>CM020215.1:49096865-54096865 GCA_009819775.1 Phoenicopterus ruber ruber | reverse complement strand
GCCGCCCCGCCGCCGCCCCCGCCCCCTGTCACTAGGCGATGCTGCAGCCAAGATGGCGGTGGGCGCTGAGTGAGCGCGAGCGGAGGCAGCGGCTCCGCTCCCGGTGGTCTCCCCGCCTCGGACAGGGGGAGGCGGAGGGATGAGGCGCGTCCTCGGTCCCGGCCGGTCGTCGTGAGGGGCGCGGGCCGGCAGACACCATGGCGGGGATTATCAAGAAGCAGATCCTGAAGCATCTCTCCAGGTCAGTAGGGCGCCGTGCCCCGGGTGGAGCGGCCCCCGGGGCCTGGTGCGGGGCGGGGGGGCCGGGCTTCATTCACCCCGCGGAGGGTGGAGCTGAAGCCGCCTCCTCGGGGTGACTGTTGGAGGCGGAGGGGGCGGCCGGCTGCTTGTGCGGGCTGTCCGGCGGTGACAGCCGCATCAATGGCCCCTAGCCCCCTCGCCTGGTGCCCGGCGGCGCAGGGGGGCGCGCGGGGGGCTCGGTCTGCCTGGAGCAGAAAGGAGTCACCGAGTGAGTCACCGCCGGGCTCCGGTCGCCTCCCCGCCGGGCAGACGGTGCCCGCCCCCGCAGCCGGCCGCACGGCGCCGAGCCGGGCGGGGGCACCCCTGGCGGCGGGCGGGGGCTGCCGTGGCAGCGGGCCCGCGCCCCCCGGGAGGCTACGGCCCAGCCCCTCGGCGGGGGGCGCTGACGGAGACCGCGGGGCGCCTTCCAGAGCAGCCCGTGGCGGCGAGAAGGTGTGCGAGGGGGAGTGCGGACAAGAAAGGGGGAAAATCCCAAACCCGTCGTAATTCCAAGGCGGCGGGGGGTTTACACAACGCGCCCCAGTTGGTGTGCTGGCTGGGGCCGTGGGAGCGGGCGTGCGGCCTTGCGGGTCTGGTCGCGACATCTGAGTTTTTTGCACGCGCGGGTGAGGCCGGGCAACAAGGATGTGTTCCGGTGCACGCAAAGGGATGAAACAAGTTTGACGTTTTCTGGGTGAATGAGATCATATCTAACGTGCCTCGTGGGTTAAAACAAAAAAAAAAACACGCGAACAAACAAACCTTACTGTAAAATTTTGTAGCTGTCAATATCGTGTGCTTGAAAGATGGAAAAACTGCAGAAAGTACACAATCTGATCAATACAATTTTAAAAAGCCACATTCTATTTCTCCATTTTCTGAAGAGAGACAAAAACCTAGTAGGTACTTGGATCTGTCATGATATCACAGCATTGTTACTCTTCAGAGCTTACTTTTATAAATCAAAAATATAACCTGAAATATTGGTCCCTTATTTGCTTATTTTTTCAAAATGTTTTATTCTGGTTTTGTGTGGTATTCTGAAAGGTGTTTATTTTCATCAGTGCTAATAAATAGAGAAAATCAAATGAAATGACAGATTGTCATTTGACTAATCTGTTGATGATGCACAATGGAAAACACAATTCTCATTCCAAATCCTTTGATATCTACCCGCTAAGGATGATGTATGAAGCAGTGGTAATTTTTCTCCTCCACCCTACTCATGAGTTTTGTAGCTGGGGATGCTGGTAAAGAAATCTTGTCTTCACATGAAAGTAACTGAGCACTGTGTGAATGGAAATGCAAGACGAAGATGTCATCAGCCTTGAGTCAGTTTTCTAGTCAGAAATGTGCATGGAATCACTGGGATTAATTGACTGATACAGCTCACTCCTATAGTGCCATTTAGCAAGCTGTGTGGAAAGAGAAGTGAACTCTAGCCTCTGTGCTACAGGTTAAAGTCTAAAATGTAGCTAGGAACTAGGTATGAGTAACATGAGCTGGTTTTTGTCTAGTTTTTCAAATAAACAGCTGCATAGGTTAGAATTAAGTACTTTTTAATGTGGATAAATGTGTTTGCTTTCTTGTGTGATGTCATAATGCTTATTCGACAAGACTATGTCAATTGATTGTGACAAGTTTCATCATTTTTGAAAAGCTTATGGGATATATCTAAAAATCTGAGGTTTGCAAGTTAAAATTGAGGCTCATGATCCACATTATGTTGACATTAAAAGAGCATGTTTGCTACCTAAAATATAGACTGTATTATTTTTAAACCCCTTGTTATGAGTGTTCTTAATCACATGATCAGATAGTATCTTTTCTCCTTGCAGAACTGGTGCTTCAGTGGTTGCAGAAGTTGGTTACACAAGAAAACAGAATTCAGGTGACACAAGCACCTGCAAATCTGGTGGCTTTTTAAATTTCAGGAACTTGTTTTTTCAACAAAAATGATAATATTGTTCTTTATTTCAGAATTTTCTCTAACATGTTTTATAAGAACATGATTAAGGTAGGCTTCTCACACACTGTTTTATTTCAGTCTGGAGCCAAATACATAAGGAATTTCCTGTAATACAGAAGGTGCCAAAGGAGACTTTCACTTCGTACTTTATTTCTATATTGTTTCCTGTTCTGCGATTTTCTTAGTTCCTCAAAACTGATGCCTGTTTGCCATTTTCAACAAAGCAAGCTATTAGTGGCAGAATTAAATGTGCTGGAAGAAGTCCATATATAATAAAGGAAGAGTGGAAAGAATTATCCTGTTATCTTGATTTACTTCATTTTGATGATTGTATTTCTCTTTATATTTGAACAAAGCCAAATCTAATATGTACTTCAAAGAACAAATAGAAGATATGAACTTATATCTTCAGTTACGGAGAAGTACTTCCTTTTTTGCCACAAATCACAGAATCACAGGATGGTTGAGGTTGGAAGGGATCTCTGGAGGTCATCTTATCTAGCTCCCCCAAATCATCACTGATTTAGCAATATTTGCTTTGCAGATTGCTGCAATATCTCTTACTCATGTGTTAGCAATTTTCAGCTTTCTTACTATGCAAATTTAAAAGTGTTGTGTCATTCAGCAGTGTAGTTTCCATTTAGCAGTTTGCAGTGCTTTTAGATGAACTGATATGGACACTGATGTTGTGAAGGAGCCTTATCGTTCTACATTTGCTAGCTAGGGACAATTTTTACATAGGTATGAGTCTTTGAGGTCTGAGAACAAGAAGAAGAGGAAGACCCAAACTGCATTTTGGAACAGTTTTGGTATCTAAATGACTTTTTACCTTTATAGAAGATTTTTCTTATTGTTGTGTTACAGCTTAAGAACAGTGAAGATAGTAGAGCTTACTTACCCAGCTTGTAACAAACCTGTATCTTATGTCAGGATCTGGCGATGAGTTTTTAGTTTTTCTCTCAGTCTTTTAAAAACTTTTAAAATATAAGCTACGTCCTCTATCTTCAACATGCATTGCTCTTCTGCAAGGCTGTGGAAGAAAATGAGGAGTGAAGGGGGTTGGGGGGTACAACGTACATTTTTGTTGTTGTTGCTCAGACTATGTGGTGCTTGGCGTAGGATATGAAACTAAATGCTATCTGCTAAGCTAAAGAGATGAGTTCGTCATTGGAGGCTTGAATTTTTGTCAGCTCCACGTTGCATTAGGTGTGTTTTTTGTGAATGTGGATGGTGGAGTGTCTTTATTTCATAATATACGTCCCCTAAAATGAAACAAGTATCTGGATAATGGCATTATCCTTTACAAAGGTAGGAATGAGATGACATTGTACCTAGGAGTTTTCTGTGTAGTGTTGGATCACTGACTTTTACTGTCAAGATCTTCCCCAGTAAACTGAAACTTGCATTGAACCTTCGTATGTGCTGTTATGTGTTTTCACGGGTGAGAGATTTCTTGTTGAACAGCACCTTTTATTGAAAGATTTTCTGTGCACTGCTCTGCTCTGGTAATAGCAGATAGTCTTCAGTGTTACTTCTTTTTCCTCAGTTAGACTTTGTAGAAGAGTGTATAAAGCGGTGCTGTTAAAGATTTCTAGTAGGACTCTGGATTGCACTGTGCAAGTTCACAATAGTGTTCCTGTTATACTATCTGGTTATAAGGGGATCATCTCCACCGTAGGCATTTGAATCTTGAGTTGTTTGGATCCAAGATACTGACAGAGATTGGGTATTACTGTCACAGACTTGAATAAGGCATTTTTCAGGTGTTTTTTGGTTTTGGCTTGTAGTATCATTGACTGAAATTCCCTTTCTAGCTAATGAGTGGTCTGACTTAGTCTTCTGTTTAAGTATCTTCAATATCCCTGTCTTTCTGTGAAAAAGAGTTTTGTTTATCAAATTCCATCTAAGAAGTATGAAGGAAAGCTTACAAACTTTGCCTCTACCTTGAGTTAAGTAGCCCCACTGAATATGATGTTCTTCATCTCAATTAGATATTAACTCTTAAGTTTACCAATGATAACACATACTTCAACTTAAAAAAATCACATTCTTTCTTTGACTCTTATTTGCTATTTTCACAAAGAAAACAGTAAGAGGTTTAAAAGTGTTTGGTGTGGCAGAAACCCAATTTTTTTTCAGTTTGTGTCATTAGTTAATGTTCTGCATGAACTTAGACCTTTGCTTTTGCTCATCTGAAGGAATAGATGTAAAAATACTAAGATTTCAATAGAAGAAAATTGCAGTAAATTTTGTGACAATTTTTTTCACCTCATAGTTGGGAAATCATTCTAAAACGCATATGAAGATTAGTTTTACAAAGAATAGCGTACTAATTGTATAGGTATCAAGAATCAGCTGCTCCTGCAATTAGCAGTGATATCGTACATCATGTGGTACAACTTCACTGATACGTGTCTTACGTACATATTTGACCTGCCCATCACCTTGCTTTTTTTATATCAGTAAGATGTGCTTGTTTGGTGAGGGATGTTGCCATCCCAAGAGATCTGAGGTGATTCCTTTTAGAATCTGCCAATGTAACACCTTTATTTGGCCAGAATGGGTTAGTTCCTTCCTGTGACTAAATAACCAAAATTGTGTGGATGAACTTTGAAACTTCTGCTAGTAGCAAAAGGAGTAGAATTTTTGCTTATTTCAGTTCTGTGTATTGCACTTATATGTCACTTTAGTTTTGTGAAAGTTACCCAATTCTTTTAGCTAGCCAAAGAACACAAGTGTGTACTTTTCCTAGAACAAGCGTAAAACAGCTTCTCTCTTTGCTTGTCCTGAAGATTTTACAGAGTGTATTCTATGTGACTGACTTTATTGGCTTCTGTAGTATGAGGCAAAATTGCAAAACACAACATAGATGTAACAATCTGTGTTGAATCTGAATGCTTACGGAAAGCGTTAGCATAATGTCTGTCATAAACAAATGCTGCACTTAGTGAAAGAACAAGTCTGAAAAAGGACAGGTAGTAAATCAGAACTGCTTGAGACGGCAGAAGAGAATGAGGAGAAAGAACAATTTAAAGTTTCATTGTAATCCTGTATTTCTTAAATTCCCTTATGTTTGAAATTCAGTACTTTTTGTATTTAAGTGGAGACTTCATGCCAACAATTTTGTCTGTGTGAACGTGTTGGTAGTGTTCTGATGAGCATAAAGGAATTGATAAGACTTTTTTCAACAAAAATAAAAACCTTTCACTTCTTTATTTTTGTGAGTAGTGTCGTATTGCTTTTAAGCTTTTGTAACAGAACGTCTTCCAAAAGGCCAATTGAAATTGCTGTGGTGCTTTATGAAATATTAAAGGTATTTTGGAGATAAACCAGCAATAATGTATTTGCTGGTAGAATTCTTAATTGTTACATTTATTAAGATTTAAATCTATTAAATCTTGTGTTACATCTCAGAAAGATCTCTTAAGCTTTCAGTAGCATTTGGGTTAATAACCTTACAGAATTTGACTTCTGGTTTTCGTGTGGTTTACATTATTTTTGCAAATGTATTATAAATCTGGATGCTGATTCTGCAGACATTTTATTTGTACAATTAAAGTTCTCCTGACGCTTTGTTGAAGTCAGACAACTCTTATGTATACATAAAAAAAATTAATGCATTTGCAGAATCAACAAGAATTAATCAGCATTTTACTTGTATAGTATGCAATCATTTTCTTAAAATTATTCTCACAGTATTTTTACTGGGAAATAAGTTTCAGAATGAAAACGATGTTGAAGATTACTTCGTGTTCAAGTAGCTGATACGCTAGGGTGAAGCATTCTCAGGAAGAGGGTATTTAAATAAAGCCTGTGAGGAATAAAATTGTGTCTTATGTTCAAATGATTATGGATTATGTAAGAATCAAACAAAGCCTACAGTTACGTTTTCTGAAATTTGGTATTTCTCTTGCCAAAGCCTTAGTGTTTTTTTTTTATATCAAAGAGGTAAAAGTATATACTAAATAACTTTCGGAGTGAGAGGTGCTTGTTAAGGTGTATTTTGTTTATTTTCTGCTTTCTTGTACAAGCAGATTGGGCAAAGGAGATTAGATAATTTCTGATGAAACATTAATGGAATTATAAAGGCTTACACGAAGTGATTTGTTTCACAGATTTTTTGCAAATCATGAGAATAATTGCTAACAAGTAAGTACACAACATACCTAGATTTTGGCTGCTTGGGGGGGGAACCCAGGTTTCTCAATCCAGTAGCTCGCACAGGAGTTCTTGTGTACACCTTTGTGGAGCTGGTGCTAACCAGGGTTCAGATCTCTTCATTCTCTCCTCGTTACATGAGAAGAAACGGGAGAGGAAAGTAAGAAAAGAGCTCCATCTCCGGCTGTGGCTTTTAGTACTTCCAGGCTCCCCTGTGTGGATGTAGGAGCCTCGCTGGGTGAAACGTGCCCCCAGCACATGTTTTGTGGCAGCTCTGCCATGCAGTTTACCATAAAGCTCGAGAATACCAGAGCTTTTATTTTCTCTGAGAAGTTGACTGCTTCTGTTACCTGACTCCCAAGGAAGCAACCTTGGGATCCAGCTACCCAGCCATCTGGAAGTTACATGGTTGCTTACTTCTGGAACAGTTTTCATGTTGTAGTTCCTCCCATTGCTGGGGATCTGGAGACCTTAGAAAATAACTTGTAACTAGGTATCTGTAATTCACTTTAGTGACAAATCTCTTAAACATTGTTCACATATCCCAACAAGCTGCCTACTAAGGGCACTGTCCAAATGCTTGCATTTTATTGTACCCAAAAAGGTGAAAGTGTAGGAATTATTATATTTACGCTGAGGCATCTTTCAAAGTGAGGACAGTTAACAAAAAAATTTTTTTTTTTTTTTAATTATCGTATGATTTGTCAAATTAAATATTCTGTTTTTCAATTTTTGAGAAGCTTAATGTACTAAAATTTCATAGCCTGCAAAATCACAATGTCAAAAGTGTACAGGTCTTTGTAGCGCTGTACCAAACACAAAAACAAATCCAGGAAGTCCTGTTCCTTTACCTCTGTGGAGTCACGTTTATTTAGTGCGACTTGTGAGTAGGTGAAGTTGAGACACCGTGTATGGGAACAAATAATGTGGCTGAGAAATCTCAGGCTAGGCAAAACAAAATTGAAAAGCTGTCTCCCATTTCAAAATAAAACAAAAACCTCTATGCTGCATCTCCGGGCTATCTTCTTTCTCATATTCCAAATATACTTGCTGAGTATCTCTGAAACCGCTTGGCTACATTACATAGACCTTTTCTGCATGATTAAAATTTTCTCCATAAGCTGTTCATTAAACGTGGCTGCAGTATTGTAGTATCAGACAGCAAGCGATTTCTCATGGGAATCTAGCATTTTACACAAGTCTGTTTCCTTTTAGTTCTCTAATGTCATGATGTGTAACAAACTGTTGTAACTGCAGTTATCTTTAGCTAAAACTCTCTTACATTATTGTATCACTCCTCTTTCCCTTTGAACTTGATCCCTTGTGTGTCCCCTGTGTCCCGTTCCCTGCAGCGATCCCAGCTGGCTCTGGTGGAGATTGGTTTGCTGTGAATATCCTTACTACCAAATGAGTACCAGAAGCTTCTCAGAAGCCGTGGCAACTGACCACTTGCTTCACCAGGAATAGGGGCCTTTTGTCTGAATACCTTGCCCTCAGGTAACTTCCCCTCCTCCCGCCTTCGTAGAGTAAATGTAAGAGGTGGTATGCATTTGTACAAATTTGGGAGTGAAATGAGCTTTATGAAATGTTAATTGGGTTTTCTCTCTCTTCTGTTTGTTTTTGTAACTTACAATTCTGCAAAAAATAATTGTTTGCTATGCAGCTATATGTTTCGGGTTTTTATCTTAAGTCTTAAACTGAATTTTGCAAAACTGGTTTGTGAAGTAAACCACCAACCCCATTATAAACATACCTTTATGTGTATTTCCTAAATGTAATCTTCTAGGTGTTTCTCAATATCTTTAGGCTATTTGACATTTGCTGTTTATCATTTGTACCTACTTAATTTGTTTTGTAACTTGATGGTTATTACCTCTGTATTGATAGATATTTGAAAGATCGGTCAGCTTTTTACCTAGTTTACATAAGAGAATAACTGTTTTTTTTTTTAAATTAAAACAGTCGTTATAGTTAATGTCTTATTGAAAAAATCTTTGTTGTGAGATTTGATTGGTTAGCATTAAAAAGATACCTGCTAATGCCACATACATAAATGATGCAGTTTCCAAAAGGCAGGTGATGTCATACTTTTACACTGCACTGTTATTTCTTGATTTAAAATTTATAAAATTCTTTTGCATCAAGTGGCTTTCCTTTGCATTATTTACAGAATGTTGTATTTTGAGTGGAATGGAATCGTTATCAAGTGTAAACAATTCTCAAATGTGATCTGTTATTTTTGCTTGCCTGTCAATATGGAAATTGCATATACCTTGCCATATTTGTTTTAGTATACTAAGAATTTTATGTTATCTTGTACTTAATGTATAGATTAAGGTCTGTTAGTATAGGATTGTCATGTTGGAACAAGTTTTTTGGATTTGATAATACTGGACATTTCTATGCTTGTGTAAGTGATACGTGAAAAGACTCATGGAACAGAAAAGCTAATATTGGGCTGTGTGAGGATTTAGCATAAATGAAACAGAAATTACTTGAGCAATATTTTACTTACAAGATGATTATCATTCATGCAGTGTAAGCTCCTCATTTATGCATAGTGCTTGGCTATATCTGAGCAAATCTGCTGCATGACACATAATTAGATAATAGCCAGTGATGACAGCAGCTGTTTCAGTTCTGCCTGTACCCAAAGAGCAACCAATACAGTTTTTCTAAATAGAAAGAAAATAATTTGCTGTATGTATTATTACAAAATTAACTAGGGCAAGCCTTATATGCTGTCACGTTAAGAGTTGGTGGGGATGTCAGTATTTGAGAAGTATGGAATGGGTCTTAGAGTGAATGGATAGTGTACTAAGCGGCCTTTAGGAATTCAGTTGGAGTAGGAGTCCTGCTGAAGCCTTCTGCGTCGTGATGAAATGGAAGCAATTATTGGAAAGCATCAGCAAAGCAGATGTACTATTCCACACTCCACCTCCTAGAGTGGGAGAGATAAGGGGATGGTGTGACGGCCGCACCAGACACGGTACACAAGTATGGCTGGTTGTTGAGTCAGGGTCCTAATTAGTGATTTGCCTGGAAAGGAAGATGTATTTAGACTATGGTAGGTCAAAAGGCCTGATGATGTCAGGTGGTTCAGGTCCTGTACAGTAGCCTGAAAGTCTTACCTGAAGCTGCAGGGTTGTAGGTCATGTTTTGGGCTTGTCTAGTGTGCTGTGATTCATGGCCAGCTGAGAGCAGTAGGTCCATGCTGGGCGTGCAAACAGCAGAATGCCCTGTCCTGCTCCAGAGGGTTGGCCCGTGAGCACCTTCACGAGATGCTGCGCAGCAGGTCATGCAGATCCTCTCCATGCAGGGTTCTCCATCTTGCACTCAGCCACCAAATACACCCCTGACAATTCTACAGAAGTTCAAGGTGTGATTAAATAGAGCATGCAGGCATTCGTGTGGGTGACCACATTACCCATGCCTAAAGGGTGATACCCTTCTCCTGTACAAACTGATGTTGGAGGGTGTAAGACGGTGCCAGTCAGGTATCATAGGTAGTGAGGGGTGTAGCTGCTGCAGTTGGTGTTGCCATTTAGGAGTCTCCTGTGATTCCATATAGATTGCAGAATAAGGGAATGGTAGCCCTTGCAGTTCATCCATTGATACTGGCCTCTTGGAAAGGAAACTGCATGGTCTTTGGGAATCCATGCAGGACACAACATTGCTGATACAGATGACTTCTGGATAAGGGCTGGAGGATGGCCTCTTAGACCACCAAAGTTATGTCCACTATAGACTTGCCTACTGGTTACATGCTGGCTGCTGACAGTGGTGGTGAGATTTTACAGAGTTGATGGCAATGCTCTCTTCCTGGTGCAGTCTGTGAGAGTGCTGTTGTTTACAGGAGTTTTTTTGTCCAGAAATATTAAATTTATCCTCACAAGTGTTTATTTTCAACCTAATGTACTGTGATAGTCTTAGTAAAGAACTTAAGTGTTTATGTGTCAGAGTGTGTCTGGTTAATCCTACTGTGTTGTAGGGCATAAAAGGTATTACTTCTCCCTGCAAACCCGAGTGCCTTAATTTTTTTTTTTTTTAATTCTTTTAAGCTTTGATTTTGGTACTGTATCTGTCCTGGTGGTTTCATAGGCATTAAAAGGTTCTGCAATGAGTGTTTTCTTTTACTGGCTTTAAATGTGTTGTCTTTTAGTTCATGTGTGTTTTGTTCTTACGTTAAGATAGATGAGCATCCAGTTAACTTTTTGTGCAGTGTTCATTACTTGTCATTAATGCTTTTGTTTATCCTCTCTCTTTCTAAATTATTTTTAATATTTCAGAAATGGATATAGTGTCCAAGATGAGGACATGCCATCATATTTTGTGGTGATGTTTAGTACTACTTACCATTCATTTTTTATACATAGAAGTACTTTAACCTTCATGTATCCCAGGCAGTTTTTCATCTATTGTCTCTTATCTTCCAGCTTTATTTCCTAAAAACATATCTTTCACTTAGAACCCAGTAGTTTCCATGAATTATATCTTCTGATGTTCAGTATCTTGCATCATCAATGAGTCAGCTGTTGCTGCAAGCCATTTGCTGGTGTCTTGAGTTCCTCAGAAGGTCAATTTTCTGTGGACTTGATGAATGTGACTTTAATGTTACCTGTCAACTTTTACATGTTTTAATTCAGTCTGCAGAGCTAGAAGTCCTTTACTCCAAATCTTACATAAACCGTAGTTAATGGTTTCTTGCTGGGTAAAAATACTACTTTAATACACTGCAATTAAAATTAGAAACATCCCTAGACAGCCGGGATTCACTCAAAGGTTTCTGTTACTTCACAGTTCACCGACTTTTTCTAGGGGCATTACTAAATATATTTAGTGCCTTTGGATTTCTACATATCCTTTGGACGTATGAGATATTGTTGGTCTTGCAGTTTTCTGACCAGTTTCTACTGACCTTAAGCCTTTACTGTATAGTTAATTTTTGTAGCAGCTTTTGTGATGCTTTTTGGTTGAAGTCTTTTAAAGTACCAAGAGAAGATATCAGTTGCTTGATTCTAGTCTTGCTTCATAGGTCTGAAGGATTAAAATAGACACCTTTTATAGAAGTTTCATTTTTGTATTTGGTTTTTTTTTTTCCCCCTGGTCTATCACATCCATGCAAAATTTTCATTAGTACCTTACTGTTTAATACAGGTTAATCACTTGTTGCATCTGTAGAGTCTGTCTTTAGTCTGTCTGCCATTCACTTAACAGCAGCTAAATCTTTAATCCTGTATGACTATTCTGTCTCACCTTTTCTTTTCTCTCCTGTCATACCTGGATCAAGAAGGGAATGCTACTAAGAACTCTTCTGAATGTCATTGTGCTTAATGTTACTGGTATGTAGAGCTGTTTTTTAAGTCTTGTCTTTTTCTCATCTAGGACTTGCTGCCATCTAAATAGATCTAAGCATCTTGGTACTTTAGCCTTAACTAATGATGTGCTGCCACGGGGAAAAAGTATAGAGATGCTCTTGAACGCAGTATTTGCAGGTGATGTTTGTTCCTGAGATGCTGATATTTCTTCTGGCTACAGGAAAGAAAATACAAGAGAGGAAATTGTTATGTTGCCTGCAGCACACTATTTGCTGTGACTTCCCCCCCACCGCCTTGTTTAGAGGTGGGAGGGATTTAGGTCTCCTCCCCCCAGGATCACACCATTTATTGAAAACCAGCTTTGATTTAATTCGCTCATAACAGTAAACACTGTGGTGACACTAATGCTTTTTTTCTGCGGCAGATTTGACAAAGAGTTAGTTCTGTTCCTCTTCTGTTTAAAAGCAAAGTCTTAAAATTTGAAGTGGTACAGTGAGCAGAATGATAGTAGACATCCTTCTCTCTGTTACGTAGAGTCATGGCAAGCCAATATCTTCCTCAGAAACTCAATTGAAAACAGACTGTTTTTCTTGCTTCAGAAATTGTAGAGAGTTCCTTAGTGATCTAATAACATGGTTCAGCCAGGTAAAACAGGAATAAAAACAGTTATCTTTCTGTTCCATTTCTGCTGTTTTATTATTGGTACAGTTGCCGGTGCTTGTTAGGCTGTGTTACCCTTTTCAGAGCCTGTTGTTTTGAACTATACACCTTTTTAAGGAGTTCTAGTTCACAACAAGGAGATAAGCAAAACATGTGGCACATACTATGATCTAATAGTCTGTCATGATTAGAGCATACATGTAGGATCAAATCGCTCAAGGAATTTTATTTAAAAAGCAGGGGAGGCAGATGATAGAGCCAGGTGGAAGAGATTGTATATTCAGTAGATGTGCAAAACAGCTGAGAATCCCATGTCCAAATGCAATCCAGACTTCCGTTATTTCTCTGTTAAATCCAGAGGTTGGAGTTTCTGTTGACGAACTTGACAAGGCATCTGGTATTCTCTCAAAACCTTTGTGGAGTGCTGCTCTAAGCTTCATGTGGTCTGTGGCCTTCATTATACAAATTATAAGCTTGTGCTTTCAGAGGAGTGTTTTGCCCTGTCTTCTCTACTGCTTTTTGGTTGTTTTTTGTTTCTAGTTTCATTTCTTGGCTATCTTCTCTGCAAGCATGGTGGAGTGCTCCATTCAGAGCTCCAAGCCTGTGTTGTCACAAACAAAATTTAGAAAATAAATATTTTGGCCAAGGAAAAAAATGCATCTTCTGTGTAGATTTTTTTAGTTCTTTTAGAGGGAAAAGACTAAAAGAACTATTGTGGTCCTGACAAAATACAATGATTGTAACTTATTACTCTATGTATGATTCTTACTTACTTACTGTGCTGTTACTGTGCAGTCTTTTGTGCTTTTCACTAAACTCTTAGTCTGCTCTGTAAGTTAGAAGTTGAGCCATCTATGTAACTGCATAGTAATACTTAGAGAGAGAGAGTGTGTGTATATGTGCCCAAGGGAGATGTGTCAGGTTGCTTGTGATATTGGTAACTTCATATTTCCAGATTCTTGTCTTTAAAGCATCAAATACTTTATAGCATTAATCTACCTTATAGAACTGAATATTAAACTGAATTGAAATTCATGCTATCAGATGTAGTGATTCAAACCTCAAATCCTGTGTTTTGAGAAAGGAAGGGTAGTTTGTGAAATTGAATCTAAATCTGTGAAATCAGTTTTGCTAAGAATATCTTGTGGTATTAGCAAACCAAATATGTATTGCCTCAGTAACAGTGATGTTTTGCTGCCACAGCAAAACAGTGTGACAGAAAGCTTTGGTGAACTCAACCACGTCTTTTATTTTACTTCCATTCCTCTTGCCTTTCCCTTTTACTTTTCTCTCTTCTGCTTTATTCACTTCTTAGACCAAGTAGTGGTTATTAACACTCAGTCCATTCCCTAGAAAAGGAACATCGGTTAGGAGTTCATGGGATGTTGTGCAGGGAAATGGCCCTGTTGTCAAGGCCTCTGCTCCCAGTTTGACACAGTTTTTAAGGAGTAATTAACTCGTTCTAAGGAATGAACACCAGGGTGAAAAAACAAATGGCAAGCTGGGGGGGAACCTGTTTGCTTGTGCCAAGTCAAGAGAAGAATGTGTGCATATCATGAAGTTGGTGACATTGTTAGTTCTGAGTAGTTATATGAAAAGCTCGTAGAGAATTTTTAAATGGTTTTCCCCCGATCAAAGATTTCTAATCATGAAACATCGTGACATGATCAAAGATTTCTAATTACTACATATTCAGAATTATATGATTCTACTCTAACTTTATGGGAAGTACCTCTCTGCTTTACATAAAAATTGTATCATAAATATAATAGCCTAACAAATTCTCAAAGTTTAAGCAATTAAGCATTCTAGGTTACAGTACTGGCTAAGAGATGCAGCAGTTCTTTAGATAAGAGATAACTTGCCAGCCTCCAAAGCTGTGCTGCGTCCTCCTTAGATTTTGCCTGGCAATAAATATTAGAAAACGTCTCCACTATTTAAAATAATATTAACATTTAATTTAGTAATAAAATTTAAAGTTAATAGTATTAAAATACTAAATTGCAGATTTTATCTGGGTAGCAATTTTGTCAGTGATGACTATACCAACTCAAGTTCATTAGAGCTTGCACTAGATACACATCAGTGTGTCTGTGGTACATCTTCTTCCCGAGTCTCTCTTGACTGAATGCGAAGCACACCAGAAAGAAAAATCAAAGCAGCGTGGCTCAGTGGGGCATGTCCTGGTTTGATGTACTGTGGGATCCTAGAACAATACCATTGGAGAGCTGTGGTTGCCCCAAGGCTTTTTTTATTTTTAATTCAAATGGGTGTTCTTTTTGTCATTTGGTTCTTCTTTTAATTTTATGCATGAAGATCTGAATTATTGTAAATTCTAACTAATGGGTATGATCACTTTGTGTGTTGCAGGGCAAGCTGCCCAAATAGGCCAACTTAAAAATTAAAAAATTAGAAGTTAGAGGCCACTGTATAAAACTAAAAGGTTTTCCTGTTATATCAAGTAGCATGAAATGGTTCTAAAGTGCTGAAATATCTAACAGATGAAGAAAAGTGTATTCTATGGAACAAATGAGTTAGAAGGAGCAGGGAACTGGCACAGAAACATAAAGTGTTGGCATCCTCAGTGGAAAACTGGCTCTGGACAAAGCAGATGTGGTTGTATATTATGAATTTACTATGGGTTTTTGGGAAACACCACAGTCTCCTCAGCATCCACTCATCAGTCACATTCCAGCCGTGGAAGTGGAATGAAGAGATCTGCTGCTAGAGGTGCCTACACCTGAAATACCTTCTCACAACTCACCTGTTAAGTTTCTTTCTGTGACTCTTGAAACAAAGGGTGTAGTCTTACAGGTGGAGATCCTCTTATTTGGTCTTATTCTTCTGAATGAAGCAGCACTCAGAGCATTTTTCTTTTCGCTGACTGCAGGAGAGGTAACAAATTCAAAGCGACACTCTCGGAAGAATTAAAAAAAATGTAGAAATGGGGGAAAAATGATGCTCCTTGTTGAGACTGCTTTTCCTGTTCTTCTGCTCCTTGTTGAGAGGGACTGGCTCCTATTTTGTCTGTTTGAAGGATATTGGAAGTAACTCAAGATTGGCTTTGCCGTCTCCATTCTCCTCCTTAATGGTGTTTTAGTGTCTTTCTTGCTGTGAAGTTTGGAAACCCATTCCTATACATCCTCTGGGTTCCACTGTGATGTGTCTGCAGTTGAGACCAAGATGATGGTTAGATCTGCCTCCAAGTTGTGTCACGTTTCTTGTGTGGCATAGCAGCGGGGAACCCTGAGGGGACTTCTTCCACAGAGCATGAATCTCAGGAAGCTCTGCGTGTGCGTGTAATGGCAGAATATATTGGCATTCGCTGTGTAAATGTGATAACACCAATTTGTGATTCTTATGTTGACCCTCATCTAGAAAGTTGAGGGAGAGAGGTACTATGATGTGACTGAAAACATTCAATGGCTGCTTTTTTCCTTCTAGGAATTTGAATTAGCTGAGTCAATGAGTCTTGTCAATGATTTCTGAGATACGAGGCTTTATACTTTTTGGTTACTGACGGGATGTTTTACTGAGGCAGGTTATTCAGCTCTTCTCATTACTATTTCTTGTTAAAAGGAACAAAGAAGGGTAACCAGAAAATTAAATAATTTGAACTCCTTTATTCCCCTTATAATGTTTCTAAATGAAGCATTTAGAAGTACGTTAGTTGTCAAGGAAAATATATTTGTCAATAGTGTTATCTTAATATATTTTTAGTACTGGAATTATTAAAATATGTTATTCACAAATCAAAGCTCATTCCGTCTAGGTAATTTATGCTTTTGAAGCAATACAGAAACAACTGCAACACTTATGATAAGCAATGTATCTAGTAGTATTTGCAAATAGATCCCGAGTATTTTCAGACGTGGCATAGTAAAAAAAAAAAAAAAAAAACAAACCAAAAACCAAACTACTTTTAATTCTGAACAAGCTCCTTCCCCTGTGCATCATGGCCACCCCCAGATGTCTTGATCTTTGAGAGCTCTTTGTTATGATTAAATTGACAGGTGATGAAGCTCTATAAGTTTATGTGAAACATAGGAATCTTTCATAGGAGAGGTAAAATGGGTGTTTGGGTTTTGTCAGGCTAGGTAAGCATATTTCCAAAGCTTGCCATCACAAGAACACAGCAAAACAGTTGGACTGAGAAAATCCCTGCCATGATTTAAGCCACACTTGGAAACTGTTAAGAGGAAAAGCTTGCCAGCCTTCTTCACTTTCTTCCACTGTCTCCCCCTGGGTATCCGACTTAATACGGACCTCGTAGTTTAGACAGGAATCGGTCTCTTGAATGGGAAGGAAATGTCAGAGTTGCACCTCCTGGGGCATTGCTTCAGGGCGTTGTTAAATCCTTGTGGACAGACAAACCCCTTTGCTCCCTGCCTGCAAAAATACCAGAACGGCGAAATTTCAGTGGGAGAAGTCCCAAAGCGTAATGCGAAGAGTAGTATTTTCTACTACCTAATCTTGTAATATTGGACCCAATTTGTGAGCAGAAACAAATAGCCATGGCAGAATGCAAGTGTGGTTAAGTCTATTCTTCAGCTCGTGGTAGATATGATGCTACAGCTGTTGATTTGAGGGTGAAGTACCCATGATTTTTGTCATGGTTTCTCACAAGGATGTGAACCATCTGACACATCACATAGACTGATCTATTGTACCAGCAAATCATAGTGCCTTTGAAGTATAATGAAATTAATTGCATATGTACTCTTCTAAATAGTTACATTTTTTGTATATCAGATTAACATTTCAAGTTTTCATCCAATATATTATATATACTGTGCTGCTGTGTGTGTATGTATATGTGTGTATATATATTTCTAATTTATGTTATTAAATTCTATGATTAAACGTAATGAATATTGTAAATAAAACTTTTCATTTCAAGATTTTAACCATAAATATATATAGAAAAGTACTATTTAAAAGGAGTAGCTTTTTGTTACCCCTCCTGAGTGAGGGGTAACAAAGCCACACCTGCTTGCTCTAAGAAAGACAGTGTATGTTGTAGAGGTTTTGGATGTATTTTTTTCCTCCTTTTAAAAAACTAAAGAAGAGTGAAATGGATTCACTTCTACCTCATACAGTTTAAAATAAATAGTTAAATACTTTGAGTCAAGGATTTGTTATTCTGGGTGATGGACAAATTAGAAGATACTTTATAATATATTTAATTTTGTTTATGTACTTGTAAATGGAGTTGATGAGATGCAGAACTTTAGAGGGACAAAGGAATTCCATTATACTATTTCTTTGCAGGGTGAAATTGTACCTAAGATGACTTCCTCATCCCAGCCACCTAGACCATTGCTTTAAGTTAAATTGTCAGCTATATGTGGGACAGCTCTGACAGCTTTATATGCATTTACTTAAGGTGCATGTTTGTTTTTAGGTTCACCAAAAATCTGTCACCTGACAAGATCAACCTGAGCACATTAAAGGGGGAAGGTCAGCTGACCAATTTAGAGCTGGATCAAGAGGTGCTTCAGAATATGCTGGATCTTCCAACATGGCTTGCTATAAACAAGGTCTTTTGCAATAAAGCATCCATTAGAGTGAGTATTTTTTGTGCTGGAATGGTAATTAGCCAAATCTTTCTTTTTTCCCTTCTGTCTCTGTAAACTTTCAAGCAACTTTGTATTAATAGAAAATTGTGATGAGTGCCTGATAAAACTTTGGAGAAAAACAAATATGTTACCAGCAATAATTTCTCACTAATTTTTGTTTCTCATGTGATGACATGAAATACGTACAGAAATGATGAAAATAAGCTGTGATTTTTTTAAATAAATTTTTTTTTCTTTCTGAGTAGAATTTATTCCTGCATGTTCTGAACTAGGGATAGAGAGAGAAGTTTGTATTTGCCCATGGTAATTAGTCTACTATAATTATTTATTATTCTCTTTTTTTTAGGTCTTATTTCTTCTCTTTAAGAGAACAAATATTGCTTCTATTACTTTCCATCTTATTCCTTTCCTATTTCCAGAAATATCTTTCCAAGGGATTCTGGTCTCTGGGGGGAAATGTGGAAACACTCTAAATCTGGTAGACGTTGCTTTTTTTGTCCTTGTGGTTGCTAAGCGTTGAAGCAATGTCTGTCATCTCTCCTAGATCATACTACTATGAGAGTAAGAAATGAAGCTATGGCTTTTTTTTTGACAGAAGTTATGATCTGGTCAAACTTCGGCTGCTCTTCAGTCTCCCCCTGCCTCCCCATCCCCCACCCCCTTCTTTTTTCTTTTTTTTTTCCCCTTCCTTTTTTTTTTTTTTTTCTTAATGTGAGATTGTCCTGATTTTTCTGAATGCAGTGAACTTGATGCTTTGTTGCAGGCATCCAATTACTTGTAGGCCAACAGAGCAAACGTGGATTTTCTTTCCTTTTAAAGGAAAGTATGTGGAAGGCAGTGTTACTTTTTCTGATGCTTGACAACTCAGTATTAAAGAGACAGATTCTATTTTGTTCCTCTGTTTTCTGCTCAGTGATAAGTAGGTACTGAAGTTCTATTTTTAACACCTAAAATAAATTTATGTGTGTGCATAAAGTATTTTCAGATAAACTTGCTATTTTGAAAGTAGTATTATTCTGAGTTCAGGAGTTACGAATATAGTTTGTATACATGAACCACAGTCTAAACAAATGCTTTATTTTACTGTATTTTTTAATATTTAATTTGCTTTAGAATAATGTTTTCCCTTGCAGATACCATGGACAAAATTGAAAACACATCCTATCTCTTTGGTGAGTTCTGAGATCAACTTCTAAATATACTCTGTGTAGCAGAATTTATCTCAAATATTTATATAGTTCTCTTGACTCTAGAAATAACTGAAAAATAACTGAATGAATACCTGAACCTGAAACAGGCCTTTACTAACTGTCCTCTGGTTAGTGGAAGATCAAGACAAAATGCCTTAATGTTTTTGTTGGTAGATTTGTCAGCTGTGGCTTTGGGTATCATCACTATTATGTTTGACTGTTAGCTGATTTCTGTCAAATTCTTCAGTTATTACATCTTAATTTGGGCTCACCTGAAGAGCAGTTACTTGTCCAACTAACTCTTTTACAAATTCCTGCCTGTCTTTTGGACCTATCTTTTCTAAGGACTTTTCTGTTCTACATCTGTACTCTACTCAATGATCTCAGTTATAGCAGGTTTGATACATATAATATTTACAGGGTTTCTGTAGCAGCCTAGGATTCAGCCTGGATATGAATAGTATGCAAAATATGTAAATAAGATTCAACAACAATTAGAAGTAATGCTAATTCTTGCATTTTATTTAATTTTTTCTTTTTTTTCTTTTTTTTTTTTTAGTCTACTAAGAAATACAGTAGCACCAGAAGTGATTAGCTTGACGATGGCTAAACTTTCTTAATTGTGTTTACTTAGGAATGAATATTCCTTTAACTGCCAGGCTTCCCAGTCTTGCAGTGAATTCCTAAATGTGCTTGTAATTCCTTAGTTCTGAATCAGACTTGGAAAAGACATGTTGTTTTAAATACTTGATGCATTTGCTAGTGACCCAGTTGTAATGTACTAATGTCTGTACTGCTTCTTCCTGACACACAGAGTTTAAAGCGTGGTAATGCTGAAGTGGGATGATTCAGCCTCTTGACTGTAAGGTGCAACTGCCACATTAGGAAATCAGTTTAAGCCGTGCTATTCTTAAAGATGACATACTTTGACCTATGGTAGCAAGGCCTGATTGCTTGCTTTGCTCCTATTGAGCTTACATTAGCAATCTTTGAGGCTAAGATAACTTTCAAGGTCACCTTTTTTACATAAAGCTTTCCTTGAACAAGTGCATTAAGTGGAAATTGATAACAAAAGTTCACTCATCAACGGCAGGCTGAATAACAGCCTTTTTGACTTCTAAAGGAAGGGGAATTCAGGGGCCTAAATGTTCAACTTCAGCCCTTTATTACACCACTGAACTTCCACTATTTTGTTGGGGATATTTTTGCTACTGAGAGTTAGATTAAATTGGAACAGCATCCTCTGCATATCTTAGGAGGTAACTAGAACCCAGTTGTCTAGCCAAAGGTACTTTCATTTAACATAGCGACAAATAGTAAGTTATCTTTGCTCATAATCAATTTCTGTTTCTATATGATAAACAATATAATTTTGGGGAGTGCTTTGGGGACCCAAGGATGCTATGCAGCAGTTTTTCCTCTGTCAAAATACAGTAGTTGCCATTGAGAAGAGACTGATATCTACATCCAGGTGTTCTTCGTTAAATCCTATTTATATTACACAAACTTGTTAAATCACTGCTGTGCTGTTCTTTGCACTAGTCATGTAGTGAAGGGAATTGTTCCAAAGGTCTTAATTTACAAAGCCTTAAAAGAGTGGTCAAACATCCGAAAATGTTAGGATAACCAGGAGAAATCTTGGCTTCCCCCTGCCCCCACCATCCTCAAACTAAGGCACTGGTTTTTTTCTTGTTATTTTTTCCTCTGTTGTTGTTTTGCAAGGCAAGTTATTCATTGAGACAGCTGCGAAAATAATTTTTAAATGTCCAAATTTACTGTTAACAGCTAATGCTTCCTTTTAAGCACCAAAATATAGTGAAGTATAAATAAATCCAGAGTAGAGAATTTATGAATGTCTAGGTAGTAGTCAGGGCATTTCATGGATAAGAATAGCACAGAAAAAGGTTTGTGAAGCAAATGGATTATGAAGACAGGCACAATTAACACAATATGATAATAAAGTCCAGTAGGTAGGGCAGGTTGAATCATGAAAAATCTAAAATTGAGGACAAAGCTTTTTAGTGTGGTTTGTCTGACCTAAGAGAGGGTTAATGGAGGAATTCGGAAGGGGTGTTATAAAGTTAGAACTAGACAGGGATGTGATACTAGCTGTTGTGTTTTGAATGAGCTTCCAATGGGACAAGATTTCAGAACTACAAGCCTTAAATTAAAAGCCTTCCTAGGCTGTATGATAAATTTAGGTCACAAACATTGTAATGTAAGTTAGGAGACTCTTGGATTTATTCAGTTGCTGGGAATAAGGTTTTGCATTGGGTTTGGTCCCATTCTGTTCACCCCCCTGCTAGTATGCATTATTTGTAATGCGTGTTAATAGTTCTGCTATTTAAATATAGCCTTCAGTTAAAATAGGATTTAGGTGTTTCATTCCCTTAATTCCCAGCTTCTTTTGTAAGGGTCCCACCTCAAATACAAAGAATACAATAATAGCTTACAATTTTACTATAATATGATGTGTTGCAAATTATACTAGAATATATCTTTTTAGAAATTACTTGTTTTACTAGATCTACTGAAGATTAATATACACACACACAGAGTGTATACACACTCATATATGTATATATTATATACATTCAGACTTTGTTTTAAAGATGCAGCACAAAACTTAATCTACTATCATGAATTTTAGTGGACTAGTTTCAAATATTTTCCATTAGAATTTTCTAAACTTATTGAACTATTTAGAAAACTTAGGAGATATTAAGTATTTCACTGAAAGAACAACCATATAGGAAGAAAACCCAGATGAGTACACATTAAATCATGCCCTTTTCGAAATGCAATTTTTGAAAATGTGCGTGATGGGTAAATAATACTCAGGAATCAAGAATTCTGTAATCCAATATTTGACTGGGAAGTTCTCTTAGAATTCACAACATTTAAAAATTTATATGAACAAATTAAAAAAAAAGTTCTGGTACGTTATAAAAGTTTATGGGAGAATTGACATGGTAAGAAATGTTTTATGTATATTTCAGAAAAAGTTCTCACGTAATTTTTTGTTTGGTTGGTTGGTTGGTTGATTTTTTGTTCTTCATATGTCATCTGTTTACTTTGTTATGTCTTAGGTCTCCAATTTTTTGTTTTGTTTTGTTTTTCAAGTCCTTGGATAAAGTTGTAATGGAAATGAGCACATGTGAAGAGCCACGTGCCCCTAATGGACCCTCTCCTATAGCAACTGCATCCGGGCAGAGGTCAGTGATGATACTTACATGTAATTGATCCAAATAAGTTTAAATTACTCATTTTGAATTACTATAAGACAGTTAGATCCCCTGCAAATTTCCAGAAGTATATAGGGTTGCACCTTGCCATTTCCATCTCTCCAAAATTCTATTTTATGACTTGTGGGTGGAGTTACATATATATAGTGACAATGGAACTATCCAGACCCAAGCCTGGAAAGAACATCTGAACCATGTATGGCGCTTCCTAGGTGTGTTTCATATGGGTGCATTACCGAGTTCAATTGATATTAAGTTTTTTGAAAATTAAAGATATCTTGCCTTCAACCTATTTAGAAAATATATATAATGTTGGGGTGGGTTTTTTTAAATTTCATTTTTCCTTTGTTTGGTCTAAGAAACAATATTAAGGGCTATTTGTTAGTGTGGTGTTTTAAAGTTCTATTTCTTCTGTTGTATCAGCCAAATCTTACTGCAAGATTTCAGCCCGAAAGTCAAGTAATTTGGTGGGACAATATAACATCACATCAGTGATTTCTACACCCTCTACCCCCCCCCCCAATCATTTCCTTTTTATGGACCCAAAACATTTTTCAGTGGGCATAGGGACCTATATACAGAGAAACAAATTTGATGATAGAATTGCTTTTCTTATTTTAACTTCTGCGTGAGATATAGAAGTAGTCCCTGGGCCTCTACGTCTCCTAGGGTACAGCTTGAAAATCATTGCCATAGAGATTCTGTGTAGGATGAAAGTTATAAAAAGGAAAAGGAATGACAAAGCACATAAACTGTGCTTTTAAAACAAACAGAAAAAAAAAAAACCCCAAAGGCAAAAGATTTTACATGTTAAAAATTTTATTTTAAATATTCTTTTTCACTAGTCTAAAACATTCAGAATGCATAAGATTTTTATTAAAAAATTAATTGCAACTGCTTTATCTTTTTAAATACTGGAATGCATGTTGATTTGGTGTAGAACTCTAACTACCATTTAGGATGCCTTTCTTTCATATATAGAATGAAACAAAGCAAATACTTTATACTATTTTGCGTATATGAAAGATACTAGTTTTAATGGATGGAACAACTTAGCTTATAGAGATAAATACTAACCAATTTGGAATTGACAAATAATTCATTTGACATGAATTACTCGTTATCTATACATCAAGAAGAGTAAGATCTCTATGTAATGCTGTAGACTGTTATTCTTATGTATGTATAATATATATATTTTTTTATACATTTTTATATACTTACAGAATATTTCTCATGGAAAAATTGCGTTAATTGTTATACTTCATGGAGATTGATCTTGGTCCAAAATATGTTCTTTAATGACTATTTTGAGATTAGGATCATAGGGTGGAAATTATTGTAAACTAGATCAAGTATATTTAACAAAAATTCATAACTGGAGAAAACATTAGGAACTTACTTTATGGTTTGTTTCATGTTGTATTTCAGCTGTTTAATGAGTTTAATTTTGTGCCCTTTCATTATGTGTGTATTTAACATGTTGGCATTTCACTTTTTAGTGAATATGGCTTTGCTGAAAAAGTGGTAGAAGGCATTTCGGTTTCTGTGAACTCCATTATAATAAGGATTGGTGCAAAAGCCTTTAATGCTTCATTTGAACTTTCTCAGCTGAGAATATATAGTGTAAATGCAAACTGGGAACATGCTGACCTCAGATTTACCAGAATACAAGAAGCTCAACGTGGAGAGGTAAATCCCATCTTTTGCTAGCTTTTTTTTTTCCTTGTTTTTGTGGTAAAGGAGGGGGAAGTTGAATTGCAACCTTATACAGTTTAGGAAACATGCCGTTACTGGGAATGGAGACGTTCTGTGCTCGGTAATTTCAGCTGTCCTCTAGGAACACAAGGATGTGAAAATGGTGGATGTGAGTCAGAACAAATGTCATGTCTCTAGCAGTGGCCAAAGTGTGGATGCTTAGGGAAGAGCGAAGACCAGGGCAAGCACATGTACTGTTCCCCTCTTACATTCTCCAAGCTTGTGACCATTGTAAAATGCAAACTAGAGCAGAGTTGAAGAGTACTAAAGGAAAAAAGAATGGTATATTAAATGAGGAAGGATAAGGCGTTGTGCTGGGGTTTTTTTATTATTTTTATTATTTTTATTATTTTTAAAGCTTTAACTGGCTATTTAATTGCTTGTGAAGGTTTGCCTAATAAGGATTTTTTTTCTTTAAGCAGTTTTAACTGAATTTTAATAAAGTTCCTATGCAAGAATTAAATATTTTTCTTGGAATAACTAAATCGTATGTATACAAAAAAGTAATAGCAGTAAGGCGCATACTTTTCTACTGCATGGGAGAACTTAACGGGGAAGCCCTGGATTGGTGTACACCATTCTTTTGCTTTCTCCCATGTAACCAAAGTAAAATGTATACTGAGTGCAAGGTTGATTCTAAATATTGCATGTTGTATTGAGAAAGGCTTATTTTAGCATGCATCTGGCCTTGGGTAAATAGGTGTTTCAAATTTTGCCCATGTTTGCCCATTTAGAGATGACCATTCCAGAACAAACAGAGTTTACTCAGAGTTAAGGAGTCTGGTAGTTGCTTTTTATGTAGGGAAAGAAATCCCAAGAGAATGTTCGTTTAAAATACCACAAAAGTAATGAGTTGAAAACTATTTTTCTGACAGTTTGTCTTTCCTGCAGCTTATCTGTATGCTAATGCTCACGTGTTAATGACGTCTAAAGAGGAATAATTAAAGTTTGACTAGATGGAATCTTGTATTGCCAATTTTTTTGATTTTGTTCTTTTTAGGAAGAATTTGATTCTGAATAGTCACTCTGTACACAACAGAGCTTTCCTTGGGGAGCGTTCCTTTTAGTGCAATGAATTCTGGAAACATAAATTTCTAGAAACTGTAGCGAATGATTTGTTAGCAGTAAATTGCATGAAAAGGTGAAAAAACAAAACTGACGCTGTAGTATAAAGATAACTCGTGCTAAACTTCATTTTAAGGGAGTAAGCTTTTAGCTTTGTACTGTAGCTACACTCTTAACGTAATGAGGAATCTCCTTAGAATTTTTTTAGAAGCTTCCATTCACACTGCGTCTCCTGGATGAGGAGGGTAGGTACTCTGCTTTTCTGCAAATAGTATTTTTCAGGGTACTTTGCACTGTGCCTTTCCCTCTTGCTCACTTCATTGTGTGTGCCTCCTTCCCAAACACATTGGTTATGTTTTACTTAAGTCTCTGCTTATATTCGCAGGATGTAGGCTGTACAGTTTTCAAATTGACAGGAAGAGAATGACAGCTGAAAAATAAGACACATACCAAACAAACTTCCCTCTTCCACTTGTATCATTGTTCTAGCATTTGCTTGCTATGTCTTCTAGAAATCCATGTCATAGCTTCAAAGTTTGTGGGGTCTATATGGCATACAATGTACTCAATGTTTAACTTTCTCTTTTAATTGGAATAAACCACTCCAAAACCCTCTCTCATCCTCTAGCTTTGCTTCCCTCACAGCTCTTTCCTATATACTGGGATGTAGCATTTCGAAACTAAATTACACAATCCTCTCTTCCCACCCCCCTTTACCAAAAGCAACCTAGTCCACAATAATTGTGACCTTTATTTTCTTCTGAATATTTTAAATGCTGCTTGTTACCTCTGCCTGCTTGGAACTAGCTTAACATTTCTGTGACATTCTGGAGGTAGACAGAAGGATCAGGGCTTTACTTCCTGACACCTGTAAGTGGAAAAACAAGTGACTTGTATTTGTTCTGTTCACATAGCTCTGCATGAAGGATACATGTGAGCGTGTGTGCGTATGTATGCACAGATATATACATACACATGCATACGCTTAGGCGCAAGTAAACTGTCATATTGCATGAAG
Source organism: Phoenicopterus ruber ruber (assembly GCA_009819775.1). Taxonomy (NCBI): domain Eukaryota; kingdom Metazoa; phylum Chordata; class Aves; order Phoenicopteriformes; family Phoenicopteridae; genus Phoenicopterus; species Phoenicopterus ruber. The sequence goes on along the minus strand of CM020215.1, from coordinate 54,070,626 downwards.
GTGTTTTTCTCTTTCTCTCTCTTTAAAGGTTTTGACTTTTAAAGAAATCAACTGGCAGATGATCAGAATAGAAGCAGATGCAATCCAGAGTTCTAAGCATGAAATCATGAGTGCTCCAGTTCGACTGATTACTAACCAGTCAAAAATTAGGGTCACGCTTAAAAGAAGGGTAAACTTGAAAAGTTTGAAATCTTTTATTATTTTATTAATTCATTTTTAACTCATGCTCTTAATGCATACATGCACAGAGTAAAGGTTTTAAATTTAGGCCATATAAAATGTAGAATTCCCTGAACTAAATTTTTAATAACATATAATCGGTAAGACTGTAGAGTTTACAAGAACTATTGCAGGCAGAATTTGAAGACAAAAACCTTGCACAGGTCTTACTAATTAAATCCTTTGATCTGCAGAGCTTTGTTTATGATGATGCATGTTGTCTTACCTCTCTAGATGCAGGCAATGTTTACATTACTTGCATTTAGAAAGTGCATCACTTTAATATCCAATGCATGCCAAACAAATAAAAAGTGAAGCATAAATATGCTATATCTTAGGTGCTTTTTAGTTAATGAGAGAAATACAATTTAAAATAAAAAATGTTAGTTATGTATATGGAAGAAATTTGCTTTTTGGGAAGTGTGGTTTTGCATTCAACATTTTTTTTCTTGTATTTGCTATAAGAAGTGTAAGTATTTAATGGATCCATTTGACTTGTTTAAATTTTTATTCTACAGTTAAAGGATTGTAATGTAGTGGCATCAAAACTGGTTCTGATTCTGGATGATTTGCTATGGGTTTTGACTGATTCCCAGTTGAAAGCCATGGTGCAGTATGCCAAATCTCTTAGTGAAGCCATAGAGAAATCAACAGAACAGAGAAAAAGCTTGGCTTCTGAAACAGCACAGGTATGACAATTCTCACTATGTCATTATCAGGTGTTCTAAAATACAACACAGTGTGGTTAGTTGTGTTAATTTATTTTAGAGAATGTTCAGTTACTCATTTTCATTCAGCTGTATATCTTAAATTGCATTGGGCGTGAGTCACAGTAGTATAAAATAGACTTTATTTTACAAGATTGTGTGTATTGATGTTAATTGCAGGAAAGAAGAAAGTTGTATTTCTTTACCCGTGTACAGAGTACTTAGACTTCTGTATTTATGTAACAGTTGATTGATTGTTCAGTAAATTTGCTCTCCAAATAGTTTCTGGTTATGTATTAAAAAAAATAATTAAGACACACTAAAGTAGCCTTAATGTGTGGGTATATATGCTTACTATAATGATTTAAAGTGCTTGTCGAGTTTGTTTTCATGCTACTGAAAAATTAACTTTTAGTAAGAGCTTTCCTTCCTGCAGCTCTCTTGTTGGAATGTATAGTAAAAAATAATTCTACTTTTAACATGTTTCTGCTGGCATAGATGTGATATTGATGCTGCATGTAAGATCGTCTTAGGTAAAACTTGGTCTTCTTTCAGCACATACAGCAGACTAGACCAACTGGGCTTTGTGAGTGTTGGGGGGAGGGACCTCTTGTCTGCGAAGAAGCAGCACAAATACACTGATAGAAGATAGTCCTATACATATAAAACATAATTTATTACTAAGACTGATTGAGTAACGTCACTTGTATAGAATCTCTTACAATAAAGCTAGTGTACTCTAATGGAGAGTTCAGTTCTTGTGGTGGTCCTGATGACTTACGATGGGATGGTTTAGCTACAGCAATCTAATGGTTAGGTGTTACTGGGCAGGGAAGTCCTGATTGTTCAGTTCCCTGTCCTTGCATCTCACCAATTCCCTGGTACTGGCACTGGCTGATGTGTGACCCTATTGTGATGTGGTTTGGGGAACTAAACTAGCAGAAATGAGCCCAACAAAACACTGATAGTTTTCTGCTGGTTTAGTTCCCCAAAGAGCTTGCAACAGAACTTAGAAAGATACCAGTGCTGCAAGTGACAGGGGTGTAAATAAGTGTGGGGGGAGGGGATAATGGGGGATGAACTGGCATTGCCTCTTTGTGACACCTAGCTATTAGCGTGACTTAGCTTCATTCTAAAATAGCAGACAAATCTCAGTAATGATCCAAAGTAAATGCATGTGGTACAGATTTTTCCTTATTTCAAAGGCCTGTTTTGAGTAAGTAAAAGGATACTTATGCTTGGAAGGAAGGATAAACTTTATAAATCGATATGACTAAATATTTTTTTCAGAGCTCTGCCCCTGCACCCAGCGCTCAGCAGGTGAAAACACACCAGACAACAGCAGCACCTGATCAAAACGATGCAATAGTAAAATTGTTTAATGATTTTGATGTTAAGGAAACTTCTCATCACTTAGTAATTTCCCATTTGGACCTACATATATGTGATGATATCCATTCTAAAGAAAAAGGTAACTTTTTTTTTTAAGTAGCATGCCTGTGAACCATAATCGTCTTTAGAAGGCATTTTGAGGAATACAATAATGTTAATCAAGAGTCTGTCTTTATTTTGGAGGAATATTCAGAATTGTCTTCCAGTGTCTGTAGACACATTTAAAATTAGCTAGATGTCTCTATCAGGACAACATTTCATTATTAAATGTGATTGAGGGTGATGAAGCACTGGACCAGGTTGCCCAGAGAGCTGGTAGAAGCCCCATCCCTGGAAATGTTCAAGGTTAGGCTGGATGGGGCTCTGGGCAACCTGATCTAGTTGAAGATGTCCCTGCTCACTGCAGGGGGGTTGGACTAGATGACCTTTAAAGGTCTCTTCCAACCCAAACTATTCTATGATTCTATGATTATTTTAGAATAAATGCAATAAGAACTGCTAATAGTCCTAGTAGCTTCAGTGCTCAGTGCTTTGCCTGTCTTCTGGAAACTGATTCTGTCCAGTCTGATTGTTACTGCTGATTCTTTCTTTTATGTTGTAAGTTAACTGGGTTATCAAGAATGCAGTGGCAACATTACTGTGGCTTGAAAGGGTCGCTTTACAATCTGCTTCTGTAATACTCCTTATAAAATACAGACTAATAAAAGAGCAGTCCTCTTTGTGTTACTAATTTAGAGAATCTGGTATGCTCTGCAACAAATTGAAAGAATGAAACAAGTGTTCGAGGCCTTATAATTCTGTGTGTAATACTTGTACTTTTTTTTTTAATGAAAGGCTACTGCCGTGTATCATGTTTACAATCAGAAAAAAAGAAGACAAATCACCCTTCTTTCATGCCTTTTAAAAGTGATCAGAAGAGAATGACCTATCAGTGTATACCCAAGGAGCTGGCTAGTCATTGAAAAATTCATAGAGGCATACAAGGTCTGCTGAAGAAAAGAGTGTGAAAAACTTAGGATTTAGCAAATGTATTTCCCTGATGAGGAAAGATACTTGCAGAGGAGCAGAGCATAAGGTTCACTGGCTAGAGACATATTTCCTTACATGCAATGTATCTACTGCAGTTAGGATTTATCATTCTTAGTGAGATCTATTTATTGGTCCTTTATTTTTGGCCATGAAAAAATCAGAAAAAATTCTGGAAAAATCAGAACAGAGGACTCTCAGAAGACCTCTTCACTGCGTAATATTTGTCAAAATAAGAAAACAAATTATATTTACAGTATTCTTGAAAGTAAATGTTGACTTTGAATGACTGATCATAATCATATATTCAGTGTGAAAGGTTTTGTTTCAGAAAAATTGCAGTAATATATGTACGAAGAGTTGTCTTTTTAGTAGCATTTAAAACAACATGCAATTTGTTAGTAGTGACTGAGTACAGAACACGGAGTTCTACAAGCTGATCTTTAGAAACCAGTGAAGACCACCTGAATGAAAAGTTTGAGGCAAGATCATGAGGTTGTAAGGAGGGCCAGTAAAGGGGAGGAAGAAGTAGCTGTTAGGTGTTTAAAGGAATACAGCAACATGAGAACTAACGTGCTAAATACAAGGTCTACAGAGCTGAGCATTGTTTTATTTTACAGACTCAAATAGACGTGTTACAGGAGGGGCCATGCAGCTTTCCTTCAGCTATTTAACGGTGGACTATTATCCGTTTCACAAAGCAGGTATGAAAGTGAGCATTTTGTGAATTACCTGTGAATGTAACTGTCTTGCTTAAATACTAAAAAAAATCGTTTGTGTGTGTTTATGTATAGGGCCTGGATAATAATGTTCAAAGTATTTGAAATGCACACCTTTTTATTTCCTTCTATATGCAAAAAAAGCTAACAAAGGCAACAACCTGAGAACGAATTTCATTTCTGTGAATGAGCCAAATGCTCTTCCTTTTCACTGTTTTGTTTGGTCAACAAAATGGTGTTTACACATTTCTGACATCAAAAGACTTGTGTGTTGACAGGCGAAGGCAGTAAAGCAGATTGAGAATTCACTAATTGGATATTTGCAAGAGTCCGATCTGCTAGATTTTTTTCCATATAGAAGTCTGTCATTTTATGTCCATTTCCAAGCAATGTTTTGTTTTTTTATTTTATTTTGTTAAACAGGAATTCCAGTGTGTAGAAGTTCAATTGTGTAGCCTTTTGTTAAGAAATTGTTATTAAACAGATGTTAGCAATTTCCAAAGAAGCATTTCTTACAAATCGTTCCTAGTAAATATATTTTTTAGAAATCTAAGAAATGTAGAAGAGATGAAATAAGTGTGCTGTTGAATTTGAGATCAAAGGCAATCCAGTACAGTGGAGGGGCTTTTAGTTGGTGGGGGACTTTGTTGTGCTTTGTTTTGCTTTTTACTAACACAAACCAGTCATTTTGGAGTGATTATCCACATACGTTAAAGATGTGAATTAGCCATAGTTTGCTTCATGTCCTTCTTGTCACTCATGGTTGCAGATAGAATGCTGTAATGTCAATCTATTTCTTTCATAAGTAGTAAGTATAGTTTTTGCACCTTAAAAAACATAACAGTAGGTCAAATAAGTATCCACAGCCACAGAAGAGAATACTCTTAAGAATAACTCTTTGCTATAGATGGGCCCAATATGGTTTGAAATTTGTCATGTTGGTTTCCTTTCCTATAAAAGTGGGATCTTAAGTTACAGGAGTTGAACACGTGCCTGTCTTGTGACCCAGCTATGTTTTTCATTTACTGCCACTTGTGATTCCTACTATGTTTAGGTGAGGGTCTAATCTATGATTTCTGTGAACTCTCCTCAGAGAAAATGTAGAGATCAAGGGAAATAAATAGGTTGTTTCTTTTGGAAGGATTCTTAGCCAGATTGAACCATGCACTGTAGGCTGAATGCTTCTAGGTAATGGCTACATGGGACATAACTCCCGCTACATGAAATCAGAGATGGAAAAGATCATATGCAGAGCAAAGGTGGTGCCTCTAAAGGTAGTGTTCTCCTGCAGTCTTAAATGGTGTTCTATACGAGTATGTTTAAGTAACAGAAATCTAGATGTCACTAATACAAGCTATGACAAAAAACTGCCAAACGTGGTGGTGTTAGATCCAATAGGATGTATGTGTGGAGGGGGAGGGAACATGCCAGAAAGTTTCTGTTTCCACTTTAAGAGGCCGTCATCTTCTCACTATTTTAGAAAAGTGTGGCAATTCTATGGGCAAACTATTGTCACAGGGGGTAGAGGCCCTTTAGTCAAAGAAAAAGGAGCACATATTAATCTTGAAAGTTCAAAGGGAGTTCTCTAGCCATTTAGGTATCATGCCTCCATATACTGCTGTATGAGGCTATCACCTGATACGCAGAGCATTCCTACCCTGAAGTCAAGGCTCCGCAATATTGCTTACTGAAGGACAACACCATATTAATACTCTATAACAGTGGGCAAGGAGGAAATAGCTGTATACTTCTGTGACTGTTACCGGACTGTTTTCTGGTTTTGTACCTCTCTGGCCTATGGAATATTTAGAAATAGCTCTATTGGTATAGGCTTCTTGGAAATTGCGATTAATCTCTCGGGGAAAAAGCCCTGAACAATTAATTATATTTGCAGATTGCATTCTTGTGGGGCATTTTTTTGTTTATTTGTTTTTGTAACAGACCCCACCCAGAAAGACTCTAAAGGGAGTCTGAGGCATAATTGCTGTAGGGTGAATTTCTAACCCATTGAAAATCAAGCCTTCCAACAATAGCCTTTCATAGAACTTAAGAAAAATTAAGCAGGTTTTGTGTCCATTGACTGTGATAACGCTAACATAAGCCTGACTGTTATTGGATGTTGTAAACCTGTCTGTACAGCAATCCATCGCTTTACTAGTCTTCCCAGACCTGCTCTCACAGATGCTTTTATCCAGATCCATTATCTGTGCAGCTGATGTGTTGCTAGATGATGATCAGAGAAAGCTGCTGCTTGCCACGATGCAGAACATTTTGCAGCACAGGAAATTCTTGATCAAGTTGATATATTGAGACAGTATGAGAAATTGGAAAGCATTTTCTTTCTGGGCAATCGGCAATAAATTCAGATGGTAGCAACATCAGTGCCATCTCCACTAGAATATTGTTTTCTTGTTACAATCTGGCCTGTCTCTTCACTTTGCACAGATAAATGTGGCAATGATATCTCCGTATATATAGTTGAGGATGGAAGGCACCTCTGGAGATTGCCTAGTCCAACCCCTCTGATTAAAATGGTGTCAATTAAAGTAAGCTTTCCAGGGTTGTGTCCAGTTAGGTTTTGAATAGCTTCAAGGGTGGAGACTCTACATTTCCCTGGGCAACCTAGTCCAGTGTTTAACCACCCTTACAGTAGAAAAGCACCTTTTTTATAATGTTTAAGTGGAATTTCTTGTATTTCAGTTTGTGCTTGTTGCCTTTTGTCCTGTCACTGGGCACCACTGAGAAGAATCTGGCTCCCTCATCTTTATTCCCCCCATCAGGCATTTATACACATTGATAAGATCCCTCTGAGCCTTCTCTTTCCCAGGCTAAATGATCCCAGGTATCTTAGCCTTTCCTTGTACGACAGGTGTTCCAGTCCCTTAAGTGTCTTTATGACCCTTTGCTGGACTCAATCCAGTAAGTCCATGGCCTTCTTGCACTGGGGAGCCCAGACCTGGACACAGCACTCCAGATGTGATCTCACCGGGGTTGAGCAAAGGGCAGGGATCACCTCCCTTGACCTGCTGGGAATGCTTTTCCTAAGCAGCCCAGCGTGCTGTTGGCTTTCTTTGTGTCAAGGACACATTGCTGGTTCATGTTCAACTATCTCAGGGTGTGTGGTGTTTTGTTTGGTTGGTTGTCTTTGGGGGGTTGGTTTTTTTTGTTTTTTTGGTTTTTTTTTTTCTGCAAAGCTGCTTCCCAGCTGGTACTCCAGATGCGGGACTGGGATTTCTCTTTGAAGTTAATGAGATTACTGTTGGGTCACTTTTCTAGCCTTTTGAAGGTCCCTCTGAATGGCAGCACAACCACCTAGTGTGTCAACTATTCCTCCTAGTTTTGTACCATCTGCAAAACTGTTGAGGGTGCACTCTGTCCCATCTTCCAGGTTATTAATGAAGATATATTGGCCCTGATATTGTCCCTGGGGGTACACCACAGATGACTGCCTCCAGCTGGACTTCATGCTGCTGATCCCAACCCTTGAAGTCCAACAGTTTAGCCAGTTTCCAGTCCACCTCACTGGGTACTTACCTAGTCAGTACTTCATCATTTTGTCACTGAGCATGTTATGGACAGTGTTGAAAGCCTTGCTAAAGTCGAGGTAAACAATATCCTCTGCTCTCCCCTAGTCCATCAAGCCAGTCATCTCATAGTAGAAGGCTGTAAAGTTCATCAGGCAAGATTTCTTCTTCATAAGTCCATGCATGTCTACTCCCAATCACCTTCCTGTTCTTAATGTGTTTTGAAATGGTTTCCAGGATTATTTGATCTGTTGCCTGCTGTTACCTTCCTCCATTACCTTCTTTGAGGTGAGGCTGACAGGCTGTTGTTCCTTTCATCCTAATTCTTGAAGATAGGAATGACACTTGCTTTCTTCTAGTCCTCAGGAACCTTTCCTGATCACTACTGAATGATAACCTTTCAAAGATAATTCAGAGTGGCTTCCCCATGACACTGGCCAGCTCTCTCAGCACTTGTGTGCATCTCATCAGGATCCCATGGACTGGTGCATGTCCAATCTGTTTAAATGTTTCCTAAGTTAATGTTCCTTTGCTGAGGGGAAGGTTTCCTTGCTCCAGGTCTCAAGAACCTGGGAATTCTGAAAGCACGTGTTACCAGTGAAGACTGAGGCAAAGAAGGCATTGAGTACCTCAGCCTCCTCCATGTCCTGTGTCACTAGATCCTCTGTCCCATTCAGCAGCAAGCCCAAGCTTTCCCTTCTTTTCCTTTTGCTGGTGATACACCTGTAGAAGCCTTTCGTGTTGTCCTTAATGCTTCTCATTAGATTCAACTCCAGATAGACTTTGGCATTCCTAACACCATCTCCCATGTTCTTTTTGAGTAACCTGATGTTGTTTCCACATATTGTACACTTCCTTTTTATGTTTGAATTTAGTCTGGAGCTTGTGGTTCATCCACACAGGCCTCTTTCCACATTTGTTAGATTCCCTGCTTTTCAGGGTGGCCATGCTTGAGCTTGGTGGTGATTCTTGAACATCAACCAGCTCTCCTAGACCCGTCTTCTGGCCAGGGTTATATCCCACAAGATTCTTTAAAGCAAAGCAACCAAAGGCTGCTCTTCTGAAGTCCTGGGTTGTCATTTGGCTTTTTGCCTTGTTCTTTAACCTTGGAATCTTGAACTCCAACATGTCATGGTCACTGCAGCCAAGGCTGCCCATGACCTTCACATCCCTGACCAGTTCTTGCAAAAAAGGAAGAATTGGGTCCAGCGGAGCATGGCCTCTCTTTGGCTTCTTGATTACCTGTGTTACAAGGTGGACATCGATGTACTTTCAGGAACCACATGGATTGCTTGTGTCCTGCTGTGTTGTCCCTCCAATAGACATTGGGGTGGTTAAAGTTCCTAATGAGGACCAGGGTCTGTGAACATGATACTTCTTCCACGTGTCTGAAGAGCGCATCATCTTCCTGATCAGATGGTCTGTAGCAGACATCCACCACAACATCATCCATGTTGGTCTGCCCTCTGATCCCAACCTGTAAGCGCTCAGCTGGCTGATCATCCATCCCAAGGCAGAGTTCCATGCGTTCCCACTGCTCTCTCTGAAGGGTCAACTCGCCCTCCTTGCCTTCTTGGCCTGTGCTTTCCAAAGAGCGTGTGTCCATCCTTTGCAGCATTTCAGTTGTGTGTGCCATCTTGCCAAGTCTCTGTGATCCCAATGAGATCATAGCCCTGCAGCTGCATGCAGACCTCTGATTCATCCTGCTCCCACATGCTCCTCATGCTGTGTGTGTTAGTGTGCGAGCACTTCAGAGAGACACCTGCCCATAATGGCTTTCCAGAAGGGATATGAGAGCTTTCCCTGTAATGCTGCTGTCCTGTAGGTACTTCAGACTTCATGTGCATATGCTTGGAGTGACCTCACTTCAGCCTTGTTTTGGTGAATCTCAGCTTCATGGACTTGAATTTAATGTATCTTTGCCCTCTTGCTCTCTTTCTGTTTTCTTCCCTGTTCCTTTCTCTTCTTCCTAAGTTAGAAAGATGTGAATAACAGTCAAAAGGCTGTGAGGCAGGAGAGTGGGGAAAAATGTCATCTCTTGTGAGAGGTCCCTCCCTTAAAGTTTCTTCCATGCTGAAATCTTTGCGTTTAGACTTGAAATCACAATTTTTTCCCAAAGCATTTTCCTGTTTTTAATAGCAACCATATCTACTCATTCAAACACTCATTAAGTCCCAAATAAAGTAAGTTTTCACACGCTGGTATTTAAAGAGTGATGTACCGCTTGATAGCCATTCGTATTGCATCCTTATTATCGAACAGGTTAGACTGTCTTTACAGGGACTGTTTGAAGAGATCTCAGTTTCTTTCAAAGGTTTAAATGCTTGACCAACAGAAACACGTTAGGAATAAAAATTTCCACTAAGCTTGATTTTTAAGGCTGTGTGCTGCAACACTGATGGAACTTACCTTCTTGTTTGTGTGCCATAAAGGTGCTAGAGAGCCAAGACAAAAAGAATACATTTCTGAAAAGGGACCAGGAACTTCTTAGGACACAATTCTGGCAGGAAAGATAAGTTTGGAAAAAATGAGCATGAGAACATTGTTCTGTTACTTGCTCTCACATTTTTTTTCAGTGAAACATTTTTTTTGCATGTTCTCACATATGAAATTAATGTGTCATCAAATTTCTCTGAACTGGAAATATCTAATGATGTTTTGAGCATTAGTTAGTGGTGTTAAAAGGCAGGTGGCAATATTATGTTGTTTTCTGAGTGAATTTGTGAAGCAGTGAGACTTTTTTTTATGTAATATATAACTTCTGTTTTAACATGTGTTATAACTTCTGTTGTTCTATAATTACAGCATGCAATGAGATTGTATTTTGGAGAATAATTGTGAAATAGTGGAAACTTGTTATCCAGTTAGAAGCAAGACTTCAGATGAGTTAATGTTTTCCCTCATTCCTTTTATTTGCAGGAGACAGCTGCAATCACTGGATGCATTATAGTGATGCCACTAAAACCAGAAGTGGGTGGGCCAAAGAATTATTAAATGAATTCAATAGCAATGTTGAATTGCTTAAGCAGGCCGTGAAGGACCAGACCATAGATTCTCCTCCCAAATCACCACCTGCTGTATCTCCTCAGAACCTACAAACAGGTACTTTGTTTGCATCACTAATGCTCTAATTCCATGAAATGTTAAAACTGTTCTACAAAAGACTGTTCTTTTCAATGATTCCATCACTATTCTTTCCCACAGGCAAGGAACAGATACCGAAAGGAACATCTAGGGCTTCCTCTGTATCTTCCCAACAACCAAAGGGCAAACTGATGTCTAGTCCTGTTGTGGTTAGACTTGCAGATTTCAATATATATCAGGTACATTTCTTCAAGTTAGTAAAACTGCTTCACCCTTGGCTGTTACGTAACTATGTTTTTTAAGGGACAATTCCAAAGCCCATTGAAATTAATAGAAGTCTTTCCATTCGTTGTTGGATTAGACCTTTATGGGCCTGCTTCTGCTTTGTTAAAATTGGTGGATATTTTCTTACTGACTTTATATTAGATGATACTCTATTGCAGTTATGTTTTGGATCCAAGTTCTATTGTTCCCCAAATCCTGACATTTGGAATTTCATCTTTTCATTTTACTATGTTAGGTACCCAATATTTTAATATGTTGTTTTGTATTTCATGCTTTTCTTATTGTTATCTTTCTCAAAGTACATAGTTTTTTTTTTTTAACGTTTAAGAGTTTTTTAATTTTTTCTCCAGCCCCTCCCTCCCCCAGTGATGTTTTGAGTAGACACTTTAACCATTCTTCTCCCCCCACTCCCCTCAATTGGTTTTGAGTGAGTAGTTTTAGTTGCTGGCTGTGGTCCACATTCACTCTTTGGTTCAGATAGGAGGCAACTGGAATAGAGAAGGAGTATATGTCTAAGGCAGAATGGTAGTGATATAGGAGGATCTACTCTAAATTTCAGGTCCTAAGAAAAATGCGTAGTGTCTGCCCTTAGTCATTGTGACTTCTACTTGCTCTTGTTACAATTTTCAATACTTTTTTGCCATATCGCTTCTGATAGAGTGGGAGGTGCAGCTTGCTGCCAGGAGCCCTCATCTGGGTTTGAAGTGGTTTTATAATATCATTTTGTACTGTCAGTGATTTCATTTGTCTTCTACTCTTCAGATGCTTGTCTCTTCCTCCTCCCTGCACAAATACATTTTCAATTTTTTTAATTGTCATTGTTTCTATACCATTTACAAAACTATTTTTCTAAATAGATCTGTTACTACTTGAATTTTTGCGTGTGGTAATACAGAGATGTTTGCAGGTTGAAAACAGCTACGTAGCTTGAAGCAGGCTTATAAAGGTTATATATTCATTATTTCCAGGGAAACTAATACAAGTAGACATCATCATATATTCAATTAATACATTGCCTAATTTCAAATTAGCAGTCTGACCTACTAAGTGTTGGATGAAAGAGCTTTGTTTTGACAACGTACTTTTTAAACTAGGGTACGTTCCAAGAAATTTAAGGTCAAATATATATCAAAAAGTGATCTCTTGTTTCATAATTTACATTGGAAGGAAACAGAAATGGAGGATTACTGTTCTATAGTGTCTTGATTCTCTTGTGAAATAGACCTTCGGGCATAGCCAAGCATACGTATCTCTACCAGGTGCATGCTGAACACCTTGCTTAGCAGTATACAGTTGAGAGTTGGCCCATGTACTGGAATCTGTCCTTGTGACGGTACAAGGACTTCCTAACACTTGTGTAATAAACTTATCTAGCTTATCTGTCCTTTATCACCTAGATATGGGATTCTTTTGGACAGATGGTATGCAAATATACCATGTCCTAGCATAATTGCTTATACAGGAGCTGTAGTGTTTGCAGTAAAGATATCGGATCATTCTAGGCTTCTACTGAACGCCTTTGAAGGTGACCTGCTGCCTCCTGCCCCACGTGAAGGGAGGGGATCTGGTACTGTTAATCCTATGTAGTTTTCTTGTGAAACTGTTTCATGCAGATTGCTTCTACTACAAGGCAACTAGGTGTTTCTCATTGTCTGCACTTTGTGTAGTTGGGGTCAGTGGAATGTTACCCAACTAGGGGCAGTGCCTTGCAACTATAAATGCTTAATGGTTCATAAAAATGTAATGTATTAATGAAGTTAATCTTTTATCTTTTACAGGTTTCAACAGCAGACCAGTGTCGTTCTTCCCCTAAAGCTCTGATCTCTTGCAATAAAAAGTCACTTTATCTTCCACCAGAAATGCCAGCTATTCATATTGAATTCACTGAGTATTACTACCCAGATGGAAAGGACTTTCCTAGTAAGACTTTTTTTTGTACCAAACCGTAAATTTTGTATGTTACTTTCACCTTTATATGAAGCTTAGTACTGATTCCAGGTTGACAATTGGAAATGGGTAACGGCTTTCTAAAATGGAAAGAACACAACACTGCTCCACTTCCACAGTGCTTGCTCCTAGCAAACTCCTATAAATACTGTTTTTTATAAACATGTTTTTTAAGTCTGAAGACACTCAGAGCACTTTTCCTGACACATAAATTGCTCATTCTCCAACATACGTGTATTGTTTCTGCAGTTCCACTGTCTGGCTACATAAAAGAAGTCAATGGCTACATAAAAGAACTCAAACTATTGCAGTAGTATCTAAGATGCACCGAAGATCTGCTGGAGTTATCTTTATTAATGTGTTATGGGGCTGGCCCTGTTTTATATACAGAAATGTCAGTGGATTTCTTGGGAATGCGACTTGAGGACAGCAAATCTCCTTGGTCCTGCCCTTCCTCTGTAATGAGGACATTCTCCCCCTCTCCTCAGACTCATTCTATTCTAATATTAGCTTTTACATTCAAAAATTCAGTTACTTGCTTGGAGTGAGAGAAAGAAGCATCACTTGAGGTATCCTCTAACAATTTAGTCTTCCTTGGGACCAAAGGAGTGGGTTTCCGTTCTTTCTCTGATGTAAAATATTGGTGAAAATGTAAGTCTGCACTCGTTGTTTTGTTTTGTTTTTTTTTTAAAAAAAAAAAGCAACCCCTAAACAGTTTACTTATTCTCATGATTTTGTTTTGTTTTCTCTTTTAGTTCCATGTCCAAACTTGTATTGCCAGCTGAATGCTTTACAGTTCACTCTGGATGAGAGAAGTATTCTTTGGCTAAATCAGTTTGTGTTGGATTTGAAACAGAGTCTTATTCAATTCATGGCTATGTACAAGTTAAATGACAATTCAAAATCAGATGAACATGTTGATGTTAGAGTTGATGGACTAATGTTAAAGGTACGCTGTCATTGAGGAGGGGTTTTGTGGTTCCTTGGAAGAAAATACTTTTTCTCTTATTCTGAAAAGCTGTTAGCAAAGCATCTTAAGGAACAAATGAACAAATAAATGAACAAACCACCCACGCAATAAGCAACACTGCTCTGGAAAACTATGCAGAATATGATGGTTGGAAGACAGACATCTGTCTTCTGTCTTACTTCATCTGCGTCCTAGGGGTATTTTGGTTTTGTATTAAAGACGTGAATGGGAGTATTAAGAAATTATTTCACTGTGCTTAATGAAGCTGACATAGCAGAAGAAAAAAATTGAGCACTGAAGTAAAAATAACTAGCAAAATATTAATATTTACACTCTATATTAATGCAAGGGCCCTCCCTTCTTCTTCTGGTTGTAGTACATCAAAGCTCTTTCATCTTGTTAGTGAATGCCTGGAGTAAAGAAAGCAGTTCACCTGAAGGTTTATTTCCTTCTCCAGAACCCATTCTCACCGTTTTCTGTTTCACGCTGGCCCTTGGCTGTGGTTCAGGTACACAAGTTCTCTATACGTTTATTCCAGAGGCATGGCGCTAGTTAATGCAGCTGACCATCAGATTTTTGCTTCCCGTGTCTTCCCCTTCTTTGGAGGAGAAGGATTATCGAGCAGACAAATTCCACCCCCACCCCCAATTTTCACTGGGCATTGGTTTCCAAGGTTCAGAGGTGAACAAAACCATGAGTCTCTTCGATGGTGCCCACAGGAAAGGTTTCAAGGGTTCTGAAAACTCGGCGTATGAAGAGATAGTTATCTTCCTAGGGCTCTTGGTGCATATTTAATGGAAGTTTAAAAGGACGTGGTTAGTACTGAATGAGACAATTACTGAGAGCTAACAACCAGGCAACTACAAATACAGGCTAATCTAATATTGAATTACTATATGTGAGTAGCCCACTAAACTAAGAGAATATAAAAGTAAAAGTACTCTTAAATCCTTCAAACCTTGATTCATATTAATTATTTCATCCCTGTATTAACTGCATTATTTTTATTCTAGCAAATTATGAAGCTTTATTATTGATGTGCTTGATGTTTACATATCATATACTTAATTATTATATATTTACATTTTTGGTTATTTTGTTCTGAGTCCTTTTATTTACATGAAGAAGCTTCATCACTCCCATCTTTTAAGTGTCTTTAGTGTGACTTCTTTACTCAGATCTTTCTAGATTCAGCATGGATATGTTGTGACAGAAGGTAGTGTCACTGATGCTAGCAAAAGTGGTGTGGCCAAGGTCCATGTTAGCAACATCAGATAGAGGATTTGCCAGAAAATATGTATTTCCTTTAAAACTTGCACTAAAGATATGCAAGTTAAATTAAATCCAGTATACTGAACTATTTTGTTGGTTTTTTAGGAGTTGGAATATATTTTTATTTTTATGATTAAAAAAAATTATGATTATCAGATAACAGTCACAAAATACCTCTTTTGTATTCTGCAATATCAAGAATATTAGCTGTGTTAGCACATTTAATTGTTTCCTTGTATCTTACCATAGAAATAAAATACTGTAGTACTCAGTGTAGTGAAAAACCTTATTTGACAAATCAGGTTGAAAAACAGGGAATTGTAACTTGGAGTTCAAAATTGTAAATACTTGGAACACTTGAAGAAACTTTCTGCCAAGCTGTTTCTGAGTTGAAGAAAGGAGACACTTCAGCCTAATACAGCTGACCTAAACCTAAATCCTTCAGATAAGAAAAGCCTGAGACCCTTACGTTTTTCTATGAACAATGACTTGTAGATGCCACAGCATCCTTCTTAAAAATAAGAGGAAACACAAATGATAATCTGTGAGCCTGATTTATCCCCGTTCTGTATTAGTACACCTGAGTTCTCATAAAATTATAATATATTCCTTTATTTTAGCTGTCATAGCTGTTATTTTGTTTCTTTAATTGTATACCTTCTTAATCTACCTATTTATAACTAGATAAAATATATTTCTCTCTTGCAGTTCATCATCCCATCTGAAAACAAACCTGAAATTCATAAAGATCAACCTCGTGCACTTTCTATTCAAAGTTCAGAGATGATTGCTACGAATACAAGATACTCGCCAAACTGCAGACACTCTGATCTGGAAGCTTTGTTTCAGAACTTCAAAGATTGTGAATTTTTCAGTAGAACTTTCACCACTTTTCCGAAGTCCCAGAAGAATTTTAATCTTTTGCATCCAATCTTCCAGAGACATGCTCATGAACAAGATACTAAAATGCATGATGTTTATAAAGGCTATATTATCCCAAAATTGAATAAGTATGCATTAAAGACATCTGCAGCTACTGATGTTTGGGCCTTGCATTTTTCCCAGTTTTGGATAGATTATGAAGGAACAAAAAGTGGGAAAGGCCGACCAATAAGCTTTGTGGACTCATTCCCACTTTCACTTTGGATTTGCCAGCCAGTAAGATTTGCAAAGTCACATAAAGAGCTTTTGTCACATAATCAGGCAGCTTTGAACATTCCAAAAAGTGAATCTAGTGATCTTGCTAATAGACTGCAACGTAAAAAACTTTTAAAGGAATATTACAGCAGTGAGACGGAGCCCTTGACCAATGGCATTCAAATGTCGGACGCTTCGGGAGTGCTTTCTGAAAGCTCTTCCTCTGATGCAGATGTACATGTTCTTGTCCATGTTCAAAAACATGTAAGCATGCAGATCAATCATTACCAGTATCTTTTTTTGTTGTTTCTCCATGAATCCCTTGTATTGCTCCTGGAAAACTTAAGGAATGATGTAGAAGCAGTGACAGGAAAACCTGCAAAGCAAACAGATGTCTGCATTGGGATCCTACTGAAGAGTGCAGAACTAGCCTTACTACTCCATCCAGTGACTCAGGGAAACTCTTGTAAGTCTCCAGTTGCAGAAGAAGAAAGTCCCATGGCATCAGAGCTCTCCCCTTTGGGAAACGGGGAAGCCCTTACTTCAGAGAGTAAATTAGGTGGGAATAAGATAGTGCAAGCTGGTATTACTAATTTTGATTATGTAAATGACTGCAAGCCTCTGAATGCTGAAGTTAATAAAGGAATTTTAATAGATCCTCTTTTGTTTAAATCAGACAGTAATACGGATTTTCAGAAAGCAACATCATTTTCGGATGATGCATCAGATAAAGGTTTGGGAGATACAAGTGAAGGAGGAAGCAGTGGACTTTTTAGTAGAAGTGATTCAGAGGAGGTCTGTGGACCTCTAAGTGAGAAAAGTAGCTTGCATCCTAGGGATTCAGCATCCATTTTGAGTAAGAGAGAAGATTCTACTGAATTTTTTGTTGATAAAGAGGATGACAAAAAAATATTCTCAAATAAGTTAAATGAACAGGAAGGTACAACTGAAGGCTGTCCTAACCAAGTCACTGACTTGGAAACAGAAACTGCCTTAGAATCTGAAGAGCTTGAAATCAACAAAGAAAAAGTGACTTCAGTTAGAATGTTTGCATCCCAGCCTTCATCAAGGTATAGAAGATTTAATACTAAATCAATTTTCCTACTATTTGAAAATATTTATCAATCTTGTTGGCCACATACTTTTAGTAATGGTCAGTGGAAGTGAACATCTAGTAGATGAAAATTTTAAAAGTATATAAAGACATAAGATATGCAGTATCCAGCATTCAATGAAAGCTAAAATCAACTGTTAGTTAACTGATTTAAACTATTTACTTTCAGTTTAAATGTTATGAAATATGACACAAATATCTACAGGAATGTATGTTGTTTCTATGCTTATCTCCTTTTTTTCTTGCCAAAGGATTATTAAATAATCAGATTTTTTCTTTTATATCTTGCCTGGTTTAGAGGAATTTTTTAAAGTAACTTCTATGTAATTCCTTTAATGTGAAATAATAATTTCCTAATGTCTTTATATTTAAAAAGTGCAAAGCCTAAGGAGCGCTGCCCGTCCAACCTCCCCGCATTCTCTGTTTCTTACAAGAATATGAAGAGAAGTCCATCACAAGTCTCTCTGGATACCATCTCTATTGATAGTATGATGCTAGAGGATCATTTGATAGAGAGCGATGGAAGCGACAGCCAAAGCTTTCTGGAGAAAGGTAAGTAGATTTAACAAAATATTTTTAAGCAATACATGAAAACGTTGTTTGTTATTAGAATAATACTCAAAAGGATTGTAGTGCAGCAAATCATGGATGCTTTACAGCACTATTTCTGTTAGTTCTCCAGTCAGTAATATCAAGTATATTCGCAGCACATCATTTCAAAGGAAAAAAGCAATAAGGTTTGCTCCTTAAGTAGTGCTGCTTAATTAAACGCTACTTAATTTTCTTCTCCTGAGGAGATTAAAAGCATTGCAGTGCTATGTTGCAACCCTGAATTAAGCAGAACTGTTCCCTGCTTTGCTTAAAAGACGTTGCTTTGGCTGTAGGTGTTTACAGGTTTGTACTCTGAATCAGTGTTAGGCTTGAAGTGGGTAAAGAAGCTTTAATTTTAAGAGTAGATGAAAAAGAAATGGATTTTCACTAATACTCACCATGCTAATTACCAGGCAGATAGATTTGATAGTCTCCTTGCAGCTTGTTCCTTATGGAGCAGTTCCTAGCTATTGACTGTCTAAAAGCAGGTATTTGTCCAATTTTTGCTCAACTGTGCGTGAGCATTTGCTCCTGATCTGAGGGAGGAATTCAGGCATATGGTAATTATGTCTATATTATCTTGTAGTGTTATGGACTTATGCAATTGTAATGACCTAGTAGCTCTCCGGAAAAAATGATTAAATAATTTTCTAACCTCAGGAAATATGATAAGAAGACTTTATTGGTACCTCTTTTCTGATAAATTCTACTTTGAATAAAGAATGACAATATTTTTTTCTGTAGGATTTCTTTTCCGTCTAGAGCAATAGTGAGAAGAATGCTTCACTTGCAAACCTGTTATATATTTGGATTGTAGGAGTATTCCTGCATGTGCATATGTGGGAGTATGCCATAAAATACATTTCCCATTTTAAATAACCTTTATATGTCTTTTTAGCTTGTTAAACAATATTTAACTGCAGGTTAAGTTTGCATGCTTTCTAGTTGTCAAGGAAACACTACCATGATCACTCTAACAAAGATATATATAGCTTATTTCTCTAAACATCAAACCGCCAACATTTGCTCTAAAGGCACTGTGCAGTGTTTTAGATACATGGCTTGGAATCTTTAGCCTTTTTTTCTGCTGGATCAGTTTTATATTTGATTTGGAAGACTAAAAAAGGCCCTTCGCAATTTTTTAAACAATGCATGTAGAGCGCCATTTTGGTTTTGTCACTATATCCTGCCTTACTTGCATAGCATCTAGAACTTTGAACTCTCTGTAAGAGGAATGGATTTGGCAGTTCAATCATAAATATTTGTTTAATAAGCCGTTCAACTCATTTTAAAAAATGAGTTAATGTATGCATACAGTAACAGACACTGACTTTATTCTTAATGCAGGAGTGATTCAGGTTATGCTATGCTAACTTTGCGTTTTTTCTGATGTATATACGGAAGGTATTACAGCCACAAACTATCAAAGCCCATCAGAAAATGCCCATGAAGGAGGCACAGTGATTGAAAATTGTGATGGGTCATCTCCAGATGCCATGAGTGCTGCTTCAGAGAATGCCCATGAGACTAGTGAAGAAATGGTAATATTATTGAATTCCATTAGAATACATGCTTCAGTAAATTAAACCTTAAAATAGAGCTAAAATGAATGCTTTGAGGTGTTTTTTCAAGTAGTTCTGGGAGCTTTTGTTAGTGCATTATGTAAGCCTACAGACCTAGTGCACTTAAGTATTAAGTACAATTGAAGATTATAATCCAAGTTACACTGAGCATTCTCTGTCCTTGTTCTCTCCTCTGTAGCCACTGTTGATGAATGGCAGTAGCCACTTAAAATGTCAGAAAATATTTCTACTTTAGTACATAGCAATATTTTGTAATACCATCATGTTCTTTTATGGTCTGTTGAATATGATATTTAAAATGAGCTTTTTAACATCGTCGAGTATAGATAAAAGAAAGCACCGTAACTCTGACATCTCTTATATGGAGATGTTTCCTTAGCACTGGTAGCACTCTGTAATATTTGCAAATAGGAACGTAACAACTGCCATACTGGGTCAGATCAGAGATGCCTCTTGTCCAGGGTTATGTCAGGATGATGCCCGGTATTTAGAGAAGATTCTAAGAGCAGGGCATGTAGAGAGATATTCCCTCCCTGAGACACCATGCAGGGTCCAACTTTTTCCAGCTGCCTACCGAATTATTCTTTGCTGATCTTTGCCCTAATCAATGCTTCTTAAATTATATTCTTGTATCAGTTAAGGTCATGAACTGGAAACCTACGAGTATCTGAGGACAAAGAAAGACAGTGAATTTACTGAAATCTGTTGTGTGCTTGCTGACGTATTTTCCTTCTTAGTAACGTTAGTCATGTAAACCTACCTTTGCTTTAAAATATTTGTAGATCACCTTCATTTAAAAAAAAATGAAAAAAAGCAGCTCACTTAAATGATTGGTTCCTTTTAAATAAATTTTCAATCATCTGTGCATGTAGGTAATATGGAAAAAACAGAATTCATTCAGATTGTTATGCAAACACATGTTGGCATATTTTTTTTCTACTTGTAGACTATAACTAAAAAGTCATTAGAAAAATGAGCCCAGAATAGTAGTAATGATGGTGGCCATACATCTTCTGATACCAAAGCTGACTTTGAAACTGGCCCCTACTTTTTTTTTTGAAAGATACTGCAACCCAATGACTGGAGAAAAAGGGCTGACTACTGTGCAGATAGCCAACGTTTAGTAGTCTATCCTGGTTCTTTAACCTGGTCTGATTCAGCACCACAAATGCTTGGTTGCGCTTATGATATGCATGAAGTTGAATGCAGCCTTAGAAAATTTCAAATGTCACATAGGTCACATACTACTTTGTCAGCGTGAGGAAAGTCTGTCTCGCTTTCATGACTCTTCTGGCCAATGCTGAATTGGTATTAGTGGGTTATAAATACAAGCGTCTGTCTTTGGACAATCAAGCAACCCATTGTCAAGCCAATGGGTGCAAAAAGAAAAGAAATGAGAAAACTGCTTTTCTGTGAGCAAGGGTTATGGGTACAAAGATTCTTTTCCTTTTGGGGGGGAAGAGGTTTAGACAAAACTTAAACAGTAACCGACTGTAAATTCAATTTGTAATCTCATACTGTTTTATCTTAATTTTGTTGACAGATGTCTGTTGTGGTTTTCCAAATACTTGGTGTTAATGGTGAAATTGACATCAGAGGTGAAGACACAGAAATATGCCTACAGGTCAACCAAGTGACACCAAATCAATTGGGAAATATCAGTGTTCGGCACTATCTTTGCAACAGAACTGTTGGTAAGAACTAACAATGAGATTTCAGTGTTGTGAAAATGGAGTTGGAAGCATTTGTTCTAAGTAAATAAAAACACTGTATTAGCCTTAAAGCACAAAAACAATTTTATGTTAGTACATTAGCGTCTTTTTTGTGCTGGTTTAGAATATCTACTCTGATTTTTTTTTTTTTTTCCTAATTGCTATGCATTGGAAGGGAAGGAAATAAAAATGGAAACATTTCTGATAGTGTGGGTAAAAAAAAATGCATTGCATTGAATTCTGGTCATTAGTTTGCTTTTTTTAAATCAAATAAGTTGCATTACATTATGTTATTCTTTTATGAAGATGGAACTCTCTTACTGCTCTAATGATACTTTGCTTAAATATACCTTGGTTGAAGGGCTGTTTCTTTTCTTCAAGATCTATTTCTCTAGATTAAATTAACACCCACAGTTTAAACAGATTTATAATCTGTGGTTTAAGAAAAGTTAAAAATGGACTCTGTGTGGACAGCCTTTTTTTTTTCCTTTTTTTTTTTTTTTTTAAGCTTGATAGGAGCACGGGGTGTAGTTTCATGCCAGATACTTGCACAACTAGATCAACCAGTGCATTGTCGGAGCTGTTCTTGGGCATGAGTACATATGCATTCCCTGCCAGAAAACCTAGCTCACATGCTGTGAGGTTTTTTTTTCTTGGCATGATGTATCGGTGTGCCGCTCCATGCCACAGTTGGCTTTTCTCCCCTCTGCCAGCCTTCCACACGGATTGCTGGATGCCAGCTCTGTTGCACTGTAGGATTTTTGGGGCAGATCCCTGATGCACCTGCTTCCTGCTTCTGGTTCATGTCCTTTCCCAGGAAACAGCTATAGCAGCTGCTGGCTGCCATTTATTTCCAGCCTTGCAGCAGCCTGGATTTTCTTCAGGAAGTTGTGCTTGGTGATACAGCCTCTGATGCCCTAGCTAAAGAACCCATTTACTGATAAGCCGAGCAGTTGCCAGCAGCTGCTGCCTGAGCAGCTGTTGCATGATGTTGCGGTTGCATTCAGGCATCTGAAGGCAAGAGGGAGGTCCAGCAGGGAAGACTCATGCCTGACCTTCAGTTCATACAGCAGGCAAACTGATTTCTGGTTATCTGTCATGTCGTCTGTAAAAGCAAGAGGGAGTAAACAGTAAGAACATGCCACCTTCCTGCTCTCATGTGGATCTAAAACTAGAACCTGCTTCCTCTGGCTCAGCTGCTTATGAGAGGCTTGTGCACTGGCTGATTATTTTATGGACAAGAGTTTATAATGCGATTGGAATCTCCAAATACTTCCACTTCATATCTCTTCCTTTCTCTTTTTGGTGGGTATCTGAATGGGTGGGCCAACAGCGCTTTTTTTGTACATCACTGGTCATTCCCTGTGACTCCCTGTACGTTCTGTAATGTACATCTTTTCTTCTCTCCACTGATCTTTTCTTCGCTCCACTGTAGGGCTGTGCTTTCTGTTCTGAGTCAGGAATCTTCTGCAGTCACTGCTGCTCCCCATCTCCCACATTTATTCTAATAGAAGAACTAAGGGAGAAAACAGTGGGGTTTGAAAAAAAAAAAAAAAAATTCCAGAGTATCAAGGTTGGGAAGAATCTCGAGAATTAGATCAAAAGCAACAGATTAAATGAGTTAACGGTAACAAAATACAACTAAAAGAACCAGTGAGCAAAAGCATAAGAAAATATCCCAATAAAAGCAACCATCTCCAAGACCTTTAATAAAACTTACTCAAGTGCTGAATTAACAATTGTAACCAGTAAACTGAGGAACCATGCAAAGTGATGAATAATCAAGTCATAATTACAGTCTACAAAGGTGTTCTGGGTAAAAATAACCATTTAAAACCTACTATACTGTTAATGTGGTAGGTGTAGAAAGGGAAAGGTGTGCCTAATAGCTGGAATAAGTTTAAGGGCAATGTGGCAGCTGTGCACTTCCCTGCAGGGCTGGCTGCGGGACGATGCCTTTATCAGATCTTGTCTGGCAGCAATAACAAAAGGAGGGGAGCATGGAGTGTGGCAGAGGTACTCTGGGAAGGACAGTGCTTTTACTGAGACCTTGTCATGCTTGAAGGAGAAGGGAACAACAGTTCATAGCAGCTTCTGAATTGCTTAATGCATCCTCTCTTGACTGTGCCCCTTTCAGATACCTGCACGATAACCAAGGTTGACTTCATGGCTGAGACTGAATGTGTGGTCTTTTCTTCTGCTGTTTTTCTACACTTCGGTGGATTCTTCCAGCAATGATGCAGGCACTCTTTTCTGGTCTGGAAATACTTAGGGCATATACTACTTATTTCTTTCTCCGTATTTGTGGGAAGAATACAGATTCTTGAGGGAAACAAAGTTTCCCAAACTAATTGCAGAGACTCATTGGGCAGAGTGGTCATTGCTCTCCCATCTGGAGAGCTGTCCTTCCTCTCAAGGACAGGCCAACCTGAGCAGCGACAAATGTTCCTTAGCTGCCTCCCAAGATGAGAACCAGGCGGCCAACTGCCCTAAGGGTGTGTATGGCTATGGTGGATCCTCTTGCTCCTCTCCAGGGAAACCTGCACACTCAACTACCTCTCTGAAATGTCTGTACACCAACGCGTGTAGCGTGGGGAATAAACAGGAAGAACTAGAGATCTGTGTGAGCTCACAGGGCTATGATCTCATTGCACTTACAGAGACATGGTATGACAGCTTGCGTGACTGGAATGCTGTCATGGATGGCTATGTACTTTTCAGGAAGGACAGGCCAGCAAGGTGAGGCGATGGAGTTGCTCTCTATGTGAGAGAGCAACTGGAGTGTATTGAGCTTTGCCTAGGGGAGGATGAAGAACGAGTCAAGAGCTTATGAGTAAGGATTAAGGGACAGGCTAACATGGGCGACACTGTTGTGGGTGTATACTACAGGCCACCTGATCAGGACGAGGCAGTCGATGAGGCCTTCTACAGACAGCTGAAAGTAGCTTCATGATCACAGGCCCTGGTTCTCATGGGGGACTTCAACGACCGTGATATCTGTTGCAGGGACAATGCAGCTAGGCGCACACAGTTCAAGAGGTTCCTTCAGAACACTGATGATAACTTTCTGACACAGGTGGTGGAGGAGCCAATGAGGTGTGCTGCTGGACCCCATACTAACTAACAAAGAAGGTCTGGTTGGGGATGTGAAGGTTGGGGACAGCCTTGGCTGCAGTGACCATGAGATGGTGGAGTTCAGGATCCTGTGTGGAGGAAGCAGGACGCAAAGCAGGATTACAACCCTGGCCTTCAGGAGAGCCAACTTTGGCCTCTTCAAGGACCTGCTTGGAGGAATCTCATGGGTTAGGGCTCTAGAAGGTAGAGGGGTCCAAGAAAGCTGGTCAGTGTTCAAGCATCACTTGCTCCAAGGTCAAGAGCGGTGCATCCCCATGAGTAAGAAATCAGGTAAGGGAGGCAGGAGACCTGCATAAATGAGCAAGGAACTACTGGCAAAACTCAAATGGAAGAATGAAGTCTATGGCATGTGGAAAAAGGGACAAACCACTTGGGAGGAGTACAGGGATGCAGTCAGGGTATGCAGGGATGCAACAAGGAAGGCTAAGGTCCACCTGGGATTTAATCTGGCAAGGGACGTCAAGGCCAGTAAGAAGGGCTTCTTCAAATATATTGGTAGCAAACGGAAGACTAGGGAAAACGTGGGCCCTCTGCTAAATGAGGTGGGTGCCCTGGTAACGAAGTAACAGAGAAGGCAGAGTTACTGAACGCATTCTTTGCTTCAGTCTTTACTGCTAAGGCTGGCCCTCAGGAATCCCAGGCCCTGGAGGTAAGGGAGGAAGCCTGGAGAAAGGTTGACCTTCCTTTGCTTGAGGAGGATCGGGTTAGGGATCAGTTAGGCAAACTGGACACCCACAAATCCATGGGCCCTGATGGGATGCATCTGTGTGTGCTGAGGGAGCTGGCAGATGTCTTTGTGAAGCCACTCTCCATCATCTTTGAAAGGTCATGGAGAACAGGAGCAGTGCCTGAGGACTGGAGGAAAGCCAGTGTCACTCCAGTCTTCAAGAAGGGCAAGAAGGGAGGACCTGGGAAACTACAGGCCAGTCAGCCTCACCTCCATCCCTGGAAAGGTGATGGAGCAGATCATTCTGGAGGTCATCTCTAAGGATGTAGAAGAAAACGTGATCACGAGTAGTCAACATGGATTCACAAGGGGAAATCATGCTTGACCAACCTGATGATAGCCTTCTATGATGGTATGACTGGCTGGGTGGATGAGGGGAGAGCGGTAGATGTTGTCTACATTGACTTCAGCAAGGCGTTTGACACTGTCTCCCATAACATCCTCACAGGTAAGCTCAGGAAGTGCGGGTTAGATGAGTGGACAGCGAGGTGGATTGAGAACTGGCTGAATGGCAGAGCTCAGAGGGTTGTGATCAGCGGCACAGAGTCTAGTTGGAGGCCTGTGGCGAGTGGTGTCCCCCAGGGGTCGGTACTGGGACCAGTCTTGTTCAATTTGTTCATCAATGACCTGGATGAAGGGACAGAGTATACCCTCAGTAAGTTTGCTGGTGATATGAAACTGGGAGGACTGGCTGATACACCGGAAGGCTGTGCTGCCATTCAGTGAGACCTGGACAGGCTAGAGTGTTGGGTGAAGAGGAACCTCATGAGGTTCAACGCGGGCAAGTGTAGGGTCCTGCACCTGGGAAGGAACAACCCCATGCACCGGTACAGGTTGGGGGTTGACCTCCTGGAAAGCAGCTCTGAGGAGAAGGACCTGGGAGTCCTGGTGGATGACAAATTCCCCATGAGCCAGCACTGTGCCCTTGCGGCCAGGAAGGCCAACAGCATCCTGGGGTGCATTACGAAGAGTGTGGCCAGCAGGTCGAGGGAGGTTCTCCTCCCCCTCTACTCTGCCCTAGGGAGGCCCCATCTGGAGTACTGCATCCAGTTCTGGGCTCCCCAGTTCAAGAAAGACGAAGAACTACTGGAGAGAGTCCAGCGGAGGGCTACGAAGATGATGAGGGGACTGGAGCATCTCTGCTATGGGGAAAGGCTGAGGGAGCTGGGGCTGTTTAGCCTGAGGAAGAGAAGACTGAGAGGGGACCTCATCAATGCTTATAAGTATCTGAAGGGCAGGTGTCAAGAGGATGGGGCCAGACTCTTCTCAGTGGTGCCTAGTGAGAGGACAAGGGGGAACGGGCACAAACTGGAACAAGGGAAGTTCCATCTGAACATGAGGAAAAACTTCTTCACTGTGAGGGTGACAGAGCCCTGGCACAGGCTGCCCAGGGAGGTTGTGGAGTCTCCTTCTCTGGAGGTATTCAAAACCCACCTGGACGCAGTCCTGTGCAGCCTGCTCTAGGTGACCCTGCTCTGGCAGGGAGGTTGGACTAGATGATCTCCAGAGGTCCCTTCCAACCCCTACCATTCTGGGATTCTGTGACTGTTAGTGGCTAATTCTCTTCTGTCTGGACTAGAGCCACAAAAGGTACCAGATACTTGCAGTGTGCTGCTTGCCTTTTTTTTTTTTTTTTTTTTTTTTTTTTTTTTTTTTTTAACGGGGGAAATATGAGATCTAGCACTTCTTAAACATTGGAAGGATTGAAGGATGGAGTCACGGCTGTTATTGTTATGGAAACCTCTATTCACAGAAGTAGCAAAGGGAGAGGTTCTGGTTCACAGCAGAGGCTGAAGATTCTCATGTTCATTTACAGTTCTTCCCGTTGGTCTTTGTCAACCCAGATCGATGATATGTTCATCTACCGTGACTCTAATGCGAATAGATAATATGCCCTGACTCTACTGCTGCGCTAAGTCATCCATGAGAACTGGGCACCATACAGAAAGAGGAACTCAATTAATCTACAGATAGAAAAGCAAATTAATTACTCTGCCAGGCTCCTGTAGCTCCAGGCAATATCTGTTGCGTGCTGTACTGAAACTTGAAATTACAGTTTTCAGACCTGTACTACGTTCAGGCTGGGACAGTAGTACTTGAATAAAGCTACTGCCTCTTGCTATACGTCTGTCTGACTGCACTTGGTCTAGAACAGTTGACTAGCCTGCAAGTTTTCTGAGATGAATACAGGAAGTTAATTATCCTTCTTCTCACCCCTCCTCTTATCCCACTTTTTTTCTTTTCTTTTTAAAGTAGACATATGCAAAACAGACACTGATACAGTTCCTCCTGGCTGCTCAAAACCTTCTTCCCAGCACCCTCCTGGAGCTGTTCTCCTGGAGACAGCATGTTTAGTTATTAGTTGGTATCCACAGGCATTGCATGCATCTGTTTTCCTTAGTTTGGCTCCCTCTCAGAGGAAGCACATTGTCCAGGAACATAGTAGGTGTTTAACTTTTCTAGGCGCCATGTCAGCATCCCCACTAGGCATGTGGTCCACTTCCCAGTTGTTAGGAACCTGGACCAAAGCCAGTTCTGCCCCCATGTCCTTTGTCTTCTTGTAGCATCTCATTAGGCCCTTTATAAGCCACTGCTGAAGGTTCCAGAGGTATCTCAGAGCTATCTGGTCTGCAGTCTTGAGAAATAGTACATCACATATTGCTTAAGAGGAACTGAACAGGTAACGTGCCCCTGCTACTCCTTCCCAAGAGCAAATAGGAATTCCTCCGAGGTCTAGTGGAGAACTTGCTGTGACTGGTAACCAGCCATCACTGGGGCTTGACTCTGGGTCTGTCTCTGGCCAGTGACTGAGCTAAGTGCTTGTGGTGCTTGTACAACTTTGCAACCACAGAAGATCTCTATCTATCCATAAAGAAAGCTTGTGCTCTGTGATGCTACCTTGAAAAGGCTTTGAGGATCTGGAGATACTGATCTTGGGGACAAGAGTTGGGGAGAATGCAAAAGGGTTGTTGCAGAGACCTGTGGGATACCAGTGGGAGGCGGCTGTAACTTCAGTGTGGACACATTGCCTAATCTGCGTAACTTTTATTCACTCAAAGCTAACCTCCTGAGTTTTTGAATGAATCTGACCCAGCATAGTGTCAGTGTGATTTAGTGAATTGTCATCTGGTTTCTACAGTTTTGATCTGTGCTTCATCCAGTTTAGTGTATCAACAACCTGAATCCTTAAATACTAATGCTGTGCACAGTTGTTATAGGATTGCAGTAGCAATTAACAATATACTAATGATACCTTTTAAAATATGCTCACATGCTGCAAATGTCTTTTCTTTAACAGGATACCTGGGTATATTTATAGATACTTGATATGTCAAAAAGCTTGTGTCTCACAAATGTAATGTGATCAGCAGTGACACCTTGGCATTGTAGCCAAGTGCCTTGCAAACCAGATGCATAATTTCAGAAGGAACACTAATTCTGTGAAGTATGGTTTTCTTTTATATAAAAGGCATCCAGGATAAGCTTTACTGAAGAGAAGCAATGTAACTTGCAGCCCACCAGCATACTGTGTTTTTCTTTTGCGGTACATGTCTGATTATTCAGAGTCAGTTATCACTGAAATGGAGGGGTAAAGTATGCTGCATTTGTTACAGTATGCATTATTACTTAATATTAGATAGTACACAGCAAAGAAGCCACCACAGAAGAAACCTGCACTTCATAGGATCACAGGATAATTGAGGGTAGAGGAGTGGAGGCGATGTCAAGGTGTCTCTAGTCCAATCCTGTTCTCAAAGCAGGTCAGCTCTGAGATCAGGCCAGGTTGCTCAGGGCTTTATCCCATCAGGTCTTGGAAAGGACCTCCAAGGGCAGAGACTGCACAACCTCTTGGGAAGCCTGCACCACTGCTTAATTTTTCTCATTCTTTGCATTGTATGAATCTCTCCTGTTGCAGTTTGACCTGTTGTGTCTCAGCCTTCTGATGAGCATCGCTGTAAAGAGCCTGGCTCTGTCTGCATGACCTCGTTGTAGGTATTGGAAGGCTGCTAGTAGATTTCCCGTATGCCTTCTCTTCAGCTATCCGGTCATTGCTCGTATATGCACAAGCAGAAATCAAGGAGAGATGACAACAAACTGCATGTCAGTAATATGGGGAAAGGAGAAAGAATAGTATTAAAGAAACAAAAATAGAAAAAGGAAGTCTTACTTCATCTTTAAATTTAACTTTATCCACTTCTTTTTTCCATTTTCTAAGCTTGTAAACATTGGACTTTCCTGAGGGAACCAGAGTTTAAACCAAGAAGCATTTTTGTTTTAATTCTCTCAAATTTGTTTAACAGGTAGATGCTCTACTAATATAAATTGACGTAATTCAGTTGACTTTACCTGAGTTACTTTGATTTCAGCTATCTTTCAAGTTTCAATGTTTGCTTCTTAATATAATTACTGTGAATTACTATGAATATGCTTTTTGTCATACAGACAATTTCTGTAGGTCAGCCACCATAGTGACCAAATGCCTTGAGAATCCCACAGTGTAATTATTTCTGGTGGTGAACCCTCTTTTCTGTGTAACAAATGAATACGGGCCATTCCCCCCACCAGCCCCCCCCAATATCTGGTTACCTTAAATCTTTTATTTTGTTTTATTTTGTTTTATTTTTAGAACTGTTTAGTTGAATGTTGCTGTTGTCCTTACTGGTTAAAGATACTGAAACTAACAAGAAACTGCTAGGGTTTTTTTAAGGTTCAAATCTACTGCCACTCAAGTAATAAAAGCACTGTGTGGTCATGTTCTCCATCTTACTGCATTGCTGTTTATGTTCCTGTGTGTTAGCAAGTAAGTTCCTGAGTCAGGAAATTCTGCCTTTCCAAGAGAATACCTGCTGTCCTGAGAGAGTGAACTGACTTAAATGTTTTTCTGTATTAAAATTGAAGGTGTTAGTGGAAAAGTATGCAAAATAATTGTTTTTCCATTGTCAAGACATTGAGGAAACGCAAATCTTTTGTGCACGATGATACTTCTGTTTTGTCCTTTTCTGTTGTCACAGTGAGGTCCTAGTCCTTGTATGTACTGTTTATTTCTCTTTAGTACTTTGAAGTGATACACTTAGAAATTTGCTCGGAAGTTCTGTATTTGCAATGCTCTAATTCGTGGCTAATACTTCCAAAGTACTTTTGGAAAATCACTTGGACAATAGAGGTAGAAGTAATTGCATCATAATTGCTTTTTTGTACATTGTAAAATTTTAATGCAAATTTATTTTCCTATTGCAACAGGTTCAGACTGTAAATCTGTGGCTGGACCAGATAATTCATCACCTGAGATTAGTTTGAGATGGGAAAGTGGGCCGAGTGCTGTCATACATTCTCTGCTGGCTGTAAAAAACGGTTTTCTTCAGTGTCATGTAGAGAACTTCAGTGCTGAATTTCTAACATCTTCCCTCACAAACATTCAGCATTTTCTAGAAGATGAAACTGTCGCAGAAGTGATGCCCATGAAGATAAAAGTTTCTAATGCAAGGATTAATTTAAAAGTATGTTAACAATGAGCTATTTGGCTGCTCTAAAGAAATTGTGTTCTTGTTTCTTTGATGATAAACTACTAATCTGGATACAGTTAACTTCAAAGAAACTGCTATCATACTGTGGAAGGTCTTTAGATAACACTAAAACAATTTAAAAATCCATAGATTTGGTTAGCTCTGTGGTATGCCTAGAGGGGAATTCTCTGCATGACCAAGATATTTATATGAATTAATATTCTATACTTTTTTTCCTCCTCTCTCAGTCTCTCTTGTAGAGTGACAGTGTCTGGGAGTTTTATAGGTAAGGTATACCAAGTTCTTAAAGGCACAATGTGGATTTTTCTGATTGAGCTTTTTTGCTTAGCATAGTAATGATTTTCTAATCATAAACCACAGATTTTAGAGGTTAATTCTGTCTCCTACTTAGAGTATAGTTCTTGCAATGAAAGTTCAGTACAAAAGAAGGAAAAAGGTTATGGGAATTCCAGTTCAAACCACTTGAATACTGTTTCTTAGAACCCAGATTTCATGTTCTGCCCTACCTAGAAACAGATACTAAATAATGCAAGCTTTTCTCACCACCGTAGCTTAAAATAGTAACTTTAAGAGGACACTCCTGCTCAAGTCTCCTAGGGGATTTTATTTCAGACATTCAAAGGAGGTGGTGAGTTCTGTGCTGCACAACCATTGAATATAAAGATAAGGACACTTCTTTAGGGGGGGAGGGAAACAACAAAAAAACAAACATAAAGATAATTATAACATTGCTTTGGAAATTAATAATCACCCGTATAAACTTTGAACAAAGTGAGGACTGCAATAGCAGCTCCAGTTCTGCATCTGGGGCTAAGGCCTTGGTTCTGCTGGGATCATTCCTGACTGGAAGGGCAACTGTTACCTGTACAGTGTTCTGCTGAAAGTGCATCAGTATTCCCTCCCTCTGAGATGCAGCTTTTCCATCCCCTGAGGATCCTAAGGCAATCCTTTCGGGCTGTTTCTACTACAGGAGTAGCGCAAACAGTGCAAGAGCTGTGGACCTTGTTCCTCAGATTTCAGTTACCACAAATGTGAATGCCCAAATGCAAAAAGGAAAATCTTAACATATAGTCATTTAAATTTAAAAACAGGATTGTGCTGGTTTATTGGCAAGAAGGCACACTTAAGCAAAATGTTCTCAAGAAAGCAGCTGTTTGAGGTGGGTAATATACATTAATAAACCAGCGATAAGAGTCTGCTTGGCAGTGAAAGCACTGAAGTGCTCACTCAGCAGTGCACACAAGTCACAGTGAAGTTACTCGTGACGGTTGACAAACTGCAGATTTGACACACAGATGATTCATTTCTGTAGAGTTGTTGGGTAATAAACAACGAGAGGATATGGTTCAAATTTATGCTGCATTGCCTATTCAATGCAGTATAGTCTTCTATTTCTTCTGCATGAGACGATGCAGTGTGTTTCGTAGAGGGGAAGAATTTAAGAAAGGTTATTTTATTTTTTGCATTTTCTACTGCAGTCTGCTGTTTCAAGAAACTTTGGCAGTTATATCTCAACAGCTTTCTTGCTATGTGCTTAATGCTGATCTGTATAGTTTCTGATTATACTGACTACATTATTCTGTTTGATAGGGATAATGAACTATAAAGACTTCCTGGGCAGACCCCAAAAGAAGTAATTTGTGAAGTTTCTCTTCTGTTGAGTACAGTAATATAATTGAACTGCAGCTGGTGTCATCCCAAACTAAATTCTAAGACGACAAAATCCGCTCAAGAATGATAACTATACCCATTCAATCTTTAAATAGTTCAAGGGAAAATCAGATACTATATAGTGTGGGCTTCTTATCTCTGATTCTGAGAGCTCCTGAGCTAAAGAATGTCTTGAGTTGGGACATAATCTTATTGAGATGTCTGTAAAAATACTTTGAAGTATTTTAGTCAGACTCTATGTATTGAGTTCAGCAGACTTACTCCAGAGATAAATTTGGGCCTTTAATATGATCCCTGGGAAAAAAAATGGAACAGAAGTTTAGCGGAGATCCCATTAGAAAATTCTGTTCTGAAATGTTCCCTTTCAAGTTTCATTAAATCCACTTATGTTTAATTGAACATCTTAATTAGCTGTTTTGTTTTCCTTGTAAACTCATTTTTGAATACTTGTATTTTTAGGATGACAGTCCACGTGAAAATCTCAAGGCATCTGAGCTGGTACCCATAAAACTACATATTGACATACTCTGGATAGAAAGAAATGATGATGGGTCTTTTCTCATTAGAGGTTTGTATGTTCCTGCACCTTGATATCTAAATAGTATAATCTAATTATTATTGATAATGTTTTTTTCCTTTGTGCAGACATGTGGCTAATAATGAAAAGATAACCAATGGTAATTTTTGTACGTTGTGTAGCCGTATACCTTAACTCTAAGTGTAGTCACATAGTGGAGAATTACCTTTCTGAATAGTGTATTGGCTGTGATAACAACCCACAGCGGAATCAGTCTGAGAGAAATAAAAATATACATATAACTTCATCAGAATATGCTTCATCAGTGCATATCACTTCATCACAATAAGTCTAAGGTTCTTCGATTGACTACAAACCAAACAAAAAAATAGCCTTTCTTCACAGATTACCAAGGTGGGTACCTGTTGTCTTTGTGGTTTTGTGTTATGGGTAGTAATAGAGAATATTGTAAAACAAAAGACTATTTGAGAAGTATCAGTTTTCAATTCTGTATATTACGATGGTGTCCTGGCAGCTCACGGCTGGGATTGCACCGAGACTTGTATTTTGAACAACCATTTAACATGTATACACTTAGAATTTTTCTTTACATGTATGGGCAAATACTAAATACTCATAGCAAGGCAATACATTTAGAGCTGGAACTTTACTGTTGTCTTTCACAGATATGTCAAAGAATCCTGGAGTAATCTAGGTTGGAAGGAGCCTCTAGAGGTCATCTGGTCCTACTCCTTGCTCAAAGCAGGGGCAGATTAGATCAAGTTGCTCAATGCCCTATCCAGTCAAGTTTTGAGTATCAAAAAGGCAATTCCGCAACCTGCCCTAAATAATCTGTCCCATTGTTTGACCACCCTTACGGTTATTTTTTTGGTAACGTCTAATTGGAATTTCCTTTGCAGCTTATGTCTATTGCCTCCTGTCCTGCCACCTCAAGACAGAGGTGCTTGAACACTTGCCAAGCACCTCAGGGAAGTCTGGTCCATCTTCTCTATATCCTTCCCCTAGGCAGGCAAAGGCAGCATTAAGATCCACCCCATAGCCTTCTCATCTTCAGATTTGACAAGCGCATCTCTCTGAGCCCCTCGTTTGTATCTCATGTGCTCCTGGCCACCATTATGTTGGTGGTCCTCTGCTGTCGGTATCTTTCTCACACTAGGGAATCCAAAACTGGATCCAGTATTCCAGATGTGGTATCACTGGTGCTGAGCATAGGGGAATAACAACTTCCCTCATCTTGCTAGCTACACCCTTGCTAGTACAGCCTGTATGTGCCTGATCTTTGCTGTGAGAGCTCACTGCTGATTCGTGATAAATCTTCTTGTTGACCAAGGCCTACAGGTCATTTCCTGCAATGTTGCTTTCTGTCCAGTCGATCCCCAACCTGTAGTGGTGCAAGAGGTTTTTTACTCTCAGCTGCAGGACTTCACGCTGGCTTCAGCTGAACTTCACGAGGCTCCAGTCAGCCCATTTCTCCACCCTGTCCAGGTTCCCCTGAAAAACAGCCTTGCCCCTCAGTGTGTCAGTCACCCTTCAATTTGGTATTGTTCACAAAATTGCAGAGAGCGCACCCACCCTGTCATCCAGGTCCTGAATATATTAATCCAACAATATGCAATGTATTATATGACTTGAGGCTGCAAGGTGATCTTAATGCCCCCTTCACCTGCCTAATGGGAAGGTATAGCAAAGATGGACCAGGCTTCTCAGAGGTATGCTGTGGCATGCTTTGCTTGTATTTTAATTTCTCCACGTTATCTAATACATTGTTTGAGTGTTTAAAGATATTCAATGCATTTTGGTCATCTTCTTATACTAAACATTGGAAGAAATAGTAATTTAGTGAGAAAATACATAGTTTTAAGGTTTCTTTCAGCTCAGATTTTTTTCCTCTTTTTGCTGAAGTGCTTTGATCCCTATTCTTATCATGGACTCCTCAGGTACAGTGACTTCAAAGGCATAGGTCAAATGCTATCTGCACTGCAGTCATTTGTGTATCTGCAGTGCTACATTTTTGAGTCCTCACACATGTGTGTGGTGGGAGGAGGGGGTAATGAACAGGAAACTCTTGTTTAGAAGGAAATGTTTAAAAAAGAAAAAAAAAAAAACAGAGTATTTTTTTAGACTACTAAGAACCATGACCATCATTTTTTTTCTTGGTGTACAGTAGTATATTTTAATAGATGTTACAGTGCACTTCAGTTATAAATGCTAGAAAGTTTCTTTAATGCCAAGTCATTTAAGTTATTTTCTAATTTAAAAACTTGATCCTGCAGGTTTATCTCACTGAGTCTTCAAATGTAAATGCTGTCTCCAGATCTGATTTGGACCTGGAGACAGTATATTAATAGCAATATTAATAGTTCTCAAACTTTTATTATTGAGAAGAATGCGTATTCTGTGGTGATGATATTGGGCAGTATAAAAATGTGGTAATTTTCTTCAAGCTGGAAGCTACATATTGCTGCTTCTCATGTTTCCTTTCCTTTCTCTCTTCCTCCAAAAGGGTATATGACTTTTAATTATTTTTTTAATTCTTAAATTTTATTTTGGGAGGTAAATATAAATGTATTTAATACTACAAGTGTATTTGTTTAGGTGGTTTTAATTTTGGGCTGATGAGAATTAAACTTTAAAAAGAAAAAAAAAAAGATGACAAAAAACCCTAAGCACTACTCTTAAGTATCTTTCTGCGATACAGACAATCAAAGAGTAAATGATGTGTCAAAGATGAAGAATTCAAGTAGTGCATTGCAGCAAGCAACTGGACCTGTTGGACATAAAACACAGGACCAAGCCACGCAGACTACCTGTGAAATTCCCAGACCTTCTAAATCAAGCAGGGATTCAGCTGACTTCCTTAAAAATGAGGTATTAAGAATTCCTTTTGACACCACCACCCCCCCAAATTATGTTACAGTCATTAATCATCATAATTGTTAGATTATCTGGGGATGGCTTGGGGGTTACTTCTGTTTAGAAATCTGTTTGAGATGGAAAATATTAATTATGGATATTATTATATGGTTCAGTATTTAGGCATGCAAAATAAATTTAATACTACTTTCTAAATAGGGTAATAATACCCTGCAGACTAACTCTTCTCCTTTACATCAGAGGGAGTTTGATGAGGGAGCAAGTCCCTTCTCCCCATCTCCCTCACCCCTGTACCACACAACTGCCAAAGACAAAGGACTAGACTGTTAAGTCAGACCCTTACTAATCTATAAGTCATACCTGGATTTTGAATTGATGATGACAGAACTTGCACATCAATTTGGCTCTTTTTTCCACCGGGTAAGAATCCATTCCTAGAGCTCAGAACTTGGTGTCGTTTCCACTCCACTTTAGATTGGAAATGGCGTAGCTAAAACATTGGGTATCTTGCCTTTCGAGCTAACTGCATCAACTCTCTCCACGTTCTACGCTCATGGACTGGGAATCAGTCGCAATTGACTCAGCCCCAACAAACCTGCGCTCAGCAATGAATGTGAGCATGTGGTATTTTAAAAGTTACTGTAAGGGAAGAAGTTGACAGTATGCAGGAATACTAATAAAGCTGTTTTCTAACCCGATCATTTCAGCTTATTGAAGAAAACGAATGTCTCAAACAGGAACTAGCCAAAGCCAAAATGGCTCTCGCTGAGGTCCAAATGGAAAAAGATGCCCTGCTTCATCATATAAAGAAGATGAATGTTGATCATCAGTAGGACAGTGTTCTGTTGGTGCAAGGCATCATCAACAGAACTTCAGGTGATGGTGGCGTCTAAAATACTGTTTGCAAATTGCTGGAAGACGTGGTTATTTTTTTTGTCACAGACAAAGTTTTCTCATCGCGAACAAAATGTTTGTGAATTAGTTACTATTTCAAAATTATCATTAAACGTTGTAACTTTTTTCAGCCCATTTTAAACTGAAATGACTTTGGAAAAAATCGGTTTATACTGTACTTTATTTACTGAAGAAAAAAAATCCTATCATCTACTTTTAATATTATCAAAGGAGATGTTATTTTTAAAATGTTTTTTGAAAACTGGATGGCTCAGCAATGAAAGAAGGTGCCTGGGTGCATAACTGAGTAAAATGTACCACGCCTCATTAACAAACTGTACCTCTCTTTGTTAAGATTATCTTGTGTTACTATTACCAGAAGGTATCTATACAGGAGGTTACATTTGCACTATGATGATATGGGCTAGATCCTCTAGAATAGTGTAGCTACTGAAAATGAAAATACCAGCCCTAAACTGGCCCTGAATTCAGTGTAATTTGCCCAGAGAGGATTTTAAGAATAGTCCTCTGGTGCTATAGAGTTCCATATACCCTTTCCATATGCGCTCCTAAAATACCACAGTAAATGCTGGAGAATTTAAGTAAGAAGGCATACTATGGGGTTTTCCTTCTGCATGAAGGTCCACTGCGTCTGTTCAGCTGATGTAATGTAGACATTCACACTTTTTTTTTTCCTCTCTCTGTGATGAGGATACAGCCCTGCAATAGGATCCAGCCCTCTGTCAAAGGTGAGCTTTGAGCCATTTTGCATGCATGTCTGATTTCTGCACAACTCATCAGACATGCCCAAGGATTTGGTCCCGTGTATTTAAATATGTAATGTCAATGCTTGTGGGGAGGGGGGGGCGGGAATCCTACAGGGATTCACTAATTGTATATTGCTTTTTTTTGATAAAAAAGCTGTAGAGAATCATTTAATTACCCAATGAAATTGTGAGATTACATGAAATGTAATTATACAGTTTAAGTCATGGGTGATTTGTACAAATTGAACAATAATTTTCAGCTAAAACCTGGTACAGATGAATAAATAAAAAAGCACAACACTGTAAAATAGAGAATATAAGAGTGTGCTTCTAAACAATTTAGGAAACAACATACGAAAACATACATGCCTGTAAGAGATTGTTTTTGCTAGAAGTAAAAATGACTGAATAATTTAACTAGTGACCTTGAATCTGACAACTGTGAAAATCTTTTAATTGCTACCACAATTGTTTCTGCTCCATGGGATGTTTGAGGGAAGTTTTGTTTGTAGACATGCAGACAAATCTCAGAAAGTATTTAGTATCCTGTGGTTTGACTTTGCATATTCAGGCTGTCAAACTAGTTTTAATTAAAATGGTTTTCATTAAAACTTTTTGGAGGACACATAATTTACACTGCTGAAAATAGTTATTGAAAGTATGTAGATTTTAATCAAGAACTCTGTGGAAGAACTGGTTCAGGCACTATTTTAAAGCCTGCCTTACAAAACTCTAGTTGAAACTCCCTTTAATGCCCATGGAAATTTTTATCTTATTATTCTGAATAAGATGAAAAAATACACACACAACTGTTTCTAATAGAGAAACTAAATATTTGTATTTCAAAAGGTATTTAAGACAACACAGTATTAAATACGGGTAGTCCGATTTCACACAAAGATCATGTCAGATTCAGGGGAGGAGGAGTTCTCAACTGGTTTAATTCTGATTGGTACTATTAAAGTTAGTAATTCTTACTCCAAGATCTAGTTAGAATTATTCTGAAGAAAGGAATGTATAGAGCGCTTAGTAGCATGTTGCTGGAATAATACATTGAGAATTGTTTAATTTTTAAAAAGAAATAAACAGCAATATCAAATGCCTGTCCTTTTACTGCATAAGCTAGTACCTGCTTCTTTTGACAAAAAAAACCCAAACACAAACCAAACCCAAAGCAACAACCCAAACCAGCTCTTCTCAGTAGAGACGTTGAAATTCAGGGTATCGCTTTCTTGCACTTCGTTATAACTAAATACATTTCTACTTCATGGCAGTTTTGCAGTCATGAGCATCATCTGTGGACAGTTCAGAAGTGATGGGTGTGCTTGTTGTGGACTTGACATTACTGATAGTACTGCGTCACTCAGAAATGAGTTTTGCTATTGAAAAAATGCAGAGAGAGAGAGTTAGTTTATTAATGTTTGAAAGTACAAAGTTAAACTAAGCCTTAATAGGTTATACTAAAAATAGAGATTAAAGGCCTCAGATTAAATAAAAAGGCTTAATGCATTCTAAGGACTCTGCTAGTGTTCATAACCTCCTTAAATCCTAGATATGAAATATGTACCATCAGTAGAGCCTCTTGAATGAATCACCGCTTTTATTCTGCAAAGAACTAAATGGAACAGAGTTTGGAGAACTTCAATGTATACAGAAAACTGACTCCAGAAGTCTTGCAGGCAAACTGTTACCAAGTTTTATTTTACATTTCTGTGGAAATGTAAACTGGTCTACAGATTAACGCTCATTCAGCTTGTTTAGAAACAGTTTTAATGTCTAATGAAAGCTTTCAGGTTAGCTCACCTTGAAGAGGCTGTGCCCTTTCCCAGGCTAGGTCATTGAATCATTCTGGCATGCA
The DNA here is from genome assembly GCA_009819775.1 of Phoenicopterus ruber ruber. Lineage (NCBI taxonomy): Eukaryota > Metazoa > Chordata > Aves > Phoenicopteriformes > Phoenicopteridae > Phoenicopterus > Phoenicopterus ruber. The sequence continues at coordinate 54,031,355 of CM020215.1, read as the reverse complement.
CTGTTCCAGTTCTCACAGTAACACTTTAACGTTGTTGCTAAGCACCAATTTTAAATCAAAATTATGTGGCCTCACAGAATTACTTATGAAAGGCCTCTTGGAGAGGCAGCTTCATAGAGGTCATGCCTGTTCTCTCATGTCCCTGCTCCGGCTTTGTCACAGTAGCTATTCCAGTCCCTGGATTAAACCCACCGTGGCTGTTGGCACAGGGGACCATGGGACTGGCTGGGAGCTTAAACTCCCCTGCTTAAGTCCATTATTTCCTGGTCCCAGTGGCCATGTCTGTTTGTACACCATCTCCCCTAGGAATTGACTTGGAGTCTTAAACCAGGATCATAATCAATCTCTGAAGGATAATTGCTAGCTACAGAACACTTCCTAAGTCTGATGTGATAATGGTTACCTTTATTCATAATACGTTCATAATAAACGTAAGGAGAATGTGGTAATAAAGGTAAAGACTTTATCAAGCATCGACAATTCCAAGAGTACAAAATGCGCAAATGTCACTGCAAGGAGTTTGCTTCTGCAATACCAGACTTCAGGTAAGTAACAATGAAGAAAAAGGTTTCTATATAAAAAAATGTGCTCATATTGGTCTAGTTCTCAAAACGTTCATCACAAAATGCTTGAAGTAGATTTTCAGCTTGCTGTTGCTATCTGCAAATTTTAGAGAGTACTTCAGATTCTGATTCAGCTGTTGATACAAATCAATGTCTTTTTATCTATTGTAGGAACAGAAGGTGACCTTGCTAATACATTAAGTAGCAATGAAGTTGTGGGTACTTGCTGTGACATTCACTAATTCATCCCTCCTGGTAGGGAAATGAGTTTTTTGACAGCCCTGCAACACAACCTTAGCGCTTTTTTTTTTTTTCTTCCAACTTTTTCTTTCCACTTTTGCTGACTCTCTTTTGAATAGCAGCCCCATTTCCTCTGCCTCCGTGAAGATACCTGTCACTGTGAACCTAGTAGCAGGCTTTGTAGTGCTGAAGCACATCTCAAATGCATTGAGGAAAACGGGTGGCTTCGAATGCCGCAGGCAATCTGCACTAAGCTGCACTCTGCTCAGGTTTGTGGCAGTGTACTTCCTGATCTTGTGTTACTTATTAACAGCATGGAATCTGAAAGCGTGAGCAGCACAGAGATCACGTTAATCAGTATTAAGGGATGCAAAAAATGTATGGTGAAAGGTTAGGAATAGTAGTCTTGTGCTAGAGGAACAAAGCTCTGTTTCTCAATCAAATTAAGAAAAAGGATAAATCTTAAGAGTAATAGTAAATAGAAGCTGCGTAGTTACAGTTCTGTGTATCTTTTAGCATTCTTATATAAAAACTTTTAAACCTCACATTTCTAAAATTATTTTCTCTCAAATTTGTTTTAGTGAATTATTTAAATTCGATGGTCTCCTCATTGCATGTAGAGGGCCAAACCTGCTGTCACTTCAGTGAAGTAATTATGGATTTATACAAGTTTCAAGCAGCTTAAACTGCTTCATGACTGTAAGCAAGGGTTAGATATTATATCTTTGAATTATCTGGTTACTAATTAAAATCTGCTTATTGGCTATTGTGTATTTTGGATATAAACAAATCCAGAACAATTTAAATTATGAAAGGTATTTTTGGAACACTTTAACATTAAAAAAAGATTTTTGCAAGTTCCAGCTTCTCAAATACTATAAAACGTCTTTAAGTATGTGTCACGCTACTTACTAGCTGAAACAAGTTGCAGGAAGTGAATCTTCAAAAGACAACAAAGCTCTTGATAGCCTGTGTTCTCTCCCAAAATAAGGGGAAACTTCTGCATCCCAGAGAGATGAATCTCTCACATTGCCAGCTACTTAAGTGGGTAAATACTAACTTTGTTAAAAGGTCATTTTGGTTGTGTCTGTCATTGCCCAAGCGATACCTGACCAGTTACATTAAAGTATCTGTATTTTATTATTTCTTTGCTATTTTTTTGTTGCCATCACTTATTTTAATATGAGCAGAAGTGGAGTTTATGTATTTCCTAAAGCTTTCGCCATGTAATCTCAGTATTAAATCTTATGTTGTCTAAGAATTTCTGAGGGCATCATTTTGGAAGTAAAAATAAGATGCATCGCAACTAGGTAAGAAACCATTGAAAATGCCGATTGCTTTATAAGGTGTATGAGATAAGGACTAATGCTGTATCTTCTGTGAGAGCAAGCTGGTAGTGTGGGGACCGTAATGCATGAAGTGGTTAATGCAGTTGTTCTAGGTCAGAGTATGTTTGAAACCACCACGATTTGATTTGCATTAGATGATAACTGGTAAGTATTTTAAACATTTGACCGACACACACACGCACAAATGAGCACTTCAGAAATGGTAGTCTGAGCCGGTAAGTGCGAAATAAAGAATGAGCCTCTAAACAGCTTACCTGTGGAACAAATCTGGATGTCTTGACACTGTCTGCAAACCTCAATACACCATTACCATGGAAGGTGCGGCTTTTATCACAACATAATTATATTGTTCTAGTAACTGTTGAGGTTCTTGAGCACTGGAAAATACTTTTGCAGTGAGAATTACCGTATTGAAGTCTATGGTGGTTAATGTTTTACTGATAAGAAAACCAGTGCTTAACCAGTTCTCGGAACTATGAATTTTTCAGTCATTTTCCTTTAACCACGAGTAAGACGTGGCGAGCTGGCCTCTCCTCACCTGGCCACCGCTAGATGGCACTCCAAGAAGTCACTCGTGGCTTCATTTCCTCGTGGGTACCACGAGTCGTCTTTCTTGACTCATGAACGGTCTCATTAAACCAGAAAATGTCAGGATACAATTTGAGGGTTTTATAAACTTTTGATGATTAATTTCATAACATGATTTTAAATTGGGCTTTTTCACTTTTAATTTAGATAGATAGCTTATCTTTGTTTCTACTGCCATCTTTATGGCATATTAATTTTTCCCTCTTTGAATAAATCATGTGAACTGCCTGAACATTGTTAGAAGAAAGACTTTCTTCCCCCTTTTGGGTTTAAATACATTCTAAAAACATATTTTCGTACGTATTGTCCCTTTTATAGTAAAATGTTTATCATATTTGTAGTGTTTCATTGTTTGTTAAAATAAAAAGTTTAGGAAATTTTTCTGGTTTTCCCATCATTGCATAGATGAACAACTCTGCCTTGATATCATCAATTTATTTGTTTAATTTCCTTGCTAACTAGAAAAAACTCTGATTTTAATGCTACTCATTTTTAATAAAATGGAGCATATAGAGAGTTTTCCTATGTTTCTTTGGGAATAACCAAATGTAGTCCTTTACAAATGCTTACCTTACCCACCTTCACCAGATGGAAATCTAACAAGATAGTTTATATTAACACTGTAGTGTGTGGTAAGTGATCTGGAGTCATGTCTTTTTATATCCTGTTCGGCTTTTCAAAAACTTACAGGCAGAATGACTAAGCAGAGAGAAAAGCAATCTATATAAAATTTACTGTAGGAATGGGGTCGCTTTATTTTTGTCAAATAGTTAGAGAAAATAGCATAGAAAGCAGATGTCTTTTCATTTCTCTGGAATCTTAATGTGGCTTGTTCCTTCCACTTATTTCTGAACTTTATTTCTAATAAGAAACTGCAATTCAGGACAGGTATGATGGAGAGTTTTTTTAAGGTGTCATCCTGCAATGCCACATACTAGAACATGTTGCAGAGTTTGACAATATACTGGGCACCAACACAATCACAGCCACTTACCTGAACTGAATTTGGTGTAGAAATGAGGCTTTTCTGGTCAAACTTAGCAGGAAGAATCCTGAAAAATCATTTGCATCTAAAACAGAAGATTCAATATTTCTGCGTGCTAGAAAACATTCACCAAAAAAATTTATTTACAGACTTCTTGAGTACCTGAAAATATTTATACAACAGCTTTCTTAAAAATTACAAAAAAAAATATTATCATCTCCAGCATTTCATTTCTTATCCAGGAGTAATGTAAGAAATATGGTAAGTTGCAAACAGTCATTGAGAAATTCTTTAAAGCAGTATCAGAGCTATTTGCTTTAACTGGACCCTAAATCCTTCCAAATCACTAACAGCTGGCGACATGTAACTCTCATGGAAAACTTCAAGTTAAGTTTCCAACTCATATTCGTCTGAAGATATATCTGGGAGTGGTCATGACCTGAACGGTGGGGTTCTTAAACCTTTCTTTGCAATTATTAGAAGCATTCTCAGCTTATGCAACAGGAAAGTATTCCTTCAAAGTCATAACGTTAAGAAGATTTAAAAAGACTCCTTGAAATAGGACTTGACAAAATATTTCAACAATGTAGAATTAATCTCTTTTGCCTTTCCATTATGCAAAACGTATTTGTGATTTAGCTACTGTAAGTCACTGCTGTCAGGAAAGAGGAAAAAGGAAGGGTATTTGAAATAAGCGTAGGGAAAACAATACAACAAATTCTGGGCACCTTATTCCTATCTGGCTGAATAGTTGTCATCCTTAATGTCATTGTGGCTGCCTTTAAATCTACAGCTGCTGGAGTCAAAAGCAAGATTTTTACCTAGCAGCAATTAGGGATTTATAGGGCATTTTTTTTTTTTTTCCTTCCCCATCCAGTGACAGAAACTTGTACATGGAGCAACACCATCCCGTATGCAGTAGCTGGCTACTAACTGACAAACACTGCCATTTGAGTATCATTGATGTAATCTCCCCCTTTGCTGATGCCCCTTCACTTTAAGGACACTTGGAAACTTCTTATGCCAATCAGGAGAACCTACATAAAGTGAGATTTACGAATAACAGGATAGTTATATCAGATACTGGGAGATCTCGCCCACAGTACCGTTCCTGAGATCCATCAGAAATGGGCCAGCCAGAAGATTCTGAGACTCTGAAGCACTGCAGGTGAAGTTACTGCCTGAAGTTAACTGAAGCTGCACACACTTAAAAAGGATGAGACAGAGCTCTAACTCAGACGTGTCCTAAGCATGATGTACATTTTCACTACAACCATCCTAACAGGGTAATCTTCCCCGTAAGAAATACGGAGTGATATTAAAGAAGAGAAGGATAGTAGAAAAGAGAGAAAGAATTTTTATGAAAGGAAGTTTAAAAATTGTGGCAAGAGAGAAATACACAATACATGAAGACATGCTGAATACTAAATCAGGTCCTATGAGTGTTTAGGTACCATGAAGACATGTATACACAATGTATCAGGTACATTACAAAATGTACCAGAAGATTCAAAATAACTGGAAAAGATGATGTGATGTAAAAGCAATCCTACCTGAAACAAAATAAATTGACTTGGCTTCTACAGCAAATCTGAACTGTTTCCTTGCTAAAATGGTGGTTGGGGGGAAACAAACCAGATCATACAAAGGTATTAGGCTAATGCAGAGTAGTGTCTTCACTGGGATATCGCTCAGAGAAGCAATAGTTTGATGAAATGCTAATGTCAAAATAAAACTGGGCCGTTCCATATTTTGCTGTTTCAATTTTAAATATGTTTTATGGTATCTTTACCATAAAAAGAATGATGTGATAAAATAGTAGTGTCACAGAAGCTCGCTAATTTGCCATTACAAAATCTATTTTCAAAAAATTACATAGTGCTTGGCAGGTTCAGAGGTGTGAAAGGAGAAACAAATGTAAGAAAAAATTCATCACAGCAGTTATCAGATTTATGTGACTTAAGAATTTTCCTATTGAATTATTCATCCTACTTTAGTTATTCACCTTGCTTTAATACAGTTTCATACACTCTTCCTACATTGCATCTCTTTACTGGAGGGGGGGGCTTTTTAGCTCCAATTTGTGGTATACTTAATTATTTGATTAAAGATTACATTGCATTAATTATTGCATATTTTTCTAGGATGATGCCAGCCTATTTGCATATCCGTAGCAGAGTAAGTCTCTGTACTCTCTATCCTCTTAATAGAATACGGAAATAGAACATCTATCACAAATAGGCATACCAGCGTTCTTCCTACGGAAAAGCATCCAAAGATTAATTCCTAAATATGTTTTGCTGAATCAGCTCCAGTTAGAAGAGCATCATGGATATGCTGGTATTCCTGTAATCCTCTCTGCTACCTGTGCTGCTGATGCTCTGGTGTAGGTCAATACGCTCTTGTGTTCTTAAAACATTTATCTTGCATTTAATATTTTTTGTGTATGTTTCTGCCTCTGAGATCTTAGCTTTAACTTAGCTACTGAATTAAAATTAGTAGGGCTGTTTGCCTGAGGATGATAGTCACCTTTGATTCAAATAAATAATAAGTGTAAATCAAATTAATTAGCTGGTTTAGCCATAGACTTTACCAATTATTATTTTTGACCAAAATCTATTGTATTGTCTGAAGGCTTAAAATGAGAGAGTTGTCACATTAGCAAACAAATTACTCATGCTAATATTTTCCTCCGTAATCCAGTTACACAAGAGATAAATGAGATTTAGAAATTCACTGCATAACCACGTCCTCTCGTGCAAAAAGCAATAACTTTCTTCCCTAGGCAGTACAGGACTAGCTTTCACATTTTAATAAACACTCTAGAATGTTGTTTTGTGGGGCTTGGAGAGGTAATTAAGAATGAAGAACCTTTTTACTGTTGGGCTAACTGAATAAAATATGTTAGGGGCCCTAATCTTGTGCTAGGAGCAAAGTATCAGCTTCATAAAATCACTCTCTCTGACAAATTTGGTATTAATTGTTCGTCTTGGCAGATAGCAGAAGTACTCTTAACATCAGACTCCCTGTGTGGTTGTGTATGTACTGTACAAAAACATAGTAAGCACAACTCTGTGTATTTAAATTTACATATGAAGACTACATTAAACTACACTCTTACACAAGGCAGTATCCTGAGTCCAGACGTTATGAGCAAGATGATGAACAAAGCTTACATACCTATTGCTTGTGCTGTGTTACTATCAGTGTGCACGCATAGGTGGCAGTCTCCGTGCTAAAAGGTAATTTATCAGAATAAGAGCACACGCAACCAAGTGTAATACAAAGCAACGCGAAGCCTATTCTAAATTAAAATGTTTGAAGGGAAAAATACATTAATGTGTTTTAAGCCTGTCCCCTGACAATTTCATTGTGTTTCCCTAGTTCTTGTTTAGGAAAAAATAATGGATAATGGTTTTATATTTACCTTTTCCATACCACTTAGGATTTTCTATGCTTCTATTATATCTCCCTATGGTTATCATTTTTTTAAAGCTGAAGTGGCCTAGTCTATTTAGGTTATACGAAGGCTATACTATACATCTGATCATACGTTTTCTCCTTTACTGTATCTTGCTTAGTTCTGATGTAATCTTTTGGAGACAGGACAAACACAATGGTTTTATACATTGACATAATGATGCTCATTTCCTTTCCTAATAATTCCCAGTGATTTTATTTGCCATTTTGATCACCATATAGCATTAAATGGACAATTTCATAGAAATATCGCCAATAACTTGAGATTACAGAGATGTAACAGCAGTTTTGGAATTGTAAAAGGGGAATCCAAAATCTGCCTCCGATGTTGCAACAGAGAATTATTACTTTCTTTTGTCAGTGTTGAATTCCACCTTCTATTTTACTGTCTAATAGCACAAAGCCACGATGTGCTCTTTCATACTCAGTTTTACTTCAAGCTATTCTGAAATGCGTTGTTTTATTAGCGAACTTTGTTACTTCACTTTATAGTCTCTTCAGAGACTATGAGTTTGCTGGACAGTGCAGGTCCTAGGAGAGACCTCTACGCAGCTGACACCATTGACAACCTCTCACCATTGTGAAAACTGGCCATTCTTCCGTTTTACGTTAATTTGGTTAAACCAATTGTCTGCTCACAAGAGAACTGTCCCTCTGACTCGATAACAGTTTAGTTTCTTTAAAAGTATTCAGTAAGGACCTTGTCAAAAGTTTTTTGGAAAGCTAAATACAATCTATTGATTGAATTGCCATTTTTATAGAATCATAGAATCAGAATCATAGAATTGTTCTGGTTGGAAGAAACCTTCAAGATCATCGGGTCCAACCATTAACCTATCACTACCAAGTCCCCCACTAAATCATATCCCTTAGGGCCTCGTCTAAATGCCTTTTGAATACCCCCAGAGATGGGGACTCCACCACCTCCCTGGGCAGCCTGTTCCAGTGCCCGACAACCCTTTCGGTGAAGAAATTTTTACGAATATCCAATCTAAACCTCCCCTGGCGCAACTTGAGGCCATTTCCTCTTGTTCTGTCGTCTGTTACTAGGGAGAAGAGTCCGACCCCCATCTCTCTACAACCTCCTTTCAGGTAGTTGTAGAGAGCAATAAGGTCTCCCCTCAGCCTCCTTTTCTCCAGACTAAACATCCCCAGTTCCCTCAGCCGCTCCTCATAGGACTTGTGTTCCAGACCCTTCACCAGCCTCGCTGCCCTTCTTTGGACACGCTCCAGCACCTCAATGTCTTTCTTGTAGGGAGGGGCCCAAAACTCAACACAGTACTCGAGGTGAGGCCTCACCAGGGCCAAGTACAGGAGGACAATCACCTCCCTACTCCTGCTGGCCACACTATTTCTGATACAAGCCAGGATGCCGTTGGCCTTCTTGGCCATCTGGGCACACTGCTGGCTCATATTCAGCCGGCCGTCAACCAACACCCCCAGGTCCTTTTCCGCCAGGCAGCTTTTCAGCCACTCCCCCCCAAGCCTGTAGCGTTGCCTGGGGTTGTTGTGACCGAGGTGCAGGACCCGGCACTTGGCCTTGTTGAACTTCATACAATTGGCCTCGGCCCATCGATCCAGCCTGTCCAGATCCCTCTGTAGCGCCTGCCTGCCCTCCAGCAGATCAACACTCCCTCCCAATTTGGTGTCATCTGCAAACTTACTGAGGGTGCACTCGATCCCCTCGTCCAGATCATTGATAAAGATATTAAACAGGACTGGCCCCAGTACTGAGCCCTGGGGAACACCACTTGTGACAGGCCGCCAACCAGATTGAACTCCATTCACCACAACTCTTTGGGCCCGGCCATCCAGCCAGTTTCCTACCCAGCGCAGAGCACGCCCATCCAAGCCATGGGTAGCCAGTTTCTCCAGGAGGATGCTGTGGGAGACGGTGTCAAAGGCTTCACTAAAGTCCAGGTACACAACGTCCACAGCCTTTCCCTCATCCACTAAGCGGGTTACCATGTCGTAGAAGGAGATCAGGTTGGTCAGGCAGGACCTGCCTTTCATAAACCCATGCTGACTGGGCCCGATCACCCGGTTGTCCCGTACGTGCCGCGTGATGGCACTCAAGATGATCTGCTCCATAACCTTCCCGGGCACCGAGGTCAGGCTGACAGGCCTGTAGTTCCCCAGATCCTCCTTCTGGCCCTTCTTGTAGATGGGCATCACATTTGCCAGCCTCCAGTCAACTGGGACCTCCCCCATTAGCCAGGACTGCTGGTAAATGATGGAGAGTGGCTTGGTGAGCACTTCTGCCAGCTCTTTCAGCACCCTTGGGTGGATCCCATCCGGCCCCATAGACTTGTGCGTGTCTAGGTGGCGTAGCAGGTCACTGACCATTTCCCCTTGGACTTCGGGGTCTACATTCTGCTCCCCATCCCTGTCTTCCTGCTCAGGGGGCTAGGTGCCCAGAGAGCAACTTCCCTCGCTGTTGAAGACTGAGGCAAAGAAGGTATTTAGCATCTCAGCCTTTTCCTCATCCCTTGACGCTAAATTTCCCTCCGCATCCAATAGAGGAGGGAGATTTTCCTTAGCCCCCTTTTTATTGTTAATGTATTTGTAGAAGGACTTTTTGTTGTCTTTTACGGCAGTAGCCAGACTAAGTTCTAGTTGGGCTTTGGCCCTTCTAATTTTCTCCCTACATAACCTCACAACATCCTTGTAGTCCTCCTGAGTTGCCTGCCCCTTCCTCCAAAGGTGGTAGACTCTCTTTTTTTTCCTAAGTTCCAGCCGGAGCTCTCTGCTCAGCCAGGCCGGTCTTCTTCCCCGCCGGCTCATCTTTCGGCTCATGGGGACGGCCTGCTCCTGAGCCTTTAAGATTTCCCTCTTGAAGAATGTCCAGCCTTCCTGGACGCCTTTGCCCTCCAGGACTGCCTCCCAAGGGACTCTGCCAACCAGACTCCTAAACAGGCCAAAGTCTGCCCTCCGGAAGTCCAAGGTGGCAGTTCTGGTGACCCTCCTCTTTACTTCTCTGAGAATCGAGAACTCTATCATTTCGTGGTCACTGTGCCCAAGACAGCCTCCGACCGTCACATCACCCACAAGACCTTCTCTGTTCACAAACAACAGGTCCAACGGGGCGCCTTCTCTCGTGGGCTCCCTCACCAGCTGTGTGAGGAAGTTATCTTCCACACACTCCAGGAACCTCCTGGACTGTTTCCTCTCTGCTGCATTGTATTTCCAGCAGACATCCGGCAAGTTGAAGTCCCCCACGAGAACAAGGGTGAGCGATCGTGAGGCTTCTCCCAGCTGCCTGTAGAATACTTCATCTGCCTCCTCATCCTGGTTGGGTGGTCTATAACAGACTCCCACCACAATGTCTGCCTTGGTGGCCTTCCCCCTGATTCTAACCCATAGGCACTCAACCCTCACGTCACCATCCTCGAGCTCAAGGCAGTCCAGACTCTCCTTGACATAGAGGGCTACCCCACCGCCTCTCCTTCCTTGCCTATCCCTTCTAAAGAGTTTATAGCCGTCCATCGTGGCACTCCAGCTATGTGTGTCATCCCACCATGTTTCCGTGATGGCAACTATATCGTAGTTTTCCCCTTTCACAACAGCCTCAAGCTCCTCCTGTTTGTTGCCCATGCTCCGTGCATTCGTGTAGATGCACTTCAGCTGGGCTAGTGATCCTGTTGCCTTTGTGGTGGGAGAAGCCCTACTCCCTACATGTCCCATCTCAGGTATTTCTGTGGTTCCTAGCTGGTCAATGACCCCTGTGTCCCTGCTGCCGCACGGGTCTCTCTGTCCTACCTCATCTGAGACAGCTGACCGAAGGGCCTCGCTGGCACACCATCCCTCATGCATTGGCGTGCCACCCCCAGGCTTCTCTCTAGCAAGCCTAGTTTTATCCCCTTCCCCCTTCAAATCTAGTTTAAAGCCCTCTCATATGAAAGAGCATTTTCATATGCTCTTTGACTCCTTCAAAGAAATACGAGACATGACTTGCTTCTCCCAAAGCTGTACTGAATCTTCACTATTGTATGTAGCCAGACGTTGACCAATTTGCCAGGCATCGAAATCAGGTGCAGTAGTTCTCCAAATGCCCCTTCAAGCCCCTTAAAAGTTATTAGCATCACATTTGCTACCACCTTCCACTCATCTAGTACCAAGGCCAATTGAAACAGTAGCTCACACCTCACCACTTTAATTTCATGAGTGTCAGATTTGAGGTTACTTCAAACTCTTTGGGGAATTTAATCTGGTCCAGACAAGTTGTTTTTATTTATTGATTTGTTTCAAAAGAACTTTTCTTATGGGACTGTAACTTGAGTTAACCCCTTGGACCTGACCTGTAAAGAAAGGCCCTGGTAGTTGAAATGACAACCACTTTTTCACCATAGATAGTTATGTTCACTCAAAAAGAACTGGCCAGACCCAAGAATCCAGTGCAAAGTTAGCTAGCTGCATCATTTGTGTTAACAATAACTATCAAAATCAGAAATTGCAAAGATTTGGTAAATTAAAGCTAGTAAGAGAATCAGTGGAAGATTGTTATTGTATATTTGACAGTGCCATATCCATTTGGTTTCTGAGAAAAAGAACAGTGCTGTGTCCACTTGGTTCCATGTTAATTCCCACTACAACATTAATCATAAATTTCTCTTTGTTATGTATTTCTCCTTTCAAATGTCTTCCTGTTATTCCTAGTTGTATCAACCTCTTACCGCCCAGCTCTCAGTCTGAGATTTATAACTTTTAAATACATATAGACAGTTCTGAGCCTTCCCAGATTGTTATCTAAATATATTCTATTTTCTTCTGTGTGCACGATTCATTTCCAGTAACCACTCTCTCTTTTGGACCCAATGAGGTCTGAAGCTATGTGCTGCAGAGCAGCACAGTTGGAATTTCAAATACATTCTACCTTATTGGTCATCATAATGTGTATCCACAAGCATAAACATACCTGAAGGATGTATGATGCACGAGTGTTTGCTCAACCATTTCTGTTAATCCTGAGGAGTGATTTATATATATAATCCTATATAACAGTTGCTATTAGTAGAGACACAAACAGAATGGAAACTATTGGCAGACTACCTCTAGCTATGCTGTTGCCTTATAGTGCACCAGTTCCCCTGTGGTGGCATTCCTGTATGCTACTCTTCAAGAGCCAAGGATAACATTTCTGCAGAACTTTAACAGCTGTCTGTACTTTCAGTTGCAGTCCCTCATCACTAGCATGTTTCAGCTGAGATTTCTCTATGATCCTTCTTTCAGGCAGTCAAAAGCTGATGTGTAGGCAACGCTGTACATATCTTAAAGGGAAGACAAGAAAGGGAAAATATTTTAAAGTCTGAAAGATGTTGCAATGTATCAAAGGCAGAAACAAGTTATTTTTATTGCAACAAGCTGTGCATTGAGCAGTACAGGTAAAGCTTTAATACTGTATTGTATCTGCCAGCACACGCTGGACTGGGGCATCTAATCAGCATGCTGCTCTTACCAACTTGTATTCACATTTGATTCTGCATTTCTCCCTAATGCATGAAAAATAGTCTTAGGCATATTTTGATAGCAAACTGATGTGAACCTACCACAGAGCAGAAGGATTGGATGAATAATTATACTGCTAATCCCACCTGCTGTCACACAAGAAATGCATGTAAAGGAATGTATAGATATACCAGTTAATCTTAGCATCTGCCATCAGAGCAAAATTGCAATTGCACTGGAAATGGCACAGCAGACAGATTCAACTGTCAGTACTATCCCATCACTGTTTTCTGGAGGCTCAACTCTCCAGCACAGACACAACCTGCAGCCTGTATGTACTTGAGACTTTGGAGCAGTGGGACACTACAGCACTCTGGGGAATGCAGCACGCTTCCCGTGGTACGTTCAGGTGACTCTGTAGGTCAGCATCTGGGTGACAGAATAACAGTTTAATTTCTTGCTCTTCTTCGGTGTGTTCGGAGCCCCATGAGAATGATGTAGTCGGGTCAGTCAGTGCAAACGCTGAGACAGCGTCTTGCTGCTGTGCAACATCACTAAGGGACCATTTCCTTGCACGTTCTTTTCCATTGCAAATTTAAACCATGACAACATGCCTGAAAGCACGTAAAAGGGTTTACAGAAAACGTGATCTAGTCAGAATGGTATAGTCAGAGATAGGATTGTTGTGGATTAGTCATCAAAAATGGCTTTTTCCTTACATGTTACTTCAGCTTCTACTTAATCTGATGAGTCCAAGTGTTCATGCGCTCTTTTGAAACCATAGCACTCTTGGTGTTTTTATATTCCTCATGAGTTAGGTTTAGTACCTTCAGTTTCTATCATTTTCTTTTACAGTGGAGGAGGATGTGAGTCCTTTTGCATATTTCAGTGGTGAGAGCTAAACTAAGCAGCATGCGAGTATTATGGTGTGTCCCAGTTATCTAAACTGAGGACCTGTCCACTGTGTCCATCTACCTTCTGAGCCTATCACTGCGGAAGGCCTTCAGAGGAAGGCTGATGTGCACCAGGACATGACGGGCATTCACGCCTGGCCTCAAGAGCTCAGACGTGCTCCTGGGACCTCCACTTTGGACTTAGCCTCTGAGCCTGACGTCAGGTCTCTCCTAGATGAGCAGTGCAAACACAAAGCTAGTCATGGTTGGTTGAAGTTCACTGCACCTTTTTTACACCATGTATATACCGTAAAGAGCAAAAGACAACATCAAGCCTGAAAAACTCTTGCCACATAGCTGCATGAGAAATAGCTCTTTCTCTTGGGCACTTTGCAGCCTTTGTCCCCAACTTACCATGGGTGTACAAAAATGAGAACAATAATTAGGCCTATTTAATGCTAATTTATTTTCTACTGCCAAACCAATGTGATGGTTTATTCCAGCATTTTGAGCTCTCTCAGAATATCCCTCAGAACTTGTAATAGCGATCTTAGACCGTCCTTGTGTCTTTACATGACAGAACTGATAATAGACAGTCCTGAAATATGATGTTAATATGTTTGCTATTCTACAGAACTATTTTTAATATTACAGATTTGTTTTCTTTTTCAATACTTGCAACTCAGTTTTTCATATCCTTTCCATGCTCCTGCTTGAAAATAGAGAGGGGAAAGTCACAGAATGTTAGAAAGCACTCATTTAATTTGCCTTTAAGTATGGGAGGCTGCAGGAGGAGGAAATGAAGAAGCTGTCACCCTGAAACGAGAACAAAGCCAAGTGATAGTTGCATTGTAAAAACATTAAGGAAAGTCCCTGCTTATTACAGTCAATCCCAGTCCTTCCAAATGACAAACCAGTTAAAGAATTTCTAGGTAGGCTAACTGCTTTCTCTGGTATTTTAGAAAATGGAAGAAAACAGAAGGTAAGGCATATGTTGTGTTAAGAGGAATTTTGAGATTGAAGGTGTGATGCCACTTAGACACTGACAGCTGCAGTGGTCATAACGTAAAATGTCTTCGCAAATACTAAAATCAGAGAATCAAAATTCTGCTGTGGTATGGAACAGCACTGCTCAAAAAGTGTACAATGTTTTGAAAGATCTCTTGGCTGTTTTACAAATTATTTTTCTCATCTGTAACTGCTGCAAATTATAAAGCTATGGTTCTACTTTTTATGTCTAGTTAACATATTTATTGTACATATAATTTTTAACACTCCACGGTGTTGTCCTGATATTACCAGGAACAAAGAATGTAAGACATTTAAAAACACAAAGAAGTCCACCTGATCTAATAGGTTTGACCATTTACATTCAACTCAGTCTTGGTATGTTTTTTTTCTTACTACAGTCCACTATCGATTTCATCGTGGAAACAGACCAACCCATGTTCCGAATTCTTCGCTTCAGTAGCCCTTAGAGTTCATCCACATTTAACCCTTCCATTAAATAGTGCTGCTTAAATCCCTTTTTACTTTTCAAATTGATAGAATAACTGTTTTCTGCTCTATTTGCTAATAAAACTAAATCCTCTGTTTGGCCTTTGCAGTTTTGTTGAGCACTAGGCTGATGGGTTTACTGAGGTATGTTTTGAGCCTCACTACATTCATAAAATCTTCCTGAATTTGCTGGCTACTGCATGCATCTGCTCCATTGATATTTCTGTCCCAATTCTCCACACTGTTCTTCAACAGCTTTCTGGATGATCTTTTCAATTAGAGCACAGTCTTGAGATTTTATTTTCCCAAGAAGAATTATGTAACGTTTATACTGAGTCATATTTGCCATCTGCTGATCCAACCACATAAACAATCCAAATTCTTAAAAACCTGCGTTTTCCTTAGTATCTGCTTCTAATCTCATTTTTCACAAATGCGCAGGTTTATGCACATACCCCTGCCTTACGCTTAGCTCTTCACAGAATACTGGCACCTCTTCAGAGGCTCTCAGCAAACTTGAAGAAATCTATTCATGCAGAGGATACATGTGAGAAGGTATTTATCAGGCAATGCATGTGATCGCATACAAAATCAAACGCAAGGCAGAAATGAAGGGAAACTACAGCTACCTTAACAGAGGACATCAAGAAGCTTCAGAATGCAGCGGTATTCTTAGTTTATGGCTAATTTCTTTGGAACTAGTTAATGTTCAAGTGGCTGGTAACAAGGTACATAAGTTTTTACTCCAGCTTTAAATTACTGTTTTCCACTGCGACTCTGCTGTGACTAAAGACTTAAACTGTAAATCCTAATTCATGTGATTATACATTTATTTATTTAAACTACAATGAAACACTTGTGATCACAGAATCAGACCTTAAAATTGCTATTTATATCACACTCTCTCAATCAGAAGGGCCATAGTTACAGTCTCTCCACCTAGTAATTTTATACCAGTGCTCAATTCTGTGTCCTGTTGACAACATTGGAGAAGACATCATTTCACATCCTGAAAATGCCAAACTATGTAAATTACATTTTCTAGCTAAAAAATAGATACTGTTTTGTTGCTGTGAACAACTATACTGGAACAATAGGTCTCCATGATGATAATTTTCTTCCGTTGTAAGAGAAAATCTGACCCCAGAAAGAAATTTCTATTAATTTTTAAGAGATTAGAATTGTTTAATTAGCTAATAAAAATATGAAAACACCTGTAAAACGGTTACTGACAGGGACTAAACCCAATCATTTGTGAAATCAACAAGGATCTTACCATTGACTTGAATGTACCATAGGTCTGGAGTAATTAACACTCTCTCTGAAAACACAACATTAAAATCCTGCCTACCCCAATGCTATTTTGCCATTGCTGTGCTTTACGTCTTGTGAGCACAGTTCATGGGAGAATGCCACCGATCTCTGTGGGGGAATGGGAAGGGGTCTTAACTTATTTGCCTGCTGTACCTATGGTTCTACCTACACAAATTACCAAACTAAACCAGGAACACGGGGCCATAGTTTGGCTTTTCATGTATGCACAGTATCAAATGGTGCATTAAACATGGATGTGCCTGTGAGCTGGGCAGCACTGAATACTTTCGGCATAGCTTGTAAGAACCCAAAAGCCATAAGAAGTGATTAATTTTGGTGCCTGGAAAAGTCATACAATTCAAAAGCTTACGTGTTTGAAACTCGTAACAGAACCAGGAGTACCAGAACCAGGGACAACTGTGTCTGACACCAAATATATTGCGTTATACCTCTCATCCTTCGAAACACTAAAAAGCCACGATCCTGGCGTTTGACGGGTGTGAGCAGTCCCGCCTGCCTGAATCGCCGAGCCCGCAACTCAGGTTTGCTCCTGACCACAGCGGGCCTGGATCTTCCTTCTTCTCTACACCGCTTTGCTCAACGAAGCCGGCTCGTATCTGCGCTGGAGCGTCCTGCCACGTCCCCGATGGGGTTAAACCCCCGGTCGGGGGATCTCCTCACATACACCCGCGTAATGCCACCGTCCCCTCGACCCCACGCCGCCCGCACCTGCTGCTAATTCGCCCCGGGGAGGGGGGGAGGGAGGGTGTGCCTCAGCACCCACCGCCGCCCTGCCCGCGCCCCTCAGGAACCCGCCCTCCGCTCCCGGAGGACCCCTCCCTCCGCGGGGCAGCGCAGCCTCGCCCCTTGCCGCACCCAGGGGCGCGCGCGGCCTCCCGAGCGGCGGGAGCATCCCCCCCCGCCACCCTCGCCCCGGCACCGAGGTCCCTCCCTTCCCCTTCCGCAGCGCGAGGAGGCGCCACCTCCCCGGAGCTGCCCCGGAGCACCTGCCGCTGCCGCCCCGCAGAGCGCTCCCGCCGCCGGGGGCAAGGGCGACGCACCTGGCGGGGCGGGCGGGCGGGCGCCGCTGCCCGCACGCGCGCCCCCGGGCCGCAGCAACGGCCCGCGCGCGGCACCGCAGTGGAGCGCGAGGCGGGGCCGTTGGCGAGGGGCGGGCGGGGCGGGGCGGGGCCGCGCGGGCTGGGAAGGCGGAGGCACGGAACCCCCGGCGGCGGCGAAGGGCTGGGGCAGGCGGAGGGGGGCACCCAGCCCGGGCAGCCACTGAGAGCGCGCCAGCCGCGTCTCCCCAGCAACGGGCCTGGCAAGTCAGGACTGCGCCTCCTCCCTCCGTCCCTCCCTTCTTCCGTCCGTCCGTCCGTCCGTGAGGGTCGTTATCCCCCTCAGCCCGGCCGGCCACGGGCACGGGGGCTGAGGCTGCCCGCTCCCCCCCCCCCGCCCCGCCTCGTCCTCCGGGCCGGGGCTCGGGGTATGTGCATGAGAGTGTGGGGGGGGAGGTTCTTTATTGGCCTCGTCTTCCCCCCCCCCGTCTCTTCCACACTCCACCCAGAAATGATCCAGTGAAACTAGGAGGAGGTGATTCTCCTCCTCCCTCCTGCTGCTGCTCCTGCTGGTCTGGAAGGGACTGCAGGAATCTCTGCTCCGCTCTGCTCTGAGGCAGGGTCTGGGGAGGGGAGACCGTGCTGTGGAGAGAGGGGGCCGCTGTGGCCCGCGGTGTAGCTCTCCTGGTGCGCGGCGGGGTGCGTGGGGGGCTGCTTGGTTCCTGACCATGGGGAAGGACCAGGAACTGCTGGAAGCTGCTCGCACTGGGAATGTGGCTCTGGTGGAGAAACTCCTCTCTGGGAGGAAAGGAGGGATCCTGGGCAGTGGATCTGGAGCTATTCCCTTATCCAGCTTACTGAGGTAGGGACATCGTTCCCCGTCAGATGCCGGGGATATTAACCTCCTCTTCGCTATCATCATCATCGCCCCTCTCATCTTCATTTCATTCCTGCATCCTTCATAGTAACAATAAATCGTTCACTCTCTAGCCAAGTACAAGTGTGCCTGTGTTTAAAGTCACAGGCAGTCATTTTATTAATATAGTGATATTGAATTTCTTGCCTTCAATGCGTCAGTAAGGTACTTGTTCATTCTGTTACTAGCTGTGGTGCAGAACTTATGTTTTTATTGCTGGGCTAATATGCACAATATACTTATTACTCACCCTTGCTTTGATATTTCATCTTCAAATTGCTACTTTTAATCACAGATGGAAGCGTTAATCACAGACAAGGCATTGCATTGTGGAAATCTGTGTAAAAAGCCATAGCTTCACCCCATACCCTCACCCATAGTTGCTACCCTCACTTGCAGAAGAAATTAGGCATGCCATAGTAATGAGCCACCAAAACAAAGAAAGGGAATGTTCTTTATGAGAGATCATTGAGGCAGAGGAGGTGTAAAACTTATGGAGCAGGTTAGGTAAGAGCAGCACTACTTTCAAGGTACCTGGATTTAGTGGAGTGAAACTGGGTTACTGGCCATGTTGGGTGAAAGGACTTAACTTTAGTCATTAGTCATGTCTCAGGCAATCTACAGCATGGCTTTGATGTTAAGTTTCATCATGCTCTTTAAGAGCATTATCACAAGCATTTATGACATTTGACAGTATTCAAACAAGAGAAGGTCTGCAGCACACAGTCCAATGCTAGTGTTCAATACTAGAGTAGGCATAGCAAAAGAAGACAAAATGAACTGAAACACTTGACCTAGAACTTGAATTAATTAGGGGTTTTGTTTTCTTGTTTTTTGGTGTTTTGTTGTTTTTTTTTTTTTTTCTGGAAAGACAGAAAAGGCCTAGAGAAATGGAAATTGCTTAAATGAAAATATACTTCTGATTTTATTGCCAGTACCTCCTTGTCAATACATTTATTATTTCAATGTTGCCCATCAGAGGAAATTTAGTGTAGCTGTCCAAATGATACCTGTTTAAACTCTATTATAAAGTCTTGCTATTTTAAAGCTGGTTTTAGTGCTGTAAACAACAATAGTTCAGATATTCATAGTTTACCAAAGTTCTATGGTGCCCCAGTTCAATTAGTTATTGCACTATTGTTTAATTACTAGCCCATTGACCAAAATCAAAACACACTGTGTGATTGCTTTTTGTTCTGTACTTGAATAGGCTGCTCAGCAAGCAGTATGCCAGATAATTGGTTGAATTTAAAATATGAGTCGTCTTAAAATGTGACACCCATTTTTTATAAGTACAGAAGTAAGTTCACTTCAGTGCAATGACTAGCCATTTATAATCCAGTTCTACTGCGTGATTTGGGTAGTGACTTTCTTCAGGGCTAGTGCCTGTGCTATATTCTTGCACTGTTACTTTCATGTTGTGTATCATAAGTTCTGTGAATCCAGAGGGAGTGTATTTGCTTGTGTTTTTCTTTTTCATTAAACAACAGTGTTTTACTTTGTGTATACAGAACACATTAACCATGTATTTTGTATATACAGATGGGTCATGACAGTCATTGTTTGTTACTCAGAATTTAAGTATTCTAGGTTGTAAACTCAACTGTAGTCTTTTTTTTCTGGAAGTGCACTTAGCTTAAAAAGAAGTAAAGCAAAGTAAAACATGTACTGTTTTATTTATGATATTTCTTATATATGTTTTAAAGAATGTCTATGGCTTCTGTAAATGTAACTTCAAAAATTAAAAGTAAAAATACATTTAAAAAGAATTCAATAATGGATTGATGCATAAACATTCACAATCTAACACAGTATTGAACATAATGCTTTTTAGAGGGAATCTTAATAATTTCATTGACTTCACCAGGAACGCTCAAAGTAGAAGTTACTATGCATTATAGAAAGTGTCGTCAAGAAAGAATTCTATGTGCTAGGTATATTAACATACCTTTTTCTGGAGAAGTTGCATGATCTAACTGATGCCAGTAATTATGGATTAAGTCCAGAATGACATGCAAGATTAAGGTTGGATCTATCTTGGTACAGAACACATGGAAATAAAAGAAGGTACTGAAAGGGAGTCATACATACATCTTGATCTTGTTTAGGAAATCAACACTTACTGAAAATAGCAAAGTTATAGAAGAGCCATAATTGTACAGTATAAAAGTTTGAATTTGAGGTTAGGGTGATCTTAAGTTTTTTTTTAATAGAAAACCAATTGAAGTAGCTTACTAGAGGAGCTATACTAGTATTTTATGCATATGGTTTATTAGACTAAAAACTGCTTTTTAAAGTTATAATAAAGAGAAAGCAACAGAAAAAATATAGGGACATATTTTTCTTCTTTTTATAGAATCTTTAGGAGACATTGTGTTTGACACTAACTTCTGGTGTTTCATTGATCATAATTATTGCTCAATTTCTAAAATGGTGCCCCAGAACTGTACCTGCCCTATTTTGGTGAGAAAGGTCCATGTTGTTTTTTCTTTCTCCTTTTGGCAATGCTTTTCCTAGCATTAGGTTGGAAAAGTTCAAGTCTTTCAGCATACAGATGGACTAATACTGTGCCTGATATGTTGGTCTAAGTAGGGGTATACTTTCCCTTCAGATTTCTTGTAAGTGCTGGAGACAACTCACTTTATGTGGCTGAACCCTCCATGGCTTGATGCCTTTTTTTTTGTGGAAATTTGTTTTGCAGTAATTATGTACCTTGTGAATGAAATGTAATATTCATGAACTGACAAATGCACATTGATTGTTATCTGAACCAAGGAACAAACTATCTGAGCTCTGATCTCCTATTTACACTTTTGCAACTTTTTTTTTTCTGACTCTTAGTGTATTTTATGGCACTTGGGGGAAAAATAGGGCAAGCCTTTGTATGGTTGTTTTATAGTTGAACCTATTCATTGATGTTAATTGCAGAGTAAATTATCTAATTTTTAAAGGGCTGACTTCTAACTTATTAGTCATTATATTGAATTATGACAATAGTTCAGGAAAACAACACTGTTCCAGAAGGCTATTTAAGCACACATATAAATATATGAATGAATTCCTGTGAGGATTTAAACACGTACTTAAAGCAGAGTATGTGCAAAGTGCATAAAAATGACATATTCTTAATTTAGAGGTCATATGCACCCAGATATCTGTAATAGAATCATAGAATCGTTTAGGTTGGAAGAGACCTTTAAGATCATCAAGTCCAACTGTTAACCTATCACTGCCCAGTCCACCACTAAACCATGTCCCTAAGCACCACATCTGCATGTCTTTTAAATACCTCCGGGGATGCTGACTCAACCACTTCCCTGGGCAGCCTGTTCCAGTGCTTGACAACCCTTTTGGGGAAGAAATGTTTCCTAATAGATACTATGTAAGACCTCATGCGCAAATTGATTTACCTGAAGCAATGACAACAAATCAGTGATGTTTGACTGTGTGGGCCGTGCAACTTGTTTCAGTTCAGGAGAAGCACTGAAAGGCTCTGGGTCAGTTTGTGGCCCCCCTACCTCCATCTCCATACTTTGCTCTGCAATGTAAAGATTGTGGGTGAATATACTGAGGGTGAATTCCTCAGATGCAAAAGTTAGCATAAGGCATTGCAACATACTAGAGCAAGTATAATCCTTAGTAAACACCTGACATAGAGTAATTTAATTGCTTAAACCTAGATATTTAGTGGCATTTTAGATGCCCATGAGTTTCTGAGGCATCTGCATGGGCCGATACACTTTAACAAAGAACCATGACCTGTGGAGATACATCTGAATTCCAGGTGGGATACACTAGGACATCTAAAGCTGTGTTAGAGGTGTGTGTAGGCTACAGTCTCCAACCCAAAACAGTAGTGCGGGGCTGGGATCTGTTCTTTTTACTATGAAACAAGGATATTTTGAGACATCTCAGAAAACATTCAGAGTTTAGAAGACAAGCATAAGGGAAGTTTCTTTTCTCTGTTTCTTCTGGGATTCCGCTTCCTGGAATTGTCATACATTAGTATATTAACTATGTTTCATATAAAAAAAAAATATATGGGGTTTAGGTGTGTAATAGATTGCAAAGAGAATTTTCACAGATTTTTAAATGATTTCACTGGCTTTTATATTATCCCAGTATAAATACAAAAACTTGAGAGTGAAATCCCACAGTCCGTCTAACGGAACGTATCGTTCCATTCCTGTATCCCAAATCCTTAAATGTATGTTAAATGATTTAACACATAAAAAGAGTAAAGTGTTTCTAACAAAACTGGTATTTTTAATTTACTTAATTTGATTATTTGTATATAAATAACATATTTTTATTGACCAACCAGTTTTTCATTACTGGATAGAGACAGGCTTCATTTCTTTTGAAGTGTTTTAGGAAAAATAACTTTGAAGGTTTTCACGTATCTCAGAGACCTTGTATCATTTTGCCACATGCAGTCACGTACATGCCTTTTTGCCCTACTAATATGTTACAATCTAAAGAAAAATGGATAGTTCTTGATTAAATGCTAATTTTTAGTCTTCTTAAACTTTACATGTTTAACGAGCTATGGATTTTTAACAGGACTATGAGATAGAATATGAATTAATGTGAACTGGCACAGAGTAGTAGGGAAGGGTGAGTTGGCCCCTTCTTGCTCTTTGTTGGCGGCTGTCATTACACAGCATGGGAGGGCGGAGCAGCCTGCGTGGAGCTGGTTTTTTCCCCTTCTACACTTGGCAGACTGTGGCAGGGAATGGCTCCATTCTTTGCTTATCCTTACTTAGCGCAGCTACACCAAGTATAGGCCTGGCCCAAGATATTTCTCCTCTGAAGTATAAGAAACCCAGCAAGCAGATTGTCAGTCTGCGAGTTGCAATCTGTTTCCTCATCTGTTTCTCAGAGCAGTGTCTTGCTCGCAGCAAAGCCACAGTTTAGCCTGATGGCCTCAGCGTGCGCTGAGAACCACACAAATCTACTTCTATCCTTGTGCAGAGCCCTGTGATTCATTCAGCTTCCTGTGCAAAACTGGATCACACTTAGATATGGCTTGTAGAGCAGAAAGTATATAAAATATTGAAATACTTTATGAAGCTTTAGTTAAAATTTTAACAAAGTTGTTTTCACGTTACAATTTAAATGACAAATGAATCACCTTATCAACAAAAACAAAGGCACTAGTTCTGTTTTTCATTACAAATAGCGTTGTTTAAAGTAAGAGAAACTTTCTTAGGTTGATTTTATAAAAGGATTGTATTATACGAGGCTTGCAGCAGCAGGGTTCTGGGCTCACGTACTTCTGAGGTCACTTGTTTCTATGTTAGAAGGTATTCATTTCAGACAACCAGTGCAGATAATAAAATGGCAAGTATTTGTTACATACAGGTCAATGGGGCATCCAATCAGTCTATGCTTATTTCTAATTTTAGTTACACTACTTTTAATTAATACATGGAGATTTTTGCACTGATGTCCCAGGCAGAAACCAGCATTCCCAGACTCCCCAATTACCTTCTTTATCCTGTTAGAGTAGGAAACTTAAGTCTTTTGGGGACGTATTTAATTTTTCTTCCTTTTGTCTTTCAGTATGAAATGCAAATTAATGATCACTGCGACACTTAGTTTATGCTGTTCGGTATTAGTGACAGTTGATTGCTGCCTTGATTCTGCATGTTTGTCCTTTCAAATGTATGAGCCTCTCTTAAAACTTAACCTTCATTTTGTTATTTTCTACCTTTCTTAGTCTTATTTTTATTCTTATTTCTGATAAATGCTTTCAATCAAAGTTTAGACAAAATTTTACCTATGGAATTACTTAGATTTCTTTGCAAGTTTGAAACACTTACAATATGTAAAGGTGGCGATATGGGCAGTATCCAGGACATCTGGTAGAAATCTCATTGTTAAGGGCAAGGCAATTCACAAAGTTTGTGTAGTAAATCTTCCCTAGGAACTCAGTGTGATCCTGGATTCACAGCTCTGTAGTTAATCTCTATGGATAAACTTCTCACTTCTTACTCCAGATCTTGTTTTCTGAGTATTGTTCAAGTGTACGTTCTATTAATTTTCTAAAATGTTGGACCAAATGTAAAAAATTACAAGCAAGAACTGTAGATCTAGTGTAAAATCTACCGAGGTCATATTATCTGCCCATAGATAGGATCAAGATATGTGATATCGCAGTGCTGGGAGGACTGATGGAGTTTATGATGGAGTCAGGAAGCCTAATAAGGGAAATTTTACAAACATGTTAAGGAGAAGTAAGGAAAAACCCCTTTGTCTGAAGTATCTGTAACTTAAAAGAATTATTTTAGAATTCTTCTGGAATTCTTAGCCACTAGATGGGTAGTGTCTAACTCTTCAGAGGACCATATAAATGCATTTTGATCACCATCTTGTTTTCCCTCTTGTCTGACATTGATAATTTTAGTAGTTTGGTAATTCAATAGAATTAATGCTGGTTTATACATTTTTAAAATTGATATATGACATTGCTGCTTTTAAGTGATAGTGTTATAGTAGAACTAAGAGGGGAACTAAATGAAATAAAATGAAGAATGATGTAATGTGAAAGGTCTGCTATCTTGTGACTTGTCAAGGTTGGAAATATTATGATGAGCAAATACAGATGCTTTTAAGACAGGCATTTTCACAGTCACTGCACTAGTGATCAAGAAGAACATAACCATGTTTCTAAAAATCTACAGGTAGATTCTTTTATTTACCTCAGTTTCAGTTTGTATGGGTATTCATGGATGAGCTATTAAGGAACTGCTTACAGCTCTAGGCCATTTTTTTATTGCCCTGACGTAGGAACTAGTTGAAACATCCTATAAACTGCTTTAATTTATGCTACTGGTATATAATCTCTAAGGAACAATACAGTGTAGAGTGCAGTTACACTCCCTTTCCTTCAACAAGCTTAGCCTGCTCACCTGGCGAGGTGACATATACAAGAGTTCCACAGCTGGAATTCCCTTCTGCCATGGAATTTTTCCGCTGGCCACTTCCAATCAGAGTACACATCCTAATCCTTTTTATTACTTCAAGGTAAAATATTTGGACAACTTTTAATGTTAAATGTGTAAGGCATAATGAGCAGTGTTAATTCTTGCCTACTGATAGGACATTTTCATGTACATGGATCCTTTTGGGAAGTAGGGAATACATTTTGTTTGAACTTTATGGCCTTTATGGGAGGACTTTTATTACTTTTTAATTACTTTTTTCCTGACAACAGTATTTTCACTATGTTCATTTTGCATTTAAGAAGTGATATAACAACTCTTCCGTACCTAATTTAACATCTATGAATTTCTGATAATGTACATGTATCTAATACAAGAAAGCTTCTGTGAGATTTAATTCCATGAGGTTGTGCTTTTATTGAAATCATTTTACACTGTTTCCCATTTATTGCACATACTTTTTCTAAAGAAAGAAGAAATGCTAAAAAAGACATCTTGAGTGCAATTTGGTTCCAATTTAAAACACCCGGTGGTAGCGATGTTTCTATAGGTGTTGATGTCTGTGCTAGGTGTCTAAGTTCCCATTATAGCCAATGGAGATCTAGTCAATACAGTTAGGGAGCATACAGAGTGATTCAGCTCAGCCCAAAGTAGATACTGAATGATTTTATTTCAAACTGAACCACATCCCTAATTTAAATATTTTTGTAGGTAAAAATATTTCCATGAAGAACAGGAAGACAATTCTAATTGAAGATATATGTAGAATATACATATAAATGACCACTTAAATGGCTAGGTTAAAACAAAATTTGGGTAGAATTTCTCTCCTTCCGTATTTCATACCTGATTTGGGTGAATTCAGAAGTAGTAGGCATGAGGTACTTCAGAAGAGTAGGCAAGAGGCTGAATCCTGGATCGTTGAAGTTAGAGATACAACATCATGCATTTTATGTATTTTTCATGTATCACATGAGGTTTGTTACAAATGCGCCAAGTGTGCAATGATGGAATTAGAAAAATCTTAGCTGGAGTTGAAAGTAGTGAGGGTTGGGAAGGGCAAAAGTAAATAAGTTGACAGCAAAAGAAAATGTGGACCTCCTGCTCAGTGGGGCAGGAGACCTAGAGACAAAGCACATGGAAAAGGCAAGGCACTCATTGCCTTTTCTGCTTTGTTTTTTTGGTGGTAAAGTTTGACTGTCCAGGTTCCTCAGCCTACCAGCAAAATTTGTGTGGCAATGAAACATTACCCACAGTAGAGGAATATCAGGGGAACACTTAAATTCAAAGGACCAGTGTTACTGCGAGGCCACTGTTATCTTTGGAAGATCATGTCAAACATCCTTAGGATTCAAGGGCCAGGATTGATTGCAATATATCAAGTGTAGCGGTTTTGTAGATGATACCAAATTGGGGAGAAACAATTCATATGAAGAATTGCTATTGGGAGGGACCTGGACAGGCTGGAGAAATGGGCTGATTGGAGCCTCGTGAAATTCAGCCAAAGCCATTGTGAAGACCTGCAGCTGGGAGTGAATAACCTCTTGCACCACTACAGGCTCTTATGCTGGAGTTGGACATTTTTTTGTGGTTTTATTCTTTTTCTGTCTTATTGGTCATTACAAAAACATCAATATCACATTTAGTCTTTGAGTTTGCACATTAGTAACTTCTTTCTCCTGTAAGAATGGTGTCATTGGTGTGTGGATTTTTTCCTAACCCTTCATAGCCCAGACAAGTACTGAAATAGGTTAAGTTGTTGTTACAGTATGAGAAGTGTCCAGGAAACAGATGCCTTTTAGAGAAGGTAAAAAAAAGAAAAAGAGTTTTACAAATTAGAATTGGAGTATCTTCTGGAATAGATATTTTCCCTCTGCATATTGCCTGAATTTCAAACCTTTGTGATGTAGCTTTCTAGTGTGTTTGTTACTGATAGTTCTGAGAGTTAACTGTGAGTTTAATGTCTTCCATGTTTACTTGCTGACTTGTCAGGGTCATTGTCTTCTATTTTTAGATGCCACTAGATACTAGTAGTGAATCTGTGTGTCTAGGTTATTTTTGCAGACTAAAACCCCCAACACATTAATATTAGCAGTTTGACCCCAGAATCTCAATTAAGTTATTGATAAGGTTTCCTAAAAAACATAATTTACACTTATTTTTAGTTTTCAATTTTCTCGAGTAATTATTTATCCACTTCCATATCCTCCTTGTCATCTGTATAGCTAATTTGTCAGATTATGCTCATAAGTAATTTGCAATCACTCTGCTTCCTGTTTTGTGCTCATTTGTTGCAGAGCAGTATCTTGCATAACCAAGTAGTCTAATGATCTGCCAGGGATCCTCTCACATAATGTGCACAAGTAACATGTCAGAGAACCAAATATATCAAATGTAGAAATAAAGCATATGGTATATAGTATATGTATATGTTACAAATCTGTTGTTTGCCTGTCACAATAGTTAAATCTATCCCCTCTATTTTTACTTTCATATAGACTATGTAAGTCTTGATTTCAGAAGGATAGGAGTCATGACATAAGCAGAAAATGAAGTCTCTAAAAGAATGGAATAGGCATGTGTTCTGGGTGAGGAGATGTGGCTAGAAGACAGGTGGAGGGAGAGAGACCTGAATAGGCGTATTTGGAGTGTTTTGGCAAGCATGCTGGATATAAAAACCTGAAAAGGCTGGAACGCTAGAAATGGTTGGTAAAGGAAATGGGTATAAGAACTGAGACTGGCAATAAGAACTGAGACTGGTTGACGATGGAGGTTAGCACTGGTGAGGAGCGGAAGAGGCAAGTTTAGGAGACAAGATACAACGTACAGGGCAAAAGGAGTTACATTCAGCAGAATAAAGAGAGAATGTATATCCACTGAAATTTAGTTTTCATTCAAAGCCTGACATTTTCATATTTCCTTTCTATAACAAATATTTGTGAAATGCATTTGCAAACTGTCTCATTTTCTTTTAGTGCTGAAATAGACAGTGGTTAATAAAGTGCCATCAGTCATCCCATTAGTTTAAGTGGAAGAGGTTGTTGTGATGGCTATAGAGATGCTAAATCATCTGGTAAAGTGTTGCAAACATGACACCACATGGTGAAATTTCAGGAGTTTTAGTTTGCTTTTTTATTAATGGTAAAAATAGGGTTGCCAATGCGGTTTTTATTTAGCCCCCTGAATGCAGGCATTATATTTTTTTTTAAAGACACAATCCTGTAATCTTTTCTTTCAGAAGGTCTGTACTGCAGTTGCAGCCCAGGATAGACAGTGCTCATTGAATAAGCAGTTATTCAATATTTTTTATCCTTACTATTCAGTGTTTAGCCCCGAGCCTTATTTACTGCACAGAGTTCAAACTCTTCTCTAGAAAAAGAACGATTAACTTTTCTCCTGGGCTTTTCAGTGGTATTTGTCACTATAGTATCTGGCTGTTTCACAACATTAATGAGTTTACTGTCACAGTACTGTGACTGAGTAAGGTTGTTAATATCTGCAGTTCACAAATGCTAACTGAAGCACAGTTAGATTATGATGAGAAGTATCCACTGACTTGCTGTTTCTAAAACTGGTGACTACAAGGAGCTCATTTTTCACAGTATTAATATAGTTAGTGTAAAAACATAGGAATGGCTCTTCTTGGTCAGAATGAAGGTCCATCTAGCCAAGTACTCTTCTCCAGTAGTGACTGGGAGTTAAGAGGCTGGTCTTAGAAGAATATAGTAGCAAAGCAAGCATATAGTAAGTAATACTTCCTCCAGCGTACTCTCACAGCTCCCAACAATTTTCAGCAGCTTTCCCAGACAGATGTATTGTCTTTGTATTTAATAGCTCCAGTGGATTTTTCTTCCATGCATTTCCTCAATTGGTCTTTGAAGCAATGCAAATTTTTAGCATTCGTAGCATCTGACAGCAAGGATTTCACATCTTAATGAAGTATTATGTGAAGAACATTCTCTATAAATTAAGTAGCATTTTATGTGTTCAAATGTATAAAGATCCATTCAGATGTATAAAGATCTGTTCAGATGTTCAGAGGTTTGATTCTGGACACATGGATAGAATCCAGTTCTGTGGTGCAGCATTAAACTGCTGTTCCTGTTCTTAACTTGTTTAATTGATGTAGTAAATAGCAACACACCTTTTAATACCTTTGATTTTCAAAAAGCAGAGTTCTTATTCAGTATCCCCATTATAGGGGATAGGCCTTCAACTGCTCCAAGATCAGCATTTATTGCACAGGGAAAAATAATATGGAATCATGTAATTATTAAGGCTAATACATATATGTCAGCAGGATGACTTAACACCAGCACTTTAATCCTTGCCTTTGCAACCTCAGTAATTTTTTTAATGCACCTTTCTGTATATATTCATATATATATTTCCACAGAAATATATATATATTTTTCTGTTGAAAAATGTATTTCTTTTGAGGATGTAGATATAGACTACCTGTGTGGTGGTGAACAGAACATAATGAATTTGGAGATGCCTCTGTTAATTTACAAAAAATACAATTCCTGATGTGTATCTAATATCCTTATAAAAAATGATGTGGAATTAGAGGTGCTGGAGGATATTTCTTTTTTTTTAATTTCCTTTTTTTTTGTTTGTTTTTTCTTTTTGGCAAGTAGCGTTATGCATTTGAACAATATTCCCATTTTATTACCTGAAACAGCAAAGGTGAGGCAAGGAAAATCAGACTTTAATTGTTGAAAGTAATTTGTGCAGACAGAAATAAAACATCTGTGGGTAGGGGAAGGATGTTACTTTCCTCTCTTCTTTTGTGGGAAACAGGTATTGAGGAAAGAGCAAGGCCATTTCCCAGTGATGAAATGTTTCCTCTTACATGTCGTGCCCTAGAAAGATAGTTTGAGGCATAAATGGGATAAGTATCATTTCACCACTTAAACTGGTGAATCAGAGTTACTGAATTACTTCAGGAGTAAGCTTTACGGTAGATGAAGCCAGTCCTGGTCACTAGTACTTACCATGTTGGTACTGCTTAACCAAAAAAGAGAGAAACTTCAACATTCAGCCTCCACGTCTCTGTCATTCAGGCAAGAATAAATGAAAGAAAGGTAAAATGAAAAGTTCATTATACACTTGCAGGCCCAAGAATTTTGACATAATGCCAGTGTTTGAGGGCACACCCATCCCGTGTGATCTGAAGGAGAATATATGTCATTGATTTGGAGCTGCCTATAACAGTCTAAAAATATTAATACTTGACTGTGACGTTATCATGTTACTAGTTTTGTACACTTTGTGAATTATGGTGAAGATTATAAGAAATGCAACCAGGAAAGAGGATTTGGATCCAGATGCAGATGTTGCAGAATATCCGGGAGAAACAATGAGAGATACTCAGTATGATGTCATTGTTTGATCTCTTCTAAATCCCAAGAAACTGATCTTGGTGACCAGGTTCAGGCTTGGGCATCAGCTGGGTTTAGAGGTGGACTATTGAGACAGAGGGAGCAGAGTTATGAGAAATGCAGTGAGATCCAGAACCTCACAGGCTAGGGTCCCTTTACTCTTTACTCATTATGATCTAGATCACATATATCTATTATTTTAAAAAATACACTGCTTGAAAGGCAAATTTACTTTGAAGAGATGGAAGGATGTACTTACAAAGCACCCACCATAATGCTTTCTTCCATTCAAGGATTAAAGTGGCAAATGTTTCATAGGGTTAAAGTTCCAGTTGTTTGGTCAAGTGATCTGTATGTGTATTTTACACCTGCTTCTACATCTAACAAGCCACTGCTTAATGAGTTGCCCCTAAAGAATAGTAGTTTATTTTGGGATATTTGCTTCTTCACTCCAAGTGTGCAGAGTAACGAAATCTTCATATTAAGATGGAAGTATGTTGCACTAGATTTGAAAATATTGCGATCTTTTTTTAAAAAAATATTTAAATATATCTTTTAAATACAGACAATAGTTTAAAACAAGCAAATTTTTGCTGAAAGGAAAGATCTGGGAATTTATATAATTAAAGGGCTCTCAGCAACAAAACAGAAATAATTATTAAATTTCAGAAATACTTCTAAGGTGTTAACTTGTGAAAAAAAGACTCAGCTATGCTGAAATAAGAACATTTTATTTTCATCCTGTATTTTCCCTTGTTGAATGTGCCTCATACCATCAGAAGAAGAATCTTTGGCTTGTATTGCTCTCACTAACTCAAACTAGACCAATGACTTCTTCACTTAGTGTTTAGGAATAAGTTTTATTTGGTTGAATTTTTTAATACTGTTTCTCACAAAATACTAGATACTCATCTCATGGCTAAACAAAATCGAGCCAGTTTGAGATGTGACTGTTTTAACAATGATAGATACTCAAACTCTTATTTTTTCTGTTGGTGAGGGCTGTATCATGGAAAAATAGGCTTTTTGTTGTCAGTTTTCAAAACATACTTGGAGTTGACTTTAATCATATGGTATCTTCACTCTTTTGATCGAACTTGAGGGCATACAACAACTCCAAGACCTAGACCCTTGGCAGCAGTTATGACAAGGTATCCGTGCCACAGGAATCATTTAAATGCTCCAAAACTGTGTAAGAGTAACACAGGTATAGATGTCAGAAAAGGAGTAACAGCAACGGAAATCTTGTGATGTGTTTCCAATGCATAAATAATTTTTGCCACGAAATGAACTGTTGCAACATTTGCTTCTCCTCCTCTTGCTTCAAAGCTCACCTGGTTGTAACAGGGCACAGACTCAGGAAATAAGTTTTGAGAAAAGCAAGTGAGATTGCTAAGAAATATCTGCTTTTTAAACAGCCAAAGGAGCCTTCTCTCTGTTAGGCTGCCTACTTCAGTAGAGAACCTCCAGGGAATAAATCAGCTAATTATGATAGTGGTAAGAGACAAACAGAGCTTTCTTTCCCTTCTCTAAGTAAATAAATATTGTTTTCATAGAATTTTTTCTCCTCATCGTCCCTCCTTTTCCCAGTATAACTATTTTTCTCCCCTTCCTTTCTCTCACTGTGACACCTAGCTTGAAAAGGGGGAAAAAGTTAGGAAGTGAAGAACCCTGAAGTTCCTTATGCCAACCTTGAAAAAGAGGACCTTGCTGTAGATACTCACCCCAAGGCCAGGGAATCCAATATGAAAAAATTGAAGATCTAAGTTAATGCTTTTGGAGAATGCAGAAGGCACTAGATTTGACAATGGCATGGAAAAGTTGAACATAATCAGGGCAGAATTCATTGGGAAGCTTGAAAGAACGGACACAGTGCTGGGCAAAAGTGATAAGATCAGGGATACAGGATTGATTTGGGAAGTGGGGCACGATAACTTCCTGGACAGAGAGGCAGAACCTTCCTCAAAGACTGCTGAAAACTAAGAAGTAGCAAATAAATTTATTTAGAGAGTGACAAGAAAATACACATGAGTCATTGGACATTGTCTGGTCTTTGCCCAACAGACCTGTAGCACATGTGAATGAATCTGCCTAGCTACTTGGGAAAATGCCAAAACCAAAACCAACAGCTCTGAAAAAAGGCAGAGGAAAGGAGCTGGTTTAAATGTGTTCTTGGGTTAAAAAAAAAACTCATGAGAGAATGAGACAGCAGGCCTCAGGATTTCTTTTTAAAGGATGGAGCCAGAGTGTCTAGACCTCTTTGGAAGGAAGTATACTACTTTGGCTAGTCTTCAATTCATAGTAGCTAATTACCCAAATCTCCTTTGAAAATATGACTTTCTTAAATGACACAAGATGTCACCATTTCTGGATAAGTTCCCAATAAACTCTAAAGAGGAAATAAGAGCAATTATTCCAGAAGGTCAGCTCATAGTACACGTCTCTCTCCAAGCTTCACTTGACTTGTGAGATGCCGTGGCATTGTCAGTAGTTTCAGCAACCGTCATGCAGCATGCAGTTACAGTCTTCTGGGATTCTTGGAAAAGTCCAGAATACAGCTGAGATCTTCCTGAAAAGAACGAACCTTTTGGTAAAACTGACAATTCAATATATTCCTGAAAAGTATCTTCAGTTATTTTTGAGTCTTTGGGGATTTCCTTTCTCAGCTCCATAGAAAGCAATCTATATACCAGATTCATTTCAGGCTATTGCACTGCCACATTTATTGGGCATCAGATGAGCCTCCTATAAAGCATATGAAACTCTGCAAAGGATTGCTTTATTTTCACTGTAACTAAAAGGCAGATGCTACCTTTCAAAGCACTTGGATTGACGCTCACATAGGGGATTGTCAGGAACTATTTTAAATGAATGCAGATTTATCAGAGCAGCGAAGGGGGCTGTCCTGTCTGTGTTAGCACTGCTCAGTGCATTTTTCTAATCGTATGCAATTTTAGTCACACGGCCTAACATTCAGATCATCGCAGGCAGATGCACTATAGTTTTAATGACAAATCTCTTTCCCTTTGCAGCTCTATTAGGGCTCATTATTGTACATCTAAGCGTACAGAACTTGACAGTAATATGAATGATTAAAATATTTGTTTTTCATTTAAAGTTGGTATTTAAAACACTTGGTTAATTTATGAAGAATTGTTTTCTTTCTGAAAGTGTTTTCAGTTTAGTTGTGATGGCTGTCAGGCAAAGAGTTTGTAGCTAGATTTGAAAATGCTGAAAAATCTGTGAACAAACACATTGGACTAAGATTAGTGATTTGTGACCCACCTTAAAAATTGTCAGAAAAGGAAATAATGGCCTGACTTTAACTTCTCATTTGAAATGTAATCTGTCTCTTAATTTGGTATTGTGTTGCTGTGCTGAAGTTGGCCATATGTAATACAGTATCTGATTTTTTCCATTATATTGAAGTGATTGGTTGATTTTTGAACAGATTTTTTGGTCAGTAAGCATATGCTCTGAGTAGCAATTACTGTACCCAAAGAGAGCTTTGACATGCATCCCTTAAAATTGATTCTCAGGCTTAAGCTGTGATCATTTATCTTTAGCATAATAGCTGAAGACTTGCACACCTAAACATTAATTCACATTCCAAGTGAACAAAATGTATTTTGGCTAACAGCAATGTATTCTGTAACTAGACACTGAACATATTAATGATACTGTGTAACTGAGTGTTACTGCTCCCATTTGTGCTAAATATTCCACATCTCAAATTCTGTTAGTGCTTTGATCATTAGATTCTCTTTTCCATTTGAAACACTATCAAGTTGTGTTTATGTGTTTCACAGTTAATCAATAGTGGGCTAGCCTATCAGTTTCTCAATAGGTCAGTATTTTCCACTACAGCTTAAAAACTTAAATGTAATTGTTCACTTTATCTTCACACTTTTTTTCTGTTGAGGGATGTTACTCAAATGCTAATGAGACAGGGCTTGGTATCACCATCCTCCAGAAAATAAAGCAAGTAGGAGAAAACATACTGAAGAAATGTTGCAAATAAATTTGAGTGATGTCTTGCCTATAGAGGAAACCTTGAAAAATCTGGAAATGAATGCAGTCACAGTTAGGTAGCTATGTGTCCATTTTGTAGATCTATGCTTCAATGAAAAGAGAAAGTTCCTTTCCCTAAAGGCACACATTCCTCAAATGATACGATGACATTGAAGGTACATATCCTTTTCCCCCCACCCCCTATCTTTTTTCAAGAAAATAAAGTTGTCTGTATGTCTGTAGGTGTGCATGAATGTGTGACGTAGCCATGAAGGGCAACTAATCCTACTGAAACAGGTAGTAAAATTAAAGTGGATAAAGATTTCTTTTTTTTGAAGCCAACTTTAATGAAAAAATACCAGCTTTTTCCCTTGAACTGCACTAGTTTTTATGACACTTGTAGTGATCTAAGTTACTCAGCATAGAAATGACATGGAGCATAAGAGAATCCAAAACAGTAGTTAAGCTGATAACCATATCACTCACTGCTGATGTGGAGACTCAGGTTCAAGCCTCTAGTCTGTCATTATCCCAGGAGAGTTCTCTAACCATTGGTTTACCCAACACACACTTTTTTCCCTGGTCCAAAGATTATATATAGTTACATAAACATATTGAAAGAGTTTTAAAAAAATTAAAAACAAAACTTACAGGCAGGACACTTGCTTGGAAAACAGAACAATGGTAAAGGGGGACTTTGATCTTCCCATCATAATCTAGCAGTCTTGAGTTTCACGTTCTGTTCTTTCCTGTTTAAAAAAGTAGAAGCAAAAAACCCACTTCAGAATGATTCTTAGTTTAAGTTTCACATAAAAAGTGGAATTATCAAAAACTCAAAAAGTGGAAGTCAAACACTTTACTGGATTCTAAAGGCAATACGTTGCAAAGTAAGGGAATGTTCTGTTTGTGCTATATTGAATCCTTTCTAAACTACACTTCTCAATTCCATTATTTTTGTGTGATGACTTTTTTGAATGAGTAAGAAATGTGTCAGAGCTTCACTGGTAGCTTCAGAAATGTTAGCACTGTTGGTTTGAAGTGGACTTACAGTTTTCTTTTCTCTGTGGCATGGACTTTAAAGTACAGAACTCTGAACTTCTCAAAATATTATGACTATATTTTTATAGATTTAGCAAGAACTACACAATTATGCATGTATCAGTTGTAGGTTTGATTTGTTTAGGCACTGAACAAGATTTAAAACTGTTCTGTTTTCAGATGCATATCATCAGTCCATTCTTGTCCATGGTGAAGTTTTATGTTTGTACAATAATTTTCATCTCCTGAAGTAATTCCTGTTCATATATGACTTCTAGCTGAACTGTTTGGGGAAAAATATGTTCATGAAAATATTACATTTCTAAAATATGTCAATTTAAAGCACAGAGATCTTTCTTAAGTATCTCCTTTTCTTCCTCTCCCTTTTCTCCTATCTCTCTCTCGTTGCTTCTCTGTCCACCTCCCTCTGCCCTCCCTGTGCCTCCTCCCTGCCTCTCTCTGCCTCTCTCTCCCCACCACTCTCTCTATTAACCTATCTTTCCACTCATCCCTCTCTCTCTGCACCTCTCTTCCTGCTCCCTGCCACCTCTCTCTTCCCTCTCCATCCATATCTCTCTCTGCCTCGCCCCTTTTCTCTCTCTCTACCAGTTTAACTCATAAAGAAAATCACCTGAAACAAAATAATACAAGAACACAAATCAGGAAGCATTGCCTATTGAGCTGGAAATAGATGGAAGGATATAGTGACAAAAAGTAGTCTGAAAAGAGAGAAGTTGATGTCTTCGTTTAGAAAAAAATTGATGTTCCTCCCTGAGGATGAGCCAATGACAAGTACGATTAGACTAAAACAGGACAAGTCATGCATAATCCCATCCAACATTAAAAAGGAAAAGAGTGAAATAGAGGAGAAGACATGTTTTACTTAGACTATGGAAATCTGCTTGGATTGTATACTCTTTTCTATGAACTGAGGCTTACCATAATAAGAATAGCAAATATCCTAAAGAATTGCTGGAGTATTTGACTGATTATACTTAAGTTCATGAAGGAATAAAAGCCTGTGGAGAAACACCTGATAGGAACATAAAGTACTTCAGACATTTAAGAAAAGAGCTTAATATGAGAATGTCTGATAAATTTTCAGAGGTAATTTAGATGACAACTACAAGTGAAAAGAAAAAAATTGTGACTAGGGATTACTGGCAGTAAAAAGAGAAGTTTTAGATTCACACTCATTTGATTGACTTTGGTGATATTACTAGATTGTGTTGGATGGGTATCACGTGTTCAGAAGCGCCTTTCTTTTTAATGTATCGTAAACAAAAGAATTTAACGCTCAAGTGCTTCAGATTTACAATGGAGCTGCTTTGGAATAAGCAAGAAGACTAAGATAATTAAAGTAATGATTTGTATAGAAAGGCAAAAAGAGTGGGGAAAAGTACAGTGACAGGCTAATTTAGTGGTTTATAACAAACCTGGGGAGATGATTTTGTTAGTTAAAACATAAGTATGGATTAGCATATTCTATTTGGAAGAGATATAAAGAGAAGATATGGAAGGGAAGTTCTTAGCTCAGATTCAGCGGCATGCAAAGGTGACTGCAATTCTTCCAGATCTTAGCTAACTTTGGAAGCATTATAACTGCATGTGGTTGGCTAAGAAGCACTATTAGATCCAAACTGGCTTTATGCAGACAGTTCCTATGTCTCTGTACCCACGTGTGTCCGCAGATAGTCTGCCCGTGAACTGTGGCATGTGGACTGTATGTTGATGGCATGTTGTATGTACCACTGAATGTTGTACGTTATCACATGGTATTCTTCAGATAAAATTCCCTCCCCTTTCATAGTACAAGATGAATGGTGCTCCCTTAGTTAGTTGCTATTTAGTATTTTATTTTCTCACTGTTAGTGTGGGCTTATGCCTTTAGCGCCCATTATGCAGATGTTTCTATAAAGAGAATTATTTTCCTTACATGCTTCTCAGTAGAGTTTTGCAAACATAATGCATTTATTTTCAAAACAACTTGGATGACAGGGTAGTATTACTCCATTTTACAAATGGATATGTGAAGCCCTGAGACATTAAGGTTGATGTTATTGGGTAATTTTAGATGTGTAGTTCAAAACACCTAGAACCTGGTTTCTGATTTTGCAGAATATTTGTCATCACATACCGTTTAAAAGTGCAAAGCACAATTTCCTCTGACTACCAGAGTAAGTGCAAATAGTGCTTTTACAGTCAAAACTCAGGATTTGGGCACCCTGAAAGTTATATTCTTAATGATCATTCTTGCAAAGTTAGATTTAAGACTTTCCTACTGTCAAAAAAACTCCTCTGTGTTAGAAAAAGTCTACATTTCTAGGGCAACATTGCACTACCCTACACATGAATTTCTTCTTTTTCCCCTTCCAGTCCTCTAGTTCATTCAGAATATATTCTCCTTTCTGTTTAACTTTACATTCAACTAGTTCTGTTGCTACAGAATCATGACCTACCTGTAGAGTAGGTTACATAGACAGGCTGAGGCAGGTTTACTGAGGAGAAAAAAAAAGCATGCAATTAATACATCATGGAATCAAAGATATGCATACATAAGCAGGAATTGAATTAAGATCATAACGTCTTATTTGTGCTATTTCTTGACTTTTCACTGTGACTTCTTATAATATTTTGACATAATTTTATCTATGTAATTTCCTTTTTTTTTTTTTGTAAAAACAGATAAATCAGGAATTCCATTATGTTTGTGGTATCAACACTCATATACCTTAGGCCTGTGCAATTTTTGCATCACAGCTAACCAGCTGGACGGTAACAGCTCATGGGGCTAAGAACTTGAGTATTCATGGCCAAAGAAGTCATCTTTTAGGCCTGATCAAGTTTGCAAGCCACTAACTAGATAAACTTAATGTAGGTCAATAACAGAGATGGCACTTCAAAAGACGTGGTGCACAGAACTCTGTGTGCTTTAGTGGAATGCTTGGAAGGAGTAGCCAGTGGTCATGTGTATTATTATTTTGCCAAAAGTGTTGCTAACATTTGCTCAGTTATCATGGGATTCAGTTTAGGAAAATGGGTTCTAGCAGAGTGTCTAAGAAATGTTTCTGCTCACTCAATGGAAGTTCAACTCTTCTACTCTGTCCAACTGTCTTCTTTCTCCTTTACTCCAAATATCTTGTGCATCTTTGTGTCCTTTCATAGCTCTTAGTCTTAGCCTGGAGGCCGATGCTTCCAGTCTTTTTACTCAGCTATTTTCATTCTTTCAACTCCCCCTCTCCAAATTTCTGGTCTTGCCTGTACTAGTTCGGTCCCCTTTTCTGTCTTCTCATTTAATTTTATTTTAATTTTCTGTGAATTTCCCTTCATATGCTCACTCACGTTTCCTGCCCTCAGAAATCCCATGTTTTCTCCTACAACTCTAGGTCTCCTTTCTTAGAACTCTTTAGTCTGAGGTAGATGTCTGACATGAAATTCCAACTCAAATAAAGCAGTTGTAGTCATAAGCAAAGTAAAATGTGATTTTACACTGGGGAGTGGAGGTAATGCTTAAGAATAGACAGTGTTGCTAGGGCACTTGCTAAGTTTACCATCCATAAAGAAGGAAAGTTAGCCAGAGAAAGAACATCCCTGGATCTGTTTTTTAGTGATGGGCAGTAACTTTTTAGCATGGTTTGTACAGGAGACCATGATTTATTTAATTCTGCATGGTAGGATGAACAGATTCGTAGAATGCATTAGTGCGTGAATAGTACACTCAAAGAACTTAGTGTTCGTGAAAGACAATCTGGTTATTACAGTAGAATGAAGGGAATATTGTAATCAAGTAGTATGGAAATAGTTTGAGAAGTCCTAAAAGAATGTTAAGGTTTAAGAGACTTTTCAAAAAATCATGCATGAAAGTGCATGAAAATTTGTGGATTAAAAACCTGCCAGTTGAAAGGGTAAGAAAGGGCATTTATTTATATGTGTGTATATATAAAAAAGGAAAAATTAAATCCCTCAGTAAATGAAGTTAATTTTATTGGTTTAACTAGTTACTCTGGAGAGTGAATAGGAGAATTTCTTTGTGCCATTAAAAGCACTATTTTGCTCACATCCAGCATATATGCATGTTACAGGTACAGTAGTACTGTATTACACTACTAATGCTGTACTGGTAACATGTTCCAAGTGGAGAACTAGCTTCAGAATGCCAGTACATCAAACACCTTTATAAATCAATCTATCTTGACTATGAAAGATACATTCTCAAAGTATTTGACTAATAAGTAATGGGAGAAAACCTTGTAAAATTTCTCAAAAAAAAAATGCAAATTTCAGAATACATGATGCTTAAGTACTTTTTTGTTACATAGGCTGGATGTTTTATCACAGAATCACAGAATGGTAGGGGTTGGAAGGGACCTCTGGAGATCATCTAGTCCACCCCCCATGCTAGAGCAGGTTCACCTAGAGCATGTCGCACAGGACCGCATCCAGGTGGGTTTTGAATATCCCTTATTTTATTAAGGATATTAGCTTGAAAATGTTCTCCATATCTGAGAATTCTTTTCTTAAAGAAATTTGTGAAGAACCAAAATCATTCCATGGTATGGTTTATAGTTTTCAAAAAGGAAAAAAAAGATAAATATTGCTTTCCATAAGTCTAATATAATATTTTACTATCATTTTACTTTGAATATGAAGAAAAAAATCATTAATTATCTAGAACCTGGGCAGAAAGCATTAATGATTCATGAATCATAATTTATGAAAAACTCAGCTCCATTTTAAAATAGAATTATAAAATTAGATAATGAAAGGATTACAGAATATGCAACATTTTTATTTTAAATATATAATTGGATTGAAGTAAACCAAATGATACTGTGATTCTTAAAACCTTAATTATGAAAAAAACCATGGCATTAGCTTGAATATGAATGATGTATTGGATTAAAGTTTTACTAGATAAGAGACTTTAAAAGTAAAGACTATAAATGATAGCTTATTCTACCAAATTTTAAGGTTAGTAACTAGAAGGTTACTCTAACAGTAAAACAAAGAGGACGATGCATTTAAATGTGGCTGACTCCCAAGCTAACCTCAAGAAAGTCTGGTATGAAAGCTGTCATGTTCCTCCAACCTGTTTGTTTCCTTTGTTCAGCATCTTTAAATAAATGGTCACCTGGGGACGTGCCAAAGTTTGATTCTGCTGAGTATTTTCATTTTGCAGGAAGAAACCAAAATTACATTAGTCAAATTGACAGATGATGAAAAACTGGAAATGATTACAAAATACTTTATAGGACAGGATTAGACTATAGTAAAACCTTGATAATCTGCAGGAATGGGTTGAGCTCAATGGAACAGTTTGATAATTAAAGAATATTTGTAAGAATACAAATAAAATTATAAAGACAGAGTATATAAAGAATACTGAGTATGCAGAAGTTGATATCAGATACTTTAGATAACCACTACACAGATGCTTCTGTTTATACTATCAAAAGAATTGAGAGATTTCAAGAAAGCTCAGGATACTTAAATTATCTAGCAATATATTATAAAAATACTCCTAATCCCAAACAGTTTACAATACAAAACCACAGGCAAACAAAAGTTATAGAAAAAACCTCAACATTTTATCTCTTTTTTTTTTCTCAAGGCTATGAAAGAAGGGTGTGCCAGAATTGTGATTTCTTTTCACATCTTTTAGTATGGGCAAGTAGTTCTTGTCTTTTTAGAGTCTGTCTAGAGTTCCTCAGATGTCTACATTTTGCTATTCAGTTCCTTTCAACTTTAGCTTGTCTGCTTTCAGTCTTTTTTTCCCCCGCAACTCCCCTGTAGGAGGTGTTGCATCTTGGTATTTGTTTTCCTCTTCTTTGATGTCTGTAATAAAAATAGTGTCATTTACACAGTTGGTGCCTGGGACATATCCTGGTGCCTGGTTCATTTCGTGTTGGAACACTTGTACAAGGAATTCGTATCTGGCAGTACCTGCAGGTAGTTGGGGCAAAATATGTTATTTAGCCATCTAGCTGATCTAGCACAATACACCAGGATCTAGTCTTGACATCTCAAATAATGAGCATTTTTTTTACTTAAATGTTGTATTAAGACTAGCATATTATCACTAGCAATAAGTTGTGACTTCTTTTCAGTATTTTTTTAAATAATTTGAAGTTAAAGCAGATCCTCAGATTGGTGAAAATTTTCTCATAATAGTAGACTGCTGATCTAATCTGTGCTACTTTCACTTGATAAAATTATGCCCTGCATCTACAGGTTTGTGATTTCATTTTCAGAAGCTGTATCAAACCTAATGATAACCTGACTTTCACTATAGTGAAAGTTAGTGTCTACAGGCAGCACCTAACATGTTTATTTATAACTTACACTTGACATCTAGGTGCCAATGTTTTGAAATAGATCCTTATGTTTTATACTGGAACTGTGACAACTGTCCTCTCTGTCCTTCCACATTGAAGATGCAATTTGCAATGAAGTTACCTTCAGCTGGTGGTGTTTGAGACTGAATCTGAGAACTAAAATGCTTCTATGAACCTCAGGAGATAAAAGTTTCACTTTCAGTACATTACCAAGGCTACTGAAGCCAACAGGATCTTAAGCACATCTTCAGAATATTGCACTGACGTTCTGAGAAGCGTATTGTATTTAAACAGTTGGAATGGGCTCATCATGTATTAGTTCTGTATTATATTGTTCCATTGCAGGTGTATTAGATTATTTCCTATTCAGGTGTTTATGAATATGTTTAGTGACGTGCATGACTGAAAATTCCTGGAAAGCCTAATAGACAGTGAATTAGAAATGACAAGGAGTAATGTCAGTGAAACATCATACAGTTGACTGATACCAGATTAATCAAATACTTTAAGGCTTAATTTAAACAGATCTAGCTTTACTCATCCCCAAAAAATCTTCCATGCATGTAGTTTGCCTTCTAAAGTGGTTTTGTGGCAGTTGTGGTCAAAGTAAAACAAAGCTCTCATTCTTTGTCAGGCTTAAAATTGAAAAAAATTCAGAAGACAGTTTGAAATTATCATTAATTTCTTATTTATAAATAGGTCAACTATTCAAATATTTTTGTTTAGGAATACATCTTAATGAGATTTGAGTAGTTCCTATAAGGATAATAATTATTGTTAATGTTTGTCTTCTAGTTTGTATTATTAAGGTAATATCATACCAAGTTTTTTTATCAAATTATTCTCTATTTATCTTGATCTTTTGCCCTAAAATCACATTTTTAATGGCAGTGTTTTCAACTGAACTTCAATTTTAGTCAATTTTAAAGAGGAAAATGTAAGACTATCCATTACTTTACGAGCACAGAATTACAAATGTATTAGTTGATTGGCAATTGCAGAATTCAAGATAAACCAAGAAAGCAAGAATTTAATTAAATATGAACAAATTTCATATTTCTGTAGGCATCCAAAGTCATAGAATTAAGTATATGCATAAGCATCTGGAAAATGGAAGCTTCTAGCAAAATTGATTTCTCCTGGGGAGAAATAAAGTAGGAGAAAGGGTGTAAAGGTGGAAAAGACAAAAATACTGAGATGTCCTCTTTAAAACTGTAGTTGCTCTTCAGGAACAAGTGTACAGTGTGAGACAGTAAAAGCAGGGAGGGTGTGTTCAGTGAGAGTGAAAGAGTGTGTATGTGTGTGGCTAAGCAGACATCTT
This sequence comes from Phoenicopterus ruber ruber, assembly GCA_009819775.1. NCBI lineage: Eukaryota > Metazoa > Chordata > Aves > Phoenicopteriformes > Phoenicopteridae > Phoenicopterus > Phoenicopterus ruber. The sequence continues at coordinate 53,987,991 of CM020215.1, read as the reverse complement.
ACTTGGCAGTAGTTTACTCTGTCTTTTGCAAATCATTTTAATTTAGAAAGATAACATTTTCTCAAGACTATTAAATTTAGAACGGAATAGTAGGGACAGCTGGCTTCAGGATAATTGGTAAATTTGAACTCTGACAGACCAGGCTGACAGCAATGAGAGTATCTCTTGCTTTAACCCTTTAATCCCATAAGACAAGTGTCTCAGTCCTTAGAATTCTAAGTTAATAAAGCTCCCATACCTTTTCCCAGCTTTCTCTCATATGCTCCCAAGCATAATCTTACTCTTCTCTGAATCTTCTTTCCTTCTGAGAGATCCCTACTGCTCTTTTCCTAGATAAATTTACACAACTAAATGAAGCTCATCTCCATTCACTTTTTCTACTCACTTGGTAAGCAACCACCCTAATGCTGAAGTATTCTGGATCCTTTGACTGTTCTCCTCTCTTCCTTCTGAGCTGACTCTGAGAGATGTGCATCCTTTTCTGCTTCCTGCAAGGAGGACCAGCAGTAGTAGAACCTGGAATTAGTTGTTATTTGGGTCTGGAAGGAGTTCAGATCATATGGATTGTAGGATAATATTTATTTTATCCTTTCTGATATGTAGTAATCTATCAGTCTTAAATCCAAGAAACAAGTCAGTCATAAGTATGGTGCATTTCAGGAATAACTTCTGACAGCTACTATGGCAAAATTGAAGTGTTCTAATTTTCCTTTGGTGTGACTCCATAGATATATATTTTTTTTTTAAATAGATATCTTACCACAAACTGTGTATTTTTTATTTTTACTTGCCTGACTTTAGTTAAACTACCTGTCATTAAAAACACAAGCCATTTGCAGCATCTTCTGCAAGCTATTAGCCTACATTCAGAGATTCCATGTAGGCTTTCTCATCGAGACTAGTCATAGTTACTGAGAGAAAATCCTAGCTCTTCTTTATGCTTGAAATGTTCTGTTGCAAAGCCAGTGTCAACTGATCTATTATTCTTATGATTGTTTCTGTATTTTATCTAGAATTATCCAAAGATAAAATATAGAGCCATTCACTAGTTAAGGGACTGGAGGCTAGGATATTTCCTAGGGGAATGCTCTAATCTCCCTTTTTAAGGATTTGACACCATCACTGAGCACCTTGGAAAGAAAGAATTCAGCTTTTCTCAATTCTTTGGGAAGAGGAGATGGCTGCTTATATTCATGAAAGACGCTCTGAACTATGGGTCTTAAATGGAGGACATTTTTCTTTAGTCTTGAGATGCCTCATCCTTGAAACAAGAGGGGTTTTCAGAAACATGCATCTTCAGTGTTTCCTCTTGACTAGTTTTAAGAAACTGCATACTGAATATTCCCACTTGAGATGATTCTCTGCTGAAGTGTTAACTGAGGTGCCTAATTCTGGCAATGGAATATATGTATGGGTAACATAGATATTTAGCTCAGGGTTCACCCTGGGGAGACAAATATCTAAGGTCTATGTGTTACCTGTCTCATATATACCATCCTTTTCATAATTCTAGGCCTTAGGAAAAAGCAAACCTGCGCTTTAAAATGAATGAAAAAGAATTTCAGGTCATGGGAACCTGAATACAAAGAACAGAACATAGAAGCCTTTCAGTCTCAGCCAGATAATATTTGCTTACTATTTGGTATGCCCTTCTTTTTAGAAGAGATAAAGGGCTTTGCAATGGTGAATTGAAGGACAATATCTAGGCTTCAGTCTATCAATAAGGAAGTAAGATCAAGATTTGAAAGCCAATCATTATAATAATGGTCTTCTATTAAACCATGTATAGAATAAAGAATGTAAAATGATTATTCTTTTCTTGAATCATCTTCATTTGTTTTAATATCTTCAGCCTCATCAGGGTATCTGTATTTTCTTCAGGAGGCCATGTCCAAGTACATGAAGGACAAGAGGGTGAATGAAGGCATCAGCATGGATTTACCAAGACTAAATTGTACTTGGCTAACCTGACTGCCATCTGTGATGAGAACATGAGTCAGCAGTGTGCCCTCACAGCAGAGAAGGCCAACAGCATACATGGCCAGCAAGTTGAGGGAAGTACGTATTCACCTCTGTTCAGAGAGGTGTACAGTTTTGGACTCCACAATAGAAGACACGAAGAAACTGGGGAAAATCCAGCAGAGAGAGACACCAAGATCATTAGGAGGGTGGAGCACTGACGTACAAGAAGTTGAAAGAGCTGTTTGTTCAGTCTGAAGAAAAGAAAACTGAACAGGATCTCATTAATGTGTCCTCAACTACTTCATTTGGTATTGAGAAGAGCCAGACTCTTATCAGGTGTGCACGGCAAAGGGTGGAGGGGGCCAGATACAAACTGCAACAAGGAAAATTATGTTTAGCTATTAGGGATAAAAATCATAGTGATGGTAATCAAGCACTGGAAAAGACTGGCAAGAGAGGCAGTGAAATCTCCATGGCTGAAGATATATAAAACGTGACTGCGCAATTTCCCGAGCAAACTGATGTAACCTCAAAATTAGTTCCAACTTTGAAGTTTTCCCATCTCGGAGAAAGTGGTTGAATCAGATGATTCCAAAGGTCCATTTCATATATTCTATGAGTCTTCACAGTTACATTCTGTGCCTGTTATTTCCAAAATGTGCTTTCTGACCATAAGCATTCTGTCTTTTCTGGCAACTATATCTACAGCTGCCAAGTTCTTTTGGTGCTTGTGCTTGGGTATAGGATTGATCACGATGAATCATGTCCACTACTTGCTACTGTTTCTCAGCTTCTTAAACAGTGAGACTCTTAGACAAGAGTGCTATTCTCCTCCCTAACTATCTTTTTGATAGTCTTTTTTTCTCATTGACTAATTTAAGGTGCTTTAATTTAGGAACATTCCTCATCTGTTACTTTCTTCATTAAGAATTGACAGAGAGGATTGCGTATTCCCTTTGTTTTCTGCTGCAAAGTCTGTCATTGTTAAAGGTGGCATTGTCCACAAATAATTTCACAGTAGACCAGTTCTGGTTCCTAGAAGTTCCTTCAGCCTCGGAAAATTCGAGAGTTATCTTTTAGTGCGGCTGAGCTTCTGTTCTCCCAGTCAGCCCATTACCTACATTGTCATAGACACTCTGAAAAGATAAAATTGTTCAAATTGGCTTGCTGTCCAGACCACAAATATTTAGATTTTCAGGAGAAAAGAAATAAGCATGTTTGCAGGTTTGCTTGGATATTGTCATGTGTTGTGATCGTACTTTTGGTACAAGTCATTTAACCAACTTCTGACCAGTCTCATAATTCTTATCCCAGTGATTAACGGGAGGACTTTATGGCAGTACTGAATGGCATTCGATGTATCTATCATCTCCCACGTTTCTCTCTAGGACAGCCAAAAGCAGTCTAGATGTTACTAATGCATCACGTATCCTAGCTCCAAGTTTCATAGAAAGTGTGTGTAGCATGGGACATGTGGTGCACCTGCCTTCAATGTGTTAGAAGGGAAAAAACCTCCCTGGTTTCAAATGACTGTGCATATTTACTCCATCATTATAATATGAGAATTAATCTTGATGTAATCTGCTTACTGGTGTCCAGCTTTATTTTTTAGATGATGTTCAGTGTAGTTGAAGATGAGAATTTGGATTCTCTGGATTTGAGGAACAAAGATTACAGACACATTTTCTATTCCGTATACTTTTATGCATGACATCAAGAGGTGGACCTCTTAGTAAAAAAAAAAAAAAAAACACATCTTCATGTAAAATTCATTTACAGAATCGCAGAACAGTTGATGTTGGAAGTCACCTCAGGAGATCATCTGCAGAGGTCAGCTAGAACAGGTTGCCCAGGACCATGTCCAGTCAGATTTTGAGTATTTCCAGGGATGGAGACTCCATAACCTCTTGGGGCATCCCACTTGAGCGTTTAACCACCCTTACAGTAAAAAAATGTTTTCTTATTTTCAGATAGAATTTCATGTGTTGAAGATTGTGATCATTGCCTCTTGTCCTGTCACTGGGCACCACTGAGAAGAGTCCGGCTTTGTCTTCTTTACACTCTCCCATCAGATAGTTATTGATAAGATCCTCCCCAAGCCTTCTCCAGCCTAAACATTCCCAGCAGTCTCAGCCTCTACTCTTATGAAAGATACTCCAGTCCCTTAGTTTTGGACGTTAAACAAATTATTTTTTTCTCTCAGTAACAATTGGGAAGTAACTATGCTGATGGTTTGGACTTAAATTTGTAAAATCTTTTTATTTTGATTTCTTTTATCCTGAAATGATAGCTTTATTTAAAGAAACTTTATTCCTTCACATAAAAATAATTATCAGGAAAAAACCCACTATTTTATTTATGTATTACACAGTTATAACTTACCCTTATTTTATGTTTTCACCTTAACTGCAATAAAAAAGAAATAGCGATAGAACCAATAAAAATAGAACCAAATGTTGTTGGAAGCACGGATATGTGGGGAATTGATGTTCTTGTATTGCCCGAATTATTGACAAAGCAACTTCACTCATTCAACTTCAAAATATTTTATGCATAATTTATGTTTGATAGGATAGTATCAAATGTTGTAGTAAAAAATAGTTTTATATTGCTGTCTTTACAATGCTGAAATATTGATGATGATTTGTAGAGTAACTATGTTGACTTTTGTATAATATCTTATTCATTCAAAGCTTAGGTTGAGTTCAGTATAGTAAGACTGTAAATGGACACCTTTAGAAGGATAAAATCCACATATTGTCTTTTGGAGAATATGACATTTTTTTCCTCAGATATGTTACTGTATGAGTTCTGCTTGATGTAGCTCAATGTCTAAGTATGAAAATGATTTCCAAAGAAGGGAAATGGCCTTGGGAAGAAGTGAATAATCATACTATATGCATATACTTCTTATTTACAAAACCCTCCACAGTATGTAGCATTTAGAAGATTATTTTATCCTGTGTTTGTAGATGTCTGTCTTTGCTTATGGCAATAACTATATTTAAAATGATTTCAATTTAAAATAAGGTTACGTTATACAGTGTGCCAAGAGATATGTAGTTTCTAACTGTGGATTGTATGTATATGCATTATTCTTTTATATTTCATTTGAGATCCATGGGTTGGGGTCTAAGTTTAGACCTGTAAACTTCTTTTAATTCACAGTGAACCACATCCCTAGAAAGTGTAATCAAAGAGTAACAAAAGAATATGACTTTTATACTATAGCTAACTTTAGTTATTATTATTTGTATTCTTGTGGTTGACCAGTACTCTCTGTAACTGAGTAGGACCAGTGCTATTTTTTTTCTCTTCTTTCCCTTCTTTTGTATCATTATTCTTCTCTTATTAGCATCCTTTTTCTTTTTCTTTTCTCCTTATACAGACAGCACCCAATCCCATCTATGAGGGCTTGACTTCTCTTCCATTGTCTTATCCCTTAAGCACCTGAAAATATTATTCTTCCTAAATTTTGCTCCATGCTTGACTTCTGCACACATGTGTCCACGCAGCTGAAATCAGAACTCTTTGACCAGCAGTGTCTGTAATTCATTACATCCACCATGCACAAGTGTAAAGATGGTACAGCCAGCTAACAAGTCTTCGTGTTCTTTTAATGCTTATAATTACAGGATTGAACTAGTAGGATCTCAGTTCAAATCATTTGAATTTCTGATTTCTTTCTTCCTTTTTCTTGTGTTGTATTTAGTTTATTTCTAATACACTATTAGTTGCATTTAGCTTTTTGTAGATGTTTTAGTTTGTACCCATTATGTACTTTTAGGGCTTCAGGTCATGAGAAGAGAAGGGAGAACTGTAGAAGCTTCAGCCTTTTCTCTCTGCTAGATTCCTTTCATTAGAACCAAGTAGAAACACCACTTCTGTGAACTCTTCAGTCTGGGAAGGAGAAATCAGGAGTCTTTAGGAACATATTTCCAATGTGCATGGTGGTCAGGACAGTGATCTCATCTCCTCTTATCAGATACTCTGAGTTGTTGCAGCAGGTAGAGGATACTGGAGAAAAGCAGTAAGAATCCTGGACTTACCATAGTCATTCTTAATGCCAAGGCTGAGGGTGTCGTCACAGCAATTACCTGTGTCCAAAAAAAGAGATATGAGAACTTCCAATTTCTAGTTATTGATGCCAGAAATGTTAACATTGAAGTTTTTCAGGGAATTATAATATTAAATGGATGATCCCCTAGGTTATATGAATGATAACTTGTCTCATTAATTACAAAGCTCACAATCTAAAAAGTATCAGCACAAGGAAAATGACATATCAAGGAGAGTTCATATCTCTGTAATATCGCTCTTTAGTGCATGGGGTCAGAGTTCTGTCTCACCTTTGCAGGGAAATACTGTTCTATACTGTTCTGTGCTACAAACTTTGCTGGCAGCTCGGGTACATGAGGAAGCACACTGCCGAATAAGATTCCCTTGTGGTTCTATGCACAGCCAAGCTGCCAACAATGTTTGAAGCACAAAATACTGCTATATGTCTAATATACTAAGAGACTGTCATACCTTTTTTTTTTTTTTTTCAGAAACAGGGAGAGATAATAATATAATTCACTTTGAATTCATCAAAGTTATGTTTAGAATAGGGCAACTGGACATCACTGGCACTGGTTAAAACATCCACTTAGTGTGTCTTCCCAGCCCCATTATTGTACAGAACCATTCCCATTGACTTTCAGCTTTGGGTGGAAGTGACCAAGAAGTCAGTTCCGTTTTGTTGCATAGGAAACCCATGGTAAACCAGCTACTTTTGACTTTGAAAAAAACCAGACATCCACCTTGAACTTAAAGAAGAGTTCAAATGATAAAATACAGCGCTGTTTTACGTTTATATCAAGAGGAGTGGTTTGCATCTCTTGGTTTGTAAAATCATTTTTTCCATGGTGTGCTTTATCTGTGGGAAATATATTTTACTTAAAATTGGTTATATGACCAATTCCACTATAGAATCCTGCAGTTTGGACTCTTCATGACTCCAAGTGTCCTCAGTGACAGTTTCCCATTCTCAGGAGGACTGGAGTGCCTTTTCATCCTCACTATGATGATTAGGTGTGGGAAGGTAGCTCTGTTGAAGAGATATTAAGTTTTCATTTGCATCTCCTCTGCTCTATTGAATAGAGTTGACTAGAGTTGCTATCCAGAAATCTTACAAGAGTTCCTAAAGATCACATTCCTCATAATTTCTAAAAATAAGGAAGCTTCCAATAGCTCTTCACATTTCTGTCAGGTTGTGCTGGACTACCTGGTGTCATTTAATGAACTTTCCTGTCAGAATCCACAGACATTATAAACTTGATTTTTGGTTGTTTGTGGCACTGAAAAGCACGTTTAGACTATTTAGACCATAGTTTTGCCCCTAAGATTTATATTTTCCATAACAACAGCACATCCCATTCAGTGGCTCTAAAAAGATGCTCTTTTATTCCAAATTCCTGCCCATGTCTCTTTCCTTCCCTGGAGATGCCACTAAGCCTTGCAGCAAAGACTCCCTGGTATTCATGATAGACTCATGTCTATAAATATCCTGTTCGAAGTATATGCCAAATATTTCTTTACCAAATCAAAAGGTATAGGAGCTTGCACGTGGCAGTGCCACAATGTGATACATAAAAAAGGAAATGTGAAATTCTTTCTCCTGTATTGGGAGCTGGTTAATCTTTCAGATCGGTATATCCAGTGTAAGATTTTAATTCCTAGAAGCTCTGAATACATTGTCAGACAATTTGACCTATTTTAGCCTTGTGAACTGTGAGTGAGTGATTTAGGACAACATTCTAAAATTTATTCTTATGACCTGAGCCTTCCAGAAGCTGATCTTTTTGTCTCAGAGATCAATAGAAAGTGTCCCCTGTCCTGCTTCAACTGTAGTCAAGCCTTGGAGTCTCTATTATTGATTCCTTCTCTGATTAAATTCCCTGATGTATACTTTCCTTTCATTTCCATTTCTTCCAGGGATTCTCAGAGAAAGTATGACAGGCTGGCACTATGGAAGTGCCTAGTTCCAGGACATTCTTCACCATGAGTGTGGATATCCAACTCTCACTTTCATCCTTGACCTGTTCTCACAAGACACAGACTTGTTCTTCTTTCTGGAGAGACCATCTAATTAATTACAGGAAATACTATCTCTGATAATTAGGCCAAATTTCCAATGTTTAACTAGGTCCCTCTCACCTAAGAAGGATTCTTTCTCCTTTATTTGTGATGATCGGGAAATTAGAAGTGAAAAATATGTCAGTTTAGTAAGGGCTTTGGCTGTCCTTAATTTCAGCTTGTTTCCTAGTGGTGGGAGTAATTCTTTTTTCCCACCCAGTCGCTTCTGGGTTTCTCCCATACAATTTGGATGGGAGTTTTTTCCAAGAGCTCCTGTTCCTCTATAGAACTTAAATTTGGGTATTATTCATGTGAGAATTTTTCAGGTCTATGCCTACCTTGTCTTTTCTGAACTATTTTCTAAAGACTGCTTTTTTTGGTAAGTATTCTTTCTGCTAAGAAGTTGAAGAGATTTATACTGCTGTAGCCATTAACAATCTTTTCTTGGAGTAACGTTACTCTGAGTCCATTGTGGATTCCTTTCTTAGCTTGATACCAGAATGAGACTCCTACACTACCTTGCAGCTAAACTGTGCAATTATGGATGCATTGCTAGGAATTTCCATCAATGTGAGTGTGCATGTGAAGAAGGAGAAAAGAAGTAAAGAAGTTAACTTACCAGCAACAGTATATTGTTTGGGATATTCACGTATATAACTTTCCTTCCCCTTCCCCTCCTTCCTGGAGTCAGGCAAAGGGCTAAAAAAGGAGGTGGCGTCAGTTTGCCACTCCTCCCTTCTATGTCCTCTGCTGGGAGGATCAAAGGCATAAAGCACAAACATGAACCGTGGACAGATGCTCATCAGATCTATCTGGACCCAGACTCAGACAGTATTGCTCTTGTATCCTCGAAGCTGAGAAATGCTGTTGTTGGGAGACAGGTTTCTGCCACACCTATGACAGGAATGTGAGGCCACATCTAACTTTAACATGCCCAGGAACATTTCTGGGTACTGGAATGTGCCATGTGGCATTGTCCCAAGGAATGAGCTACTAGGCACAGCTGAAGAATTGGTATGGGCCTAGGTCCTGATAGGCAGTCTGCATGCAGCTATCTTGTTTGGAAGGTTTGAGTAGTGTAGGTGTGGAGCATTCTATGCCAGTGTGACCTTAATGCCAGAAAATAGTTCCAAACATGATTAATTTACTATTGCTGATGCAGCCTGAGTTCCTAGATGGTTCAGACTGGAAGTGACAAGGGAACTGGCATGGCATTCAGAGTCTGGCAGAATGGAGAGTCCTAACCTGCATAAAACCCATGACATAACTTCTGGGAGCCAAGCAGAGTCCAATAGTTTTAATGATCCAGATTGTACTTCAAGCTCAACAGTATATAAACATTCTAGATCCCACATTGCCCGCTGCCATTTTGTAAATCAAAATGTGCAATGAGGACTAAAGGAATTCTACCTCTGTTACATGGAAGACAAGTACACCAAACTCCACTACCTAAACATGGTTGTCTGGAAAATCTGTTGTGGATTTTAAATTGTCCAGAGTGGCTGGGGGATACATGAAAGCCTATCAGAAAAACAGTTTCTGTTTGCAAACTTAAAAAGACAGTCCAGTATCAGTTTACCTGAAGATTTTTGTGACCATAGTGGCTACAAAACTGAAGTTGTAAAATTCATCTTGCCATTTAAAAAAACCTCCAAAGCCATTCTGAAATGATGTCGTGTCCTGGATTTGTTACTACATTTTTGTCTCCTACGTGGCAGAACTATATGTTCAACTAGGTTAAAATTTGTATTTCACTGTAATTAGAATCTATTCCTTCATTGGCTATTGAACTGTAAAAGTTTTCTGTTTTACAAAAATGTCAGAAGTTTTCTTTCTGTTTTTGTTTGCTGTAGAGTTGGTATAGTTTTAAAATTTCTACAACCGTAAACTACACTCTGATATTCTGTTTCTGTGCCCAAGGAGAAATTAACCTTTCAGCTTTGTTTGATTACTCTTTTACTGAAAATATTTACAGGTTGTCTGTGCATTCAGACTACTGTGAACTGGCATGATCAAAGTCTGTATGGAATTATTTTGATCATGACTAGCAATTCTTTATGCTAGTAATGTACGCCCAATTAATTCAGTGTCTCAGTTATCAATATTAAAGGAGTACTGCTGTGGTACAATCTTTTATTGAATCATAAGTGCGTTGTCAATGCAGGTATTGCATATAAACCTGGAATGAACTGTCATGCCTTTTAAGATGCCAGGTTCATTCAGATCATTTTGCACTCTTCAGCTGGCTTCTTGAAAGTCCGGAAGAGATGGATATTCTAGCAATTACGTGGTTTTTAAAGATTTACTACAAAGCTCCCCCCACTGAGACAGAAATGTTCCTGGAATTGCCCTGACTTAAGCTATGTCAGACACACAATGAGGTTCTTTGCCTGGATAGCGGGGCCAAGGGAGACCAGCCATGAATCAGCAACTAGTTAGGCCTTACATGAGCAGGGTAATTTAAGGAATGAATCTCCTTTTCCATAGTTCTTGCTGGGTGCTGGGTATCCAGCTACTCAGGAAAGCTGACCTAAACAAAGTCTTGCTTCAATTTAATACTTCCCTGGGTGAAGCCTCAGCCACTTTTTGAATTTAATTCCACTAGAAGGATATATATATATTTTTTTTTCTGATATGAGTCCAAATATCACAAGTATTTTTTTGGTCAGGCTTCAGGACTTGGAGGAAAACTTCCTCTTCTTAGTACTCAAAATCAGATTGTGCACCCTTTGGTGAAATGATTACTTCTTTATTTGACAGAATAATTATACTGTCAAGATTGAACTAGCAATCAAATCGACTTGTTGAAAGTGCCCTTAAAATGGGATGTAGAAAAAGAAGATCTTTCTTTCTTAAAGATAGAATAGATATTTATTAAAGATAATCGAAATTTAAAGTGAATTCAGTATAAGGTAAATTCAACAGGGACCTATTTTTCAGGATTCTTTTAACAGTTACTGTTAAGTAGCTTCCAGAGAACTTAGCCCATATATATGTCACAGGCCTTCCACCTCTATTGTTCTCTAAAAATCTACACCTTTCTAGAGATTTCGCAAACAAGGATCCCTTCCTCTCTGCAACTGATCTAAGTTTAATGACCTTTAACGTAAAACAACAAAATAACTATGATTTATACACATAATAAAGGAAAACAAGATGGAATCTGCCATCTCACAAGTGCATTTCATAACCTTTTTGGTGTATCACTTCCCCTTTTTATGTTGTAGGCCAGTCTATCCTTATATTTTATGTTTAGTTTAGTACCTAAGATATTTAGTCAGGGATTGTTTTTTTATTGCTGTATTATCTAAAGAGCTAGGAACACTATTTGCATTAAACACAGCTGAACAAATCATAGTAATTGTTTCATGAGTCCTGCATGCACCATGGTGCTGATAGTAGATTATAGGGAGAGAGAGTTGGGATGAATCATTTTGCATGTTGTCTTATTGTGGAACTGGGACCTCTTCTCCGATGTTTCTCAAAATCTATGGTATTGGGAGGAATATTTGCACCCAAATTTGTGTTCTCCGGATATGTCTTACCAAAGACGCAGTTCAGAAAGAACGTTAAATTATTCCTGTAATGGCCAAGTCTTATAATATATTTTACATAAAGGTATCTGCCAAAACAGATTTTGTGGAGTATCCTATCAGCTCTATTTTAAGGAGCAGAAAGATGACAAGATTATTCAGTTAACATTCTCGAAATATTTTTCCCCAAATTTAGCATTTTTATTTTAAGATTGCTGAAAAGTTCATCATCCATGGGGCTGCAATTGAACAGAGCACTTGCAATACTTATAGAGTAGATGGCTGCTTCATTTTCTAGAAAACATGCCCCAGTAGAACTATTTGAGGTACAAAGAACATTTAGTTTCTTTCTTAGTATTTCATTGTTTTTGTAGAATTAAGAAACATAGTGTTCACTTTAGATACATCTAGAAATAAGGGGGGGGTGGTGGTGGTGGTGGTGGTGTGGTGTTCTTTTTAAGCTGTTTGAAGCTCTACATCAGCCAGACCTTCCTTTACAGTAGAAGCTTCTGTGTCATTTAAACCTCTTAGCCTTGGATTTCATTTCTATATTTGATAAGACTTTTAAATAGAATAGAAACAATAACTCGTAATGGATTTGAATAGGGAATTCTAACATAAATAGACTGCAGATTTAGTGAATATTTTTACTGTAATTACATTTTGCCTTCTAAGCTATGTGTCATAAATTATTTTGTTCAATAAAAGGCATCATGTTGGATGAATTTATTTTTTCTGAATGATCCAAGTGATTCCTAGTACATCTTACCAAATATTTTGTTGGTGATGTGATGGATATGACCTTTGTAATTATTTCAGTAATGGTGCTCATGAAATTTTAGAGTGGTGATATTCTTGTCACATACCCAAAAGCTTTGGAAGACCTTTGTAATATGTAAAGTTGTGAAACTTTAGCCTCTCTAGTTAAAGTATGTTATTTGTCTTTGTGAAGGTAATTTTGTGCTGATAAAGTAATTCCAGTCATGATCATAGTAGTGCTTTGGATGCTCCTGAGGTAATTCTGACCTCTGTTGGCAAAGCACAGCAAATGAAATGTGTGCTCCATAGCACACTTCTGTTTTGATATTATTTATTTCAGACATGACGTGTTGCTGAGAGGAGAAATTAAGGCATTAATTCTATGGTTTTATTGTTGGAAAGCTTTTTTTGTCCTACCACTCTGATTAGTTTGAGCATAGGTTAGAGGATTTATGCTTAAACTGTCCTTAGTTAATAGCATTTCCTGGTTTAGTAGTTTTTGTCCCAGAGAACACAGTTTCATTCAATATCTTTCTTATCCAGATTTTCTATACTATGCCAGCAACATTTAAACATGTCACATTATAATAACTCTATGTGTTAAAGATTGGATGTTGCAGAGATTCCATTTTAGGTTATGCAGTATGTCTGATACAGCCAGCATTCTGTAATACAATATTTAAGCCTCTGAGAAAACGTGATCAGCGTATTGGTTTTGCTCAGTTGTACTTATTACAATGGCTAATTTCACACTAATCAACTTTCTTATTTAACATGTTAATCCAGTTAAAAGAAATATTGAATTGGTGTAATCTGAACAGGTGCTATTTTTTTTCTATGCAGTAACTATCATTTCTACCATATATTTGTCATATCTATCTTTATCTTTCAGATTTTTTTCATAGGTTATGTTCTTGTTAACAAAATTAATATAATGTTGATGGAAAGAATGAGTGTTACCACTTCGATGGAGCCAGGTAACATGCTGTCTCCAGAGAACACAGTCATATTTTTTCATATTTTATGTTATAGATAAGAAGGGGTTTTAGTACTATTTTGAGTTCATTTTGATCAAGGTTCCTTTTGATTACCTTATATCCTACAAAAATATACTGATGCAGGCTTCTGATATTCTCTGCCTTGCTCATTGTCTACTTAGGGCTGTGGAATCCGAGTAATTTATGAAGTATTCTACCAGAAAGCACAAATGTTGTCTGTATGTTGTATGTATGTTATAGGTCATTGATAGACTTCAAGAGCCTTAATATCTCAGGATTCATATTTTGGAAGTTAGTTGCCGGAGCTGCACTCTTTCACTGTTCTGAGTTTAGGTTAAGTTTATGGTAGGTTGTCCAAAAGGGTTAGACATTGTTGCTGCTGCTATGAGATGAAGATATGGAAGCTTTGGACTGAGAATATGGGAAATCAAGTGGATAGTTGATGTGGATGTAATGTAATGTGATGTCCATGTGGATGTAAGCACAAGATGTGAGACTCTTAACGTCTGCTACATTCTCATATGTCAACATAGCCAGTGATAGATTTCATTGATGCAGGGATTAAGACTATAGTATAGGTTGATTTCTGAATCTCCTTTTCAAATCTCAGCATAAATTGAGAATGAGGTATGGGATGGTCTTCAAGAATCGAGAAGAAATGGAATCATGTATTTTTTCTGGTGTCTATTTTGCTTGTGTTTGATAGAATTACTCTACTTTTGAGGAAACCCAGATTAGGCAGGACAAGGTATTAAAGGCAGCTGAATTGCAGACTCTATAGATAGATAGCAAGCTCTGTTCTGTATGTCCTAGAGTTATAACAAAAAGAGTCTCATCTCAGGTTGATTTCTAGCATGAGCAATCTTTAATTATGGAATGAGGTCATAGTTCTAACAGCATCCATATTTCAAAAATTTGTGATATATGTTATTACTTTTCCCAGTGCTGCTTCCAGTGCCAGACCTTCAGGAATTTTTATTCCACTTAAACAAGTGTCAGTAAGTGTTCCAGGATGCATAATTAATCATTTAGAGGTTTTAAAATCTTCCTTTATAATAAATATTGACTTTGCCTGTCTGTGATAAGAATGTGTCTAAAATTGCAAACACCATGCATTTGTGATGGATGGGAATGCTATGTTGGACCTCCAAAAACATTCTGGAAAAACCCTCTATAACTTTTCTTACTAGAGATTCAAGGTCAGTTGAATTAGGAAAAAGAACGGCTAAAGGAATATCTCTCCTAACAAAATATGTCATCATATCCGTATTCTTGAGAGAAAGAGAAATAGGACTTTGCTTCAGTTTGTTTCTGATATGAGAAATACTAGAGTGGTTTTTTGGATTTTAATGTCACCTAATTTTTAGAAAAGAAGTCAAGAGTGGTCTATCTGAGAACGTGTTCTGTTCTTCCAAAGAAGATACTGATGGAATATACTTTAGTTCAATTTTCATAGGTATATTCTTGTAAGTGTATCTTACAATCATGAGATATGCAAGGGCTTTTAAAACCCTTCAGAAGATCCACTTCCATTGCTGTGCTTACAGAAAAATAAGTATTGTTTATATAATTTCACTAAATAGCAGTTGTCTGGGAAGAGTTGAAAGAACCCAGCATTTATTTATAAAGGGAGTTCAATATATGTATATACATATGTATATATGTATTATATATAAATTGAAAAAAGATATAGTCAAGTGTGTCTGATTATTTTTCTTTGTCTATTATATGGCCTGATATTACCTAACACAGTGGAGCCCTGTTCCTGGTTGATCTTGATCAATCTATAGATCTTATACAAAGCATATAGGTCTGTTTCGTAACAAACGTGTGGAACCCATCTACCTCATATATGTAGGGAGCCCAAATTCATGATACAAAGGGTGTGGAGTTGCCTTCCATAGGAACAGTTAATCAATCATCTGATGCACTGGTCTTCAGCATTAGCCATATGGCATCCCTGCAGATCACATAAGATCATACCTGGAGATACCATTGACAACAGTTTTAAAACATGGTTCACATTGCTTAAACGTGAATGATTTTACTGGTTAAAGATACTGCCTGTTGATCTGGTTTTGGACTGAGAGATTTCATAATTTACTTAGTGGCTGTTCTCACAGTATTCTTGTGCAGGATGATGCCAAATGAGAGTTAACATTTTTTCCTGTCAGGATGACTGGATTCTCAAGGACAGAACTCTGGAGTGGATCCAAGGATCTGTCTCACTCATCATCGACAAGCTGGAGTTACTAAGGTTCACTATGAACTAAGCAAAACCCCGGCTTGTCCCTGCAGACAACTGGAACACAGAGGAACCCTGCTGTCATAACTGATAAAAGCTTTCTCTCTTTTAGACACTCCAGGCGAATTGGTCTTGACTGTAAGGATCAGGCAAAGCTAACCGGTATAAGTCAGGAACATATTGCTCTGAATATAGCCACAGTATTATGCAGTATACCCAGCCAGTGTACTTACAGATGAGCAGCCCGTAAAGAATGATGAAGCCAAGCTGGTTAGATAAAGGTTAAATACAAAGTGACCTTATACATGACAGATTCTTTTAATAAAGCATGACTAATTTATTGCCTATTCTTTTGAATGACATCATCAAGAAGTCAAAGTTTCTCCTTCATTTTTTTGCACGTTACCTGATTTTTATAACATTTAAACTGATACAACTATTAACTCTATCAGAATAAAATTATATCCCTTCAAATGAAATTGATTCCAACTTCAAGTAAACTGAGTTCTAGTTCAGTTAAACTAGTTCACGTGACTTTTGTTCAGGTTTAGTTTATTTAGTTTTTATCGTACAAAATACTTAACTGGAGAGACTGAGTGCTCCTCAACATGGTTTTTCTAGGTAGATTCTTTCCCAAACTAAATGTCTGTAAATTTGCATGTACTTACACTTGCACAGACTGTCAAATCTGCAGACTCCTAGAACAAACCTCCCAAGTGACCTAAGTCTGCCATACAAGGCCACTTATTTCTCTAGTATTTTTAATACAGATACTCAAAGTTGCCTAAAAAACCAAAATACTTTTTGTGGCTTCTGTAGAAGCCTACTGCTCATCTTTTGGTCTGCAAAATTTAACTTTCACCCTGGTCTTGTGTGACAGCCAGCTCCTTGCATGGTCTCAACCTCAGAGACATGCAGACACACAACTGGCTCCCGGGCTACTTCATCTACTTGCTGACTAGTCCGGCTTGATCTTCACTAGCAATCACACGCTGTCTCGCACGCTCACACTCCCTGCAGTTGCAGGGTCCATGGGCACACGGGCCCTCTGCCCCGTGATCCCACTCCAGTTTCTGGTACCCAGACCCTCATTTGATCCAGTTTCTGGCAACACAGACACATGGGCTCACTAACCTGTCGTCTGACCCAGTTGCTGGCGGTTGGACCCTCATATACACACACGCACACAGAATAGAGTCTCTCACTCAGGGAAATAGAAATGGAATTTAATAAAGTTGCGTGCAGGACATGGCCAGACAATTGTACTGTAGAGCCAACTATATACATGTGATCGGCTCTTTTTGTCCCCTTATCCCTCTGTTTTATCACACTTGTTCCTCCCCAAATCACCTAAATCCATCCCTTTCCCTGCCTTTGGTTCCCCCCTAGACATCACATAGGAAGTCTTGCTCAATCCCATGTGTCCCATACCCCTAGACAGTAGCCCCTCTCAGCCTGAAATGTGGTCCAGCATTGCCTCATCTTGATGGGTGTCACCCCTGGACAATGGGGTGGAGGCTGTCACAGGACAGCCCTGGGAGGGGTTCCTGACAGGGTTTCTCTTCCTCTGAGTCCGTAATTTTTGTTCCTCCCTGCCGTTGTGCTGCTGTGCTCTGCTGGACTTGTAGAGATGGGCCTTTAATGTACTGCTGGCTCTTCCGTGATGAGCTTGAGAGTAGCTGGGCCAGGGTATTACTTGATTCTCCTGCCTGCTGTTGTCTCTCTATGCTCCTTTGTGGATGTACACAGGAGCTGTTTATCACGTAACCTAACACTCACGTGTATGAAATTTTGTATAGTTTCTATTTATCTCACTACCATTCTAACCTATTCTTTGGGTACTTCACAATCACGATGTCCTCATATACAGGATCTGTAATTTCTTGCCTCAGAAGTTCCTTTAGAGTTGCTTCTTAAGTCTTAACTCTATCGAAATATGCTTTTATAAGACCTTTTCTATTTTTTTCTGTCGCAGTTCTTCTTTTGTCCTAAGGTTATTCAAAGGATAAAGCCACATCGACTCTGTGAGGGGTCACATTGACTCTCTGAGACTCATCATGGCTAAGGGTATTCTGGATATCCAGGACTTGTGTGTCTATGTCTGGGATTCTGCCTCTCCTCAGCCACACGCTGAACTTCTGTCATTTATAATCAGCCTTTTCTTAGTTCTTTCCACTGGAGAAAGTGTGGATGGCAGATTAGATTAATGACTATACTAGCCTCGCACTTCTCCAATCAAAAATATAGTTAGTAACAGCAAGAATGGTAATGGGCAAATATACTAAGTTATCTATTTGGCATTAAGGTTATTTGTATACTTTTAAATGATGCCACCCTGCTCCAAATTTTAGTCTGGGCAGATGTAGTCTGTTAAATATGTCAGTGTTCATTTAGCAATGATATTTCACAAAACTTGAAAAACAATAATTACAGGTAAGATACTGGTTTTTGAGTCTTACATCATTGGTCATGATGCCTTTGTTCTACATGTGTTTTTAAATTGCCCTTTTTACTTCCATGCTTGTGTTATCACTTTAAGTGCTGATCCTGCTGTTTATATATTTGGAAAAATATCTTATTCTAACCAACTGTTGTTGTAGCTTTTCGTGGAGGAAAGAAGTATGATCCATAGGAAATAAACATAACAGTAGTGCTAAATTCATAATGTTGTGAGTTTATGAATTTTTTCTCTTTTTGTACTGCTTGCTATCCATCTTTATGGATATTACTATTACCGCACATATCATTCCTTAGACAGGTTTTCGAAAGCAAAACCAAATTCTGAATTCAATCACAACAGATATAGCAGGAATGCTCTGTGAAGATGACCGTTATTAGGTAGCTATTGATGCTCATGCCGGAGATAGACTAGATGGTAGTGAATGACTTCTTTTTCTAATTTGTCTTCACATTTCTGTTCCCAGTTAACCTTCAAAAGGGGTTATATGTATACTGGAGGCTTCTACAACAGTTGGGAGGAAGAAACCTTCTCTGCCTTTCAGAGAGGCATAGAATCACAGACAGACACCCCGGAAGCATCCCAGTAGTATTTTTTGTGAATGTCTACTTTATCTCCCTCATGAGGAATCAAATGGCATTCTATATGCTCCTTTCTTATGTTATCCCAACTTGTTCTTCAAGTTTCCAAGTTGAAGTGCATAATTTCTTGATAGAAAAGGAATGGAGATATCTGAACAGAATCTTTGTATCTTACACATATGCTGCTCGGGAGAATTTCCTTTACCTCTGGAAATCTTCATTGCCAAAGAAAGGTGGAGGCTGGATTTACCTTTAACTATTGTCTGCGCTCCATTCCAATAGTAATTTTGTGTTACCATGATAAATCTTAAACTTATGGAAAATAAGTTGTAAAACCCTGGCCTTTTGCTGAAATAAGATTTGTTGGATTAACTTGATCATACACCTATAAAGAGGAAGAAAAACCTATGGTTTGTCATCTTCTCTGTTTTGATCACAGGCAATGCATAATTGCAATGGAATTTGTTCATGATACCCAGTTATTAGGAGACTTCAAGGTAACAGTCCCTACATATATGGACTCACAGTTTCTCACTGAGATAGATAAAATTTTCCATAAGCTATTAAAGGAGGAAGTAGCTTATTGTACATAACTCTACCTCATTATCAGACCACTGTGTAGGATTGAGACCTACTTGTACAGGAGTCACTCTAAGTATAGTAATAAGTAAATGTTGTATAATAAATAATCAAATGCATAATATTAACTATATTCAATATTTCATATTAAATAGAAATCACTTACCAATTGAACAGAATCAGTATGGAAATAAAATCACAGTTCAGTGATCTTCCCCAGTTTTCCAGAGTTACACTATTTATGGCCAAGACCATAAACAGGTCAAGGTTAAAGAAAACAAGTGGAATAAGCTGCTTTAGAGCCTGAACTTGAATAACACTTAATCCCATTAATTAGTTGACTATAAATTTTTTTGTATTATTTATATTGAGACAACTAAAGAGCAGGAATCAAAACGAGATAAACACATTCCACACATTCAAAAATGAAATGTTTTTGAGTCACATTTCACACTGATACAACAAAAGCACTTAAATAAACAATTGGAATTATATCTACAATAAGCTTTAAAAATACAGTTAATATTAATTGAATTGATAATCACTCTGCCCTTCTCCTTTTAATTTTTTTAAATTAAAATAAAAAATAAAAATATTTTTATTACAATTATTTTCATTTTTAATGTTTAACTCTCAGTTGCTGCATGAAACCACTGGTTTTAATACTGAAAAAAAGATCTAAGATAGCCTTACTCAAGACATCATCTACTTTTGTCAATATTTACTACCTATAGCTGCACTTGCTCAAAAAGAATCCTAAAATTCATTTTTTGGATGTTGTTTTTCAATGTACAACTTTTGAGTACCTTATCATTATTTATTAATTATTGATTATGCTTTAAAATGTGACTTTCTAAAAGGATTTTTTCCTAACATCACTAAAGGCAAATATTTAAGTTTACTTTCCTTGAAGTAATTTGAAAATGCATCTCAAATTCAGCAAAGTAGTGTAAATAGTAGGTAAAACCATACATAAAGAAGACATACATTCTTTTTACAGGATAATATATCTTACATAACACTGGATTCCATCAAAGAGGAATCTGTAGAAAGAAAAAAATATCACATTTACTAAAATGAAACACTTCTATATTTAATAAGTAACATTGTTTATTTATATAGGTTAGAGCAACAGGTTGTCAATTTGATTTATTTGTGCATAGAATAGAGAATGGGAGCTATTTTGCTGCTGTTCACAATAAGTAAGATTATTATTTTGTGTCTGAATAACTGATGATACATATTATTTTCAAAAATGCTCTGTAAAATTGTCCATATATTTTGTATAAGCTCAGTTTACAGGACGGAAAATGTGTATGAATGTAGGCAGAGCTCTAATGAATATAGGAGCCTGGCTATGGGCTCTAGTAACTTTAGGCAATATGTTTCCGTCAGATTAACAACAATAAACACGGATATTTTGGAAGACTTTGGCTCAGAACAACACAAATTCCTGTCATACGTATTTATTCTGTGGAACACAGGAATGATAAGGAAGCTAGATTTATCTGAGCTGGTTGGTGTTTGCCACCAACATCAATGGGAACAGGATGAAGTTCAGGATTTCCCACTATTAAAACTGACCTGGTAAGACGAGATTCACTACTTCTATAGTCCTGAAGATCCAGAGGGTCTCTAGGAAGAGCTTCCAAAGACATTGAAGACCTGGGAAAGAAGGTGGGGACAGGAGTGGGAGGGGTGAGGACTAGGCAGATGCTAAGCCTCTCTCAGCCCTCAACAGGGTTTAGGCCCTAAAATACGCAGGCATGAACACCATGCTCTGTCCATCTCGTCTGGAGGAACCGATTCCATCCACACAGTGCCATCCTCTTCCTTGCCACTTCATTTCAGAGAAGAAGTAAATTCCAAAGAAGGAGAGTTACCAGTCAGTTGTCAGATAAGATTTAAGTGAAACCAATGGGCGGACAGACACTGGTGTCATCGGGCAGCTTTCTATGGCTTTTAAAGACTCTTGTCATTGTTTTACCAAAATATTTTCTTTTCACCTTAGCAAAACTACCATATAAAGACCATAAATATTAGTGCATGGATAATGAAATAATAGTCAAATAATAATATAATAATCATGAAATAATGTAATCATATAATGAAAATATATGTACAGAGGGGAAATACGATGGCAACGGATTTAAAGTTGTGATGGACGTTCTGTGCAGGTATGCATGGTTCTTGTACTGTTGATAGGGAGTGTGCCTGTGTGATGAGGATTAGCTGAATTAGCTTCTGATTTCCTTGCTTTTGTGTTCATGTGTGTGTAACAACAGCCACTTCACAATTATTTTTTGCATATAGCAAAAAGCATAGCAAAGTAACAAATCAATCAACTAACCATCTTTTTCTCTAGTCTGTCATTTTCATATCACTTTTGAAATGCTGCTCTTTATATGTAATTATCTTCAGCTCATAAAAAAGAAAAAAATGTTAATTTTCTTACCAAGTAAAGAGTATTTCCAATTCATATTTTACATCAGTTCAAAAGTTCAATATTCTTTGTCCACAGTGAGAGCAAACTGTAATAAGAAGGTCTTTCTGCTTTTGGCAATAGTGTAAGCAGCATAAGAGACTTCAGCTTCTTTGTGCCTCACTTTGGCACGTTATTATATATAATGGAAGAATCTAATTGATGATCATGTTTTAATTCATAATTGACTGAAAATGACTTTTTGCACAAAAAGTAGGTTCAATTACTTCCTTAAAATTCATTAAGTGATAGAAAGATTTTCGTAATTTACTGATGTACATAGGAAAAAAAATTCCTAATTTACTAATGTATGTAAAGTTAAGAAGCTTGATTATTGACTGCATCAAAGAATTAGGAGAAACATGTTTTTGAGAGCATTCAATATTAATGGTAATCTAAAGAGCGGCTAATCTTCTGTCAAAATCTTTTCTGGAAGTTGAATGGTAATTTGTTTTGTTCCAAGTTCTCCTTAGCATTGTTTTCACAGTAACTATTGAAGTGTTTTAATACACAGATAAATCAGTATGTTTGATAATTCCTCATATACTGTATGTGTTTATGATGCCAAAGAAGGGCTCTCTCAGCTTTTTCTCTTTCTCCACCCTGCTTTTCTATGAAATTAGATGCTTTTTTTATGGAGTTAATACACTACTATACTTTTGCCTTGCTGTATTCTGATTACAAGAGAAGAGCTTTAGATGAACTATTCACCACAGCTGGGAGTTTTAGGGTGTCAGAATTTCTATTCACAGGCTGTCCAATTTGAATTTGATTGTCAGTTATTAAAGCATAAATATCCACTGTATATACTGAACCTGCATTCATTTTGTAGGAAATAATGTTGCAATACTGTAGCAATGCAAGACCTCCTAGGAGGGGATTTCTGCACTGGCCCAAGGGAAAAGAGATGCCTGCAGCCGAGTCCTGCTCATGTCTCCTGTGTTCTTTCGTTTGATAACCAAATTCTGATTTTGAGCATGTCTTTCTGTACCATTTGGGAGCTGACAGTGCTTAGTCTGTCCATCCTGTCTCAGCTCTCTGAGTCATCAGGATTTACTCACTCTCCTTTGTCCTTTGTCTCCCAACTTGAGTATCCTGAGGAGCTTCACATAGGTGCATTTAACCACTCATTAATAAAGTTTCAGTTTTTTAAAAAAATTCAATATAGTTTCAGTTGAAAAATATTTCTTAAGACCAGAGTCAGGAAGTACAACAATGCATTAAAGAGTGCCTGAATTAAAGGAGAAAATTAGGGGAGAAAAGAACTAGGTTTTGGTTGGAGTGGGTTTTTTGGGGGGGGGTTGTGGTTTTTTTTTTTTTTTTTTTAATAAGTTTTCTTTTTAAAGACCTAATGCATCATGAATAATATATGAACTCATGGATCCCTTGCATTTTGAAAAAACAACCAACAGGCAACTGTAAACCAAAGCAAGCAAGCAAGCAAAACCAAGTAAATTAATATTCTGGTTGTTTATGTATTTATTTTAATATTTAAAATATGACTTTCTATACCACTTTCAATTTTCTGCTTCATTCTCCTATAAGCTGGTACAAATCAAAGGAAGAAAGCAGAAAAGTAGAATCCAATAAATAAGAAAATAAATAGTAAAGTATTATGCAAAAATATAAAAGAGGTTATAGAATATTGATAGATAAGGACTTCTTTCCTTCCAATAGATAAGGACAGCCTGTCTTTGCCATATAAATAACATCTGTCTATTATGGAAGAGCTATCATTTCAAGGACTCAATTTTTACTACTTCATGAAGTTAAAATAATTTCTTTTAATTTATTTAATTAATTATTTAATTAATTCTTTCTTTTCTTTGGAAAGATTAGAGTGACTTTCATAGCTGGCAGTTGCTTTCTGTAAAAAGGAACATCTGTAGACTTCTGAGTAGATTAAAAAAAAAATTACTTCATTTTTTGCTTCTTTGCACCCAAGAAAATATTTCAGTCCTGTTCTTCCAAGAAATTAAATCTCAGGGAGAGGTGAGGTACCCAAGCACTATGTAGGATTAGGCTCACTGCAGAACACAATGTATCACACAAATAATTCTGTATGCAGGCAGTATTACTTATGGGAAAGCAAATTCTTAAATTTATGAGCTAATTAATCATTCAAACACATACGATGAAAAAGAGACCAGTCTGCAACACCAGTATTCCATAGGTAATAAAATACAGATTCGGTCGTAAAGAATTCTTAAAAAGCGTATGTTAAGCATAACATGTCATTTTATTGATGTAGATCGTGAAAAATGTCAGTATGAAAAACTCTTTTTACCTATTAGCTTCAGATTATTTTCTTTAAACTGCAGCACTTGATTCTAAGGTATGAAATGAAGGGAAAATATGGCTTACCAATGACTATTTAACACTGTATTAGAAGCTAAAGAAAACAAACTGTAATTGAGGACTCATAATCTTGTGTTCTGGAAGTTGTAATACTAATGATTGAAAACTGTGTTACAGAATAAAAAAATTGCTCAATATGCCTCTGGTATCCAATTTCCAGGGCTTGGGGTTTTCTGGATTTGTTTGGGGTTTTTGGTTTGGGTTTGGGTTTTTTTTGGTAGATTAGCAGTCACATTTTTCTACTTTGAAACAAAAAATTGACTTTACTGTTTTGTGAACAGTCCATCATAGATCATGAAATTGGTTACATGGGACATATAATGAAGCTGACTGCAAAATAAGTGCTGTAAAATACAGAAAAATAACACAAAAAAAAGGAAACATCATTTATTAAACTTTTGTTTTATATATATGTAATTTATTTAAAAATATAGTTGGTTAAAGTGGGAGCTAAAAAAATCAGGCCAAGTAAAAAGAATAAATTTACTGTCCCTTTAAAGGATATGATTGGTTCTCACTAATCTTACGTTTGTATGAATCTAGACTAACTGACCTAAAGTCAATGAATATATACTTGTGAAAAAACTACTGCAAAGTCAGATTATAACCTCAGTGTAATTACCAGAGTAATACTGTGAGAACAGATCTAACTGAAATGACAGAATAGTTATTAGTCTTTGAGACTGCCCTACATAAAGTTCATGACTGCTACGAAGATGAATGTGTAAAATTATTTTTATAAATAAATTATATTGATAGCAACATGACATTTGCTTTTTTGAGTTCTTTTCAAGATAATTTGTCTCTTATAGTTTAATCACACTTGTTGCAGTGACCTTTAGATTACTTATACATCAAATTTCTGATATTTCTGTACTTGCCAAGCAAAAAAATTAACTTTACAATTGTGCTTTATTTGCAGCATCTGGCGAGGACCAAATATAAACTGCACAGACAGTTCAGGTTATACTGCTTTACATCATGCAGCTTTAAATGGACACAAGTAAGTGCCTCCCATTTAGTTTTTATGTAGAAAGTTATTTAACTGCGTAACTTAAAAATATGTAGCATAGCACTGAGATTTTCACAGAAAGTTGACAAACGCTGACTGAGTAAAATAATCTTATTTCCCATGGGATATATTAATATAGGAATTTTTGACACTGTCATTGATATTAGCATGTAGTAATGACAAATGGGAAATCCAGTTTAGAAGCAGTTGATTCTATACTGATTCTTCCAAATTCTTCCTCAATTTTGAGTAAATTTATTATTGTTACTGCTAGGGGTGACTCTAGTGCTTTTTAGCTGGAGGGAAATTGCAACAGAAAATTTTGTAGTGTACTTGTGTGTGTGTATGTACACATGTATAGTGCATTGGATGTTTAAGGAAGCAATATTGTGAAACAAAAAACCAGTATAGATCAATAATTATCAAAGTAAAAGTAGCATGATAAGAATACTTAGTAGTTATTCACTTGAGAGCAGAAAAAAATGGCTATTACCTTGTATGGGGCCTCGTAGCTTTTCCCTCCCTGCTGTCCATCCAAGTTACCACATGCATGACTCAACACGCTTGGGGAAAGCCTGCAAAATCCCCGCGGAGGGGCACAGCACAGGCACACCGGTGCAGGTGAACTCTTTAAGGCATTGAAGTGTCAGTGAAAAACAGTGGAAACTTGCTACATATTTGTTACTACACCTTGTAGTTTGTTCTGTGTTACTGCTGTTGTTACATGTTGCCCCTTGCTACCTCCATTGTATTATGCTGCCAAATGCATGTTGTTATTGAGGCAGAACAAGAAAGAAAGATTTTAATGAGGTCTATAAAGTTCTAGTGGGATGGACCCCACCGTAACCAAGATAAGAGCTGCCCCACTTAATGCAGTCCAGCTATCCTGTTTGTAAACCGACGGTGTTAACACTGTCTGGATTTTCACTAAAGAAAATTTTGATGTAAGGCTTTGGGTTATTCCTCTGTGGGAGATAAGGAACTGGTCAAAACCCAACTGAAATTAAAAGTGATTTGCACTACCTTTATTGTGATTTTGGACTGTCCATAAGATAACATATGAATCCATAATAATTATATGTTCAATTTACTCATTTCGCCATTATTGCACTCTTCCTTGTAAAAATTAAAACTTTAGGTTGCGTCTTTAATTGTATTCTAGAAAACTGTGTATTTTCTTTAGACCGGATTAATCTTTTGGTGAATATAGGATATTCTGTTTCTGAATAAATAAATGAAGTTAAAATACTGTTAAACTAGATATTGTGCATTTTCAAAAATTTCAGTTCTGTAGCAAGATTCAGAATCATCCATTAATATATTTTACCTCCATGGAATTAGGTCTAAGTCCTTGATATGCTCTATTAAACTCAGCCTTTTTTAAAGAGGGAGAAAATCACATTTCTCCTGTTTATAGTTTATGGATTGGTTCTTGTGCCAGTGCACATTTTTGATTGACAAAAGCCTAAGCCTTAGCTTGCAAAGATTGCTGGTTTTAAATAGACAAAAACTGGTTTTAGTATGTTTAATACTGACTATAAATGAATAGTTACCCAGCAAAGTAAAAATATTGCTGTATAAACACTGAATCTGTCAGAGATTTCAAGTGAATCCTAGCAATATAGACTATGAAATCCCAAAACATACAAAAGCCAAATAGTGTTTTCAGACACGGTGTTGGCCAAACTTCTGCTGAAGTCAGAGCGAACTTCAAGATGTGGACTTGTGTACAGCAGCAGATATAACTGCAGCTTTTGAAAAGGTCATAATGGCCACTGGCTGCTATGACCCCTTACCCTCACAGCAAGCTAAGTAGCAGTTGCTGACACCACATTATAGCTTGTTATATTAACATAAACTGAAATACATCATGAGGTATTTCATGGTAAATTATGATGGTTCAGGACCTGCTATCCAAGACATCATACTGATCCTGCTACAATGGTAGCACTGTCAGCAAGAGAATTGGACAGACACCTAGTGGTTGTAATTTCGTTAGTCACCACAAATAAATAGCTTTACAGAGTTTCAGATTTGAAACTTGATATTCAAAATCAATTTTGGCTACAATCTTTTGACACAAGAGCCTTCCCACTTAGGAGAAGTTCTTGTCCTTTGAAAACTTTTGGGGTTTTAATTTTTCACACTTTACATTAGGAAGAACTTGAGAGATTTCACAGGTTTTCAGGAAAATTGCGAACATAAGACTTAATGACCCAACCAATAATTTGTGGCTGGGACACTTGTTGGACACCTGTGTTCAAGTCCCTGCTTGATCATTGTGTCTGATGAATTCCCTTCTCCTTGGTTATTCTGGGATAGTTCTCTTTCCTTTTGAAACCATTCTGCTTTATATAAGTAATTAAATCATATCTGGGGCAGGGACTTTAATCTTAGTCTCCCTAAGTAATTTTACTTAGCCCAGTAATGTTACTGGGCTAAGGACTCTCAGTCTTCTCCTCTCTGAAACGTATTGCTACAAAATGAAAAAGTTCTGACAGAGCACCAAAAAAGACACCCTAGAGAAGTGTGATGCGTCAGGGCATTCTTGAAGGATGAAGGAGACCTAGGTTCTATTTTGTAGCTTGACTCTTGCAACAGACTCTAAACTCTTCCCAATAGTTGCTGTATATCATTATCTATAGATTTCAGTTGTGGAGGGTTTTTTTGCTGGTTTTCCTCACTTAGTTCAATTTCTGTTTCCTTTGATTTGTGTCCCTTTCAAACTACTCTGTATCTCTACCCTTCATTAGACCATCTGCTGCCAGACCAACTATTATGACATGAGAAGTCTCTGAAACCTTATTTTTACTAAAAAGTTTCTCTTGGGAGTCACTTTTCTGGAACTTTCTGTGTAGCAAAAGTCTTTCTGTAGTGGAGCTGCTCTTTCTTAGTTGTTTTCACGTTATTTGACCTTGTCAGGAGTAAGCAAAACCCAGCTTAAAGTTTCCCTCAAAGCTTGTATGTGATGACTCCAGTATCTCTATGATTTCTTTTGAACATAATTGGGAGTTTCTTTTGACCTAGATATATTCACTTTTGCTTGCCACGTTTTCCTCTCAATGGGCAATTAAATAAGGTTCCATCAAGGCTGGGAGAACAATTGCCTTGGGATTTACCTTCTGTCTTAATTTGCAGTCAAGGGTTTCATTTTTAGTCATAACATAGGCTGCATTGAGCTCCCTACCCCCCGATTTTTTGAGCCAAACCAGTAAGAGCCAGAGTTTTCATATTCAGCAAAAATGTGCATAGAACTGCCTACACTGGATCATAGGCGCTAGTAACTTTATAACTAATGAGGCCTGACTGTGTCAAACTATGAGAAGACAAATGGAGAGATAAGACAGAATTTATTTACTTTCTGACATACTTGATAACCAATGATCATACCACACAGCTGATTTTTAAGTTTAACTTTTGAAGTTAAGTACAGGAGACTGCTTAAAAATCAGGGATGTAATATACCAGCTTATACTAATCTTTCATTTAATGTATGATAAGCCACACTGAAAATACTGAAAGGAACATAATAAGAATTAAAATAATAAAAGTCACTTTTTTCCTCACTGCTCTCAGGAAGGTGGATGTGGGAGATGAAAATAGAAGCAGTTGTTCCATAGAAGACAGTATATATCTAACTAGATCATCACTAAATTGTTTCCTCCATCTTTGAGATGATAATGCCTTAAGGAAGGAGAAAAACGCTTCCTTTAAGCCTTACTGCAAGAACCGTGTCCATAAAGCTACCCTCTTGTCTTCCTGCCTCCGGAGCTCAGCAATGATGGGGACAGGAGTACTTCTCTGCCTTTAGTGACTGGAAGGTTTGTCTTGAGGGACATGCACGTGGCCTGGACTGGCAAATTCTAAACATGATTCCATGGCTAGGTGATCCTGTTGAAAGAAACAGATTCAGAGAACTGATGATAATATTATTGATGGGTATTCATAAGAAGTAAGAATCATTACAATTAATAACATTTTGGCTATGTTTTACTATCTATTTCATTCTTAGAAATGATTGGTCTTCATTTTTGTAGCTGTTTCACTTGAAATACAGTTTCTTTTCTGATATTCGGGTAAAAATTTTGGTAATATGTATGTTCATGTAAAAACTTAGTAAAATAAGCTTCCTGTCAATTTTTAGATTTACTTCCTGTTTTCCAGGGATATAGTTCTCAAATTACTTCAGTATGAAGCATCAACTAATGTGGCAGATAATAAAGGTTATTTTCCTATTCACTTGGCTGCTTGGAGAGGAGATGTAGACATTGTGAAGATTCTCATCCATCATGGGCCATCACACTCCAGAGTGAATGAACAGGTGAAGTGATAAAAAAATATGTGTACCTCATGAGAAAAGAGCAGCACATATTCTTTAGGTCTGGCTAATTTATAGCCAAATTAAAAATAAAATCTATTTTCTGTTGTTTCAGTAATTTCTTCTCCAAGACTGATAAAATCTTCCAATATAAGCGTACCAGATATCTTTCTTCTGGATGGGCACTGACCTAAAGGATATTAGATTTACAAAGCATGAAAAAACCTTCTGCTTGTTTGTGAAAAATTGTATGAAGACATACTGTAGCTATGCATCTTATATATACTGATGTAACTTTGCATAAACTCTATGTCTTTTTTACTTTATTAGATATTAAACTCCTGAAAAAAAATGAGATAAAATTAATATTCTTGGTATATTTTGAGTGTACAGTAAATGAACTGATATGCAGAGATAAATGACAAACCAGATGGACTGCATGTATGCATGTGCAGCAGAAAGCACACATAAATACGAGGAAAAAATGATGAGAGTATTACAGTGGGTAAGGACAGGATAAGTATGTTGCATTCTGTTGTCAAACATATGGCACACCTTCTGTTTTCATTCTGTATATTCTTACATGGTCTATTCGTAGGGTTAGTATTTAGAAATAGAAAGAAAGGTGGCAATTAAAATCTGACACCATCTATAGTCAGCTGAACCTCTTGATGACTGGAAGTAGGCTGTGAAATATGAGTAGTAACCATAAGCTATTGAATTTGCCAGGGTAATCAGGAAGTTATTGGAATGTAAAGGGGGGAGTCGGCTCCAGATTCAGATCTAAATTTTAGTGTCTACATTGCCTGTATATGCACTGTTTTATTCCACAGAGGTCTAGTCAGTATAATCACAGGAGCCAACAGGGTTATTCAGGTGACCAAAAGTAAGGCAGGATTCATTTGACCAAACACAGAAATCCGGTACCTTCTAAAGCCCTGCAGTAACCGAGACATCTGCATGGGCCTGAAGGTATGACAGAGGATGCTCAGCATTTCCATGTCCTTGTGGAGTGGCTGATGGACTCCAGGCACGGTACCCTACAGCACCTTAAATGGCAAAGTACAATCTTAAATGAATTGCACTCTCAGTGTCTTAGTGTGGCCGGGAGGCAAACTGTGAGAAAATAAGAAATACTAGACCTAAATTGCAAACACTTAACCAGTGTGAGATACCATTCCTTGAATAATCTATTTGATATTTGAGGTTATACACTTAGCCATTGGAATCCATACAATAACTATGATATGAATATCAAGTATTAGTGCAGGAAATACAGGAAAATAAAGTAATAAAATATGCCCATGTGACAGTCTTCTGGGAAATCCTATAACACCCTGGCTCATCCAAGAAAAAATACAAAAACCAAAACTTGTCATTCTGTGGTCTGAGTTGTAGATTAGGAGTTTCTCTGAGTTTCTCATTCTCATCAGCTGCTGCATGTAGGATGAAACTAGTTGAATTGTAGGATTACCTTTTGTCAAGGAGAAGGTTTTTTTTAGTTTTATTTCTGCAACAAAGTAAAAAGCAACTTTCTGGTTGCATGTTATCTATTTGCTTGAAGACATTCCTTATACTCTACTGACAGAAAACCGGAAGCTATGCAGGAACTTCAGAGAGAGGGATAGTGAAAAAGATATTTCAGTAAGATCAGAAAGAGAAATGTAAATTCAAACCTACTTCTTCCCAATCCCACATATACATCCAAACTTCTAGCATATTCTTGAGCTTGATTAGGTGTGCTGTCCAGTCTCTCTGGTTTGACCGCTGAAGCAAATAAGCAGAGATACATCTGATTCTATACGCCACTGATTCAAAAAAGGTCTTCTCGTCAGATCTCCTGCTGTTTATGCATTTTATCTAAAAACTTTATAATGGAAAATGTGTGAGCAATCCTCACAAGAAATATTGGACCTTAAGTCTCTTAAGGGAATCTTGATCATATTAAACTTTGAAGTTAAACTCATGCATACAGAGTTCTTCAGACCTTGTAAATCCTCCGGTATTCCATTCTAGACAATGGCCAGCTTTAGTAGGGGTACCACTTTGCTGGCGCTGACTCTCCCCTGCTAATTAGCACTCTATCCAAGAGGATATTATCCATATCATGGAATGAGGGAAATGCCATGTCGATATAAAGCCATCTCCACCCACATATCCTCAAATAACACCAGAGTAGCATCCTGACCCTAGTACCCATTGTACATTCTTATAAGTCTGTAAGTTTCTGAGGTTTTTGCTTATTTGCTGATAGGCTCTATGAGGCAGGTGGCTCCTTATAGATCTGATAGCTTCTCTCAGATCGGTGGAGCTGAAGATACAGCTTATAAGAAATCCTGGGCTATTTTTCTTCCTTGTTTTTTCTTCTGAGAGTTGAGGAGAAGGATAGCCATTTTTCCTGACACTTTTTCACCACAGCAAATAATATACTCAAGTCAGATGTTTTCCTGTGGTTTGTTTTAGGTTTGTTTTTTTTTTTTTTTTTTATAACATTAAGAATGTATGTACTTTCAGTTTAAGAAAATAATTTTGTTCATTATTTAAAAATTGTTGCAACTATTTTGCAAGACATCTTTGCTTTTCAGCTATTTTATTAAAAATCTATGTAAAACAAATGCTTCTAAAAACTTAAATGAAAGTAATGAACTACACAACAAAGGAGTAAATGAGAAGCTCATGATGCATAAATGTATATTATATGAATTAATGGACTTAATATGGTATACTGTAAATTAATTGAACTGCAATCTACACATTTTAAATGCAGTTAACTAGCATCATAAGATTGTATCCAGCCATATCCAGCATCTAAAGCTCTGAATGCCCCCTACTGTTCCTATTACATAAAATTGAAAAAAACAGTAAAGAGGCAAACAGTTAAATGACAATTATTTTATGGGGTTGGTGGAATGTAGACTGGCAACTCTACACACAGAAAATGGTTACAGTGTAACATTTACATAAGAATAATTCTATCACTGTTTAATACAGGAGTCAGTTGACATGCATGATGTATGTTTTAAATTACAAAATATGATGAGATTACAAAACGTGTTTAAACTTTATTGATGAAGACTTGAAAATACGTAAATTGTAAATTGAGGTTCATGTACATAGTATGAGATCAAGATTTGTTAGTAAATTAATACCAGATATAATAAAAAGGTGTGCTGTTAACAGTCAAACTTACATGTTTGTTTATGTAAAGACATCTGGGTAGCATAAACATTTATTAAGGCAACTCTCATCATAAAATTACATAATTGATAAGAAATCCTAATCTATGAAAAATAAATAATAAATAGCCACATATAGGTCTATATGTAGTGATTGGTATTAGTGCAGAAAATCACATGCAAAAAAGGTGAATGACATCAGGAATAAATACCAAGTTCAAAATATATTTTTAATATATATATAGAATATGAATAGTGAAAAATTTACAGGAAAAAATGTGAACAATTCTGAAATTTCTCAGTGATATTGTTCACTGTTTTGTGATTCTGCCTGGTTTTTGTTATGCACATAGCACGTCTTTTTCCTTACATTTATGTATTTAATGACCTGTAGAATTTGTGCACCAAATTGTAATTGTCATAAAAAACACTCACATTTCCTTAATGCTGTTTGACACTTCTTCGGTAATGTGAGGAAAAGAGTTCAGGATGCATTCATAATATGTAAATACCTAACATCTAACATATTTACTGACTTCCCCAAATCATCAAAATGAAGCACAGACATTATATGCTTCTCCCAGTGACACCTCAGGGACTTCCAGAAGTACAATCCAGTTCCAAAGTAGCCTACAAACCCAATAATTTTCATGTTCTGCATTTGATGTTCCCCCCTCCCCTTAAATTAGAGACTATGTGGATGAATTTCAGAATTTCTCTTGCAACTCATATTATACTCTTGTTAGAAGAAAAAAATGTGCAGAAGCAATCTTTTTGACGTGAGCCAATTGCAGCAATAAATTTGAAGAAAACATTTATTCAAAATAGTCAACCAAATTAGAGAATTACTTTTTTATTTTTTTTCCGCATAAGTAAAGGTGAATTTCAATGGGAATTCAGTAGATTTGATTTTAATTCACACTGGGTAATTTGCAGCAGATTTTTTCCTAATAACTTTTACAAAAATTGTCTTTTTGAAAAAATATTACTATCAAAATCCAAGTATTCTCTAAATTATGGGACAATGGCATCTTTGTCATCCTATTGTTCTTATATGGTAAAGATATTCATTAGAACATGTTCATAGAATCATAGAATCACAGAATCACAGAATGGTTTGGGTTGAGAGGGACCTTCAAAGATCTAGTCCAACACCCCTGCCATGGACAGGGGCATCTTTCACTAGATCAGGTTGCTCAAAGTCCTGTCCAACCTGACCTTGAACACTTCCAGTGATGGGACATCCACAACTTCTCTGGGCAACCTGTTCCAGAGTGTCACCACCCTCATCATAAAAAATGTCTTCCTTATATCCAATCTGAAGCTACCCTCTTTCAGTTTAAAACCATTGCCCCTTGTTCTGTCACTACAGGCCTTGGTAACAATTCCCTCTCCATCTTTCCTATAAGCCCCCTTTATATATTGAAAGGCCACAATAAGGTCTCCCTGCAGCCTTCTCTTCTCCAGGCTGAACAACCCCAACTTTCTCAGTCTTTCTTCATAGGAGAGGTGCTCCAGCCCTCTGATCATTTTTGTGGCCCTCCTCTGGACCTGCTCTAACAGGTCCATGTCTTTCTTGTGCTGGGGACCCCAGAACTGGATGCAGTACTCCAGGTAGGGTCTCACCAGAGGAGACGAGGAGAATCACCTCCCTCAACCTCCTTTCCGTGATTCTTTTTATGCAGCCCAGGATAGGACTGACTTTCTGGGCTGCAAGTGCACATTGCTAGCTCATGTCCAATTTTTCATCCATCAGTACCCCCTAGTCCTTCTCTGTGGGGTTGCTCCTAATCATTTCATTACCGAATCTGTACTGATATTGGGGATTACCCTGACCCAGGTGCAGTACTTTACACTTGGCCTTGTTGAACTTCATGAGGTTCACATGGGCCTGTTTCTCAAGCCTATCAAGGTCCTTCTGGAAGGCATCCCTTCCCTCTAGCAAATCAACTGCACCACTCAGCTTGGTGTCATCCACAAAGTTGCTGAGGGTGCACTCAGTCCCACTATCTGTGTCATTGATGACAATATTAAATAGTATTGGTCCCAGTACAGACCCTAGGGGCACACCACTTGTTACTGGAGTGTTCATTAGGGATTAGAATACAGAGGCTTAAACTGCACTGAGAAGGAAAAATAGAAATAGAGCAGGGTAGCATGCAGGAAAGAATTTCAGTACCTCAGTATCAATTTGTTGTAGTTTTAAAGAGAAACGTAAAGAAACATAGTAGTGCTACAGGGAGAACGAAATGCCCAACTGTGTTATTTGTGAGTATTTCTCCTCTTACAACTGATATTTCTAGTTTAAGTAAAATACTTTTAGTTTTATTACATTTCTGTAGCAAATAATTGTAAACTACTTGTATCTCTTAAAATAGTTTGATAAGCTGAAACTTCTGACTTTACTGATTACTTGTCTTGCTTTTATTGACAATTGCCCATGCACTAAACTTTTTGTGTTCAGTTTTGATTCTGCATGTAGCCAAATTCTCTGGTATTATTAACTACATAATTTCAGCATTCATACTACGACGGGGAACTTCTGATACCCATTGCAGCTATGTTCAGAATTTCATACAGATTCCACTGAAAAAGATCATATCTCCCCAAATGTCTTTTTGTATTTGTTTGGTCTTATTAATGTTGCTTGGAAACATTTGTGCAAATGCAGTCCCTTTTCGAAATTTCAGTTAAACCCATGCTCATTTCTGTATTAAAAATCATCAGGGGTCCGCATGTCAAAAAATATTCCTAGATTTTTGGCAGACAGCTTTAGGCATTGGTGGAATACTATTTTGTGATGAGACAAGACCTCATGAAAGAAAAAATTCAATCAGGAATGGTAGGTCTTAAAAAAACCCCCACAAAGTTAGAGAAACACATCCAGTGATACAATATAGAGCTTCTTTTAAACACCTCACAGGTATGAACTCTCAGGTTTCTAAATTTTTGAGTGTGAGCAAAGCTGTGAATAATTTTTCATCTGTGTACAATTACAGCTGTAGCAGAATGAAAAAGGAAAATATTTAGTCTTGTCTTAAATACTTTGATTTTTGAATCAGTTTTGAAAATATATGCAGAAATATTAGGGATGCCTAAATTCTAATGCTTGGTTTAGTGTTTAAGAGAGTACTTGATAAGGAAATGTATGGGCTTTTTATTTCTTTAATGACTTTCAAATTAGGTTCATTGATGACGTGTGATAAGAAGGAGGATATCATTAGTTATTTTCCCACATAAACTGTAAAAACCTGTGCACCATGTAAAAACCTATTTCCTTCCTCAAAAAGCATGGTCAATAAAGTCACAATGTTGTTCCCAAGAGCTCTCCTCATTCTTGGCTGTGTTTCTGTTGTAACATTGTTCAGCCTTTGCCCTAGACATCCAGGAAAGCACTTTAATTCCCATTGTAATAAAATACAGTGACATGTTACTTGCTGAATCAATCTGGCAAACTTCCTTATTTTTTTCAGAATGATTAACTTATATTGGTGGAACTTGTCAGGAAATTGCCTTCCTGTTTTAATAGATAAAGTAAGACCATCCTGAGATCATTCCTTTCTCTGTCTTGGATATATTGTTTCTTTATTTTTTTCTCTGTTTAATTCTTTAATCATTAAAGCCTTATTTTTGTATCTTTTTTTTTTTCTCTAGTTGACTATTCTTGAGTATATCGAGTATATAAAGAGAATTTTTCAAACTCTCCTATTGCTCCATCCTTCTTTAACTTAAATTCTTCTTTCATAACTGAGGCAATAGCACAAAGCTTTTAAT
This sequence comes from Phoenicopterus ruber ruber, assembly GCA_009819775.1. Classification (NCBI taxonomy): domain Eukaryota; kingdom Metazoa; phylum Chordata; class Aves; order Phoenicopteriformes; family Phoenicopteridae; genus Phoenicopterus; species Phoenicopterus ruber. The sequence goes on along the minus strand of CM020215.1, from coordinate 53,951,639 downwards.
AAAAAAAAGTCTTGTTCAGTTACTTGACATTGGGATTATGTGACAAAGAAATGGCTCAGTGATTCAGGAAGTCTCCCTTTTCAAGTTCATCATCAAAATGCTTAGATAATAAAGGAGTTGAGCGTTCTTTGGAAAGGTCTGTAAAATCACTACTTGAGAGTCATTATTGCTTGTACAGTACTTGCATGGACTTCAGCAGCTTTAAAATTTGCTTGGCAAAAATAAAGGACTACACAACTATGCAGTAAAAGTTCTAAATATACCCACAGTTTAATAGTGGCTTCACAAGGACCTATATAATATTTATGAGAGCCATTCATTCTCTTGATATCTCCTGTACCTCTTCACTGTCAGACTGCCAAGCTACAATAACTGTCTCTATAACATATTTGCTAATCTGTCCTGTAATGAATAGACTTTAAGATATGTTCTACATTTGGCGGTGGCATGTGTTCTTAGTAGCTAAATGATGTAGTACAGCCTGCAATACCGACCAGATGCAATGCTGTGAAGGCACAATTCACTTTGCAGCAACAGAAGTCTGAGTTCTGGTTGTACGTGGAAGAGAACAGATTCAGAGAAAGGCTAGAAAATGTCAGGACCATGCCCATGAAGAGACCCATGTAACAAATAATGAAGAAGAAAATTACAAAAGGTTAAAAGCTGAATCATAAGATGCCTTCCTAATTTCTGAAAGAGGTCCATTGGACCATACGAATAACTACTTGGTTAAAATATTATTAATTATGAATATTAGAGACTTCTGTTTTATACTATTTTTGCATAATATTGGTCTACTCTTCTCTTTTTGTCTTACATTTTGTATGTCTTGGTTCTGATTTCTAGATCTTTCTTTTTCTTCACTCATTCAGTCTTGGGATCTGTCTTGTAGTTTCTAACGTAATGAAGTATCTGAAATTTCTAAAAGCATTCTAGTCTTTTTCTTCAGCACTAGATGCATTATTTAGGCCTTGGATAACAGATTTGGAGATCTAATTACACAACGGTAACCTTCATGCAGATATTTGTATTTTCATAGCAGGTTAACTGCTCGCTGCAATGAATCTTAGTGCATAAACTTTCTGTACTCCAGAAACAACTGTTTACATTTGGGACTGAAAATGTAGAAATAGTACTAAATTATTATTAATTTCTTCAAGAATAATTTTTCATGTCTTTCAAATACTTCTTCAAATAGGCTATTTTAGAGATATGAAGACAAAACAGTACCTTAAAATCAATAGAGTTACACCTGGGTTAGCTTTGTCCACACAAAAGACAAGTCAGAAGTAACAACATTTTTGGTGAGCAAAGAAATCACATAACTTCAACTCTTAAAATATCATCATATGTTGTTGTTGGTTTTTTTTTTTATTATTCTTACTGTACGTCTTCTATAAACAAATGCATTAAGGAGGAAGTTCATAACACAGACTGAGACATCATGTCCATCTTTCCATGAGGGGTGAGAAGAGGAAGATAATGATTCTTACAGTCCAGGAAATACACTGTTATAGCCTCCTCCATCTTAGGGGTCGCTCTGGGAATGCTGAACCAACTGTGTGTATCTGGTAGGCACACCCTCCTTTCCTAAATCTGAAGATGGCAGACTCTGTCAAAACCTACTTAAAAACTCTATCCTCTCTCCTTAGTAAAACCTCTTGCTTCCAAGGTGATTTATTTTATGTAAGTAGGTCTAAATTGTCAAAGCAGATAAATTTAGAGGTCTGTTAAACAAGTTGTAATTCTCTCTTTGAAAGTTAAAAATCATGCTGTCTTTTATACCTGAATTGAGTTGATTAATTTACATTTTAAAGAGGGAAGAATGCTGTATTATTAAGTTTTAATTAGGTAGGACCTCTCAGCTCTGATAACGCAATACATACAATCCCTGTTCTGAATGCACATGTGTAGGTAATTTAATTATCATGTTTGTCCAGATTGGATTCTTCTATTTTATTTCAGTCATACCTAGTTCTTTTTAATTTTGAATCAGTTTGATTTGTCATTAACTTAAATGTAGCTTTAATTTGGCAAATGCAAAGAAACAAACCGTACAAAAATGTTCAACAATGTTCATTTGAAAATAATAACGTTTTGTTCAGATTTACAGATGCTTTTATGCACCATGCTGTTTTAAAATACACTTTTCTGTAAATATGCCCTTGCATGAAAATTCAGCTGGATATTCTGTATTTAGAGGGAGCAAATTTTAGTTTGTTGCACAGCAGCAGTGATTTGGGCTGGTTGGTCTCTATGTGTCTGTATCTGTGGCTGAAATTTTAGCCAGTCACCACATTTTGAGAAAAAGCCCATAGCCAATTTCATTTTTATGTCTCTCTAAAAATTTAATCAGAATACTTTTAAACTACTATATTAGACTATTGGCACAAGATTCCAGATACTTTATATACTATCCAGAAATGCTTGAAAAAAATTCAAACATAAGCCGATATTGGATGGATAGATAGATAGATCTGTTTGACAATCGTATGATAACCGTGTATTTTGCCATGTACCTTGCAGAATGTGGATATAGTTATACATCTAATTTCTTTGTGTAACTGTTTCCATTGGATATGTAAATACAGTAACTGTAGGCACAAATTACCATAATTGGCCATTTTATGTGCAATTATCTGATTTTCATACTTAATCGTGGCAATTGTACACAACATTAGGCTGCAATTGCCTGTTCATCTATGCAGTTCTGTCCATGAAATACTGAAAATCTAAAAATAAATCATAATAAACTACACTTGTGATTTGTGGGTATACCACTGTACATAAAAAGTTGCTTTGCCCAGTCCTGTATAAAGGATACATTAGAAGTCACCAGAGCACAAGAAGTATGTCACAGGTAGTTGATAGATCAGTGCAGCCATGTAGTACTGTGATAGTACATATTTTAACCTGAATTTATGATCTATGTAACAGAGAAAGACCACATAGTGGTCTGAATAATGCACAATGATTCAAATACTTATTAGTCATCACGCCATGTGTGCCAATGGAAACTTCTCACTTTCTACCTGGCTCTTCCTACTTTCCAGCTTGTGTCTTGCAGTTTAGCAGGAAACACATTCCAGTCTCTGGGATCTTGTGTGGTGTTGCAAACACTTGAAGAGTTTATCTGCAACATTAATTTATCTGAATGTACTGATTCGTCTCTTCTGTCTCCCAGGTTCATCAGAGTTGTTTTAAATTACAAAATGAGATGAAAATGACAGCAATGTTGTTAAAACCACAAACCCGAAATTTAAGTTCTTGATTATAAAATATAGAAAAGGAAAAAAAAAGTTTTCCTGCTTTCCAGCTTTCTAGCTATTACTGTGCAACATGGATTTTCTTATCCTAACTAGCTTTTGAGCAAGAGGCCAAAGCCTCGTTTCTCTGATTCTCTCACCCTTCCTGTCTTTCAAAAGACAAATCTTTTTTTTTCTATTTTCAGTTCTCTGTCCCCAGAACTTTCTTCAGTTGTTTCCTTGAGAAATACAGCCTATGGATTATCTCTTCTCCTCTCTGTAGAATGATATTTCTACTCTTCTGTAGTGTCTTTTCTGAATTTACATTGATTTTTTATTTCTTTATATAACACATTAGCTTATTGGCTTTCTACTTTTACAACATTTTCAAAGCTGTCACAAAATTTTATAAATCATATATCAGAAGAGGCATTCAATGTACATACTTCTAAAATTTATAGTGTCTAGCTTATTTTAAGGCTTCACAGAGACTATGTAAGATATATTCATAATACGGATGGCATATAGAATTCAGAGAGCTATAAATTATTTCCTTCCTCTCTGCCTGAAGTTATTTGTCTGTTTGGGATTACAAGTATACAGGCAGAACTAGAAGAAAACAATTAAGAAGATACTGCTTCTTCTCAATATTTATTTATTATTAGCATTATTAAATAGTGTTTGGGGAAAGACTTGGGGGCATTGCTTTATAAAGCAAAAACTTATTTAATCCACAGCATACAAATACTCATATGCCTTGAAATGCACATGTACTTCTCCCTGGGGCCCTGAGAAGAGTAGCTGCTTACGTGATATGCTAAGTCTTTCTACAGTTATTTTGCCTTCTTCCAAGCTTTGATTGTTGTCTTGATAGTAACTTTTACACTGATATATAAAACTAGCCTTGTGCCTGATACATTTTCATTACACAGTTTTTCTCTGCAATTTCACTACTCTAATAACAAACTGCTATGATCTAAACCAGTTATGCTGAGAAAAGAGACTTAAGTGTCAGAGTATTTCTAAGAGAAGCACTCAACTATGATTTCGGAAACAGTTGAATCAAGAAGGGTTACAGATTTTGGCATATCGTGAGCAACAAGATATTTTGGGGCATGTTGTTACAAACTGGATTGGGAACAGTGTGGACACACAGGGACCAGATCCGTTTGAGAGCCACAAAGCTGAAATATTAACGTATTATTAGTAAAATTTTAGTAGAGCCATTCTGAAGCTTTTAACATACATTACCATACATTATATTGCAAACCCTACCTGTGCAGTGATCTCATGGAGGCGATTTATAGAAGCCAAGCAGTTCTATTGTCTGATTACACATGAATTTCTGAAGCTTTTGTTTTGTTTTAACAGAACAATGAAAATGAAACAGCACTGCATTGTGCAGCTCAATATGGTCATTCAGAAGTAGTTGCTGTTCTGTTAGAAGAGCTAACAGACCCTACGATAAGGAACAACAAACTAGAAACACCTCTGGATCTGGCAGCACTTTATGGACGTCTGCGTGTTGTAAAAATGATCATCAAAGCATATCCAAACCTGATGAACTGTAACACAAGAAAGCACACTCCGTTGCATCTTGCTGCACGTAATGGCCACAAAGCTGTTGTACAGGTGCTTCTGGAGGCTGGAATGGATGTCAGCTGTCAAGTTAGTGTGTAATTTCTTTCTTCCCTTCTTCCTTTCCTCCTTTTCTTCCTTTCTTACCTTACTTTCCTTTATCATTAGAATATGATTCAAATGAAATAACTTCTGACATTTTTTTTTTCTTTTAAAATACACTTGCATTTACTTTGTTAGAAATGCTGCAAGGTGATATATAATATGGATTTATTTTTTATGACCCAAATGATATGTTCAAAGCGATAACTCAAGAAAGATACGTGTCTTCAAAGCTGAGTGTATATTTTAATGTTGTCTTGAAACGTGTAGATACACGAATCATATCAATCGTTCATGTAGGTGTATATATATATAATTTTTTTTACAACATTGGCTTTAATGGTACTAAGCTGACTTGCTAAAGCTATGGCCCTTAATGGTCATAGCAATCGGAAACAATGTTTGACTGAGAACTCATTTTCCCAGGGTTATCCCATTCTAAACCCGAAGTTACTAAGTAATAATAATTTTGATTTTCTGCTTTTCTAAACGCTTGTTGTATAAATCTGAAAGAAAATTCTATAGCATTACATTCTTGCAGCTACTGACTCTAACCTGTTAGCTGTTTGGTGCATCTAGTTCTATGCAGAGTAAATTATAATGGCGTAAAAAGGGTAACTTTAAATAAAAGAGACATAGATGGGAACAGATACAAGGTACAGCAGCAGTAAATTGTATGTCCAATTCTTTGTAGTGGAAAGTGTCCAAGCCTTTTAACTACAGACGATCTGATTCTGTTATGTGTGAAGTCTTGCCTCTGTCTTGTGATTGCTCTTGATTTGATTGATGGCACTGTATTTGAGTTTAAAGTGTATTTTATCTTCAGATTTAAAGTAGCCTTCTTGCTGTCCGAGTATATATAATATGCTTCAAATTAACATTGTTTCAGCTTTGTATCTATTTTCAGATAAACCAACCAACCAAACATAATTACATCTATTTTAGAGTCACATCCAGGCATTCTTTACCAATAGGTGATTTAATAGATCTTGTGAACTTTGTCTAAACTTTGACTAAGTTTTATAACCATTTTAAGCTTTGCGTGCATTTAATCAAACACCTTTGTATACATAATTCCCTTTTATATAGAAAGATTGCACCTGGATTCCATGCACTTTTTTTGTTATTTCTGGATTCTTCCATCAAGGACATGTTTTTCAACTTCTGAGGAAAAGAATGTGAAATGGGAAAGAAAAGAGATTAAAAAAAACAAAAACAAAACAACCCACAACACAAAGCAAACCAGAAAATATTAACATATTTTAAGACTGGAAATGGATATTCTCAAATGTCTTAAAAATGAAAATGTGGTAAAATTGTTTGGCTACTTTTACTAGCTCTAGTATCTCTGAGTTAGCATAGTTACTTGCTTTGAACTATTTCAAACTGAAACACTTCTTTTTCCTGTGGTTTGCTTACTTGTGTATTTGCCTACCATTATGCTTCCAATTTAATTTGCTTTTGATTTTCTTTACTAGAAAGTGATACACTTGCAAAGGTTAATACAAGCAACTCTTTTGTTTCAGCTGTCCTTTACTATTACTACATCTTCAGTAATGTAGAAAAGTTTAATGCTAAAGCAACATATAATGGAACCCTTGAATACATGTTTCTGAACGTATAATTTCTCTTCTATCTCTAGTAAATGAATAAGGAAAAAGTCAGAAAGAAACTAACTGATGTCTGAATTGATACTTAAGAAATAGAATAATTGAAGAAAAATAGTCTCTGTCATGGCAACTTACAAACTGATGGTTACATGAGGGTTGAATATTACACAATGCTTTTATGAAATGTGTTCTTCCTCTTATGTAATCTAGATAATTTTAGCACTACTCTGAATTCTCCTAAGCCTTTTCTATCTATAGTTATACCAAAAGTTTTTCTCTGGTCTTTAAAAAATACAGTGGCTGTGAATTTTGTACAATCTTCTTTTAAGAAATGAGAGATTTTTTTACTGATGGTGATCTGTTTGCCATCTACACTAAAATTCTAGGACTTTTTTAAAATTCTAATTTGTTTTAAGTAATTTGAATTCTTATTTTTCTTAGTTATTCTTAGGCAAGGAGCATTATTTTATTTTATTTTATTTTATTTTATTTTTTGCACTGTGTAATCTTGTTTCTTCTGTGTTTGTCCTACTTGCCATAAGGAAATATCATTTATTTATTTTCTCACTGGTATACATATTCTCCATCAATATGTTCCTTTTCATTCAGCATCTTAGCATATTGGCAAGTTGGCTCTGTACATAATGTTAACTTATTACTTCTATAACCTCTGAAAAATTCTTTGATGATTACTGGCAGCTTATTAAACTGAGCAGAGCATACAATATCAACCTGTTACTTAAAACTGAACTCAGCTCTTTTAATATTAATTAAATTGTTCTGCATCACTGATTGGGAAAGAACAATATACAAAGTATAATCCCATGTGGTAAATAAAATTGTACACATTCATACACATTAAATAAATTCAGTTTATCAGCAGTAAAGAGCTCTCAGAATGTTGAGAGACAATTATAGAAGTAGCCTATCTGCTATCACTCCGTAACTGTAAATATTTATTTGTTTAAATGGGAAGTTTAATTTAGCCATGTTATCTTTCTCTTCTGTACTCCCTGAGCACTTTTAATCATAGCAAATATTTGGACTAATAATAGACAGCATTTAATTTTTGATTGAATTAATCACACATTTTATTCATTTCCCAGGTCTATCCAATATCCTTCAATCTGAAATTATTTAGAAGTGGGCAATACAAATCTGCTTCATCTCTTTATGCTTTGAAGTTTTCATTTAAATTGAAACATATGAAAAATACACAGGTTTTGGGTGAGTGATAGATTTTGGGCCCTCAGTAAAATAAGATACTGCACAGTTCAGTGTGTTTCATGTAAACAGTAATTTTATAATTGTAAATCCCTTAAAAACTTGGCCCCTTCTGCTTATCCAACTTTTATCTATCCCTATTTGCCTTCCCTGTCTGTTCCAGTAATGATGGCAATTTCCATTGCTTATCACTGTAGTTCCTCTGCAAAGAGCTATGCCCCTTCCTTTTTGCTGTCACTATGTATGGAGGGTATTCTGTGAATCAATTTGCAAAGCTACCATTCCGTCCGTCAGATTATGTCTGAAATCCATATCAAAACTATAGTAAACTGCCTATGAATAAGGACTAGACAAGTGACCTAATTACAAGCTCTTGCATATTTACATGGTTAAAAAAATCTCTAATTGATAAAACCCTTGATGCTTTTATGTGAGCCTGCAAATTGTACGCCAAGTTGATTTGTGTATCCTGGTGTTCCTACTGACAATGTCCTTCTATCCTTGCTTGCTTTGTGTGCCCAGCTGTGACATTGTACCTGTATTTAGCTGTAAGCTACTTGGGGCAGGGACTGTTTTATTATATGCTTGGCACAATTTGTGCTATAGTTCTCTATATTTGATATACAGAAAACTTACACCACGGAATCAATATATAATCCATTGATGCAAACTCAAGCAGACTTTAGCTCACTGTGTTCATGAAAAAATGCCAGCATTTTTTGCACTAAATATCACTGTGGAAGAATTTCCAAATATAATGGTAGTGCTCACTTTGCTAGGAAAATATGATCCAAGGCAATGAAAGCTTCAGGAAGTAAAGCAGTGAATATTGGCTATAAATCTTCAGTTTGCTTGCTGTAGTATAGACAACAAGAGTATACTAGTGCATAGGTACACCATTATAAGTGAAAGAGATCTACGTAAAAACTCTCACGCATCTCCAATAATGTATGGAAATTATTTGCACTACATTTTTTAATTCTTCCAATTTATGTAACATGCTCTATCGCACCAGAAAAACACCCCCAACATTATTTCTACATTCAAGTAGTAGTTCACATGTACATTTACAAAGAGATATATATCTACTCAGCCAGTCCTCTGAGTTTCTCTTGGCCCTGTTCATTCTGAGGCTCAGCATTTTCCCTGTGTTAAAATGGAGTTTGGTAACGGAACTCTCTGGTAACAAGGACATTTCTGCCTTCTGGACAGTTTTTTGGGTCGAGGGATCTGATTCGCTCATTAGTTATTCACTATTACCATGAAACCCTGCCTAGAGCTTTTAAGATTTACGTCAGCATTCGTCTTTGTGACATCTCATGCAGGATTACACATCTGCATCTTACAAGCGTGCTTTCAATTTCCATATTCTCAGACTGATTTTCTTTCAGTTTCGTGGTAATATTTCCCCTCTTGCCCAGAAAATCACCTGTATAGTGGACAGATCAGTCCACTGTTTATATGGTGAGCCTTTCAAATTCCTCTTTCGAACAGACTGTTTGTAATATATACCTCATTTCTGGGATATGGCATTCATTAGCGTTGTCTGATAGCTTGGAATTGTAAAGCAAAGACTGTTCCAGAATTCAGAGCAGTGCAGAATGCCTGTAAAGCATTGCAGGGTCATGTTCAGATATGACAGGAAATATCATGGTAGAATAGACCAAGAAGCGCAAAAATATAAAATGAAAAAACTGGCATTTGGCTTTGGATTCCTCTCCCAACACTATGAATTATGTATGTAGGTGACTTAAGTTTCTCTAGTCCCTTTATGCATAGCAGAGCTTTGGTTCATTGTTACAGAACTATCTTCTGGTTCTCAAGTTGCCCCCAGATAGATTTGTTTGCCTTAGATATCTACAGGAAATGTCCTCTTCTCATGTTAGTTTTCATTCCATTTCTTATGAGATGTATGCTTTCATCAAGGAAAATATTACTTGCCTTTTCTCCAGTGGGGAATTTTGATCAATAGAAAGAACTGCTGCCAGTTCTGACAATTATCGTATCAGGATCTTTTCTGCTCCTTAACTGAGGAGTCTGAAGATAGATCCTCTTCCTTGTCTTCAAAGCTGTTGCTTCAGCATGCCAGAACATTCATCTTTCGCAGTCTCAGATCATGCCACAGCAATGGATTCTAGGTAGCTGTTGTCACTAAAGTATGTCCATTTTTTCCCGTTAAAAAAGGTTTCTTATTAATATTAATACAGAATGATCCCTACAATTTTAGTAAAGGTGCAGCAGGTTCTCATTTCTGCAGTTCATCCTCAGTAGGACTAAAATTTAGTGCTCAGGCCTCCTATAACATTTGAACACCTGTGTATTTCATTGTTGGTGTATACATCACTAATTATTATCCCTGGCAGAATCACAGAATAGTAGAGGTTGGAAGGGAACTCTGGAGGTCATCTGGTCCAACTCCCCTGTTCAAGCAGGGTCACCTAGAACAGGTTGCCCAGGACCATGTCCAGACAGCTTTTGAGTATCTCCAAGGACTGACTCTACAACCTTCCTGGGCAACCTGTACCAGGGCTCAGTCACCTGCACAGCATAAAATGTTTCCTTATGTTCAAACAGAATCTTCTGTGTTTCAGGTTTTCCTCATTACCTCTTCTGTCCTGAACACCACCATCCTGGCTCAGTCTTCTTTACACCCTCCCTTCAGATATTTGTACACATTGTTCAGATCCCGTGTGAGCCTTCTCTTGTCTAGGCTAAACAGTCCCAGCTGTCTTAGCCTTTCCTCATAGGAGAGGTGCTCCAGTCTCTTAATTGTCTTAGTGACTCTCTCCAGTAGCTCTGTATCTATCTTTTATTGGGGAGACCAGAACTGGACAGAGTACTCCAGGTGTGGCCTCACCAGTGGTGAAAAGAAGGGAAGGTCACCTCCCTCAACCTGCTGGCAACACTCCTCCTAGCGCAGCCCAGGATACCATTAGCTTTTTTTGCTGCAAGGAGAGATTGCTGACACATGTTCAAATATGGCAGAATATGTTCAACTGTAGTGAATATGTTCAAATATGAGAGAGACTTTCCTCTTTTCTCAAAACAGTGAGTGATCAATTGTGATTGAGCCCCTGTTTTGGTGTTCTCCTCTGGCAGGTTACCATGCCAAACTTCTCCCCATTGTGGCTTTTGAATTTCATCACCTGTCTTTTCAAAGTCAAATATTTTGGGAGTCAAAGCTATACTTCACATGCTTGATGACAGGGAACTCTATGTTAATAGTGCCAGGTCTACCCAATAGTCTTGAGGTTTATTCATGTCAGTAAGTGACCAATCCAAAGGAAATGACATATCCACACAAATACCAAAGAGGATAATAGGCTGTGTCAAAGCCTTTTTCAAGATTGCTGATGTCAAGCCTTTTTCAGTAATCAGATCTATAGTTATCAGTGACTCTTCTGAGAACTGTTTTCATTCCCAGAAATTTCTGAGCTGCACCTTATGCTCTGCGTGTACCTTTGTGGTTGCACTATGTCATTGCAGAGTTATCCAGTGTTAAAGTCAATTGCAGTTACTGAAAACTCCTGTAGATATTGTTTGTGTAAAGGATTCTGAAACCATCTCTAAGTAAATCTGAATATTTAATCTTCTTGTTCAGAATAAGTCTGTGAATGTTCATCTGGATTCCTTCTGAAAATGGAAAGATTAGAAATTGTTTTGAGATATGTATTTCATATGTATATTATCTTACTGACTTCCTTCTCCTCTCCGTTATACTGTTAGTATACCGGATGTGCTGGATGTAAATGACATTGGGCATGCTCTACTTTATACGTCCATGTACTAAGTATGAAGAAAGATAAAAAGTGAGTGTTCCTATTATGGACATAACAAAGAGTTTTCAGGCTCAAGTGGTAGGACACTTACTGTGTGCTCACATCCCATTTCAGGATCTCTGATTATTTCTAAATATCCTGTCATTGCATCGCTGTACACTGGTGCATTCTGATACAGCTAACAAATAATGAATCACTATTTTATTTCAGAGTTAATTTTTTTGTGTGTCTTTAAAGTCTTTCCGCCATAGCAAGCATGACAATAGTGCATTTGGATAAAATACAGAAAAAACCAAATTCAAGTAGTAAAACCTTTAACATTTGCCCACAAATAAAAAACTCTCAAAATCTAATTTACTATCAAAAAAAGGGAGATGAGCCAGACATTCAGTGAGATTTAGTAGTGCTTTAGCTACTGCTAATCCTATTGTATGGAAAGGCATTCTGTTCAGATTTTTCAGTAACTGTCAGCAGTATAAAATACTAAGAAAAGTAGCTTGTTAAGAGAGGTAGTTTGTTTTTCAGTACTGTAAACTTTATTTGAGAAAAAGTCCATTCACAAAGAATTTTGTGTCACAGAAATCTGCAAAATTAGGTTCACAGATATCTAAGGTAGAATTTAAATGATCTAAACATAGGCATGTAATCCTATATGTGGCGGATATAATGCAGGTCAAATGTGAGCATCAACTGCAACATCGGCCGGAGGCCAGGTGCGATATCCTCGGGCATCTCTCACTGTGCAACTGAATTGACCTTCTAGGGTGTGATCCAGTTTCAGATTAAAACACCTAAATGTAGATGTCCACGTGTAAACTGGCTGACTCTGCTGAACAGCTATGTTCCACTGATGGTATTGACTAGATTTTCACTGCCTATAATAGGAGTTCAGAAATTTTACACAAACACAGGCTTGTTAACTGGGAGTTGTATTACATCCCTACTATATTTTCTTATATAGTTATTAATTTTTATAGTAGAACTGACAGCATTTATGTTGTTGTCTTGAATAATAGAAAAAAAAATTGTGGTAGTATTTGTTCCTGCTCATTCAATGTTTTTTATGTGTGGATAAAATAGAAGGGGAAAAATAAATACTACTTTTCTAAATGTATTCTTTTCACAAGGATTCGCTAGTATTTTAATTTGCATTTTAAATGTCACAATATTTTTTTTTCTAGACAGAAAAAGGGAGCGCACTACATGAGGCAGCCCTATTTGGAAAGGTGGAGGTAGTACGCATTTTGCTTGAAACAGGTAAATCTAATTTACAGGAAACACTGAACAAATATCCTTAATATTCCTAATCTGGTGTATGCCTCCTCAAGATTTGGTTATACAAATTACCATTATCTTTGTCAGCCTTTGCAAATCTAATCACGTGTACCTCTCCTTAAAACAGTGTTCTTTTAGAATAAGAAATTACTATACACAGTGAACAAAAGGAATGTTTTCACTAAGACTCAGAAATTCCATATATGACTCAGTGTATGCCACTGTATTCTGAGAATAAATGTATTCTGAGAACAAAATGGCTACATAAAGTTTTGTTATTCATTCTGAAAGACAGCCAAGAATATTCTTTGATCTAGAGGCCAGAAGACTTATGTTCACGTTTATTTCCTTCACTTAGCTATTCCTTACAAACACACCATCCTGCTTGCTCCTTCACCTTTTGGATAAACTTTGAGTGCCTGTGAAGAATGGGGAAGGCACTGTGTCTCCAAGAATTGCATTTGTCCTGAAAGGACAGGAGAACAGGGATATAGAGTCCCAACAAACCCATCTACTACATAAGAGTTTCAGAAGTGTTGCAGGTAAATTCCTCATCTAAACAACTGCCTTCTCAGATAAATAAGGAGACCTATGAAAATGAAAATATCTAGAAATTACTTCTCTGAGATACGTGAACTTCCATTACACCGAGGGATCTCATTGATCTTTATTATCAGTGCTTGTGGGTTTACATATTGCCAAAGAAGGTATGTCCTACTCACAGCTCCTCATCTGAATCTCAGCTAGTGCATACCTCATCTGATCTGTTTTCAGAAAAAAAGGTCCTTCCAAGATGCTTTCCTGTTTGGATGAATAAGAAGGCGGCAGAGAGGGATCTTCACCTGCCCTCAAAAAGGCAGGGCCTTTTTATATTAATTCACCTAAAAGAGGAAGGACTGGAGAACATCACACAAACATAGGAAGCCCTTAGACCATAGATAAAGAATACATCTTATAGATTAGTACACATTATAGCCTCTGCCAGAGTACAATTGTACAAGACAGTGGAGTAGAGTCTTCACTGTGATCTCCTTCAACCCCAAATGCTCTGCACTTCTGCAACACTCCCCACCTTCTGCCTTTTTTATCTAACAATCCCTTTTTCTCTAGTTCTGCTTCAAAAAAGACTCAGAAGATGTTATAAGTAGCTACTGCAAAGAAAAGGTGTAAGTTGGTGTCTCTGGCCTCTGAAAATCAGCTGCCACTGCCAATTAGCCCAGCAATATTTTGGCTTTATTTTCTGTGAGAAATCAAATATCTCTTTCTCACAAAACAAATTAGCAAACTCTCCATCAGGTCAGGAAATGACAAGAACTGCAGCCTTTTCTGGTGAGCAGAGAAGTCCTTCTGTGCTTCCAGAATGTCCTTATAAATCCTGCTTCCTCGGATTTCCTCTATTCAGTGTCCCAAGAAGAATCTCATTCTGTTTGTTAGGGCCTTTCATGCCTTTACTTTTTATGAAAGTATATCTAAACTAAAAAACAACTTCAGTCTTCTACCATAAGGCAAACATTTCCAAAGTAGCCCCTACAAGACAAAGATGGAGAGTCATGCAGTATCATGTACAATGGGTTCTCTGAGATCTGTCCGGGATAAGCCCCAAACTTATTTATGGTTACGTTCACAGTTTGAGCCAAACAGTTACTTTGTCAACAGTCTGAACAGTCTGTGAGGAAATACTGTGGCTATTAATACAGCCCTTATACTACATATGGGTATTTCAGTCTACTCAGAGCATGAATTTCGAACATGTCGCCTTGAAGTACAAAACTTCTAAGGTTAATAACTTTTCCAGTATTGCTCCCAGAATACATACTGGTACTATGGACTAGAAAATCCTCAATGAATCAGAGCAGTTTCGAGAGAATTAGAATCCAGGAATGTAGGAAAAACATTCAGAGAAGTTCTTGATTGTATAAAATATTATTTTCAGGATGGCTGTTTCTTAGGAACAGTCTGTTAAAATAATCCCAAGTTTGGTTTAAGAAGCTTACTTTCTATCCCCATGAGTTACAGAAACATAAAAACAATCCGTGTCAGCATGTGAATTTTAGGCTACTCAAGCTTTAAACAGAAATGGATGCTGTACTTCAACTATAACACAGCTGTTAATCTGCTACAGTTGTAAAACTGCTTGCATTCAATTTGCCAGATAATTGAGTCTGATATACCACATTTATAATCAGAATTACTTGGGGTTAAAAATTCCACCACAGATCATTTTCTTTTTCAGGAATTGATACCAACATAAAGGACAGTTTGGGTAGAACAGTTTTAGATATTCTTAAAGAACATCCATCTCAGCAGTCACTCCAAATTGCGGCTCTACTTCAAGGTAAGTCATATTCAGTTATACAGTTGTTAGAGACAAATCAGAATAGCATGGAGAAATGTTAAGCTATACAGTAATTTCTACTCTTTAAATATTTCATTATACCAAAGAGTAGTCTTTTGAATTAAAAAGACAAAATTCTTGTTTGCTAGATACACAAAAATAAGTGACTGAATATCTGAATTTCAGAGTAAACCCTTTCTTTTTTTCTGACAATAGACATTAGCATGGTGCGTCACTTATAGTTACTCTTTGTACATTCTTCATTGCAAAATAACATATTGTAATATTTCACTGCAATTCCCTTAAATTGTGATGGTAAACTAAAATTGAAATGCTTGATTTGCTCATAAATAACAACTATGACTGAAAGATGATGAAAAATTTTCAAAACATTTCATTACACTTTTCTCATTTTCCGTAAATTTCAAAAAAAATTAAACCAGGCAGTAGCTCTTATCATTATAGCAGAAATAATATCATTTGGTTGTACATACGTTTGTTCTCATTCCTCATCTTACTTTCATGGCGTAAGACTGATGGAACTCCATTGTTTACTTCAATTTTTTACTGTCAAAGATGGCAGTAAAGTGATGAAACATGAGCTAGTACATAACTCAGTGTTAAACATTATTCCTTCTCTTCTACGGAATTTGTTCCCTGCGTTTTCAGATTAATTTTTCATTAACTGTGTTTGACAGAGGAGTTCTCTGCAGTTATCATTGCTGCATCTCCACCTCTATTGATTATTCCCATCTCTAAATAAGCCATTTTAATCAGTTCAGTGTTGGTTTTACATATGAACCAGCTCATGCTTCAGTCTCCCGCATAACTGTAATTCGTAGGAATGTTTCCTAGAGAAAATGAGGTCACGTGGCCACACTGTGTCCTTCAGGTTTTCTTTTCTGAATAACTTCCAAACTTGTTAGCCAGCTTCAGTAAAGTTTTCCAGTGAGATGATGGACTGAAGATTCAAAGCTCCTATAAGTATAATGAAAATTTTGCAGGCTAGAGGAGAGGTATTCTCTTAAGTAGCAGATTCATGTTATAGCTGAACTGAATTAACAGCTTGCCATGAGGTCTCCCTCTCTCCCTCCTTCCTATTTTCTTTTTCCCTTTCCCTCATTCTCCCCCTTCCTCCTCCCCTACTTCCAGCTACACAGTTCCCTTCCATATTCCCTGCTTACAAGAGATTGCAAAGTGATCTGATTCAATTCATGAACCAGTAATATATAAAATAAACAACTTATTATATTATCTATATTTAATAGTATGTAACAATAATAAAAAATAAGGTTATATTTATATAAATATACATTTGTTTGTTTTAATGAACTTGCCTCCTATGTGATTCAGGTCCCAGAGTTAGCTCTGTCCCAGGTAACTGGCAGAAATATGCATTAAGAAGTGGGGAGGAAGATATGGGTGAGGGAAGTAAGACTTACCCCTGTCAGTGGAAGGGAGTTCCTAATTTGACTCAGACCGTATGGTGAAACTGCAGACTTTTTATGTCCTCACTGAGCTGCAGCATGAACACTCCACTATGTAGAGGAAAAGAGGGTTAATATCATACTGAAACTTCTTCAGTGGCAATGTCCCACCACCAACTAAACTAATTTTCATTTTAGTATCTCTGCATTGTTTCATTTTCTCCTCAGTGTGATAACCTTGCAGTCTCAACCCCACTGATGAACAAAGTTTCTTCAAAGTACTTGCTCTATGAAAAATAGAGCACCCAGACCCCTCTCAAGGGTTTGTCATGTTGTGGATCGGTATCTGCCCTTAGTTTTTACCACAAAAAAGAAGTACATCAATTTCAAGGCTTTTTGGTGCTTTGATGTGCAATCTTTTTCACATGTGTGCCTTGAAGATATAAAGAAGACTGCTTAGTAATTTCAGCTCATATTAGTATGACGAAACTGTGCTTGTAATGAGCAGCTGTTTATTTTTGCTCTGTCTGCCTTACAGTCAGAAGTGATGTGCAAGGATGGAAAATGTTTACAAAGATGCCATTCTGAGTCTTAAGAAAACCTGAAGAGCCCCTTCCGAACTCCCTTGTGGAACCCACTGAGATTCTTTTTCATCAGCAAAGGGTTCACTGAAGCTTTAATCATCAATGATAAAGTTTGAATTTGAGCTGAAGTTGAAAAGTAAAATCAGGAGTGGCAGGATTCAGTACTAGCACTGCTGATGATACAGTAGATGTACCCTCCTCTAAAAAGCCAGTTGAGTATACTCTTTCACTGAAGTGTGGGCATTTATCCTGTTGTAGCTGAAAAATCAGTGAAGCACTGGGATTTTGGGAAACCAGAATGTACTGTAATTGGGTTCGACTTCAATGGGTAATGAATTCCATGCCAAAAAAAGGGCAATTGCTGAGAGAGAGTTAGTGGATTCCAAATACATTCCTGTTAAAGCTCCTGTCTTCAGATTAATTGTCTAGAGAAGCTTACATGTCTCCTTCATGTAGACTTATAGGAAAAAGAAATTCAATTAATGGCGTCAGACAATTACTGACCAGACTTTGTAAGATTCTTCCTAATTTTTTTTGTTTATGGAGACACAATGGCATTGAATTGATTCTTTCACCTTGTTGCCAGGATAGAGTAAGATTTTATCACCTAGCATTCTCATTAATTTTTACCATTTACCCCTTCATCGTTATGATTGTTACTGTACAGTTTCTAGTATTAACATAGCATAATATTTGTCCCTGCCACAAGACATTAGCTTTCAAAATATAAAACAAAGGCTGAAAGATGCATATAAACAGACTAGCAGAAACGGATGAGGAAATAACGTGACTGGTATTACTGCTGGGCCTGATAGGTAGTGTTCTGTCCTACATGCAGAGGGGCAATAGAGTTGTAAGAAAAGTTTCGAAAGAAAATGAGTTGGTTTCAAGGATATTTATGAGAAACTTCTTTGAGGGAGAAGAAAGTAATTTATGTCTTAGAAGCAGTTCATGAAGGCAGTAATACTAAATCCATTCAGCTGATACTAAAACCTATAGGACTGGTAGCCTCCTGTGAATGAGGCCTCCAGAATTTAAGAATTGTTGATAGAAGTTTCTATTGGTGTTCTCTCTTTTTTTAAGAATATTTACAAAACTACTTTTTACAGATCATAGGTTAAAAAGAAACATAACCTTTTGCCAGTGAGGTTTTAGAAGTGATCCTAGTGTTTTTGTGATCTTTACATCTCTTCTCACTATCCTGAGAAAGTAGTAATTGAAGCTTCTGCAAAAATTTTTGCGTGTGTGTTTGCAAAGTCTGCTGTCTTTTTGGAGATTTTGGTGCATTATCTTATAGAAGGAAAATAAATAACAAAGTCACTTTAAAGAGCAACATGAAAAAGGCTGAGTAAACTATACACCACCTGAATGTTTCTTTACTGCCTGTTAATTATAGATGGAATTATTAGAAATGACAGTTCAAGTGTTAATTCTTTGTCTTTCTTATATGTCCTATCATTTTCTGTGTCTTGTTCAGGTCTGAGTTGCATTGAACTCAATTAAAAATGCTTATTACAGTTTAGATTCTTTATGTGGTAATGAAGAAATAGCTGTTTAGGCATTATGTACTCAAAGAGTGAAGAATTAGAATACTGTACCAAGTAAGGCCAGTCTACTGGGTGCATTTCATGGATGTAGTGAAACAACAGCATTCAGTGCTGAAGCAGTTAACAGTATTGGCACTTAGGGCTTTATAATTAGGCATTGAAGATAAAAGGGATGTTGCCAAGGCTAGTAGGCCTAAAATTAAACCGACCAGCTGTGTTTTAGTTTTAGCACATGTGAACGTGACGCAGGTGCATGCTATACCATCTTTCAACTCTTTCTCCACAGCCCACTATGCTCTCTATTAGAATCCTGCTCTTTTACTATTTCTGGAAGCAGAATTCTTGTTATTATGAAAAAAAGGAGATAGCAGATAAACAGATGAAAAATGACGCGTGCCTGGGAAGGCACAATAAGCTCTGCTGCATAGACAGTATGGAGGGAGATGTAATGGAAAGCTGTTTTCTCTCTCTTCTGCTGAAGCTGCTTAAGAACCTAACGTGGTTTGTACATATTACCGAATTATTCATAAATGGAAAATGCATAAGCGGCTGTAGAACCAGGACTCCTTTCTTCTCCCCTCTGCTTAAATAGCTTTGGTCTCATTAGCACAGGCTTTCTTTTGTATATTCTCACTCTCTCTTTCTCTCCCTGTCTTTCTGTGGACATGTAGATCTTCCATTCCATTGGGTGCAGGGGGCCAGCCTCACTGGAAGGATGGAAAAGGTTTCCAGTCAAGGATTTAATTTCAGCTATGCGGGATGAAAAGAATTGGGATCTCAATCCCCCTTTGTTGTTGGGTTTTTTTTGTTGTTGTTTGTTTTTGGTTTTGTTTTGTTTTTTTCCTAGGGACTTCTCAGCTCCTTTTATGGGCTATTGTGCAAAAGCTGTAGAGTATTAACTGTGTTTATGAATTAATTTAACTGCTGTTGTTTTTGGGACTGAAAGTTTAGCTGTGCCCTTACTTATCTCAGGATCATAGCAGTACTTGAGTGCTTGTTTCTGTTTATTTTCCCTGAACACATGCACCAAAGTCTCCTTATGTGCCTATAACATAAACATCTACTGATTTCAAGTTTCTCTGGGGTTAAGTTAAACTTGAGTCATTCAGAATTGTCCTCTGAAATTTAGGAGACTGAAGTCAGCCCAGCCTCCATCTCAGCTGAAGTCTGTCACCTTAGCACACCTGAAGGTAGCAGTTCCCAATCGGTTTTCTGTAACTGCTGCTGCTGTAAAGAGAAGAGGAATTGGGTCATGAAGCCTCAGGTGGGCTGGGGATTGCTCCTTCCCAGGGGAGTAAGTGAGCTGTTTTGGGAGGAGCTTTTAGAGAGCTCATGGGCTGGGTCAGGACTCAATGGAGCTGCAGGATCTTCAGGCAGGTGCTGGGAAACCCCGGGGGAGGCTAGAGGGTACTCTGATGAAGATTGCTTCCCTTCAGGAAGACATGGAGTGAAGGAGGAGTAAGGATCCTTCTGCAGGGACATGGGCCATGGAGGGGAGTGGTTTTTAAATCAGTTTTATTCCTCCAGTCTGGTTACTTGGAGAGCCTTCTGTTTGAAAAGGTGAGTGTTCAGATTTTTATTCTAATCAAATGTGGCTTTTTTAGAGTTTAAAAAGCCTTTTAGTCTCTTTAGGGGAAGTCACTCTAGGAAGGAACTCTCTGCAAATCCACCCCATGGCATGGCTGAAGTAGGCTGTCAAAAGGGAAAGGAGCTCATACTTCTTCCTTTTTTTTTTTTTTTTTTTTTTTTTTTAAGTTGTTTGTTGGTTTTTTTCCCATTAAAAGGAAAAGTAAAAAGTTCTCTGAGGCTAACGTAGCCATTACTCTAAAACCTTCTCACCTCAGTGAGGAATTGGGACCTACAGGAGCTGAAGTTAAAGCAGGCTGTGCTCTAGAGCCTGAGCTTTTACTGCCCCTGGAAGTTCAGCAGCAGCTCTAGCTGAGCTGGGCCGTGTTCTCTTCATGGCTGACCTTCCTGGCTCTGGCCATGCTGCAGGCGGGCAGCTATGTTTCCCTGCTTACATGTTAACACTTTCTCTTCTGCTTGGCTTTGGCCTAACCGGTGTTACAGAAACTCGGAAAGCTGGAGTTGTAGCTGTTTGACTCTCCAGTGCTTGTTACCTTCTTGGGTTCATGTTCCCCACTGCTCTTATTCCCACTGCTGTGTGACCACTTTTATGCTATTACATTTTGTGCACGCGGCCCTACTCAGATTGAGGGGAGCTATGTTAAAATCAGGTAACTGTAGAAAAGAGTGCTACTAAGCAGGCAAAGTTTTTGAGATTCTTGCTATTAATCCTCGCTGAACTGTAATCTGCCATTTGAGTCAACAGAAGTAAAATACTCCATTCTTCCTAAAGCAGTACAGTGAGGAAACCTCTCTGAAGTATGTGTTAACATATGCTTCCTTCACCCCTTACGTGCTAGTCATGCTGGCTGTCTGAAACATGGAACAGAATGACAGTAAGCTGGTGAAGGAAGCATTATAAATCTGACAGGTTGTGTCCCAAACAGCCTTTACTCTCCCCTGTTGTAAGAATAACAGGCTTTTCTCTAAACTTTGTGAGACCACAGCTGAAGTTGTACTGGTCATTAAGTGGTATAATCGACTAAGCTTGGCTTTGTTCCGAATTCTCTTTCTGTTTTTGAGGAAAGTGATAGAATCCAGAGCAGTTTCTCAAGTATGCTGTAGTCAGAGCAGATGATAATATCATCTTTTTCAATAAATTTGGGCAGACTTTGAACATGAATTTCTAGCCAGCTGCAGGTGAATAGAATTCAGTTGCTGGTGAAAGCATCCACTGCTTGTGTGTACTTTGTCTTTGGCTCTTGACATAGATCACCTGTTTTGTGTCTGTTTCTTTGATAATATTATGGGTAAGTATACATTTACCCAGACTACAAGCCTCTCACAACAGATTTCATGTCTTTATTTGTCTCACGTATATCCGGTAGAATTTTCAGTAGTATAAAACCAAGTTAGGAGTAGAAGTCCCACAGAAGTCCAAAGTTTAAGGGTTGCACTCTTACAAAGATGACACGCTGTTGGCCTGTTCTAAACCTCTACACCATACCTTGTGCTAAGCATTTTGTAGAGGTTTTCTGGAAGGAACTTTGCAGTTTTTAAAGTAAGTATTTACGAGACTTGCATTGAACTTGAGATTTCCTCCTCAGAACTAGCTTTCAGCAGCTAAGTGCATTGGTCTGAAAGTGGGGCCTGACAAAGAGTAAAAATAGAGTATTATTTTAAAACCACAGTCTTATATGAATATTGGACAGCAAGGTTAAAGTCCTTCACAATCTCCCCTGCATTTTCTTTCCTAATAATATCTATATTGATCCAATAATTTTAACACTCCCACCTGGTAGAACTTCATTTTAGGTTTGCTTTTGGACAGTTGCACAATTGTCAAGCAATTATTTCCAGGCATGAATTCCTCTTTTCCTTTTATTTTCCTTTGGGTCTAGCTTTCTTTTTATTTCTCCTCCATCTTGCACATTAACTTGACAAATAACGTAGCTGACTGAGCTGGAAAACATTCCAGAGCATTTTGTCATACTGCTGGTTTTCTCATGGTCTCTTACAGCTCATCTTTGCTTTCAGCACTACACAAAAAAATAGAAGTGCCCATTTTTGTATGAAGAAATGTATGACAGATTGTCCAAGGAACCATTGCCAGCCATCAAACTTAATATAGGACATTTTCAAATCATACATTCTTTTAAAAAAAACCAAACCTGCAAAGCATTCTGAAACTGCATGCTGTTCTCTGCCATTTCCAATTTCATTTTCTCAGATGTCTATTTTATTGCATACTGTGTTTGGGGTTTGGGATTTGTTATTTAATCAGGAATAACAGCAAGCTAAACAAGTGCGTTGTAGACTGTAGAAATTAAATCAGGGAGATTTCACTTCCCAGAAACTCTTTAGTCCTTCAGTGTGATATTGATGAAAGCAGTTATTGTAGTTTGCTTTTGTGTGTGTTGCAACATGTACTGTTGTGGTTACTACCTGGTATCAGAAAGAACTTGTTTAAGCAACTTCAGAAAAATCAAGAAAATGCAGATGCAGAATAACTGCCTGAACTGAGAACCAGTCACTCTGCTGGGGAAAAAAGCACCACTGTTGCACAAACTAATTTCTAAATCATTATATTTATAATAAATATTTTTATATTATCTTTGTCCTACAATAACATTCATTAAGGTCTTGGTGTTCCATTGAGCTAGCTTGTGTACAAAAGCACATGAAAATAATGTCTGTATTTACACAAAAATAATAGTAATGAAATTGAAGTTTAACACGTTCATTATTCCACATTTTTCTGTTTTTATAAACATCATCATGAAGGTGGGACAATGGAAGTTTTAAGGAGGAAAACCACAAAAATTTTAGAACACTGCTTTTTAGACTGTTAGTGTTAATTAAATTTTTGAGATTGCATTCTTTTTTCCCACATGCTATCTCTATGCTGCAAGCAGAATATTTGGTTTTCTTAGCAGTATCAATATATCTACTTATTGTGAACATCCTGAATATCTTGACTAAAAACTCTCAACAAGTTTAGAACAAAACAAGACTCTTTCAACAGTAATAATATAATGGAACAGTTACATAGCTATTTCAAGTAGACAGGAAAAACATGGGCGTAGTTGCAACTCATTACTCTTACAATGAGATTTCTGTTTCAGCAGAGTAAAGAACTGGCCATTATAGTGTGTTATAGTACTTTCAATAAATGATTGCCTTGCAGTAGTGTTTATGAATAATTACAAGGTTGTAATATGAAAAATTGGAAAGGCTTTAATGAAAAATGAAGTAGCAAATATACTTGTGATTGGAATAAACGTCCTTAATTCAGGAGTTTAAGTGTATTTGTATCTTTAAATTGCAGAATATATGGAAACAGGAAATGCAAGTATTTCAGAGGAACGCCCACTGGAATGCGCAGAACATCAGTCTTGCATTTTGTCCCCAGAAGTTCCTCCGTCTCCAAAGGCTAAAAGTAAATACATGTACTCTGTGAATACAGAAGCTGTACTGAACTTCTCTTTAATAGTAAAATTGTATTGCTAACACATTCATACAAACATATAAAATGAAAAAGAGAGATTAAGGAAGTTATTGACATTGAGAAGCCTTTTTCCGCCATACCTATCTTGACTACACACACTGTAATCCATCAGTGACTTGTCCTTTCAGAGAATACAGTTCTTTGCTTTCCTATATGACATGGATTACAATGTATTGCATTATTTGATCTTAAATCTTTTTAATTTATCTGACCTTAGACATTTCATAATCAAGTAAAACAAAAGGATACTAGATATGTCAAAATACTCTGCAGGCATTGTTCACATTCAAGTTAAAGATTGAATTTACTTTGTTTCCCAGTGAGTACCTCTTCCAATTGTGTTACATTTGGATGCCTCTTTCAAAGATCATATGTGTACTGCTCTTCCATTCATCTTCTAACATATCTTTCATATACCATGACTATCGCTGTTGTGTGCACGTGCTTTCATCTTATGTTCCGATTCACCCTTTACCCACCACAGCCACTTAAACAGGGCATTTCCTGAGCATGGTGTCATCCTGCTATTCCATGAAAATCGTTCTCCTGTAGAACCAAACCTGACTTCCGACTTTTGTAATCATCCAAAGTAAATGTAATTGACTGTTGGCAAATAACTAAGCCTCTCTTCTTTGCTGTGGTTTTTTGGGGTTTTTTTGGGGGGGGTTTTTTGGGGGTGGGGTGGGGGGGTGGTGTTGGTGTTTGTTTTGGGGTTGGTGTGGTTTTTTTGGTTTGTGGGGGGTTTTCATGTTTGTGGGGTTTTTTTAAACACCTTTACAAGGAGAGCTTTCATTCATGAGAAAACAAAGCTTACTGCTGCATGCTGGATTATGATCTTCATGGTGATAGTAAACAAATGCTCTAGTTCCATTTATGTTTCCCATTGGGGTACTTAACAGACATATGGTGTACGAAGATAAATAGTTCCTTTGAGATTAGTAGAATCATGAAGTCAACTATCCTATGCAATAGAAATGTCTGTCCTGAAATTAAGTAGTAAATATTTTTAAAATATGTTTTACTTCTTAACGATAAGGTCATGATCTCACATTCCTTGTTTCCACTTTCAAGGTATAAATATTGTAAAACATCCTAGCTGGCTTTTGCTTGTCTATTGTGTAATCTGATTCTAAAGGAAAGAAATAGCACTTGATTGTGCTTCCCATCCATCTGTCTGCCATTCTCTGACAATCTAATTTCAAATAATTTAAACCAAATTTGGAAGAGGGATAGCAGTATCGATTACCTTTCTGTGACTTTCATGAAAATAGGTAGCTAGATAGAGGAGAGGGACCTTAATTAGTACCTGCACTGAAAGAAACAGGCAAAATTTGTCTTTTATGTATTCATTCTGGCAGCAATCAGCCAGCTGGTTAGCGTACATTTACTCACAGGTCAGCCAGCACCCTTACAGTTCCAGTTTTGTCACACAGAATTCATTCTTACTCAGTAAGAAATATTGCAGACCATATGTGGGAGAACATGGGATTGGGGACATGAACATAATTCTGTAGGAAGCAGTAGTCCTGTTTCTTTTTAGGGCACTGTATCACGATTTTAGAATAGTTCTTAATATTTAGGTATTTTACTTGCAGTTTTTATTTATTATAATATTAAGCTGGAATAATTTCAATTTTCTAATTAAAAAGCAAAATATAAATAAACCTGATTATATCTTTGTTTAATTTACAAGTTTTGTGCAAAGTTACCATTGACTGAGAGTAACAAGTTTTGAAAGCAAAATTTGTTACTTGGATATTAAAAGGCAATTAGATGCTTTTAATTAACAACTTCTGTTCTTAGTTCTGAAAATTTCAGTCATAACTGGCCATAGTTGTAATTTAAAAAATATTTTAGAATATTTATGTTTACCTAGCATAACAAACAATGACTATGAAGAAAAATGACACAAAAAGAGCTCTAGACCAAGCAGATATAATCTTATCCGGGGCTTCTTTCGTTACATGAATGTACATATGTGTGTTATATGTATGCTGAGCTTAATATACTCACTCTGTTTTTCCTTTTCAGCATTTTATTCCCAATGATGGAGTAAAATGGAATTATCTCTGTATTTTATCAAGTCCAAGGACTGTAGTTTCCAACAATATGACTCTTGTAAACCTAGTCAAGAGAAGGGGTTTCTTATTTGCCCCTGGAAAAACTTGGCTTTCACTCACATTTTCATTGCTATTACTGAAGGTAGCTGTGTAACACATGTGCAAAGGATTAACAGAACCTAATGCAGTTGTTCATAACAAGTAGCTTTTTACTCTACGGAGGTCTTGCTGCTGCCAGTGGGCTATTTGCAGAAAAGTTAGCACTCAATGTGATTCTAATACTTATTACTACTAGTATTTCTAATAGTGGCCCTCAGTTTATATGTCAGTATAGGCATATAAAGCCCATTGTCTTACTGTTTTGGTAGATTCTTAACTAGAGATATCTGATAAATTAAGGAGAAAACATGAAACGATGCAGCATGCACTAAACATGAGTTTCTGATAGTCTGCTGTAGGGAGGCATGTTTTAAACTTGTGGGTTTTGCTCAGTATATCCTTCCACCGTTCCATTTGATCCCAGGAAAGCGAGCAAGAATTGTTTATAAAACATAGGTACTTTGATGGGACAGGTGTGCATTCTTGGAAACTCGGTTCCAACCTACTTACAGTTTATGGAACCTATGTAGTGCATTAATTGATCACAGCAGCAAACATGAACCCGATGCAGGGCATGGGACGCTGATTTGGTATGTTTGTAGAAACTTACCTTTCCTGGATTAATTTTACTTTCTTGGATAGTTGCTATGTCTAGCCAATTTTCAGGACTAGAAAACAGAGAAAAGGTAAGTATATATTGTAATTCATCCTAATCAAATGCAATGTATAGGGGAATGCAGAAGTATGTAGATTACTTCCAGTGATTCCCATTCTGGAATGAGATGCCATTATTTTTGAGGGGAGAATTGTGCATGAAGGTCACTGTTTAGATGATAAGGCATGGAATATAACAGATATGCAATAAAATGTAAAGAATGTACATTTCCTTTTTAAGCATAAATTACCCCGATATTCTAATTATTGACTAATGGTGTGTCTGTTTTTAAAGGTGAAGCTGTGACTGGAGAATTATCAAAGCTCTTAGATGAAATCAAATTGTGCCAAGAAAAGGAATACTCTTTTGAAGATCTGTCTCATACAATATCAGACCATTATCGGGACAATTTTAGTAAAGTATCAGAGGAAGAACTTATGACCAGTGGAAGCCAAACCAAGCTTAATGTAGTAAGTAAGATGGGATACAAAGACAATATATTCAGTTATACTGCTTTATTTATGGCACGTTCAAGAAAAAATAGTACAAGAGTGAGAATAGTACAAGTCTAACATAATAGAAAAAAATAGTACAGCATACGTTCCTTACAGATTTAGAAGTTAATGTTCCCCTTATTTTACAAAGATATTGCTTACCACACCTCAGAATCGCTTTTTATGGCACCACTAATATGACCAAAAGTTCAGGTTAGTTGTTTTGAGCGTGGGGAATGCAAGGAAGGGGTTTTTGAGAAATCAATTGAAATCAGTATGGTCAGTGCTATACCGAAGGCCAAATGCTTGCAGAGTCTGATCAGAAGTGCCCCCCAAAAGAAGCAGCTAAGCACCTTCAGTTATGATTCTTATACATTTTATTACTATATAGCTTTCCCAGTAGCCTAATGGTATTAAAGACTGAGTCTCTAGTACTGAAAATTGTTGTGGTTGTGATACTTCAGTGATTTCCAACTACAGTTGAAAATATGACTTCATTACTACTAATCCTGTGAATAAAGTGCTCTAGGATTCATTTTTTCTTTACAGTGTAACAAGGCTTTTTTTTTTTTTTAATTGAATTCTCTTCCTCAATAAGTAAGTAAATGGGATTGCCCAGGGAATAAAGCACAGAACAGAGGGAAAATGTTAAGTGCTACATTTCAATTAATGTTATTCATAAGTTAAGAAAAATTGCGCTCTTATATGTGGGGGAAAAAACATGGCAAGTTAAGGACTCTTATGTTCTAGAGGATTTATTGCAATATATGTAGACAGAATGAGATTTACAAAGATGGTTAGCTGCCCTGAAATGCAGTAGATACTTTTGTAAAGCCCTTCTAGATGTTTGAATGATTAGATACGTAACCCATATTGAAGTCAGTCTGAGTGAGGTACTGATCCCATTTAAGCATTTTTATACATCTGTCTAGTGTCTCTCTGTATTTAGGTGCTAACTGCTATTTAAATCTGCTCAGCTGCTGTTTTGCGGAAAATGTAATCTGTATAATTCTGTCTACTCAGACTGAAGTTTTTACAGACCTAAATGAAATACAATGTGAACAGGAAGTATTCAGATGCTAAATCTGTAATTTATGTGCAGCAAGTAAATACAAAGGTAAATTAGGCAATACATTTCTCCATTTCATCTATTTGTATGTTGAACTAGATGTGAAAACAAATCTTCAAAGATGAGAACTGTTTAAAGCATGTTGTGGCTCTATCCTACTAGTGTACCCAGCTTTTCTTTCAAAGAAGACTGGAATCGGGATGATGGGTACAGACTCCTAACATGAAGTCAGGATGCAGGGCAGAGCATAATTTCCCCTAGAGTAACCCCAACTATACAGGCCAGTATGGAGAGGACTCTTTGCTATGATGTGCGATTTTTCTGTTTGATCCAAAACATCCATTTCATTTTTTAAAGTATTTTA
This sequence comes from Phoenicopterus ruber ruber, assembly GCA_009819775.1. NCBI lineage: Eukaryota > Metazoa > Chordata > Aves > Phoenicopteriformes > Phoenicopteridae > Phoenicopterus > Phoenicopterus ruber. The sequence continues at coordinate 53,923,118 of CM020215.1, read as the reverse complement.
AGGTCACTCAGTCTGTTCAGTTGCTACCTGGCTGCCTTGCATCAAAAAAAGAAAGTTGCTCCTGGTTTTGACACGCTGTCTTTTAGTTTTGGGGACGTGCTGCCTTCCCTCGGTGTGTAGACTCCCTGTATGGTGCGTGGGTGATGAAAACCTACACGCGCTGTAAGGAGCCATCAAAGAGTAATCAGGAAGAAGCACTAAAATGGAGAGATGTTTAGCTCTGAAAATGGGTGCAAAGGTGAATGCTGCCAAACTACTCAGGGGGCAGGACCAGCAAGCATGGTGGTGGAAGAAGTGTGACAGTAGGGTGATGATTGAAGAAATGTAAATGAATATTTATGTATAAGAATGTGGAGATAGAGAGAGAGAGAGAAGTGGAGATATATATAGAGAGAATCAGAAATAGATTCCTTGGATATGTATTAAAGAAGAGAAAGATTATTACAGCTTTTTCTGACTCTAGTTTTCCCCTCCCTGGGAATCTTCTGTAAAAATCTCAGTAGAGTAAGTGGGGTCTTCTCTGTTGTTCATTGTTGACCGTGCCAGCATCAGCTCTGAAGAGGTGTAGAAGTCAGGCCCCTGGTAATGTGTCAGATGATGCCATTTCCTGGACAAATGTTGTTTCCAGAGACGACTGGTGCAGGCTTTTCCACTTCTCCTGTAGTCTGGTGATCTGAACACGTTCCAAAACCCAAATCATGACACTTCTTGACCCTTGGGGAGATTCTGCAAAGGAACTGGCTGTTAAGAGACATCTGCATTTTTTACATCATGCTATTGTTCAGAGAAATAGGAGGCCAAGACTAGGGAATTTCTGTTTGGAATAGTAGCTTGTGGGTCAAAAACTTAATAAGTTGGAGCAAAGAGCATCAGGAGCCACCTCCTGAGGCTAGCATGGGCATGTGAAAGAGAAAGCGTCAGGAAGCAGAGTGTGTTTCAAAGCATTTGTTTTGTTGTTTTGTTTTTTTTTTAATAACTTCTTTTGAAGAGGGCCAAATCACCTGTGGTTCTGCTCTGCCTAAATAAGGTTTAGATTGATTCAGGACTGGAGAAAGGAGTGTCTGTCTATCTAGGATCCACAGCCTGGAATTCTCTCCTGAATCTAAGTGCCAACCTCTTTTATTTGAAAGGGCGGGGCTCACTGTTTTTGTTTAGTGTAAGGGTAGTGGGGATGCCTGCTTTTCAATGAAGTAACTTAATAGCAAAAGGCTTCATCTAGAAAGTGGAAGAGTGAGGTTCAGTTCTTTCTATGGCATAAGGGTGGGTTTTAACATCGCATTTCTAGTCTCCCAAATAAAAGGACCGAGCATCAGCCTGTTGATCCCCTCCAGTATTCTTTCTGGATTTTACAACCACTGGAAAAATACCAGTGCAATCCTGAGAGCAAGACTTAGGACTCCCTATTCACTAGCAAATTCTGTTCCCTTTCTGGCCTCAGGTGTCCTGCATTTTTTGTTGCTCAGTGATACAGCACCTGTGGAATAATAAATTTTCTTTTGAAGATGATGTGGTTTGGAACTCTCTTAGGTCAAGGACAGAATTGAATCCATTCTTCCATTTGCTGAGTTATTGGACAATTAGTCATCCATCCACTTAGCAAGTTGTTCCGGTATGTTTGGACTAATGGTCTTCCTTCTTTTTGTCAAATTTTGCATTGTAAACACAACAGAAACATACTAAGTAATAAAATGTGTAGTCCAGGTGTGTGACGTGTGACGTAAGGCATTAACAAAACCAGAGGTTTATGTGCTGATAGTATTTTAAAGTCAAATAGGAAGCAGCATTTGCACAACTCTGAGGTTAGGTGAAACTGAAAAACGGCTTTCTGGATGAAAATTTTGGGTTTAGTGACCTTAATTCCAAATTACTAGTCAGCTCTGTATTGACTCTTAAGTTTCCTCAGGACATGTAAGAGCTGAATAGGAAAATTGAAGGGTAGGATCTTGAGGGCTGGAAGGCATGAACATCTGGACCAAAAGCTTAAAGGATAACTGGGAAAATGTTGGGGTTCTGGAAAAGCAGACTGTGTTGGCTTCCTGAATGAGGAGAGCAATTAATGAAGAGGATGAAAACAGTGAATGCTTATTTGCTGAATAGCACAAAGTCAGATGAGTATAAGTTAACGTGATCTTTTGTGTGAAGAGTACATTATAAAGAATAAACTAAAGCTAGTTAAAGCTACACTGGAAACTTTATAATTTCAGCACTTGATTTTGCAACTCTGGCTGTGTTTCAATATACTTTTGATGTGCTATCATGTAAGATATTAATTCCATGTTTCTTAGTCTACCTTCACCAGTCATTAAAACATGTATATTATGAGCTATCAGACAACAACCCCCTGTTCATTGTCTCCACAAAATTAAAGGCCAGATTGACCATAAATTTGCAACTGGAAATGTGGGTGGTTATGCTACTTCAGAGAGCTCCAAAATGGCATTTATACACCCAGGCATCATTTCAGTTGGAATTGCCCATTTTTCTCAAAGGCTTGTACCCTGGGGTTGATGGTGGATTCATAGATTTTTACTCTCAGTTCCCTTCTGCCTTTTTTTTTCATTTTGGTCATTGTGTCTTGAATACACTCTTTAGTTCCCCTGTGTATGCAAAGACATGGAAAGCCCTGATAAGCCTGACAGGCGAGCTGGGAGAACTTTATACTTGTGTATTGTTCATGCTCACATATTACAGGTTTTTCTATGTTTGTTAAATACAAAACTTTCATTCCAAATAACGAGGATTTGATTGTTCAGCTACTCAGAAAAGGAGCTGTGCTTCAAACATGTTCCAGAAAACATGAGGTGGAAAAAGATGTAGGAAACCCCTTGATTGTATCACAGTTTAGTTAACTTAGGCATTTCCTTTTAAAAAATTAAGCTATCTTAAGTATGATTGCTAGCAAAATCAGCTTCTGACAATAACTTGTAGTAGTTTCGGTTTTCAAAAAAAAAAAAGTATGATTTAAAAAAATATTTATTTTCCAATAGATGGCAGTCTGGCTCAGTAATTTCAAGAACAAAAGCAGCCATCTTATATAAGAGTTTTCCAACTTTTTTTCATTGCTACGTTAAAATCATGCATTTTTAACATGATTGATAGTACAAACTACTTATAAGAATTACAGGTGTTTGATTTTAAGAGGAAAATTTATTGAACATCATGGTATACATTTAAACTACAGACTAAAATATTAGGGCTAAATTTAGAGGTGTATTGTAATGCAGAGGTTACACAACAAGTGTGTATTCGAACAATCTATGTGAATTCCAGAGCAAGTACGAAAATTTAAGTAGGAATAACTTGAAAATCAGGGATCCAGAAAAATTAAATATGTTGGGAAAACGAACAGAAGAATGTCAAATTGTATATTGTGAGGAATCTTCCTGAGCTCCTGCAAGTAAATTGCTTTAGTTTAGATTCCTCTTTCCTTGGAGTACTAACTAATATCATTACTGATTTCTTGTCAGGTTTGGAGTTCCTGTGTATGTATTCATGTGAGAACAAATTATTCTAAATGTAGTATTCAAAACAGAAATATGTTGTATTTATTGCAATGTATTTGTCATTGTGTTTCTTAATTTAAAAAAAAAAATTCAGAACAGAGAAGTATGGACTTTATTTCCATTAAGAAAAAATTCCTGTGGATACCAGAGAATGATATGTTACATTTTATTTGCTTTGGACAGCCTGTGATTACAGAACAAAAAGTACAGTATTAAGAACTTCTACACTTCCATATTTGTGTTTATGAGTGTGTGTATATATATATTTGCAAGATGTATATATATATTTGCAAGATGTACATATTGGATACAATACATCTCAATCTTTTCCTTTCATAAATTTGATGTTTTATTTTAATGATTTTTTCTTAAAAGTGACTTTTAAGAGGTTCATCTTATTCTATGTTCAAAAGTTTATTGTATTTCCAGTCCTTACTTAAGAATGAATTTGAAAAGTATTGTTTTCTTTTCACTTAGTAACAATAACTATTCTCCATAATTCTTGAGGTCATGAGAATTTTTGAACTAAAACTAATTTTAAAATAATAATAATCTGCCATATACACTTAACAAAACTGAAGCTCCAAATTGAAGTATTTTCTTCAGATCAGTCCCTTTAGTCTTGTGTAGTAGGCGGTTGCTTGAAATGTTTGCTTTTACATTTATGCTATTGTGTTCAGAAGCATAATACATAAACTACATTATTGATTTGCAGGTGCAAATGCAATATCTTACTGTCTTTGGATATGTGACATGACTTTAGATTAAAGACGACGTAGTTCCAGAACATGCTTTTGTGCTGTTAACAGCAGAGTATATATTAAAAGATTTTACTTAATTACCTGGAAGTATTGGAATAACTTAAGTTGCAAGGTGCCCCTATTTTTTTTTGCTTACAGAATAAAACTCAAGATAGTAAAAGCATGTAGGATTATAGTGACTGCACTACAGAGGAATTTCACAGAAGTGGCAGCAGTATATCTGATTAAATTTAATGTGGTTATATAATAGATAATAAAGGCTGGCAGCAGTAATTTAAACATGAAGAAAGGTTCTGTGTAGTCTCAGGAAAAAGATTTGGATTTCATCACAGGCATATAAATGTCAATTTCTGCTTACTTCTGTCATCCAGAGAGGGAAGTTGCTACTTATGTACATTAAGAGAGAGTGAAAAAAAAATATACTTAAAAACATCTTATATTAACATTGTTGAAAACAGTGATGGTACATATTCGAAGAGAAGATTCACTTTTTACTCTTATGTCAGAAAAACAAGAAGATGAGGGTATATAAAGGCAATAAAACTATGATCATGTTTGGTTTGTATCTAAGGGGAGATTTGAAAGGATAGAATTGTGTATTTTTGAAAGATGATGACTAAGAATGAATATATTAGAGGTGAATAAAATTTATGCATGGTCCTTTAGAAGTCAGTTATTCACTTTTTTTCTCTAAGGCAAAGAACAATTATTTTTTATAGAAACTACACATGTAAAAGTTTTTTTAATTTTACAAAATAATAATCACTGGGATTTGAAGAATATCGAGGTAAACAATTTAGTAACATTATTCAATGATACTGTTTTGGTGGGGGGGTGTTGTTTGGGTTTTTTAACATAGTATTTAAATAAATAATGGCTGGGCTGAAATATTATAATTGCTAAGAGTGACCAAATATGCTGGAGTAAAATGATTACTGTCTTGGATCAAAAGTGGTAGCCTTTAGCAATACCACACAGTTGCATATAGGCATCTATTGAGGGAGTGAGACAAAATTCCACATGACAATGATGATGAGTGAGCCAGAAGTATATACAATGGCTGACTAATGAGGATACATTAAAAACACATTCAAGAACAATTTTGGTTGCTTATTCATTAGGGAATAGTAAGACAATCAGGACTGATTGTTTGGGACTCCATGGAGAGAAGCAGATACATTTTAAATTATTTAATATAGTAACATTTATTGAATTTGATAATACAGCTTTGCTATATTTTGCAGGTATTTATGATGTTAAAAAAGGAAATTGTGCTGAGGGTCAGTGTTTGGAATATTGTGCTTAACTTAATTCCCCTTTTATAGTAGGGATAGATAATTTATGTATTGCCAGATTTTGACGTTGTGAGAATTTTGTATTAAATTGATCTTTAATTCTTAGATCTAGTTCAGTTATGAATCTCATTTTACAAGCATATACTGACTCTTGTTTCTGTGGGAAATAAAAATATGAAGGCCATCTTTCCCAGGATATGTAAACCTTACATTTTAAGATTCCCTTGTTGCGAAGGTCTACCCACTCTCTGAAGATAAGATTATATAACTTTAAAAATTGTTTTTAAAAGCTACCACCCAACTAAAAACCATCTGTTAGTCCCAGTTTCTAATGCACACAGTGGTATTTCCCACTGAGAAGAACTGTTGTTGCTGTTATTTTTTTTCATTAGATGCTTGTAATGTGACATCCAGTACCAAGCATCCACTTGGTCTATTTAGAATGATATACTTGCTATAAGCTACTTTACAAAATGATTTCTAAATTCTACCTAAACAAGAGCTGGTCATTACAAAGAAGCAGAGTGAAATGTACCAACTTCATACAAATTTTTAGTTTATCTAGCCAAGGGAAGTCCAAACATTTTTAACGTTTTCTTTCCTAACCTATGTTCTATACTTATTAAAATAGGTTATTTTTTGTATCTATAGGTTATGTTATGCTTCAGTACAGTGTTGTAAAGATTTCTGTGTTAGAGGGATCCTACCAGCAGCTGTGTGGAACTCTGCACGGAATAATTTGCCCGGTAGCGTGCTTCACAGCCAACTAAATTAGCCTGCAGCTCCCTGCTGCTGTGATTTCTGGTAGAACTATCGCTAGACAATCCTCCAGCGTGCTGCATAGACATACCCTGTGACATAGTCAGCACTTATTTAAGAATATAAAATCCTGAAACATGACAACACTTAGTATGGTTTAAACTACATGGAGTAAAGTATAACTAGGGGAAGGTGCTGGCCAAGCCACCGCTTCATCTAATCTGCATTAAAAAGTACCTACTCCTTTTCCACTAGAATGATTTTTCTGGAATATTTAACCAGTCTGTCCAATTATGTGTGTGGCAAATTCCTTGACTATCAGATGCTTGCAGGAAAATAGCTTACAGACAAATGAATCTCTCTGAATGCTGTTATGTGTTTAGCTAGTGCTGGTGAATCCTAAATGTATCTAATTCTTTTGCTCCAATCTGTCACATTGTTTACCGCAATGACCCTGTATTACTGTGTTTTGCAGAATGTGTGCTGTATGTACAGGCATTTTCTTTTATTTGCCAAGTATATGCTTCCATTTATTCTTATATAGTAAAATCTGACAGAGTAGAAAAGAACAAACAGTTTGTGCGCGCCCTCCATAACTTGCAATACTTCAGGCTTATTCTTTCTTAAAGCTTTCTTTTCCCTGACTAAGTAATCCTAGCATTTTCAAGTTTATTTTGTATTTAAATCTTGCCATTCTACCAACCACTTCACTTGCCCTGCTGTGGACTCTTTCATCTTAGCTAAATCTCTTTTGCATAAGGATCTTGGATATAGGTATAGCATTTTTTCCATATAAAGTAATTATAATACAAGCTTTTCAGATCAAAGAGCTTGTTTGTCTTTATGGCTATAAAGCTGTATGTAAATTCGGGGTGCTCTGGAAATGGTTAGTAATATTTTATCTACTCTAGAATCCTGTTGGACAGCTATGTTTTATTAAATTAACCACAGTAGATTTTGCATTTTTTCACAAGGACCATTTTAGTTCGGAGACTGTCACATGTTGTAGTACAGAGCACATATGTAATTTGAAGACTAACCTCTGTTTCATTATACGTAGAAGAATACCAAATAAATCTACTAATCTCAACAGGATTAGCCAGGATCTGAGGACTCTATCAGAACTGCTCTTGAGATCATCTTCCCAATATGAAGTATATTTGCTTTAATTAAATCTCTTTTTTGTGTGTTATTTGGTGCTTTAGAGAACCTTCTTTTTCATCCCTATTTGTGTCTTTTTTTTTTTTGTTTTTTTTTTTTTTTTTAAACATCCTGAGCTGCCTGTGCCATTGTGGACACTGTTGCCAGGCTTGCACAGCAGAACACTTGTCTCTTCCATTTCTTCCATACCCTCAGTGTCCATTATCCTATGCATATGCAGTAGTGTACAACATGATGTCCATTATTAAGCTACAGTCTCCAACTTCATTTGGGATCTTCTGAGAGAATTTCAGTCACTTCTGAAGAACAGAAAGAAAAGATAATACCATGAGATTTCCACCCAGACAGGTGATTTTGCAATGTTAACATCAACTCTCCCTTTGTCATATTATTACAAGACCAAATCATCAGGAAGACTGATGACTTTTGCTATTACTAGGTTATCAGTCGCCAGAGATATTTCCCTCAAGCCCTGACTTTCCCTAGAGGTCTGCCAAAAATATGTCATGGACTCCTGCCCTGTGTTTCCCTCGGCTTTCTCCTCTCCTCAGACTTTTCTCCAGTATTCCAGCCAGAATCAGGTTTTCAACTTCTCCCTCACAAGAGAACAAAAAGTTCTTTTCATCGTGATCTTCCTTGGTTCTCTTAAAATTCATTTTCTCCCTATTTGATCAGAGTACCACCAGTAGGGGTGCTGAAATTCCCAAGGTGGGCTCCAGCTGCCTTAACATGAAGTGTCTCATGTCACTGTGGATGCGCAAGGAGCCTTTAGCATGGGGCTAACATGGGCTCGGTCATGCCTTCAGGACCAGTGATTAAGGGTCAACAGCTACCCTGTAGTATCTAAAATGACACTGGATGCTTGTGCTTGGCAGCTGAATCCCACCATAAGCCCTCAAATCAGTTGCATAAAAATAGGCATCTAGTGCTGTTCTGGTCCGCAGCTCAGACATCTACGTGGGGCTGGCAGATGTGACACAGGACTTAGAAAGTCATGGTGTTCTGGAGTGGCAGTTAGAGGCTAGGCAGGGTGTCCAAAGATAGACACTGGACCTCAGTGTAGAGGCAACTTAATCAAGATCCAAATGTCCCTCCAGTAGATTGGCAGTGTTAACATTAAGGATTGAGAAATGTTTGTGAAATTTTAGTAATCTGTTTGGTTTATCGCATTTGAGCAATAGAGTATGTAACGGTGTTTGAGATCTATAAGGAATATGAAGGACTTCTATAACATTTAAGTATGATTAGATTTTAATTTCTGAAAACATTTTTGCTTTTTTGAAAAATTAGTTTTGATACTTTGTAAGATGCCTGAGCTTGAATACGTGGGAGATTTATTTTTCACAGTCATAAGTAGATACTTACCCTAGGGGAAAGATAACTGAGTTAATAAGGAAAGAAGGAGAAATAATGTTTTAAACTGTACTCTTTTCTATCCTGCAATCTTAAACAAGGAATACATCATTCTGGAACTTTTTAGCTTTTGATGTTTCTGCATGTTACAGAGATAGGTATTTCTGTAATATTTCTAGAACTCTATCACTTTTGTCAGCAGGTACTAACGCAGGTTTGCTAGTGTTTTTTAATACATAGTGACCTTAGAATAAATGAGTGTTCTACTTAGCCAACAGGATACAAACAGTGTGTGTGTGTGGGTAAATCTTAAATATCTTTTGTGTATACCTAAAGTCAACACTGATTTCATGTATACTCTATTAGTATAAGAATAAAGTCATTAAGCTTGGCACTGACAGTAAAGCCTGATGATCGCCATCTGATAGGAAATGCATGAGAAGAGTGAGAACCATATGGGTATGTCTCTCAGTTGTTTTCTGTAGTGAGGGGAACAGCACAGTTTTATCCCTATGCTGTAAACAGAAGATGGAGCTTACTAATCAATCAGAGTTATGTGCACCCCTACAGGATCCATTAAGGGGTGGAGATAAGTATAAATGTATGGTTTCACTATATTGTAGTCTATTATTCTTTTCAAGTTGAATAAGTAGGTACTCTCTTAGCAGCAGCAGTCCCAGTTTCCCTTCTTTGTTTCTTCTTAATAAGAGGTATACAAGTAATGCTAATGGTAAATATTCCCCTGTATTTCACAGGGCAAAATGACTGCCCGTGATAAGCTAATACAAAAGAACATTTTCTTTGAAAATTGTTTAGTAGCTAGAATTAGAACATTGGGCGACTTGTTTGGACTACTTGCTTAATTTCATTTTTATTCTATCCTAATGGCAACAAGCACATTTATTTTATAATTGACATATAAAAAAGATAAAGTATTTTTGTCCTTAAGTCTTGAAGTAGGTGACCACTCATGACAGTTTTATGGCATTCTGTTGGTAGATTTTTTCAGTCTATGTGAATAAGCTCAGCAAGTAGAAAATGAATAGCAGAAAAATATATTGGACCCAGGTTCTTATACCTCTATAAAATATAAGAACAGGAGTAATTCAGAGTTAAGGGGCAACTGCCTAATATTTACTATGCGTTAGATATGTTTGCCTATGGAATTAATACAGATCAACAGTGTGCTATAAATGCACCCCTTACCTTTTCTGTAACTTCACTATATACTGAAACCCTTGGCTGAGTTCAGTGGTATAAGTTTTTAAATTGAGATTAGACGCAGAAACCAGGGTTACTTGACCATGCACGCATCTGTTTTTACACCAGTTTCTTTACTTTTCCAGAGGGATGTAAGAGTTGAATGATTTACACCATTTCTGATCATCTATTTTCTTTTCTCTTGGCATCTGTCCTTCCTAAACTTATTATAAGTTTCAGTTTAGTGCCATGAGGGAAAATCTCAGAAGAGGCTCTTCAATTTTATTTGCTTCAGTAGTTATTTGAGATTGAGCAGTTTCTATTAATACTACAGCTATTATTTCTGTTGATGTTGATGCTCTGCCCAATATATCTGGAATATGAACTGTTCACAGCCTGCAAAGAAGCAGCCTTAGCACTGCCTGTCAATCTTAGACAAAAATAATATTGAAATGTTCATTCCTGTACTGGTCTTTCTTTTAATTATTAATAGTTGATTCCTTATGGGTATTGGAATACTTACTACCTTGCCCTTTTCTCTGTCCAAAATGGTGTTTCCTTTAAGGAATCTCAATAATTTTAACAGATCACTTATTTAGCCATAGATACTTCATAAGAAACACAGTGTTACACAGGAGTTCTAGATGAAGGCATGTTACTGACTGACTTGTTTATCTGTATTTTACAGGGCCTTTAGGACACTATATGATGACTGGCTGAAGAAAGAATTTAAGTATTAGCTCTTCAGCTACCTAGGAGTATGCCTGGAAAACAACATAAAGGTGTGCTTATATTGCGGTAGATCTGTACATACTATGTTGAATCTACCACAGGTAAAAAGAACACTACAGATAAGTTAGCATAGCAAGAGCAACCACTGTCCTAAATCTTCTGGTAGTGCTGGTTATTGAGATGACTTCAGTGAAATCACACTTTTAATTATATAAGTCAGGAAAAAGCAACAGCTTGCAGTATGTGAGCTTCACACTGGCAGATTTTCCTACAAGCCATAGCAAAACTTTTGCCTTCCTAGTGAAGATGATTTTGAATTCTACTTCCACCTGCCATGTAAATCAGGCTACATTGAGAGCTGTTGTCCAGTTGATAGTGTTCTGCATCTCTTACTGGGTGGTGTGTGATCCTTCTTTTTAATACCTCTAGAAGAGTCTGAGCTCTTCCATGTTTTACTGAGATCAAAAGGTAGATTACTATTGGACTGATCTCTGCCTGTTAGGCCTTCAACTTCTATAGCACACTGACTTGCCTGCCAAGACATTTCAACTGATTATCAGCTATTCTACTGCATTGTTTTCGTGTTATATTTAGCACTTAGGTGACAATATGGCAAACTACTAGTGATTTGTGACTGATGGATCTGTAGATAATCTAGTACAAATGTTCTTCAAGGCCTTTTTGGTTATCCACTCTTAACCTGCATTCGTCTTCAGATGACTAACTCAGTGCTGTATATAGTTCCTCTGTAGATTGGCTTTGTCTATTCAGGTATGATTTTCTCTTATGTCCTTCATTAAGCCAACAGCAATTTAATGGAATAACAACTGCATTTTCAGTAACACACTTTTACAGAGAATATGCATGCTAAATAAAAAAAGTGTGCACTGGAGGAGTAATAAGTGGTGACTTCTGCCTACTCACTTACCACCTGATTTTTCCCCTACTTTAATTTCTGTTCCTTCTGCTCTATTTCATGACAAATAATGTATTTTCTATAAGTTTCATCATTCTGCCACCCACTTATCCACCCTCTCTTTCACAACTTTAAAAAAAGAAAAATACATGTTTTACAGCTGATTTGCTTTGCAATTACATTGCACTGGGTTTTTCAAATGTTATATGATAACATTCAGATAGTGTAGGGATGTTAAATACAGAGATGCCTCTGTAGTTATTCTCCAACCAGTATTTTCATTCTGTGACATTTAAAGACAAAAATGCTGGTCTTTACTTTGAATTATATTTTTTCCTTTATGCGAAGGTAAATATGCTTAAGCTTCTAATTCTGTTTATATTTCTAAAAGTATTTACACTAGATTTTGCTTTTCTGCAGGCGTCTATACCCTTCATTACCAGTCTCTTCTTTTTCAACTGGTACATGAGTTTTTCACAGTGAGTCACATTATGAAATGAGTCATGTGCATATTGATTCAGGGAGACATATAAGCCTGTCATTAACATGAGAAATCCCATTAACTTAATCGGAACTATTCATGTGCTTAAACTTCAAGACTCAAAAAAAAGTTACCAAATTCCTGCATTTTTGCACAGCCTACATTTGCGTATATCCTTCCTACATACCAACTTAGGTCAAATCTACTATGCCTGTGGGATGGAAAGGCATCCCTAGAAATACATTTCTGTAGCATAGAGTGTCCTTGCAGTCTATGTGGCTTGCTGGGTTGATTCTGTCTTGGGGCTTTATGCTTCAGTGTGCTAAGTTCTTTTTCCTTGGTCAAGCAAAGCACTTGAAATGCTTTGATGTTAAGTATGTGAAATTGATACTAAGTGTGCAAATAGTCTGATTTATGAGTATTAGGTACACGCTCAAAGTTAGGCAAGTGCTTAAAAGACAGGTTCATTTTATTTTACTTGATATCAAGAGGGAGAAATTAATTTGGAAGGCAATTCAATCCTGTCCCAAACACAAATACTAGGATGGAGTAAATAAGTTGTGGAAGTGCCTATATTTCCATGCATTAAAGACAACTAGTTTAATCCATAGATTAAACAAACACCTCAGATTAAATGCTTAGCTTTCAAACAGTTCAAATTAGTTTAAAAGAATGATATTTTAAATACTTTTTTGAAGCAGGACAGTGCATATTGCAGCTTCAAGTAGCTAATACTTCATCCCATTAATTTTGCACTGAAAAACAAATGCAGTATATGTTTCCCAAGATACTTAAAAATGAAAATTCTATAGGCTCCATCTACTACATCATTCTTAACAAATATTTTCTTATTAGGTTAAATTATAATTACTAAAAGCACTTAGTGTTCTATTCTCTGAATTTTTTTGATTTATTAAATTCTTGAATTTTCTGTCATTTGAAAATCTTGACCCACGTGGCAAAATTAAGCAGGAGTTAGAAAAGACTGAATATTCTTACTGAAATATATTGAGGTGTCTTTTGCTTTGCACTTAAGATATATGCACAAAATATCAGATCACTAAATGTGGGCGTCCTAGTAGTGGCTTTTATATATTGATGAAATACACTTCATATGAGGATTACCACACTCAGTTCAAAAGCTTTTATGTTTAGTGAAAAATAAATTAGCCAAGATCAACTTTTTTATTAATACATGACACTCCATTGATGGGCCATTTTTTCTTTTATGGTTATTTTTTAGCAAATGAAAAGCTATCTTAAGTCTTGAAAAATACTAATTCCTTTATCGATGGAAGAAAAGATATCTTTTTTAGTTTATGCTTGATATTTCCTGATTAATTAATAGCTTGTTAGATTTTTAAATCCTAAAACTTTTGTCATATCATATGTATATATACGTCCTTTTATGACAGTAGTGCAGATTCAGAATTGTCTTAATTGTCATTATTTATGTTACATGCAAGGACGAATTAAAAAATTGAAATGTATGGCCCTGCTTTGAATACACGTTCAGATGTACTCATTCATTTTATAATCTCATTTTTGCGTATAATTTTGGCCTTATTCAGTGTATATTGTACTTGCCATCTAGTCCCAGGGTGTACTCTGAAGACAGAATGATTAATTTCTGGGGTGCTCATCATGATAGGTGTCAATAGCACTTGCCCACTGAGGGGCAGTAACTACACATTCATGTATTTTTCTTCACGTATGTGAATTAATCATGTTTACCTAAAGTTAATACATTTTATTGTTGTTTACGTATAGTCAATTACCATGACTCTGCTGACCTTCTGGTGACTTCAAGTTACAGTAATTTCTTCCCAGGTTCAGACATTACTGTGCTTGAGTTCAAAGCGTTTGACTACTTCAGACAAACGGGTTTTTTTTACGGAGCCCTAGTCAGAAAATACTGTCGTGTGCAGCTTGGCTGATGTGCGGTGGTGTAGAGGTCGAGATTGTCTCTGTCTGGGACTGCTAGAGCTTGGATTTCCAGAGCACTTAGTCTCACATACCATTCTAAATGGTCACAGAACATCTCATGCTGGTTTCTGGTGTAACCCAGCACTTCTGCTAACTTGCCTTCACCATTTCGATATAACAAGGAAATAAGGCACGCAAACTTAGTGACCATCTTGGAGAAGTTTAAATGACATGTCCAGCACCCCACAGGGATTATGGCAGAGGCAGGTACAGAGTACCCTTCTCCAACATTCAGCTGCTTTGGGTACAGGGGCATCCTTGTTCTCCTGGTATTCCCTTGCTGAATACAGGAGATGCAGTCAAACTCGAACCAAACTCATGGCACCTGAAATGATGAAAGAAGTGTAAACTAGGAACATATTTGTGAAAGAATGGCTGCAGATGTGCAGTGTAAGGTGGAGGACAAGATAATGAAGATGGGACATGGAAAAACACCAAGCAGGGAGAAGGCCGCCTTGGGGGATGTGGGAAAGGTGTGCCAGGGCCACCAAAACGTTTCACTGTCATTTGTCTGTAAGACATAGCATGTGTCTTGTAAATGAGGCTCCTCCTTGTCAGGAGCCTTACTGAATCCCAGAAGGGTACATCTGGTTAACGTAGGGATCCTGCTGTGGAAAAATAGTAACTGATGGTGTTACATTTCATGCCCAAATGCTGCTTTTTTCTCTTCTGCATCCATCAGGCATTTTCCCCTGGGAGCAGGCTGGGCAGCAGCAGGGGGAGCACTGAGAGCACAGCAACACTCTCCCGGCTCCCCTGTCCCTGGCTTGGCTGCCGCAGCTGCTGGGAACAGCAGCGGCAGGGAACAACCTGCTCAGCCTAATTTATAGAGGATATTCAGCAACAGTTTCCCTCTTTATTAGTTCTTAATATAACATAAAATTAGAGTATTAGACTATAGAACTGTAATTATTTCATGGCATAATTACATATCCTTTGGGCCAGGCAAAGGAGAGGTAGAAGCATGCCTCTATAATCCAGCAGTTAGAATCATATGAAATATTTGCATGGTCCTATGTCTGACAAACTATTTCTTCGGAAGAAACCTCCTACTGACTTCGTTGTTCCAGACTGAGTAGTAGCATTTAGCTTATCAAATGTCTGGTTGCTTTCTACCTTCCATAAGCAGGAGATTGCCTTCTGGATTTCGTCTGCTGCTCTGTTTCAAAAAGCTTATTTTCTTAATACGTGATATGCTGCGAGATAAATGAGTAGTTAACATTAGTGACCAGAACTATGATGCAATAGCAAACAGTAAAGGTCCTATTATCTTCTACAGTTTTGCTGGTGCTATCTTGCTCTAGTGGATACTGTCTGAAAGGGTATTTGCAATACTTCTGCAAACGGATGATAATTATGCAAAATCAGAGGTACAAGAAGTAAAGAAAGATTTTTATGTTTGGTTTTAGATTTCACTGGACTACTACAGGAAAGTTTCCTCTGTATTCTGAAATGAGGGAATTAGTTCACATTTTGCCCAGAAATTGCTGCTTACAAATGTCAAGGCAGAAAGCAGACCAGTTTTCATTAAAAACTGAGGAAAAAGAGGGAGTAAATGGAAATAAGAGGTTTTATATGACTTACTGTATTCATGGAGAAAACTTGTCTAGATAATGAGGCCACATGGTAGTCAGGAAATCATTGACATCTATAAAAAGGAAGGCCAAAACTTTTTGTATGTTTTATACAGGGCCTAAACCTGCTTCAGCTGTGAACTTGGTAGCTTTAAGTAATAGTTAAGATTAAAGGTGCTCTCTTTTTCTTTTCCTGTTGATTTTTAAGAGTGGAACAGACTTTCTCTGCTTTTTTCGTCTGTACTCATCATTCTGTCTGTTGCTAAATATTGGCTTGTTCTCTTAGATCAGGAGAGAGATGTCAAGTTATTGTGATAGCCAATCTGAGATATGTACATATACTGGGAGAACAAATAGACTGTTTACAGAATAAAGTATCTTTCAGTCTAACGTATCCTACTGGGCAAATTTTGCCTTTTGTGTAGATGGAGACATGAAGAGGAAGATTTCCGTACCTAAATTTTCAAAGGCGTAATCTAAATGTTCATCAGATATGAAAATCAGAGGTGATGTGTCAGACCCAGTAGAATCTGAGGAAACCTTGCCACTAGTTATAATGGTCCAATGTCCTTATGCTAGATCTTACTACTCCCTTACTGCTATATTATTGTTGTCTCTTTTCTATATGCAGAGAAATTATATTGTTAGTTTCTTACTGTTATAAGCAATTTTTAATACTTAATTCACTGTTCTAGTAAAAAAAAATAGAACTTTTAAAACAATCTTTTATTCTGTATCGGTCTTGTGGTTTTCCTACCAATTTTTCCTTTTTATATAATATATCTAATATCTTTTAAGGTTTTCTGTCTGGTTTGTTTGAGGATATATGATGCTTATACTCATATCTCTTCTAGCTTAGACAGAGTTGGCCTTTTTGAAACTTAATATTACAGTTTATGTTGTCTTCACCATTTCATAATGTCAAATTCAATTAATTGAGCAACTATGATCTAGGTGGCATTTTCTAACTACATTTACTTTTTCTTTTTGGAGTCAAAACAGGCATGAATAAAAGGTTCTCAATTGTGCCTATTTTTCTTTAGGTGACAGAAATCTCTTCCTCTCTCTTTATTTATTTCTTTTTTTCCGAGAAGTGAGCATAAATAACTTTGGTTTCACTAAAACTTTCCCCACAGGGCTATTTCAAGGCTTCCCAGCAGCACACACAGAATTAGATTTTCATGTCCAAAGGATCTCTGAGGAGGCAAAATTAAATTATACAACAGAACAGAAAAATGAGGGAGTTCTGGGAAAGGAATGAAGGCTAGGAGAGAATAGCAGGAAACTGGGTGGTCTGGGTTGCGAGTTTTATGGGCCTGTGTGACAGTCTGAGGTCTGTGGATTGATTGTAGATCTTTCTGTATCTCACCTGCCTCCTCCAGGTGCATCCCTCTCCCCAGGGTATGCAAACCCAGTCTACCCCATTTAGGGGACTTCTGACTCCCCTTTTCTCTCATGCAACTGTTAACTCCTTCGCTCCTCTTTGCAAATGCAGCTCTCTCCCTGCAGCTACTCCCACTTATGCCTTTGCACCTGTTGTCTGGGAAGAACTGGGCTTCTAGCAGCAGGGATGGGCGAGAAAGGAGATAGCAATAATTGTTTCTTGACCCTTCACATACATTTTTCCTAATACTTCCTTTTCAGTGCTTTATCAGTAGCAGAAATCTGGGCAAGAAGACAGAAATCAGTCGTTAAGTATAAAAAGAGCCAACCCTACTCTGCAGTGGTCTGTAAATGATCATGTAATTCATACCTGGATTGTCTAGTTGCATAAGAGTACTAGTCAATTTATTCCAATAGTGTGTCTAGTGAACTCTGACATCGACTGGTCCTTTTTTGAATGATCAGGAGATCTACCTATATAATATTCCCCACTTCTCATTCATTTTGAAAACATTAATTTAAACTTGTGTGATCCCCACTCTATCTTAGACTATTTATTTCAAATAAATGTAATGGAAATAATACAACTCTCTTTCATTCTGCTTGTGTATTTTTTTCTATTGTTCAATAATATTTTTGCTATGATTTTCTTCTGCTCTGTTCCTGTAACAGCTAAACACTCATATGTTCTTCCTTGAATGATTCAAATGTATTGAATTTCATTATTCATCTTCCTTCAGTTGTGTTAAAAATTCTCTTTGATATCATGTGTGTATTTTTTACCTTTAGAAGGTGCATTGACTATACTTTTTTTGGTGACTTGTCTTCATTCACTTACATTGGCTTGTAAGGTCACAGCTAATGTGCGTTACCTGCTTTCCTGTACCTAGCACTGCTGCAGTTCTTTGCTTTTTGCTCCAGGGGGCAAGAAGCACTTTATTCTCTGGTACAACAATTTTGAGATTTAAAATATAAACGTAGGGCAACCACCATGGAAGATGGCGTCATAAATAGAAGGGAAAGACCTGTAGTCTGCTTCCTTTGTCTATGCAAATGCTCAGTAATAATAGTCCTTCACGACCCACACTGCAGAGTTAACCCAATCCTTTTAATAATCTGTGTAAGAATATTGGTTGCTATGGCAACACAATCTGTGGTACCACTTGACTGTCAAAATACCCGCATGAAATATCAAGCTAAGAATGTTTTAGAAATTGAATTTTAAAATAAAAAGTAAATAAATCCACCTAAGTTTAGAAGACATGGCTAGATTCACGAAGTCTGCAACAAGGGAACAACCATTTTCTAACCGAGGGGAATCAGACTAGTAGCGATGGGTGTCTCGTGTTTCTCATCTTTGGTGAGTGAGCTGAAATAGAATTTAGAAATCTTTTTTCTGCTTAAATTAATGATATACCAGCCACATCTGTGTATAAGAAGTTAGCACAATAGTTAAAGGTTAAATGATCCTCAGATGTTGCACAATTTGAGTTAGTACCTGTCTGTGCAGTGCCTTTGCTTCTCTTACAGTTTCCATCAGCTTGTATTCATCTTCAGAACTGCTGCTGTTTCTCCACTTCTTTCCCTCCCTACTTTTCCTTCACCTCTCCATTCCTTTTCTTGCAGCAGACTCCACACATTTCTTTATTCTATTGGCTAAAATAATGTGCAGTTAAGTGGTTTGGGTTTTTTAAAATTTATTTTTATATGGGCCTCATGGCAGTGTTTTAGAGCTAATGTTACCACCAGATTAATAGATGTGGTCAGCCATTGTCTCAAACAGCATTATGTTGGTCAGGCAAAAATCCAGCCACTTCTGAAAGATTCTTTAAGATAAACAAGCATTCCTAAAGACACCGTTTAGTATCTGAATATCAGGTAGGTTGCACAAACAAATGTCAAGCAGGCTAGAACAGCTATTACATATTCCAATTTAAATATGGACAAAGAATTATGATGTGAGTAAAATTTACTTTTTTTTTTTTTTGCTGTCATCATTTTTTTTAACATGAGATTTTAAAAAACATTCAATACTGGCTTAACTTTTTTCCCCTTTCTCCTAAAATCAATAAAAGTTGGCACTGCAATTCATTCAATTGGGGTGGACTATCCTGTGTAGCAAATTAACATAAATAATGGGAACTGTTCACTCTTCCTGTTTCTGGCTGTCATAAAACATTAGGATACTGTTTTAAGCAAAAATCAGCATTATTCCCATATCACTCAGACTGATACGGAAACCTTAATGCTCACAACCGAATGACTTTTTCCTGTAAGTTTCATCCCTTCTAGCTGGTGAAACAAAATAAGACAGGTCATTTTTAAATAAAATTTTTGCCTACAAAATAAGATAACATGTTTATTATTGGTAAATATATAAAAAAAAATGAAACCCCATATTTTGATTGAATTTATGGTTTTTCTGCAAAAAACTTGGACTAATCCAGTCAAATGTAATACAACTGTACTTTTCTGAACACAACAGATGACTATTGAAGCAAGATCCCCTTAATTTATATTATTTCCTTCTTGGGGATAGTGTTTAATTTTTTTTTTTAATATAAATGTTAGTTTTTATTCTCTGTGGGATATCCTAAACTTAATGATGTTAAAGCAAATTTTAAAGTAAAGTGAAGTAGAAATTGTGAATTACTTGATAATGAGGAAAATAAATACGTATTTTTAATGTATGATACTATGTTAATTCATATTTAAAGTATAATTGTAGATAAGTCAGTATGCACCTATGTGATTTTCATACAGCAGATTGACAGTTGAGTAGTTACTTTGTATTAAAATAGAAGTTTATCTTTTGGAATTTATAAATGGGAATTTTTTAAGTTCTTTTCATTAAGTAAAATGTTTCTTTACAATATAACACTGTGTTTAATTTGAAAGTACTATTTCTTTATGCACAGAGGCCTTCTTCAACATGTTTATCACCAAGAGAGGAAGAAGATGATGATGCAGGTGAAAATACTTGTGGTCCTTCAGGTTTATGGGAGGCATTGACACCTTGTAATGGATGCAGGAACCTTGGATTTCCCATGCTTGCACAGGTATATGTTTACCTTTTCATCATAAAACATTAACTATAGAAGAGCTGCTTAAGTCTCTTCTCTCTTACCTCTTACAGTAATTTCTAGTCTTGCCTTCTTCCCTTCATAATTGTTACCTTCAGTCTTCATTTTAACCTCAAAATTTGATTTTAAAATTAAATGTCAAGGTTTGGTTATCCTGCTGTGATACTCATCCAGATGAGTTTAATATCAAGACTGATTGATGTTTATTACCCCCATTTTAGACAGATAGTTTTTATGTTGCATAGCTTTCTCTTCTGATTCAGTCTGGAAAGAAATTTTGGAGTCACATAGTTTCCTTTGGGATAAGCACTCTATTTTTGACCAGTTTCTAATTAATATAATGGCATTTCAGCTACTTTCTTTATAGAATTAATTGAGGATATCGTGTGTAACTCAACTGATGTAAGAATATAGCCTAAGACTTCTCTTTGAAGATTATGTAAGTTAAAAACAAAAAAGTCCCCAAACATTTTCAAGTGCTCATGGTAATACAGAGGAGAATAAATAAAAATGGGTAATATACTTGGGTCTAAGTCCCAACAATTCTCAGAGCAGACCAGTCTGCAGTATCCACCAAGGCATGCCAACAGCTGTGTCCTGAACAAGTGATATTGTATTGCTACAGAACAGGATGATGCTTATTGCTGCTTCTGGGTCTCCCTTGTTCTCTCACCCCACTGTGGTTTAGCACTCTCATTTCTGTAACAGTTTTTCTGCGCTTTTCTTGTAGCTTTGAATGGAGACCTGCCAAATTTCTGTTTAGAAATGTCTGTTTTTTCAGTTGCATCCTTACTTGGCACTGCATTTAAATAGCTTTGTCAGATTCTTGTGTACCAGATTGGAATTACATATCCTGTCTCACCACGCTTTATACACTGTTGCTTTCATACCGTGACTGCACGTTTTATTCCCTTTAGTCCCGTGGGACTTGCACCTGTTTGTAGTCAATGCTAAAGCTTCCACTGCAGTCAATGGAAACAGGATATGGCAACTAACGTGCTTGAATAACAATGAGCACTGCCCTATCTTTTTATAAGGAGCTTCTATATTCCTTTCCCCTTTCAGTGGCTGTTTTCTACTTCATACTATCTATCAATTTAGACATTTGGCAAGGTGCAGAGCTGTCGGAATTATCCTGATTTACAATAGGAGTGCCGTAGTTACTAATTCCTCATTTTTAAGAATTTGTTTCAAAAGATATTTCTTAAATGGAACTTTTCTTATTTAAATATGTATCACCTATGGTTTAATTATTGTTAAACTTTCCTATGATGAACATATATGCCATTTTGGAGTGATTTCCTAATTTTAATAAACATTTCTGTTTTCCTTGTTCTTTTTAACGTAAGGTATATGTAAAATGTGTTATAAAATTGAGGAATGCATTTGAAAAATAGAATAAAGTTAGCTTTGTTGGTTGGTCTCTCTTTCCTATTTATAAAGAGAGATTTGTGTCAAGAATGATGTAAGTTTTAAGATAGTGACTCCTGAATTAGTTTCATTCATTGTACTTGAATTTTAAACTCAACCTTACAATATCTCATCTTTCTTGCTCTGAGAACTGATAAGATTTTTAATTGTGGGTACAAAAAAGAGTATACTTGTTCTATGTTCATTCGTGAAATGACAGATTGCCTTTCTAGATTGTTTCTCTCCCTAAAAATTGAAGACAGAGATAGTTTTGGGGTTTTGTTGTTTGTTTTTTCTTTTTATGGAAGAAAGGAAAGAAGTTAAGTAGTGAAAAATCTCCAAATTACAAACCAGTGAATTCAGTTTATAAAGTGTTGCCATCACTGTATGTAATCTTTCAAGCTGTTAGCTAATCTGTTGGCTCTTTCACATTTACTTCAGAATGCAGCAGAGAACATCTTGTTCTAAGGGATTGAGAACACAAATTATTTATTTCAATTTTTAGATTAAGACCAGTGTCTTGAATTGATCTAACAAATTATATAGATATTATCTGCAACAGAATGTTTTAGGTAAAAGTACAAAAAATTGTGTCTGATACTCATGTCACTCCACTAACATATCAGAAAATGCAGACTTCATCATGAAGAAACAATGAGATAAGGGTACTTGACATCTCTTAAAATCCATACTCTACTAAAGATCCCAAAATAGGGAAAAGGGTCTATCAATTACTCTTGAACACAAACAACAAATTCATATTTCCGGTTCTCTTCTAGTTAAAAAATAGATTTTTACAGTTATATAAATATACTGTGTTTACACATCAAAGGAGAACAAACATAAAGATTGATTCTTGGTTTATATATGCAGTCAGAGGTACAATGGTAAAATGAAAGTGAATTTTAGGTGAGATTATGACAGTGTCCGTCTGTGACCTAATGAGTTAACAGTTTTCAATATGCCAAAGAAAAGAGCAGTTATCTCCTTGACAAACTTGATTTCTTTATTGCAGTTATGGAAAAAGGCTTGGCTGGAGGTACTTCCGACATGCAGTATGTCATTTCTGTCTGTACTGTGCTGGGAAGTGTCATTTTAGAAAGGGCTGTTATAGAAAGTTCTGTGTAAATTGTTCTGCAGATATCATTTAAAACCTAACATAGCAGTAATACAAGTATTCTCAGAATAAGCATCCCTCTGTTACAGTCTCACAATTGGTGAAGTCCTGGAAGAGCTTAATGGAAAATCTTTATGTGTCTTGTAAAAATTTCAGAGTTTTAGAAAGTGCCTAGTTCTATGTCAGAATGGAGCTAGCAACCAGCTTCATCCAAAATAAAAAAAAAAAAGCCAGAGAGCAAGGATACTCAGCTGGATTTTGGGAGACTGAAATTTAAATGCCTCTTCTTATTTGAGTGGAGAGTAAATTCCATGTGTAGGCTATGATTTATGGTTAATGTGGGGCTATTGCTTTTTTCTGAAATTAATCTTTCTTTTGGGGCAGAAATTCCATCCTTGGTAAAACTGATGCACTTTTTTGTGAAAAATGTTGACTTCCAGAAACAAGTATTTTATATCTGAAAAAACCTTTCTTAGGAGATTCCAGACTCTATATTTTCTGGCTGTCAGTCAGTACAAAAGAGAAACCTTTTTTCCATCTGTATAACTGAATAACTATCTTCTACAGTTTCCAGAATTTCTAATAATATTAAATATCAGCACAGTAAAAACAGTTTTGAAAACTTTCAAAGATGTAAAACTGCAAAACAGCTTCTACAGCAGTCTCAAATTCTAGCATTGCAGGCTTCATTGCAAACAGTTTACTCTGCAATGACATGCCTGTTAAACTGAGAGAAAGCTTTTATAAATGGTATGATAGTACCAAACCCTCTTCCATGAATCTCCAGTTCTTGTAAAATCTTCCTACAGTAACTCCAAGATTTTTCATGCTTTAATGGTTGCATTTCTGGCCATCATAAAAATATGATACTAATGAACATTCTGTTCTGTCTGAGAGCTGGAATAAAATAATATGATGTAAGAATGTCATGTAAGACTGTACCACCACATTGTCTGCAGTTTGTAAAGTGTCGTGATAGCTACAATATAACTGTGGACACATAGCTGCAGCCTCGCCAGCAGTTAGACCTTCAGGTACTGAGTACATGTGCCACAGGTCCTGTTTTTCTACCTGTATCCCAGTTGTAGTGGGAGACTGACTCCTCTGAAATCCAGCCTTCAGCTGATTTTTCTTCCCAATCTGAGTTTCAACAAGCTTCTCATCCCGGTCTGCTCCTTTCCCATGCATACCTTCTCCATGCCAGTCTGTCTGTCATTGTTCTCTTGTTTTGGTTCAGGCACTTCGCTATTCCACATTGCCTTTGGTTAGTCAGTGAACAGAGTTAAGTTTCTGTCCTCACAAAGGCGAGAACAGCAAATTTAGATTGAGTAAGGATTCACCCCTTTATATTTTTGGTAAAAGGAGTTTGAATTCTGGTCCCTGCTCTGTGTTTGTATAAGTTTATGACAGTTTACGTGGAGTGCCGTAAGCCAAAGACTACAGAGTTATGGTCGGTTTTGGATGCTGCTTTTTCATCTGGTCAAATTTCAACTTGTATCAAACTTCTTTTCAGCATAGTAAAAGGTTTGAAAGTACCCCCATATCAGAAAAGCCTATAATCTAGTAATAGATGGGAGCTGTGGATGTGGATTTCTAAAACAGAAAAAAAAATGAAACTTGATCCTGTCTCCTGTGAGTGCTCTAATTTCTGTATCATTTTGTGCAAGACAGGCATTTCTACTAGCCTAGATTAAGAAAAAAACAAAACAAAACACAACACCAAAACAACCCCCCAAAACACAGCTAGCTGTTTCCACTGTATTCTGGAAGAAGCCTCATCCAGTAGGGGTGTGATGCATTTTCTAGGGACAGGAAAATCACGAATTCCCAGGGAAGGCAGTGTGCTTCTATCTAGATAGTGTATTTATGTCTAGACAGTTCACAAAGGTTCAAGGGCATTTTGCTCTACCTTGTTTTAATGCAAACTAACATTGAGACAAAGTCATTAAGAGAACTTTGAAACACGCTGAGAACTTTGAGACATGCCGAGATAAAAAAGCTGGTCTGAAACTGCCCTAGCACAAGCAAAGCCTGTGTTTTCTTGTGTGTGTACAGATGAGCTACACCAAGTTCTGCCCCTTGATAGAGGAACATTCAGTGCGTACTGGTCAAAAGACAAGATGGAATGAAAACTACAGAGTTTCATGTTTGCTGCTTTATTCAAAGGAAAAAGTTTCAGTATGTGGATATTGTCAGGGTGCACTGAGGGGTGGCAGGGCAGGTCCTCACCAGGTAGAGCTTGTCTCACCGCCCCTGTGAGGGAGCCGGGCAGGTTGAGAGGGTAGCTGGGGGCAGCCCTGAGCACAGCGCATCAGGCAAGTTCATGATGCTGAGGCAGGTCTGATGTCAAGCCAGAAAGTCAGCCCACACGTTGGGGTCAGGATCAGGCCGCGTGAGATTGATCAAGAACCAAGAGCAGATCACCAGGATGACCACGGTGATAAAGCAGGTCTGAAGTGAAGCTGGGAAGTCAGTCTGCAAGTCAGGGTCCAGATCACTGGAGTCGTTGGCCCAGATGTGCCAATGGGCACACATGTGGCAGAGTTAGAGATGGGCATTTCTGCAGCTTGTCTCAGGCAGGAACTGAGGGCCCAGGGCTGACCTGAAATGGGGCTCCTGTGCCCATGGGCATGGGTGTGGGTAGGAACCCCAGGTGAGGCTGTTCAGGGACAGTAAGACCTATTGCTGCACTCAGAACTGTGACAGATACAAATAAAAGCGATAAAATACATAAACTGGAAGCTGAATTGAAATATGGTAGTTATTTGATCTGTTATTGCAGAAAAGAAGAATAAGACTGAGAAGGAGCACTTACTGATGTACTAGATTGCTTTACATGTACTTCATATACAGGTTATCCATATATGTGTGTGAACATAATTCATCTGCTTTTGTAGCTGCGTGTCTTGGCTCGTCTATAGCTGCATGTCTATAGCATCTGTATAGACAGAGTATTCCACCACAGGATGCTTTCCTGAAGATTCCCAATGCTGCATGCTGCAAAAGCAGATGGGATTTGTCAAAAACCATGTTTGTGTGTCTAGTAATGGTCTAGCCATGCGGTACCAAAGTACAGGGACAGCATTGGTAACAGCAGGGCCTGGGCTTTGCGGAGTGCTGTGCCTGTTAGTCTACTCCTGGCTCTCACTCCTGCCTTACAGGGAAGACACAACCTTAACTTCTGCAATCTCATTATATTTAAACGTGAAATAGGCATTAAGCAGCTCAGGTCTGGAGGTAAAGATACTGGAATACTTCAACCATTTTCCCCATAAAGTCTCCTTATGGCAGAAATTTAGAAGACTGAACAAAAGATAGCTCCTCTGTTTCCTAGTTAGTCCAAACATAGGTTTTGGTGAAGCAGTAGGAAGCAATTTGAACAAAGATGAGTTTGGTGAGGGCATTTGTTTCCTTTATGGATTGATTAAGGGGCGCAAAGTAAAGAAGGGGTAAGAAGTATGGTAAGTAAATGTAGAGCACTCTTGTGTGCCAGTAATAGAATTGTTCCTTAGTCTTAATCTTCTATTCTGCAGTGTGCGCTAATTTACTATGCAGCTCCTAATGTATTTATTTTACCAAGTTTATCAGTACCCACATACATGCTCACATTTTCTTTGGAATAAAGCAGCATACTCCAAATGTATGAAACTCTGTAGTTCTCATTCCATTTTCTTTATCATGGAGAGTGTGCTTTGAATATTTCTCTGCTAAGGGGCAAACAGGGTCTGATGTACAGAGATAAATACAGGGCTGTCTGCAGTGTCAGAGAGAAGGGTGGTGCAGAGTCCTGTGTGATCGTAGCAATATTATCCGTTTAAAGCAAGCAGTCTGCACACCTTAATCTTGACAGCCATGCCAGAATATTTTCTAATTGTGATATAAAGTAATTGTGAGACAAGATCAGTTTAGCTATGTCCCATTTAGGAAGCTGCTGGATCAGCTTGACTGCACTGCCTCTCCAATTAAGTATTGTAATGTATAACTTAAAAATCCTGACAGTCCCTGTTTGACATGACGGCCAACCAGGAACACCACATTTGTCTAACTATTACAAAATGAAAGTAATATCTGTAAAGAGAAGAGTGCAGTTGCTATGGAAAATCTGAACTTTGATTTAAAAGCCATAAGTATAAATCTTCATGTTACCAGTTGCCAGGAAGCATGGCTATTTACAAAAATATAGACAGATATGGAAAGTTTACTTAAATATTTAAAGAAGCACTACGTTTCTAGCTTAATGTCAGATTTTCGTCTTTTTAGAAGCAATGAGCTTCTGGGAGACCTTCACATTTACTTCTAAGACTGATGTATATTCTGCTTATACAACTCCAGGATTCCTAGAGGTAGGAACTCTAGCAACTTTGTCACAGGTTCTCCTGTGGAAGAGAAATTTCCCAAAAGAGTGTCTTTTATTTAGAGGGAGGGAAGAGAAAGAGGACTCTGGACTACATTTTTAGGAGATAAACTGTATATAATACTGTTTCTTTATCGGTATAGGCTGTAATAGGAATATTTAGAGTTTGGAGTTTGATGCATCAGTTAATGGGGTTATGTATTTCATGTCTGACTTCCAGAAGATCCTCATGTCTGTACTTCTTTTCATATAATTTTAAAAAGTAATTTTTAACGGGAAGGAATTTTGTGTTGTGTTTGTATTGTAGAAGCGAGTTAAGGTTAGTCTATAGAAAGCCTGACATTGAAAATTATTAGGTTGCAATTATGTTTGCAATTTCAAAGACATTTCTGGATACATGAGAGACAAATGAGGAAATTAAGTAAGGCGCTAACTCAGTTTTCACATAGAGATCAAGTCTATTCCTAAACAATCTCCATACTGATACTCTCTGGAGAGGGACAGCGTGACTCTATGTTGTCTCTTTCCAGAGAATTTTAATATTGGAAAATCTATTGGGCATTATTTATTTTCATTTTAACCTATTCTTCCAGTTTGAACTCCTTCTATTCTCAGTTGCCTCTAAGAATTTTGCGAGTGTTATAGTGACTTTTTGAACTGCTGAGGTGCAGAGTGGGGAGTATAAAAGAGGGACTATTTCTTCTTTGCTCTTTAATGAAAACAGAGAAAAACAAAGAGCATATTTTTAACTAAACACTATTGACTAAAGTATTTTAACAACTTGGACCCAAGAAATGGTGTCATCCTTCACTTCACTAACAACTTTACCTCTCAGTGCATTCAGTGGAAGTACATTTCAAAACAGACTGGTAAAGAAACAGGTTTGGCTAATATTACTTGGTGTTGAAGTTCACCAAAGTTAGAAATACAAAGCCTTGTGGCATTATCTAATTTATATGTTACAGGGGGGAAACCTGTTATGTTGTTTGGTGATGTACTAATTTGATAGGGGATGATATAGACATGGTAGTGACAGAATTATTTTCCAGGGAAGACTACCATTAGCCAGGAAAACTTTGGCATACAGTATACCTGGAACATGAATAGCCAGAGTAAGATTGTTATATTATCTATAATATTTTCCTATAGTTTCTAACTTTCAATGAAAAATATGTGGGTTTTTTTCTTTTCTTAATTTAGTAGATTAAATGGTGAGTTTACTTAAGTGAGGTTGACGTGGAGAGCTATATTACCCATAAAAAATATCTCTGTTAAACTCTTGATTTGCAGTGTTGTCTCTTCTGCAGTAAGCTGAAGCTTTATTGGTAATTTCAGGAACCTGCCACCCACACACTGAAGCAGCTACTGAAAAGTGCAATATGTATTCTGCCTAGAAAGAATCAGCAGGTGATGATTATACCCTGCTGAACAGTGATGGGAAATAAGTATATTGCAAAAAAAATGTGGCTTATTTTAGTGCTATGCTACATTTTCTGATTGTGTTTTAAGGAATGAAGCTGAGCGTTTTGTTCTTGCATATAGTACGTAGCTTCTTATTTTCCAACGTAAGTTTCCAGTTACCTGTGACTTCAGATGTCTCGTGGCAAATGCATTTTTACTGTACTAGTACAATCTAGACACCACTACACAGATATGTAATGTAACCAGAGATGTTGTAATCTATTTATCCTTGGGTATTTTCAGAATTGACTGGACAAAGCCCAGAGCAACCTAATGGTTAAGATAGCTCTGCTTTGACTGAAAGTTTGGACAAGATGACTTCCAGAGATCTCTTTCATATAATTATATATAAACACCTACATTCTATAATTCTCTGTCTCCATTTTCTTCAGTTTGTAAATTACTATTTGTGAAAGTATGGCTGTCCCTGTCTGGCACTGTGTAAATCTGGGCACCGCTGGTCTGTGTTGTCTTTTGGTGTGATCATGAAACAGCAAAATTAGATGGGATGAGATAGAGAAAGAAGAGAGGTGTCAAACAATACTGGAATTATTGATATATATCGGAAATCATCTGAAGTATTGATTACCATACTGGTTTTCAAGATGAACTTTAATTACTATGAAAGATATTCAAATTCATGTAGAAATTAATGTTAAATTGAACATTGTCACATTCCTAACTGAAATATAGCACAGTGATCAACTGGGAAGATCTTAAATAGTATAAGTACGTTACATTTCGTTATTTTGTGGTTTGCGATTTAGTGGT
Source organism: Phoenicopterus ruber ruber (assembly GCA_009819775.1). Taxonomy (NCBI): domain Eukaryota; kingdom Metazoa; phylum Chordata; class Aves; order Phoenicopteriformes; family Phoenicopteridae; genus Phoenicopterus; species Phoenicopterus ruber. The sequence continues at coordinate 53,893,818 of CM020215.1, read as the reverse complement.
AACCAAAAGACACGCTTTCAGGGAATGTTTTTGCTTTCAGTACCGCTTGACAAATTATGGGAAAATAAAATAAAATAAAAAAAAAATCAATTTGAATTGCACACCAAATGTATAGCAATAATACATAGCAAATAGTTTTGTAGGTGAAAGAAGTTCAACTTTGTATTAAAAACTTCATGTTTGAACTTCAGCTGCTTCATAACAGAAATATTAAAGCAGTATGCTGAAACTTGAAAACTTACATAGAAGTTCCTGGTTAGTCTGACCAAATTGGGTTTACTGTTCAGTATTACATTTTTGGGGAAAAAAGCCATCATAGATACTTTGTATTTGTTGTTTCTATGACAGTAACAGGAGGAAAAGAGTTTATGCACAAAAAGGCTGGTATTTGAGGTACCTGGAGTTAAGAGATCAGTTAGGTGGTGATATCTGGGCACTGTAATTACTACATGGATTTGCCATTAAGTCATGCTATGGTAAGGTTGCAGTTCTTTGAAGGGCTGTTTAAAGGCACTTGACATTTTCGGATGTCTTGTGAGCCTAGCAACTTTTTTTCTGGTTTGGGTTTGGAGGGTTTTTTCCGATGGTGGTACAAATATATTTGAGAACCACTGACAAGCTAATACTGGAAACTGTGGGGGATTTTTTTTTTTTTACTTCAGTTTTTAGTAGTAAGGAAATTCGTGGTTTCATAGAGTAAGTCTCTGGAGAAATCTGTAAAATTGATAGAACCTGATTTCTTTCTGAAGAAAAGACCTGACTGACAACGGAACATTTAAAAAGAACAACTTTGTAGTCTGTAACTATGAATCCTCTCTTGCTGTACAAAAGAAATTGCGTGCCTTGGGTTTAATGTCATGTCTGGCTGTTGTATTTCACTGAAAACTTTTATTACCGGTATCCATTATACTGAGTCTGAAAATGAGATAAACCCTGATTCAACAAATTACTTAAGCCTACTTAAGCATAAGCATTAATATGCTTAATCCCATTTGGGCTTCCATACATGCAGAACTTTATCAGGAGACACTTGTGTGTTCACAAAAATCCAACCCCAGTCTAAGACTGAGTTTCTTAAAATCTGGAATTGATTGTTATATTTTGCCACTCTTAGTAATTAATAATTAAAAATAATTCATGAATTGGAAGTCAAATAAAATGAAACTGAAGTTAAGGAGTGTCCCTATCTTGAGATATCAAAGGGAAATATGTTGCATGTTTTCATAATAAGGTATTTCGGATTTGTTTATTGATAGAAAATGTGATCTGCCCATTCTAGTCAAATACACCTTTTCACTGTAAGGCATCTCGGAAAGGCAATTCAGACAGGAAATGAGGAACATTATATTTTATGCTTTTCTGCCTAGAATGGTGTTAATCATTGGTATTGCTGTAGAATGCAAATGCTCTATTCACTTTCCAGAACCAATAAGCAGTCCTGATCCGTAAAATCTTACTAAAATAAATAGAAGTAACAGTAATACTACTAATTATATAGGGAATAGTTGTGTTACTTTGGAAAAACAGCTATTTTAAAAACATGTTATAAAAGCCTCTCTGTTTAATCAGAACAGTCCACCAGGCATTTTGCAGAGTTTTTCCACATAAAGGATATAAGTGTGAAGACACTGAGGTAAATTAATAAATTGACAGTATCAAGTTGATTATATTATTTTTGGAGGTGCTATAATTTAATAGCATCCTAATTTTTGATTCACAACATTTTATACTGTGAAAAGAAGAGGGAATAAAATCTTTAGGCAATGTTAAGTCCCATTTAATTCTACCTAATTTTGAATTTAGCAAAATTGAGTCCATAACTCTCAGACAGCGTTTTAGCCTACCTAATTGTCTAAGTACTTACAACCCACTAGCTTCCTCCCTAATCAGCTTTTATATTTAGCAGATACTTAAATTCTATATACACAGAAAGCTTTTTGCGTAAACTTTGTCCACATTTGTATGTGGACAGGTGCCTAAATTCTGCCTTATTCAGATTGGTTTTATAGAGTTACTGGTTTGCATTGTGATGAACAAATCTTGACAGCAGAGAGTTCATTCAGAAACCCATCTGGGTGCTTGTGCTCCCTGTATCAATGAGAAAGTGTGGACATCTCCGAAGATGTTCAATTGATTGCTCTTTTATGTTGAACAGGAAGCCACTGGACACCAGCCAGAGTGAGACATGAAGTAGAGGGATGTGTTTGACTACATGCCTAGCTTTTGAGCTGAATTTCTGTGCAAATTAAACACCAGGGCACTTACAGAGGCTACGCAACTGACAAACAGAAGGCCTTCCTTCACTCCTTTCTGCCCACTTCCAAAGTGGACAGATGGAGGGTATCTTTTTTTGTTTCTTTTGAATGTAATAATGTTCTATTGTAAAGTGCACAAACAATTTTTGAGCTGCCTCTTAAGGACAGCTATCTGAACATCTTTCTCCTAAGGACAATTATTTTTCATCAGGACTGTATGACAAAAGAAGTGCAGATGCTCCACAGTTTGGGTTGTAAGTGGCTAGAGTCTCACTTTCAACCCAGAAAGAAAGATCCACTGCAAAGTGTTTCCTGTTGTCCTGCTTTAGGTGGTTCCACATGACATGCAGGCTTTCTGAGTAGCAGATTTCTTCTTCTGACCAACTCCGTTTCCTCATTGTGAAATTATGAAAGGATCTTGAGTTTGCAAATTACTTGAATGTATGTTAACTTTAAGCATTTAAGTTGCTATTTTGAAGTTGAGTTACTCATTTGTTGAAATATAAGAAATTAGTTGGATCAGAACCTAGAGCAATAGAATCAGTAGGCAAAGAGGGTTTTTTACCATCTTGTTTGTGTGAAACACTGATATAGTAGTTTGTTTGCATATGAAGGAAGGTCACACAGCATTAATAGAGAATATCGGTAGTAAAAGTACTACGTACAGACAGCGTGACTGCAAATCTGGGGCAAGATTCCTGAATTGTGGCCAAATAGATATATGATTCTGTGGTAGCTGTTCTGAAACTGGAATCTTGCAGTGAACCTATGGAAAGTTTTTTAAGTTCAAATTTCATTGAAAATATGGCATTGGTTCCCTTATAATCTTTATTCACTTAATTTTTTTAATAATCTCCACATTCTCGGTTTCCGTTATACAATAACTAAGGCTGAGTATTTGAAATAAATAAGTAGATTATCATACCACAGAAATCATTATAGTAACAATTAAAGCAGTAGTACTTTGACATAAAACAGTGGGATTTCTTACTTAAAGAGCCATAAGGAAGTAGCATGTTTATTAGCCGAATGTTTCTCCTTCAGTGATGAGTAGTGAATTAGGTAACTATGCTGATGTATTGTCCTTGTATTTCAGTCTTAGCTAATTGAGTTCAACATAGCCAAGTCAGTCGTCATAAAATTGCTGAGTACATAGGCAGTATGATAAGATAGCACTGGATGATGGAACTTTTTGTATCCATAAAGCTAAATATCCATGTTATGAATATTAGTGGGTTTGGGCACATTTTTGGCCAGGAAACAGCAGAGTTCATTGGGTCCCATTCAGAACTATGGTTCTGAACTATGGTTTGAAATAGGAAATTACTGGGTTCTTTAAGAGCATAGAAGCTATGGACAAAATTGTATTAACATTTGTCTACTACTATTGTGCATATTTCTCCTGTTGTAATGGAATAATTTATTTTACAGTTTTTTTAAATACTGGTTCTAACTTACAGTATGAATTTACTTTCCCTCTGATTGTCTCTTACTGTTAGGTTCAGTTTTCACGCTGCTGAAATACCGTGCTTACTGTAGACAAAGGTTATTTGGTCCTATTTAATTAGGAAATACTAACTTTTACAAACTTTGCATGCATCCTGGGACCTTTAAAAAAAATTTCAAAGTGTTGTTCTTCTGTTGATTTTGTCTCTCATTTTCTCTTCAGTTGTGTACCAGATAAAGGTATGATTCACAACAAAGTTGTTCATTTTTTATAATATGAATTTCAATAACTTTAATATTTGGAAAAACATTTTCTTGTTCTTTCTGTTTTACTGTGGGAGCATGTGTAGGAGGAGTTACTTTTAAGAGAGTCTTGGCTTACACTGTTGCAATAATAACTTTTATACCAAACATAATTAAATGTTTATTTCTTCAGTATCAAACTGCAAAACTTTTTAAACATGGGAGATTCCCTTTCCTGAAATAGAAAATGTTTATTCGTAGCATCTATTAAAGCCATTGTGTATGGCATCAAGTAACTGGTTTCTATTTTGCAAATTTGTGAAAGTATTTACATGACTTCAGAACAAGACACATGGGCAGATACAGAATATTTTCTAAAAATGTACAGATTATTCATAACAGATAATGGATTAAGACACTTTGGTGGTAAAGTTTTCTTTTCAAAGAAAATGTCTTCCATAATGTGTCATTTTAGTGATGTTATCTGCCCTCCAATCAAGTCAATTTGCAGTTCTTTTCTGCTTTATGTTAATAGTGAAAATTACTATTCCCACAGATGACGTGTTTTGCTTCCAGATCTACTTAGGTGTATTTAATTCCTCTCTCCCCTCCATAGCAACCCATATATTTTCCACTTACTGGCACAGTAATTGATAGGAATGAAGCTATAAAATGTGAGAAAATTTCAGCCTGTCTGCTTAACATAGAGTAGCGTGTTAATTTTTTTTCTGCATTTGCTGTCTAGTAAATACTGACTCCACTTCAAGGTTTCTCAATATCTAACATTTTCTATGGTTTTGGCCCTTATAATATGAGAGATTATTTTTACTTCATGCTTCTATTGGAAACCTAAGACTGGTAAGTTTTAGTAGAGTAGGAGACAGAACTTGTTTAAGAGCTGGACCAAGCCTATGGGTCTTCCAGCTGGGGAGAAGCAGCATGAATGGTTCACTGCCTTGTGGTCCAAAGGCAGAACTTTAAATTCTCATTCGCTCTTTCTGTGCATATTTCACACCTGCTCTCAGGCACATTCAAAAATGTTAATCCGAAGTGGAAAATACTTCTTTTATTGGCTTAGGGGAAAGTGATTTAATGGTGACTTCACAAAAAGTTTTTCCGATGTGCAAAATGAATCAGTCAGTTGTTAGTCATGTACTATTGGGATCCCTCTAAGTCAAGAGATCTACCACTCTTGCTATAAAACTGTTGTGATCCTTTTCTTACAAAGAAGAAAACTTTCTTTTTGTTTAGTGGAGAGGTCTGATTATTGTATAGTGTATAAAATGTCACTTCATAACCATCTTCAAATCGTTGGGCTGTTACCAAATGCAGTCCAGAGCCTGACAAAGTACCCGTGTATTTATCAGTCTCTGGGAAAGTGGAAAGCAGTTTCTTCTGACCGCAGTAGATACCAGAAGAGCATTCCTCCTGTTCTGTGTGTTTGAACTTCGAAGCTGACACCCCTTGAAACTGTGACACTCTTCTGAGCCTCTTCATTCACCTTCTGAGACATCTTCTGGCCCAAACTTCTCACTTTCCAATGAGTTATTTTATCTCTTACTAGAGAAAGCGTTGTATGAAAATAGATGTTTGTGTGGGCCCTCCTTCATATATGAAGTTCTGGTTATGAAACGACATCTGAATACTTTGACAAAGATTAATTAGTGGTTTTATTATCGTACTTAGTAATGCGTAATATTTTATTCTTAATTTTTTCATCCTGATTTTTTTAATTTACCAAAATTTGTCCCATACATTGAGCTAACTGCTTTTTGTGTGTGTGTGTGTGTTTAAAACCTAGGCATTAGAGCATAAGCAACTTGCAGAGAAGTATTGTTTCCATGGAGCTGAGGTTTCAGCTCATTTTATCTTTTTAATATAATAGCCTTTACTTTAAATAGGCATTTTCCTATAGCTTGATATTCAAACAAGACATGTTTTTCTATTTAACATTGTTCATGAAAACAGTGGAAAAAATGGGAGGATATTTAACCTGGAAATTACTTTCTAGTTTGTAATTGCATTTTTTTTTCAGCTGAACTAAGAATCATTTATTAAACCAGTTACTGTATTATGCTACATTGCCACACACAACCATTAGCATTTGCATAAACCAGATTATGTAGACTTGCAGTATATTCTTTGTCACAGTGAGTTATTTATTAGAGGAAGCAGCTGTTCTTTTTCATGGCCTGAACATTGTATGCATGGGAAAGCATGTAACATGACTACAACAATCTAACTTCATTTGAAATTCTGAATATCTGCCAGATAGAATTATGAAAACTCTGCATAAAATACAGTGCTATGTTTCTGCTGCTGAGGTTAACACCACATTCATTATGCTCACAATTTACCCATATTTTAAGACATTTATAGTTTAGGCTACATTAGTGAGTTTTGTATTGTAAATCTTTGTAGGAACCTTTAGCTTTCAGGGATTGACATCTTTAGAGTTTTCATATGAAATTTTAGATTCTAAACGAGATATGTGAAAATATGCATTTGAAAAGAGACGGCTAAACCTACATTTGGGGTGCTATGTAAATAATGCTCATTTTTTCCTCAAACACAAAAGTTTGAAAAAGAAGATCTAACTTTTTTGAATGGTTTCTGAAAAATTACACATCATCTTTACATTGCTCAAGGTCAGGCTGGATGGGGCTCTGGGCAACCTGATCTGGTTGAAGATGTCCCTGCACATTGCAGGGGGTTGGACTAGATGACCTTTAAAGGTTCCTCCCAATCCAAACTATTCTATGATTCTCTGAGCTTTACATTTTTAACAATATAAATATACAGGACAACAAATCTAGCATGTTTTTTTAAAATGAACTTTTTTCTCAGCTCTGTGGAAGGCTTACTGAAACTTACTCACAAAGGCTGTTTCAGGTGCTAGAGGAAAAGAATTATTTTGGATAACTCTGTACATGTATCATTCCTACAACAGCAAACCCACTGTTTCAGATGCTTGGTGAGAGGGTAAAAGAGAATACCCTTTTAAAATCTATATTATAAATACTTTGTGCAGACCAGAGTAGATCTTCTAGTGTCATTACCCTTAAATGAGATTATTGGGGATTTTCCAGATTCTGTAATATATCATGAAGTGAACCTTATTATCTGTTCTATGACAAATTACATATTCAAGTGTTTCTAGCTGTCATAACAATGAACATTTATCATAGTTTGACTCATGAAAAATTATTCTAATTACACGATACTATAAAAATTACTTTGTTTAAATTATTAGTAATAGATAAAAGTATTTTTACTAGCCATAAAATTATAGTAATATTCCTGATTTCTTTCAATGGAGAGGCAGTCAAAATAAGTATTTCACCATCTAATTGTAGTTTTGGGTTATGATGACATAGGAAATATTTTCAATTGTTTTTGCTCAGTACATTATTGTGACAAACTCATACAACACCCTTCAGGTTTGGGCATTCTTCCCACCATGTTGCTGCATGTCAAAAAAACTATCCTAATTATCTTCAGTCACTGGTCAGGACTTCTTTCGTGCTTGAATTCTTGATTTCTCTCAGCAACCTTTGGTTACTTACCATGAATATTTCAGTGTGAAGTGTCTCAGTCCAGAACTGTTATACATCAATCTGTTTGTAAACATCAAGAAGTATGTTTGATGCAAACACTTTCAGGCTAGATATAAGGAAGAAATTTTTTACAGTGAGGGTGGTGAAACACTGGAACAGGTTGCCCAGAGAGGCGGTAGATGCCTCATCCCTGGAAACATTTAAGGTCAGGCTGGACGGGGCTCTGGGCAACCTGATCTAGTTGAGGATGTCCCTGCTTATTGCAGGGGGGTTGGACTAGATGACCTTTAAAGGTCCCTTCCAACCCAAACTATTCTATGATTCTATGATATAAATGGGATAAATGCAATAGTTATTGCTCACTCTCGTGGTAATCATCAGCTTTGGATTGATGGAGGGTTTAGGATCAATAACTCTCCAAAGTTTTATTAATAGAAGTATCATAGTAGTCTCCTAAAGAACAACTAGGCAGAATTTATCCCACTATGATGTAAGAAGAGCCACTTGGATTCTTCATGCTGGTCCTCTGGCATGCAGCAAGCCAGGGGAGAAGATACGATACCCTAGTAGATCTCAAGGGGTATGTCAGAATTTGACAGCAGTTCTTCATTATCTATATAAATGAAAAAGAAATTTTATAAAGATGGCAGATACATTGCATTCTTCCTTTCTACAGTTATGAGAATATTTCTTCTTTAAGATTTATTATTCAGAAGAAAGGAAACCCTGGGTATCTCGCTTCCGCTTCTTGTTTTTACATGTTTGCAGATAATCAATAATTATAGCCATAAAATTTTCTTTAAAAGTCTGAATTATCTGAAAATAGAATTTAAGACCATTGAAACTGGCCCCTAATCATTCTCTTTCTAAACCAGTGTTCTTAACTTATATTTTCAAGTATAAATATGCACAGGGGCATTCTTGCTCCCCGTACTTTTTTAAAAAGTGCCTTAGGGCTAAAATAACTATTTCTTCTCACCTTTGTGATTCTTATTAGGTGTCTTACATAAATTGTGAGGACAGTTACTGTTTAATGACAAGGAAGTCATTTATCAAAAGGGAGACTTAAGCAAATCCAGATCTACTAAGTTTTCAAATAACAGGATATGGTGTGGCCTTCAACTATGAATAGCCTAGACTCCAGGAGGTCAAGACAACTGTTCAGAAATTTAGAATTTTTAAGTTATAAATAAGTTAATAATTGCCTGGTGAGACACAACATACCTACATGAATTATCACTGTGATGAACATGATGAATGAAATGTAACTACATCTTTAAAGAACAGTTTTTCTACTGTTGCTCATCTGGCAGTCATGTCTAACTCTGATGTGTTGTCCCATGTTCCAGGGAAGTAATAAAACTTCAACTAACCTGATTTCTATAGGAAAGGACATGGATGATATGAAAAAATTTCAGTTAAATATGAATTCTATCTTCTTGTCAGAATGTCAGTTCAGATTACATGCCTACTGAGCCTCTATCATTTTATTCTTAGGTTATACAAGCACAAATTTGTATATACTGCTTATATCTCAGTCTTTGAGAATACATCATTCGATTGATTCTTATAAGGAATGCAAGAGTATCTAGAAGGCAGAAGCAAGAGCAGCTAGAAGCTTGGCAGAAGCATGATAAAAAGGCCTAACTCAACATCATTTAGTTTTTGAAGACTTACTCATGTTACAGAATATTGTTTCACGCTTGTATATAACCATTTGCAATTGGTGTATAGATATTTTAGAAGCAAAGTAATTCCCACTGGTCAACAATCACATTTCCCTTGCTCCCCCCCCCCCATCTTCTAGTCCTATTTTGGTTTCAGTTCACATATGATAGGTATTATACCATCAAGCATAGAATCATAGAATTGTTCTGGTTGGAAGAGACCTCCAAGATCATCAGGTCCAACCATTAACCTATCACTACCAAGTCCCATATGCTCAGAAAAGGCCCAGCTGGCCCAGAGACCCCTCTGAGTAAGGGCCATGGTGTGTCCCTGGCACGTGCTCTGCAACTTCAATCTCACATTGCTGTTTCTTTCTACGAGGCAAAAATCTAATGTATATTTTATCAGTATGGGCAACTGTTCTCTAATGCTTTCCCAGTGACTCACCCACTCTCACTCTTCTCTTTTTCTCTCACTTCTATTGTGTATGTATTTTATCCTTTCTACAAAAATACTTATTTTAATGTACTGGCAGCCTAGCACATTACTTTTATGAAGTTGTAAGTTCAAATAAGAACTAATGCTGACTTGATAGTGGTGGTCAGTTACATGTATCATCTTCAACTTATTGGAACAGTTTACAGAAAGTCAAGACTGAATAATCTCTAATTTAGAAAAAATTAAACTCAGATTATTTTGATTTCAGGACTAAAGAAATACTCTTCCATTATAGTTGAATAATCTTTAGAAGGTTTTATTATGCCGATGAAAATATCTAGGACATGTAGGATTACTGTAGAGTTACTTCTCATTGCAGTGGGTGAGGTGAGACAACAGAACTGATATTATTGAGAAGACTGCTGAAGAGTTTTTAATCTTAGAAAAAAACAGCATCACATTGCTTGATGCCTGATGCTTGAAAACAATTTTATGTCATCTGCTAACATCTAACTTAAATTAGTTTAGATCTTAAAAATGTCTAGAATATGCTCAGTACCTGCAAAATGGAGAACACATTGCAGCAACCAAAAGACTTTACATTGCTTTTTTCCAGCAATGAGAAGTTTGTCTTTTTTTGCTACCTATGCACTTTTAAATTAAGGCTTATCTTCTTCACTTAATCAGTTGATAAAATTCAAGGCTTTTTAAAGTATTAACAATTCTTTTCTGACTAACTTATTTAAGTCCTACTTGGCATAGTGTTATCATATTTGCTTTCTTAGAGAGAGATTTAGGAACAATTTACTTGCCAGTAATTTACATTCCAACCATTTTCTCAGTAACCCCATCATTTTTATTTATTCTTCTCTGACATTTATATTCTTGCAATGTTAATTACAGAATGTTGAGTAACATTCAGAAAATCAAATTGAATGTTAAGAGCAATTAGGAAAGGAGTAGAGTACAAAAGGGGGAACATCATTATGCCAGTATGAATACTTGGTGAGCCCTCATCTTTAATGCCATGTGAAAATCTGATGCCTGGAACATCACTGAAGACTGAGAGGGTGGGGGGTGACAGGGATGGTCAAAAGCCTGGAACATCTGGGTGAGTAGATTAGAATTTCTCATTCCCTAAAGGAGAGGACAAGGGAAGTGTGATAGAGGTCCGTGAGAGGATAAGTGAAAAACAACCATTTGTTGCCTTCTAAAGTACAAGAGTTAGCGATGTCAGACTTTGTGAGATAAAACAAAATGGGCTGCATGCAAACTGTAAAAAGTGACGTGCTCTAAAGGCAACTTGAGAAGGTAATTTTAGAAAGTTTGATTGGTGGACATGCAAAACAAAGTCAGCACCTTTTGATTATGAAGTGTGGGACCCTCAAAGGGTTGGAGGAGGAGAAGTACTACTATGTGCTTGTGCTGTTGTCGCTGTTCTCTAGGCCAGCGCTGTTGGCTGCCTTTGTAGACAAAATATTGGGTAAAATAGACATAAAGTATGGTCCAATTTCTATTCTTATGTTTCGTATATCTATTTTTAATGTGTTTTTTCTGTAGCTGAATTCAGGAGCTTAGTGGGGTTTCACTTCAATATTCGGTGATTTTAAGGCTGCAGTATTTCTCCATGAGCTTCTCTACGCAGATTTACTATTAGTAGGGTTTTGGCATTCTGACTTACTCTTATAGAAACTTGCATGTACAAGGATTAAATTGAAGTCTGCTGTCTTAGTCATTGGTTTGGTAAATAAATTTTTGCCTCTGTCATTTTACAGCAGACTTAAATGGACAAGGTAGAAATTCCTTTTTTTTGAAGTAGGAAGGAATCCTCGTCTTGTCCTGCAGTTGCACTTCAGCTGCTTTGATGCTTCCACATTACACAGTGCAGTCTAGGGAGAACTTTTTTCTGTGTTTATTGTGATAAAAAGGCAGGAATATACTACAGAGTTAACAGTGCTGTTATTTATAAGTTTTTTAAAGTCTTCTCTAATTTAAACCTAAGGTTTCAACTCATGCACATTTATTCCAGTAACAAAACTGTGTATTTGTAAACTTCCTGATTTTAGTTGTGCTCTTCCTAATATCCATGCTTCATTTTATGCAAGTGTTATTTGCAGGATTTAAAAAAGTAGCTTCCCCCCCCCGTACAGGATGTAGGCTGCAGGAATAATTTTCTATTAATTTCATTGAAGGAATGAGATGGCTTAAGTTTAAGAAGTTGTATTTGGAGCTGCAGTAAGCCCACTTACAAACCTTCCCAATTCCTTGTTATGTCTTGAGAGTCTGCTAGCTGAAACTAGTTACTATTAGTATATATCAGTAAGATTGCTAATGCAGAGAGCTCATACTCTGACTAGACATAAACAGGAAAGGGTAAAAGAAGTAGAGATAAAATCACATTCCTCTTTTAGGCATGTTTTTTGAACACTGGCCACTAATCTTGTATTGTTTGCTAGTACATACTCATTTTTTATTACAAATGCTTGTTAGCGTTCTGTTTATTTTATTTTGTATCATTTTTTCCCTGTTAACTGTTTCCAGTATCCATTTTTGAGTTCTTTATTCGGTGGTGGTTTAACCTAGGATTTAAAATTTGGTTCTACTGAAGTCACCAAGTAGAATTTTGAGGTGGAGCTCGTGTTGCTGTGATCTCAACCCTATCCTTTGAGAGGCCTCAAATTATTACCAGATCACAACACAATGAGCAGGAAAAAAAAAGCAGCAAAAAGTTCGTTAGTGTAATGATCCGCTAACAGTACAAATCATTTACCTAGAAAAGGGACTGTTATCTACAGCCATAGTTTACCTTGGGCAATATGAGTTGTTCTTGTTGAAGAAATTGTAATTCCACATCCTGTTCCGGTCATCACATTCGTCAATCATTTTCTGAGTAGTGCTATGATAATATCTAACTGTCAGCGTGCTTTCTGGCCCTTTGCATTTTATTATATTTGATTTATGTGCGGTGCTTGACTTTCCCAGGCATCCATATGTCGAATGTAAGAAAGATGTGGAAATATGTCTTTACCCATGCAATTGCTTTCTGCTGGGATTAAAAAAAATAAATCACAAATCAGGAAACTCTGTTGAAACTGGATGGTGTCGTCTTATTCATGTTCTAAAGCAGAGACAGTCTGCTTGATTGGAAAGTTTAGTGTACCAGCAAAACTTCTATTTCCTTTTTTCCCTCCCTCAGCATTTGCTAATGGTGGGAATTCACTATATGTGTCACTGGTAAGGGACCTTGCGCCATTATTGATGTTCACTCAAATATAGAGCAGTAATTCATCTTCATTCACAACCTGGGATTCTGCCATCAAAATGTAGATGGCATATCTTTAGCTTTCTCATATATAATGTAAACATATTGTAAAACCATCCCCAAAGAGAAAGTAATTGCAGTGGTTAATGTAATTGTCGCTTTCATGAGCTATAATTTAAAAAAATGAATAAGAGATATCCCCTGAATTGGAATCTAGCAAAACAAGTATGGCAAGACCTGTTATGTTGGAGCTTTCACTAAATAACAAAGTTTGATGAATAAAGACATTTCTGTAAGTAAACAAGAACTATATTACACAAAAATTTAAAGAAACAAGAAATGTTGTCTTCTAGCATGCAAGTAATTCTTCCAGTTGGTTACAATTTGGATTTCAGCAGAATGTGGTATTTAATTTGCTGAATTTTAAACCCTGCTAGCCAGAGTTATTGAACCTGGTTCTTTTCCTGTGTCATCTGAGAAATACTTCTCTTACCTACTTAAATTTTTGCATTTCAGGAATCTTTTTCAAAGAAGAGAGGTTATGCCTTGGAAGCAATACCCTCTGTACCTGTGGATGCAGTTCCTTCAGAAAATGACAGCAGTCTTTGTGATTCGATAGACATAGCAGTGACCAAAAAACCTTGTTCCCTAGAGATAGCAAGAGTTCCTTCCTCAAGACCAGGTAAATCACCAAATAATCCTTTACATAGTCTTTGGTGTAAGTGTAATGTTATAGAAGATATAGAGGTATATATAGAAGGTATAGGTTTATATTTTTAAGAATGCACTACTCTGTTTACTTATCACAGTATGATTATAGTCTTCCATTAGCTACCATAAGAGCTTAATATCAGAATGAAGATTAATAGCAAAATGCTGTAGAAGGGAAAACAAAGCAGAGGTTTAAATAATTTCCTAGATAAATATAAGAAGATTGCAAAAAGCCAAATTAGAAATTGAATTTCTTTAAGCCCAGCCTTTTGCAGTAATCTATTTACCAACCTGTTTCTGTTTTTTAATGAAGTGCTTAGCAACAACACTATACAACTAATTCAAAATTTAAAGTACTCTGTATTTCCATGTTACATAAAGGAAGATCTGCTCCATTTTTGAAAATGAGATGGTGAATGAGAATTGATAGAAATATTGAATGACTGTTTGGCAGACTGCTGTTTGTATTATACAGGTTTGAACAGCAATGAGATACGATGGTTAAAAAATAAGACAATTATGCTGAGTCAGATGAATGATATTATCTGTAAGGACACTGTTTATGTTCTCCAAAGTTATATGCTCTCTTCCATTACCCTTATTTGAACTCTTCATTAGTCACCACTTGGTACAGGAATTTCAGAATATAATCATTTCACTGTAACTAACTGGACTGAGAGTCTGCTTTGACAAATGACAATTCTCAGCAGCACAGACCTATTTGAAATGGGCAATTGACTTTTCAACCTGTGCTATCTTGATTATGAATCATGATTTGGGAAATATATGAGACTGACAGATGATTGTTGACTAACATCATGTTACCTATCTAGTCTGTGTAAGGGGAAGCATCTTCTTGATTTCACAGCTGAACTAGTATTCGAGGAGTGCCAGAGCTATATCAGGCATAGTATATAAGGGCCAGATATCAAAATACAGCTTTGGAGTATGCAAGGTGAGGTGGAGTGGATCATAATTCCCACCTCTCCATAAAATTTGGGCTAAAGACGACTTGAGAGAACCTGCATTATGAACAGTGATCTAAGAGGTGGCACAAAATAGGATAGCATCTTTATAGCAAAATTGCACAGAGTGGACCAGAATCTAATTCGAACATCAGCACAACTACTTGTGTAACTGAAGGTTTACTTTGTTGATGGTTTTTTGGCTCTGATAATCTAAAAAATTAGCAGACTGTGCAGGACAATATTACGGGTTGTCGTTCAGTAAAGGAAGAAAATGCCAAATTATCCTTGTTTTTCAGACTTCTACTTGATTAATCACCATAAACATACTTAATGCAATGGGAAGACTGCCATACCTCTACGCCATAAATTGGCCGAGGGAGTTCATTATCTGCCTGCATAGCAATGGGGCTCAACTACAAAGCTTTCCATTGTAATTAGTATTAAAAAAAAAGATAGGTTTTTCACTAGTTAAAATACGAGGGTTTGGAAGTGTGCTGTCTGCTGAACATAGGCATTATTATTAGGCATAGTAAATCCATTAAGATCAGTAAGAAAAACAGATCCTAAAAAAGATATTTTTAGGTCTTAATCTGGAAATACATTTTGCGTATGGTTAAATGTGGTGTGTATCAGAGGCCCAGAGAATAACCAAGGAAGGTGTAGGACATTCATGAAGGCACCCATCATCTGTATAAGATATAACAAGGTCAATTAGTTGACAATACAAATCATAGAATCATAGAATGGTTTGGGTTGGAAGGGACCTTAAAGATCACATAGTCCAACCCCCCTGTCATGGGCAGGGACACCTTCCACTAGACCAGGTTGCTCAAAGCCCTATCCAGCCTGGCCTTGAACACTTCCAGGGATGGGGCATCCACAGCTTCTCTGGGCAACCTGTTCCAGTGCCTCATCACCCTCAGAGTGAAGAATTTCTTCCTTAGATCTAACCTAAATCTACCCTCTTTCAGTTTAAAGCCATTACCGCTTGTCCTATCACTCCATGCCCTTGTCAGAAGTCCCTCTGCAGCTTTCTTGTAGGCCCACTTTAGGTACTGGAAGGCTGCAACAAGGTCTCCCCGGAGCCTTCTCTTTTCCAGGCTGAACAAGCCCAACTCTCTCAGCCTGTCTTCATAGGAGAGGTGCTCCAGCCCTCTGATCATCTTTGTGGCCCTCCTCTGGCCTTGCTCCAGCTGGTCCACGTCCTTCTTGTGTTGGGGGCCTCAGAGCTGAATGCAGTCCTCCAGAGACTGTAGAGGGGCAGAATCACGTCCCTTGACCTGCTGGCCATGCTTCTCTCATGCAGCCCAGGATATGGTTGGCTTTCTGGGCTGTGAGCGCACGTTGCTGGGTCATGTTGAGCTTCTCATCAACCAACACCCCCAAGTCCTTCTCGGCAGGGCTGCTCTCAATCCATTCTCTGCCCAGCCTGTATTTGTGCTTGGGATTGCCCTGACCCATGTGCAGGACCTTGCACTTGGCCTTGTTGAACTTCATGAGGTTTGCAGAGGCCCACCTCTTGAGCCTGTCAAGATCCCTCTGGATGGCATCCCTTCCCTCCAGTGTGTCAACCGCACCACACAGCTTGGTGTCATCAGCAAACTTGCTGAGGGTGCACTCCATCGCACTGTCCATGTTGCCGACAAAGATGTTAAACAGCGTTGGTCCCAATACGGACCCCTGAGGAATGCCGCTCATCCTGTACTGTAATTCCTTCTGTCTTAGTTTTCCATATACTGCTATGATCTTTTCCTTGGCATTTTATTGGGAAGAACATTTGGCTGTACAGATAAGCAGATTCCAAAATGTGATTTTATTTTAAGCTATAAATGTAGTAGTTAGATAACTGGCCTGGCTTGTAAGCCATATCTGTAATCATGTTGGCTGTTATCCTATAATACAAATGGCCCAAATGAAATCAACCATGTCACTCACCATTATAAGGTACTTACCACTGCCCATAATTGTATGTGAATGTCAGCCTGCCACTTCAGTTCATACAGATTTATTGCTTGAATAAGTTATGTATGATTACAGAGATATTCATTTAAAATAAATATCTAATTCACATGCATTTTCTCTGGTTTTGTATCACGGAGATGTGTTGACTTTGGGAATACTGTTTCAAATTGCTGTACTACGTCACGTGTAGAGCTCATTTCAGAGCATGAGGCAGCACTTTGAACGTAAAATTGCATCTGTCAGTCTCCTTTCCCTAGGTGGTAGGGCACTCTGATCAACTCTCCCCACTGTCTGGGGCATTACTACCTCTTGGCAGTGGAAGCGAGACTGCACTCGGTGATTGGAAATTCTCCTTTCCTATGTGAAGAGGATAGGTCATGCTGCCTGGCCTTTCGGGCTGTAGACCTGCATGTTGTAACTATTATCTGCCCTGCCGGTAAACTCCTAACAGGTTGGGAACAGTCACCTTGCCAGTCATTGTTCTCTGATCTACTGGGAAAAAAACCAAACTGCTCTGTGGTTCTCCATATTATTTTTAATTTCCTGAATCTTATTCTTGAACTGGTAGGGAATAGCAGAGGATGAGAACTCAATGCACCAAATGGTAAAGGATTGTTAGATTTAAGGGAGAAAAACCGAACAGAAAGGAAATCAAAGTAGTCATAAAGTTTGTTACTTCCACTTTTGAAATCCTATGTTGTGCAAGTTTTATGTCTGTTTTCAAGAAATTAGGTTTATATAGGAAGAAGAACAGTTACGTTATTGGTTTATGCTGTCAGTTAAAGCAATTGCTTCTAATTAGGACTGATCTAAGAGTAAAAAAGACTGCATGTGTGTTTGAGTTCAAGATAAGCTGTTCTTTGTTTCTGCAGTAGGTCGATAGAACAAGGTTGGCAGAGTGAGTGCGTTAGCATCTCTGTCTCAGTATCTCCGCTTTTAAACTGACAGTTAAGACTTGACAGGAATATTCTGAAATACTGCACTCTTTCAGACAGTTTTTTCTGCTGAGTAAAATACAAGTTTGGATTTAAAATTTCATAAATCAATCTCATAAAATTAATTTCATAAATGAATTGATTCATGAATCAATCTTACTAATCTTTCTGTTGGGCTATTCCAGAACAGTATCCTCATTCCTTAAACTAGACATTTCTACTAGTCATTTTTAGACTGCCCTTCCATTAAAAAAAGAAATCACATGACATATATAACCTTGAAAAATAACCATAAAATTTTATTAGTTCATAAGGCGTGCATTAGTATTGCCCTTTTGATCTTAAGGATGTAACTAAATTTTGTGAACTATAGCAACAAATCATCTCGGAAAAGGTGTAAAGTTTTAATAAATGGCTAAAGCTCAAGGATAATTCTAATGCTAAAGTAGGCATTGTCAAGTATCTTCATGAAGTTAGTGTGGTTTTGATCAGTTATCTCATGTCTAGAATACTGGTAGCAGAAGTTTAGGTGCAGCACCATGCTGCATTTGGGCCTGTGCTGTTGAAGACCCTTACAGACTTAACTTGCATCCTTGGTAGCTGGGACATTTTGTACCATACTCGGTCCTTGCACCTCATAATGTCATATACTTCATTTAGCAGAAATATTGAATGAAATCTGAGCTACATTGCAGAAGAAATGTTAATAAAGATTTTTTTTTTCATTGGAGTTAAGTGTGTGTCCATATCCAACAGAGATCATATCTCTTTCAGTCTGCCTTTATAGTTTCTACTGCAGAAACTGCCTAGGAGTGAGACCAGGTGGCAACCTACATGCTAAATTTTTAATAATAGTGAATGATGACCAGTACTACTTAAGATATTTTTAGGTCTCATTGACTATCATTAGGAATTAGGACTTTTCAAACTGTTTTTCATGAAAAACTCGGTAAAAGAGAAATCCTCCTTTGGGAATGTTGATCTGTCCATGCAGATTAACGAATGTTTTAATACGGCATCTCAATAACAGGAAGAGACATTGCTGTCCATAAACTGCATGAAAATCATCCTTGGATAAGGGAGTTCTAGTTCAAGGACCTATTTTCTCCAGTTATGTTACTTTACTGTGGCTGCAGATCAAGGAGACCTTAATGGGTCATATTCAACTCTGGAAACAGCTCAGCTGTAGCAATGCAGAACTCAGTGTGGGCTGCAAAATCCAGCTGAGAAATAAGGTAAATACTTAGGGGCTTCACTTATGCTGAGCTCTCAGCCACCGCACAGTCAGCAATTCCCAAGTCAGCAATTTTAAAGATAGCTCTGTGCAACTACTCTACCCAGTTACATCTAAGATATGGCTTCTGTCAAGGGGATAAAAATATCCTTAGATATGTGATGTGTTGCCACTAGCCTGTACCAGGCAAACACAAGGCAAGGAGTTGAAACATAAAGGAAGAGATATATTAGCAGCTATTCTGGTCATCTACCCAGCTAAATGTACATTGGAGAAATCTTGCTGTTGTCAGTCCTGATGTTTTTGTTATTTAGAAAAATTACTTAATTTGCACTTAAATGCCAGTAACTTGTAAGGAGGACCATACAAGATAATAAATCTGTAATTAATGATACCTTTTCCTTATATCCTCATAATCACAGCAGGGAAACTAACAAAAAAATGCTTGTCACTGAATTATTACAACATATCAAACTGTCCCCAGGCTGGCCTATCGACTGGAACATTAGGGGATTTTTTGCTTTCTCAGCCTGGCATCCATCTCCTGTCATTAAGTGAAAATCTGAAAATTTGTATCCAGTGTGTCAGCTCACCTCTGCTTGCATTCTTGTGTCTACGGTATAACACTGTGTCAGCAATCTCATACAGATATCTAGGAGACAGTTCTTTAGAAACCTGAATTGAAAAATAGCCTAGCTGTGATAACATTTTTATCAAAATTAAAATATGAATATTCTACATAGTTTCCAAAATCATTAAATACTTGGCTTAGTAAATAAAGTGCTATTTGTCAGGTCATCAGTTTCTGATTGACTTCAGTAACAAATCTTCACAGCACCTATCCTGAATATTTGGACATTTCAATTCTCCAGATTGAGACTAAGATAGCAAATGCATCGTTTCTTGTTTAATGAATTCATACCTTCGCTTTTATGCAGTTATTTTCTAGCTATAAGCAAACCAGTGCAAAGTGGCCACAAGAAGGAACTATCATATACAAAATTGCCTGGATGAATGGAAATTCAAGAGGCTAGCCTTAGTCATACATGCTTCATCATTTTGAAACTATAATTGATCTGAAGGATCATGCACTAACCTTTCTGAAGTCCACTCACCCAAATTGCTTCAAACAGAAGGACTGCTAGTAGAGCTGTATTTCATTTAAGTACGCTTTTTAAACCAGAGATAGCAGGATAGCACTTAAACACATGACCTAGAGTCTAACTTCTCGGGATTAAATACTTCCAGTGCTCAATAAAGATCATCGTAGCTGTGTGAGGACAGGAGCATAGTAAAGGAGGGAGTCTCTTATCGAGCAGAGTAACTGCAATATATAACAATTGGTCTAGAACCATCTGAAAATAGCTAGAGTCTATGAAATTTAGTCTAACTTGACACCAATGTTTCTGAAGCAACTGATTGTCCATGAAAGTTTTTGGTATTGTGGTGCATATTCAAAATCATTGCTACCTACCTGCTGTGAGTGCTGCATTTCCTAAGTACTAAGTCTCAGGCCTGATGTGTCAGGGAGCAGTAAGGGCCAGCTGCTCCTTCAGGGACGGGGGGGACTACCATGGCTGACAGGGCAGGGGCCTCACTAGTCAGGGCCCTATCTCACCACCTATGAGCAGGGGAGACCTAATCATGGTCTGCATCATGGTCATCATGCATGATCAGCAGCAGCAGCATGATCATGGCCAGGTTCAGCCAAGAGCCCAGATCATCAAGCAAGATCTAAAGTCAAGCTAGAAAGCCAATATGCAGGTCAGGATCAGGTCTGGTGATGGCCAGGAAGGTTCATGATGACAAGACCAGGTCCAAGGTCAAGCTCGGAAGTCAGCCTGTGAGTTGAGGTCTGGATGCACAGGGCACAGGCATAATAAGCACAAGACAGCCACTCCTTCAGCATAGCTCAGGCAGGAACCAAAGGCCCCAGGCTGAGCTGAAGTGGTGTCTCCAGGAAGGGGGATGTGAATGGAGAATGTCAGAAGGCTGGTCAGGGCCATTAGAGCTTATTAGTGCCTCAAGGCCTGACATGATGTATGAATGATAATCAATGTCCCTTATTCCATCTATCGCTCGAGGAGACAGTATCTCCAAGGAGTATAATTCATCTGTATGTTGAATGAGAAGTGAAAAGCCACTCAGAACTTCTCAGTAAGGAACACAAAGCACAGGTGTGTATCGTAATGTGAGTCATGCATTGGTTTGGTGGAGGAGATAACTGACAAGAGGCTTGTGTTTCCATAACAGCCTAATAGCCGAAGACTTTCTTGGGCAGCAATTGATTTCCCTTCTAAGTAATCTTTGGCCTTAGAGAAATGCTCCTGTTATTAAGTAAAGTTTCCCAGTTCTCAGGGTGTTTTATACAGTCTAATCCCCCTTTACCTTTAGCACAGAAAAAGATTCATAGGCCATGAGAAGAATGAGTAAAGAGAGTCTCACAGTGCCCTGACATGATGAGGATACTCCCCTTAAAGGGAGAAAACTTAGGTTCTCGCCTTTGTGTATTCCTTTAATAAACCTGTCAAGATACATCTTAAAAATAGCTGGGGTTTTGTGCCTGTAACTCTGAATAGAAGTCTGTTTTGGAACCACTGATTTCTGTGCTGGTGATTAAGAAGCTTCTCATTTCCAACTTCAGTGTACTCACGGCCAACTGAAGTCAAGGTATAGGAACCCTAACATACTGTCTTTGGCTAGGTCAGAGCTCTCCAGCAAACCTTCAAGAAGCAATTCTGGGCAGCCTCTGAATGACTCTGAAAATCTCTTATTGTCTTTATGCATGCCTATATGTACTGCCTTGTCATGGTGGCTAGAGGACTCCAAAGGGCAGTAAAGCGTTGCATAGATGTCTTCCAAAGGTGTGTAATCTGTATCACAGTATGTTCAAGTTATTTTCTCTTATTTCTGTATGTATGCATCCATTTAAGGTATTGGCCTCTATATAAATCTGGATGATATTATCTACATACTGTGCCCTAATATCCTTCCCTTTTTCTGTGTGAGAAGAGGAGAGTGAAGTTACAAGCATTATAAGATGATCTGAAGTGGCTGAATTGAAAAACAGATATATTTTTTCAATTACGTGTTATATTTAGTCCAGCTGAAAATATTCTTTTGGTTTTGCTGTTCATTTCCCTGCTTTTTAGTAAAATTTACTTCAAAGTGAAAATCGAAAATTATCAAACAATCTTTAGCTGTATTTTTTAGTCAATAATGTATTCATAGTGAAATATAATGCCCAGACTTAGTTATAAGACCTATACATACTTTTTCTCTCCTCTTCTTTTTCTTCCTTTAACCTGTGTCTGAGCCATATGGAGAGAATTTGGCTATGGTACAGAATTTCTCAATTTACTTGTTTTAACTGGTTAATTTATAAAGATGTAAGGATCACATTCAGAGCTTCAAGATACAAATCTTTGCCAGAACACAGTGTATTGGAAACCAAACTAACCTTCTCCTGACTGAGTTTCAGTGATGACACATTTCGTATTTGTCATTCCTAATGCCACAATATAGAGTGCACACTTCTTATCAGAAGCAATTTTGTCTAACGCACTAGCATATGTTTGCAGCTCGGATTTTTTAATTTCACGTGGCATTTTAATAAAGGTTAAGGGAATGCTGATGGAAGAACAAAATATACGATAGCACTTCTATCATGCATTATTTTGTTTTTTCTTCAGTACAGCTAGTACTTGTTTTAAGCACCTTTCAAAAATGTAAAAGAAAAGATTTATGAAAATTCTACCTGGAGAGTGTTTGCTGATATAGTTGTTCCCATAATATAAATTATAAATTTATAATTTATTTTCTATTTTTAAGTATTTTCTGGCATTTTTTGGTTCTTTTTATTTTTTCTAAGTACAGATCCTCAAAATATGGGCAGCTTGTGAGTTCTGTTTTATCATAATGACATTTTCATACCCGTTTTCTGTATTTCTGATGTTGTTATTGTTGTTCTTGGAGTACAATTAGGATGCTTTATATTAGCTTTTTAGTACTATATGTCTTAGAGGAGCACAGTTCACCTGTGTTTCTGGTCCTATGTTGATTAGTATTTTGTTGACAGGTTCTATTAACCTACTGATTTTGACCAATAGGTCTTCAAGTGATCTGAGTCTCGGAGGTGGGTAAACATTCCTAACCTCACTGATGTTAGGGCATATTTTGCCATTGATTTCGGTTGGGTTAGATTTTCACCGTATATATCTTCTTCCAACAGAAGGGTCTTTATTAAAATTAGGAATTCGTCAATTAAGTATTGATATGAGATCAGGAAAAATGTGTGTCTTTTAGTAAGATGAAAAATCATAGAATCATTTAGGTTGGAAGAGACCTTTAAGATCATCGAGTCCAACCGTTAACGTATCACTGCCAAGTCCACCCCTAAACCCCCATCTACACATCTTTTAAATACCTCCAGGGAAGGTGCCTCAACCACTTCCCCAGGCAGCCTGTTGCTGTTCCTGATAACCCTTTCAGGGAAGAAATGTTTCTGAATATCCAATCTAAACCTCACCTGGTGCAACTTGAGGCCGTTTCCTCTTGTCCTATCACCTGTTACTTGGGAGAAGAGATTGACCCCCAACTTGCTACAACCTCCTTTCAGGTAGTTGTAGAGACCGATAAGGTCTCCCCTCAGCCTCCTTTTCTCCAGGCTAAACAACCCCAGTTCCCTCAGCTGCTCCTCATAGGACTTGTGCTCCAGACCCTTCACCAGCTTCATTGCCCTTCTCTGGACACGCTCCAGCACCTCAATGTGTTTCTTGTATGGGGGGGCCCAAAAGTGAACACAGTACTTGAGGTGCGGCCTCACCAGTGCTGAGTACAGTGGGACAATGACTTCCCTGGGCCTGCTGGCCACACTACTTCTGATACAATAGAATACAGAATAGAATAGTGTTCAGAATACATTCTGATATCCGCTCTTTATTGTTTCAATTTCTCGTACAATGTGGGATTCAGCTTTCTTGATAGAAGTTACAGAGGGATAAAAAATAAAATTTAACTCCTGTGCTGTAAAATAAGTGCCATTTTCATTAGGATGTGACTCAAATTATAAATGTATTAACAGAACAAATTAATAAATGAGAGAACATGAATGATAAAAGATTTCAATAATAGTTCATGCACTGTCTGCTTCCACTCTAAGCAGTCCTGGGCAGCATGAGATAAAGCCATAGGTTTCCCTAACGCAGCTGCTCCTTTAGTTATTCTGTATTTTAAACAGAGCAATTTTGTATTTGGATAAACTTCTGTTATCATAAAATCCTCATATTAATAACTAGAAAATTGAAATCCTCCAATTTTGCCATCACTTGAGTGGCAGACTCTAACTGCAAAGCACTATGTTAAAAATTGATTCTTTGCTGTGTTGGGAATAAAAAAAGTCCTGCTTTTTTGTTTCATTTCACTTCTTGCCTTTTGACAAAAGCAGAGTTTATCCAGCAAAGCAAAAATATAACTTCGGTGTCACAAATTGAGAAGCAGATAGTGGAAGCATTCAGTGATTGCTGTTTCTTGTGTCCTATTTTCTCGGCTGATTCTTGCCTATTTAACTGGCAGCTTTCAGAATCCCAACAAGGAGCATTAAGAGAAATGAGGTTTATACAGGCTTTTTGACCCTCCTCCCACGCCCAGTGGTATTTGTAGGATAAAGATGGGTAAAACTGTTACCTTTTTTTTTCATTTGGGTAGTCTGGAAAGAGCAAGGGAGTGATATATACAGTGGATACTTCTTATGCACATACATCTGGAATCATTCATTATGAACTTTTTAAAATTACCTCAATTGCAAGCATAGACCACTTTAATAAATTTTAATAACCCAAATGTAATATTAACCTAAATGTATTATAATGGTGAATGTGAAATTAACTCTATTTACTTGTATTAAACAAACTTATAATTTCATTTAAAAAAACAAGTTAACTAATAAGATCCAGTTTCTCTGAAGTAATGCTAATTTGCATGATCTGTGCCCTTTTCATTCATTATTAATGGTGATCCATATCAGCTATTCCATTATTCCTGATGTCAGGCTGAACGCCTATAACTACTAAGGTTACTCCATTAGCTTCCTTTTAGTCTTCTCAAATCTTCAATATTCCAAGTGCTATTAAGAAACAGTATCATTTGTTGAGATAACTTCTTACCAGATCTTTTTAAACTCTTGGATACAAATTAGATAGATCTGTTGATTAAAATTTTCTAGTTTTAGTAACTCTCATTTAACATTCCTTTTGCATATTTTCATGAGTATATTTTCATCTGAGTTTCTGTTTGACATTTAAGGAAAATATTTTACATCTCTATTGTTTTATAATATTATTTCTTCTGCCACATTTCTAGAGTAATGCGCCGTAATTTGGTTTGTTCCATTGTCCGTTTCCCCCACTCCTTTACATCCTTGATGCAGCAGAGGTCTTGTGGAGAAATAGCATTATAATCATAATTAAAGACTTCTTCAGAACGCGTATGCGCAGAAGGCTGAATTGAGGTTGCACGAGCTACGTCAGTTCTTGCATATCACAGCTCTAATGTACTTTCCTTTACAACCTTATCATCCCTCTAAGAGGTTTTTAGTATATAATTAAGATAATTGCTCCCCGTCATATGCTCTTCTGGATAACATCTCTGATAACATCCTTAACAATGAAATGTTATTCTTAAAAAATACTCTGTCATTTCTGAAGTTAAAGCACATGGGAATGACTGATACCACATGACCAGTTCATTATCAAAATACATGCAGGTATCCACCCATCCAGTATGTTTCAGTAAATATGTTTATGTTGTTGAAGTAATTCCACTTTCCAAAGAACTAGCTTACATTTTCCCTGCAAAGTGAGAGAAAAAGGCTGCTGCTTGACATATGTTAAACATTTTCCAATGATTCATTACTTTTTATTATTATTCATTAAAGTACAGTTGAAAAAAATCAGCTTTCCTGGGAGTTTTGGGCAATTTTTGCAAATGAGTGCTCATCAAAGTGTATGCATTCTGACCAACGCTCAGTTTCATCCATCCCAGTGTGATTACTGTCTAGAATGATCTCATTATACACTTGACTGCATGCTGTCAGACAAAACCCCTTTTTCAAATCAAGACAATAATTCAAAGGATCATAATTATTTTGAGGTATTTTGCATTTTAAAGCCCATATGCAAATATTATTTAGCAGAATTTGAGTTTTTCTTTGCTAAAGGACTATTAGTTGCAGCATCCTTTGCAAGTACTTTTGATTCAGGGATGCAATATACGTAGACCATATACAACATATTACATGTTGTAGTATGCAGTCTAGTAAGTAATCCTATGCTTCAAAATGCTCCTGAGATTGTTTTATAATTGAGCAGATGTAAGTGATAGTACCTTTTATAAGTGGCAATAATTTAATAGATATATGAGGAATAATATTGCTATAAAACCCATCAAATTGCTAATATTAGCTGTAATAGTAAAACTTCATCTTACCATCAATTTGTTTATATTTTGCATACATCTGGTATATTCTAGAGAAATATAAGCTTGTGTAATGGGTATAGCACTGCATGGAGATCTTTAGTAGGCATTTACCTAATATTATATGTCTCCTGGTGCACCTGTGAATTTTCTACAAACCTTAAATTGAATTTTCTACAAAGCTTTAGCAGGTTGAATCTTGCTCCATATTAGAAGTTGGGAGGGACCAGTTGTCTTGCCTTCATACTATTTATTCTGTTATACTCAAGACTTTGCTTATTGTCCTATTTTGCATTAAGATGAAACTGAGTCCTAAAATTTGAGATATCCAGTGGTCAAGAGTTAGTGCTTCACTTATGTCTACAATGCAATAAAGTTCAAATACTACAAAAAAAGACTGGTTTTTGGAAACACTGTAGATGTAACAGGAAATGCGATATAGGTATGTCTTGAATTACGCAAACAACTCAACTGTCTTTTATAGAAGATGAATTTCTCCACTGTTTGGTCTCTCAATTTCAGATGATAAAGCTACTCAACTTTGAATGATTAGTCATTAGACACTGCAATATATATTTCTTAGGATCGTCTAGACATTCTCAGCTGTAGCAGAAAGTTATGACATTAACAATGCTCCTGACTCTCATGCTCCTTGTGTAGTTTTTCAGGCTTTTTTTGATATTCTGTATTAAAGGTTGCAAGCTTAATACAGTTTATTAGGGAGTGTTTTGTGACTTGCTGTAGATGGTGAACAGATGTGTAGTCTACAGGTGCCTTGTAACACAGTTGTTGTTATGTGATTGCCTTCAATTTAGGTACTAGATTTGATGACTTGGGCAATCCTTCTATTTCTATGTCCCATATCAGGGCACTTACCTGGGATGTGGGGGATCAAGCTGAGAACCCTAAGTACCAGGCTATAATGTGAGTGACTGTACCTGTATCGCAGGACGTGAGAATGCTATTCCGCGCTGGGCCCATGTTTCACATTTTATCTGCATCCCAGCTCCATGTCGGACCAAGATATATGAACTCAGTCCCTGCCCCGCTCTGTCAGAATAGGGTTAAGCTCCAGAAGGACCCATAAACTGAATGATCAGAAGATCAGGTCTGTGAGAATACCTGCCCTGCAGTCTTTGTCTTTTTTTCCCATTAGTCTTTCTTGCAAAAGACTTCCATCCTGCTCCGAGAATTGTTTCTGATGAAAATATCCTGAAAATGATACATTTCCCCGAGAAAATCAGTTTGGATTAATCAGTTTTTATATGTTGAAAATAATTTGTCAAAAGATTCATGACCAACTGTACCCTTCATTTGTACGTCGTTTTGGTGGGTCTGCTAGCAGACAGGTACTGAGGTCTCTGCATTATAGCTTTGCCTGCTCCCTGTTTTCCGTCATTTTTTCTCTGTAGGGATCATCTACTGCCACATGGTCACTGTGCTTTTTCAGATACTGTAGCGAAGAGGCACTGGCTTTGATATGAATGCAATTAGTAACCTTGTTCTCTTTTCTACAGTTCTAGTAGACCCAGCATAGCAATAACTCCTCCCTCTACCCACTGCCAAACAAACGGAAAACGTTTTTTAGCTTATATTATACAACCAACTGAATATGCATACTAATAATTTTATTTCAGCATTGACCTGAATCAGATCTGAAATGCTATCTTTCAGGATAAAAAAATCATACCCTATTTCTACTGTCTTTACTTTTCCAGTAAGTAACAGCTTAAATGTGGTAATTTTGTGAAAAAATTAAGTTATTGTATTTAACATGTCCATACCTTTAATTGTGTTCTACTGGGAACTCACTTTTTCAAGAGAATATAATATGTTTTATGAGTTTTTTGATAAACTTCTCTACTAACTTTGCTACATTTGGAGAGTGGAAATCTTGGCATAGCTTGCTAAATTTTGTTAAAATCAAAATATTTGTGAAAATATTAATCAATTACTAAAATAAACAATTTTTGTACATAATGAACAGATTTATTTGTTTTATTCAGTGTCAGAGATGATTAAAAAATAGAAAAACATTGATTCGTAGTGAAGGTAATCAGTGTTGCATTCTGTAAAAAAAAAAAAGATTTTCCCTCCTGCTCTATTTTAAGTTAAATAAAAAACACTCATTTACTTCCATTTTCTCTGCTTCTGTCTCCCTTTCTGCATCTGCTAGTCCTGATGGCAGTATATAGCTTGCTGCCAAAAAGTTTCCTTCTATTACTTTACAGAGATTTCATTTTTTTTTTTAATACCAATTTCATTTTTGTGCCACCTCAAAAGGAAATTTGAAGGTGTGCAAGAGATGTAGGATTTTGCTATATATCAAAATAGGATGGGAATGGGTTTGTATTACCAATCCACAAACATATAGATGTAGCTTATCTGTACTAGCAGATAATGATATAATAATTTTCTACTGCAACAGGATATCAAACTAGTCTTTACCTTTTTTTCTGACATGCCTTCAAATACAGCAGATTTGGAAGAACCCATATGAAAGAATATTTGACACTCAGTTGCTTTATTGTTTTCAGAAAGCAGGAAAAGTCTTCAGAAGGACCATTTTGTATTTTTTGCTCCTGGGAAGGGTGTATTATTGTATATATCACTGTATGCAGTAGTATCTGTTCTGGATAAGGATATTAAAACAGCTGTTAGTAAAAATATTCTTTGCACTCTAGCTCCAGCTGTTCACTCCATGTCCTTTTTCTTTCAGATATTATTCCCTCCCTGCTAGAAGATACTTAAATAATATAGTACAATTAAAGCTAGTTTCTTACCAGTAGTGCTGGGATTGAAACTAAATTCTTCTCCAAGACCATTTCCATTATTTTGACATCTATTTCTGTCTTATATTATAATGAAAAAATATCAAAACTTGCTGTGAATATTGTGTAAGTAAAATTTGCAAAAAATACTTTTTTTCTGGTCAATTATATAGGTTGTCTTTCAGAGTTTTTCTCATCTAACCTGTAATAACTTAAACAAGGATTTGCCATTGATAAATTTAACAAAAGTGTTAAATGTCTTGTGAAGCCTTTGCAAACAAAAAGCAATACATTTTATAAATTGCTTGTCCAACTGCTAGATATCAGCCTGGTAAACACAATGTGGAATGAATTTGTGACTCATATGCTAATGGAATAAGGACATTTGCAGCACGAAGTTGGTGGTGGTTAAGAGTTCTGGCAGTAAGAGTGACAGGAATTCTGTGAATCCTGCTTTTGTTTGGGCTAAATATGTACCTGTATTCCAGCATAATTTAATTGTAATTCTTTGGTGTAGTTTAAGACTTGAAGTTACGGAATGTTGAATAGTTGTAAGCCATATTATTCTCCATAAAACTTGGCAAAAAAAGCATACTTTCACTTAATTTTGATCCCTCTTTTGGTATGAGTGTTCGGGTGGGATCAGATACTTCATTTCTGACCTACTATGTTGGAATATTCCTTCTTGTCTGAATATACTGATTTGGCTCTATGTCAAACAAATGGGCCAAAGCTGCATGGTCTAGCAGTTGTGATTTATTCATTTGCTATCAATAGCAAATACAAATAGCACACCTCTTCAATATATGTGAACTTCTGTGCTATCTTTATCATTCCTTTATATAGTTAACTACAGCTCTCAAAAATTCCGAGGGTCTATCCAAACTCCGTATCTGTGGTCTCTATAAGAAATGTAGCAGGTTGCATTAGTGGGAACACTTAATAGGAAGAATTTTAAGAAATCTGCAGAGCTAGCTTGTGGATCTTAGAGAACCTAAAACCAAAACAAGAAGAGAAAACCACTGAGGCAAACTGCACATTGTGACAGTAACTAAATTAAATATGCTGAAGCGTATAGAAGATTCTAAACACTCAGAGCAGAAGTTATATAAATCCCGCTTTGTCAGTCAGAAGGTAAGCTTAATAATATGTAAATATATAATACATACAATTTCATCTAAATTGCAGCAGACAGAAAATAAATTAATGCAGTAATATTAGTTAAAATGGTAGAATTTGAGTATTTTTCAGAAGAAAATGCTAAGTATAAATAAAAATATGCAAAAGTAATATATTGTAAAATTGTTTTGGCATGTTAATTATAAAAAAGATAATTTGGAAATTAAAAAATACAATCAAGTGTTTGGGGTTTTTTTAGTTACTAAAAACTCTAATACTGTAGTGCCACAAATTAGCTGTTAATGGTTGGAAAGTGGATTGTGTTATTCCAAAATTATCCACAGTATTTCCTTTATCTTTCTCAGATAATTTGGACATTATCAGGGTAACATATTGGACTAGATAGCTGGTCCACTCTGGTACAGATGTTTCCATATTGCTTTCAAAACGAACAGCAAAGACTTTTAAAATTCTCTGAATTCTGACCGTGTATTAGTAGTGCACACTATCTGCTGGACGAGTTCTTTATGCTTAATGAGTATACTGTTAACACTGGGTACAATATACATTTCAAGTTTGGAACAAAATGCTTTTTTCCATGTGCATATATATTGAATACAAAAATATAAATTTTCAGAGTGAGAGTTGAGCTCTCTGAAGTCACTTAAAAATTTTGATACTTGAAATAAGAATAACTGGATATTGAAACATTTTCAAACATAATTTCTAGCTCTCTGGCTTTAAAATATTTTGGTTAGCTTTTTGACTTCAGTGTTCTGATAAAGAGCTTTATTAACTAATTGATACTTCAGAAGAACTAAAGCTCATGAAAATACAGTTTTGTCCATAAATTGCATTTCATTGCAACTAAAGATAGACGTATATTGGAAGGTTTATCTTCAAGACTGCTTAAATTATTTGTTAACTGATCTTGATCCCTGGGGAGTATGGCTATCATCAGTATTATTAAATGATTTGAGAGCACTTACTTCATCACCTTTTGCAGCTTATATTCTGACATAATTTGAAAATGTAGCCTAATTCACTAATCATCTATTGCATTTTCAATAGTAGACTATTTCTCTGCACAGCACAGTTTGGTTATTCTCTTTGGATTATAGGAGAAGCCTTGTGAAGTATTAAGGCACACATATGATAGCATTCAGTGGCCTCTCACTGATGAGTTAAATTTAAAAATAAGCACAGACATCCCTAATATGTATCATTTTTATTTGGAGGATTTCTTTTTTTACAAGACTACTAGGCATTCCAGTTTTTAGTGAATGACTGAAATAAACAAAAATATTTTGGCACCTGTAACTACACCCTGTGCTTTTCATTGAACTTCCAGAAACATGATGACTACATGCTGAGACAAGGCAAATGTAGAAATTATGAAATATCTGTCATAGACAAGTGCAATCATTTCACTACGAACCTTTTAAACACGGAGGAGCCAACAAAAAATCCATTGCACAAAAAAATAAGTATATGGCAACTGTGTAGCATTGTTTTTGAATGCTCAATTAGACATCAACAGCTTGCAGAGGCAGTCTCAAAAGGTTATTCAGGAAATGGTGGAAATCACCCATCATCTCTCATTAGTATTTAATGAGAGATGTTTTTCTAGACAGTTGCCTGGTATTACAAGGGTTATGCAAGCTTGAAGCGGTTCCAAAGTCTATTTGTGCAGGTGGATGATTAGAGGAAATAAAAAGTTGATAATAGTCATACCCAACTCTCATGGATGATGCAGAAACAACTAAGCAGACCCCCTGCTGCCACTGGAATGCACTTCACTGGTAATTAATTCCAAACACAATCCTGAAATAGCTGCCACATCCAAGACTGGGCCAGTTATAGCTTCAAGTGCTTTCAACAAGACAGTTGCAGATATATATTTACAATCCTACTCAGAACAATGGTTATTCAGGTTTAAGTGTGTGGGAAACAAAACAAATTCAAAAGAGCAAATTCAAACAATTTAGTCTAACCGTTCTTTCTATGCATCCTGTGTAGCTACCTACTGATTCCATTATTCAGTATTCCATCTGCTCTTTTGAAATGTCTCTTGTAATGTTCCTTCCCTGAAGTCCTGAAATACATGATTGTCCTTATCTGTAGTTCCTACATTTACACCATGTTGAATAGTTATGGAGGAGAGAAGATTTGCTTTGGGGATTTAGTCAAGTTAGAACAGTTTTAAAGCTGAATCCTATACTATGGAAAATTGCCTAGCCTCTCAATTGGTGCTACTATGTAACATGAACGTTTTTGTTATCTGCCTGACAAAATAGGAGATTTTCTAATTTTTTCCTAGATTTCTGTATGAACTGCAGCCTGGCTTAATTTATTGTATGCAATTGCTGTGAATCTTTGCAATGCGTCCACCACTTACAGGAGACATCACATTTTTATCACACATGCTATCCAAGAAATCTTATACATGGCAGCTCTGTATCAAATCAGGGTAATTCCTACTGTTTTGTGACCTACACTGCTCAGTTCTGGGTCTTTATTAGTTTCTTCCTACTTGTTAGCTTGGGTTCCCGCCTTCTAAATTTACTGCTGGTGGAATCCAGCAGCCTGGATTGACCCACGATGAATGAACTGAGCCTAAGTAGTGCTGGCTCCATACAAAATGTTCAGATATATTGTTTTAAGACTTGCACTGAAATCTGTCTATGGGTATATTTTAGTGTAATGGGGTGATTTCCCTTCCTCTGCCTTAGAAACGGTTAATTGAGTTTTAATGAGCCCTCTGTAAGCTTCAGGAAGACCACTGTGCCCTAACTCTCTTTACCATGAGGAACAGGATTCAGATGATTCTTCATGTGGGCCTGGGTCGCTCTCTCACTTTATTAAATAAAGCTCAGCAACAGTAGGAAAGATTCCCTGAGGCCGAATCTGGGCAAGTGTCTTGGTCTTCTCCTCAGCACGAGGATATAAGTATATCCCTGATAAAACTTCCATATCTTTGATTATCCCTGGAATCAGAAAATACTGGTTTATCTATCACTCCAGTGTGGCCATAAGTGGCAAATCTTCTTTCATTCCAGTTATGAAGCTTTTTAAAGGACTGGATGGTAATTCCCTCATTATTGAAGAGCACTAAAATCTAGTCCTTATGGTACTATCCATGATGGAACCTACATTAACCTGTTCATTTCTTAGCCACTCAATGAAACTAGCCCTTCTGGTGGCTGTGACCTCTGCGAGGAGATGTGTGTAAATTCAGTCACTGGTGACTGATCCTCCAGAAATAGTACCATTTCCATATTACCTCCTTTTGTACTCTTCCAAGATTTCTGTTGTGGTTATGATTGATTTCTGTCCAAGAGAGATGATTAGCATTCCCATGTTCTTTTCAGAGCTTTGTGCTTCCATATAACACATTTGATGTTAAGAGGACGTATAACATGTACAAATGCGTTCCAACATTTTTTTCTAAAGATAGATCCAAAACCATAGAAATTGCCAGACCACTGCCAGATCCAAAATAAGTGTTTCTGTAGTAGTTTTCTGATAGCCTAGTAAATTGAGTCTGTTATAACCGATCAAACTTAGGTCTGTCTTGATACTAGACTGAAAAGCACTTTTATCCCAGACAACACCAAGCCATCCGGAGCTTTATTCACATTTTTGCATTATCCTGATGCTGAGGTGTCCAAAACAGATGCAGGATTTTGGCCTGCCTTCGAGTAGTTTGAAGCATTGCATGAAATCTTCCACACTGAGCAGAGCTTGAGGAATAAAAGGAAGTTATCTACTAGTAATAGGATGCCTTTGAAGTTGTTGTCTATATATGTATGCAGGTGTATCTATATATATTTATGCCTATGTATATATGTGCACATTCATTTTCCACCCTTCTTTTTCTTTCTCCCGGAGTTGCAGTGTACAAATCTATCCAGGCTCTGAGGTTATAGTATAAAGCTCTACAAGGTCATAATGATTAGGCCTTGTACTTTAAGTATTTTGTTCATGTCTAGTATTATATTTTCAGAGGGTATAGAATTTAGTATATATATTTCTACACACCATTACATGTGTAGCATATAATCTAGTTCTAGATTATTACTGGTCCATGCCTGTAAAGTTAAATATACATTTCTTCTGTTCTTATAGCAAATTGTACATCTGAGCATATAGTATTTAAGTGACTCCATAAGTAACTGGAATATGGTAATAAAATAGGCTAAGTATATATTTGCATTTTGGTTCGGAGCACTGGATGTGAATTTGAAATGAATTGTAGTTCCCAGTTACTATTCATTGCTTCAGTCACCGGCTGATTTTAGAGCACATAAACCAGACTCCTTTTTGATCTGAGGCTCCATTTCAGGTGGGCACGAAATGTATGGGGTCCTTCTGGAAGCTCTGAGGTACATGTATGGTGGGCGTGTTTGGTAGAATAAATGAGATGCTATATAGTCCTAAAAATTCAAACACACATATACTCTAAATGGAGTGTCATGAGGATCAACTGCTTTAATGTGCTGAGCCGTTGCCATTACACTAAATTGTAGAAATAACGGATGTAACAGCTAATACAGACATAACAGTAGATTTTGAAAAGGACGATAGAGTGTTTCTGTAATGAAAGCGGAAAACTATAGATTAACTGTGTGTTCCATTGTGGAGATTTATTTCTGAGGTGAATTCTAATTGTAACTGTGTTTCTGGAATAGGGTCTGACTTTTGGCTTTTGATATTTTGCTTGCTGAGATGTGGTAGGAAGTGTTCTGGTTGGTATACTTGGTATCTGCCCAACAGTTAATATTGTGGCATTATATACATATAGAGCCTTTTGTTTGAGTACATTATGAGAAAAAGTATCTATTAGAAAAGTTCCAGTGAGCGGTTTGTCCTCACAGTACATGAATGGTGGGATGAAAATTTTGATGAAACACTTGTAGAACTGTGGTGATATGGTCTGTTACTATCCATAAGGGCATTTTTCTCTATGCAGCATACCATATGAATGAAGACAATCATCCACTAACTTGACTACTGATGTCACACAGCACAGTAAAAGGCAAAGTTCCCAGTGCATGATTTTTTTAAAGTTTCAGTTAAACAGTTAACATTTTTATGTTTTTGTCTGACATCTTAGTAGATGATAGCAGTAAAATAACACTATAGTTTGCTCTTACAATACACTAAGAGAAGGCAATATTCACTTTCATTTTGCTCTCTCCAGACTCAAATCTGCGTGATCCTTAGAAGTGTAAAGCAGTCACCATATCCATGAATAGGAACTCCTTGCACTCTCCTCTTTTGTTGACCTCCTGTTATCCAGTAAATTTAAAAAAAAAAGCTTACTATATTTTTTTGCCATGATGGTAGAAACAAATTAACTATCATTTTCACAAAGACCTTTAGGAAACAATGGTTACAGGTTTTAAGAGTGTGAGTTGAGATTCATTCCTCATAATTTTAGGACCTTGATTCAGTTGCTCATACATAGATGTCTATTGCCATTTGAAATGCTTTTGGGTGTCCCAAGCTGATGCTTGGGAAGTGAAGTTCCACAGTTCCTGCAAGCCTCTTGCAGATGCCTTGAATTTCCTTGGACCACTGAGATGGCATTAGTTAACCACGCCTTGGCAGTTGAATCTTGCTCTATTTGTCTGCAATAGAAGTGTCTGAGCCAGCTATCTAGATTTTGTTTAAAGCTAATACACATCTTATGTAGTCAATAGTTTAGGGCTTGTTCCTCTAATCTAATATTTCTTCAGTGTAATATATCTAAATATAGAACACATTCTAAATTCTAATTAATCCTGTTTTAACTGATTTTCATTGACTTAAAGAGTTTAGCATGCTGTCCTGGTTTCGGCCAGGATGGAGCTAATTTTCTTTCCAGCAGCTACTGTGTTTTGGATTTAGTATGTGAAGAATGTTGATAATACACTGATGTTATTAGTTGCTGCTAAGCGATCAAGGATGTTTTCGAGCTTCCCAGGTTTTGCTAATGTGCAGGTGCAAAAACTTGGGAGGGGTATGGCTGATATAGTTGACCCAAACTGGCCAGAGAGAGTATTCCATACCATAGATGTCATGCCTAGTATAAAAGAGGATCAGCTGGTGGGCCAGTTCCCTTTTTCCCTCTTTTTGTTTGTTCAGGCCTTTTTGTTCATTTGTTTGGCTGTTCATTCCTTCACTCGCTCTCTCTGGAGCTTGCTGTTCTGAGATAGCTGCTGGGGAATATTCCTGTTCCCTGACTGCTGCTTGGGGCGGGCTGTATCGGTCACTGGGTGGTGAGAAATTGTGCGTCGATCATTTTATATATTCCATTATCCTTATATTTTATTATTATTATTATTATTACAATTTTCTTTGCTGTCCTGGTGAACTGTTTTTATCTCAACCCACGAGTTTTCCTTTCTCTCTGATTCTCCTCCCCACCCCACTGGGGAGCGGGGGAGTGAGTGAGCGGCTGCGTGGTATTTGCTTACCAGCTGGGGTTAAATCATGACACGTGCTCACTGATATGTAGTTGTATTTCAAGAAATCCCACTTTGCAAGTCGGAAGATCAGTTTCTGAATCACTCAAGACATTGAGAACCAATTAATGCCATTTCTTTGGAAAGCAATTTAGTTACTAGCATATGAATACAGAAGTTTAACTTTAGACCCTGAATTTTGGTTCCAAAATTCAGTCCTTTTAGATAGACATATAACACATAATGTAGTTTTCATTTTATTCAGAAATTGCTTTTGTTCTGAAAGACTGCATTGAGAATGAATCACTGAGTACTTATAATGTCAGTGATAGTAGACCAACTTTCCTTCCTTTGAAAGGATTGGTTATGATGTTAATTCTTATATAATATCTTTTGTGTGAGACGTGAGGTTAGTGTACATTCATACTTAAACATTTTTATGAAAAGGATAACTGTATGCTTATGTTAATTAGGTTTCAATAATATTGAACTGGATAGTGGATAAAGCTGAACACTAAGGGCAAAAAGCATCTTTTTTTCACAATTGCATTATATACGACAGTGTGGTGAAGAATAGATTTTGTGAGGTGTTTGTCTTGCTGCTTCCTTCCTCCCTTAATGTTCTCATAAAACGGTGGTGTAAAAAAGAAACATTTCCCATATTAAATGACTTAAAACTTTTAAATTCATAAATTTAAAAAAAAAAGAAATTATATATTAGTTATTGTTCAATGCTATTCAATTTCTTTTTGTCATTTTCCTGTAAGGATATATAAAATAACTGTTGGTGAAATATGGAATAATTGGAATAGACTAGTAAAAAGTTAATCTGGATTTCTGGATTTGGTGGAGTTGATTCAATATTAATAGGTTTCAGTGTTACTGAAATCAAGCCACCTGTCCATAATCAAAGGGTGTAGCTCTAGTTTAAACAATGCTCGTGTGACTTGAATAAAAAGATTTTTTTAAATGGTGGTAGGAACAACTTGACCTTCAACTTCCAAGCAATGATACCATCGTTTGTAGTTACAGTCTTACAATACATAAGGAAAAGGCCAATAAGAACAGGCAAGTTGTATGAAGCACCAGTGTGACCATTGCTGTAAATACTGATTCTACGCCTTCTGTAAATGCTTCAAAACTGGGAAAAATAGCAAATAGAATTTTAAGAGGTAGAAAGATTTGAGATGTGGAAACCTGTCTAATCCTGTGAGAAATTTAAGAATCACCATCTTTTTTTCTATGTCCATGAGGCGGTTAATAGTAAATGTGATCATGATGGCATTGTAACACGTTCTGTTCTTTAAAACCTTGTATGCTAAGCCAATCAATCAACCAACAAACAAAGCAAATTAGTAAGATTTCCCAGGATGTAAATCAGCATAGCTATTTTTATAGTCCACAATAGATGAGTCCAGTTAATCCAAAACCTGAGTTTATCTAACCTTTTAAAAAATTATTTTGGTTATTCTGGACATAGAAAACATAACATAGTGTATTTTCTTTATCCTATCCTATTCTATTTCCTTTGCCCTGAAACAAAGGAAATGGAGGATGGAAAGTCCTCAGTAACCATTTTTGAAAATCGGAATAAGCTCCAGTTACATAATACTTGTGACAGTTTCTCATGTATGATGGAGGCAGGAAGGAATATTGTTAGAGCATGCTGCAGTTCAGTAATTTTTAGCTGCCACATGATCCCAGGAGCCTGATGTTATCTGACTTGTACAGAAACATCTCTTAGCTTATTGCAACTTGAGCCAGGAACTGGAAGAGAATGACAGCCATAAATACTTCCCTGTGGTCTCATCTATAGCACCTATCAGAAACTCAGCACGGGAGCTAATCTTTTCTAGGTGAATTTGGCAGGTTCTCAAGTTTCCAAGTTCTTTTTGCCATGAAATGTTCCACTGAAACTTACAGTATTATCATTATGGTTACCTAAAGGGAAAAAAAAAAATGTTTGCTTTAGTTTTGTTACCAGAGAAAAAGAAAATGAAAACATAATTATTATATCATTTAATTACAAAAGAAAATATATTCAAATCTATTCTTAATGAAACTATGAGTACTGTATACATAAACAGAGAAGTTGCCCAAACTGGTTGCAGTAACTAATTTGATGGTGATATTCTCTCTCTGATGGAGCAGACCCAGGTAGTAAATCATTGCTTGTTGCCTAATGGGAAGATCCTACTGTGAAAATAAAGAGCTGTCCACAATAAATTGTTTACAAGAAATCATTCCATGTCAGACACTTCATTCCCTTGAGAAAGGAGTGAAGGCATGAAATACTGAGCAGTTGGATTTTTTCTGGGATGTTATTTCAAAGAAAATGATTTGGATTTTTTTTCAATGCTTTATTTTTAGATTCTAAAAGCATGATCTTTTTTGTATTACCACTTTATTTTACTTGGAAGGAAAGACCGTAACTACTCTTTTTTGGGATTGCTGCATATTGTGTATGTTCCTGAATTGGTTATAGTTGTATGCACACACTGTAGCTGGAGAAGTTTTTCTCAGCCCTCTCTAATGGGGCATATAACAACCCTGCCTCCCCTCATGAACATCTTCCAATAAATTTCCATGCCAAGAATGTCACTCCCAGTCAGTTTGATGCTGCTCAGGTGGGACTGTATCTAGGGGCAAACCGAGCCTTCGGTGACCTCTCATTGAACAGGGCCCACAAGAAGTCTTTCCTGTGGAAAGACCAAAATCTTTCTCGTATAACTTGACCCCTCTGTTAACATCTTCTGCATCTTTAAAGTGTGAGTAAACTAAGCTGAGGTGACTATCGACAAGGCCTTGAAACAGAATGAAATGGTGGGCAGAAAACTGTATTCATTGCCACCAGCACTAATCTGTGTTTCTAACTATCTGTCCTTTGAGTGATGCATCTTTGGGATACTTCTGCATCTGCAAGACTTACTGATTTCACTTGCAAGGCTTTGATGTGCTAAACAGCTAAAGGGCAGCTGTGCTTAAGCACAGCCACACAGGCTTCGCAGCAAAAGAACAGTGACAGAAACTCAGGGACTGCTGAAGTACGGAGGAGTTTGTGTTCTTTATAGGTTTAGCTCTTTGTCGGAGACAGTCGTTCTGTTTGTTTCTCACACCAGTAAGTAAATAAGTGCACGAAGTACACTTAACTAGACTCGCGTGGAACATTTCTCACTCCTAGAAGTTATTTCTTAGCTTCCTAGATGGTGCCTGTGTTACCACATGTCTCGGCAGCAGTATGGTCCCTTGTTTGGTATCTCCACAAACACAGCGCAAGGCTCTCTCAAAGCAAGTCTCTGATTCCTCAGTCAGGGAGGTCCATTGATAATTATATATTGCTGAA
This sequence comes from Phoenicopterus ruber ruber, assembly GCA_009819775.1. Classification (NCBI taxonomy): domain Eukaryota; kingdom Metazoa; phylum Chordata; class Aves; order Phoenicopteriformes; family Phoenicopteridae; genus Phoenicopterus; species Phoenicopterus ruber. The sequence goes on along the minus strand of CM020215.1, from coordinate 53,853,984 downwards.
TCTGTCCGTAGAGTGAAAGAAGACAATATTTCATATTCTGGAGCAAAAGAGGATGAGATTTTCAGCTCAATTAAGATGCTTCTGACACTCATATTTAGCCTTCATCCTCACTATGAGATTTCCAAAGAGTATGGCAAGGCCTTGGTGGGGTGTCTTCTTGTCAAATCCCTGTCCCTCCTTGGATGAGCTAGGCTTTCAAATCACAGGATACTCCTTCACATGCTGCATGTGAACAGTTTTTCAGTTAGATACCAGGTCAGACAGGAAAGCATAAGAGACACTTAAGGCTTTCTGGAATGCCATCCAAGTTCTTCCGTGTCAGGGATGTTATTATGAGGATTCACCATAAGTTCCTTTCTAAGGCTGTGTAAAAATTTGTTTGATTCATCATATTAACACACATGTATTACTTTCTGAATGAAATTAATTCAGATCCAAGATTTCTGTGCACACTTTCAATAATTCAGGAAGAGCCCTTCTATGTGTTAAGACTGCGAACCAAAAGGACTGGCAGTTTTGATGAGATACTTTTCAACAAAGTTGGAATCGTCCGTTTCTGTGACAGGGAGGGTTCACTTTGTCATACGTCAGGTAACATCTGAGGTTATCTACAGGACGTCTCCATTTGGATGTCTGCCAACTGCCACCTGAACTTTCATTTACACTTTCATTAAGTGTAACAGTATTGCTGAAACATTGCAGCCTGATATTTGCTTTAGAAGAACAGTTTATCGGTCTGTATTTGACTAGAAACTTCAAGCCCTCATCCAGATATATCGTGTTTCTGCAGGGAGTATTTCTTAGAATCATCCATGCTGTGAGAGTATCTGTAAGTTGGAAAGGCCATAAAGTTTGCATTCTTGCAACTATTCTTCTTTATCATGTGTTAGCTACGTTAATGTAACTGGGTATTTCCTTCCCTTTGATGTCTCTGTTACACTTCCACGAATTCTTTCAGGTCAGTAGGACTGAGAGGGAGAAGCTTCTGTCATTGCTTTTGCGGAGGCGTTTGTGACTTGTGCAGATGGAGGAGCTTATGTGTGCTCCTGCAGAAGTTGGTCAGGCAAAAATTCTGCAGTTTACAGCACTGGAGCTGCTTTTGTTTATTTGGCGTTTGGGTTTTTCTGGAATGGATTTGCCCACAGAGTGAAAGCAGGTATTGGAGATCCACCTCAATTACAAATAAATAGGCTTTCTTTTGTGAATTCTGCAGCCTGTCAGTTGAGGCCCACAGATATGAGATTTGAATGTAATCCTTGTCTTAATGCAATGCTGCCAGCGTTATACCACATATAGGAACATGGAGCACATGTCTGTGACTCACAAAGAAAGATACTCTATAAATTCACAGACACTGTAAAGACCACCATAACCGTGCACAGGCAATGGTATTTTCCCCAGAATCTGAACTAGAGCATTCTAAAGGCATGAAGTAATGTGGAGCTTTTGGCCTCCTGCTAAGTCATTCTGGTGCTTGGTTACCATCACAGCTGGGAAGCTATGCCTTATTTCATAATCCTCTCTATCCTCTGACCTGATTTTCACTAACTTTACTTTACATTGTTCAAACAAGGTTAAGAACATTTAGAGAAGGTAAGAATGATATTTTAAGTCCCTTTAATGGTCCTTCACAGTGCCATAAAATGGTAACAGCATCACAAAACATGTCCAAACAGCAGTTTCCCATGTACCTGCAGGTATGTAGACGTTTTTAAGCCAGCTGTAGGTTATCTAGCTGAGGTACTACTAGAAAGGTACCTACTGCAGTGCAGAGCTCTAGGGAGGATGGAAAGTTCATCAGAGGAGCTGATCTGTTACGTTGCCCACAGTGTCCAGGAAAGTTGTCACTGATGTCTATTAGCATGCTCTAAGTTGAGTATGTGTTTATGTAACTTGTTGAACTGGGTCTTATGTGTTAGGATTTTCCAGGATGCGGTATGAGTTGCATTAGAAAGCTCCCTTTTAAGTCTCCCCTGTTACAGTGATAGTACTTGGATTCACAATCGGTAATTCAGGGTAACAAAAGTAAAATATTTGTATTTGTTTTGTGCCTTACTTTATTTAGGTATTAAGGGAGTGCTATATCCTGCCTTAACATAGAATGAATGTATGAGCTGACAAAATAAGTGTAGATGTGCAATACATTCCTTACCAAATACATTTAAATTATAATAGGTTTTGTAAGTTGAAATAGTGTTCTGATTAGCGTTCTGTTTTAAAATAAAAAATTATTTTGAAAATGTATGAAGTATTTGTGAGTTCACATAAATGCTATTTTTATTCACAGATAATGCACCTCAGGTAGCAATTACCGCACCAGGATCTGGTAACCATAGAAACAGCTCTACAGGCCCAACACCTGACTGCTCTCCTCCATCACCAGACACTGCACTTAAAAACATAGTGAAAGTTATACGTCCTCAGGTAGGTGATCACCATAACCATCCCCTTATTAGTTGTATTTTTCATTTTAAAAGCAGGCTATGATGCATGTATTCTAAGAGGATGTTATCGCTATACACATATGAATAGGTCAAAGGCAGATAAACAGAATGCAAAATATTTTCTGGACTTAGGAAGCAATCTTGATAGCAGGAGAAGATAGAATATTTTATGAAAGAGCCCAACAGTGTACAGAGAGATATCAATAAATTTTTCTTATAGCATTAATGATGAATGAAGTCTTTATGTAATATTTTGTATTTTTATGTACTGTTAGTTTTCTTCTAAGTTTATGTTCTGCTTTTATCAGTATTAATTCCCTGTTACTTTTTCAGGTTTTCTTTCATCTTTCTGTATCTCCATTTACATGGTCCCATAATGTTTCACACCTTCTTTAGTTTACCTTCTCATATAGTATTGCTTCTTGACTTTCATCCTTCCTAACTATATGTATTTCTATTAGTGTTTGGTAAACAAGATGCTTAATGCGTTGAAAACTTGAGTGCCCCTTGTAATTCTTTACAGAGTACAGCCTTTTAAAATAAAATCTTTAAAATAAATAAATCTTAGAACTTGATTCAGTAGTATAGAGGTAATCAGCATAGAGGAGTTTATTTTAGAATCACAGGATCATAGTATAACATAGGTCAGAAGAAACCTCAGGGGATTATCTAGTTCCCCACTTAAAAAGTTGTGACATTAGGTGTGTCAAAGCTAGCTGTGACAACTACGCACTGAATTGACTAGATGTGAAACCTTTTTTGGTATGAACCAAAAGAACTTCTATTCCTCTCCTGCCAATTATTGGGTTCAAATGCAGCCATCTGTTCTTCATTGCTGAGCTGATCTTGATCTCTGCAACTAAGCCACTTTGATGCTAGTGGATGCAGACTTTGTATCATCAGTATGTTGCTGGCATTTGTTTTACTTGAGAAGTAAGCTGATGGGTACGTGATATTATGGTAAGAATTATATAGGACAGATTGTTTTGGTGCCGCACAAGTAAGCATGTTACAGTGATGGAGGTGGATCTTCTTTCAGTACTCATTGGAGCACACAGTTCAGAAGGTGTTGCAGAATTAAAGGTAATTACTAGGTGCACCTGCCATTTCTCTCTAGGAGCCGTTGGTTTCCTATGGCTGATACCGTCAGTGCACAATAATTCTAATGACTGGCTGGTGCAGACAGTCCCTCTTTGACACCGCAGTAGTTTGGGTTCCACATCCTGGTTTAAATCTAGATTGCAGGGGGTCTAAAATGACAGCTGCTTCTCCTTTTCTCTTTTTATAGTTATTTCTCCTTTTTCTTGTTCCTGTAGTCTCTCTGTCCCTCCCACCTTACATCGTTATAGTACTGAAATGCCTCCTTCCCTCTAAGCTGTTTTTTATAGTAGGCGGCAAGCAAACAGAAAGGTATTGGAATATTGTTGGAACAAGCTGTTGTGTGATAGCTTATTGAAAATAGCATTTAAAAAGCTGTTTCCATCATGATATTGCCAACAGATGGACCCAGAACACTGAATGGTGATGTTCTCCTGCTAGTTAACTCTGAACGGATTCAGCAGATTCTGGGGAGCTATTTTCAAATTTAAATCATACCATTTACTGACTCCCAGTATTCTCATCATTCTGCAGAACAAAAGCTAACTGTGTGATATATATGGTCAGAACTTTACCACGTTTGCTGAAATGTCTCTCATGTGGCCCTACATGTGGCCTACTTCCTAGGCAGAAAACAACAGCAGAAAGGCACATGTAGGCTGGCGCTTAATGTAGGTTGTAAATCTATGCGCTAATACATGAGAAGTTGGATACACTATAGCATTCAGATCCCATTATGCTTCTCCTTTCTCCATATGTTTTATGCACATTCCTTCAGTATTCTTCCTTTGTTTTGTTTTGGTTGCTTACCTAATCACCTCCCCCCACGATCTCAACCCAAGAATTGAGACAAAGAAGTTGTAGATATTTGCAATGTGATGTTTGCAAACCATTAGTGTTAATTCTGCCTGCATATTTAATTCCTCTATTCCATGCCTGCTGCATTCAATTACATGGCAAGCTCTTTGAAAGTTAACACAATGGGATTCTATTCTTGACTGACCTCTCACTGCTCATGTGAAACTAATGAATAGTGTTACACAATGCATACAAAATAATTAGTTTTCTGTTGTTTGCCAGGGCCTCTTTGCACTTTTCTAGAAAAATAAACAGATTTTAAACAGATCTAAAACAAGGATCATATAAATTTCCAAACCAGCTGTCACTTCTTTCCCCTTTTTGCATGTCTTGTGCATCCAGCACAGGAAGGTGCCAGTGAAAGGCAGAATGGGAAACTCTTCAGCAGCTAGTTTTGCACTAGGCAGGCTTTGGTAGCTTGGATGAAACGGCCAGGGAAGTCTGACCTTTCAACTCATATTCTTATTTTCATTTATAGACTTACTTGCCTTTCCTGGAGGGTTGTGCATATAACAGTTTACCTGCAGCGAGGAGAAACACTGTTTCTGTGTAAGCAGTGGCAGAGGGGACCAAAGATTCCTTCCTCCCGTCAGTTTGGTGAGGGCAGGTGGTAGCAGGGAGTAGAAGAAGAGAAACCTGGTGAGCTGGGTTTGAAGGCAGAGGTGGGGATCCTTCTGCCTCCTGTTTTCTTTGGCCTTTTCTTTCTAAGACTGCATACCAGCTCACATGATGGCAGTGCATATACATGCTTCAGCACGTGACAGATTTTGAAGATATTTGTATGAATGTGAGGTTTAGCACAGCACAGTGGCCTCTCCTCTCTCCTGTTCCAGACACTCACATACCAAACGCAGCTGGTGGGGGACCCTGTCAGCTACACCTGCTACATGGGGTCCCTGAAGAGGAGGGAGGCTGTGATGCTGCACTGCCAGCCCATGGGGTGAAAGTACCACAGCTGGGGAGCGTGAGAGAGGAACAGTCTCATATGCAAAGTGTGAATCCGAGGCGTCTGGGTCATGGACAGTTAAGGGGTTTCTCAGAGTGCACTCAAAACCCGTTTTGTCTTTTTTCTTCTAGTTGTCTCTTAACCTGGCCCTAATTATTCCCCTTCTTACATTAAAAACATGCCATCACAAAACCTGGCTGGGAATTTCTATTTCCCCCCAGCCTTTCACTCACTTTTCTGGAAATTTATCCTTTCTTCAGTTAATGATGATGAATTTTGAGGCGAGAAACCTGCAGTTTGTTGTGACCCTACCAGTCGTCCCTTATGAGATCCCATTGCTCTCTAAAATCTGTCTAAAACTCTCTTTGGATATGTCTCAACTATTCAATTCGGTGAACTGTTGCTAAAGCTGAAGCCTACTTTGACTGAAATGGTGTATCTCCCCGGCACAGTGCAGCACTCCGGAGAGATACTAACTCAGATCTCAGAAGCAGTATTAAGTTCAGTGCCACAGTGCCACCCACCTCTACTGCTTCCAGTCCTGAAGCTAGCACACTTAACAGTAATTCAGGGATCTGTGCGCTCTTTTATCTGTGCACCTTAGCTATGGCTTGTACCTGTGATCTAGCATTTTGCAAATACACATCTTGTTTTCAAATTTTCACAGGGTCAGTCCCTGAAAAAGAGGATTTGTTGAAATGTTACATATATGCAGACAAGAAACAGAATTTAGTTCAGATTTTGAATCACTTGATCATTTTTTTCCAGATTGTCCAGACAAGTCTTAGAAAGTTTTTAACTCATAAATTGCTGATTAATGACGACTTCAAGAAAGTAATACAGGTTCAAGTTAAAGACATAGGCCTCTCTGAAGTATACTAACAGCACATGGGAGAAAAAATGACGTGGTAGCAGACCAAGTAGGTTAACGTGTTAACTAAAGTCCTCTGAAATTTTAGACTCTCTTCCAAGTTTGAGCTTAGTGATGTTAGTACATATAGTAAAATATCTTACCTTATCAGACTGGAATTTTAGAAAGTGATAGTAAAATTGAGCTTGTTCTACCACAATTCATATAGCTCTTGGTCTGGATGAAGCCTGAACAAAATTGGGCTGCATGTGACGCTTCATGTATTTTTCTTATTAGCTACTCAATTTAATAAGATTTTCCTTACTTTAACTTATTTATTTGTTCAGCTCCATTTGAACAAATAAACTATATACATAGAGAGAGAAAGAGCACTTTTTTCCCTAAGAGACTGTTTCTTTTGCCGATGCTATTCACTTGCGGGTCATTGGCCAATTCTCATAAAATTGAATTCTGACTTCTCACCTTTTATGTTCTTTATTAAATGTAATCCAGCATTTGCATATTCTCTTCTTGTCTTTTTAAGATATGTTTCAAATGGCTAACTGTAGGTACAGCTTTTGATGCCTAAATGTGGATTATTTAAAAGTGACTTGGATTTTATCTATCATAAATTAGTATTTTCCCCATTTTATGTGAATAAGCAAACTCCCTACGAGTGTTGTTTCAGTGATATAAAGAGTGCTCTGGTAGAAAGATAAAGGAACAGAAAATTTCAGTGTTTTGGACATAATGGAATTTCATCATCTTGATCTTGCTGATTTTATTGCTAAGATCTACAATAATCTATTCATTATGGGTTTTTTTCTTGTGGTTTGGATATACTGTCTTTACATTAGTCATAATTTTTTCTATCTTTTTTAACCTCTTTAAACAAAGTTACAATTCCACCTATAGTTCATCATTCCTCTGGCTAAGACATCTAGCAATATAATAGAAGATAATAGTTTAAACGTTAGAGGACAAAAGAAATTGTCTCATTTTTCTGCAAACAGTAATAGAATCCTGCAGGATATCTGTAGCCTCTGATGGACATATCCCACTTGTTTGGGCTACCAGGTGAGCCTTGCCTAATGTACAACTATTTTGTGCCTGCACCGTGAGCCTGGCCTAACTATGTAGATGTAGTTCATCTAGACATGGGGAAAGACGGGGACCATGATGTTCCACCCCCTATAGCAGCCTGGACATGAATGGACAGACCAGCCGTAGGAGATACGTGCTTCAGAGCCTCTCTAGTTGACCTAAAAAGGGATAGTAATTTACATTCACGGAAATTATATTTCATCCTTTTTGCAGTTAAGTGCAGGAATTACTTTGAACAAAACCAACCAGCCAGCCAATCATCCTAGAGGCACCTCTGGACATTCACAGTTCCAGAAAATAAATTTTCAGAACTAATTGTTCCATAAACAGGATTTTCAAGTGGATGAGTGTTGCTATTTCCCCATGGTGAAATAACCCTGGTTCCTCCCCTATGCCAACACCCTACTGCAATACCCTTAGTTCTTCCCAAATGAAATGCACCCCTTGTCAAACTTAGCTTGAGTTGGCACATGCCTGTCTCTGCAAGCTTAGGGAACGCCAGTGAAATCCCCGCTGCAGGCTGTGCGCAGTGCACAAATGCATGAGAACTCTGTGATGCATCTATTGAACTTGCTTTGCAACACAAAAAATCTGCTTTGTTACATTTTATCATAAAAAGGAGGGCTGGCGAACACAGTTATGTAATAAGTTCTCACCACTCAGTTTCGTATTGAGATCACAGGACAGCTGGGGTGCGAGGACCTTCTTTCTCCTATGAACTGCTTTCTGTGCTCAGCCCAAGCTACGGCATGCTCAGCCAGGCAGGGAATAACCAGGAAAATCACCATGGAGAAATACTCTGCAGGCACACTGTGCTTCCTGTTTGGGTGCACGCTTCTTTTTCTGGTGCGTTTCAGTGCTGGACTTTGTGCAACCACATGCAGTGTCCATGCTTAGCACAAGAGGCAAATAAGACTTAAAAAGACTTTACTGAGAGTTATGATTTTGTGAGGGATCAAACCCATCATCTCCAAGGTGAAAGCCACCCGTGTACATGATTTTATGATGTTCTGAAAGGTGCTGAGCATTTGAAAGGTGCTTAGCGTTCCCAAAACCCATTAAAATCAAGATGTATTCTACAGTACACAGATGGGCAGATTTAGCTCTTGTCATTAGAGTGCCTGGTCTGGAGATTTCTCTTGTGTTATGTAGTGTTGCCAAGATTGCATATATCCATTAGGGCTGCAAGCACTTCAAGGCAGTTGGCAGCAGTGGCCTTGATTCTAGGTATGGAGATATATTTCAGAAAATTCTCTCTCTATGTATTTTTGTTCATAAACCTTTAAAGTGTCTATACAAATCTACTGCACACAGTTTGCTATCTCCTCATTCTAATGATGTCGAAATGAATAAACAAACAGATAAATAAAACTCCTAAATAGCCCTTAAAAAAATAGGAAAATGAAGTGGTAAAAGATATACTGTCAATGCCATTAAGATGTGGTTAGCAGTTCATCTATGCATGACTGAAAATAGGACAGACATGAAATTCTGTTATTCTGAAATACTGAGTACCAATTACAAAAAAAGGTTATGGCTGGAATTGTCTCACAGGACTGATTTCCACACCTTCCCCCCCCACCCCGCCCCGTATTACCACAGAATTAATGGGTAGAAGACATGTAGCAGCTCCAGAGGAGGACATTTTAAAAAAATTTCCTTAGAGCATAATGGATACTCTGTGACTATTTAATAACAACATTAGCCAAAATATTATTAAAGAGATGCATTGTAAAAGATCTCCTTTGACAAGTAACTATAAAACATAATTCTACTTAGATTATTTTAATTAGAGCTGAGATAACATGAAAACATAAACACATCTACCCAATACACAGTACTAATGAAAACAGCAAACAGTATGTGTGAGTGCATTTAATTGCAGTTTAACAGGATACTAAGGCATAAGTATAAATTAAAGCAGAAGAACACTCTTTATTGTCAGGAGTGTTATGTTTTTAGAATATCACTTCTACATGTGTATGTTTTCGTGGCTGAAGTTGGTTGCTTACCTGAAGAGATTCTCTAGGTTGTGTTTCCTGATTCAATACAAACATAAATCATACAGAAGAATTGAATATTTTTCATATCTGAACTTGTGACAGACCAAATTGGTGAAATACTGAGCATAAAGATAGTTCAGATACTGAAAGGTAGATTTGTACATCTACACTAGCAAAATAAGCTTCTGAGCTCTGGAAGGTTGTCATCTATACTGTTGAATTGTTAACACAGTCCTGAGTATAGTTTTGGTCCTGTACAATTCTCTCTCTCCAAAAGTACCCACTGTCAGGCCTGACTGGGAATTTGAATGGGCCAAGGACCATTCCTGGTAGGTAATTCTGCTTTGAAGATCCTGCTCTGAAGGCTAATGAATTTTGATAGTAGGGGTGTGAACCAATCCATGCCAACTGCCCTGCCCTAGGACATATAATGCTTGGACACAGTAACACACTCAGAATCTGGAAGATTAAAGCCTTACCTATTGTCCTTTGATGGGTATCTCACCAGATTCATAGCATTTTCCTTTGTTTCTGTGTAGTACTGGGCTTTTTTGAGCACCTTAGCTATTGAGTAATCCTTTATCATCATCCAAAAATGCACCACATTTTCATACATGCATGCTATCCCTAGCACACAACTTAAAAAACAACCATCCCCTTGACCCTTCAAAATTTGTAATACACAAAAATGATAGAAGCAATTTTCATAATCTGTAGGTCAAAATGGGATCTTGCTAACAGCTGGAAGTTCAGCCTTTTTGGAAGAAAATGGCCTTACGTCAATTTTCCCACTGTTTCAGTGAAAATAACACTTTTTTTAAATCTTTGAAAGTTAGAAACTTTTTATAGCTGAGGAATAAGACATTCCTCTTATTTATCAAATTTATCTCTCACAGTTTGGAGCTCATTTCAAGCAATGTTTTCCCAGGATAGGAATAATGGTCTGTCTTCAAAATCTGGTCATGTCTGTCAAAGAGGGAAACCAGTACAAAGATGTTACAGTTTTTAGCATTCAGGACTGCTATACCTCACAACCCACAGCTGCATATGGTTGCAATTAAAATGAAAGTAGAAGCCAAGGGAAATGGAAACTGGGAGACGATCCGTTCTTTCCCTTACTGCTTCCCAGTCTGATTTGTCATGTGAGATAAGACCAGAGTAGAAGATGGAAGGGGGCAGCAACCCCCTGACCTTTAGTTACGTACTCCAGTGGAAGACTCCTAAAGGAGGAGCTAGTATAACACGCACAGAGGAGAACAGAACCACAGGAACAGAAAGCACTATGGATATATGTGACTCTGTACCTAGAGCCACATCTCATGGCTTCCTGACCACAGACTACAGGAAAGAGCTATGTGTCTGTGCCATCCCTGAGTGTGTCGCTAACGGTGAAAGGTTCAAAGTATGCTGATGGGCCATGAGATTACCGTAAAGAAGTATGCACTTGCTGCTCACGCAGGATGCAAGAGGTGTCTTTCTCTAAATTAAAAATCAGTCAGACAGAAATTTCTAGGACTTTGGCACTATGCTGCCATTAAAAATGAACCTAGATTTAAAATGCATTATACTTTTAGTAATGAAAAGGATCTACAGTTAAAACCACTGAAACCATTTATCTCTTCCCCCCAGCAAATTCCCATGATCTTGTAAGCTCCCTGTTGTGGCTGCTTGGGATATATTTGTTGCTAGCCACTGTGTAATTTCTGCCTTCTGCTCTTAAACTAAATTAAGATGTTGAGAAGTAAAAACAAGAATGTCAAGATGGGTGCTGAAACTGCCTATATTTTATTTTTAATTGTAGTCATAATTTAAGATAAGGTTCTATGAAATGAAAAAAAGAGAAAATTACCTTATTGAAAAGACAATGTATCTTCAGCTTGTTTAACATGGTATTTTGAGGCTTGACAGAATAATTGATTCGGGAGTCTAGTAATAGTTCAGTGCAGTCTTTCACTTCTAGGTGACATAGATGAATCAAACCCAGATCCATTGTAATCTCCAGTTTTTGCAATTTCAAGGCTACTTGATCATCTTAGGTCAGATCCTGTAAATCAAATAACTCTTGGCAACAGCATTGACTGATGAGAATGTGTCAGGCCTGCTGATTTCTTGCAAATCAAAACCGGGGTACTGGGGACAGGAGTAAGTGAAGAAGCTTGTCCTCTCACAGGCTGTATTTTACCAAGAAAATTACAAATGTTACGGGATTTTAGGTAAGTGTACATGAGCAAAAGAGACAAAGATAGAAACAGAGATGGTAGGTTGGCATGTTGAGGCAGAGGACAGAGACTAAGAAACCATAAAAGTGATGTGAAAGTTATATTTGAAAGGGAGGACAGAGGTTAAAATTGGATGCATTGAAGGACAATGAGAGGGATGTAGTGACTGATAAAGTCAGTGGGAGACAGGACCATTAGGGAGTTCATTTGAGAGACCTTGATGACAAAACCAGAGAGAAAGCAGAGAAGCAAGTTTTGGAAGACCAAGTAGAACTGGAATCAGCTAGGATACTGTGAAAGGTATTTTAGAGTAAAATAAGTAGTTTTGGAGGGAATATAACAATAGACAGGAGAAAACAGAAAAAGAAAGGGGTGAAAGAGAAGATGAATATGTAGGAGGAGAATGGGATCTTAAGAAGGAAGGAAGATGGAGAAAGGAAAATTTCTGAAGTGGGAGTGAATGGATCAGAGAATGAGAAGAATGGAATCATCTGGGCAGGTACCAAAATGAGTGATTTATGCAGTCACATGGCTACACTCATACTGTGTTCTGTATGTGAGATGAGCCTGGAGGAAGGGGCTACAGCTTCTTACTTTCTTTAGTATGTCTGTATTTTATGTGCTAGCTAGAATTTGGGAATGTGGGTTCAGTTCTCCGTTCTATCATACATTTTCTACATGGTATAACGCAACTGAAACCAATTTTTACATTAAGTAGGGCAGCTGGAATTTGGCAGGATTTGCCAAATGTAGAATTTCCTCAGCTCATTGGTTCTCAATGATTCAATGAGCCACGCATCTGTCCCTTGGGAGAGCTCTACACCCTAGTTCAGCATCTGTAAAATGGGGCTAATAGCTCTGCCATAGTGCAGAGCAGTGTTGTGAGAATTAATTCTTTAAAGACTGTGATGGTGCTATGTACACAAATCCCAAAGATGGAAGAAGGTGGAGTCACAAGCTTGTATTGCAGAGTACTTCAAGGCTGGAGAAATATTTTGATGTTAAATTGAGAAAGCAATTTTGCCCTACTCCCTCTGCTAAATGTGAGAAATATTTTAGTGATCCCTCGCATGCTCATAGTGTTACATGTGAGTCACGGTAGCATTACAGAATTTGCATGCAACTTCCATTCATGGAAGCATTAAGTAAGTCCTTACTTGTTTTTTCCATAGAAAGACAATTCAGTATGTGTATTTTGATGTCTTTCCTGTTTTGCAGTGTTCAAAGTGGTATCTTTCATTGATATATGTTCACTAGTGACTTAACGTGAAAATGTTCTGCTTATTAGACCTGATTTTAAAGTTATTTAAATCTTGTTATTGCAATATTTTTAAAGATTTTTATTTGATATATTTTTGCTTTTGCATTGCTGATAAGGTTTCTTCATTAGCCTGAGTTGGTAGCCTGTTTTAGGGTAGTCTGGGGTTTTCTAGGTCTGTATTATGACAATTGAAATAATAGTCATGAATAAACATTTTAAATTAAACAAAATCAGTCATGAAAGAGATTTACACATAACAAGTAAATTAATACATGAATGTAATGAATAAAGAAAATCTACTTAAGGACAAATCTGCATGTGGTTACGTAGAATACGTACTGGGGTGAAGTTAAGCCATAAATATACTACAATTTCATAGAATCATAGAATCATAGAATAGTTTGGGTTGGAAGGGACCTTTAAAGGTCATCTAGTCCAACCCCCCTGCAATGAGCAGGGACAACCTCACTAGATCAGGTTGCTCAGAGCCCCGTCCAGCCTGACCTTGAATGTTTCCAGGGATAGGGCTTCTACTACCTCTCTGGGCAACCTGTACACAAGGGTTCACAAGGGTTATCTAAGTGTGTGCAGACCTTCTGAGCAGTATGAGGCAGACATGTAATGACTGACAAAGCTGGCTTTGGTACAAAGAATGAAGGAAGCGTCATCTCTTTGGGACAGAGTTTTGTGTTTGTACAGTCTCCACAGCTATAAAACCTTGACCCCTGACTACATTTCCTGGATATTATGGTATTGCATATAGTAAATAGTCTTCTTAGGTCTTGAATAATTGTATCTTGAGAGATCTCAAGGAGTAGCTTTGAAAGATGCAATCCATGAAACCAAGGTACAAGAGTCCAATAAGTGACTTGTTAATTGCTGGCTCCACATTCTGCCAATAAGGCTAGAATTTGGTTCCAGATTCTAACAAATGAAGTAAGGTATCTCTGTCTCATTTGGATATCTAATCTCCCCTCATGCTCAGGAGAGATGTAGGATTCAATTCAGTTGCCTAAAAATAGGCATCTAATGTCATTTGAGGTGCCATAAAGGTGTCTTAGACATGCAGGTGGAGGCTGTCAGGTATGATATAGGGCATACATAGGGGAGACCTGCACTCTTCTGGATGGCAGCTGGAGGCCAGGTGGGATGCCCTGGGGTATCTCCAGTGATGGTGGAGGCCAGTGTTAAGGCAATTGAACTAATACCAAGGTGACTGGGTGAGGGGACTTGTTCTCTGGACTCTATTGATTGTATTGACTAGATCTCAATTGACTGTAATGGGAGCTTAGATACCTAGTGTAGATGTAAATAGCTATGCTATAAATTTAGTTTTCTAAATCTGGAACTGAATTTAATCCTAACTGTAGAAAAAAACATTTTTTTTCTACAGTTTTTGTGCAAACTGTACTTTAGAGAGGCACAGACAGAGGGATGCAGTAAACACAAACTGGTTTACTGCATCTCTCCTAGCATACATTAATGAACAATTAGCATACTTTAACAACATAACACTTTACAGGACCCAGAAAAGGTGCAAAAGGCTCCTCTAGTTAGCTACAAAAGCTCAGATGCTAGATTCCTGTGTAATTATGTAGAAAAATTATTGGCACATGTTGACAGATGGACTTTATTAACTCCAAACAACATAGCAGAAGTGTTATGCTGTAGAGCACTAGAGGCCGCGTGAGGTTCTGTAAAGAATCCTTAGATTGGAAAGGCATATTAAGCTGAGATATGTTTGTCTGAATTAATAATAATAATAATGTCAAAGCCCAAAATAGTATAGGAGGTATTTTGTATCACACAGGTCAGCAGATGGTTGCATGTTAGCACGAACAAACAGAAAACATGTTTCTAGCTTCCATAATCACCTTTGAAAATCACTCTAGACTTATTTTATATCATTAACTCAAGTCTCCAGGGCAAATCATAGCTATTTATTGATGGATAAATTTTCAGAATCTGTGAGCATTTGCAAACTAAACTGATCTTTAAAAATGCTTCAGAACAGTTTGGTTTTTTTTTTTCTTTTTTTTTGGTTTGTTTCCCCCCTCTCTCTGTCCTCCACCAAGACCTTGCAGGTTTTTTTGTGAAACTTTTAAAAGATGTTACAGTAGCTTGTAATACTACACCAAGGTGTAGTGAAACAGCTGATCATCCGTAAGTTAGTAAAAGGCTGTATGATGCGTCATGTGCTGCTCTTCTGACTCCAAGAAAGGGACACACAGTTGAAGCAGCGACTGGAGACCTGAGTGGACAAAGGCCAGAGCAGTTTTTGAAGCTGCTTAGGAAGACTGAGCTGGACCATTCCAGCTGCCTTTTTAGGTAGGAACTGTCTCAGTTTTGGAATAATCAGAGATCCTGCACATCATGTTACTTGAAGTGCCACTTTTTCAACTCAGAAGCTGAATTCCTGCAAAACCACAAAGACACCATTGCTTGGGAAAGGGCCAGGAGCATGTTTCTAAATGACCAGAGATCTTTTTCAGTTTTAGAAATAATTAGGTCATTGATGAATTTGTTGTCTAGCAAAAGTGTGCAGTTTAGGTTTAATTAGTACACATGAATATTTTTGGTCTGATCAGAGAGTTATTTTGGCTCTGGTCCCAAACAATGACTTTTAACCAGACTGTTTGATGTTGGAGTCTGTCCCTGTTCATTGAATTCTCCCATGAAATTACTAGCCCTAGGAGTCAGCCTTTCAAAGCAGAAGCTGGTTTTAATTATTAAAGAAAGTAAATCCCTTCAATAGACTGTAGATGAGTTCCAGATGAATGCCCAAATCTACCCTTTGCAGTTTTTCTCAGTTTTAACAGGACACAGTTAATTCACATGGTGCCCAACACAGCTTTAACAAACAATCAACATTATGCAAACCTAAGTCTATTTAAGTTTTTGTCTGACATTCCGAGAGAAAGAGTGAATTTTTAGGGAAACCAGTCTAGTTCTGTATTTGTAACACAAACGTTGCAGGGCCCATAACCTAAAAATGAAATAGACCACAAACAAAATTGAAAGTTACTCCACTGGGATAGATTGTATTTTAACAGGTAGTTCTAAGTAAGGGATGGTGAATAGCTTCATGGTCCGAGGAAGATCTTACTGCTCCCAGGGCAATAATTTGGTCTTGACCAAGAAGTAGCAAATTCTTGACCTTTACAAATATTCTGACCTGTTAAGCCTGACACGCTAAAACATGAAGAGTTAAAGCACCCTTTACTCTCTTTGTTTACTTTTCCCAGCTTTAGTTTTCTAAGGCAGCAGTTCCTGAGATGTTTTTCACTGTTGTGAAATAAATGTACAGACAGCTATACACCTGGATGCAGGGCCTCCTCTATTTTGGAGGAGGCATTTAATGTTTCAGGTCATTGGTCTTGAAGCAGCAAGGAGCGTCATGGGGTTAGGATATTTTGAGTATGGAGCCAGATGAGTGCTGCAACAGGCTATTTAGCGTGACGTTGCAAACCATCGGTGGTCTGTGGCTTATAGTCCATGACATCGAGCACTAAGGTTATGTCTATATTAATAAAGTAGTGCAGTGGAATGGGAACAGATCTGTGTAGTGAAAAAGTTGTTGCTGACCTGGTGATCACACTATATAGATTTCATTGGGTTTAATTTGGGCTAGCTTTAGTGTGGTCCTATGGTCAAAAGGCCATAAGGAATTGGAGCGCATTTTGTACAATCCTGTAATGTACATTATGGTGTAGATCCACCCAAAAGGAATGAGTTTCTCGTGCTCTGAAGCTGCTCTGCACTCCAAAGCACGGCCATTAAGTGGGGTCAATGCAGACGTTCACTTCAAAAGCAAATGTTTGAAACAAACTAGTATCAAGTTTTTCACTATACCATGAAAACTCATGAATAAAGTTTGATTTTCATGCATGTTTTTTATCTGACACTTTCCCCTAAGCTTTTAGACATTTCGGTCTTTGACTATTTAAGGCAGCCCTTCATAAATTGAATAAACAGCAGAGGGTTGCTTTCGAGTGATGAGTGCTTGGTATTATTTTGTAAATTTCATTATACAGGCATCAGCGGTCTAATTGTTTTGCAAGATGTACCCAGCAATGCAGCTGGTGAAGAGCTCCCTTTCTTATCAAAAGATGATTGCAATTATTATATGCAAGGCTGTAAAAACCCTATTTTATTTTGAATTAGATTGATTAGAATGAAGACATGCATTTTTTCTAATAAAGATTAATCCAAATTTTGGAAGGAAATTATCTCTACATTACCACAGCTTGTCATATGAAATGATTTTTACTAGTATAACCTTTGAGCCAAATAAAAACCGTAAAAAGAGAGAAACCCTAGGTAAATTTATTAAATGTCAAGTAATGAAAACTATACAAAACGTCTGTATTTTTCACTCCAAACTTCTATTTTTTTTGTAGCCCAAGCAGCGCACATCAATAGTATCTTCTCTGGAATTTCACCGAATGAATCACAGCCACAATTATTTTGAAATCAACTCATCCATTGGCTGTACAAGTTTTATTTCTACTCCTGCAATCAGTCCCGCTAATTATTCCTTTGGATCTCTGGAATACAGTATTGAAGAGAGAGAACTTCCAGGTATAGAAAAAAAGCTTACTTTGCCTATCAACAAAGTTTTGTAAAACTATAGGTCTGTGGGTTTAAGCTGGAATTGCTGTTGTCTTTGGTAGTGAAATACATTTTTGATAAATACATAATTTTTTTTTCTGCTGCTCAACAAAGGGTTCTCATATATCATAACCAATATTATTAATATATTTTGAATAAACCAAACTTTGTTTTACAGAAATGCCTAGAATTTAGATATTACAGTTTTTGAAATTACAGTGGTTCAGGAACACATCTACTTTCATTATTGTGTGGTCAGCATACGCTAATATGAATTTTAAGTTGGGAAAATGTAATTAGAAATCATTATATAACCATCAGTAAAGATGAGGAAGGGAGGATTTCTAAGTAACCTGACATTGTTTCTGCAGTAATAATGGGATTCATTAAAGGAAAACTTTAATATATTTGCTCTGATGGTAAGAATTGAATAGAGTGATAGTGTGTTTGTAACTGTGAAGGTTTCATCTGTACATAGAGGTTTACGTAATGAAAATGCTTTAAAAAGGATTAAAATACTTTCTTCTCCACAGATCAAAACTTCAGGAGCAAGAAAGTGTCAGTAAACCATGCATTTAGCTACTTCTTTTCCTTCAAATTTCATATGCGAGTTGCTTTATTTATGCTAAACTTGTAGCAGAAGAGTATAGTATTGGGGAAAGCTGATGTATTGAAAGAAATGTCTTTGATAGCTAGTTTGCATGATCTGCAGATGGAGTTATTTCTTTTAAAGGGATACTGGATTTAAGATCTAAATAGAAATAGATTACTATAAAAAATAATACAAATGTTGCAATTCCATACAAACTTATCAATTAGCTTCTGTAGCGTCGGTCTTCAAATTAGATGAATCCTGTACGTTTCTGATTGGTAGGGTTTGAAAATTCTGAAAACTGTTGCTTATAAATGATAAAAAAAATAATTAATTTCATAGATCAAAGGAAAACTATATTGCTAAAGAACTGTCGGGAAATAAGAGTTATGACGATGAAAGAGTTAAAATTATTAGAAATTATTCGTATTGTTTTTCTTGGACTGGCTGTGTCATTATCTTTGAAACTAAAAGAATGTGCTTATATTCATGGATACAGCAAATTTTTTCAAGCGTAACTGGAAATAATGAATTTGAATGGTATCTTTTATTCCTAGGTCTGGGGTCATTTGGTTCTCTAGGTTTCGGCGTGTTTTTTTGTTGTTGTTATTTTTTCTACTGTAAATTCTCTTCAGTGATCACAATTTTATTCTGAGTAGTTGAATGATACTAAATATGTCTTGAAGTTTAAAAGCAAAAATAAGAAAACAGAAAGAACATTCATTGGAGTTAGATAATGAACTGCTCTAGATTTCTGCTGTTGCACAGTTCTGGTTAAGTTCTTCATAATATCTGGATTTGCTTTACTTTTATCTTCTTTGGTTAAATTTACAATGGACTGCACTCAGTAACTTTTAATCACTGCATTTCATTTGGTCTGAAATTGAAACTATAATCTCATGCTTATTAGAACTGTACATTTCTAGTTTGTGGATGATTTGATTTATGGATTAAGTGGAAGCTGAATTTCCTCTTGTCTCTGCTTTAGAAAGCTAGGAAAAAATAACAAAGGCAAAATGATTGGTTCTGAAGTTCTGGGCATCATCTACAGGTGTTTCAAGAGTACAGTTTACCATAAGTAAATCATTAATTTACCACCAGTAAATGAAATAATTATAGTAAAAGTTCACTTCCACCTCCCCTTCTCAGATGGTTTATACCCTAAAATTATTTAAGTAATATATAGGATCACAGGTTAGACACAATCTTAGTCTGAATGAAAAAACCCAACATTTTATTTTTCTCATTAAGGTCCTTTCGACGCCTTAATGACAGATGATGCACTGTAATTCTGCAAGAGACAAGGAGTGTGTAATGTGTAAAGAGAATACCAAATCCAGAAAGAACAGATCAAAACTGTCTCTCTTGGAAAAGTCTCTTGGAGGCTTGTCTCTTACCTAGATTGTTAAAAGCTCAATCTTGAATAATAATGGTCAGCAAGGAGTAGCAGAAGCAGTGTTCTGCTACAGCTTTATTTCTGCTTTAGCTAGCTGTTGTTTCACTGAAAGGTTCCTTGTTCCTTTTCCAGATCTATAGTGACAATTACCATGCATCATATGTCTTGATTATAATCCTCTGAATTGCCAACTTGTTCTGAAAATTCATGGAAGGGTCTGCAAAGAATGTTTAGCTCAATAATAATTGAGCATTTGTGTGCATATGAGTGTTTCCTTCTGTATTATATTCTTGGGCATTTGTGTGTCTCATGTTTTTTTAAAAAGCATCGTCAGCAAAAAGCACCAAATTAATTTTTCATGCTTATCGAGGTCAAGGGTCTTCTGTCTGACCAGAAAGAAACAATATACAGAAGGCACCCATTTTCATAGTAACTGCAGCTAGTAGTTTTCTGTTGCCTTCTTTGAAACAATCAAAATGCTTTTTACAGGATTTCTAAATCAGGAACTGCCATCTAAATAAGGCATTAGTATTTCCCTACTCAATTTCAGTGCTTTTTACATTTTCTTCAGGAAACTTGCAATGATTCATTATCATTCAAATGAGAGCAGGAGATGAATACAACAAAATAATTACTCTAATTCTAAAATCTTCATCATTTTACCTCTACCTCAATAGTCTGCTACCAAAGAAGAATCACTCTCTTGTAACTTTTAGTGGATTAGAGAAAATTCCTTTTTATATTTGGGGATAGCAGTTTTACTCTTGGTGTTTGCTAGTTCCCTGCATCCCCTGATTTGAAACAGGGACCTCAGTTTTTCAAGAAGTGTATTTCTATCAAGTAGAAAACCACTGAACTCTACCACAGCACTATATTATCTGACTGACAGCATATGACAACATTTTCTGATTAATTAGCTGAAGAACAGTCCACATATAATGGTAAGTATATCCTTTAGCTTTGGGGTCAGATGGCCTTGTAGTGTAAACAAAACTGTGTGTGTTGCCTGCATGGATGGCAGAACATACTGTAATATCAGGTTGCCTGCAACTAAAATGTAAGGATTAATATTCTGTTACTTGTTTTGAACTTTAACTGGTGGAAGAACCTGCAACAAGTTGATGGAAACTCTTCCCTCACTTCAGTATACGTAGGGCAGCCTGTGAATGCAACTTTGGCGTGACCTATCTTCACAGCTTTATTTGCAGCAAGAACATTGACTTCATAGAAGTGTTCTTGAATTCTCAGTGAATGACCATGCTTTTATAGCATTGCATTTCACCTCAAGTTGGAGGTCAGTGGATCCAAATAATGTCAGCTACTACCATTATACTTTCTATACTGAGTCCGGTCCATTGCACAAGGAAGTCATTATTGTATGTAACTGTCATGGCAAGATGCTAGTCATTTTCTTGATCATCTGAATACATATTTAGTAGGTGTTTTGTATGACAACATAAATGAAAAGTTAAAGACCTGATAATCAGGTGAGAGTTTCATTTGTGAGATGTTCCTCATTGTCGTGGTTTAGCCCCAGCCGGAGGCTGAGCCACGCGGTCGCTCGCTCACCCCCCCCCTCCCGGTGGGACGGGGAGAGAATTGGGACGAAGAAAAGCAAAAACTCGTGGGTTAACAACAACAACAGTTTAACCAAACAACAAAGGGAAAGAGAACAAAACAAGCGAGAAACCCCAACAATGACAACAACAGCGAGTACTTAGCGGTGCTTTCCGGACAGGTCGCTCCCGCCCGCAGCCCGACGCCCAGCCCGCTCCGAGCAGCGATCCCCGCCCCGCCAGTCACCCCCTCTAAATAGTGAGCGTGACGGTCACATGGTATAGAATAGACCCCGGCCAGCTTCTGGTGAAAATTAACCCTATCCCAGCCGCAACCAGGACATTATCCACCCCTTATTCTATACCATATATGTCACGCTCAGATCCTACATTTTCCAATTAATCACCACCACTTTTCCTGTTATATGTATATATAGATATACACACAGACATCATTCCCTTAGTCTATGGACCATCCCTTTGAAGTGTCCATTGAGTTCATTTAGTCCATGACTTCAGGCTCCATCTGTCAGAATAGTCTCTTGGGGCAGGAGAGATGATGTGGAGTTTGCTCAGTCGGTGAAACAGGGCTGGGTCTCGGCGTGGTGCGGCAGGTGACACTGGACGCTGTGGGAGGATGGTGTGTAGTGTTGGATTGTTGCATCTGGAACTTGCAGTCACGGTATCTGGTTCGGCTGCTGCATCATGTCCACGGTCTGTGGGTTGAAGATGTCCATCTCTTGAGGAAGTTGATGGGCGCCAGTTGCTAAAGCCAGTTCTGCTTCCATTACTGCTGCACTTTGCTCAGTTTTATCAATAGTTCATTCATTGACTATTCTCACCCAAAATCAAATCCCCTCGAGGTACACATCGGACTTCCCCATCCTTTCGCATCACCCACCAAGTGCACCCAGGTCCTTGAGCAAAAGCAATCCCACGGATGGGTTTGCCTTTGCCCGAGGCAGGAGTAACCCAGACTGTCTTCCCTAACATATTCTTCATATGCACTACAGGAACTTTATCCCCTTCTACAGTATGTAAAGGCTTTGATTGGGCAGGACCAGCTCGATTGGTAGCCCCTCTAGTGTTAACTAACCAGGTGGCTTTTGCTAAATGTGTATCCCAATGTTTGAAGGTCCCACCACCCATTGCCCTCAGTGTAGTTTTCAGTAGTCCATTGTATCGTTCAATTTTCCCAGAGGCTGGTGCATGATAGGGGATGTGATACACCCACTCAATGCCATGCTCTTTGGCCCAGGTGTCTATAAGGTTGTTTCGGAAATGAGTCCCATTGTCTGACTCAATCCTTTCTGGGGTGCCATGTCGCCATAAGACTTGCTTTTCAAGGCCCAGGATAGTGTTCCGGGCAGTGGCGTGGGACACAGGATATGTTTCCAGCCACCCGGTGGTTGCTTCCACCATTGTGAGCACATGGCGCTTGCCTTGGCGGGTCTGTGGGAGTGTGATATAGTCAATCTGCCAGGCCTCCCCATATTTATATTTCAGCCATCGTCCTCCAAACCAAAGAGGCTTTGACCGCTTGGCTTGCTTGATTGCAGCACATGTTTCACACTCATGGATAACCTGTGCGATAGTGTCAATGGTCAAGTCCACCCCTCGGTCACGAGCCCATCTGTATGTTGCATCTCTTCCCTGATGGCCTGAGGTGTCATGGGCCCACCGAGCTAGGAATAATTCACCTTTATGTTGCCAGTCCAGATCCACCTGCGCCACTTCAATCCTAGCAGCCTGATCCACCTGCTGGTTGTTTTGATGTTCCTCAGTGGCCCGACTCTTAGGTACATGGGCATCTACATGACGTACTTTTATAACCAGCTTCTCTAGCCGGGCAGCAATATCTTGCCACAATTTGGCAGCCCAGATGGGTTTGCCTCTGCGCTGCCAGTTGCTCTGCTTCCATTGCTGTAACCACCCCCACAGAGCATTTGCCACCATCCAGGAGTCGGTATAGAGATAGAGCACTGGCCACTTCTCTCGCTCGGCAATATCTAAAGCCAGCTGGATGGCTTTCACCTCTGCAAACTGACTCGATTCACCTTGTCCTTCAGTGGCTTCTGCAACTCGTCGTGTAGGACTCCACACAGCAGCTTTCCACCTTCGATGTTTTCCCACAATACGACAGGACCCATCAGTGAACAGGGCATATTCCTTCTCATTTTCTGGTAGTTCATTATATGGTGGGGCCTCTTCAGCACGTGTCACCTCTTCCTCTGTCGACATTCCAAAGTCTTTCCCTTCTGGCCAGTCTGTGATCACTTCCAAGATTCCTGGGCGACTGGGGTTTCCTATTCGAGCTCGTTGTGTGATCAGTGCGACCCACTTGCTCCATGTAGCATCAGTTGCATGATGTGTAGAGGGGACTCTCCCTTTGAACATCCAGCCCAGCACCGGCAGTCGGGGTGCCAGGAGGAGCTGTGCTTCAGTACCAACCACCTCCGAAGCAGCTCGAACCCCTTCATATGCTGCCAAGATCTCTTTTTCAGTTGGAGTGTAGCGGGCCTCAGATCCTCTGTATCCCCGGCTCCAAAACCCAGGGGTCGACCTCGAGTCTCCCCTGGTGCTTTCTGCCAGAGGCTCCAGGTAGGGCCGTTCTCCCCGGCTGCGGTGTAGAGCACATTTTAACATCTTGCCCTGCCCGGACTGGCCCAAGGGCTACTGCATGAACTATCTCCTGTTTAATTTGTTCGAAGGCTTGTCGTTGCTCAGGGCCCCATGTGAAATCATTCTTCTTTCGGGTCACGTGATAGAGAGGGCTTACAATAAAACTGTAATTTGGAATATGCATTCTCCAAAAACCCACAACGCCTAAGAAAGCTTGGGTCTCCTTTTTGTTAGCTGGTGGAGACATAGCTGCTATTTTGTTGATCACATCTGTTGGAATCTGACGACGTCCATCTTGCCATTTTATTCCTAGGAACTGGATCTCCTGTGCAGGTCCTTTGACCTTTCCTCGTTTTATGGCAAAGCCAGCTCTCAGAAGAATTTGAATTATTTTTTCCCCTTTCTCAAAAACCTCTTCTGCTGTGTTGCCCCACACAATGATGTCATCAATGTATTGTAGGTGTTCTGGAGCTCCACCCTTCTCCAGTGCAGTCTGGATCAGTCCATGGCAAATGGTAGGGCTGTGTTTCCACCCCTGGGGCAGTCGATTCCAGGTGTACTGGACACCCCTCCAAGTAAAAGCAAACTGTGGCCTGCACTCTGCTGCCAAAGGGATGGAGAAGAACGCATTGGCAATATCAATGGTGGCATACCACTTGGATGCCTTGGACTCCAGTTCATACTGAAGTTCTAGCATGTCCGGCACGGCAGCACTCAGTGGTGGCGTGACTTCATTCAGGCCACGGTAGTCCACTGTTAGTCTCCATTCCCCATTAGATTTCCGTACTGGCCATATAGGACTATTAAAAGGTGAATGCGTCTTACTAATGACTCCTTGGCTCTCCAGTTGATGAATCAGCTCACGGATGGGAGCCAGGGAGTCTCTGTTCGTGCGATATTGCCGCCGGTGCACCGTCCTGGTAGCAATTGGCACCTTCTGTTCTTCAGCTTGCAGTAATCCCACAACGCACGGATCTTCTGAGAGGCCAGGCAGGGTAGATAGCTGTTTGGTCTTCTCTGCATTCACCGTGGCTACACCAAAAGCCCATCGGTATCCCTTTGGGTCCTTGAAGTACCCTCTCCTGAGGTAGTCTATGCCAAGGATAGAAGGGGCCTCTGGGCCAGTCACAATGGGGTGCTTTTCCCACTTGTCCCCTGTTAAGCTCACCTCAGCCTCCAATACTGACAATTCTTGGCATCCCCCAGTCACTCCTGAGATCCAGATGGGTTTCGTGCCCCTATGCTCTGATGGCATCAGACTACATTGTGCACCTGTGTCTACTAAAGCCCTATACTTCTGTGGGTTTGATGTGCCAGGCCATCGAACCCACACAGTCCAGTATACCCGGTCATCCCTTTCCTCCTCCTGGCCGAAGGCAGGGACCCTCTATTCCTGTTCCTCGTCAGAGTATTCCCTGTCTGAGCCTTGCAGCGCCAAACCAGAAGGCCCCTCCTCAGGATCAAGGGAGGTGATTTCAGTTCTTCTCTGTTTGGGAAATCGCCGATTGCCTTCGTGCATCTCTACAGCAACTCTGCTGACAGACTTCTTGGGTGGCCCCTTCTTAACAGCTGTCTTCCCTCTCAGTTCACGTACACGGGCTTCTAGCTTAAAGGTGGGTTCACCGTCCCACTTCCTCATGTCCTCCCCCTGGTCACGCAGGAAGAACCAGAGTGCTCCACGTGGCATGCGTCTGGGGCTCCCTTTCCCTCCAACTGAGGCAGGAGAGGACTGATTTCTTGGGGCATTCCTGATAGTCAAGGCACTGGCCCGTAGGGATGAGGCGGTACAGAGATTTTCTTCAAAGTTTTGGAGCCAAGACGACACTCTCTCCACAGTTGGCGTATCAATATCTGGGAAATACATCGCTGCCAGACTGTTAGAGTATGATGCTGGGGCGCTCTGAATCACCTTCCTCCACATAGCCTGTGTGCACAGGACATCGTCTGGATCTTTGGAGACCTCATCATTGTCTAGATCCCTGTAGATGACTTCCAGTACCGCTAATTCTCTCAGGTACTGGATGCCTTCATCTGCAGTGGTCCACTTTCCTGGGGAGTTCACAAGATCTTCCTTGAATGGATACCTTGCCCTTACACTTGAGAGGAGCCGTCTCCAGAGACTGCAAATTGCTGCCTCTCTTCCAATTCCTCTCTCAATTCCCCGGTTCCTAGCAAGGGATCCCAGCTGTTGGGCTTCTTTGCCTTCCAAGTGCTGACTGTCAGCCCCGCTATCCCAGCATCGGAGCAGCCAGGCAGCAATCCGCTCACCTGGCTGGCGGCTGTAATCTTTCCGCATGTCTCGAAGTTCTGCTGAGGTCAGGGACCGGGTAGTTTCTGCCTCCTGTCGAAATTCTCTCACTCCTTCCTCTGATGTCCTTGTCGAAGGACCGGCTTCGTGATCTGACCCTTCCTCTTCTTCCTTTTCCCTTACTAATCGAGGGTATGGACCCGTTGTCCTCCTTGTCCATTGCTTCTTTTTGACTACTGGGGCAATTACTGTAGTTGGTGGTGTTGTTTGGGTCCCTATCTCAACCATGGTGTCCTCAGGTGCAGTTTGGGTCCCTGCCTCAACCGGAGTCCTCTGGGAATGCTGAACTGCGGCTCGATAGGCACAAGCCAGGCCCCAGTACAACGCTAGAAGCTGGTGGTTCTC
Source organism: Phoenicopterus ruber ruber (assembly GCA_009819775.1). Taxonomy (NCBI): domain Eukaryota; kingdom Metazoa; phylum Chordata; class Aves; order Phoenicopteriformes; family Phoenicopteridae; genus Phoenicopterus; species Phoenicopterus ruber. Next base: position 53,827,771 of record CM020215.1, on the reverse strand, counting down.
ATTGGGATAGGCAAGGCACCCTTCTATCAGGTGGCGTGTCAGTTTGCTAGGGTTGCTCACTTGTTCAGGTGTAAAGTCCCAGGCTATGGGAGGTGTTAACCGCCCTAGGAACCTGCCCAAGTCCTTCCACACACCCTGCCACCCTGGGACCGGCTGCCTCAGGTCACGCTTCAATATAGCCTCACCCAAAAGTTGTCTTCTCTTCCACCAGGACGAGACCAGATTCCACAAACCCCATAATATGCCAACAATATTAGTAAGTAATACCAAGCAGTTCACACAAGGGTGAGTAAAGACCTCAGGAGCCTGTGTAATAAGCCTGTCTACATTAACCCTGGGTAGGGAGAGGGAGATGATGTATTCCCTCATCCTCTCCACCAGATAGCTCCCCCAGCACAGTGAGGACCGTCAGTGCCAGAACAAACCACATTCGCATTAACATGTTGCCAAAAGTCAAGAGATAAACAACGCAACCAGCAAACTTTTTTTTTTTTTGACCCGTGCAGGAGCTTGTCACTTAGTAATTACTACAGTTAGAGCACACTTAATACAAAAGTGCTGTTGTCGTGCCCCACGTTGGGCGCCAAAAAAGACTGTCGTGGTTTAGCCCCAGCCGGAGGCTGAGCCACGCGGTCGCTCGCTCACCCCCCCCTCCCGGTGGGACGGGGAGAGAATTGGGACGAAGAAAAGCAAAAACTCGTGGGTTAACAACAACAACAGTTTAACCAAACAACAAAGGGAAAGAGAACAAAACAAGCGAGAAACCCCAACAATGACAACAACAGCGAGTACTTAGCGGTGCTTTCCGGACAGGTCGCTCCCGCCCGCAGCCCGACGCCCAGCCCGCTCCGAGCAGCGATCCCCGCCCCGCCAGTCACCCCCTCTAAATAGTGAGCGTGACGGTCACATGGTATAGAATAGACCCCGGCCAGCTTCTGGTGAAAATTAACCCTATCCCAGCCGCAACCAGGACATTTTCTAGCTAGTCATTTTCTTGATCATCTGAATACATATTTAGTAGGTGTTTTGTATGACAACATAAATGAAAGTTAAAGACCTGATAATCAGGTGAGAGTTTCATTTGTGAGATGTTCCTCATATAACTTTTGACCGTGAACAAAGACCACTAGATGTGCCAGATCATTCACTCCAGGACAGGGCAGTCTGGACTTTCAGGGAGATGCCTCTCTACTATAGCTCTATGCCTTGCTATATACATCCCTGAAGTTCTTTTGAAACTGTAAATCTTAAAGACTGAAGGCAGCAAAATCGTGGCCATCTTGGTAACATCAGCTTGGCACAATCAACACTTGCAGCTGAAATTGTCACTCTGGATTATTTTATTTTCCAGTTTTGCTTGATCAGTCAGAATAATGGATCTTTCTCTAACCCATATTAACTTCATTATGTCTTCTTGTACTGAGCATAATTGGGCTGTGAAATTAAAAAGACAGTTCTGCAGATATACTTGTTCTGTTTCAGATCAGAAAATAGATCTGTACTCAGATGCGTGTATATAGCAAAAATGTCAGCAGTTGTCTGTAGGTAATCTCATTGCAGTCTTTATTTTCTGTCCATGAAAATCTTTAAATTTTCAGTAAATTCTGTATAACATTCATTGTAAAGCAGCATACAGTGTTTCTCTCATCTTGTTGTGGTATCCAAAGCTATTTACTGAGTTTATCTCTTAGTTACAAAGTCTGTCTCCACTGTAGGACCTTAATGTAACTCTTACTCTTTGTACATGTCTTCTTTTCTGACTATGAGTAATGTTATTTCATTCATCTAAGAAGGTTACATTGTTCCATAGAACAATCCAGAATGTACAATTCAATAATTCAGTCTTTAACATGTGGACTATAATTTTTTCTCTTCTACACTGAAAAAGTAATATTTGAGTCACACCTTAGGTTTCTTCTAGAAGTGTCTTCATATCTTTTTTTAAAGTAAATATCTGATCAAATTGTTTTGTCTCACAAGCCTGATTTTTCTGAAGCAAAAGCAGCCCTACACTTAAAGATAAGCTTGCAGCTTTATCTTCCTCTTTTGAGAGAATCAAGATATTCAGCGTATCACTGCCACTGTTAGAAAGTATTAGAAACTTGGTTCAGAGGTCTAAAACTCCTAGCTGTGTTGCATTCTTAGATACAGTCAAAATTTATTCTGCTGCAGGAATGTTCCTTTATGTGACATTAGCAAAGCTCCTATTTGAAGTAGGTCACATATTTGTCAACATTACTTTCTTATTCAAATATCTCATTTATTAAGATCTGATATGAAAAGACCGAACTGTGATGTCTATGTAGAGTCTTCAAGCCTTGTTTCTTCAATTATAAAAAGTTTTAGAATTACTAGAAGTGAAATACAAAATGAAAGGAATGCAAAGAAAAAAGAAAACACCTTTTATTGCTAAAGTGTATTTTTAGGTGTGCTATATGTAAGTTCACAGTACACTGTCTTTGTCTGTTAACAATACCTTACTAATTACCAGAAGAACACATGGTTTTCCAGTGACAGAGAAAGGGGAAAATATTGGAATGTAATGAAATAAGCATAGTCAACAAATGCTGGTAAATGAAGCATTCCCGTCTTCTGTATATGGACACCTGCACCTCCTGTGAGGGACATCTCAAAAAAGTGTTATTATAAGCCTGTACTAACCTATCATTGATTGAGAACTCCCTTCCAGATCGAATACCTGAGAAGGTCAAATTCAAGCCTTCTTTTCTCTGGTTTTTAATTTTCTTCATCTTCTTCTTGATTACAGTACAACAAAATCTGCCAAGGCATTCTTCAAACCAGGTGAATTTGAACTTTTCATCTGTGAAGATTATCTGGTTTATAGCCAAGTTCAACTGAGTGCAATTAGTAAGATGTAGTAGAGCTATTCCAGGAACTGCTACTGGGAATCATACTTGGTACCGTCTCAAACAATTTCTTTTTTGTTCTAATTAAGTTGTCCAGCAGATGTAGCATGTTAAGGTCTCCTTATGTTGCCCTTCTTTTTGCTGCTTCTAATTCCAGCCTTTGCACATTTATCCAAGGCAAAGATACAGTCTGTCCCACAGGAACAGACTGTAGTGTAGGGTTAATTAACATTATAAACTTCTATTTGTTAACTGTTATTGTCTTTCCACCTTCCAGCTTCAAAACAACTTACTTCACAAAGCTCATTGTAATTATATCTCACTGTTAACAATATGTCAACATGCGCTGTGTAATGTCCAGAAATCTGATAGCAGGAAGATCAAGTGAGGTGATGCCTGGAAAGCTGTAGATGAAATGGTCCTATAGTTCCATTCAAAAACAATTTTTTTTTTTTTGTGCAAGAAACTGATCTTCTGTACTAGCGCTTACATGAAACGTTAGCTACAATAAGCCCCTGAATCCCATGCCACTTGAACTTAAAAATAATCTTGTTGGAGATAGTCCTATTTTTCCAACTTAAACTTCATGACAGTGTTACCTAGCTCTTCAGTAACGATGCCTGTACAGTGCCATCTTTCAGTCTTTTCTCAGGTTTAAATGAATTATCTGGGCTAAACCCACTTAGTCAGTGTGAACCTGCTCTCCAAACATACTGTCTCACGTGTGACTAACTACATGGATATTCTGATTGCTAAGTCAATAGTAAACTAATATGAAAATAAAACAATTTGAAGCAGGCATATTGAAGGAATAAAACTGCAGATGGGTCTCTAAGCCCTGTTGTCAGATATAGTATTGGATGTGTTAATAAAACAAGAAATGACATGAACAGCGAATCTCTTTTCAAATTAAATTCTGAACCATCTGACCACATGTGGATAGGCATGTGTTGAGCAATGTGCATGCCTATCTTTTATTCAAATGGCTATTCTTCAGAGGATTTGCTCTTTTTCCCCCACATTATTTGCTTATTATGAATAAAGCTAATTAGCAATTGTTGACAATACAGGGCGAAAAAATCGTATGTAATATGTAAAATCATTTACTAATTTTGAAAGCCTAAATTCTTAGGCCTCAATCTGGCAAGCAGGAAGGTAGGAAATAGAGCAATGCTGTGATGATGCTGGAGATGAGAATTTCTTAGAGACTGTCCTGACATTGGGGAAGATCCCTCAGGATCCTTAGGAACACTACGCGTTACACTACAGTCAGCTTCAGGTATTAGCTATTTCTTTGACTCTTTTTTTGCCCCCAAAGAAAACATAAAGTAACGTATGCATGTTTGTGTACATGTCTATTTGCGTTGTTAAAAACTATTACACTTCATTTAGTTGCACACATGCTCCTCTTTGTGAGATGACAGAACGGACATGTAGCAGTGGTTCATCATATCATAAAATGTTTTCCTGAAGGAACTTCAGATACTACAACAGTAATCCTATAAAGAGTTTTTAAAGAGCTGCTTTGGAGGAACCGGTTATGAATGCAACTGTTAGAAGCAATGTAAGTTACATTTTTAATTATATGTATCTGATGTGCATTTTTCCACCTATAACAACTATCCTGACATGTAAGGTCAAAAGAACAAGTATTTTCTGTAATGTTTCTATTACAATTCTTATCCATTTCTAGAAGCACAGTAACTATAGGCGATACTAATATTTATCTGATTGTCATCTTAGTCAACTCTTTGCTTTGCTGTTTTGTTTTGTTTTTTTTTTTTTTTTTACTAAGCTGGAAGCAAAATAACTCCTTAACTTGTAGTGGGACCATTTGCAGAGGCACATCGCTTAGGCTTTAGGCTGTCAGCATGCCTTGTGTTGTTCCCTTATCTTTCCTTTGGATTGACGAAGCTCTGGAGGGATGCTCGTGAAAACTTCATCAGTCAGAATTACCATTGCAAGATGAGGGCTATGAGAAAAGAGCACTGTCCTGGTTTCGGCTGGGATGGAGCTAATTTTCTTCCCAGTAGCTACTGTGGTTTGGATTTAGTATGGGATTTGGTATGTGAAGAATGTTGATAATACACTGATGTTATTAGTTGTTGCTAAGAGATCAGGGACGTTTTTCAGCTTCCCAGGTTTTGCTAATGTGCAGGTGCAAAAAGCTGGGAGGGGTATAGCCAGTACAGTTGACCTAAACTGGCCAAAGGAAGTATTCCATACCATAGACGGCATGCCCAGTATATAAGTTAGGGTCAGCTGGTGAGCTGGGTTTGTTCATGCTTTTGTTCGTTTGTACTTTTTGTTCATTCATTTAGCTGTTTGTTCCCTCGCTGGCTCTCGGGAACTTGGGTCGTGAGATCACTGCTTGGGAAATTGCTGTTCTGAGACTGCTACTCGGAATCGTTCCGAGATCACTCTTGATTTCACTCCATGATCGCTGCTTGGGACGGGCTGCATCAGTCGTTGGGTCATCGGGCAGTGAGAAGTTGTGCATCGTTTGTTTTGTATATTCTATTATCATTATATTTTTTTACTATTATTATCATTATTAATATATATTATTAGTAGTAGCATTACTGTTATCTTTTCCTTTGCTGTCCTGGTGAGCTGTCTTTATCTCAACCCACAAGTTTTCCTTTCCAATTCTCCTCGCATCCCACTGAGGAGGGAAGGCGAGTGAGCGAGCAGCCACGTGGTACTTAGCTGCTGGCTGGGGTTAAACCACGACAAGCGCTAGGATGTCTTAGTCTTCAGTTCCTCACAGTATTGTTTGTGGTACCGTTTTCTTTCACTCTGTGAATGAATTTAAACTGATTGTAGAATTATTTAGAATATTTTATCTTACATTTCAGTCTATTTTTCTTTTCTTCTTACCATATCCTCTCATTCATATTTAATTACTTTTCTGCTGCTTCTCCTTACCAGAATGTTTCTATCTTTTAGAAAGCTTTCTGCTCACCAGCTCTATTTCTGACCCATATGTGAGATGATTAGAACTGAAGGAAATGGCAAAAATGTGCCTGTTTTTTAAAAAGAACTTTTAGTCCTCTGAGCATACTTAGTGACCTTCAGTTTAAAGAAAAAAAACCTCTCTGTATTACGTACCAACCAGTAACAAAGAATTGTATCTGTTTTGATTTCTCCTAAGACCATTCTGAAATAAAAGACAATTTTTATTTCTTTTTCTTACTCTCTGTGCATGTAACTACATCTTTGTCTATTTGCTGTTCCTTGCTATCTAATTGTAATGCTACTATCATGTGCTGTAATAAATCCCTCTTTTCATGTTGTTCCACACTGTGTAAAAAAAATGGTCTATATGGGTGGGAAAACAAGCCTTTTATACCTTTGGTGAATGTCCAACAACTAGGGCAGAGTCAGTCTTGCTCATTAGCTAATTAACTAGGTATTTTATAACCAGCTCAAGTTGAACAATGCAAAGGAGACACATATCAGAGTACGTCGCAGGTGGTAGTATTCTTGTGGAAAATGCAAGTTTGATGACATTTAGTGAAAGGAGAAAATGGAACCCAGATCTCTCTCATTCTGGAATAGCCACTATCATTTTGTCTAAAATGGAGATGACACCAGGAGTTCCAGAATTTTGATTCTATCTTCAAAAACCTTTTTATCCAGCAGGAATTAGTCAATAAATCTAAGACACTTTCATGAATGGTTTCAGAATGAGTGAATAGATCTTACTATATATCAAAATGAAATATTTACGTCTGTTTTATCCTATGTTATTGAATAACTTCTATACAGTAGCTAGTTTGATAGTTTGTAATTAGATAAGGATTCAAACAGACACTGGCAAGTTTGAAAAAAATTAAAAATATTTCTTGCTCTCAGGAGCATTGCTACACTTTGATAGAAATAAATAATTGCACAAATTCAGGATATAACAAATAATATAAATTGAAACTGTCAAGAGGTTTCTTTGAAAATCTATAGAAACACTGTATGTTATACGTAATTTTGGACTTGGTCATACAAGTTCTGCATAGGAGTATTCATTCTGTATACGAGTGTTCATTTTGTATTTCTAGTTGTAATGTAGCTCTAATTGTAAAGCTGTATAAATTGAAAGGATTTTTTTTTCTATTTCGAATTTTTACATAGTGAGAGACTCATTATCTTCTTAGAGTTATGCAGAGGATTCATTGAGAGTTTGGACTTATTCAGATGAAGAAGATAGGGGCAGATGGCCACGTCTGGGGAAGATACAAAGCTGTACTCTGAAAATATGTCAGAACTGTCAGAGACCCAAATGAATAAATTCTCATACGCTTAACAAAAACAGAAGGACACAAAAATAAAAAGCATTAGAAAGGTTGGCCTGAGTAAGAGTAAAGTTTTGTCTACCCTGTATTTCACAGTGTCCAAATATGAATGCCTTTGGGAAATGCGTAATTGCAAAAAAAATGCATAGTGACACCTCTTCAGAATGTCGTTACAGCCTCCAACTATTTGCATCCCAAGGTCCTCCCGAGCCCAAGGTCCTCCTGGATGTTTCCTATGTATTACGTAACCTTAGTAGATTTATGTTCTATGGATTTATCCATTCTCCATTGAACCCATGTATAATTTTTGTACACACAAGGTGTTATTGCAAGGAGTTCCACACTTAACTAAATGTCTAATCCCATGAGGAGGTTGCACCTTTTGTTTCCAATCATTTAAAAATTCAGAAGGCTGAAAAGTGGATCCATTGTTTTTGCTCTAGGGCTTTCATTTGTGTGACTTACACCCAGCAGATTGTGACACCAGCTGATGCCAATTTTCTGCATTTCAGTAGCACTGTTCATAGAACTAAGACTCTTAATTCCTAAGATATAAAATAATTTGTTTTGGATTGTGGCTTTTTTTTCTAGTTATGGATATTTTTCTTATATCAAGAGAAGCTCTTTGTTAAATCATTTGAAAGAAAAGTGTTATTCCCACTTTTGTTGATGTTTTGTAGAGCTCATTAGTGGCTATTTACTGTTTGTACATTTACAAGATGAAAGTATTTGAAGACTTACTCTGTAGCGGCATTATTTACGTATGTTATTTCTTAATATTTAAGTCATGTTGAAGTACCCTGTTAAGAAAGAACTCTGGGTCGATCTTGTACAGCTCACAAGGAATAATATTATTTATCTCCTGAGGACTTTTTTTAAGAAAATATTTCAGCATTGCTGTCTCCAGACATATCTCATAGGATGTCAGGATTCTCTATAATCCTCCCTCCTCAGAATCCATATTGGCAACAGTAGAGGCAACACACACTTTGTGTCATCAAAAAAATCAAACATAGACTTCTACATAGTCTTACTAAGGAGCTTGTGTCACACTTCTGATGATCCATGATTTGTACTGCTATCTGCAGTCACTTTTTTAATGTATCAGATAGCTTGTAGCTGTGAGAATAAGATCTGTGCTGTAGAGAAGTATGTCTTTGCACAATTGTTTGCAAGCTGCTTACTTGTCAAGAAAGAAGAATCTCCATGCAAACCTCAAGCTGTATGTGAAAACCCAAGCACATACAAAATAATTTCATCGTGGCGTTTTTAGTACCACTTTCATTAAATCTAGTTTAGTTTAAACTCAATTTAGTTGAATTCTCTGGGGCCCAGTATGCTTGCTTTTTTAAATTTAAATTTAAGTTTTTCCTTCAAATATAATGCTCCCCTAGCAGCTTTTCATTTATCAAGGTATCAGATAGATATATATATTCATGCTTGAGAGCTGTCTTGTTACTGTTACGCTTAGCTTACGTGAGCTATAATCAGGAGAAAGGTAGATGTAGGTTTATTCAGTTTTAATGTTCACCAAATTCCATAGAATATTATAAACCAATACTATAATTCAATAATAATTTCAATATTTCAATAGAAATAATTCAATAACAAATGATTAAAGTAATTTACTTTTTTGTTACTAGCTTTTGTGTTTCCCATAGCAGGACAGTGGCGTTGTTGTTGGGGATTTTGTTTCTGATAAATGGGTTTAAATTATGAAAAATACATTATCTATGCAACAGGCCACTAAGAGGCAGTTTAATATTGTTATTACGAAGGCAAAAGTAAAATGCAGGTATTCTTCAAGTGAATCCTGTATATCATATACTTGCTGGATTTTAAAATATTGTCTTAGAATATTGAGTGGCACCTTAAAAATGGTGGAAGAACAAATCGTGTATTTTCTACAAAAATGTCGACAAAGGTGTAGCACTCCCATTGAAGCCCATCTTCCCATTTAATTTCAGCCAGAAGGAATACATTCATGCACTCTGGGATTGCTCCAGGATGTGAACCAAAACACAATAAATGGAACTGTCAGGAGATTTCCCAGCCAAACTAAAACTCTAATGTAGATGCACGTGTAAGCCTTCAGTATAAATCAGCTCCTATTAACCATGAAAGACCGGAAGAATGAAAACAATGAGAAAGAGAGATTCTGAATATTTCAGCTATAGGAAAAGCTCTAATCGTCCCTTTTACTGTGTTGAATATCAGAAAGCCTGACTGTGAGATAGAGGTTTTGTAAAGCCAAGCTTATTGTTTTGCTTTTCTTTCTGAGATAAATGCCAGGAAAGCCAATTGTTAAGACCGTAACTATTCAATTATTTGAATAGTTTTGCTGTTTATTCAAGCAATTAGAATAACCCTACCTGCTTGCTAGCTTGCTCGCATCCCTCTGAAAAAGTGAGATGATACTCATAATTGCCCTCTTCTCCCTCCTCCTGTAGAAGGTATCTTATGCCATCTTCATAGGCAAGAGAAAGGCAACACTGAAAAGAAAGAAATTGGATAACAAAATAAAAAAGAAAAATAATGCTAAAAATACAAGTTCAGGGGACAGGGAAGGACTGTTTTTCCCTGTATCACCAGGCATTTTTTGCAAAGGTCAAAACATACATTATTTCTCTTGAGCAACGTGGACTGCATGGACTGTACGACCCAAGCTTTTTTGTAGCTTAGGGGGTAGTTTCATAGCATGACCACAGAATAATAAATATTCATCACAATTTCTTTTCATATTGTAAAATGATATATGGTCTGTCCATCTTTTCTTTCCCTTTCCTAGCGATGTACCTCCCCTTCAGGGCTTACCGTACTCTAATAATTCCCATAGGCCAAAACCCCCCGATGATGTCATTCCAAGTCAGTGGAACTGACAGCCCATATCTGCCTACGTGGTGTGTCTACATGTGTCAGGAGAAGTTCTCCTTGGACAGTATCTCACTTACTCAGAAGCACTCAGAGAATTTAGGCCGGCAGCTATGCTTTGGTGGTTTAACAAGTACCGGTCTTCACCTCATCTGCTGTATCTTCATGCTTTTACTTACAGCAAATGTTGAATTAATCTACTTCACAATGAAATAGAGCTGGCTGTCGTTCCTTACTGTCCATGTAGGAGTGCTAAGAGTGTACTCGTGGCCAGTTACTACAAGAGCATTGATGTTCAAGTGACATGTTGTCCCTTATTATGCAGCTATACTTCGAAAAAAGATGGGAGAATGGAAATATCACTAATCTCAATTAAAGATAAGGTGAGCAGCACCAAAGTACTAAGTGTCTTGCTTTATTTTGAAGAAGAATTTTGGAACAGACCCTTTTCAAGTTTCAATCAAGTGTCATAATCAGGACCTGATAATTTCAGGAAATAATCGGAGTTATGATTATTTTAGGATTTCAGAAAATTCTGAACTGATACATTCTTTCTCTCAGAATATTATTCCACAGTATAGCAGCAATTGAAACATCCACCTATAGCAACAGTAGCCATGGGGAAATATTTTTTCTCTAGCAGTGAAAGCAAACCACTACCACAAAATGTAGTATATACAATAATAGCAAAGCAAGAATATCTCATGATGGTGCTTACCTGGAATCTTGATGAAGTATGCACTCTTAATGCATATTTTAATTTTTAGATGACACTCTTTGAGTTTAATAATGTCATGTATTTTGGTCTAGACTACTCTGCCTCTTATTACTCCATGGATGATACTGGGTTGCCTTAAATACTTGTATCAGCTACATAAATAATCAGCACAATTACTTTAGAAAGTATCATATAGTTGTTTCCTTTCTTCACCTTCTGGGATTTAAATAATCACAGATTATTATGTCTTGAATAATTTTTTAACTTCTCGTTATAATTAGATATTGTATTGTGTTTTCCTTATGAGAGCTTTATTTCTTCTTATGGGAGCTCTATGCAGTCTTCTTAGGACTTACAAACCAAGCTTGGTCATTGGATATGCACTTTCCTTCCGTTCTGTTCTTTGCATCACAACCAATAAGACCACTCATGCTACTACACACCATATTCACATACTGATACTGAGGTACAATAATTTCGACCAAAGAAAACCCCACCCATCAGTCCGTGTATAATTAAGTTCTGCCTCAGCACCACAGACAACAGATCTTGTACGATGAACATCCTATCTGTAAGCAAATTAAGCTTAAAGAATTGATTACTAAATACTGTCGTTTAAAGTAGTATTAGGAAAAAAATACACACAGTAGTAAAAGGACATTAACTATATTTCACAGTTTTTAGTCATTTTAGTCCTAAATCTGATACCCAAGGATAACAACGCTGATGATACAGAAAAAAAATAATTTTATGTTCTGAGCAAATAATCTTTCATCTAATAGAAATGTATTTCTTAGCATTCATTATACCCCATCATTGTTCCCTGGAAACTTGAAAGCTAAGCTTGAAATGAACTAAAGATATGGCAGTAGGTCCAGTGGTTCTCTGAAGTAAATGTCAATGATATGATTATATTAAATCTGATGAGAAATTTAAAAGTATTTTTATTCTGACTTAGCAATACTGTCACCTACTCAAAACTGGGTAAGCAAAAGAACAAGAAAAATGAAATAGGTCAAAAACAGGAGAGAGCAGAGAAAGAGAAAGCAAATAGTCAACAGCTTGGTGGTTAGGATACTTATCGATGCTTTAAAACCCTTCTTCAAGTACTGGGCTAGGCAGGGATTTAACCTCTGTTTTCCACATCACCAGTGACTATGTCAACTCCTGGTCTTGTACGTTGATCTGTTCTCCAGTTTCATCCCATACATTCTTTTCTGGAGCTGAGAAACCTTTTGCAAGGAAAGCGTTACGGAAACCAACAACTACAACTCATGAATCTTTTGTTAGGTGAACTAATATTTTCCACGAGAAAGAGCAGAAAATTATGTGAAAAACTCCTAAATTATCCTTTTCTGTAAAATCAAATAATGCAGTTACGTTACCTTAGAAGATAGGTAAAATAATTGCTACTGTTTTTTAAGGATATAGCAAATTGTTCTGCATGCTACCACACATTCATTCATAACCTGAAAAACAATTAGACTTCCTATAAAGGAATTTTAATTACATATTCTATATTTTCTTTGAAGTCACTGTATAGATCAAAATGTGCAAATGTGTTTTGCAAAATAAAATATCTGCTAAGATATCTATGGTTATGACTATCTTCAGAAGATGTCATAGAATATTTGGTAACGACAATATATGCAATTCAGTAAGAAAATGTGTTTAAAATGCCTGATTACCAGTTTTAAATTCTCTAGGAGCCTGATCCAAAGCTTATTGGTTATTAGTGGAAATATTCATACTGAGTTTAGCAGATTTCAGATAGAATCAGACTCCAACACATTAAAAATTACTAGTGTGGAAGAGCTTTTTCTTTCTAAAAACACTGGAGGCAAATACATTAGTTCAAAACCAGTGGGATATCATTCTGAACTAAATCTATAATTCTAAAGTAGAATATGTGCATGATAGGTCTGAACAGTGATTTAACACAGAGTTGAATTGAACTGGCACACTTAACTGACAAGACTTGGGATTATTCTGTGCTCTAAAAAGCATTTAAATCTGCATGCTTCCTGTTTTTCTAAGGCTAGAGATCAATTTGGGGCATTTTAGCACAGTACATCACTTATTTCTGTTTCAGATTCTAAAAATTGCTTTGAAGTATATGCCAGAAGCCAATTATTTCTGCCCGTAGATGCAATAACTCACTCTCTGTGGCTTCCTCAGATGCGGAGTCAATCTCTGCTCAGGAAAAATACCGTTTTTAAAAATAGAATAATATGTAACTCTAATTTTAAGTTTAGCATTTAGCATTCAGAAAACATTATGGGCTAAATTGTGGCACGTAGTCACAAGCTTTCTGACAGAGGTGCATCAAAGAAGATCTGTCTCAGTTGGGCACAATCTGCTCTGGGAAACAAGAGAAAGAGGAGGGTCTGTTGTCCATTGCACATTATGCCAATGAAGAAGTTTACTTGAATCCTGCTGGATAGGTGGTTATTAGAAAAGCATGGGGGTGTGAGAAAAATTTGTTCCATTTCCAGTTATTTTGACCCTTTCTTAAGAGTGCAAATTCATGCAAAATAATTTGAGCCTGTTACCTCCTTGCCTGGTGTTCTCAGATATGTAACGTATTACATGCCAAAAGAAAAGAGGATTGGTTTATCTCGTCAGTCCCTAGCACGAAAGAGTTCAGGGAGAGTTGCTGTCTGCTGTTCTTGAACAGCTGTCTTGCTAGCTGGTGTAGGGTCTTATGGCAGGCTTTCACACATACACAGAAGATCAGGAGCAGTACACAGTCTGGCCCTGTGTAGATTCAGCGCAGTATATAAATAGAAAATGTAGAATTATGTTGTATTTGAAAAGACATCTAGTTCAGACCATCATAGCTATAGTCACATTACTACTATCTGGTTTTCGGAACATTTTCTTACCAGTTTTCTGCATAACTCTGAATTCTGAAATATCATGAGATCACTGCAGTGAGCATTATGTCATCATCTTTGTTGCTGAGGCATTCAGGGTCAATTATATCTTCCTATGTTAGTACGGATTATAAGGAGATTTCGTATAAAATGAAGGCAGGTGTCGCGGACCGAGTGGTACACTACACTCGTCGTTAACCAGTGGTAAGGGAAACCCTCCCGTTGAGTCATGAGGTTCGGAAAGGACCCCCCTTGCTTTCTAAACTCCTTCTCAGAGAGGAGTCTAGGTGCGGCTGGATCCAATCCTAGTCCCAGACCTGGTCAATGGTTTATGTCTAAAGGAATATATCATGTCCCGAGAGGGGCCGTCCTGGACAACTCACTTTGAGATACTGATGTTTGGGATACTCGTGGGCTAAATGAAGGTGACTTAACACCAAACTGTTGATAGGAAGTTTATTTATGGCAGAAGCTATGTAAACCTTGAGTCATATAAAGGGATAAGCTATTTAAACCTTGAATCCTATAAAGGGCTGTAACGGTTTGCAACATATGGAAAAAAGAGAGAGAGAGAGTAAGATATAAAGGTAGAGTAAAGGAAAGATAGAGGTAGAGGAAAGATCACCCACCCTGGGTTCCTGTGATGTCTCTGGTCTGGCTCCTTCGGATGGTGGGCACGCGCACCCAGCCCTCTGAGTTGCGCTATTTATTGACTAGTCCCCTGCATATGCTAATTACTTTGCATGCATGGTCTGTTGTTCTCGAACCTTCTCAAAAGGAGTTGGGGGCTTGAGGGGTGGGGGTTTTGAGGCTAGTGATTTGGTGCCTCCCTCGACCCTTCCTGTCAGGGATGCAGGGGTGATGCTGTCTCAAGCTTGATTGTTTTTTAAACAATTACTCCAAGACAAGGCTCAGAAAGCACTATCCTGCCCTCTACAAGATCTTCCCTTTCCAGCTACACCTATCGTGTTGGTGTGTTAACATTCCTTCCTCCTTTGCCGAGTGTTTGAGACATTAACTCATTCAGATTCTCAGACTCTTACAGCAGGGAATGTTATCACTAAGAATAGGATCTATGAATCATGTTGGAGACAGTTCTAGAGTTGTCCAGGATACCAAAAGGGTCTCATCAGTGACTAAAGTGGATCTTTGAAGCTATTCATTTTGCCACCCTTCTATTCAGAACCTTCCCAGATTTAGTGCAAATCCCACAATCCCTTCCTGGCTTGAAGTTGGGAGGACGCATTTTCTTTTAATGACCCATCATTGGAACTTTTATCTGCATAAAATATTAGTGAATTTGGTTGATGATATAAAATCTAAAGTGCAGTTGAGAATAAACATATTAAACATGTGGAAATTAATCTGGCATTCTCTTCTGAGCATCCAGATTTCTGGAATGAGTAGATGGGATGTACTGATAAATGCTTTAGAATACCATATATGAGAACATGTAATAGGCTAGAAGATGCCTAGAAGACAGGCTAGGAGAGGAACACCTCTCCTATGAAAACAGGCTGAAAGAGTTGGGCTTGTTCAGCCTGGAGAAGAGGAGGCTCCGGGGAGACCTTATTGCGGCCTTTCAGTACCTAAAGGGGGCCTATAAGAAAGATGGGGACAAACTTTTTAGCGGGGCCTATTGCGATAGGACAAGGGGCAATGGTTTTAAACTAAACGAGCGTAGATTCAGACTAGATATAAGGAAAAAATTTTTCACGATGAGGGTGGTGAAACACTGGCACAGGTTGCCCAGAGAGGCGGTAGATGCCCCAACCCTGGAAACGTTCAAGGTCAGGCTGAACGGGGCTCTGGGCAACCTAATCGAGTTGAGGATGACCCTGCTCATTGCAGGGGGGTTGGACTAGATGTCCTTTAAAAGGTCCCTTCCAACCCAAACTATTCTGTGATTCTATAATTCTATTCTTATCCAAAATTTGAAAGGTGTTTGCATTGCTTAATGGTATGTGGTGTAACGTTTAGGAAATGAAAGTATATAGAATATTCTCTTCTGGTATTATCTTTTGGTGACTTTGAACCTCTGTCTGGACCCAGAAATGCACAGTAAATGTGAAGGTTCTTTTGAAAAGTGTGGTTAACAATAGAAATATACCTTTCCAATGAGTTATTTACTAAAGCTGTTTGAAGCTCAAAGCCTGAATAAGCAAAACAGACGCAGAAGTTGTCCCATTTATGGTTCAAGTGTGATTCTGCATATTTTTTTATAATTAGATAGCATATTGGAATTATAGAATTGTGATAAAGAAAGATTTGGTGAAAACTGTGCTGCCCTGATATTTTGCAAAGAGTTACTGAAAATAAGTTAAGTGTGAAGCATTTCCCAGATGGTAAAAATTCACTCCAAGGAATTTAAATTGATACTCAAAATGTTGCTGTGTTCATGAAGCTCCTTTTGCATCTTTAAAAAGAAAATTGCAATGTACTCTAATCACTGCCAATTGTACTGTAATTTATTACAGGGAAGATTAAATGAACACAAAAATTGCAGGTGGAAATTTGATCTCTCCTTGCATTAAAAACTTGCAGTATAATATCCTTATCTTTCAAGTTTTGACCTATTTTTGCTACATTATCACGAAACTGAGCTTTCTTCAGGGAAATATCAGTAAAACATCATGCCCTTATGAAACAACTGTCAGTGTTAATTTAGTTACAGCGACATTTCCTTCAGTGTAAGCAAGATTTCTTATAATCTCTTGACGTAAGTATTAGTTTCTAAAAAATATTTTTAATCAAAGGATTCATTATTGTGTTTGAAATATTTGAGTCAGTTTAGGATAACAATATAATATAAACCTTTCTTCAAATTCCTTAACATTGCAATAGTCTTACCAGTTTAAATTGTTTTGGTGTCTAAAGTACTGGACTTTTTTTTTCCAAATTTTGCATATCATTTTGTTATCTAACATTTGATATGTGCTTTATGCAAACTGAGTCAATGCAAGTAATGCTTACTTGATTAAAGAACAGAAACACACAGATTTAATTTGGTATTATCAACATAATAATCAGAATTAATTCATATAATAAATGACACATTCTTTGTCAAATGTGACTTACAGTGAAAAAACAAAATTAAGTACCTCCATAATTAAAATATCTATAAAGTCAATGCAGAGAAAGATTCTTCTAAGTTAAGCAGGCACTTGTACATGCTCCTGCATAGACATGTTTTCCCAGGATTTCCAACACAGAACTTCAATGTTTTATGAAAAACAAACAGGAGCAAAAGGACTTCAGCTGTGACTGATTCTAATTCTCTCCTTGCTCATGCATCATTCAGAAGCTGATCACAGATTCACCCATATAGGTCACATTAGTTTGTCTATCTAAAATGCTAAGCAAGGGAAGTATATTGTTTAATCTCTACGGCAGAAAAATATGTGATGCTGCTCATAAGTCTGCTGAATAGTTTCCATTGTGTTCTTCAGAGGTAGCTGCCCGTTAATGGTAGTTAAAATGTGTTTCATGATATTTGGATCAAAGCAGTTGTATGAATAACTGTGCTTCTATTTATTAATTTATTTCTGTGCATTTTGCAAGGAGAATTATTGCATACGTTTCTGCGTAACGATAGTACAGCATTGTGAAAGCAAGCAATATAAGCCTTTCAGTTGTGATATTGAGAAATGAAGGTGCTCTTTAAAGAAGAAGTTCGTTCTGGTTTTTGTTTTTTTTAAAGCTGACAGTAAAATACTAGAGGAAAACCTGGAAAATTGAGAGATTAATCCAGTTCATTTTATAAACAGCCAAAGATGAGGTTCTCACAGCAACCATATTTAAAATAAAAACATAATAATACAGAAGTACTAATTTCCATTTCTCTTAAAAGCTGAATATGGATCCAGAACTTCTTGAGCATTTATCTCAAATAAAGAGAGCAAGACAGGCATATATCCAACAGTAGAGGAATATGTCTGACTGTAAGCTAACCTGTGACACACCAGTAGACTAGTAATTGTTTTCTCTTTAAAAAGACATAAGCTTGTATCTACATTAAGTGTAAAATATGAAATGTAGCCACTATAGTAGGTGACACATTTATTGTCAGATTTCTTATTAGTGGAAATCATACATAAAAAACAAGTACATATGTTTGGCATGTAGCTGAGAAACTGGGTTAAATGCCAATCTTAGAATTTTACATTTAAACTAAGATATGAAAAGAAGAGCTGTTAGCAGCTTCAGTATCTACTTTAATATTTGCCTCATCGCTATGATTTAGATTACGCTTCTGTGTTTGATGTTTCGAAATGACTTATTCTAAGACATAGTTGCTGGGAATTAATCACTGTTTTCCTAACATCTTTATCACTGATGATCTGGTCTTTTAGATGGAGCCCCTCCCTTTCTAAAACACAAGGAATGACATGTATCTGCTGTTTTTCTTATTCAATTGAATATCCTAAATACTGAGCTCTTGGCTGTGAACCCAAGTCGACTCTTCAATTACTTGTATTGCCCTTCTAGCTTAACATACCCTGACTATGTTCCTTCTGTGTCAAATAATATTCATTTGTTCACATTAAATTCAGAGTATCTAGGAAGACTATAGTCTTTAAGATACAGCTATAGAACGATGGATAAAATTAGAGCTAGCTTTATTGTAAATACTACTTTTAAAATACTATGAGGGAATGCTACAGTTAATATTCTTTATTCCATTACTAATGCATATTTAAATAGTGCAAGTATAGATTACTGGAATTTTTTTTTGGTGAGACATCAGCAGAACCACATCAGCAAAATGAAAAGTAGCAGGACTGGGCTATGGCTACCTTGATTTGGTACAATAGTACTAGTGCTTAGGTTGCAGTGATTTATAAAGCCTATGCCTGCTGTTCAGGACATCAGCTGGGTAATTCAGCTCAAGAAGAGCTTATCCATTATGTCTCACTGACATAAAACTTCCTATGAAATTAATAAGAGAATGGCTTCCCATAAATGTTGCGTAATATCACAGAAATTAATCCAAAATATTTTAATGCTTTGCTTATTATGAAGATGTTGCTAAATATCAGTGAGTATTTTTATCTGAACAGTGACTTTAAAATTCAGCTTCCTTAATGATTCAATGCATTTTGGAAATAATATAAGTTGTTGATATCAGTTCTTTTCCACTTTTGTTGGTATAAAATGCACATCAAAACCAGACAGTTTTTCTGATCTTATTTAAAAATGTACTACTTCATAAACCAGATACTGATTCTGAATTAAGTGGATTCCCATTCAGTGAGATTACTTTTCCATGTTTTTGTTTCATCAAGTGGAGCCGGGTTGCCTAAGCAACCACTGAAATACCAGGACTGGGATGTGGCTGATGCTTTCTTCCTTGCTTCTAGCCCTGAATGCAGTCAGTGCCGTGCAGAGCTCCCAGTCTCGAGTGCCCACGTAAGGGCATTGCCATCACACGTTACAAAGCGTAAAGTGAATAAACTCCCATGGACTAGACAAAACCTGTGCTGTTGCGTGTCGAGGGGTCTCCTAGGAAATATGAAGCTGGAGCCGTTGCATTGGCTGAGGTCAGAGAACCAAGGATGCACATCGGAGGACATGGAAGCTTCATTAGCTCTGTTCTCACTGCGGGGGAAGTTATCAAGGAGAAACTGAAGCACCGAAAAGTGGTGTGATTGGTGGGAGATACACACAGAATATGCGTAACGTAGAGATGCGCAGACACTCACAACTCTTGTTAGACCTTCACGTTCTCTGCATACAGATCAAGTCTGCCCAAAAGACGTGAGCTCTGTGAAGCAGCGTTCCCGGGCAGGATATTTTCAGGATCCCTCTTGGTGGTTTTCACAATTTCCGCTATTGTTAGATAAAGAGGCACTTGACTGCTTCTCGTCTTGGATTAACAGAAAGTGGACAGTAGGCCCATACTTCAACAAAATTTATCGGTCTGATTTGTTTTGCTGCAAATTGAAAATATCAAATTGTTTGAAGTAGTCTCCTACCTCTGTTTAATCTACAGCAAAATTTCATTGGTGGATTGTGTTGAATATCTGGAAGATCAGAAATAACCATGTTACGTTCTTGCTCTTAATGTATTAATTAGATTAGTGCTCTTCAGATCGATACTGTAATATGAAAAACAGAGAAATGATATATTAAAAAGATTGGGGCTTTTTGAGTTTTATACAATGAGAAAAGTTGAAATTATTACACTAGCATGCCTGTCCTGGCTTTAAGTACTTGATATCTCATATTCATTTTTGAAGCAATTATTGTCATGCAATTTTATTTATTTGTTTATGAATATTTTCCACAGGGCTGTAATAGCAGATCTTATTTACTTCATTTTCAGTAAAAATTGAGGCAATAAGAAGGTATTTTAAGAAGATTCTTATATACAGTGACAGGGAAAATGAAAACTTTTATTCCTTTTTTTTATTCCTTTTAGGGGTGAAGAAAATAAAATGTGCATTTAGCATAAATTAATGGAGCGTAACTTTCCTGCACATGCGGATAAGGAACTCTGATGCTTTTAGCTCACTTGTTTGAGTGCACAGTTCTGGTACCTGGGAGGAGAGATGATGGGTTTGAGGGTTCCATTTTTCCTTTCCTCGTCTTCCATCAGCTATGAACCACAATGGTCCGTATGTAACAGAGAGCATTTAGCAGTCCCCAAAACATTTAAAACACTGTGACAGGGGCTCTCTACAAGTTTTACTTACCTAGCCAGGATGGGTGGGAGTATGAAAAAAACCATGTTTCTGTTCAACATGTCTCTGCTGCCAAAGAACTGCGTACAAAGGCAATATATTATTTGAAAAAAGAGGGCCTTTGGCTAAAGTACCTGATGATTTTGCTTTTTGCTTGTATAAAACTGTCTCTTCTTGTGGGGGGTGGAGGGGGTGTCTTTCTAAAACACTTAAAGCTAAACTGAAAATCCAGACCTGTGGCTGTTTTAGTATCAGGAGGAAGACATTCTTTTAGAGAGACACCAATCCATGTAACAGTCCCATAGACGGTGGCTTTGCTCACACACATGTAAGATGAAATGAACTGGCCAGCTCGAATGAATGAAGTTACCCATATACATAATTAGGTATAAAACTTGGTCTTTTCTAGAAAAAATGTCAAAATACATTGCTTTGTCTTGAAAAAAATAAAATGTTTTTCCACAATCTAAGTTTTTTGAAACACCACTAATTAACATAAGAAAAGTCCAGCCTATTTAAAAGGTAATTGCCAGGATATAGAATTGACAGCAAAATTAGTGCTCTTAGTTTTTTATCATATTATTAGCCCCTTCTGCATACAGACTGAACAAATCTGTTTTGTGCTCCTGATGCTAATGAGAAATATTAATACATTTACTGCAGGGGGAAAACCTGACTAATCACTTGCCAGAACACATTGAAAAAAAGATCTATACTCAAATGTTAATACCAAACAAAATTTGGATTTATGCCTTTATTTAGTTTTCAATATTTGAAAGCTTAATAAACTGCATTTAAACCATGTACAGGTATGCATTCTATCTCTAAATGGTTTCATTATACGGTTTTCTTTTTAAAGACTCGTGTGTCTTCACAGTGTGACATAAGTAAATATAATAAATAAACAGAAGGCTTTGCATCCTGTCAAAACTCTACATATTAGTAGTGTGAACAGAATAGAAAAATGTAGCTTAATATATACTAGCTTCCAAATAAAGAGTTAAATTACTACATATCTGTTTGCTGAAAAGGCCAGAGATTCTGGCAGTTATAATTGTGTATTGCTAGGAAAAAATGACTTGCTTCTAAAAATACTTTGACAATCTATTTTATTTACTAGCTATTCATTAAAGCCACAAGTTTTAATTGTAATAAAAAGTATTAGGACTAAAATAAAAAAAAACTAAAGCAAGTGGTCATGTTAAGAACACAGTCCTTAAATTTGTTCTGAGGCCAGTATCATATATTCATTGACTTCAGCAGGCTTTGCCACAAGGCTTCACATGCCAAAGTTAATGGCAGTTTATCACCATTTTATGTTTCCTCAGAAGCAGAATTATCACAAAATCATTATTTTGTAGTCATTCATGCTATCTGTGAGAAACGTGACACTCTGGAAATAATGAATATGATGTTGAAAAGTGGCAGATGTTAACACCATATGGATTAGTCAGGAACTATTGTAACAGCTTCATGAATGTTAGGTGTATCAGAGGATCCTCTGGGTATTTTCACCCAACGAATTCTGTGGGAATGAAAGAGACAAGGACGTCTGAAGTATTCTCGATCTCTCCTGCCAATTTACTGCAGGGTAAGCTCTGGGTTTTTGTACTGTATGTCTTAAATTGTTTTGAGGGGCTGCTTTGGGACCTGTAGTTCACGGCATGTCTGCAGATGGTCTCTGAACTCTTCAGTACTGATGTTCTGCAGCACCAGTGCCTGTTCTTATGAAAGACTAGATGCAGTGACCCTGTCCTGGCTTGCTTTGTGCAGCCTTTAATGATGGCATTCCTCCATCTCTGTCACTTTCTCCTCTTGGAAGCGAAGTTAATGGATGGTAGTTAATACAAATGACATGTTTTGGTACAGCGCAAGCGTCTTCTCTGGGAAGTTTTAGCCACTATTGGAATAAGAAAAAATGAGTCCGAGAAACCCAGAAGACAAAGATCTGGAAATAAAAGCAATCACTCTTTTAGTTAATATAAATGTCCTTTTTCCCTCAATCCAAAGACAAATAGATGGTGCTCAGTAAAGAAAAGGCTTGTAAGATAGTTTGATAATCTTTAACACTAATGGTAGTAGTAGTAGTATAACAATATCTAGTTCTTAAACATGTATTTGTATTAATTATTTCTTAAACCATCTTACAAAGGTCAGTATTGTCCCCATTTTACAGTATTTCTGTATTGTACAATGAACATGTGAAGATAAAACCAACAATTCAGGATCTAGAAGCAATTCATCTGTAGACCTGTGTGAGGACTAGTTAGTCCTGAGAGAGAGCACTAAATAGACAAAATGCACTAAATAGACAAAAATTATATTGACAAACAAGACTGTGTCTCAGACCTGAACTTCTATTTTTGCATGACATTGCACTGTGATATTAGGCTTACAGTTGCATTCAGAGTTAGATAAAGCACGTTACACAGCTGTTGCAGCATTGCTGCTTGGTGTGCTCTCCTTGGTAGGGATGTCAGACAAGAAGTGTTAGAAAGCACAGGGATTGAGTCATTTTCTGGGAAGATGAAATGTGTAGGAGAGGAGGAGGAGGCAGATGATATGGATTGGGATCAATAATTTGGAGCGATGAGGGAAGACTGCACGGCACAGGGTTGATACCCTGCTTGGGAAGCTGGAGCTGTGCAGTGGGAAGATTAAGAACAGTGTTTTAGATGGAAGCTTCACGGATGCATTGATAATGTCGTGACTCTTACATTTTTTAAGGTTAGCTCTCATAACAGAGGCGGGTATGAAATCTCAAGTGATGTGACTTTTCGTACGGAATTAAATTCTTTAGGTCACTCTGGTGACCTTAAATCATATCGGGCTGTAGGCAATAAGCTCAGTGACTACCTACTTACCTAGACATGTATATAAGGGATTTATAATGTTATAAGATAGTTTCTTCAAAATGTCTCTTCTGATCAAATATTGCTTTGTTTTTTAGAAAGCTGTCTTGTCAGTGGTCAGCTTTGTCATAGCTCGTTAGTGAGCCAGCCACAGTTTCTGAAATAAGGTCATAGCTGCCAAGATAATTAGGGGATTTTCAGGAGGACTTGGTTGCCAGCATTAAAGAAGATGAATACAGTTTTTATTACAAAAATTTGATGATGAACAGAAGTCTAGAGCTAAATGGGTTGCTGTGGAAAGATCATAGAAGGGTCAGGTATTTAATTGAACTTGGCAATCATGATAACATTGCAGACTCCTGATACAATTTTTCTCCCATGTATTTCTGTGTGCGGCTGCTGCAAGCACAATAAATAAACTTTTAAATGAACACTGTATTTCTAGCTTCCCTTCCAATAAAAAATGGCTTTCAAGGACCCTAGAGAGCCTGTTTGTCTTAAACAGCATGAAACGGTAGATTGTCTGACATACCAGTGTTTTCAGTTGTAAGAATACTAGGTGTCATCTGCCTCTGATTTAAATTCATTGTATCATACTGTGTGAAAGTCATGTCTTGCAAAATATATTTAATCATTTAAGTCTTAAATCTTTTAAATTCATTCCATTAGAGTTAAACCATAATCATGAAACTTCACATTTTCTTTTGAAGTATATATGCCTAGAAGTAACACATCATTATTATAGCCAAAGGGCTTTATAAAACATTCTTTAATTTTTCAATTTACTATATATATAATGACACTTTGTATACTCTGTAGTTAAATTTGTTTTCTCATATATTCAGTTCCTTTCATGTTAAAACAAGATTCCTACAAACACTAGCAGAGAAGTATAAAAGCACAGTATAAGCATTTTTAAAGGACTTCGGAAAAAGTCTTTAGGATTTATGGTGAAGTCTGATACGCATCTTAAAAGATGCTGATAATACTTAGCTCTCATATAGTGCTCTTTTCATCAGTGGGTCTTAAAGCCCTTTAGAAGATTGGTATTATGACAGCCAAGGAAATTCAGGCAAACTAATACTAAACTGATTTTCCTAAGTCACCTGGTAAACTACTGAAAAGTCTAGGAGTAACTCTTGAGTCACAATATGGCAGTTTTTACTTCAGACTACAGTGTTTTCTTCTGCATTCTGATTTGCTTTAGTTAGACAGTATTCCATTAAGAGAAACAGGTTGCTTTTAATAATTTATAACATTTTTCTTGTGGATTTTCAAATTAAAAATACAAAGGTTGGTATTTTTAAAAGTATCTGAGCGAGCTAGGCAATTGAGGCAAAACCAACTCCCTTAGTCTTTCTTGGCAGCCCTAGTATTTTACTTAAGTTGTAGAGAATGTTTCTGCAAAGCTGGCAATTGTGCCATCTTTAAACTGCCTCTAGCTTGAGAACTGGTATTAAAATACAGCATAGCTTAGGCTAATTTGCTCTGGGGTTTGGAGCAAGTGTCACAGCCTATTCTATGCACTGCGATCATATTGCAAGATTTCCGTAACTATGTAGGGTTTTTTTTAAAGCTATCTTGGTGTGTACGGTGCAGTGTAGTTACTGTCATGAATGCAGTGTGGTCACATCTCATGTCCCTTTAAGTAGCTTCGTTTTTGTTCCTTTCTGCTGACCTTTCATATCACCTGTTCCTTTTCTCTCCTTGTCATGATTCAGCTGCAATGTTAAATACTAATGAGAGAACTTGATGCAAACAAAGGTGTTCCTTTTAAGGTACAATAAAATGATTTTTGTGGATTTTCTGTAGGCGTGCAGGTATGCAGCCATTAAACAAGACAGTGTTGAAGTATGTATGTCTGCAGAGTTTATTTCTAGTGTACGCTTCTATTAATACTTAGAGCAGAGGGATATTTTACAGAATTTCAATACCTACTATTATTTTCATCAAATAGTTTTCATCTCTTACTCTTTTTCCATCATCTAGAGAGTCTTTCAGACAAGAAGCAAATTTGCTATTAAACTAGGTAATGAAAACATTGTCTATGTTTCATAAACAAGACCATATGTATCCTTTTTTATCTAGAAGGACTTGCGGTAAAACTTATTTTCCCTTAGTGGAAGGGAAATTACTAGTTCAGGTAGTTCAGATTTTCCACTGGATACCACAATTTATATTTGGAAGGGGCAATCTCTTAATAGAATACTCTCAGTGAACAGCTGGTACACAGTAACATTTTATATCATTATAGCTGTCTTCAAAGTGATTTTATGACTCAGCCTTCGTTTGATACCAAGACTAGAAGCTTAAATTATGTTCAATTTTTCTCCCTTCATACTTCAAAAAATGTTTCTTCAGAAATAAATGACCTATATCTTAATCTCTTGATTTACATAATTCTTGACAGTGTGTAAAATTCTAATAAATAATTGCTCTCTTTCAAGAAAATCGATTCCTCTCCAGCGGCATATATAAAAAATCAAGTTTCTTTCTAAACATGTAAAATCTTTATTCAGGTGTTGATTGGTAGGCTTTGAATGTTCTACTGTGAAAAAAATCAAGTGAACTACATTTTTATTCCAACACAAAATGGCTTCATATGGGTGAATGTAGTTGAGTCATTATTATTATTATTATTATTATTATTATTATTCTTCAACTAGTCTGTGTCACCTGTGCAAAGATATCTTCCAAGAAAGCACCTTTGCATTCCCAAATTCTCAAGCAAAAGCAGTTGTTACCTTGAAAACTACTCTTAGACTAGGATAGTGGAAATCTGATGGGATGGCAGATTTATGAGAGAAACATTTACACTGTACTTACTGACAGATTTGCAGTATTCCCACTGAAATTGTGGGAAGGGAATTTTTTGCAAGAAGATAGAAAGCTTCAAGCTGAAGACAGGATTACTAGAAGCAACCTCTTGGAGGCCCACTGTGGAGAGTGGTGCCTTTTATGCCAGATGTGTCCATTGGAGTGGGATATGAGAGATGAACTACATCTAAAAAATGATTGTTGGTGTCTCTAAGATCCCAGCTGTCAATTAAGTGCTCTTGATAACTGTTGCAAGTGCTACAATAAAGGCTCTACACGATATCCTTGTGTTAGTATTGTTTAGTCACGTAGAGGGTGTGCAAGGGATGACAGGAACATCCTAGCACTCAGTTATGGCTGATGCTTTCAAATCAATCACAGTGTTTATACTGAAATTAAGAAACAAGTCTGCCTAGTTCACCAGTTTATTTTAAGAACATGTGGGAGCTAATTGTATTAATAGTCTTTGAAGTTGTAGAGGAAGCAGAACAATAACAATCTCAGGCATAACACTTCCAAACTGTTCTTGTGCTCTGTCACAAACACTGGACCTGCATGTTGTCAGTGTTCCCATTTTCTGAAGAATGCGGCAGATGGGGTGTGCAATTTCGTAGCTCTTCAAATAACCTTTTTGGCAAAAGGCTGAAAGGCATTGTGAAAAGGCTAAAATCCATCCTCAGATTTTGTAATACTCTTTAGAGTGATACAACCCAATGACTCCTTTAGCTCTGATTAACTATTTTCCTTTTTTCCCTCTGTCCTGGTTTTGGCCAGGATGGAGCTATTTTCTTCCCAGAAGCTACTGCGTTTTCGATTTAGTATGAGATTTGTATGTGAAGAATGTTGATAATACACTGATGCTATTAGTTGTTGCTAAGGAGATCAAGGACATTTTTTCAGCTTCCCAGGTTTTCCCAATGTGCAGGTGCAAAAATCTGGGAGGGATATAGTCAGTGCAGTTGACCCAAACTGGCCAAAGGAAGTATTCCATACTATAGACGTCATGCCCAGTATATAAGTGGGAGTCAGCTTGTGGGCCAGGTTCCTTCCCTCCCCCTCCCCTCTCTCGCTCTCGCTCTCTGGAACTGGGGTTTCTGAGATCACTGCTCGGGATTGTTCTGAGATCGCTCTCAGTTTCACTCCATGATTGCTGCTCAGGACAGGTGGTATTGGTCATTGGGCGGTGAGAAATTGTGCTATCGTTCATTCTGTATATTCTATTATCATTATATTTTTATTATTATATTATTATTATCATATTAATATATAATATTATTATCTTTTCCTTTGCTGTCTAGGTAAACTGTCTTTCTCTCAACCCACGAGTTTTCCTTTCTTTTTGATCCTCCTCCCCATCCCACTGGGGAGGGAGGGGAGGGAGTGAGCAGCTGCATGGTACTTAGCTGCTGGCTGGGGTTAAACCACACCACCCTCCATCCTCATCTGTTTCTTTAGTGTAACCTCCATGAATGCTTTTGTAGTCTCATAAGGATGTAGGATGAAACTTTATATTTTTAGATTGGAGTTCTCTCTGCAAAGTTAGCATGAGGAAAAGTACCTTCTGTAAGTGTATATATGATTATCTTCTGATTTACAATGTTTGTGATGCCAAAAATAAGTCTATGTAGTAATGGGGATGTGTGTTTGGGATTTTTTTTTTTTTTTTTTTTTTTTCCAGCATAGGCCACCTCCTCACAAGAAAGGCATGGGTTCATGAAACAGGTCAAAAATGCCTTTAGTATTCTGTTTCTTCACTTTGACCCCTCCTATCTTCTTTTCAGACTGTTGCTTTGTTGAGCTTTGCCTCCTTTGCCCTTAGTTTTTCAGATATTATTGGAATTCTTAAAGATTTTTATTCAGGGGCCCAAAGTGGTGACTTCTCCTTGTGTTGTTCCAGAGATCAGCTATGATTTTGGTTATCTGCTTCCAGCCATGCCAGAAGCTTGGCTTCCAGCTTTTTACTACCTGAGCTTTGTACTGTTTCTTTGGGTTTGGGATGGGGTTTTTTTGTTTGTTTTTATATGGTTCTGGAGACTTGCAATGGCTGAAGGAGAAGAAAGCACATGGGACTAAGGATTTTGAGCTGAGGCCCATGAATACAGTAATCTTTGTTCAGGAGTCAAAACATAGGCCATATGTAAGATTGCACAGAAAAGGAATAAGCGTATAAGGAGCGAGAAGGTGTCTCTGATGTCTTTGAAAAAATTCTGTCTTCATGACTGAAGGTTATCTTGGCTTAACAATCAATTGTCTTTACAACCTGGTTTACAACTCAGAATAGCGTGGCTGCGCTTCCCACATGGCATAGCTGAAAGGATTGCTGGGTGAATATGGAAAAAGTTAAGAAAACTCCGTGTTGACACAGCTAAATATTTTGAGGAAGATGAAGCTTTAATACAAAAAGACATCTGTCATGTAATTATGATAGCAAAGAAAAACTACCTATCATAGAATAATTAAAAAGTATTTGGGGTTATTCTATTATTTTTAATTGAGTCAATATAGTTTTTCAAAGACACTTCAGCTACTATAAACTTTTCATTGATTTTTTTTGTAAGTTTTCCCATGATTCTCATGAGTTTGATATTGACAACATTATTATGACTTAGTCCAGCAATTGTCTATGACAAATCTATAGGTCTAATTAAAGCACCAAATCAAAGATATACCAAAAATAATGTCATTGTTACTTGTGTGAGAAAAGTTGCATTTAAATATGATTGAGCTCAGGCAAGGTACACAGTAAAACTAATAACTCCATGCAATTCACTTAATCTGTAGAGAGACAGCAAACTGAGCAGCGTCCAGTCAACAAGTATTTGAAAACCTCAGTTTGCACCTGGGCATTAATTCTAGATTTGCAGCGGCTGTGATAATATGGGAGAGGAACATGGCAGAAATGAAAGACAGAGACATCTAATTTCAGTGTCTTGATCAAATGAGCTTCCTGACAGGAGATAGAGATGTGGCAAGAAGACTGAAGGCATTTGCCGAGCAGTGCGGTTCTGGTAACATGCAATAGTTCCCTAGAATTAGAATTCAGATTCCCCCTGAGCTTACGCTTCTGTGTTTTCCCCACTCTCCTTTTCTAATTCACTATTCTGGGATATTTTTTAGTTCTCAGGCATTTTAGCTCTTCTTTACAGTGCTCTCTTTTGTTCATTCTTTCTTTTTTTTTTTTCAAAATCTCCAAGCAGCTTTTTTTTATATTCCATTTAGAATGCAGTGTGAAATAGAAATTAAGTGAGATCATAGGGGCTTTGCCTTTTAGAAATACTTCAATAAACATTAATTTGTGAAAGACTGATCGTGTGATTAAAACTGAAAACTGATTTTCATATTTAGTGTCCTTTGAGTGGGGGCACTAGCTGATCTGTACAATGCCTAAGAACTGGGTTCATCTTTTTTAACTCCTTTGGGTCTGCTATTAGATGTACAGGCTGTTCAGGGAGACAAACCTCCTTATTCTATGCTCTTATATGCAGGACAGGTACAAATGGCACTTTCTGACCTTAAGTTTATGAATCTGAGTTACCAACTACTGTGTGTATATTCTTTTTAAAGAGTTGTACCATTGTTGGTAGTTCACTTATTCATTTAAGAACTCCTGTCATTCTCCTCGGCAATACCCAATGCGTGTCAGTTATTCCCACCACCTCTCAGCCTTCTCTCATTTAGGTTGGTGCAGATAGGCAGAATAATTAAATAATATAAGATGAAGTGCTAATAATACTATAATTTTCAAGGTAACCTATTCCAGGAGTGACCATCTCGACTTTTTTTTGACTGTGCTTCTTTACATTAGGTGCTTACATAAAAATGCTTTCAAGAGGCAAGTATTGGCTAAATACTTGTCATTTCATCTTTGTATCTTCATGAGATTTTTGAAAACCAATAAAAAATCAAAAAAACCAGTTTGCACATTAAATAGAAGTCCTTTTTAGCACCAATTGTAATTTGAAAATCTCATCAGAAGTTTCTGGGTTTGGAATCTTTGGTCATCAGGATGGCTCCTTTCTTTTCCTCTTATTCTCTTCTCTCTTCCTTTCTTCTCCCTTTCTTTTTTCTTTCCTATTATTACAAAAGGGGAGCCATAAGGTGTTTGTGCACTTTTAATCAGAAAAGTGATTAAAATGTTTTCTTTGTCATTTCTCATTATTTTACCAATAAAAGCTTTTTTTAAAAAAAAAAAAACAAACAACACAAACCAAAAAAACAAACACCTGCCAGGTTTTGTTCTGGTATCTGTTACGTTGCTGTCTGATATGTTGAGCTGCTAGTGATGCTTGTTTGCTTTTTTAAAGAGAGGAAAAAGTGACTTGTGTAAATTTCTCAGGAGACTCTGATCTTTTGATTTCCACTTTATTCCAAATGAAGAATATGCTAATTAAAACAATTGTAATATCCTTTCTTGCAATTATTGTTAATTATGATTGACTTAATGAACTACTTCTGCATACTCAGTTCTCCTGAGTGTGTTTGGTAGGTTAGACAATTTGCCGAGAGCAGAACTTCATCAAAGAAAACACTGGAAGAATCAGTGTTATTTCAAAGCACACGTTGATCCTGAACCTCCACCAATCTGTGCAGCAGCAACAGTGGACTTGAGGCAATGCAAGGAATTGTCTTTTTCAGTACATAATGTATACCACTGTTAATTTTTCTACAGCTATCAATGTAGTTGAAAATATACAGTTGTTTTACAATCCCTTTGAATCATGAAATATTGGAACAATTAAATTCTGCTACATGATTTCTGAACAAAGTAACAATAGCAAAACAGTAATAATGGAGCATTGCCAGCACATGAAAGACGGGGAAATGATATTTGATGACTTTGAAGGTTTATTAAGAAAGAATTTGTATGCCACAAATTGCCTTAGAAAGTAACGGTGAGAGCCAAAACATGTAACATACTCGGTGCAATGGTCCAAGAAGGTGACTTTGTAGAAGAGTTCTTGATGGGTCAAGAGCAGGGGGCCTGAATTCTAATAGATACAAGACAATTTTAGCTAGGCAGGTAGAGGCCACATTTAGAAACACTCTGCAGGAATGATGTGTTGAGGCTTAAACACAGTACGAATGTGTTATCTAGGGAAGTAAGAGACAACTTAACAAACAAGTTACAGAACAATGCATCGTGAGAAAACAGTAGGATGTCCTCTTTCTACTGCATTTGTACGTCCTAGACTGATGAAGAACTTAGCCACTCTGTCAGTTTTAATAACTTTTCTTTAGGGGTAAGAGGGGGGAAGGAGGAGAGAGTGGAGAGGAGGAAGAAAGGAGTGTGTGCAAGGAAGCTGAGTCCAAGAGCTCAGAACCTTTTTCCTGTAGTGACTGAAAACAAGTATTCCAGAAGGGACAGTTTGAAGCAGGCCACTCTCACCAAAATTAATACACACCTACTGAGAGTGAGTCCCTCTTTCCAAAACAGAAACAACAGAAAGAAATATCCTAAAAGCTCAAAGGAGAAGTGTGAAGATTTTGACTCTGCCATCCAATACTGAGGAAGCATTTGATATCATTGTCTGGAAGATACTTCTATTATGAAAAATACTGAGTTTGGAAGTTTGTTGTCATGTGAAATGAAAAAGCAACATTTCTAAATCTTTCAGTGAGAAAAGCGGAGAGACATGTAGCACGTTCTTTCACCTTACGCACGCAACTGTTACAGTCAGAAATCACACCATAAATGGGAAGAACCATCTACTTCCTGACTGACCACAGTGACCAGAGCCAGAAGAATGGGGGACTGTTACACCTAAAGGCAAAATGGTGGCTCAGATACCTTTGTAGGCAGTATTGAACATGTGCAAAACTCTGGTGTGGCCAATAGACAAATCCATTGCTGTGAACAGAACTTCATTGTTGTTTTCAGTACAAAGGAAGTCCAGGTAGCTCCTATGGGCCTCCCACTAGAGGAAGGTCCTAATGATCCACTGGATTAGGAATAAATTGATGGGTCCAAGGAGGTCTGATAGATTGTGACGTATCCAATGAAAAAAACCTGCCATCTCTGTCATTTCCATTCTCAGCTTCCCTGATCTTTGAAGAGACAGGTGAGCCTTACCAAATTGTTTCAAATGTAAGTCTTCTAACTGTTGGTTCATTCTACAAGATTTTGAGGAGATTCTTCTAAAGAAGAATATAAAAAACTTAAGTGGTGGTGATGCCCCTAATTATTTCTCTGCCACTCATACTAGTGTCCAATTCATAGTAGCCTGTATGAATAGCAGTCATGGCTGTACAGAGCTTTTAGGAAAACTATACTACTTTTTTTGCCTCTCCTCTATCACCTGCTTCTTAGATATACAGTCCTGGCCTTTAAAATGCTATCACTTTAAACTGTTGCATATTACAGTTCTAAATATGGAGTATCCAGCAATTTTGAGCTTTCCTAGCTGCAATTCCCTGCCTCTTTGTCAGAGTTCTCTCTCTTGAGAATCCGTTACGGCAAGTGAAATCTTCCTCAGCTTCATCTGATGTTTCCAGTGACAATGGGAATCCTTAGTTATGAGATTGGTAAACCAAGATAGAATTCACAACTATCGTCTGCAGGAAGTGTATGTTCATCAGGACAGAGGAACTGGCCTCAAGTGCACCAAGAGAGGTTAGATTGGATATATGGGAAAATTTCTTCACCAAAGGGTTATCAGGCATTGGAACAGGCTGCCCAGGGAAGTGGTTAGAGTCGCCATTCCTGGAGGTATTTAAAGACGTGTAGATGTGGTGCTTAGGGACACGGTTTAGGGGTAGACTTGACAGTGTTGGGGTTAACGGTTGGACTCGATGACCTTAATGGTCTCTTCCAACCTCAAATGATTCTATGATTCTATGATTCTATAATCAGCTCACCTAGTATTTGCAGGGGACTTTCCCTGTTGATGTAGATTTACCCATCTACATATTTACAACAGGTTCACAGTGATCTGTTCTCTTCTCGCCTGTTCCTCAGGGGAAATGTAAAGCACACTTGCTAAACAGCAGAAATACATATTATGATAGGAAGACCAGATCTGGCTGATCTGCAGTCTTAGTTCACAGGGTACAACATAATTATTGGTGTTTCTTTATCAGTCTTCCTCACACTGAGTGAAACATAAGTAAATTAGAGCAGAATGAAGCAATAATAACATTCTAGGGCCATCTTGCTTCACGTATTTCTGGTTTAAGGACCTGATGAACTTGTTATAACCTATATTGAAGCATTTATTTCCTCTGACACTGTAGAAAGAACTAGTAAACTCTGAAAATAAGTTGCTTTCTAAATCCAAAGTATCTAATTACCCAGTAAGGAAGTTTCATGTACTTATTAAAGATGTGCCGACAACTGGATGGGATTCTCTGGTGAGGAAGAGTTTTCTACAACCTATTATTCCTGACATTCTGGTCAGGCTGTTACCTGAGCAGAATCTGGGCTATCAATTATGACCCTATAATGGGATAATTACTAACTATATTAGTGTATTTTCTGATCCCTTAGACTCACATTCTGTTTTCCTATTTACAGTTCCTAGACTCTTAAATGACTTTATTCATGTGTTTCTACTAGTCTGGAGGATGTTTTTGAAGCTGTACTATCTTACATCCTTTAGCTTGGTAAATTAGTCCTCTTCATTGGGACCACTGCTAATATTTATTGTCATCATGCACATTATTCACACCCATCTAAGAAAATTGTTTTTCTCAGTAGGTGTAACATATTTGGAAAAGCAGAGTTATTTGGTGCCTTAGGGGGTATCCACCTGGTGTGTTTAGAGACGGAAAGCTGAGCCTTACATTGCAGAGAGTATCATCCTTTCATGAATGGTAGAATTCTGTGGAAGCGACTGAAGATGTTACCAGCACCTCCTTGTCATTGTGCTTCTTTCATAGATGGCCACCCCCAGATCTGCCTTCAGCGGAAGAGTTTCTGTGAGAACTTTCTAATCTATCTCAAGCAAAATAAACCAGATGAACTCAACTATTCTCCCCAAATTGGCACAGCTGATTTGCCCTAAGCAGATCAGAGGCCATTCTTGCAAACAGCTCTGGCAGGGGAGCTGTTGCATGGTACTTTCTGGCTGAAGAGCAGAAGGGTGGGTGGTAATGTTTTCTGTTGCCACAGCTATTCACTAAGTGAAACTCTGTCCTCTGACTTTCACAGGGTCCTAACAGAAGATAAATCCTTCAGAATTTCTATGTGTAGCACTTAGGTTGTGTGACTTTTCAATTAGTTATGTAAGTGGAGTTTTAATTGGATTAAACTGCGCCTCTCTGTATCAAACTCTGTAGTTCAGAAACATGAATGGCAGACCCTCTGTTTCTAACCAAGAGAACTGACCTATATTTGGAAATATCAAGGAAATATCTCTGTGGCAGCTTCTGACCGGCATCTCGTTGATGATTCATACAGTTTTTCATAATCATATTCTTAAATTTTTATTTATTGTTTTTTATGTAGTAAGAGAGTGTCATTTGTGATGGAGCCTGAGAGTTGATAATTGTCTTTCAAGTTCATTCACTGCTCTTCCATGTCTGAACTACTGTAGTCTAATGCTTGTTTTTCCTATAACTAAATCTGAAATTGAAAGAGTGCTTTTCTGCATCCTAGTAGCTTAATAAAGCTACACATTCACTCTCCTAGAAGTCATAGTTAATTCATAGCAGGTTAATTCCATGTTCCAAATGCACATACGTTTCCAAAGTGTCCTGAGCTGATATCTGGGGTCAGCCAGCCTTTCATGCTCTGTTCCACTCAGGTGATCTGGCTTCTTAACCTGATGGCTAGTTTGGTAGAAGTATCCAACAATCATTACTTAAAATGCTGACAAGTTTTCAGTTCCTATCTAAGGTAAGTGTATCTGAGTCATCTGAAGTGGGGTATATGCACATATGCAATTATTTATTCTACAGTAATGGATTCTTTGAGACGTATTGTCTACATGGGTACTACCATCAGTACTCCTTGTCTGCTACCATTTGACCTCTAAGAAACAATTCAAGTGCCTAAACAGAGATGTCTAGACCAATTTGGACACTCCAGATACCCTTTCTGGCCTCTTGCTATGTTTCCAGAAAGACCCAGGTTTCCAGTAAGTTGTGTGTCACGTCTGTCAGCCCTTGCAGTCACCT
This sequence comes from Phoenicopterus ruber ruber, assembly GCA_009819775.1. NCBI lineage: Eukaryota > Metazoa > Chordata > Aves > Phoenicopteriformes > Phoenicopteridae > Phoenicopterus > Phoenicopterus ruber. The sequence goes on along the minus strand of CM020215.1, from coordinate 53,792,684 downwards.
TGGATACCCTACTGTGTCTAAAATGGCCATATATGTCTGTGTTTAGTCACCTGAATCTCTTCCCTTCTTTTCACGAAATCTGCTTTTAAGCATCCTGTGTGTGACATTACTTTATAAAGTAACTACAGTTATTTGTGAAAAGTAAACATCTTTTAGAGCTTGTCAATCTGCCTAGAAAATGAATATTCTTAGCTAAATTCTTTTGCACATAATCATTTAGATTGATTTTTTTTAAGATCATGTATGTTTTGTAAATACTTTTCAAAAGAATTTATATGGTTATCCTTTCACATTTTCAACCCCCAAATAAATCATTAGAGGTAAATTAATATAGAGAATCTATTTTTTATTCCTTCAGTTTCCCCACCCAGTATTTGTAACCAAAAAGATGTAGTGAATTGCAAGCTTGCTAAAAGACCATGATTTTCAGTCATCAGTTTCAAAACAGTTACATGTAAGTAATTATATAAAATTTCAGTACATGTTCCACATAGAGTTGAAAAACTTCACAGTTCTGGATGTAATCTTCCATGACTGCATGTATCTACATCTAGAACTGGACTGTAATTCTACAGCCAGAGGTATTTATTAGACATTTTTAATATTTATAAATTTTCTGTCCTTACAGCTTTGTTTCTACTTACCTAACAAGAAATTTTGCAAAAATTAAATGAGGCCATTGGGGGCGGGGGGGGGCTTTATTTTACATTATATCTTATGAAAGCACTGACTCCATTCTTGCTGGCTTTGAAACATAATTATAAGATGAAACAGAGCATAGATGAGCTTGTATGTGAAATGAGGAGAGAAGAGGCAAACTACTTTGTATAACATCTTAAGTATCTTAAAAATACTGCTCAGATCAGAAATATATTCTTTACCAAGGTTAGGAAAGACAGAAATGTATGATCGGTGCAAATGCCAGAGCATATATTTTGTATACTTTCTGCTTTTGTCTCATGCTTGGGGAGACTGAATTCTTACTTAGGCAAATCCTTCCTTCCAAATACATCTTCATCGATGACATAGACAGCGGGATCGAGCGCACCCTCAGCAAGTTCGCGGACGACACCAAGCTGAGTGGTGCGGTGGATACGCTTGAGGGTCGGGATGCCATCCAGAGGGACCTGGACAGGCTTGAGAGGTGGGCCTGGGCGAACCTTATGAGGTTCAACAAGGACAAATGCAGAGTCCTGCACCTGGGTCGGAGCAACCCCCGGTATCAGTACAGGCTGGGGGATGCAGGGATGGAGAGCAGCCCTGCCGAGAAGGACTTGGGGGTGCTGGTGGATGAAAGGCTGGACATGAGCCAACAATGTGCGCTGGCAGCCCAGAAGGCCAACCGTATCCTGGGCTGCATCAAAAGGAGCGTGGCCAGCAGGTCAAGAGAGGTGATTCTGCCCCTCTACTCTGCCCTGGTGAGGCCCCACCTGGAGTACTGCGTCCAGCTCTGGGCCCCTCAACATAAGAAGGACGTGGACCTGCTGGAGCGGGTCCAGAGGAGGGCCACAAGGATGATCAAGGGAATGGAGCACCTCTCCTACGAAGACAGGCTGAGGGAGTTGGGCCTGTTCAGCCTGGAGAAGAGAAGGCTCCGGGGAGACCTTATTGCAGCCTTTCAGTACTTAAAGGGGGCCTATAGGAAAAATGGGGAGAACCTTTTTAGCAGGGCCTGTTGTGACAGGACAAGGGGTAATGGTTTTAAACTAAAGGAGGGGAGATATAGGTTGGAAATCAGAAAGAAGTTTTTCACAAGGAGGGTTGTGAAGCACTGGAACAGGTTGCCCAGAGAGGTGGTAGAAGCCCCATCCCTGGAAACATTCAAGGTCAGGCTGGATGGGGCTCTGAGCAACCTGATCTAGTGAGGTTGTCCCTGCTCATGGCAGGGGGGTTGGACTAGATGGCCTTTAAAGGTCCCTTCCAACCCAAACTATTCTATGATTCTGTGATTCTATGATTCTAATACAAGTGCTGAAATTGTTGAGCAACATCTCCCTTTAGAAACAGCATTCTAAAAATCATCCATTATTTTTCCAGTCTCTTTTGCCTTGATCATTAGTAAGTTTTGTTCCCAGTTGCTGGATGACTTTGTCATTCCTTCTTTGCATTTGATGTGTGAAATATCAGGAGTAGAACAATTAGCGAGGTTTCATTAGAGTCTTCAACAAAAAGATATGGTTTCAAGAACTCATCTGTCACATTCATATTGCTTTGCACTGATTTTGGTTATTAAGTGTCACCAAATTTTCCTCTTCTATTACTCTTCCCTACTGTACTACATTGTCAAATTAACATGTACTTTCTGAGCACAGCCACAGCCCACTCAACTGCTAGCTTTCTCCCACAAGAAGAGATTACCACAGAATTTCTCAATGCAATTATATGTGATCTTTCTGCAAAATTGCATTTTGCATCAATTTCCATTCATTTCTCAGAATTTCTTATGAAAGATTGCTTGAGTGTTACAAAGAAATACCGGGGTTTTTTTTTTCTTTCTGCTGCATGGTAGCGTTGAAATATTCTAGTAGAATTTTAGCTTGAACAGGGGTGTTGAATTAGTCCGGTGTTTCACCTGGGGGATGTTGAACATTATTTTATCTGCCTGAAATTTTTCATCCATAAGCATGTTAACATGTTAGTTTTCTTAAGGATTCTTATTTTCATGAGCAGATATAAGGCAGAGTCTTGTGCTGTGAAATGTGATGGTTCATGAGAGGCTGTCTGTCATTAAGACGTCTAGGAACCATGCCTTATATAGGCACATAGAAAGAAATTCTCATGGAAACGGCATTATGGAGGTGGCAGCTGCAGCTCTATATTTTTGTCGAGGTAAAATTTTGCAGTTAAAGATTAACTCTTTATATGAGCTGTGTAAAAATTACATTTATGTCCCCCTCAAATACAGAATATACTGTACGAGTATCAAAACAAATTTCTGAAAACGTACAGGAGAGTCAATACATCTCTGTAAGAGTTAAAATTAACTCTATTTGCACCAGATTACACTGCTATTGCTGAAATTTTGGGCCAGAACTATATTTGGATGTTATAATGGGGTTAGAACTAGCAGTAATTACCAACTAATATCCTTCCTCACTGAAAGCTTTCTTCTTCATTAGAGGCTGGCAAGTAATGTTCAGAAAACTCCATACGGAACTATCTTTCCCCCAAAATCTTTTTCATCTTTTGCAGTTCCTGATGGGTCATTGTGAAACAGATGAGCAAAATGTGGACAGTGAAACTACCGAGAAGGTAGCAACAGTGAGGCAGTAAAACCCTTCAGTACAGAGTCAAGTGCAGGCTGCGATGTTAAGGGATAGAATTGGCAGATATGCAGCTGGTAAGAGGAAACACATAATCCACAGAGACTTTAACTATGGTTTCTAAGGGATTGTACAGCTTTGAGAAGCCCAGAACCTGGGCACAGAGCCTGGAGACCGCCGACACTAACCTTGCAAACCACCTTCTGGTGGTTTCTTTAGGTTTAGGAGGAAGCAGAAGGAGCAGCAGCAATCTGGCTGGACACTGTTGCTCCTTTTCTGTGTTGTTGCTGGTGACAGTAGAAGCCCACATTCTTCATTAGTTGCTTAGTAATCGTGTTGTTATATCTCCCACACAGGTCCATGGTACCTTGCTATAACATTTACTAGAGTGAGAAAACATTGCACTGCCTCATCAAAGACATCTGCAGCCAACATACTGCCATCAAAGAGCTGGAGCTTGGTCACAGCACCATGTTGTTTGCTGTGTGAAATAATGCCTTCCTGAATATTGCTACCTCAGTTTTTAAATACTATGAATTTTCTGTCTTAAACCTTTTCTTGCTGATCATCCCATTTTATGATATCACTTTGGCAATACAACCAACATCACTGCTGAAGGTATTCTAGTGTGTCCAAAGCAATCTTTACCATGCAGATAAGATGACTTCTTTGCTTACCATCCTTGTACGAGAGGGTACTCTCCGAATATTACTCAGTTGTGACTGTTAGTTTTATCAATCAACGGAGTGTGTGGAAAAGGGAGGTGAGAATACATTTTTGGGCATATATTACACATGTGCAGAGTGTGTTGCTAAAAACATCTTTCTGGATTAAATGAAAACAGAACTTGAATGGATTAATAGTGCAGGTGTCACAATACAGTTGTTACCATAGCTATAGAACAAATTTCTAGTGGATTTTTATTTCACATTGGAAACTTGTGCCATGGCAACAGCAATGTCTGTTAAAGATGTAACTGTCGTTATAATTTACCTATTACAGCTCTTTTCATTACTATTATTAACAACTGTTATTCTCCTGAATGTACTTTAGTTTTGAACATGGAATCTCTTGAGCTACAAATGTGAATAATCTGATTTCCAACTTCACATGAATGCAAAATTCGCAGTACTTAGTACACTCCTGATTTTCTTAATGTGCTCTGCAGTCTTGGAGTCAGATTCAGAAAATAGATATGTGAGTTTGATGAAGCATCTGTAAATTATAACTCTCAAATACTGAAAGTGAGAAATGGTATTCCACAGAGTTCTATATATGTACCACAAGCAACTTGCTGGGGTGCACCAGTGTGTAAATAAATAGCTGATTGAATTGCAATCTGCTGCCTAAATGCCAGTTTGGTTGTATATGAACTGGTGATAATAGCAATATGTATGTGGCTTTGAGATTATGGCAGAAGTGAATTGATTTGTAGTTCCAAATGTAAATGTTTTCCATGCAATGCAGATATGGCAGTATCACAGTGATTTTTCAGAAGTAATCCACTCAAATGGGTAAACCGTACATGCACTTGTAATAACACTAAGGATCTGTAGAAATGACGTCTGTTTATGTTTTGGTATTTAGGATACTATTTACAAGTAAAAAGATAAGGTAGTAAGAAAAGCAGTATCTGGTGAGGAAGCAAGAAAGATCTCTTTCTGTTGGCCTTTTTTTTTAAGATTACAAAACGAAATGTTCTTGCAAAAAGAAAAAAAATAATTTATCATAAGCAGAAACTTCTCTCCATTGGGATTCAATCCAAGAACTTGAACTTCTCCACCTGTTCTCTCTCCCTGGTATCAACATGCTCTTTCATAAAGTCCATTCTCAGAAGCCTTACTCAACAGCCCACGAGAAAGCAAAACTGGTATCATTAACTTACTGTTCACTGAGTATAGACCTATGCAATGCAATTGCATATCATATCGTTTCTTAGTGCCAGTTAAGTTGGTTGAAACACATAAAAATAAAGCATCTAATGAAAAAGTTCAAAAGCATATGATAAAGTTAGGGGATAGAACACAGAAGGAACAGAGAGTCTGAATTTCTCAGCTATGTCAGTAGATTTAAGATTAATTCTAACCACACAGGACATTGATCATCAGTACAGACAACTTAATGAAAGGATTTTTTTCAATGCACAGCAGTATTCAAAAGAACAAGAAAAATTTTGATACGTTTAAAAACAGACAGAAAATAATACCTAAAATATCACATTTTGTGCATCACTACTAAGCCTCAGAAGAAATATTGATTTCAGTATCAGTTGTCTTAAAATTTATGGCAGAAATATGCAACAATAAAAAGACACCAATCTCAGATATGGGTAATTATTAAAAGCTAAGGAAGGATTTTTTTTTTTTTAAGTTGACTATTTTAGCAAGGATACAGAAGAAGTATTATATTATCCTGTTTAGAGTTTTTCATACTTTAAGTTCTTGAGACTGAGATCTTGGACATTCACATGAGCAATGAAGACATGTAGTTGCCGTTTTAGATATGGTACAGCTTGAAGAGGTTATTTAATATCTCATGCTTCAGGTCTTAGGTCAACAAATACCGACTTGGAATAAGAAAGAAAAGCGTACTGTGGCAAATTATTTTATGACTGTCTATTGCATGGATTATTTTTGTGCTTCTATGATTTCTTTAGAACAATATAGTGAGTGGTAGGCTACTGTATAATTTAGAGCAGTGGTATAGTCCATCTCTACTCTCATTCTCTGAACATAAAAGTATTAAGCATTAACTGCATTAGGAAACTAAAATAATAATACAAATCTGTATTAAAAGAGCATTAGACTTAACAGTTATCAATTCAGAAATCAAAAGTTTCAGAATTTTAATTGGATCATTAAAGTGTTGGTTGGAAGGGACGTCTGGAGGTCATCCAGTCCATCCTCCTGTTTGGAGCAGGACTGTCATCATCAGATAAGACATGACTTTTCCTAGCCAGGTCTTGAAAACCTCCAGGGATGGAGATGCCACCTTTCTGGAGAACCTGTTCTAGGGCTGCAGTGCAGCATGCAATGCTGCTTGCTTCTTAACCTTCATCATGACCACATACTTTTTTTTCCTGACAACCCCAGTCTTTTTCATTGCCCAATATAGAGGTGGTTTGCATTGCCCAAAATCATGGGGTGAAGAAGGCACAGCTATGAGATCTTTGCTTCCTTTGTCATATAATTAACAAAGCTCTTAGTTAAAGCAAAAGGTATCAAAGAAAAGAACTGACAGCTGAGGCAGCTGAACACCACACAGAGAACACTCTATCTCTGCCAGAGCTTTTGTTATACTGATCAAGACAGACCAAACTTTATCCAAGTAGTCATTAACAGTGTTCCTTTTTTTTTTGAATGCTGAATTTGAGACATCAGGGGTCTGACTTAGAGAACTACTGAAGTTAATAGCAACTGTGCTTCGAAAATATTCGGTGTTACACAATGTTAAGTACTCCGAACAAGCAAATCTTGAAGAATTTCAAATTGGATGCTGGAAATTTGTGGACATTTTCAGCATTATCTCCATGTGCCTTATCTCCCATTTATCAAATTAGGATATCACACTACAGCTTCACCCTGTAAAGATACATGAGTTTGTATTTGTGAACCCCTCAGATAATGGGCATCATAAAAAATCTGAGGAGCTGCTGAGTAACTTGATATTCAAAGAAGAATTTGAATGCTGTGCAGTAAAGAGGTAATAGGACCACTCTTTTTGAACAAGGAGAATACAAAATGTTGAAGAGCTTCTTCTCCACTGAGCAAACTTCATTCTGAACACTAAGTGAAACAGGCAGGGGTTTTTTGAAAAATAGTAGGTGATCATATAAAAAGTGAAATACGGTGCTGCTAACACATAAGAAGACTAAAGGTTGCACAGGCAATCTTCATTTTCATCTTTCCTGGTTTCCTTAAAGTGGTGTGTGGGTATTTTAAAGATGAAAGTTATACCTATAGTAGAGTATCTATAGTTACATGTGTGCAGTACAGTAACTGTACTGAAAGATCAAGCTGAAAAGGTTCATACAATATACTTAGAGTCTTTGAATACATTGCAAACCGCTGCCACTTCAACAAACAAAATAACGAAAAGTAATGTTTTGATATGCTGTCACTGCACCACTGCGAGAAAGTGACACACACACACACACACTTTCTAGTGGTCACTACATACATTTACTGACCACAGAGGAGGGGGAGTTCTCAGAGACAACATCTTTTGTTTACAGTAGTAAACTGAACAAAATCAGGGCATGAGACGACATTGGTGCTTGGCAGTCTGTACTGTGAAACTGTCGTGTGGGTTTTGGCAAGGTTTGGCCAATACCGAATAGTACCCACCGACACAGTACCCAGACATAGCAAAAGTTTTAGCTGAGGACAGAGACCAGAGGCCAGTTTTATTTAGTCATATAGATGTAGTAAAGATATTAGTGAAGATAATGTAGATATTAGTGAAATCCTTGCAATCCAAGTGTCTGTAAGCCTTTCTTTTTCCCGATTTATTCTTCTTTCTTACTTTGTCCTGACAAAAACATTTATCTCTTAAATGAGTTCAATAGACAGCTGTAAGACACATCTCTAGAACAGCGGAATAGGATTCTGTTCATGATCAAGACATCTAAATGTAGGTATCTGAACGGAAACTGGATGCCGTCTCCCATTATAGTCATTAGCAGTCTAGTCAATACAGTTAACAGAGTACAAGGAATGATTCAGCTGACCAGCCACCATGTACAGTGAGTGGCGTCACCCTCTGGGATCCACTGACTTTATCAGTCTGATCTCTGACTATGGTGGGAGCTTACATACTTCTTACCCATGTAGATACGTAAAATGAGATGTCTTCATCTGGAGCGGAATCCCAGCTACCGAGTTTTTCATGTAAGGAAAAAACACCAAAGTCCATCATTATTTGCATCATTTATTTTCCAGTATAAGTTCACCTTCAAAATTGCAGACATACAAATAATTCAGCAACTTTTAGAAATCTAAGAAAGTGAGAATGTCCCATCTCTTCCTTTTCCCCTGCTTTTTTCCTCCAAATCAACTTTTCTGGCATTATTGATTCCTTAAGCTCTGTCATGTCCCACGTTCAACCTTTTACTGTAACACCTCACATCTTTTTAGTTGCAAAATGTCTTAAGGGTATATTCTGGTCAGTTTCCTGAAGAAGAAAAGTAGATTTTCTTAGGTCGCCCTCCTAATCTTGATTAGAATTTTATCATGATATTTTAACAAATAAGAAAAACATGTAATTTTACATTTTTAAGCTGCTGACTAGTAAAAGAGCTGACGGTGTTTTGAAGTACACACCAAAATCTCCCTTCTATCATTCATATCCTCAAATACTGCCTCCTTTCAGAAGTGATATTTTGAGATTTGTGGTGGTTTTTTACAAGCAGATATTTTAGCAAATAGGAGGAAGCTACACGATTTCTTTGCAAATTATGACATGATGCTGTTTGATTCCTTCTGGTAGCTAGTGCTGTGCATACAGTCCTACAGTTAGAGTCTACATATGAACATACAACTTCTAGCAAGAATGAGATGAATGTACTTATCTTTAATGAAGTAGTTATAGAGATGCAACTGTTAGTGAGGACACAGTTAACTTAATGCCGTGTGGATAGAGTGATGTTATCCACACCAACAGTTTAAATGAGGCAGCACAGGTAGAAAAAGGTCTCTTTTTTTTTTCCTCCTAGTCCTTACAGCAACAGGCATAAAAAAAGCTATAAATTTTTAATAATCCACTCTGAACTGTGCCAAAAAGTGCATTTTTCTGTGTTTCCTTTTTTTGTGTGTGTGCTAAATTGCATAAAAACTTGTTTCAAAAAGACTTGATTTCCTATTCTTTTTTTTCAATGGTTACTATTACTCTGAGTCTATTCTCAAAAGTTCCCAAAAATAAAAACAACACTCAGATCTATTCTTTAGAGACTGTCAGTAAAAAGGCATCATAGAGTAAATTCACTATTATTATAATGAGTATAAAAAGAAAAATTACTAACAATACTCCTGACAATACTGGTTCTTCATGTGTTTTACTACCTACAAGCTAACTAGGTAATTCATCATACTAAACTGCATAATTTGTACACATTTCAACTCAATAACAAATTAAAAGAGACACCATCAAGCTGATGGAATAGCAGTGACCTATTTTATCTTATAAATTTGTTTTTTTCCTGGAATTTATGTGTAGCACTGAGTGGTTTTGGCTGGTTTTCAACCAGTCAGGATAAAATAGTCAAGTTCAAGGAGAGAATTGTTTTTTAAGAGACTAATAAATCAATTCATTTCAGAAGTATCTTTTGTTTCTGTACATAAGAAAGAACCAAGCAGCATGCAAAAGTCATTTTGCGGAGAGGAAGGATCTTGTTGTTTGCAGTATTTTGTCACCCTGTTTTTTTACAAGGTACTCTCTCATTTCAGAGCGTCTTTGCCAGGGAGAAACATCCACTGAAAGTGAACTTCCTGAAGGACACCCCGCTGAACAGTTTGCAGGTTTACTTCATGGATCATCGCCTGCGTGCGACCCACCTGACAATCCGCTCCAGCTGTACAGCCAAGCAAACCAGTGCAGTGGTCCACTCGAGAAAAGCATTTTGAGCAAGAGCACAGTGCAGCAGATACAGCTACGGAAAGAAAGCAACACTGATCCTCCTGTTAAGAAAAAAAAGCCACCAGTTGTAAACAGAACCATATTTCATACTAAAACTAAACCAGTGGAAAATCATACGTTGGTTGGCACGTCCACAAGGATAAGCGAACAATGGGTTATCACCACTGGGGGATTTGTGGAGCGAGCATGCACACTTGGGAGAATACGATCTTTACCAAAGACTTTGCTTGAAATGCATTTGTGCAAAAATGTTTCGAAATCTGATTCTAACCTTATCACCCATCCGCCAAATGACAAAAAAGCAAGAAGCAACTGGAGTGAACCCACACCAAACCAACAGTGCTCCAAAGGGAATTCAGAGAGAACGCCTTCCTTCACATCAGAATGGGAAGAAGTAAGTTTTGTTAATTTTTAAGTACAAGCAAATATATGGTATTGTGAAAACGCTGTTATTGTTTTCAGTTTCAGAGATGAAATAAAAAGTGAATCTTCCACACTGCAAATCCTCAGAGAGTATGTCATAGTGTAATGCACGGTAGTTTGACAGCTGGCACAAAATGCAACGCATTTCTGTTCAAAATGCTGCACACTTAATAAAGTCTATTGTTTTCATAGTGAATGAAGTTAAACGGAAGTAATTCTACAATTTGTTGTGACACTGAAATTATTTTCTACTAAAGCCCTCACCACTGACGCTAATAAAATTGGTAAAATTCTTTGTAGCTATGCCCATTATTTACATACTTGCTAATTATTTCCCACCATGGCAATGCCCGCCAGCAAGAGACAAGAGAAAATGGGAAAAATGGAGAGTTGAGATGTTCAGGTTGATTATGCATTCTACAAACTCTCCCTATATAACATATCCTCTAACTGGTATGTAGCCTGTGTGCAGAATACTTGGCATATACCTGACTCTTGTGTGAAGTGGGAATACGCTACAATGAATTTGGGACTATTAAAAGAAACGTCCACACTGAGTTTGTAGTACACATGCTTGTTCACAGAAGAGACTAGTTCAGTTTTAGAACTAGATTTAAAATAATTTTTACACACCTTATTTTCTATTTTTTTTTTTCTCCTGTGCTAAATTTCAAGAATGTAAATGATTCTTCGTAGACACAAAAGTTCCCATCTTACTGAGGTAAATTAAGAGTGGGAAATGTTTAGATCTTTACTGCTATTACAGAGAAGCAAGCATTTCTCTTTAAAACAACTGCTATGGGGAAATGTATATATCTCCAGAGTGCTGTTTTATTTCAGAAAGAACCCAGAGCTTGTTTGTGCGATATTGGTTATTTTTCTAGAAAAAAGTTTCCAGCTCATCTAAATGTCTGATTTGACAGGGCATCTGAAAGTAGTTTTTGTTGTAAAAGAGATACTTTCTCAGTAGAAAGGTACTGAGGATAAGGTTTTGATCTTAATAACTTGGACACGTTGTTATGAAATCCTGATACAAATCAGGTCCAAGTTTGCTTTTTTAGGGGGACATCAACGTTTGATTGTTCTTAAGAGTAAGAAAAATGTAGTTTATTGAAAAAAAAAAGGTATGAATTGTAAATCTGCAGATTCTGACATAATTCCCAGATTTTCTCCTACCACCAGTGACTAATACATGGTTTTTAAAAAGGAGACAGTTTTCCTAATAGTCGTAATATTAAGCTCAGTAAAACCTGTTTCTCTGTGTCTGCCTTCTTAGACAACACCAGCCTTTCGATTCACTTTTTGTTTTGTCCTGTTCTTACAGAAAATAAAATAGGTACAATAGTTTTGACATAGTAAGTTCAATATAATGTAGAAATGTGCAAATGAGTTTTGGGATCAATGTAGTGCTGTTTCACAACCAGTGTCATTCTGCGGTGTGTGGGGACACAGCTGTGTTTCATACCTATTCAGTGGCCTTGGGGCAGATGGAAAAAAGGGAGCTAGGAAATTCTCTGGAAATCTTAATTGAACAATTGCTTTAGTACTTTATAACACATAAACCAATTTTATTATGCATTAATATTACTGCTTCAATAGACCTCTAGTGCTTATACCTAGATGACCAGAGTTATCAGTATGAAAGGAACTGTACTGCAGAAAAAGAAATACTAGTCTCAAGCTTAAGCTTTTGCTAGTGTACAAATGTTGCAAAATAAAAATCAAAGTGGAGAAATTAATTGTCTACCTTTGATTTTTGCATTTTGCAATCTTGATTGTTGTTTTCCTAATGAGAGTAATAATGCCATAAATTTATGCATGAAAAACTACAATAAAATAACAAAGTTGGGGCGAATCAATTGTTTTCACTGTTCTCTCTTTTGTAGATTGATAAAATCATGAGTTCAATAGATGCTGGAATTAATACTGGACTGGGGGAGATGAATGATCACGCTACAAGTAAGGAAAAACAACTAACTACTGTTTAATTTTGACTTAACTGTTCATAGGGAAACTGTGGATAAGATATTGCGAAGTTACCAACTGTGTTGAAATCATTTGTAGGTGTTTGAATAACCATGAACAGAATCAATGTTGTTTACTGTTAGAGATGCATTAGGCCCAGTATCCTGGAGCTGTTACTTTAAATAGCGTAGTGGAGTCATTAATGTTGTTTTGAAATCTTACCAGAAAAAATATTCCATTAATGTCTTCGTACTGAAGCCTTTCTACTAGGGGGATGTTTTCCAATCTTTTTCAACTGAGTTTTTGTTTGGAATGATGGGACCATGAGTATATATAATCCAATAGCTGCTGACACTTTTTAAAGCATTATATTATCTAATACTGCTTCGAGCAAATATTTGGCACCGGGCTGAAAATGTTGCTGACAGTCTATGACTGGTATTAGCAATGACGGGAAAATTTGCAAACCTTCCCTGCCATGGTGAATTCTAAGAACTCTAAGTCATGCATAGCCTGTTGGTGTGTCAGCATAAACCTGTGCAACTGTGCTGATAAGAATTTTGAAAGTATTCTATTATGTCTTCTTCCTAATTCACAGAAAGAAAACTGACTTGTATGTCTGAATAATTTGGTCTTGAGGCAAAGCTATGTTAACTCACCTGTACTGGTACACCCCTGCTAGCAATTGCATGCAATTACTTGGGTTTATGTATTGGGCAGGAGACTATGTACCTTATCACTTAAAATTTGTTAAAAAAAGTATTTTAACAACTGTCCATTTCGTGGAGCATTATATCTGTACAGGACAAAACTGTGTCTTATCAATTAAATAGAGTTGACACAGCTATTCTAACAGTAGCTGGACAGTGAGAAGGGAATCTAGGAAAAAGAGAAAATAACTGATTTGAATATAAATATAATTGCAGATAAAACAATCAGATTGAGATTATTTTTTTCTAAAAGAGTAAGGGGCAATATCATGAAAAGTGCCAGACATGTTGTCCTGGCAGGCTATTTTTTCTTCCTGAAACTTGCAGTGTTGGAAGGGTGAATTATTCATAGAGAAACTCTAGGTTAGGAGATAGTTAATAATTTCTGAAGATATTATAAGTAATTCAGGATTTGCTGCCTATTATTTTTCATCATGGTAGTACACAGGTACCCAATGCAAAATCAGGCGTCAATTAAGAAGTTGCACAGCAAGTAGGAGCTACGAAAAGGAAGCAAATGCAACAGTAGGCGTATGCAAATTTGCCTAACTTAGTGATGTATAAGTACTGCTCTGTCTCTTCCTATGACTGACCACTGCTTTTCTTTTTCTACTTTTTTCTTTTAAGATCAGAAAGTATCTCACAACTCTTGTCATCAGCCATTTTGTGCCTTCTACTGCATACATTATTTTTCTTGGCATTCAAATGTGGCATTTGGTTCTTCAGCTCTTTCAGTTGGCAGGAGATCTACTCTTTCCTTTCCTTCTTCTTTTCCTAGCGGGTACTCTGAGTCCCAACTTTTTTTCTATTCAATGTGCAGCTTCCTGCAAACCAACACTTTTTCTTTTCTGACAGTTCCTTAATGGTCTTTAGCTAGTTTAGAAAGATAATCTGATTTTACTCTTAATGAAGAAATCAAGCTATGTATTATTAATCAAAATACAACTACTTTTCTTTAAATTTAATCAATTATGCTGTACATGCAAACTGCAATAAAGACATTTCTTTCTGCTATAGAGCTGGCTATATGCAGCTTCACATGTATGTTTTCTACTTTTCAATCCTTTATGCCTTTCCCAGGTTCAGTCAAACACAGTTTAGGCAGCAAAGCAGAGAGAGCTATTATAATATCAAATGCATTAAATCCATTATATCAAACATGTTATACTTCAAGTACCTTCTTATTTTTTTATTAACGAAGTAATAGGATTATGTAGCAGAAAATAAGGAGTCTGTATTTCTCACCATTAGCAGACTGGAGTAACCAATCAAGTGGAGCCTTATTACAGTGATACTTACATATTTAACAACAGATTTTACTTGACTTAAGATTTTAGCTTGTGTTAATTACCACTTACTAACTACCACAAGGCAATACACAGGTTTTTCATACTAATACAACCTAAGAGATTTTTTGATAGGTCTTTGGCCCCAATAAAGGGGTTACTTTGAAGTTTTCTGCAGCAAATCATCTTCTTTTGTGTGCGCTTCTTCTATTTAAGCTCCTGTGGTTTATTGGCAAGAAGCATCTCAGGTGCCTCAGCGCTCCTCAGAGGTGCCTCGCATAGCCCCTGTCTAACTACAGATTGTAGCGTTGTCTGGATCCCTATGTGTTTTACTTAGGGTTTTATCTGCCCAAGTGTCATAGTACTGAAGACCTAAATTCCATCTCAGAACTTCTCGTTCACCTTCTCTCTTCTCCTTCCTGGCTCTGTGCTAAGCCTAACACAGACAAATGTAAAGATCTGGCCTATGCTTAGGAATAAAAATTAAGTAGTATGGTATCAGGTAATATCATTTTGAAATACTTCATCAGTTTATACATAAATATCTGAGTTTTGTTAGTTTCACTTGAATATATGTATAAAAAGATTATCCAGTAGAGATTAAAATTAATGTATTTAATGTTCAGGGTGTACAAGTCAAAGAGATTTCTCTTAGTGTTGAACTGAAAGCATCTAGATAATTCAGCACTATATTCAGGAGACTTCACTTGTCTAATAACTTTTTAGCAAACCGTAAAATTTCTGATAACACTGAAGAGCAAATGCAGCTTGATATGGAATCCTTCGTTTTAGTATTTATTTAGTCCTGTACTTCATATTATACTTGAGGTTTTTTATGAAGTATTAGTAAAAACAAAAATATATTAAATTCAAGCACAAATATTCTTAATCTACCAGGCATGAAGAGCTTTTTCTGCTACATAGTATCTCATTCTCAGTGAAAAATATTTGAGAGGAAATATGTCGTACACTGATAATTCAATAGCTATATTTAAAATTAGACAATGATGACATCTTGTGATGAAATCCTTGAATGGATTTACAGGAACTTTAGCCTATATTTTCCTACTGATGAAATCTGGAAAGACTTCTTTTAGATCTCCAGAGGTATCTCTTAAGAAGTAATTAGAGGAGCAGTGAAAGGAGAGAATCAAAACTGGCTGAGTATGGTCATGAGGACTTCATCCACAGCATGCACACAGAAACAAAAAAATTAAAGCAGAGCTTTCAGTTTGGTAGCAGTACAGTACTGGAGGAGTAAACTTGAAACTACAGAGAGGAAAATGGCTGCCGATGGTCCTCTGAGGGCATGTAGCATTTGACATCTGAATAGCTTACCACTGAAATCAAAAGCAGGAGTGCTGACCAGGGAGGCAAGTAAGAACTAATCTTGATTGAAAACAGGGAAAAAATCCACTAGCCCAAGGAGTACAAAACCTCTATTACCAAGAGGAAATAAAAGATGCTGCTGGCTAGTGACCTTCTACTCAAGGTGATGTGGAGACATCTGCACCACCTGGCACTTACATTATGGCTGGTGTGTTTCTTCACAGGAGTCCAAAATTTGCCAAGTTGCAAAAGATTCTACCGATCACTAGCATATGATAAAGAATACTAATGATACTGCCAAGAACGATCCTAAGCAAATCAAAAGTGCTTGTAAGGCTCTGTGGCAATGGATGAAGAGGTTGAAGATTCAAGAGATATTATTGTCTCTCCTCTCACGTCCAAGTCAAGCATCAGTCAGATACACCCTAAATATAACTACATGGCTTCTATTCTGAGAGAAGAGAACTTTAAATTAAAAACCATGTGGCAAGGACAAAAATCTTCATCTTAAATAATGCAAATTGGACATAGGTCTAACCCCTGAGAAAGACAGTATTATTTAAAACAGGATTAAAGAAGTGACTAGACAAAGAGTCAGGGGTCAGTTTGCCCAGTATCTTAGCTGTTTGTATGCTAATGTTAGAAGAAAGTGGAACAGAGAAGAATTAACAGAAGAATTAATGAGGAACAGACAAGAATTAATTGAAGACTATGACAAAATTGCTATTGTAGAGAATTTATCGTATATATTACACTAGTAGTCCAGTCATGTAGAGGATATAAGTTCTTCGGTAAGAAGGAAAGAAGAGAGGAAATGTTGGCTTATATTTCAAAAATATAATGGTTGCTTTCAGATCTCGAAAACAGGATTACTTAGAGCTGTTAAATATCTGTTGGTAACCAGGAAAGTAGAAAAGAACATGGTTGTTCTTGCTACGTATCCAAAGCCATTGGACTTGATAGTAATGGGAGATTTTAGTTACCACAGCACTTGTTGAGAAAGAAATTACATTGACAGACTGCCCAGGGAAAAAAAGTGTCAAGAAGGTAGATCATAGAATGATAGAACCATAGAATCGTTTAGGTTGGAAAAGGCCCTTAAGATCATCAAGTCCAACTGTTAACCTAGCACTGCCAAGTCCACACTAAAACCATGTCCCCTAAGTGTCACATCTACATGTTTTTTAAATTACCTTCAGGGATGGTGACTCCACCACTTCCCTGGGCAGCCTGTTCTAGTTCCTGACAACCCTTTCAGTGAAGAAATTTTTCCGAAATCCAATCTAAACCTCCCCTGGCACAACTTGAGGCTGTTTCCTCTTGTCCTATCGCTTGCTACTTGGGAGAAGAGACCAACACTCACCTCACTACAACCGCCTTTCAGGTGGTGTAGAGACCGATAAGGTCTCCCCTCAGCCTCCTTTTCTCCAGGCTAACACCACCCCAGTTCCCTCAGCTGCTCCTCACAGCACTTGTGCTCTAGACCCTTCACCAGCTTCATTGCCCTTCTTTGGACACGCTCCAGCACCTCAATGTCTTTCTTGTAGGGAGGGGCCCAAAACTGAACACAGTACTCGAGGTGCGGCCTCACCAGTGCTGAGTACAGGGAGACGATCACTTCCCTACTCCTGCTGGCCACACTATTTCTGATACAGGCCAGGATGCCGTTGGCCTTCTTGGCCATCTGGGCACACTGCTGGCTCATATTCAGCCGGCCGTCAACCACACCCCCAGGTCCTTTTCCGCCAGGCAGCTTTCAGCCACTCCTGCCCAAGCCTGTAGCATTGCATGGGCTTGTTGTGACCCAAGTGCAGGGACCTGGCACTTGGCCTTATTGAACCTCATGCAATTGGCCTTGGCCCATCGATCCAGCCTGTCCATTTCCCTCTGTAGTGCCCTCCTACCCTCAAGAAGATCGACACTCCTGCCCAACTTGGTGTCATCTGCAAACTTACTGGAGGGTTCACTCAATCCCTTCATCCAGAGTAATGATGAACGCTAATTAAACAGAACTGGCCCAGTTACTGAGCCCTGGGGAACACCACTTGTGACCGGCCACCAACTGGATTTAACTCCATTCACCACAACTCTTCGGGCCCGGCCATCCAGCCAGTTTTTTACCCAGCGCAGAGTACACCCATCTAAGCCATGAGCAGGCCAGTTTCTCCAGGGAGAATGCTGTGGAAATGGTGTCAAAGGCTTTACTAAAGTCCAGGTAAAAAACATCCACAGCCTTTTCTCATCCACTAAGGGGCCACCTTGTCATAGAAGAAGGTCAGGTTAGTCAAGCAGGACCTGATTTTTATAAACCCATGCTGACTGGGCCTGATCACCTGGTTGTCCCGTACATGCCACGTGATAGCACTCAGGATGATCTCCTCCATAACCTTCCCTGGCACCAAGGTCAGGCTGACAGGCCTGTAGTTCCCCAGATCCTCCTTCTGGCCCTTCTTGTAGATGGGCGTCACATTTGCTAACTTCCAGTCAACGGACCTCCCTGGTTAGCCAGGACTGCTGATAGATGATTGAAAGTGGCTTGGTGAGCACTTCTGCCAGCTCTTTCAGCACCCTTGGGTGGATCCCATCTGGCCCCATAGACTTGTGCGTGTCTAAGTGGTGTAGCAGGTTGCTGTCCATTTCCTCTGGGATTACGGGGCTTCATTCTGCTCCCCATCCCTGTCTTCCTGCTCAGGGGGCTGGGTACCTAGTGAACTAGCCTTACTATTAAAGACCAAAGCAAAGAAGGCATGAAGTACCTCAGCCTTTTCCTCATTCTTTGTCACTATGTTTCATTCCCGCATCCAATAAAGGATGGAGATTCTCCTTAGCCCTCCTTTCGTTGCTAGTGTATTTATAGAAACATTTTCTATTGTCTTTTACAACAGCAGCCAGATTAAGTTCTAGTTGGGCCTTGGCCCTTCTAATTTTCTCTCCAATACCTCACAACATCCTTGGTAGTCCTCTGAGTTGCCTGCCCCTTCTTCCAAAGGTCATAAACTCTCCTTTTTTCCTGAGTTCCAGCCAAAGCTCTCTGTTCAGGCCAGGCCGGTCTTCTTCCCCGCCGGCTCATCTTTCGGCACATAGGGATGGCCTGCTCCTGCACCTTAAGATTTCCCTTTTGAAGATGTCCAGCCTTCCTGGCCTCCTTTGCCCTTCAGGACTGCCTCCCAGGGACTCTGTCAACCAGTCTCCTAAAGAGGCCAAAGTCTGCCCTCTGGAAGTCCAAGGTAGCCACTTCTGCTGACCCCCCTTCCTTACTTCTTCTCACAATCGAAAACTCCATCGTTTTGTGATCGCTATGCCCAAGACAGCCTCCAACCATCACATCGCCCATAAGTCCTCCTCTGTTCACAAACAACAGGTCCGGTGGGGTGCCTTCCCTAGTTGGCATCACTCACCAGCTGCGTGAGGGTTTTCTTCCACATGCTCCAGGAACCTCCTAGACTGGTTCCACTCTGCGTATTGTATTTCCAGCAGACATCTGGCAAGTTGAAGTCCCCCATGAGAACAAAAGCTAGCGATTGTGAGACTTCTCCCAGCTGCTTATAGAATATTCGTCTGCCTCTTCATCCTGGTTGGTGGTCTATAACAGACTCCCACCATGATATCCGACTTGTTGGCCTTCCGTCTGATTCTTACCCATAAATACTCAACCCTATCATCACCATCATTAAGCTCTAGACAATCAAAACACTCCCTAACATACAGGGCTACCCCACCCCTCTCCTTCCTTGTCTATCCCTTCTGAAGAGTTTATAGCCATCCATTGCAGCACTCCAGTTGTGTGAGTCATCCCACCATGTTTCTGTGATGGCCACTATATCATAGTTTTCCTGCTGGACAATGACTTCCAGCACCTCCTGTTGTTGCCCACACTGCGTGCATTGGTGTAGATCCACTTCAGTTGGGCTCTAAATCCCACCACCTTTTTGGGGAAGAAACCCTAATTCCTACATGACCATTCTCAGGCTCTTCCGTGGTTTCTAACACATCAATAACCCTTGCGTCTTTGCTGCCGCATAGATCTCCATCACCTGCCTCCACTGAGATGGCAAACCAAAGGACCTCACTAGCACACCGTCCCTCAAACACTGGCGTGCCACCCCCAGGCTTATCTCTAGCAAGATGTCAATAAATTCAGATAATTTATTTTAAAAAATTTCTAGGATGCAAGTTAAAGAGAAATCTGTGGGTGCTTCAACAGAACACTACTAAAGACTACTACAGTCTTCACCAATGTGAAGAAAAGAAAGTGTAAAAGACCAGCTCAGCTAAGTTGTCATCTTTTCTTTCACCTTGGACACAATGATGAGAATTTCTCTATTTACTAAGCATGGTAGAATAACACACGCATGTAGAGATAAGTCAGAAGTGCCAAAGCACTCAGTGAGATGCACCTAGCAAGAGAAATGAAGATTTAATATAACAATTATATTAGTAATAGGGAGAAGAAGAACAAAGAAATCTTTGACACATAAGAGAGGTACTGCAGGAAAGGAAAAACTGCTCATAGTAGGTGCAGAGAAGGCAAAAACACACAATGACTTTTTATCACACATGTTTACTGAAAAGGTCATCGGTGAGCATATGACGTGCACAGCTAATCCTAGGGCTAGAACCTCAATTGTAGATAAGGAAAGAACAGGTTACATATATACATACATACATACAGGTTAGGTATCTTAAAATTGATTTAATGAACTTTATTGTGTGTTACATAACTGTCTGAAAAACTTAGATCTGTCAGTGGGTTTCTGTGAGAATACTTGGAGAATGGATGAGGTACCAACAGACTAAAAGAGAATGATGTAGAACTTATCTTTAAAGGGGGTAAGGAAGTAGAATGTGAGGAATTATTTTCAATACATACAAAAGTCACTGAACAGATAAACTACTTACAGTAGCTAGAAAATAGCAAAGAAATAAGTAAGAGACAACATGGATTTGCCAAGAGCAAACCTACTAAAGCAATCTAATTCCCTAGTAGGAGTGGATATCAGATTTTGTAGGTAAGGAAAGAGCAGTAGATGCCCAATGTTTGGACTTCAGTTAAGGTTTTGACATCGTCTCATGTGTTTTTCTTGTAAGAAAGTTGAGGAAACATGGGCTTGATGAAAATAATGGTAGGTCAGACAGATGAATCTTCTTCTTAATATCTAAATTTAGACTTCTGCAGTGTAGAATGCACTGAATACGTCCAAGCCACTAATACTGAGTTAGATAAGCAGGCACTGCAATATTGTTCGGCATATCTAAATGTCTGAAGCATGGCAAGTGGCACTAGAAGTATCTATAAAGAGAGTCTAGAGGACCTCCTTAGATGTAGCTGTCTAAAACTAGCTGAAATGAATCTCCCGCTCTTCTCCCGAGGACAAAATTATAAAGGCAATATAGAGAAGCATCCAAATAGATTGTCTGTTACATTCAGCAGCATCTTAAAGACTTCTGGATATTTGCCAGAATTAAAAAAAAAAATGATTGGGGTATAACTGACCTTGACTTGAGTCAGTTGAATGGATTAGGTCACTGTTTGAAGTCACTTTGAGTCTATTTTGTAATGATTCTGTGACTATTGTGATAACATGATTTAGATGGAACCTGTCTACAAGGTAAAGTAAAAAGAAGAAACACTTCAATTTCATACTTTCTTTGCCTAATTATAAACAATTTTTTCTATAACAAAAAAGTCTTTCAAGGCATGCATAGTAGTATTTCTGTGTTAGTTGGAGCCCAGTAGCTGTTCAGAGGTGTGTGATGAGTTTACTTACATTTGCAAGTCACTTGAAAGGGAATAATCAAGAAATAATATACTTCGGAGACAATTTTTTTTTAACATGGGTAATAGATATCATATCATCATCATGATTAAAGCAAGAATTGTTTCAAGTCAGAGCAATTAAAATAACGACAAGTAAAATAATTGTTGAAGGTCATTCCATATCAAAATAATCTACAATCAGTTTAGGATTGTGCAGGGCTTTTGAGAGAATCACTTCTGCCAAATATGTTCCGGCACATGGAGGGTGATTTACAATTTTAGAATTCTGCTAATCATGAATTCTTTTGGGGATGCTATCCATAAATGTACTATGCAGTTGCTGTGTGCATGCACATGCACTGCAGTCAGGATTTCTTTGGTCAGCTGAGCATGTACCTGTCCTCGAGTACCCTCATTGTTCCACCTAGAGGCATACAGGGCACAGTTTACTGAATTATCTTCAGTTTCTTGATCTACAATTTTGGTTTGGAATGTAATATACTGTCAAGCCTTTTTCTTACAGCTGAAATAAGCTAATTTCTTATTACATTTAGCAAGTTTGGCTTTTACAAAGTTTATTTGTTGCCCTTTAGTGAGAACAGTGCCTGTCCCTGTGCTTGGAGATAATCCTAGCATCACATTCAGCATCTATGTCTGAATATTAATATCAAGGCTCCAAACTTTGCTCACTGAGGCTACCTGAGTGAGCGCCTTTCAAAGATTAATGCTGCTTGTTACTGGAAGAGGTGTATGCAACAGAATTATACCATATTAAAAAAATCACTTGCAAGGAAGCTAGCAAATCTTCTGCAATATTTACTTTAGCAATACATATTATCATGTCTACAACTTCAGAGAGACCCATGAGTTGGCTCTTCTAGAGCTACTTTGAAACCAGAAGGACTCTGGGACACTGACAGCTATGCCTGAGTTGACTCCACAAAAGCCCTATCTCATTTGAAAGTAGCAGAACTGCGGTGGGTTGTGCTGTATTCAGAATAAACCCTACAACTCCACTTTACGTCAAGTTTTTCCACAAACAAGACTTCATTGCTTCTGGATGCGCCCGCTACATACGTGTGTTTCTATGTCATGCAGTACATATTTAATGCCAGGGATTGACAGTAGGTCATGGAGCACTGTATTAGCATACATTTTGTACTGTACTTTCTCTGATCTTTCATATCGGGATGAAAGTTGTAGGCAATCATATAAAAGTTATTTCTTTGTTTCTTTTGCCTGCTCTACTGATATGACCAAGGCTACTGTTGTCAATGACTCCTCCTTCACAGTGTGGGGAAAATGGCAGGAAATTTTACTCTTCAGATTTGTGAGGGACATGAGTGTGAGCAAAAAGGTTGGGAAAGTAAAGTAGACATGACTTCAGCAGACTAGGAAAAGATGGAATCAGGTGGGGCCACAGCCAGAAAAGCTGAATGAGAGGAGTAAGAGTTCACGTTGTGCCCTGTACAGCTGTAACATGTAAGCGAAACTGTGCAGACCTTTGACTGCCAGAAGCTACATGCTCAGTTTCCTCTTTCTTCCATCTGTTCCACTGCCACTACTCAGACACGAAGCCTTCATCTTCCCTAGTATGGTTCTGCCTATAAAAGCTAAAATTGCACTCAGAAGAAGTCAAACTTTCTTTTAACAAATGAAGCCTTGTTAGGCCAGCCCTTTTCTGTTTGCTGCCGTATGGTTGCAGTTTTGGCAAAGTGGTCTTCCTCCAAAGCTGTTAATATCCCCCTCCTCCAAGGGCAGAAAACAGATAAAATATAAGTACTTAATTAAGGCAGAATTTTAATTAGGTATGTGTAGGCACGTTGGCATAAGGCAGTTTTCACAGTGGTAAGTTATATACTTGAAAGTATATACTTTAATTGTAATTTAGTGTCTGTTTTGCAGCAGTTACTTCCCCTTTTTAAATCTCCATGTGGTTAAACTAAGCACTTTGATAAAGTAGATTTAATTCATAGATCTTAATAAAATAAGCCATGCACCCTCTCACAAAGTGGGAGACCTCTCAAGCTTACAGTTCTGAACACACAACTCTAATTTTGCAATAGCCAACCACAACAACCAGTCTGTAAAATAAGGATAACATCACTTCCTTCCCAACTCCCACATTCCCATTGAAGCTGATATGCTGTGCAAAAAGACAGAAATATCTGTAGCAACATAAAGAGGAAAAAAAAGAAAAGGCAGAGGGAACCTGGCTCTGTGGCTGACTGAAGAGGGACTCGATGAGAGGAGACAGCTCCAGCAGCTGGTCTCTGCTCCCAGTGCTGTTTGATGCCTCAATAGGAAATGCATATGCAGTTTGAAATTTTTAAACTGCAAGTCTGTGAACTCTTTACCATCAATTATAGGACTGCACTGTAAGGAACTGAGCCACATGTTTGGATTTGATTCTGCACTTCCTTGTATCTTATTAACAACTGCAAAGTGAACGTGGAATTTTAAGTTGCAATGGCAGAACTACTGGGGAGAATTCACATAACTAAAGTCAATATGAGATGTTATGGATGGCGAAGGTGATTCTTGTTTCAGGCAAAACTGTTTTCAGTCACTCATGTTCTCTTGTGAATGTCACTCACTCTCTCACTCAATACCCCAAAGCACCAAGGTATGCATGCGTGTGCGGCCAAGTTGCCACACTTGTTGTCACTTGTTTGTGACATGGAAGGCTGACTATTGCATTCGCATTGCATCTGTTGGGTCCCTTTCGATTAGCAATCGCAAACTAGTTTTTTGATAGATCTTTAGGAGTCAACACTTGCTATATAGTATGGTCCTTTTAATCCAAAATTTTGTTTACTTCAGCGGTGCTCATTGTTTTTGCTTCCTTATCGCAGATATTTAGGCTAAAGTCTGTTTTCCTTTTGGAATAACAGGAAAATGAATATCACATGCAATGTGCTGTAATGTTGTTGCTGTCCTCCTGTGTGGTGTAGGGTCTTCTACTGATAAATCATCTGTCCTGTTGTTTTCTGGAGCACACTCCTTCTTGTCTTGACAGAAACGCATTCCTTGGTGTTTTACCACTGTCGGCTGTGTCCTTGGTTATGAATACAGACCATACCTTTAACCCTTCGTAGCACTGTTTCTTCTGGTGCTTTCACACGTGCATTTCTATTCATGCATTATTCATACTAATCTTCATATTTCTTTCACAAATCTCTGCATTTCGAATTATTTGAATGGCAATTTAAGTGTAATCACCTAGATTCTAAAATAGTGGAGAACAGAAGCCATATAGCTGTAAAATATGTAGAAGAAATATTTTGGGCATATATTTACTGAGAATGTGATAGTCATAATGCATTGCACGCCACTAAACTTACCCAAAGATCATATAAATTCTACTGAAGAAATCACAAATAGTTGGATTAATGTTTTGTTGACTTCTACATTGTAAAAGCCTAAACGAGAGATAAAAATGCATCTGTTTTAATGATCCATTGAATCCCAAAACAAACCTTACAGAAGACTGGGCAAACCACAGGATAATTGTAGAGCTTTTAGCTATGTTTTATAATAAACGCAATGGGAGTTGAATGCAAAAAGCTGCAAGCATTTCTTTTATTTTCTGTTATTCATGTATTCCTACTATATTGACAATTTTACCCTGTAGTGTCATAAATGTAATATTTAGCTATATGCTCTTCATACACCAGTTAATCAGAGCTGTGTTTGAAACAGCCTACTACAAATGAAGACACAGGCTAAACTGAAAACATAGTAAAAATGTAAGTCATCAGACTATATTTACCCATGTAGTCTCTAACTCTTACGCATTTTCTTTTTACATTTCCACTCTCTCTATAAGTGCCTATCAACATACACCTTTTATCTCTGTCCATGCTTTTCATGTTCAGCGTTAGGCTTCTTTCTCTAAAACTGTTTGCAAAGCAATTCAATCATATTCACAGACTTGAATAAATGATTTCTGGCATATGTCTGCTAGAAGGAATAGAGAAGATTGACAGCAAACATAGAAACTTAAGAAAATGGAACTATGAAGTCATAAATATTGACATTCATCAGTGAGTAAATGTATAGGCTAATTCTTGTCAATTTTGTTTGTAGTCTACTTGTGACCATCAGATCTTGTCATGCTAAATTTAGATACTCTGCAATAGGACTACTTAAGCAAAGGAATCTTCTACAAACTCTCTTTTAATTGGAGGATTAGCATGTAATTTTGACTGACTTAATTAATATACTGAGACTTTTCAGAGGTATTTCCCCACGTCAGATGTAACCTTTTAGTGAAATAGTGTAGGAGATTCAGACCCCATTCCAGTACTGATATTTTCTCCTTTGGAAAAAGTTTAAACCTCGGCAGTCTGGTCAGTTGTACTGCTATTTCTGAGTATCCAAACTATATTTTTTTCTCACAGAATTAATACAAAAGATGTATTCTTCCTTGGAGAGCATATAGTAAAATGTCTTTTAGACCTAAAGATACATTTTTTTTATTTCATAGAAAGACTTAATCTCAGAAAGAGGAGTAATGCATACCGAATCCCTGCCATCTCTTCTTTCATTTTCTTATTTAACTAATATCTGATCCTTACATTCTGCTGTTAAATATGGTTAGAATAGAAGTCTATATGACCACAGACATGAACAATTTATGTGCAGTTTGAATATACTACTCAAATCTATGAAAATTCAAATAGTGTACTTACCACTGTTCTTAGAGCCTTGTTTCAGTGTTTTTAAAATATTCTCACATTAAATAATTTCCCTTTAGAAGGAGTGAGAGATACTGAGTTATAAAGACATGCATGTTAATAAGTACATATGGCATGAGGTAGACCTATACCATGTTCATATACACCCATAATATTAGATATGAGGCAGAGTGCAGAATGGTATGAATACACAGAACACAAGATTTTCATTGACTTCCAAGGATGTGGAGCTCAGAAATATTGACAGCTAATAGTAAAATGGAGAGCGAAGTAGTATAATGTTTAAACAATGCTAAGAAGAACTGTATACTGTATACATTACTGTACGGAAAATTAAGTGAATAAAAGTTATTCTCATTTTAAAAGTTTGGATATACCTGCCTATGGCCTAGCCTTACAAAATTGCACTGACACAAACAAAACCAGTCAGAAGTCAAATTATTTGGTCGTGAAAGTTGCTTAAAAATAATATTTTTAAAAATATTAAAAATAATTACTGATATTACTTCCTAGATTCTATTGGTAGTAAAGGGGTCCCTAACTCTTAAGTGGATTTGAAAGCATTTCTGAGGATGATAATGTTAATGCTGCAATCTGCTCCTCCCAGTCAATTCTTTCCTCTGTCAGACCTATCCCTGAAGTCACCGAGCTGAACATACTGCATCTTTTTGCACCATGGACTTGAATATTGCTGAGCTATGCCCATCTAGACAGGAGATAAAAGGATCAACAAAGGCAGATTGCAGACTTCAGAACTTGACAAAGATGGATTAAAACATTTTTCAAAGTTATTTCCAGTAGGACTGAGGTCTTGCCTGTTTCTCCACTGAGCCACGACAGTCCAGGGGGAATACTAATAATCTATGTCATCTCCACAAGGACAGTTTGGCTGGATTTCACAAAGTTAATGCCAGAGTGTTTGTTGGTGTGCCGAAAAAGTGAGAAGCTAACGATGCCTTCATTCTATAATGCCCTCATAATCATCCTACTGTAATTCTAGAGGTTAACATACAGTTTTTTCAAACCGTGATAAATGACATGAAAAGAATGATCAGATTACTTGAAAGTTTTAGAAGTCACTTGCTTAGGTTTGGCTTTTTCCTTGCAGTTTAATCTGAACCTTGCAACTATGTAATCATTTACACCCATGTATATTAATATTTTACTCACTTGATGTCACTAAATTGAACATCCTTTATTCCTTAAAGCAGAATCAAGTTCAATACCAGGTTAAAAATGTAAACAGAATAGGAATTAGCACCTCAGTGGAGTTGAAAGTATCTGATGAAAAATGAGACTTTCACAACCTGTGGCCAGGAAATACTTTAAAGAGAAGAGAATATTCCTAACTTCTAAAATAGACTGTATGAAAACCATAAAGTGATTACTAAGGGCAAATCGCTAAAACTTTGTTCAATATCTTTGGTGGTCTTCTGTATGAGATGATATGGGTATTACTCTTACAAATATGTTAGGGTTAGAGATGTTGTGGCAAGTGAGACTACGATGACGTTTATCTTTCATAAATTATATAGAGATCTAAGTCTACTAAAACTGAATTAATAACAGTTTCTTGAAAGTTCAGTTGATTCACTCCTGTTTCCTTCTTAATCTAGTAGTCTTAAGATTTAAATAGAAATGAATCCTTGGAAGCTCACTTTTCTAGTAATCGCAAGAACATCACATGCTAATTAAAAATCTTTGGCTTGTTATAGAATTTACAGCACATAGAATTGTTTCTAGTTTTAGTTCCACCTACAGAAAATGAAGTAATTTAGAATATTGAACTAACTAAAGTGTATTCATTTGCTTTCTAACCCAGACTGTTAACCTGAGTTCATGATCGTAACACTAGAATCAGTATTTTCTTGTTTCATTGCCCTGTATTCAGGAAGATACTGTATTTGAATGCCTTCAAATCCTTCAAAAAATTATTTGCTATTTACTACTTACCACCCCTACTTCATAACCCATGATACCAGAAACTTCCCAAAGCTGTTTTTCTACTTTTATCTGCTGCTGCCTTTAGCTCTTTGCTTTAGGTTACTGCGTTATTACAAATCTGAAATGGCTGCGGTTAAATTATTGATTGCTTATACAAATTTCCATTAAATGCTAATAATAGCATTTAGTGTAAAGTTGTGAATTGTTCTGGTATCTATTTCTAAAGTATATTTATTATTCATGACTTCATGCGTGAGTTTAGATAAATATTTTTAACGAACTCTGCAATTTGGCTGATTTTCTGTTTATGGGATGTGATGGACCATCTCAGTTACTTAGTGCTGCTTCTGTTTTCTGGTAGGCTATTTGAAATGTTTTATAGAGCATAATTCCAAAGAATAAATTATCTTGTCAGTACATAAATCCTCCTATTTGCATATGAATACAGCATTCCTATAGAGACCAGTCATTCTTCTCAAATTTATGCAAACAAAAATCCATGTTCATAAAAGTTTTCAAACAGCGAATAGCAAGGAGTGTAGCTAAACAACTCTACACCAGAATTTAAGAGAGTAACTGTAGGTGTTGGGTTTGCTTATTAAACCAGCTCTAGTTTTGACCTTGTTTGTAGTATAGGAAATAATCATTAACATGTTACAAAACGTTAGCAAAACCAGTCTGACGAGTACATTTCCAGCTAACCTGTACCTGTAGGACCACTTGAGCTCTTGCTGAGATCCATTAGCCTCGACAAAGGAACGATGGAAGGAATGATGCCTGGAGTACAGTTTATTAAACTTGCCTGGAACGTTGCATTTCTATCATTCCAATTTCTAAAACAAAAAGCCATGGAGGACTAAGTGAGGTGATGAGAGGTGTTTGCACTGTCTGTAGGCATCAACACAGATTCCCGAAACAGGATCCTAGGCTCCGTCTGTGGGTAGGGGAGGCCAGTTCAGAGTTCCTGCTCCAGAGGTGGGAGAGTGAGAGTCGAGCAGTCGGCATGAGGGAGCTCACAGACAGGATGAACGGGGTTTATGTAACCTCATCCATATGCAAACAGTCCAGTGAGTTGCCAGAGCTGTGCCAGCATGCCACCCACTCAAGTAACGTTTTTATTATTCATTGAAAGATGCCGCAGTCTTCTTTTGGTGTTGCAGAGCCTGTGTTAGCAAGGGAAAAATATTACAGAAGGTACTTAGATGTAGAGTTTTTATATAATAAAGCAAGTTCCTATTGAGAACCTGACGTTTTGTCGGAGAACAGAGAGGGCCAGTTGTTCCCCAGTGCCAGTGAGCTGTGCCCTCGCCCACGGGGCACAGTCCCGTGGGGTCTGCACCCAGTGGGCAGAGCCAGGTACTGGTAACAGGCTCCATCGACTGCTCCAGATGGGCCCCTGGGAGATGACTTAGGTCCAGGGTCCATTGAGGGAGCCCAGCCTGGAGCAAAAGGAGATTGTGTCAGAGATAGAAATGGAGACAAGGCTGTAACGTGGGTTCAGAGTCCATGCAGGAGGCAGGGCTGGAGATAGGACTGGAAAAAAGCCACTATGTACATCTGAGAGGTCCATCCAGGAGACGAACTACCTACAGTGTAGGTCCAGCATCCATCCAGTAGCTTGGACCAGAGGCAGGGCCAGAGACTGGCACTGCTGCAACATTGCTGGAGTGGGGACTGACGGCCCCACGCTGAGCTGAAATGGGGTCCTGGGCCATGGGCAGGGTGGGGGGAGGCCTGAGGAGATGCTGGGCGTGGACAGCAAGGCCCATTGTTGCCCTCAGGGCCCTGAAACCTCTGGGTTTTATTCATTATTATAATTTTGTCTTAGCGTATCAGTGAAATGTGGTAAGTTGTGTCTGATTTATATATTATTATTTTCTGAGATTTTGAATGTTCTAGGAAAGAAATAGGTGAGGGGTGGTTCAGTGTTATTTTTTAGTAAAAAGCTTCAAGTTACCTTTGCTCCCATTTAAACATACTTTTTCCAGTACAGATTTAGAGTATCATCTTTACGATTAGCTGCTGGTTAACGTTGAAAAGCTAATGCATGTAGCAGATATTGTCCTGTATCTAATCTATAAAAATACTGAAGTTGTTAGGATTACCTCAAATACCTAAATCCAACCTAGTCGCAACTCTAGACAAATCTCAGGGGGTAATTTAATCTCAGATAAGTAATTCAATTTTAAAATGAACATTTTTAACCTGTTTTAAAAGGCTTGAAAGGGGAAGTGGGAGAAAAAAAATAAGTTAAAGGAAAGAGGCAGATGTGAAACAAAACAACAGATTCTTGTAGCTTCAGATGAAGGATGACAAAAGAGCAAATGATCATAATTTACAAGGAGAATAAGTAGAAGTGAGATAAATAGGGAGTGTAGGCAAGGAATTATCAAATTAAGCCAGAAAGAACAGGAAGGAGAGAAGGGAATTCACCTGATCAGCTGTTCAAAGGAGGAGTTCACTCCAAAATCTGGTGCATCGGGGACAAGGGAGCCTCTGAGCCCAACTAGGCAAAAGAAAACAGAAGACAAAGTGCCACACTTTCTCAGGTTGAATCTCATTTGTAAAATAACCCCAGGAGAAATCCTTAACCTTCCATCATGTATACTTTCAAGATTCATAATTTCAAAGATATGATAGTTACTGCAGTGTCAGTACAGGCATCTCGTTTCCACAGCTCTCCACAGGACCTTGCAGCAGTTACCAAATCTATGAAATTACGGTTACCATATATTTAACAGCTGTATTTAACAACTTGAGATTTTTCTGTGCAGTGAGTGTTCTTTCAAAACTTTTTTGAACAGTTTCTTCAAATATTTCTCTGTTATCCGGTTCTGCTTGTTTGCTAGCCCAGTGTTGCTTAGCACAGAGCTGTACAAAGATTTGCTAAAATTTGAAATTACGTAAAGTTGTTTTTATGGTGCCAGGAATTATAGCATAAAGGGTTGGGCTTGCATAGTATTTTTAGCAAGACCATGTAGTATACATTTTTATATATATATATATACACACACACACTTAGTATACTAGTTTTTACCAGTAGTCTAAAATCTTTACTGAATTAAATAAAATATTGTGCTTGGTCATGGTGTCATGTAAATTTTCAAGTTTTTTTTTTCTTGCTAGATGAAAACAGTGAAAATGATTACTCATAGGTGGTGAGTGTAGTGTTACTATTATCCTGTAAAAGTTCCTGAGGCAAGCACAGAAATCGCTCTAAGAAACTAACTCATTTTTTCAGAAAGTTATTAACTTTCATTGAAACCAGAATAAGGATGTACACATTTACCCCTTGGATGTAAATATGATTCCTGAAAAAATGACAGGCAACTGAAAGCTGTTTGTCCTACCAAAGGAATTTGTATTAGATAGATAGAATAATTTCATAGTATAGTGGGGATCCGCTGAGATTTGGATTCATATCACCTGCTCAACACTGCCTCCAGCAGTAGGAGCTCCTTCAGTACTCATGAAGAGGGGGGAAAAAAGCAGCTGAATTCTAATTGCATCTTAACTATCTTTCTGAAGTGCAATACTAGGTTACAGTAACCTATTACCCTTGTGGTAGCATCCAAAATGCAGAGAGACATTCCCTCCGTTTCCTCCATTTCCCATGGAAGAGAGTTACAGAGGGAGGGTGGAAGATGAATCCAGTTCTCCCCGCAACCCTCTTTCTCCCAGCATATTTCATCAACCACCAAACTGGTAGAAAAATCCATGAAGGACTATTAAGCATAAAGAGACTATTTCTCTTTCAGGAAGGCACTGAGCTGCAAATTGCTGGAAGCTGGGAAAATGCTAGGAAAGGATCACTGCACGTCCATCTTATGCTTTTCTGTAGGCATCTAATAGTAGCCACTGTGAATGAAGCTGGTGAATGGCAGAAGCTAGATGAAGCTGTGGTGTGATCCAATGCAGTTGATCCTGTGATCTCACAGTGAAACATCCATCTGTTCTTAACTAATTCTTGCAATTCAGTAGATAGCCTCCTGTATTTCTGTTCTGTAGGCCAAGGATACAAATCTGACTGAACAAGGTGCCCTGAGTCCTAGTCTAGTGGCTGTGATCTAGAAAACAGATCTTTTAATTTTCCAGTGAGATCCGTCCCTCATTCACTGAACAGGATGGGTTCTGAAGGAGACTAAATCGAAGTTGCCAAAGCAATCAACTGAAAATGAAAAATCTCCTAACTTTGAAGTGTCTGTAATAAATATATGTTTCATGATGGAGTGAAGTACTTTGAGCCATTCCTGTGTAAATAATACATCAACGGTCAGAAACACAAACTCGTAGAAAGGCCAATGGGGTTCACAAAGTACAGTTCACTGTTGACAAATCATCTGTCAAGTAAAATGAATTGTCTTTGCTGACTTTGTAGTCATAGTTATTATAGATACAGTTATTGTACTTACATGGTGGTAATGTAGAGTTATAATAAATATTGGTATAAAAATTAGAAAAGAACTGTGAGGATGATTTTCCTAGTCAATGAGGGTTGTTCCATTAGCTTGCATTAGCTGTGGTCTGAGATTTATTTTTGTGCTTTCTGAGCCACACATAAGTAATGGAATGTAACCTTTAGATTATAGATACTAGATAGTGTTCTTTAAATTCAAGCTGTTTCTATTGATTTTGTTTTGTTTCTGTATATGCCATGAAAAATGTCTCTAAAAGTACTTTCAGGAAAATATTCAGCATCGCCAAACATGATCATCCAAAGTGGCATCATCATCCAAAGATCTAGGCTGCTGACAGAATTTACAGATTTTATGTAAGGCATCCAGGTTTTTCAGAATTTTATGGAAAAGATAGTTTAAAATCTAAGCATTTTGAGTACCCTAATAATATTACCGAAATGCATAAGATAAAGCAGCACCTTGCATACACTTCTCGGAACCTACTATACTTCTCCCATAATAAACTTTCTTTAATTATATTGGTCTGCTGGATGTTAGGCATAGTTTTTCTCATGCAACATCCTGTTCCTAGCTATTCTTATCTCCTTTCCGGGAATACATGTCATTAGATTAGTTTATTCACTGGAACACCCAGTCACGCTAACTCTGCTGTAGCACAAGTTCTGTCGCAATGTCAAGAGGTAACTTTTTTATCCATCTGAAATCATAAATACAAAGAGGAAAACGATATCCCATTTAGTGCTGGACAAGGCTGAACGCTTTAACTAAAAAAAAAAAGTTTACAGTGCTTACTCTAGCATCAATTTCTTCTCCAGCTCTGCTAAACTGGCTGCCAATTTACTTAAAAGATTCATCATTTCATATTGTGGTATAGTCTCCACTCAGAAATATCTTGGTCAGTAGCTACTAAAATTCTCCAGTGTTTGATTCCTTAACACCAGAAGTGTTTAGCAATGTTCAACAGGTATTGACCCTCCTAAGAAAATGGTTTATAATAATCTATTCATGATGACTGGGGGAGCACCTCCTTTACAAATAATCACTGCATTTCTTTCTTTTCCTTACTCGAAAAGTAAAGAAAGAAAAATCACGAAAGAAAAATCCACATTGTTAACAGTAGAGACAATAAAATAGAGGAGATCTTAAATTCCTTTGCATTTAGAGCAAATCTGCCTTACAACATGTTTGAAATCATGTGCTCTCTGATATCACAGATTCAGTCAATTCCAAGCCCCACAATAAAGATATTCTGAGTCTCATTGGGAACGAGACGTCTTGTAGAAATTATCATATAGCATACCAGATGGCATCTTTCTTGCAGACATCACTTCAATGTGCTTATTCTATTGCCTTGCAGAAGAAAGAACTAAGTATTGCTATCCCTGTAAGAGACTTATGCGTCAGTTTTCCCATGCAGGAATAGGTACATCTTTTTTGATTGTGGTATCACAGAAGGATTATCATGGGATTTATGTTCTTTGAAATCACAGGAAAACACAGTAGTACGTAAATGTGTTGCAGGTGAGACCATCTCATACAGTCTGCATGACAATTTTCAGTATTAGGACCAGCTTTAAGCATAGGCAAAGTAGATACTGCCTGCAGCAGCACACTGGTGGGGCTGGCACTGAATCATAGACAAACAAAATTAAGAGATAGCCTTCTAGTCTCAAAGCAATAGCACTTGCTCCAGGTCCCACTTGCACTGACTCGGAAAAACTGTCCAAGCAGCCTCCCTAAAGTAAGTCTCCTGGACTGGCAAAGAACAAGGAGATCTAAAGAGCTTTAAGTTCCCATAACGAAAGACTTGACCCTAATTCCCACATTCCTGGCTCTGCTCTGTGCTTTCCTCTGCCTTTGCCTTACTACTACCTTTGGCAGAAGAAGGAGGGAAAAAAAAGTCTTGCAGATAACAGGATACTCTAGCAATGAGACGCTAGTCAGGGATGAGGTCAAGGCGGCAAGCTGGCTGTGTTTCTCCTTATTTTCTTTCCCCTTGCTGAGCAACCTTATGTTGTGTTGATGGGCTCAGACATGTAGTTATACTGGCAGGGGACAGAGTTGGAGGAGAGTGCGCAGTGGGACCAGTAGACCAGCAGTGCTATAATCATCCAGTGCTGGGGCCATGGAGATAATTAGACGCGGTACCAACAGCTACATGAGGAAATGTGTCTGGGGAGCCACTCAAAAACTGAATTTTGCCTACACTGTTGCTAGGCATTGAGCCAAGCACTTCTCATCACTGGCAGCATGACTTCCATGCTGTTCATAGTAAGGTAAGGAAGAAGCAGTCCGACCATGAAACTGATATATTGATTATTGGCTGTGCCTTATTTTGGGCAGAACATTTTTGTTGGTGGGGGACACAAGATGCAGAGATATGTGTGTCTGTGCATGTATGGGAAATACAGGAGTCAATCATGCATGATCCTTTCAAGGAGTGGGATTATGCTTCACTAGGTCTCTTTCTGATATCAATTTTTCTGCTTACGGGGGAAAGGGAAAGACAAAGTCAGGAATCCTTTTCAAAGGAATTAATAATTTCTCAGTTAACCAAGAAAAATTCAGCAAGGATTTAATTCTCATCTTGTTTAAGATAATTTTGTTCTCAATTTGTTCCCTGAAGAACTTGCCCAGCCTTTCAAATTTGCTTACTCAATGGAAGTCTACTATATTTCACCTCAGTATAGCCTATCCTCCTCCTTACAGCCTTGCTACTGACTGGGCACAACCCTGAAGGGATTATGCTTCATCTGTGTACAAAGGCATTGATTCACAGTAGAAAAAAACTCTGCAAAATAGGGAAGATTTACAGACAGGTGTGAACAAATGCATTTGTATCTCCATGAGACCCAGATTCCTATCAATTTGGTATATCTACTTTCTCTGAGAAAAAAATGAATTATCCATTAATCTGTTTGAAGTACATTTAGCCATTTGTGCACACTGTACTCTTACCAAAAATATATGCTCTATATTGCATATAGAGCATGCTATTGTTATTAAATACTTGGGAAAACTCCTAGAAGTTTCTTCAGCAAGCACAGATTTACCAGTGCCTGATAAGCCTTCAGTACTTTTTTGAGAGAGATAATGAACTTTTCATACTTCATGTAGTAATGTATCAAATCAGTAAGAAGACCTGGAGTAATGTAAGATCTCATAACAGACCTGTCTTAGGCAACTTTCCAACCTCATAAAAGATCTTCCATGGCTCAACTAAAGCTATTCTACAAAATCATTATGGACTTCAGTTTGCATGAGATGTTCCACAAATCCAAACAGCAATATCAGAGTGAAAGGTTACTCAGTTTTAGTGCAAGGACTAGTCAGGTTGGATTTGAACTCTTACAATATTGTTAATTTTAAATATCCAGCTAAGTTTAGAGTCTGTTCTGCGACTGGTTAGGGAGCCTCTGCATGTCACTTGCAGAGACTTTGTATTATAACGCGTCAGTCAGGCTGTAGGTCTGGATTTCTATGAAACAGTTTTCTGCCATAGTATCAGCCATCTCAAATGATGCCCTTGACAGATATCTATCATTTCCTTATGCCTGGAATTAAATTCCTCCTTAGAGATGGTCATTGCTTGAGATTCACAATGGACAAGAAAAACGAAGAAAAGTAATGAATGTGTTCAATAAATGAAGTTGTACTGGACAGGATTCTTCTTAGAATTGTACCCTGGATATACCCATTTTCTGCCTTTTTTGCTAAGTCCTTTGATCCTGTTATGAAAAGCAAAAGTTTAGTAAACATTCCTCTCAGAACAAAGGTATAAAGTATTTCCATCTTGAGAGAAACTGTCTCAAAAACGGAACATTCATGGAAAATATATGGTGAGGTATTTGGGGTTTTGTGCAGAAAATGAACTTTGCTTTCATTTTAAAACATCATCTTTTATTAATTTTTTCCAGTTATAGTTTATAAAATATACATCGTCTCTAGAAATCATGCAAATCTTGTATGTCTGCCTGCTATCATTCACATTTTTGTAAGAAAAGGATATAAACTTAAAATTTTATTTAGTAAAAATATTCTTTTAATTATTCATTTGAAATGGTGACCTTTTCAAGTTGAATTATTATATGTTGGCATGAAGGTTTTCTTGTGTCTTATAATGTTTTACGGTTGAAGAAATCATGCAGATAATCTAATTACTTTGACTAAAATTGTTGTGCCGTTTATGTCTTTTGCTGTACTACAGGAGAGAAACTGTGAAATGTATTCATTATCGAGTCATTAAAGGGTTTTGCTATTATATAAGCAGAGATGCAGACCACTACCTATCTTGTATTAAAAAGGGAAAGGGGAAGGCATAGTAAACCATGCCATAGGCTGTGGTTTATGTATTGCATTTCTTAATGTCTTGTGAAACGTAAAAATCTACAACAAACAGATATGTAAAGCGTAACTGGTATGAAGATTCTATTCAGATTTAAGTGCTCTAGGTTGCTTTTGAATCTTGCTATTTTCTGCATTTGTTTTGACTGCTCTCATCATTCAAGATTGACGCTTGGATGGGTGTGTAGGAGGAAGCAGCAGCAGCAGGCTTACAGCTTGCAGACAAAAAAAAAATCTGCCTTATCTGATGGCTATTATTGAAAATGCGAGGTGTAGCCTAGGCTGGGTAATGAAGGGGAGAGAGCGAGGGGGAGCAAGAAGCATGGAGCTGCATACTGATGAGTGTAGGAGTACTTGATAAAAAGAATTCTTGCTGCTGGCAGTGCATTGCTCATTGTGGAGTATTCCAACAATCACATATAACGGAGAACAGCTTAGCTGACAGCTTGATATGCCTTTTTTTTTTTTTTTTTCCTACTGTATGACGTACTGGTCTGTAGTAAAGATTAATAACTAAGAAATGTAGAGCTAGGATCAGATCTTACGCTATATACTGCCCTGTAAACTATGTTTTACTTCTGACTTTTCTGCTTGCTGAAAACATTAATCTGTCAAGCTGGCGGGCTCCTTTGATACCAACTTTCCCAGGAACACGATGTGGCAATGCCACCTCTCAGCCCAGGACTACCGCTATTATCCAGTGGATGGTTATTCGTTGCTTAAACGCCTCCCTCTTCACCCTCCTACAGGACCCCGATGCCCTGTCCAGACAGTGGGACAATGGTTGGAAAATATTGGGCTACCTCAGTATGAAAACCACTTGCTGGCTAATGGATTTGACAATGTGCAATTTATGGTAAGAAATCTTCTGTGCATAGCTGTGTATATACACTGTAGCTGCCTTTTTTGTCTGTCTCTTATGTGCTCATAAAAACCTTAGAGCTATTCTGCATTGCACTAAGGAGATCTGTTTAGTGTTTCACTTTTATACGTCTAGCTAAATTAAAATATAAACTGTCCTTGTGTAAACTTCCAAATTGTACACGTTACAAAATATTCTAGCCAGAAATATGGTAAGAGAAAAACTGAATATTAAGGTTCTCCCCCCCCCCCCATCAATCTTCAGATTAAAAAAGAAAAATGCACAGTTCTTTTAATCCATTGCAGGATTTCACAGTATGTAAAAGCTGTAAACACCCCTATCTGCAATACATCACATTATTACTTTTATTTAAACGTTAACATCATTGTAATAATGATTAAATAACATGCAATGCCATTCTTGCATTGAGAGGTATTTTAATAGCAGAAAATTATTTAATGAGGTGTGCTTTCTCTGCAAGTGATTCTGGATGCCTCAGTTAAATGTATTTGCATCTTAGATAATCAGGCTATGGGATTCACTTGTTGAAACTTACGCCCTGTGTGGAAAAGTAATGCATTCCTTTTAATAGTTCCATTTTCATGTTTTAAGTCTAGACATATATCAGGAACATATGAATGAAATAAAATTTTATGTGCTTCAGAATTTACAGTATTACCATGTGGTGTAAAGTAACATAGACCTGTCATGCACAAACTTTCAATTGAAATGAATATTGACAGTAAAGAGAGAAGCCTACTTCTAAGGTTGTTATATAATCACTTTTCTACCTGCTTCAGTAGCCCCATTACTTGTACCTCTTGTAAAAACACTGACCATATTTCTTATAAAGTATCAGAGCTTAAAATGTTATTAATCACCCCTTTTTAAAGATATTTTTAGTAATCATGTATATCTTGCAACAGCTCTAACTTTTCATAACTTACACCTGGCATATAAGCAACAGAAGTGAAACAGCATGAATATTATGACTATAAAATCATCACGAGTTGTGTTTTTCCTGTTGAATTTCTTTTGCCAACATCATTATATGCCTATGGGTTACTGATCAGAAAATTAAGGCACAGATCTCTGCCAGTTCCTCATTATAACAGTGTAGAGGTTTCTTACTGTTTTTACATGGCTGCCATGTGGTCTTTTGCTTATATCAGTAAAAATCATTAGAATCTTTACCTTTAAATATTCTTGAAAACAAAGCTGCAACGGTGTGCTGTCAGCCCAGCAATGTAAAAAAAAAAAAACAAAAAACCAAACCAAAATGCATTTCAAGCTACAGTTTCCCAAAATGTAACCACATATTCTTACATATGTTGTAGCGTTAGTTACATAAGTAGATGATGGTTTAGCCTTAAAGAGATTATAGAGGGAAATTGTTCACAAGAGGCTGTAGGTGGCATAACAGATGCAGAGGGGTACACCTACCACAGGTAAATGATGAGCACCGGAGAAGCCAAAGAAATTGCCCTGGAGGGTTTTCCAGTCGTCCCCTGGCTCTGGAGGGGCCTGAACCACCTTCTGGGGGAATTTATAAGACTTTCATTTCCCACGCCTCTTATTAGTATACTTAGGTAAACATACAAATTATATACAAGATTCTGTTATTCAATATGCAAATCAAACTTTTCAGGTATCAGGCAGATTAAGTTATGCCTGCATACTTGTGTGGCAGCTAACGTTTTCCAGTCATTTTAATTTAAGCCTTTTCCGAAGTGGTTTGTTTTTAAATATATATCTCAGGTAAAATACATAATTATCCTTAACATTAGTTGGGGTAGCATGCATATGTGAATGGAAGATTAGACTCTTAAGTCCAATGATAAGCAAAAAGCTGGAAAATTGCCTAGTAATAAAAAATGTATCCTTTCAGTCATTTAATAATTCCTAATTTATTGATTTCACACTGTTCATCCTGCTGTTACATATTTCAGTTTTTGTTTGTACCAGAAATTGAATAGTTCCCATATTTTACTGGAAATACAAATGATCAGAAAACACCGATTTCTTTATATATTATTCTTTTGAATATATCAGCATTATGTAAGGAAAGCCTCTCCTGAAAATTTAAATGAGCATTTTTTAAAATATTTTCCATTCTAGCCAAAATGTTAAAGAGAACATTAAACTTGGAGAGTATATAGGAAAATGAGAGAAGAAAGACCTGCTACCCTAAGAGAAAAAATCAGATTACTCCAAACTTAAATGTGTTGTAGTCTTCCTTAACATGAGAGAACTGCTTTACCTTTATTAAAGTGGTTTACATATTAAGCTATATTTTACAAGCTTATTAAATTAAGCATTTCAGATAGGTTAGCTACTTTGCATTGAACAACTCTAATACTTCAATGCAGTAAAAATCAGTTAGACATATTTGTTCTTTATTCTGTACCATATTCCTGCTTTTGTTTTTCTGGAAGCACATTCTGACCTGCATTTATTCATTCTGTTGCCTAAGCAACAACCATCACACTCCTATTAAGTATGATTTAGTAGTACAGGTCTTACTAGATGTTCAGAACAGGAGAGGGAATATCACAATGATATAATTAATATCCATGGAATAACATACATCTGAGAACAAATATATCCTATTTATACTACTCTCAACAGCAGAATTCTATTAATTAAATCAGCATTTTAATAAAAAGGTGTTTTTCAGATTTCATGGTTAATCATTCATTAGATCATAGAAATTAAAACTCCTGTGTTTAGCCCCCCTTGGGCATTAGGAAAGTTATTCACTAGACTATGCTTACAATTAGGAAAATTTATTTATGTTACCTGAAGAGTGTGGACTTCATAGTAAGAAAAAGCCTGTTTCATATTAACTTTACAGTACGAATATTTTATCCATAGTTTGTCAATATATATGTTTTAAAAATAGGTTGAAACATAGTATTAAAAAATTAGTTGTGTTTTCATGAACTACTTCAGTTCTACTTACAGCGTATTTGCGCACATAGCAAGTGCAATTCCTACCTACTATTAGTGTCGTGCCGGAATGACACTTGCCTAATATTTAGTAGGCCCAAGGCAGATTGAGTCCTAAAACTTGGTTCATGTGTGCTCATAGGAGTAGAATCATACTTGCATATGTATGTATATACATGCAGCCACTATAAACTTTGATAATTTGTTGTGTAATAGGCTGCAGTGTCCTTCAAATGTAAAAAATTTGTAGTGACTTTGTGCAGAGATACTCTATATTTGAAGATGCAGATGATACTGCAGTTTCATAGTGTAAAAGCTATTTTGCAGTTAAACATTCTAAAGTGCAAGAAAACAATTAGATCAGTCATAAATTGTAGTATATAAACTAGATATAAACGATAAGGAAACCTAATGAATCCGTGGACACCTTTTGATGCATAGGCCCCACATATATCCCTGGGACAAGCTATAATCTTTATGCAGACTTGTAAACCTACATAATTCAGTATGCTGAGAAAAAAAGTTAAATTGCAGAGAAACGGATGAAAATCTACAAATGTGCGAGGTCACTGGATCCTTGCATGCAGCTTTCTACAACTCTGGAGCTTCATCAAAGACTCCAGTCTGGATTCACAGAGATAAAAGCAGTTCAATCAAATCACTGCCCAGTGGGGACTAGTTCTGATTAAGGACTGCAGATGACTATCTATTTATAGGTTGTTCTAATCGTTTAAGATATTCTGAAATTTTATCACTTGCTTAATATTGCTATTTTATAAAGATAATATCTCTTAAAAAGATTTATAAAACACTGTATGAGAGAAACAGGGACCAGGCAACCAACATGAGTTAACAGAAAAATATGAAGCATTTTATTATATTCTTTGACATTCCAAAATGTTGTTCGCTAGTAACAGTTAATAACCTGAATTGGCATTAGGCACTAGACTTTCATTGCTGCTGTGAACTTACAGACATGCACCTCTACCACTTCAAGTACTTAAATGGCTTGCACTGCCTGAGGATCTAAGTACTGCCTACGTATTTTTTTAAATTCTCTGTTTTTCACTGTTGGGAAACTGAGGCATAGAGTCACTGCAGGGTGGAATTTAAAACTGCTTATACATTTGAGATAAGGGGCACTAGTTCTTAAAATAGCTACTAATATAAAGTCTAACAGGTCAATTCAGTTGCTTAAACATAGGTATCTAGTACAAATTGAGATACTGTAGGGAATCCAGGAGATCCAGACAGGGCTGACAGATATTACTGAGGACCAGAGACAGCCAGATCCTTCATGATTAGCAGCTGGAGTCCAGGTGGGATACCACCAAGCATCTCAGATGGCTCTAGAGTCCTGATGCTTATGCAGCTGAAATGAATCTTAAATGTTGTAGGTCACACAGGGCTTGTGACATGTCTAGGAACTGAATACAGATGTCTTGAGTTTGCACCTAGTATCTTAGTTGTATATGCATTTCTTTTCCTTCTAATAATTTTCTGTATTTGTATTCATCCTGTGAACTTACCTGCACAAGTATTTACCTGGTTTCACAGTGCTAGGCATGGACTACCTTCTCAATTCCCCTTAGCTGCCTGGTTTGGATTTAGTTTTGAGTTAAGTTTTGACTTTTCTTTCTCCCTTCCTCTCTCTCTTTCTTTCATTGTTTCTTTTCCTTCATTTTTTACTGGGTCTGGAGGTTTATTAGTCAGTTGAAG
Source organism: Phoenicopterus ruber ruber (assembly GCA_009819775.1). Taxonomy (NCBI): domain Eukaryota; kingdom Metazoa; phylum Chordata; class Aves; order Phoenicopteriformes; family Phoenicopteridae; genus Phoenicopterus; species Phoenicopterus ruber. The sequence continues at coordinate 53,750,381 of CM020215.1, read as the reverse complement.
TTTATCTGGAGACTCTCCTCTCTCAGGTGCCATTCCTGGGATTTGCTGTCCTGGAATACCCAGTAATTCTTCTTTCCTTTAATCTCTCTGGAAGATCTTAAACTCTGTATCGAGTATAAAGGACAGAAGCAATTTTATTTCTTTAGAGTGAAATGCACCTGAAAGAAATTCTCTGTGTGCATAGGCTCCAAGTCTTGCACTTGTAGAGACCACCACAGCTTTTATACAAAAATACCCGGTGCAGAGATTGATGATTTGGGCATTAGATGAAAGCTTGAAAGAGTGAGTCAGTCTGCCAACACCTTTCTTAAATTAGCCATGCTGCAGATGATGAAAAAGAGGACAATGTTTGACAAGGGTTCTAGTCTGTAGTGACTTCAGTGACTTTCAGAAGCCAACTCCTAACGTGCTTAGCGGAGCAGATCAACCTCTGCAACGTCCAAGCTCTGAGCTCTCCAGGCCCATAATGGCTACTGCGGAGACTCATCAGGTCACTCACACATCATCTGAAGCGTAAGAAGATTTAGAGAGCATTGTCTGTGTGTATTTTACCCAGACATGAAGGACTGTTTAAGGCAGTCAGTCATATGCAGCAAGCCACATTTTTAGCAGAGTAGAAGGAGTATGAGTCCTACTGATGCTGGAATAAGCTGTGGTTTAAGATTTTCTGTACATCTAGTAAAATCTTAGAATATATGCCTGGAACCACAAGTTTCAATCCCCTCATCTGGACCTCACTTGCAAACCCCAAAACTTGCTTTTAGTTTCATGGCAGATCTACAGAACTTGACACTAAAACTGTGGAGCTCCTCTCAGTGCCAGTGTGGCCCTGGCTTCTTCCCTGAGCAAAGTGACTCTTTGTCACTCTGCTGTCTTCTGAGTCTTCCTCTACTTCACCTCGGTAGCCCTTTGCAACTGTGGGTCCTGAGGCAGACCAACTCTTCCCTTAGTCCAACCTGATAGCCAAACAAAGAGTGGGGCAGAGTTAAAGTTCCAATATAGACGTCTACATGTGACCAGTCAGTAGATATTTAGGAGTCAGTTCAGTTGCCCACGTATTGGAATCACTTGAGATGTCTGAGACATCTGTGTAGGTCTGGAATATATGATACAGAATCTATGGAAAACCCATACCTGTCTAGAGCTTCAGCTGGATTCCAGGCAATGTACATTTGCAGCACCTCAAATGACTCAAAATTCATATCTGTGGGCAACTAGGTGAAGCACCTAATCAGCCATTACAGCCAATGGAGCATAGAATGCAATTTAGCTGACTGGCTGACTAACTATTAGGGTATTTATTTTAGGATAAATTAAAGTACATTCATCTGGTCAGCTGAATCACTGTCTAGGCTGTATTGATTTTTTTTACTAGGTCTCCTTAAGCTATCATGTAGACACAAAACATTTGATGGCTCAATTTGGGCTAGAATCCATGTAGGGTTCACTGAAAAGGAAATACAAAGTATTTTTATTAAAGCTTTTTCTCCTCCCTCAGAACATCCAGCCCTGAGGCTTGAAGATCTTCTTTTTCATCCTAGTAGGGATTCTTACTATAAAACCTGCAAAGTAGAGCTCAGGTGGATACCAGAGACGAAGATTGTGCCTGTCATCCTGCAACAGCAGCAGGTTTAACAAATAATCCCATTCCACATGCTCCAGTTAATGCTTCTGTCATGATATTCCTCAAGCTGGTCGAGAGACAGAAGGGCTTATTAATGTGCTCCTCAATATTCCATGTGTAAATAATAGCTTGCACTGTCTTGAGGTCTCAGACCATTCTTCATCAACCTGTGTGAGTGCACGCAGATCTGGAAAGGCGGTGCTCATTCCCCAGTGAAAGGGATTTTAGAGGAATCTGCTTCATGTTTATATATCTATATATGTAGAGAGTGTGTGTGTGTGTGTGTGTGTGTGAAAAACACAGGCACTGCAGGCTGGTGACTGATTCTGCACTTGACAAAGGACTATGAAAATTTTGGCAATAATGATTGCTCAACAGAGGAAAAAAAAACCAAGACAGAATTTTTGTGTATTTCACTTGAACAATTGATTCATAAGGAACCTATGTCCAAACAGACTGTTGGCATTAAGGCATCCTGGGTGTGGTGGATTCATTGAGAGTCGGAGTATGTTTTCATCTAAAACTGTCTTGACAGTTGTATCTTGAAGGTATAATCAGGGACGGGTCTGTCTGCCTGTCTGCTAGGTTCTCCTAAGTTAACCTTTAGCTGAGGGTTTCTTGTCTGTTCTGGAACATTTGGCCATCTCTATTTAAATTTTGCTGCATACAAGGTTGTACGTACAAGGCACACAGGCAGGACGTCAGGCTGTACACTTGGTAGACAATCCAGGGTGCCAGTACACGCAGTGGAATGCCCTTCCACTCACCTCTGCCATTCAGGTTAGTGACATCCAGAGTATACGTCCCTCTTTGGAAAGCTCACTCTACAGCAGTCTGAGAGAAAAGAGCTTGTCCAATGTACATATCAATATATTGGGCTCAGTCTTACCCTCACTAAGAACAGAGGGCCAAATCCAGACATTGAAAGCCATTGCAAGTACAGTCACCACTAAAAGTGAAACTATTTCATGGTACGTATCTGTGACTATGGTACTTGAGGACTGGAATTAATCCCGTCTGTTCTAACAATATGTTAAATGCTAATGTGAAATGTTGTGCTTGAGCTAAAAGCCCACCTAGTGCAGAGACTGGCCTTCATCTCAGTGTACAAACACTGATGAACTGTATTCTGAGACTACATATGTGAGGAATTGTCTATTGGCCCTCAGTACAAGTTTATGAGAAACTAGTAGCAAATATTTCATCTGAAAGTTAGGTTGATAAAGCAGGTGAAAATTCTAATAATGATATAATAAAGCATGGCATGTTAATAACTGCTAAAATAAGACATGTAATGCTGATACAATGTTCTTGTTATGTATTTATTTAAGGCCAAAACCTTCCAACTGATTTTGTTACCAAAACGGACAATGCTAAATCTTCAAGAATGAGAAATGTTTGTGTATAGAATGATGTGTATAATGCTATTCTTCATAACTTAGGAAAGTTATGGAAAACATGACAATATGTAAAGGTCATTAAAAGTAACAGAAAGTTTAAAGGTTAAGAGAGGCGGAAAGTCTAAAAGTTTTTACTCTTCAGAGTGAAAAACTGAAGATTCAAAGGACAATCAGGTTATAATTGTATTTACATTGTAGGTAAATAATGGAAAGCTTTGCAATGGAAGGCAATGGTAGACTTAAAACCAGTGACCTGTACGTAATAGAAAGTTACAGCTTATTCTTAGTTATTTCATATGGGAATACTTCTTAATAAAATAAAATACAAAAAAACCCCAACCAACCAAACAAGACAATAAAAGGAATTTTAAAAGGAACACAATATACAGTTGTGTATATTACTGTTTTAGAACAATATTGTCCAACGAGAAACAATTAAATGGAATCTGGACCAATAGATAAATTAGTCTCAAGCAATGACAGACTTCCCTGACTAAGTTAAAGATGTTTGAAGGACACAGCAGTACAGAGAAGCTTGACTACAGATAGTTACATTGTGGGATTCTGAAGGAGTTGTCAGGTAAAGATTAATGGATACTAACAGATAACTGGAAGTAAGCATAAGATTCTTGGACATGTTATCCTTTATGAAGGAAGACCGGGTGATGTAACAAAAGCTCAGGTAGTTATATGAACAAGTGTTAATGCAGATGAAAAAAAAATGAAACCATCTAAAATAAAGGAAAGAGAGAATACATCATGAAAGAACAGGTAAATAACCAAAATACAATAAGGAAAACATTAGAAGAGAAAATGACATTTCATTAACTATGTGAATTCAGAAAAGGTTTTATCAATATGCTATAGCTAAAAGGAATAGAGATAAAGGAATAGAGGAATAGCTAAAAGAAAGTTATGACCACCGCTAGAAGTCAGATAAGAGTCATTTTAGTTTTAGCATAAAGAACAAAGTATGAAAATTAGTGAAATACAGTATTAATGAAGACCACTGAGATATTAGAGAGAGAGGGAGAGAAAGAGAGAAAGCGCGATCATACTACAAGCAGATAAAAGAGTACTTGGTTAATTAAAATATCTGAATCATATAGGTTAGGTGATGTTTGCTGAAGAGTCTTAAGAAACTGAAGAGGAAATACTAGATCCTTTAGCAATCATCTTTGAAAACTCCTGGAGACTGAATGAATTATTAGAGGACAAATAAAATACAAATATAGTAACAATATGTATTTCAGATCACAGGATTCATCCTCGGTATAGATTTCCAGACTCCTGACCTCTTTGTCGTCAACCTTTCGCCATACAACTAATGGCTTATTCAAGAAGGAAATGGATGGTGATGTTATTAGCAACAGATAGTTACTGTCATGAGTACTGAGTCTGGTGGGGAGAAAATGGGGAAGTGAACAGAATGTCGCAATGGGATGTAATGGGAAGAGAATAAAGCCAAATGAAGTAACTGTGCAGTTGGGAGATGAACAAAATATTTAAGGGAAACCAGTAAAGAAACAGATGCATTGTACAACGCATTGTGCCTCTCATCATGTAGACGAGCAGCTTTCCTTCCATCAAAAATAATTAAAATTTCAACAAGAGAGAGAAGCTTAATTTTGCTGGTAAAGCTACAGCTACCTTTTAAAAGCTGTTCTAGAATATGATGTACCAGAATTGCCATGCAAGCAAGCCATTCCTGGTATAGAGGTTGCCTGACTGCTTCTAAATTTCCTGTGCACCTAAACTTTCTCTCCTTCAGTTTAGAGATCTTCCATTTTCCCACACATTGGTGAAAATGTTTCCTTCTCCCATACCCTATGCCCATATATTTTTTATGGTACCAACACCCTAGCATCAGTTTTAACCTTTTTAATGACAAAAGCAATGAAACCTGTAATTCACTAAGGTGAAAAATTCCACGTGCTTAGAAATGAAGAACTGGAGAGTTACAGTACCTCTGCAACCTCAGTTCATAACTCGCATTCGTATGCCTTATGATACAGTCTTCAATCACAGGTTTCTCTACTAATTTTTTCCCTCAAAATTCCTTCCTCATTCAGTGTACTGAGATTTGAGTATGCACAAGCACACATTTCAAAGAACTAGCAGTTGAAAACAAAACTTGTTTTTATTTTTCTAATGCTGCATTGCTTAATGATTTTACAACCTTAGCCCAATGCTTGTTTAAAACAATGATGAGACCCCCAAAGTGCCTTCTCTTCTCATTCAGCAGTGATTTACACTTGTCTAGTATTGTTCATCTGGAACATCAGAATTGTGTTATCACTCTAAAGTACTTACACATCCAAACATCCTTCTCGTTTGCATTTGCGTTTTAGAAACTAGGTTATAAAGAGTTAGAAAAGATAAAAGGATAATGCTTCAGATGATAACTTTAGACAATTAAAAATGAATATGTTCATATAGAAACACTTCTGTCATGATTTTTTCAGAAGCTGAGCACCGTGCATCAGAGGTCACCTCCAAAAAATTTGCCTGAGTGTTTTACATGGGTCTCAGCACAGGTTCAGTTCTAAGAAAGTTTGATGTTTTTGACTTTCAATGGGAAAAAAAGATACATTCTTCAACTGCTGAAAGTAATGTAAAGGCCCAGTGCAGACAAAGCAAACTGCCTTAACTATGATTTTATTCCACATAAGCATAATTGATTGAATTAATAACAAGCTTTTATTCATTGTAAATACAAGATCACACAATGAAATCACACCTGGTCTCTGGTCGTCTTAGTTCACTCCTGATTGAAATATATTTTCAGGAAAACAAGTAATACAAATGCTACTTTACTCCCCAAATAATTTACTTCTGTAGACTTTAAAACACTACATTAAACATTTCAAACATTTTATTCACTATGCAACGTATTATATTCTGTATCTTTTGCTGTCCCTCATTAAGCTCCAGTTACTGTGCATATGGGATAAAATCTCCATGCAACAATACACTGTATTTGTTTTAGACTGGCTGGTACTGATGAAACTGATAGTATATACACTTGTTGTACATACAACCCATGACTTAACTGAAATCTCCTGTTTCAGATGCTTATTAGTATTATCTTATGCAGCATGTTGTTGAATTATTGGAAACTGAATGATTTAATAGCATTATTGATGGGAATAACAATGGGTTAAATTTGCAAGATGTACCATACTTGCTCTAGATTTGTGTTGAAGGTCTTCGACTGGATAATAATTCTTTGAAAACTTTTTGATCCAAAGACCAGATCTAGAAGGAAGTTTTGAAATATAAAAGCCAAAGTATTTGCCCAGGTGGCAGATGTGGAAGGATAAGGTTACTGTGGATACAAGTGCTAACAGTCAGCTTAAATATTAAAAATTGGAATACCATGAATAAAAGTATGCTGGATAAACACCTATCAAATGACCTTTCTGATATAAATCCCAAACAGTATTTTCTCTGACTGCCTAGTTAGCAGCCATGAATTGGTAAAGAGTGGCCCTCTGTGCACAATCCCCCTTTGCATTTAGGAAGAGGGGGGGAAGAATCTGCATCTTATTCACTAGAACCTTACAGCTCCCACTAAAAACAAATATATGTGCAGCTGGTTACAGCTCTTAAAATCTCTGAAATGATTGATAGCTTCTGTTCTTCAGTAGCCACCCTATTTAACAGCTTTTTCACTGCTTCAGGTACGCTCTTTCCAAACGGCTCCCCTTTTAATCACATAGAAAGCCCACTTCTTGAAGTTAAGATGGCGTTTATAAAGAAATAATAGTTCTTAGCTGCTATGCTGCATTAGGATAAAAGATTGCACAATACGGAGTTGGTTTTTAGCCTTGATCCATTTTTAAATATAGTATGAATATTATAGTTCTGTTAGCTTCTCTGAACTCCCTAGGCATCCCTCTTGTTGCCAGAAAGGAATTATAAATTGACAATGCAAGTTATTTTATTTCGTTTTCCATCTCTCTTGGAATTTGGAAATGTGTCTATTCTGTCCATGAACTTTTTATTTCTTGACGTTCTGATTTTTTAAGTACTTGTTTTATTGCCTGTAGAAATAGTAGTTCTTCACTGTCTGCCCAGAAAAAATAACTTTATGCAGCAAGAGTGGAATATTGTGCCGAAGAACCCAGATACAGACAAATCTTTGGTTCCCTGTAATATCACGCTTTTTGTCAGCAAATTCTGCTGTTTCTGCTTGAATGGTTTGATTTCTCTCTGTCTCTTAACTCTGCTATGTATCTAATAGCATCTTGCTTCATATATGAATTTGTTTAAAGTGTATACTGATTTCCTTCCTTCTTGAACAATAAGAAATGGAGACTCAGGGGAAAAGAGAATAAAGAAAACACTTGCTAGCACATGCAGAAGCAGCTTGATCCGTGGAGAATGCATAGGACAATATATCTGAGGGTCTTTTCTGAGGTCAGCCTTTGATTTGGATTATGAGTTTGGGGAAGACGCGTCTCTAGTCACTTAATTATCTGGCTGGGAAATTATGTAATATTGTTGGCCCACATATATGAAATCAAGAGAGGATCCTGGGATAGAAATATCTGTATATTAAGAGCTATCTTGTGGCCAATTAATTGCTTGTGTCTGTCCTTTGATAGTACAGGTTTCTAAGCACCTGCAGTTGGAAAGCACAGTTTCTCAGGAGGGAGCCAGAGGTAACCAGATTGCCTGAGGAATCTCACTGAGTACCTTCAGTTAAGTTCTGAATAAATTCAGTGGCAATGATTGGAAACAAGTTAAAAATAGTGCAGGAAAACAAAACAAGTATTTAATACTTATTAATATTTTTATGCCCTAAACAAAATGAATCAGGAACATTTCCTGTGTATGAGCTAGATATATGCAATTTACCATTACTTTACTCTTGAAGTCATGCATTTTATTGCTTCTATAAGCCAAACTCATAGCAGAAACCGTTTCTTAGCATTCCTCTTGTCTCTCTTGGAGCTACCTGGGTACCACTCTTCATTTCTTTTTATTTCTGAGATTCTCTGTGTCTGACCCTCTCCCTGCCACACTATCCCTGAAGGCTGGACTCTTCTTGTGCTCCCCATCTCCTCCTTTTCTCCATTTCCTCTTTCCTCAGTAGAAACTACTGTGTGGTTTTTTTGTCTCCAAATCCAAGGAAGGAAGGAAGGAAGGAGGGAGGGAAGAAGAAGAAGAAAGGGAGGGACTAAAGGGAAACAAAGAGTGAGGGGGAGGATATCTGCTTCACATCTAAGTTCTTTTACTGACTTAAAACATTTTAGGGAGTCCTGAACAAAAGCAGAGGGACATTTAACTGGATGGTTTTCACAGAGATGTTCTTGTCACTCTTTGGGAGACAGCTCTGGCCCAACAGAGCTGGTGCCAAGTGAGAGCTAGTTTGCTTGACTGGACTTAAGCTGACTCCATGCAGAAAGCTGGCCGTGCTCTCCAGCATGCTTTGTCGTACCATATTATTCAGATTTTTCCATTTTCCAAGGTGTCTCAGGCTTCTGATTTACCTGGACAGCTAGCTGCCAATTGTGACAAGCTTTTCTGATAAAGCTGTTGCACTGAAACCCCTTTGATACACATGTGCAAGGGAAGGAGCAGAATTTGGATTTGCTGACATGTGAGTGCTCACAGCTAAAACTGAATTTGACTACAGTTGTCCTTGAATACATATGTAGATAGGTACTAAGGACTCTTTGAAATGGAAGAAAAGAATCCCTGCATTTAAGCACTGAGAACTAATAGATTTAAAAAAAAAAAATCTGGCACTAATTAGTCCTACTTTAATTCTTTATCTGTATAATGGGTATAAAAATGCCATCTTGCCTTGAAGGAGTCTTATAAAATATATTAATTCCTGTTTTGGAGCTGCCTAATATTATTTCAATGAATGTCTAAAATAAGTCTGAGGAAAGTGAGTCATTCTTACTGGTGAGGTCTTCAATGGAAAACTATATATAAGACATGGACCCACACAAAGAATGATAAAGGCTAAAAAAAGAAATATCAGCTCTCTTATTTCGTAAGTACCATCCATCCCCCTGCACTGAATTCATGGATTATTCATAAATATAATTATACTGTGTGTATGATGCCATGTAGAATATGTATCCTGGTGTGAAGGGTGGTAAGCCAGTGTTGAACAGTCTTCATTCTGGTATTTTATAGCTTTGTGACTTTGCAACATTCCTTTAATGTGTAATGGGGATCAGCAGCTCTTATTTTCACAGAATCACAGAATGGCAGGGGTTGGAAGGGACCTCTGGAGATCATCTAGTCCAACCCCCCTGCCAGAGCAGGGTCACCTAGAGCACGCTGCACAGGACTGCGTCCAGGCGGGTTTTGAATATCTCCAGAGAAGGAGACTCCACAACCTCCCTGGGCAGCCTGTGCCAGGGCTCTGTCACCCTCACAGTGAAGAAGTTTTTCCTCATGTTCAGGTGGAACTTCCTGTGTTCCAGTTTGTGCCCGTTGCCCCTTGTCCTGTCTCTGGGCACCACTGAGAAGAGTCTGGCCCCATCCTCTTGACACCTGCCCTTCAGATATTTATAAGCATTGATGAGGTCCCCTCTCAGTCTTCTCTTCCTCAGGCTGAACAGCCCCAGCTCCCTCAGCCTTTCCCCAGAGGAGAGATGCTCCAGTCCCCTCATCATCTTCGTGGCCCTCCGCTGGACTCTCTCCAGTAGTTCCTCATCTTTCTTCAACTGGGGAGCCCAGAACTGGACGCAGGACTCCAGATGGGGCCTCCCTAGGGCAGAGTAGAGGGGGAGGAGAACCTCCCTCGGCCTGCTGGCCACACTCTTCGTAATGCACCTCAGGATGCCGTTGGCCTTCCTGGCCACAAGGGCACAGTGCTGGCTCATGGTTATCTACCAGGACTCCCAGGTCCTTCTCTGCAGAGCTGCTTTCCAGGAGGTCAACCCCTAACTTGTACCGGTGCATGGGGTTATTCCTCCCCAGGTGCAGGACCCTACATTTGCCCGCGTTGAACCTCAGGAGGTTCCTCTCTGCCCAACGCTCCAGCCTGTCCAGGTCTCACTGAATGGCAGCACAGCCTTCCAGTGTTTCAGCCAGTCCTCCCAGTTTCGTGTCATCAGCAAACTTGCTGAGGGTACACTCTGTCCCTTCATCCAGGTCATTGATGAACAAATTGAACAAGACTGGCCCCAGTACCGACCCCTGGGGGACACCACTCGCCACAGGCCTCCAACTAGACTCTGTGCCACTGATCACCACCCTCTGAGCTCTGCCATTCAGCCAGTTCTCAATCCACTTCACTGTCCACTCATCTAACCCGCACTTCCTGAGCTTACCTATGAGGATGTTGTGGGAGACAGTGTCAAACGCCTTGCTGAAGTCAAGGTAGACAACATCCACTGCTCTCCCCTCATCCACCCAGCCAGTCATGCCATCATAGAAGGCTATCAGGTTGGTCAAGCATGATTTCCCCTTGGTGAATCCATGCAGACTACTCCTGATCACCTTCTTTTCTTCTGCATGCTTGGAGATGGCTTCCAGAATGAGTTGCTCCGTCACCTTTCTAGGGATGGAGATGAGGCTGACTGGCCTGTAATTTCCTGGGTCCTTCTTCTTGCCCTTCTTGAAGACTGGAGTGACACTGGCTTTCCTCCAGTCCTCAGGCACCTCTCCCGTTCTCCATGACTTTTCAAAGATGATGGAGAGTGGCTTGGCAATGACATCTGCCTTCGTCTGTTTTATTCATTACAGTAACTTTTCCTTTTAAGAAGGTGTACTGAAATATAGAAATTATATGAAGTGAAGTTACAGCCTCCTGCAGTTTTGTGTCACTAGTTCATAGAATCAGAATGGTTTGGGTTGGAAGGGACCTTAAAGATCATCTAGTTCCAACCCCCCTGCCATGGGCAGGGACACCTTCCTCTAGACCAGATTGCTCAAAGCCCCATCCAACCTGGCCTTGAACACTTCCAGGGATGGGGCATCCACAGCTTCTCCGGGCAACCTGTCCCAGTTCCTCACCATCCTCAGAGTGAAGAATTTCTTTCTTAGATCTGATCTAAATCTACCCTCTTTCAGTGTAAAGCCATTACCCCTTGTCCTATCACTCTATGCCCTTGTAAAAAGTCCCTCTGCAGCTTTCTTGTAGGCCCCCTTTAGGTACTGGAAGGCTGCAACAAGGTCTTCCCGGAGCCTTCTCTTCTCCAGGCCGAAAAACGCCAACTCTCTCAGCCTGTCTTCATAGGACAGGTGCTCCAGCCTTTTTGTATATTCACTGGTAAAAAAAAGATTATGCCTGTCATTATATATGCAAGTAATTGATGGATCGGTATAAAAATGTCATGTTGTGTGAGTATTTGTAACTTCTAACTACTCAGTTAAGGGTAGAAAACACAGAACTATGGTAGTCACACTGCTTTTGTGTTGTATCTGAGATAAACATTACAAGAATATTTGCAAAAGAGTGAAAAATGTGTAAATAAAGCCGGGAATGTGAACAGAAAGAAAGGTCACAGTATTTGAACTATATCGGAATACAATATGTGGATTGGGAATAAGTTGCACAGGAGAAAAAAACAGATAGGAAAGGAGGAAGGGAACAGAAAGTAGACAGTTTACTATCTGGCTCACACAGCCAGAAATCTGATTTTTCATTTGTTTGTTTATTTATTGAATGTGTTTGTTTATTTTTACATTTCAGAATTATAAATGTTATTGTTCAATAGCAAGATACTTAAAAATTGTGGGTAAACTATTTTGATGCCTGTGGTAATTAGTATTTTATATGGGATCCAGTCAACAGCTACGCAGGTTTTTTTAATAGGTTCTGGGTGACAGTTGCTGTATTACTGGTGACATAGCTAGACCATGCTACATGAAATGCTACTGTTTAATACTAAAAATATGTTGTCATGGGTTGACAAAGAAATATTAAGAAATGCAGTAATCAGTGAATCACTCCAGACTGCACTTCTTATGTATCAGTGGCTACCCAGTTGTTTTCCAAAATGGAATGTTTAATTTTAGATAAAGTTAGCATAAATGGAATGTCTTTTTCCTCATTCTTTGGATTCATTGTCCAGTTACACCTTGTTCAAGTGATTTAGGGATCAGTAAAGGACAGAGAGTGAAGTATCCCCTTTATGCATCGAAGGGATGCGGTCCAGTGGCCTTGACAGGCTTGAGAAGTGGGCCCATATGAACCTCATGCAGTTCAACAAGGCCAAGTGCAAGTTCCTGCGCCTGGGTCAATGCAATCCCCAATATCAGTACAGACTGGGGGATGAATTGATTAAGAGCAGCCCTGCAGAGAAGGACTTGGGGATATAATGGATGAAAAATTGGATATGAGGCGGCAACGTACGCTTGCAGCCCAAAAAGCCAGGCGTATCCTGGGCTGCATTAAAGAAGCCTGGTCAGCAGGTTGAGGGAGGGGATTCTCCCCGTCTGCAGGGATGATTTGCTGCAATCTAGAAAAGGGATGGTAAATCAGCTTCTTCCAAATGCTTCCAAATGCTCTGGTGAGACCCCACCTGGAGTACTGCATCCAGCCCTGGGGTCCCCAGCACAAGGAAGACATTGACCTGAGCAGGTCCAGAGGAGGGCCACAAAATGATCAGAGGGATGGAGCACACCTCCTATGAGGAAAGGCTGAGACAGTTGTGGTTGTTCAGCCCTGGACAAGAGAAGGCTGCAAGGAGACCTTATTGTAGCCTTTGAATATATGAAGGGGGCTTATAGGGAAAGAGAGAGAGGGACTTTTTACAAGGGCATGTAGTGACAGGACAACGGGCAACGGTATTAAACTGAAAGAGGGTAGATTCAGACTGGACATAAGGAAGAACTTTTTTTATGATGAGGGTGGTGAAGCACTGGAACAGGTTGCCCAGAGAAGTTGCAAATGCCCCATTCCTGGAAGCGTTCAAGGTCAGGTTGGGTGAGGTTTGAGGAACATGAAAGATGGACCTGCCTATGGCGGGGGGGGTGGACTAGACGATCTTTGAAGATCCCTTCCGACCCAAACCATTCTGTGATTCTGATTCTGTGATTCTAAGTATCCTTTCTTCCATGCACTCTACAAGTTTGGGCCTGTCATCATAGCACAGTTTTGAAGGGACTGCTCTTATTTTGATTCTTGTGGAATATATCATCCCAAAGTTAATTTGTAAGACTAGTCCAGGGCTTCTGCCATCTCTGCAACACATAAAAAGAAATAAGCTTTGCAGTGCAGGGATGATTTGCTGCAATCTAGAAAAGGGAGGGTAAACCAGCTTCTTCCAAATGCTAAAGAACAGCTGAGCCTTATGTATCTGTTGAAATCTATGGTGGATTTGTACTTAGCAAAATCAGGTCTTCTGCCTGCTATATATCCAGCCCTCAGTCTCTAGTGTGGCTAAATGCCCATATGCTTGACTTTAAATAAGCCCAAAGATAAGAGTGGAAAAAAAAAAATATATAAGACAAATTATTTTATATTTTGCTTTTCTGGGCAGTTTTGGCCACTAGCAGAGACACTGAACCAATGAGTTAGAGAGACCTTGATCTCACCTAGTATGGTCATCCTGATGATTCTTGAGAGCTACAGCCTTGATTCAGATTCTCTAGTGTGTTTCTGAGGAGCAGTGTCTGCTTGGTGCTGAACACAGGCTTCATGGTGCAAACCAGTCGTTCTTGACGTTGCTACATGTGAAGCGAAAGGCATCCTAATACGATGCCGTAGTCCACGCATGACACACGGCATGACCATCCAGTAGAACGATAATTAACCCTCCTTTGTGACAATAGGGAAATGCACGTCCCAAATCGTTCCCGGAGAACAATAGCACCGTGTAGTGACATAAAGCGCATGGGATCACACCACAGCGATCTGCTGGTTGCCGTGGTGACGGGAGTGGGCCCGCAAAGCCAGCCGCCCGGCTGCTGAATTGGAAGGGATAAGAAAAACACAGCCCACTTCCCATGTGAAATGAATTACAAGAACAAGCAAAGGAAGAAAAGAAAATTGTCAACCCTTAATCAATGTTCTCGTATTTTTAGAAAGGGTTTGAAGAAAATGGAGGCCATCTCCGCTTACCTCTTGGGCTTCAGGGACCTGGCTGGTAATATCTCTGTACATACCATGGAAATAAATCACTACAGTTTGTATAAGAAAAATCACATGTAACAGAAATCTCATCTGTGGCAGTGGGAGACGACAATACCTTACTCAATCCTGCTATTCGTTGTGCCTGCCTTAGCAAACAAAATCTGTAGGAATATGTTAAAATAGGTCTCAATGTGATGGCTGTATTTAGCAGGCGAGCCTGACTGTGTATTTTCCCCGCACCCTTTTAATTTTCACCTAGAGAAAGTTAGTATATTCCAGTTCCTTATTAGCTTACAAGATCTCTTACCTTTTACCCTTGCTTCACCACTACAGATCAAAGGCAGCATGGTGGAATGTGAAACACATTTAAACATAGCAAATCAGTGACACATAGAAAACACTATTCATTTTCCAGTATTTCTCATCTTTGGGAGCTGCTTCATATCTTATTATATTTAGTAATATAATATTAAACAAAACGGCAACTTCAGTTGACCTAAAGCCTCCAATTACGAGCAGCTAGGTCCTGAAAATGGTTTGGGCACCTGTAAGTTAGGCAGTGCCTTCTTTTTGCAGTGCACAGAGTGGACTCCAAACAGCCAGGTGAGGCCTCCAAGACCACACTAAAAATGCAGTTAGCTGCAGCAATGGTGAGCATCGCCACACTTGCTTTTACAGTTCCCGTCTCTGGGAGCAGGATCCTTACAATTGAATTAGGCACATAATAGGAAGAGAAAGGCACTTAAGCAAGGGGTTTGCAATGCTAAGAAGAGGAAGCCAGTAGGGTACTCCAAAGCAGGAGTTATATCTGAAAGTTTTGCCTCCCTTTGCAGCCCTGCATTAGACACCATTTGGAGGCTGGATTTCCCGTGCTGCTCCCTGGTTCTTGACATCCAAGTCATCCCTTTGGATGAGGACAGCTGGCTCACTGTTTTCTTTCAAAATACAGTATGCTCCAGAAGCATGAGTCTATAGCTCAGAAGTTAGGATACTTGTTTGAAGGAAATAGAGAGTCCTGAATTTTTAGCTTTTTCTCTGCTTTTTATATTTGGCAGTCACTGGATGTAAACCCAGAAACATTTCTAGCAACAGCACAGGAAGATTGATTTACCACAGCCAGCTGTCACCGATCTAAAGGATTATATTCCTTTCTGGCTTACTGACTAAACTTGACAGCAATTCAGTTTCAGCAGGACCAGTGAACAATTCCTCCTCAATCCCAGAATGCCCTTTCCTATCCGTGTTGCATAGCTTCCTCTCTTTTTAGGAAATTTGAGTTTGAGAAAGACACACGAATCTGATCTCCCACCTTCTGCATGAATCCTCTAATGGCTGGGCTGTGCTATAAGAAAAATAAAGCAATTCTTCCTCCTTCTGTCGCATTTGTAAGAAAGAGCAGCTGCCAATTCATGCCGTGCTCCTGTGTTCTGCCTTGGGCATGCTCTGAGACTTCCTACCAGATCAAGCTCTGATGGTATCTAAGAGGAGGACCTCTTCTAGAGGTCCTTTCTAGACTCACTTGAAGGTCTGACATGGTTTCCAAGCTGCTCCATCTGCTCAGAACGGAGAGCTTGAACACCAGGCAGCCCGAAGGTAAAGCTGCTGGTGTGAGTGGGATTCAGCTTCAGGCAGGAGATGAACAAGTGCTTCCAAGACCTCAGTCATAACTTTAGGGTATAAGTGTGTGAAGGCTTAAGTATTTTCTTGAGTGTCTGTTTTCCTTGCTGCTATTCACACGCCCTTTCTGTGAATAGCCTATTTTTAGGATAGGATCCTGCCCAGAATTTTACAGTCAAAGTCTTGACTCTGTGTTTTGTACTCTCCAGGATGATTTGGGTGGCTCACATTTAAACAACATGATGAGGGTTGATAAAAATGTGAGGAAGGAAATACTTCTATGAGACGTTCTGGGAGGTGAACAGAGTTTTTACATTTTATTGCAAAAACACTAGTGTTAGCTCCAAGGTTAAACAGAACTCCATGTTACGTGCAGAGCAGGTATTCAGCATTTTTGTTATGTCTGCAAGTATCATGTTTACCCCTTCCTGCACTCTCCAAACTTACACACTTACTGGAGAAAGGAGTATTTTTCTGATAATTTAGAAGTCTGTTAATTAGCTCACAGTAATATTGATTTAAAGTAGGTCCTTTGAGAAATTTAGCATCTAAGCTAACTAGCATTTATCTCAAGTAATCTGAATAATGGTACAATATAGACTCTGGAATTTTCATTACTCAAATGAAGTGAAATTATCTTCACAATATACATTCAAGACATTAAGATGTAATTTAGGTAAGTATTAATAATTATTTTATTGAATTGTTATGACTAAATAGGCAGACAAGAGTTGGGTCAACAGAGTTATTAATTAAGTGGGCCAAGTGTGACATCAGAGGTAATTTTTTCAATTGCCACCTTATCTGTGCAGCTAATTTGCATGTGACAATTGTGTTGGTTGTAATGAATCAGTGCTACAAGGAAGAGGGGATAAAAATAGCAGAAATTCTTCCTACAAGGATCCTTGTCCCAGCTATCAGTGTTGTTTAATTATCACTATACTTTAATAACTATTACTGTGGTGTGAAAGGTCTGGGACTATATGTTCATTTGCATATCAATATTGAAAGCTTTTGATGGCACTGGTTACTTGAGGTTCAATTCTGGAAGAGCTGAATGTGAACCAGAGAGAGATCTTTAAAACATAGGTAGAGTGGGACTCGGGGTCTGTGGGACTCCTTTTTAAACTGACCTATTACATCACCCTTCTGTCTTTACGTATAGTTTGTAATTAGGGCTCTGAATTGCTATCACCTCATCTTATCTGTAAGTGAAATGGCCTTTTTGAGTTAACATTTCAATAGTAGTTCGTTATTACTTCCTGACAAAATGACAGTAGTATGAAAAACTTTCTTCCAGTTTTCTCTTTGGTTTTGTGGGGTTTTTTTAACTGCTAAGAAAGTCATAAACGTGAAGACTGACAATAGAGCAAGTGAGGATTGAGACCAGAGTATCGGTATCAGTCTTTTAAAAGCAAAATATTTTTGGAAGAACGTTATCAAATGATTATTTTGCAACATGCTCGGTCCCTTTCTTCCTACATATTTTATAATCAGTCTCTTTTCCCCAAGGCAAAATTTCATGCTTCTGCAGGGGATTTTTCTAACATAGACTTGTCAGGTTTGTAGGGAAATAACAATTTCTGCAGTATCTCCAGGAATCTGATAAATCTTTCTGACCTCAAAGTACAAGTTAAGCATTTCGCTCAATAATCATTCTTACAGATCTTGTTTTCATGTTAACAGTGGCAATACTAGTGAGAGCAACCTTTTCACTCATACTGAAGCTTGCTAAATTCTGGTCGTTTGCCCAGTTCTTGTTTGGAAATAAAATGTGTGACACATTGCCTGAAATTTTTGCACTAATAAGAAGCAGTTTTCATTATTGAAAACTACATTTCTCTAGTCATTTCTTGCAAGTATCTAAGAAATAAACTCTTTTACCTGTGGAAAAGCTATGTGTGATGAAAATTTATAAACCTTCTGGCATATGATTTAGATAATGAAAAAGAAAAGTCCTGGTTATTCAATATGTCCTAACCATTTTGTGTGAGATGTCTTTAATTGGTTGCCAGCCAGAGGACACTTTAGATGTCAACTATTTCAAGGGGATGCAGTTTGGAAGGATATTAGGATTAGGTGGGCGAGAAGCAAAGCCATTCGGAATGAAGCAATTCGGCTGTTTTAAGTGAGCCATTGAGAATGTGTTTTATAACAGCCCTTGTTCCCATTGGTACCAGATGCCTGCTCCCTTCCTTCCAAGTTACGCATTTGGGGTGGAAGGGGCGAGGAATAATAGAGCTCTTTGATGCTGTTGGTGTCAGTTGTCTATCTCTGACTTCAGTCTCCAAGCATGTATAATGGAAGAACATTCCCATCTGCCCCCTCCCTGCTCCCACCTCTCTTATCTGAGTGGCAGGAATGATGGTACTCTCAGATACCCCAGCTAACTGAACCACCTCCCAAATTCTCTTTTTTCCTTTCTGTGCCAAGTCGTATTTCCAGCAACCCTGAAATCCCAAGTATGAGGCCTGTTGCCCCCAACTCCATTCAGATCCCCCCAGCTGTGCTCCTGCAGTGTCAGGTGTCAGTCAGCCAGGGTGAGATGCAGCGCAAATACAAAATGTTGATGGTGCAGCAAGATTACTATGTGGGCAGCTGGGAGAGGGCAAAGGAGAGCGTATCATACTCCTCAATCAACAAGAGTGATGCAACCACCAGTGCTACCCCATCAATACTGTATTTACCTCAGAAGTCATCCTTCCCTTACCCACACCAACCCTGCTCTTGGGCGAACCAATTTCAATACACCAAAGCATACAAAGGTTACCAGAAGTTGTTGCCACTTCCAGTAGCATTTGGCATCTCCAGTTGAACTTGATCTCAATAACGGCTGCTCAGCAGATGAATTCAACTCCGCCTGGTGGGTAGCAGCCTCTTACACAGCTTTAGGCCACCAGATTCACTGCTTTTCCTCCTCTAGCTGACGTAGCTGAGCATAGAAAAAGCTGGGCTAGTTGGTATCACCAGCCTATAGCCAGAACTCTCCCAAATCTTCTGTTTCTCAGACAACAATCTTTTCTTTTGTAAGAGAGAAAAAAGCTTCAAATGCAAAATTAATTTTTTTCTTTCTCTTTTTTTTTCAGCCAGTTTTTAATCAGTTTACATAAGTAATGCATACATATTTATCTCCCCATTGAGGGTTTTTGTCCAGAACTTTGATTGCAATGAAAATCTGTGAAACCTCTCTCCCAACTTTTATCAGGCTTTCAATCTATTAGCCAAGGTGAAGAGCACGAATGAGACCAAAAGCAGGTAGTTTGTCCCCACACCCCCTCTCATCCAACGTCAGTGATTGAGTTTTCAGATAAGTCTAGTGATATATCTTCCAGCTGTTATTTTTACTTAGATGACAGAACCAGACATTGGAATTTTTCACCATAGGTCTCATGCACAGAAAATATATGAAGAAAGATTAAAAACATAGGTAGAAAAGAGGGGCAATAAGAAACATACAGTCATTCCTGCCATCCTAATATGTTTTTGTAATCACCATATTTCATTATATTCAGGACAAATCTTCAAAGTGCTTTTGTTCCTACAGGATGTAGAATGTGTATTGGTCCTTTTTTTTGGGTTTTTTTTTTTTTTTTAAGAATCTTGAAAGTGGTCTGTTTTGATAGTAAATGAAGTTGTCTACAAGTTTATGAATCTTTTGCTTTGATTGGATTTTAGAGGTTATTTATTTGAGCTGTTTAATGTATTAAAATTAGGCTATTTTTAATAGAGAGAGTAATTTTTTTTGCTATAATCTGACATATTCCAGATTAAATTGTTTTCTAAAGATTCTGTATACATATATCTGTATTTACATACATTTGGATCTGGTATAAGGTCTAACCCAGCATTTTTGGGAAAGGCTATATTAACTTCAGGTGGAGAGTGCCAGAGGTGATTTGTGTGGATCACCCCAAATAAATGTCAGTAAAATCTTTATCTCATAGTGTACCATTATGTATTTTGTTTCTGAACTTATTTATAGGAACTATCTCAGATTTTGGCACAAATTTCTGGGTTTTTGAAATTGTGTTGTTTATCATATGCCTCCAGTCTCCCACATGCGGAGTCGTTTTTTCCTTCCTTCTTGAGCCCAACTGTTCTGTGAAACTACTGCCCTTCTTACTCAGGAGATTGGCTTCCTGTACGTGCTTACAGGGAGAAAGATGATATTCCTGAGAGTTGTGCAGAACCAAAAATCGGGGCGGGGGGGTGATACACTCTTTCCTAACTGGAACTGCAGAACCAGAATCTTTCTAATTCATAAGTAAGACTATCTCTTACGCATTAACAAGACAGGAACTTCACAGTGTAAGCTGAAGTGAATGAGATCGAATCTGTCCCAGCATAAGCAATTTTGATATAGTCTTACCGCTTTTAATTCCGAGAAGTAAGTTTTCCTTCCAACTAGTTTTCCTATAGACTTAAGAAACTACAGTATCACAAAGCCTCTTATGTTTTTATTACATAATAAAAGCATAATAACCCCAGTAGAGGTTGCTGTCCTATATTTCCTATTATAAGAACCTGTTCTGTATATAAGCATATCAAAGTTAAATTTTTGGACTCAAATGTCTCTAGGTATCTACTAGAATAATTTCTTTTTGGTAAATGTTTCAGCTACCACGACTCAGCTATTTTAAGGCTGAACATAATGTGAAAAGACATTCTTGCATTAATATTCATTTTAATTACATTTACCATGTCATCTCTTTAAAGTTAATTGAGGTTAAATTTGGCCCAGCTTATAATAAATGTGTGCATGGCAGCTAAAAGCAGGGAGAGAATTTCTCCTCTTTGATCTGCTGCAGAAGGAAGTGAGGTTTTCCTCACTCTCAACGTAGGAGCCTATGGAAGGAGACTGGAGGAGCGCAAGAGGAATCAGGTAAAGAAAAGAATCAGGGACTGGAATTAAGGGGAGAATGGGAGCAGACACCAGGGAGACAGGAATATGGGGGACTGTTTCTTTCTCTTCACAGGCATGTCTGCAAAGCAGACAGTAGCTTTCTACTACTATCAGTTTACACCTCTATATTAAGCAATAGTGGGTATATGTTGAGTACCTAAAGTTTCCTGGTTTGCTCTTGTGGAAAGATGAAGCGCTGGTTTAGCTCCATGGCAGAAGACAATGATGAGGTCTGTTTTACAGGAGGGATGAGTGTCTGCTACTGTTGACACTGATGGTGACACACAGGAAAAGCTCCAAAACCTGAGCACACTGAAAGACCAGGTTGTTGCCTTCTCAGACAGGGGACAAGGAGGCAAGATGAATTCCAGGCTTTCCTGAGTTTTAAATATTTGATTTTGTAACCTTGACGTACTTTAAAAAATATATAATACCAACTGCAAAGAAACAAAACATATGAATTAATATACAAGGAAAAACAATAGTAAAGCATGAATAAAATAATGCTGTCTCTGCTATGCAGCAACTTTGTGCAAATAGACAGGCTTTTTCCTGTGCCCAAGCATTAGCTGAACTGGGTTTTAAACATTGCAATATTTGAAGCTGGATGCCAAGGTTACTGACACCAGTAAACAGTGTGTAGTAGCTCAGTGATGAGTATACCGTGATTGTGTGTAAACATCATGCAGTGATGAAAGGTGAAATCTGAAAATCAGTGAAATGAAGTGAAAGCAATAGCTCTAAACAAAATAGCTGCATTTATTAAAATGAACAAAAATGTATAGTCTTTGTTTTGGACTGGATCCTCAGTTGGCTCAGTTTGCTTAAATCCATTTATGCTAGCTATTTCCAGCAGCTGGAGAATCCAGCCCAAAATGCAGGGCTTTTTTCCCCCAGTTCTTCCTCTAAGTTTACAGCCTCCTTTAGGATATTTACAGGAGAAAGGAAGAAAGGGGAAATTATATTTGTATGCGTTTACCAGGGAGATGAAGGGGGTATTAACCCACCTCATCACTATCACTGTTTGCACAGCCTGCGCTGCGTGCGCTCTTACGCCACGTGGTCTCCTCAAACCGGCGTGATTGCACAGCTTCTCCCTTTAGAGCAGGTCTCTGCCTGCCCCTGTTCTGAATGCTGCACACAAATTCTTTCAGGATATGATTTGCAGACTTGTAGTCTTAAATCATACACTTGCTGTGAAACATAATTTTAAATGTAATAGCTTTGCAAAGTTTCCATGATTGCCTTAAAAAGACCTCCCCTCGATTTGCAGGGTACTCCGCAGAGTAGCACTTGAGAGTCCTCAAGAGTACATCTGTAACTAATCAGTCCATCTGAAAAGAGTGAAGATTTAGCAGCTGAATAGGGTGAAGTATTGCATATTCCAGCGTGCTTTTGAAAGAAAGCTATGTTGCTGTAGGACAGGAGATTTGATATTCAGAAAGAATTCATATCCATTATTAAGCCCTGATTCAGCAAAGTATTTAAGCATGTTCTCTTATGCGCCTATTAGCTTTTCATTTTGCTGCTGCTTAAGAGCTCTACTGAGTCAGAAGCAGCAAGCCAAATGGAAAGGTGGAGATGAAGTTTGTCATGGATTTGCTCACATAAAGCCTATTTCATGATGATGTTAAATGAGTACAAATAATAAGAATTCTTGCTTCTAGCAAATTAGTGTCATGAGACTCGAATAGAGGTAAGAGTTTCAGGCAGGTCATCTGTTTTTTGCAGGTTTTGTTCATAACTGTAATAGAAGATTTTAAAAATATTTTTTAAAAAAATGAGTTTTTGTCTGAAATGAGGTAGTCTAAAGAAAGCAATATAAGATTGCAGCCTACTTTGAACCATCTTGATTTGATCCCTGGCTGCAATTCCCTTTTTGAGCTACTGTTGTGCCTCCTGTGATTCCCAATAGTCACTGCCAGCTAATCAAGTACCTTAACCTTCAGATGCTGAACTTACTATCTACGTGGTGTCACACTCCTTGAACTTAGCAGTTGTATTATCCTCTTTGTGGAGCTACAGGTCCTCTCCTACTGGTAGCAACTCCTAAGAATAGAGGCTTGAATTGTGAAGTCTTATTTTATGGACTTTTGTGGGCACTTGTTTTGTGTATTGTTTGAACAGATGGTCTTTTCAGCTGTTTGCATGTTAGGAGTTATTATTTGCCCTGCCCGCAGCAGGGAGATAAGAGCAGTGGTGGGTAAAGTCAGGACTGCACTGGTATAGTCAAATTCAAGAGAGTGGGGACTATATGGGGTTTGTTGATACCACTCCCCCTCTTTGGTTTCTTCACTATTTTACTAAAAAGGAGCTAAATAATTAACCTCATCCACTCTGCTCACCTTATTCTGTGCTAAGTCTGGAGAAAAATGGACATCATATATAGCTGGGTGAGGTAGGAGGGGAATGAGAAAATGAAGTTTCTGAACATTTGTCCAGTCATGTCCTTGGTTTCAATCAAATGAAAGAAGGTTCACATCTGGTACTTGGCTTGAGTGAGAGCTAAATTTCTCCACTGGCAGTGCTGCCAGCAGTATAGTAATTGTCCATGAGTTCAAGCGCCTTCCACCATATTCTGTCATCATGAAAACAAATGCAATCATCAGTAATTTATGATTTTTGTCAGATACTATAAGCAAAATGTTCTTTTTTAAATGCAACAGAAGGTCTTGTTTCAGGCTATTGAAGGCATCTGCTATTTTTTCATTTTTATTCTTTTTTTCCATTTCTAGGGAAGCAATGTAATGGAGGACCAGGATCTCCTGGAAATAGGAATCCTTAACTCTGGACACAGACAGAGAATACTCCAAGCAATCCAGCTTCTCCCAAAGGTATAGTTTCTGTTATTATCCAAGCAAGGGAGCTAACACCTACAGCTTTCATGTTATTTAAAACACTTTTCTGAACAAAGAGAAACATAACTCTCTACTGGTTTTGTAGACATGTTTTTTTGCATATGCAAATGTGGCATAACGTAATGTCATTGCATTGGACTGACTTTGTATAGATGTAATTGACGAACAAAGCAAAGGAGAGTAAAATCTGTAATTTGAAGTGATGGCTATTTAGAATTTATTTTAATTATTTTTGGCTTTTCAATCTGTTTATAGAGTGTCATTACATATGTGTAAATAAGGATGTCAATGAATCCCAGATGTTTGTCTTTACATAGCAGTTGGCCTGGAAATACTTTGCCCCTTATATAAGTATTCTTAAAAGCCTTGGATGAAATATTGTTTTCCTCATACCTGCCTTTCATGTAAGATGTGGAGACTTCCTGCAGGCTTCATATTTGATTTGCTGCTGTGTACATGAAATTTGCTTCTGAGCTGTGGACAGAATAACTTGCAGTCATTTTTCCAATCATTTTTGGTGCTAGCGGATTTAAACTATAGATTTTAAAAGCAGTGATAGAACAGGATTGTTCTTATATTTTGCCTACCAGAATATATCATTTCAGGCTTCTACTAGCATTCCAAACAAGAGAGATAGTGGGCCTAGCATGAAAACTTGCTATTTGATTTTGGAAAGCTGTATAAGGAGAATGAATGAGGAGAAGTAGACACCAGTAGGGCTCAGAAAGCTGCCACATGTGATGCAGATACTTAGTGCAAGATTCTAGGGCAGGGATAAAACCTAGTGTAAAGTGTGTGGAGTGTTCTGGGAGCAGCATGTGTAGAATAATTGAGGTAAATCGAGATTAGTCTGCTTGCAGTTTGGTAATACTGGAGAATGAGAAGAGTTACTAAAGGACTTTTCAGTCTAGAGCATGAGGCTGACACTGCTGGAAGAGGCCTTTTGATGCATCATGGCTTACTGGATGGATCACTTGTAAAAGAGAACAAGGGTTTCTTTTGTATGGGAAAAATTAGAAGTTGTGAACAATGTCTGTATCTGGATGTGTTAGTCAATCCGTATATACTACAATATGAGTCTGTGCACTGAAACATCAAAGATTATTAAAGACAATAATATTCCACATATCACATTAGACAAGTGAGATGAATGGTACAAGTAGTAGGGTATATAAAAGTAGCTTTTGATGAATTACAATAGATATTTAAGGTTCAACTATGAACTTGTGAATTTTTCAGCAATTACATCATTCAAATAAAATTTTGTAAACTTAATCCCTGCTCTTAGCTAATGAAGTATTTTTTCTGGTTTTCATACTTCTTAGAGAGATCAACTTTCTTTTAGTCTTGTTTAAGTTTTTCAAAATTAATGAATGGATTTTTAATATATCATAATTTTAGAGCTATCTGCACTCAGTAACTGGTGTTTATAAAAACATTATTAATAATGTCTGCTTTTGGAGAGTATACTAACGTTGAGACCAGATTCTGTCATAAAACTCCAACTGAGGTCTTTTTAAAATATGCTTAATGTGAGGAAGGAGGACAGAATCAAGATCTAGCGATATTCTTGAAACTAGTTGAGAACAGGGTGGTTACGCAGTTACTTGGAAGAATCAACATCTTCTGAACCAAAGATAATTAAGTAACACAGAACGGCTTGAAGCATGGGCTGAATAACAGTGAGGTAGTCTTTTGCAGCTTCCCTGCTAAGCTAGAAAAAACAGTCCTTAAGGACCACGTTTTTAATGTGTCTTTGATGGAAGAATGTTGCACCAAAACACAGACAGCCGAAAGCTGAAGCTGTGCATCACATTTCTTCACTTAAATGACTAAGCAACGCAAGAGAGCTTACATAGTAAAAATACATAATTTCCTATTCAAAACCAAGTTCTCTTGAAGGCACAGCTGTTGGAATAGTTACCGGGCCCAAAAATTGGGATCATGGTAAGTTTTATCTCATGTAACCCACCCTTGCTGTATTCACAACAGCTTGCTGAAGACCTAAAAAACTTTCACATCCTGCAAGGAACTGTGAAACATTTCTGTATATCTGTTTGTTTATTGATAAGTTCAGCTCTGTCATCATGCATTTAAAATAGTGCATACCATCTAAATATTTTAAGATCTCAAGCAATATTTGGAGTCTCACCAATTTGAATCTCATTAGATAAAAATTCTATTAGTTTGTTTGTTTTGAACATGTATCTCTTTTCTGTTCCTCATTTAATTTAAAACTTGATGACTCCTTGTGTTTTAGTACTTAATAACATTGCTGATGATGTTATTTTTAGTTTTACTATTAATGTTTCCTGTCTCGTGATACTTTATAACTCAGATTTTGAGGTGGAAGTTAAGTGCTTTAATAAACATCTATGGAACAACACTTCCTCAGAGCCATATACTCAGGCAGTATTGAATAAGCTCAGAGGGTAAAAATCAAGCAACAAATCTATTGTCAAGGTTTTAAAATACTTTTTTTTTAAAGCTCTTTTTGTTATTCTCATCAATATTCATCTCTGCAGCCTGAAAATGCAACAGACATTCACTGGCTGAAAAGAAAGACTGTCTTTTTTTACTCATAATTGCTGGCTTCCTAAAGAGTGATGAATTTCTATATTCCAAACACCAGTAGCCTGTTTAGGAACCACTTTCTAGAGCTTGAAGTAGTTTTAAATAGGAAAAAATGCCACACATCTGTCCAAATATAAATGAATTAATCATTGTAGTTTCTTATGCAGTGTTTAACCAGTATAAAAAGGTATGTTTACCCAGATTTCTCAAAATATTTTTCCTTGACGATTCTGTATTTGAGGAGAACATTTCAGAAGAGGGTAAACTGGTATGTTTGTAAGAGATAGGAAGAGTTGAAATTTTTCAGTTAGATTTCCACTTTTCAAAATACCCTTTATTTTTGTTGGATTAGAGCTAGTAGCCCAAATTCTCATCTCGCACTAATGTAATTTAAGTTATTCAAGTTTCACATTAATATTAACTACAGCACTTTATGGCTTATTATTATTAGATAAGGTTAAGACACTCCAGTAGAAATATCATTTGTAAAGCTAATTCTTGAAATAGAAATATTTTATACGTGGCATCAGTCTTAGAGCAAATTTTGTAGCAGAGTTTGATATTGCATTCAAGATTTTTTTGTGCGAAAAGAATGAAATCAATAAATGTTTGGAGAAGGATTTTACATGTTTTAATAAAAGGAAGTTCAGATATGTCGAGAGGTAGAGACAATGTCTAAAAGGATACTGAAGTTGCAAGTAGAAGGACTTCAGAAAAAAAATTAATACTGAGAAAAGAACCGTGTGCAGGATATGCTTAGTTGATGAAGAAAATAATAGCAATCATGACATAACATTTTAGCTACACTTAAGTGACATAGGAAACCTAAGGAGCATTGTCAAGTTATTTCAGCATGCAAAACCTATGTGCAGGTGACTTCTCAAGGGGTTCCTCAAAAGCCAAAATATTTTTGAAAATAAGAATTATCCTAGCTTATCTGAGAACTTAGATAAGAAAAAGGATTGTTTTTGTGTGGGATGCTCAGTGTATGGCTTCTTCTCCCAGCGCATAATGGGAACACATTCTCTCATTTGACAGATGGAAGAAAGATGTTCTCTGAAAGCAGCTTTCTCCTGGCTCCAGAGCTATTCTTAAAGTAGGCAGCTTGTTCCTTCCTGCACGGAGAGGTCTCAGCACACAGCAAGTTTGGGAATCTTGTAGCAGTGGTGTGCAGGCAGCCAGCCTCTTTCTTGGGTGCTTTGCAGAACCAGACAAGAAGTAGGATATGAGCAGGCTATGAGCAGCACATGGTCTCTGCGAGTAGTGTTATATGAGCAGTAAAGCTGTGCTTCCAAAAAGTGCTGGATCTATTACTCATAAGTAACACTCTTTTGTGCAAGCACAGTAAGTCTGGCATTTAGGAAAACAGAACTACTGTGCATGTGCTGTCTATGTAACAGAGAAAGACCACATCGTATGTTTGCTATTGCTATATTGCTATTGGCTTGGACATCCCAGAGCTTAGCAAGCTGATTTGAATCCTGGTGTTTATTTCTCTCACGTTCAGCACAGCTAATAGCTACATTCCAACTTCCATTCCTAAAGACACCATCCAAACTAGGAGATGCTGCAAAGTGGATATCATAACGTTTATGACCCTTTCTCGCTGTGAATCCTTGGTTCTGGTCTGCTGGAAGTGAAGATGAAAAACAGAATTCAAAGGAAGTGCTTCCTACCCCACTGTTTTTCCTCCTCCTAATGCCTCTGGGAATTACTTTCCTGATTTGGAAGGAGGCCACTCACCTGCTCATTGCACTGCTTATAAGACCTTTAACCATAAAGACAGAAAAAAGTGTTAGAATCCAGCATAACACATGAACTTTTCAACTCTGAAACACAAAGGCATAGCCTACATTATCTAAGTAATGCAGCATAATAGGAATGGATCAATAAAACAGGGCAGTTCGATACATCCATGCTGTAGTTCAGGGTGTTTACTTCAGACTGGTCCCATAGACCAAAGGTCCCCTCCACGCATGTGCTTCAAAACCGTCTGATGAAAGCAATCTCACAAACATTTTCCTTCTTAACTGAGCCTATCAGTGAGCCACTCTAGACATGACATGCTGTCAGTTATCTGTATCAGGTAGATAACAGTAGCATGTGACTGGTCATTGCCCACACAGTAAGTCTTACTTCTCTTGCTGCTTCTTTTATACTTTCTTATTTGTGGTTGACTCCGCAATGCCTTACTGCCTGCTCTGAGACTAGTCAGCAGGCAAGGAAATATGCTGTAAGAGAGGAAGCGCTATTCTCTTTCTGTGGCAACTAGACTAGGATGACAACCTGAATGAGCTGACTTAGACTTTCTGCACATCCTTTTGTTGGAGACAGACAACTGCTTTCTGTGAGTATTTGCTGGTGTGGCTGTTCTGCTCCAGGCCTTCACCCTTCATGTGTTCATGAGCTCCGTAAGGGCCGCATTCCCATCTGCAACCTGTCCACAGGCAGCTATAAACCACAAAGACTACCACTCAGTTGTCCCACACCTTTACTCATTGAGGCATATTTATGAACATATTTTCAGGTCATCAAAAGGACTTCCGATACCCATATGGTCCATAATTCCAGCGCTGGAGTGTGACGGAACACTAGCTTCTTCTCTACAGGCAGCAATAGTGTTAGCATCATCTGGATACTGTCTGCCTTGTGGGAAATGCTATG
Organism: Phoenicopterus ruber ruber; assembly: GCA_009819775.1. Taxonomy (NCBI): domain Eukaryota; kingdom Metazoa; phylum Chordata; class Aves; order Phoenicopteriformes; family Phoenicopteridae; genus Phoenicopterus; species Phoenicopterus ruber. Next base: position 53,721,691 of record CM020215.1, on the reverse strand, counting down.
CACCCTCTGCGTCACCAGGTCATGAGACCATATGTACCCAGAAATGAGCAAGTATCCAGTTTAACTGTAACTCTGTCACATGCTGTGTGAAAGGACACTATGGCTTTTGCCATCTGTCTGCAGGATAGCAGGCTGCATGACAGACTGGACACAAACATTTCCAATGTTTCCCAGACTATAGGTCTGGGCTGTGTTCTGCACAGCCCCTGCAAGGACACAGTTAAGTCTTTTTAACTTTTTAACAGATCGAAATAGCAAAGACCAGTTTCTTCAACACCCATAGGCACAGCCCTCTGTTCTCTTTGAATCTTCTCAGAGCATCAAGGACGGCGCTTGTCTCCAGGCCGCTGCACCTTCCCAGATGAAGGGAAGACCAACCAGGAGTGACTGGAGTAAGACAAGGAAAATGTGGTTAACACTGAGTGTCTTTTGCCGTGTTTCAAATGTAATGGGAAGATTACAAAGAAATGGATCTCTGTCTCCTTGTGTCATTGAATTTCTATCCCCACTCCCACCTCCACACAAAGGGAGTGGAGATGTCTTCATGGCCTCTGAGTCTTACTTGCTTCATCCATTCACTCCTCAATGGCACTGGGTTGATAGATATGTTTATTCTTCCTGCTGGTGTGTGGCTGCTAACTTCTGTCTCCAGTGCCATCTGGAAAATATGCAGGCCGTTTCACTATAAAAAAATTCCAGTTGCAGCTGCTACAAGATGGTTGGTGAGGTGGGAGGAATGAAAGGGTACCAAGGCCTGTGTAAGTGACTGCCATGACTTGGGGAGGGAGGAGGAGTAAGACTTGAAGACAGCTAGAGATTCAGGGCTGACTACGTCAGAGGGTACTTTTCTATGTTCCCTCTCACCAAGAAACCCTCCTCTATGTCCTCCTCCCCCTCCTCCAGTGAGATAAGAGCTTTTGTCCCATCCCCTCCCACTTTTCATCTATCAGGAGAAATGATTCATCTCCCCTGTGCCTATGCCTTTGGTTGAAACACTCCATTCAGAGAATGACTCTCCCTTTTCAGTCTTATGACGGGCTGTTAGTACATTGTATTGAAGGCATTGTGCCCCAGAGGGTCCCCAGCTGTACCTCTTCAGTCTCAGAAACGATCTGTGCCTGCGCAGCACGCTGTGGCCAAGTTCTCTGTAGCTGTCTCACATGCAGAGGTTCAAAGGTCTCCAAAGAGGCATCAAGGTGGCCTCTGGAGGTACTGTGAACAGCCCATGGCTCATAATCGCTGCTGCCCAGCCCCAGAGAACATACTTGCTAGGAAGACATCCAGCATTAAACAAAAGCTAAAAATCATAGTAACTAATGACATTTTCCTGAGGGCTGGCACAGCCCACCATGGACTAGCAATGACAGAAACTGGTCAGTGTGGCCTAACAAAACAGGCAGGAGCAGCACTTGCAGTTGTGGGAAGAACAGAAGAGGTTCCAGCAGTCACCACAGTCTGTTGCAACTTGAACACCTAGAAAGGGTCTGCAAGAATGAGATACATAAGAGTGCCTATGCATGGAAGCAGCGTTTCTTCCTCAGGATTGGCCCTGCCTACTTCTTCATCTGTCTCTGGTTGCTTCTGCAGCTGGCCCACTCTTCACTGCACAGAAGAATAGTTGGACACCTCTGGACTCCTCACAGCCTCCGGGTTATCCTGCTATCAGGAAGCTTTCAGCTTTCTTACAGCACAGGTTGATGAACAACATCATTTCATTGGGGCTCAGGTTAGCACCCTGTGGGATCTTCTGTGAAGCTGAGGATATTGATGGGTTTTCTGACCATCACAAAAAATAGCACTAGTAAAAGGTGCATGATAATAAAATCATTATAGAAGCAACAAGAAATTCAGCAGTTCTGAGCTAGGCAACAGAAAGTGAGGCAATTAAATCAGAAAAAGCATCAAGGAAGGAAATTATCTGAGTCACGAAGAGTTAAAGGCAGTTGGCAGCAAATACAAAGGTACACCTCCACCATTTAGTCCATGTGTGCATGTCTGTTTTCTCCCATTGAAGGTGATAAGGTTGTCAACCACTTGATTCAGATCTTTGTGCCTTGGTGCATGACTGGTAGCTGATCTTCTGGTTTACTTTCCTCCAAAAAAAAAAGCTGGATAGTGTGTACCCAGACTATTCTGCAAAGCAAACAAATGCTAAGTAGGTTACTTTTAAATCGTACTGTGGCACCAAACCATAGTACTGTTGGGCCAAAAAGATTACCACTAGTTCAACCACTGAGTGGGATAAAAAACTAAAGGTGCAGTTGATGATAGCATGTTATCTAAAGTAAAACTGGCAGAGCTACTCAGGATCCAGCAAAGGATGAAAGTTTGACTTTGGAGATGTCAGTCTGTGCTAATATCCAGTTTTTGAAAGCATGCATGTAAAGTTCTAGCTCTATGCACTCAAGTACCAACAAATATCCACAGGACTGCTTTTAGAAATTATATTCATAGAAACTCTTGAGGTCAAAGAACGTAGCTTCCACTTAGTCCACAAATTCCAGATTTAGGTCTTCTTAAGATTACATTGTATGCAATTGAAATGTCCTGAACTGTTGCATATATCATCCTCAGTAATACTGAATGGAACCTGTTCTTCACTTATCCCAGACATTGTGTCTGATAAAGAACTAGGAGCTCTTTTCAGTCTTCTGGATGTGGATCTGTTTAAAATTTTCCAGAAAAAAAAAATGTGTGTGTGCGCATCTATTTTCCTTTAAATTCAGAAGATAGATTCCAACTGCAAAAATCGTAGAAAGGGTGCCTATTGCAATGCTGGCAATCTTAGGTAGGAAACTCTGAACTCAGTTCATGATATTCTGGATTTACCATCAGGGCAGGATCCTGATCAGGCAGCGCTGTGCAGTGAACGTGCTTATACTGTCTTTTTATAGTAAGCTCCACAAGAAGACGGAAGGGTTTTGATTAGCGGAAAGAAAAGTCAAACGTTATTAGAACACAAGCTTGAATAGTTAATTTTTTAAATATGTGACAAGGTAGACAATAGAAAACCAAAAGGTTTATGCACAGCTCTTCCTCACCCACTGTGTCTTTGCAGGCAGGCCCCTGTTTTCACTCAGTGGCTTTCTCAACAGCAGCAAACGCAAGGTCTTCTGAGGTCCTTAGGGAGTTGTGCCCGTCCCTCATGAGAGCTGCCTCTCTGCCCCCGACCACAGGCTCGATTTCTGCACAGGCGCTGCAGGCAGCAGCTCCACGTGGTGCCCCTGTGCCAGCCAGGCCCCGTGGTCTTCACAAGTGTCACTCTCCTGAGCCTTTTCTTCCACTGCTCCAGAGGAGGAGTGATCTCCTCTTCCAACAACATGAGTCCAACTGATCACATTTGTGAAGTACGTAATATGTAACAGAAAACTCACAAAGACAAAAAAAAAAAGAACTGATTCCTCCTGCATTACGATTATCCAGAATTACTCAGATTGAGAGTTGATAGTTTCATACAATTTCCCAAAAGTGCTCCTTAAGTCTCTCAGCTAGGCCAGCAGTTTAAAAGAAAGCATTCTGTGCTTGCTAAGAAGATCTTTCTTGCAAATCAACACAAGCATAAATTCCCTGTAATCATAGCCAGCATTTACAAAACTGTGAAATTCAAGTCATCTCTTTCTCCTTGTACAGTGGATAAAAACCCTGATTTTAATACACACAGGGTTGAGATCCACCAGATAGTGGTATTACCTGTGGAGAAAATAGCATTAGTTCTCCATCTGTCTGAGAAGATCAGAGAAAGCTGGTAATAGTCCATGTTACTGAATTCACCTTGATGCTTCTGGTGCATATGTGATTACTTTGAAGCTCCGTTCGTGTTTATTTGGCTACCTTTCAGAGACAAAAACTCAAGTACCTTCTCTCCTAATGTAAAATACCATATAGATATAGCAGTGATGCACCTGTAAAAAGACTAATGTACAGACAGTTTCTTGTAACGGATTTCTCAACCCATTAGGATGCTACTTGACATTAGTATTTTATTATGAGAAACAGCTCTTTCTGGCTTCTGCTTTCTGTTCATTTCAAAGGAAGTGATACTAGTGATAGATCAATAGGGCCTAGGAGAGAAATCTCCTATGCTTTGTGTCTTCTTCCATGCTTTGTTTACACCGTATTTTCTTAAACATTTCTTTTTCTCTAAATCCTATGGGCTTCATTCCCAGCCTTTTCCATAGTTGGCATGCTAAAATCATCTGCAATGAAACAGCTCATACCGATACTGTTCTTTAAAGATAACAACCGAATGAACTAGTAGCAGTGTCTGTGGAAGAACAATACTGCCCCTATTTATGAGGAGTTAACATTTGAAAGGCTGTCATGACTCGAAGCTTAGAGATTTTGTACTGCTCTGAGTCAAACAGTGCGCACGTAGCTGCTTAGATGTTTGACACCACCGGTGCCTGTGTTGTAGCTGGTGCAAAATGATTGAAATATTATACATGGAAATAGAGTCAGTATTTTCTTTCCAAAAAAAAAAAAAAATCAATCAGCAAATAGCATCAGCAAGGAAGCCTACGGGGTGTAAATGATCTGTGAGAGGAGCCTAAGATCGTGGTGCAGTACAGAAAAAAAAATACAAACAGTCCAAGAGCCATGACCTGTTAATGAGGACTGGGATAAGATGCAACTAAACTGGAGCTCCAATATAAAGTAAAGGGACAGCACTTCCAGACAGATATTTCAGAGTGTGGGGTTTTCTTTAATTTAAAATCTCCGTAACATTTTATATGAACAGCAGATACTATTAATGATACTGTCACATCTAGATAACCAATCTGTCAATAAATATTTAAAAGGAAAACATTCAGCTATCTATGAATGACAGTTAATAAGCTAGTTGATGTTATTAACAGACAGAACAAAACTTTCCATACAAGAGGATGGACACTGAAAGTTTATTAATTTCGCATATTAGACATATTTTAGAAAATCAGTTTTAGATAAGAGATTGGTTCTTGGTTCATGACAAAACAAAATTCTGCTTTTGTGCTGAAACTGCTGGCAAATATTCTAATTCTGAGATTAATTTTATGCGATAGGAGCAGCAGGAGGGGGCTGCCCCGCCAGGGCGGGTGGGCAGGGAGCTGAGGGGGGACAGTGGGGCAGGCAGGGAGCACCCCCACAAGGTGAGCCAGGCAGGGACGGTGGCAGTGACCGCGGACAGACACATCCCAGGGCAAATCCACAGGGACGAGGATGGGATAAGGTCAATTCGGGAGGGTGAGTCGGTGGGTGAGGATCAGCAAGGTTCATGGCTGGGCACAGATGTCCCCATAGCATAGCTGGGGCGAGTGTCAGGGACATGGAGCTGAGCTCGCATGCAGCTCCTGCAGAAGGTGGGGTGGCCCCGACCAGGGTTCTCGCTGCTCTTTTTCACACGGGTCTGGTCCAAGGCTACGCAGCTGCACCATCCCCGCGTGGTCTTGAGCACAGGCAGTCAAATCTCAGGGGCAAGGAGAGGGAAAATGCTTGCAGAGCCTGCTGCTGCCCAACAACAGGCCAGTGTATTTTCATGTAGGCTATTGAGTTACTCGATGACAATTTTGTCTATTGGCACCAAATCCAAAGAGTGAAATTGTCACATTTTGCTTATTGGATTGTTCGCATGTGTTTGCTTGCCTGCAGCCCTTTGCAACACACCGTAGTAGAGTGATACCTATTTTAACAACCCTTCTGATGGAGATCTCCAGTGGGAATTGGGAATTCAGAACCTTTCCATGCTATGTTTGCTTTTTATAGAGGCTGATGGATTACCAGAATCGTGGACCAGACTGCATGAGATTTCTCAAGCAGCAGGTCAAAAAAAAAATCATGTTAAAATCAGAATTTATTAAACATAAAGATCAAACAGTAATAAACAAAAGAAATGATTTGCATAACATGCCCCATCTGGATACGTTGAAAATTGTTTCGAAGGTGCTTCTCTTTTCTTTGTTAGAGAAAGAAAACAAAAATACCTTGTATCTTTCAAAAGTCATATGTTCCCTGTGGGCCCTGTACATCTTCTTCATGCCTTCTCTGTATTAGATTTTTCTTCTTCAGTTTATCGGGTCGTTTCTTTTCAAGTGTCAGTTGTTTAAGCATACCTCATTTCAAAACAGCTCTTGAAATAAGCATCCCAGGAGTCAGAGCTACCAGGGTCTTCCAACTTTTTTGTAGGCTGCTGGACAGACTACTGTCAATCTAAGACTTAAAGTAAGTCTGAATGACAATGAAAGAAGAATTTGCCATGCTTTTGACATCTAAGAACATTCTAATTTAGGATGAAACTAAATTCCAAAATGTTAAGTTCAACAACTTTCTGACTCCTTTGTGACAGAAGTGACCTGAAAGGCTACGATTCCTATTGTTAAGTATGTGATTTCTCTTGCGTCTCTTTTATGATTTAAGATAATGATTTCACTACATCATTTAAATATTTCCATTAATATTTTATATCCAACATCTGCAGCAAAAGACCAAAGAGTAAACTGTCATATCCACGATGCGGTGTGCCTGCATCACTCCTCTCTGATACTGCAGGAAACCAAGATCAAGATCATGACATGCTGGCTTTCTGCATTTGAACAGACAGATCGACGAACACTACTGCGGCTTTCAAATGCAGACTTTAATTTTTTTCTCTGCTTTGAATTCAAATTGCATTTCAAATAAACTGTGAGAAGTAAATTGGTTCAGGCAAGGTATTAAGATCAGAATTCTCTCATTTTGAAATTACTTTGTCACTCACTTCAGACTTAAGCTCAAAGCATTATGTTTCTGTCACACTTCCCTTGTTTCTCAGAAGGTGGGAATGTACATAAGCAGGCAGAAATGGGAGACTGGCTTTCACCACGCACAGTGTCGCTCTTGCACAGTCGGGAGATCCTATGCAAAACACAAGGTTTCTAAACCTCTAAATCTTCTTAACAGTTTACCAGTTCAGTGTATTATCAAGTTAGCAATAGTTACGCTTCTATAGAAAGATGATATGCATATAATACTGTTGAAAATTGAGGCTATTGCATAATTTTTTCTACTTCATTCTACTTCTACTTCTGCCACTATTGCAAATTACTTCAAAATTCATAAAAGCAGTATGGTGTAACAAGCTGCATAGGTAGAGGCTTTATACATTTTTATCTTTAATGGCTAGCTTGAAAATCTTCACTTGTGTCACTGAGAGGCAATTGTGAAAGAGAAATTGCAGCTCTTTACTTCTTAGTAGCTGAACAAAATCCAGAAAAATAAGATGCCAGTGGTGTTTCTTAGTTTGTTATGAAAGCAAGTTTTATGTGATTATGCTTTCTGTGCCTGTGTTGCTGAACACGAATGCAGGTGGTGCGTTCCTGTGTACATTATTCTGTCAATTCCATTCCAATAATATTTAGTTCAATTGTCCAATCTCAAGCAAATTTACAGACAGAGAGGAATCTAAAATATATTAAATTCCCAAGAGTTCCCTGAAAAATGTGACCAGGTAGAGGAAAGAGACTTTTTTAAGCCTCCCCTGGGGGCAGAAAAATATAGTGTGGCTTCAACCATTATAAAATATCAGATAATCTACTAGGAGAGATAAATTAGGAATAATATAACCAAGGCAATATGTTTCATTTGCAGTTTCATACCAAAAGATCCATTCCTCAGTCTAATTTTTTCCTTTTCTATGAAATCTTAGGTGCAAATCTGACATTTTTGTACAGTCAGGATATTAATAATGTCTCTTTCTCCCTCTTTTGCATTCCCTCACTTATGGATTCTCTGATGTCTAGTAAGAGTTGAACTCATGCTACAGTCTTAGTATATTCTGGTTTAAAAGGCAAGCAGACATAACAAAAAGATCCACTGAAAACTAAGTTTTATTAGTGCTTTTGCTCACAAAATTGTTTCACGTTGTACTAATCGTTAAAAGAATGTTGATCAGAGAATACGATAACTCTGACCCAAAGAAAATAATATAAATAACTGCTGTTCTGAAAGATGCTTAATGAATATTATCAGTAATTCTTACTCATTCTTGGTTTTCAGATGAAGCAGATTGGTCACGATGGCTACAACCCCACCTCTGTAGCTGAATGGCTGGATTCCATTGAACTGGGTGACTATACCAAATCCTTTCTAATTAATGGCTATACATCGATGGACCTTGTGAAAAAAATCTGGGAGATTGAATTAATTAATGTAAGTTGATCAATTTATAGCAGTAGTTCCTCCTAAATACATTATAGTACTTGCCCTTACATATCAAAGAGAAAGCACAAAAGCAAATTGCACTACAAATACTGTCATCAAGTACTGTTAATGATTACAGCTTTCATGCCTATACCTGGGTTGACTGCACCCTTTGCTTCCATTTGCTTTGCCATTGTCTTTAGCATGGTATTCAATCAGCATGATTCTGTTACCGCTTCAGGATGCTGAATGGCATTTAAAAATCTATTTTTGTAGTTTATAGCTACAAAGCATAAGTTGTTGCTTTTAAAGTGCCTAAAACCAGTACTTCTTGTAAAGATACTTACAGTTTACTTTTTCCACATGCTCTGGCTACATTAAACATAAAATAAGGAAACCTTAAATATACTTGATAAGTTATGCTAAAGGAACAAAATATTTTATTTAATTATCACTTTTGCTTGAAATTTTATTTCCATGAGTCGGTTAAATTATATGGCCACATATAGGCAACCATAAACTTTAATGTGGACTGCACTGCAGAGTGATTTGGAATGAGATTAATTTTGTACTGTTACAGTGAAGACATTCACAGTACAGCTCTGCCAAAGGAATTTTCCTATAAGTTATGTGTCTGAAACTGAGTTATTTCCTTTTATAAAAGATAGATGATTATAGCTTTGGATCTGCTGTGGCTTTTGCAATCAACTGTATTGTCAGTTTATCTGAACTTCAGGGCAACCTCTACATGGAGAAAAGCCCAATGTCATATTTCATTGGCTCTTCACAGACAAAAGGCCGTGCTGTTCCTTCTAACATAGGAGATACTGCATCTCTGCCTCTAATTAGTGCCTAATTCCCAGAACAGTCAAAGAGCTACCCGTAACCATAGGCAATCAAGCATAAGATAGAGCAGCTGATACAGCTTTATAACGGGAAACAGTTCCCAGTGTGTCCCAGGCTGGGGAAATGGAGAACATAATGATGGTGCGAAGCCATGTTTCAACACAGTAACTGGTGTATGAGGCACCAGCAGGTATCGCCCAAGACCAGCATCTAAAGAAAAGAAAAAAAAAAGAAAAAAAAAAGGAGGTATTTCATATTAACTGACAGACAAAACTATTGCATGTTAGGATTTCTTTTCTTGCTGTCACATTACAGTAAATGTTAACTAGCACAAAAATATAGAGTAAGGACCAAACTCTGCCTTACGTGTTATGTCTGTTGCCTTCAATGCATGTTGTAGGTGTATAATTGAAGTTAGGATATGACTGATGCTATTATGGGTGTCTGCTGCTAAGCTATTTATAACTGTGTCTTTTTTCTGTAAGTGGCTGGAATTTTAATAAGAACTGGGGACCCTTTACTCCAGAAACTAATATAGATTAATAACCAGCACCGAGTTGAAAAAAGTGGAAGTCTCTGCTCATATTGTCTTCTCTAACTTAATTTTGCATCCCAAACATTTTGCCATAATCAATTCGGAAACAAATTACCCTTTAGCTCCCCCAAGTGGATCATTAAAACTTCATTAAAGGCTTGTGGTTTGATTCCAAACTTGCTTAAACTGATGAAAAGGGAAGTACCTGCTCTGAAGTTAACAGGAATACCCTTCTGTAAACTTAGTATAAACCAGACCAGTATATATCCCTCTAACTTTACAGCTTAACATCATGTTCTCCTTTAAGGCCTGTACTTCTTGGGAAAACACTCTCTTTTGCCATGAGTTGCAAGAAGAAGCTGTTAAACAGTTGTTTAAATATTTGTAGAGATACAGATACCTATAGAGATAAATATTTCTCCCACCTGATATATTATTGGATTATGTTGTTCAAGAGCATAGTAAATAAAACGTTTCTACATTCTCAGAATTTCTATTTTAGTCCAGCCAGTACATATTTAATTCCCACCAATCAGTAGCAGCTAATTGTAATGAAATAATGCTCACTGAGAAAATCTGTAGCTTAGCAAAGTATTTACTGTTATTTTTCTGTTTCAATTGAGGGGAATATTTCAGAAATGGACAAGAAATTGGTTTGAAGCATTGTGCAGTCTGGCAGAACAAGGTGCTTATCTCTGACCAGCAGGCCTGCTGTTTGATATCGATTTCAAAGGTCTCACTTCCCACTCAGGCGATGGCAAACAAGAGCTTATTACAGAAAATTTTTCATAAAGGAACGCATAAAGGTCAAAGCCACTAACTCTGGTATAGGACTCCTGACTTGAATATGTCAGAATCCAGACGCCTGAAAAATAAGAGAAAAAACAGACTCAACATCCTGAAAAGAATTCAGAGTACCCTTGGTTCGGTGGTTCTTGGTGCTTAAGTTGTAGATGGAGCAAGAAGTTTCATTTGCACGTACACCAAATACGCAATCAAAATGTATCAAGGGATACAGATGTGATAACTTTTTCATTTTAGGCATCAGTTTAAACAGTTGCAGCCACTGAATTTGACATAAAAGCCTTTCCTGCTTTGGTGCAAGGAATCCCTTAGTTCATATTTGGTGCTTCTTTCCATTAAGCCATTGGGAAATCATCCATGGCTTCTGGAGGGGTAGAAACAGATTTGAAGGTACAGATAATATTTTCTTTTAGGTAAACTAGCATAGCTGAACGGACAGGGAAGAGAAGGGGACATTTAATTTTTCACAAGCCCTTCTTTACATCTTAAAAAATGAAAATTCTTTATTATCTTCTTTCTACACTTTTTGTGATCATCAACTTACATGCCCATGGATGAAGTTCATGAAGTTTTAGATTTTTTTCTTAGATGTAAACTAGTAATAAGGTCATCCTTTATCATAACGCATCTCAATGTACTGTTGCGAGTTTTACTTGTCACATGCCTCTGAAGTTCCACGTGTGATGCTGACCAAGATACTTTTCTTCTAGTTCGGGGCATAAATCTATTCAATTAAGTTATTAAAGCAAACAGTTCATTTTTTGAAAGACAGAAAGAAGAATGCATATTCTGAAAGTCTCCCTGCAGCTGAATGAAGCTAACCTCCCTAAATTCCCTTTATAAAGTACAAAGAATGGCGAAATAAAGGATCATGCTGAGGATGATTCGGGGTGGTTAAATTATGGTTAATTATCTGATTGCTTGTTTGTCTCTCCCTATTGACATACAGAGATGCTAAGAAGATTAGCTTTGGTATGACTGTTGATCTACTTGAGGGTAGAAAGGCTCTTCAGAGGAAAATGGACAGGTTGGATTGATGGGCTGAGACCAACTGTATGAGGTTCAACAAGGCTAAGTGATGGGTCCTGCGCTTGGGACACAACGAGCCCATACAACGCTACAGGCTTGGGGAAGAGTTGCTGGAAAGCTACCTGGAGGAAAGGGACCTGGGGGTGTTGGTCAACAGGCGGCTGAATGTGAGCCAGCAGTGTGCCCAGGTGGCCAAGAAGGCCAGTAGCATCCTGGCTTGTATCAGAAATAGTGTGGCCAGCAGGAGTAGGGAAGTGATTGTCCCTTTGTACTCGGCCCTGGTGAGGCCGCACCTCAAATACTGTGTTGAGTTTTGGGCCCCTCCCTACAAGAAAGACATTGAGGTGCTGGATTGTGTCCAAAGAAGGGCAATGAAGCTGGTGAAAGGTCTAGAGCACAAGTCCTGTGAGGAGCAGCTGAGGGAACTGGGGATGTTTAGTCTGGAGAAAAGGAGGCTGAGGGGAGACCTTATCACTCTCTACAGCTGCCTGAAAGGCGGTTGTAGCGAGGTGGGTGTGGGTCTCTTCTCCCAAGTAGCAAGTGAAAGGACAAAGGAAACGGCCTCAAGTTGTGCCAGGGGAGGTTTCGATTGGCTCTTAGGAAAAATTTCTTCACCAAAAGGCTTGTCATGTATTGGAACAGGCTGCCCAGGGAAGTGGTTGAGGCACCATCCCTGGAGGTATTTAAAAGACGTGTATATGTGTCACTTAGGGACATGGTTTACTGGTGAACTTGGCAGTGTTAGGGTTAAGGTTGGACTTGATGATCTTAAGGGTCTTTTCTAACCTAAATGATTCTATGATTCTATGATTAAAGTTAAACTTTGTGAGTTATCCCTTACTCCCATAGGACATTGGAATGATCAGAGCTTTAGAACAGTTCTTACTCTTTCCAACACTGTTTTGCTATCCTTGGAAGTTACTATCTAGTCAAGCACATTTAAAAAAAAAACTGCAAGGAGAATGCCATGCATATGAGAGAAGGAGAAGGTCTGAGACACTGATGGTAAAGGCCGTCTTCCCTCAGCTTCTCTTGTCCTCCAGCTACCTCATTGGCATTAAGAAAAAAATTTAATATGCAGCTTCCTGCAATTTATTGTAAATGATTCCAGCAAGGTAATATCTGCTCTAACTTATGTGCTAGTTTCTTTCAGACTTTTATGTATACATATATAGTGTGTGTGTTTCTTCAAGCACAATCAAGCAGCAATTACTTAAAGCATTTGAATCAGAAGAGTCATTTTAAAAGTTATTCGTGTTTCTTGCGAGCTCCCACCAGCATTCTCAGTCCTTTTTCAACAAGCCAGACTTTGAAATTTAGATTCTGTTTCACTAATTCATTTGTCATTTAGATCAAGAATTTTCCCAGATCCATTTTGTCAGGTATGTGCTTCCTGGGAAGTATTGTTCTAATTTCCTTATCCTGGGATTGTAAGTAGTCAGAATGCCTTCTCCCAGCATTGGCTTTCCCAGCACTTCTGTGTTTGTCTCCCAGGTTTCTTCGCTCATTAGAGAGGTCAGATTCTGTACCCAGATTCAGGTATGATTTATTCGATGCTGTAGCTACGTGGAACTTTTCTGAAATATATAAAATCTGCTGGAAAAAAGTCCACTATGTTCTGAAATCCCCTAACCCATCTGAAGTGTGCACCTGTGCTTTAAAGTATAAATGCTTTTCTACATGACTAATCATATTATTCTTGTCTGTTATTCTGGATTACTTACGTAACCCTCCCCCTCAGGGAGTCACTCTCTTCAGGGAACTTTTAGCAAAGAGATTCTTCAGGCAAGATATAAACAGCTTAAAAGCACAAAGCAAGTTATTTATCGTCTAACACACACAATACATTGTAGGGCTAATGAACTAGGCATTAAATCAGCCCCCACCAAATGAGTCACTAAGTCTACTGGGCAAGTAGTCATCACTCAGGTAGGGGAGGGCTGGCCTCTGTTGCTCCCTGGAACAGGCTGATCTATGATGTTGCTGAGTTGCTGTCTTCTGATTTCCCTTTTTTTCCTTGTGATTTTATACCTTTTCATGTGAGTGTTGTTATCCTTGAATCCTTGAGGTGCCAGTTTCCCCTATCTCAACAATCTCACTTATGTCTGCAACTTTACCTTTCTTATCTCGCATGCTTCCAGCCTGTGCACTCTCTCAGAGCTCCTTCTCACGCCCTAGCAATTTTCTCAGAAGAAAACTGAGAACGGTTGCACAGCTGCGCTGTACCAAAAGTAGGCCTTGAATCACAGATAGCTGAACTCCTGGGAGGAGGGTTACATGTAAGTGACCTGGTTTACATTTCTTCTCAATTAGTTCATCCTGCACTGCGAGCTTCTTCTATTTTTGTACATGCATCTTTCACATGGATGATTCAGTCTTTGTCTCCTGTAAAATTAATGTTTACCAAATGGTTTCTTAAACTCAATTACTGACCAGATTTTGAGCTTTTGGGGAAGTATTCTTGTTACCGTCTCTCACAAATTGCATTCCAGGTTTACAGTAGGGTATAATGATTGCTCTTCAGGACCAGATCAAAGATAATAGAGAGAGAAAATAGCTACCAATGGACTGCCTTCCATTAGTTTATAGCTAAATACTTTGGACCCTCCACAACATCATTGACAAGTTCCACGATTTAATTTAATTATATACTGTGTGAAATGGTGATTCTTTAGTTACGTTAAAGTCTGCTACATGATCATTTCACTGCAGCCCACGAGGTTTTGTACTGTAGGAATGAAAGAGCATGAAAATGGCCATACTGAAACAGATCAGAGGCTCTGCCTAACCCACTGTGCTGTCTATAAAAAATGGCCTTAAACAGATGACCAGGGAAGGCTACGTGGATAGGACAGGCATATTATGAACTATCTGCATAGCATTCTTCTAGTCATTAATGATTTTCAGCTCAGGGACTTCTGGAATTGGGCAAGATCTTCCCAACTGGTCCTTGTCTTTCTTACCTTGAATGAGTCATTATCATCATCAAGTTTTGTTATCTTACTGCTAGTCTTCATTCCTATGGAATTTATAAATATATTGAACAACAGAGGTCCATTCACAGATCTCTTCAGAAATTCACTAAGATCTTCTTCCACTGTGAAAACTGCATTTTCTCCTACAGTTCCGTGGTTTAACCAGCTATTTACCCATGAAATAACCCCTTCTTATGGCTTAATGCCATGGCTTGTTTTCTTTTTTTCTTAAAGGCCTTTTAAGAGTGGCTTCCTCAAAAGGCTTTAGAAACCCAGGCAAACAAGCACCTCAAGCAGATCATCAACATACTTTTTGACTGTTTCAAAGAACTCCACTGGGCTTTTGATATGAGGTGCCTTTACATGCAATCACTTTAACTCTTCCTGATTGCATTTATCTGTGTCCCCACTACTAGTATGCATTATTGAATTGCTACTGATTTGCCTGGGACGGGCCTAGAGGCCGGTATTTCCGTGAATCTTCCATGAACTCTTTTCAAAAATCGTTATCAATTTTGTCACCTTCCAGTCCTCAGAAAACAAGAAGGTTTTAAGGGGAAAGTTACACATCATTGCTAGCAATTCAGCAAGTTCATCCTTCAGTTCCTTCTCTATTTATCTTTTCTGTGCTATGGTTCATTTTGCACACTTCTATCGTTTCTCCTTTCATCTCATTTGCAAACTGAAGAGTCTTAGTCCATTTAGCCATTCCATACTTACAGAAATCCTTGCTCTGTTTCTTTCTAGTCCTTCTCTGTACAGTTCCAGCACACAGAGTGCCAGCTATACATGTCTAATTTCAAAGTCAGAACTGCTTTATACATATTTAGCTTGAGCCTATAGCTCCAATTAATAGCAACCACTATATTGAACCTAGTTCTCAAAGCTCTCATGAGGCCTTAGCCAACTAACGCACCTACAATCTCAGTATAACTTACAGTCTCTGCTTAAAGAACTTAAAAATGGACCGCATACTGCATTCAGGTTCCTTGACCGGGTTAGTGTCTCACTTAGCAGCCTCCCCATCTACTCCAGCAAAGCAGATATAGCAACCCCACAGCTTGACTGGGTAATACACACCAAACGGATGGATTTCGTACAGTGCTCACTTAACAGCTTAATTTCCCATGCTCTGTAGCATGAAAAGATACCTTTTTCTTCAGAGGGCTGTCCTTCAGATTCTGTTTGACAAATTACTCTGCGACTCTTCTTCTCTTGTTATTACTTAATTTCCCAAGCGTGCCACTCTGCAGAGGCAGTTTTTGAAGAGGAATGGAACATTACATCTCAATAACATATTCTCAGACATTGAGACTGCAGATCTACAATTCCTGTTCCTTCTCCTCTCTAGCTCAGAGCCTTGTGCTAGATTTCAGGTCGCTGAGAAGAATTAAGAGTGCATGGAGCCACAGTCCTTTCTGATCTCCCAGAGACACTGCTGACTGATAAAAATGCCCATAGCTCTTCCTGTAGTTGCTTTCTAAATGGCTCCAACAATTTTGGTAATCAGAAGAGCTTTGAAGACTATTAAAAATAACTTCTATAGTTGTTGAGTTTAGAAAATTCTCTATATGACTTTTTCTTTGTTCACTCTTCCCGAACATTCAGGAGCATATTACTAGTGTACTTGATTAAGAAAGTACTTGAAGTTAATTTATGTGAACCAATACTTTTAAAACAGCTGCATATATAAACATGTTCACAGGCATGTTTGTATGTATGTATTTATACATAAATGTATATAATTGAAAGTAAAGAATTCTCCGGCAAGCTAAATGATGGACTATCATACTGAAAATGCAAATGGCACTTCCGTAGAAACAACCATGTTGATGTACTGGTGCAAAACCAGAAGTCTTGTGTTTCAGAGTTTCTAGGTAGCATAAAATGCTAGAGAATGTCTCTGACATCCTGCAAAAACAAATATGCCTGTTTTACTGAGGAACAGATTTTTCTAGTCTTCGAAAATTTTATGGGAATCTTTAAAGTTCTCTGCCAGGCAGACTGAACTTTAGGTCTTCTCACTCATTAGTAAAGTAGTAGTCTATGTATAGGATGCATTACGACATTTAAGAAAATCTTTTCTACTACATTTGTGGTGCTTTTTATGTTAAATAACTACAATTTTGAAATGATTAATGCACAGCCTTGATTGATTTGAGGAAATATGAAAGAAACTTTCAAGATCCATTCAAATTCTCTGGCTCGTCTCTTTGCAAAACTATCCTAATTAACATAAATAATAGGACCAAGTATTAAGCATTTTTTTGACAACAGGATAGTTGCTTATGTATTTCAAATCAAATACTTCGAAGATGGGTCTGGAACTGAATAGCTTTCATCATGATGTATTATTTCTTCATGAGGTAAGACATGTATATGGATTTGCTCGATTGCTCCTACGTTAGTAGAACAATGCTGCAAATGAGATTACATTAATATGTGTTAACTGTTGCAGTTGTAAATACAAAGGATAACTCTCTAAATTACTATATTTCCCTTTGAAATGGGACCAGTAGGTTCATTGCATTTACAAAAAAAAGTTATGAGATATTATACAAATAGCAATTTTTTTTCCAAACACAATAGTTGTGTAGATTTTGTTCATCCAGGGCACCCACAGAGGGTGGGTTTTAATAATGGGTTTTAAAAGGGTTTTAATAATGCACATCTGTTTCCTTTGCAAGCATGAAATACTTACCAATTGCAATCATATAGTAAATTTGCTCCATTGGATCTTGCATTTGAAAATTATTCTTTCTGCAGTCAGATTCTTTCTGCTTTGAATACTGGTAGCATCTCCATCAGTCACTCAGTTCCCAAATGATTGTGGATGTTACTGATCATTTAGGAACTGTTGTTATGTTGTAGTATTGCAGTGGATGTTTCTAGAAATCTCACTGGAAGCTCTTTATCCTCAACAAATCCATGTGCCGTAACATGTTTAACTCTTATGTACAGTTTCTGCATGTAACATTTTGCATAGGTAGTGATCTCGTCGCCTTTGAGTGATTTGCTGTGCAAACTTCCATCTGTTCCTCATGGTAATGCAAAATACTTTCTAAATACGTCATCCTCTTTCCTCTATACTATTACTTGCAAAAGATCAGGAGATGACATAAACCCTGGCAATTTCTGCAAAGCATCTACTGTTTGCCTCTTCCTACTCCCACCTTGGATCATGGCAGTGCTCAGACTCGGGGAAAGTGGGAGGAAAAACACTTCTTTTAGATCAAATACAGTGCTTTATTCAGTTTACAATATAGCATGGTAAAGAAAGAAAGAGAAAGCATTTGCACTGTGGACATTTTCACAGCATTTATTTTTTGGTAGTATACTGATTCTTTTGTAATCCATCTGGTGTCATTTTGCACTAGAGGTTATTTAAATAGAAGAGATTATGTAAGTACTTTGAAATCATTTCCCTAATTATATATTTATATTTCCTTATACTATGGCAATAATAAAAAAATTATTGTTTTCTGGTTAAAAAGTGATGGTAAAATAACCATGTCTGATCAGTAAATCTAGCCATTGAAATTTGCAGATTTCTTTTAATGTTTCCCATTTCCTGCATTTATTTTTAAATGTAAGGATTTTAGTCATATTAAAATGATATAATTTTTTAAAAACCACTTTTACCTCTTTTCTGAGGTAAATCGTTGTTCTTATATTAGAATTCTTAAAACCACAGCTTTTTCCCCCTCTCTCTTTTTCTCTTTTTTCTTTCCCTCTGCCCCACACTCTCTTCAAAACAAATTATAATCAGGTAGTGATTGGCAGCAATTTTTAGCACTAATAATCAAAGCTGAGCAATTTTAGCACCTATTGTGTTCCACCAGCAGGATCATTTTCTTGTCCTGTAACACGCTAGGTAGCACAAATGATTGATTTATAATGCAAGATAATTTTTTTATTAAAGCAACCTACTCTGCCTAGTGCCAGAGAGGGTCCTGTCTCTGAAGTATCCTAACAAAATCTCCCTCCATTCAGGCAGCTAATAAATTGCCTTATCATCTGATTTTCTGTCTAAAATCTTAGTGTTCTATAAGAAGGTTCATATTTCAAGTTTCAGAATGTGATCTCTTTTCCAGGGAGTATAGCAGAAGCAGCCCAACCCAAGACTCCTTATTCTCTTTAAAAAAGCTAGAAAATAACCTCTCTTCCCAGCCCACAAGTTCTCTACAAAAACAGATAAAATAAATAGTCACTAAATATTTTGTTGTCCTAGGCAACAACTTGTTCTGCTTTCAGTAGCTTAGAAGAGCTCGGGATAAAGAGTTATATTTTACCAGCTTAACCTTTTCAGCGTTGGTGAGCGTGCAAGAAAATTGGATTTCTATTTTAAAATAATGTTCCTTTTTCAGATCCTTTAATCTGATACTAATTTAGAAATTTTAGACACATCTAATTTTGAATTTGACTTCCTAAACATACAGTCTTAGGATAGCATCCTTCATTACAGTAATAATTGTAGATTGTAGTAAAGGTAGTTCCTCTAAAATAATTTCATTATGAGTATTTAAATTTTGTTTTCTAGGCAATATTTGTGCTAGTTTTGCTGGAACAAATTGATTGTTTCAAACATTTGCATTTGCTGTTCCCAAACCCTAACTGTCATAGTTCTAGCTTATGGCATTTTAAAACAGATTATGTTGATTGAAGGTCAATGTAAAATACTTGAAGTTTGTGGCAGATAAAAGCAAACAAACACAGTGATGTTAATGTTGTAAAGCAATACTTCGGCCTTTACTTTGAAGAAAATTTGTAGTGATAAAAATCATAAAGAAGTATCCCCTGTTTGCAAGGAAATAAAGCTGCAGAATTTATTACATAATGTTTTCAAGGACTGCAGTACTATTTTGATCCTTTTAACAGAATACTGTGGTTTTCAACTAACTCTCCCATTCAGCAGTGTTCAAACGAGAAATCATTCCTCTATAAAATGTTTTAAAATCTTTTTTTTTTTCCGGCTTCTTCATTGCTTTATAGGATATTGCGAGGAGTTGGTATTTCCAATAAAAATTCCCAAGAATGTATCAGATCTTGACTAGCATCATTTGTCTTATGTTCACGACTGCTTTTAATAGTTAAAGGCAAAGAGGACTGAATGGCAGTCATTTTAGCTATAAGGATGTTGAAGATCAGAAACATTTTAGAAACATTTTCCCTGCACAGCAGATTTTGTTAACATTCTCAGGTGTAAGAGCAAATGCAGTGCTGTGCCATATAGACCTATCAGAGTGATTAATGTGCCAGAAATAGGACAGCAGCATTATCCTGGGCCTTCTGCCCGATTCTCCCTTCTCATATTGTTCAGAGCTAGCTTGGATATCCCTGCCATCCACTGCATTTGTATCATACAGACGCCGTCCTGGATTTCAAAAAAGAGTGAAAAGTATGACACCGAGATTATTAATAGAAGTAAGGATGGAATTTTTCAACACAATAAAGATGAGGGGAAGGGAAATATTCACTTAGCTATAAAAGGTTCTATTGCAGCCTACAGCCAACAGGGCCTGAGTCCTTAAAGTCGTCTTCAAGGATTTTGTCCTTCATTGTTTTTAACTTTCAAAGGAATAAAGTTTCAGTCCTTTTGCATAAAGGGTAATTCAAAATTCTAATACCTGGTGGTGCCGAGAAACCTTTCATATTCAGTCTGTATTATTTCAAAATTACATACCATTATCTCCAGTTATCAATTTTCTACAGATGTAAATAACACACTGGCAGCCCCAATGTTTATACCCTTGAAATAGTTATTGGCAGGTATTTGTGATCCCTTTCATAATGATCAAGTCATTGCAAGGTTATGCACATCTAACTCCTGATTTATATTCCTACCTCAGTTTGTACTTTTTCTTATTCATTGCTTAATTTAAAGAATGTTCTTCATATCATGTAGAGATCTTAAAAATGCAGTATTCATCCAAAAGTAGTATGTAGTATGGATTTTAATTCACTGCCATAATCTGAAAAAGAATTTCAGAAAATGCAGTTAAACACGTTTCTATGTGCAATGATATTCAAAATGGTATTCAGATAATGAATTACAATATATCTGTTGCAAATCTGTTACTCTGTTAATAGAAAATGAGAGATCCTTCTAGTTTTATGGGGTTCAAAACAAATTCAGTTTCAAAATCTCTTACAGCTTTTTATCTGTGTTTTTTCATCGATGAATTAAGCACCTGATTCAGATGCAGTAATGAGAGAAGCTACTGGAAAAAATACAGTTAGACCTTACTTACACTTTTGTTCAGGTATTGAAAGCTGGATCAGAATCTGTCTGAGCCAGAGTCAGGTTACATGAACACACTCATCGGGAAAGGACATACATCAGTTTTCCAAACAGCAATTTCTATCATTCTGGAGGAGTCAGCCCAAGCCGTCCTGATTTTCTCAGGGTCTAGACTCCATGCTACCATTTAAAACAACAAATTCAATACTAAACACATTGGGTAGCTGCAGGTGAGCTGCTAATAACTGTCTGGCAGTGTCTATCATCAAAAAGGTTTTCTGCTCATCCCATCTTCCACATGCATTTTCTACTTGAAGATGGAAAACACAGTCATAATGTCTTCCTTTAAAATACATACCCTTCCAGTAAGCCACAAAGAAATGCGTATGCGCTCACGTGCACGCATAAAGCAAAAGAACAAGAATTATGCAGAGTTAAGTATTTTAAACATTTGTGTTCCCACATGCAATATGGTTCTACTGCGTTTTCAGTGAACACAACCAAACACAAGGTGGTTTTTGCTTCTTGTCTTATGAGTTACATTTATGTAAGATTTATATAAGCAATAGATAAGCATCAAAGCCATAGCCAAGGAGGATGGATGGCAAAACACTGGGCTAGTTCATAAATTTACATTATTAAAGAATACTGATAGATCTACGCTCCTTCTTTTGTTGAAGCTGAGCAGCAATTTTCAAGCAGAAATAATTCTTCTTACCTGCTTTTAATAGCAAAGTATACAGTAGCACTAGTACATGACAACCACCAAAAAAATTCATTATCTTGGGTTATCTGCTCTGATCTGTGAACATTTTTTTTGTTAATTTGTGGCTCCCTGGGAAGCAGAAGCATAAGACGTGACTTAATGTGAGAGAAAAAAATATGACAGAAGTTTAATATGCCTCTAAGCATATGGAGTGGTTGGCTTTGGAAATTCACTCGAACTGAAGCGTGGGAAAGAGGAAACTGAGAACTGAGGAGAGTTAGTAGTAAATGAGGGAGTTATATGCAAGGATGAGATGTCAAGAGTGGGAAACAACTGCCATTAGATGCTAATGGGCTTAGCAAGAAAGACTAGAAATACATAATGCAGTAACGTACACAGAGTATATAAGTACCTCATAAAACAGAAAAAGATTAAAGTCCTTACTTTAGGTCTATCTAAAATGTAAACAAATGACTACCCAGCTATATAGAGAGTTTCAAATACGCAAAATTATTTTCACAATTAGGTTTTCTGTTTTCCTTTAGTGTTCAAATTAGCTTGCTGGCTCTTTGCGGCAGGGAATCATCTTCATGGACTGATAGAGAGCTCCTAGAAAACTCTCTAAAATATGATCTAAAATGATAGTTTCTCTCAGTATTTTTACTACTGTTATTAATAAACAATTACAGCATATCAAAATGACGATTTACAGAAAATGTGAAAGATGACCACATGTCATATATTATAGAAGAAATAAAGCATTGGATAATGTTTCAGGTAAGAAGATTTGTGTCAAGAATACCTTGATGTGAGAAAGCATTTAAAAAAGATTCTTTGAAGATGTTTCATTTAAGCTAAGGTTCTGGGCAAAATATTTTCCTGGGGATTTTGGTATAACATATTTCAGTTTTTCACCATAAGATTTCTAATGGTCTCTGGAATTCAGATAAAGAAGAGAAGCAAACTGGCTGCTATCTTCTCTGCATTTCCCCAGGGATTTAACACAGATTATTCCAATGTGCCAATGATAAGACCCCCTCACTGTTTTGCAGGAGGTGCTGTTAAGCAAAATGGCTGAGATTTTGCGTTTATCGCTGACAATTTGTTATATTTCCATAAGCAACAGCATTTTAGCATTCCATTTGTTTTTGTTCTCAAAAGTATTTCTTTCTGTGTAAGCATGCAATGAGCTACTGTGTTTTTCTTCTGAGAATCAAAGAAGATATTGCTTATAATTCAGTACAGACCTATTAATAGGGCACTGAAGACCTTTATATGATCCTGAAACTCACTTGTTTGGTTTGACTGTGCATGTAGCAATTATCAAGACTTAGAGGGTCTGAAATATAAATCTTCTGATGGGAAAATGTCAAGGTAAGTTTAAATGAATAAGAGAGTCAGAAATGTGTTTACTGATGCTGCAGAAATCCGTCATCAGAATCACAACAGACATAATTTGAATATCTGAAATCTTGTACTCAGATTCAATCTTTGTCACGTCCTTCTGATGTCTTGAAAGTGGCAAAATTATTAAAAAAAAAAAAACCAAAACCAACAAACTTTCCCAATTATCTGTCAAAGTGAATGTAGGATGATGTGGTAAAGGAGATATCTCTGTATAACAAATCATTTTACTGAATTGTAAGAGATGAGTATTACTGATAATACCCACGGTCAGTTTTTACATGCAACTAGTAAAATAATAAGAATGTAGCATGCTTTATTTATTTCAGAAGCTAGCTGACACTTGGCTTTGAAAAATACCATGTGGAATCAATTCTTTTTATTGTTCATTTTGTTTTCTGCTTCATCCTTTTTATCTCAAGGGCAGTTTCCATGAAAATGTTTCGGAGCTCGGTTTGCTCTCACTGTGAGTTCCCCACCTGAGTTGCTAATCCTGTTTAGCTGACATGCTGAAAGTAAGTTGTAATGGTGCATAAAGAACAAACACTGGTCAGTACAACGTACATTCTGGGACATATCTGGAGGTTTTGTATCTTCAGTGTCTTCACCAAAGTCTTGCAAGCAGCTGAAAATTTGGCGGTACATATGTCGAGGTGTGCATGTGCATATGTGTAAAGTTCTGGAGATCTTCTGTATCTCCTCACAGAATTTATTGATGTTTTAGTAACCCAGCATGTTTATTCAGTGCATTGTTTGCCATGAGGCTCTTGAGAACGTTTTAAATGTATGAACTGAAGTGACTGTTGACTAAGGTACCGTGAGGTGTATAGGTGATAAGTAAAGCTGTATACATAGTAACATAAAAAAAGAAGCACTACAGAGTCATTGAATAGTGTAATATAATTTAATATATACTTATCCAATCTGCTTCCTATGTTATGTTTAACTTGCTGATGTCCTTCCTCCCCTGGCTTTTATTTTTTAAGACTTTTCCTTTGCCAGCCTTCATACGGTGTTACAGCACGAGCAATAAAAAACAAGACCAATGACATTCTCAGTGTTTTGACCGAACCAGTCTCTCTCTTCTCATGGATAAACAGAAGGAACCTCAGTTACATTGTTCAGTATTTTAGAGTGCATCATCTAACCAGCCATTCCCAAAATGCTTCAAGTTTCCAAAAAGGGTTTTAAGGCACATCTTTACTAAATTATGCCAAAAAGAAGGGCAATGTTGGGCACAATTCACAACTGTGCCTTTCATCTGTGAGTTATATTAATTAGACTTTTTACATATTCCAGTCATGAAGTGGGTGGAAGCGTAGCAAGACATTGCATTGTTGGAAAAGCCTATGCTTTTCATACACATGTGTTAATTTTTAAATTGCTTGCAATGATTGGTGCTACAGTACTCAATCATGGATATATTGGAAACTTTCCAGATTATTTTATTTCTGCAAAAGTAAAGGAACAAATTGGCTTATGAAACTATTTTTCATAACAGTATCACAATTTTGAAAAGAAAAATCAACTTTCTTTCTTAAATTTATTTTTCAAAATTTTAAAATTTTAAAATGTACAAAATTTTTAAAATTACATTAAAAATATAGCATATACAAAAGTATCATCTTCAAAATATATTTCATGACGCTAGGTGATCACTTGAAATTTCAGACAATTGGAAAGAAGTCATTAGTGTTTTCTTTGACCTGTATTGAACGTGCTAGATAATATTCTACTTTAGCAAAAGAGGGACCTATGAAGGAATAAAATTTCAGTTGCTGGCTATATCAGTGAAATTCATATTTACAACTCAGACATAGTCATAGAAGATATATGTCTAGATTCTTGCTATAATCATTGAAGATATGCAGTCATTTCTTCAATATGATTCATCCCATCCTAAAGCAAATGCTTAAATTACATCAGATGAGTCATGCCTTGTGCCTATTTCTCTCTGCTAACTTAAAGGGACCCTTTTGTGAGTGCTGAGGTCTCTATTGTGGATATTTTACATTCCGTAAGATGAGTATCACTGTAAACCTGAATGTGGCTTCATATATGAGAAAACAGAATACAAAATTAATGAATAAAAATGTGATATCCAGCAAAAATAATAAGCTATAGTCGGGAGGGGGAGGAGAAAGAAAAGAAAAGAAAAAAAAAAGTCCCAGTACCAAAACTTCTGAGATGAATACTGTTTCCCCTAGAAATCTGTTTGTCATTTGTGGAAACATACTGGGAAGTCTTGGTATGTTCTGAGAGTTATTGTAGCACACCATCATACACCAACACATTTTACCATTAACAACCACTGCATGTACCAGACTGCTAAATTCTGTGTACTCCTTAGGAAAGTCGTATATCATACATCTGGGTTTTCTTCAGTCCTGCAACTATGTGCATCACTTTCTTCTATGGCAGTTGTATCACAAAACAGAACAACTTTTGCCATATCTTTTTAAACCCACCCTATTAGTTATGTATTCAAAGAGTGGCCAAAGTAAATAGTACTTCATCTTTAGTCTCATTTTTCTGACACGCCAGTTTTGTGAAAAAGTCCAGAATAATCCCATATAAAGCAGATTTTCAGATTCTCTTTAAATTTCTGTGTCCTACCCAGGACCTATGTTTCTTATTCAGGCAAGGTAAGTCCCATTCAAGTAGCACAGATCCTGATTTTCTAAAGGCTGTGCTCTTTACAGCTATGCCTACAGATTTGAACCTATGTGAACTTCCTAGGGATAAGTTTTATATAAGATGATACTTTGTAAACTTCACTGTGAGATAATAAAAATTAATTCTGTGTTTGGCAGTTAAATGAAGCACTTGCTGAAAGTATAGTTCTATAAGTCTCTCAGGTTCAACTAATATATCTGCTTTACGTCTGAGACCTAGAAAACTTTTCCAAACATTTTTCTAGTGGTCTCTTAGGAAATGTGTACATATATGGCAAAGAAGGAATGAAATTTGATTATGCTTTCCTACTCGCTGAAAACAGAGGAGCCATACATGCAGAATCACCAACTCCTGGCCATACTCCTGAGATTAGTTTAGAATACAAAAAAGTTTGACTATGTTGTTATAAAAAGACTTGTTATCAAAACATATTGTAATTTGCCCTTGATATTTCTGTGCATCATTTTCGTATAGTTTTGCACACATCACCAGAAAGATACTAAGATGTGCTTCTGGGAATTGAGAGAAGAAACAAAAAGCTCACCAGATAGTTAACGAAGCCTATTTAGAAGATATCAGTAAAAGAATGTAATACTGTTACCAATACTGCTATGGACTACAGAAGGAACATGACAGAACTTTATAGGTTTGAAGTGTAAAACCAGAAAGGCGTCAGAGTAATGTATTCTAATTAAAAAAAAAAAAAATGATTACATTAAAAAAAAGACGCTTTTAAATTAATTAAAGGAAAAAATTGTTCATGACATATGAGAAGTCAGAAAACTGTCTCTCAGAATGAGCGGTGTAAACATCATCCTTTGATACATTTAAAGTAGGTGAAAAACAGTGTATAATAGAGTAATAGCCCTGCATGAAAGGAAGACGGGTCGGAAAGCTAGTAGGAGTCTCCCCAGCCCTAACTTCCGTGATTCAGTGGTGATACCACGTATTAACTTTCCCATAAAGCAGCATATATCGCTATACTGCTTACAAGATGGCATTTTAGAGTCATTGTAATAAATGAAAATGCCACTAGGTGGTTCTGGTGCTCTTCTAACAAGGATCGAGAATGTGAGTGCACGGCAATTCTACGTTCTTTTTTTGCTGTATTGTTTTCCTAACTATTCTGAGCATGTCAGAATCCAAACATTTAGTTATATTCTAAATGATGGTATTAATATTATACTCCTTGGTTAAGGATAAAATACCCTTGGTCAAATAAGACCAAGGTATGAGACTTCAATGTTGTGACATTCCATAGGTAGGTAGGTAGTATTTATCAGTTAAACTGCTAGAGCTATGTTTTACTTTAGCCTTCGAAATTGCCTTCTTGAACTTGTAAATTTGAACTGTAACCACAATGGACTCATAATTAGGTTTTTTATGTGAGATATCATCAATCTAGTAGAATTTTAAATTAGTATGTTTATTGTAAGTTAAAAAATTGCTATCATCAAAGGTGGTATGTGACAACAGAACATGAACACCTGCAATCATGGTAACTTTCTTTTTGTATAGGCTGTTGTTTAAGATAGGATACTGATTTAAACACATCTCTGCTCTAGAGCTCTGCTGTGGCCCAGTGCAGCCACTCTTGCTTTTTTATTAAAATCAGCTTATACTTATCACCTTTTCCCTTTGCACGTCCTCCGTTTCACAAATACCAGATACTTCTTCTCTCAGATGGACTGAGATATGCAACTTGAGATATGCAGCTTGCATATTCTCAGCTTGTGTTCATCTCTAAAGGCTGCTGTTGCTATTTTAGACCTAAAGAAAGCCATTTGTGTCCAAACACCTGTATCTCCCAAACGTGTCAATCTCGTCTAGTAAAAGATGCTATTCATTACTACAAATCTTGCCCTATTGAGTAGGTTTAGAGTGTGTTTCTGGTTCTACAAAAGGTGGGTATTTAAAAAAAAAAAAAAAAAAAGAGTATGAATTTTTTTTTCTGTCTTTTTTCTCATTTCTGGTGTTACACAGTTGGTTATTTTTGCTACCATGGTACACGTTATTAATGCTAGGTAACTACTCCAAATATTTCCACAGACAGACTACAGAACTCAGTTTGCTTCAGCTGTGTTTGCATTTTCCTAATACGCTAATGAATGAGTTTCACAGGAGTGTTCATGGGAAAAATTTACAGAACATCATGGAGAATATTACAGAGAATACTACAGAACAGATACGATAAATTCCAAGTCTGCACATCAGAAAGCTGATTCTGATAATTAATGTTTTTTAAACTACTTCAGTATTTGTACTGTTACATTTTTTTCTGGTGGAAGTGTAGGCTCTTATGTAGCAAATACAAGCCTATTGACAATAGCCCTGCTGATCCGTTAGAAATCATCGACAGACCCACAGAGCTCCACAACACAACACAGACTCCCATCAGGTCAGAAATGAGAGCTCATGTCATGTACTAGCAACAACTACAATTCATCTGCTGTTAGTTTTCCAATTTAAATACTGACTACTCACAAAAATAAGTCTTTTAAAAAGCCCCTGGATCAAATTTCATGAAGCAAAAGGCAAGAACATTTCATAAGTTCTTACATTTTTGCTGCCCTTTCTAGTTCTTGAACCTACCTTTTGGAAGAGATTGTCCATTTTACCAACAGTTTGTATAATGCAATCACTGCTAATTTGTGCTTGGGCCACGTTTTTCTGAGCTCTTGTGCTGGCTTGTATCTAAGGTTTAATAGCACTTCCGTAATTAACGTGATCATCATCTCCAAAACTTGTGGATACTTTCTACAGGTGGTGTTTTTATTTCTTTAACCCACTGTTAAGAAAGCTTGTAAAATCAGGCTGTGCATTTGCTATTAAATATAAAGTTGCAGAACATCTGCTCTTCAGCTATATCCATCTAATGCCACGCCACACAACCTATGCAGGGAATTTAAACTGGATTGGTACCCCACTTTACCAGAATAACCTTCTTACTACTTTTCATGGTAGGTGTAGAATGGAGATGTACTTCAGTCATTGAACAAGACTAGAACTAGAGGTATTTCCCTGTGCACAAGGGTATCAAAAGATTGCAACAGCAAACACATCCAAAAAACATTCATCAAGAAGAGTAAACCAGTCTGAAAAGCATTATGACATGTTTAAAAACACTCTGATTTGGCTGGCAGACATAGAAAGCTCCATCTTTCTATACAAAGGGAGAAGGCACCTTGGGAAAATGCTAGAACTCATACTCATTCTTTCATCTTGCCATAGCCAACCATCCATATCAGAAGTATTGTAAAGCTGTGATGTAAATGCTTTCTAAGCTCTAGAAAGCTCACCTAAAAATTCCACATAAATAGATCAAATGTGCAATGGATTGTGATTTATGTGTGAAATACCCTTGTGACCTCCATTATTCTAGAAAGACATAAGACCACTTAAAACTAGGTATTACAACACAGAAATGTGTAGATGGAGAGAAATTAATTCTCTTTGTAGCCAAGCATTTAGTGTAATGTAATTAAGCACTCAGTAGCCAGTTCTGGGTGCAGAAATGCATGGATTTGCAATATTTATTTCTGCCAGAGTTTGTTAGTTGGAACAGACATGCCTTTGAAATACAAAAAAACAGAATCACAGAATCCCAGAATGGTAGGGGTTGGAAGGGACCTCTGGAGATCATCTAGTCCAACCCCCCTGCCAGAGCAGGGTCACCTAGAGCAGGCTGCACAGGACTGCGTCCAGGCGGGTTTTGAATATCTCCAGAGAAGGAGACTCCACACCCTCCCTGGGCAGCCTGTGCCAGGGCTCTGTCACCCTCACAGTGAAGAAGTTTTTCCTCATGTTCAGACAGAACTTCCCGTGTTCCAGTTTGTGCCCGTTGCCCCTTGTCCTGTCGCTGGGCACCACTGAAAAGAGTCTGGCCTCATCCTCTTGACACCCGCTCTTGAGATATTTATAAGCATTGATAAGGTCAAACTACTCAGTCTTTATGATTAAAACCCAGAATCTCATGAGTTAACAACTAGTGGAAATTTACTTTTCAAATATTTTGACTACTGTTGCTTGACATATCCAGGGACTATCATTGTAACCAATACTAAGGCATTTGTGGATGTGAAGAACTAGCAAGCAGCATTCTCTTTTTTTTTTTTCTTTTTTTTCCTAAGCAGTACAATAGGTGAAGCAACACTACTGTGCTTCAGTTCTGCCCACAAGCCCTACCTTAAACAAAGGAATAGTACATACTTTTAGAATGCCATTATTCATGATCTACAAAATTTATGTGTTATGTGAAAACAAAATAATTTTCTGCCATCATTTGGACATTTCAAGCTTGTCTTACTCCTCGAGATAAAAAACACAAAGGTGAGTCATGTTGGCATGAACAACTTTTTCATATGGTTCATAATCAGTATTACCAGAATTGACCTCAAACTCAGAAGCCTGAAAGTATATTTCTTTTTTTCTTGGTATTTCAAAACAATATTGCTATTATCTTAAATGGTCTTTGTCATTGTGCACTTTATTTCTAGAGTAACCTCTTATGGTATGTTGTTTCTCAGGAGAACACATAAAATGGCACAGATCAGCCTGGCAGATTTTAAATTGTCTTGGTGGTTCTTAACACACCAAGACACCTTAGCACACCACTAGAGCCAGAAAACTTTGAAGAATGGTTTTGATTAGAATTCCGATTTCACACATGTTTTGCAAAGCCATTATTGCATGCATTTCCATCAGGACCACCCAGGGTACCTCTTAAATTCCATGTAAGCTTCTGTTATTCCTGATGGATTTGTAGCAGCTGCAATAATAAGCAAGCAACTGATACAGCCTCTGTGGCTTATGGGCCATTACCAAATTAGCTGTGGCTTTAGGACAATGAACTCCCCAGCTATGTCTATATTAGTAAATTAAACAGTGTTCAGAAAGTGTCTCCAGGCACTAGAGCACACGTTCAGAAGGACCCAGGTACCCTTTCGGCATATACCAACTAGCATTCTCCCCAGCAATTCCCAGACACAGATCCGGAGCCAGGATGTTTTTGAGGCCGTTCCCAGCAGCCATGCTGTCCCTCGGCTTTGCAGAGTCGGAGTTTACGAACATAGATGCAGACCGTTTCATACAACTTCACCTTGATGCCCAGGAATGTGCTTGGGCATATTTAATTTATTGCTATGGCTATAGATCCACGCTTCAGACTCAGAGAGTATCTCAAGCTTGACACTGTTATGAACTTACATGGACACTGTCAACCTGGAAATTATATTTTTCAACTATTTGTTTTTAGAATGTTGTCCTTTTTTAGTTTATTTGGCTGTAATTTTTGTTTTTCATGCAATCGCATTTTTTAAGAGTTTGCTAAATGTTCTTAGACCAACATAGAGAAGCCATAAAATTGCTAACATAAGGTAGGTATTTAAAAACAATTAACTACCAGTAATTTATTAGGACAGGTCAACAATGATACCTAACAGCTACACTTCTCCTTTTTACAGTCCTCTTAAGCCTAGTTCTTAAAATATTTTTTAAGAAGAGCTGCTTGAAAAAATGTAGATTCTTTTTTGCTTCTTCCTCTGTTTTTCTGCTCATTGCATTGTATCCTAGTATTCCAGAAAAGGCAGGAGCATTTGTGCCCTCACCATGATTTTTACCCTGGTATCATAAGGTATATACAAGCATTAAACCACCTTAAAGATCTCCTGAACTATCTGCAATGACAAACATGTATATTTATCTACCAGTCCTTTTTGTCTCAGTTATACCAAAACTCATCTTGATTACTGTCTTGCTATAACAACACTTTATCTGAAATTCTAACTACTTGGATCTCAACGGGGAGTTTCAATTAGTGCCAGAAGTATTCCATTTCTGTCTTTCTCACAATACTGTCATATAAGCAGCAGATGAAAGGTTTAAATTTTAATGTGCACTCCAGCATATTCCTTTGATTTGCGTTGTAAATACTATTTGGCAGCCTGCTTTCATTACTGTGTTTTACTTTATTACTAAACATAACTTTAAAAAAAAATACTTTAAAAGTTGATACAAAGCATGGGCAAGAATAATCTAGGTATTTGCTGGGATACATCTTCCATTATCATCTTGTTTCTTTCCAACATTTTCGCTCTGTTTTTCAGCAAGTTCATATTCTGCGATACCGAGGTTTTTGGATTGCTTTTTAACTTTGACATCAACCATAAACTAAAGTCTGCTACTTCATCTGTTGCCCATTCTGTAGACATTACTACCTTAATACTCTAAACTCCTCAGAGCAGAGACCACCTTATTGTCTGCGCAGTACTTAGCACAGTGACTTCCTGAGCAGTGTTTCTGTCCACTCTAGTAGAAGAAAAATTAGCAATATTCATATTTTATTATGGGTGATTTTAATTTTATTTCCATTTGATCAGGTAAAAAGCGAGCGAACCGGACTCCCCCTGCTGTGCTGCATCCACAGGGTGGCTCTGATTGCACTGTGGTGCGAAGGTGTGATTTCAGAGGTCTCGTACATCCCGGATTACCCAGTGGAAGCTGGTTTATCCTTCACAACTGAATTGTTCAATCCCAAGTTTTATCCAAGGGGATATCTGTTGAAATCCGTGGTCTCACAGGTGCGGTGCTGTCAGTAGCTGCGCTACCTGGGTACGTCAGCGCAGGCTGAGGTCACACATCTGGGCAGCTGTTAAGTTGGTGCTTACGTATGTCTCAGCCCGTGACTCGCTTCCGTCAGGAATCTTTTGCCCGACTCGTGGCGCGGCAGAAATGGCAGAGGGGGAGCGTGACGCCGCGTTGACTGTGCCGCAGCGCTTCAGCAGCAGGCGTGCCCCGCAGGTGGGGCGGTGTGGGTGCAGACAGCAGCCTCTGTCGCGGCGGCAGCGTCTTTACCTACGACTGGCAGCGCCTCAGCCAGAAATGACTCAACTTTTTTATAAGATACCGACGGAAGTCTCGAGCACTGTTATTTAAAATCGTAGTATTTCAAAGCTGAACTAAGCTGATGTGTAACGCATGCCACAGAGATCCGTGGTCTGTTTTATGGAGTCACTTTGCAGAAGATTTAAAGCAATGTTTTACCATCGGTGATGAAAAGAAAAGAATGGATTCTGAGAATAGATGGAGGAACAAGAAGATTTAGCAAGAGTCCAGAAGTGCCAGGGTCCCACAAGGCCGGGGGCTCACTGGGGACGGGGTGCCAGGAGCTCCCCAGGGCAGCAGGGCATGGCCTGGCAGCCTAGACCTGTCCCACCACCCCAGCCAGGAGCAGGGCAGCCACGGGGGACCAGGGCAGCCCCAGCCGCGGGCATCAGGCACCTCCCTGGGGACAGGGACAGGCCGAGGCTGGGTTGGGATGTCAGCCCACAGGTGGGTGTCAGGATCAAGCGTGGTGAGGGGACTGGGGTCAGACGTGGACCCAGGATGGTCGTGCAGGGCTGCCCCACTGCGCTGTCTGGGGGCCTCCATGAGCCCATGGACACCAGCAGGGATGTGCTCTGGGCCCTTACCAGAAGCGTAGAGACAGCTCAATGCCACGCGACAATGGCATGGTACATAGTGACTCCTGTTCTTGCTCCAGTTGTTAAAATCCTCCAGAATCTAATAACCTTGCTGCTTATATAGTTTAGAATATATCGATAATTTTTTATTGGTGATTCCAGATGGTCTAGATCTTTCGAGAAGTTCATAGATTTGGATGCAGTGGTCTACTTGCTTATATCCTTTCTGACACAATCTGGGTATAACAGAGATCACTTTACTGAGGATCACTGGTGCACAGATGTAGCAGGTTACCTTTTTCTATTGAGAAACTCTTTAGGATATAGGTAATGATACAGGAACGTTTTAAGTGTTTCTACTCAAGAGTCATTTCTAGGATATCTGACTTTTACAGATCTTTGTGTGTGACAGCCTAGCTCTTTTAATTGAGATGTAAATGAAGCATGATGATTTTGTTCTTGTTTGTTTTGTCTACATTTCTGTACATTAATTTCAAACTTAGCCATAGGTTTCTAGAGATTAAGTTGATCAGACTATGCTTGCTGGTAGAAAGCTGACACTTTTCACAAATTATCACATTCTTACGATTTAGTTCTTTTTCACTTTCAAGGATGAGAAAATAAGCTATGTTAGATAAAATTTTGTGTTTATTATTAACAAAGCAAGATATTTATTAGCTATTGTAATATTTAAGTTCATGAAAATGTAGTTAGACGATTTGGTAATTTTACTCTTTGATACAAGTGTATTAGTTTATTATTCTTGCTACTTTGTGGGCCCTCTCCAAGGTCAGTGGAGGGAAATAGGTACCTCTCATGACTAATTATCCTCTGCTAAACTGTTGGTTTATTTTGAGATGGTGCTTTTGACCTCTACTGCTCAAAGGCTACCATATGATGGGGAATAAAACTTATGCTAAGAAAATATCCAGATTCCGTGTTACTGAGCTCTGTCCCAATGAAAAATTACCTCGTTACCTCTGGATAGTGATCTCCTCTGCAGTGTTTGGGGATGAGAGCAATGTTAGCATCATAGCAGTGACTGAGTGTTGAGTAATATGCCAGAAAACTTCTGAGCTTTGTGAGTCACCAAACCTGAGTGGTGCGGAGATCCTCTGGGCTGATTTGGAGGGGAGGGCAGGAAGCCTTTCAGAATGTTTTTGATCATTCCTATAATCATGTTAAAGTGACCCAGGAGCTTCTTGTAATCAAGTTTCTACTACATCAAATACATTATATATGTTGAGCAAAGAAATGTTCTTACTCACTAACAGAAGCAGGCAACAGCCAGAGGAGTCAGAATTTGTATGCTTTTTAGGTCGAGTTTTCCAAGGATTTTGATTTGGGGGGTAATTTAGAGGGCAGGAAGTTTCTTCTAAAAAGATTTGAAAACAACTTGTCTTATTTGTGAAGCAAAATACTTCCACTCAGGAAAAGGTCATGTATACTGTAGTTGTGGAGATATTTCTGAATTTGAAAACCGATACATACTCCAAAAAATTTAGTACTGTTTGATATTTCTACAGCTTTCATGCTGACAGTATATAACAGGTTTGTGGAAACCCTCTGGTTGACACTTCTTGCTATCAAGTAGTATTTACAACTTTGAAGCTTGAATTTTCTTCCTGCCTATTTTCAACTACCTTAAGAACACTGACAAACTAGCAGAGCATATAGGCTTTTTAAGGATTTAAGGAAAGCAGGTAAGTCCTGTGTATGATGAAACAGTGTATAGGTATTAGAAAACCATTAAGGCCATTCTTGGCCGATGGACTTAGATAGGGTAAGGTAGGTACTGGTAAGGTTAGAGATAATTTAAAGGAAGATTTTTGAGAGGGCTAGTGATACAGAGGCTGAGTTGGATTGCTAACTAAACATGGTTAGAGACTGTTTGTGGGCTCTGAAATTAAGTGGCGTGAGCTGACTGGTGGTATCTGTTCAGCAAAAATCTCATTCTTACCCCCCAAAAAAACAGGTGATCATGTCTTAACTAGCTAGCGAGAATGGTCCTTGGAGCAGGCTGTCCTGTGAACTATGCCTCAGAGAGTGCTAATTGGCCATCCCAGGGAGAAGGCTCTCAGTTAATTAACGTGGATGATCAGCAGTGTGGTGCCTGGGCTCGCTCCCTGGCTCCGTTCCACCGAGCAGTTTAGCCATAAACAGAGGTATCCTTGCTGGAGCGAGCAGCTTTTCTCTGCAGGCTTCAGGCTCGCTAGTGGGCATTGCTGATTGATCCAAAGGCAAGTTGTGATTTAGTCTCGTTCAGTGGGTTGTTTGTCTGCTTCTCGTGCTTTGCTTTATAACACAACTTGACGGAAGCCCCTCTGTTGGAGCATTGGCAGAACTTGGTGCCTGAGATGGCAGGTAAAACACCAGCTTGTACCTCATTCTCTTTCATGCAGTCTTACTGCATTTTTGTTAGAAGATAAAGACAACTTCTGAGCAACCTAGCCAAGTAATCTGGTTCTGTGTGTACAGAAAAAAAAGCCCTGGCACACAGTAACAAGTCCCATTCTACAGGAAGAAAAAAAAAAATTAAATATTTGAATATATATACAGCAGCTTATCAAATCCAGATCTCTGAACCTTTTCTCTTGGGTGCAATGGGTGAATTAGATTTGCAGCAGTCTGTATTTGTTTTTATGAGAACTATAATTCTTTCTTTCCCTGCTGCACAAAAAGGACTATTTTCCCAGAAGAGCTTAGAGAAAAACACCAGGAAAATAAGATGCTGTAGTCCCAGACTTCAGCTTTTGTTCAGACTCTGCCCCAGTTCACTCTCCTGTGCCATAGTAGTAGTTCCAGGACGATAAGACTCTTCTTGTGTCTGGATGGTTTACAGCAACAGGTCTTTCCTGAGCCAGGAGGAGGCAAATGCTCACCTCTTGAGGCTTAATGAATTCATTCTAATTACTTAGCTGGGTTCTGCAACCTGTATCATCAGTATTTGTAGGTGAGATTGTTTCCTTTTGACCCAAAGACCTATTTACGTGTGAGTAATGACTATATAAGCTGGTTTTACTAAAATCCTCACCCAACCAGAAGATGCACTGGCTCTCGCATCTTGGAGGAACATTAAGAAACACTCACAACTTCTCATTTTGATTATTCCAAGCATTCATCAAGTGTCGTTCAGAAGCTGGTCACAGCAACAAGGAGCGATGGGACCGAATACTAAGCCCTGTCTTTCTAAGTTTGGAAAACAAATGAATCTCTGTGGTAGGGTGATACACCTGCTTCTTCCTAAATGATTTGGAATAGATTGTGAAGTTTTTTGCATTTGCAGAGCCTACCATGTTACTGAACAGCACCAAAGAACAATCTCCTGTATAATGAGGGGAGGGCAGGTATTACAGAAAGCATTCAAAAAGGTGATCAAGAAAAAGAGCACACCTGTTCTGGAAGGGAAAGCACCTCTCTGGACCTGCAGGAGAGCTTACTATAAGAAGTGAAACAGAGAGCTATCGAAAAAAATGAAGCCACCAAACAAGGTATTTTGCTTTTTAATGTCACAGCTCTTATGGGTGTGTGTTTTTTGTGGGAACAGATGCCATATTTTATAACTTCAGCAGACAGCATCCAGGACATGATATATTCTTTCATTAATGTCTGTACCAACCACCCATACAAGTTAATCACAATATCCTTAATAGATCATTTCTTAGTTCTACATTTCACTTTAAGAAGCTGTTGGTTTTTCGATATGCACTTCTGATAGAAGAAGTATGCTGCCCCCCAAAGTGAAAATCGAATCTCATTGTTACTGTAAAAGATACCTGCCTTGCAGAATGTGAGTATTCCAGAGAAGAAATAGAAAACATTAAATCCATTTGCTAGAATGTAACTAGCCTAGTTAGTTATTTGTGGCTTATTTACTATTAATAAATTGACCAACATGTTTGGGCACTGCAATAGCTGCCTATCCAGTTTTCAATCTGTAATTACTTAGTTGGCTGCTTCACGTTATCAAGATTTTTTCACTGTGCTGGTTTAGTAAGTTTGACTTTCATTTACTGAGTTTACTAATACTGAAAGCTAAAGCTTGCAAGGCCAAGAGGTCTTCCACATCTTCTGTAACTGATGCTAACCAGTGCAAACAGGACCTTCTGGATTAGGACTGAGTGTGCAGGTTTGCAGTATCTACTGCTGGACTCTGATTTGATCCTCTAAAAAGGAGCATTTCCATAGAGGTGATTTATCAATATTAAGGTTGAGGTCCTCAGAGGATCTGAATTAGTACTGATTCACTGCCAACTTGTCTTTCACATATCGCATATCTAAAACTTGATGAGAAATGGAGAACACAGTATCATTTGCTAACTCCCTCATACCTTTCATTTTTTTTTTCAAGACGTTGCAGTTGAGAGTGAGAAGACGTTACATATGGCCATACAACAGCGGAAAGAGGCCAGATGACAGGTCAGCTGCCTAGCAACTGAACTTCTGGAAGAACAGAAGACTGAGGGACCATGTCTTCCTCCTTTTATGCAAGGAATCGTGAAGATAGCCTGAATTGCAAAAGCCCAGGAGAATAAGGAAGGAGAAGAGAGTAAGCAAGAATAGGATGTGAACCCCTTTGACTTTCCAAAGAGATTTCATGCTCAGCATATCAAAACAGTACTGAAAAAAAGGGGGGATCAATAACAACAAAAAGAAATACTGCAGAAGAAAGTAAGATAGAAAGAGAAAATAATCTCCTAGGATTGGTTTTTTGAAGAATGAAGACACTTGGCAAAATACTTAGCCAAGTTGTCAATTTTCTTGTATTGTCAATGTCCCTGGTCAAGTGTGTTGTATATCAAGTCTGAATTACCAGAAAAGCAGAACTCTTCTGTCCCCTGTAAAAGTGGGGGGGGGGAGGGGGAAGCAAAGGTAGAATAAGATTTTCTTTAAAACCAAAGTGCCTGTTATCCAGCAAAATATGCAAAAATAACATGCATAACAGTCCTTTCTTCTGCAACATGTGATATTCCATGAGTATCCCGGTCCTGCTTTTTGAGACTAAAAAGCTCTGAGAACCCTCTGGAGGAATCTGTACCCTCCAGAAGGCAACGTCCTCCAAGCTCCCGTAACACTCCTCACTGGTTTCTCTCATTAGAAACAAAAATACAAGCAACAAACTTCCTCTTTCTTTCCTGCTGTCATGCAAACATAGGTGTCTGTATTTTAAGACATTCAAGTTGCTGTACTATATCTAGCTTTTTGCTCTTTGGAGAATGGTATCCGTGTTTGTCTCCCCACTGTGCTTTTCTGCCAACATGCCAGTCCGAAGTGGCATACGCCTGCCTGTTTACCATGCATCCAGCATAGTGTGGCTGGCCTTTCTTCAGGGAATAAAATAAGTCTTTCAGAATATCCTGAACTTTCGGTTCTTGATAACTTCATTCACCTATGACTATAGGAAAGGTAAGCACAGACTCACTCTTTTTGTCTGAGTTACGTCAGGACCGTCACAAAACATGAAGAGGGAATCACAGTTTTGCTGCTAGTAGGCGAAGCTAGTTTTTCTCTGAAACCATTTCTTTATTTCGGTAGACTGCCTGCCCTTCATATTATCCTTCTGTCTTCTCTTGGAAAAATAAGGGTGAAGTAACCTATTGGCAAATTTTAATGTTATTGTTTATGTCAGATGGTGAATCATGAGACTGAATTACAGGACAGCACTGAATTATAAAAATAATCACTTTTCACATTTCACAACAATTAACATCCATTTTAATAATTTAGCCCATTAATAATGTCGTCTTTGCAGTGCATTGCACTGCCCTCTGTGTCTCTCTTTACCTTTTGCTCCAAAAAGATTCCGCCTGTATGAGACACCTGGTGTCACGTCTCTTCTTCTTCCTGCATTACTGTGTCTCTCAGGCTATCGTCAGAGTCATCTACTTGAATTATGAATGTGAATTTAAAAACTGCAAGCACTGAAGTAAAGATTACTCAAATAAATTGTTTTTAATGCCTACTAATCCAGCTGTTCCACCTTGCAACTGTATTAGACTTGAGAGAGAGCGGTCTCCTCACAGTTTCTTGGGCAGAGAATGAAAACATTCAAAAGCCCTACTGTGGACCATCATCCCCAAAGTTCAAACCGAGGTCCTGGCTCTCAGAACAACTCTCCCCCTTCCTCTGGAGCACATCTTAAATAGTTTTCTTTTGGGGGGAATTCACAGCTGCTTCTCAAAGCACTATCACATTAGCCATTTGTTATCAATTAGGTGCAGAAATATTAGCACATCTCCAATTTAAAGGTTGCTTTTCTCACTCAGGTTTCTTTCTGTCTCTAGTGACTACCCAGCAATAGGAACCTCCACTAAAACTGTTTAAGTGATCCATGCCCAGACCACTTCACTGATTGCAGGTCTAAAGCCATACTGTTGGGTTGATGGAGCATATCTGCTTGGGCTTATGTTATGATTTAAGGCTTCATGCTAAATTAACACTTTTAAAGATTACGAGTAATTTTTCTGCACATTATCAAATTCAACAAATTAAGTTTTTCTTTTGCTGCTTTATGATCTGTTTGCATAGACGTCTATGACCCTATTGTTTATCCAAATATATAGCACATATTGATTATATGCAAATAACCAATCACTTTGTCTTTTTTTTTTTTTTACAAGAAATTGCCAGAAAGCTAAAGCATAAACATTCTTACAATAAACTCATTGGCACAAAGTTACTTTTTTTCTGTTTGTACTGTAAGTCATGCAGCATGCTTCCAGCAGTTGTAACAATGCTGAGCCCTTTCAAAAAAAATTTTAATAAAAATGGAAGACTATATAAAAATGACTGATTGTCTCCTGTCATACCTAAAAATATATGTAAATAATATAATCGTGAGGAAAGGTGTGAACGTTGGCTACTATGAATGATACTATTCTTGCTTTAAAGTATTTTTACTCTTGCTTCACAAGCTTGGTATCTGATATTGGTGATGACTAGAATTTTCAAATAATTCATGGTGAATAATGGTTTTAATTAGTTTTAGCTCTGTTTCTGCATGTGATTTTGTCATGAACATCTTATAATTTTCTCAGATGTATTCATGAGATAATTTCTCTGAGTAAGTTTTAGTGTATATATTGTTCACAACTGCAAATATTTGAAATTCAACATCTAAGCTGTTTTAAAGAGCTTTGATTGGATGTATGAGTCATATAGTATTTTTCTGTTCCAGGACTGGTTAGAAGAAACTTATAAATTTTTATGACTAGTCACATTTACAAGTTTAAAATTTGCTGTGTTCTTATTCTCTAATATTCATTTTAAAAGGTCCTTTTCTGTGAACTATTCTGCTATTTGACTCCTTTGTCTGAATAGGCACACAAAATAATACTCAAAATGAGTCCAAATACAGCCACAGTAGAGTCAGCATTTTTCCAAGTAAATCTTTCTGGAAATTCTACTCAGGTAGATATATCTCTCATCAACTGGCCATTTCAAATGTGCTTTGACATACTTTATTTGAAGTGACTTTGTGACTGGAGTATTTAGATCTTGAAAACCGGGGGAAGGAGGGAGGGAGGGTAGAAAAGGCTATTTGCAAGTCTTAGGTATTTTGTGCTGTGGTTAAGGAAAGGCATTTAGTGTTCCTTAGTGCCTGAGTTCATATAATCAACACTGAATACTGGCCCAAAATGTCTGGATGCAACTATATACTCATTTTTGCATTCACAGTTTGCCTACTCTGATAGTACTAAAGGAACTAGCCCTTGAACTAATACTTGATTCTAGAATAGGCTTAAGAGGTACATGTTTTTCTTACTCTAAGTTCTATAACTAAATCAAAAGCTTATTTCTGACATATGAGTAATTATATGTAGTGATTAAAAATTAAAGCTCTGAGCCACTAATACCCCAAGGCAGCTGTTCTGTTTTGCTGATACATCATGCTGAATTAAGCTGGTCACTTTTGGCCTGCTCACCTAATTCACATACTCCCTAATGGAATGAAATACTTTATTACATTTTGGTTGACCTACCCTTTACTTCTAATAATTTGTGGAAGAGAGAGAAACAAACAAAATCTATTGATTACATACTCCACAGCCATGTAGTGCTTAGTATAGTTTAAAAAGAAAGTTATGCATGAGAATATATTCATTAGTATAGACTCTTACCCCTGATGTCATTAGGGTCACATCCAGAATGACATTTGATATCATGTACTTTAACCATAAGTAATTAAATTTATAAAAAAAAGACTTCAGTGAGACTAATTCAACATTCAGAATATGCTGAAATTCTTGTAGACTTGAAACATATAAGAATTGCAAATTCTCTGTGATTTCCACTATGGCTCTTCCTGCTCTCTGGTAACTAAAACCAAGCATACACTAGTCTAACCAGAGGAAATGACAGATATTTTACAGCAAGCTGTAAGTGTTCTGTGGAATTCATTCAACCCAATCCAATATTCTGGAAGTTTGCTACATCAGAAACGTTTATTCATACATCTTAGTTGCCAATGATTTTAAAGACTTTTTTCAAGTAGCAATTCTAGGGCTACTGTTATCAGCAAGACAATTAGTAAAGTGGTATCTTAAACACTATCGGTCAGGTTTACTGAAGTTGGTATATTTTAACCTCCATTTTCATTCACTTCTACA
Source organism: Phoenicopterus ruber ruber (assembly GCA_009819775.1). Taxonomy (NCBI): domain Eukaryota; kingdom Metazoa; phylum Chordata; class Aves; order Phoenicopteriformes; family Phoenicopteridae; genus Phoenicopterus; species Phoenicopterus ruber. The sequence goes on along the minus strand of CM020215.1, from coordinate 53,680,252 downwards.
GTCTCAGGTAGAAATTAACACTGTGTTTCCAAAACAAATAGCAAATACTGCTTTCAGTTATATATTCTCATTTCAAAGTAACTATTAACTTTCTGAAGAGTTATTCTGGAACTACAGGAAGGTAACTGAGGGCAGAGTATGGCCAGAGTTTCCACAAACTACTCTCCCTCTCCTATCTGTATATATTAATTGCCTGTTTTTTATTTCACGTAGTTAGCAGACGCTCCTTCTGGCAACCTTACACAAAACTATGAAGCTGTTCCCAGTAAATAAATTATTGTCTTCAATATCCAATAGACACAATTGAATGCATGTTATTTTCCAGAGCTATTCCACCACTTAGAACAGGTAACGCTCTGACAACAAACACTATCTTTAGAACAAGATGAACTTTTATATTTTGCCCTTGGTAGAGATGTGCTTAAAACATCAGCAATGCTATCCAGCAACCAAAAAGAGTAATTATAGCTTTCTCCTTCTCTAACTATGTAAATTCATTTAACAAAATAAACACAAGGATATCCCTTATGTTTTATGATGGCTTGTTCTTCTGCCTTTTTTTCACGCAGAGGGACAACCATACCTTACATAGGATCCCAGCAGGAAAAACCCTAGAAATTCCTGGAAGCCCTGCCATCTGTTGGAGCATAGCAGAATGGGAGCTCTCAGATATATAGGAGGTTTTGGTCCATCACCTCTTCTACACTTTCTGTAAAGAACAGAAGATAACACACAGCCCTCCATTTGAATTTTGGGTAAGCCCCTTTAACATAATTCTTATACAAGGATGTTGCTGGCTTACCTGAGGCCCTCTGAGATCACCAGTTTGTGATCATCATTATTTTATTATATTAAGTAAAAATGAAGTAGTGAAGATGTAGCAAACTAACTGGCACCAAATGAACGCAGGTTTTGCAATTTTTTTTGTGTATGAGCTTCATATCCTCAGACAATAGGTAAAGATCATTGTTATTTACCAGTATACAAATTTGGTAGCACAAAAGGAATATAAAGGTTATTTCCTCAGCGAATGGCTTTGCAGAGATAGTATCCCACTGACAATCCTTTAACAAATAGAGCAGCTTTATCTAATATTCCTGGCCTTCCACAAAAATACCCTGTGTCTGCTTCTTTTCTGCCTTTTTAAAAACAAAAGTGGAGCAGATAGAAGAAGCAGAATTAAATGACATCAAAGTATTTCCTGTGCAGTCCCTTTCACTCTACTACTTTAAACAGATTATCATAGATATCAAGATAACCACTCTCTTTTTCAGTCTATATAAAGAGAGAGATAAGGCATATTTGTTATGAAGGAACATACAGATTAAAAATAATCTTCTGGCAAACAGCATAGTGAAATAAGAGCAGAAAGGTCACATTAGACAGCATCTGGGTGGATTGTGACAAGGAAGAAATGGAGATGAATGACTAGGCTTAGATTAAAGATTCTCAGAAGTGTCTTACAGTAGAGTAATCATCATTGCAAAGGTGATTAAAATAGCACACTTAGTCATGTTGTATCCACTAAGCTGGAGATAGAAGATTATTATACAGCACTTATTCACGTATGTAGTGCATGAAGGCAGAATTTTAAAATGGTACGTCCCATTCGGCTTGTGAGTCAAGCGAAGATTATGGAACACCCATTTAATTGCCTCTGTAATGCCACAGCTGCAGTATGTGTATTTCTGCATTCAAATACTAGAAGCTACTTTCCTAGCTATTTTAGCTCATTTTACCTTCATTCTCTTCATTTCCCTGCTAAATCAGCTGCCCAAGGCCTACAGTGAAAAATGGCTTTTTGCAGTCTTCCAGAGGAAGGTGCCTCATTCACCCAGCTGGTCTGAAGTAAATCAGAAACCTCCAACATTTCTTCTCAAAAGGGAAAATGCTTCCATACTCTGGCTGAAGAAAACATTCTTAACAGACCCACAGACACCAATCCACTCATGAAATCTTCCTAAATTATTTTCATCAAATTTTACTCAACAGTTATGCTATCTAATCTATCCAACCATCTCTTATAATTCAGGGAACTAACTCCTCTGATTCTTAATCAGACGCATGATCTGAAAATTCCTGCATGCAGCCTGCATGCTGGAAACTTTAGACTACCATACTGTTGCATTAGTTGTGGTTTAGCTTTTTTCACATCAGTTTTAGAAAGACATTCTTCATTCGTGATAGTTCCTGACCTGAGGGGATTCTAGCCTGCTTGTTCTCCTTGTAAAGGCAAGGTGACCCCAAATATCCTGCAGCCTCTGAGAAATCTAAGAAAATAGTTAAATATTAAAAGAGAGCTTGTCCAAATGTCTCCAAGGTGAACAAACCACATGCACCTTTTTTATCCACTTTACGCTCATATTCTGTTAGGCACACGGAGACTGATTAAGGAAGACAAGATATTCATTTAACTGAAAATATTACCACCATAAGTAACGTATTTAGAATCTGAGGATGAGAATGTAAAACATAGCGAGACTATCTTACCTTTGATACTTTAAATTTGTGAATTGAGAATAATCTCAAAAGTAGAAGAAAATAATTGACGTTATTATTGCAAAAATACCTATAAAAATAAAAGAATTAGATAGAGAAATATGTGCATTTTCCTAAGTTCAATACTTCTGTTTCTTGATTAATCAAGGTAATAGTTAAATACGGAACATAATCTTAGAGGGAGCTGCTGTAGCTGGCTTTGTGATGCCCTAACCTCTAGGGTATTTACAAGAGACGGTGGCAACTTACCTAGCAAGGAGCAATATAGCCGCGTTATCGCGCTCTGCTTGCTTTCATTTGTTCTGCCAAGAAGTGGTGTGTGTTGGACAGGGCACATCCCCACTCCGGTGTGACTATCACGCTGCCAGTCACCCATCTACTGCGTGCTGAATTCTGCTGCATGGACATAACTGAAAAGGTTTCTTCTTGGATAAAAATGTAAAGATAAGCAATTCTAAAAGATTTTCTTCTTTCATACATTATTCTGAGTGATATTACCTGTTCCTCATTGTAGTCTCCTTTGTTTCAGTCTCACATAGAGGAAATTCTGGTGTAGCGCCTGGGAAAATGATTCGTCAGGTGTCGTCACTCTCAAATCCCCTGTGATACCCAGAAGATTTTTCAAGATTATCTTGCTTAATTTCACTAATAATGGACAGCTGCCTAGAGAACACAACTATAAAAATTAGTCCTAAGTTTATATTTTTTGTAATAAGTTTCAAGCAGTCTTTTCATTGCTCCAGTTTGGACAATAGATATTGATTAATTACAAATTCAAATAATTTATGGGACAGACTCAGATGGACTCCTTTAACCAAAGAAATAAAACTATTACTGACATTTGCTAGCCCAGAGATGTCAGCCCACTGTAGGGAGCTATGCCAAACTGCTTTCCTCAACTGATAGCATCCAGGGTAAATAGGCAAGATCTTTTTCCTCTCTTCTTCCTCCTCTTCATCTGTGAAATGTATTCAACTCAAACAGGAGATTGGCCTCTTCCCAGGGGATCCAGAACTTCATATCCCTAGAAGCTAATATTCTTCTCTGTTCTGCAGCACTATCAGGAATATTATTCAAGAGTCAAGATACTGTCTGTTCTGCCAGAGAAAAGGCGGCTTTTGCCAGATCTTAATCATGAACCATATAACCTAATATTCTATGTTTAGAAACTTCTCTTCCAGATGGAGCACATTTCCTTTTCTCATCTTAGGATTTCTTCTACTCAGTTGGACTGTTTATGTTATTCCTTCCTGTTTTTCCATCCGTTTCTCTTCAAATAAGACTTAGAATTAGTCAATACAGTTACTGTAAAAATTCAAAATCACTCTCAAAGTAAAAGTCTCTCATTTGCAATAGGTAGTCTGCCTCAGGGTAAAAATCGGTATTTTTAGATACCATAGTGCCATTTTTCCCATAAGACTCCAAAAATATATCTGAAATTATTTTATAAGCACTCTGAATGTTCTGTCGTTTCCTTTTATTTGAGGTGGCAGTAATTTTGATGGATTCACATTGCAAGGTTACATTTTAGACTTCCTTGCACTGATAGAAAACAGTGAAGTTTTGAAAATGAGAAGTTTGAAAGGCGTTTTTCCTTAGAGACTGGACTTGCAAGAAAAGAAATCATAAATCACTCTTGCATAATTGTAGGGGCATACAAGAGAAGAAAAAAAGTTCAATAAAACTCCAAGCTTACTAAAAAATGTTCATTAGAAAGGAAGGAGAGAGCATATTTTTTTTGTTTTCATGGGAGAAATCATGCCATTCTCTTTCTTTCAGGGGTGTAGAATTTTACTGGGAAAAAAATAACCAAGAAGCAGTGAAATGAGCATAAATACTGTCAGGTATACAGGTGGGCACATGTTTTCTTCTCTTGGGTGAGATAACCCACCTCCGACTTCTAAAGGTGCGCTTGATTGCGGGGTAGCAATGCTGTGACACTGATGAGAGCCTTTCTTTATTGCTGTCTCCTTGCCAAAGGGAAAGTGCTGTTGTACAGGAACACAGCCCAAATAGCTTCACTTTCACTGTCACTCTAGGAGCTGTAGGAAGAACAGTGGTACGCTGAACATCTGAGAAATAAGAGTGAAAAGTAAAAATAGACATAAAGATAAGCAAAGAAAGATTTCAAGCAAGAGAAGGGACGTGGCAGTAGGAATCGCTTAGGCATTGACACTGCATCTACTTGTAAAAGTAAGAGAGCGTTGCTTAATGTTAGAGCGTTATTCCTGTTTCCATTCCCTTTTTAATGTTTAGGACTTGTAGCAAGATATTCTGATATGATATATAATTGTGGAAAATGGCTCATGGAGCACAGCACAATAGATAAGCACCAGTATCTTAGAAGAGCATCGTCGGATTAGTAATGAACTATATAACTTGATGCTGTCTTGATAAAGATGGTAACAAAAATGAATCATGGTAGCCTTAAGTTATCAGAGTTCTATTAAATCTTGGGACAGAGAGTCACCAGGCTCCAGGGGCCATGGGTGGGATTTCTCTCTCTCTCCCTCTCATACTGTCCAGCCAGTATGATCTCAGTGGACTAGGATTATGGGGGGACTTCACCATATGGTGAAGGCAAGTTAGTGATGTTTGTATGCTGTGATATTACTCTCCTCCTAGACTCCCTTCCTGGTGGGATGTGGGCCCCTAACTGTCTTTCACTCACTCTCTTCTGGGGCTTTACGACACCAGCTCACAGCTATTACCTGCTTCAGCATTTGTGAGGGAGGGGGAGGAACGCTGCAGGCTGTGGGGAACAATATGTTTCAGGCATTTTACATCCCCTCCGTAGGGTAACTATGGAGGTAGCATCTCCCCAGCTTTCAGGAAAAAATGTATTAAGAGGTCAAGGGAGCAAAAGGAGGTGAACAGTATTGGACCAGGGAGCACTGCACAGAACCAAGAACAAGGTTCATGTTGTGGTCACCATGATGCTACAGTAATATCAGTGCCTGATAATTCTGGTACAGTTTAGTATTGCATCCTTTTAAAATCTCAATGTTAGTTGTGTAGTATGGTAATACACGACGATATTATGTCTACGCTGATGAGGATATTGGTTTTTTGAGTAGCAAGGAAGAGTGAACTCCTTTCAGGTCATACGTACCCATTCACATTTACTTGCAGCTAGATAGGCTGAGGAATTAGGAGCATCATACAGAGCCTGTGCTTTCTTTTTGGATCTGAAATCCTTCAAAGCTGACACAAGCTGTTAATACCGAGTTGTTAATACTGCCATTTGATGACACTGGAGTGGACTACGTGAAATGTATTTCATGGCTGCCATTCTAGCTTCTATATTTGTCACAAATTGTCAGTGGTGTTGGTTAAAGACTATGTGTACTCAAAGGCAAAATTATTCGCATGTCTGTAGAGCTGATGCTGCCAAAAATGGTTTGAAGAGTGCTGGCAGGGCTGTGGGGAAGTTTGCAATGGGAACTGATATACTTATCCGGTGGGGGAATGTGAGCTTGAAAGAATGAGCAAAATGACCAAAAAAGGTTTGAAGAAATACATAGACAGTTGGAAGCAGTTAAAAGAGAAAAGCTGAGTTAAGTGTGAACTCGAACAAAAAAAGAAAATATAATAATAAACTGAATAATAATTACTATAGGGAAAATTAGAAAGAACAATTCACAGGGCAATGAATAGGATCAAAAGGGGGAAAATCTCAAAATTACTATGTAATTAATTGCTATTTACACTCCTGAGAGAATTTTTTTCTCTAAGCTAGTTACTGACAGATACTGTATACCTAGATAGCTGCGTCATCTTTTTTATGGTATCTGGCAAAATACATTCCAAGTATATTTTAACTATTAAAGGTAGTTTTTTCACTTTCCAGACACTATTCGACAACCAAAAATTAAAAAAAAAAAAAAAAGGTATCTATCTCTTCTGGCCACAAAAGCCTGTTTACATATTTTTGAAGCTAATGATAAGGTGATAGTGATAAAGTGATAGCTAGTGATAAGGTCCTAGTATGGGATATTACTTTTTACATAATTAAAGATAGATCAAGTTTCATATTATAAAAAACATTTTCACATGTACATAAACTCACACTTAAAATCAGCAATAGTTTATTTAGGGGATGTCCAGCAAGACTACTTTTTTTTTTTAATGAACTAATTTTACCAAGTTTCTAATTTTGCAGGCATTTCTCCTCCTCTCATTAGAAATTATGATGTTAGGAAGCTGGCATCTCTTGAAGAGTGCCTTTAAGTACAATTGCATAATATTCTGGACAGATATTGGGACATTAAGGGATTTTTTCCATGGTGAATATCGAGATACCTACTGAAAAAAATTCCTGAAATTACAATCAAATTCCACTGATTCCTTCATTCTTTTCCCCCTAGCTAGCAATATTTTCAAATTATTTCAAAACAGATTTCAAAACACTATTTCAAAATGATGTTAAACAGCAGGTGAGAACATCGGTGATTAACAGTCCAATTCATATGAATAGGTTGCTCTGAACAGATAAGCAATCGTGATGACTAATGACTTTGGAAAGCATGGAAGATCACTAGAACCTTCATGCATCAAGAAGAGAACGGAGGTGAGACCAGGCATTACTTCTACAGGGTATTTTTCTGAAGTGGCTTCAGCTGGTGGGACAAGACTGTTTCATTGACACTTCAGAACACAGAAGGCTGAACACAGAACATAGGCCTGGCAACATACACGAAGCTGTAGCTTGAGCTGTAACAGGAGTGCGTTTTGTGTCTTCTTAGGTGTGAAAAGTGTTTAGCCATTGCTGTCTGGAAACCTGCTTCTTTTCCAGTTGCATCAGCCTACTGTCAGCCATTTTAATGTTGGTAAATCAACTACTGAGGGTGTTTTAATAAGGGCAGGTACTCTGATAAGTCAAAATATGTCTGGACTAGCCATAAAACTTGGAGTAAAACAAGATGAATTACAGTTTTTAGTCCTTAACTTATGTAGTCATACATAGCTAATATTTGCCCTCTCCTCACTAAGCAAAAGACACTGCAAGTTCCAGTTGATTAGGTATGATTGATCCATTAACATTAATAAATATCTGAAAAGGTCCATTGTACCATGACATTTTGAAATTTCACCCTGCTCCACACAATGAAAAATGAAACTCTTGCCTGATGTAGATGTTAATGGTGCTATAATTCCAGACCTTATTCTAAAAGATCCACCTGGTCTCATGCTTCCCTGTTTCACAAAAATTATTGCTATTTGTATGCTGAAGGATGTTACTTGTGTCCCAGTTACAGAGTGATATTCATTTCATATGGTAGATGTTTATTGTGTTTGCACATCAGAAAGATGTTTTCACAGAGGTGATGGATGGGGACCGGCTATACAGAGTCTTTCAGAATGCTCTCAGTAGGCTGCGAAGCTGTTTCTTCAGATGTCCTCTTGGACTTTTGGGGTCATGACCACTGTGCTTTATTTGGAAAGCAGATTTTATGTTGTGAATGGTTAATGTTGTGTATGAAATTATTACACACTAAGGTATCTACTTTGATTTTGTTAGTAAAATACATTATTAGGGAGATATGCAACTTAACGGCATTTTGTCAGTTAAATGCAATTCTGAAGAGTAACAAAACTATAGCTTTGATGTATAACAACATAGCAGACTGGAAAACTAAAGTAACATGGAAATAGTCAATGTGGAGGCTGAATGCATGTTTGCACAACTGTGGACCACAACAATTTGTAGGGGGGCCATAGCTGTTCTTGCGATTCTTAACATGGAGAGGGCCTGTCTGTCCCATGCAACTAGAAGAATGAAAAAGCTTTCAGTGGTCTGTGCTCTCAGTAGGCTTCAGGACAGGGTTAGCTAGGTAAATACACTTCTGCATTGTCAATCACTGTTCTTCAGTGAGCTCACCTCTTCTGCATCATAGACATTGAGGTGCTGGAGCGTGTCCAGAGATGGGCAACGGGGCTGGTGAAGGGTCTGGAACACAAGTCCTATGAGGAGCAGCTGAGGGAACTGGGGATGTTTAGTCTGGAGAAAAGGAGGCTGAGGGGAGACCTTATTGCTCTCTACAACTACCTGAGAGGAGGTTGTAGAGAGACGGGGGTCGGACTCTTCTCCCTAGTAACAGACGACAGAACAAGAGGAAATGGCCTCAAGTTGCGCCAGGGGAGGTTTAGATTGGACATTCGTAAAAATTTCTTCACCGAAAGGGTTGTCGGGCATTGGAACAGGCTGCCCAGGGAGGTGGTGGAGTCACCATCCCTGGAGGTATTCCAAAGACGTTTAGACGAGGCCCTAAGGGATATGATTTAGTGGTGGACTTGGTAGTGATAGGTTAATGGTTGGACCCGATGATCTTGGAGGTTTCTTCCAACCAGAACAATTCTATGATTCTATGATTCTATATCCAGCATTTATTCCTGAATACACTTTTTTCTGTCCAGTCTTCCTTTTCTTGACTATTTATGGCATTTTTCTAGTTTGTCTCCCTCGTTCTTCTCTTCTAATCTAAGTCGTCTTTTCTGCTGTTGTTCAGCTGCTGACTTGGAGGCATAGCTGGGTTTTGTTAAAGCAACACAATTCTCCTCCTTCATTCCCTTTCTCATCCCTTAGAGATATAGCAAGGTATTAACTACTGATACCAGGTTTTTTCCTTTCATGTTGTGCTGTGTTTGGTGCTAAAAAAAAAGAAATATTTTTGATTCCCTTTCTGTGGTGTATTTTCCAGGAAAAAGAGTAAGATTTTAAAGGTTTTTTTTTCATTCTAGTATGTTTTCCCTACAATACAGTCTAACAATAGCCTTTCAATGCCTACCACACATCTTCCTAAGCAGAGGCAAAGGATTCAAAAGTAGTAAGACTAGTAACTTCATTTTAACCTGTCCAAGACAGGCTGTCCTTACATTGAAGATAGTACCTGCCAGCGTACCCCCAGAATTAAAGTATGCTCTTAATCAAAAAAGCAAACATTGGAAAGATGCACTGCATTTGTACTGTTTGAGTGTCCTCTGCACAACAATGATCATGGGATGCACCATCAGAAAATTTCTCTATTAGTTCCTGTGAATCCTTTCCAGCTCTTCCTTTAAAGTTCCTCAGTGTCCCGAGAACAAGGATTGAGCGAATGGCATAAAACTTGAGAGCGACCAATGAGCGTTAAACAACATTTGCCTGCTTTTTGTAGGCAAGGACAATGACACAGAGGATCAAGTCAGCAGGGAACAGCGCATATGCATGAATAGGCTCAAAAAGAGATCTAGTTCAACGAGATATATTTAACCTTTTCTTCAGCCCAAAACTGCCAAAGATAAGCTGCCGTTATCAGATCCTTCTGAACTGGGGGAAAAATACATTACACTGGAGAAATCCTCTTTCCTTTTAAACAACACATGATTAAGATATAACTTACAGCGTTACTAATTGATTCTCTATGAACAAGATAAAGAGATACGTGAAGTTTCTTCATTTCTCCAGCAGTGTTCTGCCAGTGATACCAGCTGCAGTTCATAAACGGGACAAGAAAATTTATCACCCAGGCCCTCTTATTATACAGGGGATAAAGGATTTAAATGGTCCTTGAAAAACCTTTCTCTTTGCGATGTAGAATGATTAATTCCAGGAAGATATCATGGGAGCTAAATGTTTAAACTAGACCCTGACCAGCATCTTGATCCCATGTGAGTGCCAGTACAATGCATTTCTGCATATTTACTCTATTTAAAGGGTCTAGACAAATTTCTGTCTTCTGTCAGAACATCACTGAGCAGCTGCAGCACGTTATATCCCTGCAGACAATAAATTTGCTTTTGCACATGATACAGTTTAAAAATGTATGAAAGGTCTTGTTAATTTGTACTCACCAGTGAAAGATGAAGTTCTGTCATGGGAACTTAATTTGGCAAGGATATAGTCTGGATCCATTTGAAAACATGGCGGATTATTTTTTATTTCATTTATCTATTTTTCAACAGCTTTTGTAAGACTCATGACATCTGCAAGGTTAGAGGAATTTGCTAGCTATGGTGGCAGCTGCTCTTTTTCAAAAAGCTAACCTCCCCTAGAATCCTTTTGATAAGGCAGGCTCTGACTATCACATTAGTCTTACCAATTTATTTGCGATTTATCTTTCTAAGACCGTCTATTCGTAAAGGAGAATATAAATACACATGTCAGGTTAATCAACAGTTAATTTACAATATGAATAAGAGAAGTTTCTAAAACAACCTAGGTTTGTATTTCTTATGATAATCTTTTATCTCCTATTTTTATGACAACTGTAGAAAGATATTATTTCTCAGTCATTATATAGGTGGGTTAGTGAGGATATAGAAAAGGGATGTAGGGCAGTATCGCTTCTTCCTTCTCTGAGAATGTAGATTAAATTGATGACAGCAACAGTGGACATATAGTTAGCATGTCCCTGACATATTCCTGTTCTTGAAGGATCTCTATTCATACTATACAAAACGGTATTAATTAGATCTGGCTGCTAGGTCAGCTGCTTAGTTTGGCGGAACAGTATTTCAATACCGATTCAACAGTGATTCAAATATACTGTGACTGGCCGTGTACGGAGAGGACACCTGAAGAAGGAAGAGATGTTACATATTCATGTACTTTCAGGTTCCACTCACCTTATCTTTTCTGGGTGGGAGGGAAAGGGATTCTGGCCAGAATGTTAATAAGGTCAAAAGAGCTGAGACATTGGAAATACCGTGGCATTCCTTTAGTGGCCTGGCTTTCAAGGTAGGCATGAGTTCAGAGGGGAGGGCTAATAGGGGCACACAAGGCTGTTAAAAGGGAGTCCGGATGACAGCTGTTCTCTGGAGTACGAAACTTCGGCCTCTCTCTTAACTCTGATTTAACATTGCAGAAGCAACCTCCATTCTCACAAGAAGGTTATGAAGTAGGGGAAAGACTACCAACGCAGCATGCAGCCAAGCCTCTAGATCTCTTTGAACTTTTCTTTTATAACCCCAGCTCCAAAGCAAAGTGAAGTAGTAACACCTGTAGCAATTATTTAGTTATCGTGATGTACATATCCTGGCACAAATGAAAGTGTTATTTACAAGTGAATGTTTGTTGAAAAAACATTTATAATCATTGCTATAATAATATCTTACAGCATTTATATGTTTTTTAGAAGAAATCTTAAAATAATTTAACCTCAAGTGTGCAGTTTAATTTCATTTTATGGGTAAGAAAATATTATTATCTCTAAAAGTTCAGGACAGCACCAAATTTGTGACCTTTTGTTAATTTTCTACTGGTATATTTCTTGGACATTTTTTCTTTGGTTTTCATATATGGCCATGGTAAGTTCAAGGGCATTAATATTTATTTCTGAATGTGTTACATTGCCAAGTGGAAAATTGAGGATCGGAAGCAGTTATAAGATAGGAAATAGTCAAGCAAATCAGAAAAGGATGGAGAAGTAGTAAATTTTGATTTACAGATAAGGGATTAAAATACGTAGTGGGGAAAAAAATGTTGCTGTTTTTACTGCTCTGTTTTCTTGCTTGAGTAGTACTCTGAATGTGCTATAGCATTAGAAAAAAACCTAAGCAGCTGGAGGACTTGAGGGCATTGGAGTCTTGGATACATCTGTCTTTTGTCCTGTCATTACTTACAGAACATGGAGGTAGCACAGAAGTTTTCAAATCTTATTCAACAAGCACTAATGGGAGATCTAATTGTTTTAGAGCACTTTATACCTACTGGATTAGAGACTTTCTGCAGTATTGTTACTTGGCTTTCTGCACAGGCTATCTGATGTTGGGACTCTCACTGGATAGATAACGGGCTGAAGACAGCTGAAAGCAGATATTTCTCTTGGCTGGACTCTCTGATGGCTTTCATGCTCTCAGAGAAATATTTGATGTATTGCAAGTCAGATCCCAAATATTCAACACACATCACGGTTCTGTGGTGACTGCCGGGTAAAAATCTGGTCCAGCTTCTCATGCAGTGCACATGGAAATATAGTGGCGCACTGAGAAAGGTTATTTTGTCTTTGGTGTTTGGTAATTTGCCCTGAGCACTTTGACAAGGAATTTGCCCCTTGGAAACAGGATTTCTGGTTTTGCTCCATTAGCTGTAATGTGCTAGGACACACGTGAAACAGAGTTAAAGATGTGCCTCTTCTCAAAGGCATGAAACATCAGGATCTTGTGTCACGGCTGTTCAGATGCACAGGACTTCTGCGTGCAGGTGATTCACTGTCGATGACCTTGTCATGAGCTGGAATTACCAACTGCCAAGTTTCGAATACGTCTACATTTAAATAGATGGGTATGACATAGGATGCAGGGGATCACAGAACGGAAGAGAACACATAGTTCCCTAAGCAGAGCAGACCCGACGTGGAGCAATGCAGTTTGTGATAACAGTGGCCAGGACTACTTGAAGAGATAATTGAAATAGTTGTAACAACCTAACTCAGGATGAAATAGACCAATGTAGGACACAATTCTACAGAAAGTGAAAATGATTGCTTTGTTTTATGAAAATCTTCAATGTACAGACAAGACACGCATTTTGATAGAAAAGACTCCATTTGCCAAAAGGCTTACTTTTAACTTTTCAGGAAAAAAAAACCTCTATAAGTTTCATATAATCAAATATATACATTTAAGTTTTGTGCATAACAGGCTTTCAGCTTTTGTTAAAACTTCACATTTTGGTATAATCGTTCAGGAGAAGCCAGCAAAAGCACTTCCACAACAACTTCAAATGCCTCTCTTAAATCTGGAGGAAGTGGCTATCAAAGAGTGTCAGCCGAAGCACTAACATAATACTGTCAATTCAAATCACGATCCAAATAGAAAATAATGTTTCACTTTAGAGCACTTTAAAATAGTTCCTCCTTCCTCACACTGGATATACTGTCGGATTAGCAGAAAACTGTTAACAGTACAGGTCTTTCTTCCGGTAGTTAATCAATTAATATGAAAATTTTCAGCAGTAAGTATCACTGTTGTGTTTTTTTATAATTCAATATGGGCATCATCCAAAGCCCATGGCAACAGGAAGGAAAAAGTAATGATATCTTCCTGAAACCTGTCAGCTCATTATGGAATTAGTCTCCTTGGAGATGACATCTGAACCCCTTTCTACTGAGTTTTCTATTGCAAGCATGAAATGAGGGTGATAATAAATATAGCTGTTAAAGAAATTGATCTGCTTTATCAAATGCAAGTTTGTTTACTTTTAATTAGAAAAGCTTTTCTGAAGAAAAAAGGTCTGTTTATTCTTTGTACAGCATCCATTTTTTTGCAAATTAGTCTCTGTTAGAGTGCTCTGTCTAGTTTCTTAACTAACTCTTGTCATGCTAGCAGCTGAATGTTTCTTTTCAAAGACATTCCTTATTGCTGAAATTTCTGCAAGAAGGCATGGTAGTGTATATTTTATTATGAAAGGCTGCCATGCCCAGACCTTGAGCTAACAGCTGAAATTACTGAAGTCCTTTCCGGTGACATTCTGCCCAGTACGTGCCCTGGAGCTCTTTTTGGAATTAGAAAAAGACCCACTGAAATATTACTGTTATTCTAAATCCATAAAACACACAGTTCTTATTAAAAATCAGTATTAAATAGAAAAAAATTCTGATTATGAACTGAACTAACAGTCAAATAAAGAAGTCGTCTTCTGCCTGCTTTAATAACTTTTCTTTTCTTCTTATTTTTTAGGTTATTGTTTTCCTGCTTCAGGACAGTCCTCCCCTCCCCTTAATGTGCCAGAACTGCAGGGCTTAGTCATCCCTTCCCCTTCCTCTCCTCCCCCAGTGACAGAACTTTTCATTTATGCTTTCATTCTTTGAAAAAGCTAAAGCAACATTTGTGTTCTCCTCATGATTTATCCGTAATCCCCTGAAGTTCAAGGAAAACTTGAGCAGAGTATTTTTCAGAATATATGGGTAATAAAATGTGCCTCAGAAGAGCTTCTCAGGTTCCCAATTTAAAATTCTTGCTTTGCTCTTTCTGCTGTTGTGGACAAGATCCTAAATAACATTTTAATGTTGATCACTGACTCTTGGTCTAGGAAAACAGGATTCTCTTGAGAACCCATTAACACCATGTAGTTACCTGGAAGAATTACTGCTGGGCAATATGGACACCTCTTCACCTGTAGGGATTAAGCATTTGGCATCTGCAGGCCCATTCATCTTTAAATTGAGAAACCTGGGCATGAGGTTGATGCTAAATCTTCTTCATCATAAGGCAAGGAAAGTAATTATCAGTGGGCCATGGGAGCAACTCTCAACCTTTTTTTTTTTTTTAATGGTATGTGCATGGTTTCAGGTAGAAGCAAATAGTAGCTTGGAGATTTTCATTTGTTCAAAAATGTTACCAAACTAAAGCCATTGATCTTATAGTTTAGAATGCTGTTGCTCAATTTAAGCTATTTTAGAGGAGCCTTGCTCCTTGGGATGTCCAATCCAGGTATGAACAAGCGTCATTAAAACATAATGAATCAGAACTCACTGATCATCCTTTTAAAAGCAGTAAATTAATTAAACTAAGATGATTAGAATTTGGTCCAAGAGGGAGGAATTCAGGGTCACTGGCTTTTTCACGGACATCGATGGAGAGGGACTGGACCTTGTGTTCTAGTCTGATGCGAGGTGGATCCCTTTGGCATTTAAATCACTGTTTTCCCAGAAAACATTGCTGTTTTCCTTTGACAGTTATGTAAGAATAAACATTTCCTGTAGTAAAGAGAGAGAATGTGGCAGAAACTCAGAACCCAGCTACAACACAAAAGAAACGATCAAAATCAGATTGATTTCAACTAAGTATGCCACGTCCCACTGCTGGCAGCGCAGACGTGCTCTGTAGGGATGATCACCCGTACACCCCACTGTCAGAGTACTTGCCTGGGAACTCTTTAATGATTTCAGTTCTGCAAAGCGCCAAGCAATTTCCCGAGCACCTGTGGCTCCCTCTGGCTTCCTTTGGGTCACCACATTCAGAGGCATAAACCCAGAAAGACATATTGTGCCCCTGCTGAAACTGGGGCTGTAAAAGACAGATAATAAGAAAAAGTGATTGCTAAATAGAGTGTGGAAAGGCACTGATAATGCTTTGTACTTCAGGAGATTATCTGGTTTACTTGGTATGTTTTATATTTAGTATGCATCTTGGTGTTTTGACTGCTTCCTTTTTATGGGATGTATTTGGGTTGTAAAGGGCATTGGTTAATCCCTATGCATATGAAAGCATAAATGACAGATGTTCCTGATTATATGTAGGTTATCATTGATTACTATATTCACTGAAGGACCAAATAGTAATACTTTGTATATAGTAGCTTACAAAATATAGTCATTGTGGCATGCTAGTGGACACGTCAGAAATAACTTCTAGCATCCTTTAAATTTGCATTTCACATAACTTGTCAATTTGTGCCACTGGATGCATTCATTTTTTTCAGCTTGATTTTTAAGGTATTTATGGTCATTGAGTAAATTAGCATTTCATCTGAACAGATCTTCTTTTCTAGAACTTGACTTTTATTTCACAAAACCTATTGCCCTAAAAGCTGTGTGGAAAAGAAATTAGTATGTGAAATAGAAGAAAAATGATGCAGCAAGTCTACCTATGTTTTCACACAGAACTTAAAAGAAGTTCCAAGTTGGATTTTAAGGTTTGAGAATTATGAATAGCAGTTTACCTGAGTATTTAAGTCTATCAAATGAAGAAAAAGGGAAGTGAAGGAATACAATCGGAAGGTTACAAAGCTTATCCTGAATGGCAGCTCATTGTTGGTACAGGTATTTGGACTTGGGAATTACTTCTGCTTTTTACTGTCACTCAAAAGGAATAAAGCAAGGTCCAGCAAACCATCTGAGCTTCGCTGGGGAAAAGGTAGACCAGTGCTAATTGGCAGAGGACAGAGAACACGCATGATCGTAATTTAAGTAAGAGTACCTTCTGCTGAAAGTATCATATTGCTTTGGTTCCCCATGGATAGAGACTGGAAGAGTTAAGGTATTTTCCTCAAATTTCTTTACTGCCATGAAAGTATTCTGAATTACACACACTGGTAGAATTATCACAGTAAATTTGATATGAAATCTATACATTACTGAAATGAGAAAAAAAATAAAGTGAGTTATCTATTCAGATAGGAGCATTTGGCCTTTAATAATTTATTCTGACATATCCAGGACTTGGCTAAAGGTCACCGGCAAAGGCAAATCCCTTGGATTTGTGGGGTTTATCGTGTTGAATGGGGGGAGTTTCCATTCTGTAGCAGACCTGGACACAGTCCCTGCTTAGATCCAAATACCCCGCCTGTCATCAGGACATGAGTCCTTGAGGCATACCTGCCTTAATGCCTCAGGCCAGGTAATATATTCAGTAGACTTTTCTCAAGATGAAGTATGCTGATTAGAAATGTGCAGTAGCCATTCTCAGAGTGATTTATAGTGAAAGAATAACATTTTAAATGAGTTACATTAATTTCTGGTAATTATCGTGCAATAACAATTCAATGTGGCAAATATTTTGTCATTTAACTAGAGTAGTTGTTATTGCACATTACAGTTTGCTTGAGATTCTGTTTAAGTTACTGAGAGGCAAACCTTCACATGTTCATATAGAAATTATAAGAATATAATCAACATAAACATATTGTATAATGTTCACATCGAATTGCAAATATTACAAGGAACAGCAATTTGAGAATAATATGATTGCTAGCTGTCAAATAAGATTTTTCCATGAAGTTAAAAAGAAGACTACTTTCTTGAACTATTTTTTTTTATTATTTTGACAAACCTTTCGAAGTTACCTTCTGCCTTTCTTGGTTACGGTGAGCTGAGTTTCCCTTTAAATGATAATGTCACTGAATTCCTTCCAAGTAAATGTATCAGTGTCTGACCCCAAATCATTTACATATTAAAAGACAGTATATAAATGCCCTAGAATGAATTGGCCTGGTAGCACTCCATGTTTACCAAGCTAATTTATATCCTGCTTAAACAAGTTGCAGTGTCCGAGAGAGTCAGTGGGAAGGTACCTGGGTAACTGAGGGCAGAACTTGGCTCGTATAAATTCATCATTCGAACATTTTTCTAAATGCCGGCTGTGAACACTGAAGCTAGAGTTTATTTTTTGATGTATAGCTAACAACAAAATGTCGGCAGGTTTTATTTGGTTTGACTCCCATGCTGCCCTGTCTCTTTCACAGGATCACAAGTAATTTAAGTTGGAAGGGACCTCTGGAAGTCATCTGGACCAAATGCCGCTCAAAGCAGAGCCAAGTTAGATCAGCTTGCTCAGGGCCTTGTCCAGTAAAGTGTAAATATCTCCAAGGATGGAGATTCAACAGCTTCTCTGGGTCACCATTCCGGAATTTCTCTGCTCTCCTTGTGAACATTTTTTTTCTGTTATCTAGGATTTCCAGTGCTGTGACCTGTGTCTGTTGGCCCCTCATCCTATCACCGTGCACCTCCAAGAAGAGTCAGGCAACATCTGCTCTATACACTCCCATTAAGTTGCTGAAGACAGCAATAGCATCCCCACTTACCCTTCTTTTCCCAGGACTGAACAAGCACAGTTCCCCCAGCCTCTGCTCACGGGGAGGGCTGATGTGCAAGTGTAACTGCTTGGAGCTTACACACAGCTTTACTAACAGTACATAAGAGTGGACGCTGTCCAACTCCCTCCTTCTCAGTTACATTGGTTGAGAGCTCTGGAAGGAAACAGGACCAGAAAAATACGTTTTCAAATACTGAAGTCCTCAGATACAACTGGGAATATACATTAGAACCTGAGGTTTTATGTGTCACTGCACCATTTATATTTAATGGTATATTCCTTTTACCATAAAACAACCGTTTCACATTAAAAGAGATTACTTCTTTCATAAAGAAAGACAAAAAACCCTTTTTTGATCTGGTGTACAGTTTCACAAATATATCAGATTTTTTTCTAAGCATTTAAAAAGCACTGCATTACTATGCTATCCATGCGCTAGCGTAAAGAGATGTAATCTAATTTAAAAGCTTAAGTGAAGCAGTTTGTGTGCTTGGGTAGTAACACTCTTCTCAGCAATGTCTCCTGCAGCTGAGCAGCTCTGCTCTCTGGTCAGAAATCCACAGGTATCTGCTGGTGGAGACTGCTCCTGCTCAACTTTCTTCATTTTGGGCTACCATAGCAGCCTGCTCACGGGTGGTTTGTGTAGCTGCCTGTCTACCTGACCCCACTACAGCAGCAACACGTACAGTACAGCAAATGTGGCATTGGAAGCAGTTCTGCTCCAAAGACAACAACATGTTTTTTTTCTTCTTCAAGGACTTGAACACAGGCCTAATGACAATGTTGTCCTTGTGCTGTTACTTCTACTACTTAATAATTCTCTCAAGAAAGGAATTAAGTTTTCAGTCAAGATTTGTCCTACAAAAACCCAGGATACTTTCTTTTACAATTCCCTCACAAGTCAAAATCTAGTGATGTTTTTGGTAGCTGCTTCCAGCACTTTTACTTTGTCTTTGTGTGTCATCTTCAATTTGGGGAAAATCCCAAGTGTTTTCTTCAACATGATGGACAAGTGAATACCATTCCTTCCCTTCTGTAGCAAGCATAGGGAGTGACGTGACTTACTCAGATTATGCAAAGCCTCTGACAGAAGTATAAAAACGTCTCAGAAAGAAGTTACAAGACCTGTCAAAAGTGGCTGCTCCATTTGGTGTTGTTGGACAACAGCCTCTGCCATAAGTAGCAGCATGATTCCTCCCTGTTCTGGCAGGAAGGAAGCTGGGGGTAGTAATTAAGCACCGCAAAGTAGCAAATTGCTGGGTCTGCACTTCCTTCCTCATTTGCTTTTCCTCAACTGTCCACTACATGTCAAAAATAACTGTCACTTTCAGACTAATCTGTTAAACTTCATTATTATTATTATTATCATCCGAACTAGGTAATTTGTGACAATTCTCTTCCTTGCCTTCTTTGTCAGAACACTAAAACCACCCCATTTCACAATGACGTAAATTTTCTGTTTTGCCCTTTGTGCAGCCAGAGTTTACCCCGGGCACAGAGAATCTCTCTTTGCTCAGAAGCAAAATGTTTGTGGGGAAGGGGAAGGAAAACAGGGAAGAGGAAACGGGAATAGGACGGGGAAGGGGACACATAAATGAACCTGGGACTTTGAGGAGAACAGCGATGACAGGGTTCAGCCTTCTGCATTCAGGACACCCTCAACAAATAGTCAGTGTGCAATATGATTTTATTTAAATGTCTGCTTTTCCTACTGTAGAGGTTAGTATCAGGAATTGATGTGATCCTAGTGTGTGTAGCATACTTATTAGGGATTGTTGTCTACTTTCTTTCTTTCTTTCTGCTCCACAACTAACATACCTACTTGCATTGGAAGCATCTGGCGATATTCACTTTGCAGTCTATCATCTTCTGCTGTAGTTCTTTTGTAGTTTCTTCAGTGGTAATTCTCAGTGGCTCTAGCGGTTGGCTAGGTGTTAGCTTTTGCCTTTTGTTCCTTACTTTGTTGTATTTATCGGTCAATCTGATAAAACAGTGGTCTCACTCAGCTTTGTAAATGCTTTATTTAAAACAAATTGAAAATTTTATTAGACTCTATGGTGGCCGCTGTCTTACTTTGAACCAGCTCTATAGAAATGGGATGCAAAAATAATATCAAGCTTTATTATGAGAACAACATTGTCAGGGAAATAACAAAAACTACAGTGGAGCAAATAAACCTTGGGCTTGAGAGACTAAATACAAAAATTATAAAGCATTAAATAGATTTGGATCGACTAAGGGCACAGATTTTGGGAATATTTTTGTAACTTTTGATACATGAGCAGTAACATAACAGTCTGCAAATGGCTGAAATACCAAAGAAGGAGAAGAATTTTATTCACAAAAGAATATATGGCAGCAAAGGCATAAGATTAGTAAAAGAAAAAAACGCTGAGAGTTCAGTATCAGTGAGGCAAAGTATCATTGAGGTACAGTGTATAAAACTGTTGTGGAAGTAGCCATAACTTTCTCATTTGGGACCTTTTAATCTAGACTGGACAAAAACTAGAAAATATAAGGAATAGCCTTGTATTTGCAGAGAATTAATGGGACATAAATAAAGATTTTCTCCAGCTCTAACTTCTGCGAATCAACTTAATGCAGGAAAGTCCAAAATGTTGATGTCAAAGACAGAAAATGACAAAAGAGATTATGCTTCAAATGGTCATGGATATGGACACTGATTATAAAAAAAATTACAAAGTTGATGTTAGACAGAACTTTAAAGCCATTGATGCAATATCTCATAGTGGCTAGGAAAGTAAACAAATTACAGGGATGTGTCAGCAGAGCACAAGAGCAATAACCAGAAGAAACTACTACACAAAGATCCAGTAAGACAACCCTAAAGTACTTCGCTTGGCCTGGGATACTATACTATAGACAGAATTCAGGCTTGTAAAGATGAGCAAGTCCTTACCTATGAGAATGTATTGTTATGCTGATGTTCCTTAGGAAAAAAAAATGCATAAGATTCCTTGTTATAAGATTTTTATACTAAACACGTAAGCACGTTCGATTCCAGTTTGTAAAATTTGACTCTTAAATGTCTTAATTTGAAAGTCTAGTCTCCATTTGGGACACTCATCACCTTTTTAGGGTTCCTACCATGAAACTGAGGGGACAGAAAATGATTGTATTGTGGATGTGGAAGCATCTTGGATGCCAGACTTCCTCACTGTTAACAAACTCATTTTCACATTTCCAATTTATGCCAATTCTTGAGATACTGTTCCAAAAGTGATGTTACTGTAACTCTTGCTCATATTTATCATGATTGCTCTTTTGTCCCAGCCCTCCTTTTTAATCCTTTATTTTGTAATACAATTTGTCTTGCTTATTTCAGACGTTAAAAGGGTGTGTTTTATTGTAATTTTTACTGTATTCTATCATGGTTTTAATAACATCCAGAAACTCTACATTTATCAGGGGAGTTCTCATTTGGCAGTTAAATTATTTTTATCGTGAAGTGGAAATTATCAGACTCTTTGAGAGGAAGCATGAGACTGAAATAATGGGACAAAGATCAAAGCCAGCAGCTACACGGAGTTTCTTGAGAGAAATCCCTGACTGGAAAAGAGAAGCTGGCTGACGGCATTTTTTTGTACAACTAATGAAAATTTCCCAAGAGGTTAAACCTTCTAATAGTTTGGAAGATGTAATAAAAACTCATTTCAGACTAATACAGTGTTCCCAGCAATATTTCATTTGTATTCAGTTTGCCCTTTATTGGTACTTTTTCACCACCTTAAGCTTCCGTCCTGCAACCACGCACAGAATTAGTCCTGTTTATTTCACTGGTTATTCCCAGAGAAACTGCAGAGTAGGGTCTCGTTGCTGCTGATTCTTCTCTAACCTTTTTTATTGAGAAGCTCTGGTCTTTTTAGCAGTATTTTTGTATTTTATCAGTACTGCAATTTAATCTCAAACGCTTTGATTAACATGATAGAATAACTGCCTGTGAGTGTACGTATTCCTTTACTAAAATGCTTCTAGATAAATGTAATAATTAAAATTTTAGTAAATTAGTAGAAGCAGTAAAATATTAGTACATTTTCACCAAACTCCTTGATATCTCATCAGGAACTTTCATAAATTGTGACTTGTAATTAAGATTGTTTCATTCAATTATCTGGAATATACTCACTTCATATGTATTTTAAGATTACTGCAAACTTATTTTTTTACTAGCTTTTTAAAAAAAAGTTTTAAGTGCAGATCAGAGAAGGCAAGATGTAGAAAATAAATGTGGAGAATAGGCAGAAACAGAAGGGAAAGTAACAGAAAAAAATTGATAATGATCAAAGAGTTAGTGATGTATCAAATGAAAAAAGCATGAGAATGACACAATTTAGGTAATTTATTGAATAAAGTGAAGCAAATTAATCCAAAATAAGAGTCAGTCAGCAAAATTTATCTGTTTTCTGGGAAACTTTTAAAAAGTATTTTTCCCCTTACAACTGCAAGTAATTAGGTATAATGTTTATATAATATGGCTTGTGGTTTGTATACTAATTTGTTATTTACTCACAAGAAAGAGCACCATTCATTAAACCACCAGAAGCATTTTGTGCAGTGTTATGGGTTTTTCTAACAGGAGATCCATCACAATAAAGAGGACTGCAATTATTAAGATCTGACAACTACACAATCCAAGTGATAAATTTAAAAGCTGTTTAACTACGATTCCAGCAGACTATAACCTGCAATAATCTCTAAAAATACAAAACACTTCAACATTTTCATCCTGTATGGTCAGTTTTGAACGCATCCAAATTTTGAGAGGCCTATCAGGAAGGTAAATACTACCCAGAAAATGTATGATATGTTTCTTAGTTTCTTGTTTTTGTCAGAGCGCAGCGAGGGATGGCTGCTCCGTATGGGAGGGCACCTGAGGGGGCGAAATATAATATCAAAAAAAGAGAAAATTTTTGTTCTGAACAGTGAAATCTCCTTGCGCGTGCTGCAGCAGTGTGCAGACTGTCCGCTTGGACGGTCTTAGTACTCTTTTCCCTGATATTCAGAAGAAAAGATCCCATAAAAACTGAGGCAAGGGTATTGAAAAGGTCTGTTGTGTATCAAGTTGGCATTAGCTGTTTTCTAACAACTTTGACACTTGTGGTTTTGGTGGGGTTTTGTGTCATTAAATCTATACCCTATAGCCCTAAGAAATATATGACTGTGGCCTCAGACTGAGTCACCACTTCCAGGATACTTACAAGCCAAGTGACATTTTCAGCATAGACAGGCAAAAGTGTTGAACAGCTGACTGGGCTGTAAGAAAATGATGCTCAATCAACACTCATTTGGATGTGCTAGGGAGTTCCTTGCCATTTAACGCACCCAAAATGTCTCACAGTAGTATTTAAGCTCTCTTACTGATCCAGTCTTTCCATCAGGATCAGGAACTTCTTTTTCAGAGGAACTTCTTTTTCAGAGAAACTTCTTACTGGAAGTTCCTTCTCGGTGGAAGATTTTCTTCCTTTCTTATCTCAAAACTGGCCTTCGCTGGAGAACCATAATAGCAATTAGTTAACTGATCTGAAGCATTTTTTCCTCAGCAGTCTTGCCTGGAGAATAAGAACAGTAAATATTTCTTGTGATTGCCTTTGTTTATCCAAACCTGATAAACCAAAGTATTTCCATGAAAATTAATTATCCCGTTTCTCTCTCTAACTGAATTATTTTCTTCCCGGAAAGTCAATCTGCTGCTTCATGAAGACCACCCTGGCCCCAGCCTGGACTTCTTGCTCTTGCCAGGGAAGGTTTAGATTGGATATTTGTAAAAATTTCTTCACCGAAAGGGTTGTCGGGCATTGGAACAGGCTGCCCAGGGAGGTGGTGGAGTCCCCATCCCTGGAGGTATTCAAAAGATGTTTAGACGAGGCCCTAAGGGATACGATTTAGTGGGGGACTTGGTAATGCTAGGTTAATGGTTGGACCCGATGATCTTGGAGGTTTCTTCCAACCAGAACAATTCTATGATTCTATGATTCTATATTTGCTCAGATCTTAAAGTCAGGCAATGTTGTTAGCCTTTGCTGCTGCTGTCATTGCTTAAGACCTAATTTAAAGTATCCCTTGCTGACCACTCATTTTTCATTAAAACAGAATCTTATCCTAATGCTCTCATCCTTTTCTTTTCTTTCTTTCTTTTTTACCCAATACATTAGATAAGCATGTAGCTGTAAATATACATGTAGTGTCACTGAAATCCACAAGGCTACTTTATTTGGTTACAGGTTTGGGGGGGTTTTGTATGTTTGGCAATAGGCCTAGCTAGCGAAACAGGTGAAGTCTGCCACTAGACAGTACTGGAATGCAGGTAACAAAGAACATAGGGAAAGGTGGAAAAGGAACTTGATTTTTGTCCTGGAATATGAAAAATGTGGAGCCGCAAATCAGTTTTTCAAGGCTGAAAGATTACTGGGCTTCCATTCTGCTAAAAGAGGTAAGGAAATAAACTTTATTTTATATTTGTAAAATATCAACAAAAGTTAGTTTTTTGTATGAGAACTGTAATTCTGGAAACCAGCTATTATAGTTAGGTCAGAGCATACCGGTGGCAGAAGTTAACCTAAGTTTTCACCCAGTAATAGATATGATACTTCATTCCATTAATCACTATATTTCAGCTGCTGCTAACATAGGGGAGAGAAAATTTAGAGATGATGATTTAGCCACTGTTGATTACACAACAGCAGATAGCAAAAAATAATTACAGATAACGCAACAGTTTGTGTTTTTATAAAATGGAATACAAAAATAGTAAAGCTGAATTAATTTCTACATAAATCCCAAGAGAGCAGCAACTTCTATAAGAAAAGCTAAAAAGAGAATAAGTAGTTTTGCAGGCACAAGTTTTCTTCACCTTAATTGTCTACCAAAAACAGACTGAGCATCTTTACTGAGCTATTAGCATATTTTCCCCTCTATTTTTATCCAGGAAGGCTCTGTTCCTCTCTAGGCTCAGACTTAAGAAAAGTGTTTTCCTTTTGAATAATTTTAAAGTTGTGGTAGGTTGCTCCAGTGGCATGGCCCACTTGCTTTAATCACTATACTGCACTCCAGGTTGGTAAAGAGTAATTTTATTCTGTTCTGTAATTCCATTATTCTTTATTTGCTGAGATCTGTAGTGGTGTGCATGTGGCAAAAATGCAAGGTATTATGAAAAAAGAAAGAGAAAAAATTAGTTTAAATTTTGAAAGTATTACAAATGTCATTAAGGTTTTCTATTTGAGCTCAATGTGTTTATTTAAGATTGTCTTTTGTTTCTTCACGTTATTTTAGCAGAAGTAAATATACTGTTAAAATTTATTTCATGTCATAATTGGCTTTAGTGATTTGGCCTCTAAAAGATGTCATTTATTTGATAAGACACGGTGCTTTACTTGAGTAAATGCCAGTTGATATATCCATTATTTAAATGCTGCAAAAGGTTACACACATTGTATATATTTATCAACAACAAAACTGCCTGTGTCAATGGTAAACAGAAGCAGCTTGGTTTCATGCTCCAGATTGGAAAACAACTTCAAAATGGATTATCCCAGAGCTACCTTCTACCTTTTCTGACACCCTGAAAGCTCTTGTTTCATTATCACCACCTGCCATTGCTATTATAGATTCGTAGGTGAAGACAAAAATTGTAACCAGTGAATCTTCCCATATTCTAATGAAAAAATAACTATCAAAATTATGCACTACTGAAGAAAAAAAAAAAAAATTAAGCAGGGTTCCTTTCTGGCATGCCCAGGTTCTGCTGAGTACAGCAGAAGCGGTACCCATTGAGGAACAGGCTCAAGCTTGCTGGTATTTTGCCCCATTTCTCCCTGACTCAACATGAAAGCAACAGAATGGCTGAGAAAAAGTTACAAAAAGGAACTCAAAGCCCTTTGACTGCTGTAGGTGAGATCGAAAAGGTGTGGGTAGATTTCAGGCTGTTGGACCAAAAATCTTTCCAACTAAACTGCCCAGAAAGATGGATTACCAGAGTTACATTTTTCCGTGCTTATACTTGGAGTTTGTAGTTTGTTATGTACTCGTGTCATTAATATCGATACTGGTACCGTTCAAAACTAGCATAAAACAGGTGAATTACACTAAGTCAGAGAGGCAGCTAAACTCCTCTCTATTTTCTTTCTAATTGTGGGGAGGATATTTTATCATCTGGCAGAATTTTGATAACAAAAATCTGAATTGACCTGGCTGCCTTGTTTATGTCTTCTTCCAGGCAGTCAAACCCATTTTCTAAAAACTCCACCCTCCGATATGTCCATGTGCCCCATCACAAAAGAACGGATAGAGAATTATGTCACATCTTCATCTCCTGGTAGATTTTTGTCCTTGAGGCCCTTTCTACATTCCTACTGCTGTGTGCACTGTGGAGTGCTGATGTAATGCTGGAACCATATTCATAAGAACTATCAGGCCTTCAGATTTAATTAACAGCTAATTAACAGCCCTTCTGGCCTTTGTAGTTAACACTATGCCAAATTCAAGAAATAATTTGGATGGGTAATTATGAATGCTATTTAAAAAGAATGAGTTGAAGCACCTACAAGATTTTACCTTGACAAAAATGTGATTGCTAAAATTGTCACTGACTAATACAGCATTTAAAATGAAAAAAGTGTATTCCCATTGTCCACAAAAGCTCATTAGAAATGAGAAAGAAATTTGTAAGATCTCCAGAAAAAAAGAATATGAAATGGAAGAGGGAAGAAAGCCGTTTCTTAGAAATCTTTTTTAGTGGATGAAAATATGCAGCCTCCAATGCCAGTTGCCAGGGACTGGACTTTGCAGCATGCTGGGGGTGATTGTCTCACCACGATGCATATTACAAGACTGGGGACTAAGTAGTCACTGTCATGCAAAATTCAATGTTATAGCAATTTATATTTAATTTTTACAGCCTTTCAAAAGCTGTTATTTACAAAACCAAATGTATTCTTTCATAATCTGGCTTTTCAGTCTGCTTTTCATTCATTCATGCCCATAAATCACCATTTTCTGTTTATATTATAAGATTACACTAATGTCCTTAATGTAACAGTATTTGAAGCAAAACATTTGCGAAAATGAATGGTTTGCATATGTAGTGGTAAATGCCTAAAGTACCAAGAGGGTGGTTAAAATACAGTATAATTGTATACAATACAAAGGTGTAAATCAGTCTCCCATTTTTGTTGCCTTTTAACAAAAGCCATAGGTTATTGCAGCTAGAGTTGCTTGGGCTTGAGATGACCTCTAGGGGTCACCTGATACTTTCTCTTATAAAGCACAGGGTTTATTTAATTATTTCTACATTACTCCAAGAAATAAAAGACTTCTTGAGTAGTTTTTCAGTTTAAGCTAGTGATGGCACACTCTCTTTTGTATATGAACTCTTATTTGTTCAGACATCATACAGTCTTGCCTAATGTGTAACCTAAATTTTCCCTTCTACGTGTTAAATGAGTTCCTCGGTCTTCTTTGATTAATCCCCAAAATGGCCTACTTTAAGACATGCCTTTAATTATTTGTAGACAGTTCCTGTTATGTCATTTTCCTCCGGATGGCACTTGCTTAACTCTATAATCCCACATAGATCTTGTTTCCCAACCATGTCTGTTCAGTTGCAGCCTACCCGGCCTCCTTGGCCAGAGCGCAGCCTTTTAAATACTGTGTCCTCCCTAGACGATTCTCTGATCTTTAATCACTGTCGAGTGCCGCATAGCCATCTTGCTCGGTATTTGGGTTGTGCTTTTCCAGAGTGAATGAAAAACAACATCTGAGCCTACAGGGAACCCTACAGACAAGGAGAAGGAAAAGGACAATTCGGGGGGAAAAGAGTGATGTTACGAGGGGCAGCAGCCGGGAGAATCCTGAAATTCTCTCCCCTGGTTTACTCGTGTCAGTCAGGCGTAACCACAGAGCAGCGAGAGCTGATGTTGTTCTGATGAGCCCAGGAGGAGTGCGTATATTATCGCCTTTCTTGCATACAAGCATTCCCACGATCGGAGGCAGATTCCTTAGATCGTCCCCTTTGCCATAAATGGTCTTTGTATGACATTCCAGCCTCTTAATACAGCAAAATAACACACTTCTGTCTTTTGCAGCAGTGTGAACTATTAACACAGGATCAATTTATATTTGATCCTGGGGGGAGAATTAAAGGTCATTGTACCTTTGCTTTGCATTTGTTATGTAGCAATCCTTTCTGGCCCTAAAAGATAGGAATTTTCTGAATCATTAATGTGGTTTTGTATTTTTACAATATATGTTTTGTCTTTGATTATTTCCTAAATTTTTATGAGATTTGCTTCTTAAACTGATAAAAATAAGGATTTTTTCATCCAGTAAATATTCTATAACTTTAAAATTTCTTCTGACTCTGATTCATGGCAATAAACCGAAATCACAGAATATTTAATGGAGAAAATATTCTGAAATAGTTTCATTTGGACAGAGCCAAATGTTTGTTTTGAATTTTCAGTCAAAACAAAATCATAGCATTGTAGTTTAAAAGCCTACTGCATTCATTTTCATGTGGGATCAGTCTCCATAGGCATATTTCATAATAGTCCGTAGTCTAGTGACTCAAATGATTCACCATTGTACTTGTTCAGAAAGAATCTTGTATTGTAGTGAAAGACAGACCTTGAGGGACTCTACCCTTCTGGGAAAACGTAGAAATCTTAATTATAGATCCTGTGAGAAAGTCACTGATTTGGAAAGATAGTCAATGTTTTTGTGACTTGGAAGAAAAAAGAAGTTATTCAAATGGAATATTTTGTTTAGTTTTACTTATTTAAAACACACCATTCCAGGAAGAAATGCTTCAACTAGATTTTCCACATGAAAATTCTGTACTTTTAATGAAACATGTTAATTATGGAGAGACTACATCGATCAATAAATAGGATATCCAAATAGGCTACCTAGTAATGATACTGTATATCTTTTGGTTCTCTTCTGACTTTTTTCACATCACTCTACTTTATAATCCATCAATCTGTTAATAATATATTGACAAATTTTACATTACAGAGTCTCAGAAATAGACCATTTGTGTCTAACATTTCAATAGTGCAAATATATTATGGCCACCATTACAATACAGTAATTATTTGCAGCATGGCCTTTGACACCAATACCAATATTCAGTATTTAGATTTTTTTTAAACATGTATATGCATCTTACAGTGCCACTAAACATAAATTTGAAGCTATATATTCAGTGTTGATATACATTCTGCATGCATACGCATGCATTTCTAAAGTCAAGGAAGTTTCCTTTCTCTTCAAAGCCGATCATCTCATGGTATTTTCAGACTAACTATACTGTCCTGCTCAAAATTAATTTTCTCAACTAGCCTTCCCTCTCTAACTCTCTGTGAACCATTTTTTCCTTCCTCTGTGACTTACAAGTTTTAAAAATAGTACATTTACAGGAAAAATAACAGAAGAAAACTACTTTTATGATTGTGTGCTTTCTTTTTCTACACAAAGACCGCCAGCCGGCTGAGCCAGGTGTCTCCTTACTTGAGCTCAATACTCTGTTACTGCTTCCCTTCTCCCCGTAAGAACATGCAAACTAACATTCACATACGTTCACTTCATGGGTCCCTGTTTAGTTATCTGGTTACTAGGAAGCAAATACTCTGTCCTACAGTTCTGAGGTAATATTCCACTTTATACCTTTCTTAGTCAGGACTAACAGCAGATCTTCACTCTTTTTCATCGCTTTGCTTTCTAACCATGTTAGATTATATCTGTTCATTTATCTCTTTACTTTCTTTTCTAGTTAGCCAAAGGTAGAATAACCATTGTGGTCACAAGAATAAAATGGATCTATGTGCTTTTCCTAAATGTCTTTGTTTCTTTTAAAGATTTCAAGAATCATTAACCTGCTTGAAACCAGATTATACTTTATACTCATATGGATATTCCATATGGAAAATTAAAGACGCTTCAAACTAGATTCTATATGGTCTTTTAGAAACTATTTTTTTTATCTTTTTTTCATCAATTTGGGTTGTAATGCCTCTTCGCTCCTAGGGTCCTTTTAATGGAATAAACAAAATCGAAAGGCCTCAAACCTGTACTGTCTCAGGAACTCCCTTGTGCTGTCTTCTGCTCTCAGAGAAACTGTCTTTACTAGGATTCCAGGTTTATAACCACCACCACCACCAGTAATTTCCCAGCTCTTTTCTTGACACCTTGTTCAGAGGCAGGTTAAGGTGGTTTGTAGTTACTCCATTTCTTTGGCACTCAGGCACTAGCTCGTTCTCAGCAAGGAAGAACCAGATGTTGTGTGAGCCTGTAGGAACTAGACATCTCTATTTGCCCCTTCAAGTGATCTTCAGATACTAAATTTCTTCTTTGATTGATGTTTAATTTTTTTATAGACCCATGAGATTGTCCTGGAAAAACAACAGCATAATCTGTGTTTGCCAGTTTTAATTCCTTCCCAAACCCCAGCACACCTCAGCAGCAGCCCCTCCAGAGACTCCAGCAGTTTCAGATGATAGCCCCAGTTATCTCTTTGGGTATGGGTCCCACAGTAACTGTGTGTCCACACAACTTTATTTGGACTTGCTATTTCCAAAGAGATTGCATAGCCCAAATTTATCAGCTTCTTTGGACTTCTCTCCAACACTGGGCAATTTTAAGAATAAAAATCAAAATTAACTCTGAATTATTCTGAAACATAGGCACTTGAGCTTCTAATGATGAGATTAGAATTAAAAGAAATGTATAAAGACAACTCTGGTTTTAGTATAATAGCTAGATTTCTTTCTAGTTCTTAAGTTTTCTCCTCTAGGATATTTAAGCTATCACAAGTGTTTGTCCTATACAGCAAGATCCCATCCTCCGAGTGCTGACCCAGAGCTGAAAATAAAGCCAGCTTGCAGGACTGGCAGTAAATTCCCCATGAGACTTCTCTGCTTAAACCAGCATTCTGTTAAGTTTTCCGTGTTCAAAAGATGACAACTTCCTTTCTCTTCCCGACTTTAAACTTAAGTCCCTGCTTCTTACCCAAGCCGACACAGCTTCTCCATCTCTCTTCAGTTAGTGTATTCCTTTTGTCCTGGTTTGTTACAGCACTGTTGGAAGTGTTACAGTCTCTGCCGAGTTATATATCATGAGAATTATGTACACGTATTTTACCAAGTGCATAGTCTTCATTGCGTGCTTAACTTTCTTTAAGGACCACGCATAGCACATAACTCCAGTAACAGACTTCTGTGACTCTTTGCAGCTCTCCCTCTCCCCTGCGTCCTTTCTCACCTGTATACTCACCCTTAGCCAGCTATAGGGTCTTTTGGCGTCTCACTTTGGCAAGTATAATTTACTAGTAAAAATTTCCAATATGTTTTTTGTTTATATCTGTTGGATTCACAATATGATTTTGCTTGCTCAGTAAACATACCTAAACAATTATTTTACCTCAATATCTGAATATTATTATGTTTATAATGTTTATGTTTTATTATAACATATTTATTATGTTTTATAATAACCTACGGTATGGAGTCAATCTGCTCGGTTCCTATTCAGGAAATTCAAAATCACTGTATTTGGCTCTGAGAAAGAGATTGTAAAAGCAGTCCGGTTAAATATTTTAAATCATTTTTATCTTGCTTCTTATTAAAGATCACTTCCCTACTTGCAAACAAGAATTAATTTTATCTTGCTCTGACTTTCTAGATCCCTTGATACAGTATCAACCAGTAAGGGCACGGATATCAGCAAAGCAGTTCAAATTAGCAAGTACTTATCTCTAACAAAGAGTCAAGTTATTATAACACAGAACAAACAGGATATAATATTTTTAAATTTTACTGAAAAGAAGATGCTTCAACTTATTTTCAGAAATAAACTTGATTGCTGAAGGACAAAAATTTTCTATGACTAAAGATTCCCAGTATGAAACTAACTGTTTAGTAACAATGAATTTTAAGTAGAAAACAAATTTCCTCCCTTTGTTCCAACAGATTTCATTTTCCCTGAAGATACGTGTAACATTGTTTGTCAGTAGAAAAAATAACTTTTAGGGGCCATTTTGTTAAAAATCTAAGTCTATTTTGACTTGCTTATCAAAGAGCAGTGAGGTGATACTTACTTGTGGTTTGAGCCTGGGAAATCTGGGATGTAATTAACTCTATGGATATGATAACTGGTTTCTTTATTTAAAATGGTCTTTTTTTTGCTATAGATTAAGATGATCCTTTTCCAGAAATAATCTAACCCCCCAGTTTCTGAAATCTAATTTGTATAAGACATTTCTGTTACTTTCACATGGAGGTGACTCAGGTCTAGAGTCTGTGGTCATGAATGTTTCTGCCTACAAGTGGTTTCCACAATAATGAGAAATACCCCAAAGTACCTGATTTTAAGGTACATATAGATACAAATACAAGTATAGGAAACCAAATCCAGTTCCAGCCATTCTCTAGGAATGGAGACTTCCTCCTCGTACTACCCTGCTGGTCAGATATTTTTTTGATTCAGACAAATAGCTGAGGGAGCTGGGGCTGTTCAGCCTGAGGAAGAGAAGACTGAGCGGGGACCTCATCAACGCTTATAGATATCTCAAGGGCGGGTGTCAAGAGGATGGGGCCAGACTCTTTTCAGTGGTGCCCAGCGACAGGACAAGGGGCAACGGGCACAAACTGGAACACGGGAAGTTCCGTCTGAATACAAGGAAAAACTTCTTCACTGTGAGGATGACAGAGCCCTGGCACAGGCTGCCCAGGGAGGCTGTGGAGTCTCCTTCTCTGGAGATATTCAAACCCGCCTGGACGCAGTCCTGTGCAGCCTGCTCTAGGTGACCCTGCTCTGGCAGGGGGGTTGGACTAGATGATCTCCAGAGGTCCCTTCCAACCCCTGCCATTCTGGGATTCTGTGATTCTGTGGAGTGTTTGTCTCCAGTTGAATCAGTTGGGCAATAACACCTGCTGGTGATGAGCTTTTTCTGAAGACCTTTTGAAGAAAGTTATTGTAATAAAAGTCATGCTCATAGTCAACTAATTCTTAACTTCTAGCTTTAAGAAAATAAATGCTATGCTTGAGAAAATCATTGGCTGAAATCATTCTGCCAACAAAATCTGTAACTCTGGACGCAAGTCAGAGCTCGTGTTTTTAACTAAAATCATAGACCGATTTACTGAGCAGTCAATAAATAAAAATTGTGAGGTTGGACCAGATGATCTTTCGAGGTCCCTTCCAACCTGGGCTGTTCTATGATACTATGAAATCTGACAATGGTAGTCTTTTCCCATGAGGCTAGCTAACAACTAGCCCTGCTCATCTGAAGTTACTGAACACACCCTAGTTGAATCACTGCCGCTCAGCCTAAGCCACTGCCAGGTTAGGAGAATCACATAGGATCTACTGTTCTCCAACTTTTAGGACTTATGAGTTTCCCTCTAGCATCACATCAGCTAAGAGAACCAGGTCTACAAATCAATGGCAATGGATGAAGCTTGCAGGAACGTATAATGGCTTCCAAAAAATTCTGAAGCCATTCACCAGAACAAACAATTTGACAGGATTGTCCCATTGCTGTAAAAGAGAAAGCAAGCTGCCTAACTCCTTACAAGAAGAATCATGGCCACCAGAGCAGCTCCTCATAGTGATCTACAGATCTAGAGATAAATGAAGTGTTGGACCAAGCTCTGATCACTGTGATCAGCACATCAGCACACTTCGCTGATCAGTTCAAGGAAAAACACAGGGAATTTTTAAGAAAAGAAAATTCTGTTTCTGATCTGATCAGATCCACCCATACCATCACTGACAGAGTTTGGCCTCAACATATGCATCTAAGATTTTGGAGCTTTGAAAAATATTTGCTAAAACTCATTAAATGGATCCCTGTCCCTTCTAACTAGATCCCCATTGCTAAAATAATTTAATCTGCTTTCCGGAAAAGACATTCACTACACGTTGAAACACACAGAGGCCCCACACAGCCCTCAAACCAGGACTGCAGCCTGCCAACAGTCCCCACTTCTCACACCGCAAATCTGCCCAACCTGTAGCATCCACAAGAACATTAACTGAAGAAATGGCCCATTCATGGCCATGAGGGAGGCAAATTTTTTCTCTTTATAGTAACATCTCCCTGACAGAACAGACTGTGAAATACCCTAACGTACATTCCTGCTGTGACAGAGGTGAATGGTCCAGCACTTCATTTATTTTTATCTTTCCTTATCTGGTCCTGTCAGCATGCACGGTAGCCAACCTTCTCTTCAATTGCAAAACAAGAGCAGGGTGAGAGCATCAGGTACAACTGTCTCAGCCGATGACAGCGTGCAGGTGCGGATATGTCTCACTCACTGCCATGACACAGCCATGACACCTACTCAGCTACAGGCAATCAGACCCGAGAAAAAGATCTGCTGGCTGGAAAGACATCCAGGCAAGATCAAGGTGAGAGTGACTGAATGGGAGATGTACCTCGTGCTGAAATCATGCAGATCTTCCCTGTCAAAACAGTACAATGCTCTGGGTTCACGTTTGCCCCCTCACCGAGCTTCTAAATTTCTAAAAATGCCCTTTTTTTCACCATCTTGCTAGAAACCTTCATCCTTTCCTAGGACTTGCAAGTTGTTACACACTTGCTTCCTTCATGCAGAGCTGCTGTAGTCTGCAATATGTTACAATCAATGGAAGTAATGAAGTTTATGGCAGGTATAGAAATCGGCTGGCGCTTCTACCATGCTCTGCCATCATCACATCGGGCTCACGCTGACATCCTTAACTTGTTCCTCCTCTGGCTTAGCAATTCCATTAAAGCATTGCTCCTAACTCAGAAAGCTGTTAATAGATCACAGCCCACCTATACTAAAGATCTGATTTCAATTTACAAATGCAGATCACAAAATCCAGGACAAAGTGAGTTGGAACTGTGCAGAAAGTCTTGTTCGCTGAAGGGATAGAGATGTGGAGATCCAAGGTATTGGAAAAGTTTAGACAAATCCATAACCATCATTAGACATTTTAAGGAGATACTGCCAAAACGTCTGCTTTGAAAAGACCTGTTCATGTCAGGACAAAAATGACACTGACAATTTAGATGTAATATTTTATACTGCATTAACATGTTTTGAAAAGATGCAAAAGAAATGTTTTGAAATGGTCATTTTCA
The DNA here is from genome assembly GCA_009819775.1 of Phoenicopterus ruber ruber. Taxonomy (NCBI): domain Eukaryota; kingdom Metazoa; phylum Chordata; class Aves; order Phoenicopteriformes; family Phoenicopteridae; genus Phoenicopterus; species Phoenicopterus ruber. The sequence continues at coordinate 53,645,094 of CM020215.1, read as the reverse complement.
TATTCACAGTCTAAATCTTCGGAATGCTATTCAGGAAACATTGCAAAATGTTTATGTTTTCCTCTGATTCAGGATGAAACTAAACTTTTGTATTCTCTTCAGTCCTTCTCCGTATGGGCTACATCAAATCTATATAAACACCAGACTGCATCTATAAGATTTTCTTGAAAAACTGGAGCTGTGGGAAGCAGCTGATAGTATTCAGTTCAAATCACAGTAACTTTCCAAACTTCATCCCAAGATGTGCTTTTGAATTAATGCTTAGGGTTCCCTGACATTAATTTGGCAGGACTAATTACCTAAAATCAGTTATGATACAGAAAACTGTATATCTAGGAGCTTGCATTATTAGTTTAAGCATTCCTTTTAACTCTTAAATAATCATCAGTTGCTCTTAGTGATTCATAGAAAAACTTGCTCTGCTGCCTTTACTCACCCATGTACGAGGGCTTTCAAAGTCAGCACCATACTGGGGTTGAGTTGAGTCCATCCAGCTGACCTGCTCCACGTCGTGGCGGCTATGGGCATGGCCCAGCAGCGCTTTGTGCAGAGAAGGGGTGTTAGCAACACTGGTTGTAACCCGGAGAACCATTCAGGAATACGATCGGTTACTTCTTGAAAGATCTGCTTTTGAAAAAATGCAGCTTAGCACTAGTTTAAGAACTAATTAAAGCTCTGAGGGACATACACTCAAAAGAGTCTCAAATAGGATTTATTTTGGTGCACAAAGCCATCTATGCTTGAAGTTCTATATAGCCACATGCAGTCGGACGTGCCAAACAAAAGGGCTGGTGAATTAGGTTTCTACATTTAGTCAATGTGAGATCTCTGAGAAATTTAGACTATGGACTTGTATGTGTGCTTGGAAAGTTTGCCTTGCTGGTGCGCCGGGTCTGCAGCTTCTACATCGTTTGTCCGTGTTCTTCCTCTTGCAGAGGCTGAAAATCACTGTGAATGTCAGCACTGTGAATTGGCTGTGTAAAACCGTGCCCAGAGAGCGACACTTAATTTTTCTTTCACTTTTTTATTAAGCCTTTTATTCCACGGAAGACAGAAAAGCCAGTTCTCCTTCAGACTTGGTAGCTCCAAAGGCAGGATCAGGGCCTGGGGCACCTCACCGGCTGGCGTCGTGGATCGGTCTGCTGGGAGCGGGCCAGAGAAATGCAGCCTGCGTTAGAAACCGTATACTCCCGATCACTTTACCCGCCGTAACAGAGTAAAATTTTTTGACTTGGTAAAATGTTTCTTCTAGCCTCCGCTGGCTGAGCTTGTCAGATAATGTGCTCAGCCATCAAGCGTGTAACTTCCTCGGGGAAGCAGAGGGAGAGATAAGAGCCGCCATGGGGGACCGAAAGTGCAACTCCGTCCTCTGACATTTTGTAAAGTTAAATTACAGGGGCGTTATCTTTTGTATTTTATTTCCCTTATTAGACAGTGCGGGTGCTGCTAAATGGGATGCAGTTACCGAAGTAAACAATCCCGTGGGATGCTTATTTGTTCCTATTAAGGCAGGAATTGGAGCTCTGCTAAGATTTATTTAGACACTGGTGTTAAAAAAAAAAAAAAGTGGTTTTGCCGAGGGAGCACGGGAAGGTGCTCGCCAGCCGGCGGCGGGGACAGAGTTTCGCTGGCGGCTCCCACGGCCCCCGAGACGCCGCGGCCCCGCACCGCGGCCCCCGCCAGGCCCGGGGCAGCGGCGCCCTCCGGGAGCGCCCCTCCGCCCGCCGCGCTGCCGGCCCGCCTGCGCGGGTGGGCGCGGAGGAGAGGCAGGGCCCATATCCATAGTAACGGCGGGGGCAGAGGGGAGGCGCCGCGGCAGCTCCCCGCCCGCCGCAGCCCGCGCGGCGCCGGGACCGCACCGAGCCGCGGTGAGCGCGCGCGCGCGCCCCCGCCCCGCTCCGCGCTTCCCCGCGCCCCGCCCCTCTCCTCCCCGCCCCCTCCCCCCCCGCGGGCAGCGCGGCCCGGAGCGCGCGCGCGCCCCCGCGGAAGGCGGGGAGGGGGGGGAGCGGGGGGGGGGGCCGGCGGGGGCGCGCGCGGCGGCGGCTGGACGGGGAGGGCGGCGGGGGCTCCGGTGTGCGCGGCTCCGCGGCGCTCTCCCTGCCTGACTCACCGCGGGGCGCGGGGAAGATGCTCAGCGCGGAGGGGTAGCGGCTGCGGAGCAGACGTCGGGGTCCCCCCCCTCTCCCCTCCCTCCCCGCCCCCGCCGGGCTCGGCAGCTCAGCCCGCCGGCGCCGCCGCTCCTAGGTGAGACCGGGGGGCAGGGGAGGGCTGGGCGAGCACGGGGGGCCGGGCACGGGGCCACCGGGCGCCGCCCCCGCCCCGCCGTGCAGCCCGGAGCGGGGAACGGGGGACGGGGGCACGCCGCGGGCCCCCCCGGGGAGGGGAAGCGCCGGCAGCGGACCCGGGGGGCGGGCGGGAGCCGGCGGCGCCTGCGGTTGCCGCTTTCGCAGGATTATGTCAGCCCTTGCCTCGCCGGTGCCCCCTCCGCCGGCGCTGGGGCGGGCGGCGGCGGCGGCTCCCGCCCGGCGGCGCTGCGGGGCGCCGCGCTCCCGGGGCGGGCGGGGGTCGGCGGGGAGGCGGCGGCGGGGCAGCGGTGGGCAGCGGGGCGGCCGGAGTTTCAGCCGCCTGACGGAGCCGGTGCTGTCGGCTGGTGAGTTTTCACCGGTCCGGCGCGGTAAGGGGAGGAAGGCGCCCCGGGCGGCCCCCTGCCTGCCCCGGTGTGCTCTCCCCGTGCGTTTCCGAGCGATGATTAATCGCGGGGATGGGGGAGAAAAGTGGGCACCCACCTGGTGTGCTGCAGCCGGGAGAGCGGCGGCACGGCGCGCAGAGCCTGCAGCTGCCGCTTTCGGGGGCTCCGGGTGTATTCGCATTGCAAACCTCTGTTTTCTTAGGTCTCTGAACTTGGCCGTGATGTGCCCTGGTCTAAAACTTGTCGAGCGAGGTCTCGGCTTCAAGGCACCGCTATTTGTCCTTTCGGTTATTTAAGGAACGCTAGTTTAGCGAAGTGCTACGGTTGTTTAAAAAAAAGAAAGGATGAAAAGGAGAAGTGTGTAGAGATCAGAACGATGGTTTATGCTTCGGTATCTCAGAAAAGGCTCGTGTTTGAAAAATACATCTTAATGAACAGTTATTTTACTTTATGGCGAGAAGGCAGTGTTGGTATTGGGAGAGAAAAAATGATACCTGAGAATTTCATTTGGAACTCAATTTGCTGCACATGTGCAGTAACGCTTTTCCTGAGGATTTTTAGCATGTGGACTGATGCATGTTGCCATGTGCCTTGCAAAATTCCTTCTGCTCTGTGAGCAGTGGCAATGTATGCCCACATGCACGAAATCAAGGTGTGCTCCATACCGTTCTCGACAGCAACAGCATTAATGAGGAAACTACAGCGTCCGTCTGTGGCAGGGTTACTGACATAACGTATCGTAATGGTTCCTTAAAGAACATTTTAACTTGCTCCGTTAATGAGGCACAAACTAGTATTGAAGTGGACCCTGAGATGACAGATAGTAACTTCTCACTTGAATATGCATTAAGAACCAATTTGTGTCATCTTCTGTATATGCCAAAATATAATAATCTGCTAAAAAAAACCCTCAGTGGAAGGTTGTCGCGTGATAATGGGGACATTTTTTCCTGAATAAATATGAATACAAATTGTAAGCATTCGTGTACAGTTGATACGTCTTTGCCAAGTATAAAACCTTGATCCTACGGTGTGTAATTACCATAGCGAGTTAAAACTCCATTCTGACGGCATCCTAAACGTTTCAGTGATACTCTGGAAAGAATGGAGAGCAAGTGATTTTAGCTGATGAATTTTGGTCTGGTGACACTAAGAGATCTGTTCTTTTTGATGTGTGTCTATTACTCGTACAAGCTGTGGTTGTGCGGTCGCTCGCAGACTCTCTTAGCCTTGCACACCTGAGAAGTTCCATTTCAAGAATTTGTGCAAATGGTTGACAGATGAGAACTGGAAGAACTCGCTGATGTATTCAAAGTAAGCTCTGCTTTCTGTAATATTGGTGAGCTCCTTTATATTTTTTTTTTTTACCAGAGAAAGGAGATGTGATAGTCAGAAAGAGATAAATTTATCCAGTAAAAAGGCAAATTAAAATATACTATACATATTCATTCTACTTAGAAGGCATTTAAATGCAGTACCCCAAAATTAATTCAGAAAGCTGAGGGTCTGATGCTTTTTCTCTTAGCGTTTTTCTTTGCAGGGGGGGGAATGACACCTCTAACTGGAAGTGGGCACATGGAGTTAAAAAGGGAGGGTAGAGGATGTGAAAATTAGGAACAGAGCTGTCAATGAAGCTGCCATCAAAGAAGGCTGCGCTGTACTAAGAAACTAAAGCAGATCGGCTCTAGGTAAGAGTTTTGCTGCTGAGGGACTTGAGGAGGGAGCTGTGACCCGGGTCAGTCATGATTTGACTTACATTCCAAGAGCGAGACATTTTAATGTCGGACGAATCAGAATTCCATGTTGGAAATGCTCATTTTAATTTATTTCCATCGATCATGAGGATGCAGATTTTGCTTTGTTTTAACATTGAACAACTGGCGTTTTGGTAAGGACCTTTGTATTTATTTGTTAAATGTTAGTGGTAGGCATGATGAATAATATTCTTCACAAATAGTAAACTTCCACCTTACTTTGAGCAGACTGAGAAACTGCCAAGCCTTGGACTTAAGCTCTCTTGGCTCTTGGTCCTGAGAGACCTGCTCTGCATGCAGACTGGAAGTTAAAGCAGAGATGAGAGTGAATGGTATCATTCTGGGTCCAGTCGTACTCGTTTGCCAAATACCAAGCATGACTATATTACCTGTATAAGACTAGACTTTTTTTTCCTGATGATCCTGTTATCCCAATGCTTTGCTTAGTAAATGTTGAAAATTTATATTAGCCTTCCAAATCGTTGTGGTGAACTGGGCCGTTTTTACTCTGAGAGATATGATTTGGGATTGTTTTCACATTTGGGAACATGTTGGTTTATACTAGTTCACATTTTCAATGTTGTCTTCACAGTTATATGAGCTACAAGCTTATTTTTAAGAAATCGCAGTCAAATTCTGGAGAATAACACCTTCAGAAAATCGTACCAGCCTGGCACTCTTCACAAACCAATGTAATTTTCCCCTTTGTGTAGGCAATAACAGAGGGCTGCTTGTACTTGATCTTTTAGTCCATGTGCCAACTATGCCAGCTTGTCTACAAGACAGTAGTCTTGGTTCCAAGAATCAAAGGGTTGTGCTTTAGATAAACCTGGCTTTGACAAAGTAATCAAGCTAGGGAAAGCATTTCGTTGTCATAGTTTGATTGCTGTTTCTATCCATAGTCTTCCTGTATTTTTTGCCTTTGAGGAGAAAAGCTTTGAAATGTGATAAATTTCGGTAGAGTGTTTGAGCATGTTAAATTGAATATTTTGAGCACTGAGATTCAAAGATGCAGGTCTTCACATGCCTTATTCCCAGCAGTTTAGCTCTGTACCCTGTCAGTCTGCTACCTTCTTTGACTTGCTGTCAGAGATAGTCTTGGTTTACAGATTGCATGTAAAGACAGTGGGCTGTTTTGGGGAGAGTTTTAGTGGTCATATTGCTTTTGACATGGAGTTATATACTGCTCAGCAGTCTGGGAGAAGAAGAGGAGTTGGGGTGGTGTTGGGGTTTTTTTCCTGCCTTTCTGTTTACGTACTCTGGAGCAATAGAATTTTTCTAAAGGTCCTTCAGTCAACTAGGAAACATTTCTTCCCCTCTTCAAAGAGTCTTCATTTAAAAAACCCTCAAATTTGGGCTGGATTCACTCTCACAAGCTTGAGCGTAGTGTTAAAGAAAGGAAAAGATCTTGTTGACATTGTCACCCCCCAGTGAATTTCTCTGAAGTGAAGTATCTTGCAACATTGCAAACGGCATTTGTGCCCAACTTCATGTTAGCTGCAGATTGCAATCATTATGTCTAGCGTAAGGAAGTGATGACACTAGTGTTGAACAAACCTTAACCAAAGGAAAATCATCAGAGAGAGCGCCTTTCTTCCATGGTAAAAGAATAGTGATTCTGGGTTGAGAAGTGCTGGCAGACCTCCTGGAGACTATCTCTGTCCTTGGATCACAGAGTGAAACAGGTTCTTATTGTTCATGGAAATGTTCAAGCACAAAGGAGAAAATCCAGGACCATCTCTGGTCTTCCTCCATTCCTTACTTACTGCCTTCAACCTCTTACTAGCGGGATATTTCCAACTCAGTTGACTGAGGAACATCTTAGAGAGTTTTGTAATGCCTTTCTTAAAGACAGATGATATTTGCATAGTCGTTGCTTGGCCCATTCCTGTGGAGTTGGATAGCATCTTTGTGATACCTCTAGAGAAGTCACAGGAACATACAGGCTGCTGTGTTATCAGGGTAACGATGATACCCAGCATTTGTCTCTTTTTCATTAGGACTCAAATCCCAGTATATCCATGCACTGAGAACTGGGATTGGGTTAAAGTCAAATGGCTGAAACACAGCTTGATCAAGAGAAGAGGTAATGAACAAGGACAGCGTATCTGAGGATCTTCTAAAGCCTCTGGCTGTTCTGTCACTTGAGGGCACTTGCTCAACATTATAAAGTGGTCTTCAACACTGGGACATGTTCACTGGGCCCATGGTTAAGATTTGTACTTTTTTTGCCCTTGTGGATATTCATATCTTGACTTGTTTCCAACACTTGCATGATCTCTTGCTAAACTACCAAAAAGAAGGGCAGTTTTCCCTTGGGAAAACCAATTGGAAATTCTAGCTGGTCCAGAACTAAGTCAATGTAACCATCCTATTTTTTTCTAAATGTACCTCACATGCTATATGCTTATCAGCAGTGCCCGAAATAACTGTGTCTGGTGGGGAAAAAAGGCATTAGGAAGCTTGAGATGGAGGTTTTTTCTCCAAGGCCTTTGCCTTTGGAGTTTGCTCTTTCTAGAAACATGAAACCGAGATGTGTTAAGGAAAGATGTATCTCTTTGCTTATGTTTTTCCAGCTTTCTGATGCAGGAAATCCAAGGTGATTTGTATGAGGTTTGGTACATGTAATTGGTTTGTTCTTCTTCATTCTGTCCCTGGTTCCTGCAGTCAGCAAACATCCAAAAAGGTTTTTCTGTTGTTTAGAATATTTTAAGTTCTGATGCTGTACAAAGGGTAAATTTAATAGTAGCTACAGTAATAGCAGATGAAGTCAGCAGGGAGTTTTGCCTATTTGACAGCAGATTTTAGCCCATTGTTTGATTTCTGAAGTACTTTTTTCCAGAAAGTGCTTCTCTACAGTGGAGAATAAACATTTAGTTTTTCAATACATTTAAACATAGTGAAACATGAAGGTAATAAACACTTGTTTTGCTTGTCCGACTGTGGATGATCATCTATACTCTTCATTTAGTTGACTGGTCCTGCAGAGTGGAGTCAGACCTTCAAGGCTTCTAGGTATTTGCATGTATGCCACCTTGCCTGGTTCTGTATACTTTGAAGTAAAGCCTTTGCAAAGAAGTCAGTGAGAATATATGTCTCTCTTACCAAGGGTATACTGAAGATGATAATTTCTTTCTTCTTCGTGTATCTGTTCAGTGAAGAACACTGCTACACGTAATATCTTTTTATTTCTAAGTATTGTGAATGACGGTAAAAGCCACTGGTAAATTGGTAAGGCACAAAAATGGTTGGATGTAATTATTGCTAATATAGGAAAATGTGAAGTCAATTCCAGTGTTCATCAAGATTTATTGTATAATACTAAAATGTGTGTGTATCTGTATGGGTGTATACATGTATAATAGGAATATCATTAATTATAAAAGTTCTTCTGCTGTAATGCATGATCATCTGACTGGTTTTAGGCTTCATTTTACCCCATTGAAATTGATATTAAACCTTCCATCATTTAAAATAGATTCATAAAAAGTGCTTATAGAAATACTATAGCAACTTCTTGCTGTTTTGTAAAGTCTTAGATAATGTCACTTATTGCATAAATACATATGCTGGATAAATGTCAGTTTGCAAATAGTTAAAACACTTAAAATTTAAGATAACCGAAAACTGTCTAATTATCTCCTTCAGGATCCCATAATCAAAGAGCTGTTATACCATTGTCATGCTTTGTTAATGCTTTTATTTTCCAGGTATGTTTTCAGAGGTAATTCTAAAATCTAGGAAAAGTGTTACTTTGTTAATAGTGCAGTCACCTGGAAAGCTCATTATTAATGAGTACCCAATTGGTTTGTGAAACACCTGCGTTATTATTATATGATAAAAATACATAGAACTTCAACATTCTGTACTAATATTTATAAACCGCCACAGAGGTAAGTGGATATTGGAGTGAATTGTCACACAGAAAAATACTTCAGCAAAACCTAAGGGAAGTATTGTATGACTCATTTGTATTTTTACTGAAGCCATTATAAAACTGAATGCAAGTTATTATTTTTCTTTAAAATCTGAATGTGGTAGTGTTCCTGCTCTTAGCACTAGCAAGAAACAAGAATTCAAGGCTTTTCATAGACCTTTGTGAGTACTTCTCAATCCTAATCCATGTTATGCCCAGCTCGGGTATCTCAGAAGCAAAGATTGGCTCTACAGGAGGCACATTATAAAAAGACTTCCAAACCTCATCTTCATTTAAAAACTCACAGTTAAAGTATTAAGTTTAACAGGTGCTCACAGGTTTAAAAATCTGTTGCACTAACCTTTTCCTAGGGGTTTCCCCACTGCTTATTAATTTAATTAATTGACCGTCCATGTGATTTTTACATACTTGTGCAAAATGGCAATAAATCTTTAATATTGTCTGAATATTGCAAACTTCCACTTCTTTAAGCATGAAAGTATGGGAAGAGCACTAAATATTACGACTATCATTTTCTGCTTGGATTCTATTGATCCTAATTTTTGTTGTTTGAAAGAGTATCTTTATGACCTGTGTGAGAGATTAACAGGCCCTTTGCCTTACCACAAGATACTGATTGTGGGGTCATCATGTGGTACCATGGCTTGAGCGCTTCCAAACCACTGTCTGCACCCAACCATCTCAGCACACTGCCAAACAGCTCCATACTTGTCCTTTAAATGCTTTGTGTATGTGTTAGTCGTGATCACAGCACGGCAATAACAAGTGTTTATTTTATTTAGTGCTGTCCGCGTCATGTTCATTTCATAAACATCCACCAACCAGCGCAGGATGATCTTTGGGGTTGACCTGGATGAAATAACGCCCTTTCCACCTCTAGCGCTTGGCTGTGCCCATTCCTGCTCCCTCTCTAAGGCTTGCTGTCACCATTTTGGTTCTTTACAGAGCTGTCTGGGACGAAGCAGTAGCTCTGCAGTGATGATACGCACAAGGAAGTATAGGGCAGGAGAAAAAAGCATCGCGTACCCCGAGGGGTTCCACTCAGAGATTTTGAACAAGATTCTCAGCTGGTGTAAATTGTCATAGCATCGTTGATTTCATTGACCGCACAGACTGAAGATCATGTCCCACGTACTTTGTGAGGGGTAATCTTCCTGGATACTAGGAAGAAGGACAAGCAGTAGAGTACGTTCAGTTGTAACTGCGGTGAAGCAGTATTTGGGCAGCTCCTGACATACCTTCCTGAACGTAGTAAGCATCCCCCTGTTGCTATCACTGTCATGAGAGCCCCAACACTGATAGAAGCCCTGTGGATTCTTACTAAAGATGCCACCTTTTAATGTGATTTTATTTACTTCTTGATTCATTTGCATTGACCAATTAATTAGCTAAAACTTCAGAGAGAATGAAATGTTGAACAGGAAAGCTCGACACCAGTATTTTCCGTCTTTGTGGCCTAAAAATTAGTCTCTAAACTTTATAATTCAATACGTGGTTTTCAAAGGGAATGGTGCCTTTAGAGGAAGCATTAGTATCGTTGATATTCTCTGTAGATGCCGTGTTGTGGAAATAGGAAACTAACATTAGGCAGTCCTAATCTGGAAAGCTCGGCTGTAGAGTGTTAAGCCTCCCTTTGAACTATATGTCATTAAGTATGCCATGTTCTACTATACATACAAGCAAGTGACCTTCCTAGATCGAAAGTTTTGTTGAAATCCTTTGGTCTTGATATTTAAGGATAGTACTGCAGGACTATACTTCTGTAATAAGAGTTCATTAAAAAATAAATGCAATTTAAAATGTAAGCTAAAGAGCAAGTCATATCCCCCAAAATAGCAGTTTTCCCTGTTTAAATAGTTGACTGCCTTGAGATTATATTTTCTCTGTCATTACGTATACCGAAGACCACTCCAGTCAATAGAAAGTTGGGAAGCTTCTTTATTTTTGAACAAACCCGTTTCCTAATTATTGTTACAAGTAAAGAAAAGCTACCACTTACTTCTGCGGACTCCTGGTGTGGTGCAGCATTGTGCATGTGCGGTACCCGAGGACTTGGTAGTGCCCTACATGTAGCAGTCAGACCACAGCAGCTGGGGACTGTAGCTGGGTCAGACTGGGAAGTGATTCCGCAGTTTGCTGCTCTTTGGTGTCTGAGGTTGGTAATCTGTGCTAGGACCTTGGCAAGAGAAGAATCCCTTTTCATCTGCAGAGCATAGCATAGAATTTGTTTTAAAAAATGTCTTTCTTGCTTTGTGGTGTAAGAACTTAGCCTTTGTGTAAGAAAATTTCTTTTGCAAAAGCAGTTTAGAACAGAAGTGCTGTAAAAGAAACAACCTGACTTAGAAGCGGTGAATAAATACAAAGCAGCAGTCATCGTTCCATGTTGTTCTTACATTGACATGCAACCTATTTTGAGTTATATAACTTAAGTAATAGGATTGTTGTTTGACCTTCATAATCTCATTATTTCACTGGAGGTACAAATACTCATGTAAAATAAAAGTTCTTCTTTTCTAACCAATCTTCACCGTTAGTTATCTGTATGTGATGATGATTTTATACTTTAATGCAAAACTGTTGATTCATGGAAGTAATCCTGTGTTCGTGCATTATACAGAAGCTATATCTGGTATTGTTGCTATTGCTAGGGGCTGATGTGTCACATTTTTATAAATCTTATTTTTAGAATATCTTATTTCAGCCACCACAACCTGTTCTGGTTAAAACCCTGTTATGTTGATCCTAATGCAGTGATGACATAACTAAGAGGGTGAGGGGGCTAGTCAAAAACTAGTAACATCCCTGAAGTATTACTTTAATTTCTTAGGAATGTAGGAGATCATTACAAGTCAGGTGCTCCTAAAGAGGTGGTAATAGCAAGAAAACAGTCAATTCGAACGTGTAAATTCAGTGGAATTTAGCACTTTTGGTTTATCTTACATTTTTATGCCACTCACCTCCCCACGGTTCTTTAGTCTGAAGTTTATATTTTTATATTATGCATCTTATACTTTGTTACTCACATCTACTGTTTCCAAAAAACAAATCCCAACGTTTTGCCCTGGTACCTTTGTGCTTCTCCGTGGGCGAAGGAGAGGTGGAGCTGCCCTACTGGAGTGTGTGTGGAGAAATCCCCTTGACTGATGGTCTCCAAGGTGGATCTCACCATCCAGCTTCCCCTTGTTCCTCCTGTTCCTGCTCTCCCACCTCAGCACAGGGCCCCGCTGAAGAGGATGAGATGATGGTCTGGATCCCCCTACCTATGGGAGGGAGCAGGTCGTTGAAGCTTAGCTCAGCCTTGAGGCATCCCCACGTCCTACAGGTTCAAACTGAGGATTAGGGGGTCATACTGTAACTTCAAGTCCTCTTTGTCACTCGTGGCCACGGTGAGCAGAGGGTCTAGTCCAGCGGTATGAAAACTGACCGAACTGAGTTCAGTCTAAAGGTTTTCATGTTGCTGCGTTCACATGTAAAGCAGTCTGAGTTTGGCTCAAACTTTAATGATGTGTGTGAGTCTGTGTAATCAAATTTGAAGGTATTTACATAATTACTGAATTATCAGAAGTCTTAAGAGAGCTGTCATGCATTATTATGCTATAAAACCTGATACCTTTTGTAGGCTATGACACATGGAGTGTTTTTGTTTATACTTTTGACATATTACAAAAGATTGTGTGATGCATTCGGAAATTACATTGACACTATAGCAATCTCTGTCTCCCTTTTCTACACGGCAGTTCCTCAAAAAGAAGACTGTCAGGCATGGTTTTCTCTAATCTGAAAAGGGATAAAAATTGAGGTAGTTCATCATAAAGAAAAAATTTTGATACAGTTTTTTCTGTTTCTTGAAGCTCTGACAAAGTGGACTCCCTCCTAACTCTACAGTACATTTTCAGGCTGTGAAACTTGGAAGTTAGGGACAGTAAACTTGTTAAATTGTGGACAGGAGTAGCTGAAAACTGGCAATTTTAATGTTGTCTGTATTCTGGAAAAGATAGTGATGACAGAAGGGAATAGAAACTTCAGGTCTGCAGGAGAGATTCTAGATACTGTAGTAATTGAACCAGAATCAACGTTTAAATTATTACAGTTTTTATTTGTATTCTGGTATCTTCTTCCACAGACAAGAATCCAGTAGGTATATTCTAATTTAGATTTTGGTAGGGCTACTTTGAAACATCACACTGCCTGTTAATGGTGGGATGGGGCTGTTTTACTTTTTGGGATACAAGACTTACTGAGCTATATTTGTGAGGATTCTGCAAAGATATTATTTTCTATTATACTCCGGGTGTGGGCTGGCGAACTTGTCGTGTAATCCAAGGACTCTGAATGGAGCTTTAGTCCACCCTCCCTAATGTATTTGGGAGATATTTTTATACCTATGTATGTTTATCTTGGGTATTTAAGATACTTCTACATAATGGGGGGTATGCATATAGAGCACAGGGCATATTAGTTTTTTCACAGTGCATCCCTTCTGTGTCCTGGCATCAACTTGAAAATGCAATATTCCTATTATTTAGCTGAACATCCACAAATTTCTGGAACCGGTGTATTTTGTATTGCCTATGGGCCCGTAGCATTGCAGTGCTTGGTCAATGAGAACATTCTGGTAGGTGCCGCTTGGAAGAAAACTCTTGCCCAAATGGCTCAAAGTGTGAGTGGCTGAAGGCAGGTAACAAACATGGCCCGTCACTAGCCCTGTGTTGCCACAAAAGACGTTGCAAAGTCGTATCTGTTTTTTCAGCAGTAGGGAGTGAGAGAGCAGTGTGCTCCGAGACGTGTGCTCAACTAAAGCAAATACTCTTATGAAATCACTCCGGTTGCTCTTATTCCCAGCTTTCTATAGAAGATTAGAAAAGATTATGCTAGTCTGCTACAAATAGCCCCAGTATCGGTCCATGAGTTTTGATTTTCTTATAGTAATGATTCAAATACTTCTGCTCACTGTAGTGAATCATCCGTCTGAGGTAAGGATGTTTTCTACCAACCAAACCAAGGCTCTGTCAGTGATAGGGTTGATTGCTCCTCCAAAGTATAACAAATCCCACTGGAAAGCAAGAATACTTTCACCAGGAGCGCTTGGTCCATGATGAAAGTGGAAATGGTTTTCTGGATGAGGTAGATAAGAAATTGAGTGATGCTCGTTTCAAACACTTTTATCCTAAACTACTGACCTCCTCTTAAGTAGTCCTGAATTTCTGTCAGCTCAGAAGGAGCCCAGGACTTTCATCTGTCTGTTTAGGATAATACTATGTGTGTGATTATTCTACAGTTAAGAAGTTTTTGAGGGATTTATTCCCTGTGTTTGCTCTGCTGCCTGAACCGTACCTATCCTAGGAGTTGATTGCAGTATTTATCAAAGCTATGGAGCCCCCATTTGAGCCATCTGTAGGTAGTGGTTGTGCCATCTGTCACTAAAGACTGCGTTCCAGAGGGAGAGACAATATGCACAGACTTCGTCATGCAAAGCCTGTAGGGTATGGTCTCTGATGTTTACTTTATCCTTGCAAGATGTATAAGTTGCAGCGTTTCGCTAACTTCTAAAATTTTTATTGCAAGAGGCTTCTGAATGCCACGGTAGCCGATACTTCATCCTCGGCCATCTGTATGCATTATGCATTTTACTGAACTCCACACATGCCTCTGGGAGGTGAACTATGGCACCTAGTTGGTAAAGGCTGCAAGAATGTTAAAAAATGGGCAAAACCAAGCTGCAAAAGATTTCGAGCGCTTGAAAATAATGGTAAGAGCTACACAAAATGAGATGCCTTTGGGTGCAAGCATATCATTTTCTGAATATTTTTGCTATGAATTATCAAGGATTACAGCAGCAGCAGATGTTCGAGGCAGCATGATATAGATTGTGTGTACTTTTGTGCTATGATTAACTGAGCCAATATCCTTGTATACTAAGAGATAGGTGACTTCAAAAAGTTTCAAGAGAACGTTAACAGCATGTTTCAGGAATACTTTCACTACAGATGTTGCTACCGGGAGCAGCATTCAAATTTTTTGCGTGGTGTTTAGTGATCGTCTAATTTGTGATTAGCAGTAGTGCTTTGTGATTAGCCACTAAATTTTGGAGTGAATTTCGCATTGTCTTCAGCTGTAGTGCACGTTGGATCAGGGGGCGGTGTGATGACCTAGACAATATTGAATGTGAGAACAGTTACCTACCAATGAAACTGTGGGCCTTCAGGACAGCAATTTTCATGACTTCATACTCTCTCTATTGCACAAGCTTATTGGCAGTCCTTGTTGCCGTGAAGGGTATGTCTTCATACTGTGCGGTCATGGGGCCATGAATCCTTCTGCTGCCTTTTTCAACTCAGAGTAAAGCACGGACCAGACACACGCTGGTAACCAGAGGGTTCAGAGGCTGCTGCCGAATTTGTGTGTTGCCCGGGACAGTAGCTTGTCCACGCAAGTAGGACTCCTGAGCTACCCTTGTTCATTTTTGACCCACGGTGTTGGCAATCTGTCAGAAACAGACAGGAAATATAAAGCAACGAAGTGGTGGGTTTTGTAGTACATACAGGGTTTTTTTATGCAACACAAGGAATAATTTGTACAAATTACAGAACCCTAAAAAGAGACATTGCATCAGTAAGAGGTGATACTGTGCATTGCTATGTTAAATGGGAAAGGAACTGATTTAGCATAAGCAAACGGACTTTAAAAAAGCCCTGTGGTAGCTATTCCTATTCTAATACAGATCAGATGTAGCATTAAGAGCCTGTCATGACTTATATGTGTAACGTCTGCGTACTTATGTATGCATTAATAAAATATTCCAAGAAATACATAGCAAGAACATTATATTGTCAGTAAGAGGTAATGCCTGTTTAATCTAGACCTAGCTTCTGAAGATACTCATGAAACGTGGAGGATCAAACATTTTATTTAAATATTGAATTTCAGGGCATTTGAGTGGATTATTCTTTGTTCTTTATGGATGTTCTCTCAACATGAAACCAAGGGGATATATAAATATATATATTTCCCTTTTTTCTTTTTTTTTTTTTTTGCAGTGTAGCAGGGACTTGCTCAGTTGCTAGGTAACAAGGTATTGCTTTATTTGCAGGAGCAGTAGCTGAGTTGATAGTAGAGGCAATGATTTATCTGAAATGTATTAATATATACTGTAGCAGTAATGATGATTATTGAAATTGCTTATTTTTATGTGCTTCGTGCGATGGAAAAAAATATAATCGGTTCATTAGAATATTTCCTTCTGCTGTGTGTAGAAAAACTGCTTAATTGCTAAGAATGTCCAATTACTTAGTGAAGCAGCAGAATCTGTATCATTTGTTTAGTGACTTAAAATGAGTTATTTCAAAAACAAAACAAGAAGTGTTAACAAAAAAAGAGGATTTATAAGGAGTAGTTATTTCCCTAAATTGTCCATTCATACCTTTCTTTTGGCCTTTCACAGACAGGCTTGCTTTTCCAGCAGCAATACGTTTTCCTCCAGGGATCAAGACCAAACCTGTCAGTCACCAGGGCAGAAGTTGGCTCCTTCCTGGTGGCAGGCTGCCATCTCGTTTCTGCCTCCAAGAAGACCAGCAGGTGGTCTGCAGGCCACTCCACCGCCTCCTTTCTCACACAAGTCTGGAAATTCAGAATGGTCAGAGTTGCCTTCAGGGCAAATGCTAATGCCACCTGCTTGCACTGCTGGCACGGTGACCGGCTAGGTGGTGCTGGATGCTGTATCTGTGACCAAAAATGTCACTGCCGTTCATCTTGTTCGGTTTTGCTGCTATTTGGGAGAGGCAGGCATGTACAGTCCTAGTGGATTCCCCATCATCTTGATGCTCCTCTTAGGTCAGGTTACTCTTAGCCAGGTAACACCTTCACCCCTGTCTGTTATGTGAGATGTATTAACCAAGTCTCACTGCTGTTCAGGGATCCAGGAAGACTACGTTTGAGTGCATGGAGTAGGATTTCTTGTGGTCACACTGAAGAAGAACAGTTGTTCTTTCAGGATGATGGAAGCCATATTGACTTAGAAGAAAGTTGTCTTCAGCATTAGCCAAATCAGTGAATGTAGTACGGCTGAGCATTTTTTTAGTATGATTCAAGTCACCATTGCCTAAGTTTCTGACACCTTTCCTCCTTGCAAGGAGTCAAGTTTAATAATACATCACATGTATAATTCTGCTATTTTTAGAGCAAACATTGACCTTTTCGCCACACCAATCAGTTTTTAGCAGTTGCAAATCTTTTTAACCCGCAAGCTCACCTCTTGGACTCTGAACTTGGTTCTCAGACATTCACACGTTGCTCCAGAAAGCTACAGTTCACCTCCACTCAGGAGTTATTCCTCATACTGATTTTCTCATCTGGGTGGCTATACCTTTCAAAAGGCTATTATCTATAGTCCTGATCGTTCAGTTTGGTTTTTTTCTACAAAGCAAGATCCTGCTTTATTTAAGCAAAGTTAAAGTGGTGGTTATCAGTCTGTGATGGAGAGCAAGATTAGTCTACAAGCGACAGCTGACGGGCAGGCAAACCCAGGACAGTATAGATGGCAAAGTTGATCTCGATGTGCCTCACCTGTGCTAACAAGCATTTGCAGCTGTGGGTAACATTATTATGTTGCTGCTTGAAAACCTATTTGTACCTTTTATATTCTATCGTACATGACATTATCCCTTAGACCTCTAATGACTTCTAACACAGTCATTCACATAATCAGTTCATAAGTAAATAGCTGCAGGCTTGGACAGTGTCTTAAGACCTAAAGCACTCCTGATGCTTTGGCTTTCATTTCAGCAAAAGAAATGAGTAGATTAAATAAAAAGAGGCAAAATGGCACTCTCACTCTGGCTTCCCAAAAAGTTGCAGAAAAGAAAGAAAAGCCAGAGCACAAGAGAGTTAAAAAGAATAAAAGTTAGAAAGCTATTTCTATATCTATGAATTTAGGAAATTAAATAAAAGGAAAACAAAGGACAGATGAGAGAAAATGGGTGCAGCAATAAAAAAAGAGCAGCAATTATGCTTCAGTGTGAGTCAAAAGGACACACAAGGATGGTACTCTTCTGTGAATCATCGAAAGGAAGGTATTTGGAGCCATTGCAGGGTAAGGCCTTCAGAATATACAATTCTATTGTCTTGAAGTTAGAGGGAGTAATTTTTTTACATTTTCATGTACTATCAAGTGAAAGCTGTGCATTAAGGAAGCTTATGCATCCAGGGTCAGTCACTACCTGCCTGCTCATCCTCGCCTTCGCTTTCAGAAGTTTCACCTCGTTTGACAGCGCCTAGCTGCAGCTCGTTGGCGCTCGGTGTGCAGCTGCCCTGGGTACTTTATCTCGGCAGCGGGAGCATCTAGAGAGTCCTCGGATCGTTGTCATCACACCGAGGCATTTTACCTGGACTATAGGACTCCCTTAACTCCTTAGTTTTAGTGAGTTTTGTGTAATTCATTTCACTGCTGTTTCAAATTCTCCAGTTGTAGTAATCTGACAGAGGACAACGTTTGCCTGCTTGATGTTTTCATTATTAGAACAGTCAGATTCACTACTTGGTTCTTCCTTGAATGGAAGATCATCTGTATGGCTATTTTGATGAAAATGCTTTCCTTACTGGATAAATCATCAAAGAACTGGATTGTTTCTAATTTCAAAATGCTTTAGTATCATTATATTAGTGTGTTATAAGCTTAGAAATCAATCTGATGCTTGCTTGTCCTAAGCAGCAGACCTCACTTTCCAATCTCAGTTGAAAGAATCCTGCGTAGAAATTCTAGATGTGCATGCTCAGGTGAGAGAAATCGCTGAAGACGGTTGCTTAATTAATCACTGTTCTAGCGTGAGTGTGGAGTGACATTCACTCTACATGAATGTCATGTCATTTATGTAGACACGAATGCGCAGCCTGGGTTTGTTTCGCCGAGCTGTGTTTATTGCTGCTGAAGGACAGAATTGAGTCTAAATTTGGGGTGTTTTAACTTTTCTGTTTGTAGCAAAAGAGTATGAAGAGTATCACGTTCCTTTTCCGAGATGAACGATGATTAAATAACTGCAGTTATTTTGAAGTTATATAAGAAACAAGGTTTGAGGTTCTTGCTCTGAGCTATAATTATTATTAAAAGACATGTATTTTAGAATTTTTGGTCACTGATTTGCTCCATTAAAGTTTCCTTTTGGGGAATACTTTTTAACCTAAAGAAGGACATTTTTGCAGTTATGCTGTTGGTCTTTTGAACTTTCAAACCAACTGGGCATTTGAGCTGCAAGAATGGTTTATTTCAGAGGTATTAAGTTCCCACAACTGTCACAAAAGTGAATAGAGGGAACCCTTTTAATATCCCCATTGTGGCGAGGATATTGTGGCTTGCAGTGCTGGGGGTAGGAAAAGCTGCAGGTAAGGAGTAGTCGAGCCGTGGTGGGAAGCTGAAATTACTATGAAGATTGGGGAAGCTGGAGATAATATGGAGGAGAAAGAGGTACGGAGAAGGGAGGAGTTGTGGTCTAGGGCAAGGGAGGGATTGTGGAGACGTAAGTGCCAATCCATAGCAAACTGCACCGTTACTTATGCTCCTGGTGGCACATGTCAGTCACCAGATGCCTCTAAAATAAGTCACTGTGTGATGAGTGGCATATTGGCTTAAGTAAAAGCACTCGCTCGGTCGCAGGTAGCTTCTCATATCGCTCTCCTCGCTGTGCGAAGTGCCCTCCGGTAGTGCGACGTGACTGATAAGGGCCGCGGGCGCCTAGCGCTCTCGTCTTCTGCCCTGGGGAAAAGCGTATGCCACAGGGTAGCTGGGTTTAGCAGAACATTACAGTTTGTGGGAAAAGGTTCCTCGGTGTACGTGTTGCTATGCAGTGGGTAGGGAAAGCAAAGGCAGATAAATACGCCTTCCACCCTGAATGGAGGGTGTCAGAGTGGCGTGATAGATGGCTACGTTAAAATTCACTTGTGCTTTCTCATCTCCTTTTAATCAGATATTTTACTGTTTTACAAGGATTAATATTTGCTAATCCTTGATTGGGCAAAGAGTACATATTTTTATAATGTTTTTTCCCTTTATATTTGTGATCAGTAAATGCAATGTCACTTATGTAATCATAATCCTTTTTCACTTAAACTAGCGGTCCATGAGAACGAGTGTTGTGATTTTCATAAATATCGTCGTTAGTTTATGAGAACAAAGAGCAGTATAAGAAAACAATGTGGAACATCTGATTTTAGGCTTGCAGAGAGTGAAGACTGTGAACCACTTCTTACAGTGCCTGGCCAGACTGCACCCAGGGTGGATGTTTTTTATGGCTCTTATTTAAACCATTCTGATTGTGGGGCTACAGCAAGTAAGGCCAGGATGATTTTGTGAATAAAGCATGGCATTAAGATTTAGGAGATGAGGTTTTCAGTCCTATTAGTATGCCAAGTTTTATCTGCAGCCTTAAGTTTATCAGTTAATCCACATATGCTTCAGGTTTTCATATATTAAAAAGAAAATAGGAAAGAGAAATCAAGTTAATGTATTTTTTTTTCTCCTGTGCACCGATAGAAGCATACACTTACATTGTTCAACGACTCAAAAGCCATACTCTATCGGCAGTACAGAATGAAGTGACCGCATTGCAACAGGGAAAGTTGACTCTATATAAAATTAAAGTCAATGCCTTAAAAAATCAGTTTATAATCTGATGTTTATACTATGGTAAGACTCACTAGAGTACAATAAAGCTTGATCATATGCAATGTAGTATAGTGGATTAAATTTCATAATTGCTAATAGTAAGTAATCCTCCTGTCTCCAGGGTGTATAGAAGGTTGAAAGGCAGCCAAACCGCTGCATTTTCATTGTGTCAGTCTCCTTGGCAGTTCTCTGTGGAAGCATGCTGACGGGCGGGAGGGAGGTTAGGACGAGCCTGTGGGTACCTATGGCATTGCTGTCAGGTTCATAAATTACGCAGGTCCACTGAAAAGTGGGTGCACAGTAGCACGTGTTGTATATCCTCCTGTGACACTCCAGCGTGGCATTCTTCTGGCTCAGGGAATTCGGTTATTCACTGCTCTCTCCCTCTCTTAATTTCATTTGTGAACTCATTTCACAGGAGTCTATTCTACTCTCAATGCTTCTACGTAATTTTCCTGAATACTGGAAGTATATAAAAGCAATGAGAAGAGAATAGACCCCTGAGCTTGGACTGTGTTTTCACTGCGCTAAATTCCCGTTTTACCATTCATAAGCTCTCACTCTACAAAACCTGTGCTGCTGCTCTAAGATAAAATGTGTAGGTTTGGATTTCATTTTTCTAAGAAGCTGGATAATAGGCATAGAAGTGATGCATACAGCAGCATATCAGAATGGTTCTGTGTTATATTGCTGTATTTGAAAGCAAAGCTAAAAGAGCAAGTCTTTTACTCTTCTTCACATTACTTTAATCATTTTTTAGCATGCTGTGAAATAAAACATACTGTGTCATATAATTTTCTTCTTGACTCACATTGGTCAACCCTATTCTTATTTATCTCGTGAAGCAGGAGGCCGTGTCCGAGTGCATGTACTTTGCTCCCTGCTCTCTCCAGTTCCAAACTCATTCGATGTTCAGTTTACAGCCCTTCTTCATTTCATCTTGCTGGCCAGTGTCTTCTCTCGCACTTTGCCATGAAGTGATAGAAGTCCTGGATGCCTGAGATGCAAGGAGAAATCTTACCAAATTGGATGCATCCGGTTCCCTTCATTCCGCCATGGGCATCGTTCTCCGCGAGACCTGGGCTGCTTTAGCTCCTTGTAGGCTTCTGCTGTAGTGAAACATGGGTGTTAACAAAGCATACTGGAAAGGTTGATAGTTGACAATATAGGATCAAGAGCAGCTATTAGTAAAAGCTGCTGTCATCTGTATCTTATACTAGTGTATCAGTAGCGTTGTGACTGGGATGAGCTGATCTGCGGCTCTTGCTTACCACCGACACCAGCAGCCTGGGAGAGGTTCCTGTAGGGTCAAGAG
This sequence comes from Phoenicopterus ruber ruber, assembly GCA_009819775.1. Taxonomy (NCBI): domain Eukaryota; kingdom Metazoa; phylum Chordata; class Aves; order Phoenicopteriformes; family Phoenicopteridae; genus Phoenicopterus; species Phoenicopterus ruber. The sequence continues at coordinate 53,623,746 of CM020215.1, read as the reverse complement.
GAAGAAGAGACATGTCAAAACTGGAGGTTGTCCCCAGCTTGTCTCAGATCTGCCTCAGTTTTACACACTGTATCAGTGGGTTGGGAGGAGAGGATTAGCACTAACCGTGTCCTTTACACCTGAGTCTCAACAGAGTCCTTTACGGAGCACAGCCTGGGAGAAATATTGGCATACAACTTCTCTCATTCGTCTTTGCACGTGGCTTTTGGTTTTAGTAGTTTGATTACACTTGAGTTGTGTCCAAGCTTTTCTTTGCATCCCTGAGAGATGATAAATTCCTTTTACCTAAGTGAAAGTTAGATCCTTTCATAACCTAGTGCTGTGAAAAGCTGAAGATTTATTGAAGGGTAACAAAATGCCATGTTCGTTTTGTCTTAGGGACCACAAGGTAAAAATTGTCAAGTTTGGAAATAAAAGGTTTCTCCGAACTACAGTATGCATGTTGCCTACAAGCCTTATTTGGTGTCCAAAAGGCTATCTTTCTCACTTTTACAGGGTAATAAGGATTCTGCGGGCAGTATTTACAGTAGGGCTGCTCCAGCTTGTACAGACTGTTCTCTGTGCAGAATTTGGAAGTTCAGTTGTCCTTTAATTAGCGATTATATAGATAATGGAAAGCTAGTCAACCTCAGGGCTTCAAATATCATCGGAAAATTAAGATGTGGGGGTTTTTCGCTCCCCTCCCGATGCGATAATTCAAAGCATTCTGGGCAGTCATGGGACTTGTGCGCTTTTCTTCCTAACGAAAGCTGAGATTCTAAACTTTGTGGCTTGGGGGGGAAGATAGACTTTGGTGAGACTCATGATGAAATCACAAGAGTGAGAGACAATATAAACAGGGTCTGCTTCCTCTCACCATAAATGTACTCTCTCTGAAATGGAAATAAAAAGTAATCCTAGGGTTTTTTTCTAGCTGTGAGTATAAGCAGCTATGAGATTGAATATATTTGTAGGGTAGGTCTGCTGAATAAGAAAATACTATTTTTACACAGTCAGCTTTCATTCTAGCATTTCATTTTAACTGCACCCATCCTTTTCAGTTCTGCAATGCAGTGTAATCCCTATTTTATTGGAATACAGCATGTCCAAGTGAGACACTGGCTTCATTGCAGTCCATGGTATTTTGCCATTGACATCAAGAAAACCAGGTTCTCATCCTTGTTACCAATAAGTGGTGTTTGAGAGACTCTCTCACTGGCGTTAGATCATTGCAGGCAGGTAATTTATACGCTTGTGGAAAATATTTTAGATACTATCAAAGTCCTAATGTACGTATGCTTGGTTAAGTTATTAAACGGTGTTAAGCTGATATTCAGTGTACATTCGGGAATTAAAGCAATGCAAAGGTTCTTTGGGAACAAGGCACCTTGGACCGAGAACATAAGTGTAAATCTAGACAAAAGGTAAAGTGTTAGCTAGGAACTAAACATGAGCAATTTCGACTGGGCATGTGGGTTGTGCAGCCCCAGATGTCTAGCACCCTGGTACTTCTGGCAAGCTGAGAAGGATTCTTAATGGGTTCTGCTGCCCCGGACAAATACATAAGTCCACAGGCAAGGGCAAAAAAAAAAAAAAAAAAAAAGGGGCATTTTTTTTCTGCTTGGAGGATTTTGTTGTTAATATTTAAGTTAATGAAATGTCTGACCTATTGAATTATTTTCCTAACCATTTATCCAACTTTAAAATGCATGACAAATTCAATACCACTAACATAGCAAAAATGATTTAAATGTTGTGTGTTCACTGAGTGCATAATAATCTGCAGAGTATAGATAACTTTTCAGTTTGCTGCACAGAGATTTAGCTGTGCAACTTTGAGCTAAGTTAAAATAATGATGTACTTTTTCTCATTTAATTTTAGATCCTATTTTTCAGTATATGGGTCAGCTCCTTAACTCAATCCTGCATTAGTCTTGTTGCACAAAGCAGGTTTAAAACTACGATCAGGTCTTCCATGTTTTCGTTTCTTTAAAATACTGAACTGTAAATGAGATGTTTAGAAATATAATGTGTCCAACGACAGTTACTGTCTTCTGCAATCTGCACAACAAAAGTTATGTCTACCCTCTGAAACAAATTACTTTTACTAGTGACTCTTCTGCTGATAAATCTCTGCGTTTTTTTAACCTTTCAGGAATTACAGTGTAAAGAGAAAAGACGATTACTTTCCTCTCATCTTAATCTCAGTTGTAAAGTTTAACAGGATTTGCTCATTCATTTGCCCATGTACCTTCTCTGCTGTTTTGAGGAACATTTTAGCATACGAGGTTGTGTCTGCATTTTCACTTGGGAGGGAGGGAAGCAAAGCTGCCTTAATTTTGAACTTGAAGTAGACTGTGTGAGCCTCTGCGAGCACATCTGAACTAGTAATTCTTCAGTTGCGCACCCCAGAAATATGAGGCTCAGCTCCCAGTTTGCTCTGACGTGGAGCAGTTTGATGCTAATCAAATCTAGGCCTCAGTGATCACTCTTTTCTCAGGCATGTTGTCGCTGGCTCTTCTAGAGTGGTATGAAGGGTCTCTTGCGCATTTTTCTCTCCAGCTTTCTATTCACGTGTGTATGTACGAAGCCGGTAACACACATCACGAATTTTTACGTAAAGGTGTGTCTATTTAAACCCCACTTACACACTTCCACATACTTACACACCAAGTATTTGGAATCAACGAATCATGACAAATCAAGTTTCGTTATCCTCTCCGTTTTATGCCTTAAAACTCTGCCTTTACGAGGAGGGTAGTCTGGGAGATCTGTCAACGCGGGTCACTGGAAGGTACTGCTGAGAGATACCAGCGCAGGTCTTGTCCGTAGAGCTCTCTATATTTAGGGGGTTTGTACTATTCATATGTGGAAATTCCTCTTGCCCTCAATGTATATTTGATGCAGGCTTTGTTAAGGCACATTTTCTTATTGCACACACAGAATAAAAATGTGGTTGTAGTTGCAAGAATGAGCAACTGTCCTTGCACAAATAGAAGCCTATATATATATATATATTCTGGGTATACATCACCTGGCCTTTAATCATAACAGGTGGTTTGAAGTGGTGAGCTGCTAGGTAAATATTACCCTTTTCCCTTCTCTGATTTTAGGAGATAGGTGTGGAAAAAAAATTGGCTAGTGTAGGATTTTGGCTTTTTAGTGTCTGTTGAAAAATAATTCCATGCAGATCTTACGGTAGACACTCTTCATTGTGCTTGTCAATTGTTGCACAGCTTTACACATATTTTAAATGAGATAGCTGGACTATGCTGCTTTAGCATTTAAATGAAGCCAAATTAGTATTCTGTCAGCAAGCAGAAGGGGTTTTTATACTAGAAAGGTGTAGGAGGGAGATGGATAATGACGGATGAAACTTGCTGATACAAACACATGCCATGTTTTCTTAAAAATATGAAATTCTGAACCACTGAAGCTTGTACATTGCTGAAGCTGACCCTAGATTATTTTAACATATATGCCAATTCCTGGGGGCTTACAAAATTTATTAGAAAAATAACACAATGTTAACATACAGAAGTAAATTTTGATATTTTCTAAGTATTTCTTGCATCATGACACTAATCGTTTTTGGTTCAGACAGTAAGAAAATGTATCCTAGTGAAGAGATTTCACAAGATTTTAAATAGCTAAAAATTAGTTGCACGATTTAAAAACAAATCCATAGCATGAGCCCATGGTCACAAAATCACTTCTTTCTTTGAAACATTATTGAGTAACTGTTCCGCAAAATGCTTCCTATTGGTAAAACATACTGTTTTCTCTATATGTTTTATCTCAATAAAGAATGAAACAATCGTACTATGCCTGATAGTATACTAAGTCGTCCTGGGTCACAGCTGATGAGGGGAGCTGGTTGCAGTGCTCCTAGCAGCACCACTTGCACAGAAGACTCACTGTACAGACTACGAAAGAATAGAAACGTATGTGGGTGTTTGTTCTCTTCATTTCAACGGTATCCTAGAGGTGCAAAATAAGGACAGAGATGAGATTGCTGAAGAATGAGGTGGTCTCTTTCTGCAAGCTGAACCACTTGGGTGGTTATCCCATAAGTGACATATATAATTGACATTAAACATACATTAAAAATGTCTGTTACATGGTTATTTCACTGCTTATGGAGGAGAGCAGATGCCGTTAAATCAAATCTGATTTTATTATTAATTCAACAGCTTCCTTTCCATTTTTCCGCAGGCTTTCTACCTTACTCATTGGTCAGCAGCTTTTGCTCATTCTTTTATTGTCATTTCTCCCTGTCACCTCCATAGTGGTTAGCTGGGCAAGGTGGGAGTATGGTTGCAAATGGCGATTAAATTGCTGAGCTGGATGAGGAGTGGTAAAGAAATAAAGAGTACCTGGAGAAAAGCTGCAAGGGGAAAAGGAATTTGGGGTCTGTTGAGCTGAAAATAAGATGTGAAGAGAGAGAGGGAGAAGGTTGACAGATGAGAGAGAAGGAAGTTGAATTTGCAGAGAAGAAAACAGGAAAGTTATCCAAACAACCAGAACAGACAAATAAAATAATGTACTATGGTTTATCACAAATGCCTTGTGGATGTCACCTACTGGTATCCTTCAAATAGTTACCTTTTAATTTTATTGTAAAATGTAAATCCTTCCATTAGCTATTTCTCATCTGATTACTATAATGACCCATTTTCTGGTCTTCCTATTCTTCTCCTGTGTTATTCATCCTCTTAAAATTTCTGGCACTCATTTTATCTCTCATAGGTTCCAAATTCCCATTTTACCTCATTATTTCAGGAGCTTGCGTTGGTTGTATCTGCAGTTAAGAAATGGATTAATAAAATTTAACATTTGCATTTTAAGTTCTCAACAGATATAATTCCTTGTACAGTTAGGACTTAGTTGTAGCTCATGGCGTCTCTCGCCATCTTTTGAGTTATGATTTGCACACGGTGTTTTGTCATTTATTTCCTTTGCCCTTTGCTCCCTGACCACGGATGCAGAGGAATCCCCGGTCTGTGCAAGGTCTTAGTTCACGTTGGTCTGTAACACAAATGTAGGTTGTAATGTTATATAGTTGTAGCTCTCTCTGAAGGTGTAAATTGCTGCCTTTGCGTGCCGGCGGCGAAGCACGCAGCAACACATTCAGCGCGACCCCGAGCAGCGCTGGTTTGCAGCAGTGGGGCTGCGGGACGGCAGCGAAGCAGCTCCGAGCGGGAAGGGCACGCCGGGGTGGTGGCGGGGAAATGCGCGCGTTGAAGCATCCCACCGTGCTTCAAACTCCTCCGTCCCGCGGCCTCCCAGCATGCCGGTTTTGAACTGGCGCTTCTGTGTCAATCCCCAGAGGGCTCAGCCACCAGAGAGCTGTTTTCTGGGAACGCAGTTTGAAATTTTGGGGTGCTAGTAGGTGCACCGCGCTCTGCTCCCTCTGTTTTCCAAACTGACATACGGATTTTTATCTCCTGGGCAGCTCTGAAGTGCCAGTACGTTTAGCGTTTTCTTTTAAAATGTTTTGTTAACTTTACGTATTGTTCTAAATCTTCAAGCGTGAAGAATCTGGAGAATTTTTCCCGGTCCGTCAGTGCCGCACTTTGATGGGAAAACTTGGCTGCCCTGCTCTCATGCTGGTTCTGTCCTCTGGGCTCGTGCCCAGGGAGGGCACCCGAGTCCCGGGGGCTCGGTGGGAACATCAGCACTTGGTAAATTCCTTGTGACAGGTATTAATTCAGAAAAGATCAGCTCTACCTATCTCTGGCCAAATTAGGGTGAAACACAGAATGAGTTCCTGAAAATTAAGACGTTGCCCCTGGCTGAGTAAGCCCATTGTGTGTGATACAGAAACATAACATTTCAAAAGCATATTTTAACCTTTTCCTTAGGTATTTTTCATTCCTACTACTAAAGTAACACAGTCATTTACTTTCAATTCTGTGCAGAAATTTGGTTGACTTACGCTGTTGAGTATCTGTAAGAAATCTGTTTGAGAAGAAAATATGAACGCAAATTAGGAATGGAAAATATTTTATAATTCAAGGTTCATATTGCAGCAGAAACCAGTATGTTAAAATGAGAAAAGCCTTACACTTTTCTGGATCCAGATCTGGATCACAAATACAGGAAGAATTAAAAACCCCACATAAATGAGGTGTGTACTTGAATAGTAGAGTTTCTGAAACTATACTTAATTAACAGTGACTAAATTTAGGCTTACTTACTCATTTGAAAAACCTAAAATGTTAGTTAATTCTGTAGTACAACTCAGAAATACATTTTAAGTCTAAGTCACGTGAAAATATCCCAAGTGGCTACATATTAGAACATAGCAAATATGTAAGTTACATTATCATCTAATTGTCCGTAATAAGAGGGGTTTTTTTTCTTTGCTTGTTATTCATATAAATCTACTCTTCTGATTCATTATTAATCACAGTTCATGTGGTGATTTGGTGGAAAATGTTCATGACAGGATTTCTTATGTTATAGCGAGTTAATGTGATCTGTACTGTAGTGCACGCTTGTGACGAGATGAAGTAGAAACTTCCTTGGTTTCACAATCGTACTGCTAGTTATTATACCTAATACTATAAATTAATAGGTATAAATAAATAGACATGTAAACTAATCTCTTTTCAGGTTTAACATTTCAAGCTCTAGCCAAATTAAAGGTCTTCAAACTTGTCATCCCAAACAAATGTGGATTTTCATGGCGTTGTTTCTGATCTAAAGGTTGATTATTTAACATTGTAGTAGTATTTGTAAAATGGGATTAAAATAGAGTATGATCTTCGTAACGCATAAATGGGCTGAATCAGTTATGTAAGATTTAATTGAAGAAATGTGAAAGTGATTTATTTTGGAAGTACAGATCACATGAGAATATAACGAGCTCTGAGTATATTACTGAACAGCAGTACTGGGGGAATAATCTGGGCAGGAGGAATAGAGCTACTGGATGTTTGAATGAACATCAGTCAACAGCGTAACACAAAAAAAGGACAGTGATATATGAATGTTGTGCATACTAGCAAGAGGAGAGTGTATAAAAACTTATAGATTTCTGTTCCCTGGTGTGGTTCCCTTTGTTTCAGCTGGGATAATGTGCTTATACGTTGGATTCTTTATGTCCACAAATTTAGGAGTGAGAGTTATTCTTCGTAGAAGAGTTTTGCAAAATTACATGTGTGTTGTGATAAATGACTTGCAAGAGAAAGGAAGACGGTTCTGACTTTTTTCTGGTTTATATTATTTATTTTTGAAGTAAAAATTTTATGTGTTTATATTGCTTTTTAGATGAGGGGAAGAGGTATTGTTGGATTTTTCTGGTCAAGTTGTACGTTAGAAATATCAGTTGTGTCTCAACTAGAAAACCTGTAACCAGATACCTAGTGTAATGAGCATGTTCCTTCCAGGGGGAGCAAGATTGAGGGCAGACGTAACTTTCTGCCAACATCTAAGTGGATGTTATAAAGGAGATAATGATGAATTATTTTCATAAATCAGTGAGGACAGACTGAGACCTAGAGAAGAGACAATTTAGGTTAAATATTAACGAAAACATAATTCAAGAATCAGAATGGTTAATCATTGGATTAAGGCTATTTGCTAAATTACACTGTTTAGAATTATAAAAAGGCATGACTAGACTTCGGGGAGATTCTTGACAACATTAAGAGTGATTTGTGAATCGTAGACGTGATTTGGGGCCTCTGACTTCTTGCAGCATGAGGCCACTGTCCTGCAGTTAGCTGCATGCACAGGTCTGCTAAGTCATTTTGGGTTCATGCAGGTCCAAAAATCTCCTCATGTAACAGTCTCTGCAAAATAAGGACTGCTGGTGTTACTACTGCTGATGGGAAAAGTGGGGAAGGAGGAACTCCCTGGCACTGTCTTTCCTTCTTTTGACTTTATTGCATGGGTTGGATGGGCCTAAGGTAAAGCACAAGAAAAGCAAAGTCTAAGCCATGGAGATTAGGTTTATTCTCTTTTTGACACTGCCTTTGAAGAGAACTTTCCTTTTTCAGGAACTTTTGATAAGGATGAAGAAAAAAGAGAGAAAGAGCAGAGGTGAAGAAAACATGCTACACTACCCTGTACTAGGAGTCCTGTGCAGCCCTTCTCACTAAGAAAATTCAAATAGAATTTATAGCAAGAAAGCCTTGCCCATGATAACCCATTCACTGGTGGGTTTTGCTGGAATACTGCATTAATAATGTATCTGCCCAAACTGTGGAATTCAAAAAGATACACACATCTATATTCTTTTTAAATTATAAAATAACTTTAAGGACAACAAGTTTGAGGTGACCAAAGCTTTGCTGGTTTTTACTGTTAGTATGAAGTTAAGCTTATCTCTTTTTTAACTGTAGTACAAAATCAGCCTCCTGTTTGGAGAGCTCTTCAGTACAGCTTGCCCACTTGCTTTGTTCTAATTTGGTTATGTACAAAAATGTTTCTTCTTTAAGCCAGACTAATGTTGAATGTTTAATGAAGGAACCTGCATAAGAAGATGTGTATGATCTGAACGGCCTTGCGGTTTCAATTTATCTCAAATCATGCAGACAATAATCTTTTATGCTGGAATTTGTCGTGTTGCTCGGAGCCACAGAGGAAGAACTTACTTGAGCTATTGACGGATGAATATTTTCGCCACTTTATTTGTATCCTTTTGTAACCCCACTTTTTGATGGTGTTCCTTCCTGCTCTTACCTCAAGGCATGAAAGAAAAAGATATTTTGAGAAATGCTTTTGCTGTCCCCTTGCTGCCCCTGGCAGAGTTAATCCAGCCGTCCTGCTGTGCTCATAGAGCCTGTTCTCTCCCACCCACGGCGCTTCCTCCTCACAGATTAAGAGTCAAAGTACAGCATGGTGCCGGCTCTGCCTATGATGTATGATTCTGCTCTGCCATGGTGGCCGTTGCCTTTTTTTAAGGTAGTAGTAGCGTTGCTACAGTTGTGATAGCATAAAGGGTATAAGTGAAGCAAGGATATAAGGGAGAACTAATAGGTTTTTTTGAAGCCATATCATGTAGTTGGAAAATGGACAAGATTTGGGGTTCAGAATCTGACAAGCAATGTCATAATCCAAACCAAATGTAGGTTAGACAAAATTGCTGTCAATTTATTTTAATCATGTTAATCAGTTAGACTACCTGAAAGAAAACAGTAGATTATAGAATCCTAGAATCATAGAACAGTTTGGGTTGGAAGAGACCTTTAAAGGTCATCTAGTCCAACCCCCTGCAATGAGCAGGGACATCCTCAACTAGATCAGGTTGCCCAGAGCCCCGTCCAGCCTGACCTTGAATGTTTCCAGGGATGGGGCTTCTACCGCCCCTGTGGGCAACCTGTGCCAGTGCTTCACCACCCTCATTGTGAAAAACTTCTTCCTTATATCTAGTCTGAATCTCCCCTCCTTTAGTTTAAAAGCATTACCCCTTGTTCTATCACAGCAGGCCCTGCTAAAAAGTTTTTCCCCATCTTTCCTATAAGCCCCCTTTAAGTACTGGAAGGCCGCAATAAGGTCTCCCCGGAGCCTTCTCTTCTCCAGGCTGAACAACCCCAACTCTCTCAGCCTGTCTTCACAGAAGAGATGTTCCATCCCTCTGATCATTTTTGTGGCCCTCCTCTGGACTCGCTCCAACAGGTCCATGTCTTCCCTGTGTTGGGGGCCCCAGAGCTGGACACAGTACCCCAGGTGTGGTCTCACAAGAGTGGAGTAGAGGGGCAGAATCACCTCCCTCGACCTGCTGGCCACGCTGCTTTTGATGCAGCCCAGGATACGGTTGTCCTTCTGGGCTGCGAGCACACGTTGCTGGCTCATGTCCAGCTTTTCATCCACCAGCACGCCCAAGTCCTTCTTGGCAGGGCTGTTCTCAATCCCTACATCCCCCAGCCAGTATTGATACCGGGGGTTGCTCCGACCCAGGTGCAGGACCTTGCATTTGTCCTTGTTGAACCTCATGTGGTTCACCCGGGCCCACCTCTTGAGCTTGTCCAGGTCCCTCTGGATGGCATCCTGTCCCTCAGGCGCGTCCACCGCTCCACTCAGCTTGGTGTCGTCCACAAACCTGCTGAGGGTGCACTCGATCCCACTGTCTATGTTATTGATGAAGAGTACTGGTCCCAGTACGGACCCCTGAGGGACACCACTTGTCACGGATCTCCATCTGGACGTTGAGCCATTGAGCACTACCTTCTGGATGCGACCATCCAACCAGTTCCTCATCCACCGAATAGTCCACCCATCAAATCCATATTTCTCCAATTTAGAGAGAAGGATGTTGTGGGGGACTGTGTCAAAGGCCTTACAGAAGTCCAGACAGATGACATCTGTAGCTCTTCCCTTGTCCACTGATGTAGTCACTTCATCCTAGAAGGCCACTAGGTTGGTCAGGCAGGACTTGCCCTTGGTTGAAGCTGTGCTGGCTGTCTCGAACCACCTCCCTGTCCTGGGTGTGCCTCAGCATAGCTTCTAGGAGGATCTGTTCCATGATCTTCTTGGGCACAGAGGTGAGGCTGACAGGTCAGTAGTTCCCAGGGTCCTCCTTCTTACCCTTTTTAAAAATGGGTGCAACGTTTCCCCTTTTCCAGTCCCCAGGGATTTCACCTGACTGCCATGACTTTTCAAATATCATGGAGTGTGGCTTGGCAACTCCATCAGCCAATTCCCTCAGGACTCTGGGAGGCATCTCATCAGGTCCCATAGACTTATGTAGGTTCAGGATTGTCAGGTGGTCACGAACCTGATCTTCTCTTACAGTGGGAGGGACTTTGCTCCCCCAGTCCCCGTCTTGTGGTCCGTCCACTCGAGAGGTGTGGGAAGAGAGGTTGCCAGTGAAGACTGAGGCAAAAAAAATTACTATACTACTGAGGCAAAAGATTACTATAGCTGCAGTTGAGATGAATTGGTAGCTTTTACATATGTAGTAGCTTCTTCCATTTGGTGTTAAAGGATGAGATTGATGAAGGTGAAGGGGGCTGTGAAACCTGGGGAGAGGGGCTGGTACAATTTATTTCAAGCCATGATTTTCTTCCAGAACCGGTAGTAATTGTTTTACTGAGTTTGTTTAAATAGTTGTTTAATAAGCAAAGATTGCAAACCAGGATAGTATAAGACAACTGGGAAAATAAGTTGATGGAGGATTTTTTAATTATTTTTTTTATGCTAAGGTTGTATGTTATGCCGTAACCTATACTGAGGTTGCGGGTCATTCAAAGTTTATTCTTTTGGGGAGTGTCCTTGCTGAAAGAAAAGTGATGAAATTGGTCAGCTGGCTGTTGCTGCAGAGCAGGTAGAGCAATAATCGAGGGCCCCCTCCACATGTACGTGCATATTTCCTGTAAAGTAATGAGTTGAAGATCTTGGTAGAGGTAACATCCCTGGACAGCATAACACATGGTACCAAAATAGAGTCAACGGTGCCTATAGTGGCACATCATAAAATGTGTTTTACTTCATCCAGTGTGCCAAATGCCGTCAAAGAGCGTAGTGTGGCCGAGACTAAGCAGCCACTCTGCAGTAGGGTGAGTCCACACTGATTACTGATAAGACAGAAACAGTTATGAGAAGAAAAACATTTTTCATGAAATGGCTACCCTGTCTGATGGGTTTGTTCCAGTCCTCAGGGGGAAAATGGCAGACACCTGACAGAAAAACTAGAAAACTAAATTTAGTAACTGCTGAATACTAAAAAGCATGGACTTATAGACCATGGTTTCTGTTAAAACTTTGGCTTTAGGGTTCTTTACAGATTTTTTTTTATTATTATTATTTTTATGCTAGCTGTCCTTTTCTTTTGGGTGGTCCAGTGTGAGAGAAGCTGAGATTTCACTCCGGTGGATGCGTCTCATGTTTGACTTGTGCCGCTGTGAGCACAAGCAGCTGCTGAAAAGGAGATTTCCACCCTTCCTCTTCCCCCCGTCCTTGGTTGTGCTTTCCTGCCCATTTCCTTGTGCCAGTGTTAGCTCTTCTGTGGTCAAGTAAGGAAGCAGATGAGGAGCTGGCTGTACAGAGAACTGCTCCCTGCCTGCCTCCCGGGTCCGTTTTTAAGCCGGATGGGATCCCTGGAGTGAGATCCCTGGGGGGTCGCTCTGCTGCAGCCGCTCCCGCTCTGCAGCCCAGCACCCCTCCAGTCGGACCGAACCCTGGTAGTTTCTTCTGCAGATCTTCTTTCTTCTAAGGAAGCATTTCCATGCAGTTTTCACGAGACCTATGGGACAATTCACCTGTACTTTGGCAGCGAATTGGGATGGGCTGTGTCCTTAGTGTCACGCTATCGGTTCGTAATACTATTGACATTGCCAGTGATGGCTTTTGTATCAAAGGCTACAAGTATTTTTCACATTTTTATCTTTACGATTCTTTTACAGCTCTTCCCTTAAAAAAGTGGATAAATATTAAAGCTAGCAATAGGACAAAAACGCATGATCAAGTTTGTAACTCTGGGATATTCAATGCTTTAGGGGATAAGCGTGTTTTGGATTGCTGCGTGTGGTGTTCCGTGCGAACCGCTCCGTAGCACAGCCTGAACGCAAGCCACAGCTAGCCCCTGTGCATCGATTTGGCTTGAACGAGGTACTCAAGGGTGGAGCCCATGCTTTTAATGTGGATGTTTTACAATAGAGGAAAAGAATTTTATTAAACTGAAAATGCTTTAGTACAATAATAATTAGGTCTTCATGCATACAGCTGGTAACTTGCAAGTATACTGGGAAACTGAATGTGTTCTAAATAACATCCCTTAACAACATTTGTTCCGATACTTGGTCCAGGTCCTCCTGTCCAGTATTTGGCTTTTCTTTCTGCATGTTGCAGACATTCTTTCTGCAGTCATTGTGTATCTACAAGAAGCTGATGATTAAAAAAAAAATGCATAGAAGGACCTCCATTAAATTCTAGTATTAGGAGATATTTAACACCATCTTAGGTTTTTCATTATTTTTATTGCCATTTTTATCAGAGTATATAATTGTGTGATATACAAATAAACAATCAATTTTGAATTCTAATATATTAATATCTGTATAATTAACTGATGTTATTCTCATATTATAGAGCTTACCTTGTAATGTCTGCGTTAGTTATAACTGTGAGCTAGAGTAATCTGCATTTTTACTCCAAGCAGTTGTTTGCAGCTTCTGGTATTATGAAAACATTCATTACTGTATGTTATTAGAAAGCTTGAGTGTGTAAAACAAAAGAAAAAAAAATTATTTAGTAGACAAATGTCCCATTCTTTAAAGGGGCTTGAATGTGTTTTTTTTTTCCTTTGGTTGGAATTAAGTCCGTGATGAAATTGAATCAAGATCAGAAAAAGGATCAATTCTAGAGCTGTTAAGATTTTTTATGGAGATTTGTATTTTATCTCCTATTTCGTGTTACACTAGCTGTATTTCACGCTTGTGTACACATTAATGTGCTTTGCTGATAATTGCATATTAAAAATAGATAAATAAATGATTAGCTCATTATGAAATGTGTTGTAGTACCAGTAACTTTAATTATAATTTATCTGCTGTGTAAGTAATCCTGCAAAATATTGTGGGATAACATACTGGTATTGCAACTGCTCTCTTATACTGCTGTATGATTAACATTGAAGATGTCAAGGAGGCTGGCCAGGAATACTACTCCTGGTCTCTGTGACCACACATTTTTCCAAATCTGATCTGAACCAGTGACTAGACCTGTCATTAGCTCAACACACAGGTGGAAATGCAAGTCACTTAGTGGAGGGAACAGTCTAAGAAGTCTATCCTCCACAACTCAGTTGGGGAATTTATTCCACCTTTCAAGCTGTCCAATATTTTTTCCACTTACTGCCTGTGAAAACAGAAGGAACGTCTTCACTTTATGTACAGACCTGCTTCGTGTTTGCTATTTTTCACACAAATAATATTTTCAGCCTTGTCTCTCAGAATAGGTAGTCATTATTGTAATGATCTTTGTGTTTGTATGTATAATAGACTTTTAGGGTTTCTGATTTATGGTTTTTTTGAGCCTCGTAGTAAAAATGTACATATGTAATATTTGTCATTACATCTGAGGCTCAGAAAAATCATTAAATTGAGTGGATTTATCTTCTTTTTAATTAAAAAAAGTTGTTTTAAAAAAGTGGTTCAGCACGTAGCCTGAGACACATCTTCAGAAGGTAAAGCGGCCAGGTCTAAGTATGGGCCAGGTCTTGTTTCATTGTATTTTCCTGATTTTTATTAATGAAAAATTAAATTAATATTTTTCCACTGAAATATTAAGATTTATCAATTACAAGCACAAAATCATAATTACTTTTTTTTAATCTTTAGTGGAGCCAAAAGTACTAGCACCTGATATTTTCAGGCAGCCAATTCTTAGGCTAATGAGAATTTGGAAAACAATTTAATGACAAAAACAGCTTGTCTGGTCAAGTCAAGGCAAAAATTCCAGCGGCCTGAGTAGTACCAAAGGAACGTTTGCAAAAAATAATAAATCCTCACCCGCCTGAACCTGACCTGGGATGGCAACAGCTGAAGAGCCCTGTAACACCACTGCTCTGCCAGCAAGCCGATGTGCAGCAGCGCGGCTCAGATGAGCGTAACAACTCGCGATTCAAAATTACCTTTACCTGGAGAAGACTTCTGGCCTTTGGCTTCTCCGTGCCATTAAACTGGAGATCTGCAACTGAATTATATATTTGAAGGGGAGGGGGGGAACGTGACAAACAAACATCAGTTTCTCATAATAACGTATAGAAGCGGGACTACTAAGCAGCCATCTGTCTTTGTGAAATGCTGTCACCAAGACAACTGACATCTGTTTCCAGTTGGGTAATTAATTCAAGGGGATAATGGCACGTATTTCATATCGTTATTATATGAAATCCTAAGTCTCTTACAAGTCTCTTCATATGCATAATAAACAATTGCTTCCACTGCAGTTGTGGAAACCAGAGCAGCCTCGCATCTAGCGGAGTTGCAGCAAGTCTCTGACCTGCCGGCGCTTCGGAGCCTCTCCCTTTTCACATGCTTGGGCTTTGCTGGGCGGTCGGGGCCCTGCAGGAAAATCCCTGCACTGTTAAAAATGGTAAGGGTGTGTGATAATTCTGGGTTGGAAGGAATCGGCAGTTGCAGTCAGGATGAGAAAGATCATGACGTATCGCGATGTGAAAAAATGCAGCAGAAGTTTAATATGGTTTGGACTGGATTTGGCTGCGTCTGGTGTTGGTGAGCCACTGAGCATCCAACATCGCAGCTGACTCATGCATATTTATCTTTCAAAATACGCCAATTATTACACCATGTAATCTTGGTCAGTATGTGGGGTATGGGGTTTTTTCACCTTTTTTTGGTTTTTTTGGTAACTCTTGATCACTGACAGCAGTTCTATGGATAGGATTTGTAAAATGTTTGAACAGTTGTCCATGCTGGGAATTAATATAGAGTGTGTATTTAATCCATTCTCAAATTTTCAGTTAAACCAGTCACGATGATCAGGTGAGCTGTATTGGTCGGACTGGGCTCGCTTCCTGGGTATTCTGGGCACTGCCGTGGTTCAGGATTAGCCCTGTGGGGTGGCATTGTGGCAGGAAAGTGGTAATAATCAATGTATTCTTCACTCACAACTCCAGAATAGCCTGGAGTTTATTCCAATATGACCAGCAGTAAAATGGTTAATAAAATTGAATTTAGTTAGTGTTTTGGGCTGTTTACTTGCAGAAATAGGAAGATCACACCTTGTTGGCTGGTATTTACCATTTCTTCTTCTTAAATTCTGTAGTATCTGATGCTGCCACTAGAGAATCACTAGTACTATTCTGATCACTCTGTAGCTTTCCACTTTGTAGCTGGTCCTTAGTGTCTGATTGCCTTTGCATGTTTAGTCCAGACCTCTTGCCACTATTGTGCTACTAATTTTACCCCATGCAGTAACTTTTCAATTCCGTTTCTTTTGGAATAATCTGATCTCTTGAATTTCAGTAATCTTTATAATACCCATTTTAAAAAATATAGAATAATTATTAAAATACAGTGTTGGATCATATTATTCAATCAGAAGAAAAGATTAGGCAGAAGAATGTTGCAGAAATAATGCTCTGTTTTAGATGGAGTAACTTGTTCATTCCAGCATCTGCACATATACAGTCATCAGGGAGTTATTGGGCTACCTGTGTTTGTTTTTTAAAACATCTGTCAACTAAGAAATCTAAATGCAAAGCGTTGCATTGGTTACATTCGCAGATTTCTTACATTTCCTAGTGGAATTTCATTTTGTATGCTACTCATTGGAGAATATGGATGTAAAAATAGGATTAAATTTGTGTGCATGTATCATTTCTTTGGACAAATGACTTGCCCCGTTCTCCTTTAATTGTATTACAGCATCAAATATAAGCAAATATATGAGATGGAGTTGCATTACAGGGCCACAAAAATGATCAGAGGGATGGAACATCTCTCCTATGAAGACAGGCTGAGAGAGTTGGGGTTGTTCAGCCTGGAGAAGAGAAGGCTCCAGGGACACCTTATTGCAGCCTTCCAGTACTTAAAGGGGGCCTATAAGAAAGATGGGGACAGACTTTTTAGCAGGGCCTGCTGTGATAGGACAAGGGGCAATGGTTTTAAACTAAAAGAGGGGAGATTTAGACTAGATATAAGGAAGAAGTTTTTCACAATGAGGGTGGTGAAGCACTGGCACAGGTTGCCCAGAGAGGTGGTAGATGCCCCATCCCTGGAAACATTCAAGGTCAGGCTGGACGGGGCTCTGGGCAACCTGATCTAGTTGAGGATGTCCCTGCTCATTGCAGGGGGGCTGGACTAGATGACCTTTACAGGTCCCTTCCAACCCAAACTATTCTATGATTCTATGATTATTTTTGTCTCGGGTATCCTACTGTCGGTATGGAAAAAGGCACATCATATACATGGGGTTTTTTTTGTCCCAGTAACAAAATAACAGGCTGTGGAAGGCCTTAAGCAACTCTTAACAGTTTCATGACATGTTGTAGCTGATTCCTGCAGCCACACTGGAAAGCTCATTTCATTGCCGTATGTGAAGCAGGCTATAGTCCATTTGACAAAACGTTTCACTGCATAGCACTTAGCTGCATTGTACTGATTGTCCCTATAGCTCTGTGTTACTATGTTCACTGTTACCTGATATATAGAACATATTCATGGAGAACAAATTTGTGGGCTAAATAAGTACAAGACTTTTAACGGTTATCTGATACACAACATCAAGATATTTCTAAGCTACTGCTTTAGGGAACTTTACCGTTGCACACCATTGACCTATATTTGTGATATTTTGACATTTTTGATAAATAGTGTAGAGGATAATCCATCACAGAACAAGTTTTCAGAGTTTCAGGGTGTTTGTTAAACTCTCATAACTCAAATACAGAAGTGTTTCAGAAAACAGTATTTTATATTTGTAAGTTGAGTGATAGGTTTTTCCAAGTAAGAAAATTACTGGGGAGTCCATTTCCAGAAGAATACAGCCATCTTCAGTTAACAGAGTATGTGCTCCAGATGAGGCTGGGATACATCTACCTATTGGCTGGGGACCATACGTTTCTGTAGGTTGCATCTTTAAATCCCTACCACTTCAGATTTGGGGTGACCATCATTTTAGTGGAAAAACAAAATGTGAAAGAAGCTTAGCAGTACTTACTGGTGTTTAAAGATCTGAATTGCTTTCTAATTGAGCGTAGGTTTTGAAATAATATCACCATTTAGACCAGTCTGCTGATCTCTTGTGTGCGAAGTCCCTCAAGACTCGTGTCCTTTTCTCTCCTGTTGTTCAACAACTCTGTGAAGTCAGAGAATTGCTTTGTGTGGTTTGATATAGCTAATAAGGCAGTCAGCGTGCCGAGGACCTCGAAACAACCCAAGAACTGTAGCTTGACTTAAAAATCTCTGGGTAAATGCTCTTGATGATGGGGAAGCATTATGAAAGAAGCAGGTTCACTGAAGTACATTACCTGAGTAATGCTTAAAGCAGCTGTAGTTCATTCACGTGTTTCATATAGTTAAATACGGAGATAAACTGTGCGCCCTTCTGTTTAACATTCAACGTAAACTTGAATACATAACTAAGTCTCCTGCATGCCTCCGGCATTTCAGCATGTGCTGCGCTATCTCAGCTCTACTCGTGCTTCTCCAGGTTTAGACCGAGAGGAGAGCGCGTAGCAGGCTTGTGGGACGCTGCAGCTGGGATCTGCTGCTGAGCTGCAGGGTCTGCAACAGCCCTGCACGCTGCCGCTCAGAGGAAGGCCTCGGTCTGTTTCATGTCGTAGCCCACCGCTTTGTAGATGCAGGCCAACAAGATGTTCTTGATGTTCAACAATATCAGATAGCACAGAGAAATCCAACAGAGGAAGCACGCGGACGAATTCACGTGCCCATGGACAGGCAGGAATTCACCCGTCAGAACAATGATGGCGTGTTGCTGTACCATATCCTGAGATACTGGATCTAAGAGATGCCATAGGAGAGTTGTTGGGTTTTGGGTTTTTTTTGTTTGTTCTCATGAGTGGTAGCTCCTAGTGATACTGCTTAAACTGAGGTAGTAGTTCACTTAAGAGGTAGCATTTTCAGGGGTTTTTGGGGACTATTACTTTTTCTAGGTTGAGTGAGAAATTCCGCTCGACTGAAGAGTGTTGACACACAGTGGTCCTAAATATAGTGGGAAGTACTGTCTTCTGAGAGGGAATGGAGGCAGCTCTGGTGTATGAAACCACATACACAGTCTGGAAGAGTTATGTGAGGACACCACTGTTTGCAGAGTAGGGGCTTGCTTCTACAATTAGGGCTGCTTTACACTTTGAAGCCATTGTAGCCATTGAAGAATAGCATCAAAATGTGATTTTTTTCCACTAACACTTAAGTTTCCAACTTTCTGCTTCTGCCCTCTCTGTTTTCCTGAGAGAAGTGGTGGTTTGTATGTGGTAGGGACACAGAGAGATACAAGTGGGGAGTAGTTGCAGTAAATTTGGAACACCTTTTTGGCAGTGTTCTTGGCGTCTGGACAAGCACAAGGTATTTGAACGTGTCCACTGGTGGTCCTGTTTGCGTGCAACAGAGATTTTTTTTTTTTTTTTTTTAATTGCGTCTGATAAAAGTAATAGACCTCCAAGACAGAGTTTGTCCCTCCTGTGTTTCTTATGCAAGGATGATTCTACATGATAATGCAAACGACATGTGTCGTTTGGAGATTACTCATGAAAGGCATGGTGAAGAGATTTAAGTGGTAACATTTATTCATCGTGCAGTTCCTTTTTTCCCTTCTTTCCCTCTCTAAGCATTTGCTGGCTGTTCCTCACTCTCTTCCTCATCCCTCCCATTCCCGTGAATCCCTTTAATCCTCATCACTCACTGTTTGCCTGCACCTCTACCTTTCCTTTTCCAGTCTCCTCCTCCCCTTCCCTTGTTTTTGCTCCTGCTCTGCTACCGTCTCTTCCTATTTCATTCTTCTTTCCTCCTTACTCATTTCTGAGTCTATTTTTTTTCAGTTTTCCACATCTGTACTTGCTTTGGTTTCTTCCTTCATTTTACAGGGTTTTTGCTCTGTTTGATCTCACCTCTCATTTTCTCTGCTCGTTGTTTGCCTCGCGCTGCTCTCTGTCTGCTTAGCCTGTGTAGTGGACTAACTTGTTAAAAGGTTTAAAGAGAAAATGGCTTCACTCTTAATGGGTCTTCATTTAACGGTTGCAATGTGTTCTTTTTAATGAGGTATTTTTGTTATTATTTCAGGTCTTAAAAATTAGCTTGATTGGCCACCGGAAGCGTGTTCTGGCATCTTTGGGAGACAGGCTTCACGAAGATCCTCCTCAGAAACCACCTCGGTCAATAACCCTCAGGGTGAGTCCCCATGAAGATTTGCTTGTATTTCTTGAAAAGCCAGCAAGCGTTTCATAACATTCGCGTGAAAACAACACCTGCTTCGAGTGGGATTCAGCTTACCTCGCTCCAGAAGTTTACAGTGTAGATGTCTTAGGCTGACCTGCTCAGTCGCACCTCCCCGTATAGCCAGCGGAGATAAATTGACATTTTTACAGGGTGATTCATCTGACCTGTTTCAGATGTCTACCTTAGGATGAGATAAGTAGTGTCTTAGAAGTACCAGCTTATCTTCTTTGCTCAAGAAACAAGCTCAGGAGCAGGCGTGTACAAGCTGCACGTCCACGTTTGCCCACAGGAATCCCAGCCCAGACGGTCGGTGTTGCAGAAGGAGAGTTACCATTTTACTTTCATGTTTTCAAATGCTGACACTTACTTTTCAGACATACGCTTTGTGCTTTCTTTAAAGAGAGCCTCATGAAATTGTTGGGTTACAAATGCCATTAAGATGTTTCTGTGTATCAAAAGTTTCATCGCATTTTTAATTCTCATTTGTATTCCCTCTTTCAGAAACCTTGTTGCAATGTCCCCGGGGTTTTTTCCACACTTGACCAGATGTAATCTCCTCTCATTACATGACCTTCACTTAGTTTCTCTGATCCAATGCTTTTGCTTCCTTGCTGTCTGTTACCCTTACGGAGTTGTGGTCTGATGACCCGTTCCTACCGTGTTCTCTCCGAGGGAGTTCATAGCAACACTTTTTATTTTGATATTTTAGGTCACACCTTTTGCATTTGATCGGATCTGATTATTTTCATGGGGCTGCATTTATGACTGGAATCTCATTTGGGACTAAATTTCCAAATGTCAGAGAGTGTCGGTGCTCCCAAGTTAAATTTCCTAGTGTAAAAAGAAATAGAGAAAGACAGAATGAGTGCTTATTTTTACATACACTTACAATTTCTGTGACCAGCCTGTTTTCACCTTGCTTTATTCTCAAATGCCACGTATAGACATTTTAGATCCCTCCTCAAATTCAGCCTATTCCTAATGCCGTGTTGAAAAAGGTCTCACAAGTCTATAACGTCCTGCTCTAAGGCACGTTGCACAAACATGCGGATATTTTTCTTGTATTTTATGTTTGATGTATTGCATGAATGATTTCCTGATGCATGACAGGTGTTAAAACACTCCCAGGAAAAGGGAATCATTTGCCAGCGTTTGCAGGTTGCACATTTTTGCTCAATACTTTCTGTGCCCTGCACTGGGGAATTAGTTCCTCTTCAGCAGGTGGGAAAGTTTCCACAGCCCGTGTTATTGGTGAGGACTGTATATTCTCAGTTAATAGAGAAGAGCAAACTGGATGTCCTCCATCTGTAGTCAAAATGATAAAAATTAGTCTGCTGCTCCACAGCTAAAACTACTGATGTGGGCAAGTGCTACATGTCCTCGTAGTATTGGAGTCTTCAGAGAGAATCCTAAAGAGGAGGACATGAGTTTGGATTAAGGTTTTCTTTCCCATCAACTGCTACTATGCCATTTCACGTGAAACAAGGACATAGTATTTAGTCTGTAGCTTGCAATAATTTTTAGCTTGAAAATTGCTTTAAATAAAGTACCTGTGGCTACTAGAAGATCAATTTATATCTATTAGAAAAGATAGTTTAAAGAGTCTACCTTTAAGGTCCCAAGGTCAACCTAAGCATGGCTAACACTCTTCATCTTTTTCAACTCTTTTTGTATTAGCTTTTAAAATATTTCAAAGTAAAAAGTGGTTAAATATTGAGGGAAAGCAACAAACATAAAAATATCCACAAAATATATTATTGCCACAATAACTATGTACTAAGGAAAAGTTATTTTGATTTCAGTCATATACTCAAAAGTTAGAAAATGCTGGATCTCAGGTTACCTATGCAATCTGTCTTTCCTTCCTTGAGTGCATTATAGTCTTTAATTACAGGACCAGTTTCCATGTTATTCATGGAACCCCATCCTCACCCATTTGGCACTGGAAGCTGGAATTTAAACTGAAGGAATGACGATTTAGACTGAAAGTTTGAAGAAGTGTTACAGAAGTAATGATAGTTTAACACAAGAATGAATTCACTAGAGAGGGTTCCTGTTTTTAGGAACTGGTTAGACAAACATCTGCGGGGCATGAGGTGCTCTTAGGCAGCCTGGGGAAGGATCTCTTAAGCTCCCTTCCAGCCCTGACCTCTGTGGTTCCAGCTTTCTGTGACTGGCAGGACTGAGAGGTGGGGATGAAGCAGATTTCGATTGCGAAATACATGATCAGGCATCCCTGCAGGGCATGTACCCACGCATTCACAAGAGGGTGGAAACATGGTAAGAGTACCTGGCGGCTAGCAGTAGCACGGTACTGAGGACGTGATGGCACGCTGCACGGGCATCCGTGCCTGGTCTGCGCGTTTGTTAAGGAGATGAGAAGGTGGGTATGGAGTGAGGAAGAGGAATGAAGGAAGAATGGGAGAGAGACTCATGATTAAAGGAATAGCTGTAGCTATGAAAATACAGATTTACACCCGCTTTTGCCACAAAGCCCCTCAGATAACGGTTGGTAAGTTTTTTAGGTAATTGCCTCATAAACAGTCACTAATTGTATGTTACTGACATTCTGCGTATTTGACTGGAGTCTGGAGTCTGATTTATACAAGTGCTGAGCACACAGTGCTGCAAATTAGATCAATAGAAGTGGAGTTTTGAATACAAGCGCTTGGAAAATCAGGCAATAGATATTGTAATTGGGCATCCAAAGTGACTGATATTTTTTAACCTTTGTCTGTGTGTCTCAGTTCCCCCACACTAAAGTGGTGATTATAAAATGCCAGAAGTCACAGGGTGTGGTGAAAAGAAATTGATTGACATTTGTAAAGATCTTACGAGCATCATGAAAATGATGATATTAGTCATCCTATCTTCAGAGCAGGATTTGAATAGAGTTTAGGGAAAGGGTTTGGGGCCACGAAACGAGGTGAGAATAAAATACTGACTACACGATAACTAATGATAACGCAGAGTATATGACAACATGCTGCACAGTTGAGGATCCATCTGTGCTGTGAAGGACGACTTTGAGAAAATAGCATAAAATCATACAATTAAACCCTGTTCCATAATGCAGAGGCATCGTAATTCTTTTATTTCTTGACTTTGTAACTCTTGTCTGTATTGCCTTGCCAGCAATCTTCCGATACAGATTTCTGAGTGAATTTCCTCTTTATATGCAGTTTGACAAAATATGAAAAGCTCGATGAGAGCTGGAATCTCTATGTCCATCGCACAGTCATCTGTCACTTCGATGCACTGATGGCCCTATCAGTCTACTAACAGCGGGTGGATCGTGGTTCGGATCAGAGAGAGGTCACCTACCTGGCTGGAGGGGCAGGCAGGAGTCGTTAGAAAGGATCTCGTTTAGTGCCCCCGTACTCAGGTTATTTTGAGGGCAGAGGCGTGTGCGCCATCTGGTCAGAGTTGGGCCCGTGGAAGAACCAGGGGTAGGCTTTAGGCATTATGCCTCACCAAACCTTCTGAGTGTGTGCAGATTACAGCTTCTCAGAAGCTTTTAACTGGGCCAAATGTAGGTGGATGTTCATGCAGGAGGGAAAAAGACTATTCCTAAGAGGAAAACACTCCTTTCTTCGCCCTGGGAAATGTCAAGTACTTGTCTCAGATCATAGGAAAGCTAGAGAATTAAAAAAACAAAAAAAAAAAATCCCAGTTAATTAAAAGTTGCTAAACAGCTATATATCCCTGATTTTTAGTCAACCAACATGGAAAATACTAATCCGTTATTGTGATTGCAAGGAATAATGTCACGTAGACTCCTACATTTCAAATATTGACATCAGATGTTACTATCACTTGAACGCATACAGAGAATTGCAACTTTCCTTTCCATTTGGAAGAGATTACAGCGCTCTGATTTCTTACACGAGATCTTGTTTCTTAACAGCATGGAGTAAAGTACCGTGATGCTTTTCAGAATTAGGTTTGCTTCGGTGTAATCGTGCATGAAATATCCACTTTAATTCTTTCTTTAAATAAAAAGGCAGGTTTTTTACCCTCCATGCACACTGGAGCAGGTCTTTGCTTCCTCTCGTGTAGTATCTTTGGGTCCCTTCTTCTTGTTCAGTTTTGAAGTGTAGTATTACAGCAGTAGATAATTCAAACAAGGTCTGCGCTGTGCAAACACACTCCTGGGTGTGTTCTCTGCCTCCAGAGAACTTACTGTCAGAGAAATCTCTAGCGTCAGAGAAATTGAGCCCAGTAACCTACATCGTGAGAGAGGAACGTGCTTCCCCATCCACTTGCTGTGACGCACGGGGATGGTGTGTGTGCGGACTGGCCGGGCCGTGCGCTGCAGCTCTGCTCCTGCTGGCTGCAGTCTCCAAGACGGTGTTGAAGCGTGAAGTTGGGCACGAATGTCTAATTGGTAATTGGTGTTTGAACAAGTGATGTGATGCGCATGAGAATAGGTATTTCCAAACGTACGTACGGTGGCTGGCTGTGAGCGGTGTGGTGGCGGATCCTGGTAAAATGTGTGATCAGGAGGACGTGTTTTGCTGTTTGTTAGATAGAGTTCGTGTATCAATTTGCTGTGGTACTTGCACACTGACTGATACAAGGTCACAGTTCAGCACAGATTACAAGAAAAGCCTGGTAAAATATTTGTACTCTGATGCTTTCATTCATTCTAGGAATTAGTATTTATCTGGTTTCTGATATCCAGGACTTCAAAACGGATGTTCTGCGAGACCTATAAAAATTGCAAACAAAGTGTCTATATTTTGTAAATATTTGTGCGTTTCTTTTTTCCAGCAAGAGATGTTGCTAGAGTTCAAATCACTTTCAAATCACTTTCACTGCTCAGAGTGGCTGCTCAGAAGTGGTGAGAATGTATTTCATCTTACAAATAACTAGTCCTAAACCATGGCTTTATTTGGGCCTTGACAAGAAGTAACTCACTGTTTTATCTCTCCAGTAGTCCTAGAAGGGAGTGCATATTATACAAGGAGGCTTTGGAGAAGGAATTTGCCACTAGTTCATGCAAATAGTGAATTATTTTTCCTTCCACGTGGGCTCTGCACCTTAGGTACCTTGCTACCTTAGGTAGCAAATCTCCAAAGTTCATCCACAGTAACCTCTACTTCAGGAATTGTCCCTTAATTTTTTTAGTATGAATAATTCAAATCCACTTTTAAATGTGAAGTTTGAAGTCAGCAATATGCTGTTCTTATTTTGCTGTATTTTTCTCCTCTCTGTCCAGGAACCCAGTGGTAACCACACTCCTCCTCAGTTGTCTCCATCACTTAGCCAAAGCACTTTCACTACTGGTGGCTCCCTGGACGTTCCCCACATTATCATGCAGGGCGATGCAAGGAGAAGAAGAAATGAAAACTATTTTGATGATATTCCCCGGTCAAAGCTGGAGAGGCAGATGGCACAGGTAGGGTTAAAACGATGCCATTGATAGGCTGCGCCTTGCTGCAGTTGGTTACAGAGCTAAACCGAACCATAGCTGTGCGTCGTATATGAAGGCTGAATTGTAAACTACAAAAATTGATAATTTTTCCAAACTGTCTGTTCCAGTTCTCTGTATTTCAAATAGCGTAAGTTGGTGCGCAGTTTGTCCTGAGAGGTAGCGTTTTGGGGGTGTTCAGGTGCCGGGGGGCTGAGATGAAGGTGCCTTCTGCATACCAGAGGATGCAGACTCCCACCGGCACCGACTCTGCCTCTCGTTTCTGTAAGAAGGTGCAGATTCCTCAATTTCTGAGCAACCTAGATAAAAATACGCTGACATCAGTTCACTGCCAGAAACTCAGAGGACTTGGGGGGTGGTGATTGCTGTATTTATTAATGGAGAGGGTCAGCATTCTGCTAAACTTTGTGATCTGGGGATATATCTTGAATGTTTAAAAAAAGGTTTAACTGTACAACAACTCATTTGAGAATCACAACGGCGCTAGACTCAACTGGATGCTAAATCAAACTGTTCATGAAAGAAAGCCTAAAGTAGTCTCCGTCTCTAATTTTTTTCACCCAGCCACAGTAAGGGTACTGATAATTTTAAATCAAGCACATGTTGACCAGAGTGATGTCGTGTACCATTCTAAAGGGCAGTAAAGTTACGCTTGGACAGCCTGTTGGTGAAAATGCTTTAGGATGAACTCAGCTGGTTTTTGGTGGTACATACGATGACAGACAGCCAGGTCTTAAGGCATGCAGTGCTTTGCAGCACATGTCGGAAATAGGGCTTTGATTTGCCGTCAGAAGCAGATGGGCAGCCGGCGCGGTCCCCGGAGCGAGACTCTCCGCGAAGGAGCAGGTTGCTGCCTGCTGCCCTGCGTGGGGCTTCCCAGCGGTTCTCTGCCTGCCGCAGCCCAAAATAGAGCCTCTATCCAAAATTCAGCCTCGAAATGGAAACAGCTATGCAAATAACTGTGTTATGGTTAACATAATGAACAAAAGGCTGCAGTCTCTCAGCTAATTGCATGAACAAGAAGAAGTAATTAAATAAACAAGCAAAACAAGGTGCTGCCGTTACCTGGGAACACAGAAACAAATTGAATTCCATTTGTTAAGAGGACATTTCTAGGGAAGTGAAATTGCATTTGGTTGGGTGGGGCCGTTTCCTTGCCTTTTTTTAATCTCCTAATTTTCTGCTGTATAATCTTATTGTACAGAATTAAGGGGAAAGTTGCCTAGTGAATGAGCTCGTTTTCAAACCAAAGTCTGCTGGGCTTTTGTGGCAGCAACAAGGTTGAGCTGAAGTCCAGCAAGGAAAAGCCTAGTTCCTAATGTGAAAATATTTCTTTGAAGGTCATGAAATTTAGGTGTCTGAGCATGAAATGCCCACTTGCTCATGGCTGAGTAGACTGATTCATCTGCTTAGTTCATTTTATCACTTGGTTCACAAATCCCTATTCTCACATCCTCTTTTAGTCACTAACATTGAAGGGAAAAAAAAAAAAAAGAAGACCAAAAACCCCCATGCTAGCAATTCTTCCTGTCTCCTTTTCACTCTTTTCTTTTCCTGTTCGAAATCCTGATATTCCCAAGAGGTATGACGCACTCTCATATATGGCACATGGAGATTTTTTTGGGGCTGTTAAAATTTGCTTTTCCAGAAGGACTATGATACGTTGCATATCCAAAGAGATAACTGAGCAGTTAGTACTTACACCACTCCAAACCACTTTAAAACCAATTAAGTGCAGGGATTTTTTTTTTTTTTTTTTTTTTTTTGTGGGAGTGTGTACCCACTGGATGAATGACTTCAGTGCCTTCTCTCTGACTTTCACTGTGGAATATAGCAGTCGTCCTTTGGGACTCCAAAGAGGAAAATGGATTCAGATGAAATCCATAAAAGAGTGTTTTGTGTTAGTCCCTCAACTCCAATCTGTTTGGAGTCTTTCTCGGCTCTGCCCCCAAATCCTGCACTCCTGATGTATGTAAAATTCCCTTTGACTTTAATGGGAAAGTCAATGACTCCCTCTGGTGATAATTCTCACTAAATTGGACTCACCCCATTAAGAGGCTAATCAGGGATTTCTTCAACCGTTCGGGCCCAAAAATAGATTTTTAAATTTATTTTTTGCAATATGTGCTTTGCTAAAATGAACCATATTTCCTTCAATCTTTTCCCCCAAAGCCTCGTTGTAATTAAAGGTAAAATAATTGTTTCTGGGAAATAAAGGAGATCCAATTGATTCTTAACACAAGCCTTCTGCTCCATGTTTTATCCAGCAACTTCCTCCTGGCAGTTTGCAGGTTCCTTTGGCTTTTGTCAGATCAACAAGAAGTTCTGAGCTGATACCAGCCCTGCTTTCCAGCTAGAATACTTCTCGCAAACAGAATAATCTAGAGCGATTATTGGAATTGCTTTGAGGATATTCTTTGTCTTAACCCTTTCTTTGCTGGGCTGTTTGCATGCTGCTGTATGAATCTGCATGTTTCCTGGATGCTATAGTAGACAGATGTTCATAAAGACATCTTTGATGCTGTGATTTTTTTTGAAAGGGTTTTAGGTGTGTTCTTCACGATGAGATTGATGGGTATTTTTATGGCCTTGAAGAGAGAGGCCAACGTGGTGTCGAGAGCTTATTCATGGTATTGCTTTCATGAACTTGATTTTGTTTCAGAAATGTTGGGATAAGGCTATTTTTAGCCTCAATTTAAAATCTAAAATCTGAAGCTACTCTGAGAAAATGATGAGATCTGACGTTTCCATCTTTACTATGGCCGGTGTTTTCACTAAACTTTTCCATGGGAATCATCAAGCGTGTTAATCTTTGCATCGGATACCAACCAGTGTTTGTTAAAACAATGAGCACGTCAATTTAGATCTGTTTTCCTTTGATCTGCTAAATGGGTTTAAACAGTTCTCTAAACCAGAATCAAATCTGCTTGTAAGTAATACAACACTTTGTTTCCTGGAGGAAGCATTGATTTAAATTTATTTAATGTGGGTGGTTTTGTCTCAAGGCCAGCGTGTACCTTCATTCACAGTTCCCTAGCAGACTGTTTGCGACCTCCGAGGGGAAAATCCTAATATAAACAATGAGTCTAACCAATTTAGGTTCCCCACTGGAATAGGTTTGGTCATTCAACTCTCCAGTTGGTCGTCCAAATTTGAAAGTCTTTGACATCTGGTTGGATAAATCACAGCTGCCAAAAAGGTAATACAGAAGATTGTGAGATGGTTTGTCTTCCAAAAAAAAGGAAGAAAAAAATCCAGAAAGGACTGAGTAGTCTGAGTCGTCTTTGGTTGTGCATGTTGAATTCTGAACCTGCAAACTCCAGATTAATATGATCTAATTAATGTAGTTTAAAATAGCTGAGGTTGCTCTTAAGATTGTCTAAACCTTTAAAATAAAATTGAAAACATACAGGCAAAGCCTAAGGACTTTGGACCCGAAATCAATAGGAGGAGTCCTGTTGAAGACATTGGGCTCTTCATTCACCCCTGAAATCATGGGGGGGGGGGGGGGAATATTTGCGAGGAAGAGCTTTGGAATTTAAAAGGGAGCATAGCTAAATTCATTAAAATGTCAGGTGTTTAGGATTCATGATTCTCCAGGCAGCAGAGAAGCTTTAGGTACTAGATACAAGCACGTCCCAGACTGCCAGCCCCGAGGCTGTTGCTGTTTACGGCTCCAGCCTGTGACATACGGTGCTTTTAGCTGCCGTGGTCCGTAAAGCCTCTCGCCGCGGTGTTCGGAGCGCCGGGAGCAGGGGCCAAAAGCATCCTCCCCGCGGCCGGTGGGCAGGGAGGTGCGGGGAGCGCCTCTGCCCACGCCGCTCCTTGCAGAAGCAGAGCTGGGTCGTGCAGGAGGGTCGGGCATCACCCCGATGCTGACGCACGCTCTCCCCACGGCGCTGAACCCGCAGTGCACCCCGAGATGGGAGAGGTCTGTCATTTCGGGAGGCAGTGGGCGGGTGCCTCTTTAGGGCTCTCCGGAAAGCTCCGGGCTGTGTCTGCCTCTGGGAGAAAAAACAGCTAATGAGTCAGATAAGCTTTCTGGTAGGATAAACCTAGTCATGGCCCATATGGGAGGCACCCCAGTGGGCTGTGATGGGAGGAAGAGAATCCTTTAAGATCTCAGAGAGTTGGAAAAATTATTCACAAAGGCTGGCAGGAGAAGTTCTTTCCCAGAGATGCTGAACCCAGACTTAATTTTGAAAGCCTTTCTGGGTTCTTTGGTCCTATCATCTGAGGGCTCTTACTTTTTTTTTTTTTTTTTTTTCTTTCTAAAACTCAAGATAACTTAAATGTAAGTTCATTGTAATGACTGGGTAGTAAGTTTGAAGTAAAGCTACCCCGATTGTTGGGATTCTGGCTTGTGACGTTATTTTGTGAGATACAGTAATTCATTGCTGGATTAGGATTGATACGCAGGAGACAGTCATTTAAATGGAGTTAGTAGCAGAGATCTTTTATCTGCAATAGAGGAAAAGTGTAATAAAAACAAGAGACAGAATTAGCGAGGGTGGGTTTATAGGAAAATTGTGAAACAATTTTGCTGCTTTCTGAAATAATACCTTAAACTCAATAATATCTTCCAAATACTTCACAGATACTAATGCATTCATATTTCCAGTGCACTGTGAGGCCATGTGGTTTAAAATCATGTTTTCCATTTTGCAGCTAAGAAAATTGAGGTACAGGGATATTGCAGGTTGGCTAAGATGACGCCGAAAGTTCGAAGTGAAGTTTGAAGTTTTACAAAAGTAAAACTCTTGTCTTGTTAAAAAACCTTTAGTTTTTTAACTTTTAACTACAGTCTGACATTTTTTTATTTGCTTGTTTCCTCTGTGTTTTCCCATCTCCTCCTCTGCTTTGGGAGGATTTAAAGATTATGGTGAACGAAGGAAAATATGCCCAGGAGAATACTGGTGTGTAAAATGAGATTATCGAAGAAGCAATGAACAATGGGTTTTATCAATGGTTGAAATTACTGGTGAAATAACAAAATTCTTTGCTAGTGGATTTAAGAAGCAATAAATACAAAAATATGGTTGTCTAGATTATTCATTCTGTTGTTATTTGTAAGGTTTCTTCCATTTTTTTTTAAGCATAAAATGATGTATATTGTGAGGATGAACAGACAGCCATTTTAAAGACAAGTATGTACAATCCAAACAAAATACTCTAAGGTTCATATTTTTAGGTGCATTTTATTTTTAATATGGAGAGATGACTGAACTATGAAGACCTTCAATTTAACATCAAAAGAAAAATGCTTAACTGGATCTATTTTTATTGCATGGTATAGGTGTTACTGACAGTTGTCTTTCTCATTCAGGTAGATATTAATGCCATAGAGGGCTGTATCTTGAACTGTAAATTTCAACAAACTTTCATCTGTAAATCCCTTGAGTATTGTGTATTTAATGGACAAGTAAACTGATAAAGACATTATGAAAAATCTAAGTAATTTCTGCCTGGTTAAAAAGATACATTTTTTTTCAAGAATGTTACAGAAGCTAGCATTTTAGAAAAAAAGTCGTGGGATGTGGATCATACGTACATGCTGCTTCAGCATATGGAATTAAGGAAGCCGCTTCTATATTTGGTGTTAATGATCCAAACTAATGCCATAAATACTTCACCAAGAAGGGGACAGATGTTCTTTCAAGATGGGGACAGATGTTCTTTATTAATTTACTGGTTTTCACACACAGTCTTGTGAGCTAGAAGCTCTACATTGGAAAGATTGTATGAAAAATGGAGGAGGATTGTATGAAAAATGGAGAAGACGAGGTAGTTTCTACTGTCAAATAAACTCTATCCTTACTGAAAATCTGGATATTTCAGAGTTAAAGCTGAATTTTAATATCTAACGTCTACATTTTTGAGCTACTGGAAAAAAGTTGTACTGAGAGTTTGGGGCGCTTCTCCGAAAGAGCCCATTTCTTTTTCTTTCTTTTCTCTCTTTTTTTTTTTTTTTTGGCTAAAACGTAGATACCTGTACCCAACATTCAGGGACCAAAGTCTCATAATCCTTACTGTTGGTGTTTATGCAGAAGTTAGTATCCTCTATGCAAGGCTCAAAGGCTGGGGAGCGCTTGCAGCTGGCAGCGCCGGCAGGAAGGCAGGCTTGGCTGCTCGCCGCGGGGCCAGGGCTGCGGCTGTGAAGCTGCACCTCCAGGAGCCGGGCACGGCAGCCGTGGCCTGAGCAAACAGCTGCGCAGACCCTCAGTCGGTGCCCCCCAGCAGGAGCCCAAATCCTGGGTTACTGGGTCGAAACCAGACGAACGCTGACTGCCCGTCAGAAGAGATGGCCATCGCATGAAGGGGGGTGCCAGCTGGGTGAGAGAGAAGCACAGCTGTGTTATTAGTCTTTGCCCGTCGGGGAAAAATGTGCAAAGTACGGCTCTGCGTGGAGCAGAGGTGGAGGTGCGCAGGACCTAGAGGAGGTTGGCTTTCCCTCTCGCCCTGCTGCCGGCCGGAGAGGACAGTCTTTGCAAACCGGCTGTGGTCCCGGGCCCGCCGTCTCCCCGCCCGGGGCGTGCTGGCCGTGGCACGCACCGCCTTGTCAAACCTCGCTGGGAGCTGCTGGCAGGGCCCGCTGGCCGGGACGCGGTGTCGCTGCTCACGCCTGTCGCCGCTCGCTGCCGGCCTGCGGGAAAGCCCTTCCGAGATGGCGAGAGGTTTTCTGGGAATCTTCATGTAAAGTATTTTCAGGAGAAGCAAAAGAAATACACCAATGCAAAACATATATACTTATTCTAATAAGAATTGTTACTTCTAATTTCTGCTTCTCTAAAAGAAATTCTAATTTCACACTTCTCTCTCCGTCTCTGAAGATCTTGTTTTCATGGGAGGATCTGCGATTATTCCTGCCAGTAAGATAAGCTCTCCCAGAAGCTTTGGGAACATTCAGGGAAGCAGCGTCTATTGAGACGGCACGACTGCTCTCCCACGGTCCTAAAACATTTGGAGTGACGATTACAAAAGGGGCCAGACAGCCCTATTCATCCAATTTTCATTTGTTTCTTTCAGCTGTTGCAACTTTAAAGATTGTTCGCTGTGCCAAGAGTGATTTTTCTGGTATTTGATCCAAAATTCTCCTCATTTCTGGAGCTGAACTGAACTATAGTTAGCGAGTTGCTGCTCGATAATGTGCATCGGAGGGAGTGGGGTTTGCTGCTGTTCCTCTCCTTCCCTC
Organism: Phoenicopterus ruber ruber; assembly: GCA_009819775.1. Taxonomy (NCBI): domain Eukaryota; kingdom Metazoa; phylum Chordata; class Aves; order Phoenicopteriformes; family Phoenicopteridae; genus Phoenicopterus; species Phoenicopterus ruber. The sequence goes on along the minus strand of CM020215.1, from coordinate 53,591,270 downwards.
TGCGCCTCGCTGGGGCTGCAGGGCCAGGAGATGGGAGCGGTTTCCCGAGGCTCAGCCCTGCAGTGAGACACTGAGGAAGAGGCAGAGGAGGAATAAGCCCAGAGGTTATTTTCGGTAGATCCTCTTCTCCCTGTGCACCGGCTCTGCGACGTGGAAGTGCGAGAGAGGGCGAGCCTTGCCATGGCGAGGTGGAGAAGGCAGCAGAAGATCAAGAGTCACCAACAAACTTTTTGGACCAGCTCAGGGGTGAACAGACCGTTGGGGCCCACGTTTACCTAACCACAGCCATGCCCTGGTGTTTTCTAGACTTCTGTTTATTGTTGTTACTCTCTCCTGGATTCCCTCAGCGTGTCTCCATCCTCCTTGAAGTGCAGTGGCTAAAACTGAACGCTGCCCTGTATGAGACCTCGCGGGCGGCTGTGTATGGCACGGAAGTTCCTTCCCACGTGTTACAATATGCTACTTTTATTAAATACCTCCTTTTTTGTTTAGGAGAGGGGAGTTCAGCAAAGGGCCACCAGGATGGTCAGGGGCTGGAGCACTTGCCCTCTGAGGAGAGGCTGGGGGACCCGGGCTGGCTGGAGAAGCGGCAGCTTTAGGTACAGAAACTGAAAGAGGAGAGGGGCTGACTGGATGTCAAGAGAAACCTCCTTCCCATGAAGACAGGCAAGCAGGGGGGCAGGTTGCTCACAGAGGCTGTCCAGTCTCTGTCCTTGGAAGTTTTCAAGATCTGACTGGATGAAGCCCTGAGCAACCTGGTCTCTTCTCACAATTGACCCAGCTTTCAGCTGGGCTTGGAATGGAAACTTCTTGAGCTCCCTTCCAGCCTGAATTATCCTGTGATTTATTTGCTTATTCTTTTGCAAGACCGCTGTATTTAATTTGAAGTATACTAAAGCTCCAGATCTTTTTGTGTTGTCTCCCCACCTCCCTGTTAAATCGCTCTCCCAATTTATTTGCTGTTTTATTTATGTACTTAATCTTACTTTCCCAAGGAATACTCTTGTCTTACTGAATTTCATCTGACTGATTTCTGTAGTTCATCAAATCTGTTTTCAGTTCTTACCCTGTTCTGGACAGTCCTTGACTTGTGGATCCTCCCTAGAGAGCCTGCGCGCTCCTCCAAGCCATTGCATGGAGCAGGTCATTGCAGATTGTCTCGGCGTGTTCCAGTCCAGTTGTGCTTAACTACCAGTAATCATTCTCTAAACGTGCATTTCAACTTCTTGTGCAACCACTGCATTTTGATTCAGGCTAGTTTGTGTACGGGGCATGTCCTGTGACGCTGCATCGGGAGTCGCACAATTGGGCGTCCAAGTCCCGCTGTGCTTCTCCGTGCTGCTGCTGATTCAGTAGGCCAGTTTTCCAACAAAGGAGGGAAATGTGATCTGAGATGATTCACACTGAACAACCTCATTATAAACATCTTGAATTTTTCTTGGCCCATAGAAGCTCTGCCAAGGAACACGTGGCAGGCAATCTCATGCTTTTTCTTTGTTATCCTCAGTAATATATACATAGATAAAGATATACACACATAAATGCACATATTCCTAAGTGTTTATTTCAGGTGGCCAGGAGCAAAGTCAGAAGGTCTTACAGACCATGAGGACCAGGGGATGGTGACTGGATTTTTAAACAACTTTTCTAGTAACTTGCTGGTCCCTATAGCCAGCTGTTAGGCTGGCTATAACTTTCCGAATCATCCTTTTCTCTCATCTTAGATATTCTTTTAGCCCTTCTTCAGTCCGTTCAGTATCTTCTATGACTTTCCGAGGATAATTGCTCCTGGTTTAGGTAAACCTTTTGACATCTCCTAAAGCGCCGTCGAGTGAAGTTCTTTAAGCTGTGCTGAATACACCAGGACTACCTTCCACCCAGATCCTGCTCCCTCTGCAGATGCTGTCCAGGTATTCTTTTCTGTTGCTTTCCTTCCTTTTTCCTTAGAAAGTATATAATTTCCATGATCAATCTTACTGATTTGTGATCACTTTCAGTACAGTTATTTTCTGTCTTCAGATTATCAACCGAGTCTTCCCTGTCTATAGGGATGAAGCCTAACGTAAGTAAGGCTCCTTAGATAATTTTGTTCACCTTATGAAACACTAAGTTGTCTCCAACACAGCCCACAGCCTTGGAGACCTGTATATGTACTGTCCTACAGCTTTTCCAGTAAATATATGAGTAATTAGAAAGATTGGAAGCAGATGGAAATGTGCAAAGACTTTGTAACATGACTGGCTACTGACTTTACTACAGGTGTCTGAAGTACTTACGCCCTGTTGTCCTCTATCATGGAGGAAGTTAGCAAGAACAGTAAGAAATATTATTTCTTGTGTGAATGTGTTTTCTTGAAATCAAGCAGGTTAAGTTAAATAAACAGGAGAAGTAAAAATGTCCTTAATTCTTTTAAAAGACAGTCATAAAATGATTAGGAGACCATGTCAGAACTGCGATTGCTGGGGAGGGAAGGGAGATGGATGAGGGGAGAGCAGGTAACGCGGAGCCTCGCCTCCCTCCCTCTCGCACCCTTAACCAGCCACCTGTATCATGGGTAGCAGATGGCAGGAGCTGTGCAGCGCAGGCCCTTCGCTTTCCCCCTTCCTTTGCCCCTCCTGCCCGTCAGAGTTGTGTTCCATGGTGACTAGACAGGGAAATCTTTTATGCGTGGGACATGTATAGCTATCACTAAAATGCTGTCATGATAGCAGAGTCTCGTTGCGATGTTACTCGTATGCATTTATCTTTTGGGAAGAGTAAGATAAGGGCATGTTGGATACATCAGCAGTAGCTGATGCTATTTTTTTGTTCTCCTTTGCCTTATTACTTAGGAAAATGTTAAACCCTCTTTTTCACAGAACCTTCTGTGTCAGTGGTATTAAGTGCCCAAGTGTATTTGTGTTTATTATGGTGGAAGTGCATGCACAGATTGAATTCTTTTCCTTCTTTTTGAGGGCATATGTTTTGGGAGCTGCAAATTATGAGTGTTTGAAGCCTAATCCCAGTTCTCCCTCCTACTGCCTATTTTCTGGCCTCAAATACTCACTTAACCTTTTTCCTTTCCTTGGTTCCTTCCTCTTCAGCACAGGGATATGCAACTTGAAGTATTTCTCCTGGGGATTTCATAATTCATTAAAAAATTTCAGCACTTTGAAGATATAAAATATGTATATAGTAAATGCTAAATATTTTTACAGTGGTGCAAGGAAAAGGTTGGTTTCTGAATTTGAATTCATTACCTTCCGTAAAATTAATGTTCCTTCTGTACTGCATTTCAGTACCTTAGTCACTCAAACATTAATGAGTGCAGAACTGAGTAATGAGTTTTGCACTGCTGCCCTTCTGCCTGAGCATTCGTACAGTCACGGGAAATTCTTGGTCTCTGCCGGTCTGCTTGATTTATTATTGATTTAATAAATCAAGTCACCTGTATTTAAAGGTGATTTAGCTTAATCCTAGATCTTCCAAACCTTCAGTGCTGGAGGTAGGTCTGTGCGATTGGGGCAGTTTACTTAAAGAGTCCTTGGAGCAGAGACCTGGACCCAGAACTTGCCTCTCGCAGATGAGCACTCCAAACATCTGCTTTTATGCACTCTTCTTTCCCCAAACAATTCAAAATAATAAGAAGGGCTTCCCTTCATTTATAAAAGGGGTTGAAGACAGCCTATCTTGTGCTGCTTTAACCTGTGAAAGAGGAAGGTGAAATACATAGGAGTGAATTCCCTCAGTCAGAGAAGGGCAGCAAATTCAGAGCTCCCAGCTCTTGGGGGGAGTGCGCTCACCCTCGAGTTTGTTTGGGAGAAGATGAGGGAGGGGCAGGGTGGGTACCACTGGCATGTGTAAGAAGGGATTGATTCCCTGCCCTTTTTTAAAATGGAGCAACTTAAAGCTCGCATGCACACTTACTGCAGTGTCACGTTCCCTGTTCCTGAGTTAGCACCAAAGCAGGCGCTACGTGCAGCCGATGTATTGGTACGTTTACGCGCTGCAGCACGGTAGGGCCGGTATCGCAGCATCGCTGTGTCAGCGGAGCAGCCCTGCCGCTCTGCCAGGAGAGCCTGCACGCCTCTGCTGCGTGGGGACGGGCACCGGCTCCCGGCTGATCCGGCCGAGGCACCACATCACTCCCTAAAGACAAGTCCTCAGGAGGGGCAGGATTTAAGGATACACCTTTGTCTCCAGAATATCAAGATGGTGAGAACTGGCTGTACAATATGACGGCATCACAGCGACCCCATGCCAGCACTGGGGAGAAGTAAAACATCTGCTAGCATACGGTACCATGCTGCCTTACCTTACTCCTTTCAGGACCTCAGCAACTGTGTCCAAATAGCTCTGCAGTATGTTTTCTTGGTTACCAGATGCTTGGGGATGCTGCACCTGGCATGGAAATGCCTTCTCTTGAAAAGCAGAGGCACAACCTCCTGCCACGGATTCTCATTCAGGAATCCCCCCCCCCCCGCAGACAACCGTAGGCAACACAGTGATGGGCATGGCCAGAGCATCCAGAAGTCAGTTTGCTTGTATACAGAAAAAAAGGTCCTTAGTGCCAACTAGTGCAATGCCCTAATAATGGCACAGTAGAAGTAGCTGGAGCGGTGTTTGCTACTGGCCTTGCACTGAGAGAACATGTTCGTCACGTGGAGGAGGACTGTTTTGTAGCAAGTTGCAGAGGATGAGGTAGAAGATGGTGAACGAAAGTCAAAATTTTTATTAGCTAATGCTGTCAGAATGTAGAGCCCTGCACATCACGAAGGAGAAGCAAATAACTTTGAAAACAAGATGAGGCAGAAGAAATTAACCAGATACGGGAAAGTTTAAGAATTACTGAAGCTGGGGGAAGGGATGTGCGCGCATGCATTTCAAATCATGAAGGAAATAAGGGACAATTAACAACATTAGGCAGCCACCAGCCTGTCTGGCAGCGCTGGGTAGTCAGTCCAGAGGATGCCAGCCTGCCCTGACAGTAACCAGAAGTGATAACCTAGTCTGTCACCGGCCAGGCAGCCAGGTTTCAGGCTACAAAAGGTAAGAGCAAGAACCATATTTCTGAGAAGAGTTGTACTTCTTTGGGTTGTTTTGAGCATCAGTGTTAAATTCCTGCTGCTGCTGCTGCCAAGAACCAGCAATGCACATTCTTGCTGTTGTAAAATTACTGGTATATTAATTGCTATCTATTCTGGATGCTGCGGTTGCATTTTTCATGCGTGTTTATTGCCTTTTGTTGCTGCCTGCTGAAGATACTGTGGGCAGATCCTACGTCTGATGCTTTGTTTTAGTTGCCTGGCTACTGTAAAATGTTATCTTAGCTTTTGCTGAGGTGTCACAGATGCTTTCTTGATGAGTGTCCAAACAAGGAAATACGTAAAAGATGCTGGTGAATGCTCTGCTCGCCTAGTTCTGTTGCTGTGCTAGAGGTGCTACAGTACGCTTCCTTTGCTTTGCTGCTACAGGCTATCTGTAAAATAACGTAGATGGTAGACTGAAACCTTTCATTTATATAGCAGAGTCATGGTCAATACCAAAGGTAATGTCATCTGTATCTTTGTATGCAAAGGAACTGTTGTTGGAAGGAGATGGTAGGCAACTGCTTCACTTAATTGCGATGCATTCTTTTCTGGTAATTGTTACAAAGAAACTGTATTTTTCCTGTTGACTGTATTGCCAGATTTTTCTCTTCCTCTCTCCCTGTGAAAGTCTCCCACAGAGAGAGATTCAAATCTCAAAACTTAATTGGGATGTTGACTTCCGACTTCTTCCCTGCCAAAACCTGAAAGTAACCAATATTTCTTCTGCTCTCTGCATTTGCTGTTTGTGCCTGCGTAACTTGATCTCTTTACATCACCAGCACTTCTGACTAAATTGTTTCCTTGTACTCACAGTTTGAAACCTCTTCTAAAGTCTCTGAATAAGCTATGTTTCCTTCCAGTCAGTCCAAAAATATTTTGTCAGCAAATAAATAAAAAATTACTTTTAACAGCTGTTTTACTTCCTCCTTTAACGTTATTGCAAGCTTTTTCTTAATTATTCTTGCCTTTTGGCAGTTGCGGTGCATTAATATTTACAAGATGAGATGTAGTTTTCTGTTTATATTAGCAGTCCTCTGTCTGTGAGATCTGGACCAACCAGAATGCAGGATATCCTTTCTCATCGATTCATCAGGTTCATAATGTAAGATACAGTGATAAATGGCTATGTTGTCACTCTATGGATGTACAGTCTGTTGCCGTGGTGTTATCTACGGGTGTCACGTCGCTGAAATGACAAAAAAAGTTCGTAACTTGTCCGCCCTCTTTTGGGATTATGTGTGCGCGCATTCGTGTATCGTGCCGTGTGGTTGGCATCTGTTGGCTGTATGGTGTACATACAGGACGCGGGGGGATTGCCAGCAGCAGTCTCGCTCGGGGGGAGCTTTGACTTCTGTTCCTGATGTTTTCGTTTGCTCACTTCTCCAAAGCGAGAAACCGTGTAAACAGCTCGGTTTGCACAGTTTCACCCCCACCAATGTGTTGTGCTGCCCTTTCTGTGTTAATCTATAGGCTTTGCCTAGCTGAGGAACACGCCGCGTTTGCAGAGGCACTTTGGGGGAATTAGAGGTAACGCTGATGGTGCTCTGAATTTTCATCACTTCTGTGACAGTGTCACGTGTGCCGTGCACGTGAGAGCAAACCTGGTGATCTGTATTGCAGCGTGGTAAGGACGACAGCCAGTCATTCAGCATAGCACTTCAGAGGAGCTGTAGGTTTCTCCCGATTTCTGTCATGTAACTGCCTCCTTGGAGCATTTCTGCCAGAGAGGGGCCGTTTTGGCCACCGAGCTTTAGAAGCTTTTAAAATGTAAGTACACCACGAACCTGTTTCCATTATTTCAAACCCCAAAGATATAAGGAGCTAAAAAAAATTTCCCTCGCTCTAGGAATTAAAACGTAAGCAAATAATGAGGATTTGGCTGGCCCACAGAACATTTAAAACTCTTACGGGGAGAAAATGATTAATTTTTCAGCCAGAAGCGTTGTATCTATGTGTGCTCCAATTTATTGTTGTCATGGTGACTAATGCACGTTACCATAACCAGGCATGAGGCTTTAACAGGTGAAAAGTTATAAGATCTGGTCCTTGTTAAAAATGAATACATTCAAGCCACTCAAAACCAGGACTATTTTTTTTTCCTGTAGCATGGAGGGGTTTTTAACTTGGCATTTTTTGTAAAAAGATGAGGCAGGTGTTAGATTTTATAGAAGTTGTATCGAGATTACTTCGTACCTGTGACTACCTCTCCGTCCAGGTGCCTTTAATGTGAGTCAAATACAGTTCTCAGAGAATGGGATGAGACAGAAAAATGTGCAACAATTGTAAAAAATTACCTAATAGCAGTAACCTGCTTCTGTAGCTCATTTGACATCAAGCATCTGACCCTTTCTAGAGCTCTGAGAAGTGCACATCTGCCCATTTTCAGGGTTAGGAAGCACTGCGAGAGCAGATGTTGGTCTTTAAGGCTATCACCTTTATGGTTAAAAGTCGTCACTGTAAAAGGACATGAATCTTTACCACTCTGGCCCCTGACTTGAGGCTGTTTGGTGATTGTAAATTCTTTATCTGCCAAACGTGGAGCAAAAAATCTTCTTTCTCAAGGTGACTGAGGCCAGAGAGAGGAAAGGCACTGGTTAAAGGCACAGGGAGGTTTGAATACTAAAACGCAGGCAGTACAGCAAAAAACACGTGATAAATTGCACAGCTGTCTGATGAGCTGTAAAGTTAGATGAGGAATAAATTATCTCTTGCCTTTCTACTTCATCAGAGAGATAAAAATCTCCATACGTATATTGTGTCATAAAAAATACATAAGCTTAAATGTTTGATTATTGCTTATAATTGCAAATTAAGTATTCAAACCAGAAAATCTTTATCTTATCATATCTATTTTTAAAAATTAAATCAAACATCATAGTTGGTCCTGCACCACAATTTACGAGCATTTCTATACTGTTTGAAAGTGGTTTAGGTGCTTATGAAGGTCCTGAATCTCAGTACATCACCCATGAGTTGTTCCACACCAATTCGTCAGATGTAGAACTACTAGTAATTCCTATTTTTCTACCCCAGACTTGAGATGTGTCATTTCAAGTCTTCCCTAGGTCAAAGATGTTCCTACTTTGTGTTTTACCTGAAGTTAATCACGATCATCACATCCTAAATCTCAAAATTTCAGTGTCTGACTAGAGTCAGTCAGCTGAGGAGCTCCTTTTCTTCCTGTAGAGGTTTTTAGGTCCAGATTTATGAAAGTATTTAGCTGTCTAAATCTTGTTTAAATGCCTTTTTTCCCTTTTTAAAAAAAAAAAAAAAGGAAATTGCGTGAGGAGTGTGTCATAGGAATTACACTTCTAAACATCTTCATGGATCTGGGCTTTGGAGACTACCTTGTTATAACTCAGTCTAAATAGGTAATGAATACTAGCAATAGTATGGTTTAAAAATCTGAGGAGTTTGGTAAGAAACGCAAGGAAACCAGAAGCCACTTGTGCTGAGTATTAAAAAACACTTACGATACAGTTACAAAAGACAATTTTATGACAATGTATAACGTCTTCTTCATCCATCATAATAATCTATACCTATGATGTTTAATTTTATGCAGCTTTTCTTAGTAGCTGCTCCCTCTAACAAGACACACTGAAATACATGAAATGTCTTCAGGTGCAGCAGCCGGTCAGGAACAGCAGAAATCCTGTATCTCTGCGTTCCCTTCACCTCAGCTGTATTGCGTGTTCAGATCATCCCAGACACATGTACAGCAATCTTATCAGTTCTGTTTTGGCTGATTTAAAAAGAGTAGGTACTAGGATGATTGTTTATATTTACAGAGCAATTAATGGATACAAACGGATGGTCTCCACACAGTCCCTCTCTAAGTGTCTCATAGACTATTTTTATTAGCCTGGTTGAAGATTATTTGTCACTTCCTCGTGGTTATTGCTTCCGAGCTCCTTTATAAAATTGAACCCATGTGCGAGGTAATCACCGTTCCTCTTGTTACCGCCCTTCATTTATAGACAGAAACAATGCAGTTCTCCATGCTTTTAATATTTTTCATGCAAAAGGAGTCAAACTGTAAAATGATCTACTCATTTTACTCCTTATGTACCCTGCTTAATTTGTCAGTGCTGTCCAGTTTCTGCATGCAAGGAAAGTCACCTGCAGACCAGTGAAACAAAAGGGTTTGGAGCACTGCCCAGGGTCACTTATTCCATAGAAATTCTGGTCCTACCTCATGGCCATTCCTGTGCTCCCTCAGTGGAAAGACTGGTGGTCAAAAGATGTACTTTTATAGCTTCTCTGTCCTGGATTTACTCCTGTTCCATCCTAGTAACCTTTTGCTAAATGGATAGGATGTACCTCCCGAGATCTGCTTCCTTACACAGAACATGCAGGAGTGTATCTTTATTAGGAGAAAAAAAAAAGGACTATTTCAAGTGGTCTGTTAGCTATGGCCTTGAAGAGTTCGTAAGAGGCAGTTGAGCACAGTGTGAGAATTTGTGATGGGTGCAATTCGTCTTCTCTTGTAGTCAAATACAAACTCCACTAATAAGGATGCAGATCCTTGCCTCTCGTAATATGATTGAAACCTTATTTTATAAGGAGAACTGCTTCTCAAAGAAATCAATTTCCCACTTCAGATTAAATATGATAGAAGGTTTTTACGCACTAGTGGTCAGAAGGATTCATTTCTGTGGATACAGAATGCCAAAAATTGGAGCAATTGCTCCTGCTGCTTTCCTTTCAACATTTGAAGTTGAAGTCATATCCATAGCATATAGGCAACTTAACTAGGCAAAACAGAAATTACAATACTGTATAATTTGTAGATGTGCTAATAGTGCCAAGATTAACTAGGCTCGGCTTGTTTTATGATGTTCACTTGCTTGAAGTTACCATATCAGCAGGGTAATGTTGATGTTTCCAGATTTATCTCTTGCTTTTCATTGCAGAGTTGTGCAAATGTGTGTCGTTTCATTATTTTGTGACACATGAAAATGATGTACTTGTTCTGTTTACTCTGTCCTGATTTAATTAGTAGGATGTGATAGTTTGCCAGACTTTTGGATGTCTTCAATAAGATTTTTTTCATGTGTTTTTGATGCTTAACTTCTTTTTGCTTTATAAATCTTAACTTCTAGCCATATTCTGTGTGAAATGCTGATGACAATTCCTTGCCAACTTCAACACATATTTTAACAATATGACATGCATAGAAAATACACAGAGATAAGTGCAGGTAAAGAAAGAAGTAGCATAATCCAAATTGAAATAATCATATAGGAGAGGGTAAAATAGTTTGAGAGGGAACAAGCAGGGGAAGGAGGAGGATCAGGAAGGAGAAATCTGATCCCCAAAAGACAGAGTGGGCAGGAGAGGGGATTTCGGAGACAGACCAGAGAGGGTAGGGCAGAAGTGGGGCTGGGAGAGAGGGAAGAGGGCTTGGGAAGAGGAGAAGGTCTCCATCCACGGGTCATTTTCAGTTAACGTGAGCCAATGGTGGTTTGGCAGCATCCCTGGTGTTGAGGGCATGGGCAGCACGGGCACATGTGAACCGAAAGTAGGAGAGATCACAGTTGAAAAATAAATAACCTCAAAATAATAATTTTTTTGCATGGGCCTGCGAGGTGGAAGGAGCCCTCAAGGGCCCAGGGGTCAGTCCAGGTCCAGTAAAGCCATGTCCAAAAATACGCAATGGCAGATGAGGCCCAGACCAGCACTGCCATGCTGGGGGCATTCCTGTACCGATGCCTGCGTTGGCTCTTTTTGGAAGGAAGAAGAATGTCCTGTGAAGGGATTTGGCAGCAAACTGCACTCCTACCTGTGTTCTCTGAGGGCTTTGAGGAAAGAGGGGAGATGACAGCTCAGGAAGGCAATCGCCTGTATCAATGAGAATGATGAATGTGGAAGGACAATGTTAGTAACTCTACAATGAGACATCAAGAGAAGGTGATCAAAGTAAATATTCATAAAGAGATAAAAGAATGGCTCATATATTTGAAGAATGTATAATAAGTCTTCAGATCAAAGCAAAGTCTCAGTTATTTAGCCATTTAGGAAAGTTAGTTATCGGTTATATGTGCTGGATAATGGAAGACTTATTAACCGTGTAGAAAAGCTTGTAAAACACATAGCGGAATTTGTGAATGGCATTTTTGTGCATCTCATGATTTTTCTTCAAGTGCTCTCATCCTCACATATGTATTGTAAACAATTATTTTTAAGGAACATTTCCGATGCCTAATGATTTTATTCTCAAAGCAAATAGATCTAATTAAAACCTCATTAAACACTACAGTAGATGACTTTGGATTATAAATTAAATCATGAAAAATGTTGTAGGAGTTTTATTCCCTTATTTTAGTAACATGGCTCTATGTGTAGAAAATAAATTGTTAACTGAGCACAACAATGGAGGGCTACTTTATACCAAATTTGCCTGCAACTTCTCTTATATCTCGAACAACTGTGATTTTCAGACAGGAGACTGGGGAGAGCCTTCAATTACCTTGCGACCTCCAAATGAAGCCACAGCATCAACACCTGTACAATATTGGCAACATCATCCAGAGAAACTCATCTTCCAGTCATGCGATTATAAAGCATTTGTAAGTGTTGATAAATTCAGTGGTTTGATTTGGGGTCGATATATTAATCTTAGATTTTGATAGACTGTTGTGTTTTTTTCATTTATAACACTTTTTCTGTCACTTTTAATGAGACAGGCCACTTCCTCTGAAATATTGTAATTGTAATAAATGAGAAACAAGGATGCACGGTACTTTTTGCTATGAATTTTGTGATATATTGCAGTCCATGTAGCAATAGTATTAGAGAAATGACACTATGAATAAGTGGCTAAGTGTTGTAGAAGTGACAGTGAGAGCAAACACCCCTACTTCTCATCTGTCACGAATCCCTGTCTAGTACTTATGGAAAAATAATAAAACGTAATATGGGATCCTCATGCCTGCCTTAATGCTGTGTGCACAGTAGTTAAAGTAAGCATTGCCTTGCCTGAATTTTGTACACCTGCTTTGGGGGAAGGGAGCTAGGGAAGGTGGCGATCAGGGTCTTGAAGCAGTGCTTTCCATTCATGGGACAAGGACACATTCAAACCTCTCCCAGATTGATGATTACTTGAAGTACCAGCAGCAGTCAGTTCCTCCAGGGCAGGGAGTATTTATTTTTACCTCCTGATATCTGTATGCAATTCCTACTTCCCATCCCTAGAGAAACAGAGCTTCCCTCTACAGCTAAAGACAATTAGTGTTCTCTGGCTGTTATAAACGCTTGTGAAGGAGAGGAAGGTCTCCTGAAGTACAGAAAGTCATATTGGGAGACTTTGGTTTTTAAATGAAAAACACTCTTCTGAAGCCTTGAGTTCGCCATCAACAGGGGGCGGGGGGGGCTAGTGCTTTTGGGGAGCTGAAGAGGTGCTGAGCTCAGCCCACCTGTTTAAACTCTTACATTTCCCCTTCCAACTTTGCTGGAAAGCACTGTTAAAGCTGCTGAAGGTACTTCCCAGACCACTGTGTCCTCTTCAGAGGCGGCCACCTCATGAAGCAAGGCTGACTTATTTTACAAAGGAAAGGGGCTCAGTAGTTGTAGTGCCTTTGGCGGAATAGCTGGGGGTTAACCACTTGTCCAGGACATGGGTTTTAGATCCTCTTCACCTGAAGGGGCTTGGATCCTTAGCGCTTTTTAGGGTAGTGCTCTGTTCACCAAACACTGGGACATTTTGGGGGAGAGCTGGGGGCTGCTGGACCTAATTTAAAGCATGTCTGGAAAGGCAGGAATTAGAGACTAAGTACAGGTGAGACAGAGCCTGGCTCCCACTGAGGAGGGGCAGAAGGGGTATTACAGGCCTGTCTTGCTGGAGCACGTCTGTATCTTCCATTGGACCTTCATGGGGCAGAAAGTGCCATGGCTGCAGTGATTGCCCCTGGACAGTAACTAGAACCTCTGCCTTCCTCAGCAAGTCACAGTCCAGGTCCAGCTTGCCTGCTCTCAGTCTTGCTCTCCTCCTATGCAGCACCTCATATTCAAAGGGACTTCTAGTTCTTTAAATATTTTTCATAGTTTTCAGTGAAGTGAACAGGTTTATCTCAAGAGGGCCTCTTATCTCATTGCTTGATCCAGCAGTAAATTCATAATCAGATGTAACATTTGTAGTAGATTGGCAGGTGTGTGGATCATTGAAGAAATGAAGTTGAGATCACCAGGAATATCCAAGTTACTGGTGATTAAGGAATCACCAAATCAAAATATCCAAGTTACTGGTGATAAAGGAAACATCTTCCTTTCCTAAGGAAAGATCCCGAGCTGTAATGACCTCGGCTTTATGGAGTAAAACCCTGGCTTGGAAGTTACCATGGGGGCAGCTTTCATTGTGTGCCACATCACCCAGTTGAGCTGTTGGATGTCCTCTGCACTGCTTCCACGTGCTCTAGGTCTTTGAGAAGGAACATTTCCAAAAGTACAGAAAGTCAAAGGAAAGTAAAATTCCCTCCCAGAATTTCAGAGTTTTCTGACAACTAAATCGGGCAGTACCTCTGTGATTTGTTTGTCTATTCCACAGTCCGCCCTGGGAAGCATTTCTGAATGCCTACAGCTGAGGTTTTTTGCTGCTGTGCAGATGGGACAGGAGTTGCCTGTCTCTCCTCTTTCTTCCTCTCGTTTTGCCATGAGCTCAAAAGCACTGCTTTTTTTTTTTCCCTGATGCCTCACCAACTGGTAGCTTTCAAGGAAATACCAATTTGTTGTGCAGTAGTCTATAAAAAAAATAATAAAATAAAAAATAGAAGAAATTAATTGCATCCTTCCCAGAGAAGGCTAAGGATGCCAAAGGTGTCAGACAGCAGGATCCCGAGAAAGATACAGTTCAATTCAATAGGCTTTTGTTTAATTTTTTAATTTCAGAGCTTGCTTTAAATTCGTTGTTCTTCTGCAAGGGCAATATCAAGCCGTCCCAACAAATTAATGCCCAAAGCCCTGTTCATGTCACTATCGAGCCCCCAGCTGGACTCACAGCTGCTTGGGTTATGAATCTTTCACATCTGCAGTGCTCCAGGAATGCCCTTCATTCGTTCCTTTCTGCTTGTGCTTATCTGGTAGTGTTGGTGTTGCTCACCCTTCCATTTATAATGCCCTGTAAAGTGTTTCTCACTAATTACCATGTTGGCTACTGTCTGCATTGAAATATTTATGCATTTTCTTGCAGGTGAGAGACTCCTGCGGTACACAATGTGAAGGCTTTAAAGAAAATATCTCAGCTTAGGACAAGAGACCAGAGAATTGAACCAGTACACTTTCTGTTCGGTTCCAGCTTGCGTTCAGCTGTAACTGAAGTTATTTTTGATAGGTTCTTGTTTCAGATGAAGCTGGTTCACTCTCTGGTTGGGTCAGCTTAGGCTGTTTCCAAGGGGAGTCAGTGTGGTGGAATGAAAGGGGTCAGGCAGCAGTGGTGGGCTGCAGCATCCTCTGGGAAGAGGCTCCTGCCCGCGGCGCTTTCTCTCCTCCGGCAGCTCTCCTGCCCCGTTCTCGCCAGTCGCATGGCTTCTCTTCAGCTCCCGTGTTGCTCACGTAGGACTGAAGACTTAAGAGAAGCCACGGCATTGCGCTGCAGTGAGAATGCAAAGCAAGACATCTCTCTGCCTGGGGAGGAGAAGACGAGGGGTTGCTTACTGTCCTCTTTCCCCAGTTAAGCCAGACTTGCATGTGACACCATATAGAAACCCAGAAACATCGTGTTTGCACAGAGCTATACGAACATGTGCACATCCACAAATGCACACGCCTGTCGTGTCTGTAGGAGAAATGCAGAGCGTGGCTCTCGCACGGCGGGGACGATGCAGCCAGCTCCATCCCTGGAGGAGCAGTGCCATTCAAACGTGGTGTAGAGAGGTACTGAGACCCCAGAGGAACAAATCCAGAGGAGCAGAGCCTGCTGTCAGCGTACAGGAGGGCTCAAACTGCACACGCCAGCAAGTGACCTAGTGAGGAAGAGGCAGGTAGGAAAGGGGACGTGTCAGTGAGGCGCTGGCTGCCTTGTGAGCCCTCGGAGATGAGCAGGCTCCTCTGAGAGCACGGCGGCTTTCGGCAAGCTGAGCCAGGACCCAGCGCCAGCACCCTGCTGCTCCCTCTCACCCGGCCCTCCTTCAGACTCAGTAAAGGCTTCAAAGTAGTAGTTCAGGGTCAGCCTTTTCTGAGGAAGAAATAATGGTTTAAACTAGTTTTCGGTTCCGATTTATTTTCTCTGTTTGCTGGCATCAGGCTCTGCTATTTGCACATAAATTAGTTACAGATTGAGTACACAGAGGTTAACATCGCTGCTGCCCTTCACGTCCATGTGATTGCACACATAGCAATATGAGTTTGGCAGACGGCAGCTAAAAAAAGCAAATTCTCCATTTTTTAATCAAATGGCATTTTTAAGATGGAATCTGTAGTATTTGCTTGTTGTTTGAGTGACTAAGGTGATAAGCTAGAAGGCTTTCAGATGTCATTTCAGAGGGCTCTGATTCAATTCACTTGTTGCTGTGCGTTCCTGTTTCATAGGTTGATTAACACATTGGTTTAAATGATTTATCAGAGAACTGCAGAGTAAAAAAACTGTAAAGCCATACATTAAGTTGACTGCTATCGCTATGTTTTGGGGGCATTTTTAGTGCATTTCTGTAGATGTTTCTCTGTTCTGGAATTTTAGTTAAATTAATTTTAATGGATTTTTATTTTAGTATTTAGGTTCTATGCTGGTAAAAGAGTTAAGAGGCACAGAGTCAACACAAGATGCATGCGCAAAGATGAGGGTAAGTTAGCAAACCTACTCCTTTCTCTGCCATCGTAATATTAAATAATATCAACTTGTGATTACTTGTACTGTGCCCTTTTTGCTTTTATAATGTTCTGTTACCCATTTGTTTTCCATTGCTCTTGCATTTACGTTGGCACTCAGTAGGAATTCTGTTCTGCCTTTTATCTTTATTTCAAGTAATACCAAAATTGAAAGATAGATTTTTATTTTGCTTGTTGTGTCTAAGAAAAAACAAATGTATGCATTATGTTTTCTCTTGAATCTTTGAGTGTGTTTCAAAGTACTTTCCACACACTTTGAATGTGCCCATATCACATTGCTTTTATAAACAGAATTTACAGCTCGTATATGATACTCTAGATTGAATTTACTACGTGAAAATATGTACTAGTAAATATAGTAACATGTTACCAAAGCCATTGTTTTTACGTATGGTGTAATCCTACAGTCACATAATCCTATGGATGCTTTTACTCACATGAGTATTCCCACTAATTATGAGTTAGTTACATGCTTATTGATTGAAGGATGAAAAGGGATCTAATTCAGTTTCCCCTGATGGTGGAAAAGCAGTTAGGTTTCCTTCAAACTGGTAAGAATATGTTTTCCTGTGGCTCTTTGGCCTGATACTGGTTTGTAGAAAATTACAATATGAGGCTCAGCCTATCTCCAGGAACCATACTGCTGCTGGAAACTCCAGACAAGCCACGGGCCAGCTACGCGATTTATTCCCAACTGTAGTTGTAATAAGAACGCACCTGTTCATAGAGATGGTGAACATATCATGGTCTGGCATGATTAATTAATGAAGAATATAATTGTTTGGTAATCTACCAAACGTGTAGAATTACATAGAGTGAGTATGTAATACTCATACAATACATAAAATTACACTCAATTACAATGAGTGAAATCCTTTCTTCTGTGGATCATAAGTCTTTCACGCAAGATGCCTCTGAGCACTAGATGTAGCATTCAGATCAATTAGAAAGCTGGAAGATGTGGAAAATTCGTACAATCAGACAACTGTTTCCTATTTCCTGCATATCTGCAGCACACGGACTTTTGTACAAGCTGTTTTAGCTAAGGGCTGGCAGTAATTCACACTTACTAGATTGCCTGAAGATCTGTGGCTTTTCAGCTATTTACATGCTAATCTTTCCTTACCTGGGCTTAAACTCCTCTAAAAAAAACCCAGCAACTTCACACAGAGGGATCGACAGTCACATACACATGTTCCGGGGAATTAATTGAGGCTGCAAGCATATCATCTTCAAATCTAGTTTTAGTAGTTCAATTTTTTAGGCATATGCTTGTGCAGATCTTAGAGCAGAATTTGGCACCACAGTAGCATATGACAACTTCAGTGAGTTATTTGACTGAACTAGGAAGCTTAACATCAAAAAAGTCACTCTAAATAATTTATAGCCATTTTAAGATTTTTTTTTTCAAGTAATAAATTTGGAAAATTTAAATTATATACCTGAGAAAGTAAGTGTTTGAAAACAAATTTAATTTAAAATACAATTTTTCTATACAATAATGGAGTTGCACTAGTAGTCCATAGTGCCATACAGGGCACTTATATAATACAGTGATGGTGTTGATATATATATTTTTTTTACATTCTCTTTTGAAACCATTGTGCTGTGAGAATGTTGATTTTCTGGTTTGAGGGGGTTTTATTGCAAAGAGGTTTGACTAAAACAGGTTTTAATCAGGATTTCATCTATTCTTTCTATGTAGTCCTTTTAATCATATTCCTATTCAACTCAGAAGCAAAAAACATTGACTTAATAGGAACAGATTATTATTTTAGTGTCGGTTTCCCAGTGACAAAAATGTATCTTTTTCCAAAATTTCACCCTCTGGTTGTGTTCTAAAAGTTGGTGTCTATGAATAGGGAGTGCAGGTTGTCCTAAGTCATCCTGAAGTTTTGCTGTGATGTTCATTATTTTATTTAAGTACCACTGGGTTGTCATTGAAAATGTGGATTCTTTTATAGTTACATTTTACTTTAAATGTACTGAAAGGGACATTTCACTTACAAAAAAGAAGTGAAAAGCTAGATATATTATTTGACTGCTTCTCAGGTACTGAATTCTGTCCACTTGTCCAGTGTCTTTAGAGTCAGTAAGATTTTTACATAGGGTTGTACTAACATAATAGAGCAACATTTTTTTAATTTTAGTATTTTTTTTCCATTTATGTATTTCAAATCTATAGCATGCTGCAGTCTGAAACATGTTGGCAGTGTAGTACGTCACATAAAACCTTGTACCATGTTGAGGTCCTTCCCTGCAATTTTTTAATCTTTCTGGAGTCAGCCACATAATGGTCTTTAAGGAGAATGTATGAAAATTAGGTGCCTAATTTTTTTGTCAATGTGGCTTTAGCTTCTCCATCTTTAACCTAATGCTGCTCAAAAAAGTGTTGATATTCACTGGATGTCTTCCAGTCAGCAGATGCACAAGGACAAAAGAAGCCTATCAGTGAAAAAAAGTATCTTGATCTTCCTTAATCATTCACAGATACAGAGAAACAACAAAAACGACATGTTTGCTGACTGCAGATCCCTCCCTGGTAGTTGTAGATGCATTCTGTGCTTTCAGTTACTGCAGTTGATGGTTTTGCTTCTCAAGGGAAGTGTCATGGAGGTATCTCTCGCCTCTCTCCACAGAGGGGCTTACAGCAGCCTCCTTCTCTTATAGCTTAAGAGTGAAGGGAGATCCTAAATCTTATATCATTTTAACAAACAAACAAACAAACAAAAAACCCCCAAAACCTGGGAACCTCTGTCTTAATCACTCTTCTTGGCTATCCAGTGTGCTTCTCAGCATTGTGCAGCAGTGTGCTCCAGCAGGGCAGATGATGGATCTGTTTGGGGAAAGTCAGGCAGATGCAATAGATTGAGCTCAGCACGGGGGCCAAGGTTATACATGCTTTTTGTTCCCACCCAAACCGCAGACTCTTGCAGCCATCCAAAATTATGAATATTTGGCAAGAACTGTGCCTGTTAGAGGGATTATACTTTATTTTTCCATTCACATATTTGCACTCCAAGGATGGATTTATATTTTAAGGTTTCCTATTTGTTTCCAGCTATTTTCTGTCACAAGCTCCCTCTGCAGTCAATAGCACTGTCTCCTTATCTCCATTCCCCACCTGCTGTAAACTGACCTTTGCTACTTGGAGATTAAATCTTGCTGTCCTGGCCAGAACAGATTTATTAATTATATTTGAGAGATGCCTTCAAGAACTTAAGAGCTTTCATCTTTCTCAGCGTGGAATAGGAAATATAGATGCCTTCAAGAACTTAAGAGCTTTCATCTTTCTCAGCGTGGAATAGGAAATATTACAAGTTGTGTTTTCAATCGGATTACTGCCTTCACTTCAAATCACCATAGGAACATGAAGCGAGAATAAAATGTGTTTACATCAAAATAAAGAAAAGGAATAAAGTTTAACTGGAGCTAGGAAGAGATTTGTTCTCTACAGTAGACTCCATCTGGCATTTACACATCTGAATTCCTTGACCAGGTAGGAAGGGGATGGTTTTATACTTACTGGCGTGAGCACAGCAGCAAGGTAGACTCTTTCCTTGCAGTCATGTTAAATCACTAACGTTGCATACACCAACTGCACAGTCTGAACCAATCAGATATTTACTGCAGCCGTAGGGAGCTTGGATTTAGTTCTTGGATCCTGCCACCTTCCTGAATATTATGTTTCTTTCTTAAAGGTTTTCTTGTTAGAAAAGAGGTTCTTACATTTCAAGTCAAAGTTCTGGGGAACCAGCAACATTAATTCTATTTACCAAGCAAGTGTTTAAATATCTTGCTGACTTAAGACCAAAATGTCAAAGTTGGAATTGTTACAAAATCTGCTTCTCTTATCTCTGGAGAGGAAGATGAAGCTGAAGCAGAGTTGATTCTTTCACTGAAAATAGGCAGGCTCTGGGGCATTTCTTCCTCATTTCTTCTTAGATAAAGAAGGAGGACCTCGATATAGATGGCAGTCTCCTTGTTTCTGCCTATCCCTTTCTACTTTGCCATCTCCATTTCATTTATCCGCCCCAAAGTAGAAGTGTCCTCCGTAGACCTCCTAGTGAAACTAGCCAGGCAAATACCCTGTCAGGATCAAATACTGTATTTGAGAAGTTAGATTCTTCGGTCTCTGTTCTCTTAGGACTTGCAGCTCTGTCTCTCTCGTGTGGCCACTGCTTTGGGAGGGCCTGCAGTGGAACAGGCACATGGATATTACTCAAAAGGAAAAAAGATGTGGTGGGAGGTCTTAAAGATGTTCAGTCCTTCTGCACATCCACGTCATGCCATCCCATGTTCTTCAGGGGATTGTATGTCCTTGAACTCTGTGGCTGAAAGAAATCCAAGGTGCAGGAGGGATGTGCTGCCCTTTCAGCAGCAGCTGACTGTGTACAGATATTGCAAAAGCAAAAAACCTCTCATTTTCAAGTAGATGAGTTGCAGGTGCATCCCCAGTGCAACGTTCGTATTAATGATGTAGCTTGGAGGCATCCACTAATTGTAGAGAAGTAAACAGTCTTGTACCACAGGGATTACAGATGCTATCTTATTCCAAGAGGTATTAAATTATGTCAGTGACGCATCTTTAAGCCTTTTGGACTGAGAGAAGTTAGTAAAATAGTTGTTACAAGGTAGATTGTAGTTTCACAATTGGCTTCAAAACTAATTGGTCAAATGTGAACTTTGACTTTTTATTTCAGTTTCATCTCATGCATGATATGGTCAAAGTGATTCACTCAAAAAGAACTGTTTAATGAGGCTTCATAAGCCTTAAACAAGTAACAGACTTACAGGTATGATAGTAGGTGGTACCAATACATATTTTGAAATGTGAAGTTTTATGCCATTTGGAATTAATAGTTGCTACCAGTATGGGAAAATGTTGAGATTCTCGTAGTGAAGTAGATTCCAGTACATAATTGAATAGTAAAATTGCCAGCTACAGTCTTCAGACAGCTATTAAAAAACAGTATAGGACAGAATTAGCAGATTCATTTGCAAAAGTAAAAAGCCAAGATGAAAACTTAAGGTTTTACAGGCTCATAAACCTGTACTCAGAATTTATGTGTGGAATTGTTAGTGACTTGGCATAGCTGAATAATGTCTTTTTACTGTGTATTTGCAAGATTGAGTATAATTACATATGCAGTAAAACCTAAAAATGAACACGGTTTCATTTTGGCCACTGAAAGCTGAGTAATCCAGTTATAAATGTATATATAAGTACATGAAAGTGGTCAACATGGCAAAGCAGAAGTACCAGTGTATCCCGTTTCCTCTTGGCAGGAAATAAATAGATGAGATGACAGCGTTGTGAGAGTGGACTGGATTTACAACATGTGCTACAGTATATCAAGTGAATGTGTGAGCATCTTACTCGGACACCGTTCTACGTGTGCTCTTGACTTTCTTATTCAGCTGCTTTGTGTATGTGTGTGTGCACAGAGGTACCATGTTTTGTACGCTGCAGGAGTACTCAAAAGTGTTGGATTAGCGCTCTCAGTTCTGCACAGAACAAGGCATTGCAGTACAATCCTGTCTTGAAAGGATTAGAAGCCCTTTAGGTTATATGTTTTGTATTTGCATGTACTGCCTTTTTAAAAATAAACAGCTAGTTTATATCGCTTTATTCCCAGAACAGAGTCTTCTGCCTCTTAAGCCATTGTTAATTATCTTGATTTGTTAGGTACCCTGGCTGGGTGGATCTCAAATTATCTGGGGTTTAGTTTATATTCTGAATAAATATCTAGCAGTTCTGCACAGCCTTTAACTCAAAATCAAAATACAGGTGGAAATGCTTTACTCACTTGTAGTACTATACTATGGAAATCTGTTCAGAGTCTGCTTGTGAGTATGGTGTTTTTTTCAGTGAAACTAAAGAGAATTCATAAACCAGATCAGAAGCAAGCTTGCTCTCTCACTCTTTCTCTCTCTGGCACCACGGCTCTTGCACCCCTTTATGACCAGTGTCAAAAGGAGGAATTGGGAGCAGCCCTGTCCAAGGCTATTCAGGGGTTTGGCACCGTCCTGCATAATGGCAGCAGCAGGTTCAGATGTAAACTCAGAAGGGTCTTAAATCCAGACCTTTATTGTAAAAGCAAGCACTGCAATAACCAGGCAGTTTTGCAAGAGGTGCCTTCCACCTCCTTCCACTGGACAGATCTCCATTCCGAGTGCTGAGGGGACGAAGTAGCTTCATTGCAGCAGCTGCATCAAAATACAGGAGAGGTTGCTGTTCCTGGTATTCTTTATTCTGAAGAAAAAGAGGCTCAATTTCTTTTGGGGGTTCTGGGGAAGCTGAAGAAATGTCACATTAGATTTAGGATGGCGATGCTTTCTTCCATCTTCCTGTGTCCGCAGTCAAGCCTGCTTTATGGTTCTTGAGTTACACATGGCCTACTTCCACATAGTCATCTACCTGTCCTGTAGGAAGTGTTTCAGAAGCGCGACCAAACCTCAGCCTCTCTGGCATGCAGACTCCGCAGCGTTAAGACTCCTCGCTGCAGGAGCAGTGCACCTGAGGAGACAGGGCATGCACATCTGTCCTTATGTAGATGACCAGCTGATCAGAGACAGGCGGTGGCAACGAGCCTAGAATATGCTTGCTGTTCGTCCAGATGATTCTCCTAAAGAAGTGTATTAAAACGAAGAGCCAAAGTTACAGTCGCAAATTATGGAGTTCATAGGAACTATGACCAGTTCCAGGCTAGTGAGCACTTGCCCAAAGACAGGGTCCTGTCACTACGATTGCTTCTACATGAGATAAAATCTAATCCTGCTAACATGGTATGAACATGCCTTGGAGCATTAGACCATATGTCAACGTACACATGACATCCAATGCCAGCCATCAGCTGTGGCTCCTATAACTTTGGCTCAGGTCCATATGCTTCCCATAGAGGCACCAGATGGACAAGAGTATTTTGTCATCTCATCATGTCCTCACAGAGTTGATTCGGTGGCTAGAACCTGAAAAGACCAAGGAAAGGGAATACTGACTCCTGCGTCCCACCTTCTTCTCAGATTCTGGTCAGAGGCGCAGGCAGAGATGCCCACTTGGCCTGTACAGAAGCGTGAAATGTCTGACCGTGAAAGCTGTGGGACTTCATCTCAACATCCTAGAATTTAGAGCCAAAGCAGTTACAGTGCCTGAGCGAATGGTATTCATATTGTATCTCTGAAAACTCACGTTACACATTTTGGCAGCCACCTCCTCCATTAAAAAAGGAACAATAAGCAAATAGTGTGAGCTCACCATGACAACTCAAAACTGTTGAAGTCTGGAAACTGCTTGGAAATAATAATTATATGGTGGACTTCAGTTACCGTATCACCGGGAGCTGAGCGGGGGGAACAGAGCTGGGTGTTTTTCATGATAGCACTGTCGTAATAACCAAGGATGTTTTTCCACTGCCCAACTGTTTGTTGCAATGGGGGTACGAGTGCAGAATTGTTTCCCAAAATCATGTTTCTGTGCTGGGCTACAGTCTTCCAGAACACATTTGCACAAATCCTGGGGTTTGTATGGTTTGCAAGCCGGTAAGGGACATCCCCTGCTCCTTACCAGCTGAGACAGTTTGGCTTAATAAATTACAAATGTCCATCAGTCTCTGATTCATTTCCTAATTTGCCAGATATAATTTAATAGTATCTTGATGAGCTATTTCACTCAGATACAGTCTTCTGGCAGCTCATGACCTCGATTAAATACTAAAGATCAGGTCTGCTCTAGACAAACCCAGGTGAATGTGGAGCAGATAAGGAAGATGATTAAATTACAAACTACTGGTCTAGATGAAGGAGGACTCTCAGGTGGTTAGTACAACGTGGCCTTGCCAACAGGAAGCTTCGCCTTTATGGCAAATGGAAGATGATGCAAATTAGACCAAAAAGCTTAGTAGCTGTGTTTGTATAGCGTGTTGGAGGAGAAGAGGAATTTTGCTGCTAAGGAGGCGAGGAAGGAGATAATTACAATAATCAGAATGGGAGACAAAGAGCTCCTGCTTTTGGCTGTCGGGATAGAAAGAAAGGACAAAAGTTGGATGATTGCTGGGTTGCCAGATGATTAAAGTGATGTTGTCATATTTGCGAATATTTTGTCTGGATACGAGCATATGCGGGGTATATCGCTTGTTATTCTGATAGATGTATGTACTGCTGCTTCTGTACAGTCACTGTCGTGCTTTCTGTGCGTTGAAATTGAATTTTATGAAGAGACTCATTTGAGATCTATTGTAGAGGCACACACACACACATACACATACACACAGGTATGTACTTGCTCTGCGTTTGGCAGGGATACGGTTTCCTTTCTCCACTCGGTTCAGAGACATGCAAATCACATTAGTGTCTGCCTTCACATTTTGTTAGATTCTTCAGGATGTTCTACCATTTAAGCTTTCATTTTTTAAAAGTGGATAACCTTCTGGGTGAAAGAAGCTTTCTCCAGGATAAATTGACACTTGGTTGTTGTCTTGAGTCTCTTGTCATTTGATACTGAAGGATGCAACAGTCCTCTCCGTTACACGGATGGGTGGGGCTCTCCTTGAGACTTTAATTAGAGGTTTTAGCCTTCATGGCACGGGACACTAATTGCAGAATGTAGTTGGATCTGTAGCTTTGAATTTTATGCTGGCAAAAATGGAGTCTCATTTGATTCTGGAAGGAAGGAGATCTGATAAGGGGATTTGATTACAGGTTTTTTTCTTTTCAGCTTTTTTTGTTTTGCTCTCTAGTGTTAGCATCACCTATTTTTCAGACAGATTTTTTTTTGTCTGTGTTTTCAAGCTTGTATCTGTGCTATTTTATTTTTCTTGAAGAATACAAAACCACCACTGCTACTTTTGTTTAGCTGCTCTAATGATCTTTTGGGGTGCCAATTCTAGACTTGTTAGTGCATTTACACTCTCATTTCATGTGCTGATATTTCTTCATCTTTAACTGTAGCTGAACTTACTCTTTCCTCTCAAGAAAAAGTTTGTTTGATCTCTATGATTGTTTGCAGATACTACCATGAGTGAGTGTTCTCTGAACTTTATCTACATTATTTATCTACAGTAGTTTTGTATAGAATAGTCTTGTCCATCATTGCCTTTCACCTTAAAAGAATTCAAATCCGCTATAAACTATTATGCCGTATTTGTTTTTTCTTTGGTGGTGATTCTTTTTTTTTTTTTTAGTAAATTTAATCTGTCAACTAATCAACAAGTTTTTCTGCAGAGAACTTAAATCTATCCCAAGTATTTGCCTGATCTGTTCGACAGGAAATATCTTTGCTGTGTGCATCATGTTGAAGGCACACAGAAGTAGACTAGCATAAAAGAAAACAGTAACGTGATACGAAGACATGAACTGTAGGTGGGAGAACCTGGCGCTGGGGGAATGCAGAATAAGCCTCCGTGCTAATTCATGTGTGAAGCATCTTCCAGTAGCAGCTGCACTCGTGGAAGTGCAGACGGTCAGACATGACAAGATACAACGTTGGGCTGACAGATTGACTGGCAGGCCTAGAAGGCTGCAGCCATACCTTATGTCACAAATACAACTGCAAGAAGGCAAGAGAGTGAAATATTTCTAAATAACAACTAATTGCAGCAAAGAAACAGTACTACGAAAAGTACCGTGCTGTTCATTTTTACAGCTGGGAAGGACAGGATGAGGGGAGGGGAGGCAGTGATGGATGGGGTATAGATGTCTCAAACATGCACGTTTTGGGAAACCTGATTGCATGACTGGTCTTTTTAAGACTGGCAAACTTATTTCATTCTCTTCCCATTGTGCTGGGAAAAATGATAATTTTTGCCATCCTCGCAACAAACTGCAAAGCTCTTTTTAGTTTTGCAACTACAAGGCAGCTATTTCAAAAGCCCAGAGCGCAGTCAGCTCAAGAAAAAGTCAAATATTTGGATAAGTACCTTTTGTTTAACTTACGTATTTTGTCAGTAGAAGAAGAGAAAGAGCGCTCTTCTTGCAATGCAACACAACTCTAACAACATGTTCATTTTGATTTCAGAAGTCTACAGAACAAATGAAGAAAGTACCAACCATTGTCCTATCTGTCTCTTACAAGGGAGTCAAATTTATTGATGCAACAAATAAGGTATGTGCAATCGTTGGTTAGCTTTTATTTCTCACAAATAGGATTACCTACGAGGCTGGCTCTGTAAGAGCACCAGGCCAGAGAGGGGACAGAGTTGCACTTCGTGTTTTCTTCTCTTTCTTCCTTTCTCTTCAAAATGGATGTAATCTTATTGTCATTCTCCAGAAACTCAGTCTGGAGGACAAGCGAAGCAGCTTTACTGGCTCATTTGGAGAACATTGTGTTCAACCTTCTGCCATTAAAAGGCAAGCTTACCACAAAAGACATTTGGCAGGGAGCCTCTGTGGAATCCTTTACCATATTCTTCCCCATACAGTTCCTTAAATATGCAGAAAATATGTATATATTTGTTCATTAATACAATTTTTGCTCCCCTCCCCCTTCCCCAAAAGATGTCTTAATGAACAATAGAGATGCAAGGTTTCATCCACGGCCAGCCATTGTAAGACTAATAAACATGAGCCTTGAATGTCCTTTTCAAATCATAGAATCATAGAATCATTTTGCTTGGAAGAGACCTCCAAGATCATCAAGTCCAACCATTAACCTATCACTACCAAGTCCACCACTAAACCATGTCCCTAAGTGCCACATCTACACGTCTTTTAAATACCTCCAGGGATGGTTGTCAGAGCCTCTCTGAGAGCTGTTTTCCTAGTACTAGCCATTTGACTCCCTGAACTGCAGCAGCTTCTTAACAGTTGTTATTCCATATTTTTTTCATCTTCCTGTGTGGCAATGCCCCTGTGCTTTGTTTCTTAGATTTTAAATACATCCAACATCTTTTAAACAGACAAACAAACAAACCAACCAACCCCAAAAACAAAAGCAGAAATTGAAAGATCAGAGAATTCAGTGATGGGTAGAGCAATGGGTTATTGCTTAGCCAAAGTAAAATGTACAAGCTCTGTAAGCAGGAGTAAAGTAATGCATGAATTTCTCTTCTTTGAATGTCTAAATGGCAAGAAAATGCAGTCCATACTGATGCTTGCATATGAATAGCAAAGAAATTATCTTTTCTGCTACGTGACTAAAATTCACTAAGCAATATAAAATACAAATCTGACAACCCAGCTACCTGACCAGGTTGACAATGTATATAACTGCTTTGTGTTGCTGAACATTCAGGCCACACGATACACCTAACCCAGTATCCATCAAACTTGCCAAATCAGTCAGTTTTTAAACTAGAACTGGGTTTTAAGTGAAGGAACAAAAGCAGATTTGTGAACTTCTGCTAGAGTTTGGAAGCCGTACCCAGGGTTAGAAGATGGCATGAAAGAAAAACAGAGGTGAAATTACTGTTATGTCAAGTCTGGCATATTTGCCAGAGCAGAGAGGCCAGGGATTTCTGTCAGCTCCTTTTTCTTCCATTGATTCAAAATTGAGCTTCTACCACCCTCATTTCCTTTATGTTCTCTGATGTGCAGGGCATAAATCAGGACATTGTAATGCTATTAACTCTAACTTGGATAAGGCTGTTTTCAGCTCTTAAATCTCCTCTGTAGTGTAAAGGATGTAACTGCAATGTCCTTAGGTTTACAAAAAAAAAAAAATCAGGAGAACAAAAGGAGCTTCCAGTATCTCTTTGCACAGTGCATATAATCTTATGTAAGAAGGAAACTTGCAAGAAGTTTGGCAAATTGCATTGGCTTTAGACCGGTCCCACTGAAATCTTATGCCTAGTAGTGCAATAGATGTATTTGATGGAGGTAAATAATGCCACGGTCCTGTGTTTTTTCTCAAGTGGTAGATTGCTTTCTCTCCAGTTCAAAATCTGCACTGCCTTTCCCTTCTGTAAAAACCAGGTAATAGCCTGCAACTCTCCCAGGAGCGTTGTTATCATCCTTGTCCACAGTGTGCTGTACCCAATTCCTTCAAGACCCAAAACAGATTAGCACTAAGGTGAGATCCTATTCAGACTTGTACCGCTTCCATACGAGCTTCTAGTTGACAGCGCTGGGCACCACTTAGCAATAAATGCATACTTTTTAATGACAAAAATAGCTAGCAGTTATGTGCTTGAAAACTCAGCTCTCATGGCTGTTCATCCTTTTCCTTTATTGCCACCAAGCTAAGGATTTGTATTCTGAGTCGTAGCAGGCAAAGCTTCAGGTGACAAAGGGGCCCTGACCTCATTCCACGACCGCTATTTCAGTGGCGCCTTGAAGCTTGGCATGACACCACTTTGACATGACACCATTTCTTTGCCAGTGAGGCCAGAAAGAAATTGCTGCTTAGGACAAAGCAGAATTTTCTGGTGGGTCACAGCTAACCCTAACTTCTGGGTGATGTCTGCCAGGAGGGGGATGGGCTGGCACGAGGTAGGCAAGCAAAAGGAAGGCTGTTCAGCAAAAACCTGATCTCTCAAAGGTAGTTCCTTGGCAGAACCAGAACCGACTTTCAACTTCCCTGCTTTTTCGGAAGCGCCGGAGGTTTCTCTTGACAAACTGAGTGACAAATTTTAGAACGACGACTGTACAGCGTCAGTCAATGCCTGAGGAATGTATCCAGAACAGCAAACTGGTTCATAGCCTTGTAATTTCCACACAATAAAACTATGGGTCTACTGGAGCAGTGACCCTAGGAAACAGTAAACACGTGCAAGGAAAACACATTTAATTTTGAAAGGCGATCATCCTATACAAGCTAGGGAAAAGCCCAATTTCGCTACTGATTTTCGTCCAGAAGATTTATTTTAGGTATAGCTCATTTTATTTGACACAAACGTGATATGGATATGTTTCCAAACTTCACTTGGTTTAAAGTTAAAACATTAAAATAATCTCTGTGAGTTTTGACTAAAGTGCAAATCCCTGTGTCAACCCCAGGTCACCTCAGAGAAGTTTTAGCACAGCAGAGCTCTCTTCACGTACTCTGCATAACTTCAGGTGGTTACTTTTGTGGCTCATGATTTGGCATAAATATTTCACGTGATTTTAAGACCTTCCAAGCTTTAATTCTTTCTGCTTTCTAAACTACAGTGTTGCCAGTACAACATCAATGGCAGTATATTACAGCTATATCTGTGGATATCTAAATCCCTGGTTTGGGTATAATTGTAATTCTCAGCAAAATCTTTACTGAGGGTAAAAGTTATCAATTTGAGAACAAAGAAAATAAAATGCTTAAAGTAACATAAAAAGCCAGTGATTGTTAAAGCAGAGATTATATGTGTCGTTATAAATTGGCATATATTGAAACATAAGTACTGGTTTTGTCATTTTTATGAATAATGCATTAAACAGAAATAATCAAGTACGTTGCAACAATTCAAGATTAAGAGGATTATTTCATTTCTTCAGTAACAGTTTCCTTATCTTGGTTTTTCCATAATTTGAAATTGGGAATGCTTTTTATTAAGATTTTTCCTAATCCATTATTTCTTCAATTAGATATATTAATATGTCTTTTAGAAAACTTGACACCTACATGCAAGGGGGAAAGTTGCCACTTAGCAAATGAAAGAAGATACGGCAAAGCATCTTAAGTGACTTAGTTGCATATATTTCCTGTTCTTTGAAAAAAAAAAAACAAAGAGGGGGAGGAGAGGAGGTGGGAAGGAGAAGAGAGGGGTGAGGGAAAAGCGGAGATACTCAGAGATTGTTTTAACTTGCACAGATACCACTGAGGCAGCAGCAAAGGGTGGCCCTGCGAGGGACCGGGACACTGCAGACGTCACGTGTTCTGTGGTGCAATAGCGATGTCGTGCTGCAACAGGCTCCTTCGCTTTGGGGTTTTGCGGAAAAGCCGTAGCTACAGCCAGCAGGGCCACAATTCAGAAAAGCGTGTAAATGAACCGCTAAGTAAATTCATATTCAGTGAATCATTTTTCTGTTTAAATAAGTCATTTGAAATGCGTGTGTTGCTGAAGCAAGGCCTAATCATAAGCCACTCTGCAGTATCTTCTTCTCTGGCTTCATGGTTCCTTTGGCCTGAACACAGTAATTACATATCAGCAATTTATGTAATGAATATTCATGTTTTCCTCCAAAGCTTTAAGACAGCTTTTTTTTATTTCATCGGACAGACATGCCCCACCTCTATCTCAATAGTATGCTATAGCTTACATTGGCTGTTGCAAGTAGTGTTGCTCGGTGCATGAATGGTTTAATTTTTCTACATCTCTCTTACAGGATGCTGTTGTCAGTAAGTGGAGAAAAGTTGCCAGATCCTCCTGTAGTTATCTTTTTACTAAGCAAAAGCCTTTCAAGAGCTTAGGGTTTCAATCATAAGTGGTGTTTGGTAGTTTTTTCTCTTGAAAAAGAAATTTTCAAACACCACGTGCAAAAAAAACGAATATTGAGCCTGTTGGGTTTCACCAGATCGTGTCTATCAGTGGACTGAAACAGTGTCATGTAGCGACCACGATACAGAAAAGCAGCAGCATCATAAGATGCTCATATAGTGCTTTGAAACTGTATTTATGGCTGTATGCCAGGAAAGAGGTCTCTTTGTCATAAGATACTGAATAAACTGTACAAAACCGAAGCGGACTCATAGGGGAGACTCTGGAATGTAATTGTTCCCTGCCAGATTATTGGCAATTTTAGATAGCATTGGAGAGGGTCAAAATTCCAATGACCTGTGTAAGATCACACGTGGGGTGTATTAAATCTCTTCTTATTAAGAAACTTCTGAAATACTTCAGCACAGTAGATGAACGTAAACACAAATCTAAACCCACACCTTTTACGACTCTTTTACATTTAATTCCTAAATTGATTGAAAATATTTTTTTTAAACAGAATATTATTGCTGAACATGAAATCCGTAACATTTCCTGTGCTGCACAAGACCCTGAAGACCTTTCTACATTTGCGTACATCACTAAAGACTTGAAGACTAATCACCACTACTGCCATGTATTCACTGCGTTTGATGTGGTCAGTTTATAGAAGATACTTCATTTAATAGTTCTTTGTAATAGTAATAGTTCTTTAATTCTATTAAAACATTTTTGGGGTATATGGTGATTAATGGAAGGTATAATTCATTTCCCACATGAAAAGACTGATCTACTATGGGATAGTAAAAGAACATTTCTGGAGAAGAGCAAAGATTTTTCTTTGATATTATCTCATTTCCCATCTGAAATAACTCACCTCCGTGATCTCAGCTGTTGTCTGTAAACTTAGCAAGTAGCTTTTCGTACAAGTCTTGGCACATAATTGTTCTAACCTCAGCTATAGCCTTCTAAGACGTTTGTAACAAGCAGGTTTGGCCACCCATTCTGAAATCTCAGCACACCCCAAATAAATCAGAACAGGATCAATGTGCATTATACACAGTGCTCAATCCTGCCGAGAGGTAGGTTCAGGAGCTAGCTTGAACTAAGTTTGCAGGGCGTCCTGCGTTTTTGACTATGTTGTACTGCCTGCGTAGCCAGGGAAGGACGGGTTTGGTGATGTCCACCCTTTTGGCTTTTACCCTTATGGGTCCATCCCGTGCCAGCCAACAAGGGGTGAGAGGGCTGGACACTTTCTTGTGGGGTCCCTTTGAGCTTGGGCGCGTCCCACATGCATGATGCAGATGTGGGCTGCTTTTTGCACCAGAGGCCAGATGTTAGTATAGAGAATGTATGAAAAGTTTTGTGTTTAATTTAAGCAGAGAACCAAAACACTTACAGATCTGACAAAGAGACCACACAGACTGCGAATTGCGTATCTCAAGAGGTCCTAGGAATATTTGGCTACCACGCTGAATCTGAAGGATTTGAAACATCTGTGATAACAGAGATCTGTGCAGAACATTGTCCTTTCTGTGTGCCTGTGTAAGAGGTTACCCCTGGCACCGTCAACAGATGATTATTATTAGATGGCCCCTCTGTTCTGCTCTGCTCTCTGTCATGTCAGTGGGAGTTTCAGCTTAACAAATAATGCAGATATGGAATTTGGAGAAGTTTTATTTTAGCAGCACCTTTACCTTTTCAAAAAGATTGCCTTTATTTTGAAAATAGCGAATTAATGCTTTAATTCTTACTTCTTTGTTCCAATCTTCTTGCCTAAAAATCTCAAAAATACTATTTCAGCAAAAGTCCTTACAGCTCCCATTATTTTGGTGGAAAATGACTAAGTCCTTCCTATATTTATGCTTCTCAGATGGTGATGCACAGACTACTAGTGTTTCAAGAAATCATGAACACGTATCAATTAATCAGTCATACTGTTTTCAGCTAAATTTGGTGAAATAAGTAGTGACTCTAATTCCTAGGACTAAGAGGTCTTATTGTCCAAAACTTTCAGGAGTACTTGCCCTTTCAGTTAAGCACAAGAGTAATTTAAGATGCTATTAAAACTTTAAAATCACTTGAGAAAAAGTATTTTAACATAATGTGCATGAATTCTTGAAGCATGCTTACATGGAGATAAATAGGTTAAATCAAAAAACCAGAAATGTCTGAACTGAGGCATTTTATTTGTGACTGAGGAAACAGTCAACATTGCAGAGCGATAGCCTGTAGAAGAGCTTAAATAACAAGATGTACAGGAAGGTAGGTTAGAAGGAATTTTAGCATTTTGGTTCAGTGCTTTAGTTGTTTAAATTCCCTGCTGACATTTTAGCGTCCACAGGGAGTAGAAAAAACTTCAAAATTGTATTAAAAATAGATAGACCATGGTCAACAAGATATTACATTATATAGATTTTAGTGATAAGTGAATCAACTGAAATTAGACTTATTGAGGGAGGTTATTATTTCTCAAGATCCATTTAAATACTACTTAATGGTTTCAAAGTACTGCAGTTTCATTTATAGGTTTAATAATCAAGCACAAACATAGACCCAGGTATAGCAGACGAAATTCATTTTCTCTTTGCTTGGCAAGGAAAGAATAGTGATCCAGGAATAATTACAACATTTTGCTCACTTCCCGTACCTTAGGAAGAGCACTTAATACCCCAAGCACTTTAAAAGGCTATTTTAAGCAATACAGAAACTCTAATGTCTAACTGTCTTAACTTAGTTTTCTCCTGCAACATAATCCTCAGTGGGGTGTTACCTACTCAAATATTCTCTTTTTGTGTTGTTTTATTTCTCAGGATGTAGCATTTCTCATGCAAGTACAAGCTCCATAAAAAATAGCGAGATATTCAGAACACAAGCATACAGTAAATTAAATTTTCTGTTTAAAGTCTAACACTTATGTTAGTCTGATCTTCCAGTTTGCTAATAGAAACAGTCCTATCCATTTATCAATGGATAGAAGCTCAACCATATTAAGAAAAATAAGATTTAAAATGGTAGAAATCCACAATAAGGTATAAAAATGATGCATCTGAAATCATATATATTATAGTAATACAATATATGCAGTGGTATGAAAAAAATGTCACTCTCTTAGGTCCTTCAGTTCCTCAGGAAATGTGAGCAAGAACAATTTTTTTTGCAGATAGGAAAGCATTTTAGTGTAGCAACATGTCAACTACCAGCATTACCGATACGTACTATTTAGGAGTGACTGTACATGTAACTGTACTCAGACTTAAAATTCTATAATCAAAATTGCAAAAACATCAGTCTTGATTAAAGAATACTGAAGGGAACAAGGTTTGGGGGAAGAAGGGGATTTATTGCTCAATATTTGAAATCCACTTTGCTTTCATTCACTTATAAAGCAGCCCTAAAACTACCAGTGAAGGATTCCCTCTGGAGAAACAAACCATCGTAACAGTCCCTATACCAAATTCTGGTTCGTATACGGGAGACATCCAAAGTAATTTCCATCAGATATTCTTTCATTGGCCAATGCACCTATGAATAGAAGACAAGCGGCATAAATTGGAACAATTTCTGCTCTTGCTCATGCCAAGGATTAGACTGGTGCTCTACATAACACAAAGATTCTTTTCTTCTTTTCTCTATTCTTTTGTCCTTCATTGCACAGGCTTAAGCTGGTTAAGAATTGGAAACTGCTAGTATACGTCCTTAGAAGAGGAGAAAAAGCACGCATTCAGGTCTCGAAGTTCTGTTCGTTGCCTTCTTCCAGGGGATTAGGGGACTTCATAAAATTTTTCTCTGTTCATATGATCATCCAGGTACAGTCAGTGTGGCATCCCCATGGCTCCAGAACAGAAAAATTCTTTCCTTTGCAGTACACAGAGACAGCAGGCCCAGACAGTCTCCTCTCCGGGGAATATTAGGTGGAATGTGTCAAACCATTTCAGTTGCTCCTGGCGAACTTCTTGAGATGGAGCTCACTCAGGTACAAGGAGCTTTCAGCTCATGAGCAAATGTCTCTTGTCTACATTGATGGCTTTTGCAACAGCCTGAAAGGCCCACTTGGAAGGCCTATTTCCATCCTCCCATTGCATACAAGGTACCTTGCCGTGCCGCATTAGAAGAGAGGGACGGATTCAGAAGAGTTTCCCTTCCACAATTGCTTTAAATCCAGAATGAGAAAGCATCAAGAATTTAAGTTGCAGGAGCGCGTGATCATGAAAGCCTCATGCAGCCCAGGAGTCCACTGCTGTTCCAAGCAAATGGCAGCCACGTTGGTCTCATCACACCGTCTTTGGCAAGCTGAGCTTTCTTCCCCTGGAATGCAGGTTTGGTACCTTGAACACAGGGTGTCCTAATTGACGTTCCTACACATCCGTTGTGATGGGTAGCTCTCACTAAGCATCTACAAGACTCCAAAGGAAGCTTCTTCAGTAAATTCTGTCTTCAAAAAAGACCAGATTTGACATTGATCTTAAAGAGGAAAAAAAAATCATCACCTGAAGGCAAAAACCCATAAAAATCTCATTATATGAAAAGTGCTTTCCCAAAAAGGCAAAATGTTAGTTTTTCCAAAAATTCCTTTGCAAGTGACATTTTAAGTTTTTATAGCTCAAAAGACAGAAATCTTACTCTCTTTCTTAAAATATTCCTGAATTCTCGACATAGCTTTATAGAAGCATGAAAATACAATGAAGCAGCAGCACCGGCTGTACTTATGCAGTAAAAAAAGTCAGTTAAAATGTAAGAAAGAAAACAATTAGCCATTGTAGTAGGTTGGCTGAATTAAAGCGGCTGAAGAATTCTGACTCAGACTTGCACTGGGGCATTGAATTGTACCATTACGTGGCAAACAAAGTAATTGACCTCAATTTCTCATCTCGCAGAAATTGTCGCTTAAAGGCGTTAGCTTACTCACTTTCCTTCTCTGGTGTGCCGAGCGAAGAACAGGCTTGTAGCAGCCTCAGAAGCACCGTGGTCCTAAAAGATTTGCCTCCTTTCCAAGGAGCTTGCTGGGGTGCTGTAAGGGTCAACATCTTCTACAGTAACCAGGGGGTCTACAACTTTTGGGCTAAGCATCTTTCAGGGAGGCAGACCTGTTTCTTTCCTTTTGTGCCAGATGTAAAAAAAAATCAAATAGTCTCCTCACTCCATCAGAAGAATTTCTATGACGGCTTTTGTGGTTTGATTTTTCCACCACCATCCCCAAGGGAACCTGGCTCTTACCTCTCTGGTGTAGCCCATGCAAGAATCCATACAAACTCTAATCCTCGTATTCCTCTCCCGGGACTACAGGTGAGAAATTCCTCAAACCAAACTTATTTACTTCTGTTTTTTTCAAAATAAAATTTTGCAGATGCCTTTTTTTAAATTTTACAAGGTACAGTTTTAAAGCCCTCCTTGCCTCCGTTTGCAGACTTCTCTTCGTCAAGGCTCTACCGCAGCGCACAATGGATGAAATTTATGTACAAGTTACGGTTCAGTTTACATTTTGAATATTGAACAGAACAGTGAATGTTCTGTTTTATTTGCTATATTTCAAATATTTATTAACCATAGGAACAGTTACATGTTTCCAGTGGCTTTCAGGCTCCAGGCAGGCCTGTTTTTTTCATTTTACAGAGTACAAAAGAAAACAAATCATCGTGGCTTCTGACGAGATGCAGAACCCAGACTAGATTTATGTCTCTGCCTGGCAAACTCTCGGCTTGTCTCCACTCTTATCTCAGAGCTTTTCAGGGCTGTCTCTCAGTGGCCTTTCTGTACGCCACACTGGATGGCGCATTTTCTCAGTCCCACTAGTATTACAGTCTGCTTTTTCTCCAAGCCATTTCTACATCTTGTCCTGTTGATGTATTCCTTAGCAATAATAATATCCACTGTAGACAATCCCATGATGATATAGTACACTGTCTTACTGTCATAACAGCAGATTAAGATGTCTTTAGAATAATATTCTTGTGCTGCTAATAGGTGCACTCAATTTCAAATAATATTATTCTGCACATTTTTAACAATTATACTCCGTTGGTCTTAATTCCATAACCAGCATTGTGCTGAAAGGCAGGGCACTTTATAATAGTCTCTTTAGCCTTTCATTTATTACTCCGCTGGCAAACTGCATCCTCGGTATTTCTCAGTCCTGGCCAGTTTCCTTAAGTTAAAGGGGAGACGATTTGGCAACTGCTGCTATCAGACCAAGCAGACGTTTTTATTTGGGAAGCTATGAAACTTTGGCTAGCTTGCTGTTGTGACTGCGGTCGTAACAGCCGAGAGCATATCCCAGCGGAGGAGTGTAATTGTTTTCTGTCTGACCTAACACGGGCCAGAGCTGGCACCCTTATAAGAAGCTCTTCTAATGAGCTAAATATGCTGAATTTAGCCTACACTATCTCAGTATAAGTGCGTGATAACAAAGGGACGGAATTTCTTCATGACTACAGTGAAACTATAGTGTATGGCATGAAATAAAACGCTCATCCTTTTAACCGCGTTTTAACGATTGAAGGGCAGATAGCGTACTTCCACGTGTCTTGCACTGCTTTCGGGCTCATTGCAAACTCAACAGTTAGACTTGACCAGCTAAAGACAGCTCTCATTTAAAATTGTATCAGAAACGTGAGAATTTTAAGGGATCACCTAGTTTCAAAGCAATGCAGGATTACGTCCAACTACGGGCTGCAGAGGTTCAGGAAGGAGAGGGTAACTTACTTCTGAATTGCATCAAAGAGTTGTGAATTATTCTAAGGAGGCTTGCATTTGCTCTGCAGGGGGTCCAAAAATTATCGGACAGTTAGGAGC
The DNA here is from genome assembly GCA_009819775.1 of Phoenicopterus ruber ruber. Taxonomy (NCBI): domain Eukaryota; kingdom Metazoa; phylum Chordata; class Aves; order Phoenicopteriformes; family Phoenicopteridae; genus Phoenicopterus; species Phoenicopterus ruber. Next base: position 53,554,258 of record CM020215.1, on the reverse strand, counting down.
CTAGAAACAGGCTCTAGTAGGAGCCTACAAAACAAACCCACAAACCTGAAAAAAAATACCATAAAAATTCACTTACTGTTTAGGTTAAGGTCAAATTTGAAACTCACAGCTGTTTTTTAGTTGATGTAAAACTGTACTGAGAAATATTTATACTGATCCCCTGGTTCTTCATTCATGTTTCATAAACCTTTCAACAGGTTTTCTTCCACATATGCAATGAGAACTTAAAGTCCTCTAGCTATACCACCAAACTGGTGGTGAAGTCTTAAGAGCCTGACTTCATTGGTTGTACCCACTAAACCCCCCCCCCCCCACACACACACTTATAAGAGTATTCTGATACGCCAGTTTAAGCTCAAACATTTTTACTTCTAGAGAGCAAACCCCTGAGAAGGTTGCCCCAGCGCTTGAAACGCGTATCCGAAGCAGAGCGCTGACTTCCATGTGCGCGTAGGTGCACTGCAGCTGTGCAGCAGGGCGTGCACTTTCACCATTTGCTTTCTGTCCTTTTGGAAGCGTCGCACCAAGCCCGCGTCCTCTTCCCGTGCTGTTCGGAGACAGCACAGAGCATCCCGAGGCGCACGCCCGGGGAAGCAGCGCGTCGGGCTGCCGGCTCTGGAGGAGGACGGGTCAGCAGAGGAGGTCTGAAATAGAGCACGGCTGAGTGTCAGATATAGGTGCGGTAGCGCGAGACGGGTGGGATCTTGAGAGCAGCGGATACGGGGTGAGCTGGGAAGGTGGGGGTTTGATGTATTTGTTCTAAAAGGAGATGACACACGCTCACCCACTCCTGTTTTCATATTTAGTGAGACAATGTTTTCAAGGTTTTTAGAAGTAATTACTTTCAGTACAATAAATTACATTTAGATTGTTTTTAATCAATGAGAAATCAAATGACAGAAGTAAATATTGCAGAGACTTAGGAAGTTATTACCAGTGTGATTTTAATTATTTACATTACAAATCACTTCTGTAGACAGTACTACCCCTTCACGTATCTAACGATAATTCAGCCTCACTTCAATTTTAACTGTTTTTGTTTCGTTCCAGAATTTAGCTTATGAAATCATTCTCACGCTAGGACAAGCATTTGAGGTGGCCTATCAGCTTGCACTACAAGCACGAAAAGGGGGCCATTCTTCAACCCTCCCAGAAAGCTTTGAAAATAAACCCTCCAAGCCCATTCCCAAACCACGTGTTAGCATTCGGAAGTCAGTGGTAAGTAGAAAGGAGCGACGCGTGCAAAAAAACCCCAAATTCAACTGTACAGTTAAGAATTGATATACGTAGAAGCTGTAGAAATAAATATACCTGTTGTTGAGTCAGAAATGCTCCGTGTTGTAGCTGTGGCACCTCTGCTCGTCAGCCGCAGGGTTGTGTCACTGCAGCATGGGCAGCCGTTTCGAACAACCGCTCATTTCAGATTCCTCCGGTTGAAGACGTTGCTTGGCTGGTGTTGCGCATATGTCTTTTACAGTAATTGCAGAGCTTTAATTGATTCGGTCTAATTCTAACGTATTGTGCTTTTTTAAGTGCTGCGGATCGCAGCCAGTGTATACCTCTAAAACTGTGTGGTTCCATGGACTTTCCCGATCTTGTATCGAGAAATAAATTCTGCATCAAACTTGTTTGGTACATGGTCACCGCATATGTATCCGAATCAAATTACAAATCCCAATCAAATTACAATGATCTTGTCACACCAAGCAACTTCTTTTCTTACCCTTTTTATTTTTTTGACCCTCGGCAAACCCTCCTGTTCCAAAACTACGACTCAATGTACCTTTTCAGTATTTTCTTTGGAATCCCAGATTCCTAAGAATCCTAGCTCATCGGAGCCAATATATTGATTGTCTTTAAAGCGCCCTCCTGAACTGCATAGATGACAGAGAAATACTATTTTATGATAGAGTTTTTCAAGAAATTATGAAAACTGTTTTAAATCAAGTGAGAATACAGGCACAGGGTGATTTGGGAGGGAAAGGGGAAAAATGACCGCACGCTGTATCATATTTACTGGCTGTAAAGTGAAAACTGTACTTGGGGATATTTACTTATTGGGTGAGAGGAAGGGGAAAAAAAACGTACGACTGTACACTTTGTCATCCACTGCCACAGAATCTTCCTCCATAAGATTTTAAGATGCCATCATCTGTCTCAGTAGCAAAGGGACTTCTCAGGATGAAGCATAGCATTAAGGAGCTGTGACGTCCTATAGCTTGGGGGTGGGCACAGCTCTGATCCAGACAGGAAAAAGAGGGGAACCCTGGGGCCACGGGAGCGTAGACGACTGCACTCGCTGCTGTAGGACTTTGTCGATACAGGATTTGTTCTGCGTTCTGCTTGTTTAAAGAAGCAGCTTCTGCTCGAAATGCTGTGCGCGGAGAGGGTAACCCGTCTGTCCGTTTGCCTTTCTCTTAAAGCAGATAGATCCGTCTGAACAAAAGACTCTCGCGAATCTACCATGGATTGTTGAACCTGGACAAGAAGCCAAAAGAGGCATTAATACCAAGTATGAAACTACAATTTTCTGATACAAAACTGTCCCCCTGTTCCTTGTTGTGCCTTGCACGCCAAGCAGTCACAGCACAGCCTTTCCTTTATGGCACCGTTTCAATCCAGCAGGGAGGAAGACTGCACTGTATGAGTGGCCTTGTAACTAACAAAAAAGGCTGACAGTCATTTCTGGTAATGTTCTTCTTCCTGCAGCACTGACAGAAGAATGACACTATATGAAGACTTTTAAAATTACAGTCCACAAGAGGAGTGAGAAACCTTATTTTTCACGCAGTTCTCCCTTGTGACTCTGCCACAGTGCTTTCTTTGATTTCTTCTTTTAGGATTCTACTTTTTAAAAAAAAAAACAAAAAAACAGAAGGTCTCTAAACTAACACTAATGCTGCCTATGAGTAGAATATTTGATTGGTTTTTTATTTAAATCTTGGCAGTTTTTAATTGAAATAGGACCAGAATTGATAAATAGAGTATTTGTGAAACCACTGAATTCATTAATAATTACTGTGTTGAATAAAGAAGTCATTAATAAGTGACAAGAAATTAGGCACCCTGATTTCTGTGTGCACTGGTTTTATATGTAATCATTGGTGTCCTTTGATCCTCTACAGAAATAGGAACCTCTTGCATTCTAACAAAGGATCAGAGTTTTATGAATGGTTAGAAAAAGGTATTAATAATGCACAGAAAACATTTATTAGATATTTTTATGGAAGAGAAGTACTATAGGAAAACATATGAATATTTATGGAAGGAAGCCAGATTAATTATGACAAATATTGTTTATTTTAAAGTTAAGTAAACCACTGCTATTGCAGCATTATGAAAATTATAGGAGTTGTAGCATCAGTGCACTGGATGGTCCATGTGATCAGTCTGGAATGAAAGTGGAATGGTCATTCTACTACACCTACGTATAGTTTATGCAGTTCAACATTGCTATAGCCATGAATTCTACTAGTATTTTTAAAAAATAATCTCAGTGGTTCTAAAAAAAGTCAAAACCATGGATTTTGCTATCAAGATTTCTGTCACGGAAAGCTTGTTTAAAAGAGTGTTGATAAAATTCTACTGCAAAACATTTTCTAAATAAAAATCGCGAGAAAAAGAAAAAAATTCCAAAGTAATAAAAATGTTTTCATGGAACAAAATAGTTAAGCATTTGCTTAACATTTGATTAAATAAGATTTACTTATGTTTTCTTTGAAGTGTTTTAATTTTTTTTAATGTCTGTGGAGTATTTGTATAATACCATGATGTATATTTATGTAGAACTGAAATTATAACAGTACAAATATCACTATAGGAGAAAAATGACATTTTAACGTATATTGTTCTATCCAGTCAAATTGTGAATCATTTTGAAGTTCATTATAGAGATATTGATAAATTGTGTGGTTGTCTTAATGTTTTTTTAATTATTATTTCATATCCAGCTGAGGTTTTCAGTTAGAATCATCAGTTGGTAAATTCCAAAAAAATGGATAATTGAACTCGGTTTAAACCTGATAATTGTATATGGTTTAGTTAAACCTAATCATAGCGCTGGAGTGATGACATACTTTTAATACAGTATTCAATTTACTTGAACAAAATAGTTCCTTGTACATATTTTGCCTATTCACTGTTGATATGTACGTAGTCAACTGACAGTAAAAAAATAACACTAAAAATATGGTACCAAAAGGAAAATTGTATAGGAGAACAGTAAATAGTAGCCTCACTGCAACAAATACTTATGTAAATATGCTTGGGCTTCCAGTTATAAATTTTGTAATTTTGTCATTTATTTATATCCTATAAAAGCACACAAAATAAAATGAAGTTGTACAGTCCCAGTGCTTTGTGCATCATTTTATCATTGCTAAAGGACGTAAGGGGCCTGATCCAAAGGATACTGAAATCAGTGAAAGGTCCTCCCCTCCCCTTTCCCGGATTTCAGCGGGCTTTGGATCTTGTCCCGCACACACGCAGGCATTGCTGTGGAGACAGTTTTGGTTTACAATACAGATTTTGTTTACAGACGGTAAATACTTCGTACTTTAAAGTCCTTAATTAACGGGTTCTTCGGTGCACTACTGAACTGCTGACTTCCCATATTTAATCGCACCCTGTAAAGAGTCGCACGGGGAGGTACGTTAAGCCGCGTTCAGTTCAGGCACCGAAAGTACAAAGTGGCCAGATTTTCAGGCTATAAAACTGGGGCGCCTCTTATGTAGCTGGGTGACCCCTAAAATTAAAGGACGAGACAGGAGCTGCAGCACAACTCTGAGCAGATGTAAGGGAAAGGAGTGAAACAACAGGAAGAACCGGCAACCTCCAGGAAGGATTTGATCGAGGTTCATCAAAGAGATGTCAAGCAGGTAAGGTGGCACAGAAAGCTGCTGAACTTGTTTGGGAGACATAATTGGGGCAAAAGAGACTGAGAATGGCTAGCAAGACTGATGAAAGATGAGACAGATGAAAGATTGGTGGGGCAGGGAATGAGCGTGAAGAGAAAAGTTTTGGGACACGGTGAGGCAGTAAACAATTGAAGCCCGCACAGCAGACCTAAATTGAAACTGGAAGGAGAGAGAAGAGTTAACAGGCATAAGGCACATCTGTATTTGCAGAAACCTGGGATTTTAGAGGAAAACATTTCCCTCACTAACTGATGCTACCATAAGGTAGTTGGAGAGTCCATGGGGTCCCCTCTGGCGTGGGACAGTGGTTCGGCATTCCTTTCTTCAGATCCAAAGAGACTTCTACAGACTTGCAGTAACCCAAAGCAGTCACCAGTTGATCTGTAGTCTTTTTTAGTCAAGGTGACTTTGCATTAAAGTTCCTAGTGTGCTGGAAGCGTATAGGCAGTAAGGGGACAATGGTCAGTCTTAAAAGTGAAGGTAGGGAAAAAAACCAGACACCTCCAAAAGATCAGAAAGTGAGGAAAATTGCTGTTCTTGATCTCTACTCAAGGTAAGAGGGAAGCAGAGGAAGTCAAGGAGAGTATGTGAAGAAACTGGAGCGTTTAGATGTTACAAAACCAGGAGTTAATTGCAACAACTGCCTTACAGTGGGAGGATGGAGAACGGACAAAGGAAGAGGGATGATGTGGAAGTAGATTGCATTTGACATAAGATAAGGAAATTGGAGTCAAAGTCAGGTAAGTGTGGGTGACAAAGGATTTTGAGAATTATTGGGGTGGTGAGGTCTCTAATATGCAAGGTAAAAAAAGCTGCTGCTGGGAGAAGGCTTAAAGACTGGAGAAACTCCTGAGGAAACAATGGGAGAATTCTATGTTGTGGAGGGTTTCCTAAAGCAGATGTTGCATTTCAGACTGGACATGGTGATTCCTCCAACCTGGCCTGGTGTTTATGAAAAGCCAGAGGAGCTACTGCTCACAGCTGGCAGGAGGAGACACTCAGCATAGCTGGTTCTGGTATTCTGCCAGTAAGTTCATGAGAGGCTGCTTCTCCTGCAGAACCACAATGTTACACATGCCTTGCAGTTTGAAGCCAATACCTCAGCATCAAAGATTGGCATGGCCCTAAAATGGTGACCATTGGCAAGAGAATTAGAAGGTCATGAAGAAGGCTGTGTCAGTGCTTTGGAAAAGAAAGCAGCGTGCTAGACAACTAATAAACTTTCACATCCGACTGTGAAATAGTTTATAGCTTCCATTCTCGATTGAAACAGGCAGTTTGTACCATGTGCAGAACTCTCATTTCATTTTGCCCTAGATTTCTTTCAATGTGTTCTGTTCAGCTGTCCCGCTTCACACTTCACTGGAGGATGATGTCTAAGATGTCATCAAGACAACAGTCTAGAAATAGTAACTTCAACTGTCTCCAAACTACCAGCCCAAAGAACAATTGACTCTACGGAGGAACTGTGGCAGTGACAAGCATGTAAAAGTGAAAGACATGCCATAAGGATTAGACGCAGTATTTAAATGTGGGCACTTATCTAAAAAGAGGGATATCCATTATCTCATGTTAAAAGACCAGCTGAAGAGAGTGAGAGAAAAAAGGACTCTTAACTTGCTGGAAACATTGAGAGGATTTTCAGCTCACTAGAAAGTTCAGGCATCTACTGAAAAGCTCTGTAACTGTTTAGTTACTCTATAACTTCTTTAGGTGAACCAACTTCTTTGCTAAACTAGCAAACTGACCATACTTCTGTCATCAAGTCCGTCCTTGAATACACTGGTTATAGCCAACTTCCACACCTGACCTCATAGCCCAAGCTAGGCGGAGGCTGATCGCAAGCTCAGCTAACTGAAACAAACATACAAGGTTCACTTCCAGCCAGAGTCCACGCTAGGACATACAGATTTTGTGGAACTGGTGGATGATTTCCTTCCTACTGACTAAGAGCATCACACTCATCCTCATTACAATCCTGAACGCAGCCGGCCAAACACCGCTGTCCTGCTGGAGAGGCAGAAAAGCGAAGTCAGGGAGGTGGCCTATGGCCCTTGCCTTTCAGGAAGGATACACGCCAAATGCAGGAACGGGAAACTGCACCTCCATGCCTGGCTCCCGCCCCCGTACAATGCCACACGCAAATGTCTCTTCAGTCCTACTTAACACGTACACGCGTTCGCTAGTGCCACATCTTTCACCCTTCCGCTGTGGAAGTCAGGTACCGAGATGTCTTTGGGTATGTGGGTCTGGGTAAAGTGGTAACAACTAGATAGACAAAAATGCTATCGATATGTAAACGAAACAAAATCATCTCGCTCTCTCTACTCTTGCCACCAAGAGCTGGGAAAAGAAAACTACTTTTTCTATCGATCAAGAAAGCTGAATTCAAAATACTTTACAATCATATAAGAAAAAGTGAAGCTTAGACAGAAACGGAAGGTCTTCAACTTCTTCCTCATCTATAGAAAATATATCGCAGATTCATCAGCTCATTTAATTGCGAGATACATGCCTTTTTGTCATTTTTTTTTAAACATAAGAATGCCTACCTTCAAGTCATTAGAAGACCTGCTCAAATTCTCCAGATCCTTATCCAAAGCTAAATTTATTCTAATATTAATATTATTTTTATTATATTTATTATCCTTTAAAAAAAAAAAAAAGAAAAATTCACGCACAATGCTAAGGATGGGTCAATGATTGAGAGCACATGTCCAGCTTTGAAGGCAGTATATTTGTTATCATCTTTTCTAAACGAGTATTAGAAAATTCAGAAATTCAGGATGAAACAAAGGAAATGGAAATGTACTCCACTACAGAGAATACCCAGAGAGCATTAACTTTATCTTATAGTGACACCATGAGGAAAAAAGAAATAGACTACACTGATTTTAACGATACATTAGATGCATGCAGTCTTCATTCTTGCACTTGCGATTATTGGATAATGATAATTGCTAGGCTGCAGAATGAAAGGCTTGGGCATGTCCTAAGCAAAAACATCCTAATGTATATAATTGAGGATAACACTACTAATTTCTTGAGTTTATGTTGCAAAGAAGATTAATATTTTTTACTTTAAGTTCCCTTTATATACTTATGCTGTTATATACTGTCTGGAAGGTATCAGTGATGGATTAGGTGAACAATTCTGCATTGGAACTGAGTGAACCTACTGAAACCTCCAAGTATCTGCGAATGCTGTGCATGAGTGGAGGTTAATATGAGAAGATGTCAGATCATTCACCGTGGCCATCTCTCTGTCACAACCGTTACATTTCACTCTGCTATACTTACATAAAACTTCAAGAATTACCTAGGCCAAATACCTCGAAAACCTAGAAAATTAAACTGATTGCTACAAGAAGCAAAGAAGAGAGACTACTAAGGTGCCATCATTACCCCCAGCCCCTGACGTGGCAGGAAAGCCCTTAGGTGAGAAGTACCTAAGTAATTCCAGCTGGTGATACACACAGCCTGCCCCCTGTACCACAGAAAAAGATGGAGGAAAAAATATCCCTGCCAATCTGACTTTGGGGAAAACTGTTTCCCAGCCAAAAGCCTAGTCATTACGTGATGCAGCCTGCAAGGAAACTGCGCCAGGAAAACAAAAAGATGAATACCTGTCACACCTGAAGGCACAGCTCATCTGTGTTCAATACTGCGCTTCCTAAAGCGGCCAGTCTCAAAGGAAGGTGAAGAGATTTAAAGGCCAAATTATACAGTACAAGAATGAAGTTCTTCCCGATCCCCACAAAAGACCAACAAAACCCCTGAATCTTAGTATTGCGTTAGAATCACTTTCCTAGCACAGACTATGCAGACCTGAGACAAGAAACTTTGTCAGAGGATCTTTTAAGTTCCTTTCTGTACCTATTTTTAGGTGAGACATGCAAAGCAAGGGAATGAAGAACTTAGCTTTATAATAATCCATAACATTTGAAGCGTACAGAACAGCTGGGAACATTTAAGTAGAAACTGAATGTTTTTCTGAGACATTTGTTTAGACTCAGTTTTGCGTAGAGAAGTAGAAATTACGATCTCGTTCCCTTGCTTTATGTGATTTTTCAAGGTGGTGTTCTCTTCCAGCCAGAACTTGTTATTCTTTTCCCAGCAAGGCTGAAATGCCCTGCCTCTCTCCCACCCCGCACAAATACATCGCTTCTCAGCCTTCTCTCCAACTCAGCAAAACAAATTCAACTCAAACGTGACGCTGCAAGGCTTTTGCCCAGCCTATGGATCACTTTTTGTGGTCCTCTTCTAAATTTTGGTTGAATCCATTTTGTCCCTGAAATACAAATACCAGGGCTATATGCGCTACTCCAGCTGACGTCTTACTCACGCAGCACAGAGATCACGTCCTCACTCTTTCAAGGCAGATCCTTTTTGGGTACCCGCAAGCCCTGTTTACACAGCACTGCAGACACTTTGGAGTTTGTATGGATGATGGCATCCACTTTCATTTCCACACCGCCGTTTTCAAGGTAGCCTCACTGGCATTCTTAAGTCCGCTGTGTATGACAAAGCTATACTTTGTCCATAAGGTAACAAAACCACACTGGTGGGTGTTGAAAGCAGACGCATCGTATTGTCATAGCTACTTATTCTTGCAATTCACTCTTCAGTCAATTTACATCATCCGCAGCTTTATCATCAAAGGCCTTATAGATCATGGACAAAAACATTAAATAACATTGTACAAATAATGTGACCAATATTTTAATCCCTGTGTTCTCTACCAGTGCTATAGAATAGAAGCTCTTTTAAATCAAAATGCTGCGTGATAATAAATCAAATTCCCTAAAGAAAACCAAAGTTCATGTATTGACACTGATGGGTTAAAAAAAACCCCAAACACCAACAAACACACAAGCAAAACAATTAGAAATCTGTCAGCAATGTTTGATGAAACCCGCCTCTCATAAAACCACAACAATCAGCAATGCCTAGAAAAATGCTGTGATGTTCAGAGTAGACTCTACTTTCCCATATAACCCTAAATCTGCCATTCCACTATTTTACTCAGGACTGACTTTTAAGGTCAATAGTTGCCTTGGTCACCTCTTTCAAAACACTGGAATTGTCATGCTCCACAATCCTTTAGAAATTTCTCATTTTTTCAAGATGTGATGAACTTTACCAGGCGTGATTCAAAGGACACTTCATCTTATCCACCTCAGACATTTGGCTATTTATTGTTTGCGCTTGCTGATTCAAAACTCTTTAGTTTGAACAAATGCATCCTTGCCACCTGTTCTGTTAAGATTATAAACTTCTTATCCCTGTGCTTAATATATTCCAAATACTCTGTCTTTCCAGCATCATATTTCAAACTGTGTCACTGGGATCAATGGAATAAGCTGCTTTTTTTTAATTGCTTAGGCAATTAAATGACTAAATGACCTCCCATTTACTTTGTTTATTGATATTTCATTCATTGGCATACAAACCCCTATCAGTTGCTCCTATACTTTGTAATTTACACTCTAAAATATCATAAACATCTCCTAATATATTTATCTGTTTCACTGCAGCTTCTACACCTCTTTTTAAGGGATGTCATGTAAGACAGCATCTCATTCAGCGGGTTTTGTGGTGTTTTTTTTTTTTTTCCACATCTGCGGAACTGTGACTTCTTGGATCCCTTTCAATGATTCCCAGCTTTAACACATCCTACATTACATCTATGTTCCCAGCTATGCCAAAAATTGTTTTGCTGGAATGATTCCAAATCTACCTCCCTGACCGAGGTGGTACCTTGTTACACACGGAATATGCAAGCAGAGTACGATCGGTGACACCTGGAAACCTGCTAATTTTTACACCTTGAATTTGATTTCATAATTCGATTTCATAATAAAGATTTCACAAAAGTTTGCTTTTCAAGAATGTCTCCGCTGATCCCAAGCCAAGTGTGTGGGTGTTTTTCATCTCGCTATAGTTGATTTAACTTGTAAAACGGAGACTTAACTTCCTCTCTATATTTTCTTTCAATTACATAAACATTCCTGTGAACAAGTCAGTAAGAATTTGTGACAGATTTAGAGCTGCCTGGTGATAATTTATGAGTACTTGATGTTGGCCTGATTACCGAAATGTTTGTTATATGGCTTCACTTGTTTAACATAGCAAGAATCTGTCGGGAAAAAACAACTCTGAAAGGGAAGGATAGATAAGGTACCCAGTTTTCAAACTCTACTCAGTTGTTAAGGAAAAATGCCAGAATTATTTGAATATCCTATTCAAAATAGCCTCTAAAATTGGCTTAGAGGAAAAAAAGGCAAAGTCCAAGAATTTGCAAGAGCAAAAATTGTGTTTCAAATGGAAAGCAAAAAGCACGTAACTGTTAAAAAAAAAAAAAGGACAGTTTCTGTCAGTCGCTGTACAAACACCACCGTTACCGTCACACCTCTAACATGCCACTGCTACTGGGTGATCTGGGCTACTGATCTCTGACTGCAGCCACCTGAGCTTTGTCTTTACTTCCTCTGGGGAAGAATTTTTGCAGTTCTCCCGTTTGGGCCAAGTCCTCGGGTTACGACAGCTAATTCAGCTGTTCTCGCTTTGAAGTTTTGACTGTGTTTAGGAACTTCCAATTTTTCCCTTTGAGGAATCTCATCAGCCATGAATGGACAGTCATCTTAGAAACAGCAAAAAAAAAAATCTCAGTGAGGTCATTTCAATAGGGAGAACCACTTTGTTAGAACTCAAACGTTACACAAAACACATTCAAAACAGAAGGCACCCAAGCTCAAAACCCCTCGCTACTTGTCATAGTTATCAATTCCAATTTAGACAACCAAACTTTGCTTTTGTGAGAAAGGAGACTATATCAAAGTTAAGAGCTCTTGTATGTGCTGCGAACTGCTCAAAGTATTCACTGTGATCAAATTATGTTCTGGATAGGTTCCTGCTTAACAAAACAAACACATGGACAGATACATAGTATTATCCTAAAACAATTTCTAACCCATGACAGAACTCAAATGAGGAGCAAAATAAGTAATGCAAAATGGAGGTACAAGCTGCATGAGCTGAAGGCACTGTAGTTTAATTTTTGAAAAGCAGGAGATGTAATTTGTATGCAAACTAAAAATAAAAAATATAGCAAGGATTATAATTTTTAGAGAAGATGCTCTTAATTTCCTAGACTCACATTTTAGCAAAAAAAAAGCAATATGATGCATAATACACTTATCTAACAGCTTGTTAAAGATAATTCTTTTTTTTTTACTAATACACACTGAAGAAACCAGTGAGATCCAGAACGCACACTGAGAAAACACTCCATTCCACAGAGCCACTTTGTGATAAAAGAAAGGACAGTGAAGTACAACTTTGCTCCAGCAAATCTTCCCCTAATATTACCAATACTAGAACCCTGAGCAGTGCAACTTCCCATTTGAAAGCAGGTTGACAGTAGTAACTAAAGACTAAATACGAGATGTAATGAGGGGTAAAGCAGCTTGAGAAACCGCAAAGTGTCAAGAGCTCCACAGCTAGTAGAAGTTTAAGAGGAAAAATAGACCATAACTTCAAGGAATAGACTTTTTTTCCATGGCTACAATAACCAGAAGTTTAACCCTTTGAACAAAGGTATTTCTGGAAAAAGGAGATAAAACAACCAAATTGGTAGACTTTTAGCTCATTGCCATCTGCTGTGTTTAATGTATTTTTAACCAAATTTAAATGCTCAAGATATGCTATGTAGAAAATCCCAGGTCACGTGTAGCTCAGTTGAATTGTACCTGTCTCTGGCAAATATTCACTGTTACAGTCTTGCAGTGAAAAACCTTTCTTCCACAGATTCAGTTCGGCCACTTACGATTCTTCTTTTTGAATGAACACATACCCAGAAGATCTACCTCAAACCCACTGCTCCAGACTATGAAAAACCAGCTGCTGAGTCAGAACAGCAATTTAATACCTGAATCCGTGACACTGTAGAAAGAAAAAAAATTACTACCTGCTCTATAATATTTAGAGGGGACAAAACCACAACTGTTTGGCTTTGAGAAACCGAGAATGCACAAGATGTTTAAAATATTTTTTGAAATGCTTTGAAAATTCAGACACAGACACACTCAGGTGACCATTTTTTGTGCTATTGTTAAACAAATACTCAAATAGAGGTAAAATTTAACCAACATTTAATCTGTTCAAACTCTTTGAAACTGTTCCTCCTCACATTTCCCAGTTCTGAAGTTTAAGTCACTATTGATAAGACCCCTTCCACATCTTTCCTGCAATCTCTCATTTGTACAGCTGGAAATAGAAAATGTAGACTTGCTATCCTCTACTGAATATAAATAAACGCCACAGCACATTGTAAGAAATCATGCAAATGCATTGAAAAATTTCGGAGCTACCAACTTGCGTAAGTGTATCTTACATTACTGTCCAAATGCTGAGTGCTCAGCCATCAAGACGTGACTATCAGCTCCGGATTGGATTCTTTAAATCAAAATGGTTGATCTGTATTTAGAGACAGATTTCCACTGGCCTATGCCTATATCTGTTCATTCATCTGTTCTCTACTAAAATTAAAAAAAAACAAACAAAACAAAACAGAACAAACAAACCAACCAACCCCCAAAACCACACCACAGACCAAAAACTGTTAAAAAGACAAAACTAAGCATTTGCAAATCTCACATTAAAAATACGCCATTCCTCTCATGCATTATTGCAGTGCTGTTAAACCAAAAGTATTTTTCAGTGCTTCTTTAATCTTTTTTACCTGCACTACTTCTGCCAAGGGGTTTATAAACAACAGCCAATACCGATCATAGTAATAACAGATGAATTTAAGTGGTTCTAACTGGGCAGCACAGAAAGAAATGTCCCTGTCGTTGTGTCTCTGGGACTGGAAAACTTGCTCTCAAAACATGACAAGACTAAGATTTCTTCACACTGGAGTAAGAGTTTGAACCAGCAGGCTACAAAGTCTTAGCACACATAAACCTGAATACTGACTCCAGTGAGGAAGAGGCGTATGGACCAGTTATTACTATCTTTGGAGAATGTTACAGACAAATAACGTGATTTTTAGAACTACAGGAAATCCCTGCTCTCACGTGCTAGAAAGTACCGGTTATCTATAGAAATGAAATGTGCTATACAATTAATAGAGAACAATTGAAAGAGCCTATTGCTTTAGAAAAACGAGTAATGTAAAATACCATTTTTTAAAAGTTATTTTAAATATTAAGCATACTTTGTGCGCATTTATGCATTAGAAATAATACATGCTTTACCTAAGTAGCATCATATTTACTTTTACACAGCTGGATTGGGTAAATTTGTCTTTGCCTCATCTTGAGTCATTTTAAACATTATGATTTTAAAAAATTCATCTGAGTTCATATGTTACAAGAGAAACTGGACAAAGCTAAAAAAAAAAAAAAATCACAGAGGGACACAAACTGAAAGAAGTAAATACAAGAAGAAATGAAAAATACCACATAAACACACAGAGTCTAATTGTGGCATCCTAAGTAAGGACTCAGATGATCCCTCTCGAGTACAGAACAAGGATCCTCTCTAGCCTGAAGGACTTGGATCTAACCGTTCTCGGAGCACTTGTCATACGTACAATATATGGTTTGTTAAATGGAAACAAGCACAGGAAGCTAATTTGTTCTGTAAACAGTCAGGCCCCAGGAGAGAAACTGCCTGTTGAAACACTTATAAGATACTTTAGCTTTCTCATCCTCCTGAAAAAACACACACATACCACTTAAATAGTTCAACTAGTCCAGCTATCACACAGTTTGTGCTATATCCCGCAAGTGTAACTGTAGGAGATGATATAGGAAGTGCTGAAGTTGTCAATAACACATGCAGGCTGAAAATCCTACTCTTTTATACTCTCTGGATCTTTTAGGATGCACCTAACAGCCCCAGCTTAGGCCTCTATCAAATCTAGTTGCAAGGTTTCTCATAAAAAGCCCCCTTAGAAAAGAGTACGCTAAGTTAATTTGGAAAGAAAAACCCCTCAAACCCCAAGAAAACCCAACACCCCTCCTCCAAATCCACCGCTCCCCGCCCCACACCAACATGCAAAGACGTGGATAGCAGCACACTGCACAGCAGCTTTGGAAGTGCCGAAAAATACAGGTCAGCCTACTGCAGAGTTCGTGCCACAAACAAGCCCAGCCTCAGCTTAACATCTTATTGCACATTGGCAGAGCCAGTGATCGTGTCCCCTTCCTGGCTTGAAAGAGCAAAGTGAAACTGAGCACAAAAATCATGCTGAAAGTGTCCTGAGTATCCGGCGCGCTCCCTGTTCTCCAAACAGTAAGGTTCGTTTGGCTTCTGCTCTTCTCGAAATCACAACAGAAATAAGGCGTCCCAAGTCCTCAGAGCTCTTGGCATCATCATCATCTACGAGCCCAAATAAATTTGTGTCTTCATAGTAGACAAAAGAAGGAGGAAAGCAAAATGTGGACGAACACACTTGAGCGTGCGCTAGGAGAGGGGAATACCGGAAAGCACCTCCCAGCCACAAGGCTGGCTCTTGCACTCCGTGGCGTTGCCACAGCATCTGTACCTGCTACGAAGGAGAAAGGGCAACCCAACAGTTTGGTGAGGGGTTCACGTTCTACTAGCAATTGGACAACATACCTGAATTCTCTGTGACCTACTGGTATTCTGGATTTACCGGCTTCTTGAAGATGGGGCAGAGCGGCCCCCCTGCAATGTTCTGTTCCAGGAGGGCAGCAGAAACCACCTGAGTCAGACTGCTTTCCCAGCCTGGCTTTCCCCCGAAACCTGCAAAGGCATCAGCTCTGTATAACACCTCAGGAGAGCAGAGACAAGGACACAGACTCTGTCGTAGCCAGATACAACCTGGGGCACTGGGTCGCATACAGAGACTTCATGAAATAAAAAATTGGGGGAAAAAAAAACCAAAGGCAATTTGCATAGCATTCTGTAGTTGGAAGTTTAACTGCGTCATTTTCTAGGGGTTGGAGGATGTTCCTCTACTGGCAACAGGTTACCAGTTCCAGCTCTACTCACACACTCCAGCACTACAAGAGATCTATAAACCTTTACACAGGAAAACCTCAGGCAGTAACTGCAGAGTTTCATTTCAAACGACTCTGTAAGATAAGAGAGGGGGGAAGGGGAGCGCTGTAGTTAAAGGAATGGTACAGTTCAAGGCAATATAAAGCATCCTCTTGAGTGGCTGCATTGCATGTGGGTACAATTCCTTGTTAATAAAGGAAAGAGAAAAACGAGATTTGTGAAGGAGATCTAATCGCCAAAGTGAAGAGACTCATAACTTCTACAGAAGCTGATAGGCATCATTAATAGGAAGTGTACATAAAAATTGTTTACACAAAAGCATTTTATGATTTCCCTTAAAGAACAGATAAAATTGGTAATGCTCATTAGTTAAATCTGAATGCAGACTGATTCTATTTGATCTGGTATTACAAGAGATAATGGAAGTGCTAATGTTCAATCTACATAAAAATTGCTTCTGCCAAACTTTCTTTTGTTTCCTTGAAAATACATCTAACATCAAAGAGAACAGCTAAATCTGATGACACAGCAGGACTTCATTTTTTGTTACAATAAACTGCCTTAACCTTCTTAAGTATTTTAAATTAAAGCAGTTGCTGTCTTGGTTGGCCCCTATTTTAACAGTTTTTCATTTAAATTTTTTCATTCTCTTCCTGCGAGTCCTATCTATCTATTCTTTGGCTCTTCAGATTTTCTCATCGCTGTTTCTCTTCTTCCACCTCAGCTACAAAGACTTACAGCCAACTCCATAGATTTGCACATGAACGCAACCATCCTGACTCTATTAACACCACCTTCTATGAAGCACAGCTTCCTCAGTTCCAGCAACAAGTACAATGCTGCTGTGTTGTCATTCCTGCAGAATAATTCAAGAATGCACTATTCATCTCGCGCTCCTTCAAGCTTCTGTGCTACTTGCTTCCTACTCGCTTCAATATTGAAATCGTCTAACAACTCCACTCATTTGCAGTTCACTTTCTTCATTAAACCATGATGAGTTTTTCCTGTCATCAGAGTTTCATTAGTGTTGTCACAAAAGACAGCTCTCTGCCCTGGTTCCTCATGTGAAACATTTATCCTGTATCTTTTTACCTAGTTGGGTCTCTAAGTTCAGACCAACATGGTCCTGTGCAGTAAGGACAGCACAGCCTATGCAATCAAGGGACACTGGCTGAGAGGAGCTTCCCACTCCCTGAATATTCAGCTATTCAGGGCTATATATATAGAATCATAGAATCGTTTAGGTTGGAAGAGACCTTTAAGATCATCAAGTCCAACCGTTAACCTTAACACTGCCAAGTCCACCACTAAACCATGTCCTTAAGTGCCACATCTACAAGTCTTTTGAATACCTCCAGGGATGGTGACTCCACCACTTCCCCGGGCAGCCTGTTCGTGCCTGACAACACTTTCAGTGAAGAAATTTTTCCGAATATCCAATCTAAACCTCCCCTGGCGCAACTGGAGGCCATTTCCTCTTGCTCTATTGCCTGTTACTTTGGAGAAGAGACCGACCCCCACCTCGCTCCAACCTCCTTTCAGGTAGTTGTAGAGAGTATATTCCTATACTGATGAGGTCTGTACAAACTAGACAGTAGAAGCACCTCTGCCCTGAACATTGCAGGACACGTTCCAAGACTTCACCTTTGTTCACTTTTTCCTCCATCCTCATATTTAATACTGTTGCTTACCTGTCAAAGTATTTTTGATATAGTTTGTAAAGCAGCATTATGTTTAGATTGAAAATAAAACCACAATAAAAGAGGCAGCACTACCCGCCCCTCCTACCCTGTAAAAAAAAAAAAAACACACTCAAGAATTCAAATTCATTTACAACTTTGGCCAATATTGCCTGGATTATCTTTATTGAATGCTGTACATACTTAGAATACAAAACATCATGTTTTTTCTACTGAATTTCTTCTCTTTACATTTCTGCCAGCAGTACTTTGATTACACTGACCCGTATTCAATAGCACCTTAGAAATGGTGGAATTTCAAGTTAAAAAAGAGGAAAAACTAGTGATTGTCAAAACCAGGAAAATACTAAGAATGTATATTAAATCTTCGGAAATGCACACAAAAAATACAAAAGTGAGAATTTCATTATTGAGTATTGGTTGAGACACTTGCTAGTGTACCTTTTACAATCAAGTAGTTAGATGGAGTATTCTACTGCCAACTACAAAAATATGAAAACCATGATATTAATGCTTGTGCATTTGCTCATAGCAGTTGAGAGGCAATTTACTAGAACAAGGCTTACTAGGTACCTAAGAAAAATTGTTATCTAATTATTCACAAAAGATATGTAAAGTATAATTAGTACAAAACGTCACAATTTCAACCTTATATTAAATCTATAAATACATTGTAAAAAACCAAAAAAACCAAACAGAAAATCACATATTACCAGGCAAGAGATCCCTGTGCTTAGAATCTCATGTAAACAAAGCTGATGACAATAAAATGTCTCCATAGTATCAACTGAGTGTTAATTCCAAAAGGAAAAGTAACTAAAATTCACACCTTCTTATATTTTTCAATATATAGCTTTTAAACTACTTCCTCTTGGTTTAGCTGGTTAGCTCTATTCATCCTTTGACTGGAAATGTGGCACAATCTCTTCCTCTTCAATTGCAATATCCTTTCAGATCTTGCCTTGAGAAAACAAGACTCAAGATGTACCCCTTAACAAGAATAGCTCATACGTGCTACAGTGTACTTTATCTCCACAAGGTTAGAAGCACGAAGGTTCTTAGCGCAAGCGGGAAGCACTGCTGCTGTAAACTGAACAGCCACTTGATTTGTTTTGAACGTCAAGCACCAAGATAGTTAATTTCATTTTTCAAATGAACAATGTCCCTGATTCTTTCCATTCTGTACTAAATGAAAATCCTTGCATCACAGTAAAAAAAAAAAAATTTTTTTGCATCTTACACGGTTGTGTTCGTGGCTGGAGCGCATTAGCCATCAGCCTTAGCACAAAATACAATTTCAAAGTATTATATTCTTATTATTTCTTCATTGCTATTAATATTAATGTCAACCAATTTGAATAAATCTTAATATAATTTCCTTACAAAACTGGAAGCAACATACTTAAGATGCAAATCAAGACTTAAGGATTATAATAATGCTTATTAAAAACAAGATTAAGTGCAAGTTCATTTGAAAAAACATGCATAAATGTACATAAATATACATGAAAACATCATGAGTACAACAATGAAATATAATTCACAGCTTAATGAGCGTCAGACAAACATTTAGCAGAATTTTGTCTCCAGCTCAAAAAAACAAATTATCTTTGCAGTGTTCAGCACATTAATCACAACTTCTGTAATACATAAAGAATACCAAGATTATCAACAGTCACATACACTTTGAAATCAGGGGACACATGTATTGACTTGAGGTTTGTTCCATTTGTGTAGAAGGTTTGTAAGGATTCTCCAGTAGTTGCATTCCACCACTATAAAAAATAACAACACACCTTCAGTTAGTTGAAGGAAGTTTAGAATAAATGCTATGTAAACAGGCTTTGCATGGCAAGCCCAGTTGACTGCTTTCCCCAAAGAGGTAGAATTAAAAATAAAAATACAAGCAATCTTAAGTAGAAAATGTTTAGGACCAGTTACTAGAGGTATAAGACTTTCAGATGAATAGAAACTTCAAAAAGACTAAAGCTGTTCAATTTCAGGAAAGCATGCAAAATAATAAATTCAGGTACTACCCCCTTACCCCATCACAGCTGAAACCATTTGCGGTTTTGTTAGCAGGACAGACTTTTTTTTTCAGTGAGATTAGAATTTATTTTCTTTTTTTTTTTTAAGAACATACAGTAAGCACTAATAACAAAGATACAGAGAAACCATCAACCAGTCTCCTCCATGACTGTAGACTGAAATTTCACATTAGAAAGACCAATGCAAAACTGAACGAAACGCAATCCAGCACAAAGCTGTTGATCATTCCAATGAGAAGTCTACCCTCTATTCTTGCAACATTTGAGTGCAGTAGCAAAATATCGAAACAGATTACCTTCAGCTTTGATCATCTATAAAAGCAGGTGGTATTGCTACTTTTTAGCTTACTCATCTCATGAAATATGTAAAATTATAGTCGTGTGCATAATACAGATTCGCAACTACACAACTATAATGTTCTGATTAAAAACACCTTTCCTAAAGTGTTTGTTATTTGATGGAGACCGGGGGGGGTGGGGGGCGAGGAATCAACCAGATCTTAATTAGCTCTTGAACCTTTGTTCGTGGATAAATGATCAGGTGCTGGGCCAGTGGGTACCACTTACACAGCAAGTTCAACAGTACATAGCTGGGTGCACCTCATCTATGAATAAGATGACTCATTTGTTTAAAGGTATCTCCCATGTAACTCTACAATCCGACTCAGTCCAGTTTTTAGAGGTCCAAACTTCTGAAATGTTTTAGACTTTCACTGACTAGTATCTCCCTACAAAAAGGGTGCGTGTGTGTGTGCTTTCATGCACATCATACACATCCATCCGTAGATCTTGAAAGAAAAGTAGAAATACAATACTTTGAGAAGACATGGTGATTAAATCTGGTCCCAACGACTGGAAAAAGGCAAATACCATACCCATTTTCACAAAGGGCAAAGAAGATGCTGGGAACTACAGGCCAGTAATCTTCACCCCAGTGTCTGGGATTACTACGGAACAAGTTTTCTGGAAGCCATTTCAAGTCATGTGAAGGACAAGAAGGTGATCATGAACAACCAGCACAGATTTACCAAAGGTAAATCAATGCTGAACCACCCAACTGACTTCTGTTGACAATAACAGTGGCTCTGCAAACAGCATGGCAAAGAGCAGTGGATGTGATTAACCTTGACTTTAGCCAAGCCTTCAACATGGTCTCCCATAGTGTCCCAATAGTCAAACTGGAGAGATAAAGACTGGATGGGTGGAATACAAGGTAGGTGACAAACTGGGTGGACTGCTAGATTCAAAAAATAGTAGTCAGCAGTTCAGCCACTGTGTGTTGAGCCCCACCCTAGTACAAGAAAGACACTGACAAACTGGAGCAAGTCTAGCACATGGTCATTGAGATGGCTGGACACCTAGAACAGACGTCATAGAAGAGAGACAGAGCACTGAATTTGTTTAGCCTGAAGAGAAGGAGGCTAACTGCTGTCTTCAACTACCAAAAAGAGGGTTACAGATGACAGAGTCAGACTCTCCTCTCAGGGCTCAGAGGTGCCCCTGTTGGAGCAGGGGACAAAACTTGATGGGGCAAGGCCCTAAGCAACTTTACCTAACTCTGCAAAGTACTTCTATCAAGGGGCTGCACTAGGCGAGTTCCAGAAGTCCCTGACATCCTAAACCATTCTGTGACTTTAAGAAGCATCGCAACACCATACTGTGTAACCACATAACAAAACGGGAAGGAAGCTAGAAACAGGACGCATGTCTTGTTCTTTAATATGAAATGAATGTCAGAAGATGTTTTCAATGCTAAATTAGAAAATTCAATGGTCTCTGTTAAATGGTTACTAACTGACTTCACAGTATTAGTCTGTTAGCATGTCCAACAGCTGAACACTGACCAACAATCAACTAACCTCCAGCACTCTGTGAGATGAGAACTCCACAACCTGTCATTTCACATACACACACAGTTTCTACTAACAGGTATTAGCTATCGCATGAGGAAAATAAAAATAGACTCATGAGAAATTTACAATTAAGAACCACCAATTCACAGACTGAAAGACCGTCCACCTCTTCCCCTTCCCAAAAAACATATGCCAGTAGATGTCCGAACCAATGAAAGACTGATGTAAAGACTGATTTCCTCAGTTCCAATGTGTCCTCTTCCAAAGATTACTTACAGAATGTCTTTCAAGGCAGAAAACTATCACTTGCAATTCCTTCCGAATTTCCATTTATGAAAAAATTTAAAACTCAGTATCTTAAAAAAAAAAATAAAAGCCTTACATAGAGCATTTTTCTGCTCATTATAAAGAACAAAATTGCTGCTGAAATTGAGTGGAGATTAAAGCAGACAAAAATTACTGGAATCTTTAATATTAAAGATGTTAACGAAGGATGTTGCTAATAAAAATCTGAAGCTAATAAAAATGGAATATATGGAGTTCGAAAACAAACTCGAAGTTTGAAGTCTGAATTCTTAAGAGACCTTTCCAGGGGGCTTTCAGATTCGAGAAGAAGTGTAAAGTGCTAGACAGTCATTAAAATGGAGCAGCTTTGTGTTAAGTAAAACACTTCAGGTTTGTTTCTTTGAATTAATCTGCATTTTCCTTTAGAATTATCAGAGTATTGCCATTTAATTAGGTATGTTAGGACATATTACTATGCCAAGGCTTACCTTAAGATAGCCTCCAGATGACACAAGCATTTTACTGTCAGGAGAAAATGAGAGGTCTGTTACCCAACCACCATGTGTTGGTTCTCCTTCGTCTACAGTAACTGGGGAGCAGAAGTGAAGTAATGCACCTGTTAAAATGTCCCAGATCTAAAAGAGAGAGATTACGTATATAAGCAAACTTAATGGGGAAAAAAATCTCAAGTAGGGAAAGCTGAAATGTATTTTTAGAGAAGAATGTATCAGAGGAAAAAATCCTTGTAAATAAGCATTCTACTTGAAGTGACAGAATAATCCAAAAAATGAATTCTCCTCTTAGAACTGTATCATACATGGAGGATTTAATCACACATGCAATTAACAGTAGAATTATTATTAAATCATGTGAATCAGTTCCTCAGCATTCATGGAACATAAATCTATCCATATGGTTATAAGCTACTGTCTCATGTGGCAAACTTTGCTATTTTCCACTTGCCGATGTTTACCACAATGCTGACAAATTAGACATGCAGAACACAAACTACAAGAACTCTTCTGTCTGTGAACTATCAATTGAATTATAAACTAAACAGTAAGGTTAAAGCAGTACCCTTATTTCTCCTTTGTCATCTCCAGTGGCCAATAGCTTGTTATTAGGAGAGAAATTACAGCACCGTACACAGGCTTCATGACCTTTCAGCTCGTAAAGAACAGATGAGCTTTCAAAGCTCCATATCTAAATTGAAAACATTACAGAAGAGTGAAAAAGGTAAGTTCAAAAACAATTACAGCTTCTTTCTAAAAAGGCATTACTATTCAAAAGTACATAAGGCTTTTTGTATACATACATATATGTGTGTGCATTTATGTATGTATTTTACTGTAGTCTATTTTTCTTTTTATTATCTCAATCACACAAGAATGCATTTGCTACAAATTACTGAACCAACTGTGAGTATATTTTTTTCCTTGTTATATACTCTTTAATGAAAATGATTCCTTTACAAGAAAGTTTAAAGCTGTTCATAGTAAAAGGATTCATCAATCAATTTAGAGCTGTATTTTAAAAATCTCATGGGACACTAAAAATCTAATGAGGCAGCTCCAAAATATTAAACAGTTCACTTCTTTTTGCACCTTGCTTCTGAACAGAACCAGAAACTATGGACAGCACCTTTCATTGGAAATTTCAGAATTTTTTCTTAACTTAGGTTTCCAAATTAAGAATGTTAGGCTATTAACAAATCGATATAGAGAACTAAACAAAGTGTTCTGCACAAACTTGTGAATTAAACGTGCATTTTATTTGTAAAGAAGTCACCAGGACAGCCTCAAGTTATATCCAAGATCAATTGTGAATGACTGTAACAGCTTTAGAAACATGTTCACAGATACAGGAAATTTAACACTAGAAATACAACAGGATAACTTAAATAATCACTAGTTACCTCATAATAAAAAAAATATAGCATACATTTCAGGATAAATAAGGCATCATTTTTGTCTTTGTACAGAAAGTAACCAACCTTTGCAGTTTTGTCAGCAGAAGTAGATGAAAATTTACTACCATCAGGTGAAACAGCACAGGAAAGAACAGCACCTCCATGGCAAGCAAAATCTTTTTCCGTGTTTCCAGTAGTGATATTCCAAACCTACCAAATATACAGGAAAAATAGGTTACTTCTGTAATGCTGTAAAAAGGTTAAAAATCCTGCATCGTACACAACAATATATAGGAGATAAAACTCAGCTACATGGTTCTAATATGGCCAACATTTTGCTATACTTACTGGTATAGTTAAAATACAACAAGAGTCTAAATCTTACTAGAAATAGACAATGCAAAATTGTGTCTTAAAAGTCAGCTTACACTTTAGGATCAATTCAATAAAATGTGTGTCAACACAAAGTGCAGGAAATACCAAACGTTAGAAGAGACAGTAAAATGTATTTTATGCGATTTGTCAATTCACAGCCTTTTATTTACCTTAACGGTTCCATCAAACGACCAAGAAAGAAGTTTTGAATTTTCCAGAAGTCTAAAATCCTTGATTGCTTCCTTGTGCCCTCTTAGAAGCACACATTCGCTCAACTGCCAATTCCATACCTAATCATAAAGATGGAATACTTTTTTAAAAAAAAACCAACTTAATGGCAAACATAAGTTAAGAAGAATGAACTAACCAATTGATTTTTAAGTCACAGGAATAATAAAAAGTTCTCAAGGAGTTGTCAACTAATTAAAAGGTTAGATATTGAAGATATCCATAATAGAGATGCTGAAGATTGAGGATGCTATAGTGTTTAATAGTCAACCTATGAAAGAGTTCCCTATAATACACACATAATCTGATTTTCGAAGTGAATTTGATGCTTAAAATTCACTGATAACTTAAAAAGAAAAAGCAAATCAGTAATTTTCTAGGCACCTCAGAAGTTTTGGGTTTTAAAACTTTGATTATTGCAACAAATAGACTTCCGCCATCTGTCAGACCTCATATTTTCCACACTTAACTTTCTTTTATATTTTTGAAGCATATTTTTAATGAAATGCCACTTTGGTTTGCATTTTTATAACAAAATGAGACTTCTATTTTTAATTCAACTATTCATTGAAAACTGAAGAAGTGTCATTTTATTTTACAGAAGCTATTAAGCATCAATTTAATTTAAATGGTAGTTTTCAAATTAATAGGTTTTCTGCATGAAAAGAACAGAAAGCAGAGGTGTTCAGATGACAATCCTGGAGGCTTAACTGAGGCACTGTCCACTAGAGGGAGCCGAGGACCCAGAAGATAAGCTACCCACGTTAGACCTGAAAGAAGAATCCAAAAGCCAATAAACCGGTGAGCTGTCTGTACTGCTTGATTGACCACAGTGATGGCACTCAAGCTAGCTTCAGATCAAAACAAACACCGAAGTGGGATGCTGCATAGCTTACATGTATATCAGCAAGTGGGTAGAACACTGACGATGTTGGAACAGATTTGGTGAGCCAAATAGTGCTGAGGACCAGCACCCACACGTGTTTGAGAGGTTTTACTTCAAACCGGCTCAAGTTTGGTTATGTGGACTGAATGCTCATTAGTAGCTGGAGCTCTAGTTTAGGAATCCTGTCAGCATGCCTGCAACTGCTCGGCAGTGCAAACTAAAGCACAGTAAGCATAAATGACCAGGACATTCACTTCAAAAGTGCATCCCCGAGGTGAGCTAAAATGCTAGTATAGACGCACCAGAATGCTTCTCCAGAGCCAATCTACCTTGCTGAGAGGCAGAGCTTACTAATTTGAGACTACATTAGTGCAGCCATTCTATTTCTAGCTAGCATCTATATTCAGCACTGTACTGGACTAGATGGACACACCAGCCCGCTCAGAGACAGGTCTTTTTACCTCATTCCTTCAGACAACGTAAGCAAACCCACTGACAGACCTACCATATAGAGCCAGGTCTGGGTCGCATCCCAAACCTTTCACTTATGCCATCAGAACTGTTGAGTTATCTTGTTTGAAAATTAATGTTCCTTTCACCCATCTTAAAAGATTTGGTGCCTTTCTATCATCCACAGCATTAAAAATAGAAATTGTATAATATTCATTATCATATAAGGTATAAATAGAGGCTACAGTTTCTACAGCCCCTTGCCCCAAGATTGAGCAATACCGTAGTCATTTACTGAGTTTACATTATCTATAGTATAAAAGATCTTTTTAAATAAATTGTAGGTTACAACATAATCTTTTTAAATATCTTCCAAACCTGTATAACTGAATCATGAGCACTTGAAATGAGAGTCTGACAATCAGACGTAAATCGACAATGCTGCACAGACGTCCTGTAGGCCTCCCGGGATTTCAGAACTTTCCCATCCAACAACTGCAATACCTTTACAGTGAAGAATGCAATAATTGTATTTATTTTACATACTTGAGGAAAAAGAAGAAAAGAACATGCAAATTCTTTTTTAAATAACATGAGATTGTAAATACGTGATTCTCAGTTAATGGACTGGAACAATCAAAAATTCGTATTAGCTTAGTCCTTGGTAAAATGAAATTCAGAGCTACGTTATTAGCACTACCTTTAAATTATTGTCATTTAGGCATCATTCACAAATGTGAAAAAACTTTAAAGTATTATGTCGAAGAATATTATTGTACAGAGTCACTCAAATGACATTTCTTTAAAAAGAAAAAGCACAAAGAAGGGTGTTTTCCTACTATTTTTAAAATCAAATTTAGGATTTAATACCTTTATTGTTCCACTCTCCTGTCCAAAAGCTGCAAATTTAAGATCTTCACTTAAGCAACAGCAGGAAATGGGGGATTCTTGAGCTGCTGTCTGCATAATAACACTGTCCGTATTTCCACTGATAAACTGCAAGATAGGAAGTTAATTATCACAGTATTTTAAAATGTAAACTTAAATAAATTACAATACAGAGCTAAGAATGCTAAAGAGAACAATGTACCAGTTTCAAACTTTGAATTATATGGATCAGTTACTTTCATAAACCAATTGCTTTGAAGGTCAGTGTATCTTCACAGAACGCTCTCTGAACACAAGTTTGCAGAAGGAAACACATCTTGGTATTAGAAGGCTTTTTAAAGTTTGTCTGACTACAAAAAATAGTAACTCAAAATGCTAGTCCCAAATTTCAAAAGCCATATAGCGAGCTCCACACTCAAATTTACCTTGCCAGCCAGATTTTACAGCTCATGCCAAATGGAGCATAAAATACTATAAGCGCATCCTCTAAGGATGACTTTAAAATTATTAGCACATACAATACACCAAATTTCAACTCAGTATTGCCCTCAAATCAATTCCCCGGTGGAAAAAAAAAAAAAAAAAAAAAAAAATCTTTAGAACACAATGATTTAAAAACAAAGTTTAAGTTTAGAAAGCTACCAGCGTGAAGTATTTAAAAATGAACATACTGCACATCAAAAGGTGACTAGGACCCCAATTCTGAGACATTATAAATTACAAAGGGTAAAACATCACGTTGCAAGGAAAACTACTTTTAGAGATGTGATAGCAGAGATATACTGTTAAATTACAGTACACATGCTTAACTGCAATTTGTCTTTTCAGTCAAAAAGCGCAAGGGTGAAAAAGCGATTCTCTTTCTACAATGGAGGTCTCTCTCATGACTGCACTTCTACAGGATGTCAGAATATTAGGTAGATATCAAAATGTTAGGTAGAGTAAGAAACGGCTAATTTGTTGACAGGACAGACAAAAGAAGGAGGACAGAAAATAATCAGGAAGAGAGAAACAGGAAGTACAGGGCAAACAAGAAGAAAAGTTTCTGCAAAGAAAGCTCTCATTCTAGTAGCAGCCTAGGAAAAGCTGAGCATCTCTTAGGACTAGAAATCAAAGGCAATGGTCATGCTGATTAGCCAGGGTTACATAGCTTACGTATTCGCCTTCGGCCAAATTAGGACAAAGGACATGACCCTACACAAAAAGACTATCTCCACAGTGTCCCTCAGTGCAGGGCAGCAGAATCTGTTCCAACACTCACCTACCTATACATCCAGCAATGAGAAGTCACTGCTTTCGCAGTCCAGAACAAAGGTTCATTCCTATTCATACGCTGCTTTAGGCTAAACACCCGAAATAGCTACCTCATGGCCAAAGATATGGCATTGCCCATTTTGCGGGTTAAAACGCAATTGGTTTGCGTAAGCAGCATTCTGCAACAAATATGAAAGTGTCTCCGCTTTTAAACAATCAAGTAGAAGCATAATCTGAATGAACTGTATTTCCTCGACTTCAAAGAAAATCCTATCAGCTGACTTTATTTGATGTATTAGAGAACCACAGTAAAAAAAAAAAAAAAAGATGATGTGCATGCATTTGCTATCATGGAATGGAAAAATATATTTTGGATGCTAGTGTACGTACTACTTGGTGGGGGGGTCCACAGTAATAGAAGTGTATCCACTATTAGTATTTTCTTTAGGACATAAAAGACCCCATTCTCTCCTAAGGCTATAGGCAGACCAGGGCTCACCCCTTTCACTCCCCCAATTTGAGATGATTCCTTCAGCTATTACACAGTAGTTCTGATGCATTACGTACATGTGCTGTGTAACACCCGGTCTATATGTGCTGCACACATTACACATCACTGCGTACATCTAAGCCACTGGGAGGGCCCACAGCCTCCCCAGTCGTGACGAGGAAAACAGTTTTGTTCCTCTGCATTCAGCTTCAGTTTTGACATCAGCGTGGCAATTTCCCCTCAAACTTCATTTTTTGCTTACTAAAGTAGGCAGAGTTTCTAGATATAAAAATGTTATGATACATTAAGAGTCGTCTGCTACAGATTCAACTGTTGAAAGCCATGAACAAGCACTTCTTTTAGTGCTTCCTCTGTTTCCTACTGAGATTTGCAGATAACATTCAAATGTACTAATATTGAGAAATACAACTTACTTGTAAATGCTTCTGATTGTAAATTGCTAAAATCATCACTTCACCACTGTGAAATACAACATCTAGTTCACTTTTTAGCACAGCATCAGATGACTTGCACACCTTCTTTGTTTCCCAAATCTGTTGAAGAACACAGTATTTCATTAGTTTTATTAAAGGACAAGATGTAAAACTTGCTGAGTAAGAGTACCTGTAAAATAAAGTCTCATAAACTTGCAAGTAACACTGATTTTTTTAAATCAGTGAAAATTATGCTTCTGCTATTTCTATTTACTAGGGAAGGTTGTGCAACTACTATAGTGATTCTAACAGATGAAACAGAACTAATTTTTTCCAGGCTGACTAGTAGACTTGCCCGTGTTTAGAGTCACAGCTATAAAGTCCACAATCTTCTAATCCAAAGAAGAGCATTAAAATCCAATTACAAAAAATACCAAGTACAGACTTCTATACTTGAACTGCTTTCAAAACTCCAAGAATATAAAAGTCTTAACTTGGGAGAAAAGGAAAGGTTACTTTGATAAACTATAGTTCTACTTTCACAGATTTTAATGATGCATTACAATTATAGAAATCTATTCTAAATATTAACATGTAAATATATCTAACAATGAAAGTAATATCAAGTCTGCTAGGATCCTCAAAAAACTTCACAATTCCTGATTCAGATAAAATCTAAAACAGAATAGGAGGTTACAACTACTCTTGAACAGCCACTGGACTTAAAAAATCATATAGCTATACAGTAAATTTAGATATACAGTAAATAAAGTAAAAAAGCCAGCTCATTTTACTGCAAATCTAAATAATTGTATAACCAATATTTAAATTTATATTGGCTATAAACATACATAAATACTAAATATATATACCATATATAATATAAACATTACATATATTATGTAATTTTGTAATAAATAATTCCTTGAATGAATAATTTAATAATGTATATATAAATTCACATTTTTTAAAAAAGAAATATGTCATCTTACACGTATTGTCTGGTCATCAGATGACGTCAGAAATAAAGATCCATCTGGCGAAAATGTCACACAGTGAACCCAGCTCATGTGTCCCCTGCAATACGCTACTTTTGATAAAGATTTAATATTCCATAACTACAACAAAAATATGAAAGAAGAACTCAAATGGATTTAGATTTCATTTACAGGGAAAACAGTGCAAAACAAGTAGTATACTTAATTGCTATTTCTTCTAGTATTTTCTTACTTCTCGTTCTGAAATGTACATAACAAGATACATTCTCATGTAACAAGAACTGTGCCTGCTTATCACATTTCGATGGTTGGGGAAATTGAATCAGCAGCTTCTTTGACTGCTATAATTTTAAAAGATGAGGGGGGAAAAAATATCAGTCAGTATAAAAAAACCACCAAAACGAATTCAACTGACCACGTAAGACTGTAGAAACAAAACAACCCCCGAACAACAGAAAAAAAAACCAACCCCAAACCTGATACTTGTACAGCCTTACTCTAGCCACGCTAGTCCCAAAGTCATTCTAGCTGTTTTATTCCTTTTTCAGTGAGTTGCCACATTCTGTAGCAGCATATAGAAGGAGGGGTTTGTTTGAGTTAAGCAATGGGCAGGCCTATACTCCTGAGAGTGACAACAGTAACTTTAAAGAAATTTAGTAGCCTAGTCTTTTTATATAAGTGTGAGTTCTGTTGTCCAAAATGAATGTATAACTTTAAAATGTTATTTCCCAATTGATATTTTACATTTCAGAAGCGAACAAAGATTAAAAAGAACGAAGCACATTGAAAGCTTGCTAAAATAGCTACATTTGTTTTACTTCTGCATACAAGAAACTATTAAGACAAATGTAACATTTTTATATTACGCATAGTCTTTGCTGGTATACTGGAGTAAAGACAATCACTTACCTCAACAGAACAGTGAGACAAAGCAACAGCTACCAACTCACCACCAGGGCAAAAGTCACAGTATTGGATTGTACTGTGATGACTTACGATGACTTGCGTTAACAAATCACAGGTCTTAACATCAAAAAGCTGTGAACACATAATTACAATAGTTAGCGCCCACTTTGTACGACTTCACTATAGACAAATAGCTTATATGCTCAATAGTGTACATTCTTGAATGTAGAAGGTGTTTCGGTCAACAAGTTTGTTGCCCACATATTTTTACTTTACACACACTTGAAACCATGCACCTTATATCTGAAACATCTTAATGGCCTAGAATTTTATCTTTAATCATAATTTCTAACTAGATGATCTTTAAGGTCCCTTCCAACCCAAACCATTCTACGATTCTATACTACCTCACGAAAATTATTAAAGTGAGGTACTTACCAAAAGCTTATTTTTGGCTACCACCAAAATCATGTCACCATTTCTGGACCAAGAGCAACATTTTACTAAGACATCCACATCATCTGGTTGCTCATCTGCATTTTTGAAGAAATCTTTTATCTCAATACTTTTCAGTTCATTTGCTGAGCGCGTTTCCCAAAGCTGCAATAAAAAGTAAAGGAAACACACAAAACCTCTTTTTACTGATGTGGATACAGAATACAACAGGGGAGAGCTAACTCGCAATCACTTATAGGGAAGAAGGGAGACAGGGGGAAGAATACGAAAAAGCCTTCACTACTTTCCACGGTCAAGAAATAGCGTTAGAATATTCACAATCCCGGACAGCTTAGATCAAAAAAAAACCCAAACCAAACCAAACCCAAACAAACAAACAAAAACCCAAAAGGCAAAAAAGAGGATTATACTGTAGCAGAACGCTCTCCCTGGGTTTTTCCCTTGTATCATTCCAGCTACAACACTGTCGCTTAACAAAAGAATAGAAACAAAAATAGTATCTGTTCTGCAACTCTACTGAAAGTCCACTCACCATAAGAAATCTGGTATTCATCTAACTTTGCACCCTAATTTTATTGAAGCACCTGCCAAAAATCTACTGAGTATTTCTGTGCCTTACATCACAATTTTCCCTCTGAATGACAACAGCTACAGCAACCCTTCTTTCCTGATTTAGCAACTCTACGGGACGATAACAGTGTTTTAAGAACTGCAATTCCGAAATAGCATCATTCTGTTGCAACCAAAGGCAATAAGAATACTACTTACATTCTGAGGAAAAACAAAATATAAACCCCTCAATTCTCTTCTAGTGCATACATGAAAAATGGCACATAGAAATTGCTTTTAACTTTTATATCTCCTGACGATTCATTTTCAGAGATGACAGAACCTTCAATTAATCTAAAAATTTATTACTTTTTTTTTTTAAAAAAAAAAACAAGTTTCACTTCCCCCCCAAGTACATTTGGGAAAAAAAAAAAGATGGTGAAAAGTAAGGGATTCAAAATGAGGCTAGCTAAGATTTATTTATAACTACAGGCACCCAACTTTTTTTCCCTGGTACTGGACAAGCCATTTCAAAATCTTGCATTAAAAATGGGACCAACAATCAACTGTTTCAGGATTTAATTCATTAAAGTTGGCCACACAGACACAAAGTTTTCTTATACATATTTTGCATTTTATACAAAGAAAATCCATCATCAAAACAAACAGTTTATTTAAAAAAAATACACTGTTTACCTTTACTGTTCCATCTGCTGAGCAGCTAGCAACATATTCATCATTTGGTGAAAATCTACAGTGACTGACGGAATGTAAATGACCAATCATCGTATTTCTACAACACTTTTTGTTCAAATCCCAAAGCTGCATGAGAAATAAACATATAAATATCATAATATTCATGTGTTATTCAAAGACAGACTGTTCACATTCTTCTCAAAATCATGCAGGGGCAACCAAAACCTCAATTTTTTCTTCTTAGTTTTACCCACATGCTCATGGACTTGATGCTATGCACCGGGCTATCCTACAATTTACCTCCATCTGCTAACTTGCATGAAAACTATTAACATCAGAATTATACAGAACTAGTTAAACTTTCTGTACAGTGCAGAAAAGATCCTCAAACAGCACAAAGTTAAAGAAAGTTTCCTCAGACTGAGGAAGAAGCTTCTTCTTGCCTCTTTCAACTTTGAAGTTCAGAATTATGTAGCTTACACATAATAACAAAAATGAAATCTCTCACGTTCTTGGACAGTCTGAATATCATCCTTGTCACATCCATGCTAACAAAGTTAAAAGAACATTCCATATAGTTTTTTGTTTAGGGCTCCTCCCTCCCTGCCTGCTCGCCTCGCCCTCCCCCCCCCCCCCCCTATTTTCCAAGCCTATAGCCCATACTTCCTTTCTCAGTTTCCAAATTTCTGCCCTTTCTCCTATATATAAAAAAAGAAATCACACATTTGAGTGCTCAAGTGAGAGCTCAAAACGAGAACAGCACTTGTACCGTGTTCTCTGAAAAAAAAAAAAAATCAGGCCCTTTTGATTATTATGCATACTTCAGTTCTGTTATTCATTACTCATGAAAGTGTCAAACACTGTCTAAAATCTTAACCACATTTACAGTATAAAAAATGGTCATTTTAAACAAGTCCCTTCTAAATCTACCTATTCCAAGATGTCAGTCTCAAACAGCAAACACATCTCCTGAGACATCCAGGAGGTCAGTATGAAAGACTCTTCTTTCCACCTTGACATCAGATCGTAACTGTATTTTACTTCAAGTTTACACAAACACAAGCTCTTGCAAGAACTCTAGAGATGAGACTCCATGTTACAATTAAAACATCTCACATGCTGCTAGCTACAGCTGGAAGACAGTTGTCCCCCCAACTAACAGTCTCACTCCTCACTGTCTACTCCCAACACTTCTCTTGCACTGGAACCGGGCAACTGAGCCGCTACAGGGAACTAAACGAGTAGAAAACCAATCCCACCAAACAGAGGTTTTTACTGAGTTGGCTCCTTGAATCGTACCACTGCAGAATAAGATCAGCACGTGCACTGCAACAAAGGCAAAAATATACAGCCAGGACAGCAGGACCATCATCTTCAGTGCCAGTTAACTATATGATCTGCTTAGTTGTACTGTGAAATTGCACTATTTGCCACAGTCTAGGTCTTAGTTGATTCTTCTGTTTTCCCCCTTCCCTCAGATGCAGACTTCAGTTGCTTGGTTTCTGCTCTTTCTGTGTATACATACTGCCTCACAATCTGAACAGCGCCAGGTGGTTAACCCGACAAACCTCTCGCTTTGATTACTGTTATTTTGTTGGCTTCCACCTTCATTTCTTTACTATGCCCAGTCAATGTAATCAAAAAATGTACCTGCTACACTTCCATAATGCTTTTTTTTTCCCCCCAATCTTTCAGCATCCAGTTTTATACATTAATGTTTTCAATCCTAAATTTCTGCCTTCATTTTTCTTATGCTGTTTTTAATCAGGTATTTCATTCCCATATTCTCCCATTCCCATCCCACCCTCTAAAAGTCTTGCCAAAGCCCTCATCTTCATGCCCTACCAATAGAGGACTTGCCCATTCTCCTTCGCTGAGCATAAACACTCCTTCTGTTCTGCCTTGTTGAAATCTGATTACAGAGTTGTAGTCAGTACTCTTTATCTGCTGCCATCTCTCTTCTACTAGGCTCATTAAAACCCCTTGATTTATAGTGTTTAAGTATATTTATACATCAATAATTATCCTGTTATGGTAAGCAGCATGAGAATAATTGCAATGTTTTCCACTTACTTTGATGAAAGTGTCATTTGAGCAGGTGGCTAAAAGATACTGACCGCTTCTGTTATTGAACTGGCAGCAATTGACCTGCTCTGAGTGTTCTTCATATACACACCTACACTGGCCTGTTCTTGAATTCCAGATCTAGACAGAATTGAAAGATGAAAAAGACTTTTAAATATATTTTAAAAAGTACTTCATTTTAAAAAATCTGTAAACTATGCTGAAAGACAGATAAAGCCTGAAAACATTCTTAGTAACACCTCAAAAATGTTTTGAAGATAAAGGGAAAGCATATATATTTACATTTAGAAAGAAGAAGTTATAAGGGGAAAGGTCATAATTGAGATTAGAATCTGATAAATACTGGAATTTCACCAAGGTTTTGCTACAATACTGAGGAATTAAAAAGTTCAAATAATTCACATGTAACAGAAAAAAAAACATGAAAAAAAGAATTATGGATACATTCATCTCATGTTATGGATAGGATTGGACTCACATTATGTTGTACCTAAAAAGAACCATCTGATAACACAAGTAAAATAAGTGGTAATTCTGTAAGTATGACGTTAACATTAAGCATCTATTACGTTATGTAACAAGTGGGGCTTTTCTGTTTGTTTGTTAAGTAGTGAATTATCCACATAGGATTTAAGACAGTTAAAAACCACTTTAATCTTAAGAATCTGCTCTGCCTGAGTTGGTTAAAACTGAAATTAGAATTACTAATTTGAAAAAGATTTGTCTGCTCTCGGTTTCCTCACCTTCACTTTTTTATCAGCTGAACAAGTTGCTACAAATTCACCATCTGCAGAGAAAGCGCAACAAAGTATTTCATCATCATGGGCACTTATCTCCAGGAGTCTCTCTCCACTTCCTGCTTTAAACACCTAAAACAATAAACAAAAAAATCTTGTAACTCGCATACAATTTTAAAACACAAATATAAGTTTGTTTTCTCTCAAGCAGCTCTCTTCATATAAGCTGTTCATAAAACTGGTTTGCTTTTGAAAGCATTTATGATTTCAGGGAAATTAACATAATAATTATAAAAATATTTAATTTGAGCTTCGATTTTTATAAGGATGATAGAAATTGTTAGGGAGAGAAATAGTGAAAACTGATTTCTGTACGCAATGTGTGTTGCATTAATGACTTTTTCTACCCTCACTCTTTAAGCCTAAATCCATGTCCTTTCTCAGTGTTTTTTAATAGTAACTGCACAACACTGTATCTATTAACAAAATCTAAACTATTCTTAAAACTCCAAATTCCAGGTTTATATATATATATATATGATATCATTCTGTGGAAAGTAAGAATTTTAGCAGCAATTGATGATTTGGGGAACAAACAAGAAAAAAGTAGTAGTGAAAAGCCATACAGGATGACACAAGTCTCAGACTTGAGCTAGTCATAGGCAATAAAAGGACAGTTGGGGAAAAGTGTCACATATTAATCCATTTCCCCAAATTCTGGGATTTAACTTTACAATGGCGGGGGAAAAAAAAGAAGAAAAAAAAAAAAAAGCAGGTCTCTCTTTCCTCCTTAGGTTACATATTCTTACTTAGTAAAACAAATCACAAGGTGTTCTTTACAGCAGCGTTCAGGATAATAAAATTGTGAAGTCCTCATTTTTTCCCTAACCTTTTCATTGAATTGGAATATCAATGACAATGAAATGGTTGGTATTTGTTCAAACAGGAACATAAATACTGAAGTAACAGGAAATCTACATTATCCAGTAAATTCTGCAGCATATCTGTTCTTAATCTAGCAATCGTTTTTTTTCTTTTACAGAAACAATAGAAGTAGCCTCGAAAACTGAAAAGCTTAGGCCACTATTAGAAAAAAATATTAATAAGTTCAAAGTTAAACAATGAAAAAAAGGATTATTGCTATTTTTCCTATTACTTCTTCAACAAAATTTAGTTTAAATGCAACTGCAATCCAGAGATTTTATTTTTTGAGTAGAAAATGAAGAGAAAAATAAGCAATCTGCAGTCTCAATAATGAGGCCATTAAGTACAGAAGCCCAGCACAGTAACTTCAGCACAGCATAAAATGAGTACATCCACCAGGCATCTCCTTAAAAGGATGCCATGATCATAATATTGTAGAAGCCAGCAAATAAAATAAATAAAACCACAATAACAACACATTAAGTAGCCAAACAAACAGCAACTAAGCACCACTAATACTATTACTTTAGTACTCAACTCATCAAGCATCCAAAACAATACCAAAGGCTTGCAGAAAAGTTGTTCTTTTCCCTTACCTTCGGCTGTCTGGAATATGGATACTTTACCAGGTTACTGGCTGGCTGATTGCTAGTTTTCTTGAGAGCTGGCTGGCTCCCCTCCAGGCAGACTGCTGGCAAATTTATATTAGTCACTTTCCTCTCTGTCTCCCCTAATCCACTTCCTAAGCACTTTGGGCCCATTTCCATTCTGATACCGTCCTCAACTTCAGGGATTCATTTTTCTCCCCAGATTTATTTCTTTTGCATAAGACAATTTGCTAATTAAGCATCAAAGCAGCATAATGTCCATTACCATCCCATAGAAATAGTAAAGCTATAACTGAAACGTCTTACTGTTTCTCAGTGCTGTAGAAGGTCTACTGTGACTGGAAATAACATTTTTGCAAGCAAATACGAAATATGCTGGGGTGCATTACTTAAGCTGTGAGCTCTTCCGTATCATTAAAAGCCATCTCATGTTCATGTATTACACCAGTGAGAGTATAAACCCTGAAATCACACAGTTTAGCTTTTGAACTAGAAGATAATGCTTACCATTATAAACATGCAACTTGATGTTTACATAATAATACATCCTTTTCAATCATCGGTCTCCAATATGTTCTAGATCCCTACTATCTCCACATACCAGCAAAAGAAAAGCAACGGGACTGTTAACAAACGTTATCAAAATGGTACACAGCATCTCTTTTCACTCGTGCATAGGTATCTTACCTGAAGTGTTTTATCAGCTCCACATGATGCTATTCTTTGTCTATCCTTAGAAAAGCAGGCATGGTAAACTGCGTCTCTATGTGGACGAACAACCAGACGGTAGAGGTTTTTCAAGGATTTTTTATTTCTACAGGGAAAGACAGTTGATTTTAGAGGAGCGGGATTTCCTAGTGTCTTTTTATTATTCAAAAACCTCGACAAAAAGATAACACTTTTTCACACATTTTGAGCAGCAAGCTTTATAACAAACCAACCAACCCACCCACTATACCTCACCTCTCAGCCTTTATGCTGAAGTAATAAGGGAAACACAAATTCCAACATTCACTCACAGTTTTTATTGCCCTCCAATAGTTAGAGCTTAGAGATCAAGAAAGATAATATGTGCACGAGAAATTAACATGCTATTTTATCAGCAAAGCTGTTGCACTGCAAGACACAGCCTTCCTAATGACATTTTTATGATCTGATGTGCGCTATTTCCAAATACAAATTTCCTCCTGAGAATTCTTGTTCTCCTGCAGGTTCCTTTTCAAGCTTATTCCAAAACATTTGTAAATTTGTTTATATCTTAGTAAATTTACTTAATTTTCACAGCAATGACTCAATTCTTATCACTAGATATTTAAATAAAATCTATGACTATCACCGCATTTCAATCAGATATTAAGTACAGAATCTAACACATCTTAGATGACTCTTGCCTCACTTTAACAAAAACTTAGAATTAGTAGCAATCATAATCATCCTGTGTAGCTAGATCTTAATACAGAAAGCTGTCACTGGAATATGATGACATTTGGTGATGAATAGATCATTACAAGATTCATTTTTTTTCTAGAGTCAAAATGAATCGATGTACTTCAAGTTTTTATCATTACCAGTTTCAGTCTTCAGGCTTAGCATTTAAATAATGGGTAAAACGTCTCAAACAAAGTAGCTGTGCTTTAGAATGAAAACAATTTTTCACTGCAAAATACTGACTCACCTAAGCCAACATTTTTTTTTCATATTTTAATAAAGCTAAAATTGCTGGTCAAGAGAGCAGTGTGTTCACCTACATATCCTACAAACCATTTTTAGAACCTTGACCTAGGATGCAAGACAAAAACATCAGTCTCTGTTCTGCTGATTTCAGTCATGTTCTTCAGTGTAAGTCTCCCAGATCCAAGGTGAAAGCCCTGAACTACCCGGAGATTGACTCTTCTGAATTGTGCAACTTCCAAGCGTTTTTGTTAGAATTCGGTTAGTTATGCAAAATGAAATAACCAAATATTCAAAGAGAAGACCTGAATTCAAGTATGCCTGGATTAGCCTGCCTGTTATTACCATGATTACCTGACATAGAGTCATTCTGTTTTGTAACCACCAAGTACTGCAGATATCAGAACAGAAACATCAAACAGAAGAATCTAACAGAGAGAGATTACATGGTCAGATGACTACCAGACTACACTGGAAAAATGTTTAGATATGTATACTTTTTCCTTAAACAACTTCCAAAAATATGAAAACAGCAAAGAATTATTTAAGTAGGAGAAATTCCAAAATTGGGTAGAGATTACAAAGCCTTTTAGTATTTCCCATCTCGCTACTTTCAAAAACTTTGCACGTTAACACAAATGCTCTCCTTTTTAAAGTACACATTCTCCTAGAAAAACTAAAACCATACTGTAACATACCCAATACTTGCACTACAATTCTATCTCTTTTGTTTTTGAAAAAAGTTAAGTATTTAGAGACGTTTCAAAGTATCTTATTTTCATCTTTGTAGAGTTATTTAAAAGGAACAATCATTGACTACAGAAGTAAATATATTCTTCTATTTATTCCTGTGTTATTATTACTAATTTGTGGCCTTACATATCCAGAGTTCCCCTCCTCCCACAAGTTCTTGAAAATTATTTCACTTCCTTTCCCCAGAAAAAACACAGTAGTTCTTAAAAAGGTCCTTATATTAGCCATACACTGTATTTAGTTGTACATTAAATGATTTTCTTGGATCAAGGAATCAGCATATCAGCAGATGGACTGCAGCTACTTACATCCATTCCAAATAAAATGCTCCTGTTTCTCTTTGAGCATGTAGCTTGGCTTGTTGATACACCTCTGATGTCTCTGGTTGGCAAAGACCCAGCTGTATAATGTCAGGAAACGGCTGCCGTCCAAGAAGGTGTCCATTTAAAGACAGAAATTCCTGGAAGTTCTCACGTACTGTGCTATCCTATGTACACAGCAGATAACATTTGATTTCACAGAAAGTGGATTTATTTCCTAAGTGCCCTTTGCTTTTTTAATTTTCTATACAGCTAATATTCTTTCAGAAGCACTTAGTTCTATTTTTCTATTTAGCTCTATCAGCAAGTACATACGATAGACTGAAATATTTCATTATCCTATTCAGGAAAACATATTATCCTTATTTTTCAAATAAAGGATATTGGCAACAGTGATTTACTCAATAAGCAGTCCACGTGAAGTATCAGAACGACTATTCCAAGCCGTCAACAAAATTCTACTCCTCCTCAAAAGCAGAATACCGTATATACCCACCATTAGGTATTGTTGTTCACCATAGTTATTGAGTTCCACAGTCAATTACTTGGGCACACACTGAAGTTACAACTAAAACTGAAAACTAAGCTTTCTTCACTTTTCTCCAAGTTAGTTTAACTTAGTACCTTTTTTATGTTTCAGGTTTTTAGGCTTTCTATATATCTCCCATATATGCATACATCCAACAAAATGCAATTAAACATGGAAAAGTATATTTGGAACAGACTAATCATTTACCTTTTAGTATCATACCTTTTGATCCAGGATTGAACTATATTCTACGTATTCATGAATCAGATGAGCAGGCCCTACCAATTCTGTTTTAGCTTTAATCCAATCTAGAGAAAACATAAGGTCATGGAGTTCCTACAAGAAATACAAATTAAAGTTCTGAGCATGAGTTCCACAACAGAATCTGCTTAAGGGGAAAAAGAAAAGCACAGGAAATACATCAGGTATTTAATATGCTTTGGTACAATTGCCTCCAGTTAAAAACTTCGGAAATTTCCCGTTTCCTGCGTCTTAATCATGTATGAAAATTCTATACCCAATCATGGGTATAGAAAGCTAAGCTTGTTGTTTTAATGCAAAGGACTACTCTTTGATACAGCTAGTCAGAGAAGGGATGGGGGTACAAGGCAAATCTTGACTTTTGTAGCACACAAGACCTGGTTTAAGATACAACTCTGAAAAAGCTTCTTCTAGTCCAGTCTGGCAAAGATCACTCTGCTAATAGTGATCTGTTATTCTTCCTAGCAGATGCTGAATTTGAATGAAAGCAAAAAATCTGTTATAGTTGCATGTAACTTAAAAATGAGAAAGCTACTTAACAGGCAATCAAAAACTGCAAATAGAATTATTAGAATAGAATACGCTATTTCAGTTGGAAGGGACCTACAATGATCATCTAGTCCAACTGCCTGACCAATTCAGGGCTGACCAAGTTAAAGCATGTTATGAAGGGCATTGTCGAAATGCCTCAAACACTGACAGGCCTGAGGCATCGACCACCTCTCTAGGAAGCCTGTTCCAGTGTTTGAACACCCTCTCTGTAAAGAAATGCTTCCTAATGTTCAGTCTAAACCTCCCCTGGTGCAGCTTTGCACCATTCCCGTGTGTCCTGTCACTGGATACCAGGGAGAAGAGCTCAGCACCTCCCTCTCCACGTCACCTCCTCAGGAAGCTGTAGAGAGCAATGAGGTTGACCCCTCAGCCTCCTTTTCTCCAAACTAGACAAGCCCAAAGTCCTCAGTCACTCCTCATAGGACATGCCTTCCAGCCCTTTCACCAGCTTTGTCACCCTCCTCTGGCTGCATCCAAGGACCTTCACATCCTTCTTAAATCGTGGGGCCTGGAACTGCACACAGCACTCCAGGTGAGGCCACACCAGCGCTGAACACAGTGGGGTAATCACCTCTTTTCACCAGCTGGTTATGCTGTGTTTGATGCACCCCAGGATGCAGTTTGCCCTCTTGGCTGCCAGGGCACACTGCTGACTCCTACTGAGCCTGCTGCCAATCAACACCCCCAGATCCTTTCTGCAGGGCTGCTCTCCAGCCACTCCTCTCTCAATTTGTACTTGTGCTCGGTGTTGCTCCATCCTAGGTGCAGAATCCAGCATTTGGACTTGTTAAATTTCATCCCATTAATCATTGCCCAATGCTCCAATCTATCTAGATC
Source organism: Phoenicopterus ruber ruber (assembly GCA_009819775.1). NCBI lineage: Eukaryota > Metazoa > Chordata > Aves > Phoenicopteriformes > Phoenicopteridae > Phoenicopterus > Phoenicopterus ruber. The sequence continues at coordinate 53,512,626 of CM020215.1, read as the reverse complement.
CTTCTGCAAGGCCTCTGGTCCCTCAAGAGAGTCAACAGCACCTCCCAGTTTGGTATCATCAGCAAACTTGCTAATGATGCCTTCAACTCCTGGATCCAGATCATTGATAAAAATATTGAACAGAACTGGCCCTAGAATTGAACCCTGAGGAACACCACTGGTGACCAGTCACCAGCCAGATGTAGCCCCATTTGCTACAATCCTTTGAGCCCTGCCGTTCGGCCAGTTCTTCGCCCAGCACACCCACCATGTACCTGCTCATCTCACAGTTGGACAACTTGTCCAGAAGGATGCTGTGAGGGACAGTATCAAAAGCCTTACTAAAATCCAGAAAAATTACATCCACCACCTTCCCTTCATCCACTAAACAGGTGACCTTATCATAGAAGGATATCAAATTAGTTAAACAGGACTTTCCCTTTGTGAATCCATGTTGACTGTGCCTGATGATTGCATTATTCTTTAAATGCCTTTCAACAGTAGCCAGTATAACCTTCTCCATAATTTTTCCAGGAACTGAGGTTAGACTAACAGGTCTGCAGATTCCTGGGTCTTCCCTCATGCCCTTCTTGTAAACTGGAATAACGTTGGCTAGCTTCCAGTCAGCAGAGACCTCCCCAGGCTCCCAAGATCTTTGGTAGATCATCAAGCGGGTTCCTGCCATAACATCTGCTAGCTCCTTCAGTGCTCTGGGACGAATCCCATCAGGCCCCATGGACTTGTGAACATTCAGCTGATACAGCTGGTCCCTTACAATTTCAGTGTCCACAAATGGAAAGTCACTGTTCCCACACTCGTGGTCCTCCGACTCAGGGGACCAGGCAGCCCAAGTATTATTGAAGACTGAGGCAAAAAAAAGCATTGAATGCTTCCGCTTTTTCTTCATCCTTATTAGTCAGATGACCATCTTCAACAAGTATCAGTTCAATGTTTTCTTTAGACCTCCTCTTGCTTAAAAAAGCCCTTCTTGTTAAAATAACATACTTGCTGGGATCAGAAAAACTGCTTAGAGACAACACTGCACAGGCTCAAAGTATATTCCAATTTAAAAATCAGTAAATACTGCAAGGATTAAAAGATTATCGTGGTTAAACAAAGAAAAAGAATACCTCCCATCTTTATTAGCTTTCCAACAAATAAAAATCATATCTAAATAATGAGAAATAAGTAATATAAAGAGTGTAAACTCTGGGAAGCATATAGTCATAATGAGACAGACTAAAGAACTCTGAGAAGCTAATTCAACAAGATGTAGAAAGGCTAATAATAAAAACATTTTTCCAATACATTGAAATTAAAGAGACTGAGATAATAAGTACGATCCAAAAAAACTAGATTTGTAGCCCACATTAATTATGAAGGTTCCTATAAGATATAAGTACACAAAGTGTATTTTATATGATGAGTCAGATGAACCATCTCAAAAGAGGTTCAACTGAAAAGGTGTGAGTACATGTGAAACAAAGCAATTAGCAACCGGGACCAAATGCTATTCAAGGCAAGAATTCTAAAGACATTCAAGTGAAACTACTGAAGTATTAATCTTCCTGCATGATTTGCATCTTATACTAGCTCAGTACCTAAAAAACAGTAGGTGCCAAAAATGACAGCAATTTTTAAAGGCACCAAGGCAATCCTGGGAACAAGATATTTGCCCATCTAACTCTTGCTGGGTTTTTTTTGTGGTTGTTGAAATCTGGTAATACAGAGAATAAACTTTTACACAAAAATCAGTATGACGTAACAGGAAAAAACTAACAAGACTTTGGTAGAAAAAAGGAACTAATCTAATCAAATTCTCTGAAGAAATCAATTTACTTGTATTGTCACACAATAAAGCAAGCCTGGGTTTTCAAAAAGGTTTAGAGAAGATTTCTTATCAAAGCTCCTTCAAAAGGAAAAGACAGACACAAGCTATTACGATACAAAATAAGAAATCTTCTCAAGAACTGGTTTAAAGGACAAGACACAAAGGGTAGAAACAAAGTAGTTTTCGTAACTGACAGGGATTATCAGTGGAGCCCCTAAGGGACAATGTTGAGTGTTTACCTATCTGCACAAAAGCCTGGGAGAAGAGAGGCTCAAGTGGGCAAAAGCCTGGGGGGAAAGGCAGGGATAAGGGTGGGTCAAGAAGGGGAACAGAGGACACTAGTCAGAACTCACCTTCTGCATGTTGGCACCAGCCATGTGATATGCTAGAAAGTTATACCAGTACATGCAATCCTCCTGAGATGGAACAGGCGTATTAACTTTGTAATATTTCTTGTACTGATTTACTATGTTTTTATGTAGCTCCTGCAATGTGAGTCAAAACACACTTTGTTAATAATATACCAAGGTATGGATTGGTTTCAATATTGAGGAATTATAATTGTTATTAATATTATATTGTATATAGTACTGAGGAATAATATTATTTCTCAATCATAATACATCAACAACTGAAGTAAGAAAAGCTTACCTTCCAAAACTGTACACTTAACCTAATTTATTACTTAAGACTTCTCCAGAAACATTCTCTGGATATTAAAAGACAGAAAAGCAAGCTGTTAACTTTCCTTCTTAGGTTGAGCACAGCTATCAAATCACTTTTCACATTAAATGTGGGTAGCCAACAAAAAAGACCCTTACATATGTAGAGCTAAAGCAAGTCTAAAAACTTGCCTTTTCTTTACATCTACTCTTTCTGCTCTGTCCTTCAGAACTGATAAATTTATTAGGCCCAACTTATAGGTCCTCTCCCTGCAAGTATTGCCTTAAATTGAAAAAAAAAGGAGTAAAAAGCACTTCTCTGTATTAAAGAAGAAACTTCCTATTCTGGTAGGGTCTCGATGCCTTTGGACTCATCAGTGGAAGATTCCATCTCCTGCTGGAAACATCTTTGACAGAGAAATAATGGATATAGTCTTCTCTCAGTTTAGCTTCTTAGCTCCAAATGGAACCATCATGAAATCACTCCAAGTTTCAAGTTGAAAATAAATGTTTTTAATTAGTCAGCACTAAGTTTAACTGCATTGTGGACATATTCTATGAAGCTATTCTGGATACCATTTAACAAAGGAACATTTTCTGAAGAATGCCCAGCTTTGGAGAGTAAAGTTAAAAGTAAATAGATTAGTCAATACCCTACCTGAAGCTGATTGCGATTCTTCTCTGTAAGAAAGTCAAGTTGAAGATCATGTAAATAATAATGGAATGACTTCCCATTACGATCACAGAACAACAGCGATTTGTTAACAAATTCCTGTAGTATATCTTCAACTTCTTCAGTTTCCATATCCCAAAGAATACAGAGAACCTAAAAAAAGCACATTAAGACAGAAAAGCATCAGAACTAAGGGGTCATATGACTTGTATGAATATCACAAAAGGCTACCAATTAACTGACAACAAAACACATGCTAACAAATATAGACATATTACAAATGGTAATAAATTCAGGAAGTTACCAGTTCTTCCATACCAAACTACAGGACAGATAATACAAGTTATCCTACCTTTTGTCTATTTGTGCTGATTTATGTTGATCATACCTTTTTCTTAAAGGAGACAAATTGCACATAACAGTTTTTAAGCCTTCAGAGAGCTCAATTACAATCTAATTAAAGAGCTATATACAGAATGCACATTAAACTAACATTATGAATACATTTATTCAGTTACAATTTTTTAGTTTAACTACTGACAGTAAAAGTCATGATACATAACGGACCTGACCTACCCAATCTAGCAATTACTATTAAGCTACATACAGCATAAGTTACACACAACAATTATAAATTTTACAAATTCTTTAAAGTTGTTGTTTGTATCTCACTAAAAATGACGAGATTTCTGCATTGGTGGTATTACCTTAGTAGGTACTTTAACATCTTTTGGGAGGATAGAGAGGTCTTTATAGTAGTCTTTATAATTGTCATTCAGTTGCTCAACACTTATGGACATTGCTTCATCAAGGGCTTCATAATCATAAGAAGAAGATTTTCTTATTCTTTTAAACTGCTTATTCTGCAGCTGTTTGAGATAGTATTCCCAACGACTAGGGAAGTCTCGTAATAATGCACCTATCAAGGATATCACAAGAGGAGAACCTGAAGGAAAAGATTAAATTAATCTTAGAGGTTTTCAAGGAACACAATCCAATAGTTTAGTCAACTGGTTGAATAAATCAGGTAATTTTCCCAATATACTGATTAAATTCTTGAGGTGCAGAGAACAGACAAACAAAACATCATCCATGTAGACAACTGCAAACTCACCAAATTTAAGTGTAATGGGGGGCTGGGGGAGATACGCTGAAGAAAACTACTCAAAAATCAACATGAGACACTTCTATTTAGTTTAAAAAAAAACCCAAAAAGCATTTAACAAACACTTGTGTTTTCCTTAAGGCATACAGTATTAAAGAATTTTCCCTCCTCTATCTGTAAGTCAAAATCTAGAAGAAAAAAATACATTCAGTGGTAAATGGTACGTTAAAGAGTGGCAAGTATACCTTTGCATTCCCTTACAAGGCAGTTAGCTTGTTCTGGCAGTTCTGATATCTTCATATTCACAAACAGGGATAAAATCTCTAGTCCTTTGTCATGTGCTAGTCCACTTTCCACATGAACCTCATATTTATTGCCTAGACAGAAACATGGAAAAAATTTAAAAGAATGTAAAAAGTCCTATGGAAATGGAGAGTATTTTCCAGGCAAAATATGGAGCAAAGGACCTGGCTCATTTTTTGCATAGTATATTATATGCTTAGTACTAAGAACAGTATAAATTCTACTTATTCAGAATCATGTTTGCATTAGAGAGACAAAAAAATCAGACTATAATAATTACAAATGCATTATGGGCATGTCGTAGCAGTGACAGCTTAATAGCATAAAGATAATCAGTCTAACAGCAGCAGTGTCACAGAGGTTAATTTATCCTGTCGAGAATCATTCCACTCTTCAATGTAGACATATAACGTTCAGGATAACATATAACATTTATTTCACAAAGAGCATAAAGTCTTACAGAGTAGAATTCTAAAACTTTGCCCCTTGTGCACAAGTTGATAGATATAGATTCCTTACCGGCCACAGCATCTGTTACGCTCCTGTCCCTGCTGGTGATAAGAACCTGACATTGATTATCAAATGCTTTTAATACCCAGGAATCCCAAATGTCATCCAGGATCAAAAGAGATCTAGTGCAAGAAGAAACATTGCAGATTTCAGATCAACTATTACTGCTAAAACACAGTATTGCATTTTAATAATGAAAGTACATTTTCAGAATTTGCAATGTATCACTGCATAATTTTTTATATTAATATGTAAAATATCTTCAGAGGGCATTAAACACTGTGCAAGAAAGCTGAATGCAAGTATCTAAAAAAAAGAAGTTTTTACTATTTATTGCTTTATAGCTACAATTGAAGTGTAAACAATAAAGTTTTGAGAAATATTTCCATGAGTAGATGCCAGGGAAACCAATATTTACTTTGTTTTTCAAGTCATCAGATATCATAAATGAAGAAAAAAGTTGTATAGGACTAGATAACAACTCTGCTTGACACAGACTAGTGATAAGCTTTGTGGGAGAAACCATTTCAGTGTCCTTTTGACTCGAGAGTTTTCAGTTTTGCTCCTGTATCCTCAGAAAGCTATATAAGACTAATCCTCTTGTGAAGGAATTGTCTTGGATGCTGAGGCTTTTCTTATATAAACAACATTTTATAGTAACTACATATTCACATCCTATGGCTAGTCATGTTTGTAGGTTACTACATGGAATCTCACCAGAATAATATATGATAGACTTCCCTACACCTGCCTATATCTAACAAACAAGTTACTGAAAACTGTCTTTAAAAGGTTGGTTCCAAAGGAGGAAGAAGTCAAAAAGATTGGCTGGCAAGTAGATTTATGAAAAGAAATACCAGTTATTTGCATTATGTGTGTTTTGTGGAGGAAAGAAAGTTATAGAAACCCAATCCTACAAACTGTTTACATTTACTGCCTTTTTTTTTTTTTTTTAAAGGGATGGAATTTTCAGCTACACTCGTCATTGGTTAAATTGTCCAATTCCCACCGAAGCATGCCAAGACTTGCGCGTTTTTCTTCAGCTAAATGACACTTATGCCATCAATGCTTATTTATAAGGATTTTATCCTTCATAAACAAGTGCATACACATTATACCACATTTTCAAAGTTGCATATAAATCTTGGATACTCATATCTCATTTTTATACAATTCCTCTGTTAACACCCTTTTGATAAATCAGAGCGTTTACAAGAATACAATCATAGCCATAAATGACTAATTTTGTGGTATTTTCATATTTGAAAATATGCTGGGCAGCGTGAATTACAGCCTGATTTTATGTTTTTAATTAATGTGAGAACTTCAAAGTCCTCCCAGTATTTTGGTACCAGTGACTTTCTTCCCCAATTATGCCAAAAAAACTTAAATCCTAATTAGGATTATAAAAAAATTTTAAAAAAAGAAAAACAAAACCCACAAAAAACCTCAAAACACTGTGATAACAATCACAGGAGATTTAATTCTGAAATTTCTTACTTTAAAGAATATCATAGCTTCAGTTTCTTCAACCACAATTCAACAAAATACACAATGCTATTTTGCTCAGAAAGTTTTCATTTGACTAAAACTTTAATCTCAAGAAATGTACTGGGTTGACTATTTGAATCCAAAAATAGCTGAAGTGACTTTTTGTCACCAAAGAGAATTCCAGTGCAGAGCAAGCTCCACAAGCTGCAGAACCAGTGAAGCTTGGTTTCCAATAAACTTGCACCGTATGAACCTCACTCCCCAGTACGTTCCCCTCTACCTCCTCCCATGCCCACTATGATTTCCCAGATAACCCACCATCAGCAAGACTTTCAGTTTGTTCTTACAACATTCCCACATTTACCTAAGTGGGTGGGACGCAGCATAGGCTGTAGCCTGTTCCCAGCTCATGTATTCAAGCTGGCCAGTTAGCAAGACAACAAAATGTGTTTCCCTTCAATTCATTCTGTATAACCCTTTCCACTACCAAAGGCACCTACTTGGATTTCTCTTCTTTATCCAACTGTCAATTTTTCATAAACTTACAGAATTTTCAAAGATAGAACGTTCCTACCTTTAGAGTCAATTTTGGCAATATGATCAAAGTGTTTAGGACAGAGGAGGAGAAGGGAAAGGACAAGCAGGACTAAGATGAACAGTGTGATCACATTGACATGGTTTCAAAATGGCGAAAAGCAGTCAGACTAGAAAAGTTTTATAATCAATTCTTGTACTTTTTCCTTGAGGTGCAGTCATTCTCTGCAATACTCCTACCTAACGTCTGTTACTTTATCTTGAAACAGATTAATGAACATTGCCAGGTCAACAGCATCCTACATGAGATGTCTGGCAGCCTATACGGAAGACACTGCCACAGCTAGCATTGAAATGCCCTCAGATAAAACCAACTGCCTAATCGTTTCCAAAGCTGCCACTTTCTCTTTTCCCCTTAGTTTCCTCAGCATACAGGTGCTCTTTTGATGAAACACAGTAAGTACCTCTCAAATGAGTCACTTTGTGCACTACAAACACAATAGAGCATAGCACAGCTTATCAGCCATGTTAGGCTGTCTTGTTACTTGGCTATACAGTAGCTGCCAACTTATGGAACAGTTCATGATACCATAGGGATACATCTTACAAGAAAATAGCACACAGTTCTCCCTTCTACTCAGAAGAGACTGTAATGTCGTGCATGAATTAAACATCCAAATTCTTCTGTATTGAAGAGTTTTGTTTTGTTTTTTTGATGAACAAATAACAAGAACTGCATCAGTGGAGACAACCACTTAATATATTTCAGGGAAACCTGCACTTTCAGTTCAAAGTGTCTTGTTTGCGCTTTTCATATAAGACTTCCACAAAAAATGAAAGATTTCTTGTGGAGGACCTAGCAGTGTTTTTCAAATCTTTTCTTCGTAAGAAAGATATGGGATTTTTCTGTACAAAAATGCCAGTAATCTTCTACTCTGTCATATATAAAGATCACAAGGTTGGAGTATTATTCCCAAGAGATCTCACTCAGGTGCAGCCTCGTTTAGTTTAGTACAGATTTTCCCAGAGTAATGAAATCCTCAACAAGTAACAAAAACTATTGCTCAAAGACGAAAAAAGCTGTGCAGTGACTGAGATGGCACTTGATTAAATCAAGTCACTTTTCCTGAATTTTGAAAGTAATTGGTTTCTTAGCGATAATTGATCGTATCACGAAAACTTGCTTTCACTTTGATAACTCTAGACCAAACACTTTAAAAAGACATCAGCTGTTCCAGAAAGGAAAAATTTTCTGCAGTGATACACACCCTTTTACTGCTGCGTGATCCTCACACATCAGTGAAGCATTCTACGTACACAATGAGAACACTGAAAGTTAGAGCAATTCTTATTTCCAACTGTTCATTCACAACCTTCATTATTCAAAAACTAATCAATTCTCAAGCGAATGTGACTCCTGCACAGCTGGTTAACATATTTTGTTAGCAAAAGCCTTATTAGCGTACTAAATATGTTCATACCCAGGACAAGCCTACAATGTGCCCCTTAAGTTACTCCATTAAAAAAAAAAATCTAAACAGGGTCAGAGTTATACTATGTATATTATACATCTGCCTCTAGCATCTATTTACCCTTCAGCTTTTGTACACTTATCTGACTTAACTTATTCTTTTATCATATGCAAGTCAGTAATTTAGAACATTTTAACGGGAACCCCTACACAAGAATTAAAACTCTAGAAGTATTGTTAGCTTCACCTTGAATAACGCTTCCTAATTATCTACAGTAAAACAGAAAAAGGGGAAGCAAAAAGTGGAAGAGTTAGGAAGTTGGTTTTAAACAAACAAACAAACATACCAGAGAGACATGTAACCACAACACAGACACCTTAGACGATTAAACCAAAGTTACTCTGTGAAGTTTTATCAGTTAAAAGAACAGTGTTTCATTTTACTGACATCACCTGGGATATTTGCGTAGCATTAGCAAACGAAGACGATCTTTAGCCTCCTCAATGTTAAGTGGTGGCCTTTGTGAAAGAGTAGAGTCATGTTCTAATCTACTACAGAGATTCTGTAGTTTTATTAGGAGCCCTGCTTTGTCCTGTTTTCCAACAGAGATCCAGTGAACTCCTCCTGGAAAGTAATCTAACAAGGAAAGCAACATTAATCATGCTATACATTTAAAATCAGAAATACTTAATAGCAGCTTACAATAGCAATCAATAACTCAATTTCAATTAAAATGTAAAACTGTGAAGCCTATTGCAAGCCAACCTTCCAACTCTGCCATTAACATGGAAGGATGGTTCTACAAGACCACTACTTTTTGCTTTTAAAGGAACAGGCTCTGTAGGGCAAATTCCCACAGAGAATTCATGCTGCCCCTGATGCTGTCGTCCCTCCTCTCTACATGCCTTCCTGCTTGTCCCTTGACAATCCCTTCTGCATCCATCTTCCTGCTAGTCTGACCTAGCATTTACTTTTTTCACCCTGTACTACTGCAGGAGTTCAGAGCCTGGGATGTGAAAATTATCCCAAAACAGTGAACAGGAAGGTGTCTAGAAGAGTCAGCTGCAGCAGAGGATGCTGTAGTCTCTATCCCTATATGATGTTTTCTAATGCCCGAGTCCCACTTTCTCCTCCAAGTGTCCTATGCAGGACAAACAAGATAATAATCATTAAATGGTTTCATTTATGATCTGCTTTAAACTAAAGTGATATTAGTGTAATCACTCCACAAATGCCTGCCACTATTAAAATATATGCAAAACTTAGAGCAAGATTTTTTAAACTCGCATAGCAAGGGGAAGAATCTGAGGACTTAAAAAGCAATGCCCCAAAGGAATATAAACTAAGTATGATTATTTTGCACTTACAGGAATAACAATTTCGAGCTAATTAAGGATGTATCTACTCTCATAAACCGAAGCCGATTCCAAGGTGAAAAACTATTGAGAATCTTTTCCCATAAATTAGTAAAACATTTAGTGATCCTAGAGCACTAAATGGTTACAAAAGCTGTAAGTTGCAAGCAAATATTTCAAAAGCACCTAAGGAATTTAGAAACCTAAATCCTAAATTACTTTCAAGATGACATAAGATACTTTGCCATGTATGACCAATATGCTTATACCTATAGTAACTTTTTACAAAAATATGTATGTTTTTCTAAAACGTACCTTCCAAGAGCTGATGATCTCTTAAAGCTTCTGCTGTTAAAACAGTCTTCCCACAACCTGCCATTCCATAAACTGTGACCCAGCCTGGATCACTTCCCAAGCAGCACAGTTTCTGTTTAATAGCATCTACCAGTTTTGGCCGAGTGACAAACACAACCGGTCTCTGTGGTACACCTCCTTCGCAAAGAATTGTCTTAACTAAAATTAGAAACAAGATACATGAAAATAAAAAAGTAATTTCTAAATGTGATGCTTCTTCAAACCAAAACAAACAACTCCCCAGTCCAAATAACTAGTAGACTCACTCCCTCAATTCGCGTCCCATACAAATGCTCTAAAAACTACTCGACTCACAACAGCAAATACTGAAAAAATACTGCTTTTTAGAAATAAGTTACTTAACAGGTAAACTAGCCTCCCACCTGCAATAGTGACCCAAATACATTTTATGCAAGCTAGTTACATCAATCCCTAGAAGTAAAAAGATAATTAACAGCTCCAGTAGAAACTGTGGCAAACATAGGTGTTCAACATTACTATACCCAACTGCCAAGTGACTTTCTCAACCAGAAGCTACCGCCCCATGGATGCGGCAGAAAAGCAAGCATGCTGTGTAAGGCTTTTACTTTGTAGTTAACAACACAGTGTTGTGGTCCAAGCAAGACTTCCTTTGATTTAAGCTAAGATAGCACGACTGTGAGGGTGACAGAGCACTGGAACAGGCTGCCCAGGGAGGCTGTGGAGTCTCCTTCTCTGGAGATATTCAAAACCCGCCTGGACACAGTCCTGTGCAGCCTGCTCTAGGTGACCCTGCTCTGGCAGGGGGGTTGGACTAGATGGTCTCCAGAGGTCCCTTCCAAGCCCTGGCATTCTGGGATTCTGTGACTTGCCGTAGAGCAGGTAAAGCGTAGCAAGGAAAGGAAATGTGCACTTTACCTGGCCACTGCTGGCCACAAAGTGGCCGCATGCAGTGCCATATTATACTGACAAGCTTTGGGAAATCTTACTCAGGTAATCAAAATTCCATGTGTCTATGACACTTCTTAAAACGTAGAGTGACAGTAAATATGGTATTTAGTCATGTGCAGTTAGAAGGTTCTTCCCATTAGAAGCTACCAATTTATTTCACGTCATTTAAAGATGATACTGATGACAATGCAGGTATAAGTTAGGAACTTATATGTACGGTAACTAAAAGATATGGTGGAGAGAATTAAGCAACCTAATAACTAGATCAACTATTGGAATGTAGGCTGAGAGATTACAGATTACTCTTCAAGAGAAATGTTGGAATTTTGGAGGCTACAACTTTTTATGTTAGATTCAACTTCTTTAATATATACAAATAGGAGTCTGTCTTTCACATACAACAAAAATGTTACGATTTAGAGAAAACTGTGAGACCTTCAGGTTTCCCATCTTTTAAAATAAACATTATTTAATATGAACATTTGCCAGATGACCTACAAAAGTCGTAACTGTTGTAACTCTCCTGACATATTAAATATATGAAACAGAGAAATACTGACTACTTGTGCTGTTTTGGACTGGGACAGAGTTAATCATCTTCATAGTAGCTAGTATGGGGCTACATTTTGGATTTGTGCTGAAAACAGTGTTGATAATACAGAGATGTTTTCGCTATTGCTGAGCAGTGCTTACACAGGGTCAAGGCCTTTTCTGCTCCTCATACTGCCCAGCCAGTGAGTGGGCTGGGGGTACACAAGAAGTTGGGAGGGAACACAGCTGGGACAGCTGACCCCAACTGACCAAAGGGATATCCCATACCATATGACATCATGCTCAGCATATAAAGCTGGGGGAAGAAGCAGGAAGGGGGAGACGTTCAAAGTGATGGTGTTTTGTCTTCCCAAGTAACCGTTAGGCGTGATGGAGCCCTGCTTTCCTGGAGATGGCTGAACACCTGCCTGCCGATGGGAAGCAGTGAATGAATTCCTTGTTTTGCTTTGCTTGTGTGCATGGCTTTTGCTTTACCTCTCAAACTGTCTTTATCTCAACCCACAAGTTTTCTCACTTTTACCCTTCCAATTCTCCCCCTGATCCCACTGGGAGGGAGTGAGCGAGCAGCTGCGTGGTGCTTAGTTGACAGCTGGGGTTAAACCATGACACTACTATGCTACCAAAACAAGTGAACGCACCAACTACTCCTTTTTCATTGGAACAGGTATTATGGACAGTCACTTAGTACAGAATAAAAAAAGAAAACTTGTCTTTACTTTCAAGCCCAGGGATTGCTGTAGTTACACTGACCGTATGAAGTCATTCCATCCATTGAACTCTTTCCATTACCAGAGGAGACAGCAGGGATGCCGTCCTGAAGAAGCGCAGCAAGATCTCTGTACCCTTCATGAAGTAGTGCATTATAAAAGGATCTATATGAATTATTATCTTTTGTAAGAATAATGTTTATTAGCATAGCTGCTCGCTCCTTCTGTGTATTCTAGAAAAAAAATTAAGAGAGATGTTATACAAAACTAAGAGACCTTAGAAATCATCTAATCTATCACTGTCAATTATAGACTGTTTATAGCCTTCAACAGCGAAATAGCCTTCAACTTGACCAAGCCCTTAACTCAACCTTATGAGGTGTAATAAAAACTGCATGCCAGGCATATACTTAAGAATTTGCTGAATCCAGGAATGAGAGAGACAGAAATTACTATTTTTAAAACGGACGATAAAACGTGTGAGTAGCCTAGGAAGATAAATAACAGTGAGAGACGATTCTACCTGTTGTTTCACTCTCTCCTCCTCCTGTAATGTTAGTACTTCGTCAGAAATCATACGATCCATAATATAAGAGGTCTTGATGTCTTTTTCCAATGCTTGGCGATTCATAAGTAAATAGTTCCTACTCTTGACATCCATATTTCTTCACTGTGAAAAAGGGGAGGGGAAGTCAAGTTGGAATCAGAACATAACTTACAAGTACAAGGAAAAAAGTTTTAAAATTGCTTATGAATTTTGGTTTTAAAGTCAGAAAAAGTAGCAGAGCAGCTGCATTAGTGGAAAATACAGTGAATCTTCAGGCAAGCTCATACTACAAATTGCAGAAAGCCAAAAAATTTAGCTTTTTTTTTTTTACCTTCTGTCTTGATAAAGAGACTTTCAAACTACTGTTATATGAATTTCATTATACTCTTTATGACTCACTGAACTAGCTTGGCTGGACAGAACAGTAGCATCAAGAAAACACTGGGGAAATCTAATATTCCTTTTCAACAGAGTAAAAAAAAGGCATATTAATAGTTAAGTTGTAACAGTTCACAAGCTAGTGTGAATATGAATAGTATTCTTAAAATATTATTTAGATGCCATATGCTTTTATGTTTAATAAAAACATCCAGCTGAGTATTATTACAATCAACCTGACTACAGTATTTCTCTGATTGCTCCACTTGAAGGCATATAAAGTAGGTATAAAAAGAATTTCAATCTTTAACAATTAATTACACTCATAGTAAAACTCTTGTACGCACTACATGAATGGAAGTTTTCACTAAAAAAGCAGATATGTACTGATAACTTGTGAAGAAAAAAAAAATTGAGTCCTTTTTCACATTTCTAGGACTTTATGTTTATGAACACTTGCAGAACTGAAGAACCACAGTCTGTGCAAGCTTCTCATACACTAGGAACTTGCTAAACGTCTCTATGAAAAGGTCTTTTCCCCTCCCACTACATCCCTCAAATTTTTTAAGTCATTAGAACATGTGATTGGGACAACAGGATGAGAAAGAGGACTGGTGTCGTGACTGACACCGCTGGGCAGAACTACAAGAGAAAATAAACTCCCTGTGTACCAAATTCCATGAGATAAACTCGATGTTGTCTCCAAGTCCAGGACTCCATACAAGTACACTCAGATCTCGACACACGATGGAAGATGGAGCACCCAACGCTGCCAATGGCAGAGCTATACCTTCCTTTGTCAGCATCTGATACACAACTACAAACTTGTATTCTTCCTCTATGTCATAAAAAAAAAATCCCTGAAGACAATATAAGGTAGAAATTACTGTCTACCACTTAAAAGTTTTTCAGTACCGATCAGCTGCCCCCGAGAGTCCCTAACGATCAAAACGCTCTGTCTGATCACACTCCTGCGCAACGACCGAAGGCTCCGTAGGCAATTGCAAGCTCCTCCACAGAGCAGCTGCCTGCAGAAGCGTTCACCTTTTCCTCAGCTCCCTCCTTCAGGAGCCGGGTAGATGCAGAAGAGCTGCCTTTGGAAAAGCCCGCGATGGAGTGCCTCTGCCGCCGTACCGACAGAATTTCCTATTTTCACTGAAAATTACGTGGTTAGGCAAGTCTTCCACCCCACCTTTACCCCACCGCACCGCTTAGGAAGGGGACGCGAAAGCTCCCCAGTCGAAAAACGTCCAGGTTAAAAAAAAAATATCAATCCACACGTGAAGCAAATACAAAAAGAAAACACAAGCCATAAACACGCAAAACAAAGGGTTACCTCACACCCAGACACGCCTCACCGGAGCCGCCGCTACCAGCCGCTGGGAGAACGAAACAGAAACCGAGCGCTCAGACCAGCCGCCCGCCGCCGATCCTCACCCCGCCGGGGCGCCGGGCCGCGGGGCTCTGCCCGGCCACCTCCGCAACTTTCCCCCCGAGGCGGCGGGACAAGCCGCCTCCGCAGCGGACAGCTCCGGAGCCGCAAGCTGGAGTCAGCCCCAGGGGCGCCGCGGCGCAACCGCCCGGGCACGGCCTTGGCGCGGCCTTTCCTCGTCCCCTGCCCCCGTCCCCGCCGCTCACCTGGCGGGCAGCGCGGGGCCGCCACGAGCCGCCGGCGACAAGTTCTCGCCTCACCCTGAGGAGAAGTCGCTACCCCGCCCCGGGGAGGCAGCGCACCGCGAGCACTTCCTCCTTCCGGCGGCGGGAGAAGGGCCGGCCCGGCGCGGCCCGGCCCGCTGCCTTCCCCGGCGGCAGCCCGGCCCCCGCCTGCCCCGCGGGGAACAAGGCCCGGCGCTCCCGCGCCGGCGCAGAGCCGCGGAGGCTCGGCTGCCTCGGCGGAGCGGCCGCGCGCCTGACGTGGCGCGGCGCAGGCTGAGGGAGCGGCCGCGGCTGCGGCTGCCAACGGCTGCAAGGGGCGAGGCGCCAGGCGCTGCCCGGGCCAGAGGTGGGGCTCCGGGGCGTGTAAACGTGGTAACGGCGCGGCGGGACGGCCCTCCCCGCCCCCTCCGCCTTGCAGCTAAGGCCGGAGGAAGCGTCGAGGGTACGGAGGGTGCCCCGGCAGAGGAGCGGGGCAGCGGCTGCAGGGGGTGCCGGGCTGCCGAGGGAGGGGGAAAGGCGACCCGACGTGCTGGGGGTCGGTGGCGCCGCGGGCGGCCGCTGGAGCGGCAGGGCCGCGGAGGAAGGGTGTCGCCGGGGCTGGGTGGCGTCCCGCAGGCCGAGGGCGGGCGGGGGGCTCCGGGTCTGGGGGAGTTTCCCGGGAGCCCCGAGAGCGGAGGGGGTGTGGAAATGCCCTGCAGGGGAGGGGGCCGTCGGGCGCTTTCGGGGCCCCGGGCTGAGCGCAGGCAGGGCTGGGGCGGCGGCCGGGGGGAAAAGGGGGCTCGGAAGGGCTCGGGGGTGTCTCTGTGGGGAGCTGCGGCTCCTTCCTCTGTACCGCACGGGCTGCGCTCTGAAGCTGCCCTTTTAAAGCTGAGCTGTTGCTCCTGTATTAAACGATTTCCCTGACTGCCATTCAGATCTCTTTTTTTTATTTTATTTTAACTGCATAGTACGTGCTCTCAATCCCAAAGGTGTTTTAAAAGTTACAAAGTAGCATTTTTGCTATTTTTTTTTGGAGAGCAAGAGGTGGTTTTTTCCTACATACTTCAAACTCGGAGCATGCTTTCTAGTACTGCAACTCACAAACAGCTCCAAGCTTCGTGCTCCTGTGGCAGATTTAGATTTTAAACAACGCCTTTTACGCACGTATGTGACTGTGTCAGTGCCTCTAATATTTAAATATTTATACTTTGACATGTGACTAAGTGGCAATACTGCAGCATGATCCAGAAAAAAGCACGACATTTTTGTCTCAAATTGTGCTAAACCAAATCCACCAAGGATCTAGTCTGTTTTGAGCAGTATGGTGGAAGGTTTTAGGCTTAACAATTCCACTCTGTACTTCCACTTGGTTAGAATGTGAGCTTTTGTACTCTTCGAAACTGGAGATTCATATTCCCTGGATCTATTCAGATCTTAATTTTAGCAAAGAGGAAATCATAGCTTTTCTTTTATCTAGATGCATTATTTCATTAATCTTCTGTATTTTTGTGTTATTTGCTTTCTATGAACTGATGTCTGTGGTTTTACAGATGACATGAAATCATTATAACAGAATTGTTTCTAAATTAAAGCTTGATTTGCAAGCCCACTTTTTTAAATGAGAAAATTCATTTTCCCCTTTAATGTGGAGTAGGTATTAATTTAAAAAAAAAATCTACAAGTAAAACAGGATAGTGAAATTGCTGATGAAATTGTGGCAGTAATCAACTATAAAAAGAAATATCACGCTTTCAGTCCTTGTAATTTTAAACAGATTTTCAAAATGGCGTATTATACAACAGATGAATTATTTCTGGAAAGTGAAATTAGCTGAAGTTTGAAAAGTCAGTTCAGTTTGAGAAAATATGAAAGCAGTGCCATTTGTTTTCTAGTATAGAAAACAAATTTTCACAAAGTGTTATGAAAGTATTATGACACTTCAAAAAAGTTCACATAACTAGAAAACATAGTAAGCACTGAAGGAAACATTTTTGGGGGTGTATTTGTGTAACTAAAGGGCAAAAGGGGATGGTTAGAAGTAACTAGTCCTCTTTGGTTTTGGTTTTTTCCTAGCTCTCTCTTTTGCTTCTGCTTTTTAAAAACACAAAATGTCTGAAGTTAAGCAGAGGAAAAAAGGTATTGCTTCATCCAAGACCAATGAAGGTTCACAAAAGGTTGAGAAGCACGGTAATTGTGGGAAACTGGCAAGTCCCAGGACCAGCAATAATCCGGGCTCCTTTTGGATGGCTTTGCGGACAAGCTTGAGCATAATTTCCCTTGCTGTTTGCCTGGTGCTGACCTGGTAGGTAACCCTCTAAAGTGGATTTTAATATTTTCTTTTGTGTTCTGTACTGTATTCAGTCACGGGCAATGTGATTAGTTACATTTGAAAATAGTGTTTGGGTTAAGTGACTACAGAAACTTGTTAAAGCTAGAAGGATCAAGAAAAGAAGAGCAGTATTCACAAGTGTGGAAACATTGGTATACAGTGAGGGATTATAGAAGCTAGATCTGTTCTATCATGCTGAAAGTTTAAAAGGTGCCTTGCTCATGAATTTTAAATACTTGCTTTAGAGACTACAAGGGTCATTTGGCAGGTAATAAATAATTCAACAGTAGAAGTGAAGTAGAGTTTTCTGTAAATAATTTGCTCAGCAGTGTGGTAAATTGTTCATCAGGTGGAGTCTTCAAGTAAAGGTCAAATATCTTTGTAAAAGATGTTTTAGAATATCTTAGCAGCATCAGTACCTTAGTTCCGTCAGAAACTGAGCTTCATGCAGAAATGATATGATGAAATTCTCAGAACTCTAGCACAAGAAATTAGTCCAGATTATTACACTCTAGACGCCAATCTGAAAATTAAGGTAAAATTTGTTCTTATTTTAACATCACCCAGATTTCATTATCTAAATCTTTCAGAAACAGAACAATGTAGTAGAATAAAATTATTAGTGATGCTTCTGCTTACTGTTTTATGTATATCTGTTTATGTCTGTTTTGCATTCATCTACCTGTAGCTAGCATTTTAGCTTTTATTGCCTAACTTAATCTGTATAGAATATTGTAGATCTTTTGAAACTTCTAATTGCTATTCAATATACTAATAAATATCGATTTATAAAAGCACAAGTATTTTAAATAAACCTTATTGTTCTAGATAAAATTGTTCTTACTACTGAGAGGACCCCTTCATAGTCTACAATAAACCTTGTTTTGGGATTAATGAACATCCAGCAAAATTCAGGGGTTTTGGTTTGGTTGTCTCATTGCCTTTTTAACTGGACAAATACTTACAGTTCAGAAAGCTCCCAAGTTCACAGTAAATGAATCTAGAACGTATATAAAGTACAGGACTGAGATCTGTTCAAAGCTAGCATCGTCGTGACAGTAGCTTTACAAACTGTGCCACAATGCACCGTACGTCCTTGCATGGTTACAATTAAACATTAGAGTTAACCAGCCTTTCTAAATCCAAAGGCTTCTATGTATGATTTTGTGATGCTTTGCAAGAAAGTCCAAATTCTTTTTTTGTGTTTTATTTCCACCAGTTGAATAATACTTGATCCGTAAAATGTATTGTGAGGCAATGCATTACAAGTGTGTAACAGCCTCCCTATGTCAGCAGTCTTATCGGACATTTTTCCTGTTTGAACAGCATACAATGTAAAAACAAAGCACATCTATGAATGTTTCCTTATTTTTCTACCTCTATTGGAAGATAACTCCAGTTATGAAGGCAGCTCAATGTCATTAAATCCTATTTTTTTTTTTTTCTCTCATGTATTGATCTAGCAAATTCTGTGAACGCAAATCCTTGCAGTAACAGATTGCTGTGAATCAGGTCCCGGAACACTTAATATATGCTAATTCTGTAGTTATGTTTACTGTTTATTTCTTTGCAATTTGCAGGTTCTTATTTCAGCAGTCAAATCAATTTGCTGATATGGAAAAAAAGTACAATTTCTTACAGCAAGAAGCTGAAAAATTCCTGGATGTGGAAAATAAAGTTAACTTCATTTCTGAAAAGGTAATAACTAACACCTTAATTGGATAATCTCTGGTGAACATTTGCCATTTTTTGATTTTGTTGTCACTTAGTTAAATTTAACTGAGTGTTTTAAAATACATTTTCACAATGTGTTCTACTTGCCTGCGAATAGGCCTTTGGAGAATATTTCATGTGCCTAACCGTGTAGTCCGTACTATTGTTCAAGTATGTGAATATAGTGGTTTATCTCGGTATTATTTTTTAGACACTAAACTATTTTTAAAAACTTATGTTTATGCACATACTTCATTCTACCAGTACTGTTCTGTATATAATTCTAATGTACATTGATTTGAAGAAAATTTACAGGCATTTTTATGTAGTAGACCTGTTCTAATAATATGAAAGACATAATCAAGTGATAATAATATTTTTTCATTGCTATTTTATTTTCTTATCTATGTGTGACATTATCAAGTAGAGAAGTTGGGCTGGCTGCCGAATTGTCCCCTGTATCTTACAGATAATGATGGAAGTACAGCATGGCTTGTGCCAGTGACGTTGTTTTAGCACTGATCTCATAATGATGTCACTTATACTGGATGTAATTTGGATATTTATATACTACACTTCAGATTGCAGAATGTTGAATGGGATTTAGGTAGTGTGATATATTTTACAAAAACAAACAAACAAACCAAAAAAACCCCAAACAAAACAAAGCACAACAAAAAAACCCACCATGGAAAATAAGGGATTGATAGCAAAGAAAATGGCATGTATTCTATAGAAATTCAACAACAAACATACCCTCTTCTGTGACTTTTTCGTGCTAGGTTAATCAACAATATTTTAAAGATGAAATATGAAAACAAACCACATAGGAGCTTTGCGACAAGTAAAGTGGATTTTAAGGGACTTTATTCTCTGTTAAATAAATGCAAGTGGTTTTCTATTCTTGCTTTTGTTAAGTAGACATGGACATTGTTTTGTGTTATAACTACAGCTTGAGTCTTCTGAAAGTACCCTACGAGAAGCTGTCTCATCCATCTCTGTGATGACTGAGTTTGAGCAGGAAATATCTTCTCTTCATAACATCATAAATGATACTCGGAACACTGAACAGACTCTCTCTATAAAGATGCAGAACATTCATGAGAAGTTCCAAAATGTTACAGATTCCTGGAGAAGAAGCCTGGCAGAAATGAACACCAACACTAGTGGTTTAAAATCTGAAGCAAAGTTCATACATACAGAAGTTACTTCCCAAATTAATGAAGTTGACCAAAGAATTAAATCCCTTTCAGAAAGAGTAAGAGATCTGGAAGACAGTACAGCCAGAAATATTAAAACACTAAAAAGGCAAGAAGATGATGAATTCTCTAGAGTTGAACAAAAGTTGGACTTGCAAGCAAAGGCAATTGAAAAGCTAGAACAACAACAGAATAGTCTGGTAGCCAAGGACACAGACCTGAATCAGAAACTCGCAAACTATGAACCTAAAATCGAGGAGTGCAAGACCCATTTGCCAACAATTGAAAATGCTATTCACTCTATTCTTAGATTATCGAGTGAATTGCTAAGTATGGAGAAAAAGACAGGGGACTTGAAAACACAGCTATATACTGTGGAAAATGATATGTTGAAAACTGTTTCTGATACAATGGCAATGCAAAAGGTTCTTGAAGGCATACGGTACAATGACAGCATATTGAGAGTGCAAAATGAAATAGTGGTTTTAGAAGAAGTAGTGCATGACATAAAAGCATCTTCAAAAGTAAAAGAAATAACTTTAGAAAGCTATAACTTAGAAAATGACCAGAATGGGGATAAGTGAATTTGGATTTAGGGTTTTCATTGATGAAAGAGCACTTTATTATAAATAATGTGATTCCAACATACGTTAAGGGTAGCTGAAATATTGTCATCAGTTGAAATAGACATTGGATCAGACTGAAAGGCAAACTTATAATAAAGAGGATAGAGAGCAAGAAACACTGTGTTGGAGGAGGCAAGGAGTATTTTCTTAAATAAATTAAGGATTATTTTCAGCTTATTTATTAAAAGATCATTTTTATTAAAATGGAATTTGAAGCAAAGTATTTAGATTTAAGGAAAAAAAATCAAAACCAGAGCCATCAGATTACAATTTATATTTAGTTCTGACTACTTTGTTTTTTATATTTTTACTTTTTGTATTCTATTCTATGGACTTGTAACACAATGACCTACTAAGTTCATATCTCTAGGCAGATATACATGTACCTCTTTTAACGTATTATATACCATAATGTTTTTGTGCTTATGGTACAGACTTCTCAATGTCAGAGTTGTTACTAGGATCTACATATTTTATTATGTGCAGGGAAGCACTAAGTACATTTTTAACAGCTGAAGCTTATATACAGCAGCATTACGGAAGACACTAGTAAAGCACCCCTTACTGAGAACCTTGTAGTGGTATTTATATGCAGGGGGTTTCGCAGCAGCTGGTGGTATCTTTTATTTCTTTGACTCCATGCAAATAGCCTCCTTTGACCTTGTTTCCAGCCTTTTTCAAACTTTCTAAAATCACTGGCATAGTTTTGTTCTGCCATTGAAGTCGTTGGACTACATATAGACTGAAGTTCTTACTAACAGATATTCCTGTTAGATTCCTCCATCATTTAATTTGCAGGTTTGGTGTGGTCAGTCACTGTATTAGTTTGGTGGTTTGGATTTTTTTTGGGGGGGGGGGGGGGGGGGGGGGGGGCAGGGTGGTGTTTGTTATGGTGCTGTTAGAAACAAGTTTTAACCTTTTCTTCTGTAGAATGTTCTCTGTTAGGCATTACATGGCATGTCTGGTATTGCTTTGCATTTTAAAGGGAAAAAAAACTTAACAGCGTGACTGACATTGAAATTTGGATCTCGGGACCACCATAAATTTGTGTCTACAGACTTGTGGCTTGATAATTTCTGAGTCCTGATTTCTGAACTCAGGAAAGGAGATCGCTTAGTAGACAGTATGAACCCACAACATTTATGACTTAATCAGGCTTAAGTTAAATTATTCTGGTTTTGTACATTAATTTATCTAGAACTCTACTGAAATCTTCACTAAACAGTTAATGCTGCCCATTCAAGAGACTATTAAACCAGCATTTCTCAACATTATAAAGTATTTCAGTTTTATGTATTTAGTACTTATGTATAGATTTGTATCTGTTTACAGTCATATTCAATAAAAATATATTGTAGTGGATTGCCCTGTCCTGGTGCATAATCTAATTCAAAATAAATTGCTTTTCCAGAAAGGGTATGGAATAAATACTTCAGTGTTCCATTAAGAAATACTATTCTATAGGGAAATGTTTTTTAAATACTTTTCATAAATGTGTTCCAGTGTGTTTCTACTTCATATATTTTTGGGGAGGGGTGACTAAATTACCAGCGGTCTGCTCCCCAATTTCATGTCTATCATCAACCTCAACCCTCTTGAAAGCTGAATGCACATGAGATTGAATAGGAAATCCTCATCCTTAGAGGGCGTTAACTAGGAGAGCAGCACAACTCTCCACAACCTAAATTTTGGTGTTTTGTTCTTAAGTAAACAGTTCTGTGCTAGTGAGGAATGACCAACACTATCAAAAAGTTAAAAATATTTGTTTCTTTGGTGATATTTTTACTACTGGTGTCAAGAAAAGGATTAGTATGAAACTAATTATAGCCTCTTAGAATCTGTTTCAGCTTGCCTGTTTAGTGGGGTTTTTTCTCTTCAAGTTCTACACTGACTTATTGGGGACTGAACAGGATAGTATCACTCGGGTGTTTTCCTTTCTTCCTCTCAAATTTGAAAACCAAAAACCAGTCGTTAAAAAAAAAAAAGTGAACTAGCAAATCCAGCCAAAAATCCAACAGTAGCAGGAGGGAACACTCCTTGACGTAGCTTTTATGGAGGCAGGCTGTTTAAGTGATGTTTTTCCTGTGAGGTGTTTTGGTGGCCATTTAAGGAGAAGGGAACCATACCTAATTCCTTTGGCTTTTTCTTCTGTGAACGCCATGTTCAAAATAGGTGTTATGATTACCAAAATAAAAACACGTCAGTTAATTATGGTCTATGATTTTTGGATAAGAGAATTTTAAAGTAGGCATCTTCCTAAAATGTTTCTGAATATCTTTCTACATGTGTCTTTCTAGATCACGCAGGTTATAGGCTTAATACAAAAATTTCTGTAAATGAGAAGAAGATTGTATTTGATGTCTTGTGTTTTCAGAGGTCATGCTGGAAAGTCATATAGCACCTTCCTGTAATTTTTGTTATAGTAGAAGAAGTAGTAACATTTGAATTCGTTATGTATACTGAACAGAAGAAAATGAAGGTTTTGGTGAATTGCAAGGGAAGTTTATTTCCTAAAGACAGGGTTTGTGCTCCGTTTCAATACCAGAATAGTAAGATATTTCATTAGATTATAGCTTTAATTTTGATGCGAGTTGTTAAGTTAGAAATCTTGTCAAATATTTTTATTTGTATCCCTCTAGTGTGAAAAGACTTGGAACTTAATGGAACAGCTGGAGGATCTTCAAATAATTTCTCACATTAAACATCTGCAGGAAGATATTTATGCAGTGAAAACACGGTCTAGCAGCGTAATTAAAGACCAAGAAGAACTGCAGAAGAATTTAACAACTCTGTTTCATGCAGTTTCAAGTGTTGAACAGAATGCAGCTTCTGTAGCAAAAAACATAACTTTGACAATTGTGACAGTAAAAACTGACATAAGGCGCATTTCAGGCCTAGTCTCAGATATGACTGTGTTGACAGATTCTTTGCAAACACTAGAAGATAAAGTAGAAAAAGGTGAAAAGAAGACAGTGAAAAATATCGGTGACCTGCTTACCAGTAGCATCGACCGAAGTACACAACTACAAAGCTTGGCATCCAGTAACGCAAGAAGAATTGAGCAAATTAAGACAGCGTTATCTGAGTTAAGGAGTGATTTTAACAAGCATTCAGATAGACTTTTGAATCTCGAAGGTGACAGAGCAAAAGTTCTGAAGACAGTTACATTTGCAAATGATTTAAAACCGAAGATGTACAAACTGAAAAAGGATTTTGCCATCTTGGAGCCATTAATAAATGACCTAACACTGAGAATAGGAAGATTAGTGGAGGATGTATTACGACGGGAGAAGGAAATTGCTTTACTGAATGAGAAACTGACCAATCTAACGAGAGTTCAAACTGAGATCAAAGATATGAAAGATGAAATAACCAAGATGTCAGACATGAATTGATCACTGTGAAATGTCACTGCCTAAAGAATAGTAGTGTTTGAGGACTGTTAACTCCATCATGTGTAGTACTAAGAAAGACAATATTTAAAGGCTTCATTTAGAAGCGCACCAAAACTTAACTAGAGATTTGTCCTCGTCCTTTGAAAAGGACAGAAAAAAGTCATACTGATTGCAAGGGACAAGCTATAATGTGAGCAAAAAACATGTCTCTGTGCATGTGTTTGTCTTTCTGAAGATGACAGATGCTATATTTAATAAATTGCTTGTTTTGTACAATAAAACAGTGTTAAGGCATAAAATGTTCTTACCTTTAGAGTTTGCTTTCATGAAGAAAGCAGGACCCAAGAGTGACAGATCTTCAGCTTTCCTTTCCTGCTCCAAAGGAAGGAATAAAATTGTGGTTTCCAGATAGAGTTAAACAAGAGTTAGTGAAACTCCAGTGGCAATTTAATATTTGTCTCAATATATTCGCTCTATGATTTTTGTAAACGATAGCTTTTTTTTTTTTTAATAATCAGTATTTAAAGAGGTAAATGCAGTGAAGCAAGCAATGTCCAGAAATACAGCTGATGCCTTGCAAAAAGTTTGTCACACCTTTAGATGGAATAATTTGTGTAAGGTTTTCTGTGAGGCTTTATAATTGTAAATTATAATTACTGTGCAGCACTGTTACGTCTTTAAAACACAGAACTCTACATGGGGACAATGCTTTGAAAGACCTACTAACCCTGCCGATGGCTTTCTCCCAGTGACACGCTCTCTGCTCAGGCATCCTAACAGTGTTACTCATTAATTGTTTCTTAGCCTGTAAAATACTATAGTGAGCTGCAGAATTAGCAAAGAGAAGCTACCTAGGTCCCAAAAGGTTAGACCGATATGAGCCACTGGCAGTATTTCTGTGGTGAAGAGCAAGTTTAAGAGATCAGAGACATTTGAAAATGCAGTAGGTGGTAGACTGAAGTAACAAGATAATGGGAACGGGTTTATCAGAGGAAAGAGGGAAAAGTCCATTAAATAGGAATAAAAATGACTGTAATGACCAATTAGGAGAGATACAGCAATTAAGAATATCCCTATAAATGAAACTATATCAAGAAGTATAAGCATACGGTACGGCCTTTGTAACTTGTCAATTGTTTAGTTGGTCATACCTCAACATCTTGCAGCTACTGGACTCTTGATTGTATGGAAGATAGAACCATTCCTCTCCCTCACTATTCTCATCCTCATTCAGCATGCCTTATCTTTTGGCCATACCTTGCTTGCTTGCTTCATTGCCCTCACTCAATATTAAATGCTTTGTTTCATCAAGTTTTCCTCTTTTTGGTATGGGTCCATTCCTACCTCCAATTATCTTTTACCTCCTTTCAGTCCACCACAAACACAAACCTATCAAAAGACAAGTTTTCCTAGAAAGCACCCGCAGATACTACTGACCAACCAGTCTCCCTTTGCTCTTCCACACAATTCTTAAGCAAGTCCCTGAAAATAACCAAATGGCATTTGAAGGAAACAGAAAAATTAACACACATCCACAGTGATCAGCTATGCTCTTCATACATGAAAACAGATACACACAGGAAACATACATCTACTGTAAGAGTTTGGGGATTACATAATAAATACATCTCATTTGTATATGAAAGCCTGGATTCCACTGAATCCACCAATCCTGGGGTTTTTTCTTGTGTGCAAGCTGATGCTAGTCCATCAAGGAGAGCACTTGGCACAATAGATGTGGCTCCCAGAAGAACATCGATACATCTGTGTGAGAAATCTATCCTATGCGTCTTTCACTACGGCCCATGTGATGCAGTTAACAGCTACCAGTGGATTAACTGCATCATGGGCTATAGTCATTTTATTCATTTTGCTTTCAACTTTATGAACGACTCGTTTGTGGTCAGTAGCCAGTGAAAATCTGGAGAAGTAGAAATGGAGAACCAGTAGAGCACTATCCACGCAAGTGAAGAGAAGTGGAAAACTTGCTCTAGCTGCACTGTTCATCAGAGAAGACTTGACACAGCAAAGAGATCTTTCTGGATGAAGAGGACACACACTCTTTGGAACAGTAACCAGAAAATAAGCCAGGATCAACAACTGTTGATTTCACTTTCAACCCTCAAATGAATAACCTCCAAGTCTTAGAACGCATCTACCAGTGAAAAGCTGAGTATAAAGCCCTGTTCGTGGTTTCCATGGGAAGTTAAGCGTGCAAAAAATGTTACAGAGCCATTAATTTTGCTTTATCTATAGATGTATGCAGACCACCCACCCTTCCTTCCCAGGAAGGGCAGGTCCAAAGCATTAGGATCCTTCCAGAAACTTTGTTGCTACAAGCAAGAGAGATAAAGTTTAAGTCACAGAGGTAAGGTTTACTTGGGGGGGGGATCTGGATCTAAAGTTTACACACCCACAGTATTGCCCCTCAGAAGTAAGGTGAGGGATCAGTAATTCTCCCATAATCTGCACAGCTATTACAAATCTTCATTTGCCCTTCAAGCACACCCCTCCACTGTACTAAAAAATTAAATGGAAGTTTTAGAGTAGCTTTGTAATTACACCGGTCTAAGGACAGAGGCAAAGCTCTTTCTACAGTGGAAAAGATAAGGCAGAGTGAGGTGTTTTTCATAAGTTTAAAGCAGACTACTAACCTCGCCGCCTTGGTTTAGTACTGTCAGCAGCGGGGGGAGTATCAACTCAGTAAAACCACAACCCCTTACTTAGTTCATTTCTAGGGGCACTCAACGAAACTCTCTACAATTAAGTCATTGAGAGATTCAGGTAATAGTGAAAGTTACAGCTATGCTACTTAAAACCTATCATCCCCATGAAGCCCAACCTGTAGTGATACTCAGGACATCTTTGCTTTTAACTTAGTATGCAGGTATAGAACTGGCCAATTATATTCTTGCCAGCAACTCACAAGGGGGGGGGGGGGGGGAAACAACAAATCCCCAAAACCCCAACAAACCAACCACCAACAGCACTAAGTGATCAGTACTGAAAAATGACACAAGCAAAGTAAACCCAACATGTTAAAACCTACTTTTAGACACCAGAGGATCAGCTCAGCCAAGAAGTTTCTGCTAGCGACATCCTTCTCCCACATCACTCAGAGTTACAAAAATCGTATTCTGTAACAAGGCCACGTAGCCACTAAGCTCAGCTATCCAAGGTACTCATCTTTGCTATAAAAAAGCAGGATGTTTATTGTTTTCATTGTGAACTACATCATTTCTATGTAGAAACATCAATGAATTACAACTATTTGTATTATTACAGCCCATTTTAAAATGCTATGCAACAAACATTTCAGCAAGTATCAGCACATTTGTTCTGTAGTACAACCTGATACAAACACAGGGTGTGAATGGAGTTGTTATTTCAAATTTATATAGACAGTACGCTTTAAACCAGAAAGCTCATCTCAGCTCCAGTAATAGCAAGAAAGGAAGTTTTCTTCTTCGTAAAACAATATACAGAAGCAGCATATACATAATCCATGTTTTACAAAGCACTTTGGGGTTTAGTGACCGGTCTGGAGTTACCCAAGTTCAAAATGGAGCGCTCCTTTTCGATGCAGGACTTTCCTTGCAATGAAAGCGCAAGTCCATCACAAGCACCACTGCTCCCCTGCCCCATCTTCTCGACTTTCGGAAAACGTACCACGCATTATGCTATAAAGCGGTTATCAATGACAAAGTTGACCTTTTAAATGCATTTTAATACTAGTTTTCCCACTGAAGCTTATTTAAAATATCAGTGGGTGACCCTTTAAGCAATAGCATTTTATATGTTAAACCCCTTCATCTCAAGCACCCAAACAAGCCTATGGCTGAATGTCAATGAAGTCAGCAGCTGCAAGGCAATTCTCTCCCCCTCTCGGGTTTTCCACGGAAACACAACACTGGAAGTGGCACTAAGCGTATTTTCCCTTTCTTGGTTAAAGAAGAAAAGGGGAACAGCTAGCTGCCCCTTGTAGTCTTACCTCAGATCTACCTTGATAAAATTAGCTGAGCATCTTTAAAAAGATAGTTTCAGGTCTACCCTTGAGCAATAAGAAAATGGATTTACGATTCTTTTATTACTGCACATATTTAAAATGGCTGCACAAAGATGACCAAATTCTAGAGAAAAATTGCGTGATTTTGCTCCACACATAGAATGACAAGAAAGTGTCTTGGGAAATTTAGCTTACCGTTGGATCGCTTGACCATCAGACTACCTCACTGCATGAGCCAAGTTTGTCTCACTCTTCTGCCAGCCTTAAAATTTGACAAAAGTGCTTCACTTTCCCAGGATTAGAAGGAACTTGAGATGTTTTCCAGCAAACAAAGAAAAGTCTACTGAGTTAAAACACGCCTTTAAAGAAACGATAATATTCAGTCCACAAAAGTGATAGTGTTTTTTCTAACAAGTTGAACCACATACAAAAGTTAACTTCAAAAGCCGATTTAGCATCAGTGGTCCTGATACAAGATCAAGTCATAGTTAATGCTCTTCTCCAAGGAAGCCCCTAGGAGCATTTAATGATTCATTACATAATTTCAAAGCTTGCCGCTCATGATGGGGCAACAAGATGACGTACTTGTATCATAAAATCTATGTAGTTCAACACCAATGTACTTGTACAAATGTTTTATTTAAACTTATGGAATTTTACTTTGCTGTGTAATGCAGTTAGATACCAACCACTCCAAGAATGTGTTTACTGTCATGGTGACAGGGAAATAGAGCAGTTTTAGATTTTACTCCACATTTTGAAAGGCAGCAATTCAAAATAAAGCTCAGCTTGCTTGTTTAGCATAACCATCCAAAATCTTGGAAGTTGGAAGGTTTTCCCAAGGGGCAAGAAGCTCAACACTAGGTAAAATGGTAGCAGCAACATCAGACTCCAGTAAGATGCAGCGGTCAGCATTTTTATGCTACTCCAACAGCGCCTGCTTTAATCGCTCTTTGGACTCTAAAGGACACAAGTAAAGAGGAAGGAGCAGCGCAACATGCGTGAATGCCAAGCTAAGCTCAGCATCATCAGCTCACATGCTGAAAGGCAGCACACCCAAACAGTTTTGCACAAAAGACACTGAAGCTCCAGCCCTAAGTGAACAAAGTAGTACTGGATGGGGTGAACCCTTCACGTACTAGTAGGCATTTTCTGGATTTTTCTCAATGTGACTATCGACTGCGGGCTCTTGAACAGGCAAAACGCAGAAGGCAGCATGCTCATCTTTCTGTAAAAGACTGGAAAAAACAAATTCATTGCCGTAACAAAACATTGCGTGAGTGTCTCCTCTTGCATGCCTAGGAGCCTCAACTTCTTTGCATCAATTAAGGTCCAAAAAAACCCTGGTATGGCTTCTTGCGCTGCAGAAGTGCATGGTTCAACCAAAACTCAGCATTACAGTTAAACTAATTGAGGGAAAAAAAAAAAACCAACAAAAACAAACCCAAACAAAACCCCAAAAAATCAAACTACAGGACTACCAAGTGTAGGGAAAAGCTGGCAAGTTTGTCAAACTCTACAATAAGAGGCAAGCCATTTTTATTTTACTGTAAAGCTATAGTAAGCTTTTAGTGGTTGGATATCTTTGAGAAACTTTATTAACATCAGCTTTTCTTTTGTGAAGGTAGCAGCTACTGTTTAATTCCACAGTACAACCAAAAGGACTGAGGAGTTCTTTGGTGTGGTTCAAAGCCAACAGAAGCAGAAATCAGTCAAGTAAGCGTAAGTTAGTTATGTTGGGAGGACCACCCCAAAGCAGAAACAGCTCTACGATGTGTAACGTTCCTTTTCTCTCTATGGAGAACACTGGCGTTATGACCAGGATGCCCCATCAGGCTGCAGTCTCATCTCAGCCATTCAGGAGTTCAGCTGTTCTACAGCAACAGCTTATTACAGGCAAATAAAACAGTGGTTTCAAAGTGCATAGAACAGCAGTTAGTTTCTGCCAGGACAGGTTCTTGGCACTTCTCTGGAAACAGTGAAAGCCTATTCTTGTTACAATGGTTTCATAATTCTCCAGTTCCTAAAGTGTAGAACAGGTTAATTTTTTTTTTTTTTTTTTTTTTTGGGGGGGGGGGGAAGTATTTGAGGTATTTGCTGCTATGAAATGAAGCTTACATATGCAGTAGTAAACAGACACTAAGCACTCTGTTTCTCATTTATTTCAGGCAATGACAGTGGTAGAATTTAAACCCTCATGTGGGATGAGGGCACAGCCAATAATGACATCATATAGAGTTTGTTTTCTACATAGTCAAATATATAAAAGTTTCATGAAACTCATCACTGGGACAGCCAGCATAGTCAGTCCATGAGTTGTCTATTCAGTTAGACCAAGCTTCTTCTTCAGAGATTCTGGCATTTCAGGTGGAGGTGGGCGAGGAAGTCTGAAATAAACCTTCACAGAATCGTAGATGAACCACTGTAGTGCAGTCAGGGTACCAATCATAATGATACGGGCAAACAGACCTTTCCATACACCTGTAGAGCAAAACATAAACCATGAGTAGCACAAGAAGCCAGGAAAAAAAGAAATCCTCCCCAAAACACCACAAACACTTGATCAAAAATACATGAAAGTAAGCATGTACCTCTGAATCCAAGCCTCACCAGAACCTGTGAAGCAGAACTGCCCTTTTCTTTGTTCAACACAGACACCACGGAGTCAGCAGGATGGGAAACAATTGCACAGAACACACCAGCTGAAAGAATAATTTGACATTAGTTCTGTGGTGTTTTAGCTGTACCATTACTGTGTACACTAAGTACAACCAACTGAAACCACACCTTCTAATAAATGCTAATAAATTGCACAGAAGTTATGTCAAGCCTCCTGGTATCCTAAAAGGACAGCAGGTACATACTTATAATGTGACATGAATATTAGAAAACACCTCGGTTCTGCTCTTGCAGCACCTCTTCTGCTAAAACAAAACTCCTTCTGAATCTTTGGATATCGAGAATCCCCCTTCCATCCAAATTTCTCTCCCCTTCCGTCAGCCTTCCCCAGCCTAGTAAAGATGCAAGTTTTTTCACTTAAATCAGCTGCAGTTTCTAAACTTGGACATTAATAATTGTTCCTATGTATTACCAATAAGAGTATTGTCCTACTACAGACCCATTTTCCACCTACAGATTGAATATAGTTTTTTCCCCTGCACATTTGAAAGTTACAAGTAAATTCTTCCATTCTAGTTACATGTATTTGATACCCTGAAAAGGGATAGGCTTCTAGAGTTGCAGCAGTCCATTAATGAAGTGCAGGACTTAAAGATTCCTTACCAATATAGCCTGCAATAAACGTGACTACCAGCTGTTCTCCTTTTGTACATTCACTTCGTGGCTTGGGAACGACATACTTGTAGAGAGCTTCAACAGTACGTTCAAAGCAGGCAAATTTCATCATTGTGTATGGAATCTGTCTCATCCATAGTGGAGCAACACCTTTATAGAAACTTAACGAGAGAAGAGACAAACTCATTTTCTCCAGTATTTAAGGTACATGTCTAACTTGAAAAAAAATTAGTTGGCTTACTGTTGCTATGGAGAATACAACTTCTAAATACTGACACTGTAATGCTTAAGTGTCTCAATACCTACAGAACAGAAATTTAAATTTTGATTCTGAGTACGAACTTAAAACAGCAACACAAATTACAATTTACCTGATCCCTATGCTGCACAGCTGTTTTTGTAGTCACTTTTCAGACTACAATGCATTGCAGTAATGCAGTACTGATACTACAAATGCAGTAAGGCTCATGTCTGCATACCAGCCAAGTCCTGATAGTGATAAATGACTTGTATATTTACAGCCACTTCTATCAGAACAGAAAGCTAACATGCAGTTATATTACTCTAACATGCCAATGACTCAAGCATCTTTGACTGTACAACCAAAAAGTTGCTGAGTATCTCTGACTGGAACTGCTAGAAACTGAAGTTATCCAGCAGAACTCAGAGCAAAGATACTCACAAAGATGGATCTAAGGAGCATGTGGAATTAACAGCCAGTTCAGCACAGATTCCCTGAAGTATGTTGTTATCCAGAAATACAAAGACCAAAAAGTATTATAAGCTAAAGCCACAATTAGTTTTAGCAACAGTTTTTCATCAGGAAAAAATACCCAACATCAAGAACCTGAATAAAAATCAAGAGATACTTACGCCCAGATGCCTTCTTCTCCAAACATTTTAGGTACAGCCTGCCGCAGAGTGTTAGCATATCCAGGCTGTGTCTGAATACGAACTTTAGCAGCTTCCATTGGAGCCAGAGCAATGTCAGCAAAAAACTCCGCACTGGCAGATGCAGCTAAATATAGTGAAGTACGCCACAAATATGCATTTTCCTGAAGTGAATTTAAACACACATTTTCATTAAAAAATCACGCTTTTGTGATTACTCTGCGTTACTAATACTATTATGTTGCAGGTATATAGCCTCATATAAACCACTTAAGGCTTACCTCTCCCAGCATGTTGCCATACAGGATTTTGAAAACTTCATAGAAACCGAATTTACAAAGCCCCTGCATGGAATATCCAATAAAGGTTGGGGCCCATCCCTTAGCCAAGCCACGAACGCCATCTTCTTTGACTGTCACTGAAAATCCATTGAAGATGCTCTTGTATTTTTGTGGATCGACCTAAAGAGAATAGGCAGTTAATTGCTTGATATAGCTTACTATTTCCCTTCTTACACCCCCATTCGAAATATAAAATTCTTAAGTTCCTCATCCAGCTGGCTTCCTAAGGTTCCCTGGACAGACGGTGTACTCACCACAAGGTTACACTAATGTAACTGTAATGGTTACTTGCTAGTCTCAAACTCTAACTTATTTTAACAGCCACTATGTTCCTTAATACTCAGGAACCACCAAACTGTCCGAATTCTGCTTTACATTTATTCTCCAAATCAACAATACAACTTTCTGTATCGAAAAGATTTACTGAAATCACTATTCTAACACTGTCAGTAGTACACTGGTATAATTATGTTTAGATCAGATTCTTTAAAAAATTGACAGGTTCTGTCAGCAACCTCATCCACTCTACACGTCACACCTATGTACACTCAAGTGTCACCATAAACCAAGCCTGATGATTCACCTGACTCTTAATCAGAAAAGGTTATCTGTCCACTGTTACTTTGATCCCTCCACACAGTCAAAGACAGATGCAGCAAAGGAGATCAAAGAGTACTCGAGAACTTCTACACTTGCCCTTTGACTTCACAGTAAAGGCTACATACAAATTATTTTCTGTACATAAAGCTGAGTGAGATTTCATTGATAACTTAGCAGAAATTAAAAAAATACCAACTTGAATAATTTTGTTTCATGTGAAAGGAAACCATTTAACTGAAATTGTTAAACAGGTCATTCTGACAAATTTTAAGTCACATCACACTGTTACTTTTCATATTTGACATCATCTAACATTTCCTCAGAGGATAAGGAGGAAGATGTCAAATTAGAAGTCAACCAAAGCTTTCAGAAAGAGCTATGGGACACGCATGCCAACCTGCAGTGACTGGTATTTTGTCTTGCAGTCTAGCAACAACCTACTTGAGAACTAGTTCATCTAAACATGTCAATTCTAAAGGATTCAGAATTTCAGAAAATTGGGTATTTAATTGGGCACTGTAAAATGAGACTACGTTCATGTCAGAACCATGCTTAATTATAATCTACGTAAAAGGTGACCTCTTCTTAAAAAGACATGAGGGGGGAGGCAACCGGTTTCTTCCTGGAGAATCTAGGAAGGATTAGTAACATGGTCTATACTGGATCTGTAAAGAGACAAATGCTGACAGGTTTAACAAGGTCACACCTGGAATCCACATGGAACCCTCTTCTTCTTGCACCTTCCTCTAAGTGCTGGAGAAGGAAGGGGAAGTATCGCCACCCTTACCACGTAAGAAGCCCAGGGCTGGTAGCCCAAGCCAAGCATACCTACCAAGCAGCTGAAGCCTGGGAAGTATGAGGCCTTGCTCCCAGTTGTATATTCAGCATTATATAGCTCACAGGCCTTCTGCCCATCGAGCCAATTTGCAGTCAGATTAAGAACTGTCCGAGATGCTACATCCTCTTTACCCATGATCAATCTCCTCCTCCTCAGGAAACTCAACCTTAGGCATGGGTAGTCAAGCTACCGATCTTGGATTCTGAAGTCCGTAAGAATAGAAGAGTGCTCTTAAGCTACGTTTTCAGCAATAAAACACACACTCAGCTACAGCTATTCCCTACTAGTAGAAAGAGGGAATTCCTACACAGTTACCCTGGTCTCAATGCAAATTTTGTAGAAAGCAGCATGTTGCCCTCATTTGATGCACCCTGTGTTTGTCCGATGTGTTACAGAATTACTAGTTTGAAACCAGGATTTCAGGTGTTCCCAAGTATGTGCAAAAAAGTCTCTCCTGTGAAGAATACTAAAGGCCTTCCAGAAGAAAACAATTTTGAAGAATATCACATGCAGTACTCCTAGTGTGACTAGTAGGTCTGACTAATTCATAGCTCCCCCCCTAATTTCAGGAGTTCTACCATTACAAAATCACCACTTTTATAATCAGTGTCAGCCTATCCAACAGGGAAGTCATTAACTACTATATGTCCAGAAATTGAGAAGTGTGCTTTAATTTGCTTCATTCTTGAGGCACAGATTTTCCTGAATAAATCCATTAGTACGTGTTTATCCATGGCTGTTCACTAGACGATTGTAATGCGGAAGCTGGTATCGCAAATTAAGCGGAATGTGACGACACTCCTTTCAGTTCAATCAAGAACTGCTTCAAGGAAACTGGCCACAAGCACTGATGGCCTTACCAATACCATTTCAAGTTTTACTCATTTTATTCAAAGTGGCGTCATTAGAAAGTATCCAATCCATAAGCCATGCAGTGATATCCACAATGTTAATGGATCAAATTATACATGCATGTCACTCCAGGCTAAGAACTGTAGATCTTCAAAACACCAAAGAT
The DNA here is from genome assembly GCA_009819775.1 of Phoenicopterus ruber ruber. NCBI lineage: Eukaryota > Metazoa > Chordata > Aves > Phoenicopteriformes > Phoenicopteridae > Phoenicopterus > Phoenicopterus ruber. Next base: position 53,477,358 of record CM020215.1, on the reverse strand, counting down.
ACTATTTCCTTCCTCCAGAAGCAGATGAATAGTGCTAGAGAGCCTACCAGATAGAGAACAGTAACATTGTGGTGGGTGTCTTTTAAGAAATATAGTCAGTTAAATGCACCTTAAACATAATCAAAAAGAATTCATCCAGATTATCCTAAATGCCTCTGCTTCTCTTGAAAGTGGTATTTTGTTAGTCTTAGAGCAGCAGACTTGATAAAGTAGCATTCAAGTTTACTCACTTGCTGTCATCCAGAAAAGACTGTGTCTCTACTGTAAACTCTTAATATGCTGGCTACATAGAGAAAAAGTTTAAAAAATGTTTAAGTTAATACAAACCTGCATACGACATTTCACTAAATCCAGAGGTACAACAGCAGTGTGTGTCAGGCCACAACTTAGGACCCCACCAACGCCACAGAGAGCATAAAACTTGAGCGAGCCATATTCACAACTGTATTCTGCAGCAAAAAATAAAGACACACCATGCTTTTACATAAACTCCATGCACTGTTGGACAATGACGTCCAGGGGATAGTTTATGCCTCCAATTCATTAGTAGATTAATTATACCACACTAAACATGCTTTGTCAATGTCACCACATACCAACATGCAGAACAAACCTGTATTCTGCATTTAACCAGGTCTAGAGGAACCAGTGCTGTATGTGTTGTTCCACAGCTAATAATCCCACCAAGGCCACAAAGCATAAAGAATCTGCCTGAGCCATATGCACAGCTGTATTCTAGTTAATTGAAAAAAAAAAAATTACATATATATGATCAATCATAAATGGTAACACAGATCAGAAAAGAAACAAAATTCACTGAGTGCTACCTTCTCAAAAGTATTAAACTGAAATAATTTCCCATGCTATATTATTCAACTGTAGTGTTACACTCAAAAATAATACCCTTGCTTTAAATTAACACCTTCTGGACTGACAAGATTTGATTCTGGGCCTTCCAAATTGAGTTTGTTCCTTTAAAAAAAGTAATGGAAGAAACAGTCAAGTTTTACCTCACAGCACACTTAAAACATAGAAATGAATCCCAGATGCTGCTAGTAGAAATTATGACTCAAAGGTTCAATGTCCCAACATTTTCTTATAGCAAGGACTTAATTAAGCAAGAAGAGTGTTTCTCTAGTATTCTGGAGACAAAGCTTCTTCAGTTAAATATTCTGTGGTAGTGCAACTTCTGTATTTAAGTAGAGACAATACAGATCTACAAGATCAGTGTTGGATTTTTCTTTATACAGATATATTTTCAGGAATTTTTCAGATTCTGTATATAGATTTTTTTTTTAAAGTTTTCTTTCAAATACAGAACCTCAGATTTATACAGCTTGTTTAATGAAATTGCAGGATTTTATTAAATTAATCATCACATTCAATGCTCATGAACAAGGTTTGTTAAAGAATCTTTCAGATCACATTTAATCAAGGGATATTTCATTTGCACTGTTCCATACAGTACTGTGTATAAAACCATCCAGTCTTAAAAGAGCCAGTTACTCATTTTCACAAATTCCAATAGAGCAAAGTTACTGGAGCTGAAAAAGAAAAATCAGTTTCCTTCTTGCATTTCTGAAGAAGCTACAGAGGGTATGATTACATGCAACCAGAAAACACTTAGGTTTACAATTAACAGTATGAAATAAGCATAAGGTAGCAGCACAGCTCTGCTACTATGCTTAGGCATTTTAAATATATAAGCAAAAGTAAAACTAATATACTGAGTAAGCATACAGAAAACAACACACTATGTAGAAAATATTCCCCAGAGTAGAAAGAGATAATCTAGGCTCTTTTGCTATTAGATCTAGTGGTGTTACTCAAATATAATGGAATAGACACTGAAGTGTTACACCAATTTAGTAAGAACTATCTGCAGAGAAACACTAATGAAAATCAAAAGATGGCAAAAAACTATCTCATTCAGAGCTGCTTTGCCCTGTCTTCTTGCTCCTGAAATAAGTTCCTTTATGAACATCAAGAAAAATTTACAATTACATTCAACAGCACCTACAGAGCACCAGTTAACACTAGCAGGCTTATCCAGCTCCTAACTTCGCTATTATAAGGGAACTTCTTCCCCAAAATGTTCCAGATTTTACATTCACATTTCTCACCTTACTCTTCAAAAGCAATCACCAAGACAATAAAAATGTCTTTTTTTTTTTTCTCTTTATTCTAAAATAACAAATACCAAATCATAGACACCGTATTAAGCCTAAACTTAAAGCGAGGTATCAGTTAACAATCAGAGTAACACGTAACCTATGAGAATTTTTTTAGCTGAGATACTGCTCAAGACTGTAAATATGCTGGTCCAAGACTTAGATGTACTTCTAAAATAGCTTGGTTATGCTAGTAGATTTGCAGACAGCAGTAATATTCTGTTTACAACTTGCCAGAATGACTGGTTAAACAAACACAAAAAAGGACTTCTATGCAGGTGTAATCAGAGAAGTGACTCTGGGTCTGTATTTCGGGGCAGCTCTGTCCAGCTACATCGTTGGTCTGCAGCACAACAGTACTGCAGTAGTACTGGCCAGATACCACAAGTGTTTGTTCACACTCCCTTTTTCCACAATTTACTATTAGAAGTCATATTCCTCAAGTGACAGAGACAGATGTTTGTAGAAGCCACAGAAAAGTAGAGCTTTATTACAATGGTATTTAGACTGACCTCTCAACTAGGTGTTCAAAAACATTAATTAAGAAAAGCAAGCCAGTATCAATTAGGCTTGAGCTCTTTACAGGTACTTAAGTTTGTAGTCGTATAGCAGTATTAGGAAAAAAAGCCATTGTAGCTTCCAGACTTTCTATTTCAGAAGTAGAGTCAAATGTCCTAAAAACTGTTCCCCGAAAAGAGAACTGGCTAAACATGTAGTACAGAGAGCAAGAAAGTTATTTTAACGTGCCTAGACACTGACTGAAGACAAACACCCTGAAGCTACTTAAATATAAATATATAGCACAAAAATGTCTACTCTGTTAAGACAGCTACATCACTTCATTTCTTTGCTTCCAATGTGACACGTTAACAAGGACAAATTCCAAGAGCTGATCATAAAACACTTTGTCTCTGAGCTGCGTTATGATTGATGCCCTGAGCTGAACTCAAAAGGTCTTGTGGTTTGTACTGACTTTGTGTGACCTTGTGTAAGCTCAGATATCTTCTGCAACGTGTTGCTCTCCCAACACAAAGGCCAGAGAACCAACTGGTATGTGAAATAACGAACATTGCACAAAGACTACGACTAAGGAACTCTGGTCACCTTTGACTGCATCTGCGTACCAACAATATGAAGATTAAACATAATGCTTTTAAGAAATAAGCACACCTACTGAATATATTTAGCGTACTGAAGAGCGATTTAGGGCTTTAGTTAGCTAGCAACAAGATTACTACTGAAAAAGCTGAAAGCCAGAAGTACTTTCTTGAAAACTTAATAAAATCCAACACTCAGTTCTGTCTCTCTTTCACATATTACATGAATGCTCATGCAAGAGCACTAACACACTTTAATAACCATAGTACTTCAGAAGGGGTATCTTGCTGAAACCACTTCTTCATCTTTTCTAGATAAAGGCAGAAAGATGCTTTTAAGTTATTAACAGCTTAAAAGAATTAGAATTTTAACATCTACCTCCACTATGAGGAGTATCATCAAGGTCTGACCTTTGGAAGTCATGACAGTGATCAGGAAACATACAGGAAGGACTTGCACTTAAATCTAAAATGCATCACTGCATAGTAGACAGCAGAGCTATCTGGTGTATGTCCCACAACCACGAAGGAGAAAATTTAAAAAAAAAAAAGAAAGAAAAAAACCACAGAACAGATGCAGGCACCTCTAATGTGTCTGCATCTTCAGATGTCCAGCTATGAATGAACAGGACAAAGAAAAGAAAGGGGGAAGAAAAAAAAAAAAGACAAAAGGATGGGAGAGATCGTATTTCAAATCCATCCAGATTAACATGCTGCTCTTCACCACGGAAAGAATAAGTACAGGCCTACAGCCTCAGTCCCCGAGGCTGTAGGCCCAGCAGAGCCAGAAAAAGCACTCTCTTATCCCCAAGACAGACTACACCTGGGGTCTCTGTAGTTACCCTGAACTAGAACCTTCCTGTGTCCTTTCCCGGTAACACCGGATCCTTGCTGCCACTCAGCACACACCGCACGGGGAGCGGAAGAGGCTGCCAGCGCCTCCCCCACCCGTGCCCTTCCTCGTCCTCCAAGCGGGCGCGTAGGCCCAGCACCGGCTCCTCCCTGGCCCAGCCGAGCCCCGCCGAGCGCTAACCCTCCCTCCGCCACCCCGACAGGTACAGGCCCGCGAGAGCGGAGGTAGCGCGGGCACCGGCGCCTCCACCGCCCACAGGCCTCGCCTCCGCCGCGACCCCTCCCTCCCGCTCTCACCTTCAGCGGCGGATGCGGCCGCCAAGCTCCGCCGCGTGGTAGGCGCCTCCGCTGGCTCCGCGCGCTTCCTCACCCCGTCCTGGACCAGCTGGAAGTGCGGCGCGTAGAAGGGGTTGAGCCGGGCGAGCGGCGCGATTGACGAGAACATGGCGACCTGAGGCGGGCGAGAAGAGCAGAGCGACGTGGGACGGTGAGGCCCTGCACGGGCCCGGCAGGATGGCCCCACACCCGCGAGGCGGCCCGTCGCGCCGGGGCGAGCAGCGGGTCCCGCCGGGCGGGCGCCCCCGCGCCGCCCCGACTCACCTCCTAAGATGGCGGCAGCGCGCGGACCGCTGCTGGGGCGGCAGCTGGGCGCAGAGGCTGACGGCGGGCCCGGCTCAGTCACTTTGTCCTTCGCCGACGCAAGGGGCGGAGCCACAGCCCAAGAAGCTGCAGGGCGATTGGCGGAGGCGCTCTGCCAACCGGCACTGTCGCGCACGCGCAGCCGAGGCTAACGCCCTTCGCCGCACGCCTGCGCACCGCGCCCTTCGCCCCCGCGCTGGGGGAGGGGGCGATCGCCGCCTGGGCCCCGGGGCCGCCGGGCCGCCACGCGCGGTGAGGCCGCGGCTCGGCTCGCAGTGCCCCTGAGGACGGGGACGGTGCGAGTGCTCTGTCTTGTGTCCCCGCGGCTGCCCGTCGGCTCACGGTCCGATCGTCGGCTGCCCTCGCAGAGGTCAGGCTGGCGCTGCAGCTGCGACAGGCGGAGAAACGCGGGGACTTGTGGTGGAAGGCCCGCCGGCGGGGAGACGCTTCTTCTGGGGTAGTGAGGGGTGCACCACCGCACCCTCCCTGCGCTAAACCCCGTGCCTGCCTTCTTACTGCCCGTCTCTGGGTGCTTGCCAGTTAGTCCACGTGCCTCCCGCAGAGCCGCGTTACCGCCCGGGGCAATGTCAAACCGGAGACGCTCCCAACTCCTGCTCTGCGCCCACATAACCCGCCTGGCAGCGGCCTGCAGGCTAGCCTTGAGTGCGCTGCAGCAGTTGTACTTTGCACCACACCCAGTTTTTAAGATTAAAGAAGTCCTCAGTATTGCCCTGAACTCCAGTTCTGTTTACTAGCATCTAGTAATACTTTGTAATCACAGTCTGGCTCTCTTAGCAAAAGGTTCACCCCTCTCACCAGGCTCCCGGCACGGCACGGTTTAAGACCAAGCGTGGTCAGGAGGTAGGCCACTAAACACGCTGGCTGCAGCCTCTACAGCTGCGTTTCACCTTTGGAGGACAAGTCTGCAAGGCCTACGCTACAACGGCTGCAGCCGCTTACAGAAGAATGGCTAGTTACTGTTCGTTAAAAGTAGAATGTTCTTTAACATTGGCCTTAACTACCTTAAACTATGCCTTTTCTAATACAGTGTGATTTCACTCATTTTAGTGGATTTATATAGTACAAAACTGACACAGCACAGTTCAGCTCTCTGGTTACTGAAGAGATAAGAACTCCAAGTTTTCACCAGCATGATCATACCCCTTCCAATTAGTGCTCCTTAACAAGATAAGCACAGAAGACAGCAAAGCAGGAGGCATGTACCAAATATACCAGCTATTACTTCTGGGCACAGAGCCATGATGCAACTGATAGCACACCTGCACCGCTACACTGAAGAAACACCCCTTCGGTCAGCTCAGCAGCTCCTATCGAACTTCCCCGGAGGATGACCTGCTACACCAACCTTAGGACTTGGCGCCACTTGCTGTATTTCACAACAAAGCTGACTGTCATACGCAGGCAAAAATGACACACGCCTAATAGCACTGTCACAGAAGTCTAGGTTGGCAAAGTCCCTCTTGAGTAAACTAGACTCCAGCTGCGGAGTAGAAAAAAGTCAGCTGAGACTTGCATTCTTTAAACACTTTCATTTAGCAACCAGCTGAGAGCCTGAAGTGCTGTTCACTTCGCTGCCGCAGGCAGCGATGAAGATGGGCCAAAATTGTTCATTTTGCCATTACTTGTTCTGCTCTACTCACTTGCATCTAGACAATTGCTGGTAGCAATGTTTTATCGAAAAGCCAAACACTGATACTTGTTTTTAATTAGCTAATAACTGCTAAACATGACTAAGACTTAGCCTCTTATCTTGAAATTACACATAAATGATTGCAATTCTTGCAGACTTTTCTGATTTGTAACATAGAGAAACCTCTGTTCCTTCCAATTATGAAGGATGAACATGCGACTATATTTATATACATCTAATGGCAATTTGTGTGCACAACTAGTACTGACACTTAAGAGTTAGTCTGTGGAACAATCAGTTTCTTTGGTTTTAGCTGACAATGAACTTTTAACAGCTGTACTATTAAACAAGTACTATTAAACAGCAGAGTCTAACATATCCCCGTGAAAATACAGGGATAATATATGTTCCTGCTGAATGCGTATCAGTTTACATAGAAAATCTCTTCAATTTTTCCCAGATGTGACACAATAAAATAGCAATAGCAATTCGAACCATCTAGATTAATCTGATTTCTGACACAGTATTGTGGTTTAACCCCAGCCAGTAACCAAATACCATGGCAGCTGCTTGCTCACACCCTCCCCCCCAGTGCAGTGGGGAGGAGAGTCAGGAAGAAAGGAAAACTCATGGCTTGAGATAAAGACAGTTTACCAGGACAGCAAAAAAAAAGAGATAATAATATTGTATATTAATAATGATAATAAAAATATAATAGAATATACAAAACAAATGATGCGCAATTTCTCACCGCCCAACGACCTGATGACCGATACAGCCCTTCCTGACCAGCGATCACGGAGCGAAACCGAGCGATCTAGGAATGATCCCGAGCAGCGACCTCAGAGCCACAAGTTCCAGAGCGAGGGAACGAACAGCCAAACGAACGAAAGGCCCCTGGCCCACCCCCACTATATACTGGGCATGACATCTATAGTATGGAATACTCTCTTCGGCCAGTTTGGGCCAACTGTACTGACTATAACCTTCCCAGGTTTTTGTACCTGCACATTGGCAAGACCTGGGAAGCTGAAAATGTCCCTGATCTCTTAGCAACAACTAATAACATCAGTGTATTATCAACATTCTTCACATACCAAATCCCATACTAAATCCAAACCACAGTAGCTACTGGGAAGAAAATTAGCTCCATCCCAGCCGAAACCAGGACACACACACTGAAGGTAGTAACAGATGAAGACTTGAAAGACGTTACCTTTTGGTGTCCGCCTCGGTCAGATTCACAATAAAAAGAGCTACTGTAAATTAAATCCATCTTTTTAATCAGTAGCTTTTCAAATTTGGGGAGTTTAGGAAAATGTCGGTTTGGCAACTCCAAAGTTTTCCTAATTAACATCTCTTCTTCTGTTATTAACGCCCACCACACACACTCTCCATTCCTGTCCTCCCACCCCACCCCAAACAGCATACAATCAAGAAATTGTAGGCTAGTTCCTGTCTTACAATAACTTTTTACAGTTCTAACATTTTGGTGAAGTCTGTAAGTAAAATCAAAGCTCTTAGAAGCTTGTTTTCCAGGTGACTTAACTGCTTACAAAAATATACAATAAGATAGTGAAACAGCCATCCACACCTTTAATAATCAGGTTAGCAGAAGTAGCTCCTGTTGTAAGCATATATATTACATACTCATGTGTTGTATCAACGCCAGAACTACTAGACCATGATTCTAGAGAATCGGTAACACATCAATTCAAGCTGTAAGTAGGTTTCATAGTCCAAGGGGAGCCTTAACACTGCAGCATGTCCTTCAACAGGCTCTAAACTAGCCAGGTTGAATGACAAGAGTCGCATCCTCTGAACGCAGGAAGTAGTGAAACCTCTCCTATTCTTACTAGTCACCGCCATAAATGTCCTTGTCTGATAATCTTTTCTAATCTAAATTCTTCCCAGATGTTACATGTTTTTCCTTGGTAAAATTTCACATTCTTTTACTAAATAACAAATAAAGAAGGCAATGCAGATACACCTTTTTAACCACAAACTACCCATGCTGACAAAGAATTTCAAAAGTGAGGTGGGAGACAGAAAATTTGAGGAATTTTTCTTTTGCCTATCTATATATACATACTACTTATAAGCATATATGCCACCTTAGGACTATTTTACAAGTTGATTTAACTTATAGACCCTGTGCTGTATGAACACATGCATGTATGCATACATCTGTCACAGCTTGCTGTTGCATTGGTGCAAAGCACCCTGGTATACTCCCTAAGGAAAAAGAGAAGTAAAAGTCATAGGAAAGTTTTAGACAAACAAAGGTAGATTTACCAAACATACAGTAAAAGCTACACAGACAACAAAGGGTATGCTGAAATGCCTAAGTTTGTAAACACAAGATTTAAAATTATACATCACAACCCACCCCTGTATCTATTTTGATCAGATGAAGTTTTTAATTTTTTTTTTAAAAAGCTTTTCACAGCCCAATATGCAACTTCAGCCATATCAAAGCAAGCCAAATATACCACGCACAAGACACACCACACAATTTTACCAGCTTCATTTGCAATTACATATTTTTTTTTTTCTGCTGAAGAGCTCTGTTATTTAAAGGCATTCTTTTTGTACTCGGCTTTTCCGATTTAACTCCGCACAAACTAGTTAACACTTTTTTTAAAGATATTTTGTCCACAGAACCATCCGAGAAGGCAATTAGCAGAAACTGAGGATTTTAATACCATGAAGATTTTTGTAAGTTGTGCCACAAGAAACAAACCAAAACACACATAGATCAAGCCTAGGAAGGACCTGAAAGCATTCAGTAGGGCAGTACTGAGCATAATGCTAGCAAGTAAACTTGGAGAAGAAAGAGTTCCTTCACACTGCTTCCTACTTAAATACAAATCAAGGTTTCAAAACACACACAGAACTTAAATTTAAGATCCACCTTGAGAGTTTCTTGCCTCAGACACTATGTAAGCTCTCACAGCCTCACCATGGATCAGGTGCCATAAAATTAAGTCTGAACACTGCAAGTGATACCTTCTAGCGATTCGCAGCCTGATACCAGACTCCTGAGACTGGGTGCATGTTAAAAGATTCGCACGCAATTTAAAGGGAAAAGCACAAGCTCTGTGTTAGAAAGCTCTAATTCAGACAGGCAAATCAAGATCTGCTGCTTTCAGCACAGCATTCTAAGCAGTGTGACCAATCATGAGAACAAAACCCACCAAAACCAAAAAAACACTGTCAAGCCTATTAACTTACACAGGCCTTCTTCCAGACTTTTTATAGCCCTTGCCCTAAAAGGGACTTAGTAAATATTGCCTATGTCAGAACTCAACTAATTTTTGCAACTGTAATTTGGATACTAATTCCAGTCCATAAAATTGCTCTATTTTGTGATTGGTTCTGAAAGTTTAACCTGGCTCTGTCTAGAAACCAAGATAAACTAATAGAACAAAAGTAAGATTATTTAAAAAAAAAAACAAAACACCAGTTCCTCTTGCTTCAGCACTTTGCATCAAATACTATAGTATACTTCACTGTAACTTATACAGCAGTGTTTAGAAGGCTTTAAGCACATGCAACTATTCAGCTAGTAGCACTATTACTACCTGTGTTACTCTTAGAATAAGATGAATAGCTTTAGGAATGCTGGTAAATCCATTATTTGGGGCTGAGGGAGGAAGGAAGAGAAGGAATAAAGAAGGAAGAGATTACTCTCAGGGCCATGTCACACCATTAAATGCCTCAAGTACAAGCAGCTCATTCATTTCTTGAAGATGCATTGCCTTCCAACTACAACTGAGCTACATGTAGGTTACTTTGGGGACTTACGTAGAAAAGTCTTTACCTTCTGTGAAGTAACACTGAAGTTGAGAGGATTCTCCAAAACAGTGCATAAATGAAAGAATGACGACATTTAATTGCATTGCTGTGCAGTTTGGGGTTTGTTTGGGTTTTTTATGATGCTAACAGTATCCCTGAAGGTCAACTGAAAGTATTTCATGTAACTAGAAGAGAAAGATATATTTCGTGTTAAAACATACAGCAAAGTGGGGTGAAAAATAATTTAAAGTGAAAAGGAAGTTCCTTAAGCATTGAAAAGCAAATGAAGACTAGCTTCTCCCCCCATTAAAATTAAAGGCCTAACATAGGCTAAAGGATTATGGTGCAAAATTATTATTATAGTGCAAGTATGATGAATATTCCTCCCACCAGGTGTTGACATGAACTGCTCTGGTTTTATTATCAGATTTATTATTTTTTTTTTTAAACCATGGAAGACTGTAGCAGCACAAAATGATACCACTGATACATCAGTTGTCTTGCATTTGCTGCTTTTCAGCAATGCATTTATTTTGATAAGGAAAATCCACACACATTAAAATCATTTTTATTTTTCTGCATTTTTACACCAAAAGTGAATGTCTTATGTTACAGCTTTCTATAGGATGGACACAAGTTTAGCTATTTGGATTACTCAAAAAAGCAGATTAAAAGGAAAACAACATTAATCTTAACAGAAAAAAACCCCAAACAACTATTGCTTTGCTACAAATTACCATGTTTGTCCCAAAGTTTACAGAAACTAAAGCTTCCCCATAGCTATAGTCTACACAATAATTGTACCCAGAGTAAAAAGATACTATTAACTAATGTTCTCAGCTTTTTATAAGTAGCACTTTAAGAATAAGTAGTAGGTTTTATTGCAATTTTGTACCAAGCAGTAAGACTGAACATCTGTATGCTGCAGATTTAAGCACACCAAAATGTATACATTCACTTTAAAAAAATTGTTGCTTATCACTCTTCATTGGTAGTAGTGAAGTCAGCTGCCTGCTCATCTAAGTTACACAATGTAGAGTGTTTCAGCATGCTTCCACTGAGAAAAATATTCAACTGCATGAAAGTAGTAAATCTCACCTTAGAAGATGAAACTGTAGCAGAAAATGCAGCAATGCCCTCTTCATACAAGAATAAAACTTCACATGGAATTTTCACACTTTGAGAATACTTCTCTACATGAATATTCAAAGGTAATCACATAAAGCTGTGCTGGAAAGATTTTGCTTTTTTAAAAAAGAAAAGACCACTACTAAAGTCAGAATTTAGACTACTTCAGATAACAACCTTGACCCAAGAAAGTATTTTAGTAGCAAATTATATTGATGCAATTTTTATTTTCCACGCATATTACTAATAAATAAGTTCCTCTAAGACATCTCTTGCCAATTAGATTTGTGTTCAGCTCCTACACCACTGTAAGCACTAAAATGAAGGGATACATTTAAATGATGTTACGCTTAAACAGAGTTACTAATATGATACTAAGACTTTTACAGAAATGCAAACAGGTTTACAGTTACATACTAAAAAAGTTACAGTAATCTACAGAAAAGGTTGTCATTGTTCTCTCCCTACATCCTAAAAGAGCTTAAATTCAGTTATATTGTTACTGAAAAAATGCATACAAAAATGCATTTCCCTTTATCACCTGTGTTAAAATCCTGCTCCACAATAATCTATAGAGACAAAAGTACAACTTCTTTTCTGTACAAAGGAAAAGCTTTAAAAACACAGCTTCACATTTTACTACATTTTTGCCCTTCTCAGCTTCCAAGTTCTTGCAAAAACAAATATACAGTTTCTCAAAAATGAATTTAAAGGATGTCCACATTAAAAAAATAAAGCCTACAAAAAGTTCAAAGATCTAAAAAAATGTTACTCCTATGGCAAAGTGATCTCCTACTAGTCCAAAGTCCAGAAAGTTACTGATGTCCATTTAGTATTATCTTTCTTCATTTATCCAATTTATCAGGTTCCAATCACATTATTTGTAAGAAGTCCTTGAGCCGATGAGAGGGCAGAAGAGTTCTCTACAATTAAAAATAGGAGATCAAATTGGGTGTGCCTTTCAGAAAGATACTCAATTGGCATTGCCCGGAGAGACAGGATTCAGATATTTAGAGAAAGGATTTCCTTGATTAGTTTCCATAGACTGATAAACCAAAAAAAAGAAGACTGAAACAACAACAAAGAGAAGAACTTTTATCCACAGGGGAATGGAGCGTTCTTTTTTTGTTGGTGGTTTCTCTGACATGATGTCGGTTGAGGTACCATATTTTGGAGCATACTTAGAGAAACTTTCCTCCATTCTGAAGTCACTGTGCTCTATAGGCCGGCTAGCAGCTCCTTTGATTGGTCTACGGCAGCTAGCACTGTTAATTTAAAAAAAAAAAGTAGTAAAATATTGCATATTTAAAAGAGAAATCTAAGGTATACAGGAAAGTTTTAGTATAATTAAAGAACTAAGAATTGTTTCTAGTGAATGCAGTACCTGAAATACCTGTCTCAAGCTCTAACATGTCTAGCATTACTATTTTTAAAGTTAAGCATTCGGTGTTCAAACAAACACCCCTTAAAAAACCTCAAATGCCACTTCACCCTATCCACATAATCAATGGATCATAACTGGCGGTAAAACTCTAGGAAGTGTCTCTCTATTTGCATCTTTAATGATCACTTATGCAGCACCACTGCGATTTCTAAACCTAAGACTGTCCCTGGCCATTAAAATATCTACTGATGGCTAAACCAATACACAGAGCCAGAAGACAAAGCAGTAAGGGTTAAGAAACCCACATACATTGCCAAGTCCTTATATACAAGGAGTACACATGCATGATTTTTATTTTTAAAAAGTGGCATAGATTTAACTGGACTGATAGACCTCAAAAGAAAAGAGAACAAAGCTGAGTGGTGAGCAGATATGCCACAGTAGTAGTAACTGGTACCATATAGTCTCTTTATGGTAAGACTATGCAGTTGCAGTTTAAATCGAAGCTACAATTAACATGGAAACACGTGAGTTGATTTCACATCTTAACATAGGGAAACTTTTTCTCTCAAACCTCTCTAAACAGCAGAAAGTTTTGTGAATCGCTTAATTATCCAGGAGGTTATTTCAATTTTTGTTTAAATACAAAGTTGCCAAGAGAAAGGCGATAGCCCTTCCTAGATGCCATCCTTATTCATGCTAAGAGTTAAGGCCTAAAGCAGTTGCATCTAGCCAAAAACTTAAATATCGTGAGCCATTACCACAGAGAAGCCCTTTCCATTTAACTTCCAGCATCCAGAACTTCCAGTAATTCCTACTGTAGTACTAGCCTGTCCTCCCACCCCAAATTTAAATAAAGAGACTGTTTTGGCTAACAAAACTATGTACGTAGAACAGAAGAGCTAGGTGGCCATCTCAACTGTCATTGAGTCAGAGTGCAAAAACTGTTCCTCAGAAATCTAGCAATAAAATCAAAAGATACTTCTCAGCTTAAATAGGTTTATAAGAACTGAGAAACAAGCCCCCATAAACTTTAGTAATACCTAATTCCTGTAGGTGTGGATACTTCGTAAGGGAACATTTCCTTAAGAATATCCCTTTCCACTCTTCGTTCTTCTGTATGAGTTCTCTCCAGCACCTAGGAAACCAAAAACAGTTATAGGCCTAACAGACCACAAAACAAAAAGCTCCTGCATAGCTATCTCAGTGACCATAACCATGTTCAATCTCTAAGAATGAATGAGTCACCCAGTGACATTCAAGAAGTTTACTTCTTGGGTTTTAGAAGTTAGTTTAACCTTTGTTAGTGGCAGCTGTCTGGTCACTTTTGGTGTCTTAAAGCATTCGGTGCTCTCCTCAGTTTCCTTTAAGATAAAGAATACGTTGTTTAAATATAATACACCTGCCAGCCAATGATGTAGACGATCAAAAAAATTTAACCATCACCTCTATCATGGCTGTGTTGAGCAGATCACAGGTTTGGTTGTGGCCAACATGATTAAAAAAGCATTGATGTGGGCAATCTGTCTCTTCTTGCTGTAATAAACAATGCCACAGTACAGTAGAATACTAATTGAAAAAAACTTATGCAGTCTGAAATACAATATCCAGTTTTCCCACAACCCTCTATTTGACAACTAAGTCTACATTGCAGTTGCATTATAAACAAACAAAGCAGCCCATTTCATAAATCTCAGACCCATTGGTAGAGTAGGCTTCACAAGTGTTAACACAAGTTTTATCTGCAGTAACTACATGAAGCAATGAACTCCATTTAAATTCAGCCAAGCATTATCTTGTAATGTTAAGTTTCCACAATATTACAGTACTACATTAATACATTACATACACTTGCAAGTACCTTAGACAGTTCTCCAACAGGTATATCATTTTGACAGCTTGAATAGGTTAACAGTAAGCAAATTACTTACTTTCTTGATAACTGACAGGAATCTACAGATGCTTTTTAAATTCAGGCTTTTGGTCTAAAGTAATCCTACTCTTTGATTCCCTAAATTAAGGCACATTGTGGTTTTTTTAGGATAGGCTTATTTAGAAGATCAAAGGTAGATAACCCAATTTTGCTCTGTCTTTGAGTTACTCAAAGAATTTAAGAGAAAAAATATCTACATTTTGTACAGAAAAATAGCAGCACAAGGAAAAATAACAAACCAAAGCATACTTGGCTTGGGGGGGGAAGAAAAGCAGGATCTCCACACACCACACCACACCCCCCCCCCCCCAAATGTGAAAGGGGAAGATAAAAATAAGTTTATATTCTCTCTTTTATGCTAGTCTATTTTGACTAGTGCCACCTGGGCAGTGACATCCTCCACCCCTTCTGTACTAACGAGTAAGCACATGCACACAAGAACCTTGTTCACAGAGAGTAAGTAATAGCAATCTAAGTTTTAATTTATTTACTTCAGCTGTCATCAATGGTTTCTTTGGTGTTCTTCTGGGCATGTCTGAGAGTTCACTGATTGACAGTGTAGGAGCTGCATGCTTGAAATTTCCAGGCACCCTATTGACAACCTGCCGAGATTCAAAATTGTTCAAACTCAGAATCAGCCAAAATACAAAATAAAAGGGAGAAGGGGGCAGAACCAAACAACAAAACCTTTATGTGCATTGCATATATGCATGTTAGGCGTTAACTCAAGAAGGTTATGTAACAGATACTCTGAAACAAGCACAGGAAGCGCATTGCTTATCATTCCAAGTAGGTTTTTTTAAGCCACTTCGAAACATAAAGGCTATTTAGTTCGCAAGAAAAGCCAAACTTAAAAGCAGATATTCTGCATGTCCTTAAACTAAAAGCTCAGATCTTTTCTTAATTTAAGTGGTTTGTCTCAACCCTCCCCCCAAAAAGACATTAGATGGGACCTAGGCGTCTACCTAGTCCCATCTCAAATTAAATGGCATTGGGTACTAATACAGATACTGAATATGTGGTTTCAAAGACTACTGAATAGAAGACTGTTTTAAGGAAAGTAAGACTATCTGTTCAAAACAGAATAATTCTGTCAGTAAAGGTGTATTACAGAAGAATACCTCTTGCATGATTTATTAAACATATTTACTAAGCATATTTACTAGGGTCTCGTTGCTTGCAGTCAATATAGTTTCAGCTATGGGAGTACTCTCTGTTATTACAGCATCATCTACAGGCAACTGTGCTGTAGCTTCCACCTGTTTGTTTAAAACAAACAAAAGAAAACAATTGAATAAAATAGCCACTGGGACCCTAACAGCGAGAAAAAAGCTTGTCTATTATAATAAGCCTCTCATCACCCTTTTCCTTGGTGTTCTTCTTGACACTCTTGTAGACTCCCTAGAAAATGCCTGCAGAGGTCCACTTTTTGAAGATCCACTTGTCCAGACAGTCTCAGTAACTCCATCTTGAGAATAGGTCTATTCAAGCATCAAACACATGATCAAATACATGAAAGCCAGCTCTCAACATTGGATACCCACAACCAAAAGCCAGAATAGCATGCATACTCCAGAAACAGTGTGTCTACAATCCAAAAAAAATTTGGATCCCAATACATTCAATAATGAATAGCTAGCTAGACTAGTAGTGTTGACCACAATACTTATGTTAGAGCACATTATTTTTCAAATACAGAACTGACTAGATAACGCCCAACAGCAAAAACCTGATAATCTGCTCACTGCAATAGCGTGAAATAACTAATGCTACAAGTAGTTACATCAAGTCACGGACAGCAGATATGCTAGCTTTCAGGCCCATTACTTTACCTGCCTACACGAAAAAAAGTAATCTATGAGCATAAGCAGAAAGCATCACCTTGTCCTCTACCCAGATAGGGGTCTAGTCTCTCAAGCGGAGATGGGAATGGCTTAGGCACAGTCACCTACACTTCAACAGGAACTAATCTCCAGCCACAGGGGGAAGGGGGAGATGCTTTATAATCTTAAAAGTTTCCACATACAGAGATGAAACTCGCACAATTTTCACGTAACAGTGGGTTTAAACGTCCCAAACTTTTATAGACATTAACAAATGCAGATCATTCCCTATGCTTTATTGCAAGTTTCACACTCAAAGAAAAAATCCGCCTCAAAACTAATTCCAAACATAGATCTGGGAGATGAGGGCCTGCTTCTTCTAGATTATATACAAGATTTTCCTTTTTATTTGGTTAAGTTTAAAAATAAAAATTATTACTTTGTTAATACTGAAATCTTTGCACATTAACACCTCATGCATTGATGTATTACTAAGTTTTTGGAACCAATGGAAGTTATAGACTGGTGCAACTGTCAATTACAGGTCTAACAGCAGAAATAACTTCACTGGAACGGTATGAGCCCCAAAACAATGTGTTAAGAAAGCAGGCTGGAAAGTACTTATTTATTGGGGGGGAGGGGCAAAAAAGTCTACCAATGCCCTTATCCATTCCCCACTGTATCTTCAAAGTTACTCCAGTGAAACTAGAAGCTGAACAGGTTTGTGTTCAGCTGTTTATACCCAGCAGAGGGAGCACAAGTGTTTCGCTTTACTCCAGAGTCACTGAAATACTTTGAAAACCAAATGATGTATATTTATGCACAGACCTCAAGTCCAGATTCAGATGTTTCATATAGAATTGTAGATTTCAGCCTAAGACTCCAATATGCTTTTCAATTTAAACAGTCTTCTGATGAAAGATCTCCCAATCCCTCGTTATGTATTCACCACACACTGGCTTCTCTCCCCTATTAAGAAACGCTTAACCTGCAACCTTCAGTCGTGGCTCCCCACCTCACTCCCATACACTTTCTATTTGAGAAATGTTCTTCTTTAGAAGCTTAGAGAAAAACGCTAACTTCAGAGTGGTTCCACTCAAACACATTCCACTCAAGAAAGCAGTGAGGCAATTCCCTCATCCTCCTAATGGAGAGCTCCCCTGCCCCAGCCTGTTTGGCTAGGAACTAGTTTTCTTCTAATGAAAAGTCAAAGTACTTCAGCAAATAACCACCTCTCTCCTTAGTTCTTCACATGCTTGTCAGTCATGTGTTTTAAGTACCAAGTTTCAAGTTTTTTCTTGCATGAAAAGTCTAGGAAAAAAACCAGAATGTACTGCATGAGACCCATCCAGACTTCAGCAGAACATATTCAACAGATAAAATTAAAAAAAAAAAAAAATTAAAAAATTGTTGTCTACAGTTGTAGTTATCCTCATTGTCAATTGAGCAGGCCTTGTCTGCTTCTCCCACAAATATCTGAACTAAATAAACCCTATTAGAATGTAATACTCGTGTTTAGGTACACCAACACCCTGTATATAGCCAGAGAAAGTTACAATGGTGTGGTACACAAGTACTCTTCAGCATGTGCTTTTAACTGTCATATTACTCATGAACAGTGAAGCTATAGATTATGAGTTTACCTCAGCTATCACCTACCAAGTTTTTTATTGGGTGTATGCCACATGAAATTTGTATGCCAGCAGCTGCAATGCCGCATGTTTTATTTTTAAGAAGCCCAGCTATACAGGTAGTCAAAAAAATGCAGGGAGGAGTAGGAGAGCACAGCACATGCAGAATGTCACTATACAAAGTCTCAAGGAGAGAGAGAGTAGTTGTACATTGCTAGGACTCCTTAAGTTGTTTAGCCCATCTCTTTCTGCCCAGTGCCATCTACTGTGAGGCCCTTAGGCTCAGCTTTGAACTCTAACTCTATATTCACCTACTTGATTGGAAGGGGGCATTCAAATTAGGGTTTTCTTCCAGCTTTTCCAGTTCACTATGAGGAGGCAATTAAGCACAAAGAGCCGAGCTCAAATTCATCTTGCCCTCCACTGCTAACTGACTAGTAAGACCCATAAACCTGCTCAACCTCCCCACTCAATTTCTTTTGCACCAGCCTGCTTAAAGACTATCTGTTTGCACTCTTTTCTTAAGAGAACAGCAACATCCATCCGTGCCAAGTGACAGACAATCCTTTCAGCTGTGTACGTCTGGACTAAGACTAGTGCTGGACAGGACCTAGAAGTGACCAACAAACCTGCTCACCCCACACTACCAACCAGTTCAGCCCCACCACTCTTCAGAGCCTCATAATCTTTGAGCCAATGCCACACAGTGCATGACAGTTGCTTATAATTCTGCAGAATGAGTACGGTCACTTGACCCATTAGCTGCAAACTTAAGATCCAATTTCACAGGAAGAGAGAAAGAAAAAAGATACCTTCCCCATCTTCCACTTTTATTCTCATCAAAATATGGCTAGCAAATGTGTGTAGTCATAAAAACATTGAGTTGTTCTCGGCTTCAAGCACCTGTAAAATTTTGTTGGTGGGGTTTTGGGTTTTTTGTTTTGTTTTGTTTTTAAACACAGCAGTCAGGAGTTGAAAGGTAAAAGGTTTAACAAGCTAGAGAGTTAGAGTTCCTGAAGAATTTGGCATAATTTTGAAATTAGATCATTTTTGGATTAATCAAGTGGTATTCCTTTGATTAACTACTGGTAATTAAAATATGCAAGTCGCAAAATATTGTGCCTATACTGCACAAGTAAAAGACTGCAAGACAAAACACAGTAATGACCTAGTTATTACAGTGAAATTGGATGACAAAAAAATTGAGCAAGCACTCATCACTTGAAAATGCCACAAAAATACATCACTGTATCTCTTCCCTTTTATTCTGTAAGTGGGGTCCTGAAGACTAGGAAGCTTTGCTTCTTGATAGCTGAATTAAATACCTCTGTTACACTGAGGCTGGCAGGGATTTTTGGGTGAATAACAATTCAGAAAAAAGTAATCCTTAAAATACAAGGACCTCAAGATTCAGATTCCCATTATAAAAGAAGTTGCCTGAATAAACTAAGGGATATTTTGTGTGTTGAACTATGTGTGTGTTTTGATTTGTAGACGTGAAATCTGTTCAGCTTGTACCCTAAAAATCCAATTAAAAATAAGCAGAACTAGTTACGGATCTCCATAACTGTGTTGTATTACCCAAGTTCACATAGCAGTGTGTTACCTGCTTTAAGAGACATCCATAGCAAAAGCATGTTTATACATACATACGCACTATCTAAATAGGAAGTATCTGGCATTTACCATACTTTATGAAGAGTCACTGATCTGCTAAAATACATGAAGCTGTAACAGGTCAGATTTTGAGTCACTGAATGTTTTCTATACAAGTCCTTTACTGTGGCATAACTCCACTACTTACTGGACAGATGAATAACGCTGTAAAGAACCTAAGCAACCTAAGCCAGGGAACAGGGTATTTAGTGACAGTGTCACATCACAAGGACAGATCAGCCACCAACTACTGAATCCAGTATTCAGCCAGCAGTTTGAAAACCTGAGGTGCTTCTATAAAATCCTTCTTTCACCAAGACAATAGAACTAATATGATTTGTAAGTAAAGGACAAGTGGTACATACATTGAGATTTAAACTTGTTATTTTTCTTCTTGGGAGAAGCTTTCAAAAAAATTAATGTCTACTCTAGTACTGCTGCTACAAGCATAGCTGAGGAAAAAAATACTATATAGATAGCTAGTGCATGTGTGTACACACATACACACTTCTATATATACAACTATAGGTATATACAGAAGTACATTACTTCATATATTATATTTAAATCACACTCATTGAAGAGATGTATTTAAAATGCATACATATATCTATAGATACCAAAACAGAGACAGAAATATGATGTATGTATATGTATTTAAAAACATTTCCAAAAAAACCCACCAACCCAAAAAACCCAAACCCCAACCTTTTTCCAAACTTTTTTTTTTTGAGAAAATGCTTCTTTTATTTAATCAAGTTGTTTACACACATCCAACAGGATGACATCAGCCCACCTGAGTTAAAACCCTGTCAGGCTTCCAAAACCAAACATGTTAAGGTTGCCTATTATTTTTCTCTAAGAGGTGCTACAGCAGCTGGCATGTCAGACAAACAGCTTTTAGCAGACCATAATTTTGAATGTTATCAGAGAGGCTAAAACCAGCAGTTATAGTTCATTCACAAGATTTTCATGCTGTATTAGAACAGGCTTTCTGAAAGAACTTTTAAAAAACAGCATAGCCCACTTAGTAAGGTGTTTAGCGAGCACATCGCCTGCAGTTAGTAGCCATTCCAGATGCCACTAAATTAAACATACCTGGTTGTGTTCAACAACTCTTCTTTGTTTGAGTGCCACTGGAGTCTTCGTCCTGGCTTTCAATGGTTCTCTCTTCTCAAGCCTCAGCTCAGTCTTTGGATCTGTAACCAGTTTTAATATAACTAGTTTCTATAATACTACTGGTTGTTGTACTAGTATAAACCAATTGTATTTTTATTAAAATTAATTTTAAGAGGCAACATAACTCTTACAAATTACCATTTCCTTTCAAAGTTGTGAGATACAAGTAAGTTTCTCCATTGAATGTAGAAGAACAGACTTTTGAAGAATAACCTTAAAAAATATTTTAAAACACTGACCCAAGTATTTCAGTTTTGTCCTAAAACTGCTACATTTCAGATAAGCTTTGACCAATCCAACAGTTCCATTTAGAAACTGGTATCAAGTTTCAATTATTTTAACCAAAGTACCATTATACTATTGATTGTAGTAAGGGTATTAAAGCTTTTTGACATTGTTTAGGCTGTTAGTTTCCTTGAAAATAGGTCCTTTTATAGAAAATAAAATTTTGATGCAGAAGAAGGGTGAGTGGTTAGCAGTCATCTTACCAGTAAGAGGATGTATTATTTCCACCTCCTCTCTAAAATTCTAATAGCATTACACCAATGTATTTAGACTTTGTTTATCAGAACTTTTTTTTGGCAGAGGGGAATGTTTGTTTTTGGTATTTTTCCCCAGTGTTTGAACAGTTTGGTAATTAGATGAAGCATATGTAAGTATAAGGACATAGCTGCCAGTTGTGACTGGACTCTTGGCTGTCCTGAAAATAAATAAATAAATCTCTAACATCCCTCCCTATCCGAAAGTGAAAGAGATTAAAGTTCAAAAACAAGCCCAAATATGCAAGGGAGATCCATTGAGTTCCTAGTTGTATTTCAACCCTTTCTGTCCTATCTCTGTGGAAGTTCCTGTAGCAAAAAAAAACACAAACCACCACCACACCCACCCCCCCTACCCCCAAAACCAAACCACACAAAATAAGCATCTTCTAACATTCCACTCAGTCTTTAAAGCCTACACTGTATTTACTTTCTGCAAGATGTACGATGGTGTGCTCTAGGTTCCACTTCCCCCACTCCTATACTTTTTTTGATATAAACTTGGTATTAAAACTGCAAAAACCACACCCAAGACCAACCAGTCAACCCACTCCAAACTAAGCCCATAAGGAATAGAGCATAAAAGGGATTGCAGCATATGTGAGAGACATTAAACAACATTAAAAAAGTACAGAAGTTTAATAAACAAACATTCAGATGCTATCCCATAGTAAAGATAACGACTGTAAGCATCGTAAGACAAAATTGCACTTGCACTTAAAGATGAAGTGCAAAGAGCACTGGAACACTTCATACACAGTTCTCCTACCTATCAGATTTACAGGCTCCAATCTAGCAAAAATGGACAAAAGGGAACAGTTTAGTAGCAATAAGTTTCCTTTCCCAGAACAGGCACCTGGATCACTGCGCTAGTACTGCATGATCAAGTACACGACTTGCGTGGTCTACAGCAGTATCGTAAAGCCTAAGTCTCACCTAACAGCAAGATCATGCCCTCTTTAGATACTTCTTCTACTGCAGGTATTACTGATTTATAATTTGAATAGTTCACATGCAAGTTCCACTTAAGTCTTACCTTCTTCATTGTCACTGTACTGGTCAGAATCATTATTCCCATTCTGTCTGGTGTTCTCAGCAGTTGAAGAAATCATTGGGAGAGGCACAGGTGCCTTCAGTTCTGGACCTTGCTCCATCAGTTTCAACAGTTTTTTCTCATAAAGTTTCCTAGTAGTAGCTATAACAAGGAAGGACACATGCTAAAGATACAGTTTTCATATCTTTCCTGACTTGACTGCTAGAACTTGGCTGTTATATATTCCTTGGGAATCTCTGAACGTACGGTTTTTATTTTTAATTTGCCTGTATGGCCCAAAGCATATACCTCTAGGTATATAACTCTACCTCTAAGGCTTCTAACTTTTTGGTTTAAGAGGATTCTTAAGATAAACTTAGACCTGTTAGGACACTGAAAGTTACAAGCATTTGTCTATGGAAAGGGAACTTACCTGCTTCTTAGATGTTTTGTTTCATATGCTGCAATACAAGAGTTGCTATGCCCTCACAAAAAAATTGGTGAGATTGATATTGCAAGGGCAACAGTTTCCATGAAGATTCCACTATTATCCTCTTAATCCCTTTACCCTGGAATTAACACCCTTTTCCCCTTAGTTTAACCTTTGCCCTGTTGGCAAATTCAGTCCAATAAGCATTAGAGGTGTCGCAAGTAAGCAGCAACTACAGAACTTCCTGTTCGCTGCATCTAGCCGTCAGGTTGGCTCTCTTGATCTAAGAGGACAGCTGTCTAAAACTAAGAGGTATCAAGTCTAGCACATACTTCCATGTCAGGACTCTGCTGGCAAAAATCTGTAGGAGGTGACTGGTGCCTGAGCTGTTAGCTGCAGAAAAGTCTAACCTTAGAATATTTCAGGTAAGAAGCAGCCACCCTCAAAAAGAAGTGGCAAACTCTCACAAACAGAATCCATACCCCGTAAGAACTAAGGCTTTTACTTAGACTAAATTTGAACACCTTTCCAGAGGACTGCCTAGCTACCCGAATTTTTCAGAAGTCTTGAGCGCTATCCAAGAGGAATAGGCTGAATGGGAACGCATACAGAAACAGCTAACAGAAAATATTGTGCATAAAATTTTGAATACACACAGGACTCCAGGCTCCATCACTGATACTTCCATCCACCCAGGATTTCAAGAACACTCCACAGAATGCTCAGCACACTACAGGCAACCATCTGTTTCTGAAGAGCTGAGAAATCAAAGTCCCTTGCCATCAGGCTAGTGCACAATCTGAAAGGCAAGAAGCTTTGATCCCACATCACAGGTGAGTGCCCAAGGCAGGAGATTAAGCTGGGGTCAGGACTCCTCCCTATCCCTCCTGCTGATGCAGTTCAGCATGCGGATAGAATGCCAGGTTCAAGGGGCCAGAAAAAAAATTAGCAAAGGAAAACACTACTGCACAATGTAGTGAGTAGGAAATACTCTAGGGAAGGGGAAGTTCCATGTTCTCATTCTGCTCTAAATGCTATTAGGTTATTATGTAAGATGCATTTTCTATTTAAGCAGGCCCCAGATCTCAACCTCTGTATCAGAAGACCTAATTACCCCCACGCTGAACTTTAATAGTTACACAGCTTCAGAACAGAAATTGGAACATCTCCAGCTGGCCTAGAACACAAGAGGAACAGACTGTGTACTTGCCTACACTGCAATTCGTCAAGTCTTCTCAATGTAAATAGTTCAATGAAAACATCTTAAGTGGGAAGTAGGATTGCAACAGTATTGGTACTGAACTTAATAAGCAACTGTATCAGAGAAACTTAGAGTACTCAGAACCGAGGTTTAGTGAGAAATATGTTGAATGGGTGAATATTTGCTAGTTCAGCTGACCTACCTACAATCGGGCCAGGATTTACTCCATACTTCACAAGTTGCTCTTGAAGATCTTCATTGCTCATCTCTGTTATATCTAGGTCATCCTTTTCCTCTGGCCTGGGTTTGTCAGTTTTCTTCGTGGCTTTCTGTGCGTGTGCGAGGGAGAAACAAGAGACAGTGTTTCCAGTTAATACAGAACACATCTTTTTCTTCTAAGGGAACAGGAAGAGAGTCCTAAACATACAAAACCAGAAAAGTAATTACATTCTCCCCATCCCTCCCACGGTAAAGCCTGTGTGAAACACTTCAAACATTTACACCTACTAAACAAACACGCACAGGTTTCCTACTTATATAAGGAAATACCCATTACAAGCCCCCTCTACAGTAAAACAAACAAACAAAATCTTGCTCATTATTCTGATCCTGTGTTTTAATTTGAAATTCAAGTATACAACAGGAGAGGATTTCTTCCCTATGACTGGAGAGGTAAGTTTCTAGCTGTTTCACCGTCACTATGCTAAGCTACAAATATATATGTTCCATTGGCATTTCTTCACATTATTCTTCTACCTAGTAGGTCAACACTTCTTCCTCTAATGATATGGAACAAGTTCTTCAGTATCTACATCCTCTGAACCAAGCTGCCAAAATCCCCATTCCCACTTATCCCGGTGTTCTCTGTAAGATTACATGATGTTACAAAATGAGTGCGGGAAAGGCAAAACCAGAAACACCCTTACATTTTCAAAATCCTGCCTGCCTGCGTGCTCAGGCCGCTGCTACTGTAGCTCTAACAAATCCTAAACCCAACTCTGGCAACACGACTTGAACAGTTGGCAACACACCACCACCACATACAGATGGTTATCAAAATAATCTGCCAAGATGCTACTCCTAAATTAGCAGTTTCCGCTATATCCAAACAGAGTGATCATAACATTTGTTCAACTTGGGAAGCCTTTGTTACTACAATAGACATTTCAAGCCCCAAGAGAGTGAGGGGCTAAGACACAAAAAATATGCTTAGGGTCTGCTTGCTCTCAACTAAGGAAGATCTTGATACTGCTTTGAAAAAAGTCATATCTGCATCTCAAAGATATAGGATATAAACAGATACAACTTCTACACTTAACATGTTTCTGAGCTTGGTTGCCCAGAGGAGGTATTTGGGTTTTCTGGTACTTACCAAAGACTAAAATTCCAAATACAGATATGTTATAACACTCAGTCACAATTAAATACAACAGGAAAAAAAACCTGTTATCACAGATTTACAACTCACTTTATCAATCATTCCATTCCTTTACCACATAAAAATCTAACTGGTTGTTGAAGCAACTACGCCTACTTATTTAGTACACAAAAAACAACCAACCTGCAGCTATAGGAGACTTGTATTTACTTTTGAATGTGTTGGTCATAACACTATTTCAAGTGTCACATTACCAAGAATTTCATATTCAGTGCATTTTTTTTCTGGACTACTGAACTGTCCAAACAGTGGAAAAGAATTCCAAAACACATGCTGGGTTTTCTTGTTAGGATCTGTTTTGACTGTTGACAGCTCTGGTGTTTGCACACATCACCAAACAGATTAACTAAGATGCTACTTCCATATTTCAGAAGAAAATAACTACCATGATGCAGGAAATCAACATTCCAATAGCACTTTAAAGAAACTGGAAACCTAATTTAATGTATCTCTACCTTTGTATCACTTAGAAGCCACAGAAGAGACTATAACAATATACACCAGAAGAACTACTCAGCATTCTACTAGACATTTTACAGAAATCTTAACTACCAGAAATCTAACTGCAACCAATGAGTAATACAGTCCTCTAACACAAGTAAACTCACATATCTCATAGTATCTTTGGTATTTTTTTTTCCTTGCAAGTACCATTTCACTTTTTCCTGCAGTATCACCACACATTGAAACCATCAGAATAGGCAGTTTCAGTGGAGAAAAAGGGCAGGGAGGGGGTGAAAAGTTGAAGGTCATCTGTGTTCTTCAATAATATGGCCAGATGCATTGATTACCTTGTGTTGTGTGAGGTCTTCAACTTTTACTTTTGAATACCTATTCTCCTTAAAGCAGAAGAAAATCACTTCACTCGTACCAGTAGAAAGCTCCCATTTAACCACTCACTGGACCATAAGATCAATCCCTAGAAGCACAAAGCAGGACAGAAGAACTTCTCTCATGCCTTGGCTGTAGCATGACAGCATTAACCTCAGCAACAACATTAGCTTTAATTACCACTACTATTATAGTATAAAGCACCACTACACTTTCTGTGCATCATCACAACTTATCCATGGGACTACCCTGTGACACAGATCAAAAGAGCTAGCTTTAAAACTTATCACTGAAAATTAAAACCAAACAAGAAAAATAACCCACCCACATTTTCCTGGTCTGGTGACTATTAGTAAAATTAAAGTTGTGTTACTGTAGTCCAGAGGTGAAGTGCTTAAAATGAAATTGTGGTGAACACCAGGACTTGCCAAAGTAAGGTGGTGCAGCTGACCACTTTGCATGTAATGTAAATATTCTTGCAACACTATACTCAGACCAATAAATCCATATCTGAAGATCTTCCAATTCCATCCAGAGCCAGCAACATTAAAAAAAATATTTCTAGTCATTGCCATTTTCTAGAAAACAGAAGATGGAAGAGGATCTGCATATTTCTCTTCAGAGATTTGTTCACACCAAGGAGATGGCAATTTGGTAGTGGTATCCATCACGCTCAGTTTCAGATTAACTAGGACCCAACCCTTCAAACAAGTACTGAAGTGAATTATAAGCATGGGGCTCCCACACAGAATTCTCAGTTCTAGGGCCACAGAAGAACAAAAGCATAAGAGAAATTCATCTTCTTAGAGTGTCATCTCTCCACAGCCAAAAGCTTTCACCTTCTTTCACTAACGAGCAGAGCAGAAAATGCAAGTGATGAGAACTCAGACCTGGAAGCTATCCCTCACCTCATCTTTGGCGTTCCTGCTGAACAGAAATCCAACAGCCACAAACCAGTTTATTGGACAAACTTTACAGCTACCATTACTAGTTCTAGTACTACTCCACCAAACACAAGCATAAGTAACACCTTGAAGAAGCCATTAAATAATATAGCAGACAACTATGGGACATCACCAAAAGAAGCATTTTCAAATCCCAAGTTAAATGGCACCTACATTAGGATATTCAAGGACTTTAATCCCAAACAGGTGCAGCTTCATCACTAGAAGCAGAAAGGCTCAGGGCTTCTTTACTATTTTTCTGAATGAGGTTAAGACAGGCTAAGAAAGCCCAAAGCATGCCAACAGAATGCTCTTTAATTCTCCAGTTTGTACAGTGCCCTCTCTGGCAACAAATAACTCTGTTTCTCTTAGGGGAGGGGAAGATAAGGAACTGCACATGCCAAGTCTCAATAACAGACTTACACTGTGAAATACAGAGGTCTGTATTCTGGCACTTTTTATTCTATCATACACAAACATTTCCTGCAGTAGAGGTTTTGGGGTTTTTTTGGGGTTTTTTGTTTGTTTGTTTGTTTGTTTTTGAAAATCAAGTCCTACTGAACTTAACCTCAAACGCCTCTGGAGGCAATATTTACCAAAAGCCACAGGACAGACAAAATAAACAATGGAAAGGAAATTATGCAGCAGTAATTCAGATACTGATACACTCAACTTTAAGTTCTCTACCTTTTAACCTTAGTAAGTGCTAGACTTAGAATTTCCAAGCCTATGTACAGTAACAATCCTAAGATTAGGGACTACTTAACCCTTCCACTTCCTCCTCCCCCCAGGCACTGAATTCCATGTTACTCAGTGAAGGGAATGTACCCACTCTGAAAACAGATGAATGCTGCATAATGAAGAGTTGTTTCCAGAGGACCGAAGTGAAAGAGTAAAAACTCACAACAAAAACCAAATCAAGAAACCAAACAGATGGTCTCATGGCTCTATCAACTGAATGCTGACCTGGAGTTCTGGCTTGTGTATGTGTCCCGGCTGAACAACTGACATGCACTGCTAGACAAAAATTACTTCAACAGCATTATTTTATTTAAATATAACTGCCGTTATTACACCAGCACTCTAACAAGCACGTCTCCCTAGTTCATGAGTCTAGAACTGCAGAAAGTCCTGCCATGCTCTTCTGCACCTTCAGACTTCTCACTGCAGCACGAATTACTCAGTCACCTCACTCCTGCTGCCCACAGCTGTCACTCAAGACAGCAGATGAGTGTCATTTAAAAGGGCACAAAGGTGTTAATCTGTATTCTGGGTCAGATTTGTACAGCACATCATAATTAAGAGATACAGCCACAGAGGAACCACTGAGATTCTCTTCCTTCACCAGGTAGCATATATGCTTTACATTCTCTCACCTATCCGAGCATGCAGTTTCACCTTCCACACTCCTAATCTTCATAAACTACCAGTTTTACTATTACCTTCCCTTTTCAGTAGGGAATGAGTTGAAACCATACAGTTACCTCAGCTACAGATATTATCACTGCCACACCATTCTGACCATAAAGAGCTGAAGCTAGCTCTTAATTTACTTGGCTACTTGATTAAAACAAAAAAACCCATCTTTACCTGATAGGTCTCTTCCATAACCTTTCAAACAGGCCCTTCAGGTCCAGATGCTCTCATTATACCTTCATTAACAGAAGTGAGAAGGAGACATCTCACTGATCTTTTTCAAATCACCACTTTAAAGGTCAAAAAGATCACTCGGTGTTTTATAAGAGATTCTTCCAGGACATGAAATGCACCAATAAGCTAAGGCTAAGTCATAAAAACCTACACATTCTGAGTTCCTGTTTGGCAACAGTGTTAAGATGATATTTTTGGTATGTGCTTTAAAACAATGGTCCTAAAGAGGCAAAAACGCCATTTCATAGTTGTTTTTCCTTTGAGCTATCTGTCCTGATATTCGGCCCATAACTAATCAGAACCAGGAGCATCGAGATGCAGACGGCTCCCCCCGCAGCAAAAAGGTGTCTCACATACCACTATGCTAAATAGGCTTAGAAAAAAAAAAAAAGTTGCTCAAAAACATTAGTAGAGCCAGAGAAGCTGTCTCCTCCAGACAATATTAGCAGACTGAGGCCCAAACAAGGATGATTTTAAAAGCTTTTCCTCTCCTGGTAAGAGTATGTAACCAAAGTGAGCCCTCCCTGCCTCCTCCCTCCCCCAAATAAGAGAAGTATTACATCTGAAGAAGTGGACATATTTAAAATGATACTTTCAAATATTTCACAGGAAAGCTTTTTTTTTTAAAAAAAAAAATATTTGGGCAGACATTTAATCTTACTTTGATTTAGTGAATTTTATGTATTTAACAGCATTTGAAGTCACCTTCTACAAAGCAGACTGCACTTTACGCAATAGGAGGGGGTTTTGCTGCATCACATTACAAAGCATAAAAATGCCGAGTTTCACTAAGGGGATGATCTTACCACAGTAAAATATTTTAATTTTTAACTTTAGGTGTCAAAAAAAATGCTAACTGCCTGAAAAGTTTGCTGTTCCAAAGCATGATGGTTTCAGGGCCCAAAACCAATGCGGTCAGAACAAAACCCTTACAAGTTTTGATCTGC
Source organism: Phoenicopterus ruber ruber (assembly GCA_009819775.1). Lineage (NCBI taxonomy): Eukaryota > Metazoa > Chordata > Aves > Phoenicopteriformes > Phoenicopteridae > Phoenicopterus > Phoenicopterus ruber. Next base: position 53,447,403 of record CM020215.1, on the reverse strand, counting down.
TTATACACGCATGTTAATCATCTGTATGTTCACTACTGTATCAGAATAAAAAACAGGTCAAAATAAACCCACATGGATATAAATGAAACAGCAGCAGCATCACTATAGATGCATGACACTTGTCTCACAATACATCAACTTTACATCACTAGCATATTAAGGTTTTTATTTGTTCTGAGAGAGGTGTAGGTTGGATGTAGTATTGATAGCGCTGTGCTGGAAGAGTGATGGATTTAAGCGACATAATTTGTAGTAGAATTAAAACTATGGGGTTTTTTTGTCTCACTGCTGCACAGCTTTTATCAATAGAAAATGTGCACCTAAATGCATTATCAAGCACACAGAATTTAGAAAAAAGAACACTGAAATGACAGTGTAGACAGTTTAAAATTACTAACGACTACAGCAATGTCAAAACATTAACTGTGGGTATCAAGAGACCTGGTTTAGCTTTACTGTCTTTCCAATGACTGCAACACGGGTACTCCTTGGAACTTGTTGCTCACACCCACTTTAAGAGAAACACTGCTCTCCCCCCCTTCAGCCTCCGCAAGTCAGCTGACAGATCAAGTCAGGTACCGATTCAAACAGAAGCGGGGTACCCGCTCCTTCCCCCCAAATCGAGCCGCCCAGCCGTACGCCCCCCCCCCGGGTGCCGAGGCGGCCCGGAGCGCCCCCTGGCGGCCAGCCCGGCCAGAGCCGCCGGCAGCCCGGGCGGCCCCGCCCCTCACCGCGGCGGCCGGGCCGCACCCGCTCTGCCCCGCTGCCCTACGCTCCGACCGCCCCTACGCGGGCACCGGCACCCCAACGCCGACGGGCTGCGGGCTCACAGAGGGTCGTAACTCTTTGCACTTGCTCACGGGAAGTGCGAGCAGACCCAGAGCGGGATGGGGGGAAGGCTCAGTGACCAGTAAATCCCTGCGGTGACTGACAAGTGAGGTCCACCCTTAGTCAGGCCAACACGCTATCCCGATTGCAATCAATTTTTCACCCTAAAAACCGTATTAAACAATGTATTTTGCACGTCTTTGATAGCCTATACCCATAAAGTACGGACAGACTGCTTGCTGGCTGTGATCCCAATGCTTTCAGAGGACTTGAGCAACAGAGAGGGTTGCTCACTCGGGATTTGGGCTTCCGCGGGGAGACACACACAGAGTTCCGTACTCACAACCGCTGTGCTGGCTTTCCTACCAAACAAGCACAAATTTAAGAAGAAAGAGACTACACCTCTCACTTATGTTGCTCTTCTCTATTCAAAAGTATCCATTTCTTTGCTCCAAGAGTGGTTCTGGCCCTTTTCTACCTCTCCCTTGTACACACCCAGCATTCATTCATTCATCCCAGCAGTGGGAGAGAGTGTTCACTCCCAAATCTGTTTGGTTTTTTGATTGTTGTGTTGTTTGGGGTTTTGTGGTGGGGTTTTTTGGGGTTTTTTTTACAGATTGTACAATATTAAGCTACATCCAAAGAAATACCAAAAAATAAGGAATAGCAGAAAGCACAGTGGGACAGAACACTCCAAAACACAAAGCTATGTAAGTGCTCCTTCAAACATTTTTACAAGTTAATACTAGCCTTGACTGAGTCACCTGGATTGAAGAGACTTTTGCAATTTTCAAGTTAAGCAGTATTCAAATTTTTAGAGTGATATGAGAAACACAGAATAGAGCAGTCCAAATTTTTTAATCCCATAGGAGATACCTTTGTAATACAGTCAAGTATTTCAGTGCTTTAGAAACGTTAAGTAGTTGACTGCCTAAGTTTGAAACACTTGGTCTACATCCCCCCCCAATGTACACAAACCAATACTACAATTTCTAAGACCTGTAACATAACATAAAAAGGGAATAAGAAAGCATTGAACTTGTGTTACTTGGATCTCAACCGAGTAACAGAAAAGAGCCACATTATTATACCAGTATATGTTATAAAGTGCTTTCATTTCCTTATGCACCCAGTGCAAATTGTTTTCTGGTCCTTTTAAATATATACATAAAAGCAATACCTAAGATAAAGCAATGAAGTTACACAGAGCAGTGAAAGACAGAGGTTGATGAATCCACCGTTGTTTCCGGAGCCTACAAAGTGACTTACAGGAAATACGGGATTCCTTTACTTTATTCCTCCTTTCCGTAATGCCTTGCAGTCCCAGCTTCCTCCCTTTGCCCCTTATTTCTAGTTTCTTCTCTTTCAGAGATTTAAGTGCTTTCCCTCCTGTCCTCTCTGATCTTAGCAAGATATTTCACTTTGTTTCTCTACCAGAATCCCACTCCCCTGGATGTCAGACTTCCTTCACTCTGCCTCTCCCTTCCAGCTGTTCTTGGGCCAAGTCACTCTGGAGACCTCTATGTTACTCTTTTGGAAGGAGAGCTCATCGGAGAAGCACCCTTATGCCAGAAGGCATCAACAGGGACAACAGCTACTCAAGCTACAAGCAGTTTCAGAACTACCTAAGCAGACAACAAGCATACATCAAATGAGCTTTTTTTCTTTTCTTTTCTTTTTTTTTTGGGTGGGGTGGGGGGGGGTGGACCCAAATCCAAGCAACTGTCCTAGAATATTCGCTGAAGTTTTGGAAGATGATGATATGCTGCTCTGATATTAACACACAAGACTAGCAGAAAATAGCACAGAGCCTTCTAGACATTGTTAACATATGTGTAAGAGTACCACCCATTCTGTAAACACCAAAAAAGCCACCCATAATTGTTTAAACTTAAGCACTGGGGAAAGGAAAGGAAAAAGCAGATCTAGAAACTTCAGCAGTTGTAAGACTTTCCTTCTCCTACAAGTGTGAAACATGTCAGATTCAAGCTCATCCTATTTTACTCAAAAGCACTTTACGAATGCTACAGGCAGACCACTGTAAGTCAGAGAAGTGCCTAGTTCACTGTAAAGCTTCTCCAGTGAAGGCCAGTTAAGTATTTGAAGGTGCTGCAGGTAGAGCTGCACATACACATAAGACATTAAGAAGAGGTAAATAATTTGGTTAGAAATGTCTTCCTCTTTCAGTTGCAGTTTTCAGTTTCTTAATTCAAGAACTGTTGGGGTTTTTTAAAGATTAAAGTATGAAAGACCTTCAAAGGAGTCTGTTTCTCTGCACTCTCTTTACAAACGAGCTTTGAAAGATAGTAGTTCAGATACTATCATTAAATACTTGTAATATCACACACATTACAACTGGCGATCATTATACAAGCCTTTAAGCGAGACCAGACAGCTTACAATTATGAATGAAAAGATTGCTTTCTCAATATATGCAAATTTACAGACCACTTATTAAAAACTAAAAAGGAAATCACATTTTCCGAAAGGGAAAAATTCCAAGTGGCATCAGCTCCCCCCCTCTTTCCTTACATGACAAAAGGAAGTATGTCTAAGAAAGCAAGTAACAGTGGACCAACTGAACATGCAGCAGAGGCACTTTGCCATAAAACATATGCTTAGAGGTATGAGAGAGACAGCTACATTAAGCAGACCCTCTTTACGCTGAACAGTCCACTTCATTAAACAAAACAAACAAGCTGTTCCTTCACAGCTTCATCCTTTCATCTGGAGATATTTACACAGAGTAGCGCTGCTTCAGTACAACCGAGACAGCTGATGGGAGGGAGGCTTCTGTCCAAAGTTAAGTTGCAGCCTCGTGCAGCTTGTCTTGCTTTACTCCTCCAACACCTAAGCATTTTACTGATGAGGCTTCCAGTCAAAGTAAAGGCTTCCTAATTTACAGTCGGGGGGTGGAGGGGTTCTCATGCTCCACGCGCGATCGCGCTGCCCCTCCCTGGCTGGAGGGCCCCCCCGCCCGGCGCGCCCCGCGGACGAGCCGCTCCGGAGCCGCCGCCACCGAGAAGCGCACACGCGGGACGCGACCTGGAGGCGAAGCCGGCGGCTGCCCAGCACCGACCCCGCGGGTCCCAGTTCGCCTCCCGGCGCGGGGTGGCCGCCTGGCAGCGCAACCCTGCCCCTCCGCCCCAGGCGGTTGGGACCGTCCCCGCCGGGCACGATCGCGCCCTCAGCCGAGCCGGGCCGCGCCTCAATGCAAGGCGGAGCCGTCCCCGGCCCCACGCGGGAAAATATGCGGGGAGCCGCGGCGCCTCACGCTGGTCTCCGAGCCGCGGCCGGCGGGAGGACCCATTCGGGCGGGAAAGCGGGCCCGAGGCCGCCGGGAAGCCCAGGGAGGGCGGGCGGGGGCCAGGATCCTGGCGCGGTACTCACCCGCCCGGCGGCAGCGCCGCGGTTCCTGGCGCCGAGAGGCGTGGGCTCCCGCTCCTCGTCACTGGAGAAGTCGGGCTGCGCGGCGACGGCCGCGGGCGGGTTGCGGGCGGTGAGGTGCTGCAGGTAGAGCTGCACATACACGTCCTTGCGCTGCTCGCCGCCCGGCAGGCTCACATTGTTAGCGATCAGCTCGCTCTTCAGCTTCTCCTTGGTCAGCACCGACGGATCCGCCAGGAACTCGGGCATCGCCGCCGGCCGCCGCCGCCCTCCCGGGAGAGGCACCAACAAAGCGCGGGGAGAAGGGGCGGGGGAGGAGGAGGACTCGCTTGCCCCGCGCCAGGGACCCAGCTCCACAGCGGGCGGCCGCGCGCACCGAGCGCTTCTCCCAGCCAGCAATAAACCGCGCCCCGATTGGCGGAGAGGAGAACAAAGCGGCCCTACTATTGGCTGCCGGGCGGAAAAGGGGAGAGGCGCGCGGGACCTACTAGCGTTAGTGCTTTGCGCGAGGGATAGTAACGCAGTTTAAATTCGGCTCAGGCGGGAGACGCGCGGGGGGCGGCGCTCGCGCGCGGTTGGCGGGAGGGGGCGCTGCCTCCGGCGGCGGATGCCCGCTGCCCCCTCTCTGCTCCCTCCCGCCGAGGCGGGCCCCTCGCCACAGCAGCTTCTCCCCTTAACGCTGCCGCCCGGGTCTTCCCGGGGTCTTCCCGCCGCCCTTTCCGGCGACGGGCTGTTTGCCTCTGGCGGGAGAAGGGGTGGGAGCGCCCCGCTGGGGTTGCGGTTCAGGCCCGGCGTCGCGGCTGTCGTGAGGCGGCGGCAGCGGTTCGGGAGATCCCTGTGACCTGCTGTGACATCTGCCACCGGCTGTGTCCCCGCCGCGGCTCCGCAGGCACCGGCGTCCCTGGCGCGATCGGCTCGCAGAGCTTGTCGCGGGCTTTTCTTCAGGTTGCTGAAGCGGCTGCTCGCCAATAGACCTACAGGAGTTTGCTCCCAGGGTAACCGAACTCGCTGCCTTCGCCAGCCGAGCGCTTAACTTCGCGTGGGGAAGCCAGCTACCGGGCTTCAGGAGAAATCCAGCCGGGAGACTGGTAGCTAATCTGTTAGCGTAACTGCTGTCGATGTGATGACTTACATGGTAAAAAAAAAAAAACAAAAAACAATTGCTTCTGTAGTTTTGCAAAATTTGAAGGGCACATAGTCGTTTTATTGAGCTGACTTCAAAAATTTCACAAGTGTGTCCCTGCTGGGGGAAGTAGGACTGAGGTTAAGACTGCACGATCTTTAAACAAGCGAGTTAAATCTTTCTGTGTTTACACGCTGCTTGCTGGGAACATACACTGCTATAAATTTTCCTGTATTTTACGGTGGGAACAGTTTAATATACAGATCTGGCTATATATTCTATGCTTTTGAGAACTGTATTGCAGTATCAGAGATAAGAATTGAAATGTGACTATTTGCTTATCGATCATGGACATGAAACAGAACTGTTTGTGTTTGCACCCACTCCTCTTTATGTTCCAAAAAGAGTTTTAAATTGCTGTTGAGAAAAAGAATTTCCTCTGTTTTGATTTGTTTACCTAGCCATGACCACAGTATCAGCTAGATGGGGGTGCTGAGGGTTATTTTTGTGGAACGTAATTTCGAGGCGAATCAAGGATCCACCCACAAGAAGCCTGATGCTTCCAACTGAGGAATTGGTGTGGTGTAACAAAGTAATTAATACAAGGGAGAAGCTTAGCTTGGGGAATTTAATTTACCTTGTAGGGCAAGTAGTGATATGAGGTGGCCATCATCTGCAGTTCATTATAATTTCTATCTGAAAGTATTTGGTTCTTGGTGTTGTATATACTTGACCTGTTCGGTTTGTTAGACAATGAGGCTGAACGGTGGGTAGAAATGTCTTCCTTCCATTGATAGCATACACATACAAAGCAAATATTCATATACCAATGAATATACTATAGTCAATCCAGACTACCATTTGTAAGCCCAAATAGAACAAATTAGATGGTTCTGTTTATTTTTCAGCATCTCTTACCCAAAGATTTTTCCTGGAACACGGGTATCACATGACAAGTGTTTTGGAAATGCTTAAAGGAAATTGAATTCCTCTCCAAATTTGATAGCAGTAATTTAAAGTGTAGATAGTATGTTTCACCTTGAAAAGCCTCTAGGTGCTTTGGAAAATAAATCCTTCCCCCACCTTTAAGAATTCACATCTTATTTGGATATGAAACCAGTTGCAGACAGACAGCATACTTCAGAAAGGCAGCAGCAGAGAAATTCTTCAGCTATTGCACTAATGTAAAAATAACAGCCTCCACTTGTATCAAGTCAAAAATGTTTTAAAGCAGTGTAAGGGGGAACTGGGTCTGCGAAATTTTAACCAAAGTTAACAGTGGAAATGCAATCTAAAAACCTGGTACAGACACCATCTAACGTCCCCACGGACAATAATGACACTATACTTTAAGGCCTGAAGCTTGTTTTCTGACACTGCTTCTTAGAGGAGCATGGCCACCATTTGCAACTCTTTGTACTGTTCAGAATATGCAATACAGTTGGTGCTCACTTTTCTTGTGAGTGACCTGTAGGAGTGGAAGGAACGAAAGCTGTTGAGCTTGAAGTCAGTTTACACCTTTCAATCTAAGTACATTGATGGCAAGTCTGGTTTTAATGCATTAAGTGTAGCATAAATGCAACAGCAATATGGTATCGTTATCTTGTACAAAGGCTTAGTGATGCCAAGATGCTTTGTACAAAGGCTGAAAGATTACGTTATGCCTTTGTTCGTAGTTCTGTGTCCTTGCTTTGTGTTTGCTTGAACAATTTAGAAAGTTTTGGTACGTAGAGATAGATAAGAGACCTAAGAAACCTTGAGTTTTGTAGTCAGAACCAACCAAGATGAGCTAATTGTAACAAAAGACACAAACCACATGGAGTACAACCAGTTCCCGGAAATGACATGAATATGTATGATTATCCCAAGGCTTTTAATGAATATGTATATACTAGAATAATATAAATCTCTACTCTCACGACTTGCAGTATGCACGATAGGTGGAGTGATCCCCCGTGCATCCGGCGCTGTAATAAAGAATGTCTGCCTTCTAAAACTTAAAACGAAGTGTTAGAGGGTTCTTTGTTTAACCGATTTTTCCAGTATCAGTATGAAGTAGTAAATCACTACAAAGTTACGCTCCCAGTTCAGCTCTGGTCATGACAAATGTTTGGATTAGCTGGCTTTATGTTGGATCTGTATTTTTTGTCTTTTTGCTGTCAGGCAAGAGTGGCACAGAAGCATAAAGACAGCAGAAACTCAGCATCGTATGTTTTGGCTAATTGTTCAAAACCCAATACCGTGGTTGTGGAACCACAGTCTCAGATTAACATTACTTACAGTTCATATTTACAGTCCATTTATGTTTTGAAAGTTATTTCCCCACTATAGAAATATGTATTATCTTTTGTGAATTATTTTCTCAGTTACATTGTTACACTGACATAACTCCCTTGCATGGACACTGGACTCTTTTATTGGCGTACCTTTAGCTGCTTCCAAAGTGACAAAAGCTAAACAAGCATTGTATAACACTTTAGTGTCACCCTATTTCAGAGCAGTAGACTTCTCTGGGAAGCAAAGTCCATAAAGAATCCTTGGCACAAAAATGTCCTTTATTCCCTGGCTCTACACTTTTCATTGCTGCTCCTTGGGAGGAACAGGCATTCTCCAGGCAAGGTAAAGACAGGGAAAGTAATATGAGAAAGCACCACAATGTGCACGTACATAATGATTAACACCGGAACCTGCAACTATCACCACAATTAGACCTTAATACAGCTGAGGATCTGCACCTTCATTGTTTGTTTTGTTTGAAGGAAAGCAAGCTTGCATTTTGTAGCCTAGTGCAGCAGTCAAAGGGGATAAGGGAATGAGTTCATTATGAACGAGCTCAGAAGATCTTTCTAATGTTTTTACAGGGGGGAAAAAAAAAAAAACATGAGGTGGTCCATATGCTTACTAGACGATTTGCGTCTTAAAGGTTGGAGTACAAAACTGTTGTTCTGCTGTGCCTTCTGTGAAGCATTCCAGGACTTAAATGTTTATCGCTAACAGCAAGTTCTGGTTTTCAAAGACCAGAATACCTGCCTCTACCTGAGAAACAGGTAGTCACATTTTACCTCTTGGCAGTATAAATGGTGACAAAAAGAAAGTTTAGGAAAACTAAAGAGACTATGGCCATTTTCAGTGGTTGAAAAACTGCTGTAAGCTTGCCTAAAAATGTGAAATATGCTGAAAGTAGAAGCCAAAAATCCTTCCTTTGTAGGACCCTCCCAAATGTCTGGAATTTGTTAGCTTTCCTCAAGCGTGAGAAAGATTTTCAGTCGTACAGTCATCTTTGACATGAAAACACTGAATGCCTCCTAAATTACTCAGATTTCTAAAGCTTTGAGTTTCCCCAAGTTTATGATTCCTAACTTCTAATGCCACCCATAAAAATGAGACAGGTAGTTTATGTTGCGCTACACTGAAAAAGCACATTTTCTGTATCCGTGTGTTCAAAAAAGTATCCTAAATTCAGTGGAGGGTTTGGATAACATTTAATCCATAATGAAGTATAGCTGTATAATTTGCATTCACATGCAACATTTGCATCATAATACATAATAAAATTGTGAAGGCTATACATCCATTCATGGCAAAGGCATTTAAGGTAGTGCTACAGGTATGCCCTTGTCTGAGACTGAGCTGATACAGAAATCTTAGCTAAAGGAAATGTAGAAAACCCGTATGAAGTATTCATTGTGTCCTGGTGCACAGTGAGTTTCACAATGAAAATAATACTCCATCTGAGAAAGGCAGTAGAAAGTCGAAAGCATTACTATAAATAAAATAAGCAGTTGCCTAATCATTATAGCACAGTGTAGCTATACTGTCTAGAACCATTCATTTCTTCTCCACATTCTTGATTAATTTAGAACAATTAGATGGGTTTTTAATAACTCTAGCTTTCTTATCAGAAATGTGGTTTTTAAGCGTAATCCAAGTAGACATGGCAAAGCGATAAGAAAAAAGCGTGCCTTACTATAATGGAGCGTATTGCTTCTACAGCAATTCTCTTACAGAAAAAGTTCCATCTCCCGCTGGATTTGCCAGTGGACGTCGTTTTAGCGGGGGACAGGCCAGGCGCCGCGCTCTGGCCGGCACCCGCTGGCAATGCTGCTGTACGTGTGGTACACAGGGGGGTGGTTGCCCTTGCTGTGAATACAGAAGCGCCCCGCGCTGTGGCTGGTCCATACGACTGTCCCCAGGCAGGGAAAGAAATGTGCGGAACGGTCTGGTGTAACTGTTTTAAAACTTCTTGCTGCTGACATTGTGATAGACAAAGGCCTGTACCAATGAGGACTGAAACCAGAAGTATCTGCTCCTACTTAAGTACACTGACAGAAATGAAGCGAAAAGGACAGTTCACAGGGCAGTTTCCCACAATGAATCATTTCCAAACAAGAATTATTTGGATATCTATTTTTATCATATATGGACAGAGATGGTGCAGAAGCTATATTTACTATATGTAAGCTATTACTTCAGCTCCAAGATTTTTGAACTTTATGTGGATTTAAGCTATTGTCTACGTTTAGCTAGTAATAATTTAATAAGAAAAAATAAAGAGATCAGTCAGGTTACAAAATTAAGTATTTAAATGTTAGAAAGGGACAAAAGCACAGAAGCGCATGTACTGTAGAAATGCTGGTGAGCAACAAACACCCACCAGCGTACTTGAGTGCCTCGGAATTAATGGAATCAACTTGGCAAAACAGCTGCGAGATTAAAGAGAATTATTATCCCCATTTTACCGACAGGAAATTCAGAGGGAGAGTTTGCACATAGTTAAGGTGCATTTAATTCTTTCATTTAATTTTGAAACATCACTAGATCATTTTGATCTAGGGACAGGAAGCTCTCCCTCCGAAGAACAACTGACAAAAAATTTAACCGAATCATTGGTAGTTGTGGTTGTTGTTGAAAGGGATGATCCTGCTCTCTCTCCCGTCCCAGGCCACGCGCTCCTGACGCTTTCCTTGTGTCGGGTCTAGTAGTTGTGCTGCCAGATCTGCACGCTGAGCCAGCAGCTGCTGCCGCACAATTGCAAGCTGTGATCCAAGTGGAACGGGGAAACAGGCAGGCGGGGACAGACAGGACAGAGGCACGTGAGGCAGTCCTCCTCTCCTATTCAGACCTGGTAAAATCTGAATCAGCTGAAATACTGTGACCAGTTCTGGGCACTTAAAAATGCAACTCATTTGGAAAGACTCCAGGGGCAAGCGATACAAATAATCAGAGGCCCAGCTAACACAGTCTTTTACTCTAGAACGGCTACAGAGGTGCATAACGAATTTCAAATATGTAAGAAGTACCTATAAAAACGAAGGGAATAAACTGTTCCCCAGTGCAATAGCACGAGTGCTGGATTTAAGTTATGGCAAAAGAGACATCAGGGTTAAACTACACATAGTCACTTCATAACAGCAAGGGTAGCAAAGTGCTGGAACTGAGCACTTAAGGAAGATGCAGAATTTTTGTATTTGAAAGGTTTTAAGGGTATATGGAACAAATATTAGCCCATAAAAACAAAAGTATCTTAAAAACCCCCACATATTTTGATGACTCTGCTGGGTCTGATTTCTAAGACTTCTGTATTCTCTTCATTTTCTGCCATGGTTTACAACACTAATAATTCTTATAAACTTAGAATCGTCTCTCTGGCATGTTTCTCTGTCCCTTAAATTCAGGACCTTGACAAACTATTCTGTTTCCCTCCTCATGAAATTTCATTAAGTGCCAAACTTTCCAGTCCATCCAAGTCACTAAAGTGTTACTTCTTGGACTTGCTATCTCCTATCTAGATCAAAATACAGTACTTCCTATGCCTTTCTGCCTCTGGCACCTCAGCGTGTGGAAATGGCTACTCTGAGAAAACTCTTCTGTTCCACAGCCTAAACCCTCTGAAGTGCCTCCCCTGCACCCTGCTCCCCTCGCCCTCCTCCTCGGGGTTTTGTTGGCCTTCAGGGTTCCTGACACAGCCCCCGGCCCAGCTCTGGGCTCCTCCGGACCACTTGCTTCCCCTGCCTTTCACTCCTTTTCATGTGAACTTCTGTCGTGAAAACAGGGTCTCCCTGCCATTTTTTTGGCCTCTGTCCTATTTAAAATTTAAAGCTACTCTTTCTATACATCTTTCCGACTTTTCCTCATCATTTCCACACAGTGGGTTGTCTTTGTAAAACTCAAGAAGTAGATCCTTAATACGTTCTTGCCTTTTGTGTTTAAGCGTGGTACTAGAAACTCCTGCGTACACAAACACGTGAACAAAGATGTCTATTTTACCCAACGCGACCTGTACCACTGCACTGGCAGAGCAGTAACGCTGCGCCAAGGCTCCCGCTCTGGCGCTCCTGCGCCGCGCTGCCGGCGGGGCCGCGCTCCCCGGGCCTCGGGCCCCTCGCCGGCGGCGGCCGGGCCCGTCCCGCCCGCCGCTTCCCCGGCCGGCGGCGCCAAGGGCGGGGAAGGAAAGCAGCGCCCTCGTTTCCTTTCCCTCCGCGGCACTCCTTCGCCCCGCACGTCCCCCGAAGCGCTGCTGTCGGCTTTCCAAACACCTGCTGCTCGCGTTTCTCTCCCCAGGCCGCCCCGTCGGTGCCACTGTTCAGGCGACCCCCGGTTTAGACTTCTGCTTTCCCTCTCAGGCTCAAGCAAAAAGAGGAGCCCAACACCTTCAGAGGAAACCAAAAAAAAAAAAAAAAAGGAAAAAGAAAAAAAAAGTTCACGTCCCTCTGTTTCCTCCGAGGTGAAGCCAGTAAAGTGCGGCTGCGGAAACAAAGGAAAAAGCAATTGACCCCGACGTGATTCGAACACGCAGCCTTCTGATCTGGAGTCAGACGCGCTACCGTTGCGCCACGAGGTCCTGCTGGGCACCCGCACCCCGAGTCTTAGAACTCGCCCACCACGGGCCGCCGCCCGTGCAGCCCCCGGCCCGCGAGGGACAGGGCCAGGGCCGGGGGGGCTTCGGGGGCCGGCGCGGACGAGCACCCTTCTCACCCGCTATGGCAACCGCACCCAGTAGAACCGCAGCCCCCCCCCTCACCCCCCGCCGGCCCCTCTCCGCCGTCACTGCTTCGTTTCCCGCCTTCCCGCGCAAGTACGTTAACTCCCCCCACCCACACACCCGCTACCGGCCCCTAGCAGCAAGGGCCTCCCGCCCCCCCGGCGGTGCCGAGCTCGCCTCCCGCGGCACGGCCGCCGTACGCAGGCTCATGAGTCCCGGTTCCCGCTGCCCGGAGATCACCCCCCTTGCTCCTCTGCCAAACCGCCTCCGTTACCACTGCCCGCCGAGAGGCCTGTGGGCGTGGGTTTGTGCATAAAACCAACACCGCGACAGCCACGGACAAGGCACTTCCTCGTTAGTATAGTGGTGAGTATCCCCGCCTGTCACACGGTTACCGCTGCCCGCCGAGAGGCCTGTGGGCGTGGGTTTGTGCATAAAACCAACACCGCGACAACCACAAACAAGGCACTTCCTCGTTAGTATAGTGGTGAGTATCCCCGCCTGTCACGCGGGAGACCGGGGTTCGATCCCCCGACGGGGAGGCCAGAATGATCGTTTTTCTTCCGCGCTCCCCCCGCAGAGGCCGCGGAGCGGAAGGGCGCGGCGGCTCCGGCCGGCGCTTTTTGCCGCCTGGGGCCAACGGCCGGGCCTGGCGCGCCTCGCGCCGAGGAAACAAAAAGCGCGCGAGAGCGCGCCTCTCCCCGTCGGGGAATCGAACCCCGGTCTCCCGCGTGACAGGCGGGGATACTCACCACTATACTAACGAGGAGCCGCGGGGCGCCCCGGCCCCCGCGCAGCCGCTCCGCGGGGAGCGGGCTCCGCCGCTGGCGCCGGCCCCGGGGAGGCTCTCGGGGGCCACCGCAGCCCGCCGCCCCCTCCCTCCTCCTGGCCGCGGGGAGGCTGCGGCTGGGCAGGAGCGAGCGCCGTGCGCCGCTGTGCGCCGCAGGCCCAGCGAGGGGAAGGGGCTGTGCGGCCGCTGCTGGCGTCCTACAGCTTGTCTTCCCGCACGGGGAGGCGGTGGGGAGAGGGCGGAGGGAGGAGAAAGGCTTCCACGTGGCTTGTGTCTGGATTCTTCCGGGCCGTGTGTGCTGGCGTCGGGAGGGAGAGGTATCGCGGCCCCCCACCCCTCCCGCCCCACAGCGGAGCGATCTGGGGACCTGCGTGCACGGATCCGTGAAAATTGCGGTGCAGGGAAACTGCCCGACCCGAGGCGGTGCGGAGCGAAGCAGCAGCTCGGATGTCTTTGTATTTTTGCATCTCGTTCATGCAGACAGTTTCTTTTTACGGGAACCTGAGAAGCCCTGGAGTCAGCAGTCCTTGAGGTGAAGGGACTCGAGCACCTGCTTCTTACCTACCTAAAAAGGGAACGAGAGAAATGGAAACCAATTACTGTGAGATTTGAGAGTAAAAGGCAGGAGGACACATACTGACCATATGGCTTGATACTGACTCAGTCAGCAGTAACACGGTTGTAAGTTTGCACCACAGTGGCATTGGACAGGAAGCTAATTTACTAGCTTAGCTGAAGCTGAACGCTAAATGTAAATGGGCGATTGGAACAACTGGTGTTCTCTTTTGAGGTATTTCTTTGGATAAAAGGATGCCAGCTTAGCTTTTTCAGACAGGCATGGCTAAAGAACAAACAGCAATCTGTACATCGACATCTCAATGTAAGTGACCTGTAAACAAAGCATTTCTAAAAACTGGCCTACTCATTTGAGCATTTGAATATAAACGTGTTTCTCAGTGGATGCAACAGATTCAGTGGATGCAACAGATTCAAATTTTATCCTGGCAAGTGAAAAATAAGAACTAAAGTCTCATAATAATTTCATTACTTTAGAGGTAGTGTAATGAGATGAACTGGTAGGGCTGTGATCAGGAGATAGGCCTTAAACCTCCCAGAACAGACTCAAAACCAGTGTTGCTAGGCTGGTCTAAGCTTGCTGTGCAGGTTCAAATTTTCCTCAGAAGATGCTGATGGTTAACTTTAAGCCAGGAGACTTTCTGGTGCATCAAACATTGCCTGTTTGCATTTTGTGGGACCACTCACGCTTAGCTAGTTTAGACCTTTTTGCCAATCACTTCTGAGTTCCTTCTGTCCTTGATCCCTGCAGTCAGGTAGCTGAGATGTGACCACTTGTGTAAGTGGTGGTGCTTGCTGCAGTCGGACCTTCCTTAGCTGCTGCTCTTTGCCTCAAAGCTGGTTTTGCCTCAGGTTCCTGCACAGACCTCTCCTTGGGCTGCCTTCTCTTGGAACAGGACTTCTGCTATCTCCATAACATCTCTTGCAAACTTGTGGCATTGCTAAGCACTTACTTACTTTTTCAGAATACCGGAGCCAGGCTCACAACAAGTTGTGCAGACATTTTGTTGTGTTCTTCACTTTGTCCATGAGCACAAAAGCAGATCTGGCTGGGAGTCCTGGACCTGCTGGAGATATGGGGAAAGCCTATGGTGTGACAGGCTCTTGAAGCACCATTTTCGATAGCTCAGTACATTGCTAAGGGTGTTTTTATCGGAAAGCAGCTCGTTTAGTAACGAGAGTCCTTGGTCGTGCCTCAACTCACTGCTCTGCTTCTGCACACCCACTCCCATTTTGGGACAGCTACTTATGACTGCATCAGCCGTCTTGTACATTCTCCACACTTTCTTCCAACCAGGGCAACCGTAAACCAAAGCCGTGCCAGTCAATATGCTGGCTCATGCTCTTGCACAACCTCCTCTCAGTCCCCATTTGACAGGGAGAGCAAGCATATCTACTAAAAATACCTGCTATGACCTGAGCTGGTGATGGTTATTCTTAAACACCCCTAAAGAAGGGTTAACCAACTGTCCTGCTGTGGTGAAAACAATGACCACCTTTGTTTCTCAGTGAAGCCTATATGCACTTCTGAAGCCAGACTTTCAAAGACATCCTTGTGTACTCCCACCAAGAAGATGACTTATCCAAAGCTGCCTAAGAAGGGGAGCAAGAAGAGACATCAAGAGACGAGTCAGCACAGCAAAAGTGCTATTTTGAAGTGGATGGACTATTAAAAGGCTGCAATGACTCGCAGTTACAGAGCAAATGCATTCCCTGTTCATTTGTCACAGAGATATGTAAGCGCAAAGCAGAACAGGTACTAGGAACTAGTATCTGTGTTCCGAAGTCTGTGAAGCATCTGCCTTCTCCTCAGGATCTGCATACAGCTATTCCATGTGTCCAGTCCTAACAACCTTGTTCCATGCTTTCCTCATCATTGCACCAACTTTGCGCTCAGCAGTCACTAGGGACCTGCTCCCTGGAGCAACAGCCATCTGCAAGAGGCCCTTTATGGCCATAAGCAGGAGTAGGGCTGGGATCTAGCGCATCATTGTAACTGGAAGCTAGTTACCTCCCCTTCAGCTTGCTTAGCTGAAGCTCAGCTTGCAACTTGCGCAGCTGAGTTTTGAACATCATAATGGATGAGAGATACTGCAACCTCTTTGCCGCAACAGGTTGTCCACCCTCATGTAAAGAATGTCTCCCCCCCGCCCCCCCCCTTATATCTACTTGGAATTTGCCATATTGCAACTTGATCTGTTGCCTCTTGTTGTTTTGTTGTGCACCTCCAAAAAGAGTCTGGCTCCATCTTCTCTATTCCCTCCCACTGGGTAGCTGAAGACACAATTAGATCGTCCAGTAGCCTTCTATTCTTCAGACTGAACAAACGCAGCTCTCTGTGTCTCCTTGCTTGTAACATGCTCCAGCTCCCCATTCTTTTGCTGACCCTCTGTGAGCTCATTGCAGTTTGTCAGTGTCTGTCTTGTATCGCAGTGCCCCAGACTGTGCACAGTACTCCACAGGTGGTCTCACAAGTGCCAAATGGGGGTGAGGGCAGTAATCACTTCCCTTGATCTGCTGGCTATGCTGTTACTAATGCAGCCCAGTATATGATTAGGTTTCATGGCTACAAGAGCAATTGCTCACTCATGTCCATCCTTGTTCACTGGGACCTCCAGGACATTTTCTGCAAAGCTGCTGTTTACCCAGTCAGCTCCTGGCTGTTGTATGGGGTTATTCTACCCAAGGCACAGGACTTTACATTTGCCTTTGTTGAATTTGAAGACGTTTGTGTTGGCCTATTTCTGCAGCCTGTCAAAGTCCCACTGAATGACAGCCCTGCCCTTGAGTGTATCAGTCACTCCCCTCATAGAATCATTCAGGTTGGAAGAGACTTGTAAGATCATCAAGTCCAACTGTTAACCTAACACTGCCAAGTCCACCACTAAACCACATCCCTAAGCTCCACATCTACACATCTTTTAAATACCTCCAGGGATGGTGACTCCACCACTTCCCTGGGCAGCCTGTTCCTGATAACCCTTTCACTGAAGAATTTTTTCCTAAAAGCCAATCTAAACCTCCCCTGATGCAACTTGAGGCCATTTCCTCTTGTCCTATCTCCTGTTACTTGGGAGAAGAGATTGACACACCCCCCCCCCTCGCTACAACCTCCTTTCAGGCAGTTGTAGAGAGCGATAAGGTCTCCCCTCAGCCTCCTTTTCTCCAGGCTAAATAACCCCAGTTCCCTCAGCCGCTCCTCATAGGACTTGTGCTCTAGACGTCAATTTGATGTCATCCACCTGTGTCACCTGCTGATATTTATTTGCCTTGACAAGGAACATACATTGTTATTGGCATGTTGAGGTTCAGCACAGCTGATACCATCCTGGGCAGTGTGATCTGGGATGGATCCGTGCTGTTGCAGCTGCTTGTACTTCTGCCCCTGCTTCTGGCACTACGGTTGTCCACATGCGATGCCGAGACCATGGTTTCCTTTTGCTGATCTGAGAGACAAACTGTGAAGTGCAGGAGTGCTGCCTTGGAGGCACTGCCTGGTCCCCCAGGCAGAAGGCTGGGCGGCGCAAAACATCCTCCGAGTGCAGCTGCGCTGGCATCCCAGAGTCCAGAAGCAGTGGGTTTGACACAGTGCATGCTCATGGGTAACGGTGGTATAAAGTCAAGGTACTATCTCTAATTTGAAGTAACCACTTAAAATTTGGCCATGTGATGGTGTCTTGAACTAGATCAAGCCTCTGATACCAGGGCATCTCTCAGTATAAACTGCTTGTTGAACCACACTCTGAAAATGATGCCTTCTTATTAAATATATTAAGCTTTCTTTTTCACATAAACAACTGGATTGATGACCGTATTTTATACAAATAGGAAGCTGTTTGATATTGTGATTACTTTCTATTTTCTTAAGATACCTTTTAGTTAGCTTAAAATATATTCATACTTAAAAATGCTTCAGGTTAATCGAGGTGAGTACTGAGTGACACCTGCTTGGTGTCACCTCCAAAGCACTACAGCCTTCTGGAGAACTGCCCTGATACAGAAGAGTTATCTTCCGAATTTTTCAAACCAGAGTCAATGAAGGAAGCCAGGAAAAGCAAACCCATTGTCATTGGGTTTAGATTTGTTGTACTGGGGTCTATAACCCCATTAGAAAAATGTTAGGGGTCCAAACTGAGAAAAACAAAAAAAAGCTACAGAAGACCATTTCTGTTGCCTCTTCTGCAGTTTATGGAGTGATCTGGAAAGTGTCAGGAGGGGGAATGTAGTAAGTGTCGGACAAAATCTTGTTAGGTCAGCTGTAGCTGCCACAATGATCCGGGTGGCCTGAAAGAAATGAGGACAGTTCTCAGAACCAGCAGTTGCTGACAGCTAAGTTTTGTGAGCAGTAAGTCAGGCTCTCATCTCCTTGCCAGACTGTAAAATGGCACAAGTCATTTCAGCCCAATGACTGTAATTTTATATTCAATGGAGGGGAAAAAAGAGCCTTCTATACCTGCAGAAATTAACGCTTCTAAATCAATGTAAAAACACAAACCGTAGATGAGAAGTGAAGCCCTTCACTGATGCGGTCTTTAGGATGCCCCAGTCCAGAAGAGCTGCTGCAAATTGAGTACATTTGATTCTGATTACTCTTCATAGCTATTTTATACGCTCTTATTGCTGCCCATTCACACCTATCCAACACTCTGTCTGCTCTTTGTGTTCTATTTTCCATTTATTTTTTGTCTGTACCCTCACCCTGTGAAGTTAGCAGCACAGGATTTAATGAGGTTTTCAGTAAGAATGCATGAGTTACCAAATGGCATATTAAGCTACAGGGCTTCTTTCTGTATAGTTTGTGGTCTTACACAATTTCTGTCCATTATAACGGATTTGTTGTGCGGTCTGTATGACTTAGTGATCTCTTTCTGTGCTAATGTATTATTTTGACCAAGCTAAAAGGAAGTTTTAGAACTTACTAGAAAAATCAATTTACATCACTTAAGGGAATGAGTGATCAGACATCCCGTGTAAAATCAACAGCTGAAGAGCTGAAGAAATTCAAGGTAAAGGGGACTGTGACATTGTATGTCAGTGCCTGTTGGATTAGTGGCAGGAGGGACTTAAGGGGCTTTCCCCTATTAGCATGCCTAGTATAGTTTATACAGGACTAAATGCAGCCACACAGCTGGGCAGCTTCCTCTCCCTTTTGCATCATGTGAACTGTCTAATAAATGGAGCCTTTTAAAAACTCGTTGGAGGAATCTCAGGGCTTGAAAATTTATGTCCTAAGAATTGTGAAATAAAATAGACAAGAAGTGCCCACGCAGAACTGCATTTTCTGTTTAGATAAAAAGCACTCTGAAAGAAAAGTTGGATAGTTGAATCTAGGCATTTATATTCCTATAGCACAGTTTAAATCCAATGGATACTCCCAATAAGAATGAACTCCCTGTCAGAGGGAATCTGCATTCTGATCACTTTTCTCCTCAAAACAGATTGCCAAGTAAATGTACTGAAGAGATACCATAAAAAACTGGAAAATTCAAACTAGGAAAAGTGGAAGCTGGCTGGTTTTAATGAATAGTTTCACCTTTAGAATAGCAAAAATCTGAGAGATGTCCTGCGTAGAAACCAGAGGGTAGGACTCAGTAGGAAGAAGGTTGATCAATTTGTGTGCAGAATACACCTCTTTTGCTGTATGAGATGTATAGTTTCAGAGTAATCTCAAAAATGCATTTATGCAACAAAGCCGTAAAAGACCTATCAGGACACTGGAAAAAACAATTAGATTGTGTACTAATATTAGTCTTCCTGTGTAATGCAGTTCTGGATACTGGAATATGCCTACCATATGACTACAATAATAGTCATAACTTTCTAGCTGTGATGAAAGACTGCAGTGGATCCAAACAATTTCACCATTGGTCTGACTTGGTCTGAAATACAGCCTTTCTTAGAATCTTGAAATTGTCAGCAATTTGCTTCAAAATAGACCAATCATGTAGTGCCTAAGAAGGAAAATTCTAGACACAAATGTGAAAAAAATCAAATACTGTCTTATACAGCCATAATATAACTATCAGGTCTGACTCTTGCATCATATCATTTCTAGGAGTGAACATCTGTCGTTCAAAAAAAAAGGAATCGTGAATCTAATACAGCAAAATGAAGTGTAGAAACAGGAAAAAAACATGGGATAGCAAAACCCACCAAAAGTAATACAGGAAAAACCACCATATACTGAAGTTAGGTATCTAAACCAAAGATGTCATGAGATAGAGGGATCACACAAAGAAATGAATTATACTCTAAAGAGGATGGGGAGACATTTAAAGGTATTGATTTTACAAAACTATGAATGATGAAATACACAATGAATTTAACTTCATTTTAGAAAGCTGATCATCAGAAATTTCTTTCATGCATTCTCATGCTCACTAGATACAGACATCATAGACCAGAGCAGGCCAAGTAATTACAATGGGGAAAATTGGACATCTAAAACAAAGTGAGCATAGGGAGGAGGTGCTATTAAAACCAAAAACTCTGTGCTTGCTTAAGATATAAAATTAGAAATACACAAAAGATCCTGCAGAAGACTTGAAAAGGATTTGTATGCTCCCACATCAGAACTCACTAATGCCCCAGACCTCGAATAGCGCTTGCTGTTCTCTAAGTTTGACAGATTGTACTACTGTGGTACTGAAACATCAGCGGGTAAAAAAAAAAGTCAGTGTGCTGAGCCAAGAATGAACAGAAGTCAGTTTAGTTTTTTTCTGGTAGTTAACACAAAGGAAACTGACCTCAGCTTGAAAACACCATCAGAACGTGTCATGGAAGTATAAAGGGAAATTTCTATATGTTTTGCTGCTTTTGTGAATTTTTTGAGACGTTTCAGCATCACAGATAGATAGATATGCATCACTGAAAAACATATTGATGACTCACAAAATCAAGAGTTTAGAAAACACTAGCTGAGAGAGAAAGCAGCACTGTGAGCAGATATTGAAACATAATGCATCATCAAGGTACATTTTGTCTGTGAAAGCATTTGGTATTAAGTAGAAAGCATAACAAATGACAGTTGGAATCTTCTAAATGGCACCTGAGTTAATGGAGCTTATATGAACAATATAATGTCTGTTAGCAATCTTTCTTTAAGAGTTCGATTAGACAAGACCTACACAGCTTGATGAATGTTTTGAAAAAAATTATGATAAATGTTAAAAAACCAAAAGTGCTAAGAATAGCCTCAGCAAAAGACAGAGTTGACAACTAATTAATTTTAACAACCAAGCACTAGATCAAAACTACCAGCACTCTAGCAATTTGTTGTAGTGCTGGCTTCACTGTGCATTCCTGGTCCTCCAATTGCCACCCTATACTACTTCATTGTGTTGTGCCCTTCTGTGGAGAACAGAATAGCTCCCTTTCTAGACAAAACTATGGCTTCATGGGGTAATAGTTTCCTCCCTTCTCCTTTCCTTAGGATACAAGGGCCACATGGCATGGAAACCACGTTCTCCTTTTCCTTACTCAGGGCTGTACTCCAATGATTGCTGTAATCCATGCACCCAGGGAAAGCTTGAGAAACCCCAGGCGGTCCTCATGACTAACAAAAACCAGTAAGGCTTAATTCTTATTTCAGTAGTTGGTTTTTATCCTTGCCATGTGTTGTACTGTTACTCCTACTTCTGGCTTCTCCACTCTGCAGTCTTTTTGTCTTCCTTTTCACTATTCTTCCTCCCCTCCTCCCCCTTTTTTTGTTTTACTCTTTCTCCTTAAGAAGAAATTGGATGCCCCATGTCTTGTCCAAGTCATGGGGGTGCAAAAGAGCGACCTGGAGGCTGGAGGAAACTGCTGGTCCTGTTCAGCCGTGCCAGGAGAAGATCCTGGGATTGGCTTCTTTTGCTTGTGACACAATTTTCAGTGGGTGAACAAGCAATAGAAGGGAAGTGGATAGGTTTTTAGATTTAGCAGATGAAAGAAGGAAGATGGTATAAAATAAAATATTAAAAAGCCCTTACAGAAATTAATTGCCATTTCCAATGTTATTCACAATAGAAAGGAGCAAATGTGCACATTCACCAGAGATTGTTCAAGATGCGATGGATGGTTAACCATCTTGCTCAATTGTGAAAGCCTCACACTTAAAAAAGATGCAGAAATGAATCACAGTGCACTTTAAATTTGAAACAAGAGATGAATATTTATAGTCGGTTGAACAGCCAAAACCACAAATGAGGAACTGTTGAGAATGATGTGCTTAGAACATAGCTGCTTGAAGTAAGAGCTTAACACTATTGTGTATCTGCAATACATTGCCTGACAATCACCAAATTACTCTTAATTCTAGTAAAATCAAAGAAGCAGCAGCAAGAGAAAAAAATATCAGATGCATTGCTAGGTAGAGTCAGGTTCAGAGAACACAGGACATTTTACATCTTTCTCACAGCTGATAAGAATGGGAGATGGTGACCTGCAATCACTGGTTTGGAGATGTCAGTTTAAAGAGATGAGAAAAAGGCTGAGGAATTGGTGTGGAGCAAAATGTGAAGGGAGGCATTGTCAAGGTGACAGTAAACAATTAAAATAAGGGGTTATTAAAGTGCAGGGCAATGCAAAATAATACATCTATTCCTGGGGAAAAAATATAAACAAGTTCTTTTTTTTTCATTTACATTAGTGTTCCTCATTACGTGTGACTGGAATGTGGAGGAGATTTTTACTTTGAAAAGCACAAACACTGCGCTTCAGAACAATAATCTTTATTTCTTCACTGTCTGCTGTTTTCCAGGATAATGATCTTTCCGTAAGTTTGCTTTTGCAAAAGAAGTAGAATTTCAAGTTTGCAATCGCATGGGCTCCCTCTGGTGGCATTCAGAAGTGTTCTACTTTGTAGTCAGGTAAAATTACTGATTCAAAATTAGTTTCATAGCAGAAATGGAGTTTACTATTTTATGTTAATCGTTGTATTAAAAATAGGAGAAACAAATAATCATATCTCTTAAATCCAATTCATCTTACACAAAATCATCTCATAAAACAGAATTCTAGCAATCTGGGTCAAAATGGCTGGAGAAAACATCACTTGTTTCCCCTCCCTCACATTCTCTTAGCTGAATTAATGGATAGCATTTTGCTGTTGTGTGTTTGGAAAGGAGAGGAGTTACAACCGTGGCTTAACTATGGGACTGGCCTGTTTCACTTGGCCTCAAAAATCAATCAGTCGCTTACAGAAAGTTTTAATAGGAAGATTTCCATTTTGACGTTAAGGCA
Source organism: Phoenicopterus ruber ruber (assembly GCA_009819775.1). NCBI lineage: Eukaryota > Metazoa > Chordata > Aves > Phoenicopteriformes > Phoenicopteridae > Phoenicopterus > Phoenicopterus ruber. The sequence goes on along the minus strand of CM020215.1, from coordinate 53,424,495 downwards.
CTTGGCAGCTGTTGCCACTTGCATCCTGAGAGTTTTTGCCAGAGCTAAACCAGATGTGCAGTCAATGCCTGGTTTTGTCCATTTGTTATTAATATTGAATGCAGAGAAGAGAGGAAAGAAAGGATAAAGAGGAGCAGGAAATGGGGAAGCAGTTAGATCATTTCCCCTATTTATGCACGTGGGAAGGACCCACATTTTGGGGATTTTGCAAAGGGTGAAACTAACCCTTTCGTCTAGAGTTGGGTAACTCTGCAGTTGCCCATTCTCAGTGTAGCAAGACTGACTGAGAAGAAGAAAATGATTAAAGTCGCATCATTGGTGCATCCCAGTCCCCCATCCCTGCAGCATAAGTCCTCATTACCAAACATGGTAGGTTTCCCAAATGAATGAATGCTCCTGCCCCTTCTTTTGCTTAATAACAGAGTTCAAGTACTATTGCCTGCAACCAGAGAGGGAGAATATTTTTTGGTCAATTTAACTCTGCTGTATGGACATTCTTGGGTTGATACACTCATATACTTTTAATTATAGCACTTCAGAAACTAGGAAAAGAAGAAGATATGAAAAAGTCATTTTTCTGTAGATTAACTACTCGTATTGGAAGAAATGGTGTAGGCTCTTCTGTTTAAATGGATGAAGGGGGCACAATCTTTTCTGACATAGTTTAAGAAAAGTAAAAAGGGAAATGCTGAAGGTATTTTTTAGAACCATTGTTTTCTAAATGACATGAAGACTATGCTTTTTGAAAGGACTTCAGTGCTAAATACCAATAATATTTTGCATTTCTGACAAAATTCAGCTGAAGATACCAAATTTTTGCCCAGTCTGACATGGGCAAAATCCTGATCCTACAAACTCTTCTGCCTAAGCAAAAGAATTTAAACAAACTTGTTAGATAACTTTTTAATGAACTTGTTGGGCTACTGAGTCTGAAATTTCAGCTTTTCAGAATTATTTCAGACAGGTTATTTCAGGTTTTCAAAAAAACCCCACAACCAACAATACTATGAGTAAGAGCTGTACATCTGTGGATAGTACGTATATATTTGTCTACCACAGAATGAAGAATTCTCTATGATTCACTTACTAGTATATTTAAGCAAAATAGCTTGGCATTCTTAAGGCCTATTTACATAACTCTGCACACCTGCAAGTTCTTGGAACATTTGTTTAACCTGTAAGACACACACCATCAGATGAGCAATATATTGCATGTGTCAGCATGTTATTCTAAAACTTTTAGTATGAACTTTAGTGTTTCTAAATCTTGGTTCTTCATACAAGGAAGTCCTGTATTATTCAGCAAGTTCTTTACCTGACATTTCTACACTGTGTGTTTGTTTTACATCTACAAAACCCACTAGTTTTAGACAATGCCTTTTTGTTTTCAAAATCAATTGAATGAGTAATAAGTTACCAAATTTTAAATAAATTTGACTCCTGAGTCTAGAAAGAATATAAGAAATTTCATCTGTGTTTAAAAGGCAAAAATGGTTGAAACTGTGCATTAAGAATGCAAAGTCATTCATAACTGTGCATCATATGATTAAAAGCTGAGCTTGACTATTTATAGCTAAGCACTGTCAAGAGCAATATGTGTTGATGAGAGAACCTGACTGTTAGTACATTCCTAGGTTAGGTGCATGGTAATGAGGCCTGTATAGTGCAAGAAAAGGAATGAAGAGTGAAGATAATCTTTAGAAGCCAGAAAACACATTTAAATTGCTTAGATACACAAAATTGTAAAATCGGAGGCAAAAGGAGCTAAAGTAGGTAAATTTTTTGTTTTCTAACTATTTGTAACGCAACTCTGCTTCCTATAGAGACTTAAAAATGTGGACTTACAATGCTTTAAAAATTTACTTCTAACAAATAATTATATTAATATTTTTAATAGTAGTTAATTATTACTAATATAATCCTCCCTGTTAAATAAATAATGATTAATACATTTAGAGTGTATATTTTCCTGAAGGCATTTTTTTAAACAAAGGAGAGAAAGCAAACACTTTGCAGAGGGGCTCCATTCCAATACAGTGCTGAAACCAAGCGTTTTAGTTTTTGCTTCTGTCTTAATCTGTTTTATATTAAGGATAATTTCAGGATAATTGGCAAGCACTAAGGCATTCGACTCTTAGGGTTGTGTCAATCCTTAAACCTGGGTACAGAATCACTTTTACAGTGCCCATCATCTGGTACAATTCCCTAGAAGATTTCAAAGTTGATGGGATGCAGCTTTGCAAGACTATTTAGATCAGTCTGGGAATCTGACGAAAAGATGTATATTCAGGGCAGAAGATATATCAGAAGATAGATCAATGGACTAATCGATCAATCTTCTGCTCATCACTTTTATTCAGAAAAAAATCCTTAGTATGAAGAGAGTTCCTGAATTCCAACTGTCCCTGCAGAATAACATTGTATTTTCACGGGATAAAGATTAAAACACCAAAATGATACAGTTGTTTTAAGTAAATGGATTGTGGATATCCTATTACAACATGCATTCTTATCATATGCTACCTCCTGTAACTGTGGAGCGTAGCAGCCTGTTTTCCCTATATTTGGAAGTGAAAGAACAACTGTACTCAAAAATGGGCACTACAGGGCCCATTAGTATTATCTCTGTTCTCTTAACTTGAGGCATGCTTGTGTGTAAAGTTTAGATCTGGATCTGAGTTTGCCTACAATTGAGGGAGGGACAGAAGAGCATTGTCGTTCTGCAGACCGGATGCAGAACTTCAGCTGAGATATTTGGGAGAGGGATGTTGTGGATAGATACATATCTCAGATTTGAATACCTTTGTGTTTCAGGATGCATTCAGAATTTGAGTGTTGCCTTGTGCTAGTTCCATATTTAAACTTCCTCTGTGGTAAAACAATTACTTAGTTTGAGATTTGGATGAGTAAAATAAAGAGAATTTATGGCTTTTGAAAAGACAAGGTAGTGAATGCTATGTTTATAGAGAGGAAAATATGCACAGAACTCATGGAAAGAGGATATGAAATTTGGAAGGCTGTGACTACAGTTTCTGCAGCCCATAAACCACAACATTTCCTTCATGTGTCCAAACGATACAGCCAAGAGACGGCCATGGTGCAGCGTGCTCTCTCCCTGCGCCAGGCCACTTTCTGAAAGGGAGAGCAGCATGAAGTTACGCATCAAGAGCAGCAGTTCCATGGTAGTCCTAAATGGTTGGATATGGTACAAAGAAAGGACGGGGATGGGGGATAGTTATCAGGGCAGTCCAAGAACAGCTGGCGTGCCATGCACGTTGTCCAAAGTTTAACTGGTCAGAGATCTGAGGCGCTCAGCATGCTCTTGTGCCTGTATTCATCTTCTCACTCTGTGCACACATAACGGTGACGGCCAAATGGCGATCACTTTTCTCCTAGCTCCTAACTGCAATACTTAATGAGAATACTGGGAACACTCCTTCCCTATGTAGTCAGTAGAGAGGCAGAGGCTACATTTCAGTGTTAGGCCAGTAGAGTGTTATTCTGGACTGCCTACAGTGTCCAAAGTTAGGTGGGATAAAGGTAAGCTTGTTTGACTAGGAAATTGTTATTCCTGCTTGTTTCATATACCCCTCCTTGTCCCAAGGAGTTACTTCCTAAAGTTTTTCATGATTTTAGCAACAGAGAAATATTATCTACCCTGACCCATTTTTTTCTTTCATTAAGTTTGTCTACAGGAAGATGGTCACACACAAAAGCTTTAATTTATACTCCTGGTATTTTATTACTAAACAGATGGTTACACTGGGAATGAAGATTGTTTTATATTGAAATGTGTTTCATTAGGTAATTTAATTGATAGGTTTGGTGCTACCACAAGGCAACTCCCAAGAAAAGGGAATATTTTAACTTAATATACTATGTATAAACACCTTCCAAGCCTGTATGATAATTGCTCATCATTATGTCTGAAGCAATGGTCTTTCGGCAGAAACTTAATGACTGTTATTCCATTGGGCAAGTAAAGGCTCTGGTATTCACTTAGTGAGTTATTGTCTTAATTCTTTGTGTCTGGATGATCACAGAGAACATTATTAATGATAGATTGGAAATGAAGGATAAGAGGGTCTATTCATCAAAGACCTTATCCAAAGGACATACGAACTGGCTTGCTGGACTGATCGTTTTATGCAAGTGATGATAGTGTCATTTGTACAGCAGATGCCTAATAGCAGCCGCTGAAGAGTCACTGACCTGCATTCTTCTCAGAAAGATGTATGCATCGTACCATCTTTGCAAATTGTAAAAATAAATTTATAGAGTACAAATACATTTTCATAGATGAGACCGCTTTTCATAGGTGAGACTGCTTTCAAGCAGCTAAAGATGTGATATGATTTAATTTCATTACATGACTAGTTATTCCATCATGCAGATGAACTGGAATAGAGAAAAAGGTTGTAGCAGAAGATAACATAAGAAAGTCTAAAAGGTTTTGGAAGTATTTGTATTACGAAGAGTTCTTCTATCACTCATCTAGTTGACAGCTGTGGCTCCTAGATTTTTCTGAAGGGGAGAGATTTTTCATTCTCTTTCGAAGTGCCTTAAAATAGTTGACCTTTTATATACCCACTATTTGCTTTTCTACAGCCTGCAATGGGAGAGGATTTTTTTTGTTGTTGTTCTGCAAACAGCATTATTTTATCCTAGATATAGCCATTTACGAGGAGCTCACAGGAGGAGTACATCTTACAGGAGGAGGGGTTTGGAGAAGGTATGGAAAAGTCAAGACAGCTGGCATGCTGTAAGAATACCCCATTTACAACATTTCTTTAAGTTGTCCTATAAACCATTTCTCATTTTCCTGGAGACCCAATGTGTTACGCTCCATGTTGGGGTGGGATGGGATACAGAAGGTGGCATGTGATGGAGAGCTCAGGGATGTAAACACATGCCATGGAGCAAGTGCTGAGTGTATTGGTCATGTTACAGGGAAGAGCTGAGGTGCTGCAGTTGCCACTGCTTGTCAGGGCCTAATTTCAATGCAGGGACAAAGAAGGTGAGGGCTACAATGCAATACTGTTTCATCCTTTTTTTTCCCCAGGACCTCAGGCCTGAAATACAGCTCCTACAGAGATCACCAAGGAACTGCATTTGCCTACATAACTGCAGAAGGTGAGAGAAGTTGTGGTGTTGTATTGCCAGTGAAATCCAGGCGCTAAGGTAAGATCTACCAAATAAGCAAACCTCACACTAACAGTTCTACAGTTCAGTTTTAAGAGCCTTTAGTTTTAAGACCCCTCTCATTATTAGCTTGCACAGAGCACATCAGCCACTGGGACTGAACTCAGTCTTGTGAAGCCAGTAGCAAGGAGGAGAACAGTGAAGCAGTATTTACTAACAGAGCAGAGGAGAGCAGTGTGGTGGGATTCAGATCACCAGCAGTGTTGGATTTAGAGCAGCATGTGGCGTGAGCAGCAGTTGGCTTTGTATTTGGAGATGGCTATGGAGAATTAAGAGAAGATGACAGTAAATACATTTTACTATTATTTGTGGTGTTTGCAGTGGCTGAGGACACATATGCCTACATTGAACGTGAAACTTCCATCAAATGTGAAATTTGTATCCAAAGACAGATACAGGAACTGCACGCTTTTGTGCAGATAAGGAACTCAGTTATTCAGTCAGCAGGATTGTGGATTCCGTGGAAAAGCCATCCCTGCAATATAGACAAGCAGCTATATTTGACTGGATATAGATACATAGATAAGATAATATAGACAAGCACCTGTATTTGACTGGGTATAGATACCTGGATAAGATAATATAGACAAGCAGCTGTATTTGACTGGATATTGTCCTTGCTCCACAAGGGCAGGTGGCTCTGTGGGGCCGGGGTGCTGGGGGCTCCCCATGGAGGTTGGGGGGGGCAGGACAGGGCTTGGCAACCAGGGCCTGTCCCACCGCCCCAGCCGGGAGCGGGGCAGTCAGGGGGCATCAGAGCAGCCCCAGCCTCGGGCACTGGGCACCTCTGTGGGGATGGGCCGAGGCCGCACTGGCACGTCAGCTCACGGATGTGGGTCAGGATCAGGCCTGGTGAGGAGCTCTGGGGTCAGACACATCCCTGGGATGGCTAGCCAGGGCCTCTCCGTGGCACTGTCTGGGGGTCTCTCCCCATGGACACCAGTGGGAAGAGGCTGCACTGGCTCTGTCTTGGCCCCAAGCCCTCCTGCCAGATCCCCAGGACAGGGGGAAGATGCACTGAGGACCCTTAGAGAGATATTCAATAAAGGCACTACAAAACAAGTGGGGAAACATAGCGTCAGCAGGAAACACAGTTTATCACAGGATTTATAATAACTGACAGGTAGGAACGATACCTTACAGCAGGGTCATGAAGGCTGTATGAGAGCTGTAGAGCAGGTGAGGAGACATTGTCAGCTGGGCGCATTGCTCTAGCACAACATAAGGACATAGTTCCAGGTCGTGAACATGTGTTTGTAACTCGTCCCTCCTTCCCTGTAGCTAAAACGTCTGAAATGGAGAGTTTCTCTTAGCCCTGTTTCAGCCACTGAAGGAGAAAACACCAAGACTGAAAAGAAGCAGCATCATTACATCTGCTGAAACTAGCACAGGGTTAGTCAACAGCTAATAGTGGGCTCATTGCAGGGGGGTTGGACTAGATGACCTTGAAAAGGTACCTTCCAACCCTAACTATTCTATGATTCTATGATTCTAAAAAGTTCAGAGAAACCAAGGATGTCAGGATGGGGTCTAACATACACTGCTAGTCAAACTATCCATCTACTCCCTTTGGGTGAATACTGCTGGGTCTGAATGATTATGTGATTTTCTGATGTAGATCCCTGGTCTTCAAGTATAACTGATGGCATTCTTTTCATAGGAGAGCGAGAGATTAAGAAAGGAGTGATTTAAGAACATGACAGTAAGCTTCAATTATTTCTAAGCAGCGCTGTTGCAGAAGATTAACTTGAAACAGAGACTGAGGAGATCTGAGGCCTGAGTGTCAGAAGTCAAAGATGTGAATGAAATACACTCAACTTGTCATTAAATATGAATGCCTCCATCAGGCAACAACAGGGGGTCTTCTGCCAACATTATTTCAGACCAAAAGAAAGGCTTCCATTGTCTGAAAATGTCTCATTTTTTTCCAGCTATATGAATTGCAAAAATAAAAGATGTTATCTCTCGTTACAAACCATGACACCTTGAGGCCTCATAAGAAAATTCTCCATGAGTGAAATATTGGTTAGGTACATTTTGTGACATTTATTCTGTTGCTAGCCGTAGATTTTTAATTGTATTGCTACAGTACTTCTGAAATGAAAACATTAGGGAGATAGGTCTTTGCAAATATTAATTTCAGCTCCCCAAATCTTCTGCATCATCTTCCTGACATACTTGGGAGAGGCTAAGCTGATGGTTAATGAGAAGAAAAAGGTGCATGAACCAGCGTATTGACAAAGATCATTGACAAATGGCCTCTAGTCAGAGCTCGTGAGGAGTCACTACAAAGTTGGGTCACTACAAAGTGTTAGTCCATGATACTGAAATAAACATCACAAGACTGAAATGGTCAGAAAACACAGAGGCTTGCTTGTTTTCTTAAGAACAATGAGCTCAGTGTCTCCTCAAGTGATTTTACTGATTTCTTGAGACAAAGTAGTTCTTGGTGCAGGACTCCACCTACTTATAATGCTATAAATCTGCAGAAAAACATAGCAAAATATGTCAATCCTCAGGAAAACAGTTGCATCACCCTGCCATGCCCCCTTGTACATGCAACCATTAGGAGTCCCAAAGGTGACAATTGGATATGACTATCTCCAAGTCTAAAATCTTCTGTCAGTCCCATGGCTTTTCTTCACACCTTTCCCAGCAGTATCTTTCTGTACTCTTTTTCCTGCTACAGAAAATAATCTGAGGAGATTGCATTTCTATAGTTGTGGAGGAGACAGAGAGCATCCTCATCAAGTTTGCAGATCACACCAGCTGGAGGGGGCTGTTCGACACACTTCAGGGCAGGGCTGCTGTTCTGACAAGCTGGAGGGATGGATGAACAGGAACCTTATGAACTTCAACAATGACAAGTGCAAAGTCCTACACCTGAGAAAGACAAACCACTGGAAACGATACAAGCTAGGGGCTTACAGGCTGGGAGGAGCTCAGTGCAGAAGGAACTTAAGGTACTGGCAGTCAGAAAGCTGAACATGAGCCAGCAGTGTGCCCTAGCAGCAGAGAAAGCATCCTGAGCTGTATTAACACAAACACAGCTTGTAGACTGAAGAAAGCATTTATCTCCTTCTGCCAGCATTTGTTAGATCACACCTAGATAGTACATGTTTTGGGCTCCTCAAAAAAAGACATCAATAAACTGGAGCAAGTTCAGCAAAAGGCCACCATGGCAGGCAGGCTGGAGGACCTGCCCTGTGAGTGGAAGCTGAAGGAATGAGGCTTGTTCAGCCTGGAGAAGAGATGGCTTCAGGGGACCTAAGAGCAGCCTTCCCATACCTACAAGGAGGTGATCCAGGAGGTCCAGCCAGGATCTTCATAGCAGTGGATGGTGGGAATCCAGGATACAGGGATATAAACTGAAATAAGAGGGGTTCAGACTGGATATAAGGAAAACCATTTTCCGCATGAAGACAGCCAAGAAGTAGGACAGGAGCCCAGAGAGGCTGTGCAGTCACCACCCTTGGAGGTTTTCAGGATCTGACTGAATAAAACCCTGAGCAACCTGGTCTGATCTCATAGCTGCCTCTTGCTTGATCGGGAGGTTGGACTAGAGAGCTCCTGAAGGTCCCTTCCAACCTGCATTTATCCTCTGATCCTATGAAATTATTTCTGAAAACATTCCTCTCTCCTCCTCTCCTAGGGTCACTTGAAGAGGGTTTAAGGGGAGTGAGAAGAGAGGTATAGCATAGGAAGAAACTAATGTTTTATTTCACTAAATTACATTAAAATGTTATGATTGGGAAAAGAGAGGTGGAAGTAGCAGAAACCACAGGAAGCGAAAGCATGGGGCAAAGTATTTTAGAACAGAGTCTGTAAACAGTTATTCATGTGAGGAAGGACTGATAGACAGCCCTGATTAGTGTACAATTGTAATGGGACTTCATGCTCTACAAGATCAAAATAGTAAAGTGCTCCATTATGGCAATTATCTATCAAAGGGTGAAAGCACAATAGATGAAGTTGCTAAAACACTTCTGTGTTCATTAGCCTCATTATGTTGCAAATGTGTTATAGGGCACTATATGCTAATGCTGTACCTGACAAACAGAAAATGTTAATGGAAATGATAGAAAGACAAATTATAAGGAAGCCAATCCATGTTCAGCCATTACAAATCCAAGTACATGTTCAGCCTACAAATACTTATCGGTGGGTCTGTGGTCAACTTCCAAAACCCTTTCATCTGATCCAAGTTATGAGGGGATTGAGGTCATGCAGCATCTTTCTCGTGACATGGTAGATCAATAATGTTGTACTTGGAGCCAAGACTGAACAATTTTGATTTTTAACTTAGGGAAACAGATAGCTCTTCATTTGACCTTGGAGATTATTGGAAAGCAAATAAATGATCAAGCATTGTCAAGCATTCTTTGGTGAAAAGCTCTTTGTAATCGAGATTTATAAACTGAAAGATCTGAATAACTTGGATTGAACTAAACTGCAGCTTTTTAACAAGGAAACTTAATAATGTCACCTATGTACAGGGATGTGGGTCCCTGCTATCTGTCATAAATATGTCTTAAGGTTTTGCATTTAATCATTTTTTATATATTATATTTTTTTATATAACATTTTAATAAAGTAATTACTTTTGGTTCTGGTCAGGCAAAAGCCTTTAACTCACCGGGTACCAGTGGATTCAGACATGTTTTAAGAATTTCACCACTCCCCTGTGTGGCTGAGTCAGGATTTTAATATTCACTCATGTGTCTGGGGAGAACAGAAGGTGCGTATAGATCTTCACCAGTGTGGAATACATTCCCTCCATAGTGGTACTAGTTAACAAGCTATAGGGAGGAAGGACTATTCCCCAGCTCTTTCTCAAATCCTTCCAGGCAACTCCTTCCAAAGCTCTAAGGAGTCCATCAACACTTACATTCAGGAGACCTAAGGGTTCTAATTATAACCAGTTCTTCACCACTGACATGGATGATGAGGAGGAGAAAATGAGATCTCAGTGTGTTCCTTCTGGTTTTTATTCACCTGCAGCGAGTGTCAGAGAGATAACTGGCTTCTATTGATGGCATATTGCATGACTGTCTCAGGATACTAGGCAAAAGTTATATGAACAGCTGATTTGTATAACCGATTTGTTCTAAATTTGGCGCTCATGTCTAGATTAAAGCCTCGGAACACAGATCTGCATGTACAAACTCTCTGGAGTTATTACATTTATGTCAAGAATCAAGCCCGTGTAATGCTGGTGCTCAGGAAAAATTACGCAGTAGCTGGAGAGGAATAAAAACACAACAGGATAAAAGTGCATAATAACAGGAAAAAATGAAGACGTAAAAAGGAATTGGTTGTTTTTGAGGTTAGGGGAATGGGGCTCTATGGCTAAACCCAGCTGGCCTGGAGGAAGAGAAAAATGGGATCAATAAAAATATGTAGAAAAGAAGCATTGCCAATTAAGTTTTAATATGATTTGGGCAAGAAAGTAGCAATGTTTAATAAGAATCTAATTAAACTTGAGCGTATTAACTGGCAGGGGCAAAGATATGTAAGGAGAGAGTTCTTAAATAACTAGCACATATATTTGCTGTTCTCAACAACATATTTTCTCCAAGGAGAATTTCAAAATATGACACTGTAATTCCAACAGTCCTCCCATTTCCTGGACCAGATTTTCTTCCCTTTTTTGAATCTCTGCATGCTTTAATAGCTTCAAAAATATTGCAGAGGGATAGTTAAATTGTTTGGTAGTTACACTTGCAGACAGTAGTTAGGATTTGCAAGCTGGGAGAAAGAAAAACAAACTTCTGAATAAAGAAAGAAAAAATAGCAACAGAGATCAAAGTATGCTTTGGGGCAAGCTGTTCTTTATGATTGCAGCAGGTGCAGCAAGTGATGTAGCTTTGCTGTGCAACGAGGATAAGAGAGGCTACTGTGCACAGTCCCAAAGGGCCTTGGCATACGAGTGTCACCTAAGCAGCACACACTGCCTTGCCATAATTTACAGGGATAGGAAGAAGATAGTCTTGTGACAAACTTGAGGGTGATGGGAGCCAGAGAGGCTTATCAAATTCCCTTGAGATTTTTCTAAGGAAATACTGTCACCAGAGTGACTACCCCAGCCTTTAGACCAGTGCCGCTTCTGTGGGTAGGCTGAACTACAAGACTCTTTGGGACAGAAGATTTCTCCTTCTGTCCTTTGCCTAGTGTTCAGCTGGGAAATTGCTCATTAGTGAGTATTAACACTGGCTTAAGCTCCCAAACGTCTCATAATTCATATCCTCTGTCCAGAATGTCCAAATGGGATTTTTGAGCCTTGGGCAGCTCATGAGCTGTTGAAATGAAGTTGCTGTGCTGCCGCTGTGTCATATGGTGAGTTATGGGGTAGCACTGGCAATGACTCTGTGTGGTGATCTGAACCCTCAGCCACTGGAGCAATGTGGTGGGACAGGCAATCCTGGGCCACAGAAGGATTCAGCTGTCCATCTAACCCAGCCTCAACTGGGACAAGGAGGCAGTGGGACCATGTGGATCTACTGTAACCACCTGAATGTGGACCAGTGCTGGATGTCCCTTCTCTTCAGCTGTCATGGCGGTTGCTCTTTGCAATACGGAGATTTTGGTATGCTGCTTGTAGGCTCTGAAAGATTATGCACATTGAATAATGTATATAATAGATGCTGCATTTGATTAAGAAAACCTCGTATGATATTGCCAAATTCAATTTTAATTGCATTTATTTTGAAATTAAAAACAATTGAAAATGTTGGATGATTAGGATGCACTTTGTAGAGTAGACTTTTGCATATTATCCAAACAGAAAATGCCAGCGCTTGGACATGTAGCCAGTTAGCTGCACAACTCGCAGTTATGGGATCAGAGCAGTTCACAGAAATATTTCAGAGTTTATAGATCTATGTTCCAACCACTGCTCTAGTAGCACTCTCTCTGTGTTCACAGTCACAGGACCATATATGCCTAACGTACACTTTTTGAGCCAATACAATGCCAGTGCAGTTTCACATACTCTCAGCATTGGTGTCTGTTGGAGCCAAGGGCTGCAGTGGCTTTGACTGTGCTCCCTGTTCTGTGCAGGTTTGCATAAAACTGGGGGGAATCAGGATCAGGTATTCAGCTGCTCTTGATGCATCTTCCCTACCTTACATTCATGATGTTGAGAATGTAATCCACATGGTTGCCAGGTGGCATGAACTTTAAACCTTCCGGGTGTCCTTTTAACTGTTTCTAAGACTAATAGCTTGTCACTGTTTGCCTTGAAAACTGCTCAAAGAAGGCATACAAAGAAAACATTTTAGTTGAAATGGGAGAGGAAGATAGCTATGAATTTTAGAGTTCACTTTTAGGGGTCAAAATAGTGTGATAAAAGCATTTAGAATGTAATTTGTGAAGTGAACCCAAGCCAAAGTGCATTCTTGGGGAAACAAGACAAAACATTGCTCTAGCTTATTACTCAGGACAGATTGCTAAATGTTTTTAGTGTGACTGTTACAGATTCTTTGTCATTAGCAGATACATGTGCAGAGTACAAACACCTCGACCTGGGAGATAATTAACAGGAACAGAAAACAGCATGACCAAAAGCTGGTCCCTCTCTGCTGTATTGTATCATCCCTTCCGGGAGGCATAGGATGCAGTAATATCAAGAAGTATTAAGCTAGGACTTAATCTCAAGCCTCAGGCTCTGCCAGCTTCTGCATTGCTCTATAAATCATCCTTTCTTCTTAGCAGAGCTTGATTGGGTATTAAGGAAGTGTTTATATCTAAGCTTCAAAGTCAGCACTTGCTGATACAATTAACTAATCTACATCTCTCACAGCTGAAGCTAGTTGTTTATTTTTAGGTAGAACTATTTTTCATCTGAAAGCGCTGATTTGTCAAAACTGAAGTGTTTTGTGGGAAGACGGTTTAGCAAAAATTGAATAGAGCTGCCTGCTGAGGAGGGATGTGTGAGAACCTGCCAGTTTAACTATGCAAGGGGCAATGGCAAGTTGAGAGCCCTGGAGCCAGGCATGTGGCTCCTTGCAAGCTCAGCTTCTCTGTTCTCAGTTTTTAAGTATCTCACCTCAGGGCTGCCAGAAACCAGCAATGGGGAAATCCTCAGTGTTCAGCCCTGAGCTGCCCAGCCACCCCAAACGTTGGTGGAGCAAGGCTTGGGGAACATGAGGGAACTTTGTGGAAAGATAAAAACACAAAGACATCTGGACTTTTGAAAACCGTGATTTCAGGATTTCTTTGCTGTGACTACTTGAATTTTTAGTCTGAAAGAGAAGAGGCTTTTCTACATTCTCTCAGCAGAAAAGTTACTGTCTCTAGACAATAATATATGCAAAGGTATGTACATAGCATTAGCTTCCCATTTCCTAAGCTGTCTCCACAGGCCTTCTTAAACCCTACCTGTTTCAAACATGGCAATACAGGTTCTGAAACACACAGCAGCAGTCATCGAGGGAAAATGCTAAGACAGCAAAATGGTATGAACTAGCCAAACAGAAATCCCGCATTGCAGTTATACCACTTTATGAAAGGAGTCTAAGAATGCATGCAATAGTAGATGCCATTCTCAGGAATTTTGGGGTACATACACATCCCTGTCCCACTCTCTCCAGCTCTGGGTTCCTGCATTTTAGGCTTGCAGTTTCACCTCATTGTATTTGCCTTTGCACAAAGCACAAAGAGAGCATCTGCTCTGTTCCCCTGAACAGTGACTCTAAAGATCTAGGGTCAGAAGCTGTGAAATAACTACTCTCAATTCCCTGAACAAGCTTGCTATTGAACTGACTCCTTTGTTCTTACCCAAGGAGAGTACTCATCTCCCTAATTTGCTTGGCAGCCAAACCACAACCTCCTACTATTCAACATACTCTGAAACTATAAAGCATTGGTTTGAATAGTGTTTTACAGTGAGTAGTTACATAAAAGAAGAGAGACACTGACAAAGGCAACCTAAGTACTTGTCTGCGTAATTACACTAGTATAATTATACTGCTAAGATAATACTTGTATAACTCACCCAGGATGAGTGTCTTTTTTTTGTTTTCCACTGCAGCTCTATATCTCTTTTAAAGCAACATGATGATGTAGGTCTTGGCTAGACTACAGCATGGTGTTTGCTAGGACTTGAAACTTTCAGTACGTTGGTACTCTGATCAGTAAAGAATGAAAAATTGATTGATACAGGGTGGATCAGCGCCTCCTCCCAGACTTGTCCTCCTTTCTCTACAAGCACTTTCCATAGCGTTCAGCCCAGTCTGCTGTCTTGGTGTCTATATTCAAGATGCTTCAGGACCTGGCCCCAGTTTACCTAAAACATGCTATAAAGTGCCAGGAGCAAGACTTCAGTGGGTAACCTCAGGAGAGGAGCAACGAGTATCAAAACTTACTCTAACCTCATATTGCTTTCCCAGGCATCACACAGTCATCCTGAAAAGCCTGCCATGACTATCAGCCATTCCTTGAAGTATGCTGGGAAATAATATACAAATTTTTGTTCTCGATTGGCCAAAATATGCTGATTTGTACAGTGGCAAATTGGGAAGAAATGTGAGAAAAGTGCATGTGAAGAATTGTAGTTCCCAGTACATGCTCCTGGCTTCTGATAATCTGAAGTTTATGAATGTCTAAAGACAGAGTTTGTATGGTATTGGTGTTTAAAATGAGCAGTATTCCTATCTTTTTATGAACCTAGAAGCCTGTTTGGAGAAGCAGAAGAACGTATAGGTGTTCTTCACTTTTGGTCTAGATTTTGCTTCTTTAATAGGAATCAAAATTTCCATAGTCCATGTCAGGCCATGAGGTTCTTCTCTCAACCAGGATTTTGGAAAGCACTTATTCAGGAAGTATCTTATGGTCCTTAAAGGTTAATTATATATGGAATTTAATACTGGCATAGCAGGAGCTAGAATGAACCCCTTTAAAGTTCAAAGGTGAATTTTAGATGTTAGAACTTCCCTTCCTATCTTTCTAGTAATTAAATGATTCATTTTCATATTGCCTGTGATACTCTTACATCTGTGTAAGTGTTGTTACTACTGGGCTTTCACAGCTGAAATATTGTCAGTCATATTCAAATTTTTGTTTAAATTTGGGATAATGAAACCACATGTTTCAGCATTTTCCTCAATAGTGAAAGATATTTGACTCCCAAATTATAAAACAGTTGGGCATATTTTACTATTTTAGTATCACCTATATTCCCTTTTCCATCCTTGAATGCAAATAAGTTTTTTAAAGAAAGCTAACGCTGTGAATGTCATGTTACAACACGTGAACTTTGCACTGGAGCTAAATGTAATGTGGAGGCATTTCCATAGCTGTGGGAGAATCATCTAAAAAGGTTAGGCAGAACTACCTTTTTTTTGGTTTGAATACATAAAATTGTGTTCACAGTCCGTGGACGTCATCCATTTTGGGCTAGGACTCACTGGACCATATCCAAAAATAACTGACGTACTTTCCTCCACCTACTTGTATCTGCCTGCGGGGACAGAAAAGTCAGGTTGCTGAGTACAGAAGCCAAGCAGTGTTAACTTAAAACTGGAATTTAAAACAGATGGTGGCCTACATTGACACTGACCTTCAGCATGCTCCCATTACTTTTCTTGTCATGGGTGGCTGTGATATGACCCAATGTACAGAATGGTTGCATTTCTTTGTTTCGTGCTGTCCCCTCTCCCTGTCACATGTTGTCTCTGGTTTTATACTGAAATTTTTGTCTCTCTGGCTAGGGCCGGCACTGTCGGTCAGCGTGGAGGAACGGGAAGGGAGATGGCGTGCACGGTGCCTACCAGCCTCATCGGCGAACTCTGGGTATGAATGGAAATCAGAGTTGATTAATAACACGATTAACATTTTGCCAGAATGTTAGTACAGAAAATACACTATTTCCTCTCTCTCTGTTTATTATTTTTAGTATAAAGTCTTTCTTTTATCCGATCAGATGTTCAAAGCCACGCAGCACTGTTTAAGTGAGCGACGGCACCTGAGGTACTCTGGGGAGCGTGCAGTCCTGGCGACGGGGCCTGCAACCCGCCAGCTGGAGGCTGCCCGTGTTTTCAGCATACGAAAACCCAAATTGGACCACAGTGGGGGAAAAAAAAATCGTCACAAATATTGAACTGAAGCGTTAATCTAGCTCTAAGGCAATTTTGAGAGCTCCCCGCCTCTTTCAGGCTGGCGTTTTGGCGCGGCGTTGCAGGGCTTGCGTTGGGGTAGGGAGGACATCTTGTGGTCAGTGCGGAAAACTCGCCCTCTCCCAGCGGGCTGGCAGCCCTCAGCTTCCTTGGGGGAGTGAGACACTCGCTGGGGCCCCGCCTGGCAATTTTGAACCCCCCAAATGTGCTCGGCCGCATTTGACAGAGAGGAGCGACCTCCCACAACCTGGCACTGGTGTCTGTCTGGTGAAGCGAGGCCAGCAGGGAAGTACGGGGGGAATCCCTGTTCCCAGCTGAAGTCGGGGAGCTGCGGGTGTCCAGGGCTTCTGAAAAAACGCGTTTCTGCGATCGGTGTTTGTTGATGGGGATTTATTCTCTCCTTGACGTACACCTGGGAGCCGCAGCCGCCAGCCTGAACAAAGTTGCTCCGTGTGGGGGACGTTTTGTGTCAGCAGGGAAGCAGACAGCCCTGCAGCTCGCATCAGGACACGGGGATAAAAACCTGCCTTGAAAATGGAACCGAGGCAGGGGAGCGGGACAAAGCCTCCGAAGCCGGATGCTGTTAGCATTCAATAATCACACTCTGATTAGCAGGATTATGGCTGTGAACCGAGAGCGGGGCCTGCAGCGTGGTCATGCAGGCCTTACCCGGGCTGGCCTTGCAGAGCACCCAGCCGAACGGGGCCAGGCCGAACGGGCCCATTCACAGGCTGTAGGAGTAACCGGGGGCAGGAGGCAGCTGGGACGCACTGAAAGCAGTGCCGTTCGGCGGCCTAGCCGAGGAGGGCTGAACAGCAAGTCCCCAGGGCTGCCTGCCTGCAAAGTCTGATCAGAGCTAATGGTGTCACCAGTCTTCTGCGTTCGTCCTGCTCTCCTCACGCCAACGTGCATCGGGCACTTGGCAGCGTCAGGAACAGGAAGAAAAAAACCAATACTTTATCAAGGATGGGGCTGTTGTGTGTCTGCCTGGGATGTCCTCTGCAGAAGGAGGTTTGCAGGTATTGTTGCTACTCATGTCAGACGCATTGAACATACGCTGCACAGACATTGCGCAGGGACCGGCACAGTATACTCATACTATGGTACTAAGGGAAATCACTAAGATTTCTACTCACAGCTTTCCTTTTGGACCATGTGCAACAGTGTGCCACCAATTCTGTCTACCCAGACACATGGAAATCCCAAGCAAATACAGCAAATCCTCAAAATCCACCAGGTAAACATGTCCAGCAGGAAAAGGAGAATCTGGGGAAACACAGGTGTCTGACCGTTTTCATCAGGGTTACAGAAGGATGGAGGAAAAGAGCAAAATGAAGGAACAGCAGTGAAAAGCATGCTGGGCTTTTCTAGGAGCAGGTAATAGAAAGCCCTGCTCTGTGCTTTAAAAGGTAGTAGCTAAACCTGTACTTAACTGTCTGTATGCTTTCTCCCCATTCTTCATATGCCCTTTCGGGTCAAGGAGTATCTGCATTGTGTTTGTGCAAAGTCTACCACAATGAGGCTGATTTTTATTGATTTTATATCTATTTCTAAAAATAGATTAAGAATGATCAGCTGCCACATTTTGACACTGTAGTGTAGAAAGGTGAGATCAGCCACGTGAAGGACATGCTGACTGAACTTGGTAAAGTCTGCTTTTTATGGATCTGACAAAAGCAAACATGGAAAAAATGTAGAGCGTTGTGTTTTATCTCAATTTAATTCTGTATATGGGGTAAGCAGATGCACACTTGACTATTTTAATCACTGCAATCAAATGTTTATTTTGATATAGCACTATAATAGAGATAAATCTGTTGGGATGATGCTACATTAGGTCATTTGTTATCCAAAGGTATTTCGTTTAAACTTCTACCCTGCAATCCTGTCTTAAGTACTTTGCTGCAAATCCCAAAATTGGGCAGACATCCAGCGTACTGTGCACACCTTTTAATTCAGCAAGTACTACCATCTAACTGTTTCCTTGTGCTCCTCTGTGCCACCGCCTGTATTAACATGATGTAAACACGTGACCATCTAATTTTCATATTCTTATACAATACCTAACGCAATGAGGTCCCGAGGCTACAGGCACTACCGCAGTAGGGCAGAAGTAATTACAGTAACACCAGTAATATACTTAGTGGCCATGAATTTTGCTGACATGATGTGCCCTTAGCAGCATGTCCAGCTCCTGCTGCATTGTGCAGCTGAGAATTGTGGACAGAAATGGAAAGCCAGTCTTCTGATGGAGATTTCTGCTGCCTAAGAGACCACCTTGCAATCTTCATCCTTGCAGCTTAAAATAATTTGAACATTTCTTTAGAATTCTGTACAGATGTAGCTCAGCTGCTGAAGAAGTAGGAGCTGTTATTAATCTGTCTGGAAAAATATGCATGATAATACCAATGAAAAGAAAATTTCTGCTCAGCCTACTTCCATCCAGGATTCAGTTTCAGTAAATAGAACTAGCTCAAGGGAGACAAACAAGATTTGCCACTGATACTGATACGCATACAGGAACATGGGCAATTTTGGTTTATGACTGCATTTTCTTCTATTTCCTGTTTCTTTTTTTTTATATTATACCCATTTTCTACTGTTAGAACTCCTCATATGACACTGAAATGCAACATTTTCTTGGTTTGTCTTTGATCTTTGAATAATAAGTTTTGAGTTGGATTTTTAAAATTACGATCTTTTTGCTTATTTTGCAGGTGGAAAGACTATCCCACTAACGAGCCCTTTGGCCTTGTTTCAGTTCTGGTCCTCTATGTTTATCATTCAGTAGGCTCCCCAAAACCACGTGTGTTTTTTTCCATGATCAGAAACAATTTAAATTCCAGGACTGTTTTTAGTTTCTTCTTCCAGTGTCTGTATTTTAAACCATTTTGTTTCAGGCTGCACAGTTTGCTTCTAGAGCAGGTTTTATACATTTCTCTCCTCAGAGTGAGATATTGTGTATTTCATTATGAGACAAAATAAAAGTAATCCACAGGTGATCTTTTGCCAAGGCAAGAAGGGCAACCATAGGAGCTAGAAAAGCAAATGTGAAACCAGACCAAACTGCAATGAAACAAAAATTCTTCCAGTTGCAGAGAACAGTAGCTTCTCTGATAGTTTGTTATTGCCCAACTCATTAACATACGGAGCATATCTATCAATATTCACATATTTAACACATATCTAATATTTTCAACAGAAAATAGACTTATTTTGCGCAGTCATGGCCCAAATGTATCTTTAAGTGTATCTTATATCCCACTAAGTTCGGGAATGGCTTGCTTTGCTTCTTGCACATTTACATTAAAAGGAGCACGTGAAATTTGACAGTTCTGTCTCAAGTATTGTATAACAGATTCTGTGTATTTTATAATATATTTGGCCTATGAATCAAAACAAAGACAGCTTTCAAATGTCTGCAGTGTACAATTGTATGTAGTTTGAGTCTATGTGCTTTCACAGGAAAAATGGTGTTTCACATACTATACTGCTAATCCCCTACAGGTAGGCAAATAACTACACTGATTTAGGTCACCTTTAATCTGACTTCTGTTATATCCATCCTGTAGCTTTTGCCACCCCTTACCGCCATAACAGCACAAGAGTCTAAAGCATGAAGTGGTATTTGTGCCATGGCAGGCGTAGCTGCTCCAGGGGTTTCAGAAGCATTGCCTGGGGCTGTCTGCCTTGCCCATCCGACCCGGGAGCTGCTGTAGCCATTGCGTTAGTGGGCACAGCGTAGCTCAGGATATGGTATGTTATGGCTTCTCAGCTGACATGGTTCATAGCCTAATACATCAGTCTGCACAGTTTTAGTGAAACCACAGGAATAGTTGAAGCTGCTATACCAGAGTCTGAAGTGCAATGGCTGAGAGCCATCACACAGCTGCTTGTGTTGCCTGATTTATGGGCAAGAATCTCCCAGAAAGTTACGGGACAGAGATCTGTGAGAATGAAACTCTCCATATATTGCGAATCAGAGCCCTTTGGCATATTTGAACCTGCACAATGATTTTTCGGGAAATGTTTGCCACTGCTGCTGGTCCCGGAGGACTGCCTGCATAGGTACTGACGGCTGGAGTGGACCACTGACCAGGCTCGTCTGATCCGTTGGTGGTGTTAATGATGTGCCATCAGAACTGTCTGAGGCTGTTTTGTAACAAGCCACTGCACTTTAATACATTTGTTTTATTTCTCTGTATAAAAAAATTGATTTTTGAAATCAAAGCTTGCAGCCTATTCCCCCATAATGTAAATGAATCACTTCGGTATTCCTTTTCAGATGAATTCAGCAGTTGTGATAATGACATTTTTGAAAGTGGCTGCTGCCTAATGCTGTGTAATTATTTTTAATAACGATTGATCCATAAAATAAAATTCATACCATTCTTAATACACATTCTAACTAGAAGCAGTGATGGTGTGTGTGCAGAGCATGCATATCAAGAAGTGTCTGAGTCCTTGTTTCATGGGGCATGTCAACCCCCTGGCTGGTGCAAAAGTAGGTCTTCTCCTTTGCCTGCACTGGAATTTCAGTTGGTGTCAGCTGCAGACAATTCAGTCTATGATCCAAACAAGAGTCAGACTCCAAAGCATGCTATAGAAGATTAAAAGTAGAACAGTATTATGTGTGGATACTTTACTGTCTATCCTAGACAGTGAATGAAAGGAAGTCACGAGGAACAGAGATAGTGTTGGAAATCCCCTGCTTATACCAGGGATGTTCTCTGTGATAAGCTAAAATGCAGTTCCGGATATTTTTTCACTTTTAGGATCTTAGGCCAGTGTAACACAGTCCAAAAAGACTAAATTGTGGCACATTTTATAAATGAAAGGAAACATATGCGTAACTTTTAATTTATAAATTGTCTTCATAAAATGAATACTCTACCCACTTGGTCAAACACACTTGGCTCAAGTACTTACGTGCAGGACATGCCTGAAGGTAGCTATTATTAAAGACAATACAAGGAGGTTAGGATGAGTCAGAAGAGGAAAAAGGCTTCTCTTTAGTCTTTGAGTGAGCATAGTTCAAATGTGATAAGTACCTAAATAAGCAGTATCTTTTTTTGCTATGGGGTGGAGAAAGACTTTCAGCACTTTGAAATATTCATGTCATCTGCTATGACATGGTATCTTTGCAGGCATTTTATTAAGCAGCATCACTTGTCCACCAGGACAGTACTCTAAGATGATTCCTGCCTATTACTGTAATATTATCCAACTTGGGTCTTTTCACAAAGTCCAAGAATATCTTTTCTCTGTTGTTGCACTTTGATGGAAGCTCCATTCTCCTAGAATCCAAAGATCTGCTGAATACGGGTGTCGGTATTATTTTTAATTTATGCATCTGCTGGTTTATAACCTTTTAAAAGGCATTGTACATTAACTCTAATTTGGTATCTACAGGTCTTAACAACAGTCTCATTTTAAAAGCAACCCATTCTACTCATGAGTACAACAAAGTGTGCTTTCAAGAGCTGATAGGTACATCGAGTTACAAAGACTTTCCTGGACTGTGACATTCCTTTGCATTAGCGTGTGAACTGCTTTCAGAAGGCTGCCAGTTAAAAGGGATCAGTTCAGCTGTGACCTACTGAGCATGCATGGGACCCAGCCCTTTGCTTGCAGGCAGATGCTAGTATCTGAAAGACCAAAGCACTTGAGGGACATTACCAGCAGAAGAAAGAAGGTGGGGTTTGGGTTTTTTTTCTTTTTTTGCTGTTAGAGGTACAATGAAAAGAAACTAATACAGTGATAGAAAGTGTTGCATCTCTAACATTACTGCTATTTCTCCTCTGTATGCTTCTGGGGGACCTTCCTTAATGAGGGACCCTAATCCTGGAGAGCTACACTCCAGCCTTGGTCCTGCTTTGCTGGGACACTTCGCTGACCTGCAGAGCCTCTCCAGGTAAAAACAGTGCCTGCAACTGTAACTGGTGGCTTTGTACCAACTGAAGAACCAGTCTGAGCGGAGAAACTCAGGATCTAAAGTCAACAAAGTGAAGTTTAGTAGAAGTAAATGCAGAAGGTGATAATAAGGCGAAATCAAGCACAAAATGGCTAATGCCTGGCAAGATAGCAGAGCTGCAGAACAGGGTCTGGGACTTATACTGGATCACAAACTGAAAGAAAATCAGTCAGTGAGGTACTGTTGCATAGAAAATCAGTCTCTGTCTGGGAGGTATTAGCAAGAGTGTCACTGAACTGAGCAGAATTTACTCTTTGCAGTGCTGGTGTGCCATCATTTGGAGAGGTCAAAGCACCACACATTAAAAGGAAGACGTTCCCAAAACAAGCAATGAGAACAGTCAGAGGTGTTTAAAAAACATTATCTGTGAGAAATGAAAGAGGAAAGGATTTGTTGCTTTCAGAAAAGAGATAACTGTGATTGGGGAGAGGTAATGCTGATAACCTTTCAACCCCGTAAAATTTAAAAGATTATTATAAAGAGGACAGTGATGAATTGTTCTCTCTGCTCATCAGCACAGACCAAGGAAAGTAGCAGCTGAAGTTTCAGCAAACACTACTTTGGCTAAATATTAGGAAAAAAATCCAGCTATAAAGGTGTTAATGTTCTGAAACAGGCTATTGAGGGATGTTATGTCTTCTACCAAAATTTTTCAGAGTAGGCTATATAAATGCGTGCCTCTTCATAACAAGAGGCTGTACTGAATGTCATCAGATCCTTTCCAAGCCTACAGCAGGAATGCCAGTAAGAACTGCAGGGTTACCTCTGTGACAAAAGCCTCTTCAAACTGTGAAGCTGCATCAGTGCATGGTGTTATCAGGTCCCATCTTGATACCCCCCCTGATGAGCAGGAGTGACAAACTTTTATCAACGGATGAGGAGAAGGCTGAAGTACTCAATGACTTTTTTGCCTCAGTCTTCACTGGCAACCTCTCTTCCCACACCTCTTGAGTGGATGGACCACAAGACAGGGACTCGGGGAGCAAAGTCCCTCCCACTGTAAGAGAAGATCAGGTTCGTGACCACCTGACAAACCTGAACCTACATAAGTCTATGGGACCTGATGAGACGCCTCCCAGAGTCCTGAGAGAATTGGCTGATGGAGTTGCCAAGCCACTCTCCATGATATTTGAAGAGTCATGGCAGTCAGGTGAAATCCCTGGGGACTGGAAAAGGGGAAACATTGCACCCATTTTTAAAAAGGGTAAGAAGGAGGACCCTGGGAACTACCAACCTGTCAGCCTCACCTCTGTGCCTGGGAAGATCATGGAACAGATCCTCCTAGAAGCTATGCTGAGTCACATGGAGGACAGGGAGGTGATTGGAGGCAGCCAGCATGGCTTCACCAAGGGCAAGTCCTGCCTGACCAACCTAGTGGCCTTCTAGGATGGAGTGACTACATCAGTGGACAAGGGAAGAGCTATGGATGTCATCTGTCTGGACTTCTGTAAGGCCTTTGTCACAGTCCCCCTCAGCATCCTTCTCTCTAAGTTGGAGAAATATGGATTTGATGGGTGGACTATTCGGTGGATGAGGAATTGGTTGGATGGTCGCATCCAGAGGGTAGTGCTCAATGGCTCAACATCCAGATGGAGATCCGTGACAAGTGGTGTCCCTCAGGGGTCCGTATTGGGACCAGTACTGTTTAATATCTTCATCAATGACATTGACAGTGGGATCGAGTGCACCCTCAGCAAGTTTGCGGATGACACCAAGCTGAGTGGTGCAGTGGACATGCCTGAGGGATGGGATGCCATCCAGAGGGACCTGGACAAGCTCAAGAGGTGGGCCCGAGCAAAACTCATGAGGTTCAACAAGGACAAATGCAAGGTCCTGCACCTGGGTCGGAGCAACCCCTGGTATCAATACTGGCTGGGGGATGTAGGGATTGAGAGCAGCCCTTCCGAGAAGGACTTGGGGTTACTGGTGAATGAAAAGGTGGACGTGACCCGGCAATGTGCGCTCGCAGCCCAGAAGGACAACTGTATCCTGGGCTGCATCAAAAGAAGCGTGGCCAGCAGGTCGAGGGAGGTGATTCTGCCCCTCTACTCCACTCTTGTGAGACCCCACCTGGAGTACTGCATCCAGCTCTGGGGTCCCCAGCACAAGAAAGACATGGACCTGCTGGAGCGGGTCCAGAGGAGGGTCACAAAAATGATCAGAGGGATGGAACATCTCTCCTGTGAAGACAGGCTGAGAGAGCTGGGGTTGTTCAGCCTGGGGAAGAGAAGGCTCTGGGGAGACCTTATTGCGGCCTTTCAGTACTTAAAGGGGGCTTATAGGAAAGATGGGGAAAAACTTTTTAGCAGGGCCTGCTGTGATAGAACAAGGGGTAATGGTTTTAAACTAAAGGAGGGGAGATTTAGACTAGATATAAGGAAGAAGTTTTTCACAGTGAGGGTGGTGAAGCGCTGGAACAGGTTGCCCAGAGAGGTGGGAGATGCCCCATCCCTGGAAACATTCAAGGTCAGGCTGGATGAGGCTCTGGGCAACCTGATCTAGTTGAATATGTCCCTGCTCATTGCAGGGGGTTGGACTAGATGGCCTTTAAAGGTCCCTTCCAACCCAAACTATTCTATGATTCTGTATGGGCCACTGCACTGTGTGCAGGAATACCTTCATGTTATGAAGTTTTAATATCCTTGGCAGTTGTGAAGGTCTTTCAAACTACCAGGTCAGTTCCCATCATAAGCACAACCTACAAAGAGCTGCTTGCGTGACACCCCACTTCTCTCTGAGACACAGCAATACTCCCCTGTATCCTCTTTCGTAGGATCAGGACATGGACTTGCGGGATCTGGAACAAACCTGTGAAAATTAGGACTAGCAGTAAATGTAACCATTGTTTCCCCAGTTTGTCTGCAGCCTGCCTCGTTTTTGAAAGCCTGCATCTATTTTCCTACCTCCTGGGCCGTGTCTGAAGTAAATAGAGATGAGCTGAAGGACTTAATGCTGGCAGCCTGGAAGGCAAATAATTCTGTGCCTGGGACTGTAACCAGGCAGCTAGCCAATATCAACTTTAGTAAATCAGTAACACTCACTGCTCTCAGCAAAAATCACTTCTTTCTCTAAAAGAGCACATTCTTGGAAATCTACACTCAAAAACCCACTTAGGAACTTTCCAGACAATTAATTTACATCTCTCTGGCTTTTAACCTCCTCCTCCTCCCCCAACTGGTTACAAAATTTGGGCTGCTCAAACGACTGCTGTAGCAATCACAGCAGGAAAACTCAACACCACTAGAAATCTGTGCATAGCTCTTTTTGAATTAATACACACTTTCTTTCTTTCTTTCTTTTTTTTTTTTGAGCTGGAGACAGAAGAATATGCAGTACTGTTTTGATGGGATATAATATATATGGGAATCATTTGTATGTAATGACAAACAGGCTCTCAAATCTGTTATTACTCCTGTTCCTTTGGCAGGCATAAAAGCATGTGGGGTGCTGTACAAGCAAGGAAGAGGTTCAGATGCATATTCTAAATGGTGTGTTGGAAATGGCAGGAAAGTCTTGGTGCTGCAGGGGCTCTGGGCAGGTGAAAGATGACTTTTTAAAAGCCATTGTCCACACTTCTGCTGTCACCTGGGGATCCCAGGGCAAGTAAACTCTATAATCTTTGACTGAGTCTTTAAAAGATATCGCTAGAAACTGAAACACACTATTTCATGCAAGAAAGGTTTCCTACATTTTGGATTTAGAGAGTCTGATTGCTGAAATGCTGCTTTCATGCAGCCTTCTCTTCTAAAAATTGGTTTTCCCAAAATGATCCCAAACTTTCTGAAATAACCTGACAAATCCTAATTCCTGTAGAACTTTTTTTCTCAATTTTGGTGTTATCATTGGTAAACATACCTCTAGGCTGGTATTAAGTGGCAAACTTTTGACGTACTTCTAATAACTTTAACACCTGCCTTTTTTTCACAGCAGAGTAAATCCCGCTGAAAAATATTTATAGTGATCATCATTTCAGATACCTTCACAATAAGTCCAGAGGACTTAAGAAAAATTGTTGATCTTTTCTGTGGGCCTCCATAACTGCAGCAAGTCTGACTGCAATAAGTCACAGCTCCCAAAGGGGCTTTGATTATATAGATTCAAATGCAGAGAGAGCAAAGATAAGCCCAGGAGCTAAAAAGCACTGACTCTTGCCTTAAAATTAACAATTACAAAAGCTGTATCTATTTAGAGCTTTGATTTGACTAAGTCCCTCAAAGCACAGATCAATCACAGGCACAGTAATGAAGCCAATCACTGTAATGTCTAAGTGAGGATGGTTATCCCAGTCTCATTGTTCCCTGCATTAGTCTAGAGATACGGTAGGATCAAGCTCTCTTGTTAGACTCTCAGCCATTCCTCCCTTTGTATCTACAAATGACAGACAAGGGACAGAAACAGATATGTCTTGCAGTCCACAACAGCATATCAATATCCCCATCTGCATAGCACGCAACAGGGGTCACCTTGCAGATGGATTAGCGTGCCAGCTCCCTGTTGCAGCTAGGTAATACAATGAGTTACATAAAAGTTAATTAGCAAAGCAAAGAAAGCAGAGAGCCTACAAAGGCTCTGATGATTTGTTTATATACTATAATCCTCTGTTGTTCTGCAGATTTACAGCGAGACTCATGGATTCCTCTTCTTTATGGCAGAACGTAGGGGATGGGTTACTGCTTGGTGAATTTGACTCTTCAGATGCATAGCTGAATAAGCTGTAAGGCATACTTGTAAGACGGGGTAATGCTTCATGAATCAGTCCCAGAGCTACATGTTATTTAGTGTCCTTTTGATTTATTCCAAGAAGATAACATTTAATAGGACTGTCAGACTGCTCCTGTGTTTGGCTAGCCAGGGCAGATCTCCAAAAGGAAAAATTTGAAATAGTTTGGGAGTATGGGCCTATTTCAAAGCTTTTAATTTCTTTGTTTCACTTGCATGAGTATTGCAATTCTATAGTTACTTTTATTTTTAACAAAATAAACTACATTTTTCTACTAACCATTTTATCTTTAGTAGTAAGTGTGACCTTTAACTTGGCTGCCATATACAGTCCAGTGTGATACTACAGACAGAGCAAATATTTACCCTCAAAGATCTTGTGTCCTTTGGGATGTGTACCATCCAATCCAAATGCTGCAACTCTATAGAGCTGAGGAACAAGCTTTAATCTTATGCTACAAGGACTGCTTTGCAGGTTGGTGAGATGATGGCTGCACTTGTGGGCATCAGTTTCCCTGAATGGGGATCGGGACTTCATTGTCATGGGATTCCAGACATAGCAACGTGATGACTGTCTCTGTAGGACACAACCTGGTGGAGATCAGCTGAATGTGGTGATAAGAAGAAGGTAGAACCAGGTGGTTTATGGACCTGGGAGAGGAGCAGAGCTTCTTAATTTCCACCCAATGTGGGCCATGACTCAACTGAGTCATAGTAATAACTAATACAGCTATTCTCAATCTCATTTCCTATGGATTAGCACTTCCATTGCAAAGATACGACTACTGCTGCTGCTGCTTTTATTAACAACCAGCAGTGTTCTCCACAGAAATTAAGCCCTCAGTTGAATTTCTGCAGCTGTGCCTCTAACTCCCTCTGGCCATCTGAAAATCCCAAGGTAGCTCCACAGAGGGACAGAGGACTTATTAGAGACAGGGACCAAATGTGGTCCCTCCAGGTCAGTGCTGAGTGTGGGTGACAAGGTGGCAGAAGGAAAGTCACTATCTGCCCGTGCACTAGATCATAGAATCATAGAATGGTTTGGGTTGGAAGGGACCTTAAAGATCATCTAGTTCTAACCCCCCTGCCATGGGCAGGGACACCTTCTGCTAGTCCAAGTTGCTCAAAGCCCCATCCAACCTGGCCTTGAACACTTCCAGGGATGTGGCAGCCACAACTTCTCTGGGCAACCTGTTCCAGTGCCTCACCACCCTCAGAGTGAAGAATTTCTTCCTTAGATATAATCTAAATCTATCCTCTTTCAGTATAAAGACATTAACCCTTGTCCTATCACTCCACGCCCTTGTAAAAAGTCCCTCTCCAGCTTTCCTGTAGGCCCCCTTTAGGTACTGAAAGGCTGCAATAAGGTCTCCCCAGAGCCTTCTCTTCTCCAGGCTGAACAATCCCAACTCTCTCAGCCTGTCTTCATAGGAGAGGTGTTCCAGCCCTCTGATCATCTTCGTGGCCCTACTCTGGACTTGCTCCAACAGATCCATGTCTTTCTTGTGTTGGGGACCCCAGAGCTGGACGCAGTACTCCAGGTGGGGTCTCACCAGAGTGGAGTAGAGGGGCAGAATCACCTCTTTCAACCTGCTGGTCACACTTCTTTTGATGCAGCCCAGGATACGGTTGGCTGTCTGGGCTGCGAGCGCACATTGCTGGGTCACGTTGAGCTTCTCAACATGTCCTTTGGTAAAGCAGAAGAGTTAGTTCCCAGAGGCAGCATGCAGAGCTTTCAAAAGTTTCAATCCCATATAAGAGGGAAAAATCAGTGATGGAGCTTTCAGGAAGGAGGAAACTCCAGGGGACCTAAGGCACAGGACTGGCAGGACGGGATAAAGGGGAGTGAGCAATGACATTCAGCTAGAAAAATGATGTTTCATTGTGATTTCAGGATCTGGGCTCCATGACCTTTGGCTGGCCACTTCACTCCTTTGGGCTTTCACCACTCAGTTGCAAGCTCCTCTTTTGAGGGATACACCTTAGATGCAGAAGTTAGGGGTTTTTTTCCTGAGGCCTAAATGTCAATACAATGCATTGCTATAAGAAACAAATGTTTACTTAAAAAGTGCACAACTTGAAAGAACTGCAGACCCTTGGTATTTGAACTTTCTGTCTAGAATTGTGGTGCTACTGCAGAGACCACTGTGGTTTCATAAAAGAGAAGAGGAGGAATGCCATAATCGGTAACATTTTTCTCTTCCACAAATGTTTTTGTGGTAGGGTTGGAAATTGTACAAACAGCCACTGGATGGCAATGTTTCACACACAATTTCAGTCTCGACAGTTTAATAAGACTTGGAGTGCAGGTGCTCGTCTGATTAAAACTTTCATCCAAATCCTAGTCTAACACTTATTTCAATTCCATGTTTATATCGCTGACAAAAATTGAACTGACAGTCGTATTATGGAGAGGCTACTGGCTCTGCATAGCTAAGGACAAAACTTGTTTTCCATTATAAACTCAATCTTGGCCTCACCTCTGAAATTCTCAGTAAAGACCATTCCTCTTTCACATATTGGGTCCACAATGAGTAGCAAAGAGAGATGTTTTGTTCACATTTCAGATAAGTTAGGCAAGGTATCCATTTGGTTCGGGTCTGTGGACACCCAGGTGTTAAAATATGTTTTAACTTTTTTTGCCACATTTTGCAGTGTCTCCTCTGTGAAACTTCCTGTGAAATTCAAGACCCTGAGGACATCATGTGCTGGGGCTGAAAGGCTCACCAGGTAAAATGGGAAGTGAAGTTCCTCCAGCTGAATTCACCCTTCTTTCCTTATGTTTGCCCGTAGTGGAAATTCACCTAGTATTTCTGAACATTTTCAGAAAATGAAAATCTAGTGACAAGTAACACAGTGACAGGTGCAGGTATTCTCAGGAAGCAATTTTTTACACTCATCTGTCAGTATTCATGCTGGGAGCACTCACACCTGGATTCAGCTAGGAAACAAGCACAGCACAAATCGGGTGACTTGGCTGGCAAATTACAGCTGACCAACATGGCTCAAAAAGAAAATGCTTATAGAACTAAGGTGGCATATCCATCCACTCTTTTTTTTTCTTTTTTAAAAAGAAAAATGTAACACTTTGGGAGACAATATGAAATAAGGAAGTTGAAGAATGCTGATCATTAGAAGTACGTATTGTGAAAAAGCAAACCACTAAATATCACTGAGGATATTATTCTCTTTGCTTCACTTACCATGTTACAAAAGCCTCCTTTCTCTCTATACACCTGCTCTTGTTATCTATTGCTGACCAGCACATACCTGACAGGTATGCCATATGCCAGGCAAGAAAACAGAAAATCACTGTTCAAATGAAATTATCCACAAATCTTTGTTTCTTGTTTCAGTGCAGTTTTCAGTAGTAATTGTGGGAATCATGTTTACAGTACATTCCTTCCTGTCCGGGCCAATTTAATATGGTGTTTACTGGGTCTGAGGAAATGGACTCCTTTGGAGGAGGATTGTCTCTTGAGATATTTCTTGATGCTGCAATCATCCAGGAATGGATACACTTTCTACGCCGCCACTGGTTTTGAGCAACAAGCTTTTCATACTTGCCCTCAGAGAATTCGGAATTGCTCTATATGGGAAAAATCCAATCTCATTCCTATATCAGCACAGTCTTTGAATCCTCTGCTTTACTTCTAAAGATCATAGAGAATGCTCCTAGCAGATTTTGTGTAACAGATAAAAAGATACACAGAGAGGAGGACTGAAAGCCTGGTATTGCTGTGGCAGAGAGCTAAGGTTAGAACTACACCTGAAGATCATTTCCACTTTCAAGCATTCTCAGTTTAGTCTTACAATGTGTTCTGTAACTTTGTAATGCCTCTCTTAGAGAATTAAAGTGCTCTTATATTTTACTTGTCTGATACTGTCAGGCACTCTCATGCTGTACACTAGCTTGTGTCTGGGAAGTACATCACTTCTTTTTCTTTGCTGCTGTGTAGAGCTAAATTCAGAAGGTGAATCTGTATTTGATCAAGCCATTTCAAACTTGGCACTTCCACCTTTTTTGATCATGAACGATGACATGCCATGCCACAAAAGTACATAAACTGTTATAACACAAAACTGAGGTACGGCCAGGCAGTAAGGAAGAAAATAAATTAGAATTACATTGCCTAGACCTTGCTGAGAAAATGATGTAACCTAGTCCTAGCAGTAGCATAGTGATACCATTTGCGTCACTGAAATTTATTAATAAGGTCACCATTTCTCTAAGGAGCTATTGCTTCAGGTGTTAGTAATCTGAGTGTGA
Organism: Phoenicopterus ruber ruber; assembly: GCA_009819775.1. Classification (NCBI taxonomy): domain Eukaryota; kingdom Metazoa; phylum Chordata; class Aves; order Phoenicopteriformes; family Phoenicopteridae; genus Phoenicopterus; species Phoenicopterus ruber. Next base: position 53,393,216 of record CM020215.1, on the reverse strand, counting down.
ATATTTGTTTTGACAGGACTTTCATCAGTTTGCATATATTTAAGTCAATTATTTTAAAAGGGAAATCTTTTAAACATCATAATTATAAGTGTTCATGCAGTTAAAGCAGATTGTTAAAACCCTGAACACTTTACCCAAATATGTTTTACAGGGTATATCATAAAGGAGTTTTTGTTAACAAGCATCTGTTGATGGCCTAGGAGCTCGGGTTCTTGGCTGATGCAGTAGGTCAGTCATACAGAAAGAGTAAGTCTCAACAGCACTCGACAGCCGTTTGCATAACCTGCTCAAAATACCCAGGGCCTGACTTTTTTAAGTGTATGATTTTATTGAAATGAATGAGTTCAAGCCATAGGTCTAATATACAGCTGCAGCAGTGCATGCAGATCTGGCCCCAGGAATTCACATTACACATTCTGTCTATGTGGAACATGCAAATAGTGATCACCTATTAACATTTTAGTCTAAATGCCCTGCCTAAAATCAGATAGGACCTCTTTGGCAGGGACAAGGGAATACTCTGCACTACAAAAATAAAAAAAGATTTAAGTAACTTTTTTTCTTTTTTCAAAAACATCAAAGTTTGCCTCTCTGCATCAAAATGGAATATTTTATTTTGGGACCTTAAATCAGGACAGACTGCATATTGACACACGTAGGTACAAATCCCAATGAGAGTTGTCCTGGTGTATCCCTTCAAGTATTGAATAGCTCCTGAATTAACTATGCATATGCTTGAAGAGAATCGTGCAGATTTAAGTCTTCAGCATCAAGCTTATATGTCAACACTGGAGTACTTTCAGTATGTTGTGGTGTGCTCAGATTAGGCAGACTTCCAAAATATGGTACCTTCAATTTTACATTTTAGCAAACCTCTTACTGAAGTCATCAGGAATTTTCCTGAGTAAAGAGTGAAAAAATTTCCCCACTATTTGTGGTAAGGCAAACAAACTAGTAATTTTCTCCTGTCATCAAAAATACATTTCTAAAATACTCTCCCTGCGGAAGCACATAACCGGCTCTCAGCAAGAAAATGAACTTAAGGAAACGCAGAGAACAATGAAGAACAATGCTTCCACAAGTAAAGCTGGGGGGTGACTTTAGGACAGAAAGAAGGAGGGCACTTAAAATGACATATCTGGAAAACACTTCTACTCACTTATGAGAAGCTTCTGGATATGAGCACTGTATTTCCTATGGAATTACAAAAATTAAAACTATTTTGGGAAATTAATGTCCCAGTATAAATATTCTAAGAGGCAGTAGCCAAAGTTTCCTAGCGGGAAACCTGTAGTACATCATCACCAAACACAGAAGTGGTCCAGAGATACTGTGAAACTGTGTAAAATGAGACTGGAATTTTTCGTAGTGGTAACTTTTATTGTGCTATGAAGTCTACTAGATGTGAGGGAGACAGACAGACTGAATTGAAAATGCAGTGAAATCATCATATAAATTGTCACTATTAACATTTTTTGCCAATATTAATTACATCAAAGTGACTTGAAAGATTGCATTTGTTTCCTATCGAATATGACAATATCCTGATACCTTCTCCACATCAGATTTGTTAATTTTCTGTGTACTGACATCTGTTTAGGGATAATAGTTGACAAATCCAAGAGATCATCAAATAATGGGAAAAGCAGAAGGAAGAATAAGACTGCATGGGAGGACACATAAGACCTAGGATACTGTTTAGTGCTGTGTGCTTGTAAAGCTGGGTGGACAGAAGGACTGCCAGGATGGAGACTCAACTATTGCAGGACCTGACAGCTTCTCCATGCCTGGGGCTTTGAGGGAAGCTTCAAGAGATGTGCTAATCGGGGAACGATTGACCTTTTAGACAAATGTCTTCCTTTGCTTCATCAGCTGTTGGCTCATCAGCTCTGCACAAAGATTGAGATTAGAAGACAGTTATCCTCTTTAATGCAGGACTGGTGTTTCCCCTCCAGGCTGCTTTAGGAAAATGGTGCTTCTCTCCTCAAAGTGTGACACCTCTGGGTTGTTGACACCAGTATCTTCTACAAAGACCTTTTAATGGAAGAACTGACTGAAGGGAAGTGTCACTAGTGAATGCCAGCCCAACCCCCTGCTTTGAGGCTCAGCAAGGGCTGGAAGGCATCAGCAGGACTCCAGACCTATGGTCTTTCAAAGCTGGGCAGCAGTGACTCCTCCAGTGCCTCCCCTGGCCTGCCCCACACCATCATCCCATGCGTGATGCCGCCCACCACGAGGCGCTCTGTCCCATCCACCACTCAGTGTCAAACTGATGCAGACAGACAGGTGTTTCTGCAGCTTTTCTTCTCTTTGACCAGAAAGGGAGGCTGTGGGCAATGAGGGCATGTCAGAAATGCGTCCCTTCCCTGCTTTGTGACAGCTGTGAGAGAAAAAAGACGACCACCTCGCAAGGAGATGGGGAGGACAAAAATCCTTTGAACAGAGGAGCAAAGAGGTGCAATGTGAAACCTTGTGCCCACTGAGGTCAGAGGCAAATTTCCCAGGAAATCCCATGAGGCCAGTCCTTCTGCACCAAGAATGGGAGGCAGAGCGAGCCAGAAGCTTGAAAGTGTTCACAAGGAAGCTGGCTTTTTGTTTTCTTAGTCGCACTGCAAATTAAACATGGGAAATAGCAAATATTTTATGCCTTGGCAGAAGATTGGTTTTTCCCATGGGAAAGAAAAAAGAGAAGGATTCCTTAGAAAACTTTTTAAATGGAGAGGATGGGTTTGGGTTTTGTAAGCCGAAGACCAAATGTCTTGAAGGCTGAAAGGGAATATTTTTGGATTTAGTTATTTTGTCAGCCACAACCATGTGTTTTACTAGAAAACAAAAGACTTCATCGCTATTTTATGCACCTTCATTTCCTAGCAAAACGTTTTCATCCATTTCTTTTCACATCCTTGCAACAGTCTCCATTAAACTCTGCTTTATTTTGCTATTTCTTTCTTTCGTTATTTTGATCCACACACAGTTTTGCAAAATGGACCTACAGAAATGTTTCTTTGGCAGACAACCTCTGCTGGGTTTATAAAGAGAAGGTAGCTCAAGCAGTTTCTCTCTAAAGTGTCAGAGAATCAAATGCCAAATGGTTGTGTTCCCTCTCTCACTGATGCTCTCCTGCTTACACCTGTGATTTTGGATTCGCATCCAGTTTTCAGAGCAGACAAGATTTCTGATTGCTATCTTATTTTACTATAGTATATCTCTAGCAGTGGCACCTGTAGCTGTGATACCACTTAGCAGTTCATATTTTTTAAAATGATCCCTTAAATTTTAATCCAATAAATGGCTTCTCTTAAACACCCAGTGGAATTGTACTGTTTCTTAGCTTTGTTTGACAACATCTTGAAAAAATCTTTAGCTGTAAATCTATAAAGAAAGCCTAATTTCCACCTTAATTCCCAACTCAACAGGATAAAAAAAAGATATATACCTGTTTTACTCATATATAGGAGAGACTTGAAGAAGGTAACCATTGTGGAGATTGATTCTGCAGCCTCAGCAACTTTGAAAGTAAGTAGAAGGTTTAAAATCACCAGCTTCAGCATTTTCAGAATCTAAAAAATTGTTGTGAAAGTGAAAAACATCTCTTAGTCTGGAGCTACAGGGAACAGCATCTGTTACATTATGACTTATGAATGATGATAAGAGAAGAAAGAACAAGCAAAGAGGTTCATATATTTTGGAAGGCTTTATTTTGGATCTGAGGAACTATTTCTCATAAGAAAGAAGGGAAAATTACTATATCATACCCAAGAAATGTGTTTGTTACAATAAGCCTGGTTATTTTCATAACAGAATAGTCAGTAGTTTTTGGTTTTTTAAACCAAAGAGGGTACACTCTTTGGAGAACCTAGTGATAGACATACTCAGCGTACACAATCACAGCCTGGTTTTGGATGCTTAAGTGGCAACAGAATTTGAACTGATGCCCTGGGAGAGCCAGAGGATAGTGCTCCAGTGGTTCCTGAAAGCTCCATCAGCAGGAATCTCGATCTTTTGATTCTGTTTTTCTTTTCTGTGAGGTGCCACGTGCCTGTTGTTCTGCTTAAACAAACAAAACACCTTCACTGATTAGGACAGTGAGAGGTAAAAATGCATGTTGATAACATTGAAATGCTAGAACGAGTTTTCTTTTGCATTACCAGCATTAGCCTGTCTGAGGAGTGGTCTGAGGCAAAGCATCGAGAGGCAAAAGCTTCTATTGATTAGTCCTACTCTGTGTAAGGAATTTGCATATTGGTTCTTGATAGCAATTCAGTCTTTTTGTGCGGAATGGTGCTGATGATGGATTTGCCAACAGGTCTGTTGAAGCCACTGGGGATTGCCTGGACAACTCTCTAGGGCAGCTCTGGTAATCGTACTTGTGGAGTTATGGGATTGTTAGGGAAATACCATTTAAAAATATCATTTAAAAATTAGATTATTCTAAGTAGGAAAAAGACAATCTTGTTCGGTGAGTCCAGACCTCTACTACATCTTGCTTTTCCTTTTCCCGTATTTCTGACTTTTGCATGCAAACTACACTGTTTATTGTCACTGTCACTTTTAGTATTTGCTTAATTTGTATGCTGGAAACTGAGAAGGGAGATCAGTGAGTTTCTTATTTCCCCACTAAAACGTTGCCTTTATATCAGCTTGTCTTGAGTTTGGTGGGTCTGGGGAAGGTTGATCATCACACATTTGCATTTCTTGTTAGCAGTTCTGTAAGAGCCTCACAGGACAGAGAAATGGTTTTAAGGTATTTCTCATGAGAAAATTCACAGATCACTGTGGCTATAGTCACAGCTAAGGTTCTCCAAAGATGATTCACTCCTCAGACCAGTATGTGGTCCATGCTGGCTTTGCGGCCGGAGTGGGACAACCCTTTGATGCCTGTAATTAATAGCTTTCTTTTCCAGCAAAAGGTTGAAGCGACATTCACCTGCCAACACTGGAGAGAGGATGGGTGAAAACTACTTATAGACAGCACCTTTTCCTTTCAGCAACCTGTTTTTTTCATTCAAAGCCACCAGCTGAAATACAGCCATACGCTCTGGAGCCCGTTGGATTGCTTTGCCAAGGGACGCTCTTGTTTGCATAATGGGACCAGCTGGTCATGGCAGGTTATGTGATGCTGGCAGCTGCCTCTTTTCAAACAGCTTTAGTGGCTCCTAGCCCCTGCCAATTGCAAGGGTGAGACACAGGGTCCTTTGGGAGCTCAGTCTTTATTAAGCAACCTGGAGAAACCCTTGTTGTTTTAAAAATTTGAAGGAAATTAGAAGGGTGATTGACTACTTCATGGCTAGCTCTACCAGCATTTCTGTTAATCCAGAGAAAGATCAGTGAACAAAAGGGAGTAAATGGGGTCTACTTCTCATATGTTTTTAATACTTAAGAATTTCATCCCAAAATCTTTTCTGCATTGAACTAGCTCACAAAGAGGTGTCGCAAACATTTACTGCTTTCCAGCCTGGTGTTAATTATGTAAGTCGCATGTATTGTTTCTGCTCTCTGATTGAGTTACTTAGGTAATCAACCACGTCAATGAAAATTATAACAATCAAACTTAAATGTGGGGGGGTTTGTTTGTTTTCTGAATATCTCAGAATTCAAAGGTGAAAATCAATGTTTTGAACATCAGTGCAAGTGAAGCTTGACTGCATGAATATTTACTGACAGCAAGGATGTCAGATTGGCAAATCATATGAATCAAATTTGGTTTTGCATGTTATTATTGTTAATAATAACTGGTTGTGTGACAGTATTACTTAATGTTCTTTCAGTGTTCAAAATATAGTGAAAGCATACAACTAAGAGTCTGAACTTCAAAGAAGTTACAATATAAGCATAAAACACGGGGGGGTTACTGGCTTTGGAACAAATGTTTGCAGAATTTTCCTCTTTTCTCCCTGTCTCTTGTCTCTCTCTCTCACACAAATACACTCTTTTCCCAATTATAAGAACCACTCTGAAAAAATTGATTTAATGTTACCACTATATATTCCCCAAGATAGGGCTGCATAAAGCTTTTCGTTTCTCTAACTTCTACAAGTGTTTTGTTTTAGACAGAAGAGAGGAATCAAATCACATTGATCACATTTCTGTGATGTCAGAAGATCCAGTTATATTTCTGACACGCTTCTATAATTCATTCTGCAGAGGGATCTGCTGAAAAAAAATGTCCTTTCTCTTAGAGCCAGCATAGAAATCTGTCATCTCTAGTAGTGGTTTTGGTACTTTATATAGCTGAGAGTGTTGGGTAAATATCCCTAAAACTTTTCTATGTGTATTAACAACCTTACTATTCAACTATTCAGACTCTGTTTAAAACCTTCCAGCTGGAATAATCATTCAAAATGGAAACCTCGGCCACTGAACTTTCTGGCAAGATTGCTTATTGACTCATATTTTAAGTCAATTTTCATAAACTGACTAATAAATTAGTAAGTAAAAAAAATACTGGATTTAAAAAATGTGAGCTTTTAAAGTAGAAATACTAGTCTAAAAGTTATAATATGTAATCAGGGCATAAAAACATGCCAAGAAAACTGTATGCTCAATCCAAAGAGTTAGAACATGACATCCCTTAGAGCTAGAAGAGTGAATCCCTTCTATGGATTACTCAAGCATAAACTGCAGACAGGGAATTATTTTTGAGGAAGTATTCAATATAGTGTTTGAAATAATGTATACATTCAAGAATCACAGAATCCCAAAATGGTAGGGGTTGGAAGGGACCTCTGGAGATCATCTAGTACAACCCCCCTGCCAGAGCAGGGTCACCTAGAGCAGGCTGCACAGGACTGCGTCCAGGTGGGGTTTGAATATCTCCAGAGAACGAGACTCCACACGCTCCCTGGGCAGCCTGTGCCAGGGCTCTGTCACCCTCACAGTGAAGAAGTTTTTCCTCGTGTTCAGACGGAACTTCCTGTGTTCCAATTTGTGCCCATTTCCCCTTGTCCTGTTGCTGGGCACCACTGAAAAGGGTCTGGCCCCGTCCTCTTGACACCCACCCTTGAGATATTTATAAGCATTGATGAGGTCCCCTCTCAGTCTTCTATTCCTCAGGCTGAACAGCCCCAGCTCCCTCAGCCTTTCCCCACAGGAGAGATGCTCCAGTCCCCTCATCATCTTCGTAGCCCTCCGCTGGACTCTCTCCAGTAGTTCCTCATCTTTCTTGAACTGGGGAGCCCAGAACTGGACGCAGTACTCCAGATGGGGCCTCACTAGGGCAGATAAAACCATAGTCAAATAATAACAAGGGGAAAAGTTGTATATATCTTCTCCACTTGCAAGAGTAGTTTGGCACTCAGAGGCAGGATCAACCTCAGAATTACCAGCAAAGTGAAAGCAAGCTTCAACAACCTTTGCTAGCAGTGGCTAGCAAAATGCACACTCCTACATTACCTGATGTTATTGCAGTATCCTCCATCAGAGCCAGGGTTGTTTCCATCCATGCAAGGAACATTTAAATTTTTTTAATTTTTTTTTTAGCCTAGTAGTTGAAGAGCCTCATAACACAGGCATGCGCTAACTGCAATGTTAGAAAAGAGTGAAGTTCGTAACCCCTAGCAAGATTACAGTAATGAAAGTATGAAATCAGAGTGAGAAGAGACATATGATACAGAGCCTGGTCAAAAGCCAAAGGAAATCAATGGCTGATCATCTGCGGGCTTCAGTGGGGTGGGATTGAAACCAGGGCATCTAATCTCAAAGCTGATCCTCACTTTGTCTGTAAATTTGGGCAAGTTATTTCTACTTTATAACCTTTGTTTTGTTCTGGAATGGTTGTGAGGCTTCAGTTAGTGTTTCAGAAGAGTGTCAAAACCTTAAATGAAAACATGAAAAATTCCAGAAATATGAACCTATATCGACAACACAAAAATACGGGCTTTTTATCTTAATTGAAAGCAAGTAGCAGCAGGATGATGATATGTAGAAAGTGTACTATAAGTGCACTTAAAATTCCGACTTATAGATTCAATTAGAAAGAGAGATATTGCAGGAGTATAGATGAAATACATAAGAGTACCGAAGAAAAGCAATAAAACATCCAAACCGCCCAAATGCCTGCCATATGAAAACTTTCCCCCACATACACAGAAAACCCACAGGTACTGAATATATTGGCAAAACAAAGGGAGAAACATATTTCAAAGCAAGCAGGTGCTTGCAAAAATAAAACCATTCAGGGAATCTCAATGAATAATAATATGACTACTTAGCACTTAGATAATGAAGGAAACATTTTTGCCAAGGGCTCAGTACTAGTGCAACTTAGCAAAATTGTGACTGAAGAAAAAGGAGCATTGTCAACATGCATATCAAAAGCTTATTGGATTTCATATTAGGATATTAAAAACTTCCCTTTCTGAGTATGAATCATCCATATTTCTGGCTCTACAAGAGTGCTCTACTAACAGCTAATTAATCCTTCTGGTTGTTCAAATATATATATAACTGCACCTTTTGGCATAATTTTAGCCTTACGGTTTTTGCAAATGAGGACTCATTTACTCAGATGGATTAACCCAAAAGGACATTTTCATTGGATTGAGATGATTCTTAAAACTGTATTTTACAATGGTATTGATATTTGGCAAAGCATTGCTCTGCACTTAGAGAAGATTCTGTGTTATCCCGTACGGATCTCATATCCTGAAATGACAGTTTTCTTCAAGTTTTTCTGTGTTCCTGAACCATCTCTTTTCAAGCATGTTTTTAGGTGCTCTCACTGTCTTTTGTTTGCTACATGCAAAATATTGTTGGGCCAGTAAGCGCATTTTTCACAAGTGTATTTTTGCCAAGTGTTTCCACGCAGGCAAAAGTACATGTCCTCTTGTCCACTAGCTGCAGTACTGTAAAAATTCAAAGCTATTTTTATACAGATCAATTATCCCTATATATTAATAACTGATATTTAAAAAATGAATTAAAAATTAGTTTAAAATACAATTTTTATATATTAAAAAAAGGTATAATATGAGATAGGTCTATAAAGCTATGCTGATGTGAGCTAAAGCCATTGTGGTACTTTACTAACATTCTCTGACAGCTACATAATGAAAAGTATGTATGACAATAACATTTAATTTTTTAAAAGGGTGGAATTCTCTATATGTTAATGAACTCCTGAAAAATGTGACTGATTTATTTGAATTTCACATGAAGAGAGGCTGGTTTATCCATGATAACGTTGTATAACCCAAAAGGATCCCATCTGACAGCTGTTGAATAGCGTACGTAAAAGATGGGATGTGGGAGCAGTCAAGTCCATTATAACCTATACTGATGCCCCCCTTTGGCAATTTTACTATAGAAATCAAGACTTAGTGCGCCTGAAAATAATTACCTTCTCCTCACTAGAGATAGTCCTTCTGTACTGGGATAATGCTATGTGGACAATGGCTATGGGACTGCTTTTGTCATGCTCCTCATGCAATCTGTATTTGACTGACAAACAAAGAATTTCAAGGGCAAAAGTTCAGGTTTTTACAAGTGCTAGTTGCAAACCCACAAGGTAAAATCCTCTTCTCATACGTGTCAAGATACTCTGTTCTCCCTCATGTATGAGCCATCTCAGAAGGTGGGTAGCAGAGAATAATGACTACGAGAGCAGTGCTGTGGCTTTGAGATGAGACTTTTGCTGTGAGAACACTCAGTTCATTTAAACAGAAAAGGACTCATTATCCTACCGTCTGTGACAAAACTTTAAAGGCTAATTTCATTTCAGTCCTTTTGTCTGCCTGTGGAAAACTAACCGTTCTAATTCCTGTTTGCTCTCATTTGCCTGAACAGGGTAATTTCAGGCTCTCCGTTTCCTGATTTTAACAACAATTAGACCTTTGGGCATTGCTGAAGTGGCTTGGATTTTTACAGCTAAACCTTCATACTTGAAGGGCTGCAGAAGCCTACAAAAATAAAAACTATCCAGCATCTTCCCCCATGTGGGGGATTGCTTAGCTTACTGCTGTTACAACACTCCCTGCCCTGATGCATATGTTCCAGATCTGCTTTTTCTCCTTCTGAAAGGACAGGGTGTGAGAGGGAGTTTGTCAGGAAAACGTAGGACTCAAAAGCCCAGTATAAGATCGGAAGTCACCTGCAGGCACACACGGCCCGGGCTCTTTGCCTCCTCCGCGCTCCATAAACCTTCTCCAATACTCTGTAGCAAACTTCCGTGGAAAGAGCAGAAGCCTCAGAAGCTACTCTTTGCCCCAGGAAGGGAGCGGGCGCATCAGCACTGCCTTGCATTTTTCCCAAAACAAGGAGTTTGGCAGGCAAGAATGTCTCAATGGTCCTGAAAGAGGTCTGTCCCCAGCAGTACCAAGGGAAGTAGAAAATAAAATATGTCATGTTTTATCTCTGCGTCACTTTGTCTCGCCCTGATTTCAGACTGACACTCTCCCCTGATCTTTTCAAATGCTGAAATATTTTGGTAATCTCATCTGGCTCCCAACAGACACAACAACTGCACGCCTTAGCAGGCAGGCTCGGGACTGAGCGACTGACGACGGTGAACGGAGCTCTCACTGGGGAGAGGTGCGGGCGTTGGAGCTGATGCCATGTTCTTGCTGGAGTGTGGGAGTGAGATCAGGTACAAGTTATGCTAGCTTAGTCTCTCTCTGGCCTCAAGTCATATTCACTAGGGTCATATTTTCGGAAATGCTTAGCACCTGCCACTGGGACCTGGTTTTTAGATGTGCTTCCAGTTAAGCACTGAAATAAGCAGATAGATTTCAAAAAAGCTCAAACTCTTTGGCTGAATTCTTCTGAAATTCTGGCTGCATTTGTGGGTGGTGAGTATTTGCAGATCTTGCTCTGAGAGCTTTTGAAAAATGACTCTGACTCTTGCTGTAGAATAAGAATTACAGCTGAGTTTCATTTTTCCACATCTAAGGAACAGTACAGGCAGGCGCTGCCTGAAATCTTTCCTTTCTCATCCTATCGATGTCTTGACTCAAAAGTAATATGAAAGTTCATCTACCTGTGGCTTATTTCATCCCTTAAAGCAAGCCAGATCTAAGATGGTCTGCTCAGATAGGATCTGAGCCATTCGCTCAAAGCCTCTTGGGAACTTATGTGCCATTTTTATTCTGTTCTGTAAACACATGCATGAGAAAGCTCCTGGAGGAGTAACTTGTTAGCTACATGTGAATTGTCATTTTGGTCTTGTCTGGGTCAATAAAAAACTTCTGAAAGATCTGCTAATGTGCTGCAAAACCTGTTAGTTGAAGATAGTAATTCTGGAGTGTCCCCTCTGGTACTCTTCTGGTTCCTGGAAAGAAGGGAATCATTCACACAGGAAGATATTAACAAAAATGAGAGACCAATAAATGCACCTGTCACTGTTCAGCAACAGCTAAAATTAATTCACAAATCCAAACAATCTGCAGAAAAACTGAACACAATTATATAAGAAATTAAGTTATACAGTTGCCATGACCTTTAATCAATCATTCCAGCTGTTAATGTTAATTTTGTGATCTGAAAATCATAGTTCTATTTGCATTTTAATGGCTGTTAAATGAGAGTCATCAGGAAGAAATAGTGGCAGCTTGGCCTTTTGATACCAAGTTCTTCCTTCCTAATCTGATTTGGAAGATTTGGAATTCTTGTTCAGAAGGGGTTTTGTTTCAAACTGCAGCAGGCATAGGGAGCCAATTTTGCAGAGGGAAAACAGGCAATTCAAAGCAAAATCCCTTTTTAATCCAACTGTAGCTGCGAACAGATAATAAAAAACAGGTAAAAAAGCTATAATGGCAACTTCATTACCCTCATACTAACAAAAACTCTAGCTCCTTTTAAAACCTTTTTCACAGATATATGCTATTTTAGTATTTTTTCCAACAGCAGGGTCTTTGTACTTAACTAACAGAAATTTCTGTCAAATGGAAAATGAAATAAAACACAATAAAAACACTAAATAACGAGGAATTTTAGGTTTAGTTCAATTAGTTTATTTTGTACTGACCTGGCCAAAGTGTTGCGTACAGGATTGTCTTATAACATAAATACTACTCATTGGCTTATTTTGCAGATAATGATGTTAGTGGTATCACATTAGATCAAAACTCTGTTTAAATCAGATTCCCAGTCTGGAATAACTGTAAACTTGTTGATTGCTTTAATTTTTAATAAGATCTAAATGTCTGCCAGCCTCTTGTGCCAGTATTTTCCGTTTTAACATTAATACATTTTCTTATTAATAGAAAGACCTTCATTGTTGCATGACAATTTATTTGCATGCGAAGTGCACAAATCTGATTAAAATGTGATGTTCTGCTTAAATCTTCATCTCAATCTCCTAGGAGACAGTCCCCAGGTGAATCTTCTTTGGTTAAAAAAGGAGGTCTTGGAACTACATGTTCAGAAAGGAGAGCAGTGAGCTGCAGACAGATTTCAGCAATTGGAAAGCAAAGTCAGTGCTAACAATGAAAGAAGAAAATGGTTTAGCTCTATCCAAAGTCCTTTTTATTTAAAGCAGGTAAATTGTAAGAGGAAGAAAGTTTCAGCAGATGTTTTCAGGCTGAGTTTCATAAAGGATTGAAAAGCAATAGGAAAGAGGAACATTGATAAATGCCTTGCCTTTTATCACACAAGTAGGACTTCTGTCCATAAAGGCAGTCTAATTTGAATGCATTGAACAGCACACCCTCTTCTTTCCCCAAGCAGAGAACCTATGCATTTTCTGCTCCTACATTACTTCTACAAATAAAACATGTACAGGTGGTATGCATGCTAATGGGGCTGATCTCTGAAGTCAGAGCACCAACTGATGCGGGAAATTGTCGCAGGGCAGAAGGACTCCCATCCTTACTGTGACAAGCCCTGTCCTGGGTTCTTATGTAGACATACTGTTGCCCTTCAAGCTTCCCATTTTAAAAGCTAACCAGGAAGGAAGGCAGCTCCTAGCTTTGGCTGAAACGCAAATCAAAAGCAACAGTTTCAGGATGCCAATATTTTGATTTTGCTGGACTTCGGGGAATTTGCTGCCTTAGAAACCCAAGGATTTTTCTCTCCAGCCAGTAATGTTCCAATTCATAATATGGCTTTGAACAAAGTCAGTGCAGTCGTGTGTGCGTGCGTGTGTGCATGTGTGTATGTGTGTAAATGTAAGTAAGCAGCAGTATGCTGTGCATAAATGGTGATAGAGATCCCTGGTCTGAAATTCTGGCTCCACAGAAGTCAGCAAGAGCTTTGCCACCAGTTTTGGTGGAAGCAGGCAGTCACCCTGCAGTCTGAAGTCCTTTAGTCCAGACTAAGAATGGGTGAAGTGCAGTGGTCTGAGGGCTTCTCCACACTGGACAGACTTAAGAATGCTTGGTGTGAAATGTCTTTCCATCACAGGTCTTGTCATATTTAAATAGGAATAGACAAATCTCCAAAGCTTTAGAGGTTGATTTGGCCAAGGTGTTCAGAAGGTCTATGGCTAATTCTAATTCTCTTCTCTGGACCTCTTCAGTTAAGACATCAGTCCACAGATCTCCTGAGTACAAGGTCTCTCATGGCATTCCTAGTAATTCCAATTCCGATCAGGTTAGAAATAAGAACCTTTTGTTTTTTCCAGATACTTTAGGATTTCTGTGCACATCAAGTAAATGGATATTAAACATTCTTCAAGAAGAATGGCATGTGGAAAGGATTCACCTAGGTTTTTTGCTAAAGAATCAGGCTTTTCCTTTTTTACTCAACCATACACATCTGTCCTGAATTTTCATTGCTGGATTAAAGGCATTAAAGAAATCCCAACAGAGTGATATCTTAACTTATTGTTTTCCACCTGTTGATAATCCTTGGCATTTAAAATGTCACTATTTTATTTCTTAGACAGAGCTTTCTCAGGAAACCCTCTATGTGGTGTTTATCATGCAATACATATCATGTTCATCAACAAACTTCAGGAATCAAGCCAGCAGATTAGCTCCAGGAGAACAGAGAAATCTCAAAGGTATCTTTATAGCTATATTGCAGGTCAGAGGCTCAATGCAAATGGGACCCATTTTTGTTGCTCACAAATTGCTGAATCGCAGGAAATGTCTACATTAATATCTTAAACAAATATATTCTTCCTGTTATTCTTGATCGTATCTTATTTGTATTGCCTTTTAAAAATCTAGATAATTTAGCATTAAACTGAAATGGTCTTAACAAATTAGACCCTGGAATACTGTAGGGTGGTGGTTGTTTTGTTTTGTTTTTCAGGTATTCAGGACTTTAATTCACTTTTGGTCTCTGATTTCACCATTTTTTTGCACCCATCAGAATTGCTACCTGCCCCTTTCAGACATATTAAAGTTTAGGAAAACCAAATATTTTTCAAGATGTTTTTATCCTGATTTGAGACATTTATAACACTTGATAGTCAGGGTTTTTTTTTTGTGATGATCTAGCCTGGGGAATAATGCATGATGCTGGCTGAAAAATCTTTATGCAAAAGTAAGCCCATTTTTAATTTCCTTTCTGAAAGAGTACCAGAAACAATGATAGATGGTGCACAGTCTGGGTGTCATGTACCTTCCTCCTCTTCATGAATATGCTCTTTTTTTCTTCAGAAAACTCTGACCAACCTTGTTCCATCTGATTGTAGATGTTTTTTAGAAGCCTTACATCATTAAAATGCACTGATAGGAGTTGTGAAAAGGAATTTCATTTCTGTCCGGTTCCCCAGATTGTTGGCAGTAGTGCTAAAATACACACAAAGGCCATCTGGTCCACAGAAGAAAGTTTTCATACAAATAGATTTATGCCAGAAGATTTATGTACACAAAGATAAGTAAGAAAGAAGATTGTTGAGCCTGAAGGAGAAGACTCTTCTTGGTAAAATACTGACTACTGGAGGCTTTATTGTGACAGCAGAACTGAGTTTCATCATATCCCCTTTGGGAAGACAGGCTGGTTGTAGTCTTGATTCCTTGGTGTTGTCCTAAAGGGAAAAGAGGAGAGATTTGGGGATGGGCACCTTCCTGTTCAGGCAGGGACTGGAGAATGGCAATGGGAGAGAGTGAACAGAGCCTCCCTCTTGCATTCTTGCAGCAACGAGCAGAATCATGGTCAAACCCTGAGGGCAGCATTGCTGAGACAGCTGACCCTACATCCAGAAGTGAGAGACAAGAACTGCCCTTTTGGCTGATGGGCAGCTGCCTCCAAAAGTGGTACAGGAAAGCTCTGATGCAGAATCCTTGCTGGCTTCATTAGCCCTCCGCCTCTCACCCTCCTTACTTTGCCCAAGAAGTCCTCTTGGGCTCCCAGCAGCGATTATTTAAAAAGTTAGTAACCTCACCTTTTATGGTAATTATGAAAGATGGGTAAATGGTAGATGTTTAACCTGGACCATGCTACCAGATCCCCCAAAGCAGAGGTAACCATTTCCTTAGCCACTTGATGGAAGAGTTTATCACACCTTGTTCAAGTGGTAAGTTTGGAATGGCTCTTGATGTCCTGATCGAATGACTTTCCAGACGACAGGATTTCTCATTTGCCTCATTAATGAATCTTTGAAGATGGGTTTTGAGTGCTAGGCTTTGCAGACTTAATGGCAATAGAAAAAAATGGAAAACAGTGTAATAAAGTGAACGAACAACAAAGTAAATGACAGTCAAATAAGTGAAATAAATCTCCAAAGAGAAATGATGTCTCAGCAGAGAACCAAATTTAATGGAGAAAAGAAATTTATCGGGAACTTAAACAGAATTTGCAGGAAGGAAGGTTAAAGTGAACTAATCAATAAACGTTTAGAAAGTTGCCATTTCCCCAAGTCTCCTAACACTCACAAAGTCCTAATCCCAGCTTCTTAAACTGTATAGCAGAGCTGAGGTTGCAGGACAAGATAGTATATCTGGTCTTGTGCTGGCAGACTTAAAGTTCCCTATATTTTCTTCATCCCTGGGACCTACAAGTAGGCTAAGCTGATTTACCAGAGCTGAACTTCTGACAGAATAGCCCCAGAGGCTATAAAACAAGCTTGGACTTAGCATTGTTATTCAGAAAACTGCATTTAATAATTTAGGACGCAGATGATTTCAGCTAGAGATATACTTTAAATAGCTTTCCCGATTGTAGTTTTAGACTAATGGATAGGAGTGTATCACAAAACTGTAATAAATATAACTCCGCATTACATGAAGCACTATTAGTAAGTTGCTTCTAGTGACAATGTTATTGCTCCTTATGTGTGAGAACATACTGCAGGTGTCACAGGTAATTTCTGAAAAAAATGTTCAAAATATTTACTGATAAGCCTGATAGGATTATTGTTTTGGATGGGAAAAATCAGAAATGGTCTCTCTTTCGAATCTTATATGACTGATCATAAAGTGGTTAACAGAAATTCTCCATCACTGCAGAAATATTTACAGCGAGGTGCAGTTTTATCAGCACAAGAATAAGTAAAATCCATTTTAAACTAGACTAAAATACAGCACTATGTATGTGAGTATTCCTGCTTCGGAAACTTTTGCGGTATGATTACTCTTCTGTTACACAATCTGGAACATAAATTGACAGCATTAGGAGGAGCTTTTCATTCATTGGCATAATGGTTCAACGTGTTATGGAAATAACTTAGATTCATTTATATTCAAGGGCTTTGGAAGGACTTTTATGTAGAATGGTGCTCAAATGCAAATTTCCAACATATCCAAATTCACTTGACATATTTTTCTCTTAAAATGAATTATCAAACACTAGGATAATATTATGGGGAAAAATGCATGTTTTAACCAGCAGCAGTCATCTTATTGTGGAGTGGTATTCACATACGTCCTATTACCGTGAAAATGTCAGATATTTTCTGTATTTATTTTGCATATACCCAAGGATAGGTGTGTGTTTTGTTGTACATTCATTATTTAAAGCTTTAGTCCTGCAGCAGGGCGGTAACAAACAGCTCCACGCTTAAGTCTGAGAGTAGCCTGTTAACAGCCAACTTCTGAAAGTGATCTGAAATCCAAATGCTTACATGGACCATCCTGAGAGCTGCTGCATCTCATGAGGATGTGGGGCAGAATTCGGCATCCAAAACAGAAGGCATAAAATGTTGCTTTGCTGGAAGATGAGTAGGTGCTAATTAACATGTCCTCTGAAGTGTCTTTATTATTGCCATTATCTGATGCTAGGAAAAAGAGGGTGGCCAGATACAAAATCACTCAGATTCAACAGATCCAGACTGTTGTCAGATGTAAAAATTATGTGTAATGTTGATTCCCTGTTCAACCCCTATGCTTGACCGCCATCAGGAAGCAGTGGAGCCCATGAGTCCCAGCTCAGTCTCTGTTCATACAAAGCCATGCTTTCATCCATTCAGAAATCTTAGGAGACATTAACTGCTGAAGTCCTCTCAGCTCTTCCAAGTCAGAGACCACAGAAAACAACAGCTGAATAAATAAAACTGCCTGTAGAGAAGGCTAGGGCCTTCATTTGCTTCACTGGGAAGCTTTCAAGAAGTATCAACACATGCACCAAATGAAGATATCTTCTTTTCATAATAACAAGCTTCTGGTCACCCAGAATGTCGGAAACTAAAACCATCATAGGATACAAAACAATTTGATGGTAGGCTGGAGGGTTTACTACACCACCAACTGTAGTGTGTTCATCCATCATGGCCTTAAATCCACAGTCTGGATTATCCCAATTGGCCTCTTAGCTCATTTCTCTTGGAGATTTCTGAGGGGTTACTAGCTAGCATTGCTTGTGTACATTCACAGAAGACTCCAGTATTTCTGTAAAGCTAATTAAAGGCAAATGGAGCTCTATTTAAAGAAGTGAAAAATGTAAATGTGACGTTGGGAAGCTGCTTCAGTCAAGTGACCACGGAGAAGAGGGGAGGGAAACATAATAAGGCTCTGAAAATCCCACTGCGGAAGAGCTGACTTACAGCCAGGACAGGGGAAATGAATGAATTCTGAACTTCTTTTTCCCGCATGCTGAAATATTTTCAATGTGAGTCTAAAATAAACCTTTAAACTAAACTTTAAAATACCACTGAATAGTTCGAGCAAGTTTCTGTGACTATAATAGACCATACTGAGGATCCAAAGTGTCAAACTCAATCCGAGAGTCTCTGCTGGCACCACTGCAGCTCAAACAGTAATGTCCCTCAGGCACTAGCTGTGTCTTGGTCATACCCTACCTATAGAGTACCAGCTACCAAAAGCCAATATATAGATGGCCAAGGAAACAGACGTGAATGTCATTTTGAAGAATTGCCTTTTTGAGGGCACAATAGCCTACCCAGGAACCTCTGAAACACCATTTTGTGGGGATCTCAGAAGGACTCAGATTCCTAGGAAGCCAAATAGACCCTGTTTACCCCGGCAGCACAGAAGCTGCGTGTAGAGACACGGATTTGTCACCTGCCATGTTTATTCTTGCTCTGCTTGTGCTGCTCAGGCTAAATGTCACTCATCCTTTGGGGTCCACAAACTGGAAGATTTAATTGCCATAGGTTCAATGTGCCTCTACTGGGGAGGCAGCCTTTCTGCTCTCTTTTGTGCAGGGAGCAGCAGAGGTGGCAAGGAGGGGAGGAAAGGAAAGCCCTTTACTCCCAAAAGGGGCTGGTTGACTGAATCTCACGGTCCTCCCCACAGGTATGTCCCACCATCTTTCCCTTCTCATGATTAGTCCCTGATCGCTCTCTACACAGCTGCCTTGAGGCTCCCTACAAGCTCCCCCATCGCCTGCTTATGCAGGATGTAAGGCATTACACACTTTCCACAGTTTCCCAGGGGATGCTTCTAACCACAAGCGGTTTATAGTTGAATGTATATTTGCAAATTGATAATTTTGCATCATGTTGCAAGAAGCTGCTTAGCCCTGGGCAGTGCTGTATTAGGAATGGCATTAATTCCCCCATGGGCTCCTGAGCAGAAACTACAAAGACTGAAAGTAGAGCAGAGAGCTGGTGTCAGTGGCCTGACAGCCCAGAGCAGCAGAGCAGGACCTGGGGTCCTGGAGCACAATGGACGAGCTGCTGCAGCCGACTGAGACGTTCCCTTTCTTCCCGTGCAGTGCCTAACGAAAGGAAGAGTCTGTCCTCTGGGACTGCAGCCTCTCCTGAGGATACAGATAACCACGCTGCACTCTCAGGCTTTACTCTCGGTGCAGCAGCCCAGCATACCGTGTGTGCCACGCACAACATCCAGCCTCAGCAGAAAAGCACAGCTATCAGCTTTGCCCTGTGCTGACAGAGTACTCACTAGCTTGGCCGTCAGGTAACCTCCCAAAACTTGCAAGCAGGGACACGGGCAACTCTTCCCTGCCAGCTATAGAGCTGCTCTCCCACAGCAGCTATCATGCCTCAGGGCTACAGTCCTACTTTCCCCCCCAGACAAGAAAATATAGCAAGAAAGGGGAAGGGGACAGTCTAATCAGGTAAGCAACTAGGAGGGCGTGAAAGATGAAGGATACCAGGAAGGAAAATGTAGTTCAGTCTCAGGAAGTCACGTTTGTATTGAACAGTGCTGGAGCTGGCTGGGAAGGGAAGAAATTGAATAGTTCATGCGTTAATACTAGCTGGATAGTTATTGTGCAAAAGGACTTGGAAATTCTCGTTGATGAGAGGAGATCTGATGTAACTGTCATTGCAGAGCGTTAACAGGGTGATTCATGTGAGTGAAATCTTCGAAATCAGGGTGTAGTTCTTGTAGGAAGGACTGAGGGGGAGGGATGGCACCCTGCACTACCCCCTTTAAAGCGATCAGTAGCTGGAGGAGTGCAAAAACATGCAAATGATAAACTCCAGAAGGAATGTTGGGGGAGTGAGGGGGAATGAAGAGATGATGTCTGCTACAAAACACTGTATCAACCTGGAAAGTAGGATGAATTACTCCCAAAGCATCTGTCTGCACTGTAGAGTGAAAAATGCATTATTATAGGGAACTTAAGTTTGGAAGATCTCATGCAGCTGGTAGTAAAACATTACAAGTTTCAGAGATTCATATCCTTTTTTTTTTCCCTTTTTTGTTTTTCTCTCCACAAAAGGAGACTGCGCTTGACAGCAATCTATTTGGAGACTCATTCTAACAGATAATGATAGATTAATTCTAGGACTACAAGTTGTTGATTGCCTCAGGCTTATAGGGTCAGGTTACATTCATTACGAACAAAGGACAGTCCTAACTAGTAATATTTATATTTGGAGCTTCACAGAACTGAACTTCTCATCATTAAGGAATATTAAGATAATTTGACCAGAGAGTGGATACAAGGCAGAAAAAATGCCTGAAAATCAGGAGCTGTTTAAGAAGTTTGCTGGATGGGCAAAAAGCCATGGCCTCGAGTCAAGAACGAGGACAACTTTGGCAGAAAGCTCAGGATGGTTGAGAGAGGAGGCCCATGACAACAGGTTTCTTAAGCACAAAGGGCTATAAAGGGGCAGTGAACTGTTGCAGGGAGACAACCACAGCATATGGCTTCTAGCACAGCACATGGATGTCCTTGGCTATTGGCAATTTTTCTACAGCCCATCAGGCCTTTTGGAGGGATTTGCTGCAGAAGTCCATCCTCTAGGAGGATGACCCTGGCTGAATGACAAAGGTAACCATGCAGCAGCAGCTTGGGGCTGGCCTCAAAAAGTTAACAGTTGCCTTCAGCCTGACATCCAAATTCTTACACTGGGAAAAACAAATATCTTCTGTGGTGTCCCTTGAGAAACTACGCTTTCCCTTTGTGAATGACAAGCCTGTGTTTGAAACAAAAACAATTTTAACAGGAGGAGGAGAAGAACATTCATTTAGGGAAAAAAAACAACAGCAGCAGCAGCAAATCAATGGTTCAGCTGTACAAATAACATGTGAAACATCTGCCTACACAGTAACCTCCAGTAGTCTTTCGTCTCCCTCTTCTCAGCTGCCTGATTGACCAACAAATGACTGCACTTTCACAGGCCGCTCTCCTCCCACACTCTGCTTTTTGATGCTCCACTCTCAGTCTAGCATCATTAGCTGACCAAGCCCAGCATCTGGGCTCAGGCAGGCTCATCTCCAGCCCTGAGGAGAAATGGTACTGTGTTTCTGTGACACAACTCCTATGCCGTTTGTCCCTGAATGGTGGTTTTCCAGGTGTCTGTCGCTACAGAAGCTTCCCTCTGCCAGTCTGGTCCAGTCCTGCACACCAACTGTTGCCTGTAGCAATGGGGGTTGCCGTACTCTTCACAGAGGGTAAAAAAAGGGGGACACAACAGCTCTGCAGAGCTGTGCTGCCTTCTGCAGCTTCACGGCCCTCCGCAGCCCTGACTCTGTTTCCATCCCAGCTCCAGAGGTGGGATGAGCTGCTCAGGACTCAATGGGATCAGGTTATTAGTTTGCATGATGAGACCACAGTTCCCCAAAACTGTCTCCACTCTGTTTGTAAAGACTCTGTTTATTTAAAATTACCTTCTAGTCTGGCAAATGTGCAAACCAGGTTCGTTATTAAATCACCTTGTGGAGTCAAGTTTATGATGGCCATATGAGGCTCTCACTCAGAAGCGATGGGTGTGGGACTGTGCACAGCTGGCAGTTAAAAACCCATTCATTACCTCAAACCGAAACAGCAATGCAAGCAAAACTACAAAGCCTAAAAAAGCCGAAACGCTTTGTTTCTGCGCGGCAGAAGAAAAGCCCGGGGGGGCTGAGAAACCCCGGCGGAATCTGTCGGAGCTCGGCCCTGCTCACCGCTCCGCGAGGAAGCGGCGTTTGTCAGGAGAAGGCGAACGGGCGCTGATGCGAGCCCGGCCGCGGCGGGCGGCGAGCGCTGGGGCCGGCGGGGCCGGTGGGGGGGAGCGCGGCGGCTGCGGGCGGGCGGGCGGGCGGCGGCGGGGCCGCTCGGCCACTGGGGGGCGCTGCCCGCCCGGCCGCCGCGCCCGCCCCCGCGCGGCCCGGGCTGCGCGCGGCGGCTGCCGCCCCGCCGAGCCCGGCAACGGCCTGAGGCAGAGAGACCCCCCCCCCCCGCCCCCAAAAAACCCCTGAAACGTCGTGCGGCAGCCCCCGTCCCCATCGCACCCGGCCCCCTTCCCGATCCCCCCCGGGGACTCCGGCACATCCCCGGTTTTCTCCCGCCGAAGCTGGGGGGGGGGAGGGCACAGGGAAGAGGCCCGGGGGTGACCTGCGTGGGGTTTGGGGATCGGTGGTTTTACAGCACCGTTTGGCAAGATGTGTCGCTTCGCATCAGCTTGCGCTTGCGTCAGCATCTCTCATGCGATTGCTGCCAAGTTGGACGAAAACTTCACAACCGTGCGTGTTCACTGGGATGTCAGCTACGTCTCGAGCAGAGCCAGAAGTCTCTCCCCCTCCTGGTTTAGGGTTTGATCAGGCATTTGAGATACAAGGACTCTTCACACCCCACTCTCTGCCCTCTTGGGTGAAAACTGCTAGGTGTGGTTTATATGAACTTCTTTATGCTCATGAATAATTCCCCTTATAAATACTCCTTTCTTAAAGAGTTAAAGAGGAAATCGTTCTTCTCCACATAGCGATTTTTTTGAGACTTACTAAATCCAGAATTCTGAAACCTTATGAGTGTGTACAATGATGTGAATAAGTTGGGGTTTTTTTTAGTAGAGGTGAAAACTTCAGCAAATTCCGTTAACACGCATTTGTTTCGGATGTGCTTGCTCCCTTTTTATTTTCCTTGTTTGAATACTCTATGACATATATTAGCCAGCAAAAGTGATAGGTGACACAAGTGACATTTTGAATGATTACAAGAGAATTCTCATCGAAAGTAATTTTGGAAATAAAAAGCATTAGAGTTGGCATTGGAGAACTCTTACTATGAGAATGTCATCTAATCAGGGAACAGAAAACTATCATCTGATATGCACTATCAATCAATATTAACCAACACAGCTCAACAAAGAATGTTGAATGCTGCTGTAAATTTCTCTTGAACAAACTATAAATCAAGAATATATGCTTAAATTATATGACAAATAAATTCTAGCAGTGAATTACATTGAAGTGAAAAACTTCTATATTGTTTGCCAACAATTCACAAAACAAAAGCTAAAGTCATGTAGTCATCGTGAAAAATAAGCCCAGTTCTAATTTTTTGTAAATAGTTTTGCAAATGCAATTACATTTTCTGAAACATAGTACCCATTTTTGTAGATAAGTAATTTTGATTCAATGAGATACAAGATAAAAGCCCTCTATTCTTTTAAAAACGATTGCTGTGTGCATGATAATGTTTCAGAGCTCAGATAACTGCCTTGTTGGACACGTATTGCATGAATATTAATCTAACAATATATACTGATGGTCATGTGGGTCTAGAAATAATCTCCTTCTCATATAGACGGGCAAAATGAAATATAAAAATGTCATCCAGCATTTACTGAAGTTGGGAAAACTGTGAAAATGGACATAACATTGTCAAGCTTTCAAAACGCCATAAGAAGTACTTCTGGTGCCAAAAGGCGTGCTTGGGGATCACAGCCTTGTTCCTAGTCACCTTGTAGCATCCTCAACATCTATGTTAGTCTCCCTATACAGCACACGCATAGAAGTGCTTGCCCCGAGATGGAGTCCACGGAGCTGCTCTGCTGTGAGAAGATGAAGATAGGCAACAGCAAACACTAACAAATAGTGCACCTGTCTAAATCCTGTTCCTCCCTTGGATTTGAGCATTCAGGAAGGCTCTTCCTTTCTGGAGACAGCCTGTTGAGTCTCCCTTGTTCGTGAAAGCCACATTCAAGCTCCTGAATAGCAGGATGCTCTGGGTAGCTTGCTCCCAAGCTCTTCTTGGATACTGACTATTAAATACGTCATGACTAGGTGGGACCTCAGGCCACAGTTTTTCTGCTTTCAAAGGAGAGCTGAAGCACACAAAGAGAGCATCAAGTGCCACCTTTCCCTGTCCCATTTCCAACAAGTATTTGATTATTCTGTACAGAGCAGAACTTGCCCAGAGCAGTTAGTCCAGACCTAGCCTGGGAGACAGTCCAAACTGCCTGTGGTTAGGGCAGCCTCAAGGCTGTCGGGCAGTGCGATGGGCTAATCACTCCTGGTACAGGCGAGTGACAGCAACATCCCAGCTGAATCCCTGAAATGGAGCGCTGATGCGGGTAGAAAAAGCACCCCTGGGAACCTCCACTGCGGCAAGCCCTGTAGAAAAGCACAGCCCCTAGTTTGGGGGTCTCAGCTGCGCCCCTGTCTGAGACAGAGCTGAGCTGCTCACCAGGGCTGGGAGAGGGGCTTCTCTGGGAAGAGGCAGAGTCAGATACTGGACTAGGAAAAGGTGATGTTCAAACCATAAAAGCTACAGCCTTCAGGTGCTTCTGGAGTAAAGGGAATGGGGCTTATGAACACCTGAGTTTTGGAAGCAGCATTTCAGTGCTTGTGTGGATCTAGCCCTCTGCCTTCTAGAAAACAAAAGGGGTTTTTTTGTTCAAATGCAGAGGTAACTTATTAATGGAAAGATGACCTTGATCTTACAACTAAAAAGAAAGAGAAGAAGAAAAGGTTTGATGGTTGGGAGTCTTATACCTGGGCCGCACCCACTCTGGGCAGAAGTTCCCAGACCTCAGGCAAGATGAGAAAAGTGCACAGAGAACAACCTAAATTCTTCTTACGGCCACTGAGTAGGCGAAAAGGTTTAACAGAGGGAGCCAGTCTGAGTACATTAAATTCCTTGTGCAGTCAAGGCGTCCTAGTTTTATTCCCACAAAAGAAGTCTACTTATCAGTCAGAGATGACTTGTCCTCCTCCACCCCACTTTGTCTGAACTACTGAATTGCTTTAGGGTATATCGATGCTCTTGTTCATGGTAGCTCTGCTGCAGTTACCGGTGCTTGCCGTTAATAAATACACTAATAAATATGTGAAGCTCTAAGGTTTCCTTAGCTAAATGAAACAAACTTTTCACAGAAGAAAACTTCTTCAAGGGTTTTCATCTTCATGACACTAAACCAGAGCCTATTTAAAAGCGTTTCAAAACCAGAACCAATAGTTTAAAAGTGGTTTTGAGATACCATGTTAGATGTTTTTCCTGCACAAGTGCTTTAATGTGCATACAAATAGTGATGGGACAAGCCCTTAATATTTTATAGAATAAAAATTCGTATTGCAATTCATGGAAATCTTGGCCTGAGCAGTCTGAGGAAAAAAAAAATACTGAAGAAATTTTAGCTTATATGGGTAAAATTTTAGCTTAATGGGGTATCTCTTCCTCTGTTGTGTGGGCCCCTCATATCAGGGTATCTCTTCCTCTGTGTGTCCCTCATATCACTGGCCGGAGGAGGGAGGCAGGGCAGCTTGCTCATCAGGGCTCCGCACAGGGGCTGGGAAGAGAAGCGAATTCACTCTGTATTGCTGCTGCGTGGCGGCTATCGCTGCTGGTCCGGCACGGGAAATCCTCTTCACTGCTTCCAGGGCTGGCCCGAGGTCTCTCTGCTTGAAGCAAAAGGCAAGGAGGGAACTGAACTGAGGTTATCCGAGTCACAGCGTGACCCCATGGCTATTCCACATATCTGAGTTAGGACTTCAGTGCCCTCAGAGGTAAAGGGTGAGGTAAATCCTCACCCTGCAGGCTCCAGAGAATTTGGATATATCCAAAATTGCATGAATTATATAAAATACAAATATAGCAGATAAAATACAGCAGATAAAATGGAACCGTAGGTATCTGGCTGGGCCAATCTGTTTTTCTGCACACACACATGGCAAATGCAGAGTTTTTAAACATACATGTGGTTAAAATGAGTGTTTTCAATGTATTTTAACTAGATTTGTACAAGAAGACGTTTGCTGTTAAGACAACACAGGAAAGCTCAGTTGCTAGACGCTGCCCCTCACTTAACGAAGATATTATGACAGTTTCAATTCTGAAGCAAAACTCTACCAATTTTAAAAGAGCTTTTAAAAAAAGGAATGAAAGCCCTAACAGCGAGCAGCTATTAGCTCCTGAGACGAGGGCTTCGACACTGGCGACATTTTATCTTTGCAGCTGAAAACGACATTGACAAGTGCCAAGGCTATGCTGGTGTGCACATCCTTTTCTCCTTGGCCTTCTCCACACCTACTAAGAGCAGGAGCAGTGAAGTTTTCAAGAGCCCGGCAATGTCCATCACGACGTCCGAGTGAACCCAGACAGTGCTGATTATTTTAGACGTGGCAGCTTTCCGCATGGGAGTCATCTCTGCAGTCATTCGCAGCTCTTCTGTCATTAGACACCATCATCAGGATGGGCTTGTTTTCTGCACAACTGTTGGTGGATTTGTGTTAGACTTGTTAAACAGACAGGTCCCCCGTGTGCTCATCCCCCAGATGAACAATGAGGTGATTCATTTCCTGTTCTAAGCATCTAGATACTGAGCAGAGCATCCAGCCTGTTGCTGTTATTTGTATTTGCAGCTGCTTGCAGTGGGCTCACTCGTTACTGCTCATGCAGTGCCATTAGTGGGTAGAGTGTATTACCGACACAAAGACACGCTTGCCCTGAGGAGCCTACAGTCAAAAGCAGGCACCAGGGTAGTGAAGGCTACAAGTATTCAAAAAGCGCAGGAATGAGAGAATGAGGGCTAGAACACCGAAAGATTACGAGATATGCTTGTTATGTTCACCTCTTGCTAGCGCCTTGTTTTTTCGGTCTATGCTGACACCTAACCTGAACGATCTTGCAAAAGAATCATGTTCTGAATTCGTATAGCTTCTTGTGATAAGCTGTTGATGTGCTAGTGGTATTTTTAAGACACAGAGGAGACATGTCAGAGAAACGGGAGCCCGATTGCACTGCAGATAGAATATTCTAATCAGCGAGCAGCTTATCAGCACACTTACAGGCAGCAAATGCTTCACAAATCCTGGGGAACGCCAGCTGAAAATCCCCATCATTACTGACATAACTTTCTCGATAAGCCTCCTCAACAATATGAGCTATTGTTTATACCGAGAAGCACTGCTGAGGTTCAGTGGAAAGGTGTGCAAAGCTTTTTCCCCCAAACAAATGAAGCGCTGGATTCACGGGTGAGCAGCAGACCTGCTGGCATTCACAGCTCTTATTCTATTCAATGGTCACAGCAAATGACACCCTTTCATTTTCCCTTCCTGCACTTCATAGTACAAAAGAAAAACTTAAACCTAAACCAGCTATTTTTATTTTTGATTAAATCTTTCTTTCCCCTCTCCAGATGGTACATGCAGGGGCACAATATTAACCCGAAACAAAAATGAGCAACCAGAAGCAAGTGTGCCATTAGCTCAGCTCGGCGTCTGATGTGTTTATTTTCAGTGGATCTGTGAAGCAGGCTGACAAGCAGAGTCTTTTGCTTCACATATCACTTACAGAGCTCCAGTGAGCAGGCACCATATGAAACAGCCAGTGAAAAAAGCTTCAGCAAGGCATGGCCGTGGTTTTTTTTCTTTTTAGGCGCAGATACAGTTGATCAAAACCTCGATCGATGAAAGAGACTCATCAGAGACAAAATTAAGATAATTGCATCGTAACTACAAATTGTCATAAGAGACGTTTTATGACACAATTTAGCTGAATTAGATACTGTTGACCTCAGAGCAGTTTATCAAGGCAGGAGAAATAAATTAAGAGATATGAGCACTCTGAATGCAAACGGTAAGCTGTGTTTTTCAACTTCTTTTCAACTTCTTTGAGATCAGGTGGGATGCTTTGATTTACAGTCGCCAAAATGAAAGGTCCAGATTTTCAAGCTACTGTCTTGCATGAGCATAGCAGAGCCAGAAGGTTCACAAAGTGACATTATATGGCTTTGTCTACACTAGTAGACCAGGCCAGGGCATAGGTCTGCGTGTTGGCCTGGGATCATCCGTACTGCAGGTTGCACAGCAAGGTCCCTGGCATGGTTTGGGGCAGTTAGCATCCCTCCCAGGTTTCAGACACAGCCCGAGGGTTAGCACAGGTTAAGGACCTGACCAACTGCAGGCCAGATGTGGCCCCCTGTTTTGAAAAGGAGTTTAGCCATATGGATGAGAGCGGTGCTGTGCCAGTGGACCTCAGGGCCAGAGAACGATCCCTATTTACTAATACAGATGCGCCTTGCATTATTAGAGAGAGAAGGGGCAACAAACTGTCTTCTGCACCAAAACCAACATTCCAGTAAACAGTGCTGGTAACTGGACTT
The DNA here is from genome assembly GCA_009819775.1 of Phoenicopterus ruber ruber. NCBI lineage: Eukaryota > Metazoa > Chordata > Aves > Phoenicopteriformes > Phoenicopteridae > Phoenicopterus > Phoenicopterus ruber. The sequence continues at coordinate 53,365,156 of CM020215.1, read as the reverse complement.
TCTGGCTATTTCATGGTGGCTATGTTAGAGCACTCCACTCTGGTAAAGCATCTCAGCAAGCGTGGCTAATTTGGAAATACTGGCTTCCTTTGGGCTAGTTCCAACACTGGACATGCAGAAAGATGAGACGTACAGAGGGATGCACGCTCTTCAGATGCGAGCCAGCTTGCAGCCGAGGTGATGTAGGTACGCCATGGTGCTGCAGCTCACGGGAATAACCTTAGCTGGTAAATACTGACAGCATCCCTGGGTGGAGGTTTTGGCTCGGGTCTCTGCTAGTTGGGGGAAATGAGCATGTGGTGCAGTGCCCCGCCAGCACGTCCTTTCCCAAGCTTTCTGTGTCAGCTGGGAGGTGTCTTTTCTTAGGTGTTTGCACACTGCAGAGCACTGGGGTGAGAGGGGGTTGAACAAAGGGTTTAGCTGCTATTGAAGCTCAAGTAATAGGTAACAGGAGTCACTAACAATGAAAATTAACTGATCATCAGTCAACGTCAAAGTCCAACTCACCTTGAGAAACAATTAATGCCTCAAACGCAGGCAAAAACTGAGATGTTCTCTGCCACTTACAACTTCATTAAGCCAGTGAGGTTTTCCACTGAATGTACTTGGCAACCACACCACAAACCCTTACTGAGTTCTCCGCTTCTTTCAAAAAGTGGCACCTCTTGGGACCTGGAATCTGCTGACACAGATGTTATAAAAGACTTTTTGTAGGATTGACGGCAAATAAAATATTCTGCTGCTTATTGCAAGCCTTTTGACGGCATAATCATGGGTATCCTTGCTCCAGGCTTCCTGACTGATTCCCACCTGACAGACAGCCTCACAGATTTTATGCATTCAACAAATGCATTGGCACTCTCCCTCATATTTCAGCATAAATCCAGGAATGGAACAGGCATCAGGTGACCGTCTATTTTGAATCTGTTGTACAGCTTTTAACATTCCTGTCTTTTCTGTGGTGTTACAGAAAGTCTTACTCTTGCAGCTTTCTGAAACAGAAGTAAAGGGCTGTGTCACAAACATCAGAAACAAAAGATGAGAATCGTGGCTGAACCAGGGTACTATATGTGTACATTATTGTGAACAATTCAACATTATGTTTTTATTAAAGATAGCTTGAAGGGGAGTTGAGAGAAACTAGAAAACCAGAGCCTTCTATTCACAGGTGTTGAGCACCTGAAACTTCCATTAGCTTCCTAAAGGCCTCCATTTCTTTTAGGTTCAAGGTGCTCTGGGAACAAAAGCACTTAAGAGAAACGCGCTGCTTTCTAAATGGCAGTGGCCAATGACAGACAATAACAATTTGAGGACGGACAAGGAGCACTTTTCTGTAAAAAGACAAGAGCACCTCTGAAAAAAACAGGACAACCTGATTTTTCTGTGCTTATTTTAGCAGAATGCTCCAGAGCAGACCTATTAAAAATCTCCACTAAATCTGATTTCCATGGAGGAGTGATATCATTTGTGATCATGGACATCATCTTTAGCTTTGACTTGAAGCACACTAAGCTACTTTTGCCTTATCCTTTGTAACTTTAATTGTGCAGTAAAGTATTCTTAGCCTTCTCATGTGGCACTATGCTAGGAGTCAGCTTTCTACTGTACATCTCTCTTCTTTTATCACGTCTTCAGCTTTTCTTTATCTTTCTATAGCTATTGTATCTCGATACCACTCTCATTTGTCGTAACCTCTAGCCTAGCTTTCAAAAATCCCTCTCTTTTCAAAATAAGCTTCATAGCTTGTCTAATCATCACTTCCCACAGGTTCCTTTGGAAGCAACAGATTTCAGTGCTAACGTGCAAAGTGCAACGCTCAGCTTCCTGTTACACTTGTGCAACCCGTTGAGATCCGAAGAAGTTGTGCTGGTGTAACAAAGGCGATTTCAGCTCATTATATTTGCAGTCCCAAACGCCTCCTTGCTGTTTCTCTGAAGTGTGTATCCTCAGACATCTTTCTTGCTCCCACATGCCATGGAGCCCCAGGGAGCGATCCCTTAGCGTGGGTGCTGCTTAAAGTCAGCAGCTGAGAATGCAATGAAGAGCAGAGAGGCTTTTCTTCTTCTGATCTTGTCTCCGATACAACTCATACCTCTGCATTTGTAGTTATGTTCTCTTGGGTAATGTAAAAGCTTGATGACTGAGTCTGTAGTCCTGAGACCTTCCAGTAGAAGGTTTCAAAAATAGTATCACTACCTCAATGTTACTCTTAATGTAATTGGCATATAAAAGACAAAATATTGTAATTTTGCATCCTAAGCCTGCAGAGAGCAGGGCTAGATCCCCTTAAATCACACTGAGGTTTATATTATTACTGTAAAGGGGGTGGAAACATCCAGCTTAATTTTGACCTTTCAGAAACCACTTGGTAAGCTAAAGAACTGCCTGAATATGTGGCCTGGAGGTGACAAGTAATGTGTAATTTCTGGTTCCCAGTTTATTTCTTTCCACTGTGCTGTGTGGTACTTGATAATGTAGCTGACAACTCTCTTCCCATAAAGAACATATTATTTAAGAGAGGTGCTGGCTAAGCATGGTTCAGAATCCCCTGAACTCATGCCTCTCTATGGCTGTGGAAGAGGGCTTTACCCATGCTATTCTACCTACGTTCATGCAAACGAGGGCAATAACAATCCCTCACCTTCATTGTGAGGGAACACATCACTCCATGAGGATGAAAAGGGATAAACTATTATTTGAGATTTCTTCCGTTATCCTTCATCTTCCATATTCTAGTTTTTCTTCACCTTCCTAATTGTCAGAAAAGCTTTCTGTTTCATAAAGAAGGGAAATGCGCAGGTCCAGTAGGAGGATATTTAAGAGAATTAAAGTGTTCCACTTGGCATAGTGCTACCATAATTTTAATTTCGTATTCAGGATTTGGGCATAACAGTTCAGAGCTCTCTATACCCAGGATTAAAACCTGCCTAATCACAGTGCTCCTGGTGCATTGCACTCCCTGTGAGACCTCTCCTTTCCCAGGAGCCTGTTCCTGACTCTGAAAGATCTGAAATGAAACCCACATTTCTGCATTTTAAAGAACACTGCAATATCCCCATGGAAATAACATTACCATGCAGTAAGTAAAAGGTGGGGTGGAAGGATACTACCTCTGCTCCAAGGCTCTGATATTTCTTTCAAGAGATGCAGTACATAGAACCATAGAACCATAAAATCATTTAGATTGGAAGAGACATTTAAGATCATCGAGTCCAACCATTAACGTATCGTCACTGCCAAGTCCACCACTAAACCAGGTCCCTAAGCTCCACATCTATACGTCTTTTAAATACCTGCAGGGATGGTGACTCAACCACTTCCCTGGGCAGCCTGTTCCCATGCCCAACAACCCTTTCAGTGAAGAATGTTTCCTAATATCCAATCTAAACCTCCCCTGGTGCAACACTTCGTCCTGTGTAAGCATGTTAGGCTGAGGAGGACAACTGAGCATTGACTAAGGAACATGCTGGACTTTACAGTGAATGAAGGAAGGACCAAAAGAGCAGAATAAAAGTTAATCACAGAGGACTAAGGTGATTTACCAGGCTGTGGTTACCACCAGTATGGCACTGAGTGGCAGTCCAGTAGGTAGAGCAAACAATAGCAATTTTGCCACCTATCACTGCCTGATATAATGCAATGAGGAAGGACCACAAACTGTCATTTGAGAAGTGATACTGCTTCTTAAGACCAGTAGTGCATGGTTTTTTAGGGCATCAAAGTACATTTGTACAGCGGGCCTACAACGCAACATCTGGCAAGAAGTGCCACCACAGAGGTTGTTAGAAGCAGACTCCGTCGCAGAGGGAGCACGTAGGTGCTGCGGTGAGAAAACCCAAAACTAGTGACATCATTGTCTCCATGGAACTCCTAAGCCTGGAAGGACTCCACTGCACAGGACCTCCGATGCGACGTCCCGGTGCTGCTGGCTACCAGGCCCAGCAGCTGTGTGCCGTGACCTGGGAGTCTCTTGGGTGGAGAGTCAGAATTAAAAGGCAAAACAAATACCCATGTGTACAGCCTACCAGAAACATTGGCACTTCTCAAAACTGATGAGACAAGGAGGCAGCAGGGAAAAAAAGTGTAAATGAAGTTCATTTTGGAGGAAAGCAGCAATGGGCAGAACACAGTGGCTAGCCCTGAACTCTTTCTTCAAAAGCGGAAAGACCTGCTGAAGAGCAAAATCACGAATGTTCAATCCCGTTAAGTGAGCTCCCAGTAGGAGTAATTTTTAACATGAAAAGCATGCCCACTGTTCAGAGATACAAGCGAGAGAATGGCAGGGGAATCTACAAAAGGAGAGAGATGATGAAGAGAGCGAGCAGGAAATCAAACTCCACTCAGAATAGCAACCTGCAAAGTTCCAGTGCAGTCCAGCCTGCAATATAACAAATAAACTTCCCCAAGATGAATAAACCGCTAAATGCACTGCTGGAAAAAGAATGAGTTGTACCTACAGGTACCTCATGGCCCTTTTAAATGGTAACACTTAGAAGTCTGGATGTGAATACAACCCTCCTTTTCTTTCTCTAATTCACATTATACATACTTTTGTAATACCAACATATAGAATAAGGAGTTTGGCAACTCAGAACAGTCATTATATTTCAAGAGACCTACATCATCAATAGAGTCTTTTCATTTTCTTCTGATATATTAATCCTTCGCTGGAGGAGGTATCAATTATGGACCCAAATAACTGTAAATCAGATATCCTCGCATTACATTTATATTTAGGTATAGTGAGTGAAGCCAGAAACTGGTGCTCTCTCTACCTTAATTAGAAGATGTCTGCTTAAGAAAATATTCTTGATTTGTAGACGTTCTCACTGCTTACTTTCATTACTCAGGTTTAAAAATTGCTCCATTGCTTTAGCATGGAGTATTAGCTTTCTGATAAGGAATCTTTCAATGAATTGGCTATACTTTTACCTTTGAAATATCTGTGACATTCATGTTAGGAATATCAAGAATTGTTTCAGGCAGATAGATAAAGTAAGCAGATTTATTTTAGACTTTTTTCAACTTTATTGCCTTCACCAAGTTCATAAGTAGCTACTATACTCTTTTTCAAAGTTTTAGATGGTCTAAACTCATTAGAGATAGGAGCTTTGACTGGTCAGGCATGGTACATGTCCGTAAGGACTTAATTAGGAATTTAAAGCCACTGCTCAAAACTAGAAAGATGGGTTGATTTCATTAGTATAGACAGGCAGGTCACTGAGAAGTTCACCATAGGAGGAACTCATTTAGATAATAAATTCTCACTGGTGTTTACAAGGTAAGCTTTAATTCCTGTCCAAAACAAAAAGGAAGGATTTCTTCTTTTTGCAATAATGAAGGCGGCTTTAGGATGTAATGCAAACATATTTGGATTATAGGATGGTCAGCAGTTTCACTGGGAAACTTTGGACAAACCTACTCAGGCAGTAATTTTCAGCAAGTACAGCACTGCAATGTCACTTCTGCTTCAAGTGCTAGGTATTTCAGTACGTAGAGAACATCAGGATTGCAAGGCAGGTGTGTACTTGCTATGGGTATTTGTGAATTCTTCCTGACCAAAAGGTTTGGCTTGATTCAGTAGCAGAAAACTGCATTTAACTTACTGCCTCCAATGAACTCATCTTGTCCAAATTGCTTAGCAATCCTAAATCATTAAAATGTTTGAAATAATTACTTTGAATTTTTATTTTGGCCCATTCTCATTAATACCATTTCATTTATGGTCAGTTAGAGAACTCTGGCAAGGAAAAAATAGTGTTGGGATGGTATTTTCTCAGTTCCCACAGGTGTGGTACTTCAGATTGGGGTATGTCTGTAGGTGTCCTCTTCCACAAATACGCTACGGGCAGCAGACTGAGGATGTGCCCGTAGTGTTTGGAGCGGTCACTAACGAGATACTGAGCAGCACCTTAGCCAGGATTCTGCAGAGTTGACAGTGGGGTCAAGTCAAGAATAAATCCCTCCTCTGCACCTTGTGAAACCCAGCAAAGCCGCTGTGGCAGTGGCTGTGAACAGCAAATGCTTTACTGGTTTTCAGTCGGTGGATCTACATATTTCAGGACCCCTGCTGGCACCCTTGGACTCTTCCTTCAGACTGTCCCCCTTCGTGTTACTGCTGCCTTAGCTCCAATAGCTGGCAATTTTCTGATGCAGATGGCTAATCTGCCACTGCTGCCCTGCAGCACAACCCAGAGAAGAGTTGAATTTCTCCCAAGACTGATTTCCAAGTAGCAAAAACAAGCCCCCCAATTTGGGGACTTTTTAGGAGGGTTGCAAACACAGTCTACTGAGGTGGTTTCAATTGCACAGGGTGAAATGTCTCTGCAGCTGAAAGTGATTGTCCCGGTGGTCTTTAGTGTACCAAAATTAAAGATGTGCTGAACTTTGAAATTACTGACATAAGCAACCGTGCACCCAAGGATATTCATGACAGTTGCACCAATTTAGTGTGTGATCAAGATTTTGAGATTGCTATGATAATCAGGTTGGTAAGTATATGCCCAGGCACGTAATATGTCTGGCTTTGGAAGTAGGCTGAACATGCAAATAAGCACTCTTGTTAATCCCTTACTTTGTTTAAAGCACTGGAGATCGCTAGCTGTACTGTTCACTTTAATAGGTCGAGTACTGTCCTCTACTCCTTCCTTCCTTCCTTTCTTCCTGATAGGAATAATTTGTAGGCAATATTTTTTCCCAGAATGAGGTGAAAGGCAAATCAGGGACGTAAGTGTGCATACATACCTGTACTTGTACATACCACAAAACCTGTACGTATATCGTGCTCAAAAATACATGTTGAAAGGATATGATTGCTTACAAAATCAAGCTCTTAAAACATAGGAAATGCCAGAATCAAGTTTGCCTGTGCATGTTTAATGGAGTTCTGTTCTGGTTTTGCATTATGATGAGTGCTTGATCGTACAGCTACATGTTTTTTACCCACAGGTGCCTGGGATGGATTAGGATCACTTGCTGGGCAGCTTTTCAATATTCTGTTTTATCTTCATAGTTCAGCACGTGGCCCCACGTCTCGGGTATTGCACTCTATTCAAGCTGTGCTCTGGATACATAATTATTAATTTCATCAGCAGCTTTTTGGTGGCAGTCACTGCTATTGTTTTCAAGTGGCTCGCGAATAGTGGTGAATTCTGTTTTCCCTCTCTGAGATGAGGGGACACTGTTATCTTCATTTTTCAGGTGGAACGAAAAGACGCAGGAAGATTAAAGTCCAGAGGTTCCACTAATTTCAGCCACCAAAGATCTCTGCTAATTACCCTTGTGGAAAGCTGATAGCATTAGCAATAGCCTTTATGTGGTCCAGCGCTAACAAAGCCTCGCCAGCGGCCGTCACAGCTATTTGCTGACGGGGGAGGCGCTGGACCCCCGAGCACCTCCCAGGCTCTTCGAGGCAAACGTGCTGTAGACAGACACAGGCTCATCTGCTCATCCCCTCCACAGCACATGATCCGTGGGCAGCCGGCTCCCCCGCTCCCCATCCTCGCATCCAGCTGAAGCGGGCAGTTTCGTCCCCGTGCCACCGCGGGCGAGCCGAGCGGGGGCTCAGCTGCCAGCCCTGGTGACCGTCCCCAGCCGAGTGGCAGCAGCCTTGGGCAGCAGCTGCTGGGTGATGCCGCTGTGTCCCAGCGGGGACCGTGCCCAGAAAGCACAGACTCTTTGAGGAATTAAAGTGCTTTCCCGTGCTAAGTGTGCTTGGACCATGATCTTAGGAAGGCGTGTAACATGGACAAATCTGGGTTGATTGGCACAGGAGTAGCAAATGACCTGTTAACCTTTCAAGAAGATGAGGCCAGGGTATATATTTTTCCTTAAACTTGTTCTTAGAAAAAAAATGAACAGTCTGGAGTTGGATATTTCCCTAAGTGTATAGCCTGCAGGGAAATCTGCCTAGAAGACTTCAGCCAAACAGGTTAAAGTCTAGCAGATGAAGCGGGGAAATCCTGGATGACTTTGCTGTTGAGTAGTTCTTGTAGTGGCCTTGCTGCTAATAAGAAGGCATATACACGCACGTATGCACCCACACACAGACTACGTGCGCATACACAAGCACAATAATTAGCAGGACGCTGGATGCCCTCTCATTTATTTTACTTGTTCTTTTCTGTAGAGCTTAATCTTGCAGACAGTTTGCTTTAATCCTGAGCCGATGGAAACGGCAGGAGTTTGTATAAAATTGGTGTAAGTTTTCAGCCACTGCGAGCAGAACCCATCAGAAGGCAATGCTGAATAAATCCAGAAGAATACCATGGCATTAATTGTGCACCGTGCTGAGCATACCTACTGTGGCAGAAGGTGACTCCCACCCCAGTGATGGATGGGATCCTGAACAAGCTAGGACCTCCTCATGTTTCACCAATGCAAAATTGCTTAAAGCTTCATGTCGTGGCCTAATTCAAATTAATTGAATTCAAACGGTAAACACAGAATCATACAAACAACTGAAGTACAAAGTGAAGGAACTCACTGCAGTCATTCCTCTTTTGTAAACGTGGTAACACCTTCAGAGGAAAAATCATGAGACATGGAGGAAAAAAAAAATCATTTGCCTGTGGAGAAAAAAGGTGTTAGCCCTTTTAAAAAAGTGACCTGCCAGATGTTTTGTATATTAATTACATCTTTTTACATAATCTAAGTGAGGGTAATGCATGTATCAGTAAGGGCTCAAATTTACAAGGAGTGTGAAACAATAATTTAATCCTCCTGAGATATGTTGTCAATGCCAGTCCTATGCTTTTTATATGCATGTAAAATACAGTGGAAACCATCTTAACTGTTTTCCTTCTTATTAAACAGTCTTCCAAAATCTATAATTCAGTGAGACATTAAGCAGTTGGCATTTGTTGCTATACAATCCCATTCCACAAGCCCCACTGTGAATTCAGCGGGGCATTCGGCACTAGCCAGCTTTTGTTATCAGTAACTCTACATGAAAGAACTTGCATTTTCCTGCTAATGAAACAAACTGAAGAATAATAAATTTGTTCACTATTTTAAAACCTTAGTTTGGATCGCAGCACTGAGATTTCAATGCAGAGAACTGTTGAGATGCTCTCAAATCCAAGTGTCACTCACTGCTAAGCGCCTGTACGCTTTTAGCTCCTGCAGATGAATGTACACCGGTTACAGCAACGTTTAGACATCAGTAGAATAACATCACTAAATTCTCATAGGGAATCTCAAATATTCAATGAGCTGTATGTATATTAGGGAATTACGAGTTAAAATGGCAGACTAGACCTTTGGGTCTGAAGATGGTGAGCAACGCAGGCTGAAAACGCAAGGTGGAAATATCAGATCCTGACACACCTCCCCTTATCTTCCTAGCATGAGCAGTGCTTTTTAGGAGCCTTATTTTTGCAGAACGATAACAGGTTTTGCCCCTCGCGCAGTTTATTGACTGATAGGCACGTCAGCGGCACTCCGGTCACAGACACTGACCTCAAAAGCCTCTTTGCACTTAAAGTGCACTGAGGTCCCAACAGCTCCTTTATGGCCACCCGTGAGTGCCCGCCGCTGCCTCTCCTGCGTGAGCCCAGCTGGACTCGAGGAGCTGGGTTTTGTTCAGCGAAGCGGCTGGCGTTGCTCCTGAGATGACCAAAGTGTGATGGACGCAGGTTGCCCGGGGGTGAAGTGTTCAGGCTGGACACGGTGGTGAGGGGCTGCAGCGCTCGGGAGCTCCTGGCGCAGCGGGGATCATGCTGGGGTGTCACCGGGGCATCCTGGGCAAGTCTCCCTGGCTTCTGGAAAGCTCAAAATGGGGATGATGAGAAGATGAGCCAAAGCTATTTTAAACTGTGGCCTCTGGTCCATGTTTAACTCTGTCCCATGCCATCCCCTTACCATCACTGTGCCCGAGGGAGGTCTCTCCATCCCCTTTTTTTCTTTCTGGTTATTTGCCTGAAGAACAGGGTATTTACCCTCTGCTATGACACGTAACACCCATTTTGTTTCTCAGATTATCGTTAAGCAAAAGAGTACAACACAGTTTTTGGAAAACCACAGCCCTACCTCGCTTCCTTGGATTTCATTGTCCATCTGCCTCCATCCTGCTCCACAGAAGAAGGGAATTAACTGGATTTATCAGCATTGTGGGAGTAACACACGATGTCACATTAAGCTGGAGAAATTATTTCAAACGGAAGGAATTTCAATTTAGCAGATAAAATACCATTTTGGGGAAGCAAATGCTCTGAGTTTGGACTCTGTCAGTGGAGGAGAGCCTATATCCCACAATCAGTAATATTAGGGTGAGTTTGCACTGCTGAAACCAGGATGAGTTTTGCTGCTTATCTACAGATGGGCAGGCCAGAGACTTTTACTTTTCTGTGCTTGTATTTTTCAGCTTTTTTTTGACGAGACAAATTATTGCCAGAAAAATATTGCTGAAATCATTGTCAAGAACCAACTGCAAATATCTGCCTTTTACGGGAAAATACTCCATCTCCCTCCCTTCTGCTCCCACAAATATGAGATATCTCATCTGCTCTTCTTGTCGAGGGACATCACATCAGAGCCAGGAGCTCAGTTTTGCAGGGGGAAAGAAGGACCAGGCAGCAAAGTTACAGAAGCTGTTGCATGGGATTTGTTTTGCCCAGCACAACGTTGTGCCAGCAGAAGGTTTCCAGGCTGTGCAAAAATATGCAACACGTTAATGATCCTGATTTTTAATGAATTTTAAAATGAATTTGTGCTGGTGCGATCAGTTTTGTTAACCGCTGAGCAACAGTATTTGTGTTCACAATTAGTTGTGGAAGTACAATGGCAGGCACACGGATAGAAGCTGGATTTAAACCAGCATGTTCCAATTAAATACATGGCTGATAACTACACAACTGGAGCCTTGTAACAACGGTATTGTCAGGAAAGATCAGAAGGGTATTTGAAGACACAGCACGAAGGCAACTTGAGGGTTGAAATTCTGCACTCTGTGATGTCAGTGAGGAGAGCTGGATCTTTTCACTGCAAAAACCTAGACTGGGGCGGGGTGAATGGGAAGCAGGGAAAAAGGCCATGGACTTCTGACAGTGGAGGGTTGCAAGGACTCTAAATGTGCCAGGAGAGCAAGGTCTCAGGGCCTCGGTTTTGTTCCTTGGTCTAGAAAAAGAGGGTTTGTTCCCATTGTGGAACACTGTGAAGAGAGAGCATCAGCCCCTGTGTGCAATAATTGCAACTTTAAACTATCCTGTTTGGATAAGATTTCTTAGGAAGCAAGTTGTTAAGTGTATGGATTGCTCCAGCTGAGGACAAAGAGCCTTGTATTTCAGGAGGTGTTCCTAAATGTTAGGGCATAGGAAGGTGGCATCCATTGCCTCAGAGAACAACTCAGGATCAGCGCGGCATTATTTGAATTACCTTCTTTTTTTTTTTTTTAGTTTGGGACATGCAAGGATGAGGAGTAGTTGCCTATTTTTAGACTTCTTCAGGGAAGAAGACCAGATTCTTCTCACCCTTTGAAATTACCCTGTTGTATGGTAATTTCTGAGATAAAAAACATAGAGCAGAATTGTTCATTTGCCAAAACTCTTTTGCCAATCTCTTTTTGTAGATCACTTGGCAATGCATGGATAAGATGTGTGCAATACATCCCACCAGTCTGCCTGCTGGTGTAGGCTAATGCGCAGTTGTCCATCAGGAGACCCATCTCTGTGGTACCCTTCAGGACAGTGCAGCGGCTTTGTATAACCTTCAGCCCTGCTACTGTTGTTGTGTGTTGGAGAAGAGTTCCTGAGCTTTCTGAATTTGTGGATATGTAGGGCAAGTGAAGTGTCTTTCTCTGTGAGTTGTAGGCACCCCACAGAGATCCTCCTTTCCTTCATGCTCTTGGCCACCAGCAGCTGTGCAGGGGGACGGATGAGGACCCCTGAGCCACTTCCCGAGTGACTTCCCAAGTTTCTGCCGTTGCAGAAGGGGACTCAGAACACTCTTTGTGAGTCCCTGCTGTTGAAAGCCAATCTTGACTTCCCTGGGTTTGCTGAGTTTGAAGACCACCTGGTAGGTCATTCCCATGAGAATAATCTTATTTCCTAGCAAATGAGGTAAAAAGAGTTTCCTAAGTTTATTACAAATCTTACGGAAAAAATGAGGAGTGAGATGTAGAGATGGAGGGAAAGCAAGGAGTCCTTCTGCCTATCCATCCAGCCCCAGACTCCTTACAGCCAGCATGAACATTGCAGGACACTGGGAGATACCCAAGACAGAGGAAACACTGGCCAAATCTTTTCTTGTCTGTCCATGTTTCCACCTGCATGTAGCCAGCTGAAGACACAGAAAGCAGCTAGTTTATTATTTCCTCAAAGAAGTGTCTATTTCTTGGCAGGAAAAGTGCAGGCTGAGACACAGTAAGACACACTCCAGACGTGCCAGGAGCAGCAAGGAGTTGGGCTTGGAGCAACGTCCATGTCCAGCAGTGAACATCTGTCCTAGCCACTGGTGCTGCAGAGATGGGAGGGCAAGTGGAGGGGCTGCCTGTGGGCTCGGCGCTGGGCAGGGCACGTGCCGTCTGCTGCCTGTCTGCAGCCAGTGCCTCCGGCAGCCTGGTCCTGCTCCAGGGGTGCACAGACCTCCCCGTGCTGGGATGAGAGACTGTGAAGGGGTCTTGTCCTCTATTATCCTTTGAAACAGGATTATCGGTGCTAAAGATGCACAGCGTCTCTTCTGGGCAGCTTCACTGTTCCTGTTTTATTGCCTCTCCGTGGAGGAGGCTGCCCAGCTCTGACACAGTTGCTGGACTGACCGCGGTTGTCCAACTCGCTAATTTTGCCAAGGGCTAAAGGGAAATTGATGAGGAAGAGTAAGTCACTGGGCTGATGGTACACACTGGATGGCAGGAAGAGAGCAGAACAGAGCAGAGCAGAACAGAATATATTTTTAAAGCTGATAGCTGCTTCACTATCCTATTCCCTGGCCTCCTGATCTTGAGGCTGACTCCTCTGCTGTGGCAGAAAGAGCAAGAGAGGTTAACTGTGGAATTAACCACTCATACAGCCAGCACAGTTTCTGCACCAGAGATACATGAACAGCAAGATGAGAGATTTTCAAGGAAAAATGCTAGTTTGGATTCCTGGCAGGATGGGGGAAATAAAGGGATTTTAGTCCCCTTAGACTTTGGGCTACAGTTAAGTGGTTTTGGGGCACTTTGTGTAAAAAGAAGGACTTGACACATAGAGGGGCAGCTCAGGAAGTATTTAAATGTCAGGATTACATGGCAACTAAACAGTTAATTTGTTATTTAAAAAAAACCGCCCTGATTTTAAGAGCATCCCCTGCCTCAGGTGGTTAGCCAAAGGGCCCTCTTCTTACAAAGCTTGGGAAAGCATCGTGGAGACTTATTTGTCAAATAATCGCACAAACGACAATGGTATCACAATAGCCAGACTTCTGCAGCGCTTTGAGGTCTTCCCCGAGGAGCCTGCTGGAGGGCAGAGGGGAGGTGGCTGGGGGCAAGTTGCCCGTTCTTGCAAAATTTTCCGTGGTTTAAAAATTTTGCTGCTGAAGTAAAACGGACCAAGACAGAACTAAATCTATTCTGTATGCACAAGGCTATAAAAATCAGCTCAGTACTCGCTTTGCATTGCCCGTCCTTCCCCCCACACCTCTTTGTCATTCAAAGTATGCTCACAGGAAACTTCAAGAGAAGCTGCCAACAACATTATCAACATCAAGAGAGACAGACACACCAATGACACAGGATGTAAGTGAAAGGATGCCACTGAGAAAAGCTACACAGATGGTTTTATAGATTAAAAAAGCTAGCATTTCTAAAGCTCAGGATTGTTAAAAACAGAGAGAGAGAGAGGGTGAGAGGGTGAGAGAGAGGAGTAACTTACTTATTCAATCCTTCTGGTTTGATATTTCTGTAGGCCCCATCTGTACTTCGCAAGAATGGGTTTGTGCTTTTGGTTGCACTCCCAGCTTGTTCTTCTTGGTGTTTATAGACTATCCCAGATGTCAAGTTCTTCTTTGCAAAGCAAGTTGATAGCTCCTCACAGCAAGAATTGTTCTGTTCTGGGACTGTGCCGAGGCATTTTGCATTTATAAAGTGATTTACAGTCCAGAGAAGTCCTGCGAGGAATGACTTTGCTGTTCCTAGGGCAGAGGAGCCCTAGGTCTCTCTCTTGGCCTGCCTTCCTTTTAACTAGAACAAGTTCTTAGTTATAGCCATTGTTCATTCATTCCCTCTTTGCCTAAAATTAAATCACATATTCTAGTAGTTCCCAAACCACGGTCTCTTGTACCACATCAGACAGCGCTTTCTAGGGTGCTTTCCACTGAAGTCTTCAGGAAGGGAACGTGTTCTGAGAAGTTTTGGTAGTGCTGTATTTGAACAAAAGTTTCGGAAAAACAAACTGACTTTGTCTCTTCCGCAAGATTTCTGGTATTACCAGCGGTGAGATTTCGACAAGCAGATAAAAATAGTAAGAGGGACCTCACGAGCCTTCTAGAATATTTGCCCAGAGTTGGAAGGTTTCAGGAATTCTGACTTCTGAACAAACCACCCCAAAAGAGCCATCTCCTTCCTGCTAAGTAAGTAAGTAAGTAAGTAATTTACCTTAAATGGGTGCTACTTCTGGGCACCCAGTACACACCTCCTGGCACCATCCCTCCTCCCGGCTCTCCAGCTGGGTGCTGCACCCAAGCATCCCCCAGCTTTGCTGTGCACACCTAGTGTCTTGCCTATGGTCCCAGCCAAAAAGAAGGCAATAAAGAGATCCAGAAATATTTTCATCTGTTCCAGTCCCCTAGCTAGCTTGGGTTGTGCTGAAGTTGCACTTTTCCTTCTGTACTACATCCACGAAAGTAATAAAACTGCTGCTGACTCTGGAGGTCTCAGAGAGTCACTGCAGGCACAAGCTGTCCTTGGGTCACCTGCTGCATCTTGCCTGAAAGAGGGGCTGTTCCAGGCAGCCCATCACGGCACTCCGTTTCGTAACCCAGGCCAAGGTAATCCTGCATCTCTGTCAGCGTCTCTGTTTAAATGTTTGGGATCGTGGCAAGTGTTTGATGCAAAAAAACCATTTCTGAGTGAACAAATGTTATTTTCTTACTGAGGACTAGAATGAAATGAGCTTCTGAGAAGTAAAGAGACAGACAAAAATGCATAGACAGACAAATGGGTGGATGATAAAATTGGTGTTTTACTCTGATCTGTTTCTAACATATTTCAAAATAGCAGCTTTGGAAGATGGCAATTCCTTTTACAGTCCTTTTCAGAAATAATAAGTGTAGTTTGCTAGAATTTTGGTCTAACTATTTAATCACCATATTACCTTTTAGCAAAGGTTTGCCTCCCATCATTAAGTAATTCACTCAAGGTAACAAGTGAGATAAAGCCTGAGGGATAGAGTTGTCTCAGATGTAAGCCTTATTTTACAATAAAGAACAGTGTGGTTAGGCTTTCTCCAGAGGGTATTTTTTTGTGTTTTCTTGCTTTGTTACAGCTTGCAGAAAGCAGAGATTACAATATGTATCTACTGATCAATATTAAACTAGTAGAGTAAAATGTCAAGGAGAAAAAAAATGGAAATCATACTACATTTCAACACCAACAGAGAAAATCCCAGCATTGTTAAATGGCAGCAATAAAACTAGCAATTGTTATTTAGTTTTAAGTAATGAACCAAATAAAAAATACAGAACTTGCTACATTGCCTCCCAAATGGAGCTTATTACACTGCTGCTTGAATGTTTGTACAATCTTTAATTTAAACATTTTCTCTTCAGGTCTTAATAATAGGCATGGGTAGTTGCAATTTACTCCCTCTTCAAAGGCAAAAAATGAAAGCGGAAAACAAAATGCTTTAACAACTCACATGTGAACAGAAGCGGCTCATTCAGCCAGAGGAGGTTGGTAGGGTTGAAAGTCAGAGAATTTCACCCCGCGATTTATCTTTCAGCCAGGTAAGGGCAGGATTAGCATGTGGGCTCTCCAAAGCTGCTCCCCCAGTGAGAAAGAAGAGCCATTCATCACTGGGTACTGGGCCTTTGTTCTGCTGCAAACCCTCGCAGAGAAGAAATATAAAGAGTAATTTGTGTTTCTCAAAAGGAGACCAACACGCAATCTCATAGATGCTTCAAGGATTTTTTTTTATTATTATATTTTTAATATATAAGCAACCGAGGAAGGTGTTTAGAGGTGAATGTTAATATATTCCACTCCTCGTGGCCCACAGGATTCTCAATTCTCAGTTCAGTTTTTTCATTATGCATCCTTTGTTTCTGGAATTACTGTGATAGTTTACTGGTTTGAAGGATTTTAGAGTTGCAGTCATAAATAGGAGCAAATCTTAACCTTGAAACTTGAATGACAAAATAATCCTATTTGAAACAACTCCTGAGTGGCACATGGAGGAGAAAGAAGGAAATTAATTCCCTTTTTTCCTGTGCATGACTACCTCGAGTTCACGCTGCTGTTTAAAATTGATCATCTGATAAAATCCCAAATTTTAAAATGCCTGGCTCTGATTTTCTTTATGAAGGAACAGAGGTGGGCGGCTGGGGTGTTTATTCCTGGCCTTGGGACCTGTGGATGCACGACCCTCTGTTTTCCCCCTCCCTTTGGGGCACCGGTGCTCAGAGCTCCACACGCAGGCAGAAATCATTTTGAAAAGCTTGTGTTCAGATGCACACCTGCGAGGTAAGTAAGGAAATTTTCCTCTTGGGCTACATTTGATTTCTTTACATATTTTCCTCCTTTGGTTTCTGGTGTGCCTTTGCGGTGAAGCGTGGCTCGTTATTCGCCCGAGCGGAGGGGCTGCTGCTTTGCAGGGGCGCGCAGCCTCCCTCCGGGCGCCCGCCCGCTCGTCTGGGTGGCTGCGATGGCCGGGCCAAGCCTGGCAAGGAGTATTTTGGGGAGGCTGGAGGTGCGAGGGACTCCCCCTTTACAGCCTGGGACTTGGCTCAGCCATGGCTATGAGGGCTTTTCTCTGAATCCATCCTTGCTCTTGTCAGTCCTGGGTAGCCGGGAGATCTCAGCTGCTTCCCTCTGGGACCCACGGCATGGCTTTCTGTGGGATATGTAAAGCTAGAGTCTACGAGCTTTTTACAAACTACTGGAGTGACATTTAATAGGTCACAACATACAGAAGGACAGATTAGAGCGTGTTGTACAGCATTTAGTGTTAATTTTTATCATACTTATTAACCTTTATCCTTCCTTATAGGAAACTGTCCCTCCTGATGGTCCCATCTGTACTAAAAATAGAAAAAAATAAGAATGCCCTTAGCCCAGTAAAGTACATCAGACAGTAAAACACGATGTCATGAAAGAAGGTGTTCAGATAATCAGGCCCTGACTTGCTGTACCTCGGCAGCGTGCAGAGAAGCCAAAACCTGGCTTGTCCTTTGCAGGGCAGCCGAGGACGCCCTGCACAAACCCGATGCCACTTGGGCTGAGATCCCAATACACCTTCCAGAGTATTTACTTCTACATCAAGGGGTCCTCTGGAGCATGCTGGGACAATCCCCATGCTTCAGACTTTGATATCCCTTTCCAGGTGTGCAGAAACCCTCAGGACGGGACAGATTTCCCCCTTATCTGCGGCAGCTGATAGAAGAAACCAGGACCATGTGACAATGACATCTGGAAAATGCATCCTGAAATGGTGTCCAGAAGAGTGTGGGTTTGGCTTGCTTTTGCAAGGGAAACTGACAGAGAGAATATGTGTTTAGTGACAAGATATTATGCAAGGAGTCGATTAGAAGTCTAGCGCAGCTATATAGTACCTGAGGTAAGAGAATATTGCTGAAATGTTACCAGTACTTGCACCTACATAATGCTTTTCATCCTCTAGGATCTGTATCAGATAGACTCATACAACCACTGTAAAACATATCGACATTACACTTTTTTCCCAGATTAATCTAGGAAACAGCTGGGAACACAGTATTCATTTCTGTCTTCCTTACTTGTTGCATTGAGAATTTCTAACACATTCAAACTATTGGTCAGCCAGTAATCTGTAAGCCACAAGAGGCTGGCCATAAGAAATTAGGATAGGAAATTATTTTCCAAATTACGCCACAGACTTTTTCCTCAATCAAAGTTAGTTAAAGGAAAAAAGCAATTAGAAAGATATTATTTAAGCCTGAGTATATACAAGGTAAAGAGACAGTTCTTGCTGCCAGCAACAAGACTCTTGGGATCTATCAAATATCGAATGTTGAAGATAGACTCTTTAAAATCTAGGACCAATTAAATATCCAGACAGACTACAATTTAAAAGAGACTAGAAACTTCAATTATGTATAAATTTAATAAAGGTTATCTATAGTTATGAGGACATAATTCATTGCTACTTATGCTGAGGGATGGAAATGTTGAAGAAACAATGCCAAGTCTGTATGGCAGATCAAGAAAAGTGAATTCTAAATCTAACTGGTTACCTCAGGAAGTTCAGAGGTATTATGTGATTGTAGGTAGTCAGAACAGAGCGTTGTACTAAAACTAAACCTCAACTGCTTACTGTTCTGAGAGAGAATCTAGCTTAGGGAAAAAATAACACACACACATGTACTTATACATATCTACACAAAACACAGGAGTCTAATGATAATCCATCATCAACATTAGTGGGGAAGACTTGCAGCCATATCATAGAATCATAGAATAGTTTGGGTTGGAAGGGACCTTTAAAGGTCATCTAGTCCAACCCCCTGCAATGAGCAGGGACATCCTCAACTAGATCAGGTTGCCCAGAGCCCCGTCCAGCCTAACCTTGAATGTTTCCAGGGATGGGGCATCTACCACCTCTCTGGGCAACCTGTGCCAGTGCTTCAGCACCCTCATTGTGAAAAACTTCTTCCTTATATCTAGTCTAAATCTCCCCTCCTTTAGTTTAAAATCATTACCCCTTGTGCTATCACAGCAGGCCCTGCTAAAATGTTTTTCCCCATCTTTCCTATAAGCCCCCTTTAAGTACTGAAAGGCCGCAACAAGGTCTCCCTGGAGCCTTCTCTTCTCGAGGCTGAACAAGCCCAACTCTCTCAGCCTGTCTTCATAGGAGAGGTGCTCCAGCCCTCTGATCATTTTTGTGACCTCCTCTGGACCCGCTTCAACAGGTCCATGTCTTTCTTGTGTTGGGAGCCCCAGAGCTGGACGCAGTACTCCAGGTGGGGTCTCACGAGAGTGGAGTAGAGGGGCAGAATCACCTCCCTCGACCTGCTGGCCACGCTTCTTTTGATGCAGCTCAGGATACGGTTGGCCTTCTGGGCTGCGAGCGCACATTGCTGGCTCATGTCCACCTTTTCATCCACCAGTACCTCCAAGTCCTTCTCAGCAGGGCTGCTCTTGATCCCTACATCCCCCAGCCTGTACTGATACCGGGGGTTGCTCCGACCCAGGTGCAGGACCTTGCATTTGTCCTTGTTGAACCTCATGAGGTTCACCTGGGCCCACCTCTTGAGCTTGTCCAGGTCCCTCTGTATGGCATCCCATCCCTCAGGCATGTCCACTGCACCACTCGGCTTGGTGTCGTCCACAAACTTGCTGAGGGTGCGCTCGATCTCACTATGTCATTGATGAAGATATTAAAGAGTACTGGTCCCAGTACGGACCCCTGAGGGACACCACTTGTCACGAATCTCCATCTGGATGTTGAGCCATTGACCACTACCCTCTGGGTGCGACCATCCAACCAATTCCTCATCCACTGAACAGTCCACAGTCTGAACATCAAGTAACTGGGGCTGTGTGGGCCACAGCTGGAGGTACTAAACCAGGCTGCAGTCATCATAATTTCCCTGGTAATTCATTTTTTTTTTTTAATCAAGGACCATTGCGTACCTTCATAAACCTGGGGACCAGTGTAGTGTTGTTCTGGTCATCCAGGCCAACGCCAGTACATAAGCCAGGGAATTTCAGGCAGTACTTCGTACATCTTAGGATCCTTCATCCTTGCCTTAGAGCAGAACATATCCTTGGGACCTCCAGCAAACTAAGTAGGCACTCAGCTATGCAATGATTTCACAATGATTTCAGGAGATGTTAGCACCTGCCCCCAAAGGGAAACAAAGTTAATCTATCTTATTAGTAACTACGTAAGCAAAAAAAAAAACCCCAGTCTTCTATCTTTTGGGAAGTATTTTTGAGTCTGGCTCAGATTAACTGTGATCAAAATACATTTTTATCCTCAGAAGGCAAGAGAATGCTTTTCTCTCAGGCCTTTGCTTGATGACGAAGGTTAGGTTTTTGCATCTACAGATCCGACCTGAGGCTGCAGAACTGCTCAAACAGGAGAACAAGGAAAGCAAGGAGGAGTTATCTGCAGCTAAAAGGCAAGCCTCTCAACACAGGTTAAAGCTTTTTTGCTTTCAGCTGCTGTCTCTCATCTCACGTTGTCTGATCTAGCATCTAGCTGGCAGTCGGAGACACCCTGCAAAATGAGGCATAACAAAGCCAGGAGACGGAGGGGCATCACTTCCCTCTACCTCGGTGGCTTATGCTCAGCGCCAGGGAGGGGAGGAAGGCGTGGGTGTGCGGTCTGAAGGCTTTGTCCCTTCCTAGGTGAAAGAGGAAGAGCGTGAAGGTGAGAGCCTTGAGAAAAAGTCCAGTATTTATAGGGGCCACAGAACAGGAAGGGAAATTATATATCGTGAAGGAAGGGACCCCCTGTTTGAGCCAGAAGAAAGGCAGAAACGTAATCTTGAATGAAGGATTTCCTTGGAAAGAAAAAGCAGAAGAGGGTGGTATCCCTGCTTAGAAGATAAGACCGAAAGGAAAGACAGACCAAGAAAGAGTTGCTCAGTTAGGGAGGGAAAAATAATCACAGTGGGAGAAATGATGTAGTTTGCACCATAACAGCGAGCACTAAATATAGAAGGTGAATGAAACTCTTTAAGAGAGACAGTGGGACTCGCTGCTTGTTACAGCTAATGCCAAGCAATATTAATTTACCCCACCAGGTATTAGTGAATATTAATATTATGTCGTTAGCAAGCTTTCAGTACCACTGGCAGTATGTTATGCATTTTCTGGGGTGAAATAAAAGAACTCAGTTTCTAGCCCTACTAATTTTATATCTTTTATGAGCAACACATTCACTTTTAAAGATAAAATACAGCATGTAAAAGTAGTAATTTACTGCTAAAGCAACTATTTTCTGGTGTTCTCATTAAGCCTATTTGATGCACCTGTCTCTTTTGAAAATTGTAGACCACAAATAAGCGTACTGGGAGTGAGTAATTAGCCGTAATTATTGTTTCTTTGTAATATTTTGGGATGTTGAGAAGATTTCTTACGTGAGAGTGTCCTTTGTGAGGAGGGAAATATTCATAGTGATGCTGAAGCTTATGACTTGAACCTGCGCATCGACAGCAGCCTGCAGTGAGGAGAGCAAGAAAGAATTAAAGGGGGGTGCTTGCGAGAACAGGTTTCACCAAGGACAAATCCCAATATGGTTTAATCACTGCTCTGTTTTAAATAATGTTCAGGAAATATTTGCATTTTTATGTCTGCTAAAGGCTTTGATAGTTACAAGCTCTTTGATTTCCCAAATTTGCTATAATGGTGTGTATGTTTAAATACATCTGTATGTATAATGATCTTTAACGTCGCTGATCCTCTGTGTAATGAATTAGAGTTTTTCACTGTTGTAAATAGGACTGATGTGAGATTAATAAACCAAGCCAAAGAGTATTGATACATGGAATTGATGTAAAGCAGGTTAGAGGAGCAGCTAATTAACATGCTTGAGTGATTTACAGTCTAATCCTATACAAAACATGGCGAACCAAACTTGTGAGCACTGAAACAATGAATCCCAGCTGGAGTATTAAAAGCAATGTTTCAAATTCTGCCATGGTTTGTCCCCTCAACACTCCTTAATATTATACGAGGTATGATTTTGCAGACTAAATATAAGCATTGGTATTTATTTTAAAATTGGATTTAATGTGAAATCTGTTCTTCACGAGGATTTTTTTAAGAAACGAGTGGATTTCTCCATCAATTTGCAAATCTAAACTATTCAATTCAAACAGTAACTGCGACAGTGTGAAAAGCTATTTACAGGTCTGCAGCCATCTCTGGTTTCATCAATTTGTTTTTCAGTCTTTGTTGTTATTTCTTGTTTCTTATGGATCTCCTGGGACAGCTTCTTGCTTGAGGAGAGAATGTCAATAGCTCATTCGTCCTCCAGGATGTTTCCTTGCAACAATGAGAATCCTCCCCAAATTTAATCTAGTTCTTTTGCCTCTTTTCTGTAAATTCAAGGAAAATAAAAAAAGTTATTTCAAGAAACGTGAACATCACCTGAATAAGGCTGCTATGTAATAACAGCCTGGTTTTGCTTGGTTTGTGTGAAGGGATATTAAAATAGATTATAACTTTCAAAAATCAATTAGTGAAATTCTGGAACATTTTAGGCACTAAGTTCAGAGTAATGTAGAAGTTAGACAAAGTTCATCTGAGAAGGTCTTTTGACTTTGTTTTGTTTTTTAATTCACTGACACATTTGTCAAACTCGCAATTAAACCTCAGGTACCTGTAGGCTACTCTGCCAGAATATTTATTTAAGAACTAGTTTCTATTTTCCTGGGGCCGTAAGATATTTCTTAGCCCGTGCAACATGAGGATATGCTGTGATGTTCGTAGTATTGTTTTAAAAACAAAGATAAGGAAGTGTGAGCATGAAGGCAGACAAGTATTTGTATTCTAGATGGGTTCTAGAGAGAAATAAACTTGAATTAGGTGGAGGGCTTAAGTTTTCTAAGATATAATCCATGGGAAAAGCGCCTGTTCTTTATCTCTTTAACTGCAATTTATAAGAAAAGATAGTTTCTTTTGTTTGGGGCATGTCTACCAGGGGAAATTAACTACGATAGCTATTCTGGATTAATTCTCCACACAGATGCTGGGTTAATATCAAACAGAAAAAGGGCATTCTTATTCCAGAATTAGAGCATATACATAAGGGAAATAGTCTTGCAAACTTGTTCCACATTCTGTTCATGCCTGAATTTAGTCCAGATTCATTTCCTTACAGGCATCCTAGAAAAAAACATACTTTTTGTTTTTAGGAAAAGGACTTCATAGTAGTTCCTCTAAACCTAGGTCTGAACTGTGACAAAAGGAGAATTACCTGTGTGCTGATTTAAACTTGTTTCCTTGTATTTGCTACTTCAGTTCCTACCTGGTTATACTTCTGGAGTTATTGAGCATCAGGATGCTTGGAGCTGCATACAACAGACATAAGCTCTGCACTGAACCCATCAAAAAAAAAAAAAAAAAAGTGAAAACAATAAAATTATGTTCCCTGGAACAGATCTATAACAAAAAATAATATTAAAATCATAGCTGAAGTTTGGTGTGATAGTAATGCATAGCAGCTGAGACTGTGACTTCCCTGTCCACGTCTGTACAGATCTGTGAAATCTGTGAAATTGTTGAACCTTTTGTCTTCTGAGACGCCGACAGGTTCTTTCTCTGTTAACATAAATGACTACTTGGTGGGGGGACCAGATTCTCATATTAGTTGCGTGATTGTTGTAGCATATTGTAGCCTAACCCAACTTTCCCTCCCCCTTTCCCCTCGAACAAAAAACCTCTAAAAACCTATGGGAAATCAGGTGAGAAACTGTATTAGAGAAAATCAGTTCATATATATACAGACCAACAACCTTTTGACCTTTCTTGCCAGAATACACACGATAAGGGTAATTGCCAGCACTGTTATTTGTTCTCATTTTATTAAGTCTGTTTTTACAATAGGTGTTAGAGATAAGTACTCTGATGGCTATTCCTCCAGATGTCTGGTTTAAATGTACCATAAAACACACTAGATGGTGTATCCATTAACACCATATAGTGACGAGAATAGCAGATTAACATTAAACACTGTGTTAAAGGGGAAAATGTTTCTAAATTGCATTTGCTTGGGTTAGTCACAGCAACTGGAAATAATTAAAACTGAAACAATTAAAAAAAGATTTCCTTTGTATGCGGTTTGCTTTTTCTTTCTTTTCTTCCTTTTCTTTTTTTAATTCCAGGATGCTTTCGGAGTGAGAATAGTCAGGTTTGGTGCTTCTGGTGCTATGCAACGGAGGGAATATGTTTGTGCTTCCAGAGCTGGGAAGGAGTCACAGATAGCTGTCTCTACGCCTCCCCGCTCCCTCATTACGCGCAGACACTCTCTGCCCTTGCGCGTTAGGTTATGTTGCACACAAGGTAGGTGCACAGCACCACGGTGGGTGCACACAGTTGTTCAAAAATCAAGTGTTTTTCTGTGTTCTCAGTATTGCTGCTCTGAAGTTTCACCTTTGAAAGTCTCTTAAGTATCCCAAACCTAACTCTTGGAGTGCAGAGAAACAACTCAACCTTTTAGCCCCTGGAAGGAGTCAGTAGTCTTTAATTCTAAGAACCCATGATGCTTTTTGTGAAACACACTTTTATACGTTCTTCCAAACATTCTCTCTCCTCTTTTGCTCCCCCAACAAAACACTGAACACTTCATACTTTCTGCGTGCATCACTTTGTTGCCATCACCGCCATCCTGGTTATGCCTTTCAGCTTCGGTGTTCTGCTCTGCCTTTTTCTATAACTCCTAAACAATAGTCTCCAGCTACTTATTCCTTTCCTTTTTTTCTTTTTTACCCCTTTCTTGGATAATTTCTCCTTTCTATCTCTTCCATCAAGTATTTTGCAACAACAACAGTATCTGATTAGTCCCTGTGATTTCTTTTCCTCGTAACTTGTATAGAGAAAACATACTTTGACAGATACTTCAGGCAGATAATGAGGATTTTGGAGATGGGTGGTCATGTGGTGCTTGAAATCCCTGCTGTAATGAATAACAGCCTTTCCCCAACTGGATGTGTTCCATTTCACTTTGTTTAAATGTCTGTCTCGGCTTCGCAGACTATAGAGTAGGACTGAGTTCCTCTGAAAGGTTTTCAATTAGCACAGTGTTCCCAAACTATCAAAGCAAAAATGTATCAGAAGGAAGCCGGGGGGGGGGGGAAGCAAACAATTAACAATTTTATTTCAAAAGCCTTAAACCACTTTGGTTGCTTAGCATAGCAAGAAACATCATTTGAATGGAGCCTAATGAACTAATTTTGACAGTCCTGTGCTTGTCAAGCGTTGGGTTTTTTCCCTTTAAATCGATACAACGCATTGCTTTTATTTCTAAGCAGTGAGCAGAAATAAGTGAAACATTTTAATTGAAAACTGAGCTCGTATATTCAGCGTAAGGAAAAAAAAAAAGACAGGGAGCAGAAAATGTTTCCTTTGCATCAGCAGATGATGAAAAGTGTTCTCTTCCGTGAGAACGTGACTTGATTTTCGTTCCTCAGTGTCAGTATATTACATCCACTCACAATGCTCCAGAAATTATTTTTTTTTTCTCAACTTTGGATGTTTGCATTCTTTTTAAACCTCAGGGCATGAGGCAGCAGCACAACACCTGCCATGCAGGAGGCTGGCCCCTGGATTTAAACTGTTTGATGCAGTGGGAGCTCTTGGCACGAGAAGGGTAATTATATTGATTGAAACGCAGCCCTGTGAAACTGGGTGACTGACGACTGCCCGATTGCGGCTTTAGGAGATGTCCTTCTGCAGCGTCCTCTCAGGTGGGAGCGGGAGCAGGCGTTGCTTTACTGAAAGGAAAGACTCCAAGACATTAATGTCCTGGTACCTACGTGAAGAGATTTGGTAAAAAGCTCTTGTCTCCTGAATTGCAAGATGTTTCCAGCCGTATTGTATTGCTTCTCACGAGGGATGAAATCCCACAGGGCTGACGCCCAAGTCAGCCAGCACCATTTTGCACCCACGCTCTTCAGCAGGAATGCAGGCATTTGGTGGGTAAAAGAGGGCTCTTGAACTTTGTGGAGGTGATCTTTTTTCTGTCTTCTCCTGCCTTGTCCCAAACCTGGGTCTGGGATACTGGCTGAGGCTCGTTTTCCGTGCAGTGTGGCCATTGGTCGTCATCTGGAAAAGCTTTCTGACAGACAGGAATTTGGAGACGTGATCCGAATTTGACAGTTTCCTTCTTTCTTGACAGCTCATCAGCCTACCCCATAATGTTTATAAGAGATTTTCAACACAATGCAAAGCTATGACATAAGATTTTCTTTAATGGATTTCAGTGCTGTGATGAGTAGGGTTTATTTTCACTTGTAATAGCCCAGGCGTCTCCTGAAACTCCAGTGTTTTCTTGTCAGCTCAGACATTAAGGTAGGTAACATTGGTGTCCTTTCCTCCTGAGCAACCGTCCTGGACTCAGCTAACCTTTTCAGCAAAGTTAGCTCATTAAAAATCAGATTTATCACAGCTGACACTGGGGTCTGAGATTTGGGGAAGGCAAGCAAGGATTGTTATCAGCTGACTCCCAAAATCAGTGCCATGAAGTTGTTAATTCCTGCACTTAATGTGCTTCAGCTTCCCTCGATGCGTGGTGATCATTTGTGCCCTCGGTGTTGCGTGGACATGTGCCGAGAGATAAGAGAAGCCACAGAGGGCACAAGAGAAGCTTGAACACCCCAGGGCCCACGGGTTTATGATAAAAAAAAAACAAGGTGAGTGAATGAAGGTGCGCTCAGGTGAAGAGGAACAGGAGGAAGGGAAAAGAAAGAGAGAATGAAGGAATAGTTACAGTAAGACACAGGGGAGTGGATGAAATTACCATGCAACAAAGTGGGAACTGGAGACATAAAACCAGAGTAGAGAATGGATGGGAAAAGATGGAAGTCCCTTCATCCTCTGCTGCGACTGCCAAGAACACCGCTGTGTCCGCAGTGACAGGGAAAGCTGCAGTTGCATAGCCAAACTCTGTTGTAGGGACTGGAGGAGGAAGGCCATTTCTTGCCCTAATTACCCATTTAATATAGAAAGAAAATTCATGCAGGGTATTAGAGGATGATACTGTTTCGTTCAGCAACTTTTCTTTAAAATGTTCTTTTGAAGCGGTGCAAATTTTACCTGGCCATGGGAATATAAAAATACAGTCTGAAAAATTAGGTATTTGATGCACTGAAAAATTAGAGGAGCAAATTGCTTCATGCAGAGTGATGAACGTAATGCACTCCATTTATAGCAGTTATGTTTATAATAGATATGTCTTCAGAATAATAAACCAGGTTTATTAGATAAAGTTACATGCTGTCCATTTTTTACTGGTGATAAAAAAGTTGTTAAGGATTTCCTGGTCTTTTTTAGTATTTCTTTGTGACTAGTTCTTCTCACAAAATTCTTGCTACTGTGCAAATGCAATTAAGATAAGTATTTTTAAACAGGTATGTTCCGTCTTCTGGAGAGAAAACAGTAGCAGAGACCAATGTTGGTGAATAAATATAGAAAACAGGCCAGCCTTTGAATTTCCTGACACATAACTGAATAAATCTTTTCCATGTAAACCAATTCTGTAGAAGAAAGATTTCACAGTGTAGCTGGACACGGCAGTAGTAGCTACCTCTTTCCTCTCTGTCTTGAAGTCTCGGCATCTGGCAGGTTTACCTTGACTTTCAGCAATAAGCTTCTTTCAAATAAATATCACTTTTCCTGGGTACAAATGGATGTTCAGCAAACGCAGACAGAAAGTCAAAACCCAAAGGCAGGAACAAACAGTGGTTGTATGTTTCAGAAATGCTGTGAGTGTGTTTTAAAAGCATGTGACAACATAAATATTTTGTCCTGGTTTGATAGTATTGCAAGCTTATAACAGGAGCTGGGAAAGTTTTGAATTACTGCCTCTAGATACAACTTTTTATTGAAGCAGCATATTACTGCTCGACAAAAAAATTCATCTGTTGAACTCCTCCGCTACCCCAGACCAATAAGTAGCAGCTGGACCTAACGTGGGCCTTTCACATGCTGGAGAATATACCTGCTTTCACCCGGCCAGCGAGGGAGCATTAATACTCTGCTGCAGCCAGGAAAACACGTGTGTGCTACCAATTAGGAAACCTTTCAAAGTGTGGCTTTGCAGCCCATCTGTGATCCGCAGACCTCAGTTTGGGAACCATTATTCTCTACTAATGGCACCTGGGGAGCGGGAGGGATGGAAAACTGTGGGGTTCGAGGGAGCGGAGTCTATTAAATGCTATGGCAACAGGTAGCAAAACAGCGTTCTCCCTTTCTCCCTTACTAATTAGTAGCTGTTAGCATCTGGAGTTGACTGTCTGTTGGTGGATGTAATTTGCCGCACTCCATCTTGTGATGGTGCAAGGAAACTGAAGGACAATGCAAGGAGCAGTCAAGCCAAGAGGCAAAAGAAATACTAGGAACGAACTCCTGTACACTTATTTTGCAATACTATATTTAAAATAAAATCATGCTGCTGGAGGCCTGGGGGTAATGTGCCTAACATAGCAATATTTTTCTACCCTGTCTGAATGGTTTTGCTTACATTCTCTGCATTCTTTTGGCAGAAAATAGTCCAATACTGTTCTTTTCACTTGTTTGATGTTTCCAGAAAATGAAATTGCCAATTGAAAAGAAAACTCCCGTGGTAGGTCTGAGGAAAATCTTTCTCCTTAACCATTGGTGATCCAAACCCATCGGAAAGGAGAGGTTTCCAGGTAAGCTCTGGCCCTGTGGCACGTTAGTAGAGGACCAGAGAAGGAGCCACAGGCAGGAGATTGCCACTGTCCATAGGGAGAAGCAGGTTCACTGCAGTCCTTCCCCAGAGAGTCGATAGTGGAGTCGTCCTTCTTACCAAAGCTGAATGTTTTGAGATCACCATCTTTCTATTAGATATGATTATTATTAAATAAATTTGGCCCATGTAGTTCAACATTGTTTGGGGAGAGAGGAGGAAATGTGTCTGAAGATGTAGTGTATTTGCAAAAGCTTCATTTCCTGTGGAAACCAAGCTAAAGAGAAGAATTTCAGACTTAAATATTGCATATACTTGGTATGTTTGAAGGCAGGAGTGAAATTAGACCAATCTGTTCAATTGCATTGGTATTTTTATGCTTGACTGTATTAATCTCTTTCATTCAGTGCTTGATTACTACCAAGCTCAACAGAGTTTCCTCACTGACTGGCTGGAGAAGAAAAAGGAGCTGACACCAAGAGATGTCAAAGGAAAGACCTGTCAGCTGAAACTGTGCCCAGGACCTAACACAATGTTTCAGGGATCCTATACAAAATTAAATGGGGTGGTTGCTATTCATTAGTTAAGTACCAGGGTTTTCCAGGTACCATCCTGACATGCCACAAAAAGAGCAATAATTGTTGTAAAGGTGTCCTGATTTTGGCTGGGATGGAGCTAGTTTTCTTTCCAGCAGCTACTGTGTTTTGGATTTGGTATGTGAAGAATGTTGACAATGCACTGATATTCTTAGTTGCTGCTAAGTGATCAAGGACGTCTTCCAGTTTCCCAGATTTCGCTAATGTGCAGGTGCAAAAACCTGGCCAGTATCGTTGACCCAAACAGGCCAAAGCCAGTATTCCGTACCATAGACGTCATGCCTGGTACAAGTAGGGGTCGGCTGGTGGGCCAGATCCCTTTTTCCCTCTTTTCACTGGTTTGTGCTTTCGTTCATTCATCTGTTCATTCCCTCGCCTGCTTTCTCTGGAACTTGCTGTTCTGGGATAGCTGCTGGGAAATATTCCTGTTCCGTGACTGCTGCTCGGGACGGGCTGTATCAGTCATCGGGTGGTGAGAAATTGTGCATCGTTCATTTTATGTATTCTATTATCATTATATTTTATTATTATTATTATATAATATAATTATGTCTATTGTTGTAAGAAGTTCTAGTTACACGTATGCACATCTGCAGAACGTAGGCTGCTATCCTGGCTTCTCATGATCTATGCCGAAGTGCAACCCTTCAAGTTACATCAGCTCTTTGTCATCAGCAGATGGACAGTTTCTAGTGACTTAATAAGCACAGTTCTGACTACTCATGTACTTATGTTTTCTTTTGCTGCTTTATGTGGGTTTTGAGTTTGGATGAACAATGAAGCAGCTCTGCAGGAAGTCAGATATTATGAGAAACTGTAAGAAAATTGGAATTTCTTCTAAAACCAGAAGTTGCAGGTTATTTATTAGGTAAACAACATGGCTTAATAGAAGTACAGCGTTTCCATTTTTAACTGTGCCTAAATAGAAGCTCCAAAGTTCAAATATCATCAGCTTTGCAGAAATAGATTTTAATTTCCCCCTGTGTTTTTAATTTGTGTACCAGCTTGACCTTGAAGGCCTGCCAAAGAGATAAACTATCTTCTGAAAATGCAGAAGAAATGATAAAAGCTATGGGAGCTAGGTGATGATGGGCCCTTGAAAATCCCACTAGATACCCATCTGCATTTTTAGGCACCTAAAATAAAAATCTGTCTTCAAATCTGCAAAGCAATCAGTTGCTCATTGGGTCTCTGTAATGGCAGATTTAAAGATCTGCAGGTGCACTAATAAGAAATCAGCAGGATCTGAAGCAACATGAGTAGCTGTGTTACACGAAAGAACTGAAATGGTAAACTGGGATGGGCTGCAGGAACGACTCAAAGAAAAAGTCTCTGGTGAAGCTTGAGGAACAGAAGGTCCATAGGGACCATATGGAAATATGTGATTTGGGGTGCTTTTGATGCCTTTTTTTTTTTTTTTCCTGTTATCATTACTGTTTGGTTCATATGTTTTACACCAGATTCATCTTATAATTTTTTTCCAAGCTCAAATTCAGCAGTTCAGTGGCTGGCAGTGGGTTAAACCCTATTGACACATACGATAAAGCAATACTGAAGTAGTTGGTTTTGGTTTGGTTTTGTGTTGGTTTTGTTTTGTTTTGTTTTTTTTGTAAACTATGCTGTTGAGAGGAAAGGCTTGGGATGCAGGCATTGTCTGAGACATGCAGATTATAGAGGCGAGAAAAAAAAATCTATAGAAACCATACCAAAATAGTCTTAATTACTGCACTGGTTTGTAGTGCCCAAGTCATCGAGAAGGAGAAGAATGGCAGAGAAAGTGCAAATGAAATGAAGGTGAAAGAACACAAAATTAATTCTAATGTTTTCCCTTATCTCCAAGTCCTGCCTGTGGTTTCTCTACATTAAAAATATTTTTTTGAAGTACCATTTCATTCAACGGATACACGATACCTATATCAAAGGTAGCCTAATACTTCGCAGGATGAAGTTAGATACACCCAGCTGTAGGATTTTTCTGGCTGTGATTATAGAAATTCATTTGTACTGCGTTTTTAGCTCAGTGGCCCATTGTGCTTGTTCTGTTTTTTTAGCCTGCAAGAACAATGACTGTCACTTTATGAGAATGAGGTTGTAAATCACTTACTTTTTCAGTTCAATGTTTTCCCCCAGCGTCCTTCTCTGAGAGCATCCGAGAGCGCTGGGCCTGGAGGACACCACTTCACCGCTTGGTCCCTACGAGTGCCACTGGCATCTCGTTGGTTTTAATTCGTCTGCGTGTTTTTTCTGAACTACCAGTCACTGTCGCTTTGGAGTGCCCTTTAAAATATATGTAGAAAGCAATTATCTCTTGCCCAGAATGATATACAAGCTTGAGAAGCGATTTTGGATTTCCTTCATTAATGTATTCTGATGTGGGTTTTAAAAATCCTATTTAAAAGAAAACAAATTAGTGAAAACCAAGTAAAAGCTCTCCAAATCTGGCATGTGTTTATGTTATCTGTGGAACAATTAAAAGGATTTTGCAGGAGATACTGTTTTATCGATATCCAATGTGTCAGCCGTGCCAAACAATGAAAGACAGTTAGAGAATGGCCCAAGTTGGAGAAAATTGGGTAATTATACAACTATAAACAACAAACTTTATGCAACTATAAATGACAAACTTTATTATTCTTTTAATTGAGAGCTATTGAAATTATTTTTTGCTTCTTTTTTGAAGGCAAACACACAAATTTTTAGCCAGGTTGTTCAACGTGTTATTGCTTCTTGTATCTACAAGGTCTTTAACAGAGAGCATTATCCTACCTTCTGATTTGTCTTGTGTATTAATTTACAGATGGAAATGAACCATCTCTGTTTGCTTTAATTTAACCAGAAAGGCACAGCAGTCTGACTATGGATTGAATATATGATAAACTTTTACAGAGCAGCACACATGTAGTCAGAATTTAGGATTAAATGGTGTGGCAGTGGGACTGGTCACTTATTACCATTTTTTATTTACTGTACCATTGTGATATGTTCTGTACCACAGTTGCAGGTAGATAAGCAATAACTTGGTGAACTGTGATGCTCAAATGCATGGATATTTCTTAAAATTTTAATAGAGAAGTATTGTAGTTGTTACAATCTTAAGATATTTACTGAGTACTAGAAAAAGCAGGAATAATAGATCTGTAGCGGCTCTCAGTCAATCTGGAAAGTTAAATACTGCCTTTTTGGAGAATTTAACTGCACAATCTTACACTGCGGGGACATTTTTTGCACTCCATCTACTTGATTTTATTTATTTATTTTTTAAAACCAGAAGTGAGAAGAGAGAACTGTCATTGCTTAATATTATTGTATGGGTGTAACCATCAGCCTTCACTGAGGATAGTGGTAAGGAATAGCCAAGCTGTCCTGCAGAACCAGGGCCTGAAAATACCATCAGCCTCTGCTGCAAACACCACCACGTGGCATCAGCCAGAGCAAAAGCACGTGCTTCGTGTGTAAGGCGAGAGGGATTTGCAGCCTCCCGTGCTACAACAGTCTCTGCATGAGAAGGAGAGGAGGAAGAAGAGAGAAGCAGTGACGGTTGGAGAAGGATGAAGGAGAGAGAAGGAGCGCCAAAAGGACTGAACACGTCTTGAGTGCACAGCCCCAAGAGAAGCTATCAGAGAGAGTTTTTTGGCTGAATGGGAACAGAGGTGGCTCCTAACGTCCTCCAAAGAGAATCTCTCCAGAGGAGCAGTGCACAACCTGGGCTCCTGCCTGGGACCTCTCCTGCTCTCCAGATGGGGAGTTGCCCAGCACCAACTGCTATGCCAAAGGTGGACACAGCTGTGAATTTAAGTGAACTTAACGTGGTCCAAGTGAACCTGGAGTGCTTCGACCACAGCTGATCTGCTGCAGCCTTCTTGAGGAGTAAGGCTGAGTTATTTCCGAAATGCAATGGACCTGGAGTGGAGGTTTATTTCTCTTGACACATGATGGGTTTTAGCACATTTGTAAGCCTTTGCTTAGGCACTCAGGTAATTCTGACTTAAAATGGAGGCACTGACAGTTTTTCGGCACACTTGGGTATGTGGTGGTGCTTTCAGGCAGACATTTTGGTGTATGGGTGCCAAGGCACCTGTGAGATTGCTTTTGATGGCCAACACAACACACTGGAGATGATCATTCATGCTCTTCCTGCAGGCCCTGCAGTGCCTCTGGGGCACCCCATCTGTATTCACGCTGCAAGCCATCTGGGCTGCCCACAAGTCTGATATCTATCCCAGAAGCACTTACACCACTGCTAGCAAGGACTTTCTTGCATTTGTCCTGTCTGTAAGTGATCTGCAACATGCTCACCTGTAACACTTACACAGCCTTGAATGAATGGCTATGGTGCTTAATGAGGTCATCAGGGTCCACACTGACCTCCCTGCATCAGAGCAGATGAGCTGGCTGAGGCTTGCAAGACCAAAGGTGGATGGATGACATGGGAAGCAGGACAATCCGTAGAGCTCACAGCAAGAGAGTGAACATCCCATTTCCAGAGTCAAGCAATTAGTTGATTCCAGGGACTTTTCAACTTGTGCCAGCCATATCTTGCAGCTAGCTGCTTGAAGACCCTTTAATGGGACCAAGTCATCCTCCAGACTTGGGATGACGGACACTGAGGTGCTAATTGCAGAATGCAAAATGAAGCCAGTTGGCTTCTGGTTCAGGAGATACATTGCCTTCATTTCTGGTTCTCATCAAGGTCTGGAACTGGGCATATACACTCCCTGCAAGGTAGCCACGTCAGACAATTAAGGCACAACCGTTTGGCACCAGCCACGACCAGCATCATAGCAGAGATCTGCAAGCTCGTATGCCATCTGGCTTGTCTCTTCAAAGTTTTTGGCTTTGTTATAATTTTGGCAGCCAATCCAAACAGGAAATGGTCATTGAAATCTGAGCTTAAATTTCTTGCCAGCAGACCACCGCTTGCTTAACCTTGAAATACTCGATGAAAGGTTTCTGCTCTGTTCCTAAGTGTAGGTGCAATGAGGGGAAAGCAACTTTGTGCTTTAACGTGCAGTGAGAGGATGTACATTTCTATCTGTGGCACCCTTGTGACAGGACTGGGCAGATCCATGCAGGCCTCAAACTGGAGGAGACGGTTAGTAGTAAGTAAAGGACATCACCAAGTCAAGAGGACAGAAAAGCAGTGGAGGTAGAAACATACTGATAATACAGACTGAAATAAAATCCAGACTCTTGCTGTACCAGGGGTCTCTATGCTAACATGGGCTACAGTGATCCTCAGACCCACGTCACAGGTTTCTCCTTTTGGCTGTTAGCTTTTTTTAGCCTGAGTTGAAATTCCCTTATAGGGTTTACTTTAAAATAGAAGAGACACTGAATTAACTTTAGCAAAAACCAATATCCCCTCTTCTCTCTCTCCCTCCAAATCCCAGTGCCACAGTTGGAGTTTATAAATTGCTAAAGAATATAAGTAAAAGTAGTTTGGTTTATAACAGAGAACCATTCTCACTTCTTTAAGACAAAGCAACTTTCATGCGTGCATGCAGTGAGACACCTACATTGTCTTTTCTGCTTGTATTTAGCTGAAGATACAAGCATGCTTAGAAGTGATTTTCCAGGTATTTTTAGTTTTTTCACTCTGATTACTTAATTTGTAGGAGCTTCGCTGTGCAAAATCAAGCCTTACATATAGTGGCATGATTATTATTTTAGATGTGAAACTAGAATATGTGTTAAACATCTTCACAAGGCACCGAGACTCAAAATGTAAAACTTAAGTGTAAACATAAGGGAAAGAAAACTGCAAAGGCACATAAAATGGGTCTCAGCAGACTTTTCAGAACCAACCTGCCTAAGTAAGAGACCTTAGCATAGCTGTCTCTTCCACATCATTTTTTTAAAGTCTTATAGATGTCTTAACTGGAAAATATTCTTTTGAAGAGAATCACTTTTGGCTTCTTGGTTGATGGTCAGTTCCATACCACACCTTTTTATAGAAAGAGTTTCTTTTAGTAGGGATAACTAATAGTAATTTGATCAAAGTAAATGGAAAAGAAAGTTCTTAATATACAGTTTTTCTTGCTTGATGCCTGTGTTCCTCAGATTTAGAAACCAAGAGGAAGATTTCTTCCAAACACAAGTCCTCTCTCACATTTTATCTCTTGACTCTAGCCCTCCTGATCTAATTTCTTTCTTACTTTTGCACGCCAAACAACTGAAACTGCAACAAAATAATTTAACTTGCTCTTACAAATCTACTAGTTGATTCTACTACTTTTTTGTCCTGAAGGGCAAAGGGACCTGGGACAACTGGTTGATCTCCAAGGACAATCTCCGCAGAGCACAGGAACCACCACTCTGATGTGCAGGAAGTCAAGCAAATGAAGGAGGACGGCGTGGATAAGCAGGAACCGCCTGACTGAACTCAAATGCAGCAGATAAGGGAATGGAAGGAAGAAGTGGGAACAGCTACCCAGGAGTAATATGGAGACATTGCCTGAGCCTGCAGGGATGGAGTTAAGAAAGTTCAACTGAAGATGAAACTAACAAGGGATGTGAAGGGCAGCAAGATGTATATTGGTAGCAAAAAAAAAAAGGCAAACAAAAATGTGGGCCCCACCGCTCAGTGGGACAGGAAACCTCATGACAGAGGACATGGTGAAGACTGAGATGCTAAATTCCCTTTTTGCCTCATTTTTTATTTGAAGGATTTGCCCTCACACGTTCCTGAGCTTACTAGCAGAGTCTTTGTGAACAAATCACTACTCACAGTAGAAGAAGATTGAGTCAGGGACCACTCCAGCCAACTGGACACACAAGTCCATGTGGCCAGGTGGGATGCATGTGAAGATGCCAAGAGGTCTATCTGATGTCTGAGTCCGTCACCCTTAAAAGGCTTTGATCAGAGGAGGTTCTTGAAGACTGGAAAGAGGCCAATGTCACACCTGTCTTCAAGAAGGGCAAGGAGGATCCATGTAACTAGAGGCCGTGCAGCCTCACCTCAGTCCCTGGGAAGACTATGAAGCAAATTCTCCTCGAAGGATTGCGTCATTTTTGAGCACAGGCAAGATAAGAAGGTGACTGAGATCAGCATGGATTTACCGAGGGAAAACTGTGCCTGACCAACCTGATTCTTTTTTATGAAGACATGAATATATCTGTGGATGAGCTGAAAGCAGTGGAGGTTGTTTACATCATCTCCCATAGTATCCTTACAGCCAAACTGATGAAACACAGATGGGCTAAGTGCACAATACAGTGAATAAAAAATTGACGGGACTGCTGGGCTTAGAGACTTGTGATCAACAGTACAAAGTCCAAACGGTGGTCTCTTACTGGTGGAGTCCCATGGAGATCGATACTGGTGCCAAGACCATTTAATGTCTTCATTAACAACCTGGTCAATAGGACGGAGTGCATCCTCAGCAAGTTTATAGATGACAATAAATGGGGAGCAGGAGGGTGGTTGATATGCTGGGGAGTAGGGCTGCCACACAGAGACCTGGACAGGCTGAAGAAATAGACAGTAAGAATCACTCAAATCAATGAAGAACGAACTTTGATGAAATCGAACAAAGTGCAGCGGTGATGCCGCTTTGCAGGAAAGGACTTGTGGGCTTTGGTGAATAAGAAGTTGAACATGAGTCTGCAGTGAGCCCTCAAACACCAACTACATACAGGCTGTGCTAGCAAGGGTGTAGCTAGCAAGCCTAGAAAGGGAAGCTGTTGTCTCCCCTACTTAGAACCAGTGAGACCCTATCTGCAGTTTTGGAGTCTCCAGTAGGAGAAAGATACTGACAGAGAAGGACTGCCAAGGTGATTGGGTACTGGAGCACGTGATGTATGAGGGGCTAAGAGAGATGCATTTGTCAAGTCCGAGACAAGAAGGCTACCTGGTGATCCTAGTGCAGCCTTCATCTACCTAGGGGAAGTGTATAGAGAAGACGGACCAGATTTCTCAGAGGTGCTTTCTGGCAGGCGAGAAGCAATAGACACGAGTTGCAATAATGCAAATTCTGACTGGATATTAGGGAAAAAAGATCTACAGTGAGAGTAATAAAACATGGGACAGGTTGCTCAGAAAGTTGTGGAACGTGGAGAAAATTGGAGATATTTCAAACAATTGGACAAGGCCTTTAGCTAACCTGAGTTAGATCTGCTTTGAGTAATTGATTGGAATAGATGACCTCAAGAGATCCTCCAACCTAAATTATGCTGCAATTCTGTGATTTTATTATTCTTGCCCTGCAAGTGGCTAAATGAGAGGAGACACAAATGAAGGAGCAGATTTAGGCAGCTATTCAAATCCATCCCACTAAGTCCTTTGAGTCAGAGGAAGAAGAGGATTGTAGAGAGAAGTAATACATTTTACTAGATCAACTGCTATAGCTGGAAGAGAAAAACAGATATATTTTTTATTAGGTTTGAAAGAGAAGCAGGGCTCTTCGAAACTGAAAACAAGTAGAGAACAACTGCTCTAAATTTTATGTTTACATTTAGCAGTGGAAAAAGGTAGTAGGTACTTTCAGAGCAAAGAATCCTAGACTAGAACAGAGAAGCATCTGTAGGATAGAAAGAGCACTTCAACACCAACACCAGCTCATGCATTTTACCCTTAGCCCCTCAAACTTTGCCTTCAATAACAAACGCTTTCTTCAGATATTTTCACAGCTCTAAGAACAACGTGTCCCCACAATATGCTGTAGGAGTCACCATGAAAAAGATATTCTAAGTAACTACCAACAAACCTAAGAAAGCTTCATCATCTGGACTGAAACCCAAGAGTCCCTATCGATTTCCACCACAGCTTCATTAATCACTTTCTGTGCAAACAATAATTTCCTAGTCACAACCAGCAACATAAAAAATAAATAGAATACATCCAGAACCAAGACCAGCGCACCTACCTCTGCAATCATTCAATCCCTAATCAATCATTTAAAACAAAACAAAAAGGTTGGGGTATACACTCAGATCCTGAAACACTAGTGTATGAGCTTTGGGGAAATCTCACAACATCTACCCCAGTCCCCCCAGGATCATCATCTGTGAGGCATTTCTGTGAAAATAGACCCCCGTCTTTAACCAAACCACCACACTGCCATATACAAACTCTCTACATTTAAAGTCACACCAATTGTATGCATCTGTCCGGGTAACACCCCAGCCTTGAAGGTAATACTGAATTATCATCCATACTGGAAGAAAGTTGGAATTTATTTCTTTCCTTGGAAAATAAATTGGCATCACATTCCCTCCCACACCTCCACCCCCTCCAGTCTCACTAAGTTCATTGCCCAAAGCAAGTTTCCTGGAGATCAACATGCACCACTTGTTCCGGCCATTGTTCAGGAAGACTGGGGCTTTTGGCAGGGGGCCCACTTGGCTAAGCAAGGAGCTGCTTAATGAACTAAAATGCAAAGCACATAAGAAGTGGAAACAAGGGCAGACAACAAAGGAAAAGTATAAAAGTATTGCTCAGACATGTTGGGACAAAACCAGAAAGACCAAAGCCCAGTTGGAGCTAAAACTGGAGAGGAACATAAAAGGTAACAAGATGTGATTTTACAAGCATGACAGAAGTGAAAGGAAACTCAGACAAAATGCGCGCCTGTTTCTGAATGGGAGAAAACCTAGTGATGGACAGTATGGAAAAGGCTGAAGTACTCAGTGACTTTTTGTCTCAGGGAAAACCTGCTCCCAGATCTCTGCACACACCAGTGGTGTATGGGAAGGAGGACAGCCAACCGTGTATTGAAATCCACAGGGCTGGATGAGACTCCTCAGCAGGTGCTGAAAGATATGGCTGATATGCTTGTGAGGCTGCCATCATTTGTGAAAAATCATGGTGTTTGGGAGAGGTCCCTGATGACTGCGTTCATGTTACACCCAACTTTAAGAAAGGCTAGAAGGACGATCTAGGGAACTGTAGGCTGATCAGCCCCACTTCAGTCCTTAGAAAAATAGCAGAGCACATCCATTTCTGAACACATGAAGGACAGGTGGTAATTAGGAGCAGTGAACAGGTTTATCAAAGCAAATCACTTCTGTGGAGATGAAGGTGGACTGAGTACTGGGCTACATTAAAGGATCACAGCCAGCAGGTTGAGGTGGGCTGGTGATTATTTCCCTCTATTTGACACTTGTGAGGCCACATCTGGAACACCAGTTTGACCATCCCATTTCTCCCCTGTGTCCTCAGTATAAAGAAAATATTGACATATTAAAGTGAGTCTTGGGGAGGGTTGCCAGGATGACTGGGAAGAGCATGGCTAGTTCAACCTGGAGAAGAGAAAGCTACAGGGAGGTCTGATTGTTGATTTCTACTGCCTAGTGGGAAAGTATAGAGAAGGCAGAGACAGACATGTAGCAAAAGTACCTGCTATAGCAAAATTACATGCTATAGCAAAGGCAATTTTGGTCACTGGAATGACCAGAAATATTCAAAGCTCAGATGGACAAGCCCCTGACCAATCTGATCTCAGTTTTGAAGTTAGCTCTGCTTTGAGCAGGAGTCTGGACTATGTGATGTTGAGTTCACTTCCAACCGAAACCCTCCAACGTTTTTATGATTCTGTGTTCAGAAAACCTAATTCCTTTCTGTGGTGAAAGGACT
Source organism: Phoenicopterus ruber ruber (assembly GCA_009819775.1). Classification (NCBI taxonomy): domain Eukaryota; kingdom Metazoa; phylum Chordata; class Aves; order Phoenicopteriformes; family Phoenicopteridae; genus Phoenicopterus; species Phoenicopterus ruber. The sequence goes on along the minus strand of CM020215.1, from coordinate 53,325,440 downwards.
GATGTCATGGATGCGGGGAGGATGGCAAATGTGAGCTTGTATCATTCTTGTCTGGAAACTGAAGAAGTATGGGCTGGACAAATGGACTCCTAGATGAACTGAAAATTGGATGGGCCACCAGGCTGAAAAAATAGTCATCAACAGCTCAAGGTCAAGGCAGCAGCCAGCAGCAAACAGAGTGCCCAAGGGCTTGATAACGAGTCCAATACTGTCCAGTATCTTCATCAGCGACATGGGTGATGACACAGAATGCACCCTCAAAAAGCTGTGGAAAGTTTGGTAGATTGCACCATGACAGTCTTGAGCTTGGGGCATACGGCCAGTGAAGAGGGATTGAAGGAGCTGCGTTTGTTTAGTCTGATAAAGAGGATCCGTAAGGGGAGAATCTAAGAGCAGCCTACAACAGCTTGAAGGGGAGTTACAAAGCCAACAGAGCCAAAGTCTCCTAGTAGACAGCAGATGGTATAAAAACGTGCAATGGCTGCAAATCACAGCTTTGAAGGTTCAGAGTGGACATCAGGAATGACTTATTCACTAGGAGCACAGGGCAACAGTGGAACAGGCTTCCCAGAGAGACGGTGAATCTCTGCCTTCACAAGTTTTCAATACTTGCTTGGCTAGACAGAGCCACAAAGCCTGATTTAGTGTTTGCCATAGACCTGCTTAAGCAGGACTCTGGACTCAGTGAGCACTCTTCCAATCAAAATTTCAATGGCTCTGTGAACCATACTGCATTTGAGCAACACATGGAAGACTTGCCAACATGTCTCCATGACCACCACGATAAATGCACCGCTACAGAGGCATCAAAACCTCTGGCTGCTGCACAAGCACATCCCAGAACACACCATGCGCTGGCCAGTGAGACAGATACCCATGCAGTTTCCATGGTAGTAAAATAACAATAACCACACACTGGAAAAACTCACAGAGATCATCAGTAAAGGACAGAAGCTCCCAGTTAGCAGAAGGACTTTTTTCACAAAATAGCCACTCCGTCTGCGACTGCTCAGGCCTAACCCTCCAGGGAGGTGTACAAAGCGCCGTCAGAAGAGGAGTGTGGGAACTAAAATGCACACCCCTGCTGGACACTAAAAATTACAGACTAAATAGAGATTGGCTTTATGGCACATTGTAGTTCCCTCCCCAAGCCCCTCCATCTTTCACAGACAATGAATTACCTGTCTTTTTCTCTTTTTGCCCGATAGGAGCTAATGACCTTATCAACTTTTTCCTTGCTCACACCACTCTTACGCTCCACAGGTACCAACCACTTTCTCGCCCAGATAGTCTAACTATTTAACGTAATCAAGTTAAACTCAGACCAGCTGTTCAGTTGCCTTTAACACTGAAGATGCTGCTTTTATTTCAGCCTTGAAAAATGGCTCTTGTAGCTGAAAGGCTGTCTGTTTTTTTCCAACAATCTGCTGGGTCTAATAAAAGATGTTATCTCCCCCTACAAACCTTGCCTCATTTATATCCGTAGATTATCATGCTATAACAACAATGCTACTTTTCTGAATTATATCATTTCAAAGAACCATATTTTCAAAGAAAAATGCATAATCCTCTCTTCCACTACCGCCCATTTCCCTATATAGAGGCGCATGCCCAGGCTCTGTAAACTGGATTTTCTAGTGGAGCTAGATGATATGACAGAAGTTTAATTTACTCTAATTTGGAATGCTGCAGGTCTTAATCCTGATATAGGTCAAAACTTACTTCTTACAGTCTGCTGAAGGCTGATGTAAGTCAGCCATTGAAAGTTATCTGTTTGTCTTTATGAACTGCATCAATCTCAGACTCGTCAGTACAAACACAAACAAGACTATGTTGTAGCAGACTTCTGTGCTCCTGGAAATTGCAGAGCTGAGCAATTTATAACAGTCAGATGGTCTGTCAGGCCTGTGTTCTTTAGGGCTAGCGATCTTGGTTGACAAGGAATCTTTTCAAACACTTATTTTTAATTTTTTACTGATCTTAAATCAGCCCATTAGCTAGCTGCTGGAAATACAGGGGAACTTCTGAGGCCAAAAAGGAATCACAGTCCTCTCTTGTTGGACTGTATCCCATGTCTTAGACATGTCATTTCAATGTAAGACTAATTTAAGATGAAGGCTTGTGTAAAATTCTGATGTTGCATTAAAGAAGGATTGCAGCAAGCAATAGTTAAAGTACACTAAATTCTGTAACTTTTGTAGTTGTTTATAAACCAATTATACTCTTGCTGGAAGCCAGCACCATCATTGGAACTATTCCGGATTTTCACTTTCAACAGTTTCACTACAGGTCAGAGTTCACTATAAGCTGCTCCACTGTATAATGAACTAAGCCAGAGGGGTTGGCTTAGTAGTCTAAGTATCAGCTTTGAAATATCCTGACACCCTGGAAACAAAGGTTTAAATCCCAGCAGGGTTGACTCAACCCTTCCACTTTTTGAGACAGATAAATGGTGTGCAGTGCACTAGACTATCTATGGACCTCTCTGATAAGGTGAGACCTGAAGAGGAGACGTGATCTATTCTCTGCACACGTTAAAGGGCTCATTGCCTTTTTCTTACGGATAAGTTTGTTTCAATTCTTGGCCAAAATTTTGCATCTCCAAGAGTTGTGAAGTTCAATCTGTATCGCTTGTCTGAGTGACTGTTGCCTCCTGTTTTAGACAGAAATGCTCCAGTGAGACTGCCCACACTTCAGCCTGATCCAAAGCCCATCAAAATTAAGGCTGTTCTCGTAACCTTTATATTGATTTTTTTGGGTGCAGCACCTTCCAAAAAACCCTAGGTCCGTCCCCCCCCAAACCCAAATATTATTAATAACAACCCCTGCAGTACAGTATATCAGCAGCACAAATGCACGTGTAGTACCATATATTTATGTCCTCTTAGATATGCATCTGTGCACACACCTAATACGAAAATGAAATCAAACAAATGTGACTCAGTCCTTCCAGCTACCTCAGCCCACTTGTCCCAGTTGTGCAGCATATTAGCATTCATCTCACAGTGATTTGCCTACAGAAATTTTGCAAGATGAAAGTTTGATGCGTAAGAAGAATCTCAGGACAGAGCGGTTCCCTTAGCAACCTTGCAGCCGGCTCCAGCAGCCCTGACCCAGCTACAAAGCCCTTCACGAGCCGAGGAGACACACTTAATGACAGCTGGCTGAAATTTGGGAGTACTGATAAACTGCCTTCTTATCTGGAAATCACCTTTGAGGAATATTATCTTTATTGACTTGCTTTTAAAAAAGCCCACAAACTGCTGCTACAAATTAGTACATAATAATAAGCAGCAATACCAATTTATTAGTGTGCCCTCCCTCTCCACCAGTAAAGCACCTGGGGCACTGAATAACAGAGTAAAAATAAACACAGTGTAATTAATTAACACTGATTACACTCCCTCCCCTCTGCACCATCTCAACTGTAGCTGTTTAGTCCTGTCTGGCTCACCCGTGCCTCTCCCCATGCCACCTCCACCGGGGAGCCCCTTGCCGCGTCCCCCAGCTCTCCGTTGCCTCTGCAAGCTCTGGCCTTGCCTCGTGTCTCAGAGTCGGCGTACAACTTTGTCCTCTCTCTATTTTTGTCAGTTATGCCCCTGCCTTCTCTCCCCTGCCCTCGTTTCCTAACAAAAAGGCCAGTTTTGTCTTTTGTTGGAGAAGGCAGTAAATTACGGGTACGACAGTATTGTGGTAGAGAGGAAATATTTAGAGAATAACATGTGCAAGTATTGCTATGCTTTCCCAGGTCTTTCTATCTGCAACGTTAAAAATAATTTTATCAAAAGTTTGCCTTTTAATGATATATTCACATGGTATCTCTGGGTCAGATCAGAGCCTCCTGGTTGACTACTGTGTTGTCCAAATTAAGAAAAATCAAACATCTCTCTCCATGTAGAGGTTGCTGGCATTGGCCTCTCTGCTTGGTTACAAGGTGTTGCCTTCCAGCCGAGTTTCAAGCTGAGTTTTGTAAATCTTCTCCACTTCACACTAGAGCTGATTCATGGACAAAGACAACGTTTAGCTGGTAGGGATTGCAACAGAAAATTTTTGGTGTGTTTGTGCAGAGCTCTGTCACAGACTGATGTTCTCTGTAGGTCAAAATGTAGGTCATTGTCAAAATAATGCTAACAAGATGAGGATATTAAATATTGTTATATGTCGGGGAAAAAAAAAAGGCCTTTAGCATCTTAACTTTCTCCAATGTGCTCCTTTTCATGCTCAGCCCCTGTCACCACATGCCCATCTCTGCAAAGATTAACCAGCAAAATCCCCACTGAAGACCACTGTGCCAGTGTACCAACTCATGAGAACTCGGTAACACCTTCCAGCCTTTTAAAAATAAAAAGAGAAAAGAAAAACTATGGAAGTTTTGTTATATGTTATAATAGTTATCACATGCTGTAAACTGTTACATGCTGCAACAAGTTTGAATGAAGCTTGTGGTTACCTCCATTGCGTTATTCGTATTACTATTAAGACAAAACAGTAATGAAAAAATCTTAGCAAGATTTATAAAGTTCTGATGGGGATGGACCCCTTGTCTCCGAGATAAAAGTTACCTATGTAACTCTGCATGTCAAAGGAGGATATTCCCTTTCACAGCTTATGTTAAGCGGGAAATTGTAAAAGTTGTGGCTGAAAAATGAGCACTGTGTACCCGTGCAAGACTGTAGCTGGAGATGTGACAGTGTGTGTGACAGCAGCTTCAGCGTTCGTTCATGCTGGGGTGAGCATGAACCTTCTTTCCTCAGATTTGCATTTTGAAGGGGTTGTTTGTGGGGAAGATGAGGTGTTTTATGACAAATACGCTCAGCCTAAACCACCACTCATTCTAAGTCTCAATTCTGCATCTGTAGCTATTCAGAAATAGATATAAGTAGGTTTAGATTAAATGCTGATAAATAGATAAAATATGTTTCCACATCTCATGTTATTTAGAGTGATTTTCCTCAACTCACTCACCAGTCTCCAAAGCTGAAAGATATCCCTTGTTACGAGTAGATGCACATACACAGTTTATCATTTTGAATCATCCTTTCACCTTGGGATCAGCCGGGGCCAAGTTTAGGCACAGGCACAGCAGGTAGCTGCCTTGGACGGCTAACTGCCAGTGGCTGCAAAATTACAATCAGCTCGGGCTTCCGCAGCTTTGGCTCTTTTGCCTGCTTTTGCCTGCTTTTGCCTATCCTTTCTCCTGGAAGAGGAGAGCGGCTGCCTGAGCCACTCGAGGTACCTGCAGAGCGAATGTCTCTCTCTGCCTGTGTGGCTGGATGTGCCACTGCCCTGTGGTTGGGGTCGGGGTGTGGTGCTGGGGGGTCGTTTCTCTGGGGGTGGGAAAAGAGGGGCAGGCTCATTGCACTGCCGATCTCCATGTCTTTACCTTCCCCCCTTCCCCATGCCATTTGTGCAAGGGCACAGATTCACAGAGCGAAGGGAGGGGAAGGGAGCAGACCTATACCCTCACTCAGCACCACCAAAAATCTTCTGTAGTCTCCCCAAACCTCCCCGAACCACTGAAATTTTCCAGCCCTCTGCACCACTCATCCCTCTTCCTTCTCTCCCTTCTCCCCAGGCATTTCCCGTTCCTGGCCCCTGATACCTCTCGTCCCCCACCCACACGTGCCTTTCCCCACAATCCCTATGCTGCACCCGGTTGTCCCTTTTCACTCTGGGTTTGCATGCCCCTCCCTGTGCACTTGACATAAACATTCCTGGCCTCTGAGCAAAGTACTCCTTTTTTCCCACCCCCGATGTCTGCCCGTGCGCCGGCACGGCTGCTGCCAGCCCGAGCTCTTGCTCAAGGCCACGGGGAGCAAACCGGAGCCATCGGCTGTGCACCAGCCCCGCCGCACCGTGATGCCAGCCGTGCAAAGCTGACAAAAGCTCTGGCCATGAAAGATGGTCCGATGAAGAATTTACAGTCTCAGCAGACAGGACGAGCAGAGGCTTGTGAGAAGGAAAACAGGAAAGCAGAGAGAAGAAATACGACAGCCCAACACGGAGGACATCGGTAATGTCTTCAGAGCTAGATGTGCTAAGATGGACCTGCATCTCAAAAAGAACAGGGTATGGCTAGGGGACCATCACTTACAGAAAGCAGGGTTACCAAGGTTTTATGATCGACCATGTGATCGTTGAAAAGGTTGAATTTAACCCTCTAAACACCTAGCTCAAATGAAAAATAATTTAGGACATTACTGTCTGAATAAAACATTAAGACATATTAAATATCCACAGTGGTGCCCTCTGAGTTTATAAACCATGACTATTGAAAATTTTAGACTTTTGAAACAAAGACAGAGGACTTGACTTCAGGGATGTGTCACCTCTGAAGCAGACCAAAATAATTACCGAATAGGTGGTGAAATATATAGTATAGGAGAAAGGACATTCTTGCTAGTACACTGCTCTAAATTAAGTGTGATTGAAAAGATTTCAGAAAGATATCGGTAATTTTTCATGGAATGGGAATTGAAAGATAAAAAGAAATGCGTCTGCCTCAGATATCCCAGTTTTGTGTTGTTCTGCTGATTAGAAACAGCCCAATTTGTTTTATGATATCATTTGTTACTGTACCACAAGGTTCCAATAAACACTTTAATAAACATCACAACCAAAGAACTCATCATCCCTGGTTATGTCTCCATAAAAATTTATGACAGCATCGTTCTGCCAGGGCTTCTGACTGAAGAATTTAACTTAGATGGTTATTTACGATTTTTTTTGGGGGGGGGGACAGATTTGTAGAAGAGTTGGATGCAGCTGGCTAATCACATCAGCCCCACACGTCCATAGCGGAAGGCATTTAAGACTTTTTGGGGGGACATTTTGTGCCTCCTGCCTTCCACAGTGGCCTAGTGCAAAAAGGGATGAGCAGTGGAGAGGTTACAAGCCTGAGCCTGGTCTCCAGCTCAAGCCTGTGGATGGGACACTGGCTCTACCTTGACATTGCCTGGCTGGCTACAGGTGCTGGTACTGGGGCTGGTGAGTGACTCTAGACACTGGAAGCTGAATTCCAGTCTCCTGCCTGTTGCTTTAGATATACCTAGAACCTGCCTGATCTTTGTGGTTGAAACACTGATGAGAAAACACTTGAATTGACGTTACTCCACAACCCAATTCTGTTCTTTCCTCCCAGTTTGCGGTTTCAGCTAATATTTTTGTATCAAGTCATATTGAAATAGTGAGATTATTTTCATACATATCTTAACAATACTTAATGCTATCAAATACTTAAAAATAAGCTCCGGTACAAAGGCCTTCAACAGAGACAGACTACAGGAGTAAAGGAGCAGAACAGCTGGGATGGAGGAGTAGCTCAGCCAAGGAGAGTGGAGGCTGGACCTGCCCACGGCTCTGGGCTTGGTGGGAACCGACAGCACCAACGGAGCAGTTCATAAGGAGAGGCACAAAAACAATAAGCAAGAAAGAAAAAAAGGTCCTTCTGTTAGTGCCGGTGAGGAGATCAGAGCTACTAAGAGCTCACCCCAGTGCTCTGGGCAGGCGCTGGGTGTCCTCCGCTCCCGTTCGCATCTGCATGGTGGGTGAGACTGGGAGCCTGCGCGAGCGCTCGGCACCATGCAGCACTCGTCCCTGGGAGCTGCTGCCCGGAGCCTCCTCTTTTTAACTTCTATTTTTCTTCAGTTTTATTTGCAGCATGGAAAAGTAAAATAGGAGGAAGGGATTTGATGCACGCAGAGATAGTTCAGTTTAATGGTGGCAACAATCTGTCAAATTCCCAATATTAATTGGCCACGTTTGTCTCCTCAGTTGAAAAGAGACTTTATCAGGAATGTGATTTATATAAAAGATAGCTGGTTTTATACCTCTTTATACAAGGCAGGCAATCTTGGCATAAATCAGCATTAAAGCATTTAAACAATAAGTTGTTAACTCATAGAACAGTAAGTCAGCTTCCAGCACAAGCCAAAATCAGTCACTGTCAGGTTCTGCTCACTTGGTAGGAGTCTCCAGGCAAATTCTCTCACATCTGTGCCTTAAAAATAGATTTATCTCAATGTGTGGGGGATTTAGCTCAGATTCTCATTGCAAAGAGGTCCATTTCCAGGCCATTTTTATAGCAAAGTCATAGACGCACACAGGTGTGGGGTTTTTATTTGTTTATTGGCTTGCCTTTTTTGGTTTTCTTTTTTTTTTTAAAGGAAATGTCACTGTTTTATTTTTCATGGGTATTGCACCACAGAGACCAAACATATATGGGCTTCACCACTTGCGTTCATTTGTAAGTTCTCCTATGGCTCAGTATATGACTGTTCTTTACTACATTGGCTTATGCAGCTTTTTCTTTTTCAATTTTCTTAGCGTTATTTCCTACTGTACAGCTCAAGACTAAAAATAAAGGATAAAATGACAATAAAGGCTCCCAGGGAAAAACAAAAGGGAGGAAACATGAAAAGGACTTGAGAAGAAAAGGGTACAAAAGCACAAAGTACAAAGGAGCCTAGAGTTGAAAAGATTATAGAATTAAGGGGAAAAACGTGCTAATGTAATCTTAAAAAAAAAAAAGAGAAATAATTCAAATGAAAAGCCATCAAAAGGAAGATAAAAAGGAGGAACATTTAAAATAAAAAGGGAGATATTTTTAGACAGCCTGTTTAACCTGAGGGGACAGCCCTCAGGAAAGCCAGATGTAGTTTACTGAAATTATTATCCTAATAAAATGTGTAACAGAACAGAGAGCACCATAACAACACTTTTAGTGGAGAACACAAAACCATGTTCTCCCTCTCCTTTCATAACACCTTCATTCTGAGTAGATCATGAGCACAGCTTTCACAACGGGTGCTGGCATTCCCAGCTTGTTAATTCTCCGCCGAAATGATGCCCGCGTGGCTCGTCCTTATTTTCCTGTGATAAACATTAAAAACTCAGTTTTCCCTGCCTATAAAATGCAGATATTATTTCCAGACCTGTCTCACCCTGGGGGGAGAGGAGGTGGATTAAGGGCCGATGGGGGGCGGTCCCCAAGCCCTCCGCATCCGAGGAGAGCAATGGGGATGCAGCCCTGCAGGGTGGCAGCACTGTCCCCAGCCCTGCCTGCCCGTTGCCCCTTCCTGAGGCTCATCCCGACAGGTAGCTTTAATTATTTATGCGGTGCTCTTAGAAGGGTTAACATCAAATGGCCGCTCTGAGGGCAGAAGGTGAGAGTCGGTTCAGCTTGGTAAAATGCGGTCATTAATTTTCTACATGATAATCTTTCATTACAGTGCTATATTTAAAGCTAAAAAGTCTTTTTTATCCCTCTTGTTCCAAGCCCTTATTTACAGCAACATCCACCTTTCCTAAAATACTACATTTTTGGCTGGGAATTGTTATGTTTATCCTAATTTCAGAAATGAGCTATTCTGAAAGATTAAAAAAAAAGAAAGTGTTACACTTGTGTTGAAGTGATATATCAATAAGAGAGCGCGGATTCTCATTAGTAAAGACAGTCTTCATTTCCCGTTTCGTTTCACTGGGCCCCAAGTATAAAGCAGTTGAAAAGGCAGTTAGATAAATTGACAAAAGAAACATCCACCAAGGACTATTAATCACAAAGGTGCAAATTCGCTTTTTGGCTTAGGAAGCCGCTAAGCTAAGTCACTAAGACTACTGGAAACTGAAATATCACTTGGTTCTCACCTTAATTTAATCTTGCTTTAAACCAGACAGAGCTGGTCTAGATGCACCATTGGATGCAGCTTGGCAGTTTTATGTTATAAAACCGGAGCACAAAGAACCAAAAATACCTTTTTAAAGTATTTGTCATGGGGATTTCGCTGGCCTGTATTGCATTAGAAGAGCCAGGTTGTCGCTGCTTAGACACACCATTAAGGGCAGGGAGTATGAAGTCCATGTTTCACACTGCAAGACACAGCTCTGTCTAGGTTAGAGAAGAAGATGGGCCATGGAGAAACTTCTCATTAGGTCTGCACACGTGCAGGGAAAGGCCTTGACAGGTGAGTTAGAAGGCCACAGAAATGGTCAGAAGTGGTGAGTGCAGTTCCCAGGCAGGCTGGGTAGTTGTTTCTGACGTTCATTAAAGCTTTCTCATCATGGGTGACACACAGCCAAATCCTATCAATGGCTGACCTAATCATGGCTGGGATGGGGATAAAGGAGGGGAGGCACGGCTGAAATCAGGGGAGCCTAGACAGCAGGGAAATTCAAGGTAAAAAATAGACCGCTGCCAAGCTCTATTTGACATTTCCCACGTGCAAACCCCTGGCAGTTTAGAATAGGTCTGCACAGTCAGGAGCAGATATAAAACCTCATTTCTGCCCACGGTCTGGTGTGGAAGGTGGGTTATCTGTGTGATGACTTCAAGCTAATCAGCCCTGGGAATGCCATCACCATCTTCTAGGGATGGCCCCAAATGCCTGACCCTGCCTTGGTTCCCTTCTCATTGCTCCCAGCAAAGAAATCAACACTTAGACTGGCATTCGGTAATCCCAGAGGGATCTCCCAGTGGTAAGAGTCTTTTTATTAAATTTTTCACACTTTTATATTCATAGCACATACGTTGAGGAAGTGGAAGTGATAAGAAAGCAGGGCTAGCATAGGTGGAGCGCTAATCAATCTTCCGCTGGCAGGACAGCCCTCATCACCATTTCATTTGCATACAGAGCTTCCCTGGATTATCACATTTTGGCTCAGCTTACCAAGAAGAAAATGCTCCGTCATGTGTGGTGCCACATAACCAAGACGTGCAGTCAAACTGGAGCAGTAATGAAGACGAATCGCACAACCACACTCTGCATAGCTTGTGAGCTGATGTATATTTGAGTAACGCCGCTTATCAAATACACTTGAGAAAATGAGGGGTGATTTGTGAAATGCTGAGGAATAGAAAAATAGTCTGCTGGAAAACCTCATTGCTGGTTGCAGGCGGATCTTGGTAAACTATTTGGCAATAAGCAAAATGGGACCGAATGGGACGGAGCAGGCCATTTCTCCCAGAAGGAGATACCTTTCGGGAGCAGAGCAGTAAAGTATCATGGAGTAGATGCAATCAGAAGGTGTTGGCTGGTTTACCAGTTCAGGCCCCCAAGCGTGGGACTCCACCTGGAGATGTGAGTCTATTAATGTAGGACTGTGGCTCCCTCAGTTAAAAAAACGTAGTTCTGTCTACTGGCATTAGTATAATGAATCTGTGGAAATGAAAATACATGAAGCATTTCCCAAATGGTCATGCATATGGTTATGCTTGACTTCAAAGCTGAGTGCATTAGTATGACCTCTCTCCTTCCACACTCCCTTTTCCCAAGGGAAGAAATTCGTGTCTCCATTACTTCTGCACCTTCCTTTGAACACATCTTAATGTTCTTAACGTTAACTCCATTCTTCTTTAACAACATATTCGCCTTCATATAAGAAGTCTGAAAGCAAACTCCCACGTGAAGGATGGTGTCAATATTCCCTTCCACAACCTCCTTGTCTTTAAACAGTAAAATTGTTGACACGTGGCTCAGAATATGAATATTTGATCAAAATGAACCTTCAGTGATTCCAGAAATTTCATGTCCCCAAGCGTCTTTTTGGCAGATGGCCAGTAATCATCTACATTTTTTTCCATTTGGATCCACCTTGTTTCAGGTTTAATGCCCTTAGAATAGAACAACCATTATGGAAATTAGTTAGCAGCTGCTGTACATCAATGTTTAGAAAATTAATATTACCCACATTACACAGCACAGAAGCTGAATTTTAATGAAGCACAGAAACTATAAGCAAATTGACCTTTTACCTCATCAGAGAAATAGTCAAACACAACTTTGTCTGAGAAAACTTATAATTTCCACCAGAATTCTCTGGACACGATAACAGAAATATAGTATTTTCATTATAACAAAAGGAATTAAATGGTTCAGCAGATTAAAGACGACAATAGAATCTAAACTATTATGTGTTCTTAATGCTAAGCTTTAGAAATATTTTCTCTTAGTCGTATGACAGTGGAAATTACAATGGTTTATAATAATAGATCTAGCACATGAACAGAAATGATGAGATATATGCTGGGAAGAAAACTGATCTAAGCAGTCAGCTGAGGTTTCCCTTGGCTCAGGAGCCATTACCAGCCCGTACCAAGAAGGCAGCAGCACCAGCCCCTTGCTGGCTTTTTGGTTGCTGGCTTCTTTGCTTTGCTGTTTTTCATCACCGTTTTCTTTTCCTTTTTATTGAACCATCCAAAATGTTCAGTTCTGACCTCTTTAATTTAAATCATGTATCTTCTGTTATATTCTAAGACAGTTATAACTAGATCACAGGAAAAACAGAAGGGGTAAATTTATTATCCTCAAGCAATGTATTGTGGACATTTTAATTTCAGCTAGAAGCATTTGGTTAATGTATTTTTCTCTCCTTTTTTTTTTGAAAAATAATTTGCAAAACCCACTTAGGAAAACTTGCAGGGTGTCTTTCTGCAGAGAATTTCTAAAATAATTTTGTAGCCTTATTAAAACACCCTCCTAGTGTGTGTTTCTATGTATGTGCTTGTGCGGTGTTGTCCATTTTGTAAGCGTGCGTCAAGACTGCCAGTATAAATTTACCTTGAGGGTACATTCACTGCATAAATGGCAGCTAGTACAAGAAAGTCTTCCGATGGAAAATTATGCACAGTTTCTAGCAGAACTATTTACTGGTGTTTAAAGTTAGAGGAACAGGTCTGAATGCTATAGCGGCCACGTTTAGTTTTTCTTCACATTTAGTTGGCAATAAGACAGCTCTGAACCTCTCAAAAGTTAATAAATGTAAAAAAAAAAACCCCACCACCTCATCAGGAGGACATTACAAGACTCAAATAACTGTAAAATAAACTGACTCACCTGTCTGCAGCAGGAATCCTGCTCCGTGCATAAGGATTAAAATTAACAGAACTTTGGAGGAAGGAGAAAGTCTGCTTATCATTTCCTTCAGACACAATGCTGATTAGGAGACTGCAACAGAACCATAAAGTGCTATAAAATTACTTAAAGGTCATCGCATGTTGTAATAAACTGTAACCTAATTTATTTTTTTTAATGCTGACATGAATCTGCTGAAACTAGAAAAGCAGGTAACTTTTTCAATTAATGTCAAAATGTTCCATTTTATTTTATAGGTTGTTTTACCCATTCTAAGTTAAAATGATGCTTTATTATGGCATCATTTTATGAGCCCAAAGAGACATTTTGACATTTAGCATAATCTTCCAGAAAGTCAGAAGAGAAATGGTTACGAAAGATGTACTGAATAAAACACCCTGAAACAAAATGTAAGAAAGATTACGTTATAAATAGGAGTGGTGATTAAAGTATTGTTTTTTCCCCCACTTCAAATGTGGGGGCTCTGTTTCCCTCCGCCTTCTTAATACTCTTCAGCACCGTCTTTGAAATAAAAGGCAAGCATCTTGCAAGAAAGACCTTTTAAAAGCAATAAAAATCCTTCTCCAGCCTTCATTTTTGTCTCGTTATTTTACCTGTAACCATTTGATGACAGTTTAGTGCAGGGGTATTATGGATTTAAACTGCAATTTATGGGCAGTCTCTGCTCCTTACTGGGGCACCGCAGGTGAAGAGACGAGACATAAAGGCTTGAATAGTCTCACTTAAAGAGCCTCTTTCTCCCAGCCCTCTCTGCGCTCGGGCACTCGAGCACCCCCGTTCGCGCCACCACAATGCGGCGGCGGGAGGACGCCGGCGGCCCTTCTCCCGCCGCCAGCCTTTGTCCCCTGCTCGCCTGCTGCTTCCCCACGCTGCTCAGCCAGAATTCATCGCTCCGGCTCGCGGGCAGAGGGACATCATCTCCTCTGCTTCGGGAGAAGCCGCACGAGCCCCCCGGCTCCCCCGAGGAGGTGGCTGCCCTGTGCCTCGGCCCCCTCGCCATGGCTGCCAGCGCACCGGCCGCGCACCCCGCGCTTCTCTGAAGCCAAGGGGGTGTTTGAAAATGCCCCGTAAGGCTTATTGAAGCCTGATGCTGTAGGGATCAGCAGAGAGTCAGTCCCTCCTATTTAAAAGGTTTCATTTACTTTTGAGCTGTCCCGTAGGTCCCCAGAGCAGCCCTGGTTTCTTCTATGTGCCTTCAGAAGGGCATTTCCCACTTTTCCGTCCCCACCAGAGACCGGAGAGGTGGGAAGCGACCCCGGGAAGACGCTTTCCCCTGCAGGCAGAGGTTGGAGGAGCGGATGAAAGGCAGCGGCAGCGGCCCGGCAAGATCCCCAGGGAACGGGGCTAAGCCCAGTAGGGCCGCGCTGTCCGTGGAGCTTCACCTCTCCTCACCGGCAAGGAAAAGGGAGGTTAAACTTCGTTAAGTATTAATCGCTGAATGCTGACATGGCGTCTGGGGTTTCTCCATTTTAACAGCAGCTGCTTCCAGGGACGCGGTAGCAGCTCGCAGTTGCCTAAGAGCAAATACTTACTTTTGGCTGCCAATGGACATGTAGCGTTTTAAAACATGAGATGTTTGTGTGGAGGCAGCAGTGCAGAAGGGCGAGGGGAGAGGTGTAAGGAAAGGCCAGCGTCAGTCCTGCCCGGGGGACCACGAACGTCTGCTCAGCGCCAGAGATGCCTTGTGCCACGCCTGGGAATGTGAAGAGGTGGGAAGAGCAAGCCACGGAGGGCTGGACACGCAGGGGGACGCCATGAACACAACATGCAGCCCCTACACATCCAGCGTAGTGTCCCGGATCCCCAAACAAACCGTGCGTTGGGCAGTGTTAGGAACAGGAGCAACAAGACCTACAGGCTGCGTGGTGAGACGCCAAGGCCAACCGCCTAGAAACGCTGCGGGCAGGGGGGCAGCCCAGAGCTCGCACCTGGGACGATGTCGCCATTTTCTTGCACGAGGAAGAAGAAAGCGGAGGGAGTACCATCACACTCCTGCCCGTGCCTCGGGGATCTGGGGGTTGAACTCAAGTCAGTCGGGCAGAGGAAAAATTCTGAACCAGTCTCAGCACAAGAGGGATATTTGCCTGCTGAGCGATGGGAGTGGGATGAGGTGGATCACCATCATCTCCCCCTGCCAGCTGCATTTCATGTAGGGTTCGGCATGGTGAGAGCACCCGGTCCCTGCATACTTGTCAAGCTGCCGGCAGCAATTTTCTTTGGGAATTTAAACACGCCAAGTGATAGAGAGGGCAGCAAAACCTCCATTTTGGACAAAGAAACTTTCAGCTGCAGTGAATTACCTGTGGCTCCCTTATAAACCTCGGGTATTTTCTGCTCTGGTGGTGCTTACTGGAAAGGCATGAAAATACACTGCTGGAACAAAAGGAGAAAAAAAAAGAGAGAAGAGAAAACAAGAGGAAGGTGTGGGCGTTGCACAGCAAGAGGTGAGTGTTAGAAGAGAGGTATAAGGCTGGAATCCCCATTGATCTAACAAGCCTCACAAGCTGCTTTCTCCCTGTGTGTTAAATCACCAGATCCCTTCCCCGATACACCTTGTAACGCACAGCCAGTCGGTTTTCATCCCAAATGATACGCCTGCAAAATCTCCAGTAGGCCTCATTAGCAAGGGTTTGCTAGCATTCGCAGACGTGTTGGATTTAACTTGTATCTCACAGGCACGTTTTTAATGTCCTTGTTATGACTGCAACTGCAATTTTGAAAGATTATACCAACTCCAAATGACTGCAACTTTCTGCCGGCCCCCAGGAAGAGGACAGCAGTCACACCGTTTGAGGTCAGTCAGGAGACGGGGGTTTTCTGCTCTTCTGTGTTAATCAGAAGGCAGAATCTGAAGTGCCAATTTTGTAAAGAACTCTGTGTCCAGTTTTCCTCCAGCCCCGATGCTGAACTGTCTGATCAATACTAAATCTAATTTATAATGATGGCCCCTGTGAAGCTTGCAAATGTTATGTCAACATATCTTAATAGCTTTGGCTTCCTGAGCAGCCTTGTTAGCTGCAACCTTGTCTGCCTCTGCTACTCTCTTAACTACTTCCACCTACAGAGCCCCATCTGTAACGATGTTGACCACTTCTCTCGTCCTTCTTGCTCTCTTCTACCAGCGGAAGCTTCCGCGCTGTCGGTTTCTGTCATGTGAGAGCTCTCCTACAAGCACATGGAAGAAAAAGAGAAGAAGAGGGAAGAAAACAAAATTAATTCCCCGGCCGATTCTCCCCCTCCCTGCAACTGATGAACCAAAGAAGGAAATAATTGCTACTCTCTTTTAATAACAGCACGTTTACAGAAATTTCCATAAAGATGATTCAGAAAGGAATGCATGGATTTCTTCTCCGTGGGGTGTCCAAAACGGTTTGCATTGTTCTGTAATGTAATGTTATTAGTGCTCCATCTAATTTATATTTGCATTTCCCTGTCTCCAGGGCAAATTTTTACAACTCACTTGCAAAGTACTAAATGAAGAAGTGCTGCAGTGCTAAAGAACCACATTTGCTAGCAAGCTTTCAAGCCATCCATTAATTGCCAAGGGGCTGAACCTGAAAGGTGTTGAAGGACTCCAAAGAAACACTGAGTTTTCTCCATCCTGATGAGGAGTGGAGAGCACACGGCACTGCAGGAGGTCAGGAGAAGTGGTCGTTCATTACAGTTGTAGCATGGAAACAAAATGTACGGACTCTGTGTCTGTAGCCTGTATTTGCTATAAATGGGAAGGGTTGTCTCCCTACTTACCACTGGAAGGGAGGTTGAAAGTGGAAGAGAGGCAGATGGATGTTGAGTGACAGCTGGAGAATCACTGTCTTTCTGAGGTGTCTCATTGCCAGAGCATTTGCCACATCCACGTGTGTGGCAGGACAGTTTAGGCAAACCAGCTTTCACTAATTGGGTACTTACAAACACTTAAAGAGCCCAATTATAATGGGGTTTCTCCTGCCAGTTACTGTGTAGGCATAGAGTCTCTATCCCAATGGAACAATACAGGTGAAGACAGGAAATAATATTAGTGCTATTAATGAATTATTCTGAAGTAGCAGTAAAATCTCCTTTACATGCACTGGGAAACTGATGCAAAGAGATGTAAATGACTAGCTCAAAAAGTCAGATGAGACATGAGTGGCGGTGGGGAGGAGGAGGACCCAGATCCCCCGAGTCTCAGTCACATTCTTCACACTCAAACCATTTCTCACCTTTCAGATGTCATCATTATAAAAAAGTATAAATATCAGTACATCAAAAAAACCCTACATAAATTAAACATCATCAGTGGATCCTTAATTCAGAGAATGAGTGTATGGTATTTCAAAAATTTGCCCAGCATCTCAGGTCAAGCTAATTTGGGTATCGCAATACGAGCTGCAGATATGCCTGAATAGTCACCAAGGGACGATGGTTACTCTTTTCTTCCAGAAAAGAGCTCAGGCTTCACAGCCCATGGAAAAATTGTATTAAAAATCACCAGGTCTGTGAGAGAAAGAAAGATTATGTGAGCTTTCTGTTCTAAATACCTGATCAAAAGACAAGAAAAGAAAAAAGCAGCAGCTTCCTAGCCTTTCTGGGCAGCAGAAAGTCGTGATGATTTCTGTGCCTGTGATGCCAAGGTGGCTGCTTTGTTTTCTAATGAGAGAATATTATAGTCCAATTAAAACAGGATAAACTTATTCCACCTGCTTTTTAATGTCAATAACTCTAGGCTGCAGTTTATGGCAAACTCTATCCACACAACGGGGAAGCTGCACCTGCTTAAACATCAGGTCTTAATTTGGCCAAAAATCTTTATGGATGCACCTCAGATTTTTTTTTCATAAGATGATTCTGCATGTTTCGCTGGGTGCTAACCTTTCAGATATATTTGCAAAGCAGAAAAGTGTAATATTTCACGTCTTAACCATGTGTCTTAGTTAGCAACTCAAGCCTTATGTTCCAACATTTTTAAAAACTCTTAATTAATTCAAGGTAAGGAGTCAGAATCATATAAGCTTTTTTTCTGAGCAGGGATTCAAAGAATCCATCCACCTGTTCAAAACAGAGGATGAGCCAAAATTTCATGTTGGATTGACAATCATCTCTGTCAGAGAAACAAAAGTTTCCCCCCTCTGTTTCATTTAGCCCATTCTTTCCATTCTGGAGTGAAGGTGTGATGTGCAGAACCAGTCTTCTACACATCAGCAAAGCCAGTAAGTATCATTTGCGAATGTTATACCAAGTTAAAAACAGCAACAAGAAAAAAACCTAATTTCCACTTCAGCAGCATGAAGGTTAGGTCAGAGGGAAAGCAATGCAGACACTTGTGTTTATGAATATTGTATGAGCTCTAACACGTAATGAAAGTTATATTTTAAGAATGAGGTAAATTCTGGTCAAGAGAATGTCTTGCCATGTAACTGTTTGGACTTCAAAAATAATGAGTGTGGCTTTCACACTGGAAAACAACTACATCTGTCTCAGGGCTGGCATCTCCCTCTCCCTTTGTCCGCTCCGCCATAGACCCATCTCTCTCTGTTCCTCCGGCTTTGGTAGTCAGTGAGCAATTTTTGCTTTGGCAGGAGGGTTTCTGTGTGACAGTGATAAACACCTCCCCACTCGCATCGGTGAGATTCTTCATAAGGAAAAAAAACCTTATACACCGTCCTCACAAAGCCTGTTTCTATATACTGGGATCCTAAGGGCAATGGTAGTGGACAGAAACTATAAACATCCTCTAACATTTAGGAACAAGTACCTGTGATAAGAATTTAATAACTAGGCCATGTTTTCAAGAGAAAGACCAGAAACTCACAGTAAAACATGGAGACTGACCTTCAGCTCAACATTTACAGTTTCCACAAGCTGGGTACCTGCAGGCTTTGAATACGACCTTTGGGAGACCCAAAGTCTGGCTCTGCGTGAAGGGTGCCTAAATGAACCCCTGAGGATGGTGCTCATTGCAAGACAGAGCATCGTGTGCGCTTTTTCTGAAACTCCTCCCTGGCTGCATGTGTGTGCCACCATGTTCTTTGAGGGCTTTCCTTTCCCAAATATTTGGTTCAGGTACAGTCCTGCAGTTCTGCCTCAGAGAAAACCCTCGCCGAGGGCTATGGATTTTGTGAGGCTAATCAAACAGCCACCACACAAAGACTTTTGTGCTGGTTGAGTCGCATGCAGTGGATGCCCGTGCTCTTCATCTGCCTTGGTGCAATATCTGCTGGCTTAGTTTGGACCTCATTTAGTGGTACCTTGAGCTGATGGTGCACTCAGAGGGAGAAAAATCCACCGACGTGATGCTTTCAGCAGCATGGGAACAAGCAGCTGCCAGGCAGTGATGCCTCGTGCCCTCACAGCCACCGCTTCGGTGGCTGACCATGGCCACAGACCTCTGGGAAGTTTTAGCTAGGTCAGATCAGTATTTGTTAAAGGCAATCTGCCTTAAAAGTGCCTGAATTTTCGCACAGGTTAGAAAGGGTTATCAAACATTTGCAAACGAACCCCCTACAGATCCTGGTCTAGACAAAGCCAGCGAGAGGGAAGGGGTGTTTAAGCTGGATCTGGAGGATCTGACACGCAGCCAAGCCACTTCTTCCCCATCTGTAGCCAACTCTGTTAAAAATAGGGTAAGGTTCAGAAGGCTCAGATCTGCCCTTCAAAAAAATCCAGATAATTGAAGAGTTTCTCTCACTGACATGCTTCTATTTCTGTTGTCAAAAGGAAAGAAAAACTAATAACGTTGAGGTTTAATAACAGAATATCCCTGACATACAGAAGATCCTTTGATTTTGATTGGGAGTATACAAGGTAGGCTGCTGTTACCTGTGCTTAGTAAATAGAGCACAGTAAAATCATAACTGAAGGGCTGAGGTACAGGTCAGATATGCCACAAATAAAAAAAAAGGGGAGAGCTATGACATCTTTCATTTCTTTTTCACCCTGCAGGGATTTAAGAACAGTAATAAGTAAATAGGTTTATAGCTGTCCACAGGTGAGGGTTTTTTGATCACCAATACGGCTATATTTTACAGATCTGGTATGTTTTTAATGACCAGAACTGGTCCAAATTTCAGCCTTAGTATCTCAGCAGAAGTTCGAGATTACCTTCTAAAACACAGACAAGAATGAAAGTGGTAAAATACTCGCTATGGGATCTGATTTGCTGCCTGGAATCCTTATTATTGGTGGCAGTCAAAACCCCAAAAAACGTACCCATCTTAAAATGGCAGCTTGGTGTTATAAATAACCATTCCCTGTGAGACTTTTGAGAGATATGCATTCAGTTTACTGAAAAAAACGTATTTTTCTTTCTGTCACCAGAGTAGAGGCAATATAGCTACACATGAACATACTGCATTCTGTCTCAAACACTTCCCTGGAGAATTTCCAGTTAAGTTCTTATTCTACAATTTTTATAGTCAGCGATGATACATAAAGTACAGAAATAACACAGTTTAACTTGAAGCTACCAGGCTGAATCTCCACTCCTGATCAAAGAATCTTGAATTGACTTTAAAACCGAGTGAATTTCATATGGAATTTATGGTACAGAAATATGTAGGGAATGTTTGGCTGTCATTTTTATAAGGACACTTCTTATGGTAACTGAAGCTGCTATAAATTGAATTATGGAATATGAAAGTCCTTAAGGTTTATGGTAGAGTTTGTGACTGCTGAAATGAAGACAAAGAACTTGAGATAACAGGTGTGTCAGCAGCACAGAGGTTAAATATGATCCATTTTGATGTAAAATTCAAATACAGTCTTTTCTGCAAATATTTGAATTCCATTGTAGGTAAGTAAATACTGGGTTTGTATTAATTCATACTGAAAAAAGATACTTGCCTCTTTGATGTCGAATAGACTATATTGCACTATAAAGTTTTAGTACTGTTATTTCTTTTGCCACAAATATTTGCAGCATTTCGTAGATATTACACTAACAAACTCCTTGGGCTTGAAAATACGTTCTGTGCCCTGATCCCACAGAATCTGTTTATGCATTTCACTCTCCTGAGTTTGTTCATTAGAGCAGTAATTACGTACAGGAGCAGAGCTTGGTATTTTAGGTCCTAAAACATGCTACTCTACTCTAATTAGGTTCTTTGAAGCTAGCACATGCTGTAAATAATTCAAACATATCTGACTCATGAAAATACGTCCAAATGCCCCGTAGAAGTAATTTCATACAAAACAGAGATTGGGATACCGATTCCTAGATTTCTGCCTCTTCTGAAGCACTGAGGCTGCAACAGGGACTGCTGCTGCACTGGGACCTTTCAGGGCCAAGAAGCATCCTGGTGGCCCAGGCACTACTGTGCCAGCATCAAGCAGGGCGCAGCCTCGGCTTCGGCAGCAGTACAGCAACTCAATGTTAGTATGGTTCAAACAGCTTTTCCGTTTTAATGCAACCTTCACACCTGTATCTAATCATGACTGAAGGGAAAAGGATGTATTTGTCAAGCGAGAAGCTTAGCTGAGGTTTTGCAAAAGGCTGTATGAGATGTGTCGTGGATATAAAGGAGAGGAATGAACTTTGGATGCTTGGAGAGGTGAGGTCAAGGCAAGCGTCTGCTGAATGCTAAGGATGACGATGGGTATTGCCTTTAGTTACCACAGGAACAGGTACTTTTGAAATAAAATGGAGAGATATTTAATGTTGGTGAACATAGTGCTTTTGAAAGACGCAGCAATGGAAACTCTGAGTTTTTTTTCCCCGCTCCACAGAACAAATGCACCAAAGGTACCAGCCGAATACAGCAAAGGTAGCAGCCCGGCCAACCCAGCAGTGTGCTGCCAGCTGACCTGGAGCAACTTCGAAGGCATAAAAGTTGCTCCTTTCTATGGCCCATCTAATCTTTGACTTTTCTTCTAAAAAGGCACTAACTAATGCAGATTGCAATAGGGGGGTTTTTCTTGCAAACCAATTCCTGCAACGATATGAAGCAAGCAATCCCATTTCTGACATGGAACTAAATTATTCACAGAAAAAACCCAATTTGCTGTGGACATCAACTTAGGCTACAGCTGAAAACCCAAACCCGAACATCACGTGCTTCTGGACCAGCAAAGCTTCAAACTAAGCTTTAAGTACACACATACTGTCTTTGTTGTTAATGGGACCATTCATATGCTTCCAGCTATATGTGTTGAAGCGTCTCAGTGGATCAGGACTTCACTATAACTCTACCTTAAAGACCTTGTTTTCAAATATGGCTTTCCCACTTTCTGCTTTTACATTCTACAGCACCTCCTTGAGAAGGCAAAAAAGCCCAAGGAGGGATAATGTCTTCTAAGTATTAAAGGTGAGTATAGAAAAGTAACAAAAAATATATAGTAAAGTAGAAGTTTAAAAATTTCTGATACGTTGTTCATTTTTAATTCCCTTGACACCTTTTCATTATTTAGACATTTCTAAGCCCTTACCTCAGAAATATTTTGTGGTTGTGACTTCTGAGACCATGCTTATCCACCACAGTGCTGGTGCTGATACCTTTTAGCTGGTGGAGATCTCAACAGTAGTAGATGTGTGTGAGTGTGTGCATATGCTTTACACAATTAAAGTTGAAGGGAGTAAGCTTGTACAAAACAACAGTAGAGTTTTTCGTTAGAAAGATAACCCTAACAAGACAAAAATATTTAGTGGTTATACTTTGGAAACCAGACAAAATGTTCCTTTACATCCTGTAGAGACCCTTCTAACTTTCCTCTGTGACCTCTTTTCAAGCTCCAGCCAGGTTGCCACATGCCCACCTCTGTGAACTTGGGGACAGACAAGAAAATCCCCAATAAGGGCTACTACCACACAGCCACACAAATGCACCAGAGCTCTGCAATGCATTTATTGAACTTGTTTTCCAACACAAAGCCAATCTAATCTACTTTGTTCAGCTTCACTGTGAAAAGGACAGCTGAAGCACTCAGTTATACAAGAAATTCTTACCACTTACCTCATCAACAAAATCACAGGACAGATGGGGTTTTGGGACCTTCTAATTATGTCGTAAAAGCCTCCTTTCACTCAGCCCAAGCTGCATGCACATGCCCACATCTGTGACCTTGGGGACAGCAAGGGAATTCTCCACTGTGGGTGTGCTGCCACATCTGCTGTGTTGTGGTGTGGGCTGGATGCTGCTGTGTGCACCAGCCATGCTCAGCACAAAGGGGGAATAAGAAAGCTTTTACAGAGGGTTATGAAGTTATTGTGGGGATGGATCCCATAATCTCAAAGGTAAGAGCTGCCCCTACTCCCCTACCAGAAAGATTCCAGTTTGCACAATTAGAGATTCCAGTTTGCACAATTAGTAAAGTCATGTACAGAAAGAAAAAGCTGCAGTAGAATTAAGCAGTCTACATAATGTCTTAGAAACTCTAAAGTTATCTGTTTAAAATCAGCTGTGTTTTGGGAGTCAATGAAATATAATATCTTTTTAAAATGAAGTTGACCTATAACTGCGGTATAACACTGTCATTTTCTCTTAAACAAATAAAAAACAAGTACATAATGTTGTAAAATAGTGGGATTTCAGAGTCTGCTAAATTATTAAAACCAACTAAACAGATAATAAAAAGCAATACATGAATGATCTACATTTCAAAGGCTGAAACATAGCCGTGCTGTACTTCATACAATTAGTTTTGCTGCAATGCTCATCCTGTGCAGAACTTAAGAGATCCACTTTAACAGTGAACTTTCCAAGTACGTACTTTACAAAAGGCCATCTCATTACGCAGCCAATTAAAACGATTTGTTTGTTCATGATGGAATCTAATGTAGAGATTTGTTTTCTTCCAATAGATACCTTCTGCTAAGAAGCCAAATTGGCACAACTTTATAATTGCATTAGCTCCACTGGGAGCTACAAAGAAGTTTGTGAAGCTGATAATTCTTTAGTGCAAATGAACTAACAATAAAGACAAGCCACTTATAAAATTTTCCACTGTGAAAATTCAGAAACATTGTAGCATCCAAAGAAAATGTAGAAGATTAAAAACCCCAGGATCGTATTATATTACCATCTTTATTGTATTACTTATGTTATAATATTTATTATATTATTATATTACCATATATATTATATTATCAGCTTTATAGTTGATGCATCGATGAAGTCTTTGTCATGAGGATTTTAAGACCAGATATTGCACAACCTTATTCTTTTCCAAGCAAGATACCAACGATGCTATAAAAGTTGTCACAGTGACAAAGTTTTGGCCTCCGTTGCCCAAATAAACCCATTAACAATAAAAGCCAACCTGGGCATAAAATTCAGTAACTCATATGAACATGTCTTAAAATTGGAAGAAAAACCTATAGAGCCTTATAGCCTTTGCTTGTAACGAATGTGAACAGAAATTTGCTATGAGGCATGCAGAGCAACGTGCACCCCACACCGTGTAGCCTATTCATCACGACTACGGTATGTACAAACACATGGATTAAAGCACGTGTCGTAGAGGGAACAGGAGGAGTGAGGATGGAGTTTTTAAAAAATTAAAGATGAAACCGAACCCTAATGAATGTGGGCACAGTTTCTGAGGAAAAAATAAGGGTTTCCGTAGCTCACAGTGGAGCTGACTTTGGCATGGAAGCTTAACTGGCATCGTTGCTGCAACAAAAGCATTCGTGAAACACTCAGGTATTTTTTGGCTCTGACGTTTGTTTTTCAGTTTTGATTTGGGGGAAAAAAACAGCGGAATAAGGACCATCAATACGGTCAGAGACAGACCCGATCTCCCAAAGGTGGTGAAGAGATTGATGGTCCTTGTTGCAGACCATATCATAACAGAGGAAATGCTGAGAAAACCAGACGTGAAAGACTTACTTGTCGTCATCCTTCTGGGCACGGGTGACTCTGCAGCAGCGGCAGCAAACTACCTTATGGGTGCCATGACTCTCATGCAGCTCTCAAGGGGATGAAAAAAGATGGGTGCTGTTGATAGCGCTGGGGAGAGGCTGTGACCCCTAATGGTACCGACAAGTTGTATTTATGGGTGACCACAGCTGCAGGCTGTTCTGCCCAGGACAGCTAACATTTCAAGAGAGACAAAAAAAAAGTATTAGTACTGAAGAAAGAGGAAGCCATGCTCCCTTTCATCCCTTCTCCTTACTCCTGGAAATCCAGCTCAAAAGCGAGGAAGGTGAAGGAGGTCTCCGAGGGCTCTGAGGAAGGGCTGCCACACACCTGGAAGCTAAGCAGAGCTCCAATGGTAAGACATAGGTTTCATCACAGGAACACAAGTGATTTGGTGGCCCAGACCTGAGGGTTTTGCCCACACTGCGGTATTAAGCAGAGAAGTGCGTTCCCTTTTCTCGGAGGCAAAAGTTTGTTTTGTACCATTTACTTCAGAAGATTAAAATTAGGAGCTAAAATTTGGTGCATGCTCAGATACTTCCAAAGGTAGGAATTTCCCTCAGGGCATCTAAGTTGCTTCAAGCAGACCTCCTTTTCTGGCCACGAGTGTGTGGAACTAGCATCTCCCTTACCTTGTGACTTTATTGTCTTTCAAGTCAGTGCAAAGTAGCAGTCAAGTACCACCAAGCCAGAAGTGTGTATCATTGCGTTTTGGCTTGATAACTCTCCAAGGTGTGGAAGAAAAGATGGTTTGTTACAGTATTTGAGCTATTTTCCTTTGGACAATAAATGCCAGCTTGAAACATCATTATTATTCTTATTGTGGATAAAATTAGAATTTAAACTTTGAAGATATATGGCAGTGGCTGATGATATAATAAAATGAAGTTTTGGAGCTGATGAATAGTTTATACTGTGGATGCTCAAACAAGATAAAGAATGGAGTTAATGCTGAAAAAAATGAGCTGGATACATCTCATTAGGGGCTTACTGCTGTATTTGCATTTTTGTTTAATACTCAAATCCTGAAGCACTGCAAATGAGCTGTAACTCTGCAGTCTTTAAAAAATAAATAAAGATTAGATAAATGCAGATGCTATGCAAATAGTCGATCAGCAGCAGGCTACCAAGCAGCCATTAATGAGTGCTGGAAAGTTACACAGGTGATCATGAAAGACCTTTCCAGTAAGACTAAATGCCACAGTGATGTGTAACTTCCTTCTGATTCTTCCCTTGAATTTGTCATACAGGCTATACGAGGTAATCTGAAGTTATGCCTTGTTAGCTGGGGAAAGATGATGTATCTGTAGGTGGGGAAGTACATGTAGAATTGCAGTCGTGTAAAGAAGAGACAAATAGTATAATTGCACAATGCCTGAATTATTGCAAGGGAGAAGAAATAACCTTTTCTATTATTTCTAGTTCTTCTTCATTATCAAGTAACATTGAATATCTCCCGCATTCAGGATCACACTCAGATCTTCTAAAAATGACTCATCCTAGATCAGATGAGACAGTTGCTCATTTATACCCCAGATTACAAAAGCATTTTAAAAATCATTCTTTCACTATCCATTTATTTGTCTTCCCCACGCTTTCTTATTGGTTGTTCGTTATGAAAGAGATTTATAGTTTAAAATTCCATCTTATTTATCCCCTTCCTTTTAATGAGTAACTATAAAATAAGCATCATTTTCTTAATGTGCATTTTGAGTGTCAGAAATAGGCAATTTAAATGTGAAGCTTCAAAACACTATTAATGCTGCAATTTAGTGACAAAATATCTCTCAGTTTTCAGTGCCTCTTGCCACATTTCTTCATTTCAGTGATTTATTGTCTTATTTCTCTGCCTTTAATAGTTAGTGCCCTAAGTAGCTGGTTTATTTTTGTATTTCTCCACAAATTAATACATTTCGGTAATGTCTGGCTCTACCTTTGTTTGACAATCAGCCGAGAGGAACGCGACGCAAGCCCCCTGTTGTGCCGGGCCCTTCTCGACACCTTTTTGCGATCGTCTCTCCATTCACCGTCTGCGTATGACTCCTGAATATTAACTTGGAAAAGCTGAGCCTGCCATAAATGGCTCCGGTCTCGCCAGAGAGCACCAACCACTGCTTTCTCCTCCCGATGACAAGGGGGAAAAGCTGTCACAATGCCTAACATGAAAACCTAAGTAATGATAGAGATTAGAGGGTTTCTTGATGATTAGCTCAGCTTCATCTGCTCCAAAGCCTTTAGAGAGGATGAACCCTGTCTTGAGAAAAGCACAGTTGCTCGGTGACTTTACCAGTCTCTCCTCTCCTCTCCTCTCCTCTCCTCTCCTCTCCTCTCCTCTCCTCTCCTCTCCTCTCCTCTCCTCTCCTCTCCTCTCCTCTCCTCTCCTCTCCTCTCCTCTCCAACATGCTACAACACAAGTAACTTCTTAGTACTCGGTGTGTGGCATGCACACCTTCAGGGTGCTGGATTATATGCCTGCCTGCAGGAGGCACAATGTAAATTATCCAGCATACTGCTGCTATTTGAAGATAGTGAAAGGCTGTTTCAATTTTAAATATGCATTCAAAATCCAGAGACTATACCACCGTGCCTGTGTTAGGTACACACTTGTGCTGAAAATGTTTTCGGATGGCTTTTTATACAAACGGGTCATTTGTGAAAATATACTGTGGTGCTCTGAAAGCTGCAAAAGGACAAATTGTGCATGACAAAGCCCTCCCACGGTCTTCTCCTCTTCTCCTCCCAAACTTCAAAGCCTGTAAAAACAGTATAGGTACCCTCATCATACACATACTGTGTATGATGCAGGGATGGCTTAGCATCAGTATTGCCGTTCAGGGCTGCGGAAATAAACCCCAGAGATGTGAGGTACCTATCCTAGTGTTGTACAGCAGATCTATAAAACATTTCCTTGCTCTGTGCCCTACTCGCAAATATTGCTAAATGGCTGACACAGATGCATCCCAGTGATAGTGTCTCCACAGACAGCTCAATCAAGTTAACAGCAACATTTGCCACTGGAAAAATACCTGTTACCACAAGTTTGGTCCTGAATACAGGACTCCTGTGCCCTTGCGGATCACAACCCCCTTTTTGTTGGGATTTTGTCCTGTGGTTGAAATGCTTGCAGAAATGCAGGACTCCAGTTCTGGGGGATAAGCAGAGGGAAAGGATAGCCGCCTCCTCTGCCTGAGCATTCAGAAAGCCTGGAGGGTTATTTCTAGAAGAGGACAAAGCTGTTAACTTACCGACGTAAAAATTAAAAAAAAAGGTCTTATTGTGAAACTGCATGATTTATTGTGATCAACAGATCATTTTGGTGCCACGAGAGTAAAGTACTTAAATTCCCTTACAGCTTAGTGTTTCTTTTCCTTTGTGGAAGGATAATGCCCCACTGACCTAGCAGAAGATGTGATGGACATGTGTCTCATGGGTGGTGAGGGAGGTTGTTGCTGAAGTAAGTTCCCCCGAGGGAAAACCAATCCAGAGGCACCTAGAAAAAACAGGTACCATTTTATTTGCAAAACCTGCCCAGGTTTGTCACATTGTTCAGGAGGGGCCCAAACAAGTATTTTAATCATATGTTTCTATATTTCTATTTAGATGTATGTTTGTATAGTATTTAGCATTGGAACACATCTTTTTTTACCCCAAACTACATTTCTGCAAGAAGAAGGAAGCCCATCACTTTAGCAGGAGCATCCCCAAAGCCAAACCACCCTTTGGTTCAGTGGAGATTGGCTGGATAGGAAGATCGTTAGCGTAGCTCCTAGACTACAGACTGGACAACCCCATGGGGCGGTCCTTGTGTGAATCTCCCAAAACATCAAGATCCTATGCAAAACTTGGGGCACCCAGGAGCTGGAGCACCCTCGCCCTCTGGTCACTTTACAGGTGACCAATTTTATAAGACCACGTGTGTCTGCCCTTATGAGCCCAGATATATTCACCTGCTATTCAGTCTCACCCCAACTTTTACCGTGAGAGGACTTAAGTTTGCATAGAGCCTGAAACAATAGCTTGAAAGACATATATTCTCCACCTGCAATAAAATAAAAAATAGTGAAATTTCCTAAGAGAAGTATGAAATGTCATTTTACTGAATGAGTTCACTTGAAAGAACACATCAACCAGAAAATTGTTCTCTACATGCACCTGAATGCTCTTTGATTGCTGCAGTCAGTCACAGACCATCACATTAGTCTTTGAAAGAAGAAACTGCAGACTAACTGCAGAGACTTGAGGACATTAGGCCAGCAGGGCTTGGAGACACTCTGAAAGTTTCTCTGCCCGCTCATATGGCGCGGCACTGCTGAGCATTTTGCAGTTTAGCTGACCACAGAGGAGACTGTCAACTATTTTTCCAAGTGCTAATCATGACACTTTTGTGGAGAATAAAAGAGGGACATAATAGGAATGAGCAGTGCCCTGGAACAAGAGGACGAAGCTGGCCCATCTGAGAGCAGCGTTTCAGGCGCACGTGCAAGGTCCATGAGCCCGGGCTGCCCAGTCCTTCAGGCTGGTCCTTCAGCACAGCAGCACTATCTCTTTCTGCTTCTCATCCGAACCAGTCATTCATCATTTACTCATTTTAATTATTGGGTAAATTGGTCATTTTCTTACTCTGACATTTTAATTTTCTTTGAAGAGGCAGATTTATTAAAGAAAAAGCTACCCAAATCATCATCTTATATCAGTGCCCCTCAAGATGGGAGCAGTCTTTTTCCCTTTGAGCGAAGTTTGCACAATGTTCTGAAAAGAGAAAGGCCTGAATAACTCACCTAATCTATTGTATCCAAAAGGCACATGGGCTCTACAAAAAACATTTCACATTTTTGCCACTTTTTCCAGTAGAAAAAGAAAATCTGGAAATAAATGTGGAATGATGTAGTTCAGGTTTATTAAGTCTACTTGACCCTTATGTCATATACTGACATTTTAATTTTACTGCCTGACATTTAACAAATCCTTAGCAGGCCTGAAAAAGTTAATGATTAAAAAAAAAGAAAAAAGAAATCTCTCTGCATAGTTAACTTAAATATATTCAAATATAATAAAATAATTAGCAGCACCTTTTGTTTTATCATATAAAATTGTTCACTGTGGTGATTTTTAATTGCATATTCAGCATATATTTATTCACAGCCCTTTGACTAATAGCTTGCCCTATTTATTTAAGTAGTGGTTGTTTCTTTAAATAGCAGTATTTATAAACGTGTTAGGCAACAAGAAGGAGAGACTGCTATAATAATAATTTATAATATTCCTAACATTTGTCAGACTTCTCCCTCCTTCACACAACTGACCTGGGGAGCTGCTATTACTGGGATGAAAGTACTACCATGCCTTTGCATATTTCCTGCAATAGGATCATGTCCCTCCCAGCTATTTGCAAGAAGTCCTACAGGAACAATTATGAAATACTCTCATTCATTTGGCACAATGGCATATGGAAATTTCCTGCAACACTAATTACTATGGTTGCAATTTTTAGCCAAAAATGTCAGTGTCTAGGATTTAATTAGTCTGCAGCAGGATTTTAAAACTGACCTTCTAGTTTAGTTAATTAATTTGCCAGTTCTTTTCTTCTTCTTTTTTTTTTTTTTTTTTCTTTTTCTTTTTCTTTCAGAGAACCCTGTCACATCAGTTTTTAGGAGATTTCAATTAAAAAGAAATCACTACTTCCAATGCTAGCAGAATATCTAAAAGCAGTTGTTAAACATTTTTAGCAAATAAAGGCAGTGAGGTCAAGTTCCTATTGCTTTAGGGTGCCCCCCTAGCCATTACCCACGAGCGCTACGGTTGCTACCCAGGTATTTGTGAAAGGCAGTTTGCAAAATGTAAAAGTGTAATGAAGTTTTTCCCCAATTAACTGTTCATCCCTATGCTTGCGTCAGCACTCTCTGCTGACAGTGTTTCTTTACAGGAATTTTTACAGTATTAATTAGAGATGTGTTTGAATCAAAATGCTAGAAACCAACACGCTGAAAGTCTTGGAAAGTTTGAATTGTCTCAATGTCTCCCATGAGTGTCTGAGGCCGATTTCTCATTCAAACCAGAAATCTTGATATAAATTCAGTTTCAGAGTTATAAAGACAGAACTGCGAGAAAGATTTTTTTTTTTCTGGTTCAGTTTTATCTTGACATGAGCCAAAATATGCCTTTTATTCTATCCTCTTTCTTTGTGACAGTTACTCTGCTGAGAAGTTACGCATTACTCTTTCCTGCGGAGAAAATTAAAAACAAGCTATCTAGCAGTCCCAGCTCTGCGGCACATTCCAGCTACTGAACTGTGTCATACTGTTTTAAAAGAAGAACTATAGTACATCTCCTGAAATGGAAGCAGCTGTGACTTTTTAGGTGCAAAGGAATCAATAAAAGGATGAAAAGTACATGGACATGGCTGAGACTGCTCTTGACACACGCACCCGGACACAATTACGAGCTATAGTGTATGATAATGTTAGGGGTTTTACAGCTAAGATTTAATTACCAGGAGCATGAATATTGCCAGCTAACCTGTGCAAATGAACCTTACGCTTGTGAATGCCAGGGGGCTTACATGTGCAAAACGGAAAACTTTGGCCAGAGCTTTTCATTTGCTTCTAAAAACCAGAGTGTATTAAGTTGGGTGAAATATATTAATAAAACAATGCAGCTTTCAGTAATTCCCCTTGTTGTTTTGCAATGTTGACATATCTAGGAGGAAAGAAGGCTAGGTCTGTAATATAACCATTGAGAAGTAATTACATTTCTTCCCCATCAGTGGTGTTGCCCTGGAAGGACCAAGTGCCCCACTGTCAGCCCTTTCTGCTCTGCTGGCATAGAGGGACAGGCCCTTCTGACTCCCCTTGACTGGTTTTGTATCCAGCTTCAGCTTTGGTCTGATCTTATTTCTTTTTCCATACTTCTACACTGGCTTTCAGAGACGTTTTATTTGGGATTTTCAGAATACTTTTCTTTTACTTCCGCTCCCCCCCCCCGAAAAGAGAAGAAAAGCAGGTGAATTCATCTGAGTCATCGAATCTGAGATAATTCCTTGGAGATAGTCACCACATCCTGGGCACTTTTCAAAGACCATTTCTAAGGCCTACCTAGTACACTCCAAAGAAATGGATGAGAAGCTCCACGTGAGACAAGGTATATCTACCTGTGGACAGATAAGGTGATTGACATGGCTTTTCACTAGCACTTCAAAAGCTGGAGGCTCCCTGCTAGGCCCTACTGCATGCCTTCCCACGTTCGTGCTATGTGACTTTGCTAGATGAGCTGAGGTATCCTCCTAGTTCAATGGTTGAATGGGTGACTGAGCATCTTCCAGTAGGTCTCAAGAATCCAGTGATCGACTCCCAGGGAGTTTCACTGTCACTATTACCCAGCCATCAAGTCCACAACACAGCTAAAATGACAATTAACCTCAAGGGACTGCAAAACAGTGGTAACCTTTAATCTCTATGGCAATACTTGTGGTGGATCTCTAGTGATAGGTCCACCCTATTTTCCTCATATCCTGGATGAGACAAAGGACTTAAAGCACAAGTAGAAGAATAGCATCATTGTGATAAAGTCATCATCTTCCCAAAAAGCCCCAGTGACACATAATTCCAGAGCTATCACCTAGGGTAGCTCCTCAAGCCACTAGGACGAGCAGCAGCTGTATCCGTGTATATCTGCAGCTCAGTCTGCCTCTATCTGTCAACTTTCTGTTGAAGGGAAATGCTTCCCTTACAACCACAAAATGCTGCTACACCTGAGAAGCAGAAGAAATGAGACCCCATTCTTTAAAGGAGACCAGGTTGTTGGAGAGGCGATGAATGGGGAGGAAAAAGCAGAGGTAGAAAAGAGGCAAGATTCAAAGAAGGGGAGAAAAGAAAATACCAGAGAAAATAATTTCAGGGAATATGGCCATTTAAAGCTCAGAAAAAAAGAATCACAGCTTCACAATACCTTCTCCATTGTTAATATTGCTGGTATGAGCCCAGAAAGCCAACCGTACCCTGGGCTGCATAAAAAGAAGCGTGGCCAGCAGGTCGAGGGACATGATTGTCCCCCTTTAGTCTACTCTGGTGAGACCCCACCTGGAGTACTGCGTCCAGCTCTGGGGCCCCCAACACAAGAAAGACATGGATCTGTTCAAGCGTGTCCAGAGGAGGGCCATGAAACAAGCTGGAACACCTCTCCTGTGAAGAAAGGCTGAGAGAGTTGGGGTTGTTCAGCCTGGAGAAGAGAAGGCTCTGGGTAGACCTTATTGCTACCTTTCAATATATATAGGGGGCTTATAGAAAACATGGAGAAAGATTTTGACCAGGTCCTGTAGCAACAGGACAAGGAGCAACAGTTTTAAACTCAAAGAGGGTAGATTTAGATTGGATATAAGGAAGAATTTTTTTATAATGAGGGTGGTGAAACACTGGACCAGGTTGTCCAGAGAAGTTGTAGATGGCCCATCCCTGGAAGCGTTCAAAGCCAGGCTGGACGGGGCTTTGAACAACCTGATCTGGTGAAAGATGTCCCTGCCTATGGCAGGGAGGTTGGACTAGATGATCTTTGAAGGTCCATTCCAACCCAAACCATTCTGTGATTCTGTGATCTGCCAGTGAGCAAGTTTGATGGAGAGCTGAGGGCCCACTAGCTTCAGTGTGTATGCTCAGTAGAACATAGCTTATCACTGGTGAGTTATGAATATGGTGTCAACTCACTTTTCATACAAAATCTCTCTTGAATATCATGAAATGTCCAAAATGCAGGAACCTGCATCAGGTGTTCCATAATTTCCACGAATCTGCTTTTGATGTTGCCCCGTTATTCATTCATCAAAAGGAGCCGTCTGGATCCTTGCAAACTGCACCAGCCTGCTTTCATTTCTTGGCAGTGAGCTTGCCTGAAGACACAAATTCTCTTCAGATACATTTTTTCTCATGTTGCTGGTCTCCTCCTGGCACTGAATCCCACTGTGGCAAGGTACAGCAAAACTGCATCATTGCATGATGCTAAGCTCCACTGCAAGGACTACCAAAAATGAGATGAACTCTCTCTCCTTTTTTAACCTATTTTAACCACTGAACACATCCTCTTGACAGAGCCGGAGCAGCTTTGTTCCACGTGTGACTGAAAGAGGCTGCGTAGTTGCAGTGTTTGTTGACTCTTCGTCCTCAGCAGGGGAGGGAATTTCATAGCTCACACCTTTAGCTGAATGCTTCACAAGCAGCATCACTAAGTTAAAACCAAAGAATTTCTCTCCTTTTAAAAAGAGAATCACAGGGAAGTTATCGCCTTTCAGTTGCATGGTAACTGTTGACCATTTAACAGTTCAAAGCCATGTTCTGAATAACATCAAATACAGACTTTGCTTATTATTCTACGCTAAATGAATGGGTGACTATTTCTGTCTCAAAAACCAGAGAGCAGACTAGCAGTAATCACTTGTGAAATGAAATTAAGCTTACAGGCAGCTAGACCGAACACCTCATTTCTACACTACCATTAGCAATTTTGACTTGCATTGTACAATGTATGTTCCAAGGGCAGAATTTCATTAACCTGAACATATTTTGGGCTCATCAAGTTAAAAATCAAGCAAGCAAAAGAAAGAAGAGTCAGTGCATCTTTTATAATATTTCTACTGTTAGAAGCTCCAAGGCTTTCAAGAATTGCCTGAAATCATTAGCTGAGTTTCTCGTTACCTTCACAGTCTGGAAGGAAAGTTCCCTCTCTACCAGCTTTGGCTGTCTTCAACTTCATCACAAAGGACCCAGTAGACTTCCTGTACCCATAGTTGCATTAATTTTCATGTTCCTTCAATAGCTGGAGGTACTCGTTCTGCCTTCAATAAAATCACCCCTTACCAATCAATAAAAAAGTAGAGAATATGAATCTTTCAAAATCGATAATATGTACAATAATTACACAAGTATGCTAGTGACAGCCAGAGTGTCAAAGCAAATCCCAAGACCCATGATCTCAAAACCTTCAGGAACTAGCAGAAAACGATGCAGTTTTATTCACTCGTGCTTTTGTATGAGCCAGTGTCAAGATTAGATGATGAGTGGGTGTATTAACTCCTCAGCCTATTCCCTCCGCTTTCACAAAACAGGCTCCACTTAAATGCAAGGATTTTCAGTTTGATCAAAAACTTTCTACTGCTGGCTGCCCATTGAAATGGCAGAGTTTAGAAGAGGTGGCAGGGAACAAAACAGCGTGTGTGAGTGCTAACCCCTCACACTAGCCATTTACGTGGTACAAAGAGGATTCGTGAGGCAGCCTTACAGAAGGAAAAATCACGAGGCTAGTTAGATATGATTGCAACAATGCAAGTCGAAAGCAGCTTGGAAAGCCCGCGTTCGGCAAGGAGCTAGTCCCTTGGGTGAAGGGCTGGGGTACTCCTCTTCTTCACAACATTTTTCAGTCATATTAGGAAGTTAGCTAGGTGGGTGCTCTAGGGAATGCACTGCTTCCTAAATAATACATCAGTGTCATGTATTTTTAAGAAGCCTGCAGTCTTCAAATTCCAAGATATCAAATAATTTCCATGTAACTGTACAACCTTTTCAAATATAGAGGCTTTTCTGAATCTGAGATGTTTACAGGCTATGACTGGATTTCTTAAAGTCTTCCTTAGCTCTCATTCTGAGCTCTACACTCTCATCCATTCGCTTTCCTACAAAGAAAGCACTAAGAGTTTGGCAGTAGGAAATGATGGGAGGTAAGGGTGGCTGCACAAAAGTGTCTGTTTTCACATTTGTCCACACTGCAGCAGCAGTGCTTGTTCAAGTCTAGCCTCAGTTTCCGATCTTCTTACTTTCTATTGGGTTGGTGCATAAAACTGAAAGACCAGATACACAACCTTGACCTTCGTTGCTTTTGACCATTTCCTGAGTTCAGCATAATGGAGTAGACACCCTCAGCACCCCAGTTCTCCACGTGCTGGTGAAGCATAACTTAAAGCGGACCTCTAAACTGCTCTGTAATTTCATCCCTTCAAGTACGCTCAGATCCAGGAATGTAAAAAGCATCTTACAAACAACTTAATATTTTCACATGGATTACATTTAGCTATTTCAAACTGAACATGCTACCCGGAAAGTATGCTGAAAAATCCCTCTGGGGAAGGTGTAAGAAGATTTACATAAACAGTAGCCACAGCTTGGTCATTCATGTATGTCGTTGCCCAAAACTGTTGTGGAATAGAGGTAGGGTGAGAAATGGAGTAAGAAAAGACTTTAAGAATAAAATAAAATAAAATAAAATAGAATTTTAAAAGTACACCTATATTGATGTTTCAAAGCACCACATTAGAGCTCAGGTTTATCAGCAGGAAACTGGATACCCTGATATCAAACAGCAGCTCCAGCCTGTCAGTCAAGAGTTCAGCCAAATCTTGTTTATGAGTGTGTGCAGTTCTTAGAAATCCTTCGGTGATAAAGCGAGCTTGGACGTAGCCTGCGTTTCCTATGTCCTTGGCCTCCAAGGAGAGCGATAAACTTGTGTGAAAAGAAACTTTCCAGAGTTATAAACATCTGCCCTTTGATCATATTTCTAGGCAATCAAGCCAGAGAAGCTGTAAGTTGGAGCAGACAACAGGACTAAACACGGACATAATCAAAACACAAGAGAAAGGGAATCACTATGAAGAAGTAAATGCTGAAAGGAAATAAAAATTTAAGTGATGACTACTTTATCTTTTTAAATGCATTTTTAATTCATCCATGGCTTTCTCTGCTATTTTCATTGTTCTTAGGTGTTGCTTCCTACATTACCAAAGCCTCTGTTTGCATCGTCCCCATTTTTCCTTCTCATTTTATGTTTGCCAGGTATTTTTAAGGG
Organism: Phoenicopterus ruber ruber; assembly: GCA_009819775.1. Classification (NCBI taxonomy): domain Eukaryota; kingdom Metazoa; phylum Chordata; class Aves; order Phoenicopteriformes; family Phoenicopteridae; genus Phoenicopterus; species Phoenicopterus ruber. Next base: position 53,288,920 of record CM020215.1, on the reverse strand, counting down.
CTCTACCAGCCTTTACAGCCAGGAAAGACTGGAAAAGGTATGCTAGAGAAATCAGAGATATCAGCCTTTAATCAGCAGGAGGGAAGGTTTTCTGAAAGACTGAAAATCCAAATAAAACCTAACTTTTCTTCGGGGTTGGCCATTTGCAGTTGTCTTATTATCTCAGGGCCTTATTCTCCTACTCGAGTTATTTTGTGCGGTGGCCTGCACCACAAAAAAAGCCAGGCAAGCAGAGATGAGTGTCCGCAGGGCTCTTTTGACATAAACGCGTTTCTCTCCCCGCAGTGTTGGGGCTCCTCTGTGAAAAGTTTCCCTATTCATTTCCACAGTAGGATTCAGGACCAGAGAGTTTGCCTTGTTAAAAGTTCTCAATTTCATGTAACCACAGTTCTCAGGAGATAGAGAGATATATATGTATATATTTATATATTTAAGTACAGATTTGATGTATTTAATTTCTTCTTCACAGCTATGGAAAGAATAAACTGGAGTTTAAAGAGGTAGGCAAGTAAACCCTGAACATGAAAAAATATTAAGGGAAGTCAAATCTTTGAGTACAACTGTCTGTCAAAACAATGCCAGAGACCTATTTTAGAAAGAAGAAAATAAAGAAGCATGCAAAACTTTGTCATGGTAGCAGAAGATTTGGCTTGCTTCAGTTTTCCCGCTCACAGTAGCAGTGTACTGCCATATTGCCACGTAGACAGAGAGTGGCAGATCTGTAGACTGGACAAATAAGATTTGCAATTAAGTCCTCATTGAAAAAAATACCAAAATTCACCAGCAGGACTCTTTGCAAAGAATTTCATCTTTTTTTAACCAGGTCTAATAAATGAGATAACAGATGGCCCTAGATTCAATTCAAGGTTGCACTGGCTCAGGGGGCTCTGCTTGTTCACGGGTAGCAGCTGAACCCCGGGACTGGGCTGCACCCTGGGAGGTGCCTTTTGTTTTAATGGGTAATGCTTCACAGTCCCCCCCCCCCCCCCCCCCCCCCCCCCTTTTTTTTTTTTGGTCAAATCCACAAAATGATTCCTCACTAGGTTTCCTTTTTGTACCATTGGCAATCGTTTTGTCCTCCCCCAGTTCTTAGGGGAAAAGACTTGCGTAGCTTTTCCATAATGGCCTCCTTATCTGTGCAGCCAGCAGCAACGTTGGCAGTGCTGGAAATTGGGTTTGGTAATTAAACTAGTGCTCCCTCTGTTGGCTGGATGTCAGCGCCTCGAAACAGGGAATTGCAAAGCCAGGGATTGCATTGATTTTTGCGGAAACAAACAAACAAACAAACAATGCTCTGGTAGAGTTAGAGCCCAGGCGATATCCCAAAGCACAGTGTTATAGTCGTCTTGCGAAGGAAAATTAGGTCCTCAATAAGCAACTTCACTGAGTGCAGCCTGGGAACATCACAAAAAATGAGTTGTATCATTTTGAACTCCTTGCAAAATACGATTTCTCCTTTTTGAGTGTGCATGCCAAAACTGCTTCCCCTCCCTTTACATTCATGTCAGTCAGAAATAACTTAGAGACTTTGAAGTTTACCTGGCAAAGAAGAGAAATAATTCAGACCTGTTATGTCCTAATGCTGTTGAATACTGAATGAAGGCTGAGAACTGAATTAATTCTATGTCACTTTAGGCTGTGCCCAAATTCGACTCAGGAAGGTTTCAGAGACAAAACTCAGCACCTGTATTCTAGCTGGAGTACCATCTTCCAAGTAGCTGCACAACTGTAGAAAAAATGTGGATGAATACATGCAAATAAGGTTAAAAAGGAAAAAGAAATGCATCTCATTCAAGTTGTTTAAGACCTGTGCTTCAAAGCTGCATAGCACTTTGTGAAAAATTATGTACAACCCAGTTTTCTCAAGTTTGAGCGTTATTCTGTCGCAGTGGTTTCCCTCTCACTTGGTGAAGAAGAATGAAGAACTTTCCACCAAGGAACTAAATTACACATCCAGAAACTGATGGAATATTTTGGGTCCCTGTGTTTATCTCACTCACATTGATGGAAGGTGAATCAAAAGGAGTGTAATGAAGTTTTGCCCTCCTTGCTCCATTATGACACAGTGACAGAGAGCCTCATTATTACTCTGTTCTGTTTACGAGGATGGGACTAGACTTTTGAAAAACTGTGATTAACCAGACTTTGCACAGAACACTGAATATCTTCTCTAAATTACAAATCATGTGTTTCAGAACTAATGCTGTTCTCCATTTCGAGAAAGCCGTATGTATCAACTTTTTAATTAATTACTTGCCTGGTGCTCTGTTGCAAGATAAATACATTGGGGGTTGTATTATTAGCAACCAACGTTATCTTGTATGCAGCCCATTGGGTTGTCAAGCACCGCTTGCATTAGAAGAGAGTGTCTCTGCTTGCTTGGCACAATGGAGTTTAGGATAATTTGAACTTCGTAAACTGAAGGGGATGCAACACAAACTAAACAAAAATCCCAAGACGTATACGTGCTTCAACTAAGCTCAGGAATTCCTTTAATCCTACCTCTTTGTAGGACACTGCCACCTGCAGAGGCGTTTCTTGGCTGGGTTCTGGCACTGGCTGCTTTCCTGAGTCTCTGACCTGCCAACAGGGAGTTGTTACACCTCATCCGATCTTGCTGGACACAAGCTACATTCCCAACTAATTCCATTCCTGAAGCTTGTCCACCTAGACAGCTCACTGAAAAGGTGTCCTTCCTCTTTAGAGACTCTTACATTTTTTCTCCTTACTCCATATTTTATTCTATTTCTCTCCTATTAGAGCTATTTGTCATCCCAGTTTCAATCTCAGACTGTTTTATACTTGCTCCCCTTGTACAAAGCTTTTTTCTTATTTGCTGCTGAAGCCATACATTCCGCCAGCCCTTACCCCTCCCCACCACCTTCTTCGGTGTCAATCTTTCTCTCCATTTCCCATTTGTGTTAGCTCAAATCTTGCTGAAATAATTTCTTGCATTTCAGGTACCGCGGGGAAGATCAATACCAATTAGGAGAGTGTATTGTAATAGAGATGTATTAAAATTTTTCATTCTTATAGGCCAATTTTATTCCTACTGAAGGGTAAAATAAGGCAACAATTTAGTAACAATTCCCTTTTCCTGAACAGGGCTATATATCAAGTTAGCTAAGAGCTTAGCACGGCACGCTGTGTTTGCCTACAGCGAAAGTCTTATCCCTTCCTATCAAAACACTTGCTCTTAGTTACTTCTGGATATAGACTAGCGCATTAAACAGACCTTGGTTCTGACCTAAATGTAAGAAATAGCTAATACATGACTTGCAGCCCTGAAAACCATGGAGAAATTATTTTAATGAATGCACATAAGGGCTTTTGGTTATCTTTATTGGAAAAACGGTATAATCCTAGTGCTGTTTTCTTCCTTCTAGGCAAATGCAGAAGTCCCGTTCCCTTCCTTGGGGTGCAAATCCTTGGCACAGGATTTGGCTCATATTGCTGTCAATACAGGCGGGGAAGGCACGATACATAGTTACTAAGCTTTTAAGCTTGGATATGATTTCAGAAAAGCGACAAACTCCCCATCAAGATGCTCAGTCAGCTCCTCATGGAAAGATACTTGTCCTGTTTTCGTTAGGGAAGGAATCTGTGAAGATTACATCAAAAAACGGCAGGGAGACCGAGGAGCCTCTATATGTCTTCCACCACCAGGAGGGGCCATAGCTGCAACCAAGAGCATGTCCTTGACTTGTACCACACCCCTGTCTTCCTACATCAAAACCCAAAATGACTTAATTTTTTTTTCATGTCGTTGCCAAAGCCCCAAACCCAATGCATTTGCCTTCTCTCCCTCCACAAACTCACTTTAACGGGCAGCGTAAAGCACCCCACGCTGTCCCTCTGCTATGAAGTGTGCCTCAGAAAGCAGAATAGAGTCATAGCACAAAATAAGGACAGGCTCTGCTGTTTACCGCAAAAGAAAGCAGGGAGGCTGGGCTGGGGGTGAGCTTTTCACAGCCTGGTATTAAAAGGTAACTGTCTGCATCTCCGCTGCTGTCAGGAAGAGCTGTTCTCTAAAGCAAATGGATGCCTGACTGTTTATTCTAACAGTTTGAGTTTAAAATAATGACCTCAGACTTTAGTTAAGCATTTAACAAACAGCAAATTAAGATTTGCGTTCTCAGAGAAATTACTGGGACAGGCCTAATCTCTGGTCTGCCAGTCAGGCAGAGGAACAACATTACAGGAATAAATTGCTGTCTCCAGTCTCCCTGACTGCCTCCAGACAGCCGAACCCACCGCCCCAGGAGAACGTGTTCCCCAGGTTTGTCCCCTCAGATGGGCATTATTCCCCCCCAAAAAAGGCCATTCTTTTGCAACATGCAGTAACAGTTGCAGGGGAGAGTCTGTACATGCAACATCTCCCCAGCGTCTGCACCAGCCCAGCAGCCCCCATTCCCCCTGCCCGGACACAGGAGCCGGCTCCTTCCTTTGGAACTGTGCTTGGGTGCCTTTGCCATCGCCAGTGCCCGCGGCTACACCAGACTTAGCAGAGCAGAGACTTAGTCCCTGGTTTACTAACAATTCTCAGGCTCCCTCTTGAAAATCAGTACTTCTCCCTTGCTTTTGTTTTGCTTGCTTCTTTTATTTTGTTTAAACAGCCTTGGCAGCAATTCTGTCAGCTCACCGTCTCTTTCCTCTGCCTCTGTTCAGAACAACTTTTCTTTTTTTCGCCCCTTCTCCCCGCTGCCACAGTAGCAATGTGTTGCCCATCTTAAGTTGTCAAAATGTGTCCATGTCACAGATCTCAAACTCCATTCTCCAAAAAACTGCTGCTGAATTTCAACTGAAAATGTGCAGTGGGCAAGGAAAGAGCCTGGACTGCAGCGTCAGAAGGCTTGAAAGCCTCATCACATTTTTGTTCCAGTTCATAAAGCTACTACCCTGGGGGGGTGGGATGGGGGGCAGAACTGGATGAAGCCTGAGCCTTAAAAAAGTGCAACGTGACTGGTGCTAGATCAGTCCATCTGGTGGTTCGGCTTCTCTATGGCTTGCTGCGAGAGAATAGCACGGCTCCATTCACGCATGAAAAAAAGCAGAAGACAGAGGGTCACCGCTGTTATTTGAAACGCGGTGCTGTCTGGTGCCACTGACAGTCGGCGTGTCACCCCAGCCTACCGGGGCGAGAGGCGGAGAGTGGCGAGAGAGGGGCAGCAAAACCTGAATGGGGGCGAGAGAGCAATGTCGTTTTCTTCACTGACACACAAGATTCCCAGTTGTCGGTGTTTGTCAGACAACTGTTCTTCCCCTGAAAATGACTATTAAGTTGGGGAGGATTTACAAGTAAAATGAATGGAAACGTTGATTCTTGCTTTGACTGCACTTGGAAACTCCCTGTTTTCCGATTCCTTGTCGGGGTCCCTTGTGCCCCTTGCAGAGGCAGGGGTGCGGGGTGTGACTGCTGTGCACTCAGGGCCACTGGTAGCCTCTTCACTGCTTAACCCAAGATTTTACCAGTGTTCAAGCCTTGCAGGCTCTTTGATTTGCCATGTAATTCTCCACAAATGTGCAATAATCAAAAAGTCCAGCAGGCTTTGCAGACGCTTCTAACCCACTGCTCTTATACATCAAGACTGAACAAGAAATAAATACATACATGCAAAATAGTCAAACTCCTACCTGCTTTCCCCCGATTCAGTTTCCTTACCAATCTAAAGTCTCAGACTCTTTTAAAGCATTCAGAAGGCATCTTCTCCTCCATCCTTGGGGCTCCTCCTGCCTCCTTCTCTTCGTGGACTGTGAAATAAACCTGTCCTTCATGGCTTCCCATCGGGCTCCTTCATCCCTAGGAAGGCTCATTCAAATCCCCCACCATGTTATAAGGCTATAAGTGGACTGTCTTTTTTAAGCTGGCTACTCTCTGACCAAGAACGCATCATTTCAACAGAAAATTATCAAAGTGCAACATTTCTCCATAGGCAATCCCCTTCTTTGTCTCTGAAATGTTCCCAAGCTGAAGATAAAAACACACTGGAGAAGGTAAACAAGGCCCTGATTCAGAATGTGAGTAATAGAACTAAAATAACTGTCACGGGGCCAAAGATATGGTCTTGTTTGCGTATCTCAGTTTTCTAGGTGTAGCTGTGAAATGCATATGCTGTTTTCCAAGAGCATTGATGTAAGGAGTAGAAACAGCAACACTCCCAAAATGTTAGACTAACACTTCTGAACTCATCATTTCAGAAACAACAATTCTGGATTTTACATATAACTTCTAAACTCCGTTCATTCATTGGTGACCTCCAGGAGTCTGTGTTTTCAAACCGTGGATTGATGGTAAGATGTTAGTGTGAAGCAACTATCATTCAAGGAGTGGTTTGTATAATACATTACGGAAACTTTGAGAGCAAGAGAACGAGAGAGAGAAATACAGCCAGGATCCTTGCCTAGGCTCCAAGGAATGTTTTGCACAGAATGTGCGAAGGACTAAGGAGCCCTTTGGGCCAGTAACTGCCCAGTAATCTGTGTTAGCTACCTAAGGAATCAGCCAGGACAGCACATAGAAAGAGTGTCATCTTGCACCATGTAAGGAAGAATTTGTGTGGGTTAAGGCCACTGAGAAGAGGGGCAGAAGAAAAACACAGAGATAAATCTCATACGGTCTATATAAACTCCATCATGATACGCGGTGATGGAAAAGTAAATTCAAACCTCCTGTAAATCACAAATTTGGGAATCCACAGCGATGCATGTTTCCATTATGTGATTCCCTCTCGGAGGTGTTCTGTGCGATGCACACAAAGACTTCACAAGCACAATGGCAAGGTACAAATCAAGAGAAAGAAAGGAGTTTCTGAGCTGAATCTTGTCTTCCCTCTTCCTGTCCTGTGCACAGTTTGAACCAGCTTTATAAGGGAGGGTTGCGATCAATGGAAGAACAGCGCGCTCTCTTCCCTCCTGCCCTTCTGAAATAACGTATTAGATGATGGAGGATTAAAAAGATTAAAGCTCTGAAACTTTTCTGCATGTAAATATTCTCCAAAATCTAGAATCCGAGAAAGGACCGAAACACATTTTTCTTTTCTTATTTTGTGCCTGCCAAGTGAGTTCTCTCATTAATAGATCAAGTATAAATAGCCCACACAGTTGGCTCTGGTAATTTTCAAAATACGATAAATTTAACTTTATAATCTCATGATAAGTATGACTGTATGAAGAAATAATAAATGATACACTCTGTAATGCAGCTTCAGATGCTGCCAGAATATTTTATTGCTGTAGCAAGATTCATACCATCTATCATGTGAGGAGTACGGGGAAGATGTTTTCTCTTCTCCTTCTGTGCCCTACAGAGAAGCCAAGCCATTTGCAACAGTCCTTTTGCAGGTAGCTCGAGTCATTTTCTCTGTCCACATTGGGGATTTAACACTTTGGGCTGAGTTCAGCCTGGAGAAGGTAGGGATGATTGCCAGGGACTAAATGTTGTTGGTTTCACCTATCTATGACTTCTCAGAACCACCTGAGATAGAAGAGTATGAGATGTTATATCTAAAATTGAAGAAGTGTGACTCAAGGGTGTTCATTTTTAAAAAAGTGCAGGTTGGGAAGGAAACGAAGGGAAAAATTGGCAGGGTAGGAACAGAGGAGCAAAAGAGACAGGATGTAGGAGATGAAAAGTTGCAGATAAATCAGCCAATCTCCACCCAAGTTTTCCACATTTCATGACTTTTTTGTTCATTAGCAGAACTGAAACGCCAAACCCCAGATGTGTACATCCTTAGGACTGCTCTGCTCCGCAGACGCTTCTGTGACTACAGTCTCCAGAGGCATGCTTGAACCCATACTAAATGAGTTAGCTTGGGTAATACTATCGAACTGGGGCAGCACAAACAGCACAGACAAATTGGCTCAGACAACTAAGCATTTGCGCAGATTTTCAGGCAGGATTTGCAGCTCATGCAAAGACCATGCAAAGCCCTGTGTTGCCATGACTGCCCTTCCAGGAGCTTCAAGCTTCTCCACGAGAGCATCGGTGGGGCCAGCCCAGGCAGTCAGCCCTTAGGCTCAGCCCCGACAGCAGCGCAGAGTGGCACTTGCCTGACTCTTCAGAGTACAGTCGCGCAGGTCTGTAATGCAAACTGCAATGCTCTAGACCTCTTGTCCTCATCCAGCATGGCTGGTGAGTTAGGATTTTTCCCTCTCTTACGAAAATGAACAGCCTGCAGCAACGTCTGGGTTAGACTCTGCTGCAGTCTTCAGAGTTCAAACAGCCAAAGAGCGATGGGCATGGAGGAGGCACAGACTTTTCCTAATGTGGTAAATAAAAGATGCTGATTTGATGCTCAACTGTTACAATGGAAAGCCCCACATGATGGACTGCTTCTCTGCTGTGTTCCTATCTACATAAAATGGCATAATCATCCACAGATCTACTTGCTATCTCTGTGATATTGTATTAACTATATTTATATATACTCATACATACATACATATATAAGCATACAGAGAGAGAGAGAGAGAAATATATATATATATGCATGTGTCTTTCTCCTTAAAGTGGTTAGAAGCAAGTAGTGGACAGATGAGGCAGCTGGTTCTTGATTAATTCAGGAAATATGTGCGATATTTACAGGAATAGAAAATACTACACAAAATGTGCCAGAATTCTGACCTTTGTCAAATGTGTAATATCTTCTGGGTCTTATGGGTGTCCTGGTTTCATCTGGGATGGAGCTAATTTTCTTCCCAGTAGCTACCGTGTTTTGGATTTAGTATGGGATTTGGTATGGGAAGAATGTTGATAATATAATACAATGACGTTCTTAGTTATCACTAAGAGATCAAGGACGTTTTCCAGCTTCCCAGGTTTTGATAATGTGCAGGTGCAAAAAGCTGGGAGGGGTATAGCCAGTACAGTTGACCCAAACTGGCCAAAGGAAGCATTCCATACCATAGACATCGTGCCCGGTATGTAAGCGGGGGTTGGCTTGTGGGCTGGGCGCCTGCCGTTTGTTTGTGCTTTTGTTATTCATTTGTTCGTTTGGCTGTTCATTCCCTCTCTCGCTCTCTCTGGAACTTGCAGTTCCGAGGTTGCTGCTGTGGAAATCGCTGTTCTGAGATCGCTGCTCAGGATTGTTCCGAGATCGCTTTCAGTTTTGCTCCATGATCACTGCTCGGGACGGGCTGTATTGGTCGTTGGGTCATCGGGCAGTGAGAAATTGCACATCATTTGTTTTGTATATTCTGTTATCATTATATTTTTTAATTATTATCATCATTATGATTATATATTATTATTATTATTATTATCTTTTTCTTTGCTGTCCTGCTGAACTGCCTTTATCTCACCCCACAAGTTTTCCTTTCTTTCTCCTCCCCACCACACTGGGAGGTTGGAGGAGGAGTGAGAGAGTGGCTGCGTGGTATTTGGTTGCCATCTGGGGCTAAACCATGGCAATGGGATACCTGGATGGAAGAGGAGTGGTGAGGAAAGCCTTCTGTCATCTTTGCCTGGCTGACATACTTTCGTTTGCTCGTCCCCAGCAAGAACTGCTGTCCATCCGTTTGCCTGCCCTGGGAGGGAGCACAGATTCTTACTCTGCCTGGAGCTGAACATGACTATCTCAGATGGGTTGAGTCAAACAGCCCAGTAATTCAACCACCCATATGACCTACAAAGGGCCAACTGAACACATCTCATCTTTCTCTGTAAAATTCTCCAGTTACACATTCCTTCAGACCAAGTTCAAAGGCTAAGTCTTGCTTAACAAAAAAACTTCCGAAATCAGTACTGATCCATCTAAGAAACACATCCACCAAGTTTGTCATCGATCACTAGACTTGCGCCACTGAAAAGCCATAGTTTTAAAGCGATGTAAAGTGAGGACACAAGACTGTCTGGCCAAGCACTGGCTGTAGGACCTACTTCTGAAAGAAATCAGGCTGAGCTGTACTGCGTTTAAAATTAACCTTTTTAATACAGTCTTTCCTCAGGGATGGCACTGGTAACTAAAGCAATTAATGCCCATGTATGGGGAGGAAGACAAGGGAGAGGAAGAGAAAGAGAGATTCACCCAAGTGGTAATTCTTCTTTCTTTTTTTCCTTAGCATCAGGAAATAACAGGGTTGTGTCATCATGGGAAAAGCTACCCGCCTCACAGTATGTATCTTAAGGCAGGATTTGTTCCTTTTTATTACTACACGTCCCCTCCATTTCTCCTCTCCTAGTACAGTTAAGCTTTCTGCTTCATGTTGAGCCCATCCTTATTTTGCCACCTCAGAGCCATTTTGTAACATATGGTCTATTAGGTGTAGACGTGCAACCGCTTACATAACTTAAGGCTTGCTGGAGTACAAAGACCTAAGTATACAACAGATGCACAAACGAACACAGGGACGAACGTGCTGTGGATACAAAATGATGATGACGCTGCTCAGAATCAGATTTATTCTGCTTCTCCTGCGGAGTACACCTGTCTTCTGCTGGCAATACGTGCGGCTCCAACCAGCAAGGCTTCCTCATCCAAAACTAAGCTTAGATCTTCCTTCCCTGACTAGTGCACTTGTGACTCCCCCTCCCACACCTCGTTTGCACAGGGCATCTACGTGTTCGTCAAAGCATTTCATTAGTGTATGCCAGACATACCCCCAGTAGACCTGAAAGCGATACACACAGACGCAAACAAATAAACCTAGATGAGCAAACACAAGTGTACCTTGTGGGCTCGCAACAGGTTTTAAACAAATTCCCAGGAAGGAGATTAAAAGTCATAACAGCTTTAGTTGTAAGAAAGTGAGTCTTGTTGGTTACTTCCTTCCGGCAGTTCACGATCCCCTTTAAAAGGTGCCGTGTTCCTCATGCCGTGAAGGGAGCTTCACCAAAGGACCCTCAGCTGTAGTTTTCTGCCATCCAGAGGCCAGATATTAGTTCCTGGCTCCTGCTCCTTCGCTCTGCTCAAGTAGCGCAAAGGTGATGGCATTACTTACATGCAGCTGGGAATTCTTTGAGGAGCCTTCATGTGGGGTAATTCTGGTATGAATGAGTTTACACTGTCTGCTTTTCCCTCTGACGCAGGTATTTGGGCATGTTCAAGGCAGTCTGAGTGCAGAGCTTGGTATGTTGGGCTCCAGCAGTCTGGAGGGGGATCTTTAGGGGACTGAAATTTATAGAAGGCCTTAGACCAGTAGAGAAATGAAAATATGCCATGAAGCAGATTGTCCAGGCAAGTAGTTGCAAAGCTCTCTTGATTATTTGTTATAAAAAACAACTTGTTTCATGGGCTGGGAAACCAAGAGAGCTTTCACCCATTCATGCAGCACTACAGCTTCAGGTTCCCTAGCACATCCCCCACAGCCCTCCCACCCCAACATCCCAGCGCACACTACGTGTCGGGCCTCCTCCTGCACCATTCCCACCCTTCCCTCACTGGGGTCACACCTCGTGTGTTTAGGATACTTTTATGTCTCTGAGTCTGCAACAGCTGTGTCAAAACTGGTTCACGAGTTGTCAGGGAGCAGGGGCTGACAGACAATGGGAACGCAAGAGCACAGTTTCCCTGGGACTTCTTACCTGCATGAAATCAGGAACCGTTTTCGTTGTCTGCAGCGACCACGCAGATAGTGTGACAGAAAGCAGGCTCCGAGGCAGTAGTGGGTCTTTTACTAGCAAATCTTTCCTATTTAGCATCCTCAATGGCTTTGCCGCCAACAGTTTAATCACCTTAGAAAGCCATGGGTCCCTCTGACAGTAAAGGATACTACCTCGAATTACCTCAGCTGCTTCTTCCTGTGGCTATATTGTCAGACATTATCAGCAAATATTTGCTTGTTATAGACTGTCATTGGGGGAAAAAACATGCCAGTCTTCTTGCCTTCCAGGTAACTAATGCTTTGTTGTTTATCCAGTGAAGACCGTCTTCCTCGAATTGTTCTTTCTGTGTATATTGCTCATCCAGACAGGCTGACAAGTGACAAGCTGCACCCACAAGCAGAAGTAATTCTGAGTATATAAAGGAGCGAAACCTTTGTATTTAAAATGGCATGAGTTTGTTTTCTCATTGTCCCCACCTGCTTCTTCCCAACCACCATCTCATGTTTTATACAGAGGGTAGGGTAGTATGAACACTGCTGACAATGAAAAGCCTTATTGTTCCTAAAAGGAAGGAAACTCTGCTGTATTCATTAGAAAATGAGGGATTTTGGAGCAGGAAAATTACATGCATTTCAATCACTGTTTCCCAAGTTCAGTATAAAATGATAAAAAGATTCTACCAAATGCTTTAAGCTTCTAGTGCAATTTCACTTTGAAAATATTAAGAAATATTCTACAGGTTTGGGAAAACATCAGACTTGAAAACACCCACATTTCTCCGCTTTTATTTCCTTGCTCTTTTCTATTGTACTACAGAAAAGCTGAAGCCTTTATTTTATTTGGTTAAGGGTAAAGAGAAAGGTAGGAGTTCCAATTGAAATGCAGACACTACCTGCCAACTTTCATGCCTCTCTTTTGAAAAGCACAGAGAGAACATAGGCTGAGACTGCCATGTAAAGTTGTAATACAATGTTAAACACGTATTACTAAAAACCAAGGTCTTCAGTACAGTAATGTGTGTAATGACTGGTTTAAGCATAATTGTGAACCATAATAATAATAAAACATACAAGACGTACTAGTTCTTAATTAATGGCCCGTTCTTTTGGTAAAAGTGCAGCTGCTTTATACCTTAGGTGTATATAATTAAGTGTATCATAAAGTATGGTTACGTTTGTCTAATAATCGAGCACTGTAATGGAGCCTCCATGGCTCGGTGCTATTTTACTTTTCCTGTTCAAATCTAGATTTTTTTAAAGCTGCAGATTAACTAGCTTTGCTCTTAAACAACAGAAACTTCTTTTAAATTCAGGCGTATGAGACATAAACATGGGAGAATTTGAAGTCTTTCTAACAACCAGTATTAACATGAATCAGGCAGAAAAGTGCCTGAGTCTATTCCACACTTTTCCTCTAAAGACTGACTGCATGTTAGAAAAGCCTCTTCAACTGCATTTTAACCTCAAAGTCATTCGCTGAAAGACACATTATTTTGTTTTAGACCTTAACAACCAAGAACTAAAAATTTATTTGAAACTGTTTTGTGCTGGCTTAAATACTGCTGATGTTTTCTCAAAACCACAAAAATGCATGTTGTGCCTCTCTCCCGTATAGGCTTGCCTTTCTCATGCTGTAATTCACTGCAACATATAAGCCTTTATTCCTTTTCCTATACAGGGAGTCATGTAACTCGGAGTGCTTTCCTGTTGTGACTGAGAAGATGAGGAATTATAAAAGACTAACACTACAATTTAACGCTTCAGAGAAACAGTGTATATCATTACTCCTCTGTAGCCAAGCACACTAATTAATATTTATTGCACCTGTCAAACCAGTAGCCATGGTCAATCCATTGCTGCAGCAGTTCAATGGGAGGCTGGGCACCATATTTCTCCTTGGCAGGCATGTTTAGGTCATCAACAAAGACAAAAGCCCTTTTCCCCAGTGGAGCACTGTAAACCCTCTTCTTTCTCCGGCAAAATTAAACCATTAATTTTATTCATGTTAATTTTCATCTTACTTTGAAAAGGCAGGAAAAAAGGGAGAGAGAGAGGAAGAGAAGAAAAAAAGAGAAGAAAGAAGGAAGGGAAATCACACACTTTCGGGGGAGCCTGCCTGACATTATTATTAGAACCAGTTCTTTTGGAATCCATGACCTTTTATTTTTTTATCAGATGTGCCGTAAAGGTCACAGAAACATGGGGAGGACATAGTTATAAATCCACATGGAGTTTAATCAAAGGTGGCACGTTGTTCTGAAGTAAACAAGCTAATAAAACTATTCCAGTTTAAACAAACAAACAAAAAAATCTTTCTTAAAGACTGTCAACAAAACTCTGATGAATGTGAATGGCTATCAATGGAATTAATTAGGCAAGAGGGAATATAATAAGCAAATTTCGGTGTTGCACCTACAGTAGGCACTTTGGCACCCTGAGTGAAACGCTTTTATTTCCAGCCCGGCGCCTCGTTCCAAAGCATGTCACGGTGCGCAGTGTGCTGCTGGGGAGCCGCATTCACTCCAGCTAATTACAAGACAATGAGAACTTGAACTAAAGGCGACTACGGAGCAGATTGCTTCAGTTCTGCCAGTCTGTATCCTGATTACACCACGAACACTTGTGACACTGTGAAATAACAGCATAAATGGAAGAGAGCTGAAAGTTGACACCCTGCATTTCAGCATGTAGTACGACAACAAATTTTAATTATAGGCCTTGCAACCCCCCCCTCCCGCCCCCCCCCCCCCCCCCCCAAAATACCTGGTTGTGCTCCAGTGTGGGTACTAGGTAAGCTAAGGAGTCAAAACCAACACATTGGTTCTACTTCTACTCAAGCTGGACTTGTTGCGCTGGGTCTCTGGGAAATGTCTAACAAACCTAAGAGACACGAGGGTCGGGCAATGCAAGGACAGGGGGGAGAGTTGAAATACCAGCTACCAAGAGTGAAAGTGGTGAAACAACCTGAAAACTTACTGACTGGGGGAGGAGTAAAGCATTTGCTTCTTTTGGAGAAGACGTAGATCATCTTAGTGAAGCCCAGCCCTGTAGGAGTCCTTGTGAGCACTGAATTCAGATGCCAAGGCTTATAGAATATATTATAAAATGGTTAGTGAATGGGTATTTTAATGTTATAGATGCATATGAATAGCATCATGCTTCTCCCTGCAAGAGACCGTGGGCTGGGTTTTCAGTAGATGTGCAATACTCAGAGAAATAGATAAACGCTTTGAAAATCTTGCTGGCTGTCTAAATAACTCTTTGAAATAAGAACTGGCTGTCAAACCTACTAAGGTACATTTGAAAATCACTCTAGCAGTTACATGACTCAACAGATGTCTAAATACCTTAGGAAATACAACGCTTTATGGTTAGATATATAAGGACAGATGTATACATATTTTGTCTCTTACACTAAGGCTTGTTACTTAGATGGGTCTAGATCCACAGGGAAGATTTAGGTCATGCCGCACACGGCTTTTAGACCCTCTGCCTTCCTAAGGAAACCACAGCCCCAAACTGGGTGCTCGAGGTTTCTCCATACAGTGGGGAGAAGAACAGGTTCAGAGCCACCGCCTGCCAATGCCACCGTCCAAGGACCTTATCCAGCAGGAGACTGCATGCATCAGAGCAAGGCAAAACCCCACAGTTTTAAGGAGAGCGAGGCACCCCTCTGCTCTCGTTTCTCACCAGCCCACGTAAGAGCTTGTTGCTTGGTACAAGAAACAGGAACCGTGCCGACCCCAGGAAAATGCCCTGGGTAGGGCAGCTCTCCTGAGAAACAGCATCAATCCCTGGGCAGGTGGAGGGGTGCCCTGAGCCCGGGTCCTCGGCTCCCACCCAGGGAAGCGCCGGCAGCCGGGGAGCCGGAGGCAGAGCAGGGGAGGTGGGCTGCAAATGCCGGGGGGCTGAAATGAGCGCTAAGTGCCGGCGTCTGTCTTGTGAGTCTAACCTATATTTCCTGGCTCTTTAATTCCTCCACAGGGTTTATTACGTGAGGCCGATGAAATGTATCAAGGACTACACTGTGGGCTGAATGTGGAAAGAAGCCATTTTCCCTGTGCAAATAATTATAGAACTAATTCTCAGGTCTTTTGTCAGCTGTCTCGCCTCTCCCTTAAACGCCGTCGGGTGGTTGTAGCGCCATAAACCAGGTTCAAAATAATACTTGAAATTAATACAGCTTGATTTAGATGACCATTTATTTTATAGCCCTAGTTAAAATGTCGGGGAGATTTAACAGAAGATAAACTTTGTATTTGGCCCTTTATGCTAGAATAATTCCAGCAGCTCAATGTCTTGTTTTGAGGGCCTAGTGTTAACAGTATTTTTCCTTTTCCCTGAGAAATGACCTGTTAGTTAGCCATCAGTTAATTACTGACAGATAGAGGTGATATATCAGAGTATATTTTGTATCAGAGAATCACAGGAATTAGATACAGAAAAGGCCTCTTATGTCATTATGTCCTTACCAATACGGAGCTGTTTTGTATTCTATACTTCTGTACAGTTCATTTTACATGACCTAAGAAATGCTGCTTTCATTGTTTCTCCCAGAGTCTATTCATTAACAGGAGGTTTTTTTCTAATATGCAGCTTAAACGTTCATTACCTTATTATGCTTCACAATGAACTGAATTCAGTGCTTCTAGCATATAGTCATAATTTTTACCTATCAGCTGGAAGTGTACTCTACTGTATGAAAACGTCAGAATTATCATAGAGCTACTGCCTGATAAAACATTACTCAAATCCTGTAATGTTTTCAAATCTTGAGCTATTAATAATTTAACATAATTAATTCAAAACACTTCACTCAATGTGAACCAGAGAGAGACGATGGGGAAATGATGCATATTCCATCTTTCAAGGGTGGAATTAAATATGGA
Source organism: Phoenicopterus ruber ruber (assembly GCA_009819775.1). Lineage (NCBI taxonomy): Eukaryota > Metazoa > Chordata > Aves > Phoenicopteriformes > Phoenicopteridae > Phoenicopterus > Phoenicopterus ruber. The sequence continues at coordinate 53,272,487 of CM020215.1, read as the reverse complement.
AAACAAGGAAAAGATAAAGAGCTGCCAACACTTACTTGGAGTGTAATTCACCTGTTCTGAACTTGCTATAAATTTCACGTTTCTAAGACTTTCAACTAACCTCACAGGCATAAATAAAAAACCCCTTTCCCCTATCACAAGCAAACGATTTAACATGGTTAGAGCTGTTTGTCAGGCATAAGAAGAAAAGAAACAAATTAACAAATGGTGGAGATTTTTCTACAAAGGGAAGTAACAGTTAAGCAAAAGAACAGTCTTGTAGAAAACCCTTTAAAATGCAATACACAGAGATTCCTTCCTCTTTTTGTTAATGCTTATCAGCAAAGAGTATTGTATCACTAACACTTTTGCTTGATTAAACCTTCTTTAAATCAGCTTGTTGTTGCTCTTTTCATGATGGGGTTGCTTTTTTAAATTTTATTTATTTAAATCAAGGCTGGACCCAACCTTTGTTTTCCTGGTTGGAAATTCTTGCTGTTAGAAAGAACTGCAGGTGCTAAATTATGGCACAATACATCGCAGCTGCAGAAGTGCACCTGGAAAAAATTAGGCTAGTAATGAAAATTTCACCTGAAAAGTGCCAAATTGGAAGTCTCAGAGATTGAATGCTTCCATTAAGCCACCACTCAGGAACAAATCAAGTAATAAATATTGAAACTTTCTCTCTTCTTTACTTTGACCATGAGGACTTATTTCAGATGTGTTTTGCTCTATATTTGGGAAAAGAAGGGAAGAACACAGAGAGAACATGTTCATCTCTCATCTCCATTAAATCCCTAGCCAACCTCTGCTGCCAATAGAGGTACCAATTAGTGCTAATTGTAGTAGACACTAATAGTGTAGACACCTGTCACTATCTATTGAGCTGGGACCATCAGTAAATTCACAAAGGCCACCAAAAAAGCATCTGGAATAATAATGATCATCATTTTGGTACCGCCCCAGTCTAAAATTAAACTGTTGACTCTGAGGTAAAAAGCTGAGCAATGCTTTTCGAAGGTACAATAATCTAATAAAAGTAATGCACATATATATATATATTGTTTTTTATTACAGAAACACACAAAAAATGATACAGGACTGGCTACCATAGCAACAGTGCTTCCTGCACTGCACGGTCCAACAATCCTCACTATTTTGGAGCATTACAATGGATTCGTGCTTTATAAAAAGAAGCTGAGTGGCGAAACCTAAATATCCCCCCCAGGCAGTGGCAGGACCTGTGTGGGGAGAGTGATGAACCTCAGCCGGTCCTGATCCCCTGTGCAGCTGACACGTACATCACTCATACCCACATAGGCAACGTTCAGGTTCTACTATTTCACGCGTAATAATGTCATAATTTCGTATGTAATATGTCACAACATAATGAAAGGTAGCCACCTTTCATTTTGACAAAAAGCATGCAGAGTCTGTCAGCTTCAGCACAACAAGGGCAGTTCAAGGGCCGAGCCTGAGCGTGTTTCCAGGCCACCTACCGATTATGGGATGTAAGTCATTCCACTAAATGCTCCCTTCCCTCAAAGTGGTTGTGGGAAAGACAAAAACCCCTCTGATGTGAATCATGCTAAACCAGCCATCCAGACACAGGACATGAGCTGCTTGGCTTGGGAACGGGAACTGGCACCTGTTGGTCTTGGGGGAGCTTGTATTTCCCGCAGTTGTTCTGCAAGCTCTCCAGGCACACTCTGCAAGCACTACTGGAGTGATAACAAGCCCATAAAACACTGAATGTTAGAGATTACATGTAAGCACGATAGAGAAAAATTAAATCCATTAAAAATCCCTGCCAGGCCGCGATTAGCTATTATTATTTTTTAATTCATTGTAATATACACTGTGCATAAGAGAAAAGCTAACAAACATAAATGAGAGGGAAGTTAACAAACACATTAATTTCCATTTTAACTTAGACCTCTTGCCTGGAATAAATGGAAGCAGTAACTCATATAGATGAGTAAGATCTGTTCTGAAACCTTCTGGATGAAGGAGCCCTGCAGAAATACCAACAGGATGCCATTTGTGAGGGGCTTCTCTCTGGCAATGAAGGGAACTGCCTGCAGTACTCAGAGCAGGTCATTTTTCCTCCGTGTGGAACAGCTGGACAGCCACGGATTCTGAGGCAGTTTCCTCGCATCGAAGGAAAAGGGGGATTGGGAGTTCGGAGGGTTCCTGCAAGCTGTTTCCTGCTTGAAGTTGAGCACAAACCAAATCCATAGGAATATATTTAGATAAGCAAAGCCATTTCCCAAAGACAGACATGTTTCATTTTCAATTCACAAAGTACCTGTTTGGATTTCTGCGTATTGGGAAATCTGCCATAAAGCTGCTCTCTATATTCTAATCTCTCATAAGGCTGCATCTCTGGGCCAGCAGCACACATCAGCTCTGGCAGTGCCCGATGGGCCCAGCGATGCTGGTAAGGACAGTCTCTTTTCTTCATCCCTCTCCTGAAAGAAGCACAGGAAAGGTTTGTGTTAATCACTAACTCTCCAGGGAGAACTTGGATCTGGAGTTCCCTTCGCTCACCAGAAGGCTGTGCAGACAAGCATGGAAAAGTGCTAGTTCGCTCCTTGCCTTTCAGTACAGCACTTCACATTCCCCAAGCAGGCGTGAAGTGATGTGCTTAACAGTGCAACCTGCCTATATGCCCTGATGGAAAATATTGCTGCAAGCAGCTAAGTTTCCACTCAGGGACCTAAGTGTACACCCTGAAAAGACCCTGTCTGTGAGAGAAGTTACTTGGCAAAGATCTCTCTTTTTTTTCAAGAATTAATTAAATGTGGTCACCAAGGAATGGTGAAAACAGCTCAGGCAAAGAACTTCAAAACAGAAGCTGTAATCAAACTATGAAAATCACTCAACCCACATTTGCTCCGGCAGGTGGGTAAATGCAATCTGCTCTGAGCGGCAGCACAAGAAAAGCTCCATGGAAGAAGATGAAGTTGCTTCTCCAGCCCCTGAAGAGCATCTTTCCCCATCTCGTGTTCCAGGCCAGAGTATTTTGACTGACATGGAAGAGGGTGCACTGCAGCCCTCGCCTCCCCCTCACTGCCCTTCAGCAGAGGGTTTGGACAAGTTACAAACCAAGCAGACGTAGGCAAAGAAGTACAGGGTGTCCTTCCTCCCCCACCAGTTCAAAGAAGGACAGTCCAATCTTTGTCATCAGAGGATGAAAGAAATCTCATTTTTGAGAGCACACTGTGCACTAACTGTTAGTCCCCTTATTTATTTGACTGCTTAATTCAGTACGTGACTTCAGGCATGTAGTCAGACGTCTGGTGTTCATTTTCAGTCAGTTGACAAAATGCCTGGAAGTTTGAGTCATTTGATCAAATACTCCGCTGAAATAATCACTGACTGAATCACTCTGACAGATCCAGGATGGGTTCTTCTTTAGCTGATTTCTTTATAGACCCGAAAGTTGCCTTGTGCTATATGTAACTTAAGCACCTCTTTGATCAGGCAGTTTGGCAGTGTTTGTTACGCTGAAGGTACATCGTGCACCGCTGTCACAGCCTCCTGCTGCCTCCCCTCTGCCTGAAAACCATGTATGACTGGCTCCCTCCTCCTCCTCCATCCTCTGGGGCCACCACCTCTCTCCTCCCTGGTCTCGGCTGATGACTGTCCAGATGGACCTGTATTCATTTGGCTTCCTTCATCTTACTCCAGTACTTCTGCACCCCCAGGAGAGCCCTGCACCCTGCCTGGGCTCCCCTTGGTCCTCACCCATCAACACCTGCAGTGGAGATGTTTTGTGGGGGTTTCCCCGATGCCACAACCACCCACAGCCTTCTCTTAATAGCTAGGCTGCATTTTCCAAATTGCTACCCGTGTTTCCACACATCTAACTTTCACAGCACCCACCTCAAGATGACAGCCACCTATACCATGTGGACCAAGCTGGGTGCTGTGTCATTCCAGCACCGACTTTTACTACACTAGATAGCGTTGGTTTGTACATAAAATGCTACATGCTTTGTGCTGAGGCTTCCAATTTAGTGGCAGATGTTTAGCAATTAAAAAGTTAATAAAATAGAAACAATGACCTTTCTTACAAGACTAGTTTCTCTGTTCTTTGCTTTTACAAGTCTCTGTGTTCAACTGGAAACCTTAAAATGAAGCTCTGCAACATCTGTACTGCAGCTTGATTTCGTTCCCAGGAAGTGCTTGTAGACGGACACATTAAACAGTCGCTCACTCTGAGTAAATGTTTCTGAAATGTTCGCAGTCTGCTTCAGTTGAGGGAGCCAAAGTAATTCTGGGAAACTATGCTACAAGTTGTACCACTATGATCCTGGCCTCTGACAAATAACTCCAACTGATCCTGGTCAAGCAGAATCAGGGAAGAAACCTCATCTAGTTCATAAAACTATCTAAGCTTGGGTATCTGGTGTTTCTCATTCAAAAAAGTACATTTCTTTCATACAGTTTTGGAATATCACATTTCAGGTTCTTCAGCAGCTTTCAGCTCAGAAGCAGATATAAAAAGACCATGAAAGTCACATTTTTCAAAATATTTCACTGTTTTTCTAGACATTTATTCAATTTTTCAGAATCTACATGTTCTCACTCATTTAATAGCTAGTCCACTGCAATCCATCACCCAAACAGATGGCCTTTTCAAGTAATTTGTATGAACTGGAAAATCAAAATGCGAGTAGTCAAAAATTGTCAATTTTTGACCATCTCTGTGTTGAACTAGCACTTTCCCAGAGTCTGCTCAAGTGCTACATTTATAACCAGACCCACAGAGGTAGCCTATCCAGAGCCCTGTAAGGCATCTCGTTAACATCCTTACTTAGGAATATGCTGGGTCACGAACAAAGCAGTCAGTGTGTGTGTGTGATGGGAAGCACGAGGACAGGACCCAAGGGAAGAGGTACCAGAAGGGAGGAAAATGTATTTTAATGTATCCATGCTAGGCTTTTTTTTTTTTTTAATCTCAAGGTTTGTCAATCTTTCTTTGCACACTATTCGTTTAAGATAAGATAATTGGCTTTCTCATGGCATTGCTTACGTACTTTATATAAATTGAAGACAGTGCCCTCCTGAGAATTTTCCTCATTTGAGAGAAAATTCCTATTTTAGTGTGGGCTAAAACAGTGCAGCTGCCTACCTCAGAGAGCACAAGCTTATGGTGACCCTGCCAGGATTGGGACTGATCATTTTTGAATGTCTAGTTATTCCAAATCTTCTGCCTAGACTACCTTAACAATCTCTTTGATGACAGAATTTTGAAAACACAGCTTAAAGAAAAATATAAATATAAAACAAAAATACATTGAGCAAGTGGTTTTATCTCGACTATCCAGAGATTAAAATGATTATGACTTGCGAGCCCCTCAGCAAATACCCTCATGGCGTTTTCTAGCCCTTTGTACTGTCAGTAGGATATATTTCTCCATTCACTAGAGTCTGTCAGTTTTCATAATAGCATTTATCAAACTCCAACGTGCATAAAAATGTATTCTTTAGGTAGTTGAACTATTTATGTTACGGCTGAGTCAAATTCTTAATTTTGTTTGCTCAGGGAAGCTGCAATTATTACAGTAAGTTTTAGCACCAAAAATATCATCTATATTGTTCTCAACGACTCATGCCCGCACTGAGTACTTTCAGCACTTTCTCCTCACTTGTATTTATTTATTTATTTTTGCACTAATTGATGTGTGATGTTGCCCACAGATCTCATTTCTGGTGCTTGCAAATACAAAGTTCCAAGTTTTGTCTAGGCTGGCTGGCAAGCAAGGGTCTCCGTATTGAAAGGTGCAGAATACGATATGAGCTCCCTTTTATCATGCCAATTAATGTTCGACTTGTTTGTCTGCCATGTGATGAATTAAAAAATGCATGATTTAGATGCTGGAGAGCTAACCGTTTTCTAGATATAATCCCCTGGATGCTGCCATTCTTCCAGTTGATCTTTTTGCCCTCCGTGTGTTGGCGAGCACCATATAGCCTACTGCTCAGATCTTTCCCTAACAGATGGCTCTCTTTACTAGTTGGGACCCAATCTGGTGATTCCCTTTAATATGCTTTAGACTGAAGAATATCCAGGGACAGGCAGCTGATTCACCCTCCTAAAGCAAAACCAGCTAAGAACGTAAAGTTAAGGAGACATGCTCTCCGGACTATGTGCTGTTCTATACACCCCATAAATCCGAATATTTGTCAACATCAATTAAAGTGTAGTTTCCCCTGTAATAAACATTACACGGAGAAACAAATCAACTTTCATTTATTCTGTCAGAAATGGAAGGAGAGCACTTCATATTATTTTGTGGATAATCTCTGCGGAGCAAACTAAGCACAATTACACATTTGATTTTAATTAAAACTCTGGGTACCTTTCGAGTTTCGTTAGGAAGATGTCCTGGGTATGATTAGCTGAGGCCTGCGCTGAGAAGTTAATTTGACATACAACATATTTTTCATGAGGTAACTGTCGCAGGAAGTTGTTTGTAATAGCTATCTTTCCCAGGCCTGTGGGGGCAACAAAAAGTAATGGCTTATCCTGAAGCAGCAACTTCTCCGGTATGCGGTACATCTGCATAACAGTCCCAGTGGTGCTCACAGTAATGTCATTAAGCTGGGAGAATAAAAGAAAGAACCAAAAGATGCAGATAAAGGTGTTTCATTACCCACTGTACACAGAACAACAATAGAACTCGGTCATAAAATAGTTTCGAGTCACAATAAAAGCAAAAACCACAGAAAATACCTGGGAATGACAAAGGAGTTATAGTTTATGAACAGCGGGCCGGGTGGAATTGCCAAGTTGGAGACTTAAGCACAAAAGAGCACTAAGAAATCCTGTTTGGTATTGAGGGAGGGAGGCTATTATACCCAAAGCTGGTAATGAGAATGCAGTGTCGTTAACTGTTTTCTTTTACAATATTTGACACCAGGATGGCTTAATGCTATGTTGTTTTCTCTTCAAGCTACAGTTTTCCTTTGCAAGAGTGTGAGAGCAGAATTCTAATGTGAGTATACAGTGGGAAAAAGGGCCTTGCTGCTCTGTTTTGTCTTTTCCAATCTCTTACACTTTAACTGGAAGGTCATTTCATTTATTACACACAGAAAAGGGCAGGAGCCAGGCTTAAAGCTTGGTATGTACTCGTATATCAAACTGGCACTTATTTTGTTCTGCCTTATCTGGGTTAGCCTCCTACCCTCATCGCTGCTATAGGTGCATGTGTCTGGCTAGAGAGAGGTCAAAGTGACCTCATTGCATGCACTCCTCCTTCGCACCCTTCCAAAGGAGTTACCTTAACTTGGGGTATTGGCGGCAGAATTGCTCTGCTGATCCACAGGGCATTTTCTAACCTCAGCAGCTATTCCTCTGCATGAGAAAGCTACAAGGAACGTGTGCTTCATGCAGCAGGTTCACAAAGCAATTTCATCTATTCACAGCTGGCTTATTAAGGGAATCTAGCAAATGGCAGTATCATTGAAGCATTATGTTTCCTGCCCTTTTCCTTTTGAACATAGCTTTGAAAATGTAACCAATATAAGTTGATAGAAACCAATTGCTGGGGTTGATAGCTTGTCACTTATGTTTCCTGAAAACCAGAAGCTATTCACAGTCCCCTCTACTGGGGTCCAAATTGTGCTTTGAGTAACCATGGCTGCGAGTACCTCATTTTCCATGGTTGTCCAGGGCTGCATGCAGCGCTGTGGCTGCACTGCCCACCCCAGTGTGTGGGCTGGCGGCTCTCCTCCCAGCTCAGCCTGGCCGCAGCACAGCTACCAAACCTCTGAGCAGGCAGTGTGGGCTCTGGTACAGTAACTTAGGTCAAGCTGTGGAAGTGTAGAGGACTGAAGAAAGAAAACTCTCATGTAATTCTGTATTTTTCATAGGAACTCTCTCTTTGGTCAAGTTTGAACCACTCAGGCCTCCTCCCTTGTTTGTCCTGGCTTAGTACTGACAGTGCATTTGCACCACAGCGGCTACGTTGCGTGCAGCAACATTTTGCTAGGCAGCGCGCAGACACGCAGGTAAAGCTAACCCACCTCCGGCGAGAGCCTATGCTATGAACTGACAAGGCAGATAAAAGCTGAGAGGGAAAGTCAGAGAGGTGCAGGGATGTCCCAAGGTCAAAATAGCAATTCTGGGGCAAAAAAGTTAAGAGTCCCTGGCTGCCTGTGACTCATTCCAGGGTCTCTTCCAGCAGGATGCCATGGTGAACAACAGAGGTGGATAAGACCCACTATCCTCAAGTGAGGATGTGTGTAACATCTACAGAAAGCCATGGCCAAATATACATCAGTGGGTAGGGATCTAACAACATCCTTTTTTTTTTAACGAGAAGCCTTTGAAGCCTTTTAAAGCTGCAGATTGAAGAGGAAGCAGTTGGCCAATGCTCCTGCAGTAGAATACGGCCTCTCCTCTGGGATTTCTACATGTTTTTGTAAAAAAGAGTTAGTTCTGTTTGGAGCATGCCCTGAAGTACTGTCTCTCTAATCAGCCTCCTCCCTGACCAGAAGTTGGCCTTCGGCCTGGCTGTACATTACCGATGGGCTGGAATTAGATGTCCTTGCAGATGGCCAAACGCTTTCAGTGTTGCCTCACCCCTGCACAAATCACATACCAGGGGCCTGTGCTGTGCCCTTTAGATGCAGAGCTTGAGGCTGCCATAGAAAAGGGGAAAGAGAAGAATCCGGGAAGAACAGAAAACTCCAAAGACTATTTAATTACCACAGGCGTTTTGTGGCTCCAGAGATGTGCACTGTATACACCTGAGTGTATACAATTAAGCTGTGAATTAGCCACAGTTTGACCTGTACAATATTGGTAGCTGTCCTTACAGATTGGTTTCACTCCAGCCCAAATTCTCAGCCTAAAAGGTTAAATATATAATACTCCATACTGTCGATAATCCATTTTTCCTGCTTTCAGCAGTAGGAAGAAGGTGAACATACAGCTAATTAAAATACATTTGTTGAAAAGGTCATGCAGTAAGCTGCAGTTCAGCTGAATAGAAGGATTACGATCCTATTCACCCAATCTGGTGACAAACATACTGAAAATGGAGCCCGAGATACAATTAATCTGTTTTGCTGTCACAGAATGGGAAATGGCTCAAACTTAACGGTATTCAGGTTCTGAAAAAAATCCCAATCCTTCGTGTTCCCAACATGCCCTGGTACAGTGGTAATAGGCTATGCCCATGCTTTTCACAAGGGATTTAAGGAGTCAGCTGCTCCAATTCTATTCAAATGCAGTTTGAGCATCTCATTCACGTTCCTGTAAAAATACCAGTTTACTTTACAGAAGTAATTTGTACAGTGCAGTCACATATTAGTGACTACTACCTCCTGGCAAATAACTAAGCAATTAAAATCTATGCTCAGTTTGAAACCACTGATCATCTCCTTTTTCCTGGGAGAAAACTTACAACACACAAAGTTGTGTGTGCCTACATCTAAATGTTCCACTGCGGAGTCTGATCTCAGTTCAGGAGTCTGATATTTGACTTTATCAAAGACGGAACTGTTTTATGTTTAGATTTCACCAGTCGCCAGAGGAATCTAAAGGTACCCCCTCTGCATGAATGCATAAAAAAAGAAGTTGTGAACATCGCATTTTTCATGCTATTCACTGTTCTGAGTCAGACAGCTCCATGATGCCATAGGCCTGAGAAGATTTTTATGCCAAGGATAGTTGAACATTAAAGAGAAAAAGATTACATTCATCAGCCTCTCACATTAGCCAGAAGAGGTTTGAAAAGCCACATACTTGTGCTCCTTGTGATCATTATTTACCCTGGGGCTCTCTGTTGAAGTGCCAGCTCCCCATTCTAGTCAAATTTTAACACCAGGGCTCCTGCAGGAACTAAAGGAGCTCGGCACCTCGCAGAGCCTCTATGCGTGTGTGACCTATGAGGTGATGCTGTAGGATTGTATGACCCATGCATTCCTGAATAGTCAGCAGCGTGCCAGGGAAAAAGATGCACTGTTATCATTTGTACTAGAGCAAAGACTTCTCCCTGCATGGGAATGAAGAACACCAGCAGAAACAGTAAGGGAGTGAGAACTTCGTACCTACTCGGTTATATTTAGAGGTAAAAATGCAAATAGGCAGACAGCAATCAGTTAGCAACAGATACTTGGGCTTCCTGAAAATGAAAAGCAGCCTAAAGCAAAATCTATTTATAGTTCTTCAGGTTGAATCACAGGAGGTTTAAATTCATTATACAACTACAAAGGCTGACAGAATATGGAGTTTTAGAACACCCAAAATAATTCGTGAAAAGACAGATGGTCAATGACCGAGACTAAAAGTTGGGTTCAAAATAAAATGGAATAAGAGCCAGACCCCAGAGTGCTGAACTTTTAGCTGCCTTCTCCTGCTGAGATTCCAGATCCCTCACGCAACTTAAAGCGTTGCTGGCATAGATGATCTTGTACAGCTTCATCATGCAGGGCAACAGCATGCAAAGTTTCGCCCAGCTATCTCCAGGATTTGAAGCAGCCTTGAGAAAGAGGGCAAATCGGCATGAGCTATGACGCTTCTGCACCGCAGTGGGTAAAGGACAGATCCAGATCCAACACGGCACAGTGGAGACTCAGATGGCCATGGAGTGCCCTGTGCAATAACTACACCCTAACTGCATGATACACAGCACCATTTCCCCAACTGACAGTGCATCCAGCCTGGTCTCCGATGGCACCACAAAATCACGCGTCACACGGGCATTCTCATATGCAACACGGGCTCGGAAATAACCAGCATGCTGGGCAGAAAGCTGCCTGGAGCTAATTGACACATACAGCTAATGACAACAATAAGTCTTAAGTCCTGTCCCTCAGGCAGAAGTCACCACCAGAACTCTCTCTTGAAGACTGACATCTGTACTCTTTCTTTCTTCCCAAGGCCTGAGCAGGATCTCAGTTCTTGGTGTCAATTCCACTGCTGAAGTAATTCTTACTACTTATCATTCTCTTTACTCCTTACACAAAGACAAAACCAGGAAGCTGTAGGCTAGCTTGGGAAAGGATGCTAAGCAGCCCCTATATTGAAGGTGTGCCTCTATATAAAAATAATGCAAGACAGGTACAGGAACCAGGAAGGAGGGACTGATGAGAGATATTTAAAGAGCAAACATGAAGATAATGTAAACCCCATAGCTGCTCACCTGTGAGAAGAGAGGCCTGGGTTCCAGCAGTGTTTAATCCAACAACCCCAGAACAAGGACCAAAGTGTAGTGTTTGTCTTCCCAAGTGAGCCTCTGAACCAGTACAGTCTATAGCATTATACACAGTCTACTACATCATCTCTGACCTTGTTCAGTGCACACTGGCATGGCCTCAGAGGCATCTCTGTCCTTGCCTCAGTCCTGGGCCTGAAGGTTAGAGGATTTGGGAGGGCCCTTCAGGCAAAGTAGAACCGAGCAGTGGTCGGTTGACCACTTGGCTGATGAGCACAGTAACCACAATCAATGGTTGTACGCTAAGGGAAAGAGGAGGCAGGTGCTCTCAGAGCTGTTCTGAAGGAGGATACAGCTGGGGTGGCCTCCCCAGGGAGGCCGATCTGGCTGCCCATGGCCTCCGAAGGCTGGTCAGGCTGGCCTGCAGATGACTCTTCAGAGGGAAAGTCTCCTCTGGGTTTGATCTCAGGTTGGGGATGAGCTGCTCAGCTCTATCAAAACTGCGGCAAGTTGACAGGGATCAAAAATAGTCTTTAGGCATTTTCAGAGTCAAATAAATAAAATAATTAGCTAAAGTAATAATAGAGTAAAAGGAGAAATTCTGCGAGCAATGCATCCAAAAGCTGGTTTCTTTCTTAGATTATCTACTCTCTGACAGAATGTGAGTTCTGACTGGAGATTTCTGAGACCACAGCTGGGATTTGTTATTCCCTCCTTCTGTCTCTCATAGAGTCTTCAGTGTCTAATAAGGATTATGCTCACGCTGTAGGCTTTCTCATAGTGGGCATCCTAATTAAAATCTTACTCCTCTACACAGCTGTTTATTTTCATCAAATGTGTGGAATTTAATATATTTAAGACTGTCATTCCGCTTTCAAATCTGGTTGAAACTAAATAATGAGTTCAAAATGTACTTGAAGAGAATCTGTAGGTAAAACAAATGTATACTGGATGATCACATCCATCTTACTTCCTTGAGAAACTAGGCAAAAATCCTCAGTAGCTATGAAGCTTAGGTACTTCCAGAGGTAGGTCGCAGCAAAGGGGAGTTTTCAAAGGTGTCTTTTGGAATTAGATGCTCAAGTTTGATTAAGTCCCACCAGAAGATCTATTTCTGGGAGATTTTTCTTCATTAAAAACAAAACAAAACAAAACAAACAAGCACTCCAGAGGAAAGGACTCATTTGTTTTCTTACCATGTTGAATAGAAATCCTCTTCTTTCGACCCACATGACCCTGCATAACGTTAGCTGTACTAATTGTAAACAAAAGTCACACTGTCAAAATAAAAGGGAGATGAATTAGCAACAATAGAGTTCATTAAAGCTTGTTAATCTTTAAGAGAATGGGTGCGATGTAATTGGAAGAAAGGCTAAGAACTATGTGGATAAAATATTTCAAGGGAATACATTTCACTTCAAATGACAAAATATAATTAAAAGTGAGCAGTTAAATCAACTGTCAAAAGCATAGTTACAGCTGTCTTTTTTTTTTTTTCTTTAAATTTTAAATACAGTGATGTTCTTTTGCCAGCTTTCCCAGCCTGTCTGACCTACTGTGCTCTGCTCTGGTTTTAGCTGCAGGCTCCACCAGGCTGGTTCTCATTGCTCCAAGGGAGACTGTACCCCTCGTGTATTTTCCTCTCTTTTCCTCATTTGTATCCCATCCCAGGTACTTAGTTATCAGGTCATCCTCATAACGACATCTGCTGCAGCTTTTCTTTTTCTCACTGACCCCTACTTTCCTTCCTTAGAAAAGCAGATACTCATTTTGACAGTCAACCACAAAATCTACCGTTTGCAAGTGATTCTCCTGTCTGTAAGCCAGACATCCAGGGACCTGCAGTCTTCTGCTTCAGTCCCTGAGAGATCCTTCTACGTCAGATGTCTCAGCCACCTCTTCTGGACTCTTTCTAATTTTACTCTCTGCCCATAGCCCTTGTGTCCTTCTCTGCAACTTTGCAGTCGTAATATTTTATCAACTATTGGTTCTTATTCCCCTTCCTATTTGAGATGCCCGGACTTCTGCTAACAGTGCTTTTTGTGGTTTGAATATCTTCTCCCTTCTGCTGGGCACAGTACTCTTGTGGTTACGGTTCAGGTCCTCTCAGCCAGTGCAGTGCTCCGTTCCCTGGACAACATCTGCTATCACTGCAGTGCCAGACTCGTCTATCAGCCCGTAGGTAAGGAGATCTGGGAAGTGTAAGCTTAACGCCACAACATCTGCACCCACAGCATACACTCGCCAAGAGGATTTTGCTTGTCTCACTTTGCATTATTGCATGCTATCTCATCTCTCAGTTTAATGCTGCTGCTTCTGGTCAGCTCCTTGAATCACAAGCTTTTATGTATAAGCTATCTAAACAGCACGCATACACTCAAAGTGTCTCTTCCTTCAAACATAAGCACATTTATTACTCTCACAGTCAAAATAGGTGCTTTCCAGGGAGGAGAGACAGGACTAAATAGCAGCATACAGTGATTTTCCCACCGTATCATTACTTCTAAGTGCTCACGGTCGCAATTCTGAGTTCTGGTTTGTAACCAGAGACTGGGTGCTTACACACCCCCCTGCATTTGCCTGTGTATGCACACAGAGAGCTGCGAGTGACTATTGCCAGGGCACCCCCAGCACCGACTATCCCTGTCCGGCTCCCCCGGGCTCCCCCCACTCTGCCCAGCTCCCAGGACCCCATGTCAGCCCGTGAGGGCTGCGACACCACAGCAGGGCTGGTGTCCAGCTCCCCAACAGCCCTGCCCTGCTCTGCCATGGGGCCCCCAAACCAGGCCCACGTCCCAGCCTGTCCTTGGCCCTTCCCCATGGCCCTGTACAGCCATCCTGGGGCTGTGTCCAAACCCAGATCCTGACCCCCACCCGCAGGCTGACGTCCTGGCCTGGCCACGGCCTGTCCCCAGGGAGGTGCCTGATGGCCAGGGCTGGGGTTGCCCCTGTGCCCCCGTCTGCCCTGCTCCTGGCTGGGGCGGTGGGACAGGCCCTGGCTGCCAGGCTCCACCGGGAGCCTCCGGCCCCCGTGAGGCCCTGACAGTTGCACCCCAAGGCCCAGCATTTCCTGCAGACTTTCACAGAGAAAATACTGGGAATGGCTGGATCTCCGCTGCAAGTGCTGCACGTGGGTCGCCTCCGTGCCTGTGCCCACACTGAAATTACCAGAACCTTTCAGATTTTCATATAATATATAGAGTGTTGGTACTTACGTTTGTGGAGGGCTTTTTGTAGTGGACTGGCACAAAAAAACCCCACCTACCCTATGTCTTTTGGCATTTCACATTTGCCTTGCTACCAGGCTTACCACGCTGCCTCCTGGTCAAGGCTGCACCAGCCTGATGCTGCTGAAATGTCAGATTTTCCCCTCCTCACACCAATATCGCAGGACGCCTCCCATATTCAGCTAGATGCTGAATGCTGATTTCCTCGACTGTAAATAATAATCCCGGAGGAATCACTTGATAAGCAATGTATTGTGAAACTGCTATTCTATTAAAAACCTCTGTTCCCACAGCTGTCAGCGAATGAGTTTTCTGTCATTTTTTACAGGAGTCACCTGTTACAAAGCACCTCCAGGTCTACAGGCAGCATTTGAAGTGTGCCCCATTGACCAGCAGCAGCAAAAAGATTGTCTCTGCAAATAAACTAAATGTCAACCACCCTACTAGCATACAGTTTCTGCGAGAGGCATAAACCTAATTTTTCACCCTATCAAGGGAGCAAGTTTTTTGTTCTCCTCCTCTCAGCTTGGAGTAACCAGCTCCCACCTAAGCACCGGGAGCTGCTTAAGAACCTCAGGTCCTCAGGGCTCCGGAGCTGAGCATCAACCCACCCCTTTTGCCTGCCAGTGGTGTTGCTTCATCTCCTCTGCTCACAGGACCTGCTTGTGGTGGACTTCAGCCTCAGCCCATGCTGGTGTGGTTGACATGTAGAGGAAAGCCTGTGCCAGCACCTGTGTGAGCTGGACACTGTGGTAGGCCCTCCATAAAGATATACCTCTAGTCTCTGCTGTGAGATCCGGTGCTGGAAATGAATGGTGGAGATCGTGGATCCCCTAGGCACGGTCTTAGCTCCTGCCTCCAACAGGACGATCTGAACTAGCTCAGCATCTCCCAAGCAAAAAGATGATATTTGTTAAAAACTTATCATCCCATAGGACACCCCAGAACAACCTCAGTGCCTCAAAAGCACTCTAAAGAGCTGGGACCAGCAGTGCACTGCTATGGTATCTGCTGGCTACTTCTACTAAGTATGGGGGCAGTTGTGGGCACAGCTGGCTGTGAAATTAGCTGGGATGGAGAAATGAGAGAGACTCATGAAAAAGGCTAAACAAAAAAGACTACAGAATTTACAACAAATATTTCAGTCATGGGTTTGTATACTTGTATCCTGTCCCAGCCTCCTCTTACTTATTAGTAATAACTCCTCAGTAGCAACTCCTGACTTTAGGAATGGGGAGTTGTCTGATTATGTGCATGTAAAATGTCTAGCACCCTGCGCATGCTATATAAATAATTCATAATGTTCCTAATGACATGACAATACCATTCACAATTTTCACAATTGTCATTTTCATCCTAGCCAAATAGGCAGATAGAAGCCTCATCCATACTAAATGAAAAACACCGGAAAAAAGAGAAGTATAAACAGAATCCAAAAGAAGCAAAAGTGTACTTCTTTCTAACATATCTGAATCTTTGACCCATGAGCTGTAAGCACTTCTGTTTCAGGCTCAGGGTTAGAGTGTGAAATGAGTGGGACCAAAACTCTGCCTAAACATGAAGAGTTCAGGGGTCCCCCAAAAGTTGCCTGTTCAATTTACAGGGAAGAAATAGTGTACCAGCTGAGGTAAAACCATTAGTTCAGTGATATTTATATTGTCAGCTTAGGCCTTCTTCCAGATGAGGTATGTATAATAGTAGTAACAAAGATTATTACTGCAGGTTAATTGCATAACTACAAGTGTATACAGTTGTTTAAACAACACTGCTGTGAACGCAGACCTGCTTGCCCACCATCACTATATTTTAGTGTGTTTTCTTGCAGCATGAATTATGATTAATGAATTTCTAGGTGAATGGACTACAATATCGTGATTAAATGTAATACATTAAAATGTCTCTGCTGGCACCTCTGTCTTAGAAAGGAGTTAGGGTGATTCTGTAGTCTTTGCTTGTGTAAGGGTTTCTAAAACATATTTTAGCAACTGCACATGTGATAGTTTTGGAAAATTGGAAGGGGTTTCTTCCAAATTATACGTATCATTAAAAAATGTAAATAATTAATAGGGAAGAAACCATACCATCTTTTTAGAGCTTCTGAATTGTGACTTTTGGCATGAATACATTCTGTCTTTGGGGGACTTAATACATAATTTTTTCATTTGCTTTCTTTTAAGTCATACCTTGGTGTATTAAAACAAACCCACCTTGTAACACCAGTTCAATGAAGTGCTTGAGTACCATGTATCTCCACTATTGTCATATACGTAAAGTTTTGCATAGGCTTATTTTTCTCACAAGAGCAGGAAGTTTATGATCATTTCTAGCACGCTGAGAAAATACCTCATGTTAAGAGGCTCCTCATTAAGTCTGGCAACAAATCTAACAACTCAGTCACAATTAAAAATGGAACTATTGACTATAAATAATACATAAAGAATTCAGTTCTTTTAAATACTTAATATTTTTATAAAGGAAAGAATTTAATTTTGTCTGAAGCCTTGAAGTTTTCTTTGCACCACTGCTTTAATGAAAAGATTGTCATTCACCCTATTTTCCGATTAGAAGCATGTAAAAGAAACATACACATTCTGTTTTTTTAATGTTTTTTCTTTCTATCTGATCGTAAGAACATGAATGGCATTTTCCCTTTGGCTTTTTGTTTTGTTTGTGTTTTACTTTGGTGCACATAAGCCACATAAAAACAAAAGCCCAAATAACTATTCCAGCCCAAGGATACAGACTGAAGACTAACAAAGAAATTATTCTGTTTTCAAAAGATTTATGTTTCAAAGGATGATGTGCTATGTTGCAAGTACAGCTGATGGAGTACATTCTCCTTAAATATTGCATTCTAGTCTTAAAAGTCAAAAAGGTGCAACCACTCTGCAAGATATTGACAAAAAACTCTGCCAAATTGTTTGTGCCACCTTCAATTCCCTGAACAGTGGCCCTTTAATATTTTTTCTAATAGGAATCATAGATCCAGGCTGCAGCATACTAATGAGTCTAAGCCTACCAATTACATTTTGCTCTCCATTTCAGATTAAATGACTGTCTGTCTACGCACTCGTGCAGCCCACCCCCTCCCCACACCACGGTGTCCTGGTTTTCAAAAATAGAAATAATAACAATAATAATGTACTGTATCTTTCCAGTTAGCTACAACTCTATATGCTTTGTTAGGCTAATGATAAAGAAAATGCCTGAATCTCAATGTTATGGTAGCTGCTTCGTGAGGATAATCAACTTGCCATGCATCCCTGATGCTTTGCACAGCAGAACAGAGAGATAGGCTTTAAGGAGTCAGAAACAGCAAAGTGCATATAGAAAAGGAAAATAACCCACAGATGAAACAGCAGAAGAAAGTTGATGGGTAAAAACAGTAGAACTGCTTAGAATTTTCCACTTCATTCTTTTCTTCTGGAAAAGACTTGTTTCCATGAAGTGCTCTTTTCACTATTTTCCTTTTGAAGAAGGTCCCTTCCAGCTTTCTGGCATCCCTTTTCTCTACAGCCCTGGTCCAGGAGAAGCTGCTGTCTGTACTCCATCCACCCTAGCCGCCAGAAGAGCAGCGGTTTGGGGCGCTCAGCTTCCAGCAACACGTGAGAAGGTTGCTCTCAGCCTCACCACTTGCCTGCCAGATGCAGGTGGACACTCAAGCATGCAAAAACATTATACCTCCTTTGAGCTCACACCCTGTACATCTGCAAAAGCAAAGAGGTCGAACCAGACCCATACCTCTCATGGTCTGCCCTCCACTTCTGTATGTCTGCTCCCCATCTTGGTCATCAACACTGTACCTGGTGTTTTATTAGTTGTGCCAAAACAATAACTACACCAACTTGGGACTTTCAAAATGCTAACAGAGGCTTTGCTGTCAATAAAAAAATGCCTCCCAGCCCAAGTCTTAGCCTCTTGGATTTCACAACAGATGGAGAATTAAGAGAAGAAGAGTGAGGCTGCAACTATAGGCTATTTTTATGAGAGCCAGAGGTTGGGTTTATGTAGAGTAGCTGTAGGACATGTTTGACAGAGGCTTGTAGGAGATGCTTATAATATTCCAGGACTTGAGATTCTCATGCATCCAGGAGTACCACGGGCAGGGTTACGGCAGGACTGCAACTAGACAGGTTGCATGAGATCAGAGGCAAGCTAAGGCCTCTCAGAGCGCTTGTCTTCACACACACCACTGCCTTCACATACATTCAGTCCCTGATCTGCAGGAAATGGAAAGCATGCTTCCAAGGGATATTTCTCACATCTCTTGCCCATAGGTAGTAGCCTAGTTCATGCCCTCCATACTGGGAGGGTGTTTTGTGCCAGGGAGATGAGTATTTAGTCCTACGGACCTGTAGCAGCCTGCCTGGCTCTGGAATTTTAGAGGTTGAAGAGCAGTTTGGGGGCTTTCCTGAACCCATCTTCATAAAGGAGAGGGTCACTATTGTCCTCTGAAGCCTCCCAACACTCACCTTGCATGTGGTAGCAGGAAACTAGTTTTAGGTTGACGACTTCACCGTTGGCCAGTGGGTAGTTGATGTCCATATTGACATTTTGCTGAT
This sequence comes from Phoenicopterus ruber ruber, assembly GCA_009819775.1. NCBI lineage: Eukaryota > Metazoa > Chordata > Aves > Phoenicopteriformes > Phoenicopteridae > Phoenicopterus > Phoenicopterus ruber. The sequence goes on along the minus strand of CM020215.1, from coordinate 53,253,545 downwards.
GGAGACCCTGTGCAGCTGGGGACTGGGGGAACACACTGAGCAAAGAAATATCCCCATTCCGTGGTGAGACCCCTATCTATTGCTGTGCATAACAGGAGAACAGGGCTGGGGCCATTCTGGAAACTTTTCCTTGCCTCTAAGTGTCACGGCCTTGCATTGCCCTTGTCTCAGCTGCAAACCCCTGTTCATTGTTATTTAATGAATTTCTCCTGAGCATAACATGTGTTTCCCTTCCTTCCTTTTTCCTGTGTCTCACCACAGGTGGACTCCTGCCCCATGCCAAACTCTTTTGCTCTGCTTTCAAAGGAAGAAGAAAACCGCCTCTCTCCAGCCTGATAGCTCATACATGAAGAGAGGAAAATGGGATACCGACAACGGGTTGGCGTGATGCCTGAAGAGTGGATGCAGCAGCCCTCAAATTGGCTAAAATTAATGAAGGAGGATGGCTGACCTATACTGTAGAGCCATTCCTGGATTGCTTAGTGATGATGAGGAAAGGTAATAAACTTGCTGCCTAAACCATGTATCTCTTACCTTGTCTCGAGCCTCTGAAACATTGAAAGACTTGATGGGAAGGATGATTCTGTTTCTCAGCTCCCTTCCAAGGCTAATAATATGTTCCCAAACTCCTCGCTGGCTGTTGTACAAATGTTCTGGCTGGGCAGAAAGGGCCAGGTACCCAATTTCATCCCCATCTAATTCTCATATGGCCAGCCCATTTACAGGATTCCTGGGCCATCTTCTAGTATAGATTTGCATGACAACTCTGATTACCTTCTCTGCACAGACTCCAGAATGAGAGCAGAATTCACCCAACTGACACACAGAAGGGTGCATGATTACCCTACTGAAATTAGTGGCAAAACTCCACATGTGGGAGCCATAGGTATATTTTAGAGAAATCACTGTTAGGTTACAAGTCACTAAATGAGTCCCACTGGTTTTGAATCAAACGTGTACACTGTAAGAGAACAAAGTGAGTTAACCTACACTGGGGTTGTTAATTTTGCCTGGCAGGCACAACTGAAAAAAATCCCACCACAAAACATAAAAATTACAGGTATTCTGTCTGTCCCTTTGGAGTTCAACCACATAAACTGCTGAACTGGCACAGCTACAAGAGGGAGCAGAAAGACCTCATGGGGGAGGGAAAGGGATGGAGACTTGGTGGTTTGCATTGGGAGTTTTCTAGGGCAGATTGACGGCTGCTGGAGGAAGACTCTGTTCCATCGGGGAAGACCGCCTTTGACAGTTCTCCATCCACCCTGTTCATCTTCCCCTCCCTCCAGGGTGCCAAATGCCAAATCAGGCATTTTGACACCTATGGAGAGGCAAGGATTTGGACTTGATCAAACAACCTTGTTGAAAAAAAGAGTCCTCAGGGGCAGCTCAGCTTTGATTACAAGTGCAAAGAGATGTCATGGCCAGTTGCAGTTTGTCTTTGACTTCAGTGGGATTAGGATTTCACCCAGTGAGTCTGTTTAATTGTCATTTACCATATTCAGATACTTTTTACATTTCATTCCCTTCAAATCTACTACTGTCAGCTTCAAGTCAGGAATACTGCACTGTCTGCAGCCTTCAACATGGCTAGCTCTACTGCAGAAGCAATTTGACTCTCAGGTAAAATCTTACTCAACTGTGTCAATAACCTATCATCTGGAAGAAGAGTCATTTGCCAAGAAAGATTAATTGACAATCAGAGGGCCTGACTTATATGGAAAGGTGAGAAACCTAAATATGACTAGGTTGGCCAAGCACCAAGTATGAGTGGGAGGATCCATGAACCACCCAGAAGTACCAGAAACACCTGAACACTAAGGATGGAAAGGAGTTGATTAAAGTGGTATCACAGGTAAAAGAAGGAGCGGTGGTAGGATGGTCTTTTCAGAAATGATACATTCACAGCTAAATATAAAACCAAGCTTTGATAATGAAACTTGCTATATAGGAGAACAGTTTTTCACAGTAAGCTATTATGTCCTGTCTCCTGAGACCTTAAACTAGACTCAGAAAGTACCTTATAAGGCAGGGACAAAGCTGCCACAGCCTCCAGTATGGAAAAGATGACCCAATATATCTTTTTCTTCCATAATTTCTATAATTCTATGAGCTTTCATATTTTGAAAATAAAATTCATTTCTGTTCATCGAATGGTGCCACTGCCTGTTGCCTTGTGAAAGTAGAAACCTCTCCCCAAAAAGTTTCAGCTGCCCTTTATTGCGGTCTTTTGTCACTGTCACATCATCGTCTTCAGGCTATCTGCACCAGAAAAAAATGTTTAAGAACTAAGATTAATAACAGGTTTATTGGAAGGGGTGAAAATGCAATAGGATGCATGATTTTTAGCCTCTAGCTGTTAATGCAGCATCTTACATACGTTGGCACTCTTTGACTGTGGAAAACAGGAATGTTGTTTCTGCTGATACCGGAAACACGGCACGTTCACAACACTCTGCTCTGAGAAGACAAGTAATTGTTGACCAGTTGCTATTAATAAACAAAGAAACCCTGACTCGGAGTATAGCAGTGCTTTCTGAGAAGGACATTTTTTCCAGTTTATCTAACCTACCATATTTTTTTAGCACTCCTGAAATGCAGTGTGTCATTTTTAAAATGAATTAAGGTTGGAATGGAGTAGAACAGCCAAAGGAATAGTGAAAATGGAAAAGAATTCTTGATTAAAAAAAAGGAATGACTGAAGCTGGATATACTAAAAAAACTTGTTGTGGAAGAAAACTGCTCGGTCTGTAGCAAGTGACTTACTTTCTCTTAGCACTTACTATGAACTACATTCTCAGAGAGAAATCAGAATTTTGACAGGACTCAGTGGGGCCAGAAAGATGACAAAGGAGAGCTAAACAAACAACTGGAAATAAATAAATTCCCTGATTTTTTTTTCCTACCCTCCTTCCCCTCCCCGCCCCCCCAGTGACAACAAATCTTCATCCTACCTATTTACTCATTCTTGTGTATTGCGTGCTAAGTAGTTAGTCCAAATTTCACGGAGTGGAATTTATTCCATTGGGAAATAATTGCTCAGTTGGGGGTGAGGAAGGGGAATGTTTTATTACACATCTTGGAAAAGGAGATGTGTTCGGATCATTAAGCCATTCTTTTCTCTCTGGGTAAAATCAGATCAGAGGGCACTGGAGACATGACAGCAACGGGAGCAAAGATAGATGGACATATACACAGATGAGATGGATAGACAGATATGACAGATGCTGATAACAGAGTTTTAATATACGGAGTAGGAGAGATTGCAAAAACTACAATCTTCTTCTGGCCAGATGTGGAAACTGTTTTCTGGAATGTTACATTCGGTGTTAAGAATTCTGTAAAAGCATTAAAGTGATCTGATGTATACGATATATAATAAATATAAAGAAGCTACCAGCCTGTAAATGGAAAAATGGAAAGGCTCTGAGGAGCAGAAAATCACGGGACAAGAGAAATAATTTGAAAAATAGTATTCTCAAGTAATATAGACACTTTCTCACAGGTACCTCCAGAGAAGAAACTTCTTGCTGAAATAAACCGCAATCTTGTATCTAGTCCCTGTAACTGATTACATCATCTGCTATATTTAGAATACCTCCAGTGTAACCATGGAAACTGCTTTTGCTTAAACTCACATTATTCCATTCAACATTAGTTGACACTATAGAAATACTTTCGGAAGCTCACAAAACAATTAATGTATCATCACTGGTATTATATGCCTGTATATATAGCAACGTGGGTTTTGTCTTTTCTCGAAGTATGCATTATGCATACCCGGAGATGTCAGATTTCTGACAAAGACTACAAAGAGCCAGATGCATGGCAATGGAGTGAGCACACAAGACTACAGGAGAATTCAGAGTGCATCCTCTGTACTTTGCTTTTAGCCCAGCTGCCTATGGAAAGGGCTCATGCTGTCACACCGCATGCACATGTCTGTGTGTCTGTCTTTCTCACACAACTTTTGAACCCAGTTTCAACCAAATTTGACGAAGACAAAAAGAGGAGATTTTTTAATCTCCCACAAGGTTTGCAAAGATAAACAGCTATGCAGAAGGAAGTCTTATCAGTGATCCCACTGAAAGACTAATGAGGGCAATCTGTATTAGACCTAGGAGAATCTGCAAAAAAGGCTGCGTGATTTCTGCAAGTCATGGAACTACTTATAATAATGATACTAATATTAGAAACCCAATAAAAACTATGCCTGTACGTTGCATCACAAAAGTGCAAAAATACCTTCTTTTGTTTCTTTATAAAAATGCAGCTTTGCAGAAATCATTAAGAAATCTCAAACAAGTATCAGAACTTCAAACAAATACCGGAAAACCTAGAAAGGAATTCAGAAAAACACTCCCAAGCAGAAGTCCCAGACTCAGCCTTCCAAAGTGGAGGCAAGGAGCTACAATCATTTCGATATGAAATTGCTTTCAATTTCTGCAAGTGATTATCTGAGATTAAAGGGTAAAGTTAGTACTAGGAAACTAAGTACTACAAGGTAAGTACAGATGCCCAGTTTTCACAGTGCAGGAATGTTACTATGACGTCCCAGATGCATCTGTGCTCTTCAGCGTATTTAAAACTGAGCTATAAATGGGAACAAGGTGACCACATTTGCAGGCTACAGTTGATTGTGAATAATTGCAGAAGGATCTACTGATATTATGTGGCTGAGTGATAAAATGGCAAATGATATTCCATGGTAATAAATACGAAGCAGAGTATGTGCATGGAAAATAACGCAAACTATAGATGTACAGGGATGAGCTCTAACTTAGCAATTATTACTCAGAAAGAGATACCAAATTTGTAGGCACATCAGCACAATGACGGGTCAAAAAGGCAAATCAGATATTCAGAGTTATTGGAAAAGTTATCAGAGTAAAACAGAAAAGACCTTATGTCACTTATGAATTCAGGGTGCACACACATTTTTATGACTGCGTGTGATTTTAGTCACCTCAGAAGCGATGTGAGAGAACTGGCTAGCACAAGGAGGAACAAGAAAACAGAGAGCCAGGCTATGGCATCCTTTCAAGAAGAAAAGAATACATGAGAATTCCTCTGCTTGGAAGAGAGTCAGCTGAGGGGTGGTAAGATTAAAGCCTAGAGAGACAAGAATTGTATGGAGAAGATGAAGGGGGAGTGACCTCCTTTACGCTGGGGAGAGGATGAAATGGGAAGAAGGGAAATGGCCTTGACCCCAACTTCCACTTCATGTGAGAGTCCTGCCAGTGGCGCATCTTTTACATCTGTCCCAAGTCCTGTATCCTGTCTCTGAGTGGCGCTAGCCAAGAATGCACCGCCACGTAAAAAGACTGCAGGAAAGCAGAGGAATCATTACAGAAGCAGGGAAGAGAGGTTTCTAGTAACTACATCTCTAAATGAGCAAAACACTCACCAAAGACATTGCTTTTCATCTATTAGAGCTTCATGGGTAGCATGCTGTCACTAGCAATATCCCAATTCTGCAGTAGTGTCATGGCAAGACGAGCTGGATACATCAACAGAGTGGCACAGGACTTGCTTTGAAAAGACTACAATTTTTCAGCATTTTCACCCCTTTTCTCAATAACAGCAGCCAAAACTTGCTGTTGGCTACACCTACAATTACCAAGTTGTGGCATGGGACCAGACCTGTAGAACAAAATGGATGGTGCTGAAGTTCTGACATCTTCAGTACATGGTTTGGGGAAGGGAAGGTGCTTCAGCTTAGGTCTAGCCAAGTACCATGGTCTGAAGGCAGCAGACCTCCTGCTGTCCTCCCTCTGGTCCCAGGAGGGCAGCCAGCCCTCCCAGCCCTGCTCCAGGGCTGTCCTGGCACATCTCTTTTGTGCAGCCAGGTGGTAAAACAGGTTGCTGAAATGATCTAAATTAAAAATAACCAAGCAGAAAAATCTACGCAAAATATTGCTCTGCTGCAAATGATGGCCAACAGCTTGCCAGCTGCTGGATGGGTTTTGTCCACATGACTTCTGTGGGAAAGCAGCCAAATGGATTTTTGGGTACAGTGGCTGAGCAAAGGAGGACAAAATGAAATGATAATGACAGTCAGTTGCTCCAGCAGCAGGATGTCCCCAAAGTGACCAGAAAGAGACACCTAAAAGTCAGTCCCGCAGTGTTGAGTGTTGGAGTCCCTTACATAGCACGGATCAGGGAATGAGTCCTTTTTGCAGAGAGGAACTCTGCAAACCCTTGATGGTGGCAGGTCACCAGTTACATTCTGCAAAAGCTTCCATATTGAACACACTAAATCCATAACTATTTCACCTTGAAAGAAAATTATCACTCAAATGTAGCAGATCGATTTTCAAACCAAATGACTCTGTCGACTTTTGTATTTTTAGCAAACTTTTCCCAAGGCACCAATCCCTGTTCAATCTTAGGAGTCTCAAAGATGCTGGCTTGAAAAGCACAACTTTCCAAAATATTTTTCAAATGTTTCATGGTATATCCACTTGTACCAGTGGAATTCTTTAACGGAAAAATCAGATTGTTACCAACATCCAGAAACTAATTAGGAGGGAAAAGTACATTTCAAGCTGCAAATATTCTTTTCTATACTCCCAGAGCATTACAAATTGAATGACAACTTGATTTTCAACCCCCACCCCCTTCTGCAATGTTAAAAATGTGACTGGAAAATAATATATCACCAACCTGAAACCTTGTTTTACAAATACAAGTTTTAGCCTAAGGCAATAGTTTCGAACAGACAAGTGGGAAATCCTGAAAATAGGGGCTGGAATGTCCTCTTGGAGTGGAGAGGCACCCTGAACTGATGCATTGTTTGCATGTTGATGTTTTGTAGCATCTTATCCCTTCTAATGGGGCAGAGATGATTTCAGATCCACATTAATTTGCTAAGCAAAGTCATTAGACACCTCCAAGTCATTTGCATCTCACTTTAATCCTTCAGTGTATCATAGACAGTTCCATAGTCCAACATAATATGAACCAGCTGAACGGATTCCAATTTATCAAGAAACTATAAATTGCAAAATATCAAGCTGAAATGGCAGTAACAAACCTGGTGATCACTGTCCCATACATTTTAAATTGTTATTTAAGGCCTCCTGGGAGATCAATGCTGTATAACCTATTTCTCAGGATTCCTGTCAGCTATATGAACTCTTTGCAACTGCTTTCACTAATATATTACGACTTGTTTATGATACTGAAGAATATGTGATGGGATCAGCATGGTCACAATGGAATGGGAAATGATGTGGAAATTGTCTGGAAAGGGTATCATTTTTTTTCCTGTCTCTATGTGTATATACTGAAGGACAATGCTATTACTAGCCTATCCCACAGGTCTCCCATTTAGGTCCCACAGACATTGTGTTTGAACCTAGATGTTCCCTCTTTGTAAAAAATATAGGGTCTGGGATACTAATCAACTCCTGAAGAATCACAAAATTCAGACTCAAGATTTAACTTTAAAATTAAATTTAGAAGTTACCAAGAAGATCTGTCGGCGAAACTTTAAATTTGTGGATTTCTTCACAGATTATGTGGCTGCCAGGCAAGCAATACCCCATTTGAAAGCAGCTGATGCAACAGCTCATTTCGACCTCCACTGTGTCCCTGCCTGCTCCCGCTGGTGCACGCGGCTTCCAGGAACCAGAAGACTGAATCCCTCCAGCAGAGATTTCCTTCTCCAGCTGCTGCAGATGAGATGGATCCAACAGGTTCTTTTGGGAAGTGACACACCAAGTTCCTGCTGAGCGGGAAATTTCTTGTTACACCTCCGTTACTTTCGCACTTCCTCAACCAGCACTTCTCAGCGAACAAGCCAAGCCTCATCACCAAGGCACTGGAAAGAGCAAGCAAAAGGCAAAGCTGGTTGCCCTCCCACCCTTCCGTGGGAGCAGCCTCTGATAAGGAGGCTTGGAAAGCAGTTGTGGCTAAAAATGTCAGGGAGGGCAGCTCTGGGACCACCGCTGGCAAAATTTCATACCCCTCCGTTCTGATCCTTCCCGAAGCCAAGCTCCCTTGCTCTGTGTCCCACTCCTACATCGTATGTGTTCATACCCTCATGTGCAACCCGCAATGCTGTCGGCACCTCGGGAGCACGTCTTTCACTCTGACAGCACAGGGAATCATGCCCCTCGGGAGGCTGCTGTATGCAAGCTGTTTTCAACATTATATCACAGATTTCCCAAAAGGCTCATGCTATCAGTACAATTACTCCCATTTTACAGAGGACATAACTGCAGCTGATATCTTACCGGTTTTCTCAGAGATTTCTCATGTGAATTATAGATTTAGCTCGGGAATACATTTAAGCATACACTTAAGTCCATTTACGCTGCTCTCTAGGACTACACTATTAAAGACTTATTTTAAAGCCCACTTTAAATCCTGTTGATTAAAGTCCATGTCTATATGGCTTTCTGAGTAAGAAATCTTTACCAAATTAGAGTCTCATCTGTGACATGGATGACTCTAAAAAATAAAAAGCTGTTCACTATAGGCACCCAAAAGAGCAAAGAAATATATCAAGGGCTTTCATACTTGGTGTCAGGCACGATCACATTCATTTTGGGTTTGGCCTCTGAGCAGAGAAAGTACCAGCAGACTGAAACTGTAACACATAAAATAAGAGAAATAGACACGATGGTCTCATCTGATAATGAGAATGCAATGTGTTTTCTGTTGCCTTCCTTTCCCACCCCAACAAAAAAGTCTATTTGTTTTCCACAAAGCATCAAAGAATGAGAAAACCATTTGTCTAATAATGGAAAGTTTCATTTCCCATTGTTTGCAATGCCTTAGCATATCCTGCATCTTTCCTACAAGGTAGTGAGTTTTGCGATCAATATGGTGCTAACTGTGCTTCTGTGACAAGGTGCTTTAAAAGATTATGCTCTACCGTCATTTCCCATGCAACTCGTCTGCTCCCTCTTTCTTCCCTCCCTGCACAGTGATTTGCAGGATGCAGCCAGAATGAGATATTTGTAAAGCCATCACTTTATTTCACACACACAGATATACAGATCTCTCACAGCAAAATATTGTACAGTGCGTTGAAATAAAAGCCATAATGAGAAGAGTTAAATTGTAGGATGTGTTGCAGTTGTTAAACAGAAACTATTAAAGCCTTTCTCTTTTCTGTCACAAGACATGGTATGTATCTTCACAGTATTATAATTCAAATAACTATTGAATTATAGTAGTTACCTTCAAGTTCTGATTCTTAATCTGGTTATTCGTGTCACACTTTTATAATGCTACATTAAAGGACAGCGTTGTTTTGACCTAATGGAGAGAGACTAGTTTTTTGAACCTTTGCCCAACATTACAATTATATCTTGCTCACAGCACTTCGTCATAGACATATGCACGCCCAGATGTGCATACACACGTTGCCTAACTCAAGCTGTCAACAGAAGTGCCCTCTCCACCGATAAAACATGACCTTTTGAGGGTGAAATCTTGCAACTGTTTAATAGCATGCAGTCATGCACATTAATTTTGAGAAGTTGAGGGCTTGGCTATAGGGGGAGCTGCAAGTAGCAAACCGGTCACAAACCGAGATTTGGCAAACCCATCAGTATTAATAGTCAGAGGCTTAAAGACAAAGCTGTCTGCGGTGCACAAAGGTGGGGATACCTTCAGCTTTATGGCCCAGTTAAACCAGGGTATTGCCAGCAGCACAGTCTCTGCTGCCATTTGGACTTGGTACTGACTCAGCCTGGACCTGCCAAATGCCCATCACCATTTTCTGCGGCCCCGGCGATATTTCTTCTATACGCTTATGCAGCACAGGCTGGCCGTGCTCAGTGTGCCTGAGCGAGCTCTGGCTGGGCTGGCTCGAGCACAAGAAACAGCCTAGATATGAACTGCATGTTGTTTCTCTCCTGCCTTGCTAAGACGCATGTGGTATTGATATAGGCTTCCCACCTAAGCAATGATTTACTTTCTCCTTGCTTAGCATATCAATTCAGACAGGATCAAAGTACTAGCTGACATAGCTGAAAACTAATCAGCTTATAATTTGCACAGGGTACCATGCTAGTATTGTACATCATTAATAAATATGACAAAAATCAGACAACTCTGCTTGCTGATCATTCATATTACATAGGAAATTGACTGAGAATGTCATTAAAAAAAATCTGTATTCACTCAGAATCGGGAGCACTTTTTCCCATTTTTCTTTTCAGGAGTTGTCCAAATCTTTAAAAATATAGCAGAACAGTTGCTTTGATTTTGTAAAATGTCAGCTATCCCTAAGTGGCTTTTTTCTAGGTTATGAAAAGTATTGACAGGCTTTCTCATTTGCCACTCTAGGAAAGTTCTGCAAATCATTTTTTTTGTATGATTTTAAGTCAATAAATATCAGGCTATATGCAGAGGAAATGGGATGAAAAGTGAAGCAGCTGAAGAGTCATCAAGTGAATTGCTTCTTTTCAAAGATCTACTAAATTAGAACAGAATTTTTGAGACACTGGAAATCACTCAAAAAATCTTTGAAACAGCTCCACGTCCCCTCAACAATAAAAATATTTTGCAAAAGGCAATCTGAAGAGTTCATCTTTCTCCCCAACTGTAGGTACGAGTGGCTTTGAAATATTTTAGCAGGGGGCAAAAGTCCCTCCTGGCAATCCCATGAGTTTTCTGGTGAAAACAGCCAGTAAATGAAAACCCACAGAAAATTTAGGATGTTGTCCTGGTTTAGGCCAGGACGGAGCTAGTTTTGTTTTCAGCAGCTCCTGTGTTTTGGCTTTAGTGTGAGAACAACGGTGATAGCACAGTGATGTTGCTGGTTGCTGCTGAACGACCAAGGACATTTTGCTGTTTTCCAGGTTCTGCTAATGTGCAGATGAAAAATTTGGGAGGAGTAGAGACAGGATAGTTGATCCAAACTGGCCAAAGAGAGTATTCCATACCATAGACGTCATGCCCGATATAAGCGAGGGTTGGTCGGTGGGCCACTAGGTCTTTTAGGCTTTTGAGGCTTTTAGACCCTTAACTTGCCTTAATCCTTAAGCTTCCCTTCGGGTTGCTTTTTGTTTTCCTGTTTTTTCCTTTTTTGTTTTTCGTTTATTTGGCTGTTTGTTCCCTCGCCTGCTTTCCCTGGAACTTGCTGTTCTGGGATAGCTGGGGCGGGAATACCCCTGCTCCCTGCCTGCTGCTCAGGACGGGCTGTATCGGTCGTCGGGTGGTGAGAAATTGTGTATCGTTTGTTTTATATATTCTATTATCCTTGTATATATTATCATTATTATCATTATTAATATATTTTCATATTTTTCCTTTGCTGTCCTGGTGAGCTGTTTTTATCTCAACCCGCGAGTTTTCCTTTCTCTCCAATTCTCCTCCCCACCCCAGCGGGGAGAGGGGGAGTGAGCGAGCGGCTGCGTGGTATTGGGTTACAATTTGGGGTTAAACCACGACAGATGTTGTCAAGGTGCAACCCAAGGCGGTAACCAGGACGCTGGGTTTCTGCGACTGCTGCGTGGTGCTGCCCTTTGTGCAGCCGTCCCACCGCGGTGGTCGCCCACGGGCTGGTCTTGGGGGGAATCTCTCCTGCTTTTCATTAAGCCTTTTCCCCCCCGATGCCAGCCGTGCTGCCAGGTCCTGTGCCGGACTATTCGCTTCCTCCACACAACCGTTTTCCCTTCGGCTGCCGGCCAGGCCTGCGTCGCTTTCTGCGGTACCTGGAGCTTTGTAGTGCATCTCTCCTGGCCGACTTGGCGTGATCAAAGGCAGCTGCCGTCTGACACGTTCGGCAGCTTCACTGCAGATGCAGGGATGCATTTCATAGTCAAAGTGAAATTTGGGGCTTTCGATGACCATGTGCAGTCTTTCTCATTAAATTAGCAAATACCAGCAAGGGGAAAATAACTCGGAGAAATTGTAGGGTATTTAAAGGCTAATATCATGCATAATATAATTTTAAATGCTTTGGCTTAGGAAGATCAATTAACAAAAAGAATAGACGAAAATAATCTCTAAGTGCAAGCATCATGGAAAGGACTGAATGGTTAATAATTTCAGGCCATCACCAATAATAATTGAGAATAACGCTTCAAGCATAATAATACTAAAGGATAGCAATGCCATTGTAGCTGGGAAAAGTGGAAAAAAAAAAAGAGTTTGGTCTGCTTTGATATTTAGGATGCAGTCTTTGACTTTGTTAAGATAAAGTTGAAGAAGGAATGAATTATTCATATAAATGTTGCCGTAGTAACAAGCCAGCAAATAAAATAATGAAAGCAGCTCCTTGTTTTTAAGGAGGAAAGTACAAATTTCAGCCTATTGGCTCTGAAAGTTCAACACTTTGTACACTCTGAGGCAACTCTAACTTATGCCTACACCTGCAACATATCAGACCTGCATGATCCTGATTCCCCCTGAACGATCATTTTTAGCATTCAGAGGAGGGCAGGAGCAATTGCCACAGTGAGCCCCATGCCGCATGAGTATTTGAGCATCACCCAAAATCTAGTCTTGCGATGAGAGGAGATTTTTTTTTTTCTTTTCTTTCTCTAAAAACCTAGATAGCTCCATTCAAAATGCTTTATTAAAAAAAAAAAACCTAAGGCCAAAAAGCAAAGCATATCAAATCAGGAAATTTCAGTGCAAAAATGGTAAGATTTTCAAATAACACATTCTTGTAGAAACGGACACGGATGCATAGCTTGGCATTTCCAAAGCAATTAAATCAATTAGGGTGAAACCAACAAAAGGAATAGAGTACTGCCTAGTGAAAGGCAGAGCCTTGTGCTTGAAGCATGAACTCCCATTTGGCAACTGAGGGAAGTTCAACACCTAAATCTGTCGCAGCTGGCACGGTGAGACTGAGTTGCTTGAAAAAAGGCGGTGGACAAGAAGGGAGCATCCCAAGCCTGCTGGCATGGGAGACAGTGAGATGCCAAAAGGGTGATCCTTGGGACAAGGGTCTCTGCCCCAGACACCCAGCCAGGGAGCTCTATGGGGTGAGGCAGTAGGCAATGCCTGACCTGGTCTGCTGCGGGGTGCTCACCCTAGCTGGGGGGGACACACCACTGGGAGCTGAGACATTAACCCCCAGAGCAACTGTGGTGCTCAGGTCACTCACCTGGGAATGGAGACCTAAATGTTTCAGAGAGGACAGGCCTAAATCAGAGCATCGGGAGACTGCCTGGTGGTCTCGTATGTTCTGCTGGCTTTGAGAGCCCTCCCTGACCTCCTCTGCTGAGGGATGACAACTGCTCCTCACAGCTGCAGGTGCCTACACTCATACAAAACCATTAGCTACTCTATGTTTAGTGGTTAAAATGGGGTCATTGTTCAGCTGGAGAACAGCAATACAACTGGTGACCGGGGCACAACAGGGAATGCTCGCTGGTCAGTGCGGACAACCCATGGTGTGAGACTTGTTTTCCTGAAAGTTGTTGTAGTTTTAGTTGTATGTGCTTTGGCTTATTTTGCAAGTCTATTTCTATTCAGCTTTTTCTCATGTCATTAAAAATCAGCTCAGCAACAGTATTTGGCTCTGTAAATAAACCTGAGGCTAGGCTAGGAGCAATACCAGTTTATACTGCCAGAGAACCTGGCATATATTCTTTCATATTCTCTCCTTTTTTTTTTTTTTCCTTCCTGCTTTTTTTCTGAAAATATTTCTTTATTTTAAGCAACTGTACAAAATATCAGAGAACATAGAGTGTGATGTGGTATCTTTGTAGCATATTAAGTAATGTCCCCGGTGTAATCAGTTGAGACAATCTCTAGGAGTGGAGAGTTTAAATAAGGGTCAGATCGATGTCAGGAAAAACTTAAATTCTTCTACTTTCTAAAAAGTTTTTAAAAAATATATATATATTGTTCAGCCAGAAAATTTAATATGGATAGGTGCTTTCAAACACAGCTTCAGTATATCCTCTGTGTCTGGTGTTTTTCCCTTCATTATCGTCTACGCTTGGCTTTACAGACTACCTTACATGAGATCATTTCAAAGCAACATCTGTTGGTTTCAAGGTTACGCTTGCTGTTACAATAAAGTACTGCTAAAATGTTAGCTCTCTATAGAAATACCTTGGCCAAGGTCCACTTTATGCACAAATTATTGTCTTAGAGTACTACATGGAAACTAGAAGAAAAGATAAGCTAAATTACAAGGATATTTGTTTAGAGCAATCACTTTTTTTACAGTAGCTTCAGTCTGAGCACACTAAAATATCCTGGCTTTACACTGGTTTTGAGTCTGTGTTCATGTAAGAGGGGGCTCATCCTAGCATTCACGCTCCCCTGGTTAAAGTGCCAAAAGATCACTGCGCTGGAGCGACTGCGTCTCGTTGGCCAACCCAAAGGATAGGCAGGGCTGGATGAAGTGAGGCCATGGCCATGCCCGCGGCTTGTAGGGGATCCCCATCAGTGTTGCACGGCTGGAAACCGGCGGTAAGTTTGAGCAATTCCAAGTAGACCCCTCAAAATGGTGCTGACGGATTATCACAGACCCACTCGAGGGACAAAGCCTCAGCTGGGGCAGGACTGACTCAGCAGACAAGCAAACAAAAGTATTTTTGTTACATTTATGGAGGTTATTTTCATTCTCCTGAATTTAATAACCTAATGTTAGACAGACCGCTGGCAATTTTCTTCTTACCAATTTACCTTGCTTGTTACACATACGACTGTCTTTTATTCCACCTAAGCTGTTTATTAGATCAACTTGTGAGGGCAGCGATGCTTGTGAAGTAGGTGACTACCTAGGCATTGCCACTGCTACATTTGTTTTTCATGTCAATAGCCTGAACCCCCAATCTCCGAGTGGGGCAGATTAATGTTTGTACCAGACAACTCCACCAGGATCATGGGTTTCAAAAATTCTCCTTAGCAAATAGAAGTTTCATTAGAGGTTAGAAATATAAATTGGTGAAGTGACAGATTCTATGATATGATGGAAGCTCAATTATAAGTGGATAACATAATATAACAAGTGCAGATGAAATCCTATTAAGGTCTGAAAATCCAATATCTCATCTTCCTGACTTTTAATTGATCTTTACACATATTGTCATTGCAGTCAAATATTTGAAATGATTCCTGTACACATAAACAAATGTAAGCACATTAACTCTGTTAATAATTTTAACAAGTAATTTGTATTTCCCATTAGACTGTCTTACAATTTGCTTTACTATAATTAAAGATATCATCAGTGATAAGCTTTAATGTGTTATTTAAAGTCTGCCTGTTTATAAGATTTGCTTTTATCATTAACTGCAGGTTGATAAGATCCACACATACCCTCATTAAGAAATTAGATTTTATGTCTAAAGCAAATAGGATGTTCAGGCAGGGAAGGACTGCTGATTTTTTCATAAATCCTAAATATAGATCTTTCTTCCTAAGGTTGATCTCTTCTAAGCCAAGCAAGTTCATTACACCATGGCTTTCAGTCTGCTTAACCAGAAAACCAACACTTTTGCCAAACAGCATGTCCTTTACTTGCCATAAAATTGCACGTCTTTGTGGTGTCTAGAGTACTGACGGGCAAGGGAAATTCTTCACATGAAGATAGTTATGGAAACTTGCTGTGGAGCAAAGTGACAGGTCGCTTCGCTTTTGGGTGGGATGAAAAGCCCTAAAGAATGGAAGTCCTTTTGCCTGGGTTTCTCAAAGCCCAGACAGCGGTGGCTTTCAAATACCCAGCTAGAGAATTAAATGGGATACATGCAATAAGGGACACTGGTTAAATCCTTTGCAAATACTTTGCTGCTTGTACGCTTCCAAATCAGATACAAAACACCTCTACTTTATTCTTGACTAATACAATGGGAATCAACAGACTACCCACCCCTGCTCTGTTTTGTGCAATTGTTATGTCCCGCTTAACAACAGTGCTCTGAACTGACTTTCGAGATGATTTCTCTTACGTTACTTGCCAAGAAGAGAAAGAGAATTAATATGTATGTTTCCAGCTTGAGGTTTGAACTATTTGCTTGTGGTACAAATGTGACTTTTGGGAGTCTTTCTTTAGATATACCCAACGCCACCACTTTGTAAACAAAAACAACTTTCGACACCAGCTATGACTAATCCATTGCTTTAGTTCAGTAAGTAGAACATACGTTCAATTCATAATCAAACAGCTGAAATTACCCTGCAAGGGTGGAAAATTGACGAGTGGTTTAGCCTTTTTTTTTACGGTTGTAAGACTTTTAGACGGAGGTAAATAATGTCCTAGTGAATAAATTGGCAGAGTAGGTGGAGGTGAAAGTAATTTTCCTTAGTTTATTTTTCACTTGTGGTTTGTTTGGAGGGGTTTTTTGTCCTCAATTTTATTTTAAGGGATGAAACACTTATTCCCCAGCCTCAGCACCTGCTGCTTTACTGTTCTTATTTTTGTGTAGAGAGGAGATGATTTGGACCTTAATTAAAATTGGAATCACTTCTTACCACAGAATGATATTAAACATTTTGCTAGCAAGAACGAGCATGCAGTAAAAATGTTCTCTTGCTATTATTTTGATGACACTTTCAAGATTCCTCCAGGAGATGAAAAAAAGACTACAAAGACATCACCGGCAAGTAATAGATTGATGCTCTTCCATTCCACATGGCATTCAGAACAGCAAAATCATTTGCATCCTCCTTCCCTGAGATCTCAGCTACCCTTCCTCTGTAACTTACATTTTCCAAACTGTCAAGAGCAGAACAGATTCAGGTATAACATTAACTGAGAACTGTTTAACTATTTATGCTGCTATAATTTTGTATTGATTTTATGTAAACTTTTAACCAAACACAGATTGCACTGCTTAAAGAAGACTTTTGGGAGTTCCTAATAAATTGCCTTTCCGATCTTTAATGGAGCATTAGTAATTATCGGATACAATGTAATTTAAAGTCATTTAGAAGCCAGAGAACAGTAGCTTGATACAGTACATTTCTGTCTCACTAACAAGTTGTGTTACATGCAGTTTATATCTGACAAAAAAATACTAGCAAAATACCAATGATAATTTATCTTCTTTGTAAAATTCTGTGATCATCACTATA
This sequence comes from Phoenicopterus ruber ruber, assembly GCA_009819775.1. NCBI lineage: Eukaryota > Metazoa > Chordata > Aves > Phoenicopteriformes > Phoenicopteridae > Phoenicopterus > Phoenicopterus ruber. Next base: position 53,236,541 of record CM020215.1, on the reverse strand, counting down.
TCATATGTTGTATAATATTTTCATCATTAACAACTACTGTAGTGATTAAGCATTTCTACAGGAAAAAAAATTAGTACAAGTAGGGTCAGACGCACAACAGAAGGCTGCAGCAGAAACTTGCACCTATTTTCAACAAAATCTAAGCTGAGGGAAAGTAACCAGGTGCAGAGTGGGTAAGAAAATGAACAAATAAAAACACACTCCTGCTTGCAGTAGTCAAAATTAAAAATAGGTTGCCCATAGAAAGATCAAAACAGAGAGATCTGATTATTCCAAAGTTAAGACAGAAATTCTGGTGATGACCAGCTCTTTAGGCTTTCCCTCCACCTGTGGGTTAAGAGCCAAGGAAACCCAATGAACACGTATCATTGCGTAACCAGAAGCTGCTGTGACACAGCAACAGGACACAAGTGCATTGGAGTGGGACCCACGAATAGCCTGACAAGTCCTCTGTGTCTCAGCCATTTTGGTTCCAGCCCTGATCGGACTTCTGATACTTGCTTTAGATACAGAAGGCTTCAGTAACTTTTCCATAGTCCCTCCTGTTGGTCCTCTGGCACAGCTGGTTTAAGGAGGCTGGCTGTGCTGTGAATCGAGGACATGCTGGGGAGAGAATTCACTTCTCTGTGTTGCTATTGCTTTATCTTTTGCTGAGGACAATCTCCATATTTTCAGCAGTCTATACCTAAGGCAATGACTTTTTATTAGGCATCCCATAGCCATGGGCAAAGGCTCCATCACCTCAGAGCTGCACACAGGTCCAACAGAAAGTGTTTCCTACCCCTTGTCCCCAGCATGCTAAGGATGCTACAGCTTTCAGCTCAGCCCTCCATCTCTATCACAGCTCACTGCATCCACAGCCTGCTTGTAACGCTCACTGGCCCCATTCGTCATTGCCCCCTTCTTCACCGCTCATCCCCACGTGCCCCTGAACCCCCCCGACCCATGGCCCACTCAGCTGCTGATCCCCCACGTCCCAGCCTCCCACGCCTGCTCTTGTGCACCCAGCTCCCACCTATACGCATTTCTCCATCCAGTATCTGAATCACCTCTTCAATCTCCTTTCCCCGTTAGCTGCTTCCACTTGGTCTATCTGGCTGTTACTGCCACTCAATTCTCCGTCATATTTCCACTCTATCCACAGCAAGCACTGCCCAGGTCGGCAATAAATTTCAGCTAACCCATTTCTTCTTCCTTCCATCAATCTACCCTGATGCCTTTTATCAGTTTCCTCCCTAGGGAATTACTTGCCCTTTACTTGGCCCCTATAACACTGTTGGAGTAACTGTATTCCTATCGAGTCTACCCATCTATCTTCAGCGTTTATGGTGCTCAGGTCATTACAGAGCGTAGGCACCGCTACCTTTCCCAAGATCACCAATTACCATTGGATTCACTTCCTTAAAACTCAACCCATTAATTAGATATTCTTACTAGTAGCCTCATCCCTTTCTCACTACCTCATATATACATTTCAATACCTTTACCAATCTATAAACAAAGGAACAAGCCCGCAGGACCTGTAGGTACTTTCTGCCGGGCACAGCTGGACAGGCTGCTATGAGTAGCAACGCTCCCCACCTGCTTTGCAGATTGCCGGGTCCCCAGACCTGGCGCACAGCCCATAAAAATTGGTCCATTGACTTGAGTGGTCAATGAATAGGGTCTGCTGCCTTCTTTCTTTGTTTGTTAGAGCAGACAAGAGCAACATGCTTAAACAAACGTTCTTAAGATTTAGGAGAGGGGTTTTTTTTAACTGCTCATTTCATGGTATACCATAACTCATAGAGGTCATGGGCCTGACTCTAGAAAGCAGAAAGCCCACAAATATTCCATACAGCACTCACTGGTGGAAAGAAACGCAAACGTTCACAGCCAGCAAGCAGCTAGCTTGCCTCATCCATTACCTCAATCGGCGTATTCCCATGTGTGCAGGAGCCTTCTTAGGTAGATCTAAAACAAGACAGTGATTGATTATGGAAGGAACTGTTATATAACTTAGACATTATCTCGGTTTCCACAACCCTAATCACAAAGTTCCAAATGCATTCAAGTGACAAACCAATTTAAAAACAATTTGACTCCCAAGACAATCACAACGGGGAAAGACTTTAAACTGAGCAGGTATTACAATGCAATTAGCACAATTAACCCTTTGTCACAGCAGCAAATCAAGAGTTTCCACCTCTTAGCATTTCTTTAAAATGTCTGCGATTGGAAAATTGACTTCCAGCAGGGAGGAGTTAACACTATGGCAATCTCTTCCTTACAGATTTTTAACAGTCACCAGGTGGCAAAATCTGTTTATACACCATATGTTTGTAATAGGATCTCAATTTGTAAGATACAACATTAAATTCCTTGAATGAATATACTGAACAGAATAGCATGACAACTGGAGCCGCAATAACATGATGAAACATATTAAAATCGGTGTTAATATAATAATCAGCTGTGTTTTGTTCCATATGGCAATTTATGTTAACAGTTAAGCTAAACCCCATCTGTTTCTTCAAAAGCTGAATGTAATAAAAGAAGAAAGGTCACGATCGTGAACTTCTGCCTCCAAGTCACACTGCGTGTATTTAATAATGAATGTATAGCTCACTGCTTTTCTATATGATGTGTGCCAAGTTAAAAGGCAAGTTTTTTCCGCATGTAAAAGGAGCGGGTTTGGAGACAATCTCACTCCCCATCTCCTAACTTATTGAAGAGCCTTGAGGAGGTGCACAGATGGCAGCAGAATGGTCAACGGCAACGTAAAGATCAGACCTACATTTTTCCTGCGCTGAAGATCCTGTCATCTCAGGGTACACCTGATTCTGCAGCTATGACAAGACAAATGGTATATTCCACACATCTAACAGGTGTGCTGTGCTACCCTTCTGCTTCTACTGAAATGCGCTGACAGGACAGCAATGGAGAACATTTGTCTTTATCTTTATAACAACTGACAAGATGCATGATTACCGCTGTAAGGGTATCAGGGATAAAAAAAAGAAGGCTCTGTCCATGAGCCTAGTTATTGGTCACATGCTGAAATGCTGACCAAGTCTAGGAGAGTAGGAATTATTTGTAAAATTACCTTCAAAGAACATTATCTCCCACCCCGCTTCCAATAACAGATCAAACAGATCTCACCTGCACCAGCTCTTCATATTTTTTGGTGACAATTTCTGGCAGTTTTGTAACATAGCCAAGTTCAAACTATTAATGGCCACCTGAAATTCATCACATTTGTGGCTTTATTTCTTCAACCTTTGAAAAAAAAATCTAATTGTTACTATGATGGATTTTTATCAACAGAAACATCTCAGAAGAGTTGCTACCTGTGAATTTGCCCAGTGCGTGCAAAATACAGGTATACTGTGTTTGTTTTTGAAGGCAAACATCTCCTGGGATACCTTCAAGGGAAATATAATTATCAAACCCCATATTCAAACAGAGGATCCTCACCTGGGCATCTACCCTGCATCTTATACTGCACTGAGGTACGTAAAGAAAGGGTCTAGGTTGTCAGTTTTGTCACACAATGAGAAACAGCCTCTCAAACACTTCTTATGTCAGCCCTTCAAATAGTCCAGCACTTCTGAGCCACCCTCACTGAAGTGGATGGATTCCTCACTTGCTGCCTGGAAGTTAACCTGGAGTGTAACCTTTGTAATTTCTATGAATACATTGATCTGTCAATAAAATCCTGCCGTTGATGAACAGATGCAATGTCCTCTGCAACGTGCAACAAATTCACTGTGTAAACAGCCCTAGCTTTCCTGTTTGGATTCAGAAGCTGAGATGCAGAAGGGTAAAAGCTTGTGTAACCTGGGAGACCCCTGGTAGCTACGCAAATAAAGAGGATTAGGAGGATATTCCTACCAATTATAATTTAAGCTTTGTGAATTGCCTCCCAGGGCACAGTAAAGGCAAATGTGGGGTTTTCCCTACCTATAAAAGCACAGTTTTAGCTAAACCTTTTCCACCTGCAAGGAAATTACACATACAGCACAGCTAGCTAGTACGCAGGCAGGACATCCTCCTGTTCCTTCAAGGATGTGGATTATGAAAAGATCAAAGGTCTCTCACAGGATCTCCCGCGAGACCCCCCAAGTGAGGGTATGTGCTCCTCGGTGAAGCGGTCGGTATAAACCAGCAGCCGCCATTCAAGGCAGAGCATGGACGTGACGTTTGAGTCTCCAGCATGGTGGATGTTGTTTCCAAGGTGTTTTCCCCCAACAGATGTTAGCAAAAGGGATAACCGGAAAAAATCTTTTCGGCTTTGAAAAAGCTCAAAGTCCCGGCACCGCTCAGAGCCGCACTCACGTGATTTTGCTTGTCTCCTACAAGCCTTGTTTTTCTGCTGCCTGTCCTCTCTGTAAGCCTCTTGGCCAGGTACTTCATCCTTATATCTGCCTGCAAAAGCTATCAGTAAATTGTTTAACCAGGCAAATGTGCAATTAACTAATAAATAATAATCCGTTTGGAAAGTAGGAATTTAGACAAGTGGTAAAGAGTCATTTCTGTCACGGGCAGATATTACCTCAGGAGAACTGTAGTGGCCTCTTTCCATATCCACAGTCCTGCACTGTTCTTTTTTATTTTTGATAAAGTAAGATAAAAATGAATTTAGAGGGAAATAATATCACTTCTATGCCATTAAAATTGAGATATAAACCACAGAAGCCAAGATATGCAAAGACACAACTGTCATTTTTCCTGACACCATGCAGTCTGACATAGTGTCAGACTTAACTTTGAATTTCCTGGCTTTGGTGGGTTCTTGTTCTAACCCCGAGACATCATTTAAATGTAGTTTGTCGTTTCTGAATATAACTGTAACTCTTATATTATCAATAATAATAGGGTACCTTCTGCTCCTCAGGGGCAAACTCTCAAACAAATGGCTTGTGAATCAATAAATATGTTAGTGTGCTGCAGCTGAATTTATTTATTCATGAGATGCTTATCTCTCTGTAAATTCCTTAGGAAAAGTCCTTAATCCTGCCATACTGAATTGACTATTTATCAGTTTTAAATTGGACCTTATTAATTTTTTTCCATGCTGGAAAATGTCTCTCACACAATATATCTTCGTACCGAATTAAATTTCTTTCTGTCTCCCTTTTCTCTCCCAGGGACTAAACCCAATGGTTAAGAATGGGAAATAACAGATGGCAACAAGCTCCCATATACAAATCTGCTGCATCTGAGCATCCTATAAGATGCAATCTACTTGCAGAAGCTTATATGCCGCGGCATAAGCACAGTCACATTTGGCTTCTCGCTCATCGGTGACAGGCTGAGCTGTTTCTCCCTTTGTTTTATTGCCGGCTCATTGGCAGCTGCTGTAAGTAGAGATCAGCTCCATCACAACCGAGCACAATTATATTTACAGGGTACAAAGGTACTTACAAACCCTTAAGCATAACATTGAATTCGATGCTAAGGTTGTGATTCAGCTTTTACCTACCGACTGTGGCAGGAGATGTCTTCTCAAGACCTAGGGACTGAGAAAACACAGCGTTCTGCTGTGGGCTCATTTGAATAATCTCACCACTCATTAAACACAGCTGCAAGGCAAGAAATGACAGAGTTCAAAGGCAAACCAGGGGAATATATTAGTAACAAAATTATTGTCACAGCCTTTAGGTATGTTTCCCCAATATTCCTCAACATAATGCCGTTAATTACAATAGGAACAATTTTGTCATTTGCGAACACTTGAAAAGGTTAGAAGCAACCTGGTCTTTGAGCAACCTGATCTAGCGGAAGGTGTCCCTGCCCATGGCAGGGGGCTTGGGACTAGATGATCTTTAAGGTCCCTTCCAACCTAAACCATTCTATGATTCTATGATTCTATGAAGAATACTCTGCACTGATAGCCTAAATGTCTATTTTTAGAAACGCTGTTGCTAGAGAATTTCAAAATGCTATATGTTTTGATTAAGGACCGAAAGAGGGGTTAAGTTTGGGTGTTTGTAGCCATTTTACATGTTTGGTGAGTTGTAGAGCCCGGACAGCATGTTCTTTTCTAAAAATCGCTGTTGATGCGATTTAAAATATATTGCCTAATCCTAATATTTTCAAGAGGCTACAGACTGCTGGAAAAAAACAGCACTCAGAGATTCACACAAGGTTATGTTTTGCTTGTGTTTTTACATATTATTATCATCAAGCTACTTCTCTGGCCAAATGGCATCCACTGGCTCATCAGAAATACACTATTCTCCGCCTTTTTGGCAGGCGTTCCCTGATACACCTGTTAGGCCAGGGAGCGAGCACAGCAATGGGGCAGTTCCTGTGATCGGAGGGTGCCAAAATGCTTCAGGGCTACCAAAGTGTTGACGTCTCCAGTGCAATTTTCATCACTCTCTTTGCTAAATAATATAAGCTTTCCAACATGGCTCAGGAGATTGGAGTAGTGTCTTTCTTCTTCTCTGCGAATCAGAACTGCTGCCATTCTTTAATATTTATCAACCCAATCCAGAGGGAAATATTCAGCCTCTCATTTTCCAGAATACATGTTTTTCCTCACCCAAAAAAAGCTGCCGGATTCTATGAGGCAAAGAAATTCGAATGCGTTTGATTTGGGAGAAGGGGGATATTACGAGTGCTTGGAGGACTATGTGGCAAGTGGCCATTTTTCAGATCTGCTGTTGTAATCAGAAGCAGAGTGACTGGAAGGTATTTTCCATGAAATACCTCTCTGGAGCTAAATCCAGGGACTGGGGCATTGTTTGTGAAAACACTGTCATTTTTAAAGGAAATGTACTTGTTTACACATCATAAAAAGTTTAATAGATACTTCTCCTTTAGGGAGAAGTGCAGTCAGCTAGAGCTGGAGAAAGTTGTTTTACGAATCCTTCAAGGAAGAAGGAGCACTGAAAACTAAAAGACTGTAAGTGCTACTTCTGGAGTCTGTCGCTTTTAACTTTTGTAAAACTTGTAAAGGAAACGCTTCCTACGGAGAAGATATAAGTACTCCCAATTAGACCTTGGCTTACACAGCACTTGGGCACTTGCTTATCTTTCAGCCTGTGAGTAGTAACGCTGACTCCCAAAGGACGTGCTTACAGCTGAGCACGGGCTTCAGCCTGGACAGAGAGGAGGACCTGGCACAGCGGCAGTGTGCCGTGCCGTGCCGTGCCGTGCCGTGCCGTGCCTGCTGTGCCCCTGACTCCCCCCCTTCTTCAGGCCCGACAGCAAAGGGCTCTTCCAGGCACGGGGGTTATTCTGCAGAGGAGATCAGCGGGCACGCAAATGAAGTTTGATTGTATTCACTGTTGATTTAAGTCTTGTTTTGGTCCTGCAGATGCTTTGCTTAACCCTGCAAAGTCATTTGCAGGCGAGTTCGCAAGAGAAAGTCCTTTATTAACAACAACCCAACACCAGCTGCTTTTAGCCTTTCTGTGTGGGAACAAATGTCATGAAAAGGAAGGAAAGAGAATACGCTTTTATTTTTTTCATGGGGAATTAAAAGCGCTAAAAGCCATGGGCCTATCTCACTGCACAGTTTAATTAGGCTATTTTTCAGTGGTTTGTTTAGTTCTCTTATTTATATTTAATGTGGCTGCAAACAGCAAGCAAGGAGTTTGGTTCACCAGCGTAATGATGCATTATGCTAGCGACTAAACTCCCGAGACTTTGTGATCCTGGCATTTCTGGTCAGGTCAGCTCCTATTATTCAGTTTCTGGAGTCACATGTGAAGAATATTAGCATTTGTTCTTCTAGCGAGGGGAGGAAGAGCACACCACCAGCACGCCGCTGGATGCTGTTGCTAGGCAGGAGCCGGAGTCCTGCGGTGGGGTCACGCTTGCTCCCCCGACGTGTTATCCGGTGTCATCACAAATTACTGCAGATGGATTACAGAAAGCAGGCCCATATTCTCTGGAAGGACAGAGCATAAAGAGCGGACGGAAGAAATGCAGTGTTAAGAGCAAATTGTTGCCATTAGTCGGCAATGCGTGTCCCTAGCTCGTTCTCCTGGGAGGACAAACAGCACAAAAGGACAGACAGACCTGGTTGTGTCGATGGCCCTGAACAGTTCAATACCCCCTTCGGCCACGGGGAGAAAGTATTGAAACTGAAACATGCACCCAAGCATTCAGGTTTCCAATAAAAGAGAACTGCAGGTGGTGGGATTTGGAAATCCTTGCCCTCGTCATCCCTCATCCCTGTTAACCCGGTCTGCTGCCCTGGAGTTTATCCGAGCTCCGAGAGCTCTTCAGACACCGTGCTCTAGGGTAATAGTTTCCACTTTCTGAGACAGAGAACACAGAGTTGCCTGGGGCATCTGCCAATAACACAAGAATGTGACAAAGGGAATTTACATTTTGGTTTTCTGGGCCTTTCTTTTTAGCAACTTTTCTTTGTAAATCAAGCTCTGATAATCTAGAGGTACTGATTGATTTAATTTTCTCAAGTTGGTTATATTTTGCAATTTCTAGAGCACATTTCTGTGAGTATATATAACAAATGTTGGATTTCATTTAACAGGAATGGATATTTTTAGCAAATTTTTTGAGGGTGTATAACAAAAAGGCAGGCTGACAATGCCATGGCACCTTTGTCGGGGTTCTAGAAAGTGAAAAGACCTATTGAGGTCTCAAATATTAACTCACACTTCTAACCTAATGCAAGAAATACAATTGAAATAGGATAATAAGAAAAAATTACTAACCACTTCTTATGCAGAAAAGTTTAAAAATCTTTGTCCCAGAAAAGAAATAACTCTCAGGGACAATTAATATTCCAATCAAGTCTTACGTGCTATTCCAGTCATATCATACTGCATTGGTATAAGAGATTAGACGCTGAAAGCATGAAGGCAATAAAATCAGATAATCTAAACCAGCTCAATATGCACAGGGCTTTACATCCAAAACCAGTGTTGACATACCATATATACTTAACTGGAAAGAAGGCAAGCAACTGAAGTCTACTGATGGTCTTGTGCTTGGAGAATTTTTTGCCCTATCTACATATCTGAAAAAGAACTATACTGGCTTTGAAATGAGTACATAAAAATAGAACGGTGGAAAAATCCGTGGAAGAAACTCAAGCTGAACCAGAGCACTATTTTAAGCAGTGGGAGGCAAAAGTCTCTGCATGGAAAATGGGCAAAAATTCTGAAGAATGCTGATGAATATCTTGCTAGTGCTTAAGAGCAGACTACGTAAAACTGTCAGATGGAGTCAATGCAATACTTTCATAAAATTAGCATGACATATTTTAAAAACTGATAAAACTACAAACAAATGCAGAGTTTATATTGTGTTCTGGGGTTAGCGTACATGTTGCGAGCAATTGGTAAATGCTGGCCTAAGATGTGCCTGGTGTGGGTTATAGCCAAGGAGGCTGTAGCCTGTGTTGGGACTTGTTTCCTGGCTATCTATCTCCCTAAGGAGGTGAAGCGTTGAAAACACAGCCTTGCCCCGTTAGCAAAGAATGGAAAAGTGAAAATCGTTGAGCATGTGGGACTTCACCTTGGGATTAGACAGGCTGGTCAAACCTAGGAAACTACGCAACAGGTCTACTGGATCTGAGTGCCCCAGCGTCAGACATGCAGAGCTTCATTAACTTTGGCTTTGCTTGTCTGGAGAGGACCATCCAGCAGTATAGGAAGAGGATTAATTCAGACCCTATGGGTGTTTTAATATGAAAATGAAGAGAAAATTCTCACGAGGTGCCCAGAAATTTCCTAGGACTCTGCCTAAGAGTCTGAAGAGACATCACAATTATTCATCCCTTTCTGTCTGTATCCAGAGTTTCCAAAAAAGCCATTATTGCAACACAACCTTGTCTTCTGTGTATATAATCAGTTCCAAGTTCAGGGCAAAAGATTGCCATTTCACAGAGCTCCTTGGTCCATGAGACTATATATGAATGTACATGATAACAGTAATGATTGATAGTAAAAACAATGAAAAGTTCCATGCACTGGAAATGCAGAGAGACTATACTTTGCATACAGCATTTGCATAAAAGGATTGCTTCACTTCATGGCTTTACAGTGGCTACGGAGCAACCTTATGTAACTTTTTAGCAGCATCAGCAGTGCTGAGTGACGTGTTAAGATGGTTTATGTTACACAGCTGAAATGACGGAAGTCTAGAGATGCAGTCTGCAGCAAGCCAGGCTGGACTGTAGCCAGGATACTCAGCTAAGTAACGCTACTGGAAGCTCATGAAAAGCAGCCTTGAGATCTTTAATGACTGCGGAGGAGCAAGCTAACTGCTTTGCGACTCATCTGAAAAACAGTTCGTCATCACAGTGGAGACATTCAGTCTTAGAGCTAAGGCACCGTTGTGCAGCTGGGAGGTCTGGGTTTAATTCCCCACTCTGCCACATGCTTCCCATGCAATGATGGGGAACTAAGTCCGTCTCTCCACGACTCTGCTTCCCCCATGACACACCTGGCAGCCGTCAGCCTCCATTTCCTCCAGCCTTTGCCTACTTTGTCAAAGCAGTGGAAAATGGGATGTGATGTGATGTGTTTGGATGCATCCATCCTGATGTGGCCCTACCCTTGGTGAGGGCTGTTCCTGCTCTGGGCAAGCACCTTCTGAGGCTGGGGCCATGTGGTGGGACTGAGCACCATGTTCTGTGCATGTGGGAGTGCACATGGTAAAAAGTGAGAGGTACCCCAGGGGGTACCCGCAGGGGTGACCTTGACAAGGAAAGTCCTGCTGGAGGCTGGAGCTCTGCACTGATGTCTGTTCCTGAGAGAAGGTGCCCCGTATTGGGCACTCCTCAGTAGAAGACCTGGACTCCACAGTCATTGCTGAGGCTCAAAAGCGGGAGAGATGCCTCAGCACTGTAATGCAAACATATGAGGAAGAAATACCGCCATGACAGAGTGTGACGCTAAGGCCAAAGACAAGTGACATTTGATGGGCCTGGTCTGGGAGCTAAGAGCAACAGTACCGAGATGTTAGAACAAGGGCTTGTGAAGAACAAGTCAGAAATACTGAGGGACTTGCTGCTAGACATATTAATCTGGAATTAAATAATGTTATGTATTTCAAAGGAGGCATAATAAAATCCCCAGATACATTACTATAAATCATCTAATTTTAACCCCCTAAAATATTCATATTTCTAAAGTAGTCTGATATTTAAGTCTAGAGATAGGGCATTCAAAGATTTAATTTACTTAGCTATAGAATTATAGGCATTTAGTCTAAATCAAGAAAGACAGCTGTAGTTGTTGCCTAAGAATAATATATAAGACTTCAAACTCATTCAGACTAAAAATCACAAACTGCCAGCACGCTTTTGTAATAGTTACTACTATACTATCTGAGATATGGAAGAAAATACTTGTTCAGCCTGGAGAAGAGAAGGCTCTGGGGACACCTTCTAGCAGCCTTCCAGTACCTAAAGGGGGCCTACAGGAAAGCTGGAGAGGGACTTTTGGCAAGGGCATGGAGTGATAGGACAAGGGGTAATGGCTTTAAACTGAAAGAGGGTAGATTTAGATTATCTATAAGGAAGAAATTCTTCACTCTGAGGGTAGTGAGGCCCTGGAACAGGTTGCCCAGAGAAGCTGTGGATGCCCCATCCCTGGAAGTGTTCAAGGCCAGGTTGGACGGGGCTTTGAGCAACCTGGTCTAGCGGAAGGTGTCCCTGCCCATGGCAGGGGGGTTGGAACTAGATGATCTTTAAGGTCCCTTCCAACCCAAACCATTCTGTGATTCTATGATTCTATTTCAGAATTAGTCATATTAAATAATAAACTCAGCAGATTAAGGAAAAGAAAACGTAAATAAGCAGGCACTGTTAGGAAACTGAAAACACAAAAGACAGCAGACCAGAAGGACCAAGAAGCTGTTCCATACAAATTCTTTATCAGTGGAAATGCAGCCAACCAAACTCTTACATAAATCTGAATTGGTATGCTAAGATGATACAGACAGAAAAGCATAGCTGTCCGACTTCTAATAATTAATATCATTACCATGAAGGAAAACTGATTCGGTTAATTCTAACAACCGTTTGAGATCTTTGAATAAAGAAACTCTCACATGACAAGCATCTACAGAAACATATTCGCAAAGTCAAATAGTAATAGTTGTTACAGTAATATAATGAATTAAATGAATGGTTATTTCTCTGTTACAATAAGAACATCTGACAGATATATCAATACTTCTCTCAATTTATATGAGCAGATGAAATATTTAAGCTAGACATTGAACATGTTAATCTGTACATTTTCATTCATGGAAAAGGGTCATTCTGAAAGAGAATTAGACAGTCTGTGCAAAAAAAGGCAAGCAGGAGAAACCAAAAAGCCAGTTTAAAACCAAGCCCCACAGTTTTGAGAATAAATATATTAAATAATGGAAAGTGCAAGTGTTCAGACAGCGTTATGTGACCAGTTGCCAGATGGGAACCCTCGAGGGCACAAAGGAAGTGTCTTGGGACCCTGCTTCTTCTTCTGTGTCCAGGTGTATGGATCTGAGCTGGTAAGAGTGAAGTCAGGCTTTAAAAACCCTATTAAAATTTCTCTATTAGTTTCCCCTGTCCTGCTTGGAATTCTCCATTTTGGTGAGCTTTCAAAGCAAAGTAAGGCATAACATCAGAAAAATGGCAAAATTGGGGTACTAAGCAGAACAGGAGAACAAATGGACTCTGGAGCAAGAGCTATTTCAGAAAACCGAACTTGGAGAGAAGAGCTGACTTCTGTGGGACAGCAATGGATAAATGATCTGTGGGTGGGGAAGCTGTGGACTTATCTCTCTTATTTTATACAGAAAGGCAGGGATACCTGTGGTGTCTAGTGGAAAGCTCACTGAAGCCAATGGCTGCATGTCTAGATTCCCTCTCGAGTCAGTGGAGTGAATAAGCACTCCAAGGGTAACTTCATTTCATCCTAATGTACGTGGCTGGAAATAGGTCAGATTATTCACACTTTAAAACCTGCTTATTTCACTCATGTGGATAAAAGAGATCTGGCTGATACAGTCTACATGGATTTCCAAAAGACATTCAGCGAGGTCCTTCTACAAAGGCTCCTAAAGTAACTAAACAGGCATGGGATAAAAAGGAAGGTCGTTGTATGAATAAATAATTGATTAAACAATTGGAAGAAAGGGTAAGAGTAAATGGCCAATTTTCACAGCGGAGGGAGGTCACCAATGGAGTCCCACAGGGACTGTGCTGGGACTCACGCTGTTTAACATATTCTTAAATGCTGTGAAACAGAGGGTGGGCGGTGAAGTGACAAAGTTTACTGAGAATACTGGGTTATTCAGGGTAGGAAAGTTGAAGACCAATGGAGGAAAACTGTATAAGGACCTCTTAAAGCTTAATGACTGGACATCAGAACTCAATGTAGAGAAAATGAGGAAAAACTTCCGATATATAACCCTGTAATTTTTTCTGATATTACCATTCAGGACCAAGATCCCAGGCTTCTAACGGATAAGTAGAAAATTCCTTGAAAATGTTGGCAAGGTGTGGAGTTATGGTTAAAAAAATAAAAAGCTGACATAAAGAATTGTCAGGAAAAGAACACAGAACAAAACAGAAAATAACATTATGCTTTGAAAAGCAATGACTGAGGGATGCATATAATAGAAGATTATGAAATTGTGAATGGCATGGAGAGACCAGCCAGGAAAGAACTATTTGCCATCTATTCCTGTACAAGAACAAGAAAGCATCAACTGGTACTAGGAGGTGGTAGGTTCACAAAAAAATGAAAGGAAGTTTTTCTTCACACAGCTTATACTTCAGCTGCAGAATTTCTTGCTTCAGATTTTGGGGGATTTACATAGAAGTTTATATAGATTCAAAAAGCAACCAGTCCAATTAAGAGAAGAAAAATTGTTCGAGGGTAATTAAATGCAAAATACATAAATAAAAAAAAAAATCCCCAAGCCCCCAATATATTGGTTTAGGAAACCACTGACCTGCAACTTGTAGGATGCTCAGAGAACGTTTCAGTATTATCGTAGTTGGCCAACAGCTTTTCAAACTCATCCTTTGGTATCTACTGTCAGCCATTGCCAGGGGTAAGATACCGGGCTGGATAGACCTTTACTCAACCCAGTCTGGCTGCACGTATATTATTTAAGGTGAACACAAGGACATTCTTGACAAAGCTTTGTCTTTTGTGACACAGTGATTTCTATGCTCAGTACTAGAGTTATAAAAGTACATCTCAAAAGTGAAATAGAAAACTGAGTAATTTCAAAGAAGGACAAAATGCAGAACAGAACAAAACGAAACAAAAAGTCAAAGAAAAGTATTTGGAAGAACAAGCACACACACTGCCGTAATGGTTACCAGATCTGCAAAACATGCGAGTTGAAAAACAGAGAGAAACTGAGAGTGACAATGCAATGAGTCCTTTAAAAGAAATAATAAGCTCAGACTGGGCTGCACAGAAACTAGTTCCCTTGACTACCAGAGACTTTTGGAATGGAAAAAACCCAGAGGTGACTGAGAGAATGAGCAAGTGCAGAAAGAGGGGAAAACAGAGACTCCAATTAAAATGCACCAAGAGAGTCTGAAAAAGATTCATGAGGACACCTCAGATGGCGTTATGCAAAAGACTGGGCAACAAGCAGACTTTATTGGGCCAACATGAATGCACAGACAGTAAAACTGGTCAGAAATCATTGCCACTGTGCAAAGTACCAGAGTCAGAAGCACAATTTGTGATGCACCCAGCAGAGCTTGGCAGCAACTGGCAATTGATGTATTTGAACATGGAGGAAACCACCGCCCGCTGATAATTGATTATTACAGTTGTTCTTTTGAAACTAACAGAAGTAAGCAACACATTAGCCAGCACTCTAGTGAATCACACTGAGGTAATAGTCACCGAACACTGTATTTGCGATGAGCTCATTTGAGATAATGGGTCACCATACACGTTGGAGGAATTTCGAAGATTTGTAAAGTACTGGGGCTTCAAATGTGGCTGGTAGTTCTTATTACTGATAGTTTAATGGGCTGGCCAACGCTTACAAAGAGCCAAACAGATACTAATGCAGACAAGACCTTCCTTCAGGTTTACTGACAAGCCCTTATGGAATCGGATGCTTTACTGGCTGAGATGCTAATAAGCTGAAAAATAAGTCCCGTGGCATGCCCCTTCTACAGCACAGAGCTGCAAATAACAGCCAAATAGGACAGAGAGGAGCAGAGCGGGGAAGGAGGCAGCAAGCCCAGCAGGATCATTCAAGAAAGCACAGAACAGTTCTACGTAACTCAGAGATAATGACGTGGCTGGTGGCATCCTTGTGTGGAAACAGTACCTGTGGAACAATTCGCTTTATCTGCAACACAGGTAGAAAATGGAGACAATGAAGATTAACCTCAGATGTTAAAAGACAGCTCTGACCGTGCAACTACTCTTCTCCCCCGACAAAAATCTGATTCACGATGCTGAAACAGCATCTGAGAAAACCACCAACTACAATCCCACCATGACTTTAATGCCACTCACTGTGCACAAGGGAGATGACTCAGGCCTGAGCATCAAGTGATACTTGAACTACACTATGCCACTCAAAAAGTTCAAGCCCAAAGAGCTGACGTCCTAATGCTGTGATTACACAGAAACAGTGGTAAGAGCACCTCCAGTTTTATGTTGCTTTCATGCACTGTTAGGTAACTGGCACAACATCATTTACAGAAAGGCTCTTAAAATGACTCCAGGAGATTGTTTCCTGCTCACTCGCTCTGCATGAGCGCCGAGTTCAGATGCTGAGAGCAAAGAGTGTTTTTTAAAAGCTGAAATAAAAAAAACCTATTTAAGTTTACATGTGTGGAGCATCATTCAAGTGAGCAGTCCAAATAAGACAAAATAAAGGTCAAATAAATAAAAATGAACAGTTACATCCAAAATGGAAATCCACATCTGTGCTGTGGAAGGGTTAGGGAAGATTTGTATGGCTGAGCTGGATCTCTTTAATCTCATAGGATGAGAGGAAAGCCTCTGTGATACTGCAGCCATGTCATAGGTATTACCTCTTCCAAATATTGCCTCAACTAAGGAGATAAATTAAGGGCATTTTGAACGTTACAAAGCATTGCATTCAGGTAGGAAGGTGATTACCGTACTCAGTATAATGGTTTACTGGAAGAGTAAGTTCCTTCCAGTGCAGGAGCAGGTTCCTTTCCATGCCCGTAGCACTGTCTCTGGGAGCAATCCGGCAGATAAACCACTAGGTACGTGGGCTGAATGGCTCTTTTGATTCCCCTGTCTCAGCTAAATCTCCACTGAACACAGCGGGAGCTTAGACACACAGGGCAGATGAAGAGACACTTACACGTAGCCACCTAAATTTAGGTGTCTTAAACTGAATGTCATGCACTGTGACTATTTCTCTTCTCCTTTGTAGCTGCCCTTATTCTCTTGCCCTTATTCACCCTAGTTAAAAACCAGCAAAATTGTAATTCATGCAAATTAGCAAAGTTAACTCTTCTTCTTGTTTCTGTGTTTGTACGGTCTGTCTTCATTCCCCTTGCCTCTGTGGGACTGGAAAAGCTCGAGATAGGGGTTTTTTTATGCTTGCCAGAATCTAGCATAATGGGATCCAGGAACCAACTGGCTTTTTGGACTGTATCACACAGAATCACAGAATCACAGAATGGCAGGGGTTGGAAGGGACCTCTGGAGATCATCTAGTCCAACCCCCCTGCCAGTGCAGGGTCACCCAGAGCAGGCTGCACAGGACTGCGTCCAGGTGGGTTTTGAATATCTCCAGAGAAGGAGACTCCACACCCTCCCTGGGCAGCCTGTGCCAGGGCTCTGTCACCCTCACAGTGAAGAAGTTTTTCCGCATATTTAGACGAAACTTCCCGTGTTCCAGTTTGTGCCCGTTGCCCCTTGCCCTGTCGCTGGGCACCACTGAAAAGAGTCTGGCCCCATCCTCTTGACACACGCCCTTGAGATGTTTATAAGCATTGATGAGGTCCCCTCTCAGTCTTTTCTTTCTCAGGCTGAACAGCCCCAGCTCCCTCAGCCCTTCCCCCGTAGGAGAGATGCTCCAGTCCCCTCGTCATCTTGTAGCCCTCCGCTGGACTCTCTCCAGTAGTTCCTTGTCGCTCTTGAACTGGGGAGCCCAGAACTGGACACAGGACTCCAGATGAGGCCTCCCTAGGGCAGAGTAGAGGGGGAGGAGAACCTCCCTCGACCTGCTGGCCACAGGCTTCTTAATGCACCCCAGGATGCCGTCGGCCTTCCTGGCCGCAAGGGCACATTGCTGGCTCATGGTGAACTTGTCATCCAATCACTTATATCACAATATAAGTTTATGTTACTGATCTTAAGCTACTAGTTACATGTTAGATCCTATATGATGTCAGAATAGCAGAACTTGGCTCTTCGTGATGTGTGTACTTAGAATTGAAGTGTGACATCTTCACCTGGCAAATGTCAGACTGGAGAATATGAAGCCAATCACATATATATGTATATACAAACACACACACATATATATATGTAAATGAAGTAATTGTGACTGTGTTTATCAAATTTCTGTTCTTCTTAATTACAAAGTAATCATCCATATTTTGCATAAACAGCTGCAATCACATTAATTTTTTTGAAAACAGTATGGTCAATTAATTTTAATTAACTGTAATAAGTTTTCCTGTTGTTATTTTCTTTTCCTAATAAACTCTTGTTCTCCCAGCTTTCTTTAGCCCTCAGGATTTTCTTTATTTTTCTATTCAAATATTGATGAAACTTAACCCGGGTTAGTTTTCACATCTGACAAGATCAGAACTTGATGTGTACTGTTATCCATTAAAAATCACTTAAGGCAATTGCTGTTACCACTGTAACATGATAAACCTGACAATAGACTGTTAGTTCAAAAGAACCCAGTAATTTCATTTATTTCCCATTCCTCAAAACATCTGCAGTGACGTGAAAGAAATGTCAAGTTAAAAATAACAATTCGTGGGTCATGGTATCAACCGTGGTTTCATTACATTATGTCTGCGAGCAGACGAAAGCTGCTCTGGCATTCAGACTTCAGGTGAGCTGGTAAATGAAGAAAAGCTTAATCTATTCCATTTTAAGATTATCAATTATTCAAATACCTACAAAGAGTCTTCATTTTCCCCACATTCCTAAACTGAGAGCACAAGACGGGGTGCACAGTGGGGGGGCAGGCAAATGCTGGCGGGCTCTGCTTGCAGTCTGAGCCTGCAGGGTCTGCATTAACGCGGAGCGGGACGCTGGGAGCCCGTGGCCAGCGTGGTGCCAGCCAGCGGGGGAAGCCGGGACATCGGCTCAGTCGCAGTACCGTGCCAACGTGGCCTCCTGCATTTTGTATGGGAACTGTGTTGCACCCCGCAGGCAAACCTTGCCCGTGTCTGCCCGCGCTCTCCCGTGATGGCGTGCCGTAGCCGCGGGAGCGCTGCCGCGTGAAAGAAAGATCTTCCAGGTCCCTTCTAAACACCTTGCTCCTCGTGCTGAAAGTCAATTATTACAAAGCAGCTACCTTATCACTTAGAAAAATTAATATATGAATACAAATTGAAAGAGCTGGCAATCTGACAAAACCCCAGCAGCAGAAAGCTCAGGTAGCACCTTCCCCATTCTGTGCATTCATGGCAGTCGTATTGCAGCGTCTAGGACTTGCAGGACCTGCTAAGCTCATGTTCTGCTCTGAGACACCTGTGTTAAGAAAGCAAGTGAAATCTTATTCTTATTTCAGAACTACATATTGCTTTAAACTAGCAAACCTTTGGGGCTGGCCTTACTTTTAGGGCACAAAAATTGCTTAGTTTTAAAAGTGAGACAGACAAAGCCGAAATCTAGCAGGAGAACTGATATTTCAAGACATCCCTTGCTTTAAGCTATCTGCAAGAAAAATGAAGCTTAAATACAAGAGTGATAAAGGCACTTTAGAAATCCCTGTACAAAAAGGGACAGACACTTGGAGATATGGATGGTTATAGGTGCCCATTTCAGAATGTATCCACCTAATGTCACTGCCCAGCATTTGGGAAGAATGGATCTCATATATAAGAATGACACAGGTAATAAAAATTTAAAACATTTGCAACCAGACAAAATCCATAGATGGAGAAGCGTTTCACCAAGGTGGGTTTTTTTTTTTCCTGAAAGCATCATGTCTGCAGCTAGTGGTTGAGTGCATGCACAAATTAAGTTTACAGATTTCATAAAGCAATTCATTCTGCTTGAATGTAATAGCAGTAATTTTTCATGTAAGTCAGCAAAATACAATCCATAAAGGAAAAATACTGCCATTATTTTAAACTCTATTGTTCTTATTCAATCCAAATGTGAACTGAAGCGAAATAATTTACTGTGTAAATTTCATTTTTAATTTTATGCTTTTCCAAAAGAAAAGAGAGTGAATGAGAGAGAGAGAGAGAAGCTTCAAAGCTTTAAATCCTTGTATCCTAATGTCTCTACAGTAAGATAATCTAAGGAGCGTGCTTCAGCAAAAATGATTGCTGGGATCTGTAATAGGATTGTTATAACTCAATAGTGTTTTATAAATTTTTGATTCACTTCGAGTTTTTGACAGCTTGCCAAGTTCCAGTTTTTATCTGATCATCTTTGCATTAATAATACATTACAATAAGTTTCTCTGAAAAGTGGCCACTTTTTTCTCACTGAATACTTTACTTTTACCAGAAAAATATTGACTTGGGTTTATAATCAATTCCAGTTTGGCTTGATCATGCTTAGCATGAAACTAAAATATTTGCTGCTAGACAGCTGCCAATACAAATGTCATCGTTGTTCTACTCTAACGAATTCCATCAGTTGCTAAATGATCTGCCTTGCAGGTTGCAATGTGTAACGGACTGAAGACCAGAGCTTCAAAGACGTAAGGATGTGAGTAGTTGTACTTACAAGAGACTCCCGTCCCCCTGCTTCGGAAACGCTTCCTCCCAGCAACAGCATCCATTTCCATACAGTCAGCCTCTGAGTCACTTGTGGCTTGCGCACTGACTGGATTCAATTAAGGCGAAAATACTGAATAAAAGAAAAAATGTCAAAAATTATTTTAGTCACCTTCCCCCACCTTCTCAGACATGAATGAAAATTGATTTTTGAGGGGAAAAAAAAAATCCCACTAGAAAAAGGACTTATTTCTCAAGAAATAATTCAGAAAAAAGTTGTCAGCTAGGTGCAATTCATGTATCCTTATCTTCCTCCATAATTATAATATTTATATACAGATTAGTTATGCTTGATTGATGTCAGGGAACAAAATAGTCTGAGAAATACTACTGTATAACCTAACCGAGTTAACTTACTTCCTGAAGGCTTAAGACTAGTTACCTCTTCCTTCGCGTTAGCGTGCTGTCTGGAAAGCCCCATCAGGTTCTGGCACGTCAGCCCCAGTCCCTGAGTCTCCCCTCTGGGGAATGGAGCCAGAAGTCCCGCAGTTCTCTCGGGACAACGCTGCTGACAACGCAGCTCTTGGAAAAGTCCAAGATTGGCGCTGAGCCAACGGTCCGCACTGTTGGCAAGAGATTACTTTGTCACGTCACCCGACTGGAGAAGCCAAGCGTGCACACCTCTGGAAACCCCGTGATGCTGATGGATAACACGTACCCTCAGAAGAGGGGAAACCTTGCCGCGTCCTCAGCTACTCCCTGTTGTTAATGAGGGTAGCGTGAGTGACCTTTCTCGAGCCCCAAGATGAGGACTTGCAGAGGGTGAGAATCTACCTGGAGAATATAAACGTTGGAGTCTGGCCTAAACGAAGCTGTGCTGAGGTCCATCTGTTTGAAGGGCAGAACAAGCACGCAGAAGTGGCACAGGCACAGAACGAATGCCAGACACCCTTCCTGATCCTCACAGTGCCATCTCTCCTACCGTAGATCTCACTTTGACAAGGTTAAATGCTCTGGTGCTCTGGCACCTCGTGTGTGTCTGCAATTGGTATCACGTGTTGTTCAGCTCATGCCCAACTTAGATATCCAGAAAAAGTGAGGAAATGAAAAACAGGCATGTGCAGGCACTGCAAACCAACAGATTTTGTATGTCAAAGGATGCCTTAAAATTTCATAAAGTCACTCCTGATGTCCAGCCATTCTTCATAATTAATTATTACCTTCAGGGTGTCCCATTCAAAAAAAAAAAAAAAAGATAACGCGAAAATATGAGTTTACATTTAAACACAATTACATGTTATATTTATTGCTTAATATAGTAAATTTCTCCTCTCCCCCAGACAACAGGCAATTACTCTGAGAAATAAATATATGTGAGCTGATAAACTATGCAGGCCCTGTAAAGCACTGCATACATCTATAGTGTCCCGGTAGCAATGACGCTGCAAATTGTAACATAACAATATGCCCTTTATGAAAGTCATCTTCCCAGGTCTGGTCGTTACACAGGTACTTTCAGAAATATGTTGCATCTTTCCAAAACTTTAAATCTTTTTCGGAAAAGCACGTGAAATTTTGTCTCTGAAAACTGCAGGGCTTATCTATGGCAGTCCTGCGGCACATGAGAGAACGGTGCCCCAAGTCTCAGTGTTAGTGATCTCGGAGAATAAACTCCCTTTATATAGTTTCATCTCACTTGGGGCAAACAAGGAAGACAAGAATGTGAGTTTGCTGCAGCTGCTATCTCCTGCCTGGAAGTGGCTGTCAATCAGCTTGAAAGGAAAGGAAGATTCATCCCTCTCGTAGCAAGACACAAAGAACTGAATATAGTGGGAGCCCACTAAATCAAGATGGTAAAAAGCGTCATTTGGGATTAAAATTGGAAACAGCTGGGCACTGACCTTCTTCGATGTCTGTGATTAATCAATACATCTGTGACGAATCAATTAACGGTTGATCGCTGGTGTATCTGTTATGAAAGTCAAACAACAGAAACAAAATTCAATTCAAATAAATAAGCCTGCACATATACATCAGTGAAAAAGTTGCTCTGGAATGCTGCAAAACCAGTACTCATTATTTTTAATGTATGCTGTCCATTTGCTAGAGGTGGGTTTCCCAGTCCTCAGGTTGGGTGAAGGTGGCAGATGGATGGTGCTGCAGAGAATGCTGAATACATGTGAATGACACATGGGACTGAGTTAAAACTTACCTTTTGTCTCACCAAACAATAAAAAGATGACAGTTTCAGATTCACTCACATCACTGTCTTTTTGCAAATCCACAACAGCAACTCCATCACCGATACAGCGTATGATGCTCCCCATTCCAACGCAGGCAAGCATAACCTACATGGCAGCAAAGGAAGTCTGGAAGCAAGAAATGCCATCCTGATTTCCTTTCTGACAGTATAATTTGTATTTTTCAGATTTGAAAGAGTCAGTGAATTCACTGAGAAAATGGACGGGAAAGAAAAAATTAAAACTCTCTCTCACTGTCGTGCGCATACAAAAGGAGAAATATCAACCTGATGCAATCAAGTACATGGAAAACAATTTTATTGTTTCTACAATAAAAGTAATAAAAGTAAATAAGTAAGTTCGTTCAACCCTGGCTTTCCAAACTCTTATTTTTTATACTTTCTTCCAATAGGAAAGACTATTTGGGTTTCGTTTTACTTTCCATTGAAACATCAAAAGATGCAGCGGATCAGAGTCCCTTTGTCTGTGAACTCTCACCATGACTTGAGCTAAGGTAGAAGGCTGGTACTTTGCATTTTGTTGCACAGAGGTATCCTTTTGGTTTAACCACAGTGAAATGACCAGAAAAACCACCAGCCTGCAAAAATGCATCAAATATTAGCTGGAAATATGTAAGCAGGAGTCACTAATAAGAAGAAAAACACCGGTAATCACTTCATGACTTTGCCAAGGGAGAAAGATGTTTTCTGTTTTGAGGGTTGTTTTTATTTCCCCCTGTTGAAACAATCATTCTTCCATTAAGGTGCACTGGTCATGACATCGTTGGTTTGTTTATGTGATTTCCTCACACTATGGATGTCTGTGAGGCTTTGTCCAAGCATCTTGACACCTCATTTTCTCTGACAGCAGTCATTCCTATCACAAATGCCGGTGGAGAATGCTACAATGGAAGAAAGCGAAATTCAGCGCTTTCATAACCACACGTCATTGTTACAGTGACTGAAGGTCAAGCATCAGGAGTACATAGGGTTTTGTATGGCTGCAGCAACAATAACAGTGAGTGGCTGATGCCCAGGAAATCACCTTTTATTGTTTCCTTTTGTGTTACACAGATCCTTGTGTTTTACTGTAAACTGACTTGACCTGTGGTGAGGTACACGCCATCTGAAAATCGATATCATGGTCTTTTCCCCTTTCTCTGTACCGCAGGTCAAACAAAAGGAAGGTGCATTTTCTTTTCTTTTTTTTTTGAGATAGTTCATCTGAAGTGATCCAGTGGGTATCAAAGAAACTCAAAAGGAAGCTGGTTCCATTAAGAGGAAAAGCATTCAGAAACATGATGAGTTTTTCATCAATTAAATGTGGAGCTGACTCAGGCCATTGAGGAGGGGACCAAAACCCAGGTACTTATCATAAGAATATCACAAGTTCTCCTCTTTGGCCTGAGGCAGCACGGGCATTTCATTACATCAGTGCATCTCATGGCATTTTGTTTATAACGCCACTGCCGTATCTCAAGATGATCCCTACTTGGCTGTAAATCACGCCTCCTCCAGCTTCTGACTCAGACAGCGGCCCCTGAGCGCACAAGAGCAACAGACAGAAACCAAAGTGGTTCTGAGCCACATAAATTTGTATTTTTAGTTGCGGATATTGGACAAAGGCTCAGTTTGTTTTCTAATTGAGCCAAACCAGTTTGTCCTCTCCTAGTGCCAAGCCACTCACATGTAGGTCCTTGGTTTTCCATATTCATAGCGTCTTGGGGAAAGAGGAGCGTGTTAAATGCGTGGTCCCCACTTTTGG
Organism: Phoenicopterus ruber ruber; assembly: GCA_009819775.1. Taxonomy (NCBI): domain Eukaryota; kingdom Metazoa; phylum Chordata; class Aves; order Phoenicopteriformes; family Phoenicopteridae; genus Phoenicopterus; species Phoenicopterus ruber. The sequence goes on along the minus strand of CM020215.1, from coordinate 53,212,691 downwards.
TCAGAGGTGCTGGGAAGCAGATGATTCTTTAAAAAGCTGCAGAGACTGTGTCCTTTTCACCTCTGTATTTCTTGCTCAGCTTCTTTGTTCTCATAGTTTCCTGCCACTGGCACCAGCATTTCCACTTTAAATGGCGTTTTAACATAGATATTCCCCTATGTTTGCCATTCTTCCTTGGACTAACATTTGCATGGCAGATGGTGCAAATGGCCCAGCAAATATTTACTGGATCAGTGTTAGGAAAGAAAAGCAAAGCAAAACAAAACAAGACAAAACAAAAACACCCCAGCTGCCAGGCTGATGACTTTCTGGCACCATATTGTGTGCCACCAGTCACCGGGATGGGGAAAACACCACAGGAAGATAATTGATGTTGAACTTGCTGGATTTTTCAGAGTATCTTTTGAATCTTGTTGCTTGGAGCATCCCCAGAGGGGAGGTACAAGGACAGGAACTTTTCCCCTTCCTTCTCAGAGTCTGCCTTGTTCTCGTTGCTTAGGTGAAAAAGACAGATTAATGTATTCCCCTTTCAAATAAAAAACAGCCATACCTGGTATCAGAATTGTATTAATTACAGACTGAGTTCCTTGCAAATGGAGTCTGCTGAAACTCTCATGGCAAAGTCTGGGATAAATATACTAAAGATTTAAACAGTGATAGAAGTAGAGGGAGGTGATCAATGTTAAGAATAACCTATTGCTTTTGGAGGCGCTTACCTGCTAAGGCTTATCGCAGGAAGAGCGGAGCAGTGAAGTACCTGCCCAATGAAGTTGCCTTTTAATTTCCAGGTTCCTGTCAATCACTATTCCTCTATTTTGCCATTCCCTTGGTAGTTGACCTAACTGGGTGTGAACATCTTTGATGGTGAAGGACAATGAAATGCCAGGAAGTCTTAGGGAGCAAAAGCCCTTTCCTTCACCACAGTGATACTCTGTATTATATTTAATGGTACAGAATCAGTGCAAATTATATTACTAACCAAACTGAGGTTATTTTCTAACCAGGTTACATACCCCATAATTTAAAAACCAGTCTGATAAGATTCCAAGGGGAAAAGAAAGGAAAACAGGAAAAATAAAAGCCGAAAATATCTGTGCTGCCATTCTGAAAAGCAGTTCAGCAGATGGTCAAAGAAAGATTTGTATGGAATGGGACACAACAGAAGAAGATGGAGCACATCTAAAATTCTTGTTCCAACTGGAAGTCCGAACCACCTGAAAATCAAATTACACATATTCTACAGTTTATTTTTAGTTGTAATTACAGTCTAAGAAATTTTTAATAAAGTCTTTGAATATACATTTGTTTTAAGGAGAACACAGTTTCCTTCTCCCATCAGTCCCTCAGGAAAGATTCAATTTCTCTTTAAGCCTAAGAGCAGGAAAGATAGAAAGAGAATATACACACAACAAATATCAGGCAAGAGAAGAAAGAAAATTCAGTCTCCTGTAATTGTATTTTGCCCATTTATCTTGCACTGTAAACTGTGAACTAAATGAGAATAAGCCATGAACCAGAAAAGGGAAAAACAACACAGTCCTGATTAATCTAGTTCACCCAAAGTTCTCTCCTTGATCTTATGGCATTTCAGAAGACAGCGTTCATTAGCTGCCAAAGCTAAAAAAATGTCGTAATATCCTCAGTGCAAAAGAGAAGTGGAGAGGTCCTCCACTGGAAAACCAAAGTGACTACAGAATCCTTGCACAAAGGCCACGGAGGGTAGGGCTGTTTTGAGGTCCTCTCTCCAGGAATGCTTTTGTGACTTTCAAACAAATCTTGATTTCCAAAACTCATATACCCTAAACCCAAAACCCAGGAACATCTCGATTCACATCTGAACTCTGAGATACTCAAAATTGCAGCATCAGATATGGGCACTCATGAATGGTGAAAAAGTTTAGCTACAGACACTATTCCATAACCTACTGGATCCTCTTGTCCTACTGGGTAGATTCATATAGTCTAGAAAAAGAATATATTCTTATACAGAGAACAAAGTTCAGAAAACCATCAATGAGAATGGTGTATTTAAAGGTATAGATTCACGGACTGGCATGATGAATGCAGAGAAGACGGATCAAGATATTCAAAGTGCTTGAAGGCTCTGACCAGCCAAAAGGGGAAAAAAAAAAAAAAAAAGAAAAATGGCAAAGAGAAGTTGGCTTTGAACCTCATGCCTGGCTACCTGCTTATTAAAAAAGCCGGTCACCTGGTTCTGGAGGTTCAGGGGTTCTCATCTTGCACGCCAGTAATTCTCCAGCTAATCCCAATTTGGCTGAGTTTTCTGCTGAACTTCAGCAAGCATATTCAGATAAAAACATGTGTAATAACTTACTTACCCAACTGGCCTGTACTGATTTATATAAAAAAAAGTAAAATAGATCAATGCTTGAGTAATTTGTCAATGTTTTAATCATCTTCCAGCTGCACACCAAAGAGATTCTTTCTGCTATCATTTCTACCAGTTCTTCTCAGTGATTCCTAAACAGCGGCTAATCTCTCTGAAGCACCTGCAAACTGCCACCTTCTTAAGCCAAAAAACCCACCAAAGGATATTGGATATTGGATTTCACTGGCCCGGCATAGAATATCACCAGGTCTTTATTTTAACTCACTGCTTTCATGTGGTAAACAGAAGGGGTTAAGCAAGAAAAGGGAAGATCCAATTTTTGTGCCCAGTTTCCTTTTCTCTTTAGAAAAAGATGGTTTAAAACTGCACATGTTACTAGAGACAGACATGCTACAGAAGGCTTCAGCGTGTAGCATGCAGGCAAAGAGCCCAGGGTTTAAAAAAAAATACAATCTATAAGGCTTAGATTTTGTAAGCAAATCTGTTCATGATATTACTAAGGAAGCAGCCGTGAAGTCACTGACCAGCCCCTCAGCTGGAGGGACTTGGCAAAGCTGCGCTGAAGCCCAGGGAAGGGTTGGCTGGGGAAGGGTTCAGCCTTGTTTCTGTATATACTCTCTTTGTTTCTCTCTACATAGGACATGTGTATCCCAATACGTGGAGGTCTGCACGTCACATACATCTCGTGCGCATGCACATGAATTCCCACCTATATAAATACTACAGGAGAGGCTAGTCACAGCTTCTGTAACTGAGAGTGACACTTGTCACTCTTGGGTCTTGTAGTGTCTTATTGCTCTGTCATAGGGACCAAAGTTTTCTGTGTGGGATTACTACCTCAAATTGCACTTTTTTTTTTTTTAAATTTTCAGCCACAACATTCAGCAAATAAGATGTGGGGAGAATAAATTTTTGCCCATCTTGAGAAAAAGGTTTCTCTTAAAAGGAGGGAGGAGAAAGCAATTCAAATGAATGTTAAAACCAAGGATAAGTGGAAATATTGCAGGTCCCTACCTATAAAAGCGGGTCAGCTGACCCTGCTCTTCCCAGGGTATTGTAAAGATTCATTAAAGTTTGTAACGTGTTCAGATAGAGCGAGAAGAGCTGCAGAACAGTCGAGCAGGAAATGAATAATTCTGTCTTTAGAGCCATGCCTGAGCAGTGTGCAGTAAATAAGGCCTGGGGCCAAACGCCAAGCAATGAGGATAAAAGAACATATTGAATAGCTGCTCATTAAGCGAGCACCATCCATCCTGTGCCCTGCTGAAGCAGGTGTCCTGGGGAAAAGTAATAGTATGCAACCTTGTAATTAAAACTGTATCATAATGCATATTCACCAGGAGGCAAAATTAAGGATGCCCTGAGAAATCCAGTCTGACATTGACTAACTTTTCAATGCTGGACTTCGCAACTTGTATGTTCCTTTTGCCATATATATACACATATAGATATAAATTTATTTTTATTTTTATTTTTTTTACAGTTTTCCGTATTTCTAGAGTTGGACACATATGATAGTAGATAGCAGAATATAGTCTTTCTGGCCACACATCCAAACAAGAATAAGAATGACTTCAAGCCAATGGACTGAAACTAAAGCCACTGCATGTGTCTGAAGAGCCCAGAGCAGTGCTGAAAGGAGGAGAAGGGTAGGACAGAAAATCTGTGAACAAGGTAAAGAAAGTCTGAGGGCCAGGCATCATCAGCGTGTGGCCTGTACATAATAGGCGCTGATGCACATCAGGGTTAGGTCTTGGTAAGCACCTTGTCTTGCCTCGCTGGCAATCTGGTTATATTTCATTGCAAACTTTAGCTAGCAAATCTTCTATTGAATAAACTCCATATTTTTTGACTGTGTCCTACTCATTCCACACTTTTCTTTCTATCTGGTTCTTTCTTTCTTTTATCACATTCTATCTATTCTATCTTTCTTTTAATGACATTCATAATCACATTGACTTATCCAAAGGAAATTTTAAATGATTTTCCATGTTTATTCTCTGTCTTTAAGCTATTGCAGCACCTTTTCTCATTTTCTACCCTGGGGTGATCTTGCTTGTTATCAGCACTATTTCTCCTCAATTTATTGATAGTGTCTCTATACCTATGCATATCTGGCAGTATGAAAATGATTGAAAATGACTGTAGAAATACATTTATTTTAAACACATGCACATGTGCATATGCACACACATCTTTTACGCATACATAAACTGGACATGAAAAGAATGTTAATGTCACAGAGACAAGGTCATAGCAGTAAAGTGAACAACTCCATAAAGTTGTTTGAACTTGAACCACAAAAAATTCTTCCTCTTTCTATCTATTGCCCTTTCGGTGGAACTACATTTGCTTTTAATGAAATAGAAGTTTATTCCTTTGTTGAGCTTCAGATGTTCTGGCTGAGCAAAGGATGTCCCAGCGTGTCTGTCCCCAAGCACAGCCGGGGCTGAAGCCCCCAGCCAGGGCTGTTCCCTGGCCGTGCTGGAAGGCAGGTGATCCGGCCACGAGACCTGCTCCTGCCAGGGACATGACCCTCAGGCAACCACCCTGCAAGTATGAGGATCGAGGAAATCTGTTTTTAACCAAAGACTAAATTCAGCATCCTCAATCTTCATCCTATGTGCCCATGCTCTGTTTTCTGCATATGTCAGACTCCGCAGACAAAACTATTTACTTTCTTGTGAGCTTCTGCTCCTGGGATTTGTCTGAGTGCTCAACTTAAAAGGCAAATACCTGCTTTTGTTTTTGCTTTTGTTTTTGTTTTTTGTCAGCACTATCAAACTGGGAACTTTCTGTATTTCAAGAGGAGGAATCTATTGTTTGTAACTTGCTCAGAGAAAGCTGCCTAGCAACTTTCCAGCAAGGGCACAAAGTCTAATTTATCCTGAACTGTCCCTAACCCACCTTGGGCTTTTTTCTGACCCTACTTTTTTCAGCTCTAGACCCAACTAAGGAACCTCTGGTTTCCAGTCCCAGTTTCTAGACTGACACATCATTCTTTAGTAATATATTTTTTATATACACCACATATTTTATAGATGACCTGTTTCAGAAATCTTTTGAATCACTACTTTTTAGATACACTATTTTCCCACCTACTTATTTATAAAGCAGGAGATGTTTTAATACTCCAAATGCTATTTTATAGGTCTTGAGGGAAGAGAAAACTTATAGAAGTTACCAGAATGATTTTTTTTGTATATAATAATTTGATAAATTTAACTTCTAATATCTAATTCTGATGTTCATTCAGCCCCTTTGAAAGTCTCCCCTTTCCTAAGAAAACATTGCTTGAAGTTAAATCTCAAGAGCTTTTGACTTTCAGCCTCTAAAACAGTTATAGTCTCTAACAAAATATTGCACAGGCTGAGGCTTAGGGCTGGCACAGTGTGAAGGTAAAATCACATGAGTTGGAAGAAAGAAGGAAGGAAAGAGTGTTGTGCTTTTATTCCTTCAGACAGATACTTGTGAACAGCAGAACTAATGAAGATGAGTTTCTAAATATTTGTATCATCTTCTGCTTGGTCTGCCCGGTGGCTCTGAAAGCGCAAGGTGCCCGTGAAGCTTTCCCTGCAGCTGGGAGGGTCAGGCGCGCGCGGCGTGCTGCCAGGACGTGCGGCTAAGTCTCGCTTACGCAGATTTGCTGGAGTCTAGCACAGGATGGGCTCATGCCACAGCCTTCCCTCCAGTGTGAGCCACTCCAGAAATCTCGGTCCTCTCCTGCTCCTTCTATTTGCATAAAACTTGAAGGATTTTAAGATTTTTTTTTTTCCCTGTCTGGAGTATGGAACACAGCAGCTCTTCATGGTCTCTGGTGCAAGTGTGCCATGCACCAGGGCAACACCTGGGCTCGGAAATGAAATCAGTACAGAGGGAGAAAAGGTGAATTCCTGTTCTCGTACGAGGATCACAGGTCAGGCTGTACCACACATGGGCAGGGAAGTGTGAATCTGTCTGTGAATGTGATCTCTGATCCCTGTGCCTCTATGGCAGATCTGACTGACGTTGACCGACTGGTTCAGAAGTCATTAGACACAAAAACATGCAGACAGCATCACAGAAACCTTGTTTCTGGAGGAAACCAGGGTCAAGGTACCATTAGCCTAGAGAATCTTTGGGATGCATTTAAAGTACTGGGAAGGAGATGGCTTAATGATCTAGATGATACAAATCACATAGTCAATGCCTGTCCCACAGTCTCCCTGAGCTATTGGTCACAGCAGCATCACCAAGAGCTTTTAAGACTGAGTGCAAGAAAAGTTGAAATGAAATTTCACTATGAAATTGCAGCACTACCTTCCCTGAGGTCCAAGCACAGTCAGAAATTACTCCATGTTGTGGATCTTCAGGTTAGCTCGGGCAGCTGGAAATGAAAAGGAATGTAAAAATAAAGCGTGCCCAGCAGTTACCCCTGAAAACACCACCACTAGTTTAGCGTCCAAGTGCAGAAACCTCACCTGAGATCCATGCTCCCTCGCAGCCGACAGCCCTGTGCCTCCACCCGACAGCTCAGGGTCTGATGGCTGCAGTAGCTCGTGCCATAGCAGCAGACTATGCCAAGATATTGAGGTGATTTAAATCTCTTGGAGCCAGGCATCTGAAAGAAAAAGAAAAGGTACAGTGAGATGATAGAGAGATGCTGTAAGTTACTAAGGGACATTGCTGTCTGGTCAGATCTGTTTGAGATGGGAAATTATGGTCCCAGATCTCCTGACTTCCCACAGCTTGACACCAAGGAGCACTTGCTCGCCAGGGTCTTTCCACTGACTCTGCTGAACTCACTGCAAATAGCAATAAGTACTGTAGAGGTTCAGCAAAACTTGTTGCATTTGACAGCTGCTTGCTAGATATTAGGTGTGTGCTCAAAGGTTGGTTAATGTCCTTCCAAGCAAAACCAAAGTCAGGATTTGAGTGCAGTGGGGAGAACGACAGATTTAGCAGGGGAAGGAGGAGAACATGAGGACAGCTTGAGCAGAGCAAATGCAACGCAGTAGAGGTAGAGAGGACGGAGCAGCTGAGCTTTACCCTATGCTGCTGTGCTGTGCAGGGATGAGCACATGCTTCGCTGCGGTCACTGAGGATCCAGCTCTGTGGGCAGGCGCTACTGCAGGACCAAAGAGGGGAAGAACCAGAGACTCTGCAACTGAGGGACTTCCTTGTCTCTTCTCTGGCTTTATAAAGCCTGCAGGCAGAAGAAAAAGGAGCAATGCAGTGATCAAACATGAAGGAGAGAAACAGTGCACGAGTACGTGGCTGGCTCCTGTTTTGCACGCCAACCACCCCTTCCTGTGTTTAGAACAATAAGGGTCATTCTTCAGCAAAGCTATAGAGAAGAACATTTTCGTGCAGTTTGCTTCACCTGGTGCCAGGTGTAGAGTGATGCTCTCCACACAGACCAGCCAAAATTGATGCTGACTGTTCTGGAAAGTCACAGAGACAACAGAAAGAAACAAGGGGTGCTGGAAAGCTGAATAATAATAATAATAATAATAATAATAATAATACCCAGCACCCTTGTTTATATTTAATATGAACAGGCAACACAAACTGCAAAATATTGCTGCATTTACCCGGAGAAGGGAACTCTAACCTGAAGGGGTAAAGAGTAGCCAAAGGTCACCCTGGCTGTGCAGATCCTCAGACATACCTGGGCTCTGAAGGTTCATACATCCCTGGTCTGCCATATCCAGAGAAACCAAGACGGGTTTCGCCATTTTTTGTTCACAGTGCAATAAAATGGTAACTGTGTCGCTTCTTTTCAAGATGAAAGTAGCAAAAGGACAGAGAGAGGATTGTGAAAGAGCAGCTCAGAAAGTTCAGTTGCTTGTTCTTACTCATTTCTTCTTCTTCATGTGAGACCTTTCCAGGAAGGATCCTTTTGTGAAAAATGTCTTTGTGCTTTATAGTACCAAATTCCACTTAGAGCACATTGAGGTTCCAGTGTAACACGGCTTCTACATACCTGCTTAATGATGAGCATTTATTTAAATTGCGTCCTTAGTCAGCAAAGGATTCAAATCCCTTATGAGCCTCAAGGACTTGCAATTACTTTTCAGACTGGAGAATAATACATCAGTGTAGGAAAAAGAGACCTTGAAAAACAGCAATATGTGACAAATGGAATCAGAACCAAGCCTGAAAGGTGCATTTTTAAATATCAACAATAATAAAAAGTTGCGTATAGTATATGAGAAGAACCGTCTCAGCACTGAGTACTTAGTTATTATTATTCTTCTAACATGTTAATAACACCCTTGTCATCTGGACAAGACATACTACAGCTCTATATTGATATTTTAGCTCCAGGCAACTGGGCCATATGGAACAGAAGTCTAAAGCGTGTTGTGGGTGCTGTAGGCCAAATTGTCCCCACCAGGATGTTCATCTACATAGCCAGAAAAGAGCTTCACAAATGTGGACTTGGCGTTTGCCCCATGGTAATGAAAATTCACAGTTTGGTGTCAGCAAATGCAGCAAGTGCGGAACGCATCCTACAGACTTTATTAGCATTCTGAAGGTTTGTCGTTTCACTGTGTTCAAGGAAAAAAGACAGAAGTATCGCAGACGATTTTCACTGACAGTCCATCCTGTTCCAGGGTATGAAGTGAAGCTATTTGTCTAGCATTACAGCATTTTAGTCTAGGTATTGGACACCTCACGGGAGCCTGTTATGCATTTGTTTATACAAATGTGGAGCTGTGGACTTTAAAGCATGAGAAGTTAAAAGCAGAGCAACATCTGAATCGGAACTTAGCTTTTCTGAGTGTTTTAAAGAATGGTTTATGTAATAAAAGAAACCTGAATATTGGAAATAAACAAATAAATTACCAAAATGACATAAAGACAGTCACTAGCTGATGAACAGTTACTTTGCCTCTCAGTTAATTTATCGTTCTTGTATGAGAAATAAGTTAGCTTATACATCAGTTTCTACTTTGAAAAAAATAGAAAGAATTAAATCATAAGTCCAATACCAATGGAAAAAGTTAATAGAAATTTTAATGAAAGTACAAACTACATAGGGTTTAAACTCAATATCCTTGAAATATAAGGCATCTATCCCCCAGGCTAAACAGCTTTTGGTACCATCTACAAATAAGATGCATGATTTTCACAGGCTCTCCTGAAGAGCAGAGTTATTATCATATATTAGATTTTGCTTCTTGATTAAAAAATCATATTAATTAAATGCAATTAAATTAAATTAAATTAAGAGTTGAAGACGCAGCAATCCATTTATTATTTTCTCACAGTGTGGGCCACATTCTAATAGAGCGATCACCCTCCCTCCCAGCCTCCCAGTCACGATTACACAACGTCCCTGGAGCACTTGCCCTAACTGTGTGTGCAGAATAGACACGATACGGAAGTATTTACGTGTTTTAATCCTCTTTAGTGAGATTTTTCTTGCATGAAGAAAACTTATTGTGAGGCCTCCTCTTCATCTTTGGGGTCATCTCTTCCTTTGAATTGTTTTTTCTTTGTCTTACTGTCTCTGAATTGTCTTTTCTTTGTCTCGTTGTGTCATGTCTCCTCGCGTTGTACTGGTCTACTTCACTGTAGGCACTCTAGAATTCCTGGAAACCTTCTTGCGAAGGACAGACATCTTTGCTGGTAGCTACTCTTACTGCGTCTGTGTTGTACGATCATTGAGATCGTACATCTCAATGATCCCAGAGAAGAGAGATGTGGAGAAGAATGAACAGATTCCTCAAAGTAAGAACAAATGATTTTTTTTGGTCTTGAAGGCAGGATCAGTCATCCAAAAGGCGCTTTTGATTTCATGTAAAGACTCCTGAGCAAGCTTTAATCAAGTCACTTAAAGACTAGAGGTCTAGGCTATGCCCATTTGCTTAGGGGGGAGCAGCTCCCATGCTGGCAGGGTAAGTTGGCCCAGAGGAAACTGCGGCAGGCAGTGGCAGACTGCTCCTACACATGAGGAACTGTGTCAGGTCCTACTGCTCTACTCCACATAGGCTGGCAGCATGAAACATGGGGGATGCCCCACTAAACTGGAGCTGAAGAGATGTGTTGGGTGCCCTGAACCACGACATGAGAAAAGGTAAGCCCCTTCATGCAGCGGTATGGAAGTAGGTAGTGAAGACCCAGCTGGCTGAAGAACTGATAGCAGATAAGGAGTCGGGCAGAAAAAATGACCTGCACCAAAAAAACCCATTTCTTGCCAGATAAATCTCAGAGCAGTCCCATTGGCAAACCTGTGACCTCGTTAAAACGAACATGTTCTCCATGGATTTTTATCTTCCTGAAAATATGAGAAAAAAATTCCTATTATTTGCAGTTCTTTGTGAGTGTGGGCAATCCTCATGTGGGAGAACTATTGAGAGCCTGAGCAGCTGCCCCTAAAAAGCTAAAACCAAGGTCTTCATTGAAGAACGCACAGACGTGCCACAAAATTACACCAGAGCCAGTTTTTTAACGTGCATATAATAGCATGTGGAATTATTTTCTGCTGTTGTGCTCTCCTTCCCTCCACTAAGCTGGCACTGCCATCCCCCCTTTTCTGAAACGCCTGCTACTCTCAGGAGCATTCACCCCCCCTCCTCCACGCTCCCACCATCTGCGAGAAACTTCTTCCTATATCATCTGTCTCACCCATTTTCTATCTCACTTCAATTCACTGCTGGCAACATGTTCTCTCCCTTGCCCTCCTTAATTCCTTTTCCTTTCTCTCAGCAATATCATTTTATATGTTAATATTGTTATTTAGTGTTGTCTCAGGTTCCTGGATCCAGGTTATACCGAAGTAGCTTGTTGCACTGCATTTGCCACAGTATCTTTCTACATTATGTTTTTATCTCATATGGCAGATTTGTTTCAAGGACATTATGAAAACGAGTCTGCTCATGATTATATACTGCTGATTCAAGACACAATTTTGTTTTCCTTTTGGAAAATCATGTTGGCTAAATGTCTTTCTTTTTTTGATATCTCTGGACAGCTCATGCATTGTGCTCCCTTATGACAGTTTGTTTCAGAAACAGATTAAACTATACTGCAAAATAATCTCTTTATACTATCCAATTCACAGCAAATACTAACAGAGACTGTACTGAAAGGAAGATGCATTCTGTAAATAGAGTGAGTCCATAACAGTTTTTCCTCCAATATTTATATAGTCAGAAACATGGGCTTAGAATTTATTCTCCACCCCATAGCCAAATCCTGTTCAGATCTTCAACTCTCTTAACTGTCCTATTACTCAGGGACACACCAGCCTGTAAGTCAGAGCAGGAACCACCCAGAAAGACGAGGCCATTGCTTTGCAGACAGATAGATACGCAGATGTATGCTTGCAGCCAGCCCGTCCACTTCAGTCCTGCACCACAAAGACAATTTCTGAACCAAGGTGAACAGTAGCCAGGGACTTCATCACAACCAGCTCCTCAGTCTTTTGCAGTTCACTTATCCACATTGAACGCTGCTGGTTAAGACCGACCTTTTACTCATTATCACATTAAAAAAATAGTTTTAAGGGTTTATTTGTAAGGTTTATTTGTAACATATGTTCACACGTGAAGCAAAAAAAAAAAAAAATATGCTTGCCAGGTGTCAAAGAAAACCCTGACCAAACTAATCTCCTGAATCTGAGAAATCAAATTGTGAGCCTTTCAGGAAAATTGCACTATAAAATAGGCCACGCATGAAAATATAATTAAAGTGGTTAGTAGTTTTCACTACAGGAGCCCTGTTCTGCTCTCTGAAACACCAGCCATCGCTCCATTCATGTGAAATTGGATCAAATCTGCCATACAACTGCTCCATAGTGATAGTTCTTGGGCACATGAAAATATGCTCTGCTCTATGTTCATCCATTAGACCTTTTCCTTCCTGCTGTTCAAGAACCCAGCAAGTACTTTCAAGGCAGAGGTTTTTACACCCTAGAGGGCTTCCCACCAACATAAAACCATACCAAACTAGCACTTGTTCATAGACCTTTCAAAGACAGAAAAAAAATCACATTTATTTACAGAGATAAAATATTTAACCAAGAGATCATTCAGTTTTCCATGACAGCAGTTGCTATGCATAGTCCAAATTTCCCCCCTAAGAAGACAAGATTTATGTTATGTCCCCAAAAAAGTCTGTTTGTTTATTTGTTTTCTAACGGAGGATCGCAGAAGGATTGGTAGTGCACCCCTGAAGTTATAACGTGCAATACATAAAATTGATTCAACATACAGAAAAATATACAAGGGTAGCAGATCCACTAAGGAATATATTGCAACTTTCCTAAATAAAAAGAGTGGGATAGTGGGAAAGGAAGAGGGGAAGGTGGATTTAAAGAAAAGGTTGGTTTTCTCCAGGGATACCCCTTTTCATTTCTAAAGCTTTTGCCCTGGAGGTCCATTTGTCAGCTTGCTTAAACACTGCGTATACATAGTTCAAAACAGTAACTGTTTGAAGATATGAAGGGCTATGTATGATTCCACTGAAACGCTTTCACATTATTTTCTTAAACCAAAGAATTCTGCATTCACATTTTAAAGTATTAAATAGAAAGATGTCCTGGTTTGTTTTATCTAACCAATGAACCAGGGAACCAGCTGCAGATTCATTTTCTGTATGATTTCCCTGATGGATACATTCAGGATGCCATGGTCAGGAGCTGGTAAAACAACCCCTGGGAAGAGGTCAGAAGTGATGCTATCAGAGAACAGAATGCTGTGGGACAGGCACAGAAAATTAAAAAAAAAAAAAAAGAGATAAGGAACGTGGCCAGGGCCACCACTAACATAATCATTTTAGCTTCTCTTATTTAAATCTCCTTTAATCCTTCATCTACAATTAATAAGATTTGCTATTTAAAAAAAGTTCAGAGGGTTCCACATTTATTGCTGAAACATAAAAGTAAAATTCTGGCCTTTCATCATCTAAAATATATATAAAACTTTGTGAATCAAAAGTCTCTTTCAAACATCTCTGAGGGTGACAAGTTAAAAAACTGCCAGAAATGAACAGTTTATTGTCGAAATCCCACCACAGAGTAGTGAAGATGTAAGCCAAGACGATACTCGGTGGTATACTGAGCTGGCGTCAAAGAGACTGAGCATTCCATTTATTTTGGAAAATAATTTTTCATTTAAAATAAAAGGTAACCCATTAAAGGTGCAAAGATTATCTTTCTCCTACCTAATAGCGTCAGACAGACTGAGTACATGGAAGGACGGCAGCAATCAGTACAGGGAAACAACCCAAATTAGTGTTAAACGTGGACTCCCATAACAGCAATGACAACAATAGCAATATAAAAAAGGAACTGTGCGTACACATATTTTGTGTTCTTTTAGACCCGGATGAGATATTTGCACATGCAACTCACACAACAGGGCTATTTTCATAGCCCTGGATTGCTAAACAAAGTCCTGTTTAATGTACAGAGATAAGCCTGATGCGGTAGGTCAGGAAGGCGAGGGCTTGCGTGCCTTCCCTTTTATTAGCGTGACACGGACCCACGATGGCCTCCGCCTGCGCGCTGGGAGCCGAGGGAATGCAGCCAGTCCCAGCAGAAAACCGCTGCATCCTCGCTCTTTCTTCCCGCCCGGCTGCCGGGTGAGGCGATGCACGGCGGGACGAGCCCTCCTCGGATTCCCTGGCTACCGAAGAGCTCTGGCCAAGGAGCTGGTGCCGCTCTGCCCAGGGGTGGGAAAGGAGCCAGTGGGGTGAGTAGGGGGCATGTAGGCACTGCCACCCCTGGGGGGCACGGAGCCCGCTCTGCTCACCAGCCCGCCTGAGAGACTGTGATGCTGAAGGGAAGCAGAGCAGGGAAGAGCCAAAAGTGCTACAAAATGTGGTCCTCCGTCTGACCAAAGCCAGAGGCTAATGAGGACACCACTCGCTGCAGGCACCATGGACCAGCTCCAGAGCTACACTGCCATAGGAAAGAAGATGTTTTCCATTCTTCTCTGCCTGTTTGCTTTTGATCTGATTGTTTTTTCATCTGTTGTACAGCCAGGACTACCTCTTCCACTTTTGAACGTCTTGTTGTGTAGTAAGAATTTCTGGAGGGGATACATAAAAAAAAAATCCAGCCTGAACAGCTTAACAACAACAATAGGTGTAAAAGAGACCCTTTCTTGATTCTGTTTCAGAAGTGGAAAAGAACCTGTGCGTCTAAAAGTTTGTCCTCTTTTCCCCCCATAAAGGATATTTCTTCTAAATTTGTTGCCATCAGAATGACCTACGGAGTGAGCAGTGGTGCTGCCTTGAAAGGTTTAGGACATGGCTTTGTTTTAACATGAGAGGAGACATCATTACTCTTCGTCATTTCTATTGTTCTTATTGTATATATAGAGATAGATGTATGCACCTAGGAAAATAAATTAATTTACTCTGGATCAGTCCACTCGCTCAAGCACTTCCCCATCTCTCATCAATGGTGTTTTTGGAATTGAACAAGGAAGTTTCTGTTTGCATTTTAGAGAGGTTTTCTGCTGTAGCTTTGAAAGCAGATGACACCCTACCTGGATCCAAGCCAACAACCTCTTTGGTGCCTGTCTCTGCTCCTTAGTTTCCAGCCTCATCCTCCTAATGCGCAGCATCAGCACAAGGCAGAGGTAGGGAATGGGAGGGGAGGGTCGCTCCTGTTGACCACCGCTTGCACAGAGAGGGACCCTGGCAGGGGTGTCCCCTGAGACGGTTAAACAAACCAAGGATCCAGTGGTGATGATACCGCAGCTATGGAAGATGACCGGCACCAGCAAGCTGATTTTCAGCGGGATACCTGAAAAGGCATCTCTCTTGTTTCTACCGCTGCAATACAGATGTGTATGCTGTGTATCTCTTTTAAATCATGTACCTTTATATGCAAGGACAAAGAGCGAAACATGGAGTATGTGCATATTATATGTTGGATATACATGCCAAAGACTCTCAACAGTGAATTGTTTGCAGTTGTTCAGTTTAATGGCATTTAAATAGACCTGATTTGCACAGTTAGGTTTCTGAGATGTCCTAATTTGATCTCCCCTCTTAAGACAGCAGAGCTAGACTGGGTTTCACAAACAGGTGGTTTGAAAGAACACTACTATTTCAGATAAAGTACGTAAAAATGACATTATTCACATTTCTGAGATCACAAATGCCATATTACTTCAACACACAAAAATCTCTAAAATCCAGATTTCAAATGGAAAAAACCATCTTGTTCATCAGCGTGCCTTTAGTCCTGTCAGAGATCAGGTTGCAATCATGCCCAAAAGACACAGCTGAAAACTACTCTGTGATCAGATCTCATAGATACCTTGAACTAAACTGCTCACTGTGACATTTAAAACACTCGGGTTGCTGCAAGGCAGTATAAACACACCAAAGAGAGGTTTCATACCATAAAAAAAAGAAATTTATTACACAATAAACATAATTCCGACCAACAAGGAGAATGGCAACTTCCAGAAGAAAAGCCTGACAAAGCCCTCCCCCCCAATACCCATACAGATGTGCATCCAAGGGAAAATAACAGTTCATAGCTTCCATTATAATATAGATCTAATAACTCTCCATGGCTGTAATGACACTTTAAGATTTCCAAACAATAAAAAAGCAGTTCCAAATGCATTGCAAGGAGTAAAGGCGACTAGCAAATTCCCTGCCAAAACAACTTAAATTACCATGCCACTTTTCCATGCATGTTCAAAAGCAAAATGGAGATGAATATGAAACACCAAGTCTAAGATCTATTTTTCAAAGTGTTGAAGCCAACACATGAAAGTGAAATATTTCTTAGTCTCCCTAACTATAGATCCACCGCATTAATGCAAGACAACGACTAAAAGCTATACCAAAGCATTTAAAGGCTAAAAAACAAGCAATCTGGTTTTCTCAAGGAGGGCATAATAAATTAGCTGTAGAAGAAACAAAAGTGTTCAGAATTCTAAGGCAACTAAAAAACTGCCTGTTAGACACCGAGGAATACCTAAGTGTGAAATTTCAAAACCTGAAATATCTAATTTACTTCTATTTTTAAAATGCTTGTTCCTCTTAGGAATATGAAATAAGGTACATGCACAATAACCTGAAAACCTCAAGAAGATGCAGAGACAGATGGAAATGTAAACAAGTTTGAAGGATCTCTGCCAAAAGTCTGCTCTAATCCACTGTCCAATCATTAAAGAATAAACACCACACAAACCCCTTTGTTTTGAATGAATTACAACCTGGAATTACTTGGCAAATACACAATGCAGAATGCCATGGAAATAAAGAAATAGAATCTTACATAGAGGGACATATTTGCAAGTCATCTCCTTCTGTGCAAGATCACAAAAAGGTAAAAAATATGTCTTTAGGACTCTGTTGGCTGAGGGTATAGAAAACAAACTTTTCACTTTTTGCTCCACGGCGCTGGCGGCAGCAGGTTGGAGGCACTGCAAGCTGCAGGATCCATGGGAAACTGGACCGTCTTACAAAAGTTACCTCGGAGCTGCCCTCGGGACCTGACTTTCTGTCCAAGCAGGCAGTGAGCCTCCGGGGAGGCTAGCGCATCCTGGGGCAGCCAGCCTGCGGGGCAGCCGGCGCTCCGAAAGGGACCCGAGGAGTAGCTTCTTGTGGCTGGGGGTGCGGGAGACGTGAGGTTGCCATCCTCGTAGCTGCATCTCAAATATTGCGTCTTCATAAGGTATGTGATAAAGAGACTAACTTTAATTCTTTCCCAGACCTAGCCCCCTGGTAGTTTAGCTGGCCAGTTTCCCTGCTGTGATTTACATCTCTCTCTCAGTAAAATACCTCTTGTTTTAGGAAGAGAGAATATCCATAGCAATTTCCTATTCACTCCACTCTCTTGTGACAGCATGCTTCTTAAATTAAGGGTTATCGACAGAGAAGGTGCCCAGCACGGAGACCATACTTCATAAAAAGAAGCTATAGATGTCTACAGAGCAGAGAACTAGACTTGCAATGAGGCCATCAGTATTCGGTTCCTCTCTAACTAGTTTTTTGCTCCCAGCGGTTCCCTTCATTTGGTGGCGTCAGTAACACCTACCAGGAGCTGTCTGGCCAGACAGGAAAATGGACACATTGGTTTTAATTACATGACTCATTAGCTAATGAAATTAAGTTTGATCAGCAAAGAAACTCTATGTTCTATTTCTCTTATAGATTAGACTGACTACATTGACATAGGCAAAACCCTTTCACTTTCAAATTCCCAATATCTGCAACAGTATTCCAGACACTCCTCATCCACATATTGTAGCAACTATGAAAGAATGATTTTTTGCTGACAATAGGCACAGAAAAGGACAAGATGTCCCTCTCATTGATGCCAGCATAGATTGGAAGTAATTCTATTAAGGTCAGCGTGAACCTGTCAGACATTGCAAATCCATATTTCCCAGGGAGAGAAGAGAGCAGGAGTTGGAGGCAGGAATTCAGTAGGACAGTAGTGGGTAATTCTATTAGGAAAATATGGCATGGTAGGGTATAAAGCTTTGATTATATTTTTATATATATATATATATATATACACACACACAGACAGACAATACATATCTGAGCAAGAAAAAGGATTCTCCTCTTCATCTAGTGAGGAGGTCTGATAAGGATGCACTAGTATAGACCTGGCTTTGTTTGTCTCATCCCAGTTGATTTCCCCTTTTTCCAAGGAACTTTACCTCAAAATTAGGCAGAGACCTCTTTCTGTAATTAGTTATACTTACATACCCTTCCTTGTTTGACAGAAGACATGGCTAAGCCCAGCTGAAATGGCCATTTCCCACCGTTTCCCCCCTGGCCTTTTGTATCAAGTAGGCAACTTTCTGTGAAGAGCCGCTGCCTGTGCTCTCTGACGCAATGGCAATCATGCCTTTATTTATCAAATACATATATAACGCCATCCTTAGCCTGTTGGCAGGGAAGATCCAAATACGAAGAAGTCTCTGGAGGAGATGGGTGTGAAAGATGGTGATTAGGGAAGAAGCTAGCAAGGTTCTTCAGAGACCCGATCTTAAATTTCCAAGATCTATTCATTTTCCAAGCAGGAAATAGGCTAAGACATCTCGAATGTCCTCCTGCCCACACACATATCCCAAAAGCAGCTGCTGGAGTGGCTGATACCAAGAGGTGGCATTTGGATGCCTTGCACAGCCCACCTGTGGTGCAAGGCAAGTCAGATCAGATGTACAGTCCTGCTCCATCCCCTCACACCTCTCTTGTCAGCCTCCTTTCCATGTCTCCTTCCCTGCCTCTTGGAAAGTTTTGCACCTTCAATTGCTATTTCTATAAAAGCAAAACTTTTACAGAGTTCAGGGGTTGTTTCACGTGGCATCTTTGCACATCATAATTGGGAAATGTGTTAAATCAGCTGTTAGCTTTAGTAATTGAAACACGCTGGCTGGGGCCCGTGAGGTGTGGAGTCCCCCAGCTGGGAGTAACAGCCTCGGAGCTGGAAGCAGAAGCTGAGAAGAGTCAGGAGAGGAGGCAAGGAAAGCAGCTGGAAGTGGAGAGAAAGGCTCGGCGGGGGATTCGGAGAACCTGGCGCGGGGACCCCATCGTGCCCAGCACGGTACAAAACACAGCGCGGCGCCAAGTGCAGCTGCCCCCCTCCCCAGCTGCAAAGAAAGACATAATAGTACCCATTAGTTTCACTGCAGAGTAGCGATGAGTGAACTTTTAACAGTTTGGAGGTCGTTTCACTACGTGGTCCAGGTGATTAGCTGAGCCCCTTGAGCCTGCAAGACCAACCTTTAAATCTCATGTAAACAAGCTTAATTGTGAGATGGTGAATGTTTTTACTCCCCCTTCCCAGACGGTGCAGAACAGTTTGAACAGGCAGTGACAATTTGGAAAATTCATAGGACTGAACTTTTCATACCTGAGAAAGACTTTGCTTCATTTTCACTTGCAGATGAGAGCTTGTAACATTTCTTATTTCATCAGACACATTGGGCATCCACACACACAGACAAGTGCAGTGTTCGCTAAGCCTTACAGGCACTCATTTGGGATGGCAAGATTATAGTATTCGGTATACGTGTCCATGTATTAAGGAAAATTGATTTGCAGCATTTCTCTCTGTGTGTTCAGCTGATGCAATCTAGTGTCTATCACCCCTCTCTCTCAGCCCCAGCCACCCAATCTCATTGGCATTAATAAAAATATTAAGAAGAGAAGAGTCTTTTATTTGTTATCCAAGAAACGATCCTGATTTCTTAATTCTTAAGGCTTTTGTTCTGCTCGAATTAGTTGTTTACAGTGACCTTGCTTTCATATATATTTTTCTGAGCAAAATTCGTGAGTCAGGAATCTCTAGCACACTTATGTTTTCACCCTACTACATGGACTTGTCTGCCCAGCTGCACATACTTTACTCAAATGCTCAACACCTCCTTACTCCGCGGTCTGAACTCCCCCAGGTTGCTCTCTGCTGAATTGCACTGCTGAATACAACCTGCGAACACTAGCATCTTACCTTCTTGTCTGGCTGTCAGCCCTGCGCACGCAGATGCTTCCACTGTTCTTTAAACCTTCCCAAATGGTGTGACCCTGCCATTGAAATCTGCTGGAGTCTGCAACAGTACCGGGTTTTTGTACGCGGGGAATGCTTTCATGACTGAGAGGGGCAAAAACTATGCAAAATTACCCTGATTCTTAAGGGGTTGCAGATTTCATAGGCACAATGGGAGATGCTCCTTCATTCACTTTAAAAGCCCCACCGATAGTGTCTCATGAGACGGTATTTTCCCGGCTTTTGATTGACACATTCCCGGGACTGACGAGGAACAGACGCAGCGCTCCCACGCACTGCGGCAGCAGACGGCGGGGAGCCCAGCGGTTCGTTCAGCGCAGCTGGGTGCAGCCTTGCACGTTGCTTAGGGAGCCCTGAAACTTGTACTTGGTTAAGTCCATCTTTTACAGCATGTGTCGTCACCACAGGAAACTTTCCCACCCCTTCCCAAATGACACCCGCAGGGCTAGGTTGGGAACGAGCCCTAGTGGGCCAGTCTCCGCTGGCTATCCCAAGGACTTGCGCTGCGGAGACAGGGAGAAGGCCTGACCGAGTCCCTCCACTTTGTGCAGAAATCATGCGGTTAAGCCTAGAAATCCTGGGAGTGGCGAGAAACTCTTCGCCTGCAAAGCCAGAGAGCTTCTCCAACGGCTGAATTTGATTTTTAAGTTAAGACCAGAAGCGCGTTCCCCCGTCGGGGAGGTGACTTGGTGAATCCCATTAACTGCTCATCTCTCCCGGCTATCTGCAGGTACTATCAATACACCTTCCGCCGCCTCTCCTGGGATAGCTGAGACACTTGGCAATTAATTTGCAGGATCTCAAGCAGAAAATCATCTCTCTGTAGAATGAGCAAACCCTGACTGGTCTCCATTTTAAGACAGACATAGCATAGAAATGGCTGCTATTCCCATGAAATCCTGAGCGTGCACCCCCCTCTCCCACTTATTCCCTCTTACTCCTTCTGGGATTTATGTAGGTGACAAAGGACAGTGCTGTTGTACAGAAAAATCACAGCCTGAGCGCGGCCAGAACTGCACCCAAAACTGAGCAGCAGCTCTTACGGAGCCATCTGACTATCGCTGCCTGCATCTGTGTGAAAATGCTGGATCCAGCCGGCCCCTTGGAGCAGGCTCAAATAGCTGGGGATACAGAAAACGTTTTCTTCTTAATTTTCACCATGAAAAATAACACCTTTAACACATAGGAATCAGGAGCTGCACATTGCAGAAGAGAGACAGATTTTCTATTTTCTACATGCAGAGAAAGCATTGAAGCGAATATGTTTTATTGATTATTTTGCTTGTGGATCTGGAGAATAGGATCTATTCCAAGTGACATCTGCCATTTAAAACTTTAGCAACATGATAATTAAATAAAAGTCAGTTAACTTTTAATTTATTTCTATCAATTTATTTTCCAGAACCACTAAACTGTGCTCCAGACTAGATAGTGCCCTCAGAATTTAAAGTATATCATATTAAGGTTCTTTATAGATACTTGGAATTTCCTTGAGAAATTGAAATCTGTTGCTATGAATACTCATGTTCAATACAAATAACTATGCCTCTTACTATGCAAATCAAGAAGAAAAATGAATTCTAACTGAAAGAAAGGTTTTTCTTGGAACAGCCTCACATGGATATCAAAAATGGTAATAAAATGGTGATATAAAAGTGTATACAAACTGAATGTTAAATGCTATACTTTCTATTTAATATTTATCCAAAATAAAAATCCTAGCTTTCTGTGAATACTGCAATCTGTTTTCAGTTATTATAAATCTGATAACACCTATTCTAAGAGGAATTTTCTTTGACTGTGGGGTGGGAAATTTGTAAATTGATCAGCTACGTGAATAAGAAAGAAGAGCCAGATCAGTGCAAATCTGCTGCTACCGATTCATTTTCCCCACTTCCAGGTGAGTTAGTTCACAGCAGCTCAGCATCTTCAGACTTACATTCTTAATGAAATCATGAACATTTCCTTAAAGTTCCCATAAAAGTGGCTAATTCATAATCAGGGCATGAGCAGCAAATTTCTTTTCTCTCACTTAACATTAAAGTAACATTAATTACTTAAGATTAATTAAAGAAATGTTAATTATTTTAGCAAAGGAGCTTTATTCTCCCAAGTTCCCACTCAATTAAAGCCTCACTCATACTTCGAACAAACAGACCCTAAAAATAAACCACAACAAATCCCAGAACCCCTGGAAGTGCTCTCCTGTCTGGGAACGTCCTGGCAAAATCTGTCCGTGTATCCATTTGAGATATTGATATTGCCTCCAACAGCAGGCTGCCTGAGCCCCTTTCTGTATTAAATACGTCTACTGCCCAGCCTCTCTGTGCCGTTATGCTATGAGTCAGAGAAACAAAGCACAGTGTTTGTCTGCCCTAATTTGAGTAGCCAAAGTTAGATGTCACCCCAGGCTCGTCCACCGAATAACCCTGTGGAAACATCCCTGTCTCTACCTCCGCTGCGAGGGTAGCGCAAAGTCATCGGCTCAAGCTTAGACATCTTAATATTAGATCAGAGTCAGCTGAGATGTAGCCCAGCCTAAGTGATTTCCCTAAAGCGCAATACTGGGAAAAAGATCTCATCTTTCAAGCCCAACTAGCTACTAGACTATTCTTTCTCTTCCCCAGTTCAAAATGGAGCAACAGCCATTGTTTTAAGCAGTACTTTTACACAATTCACATTTTTCTGATGCTCTAGCATTGCTGTCTGGTTAACTAGACAATGATTTCCTCACATGGGAAAGTTAGAGAGCATTTTGTAGAAAAAACACCTGAGTTACATAGTGTTGAGGAGGAGATTTTTTTCTTTTTTTGTACATTATCATCACTTAGAATGTTTCTAATACAGAATTTACAGTATCTTTCAAAACTAGATAAGATTTTATTATCAATAACATATAGGTGGGTGTTCATACTTCTATTATTGCCATAGAATTATTTGGGCTGAATCTCAGGGGGGTTCAGGGTATCCCATTTTTATATACAAATTAGAAGAGATTACCAGAGAGTTTAATGAGTCAGCATACTTGATGTGTGAGCGTAAAGTGCCCTACAAGTTTATGAGGTGAAAAAAAAGGCAGCTACAAAGTACAAATGGTCATGAGGGCATTAACAGAATCAACATAAGTAACCCGTCAGGAGGTATGCTGTAGGATTTGGTTAACAACTAGGTAAAAAAAGCCATTAATCTTTTATAATCTGTTTATAAATAGAGCCTCCTTGCAAAGTCTCACCTTAAAAATCTGTAAGGATTTAAAGAGGCATCATGTCAAAAATATCCTCTAGCTACTTTTATTGAGAATGCTGTGCCTGATGTCCCCAGCCCAAAAGATGCACCTTTCCAAGTCTGGCCCAACTAAAACCAACCAGAAGCCATGTGTTTCTAAATAGAACTGACAATAGATACCAAAAAGGCTGTATTTAACCCAGAAATCATGTACTTCTCATGCTACAAACAAGGAATAAACACTCAGCAAAGAGATTCCTTAACCAGACACAGTTTATTATCCATGCACTCAAGGTTAGGGAGATCTATAAGTAACAAAAATCCTTTGGATAATGCCCTGCCTCTTCCACGAACCCCGTATTTGTTCATTTTTCAACTTGGATAGAGCAACCCCTGTCCGCTTTCTAGTCTGTAGGTTGCTGTGGTAGTTGCTGAGCACTCACCAGCAACTTTTTAATAGCTGTTGAAAAGATGTCTCTGTACATACTGTTTTTAGAAGGCTTCATAAATACGGTACAGCTACAACTGTACGGGACAACCCCTTTCCATCATCATTTTAATCTCTCACTTTCAGACTGCAAAACAAACCAAAACCATCATCAGCTCTATTAAAAAAAAAAAAAAAAATTACTCAAATTTGGCAAATTGCTACTCTCGTAGGATTATGCCTTCAGAACGTAGGTGCTAAAACCTTATTGCATAGAGTTCACAATTTTTTTCAAAACTGTAACAAGAGAGTGAAATTGCTCCTGCTTTATCACTTACAACATAAGGTGGATCTGAACTGGAGGTTTCATGTCAGGAAGATGCTTGATTGATTTTAGAATAGAATCTTCAATGTTTTATACAGGTTTTTTTCATACACCAATTGAAGTAAAAAGTCATCTCTGATTGTACAACTGCCTGCAAAGAAGAAAAAGAACACAGAGGTTTTTTGCAGACATTTATTTCTAGTCCTTATGAGTCTCCTGGTATGTCATTACAAACTGGGGAAAACGTGAACCGGAGATATTAACGGCTTTGTTCTCATTTTCTTGTCTTAAAAAAAGATAAGACGAAATGAACTAAATTCAAACTTGGTGTGAGCCTCATGAATCTACATCCAAACTGATGGTAAAAATAAATAAAATGAAATGCTTCTATTTTGATGAGCTACACCATTCATCTTGGATAGAGAACTGTTTTCTACATCCTCCTGGACATTATTTTTTGTAAATTCCCGTGTTAGCCTGTTTGTTAAACTTTCTCATCAGTAACTGTTAAGGTAAGGAAACAACATTTTATCTGATATGTGAGTGAGAACACACTGTAAACAAGATATAAACTTTAAAAATCTTCCTTGGAGAGTTTCCAAATCCAGCAACGAAGCACTGAGTCTTTTACTTCCTTAGTTTAAAAGCCCATTTAGAATATGTCACTTTTCATTTCCAGCAACAAATAGCGTCCTAAAATAATTTTGATTTAAAGGGTCCTATTGCCAACCATAATGGGCTGTACTGAGTATGTCTGATAAAGCCTCCACTGAGATGCGATTTCTGATATGCAGCGATCATAGCTTGTTTAAATATAGTGGAAATCCCAGTTCGTGGCTCAGGCAAGAGGCACGTTTTTTTACAGTGACTTGCTAGGGTGGTTCTCCTCCTGGAAAACCTTGTCCAGATTTCCTCAGAGAAAAACACCAAGAAACTTATTCCTAATTGCCCAAAAACAAGCAGGGGAAAAACACTGGTAAAACAAAAAACCACGAGGGCAAAGAAACCTTGTACGAATGGGTAAGAAACCGCAGTATTGCGCGCACACGTCCTGCTCAGCATCCGCAGGACGGGCGAGTCGGTTCCCATCCGCCCGGGGCGGCACCGACAGACGTAAGCTCTCAGGTGAACGAGACCAAATTACAACAGCTTAATAATTTACCGCCTCTCCGTTGAGCAACCAAATCCCAGCTGTGATTTGATAGCGTCTTCCCCAATGACAAGCCAAAACAGAGCGGCTGAAACTTCTTCCTAACTGCATTAACCTCAGTCTATTTTATTGAGGTTTGGACTAACCCACTTTGTCGTCCGGCTCAGCCAGGCTCACCCTGCACACAGGGACAATTAGGGCAGCTCCTCTGACAGGTGGTAACACATTACCCTGCCAGTACTTAACCTCTGACGATCGCATGTTAGGCTCGTCTCCAGCCCAAGCTTAATTCTTCTCTATGATAGATTATTTTTACTGTATGTGGTATTAAATCATCCTGACGAAACGTGCCTGCTTCTCGTTTTTAAATGACACATCATACTAGGTTTTTTAATCATGATACTACTGCATAGCACAAATAGGAAATCAGATATATTCTTAATATCATATTTCTGTATGTAATTTTATTATATACTATATATTTATGTTCTTTATCAGTATATAGTATAGCTCTGATAGGCATACCCTCCAACCATGTGTTCAGCACCCTGATACCTGCCACTTAGGTTTTATTCCCTCTCTGCTCTTCTCTCCAGGGGGAGAGCAGGGAGCGCAGGGGAGCACTCGGTTTTGTCAGGGCCTTTGGTTTCACTCTGGTTTTAAACATACGCGTTGCTCTGTGCTTTTGTCACGGGCCGAGAGGCCCAAGAGGCGCTTCTTGCTCTGGAGCAGCAGGTGAGGAGGCGGTGGGTGCTCCTGCGGGAGGGCATTCGCTCCCCAGACACCCTCAGCCCTCTGCACAGAGGAATTTTGTAAGCTAAATCTACGAATTTATGTGTAAAAAGGAAGCTGGTTTGCAATGCGAAACCACAGCATAAACGTTCAAGGAAGCTTTCTGTTATAAAGAAGTAGTTGATAGGTCATGATCGAACGTGCTAACACACTTGAAACTGAAATAGCTTCACAGAGCTCTGTTCTCTGTAATGGCCAGAAAAGGCATTTCGGCAGCGGGGCAGGAGAAAGTCGGCTCTGTCTCTCCGCCAGTTCCTCCCGAGAACAAGCAGACAATAGGGAATGTGAGTAGAAAATAGATGCCTCCAAGTAAAATGCCCTCTGCCACCAGTACGATGAGTTAATTTTGGCAAGCTGACATCTCTGATTGTTTTGCTGGGAACCAACACTTGCTATGTCTGGAAATTAACTTTCAGATTTCCAGTGAGGATGGGGACAGATTTTACTCTTGTCACCCATGGGTTGCAAAGACAGATCTTGTGACAAGAACTGAAAATCTGGAACTGATTTTAAAAGTATATCTGATATAACACTAGCCATTGGAATACATCCAATTTATAATTATAAGACTGGAAAACTTTAAATTAGGTCAAACTTCAGCTCCAAATTAAAATGAAAGCATTCAAGGGCTTAATGCATACCAGCAAGACACGCAATGTTGCGTCTGCTTTCACACTGGCTACTTGAAGGCTAAATTGATATTAAAACCAAGAATGTTAAATAAGTGGATTTCTTTTTAATCAAGAGTTGGTGTTTTCTTTGCTCATCACTTTGTGCTAGAGGGCCATGAAACTGTCTCAGCAAAACTGTCAGTGCTCGCCGTCTCCATAGCCTACTCCCCAGTGAAGCTGAGCTACTTATTTAGCTGTAAAAATGTTTCACTAGTTGGAGTTTCTAAAATTACACACGGAAACCAGAAAAAGGTTTGATAAATCTCTCCTGAATATAATGGCAAACCTCAAGTAAATTACCTTTAAAAAATTTATTTACCAGAGACAATTCAGCTTAGATGAAATATTTGCTTTTCCACAAGGTTTTGCTTTTCCACAATTTAACAGCAAGGTTGACTGCTAAAAAGAAAAGCTGGTGAGTTGCCGCAAGCCACGTAACGAAGTGGTGGCTTTGCTTATGATAGATGCTAGAACTCTGCTGACTCCCACATTTTCAGCCCTCTCCAGTAGACCATCCTGACATCGTAGGGTGGACTGGTAGGAGCCGTACGGGGTCCTTTCCCTCTTACAACCTAGAGTGGCTTGTGGAGAGAAGTGGTGATGTGCCCTGCTCCTGTACCAGGCTGCTGGACACAGCTCTGAAATGAGCCAGTAAGAAATAAAATAAAACAGAAGGAAATAAAAGGAAATAAAATAAAATAAAATAAAATAAAATAAAATAAAATAAAATAGGAAAAGAGACCTAGTTAATGGGAAAATAATTTCTAGTTGGGTTACGCATGAAATCTGCAGGCTTTGGAGTGAAACAAAGCCTTCCCTAAGCCTAGA
Organism: Phoenicopterus ruber ruber; assembly: GCA_009819775.1. Lineage (NCBI taxonomy): Eukaryota > Metazoa > Chordata > Aves > Phoenicopteriformes > Phoenicopteridae > Phoenicopterus > Phoenicopterus ruber. The sequence goes on along the minus strand of CM020215.1, from coordinate 53,185,438 downwards.
GAGCAAGCAGCTTACATTCTTGTTTCTTTTAAAATTCCCATTTTATGACAGTAAGACTAGCGAACTCTCTACCATGAACCCACCTCTCAAAGACATTTCATCAAAGTAACAAGGTTACCTACTGGAAATCTAGCATCAAAGATATGGTGCTGTCATACAGGGCAGGGGCAAAAAGTACAGGGAATTCATTGTTTCCAACTTAACTGCAGATAGCAAGGAGGAAGTTCAGTGATTATTTTTACAGGGTTTTTTTCGTGTGTGTGTGTGAAGGCAATTACACCAGAAAATGACAAAAAAACAACAATAAAACGCCCACAAACCACAACCCCTCTCACCCTTAAAATATCCACTGCTAAGTTACCACACACCTGTTCAAATGTATCTATATCTTTTCCCTTCACCTATTTTGAGAGCTGAAATAGGCTGCAAATATTAAACATCATGTTTGGATAGTACAACAGAGAATTGCTTGAATTAATTAATGCAAACTATTTTCCACTCTGTCCAGGGATGCAAAAAACAAATGTAACTAACAGATGGGCAAAATAATAAATACTCCATTTTATTTTGACTTTTAATCACTTTCCCCATGTTGTATTAAAAAGAACATAGATAAACAGCCTCTTTTTAATATGAGCACACTAAATATAACCTATTTCTTAAAACCTCAAAAGGCAAAAATAAACGGCTTACTTGAGGTTGGGCTATTAGCTTATCGAAGCCGGGGTAGCAGATGATAGAACATTGACTCAGAAGTTTGGGATTCTGTTTTGTTGATTTTTACATCATGGACTATCTTGGTTAGGACTGTGGTTTAAAAAAAAGAAGAAGAAGAAGAAAAAAACAACTCCAAACAGGTAGCAATCATTAAACAAAAAGGAAACAGGCAACTACTTAGTTGGGGTTGGGGTATCCCTATAGCTGTGCCCCTGCAGCCGCCAGCGGAGGGTCACGCTTTCCTCCCGCTGCCTTCAGGGTGTCATTCCTCTCCCCGGTGCCATCAGCAGTGCCTGTCTCCATGCCGTAGGGAAGGCACCCACCGGGGCAGGGTGTCACCCCCAAAGTTGTCTTGCCCGGAGGTAGAGGAGAGGGCTTTGCCCCCCGGTTTGGGGACACAGCACCCTGGGGCAGGACGGCCACCCCAGAGGCTGCTCCAGGCTGGGGCTGGGTACGGTCCGTCCTTGTTCTGCCCAAAATTCCAAGTCCAAACACTTTTATCTTCTCTCTGGGGTAATGACATTTTGGGGGCTTTTTGCTCGAACGCCAGACCGGTGTTCGAAGGGCGTGCTGCGCTTCCGCTCGGAGGCAAGGTGGCAGCAACCCGCCGCCCCACCACGTCTCTGCCCCCACCAGCGAGCTCTGCATCCCGCTCTCTGTGAAAGACGGTGCAACACCTGTTCATCATCTCCTGCCTTCAGGGTTGGTTTTTTTTTCCCCCGGTTTTCTTTTCGAGTGGTAGTTTATTCAACACGGTGCTGGCGAGTCCTTGATGGCGTGAGGTAGGAAATCATCGCACAAAGAGTGTAACTCCCGGCAATCTGAACTCTGCTTTTAACACAAAGCAACATTAGCTTTATCAAAAGATATATTGTTTCTACCTGCAGTTTAGAACCTTTTTGTTTTCCTTTTGCCGAGCCGTTCCTTATGTTTCTTTCATCAACTGCCTTTCAAGAGAGGAAAGAATATAGCTTTCTTCCTTCAGAAGCAGACTGCCCAGACAAATCCCCCTTGCCCTAGAAATCCCTATTTAGGGTCAAATTTCTTTCTTGGATACTTGATTAGGGACTTTCAGAAAAATCAATGGGAGCTGCTTTCAGGCCTTTAAAGTCTGGCCCTGCTGAAGATAAAGAAATATAAAATTCCAACAGAAGAATTCGCCTTTTCAGAAGAAATCCTTTCAAGCATTCGAGTTAACTAGAAGCTTGTTTTTCCATTCACTTTCAAAGAAACAGAGCAGTACACTTAAGTATAGCGACCTAACTCTTAAACAAATAAACAAATAAGAAAATAAACATTCTCTTGAGCCCTTAGTTTTAAAAAAAAATATGTCTCTCAACATTAGCTGCACGAGGAAACAAAATATGGGATGTATTTTCTTTGGGGAAAATATTGCAACCTTTCACCAGAATGAAATACATACACAGATGTGCGGTCATCAATTTGGGAAATTTATATACTTGAAATAAATACCAGCATAGTCAAATACATTGTTGAAATGCAAGTGAGTCTTTTACGTGCTATAAACATATCGATCCCATTACTCGAGTGCGGCATTCGCATACATTTAATGACAAATAATCAAAAGCTTTGAAAAATTAGTGTGCAGTTAGATCTAAAATGGCCATGTACAATGGTAATGAACAATTCTGCTCCAATATCATCTTTGGGCCACTCACAATATCTACTCCTTGCACATAAAATAAACATGCAAAAATACAGCGAGGGAAGAATAGATTTTAAAGTGCATTTCGATATAAATTTGACATTATGTCCATGAAGAAAATACCGCTCTGACGTGTGAATTGTTCACTTAAAGATAAGACCATTGTCCTAAACAAAACAACTGTCCAAGAAAGATTCAATATTTTATAGGACTGCAGTCACAAGGGAAAAATAAATTTAAAAGCACATATATTCTATACATTTTGAAATCTGCACAGATCCAAGCCCCAGTCAAGTAAACCCATTTGAGAAGTTCTTTTCATTAGTCACATGCCAACCTGCATGGCTAAATTAGCAAGAGAGCATCTAACGCTTGCAAAATTAACGGCCAGGCTTTCTTTGACTGCTGTAAGGTCAGGATTTCAAGTCGCTTTACTACATGTATGTTAAACATTTTTACCAGGACTAATACTGCAGAGCTAGTGCAGAGCTTTGGAGGAATGATCTAAATCCTTTTCTGCCTTCTGCATTGTTAGCAAAGGTGCTGGCAAGCATTCCCAGAGCACGCTCTTTGCACTGCATAAAATTTTAAGTAGCAGAAAAAAGTCCAGGTCCGTCTTAAGATGTTAGATCTTAAGATGCTCCGTGTTCAGTCTTCTAAACTGAACACATTTGATATAAAAGATAGTGAGAGGTGTATTGCACGACAATTTTAGGAGAGTATAGTGAAGGATTATTTTAAAGTAGAATTATTTTTTACTGGTAAAATACATGTTTTCATACTTCATTTTTTTTTTAAAAAAAAAAGTCTATAAATACCTGACATTTCATCCCCATAGTCATGGGTATCAAGACAACTCATTTAAAAAAAATGGGATTTCAGCATTTAAACTAATTATTCTGAGTCTTCTTTGAAGCTTTAAAGAGAGAGTATTGAAAATGTTAGAAACAGGACAAATGAGTTTAAAAGTTTCCTTGTGGAAATAAGTAAACAGCAGAACCTACCCAGGATGGTTTCAGTGGTTACAAACCAGCTGAATTTATGAAGTGACATTTGGAAAATGAATAGGAAAAGTCAGCTATTCCCTTTATTTGTAAGGAGAAATGATCACGGCATGCTGTTCTCAAGGCTGTTGTGTGAACATGTGCACATTAAAAAAAAAAAAGAAAAGAACAATAGTAAAGCGATACCTTGCATAAGAGAATGTCACATAACAGCAGTGAAAATTGAACAGCCTTGCAAGTGACCATAAATAAACAAAAGTACTGTAAAATTAACAAAAATAGACAACCATCATTGATATACAGAGATACACACGAGAAGATGTTTGGCCGATGGGAAAAGCACATTTTTGAAAGAATTCATGCACAAAATTTACAGGACCAGCGTCGGGCAGTGTATGAGGATGGTGCAAGATTCCCTTAACACTCTGCCTGCTCAACTCAATGCCTTCAATTAGCCACATCCCTTACTTGGAGGGTCTCGCATCTTTTCAGGGTGGCAGAAAAGCTGGGGATGGTACTGGAATCTATTTTACCAATATTTTGAACGCACAAAGATCAATGTGCCAGAATGGGTTGCAGGTGAGGGAACCGGTTGCAGATCAGGAAATCACACTTGAAAGCAGGATGGATCTTCCCTCTCCTCTGTCTCAGCGAAGGAAAAAATACGAGCTGTCTTACTCTCATTGATTTTGGCCTGGAAGACAGAGGCTGTAAGTGAGCACCTCCCAATAAACAGCATTTGTGTTTCTAAAAAATTAATGTTTCCAAAAGTGAGAGATGATCTTGTAATACAAAAGTCTTTGCATGCAGCACAGGTCACTCCTGTAGACCCCAGCGTGAGAGTTTGAATCACACCCCTGGGAGCAGACTGTTGCCCCGCGGCAGCTGAGAGGGGAGGTTGCATCAGGCAGAATCTGTCCTTTTCCTCAGATGTAGGAGGATGCGCTAATAAGTCATCTTTTGAGGACTCTCAAATTTCAAATTAACATTTCTGTCGTTGTCCCAGAGTAGAGCACGTGACTATGAAGACAGTGTTAAATCTGAACCTGTGCACATGCTTCAGCTTCTACAAGATACTATAGAAATAAAAAACCCAAATTGGCCTTTAATCAGCGGCAGTGAACAGGCAGATGAGGTTAGGAAGCTGGGAAGAGCAGGGTGCTGCTGGGCATGGGGATACAGAAATTGGCAATGAGGGAAAGTACATAGTGGGGTTCAAATCGAGCAGGTGTCGGGAGGCAAAAAGAAGAGACTTATTTCCTGTTTTACCTGATGTGAATTGGGAGTAAAGCCCTCCTTTAAGATAATTCCACCAATCTCTTTTGTTCATCAATGCCAATAACAAAGCAGATATTAGATACCTTGAGACCAACCACTAGCTCAATGATGGACTGACACATCGACAGATACCACCTTCTTCAAGAACACTTCATAACGTGACCATCTCTGCACTAGCTTAGCCAAAGTGTGTGTGAAACAGCTTGCACACGCGTCCTCTATTTCTGCCGGCTATCTGGAGAAAACCAGATTCATCCAGGCGTGCTGTCTTCATGGTGATCGCATGGCCTGATGCAACGCCTCCTTCTCCCTCATGTCCCAGCGGGGCGCCTGGGTGGGTGGCACCCTTTGGGTGGGTGGCACCCTACGGCAGAAGGAGAATGACAAAGAAATACTATTGATACGCACTGTAAGACTGTATTGCTTATTTCTCTACAGCTCCCTCATAGCTACTGTTTCGACACTTGGAATCACGTTACTTATTCAGGCACTGTAAAAAAAAAAAAACCAAACCCAAAAACCAAACCAGAACACAAAGGAACAGATTAAAGAAAAAAAAAGGAAAAATAGCTGAGGCTGGTAATCCAAACACTTTATTATGAATAACAAATATTGTTGGGGTCAGAAAGCAAAAGGTTGGATTTCTTTCTCTTAGAATATTTATTACAGAAATTAAATCACCGTTTTTATCTCTAGTTTGGGGAATGCACTTGCAGAAAAGATGAGTTCACTTCTTTTGCTATCTACCAGCACGATAATGTCCTATTTCATTTTCCTGTTAGAGTATTACTTTTCTTGTGATTATAGCTGTGTCAAAGTGTACTTCCTTTAAGCATGTAGAAGCAGCATAATATCTTTCTACGAAATGAGAGAAATTCTGAAGTTATTTGAATTCTGTGATCCTTTATAATGTAATATCTGGCCTGATGCAGTGGTATATTAGCTAGCTTCCTCTACAGTCTGAAATTCTTGTAAATACTTACCCCCGTGACACAGTTTCAGGCCCTGTAACACACCAGTAGTGAACTTATAGTCATTTAGATCTTAGTACTCAGAATTCTAAGGGAGTATTTTATTTCCCATTTCTGCCATTTATTCTTTCCTACAGTGTGTCGTTAAGAAAATTTTCAAGTGGGTGACTTTAAAAATATATAGAAATTTGAAAAACCCCACTGTGTATTCTGAATGTTCTTGCGCAAATACTCATACAAAATTAAGAGTGACAGTATTAGAGCTTTTGAAGAGCAATTAAAGATGATGAGGCAAAATTGTGGATCTACTCAATTTAATGGCAAAATTCCCAGTGGAATTCCCAATGGTTCTCCCTCCAGGACATTTATAGTCTCTGTGTTTTTATCATCTCATCCATTTCACCACTTACGAAGGAATGAATAACTTTTTTTGTGAATTTCTAGCTTCAAGAGTGGATGATAGCGGCTTAGCCGAGCTTGTGCGGCTGAGACCGATGTCACGGTATTGGGCTGAGGGAAGAAACCAGACGTGTTGTAAAGGCGATATTTTTTTTGGTAATTGACATCTACAGACTAGGAGCTGCATTAGATCTGAGCTCTTTTTAGGACATGAAAAAGCCTCAGAAACCCCAAAGTCTTTCCTGACTCACAGCTCTGATGTTAGTGCTCCGACACAGATCCGACTGTCTTACTGCCAGGCAATTACAGTTATAATGAGCAGCGGCTGGGAATGATTGTGGGGATTGACCAGAAACCCGAACCAGAAGGAGATACCTACTGGCCTCTGATGGATTCCCAGGCATTGATCTAAATATGCTATAAAAGCCTTCAAATGATATCAGACCATTCAAATGTCTGGGTGGCCTCTACCAAAGTTACCCCGTACCAGCTCACTCCGTCTATGGCAGCCTCGGAGTGCCAGAGGCTGAGAAATTCCTTAATAGGGTATACTGCGTTTTGATTAGATAAAATCCTTCGCCATTTCTATGGCACTTCTTTCTTTGGAAAGAAATTTCTTCAGCAGTTTGAGGACCAGAAATACCACATAGGTAATATTTACATCTCTTAATGGTTTATTTTCCGTTTTGAAGATATCTAGAATTCTAACTAGGTCTCAGAATTAAAACAAACAAAAAATAATGATAAAAAGACAGGTAAAATCAGCACTGGAGAGGTGTAGTCCTCCAGTTGAATCTCATCAAGTATATATCATTATATCCAATGTATGATATATTAATATAACATAATATAATATATCACAATGGATCAAAAAAGTGTTAAAAACCACATTTAGGACTGCACATGTACGCAGTTTAACCCTAACCTTAACTGCACCCTAGCCCTAAGTTAATGAAAGAATCCAGGTTCTAGGCGACCTTACATTAAAAGAATAAAAAAAGAATATCCCTTTGCAAGCAGGAATCCCATTCAAAAATGAAACTATATGGGATGAGCTAAAATAATTTTAGCTGCCAGCAGCAAACCTTTTACAGAAAAGGAACTTAGTTTTTGGAAATGAAAACGAGAAGTATTCTTCTGGTTGTTGATTAGTGGCATGCAGAAATTACAGCAACTGGTAAGTATCCTAGTCATCCATTCTAATTAAAATTTAAATTGAAAACTAGGTTCTAATGAAGAGGAGCTTAGTGCTGGTCTTGAGGGATCTCCTGTCAGTGGGCAAAGGAAAAAAGTGCACAAAGGCAAAAGAGATTTCAGTCAGGCATTTACTTGGTGCACGCTGCCCTTTTGTTGGAAAAAAAGAAACCACCCCAATGCAGGCGCAGTTGCTCTTCACGGTACTGCAATCTGGTGAGAAAATCTTTCTACGTCTAGCAGAGGAGCAAACAGCGATAAGGAAGAAATGATCCTATAATTTTGTCCACCTTAGCAAAGTTGTTATACTATTGTTACTTCTGGATTGTTTGACAGCTCCGCTCTGCCAGCCCACCCAAATTGCTGATAATAAACATAGCGGGGGGTGAGTCCAGACGTATCTTCCTACACCTGCACCTGCTCAGACACGGGTGTCTGAAGGGTCAACGTTTGCTGAACAGCTACAAAGAGCATTGAAGGGAAGCGCAAAGCAAGCTCTTCGACACACTTTTGGTTTGAAAAGACCAGTACATTTGCTTTTAAACTTTAAAATGATGTTTTAATGTGCTACTAAATGTAATAAAAACAAAAATCCATCACACCCTTAAGCTAATAAATTGCCCGATGCATTGGAAAATTCCCTATGCATCAAATGATAACCTGCTAAATGAATGAAAATGCTAAAGCCATAGCATCTTCCAGAAATAGCTATGTATCTCTAATGGTCTAATACAAGATAATTGAAAATAGAGCAAGCATATTGTATTTTTAAAGCCTGTTTCTGTGCTACCTCAGAAGCAGAAATTTAAATGAATGGTTATAACCTAATTCAATGTCAATACCTTCTACTAAGGATTGCCAGTAGCTGTGATTTAAAAAGAAAGAAGAAAAAAAGCAGAAAAATGTAGAAGCTATAAAAGATCAACCAGATCACCTCAGTTTATACAAGGAAATAGATTATGTAGTATTTCCCTATATGGACATTTAATTATGCTTTGTGCAAGTGTAATAAATTATCTTCTTAAACGCTATTCTGAATAATGAAAAAAAAAAAACCCACCCAGAGCTCTCATTTGTTGCAGATCCCTCTTTGCAGGGTTGCTTTTTGGTTTTTTTGTTGTCCCCTCCTCCCCAACAAGGTAATAAATGTGGTATTAAAGTAGTTTCTCTCCCTGGCTGTGAGCTTTCTGTAGATGAAAGTTAACTCCTGTCTTTCAAAACACTATGAGTGGCAGGTTGCATACTGGTGCGGAAGAGAAATCTCGCCGCTAATCTATCAGGAACAAAATACAATGTCTCCCCACAAACCTCCCTCTGTCACTGTGCTCAGAAGGTTGCAACAGCAATATTTCTCTGGCTACATTTACAGTAGAAAATACAGAAACCATAAAAAAATCACAAGAACAGATTTGGCATAGACAACCGGTTGGGTTTGATTAAAATGTACTAAAATTGTATTTTTTTTTTTCATTTAACAGTAAGCTTCAGTCAATGTTGTTTAATGTCAGTACTGTTAATGAAGTTGTCAAGCTTGTCACTTTCGTTGAATACCAACTTTGCTAAGAAACTGGTACTACAATTACCTCCAGCTCTATACGATTAAATTCATCAAAGCACACCAAGGCTCCAGATTGTGCCAGACCTTTGAAGAATTTCCCCATGGCTTTGTAGTCTCGTCCATCAGAACAGTTCAACACAATGCCCTGCCAAAAGAAAAGAGCTTAAAAAGATCATTTTTTGTTATTTAAAATGATTAGGATTTGGCAACGTTCACTTTTACTGCCTGCGATTCATCCTCCCCCACCACCACTCCCCAGCCCCGGAATTTCCCCTTACTTATCCAGTCTAAGTCTGTAACATAAAAACAGCTCATGTAGCTCTTAACTAACTCGATCTTTCACAGTAGCATGTGAAATGCATTTACACACAATTTTGAAAATAAGGCTCTAACAGCAGGAAGATAAAGTTAAAAGAGGAGCAGCAGCAGTTTCATGTCCACCCAACTCCTGCACTTGAATATGCTTCTCAGCATCCCTCAATAAAAAATCAATTCTTTTAAAGAAAGCACGTAACTTTCAGAAGAAAAAAAGATGCAAACCCCCTCCAAAACTAGCGAGCAGGTGAGGGAGGAATGCTTCTTGGTTGAAAAAGTCAATGGGATAAAAGAGGTTCCTAGATTCCTCTCCTCTCTCAGCTGACATAAGGAAACCCCTCTAGGATGAGGTGACTGCTCTCACCATGAGGCACTTGGGCAAGAGCTACCCTCCTTCTCCATCTCCATGTCTTCCTCCCCCACCAGGCTGCCGGGTATCCTAAGAAGGACCAAGCATTCTGAGAGGAGCCCAATTCCAGCTGTGGCACAGCTCTGGGCACACCCTGGGCCAGGCATTTCTTGGCAGCCCAGAGGGGACACACTAGCAATATAGCAACCCAGGTGTTCCCCGAATTTTTCAAGTCATTGGTTTTGCTCCGTGTTCTTTATACCATCCTGGAAATGAATATGCACAATCTTCTGAAGACCAAGAAGGAGAAAACACTGTCCACAGATGTGTTTTTGTGGAAATCAAAATACCTATGAAAACAAAGACATAGGACATGAAAAAAATCTAAAAATGGGCATGGTGATTTACACTGTGCTGGACACACACTTCTTGTGCTGCTGTAGCTGAGTTGAAAAGTGCAGAAGGTGAAAAGGTGAATGCTGTACCACTAGTGTCAAAGCTAATTTGACAACACAGTGTAGTCTAGAGTAAAGCACGGTGCTTACTTGGGCTACATATACCATCCAGAATAAAATTCTCAAATATGTCCACAGAAAAGGGACATTAAGAGGAAAATGAAGTTCTTAATCTACATTGCAAGTTCAAGAACATGTTGTGATTTCCAGACAGCTGCTCACAAGCTTTTCCACAAGTAACCACCACTTTTGATTTGGTGAATGGGTAATGCAGAAGGACATCCAATGCAGCTGCAGAGAAGTTATTTCCTCCTGGCTTCCTACTTGCTGCACTTCCCTCCCTGGACTGTGTTTATAAATAAAACACATCTAAAACTCTCAGGTTTATACTTCAAGACAAATGAAGTAAAAAGACTTTGACAGATAGATCACCTGTGGACCATCAGGCTCCAGCTCATCCAGAGGCAGAAAGCACCAAGTAGGGTCTCACCTGCCACTCTCAGGAACCTCAGCTCCGAAGTATATAGAAATATAAGAGATACAGAAACAGCCCAAATGGGTCACACCAGTAGCCCCTCTAATTCACCAGAGGTCAATCTTTGCACATGAGCCAGTAAAGCCTATGTGAGATGTCTTTGGGACTGAAAGGGAAAGGTGACAAAGCAAGCAAGCCACCATCGATAAGTATTAACAGAAGTTATCTGGTCAGGCTATAAAATTTTGGGAGGATGGACCTATGCAAAATAGGATCAGAGACAAGACAAGGAAGAGAATAATGGATCAAATTCGGTGATTATCTTAGACATCTGCATACCAATACACAAGCATGTGGAATAAACAAGAGAAGACTGAAGTCTTCATACATGATCAAAATTATGGCTTACTTGGCCTAAGAGGCTCAATCCAATCGCATTCTCAGAACTAGCATATGAGGTGATACGAAACTTGCTCAAGAAGTACAGGTAGATGAAAAAGGAAGGATCTGATATTTCAAATACTAAGGACATATTTATTTGCTCTGAGATCCCAGAATGCAGAGGGCTTTTGAGCAGTTGAAGAGCTTTTAAGTAATGATTAAAGGGAAATACATGTAGTGGGGAATCTATTGAAGTTCACCAAACCAGGATGATCTGGTGGAAGAGGCTTTTATGAGCAATAAGCAGAATCATTTAAATGAAAGGACTTGGTGGCGCTCAAGCATTTCAGCTACGCAGGCAACTAACGGAAACTGGATATACCGGGACACAGAATCCCATCCTCCTTCAGATGCTCTGGCAACAGCTACTCGATACAGATGGCAGAGAAACCTCCAGAAACAAAGTATTTCTATATTTGATTCTAACTAATGGCATGAGTCATTTGAAAGCCTGAACATAGAAAACAGCTCAAGTGAGCATCGTTATGGAGGAAGAACAGCAAAACAGAAACCAATGGACTTCAAGATGTTGATAACCTCAAAAAATTGACTTAGTTCTCCAGGAACTAAGCTGAAAGGGAAAAATAGTCAAGGAGAGATGGCAGTTCCTCAACATGACTGTACTAAGGACACAAGTGCAAACTATAATAAGCAGAAACTAACAGAAAGAGTTCAGTAAACAATAATCTTTTCACTCACCAGGAATGCTTGAAGACATACAGGAGGCAAAAATTATGTCAGCTTACAGACAGGCTTACAGAAATAGCAAAAGACAATAGAGATAGACTCACAAAAGCATGAAATGAGATACAACTATGAAGTGGCATGGTGCATAACTAGAAATCATTCAAGAACATCAGTAATACCAGGAGATGAAAAAATATGTTGGAACACAAATTGCAAAGGAAAATATCAACAGGTAGTGACGGGAAGACCAAAGCTTACTGCTTATTTGTATGCGTCTTTACTAGAGAGGTCCGGCTACAATACGGTAGCCAGCAATACCAATGACAGTGGGGCTACCTCAGCTTAATACAGGCAAATAAGAGGACAAAAAGTAATTAGCTCAATTATTGTATTTAAAGATCTTGCTGAAGCAATGTCAGAATCATTACGCACTATCTTTGAGGATTCATGGGTGACTACTGAGGTATTAGAAAACTGGGAAAGGCCAACAGAAAGCTGCTATTTATACAGGAGGAGCCAGAGAATTACCAGTTCTATTTCAAATCCTCCAAAAGCAGCGGAACAAACAATTAAACAATGGACTTTTCATGAGCCCTGAAAAGAAAACAAGATAAGCAACAGTCTGAGTTGATTTGTCAGGAACAATCACAGCAAAACAATGTAATTTCTTCCTGTGACAGGAGAATGACTAGTGGATATGGAAGCTATAGTAGATGTCACACATCTTCTCTTCAGTAAGGCTTTTGACAACGTCTCATGAGAAAGCTAGGGAAAACTGTTCTGTGGGAAATTATTTCAGGCTGGGTATAACTGCTGGAAAAACATAGTTTAAATGTAGCTACCAATGGTTGATTATCAGAGGACTATATCAAGCGGGGCTCTGCAGTGCATTGGACCTGAGTCTGCAGTTCTTTGATGTTGCCATTAGCCACCTGCATGAAAGAACAGAGTGTAAAACTTAAAAAGCATACCACCTTACCAATGTGAATAACCAAAGCCCTGTTGTTTCAAAAATGCTGTCAGGAGAGGTCAAGAAGCATAGAGAGATGCTCACAAAATAATCATCCAGCACTGAAGAATCTCCAGCTAAAATGCTGTGCTGAGTTTTGAAGAAACTGAAGAAAACTGCACACCGTTGGAGAGCACCTGGAAAGAGAAGCAGGACTGTTCTGCGATGGATCATTTCGTGAGACTGAAAGAGACAATAACAAGCACCAGAAAAAAGTCTTCTTTAAAAACAAAGAGAAAAATCTATTTTTTGTGACAGCGGTGGATGAGCAGGCTGTGGAATGTCCATGCTTTGGTCTCAAAGATAGACAAGCGTGCGTGAGGACACATGGCTTTGTTGGTCCAGCTCTGTCGAAGAGAGACAGACTAGGATGATCTTGACCTCCTTTCTCAGTCTATCTTTTCACATGATTCTGAAATCAGAGAAAGGTGCAAGGCATATGAGCTAACATCTGACGTATTGTCAGTTTTAAGGCAGCAGGCACAGCGCGGTGCCATGGAGACATCCCCAAACTCTCCATAAACACAGCAATCTCAAGTGCCTGGAGTGACAGAGAGTGCAATTCGGGGTGAGATCTCTGCCCCACCTCTTGCTCAGTTAATTCAGTCATATCTGCACAGCACTCCCTTCTGCAATGGAGACATGCACCTGGCAATTAGTTCATGCCCGACGAATTCAGTTTTTATAATCCCAATTAATAAGAACTGTGTAAAAAGAGCATCCTATCTGGAGATAGGATGGACGTTTTCATTGCCCATGCAGATGTTCAGTTCTTGTTTCAGTTCCCAGCATCTGGAAATATCTTTAGTGACTGGATATACTGGTTAAAATAATATTTTCTTTTTTTATTTATTTTTTTTTAAAGTTCATTGTTTTTCAGCTTTACTTTGTCTTCTTATATATGTTGTTAAGCAAAAGGGGACATGGGAGTAAACTACCTCTTCTGGGCAATGCCTCTTCCACACATAACAGTCCTGATATTTTTCAGCCTCTTCTCATTCCAGAATCATACAATCATAGAACAGCCCAGGTTGGAGGGGACCTTGAAAGATCACCTGGTCAAACCAAAATCTCACTCTGTCTTAAACCATGCCAGAAATTTGTCTTTTGAAGCCCTTCCCTCTTGTGGTTATATCTTTCCAAGACAGAGTTACTTGAGCTGAGGAACACAACGGAGTTGGAGGGAGAAGGGAGTCTTTTCAAATCATGGCACTGTCAATGCTTTCAGTATTATTCTGTATCCAGTTTGTTAGATAACCTGTTTGGCTGGGCTGCTTCTTAATCAAGTGCTTCACATTTGCATATTAAGCAGAGGTTTACGATGACCTGTCCACAGTGATATCCTGGTCTTTTTCCTTAGTGGTTCCAGCTAATTTCAAAGCAGCAATGTGCATGAACACGTCAGACTATTCTCTCTGAAGTCCGTTAGCTTGCCTTCATCAGCAGTGTTTTCATTTGCCTCTGTGCTGCCTGGTGCTTTCATTTTGGTCTGCCTGAAGTTCCTACTTTGCTCCATCAGGGCGCAAGGCTGGAGACCAGTGGGGAATGGCAGAGGCACACAAATCTCCCAAGAGCAGGAACCAAACACCAATGTCTTAACTCTAAGGAATGGCCAGGACATCACCTTGACTGCTCTAGAAGTAGGCCTGGGTTTGCTCCCCTCTGTGGGTCTGACACACATGCCTGCTCTGGTGAAGCCACTTCCAAATATCTACAAAATCGGTAGAGTCACACCAAGTGAGGGAGATGATAGCCCAACATGTGTTACCAGCTGTTCTGAGCTTTTTGTATCCCTCAACTATGATTTCTTTGCATTGCATTTTCCCTTTTGTTCATTCCCCTGCTTCCTTCTGTTACTGCCTGAGAACAGAGGTGTGGGTAATCCATTTTGTCATTTTTTTCTTCTAAGTCTCAATTATTCTTTTTAAACCACTTTCCTTCGTTGTCAGCATTCCTTCTTGCTCCTAACCTTTTGTTTTCTTCCTTCTCCTATCTGCCCGACACTGATTTAAATAAATCCATGGGAAAGTAATGTGAATGGGACTTTTGCCTGCAAAGACTAAAAGCAAGTGACTTGCTCCACTGGCACTGCATTTCTATACCATACGTGCTGCAGAAAGCTACATTCACATGGTCAGAAAATGCATATATCTGAAGACAAGGAGGAAAGCTGACTAGAGCTTTTTGTCCCTCGCAGAAGCAGCCTCGCAGAAGCAGCAGCCCCAACCATACCCATGACAGGGGCTCAAATAACTCCTTGGAAATGTCTCAGCCAACAAAACTATTTAATCCTGAGCATCACATGACACATGAAATAGGAAATTCCACATTTCAGTCTCTTAGACTTTTTAATGAAGTATCTTTCTCTGCAATGTCCGTGTGACTGCATTTTCTGAACCAGCGATGTCTCTCTCAAACCTCTTTCATTGTATGCTTTGTCTCTCTCCCTCCCTCTCTCTCATGCTTTTCTCCCCATATTGTAAACACTTCTCTGGCTTCTTAGCTTTTCCCTTTACCTAAAGCCTCTAGTCTCTTTTCAGCTGGGGAGGACTGAAGAGTTGCGCCATTTTGCACTGCTCGACAACTGTCATCCTCTGAGATGTTAACACCTTGCTGGTATTGAGCGAGGAGTGCGCAGCAGTTGAAGTACATCTGCCAGGAGCTGGAAGAGCAAGCTGCTGAGCACAGGCATTCCTGATCTTCGGTAACAGTTTTTAGCTCTTACTTTTGCCCACCGATCTGTGACTCTCCTCGCACTTCTCCATGAAGTAGAGGCTGAGAGCAGCAGCGGAGCATCATAGACAAGCCAGGAAGCTCCTTTCCCCAAGAAGCCAGCACTGGCTGGAACGGGTAAACAAGGACCTGTAACAGGGATTTCAGTAGGCGGCTTGGGACGCTGCACCGGTAGTTAGCTCGATAGCATTTTGTTTAACCAATAGAAATAAACATGCTCTTAAAGTTAAGCACACACTGATGAGGCAAAATTAGCTAGAAATTAGAAATCAGCCATGGGATGTTTTGCTATTACATATATGTCTATGTTGGGACCTGTTTCTTTTCATTTGCATGTATTTATGTACTTAAGAGATACTCATAAGCAAATCCTCCCTCTCCTACATGTTTATTTTCTTAATGAAAATATATTGTAATTTGTTGCTTTAGAAGCACTGGACTTTTATCTGCCAGATACAAGAATTCTAGATCATTTCCTTATGTCCTTATTCTGGATTTCCGTCCGCCTGTATTTTATGATTTAAGAAGAAGATGAAAAACCATCAGCAAAAGATATTTAAGTGCCATCTGAATGCATTATTATAAAAGGAAGCAAAGCTCCCAGTCACATTACTATGTGTTCCCAGCAAATACTAATAACTGTTTGCATGCATAATAAAAATATATATGTATAAAATATTGTATATAGAGCGATACAGCGATGAAAAATATCCCTCTGGGACTTATACTGTTATTGTCTCAATGAAATTCAGATCCTCTTTTCTCCACTAATTTAGCAGCACACAAAACCAGAATCCTTCCAGTCCCACACTGTGCCTCAGAAACGCCTGTGTACACAGACTGTGTTTCTTTAATCAGTGTAAATTCACCCTGCAATTTTCTCTCCCCATTGCTACCCCCTTGAGCAACAGCTTAATAAATAAATAAATAAATAAAATTCGTTTAGCTGCTCTCCGAGTTGAGTGCAGCCAGGCATCCTCTCTAGGTCTTTAGGTAGATGAGCAACCGTGCTGACTCCAGTGACTCACATACTTGTAATTATGTGCACACAGGGAATCTACATCCTTAATTTGTTTTTCGCCTCCTGTGGTGTTTAAATCATGAGGCTTTTTTTTTTTTTTTTAACTCGCTTGTTGTTCTAGTCGGGTCTTAGCAAGTTTCTCTTTTCCCTGTTCTGGCTGGCTTTTCAGGTGCTCCAACAAAGTATAAGTATAAGGCTCCCACCAGAGTCCTTAAAGAAGAAAGATTTCCAGGGTGAGTATACTATATTAATAAATGAAACCCAACCTTTTAAAAATTACACTGTCAGAAAAACCCATTAGGCTGTAAAAGAGTTGAAGTAAACATTAGATTTTAATATCTACTGCTGCTTAGATTTTTCTGAACTGAAAATCCCCAGTGAGCACTTAAAACTTCATTACTACGCTGAAAGGTTGTGAAAGGCTATTTAAAGGTTTTCAATTTTGCTGAAGTCTAGAGGTTATTACAGCTTGAAAGAATACAAACCCTAATATTACATGGAATGAAAGGAATCAAATTTATGTTCTCATCTCCCCTGTAGTTTAATCCAGTTCTATTAGATTCAATGGAGAAAATTAGGGCAGGTTGAAACTTTTGAGAGGGATGATGAAAAATAATATTTGGTCATTGTAGAAAACATTTCTGTCTATTACTCACACTCTAAAGGATATTCCTATCTCTCGGTCTCACAGTCACAACTTACAGTGTTATCAGCCTCCTGCTCAGAAACCCATGGGCTATGACCTGTGTCAGACTCATACCAAAATGTCCAGAATTACACAAGAAAAATGAGGATATTTGACTCCATCTCAGAACTGAGGTTATCTATAACTTGATATGCAGGCTTTCATTATAAATATTTTAAGCTCTTTTCCTCCTTTACTTAATTTGGGAAGGAATATTGGGTGACTCAAATGTTACGGGCTATCTATCATCACAGGAGACAGCTATAATGGAAGTTGACCAAACAGTGCAGTGCAAATTATGATAAAGAAGAACTTTTATACTCATCTACTGAGCAGTCCATCAGACTCCAGGTTTGGTCGGCCCCAAGTGCTGAATGAAGAAAAGCATGTGCCTGGTGCGCAGCCGTAGCTGTGTGAAGAGCTGTTCGTCTCCAGTCCTGCTGGGACCGGAGAGAGTGGTAGCCTATTTCTTTTCATTTTGGTGCTCTAGCCATCTCAGGCTCCCACACCTGCAAGGGACAGAGATGCAACTACAGAGATTGCCCTCAAATAGTATTATCTTGTCATAAAATAGACAAGAATACTTTTGAGTTCTGCTTAGTACCACCCATACCTGAATGTCTCCATGCCGGCTTTCCTACCTTGAGCCAACGTACTGCCCTTTATTTTAAAACACACCTGGTGCTAATTGCTTAAAGGCTTGTACATGACGATAACTGTTGTGACCTAAATCCTGGAGGGTAAAAAAATAGAAAAGAAAGAAAATAGCCAAACAGTCCTCTGCATTTAAAAAACCCACCTGTAACAAATCTGTGCATTACAAGAATACCCTTAGTTGAGACAGGGTCCCTGTAAGACGAAATAAAATTACTAGACCGCCTTGTAATGGCTGAAGCGTTTCACCCTCTCACACATAGCAGGAACGGTGGAGTGGAGGAGGGTAGAACAAATAAAAGTCTTGGTGATCTTTCTGCCTTCCTTTGCCTGCTGCTTTGGGACATGGCAGGAAGCAGATCAGCCCATGAGACGGCTATGCGACATGCTGCTTATCTCACTCCTTGAAGGACTCCTCTTGGGTGTACAACACGCCAGAGCTCAGCACTCTCCATTGCTGCTCCTCCAGCGAGCTCTTGGTAAGACCAACCCAGAAGACAAGCCCTCCCCACCAAGCTGCATATATCCGTATTACACCTTTTATACAACACTGTTCCTCACTCTCTTGGAGATGTTCAGTTCCAGACTCTGGTCCTAATTAAAAAAGGGGGCAGAGAGGTACTAGAAGTGCTGATAGCCCTAACCCTAACAAATCTGTGCCTTTGACTTCTCCCCTCACCCCTCCTTTGCATCATCTATTAGCCCTTTTACTCCTCCAGAAATCACACGATTCTTAATGCAACACGTGCATGAACTGGCAAGGAAGCACAAAGTGTTTCAGAGACTCACAGGGCAAAGCAGCTGGAAGGGATCTCCAGAGGTCTTCTGGTCCAGCCTCCCACTCAAAAGGGGTCCAGTGAAGGAAGGTTGCTCAAGGACTTTTCAACTTGAGTTTTGAATCTCTGGCATAGAGATACCACCATCTCTGCAGGCCTTTGGGTATAAAAGAGTATTCGTCTATATTTTTATATAGGAGTATCTCCAGCTATAAAGATGCAGGAAGACATACTGCATTTCCAACAATTATTGCCTGTCTTGAAACCCAGAAGGCATACGAACAGGCAGAATGCATGCTACTATCAACTGTGCTCAATGAAGTATAGTGGGTTTAAGATGCAAATTGCTCTACAACTTCAAATCTTAATTTCATTCACTTGGGAGAATCGCAACTTGCACTTAGTATGTGGACAGAAACTTTTATTGGCATTTTTCTGAGAGCGCTGGCTGCTACAAAAATCACTTATTCAACACATCATTTCAAAATATTCATCAACATTTCAGAATTGATATATCTTCTACATCATTCTAATACATCTCTAAATTTTTATTAAGTAGTAGGATTTCTACCCTTTGTTGCTAGGAGAGTTAATCTTCATATTTTTGCCATATAATAGGTGTCAGAGCACAGATTCTGCTCTTTCCTTTGTGTTTGTTTAGAGATGAGATATAACAAGGCATTAATTTCTTAAATATTGGCATGTGCTCAGTTTTCACCATTCCTGTAAAGGTCAGTGGGTATGTTGTCAGTGGAGGAGAAGCAAATAAGTGCTCCTTTGCCCAGGAAGGCAGGTGTTATTTGAATCATTCTTGCTAGGCAATTTTCATCTTCCTTTGAATTTATTACTTGTGTCAGCATCAGCGACAATAAATCAAGCACAAGTTGCCTGTCCGCATGGACACTTCTGTTGTCTCATAACGTGGGAAGCTACTGCGGAGGGGGAAATGACACTGCGTGGGTGATGCAGGTAAGCGTGCTCCCTCGGGGAGGGTGTGAGGACAGCGTTTGCCCCGGCTCCCACTTATTCCAGTTCAGGAGGCACAGTTTATGGGTTGCCTTGGGGCCATGGACTTCTCTGCCCAGCAGCTTCTCAGCTGCGGAGTCCAGCTGAAGTTAGCATAAATAAAGATTTTAAGCGAATCTAACTTACAAACAGCACCTTGGGATCGCACAGGAATACAGATTTTATATTAGCATATATAAAGTGCATGTCCTATACATGGATCACATTAATTTTCAGTCCTCAAAAGTACTCAGGCCTTTAGGGAAGCCACAGCTTTGCTCAGCTGGATCTGAGTTCAACCCAGTACTGAGCCATTGGCAGTGGCTGCTTAACCAGCAGCAAGTCTTTCTTCAGCCTGACACCGCTTCACGTCTCTGTTCTTTTCCTTAGAGCCCCAAGCGAGCAGAAACCAAGTTATGAGCTCGATGACCTCTGAGCCCTTGGTCCTCTGAAGTGGCTGTCTCTTGTGGGGATGCAAAGGCTGGCAAAATCCAGCCTTGAATCCAGTGGGGCCCAGCAGCGTTCAGGAAAAAGCAGATGAGTATAACATATACAGATGCAACACACCAAACCGAGAAAAATGCAGATGTTTTTAGGGTTTTTTTTTAATGCCTCTAGCAGGCTTACTTTCTTTGACCAAAAAAAAAAAAAAAAAGGCAAGCAATATCTCTGCTGACACCCTGCAATAATTTGCAAGTAAGAAACTTTGTGTTTTATGCTCGTGTCTCCTGATTAAACTGAGTTGAAAGATACACAGTTTCAGGCTGTTTTCCCTTCCGCTTATGATGTTTCCAGAATATGGTCCCAAAATATACATTTCAGAATTAGCAGGGGCTGAATGGCTAATAAATGCAAAATGCATCTCAGCTTTAACCATGGGCTGCGGCAGATACCTCCATAGCTTCCTCAGAGAAAAGTGGTGCATTTCTATAATACTTCAAATGTTTCTTCAAAGGCTATAAAATGGGATGCTAATACACACATGCACACAGAGAAAGGCAGATGCAGTTAGCGTTACTGGGCTAACTTTAGAATACAAAAATCCATCCACATTAGCTTCATAAATACCCTTTACTGGGCAATCAGCAGTTTCTTAACCCATCCAAATGCTTTGGAAAGGGAGATGTTTCTCCCATCAGGGCTTTTCGTAAACGCAGCGAGAGGCCTGAGAATGCATCCAGGAGGAGACTTCAGCTCCACTCTCGGTCTGGAGCACACATTTCGTTAGCTCAGGGTACGCAGTCTCTGTGCAACGCTGCCGCACGCGTTCCAGGAGGTGACTTTGAGGGGCGCAGCATTTAAGGGGTTAAACATATAATGATGACATACTGAAGTTTCTAATGCTAATGTTTAAATGGAATCTAGTTGATTAATGAGGTCTTTCATTTGCAGTCACTACAAAAATATTTTTTTTTTTTATCTTACTTGCACAGTCTACAGTACTTTCAAAGACACCGGCTGCTCATTATGAATAATCACACAGTGTTCATGAAAGAAGAGTACACTGAAAATGACAAAATCCTCAAGTTATTAATGTGCAAATATTCAATGTAAAGTGAAAATTATTTATTAAAAACATTCTGAAATGTTGTAATCTCATTTGTATAATTTCACAGTGGAAAAAAAAAAAAGGGATGCGATCTTACTTTTTATCATTTTTCTAATATTTGCTATGCCTAGGATTAATTTTCAAGCAAAATGTAAGTCTTCTTTTTAGACAGCTGCTGCTTTGAGACTTAAAAAAAATATTTAAAGAAAACAATTTGCTTTAAGAGAGTAAGAATATAAACACCGTACGATTAGCTGTTAATGACATTGTAATTCTGTTTCTTAAGAAACATAATTAATTCCTGATTTTAGAACTAATCCTTAGATTTACATTAGAATATATTCTACTGTCTCTCAATTTCTGTTCTGACAGTCAAAGGTGTCTTTTTTCTGTGGAAACACATTGATACAGAATCATTGCAATGACCTGTTTTGTGAGCTTCTGTGTTTCAAGTATTAAAATAATAACAAAGAGAAAGCAAGCATGGGAATGTGAGAACACCAAATTTAACAAATTCAAGGAGCAATCCTTTCCACACGATGAACATTTAACCTACAGAAGACTTGAAAAATGAAAAGCACCTCGGAGGCAAGGGATAGGCTTCAAGGTGGGAGGCAGCCTGCTGCTGTTGGCAGCAGGCAGGGAAATTATTAGGGCAGAATATCCCGTGCCTGCCTCGGGAAGGAATCCCTACCCTTCCCATTGAAGCAGGTGGTAACGATTAGCCACGTGAAATTAGGTGTTTAAATGTAGGCAACGGCAACTGAATTCATACTGGTTACATTTCCATCTATAATATATCTAAGGTATCTGCTACCTCAGAACATGATCCTCTGAATAATCTGCCATTTGCGATGCCCTTTGCTTGAAGACAAGGTGCAGATCAGGACTGAGCATGACACGTAGTGGCGTGTCACGTGGAGGTGCACCGAACAAAACAAGGATCTGGCCTGGGTATGTCATGGTTGAAGTAATGCAAGTTGGAGCCTTGAGAAAAAAAAAAGATTTGAAGCTCACAAAAATAATGCATTTGCTTAATTTTCCTGTCATGGAGCTATTTGCTGGCATTTGTTTGCTTATCTGGCAGTCAGATTCAATATTTGACAGTATTACTTGACGTGCCTAGGTCTAGGGCTCAGAGATTTCTAGGAGATTTTTTTTACTTCCCAGACACGGTAAGTACCTGCACCTTATCCTGATGCAGATCTCCACCTTTCCACCATGCTCCTTAGTGATACCAAAAGAAAAGAGAGGTAGGAAGGGCTGTGATTTGAAAATCTTTTTAGCCTTTATAGGGTTTTGAAGGCCTTTGAAATGTGTTCTGAGTTGCATGTAACACCATCTCTTCAAAGCGATGAAAAGCTTGAATTAGTGTTGCTTGAGAACATTTCAAGACCGATTTTTCTGTAAA
This sequence comes from Phoenicopterus ruber ruber, assembly GCA_009819775.1. Lineage (NCBI taxonomy): Eukaryota > Metazoa > Chordata > Aves > Phoenicopteriformes > Phoenicopteridae > Phoenicopterus > Phoenicopterus ruber. Next base: position 53,163,086 of record CM020215.1, on the reverse strand, counting down.
TTAATTTCTTGTGCTATTTTCACTGCTTTTGGCTTGCGGTAATTTAATCAGAGTCCGTAATCTTCTATCAGTTATCGTGCCACCCTATAATGTTCCTTTACACTTGAATGGAGACCCTGAGCACGCTTCCAACCTATTGAGGGGACACATTCTAGGTGCTGTTGGTCCCAAACTTCACGTTTCAGTGTCTGAAGCACAGAAATAATTAAAATAGGTCAATGCCAACTTTAAATATTCTATTTTTCTCATTATGTGCACTGAGGATAACTTACTGTCACGGACTCATTTAAAGTCCTATATTCTATTGATAGTTGTTTCATGTCTTGGCAGAGATTGTTTTGAAAATCTGGAGATTCCTTAGACAGAAGTATATGAAATATACTAAAAAAGAAGAAAAAAAATCCTGATTGTGCAGGTCAGTTGCACAAAAAAATTGTTTCTGGCTGTAATTTTTATTTGCTGTTTATGGCAATTTACAACTGGCTTTTCCCACAAATCCTAGGCAGAACCTATCAATCTTTCTGCCATAAAGTAAAACAATACTTTACTCCCTTTGTCTGACCCTGGTGCTGTAATATTTTTCTAATTAAGATCAGTATAAAATTCATTTTTCCTCTACTTCCTCCTCCACATCCCACTCCCAATTTTCTCTCAGAATAAGAAGGCTACCGTTTCTGCCTACTACCAACATAAATCAATTCATAGCAAATAGCCTAGTGTGATATCTATTAACTTGTCACCAGGGATAAAATTTATTTAAAACTTAAGAAGTGTTTTGCAATATAAAATGCTACCCAGTGCTGCAGTAAATAGTACATGCTTCCTTAATAAAGCACTTTTTCAGGCACCGTTTTTAGAAATACAATCTATGGATACTGGAAGACCGAATGAAATTCACGTACCATGAACATCTTTAGTGATTAGTGTCTCAAGAGTAACACTTACTTTTCTGAACAGCTTGCCTTGTATTATGTCAACAAGATTTTCCACTGGTTTACTGTCCCTTCCTTTTTTCTTGTTTTCCCGCACAGGCAAGTAGATCCCCTCTTTTGGATAGGGACCTAAGAAAAGAACAAAGCAGATGGATAGTCCAGATAATTTTCTGATAGAAATCATGGCAAGGAACTCACCTAATTCCATTTTTCTTTTCTGTAGGTTTTATGGTAATTTGATTTTAGTTGCACAAATATGAATGCATTTGTTAATCGACTCTGGCATGTCCAAAACTGTGTAAGAAATCTTCTCGTATTTTCTAAGCAGATTTGAAAAACACTTTTTGGAGGAAATCATCTCACTTGATAGGTGTATAAAATAGGATAAAATACGCAATACAGCTTTTGTTTGCCTAGTCACATCACTTGCATTTTTGTTTATTAATATCTAATGAGAAAGAAGAAAGAGAAAAAGACGCAGAAACCACAGGAAAAAGAAAATAAATGACAACAAACCAGTATTTCAACAGATTACATACAAAAAGAAAGAAAATAATCCATCTCCAAAGACTTATATGAATCTTTAAAAAGATAACAAGCATAAAGAAAATAGTCAGTATTGAATGTCAAAGTTCCCTTTAAAATCCCATTCATTTGCAAAGGAGAAAACATTGCCGTATTTTTCCAGTTCCATGTACCACCCTGTGTTAACTTCTCCTCAGAGATATGTTGGATAGGTCATTTAGCAATTTTGCATAAATTGGAATGTTTCAGATTTCCCTTATCTAAGTATGATTCATTTAGCCACTAAAATTGCTATTGAAACCCATTTTGCATCATTAGCTGGTATTACTAAATCGTTCAGCATGCTCGGAAAACACAACCATGGGAAAACATATGTTCATGTGGAGCACTTTTGATAAGCTGTTATAAAGAGAGTTCCAGTACATAAACCCATAACTTCTGCCTATAAAATGAAATGTGCAACAAGTAGGCCAAATCTTGGTTATCTCTCTGATATTAAAGCTGCAATTTTGGTTTATTTTGCTATGTGGTGACTATGCCATCTGTGACTGACCCCTTTAAACTCCTCTGCAGTCTTCTGTACAATGTGGGAAAGAGCCATTTTTACAGTTTGCTTTCATTTAATGTTTAGTTGTTGTTGCAGACCATCGCAGTTCATGATTTCTGGCCTGGACTGGGAATAAGGAGACGTCAGGTCTTCATCACAGCCCTCTGGCCTTGACCTCTGCCCAGCACCCATGGTGCAGCGCCGGGACCAGGGGATGCTCCCTGTGGCACTGGGGGGAACCGCTCAGGGACCTGCCTGTGACTCTGGAGAATTTCCCAAGTAACAGAGTGTGGTGGATACAGCTCTTCCTTACTCGTAATAGTCAAGCAAGGCAAGAACCAACTCTTTCTCATTCATCATAGTCAAGCAAGGCCAGAACCACCATGAAACATTTTTACAAGCAACCTGTTGCCACGGGGCTTATTTTCTTTGAAAACCCGCAGCAACCATATTGATTCTTTGCTGGAAAAAGATACGGGAGAGCCGAAGCTTTGTGTATATGCTCCTCTGACTGGATGATCAAAGCTCTTTAAAACACCATTGGGGCTCCTTTCCAGAAATTCAGTTAGTGAATTGGCATAATTTCTACCTTGCAGGTTTTTGCACATTAAATCAAAAGACAGAGCATTTCCATGGTACTGCCTGGACCAAAGCTGCGGTCTGGCGTTTGCTGGCAGATCTGCTCCGGCCAGTCACTGCCCCATCCAGCCGTCCTTTCCGATGGCTTGCTCCTGCCCGTGAATCGTTGTGTCCCTGCTGCTGCACTAGTGTCCATGTGGTCAGGTAGGCTGGAGAAACTTGATCCAGCTGAAAAATAACCTGTGGAAGAAAATAAACAAGAGTGTTTACTTTCCAGCCTGCTTCACTGCCTGCCTGGAAAAAAAGCTGTGCCAGCACGGGACTGTGGGATGTGGAGAGAGGCGTGAAACACAGGGCAAGAGCCAGTAGCAGGGGCAGCTACTGCTTGTGCTGGTGTGGCCACCAAAAAGCTGTCCAGCACATCGTGCCCACAGCACCCTGCCTGTCACCTATTTGATTTTCATCATCCTCTCTCTAATTGAAGTTCTGTCTCCTTTCTTGTATTTCTAAGCAAGCAATTCCTTAGTGTGTAAAGGCTTAAGCTCCACTTACCACTAATGCGTCTATTGCTTTGTGCAGAGGGAGAAGCACCAGCACCCGCTCAGGCAGGTCAGCAGAAATAGCCGTTCTTCCGTTTGGTCAACAGCATCAATGAGGTCATAACTGCCGGCAAACATTTCGTCGCTGACTTGATCTACCAGCAAAACAAACCTCTCATGAAACCCGGTTAAATATAGCAAAACCTCTGTTTGTCTTCCTCCCCGAGAGATATCACAAGGACATTTGGAAATTAATCTGAATGATCATTAAGCGTCTTTCTGACACGGGGTAAAGATCAATCTCGCCAGCAGGTAACACACACAGGTTGTCAATGAGGTGCCCTTACAGAGGTATCAGAGGGGAAGTGTTGAAGTCTTTGGGAATGCAGCACTTCCCAAAGCCCTTTCCCTTGTGTTACGTGGGTCCTCCACAGCAGAGGGGAGTTGAAAGGCTTGGCTCCTTCAGCGCTGACAGACAGGACCCTTCCAGTGACATTTTGCAAGGCAAGTTGCAAGCACTAAGCGGTGCTCCAGCAGGCAGCCAGCCATCAGTTTAGAAACATTACCATCGCAGAGAGCTAATTTGAAATAGTCATAAGCGGTGAGAAAATGCTCAGAAACGGCAGCGTCTGCACTACCCAGCTCGCAGGCACGCTGGGGAGGCAAAGGGGGCTGCAAGTGGGATACCTCGAGCCAGGAGCAAGTTGCTGTCAAACACTTTTGAGGGCTAGGATGACCCTTCCTCCGTCTCCCCAGTCCCCGCAGCACCAAGGCAAGACAGAGACAACCCACAGCTGATGAAAAGTACAGCACCATTTTACCTAATCTGTGAGTCCTCAAAACGACCTTACTCCCTGATTTCTGGTGAGGATAACTCCTAGACAAAGCTGCCGATGGTACGCACACCGTGTTCGCTGGAGACTATCACCTCTCAGGACAGGCATGCAAAAAGATGAGAGGTTTTTAAAAAATAGTGAAATGCCACCACTGCATGAACCTCCACAAAGCAAACCGAAAGATTTTCACCTTTCTAACGGCACAGCAGACTCCCTTAGTACAGCTGCTTAGGTGCTATTTTTGTATCATATCGCTCAAAACCAGTGCGTCTCACTGCAGAGAGGGGTGTTGGGCGGTAGCATGAAAGAGAAACAGTGATGCTGTGTCTGAGGAGTCATTTTAAAAGCTCCATGAATTCAGTGTAGCTCCACAGAGGAAGGGAGTGTTGTTAGCTGACAGGATACTCTCTGCCATTAATTAAAGCCTGTTTACTTAGGGATCATATCTTGATGCAAAGGAAGAGAATTATTTTTAGAGAGATTTCACCTTTATTGCCATTGAATGAAATTAACGTTAGCTGAATGGCTCACTTGGAAACATAAAAAGCTAAAAAGCATCTTAGAGTGCCAATTACAAGCATAAGGTCTGGAACGGCTCTCACCAGCAAGCAGCAGCTACCGGTCCTTGTGCAACGACTCCGCGATGCCCTCTCTCTCTCCTTCCCGCTGTTGAATTTGCTGGCTTGTGATTCTTCAAAACAGCTCATTTTACTGCAGACAGAAGCAAGCACGATATTAACTCACTGTCCAAGCTGACCAAAAGCTACCCGTGTTCATGGTAGCACAGCTACAACCCCAAACCTGCCCCTTTGAGTGAAATCATCATACAATATTTATTCTGAGCTATTTGCCTGGTTTTAGAGTGTATGTTTTGATGAGCTGGAGAGGCACCTTTCCCTGATGAAACCAGTCAGTTCAGGGACAGCTTTGATCTTTGCGTGTCTTCCATCCAGCAAAAGGATTTTGCAAACAGTAACCTCGAAGGAAGTTGGCTTTCAGCCATGAGCAGGAAAAAGTAAATATTACATGTCAGCTGAGAATTTTATAGAGAATTTGGGGGGGAAGACTTTGTTTTATTAATAGAAAGCAAATTCGGGAGAACTGAAATTTTTCTGTCATGTTTCAATTTCTGGCGTGCAAAATGAAAATGAAACAGATTGGCTTAGGTTGGATTGATCCATGCAGAACTAATTTAGCTTGCTAAATACAATTAAAATATCTTGTCTCAGGACAGTTCAACATTAATCTTTCCTTGAACTGCCACAGTGCTTCACAGGAGCTACAGTTTATTCTCTTCTGAGAGACAGGTACCTGACAGACCACATGCCTCATGGTCCACACAGTTTCTAAATGAGACTGGGAAAAATAAAGCTTCGCTGAATTTCATTTTGATATATTACCTTTGGTTAAACCCGGAAAAGCAGTGAAACCTTGGATGAGAATTTAGGAATCCACCTGCCTGGAAAGCTGAATATTTGTTTGTACCAAGGTCTGCAAAGCGCAGAAGTAGATGGTACCTGGCCCTGCGTGCCGGTGGTGAACCTCCCAGCTCTTTGGAAATTAATAGCTTCTGCGGGTAACTTTGGAGAACCGGGACAGCGATGCATAAACAACAGCTCAGATCCCTCAAGGTGGACTGGGAAAACAAGCTCAAGGTCCGTCGCCTAGACATTTACATTGCAACACTTCTGTGAAGAAATCATCCCTTGTGATTGCCAAAGGTGTGATTTTATTGCTCTAAAAGCTCTCTGAATGGTGCCATTCAAGAATAAAGGCAGCAGCTCTACCCTCCAAACATCTTAGCACGGCTGGATACCTTCTCATTGAATACTTTCTCTACGTTTTGGTTGGGTTTTTTTTTTCCCCCAGCACAGTTTCAAAATTGATCCCTTTTCTTTCAATAAGCTCAGGATTTTGAAGGGTTCAGCTGTAGATGTAACAACCAGTTTTCACCACTGAAAATGCCAGGGTGGAACAGTACACGCTTAGAAGTGGAGTTTCAACATTTTATTCTCACAGAAAGGCTATTTCTTTCTAGGACACTAATGAGAAGCCTGTATAGGGGGAAAAAAAAAAAAAAATGACATACACAGGTGGCAAAGAAACCACAGAAGAGTTTCACCCGTTAGTGAAGGTGTATTAATGCCAGCCCGCTGTTACTCCCGACTGCCGGCTGAGCCGAGCCAGGTCGCTCCAGTCGCTCCCGCTGGAGTCATCTCTCCTGGGGAGACTGGGAGGGCAATTCCATGAGGGAGTCAGCTGCCACTGGGCACTGGGAGCTGAAAACTTCCAATTGATCTTTCCATTGATCTTCTATCACGAGCCTTTAGAAACACTTAGTGGGTGGGTTTTTTTGCAGGGAGGAGGGCGTTAAAATTTTATAAAAATCTTCTGTGGTAGTTTCATTATTCCAGTGATGATAACTTTGAATCTACACACACACACATACACACACACTCCCCAGCATATTGTTCACAAGATAAGAAGCTTAGAGATAAACAATTTCCTTCTTTTCACTTCAGCTATACCACAAGCAAAGACAAATACATAATGTGACAAATCCCCGAGCAGTGAAGTCAGTGGAGGGCACTGATTTACACCAGCTGAGGTCTGAGAGCGGAGCACTCACTTTCTCTTTTCTTGAGGGACAAGATTCCTTATTTCTTTCCTAGGATTTTTCATGTAGGTTACGTGGATCATTAGAAATGAACTAATTATACAGAATGTTTTAAAGATATTTTATTTAACTAGTGACGCACTTTTAATTTAATCAAAACCACATGACAGGCCATACATTACACTACATGGTATTAGCTGTTCAGCATGAACCAAGAAATGGTATTTCCCTTGCCTAACACATCTACTTACTAGCATCTTACTGCAGGTGTCTTTTCTAACCTCCACAATGTAGTAACTTCCTAAATTTTGTTGAGGGACTCTATATTGAAATAAAGGTAAAAATTAAAGTTAATGTCTAACTTATCACTTTGTGTCCCAGTTTCAAAAGAAATTTGTCCTATATGCCCTTAAGTCTCAGCAAAAGTCATTCGTAAGCTTTTAAGTGCTCGTTGTATTGAAAAGCAGATTTAGGCGTATCTGAATACCTTACTACTGCCCAATGCAAAATGAATGTTACCAGTGAATGTTAACATTATTGTCATATCATTTTTAAAGCTTCATCTGGTCACAGCTTAATGTTCTGTGTAAGTTCAGCTTCATCTACACTTACTGATTCCAAGTTTTATTTAAAAAGAACTCATTAATAAATACATTTTCCTGCCATTCTCCCTTATTCACTGCAGTCACAAGACAGAATTAATTGTATCAACAACAAAATTCAAAAATATGGCAAAGAATAATGACAAAGCTCAAAGAGAACACTTTTAAGGGTATAAGTTTCAAATCATGATTATCCATTGATGACTGCAAAGGTATTCTATATTTTAAGTACTAATATTTACGGGCTTCTATTGGTGGTAAAAGCACTGTGCTATAAATAGTGCTTTTCCAAAGGAGCATATTGGCAGGCAGCACAGCGGGCATGATTCTGATTTCTCTTGTGTAAATACTGCAGTTTATCCTGCTGTGATTGACATCTGCGTGCTGATATTCTCTACTTCTAAATTTATTTCACCATTTTCACTGCATTATCCCTTACTTCAAGTCTGCTTTAATTTGCCTTCTAATTATTTTTGATAATATGTAAGCTGGGGAAATGGGAGCTCTCGCTCTCCGTGTGCCCGGAGTTTGCAGAAATCCCTCCTGCCCAGGCCTGAGAAAGCAGGGATGCCAGCAGGCGGGAGATGTTATGGCAAGGGGAAGAGGACAGGATCTGTCTTGTTTTAATGCAACACCTCAGATCCCATCCGATATGTAAGGAGTCATCCTAGCAGGATTAACTGTTGCTTGAAATATTACCTCCCAATCAAGAGACCTGTGCATGTGCAGGTCCAGGCAAAGTTTTACACTTGTGCTGATGAAGTAGAGAGGATAAGCACCTGAGAAAGATGCGATTTTTCTCTGACTGAATGGTTTAAAAGCTGTGGAAGTTCAATCCACGAGTGCCCTGTCCCTCTCCTGGTCCCAACCCCTAACAACCCCTTTCAGACTCTCAGATATGGCCCCTGAAATCACATAGATTAAGGAAAAAATGTTACATTTGATAGTAAATTCGAAACATCTTCCAGAATCTGTCAACTCAAGCCTGAATGAGGTGGAGAGGAGATAGGGTGCCACGCTTGCGCTGGCTGCCCTCTCTATTTCAGGGGGCAGGGACAAGAGAATAAACCTGGCTGCTCCATGACTGCCTGCGTTAAGATGAAATATTAGAATTTTGTTTAAGTTTTTGAAGAGACTACAAGTAAGAGAACAAAAGATGCTGGAAGAAAGGGGCTCAGGGGAATGGGGAAAAAAGAGAGAGAAGGTGCCTGAAACCGACGTTCATGCCTCTGTTCTAGATCAATCTGTGCATGAGAAGCATTCTGGCTTTCTTTTCGTTACCCGGTATTCTCCGAAGCAAAGGGAAAGACCGAATATAAACATTATTGACTAGGATGTGGGAGACCCCATCCTAATCTCTGACTGACCCAAGCAGTCTATGTATCTTTGTAAACACAAAGATACCACCTTTGCTGAAGGAAACCCTCAGCCTACTGGAACCCTCAGCCATTGATGGAGACAGACTGTTGGATTTGGGGTATTTTGGTCTCACCCATTGCGTCCTTTCTGTGTTCTTAGAGGATCAGGGTTGGACTGCAAGCTCCATCCTGGACCTGAGAAATATCTCTTAAAACAAAATAATAAATTTAATTGCTAAATCTGGTCTAGTCATGCAGAAAAAAATCCTATTTTACCAAATCTGCATTTTACAATAAAAAAGTGCTTTATGAAAAGACTCATGACCAGATCTAATGTCCACATTCTTGTCAGCTGGGAGACTCAGAGGTATAGTCAAGAGCGGCTGGACTGGATTTTGCACAACCCTGCTGAATTCTTACTTAGAAACAGCACCTTCTTTTCACATTCAGGACAGCCTAGGGGAAGGGAAAGTAAGGAAAAGCTGATACCACTGGGTTTTCTGCCTGAATTACACCTGTAAGATCACCGAAGGCAGTCGCACTAGCAGCAAGTGACCCCAACAGCACTGGAAACAGCACCTGGGAAGCGGTGGCCATGCCAGGGTGCCCGTCATGTACCCCTCGCCTGTCGAAGAGCTCCTCAGGCTCCGGCGCTTTCAGGAGCGGTCTCCAAAGGGCTTTATTGTCCCTGCTCTGCCCCAGTGCGACAAGCCGAATGCAGGGAGCAGAGACACGGCTAACCGCTGCCCAAGATAGGAAATATTTCATTAGGAGCTCGTGATAAACATAAAAAATGGTCAAACTGATACCCAGCAACATTTTCTTCCCAACGTTTTCGTTGTTGTGGAAGGTTGGCATGACCAGAACACCTGCTTGGCCCCTCCAGCGCTGTGTCCTGCCCCGAACAGTCAGCAGCCCAGAGGGTGCCGAGCCAGGGGCAGCACCCCTGCACCCCGGAAACTCTTCTAGGTGCCAAAGTACACGGCGTTTCTGATATATAAGATTACCACTACTTTTATACATACATTTTGTACACTGCTGAAGTAAAACAGCTGGAAACCCAATCTATTAAGTAAGGTTACCAGGTAAAGCATTTGTATTTCATCTTTATAACTATAGAAGCAATGGGAAGTGAATGAGCTACAGTGTGAAACATTTTACTTCTGTTGCATGCAAGAAATTGAAAGGTCAGGTACTGTGCAGGATCGTAACGGGCTTAGGAAGAGAGAACAGCCCTCCACTATCGTCCTCCATAACCGGAGAAAAATGACCGGCATATCCAGCTAGTGCATTTTATCATTAAGCAGCATCTTTCAAATGCCAAACTTATTTACTGAACTTACAGTTCTATTTTATCTCTTACAAGCAATGCAAATAAGTAATATGCTTCGTATAGATTAATCCTTGTAATTCTACACTGCATACTCGCAGAGATAACTCTCACTCACTTTGTCTTCTCATTATCTAAACAGACATGCCTTTCCTTAAGTCATCAACAGAGGTCATCACACAAATGCCCTTGTGGAATATTCATTAATCAAACAACTAATTTGAAATGGATCTTCAAAGCATTATTCATTCCCCATCATTCTTCATACATCAATTTAAATGCTTTATGTGTATAATGATTAGGTTGATGTTTAATTAATTGTGAAAATGTGAATTAAAGCTAAATTACAAGACAAATTATTCCACAGCACACAAAAAGCTTAATTCTCTACTGTTAAGTTTTGAAATCTCGGCAAGTTTTCATGAACACCTTTGTCAGCTTCGCACTGTGAGATTATAGCAGATCAGTTGGCTACACTGTTTAATAAAGGTTATAGTCTGAGTGGAACTAATTTACTTCCTCCAATAGCAGAATAAACAAAGGTTAATGCAAATATATATCACCTATTTGTTATTAAGAATAAACAGGATATTTATTATTTGAGAGACAACTCAGAGGGCCCAAGACAGAGGGGTATACACTAGACATGCTCTACTTCATCTTTAGAATTTATCTAATCTCATAAAGCCCTTAGATCTAATAATTAATTTCTCAGAGATCACCAAATATAATCCACCACCTATAGAGTAGGAAGCAGGTGGCACACTATGTGACGTACCTGTCTCAGACATGGCAAAAGTTAGTTGGTTTTATGACAGAGTAGCGTCCCAACTGTAAAACATTAGTTACATCTGTCCTATTTACAAACCAGTGGCTCTACATTTCAACTGGATAAACCATTATTTATATTCCTTCCTACAGGTTTTCACACATTGTTGCTCTTGCAGAATGGATACTGCTTCTAAACGCCAGGAGGGCATTTCATAAACGGATGGCTGATCTCAGCACACTGCAGCCCAAGTACTCTGGTATGCCTTCTCTTGAAATATATAAAGTAACAATATAGTAAGCTGATTTACAAAAAGAACTTCCCAGATATACGCATGAAAAATAGTCAAATATTTTTATGCAACAAGAGTTCGAATAACTTAAAATTTTCTATTTCAGTATAGCTGAAATACATATATATGTATATAAATATAGCCAAAGAGTCTATATATGGCCAAAGAGGTCCGTAGCATGATGCATGATTAAAAAATAATTATGGTAGGTAAGGATCACATCTAATTTGTATTACAAAAGTAAATATAACTTCTAAACAGATTTATTTTCAGCTGGTTACTTAATGGAGGTAGAACAAAAAAGGTCACTCATTAAAAATTTTTCTTCTGCTCACAAAATGAATATGACAAAAGCTGTGCAAAAGGTGTCATATTGAATTCAAACAAAATCAGGACAGGGAATTCATTTTACAGGACAGGGTGACAGCAATTGGTCCCAGCGTGGCAAGGCAGTAAGCACGGGCATTTGTTAGCGCTGTCCTGAGCCTTACTTGCGTAGAGTTTACATATGCTCCGGCAACAAGATCTAAACCCGCATCCTTTAGGCCTGTCCGTATGCAGTATTGCACCAAAGTAAGAATTAAGGTTCCGTTAGACATGCGCTTAAATGTATTGTATGATAAGGCTACATTATTGAATGGACGACGCCTGAAGGATAAGCAGTATGATTTGAATGGAGCTGCTCAGAATGAGGGCATTTTTCTTTTTTTCTTTTCAAAAGCCTGCACGAGCTAGTCTGAGGCGCCTCCTTATTTGTATGGCTCAATAATGAGAAATGCTGAACATCTACAGCTCTCACTGACTCAGAATCAGATGCACATCCAGTAATAGAGCAATTCTCTTAGATTTACTTTCTGTAAGCAACCAAGAAAAAACACCGACTTTTACAAAACACTGCTATTTCAGCAGCAAATCCTTGAGTGCACAGACCTGGGCCACCAAAGCAATATGAATATTAAGGATGCTGACTATTAGTCAAGATGAAATTTCAGATCAAATTAATGTCAAAATACAATGCAGAAAAAGCCAAATAGTCAAGCAGCATTTCATTAATTTTGCTGTTTGGGGAAAGTTCAGTAGAGGTTTTCAGATGAACCAAGAGTTTTCAATTTGCTCAGCTGTCTTGAATAATAAGTACCTTCCCCCTCCCCCCCCCCCCCCTTTCTTTCTTTCTTTCTTTCTTTCTTTCTTTTTTTTTTTTTTCTTTCTTTTTTTTTCCCCCTCCAGCTGGGATAATAGCTTTATGGTCTACAAGCCACACATGTTAAGAAGCAGCAATGTCCAAATTCCACTTCAGCACATCACAGCCCTTAGCAACTGATAAAGCAACGTTAATAAACCTAGTTTCATCCAAGTCAAAGCAGATATCATTCAGAAGACGTAAAATACAGCAAAAGGGATTGAAGTATATGTCTAGTTTTCAGTGATTTATTTATGAAATTCCTAGGGGACACAGCCGCACAAAGGTCTCAAAGCTGTGGTCTATGGTAAATAGTATGTCATAATATATTTAACAAATGATAATTCAAACTGCAGAAAAGTATACAGGGAAAGGTTCAGAAAATGTTTCCTAGCTTGGAAGTTACTGAACACTTGGTTTTAACAGTTTTATTGTAGCTTAGGGGTAAAGTCACTGCTGACTCCACAAATAAATAATTCCCCCTCTCTGTAGTAGCAGAGTTTTTTGCTCACATTAAGGTTGTTCAAATCCTAGAAAAATTACAGGTCAAGATGTAGAAGTTTCCATGAAAATGTCCCTGTGGATCATCAGACACTAATGAAGGAACAGTTTCACGTGTGGCAGTAAGCTTTCAGAGGTTATTCAGAACCGGTAATGGTAACAACAAAATATGAGCAAAGGAAAATTGATTTAGCATCAGAGAAAACCTCAGGTGGTGTATCATCCCGGCTCTCAGAGTTAATCACTGAAAAATAAAGGAAAAAACTTTACAGAATTCTGTATTTGATTCTATAGGGCCAAGTGTCTGTCTGTAACTGTAAAAGGCCCATACAACAGCGATCCTATGCTGCTTCTCGAAAGGTCATTTCCTCATCTGGTACGGCTGCTAGAATCAGCATTTACAAGGAGTCAGCCAGAATTTTCCAGCCCCCTATTCCGTAGCATTACTGCCCTTTTTTAATGCCATAAGGAATTGTTTCCTTCCCCTGATGCTCGGATATGCCAAGTACTATATGGGAAATACCATTATCAAACCTCATCGACACTTCTCATCGGACGTCTCTCTTGCCCCGCTGCCTGCTGCGTATCACGACCGATTCGCTCCTTACCACGCCGCTGCCAGCCTGCAGCCCGTTTCCCAGGAGTTCAGCTACATCGCCTTTCAGTGTCCCGTGCTACATTTTATGGGATATATACTTATAGGATGTATGTTTTTGCTGCTGGCTGCTTTTGCTAAGAGAACTCCGCAGAGGATCCACTAGGTTTCCATTTTTACAAACATCTGAATAATGTTAAGCGTGGGCAAAATTTTACAGGAATTTAGTTGGGGTTTGGCTGGCGTATCCTACTACGGTAGCAAAAGCTTTAGGCTGGAAAGTCTGTCCTGCTGTGCCTGCTCTCAGACCAAATGCTCAGAGAGGAATGATGTGTGTGAAGAAACCCGAAGCTATGGATTTTTGTCAGAGGAAACCTCTGTGAGTCTGCCTTTGGTTACTGCAAAAGCCCCGTGCCAAAGTCCGTTAGGGCCCTGCTCAGGTTCTCTCTTAAATAGTTGGGTTCTGGCTTTCCTTTCCTTGTTGCTCCTTTCTTCCCTCTATTATTCCCACTAACTGTTTCTGTAAAAAAGCCTAAGCAACAAACACAAAAGCCATACCCAGTCTCATTAAGCCTGGATACAAAGTTCATCATATGCAATGATGAGGACTGTGCAGAAATGTCATTCTTTACATGCAAGCAAGATGCTTCAAAATCCCACCCATATTTCTGCCTGGCTCCCAGGAGACCGTCCTATAACTTGTCATATTCACATTAATTAATTCAGGGCTTGTTTGTTTTGTCTCAGACTTTTTTTTCCTTCTTTTTTTTTTTTTTGTTTTTTTTTTTTTGTTTTTTTTTAAGGAAAGGCTACCGGATGGTCACAATGAAAAGGGCAAAAGTCACATAGACAGAGTCTTCTGAAAGGTCAAGCCATTAAGAATTTGCTTATATCCTTCATTGTGTCTGCACTTTTGCTACTGATATCCAAAAGCTGCGTCCCAAAGCCGAGCAGGAGAGTCAACTCTCCCGGTCCCGGCGGATGCCGCATCAGTCTCCATTCCTCTGTTGTGCGTAACTTGGCTCCACTCAAGGTTCTCACTGAAATTACCTCCAGTGTTTACCGTCACAGCCCTTGCACTCTGTGTAAACAATTCAAAATATCAGCAGCCACTAATACGCCCTTTAAAACATTGCATCTTTGGAATCCTTGACTACTGTGACAGAGTGAAGAAAAATGCAGATTTAACAAAACATTCTCACAAACCTCAAAATGACTACAGTGAGGGAGAGGGTATACTTGCCACCGATCCTCTAGCCATTTTGATTGTCTGCTTTAAGACTTTTCCTTATTCTCTTTATTGATTTAAGAGTAAAACGTTTGAGAACGTCTATATTCCTGCTACACACAGATTATTGTTGAGTAAAGATAACCATCATCAAAGAAAAATAAAAGACCGGTTTATTCTCATTTGCCCCTTGAAAAATTCCTGCTCAATCAAGAGAAAAATCAGGAACAAGAGATGATGAAATAAAACTCTTTTAGAAGAAAATATTTTTACCAGCAAGGAAAATAGCCTGTTCAGTTAGCTTTTACTGTTCAGTTCTGTTAGAAGTGGTCTTGCCTGCAGACTTCTATTTTCTCCTGGATCTCCAGGAAGATAATTCCAGCTGATGACTTGTGGAGCTTCCAATTCCCACCTTTTATTCTTTAGCAAGCAGTAGAGAGAAACATCTTTAACAGCTTAAAGCTTCAATTCCTTTACTAGAACTATTACTTGTCTTGAAAATATATTTTCCATCACCCATCCAACATCATTTCCCAGTGTTGGTGTGATACAATAGCAAAGCCTGTGGTTTAGCAGTACATTTCACATTCCTTGCATTTAAAATATTTGGTACCAAAACCTACTGTCTCTCAACAATAACCCCGTAGAAAATGTGTAATTAATCAACAAAGTAATTATTTGCAAGGACCTATGGGGGACTTGGTAGTGATAGGTTAATGGTTGGACCCAATGATCTTGGAGGTCTCTTCCAACCAGAACAATTCTATGATTCTATTCTATGATTCTATGACCTTCGTTCCATAAAATAGTGGAAAGTGTTTCTTTCTTTCTCTCTCTCCATCCATTTTTAAGATAAATAAACTTCAGAAGCAAGCGATACCTGAAACGGAACTCTGTATTTTAGTTAATTACAACCAGTAAATTGTCCTGAAGTCACTGGATTTAATTTGACCCACTCAAATATTTTTTTTAAAAGATGATGGGGATATTTAGTAGCTTTTGATGGCATCATGATGATGGCTTTGGGGTACTTACAATAGTAACTTACCCAAGCTAGCAGGAACATTGCTTTGACACCCTCATATAACCCAACCCCTGCTATTCTTCCCTCCAGAATATCCTTCACTGATTTTAGCTTTGATTTCTACTACCCTGAAAACAGTGTGAGACATGAATCTTTTCCAGGTTAATCATGCAGCCTCTGAGGTCTCTCATTTTCCTTTGGTGAGATGAAATGTGAAGGTCTCTGGATCTTAAAGACATCTCAGGACAGCTAAGTGCGACGACTTTCAGATCTGCGAGCACCGTACCGAGCCAGCAGTGTCTCCAGGCTGTGGACTGCAGACCAGTGGTGGTGCAGATACTAGCTATAGGTTATTTGCAGCTGCTCCACAGAGATGTCTAACCCCTCTGTAATGCTGTCACTAGAAACTTGGGAAAATAAGGGTTCCTGTGATGAACTGTAAGGAATGGTAATGGTCCTTGATCCAATAGCATCCCCCAGGGCATCTATCTCAGTAGTGTTGCACAGAACTGTTGCACTTCTAACACGCCTGCACTGGTCATCTCAGGAGCATGGCATCGAGATTACAATTGCATCTTCTTTACCAGTCACAGTTGAACTGGGTCCTCAACCTTTAGCACTAGGCTCACCCTGAAAACACCATCCCCAGCAGATATTACCCACCCCTTGTGCCACTGCCAGGGACTTGTCTTTCCACCGTAAATGGTTAATGCAGTTTCCCAGCGGTGTGAGGCAACTTGACATTCATTTGGGGATGAAAGGATAAAGCCCTGACACGTGTGTGGTCTTAAATACTCCAGGGTCAAAACTGGGCATGAACACAGATGCACCCACAGAAGATGTCTTTATCAGCACAAGTTATTTTGGTTTTAGTTCCCATAGGGTAATAAACTGTACTGACAGAAGGTACTGTGGTGCTGACCGAATGGTACTTGTGCTCGGAGCTACAACTTTGGGAGACAAAAAGCTCAGACCCCTATCAGACAGAGGCACAGCAATTAAAAAACTGCAGTCAAGTGGAAGCCTAGAACAACGTAATCAATAGACATACACAAAAGCTGATGATGTTTTGCTTTTGTGGACCTCAGGCCAGCTGGGAGGGCACAAGGGAGGATCACTGGTGCCAACACCCTGAAACAAAGACACGGCTCTCCTGGCCACCTCCCAACCCAATCGCACATGCACATTTCAGCATCATCGGTACAGCTGTTTCTGCACCACACAGCCAACCAGCCTGGGGGTTAATTGGTTGAAAAATTAACCCAGAAAGTGAAGAGGAAGAGAAAGTTGTGGGGTCTTTTGCCTCAACTCACAGAGCTGTCACATGCAAGCAGCTGAGCTGGCACTACCAGACAGGAGGACGCTCCCTTTGGGGGGCGTTATCCTGTTTTGTTAGCAGAGGTTTTTCACCATGAAGTCACAAGCTCTGACGCTGCCTTGTCTCCATCGTCATTTTGATGCATTGCTAGTCTCTCTTTCTAGCCAGATGCAGACCTACTTTCATATCCACACTAAGTGGTGCCTCCCCGCCCCCAACAGAGCATATATTTCAAGTTCTTTAGCATTGTAGAAACAGGTTTTCATCACCACACCCCATTCTACTGCTCTCTACCTGTTTTGGAAAGGGGACAGAACTTGTATATCCCTTTTTACATATTTTTCCTTATAATACAAAGCTCTTGGAATATCAGTCAGGAAAACCCGTACCTAGTTTCAGGCTATATCCACCCTTCTTCTGCTCCTCCGTTGCCATCAAACCACAGTTTCACTTATAAAAATCACTTCTTTTACAGGAACACAAGACACTGGTAATATCCTTGATTCCTCCTGCTCTCTTCCTATGTGCTACGTAGGTAAATGAAAGATGGACTACCTTATCTTGTTGGGGTGCCTTCCACCATTTTCGGTTCACTTCTCCCTCTGAGCAGGGTCTGGCTGAAAAGCTCCCTTTGCAGGCCATAGACACCACCTTCAAATTGCGAACTACGGGAACATGGATATCCGGCATCAGAATTGACATGGATAGGATTTAGAAATCTCTCAAACAAGGGCAAACTGCAACAACATAAACATAAGACTTTCAAAGTGACATGGAAATGCAGAAAAACAGGCTACTCTTAGCTACACTGGGAATTTCTGACTTACTTCTTTTGGAGGCTCTGTTAAGAACAGTGTTGCATCCTCCTGCTCCGGACTACAGCCATTGTCTCAAATATTCACTAACAATTCAACCAGAATCGTCTTAGAATTCCTCTACACATCACACTATCATTCTAGTTTTGATCTCATTTACCTGATCAGTGATTAAAGCAATAAACCTCTGAAATTCAATGGAATATGAGAAAATACTTAAGAAATAGGGGCAAAATCCTACTTCAACAGTGCTGGCTATACCTGCTGGGAGGAAGTCTCTAACTTCTGCAGTGAAATTCTGCAGAAAACAATTTAAAAGGTGTTAGGATTATCTGTCCTGTGTCCCTTCAGCAGATAGTTAACTGTCATCTATATAACTCAAGTGGTACTGGTTAGGTTGCCAGCTCTCATGCTTAGGATTAACGCATATTTTTGCCTGTAAGTTAAAAGATTAAATAGTTAAATAAACCAGAGGATAACAGGTCACCCAAGTGTAACAGCTAGCATTAATGGAAATATGACATAAGTCTCAGTACCCCGTGAGTACCAGAATTTTTCTAGTTTAAAGTACAGGTCTCACATTTTCCATTTACCTCAGTGAGAATTGCAGGGTCTCAAAACTTCCCATTTTAGAGACTGGAGCCAAAAGCTTTCTGCAGCACTGAAGATTTCACCTCATAGATGAAAGCGACAGGCAAAATGTTGTATCGCTCAGTGGGCAACAGGTCCAGATGTTACTCACCAAATACAGATAATGTCTCCTTGCAACATAGTCCACCAACGTCTTCACTCCTCAGACACAACTTGTGCCACAAAGTTCATGAAAGGAAGTCCTCGGTAGCCTGGAGACTCTCTGAATCTAGAGAGCAAATTCTTGTTGGGTTCAGAAAAGCACTTTTAGTGGGAGTATTTCAGGATTTTAAAAGCACCAGACACTGCAGATACTCAGTGATAAGGAGGTTTGTGGTGATCACAAGTAAAGTTGGGAGCCGCGGGGAGAACTTAGGGGCTCCCATCTTTTTTTCCGTGCAGTTATGAGATAAGGATTAAATTTTTCCCCTTTGTGGACCGAGTCGGTACCTGTTCGGAAACACTCGGTGAAGTCCTCTGTTAACCTTGCTGCTCCTTGCCATAAATTTTGGCCCGCTCATAAGGATGAGTAATACTGCAAAAAAATCCAGACTCATTCCTTTTGTCTCCCACTGTGGCTTGAAAGAGCTATCATATTGCAGGTCTTTTTTATTGAATCTTAAGGCATTTAAAGAAAGATTCTAATGTCACTCTTCGAAAAGGATATTGGTCTGTGAAGAGCATGCGATTACAAGGTACATACCTAGATGTTGACTCAAGTGTTTGTTTCTGATATTTGTGTAGGATATTACCTGGCTGGTTCCTGTCTGCTCCTGAGTAAAAGCTACTGAAGGAATGCGCGGTACAACAAAAAGACCAAATCCAAGAAAACCAAACCAAACCAACCAAAAAAAAAGTGCTTTACAATTTACGTAGTCACTTAAAAGACTGTGTAAAACTTGAGAATGGAGCTTAGGAAGAATTCTGGAGCTTTTTCTTTCATCCACTGTTTTCTCTTACTGTGGTGGAGAGATACTACGTCTAAGTATTCAACAAAAACTCATTATTTCAGTTAAGTAATAAATAGCGCGTCAGCTTGGCACGCTCAAGGAATGTTTCAGCAGTATCTTTGGGTTTCCTATTGGAAGAGATATTGAATACTAAAAATGGAAGTCCAGGCAAAAAGTTGTTTCATTCCCATAAGCCAGGCTGTACCACGCCGCGGGAAGAGCACGCCTCTCTTCTGCCTCTGGTTTCTGTAGCTCCGTGCCGGGAGGAGTGAAGAGCATGGAGCCCAGTATGGCCCCTCCTGCCGCCCCAGAGCCCCGGCACCCCGCGCTCTAGTCAGCACTGAAGTTTGACACGGGTTTGAAGCAAAACAAACTCACCCAGCTGGACCAAAATGAATGTCAGTGAGGTGGATAACAGGAAAAAGTGTAAAAGCATCAAAAACAAAGACCACAATGATGAACAAGGCAAAATCTTTTTTTAGGGGAGTGTCAGCCAGTTTTTAGGTGGTCCCTAGGATCTTCGCATTCACAAAAAATGTCTCAAGAAATGTTCCCTTTGTTCCCAGACTTCTTTTCCATTCTCACTGAAGGCAAACCCCACAATGCCATGAACAAACACTAAGACAAACAATATAGGAGTATTAACACGTTTTTCTGAACCTAATGAAGCCTCAAGTCGTACCTTCAGACATTTGAGTACCAGGTCGTCTGGATTCAGAATTTGGTCTAAAACTATATATCAAGGTGAAGATGTCAAAAACCAGGCAAACTGAAACGCCAGATTTTATCCTCCCCCAAAGGAGCATTTCTGTCCAGGGTGCAGCCAACATCCCTCAGAGGCAGCAGCAGAGCATGAGAGCAAGTTCAAGGCATGTTTCAGGGAAGAGGTGAATGCCAAACCTGGGGTGGTTTGTATGCTGCTAATTCCTGCCCTCCTCTCTGCACTCCAGGAAAATCCTCTCGAAACACACACTGTGCCATAAGCTGAGGAAACCTCCTGCACGGGAAGTAAGAGGGCTGAGGAGGAAGGTGAGTAGTATTCGGTCAACAGCAGCTGCTTGGGAAGGAAGGGAAGGAAATCTGGAAATATGGAATTTGTTGATTCTTAATAGCACAACTGCAACAGGACTTGAACCCAGAAGCTGGGAAATGTCAGAGTCTCCCTTCCCTCCCAGCACAGCCTCGCCCTAAGGGCCAGGGCTGCGGCCGGCTCCAGAGCGGCTGGTGGAGGGGTGCTGGAGCATCCCGCCAAGGCAGTGCCATGCAGCCAGGGACTAGCACGCCATCAGCAACGAAATAACTTTGGGCCGTATTACCCTTAAATGAAAAGGGACGCTGCTGCTACTGTTGGCAGCAGAGGACCTGAACAATCACGATTTTAATTGCGCTCACTGTGCTACGATTTAAAGACTTGAAGAGACAGATTTCCAATCTGTCTTTGCTGACCCTGAGGCCCTCCCTATTTCAGGTTCACTTTTGTGCGTGTACCTTAGGTCAGACGGATACAGAAGTCTCTCCCTCTCTGTGACCTAACTGCTCACACAATTTAATTTGTGGATTTGTGCCGGCAGAATAAGAGGTCAGCTCCTGAAACCCCAGCCTTAACATGTCCTGTTGACAGCTTCTCAGATATTGCCTATCTGCTACCCATATCACAGCGCCTGTATTCTCTCCTCATAGCAGTAACAAACCTCCCTTCATTCTCCAACCTGTCATCTTTTCGCCCTGTGATTTCCAATAACGTCCTAAAAAAACCAGCAGAGGCTGAATGAAAGAGCTGAGAAAACACTGCAACCGATGCTATGCTCCTGCATAATCCCCTAAACCACGGCATATATTAATATAAATCTATAATAAGAGTAAAGCCCTGGAACAAAACAGTACAGGTTTTCCCTTGTTTATTTGTTTGGGTTTCTCTTTGTCACTCCGTGTATGTTAATATAAAAGACTGTAAGCAGCGGTACGCGACCAGTGCATTACTCTCAGCTAATGCATGCCTATGAGGCATTCCAGCTGCTCCTTCAACCTGAGCTGTTTTGTAATGCATGTGAACCTTGTTTGAGCTGGCATGATATAGTATCTGGAAGAGCAATTTAATGCAATCTCTCATCTATTTCACTGATTGCAACCATTTAGTGCAATCTTAAAGAAAGATGATTAGAACTCACTGGTTCTTAATGTTTAATTTATTTACATTCATGTCTGCTAGAGAGCTGTTTCATTCATCTCCTAAATGATAGCATAAAATCATTGAAAAATGATGTGCAATAAACATTATTATTATACTGCTGTCCTCACTAGCAGATAACAACTGCTGTCATTCGTAACACTGATTGACCTATATGGCACAGCTCTTTAAATTCTAGCCATAATAAAACACATTACAGGCATAACAGTTCTGTATTGATGCCTGGCACAATAACAGGTTTTTAGTTAAAATAAAATTCAAGCAAGACTGGCATTTCTGTGCAGGTAGGTTGAAGCACAGCTACTCTTCGAAAGAAAAAGACTCGACACATAAATGTCATATTAGCTGAAAAGAAAGGGTGAATTTTTGGAACCGTGACTGCATCCTAATTGGCACTTCTGGTGTTGTTGCCTGGTGCAGAGGCATTCATATTAAGCTGAACAAATGCCACATTTGCATTTCCGATAAGTGCTAGCATTTTTCACATTTCTCATGCATCTCTTGTTTAAATAAGCATACCTGAAAAGTTACCTAAATTAGCCTGCCAAGATAGCTTTCTTTCTCATTCTCATTGGTGGAATTGTGGAATTTTTATAATAATAACCTTGATTCAAGGTAAAGAACCCTGCCAGCAACATGTGGGGGATTAAAATGAGAGCAACATCAAAAGTTAAAGTGGTTGCAATGGGTATCTTCTAACAAAGCAGCAGACAACAGCCTGTGCCAACAAACAAGAAGTATTTAACAAAGTTTCCAGTAAATGAATGCATTCATGAGTGTAAAACTTTTTTTTTTTTTAACATAATAAAGATATTTTGTGATTGCAATATTATAAAATGCTGTTTCTTTTATTTGGCATAATAATATTCGTCATATTATTACTTCTTTCAAAGGTACTGTACTATTATAAAAGAAGGTATATATTTTTCTTGATGGAATCAAGGTAATGAATAATTGAAAGTTACTCTTCATTCCAGCTGTGCAGTGTGACTTCTAGGTTTCCAGTAAAAAGAAAAAAAGGAAGTAAAACTAAGTTACTCCTGCATAATGTATGGATGCATACATAGATATGCAATAAATAAATAAATAAATAAATAAAGGTATAACGTTTTAACTCACTCCCCCACCTCCTGAAACACAACACTGATTAGACCCATCAAAGTGTTCCTCTAATAAGGAACCTGGAGTCAAAGCGCAGCTTTCGTTCAGGAAATGGCTACGCAAAATGGGCGCTTTCCACTTGTGCAAACTAAAAAGGCACGTTACTTTCCTTGAAGTCCCAACGTCGAAAGAGGCAGACAGACAGACGGAGGGAGGGATGGACTCTCTTCTTTCCACATCACGCCACATCGCCATCTGAATTGCTTGCCAGGTTCCAGCCTGTCGCGCGTGGGCAAGCCCTGGGTGTCAGCGAGGTGAGGTTGCCCAGGTGTCACTGTCCTTTGCCAGCCAGACTGATAGAGCCAGCGATGACTCGGGAAGACTGAGCCTAACTCCGTCTTTAGGCTGAACTTCCGCAGCTGAAAAGTAAAGGAACAACCCGTCTCATGTGACGCAGGCTGAAAATAATGCACACAAAATTAGTCAGGTGCAAAAAAAAACCCCAAACAGAACCCACTTTAAGTCCCTTTTCAGAGAACAAGCAAATGATAGTAAAATATGGATACTTGGGAATCCACAAAGGACTAAATCAGGGCTGGCAAGTAGTTCCCACCGCTATTTGTCGCTATTGCTGTGTTTAATTATTTTTTCTTTATGTTTGCTGATATTATTTCTGTATATACCTGCACACATACACACAGAAGGGGGTGAGGGAAGAGTTTGGAGAGAAAGCTGGTGGGCTTGCAGATGATGACAGGGGTGACGTGGGAGCACGACTGCAGGGATCTCTCAGCACCAGTCTCAGCTCTGCCGAGCGATGGCTTTCTGGGGGGTACGGACCCTGTGAGTCCCTAAATGGCTACTCCCACGCAGAAAGGGGAATGATCTTATAAAGCTGCACTCTCTGCTCTTCTGTAACCAAAATCCCATACTCCCTCTATAAATTCCTTTTCCATGGCATAATTCTTGAACAACCAGCTTCTTTAAACGGAAACATAGCTACTTATACAACCGTAAGACAACAACTCAAAAACCCGGACAAACAGTCTACTCCAAACAGCAGAGGTTTAGTTCAGTGTCAATGACGTACAAATGGTATTGGCTTTTCTTTTAACTTTTGTGTTTCTCTTACCAAATTTCGTGGCTTCCTTTTAAAATGCTGGGTCTTCCCCGCTCTAAATAACCCTTCTTGGGATTGCTGGAGTCGGAGGTTCGGAGCAAAGGCTGTTCAGGACACGATACAGCTGCTTCCCTTTTCTAAGCACTGAAACAAAACTCTTCAGGGCAAGCAATAGGGAGCTGTGGCACCTTTCAAAATTCATGCCCAACTTAGGTTGCATCAGCTGAAAAAGAACAAAACAAGAAATGTTTCTCTGATGTCCTCCCAGTGTATTTAGCTGCTATATGCTAGCCTGAGGTGGCTGGGGTGGTAGGGCGTCAGGCTCTGGGGTATCTTTGGGTTTTAGTTCTCTGGAGATTCTTTAAAATCCAGTAAAACTTGCTTGAAGTGACCAGGCATACAGTGACCTACTTTGTTAAGTGCAGTAGAACAACCGCATCACTGCTAAAGGAGCATTAGCTTTCTACTGCAAGTAAAGCTTCACCTGTTTCTAGTGAATTTTGAGCAGCTTTCATCGCCTTGGCAAGAGATTAAGAGTTCCTTCCCCACTTTCCTCCACTTTGCCTGGCCAGAAGAAAGAGAGAAGAGCAGCTACCCCAGCTGTGCTCTCTCTCCAGCGTGGTGTACACGTGGTCACCGAGAACAGTTTTCAACAGCCAGACAGCTATCCTTCCTGGAGAAACGAAGCTGTGCTAGATACTGTAAAATTAGGAGTAGACAATGTTTGGTGTTTAAAAAATCCATTTCCCTGGTTTCCATCGGCCATTATCACTGCTGCCTGCATCCAGCTAGATGAAAACAGCTTGGCAGCTCCAACTGTGCTTGTTCCTGCTTCGTTGTGCTGGCACAGGGCAATAGAGTGGATTGAAAAGCTCCGGAACCCTCACTGTACAGATCAGCAAGACTTTCCATTAATGCTATGTGATCGCTACTACCCTGATCCCTATAGCTATGAACTGGACTTTCTGATAAAAACAGGTTTTGGTGTCAGGTTAAAAAAGAACCCAATACAATAGGTTCAAAATATGTACAGTGTCCACCAGAGATGGGGGAGCAGTGGAGGCAGCCATTAGTCAACCGAGTTGCTCCAAACTGGCAAAATCCAAACTGGGAATGTGCAACTGTACCGGACAAGCGGGGACCCTCTCTGTCTCCAGCCTCACACAAGTGGCATTCATCCCTTTCGCTGCTATTCCACCCTTCCTGACTACCTAGGCTATCGGCCCATGAACAGGTTAACTTTTGGCAAGCTATCTCGATTTTTAAAAGCTGTAAATGACAACACAACTCTTAAAAGCACTGCAGGCTTACCTGAAGAGCAGCAAAAACACCAGCAGATGAGTCAGGGCAAATCATGTCACACTTCCAATCGCTTGCACAGTGTAATTTGCTCCAGGTTTATGACTTCGGTGTCAGCTCCTTGCTCAGGGGTGCCTAGTCTTACAAAGTCTGAGCTAGTCACACAGCAAGATTTAATGCCAATAACTCTACCTCCCAAATCCTTGTTATGTGTGTGCTGTGGATAGCACAGGACAGAGCAGGGAAAAGGCAGCAACTACTCTCTTAAGCTCCTTTTGAAGCTTCTGGTATTTCATGGCTATCCGAGTGCCAATTAGGACTCTGATTTAAAGTTTCAGCAGTCCCCAAGGACAATGGCAGCCACAGCAGAAAAGTAAATACTTGAGTTTTCCTTTGCCTTGCACTGATCAAGGAAACACTGACACCAATATATTTTCCCATTTCTCTGTGACTATTATTTGCAACCAAAAAACTACTTCTAGCCAAAAGAGTAGAGAGAGTCAGGCAGAATGGTGAATTGGGCCCACTTTGTTTCCGTTCTTAGGAAACAAATGAAATTATGATGTGCCAACCAGAACAAGGTTGCAAGACTCAACCTTCATGGATAATTCCTTTTATCTGATCACCTCTTACAGAGTACACACAAGCGGAGCAGTCCCTCTTCTTACTAATTTGGCCCATTTATTCTCCATGCTTCTTTAGAAATTATTGAGAAAAGCAGGCAAATTATGGGCCTGGAAATCTACATGGCTCTGTTTTGTACAAAGCATTGTGACCTTTTTCTGCTCTCCAATAACTACGAAGTGTCTTGCTTTTAAAAGTTCGAACTTGTCATTTTGTTAATCCTGGATGACAACAGGCGTGCACCATATATTTGAAAGGTATTGGTTGGAAAATAGGAATGATATTAACATTCAAATTGATTAACCTTTGCAGGGATGTCGTATTATACTGGCAGAAGATGGGCTGAATATCAACAATACTACTTTGGGAGTCCGACTGAAGCGCTCTGATTCACCACCCCTACAGGCACCCGTTTCCTCCCTCTGGCCGAGGGGGAAAGCTGGCCTCCTCATGGCACCTCACCTGCTGCCTCTTCCACTGGTCCCTTTACCATGCTTTAAGGCATGACACATACTTTCCAACCACCACCATCCAAGCAATGGTGCCAAGGATGGAAGACCAGGGTAGTAGAGAACCTTTGCCAATCTGCCCAGGTACTTATGGTTTTTACTCCTGGCTGGTTGTTCGTCGGAGCATCCTGCAGGTATAGTCCCACCCCAGGTGCTGGGGCTCAGCCCAGCGAGCTTCCCAAGGCACCTTTGCCATGGCCACCGCCAGCACTGGGCACGGCTGGCAGGGGATGCCGCTGGCTGCTGCTTCCCGTGGAAGACACGAATTCAGCTTTTAGAGCGCTCCGTTGGTGTTTCAGTGCAGAGCCAGCCAGCTCAGCTTAACGGCAATCGTGTCAGCCTCACTTCTCTAGCAAGCAAGGGAAGGACCCACCTCCTTGAAGCTGTTCCCCAGCGAGGCACAGAGTACAGCTGGAAGCAGCAAAGCCTTCCTTATGCAGAACTAGAGGGTCAAAATGGTCAAACCTGCTAGTGGAGATATTTGTAAAGCCTCTAAGATTTCTGAAATTCACCACAAAAAATATTAAAAGTATTATCATATCTGCCATTCAGTTTAGGTACCAGAATTTGGGTTGTTATTTTTGATTTTAAAAAAAAATATTTTTTTTTTTAAAGAAAAAGCTGTTAAATTGCTTCTTTTAGAGACAACTACATCTCCTTTCTTTTTACGTCAGTGGCCAGGAGTGTAAAATGAAGAATGAAAAATCTCAGGTGCCTGAGAAAGGCAATGAAAGTTGGTATCTGTAGCAGTAGGAAACGATATATTTTTCCTCATTTCCTATTCTGAGTCCATGTGCAAGATGGGGCTCACACTGCAGTATGGGGCAGCATGAACCAAAAGTGCAAACGGCAAGAATGAACACACCTTAGAAAGAGAAATAGGAACTAGTAAATGGGAGCTGCCCTGTAGAAAAAATGTAAACTGCCCTGGTTTTATTGCTACTGTGTGTCCTGAAAAGGGGACAACGCAGTGTAGGTAGGTGGGGAATGATAGGGTGCATTCATTCAAATTGGAAAACAATCTACTTCACATAGACTTCACCAAAAAAAGACAACCTCTACTTATTGAAATCCAAAAATGTTTTGCATCTAGGTTTGTGCTGCTTACAATGTCCTCTGTAAACAGACAAATGATACCATTCTTTTCATTACATGGAAAGTAACATTCAAGGAAATAAAGCCCTGGCTAATAGCTATATCTTTAAAAAAAAAAGTAATATGCAGGAGAAACCTGGCTAGACTTAAAGAGTATTCAGCTTCTTCTCCAACATAGGCAGCAATTGCCTTCTCAGGCTATAAATTGTGAGAATGGGAACAATTGGATTCTAAAAGTGCTTTTACGATTACCACTTACTGTTTGTGGAGCTGGTATGTTTTCAAAGGTATCACCATTACATGGCAAACTCTGATTAAAAAGATGAAACATAAGAGTTTTATTTATAAGTAATACTAAATAATCTCCAGCTCCGTTTTATTGCACATAAAGGACAGATTAGAGTTTAGAAGTTCTATTGTTAAAGCTGCTGTTATTAGCTGGACCAAAATATTAAAGTAATGTTAACCAAATCATATATAAGGCACTCAAAGTGCACAGGGTTCAGATCCTGGTTCTATTTAAATGAGCAAGCACTTTGCCCCTGACTTCAAGAGGAAGGGTTGAATCTGGGAACTATGTAGGCAGCAACTCATCCAGTACAAGTCATGTCTCTTTTGTGTAGCTGCACTGCCAGTCTCCACCTATTCATCCTGGTTTCAGTCCCCTAATGGGCTCCAACAACTTAGCAAAAAGGTCAGAGGATGAAGAGGACACTGTGTCCTCGTTGTGCTAAACACCAGGGTGAGGTAGGGAAAGCCTAAGGAACTCCATCCCCAATCCACAGCATTATCAGAAGATACCTCCTTTTAATCTGCTCTTGGGGTACCAGACAACCAAATCACCTACTGAACCATAACCAGCACTACACTCCAGCTGCTAAACACACCACCTTGTTTTCCTTTGGTAACTCCTGGGGTATTTCCATATTGTTAATTCTTCTTTAATTGCAATCATGGTAACTGTCTCGTACTGTACTAACATGCCAGAGTATTTGCAAATCTTTATATAATTTAGGCACCAATCTGACTGACCATATTCTAAAAGATCATCTTCTGTGAAGAAGTCATCAGTGCTTCTTTCATTTTCTGCAGTTGCAATAAATTTATTCTTGGGGTACCCTTTCTTTTCTTGTACCTTCCTCTGTGTCCTAAATTCCTTCTCTATTTTCCACCCCTGCCTGCTTCTCAATGATCACATGTAATGTCCCCTCATAAATATAAGAAGAATATCCATAGATCCCAGTGCAGTGCCCTTCCATCTAATAGCAACTTAAAGGGGCTGAGGGCCAATACGCATATAAGCAAACTGCATACTGCTGTACATCCTGTGACTTGGTGGTCTCTTGCTGCCGAATAAAGAGAGAATAAGAAAAAAATAGCATATTTACATCACTGAATGCCTCCAAAGAGCCTCCAGTCTTTCATTAGGCTCTTTTTGACAGTGAAAATAAAATTTCTGCTATTCCAAAACAGGTGGTGGAAGTTACCATAGTCTTCGCGTTCATCAATATCGTCATGAACTGAAACTTTCTTATTGCAGTTATTTCTCTTCCTTAAATGAAGAGGCTGCTTTCAACACACTCTGAGCCAGATTTCTTCTCCCTTCCTCTACCAAGACTGCAAAGCCCCATCCAAACCCCTAGCTGAAACCTTACCAGTCCACATCAAGGTCACTGTTCCGTGTGTGCTGCTGAAATCACTACCAGACACCTGGTCATCAAAGTATTTTTCTGCAGTGTGTGCTGCTTAATAAACAGCCACAGATATTATAAAAGTGGGGCCCATAATGTACTTCTGACACCTCAGCTTGTAAGATTCAGTGTGGAAACAGGTCGAATTCAGTTTCTTCCCCATGACCGCGACTACGTTACTGAACATCCATCCAGCATTGCTGGGAACTGCAGGATGGCGACAGCTTTGCACTAGAGACAAGGCTGGACAGAAACTACTCGCTGTTCCCTCCCTGCTCCCCGTGCCCAGCACGAGCAGTTACCAACACATGCAAATATCTGGCTTCTAGTCCCAAATCATCCCCTGCTCTTCTGAAAGCGTCTCTGAAAGCAAAAGTCCTGTGAGCAAATTCCTACCTTTTACGCATTCTGTACAAATGCAGCATGTTGTTACTATTCCCCTGCATATTTTTAACACAGACAAATGTAGCACAAGAAAGGGGTGTGTAAGTCCTCCCTTTCATACCTGTAAGCCAACAGACTTTAGCTGCAGCTTTCTGACCGAGCCAAAGCAGCAGTCACGGCACGTTCCCCTCCATGCAGAACAAGCCTGGCGCTCGCCAGAATGACAGTACCTGTGCGATTCCCAGGGCACCAAGGATTTGTCTTCCTCCTTTGTCACTGCTGCGCTGGAAGGAGACACTTCTTGTTTTCGATGGGTGGGAAACAAACCCTCGTCGTTTCTTAGACCTGTATTAATACAACATATTAAAATCTCTCTTCAGTCGGCAGGACTTCTGGGGTTACGCATCAGTAAGGATGTAAAAATATTTTGATCTTCTCTGCCAAACTACTTTCTGGAATGAAAGATACATAGAAGTTTTTTTTACAATCTGTAGTGACTTCTTGGATATTTTTTATTTATATGGTTATATATATGAAACTATTGATATCTCTATGTAGCAGCAGATACAGCTCCCATATTTCTAACAAATAAGACTGTGTTACTAGATGTGTACTATGAATTGCCTGGAGATACTACCACAGAACTGTATGTTTTATCATGCAAGTTGAAAACTAGATTGTTTTGTTCCCTTGTTGACTGCAACACACACAAGGAACTCTGTAAACTCCAAATTACAGCTGCCGAATTTTTTGCACATTCCCTAGTCAATTCAACAAAAATAAAACGGAATCTTTAAATCATTATAATCTGAAGCAACCTGGAAAATATGTGGGTGGAACTGATGGAAAGATGGAGGAAGGAAGAAAAATGCACCAGGATATATATAACAAAAACAGACCTTCCCTTGAAGTTTACTGCTTACGTGCCCATTGATGGAGAGGGACGCAGCAGCTGGGACGAATGATATAGTCTAAATCTGAAATAGTTATGCTTGGTATGCTACATAATACTAAGGTTTCAAATCTACATTACTGGCTCCCACATATCAGTTTTGATGCTAGCTGTTCAGAAGCCATGGAATCACTAGAGTCCCAAATATCAAAACATAGTCAAAATTACAAATGACAATTGCAAAGCTGCCTTAAGAAATGAAGACGAAAGGTGTAGGAGCTCAGCAAAGTCGCCAGACTATACAGCCCAAAAGCCTTCTTCCAGTCAAAAGAGGAAGAGTCTCCAGTCTCTGCATCTGTGGAAGAGAAGGTATTCCACCACCTTTTGCAACAGCTGCCCAAAAGCCGTGTAAAATGAGAACAATATGGAGAAGTTAAGGGTCAGTATCTGCAGTTAGCATATTTTCTTACATTCCATTATGGAGGGCAAATTCTTTTTTCGACTGGCTGAAAAAAATGAAGGAAAGTTTTTAAAGAATCTATGGACATATCAGCCCCAAGCATTCAAAAATTGCATACAAATGCATGACCTTCAAGAGTTATCAATTCAGCTTAAACATTTGAGATGAAGACTTATTCTCAGTGAAGTAGATGGCAGATTTGATTTCAATGGAGTATAGATTCCACTCTGTCAGATTTCCTAAAAAGCTTCAGGTTGATTTTATTTGCAGGTCAGGTTTTTAAGCCTGCAAGGTGCATTCAAGTTACATTTTCAATTTTTTCCCTGAAGAAGAGCTAAAAAAAAATACTTAGATTTTGGAAGAACTGAGATTCTCATTAAAAAAACAATAGAGAGACACAGACCTGGAACTTTAAAATACACCACATTTGAGACACACAATGAGAAAACCCTTCCGCAGTTCAGGGCTGTCAAAATCCACCTAGTTAATAAACTTTAGCAGGAAGGATGAGACTAGCATTGCCAACTCTGCTGGAAGCGGGTTGGTTTGTTTGTTTGTTTGTTTTAAAATACTGGGTTCAAATTAACCCAGTAAAATAAAAAGCTTAGGTTTAATTTTGAGAAAAGTCATTTTGGGATATGGTAAAGGAGCTCACCTCCTGACTTGGTATGCACCAGGGTCTGGCATTTCAAAAAGTCAGCAAGAAATTCTACTATCCATCTTACCAAGACAGGATTTCACATGGGAATAAATCCTCTTCTACTCAGGCAGGTCATTTTTGCCAGCAACCTTTCTGAATAAAAGTTGTGCAGTGATAAAAATAATAAAACCACAACCAGTTACATTTATCAATGATCAGATACTGTGACAAGGAGCAAGATTTGTATAGAGTAGCCAAATTTAGAGAACAGAGGAGTGCAAGAGCCTCTAATATATTTTATTGGGAATGTAAACTCTATGCATAAACAGACAAATTTAGGTCATTACAACCTACCAAAATGGAGTTTTTGTAGGACAGTGAGAACCAAACAGACAGTTTGTCTTCCAAAAGCTCTGGAAGGACAAAGCAAATCCTTATAAAGAAAGAAAGAAGGAAAATGTTTTAATCAGTCCACCCAAAACATTACTGGACATAACAATTTACAGTGGCCCACAGGGCTACAGGAGGAAATACAAGTCCCCCAAAATGTGCTCACATTGGCTGTGAGACGCACTAGTAACTTGTAACCGTGCTGAATTGCTTCTCTTCTCTTGTTTCTCAGTTTCTGCTTTCCTATCTCTCAATAAATCTGATTAAATTGTGCTTGCTTAGTGAAGGGCAAAGGAAAGAGGAGATGGAACTGGCTGGGATTGAAAAGAAAAGCAAGGAAATGAAAAAGGCAAGAAAGAGAAGTTGGGGGGGGTGTTAAACCTTCTATACCCTATGACACTTAACACTGTGCAACTTAAAACAGAAAGGGTTTTGGAAAAGCTCAGAACAAATACTGTAAAACAAAGGAAAAAACCAGCTCCAGATAAAACATTTTTCTAAGGTCTGTGCCCAGATTACATTGTAATAACATAAGCAGAGGCCGGGGTTGATTTTTACATTACCTGTTAGACTCCAATCTAATTAGCCGTGTAACTAGCTTAAAAATTTGGAAGCTTTTCTCCGCTTTGAAGACTTACGGAGTTAGACATCAGTTCTTCATACCGCTGTATAAGCCTTTATGTCGTGATCACTGAAAAGAGTTCTTCTGAATACACTTCAGACACAGGCATGGAAACCCAATATAGAAAGTAGAGGGTTTTTTTGTTTTAATCCCCTGAACAAGAAATTACAGGCTGAGAGGGGAGGTGAAACTCAGTTTTCAAGCCCTACATTCGTTCAGGGTGCAGCGTTACTATCGAATGTGTTGATGGTGGCCCTGTAAAGGAATTTGCAAAGGACTTTCTAAAAAAATAGACCACTAATAAAGAAAAATCCGCACCACTTGATCAGGTTCACCACCACACTTTTTAGCTGACTACTCCATATGATCTTTTGTCTGTCTCCACTCCTTCCCGTCTGTTCAGATGGAACAGTGCCCACTCGCAAATTGGACAGTCCCTGTTGCAGAGATGCCAGATGCAGAATGAATACTTGAACAACAGGAAAAAAAAAAGTAGCTTACAGACACTTCTGACTGCCAGCGAGACACGGCTGCGTTGCAGAAAGCACATTGAAAAAAAAAATAAAACAAAACAACACAACACACCAAAAAAACAAGAAACAACCGTGGCTAACTTTTCAAAAAGCTGTAGCTGAATCACAGTTGCAAAGTAGACAATCGCCTCCTCGGTCATGCCCGGGAGTGCATTGGCAGGCCAGCAGATGCCAGCAGTAGAAGAACAGTAAGACTTAAGATTTGCTAGGTGCATTAACCAAAGAGAAGCAAACTTTTAAGTGGGTCCGCTCAGAGGGTGCGTTATTTTCAACGAGCATCTCAATGTCAGAGGAAGCCCTGGCTGGCAATTGTTTATCACCCCTAACATGTCTCAGGGCTTTTGCTGCTAAGGTAGCGATAGGCTGCAAACACCACTAGGTCCGAGAAGTAACATTTCCTCTATTTTTTACTGCACTAGAGCCCCAGGAAATGTCGCTTGCATGCACGTTTACTTCATCAAATATGGAGACTGACATTTTATTCAAATCTATCCCATTTGTTTGTCAATAATTGCATAGCAGTATATTCTGCTGTACAATAGGGAAATGAGGGAAAACAATAGGGACATGCAGGGAAAATCCAGCCACTGAAAAGTGCACCCAGCAAAGCTCCAAACACAGTGATGTTCCCCCCTACCACCATCCAAGAGTCTGCACCTGTAAAAAATACTATTATTTTCAGATTTCTTCTGGTCTCTGTGGAAATGTGTTCAGGGAAACACAAAAAGCAGCCAGTCAGATATATAACCAGGGTCAAGGGAAAGATGTCTAGAAGAGGAGAGCAGCTTTTGCTGATGGCTGAAAAGGTGGTGAAGATCCATTGAACCGCTGCTTTGCCGGGATGAGAGGTGAACCTGGAGGCACCATTTGACTGTTTTACGACCACAGTGTAACTTTGTGTAAATAGCTGAGATGATAGATACTGCTTAAGCTCTAGGCTAGGTGGTAAAACTTTTAGGCTCAATCTTACAAGGGCACAGTCCCAGCTGATTTCAGTGGCCTGTCAAAAAGCCTGGGAGCTGCCATTTCTCCCCCCCGCCTCTACAGCTTCAACTCTGTGCCCTTTTGCCTTAAACTGCTGTGAAGAGGACTGGCTAGGGAATACATTTTTAAACAGAGAACAGTTATTAAATGCTAAATTTCCACCAGTATAAGTCATTTAGTATTAATAACTTCACTTCATAATTAACTTTGCATAACAATAGTATCTGGATACCCTCATACAGTGATAAGCAACAGGCTCCTCTGCCCTGGAGACAATACAATCAAAACTGACAAAAGAGAAAAAAAAGATAATGTACAGAGAGATTGAGTGAATGTCCAAGGTCACACAGACCGTGTGCCATAGAGGCTGGAGCTGAACCCAAAGATTGGGAGTTACACCGGCAACTGCTGCTATTTTAATGTTCCTAAAGGAGATAGCCCTAAGGCGGCGCAGCAAAGGAAGATGTATTACGGATCTAACTTCCACCTGAGGATTAGTTATCCGTGAGGTCAACCAAATCGACCAGCAGAGCATGGTCTGATCCATCTGCAGTTTAGAAGGCAGTCCTTCATCTGTCACAGAGCCACAGTGAATGCTGAAAGAGTTAACAGACCTCTTCGGTGGCGGCGTTTAATTTGATGCCTTAGACTGCCTCTGTTATGAATGCTACTGAGACAATGTGAAAGTAGATGAATGTCACAGCAAAATTAACACGGAGCAATGTTAATGTTTATTAACCTAAAAAGGTTTGGGGAGCATTAAAAGGAATAAAAACAGCTGGGTGTTCCGCAAAATCTTTTTCCCTGCCAAAGCCTTGTCTCAATTGACTGTTTGCCACCATGAGTGTCACCTACACCACTGTTTCTGGTTTTGTCCCTGAATGTCTAAGCATTTTAAATATCCGGTGAGATAACACCACTTCTTTATTTACGTGACGACAAAGAAAAGACAGGAAGGGGTGGCACTGCTTATCTGCTTTTTTACTGTTGAAGTATTAGCAGGTTATCAGTATCTCTAAACGCTATAGCAATTTGATTTTGAAATTGGTTTCATTGCTGCCCTTTTCACCTCATTTCTCAGAAGATTTGGAGTCACATTCTCCATTGATTCTCTTCCTCTGGCCCTAGGGAGATTGAAGAGATACTTAGGTTCAGATGTAATGTTCACTAAAAACTCAAGAAAATCTCCGCACACTTTCTCCATCAAGGTTTTGTTTTGATCAGTCTCCCAGCCTATTTATCATCTACTCAGCAAGTTACGTACATAGACATGATAGTGTTTTTTAGTGTATTTGTGGAACTATCCAAGGGCTGATTACTAAGGTATGTTCAACAATCATCTGCTACCGAAACTCTATCATAAATGCAAATAGAACTTGTAGACAACAAATTCTCCCTTGCTGTAAGCAATTGCAAATTGTTCTTCATTCACTGGATTTTTGATACATAGGTACATCCAATTTTGAGCATCATCTTTTAGATCTGAATAAAACTAATGATTTTCAGTGTTGCCTTCTATATTTGATCATGCAGAGCTTGAAATTATCTTTAGAATGCAAAGATGCTAAGGTGCATACCCTGCACTCCTGCGCTTGGGAGGAGGGCTGAGCACATTCCTGCAGTACTCTGAGTAGTTACACCAGAGCAAGAACGCTTTAAAATGGATCCTTCCAGTGTTGGTAAGTCAGTCAACGATTTTGGCTAATAAATGTGGGTTATTTATAGTACGAATGATAATAAAATCATGCCCTTCTTTTGAAACACAGTTTCTGATCACGTTCCTGGTTTTGGGAAGGACTTTCAACAGTTTTCTCTGCTTGTGAAGGAGGTAATGGCTTGTAGAAAATGAGTTGTTTTTCTGCATACCACAGAAAAGCATTCATTCTGGTGAGCTCTGTGTCCTTGTATTGAAGCTGCTTGCCTATTTCTTTGTTTCCAGCAACTCATAGGTAAAGGAATCTGTGTTGCTGCACCAGAAACATCTATGGAATGCTTCTATTTTATTTCCTCTTCATCACTTATCCATACAAATCATGTCTTCACCTGTCACTGTATTTCCACCATTGAAACAAAGGTTTTATTCAAAGTAGATATCCTAAGAAAGAAGCTTCTGCCATTAACCTCTTCACTTGACAAGTGCCTTCTGATACCTACCTACGGATAGACTGCTATGAGTGACAGCCAATACTATACCGATATTATTTTATATCACATCATTATAAATCACCATAAACCAAAAAAACATTCTTCTTCAGCCCAGAGAGGCATTAAGGACACAACACACATTGACAGTAACTTCACTGCACTGACATATTCTTTTTCCTTGGTACCAGATTATATTTAAATCTAAATCACTCACATAAATAAAGAAACAAAAGACCAGGGAAGAATCTGATTCTTTGCAAATGAGAAACTCTACTACTGATATCACCAGGTCAGCCAGGTGCAAACTGAGGCTTTTGAACTTGAATTGCCTGATCTGAGGTGAGTTCCCATTTTTAATAAGACATTTACTAAACTTCTGCATATATACAGAAAGCTAATTTACTTCTTGCGAGATCAGTCGTGTTACCATCTCAATCTAATTAGACCAAATTGTCTTTAAAACAGTATTGATTTTAGATTAAAGCTTTCCATTGTATTACCAGTAGGCAGTGTTTCCCTTATTTAACCTTGGTGACAGCTAATGTCAAATTCAACAAAAACCTATTTGTTAAAGAGCATAGTCAAAGCAATTTTGACTCTTAAAAGAGAAAATCAGTTAAATTGTGCTAATTGCTCTATCAAATAAATATAATACATTCTGTTATAAGAGGAAAAGTTGCATACTCCTTTTCTTTTCATTCATAATGTTTCAGAAACATTTGAAAAATGTTTCTGCTGCACAGATAAGTTTTCTTTGGTTTTTGCTGTACCTCTAGATCATGGTTTGACCCCTGTGCTCTGTGTCAAAATGAAACACGTTAATGTTCACTTTTCACTGTTAAGTGTCATGATTGTTCTCAAAGGTAGGTAGAAACCAGTACTTACCCATCTGGTGTCGTGTCCACTTAGGAATCTAGTCTCTTTTTTCCTAAAATGTACTTTTGTCAAAAGACATGACAAAAATTTCTTCTGAAAGGGACAGGCCTAACTAGACCATCTTCCAGAAAAGAAGCCCTTCAGTCAGCCAGAGCACATGAAATTTGGAAAGTTAAAGTTTGGCACATTTATGAACAGAAACTCAAGTGCCTCTTCCTCAGGAGTTTGAAGCAATGAAAGAAGTTGCTTCAGTGCACCAGGAGAAGGTCCGTGGAGCTATTCCCACTTCCACCTTTGAAAGCACAGCAGACAAGTGCAAATGGGAAACCGAAGGCTGGCACTAGGCTGAGATCATTTATTCACACCAAGTATCTGCCAAAGGATTGCAGGTGGTCAGCATCGATACTGCCCGTGATTGTAAATAAGCCTTGATTTGAAGCAACAGAGGGAAAAAAAAGTCTACTGGCCCACTTGTGGATTCAGTAGCTGACAACCCAGGCTGGGAATGCACATTAAAAGATGATGGTGTTGTGACTGAGTGGTATGTCATCTTCCACTAGCCCCAAGACAAGGAGGGTGAAGAAGCCATGAAAAATCCCACAAGTATGGAGAAAATGAGGTATTTGGAAAAAGGGCTAGCAGTAAAGAGGGAATAATATTTGGCTTAAATCCAACCTAAATAGTTTAGCCTTACAAGAGAGACCACGACAAAAAGAAGCAGATTTCAGAAGTATATTTGCAAGGTGCTCGATCTTGAAGCTGTTTTGTGCATTCAAAACATGTCTACACCTCCAGCTACACTCATCATAGTAGACTGTAATAGCTGCACTCTTCCAGGTAATGAGTAAATTCCAGTTATTTTGGTAATGTTGTTTTCAGTTCATCATGGTTACAATCCATATTTTCTTGCCACAGCCTGTATGAATGATGGAGAATGTTGACAATTTTACATTTACTATCATTTTGGGTGTTGTTTTCTTGTTAATATAGGAACTTACTGTAATAAAAGCAGTCGATGTGTATTGGATGTTTTTATTCAGTACAATTTAGTGCGCATCTGATCCCCCAGAGGTGATCTGGAAAGCTCTATCTGGCTCCAATGAACACATACAGATTACCTTTCCTTGCTGAGACCCTAAAGTTTTCATGCATTTAAAAAAAAAAAAAAAAAAGTTATGAGGAGAATGTTTTTATATTTTGCCATGCCTGGTCACCTCTATGAGTTACACAAAAAACATTTCGCGTGACAAGGCCACACACTGCCGCAGTATAAACAGGTGCATGACCACAGCCACATTACTGTAATCAGTGCTCAGGACTGAGACGGAGAATTACATTGCTAGTACAGCGATGCTGCACCTGAGGGCAGGGACAAAAGCGATCATCTTCAAAGTCCTTCCAGTAAACCAGTGTCTGATTATTGTTAGTCCTCATTCTCAATGGTCTCGTCTCCTCCTCCATGTACACTTTAGGGCTTCACTGAGATAAGACAATTTTGAAGGCCATTTATCCTCTGAAGTTTGCTTTCTCATCCATAAAAAAAAAAAAAAAAAATCCAGAGGGACATTCCTCTCAAAGAGATTCTTGGCAGAAAACAACATTCAATTATGGCTCTGTTATTTAATTAGGATGGCTTAACATTATTTTATGTTTTAAGAAAAAAAATTCCTGTAAAGTCCAAACACACTGATCCATGTTAATAAAATTATATTATGGTAGAAATAGAAAGGATTAGAAGATCCTCTAAAGGCAGAACCCTTGCCTGGACCTTGAAGTCTATTTGTGTGTTTACCGTCAATAGCACTTACATCTTGTATGTATGGCTGAGCCATCCAAGTTCCCTACTCTTGCAATACTAGGCAATGACTTAGATTTAAAAATCTAGCCCTTAGATGCTAAATCTATCATAGGCTGTGTCGTGGTTTGACCCCAGATGGTAACCGAAATGCCACGCAGCCGCTTGCTCACTCCCCCCTCCCTGGTGGGGTGGGGAGGAGAAATCGGAGAGAAAGGAAAACTCGCGGGTTGAGATAAAAGCAGTTCACCAGGACAGCAAAGGAGAAATATAAAAATATATTAATAATGATAGGTATAATAATATATATAAGGATAATAGAATATATAAAACAAACGATACACAATTTCTCACCACCCGACAACCGATACAGCCCGTCCCAAGCAGCAGGCAGGGAGCAGGGGTATCCCACCCCAGCTATCCCAGAACAGCAAGTTCCAGAGAGAGCAGGAGAGGGAGCAAACAGCCAAACGAACGAACTAAAAGGCCCGAACCAACGACAAAATAAAAGAAGAACAGGGAAACAAAAAGCAACCCGAATGGGAGCTTAAGGATTAAGGCAAGTTAAGGGACTAAAGCCCCACCGGACGACCCCCACTTATACCAGGCATGACGTCTATGGTATGGAATACTCTCTTTGGCCAGTTTGGATCAACTATCCTGTCTCTACCCCTCCCAAGTTTTTGCACCTGCACGTTAGCAAAACCTGGGAAACTGCAAAATGTCCTTGGTCGTTCAGCAGCAACCAGCAACATCAGTGTACCATCACCATTCTTCACACACTAAATCCAGAACACAGGAGCTGCTGGAGACAAAACTAGCTCCGTCCCGGCCTAAACCAGGACAGGCTGTAACTTCTCCCATGTCCAGTATATTTTGCAGGGTTTACATACATAACTTCTTGCCAGCCATTGGTTATCAGCAATAGGCCTAATTAATTCCTATGATTCTTTGCTAAATGCTAGCTGAGACATCACACAAAAAACCAGGAAAATGAAATAAATGGTCTGGATCCTCAGTGAGCTCTACTTCTGCTTATCGTTTCCAAATGATAACCCGGCAGGCTTAAGCAGGCGATCCTTTCTGAACGGTAGGAGGAAAACACCATTTGCAACACATTCAAACCAACTCCCGTCCTGTGCCGGGAGTGACGACTGGGACCACAGACTACTGCAGCCTCTGAGCCAAATTATCTCACTCTTCCGCTCATCACCACGTCGGCTGGGTAAGGAGGCATCGCTGCAGCAGAGAGCAGCCTGTGACAGGACTGATCGGTGCTTGTGTCTATCGCTTATTCCGGTGAAGGTAAAGGGGTTCAGCTTTGGGCTGGACTCCCATCCCCACCAGCTGAAGAAGAGCTGACAGCCCGCTGGGCTTCTGTCCTTCCAGCCCCCCCGCAAGAAACCACCCGTTGGTCCTAAAAATAAAATGCACGTATGTGGGAAATGAACTGGCCACTGGACTTGGATGGAGATATCCATGGAAAGTGACACCAAGAAGCACAAATTCCAAAATACAGTGAAACACATCAGCTTACAAACTACTAAAACATAACAGCGTTTTTTAAAGGACCTTCAAAACACTTCAGTGCATACGAGTGAAAAGTCGCTAGTGTCTCACAAAGCAAGAGAGTGGGTGGACAAAGTAACATAGATTTCTAGATACTGTTTTATCATAGCATTTAATGTTTGAAGATACGTTTACACTTAGCTAGGAAAATCGTCTTGCAGAGCCAAGAATCTTCCCTGTTGATGGACTGCAGATCAGACATAATGGGATTACATTATATAAATTCTTTCAAAATTTCCACTATCGACTCACTGCAATACCTCTACTGGAAATAATTGCAAATGTTCTAGTGCCAATCCAATTACTTTTAAATTGTCAAAAGATAAGAAAATGTTGTGCTGAAGTTCATTTTTTAAAAGGCATTTTAAAGTTCTGCGTAGTCATTCCTTTAGTTTTTCACTTCTTTATTTCCTGCCAAATTTTCCAAAATGTTTCACAATAAAGTGCAAGAAGAATCCTTCAGATTGTATTTGCAGAGTGGATGATACACATACAATAAAGTTTATCTTCATAAACATCTAGATTTCTAAAAAGAATGTTGACCAACTTAACATGAAAAATTAAGAAACCTTAAAATCAGTTTTAGTACCAATCTTTTCCTTTTCAGTAGCAGCTGCTGTTCTTTCTACCCTAAATATACTCATGGGTGAACTTCTGGACCAGTAGTTGCGGGATATTGTTTTCAAAATGACTGAAGTGCACTAAATCTCATTGACTTTCAGTTTTGCTCAACATGGCATGCCCCCCGAACAGTAAGTGACAGATGTGTCTATTGTCCACAGTAGGACTTAAAAGGCATCAGTGCCTTTTTGACAGGATTCATTTTCCCACCTAAAATGTTCTGTCAGACAGAAGTTGGCAGAATCGCTATAAAAATTCCTTCGTCTTGGATCACAACTGTTAAAACAGAGCTTTTAGAAAGACATCTGGAGGGCTTCTGGACCTGGTATGCTATCCTGCATCCAAGAAAACCAATGCATCTTGCTTGCTGATGGATTCGGGAAGAATCCAAAGCTTTGAACTCCTTCCTATGAAAAGAGAACTGACTCGCTGTCATTGTACTGTCATTTGGACATACAGAAATAAGCCCACTTTGTTTTATTTGCGTGATACTATTTGAATTTATTCTGAAATAATGTCTGTTTCTGGAAAGATGGGGCATTGCCATGCCTATTGCCCACATAGCAAAGGGTTTGGTCTTTTTCACCAACCAATAGCAAAAGGAAGGCGGGAAGGGATTTTGTAAATTTTCTGGGGCTAAATGACCATCAGCACCATTGTACAGGCCCAGCAAAGAGCGGCCGCGGGGAGCAGCCAGGTGTGGCTCCCCAAAACGGCCCAGGCAGAGGTTATGGCCCCAGCAGGGCTGTTCTGCTTTCTGACGCTGACAGCAGAGCAAAGCGTAGCGCATCAAACCTCCCCGTGCCCCCGGCACAAGCAGTAACTAGGTTGTCCTTGCCAGCTTTATGCCCACATTGAGACCTCCTATAAAGGCAGAATTCTTCTCAGGAAATCTCTGGCTAGTTTAATCACACAGCACACAGAGATCAATCTAAAGGAGGGGAGTAATGAATTTAGCTTAAAAGGGTAAATTTGTGCAACCACGTCATTTTTCATTGCAAGTAGCTTCTGTTGTAATCCCCAAACATTGTGCACTAGCCTCTGTGTGTAAAATATCCAGATCTCCAA
Source organism: Phoenicopterus ruber ruber (assembly GCA_009819775.1). NCBI lineage: Eukaryota > Metazoa > Chordata > Aves > Phoenicopteriformes > Phoenicopteridae > Phoenicopterus > Phoenicopterus ruber. The sequence goes on along the minus strand of CM020215.1, from coordinate 53,121,313 downwards.
GGAAAACGGTCCATCCTGTACAAAGATTGTAACAGCTGAGGCACAAAAGAAAATAATGGTACCTGGCAACTGATCTCTCTATAAATGTTTTCTTTCAAGTTGGATCTGCTAGCAAAGCCCCCTTTTAAGTTTGAGGAGCAAACTGCTTGCACCATGGAGACAGTTTCTACAAGTTACCACAAGGTAGTGAGGAAGAAGACAAAAGTCTGTAATATTCAGGGAACGCCTCCCTCTGCTAATCAGAGAAAGCTGAAAGATCAAATACTTGCTCAGTGGGCAGTTGTTACCGGGTTTGCTTTTTAGTTCAGGTCAATAAATTGACTTGCTCACTTGTTACTAAAGCAGATTATTGTTAATGGGCTTCTTGGTCAACACCACCTCTTGATAACATTTTAATTAAAATGAATATGTGTCTCATTTACTTTTTGGGATCTAATATGTGACACTTCAGAACACTGACAGTGTCAGATGCCATTTTCTTCAATTAAATGGTATGTAATTATTCTCAAATGGCTGGGAAGAGTGCAACTTTTTCCATCATGTCACATTTACCAGTTTGATACTCGCTCCACCAGTAGCGCCCAGTACAAAAGTCACGCCTCCCCTCTGGGAGGGGACACCGTGTTGACCTTGCAGATCAGGCTGCTGTTGCCCGCACCCATCCTCGTCTCAGCAGCGGCACCTTGTCTTCTGCCTATGCCAGGCAGCCGCGTGCCTCTGGCTCCAGAGGGGCAACACCAGGCACCAAGGGACACATCCCTGCTCCTGGCTCATTCCCGGAGGAGACTCGTGGCCCCAGCTCAGACTGAGGCGTTTCTGGCCAAAGCGCGCAGTGCAGCGTACGGCAGCCACAGCTGGTTGTACCTGCGGGCTGGGAATACCATCGCCACGCTGCGCAGGATCAACACGGACGTGTGAGAAAGAAAAGAAATAAAAATACTAATGCAAAGCAAACGCAGCCAGGCTCGCTAATCTTTTCGTTCCTAAGAGGTCTAACGGGAGCTTTGTCTGTCGAGCCAGATCTCCTACCGGGGCTGTCACTTCGAGGCACTCGCACGCAGACCTGAATAAACTTAACTCACGCTGCTGCGTTTAGGAATGGGAGTGATATCCTCCCTTTTCTACGTTAAGGAAACTAAAGCACAGGGACTAGTTCAAAGACACTCAAAGAGACTCTCTGGGCAAAAGCAGCAAAAGGACATGGGCCTCCCGTGTTTCAGGCTACCACATGAATCACTGCATCAAGTTTCCCCCTGGCATTGATGATAAGTAGTCAGAATCACTGTTTTAGATCTCATACCATGCGTCGTTCTTGTAAATATACATCTAATTCCTATCAATGATAGATTGTCCCCTCTGGCCCTATCTGCAGAATGGGGACTATTCTTTCCCTTTTGTACTAGTCACGCTATGCTAAGAAATAATGATTAAAAAAACATGGAGATCATCTTGCTTCTTTAATCCTGGCATCCCCCTATCATTATAAATATTTTTCTACACTGTTGCTGTTATACAGGCTCTGTAACGAACTGTTTGTTCATCACGGAGCTAGCTTGTAAGCTGTAAAGATCAGAGCTTTATTTCAAAGGGAGGGAAAACATTATAACGTTTCATCATATGCGCATTTAGGTGAATTTATAACTCATGAAAGAAGTTACATGAGCTTACTGACAGGCACTGATGCACTGAAGTGGTGCAGCAGAATTTAGACATTTTAGGCATCTCCAGAAAGAGGTGTAGACTCCATTTCACAACAGATCAGAGAAATTGCTCTGTTTTCAGGGCCCACAAACTCTCCTCTGCTGCAACCCTCTATTTGTGCAGGTGACTTTTTTTTTTTTTCCCCTGTTGTGGACACCTGTCCACTTGGAAACATCTAAGCCACAAAACAGCTGTCAGACGGTAGCAACTTTTGGTTACTCTGAACCAGGTCTGGATTCAACCCAACAATGACTGAGAGGTGAGAGATTTGGTATCATCTTATCAATTTTCTGAGCCATCTGGTTCTAAATGTGCAATTTAACAGTGAAACATTACCATGAAGAATCTAACAGCATTTATGAAGTTTAAGACTGGAATTATCCTCTGAGTGATAGATGCAATCCTATCAGCTTCGGCATATTATGCGTTTAAAATATAGCTACCATTCACAGTGAAGCAAAGATAGCTGCGTATCATTAAATCTAATGCAATATAAAATGATGCTCATATAGAAGTGAAATCTCATCCAAGTATTTGATCTGATGTCAAAGCAACACATGTAAATCAAGATACAGATATCTACACAAGATAAAGAAGTTAGTAAGAACATCTGTACAAACCTCCATTGGAGTGCTTCACTTTTTGCACACGAGGTAGAAAACATCTTCTCGTATATTGCACTATCTGCGTGCAGCGCCATGAACTGCAGCAGTCAGCGACAGTCGTCAAAAACAGAAGGAAAGAATTTAACAGGTTGCTTCCATCAAACTCACTGCTCTAACTGTTGAGTGTCCCACAAACATCAGCTTAGTCAGAGCATTTCCCGCTAGGGTATCCCTTTCAGCCTTCCTTCTTCCATCCCTCCTTATGCCCATTTTTCAGACAGAGAAATGAAGCCCAGGCACCTACCAAGACCTGCTAAAGATCACACAAAGAACCTCTAGCAGAGGACTAAGCTGACAGACTTCCTCCAGCTCTAGGTTTGCATCCTTGCTGGATGACCGTGTGGCTACTCATTCTCCTTCTGCAAGGTACACATTATTTTTAGGACACGTACTTCCTAATAGGTTTGGAAGCTTGGGCTTCAGACTGGGTGGGCAGCCCCTGCAGTCCTTAGGAAGCTCTATTAAAGTTAATACACATCTAGGAAGGGGAGGGCTATCCTCCAGATTGGGCTACTGAAATAGTACTTTAATATTATTTAAAATTTTATTTGAACTTTCAGTAAAATATTCATTCATATCCTGATCCTAATATAAAATTCTTTATTATGTAGTGGTACTGATTTTCAGACTCTGACAGTTTTAAAGTAGGCCAAATGTTAGGTTTAAATACCCTGAAAATGTCTTTCTAGAAGATAATAATCAGTCAAATGTAAAATTGAGCTTGAAAAGTAACACATCTGTATGGATCAGTGCAATTTTTGAAGCCTAAATTATGTCTAATTAACTAGGCTGGGATAGTAGCTTTTTTCCCACCTCGTATTTCATTTCATTGTTAAAAGTCATAATCTATACGTTAACCAGCTCTCCACCTGAAATGTGGGGGAGTGCTGCTTGCAGAAGGCTCCAAAACCAGACCTACGATATCAGGCTGTGCAGTTCCTCGCAGCTAAGAAATATGTCAAATGCTGCTCTCTGTTGTATCACATCCCTGACATCGGCTTTCAAGGAAGGATTCAGCCTGAAAACCCCTTTGAAGTGGAACAGAAACTTTGAAGGCAGCATCAGAACAAAATCACGTTCCACTCTTCACATCTGTCTGTGCACTTGGCAGATGCCGCACACCAATAATTTAAATTAAGGCATTTTTCATTCTCAGGCATTGTGATAATTCCAGGGCATTTCCTCCATCATATTTGTAACCTATTCATTATACCATTTTACCGCATAATGAAGACAAATGCCAACAGTTTAGCAACAGATTTGGATAATGACAAGATGTACAGTAACACAGAGTAATGTGACCAGGCCTGTAAGTTCTAATTGAATATTTTTCTGATCCCGCTTCCATTAATCTTTCCTCCCGTTTCATTTTTCTAGCCATTTTACGTGCTGCCTGCCCCCTTTCCCCTTTCCTCCTCAAACCGCCTGCTGAAAGCATTTTCAAGAAACAGATTCTGCCTCCCTTGTGGAGCCGGGCTTTCTCCTTATCAACGTACACGGCTCGCTTGCCGATGAACCATTGAGCTTCTGGCGGAGGAAAGAGCGCGCATCCCCGGCACGGTACTTAATTGGTATGCTGGCCCATGCAAGGCTATCTGATTGCATTCAGTAACTGGCAGGGACAGAAAGCATTTCCAAGGGAAATAATATCTAGCTGTGAATGTGGAATATGTGTGTAAGAACTGAACAGTAAACACCAGCCTTAATTTTAATATCTCACATTATGCAAAACTTAAAAAAGATGAGTGCTCTGATATTCAAGCAGACCCCTGCGGGATAAGAATGTTATCATAAGAATATTATAGAAACCAATGTAAAATATCCAGCTGCTGCGAGAGTTTTAGGGGCATCAAACGTTTTTTTGAATCACCATTTTCCTTCCACAAATGAAAGTATTTACCTATTAACAGCAGCAAAACTGTATTATTTTGCTGGGCTGTATGACCGCAAGCAACATTGCCTTTCAGTTTAGGCTTTGATAGGTTAGCGCTTAATGTCCCAAACAGCCCTTAAAAGCTCCAAGGTGAAAATGTAAAACCATAATCCAGCCCTAAATGGTCATTTAAAAAATGATCATCCCAAAGCTCAGGAGTGCCTTTATCTGTTTATGAGGCATTCCAGTTAAAATAGTTACACTAGGAATGCGGGGAGGATGATACCTATTTAATTTTATGGTGTTTTTCTCTCTCTCCAATGATAAAAGGTGGCTGGGACTGTAGCAAGAGCCAAATCCTGTTTGCCTTATTCACACAACCAGTCACACCGACTACAGCGGGACCATTTGCGGAAGGGATTTGGCCTGAACTTTTACTGTGTCAATTATCTTTCTTTACAAGCAGGTTTCTCTTTTCGTCCTACTCTCCAGCCAAACTGTTACTCATATGCTTCCAGATGAAATGCGTGACAGACGACAGCAAAGATGTGAAAGCAGGAAAAAGAAACATCAATTCAGATCAGTGGGTTCAGATTAAAAACAAAACCTTGACAAAACAAAACATCTTGCTGACACAATTTTTAGGGAATTGGTCAAGGAAGATTTACGCAGAACTGTTCAGACAATGCCTGTATTGTTCATCCCTTAGGATTTACATCTGCTTTCCCAGAAATGAGACGGCAGGAAAGAATTTGTGATATTCAGAGACAATTCGTGTGCAAATCTTGACCTTCATAAAGATGTCCAAATGTTCGCAAGTTGATTTTTTTTTTTTTTTTTTTTACAGTAACGTGTGACATAGAGAGAATTAAGTGCCTATCTGGCTGGGCAGTCATTTAAGCTAGGGCGGTAAGTAAGCACAACCTGCCAGTGCTATACAGCTCCTCGTTTGAACCCTGCCCGAGGTGCAGCCCAATGAGCTCATGCTGAGAGCTTTTCACACCTCAAAGATCAATCTCAGCAGTCTTGGTCAGTTCCCGGGTCAGACACCTCCAGAAGCGCCCCGGGAGCGTGATGCCGAGAGACAGTCGCTGCCCTGGTTTTGCTGGAACTGCTGCTGCTGTCGAGAAAGACCTTTGCCTCTTCAGACATGCGTCCCCACTTTCTCAGCCTGATTCCAGCTTCACTTGCTGACTTCTTTCAGGGTTGTTCCTGAAAATAAAAAAAAAAAATCAGTTCTCTGATGCTCTCCCTTCAGTGTTCTCTGCTTCAGGGTGAGGAAGAGGAGCTGGGTTTTCCTGGCCAACTTCCCAGGCTCCTCTTGAACTCTGCTTCTGAGGGATGGGGAGAGGGTTGTTCTGTAAACTCTTTTTTTTTTTCCGGGTGGCAGAAGAAACCTCGGCAACCTGGGCAGACTAGTTCCTTGTAGAGCCCAAGCCCTGTGAGAGGAGGGGATCTTTGCATCACCTTTCTCTGGGATATGCCTTAGCAAAGAGGAGGAAAAATTTCTCAGTAAGAGCCCAGATCTTCATCCTGAGAGACTGAAGAGTGTGGCACAATACCAGATCCTTTTCTGAGAGCTTGGAAGAAAGGCAAAGAAGGCTCAGGAAACGAGCAGACCTAGCGAACAGCCAAATTTGCTCTGCTTATAATCAGAAGTCTTGACACCCCACAAAAGAAAAAAATTCTAGACAGAAAACCCCACTTTACTATTTCCAGTGCATAAATATAATAATTTAAACACCTGTAATTACTGACTCTTCCAGAAAAGATGCGGATTGTGTATTTATTTGGGACCAAGTCCCAATCATCCTCGGACCTTGCAGATCCCTTCCTTCTTGCAGAACAATAACAGGGAAAGGTGCAAAACTTAAATGGTATTTTAGCACTCGAGATAATAGCAGCAAATTCCCAGCAATGGCATAAATCTTCAGTTTTCCCTATTTAATCGTTTAGTTTTCTTCAATGCTGTGCATTAATGGACATAAGGGACAAAAGATTCGATAAACAGTTCTGCACCCTTTGTGCCTTATTCTGGATGTGAGTGTATGCTGCAGCAATTCAAGATATCAAGTCTAGCTGTCAAGGCAAAAAAGAACAGAGATAAATGGTCACCCTGTCGCATAGTCGTGCTTAGTGCAAACTAAGCACAAACACTGTATTTAGATCCCTAACATTTGAATAGGTTACAATATGCCTCCAAATGAAAGAAAGTTTCCGTAATTAAAGGATAAAGAAGTTGACAGAATTTCTTAGCCTACTTGTATAACACTTTTCTAAAAGACAGAGTTTGAGGGAGATTGGATTCGCCTCGGCAAGGTATGCCGCGCAGTGAATTGTCTGATGCTTCCCCGGTACATTTTGCCAATTTGATCACCAGTAGTAAATTGGGTGAACTTTTGAATTTCAATGCATGAGACTCCTCATGCGTCAAGATGAGATAATTCTGTGACTTGGATGATTACTTCTGAAGGCAAAAGGCCAAAGTTTTCTCCTTGAACTTTACATATGAATTGATCGAGTCAATGCGTTTTACATAGTTTAAGGTACCTCCCCGCTTTGCCTAGCCACATCAAGGGGATACAGTGGTAAAAAGCCATTTTCTTTCTACTTGCAGAACATATTAGCATTTGAGAAGGAAACATCTATAAAAGACCTTATAAAAGTCTTCAGAAAATCCATTAATCCCAGACATTTTGTCCATAGTTCCTTGCAGTGCTATCAGAGTGTCTAGGCTATTGACCTATAATCCATTAATAGGATTTTTAAGAGTTCTGTTATGGTTACTCTTCAGGAGATGAGTGAACAGATGGATAGGATGGTCACCCCCTTGCTATAACCTTTGCCTAACAAAGCTGATTAATTCAGTCTTTCTAGTTGATAAGGCATCAAGTGTGCCTTTGTCTACAGATAATTAACGAAGATACAAGGCAGAGGAGTCAGAGGAGGTGAACAGCAAAGTGAACTCGCTAGGCTAAATCTAACGGATTGGGGACTAGAAGAAGAGGTGAGGTAAACGATGCTGTAAAGTATACATCAGTACCCACCGTTGCGTTAGCACGAGCATTTGTGAGCAGAGGCAAGATATAACCTAGCAAACAAGCAGGTAGCGAGCAATGCCAGACACCGTGAGCGCTAGCTGGAGCTCTGAACACAGTACCATCACTGCAGCCCAGCACTTCACTCACTGCTCATTACACGCACCTTCCCAATACCTTGAAGCCAACCGAAAATAGTCCACCTGCATTAGGCAGCCCTGAACACGCGGCATATAGCAACACCCCCACCCTGAGAGCACAGGGGCAGCTCCAGAGCACACAGAGAGGCAGAGCAAACAGCGCCATAGCTGCAGATGCCCTGCAAACCCCCGCAGACATGGTTCCCTCCCTTCCCATTTGCTTTTGTTTGGCTGCTTGGAGCATTTCTGTGGGCCCACGCTGGACTGGAGGCTAGCAGCTGTCTGCCCTACCTCATTAGAAGTGAGCGGTAGGGGTTGCAGCCATCTACCACACTTAAGACATTCAGAAGCTCCCAGACACATAATTGACTCTTAGCTCCTTTCAACCCCAAAGCAAGCTAACTACAGTCAACAATGATGAATAAAGAAAGAATTCAGGCCTGGTAAATAACCTGAAGTAGAACAGCTGCAATGGGAAGGGAAGCAGCCAAGTGAATTAAGCCTCCCATGTTCCTTGCTTAGCCTTGCTTTTCTCTCCCTGACCTACAGCTGAATACAGCCTTTTACCACTGCTCCTCACAGCTTGCAGCTGCACGGCTCCGAGCCTGCCAGGAGCCTCTTAACTCTCCTCTGGTCAGCAGTAGGGAATTTGCACCACCAAGGCAGGTACACCATGGTGCTGCCCCTTTACCCGCTCCTCTAAAGCCACATCTGCCTTCCTTGGCATCCTCCCAGCTCACCCCCAAGGCCACACCAGCACACACCACCGACTGCACGCTCATAAAGCGCTTATCCTAATCAAGCACCTTAGGAGGCAGCCTCAGCCACCACTTTTCCAGCAAGGGGGTTGACACAGCCGTAGGTTAGCTGGTTCACCGCCTCGCCTTGCAGTGGGGAGCAGAAGGAACACACAACCCCTGCCTGGTCGGAAAACCCGAGGACAAACTGTTTTTCACATCTTCAATTTTAGACTAATGCTTTTAAGTGTTGCACCTTACAAGTAGCTGTGCACAGGTTTTCATTCTGCTTCTGAATGAAAAAAAAAAAATTTACTGTGCCAGAACCCCAGCTTTTTTTTTTTTTTTTTAAGAACACAGGCTGAAATTGTATCAGCACTGAAATAGGAGGTTGTGCAAAAGCTTTGGGCCACAAACCATGGAGATTTTCAAGCATAAACCCCAAATTCTGATTTATAAACTGTTGATCCAGCTGTGAAATAGTACTAGAGTACTACCCAAACATCTGCTTTGGGATTGCGCAATTTTGCCCTGGGCAACTCCCAGAAATATCTCAGTATTGCTGGGACAATCCAGCTCTAACCCCATCTCCTGCTCATACCTCCTCAGAGGGCACAAAGGCACAGCCCTCTTCTCGCAGGCTAATTGCCAAATTGAAGGCTCCTCTGGGGTGGTACCACGCTCAAGCTGGCTCACTGAAAACAATGTATTGTAGTTCAGTTTCTGTCCCAAGATGTATTTAATGTATTTTATTCTCTTCCTATTTAAGGTAAACTACATAAGCAGCCCATATTAGAGACCAGAAACCAAACAGATGCTCTGAGCCATTGGACAAACTGACACACGATCCCTTCCACGGGGAGCTACGATTGAGCCTCTGGAATACCTTGTGCTTTTCAGAGCATTTTCTTAGAAGCTGGAAGATTCAACCTTAGTGCCATGCAGGCAAAGAAAACTGAACTCAGGTCTCCCTTGTCCTAGAGGAGCACTTCGAACACCTACGTAACGTTTAAAAAGGTGGTAGTGACACCAGCACACGCACAGTGTTTTACAGTTAGTTATAGATAGGAATGGAATCCTATCTTAGCCACATTTTAAAATTCTATATATCCACATACAAACTTATGTTCAGGATAGCATATAGACCAAATTTCAGGAGGGAGGATTTCAAGGAACATACACAGTTAAGCAATTTTGACCAGTCGGTTACGAATGTTTAGTGCATTCCTGTCTAGCAAGGGTGTGCTTGCTCTCTGTACTGAAACGAGCGGTGCCACCAAGGAGGCTGTTCGTGTGAGCACAAGAGCATGATTTAGCCCCGTCTGATTTCTAAAACTCATAGTAATCATCGTATGAGCTTGAAAATCAGGGCTGACTTGGATATTTATTAGCACAATTATGTCTGCAACCCGTCGTAGACTGAACACAATTTTGGTAGTAATTTTCAAATCATTAGCACACTGTTTTAGTAACATCTTATCATCTCAGCTATTAGGCAGGCTGTCCTTAAATTGAAGTCATTAGCAAACACTCCATTACTGTATTGTTTTGCAGAATGCATTCAGTATATTGGATTATTTTGTAAAGTAAATAGCCTCTGCATATGAAACAAATCAACATATATCTACAAAACGCAATTATAAGTCTTAACTAATCTATATAATTATAGATTATATATTATATAAATTATTAATAAAATGAATTATATAATTTTTTCAACTTTTATATGAAATAGCATCTAAATAATAGACTTTATTGTACATGATTCATTATAGCAATGATGGCCATCTATCTGTGCTAAAATATGACAGTTTAATCTTCTAAATCGCATCAGGAATGAAACAATTCTGAATCCAAGATATCTCTTTATGGGTTCTAAGTACAGCTCATAAATTACTGTGGCTTTTAAATCTCATCTACATTTCTGCAGCAGAGGGGCAAACCAATACTATGTTCAGGTCTGTAGTTTTCTTCAAGTAAAATTCTTCTTCATTAAAATATTTTTAAGGTGTTTTCACAAGAACAATGCCATATGGCTAACTTCCTCTGGAAGAACAACTTCGATTTTCAGATCTTTCCTAGGGTAAGTAATTTTTATCCTTTGGGATTTTTTTACAGAAAGCCAACACAGTGCTTTCATCTCACTCAATTCTCTTCTCTCTCAGAAGGATCAGGCCTCGCATCATGGCTGGGAACTCCCCATCCCCACCAGTTACTTCAAATTTTTCCCCACCTGAAACTACAACATCCCTAAACGTGCCCGTACCTCGCTCCACGTCTTTCCCAACCTGACAGATTCAGAAAGGTATGAGGTTTTTGGTGAAGGCAAGGAAGGCTGGCTGGTTAGGAGCACAGGAGCTGACTGCTGGGGTTGTTCTGTTCATCAGTTACTGGGGTACCTTTGCGAAGGAAGGTACTAAACTGAAACAATATTGTCACTAGTGAGCTGGGAAAGAAAATGATTCACATATATGCTGGAAGAGCTTTGTTTCCTCCCCCCCAAGCTCTGCCCCACAACACATGGACAATTCCTGTATCACAGTACTGTCTAAGGGCAGGAGTGAGAGCAAGAGGCCACCTTTTCTCCGATTCCCGTTAGGCACTATGTTCAAAAATACATTAGTCTGTCTTCTTTGTGATCAGTGTGTTGGTACCAGGCAGGTTTGTAATGCACCCTCAAACGATGAGCACAGGTCTCGGGGCAAGATGCTCTGCCATGCCATGCCAGACATGAGACAGATGCTGACACAGATTAAGCCACCTGAGTATCATCTTAAACTAGGTCTGGTTTTGGAGCCTGAAGCAACCTAAACAGCCAGAAGGGCTTAACGTGTGATGGGTGCTGAAGCTTCGCCTCAGCTTACTTCTCTGTCTGGCACAGTCCCCCCTCCAGGCTTCCTCCTCCTGACCAAGGTCTTCAGAAGGATCCCTCAGATGGCAGCTTTGCTGCACTCACAGGGCAAATCTTTGCTGAGAAACCCCTGGAATATAAACCTCAGGTGTTCACCTCCTGCCTTTTTACTAGCATAACAGGTTTTTATAAGAAGCAAGGATCCCTTGCCTCATAAGTGTCCTGAACTGTGACTTTCTCTCTGGATCGCTGCTGCTTATTGCTGCCCTGATCCAAACAGGGGAGCCCACACCGCCTGCCACCGCAGGTAGCGCTGCAGCTAAGCCCAGGGGAAACCCGTCCCTCTGCACAGGCCACCCTCTCAGGACATGCTCTCTGAAGTAGTGCCTGCAGGGCAACTTGCTGCTCAGCTGGGAACCAGGGAAGTTTGCAGAGGAGCCTGTTGTTCAGCGAGCACAAGACAAAAGAAATAAGCATGGACATTTGGTGCTTTCATTTGGAACAAATAGTTAGCTCAAACGTGCTACACTAGAACCTAGGTTCTACCTCTAGTTTTATCAGAATAGTGCTGAATAATGTCTGGATTAATTTAATCTGATAGCAAAAAGCAGAGCAGGATCATAGCGTTGATGAGATGCAAAGAAGCCACATCGGACCGTGGAACAACGGTAATAAAAACCTGGGATTTCTCAGCAACTTGTAGGCAAAAAAGGAGCAGAGAGATGAGAAGCTGCAGCCCTACGTGTGCATTTCTTGTGCTTTTCTATTCTGCAAGGTTAGTGGCAGGGGAGCGTGTGGGGCACAGCCAGGTGGGAGCAAGTTCAGCGCAGGTGGAGTTTGCCAGGGTGTCCACGCTGCTGTCTTCATTTGCGAATCTTTGCCCACGCACTGCTCGTGTGAGAAAGACTGGTTTAAAGATGAGGCTGGACGGGGTTGTGCAGCTACGGCAAACCTACTTTGCTTTCATTAACCTTTTCCTAGGACTTGGCTATACTATTCACCAAAACAGCCACACTACCCCATGGCGGGGAGGGGGGAAGGTCTTACAAAAAGAAACAGCAGCTGAAGTTCCATCATGGATAGCAGTAGAGCAAAAATTATGGACGAGTTCAATAATAACATTTACAGAAGGTGTTAAACAACTAAGCCACTGGCTTTTTTCTCTACTCCAACTGTAAAAATATAAGACCAGTGGGAAACATAACATTCACTGCACAAATATTTGGTTATAAATGTGACCAGGAAAAATAGGTTGTCGTAGCAGAAATTCTTATCAGGATGATGCAAAGGAAGTGCTCTGTAAGAGCTTGTTTTATAGCTCTTGGAGCCCTAAGAGCATTACTGTGCCTCATGCAATGCAGACAAGGAATGACTCTGCAGCTGCCTATCAGAAGAACAACTTCCTATCACTTTGATCCCTTTTCAAAATATTTTAATGCACACATCATGCTCAGTAAGACGGTTGTCTGAAAGTTGTGGTTGGATATAAATTTTCACATGAATCAAATTAAGTTTCTGTGTACTAAAAGCTGAAATGGTCCTCAGATGTCATGCGTCTATTTCCAGTTTTCTTCTCCAAGGTCAGAAGAACTAATAGCTTTATGAGTAAATTGGCCAACAAGCAACTCCTCTCTTGAGTTTTCAGTAAAAAATTGTTTTTCTGTTTAGCAGACTGCCTGAAGGTAATTTGCCAAACACAAGAGAAAAAGGTAATTTTTTTTGTTCAAAAATGTTTTTTAAAGAAATCTAATTTTGCTTCCTGAGAGGCTTTCAATGAGAATAACGTTTTCCAAAGCAACACTCTCTTTAGAGTTTTTATTTGGCTGTGTACTTTTACTGCTTTCAGCAACCATCTCCTCCAAGTTGTCCCTGATTTGAAAGCAACAGCAAGGGAAGAGGAGACTGTAAAAAACGTGAGAGACAAAGTGAGGCCTTGAGAAGAAAAATGGCTGAAAGAAGCTTTTTTTTTTTAATTCAACCTGCATTGCTATTGCCTAAGAGATTCATGAGAAAATAGCACCGTTCAGTAATGCAATATACTATTATGTTAGGTGCCCAAATGCATAATCCTACATTGCTGCAAATATGGATATCCTCTTAGAAGATGTCGGTTATTTTGCATTCCAAGTTACTTTTAAGATTTTTTTCTCTTTACTTCTATACATCAGCTCTTGAACTAGTTTCACCTTTCATGTTGTAATCTGCTGTGGCATAAGTTCATGGCGATCCTTATTCCTTATTTATTCCTTATTTCAATGCTCTATATCCAATTCCCACTGCTGAGGGCATCCTCATGAACTTTCAACAGCAGCAGGGGAAAAATGACGAGTGAGCCACCGGGTCTAGGAGCAGGTTGTCCTCTGGACAACCTCTGCTGCTTGCTCCCATGTTGGCAGCTCTCAGTGTATTCCCATAAGCAAGATCTTATACTGAGAGAAACACATTAGAAATGGTATTTTACTTCTTTCTTCATTCAGTTTTAAGCAGATCCTTTCCCAAATCAACTGAAAGTTGATGGATTTGATTCAGGAATTTGTGCTCTGCCAATTAATACCACAGGATCTATTTCTACACTCTTTTATCTGCTGTACCCAATGGATTTGGGGAATCCCTGTAAGCATGAATTTGGAAACGTGACATAATGTCCATCTCTTTGGGTATTTCCTGCTTTTCCGTGGCTGTTCCCACCAGGCATCAGTTTGAGAGATCAATATCGTTATTGCACAAGTTATAGCATCTGAACTTTATGCTTGGCTGGAGAGGCTCCCTTGATTTACTGCCCTAAAGATAAAGTATCACCTATTAAAGTTCGTCCTAGCTTAATCAGACACACATCTCTTTAGTGTATTAGATGCAGCAATATCATGATAAATACCCACATGCCTGGGATAATTCTGAATGGAACATTACATACAAACTTACTAAGGTTTTCTAATAATGTAAGTACAGTATTCATTCTCAGATTAGCACATTTTGAATGCCACTGAACGGTGATCTACATATTTACTGAATAAATTACATGTTATACTCCTCATGCTGCTGCTTCATGGGACTTCATTTCTCCTGCTGCACTTTTTGAAATGTCTTCTAATGTCACTACCTCCTCTGCACTTTCTGGAATCTCCTCATCTTTGCTACACTATGCTAAATTTTGTTTATAATTGTGTAAAGAGCAAAATACGCAGATTAGACTTTTTTAGAAGGTATAAAATATACATCGCTTTCCAGAACTGCATATTTTTATCCAGAGGAGCTGGAATTTCCACCAAAGTGAAACCTGAGACCAGACAATCCTGTGCTATGATAATATGACAATGGAAAAAGCACATTTTCTCAAGTAGGATGAATGCCTCTGGACATCAGTGTCTTCTGGCCAGCTACATGACAGGTCTAATATACGGAACGCAAAGAAGAATTTGTGTGTAAAAGAAAGAAGATACCTACTCAACTCAAATGTACGGATTCTACTATCAAATTTAAGGTCGGGTGGGATGTAGAGTAATTTAAACTATTAAAACAACTAAGAGCTATCTATAACTTGGTCTAAAAAGAGATCAGTGGGATGTGCAGATATGACAGAACTGAGGTGGCAACCTCATCAGCTGAACTTCTGGCGTACTGCAGTTTCAACATCTGCTACTAGGAAATCATTGCACCTTTCCCTTCCTCTGCCTCCATTCAAACTTGTTCACACAGTTCACGTGTGTGGAATATGACATGACAGGATACACCACTATTGACAAATAACTCCTCAGGAGAACTGTCTGAAACGCAGGTTGTACAGATGATGTATAGAAACTGTCATTGGTTTAGTTTTATTCAGTTTCATATTTACATTGAACAGAACCACAATGGAGAGCATTAATTCACACATGCTTCAAGTCTTATCACCCCCCGCCCAGTACCAACTCACCAGCAAGCCCCACGCGAGGTCTTGGAGGTGCCTATGACAGCAGTGCCCAGGCAGCTCCGCTCCCAGCCGCACAGAAAAGATCTGGGAGTCCTGAGATCCTGGGGCGGCACGGGCTCCCAGCTGCCCGGCATGACGCTGGTGCTCAACCACCACATCAAAACAAGGATTGTAACAGCTCCAGCACACCCAAGCTCCCGAGAGATGACAAACCTTCTAACTGTGCCATCTCCAGCAAGCCATCAGGAATGAGTCAGGTTTTCAGGAAGTTCTGCCTTTCATTAATCAGAGATTTGTCAAAAAAACCCACAAAAAACACCAAACCAAAAAACAAACCACCAACCCCCCCCCCAAATGAAACCAAAAAGCAAAACAACCACCAAACCTCTTCAGTCCAAGAGACTGATGTTTTTGTCAGACAGCAATAGTTCCAATGTCACAGGGGACAATGTTCTCCCACCGAGCCCAGGATCAGATGCATGATATTACTCTCAATGAACAAGTGCTTGCAAGACTGCTGCATTCTGCATTTGCACAAGGCATTACTGGGGTATCAGTGGAAAAGATGCTATCAGAGACTAAAGCAGTGGTGCATATTAACATTATTGACCTGCAAAATTGAGAGATCTGTTATCTTTGGTAGGTAGCTATAGCCAGGAGAACCCGAAGAGTAGCAATTTACAGGAACTGTCACAGGGGAAGATAGGATCAAATGACATGGTGTACTTTCATACCAGGATTACTGTGTCCTGACAAGTGCTCTAGAAAGACACTTAACATCTACCTTGATTCCAGGTAGAGTCTCGTCGTCAAGAGAACTGAAGTGGCCTCAACACTACAAGAAAACAAAACAAAACAAAACAAAAACCACCATGGAGGTTGGTTTTTTGTTTGGGGGATTTTTTTTTAATCTTTAAATGCCAATATTGCATGTTGGCTTGATGTTTGAATCTCTCTGCAGGTGCTGTTCCAAAAAAGCAGTGTCCCTGGAGAATTAATAACATATGATCACTAAAATAACTTTTTGCAAGTCCCTTGAGTGTCTGTAATTAACATGTTAAGCTGCACTTAAAGAGAGTAAAGTATCATTATACACATAATAAATCATTTCAAATTACTGAATTATTTGTCTGTATAATTACGCAGGTAATTATCTAAACTTTACTAATAAAAGGTTTCATTAACTACCACTTACTCTGGATAGAACTAACCCATCGGGCTTTCACACTCAAATACATCCACAATGCAAAAATACAACGCAAATGCTATAGCCATTTTAAAATAAAACCTGAATTATACGCTGAGCTCAGTTCATTCGGAGTCTGTATTTTTGTTACATAGGGTGCATTTGCACACTGAGCTAACTAGAGATAGACACCGCAACGTAAAGCGTAAGAAAGGAACTGAAATTTTTACCAAAGTGTAACCAGCCAAGGTGAATCTTAGGCCCAAGATACCAGGTTGCAATTGAAGAATATTGACCTGTTGCACATTCAAGCAAGATTTCATACCAGCACGGCTATATTGGTTTAAAATCAGAGTCTTTCTTCAGCAACTTTACAGCCTACTATAAGCCATTTGCATGGCTGTAGACGGTTTTATGCTAATACAGAGATGAGAGAATAAAGCGGGAACTAAAACTGACAAGATGGCATTACCCAAAGGGCTAGGACCAGTGCTTAAAAGCAAGGGCTTTCTAAACAGCACAGGTGGCTGATCATATACATGCCACGGCTCTGAGGGCAATGAAACCTGAGGGTCTTGCTCCTTCTAGAGCTGAGGCACATCAGATGCAGATATGTGACCCAAAGGGGACGACTTTAGCTCTAGAGCCATGGCTTAAATAGTCTTATACTAAACACAACTGCTGTATGATCTTATTATAGTAAGATGCAAAACCTTTGGGAGCTTTGGTTTCTTTCATTTTAAATCGTCAGTAATGACTTTGTCACAGCTAGAACCTGCTGCATACGCAGGATTCATGCATGCACTTGGTACTCCGCTGCGGCCCCAGGTTCAGCCCCATAATCCAGCTGCCGCACATCAGCTGAGCTGCAGTAATTACTGCCGGCCCTTAGCAAACGCAAACTGAAATGATTGAGGTGGAATGTGTAAGTGCCAAGTCATATTTCCTCCCATTTGCAGCAGACTAAAAGTATGCACAGCTAGAACACTGCAAACATCCCCTCTGCAGCTACCTCAGCCATAATTCAAGCGCACATCTAAAACCTCAACCGTTTGAGCATGTGAAGAGATATGCGATGTTTTATCCACAGACTCCCTTGCCATTTATAAGTTGCACAACCGCATTTTTTTCCCCCCACAAATCTCACTTCTGTTTACATGGCTTACCAGGAATTAGGCACAGAAATACCTTCGTTTTTCTGGCCCTGTGAGCCTACCAATTCCTAAACTTCGTGCACCAGCTGTTTTTCCCTCTGAGATGTTCTAACCTCAGCTGCACAACTGATAAACGTACTCTAGATATCCTAAACCCTTCTGACTTCTCAAAACACCACATCTCAGAGGTGATACTGGTGGTGTTCATATTTGCTTATCCAGCTGATGAGTTATTAGGGTGCTCAAGACTTTGCCTGAGAGCTCTTGAACTCACATCAGATATTTGAGGTGGGACATCTGCCGTGGGAATTCCTCAGTCTTTCCAACTGAAGTTGTTTCACTTCAGGTGAGACATTACCTGTCTTTTTAGCCATGGAGAAGGCTAGGATCTGAGTGGCAGTTTCCACTGGGTTTGTTATGCAGACTGGGACGTACGATTAATGCGTAACTGAAGACTTTGTCGAAATACCTGCAAAAGATTGCATCTCCCTTCTTTTGAGATTTGTAGGTTCTTACATTCCTAAACACAGAAATGGGCACCTTTGCTTTCTTCTTTGATTTTGCGTATGTTATTTCCTAAGTTTTTAAACCACAAGTTCCATAATATGAACCAAACGTGGTTCATATTAATAGTGTTGGAAAGGTTATATCCAGTGCATAGATCCTCACCTCAAACTAGCACAGCAATGCTGAAACTTTTTCCCCTCTAAGTGGATTGTAGTTCTGGGGTTTTGGTTCAGATTTTTTTTTTTTTTTTTTTTTTCAAGTCTGCCTGAAGAAGACTCCAGGCATAGAAAATTTCATCCTGAGCAAGGTATTGGCGACTGAAAGGAACATACATACTATAACATAAAGCACTGCACAACTTTGACTTCAAAAAAATCACTACTTCACATTAATAAAATTATAATCATATATAGACTTACACAATGTTTTTTCATCCTTAAACTGCCTTATAATAGAGGACTATCGGAAACCCTGGCTTTACCTCAGCTAGAAAAATTGTCAAAGCCAGGACAGACTTGGCTACGGTACAACTTCCAATTCAAGATACAGCTTCAGAAAAAGCTTGCTAATTACTGTGATCCCGCTCCCACTCTCAGGAAGGGAAGTGTGACAGGTAAGAGCATCACCTCTGAACCAGACATAATGACTGGAAGCAAACTTGGATTCTTAGACACACGAGCAGAACTTCATACCTTGGAGACACATCTGTAAGCACCTGGAGGCTGAACAGGACCCTAGCCTTTCTTCTTCCCTTGGAATGGGAAAAAGAAAGAATCACACCTTCACCTTTGTAAGGTTTGGAACCCCAGTTTTCCCTATTCAAAGGTATTTCTCTGTCTTGAAATGCACAAGAGATGGAGATGGAGCATAGCAAGGGGTGATTTGCAAGGAAAATTTTATTTTAAGAATAACAAGTGGTTCGTATAGTCTCAACTGTTCATAAACCCACCAAGGCTCAGAAAGCCTGTCTGGAGCCCACAGAAGCCCATGTAAATATTTTACTGTATGTCAGAAGCAGCCTGGAGAAATACGCTCCGTTACTGATGCAGGCACATGGAAGGGATTTTTCTGAATAGAAATCTTGCCACAGCAATGGGATTGCTGTAGCCACGTCCTCACGCTTGTGTAGCCCCAGACTGCGGTCCACAGCTGTGAGGGAGGACACACAGGCCCCTCTGAGGGCAACTACCAAAGCAATTTGACTCAATTGTATTCATAGTATTAGAAAAGACATAGGCTTGAAATCAGGAGTCCCCCACTCAGCACTGCCAAGGATTTCTGCCATTACACTGTATGAGTACAAGACACTGAAGGTCTCACTTCATCTATGTACTTGCTACCTAGCTCCACCAAAGTTGTGTTTGAGAAGCAGCACGGAGCAGTACAGCCTGTAACACACTAGGTACCCTCATGAGCTGTTTTTCAATAGAGAGAACCGTGCAGTTACATTGAAAATTGGATTGTTTTGTCCGGCTACTGCTCATTAATGACATTAAGTGCAGTTAGGCAATGCAATTGCTCACTGGTGTCAAGCTGATGATGGCAAATGACCTCCAAGATCGCTATCTCTGACCTGTCCCCCAAAACTGCTGCATGACGTTGTCTACTTCCACCCAGGGCAGCAGAAAACTGAACATCGTCACAAACGGAACAAAAACATCCACCATTTCACTCAGCTTCCCGCACCCCAGAAAACACCAGTGGTGTAAGGGTTAAGAGCCTCTCTGATAGCAAACGAGTCATGCTGAATTCTTCAGTCACACTGTTGTGAGGTATATAAAAGTGTTTTGCAAGATTACGTATCTCCATAGGTTATACTGTCATTATAAGGAACTGCATTTACACAGTAGGGGAATTTGAGTTGGAAATGTGACACTGCTAGTAAAAATGTGAACTCAAGCAAAAATTACCCAGGAAAGAAGCACCTTAAACCTTTCATTTCAAAGAATCTGCGCTAAGCCTGAAGAGAGCAAATAATGAGCAATGAAAGGAGTCTTTGTTATGCCGTGATTTCAAAGCTCTGCCAAAATGTCAAATAATCCATTTAATCAATCAGAAAATTAAAGAATGTGGTAAATTCCCAAGGTAGTTTGAGGTTTTAGCTGTGCCAAGTAATTCAGCTACTGCACAAAGCTTATGTCACAATAGCAATTACTTAATAAGTCATTTTTGTCTAACCGTGTTGATGTAAAAATACAATTTAGTTTTCAAATTATTTGCAGCTGTGCTCTTATTGGGATACAGCATGCAATACCTCAGGAGATGTTTACATTTGTCGCTTCAAGCACTGCTTTAATTTAATTTTTATCACACTATATCCTTAAAAAAGTTCCTATTATCTCAACACACTAAGAAATTGATTTCCTAAAATGGGTGTTCACGAGACCATGTAAGAAAAGGAAGACACTATCTGTTGATTCACATACATACAAGACTCGTGACACACCTCTGACACCAATACCAAAACTCGTATCATTTCAAATACAGATTCTTTACGATGTTTACATTTCAAGTTTGGCGATTTATTTAAGGACAGAGTTTAACACTCTTGAGAATCCTGGATTATCATGAATTAAATTCTGGAAATGTAAAAGAGGCTATGCTGAACATTTTTTACATTAGCGACTATTTATTTTCTATCCCTCTCAAAGGACAGATTTGACAGACTGGTTACAAATGTAGATCTTTGCTTCTGACAAGCCGAATAAAATTACAGATCCATGTTGTTAATGTGAAATTAAATACAAACGTTTTATTAAAGTAAAAAGTTCAAAGAGTATTTAGATGCAATATGTTAGTTCAGAAAACTTGAGAATACTTATATTGTCTGCCAAAATAATTCACTTCTGTTGCACAAAAATGATAAAGTTCAGCTTAAATTTAATAAGCCTTAATTTTAAATCAGACTATTTTAGACTTCGTTCCATTATCTACACATTTGCATACAGATTTCCAGGAATTTCTTCTGAACTCTACCTTGTGCCAGTGGCAAGTGATGCACCCTGTATCCACCTGTAACAATATGGACAATATCTGGTTTTCCTCCTTTTAAAAATTGAAATGCTGACACAAAAGAATCATAAACTCTATCAAATATATACCTACACTTCAGTTTTTAAAGAAAAAAAGCATTCAGCACAGCAAACAAAGCCTGACCTGCGTTCATGACAGCAGGTGGTGAGCGTCTTTGTGATCCTGGAGCCTATTAGCATGATCTCCTTCAGTGGCCGGATGAATAGGGACCTTCCTTTCAGAAGCCACAGTGAGCTTCACAAAAGCCTCTGTGCAGAGGAGGGCTGGAATGAATCCAGAGTCACGCAGCTTTCACTAACCCACTGACCCTTTCTTTGGCTCCCCATCTCCGCTGCCTACCTACCTCTCCCTGTCCCCCCCTGCATCTCGTTTCCCGGACTAGTCTCATGTCCTATGGACACAGACTACAATGAAGACAGTAAAAGTACCCTACGGAAATGTATTGAAATGGGCCATAAGTTGAGAGCTCCTTGGCGTGATGAGGACTTGCACTCACAGCCTCTTCAGAAAATTCAAGAACTTTGGCCAAAGAGTAAGCATCAAATTTGTATCAACTCTGAGTACTGCTAGTCTCCAGATTTTATCAGACCAGGGCGTCTCCTCACATCTCCCCTTCCAATGTCCTTCAGAAGCACAAGTGCTTCCAGGGCTGAAGAACCAAGGAGGCACCCTCCTCGTATTTTCTTGTAGGGGTGGGAAAAATTAACCTAGAGAGCAGGAAGCATAAGTGAAATAACAAAAATATATTTGGCCCAAATACGTTTACAAGATAACTATTTTTTCTGTAATGATTCTTGGTGTTTCCCTACTTGCTGAGGTTCCAAAAGTAATGAAGTTCTCTCATTCAAAATGCCATTTCATGTTGACCAAATCTATTGAAAACAGGTCCAGCCAAAGCGTTTGATTTCAAAGTTGAATAAAAAAAAATCCTCTCAAAAAGTTCAACTGCCCAAGCAAGGACCCCAAGTTCTACCCAGAAATATGGGTAATGACATAATGAGAGACAAGTTTCTAAGGATATGTAATATCTTTAAGTAAATCATCTGGTTGAGCTGGAAAAATGGGCACAATTCTGGTCATATGTGTCTTTTTCCCTGTAAAGAAAATGCTAGTTTTATTTTAGCAATGACTGTTGAAGAGTAGAAAACAAGAAACAAATGCCCCCCATGTTGACAAGACAGAGGGAATTATCAAAACTCATGTAACATTTGCCAGATAGTCAAGTTCTGGGTGACAGCATGTAATTAAAAAGTGTGTGGGAGAGGTCTGGAAAGTAATACACTGTATATAATGTTTTTTAAGAAATGAAGAAAACCAAATACAATTAGAAACATAATTGTAAAGGTAGTAAAGCACCAGGTTGACAAGGCACCTTTCAAACTAATCCTAGGAATTCAAATAATATTGAAAATAATGTGATCAGAAAAACTTAGTATCTCTCTCTCTCTCTCCCCCCCTCTCTGTATAGATCCTTCCACTCCTAAGCCCACAAACCAAAATAGCACCTCAACTTCTTGCCTCATAATGTCATACCTGTTTTTCCAAAACCCAGCATGAGGTTGTGGATGAACAGTCAACTGATGCTCACATCAGCAAGACAATGATAGTGCTAGGGGAATAGGTAAGCGCCAGTCTCCAGAAACAGCTTTGCCAATTTTATATTTATACAGCTATTGCAAACCTCTCTTCTTCCCCCAGCGGCATGGCCCTCCCCAACAGTTAACAAAGCCTTTCTTACATCCAGGTTGAATTGCTGTAATTTATTCTCCATGATGCTACCCTTGAAGACTGCTTTAAAGCACTAGCTCCAGCAGAAAACAACTGCCCTTCATTTTATGTTCCCGGCCTTGGAAAACACATTACGCTTGTTTTCAGAGATTTGCACCCTTTCACAGGTGACACTCAAGCTGTTTGCATTGTCCTAGAAAGACTTACAAAATCCTGCTTGGATCTGAGATTACCAAGAGGTTGCTTCTCCTGAAAGCTGGCATGTACACTCCCTAAGACCGTATTTTGAAGCATAAGTAAGTAGCATATTGTCTTGCTCTTGACTCAGGCTGTTAATAAATGAAGAACGCACACAATGTGGATATTTACAAAATACTAAACAAAGTGGTAACTTTAACATTTCATCTCTGTGACAAGACCTTGCTTTTTTTCTGACACGTGACTACATTTTAACCATACACGTACACACTCTTTACTCAAATTGACACTGAAAAGGAAAACACTCTCTTCACCATCATGGCAAGGTGTCACTGAAAACTTTGATTGTCGAGTTCTTATAACACATAATTCAAAGAGGTATTTTTGATGTCGTGTTGCAGGATTCATAAGAAACCATACTCCTTGCTCAGAAAAAAAGGAAATAAACAGATTAGCTCCACCCTGGAGGCGGGAGGAAAGGAAAATAACTAGGGTGGAAATAATTTTTTTCAGGAAAGAATAGACTAAAGAAGGTATCTACAATCTCTATGGATGAACTACTACTACAAAGAGGGGAAAAAAAAAAAATCCCAAACAGACCCTCTCTCTTCCAACAACAAAAGAAAAATACATCAGAAACCCCAAACCGTGTTTAAGGTGTGACTACTCCAGGACAGGTCATTGCTCACTAAGTCCTGGGTCGAACACCCATGGCACTTGGAGTTGGTTATGAAGTGAAGTCAGTGGAGTTACATCAGCAGATACGCCACGAAGAAAGGTATCAAAGTGCAACAGCACTGTCAGGCTATTCCAGTGCCCAGTGCACGGGGATATATTTACCTCTTATGTTACTTCAGAGGGTTGCAACTTTCCTGGCATCTCTCTCCATGTATCTCAGTGCACCACTTTGTGACTTCTATTTGGAAAACCAGAGCACTGACTTTATGTAGGCAGTTTCCAAAAGCCACGCTTAAGTTTTTAGTCTTATCCTGTACTTCATTAGGCAAATAGGACAAATAAAGTTGGCAAGACGAAACCTCCTACAGGTATGCTGAAAGGCCTTGTTGCGGCAGACAGGAACTGCTCCTGGTCACGCTCCAAGGAAAAGGTTTGCTCTCAGCGGACACAAAGCAGTGTAGCTGCATTAGCGTGACACAGAGCCAAATCTTGTATTTTCAGCACCTCACCCTAGAAAATGGGGCAGAGTAAGCCCATGTCAGTGACCAAAAAGTCAGGTAGACACTCCATATAATGTATTGGGGGGGGAATAAATTTTTCTTTACTGGCCAAATCTCCTTCAGATAATAGAAAGCATGTATATTATTCCCTGACTGAACATATCACACCAGTTTGTACTATTAGATGTTCCCCACAAAAAATGCAGGTATGACAGTGGCCCCAGTAACAAAACCTGCCTTTTGAAACTCAATTCTGTGTTCTCTCCTTTAATTCTTACTATTAGCCAAGGTGGAGGCAACCATTTGCACGGTGAAGTTTATGCTGTGCTAATAAAGCAAAGTGCCTCAACCTGTTTATACCAGGTTACCTGAATGTTTAAATCAGCATCAACATATTCAGAAAATATGTACATTGCGTTTTCAGAGTAGTTTCTGATAAGATGCGCAGTACTCGTTCGCTTCCTTTGACCACTGCAGAACCAGAACTACTATAGGAGAATGAGCTGGATTCTCCGCAACTGTTAACAATGAGTTACTGAACAAGTTCCAGTCACACCTGCGTAAACTTATTGAGAACAGCAGCATTGCAAAGGAAGTAATCTAGAAAGATTAATGGGTTGGTACTGCTTAAACAGAGGACTTAATTTTCGATCAGTAGAGCCCTTCCAAACTGGTGCTGACATACAGGAAAAGAGCTCCGCTTTCCTTTGAGATCCCATGTTCAACCATTTGGCTTGGCATTTAAAAGAAGTACTTCAACTTGGAGAACATTTGACTCTGGAAGTAATTTGGAGACAAAATACTGAACTGAAAATATACCCTACAGGTGGGACTGTAGACTACTTTTCAAAGTATAGTCTGCAGTAAAGATGAAATGCGTATTATTTACGAGTGACAACGATATACTTCAAACTGGGAGAAATGGAGAAAAACAGTACAGGAGCTGATCTGAAACTATTTAAAGAACTTTGTCCCAGGTTGCTGAAGAGTAATTTCCAAAGTATATATTGAAAACGTTTGGGGGCAAACGATGAAGACAATTTTCATCTTAGCCAAACACAAAGTTGAAAAATAAGCCCAGTTTATTCTCTTGGCAGAACATCCTGGATACTCTTGGGAGCAATTTTGTTAAAACATAAGGAAGAAAATACTTTGCCTTTTAACAGGAGTGTGAAGGTAACTTGCTTTACAGGTTTTTATAAATTTTTCTTCACATGGCAGCATCGGTGCAAACCGGTATCTACCATCTTTATAAGCCCAAGTGAGAATGAAATAATTGCCACACAACATCTGTGAATTTAATCAAGTTTAAATTCTCTGTGTGCTATTCAATTTAAATCAGAAATTTAAATCTATAATAAAATGGGAAATACACCTCCTGCCTAATTATTGCTGGGGCTTTTCACCAGAAGATTGTCCTTAGTTACAATAATGAGAAAGTACGTTTGAGCAGACAAAAAATTCACACTTGAGAGAAATAATAAAAGAGTCAAAGTACCAAAAAATCAATAGTGTTTTATTAACGTATGCTTCAGAGAAAGAATACAGAAGGAAAATCGTAAATAGTTGTATCAGAATAAATAACATTCCCCCAAATATTCCCAAAGGAAATTGGTACCCAAGAACGAAGCAGCCAGAGCAGTAAGGCAATATGTGGAATGGCAGCACTGTAAGGGAATTGTCAGAAATTGTTTTCTGCCCCCAACGCTGTCAGCCTTTATCTCGGTTCCAGAGAGAGAAAAGATCACGCACTTTCAGAAAGACAGCGGGGAAAAGAATTCTTTTTTAATCCCCAGATCATCTCTCAGATTTGCTCTCGAACATGGAAATAAAAAACCTGGACCACTTGCTAACAGGGTAGACCTTGCTTTGATTCCTTCTTAATTTTCCAGCATTTAGAAATTCATTGGCTTTTCTTTGTATTCATTTTGGCATGTGTTTATTATCTATATTAAATTCTTAGCTTAGCGTTTCATATACAGTGTTATCTTTGGCAGAAAATGAAAGATGTATGAACAATTTAAACACTGAACACTGATGTAAAGATGGATCGGCTCGTTACAAACTGATTTCCTCTCATCAAACTACGTGGGTGAAGGATGAAGAAACAAAACGCAAAAACATGGTAGTCAACGTGGTGACATACTAAATCGTCTTCCAATCATTCTCAGTAACTCTACAACTACAGCATGCTATCCTGATGGCCCCATCTGAGTTGATGATTTTTCACAATGTATTTCATGGCTTCCATCCCTACATGAGACTTTATTACTATCACATAGGAATAAAAAGCCATAAAACACTAGAGTGAATTTATCTTGATCAGATGCAATACTTATTTTCTTCACATGATTTCACCACCATTCCAAAACTAACCAATGATTTCATGCTACATTACTGAACATTTTAAACTACATTTCAATGACAAGAAAGACACCGAAATGGTTACATCACAAATTAACAGAGCTTTAGCCTTTAAACACATTCCTACCTACGAGAATCAAGAAACAATCACAAGACACAACCATTTAATTCACTGATAAAAGACAAGACACCACAGAAAAATATCACTTCCACATACATCTTTCAACACATAAGGAAAGACAAAAGACACAAAAGAAACTGGTATAGATTAAAGCTATGAAAGCACCACTACCAGCATCTTTTTAAAACTATTTTCCATAGTAGCTTCCTGGCATGCATTATAAAAAAAATCAGACTCCGTCACTAAGACATCTTTAAGACATCTGAGCTTAATTGGAGAAACAAAGCAAAATTCCCTGCTTATGGCACTGAAACAGCTACTACCACGAGCTGCTAGCTAATATGACTCACTCGTCCCTAGAACTTCTACCTTCTTGGCTATGATAAATTTACTATAGCTCCAAAGTCCATATTTCTCCTGACGAAAGACCAAATGAGACAAATTATAATATACCCTTATTTTCTATGCCAGACTATGATACCGAGGTCCTGGTCTGAAAACAGTTATTTATTAATGTAATTACTATTCATCTTCTTATTACTACTAATTGGCCAAGTTGAAACACAAGTCTCTAGGGTCATTGAAAAGTCAATACAATAATTTAACTGCCATTTGAAAATAATTTTGCTTGTACACTTGCAAGCAAACTAAGCTGCATCAGAAATGTCTTGTTAAGCTAAAAGCCTCTGCTTTACCAAAAATATTTTACATTTTCCCAGCCATGTAACTCCACTGGCATGGCACCAATATTAATTCTGATGTACTGTTGACACTAGAACTAAAAATTAACTCAGGTTTGATTTATATACTGCTATCCTTTCTTGCCTACCAAGTCCTATTTCTTGCATAATATAATGTTGATAGCATAGAAAAGAGCAAGAAATCATTAAATGAAAGGAAGTGCATAAATAAATTCAATTATCATGCATAAAACATGCAAATGATTTAAAGACTGCATATGAAACTCTAGTTTATATTCATTAATCTCAGGTTGCACTTTTGAGGGAGAAAGAGACACTAATTGGGTCCAGATTAATGCACTCCCAAACCTTCCAATTTGTTTTTAGGTGAGGGTTAAATGAGATGTATTAAAATAAACACAGCTGCTCACCTTCTCCAATCCTGTTTCATTTGTGGGAGAAGGTGAAAAATAAAAGTGTATAAGTAAATTGTAGGCTTGGTGTACCGAGAATTTGGGCTTTTTCTGGACACCTCAGGACTGCCACTTACCCACTGCAGCTCCTTCTTTTTTTTTTTTCTTGGGGTTTTTTTCGGCTACTAAGATAACTTTGTGTTGAAAACTAGTCCAAAAACCAAGCTAGTGACTTGACGTGGAGAACAGTGCGGGTAGTGTTTGGGCTTGCCTAAGTCCTGCCCTGTTTTCCTCCCTTCCCTACCCCGAATGATGCTGCAGGTGGACCATTTTAACCCGCGTGCAGTCGCTTCCAAAAGGGGCTCGGTCCGAAGCTGGCACGGTGCTGCCGCGCGGCTCCGTTACGTGGGCAACGGGGACTCACGAGAGGACTTGAGCGGTTCGGCTTTGCTCACCCAGCCGGCAGAAACACAACACAAAATGGGGGCAAACCCCTCCAAACTCACCACCTGCTCCCGTTTTTTGCTGCCCAGGGATTCCCCCCCAGCCTCTGCTGAATTAGCTGGGTATAAAATATAGCGGCCCCCCGGCTCCCCCTTCCCTCTCCCGCTGGAGCTGGGCGCTGGTCCCCGCCGCTCGCCCTCGCTGGCTGGCAGCCCCGTGAGGGGCGCAGGGGGAACCCAGGGACAAGCCACCGAGGACAAAGCCCGTCACCCGCAACAGTGGGTGACGGGGAAGCCGGGGGCTGATCCTGCCCCAGGAGAAAGGGAAGCACGTGGGAAGGAAAATAGGTTTTTGGCCCAGAAACAAAAAACAAGGGAAGGGCCCATTCCCTTTCCTCCGCTGGCAGAGGAAGGTTAAATAAAGCGAACAAAAAAAGGTCACCAAACTAATTTTGTACTGAAACCAATGAATTTGGATGAGAGGCCCAAAGGGGAAAGGTTAGGGTGTTATCAGTGACATAATTTCTCTTCCCTTTTGTTGAAACAATTGGAAATTAAACCTCGCCAACACAATGGGACACACTTTCTGCAGGATGGGAAGCATTCAAAACTCTACATTTCTCTGATTATTTTTTAAATGTTTTCCTCCTGAACCACAGACATTACACCATGAAAGCACGAAAACACATACATGTAGACTCAAACATATATTCACATATACGGTTTCAGACACAGACCCACTTCTGCTGACAGCCTGACTCTGAGAGCTTTTTATTAGAATTAATTTCTGCATGTTTGCATATGCTAAATTAGTTGCAATAAATAACAACAATAAGGCTGAAATCTGTCAACATCTTGACAAATATTCAGAGAGCCATTTAGTTAGGAAATATGCTTATGATATTCATTGCTCCTAAAAGAGAAAATGATTATACAGTAACTAAACCCTAAGTAAGAGCTAAAGATATTCACCTCATGAAGCCATTTCTCAACTAGCCCCTTGGCACTTGCTGGAATTATTCGCAGCACGAGCTCCACTTTTTCATTTTCTGCTGACTCCATGTGGGTAATTTCTTTCTCGTGATTAAAAGTGAGCTTGGCAATTCCTTCAAAGCATTTCCTTAGGTGTGGTTGGATGTGGAGTGGATCCTTTGTCTCAAAAAGGATTCCTGAGAGATCATTGCTGCGTCGAGAGAAAAAACCTGAAAAACGATAAAAAATGAACTTTAGAGGTATTTATATAAACATATTTTACACCAACACCGACAGCAGACAGATGAAATGGACTGTTTACCTTGGAAAGAATAGTCTTTTCTTCACCAAATAATCATTCAAGGCCTTCCTGAATGTCATCCAAAAGCGATTCTGCCTCCTTCGACTTATCCAGCATCTGGGGCTGCGAGATAACCCTCGTGGCATTGGTCTCCTTCACCGACTCCTTCGTTATTAGCCTCCTGGTGGGTGAGATAGAATACAGTGAATGTAATAACCATACTTCACACAACAGGCTCTCTCTCTCTTTTAAATTGAAAATCCCCTTATTACAAAACAAGGGGTGTTCTTTTTCTTCTACCTTTAAGTAGGACTGCCACATTCATTGCTTTTTACAAAAACGCAGCTGCTTTTTAAGCTACAGATAAATAGAATCTGCTAGGCGGTAATTCTGCTCAGTCTGAATGCATTATTTTCTAAGTCACTTTGGCGAGGGACTTTTTATTACAAACCGGAATGAACAAGGAAAGTCCTTTTCTCAACTAATTATGACTACGCTTTGTTCTATACTATTAACTTACAACGCCAGAGTGATCAGCTTTTTTTTTTTTTTTTTTTTTTTTTTTTTTGTTCAGCCAGTTCAATAAATTAACATGTTTTTCCTGGGAAATTAGAGAGCTAATTATTAAGACTTTATAGACTAATGATGAAAATATAAATAACACAGAACAATAAAGAATGGTGTATCAGTAACATTCACACAATCCCTTTGATGTGCACAATGCAATCTCCCATTTTAACACCACTGATGCATGGACGGGAGTTACTTTATGGGAAGAAAATTCTGCAGATTGAGTCAAAGATTTGTTAAACTGGATATTTTCTAAGAACTGAGGAAAAAGAGCAAAGCTGAAACACCATTTTTCATATACCTATTCCTAGCACTCTTTTGTTTTCCTACTGTTGGACTTCCAATTTATAAAAATCACAAATGACAGAATAGAAGGCAAAGCCTTAAAGACTTTAAACCAGACAAACACCAGGACTTCTGTTGTTACTTTTCCCATTATAAGACATACTGTAGAATGTTTGATTTGAAAAATAGTTGTGTTTATTTTCAATTTTTTTTTAACAGCTACTTTCAAGAATGGCTTAGTTTGCAAAGAAGCGTTTGATATTCCCCAGTCATACCAAAACCTAGAATATAGTTCTGAGGTTTCGGGACCTTCAGTGATTCAGAACGCTTGGCTTTGACAAAGGAGAAGATACTCAACTACATTCCAACTGGACAACACCACAGTTAGCTCAACTGTTGTCCATAGCTCATAACTACTGGTACACAAACACTCCAATAAATGAAATGTAAACATTTAGATATCACCACATAGTTCCTTTTATGCAACATAGACTGTGATGAACTGAATTTAAATAAATAAATAAGAAAAATCCTTTCTCCTTATTAGTTCAAATTCACTTTCAACCTTATAAGTTGAAAACCATCAGTATGGTAGAAAGACCTGTTGACAGAACTGCTTCTGTCCAGCATTCAGGATTACAAATTAGAAAGAATCCTGGAAACAAGAACTCACACAGTGAAAGAAAACTCACACTGCTACCATCTTAATACCCTACTTGCATTCAAAATAACCCCATCCCTATGTATTTCTGCCTGAAATATTATGAGAGGAGTATTTATTATACATTTTTCAAGCACCTACTGTAAGAAGATATATACATACAGCCAACAACAGTGTCTTTGCTTTGAGATGCTAAAACTTGCACCTCCATGAGGCATTTCTCAGTCCTCTGGTACACTTGGCAAACTACGGACCCTTTTGGGCTGCTGGTCTCCATATCTGGAGGCCAACCTGGATGCTGGAGTGCCAGCAGAAGCCTAATTCATGTAGAATTAAGAACAGCAAAACTGTTCTACTGAGAAATAACTC
Organism: Phoenicopterus ruber ruber; assembly: GCA_009819775.1. Lineage (NCBI taxonomy): Eukaryota > Metazoa > Chordata > Aves > Phoenicopteriformes > Phoenicopteridae > Phoenicopterus > Phoenicopterus ruber. The sequence continues at coordinate 53,090,235 of CM020215.1, read as the reverse complement.
TACATGTATCCGTGGAGCTTTCAAGATGTGAGTAAATGAACACATCCAGACAAATATTCATTTAACTGAATGCACTTTATTTTAGTACCAAGCTGTCTGTTTGTGTACACTCAAAATATGTCCTTTCATACGATTTCTGAAACAAGGAAACTATCTAGCATACTGCCAATTTAGATATGTTATTTTTTGTACTAAAATAATAAAGGAATTTTGAAATGCTTATTCCTGGTTGCTTAAAAATATATCAGGACCTGTCCATTTAGCAATACTTCTTTTCATGATGTGACAGTAAGGACACTAAAGAAATAACTGTGAATGAGAGAAGGCTTGCCAATGTGGGGTACTGTTTTCCCTAAATTAACTTCAGTATTAAAGATATTCTCAACAATTTTGTGGCCAACTTCCAGGCATATGACTGGCCTTCAGATTATTGAGTATCCCGCTTTTAACATTGCTAATATCAATGGTGCACAATACATTTTGATCAAAAATGAACCTTTTTTATTTCAGATGAATCAGTTAAAGACAATGAAATACTCAGGTTGCACCCTGTGGACATCCGCTGCCGAGTACTAACCAACAGCTTTTCACAGAAGCCAAGGTTGTGGTGCAAAACGATTAAGTGACTCGACAAACATGACAGCCCTGTTAGAGGCTCATTTACATACAGCGACAAGATCTATAAACTCCCAGTTCTGTACTTCATCCATCTGACCCTGTTTCCCTACACTTCAGAAGGGAGAATCAAAATGAAGATGAATTCAGGAAAAAGAAAAAAAACCACCACGCATCTTTACCAAACCTCTTTGTAGCTACTGCTTTGCCTTGAAACTGTATGTAAATTAGCTGCATATGTCTTCCAATGTATTTCTTGCATGATTAAAAGCAAGTGTTTTACAAGTGCTTTTTGATACGCGTGCACTTTCAATATTCTGCAGGTCACTCAATAGTACAACAGACATAACTAACCACAGACTTGATACTCTAGGGAAGCGACAGCAGCGAAGGCCAACTTCTACGACTTCCCTCTGCCTGAAATGAAAGGAATCTCTAGGTCCTGACCATATGGGGAGTAAGTTAACAGCCAAGAGCTTACCATTTCTTATTGACAGCTCTCCTTGTGCTGTCCCGGAGTTACTCGTGAACCAGAACTTGAAGTCACTGCTCCATAATACCCTGTGTAAGTCACAAAAATGAAACTTCAGATATCCAAAGTAGTAAGTTATTACACATGCCCCTTTACCTCATTATACCACATTTATACTGAGTTGAAAAGAAAGCATTTTCTCCCAGATATAAAAGTATTTGACATCAAAATACTCTAATAAATATTTTGCTAAAAATGTTTTTCACCTGTTTCCAGTTTTACTTCATGGAGTACAATGAGAAACAAGTCATGCACAAATGCTTGTTTGCCTTTCTCACTTGAATGATTCACTAACTTACTGGGAGGCTGTCTCTCTATTGTTTCTGAGCTCACATCATAAAAACTAAACAGAAATCAATTTAAGACAATGAACTTTAAACTTTATTTTCCCCCTCGGTATTCTAAAGTGGCACGGCTAAGTCGGAAAAGTTTTAAATAATGAAAGTCACTGAAGCCTAAATCACATACAATAGTGAAAGCTGAGATGTGAGATGGAGATGAAATCTAAAAGCTAATTAAATTCAACAAGAGCCTCTCAAAGGCAACATACCAGCTTAGCCTCCCATGCTAATATTTCGTTTTGAAGGGTGCAGTAAATGGAGGGCCTTTCATGGCTGCAGATTTCACAATGTGATCCACCAGCTAAACCTGAGAGGGGAGAAAAAAAAAAAAGATTAGATGCATGGATTACTGTACTGAATAGATGCCAAGGCCAAGATAAAAAGAATAGATAAGTTAGGGCTTCTGAGGAGCTAAATTTGAAGCCAACCAGCAAAACGGATTGAACCTTATTACCTCTAGTCACTGAGAAATTCCCTAGACAGTTGGATGTAATTTGAAAAGGTCAGAAAAAAATTTCCTTCACAGTATTATTGCTTCATGGTTTAAGGGTGTACATTTGTGAGATGCCAGCTCTAATCATTTTTATTGACTTGCTCTAGAGAGACAGACAGATGCACAGGGAGGCAAGACAGATGGATAAGACGTATCCTACCTTTGTTTCCAGTTCTAAAACATATCACAGTATTAGGTATGTTTTAATGTTAATCATTTCAGTTTATCCTTTGCCATCCCTGAGAATAATGTGCCTTGCTTCTCTGTCAGCCACAAAAAGGGGAAAAAAAACCCTGTGCATATCATTGGAAACTTACTACAATTTTTCATATTTGATCTGAGCATTCATTGAATTCCATGCGAATTTGAAATATATTACTGAAATTCAGTAAGTGTAATAGGATTTTCTAGACAATTTTAGCTATGCTCTGTTGATTTTTCTTTTCACCTAAAGGGGAGCAGTTCTCACTGAACAGATTATAAGAATGACCTTCAACATACTGACAGGACAAGCTCTGTTACCATGTGGCTGTCCTGGGGAAAAAAAAAACACACACACAAAAAAACCCCAAAACAAACCAAAAAAACAAATCCACCCCAATTAAAAGTATTTAATTCGTTGACTTAGCATACACAAATGCTTGTAATCAAATATGAACGTTTGCTAACATTACACTTACAGTCAATTTTTTTGTCATGCAATTAAAATCAAAGGCGATTTAACAACACAAAAGCAGAATTATCCACCCCAACCCCTGGAAAAGTTTAATTAACATTAGATTTTCTTTTGCTCAGAAGACATTTGTCTTCCATTCATAATACCAACATCAGTATTCACTGTATCCTGGCTCTGAACGCACTGCAGAGGCAATTTTAATGGCCATTCAAGTATGGCTCTGTGAGTTCCTCTACTGTATTATGTTTATGGTACCCGCCTGAAAGCTGACTAAAACTGTTTCCAGTTGGGTAAGAAAGCTATTTCCATATGGTCATACTCCCTCCCCTCAAGCCCTGTACATTTAGAGAGCAACAAGAAATTGCAGCAGAAGCGTTGCATATATACTCACTCCTCCAGAACTTTGTAGCTCTGAAAGGAAATCGGAAAGGCTTAGCTGTAGCGAGGAACAAAAAGCACTGGGTATTGTTCTGCTAATGGAAGCTGATACTTTCCTTTGCAATGGGACTGTTCCCCAACAGAAAAGATACGTGGACCATTTAAGCACAACGCTTTCTTCAACAATTTAGGAAGCTTTCGAAAGAAGCCACGCACACCTGCATGTATGGAAAGGGGGCTGGGGAGAGGTAATCACATACTAGATTTATAACGATTAGTTTAGACTCCACTACTCTTTTTTTTTTAATCAGACTCCCACTGTTAGCTTCAGGATGATGCTGAAACAGAATAGGAATTTAGTTTTTTAAGATCTCAGATGTGTAACTGGAGAGGAACCCTCCAGTTTCTGTGGCAACATGACAACATTGTGATTTTTATTCCTCTAACATTTTCCAACAGAAGGAGTGACAGAGAAATTAAGTTCTGTCATTCTCCTGATCTAATCTCAAAGATGAACTCAAGAACCCTATGAACCTTTTTGCCAAAAAACCCCTTATTCATCATGAAAACAGGGAATGTTCAAGACACAAACACTTAATGTCAGAGACTCAATTTTCCAAAGAATATTCCTCCCACATATTTTGATGCCATTTACAACACAGTATTGTGATGCCACCTCATTCCATCCTTGCAAGATCTGAGCCAACAAACATGTGGGAGAAACTGGGACTTCGATAAGACAACCAGCTCATGATGCTCTATCCAGAGAGAGCCAAGCTGATCCTATCTAACTCTCACACATTGGCGGTAACACTCTCCCCCTTTTTATAAGACTGTTTGCCTCCCATCTGTGGCTTTTATTTGCCAGGCTGATGGTAAAATTACACAAAATTCAAATTATTGCTAACTCACACTCTAACAATAAGGTTAGTTAACCACTGAAACAGATTGCTCAGAAAGGTGAGAAATTTTCAGTTACTTCTAATCAGGGTCTATTTTTAAACAATATTCTCGCAGTCCAACCACGAGTTGTTTGGTTAGGTGCAGAAATCACACTTCTCTCCTTTCCAGCCTTTAAATCTATAGGGTTGCGACCCAAGTGGAATGCCAGTTGGCTAACAGGATTGCACCCCAGCAGTGGTCTGCTAGTTCCTCTCTCTTTGTCTTTCTGTGTGTGACCAGAAGACTGCGACTTTTAGAAACATTAAATTAAAAAATAAAGACCTCACAGTTCTGTGTTCTAATAATGACAGAAATTGTAGCTGCCTTTGTCTTCTGAACTTTGGATTACCAAAACCTGTTCAGCACGTGATTTTAACTGTAGTCAATCAGAAAATAGGAATCCGTACAATAAATTGTGTTTTCTATTGGGAACATGCACCCCTGCGAGCTACAAGCCAGGTATTCCCTGGCCGTCTTTCATTAGCTGACTTGAATGCATCATCCCCTTCATTTCGGATGCAAAGCCCCTCCTCCCCACACATCTGATATCCAAGTGAAATGCCATTTGTCTGCCCCGACCAACAGCCAGACTCCTCACAGGACCCGAGGGAGGGCTGGATTCTCCTTTCTGGCGAACCAAGTCTAGAGGTTGCTCCCACACTCTTTGGTTTCGTTCTAATCAGCAGAGATGCCCAAGCTCTATCCTCCTCTTAAAAATACCCCAAACACCAACAAAAAACAAACCAACAATAAAAAGCTGACGACAGAGCATGTCCCAGACACAATCCTAGTTTTAAATGAGCTCCAGTGTCACTTCAACCTGCAGCAGGCCATGTTGCTCACCTATACAGCTCACACAAAAGAATTAGGTAACTATTTTACAGATAAGGAGGAAAGGCTTGAGAGATGGATATGAGTATCATTACTAAGATTAACTCCAATAAACAGAGTTAGCTGGTAGCTACCAGTTTTATTATTTTCAAGTACTCCAACAGGTCTTTGTGAATGGACTAGCTGCTGGAAAAGGCTGTTGATTTTTTTTTTTTTTTTTTTTTTTAATAAGCTCAATATAGAAAGATTCTCACAGAAAGCACAGAAAACATTCCAGCTTCTTACATCATATTGGGTCAGCTAAGTCCGTTTTGCATTCTTCAGAATATGTCTGAATATCGATGATCTTAAAAGTCTTTTCCAACCTAAATGATTCTATGATTCTGTCAGTTAAACATTTACTAACCATTTGCTCTGTCTTAAAAGCCGCTCTGTGATGTGCGTAATTCGAACCTGTCATTTTTTGCTATACAGAAGAATTAAAGCACTCTCAAAAAAGGCTGTAGTATACTACAGTAGATGTAATGTTCGTCTTAAATACCAATTTATTCTTAAAACAAATTAGACTTTCTTAAAGACATAAGGAAAAAACCTCCAACTTTTGGATTTACGATGCATAAAAGTCCATCTTGCCAAATTCTCATGTGAACACTGATTCAGCTCCCAGCTCCAATATCATTAAAATTAACTTCCAACAAATTAGGTTTGGGAACAATGAAATGCAATTAAAATACTGTATGCAGCAGAAACAGATAACATTTTATGCATGTTTAGTGGGAATAAAGAAAATCTTTTCTTGTTATTAAAGTCACTAATGAAGGGATCTCTAAAAATATATATAGGTACAGGAAGAATTTATAACCGATTTTTTCTCTCAGCATTTCAACTAGCAATTCAAGGTTGGTTGATGTCATGGAGAATGCATGATCAACAGTTGGTAACACATGAATTCTTCTGTCTTTCCAAGATGAAAAGTGAATATATCTTTTCAATCAGCAGTCATTTTAAAAGCATTCTCTGAAACACAGTCCTTAATGACTTGGGCATTACACTTCACACTTTAAGCCTTTCACCTATTTTTCGAGAGTAATATTTAAATCAACAGACAGAAAGAATCTTTCTTCAGTGTATTGTTGAATCCTCTCCAAGTTGTACACACTATAAATAATTATTTAACAAAATCGAATCTCGATATTTGTACATTTGTTTTTTGTTATTAGAACTGATTTTGGAACCCAGAACATATGGGTGAGTAAACTGCTTGGCTGCCCTACAAAAGTATAGTGGAGATGCAGCCAAGGTTCCCCTCATGCTGTTCGTCATGTCATCAAGCAAAGTAAAGTTTATATAATGCAACACAGACACCACAGGTTTCTTTTTCAAATTTTGTATTGCTAAAAGATGCGTGTCTTTTTTAGGCCTCTGAGTGAAGTTTACTCTCTGTGGGTTCTACTCCAAAAAATTAACTGTAAAATCATTTAAACCTAGTCGCCACGGTAAGAAAACATGTTTTTAAGGCCAGGCTTTCTTTAATGTCTACTGTTAATTTAGGAGTTTGATCGTTTCTTTAACACAGATTCAGTGAACTGCTTTTGGCTTTCTGAGCTGACAGAGCACTGACCCCCTCTCCAGCCACATCACAGCTAGACAGCAGTAACATGCACTTTCTTTTTGTTGGATTCCCTTTCTTGTCAAGCAAGACCAACCTTTCGATTATGTAATATGTGTATAAAAATATGTATACACCTATAAATATGTAATATTTATATTACAAATAAGGCCCAGAGTGAATGGTCAGGACCAAGGAGTTACTCTACTTTGTACTGTACAAGCAAGAGTGGATATGGCTGTTGCCCTCAAGAGCCTTCCATTAAGTTAAAAACTATGGTGCTTTTGATTATTTTTTAGTTGCCCGCAACAGTCTTGTGGTATTTCATTATTTGTTCACTTGCAGTATATTTGTCATTGACAAATAAGCACAACGGTTAAAATGGTACTGCTGATATTTATGCCTCTCCTTCACGACATGCTATTTGTAGGAATGCATTATTATTTTTCATTATTTGTATCACAGTAGTGCCTGGAGCCCCCAGCTGAGAGCACCACATTGCAACACAGACTAGAACCCACCACGTTCTTCACCTTGCTCTCTCAGAGGCCTTACAGCCAATCCAGATGAAACAGAAGTTGGAAATGAAAGAGAAACAAAGTGACTTGCCTAAAAACTTCCTTTTATCCCTCATCCACACATGCATGGGCACACTTTGTGTGTGTGTGTGTGTGAAAGAGAGCTAACAGAGAAATATATTGTACAAGTAAGGAAGCAAAGTCTGTACTATAATGAGGAAACGGGGAAAGAATTAAGATTGTGCGTAACATTTTAAAACACATTGACATTGTTGAAGGCAAACTCAAGTTGCATAGGTCCAAAAGCAAAAGGACAATCATAGCAAAAACATTTTAAAGTTATACAATCTAACTGAAAAAAAAGGTTAGGTAATGATAATATCAAGATTTTATTTTACATGTCTGAGAGCTCATGTGCTTGGAAGGAAATATTTTGTTCCACTGGGAATTTGGCTGAGCCTTCTTCCTTCTTTCCAAAAGTACAATTTCCATTCTCATACCCAGAGAGAAAATTAACATAAAAATAGTCTCTGATTTAAACATGGTCTGATACTACTCTGGAGACTAATAAGCATACCGAAAATTTGCATCTAAGAGAAAAAGAACTTTTTTGCAGGATATTTGCAAAAAGACACTGGTAATTGTTGGAAAATCCTCCAAATTTTGGAACAATGGTCGCCCAAAGTGGAACTGGCAAGAAAAGGACGAGAGAGGTGGTGAGAGTTTTTATAAAATTTCCTCCGTGATCTTTGCAGCCATTTTGATGGGCTATGCATTTGTCCATGCATACACATATGAGTATACCAAATACAGATAGAAACACACTCGCTATACTGTGCAAAACACAACTTTTCAGACGAGTCTTTTCACTAGTCTAAATGCATGTAGGCATATTTTTATCTGGTCATGCAATTTTCCTTCTGAGAGTTTGTAGGCTTGGAAAAGCCATTATTCAAAAATCTTGTATCTTACAGTAGATATTCACCCAAATGAAATGTCCTATGTTTATGGCAACATAAAAATGTCACACACCAGTCAGCACATATATACGCGCTTTGGAAAGAGTCAAACTAAATGCAAATATGCATACTGCTTATTCTGCCTTCTCAGTTTGCACAGCCAACAATTGACACCTGAAATAGTTCATTAACAGACATTCTAACACGAGAAAACTTACTACCTTATGTTGAGGCTTTATTCATTCCATGACAGTTCTGTCTGAAATAGGAACTGGCCCAAAGTATGTATATCATAGGTTCACAGACGTGCACATTCACACAAACACACATACACGGTATTTGCTAGAAGAGAGGGTTGAAGCAGCATTGATTTCATCATCAATGGCCAGTGTCGATGGAGCAAACACAGTAATAAATGAGGAGGACTATGCAAGGACTAAAAGAAGACAAGAACTTTCGATTTAATGTGATCGACAAAGGAGCTAATAGAGTAACTAAGAAAGGAATTTATTTACATAGCTTGAGTCTTCCTTTCTGAGCATTCCTCCTGCACAGACATGGACAACCAGACGAAAAACAGAATATCTCTAATCGGACAGAGAAGATGGTACTGACTCACTCTATTTTTACTTCTCTTACTATCTTGTGTAATTTTATATAGTTGAAAGTCATTTTAGATTAAAAGCAGATTGTATTGTAATTCATGTACAGAAATGTAACAGGAATGATGTAGTCTGTATTAAAGAACAGAGAAAATTTTAGGAAATTTAATTTAAAAGTAGATGTAGCAAAGACCAGTGATGAGAGAAAGAAGACATTTTTGGTTATCAGTCTTGATTTGATGGAAGTTTGCAAAAAACAAACTTATTGCACTTGCCTTTTTGACATACATACCAGTGGCTCGTAATTCAGATACAAAGTAAATTAATGGATGAAAAACAGTAGGTTGAAGCTGAATCTGAGCAGAAGGGAGAAGACAGTGTCTAGCAGAGAAAAGCATGTGGAAAAGTTCACATACAAAGTGAGTGTGATTAAAAACATTACACAGAAATAGTTGATTAAGTAGGAGTTTGCAAGTCTTTTTGAAATCCACGCTGACACAAGACCCTTAGAAAAAATTATTCACCATTGGTGATAGTACTTCTAGATGTCTACAGTAGCCTACTAGATTAACACACTTTGGCTTTGCCTATCAAAGGTAAAAGATCTTTTTTTCAAGTGCATAGCATCAGCCGTATGCTATTAGAAAGAAACAGCAATTATAATAAAGCAAGACCAGCCAAAAACTCATGGCCAGCCTAATGATCTTCAAGTAGAAGGGAAATACGATCAACAGGAGAAATCAAAATTACCCAAATTGTGTACGAAGCATAAGGAGAAAGGGACAGAGAGGAAAGAGGATCAGGGTAAATGATGAGGTGAGACATAGTCACGGTACAGAAACAGAAGTCAGAGTGAAAGTAGAAATAGCAACTGGACTATAAGAGAAAAGGAGCCTGGAGAAGGGGGACACACAGAGCCTGGAAGAGATTAGAGGACTTCACTTCTGACAGGGTCCTGAAGGATGAGTTTTTAAACAGGGACCCTCCACACCAATGGACATTTGGAGCTGGAACATGAACATAAAGAGAAAGAACATGTTATATATGCTCTTCTTTCTCTGGGGGAGTGTTAATTGCATGACGTTATACAATTAACTTCAAAAACAGAAAACATTTAATTGATTTAAATTGTATAGATTCATTGGAGAATAAACATATTCACTTAGTTTAGCAACAAGAAATTGTGCAATAGATGTAGACTAAAACAGACTTAAAAAAAAGTTCAAGTGAGTAACTGAACTGTAAGTGCTTTCCTGTGAGTGAACTGTAAGGTGTTCCTGTAAACTTACAACAAAAAGACTACTTCAGAACACAAGCAGACCAGATCTTGAAAATCCAACATATTATATTAGGATAGATACGAAAAATACCAAATATTATTTATAAAAGCAGAAGATGCTTTTCAACTTGCAGTCTATAAAGAGATTTCCCAATACAGCAATAGCATGCTCCTTGTTTTCCGAAGTACCTTGGCAAGTCAAAGAGCCAATGCTGACACATTAATTGCTTTGAAAACCAGAAACGTTGCTCTGAGTTTGCAACAGCAGAAACCTTGAATCCAGTGGAAATATCAGAACAGAGGGGATGAATATGTACAGTCGCTCAACTCATTCACAGAGCGGTAACCAACACAACACAGTGCCTCATCCTTCCTTCCAAGTCAGCTCCGTATGACAAGAATTACAATAACGCAGACTGCATGCGGCAAAAGGAAAGACCATAAGCATTTAAGGAGGACATGAAGAGAGACTTTCTGCATTAGCAACAGGTTGGGTTTTCTGCTGTGGAAGAATAAAGTGAAACTCAACATGAATGGTTGAGTAAGGCGCAAGACGGATGAGTTGAAAACAAGGATACATATAAGCAGTGCTAGAAACCATTTCTATTCTTAGATGGGCTTCCCCCTAACCAGAGCTGTAAGGTCACTACATGATGTGGGGATGTAAGCCCTGAGAAAGTGGTGCTGAGTGAGGAGGAGCTAGAATCTCCTTTTCTTTTCTTCCTCCTTGGCTCACGTCTGCAGTATGTGTTAGGTACATTTCATCAGAACCAAATCTCCTGTATACTTAGGATGTTTTTATTAAGGTGCTTACATCCATAGCTTTCACACGTCTTCTGTTTTAAAGCACTTAAGTTCCAATAGACCAAACCTGATCTATTTTCCACAGGAATTTGATGACCACTCACTTTTAGTGCTGAAGATTCTTTTTGAGAAATAATAACAAAACAGGGAATTAGACATGACACTTGTATTTTTTTACTGCACGATTTTTTGTGTCCTTCTTATTTGAGGGGTCACTGCACAGCTCATAAGACACTGGCTCATTTTGGAATTAGAGTGCAAAGCCTAAAGAAAGAGATAATACAATCTTACTAACGTTATTGGATCTCTTCACTACACAATCTTGTGCACAAATTGTAGAATGCATAGTTTGGACACAGCAGGTGACAGCTTTTGGGTGTCAGAAGACACCAAACACACCTTTAGCTTGTTGGATGGAAACAAGAACCTGTTGTAATGCTAAGCCAACTCTCGCAGCTGTATCATGTAGATGCCCCGAGTAGCAGCTGATCAACCAACTGAATTAAAGGTTACAGAGAGGTAGAAATATCATTTAGGTTCTGTATGCTCTCATAAATTGTTCATCTGCTATTGCTGCCACTAAGATTTTGGCCTGAACTCCTTTTCTGAAGGCTAAAAGCAAATACCGCAGACTCTTTTCTCACTGATTTTGCTCTCAAATGACGGTTGAGTAAAGGTCAAAGTTTGGAGATATTTTCTGCATCAAGTGCTGGCTTTCTTAAGACCTTTATGTGGAAGTCGCTACCTTATTTTCTTTGAAAAAAGGCCTTGGTAGATTCTTTTAAACAATGGATTAATCTATTCTTCCTTTCATCTACCAGTCTACTTGAAGATCATCACCTGCCCAGAAGAGCTTGTCTTTGAATCATTTATTCCAGTATTTTACTAGTGAAAGCAATCATTGGATGCAATTTTTTTGTGAGGTTTTCAAGCTCCATCTTAAAACTAGTTTGGATTTGTGTGTCTTCCTCTTTCCCTTTCCATGTTCCAGAAGGTGATGCTTCTCTTTCTCATTTACTCTTTCAGCCACACCTTGCCGAAGGAAGTCAAGCTCTATTGAGGGTGGTGGAGTACTTGTCATTAAATGGTCTAGCATAGCATTTTATGACTCAGAACTCCTGATAAATATGATTTATTCGGGATAAAAGCTCTTTACTAGGTCAGATGTCTGGACTGAAGAGACAGTTTATTATAGAGGATCACTCATGTTTTGCAACTGTAATAGGAATGAAGTGATTCTTTTATCTTAGTGGTCCAAACCTGACTCGCACCACTACCGTTCTCCTCTTTAGCCTGAGGAGTTAATTGCCAGCTGAACAATGCGGGTGTCTGTGGCTGATTTATTTAGGAACATGTTCCATCTGAAAAGCCTACACCAATGAAGTACAAGAGGGCACGACTAAAGGATTCAGGTATAAAGCTTAGGAGCTTAGATAATTGCTTGTAGAAAATATGATCAGCTCTACACATCAATTTACACAAAAAAAGAACTATTGAACCTTTTGAAAAAGGAGTATTGTGTTCCCAAAACTAAGTAACTGGGCCAAATTCTATTCACCATATTCACCATAACTGTGGAATAACAGAGTCAAAAGAGTTCTCCTGTTGCAACACACACAAGAAAATAGATTCTGACCAATTTAAGTCAAAAGATCTGATGCTTTTTATAACCATAACTGTAGCTACCTACACTGAATTAGGACCATTACAGATATCTTGAGAATATTTATGCAAGAACTGTCCAAATATGAAAATTAGAACATTACAACTCTAACTATTATTTTGGTACAAATAGTTAGGCATGGTACTTATAATCCTTGCTTTGCATTTTGACAAGACATTGTGGGAAAAGCTTCTGATGGAATTACTGAGTTTCACATGGGAGCTGACCTCTGAATATTTAAGCTCTGAAGCAAAAGTAAGAATAAATGGATTGAAGACTGGGCATATGCGGTACAGCTGCTGATCTATATTAAGAACACTTAAGTCAATGTATATGCTCTAGATGCTCTTTTATACTACTTTCAAACTTATTTACAGCTTTGCATCCACCAGAACTATTAAAAGGTATTAAGTGCATTATCTGAATACCTAAATCTGTACTGTTCTAAATAAAATTGAGAAAATCATTTGTATTTGTATTTCACAACACAGCTTAATGTAATTAAAAGCCTTTCCACAACAATTTGAAAGATAAAGCCCAATCCTCCTCTTATATCAAAAACGGACATATTTTTGTTGTTGTTGCAAAAGGAAAACTCTCTGTTGTTGCAAAAGATCTCTCTGTTACTGAGATCTGTTTAACCTTTCTGTTATTTGGTTTTATTACACTTACTATCTAGCTTTATTAAATTTGCAAAATCGTTTGTTTATCTTCATTCTGGGAAAGTAGGTGGCTATAATTTGCAAATATGTCGGTCAAAAATAGATCAGTTAGATGTTCTTGGCTGGCACATTGTCAACGCACACAATGAGTTCCTCCCTCCTCTCTCTCTCTCTCTCACACACACTTCTTTCTCTCTCACATACACACACTCAAAAATGTCTCCAGTAGAGTAAAATATTCACATTAATACTGGAAGCGATGGAGAAGAACCCCGGCCGACATCCCATCTGTTCCCATGAATTAAATTTAGAAATCATATGTAATATAGACATTTCTGTCTGAATATCATAAAGCCCTGACACATTCAGGCTTTCATTAAAAAGCTCTGAGATGTGACTTGAATAACAATCTGTCTTAGCTAATTAGTATTTTCAGTTTAGCATATTCACTTTCAGACGTATTGCTGTTTGCACATGGTAATTTAGGTAAACAGAGCCCATCCACAGCTGCATCAATTAACACTGCTAATCAAAACTGAATTCAGGTAATTAGGCACATTTATGCAAAAAGTGTGTAATTTGTGGGGAAAGCTAGATTCTTCAGTAATATTTCAATAAGTAGGAGTCTCTTTTTGCAAATAAGAAAAGGAAATAATGGTAAATCGGCTCTAACATATACGTGATGCATACTCAGTGACAAATATCTAAATTAAATCTCACTAATTGGTCTGTATTTTCAGAAATTGGACTATATTTTTTCATATAAATGTTTTCCTCAGTGTTTCTACATGGAAGAGTGGATTCATTTCTGACTAAAGGTTTAGTGATTATTCAAACAGGACTTTAAAAGTTAATGTTTCCTCAAGCAGTTTTTGAACTGTTGAACATAATGGTCCAACTTGTTCTCAATTCCAGTCAGCCAATTTTTAATGAAAATGCCCTCACTTCATTTTCAATTTAATTTCTTCAAAGGTGGCATATTTTAGCTTCCTTTAAAGAAAAGCTTCTAGAAATTTCTCCCACCACCCATTTCAAGAATGTAAAGTAGTAAATACTTCAAAAACATTCTGTCTTGACCTACAAAGTTTTACCAGAAGAACTACAAGTTTCACATCCTTTCCTTCTCTCCCCTTCACCCCAAAATCAGAATTTGAAACCTCCAAGAACTACAAAAAAAGCATTAAAGCAGTGTAAGAAACTGTATATTCATAAGAGAATTTTCATTTCTATTGAAACGGAAAGAAGAAATGTTCATTGTAACACTATACTCCAAGAGTTTTCATATGCAGCTATTCAAGTTATTCAAATTCAGTTCTCTGTTATGCACTCTTTCAGAAAACTACACAAGTCTGATGGATAAAAAAATGCAATTATCAACTTGCAGCTAATCTTCCATAAATTGTAAGACTGACAAAAAAAAATGCCTAGGCAATTACTGATTTTTAACAGAAGTCAAAAATGAATCTACCATTTTTGCCTACTTCCAGCTTCCCAAAACAAATAAATAAGACCAAATAATTTCACTTCCAAAGTAGTATAACACATTAACTGAGACTAGTAAGCATGTATCTTCTGCCCTGATTTCAGGGTAACTTTTGGGGAGGGATGTACAAGACATTTTCATCATGTGTAGATTCGCAGCATGGAATATGTAGCTTTTGCTAAAAATGTCAATGTAAAGAAAAAAAATTCTTTACAACTTTAAGGTCTAACCCTATATAGCTATGGAAACTGCAGTGTGTTTGGCAATCATATGCAGCACAGTGCATGTATCACTATTCAGAAAGTTTTCTCTATATAGAAAAGTGTGATTTGTTCTATTATGAAAAAACATACGAAAAACACTTAACATATGCTGCAGTTCAAAGGGTATTAAACTTCCAATTTTCATTTAGCTATTGGCAGAGGAGAATATTGAGAGAATATTGACAGAGAGTTCAGAAGAAAAATAAGGCTTGTGGAAAGAATAAAATTTTGAAGAATTTTCTATTCAAATAATCACAATGACTAGTGCTAATGTAGGGAAATGTTAGAATGCTGAACAAGATCATTTCTAAACAATTATCGGACCAACTTAAAAGTGTATGCTGTTCCCTACGCCATCCTCGCTGGGGGCAATGGGAAACAACATTATAACTTCACCTTTTTTCTGTTTTTCTGTTGCAAGAGAGAAACACTCACCTATGTGTCATACCACACGCTAAGCAGCTGTCCAGTCTCTCACATGGCTTATTAACATCGACACACAGTGAATACCATCAAAACAATCTTATGTGACCTGTCTTTGAAAGAACTTGCCCTGCTTGGTAAATGCTTTTTCGAAAGAGCAAAACAGAAGGTGTAATGACTAACAGTGTTTATTTTAGATGTTATACTCTGTTGGAAGCGAGTACAGTGACAACATCGTAGCCTCCCCCTCCGCCGCCCACCCTGTTAGTACTTTTTTGCCTAAAGTAGTCAAATATAGTAAGTATTCCAACAGACTTTCCAGAAATATTTTACTACGCTGCCCTGTCTCTTCTGCCTGATTACATCGGTAAATATAAACAGACACATTTAGGAGCATCTCGTCACTGAACACAGATGCAGAGTACATTATTACTTCATCATGAATTGCCTTGATGTGCCACCCATTTGAAAACTTTATATCATGCTAGAGTACCATTATTTCTTGCAATTTGGAAACTTTTTCTGGTGTTGAGGTTTAATAAACGTATGGCAGTATTAGCTGATAACGGCCAAGTGCATAATGGATATCTCAGAAAAGAAAATGTTACGTGAAAGTTGGCTGGTACAATAGGAATTTCTCACATAAGCAGCCCCATTCTTTTTCCTCTCCAGCATTGCTCTACTGTAAAATATGCAAAGGGATGGAGACATCTAGCTACGAAAATTTTTTTTATAAAAGTTGTGTGCTACATACCTACTATTGTTAACTAAAATACGATGGATACGTATGATTCAAAGATCCCATAAATACTCTTTTCCTCAATTTAAAGAAAAGCTTCATCCTACTCTAAGCACTCAAAAAGCATTCCAGGATTACAGGCAAAACAGTAGATATTTAAAGTTCATATTTATTTTGTCTATAGAGCATGCATCTCGCTATTCATAACAAAAACTGTTGAAATGTTTCATGTCCCCGGTATTCATAGGATTAAATCAAGAACAGGCAAAAATTTTAGTTTGAGGAAAGCAGAAGCAAGACCCCAAAGCCAACAATTAGTACTCTACGCCTTACAAGAGGAAAAAAAAGCTCAATAATTTACAAATGTTGAAGGAAGTGCTAGTTCCATAATTAAAAATCAGGCAGAGATCCTTTTGGCAAATGGATCTCTTTGTTAAACATCCTACTAATCCAAGCCTGAAGGTATAATTCAGTACCCTGGAGGATCCCCTCTACACTTTTGCCAGCTGTTCCATTTAGGTCACTCCACCACAAGTTTAGCTTTTATCTATTCCTCACTTTCTTCACTGGGTCCCAGAAGCAGCAGCCCATCTCTCTGAAGGCTGTTTAAAGTGTAAATGAAAAGACGAGACAGAAGTGAGCCGCTACCTCAGGGTCCTTAATTTCTGAACTGCAATTCCTTGGACTTCCCTACCTTGACAGATGCAATATGAAGTCTTCCTTGATGAAAAGCGAGGAGGAAAACTGAATGTGGAATGCAGACAGCACATTCATTATCATTTTAATGCTTTGCAGCTGCATGAAAGAATAGGAATTTTTACTGGGCAGAAAGTCCACTCAAGGCCAAACAGTTGCAGCGGCCCTTCTGCTCTTCAGCCCAATTCCCAGCACGACTGCTGCTGGCATGCAAGAAACAGCCTTCAAAGAGCCATCTTATCTCTTCTCAGGTGGTCAGAGGGGGTGGGGGAGAAATAAAAGGTGGTAGTTTGATCCAGTACACTGTGTGCCAAGGACCACAAAGAGCCCTGGGTGCAGACCTGACCCACTTGCCTCCCTGCTCCGGACCGGCAGGCGAAGGAAGGAGGCAGTGGTGCTTCGAGGGCTCGTTTATGCAAACTGAACCAACCTCAAGTAACTAAACTTCTTCTAATTTACTGCTATTTTGGTGCAAGGCTCTTAACAAATGCACTATTTCTTACAAAAACAGCAAAAAGATGTGAATTTAAAATGGATCCAATTATAATAGTTCTAGTCAGTGTAAAGTTAAGCCCTCAGAGAGTCACTAGAGTCCTCCAGAGCTGCTTTTATACAGTACACTGTTTTATAACAACACACCGATCTCTTACTCTGGGAAAATTAAGTGTAATTCATTACAAAACAACCCACTGCCCTGATATTCATTTGTTTGTTAAACAAAATACAGAGCAAAGCAGATACTCTGGGAGGAATTTCTAAGTGTTCAAC
Organism: Phoenicopterus ruber ruber; assembly: GCA_009819775.1. Lineage (NCBI taxonomy): Eukaryota > Metazoa > Chordata > Aves > Phoenicopteriformes > Phoenicopteridae > Phoenicopterus > Phoenicopterus ruber. The sequence continues at coordinate 53,072,959 of CM020215.1, read as the reverse complement.
TTTTAATGAAAGATTCATAAAAAATGCAGCAAGCGTATCGCTGAGGTCTTTCCAATTTAATATTAATTAACAAAGTTTGCACACACAGATACCAACTGTAATGTGAAACAGAATTATAAAATCTATTGGAAATTAACTTTCTAGGTTTTCGAAGGCTGTTCAGTAGCATAGCCACAGCGACTCCGATGACCATCTGCATGACTTTACACATGCAAGTAATCCCACGGGCTTTAGTCAACTGCTAAGATCGTCTCCTGATCCTACCCATCCAGCATGACGTACCGGCTCCGACCTGAGAAGCCTCTTGTGTACATTGAGTAGAAAGGACTGGAATCGCAGCGTTTAAGCAGCGCAGCGATTCGCACACCTGCGCTTAGCCCGCTCTTGAGGAAATGCTCTGTCAGTCAAAAAGTGCAGTTCTGCAAGCTTGTAAATCTGACTTTTAAGGGTGACGGAGAAGGAAAAAACAATAGAAAGAACAACAGACATGCAGCTTTACTTCCAATTCTGCAATGGCTCGCCCAGGGGAGCGACCCAGCTCCGGCGAGCTGCCTTGCGAGGCTGGACGGGAGCCCTCACCTGTGTTACGCCGCCCGCTCGTGCAGGCGTCAGCCAGCTCAAGGTCCGCACTAGCAGATAAAGCACATCCACAGTGATTTTCACTGCTTACCTCGCTGACCTGCTTCCACGCGTTCCTGCCGACATTCCTGCGTGTGACGGTTCATTGCCGCTCTCAAGTTGAGCGCTCCCGTGGCGCGGCTGCTCCGGCGGTGACGAGCAGAGCAAAGGCAGGTTGCCACTGGCCGGTTCTACCAGAGCCCGGTCGCGCGCCGTCTGCAATCACATCTCACTGAGTGCAAAAGGAAAATTAAAACATTTTTTTTCTCTTGCACTTGAATGACACAGCATACCGTTCTGTGTTTGCATTTAAATTGGACAGAATAATTTATCACTGGCTTTTAATTTCAGAAGGGTTAATCACCTCAGCAAAGGTCAATCAAACTTTAATCTCCAATAAAATTGCAGTAGCTTCAGTCACCTGCAGGACATTTATTATATTCTTATTTCCATGCAAAAGAATGCATCACTAATCTCCTAACTCTTTACATTAGCACATTTGCCATTAACATTTTACTAAAATTATTAATTCCTCCGAAACTATTACGAGAGCTCATTTCTACACATCTCAGAAGATAATCCTGTTAAAAACCAGCCACATCTACTGTGACATTGCTTTAGTTGTCTGCTCTAATCCTCACAACCGTTTGATACTCCAACTGCGTTCTAACAATGCACAAAGTCTCAATTACACAAAATATTACAGGGTTTAGTTTAGAACAACAATATACTGTTTTAGTAACTTAATCTTCCCTATTGTCTGCAATCACAATACTAATCTATTTTGCCACTGTTCACAGCATTTTCTATTCAAAACAAAATATAGATTTTTAATTTTGCTTAGCCACTCTTGAAAGGCAGTAGATTTACAAGGATAAGTTAAAACCTAGAATCAGTTACTGACGATAGGAATAATCATGATGATAGGAATATTTTTCTGGCCTGGAAAAAAGTATTTCCTCACAAAACAGAAGTCTCTTTTGAGGCATAGCCCGTTCACAAATAAAGAAATGAAGAAAAAAACAAAAAGATATTAGTTGGTACTTCCAATTTGGTCTGCTAATTAAAAATAATTTATCTGCAAATAAATTGACTGAGAACTGCAAAATCTCGCTGAAAAATTCAAATCAGGATTAGTTTTAAATTACCATTGCAATAATAGCAGCTCAAAACTAGAAAATCATTTAACAGCAAGCAGAAAATTGTAAAATAGAAAAGAGCGCATCCCCAAAATATGTTGTTTTCAAATAAACATCAGCTACATTAGCTATACAGCAATACATTCCTTCAAAAGTCTACTGAAACAATTTCAGCTGAATGCTCAGAACTATTTTACCTGTAAAGATACAGAGAAGAAGAGCAACAGAAAACTCAGGGAGAGCTCATTACGGAACTGAAACACGATGCAAAGAATTCATTTCCCAAATTTTAGAAACTGGTACCAAAAAGCCAAAATTACTTGGGCAGAAAAATACTAATACCACCAAAGTAAACGGCTCTCTCTTATTCTCCTACCATGGCCATATTAGCTCCTGTGAGAAAGAGAAGGAACCGTCATATGCTCTCTCATTTCTATTTAAAATGGATTTTTTAGCCATAATAACATTTTGACATACCGTAATGTAAATAAACTGTTCTTTCCCATCCCAATATTTCCTCCTCTGTCTCTCTGTCTCTCTCTGTCTCCGTCTCTCTCCTCTTTTTGTTTTAATATATGGCACACAGACAGACACACGCCCCCGTCACTGTCAATATGCACACTCATTAGCAATATGTCAGGCTGGCATTTTCAACACATACTCCAGAGCATAACTGCACTACCACGCAGCGCGCGCGCGCGCGCACACACACACACGTAAAATACAATTGCAGAGAAGAGGAGCTCAGTGGAATCGTTTTTAACTTGGAAAACTAGGTAAATGTACAAAAGGAATAAGTGAGATTCTCGGGCAATATTTTATAAAGGTGCTGCGAAGTGGCTCTCCAGCTAACGGCACCGACGCTGCTCTCCTTTCACACACACAAACACACACACACAAATACGCATATACAAAAGTGAATATTTTAGCAAGCTATTTTAATGCTGAATTACAAACACAAGTATACAGGGGTTTCCCTGGTTTTCTTTTTTTTTTTTTTTGCTTTTTAAATGACATTCTAACTTGAAGTAATGAATGAAAAGAGATATCACAAAACATAAACCCGAACTGAACTACGAGTTCCTAGAATATGCACTGTCAACAGCATTTGTAGTTTCTCCAACTGAGAAAATTAGCTACGAAAACAACCGCATCCATATTTTCGGCAAAAAGCATCTCGCAAGACGGCGAAGACCACTTAGAAAGGGTGAGTAGCACTGAACTACGGTTTTGATTATTCACCTTTTGATGCACTGATAAAACATATTCTAGATTGCTATTGCAACTGCTTTAAAATACAACAGAATAGCTTCGCGCGGCACCCTGAAATGAAAGATACCATCAAAGGACCATCTACTTTGTTTTTCAAAAGAGCAAACAGAGGAGAAATGTACGGGGAAAGAAACATACCTTCAGTTATCCCAGCGAACGACTTCTCAGCACATCTACATAGTCCTGCGGCTCCACCAGTACAAAAGTCGACACTGCAGCGCTTGTGATCTCTGTGACAATGGCATCATACTGCCGGCAATTTTTTCGATTAAACTTCTCAGACATGGTAGCAACTTTGTTAATTATGATATTAGCCAGCTGGCGGGTACAATCAATCATCCACTGTAAGAAAGCCAGACAAAGAGACATCTAATCATTGCAACCAGAGCAGATAAATTTTGTTCCTTTCTTATACGTGTCACAGATTCTATCCCTCCTGACCCTCTACACAGCCATCGACTGTCAAATTTAGATTCAGCAAGCTCCCAGCTTTTCTTTATCCCTGCCTTAGATCTGAAACTCCTGGTTATCAGGAAGACAAGCGTCACCAGCTGTCTCAGAACAGGAAGGCAATCAGGTGAATAGTACTTATTATCTCTCATTGCCTCCTGAGGAGCGACAAGATTGATTTTGGACCAACAACACGTCCAGATCTCAGGCACAGCTACGACGACGTCAAGTCTAGAATGTGGTGCATACGTAAAGCTGACCTCAACCTTTATTAATACTGCATACCAAAAGTTTGAGGGTTGCTTCTTGGTTTGGTTTGGTTTGGGGTTTTTTGTTTGGTTTGCTTTTGGTTTTTTCTCTAAGAGAACTCTTTTTTTTTTTTTTTTTTTTTTTTTTTTTAAATTCACATCTGCACTGGATATTCCCTCGTTCCAGGCCTCCTTCCCCCCACCTCAAAAAACCCAGGCAAGCTGACTGCACCGTTACTCAGGGGACTGCGTTTCACAGTTGGATAGTCTTAATTGGGCCCACAGAAGCAGTTAGCTACCATTAAAGGCTTCTCTGTATACATCTTCCTCTCAACTAGTCTGATCATCTATAAATCCCAACTAGTGAAGCCTACACTTGAGAAGGTTAAACATGCAAATACATTATAAGCCCAAAATATAAAAGCATCCTAACAAAGTTTGAGCCAATAGTGAATTTCAGCATCGCTCTAGAAAACAATATTATGTTTGGGCTTTTCATTTACGGCAGCATTGGACAATCGTGCGCTCTTGCTGTAAGACCTTCTTTTACAAACCAAATACACCGCAAAGTACTGGAAGGTAGTTCATATAAAGTAGAAACAAAGGTTACAATAGAATAAAAGCCACAACAATAATGCATTCTGGAACAAAAAAAACCCAACTTGGTACATTTCAAAATGCCTGCCGATAATTCCATTTAACTAATTAGAGCAGAGTACATCAGTCAATTAATACAAATTTATAAGGACACGCAAAAATTTTTATGACCACTTTTGAATTCATGGTACACCGGCTGTCCTGGTACTTGGACTAAAGACTGCTTTTCCAAAACCATATCTTTTCAGACAATGTGATCTTATGTTTCCTTCACCTTAATTTAAGGCTAGTTTAATATTAAAGGTGGTATCCAGCAATACTGTCTCAGTCTGGAACAAGAAGGTGCTCTGGACTTTGCAGCATAAAATTAGCCCAGTTTTTAGTAAATCCATTGAAAACAACAGATTTTTCTTCCAAGTTTTCACATACAATTCAGATAAAATTTTCACACTTTCTTGAAATCCAAACAGAAAATAGCGACAGTTAGAAAACAGCAGCTTGTGGGAGTAACAATTATACCGTGACCTCACTCCCTTGAAATTACAGTGTTGCCAGAACCTGCTTTGCCTTTCAGAAGTCAAATTTTTCTTTTGCGTAACTATCTCATTTGGAAAGTTTACAAGGCCAAATACAGGAATTGTTAAGCTGTTCATTATTGGTCAAAACACAACTAATTGCTTTCTGGTATTTGTTGGAAAGGATGAGGGTAGGAAAATAAATTACATCCTCATATGTAATGTCATCACTCTAGTCATTTTGGATGACTGATGAAGTATTCACCCAGCTCCTCAGGCAGATATTGAAGACCGCGCCAGTTCTGCGCTGCGACCTATACCCGAATCGTTAACAAGTTGAGATCTAGCTCAAGTACCTCCACACCATATTGTCACCAACGCAATGGCAGACACGCTGTTAGAAAGCTCAGTCCTAGCCCAACTAAAATGACTAATTCACTTTATTAAAATATTTGCCGCCAAGAGGATTTTACTCAGAAGTTAAGGAAGCCCTTTGTGCATTATTTGTTCTCATTTCTATTGCTGTACTCGAATCACATCTTGCTGTTTTTAGACAGCCTTTACATATGAAGAAGTAGTCTTGATCCTAGCACAGAGCTTTAAGGCAAGAGGAAATAACTCAGCGTAGGAAATGGACGAGGGGCTTGGGAAGGACACAAAAATAGGAGGCTGCCGTAACAACTAATTCATTGTTCTAAAAGGTGAACCAAACGCATCAGACACATAAGGCTATCCATCGTAGTATCTCCAGTCAGTCACCAGCATAGACCTGACCAGGTTTCTAAGCTGTCAGAACAGATCTGAGCCGGCAGAACTGGAAAATGAACAGGATGGTCTCTGACAGGTCCAGATTAAAAGTTATTTAAGAGTAGCATGAAAGAAGGATCAAACTCGGTACCCTAGTACCACGTGTATTTGTCCATTTTCAATAAATACGTCAGGCTTTTCTCTCACTCACAGTTCTTCTTTTCTTTTTCATTACTTCAGAGCTCCTTGTCAAAAAATATGGAATTAATCTCACCTACCCTCAGCTATTATAAACAAGGCAACCAGGCTGGTCGTCTATGCTCTCCTCTGTCACCACTAGGATGAAGGAGAGCATGACAGGGATCTGCTGACCGTGAATTATTATACCCATCTCCATAGTTAGATACTAGTGGAATGACTCATCCAACGGATGTACTGCTCGCTCTATCGGCTGTCATGGAGACTACAAAACTGGTGTGAATTCAGTTTTAACCCCTGCTTGGAGCAGGAGGTTGGACTAGTTGACCTCCTGAGGTCTCTTCCAACCTGAATTATTCCATTAATCTATGAACTAGATAAGGCAAAAGCAATATAAATAGCAAAAGTTATGAGATGAACTCAGTTACATATGTAATTCTTTCAGGAGGGCAGGGCAGCTCCTCTGGGTAGTTTGGCCCTCAACCTTCCTTAAACCTTTCAAAAAAGCAGCCTTTTTTTTGCCTTTTTCCCCTCCATTGAGACAAAAAGATGAGAATTACCAAATCATCTATACCACAAGAGGTTCAGAGAAAAGGAAACATATCGAAGGGAATACACAAAGAAGAAAGTACAGAAAGACCTCAGAGGAGGCAACTAAACAACACACCTGGTTTAGGAGGAGAAAAGAAAAGTGAGTGGCAAAGGAATAGTAAACTCAGGGTCAGGTAAAAGAAAAATTTCCTTAGCAGGCAGGGAGGTACAGCAAAGGGTAGGCCACGGTTAACCTAAAGCACATCCATTTTAAAAACACACAAGCCATGACCATAATAATGGTGGTCCAGGCTCAAAGGGGAGGCTTATTCTGGTAAAGACAAGATTACTCCAGGATTTCCACAATATTTGCTACGTTCTCAGAACACAGAAAATTGCCACCAAAAAAAAACCCCAGCCTAGAAGAAAGGATAGAAAAGAGTAGAATCCATGACCTAAAGCAAAAAGAGAAAAGAATGTTCTAAAACATTTTGATCAATAGTCACAATTGTATTTCACAAGTTGAGATTGATATAAATGCATTTAGTTTTAAAGTTATGTATACCTATTCATAAGCTTAACCTTAAAAATGTCTGTCTAATAAACCTTCCATTTGTACTCTATTAAATCCTGTAAATCTTCCATTCAGTACCTCATTACAAAAAAATTAAGTGAAATTAAGCGATAATATATGTAAATTATACATTTAAAATAATGGGCAATGTAATGAAAGGAATACTCTTCACATTGTAATCCAGTGGGCTTTTAAATTAACTTTTAATGTTCAGCGGCTGCCAATTAATAAGGAGCCTACACGTTTGACTGTGCAACAACACATAAACTAGGAGAAGGAAAGGAGCAACACAAGGGCACGAAGCCAACGCAGGATGGCGCACAGATGCCAGTTGGCAGGTTTAGGGGAGCACATGTGGCAGAGCCCGGGTGTGAGAAGCAACATCCCTCTGCGGCAAACCTCCTCCTGAAATCAGGAGCTCCGAAGGCTCGGTGACACACCGACCCTCTCACACTCACTCATTCCCCCCTCATTCCAAGAAAGAGCATATGTAGCTACAGACAGAGAGCTTATGGTATAGTTTCTCATTTTGGCACATCATACGCGTCAAAAATAGTCACGGATTTTTATTTATTTATTTATTTATTTATTTTTAGCAGTGCAAGTCAAGAATTAGCCTACATCATAAACGGCACGTATATTCCACTGAAAAGAATGGAACCATAAAGTTTCACAGCGCAGAACAACGTCTGCAAAGGTCACACGTAGCTTCTCGAGGGGGGAAGCTCCACGAGGCAGATGTGAAGAGGCCACATGTTGCGTCAGTCCTTAGCACAGGATGAATAGAGGTGAAATATTAATGCACTGCAAGAGAAACAATCTTGCTTATATTCTAGGAACTGATGAAGAAAGAAAAAGGGGAAACAGACCAATTCTCCACCTGCATCATGATAAACAGGTCCACTTTTATCCTGCTATAATATTGTCAGTACACGTGAACAAAAAGACTTTTCTTCTATTCTGCTGTGACCAGCTGCAAGCGAGCCTGAAAACTGTGGGGTTTTTCCTTGCCACTCCCTTTTTCTTGCACCAATGTTCTGTTATTCTGGTACCTACACAAGGAGTCAGACATATCTCTTTTTAAACTGACCAGTAAGAATATATACACTGAATCAGATACCAGCATCCTGCCTTTGACAACGTCCAGTAGCAGGTGTCCAGGAAAAAGCGTAAGGGCAAGCACAGAGCGTTTTTTTTCCCTGGTATACTCTCCCAACCTCTGCCCACACGTGGCGTTGAAGGTTACTTAGTACATCCAATATCAGGATGGCTTAATGCAACACATTAGACAAGATTTCAGTACAGTTCTCCTGTGTTGCAGAATGACAAAAATCAGTACCAAGAGTGCACAGTTAAATAACTAACAACATATCTGTAATACAGGAAAGCTCACGTGAAGAGCAGGCTCTGGGGAGACCTTATTGCAGCCTTTCAATACTTGAAGGGGGCTTATAAGATGGGGACAAACTTTTTAGCAGGGCCTGTTGTGATAGCACAAGGGGTTATGGTTTTAAACCAAAAGAGGGCAGATTCAGGCTAGACATAAGGAAGAAGTTTTTCACAATGAGGGTGCTGAAGCACTGGCACAGGTTTCCCAGAGAGGCGGTAGATGCCCCATCCCTGGAAACATTCAAGGTCAGGCTGGACGGGGCTCTGGGCAACCTGATCTAGTTGAAGATGTTCCTGCTCATTGCAGGGCGGTTAGACCAGGTGACCTTTAGTCCCTTCCAACCCAAACTATTGTATGACTCTAGTAAGAAACTAAGAATAAGCTGAAATCTACAAAAATAATTATATCTCTAATTAAAAAAAAAAAAAAAAAGGCAAGTCATCCATGCACTTTCAGACTGCTAACAATTCTGGATTAGAGAGTTTTGTTTGTATCATTCCGTAAAAGTGAAACAATAAAAACCCTGCATTGTCTTAATGGAAAGATTTTTTTTTCATATTTAAAGCACCTTCTGAAAGAGCCCCTCACTAGTTCAAGTGAGATATCCGAGTGCCACGGCTCCAGGAGCTGGCAATAGCTCTTCCCTAAAGGCAGGGTTTGCACCATTCTGCAAGAAACTTGTGTGCAGAAATTCATTCCCAATTTTGTGATTAAAAAGCCTGGAAGCTTCTCCTAGGCAAACGTTCCCACCCACGGTAAACCGGAAGTGGAATAGTAGACAGATAGACAGACAGACACACACAGAATGAAATGACAACTGAATTAAGCAAATGCTTATTCTGGAAACAATGAACACAAAATATGCTGGGGAAAACATACTGCCATGTTACAGCAACACAATCTCTTTAGATTATATGGTACTTATTTTTGATGGGTCATTTTATATTTTTTCCCCCAAATAAAAAATGCACTTACAGCTGAAGTAGCCTCCTAAAAGAATCCATTTTGTCTGTATAATATTGAAGCATGTAAAACACTAATAATGTGGCAGAAACAAACTCTGGTACATGACCCATTAGAAATGTTGTACCTGCAATGATCCAATCAAAGTGACATAAACGAAAACACCCAACGGACAGGAAATTTAAAAAACAAAACAAAACAAAAAAACCACCAAACCAAAAAAGCAAAAAAACAACCACTGAAACCACTAATATTGTCTGTTTAAAATTCATTCTTTAAATAAAAAGAGTTAATGTAGTTAAATTTGGGGTCTGGATTCTCCAAAGATAGGTCTCAAATTGTGAAACTGCCCAACGTGGGCATTCAGGATTTTAATAATTTTCCAGATTGACTTAATGAGCTTCTTTCAATACAATTAGTTAATTTTCTGACAGATAATACTTTACACCTGATTAATTTCAGAGCAGTTAAAAGGCAATAGCTCCAAAGGCAAATTAAAAAAAAAAAAAAAAGAGGAAGAGAGAACAAGGAGGCCAAGTCAGTAATCATTTTTTTTCCAAATATAAATTTCTTTCTTATATACTCTAAAACTGGACTATACATCAATGGCTGTTATCTACTATTTTCAGTATCAGAAGACAGCAAGCTATTATAGAGTCTTATGTCAAGCAGTGACATAAAGAAGGTGGGCTAACAGTAAGAGAAGCATAGTTTCATTTTGGGGTTTTTTTTTGTTTCGTTTAGAGGGGAAGATATTTTTTATATCATGCAAAAATGATCAAATTATCTTTTTTTGCAGCAGCAGACGTAATTGTATTATATCAGATCAGGTCTCTTTTACTCTTTCATTACAGAAATTATTGTTAGGAACAGTGGCATCTACCCGTGCCACAGGTGAAATCAAGCCTAACGTTAGTCATTTTGTGAGGCCAATTTCCAAACGCACCTGTTGCAAAGTCTTGCGATAAGGAATCCATGACTGTGTTATATGTCACCAAAGTTTTCAAAGCTGCCGAAAGAACATGGATACTCAGTTCTTCCACATGTTCAAGTCCATTCTGCATGGTGCTGTGTTCCTTTTAACTAAAGCCTAACAAGTTCAAAAGGAAAAATCTTGCTGTTTCCCAAAAATTAGTGGTTTATGCTTTTTTTTCACTTTATAAAGATGGTATTTGCACGAAGATATTAAAAGACTCCCACGTAATGTGACTGAATGGGTCATATGTAGTTGACCAAAGAAGCACCACTGAAGGATCCTCTCCAGTTGTAAATGGAGGGCTCCCCACCACGTAACAACCAACTGCCCCAGGCTTCACCACACCAAACAGGCAGGTGGAATTTCTGCATAAGGAGCCCTCTCCTGAGGAAGAACAGAAAACACCCCACAAAAACTTCAATGCCCAGATGTTGCCTGTTCCCCAAGGGTTTCTAAGAGAAAAATATGACTGGTATATGGAGCAAAATAGGAAATAGCTCTGAGTATGCCATGTGTGTAAGACTCTGGACTGCAATAAATATCTCAAACCTCTTATGAGCAAAGATTTTAGCTGTTGCAGACCAAAAGCTCTTTGCTCACTTGAAAATGCTCTTGCCACTCTAGTATTAATGATCACTAGAAAAATTAAATTGCTACTCTCACTTAAAACCGAACATTGATTTAAATTTTTTTGAGAAGGGAATTTAAACTCTATTGTATAAGTGCAGGAATCAAACATACCATTATAAAACGCTCTGTTGATAGTGTTAGTTTCAACTAAAAAGTATAATCAAAATCGTCCCTTTGCTGGTTTCATTTGAAAAAGAGTAATCCCTTGCTGGTTGCCATATCTAAATTGGGGGGGGGGAGAAAAGAAAATGCAAAATGTAACCGTAACTCGTCATTTAACTGAGCTAGAACATGGAACTTTAAATGTCTTTAATCGAAACTGTCTGGAGCAGAATAAACCCACAGTTAAGGAAAAGTATCCCTGCTTAACAGTACCTAAGGAGCTGCTTAATTTTGAACAGGAACTTAAGCAGTGCCCCTAGAAGGAATGAACTTAAATGTATGCTCATACATTAGGCTGTCGAGGTGCTATACCTCAGGAAAGTACTGCATTGCATTGGTTCTCCAGAATGCTGCTTAATGCTGCTGTAGTTGAGGTGTCGATATGCAGTAGCAAGCTACTCCAGATGTATATGGAGTACGGTACATCACATCCTATGATTCTTTGGATTTCCCCTATTTATCACAAATACCAGGTGCAATAATCTGCAAGTTTGTAGAGAAAGGCACAGATCCCATTTAAGTATTCTGCTCAAGGCTCTAAAACGCTAACTGCCAACCGTAAATAAACAGGGCTGTCTGGGTCTTTGCTTGTGTTTTTAAACACCTGTACCGACTTAATTATTATTACGTTAAAGTTCTGCAATCGAGTTCATTGCACATAAAAAGGCATGCCAAAAAGAACAAAGTAAAATTGATGGATTCAAGAAAAAAAAAAAAAGAAATAAAATAAATAAAATAAAGCACTAGCTAGGAGTTAGGAAGATCATGCATTAAGATGAAAGATGAAACAGATGCAATACACAGCAAAGATCAAAGAGCTCCATCAATTCATTCTGAGAGTCAAAATCCAGCTGAGCATGGGAGCCCTGTCCGCATAATAAGAAAGGTTGACTAAAACATAAGGATTAAACAGATGAGCTGTCTCCAGTGAATGTACGGCACAGGAAGCCCTGCTGAGCCACTTGTAAAGACACTTTGGAATCGTACACCTGCTACTCCACAGTGAAACCTACAGGAAGCCAGCCTGGAAGGGGAAAGAAATCCACTAATGGACTAAATAGCTATCTTTAAGAGAAAAAAGAAAAGAGTCGATACAAGAAAACGGCAGCTAACAGATTTGCTCTTTCCCCTCCATTTAGTTTATTTACCAAATATTTCCACCAAAAATGACTCGTTCCCTTGAAATAAAAGAAAAAAGCTTAGCACATACTTAAACTATGAACACAACCATCCGTATATAGCAGGGTCAGCCTAGGATTCTCACTGAAAATATCTGTTGCAATATTACTGGTTTGGAATCTCTTTTTGTACTCCAGCGCTCACGTTAAATGGCCAAAACTCTAACAACTTCAGTGCTGCGGGATTAAGTCAGTCTGACGGTCACTAAAATTGATATTATTCCAAATACTGATGGCACTTTAAATACTGTTATATATAAATCTTCACTTTTCTTGTCCACTCATTAGATAGAGGTGGAGATATTTCAACAATCAAAAATTATAGGTAATGATTAGTTCCTTTTCTCTTATTATCATTGGTAATGAGAAACAAAACTAGAAAAAAGCTGTTAATAACAGGTAAGAAACACTATTCAATTGAATTAACTATTTCAGTTAATTCTGGTATTAAAGTAAAATCCCTATGGTGTGCATTTAGCCATAAACACAATGCTTACAAAAGGAAAAAAATGTAGCGCTAGGACTCACTCCATTACTCAAAGGAGCCGAACTGCAGAGGTTTCTAAAACCTCCAAAAGGATCAGTGTTATAAGCTATACCTTCGTGCAAGGAATGGATAAATGAAACCCTTGCGTCAGAAGATGGCAAACCATAACTTAAAACAATCGTGGAACAAAGCCAATTGAACGTATACATGCTTGCAAGTTTCTTGAGGCTTTGCTTTCTGCTAGATGTTCAATTAACATCATCTGCCTGCTACAGGTGGCTCTTTATTTATTTTTTAAATGAATGTTACTAACCTGCTTGTCCCACGAATGTTATTTACAATCACATCTTTTATTCTTGTTTTAGTTGACAGGACAATCTCTTCAAGGATCTGGGCAGAGCTGATATATTTGATTTTCAGGTTATCTACTGCCTGCAGATACAAGCACTTTGATTGTTTACAATGCAGGAGTAATTGGTAACTGTTAAATAACTCCAGAGACTGATTTAAGAGTCCTTCACCCACTGCATGAAAGTAGGGCTTCGTCCCACAGCCCCTAATCTGGCTAAATTCTTAAAGACTTCACTACAAAAACAGGATATTAAAAAATTAGCAAATGCAATGATAATTTAAATCATCAATCACATGCAAGCATTATATTGAGTTTTAATGATTTAAAATGAATTTATATTTCAAAGTGGAAATTAAAATAAGAAACAAGCATTTTCAAATCTCTCATTACATTTCCAAAATTAGTTGCAAATACGAATTTGCATAGCACAGTTTTAAGCAGAATTTCTACAGTGTTTCTTTCAGCACACCAGGCCAAAATGAGAACAGCAAAACAAAATTCAGCAAGGATCCCTATGAGGAATTTTATGCGTTGTTTCATGGGTAATACATTGCTTCCTGATTGCATATGTTCAAGCTGTGGATAATATTTAAAATAACTTTTCGAAACATTTGCCTAGCCTTGAGCAGTCAAATAGAATTACTTTGCTATAAATAAATCAGGCTAATTTTCTGTTTCAGCCAAAAGTCACAGAGCGCATTTTAACTTTTATTTTCTGACGCCATTTTATGGCCACTGAACTTTACTGCTTCACAAAATGGTGTGGAAGCACAATACCGTTAAGAACACGCTGATTGCTGATGGAACTCCTCCGAACTTAGCATTTTGTACCAGAAAACAGTCATGAAATACATCATCGAAGATATTATACACTTCCAGACAGCACCGTCATGGATGGAGTCTAAATCAGACGCTAAAGCACACTGTGGAAGGCCACCCGGTTAGTACTGCAGGGAGTTCACCGTGCCCACATCCACCACAGAGCCCATGTTCACCACGGTTTAAGGACCAAGGTCGAGGTACGCAGCAGGACACGGGGTGTCCCTAGTCCTTCCCTGCAACTGCAGCTCCTTCGGGGAGTGCTGCACCAAGACTTCTCCACTGCTTCTACATATAAAACTAATTTGGGACCTAAAGGGCTGAACGGTGGGGCGGCACCCCCCAAGCGTGGTTCCACCTGCTCGTGGACCAAAGGAGACGCTAGTGGTAGGGCCACGCGCTGTGCCTGGTCTAAGGACTCACTGGATCCTCTTCAGCTCCACGCGAGGCTAACGGCAGCCTCTCAAGCCAGCGTGGACAGAGGTCTCTCTTCTCAAGAAGAAGAAAACTTCAGGAAACTAAGCCCACACCTAAATCTTTAACAATACCGATTGCCTGACCTCTCAGGGCATAAACATACTTGTTAGCACACTGTAAATCAGTCACGAGGAAGCCCATCATTTTACAATTTACAGCCAACAGTGAATGACACCAGGACTCCTGCAAATCCCAGGTGCACGTCCTGCAAAAATCACATAAGATATATAAGCAGAGAGTCAGCCAACTGCTCCTCCGAGTAACCCGGCGGACATACCATTACTAAAATTTTACCGCCCACAGGAAAATCACAATACCTTCAGACCAAATCACAACCGTTTTCATAGAGACGTTTCAAAGACATTTCTCTTGAGAGAGAGCTGCCACCTTGAAAAATTTCAACCTGTTCGCCCAGCTGTTTTGGTACTACAGCTGTCATTTAAAAGGTCATAGCCATTCTTTTTTATAATGAAGGCATTATTTCACTTTTTCTTCCTTTAAATACTGCTCAACAGTTTTAGATACGCTCTTGAAATAACTTTTGCACTGAAAGTGTACAGTAGAAAATTTTAGAGCAGTATGTGGACAGTTCAGAAGCTCATAAGTCAAATGCAGAAATTGGCTCTATCGTTATTTTAATCATTAAGCTCTATGCAAGTTCCACGGTGGGCTGTGTGTACTTGTTTATTTGTTTCGCTTTTTATTTGAATACTACATTATCAGCTCTCACTACCTGTTGTTCTACAATAACATTTTTTTTCCAACATATATGTATATAGATTCAGCAGGAAGGAAACAATATATTACCTGATTCTTTCAAGTAAAAAAAACCACCAAAATTCCTTTTAAGCATTATAGTCCACCTAGGATTTTAGGAAGAAAATAATCTGAACATACTTTTAAGTATGCTAAACAAACAAACAAAAGAGCCCTTGCACTCAATTCTGAAACATTTCTTCTTTGTGTTTGGCCTCAAATCAGATTTGGGTTTGGCTTGACAGAAAATCAGAACCGTGATTAATTACAACTTTTTTTAGGCAGGCAGGACTAAAATTTTCCAAGTCGTATTGACACATCACATGTGCAAGAGACACAGTTTTGCATACCAATCTGGCTTGTCTTTGTAAACTTAATTCACTGGATTTAATTTCCTAGACTAAAACATATATCTTCTTCATATAACTTGATGGAGAAGATCAGCGAATAAACTAACTGCACAAATTAGTGCCATTTCAGGGACTATAGCTACCAGTGTAATCTTTTTTCTTCGCTCTCCTGCCTTCCTGTTTGTTTGAAAATCTTACATCCATCGTGCTCTAACCTTAGTTTTTCAACTATATATCAATCAGGAAAATATATTTTCTGAAATAAAAAAAGTATTAAAATTGATACAAGGTTATTGAATGAGAGGTCAGTTTTACAGTCATCACACACACAAACCCCTGCCTATATGAAAGTGTCCATAATCAGGTTTTGTTTCGTTTAAAGATAAAACAATATATAGAAACACATACAAATTGTAAATGCTATTATACCCAGCATGAATTCTGTTGTTATAATTTGCTTTCATACAATGTCACGAATAATCTATTATTGTGTCAAATTCAAATATTCAGTCTCATCTTGAAACCTCACCGTCTAACTGTCCAGCTTCATTTAAATAGCGGATAAGGTGCGAGAACAAGGGTAAAGGAGTTTGATCTACAATTTGTGTCTCCAGCAAACGAGATAACAACATGAGATGCAAATGAAAGCGAACAAAAAAAGCCCTAAAGAAATTTATTTCATTTTAGGTTTAAAATAAATACCCCTATGCAAAACCTGACAAGCTTTCCTCAGTCTTTCAGGTTCAGCTTCCACTGATCAAGGTAGCACTGCAATGTTCACTCATACGTGACCATGCATACCTAAATACTTAGAAAAATTTATCTTCAAGTCTTAAAGAGTTCAGAGTCTGAGCTCTTCAAAATGGATTACTAGCATTTCTCCAAGTAATTTCAGACACCAGATGCTATAAGTACATTTAAACTTGCCTCACTTCAGCAATGATCATGCATTTACTGTAGTTTTCATTATATCAAAAATGCTTCAGCTTCATCAGCAACAGATGAATTCATTAATTTCTTTATTAATTCAAATGATTTTTTTTCAATTTTTTATAAGCCCCAAGGTTCGCTCAGCAATATCGGCTCCTTCTCTGTTCCATAAAATCGTAATCAATCTCTATTATTGTCATGAAAATGGTATTTGTCACTTTGCTGAGAAAAAAATAATCAATACGTCTTGCAGGGCAGAACAGGCATTTAATGCAGCGAATTGATGCCTCTTAGAGAAATTTAGCTTGCCAGCAGTTTGGGACAAGCTAATAGAAAACCAGAAAATTCACTGAAGGTTGACAGATGAATATACAGACATGCCACAAAAATTAATATTTGGGCATTTTGTATAGCCTGTCATTTCATATGCTGGAGAGAAAATAGATTTAGACAAGCAAATCCCTAAGGAAATTCTTTTGGTTTTTAAAAGGCAAAAGCCAAAAGCACATAAAAAAATAAATTCTTCCCTGCATTATTTTTCTGTTTATATATGTTTCTGAAAAATAAGTATTCTGAAACAATCTTCCATTTAAATGTTTTGCTTCAGACATGATACTGAATATGAAAACACTGCTGAGTGATAAAACAGTGCAAAGTCTCTGAGGCAATACCAAACTCCTGATCCTTCTGGAGAACACAGCGTTGCAAAAACAAATCAGAGCGTTGCTTCAAAAATTAGTACATAATCTGCACAATGGCATTGCTCAGAAAGCGTTCGAAACATGACAAAAAAAACGAAGTAAAACTGTCATAACCAATATCTAGAAAGAAATCCACTCATACTTTCCATGACAAATACAATACCCTCAAAAGAGGTGGTAGAATTATTTGAACCCTATTAATAAAAAGTTACACTTCAGGAATGCAATCCTCCCTTCTGTCTAGTGCCATCTGCAGAAGCTGTCAAAACACTCCTCCTTCCAATTACACGCTTTCTGTCTTTCACTCGCTCTACGATAAGCCTGTAATCTGTTTAATTCCCTTGTTTGGTTGGTTTAATAAACAATGCTTTTAAGTCACGGGGCTTGACAAACCCGGCATCCACAAGCAGCAAGTGGCAGTCGTCCGTCCCTCCAGGAGAGCATCAGCACCACTGACCGCGGAGACCTTACGTTGGCCACAGCAGGACGCAGCACAGGGCACCAGTTGCGGACTTCTGTGGCAAGGCTACCGCTTTCTGAACTCCATTCTTCTTAAGAAATGCCCCTAATTCTGGGTTGGATATAAATGGGACACCCTCTTCAGGGACCTGCCTGCGGCTCCCAGCAAGCTCTAACAGCGTGAATTTTAAAACCTAAGGTACCCACCAGGTCACAGAGCAGCAAACGCGTCTCTAGACACCTAAGGAGGCAACCAGCCGATTGCTCGTGGTGAAACACAATCACGCTCTAATTCCAGAGACTGAGCAAACGAGCCCGGCGTATGAGTGCTGTTTGGGGAAGGGGAACAGCTTTTTCATCATGTGCAAAATAGCAGGCTTGGGCAAAAGGAAGGGATGCTAAAGATGCTGATGATTCTACATAGCTTCTGAACAGTCAAACACCCATGTTCAAACATAGGAGAACAGAAGGGACAAAATTTAACACCTCCTTGCCTGTAAAACTGAAATAAGACCAGGCAACAGAAGTCTATAACAAGGTGGACATTGTGGAAAATCTGTATCTCCTACTGCCTTCACCATTCTGTCATGTATTTAAAAATACCCGTGTAAATTAGAAGTCTCTCCTGCCACTACTGCACTCCTTCCTGACGGCAGTGGCGCTAACACTGAACTGCTTGGTAGCCATCAGAAATTTGCTGGAGGAAGTGGAGGATTGTTAACATTACTGAGGTTCTCCAAAAACAGGGAACTTAATCTTGTCCTCATTTGTAAAAGAATTTGACCTTCAGCCTGACAAAATTCAGGCCGAGTTTCCGCCACAGCAAAATTTAAGCTAAACGATAAAAGGAAAATAAACTTCTATCAAAACATTATCACTGACAAATTTGCAAAACTAGTAGAAGGCAAACAGCAACACTATTTGCAAAAGTTTTGCATTCTTAAAAAAAAAAAAAAGAAAAAAAATCATACTCCATAGGAATTTGGCAACACTAATATAGAGGTCCCCAAAAGCAAACTGTATGGTTCTTATTTCACAACTGAGTTCCAGCTGCTATTGTACATTATAGGACCATGAAGCTGGTGGGAATGACAAAGAAGTCACCGCTGCATGACACCGTCAACATTTATATTTATCCATCGCATGAGTGCAAACATTTGTAATTCACCCTAGGAAAGTTAAAGGGTTATTACAGACGATGCCAGAGTGTTAGTAGAGCTAGTTCAAAATGGGAGATGTTCCGATATACACTGTCAAGTCTGATGCGTCAGATTTGCACATAGAATCATAGAATGGTTTGGGTTGGAAGGGACCTTTAAAGGTCATCTAGTCCAGCCCCCCTGCCATGAGCAGGGACATCCTCAACTAGATCAGGTTGCCCAGAGCCCCGTCCAGCCTGACCTTGAGTGTTTCCAGGGATGGGGCATCTACCGCCTCTCTGGGCAACCTGTTCCAGTGCTTCACCACCCTCATTGTGAAAAACTTCTTCCTTATATCTAGTCTAAATCTCCCCTCTTTTAGTTTAAAGCCATTACCCCTTGTGCTATCGCAACAGGCCCTGCTAAAAAGTTTGTCCCCATCTTTCTTATAAGCCCCCTTTAAATACTGAAAGACTGCAATAAGGTCTCCCCGAAGCCTTCTCACATGTGGTGAGAAAACAAACACAAATTATGCCCTGGAAGTTACAGATGTAATTTTGTCAGAAGTGCAAAGCACAGTTTGGTGTAAATGCAAGTCTTTACAAATTTACTAGCACTGGAAGCACTTGCAACATCATTGGCTCCATATGAATGTATACACTGAATCTGTTTCAAGATCAGTTGTGAAGATACAAGCATAAACTCAGTATTAAGAATGGATATTTTTGTAATCAGTATGGTGGACCCTGAGGGAAATATTCCCATTGATTTTTCCTTGGGCTTTCTAAGATAATTTCTACAAGACCGATGATGAATTTGAATAGGTTTGAAAGCACAATCCCACTGAGGAAAAGGGTAAAAGGTATTTCCCAACTAAACTCTTTCATATTAGTTTACTGACAAAGGGACATAAATTTGAACTCACAGCATTATATTAAAATTAGATGAGCTTTTACTGAATATGGTACATTTTCCTATGTTTTTTCTTAATTTCACAGACCTTTTTCAGTCATTTCCATATGACCAGGCAGAAATTCTGCTGTACTCATACAACAGACCAATGAACAACACAACTGGCAAAGAAACACTTTCCTTCTTTACTGTTCTCCCCAGTCATCAAATGAGAACTAAACCACAAAAACATTTCTAGCACTTGTTATTAATGCAAATACCATCTGTAGGAATTACGATCTACTTTAAAGTTTTCTTCTTCATTCTCTAAACACAATCTTAATGTAGTCTGTTTTCTCTGAAATGTGAAACATTTTCAGGGTCTACATGAACATTTTTTCCAATAAGACTCAACAAAATTATGATGTAAAGGCATGATCCTACAACCACTGAAGTTAATAAAAAGAGTACACCAGCATAAACAGAGCAAGAAGAAAGGCTACCAAAAAATTAAAATGCAGCCAAAACAGAAGACTTTCCATCTAACATCTGGCCTCACTTACCACAAGTGCCAGTCATGACCATTAAATAAAGGATGACTTACAAAATGCCTCCAGCTTCATTCCCTGTGCAACTACAATGTCCATTAGCATCAGCAAATACATTTTGCTTCAGATGGAAAAGAGTATTTCAAAAATACCGAGTAGGTATCATCTTGATTTCTCATTTTGCTATTGACCAAATAATAACTGTTAACTTAACTACTGAATCACTACTAGTTGAGTTTGGATTTTGATTTCTATTGTGTAATAGAAGGCTTTATACCATACAGCTTTTCTTCTGAATCATCTCATTCCCCTCCCTTCATATTTGAAAAAAATCCTAACTGATCAGCAGACAAGGGTTCATATGGTATTGAATAAAAACCCACAATCAATATAAACAATCTTCTAATTCCTTCTCAAAATCTTACCTTCATTTCCAAGAACTATGACAGGTACTTTACATAACATGCCCTTTAAAAACTAGATGATTGAGTTTTGAGAAAAGTCTTTGAAAGGCTTTCCTCATTTAGTATCCATTTCTATTCTGTTTTTTTGTGAGGGGCATTACCTTAAAGCTGCTTACAGAATAACAGCAAAGAAATGGTGGTCACATGTACCCACATCTATGAGCAATTAAAGGCAGCAGTGACGAGCTCTAGCACAGAATAAATTGTCCTAGTTCTGTTTTGCTCCCCCCCCTACAAAGTGTGCTAACTCTTCTCATTTTGTGTGGTCTACTCAGTTAAGAGATTTGAAGTCAAAGGGTCCTGAAAGTTGTCTGCTGCACATACGATGACGTACACTGGGATTTTACCCATTTTGTTTTTTAAGGAAAATGCCTGTACTGACTAGTTAGAAATGCAGAAGGCATTTGACAGCAGCCAAAATGGGCTAGGCAACACTCCCGTCTCCTCCCTAAGCTTCTCGTCTTCACTTAAAGACTTCAAAAGATGTTTGTTGCCAAGTCCAGGCCTGCCTTTTCCTCGTGCTCTGTCCTGCTCTGCTCCCCCTAGCTCAAAGGTAAGTCAAGGAAAGGGCCCGCCTCCACCGACACCAGCAGAAGGAGACCATGGCCACCACTGAGCAGAAGGGACAAACTTGAGAGAGTTCATCTGCTGCCTCCTTGTGCCCACCCAGTGGGATCCATCAATAGGACCTCCGCTCCTCCCAGAGCACAGATGTGTGAACGATTTGGCCACTGGTCCTCTTGGAGCTCCCCACTTTGCCTCCGATTCTCACAGGTCCTTGTTACGACTTCCAGTGCGTTGGAGAGCGCGTAAACTGTTTGTAGACTTACTTTAGAAAGAGGGAATGGGGCAGCAGTATCAGCCTTTTTATACGCAGCGTTACAGCCTGGTCCCTGCAGCCACGAGACTGAGGGATTGAGCAAACACAAGTGCAGCAACAGGCCGTAAGAGAGAATATCCTTCACTTTCCCAAGAAAGCGATTTCAGATCTCAGCTCTCTCCTTAAACCCTAGGATGCCAGATAAAACCACAACTTAGTAAACTTCTTTGACAAAAATTTTGCTTTGCATATTACTGGCAAAATGTTGAAGTTATTTTTTGGTGGCATACCCCAATACAAGCTGTTATAAGCCATTTAGTCTACTGAAATATATGAAGAATACACCATATCCTTGGATTTCCGATTTGCGTTCATTAAACAAATAGCTTTGTACAGGCATAATTAATAATTAAAATGTTTTTAAATGGTTAAGGAATTTAGCACCTGTATTTTTAATCCTGAGTGATCATAATTAAAATTCAATTGTTCAAACTATCCGTATTTTTTTAACCTAAATCTTCTGCAAATTTACATTTGAAAAAAAAAACCAAAACCAACCCTGCAATTAAACCAAGTTATCAATGAACTTTAATCTACGTACTTTGGCAATTTTTTTTATGTAGACGTATACGTATACATACAGGCTACCTGAAGTCAGGTCAAGAAAGACGTAAATGAAACTTCTCTATTGATGATTTCCATTGAAACAATTATACTGATTTTCATGAGTCCATAGGATAAGGGAGAACAGACCCAAGAGTCAAAAATTAAAGCTGAATATTTAGCCTGAAGGCCACCGACTTTGGTGGCCATCTGCCATAGTAGCTGATGATGTTTGACACATTGTGGAGCTGCATTGGTTTGACTACCTACTGTGGGTACCAAAGAAGCCGATATACAAGGGAAACCCTTAACGTCCAGAGACATTGGCACTGATTTCACTAAGCAAATGCTCCAACAAGTCAACTGCAGAATACCTTGTAGCAACTCAAGGCTAGTTTGTAAATTAGCGTTTGAGTTAACATAAGTTAACTCAAAGTTATGGTTCATATAAGATTTAATGATTTAAATGTCTTCAGATCATCAGGAATATTGCAGAACAATCTAATCCTAAGCCTATTTATGATCAAAATACTTTGCAATGGAACTAAGGCCAAGAATTTATATCAGAAATAAAAATGTATACATAGGTTTTAAACAGACTAGTAGTTAGTCCAGAGCCATTGACTTATGAAGTTCAGAAAAAAAGCCAGGCAAACAAACAAGCCTTGAGCAGGTTAAACAGGGAAACAAGTAAGTAAGATGTCCAAAAAGATTTAACTTTGAACCATTTGTCTGCCTTAAGGAAAAAGAAAATATGTGGAAAACCAGAGTCAAATTGCTATTCATTTCTTGACAATCATGAATGCTGAAACTTTATAAATACAATCATATTATACTTGCAGGGCATTTTGATTGGACAGAATCAGGACAGTTTAGATGCTGTAATTTTAAATTCCTGTATTCTGCTGAGTACACTTTTCTTAAAGTGGAACTTTAAATCTGAATGCATCAAATGTTCTGTGCCTCTGTATCTGTTGAAAATTCCCAACTTGAATTCCACATTAAAAAGTTGACTGTTCTGCTCTACAATGGCATCAATTCACGAGAAAATTTTTTAAAATAACGTCATGAAACACCGTGAACAGAAAGCTTCTCTAGAATTTTCAAACTGAATTAAAATTCTAGCGAAGCAGGTAAATAAGAGATTAAATCATAGCATTAATTTGCTTTATTTTTCTGAACACTGGTAATGCTATCCATTTCTGTATGGACTTACTCAATTTGAAGAGCAAAAGGATGCTAGAAGTTCTATATCGTGAGAATGGAGTACTGTAATTATACTATACCTACCTTGTGAGTCAGTTCTTAATACTATTACCCTACTAAATGTGACATTATACTATTCCTTTTGTTTTTTTTTTTTTAATTTTAGAAGAAACCTCAACGTAATATCAAAAACTTAACAGTCTCTTTGGTGTTCTTAAAAAGCCTATCAATCTGCGCCTCAGAAACATCACTCGGCTGTTTCTTTCTTAGCTGCAACGTAGGCAAAAGATGTTTAATTCACAGTTTGACTCCTCACTACTCGCCAGAAGCCCACATGAGGACTTTTGCTTTTGTTTTCTTAATAACAGCGCCAGGCGAGAGACGAGGTGGTTGTCAGAAGCTCAAGGAGAGCGCTTTCCTGTGGGCTGTTCTCGGTGAGGCTCTGCTCTAACTGGGAGAGCAGGAGAAAGGAGACAAAGATGAAGAAAATGGCAGAGGCCAATTAGTCAATGTAGCCTGTCAGAGCAACCCAGCACGGGGAACCAAGAAGCCGTCTCGCTGCACGTCAAGCCACGGAAACAGCAGGTGAAAAAATGTATGTTTGGGCAAAGTAAAGTAAAACTGAAATGGCATTTCTCACATAAAGAAAATAAAGGGAAGGAAACTACCTTTTATATCATGTTGTTGAGAAAAAGGTATCAAAAGAGAAGCGCTAACCACCATGTTGGGATCTGATTAAGACCCTGAAACTGTGATACTGGAATTATGTGGAATATGAAAAAGACAACTAAGAAAATGGGGTATTTGGAAAAATATCAGTGCCAAGTACACACTGATGTATTTGTCCAACTTTCCTACATAGCGATCTTATCACTTTGCTCTATCTGCCAAAACAAGCTGGAAAAGGAGTACTCTAAATGTGAAAAGTGGCTGCAGTGAAATCCTGCACATAATGTCTTCTCACAGAACACTTGCTTAAAGCAGGGGAGAAAAAACATTTAAGACTGGGGAAATTATGGTAGGAGGTAGTGGTTGGGAAACAATGTTAAAAAAAAAAAAAATACGTAACAGTGTGTGTGTGTCTTACCAGAGCAGCAGTTTGGAAAAGGAAAGGAAAGAGGAAAAACCCCAAACCCACCTCTGAACCAATGCTCCAGGGCTAGCACCCCAGCAAAGCTAGGGTAAAGACATACTCAGATACTTAAGAACTCTGCAAAAGGCGACTTTACTTCGGTGTGTAGCATTCATTAGGCAAATATTAAAACGAGGCCAATACACCTAATTTTTTTTTTTATTTAACCACTAAGGGCAGAAAAGACAAAACTGATTTGAGCTCACCAGTAGTAAATACTGTCATTTAAAGAACTAACTAACTTCTGTGGCAGTTCTTGGAAGAGAAATAATTAATTTAAAAGAGAAAAAAATATATTTTACAAAATTAAAGGACAAATAATGGGGTTGAGTAACTGCTAGAACAATTGATGATTCCTCTTTGCAATGATGCCTTAAAGGAACTCCTGGCTTTTCTATGCCCAGTCATATCAAAAGTTGTCTTTCTCTGAAAAGTTATTAAAACTTACTGGTCTTAAACCATCCTTCCTTGATCTCTTTACAAATCCAGTTTTAATCCCGCTTTAACTGCATGAAACAACAGTTTGCTGTTGTTACAGCGCATATAGCGATGGCACATGACCGAGAAGGCACAACACTGTCCTCCCTCTACTTGCCCGGCTCTGATCTGCAAAGTAACAAATAAAGTGACACTGTGGATGGAGGATAAACACCGAAACTAAGCTCATTTCTTAAGAAGTTATTAAAATAGAGTATAAATGTAGAGCATACAAACATCAATTATAAATAAAACTCATCTTAAAATTCTCCCTCTATGTATTCCCCTACCTATATATTCCCTGTTCCCCACCTACATATACTCCCCACACTGACATCCTCCATTTCCAATTCTGCTCAATGGAAATAACTTGACTGACTTTAAGGTCTTCCAGATTTAGCATAAGATAGGAAAACAGATTCCAAGTATTTTGACTCATTCAAGCATCGATAACAGTTGCAGGTGATGGGGGAGGGGAAATTATGTCAAAGCTGGGGAAAAAAAAAAATCAACTTCAAAAGCTTGAAGTTGTTGTTCAAGTCATGCTAAACACATTATGTGATAGTAACCATTTTTTTAATACAGTTTCAAAGGCTTGGCTTTGGCACTTTAGTGATTAAAAAGTTAGCCTTTTAGGGCCCTAAATGGCTTGAAAAATATACTACGCTATTTCACAGAAGTATGGACTGAGGCAGTTAAAAGAAAGAGCATCTTACATCCATGGCTGTCTCTAAAATTAATTTAAACATCAAATAGATGCAAAAACCCATACGCATACATATTTAAACCACTCTTTCAAAATATCAGGACATCTGTCTTGTAGGAGTTATTGCTCTTGGTGAAAATACAGCAGAACAGGGACTTCTGATAATTAGTCGAGTCAAAACAGGCCTACGTATTACAAACAACAGAAAATAAAACCCTGTCTTACTTCTGCCTTCTACATTTTGGGTTGTTTTTGTTCTCAAACAACAAGGCATTCCCATGGTAGTGCCCTGTAAAGCTGAAATCTCTCCTGTGACTTGCAATCCTAATATCACAAGCACATCAATAATGTTATTTCTGACTCAAAAAATTTACCTAAGTTAACTACAGAAGTGGTATCTCTCATGATTAATATAAAACTAAAAGACACAAGCAGGCTACAAGCGTGCAGCGGAAGTGCTACCACCCATGATTAACCGAGTAGAAATTAGTATTCTCACATGGTGCTTCATTGTGCACTTGCAAGAAATAATACCAAATAATTCAATAAAGCAGTAATTAAAAACCTGCCTCAATTCTCCTGGTACCGTGGCAATCACGCTCCCACCACCTCGCAGCTGAGCACGGAGAACTCAGCTGCCTGCGCCGCACTGCAAAGAAACCATCCACCCACCACTGACTCCTGCTGTTTCATAGGGGATCCAATTACTGATATCATTCTGACACTAGAGATTAGCTGATTGCCAGTTCAGTGTGCTTACAAAATCTTATGTGTCACAGGAGGCCCTTTACTTGTTTCTGTAAGACAAACAGTGTTTTTTCTAAATCTATTAAAAACCCACTAGAATATAGTCTCTCTCATGTGTAGCACTTTAGCCCCATCCTGTTGGACTCAAAGCAAATTCCCCCTTTAAAATTGCTGTAGAACTAACGCGTGGTGACAGCAGCAGCAAAAATACACTTTTATTTGTGCTTTTCAAAGAAGAGACTTAAGAGAAGCAGGAGCCACACACGCCACTATTTTAGTACTCAGAAAGACCACGGATCTATTTGAAGTCCGAGATCACCGTTAAAATTTTTCCTAATTAAAAAATATTGATAGAACTTTGCATTGATCTTTTTCCAAATCTAAGAGCACATTGGAACAAGCATTTGTGAAAAACAATGGTTTGATTTCTGTTAGAAAGTGCTTTTCTAATCTCCAATGCTGTAAATAAAATGAATCAGGACTGCGTAATATCAGTCGGTTAAATTCTGTTATCACTCAATGAAAATACATCAATGGGGCTCCAATACTGTTTTCCCGTTCCAGCTGTTGAACCAAAACAAAAAGAAGAAACGGACAGGCAAACTACAAGCAGGGCAAATTAGTATCTAAGCACGAAAGGTCAGATGCTGAGAAAAATAGGGAAGAAAGACAATGATGAGCAAGAAATATTTCTATTTTCTCACCACCTACACTGGTATTCTTACAGGCAGACATTCTAATGACTCTGCTGATTATTCAAGTGTCTAGACTGTATCTACATATGAGATACCAAGAATACCCTCTTCAATGCTCCAATGAACTTTACCATCCGTTCTAGAAAACAATGTCTTCATCAGCTGCTACCAGACACATTATATTACTTTGAATACCGTAGGATTTTACTGTAAATAACACCTTCTCTAGAGAACAAAAGTTTAAATTGATGTGGGAAATGACGTAATGCCACGTAGACTCAGAATAAAAGGGACTTTATTTGTTTATGCTCCTATATAAAACAAACCAGAAGGGCATTTTGCAATCCCCATTTGAATTAATTTCAACAAATCTTCCTTAAATAAAAATGGAACTTAAGCCATAAATTTCTGAGGTTCAATTTTACCCAATTACAATATGCAAATTTTGTTTCAAATGATTAGTAAAAGACTTCATTCACAACATATGAACAGAGAATACTGCCAAATAATACAAAACTAGGGTTTAAATAGTATTAAATAGACATGCTGCATTTTCAAAAGTTTTGATTTGGTTTGGATTTGAACAAGGTTTGGATTTGACTATTCTCTTAACACCCTTCCTGGGAAAAGAAAGCTATGGAAACTTGCTGGTGAAAAGTATATTAAGCTTTATCTTACACCCTAACAAGAGTAAAATAAGACATACAGTCATAAAACAGTTTAGGGTAAAGAAGCTGCTTTAGTTCAGAGTTTCTAACCTTACTGGGTCCCAAGCACAGCATAAAGAAGGAGCTGGGGTGGCAGGGTGGGTAGGGATGTCAGGAGGCCATCTCACCACCCCTCTGCTCCCAACAAGCATCGCTAACCTGCCTCTGACAGATGCTTGCCTAACTCATTCCCCAAATCTCCAATAGAGATGCTGCAGCATCTCCAATCAATCAGCTGCTCTCCTTCACTAACCTTACATTTACGGAGGTTTCCCTAATGTCTAGTTTAAATCTCCCTCACTACAATTTAAGTGCATTATTATTCTTGTCCTGTTCCCCACAGACGAAGAGGACAGTTTATTACTTTCCTCTTTGCAGCAACCTTTCATGTATTTGAATCTAAATCTTAAATATTTTCTTCAACAGACCAATTCTTTCAAATCGTAGATTTTGTGAAGGTTTTCTAGAATGCTGATCCTCCTGGTTGATTTCCTTTGGACTTGCACGAAAGTCATGGACCAACTAAAGTACGATATGCAACTGTAAACACACTGTTAACTTCCGTAGCGTTATCCCCTTCACTGCCAACATACACAAATGGCACTTGCCTACTGCACTTAACAGTTGCTGAGTGATGCTGGTTTTAAACTAAAACTGTCCCTTAGCAGTTTTGCTAATAAAACTGTTGAATGGGCAAGAAAAACAAATATCTGTCTAACTTAAAATCACTTGAACAAAAAAAAAAAAAACAAACCCAAAAAACCAAAAAACCCCACAAAAAAAACCCAAACACAAACCCCAAACCTCACTAATTTAAATTTGGCACTCTGTTTTGTGGTGTGACTTACCCTTGCATCATTACATCACCTATCCATTGCATATTGTTTCTAAAGTTTATTGTTTCATTAGCTAAGTACTTAGAAGGTTGGCAGACATTTCGCATACACCTGTTCTGAGTTGCTATTCAAAAACAGGGGAGTACAAAAATAAACATCATGTGGTCACACACGTGAACAAAGTTACTTCCATTAAGCAAGAAATATAAGGAAGTGCAATATATCACGAAGATAACCGGTTCCTTTCGAAAGAGGTGCCGGTGACAGTGAGCTGTGAGCAATAGGGATGTACTAGATCAGAGGGATTCCCTTGCTCCTCATATCTCACACGGGTTGGGTGTCATCGCTCCCCTGGCTCTTATTAAACATTACCAGCCAAACTTGCCAGCCAGCGTCCCCAGGGCAGGGCTGCTGGAGCATCGAAGCTAAATCATCAAAATAAAAGTGATGATATTACATGTTAAGCATAGGTGATTCCTTATTAAGTGTTATTTTTAAATGACATCATTGAATGATGTCACCCGTTGTTAATGAAACAACGAGCCTCTGACTACACACCCTTCACCAATTCAAAGTCTACCACTAGTGATTAGCAACAGTGATTTTTTTTTCACTGAAGCAATGCTATTCTTTTTGACACTCACCCTAAGTCTTTTACCATACCATATATTGCCAGCGCCGTGACATTAGCAGAGCGTGAGCATCCCTGCACATTGCTCCTTACTAGTCAAAGCTACCCAGGAAGCCTAAGCAGATGTACTACAAAATAGAAATGTACGTATGAGATAACACATTCCAAGCAGGTTTGCCATTCTGTGGCACTAAACATTTCCAACCACTTATCAACTGTAGAGTTGCTATTTGCATTTTGTACTCTACACTTGAAAGCGTTACAGCTGCCTGTGGCAACAAAGGAAATGCAAAAGTTGTCAGAAGAAAATAAATAAAATAAAACTGTTTCCTATGGGACAATTCAAAGTCTCACCTCATCGTCCCGAGACATCAGGGATTCTGTGTTGCCTCTGTTTTTTATTAATAATGCAGCAACAGTCTTTCAACCGCTCTTTCTGAAGAGGAGCTTTTTCTTTGGAGGCGATATGAGTCATGTGATTACCTCACTCGTCTAGAGTCAAAGGCTAAAAACTGATAGAGGTTCTCACTATCAACTAGTCTATAATTTGGCACCCAGAGAAGCAGTAATAAATGGGTGTTTATCTACTCAATGGGGAATTTCATTTCACTCTCCGCCCCCAAAGTCATTACCTGCACAATAGGAACGAGCAACGGAAATTCACAACATAATAAACTGTTGCAGGCTTACTGCCTAAACTGCATCTCAAAATAATTTTCTGTACCGGAAGCTATAAGCAAACTATAATCCACTACACGAGAAGAGAACTTTGTTGATACGATGCAACAAATGCTATTTGCATCTCCTAAGAGCAGAGAAATATTTTATACTCCAGATAAACAGATTCTGCTGTTCTCAGTATTGTTTTCCTTGGTGAAAAAATCATTAAATATTCCTCATTTTTTTTTCCTTAGAAAACATTTGAATTAAAGAGTGTCATTAAATAAAAATTGGATAAGACTCTTTCTGTTTAACAGAAAGTTGAAATACATTTTCTATCTTGTTGAAAAAAGCTTATGTGCTCGACAGGGTAAGTAATATAAAAATATTGTTCAATTAACTCAGTATACCATTCACACTTATGCTTGGAAAGCATATTGCCAGTAAGAAAAGAAATAATACTTTTAGTGTAATATCCAGTTAAAAACATGCACAGTAACTTACTCTGAATAATAAAATTTATTTTTCTAGACTTGGCAGATTACTAGGGAAGAAATGACAATATTTGTGAATCAAAAACACTGAAAATGGTACACAGTCAAAAGTCATATTTTTATTCTTTTTTTTGTGAAATGTATTGTGGTACCATTTTAAAACTGAGATTTGAAAAGCTAGCAGTTTCAAGTAATACCCCTCAACTGCCTTAATCTTAACAACCTAGTTTCTAATCAGTGTTATATTTCTTCAAGCATGAAAAGCGTAATCTTTTTTTTTTTTTCCTTTTTTTACATACTGTGGAGATATTTCAGTACAGAAATCTAACATTATCTAGTCCATTACTGATATCACTGAAGTAGCTGTGTAGTCATCCTGTGATCCTACGCAAAAGAACACAGCAAGAAAAGTAGGTAGTCATTAAAGGAGCAACAGAAGCCACTTACAGAAATTACCGTACAGTAATCCGAAAGAATATAAGGAGAAGAGACGTTTGAAGCTTATGCTTCTTTGTTCTTTAAGCCTTGAATGTATTACCTGCCCAAAACTTGGGAAAGAGACCACGAGGTAACTCCTGTTTAAGTTTAAGTGGACAACTCAGTGTTTCTGTGCTGTCTAAAAATAATTAATTTATTTTAAGCAGCTAATTTGGTATCTCTACTGCTTCTTACCACTTTAGAGTGACTGGATTAAGTAACTCCTTTAATGTTACAACAGGTAATACACCACCATAGCCCAACATGCTTTTTTTTGTTCTCTTAACTCACAGAGGAAACTGAGAGCGAGAAGTACACAATCCTTTCTCCAACCAAAGGAAAGGAATTTCTTCTAAAAAAGAAGAATGTTTATTTTTATGAAAATATTCTATTTCCTTTCCTAAAACCTACCAACACAATAATTTATACACTTTACTTTTTTTCGGTCTATAAGAAATTAAAGACCACTGAAAGGAACAGACAGCTCCAGAAAATTTACAGTGAAAATCAAGTTCTCATCCCAGAGGGTACCAGCTACGTGCACGAGATGCACAGCTCCCGCCAGGCTGGGTGACTTCAGTCACTGTGGAAAGCTCACACCCTGGCCTTTCCCAGTCCTGTCCTCAGGTTCAGAACTGCGACAATCAAATTATTTCACATTATTCAAATTATTTCTCAGGTCATAAAATATGTTAATTCGATGCTTCTCTCCACATGTCAGAGGACGGTGTTCTCCACAGTGACGTTTACAGACGTCATTCTCAGCAGAGCACTAAACCAAAATGAACACAACTTTTCTCTGCAAATCTCAGAGTGTTGCCACTCCATCGACCTTTATACTCTGACAGAGTAGAGTGTGGAAGTCTCTTTTTTCCGCTTTTCTGTGCACCTTTGACTAAAAGAATAGTGGATTTCAGTCTCTAGCTATGAAGCACGCACCCTTCACGGACAATAAAATGGCAAAAGCTTCAGCTTGCACCTGAGCGCAATCGTAATAGCTTAGAAACCAAAATTCAAGAAAAATATCAGAATTGTTAAAAAGAATAAAAATCTATATATCTCCAAATATGAAGTCTGACTCATGTTTTATCAGAACTTGACTTGTTTTTTTATTAGAACTTGACTTTTACCAATAACTGACTCGTGATTTATCAGAAATTAATCTATGCTCGACATCAACATTCTCTCTGTGTGCTCTCCAGTATTAACTATCTGAAACTGGACCTTTATTAAGAAGCCATCAGAAAGGCTGAGGGAGATACAGAAAGGTTCAGCAGAGAGCAGGAGAGAGCAGGCTGGACCAGATCTAAACATTCACCCTTCTTCTACAGCCTGAACATTTATTCCTGCTCTAAGGCTCCCAAGAACAGCAACAAGGAGCAGAAAAAAATCCCTGATGTTATTTTTTTAAAAATTATTTCAGGACATACTAATTAATTGTGCTCTGCCAGGAGAGAGGAGTGGACAACCTAAAACTTCAAAAACTTCAAATTAACCGTGTGAGTTAGAAGGTTGCGTGTGCTATGGAGGGCAAGCGCTGACATTTATTTTGTATAATGGTGCATGTGTCTTGAGGGTAATTGCCACTGGAATATTATCCCCACTCTACGTGTCAAACATTAATGTAAAAATCAATAAGGAGCCATGTTCCCAACATTTTTCACG
Source organism: Phoenicopterus ruber ruber (assembly GCA_009819775.1). Classification (NCBI taxonomy): domain Eukaryota; kingdom Metazoa; phylum Chordata; class Aves; order Phoenicopteriformes; family Phoenicopteridae; genus Phoenicopterus; species Phoenicopterus ruber. The sequence goes on along the minus strand of CM020215.1, from coordinate 53,040,542 downwards.
CACCTGCGTTCCCCCCCGGAAGGTTTTGCCGCGCTCGGCGCCGGGCTCCCCCGGGACGCGGGAAGAGGCTCGCTGCAGCCCTCCTGCTCGGCACGGCCGCGCTGCCGAGGGTCGGCGGTGGCTCGGCAACCCCTCGGCATCTGTGGAGCGAAAGCACAAGGTGAGACAAAGATGATTTCTGGTAACTTTGCTGCTCTGTCAGCAAACCCTGAGAAATAGAAAGTATAAAGGTTGTTTTCCACAATATAGGTGACAACTTAGTTTGAAACGACACAGTTGTAGTTGCTTTGTGACAAGCCTGGTGTTAAGACATGACAGAAATAAACCCACAAGAACAGCCATCCTGCCAAATACACTTAGACTCATAAAAGCTTGACTTGATAGCCCTCGATTATCCCCCCCCCCCCAAGGTTTCCTTTCAAGCTCATTATAAATTAAGCTTTTCCTCACTTTATAGCTGAACTAGGTCTTTAACAAAAACTTCAGAGTTAAATCAAAAGTGTCACTAATTATGAGGGAAGAAAAACCTGGAAAACCACAACGCACTATTGTTCTCTGCAAACAAGCTGTAGCAGATCTCCCTCCTTGTTTCCATTCTCCTGAAACACGGCTCGGGCAGCTGTTTCTCAGCTCAACATCGCAAAACTGCTGGTCTCGGAGGAGCTTTGTTTTCCCAGACGATGTGCACCCCTGTAAGTCATTGGCACCTTTCAAACCAAGATTTGAAAAGACTCCCATATACGTTAAAAGGTATTTCAGTATATAAGGGTGCAGTTCTAACACATTTCTTCTGGATCAGGCATTTGTATACCAACCTGTTATAATGTATATAGTCAGAAAATTACTACAGTCTATCATCCTCAATTGAAATTACACCAGCTAAGGCCATTTCCTACTCCTGGTTGCTGATGTACCAAATCACCGCTCCTAAATATGGTGATTGCAGTGCTCAGAAATACACTTGAATTCCCATCTGGATCTTGTTCCTGGATATTTTGCCTTATGGAATGGAGCTCAGTTATTTCTCTCCTTCTTCTCCACCTCAAGCTTCCAAAGCTCAAGGCCAGCATTTTACTGAGGCACACAGGAGAAAAAGACAGCTAATTTCCATGGCGCAGATGGGAAAAAGATCATAACCACAGCTCCTCACCTTCACTGATTGCAAAAGACACCACGCTCAGTCGTCACTGCCAGGACATTAGATATTTTCTAGTCAAACAAGATCAGTGAGGGGACTATTCAGAGAAGCAGCTCCTCCATGCCTCATTACTGAAGATGAGGAGGCAAACATGACCCTAATATTATAGGAAACATATGTGGCAATTCCTACTGCGTCCTCAAGCAATCCACTCCACTCTCCTGCTAAAACTCAAAGCTGAGAAAACTTATTTTCCCGGACTAACATATTTGCCTGTTTTTTAAAAACAAGATTTTCAGAAGAAAAGGGATCGCTGTGGAGAGATGACAGCACGTTTGGTCTCATCTGCGGATGCATACTGGCAGCAGATCCTGTATGGGAATGCCAAATGAACTCACAAACTTGCAGGGGCCCATGGAGTTTGTTGCCTTCACTTCCATAAAACAACAGCTTTTACAACAAAGGACCTTACAGACTGGAACTAAGCAAGCCTAAGGGAAGTTCTGAACCTACTGAATTTGTGTCATTGGGTCGTAGCACATGATGTGAAGTCATCTAAAACATGATGGCACATGCCCATTTCCTTGCCACAAGAGATCTTTTCTGTTTTAATCAATGCTCGCAATGCTTCTGAAAACAGATCGCAACTTTTCAAAGATTTGATAATACCTTATGAATCGCCGCACAGACAAGTCATTTCACCAACCACTGAAATGCAACTTTGTTCAGGATGGCTGGTAGAAGAGGGTGGGTGTAAGTTATGGGCCTATGACTAAACAGGAGTGTGGCAAAAAGTAAGAGCTTACCACTACAAAAAGAGCAACGATGTGTTTTTGTAGCTGAGAGAGTCCTGGATTATCGGTGTTTATGAGTACAACTTCCACAGAAAAAGTCTCGAGAGCTCATGCTATGGGCTTTATAACAGCAAAAGAACAAACAATCTCTTCTTGGAATCAAACCCATGGTTGCAGACGATGTAAGTATTTCAAAAATCAATGCTTAGATACAGTTCTCCCTCAAAGGTCAACTGGTGAATGTAGGACATCCTGCTGAAACGCAGGCTTCCCCACACTGCTTTTAAAGAAACATGGTCAGAGAATGGAATATCTCAAGCAAAAATTACTGTATAATGAAAATAGGGAATTTATATATATATATATATGCAACATTAATCAAGCTAAAACAATCAGCACATCGTTATATTAGCCAATAGTTTCAAAGTGTTAACTCAAAACTCCCCACCTAAACCCCACATGATCATGAGCTGAGAAGTTAGCCCCTTCCTACTCCTAACTAGGAGGCACGGGAATTCCTCTGCAGTCTATCAGAAATCTCATGTGTCTATGTATTGGTACCTACCTCAGTAAAAGAGAGCTATTGAAAGAAACTTTTTTGGCAGACATGAACAACAAATTATTCCTATACCCGAATACAGCAGAAATACAAACTGCAGGAAACAATTCCTCCAGTCCTCATGGGACATGCATTAAAAGGTTCAACAAAAGATATTATCTCAGATTGTACATTTACTATTAAATTATTGATGAGCTATTTTCTATTGGCATTTGTACTTGAGTTACTAGAAATTAAAGCAAATACTAAACTTCTAAATACAGCATGCCTGGAAAAAACATATGTTCGTAGGCTCCAGGATTCCCTGCAGTCCCAAAGGGATTTTCATAACCTCACAGGTATCTTCAAGTCCTAGAATTTGCATTCTGCTTCCCAGCTCAGCTTGCAGATGTTTAAAAATACATGCAACAAGACAACTCGCTTTTGGCTACACATCTAAGAGGTTCAAACATCTGAATTATTCTGTCTGAGGTCAACTACGATATATGTGCCAAATTAGGTTGAAATCCAGCTGGGAAGAGCTATGAAATACTAAGATCTTTGGTGCTTGGGAACTTGTGCCTATTTCTGACCAATGCATATCCTCTCAGATCTTCTTCCAGCAAAAGGACATATTTTCAGGAACCAAATCTGAAATATAAGCTTACACCTTATGAATCTGTAGGTTTCAGGTACTTAAATTTTGCTGTGCAAACAGACATAACACGTGGATCGTAACAGCAAAATTTCATAACAGTGTTCATTGGTTTCTGGAATTCCAGAAGACAAAGGATGTACATGCCATCATACGCACTCGCGTGCCAACAAGATTTGCAATAAAGATAAAACACAGGTTTCCCTGGGCTTTTACAATCTCTATCTCTATACTCTTTAATATAACCAGAAAATATTTTCCAGGAGTTCAGGATCAAGGCATATATCCTACTAAAGAGGTATACATCCAGGGTAATTGCACCAAAATGTTGTTATTCTGTACAGATATAGTACTAATTATATATATATATATATATTTCAACATGATTCAGCTACTTAACAAGAGAACTAATGTTCACCCCAAAATTTATGGATTTTTTTTTTGCACAACTCAAAATTGTGAACTAGTAACTCAAGTAACTCTTGTGGTTCATACTGTAAAATAATTTCACATGAATTTCTAAGTGATGGATGATATTTCATATAATAACTATCTCCTGAAACATTTCAACACAATTAAGGTAGAGCTAAACAGAACTCAAGGGGTTCTGCTCTTCGGGGATTCATGTTTAAGTAAATTCCCAACCCCCAATCTAAAAAGCAATCTTTGCTTTCTCTTCTCCTGGAATAGATAGCACCAATATTAAAACTACTCTTGGGAAAGGACAACTTAAAACAGAATTATCCATAAATGAAAATGCTAATGACATTAGCATTTTTTTCTTTACTAAATATACTAGATTTCAAAACCCAAGTAGGAATTTTAAGCATCTAAAGTAAAGTCAAATAGTTATCTGCCTTCAGTACTTGTAATCTCTCTCCCACTCACTCCAGCCCATCCCCATCAGCTCCCCAGTCTCATCTTCTCCTTCCAGGAACAGAGAACAGAAAAAAATCAAAGAACAGTGGAGGATGGACTGAGATGCACTTGTAAATATTTGTTTCAATCTTGAAGAACTCAACAGTATAATTCACTATGTTCCAGCCACATTTTTTTCAGAAATAATCAGCATACTACCATAAACCTGAAATGTAAGCCTCAGATACGCTTCAATGGACTGATTCCAAAAATGTCTGAGATCGCCATCTATCAAGAAGCTACAGAAAAAATGAATTTGTGTAAGAAGTTATTTCTGGTATTTGTTTCTTCCCCAATTAACTGAAATTAAAATCTAAATAGATTATATCCAACAAAAGTCCTCTATCTGTACCAGTATGAAGTTAAAAAGAAAAACAATAATGATCATCCTTATCAGGGAGATAGAGAGAATCAGAATCTATTAAATCCACATCATCTGACACACAATTGCATAAACAAATTCACAGTGAAGCTGCTTATGATATAATTTTAAAGGACACAAACCATCACAAAAGTAGTACGGAACACTGCGGCATACAGTTTCTAGAAATATGAAATTGAAACACTAGTTGGATCCATTCTGTAAGATGAGTGTGCAATGATAAGTACATAATTCAATTCCTACCCGAGACTTGCAGAGCTGCTCAAAGAGTAGAAGACTCTAGTAAAAGATCCAACCTCCCTGATCGCTACAGGTACCTAATGAACATCTGTGCATTATCTCCTTACCCAAGTCAGAGTGGAGCCTGAATAATACAATTTGAGAATCTATTTTCAGTGCAACCTTTAAAAAAAAAAATCCCCAAAGCCCAGAAATATACACTGAAATTATTATCTCCTATTTCTGGAGAAAAAAATCCAGGGCCCCTAACCTTCAAGAACAGTCATGCCAGTACCCTGAATGCTGTCCTTGACCGTGGCTCAGAGCAGGCAGTTAAAGAAGAGTATAAAACCAGGACATATTCCCCTACTTTCTGTTAAATCGGAGATTTAAAGAGAACACGAACGAGCAGACTACATCTGGACAGTTATGCTTTATAGCCACCATGGAAACTCCCCTCCATGAACCTCCCTAATTCCATTTTTAACTCATTTATACCTTTGTCCTCCTTAATTTCGTCTGGCACTGAGCTCCACAGCCCAGCTTCACGCTGCCAGGAAGGGTTTTCAAACTTGCTTTTCCTGGGCAGGCAGAAGAAACATTAACTAGCTATTCTCTGGTCGCCTTCTCCTCACGCATCCTGGTGGAAGGAGAGCCAACTCTGAACGAATTGCGCCGTAAGAGAGAGAGATTTCTCCCCCCCCCCCCCCCCCCCAAATCTTATTTCAACCTGTTCAGCCTGTTGTGAACATAGCAGTAAATTTCCCGTTCAAAGAAACTCCCTCTCTTCTCCCAGCACACTCCTGCCAGGAGACTCATGACTGTTCCAGCAGTCAACTCTGATACGTCATTTTGGTCCGTGAGTCTTTCGGTACCTCTCCTTCCTGAGCTGACAGCTATATCTAGTATGGCAGTATCTAAATTAGCCATAATATTTGTGAGCATTAAAACAACCATTCAGGACAGCCCTCTGACCTGCTAGCGGATTCCTTTATTTTAACATACGTTTAACCTGCCCAAAACAGCCACTTTATGTACAGTCCAAGAAAGCTGGAGGCTCAGGGACTTGCTCAGAGGTGGTAAAGAAACTCCTGAGGGGTGAAGTACATTTACCCTGAGCCCAACCGAAAAGAATAAAATGGGGCAAAGGAAACTGATGGAGGATGACAAAGTTTAAAAATAAGACACAATTTCTTAAAATTAGAGAGAGCTTATGGTAACTGAGCTTCTTTGCCTGAGCCAGTGGCCAAGGGAACACATTTGTCTGTATTTCACCAGATTCAGTAAATCACTTAGTGTGACGTGGAAGATATGATAGTTTTAATGAGATGACATTAAGATGGGAAAAAAGTAAGACTGAATAGTAAAAAACACCACCGGTTAGTGAGATTTGTTAAGCTAAGAATCAGTCCCCTCTGTCACTGCAAGTTACATTTCTGAGAACATTTAAAGCTAAAAGAGAGAGAAAACATTTAAAGAGGTAATTACACATAGGGAGGAAAAATAAAAATTAAACGGACCTTCTAACAGGTTGCTTTCCACTTGTAGTATCAGTGATTCTTTAATAAAAGCTGTACAAATCTGACCCCAGCCTGGAACAACCTCTACTGAGTTGCAAATGCTGATGGATGGCTATCATATACTCACGGGGTAGACGGCCCCTGCGGAACAGGGATAATTTGAGGGATGAATGAAATTAGCTCAAGGTACTTAAAAGCCCCCTTCTCTCTCTCTTTCTCTCCCTCCATGGGCACTATCTCGCATGAAGGCGACATTCCAGAAGAGCAATGAAATTGGTAAAGCAATAGAGGGAAACCTCATAAGGATGGATTAAAAAAAAAACCAAACCTACATAGAAGCACAACCAAAGCTGTAAAATTGCTTCCTAACTCTTTCTTCCAAAGGAAACATTCAGACAAAATGCTAATATTTGCTCCCCACACCCTGAAAGTGCCCTGCAATAGTACTATCATAAGTTAACACTGTTCCATTTCTACAGACATGTGTTAGGACCTATCGCACTAGTATCTAAGCAAATTATATAAAACTGTTATCTTTTTTTCCTTAGTGTGACTCACGCCAGCTGGACTAGTCTAAATACTATTAAACATCATTAAATATATTATATTTAAGCTTAGCTCGTGCCAGCAGGGCTAGTTAACAAGAAGAAAAGAAAAAATAATATTTTAATAAATCATGTTCAGAGGCTGTGGTGACTGGTGCTACCTAAACACACCAAGACTTACTTACAGTCTCAGTTATTTTCCGCAAATGGATAGGTACGTCTACCAATCCTTCTGGCAGCATTTCCACTGCTGTCACTTGGCAGAAGATTTAAAACGCAATCCAGGAAAGTCTATGATTTGCTATAAAAATTAAGAAGTGCTTAAGTGCCTTGATCACATTCCAAGGGGAACTTTCACGCTTACAAGACGAAATTTCATTGACTGTCCCTGGAAATGGACCTGCTTTCTGCATTGCCAGCAGTATAACCCTACCTTTACCCTGGCGTCTCTAAGAGATACTCAAAATAACAAGTCCTTGTCAGCAGTGCTGAGGAAGACCGCTATTATGAACACTGTGATTCTTTCAGAGCCACAAAAACCTACTGAAAAGTGCTTTTACATACTATGCTATCTACACCATTGCAAAACTCAATATTTTTATGAAGATTCTACACTTATATCTGTGCATATGTACAAACACAGCAAGCTATACCAATTGATGTGGTTCGGGGTTTTTTTTTTTTATGAACTAATGATATTTACAGTCTTAGAAGCTTTTCAACAGCGACAAATACAGTATTTCAAAAATTGCATGTCAAATCTACCATGCCTCTGGGAGGACAAATCAGCATGTGTTGCATCTGCAAGTCCACAAGCACAACTGTTAAGTACATAATAATCAACAGGAGGAATGCAGAGTACATCAAAGGGAAAAATAAAACTCATAGTAGATAGTAACCACTTTCTTCTTTTCTGGAAAAAATACTAAGATGCTGAAAATTGCTCATACTTAAATCACTATTAATTCAAAAAAGCCTTAGCTACTCCCTCCCCTGCTCTCTTTCCTCTCCCTGCTCCCCAAAAAAGACTGACAAAAATGGAAATGTCTGTGTAATGGAAACTTACACAACCTCCAGCGATTTCCATTTAGAAGCAAATTAACATTCCTTTGGTTTACACTATAGTGGAGCTTCAGTTTTGGTAACTTTTTTTCTAAAGGTAACTGAATTTTCCATATGAAATTTTAGAAAAAAATGTTTACTAAATGCACAGAGAAAATAACTTTAACACCCCCCTTGTACATATGGCCTTTTCCAGCAAAGTAACTTTCTCCCCTCTACTTAACCAGCCACTTTGTTCTCTGCCCCCACTTATCCACACAAGCAGTCTTGGTTGGGTTTTTTTTCAAATTTTGGAAGTGCCTCTTAACTGAGGCATGAAGTGCAGGAGTTTATTCCTTGCCACGGAACTGAACTTCATCTAGACCACCCAACAGAGCTCCCAGTTTCCACAAACTGTTGATTCCCGATCTTTGCCACCACTTCGTTTCTCTGGAGCGTTTTCTCAGCAGCATCACACAACCACGTGGTCGCAGACATGTCCATCACGTAGATGAGTGGTCCTGCGGAGCAAATCGGACTCCGGGTGCAACATGGAGAGTGGGAATATTCCTGCACACGCAACAGGAGAGAGAAGGCAGCATCCCACTACCTCTGGCTCAGGCTTCCCAGGATCCCTACGGCACCAGCCAGAGGGACGGGACGGCTGAGCAGGAGGAGAGGCACGCAGATGCACAAGGCCATCAGCGAGATGGTTTCCACACTCTGGTTTAGCATCTGTGCGGATGGGACCTGCCACGTAACACTATGTTGTGAAGCTCCAGCCTCTCTTGTGTGTCTCTATTTCTTTTTTTTTTTTTAATTCTCAACAGATTTTAAAAAATTGATTAAGAAGCTGAGTCACAATCTGATCTACTTCCTGTATTCTAAAGGTTAATACAAACAGCCAAGAGTCACATTAACATAACAACAGCAAAAATCAATCCAGCATGAGACCGAATGCACTAAATTCAGCCTTAATGCCGACTATGACCTGTTGTATCAGTTTTCAATTTTATACAAGAAACTGTTACAATCATAATGCCCCCCCTCCTAAACCCTTTGAGGGGAAAAAAAAAATCTAAGCAATTTAAATAAAACAGAGGATTGATAAAGAATTCCCTTTTTCACTGATACATAATAACTTTCTTCAAAGATCCTTCTTGTAAAAAAGTTCACAAAAATTTTCTTGAAGCATTGTGGGTCTACAAAATCAGAACTTGCCACCGTAGAGACAATGCTGGGTAGGGTGAAGAAGAACAAGGCAGATTAAAAGGAATAACAGACCTACATCCTGTTTGCAATATGAGTACAACATACCAAACAGTATTTTGCATGCAGTAAAATACACACACATTCTACGAGAGTTAGTATCTAGTGTAACTTCGTGGCTTAGAAAGCTCCTTGTGCCATCCTTGAAGCCACTGCATTGAAAAGGATGAAAAGAGGAGTGGAAGAACACCTTTAAAATGCCTTTCACGTTTTCTTCTAGTCCAAAATTACAATTACTACACACTTTATAAGCCTGCAGCCAGTTTTAGTAAACTGCTACTTACAGCTCTTGCATGACAGCCAACAGATGAAAGCGGTGAGTGAGAGCTCTCATTCATTGCTGCTAGCAACCCACTGCCTTTCTGATCCCTTTCTTCAGAAACAAAGATTAGGTGGGGGGAAATAAGGTAAAGGGTTATTTTTAAAAGTCCGTATTTTTAAATCACCATCCAGGAGCTGCCTGAGTTGAGCTCTTATTAGTTGCCTCTCATCTCCCACTTCTGTTGCCATAGAAACCTCGCAGCAGCATCGTCTGCCTCACTATCCTGAAGTCTTCAGATTCAGTCAATGCCAAACCTGTCTGGGCAAGCAGGCGGGGGATAATGGCAGCACCGCTTCAGCGCTGAGGTCCGCGCTGCCGGCCTCCCACCGCGCGGAGACCACGTATATAAAACACAGAAGTCATCTCTACCGTATTGCACAGACGGGGGCAGAAGGCTGATCCAAATTCCAGCTGCCTCCCTTTTCTCCATCGTCCCTGGACAGACACATACGTGGACTGGGATGAAGGACCCAACTCAGTCCTCAAACTAAAACCCACAAAGGTTGGAAAATCAGTTAAATGGAGGGATACTGATCTATATAATCAGCACAGCAAAGTCAGCCAGCTGCTAAGCAGGGGATTTCTCCAATTTTTGTTCCCTTTTCCCTGCTTCTAGAAAAGCGTAGTGGACAGTGTCAGGAAAGGGATTTAGGAAAAAAAAAAAAAAAGATCAGTCTGAATATTCAGAGGCGCATTATAACAACACCTGTACTGTGGAAAAATACACTTGGAAAGCCTTTTGTCCATGGTATTTGTCTACTTTAATTAGTTTATCTAGGAAGAACGCTTCTTCTAGTGTTAATCACTTGTTTTACAGAGAGAAGGTACTGGCTATTAATTTGTATTTATTTATTTATTTAAATGGTCTGCAAATGAATAATCAGCTACATTTATTTTTTTTTTTTTACCTCCTGCAACTTCTCCATCACCTTTATCCCAATTGGAATATACCAAAAAAAGTGACATTTTGAGTTGACAACTAAGAGTCAGCAGGTGACCAAAAGCGACTAGTGAAATGCAAGGGAAGGTGCTACTCACTACAGACTGCCCAAGGGGACTAACTAAAAACTCCAAGATGGTGAGTTCCTCTGATCAAAAGGAGCAGGCATGTTCAACGAGACAGTCCCTCAGTATGGCTTCCCCTGCCAATCCCAGTTAATCTCATTTCAGTTTGAGTAAATCGTTCTTAAAATAAATCCCACCTTCTTTCAGGCACACCCTGATAGGGAGAAGCAGGTTATGGAAATAGAAAAAAACACAATAAAGACTGCTACCAACTTGCTAACAACCAGGGAGCCTACAGAAACACTCAACGCTGAGTAAGAGGTGGCAAAATCTATCCTGTGGAAATCTAGAGAAAGGAAGGACTATCCTTACGTGTCTGAGAACTACGGCAATAATACCTGAACACGGTTCCTCCTCTTTGTACCTATTAGGCCCTGCAGACAGTTTCTGTTCAAGAGATGTTCCCACAGTGTGCCAGATCTCCTGACAATCCAGAAGCAATAGAATTGATTTTTTAATTTATTTTTCCAATGCGTTAAAGCCTCAACCTCTATATGAAACATGTACTCGCTGAAAAAAATCAAACCATGCATTACAGAACAGATCTGGAGTTTTGGTGGGTGTGGGTAGGTCTAGAGGTTACACAACAAACATGATTAACATGTGAATATATATATGAATATGCACCCACAATGCATGAGTTATACTCCTTATCTATTGTTTTTAATGAAATGCTAAAGCAAACTGACAATCCAAATGTGTACATGGTGCAAGAATGCATTTGCATAATTGGCTTTTATTATATCTAGAGTTGTGAAGGATTTCTAAATATAAAGAATGTATAAGGACAAATAGTTTTTAAGTGAGTTTCATGGACACAGAAGGTGATGAACTGAAAGGAAAAATGTCAGGTTTGTGCAATAACAGTTTTGAACCAATATGCTGAACACAGATAGCAGTGATCACAAGTTACTTCTCAGGAAGACTATTATTTCTACAATATCGTACTGATAACATGTATTTACGTTGGGAAAATTTTGTGTCCAAGCCACTTAATAGTTCCTTCTTCCAGAAAGCAATTTTCTAAAATCGTGCACTTCAACCGACTAGTAAATAATTTGTTTTCCAATAAAACTTTTCAAAGGTATAATTTATGGGGCAATAATACTCAGTATTATGGATTTTTTTTTTTTTTTTTTAATGTCTGTTCCATTTCACTGAATGTTAAGTGTGAATTTGGGTTCTCATCACAGAAGGAAGAGCACAGTCTGCTCAAATCGGCATTCCTGGTACGGGACCCATACAGCTCCTGTCTGGGTCAATGCAACCACCCTACCGAGACACGTCGAGCTAATCGTTTCATTTGACGCAGAAACTTAACGCTGCCCCAATCACCCTCACTCTCTTTCAATTTGCCATATTTCATCAGTGACGGAAGCCAAGGTCAGCGCAACGGTTGAACAGCAAAATGAAGGCTGGTTCAGTTTCCAACAAGGAGTTCATTTTTCAAATCTACAGTTTCCAGCTGATGGCCAAGTAAACGTCTTGGTGGCCTCAGTTCTCCATTCCCAGATGCAAAGGCCCTGTCACAACAACTGGAATTAAGATTTTTAAGAAGATATTAAACAGTAATGAAAACGATTGCTACACAAGTTATTTGTAGAGATCACATTGCTACGTATATAGTATAGTTGATGTAGCAAAATTTAAAAATTTAATGCCAAAAGCTGAGAATAACACTAGAAAAATGGATTTCTTCAGATTCAAGTCAATGCCATCAGCAATGAATACACTGCCACCATTTTCTGATGCCTCAGGCCCAGAGGAAGATGACAGTTGCTACTGAAGATAAAGATGACTTTGTAGAAGTGCTTGAGGAATTACTAGCGAGAAACGAAAGAGCAAACTTCTCCCACCTCTTTAAAGGAGAGGGCTGGAACCCATGTAATCAATAACAGCAGACTGAATAAAAGCAAAAGAAGCTAAAGGAAATACCTTGATGAGCTAGAGAAAAACCCGCGGAGGTAAGAGACATCTCTAGAAAATGTAACCTATCAATTTTAGTAGTGTGCTTGCAATTTAATCACAGGATGGCACACAGGCAGCATTGAGAACTGGATCAGGAATTCAAGGGGGTCTTCCATTCTCATTCAGGTTTAAAGAAAATCTTCATCTAAGAGACTGACCTATAGACTGATCCAAGTCGTTTTTTGCAAGAAATGATGTTACCAGACTGGAGTAAGAAACACCATATCAGATCCCTTTCAAGATGCAAGTGTGGGGAAGAAAAGTGTCCTAATCACAGCGCTATTTGACACTCGAAATCACCAAGGCAGGCGGCTTTTGCTCCAGAAAGCGCAGGACCAAGAAGGACGGCGTGGTGTGCCAGAGCTGCTTTTCCACAAACTCTATTTTAGCTCCTGCTGGAGCCCCACGACTGCCCCTGCCAAAAGGGCTGACCTGCCCTCTCCAGCCTCGTGCTGCCTTACAGCTGCCTCTCTGGTGCTGACACCGGGGCGTGAGCAGCCATGCAGTCAGCTGGATCAGGTGATTGATCTGTCTGAAAACTAACCCCACCAGGAAAAGAAAAGAAAGATTATAGTCGATCAGCAAGCTTTAGAAGTCATTTCTACAACAAAGAGGAGGCAGGACTGGCGCTTTCAGTGGCATCGCCGGCCCAGGTCAGCTAAGCTGCTTCAAAGGCTCTTGCTCACGCCGTCACGCACACAGCCACCGCGCCGCGAAGCGGGCAACCCTGCATCAGGTGATCCACCATAACCATCTGCGTATGCACTCTTTAGAGAGGCATTTAGTTTAGTGGAGGGCGGCTTAGCCCACAATTCAAGCAGAGTCAAATCACCGAGCCGCTGCCCCAAAGGGTCTCCAGCCAAAGAGATGGTAACCACTACTTCCTTGCATTTTGCAGAGAGAACGATACGTCACTCCATATTTGGGGCCTGAAAATATTTGATCTAATTGGTCAATAGTATCATCGGGATGATTGAAGATGATGAAATTGATAGAGAGACACAAAGCAAACTGCTCTCTCTCAGACAGGCTCTGGCAGATTCTATTGATTTACAGCAAACAAAACAATATGGGAAACAATATTTAGACAACCTTGAGGGTTTATTCTCATTGTTACTTTATTTCAACAAAATGGATGCTATTCAAAGCTGTAAGTCTCACAAACTGTAAATTGATCACACACAGAGAAATTAATCTTAAAGATTATGACAGAGGGTGCAAAATTATCAAACAAACAATAGGGGAGGTACCAAAATTAAGGCTGATGGTGAATTCAGAATTGGACCTCATGATGCCATGTTTAACTATACAACTACCTTTCTTCTCTTTTTGATAGGGCCCCTATCGCAGTAAGTCTTCCTGTACACTTAATAAGTCATGATTGTTTAATCAAAATTACTCTGTTCTCAAGCCTCTTCACATCTTCAGCCTGCAGAGCAATATACAGACAATAGCAAAGATGGGAAAGACGTCCAGCGGAGAAGAGGGATGGCATACTGATGATACCTGGGCCAACCATCAGATGTTAAAAGGGTTTGTGCTATTGCCATTCAGCATGAAACTTAAAAGTCCTCCTCTGCAGGTAAAATAAAAACGACCTGAGTCACCCAGACCCTGCTTCCACCCTCCATGAGACTTTAGTCAATAAGATATCTCAAGAGAGAGACAAGAACATAAAGTCCCATGGAGAGTCAGACACTGAGGCATGGCAAATTACTCCAGGAAATTAAGAAAAAGAATGCATTAGTAGCCTTAGACCAATTAGGTAAATACAAATACGTGTCTCATGACAAGCAGTGACAGTGATGGAGACAAATACATGGTGTTCGCTTGCGAGAGAGAGAGGATTGCCCCTAGCCTGTGCTCAGGTGGGTGACTCAGTTGTCTCAGGCGAAGGGAACAAGAGCCAAGGGCTTCTTCCCCAGTGAACCACTGATACCTCGCTCGCCACTTGTGGCCAGGGACAAGAGCAGGCTGGGTAAGCCAGACCTCATCTGGGAGCCACCTCGTTTGGTGTCCCCAACACAGGATCTGTGCCAAAGCTGCCAGAAAATTCAAAGGCAAAAAAAATCTTTAGTTTATAATTGCGCCACACTGTTTTACCTGTATATGACCTATGGTAACTTGGTATGGTGTAAGAAAACCTTAGACAGAACTATGTACCTTCCAGAGATTTATTCATATCAGTTTTGGCTTCATCCAAAATCCAAACAGTCATGGGAATTGGTTTTACATGTCAGAGCTTGCTCACTCTGGGTACATGTGAGATAACATGCACACATCTCATGAAAAACATGAGGGAGAGGAAAAAACCCCCAAGATTTATGATTATGCACTGATTTATACATTATATTAAGATCTATTCTTCTGCTTCTCTTCCAAAAGAGAATACTAGTTAATATTGTTAAAGGAGTCCACAGTAAATATGTTCAAAATCTGTGCATGTTATCAGAAAGATTACATGCAAAATCATGCATTTTAAAGAGCAAAAATACAGGTTTCTCCACTGTTATACCTTTATTTCAAAACCTGGGCTATAAATTAGCCGATAAGGCAGCTGTTGACAAGAAAAAATAATGATTAACTTTATTCACAGATGACCATTGATTAAAATAAACTTATAAATATTTCTTATTTTCCTGCAACAATTTGCAGTTTGATGCATGTTACTTATATTAAGTTTCATAAATAGAAAGTCTGCTACAGAAATTAAAACTGTAATACTAGTAAAGGATACTTGTTTCATAAGCTGAAGGGAGTCCCAAAAAAATGCAATTAAGGGGTTTTTTTCTCTCACTTTTGTACTCCACTGAGGTGGTGGTGACATTTTTGCCAGTTAATCAACACTCTTGTATTATGCACTACTGAAATACAAAGACATAATGCCTGTATTCTCGTCTTTAAGTGGAATTCTGGAGTTCAATTATTATACTTGCATTTTAGAAGACAAAAATGGAACAAGAACAAGAATAAGGACATACTGTGTGTCCTGATCCTACAAACCCTTACTCCAAAAGCAATTTTCACCTGTGTATGCAGAAACCAGTTAACTTAAATACAGGTGTGAAAAAGACCAAGGACATACACACCGTTCAACGTAACTTCTTTCATCATTGTGCTATCAAACTGAAATTTTTCGTAAGATTAAAGAACTAGCTATTTTTTCCTTACATTTGTAGAAACAAATAGTGAACACTGAAATACGGTCATAGTCAAAATAAATTACTTCTGATTAGTATTTTTAAATGTTTTTCTAACGCATTTGTCTTTCAAAAACATTTTAAAAACCACGTTGTTTTTCCTTGCTAATGCTTAAATTAAAACCAAAAAAAAAGCCACTATCAAAAAGTGTAATTCCAAGCGTGCAGGACTGGTTTAACAATTTCTTATCGTATAAAGCAGCCAGTATACAAACACTGGACTATTACAAAGCACCTTTACAAGAACATCATCCAGGTTAGTTCTGCAACTAGCATCTCAGACCATTTTTAGCAATAGCCACTAATAACTGTTACTCTTAAAAGCCCTGAAGCAGTAGCACTATTGTGAACTAACCCCAAGGAACTGCCTCTGCAAATTCTGCTATCAATCTGACACTGAAAAGCAGCTCAGTAGTTCCAGAAACCTTTGTAAATTCCAGCTCTTTGAGAATTTATTCTGGTAGCAATTATCATCTACTGAGTATACTGGGAAAATTTGTCACCACTGTAGGTTCAAATTTTTAAAATTCACCTCAGGAAGACTAAAAATGGGCTCAATGGGCTCAATTAAAATACTAAGGTTCACTGTAGCCTATTATTGAAAATAAGCTATGAAAAAATCAGGCTTCAGGAAATACTACTTTTAATCCAAGTACACTAGTTTAAAAATACATACAATTGAAGAATTATTTTTGCTCCACATGTGCTTAGCCATACTGAACTCTGTTACAGCAAGCTATTCCTTACATTTTATAAAAGCACGTTTGGGGTTTTTTTAACCAATACATTTGTAATACTGTCAAGTACTAAGATCAACAATTGATCTGACTTTTCCCCTCTATGGACTAGTAAATCTATGGTAGCCAATTTAGGGGAAGCCATATTAACGTCCAGCTCCATATAGTTTTATTTATTTATTTATTTATTTATTTATTATTACGCTATCTTAAAAAAAAGAAACACAAAAACCACAAAACAAAACCAAACCAAAAAAAACCCACCAAACAAACCAGCAAAAGATTTTGCTTCTGCTATTGTGTATTCAGTATCACGTTTGCTCGGTGTATGTCCAACCTGAATGACTACCAGCAATTTTAATGCAACAAAATTATTACTGCCGATATTACAAAACCCACTTTATATTCTCAATTACCTATTAGAACAGCTCCTAGTGAAAGAAATTCTAATATACGTGAAAGACTAAGCACCATTAAGAACCACACAAGTAGTACATGCCTGGTAGTAACAAATATCTGATATTACTTGAATACAAGGAACTTGCCTAAGAAACTGGGAATTTCCTACAGCCAAGCCACGGTTTATTTGACAGCAAATACTTTTACAGTTAGTAATAACGAAGTGGCAGGCAAACAGCATAAGAAATCGTATTCCTGACTTTTTAGTATCTGTACAGAATACATAAATTCATAATTGATCAATTATATATTCAAGCGGGGAAGCACAACGCTGGCCTTCCATTGTCAATTGACATACAGTCTCATCACCAGAGAGCACAAATGAAATGCTAATGGCAGAGAAGATGAATGCCAGTTTCCTTCACTTTGCTCCAAGTTTCAGTGGCTCTCTACAATAAAAGATAGCTGTTTGTGGAGACTGGCTTGTTCCATACCATTAACTCAGAACAAAACATATTTTTAGTGGGACAGCAGTGTTTACTTGTAAGAACTGATGAATTGTACACCACCATTTATCACTTGTAGACAAAGACATTCAGGCACAATTTTGGACATAAATCAAGGTACATGCTCCTAAATAAAAAAGGGATTGCTTAAGTCCCTAAAACTGCATAGATTGAGGTCAGATTGGCCATAGCAACCAAGAATGGTACTTAGGCCTCCAGTAAGACTTAGCAACCAATAAATGAGCTCAGATCTCTTTTCATCTCCACTGGTGTGAAAGCCAAAATTAAAAAGATTAGATCACGCTGCACCCATCACAATAGACTTCACAGTGAAAAAGTCATTTCTAGCCTTTGATTCACATCAAATAAATAACATTCATCCCTTCCATAATGAACAACTTTCAAAGTAAATTGAATCTCCATAGTGCTGCTTTCCCTTGCTGCACCGTATTTACATAACAATATATCACAGGAAGCTCAGAGTGGGTCTTGCAAATGGAAGACTGAGTATAACGCCTCTTTAGCGCTGATTACACTATATTCAGCTTTAAAATGCCTACCATTTAAACATAATGCACTGCAGTTTATAATAAATAATAAACAATGCCTTAAATCTTGCGGCATGAAACTTTGTCATTATTTCAATATGGAAATTTCAGAGTAAACAGCTCCCTCCCCCTTTCCTTTCCAGCCCTTCCATTTGAGGGTATTCAGCAAATTCTACTTTCCAGGAGCGCTGATGATACTATCTGTCTAGCGTTTCCAGGAAAAGCGATAGGACCTTATTTCATTTTTACTGCCTCTTTTCGCACTGTTGCTATTCTCTTTTCTATGTGTTTTCAAGTACTCCAACAATTCTTTTTAACATTCCAAACACATCGGTAACCCATTACTCCAACCTCACACAAAGCATTAGGTATTGCTGGTTTTCCTCTCCCTGGAACAGTAGTTATTTGTAAATAGGTGAAGCTGATCACAGCTGCAGGAATCTGACACAGATCTAACACATGAAATCAGAAAACGTACCCAGCAAATGTTTGCGTTGTATTGTCACTGTATGCCCCGCATTTCCCACACTTAATTTGTCATCATTATTAAAAATGGGTCGTCATTCCCTTCTTACTGCAGGTTGCATAAACTGGCATTTAAAGGAAAGTGTTCGAAAGCAATATATTGAAACAAAAATTCTACACCTAATTAAAAATAGGCTGAAATAATTTCAGTCCTCTGCAGCAACAACTCATGTAGATTATACTATTTGAACTCAGCAGGGAACCTCATTAATTTTTAAAACTCTCTGACCCCAGTGCAGTTAAGGGTGTAAAAATAATTACAAATTAGGGTTGAGGGAGCACTGTTTTAATATTGCATGTGTGTTATCAGCTACACAACATCTTATCGGATATGGATATTTATTATAGCTAAGCATAATTTTAACGTAGCCAAAACGAAGCTTCACGGTTAATTTTAAAAATGCAAATGTTAGAAATGTTATATTTTTAAGAACGTAACTATAGTAGCCACCACTTCCATGGAAAAACCCTGCCTGCTTTCTGCAAACATTCTCCTAACACAAAGCACGGCAATTACAGGTTTAAAGCTAGTAACAGCCTGGATACGGCAGTAAACTAAGATATTTCTATAACAAGGCACGTTTGCAACCTAACAATTTCTAACTTATTTAGAAGGCTATAAAATACTTGGCTGAGGGTATAAATATTCTCTCTTACCTAAAACTTGTCAGAAGAAAGATCCTTCTCCATTGTTGTCACCTCCAGTGCCCCCCTCTTGCCACCATGGAGATTGGTTCTGCTATGTTTATTGCTCTGTGCCTCAGTTACAGCCGTGACACTAATCTGCCCGCACAGACCAGCAAAGGAGTGTGTGCGAGTGTGTGCGGGCGGGCGGGAGAGAGACGAGAGAGCCTGCCGACTTCAGGACTGGGAACCTAAACCTCAGGCCAAGTCAAGCCTGAATGAAAATGATCAAAGCTCTGTCCCTCATCAACAGAGTAGACAAGATTTCTCCCCCCCCGCCCCCCGCAACGAGAAGTAGGGCTGTCATTAGGGATTCCCACTAAAAAGCCTCTAACAGAGGCAGACCTTCTGCAGACTGCTAGTGCCTGCCCAGCGGTCCGTGCAGAATACAGGTAGCTATTGTTCCTCAGACAGATATGTAGCCAGCCACTCAGACTCTGACAGATCTCAACAAACCAGTGAGCCTGCCTTCAGTTTAACTCTTTATTTACTAGCGCTTTACTTTCTACAAAGATCTCCTTTTGCTCTGGAGAGGGAGGGGCAGGGAAGCAAAAAAAAAAAAAACATAAATTGTATACAGTAAATTGTTCTGGTTTTGTTAAGAAAAATGTTTCGGGTTTCACGTACGTAGGCAGTAATCCTATGCAAATTTAGGAGTATTGATTTTAATTTTGAAATCTCAGCTAGTCTGGTGTTGGACAACACAGCAATAGCACACTTCAGCAGTAAAACAGGATTCCAGGTCTGTAAGGTAAATAAGTCCTGCTCTGCCTTCCTCTGAATTCTCATAATTCATGGGGAAATAAAACAGTCTGAATAGATACCATGCATCTTTGCTCAAATATTCTAGTTATTAAGAAACAGAGCAATTTAGGGCAAATGCTTCAGCAGTTTTTCCACCAGAAAACAGTTTTCAGCGTTGACTGGAAATGAAGTTAGCGTCTCCAACAGAAAATTGTGCTAGAGCAAGTAGATAGTTAGCCAATTAGTTGGCATAAGAGGGAGCAGATACTCATTTCAGTCTTGCAGCAGTTTTGTATTTCGATAAGGAGATTTTACTTGCACAAAAAAGATTTTTTATTTTATATGACATGGAGCTTAAGAATTTATTCACAGAGACACAGTCAATGAAGCTATTAGAGAAAATATCCTGACATTTACACTATGTGTTTGACTTTTAGGAAGTAATGCATTATTAGATGAAAAGCTAATGATTCTGCATTCTATATAAATATTGTAAAAGTTCAGCCCAGGTGCAGACTTCAGCTTTAAAACACTTTTTTCCCTTCTTCTGTTTAAGGCAGTCTTAACTTCATTTCAAGCAGGTTGCAGTAGGATGCGTATGTGCACGGGTATACTTGCCTTAGGGTGCGTGGGTTGAATGGTTTCAGGGCAATTTTAAGGTGTAAAGGTTGAAGATTACAAGAAAACTTTTCACATGGCAATAAAATCAGATTTATAAAATGCAGAGTTTTTAAAAATATTCAGACTGCTAACACAAGTGCAAATTAGAGACATGATGTCAAAACCAATATTTTAACCTGGCAGAACCTACCAACTCAGAGAAGCCTCCCTACCCATTACATAAATAATCATTTTATCAGCAACTTCAAAACGACATGTGAAAAAAACTGCATGTGATTTATTTTGAAAGCTGCCAATGGTCACTTTATAGCGTTTCAAAGCAATCTTTCCTGCACGTTTGAGAATTTAATTACACTCCTACAAAAATGCTAGGCGTCCATGTACCTTTCAAAATTCTTCCAGCGCAGCAAGGACACAAGCAGACAAACAGGAAAGCAAATCAGTGTTATTCAGTGTAACGCTCCCTGTGTGGCAGAATACTTCTTGACTACACGATGCATTTTAAAGAACCAGGACTCTGCCTTCACAAACTCTATTTAATTGCTACTTAATTCCAGAGTGTCTCGTTCATGGCATTTGGAATATCAGTCCTTAAGGACAGGGACATCCATTGGACTGTACTTTTTATCATCAGCTTATGTAAATGCCTGGCGTTATGTAGGGAAAAAAGCTTTCAATTATAAATATATTTACAAATTAATAGTGTTCTTAGATAAAAAGATTAATTTATTACAAATTCTGACGCATTCTGCACCAGTTTTGCTTCCATTTTGAGCAAACTGTTGCCGCTAAATGGAATTAAAAATTGCTGGGGAAATATACGCCAGGCAGCTCCTCTGCTGCTAGTACGGAGTGTGGAGGAGCTGTGCCAACCCCTCGCAGATGAGAATGTGGCCATGAAGCCGTAACACCAAAGGGCTGTGGAGTACATGATACTGCCTGGAAATGTCTACCCTACTCAGCACACGTATACCACTGCAAAATGGAGACCACCGATACTGCACCATGGAAAGAGTGGTCTGAAGCCCCGCCGAGGACCACTTGACAAGCTCTGGAGCATGGTCATACTTGATTTCAACCTCAGGTTAGGCCTTGCTGAATGTAATACCCTGGGATATTTCACCCTGAACCAAGCCTCCCACACGTCTTCCAGCACCGAGTTATCCTGCTACACCCTCATTGGCTGCTGGCTTGGTATCTACACGAAGGCGCACGCCATTCAACAACAACACAGCATTAAAAAACACTAGTTTATGGGAGGATGAAAAGGAAAACTTTCTGCAGTAAGCTCATGTCAGAGCTGGGCACCTCGCGGGAAGACAGAGAAGTCGGCGCTTGCTATGAAGGCGTGACCTCCTCCTCAGAAACCCTCCCTGCTTTTACTGGAACAATCCCCAGGTTGCTTCCGTGAGGAAAACAACTTTCTTCAGGTTTTGAGACAAGAGCGGAGAGAAACATTCTGCCCAAAGACTTTCTGCACTCTCTGGAGGTCGCCTCTGAGCAGGAAGATGGCCACTCTTCCCAGCCAAGTCTACCCCAAGTCACCGGTAACAGATGTCTTGCTATAAAGTACAAATGATGGGATTTATGTAAAGGGTGATGTTTGTTTATACTGATTGGCGCTAATTTTTTTTCTTTTCTTTTTTTTTTTAAACAACAAAAACCACACAAGCACAGAGGGGGGAGGAGAAGGGGGCTGCTTAAGGGGGAGGAAAAGCAAGGCTTTTTTCCTTTTTTTTTTTTTTTTTTTTTTAATTGTGGAGCTCTCATCTAATAAAAGCGGGCATTATGGGCACAACATTGGATAACTAGTCTCACGTACCGTAGGATATTTGAACAGTTTGAATGGATTTCTCAAAAGAAGAGCATAAAGAAAGCCAGGTATGTCCTGTATAACAATCCTGCGTCTGAGAAATTTGCTTGAGAACAGACTGCTGGAGTCATTTCTTTCAGCTAACCCACACAGCCCCACTTTGGTGAACAAAGCCACATACCAGTATCACGTATCCATTTTCTTTTGGAGATCCCATTTTAATGATTCTTTAGTAAATACCTTTGTATTTAGAAATTATTCATACCAGATATAAAAAAAACCACAGTGTTTCAGTAACTAACTGTGTTACAGAGGTGAAACGCACATAATGTATTCAAGTATGCAACCTCAATTAACCTTTTGCCTCAGTTTGTAGACAAACCTATCTATAAAAAGTGAGCTCTCCCCGTGATCAAATATCAGTTTTCCAACTTCACATTTTTTGTGGCTAGTTCCCTATATAAAAGAACATAACATGAGGAGGTCTTTTTGAGCTGCAATTCAAATTTAACTCACTGTCATTCTTGATCTTCATTTCCTTAATATAAAAGCTACTGTAAAATATCATATGAGAAAGCACTGATTTTTTTAAAAAACAAAATATATTTATTTAAAATGTGGTAACTAGTCTTCATGTATCTCAGAAAATACTAAAGAACATATGATAGCAAACATAACATAAAGATAGAAAAAATATTTAGACTGGAGCCAGTGCTTGTTTTGCTTAGGATGTAGGCAAGTACAGCACATAGTTTAGAAAAGAACTTACAATTAACATATGCTCAACTATGTTTGTACACTGTAATATAAAACAACCAGGAATTACAGTTGATAAAGTATCCTTAGCTCTCCCAAAATTTGATAGATATACTATTAATGAAGTAGGTTTTCTTTAAAATGATGTGCTAAAGAGCACAACTTTTTTTCCCCTCAACTCTTTCACAGAAACATAATTAGGGTATTGCATTCTCCACTAGATGCTTGGTGAAAGCAAATGTCAGGGATTACGACTCAGCAAGATAATTACAAACATTCTACATAATAACATAGGAAACCAGCATCAGAGGTACATTTCACCAGTTCATGTTCCTCTTACAGATTACACTTTTGATACGTGATCTGTTGGGAAAAATGAGTAGAAGTTGACAGTACCTTCCCCCCCCGCCCCCCCCTCCCCTGATCACTTTAGAGCTAACATCAGCAGATCAAACCACTGTTCAAATAAATGTTTTTCTTTTTGTAAGGTTTTAGATTCTGAATCCCAAACACATACGTTACAAAACCTCCCTCCATTCAACACTGAGCCCAAACACTTACCTAGCTAACTGGTAGTACATGAATTACAGCGACAGGGCATATTCACACATTGTTGAGTAAATTAAACCATATCTTTTGAAAAAGTTTACTTTTTAAATCAATCTTGTACCCAGTTCCATAACAAGACAAGAGATAAATAGAATAAAGAGAAGATATTTCCTTACAAAAAAACCCAAACAAACAAAAAACCCACAAAAAATACCCCAAACCCCCAAAACAACACACACACCCCCCAATGTGATGAATATGAATAGAATTTTTCCCCTTGGTTCCTTAAGAACAGTGGTTTAAGTAGCCAGACTACATTACACATATTCCAGTTTGACAATTCACTTGTTAGCAGGAATTTATATTTATCGATTGTTTACATCAGTTCAGATGGATTTGGACCTACCGCTTTAAGCGCTGATCCATTGGAATTGCTGGTTTTGAAGGGCCATAAGTAAAGTAGCTGGATGGAGAAAAACCAGTCAGGACTGCCCCTGTAGCTTCAACCTGCTGTGCATAGTTTTCTTCCTTGGAATCTTTTGATAAAAGTCAGAATACAACATGATTTATTAATGTAGCAAAGTCATTACAATTCAGAGCTAAAAATGTTATTGGACTTCCCTCCAGCTAGTGCTGTTTAAGGAAGCCTTTAAAAAGCAATTTAATTCTATTCCACAAAGTCAAATTTTCTCCACAGATAATTGGTTTTCATTATATGTATAAAAAGCTGCAATGAAGCCAGTATGTCAAACTATATCTTTTTTCGGATTTATATTTATTACTGAAAGACTGACCTGCTTTTGCAAGAATTGTATTGTCTCTGTTTTTCTACTGTTAACCTGAAATCTTTACTGTTAATAACATAAGCACACACTATAGTAGCATTCACCAATGTACCATGAAATCTGAATATAATCAAGAATTCTTCTGGCCTCTCACATTTATAGCCAAATAATTTCATGCTGTCTTCTGTCATAGATTAAATCTTCATATATAAACTTGTTCAATAAGAGTTAAAACATTCACACTGTTTTGAGAGCTTGAAACACTTAGTTGGAAAGTACTTGCCTGGCTTGGGTCATTATCAGTGTATTTTAAAACTGCCATACTAAAACAAATATTAAAGCCTGTTATTGTGTATATATATGATATACAATAATAGTATTACCACTGGGCACGTTTATATTCAAAGAGCCTAGGAACAACAGTGCTCTTCAGAGCGTCTTGAAACATCAAACTTGCAAAGCTTATACACTAATTACAGCAGAGCAACAAAACAAAGAAATCCAAAAGCTATCAAAGTTGGAAATGCAAAAACAGGCATTAAATTTTTCCATAATTAAAAAACTTCACAAAAACCCCACACTCATCCAAGCCCTAATCTTGTTTATAGGAGATACTTATGACTAAAAATAATCTTCAAGCTAAAGCAACCAAATGAAATAAAAATACTTACCAGATATCTTATCTTGCTTAGAATTCATGTCTCTTCCTTTTTTTTCTTTCTTTCTTTTTTTTTTTTTTTTAAATAAGACAAGGAGATTCAAATTTAAAAGCTGTATTATAGTTACTGTCCTCCTGTTCCTGCAGCTCTTCAGTTGTAGGTACGGAGGAGCTTGGCTGGTATTGTTTTGAGATAAAGAGAGTGGCCTGCGTGAGCCAAGATACTCTGTACTGTCTGAGGATCTCTGCACTGCTCTTAAACTCCTCCACCGAGACAGGTATTTGCTGCTGTCTGTTGTCCAAACAGGTTCATCAGAGCTCTTACAGTCATCCTCATTTTTCAGTCCCTATGTGCTGAGAGGAGAGAGGTTTCTTTCTCTCAGTATTTATTTGCTTTTGGATTGGAGGAAGAGGCTCAGAGATTTTCAATTTGAGATCAAAGACAGGCGCATGCAATGGGACGAAACAGAGTTTTCTCAATTGTGCTCAGAATAGTAGTCCCTGAGTTCCCACATTCAGCGTTCCCAACTCCATAAGCTTCATGGGGAAAAAAAGATGGATAGTTATATATATATACACGCACACAGGCGCACGCAAGACACACAGACACACACACACATTTTAAATATATTAGTTTTCCCCCTTGCAGCACTGCGGTCTCTCTATTGTCGAATAACAACTGTATCTGAAAAGAAAGCACTTAATAAGGCTAAGGTCAGACTGCTTAGACTTGGCATTTGCTGCGATAACAAATCAGAAATGATAGCATCGTACAGATTTATGAATTTTTTGCCCCCGCAGTCACAAACATCAGACGTTTACTTTATAAAGAAAGCTTTTAGATTCTTCCTGCAGTTTCCATAGTGATTTCATTTTTTCCCTTTTATCACAGATTGGCTGAAGTACTGCTACCCTTTGTGCTTTAAAAGGCTTGTGCTACCAACTGTCGATATAAAGGCACTGTAGCTAAAGCACACATGCAACACACACTGTCAAAAATAATTGAAATAGATAAATGCTGGCTAAAAAAGGTTTCGGTATTTTCTCTGCTTGTCCTGAAGAGTACAGTAGAATAGTATTTCATCTGAATAAATGTAATTAACTTGAGCCAACCATACTACTGTTCTGCTTCCCATAACCTATGATACTTCTATTAGAGCACTCGTCACACAAAAAATAATCTCTTCACAAAAAGCTTTAATACAGCTTACATCGTGCAAAATGCCTATGCTCGCCAGATATACGTGAAAGCACTTTCATTAATTTTTTGAATCTTTTAAAGACAATACTTATGCCAACGATATTTTTCCTCTTTCTAATAAGTTTATTCTTTTAGAGAAGGTAATGGTTTAAGGAACAATTACACTGTTTCTGGCAAAGCAAACAATGCTCTGTCTCGCTGGAAAGACAGCCACCTTTCAAAGTAAGCCTAAAGGATTAGTTTCTATTTAACCCCTTGCTAAACAAATGAGACTGTCGTCTCCACAACAAAACAGAACTCAGCTAAGTAAACACTTTTACTCAGTTATCACGCCTGTAAAAAATGTGGTCTTTAGACTGCAGAATGCAAGCACAGTATTTCCCTACCCCTCTTTCAACCAGCTTAATAGAAAGTGGGTGCGTGGTTAACCCTAGCCAGTTGCTCCAGTCTCATGAGAGTTTCTATTCTTGTAAGTCAGAAATGGTCTAACTTATTAAAAATACTGAATTCATATCACGTAGTGATAAATACATTACAAAAACTCTTAGAGCTGGAAATTTTCCAGGTGACTATAAAAATAATGAGATTCCTTATTTTCGTACAAAATTGGCAAAGCTAATGCAAAATTCACAGGGACAAATATTTTTAAATCCTGCAGAACACAGTACAGTCAAATAGCTATTTTAATTTAGGGGGGGA
This sequence comes from Phoenicopterus ruber ruber, assembly GCA_009819775.1. Classification (NCBI taxonomy): domain Eukaryota; kingdom Metazoa; phylum Chordata; class Aves; order Phoenicopteriformes; family Phoenicopteridae; genus Phoenicopterus; species Phoenicopterus ruber. The sequence continues at coordinate 53,013,743 of CM020215.1, read as the reverse complement.
AAAAAGAAAAATCAGATAACTTTCTTTTGAATGTATTTATGAAAATTAATTATTTATTTCCAAACATATTATCTACAGAAAACTATCAAATTCCCTATTTTATTGTCATCTATTTATGAGGGGAATTACACAACTGGCTTTTGCTGTTAGGATATTAAAATCAACCATTAGGCATTCACATTCACTAAACAGGCAATAACTGTGAGCATAAAGTATGTTAATACTTACTATCAATAAAGTTTATTGGAAGAAAGAGTTTGCAGCATGGTGTAAGTGAAGGACTAAATGTAAATCAATTACCAATAGAGATTTAAAATAAAAAGCAGGCACTTATTAAGATTACGTTGATTATTGACATACTCCACAAGTGGTCCTGGCCAAAATCGATAGGGACAGATGCAGCGGTTTTGGGAAATAGGCAGGTACAGCTGATGCTGCCCTGGGGCAAGAGGGTGGGCCAGCCGAGCTCCCGAAGGGCCTGTTACCCCTCGGTAAGCAGCCACTGAACTGTCACTCGTAGCAAACCCGACAGAATCTGGACCTACTCTTCGAACTTATTTTCCACCACAACCATCTCAAGGGTCATTTAATGAGCCAATTAAGCACTGTATGAGTAATCAACGTCATCTGGCTTATGATGATAAATATTGTCTTTGTGCGGATTTTTCATGCACTGGTAAAAAAAAATAACCCATGCTAAACGTTAGTGATTAGAGCCCTGACTTTCCAATAGGCTTACAACTTTTCACACTCCCTTTTTTAAACATTATAGTTATTTTAAAAACCTACATGCACACATACCTCAACACAAACCTGAATCACTCTAGGAGAATCCCTATGCAACAAGGGGAAAACGTTGTTGTTTAAAAATAACTCATCAATAAAAAAATACGAAAAGGTTTTGTCCTAGATGAGAAATCTGTCTTTTACAATACAAAAATCATTGAAGCCAGTTTCATCCTACCTAGGAACACTAAATCATGTTCTCACAGGACTTTCTTTCCAAACTTTACATATACAAGATGTTCAAACAGTTCCTGCAAGATTCACAAGGCAACTGACTTTCTGGGGATTGTGTAAGGCTGCTGAATTTATCCACTGTCTTTCTCTAAGCCAGGAAACCCTCAGGAAATTATTTTTATGGAAGAAAAACACAAACTAAGTATTTTTTTTAACCGTTAGGGACTAAACAGGGCATTTGAAATGAGGAGTTGACTAACAATCTAAGCTAAAAAAGAATTTCATGCTCCTTTACACACGGCTCTGCATATTCTCCTTGGAGAAAACTCTTAAATACAGCAGGAACGTGCTAACTAAAGGAAGTAAATATTTGTTGCTATATACTTTTAGATAAATCTCTTTTAGTAGAAATGTTTCTTCAGTCACGCAGCTGACGGGCATCCAGGACATTCACTCATTCTCCTCATCAAATAAGAAAAATAGGTCAAGCTCAGAGTGTGACAGTCCTTCCCCCTCCACACTCCGCAGGTAGACCTCATGCAGACACTGTTTGTCTTTTAGCTTAGACAGAAAAGGCTAATACTTTTAGATCTCATGGTTATTCATTAAAATACATAGTTAAAAAAACAAAACCCAATATCTAAAGAGAATTCTCCTTCCTCAACTGTTCTTCAGCAATGAGACCCTTCTCCTCATCCTCCAGACTAGGGAGGAAGGGGCAAGGGGAACAGACTAGGTAGCCAAAGAAACAGGCTATATAATTATTGGTTTCCCCATATCACCCTGCAAACTACACTTTTCCAGTGTCATTCCTGGACACATAGTGAGGGACCATATTCTCCTTGAAAAGGAAATGTCCTTTGTTTCACTCGCCTGGTGTTTTCTTCATTTTTACTTCTGGGGGAAAAAAATTGCTACTTTCTCAGATTTCCCAAGTTCCTCCTCTACACCAAGTGCATTTATTCAAAGACTGAAAATCTGCAACCTACCATAAGATATGAACTACAAAATGTTTTAAAATTTACAGTCCTAGTTCAATCAGCCAAAAACTCTACAGTCTTAAATCACAGAATCATAGAATATCTGTAGTTGGAAGGCACTCATAAGGATCATTGAATCCAACTCCCTGCTCCTTGCAGGACTACCTAAAACTAAACCATATGACTAAAAGCATCGTTCAGATGCTCCTTGAACTCCAACAGGCTTGGTGCTGTGACCACTTCTCTGGGGAGCCTGTTCCAGTGACCAACTATCCCCTCAGTGAAGAACCTCTTCCTAATGTCCAATCTGAACTTCCTCTGACACATCTTCATTCCATTTCCTCGTGTCCAAATGAACTTCTGATTTATTGATCCACCAGCTCTAGAAGTCAGTAGTCTATTTTCTACCAGCCAGTGTCAAAGCCAGTGGCTTACATAGCATCAGGAATTCCCCATCTGTGGTATCAGTCATTTCCTGAGACAGAACAACCAAAGCTCTTCACTGAGCTCTTGAAATATATATTTGGGGAAAAAAAAAAAAAAAAAAAGGCAGCCTTTTAGACTATCTTTAAGATCACAAAGATGTTTCTCTTGTACAGTAAGCGGAATCTAATAAGTCACTTGCTTCCTAACAAGAAAAGAAATTACCAAAGTACAGGAGGTGCAGCCTGAAGCATCAGACTAGTCATTGGGAGCTAGTTCTAAGCGCCTAAAGGACAGTTAAACACTTACTTTATTTGGGCCAGCGTTAGAGAATACAGAAGTTCTTTGCTGCTTTGTTTTCAGTGACATCTCAACTTGCTAAAATATGCAGATATAAAACTGTTTGCTGGAAATCTTCCTTAATGAATGAAAGCATCAGATGCATCTAGAAGAGTGCCAGCTCTGAATCAAGGACATAACTAACTGCCTATGCCAGTTCAGTAGAAAATTTGCATACAGATTTTTCCCTTCAAATAGATGGAGAGACATAACTATGCTACGCAGAAAATCCTCAAACATATTTTATCCATTCATTGTAAAAAGACTGTTTTCAGACATTGCAAATTTTTGCTAAAAGACAACTAACCTGAATTCCATTACTGGAGTATCTAACAACTGCACCAGGGCACAAGGGCGCCCTCTCATCATTGGAAATCAACAACTAATCACCACGAGATAAATCCTTTTTAAGCCATATCTATTTGGACGTTACATGGGAGAGTGCTTATGCACGACTGCTTCTGTACATGCATCTACCACAGCTGTGAATGCAACTACCTGTAGTTACTACAATGCATGCATTAAAAATGACGACAACCAATTTTGGCACATCATCAAGTACACACATTAAAGCCTTGCCTTAATAACACCTGAGCATTTTCTAAAAGGGCAACCAGCAATATGATTCATATCTATCATGTTATTTGTTCCTCTGCCCTTTTTCATGGCTGAGAAGAATGTTTGAGGGATTAAGATGAAGGGATCTGGGGCTTTTTTATTTTATTGTTTTCTACCTATTGCTGTGTATTTACACAGGCAAGGTCAGAAATGTTCCTACCGATGAAAGCAGAGATTAAAACAAGATTTATGATGGATTCTTAGCTCCTGGGAGAATCCCAGAGTCTTGACATGATCCCCAAGAATGTTCTGTCCCCTACAGAGACGATTTTTAACACCACCAAAGAAGCTTACATTGCAGCAAAAGAATGATACTTTCAACCACATCTTCATTTTGGAACTTTAGGCAACCTTGAGATTGGAAGAATCAATGAGAGGAACTTGCTCGGAATCCCTGACTAAAGTAAGGTTAATTTTAATTATATACCATAATAGCAAAAAGTGGCCTCAAGAAGAAGTACAAGAACAACAGTATTTAGAGAAAAAGGAAAATCACATTCAACACACACACACACACGGAGACATGGCAAACTTTACAATATACATAGATGAAGTATCTGTATTTTCTGGTGTCAAGAAAGCTCCTCCTAGAGTCCTCTAAACTTTGCAGAACACATATTGTTCCTTGTTTCTGTGCTGCATCTTTTAATTCTATTGATGGAATTTTCCAGTAATACCTCTGATTTTTTAAAAAAAAAGTGATCTCTTTGCAGCTGGTCTGAAACAAGAAGAGAAAACAAAGAACTGCAACACTCATCTTCCAAGAAATATTGAGAAAGGGATCTGGGACCTACGGTCTTTCATGATTGATACCAATCTGATTAAACATGATGAGGCACAAAGCCAGGCACCCCAAAATCCCAACATTTTACTCTTTGTCCTCCCACCCTAGAAAAATGGAATCCATTTTTACTGTGTAATTTGTTTTTACTTATGAAATGTTGAAAGAATGCCAAATGAATGTGATTTTAAATGATGTTCTTCCTTTATACTGGAGCCTGAAGAAAATAACTTAAAAAAATGTCTGAAGAAAAACATTTTACATATGTTAATACAATAACAAGCATATATTCTTCAGAAGGGGAAGACCTGTACAACATTTGCATTTCAAAGACTATGTCATTCAAGAAAACTGATTATGTGCAAAGCTCTACTAGTTTTATGCAAGTACAAGTTCACTTTTTATTAAGACGAATCATAAGTGTTTTCAAGAGTTATTTTGTTAAATCCCTTATTAAATTCAGGAGAGGCTTTGTGAAAATCTAAGGTAATCAATACCGAACCTTACCCCATAAATCTGTGAATTAAGATCCAAACTTGATCATTTTAGAATGCAATAGATCTTTTAAAATAATACTTAGCATTTATTACCTACACTAATTAAGCTTCAACATGCCTGTGAGGCAGGCAGGTAAAACCTCATTCTACAGACAAGAATATTTAGAGTAGACAGAAAGGTTACGTACATTGTCACTGATTAGAAAGAAAAATCTCTGACCCATAGTTGGAATTCTTTGAGCAAATTGTCAGCACACATCCACACTGTCAAGTTCCTCCTTCAACAACTTACACAGTTTGCATTAAACATGGAACAAGGAAAGGTTAGACAAATACAAAAATGTGAACATATTCTCAAGCCAAAAAACAATCTGGACAAATAATATTAGGAGAAGTGGTCAACAGCATGCCCTGGCTTACTTCTACTTCCTCAGAGTTCAAGGAAATACAAAGGTGGAAGGGAATTGGGAAGACATAGAAAAGTATTAATAATTATAAAAATTCTGAATCCTGTCTAGATCTACCCAAGGACTTGAGGACAATTTTCTTATTAGAGTTCTATGATTACCTGTGGGTCAGGCACGGTAGAGAAGTGCCCACAGAGGCGATGCTGGATTCTACTGAGCAGAAAAATATCCCTCAGGGAACTAGTTTGCTCTTTTCTGAAGCAAAGCGGAAAGCACTTGGTGTTCTCTTGGATAGAAAGAGCGATCTATTTGTGGTGTTTGCTCCCATCTGAAAGAGTGACTTGATTACTAAGTCTTTCCAAACTCAGCTGTATGAAGCGCTGCTCCTGTTGTTAACTTCATCTGGATGTACCCTGTCTAGCGCGCACACTGCTGCAGAAGTGATGAGCAGGTGAATGTGCCACTTTCAATGACAGGTGGCCTCTGAGCTGAAGGATCTGAAACACACTCCATTGTGGCAATTTATGTAACACACCCACAGTGGTGCTGTGCTGGAAAGAAAAGATTTAAATGTTAGTATGACAACTCTTGTTTAAATTCTTTTATACATAACCAGATCTCCACTTGCATGCACAGCTAAACATAGTAAGATTAGCTAAATTCTCCAACATGTTTTGGAGGCATCATTATGTGGAAGAATTACAAGAACTGGTGTTTAAGAAAACACGAACAATCGTCTCTGACTCTACCTTCAGCCACCCCCACCTCCCATCACCCAAAGCAGTCTTAGCCTGGCAAAACAGGACTACTAGAATTGGCAACAAACAAAAAACCCACAAGGTCTCAGGTCTCACGTGTCTAAGTTGCACAGTGTGTATCCAAGTATCTCAAAACAGCGCCTTGAAAGTTGAGATTGCATTACCTGAGAAGTGCAGAGACCAAAGTCTGGGGGCCTTTTAAAATGAAAGAGACTTAACCTGCAAAGAATCTATAGACATTCTGTTGGTTTTCTCGGCTGAAGTAAAGTGGTATTTCTTCCAATTTATTCAGACATACTTAGGATATAGAATCAAGAAGGCATAGTCTGTTTTTTTTCCTAAAGAAAATTGGATCTTTTAATAATCTACACTTTCTTCTGCTAAAGATATGGAAAGACTCATTTATTATGCCTTCTTCATTGAGTTGCTGCCACATTTATTAAATATGTCAGGCAAAATAAAGAGATGAAATGGCAAAGTTTTGCATGGGCTAATAAAGCTCAAAGCGGAAACATAGGCATTTCCATACTGATTTTGATGAAACGAAATCACAGAAAGCAAGCATCATGCTAAAATTTACTTGCCACCTCCTTAGGGCTGCTGTCACTGTCTCTCTTGCCACCCTCTTACGTTTGTCAGGAGAGCAAAATAACCACAGATAAGCTTGTATAAAGGCCATACCGAACCAAGAGAACTTGAAAGTTTACAATTCTAGCATGCTAAAAGGCAAATTAACATAATTTAAGACCAAGATAATTTTACTTTTCTCATACTTTTTTCTTTTTTTTTAAATGACACCTGCTCTGTTTCCTCATTTGATGGAAGGACTATCAAAGAAGGCAACAGTGTATTGAAAACATAATCAAAGCCTTGAGGGAATTTGAAGTAACCAGCCTGCCTAAGCAATGTTTATAGAGTTTGTAAAATAAACACCAAGTAGTTTGTTGATATCAGGAGGTAGAGGTTTGTTCCATAGCTACACAGAGGATGCCCCCTTATTTTGGTCAGAGTTAATACAGAGTAACAGGGAGCAACACTGACCACTGGAAGGAGTGAAGGGATAGCATGACACAGAGTCCAAGTCCCTGGCTGGGTCATACTAAGACAATTTTCCCTTGATACAAGGAATAGTTCTTTTGGCCTAGACTTTGTGATATTTCAAGGCTGGGATTTGAAACATGGTTCAAGGGTAGCCTGAATCTGAGAGAACCTGACTCTCAAACTGTTGCTCACATCTCTAAATCATTAATGACTCAAAATCTCCTCTCAACATTATTCAAAGAAAGCCTAAATGAGATTACTGCACTCCTATGCTGATACTTGTATATTCTGAAGAAGATTAATGCCTCAGGTTTATATTACATTTGCATTCTATGTACTCATTCCATGGAAATAATGCATTAAATAGTTAGCACATAATTTGGGTACGTATCAGCAAAGCATGCATCCTACTCTCAACATTGGCTTCCCACATTAACATTGTTGCTAGACACTGAAAAGATTAACTACGTAAGTGAAATATACTCATTAGCCTTAAAATGATCATAACAGATCTACACCGTATCTTCAAATTGCTTTTCAAAGCCTGGTTTCTATTTTTGTGATCAATTTCCTAACTAACCTACATTCGTCATTATGAAAACAAATCATGTAAGTCATACACACATTTTTGTCTCCTTGTGACAGACATTGATTGAGAAAGGAACAACTAGTTTCAACCTCCAGTAAACAGCTGGTATCCTTAGATAAGAAAATCTCTGCACACGGCCAAGCTTCCAATATTGTGAAAAAATGACGCAGTAGAAAGAAAAAGACAACAGAAGCCCCAAGTGCTTACATGAGACAACATAATTTATAACCAATATTCATAACATAACTTAATTACCACATTCCTTTTTGTATTCTGTCACTAAAGTGCAACCACAGCTTCCTTTGGCATCACTGGATTTGTTCCTGGGAAAATAAAACACATCACAACAGGAAATATCTGACTTTTGGTACGAGAAGATCAGAGGAGAACGGCTGAAGGATAAACTTATGCAATAATTAAGCTTTGATATATGACAGCTCACCCTTCATGACTCATTCATAAGATCTGCATGTTCTGAAAAGTCAGAGCAAGCTCAATCCCACCACCATTTTAGCAAGTATCTCAGGGTAGAACTGGAGTGCCTGATTGTCATTTTAGCATAAATACTGTAAGAGCAATTCAAATATGTTTCTCTGCTTAGAAATCTTATCACTGTATTTATTAATTTTATTTAAAGACATGCCTTTTATAAAACAATGACTCACTCAAATATCAAATTGGGCAAATAGATTAAACAAGGACAAATAAAGACTAGAACTCAAAGAGAGATAATTATTGTTCAAAGTCACATTCTGGCTGATTCATAGGGACGGCATATAAAAGGCCAAGTAACCAGCTTGCAGTGACCATATATACGTTTCTTTCAAAATAAATTAATGAGAAAAATATTACTTAGTGATGAAAGGGTAGAAAGTAGGGGATTTCTTTGTGAATAAAAACCCTTCCCCCTTTTTGTAAGGAAAACAGGAAGAGATGCAGGAGATGTTAAATGCCCTTCTTTAAAAAAAAAAAAAAGAAAAAAAAAGTACTTTCCATATCTTTGGCAAATGTAAAAGGAAACTGAAGAATGTTCCACGTATACTTAATCTAGACTAGGCCATCACAATCCTTCCTGAATAAGGGAGAGGGTACTATAATCTCCTTATTGGCTCCCCCCTTGCTCCAGGATGCCAGTTAAAAAGAAATGGCCAAAGAAGCTGTTGTCCCTTCTATGCAGTGCACCATACTCTTGGCAGGCTAGGCAGGAACAAAAAAGCATGCATGGTCCTCCTTCAATTAAGCACTCAGGGCAGACAAAGTGGCCCTCAGCTTCCATAATTAAAGAAGAAAAAGGCAATTGGCTTTCAGGCCATAAACTCTTGCTGAAAGAGCAGCTAAGATATGAAAGAAGCAGGAAGAACTAAAGATCCAGATAACAAAGCTTCTAAGTAGAAAGAGAAAACAAGAACAAAAAAGAGGAACAAAGAAAAATCATGCATATAGATAACTATCAGGAAGGGCATTTTTAAACAACTCTTTTGTTTTTTCTTTAACTCCTTGCGCCTTTCCATGAAATTCAATTTATTTTGATTTTTAAGTAAGCATAATCACTTTTCAGAGATTGCAGATTATTTCCTGGTTTAAAGCAAAAATTTAAGCTATTGAGCTATATACATCAACAACAATAAATCACACTTCCAATATTTTCAGTCCAGGACACTCAGCCATAATTCCAAACATGTTTTTGGTTATACTATATCTCATGTCATTCTGAAGGCTCTTGTTTATTGGTATATACTGAAGTAAGATAGATGCTGGTTCATAACGGCTGCCTGCAAGATACGTTTTCCATACTCTTCAGGAAAAGATCATTAGAGTCAGGGCCTGCTTGTAGGACTGGAATAGGGATCTGGGACTTTATGAGTTTGACTGTTGATGAACACCTTACCACTAGAACTGTCCAGGAACACCCACGCACGTAAGGCAGCAGTAGGCAAAAGTAGGTTACTACTACTTCTATTACTGAAGAAAAAAAACCCCAAACCACAATCTCCTTTTCTTTGGGTGACTTATGAAATCAGGTGTTGATTTTGCACACTGTAAATCCAAAAAGGACCAGGTGTTGTACTGACTGGGTGAAAAAATGACAAGAATTCGCTAAACATTTCTTAAAGGGCCATGAGGAGATGGAAAGAAGGCGAAAGAGATTAAAGTCATACGGAGTCATAATTGTTCTTTACCTCTGCAGTAAGCAGAGATCTTTAAACAGAAGCTGCCTTTACAGATTGCCTACGATGATACACCAGTAGACTCATTTGGTCCAACATCTCACCTGGAAAACACCTAAAGCTCACTGCTGCTGTTGTCCTGCACAAAGATTCAAAGGATATATCAGACTGAAAAGCCAGCACACAGAAACTTATCCTTCATCTCCTATGCCTGATCCAACCAGAAGCATCTGCTCACACTGTCTGCCAGTCTGTTCTGCAGACCTAGTAAAAATGTACAGCTGAAGAGACAGACTTAATTTCAAATACATTAATCACAGCCAGACTGCTATTTGGCATAATGAGAAAGAGCTTGCCCACTCCTTTTCTGTTTACGTACAAAAATGCATTTGTATTGCCTGTCATTATTTGGACTGACTGACCTTGAGGGTTTGCGTTTTCTGTTTTGTTTCTGTTCCTTTTTAATGTGTGTGCTGGATAAAAAAAATATTGCACACTGTGACGCAGGAAAAGACTTGGACAGGACGAGTTCTCTGGTTTGTTAAAATAGTACATCATGGTTATGCTGTCCATGATGGGTTGAATTGCTGTTTTACCCTGCTCCTTTCCAGTGTATGTAAAAAGAACTGACTAATTGCTTTCAGCAAGTGACATTTATATGTCATTCCCACAAGCATTTTAACACGTGCTCCCCACAGTATTCCAGTCCTTGGAAGTACTGCATGACTGCTGTGGCACTGCAGCTGGAAGGCTGAGCAAAGCTTCTTCCAGAACATTAGCTTTCTGAGGAACAGGAGCACATCACCTGTGAAAGCCACCTTCTGTCTGATATCTAACACCAGCCAATGCTACAGAAGTCCTTTTCCTGAGGTGAACACAACATATGCACAACATTGTTGAAACCAAAATGATAATAAATGTGTATGAGGGCATTGGCCTCTGCATTCCTTAATGTTTAATGATCTTTACGAATGGCCATGGTTCCAGAAACCTCTTGTGTGGGAGAAAAGTTGCACCTCATGAATTAAGAAGGCCTCCACAGAGAAGATCGTGTTGTGTGTGCACACGTGTGTGTGTACGCCATCACCAAAACTATATACATATATCTATATCATACAGAGATATATACAAATACACCCCTAGTGTTACAGCTCCTCAGAGTATTCACAGCCAACAAAATAGTCATGCAGCATCAATTTGGGATGACTTGTCTGTGTTTTCACTGAGACCTCCTCTTCTCAAATGGAAAAACACTTCAAGAATTCTAAAGCACACCAGCCAAAGCAAAGGAAGGAAAGCTGTGTCTAAAGTGTTTACCACGAAAAGTTGTAACTAAAGTGTTTACCATGAAATCAAGACATTTATGAGTAACTTGGTGTACAAGAAAGATGGAAACAAGCACCAGTTGCCAAAGACATGCAAGCTGATGTAGGGTGTAACTTTCTGTCTGGAGGACTGAGGTTTCTTCTTTCCCCTTACTCTGCATGTGTGCGGTAGGAGATTGGGCAAGGCTGACTCTGAAAAGAATTTCTAAAATATATTGTATTACCTGCAGAATCTGTTGGGTAGAAAGTAGTCTGATTTGAGTTTATAATCCCTGGAGACATGCATTTAAATTCAAGCCAAAGGTTATTCCCTTGGCTTTAAAGTTTTCTATTGCTACATCTGAAAGGAGAAAGTTTTGACAACTGAAATTTAGATCTTTGAGAAAAGAATAAAAAGACGGTGAATAAATGCCTCTGAATATAACACCGCGGGGGTCCTCCTCACAGACTGAAAGATACCCACGTAACAGTTCTAGACCTGTCCTTTTCTAATATTTTGTCTGTTTTCTTGCTGAAAAATGTATCCTCTTTGAAAAGGGAAATTCACCATCTTTAACTCAGTTTTAGGAAATAAAATGGACCACCTTAATAATATTGAGAAGAACCAAAAGTAATCATCCCACCTGATGAACCTGAGGCATAAAGAGAGTCCTGAAGGCACATATTTGAACTGCTTGACCTTCAATTAGCCAATCTTCTTTGATCCTCTGGAATTACTTTGTTGAAATATATCCTTTTCCATGAGCAATATTAATAATGTTACATCACAGTCTATTTGCTATTCTCTTTCCAATGGAAACAAAGGCGAAAACCACTTCTCTCTCCTTTCATTCTTGCCTTGCTTAAGAAAAATCAACAAATACAGGTCTCCTCCTCATCAGTTAACTACTGTTGGCCTTCACATCCATGAGGGAAGGAAGCAAGGTCTCTCAATTATTCACTCTTCATATGTTAAACAACACAGCTTCCCAACTCCTACAGAAAATAGATGACAAAAGAAAGGTGAAATATTTAGGCTGTTTATTGCAGTTTGTGAAGCTTAAGACAAGAAGAGAAAATTTACTATTTCAGGGAGCAGCAAAATTGTCAAATACTGGATGGGAGGTTTTCTTCTGAAATCCAAGCAGAAGTTTTAGAGTTACGATAAGTCTATTACAGGACTTGAGACTCCTAAGGCACTCTCAGAAGTTGACTTTTCTCCAGCTCAGTTTTTCCTTCACCTCTAGTTTCTAGTGTCCCACATAAGACCTCAGCTCCTCCCTCTCCCCTGACAGCATTAGTTGCTAAGATCAGAATTGCCATCAGATCTGCAATCCTCAGAACCACACTTGCTCTGCTGACAATAAGAAGTGTCACTGTATGGGTTTCAAAGGTGGCCAGCAGAATCAAATGCTCTTTGGGAGAATTTCCCACTTGTGCCAATACCATGTGTCCTGGTCCCATTCTCACACCATTTATCAGCAGGGAAGGCAGAGACAGCCATCAAACTCTATTTATATAGATATACTCTCTATAGAGATAGGTTATGTCAGAGCCCTGAGTGAGGTACAGAGGCACCCTGCAGCCTTTCCCCTGACCCGTCCTGGGCTTTAGCCGCCTGTGCTCAAGGCTAGCTCCAACAACGGTCCCGCTGGATAACCTTGGATCGGCTGCTGGGAAAAGAGCCCTGAGAAACCTGCCTCTGCCCCTCAGCTCAGGAGCTGTGTTTAAGCTCCGGCCCGTGGCCCTTTCCTGCACTATACTGTAGGCACACATGCGCCTTTGCTGATCCTCATCCGCTGGTCCTGGCTTGACCTCACCTCCACCAGCCCTGGTCTTGCAATGAGGTTCCTGGCTCTGGTGAGGGATGTTCACTGAGAACAGAGGCTACGAGGAGAGGAGACGCAGCAGCAGAGGGCAGCACACTCAATGCTGAGGATACCTCTACAGTCCTCAAAAGTGCAGAAAAATCCAGAGAAGCGCTTTTAAAAGCCCTGCTACATGATCTCGCTGCCTAGCTACACTAGCCAGCACAACTCACGAGCAGAAATACGCAGAGTATAGTTGAACTATGTGACAGTTTTAATTTATAAACTTCAGCTCTATAATTTCTATTAAGTACGTTGGCAAATAATAATTGTAGGTGATAAAAAAAAGACTGTTGCATCGGGGGTTAAAGATAGGCGAGCTGTGTGTGATGAAGGGAGGAAGATAAGGCTGAGATGCAGACCTGAGGGAAGCACAGGATATCGAATGACTTAGCTGCTTATTTCCTTGCTTTTTGTGTTTTGCGTTGGAGGGATACAGTCTAGCACATTTCACTCACGCTTGATGACATTTTTGGATGTGCTGTTTTATATTTACATTTCAAAACATATACACAGTTAAAATTAAGGTCACATCAATACCATTGACAATCAAGACTCAGGAAATGAAAATCTACTTCTACTAATTGAACTTAGCCAAGCTGTACATCCTATCCTTTAATCATTGCTATTAGTACTGTTTAGCTATTGACAGCATGCAGAAGGCAATGTACACCTTACAAGAAAGGCAATTTCTTCCATGCAGAGTAAAACAAATGGTAATATAATAAGCATTAGAAATCTACAAAAAAAAAAAATTAAAAGAAAAAAAAATCTATTTGTGTAAAGCAGCTGAGCTAGTGTTACCATGAGAACATTCACTTTTTCATTTCCTGACTTCAGAGTGTCAAAAAAATTTACTTTTATTAGAAAAACTAATCCAACAGTTATGAGCTCTCCCAATTTTGTTTCTCTTCCATGATGCAGAGAAGCATCACCACAGATGAGACTGCTAACCCCCAACTTCTGCCTCAAACAACATATAAACCCAGAGATTTCCCCAGTTTTTCTGAATAATTAAGATGGAGATTACAACCAGAGAGAAAACACCTGCCTCGCTATACCTTTATAAAGAGAGAGTCAAATGTGGTGTTCTTTCCAAAAGAATTTGAAGGACAAAGGGAGGAGACTTCTGCTCTTGGTTCAGTTTCAGCTTTTACTGTATCACTAAAAGAAATAAATGAGTGCTTTAAAAATGAGCTACACTATCAATCTCCAAGTTCCACCGGAGTTTTGCTCATTCATTACAAGAAATTCTCTATGAATCACTACAGTGCAGGCAATCTGGGGTGGTACAATGACTTCGTAATAGGCAGCAGCGAAAGCCAGCCTACCTATCTATTTATAACACACTTATCATAATGGCATACATTTTCCTTGGAACTATAACTTACTGTGAGTGATTCCCACTTCCTATACCACACGGCAAGGAAGCATTAGAGGTTACATTTATTTTTTATGGTTTTTTTTTTAACCCAGTTTCCTAGCCAAACAGGTTTATGCAGTCAATACTATCTGCTCTGTCAGCTTGCTTACCACTCTCATTAATCACTTTCGGAACTGTTAGTTTTGTTGATATTTAACTTGGGGGTGGAGGGGTTAAATGCACTGTTCCCATAGGTATCATCAAAAGAGACTTGTGGTGAAGGGGAGAGACCTCCAATGCACACCCCTAAAGAGGGACAGGCTGTGGCATGAACGTACACACCAGAGAAGCCACCACGGGAAAGAGCTCAGGCACAAAACTTACGCAAAGTTTCAATCTTTGTATCTGTCTAAGGCTCCAAAGTAAAATTAACCACAAGATCAAATCAGTAGAAGAGATTTCATTAGAACCAATGCCCAAGGAACTAATTGCTTTTATTATTTTTGCAGGGTGTACGAAGAAGAGAAATGGTCTTCTGACATAAGAAATAGTGTTTATCATGTAGTGAAAAAAGGGAAGTAAATGGTAAAATGGCGGTGGTGTAAACAACTTTGTATTTCTTTTGTGTGTGCTGAAAGGAAATAAATTCTGTCATACTGTTGACTTTGTAACGGTTTTTCATTAAACAGCAAGAAAGGATATTGCCAGCCTAGTCTCTCTTTCTTTCCAATTCCTGTTTGCCAAAAAAAGCAGAATGAAAAAAGCAAAGGCACCATTCATACGTATACAACTTAATAACAGCTTTCTATGCATTGAATGGGGATGGCTGCTTGCATTAGTATAGACGACTAATGGGAAGCCATAGCTAAATGAAAATAAAATTTAAAAAAAAAAAGTTGTTGCAAAGTATACAGCTAAAACTACTTTAAAAGCATAGGAATCCCATGTTCTACATAAGAAGAGAAATATTTTAGTTTTTATTGTTTTAGTCCCTCACCTTTCTTAACAATTATGTTAATTGTTAAAAGCAATGCTGTTGCCCCAGCACCCATGTGGTAGCACGTGGATCACAAGGATTTTTAAGGTTGTCACAGAGGTAATGAAACATTCAAGGAAGTTAACATCTCTACACCTAAGTTTTGTGGGCATTGAAAAATGGCAATTCCAAGGAAGATTTCAGTGATCCAATCTAATACGAAGCTTCTCACATTTCTTTTTTCCACCAGTATGGGCTCCCTGCAAACCTAGAAAAAAAAGCATATATAGGAATATCCTCATGATTTATAGCATCTTCACTTACATGCACTTGGAGGGTGGGATTTTTCAAGCTTAAGTTATAACTGCACTTCTACTATATATCAAGAAATCTCATAGGAAGCAAATCAAACTCCCAAATGAAGAACAATATTGCCTGTCAACAAAAACAGACTTGACAGAATTTATAGATACACAAAACTTTGCAGAAAACAGAGGATCGACCTAAACGAGAAAACAACCTTTTAAAAAAATTCTTGTTAATTCCATTTGGTTAAACAGTTTTAAATAGTTCTGTGAAATACTATTCTCCTCTCTTTAGCGACTAGTATTATTTCTATTTTAAGTCATTGAAAGCAATTTGCTTAACGTATGATCGCAACAGAATATACACACAGCGCTGTTTTGTCTTCAGCTAGCAAGAGAGTAAGTGCAGCAGGCAGGCTGCAGAGCAGACACTATGCTTCCTTCGAGCTTATTAAACTTCTACAGTGAAGAACAGCCCTAAAGCACACAGCAGACTCATCTTACCAAGCATCATTTCCGAGGTGTGCTATTTCTTTGTAAAACCGCGACCGTTCTCCAGGAAGCTCCACTCCAGGTTGCTGCCGCCGCTCATGTCCAACTCCTGTGCGGGGTTCACATCATCAGGTCTTCCGTTAGGGTCCATGTGCTGTAAAGACAGGGTGTACTTACAAATGGGGTCAGTAACCCACGGGATATTCGGACTGCCGCAGGTGAATCACAACCCAGATACGTGTCACGAGCCCCTGAGAGGGAAACTTTGGGAACTGCAGTTCTGGTCATAAAAACAAGAGTAGTAGTCAGTAGGGATGTGGTCCTAATGTTCCAGCAGCAGGTGGTACACAGTTCCTTGCCTACAAAAGGCAAAGAAGATGAAGGGGAAAAAACCCTGTAGAATATGGCTCATTTCGTCAGAGGCTTCACTTTTTTTCCTTAGACCATGTGTCTAAAAATTACAATATTTATGTTTGTAGCAATCCTGCCATAACAGACTGTAAAAAATGAAATTCAGTTTCTTCTGTCCACTTTCCCCTTCACTGGCTTGGTTTAGGCAGACTGATCTGCCTTATTCATATGGGATGACCATGGTGCACACCTTGTCTTCCCTAGGAAGGAAAACCAAATCCATCAACAGTGATATGGTTCGAAAGGTGATTCAAGGTACTGAGCAAAAGCACCTCCAACCCACAGCCTCTCAAAACCCCGCACCATCATTCAGACATCATAACACTTTAGTTTTTCGTTATGAAAGAAACCAACACAGCATATATGTCATAGTGGTCTCCAGGTTGCTACCTGATGAAACAAGGAGGCCGCAGGACCCATCCCTCCCAGTGCCAGGCACAAACCATGTTACGAACGGTCGAGGACAGTCCTTCAGACACCTGGGAACAGCCATAACTTGAACCCAAAGGCTGCTGAGATGACAGCAGCAAGGAGAGAGAAGGCAAATCCTCCAAAAATTTACCTAGCTTTGGAACTTTGGAAGCAAAATTGAAACATCTTCAGAGTGTTTTGAGACTGACTCACCCAAAACAGAAGGATGTAGTAGGAGTGCAATATGTTAATAGAGCATCCCTTTTATTTGTATGCAGATGCACAGAATTACAGGCATAAAGACATTGGAAAGCACCTGAAAGAATATATTTTCTCCCTATAAAATATTTATGACTGATCTAATCTTACATTAAATGTTTCTTAATAGTGGCAAACATTTGAGGCATTATAGTCAGCGAATTGCTAGGGGATGCCATGAAACTAAATGCTTAAAATGTAGAAATTACCTTTAAGTCATCTCATTTGAATGAAATTATAAAATAGAAGATGTTCTATTCATTATTTTATGTAGGTTTTATTATAATAAACAATGTGGCTTGGTTTATGTAACAAAAGTATCCTAATTAGATCTTTCTTAAATAGATACAAGTTTATTAGTTAATGTATCCTGGGTAAACCATTCCAGCTAATGCAGCTATCACAGCTAATGCCATGTTTTAATACTTGCCAGTTGCTAGACGAGTTATTTATACGCACAGCATGGAAGCTTATACTCATGCTTCTTTGACTGCACATGAAAATAAAGGACATTCAAGTAAAAAGAGAGAGTAGAAAATTAATAATTTTAAATCTCAGACTAACCTACCTTTTCAATAAGAGAAAAGACAAATAGATGGACATGGCATGATAAATAAAAGATGTGCTTTAGCATTTCCCAGTTTTAGTAGACAATTTAATTTATATCTCTCAAGTAAGAGACAACAAGGAATACTTTGTTTTTGAAAACTGGCACATTACTTAGAAACCAGAATTTTTTATTTAATTGTGATAATTGTCTATTAATATTCTAACGCATGCTAAAACATTAGAAGCTCTTCCTTGCCTTTTCTCTTTCCCAAGTGTGACTTTCCTTATGACAGAGATAAATTTGTCCAAACTCCCTTTCTTCCAATTCCTTTCTGTCAACACAGTTTAAGTTAAACAAAATCAGTGAGAAAAAGAAGAGGAGGAGAAGCGTTTTGTTTTAAAGTGTCATCGCCTGTGTTACAAATTCACAGGTATTAAAATAAATGAAGACTGACGAATCATAGATGAGATCAGCCAGTAATCAATCCCCACTCCCACCCCAAGAGAAATCCTTAGATCTCTTTAAAAACACTGATCTAAATACTAAACATATTTCTACATTTCCTTGTTATGAGCACCGTATCTTTTTGTCTTCTTTTAATAACTGCTTTGGCCTGATTTCTGAAGAAATTAGGCTTAACGAGATCATGTTTTTTTCCAGGTACAGTGATTTTTTAACTTGTTGGCCAAGTTCCACCAAATCCAGGAGTGGGATAGTGATCTCAAGTCTAAACAGTATTAGAAGTATTTTATGATTTCAATAGCCTACTGCGGTAAGCACAGTGAGCACACCTCAGAATACAAACCAGCATCTCCTCAGATGCACAGCCTGCTGAAACCCAACAGTACGCCCTGTCAAAAAATCCCAAAGAGAAGGTTTTGTGTTGAATTGCTTTTATTTTCCCCTTATTCTTCCTTTTAATGGAAAACAGCTTCACTGAAATTGTAACAATAAAGAAAATGGTAAAATAGCAGCTTTTCCACCAGAATTTTAAAGACAAAAATTCACCTGGGCATTCTGGAATCTCCGTTCAAGTTTTAGCATATTTTTATTATCATGGTTCATGATGTATTATATTTATCACTTATTCATTATATATGTATTCTATACATGAAACTGTATTTTACATATATGAATATGTATATTTACATAGGTGATATACTGAATGCATACACATATTGAATATATGCATACATATGAATATGTATATATATACACACACACATGTATGCACATAAATATGTGCCAGCTGAAACATTTCATCTTTTCTTAACCAAAAGATCTTCTGTTTGTACTATAATGTAACAGTTTAGCATTTCTAGAAACAATCAGATTTTTGAAACCACTGTGAAAGGAAGCTTAAATGTAACAAAAAAATAGAGCATTATCATGGGTTCCTGGAAAAACTGAAAACGAAAACACATGCCAAATGGATTTTCCTTTTGAAAATAAAAACACATAAGTTTGATACACACAAAAACTCAGGAGCTTGAATAGTTCATAACACAAAATATACACAGGGAAATGTAATGCACATAGGTGTGTACAAGCCACAGCCCCAAATAAATAAGGGAAAGCAAAATCAGAATCATAGAATCGCTTAGGTTGGAAAAGACCTTTAAGATCATCAAGTCCAACGGTTAACCTAACACTGCCAAGTCCACCACTAAACCACATTCCTAGGCACCACATCTACATGTCTTTCGAATACCTCCAGGGATGGTGACTCAACAGCTTCCCTGGGCAGCCTGTTCCAATGCCCGACAACCTTTTTGGTGAAGAAATTTTTCCAAATATCCAATCTAAACCTCCCCTGGCACAACTTGAGGCCATTTCCTCTTGTTCTGTCGTCTGTTATTTGGGAAAAGAGACTGACACCCACCTCGCTACAACCTCCTTTCAGGTAGTTGTAGAGAGCAATAAGGTCTCCCCTCAGCTTCCTTTTCTCCAAGCTAAACAACCCCAGTTCCCTCAGCCGCTCCTCACGAGACTTGTTCTCTAGACCCTTCCCCAGCTTCGTTGCCCATCTCTGGACACGCTCCAGCACTTCTATGTCTTTCTTGTAGGGAGGGGCCCAAAACTGAACACGGTACTCGAGGTGCGGCCTCACTAGGGCTGAGTACAGCAGGCGGATGATCACTTCCCTACTCCTGCTGGCCACACTATTTCTGACACAAGCCAGGATGCCGTTGGCCTTCTTGGCCACCTGGGCACACTGCTGGCTCGTATTTAGCCGGCTGTCAACCAACACCCCCAGGTCCTTTTCCGCCAGGCAGCTTTCCAGCCACTCCTCCCCAAGCCTGTAGCGTTGCCTGGCGTTGTTGTGACCCAAGTGCAGGACCCAGCACTTGGCCTTGTTGAACCTCATGCCATTGGCCTTGGCCCATTGATCCAGCCTGTCCAGATCCCTCTGTAGAGCCTTCCTCCCTTTAAGTAGATCAACACTCCCGCCCAGCTTGGTGGTGTCTGCAAACTTACTGAGGGTGCACTCGATTCCCTCGTCCAGATCATTGATAAAGATATTAAAGAGGACTGGTCCCAGTACTGAGCCCTGGGGAACACCACTTGTGACCGGCCGCCAGCTGGATTTAACTCCATTCACCACAACTCTTTGGGCCCGGCCATCCATACGGTTTCCTACCCAGCGAAGAGTACACCCATCCAAGCCATGAGCAGCCAGTTTCTCCAGGAGGAAGCTGTGCGAAACGGTGTCAAAGGCTTTACCAAAGTCTAGGTAGACAACATCCACAGCCTTAGTCCTAGCTAGTCCTCTTCCTCATTACAGTATGCCTTTAAATTGTCACTCACCAGTTTCAGAAGCAAGCACTTTATTGCCAGTTTAAGGATCAGTTACTTTTCTACATTGCCTTTAGATATAACATAATACTGTTCAGCTTTCTCAAGCTATTCATTGGCCTCAGGTAGGCAACTCCCTTTCTCTGCCCTCTTGACATACTGTAATTTCACCCTGTCTCCTCTCTATTTAATTGTAGTCTATAGAAAAGGTGGACTCTGCCAGCTATTACAGCATAGGAAAATATAAGAATATTTTCCACCAATTTGAAGAAAAAACATATAATAATACGAACGATATTTTATTTAGATATAAAGTATGAATAAATACAATATAAAGATTTTTAAAATAGAGGCTACAGTAGCTGAAGCAGCTACATGACAAGATAGTTGGCTAACAAGTTTCTCATCTTTTTTTTTTGATTTAAAACTCATTGTCCTCTGAAGACTTCAAACTCCTGTTCAAGGAAGTGACACCACTTTGTGTGCATAGACTACATAGATTTCATTCTCTAACATTTAGTATACACCTGAAGTATCTATTGATCAGTAAAACCATCTATTTTACACAGTGTATTAAGATTATTCAATGGCTGCCTGAAAGATTTTATATAGGCAAGTGTAAGATGATTTTGTTTGTTTGTTAGAATTTATTCAAATAGAAATGAGGATATGAGGAGGGGTGAGGAAAATGTGAAAAAAATTCTACACAATTTTAAAGACTGAAATCAGGAAAATCTTACATGAGTAATATAAAATGTAAATTTCTGTAGAATTAGGCAAACAACATGACTAACTCGTTGGATTCAGGGCCCATTTATGAGGAGGAGATGTGGTTTGTTGTAAAACAGATAAAGAATAATAGAGAACACGCTAAAATAGAAGCATTTGCATAGTGCTTAATCTTCTCTTCAGCTTCCTCCTCCTTATAATTGCATAGTGCAACACACTTAAATAATGATAGGAGGTATTATCACTTTTAGTATAGGAGGTTATAATTTAGCAACACTACCACTCTGTTGAAATTCAAGAAATTTAATTCATAGTACACCTAAATAAAAGATCTTTGCTTATGAAAATAGCATTAGCAAGCATACTACCCAATTATGAATCATAGGTTACACATTTTAAATAGATTCCCAAGAGTAGCAATGTTAGCATAAGAAAAACTATCACCATGAAAAACATAATCTTTCATTTGTCACCAAAAAAAATAAAGTCAGAAAATTATAAAATTTTTTCTGTTAAAGCAAAATGAACACATGGTATGAGCACATTTACCCTTCCTTGGACAATCCATTTCTTCTTCTTTTTCTTTATATGGACAGGTCTAAAGCAATATTCCACCTTGATCCCTCTGTCTCTTTTGATCACTTTTTCCTAGACAGAAAAATAGCAGAAGTAATGAACCGAAAAAAAAATTACAGATCTCAAATTAAACACCAGAGACCTATTTAAAATAAAGAAGTTATCCATTTATCACTACAAATTTGGCACTACTGTGCCAATATGGACTAGGATTTCAAACCTTGTGGTCAATGAAGCATAAAATAGATTGTCAGAAATACTGACTGAAATATGAATCCACTGAAAAAAAAACCTTGAAAATACCTAAGATAATTTAAGAGAATCAAAATTGGCTGAATATACCTCTAAAAAGTCCCTACCTCCCTTTCTCAATTCATAAATGGCTTTCTCCTCAGTGACCGTTTCATAGAAGTGGTAAAAATAAGCTTTCGATTTCTACATTTGAAAACGCTGTACATTTTTGTGCTAAGCCAAATCACTTCTTATCTGGAATTTATTTACTCTGCAATACAAACTAATAGCAAAATAGTAAGCTTTCCCTCACACTGAAGCCATCTTCTCAGAAAATTCAGGAGGCCCACTGTCATGAAGCCCGTGGTGGGCTAGCCATGACGTTGTATGAAGTAGAACATTACTGCAGAAAACACAACTTGTCATGAGGAGGCACACTGAAATTAATTTTTTTGTGGCTGTAACTCAAAATGGAATTAAAAGAGGAGTTAAAAAAAAAAAAAAATCATACTGCTTATACTTCAGTTGAAAATAATCATCACTCAACACACACCTGAATTTTGGTCAGCCTGAATTCTACTGTTCCACATTAAAGCTCATTAAGGATACAGCTGGCTACACCAAATTGTGGTGATTCTCTTACAAGCTTAGCTGACTTGGCTGGATAACCTCCTCAGACCTACTTCCAGGGTACCTGCACAAAATCAGGTTAACAAAGTGCTGTGTACCCCTCTTATTTGCCATTATGGCTGAGATGGTTTTGGATCTGCTGACACTGTTCCACGGCTGGGCTACTCTTTTGTTTGCGATCGTCCTTTTGTTATTAAACAAGGATGTTGCAGAACTAAAAAATCCAACCCCAAAATAAGAGCAATTGTGTCAAGAAGGAAAAGGGTAACAAATATCCATCTAGTATTATGCATTTACTACTACCAACAATGATTAAAAGCAAAGAGTATTTAGCAAGCTTTGAGTTCCTTCTTATCCTGATAGTTCATTAAAAATGATCAAAAGCTAATCCGTTGATATACTAAATGAGGAAAAAAATTATATATATTCTGACTATATTTTCTCCTGTAAGAATAAACAGAATAAGATAAAAAGATTGAAATATGTATGGAATTATTTTTTAATAAGCCAAAATTCATAAGGAATCAAACAGCAGCTGCATTCATATTGAAAAATATCAGAGTCTAGACTCAGAACACCCAACTGTGGCTTCCTTCAAAACACTGCCAGTCTCCAACACAGAATTCCTGAATTTTGTAAACAATTTCTCACCTTTGTTTCAGCCAGTGAAGAAGAGGGGCTGGTGAGGGAAGCTTACGAACAGAACGCAAAGAAATTGGAGTCACTGCTGCAGAAAGATGGCAATAATCCAGGATTGAACGAACCCTGCCTCTTGACGCCAGCACATGGAGGGATGTGTTATTTACAGCTGGAAATGGGGGATGTCTGACCGCTGACAGAAAAAGAGCTGATGGCCAGGTAGAAGGAAGGGGAATGAAACAATTTGCCCCTTTCATTGTGCAGCTACTAGAAGGCACTCCAACACTTCAAGCTTTTTTTGTCGTATTTCCTCCCCTTCTCCCCCAGTGCACTCAGTCCCTGTAATCACACAAGGACCAGAACACCTTGGTCCAAACCATTTGCCAGATACGGACTCAGGAAAGACTGTGTTTGGGGTTTTGTTTCCTCACCAGCCCAACAGGCGAAGATCTGGTAGCTTTTTGCATTATTTACAGTGATTCAGACGTAGGGTCGTAGGAAATAAGATTAATGTTGATTTGAAAGTCTGAGAGGCAAGCTAGGAATGAGTATCCCTCTGCAGCTTTCAGCCCATATTCAGAGGCAAAGACATCCAATAATTCTCAGCAGTAAGCCCTGGGACTGTAAATATAATGGCAATCTGAAATCTTCATGAGTTTCCATTTAGTATTCTTACATCGTGAGTAGAAACACGATATTTACCAGTGATTGATACCCGAGGAACATAATCTGTCTTACACCAAGTTATTTATTTATACATGAAGAGTCCTGCAGCTCTGCCTGGAGACGGAGCGGATGCCCTGTGAAATGGAACGGATGCATCTGTGTGCCCCATACTCGGTGCCAAACTGTGACCTTCTATCTAAAATTCCTTAGGTGGTGCATCTTCACTCAATCTTATAGCCAAAGCAATGGCTTACTGATGTTAGTAAAAGAGTGCGGCCAAGAACTCCTGTCTCCTCCTCCTCGTTCAGATTCCTTCATGGCTGAGATTCTTCTTGCACATAAAAACAACTGGCAATATTTTAAACATATCTTCTTGGTTCTCACTGCTGTATCTGCAAACAAATCAAACAGTGAACTCGAGAACACCACACGCACATGAGCATGCTTAAAGTTAACTCTTTTGCTTGAACAAAAGATGAAAGCATATTTGCAGCTTAGTGCAATGTTCATTATTTGTATGAAAGACAAGTGAGGGAAGGTAATTTATGGGTATCTGTGGCCAGCAGCATTTCAAAATTGTTAGCTGCTTAGAGGGTAACTGGGTCCACTCTGACTACTAAAAGTTTGTTATTTAAAATGTTATGACTTTTAGATTAAGGGATGATTCCTCAGTAAATTCCTAAGTAAATTGCACTAGTGGCAAGGATTCATCCTCAGTTTTCCATTCCTTTGATGAAAGCATCTAACACAGAATTCCCATGCATCCCTTCTCAACATATAAAAGGGCAATATCCACAGAGATGTTGTTGCAGGTTATGTTGTTAATGTTTATAAAAATTCTTCAAATGATGAAAATTATTATATAAAGTCATATTCATGTATGCCATGTTATCCTTCTGTTCAAAGTTCAGAAGCCTGCAGATCTGAAAGGTAGGCAAATCTTTTGTTTCTGCATCACAGTTATTCCTGAGAGAATCACTGGAATAATTAAAATTTAAAAAATAAATAAAAGTTTTAATCTTGAAATCTCTCAGACTTCGGAAACATGCCAGTCTACCTGAACTCACATTAATATATTTGGCACCTAGGAAATTACCATCAAGCTCCTTCAGGGCATGCTGCTGTATGGGGTATCTTTATATGCACATCTTCAGGCAAGGACTTGATCTCCCTGTGATTGATAGAGGCACTTACCACAACGGAATCATAATCAAGACTGAGGTCCTCTAGAGAAATAAGAACAAATAATAATGGCAGTAATGCTTTAATATCCTACTAAGCAAGAATCATCTCTTCTTTCTTGTAACTTTACATTTTTTCCACTATCATCTACATCTATAAAACGTTGAGGCTAACTGGTATCACTATGACCACACTCCGGTCTTTTGCAGAATACCAGCCGTAATTAAATGGCAGCATGATGAGATAGCATACTCATTCAACAAGTCTGGGGGTTTTTATGTAAATATCTTTGAAGAACTTAACCTATGAAGTAGAAAGGAGAAGCTCGAAAGAGCAAAGGACAATTTTATCATTCCAAGAAAGAAAGAACCCTGGCATTTTGGACCATCACTGTATGTGCTTCCCAAAAATGGATGCATTTGTGAATTCTGGGGGAACAGGGGATTAGAAGAACCTGCAAAGATTTTTGTGTTTGAAGGTATATGAAATTTGTTGGTTTGGGCCAGTGGGGAATGGCAGATGAAAAGCTAGTGGAGAAAGGCTGGGCAAGGGGCTGGATTTACGACAACAAAGGGTGAATTACTGGGGGCGGGGGAGAAGCATTTAGCACTGACGCAAAAGGATTCGCACTTCTCTCAGCCCTGTGTTTATTCTGCAGTTTATGGACATGAGAGGCTGGGGGGGGCGGGGGGGGGAGAAATGAAGCTTATTCCACCTTCGGGTGCTAAGCACCTTGAACAGAAGGGAAAAGGAGAGAAAAGGAAGCAGCACAAATGGACAGGGCAAATCTTACATGCAGTAGTAAATAGAGAGAATGCAAGAACAGCGCACCCTGACAAACACATGAGAGAATTTGTTTTTCTCCCCTTCCTCTGAGGTCCATAATACACCCACATTCCCTGTTAACCCCTGCAAAATGCAGATAAGACACAATGTTTGATGAAGATAAACTCCAGATCTTTCAAAATAAAAACATACCAACTAAACAGGTAAATATTATATGGCAAGGAATATACCTACAGTAAACAATTCTGTTGATGCAATGCAATTTGTGATCTTATTTGTTGATTTTAGAACATGTTTGTTCAGAGCCTGCAATAAATCACCGAATGTTCTTTCATCAGAAGTGCAAATCAACCAAGTTAGTTAAGAACTAGTCTAAGAACACTTAACAGCATCCAGGTTCAGTGACTGATTTTCTATTTTAAGCAGGAAGAGAGGTGCAGTACAAACAATCTGCAGGATAAAAGCCTGACAGCAAAAACTCCACACACACCAAAGAAAATAACATGTCTATGACAGCTACAACAGCAGCAATTTTCAGCTTCTTACACTACTCATGCAACGCACTTTGCAGTCATCCCTCTTGCATAAATCTGTACGTTGTAATTTTGCGTTCCAATGGATCAGTTTGTATGCTCCGTATCTGCAAATGAGCCAGATAATACAGAATGTGAGAAGTGATTTGTGCTATCAGTGGCATCAGGAGTTTTGCAGCTGTAGTTATTAACAGATATTTTTTCATCCAGCAGCATCGACTAAAATCAATCATTCTGATAACTAGGCATGGCATGAGCTGTCCGCCCTGTCATTTCAATCTGATTAATCACACATACACAGACCTTTACCTTAAAGGAGCAATTGTTCACATTTAATCACAAAGATACATTCAAGCATACCATCACAGATTACTAAATTTAAGTGCAATTTATGTCTTATATTTTGGCAAATACGTTTATGATAATATGGCTTTGGCACATAGATGTATTGTTTCATTCATTTTACAAACATTAAAATCTAAGCTAATGTGTTGTACTTTGAATCATTCATCACACCAGATTTGCAGCTTTTGAAGCTTCCATTATACACATATCTTTATCTGCAGATTTATCCTAATAACCCAGGTACAGATAAGTTATTAGTTATTATGTCTTCTTCAGACTGTGCTTGCTAGACAGTAGGTATCATCTTCATCACAGATGAAACTTGACTTCATTTTACCTGAACATCCTACATTCTATTAACTGGCCCTTCTTTTGTTTCAATTTTCCTTTTTAACCTTGGAATAAAGCACAGCTCTTCCCTTAAGAGTTATGCAGGTGTTGTTCTTCCTCTTTTGTTTTTTTTTTAATTTATTTGGTTTTCTTATTAAAAGGAAAGGCATACAAGAGAGTCCTTACACAATGATAAAACCCTACAAGTCAAAGCAGACTGCTCCAGCGAAAACACACTGCTATGCTAAGAACAAGTCGAATTTGAGACCTGTCAAACCGGCAGCATATTTGACTCTGCTAGAGATACCCTACCTCCCAGATACACTTCTTGATTAGGCCTAAGAGCACAAAAGCATTCAAGTGTCCCAGGGTCCACCACTACTCAGCAAACCACACAGGCATATGTTTCACTTTCAGTTCAGAAGCCAATGAAATATAAGAATGGGCTGAAAATTGAGTATAAGCCTAAGTGTTCTGCCGACACAAGTGGACAAAGCCATAATCTTTGGCTCTGCAGCTAAACTGAAGCCATACGTAGCAGACAACTGTGTTATTTGTTATGCGTCTCCAGTAGGTGACTCCTTAAGCTTTTAGGTTCTTCTAAAGTATAAATTCACCAACATTTCACAATCAGGCATATTCTTCTGAAGGGTCAGACTCATATGCTAGGAATTATTTTTTATTTACTGTTTCTACACTAGATAATACTTATGCTTTATAATATGTACTTTTTCAAAAGACTGTTGTACTTGAATCTATATATGAATTGCCTGATTAACATTTTTACATTTTACATTGAAATACATACATTTGAAAATAATTTAATAAATATTTATTCAAATAAGGCAAAAAAATATTGGTTAAAAATACAACATGATATAAACTGGACCTTTCTTTCATTTGTAGCCGAATGTGCTGGAGGCCCCCAAACAACGGGCTTCTGTTCTGACTGCTGCCCAACGGGGCTCTCGGAAAATGACAGGTTGGATAAGTTGACGAGCAACTAAACACTTGCAAGAGAGGAGAAAGCGTTCTTCTGCCAAAGAATTTTGAAGAGAAAAGCCAAAGTGTTGGAGGCAACCAGAGAGTTGTTTATGTTTAAATAAATTGCAGAGACATAGATTCATGAACGGAGTGCAAGTAATGACTCAAAACTGCACAGTGCATTTATTTCCTCAGTCCTGAACTGGGATATAGAAGGATATTGCTTTCTACCACATGTCATGCACCGACAGTATGTACGTTATAACACTTCCAGAGGTTCAATCATCACTCAGTAATGCAATCAGCAGTAGCTAGGCAGAATGTAACGGGAGCGTAATCGCCACTAGAAACTTTAATGTAAGTGCCCGTTAAGATACGGAAAGCTGACTTTTCAAAACATTCCTCCTCATCGCATCCTAAAGTATTTTTCAGAGCAAGATCAATCATTAATATTATTGTACCCACCCAGTTTAGCACCAAAACACTACTGCCTTTGGTCTTGATGTTGCAATGCACCTTTATCAAGTAGAAAACAGGTATCAAAGAACCACATAGCAACCTATATTTTATGCAGAGTATCTTATGGGGATATACTACAGCAAGTGATTTTGGATCTTTGTTAGGCTCTGGAAAAAAGATTAACGTGAGGATTTTTGTACATATAGCCATACACAAATTAGGAATCTAGCAAATGCAACCGCAGATCAGAACATTAGTCCATCTAGTACATAGCCCATCTCCATAGCTGCTAGCATCGAGGAACGTGCAAAATACCTGTCATTAAGTATATGAGGATAATATCTCCTGAGTCACAGGTTGCGTCCACACCACGGTCTTTAATAGCTACTCATTAGCCAGTTCTCTGTTGATTTTCCAGTCTCCTTTTAAATCAGTTTGTACTTTTGACCTTCTGAAAATAGTAGAGAGATGCATTCCACAGTTTAAATTCTGTAGTTCGGGGGGGACAGGGGAGGGAAACTGCTGGGTTTTTTTTTCCCTGTCTAAGCCTACCAGCTCATAATTACACTGGATTCCCCTGGTTCTTATGGAAGATGATGAACAGCTCGTCCCTACTTATCCCCCCTGCAGCAATCATCTTTGTGTTCACCTCTACCATAGCGCTTCCCACATATGTACCTACTCCATGCTTAAAACTTCCAGGCTGTTCAGCCTGTCCTTATATAGAAAGTCATCTAGGTACACTTTCCCAGGTTTTTTCTTAAGACCATTTGATAAAGAACTTGATAAAAAATACTCTGAAATTCAAAGTAAATTAGAACTATGTTTCCCTCTTCAAAAGCTGAAAAGCTGTGTTAACTATTCCCCACTACATCACTGTACTGTGTTCAGTTTTGGGCCCCTCCCTACAAGAAAGACATAGAAGTGCTGGAGTGTGTCCAGAGAAGGGCAACAAAGCTGGTGAAGGGTCTAGAGCACAAGTCCTATGAGGATCGGCTGAGGGAACTGGGGATGTTTAGTCTGGAGGCTGAGGGGAGACCTTATTGCTCTCTACAACTACCTGAAAGGAGATTGTAGAGAGATGGGGGTCGGTCTCTTCTCCCTAGTAACAGACGACAGAACAAGAGGAAACAGCCTCAAGTTGCGCCAGGGGAGGTTTAGATTGGATATTCGGAAAAATTTCTTCACCGAAAGGGTTGTCAGGCATTGGAACAGGCTGCCCAGGGAGGTGCTGGAGACACCATCCCTGGAGGTATTCAAAAGACGTTTAGATGAGGCCCTAAGGGATATGATTTAGTGGTGGACTTGGTAATGCTAGGTTAATGGTTGGACCCGACGATCTTGGAGGTCTCTTCCAACCAGAACAATTCTATGATTCTATGATTTTGTTAATTTGATTTATTTTCAGTACTATACCACTGCAGCCCTCTGGAAGAACTCTTTCAAACATTTAGAATTTATCACCTTACTGTTTTACTGAATATTCTGTTGTTATGAAAAAAATGCTAACAAGAACTATCAAAATCATCTTTTTGAAGACAAGACAATTTCAGCCTTTTTTTATTTCTCCTTTTAAAAACGGGGTTTGTGCTCAGATTTTTCTGTATTCTCTCCAACATTGTTGTGTGAAACAGGTTGACACAATATTGCACTGAGCATTGCAAACACTATTCCTACCACTGATACAGAAAGGCATACTAACAGGTTTTGATTTCTTCTTTATTCCCATTCCTTATGTTTTACGCAGTATCCGTAACTTTTCACCCTGTAATTAGAAAACGAATCTGTCCTGATGGCAAAAAGCAAACGGTGCAGAATAGAGGACATGGCAGCTTTCCCCCAACCCACAGTTGGTCAGAAGCCTCTTAAGTTAGGGTTTCTTTATGTAAATATATATATACACACACATAGTGAAGAGTAAACATGAGTGGCTAATTCTTCTCACCACACACAAAAAAAGTAATTTTTTAATATAGTAATGCATTTTTAGCTTCTTAAAAAGAAACACTTACTTTTATTATACAAGTTTAGTTTAAAGAGTTGAATGCCGCAAGGCATCATAGAAGCCAAGAACTTCTGTGGGCCTTTTCTTTTTTCCCCCAGATCATCAAGAGTATCCTTCAAGAGAGGAGCCAAGTCGGTATCCATTAACTGGGTAGGAAGAATTCTCTCAACAGACAGATTACTTTATTGTCATCCAATAAAATATTTCTTGTATTTTCCTATGAATAACATAGTACAGCCAAAACAGGTCACTAAAGACAAAGCAGTAGCTTGATGGATTATGAAATATGTTACTTACACAGCAAAGGCCCTTGACTTTCCAAGGAGGAATGAGGCAATTTGCCTGGTCATGATTTTCTTTGCGGACTAATTGGATTATACCATGAGGGTTTGGGGGGCGGGGGGTTGTTTTTTAAATGTTTTAACTGGCCACTGTACACTCAAGATCAATTTCTGTTCCTTAATATTTTAATTTTTAATAATAAAAACAAAATTAAGATACAAAACACTACATTACTTCTTCTCAGTAGGGCTGACCCCTTTTGCAACTTCTAGTATATGAATATACTTCACATGTAAAAAAACATATTTTGTCTCCTCAGAGAAAAGAAATTTACTAGTAATGCAGCAATATTTTGATCAACTACAGTTTGATATGATTCAATTTGTAGAAGGAAGGTTTAAATTTTAAAAGGATTTCTGTGTAAGGAAAATTTAAAGAAAGAGTTGTTCAGAAAACCTAATACATAATATTCCCCTAAATTTCTAACTCGAAAGTTCTCTGAGAAGCTATACATATGGCCAACATGATGTCCAACATATTCATGTAAATAAGGCCTTTGCAAGACTATAAGGTGGTTTTTCAAGAATATACTTTTCTGAATGTGCCCAATGTCCGCTTTTATCTTATCTGTAACTGTCATATTTATTTTTAACTCATTTCGGAAATGGGAGTACATTCAGGAAACAAGGGAAGTTGAATTTATCAGAACTGAATCTGATACATTAATATGGTGTAAGTAATTAACTGAGGAATATTAAGTACAACCTATTGCTACCATCCTACTCCAGTCCAACGCAGATCACATAGACGCCATGCAATTCTTAGGAAAAATCATGTTTAAGCTCTATTTAATGTATTTCAGGAAGTCAACATTGTAACCATTTTCTAAAAAAATCCTACAGGGAGGAATTTTGTTTTCTTTTTCAATTATACTGATTCTCTCTAGATTCTATTAAAGACTTGTCACAAGAAAAGCAATAAAGAAAGAAGATGATGCTCTGAATTCTGTCATCATGCCCTCTTATGGCAAGCCCCTAGACACAAAGACATCAGAAAGGAAGGTTCTTACTGATCTAATACAATGACTAAGTGGAGAAGAAATTAAAATAGAATAGAGAAAAATTCTCAGAATCTGTAATCAATATTGGGGGGGGGGGGGGGGGGGGGGGCGCGAGGGGAAGAACAGATCCAAAGCAACATTTTAAAATAAGGTCACATACATTTTGTGCATATTGTATCATTAACTGATATGAATATACACCAAAAAAACCCTATTAAGAGTGTAGTATCAAAAAACTAAAAATTGCGTCGTATGTTCTAATTGCTTTCAATTGTCAAGTGAGATGTAGATGGTTAGATAGGTCTGAAAGCATATAATCTTTCTTTATTTTTTTCTTCCTTTGTAATATATTTGCAATTATGACATTACCTAAATTCAGCTTCGATAACGTAACTGAAACCAAGACACTGTGCATACAATATATTGCTATATATCAAGAAACATAGGAGGTGAGCAGGCCTTTCCTTTTAGTTACATTGCAGTGATATGGTCATAATTGACATTTCTGTCACGTTGCTGCATAAGTCCCAGTTTGTGCTGCATAAATGCACAGAAATTCAGCTGCATTTCACCTCTCTCTTCCCCTACCTGCCATTTTACTTTCTGCTCTCTTCCTCCCTGTCTCTTCCTTCCAGTTTTTCATCACATGTGAGAATTCAATGTTTTTTCTTCTTCTTGTTGACAGGAAAAAAGAAGCTATAGTGTCTGCAGACTACATTGTCCTGAAGAAAAATCAGCAAAATTGCAATCATCATCCAGATAAGGTCCTCTAATTTCATTCTGAATATGAAGCATAATTTAAATCACAACACTGCTAATGCTGAAATTAAAAACAAACAATACACACCCCTCAAAAAAAACCCACCAAAAAAAAATCCAGAACATATTATGAAATGACAGAATCAGACGTGATTTATGCTGTACGTCTAATTTTAATTTTTATAGAATAGATTTAAGATAGGACACATCAACCATATTAATATTCAAGTCTATCCCTTTAAGTATCACACAGTCACTAATCAGAGCTGAAGGGGACTGAGCTTTTCTCACAGTATTCATTCTCATTTTAAAATGACTTAATTTTGAACTATTTTATATTCAAAACACTTTTCTTTATCTGGCACGTAACCCCTACGGTTCAAGTAGTTAAACAAACAGCATCTAATTTGATATTCTATAAAATTAATTTCAATAGAGCCGCTGATGAAAAACAGAAAGGTTTTAGTACTTTACAGGTATTTCTAAAGCTTGTCGCTCCAGAATTAAATCTTCATAGTAGCCACTTCATAAACAACATCCATTTTTTTTTTATGAGGTGCTACTTACATATGCAGTAGAATATGTTTCACAATACACCTGGTTGTGCTATTAACATATGAACATATCTTTAAAAAATTAAAATAACACTTATTGAAAAGCAAAGATTTAATCAGAGAATGACAGAGGAACTGTCGTATCCAAAACCAAATGGTGCTCCTGGCACCACAACACTCATACATGGGTTCTGTTTAGCAGCAACGTTTGCTTCACAGAGCTCTCACCTCTCACCCATCTGAAACTATCAGCTAAGCTTTTGCTTTTACAACAGGCCCACTGATGCTGTATCTACCGGATTTTCAAATCACCACCATTTGCTGATTCCCTTGTATTTTAATCTTTTTTTTTTTCTTTCCAATAATAAGATTCAGCTCACCTTGCCACACTTCAATTGCCCAAGATAATCCTTGCTTTCCCAAGCCGACATTGGTTACAAAACAGAATTATTGGAATGCCAAGGGAGATTTTTTCCAAGTCCTATTCAAACATCTGGACTAACGGGATTTTTCCTTCTGAACGTCATGCAGAAATTTGAAGCATCTAAGAAGAGAGACAAAACTTATTATGGCAACATGGAAAGAGACAATAGGAATAACTTAGCTATTTTTAGCATTCCAAAATCATTTAGTCTGTTACGTATACTGGGCCCAACTTGAAGACACATCTTCCCATCAGCTTCAGGCAGCTTTGCACAGAGCCCATGGGAGTGGTGCGAGGTCCTCCTCCTGCCTCAACCACAGCAGCACTCCAAAAACATACATACGCGCAAGAGAGCTCTCATTCATCAGGATTTGTTTTGTTCACTCAAATGACTCAGCAATGCCATGCTATATTCAAAACAGTGTGAGGGCACAGAGTGACAAAAGCCTGGGCTGATGCTACCAGAGAACAGAGCCTCTGAGGATGGAGATGGCCATGAGAGCAGTACCAAACCTCTCTCCACTCCAGCAGCATCTAAGCAAAATCCTCCTACCCATTCAGTTCAGAAAAAAGAGGAGGAAACTCACAGTGCAAAGCTAGGAGGAGACTAAGGGGAAGTATGTTTACAGGCAATGAATGTATACGGCACTTACACTAAGAGCACTAACGGACCCTCGGAGCAGGCACCAATGCCCACAGAAGTAGACAGACCAGCTTGTCTCTGAACTACCCTTTCAGACACATCAAAATCTAATTGGATACGTGCGTCCCACTACTTTTCCCTATGTTTATTTCTGGTTACACTTATACAAAAAGCCAAGTTCTTGTGGCAGGAGGCTCTTCCTCCCTCCCTACTTTTCAACATTACTTATCAAATCACACACAGACTTCACTATGGCAGAAGGAAACGGGCAGTAAGATCCTTCTAATTCTGGACAAGAGACAAATAGACACTTCTAGGACTTCCTAATTTCTCACTGTAGCTTATAGTATTGCCATTTTTGGTAAGTCTTTGAAGAATAAGTCTTCTCTCTTGAAACCCACATATTTTACCCACTTTCTCTCCTTTTTGCTAAGTCTACTTGGCCAGAAAGCACAGCGCTCCCTGAAGCCCCTTACACTGCAGGAGGACAGCAGCAACCACAGAACACATTGCAGACGTTAAACAAAACTTGAAGAAAATAAATGTTTTCTCTGTGAGCTTTTAGAAAAAAGTAAGAATTCAGAAGGAAGGAAAACACTGATATGAATAAGAGCACTTAGTGCTTTGTGAGCATGTCTTTTACCACGTTTCCATCTCAGAGTAATCCAGTCATTACAGTTCTACTTTTCATTGAAGCTACAAAAGCCTCATATTCCCATTCCATGATCAAAGGCACAGGCCTGCATGGATACATTGGCTGTACTCACTTTGCCCGTGAATCTGGAGACTGGTAACTTTCCCTTCAAAAGCCTGCAATCAGAGCTATGCAGAGCCTTTCTCACACCAGTGGCAATAAATTATTTTACAGGGGTATAAAGCACTTGGAGGAAAGAGAGACTTTCCTAACAGCCCACACTGCTGCCCATCTTAAGTGCATTCCCGTGATTCCACCCGTGAAAACAGTCACGAGAGGCCAAGTTTTCAAGTAACACCCCATTTCTTCCATGCAGAAGCCCCCTCTCCTGTTGAAGAAACCCTGCTTTGTTGAGAAACAGCTTCTTCAACCTTCGGTTTCTCATGCCTTTGCTGTACCGACATTGTCTCTTAACAAGTGAGAAATGTTTCCCTTTGAGTCACTTTTCCCATGCTATTTTGTTCCCTTATAGACTGTCTATTAAATTGTCAGCTCAGTCACAGAGGATCAACTTTGTGAACAGTTGTAATAACAAAACCACTTGAATGCCAGTGTTCCCTCCATATACATACCAGTGGGGTTTATATTGGGCTCATAAAAATTGTTGGAGCTTTCTTGTATATTTTCCACAGAAACTGGGAAAAGATACACAGCATCTGATCCAATAAAAGAAAAAAGATATATATACTCCACAAGCTGTCCCTTAACCAATCTTATGGCTTGACTGCTCTGTTATTTATGCTGCTTTACACTTATCATCAAGGTGGTCTAACCCTGTCTGTGCCTTTGGGCTGGTGCCAGGTACCTCTACAAGCCACACACAGAGGCACATCACAGCAACCTCCCCTCAACTGCATGCTGCACTGATTAACGAGGATCAGTGCCCAAACATGTATAAGAGTATCGGGAGGCATCCGACAGCTGTTAGAGTTCACAAAGTTTAGGTGACGGCACTTCCCACTCACCTTCCTCACCTGTGTGAGACCAGAGCAGAGAAGCGAGGCTGGTTGGTTAGACCACATCGACAAGATAAACGCACGCCCTTGAAAGAGCCACGGTCCTATTGACGTCAAAAAGCAATGGATTGGGTCCCGTCAGACACAGAAAGCAGACATCTGCTTTGCTGTGAATGCAAAGAGGAATTCATTAAGTCAAGCATAGTCTTATTCCAAACCAAACACTATTAACATTTGAAGTGCTTAAAATTTTTAACTCATGTAAATTCTCTTCCAAGTCTCTTGATTTCCTGTGTTAAATAATGATAAATGTTCAAATCATGAATTTTATGATTTCTTATTATTTTATTGTTTAATTTTGTTGCGGCTTCTTGATACTTTCCCTGCGCTGCTCCCCCCTCCCCGTTCTATGCATTTCTCCCCCCTGCTGTGTGCATCTGCTGTGCGTCTCTCTCACTTGCTCTCTCCCTGCTGTGTACATCCACTATTTCTCCCCACCACTCCTATATGCGTGTTTGCCATCTATCTCTCTCCCCCTCCTGCTGTGTGTATTCACTGCCTCTCCCCCTCCCCCAGTATGCGCATCCATCCTGCATCTTCCTCTGCTTCTGCTGTGCACAGGAACCTTTTCTCAGCAGCTCCTACAGGCATTCATGAACACCCTCCTCCGTCTGCCTGTCTTCCCTCGTGCCCTTCTCCAGCCCCCCTTTGCATATCCCTTATCCCTGCTTATCTTTACCCTTTTCTTCCTTCCATCTTTTTGATATTCTGGTTCCTTCTCTCTCCTTATCTGCACCACCCCTTCTCTCGGTCTCCCCTTTGTACCGTTTCTCTCCAATTCTCTCTGATCTGTTCTCGCAAATTGATTCTACAGGAAAAATGTTCTGCTCTCGCTTGCAGAGGTGTGCAAGCCCGCGTTGCAAACCATTCAGCACTCTGTCAAATCTAACGGTAGTTGGCTTAATTTGCAGAAGAATC
The DNA here is from genome assembly GCA_009819775.1 of Phoenicopterus ruber ruber. NCBI lineage: Eukaryota > Metazoa > Chordata > Aves > Phoenicopteriformes > Phoenicopteridae > Phoenicopterus > Phoenicopterus ruber. The sequence goes on along the minus strand of CM020215.1, from coordinate 52,977,003 downwards.
CTTGCTTCTTACCAACAGGCGCACAGGGTATAGTCTCCTAAAACACTTTCCCTGTCCTTTTTTCCTCATGTTACTGCACTATTGGGCTCATTACCGTGTAAAGCAAAGTAGTTAAGGTATCCCTGTGTATACCTGTCAGGTTCTTACTGACAAAAGAAAAGGATCTGTTACAACACTGAGCCTAACTGTTGCAGTTTAGATCACGACAAACTAAACACATGCATTAATTACTACAAAGTAACTGAATACATAAGAAATATTTTGGATGTTTATTGCCCCTGTGAAGGAGCGATCAGTAATGCATAGACAATACAAAACTACAGAAACGTGGTCATCTCTGCTTCCCCTCTCCTTGCTGGCAGGAGCAGCGGTTGTCACAAGTCGGGAGGAGCAGGGTATTACAGGCATCGGTTCTGGGCACACAAACCTTAGTCCCAGGCATCCCTGGAGACCCTGCGTGGTCAGATGTCCCCTGAGGTGGCCCGGCTGAGGTGGATGAGTTTTGTGAGACAGGGAGCATCTCCCAGGCTGGTTGATCTTTGCTGGTTGATGACTGCTCCGAGCTGCTGCTCATGATTGGTGTAGCGAGTTGCCAGACAAGTATTCTTGTGTAAGTTTACTTCAACTATTTCTGCCAGTTACACAGTTTTCTTCATAAATCTAATGGAAGTTACATCCCTAACAACTACACAGCAACATACAGAAGGTCAAATTGTGGGCCTCCAACATCAGTCCAACTACTCTAGCTTACATCAGCTCAGGAGGCCAAGACGCTAACTCCAGCTGCAGAAATTTACATTTTCCAGCTCTCAGGATAATCAGAGTCAACATGGGTGGCAGTTGTGACATGCACATGCCTTATTCACCGTTTAACAAACCACCTCTTCCAGATAATTCCCAAATCAATTACCATACCTATCCTGACCAAAAAAGGGTGAAAGTTGCCTTCCCTTCCTTGTCCTCCTCCCTTCCAAATAACCCCAGCAGAAGAGGGACACAGAAACTACCAGTTTTCTTGAAAGACAAGAGTTCAACTTACGAAATCATGTTCATGTTTTCATCCTTCCTAAACATGATGATGAATCTTGGTGGCCCAGCACCTCTTGGGCTTTTACCTAGCCCAATTCTCTGCTATTGTGTGTAATGTTTTGTATAATTTTTTTCATAAAGTTTTCTTCCAACACCATCTTCAAACTATTTCACTGTCTTGCACTGATCAGAAGGTAAAACTTCCCTACTCTGTTTTTAGAAAGCTTCCAATTTCCAGGTTTATTCCAAGTTTGTCACATCCAGTTTATACCAACTTGTTCATGAGATAGTCTTGTCTTTTAGACTGAATGAACTGTTCTTTCCCCTGGAATGAACAAAGATTATTCTGTCTCAGAGTTTGCTAAACCAAACTTAAAAGTTTATTTCCTGACAAGTAAATAAAATTGTCAATTACCACTTCTAAAAGACACCTCTCCATTGTGTTGAATAATGACAAATACTTCTTCTTTCTGTACAGAATCAAATTCAAATCCATCCTACGATATTTCCCTTTCCAACTGATGTATAATAATAGTGACTTAGTGATTTAGTGATCAACCAATTGACCCAGCTCCTTCTTCCTCCATGCTCAAACAGCAGAAACAATTTTCATGAGTCCCTAAACGCACAGCCTTTCATTTTATACTACTGAATTTCCCCTCATTGCATTACTCCCATTTTCAGGGTTATATACCTTATTATATACCTTTCTGCATGGCATTCTATTTCTCCTTATATTTACGTTGCTAATTAACTTTGTGTCATCAGCAAATTTCATCAACTTGTTCTCGCTTTTGGTGTCCAAGCCACTTGAGGAAAAATTTAAGATTGATCACAAGACTCATCCTTCAGGAACTAGTGACACCTACACAACCCTGTACTTTCTCATTCAGCACTAACCAGTGCTGTCTCCCACTTGGCTAATCACATATTTTACTTATACTTATCCCTATTTTTCCAGGTTTGACTATTAATATCCAGATATTAATTTCCAGATATCTGGTACAGACAGATGATGTCAACCACACCTCTTTGTCATAGAAATTCATTAATTTTAGCAAAGGAAGATATCCGCTCCACCTGGCATAATACACCTTTAGTAAACCCCTGCAGCATTTATTCCACTTTGCATTATCTTCAAGCCTTAAATAATTACATTTCATGTAAAATGTGTTCTATTGGCTTGCTCGGGCTTTGTTTAGATTTTTCTTTTTCAAACATACATGATAGATTTGCTATATGCCCACATCTACCTTTGTCACGGGTCCTACAATAACATGTACTAGTTCTTTTCCAAAGTCTAGGATGGAAATTACGCAATCATTGGGGAAAAAGAACAGTGTGGCTTTGCTGACTTCCATTTACATGCCTAGTCCGCTGGCTTCCACTTCTTATGTAAGTGGAAGCCTAGCCTAGTCACATCTCCTTTGTCACTTTTATTCATCATGACCACCTCCACAGTTACATATTTTGTTTGGGATTAAAGTCCTAGGCACCTTGCCAACCCCACAAGACCTCCTCTAGTGCATCTTTCTCTTCCAATCCCTGCAGGTGATTACATCTGGGAGCCGGAGCGGCACCATGGCACAAGGAAGGCTGCTGGAGCTCCTAAATGCTCTGCTCCTCCAACCCCCTGAAATACGAGAGAGTCATTTCACAGGCAAGGAAGGTGTTCTTGGTTATGTTACTCCCACATGTCTGCAGTATGCCAAACCTAGAAGCACTAACAAAACATTACCCGAGACTGGAATTTAAGAAGGCATATATTCATGTTACAGGCATGCACATGTATCCCCACACCTAAGCCTTGCTCAGGTTTTCTAGATCATCATCTACTTAAAAATAGATTGGAACTACAATGCTCCCACCTATCGGTTCTGATCCTAAACTTGGCTAAACAGCTCCTGCTCTGAAACCTGTAGCCAGATCTATAATTTTGTCGAAGTCTTCCATTATTGTGGTACTTTACCAGATAGATCGGAAATACTTCCACAGCTCCTGACAAATTTTATTGAACCATATATGAGTCGGTAAGACAGTCAGTAAAATATTCCCTGATATTAAACTCAATTTACTTTTCTTCCATCACAGAGAGCACTACTAATCCTCTTTTTTTTTTAAATGAGGCAGAACTTTATATTAAAATGCATAATCACACTGCTTTACATTTTGTTTTAAATAAGTACATTTGCTTTTAAGAGTGCATGATCAATGTCATTGTAGCAGGAGGGAATTTTGCAGTTGCACAGAAAAAAAGGGATGAAGGATTTAGTGCTTCAAAAATGACCTGGGATTGAGAAATAGGCTCAGCTGCTGAATACCTCTGTGCAAGTGATCAACACAAAAATGGATAACATTGCCACTGACATTTTTATCACACAGTTTGAGTGTTGACACGCCAAAGAGATAATAAGAATGGTCCAAAAGATCAAAGTTCCTGTCGCAGGCTTTCTGCACTTTCAAGCAGATGATGGTACATCAATTTATACTTGGTTCAATATTTGGAAATATTCTTTTTCTTTCTTTATTCAAAGAACTTTAAGACTCATCTACATGACTTTGTACTAATGAATAGATTCTACAAAGAATCACAAAACAGGCAGGCCCATACCTATACATAAAAGATTAAAAAGTGAAATAGGATATTTCTAATGAAAAGCACTTTCTAAACATGAGAGAACAGTGGAAAAACATTAGGGGGATATTTTTCCACATAAAAATACCTGCAATATATTTGTTACCTTCCTAAAGTTAAAAACTCTATTTGTATTTTAAAGAATAAGTCACCATCATATCCCGACTAGACTAAAAGTGATTTTGTCTTGGCCATCTAGAAACAGGTCAAACCAGTTCTGAATGTCCTGCTGCTTTTGCCAAACAAACATTCTTCATCTGAGAATAAATTTCCATGCCCTGACGGAATAAGCCGCTCACAGGAGAGTGATCTAACAAAAATGACTGAGGTTCAGGATATGAATGTAAAACTGATTGCTTGACCTGCTCTGTACCACAGCTCATATCATGCATATGCACCTGAGAAGCTATTATGATTTGCACATCTTCTGTCTGAATGACTACCATCCTATCTGTAATAACTTTACCAGTTAAATCACCATCTGTTTCACAGGCTTTCTAATGTTTATATCTCCCTTTTCTGTCCTAGAAAAAGAACAAAATTGTTTTCCTGTGTTGTATGAGAAGAAGTATCCCTGCACTCAGCTGGAGAGCTAAGCTAACGTATCTTAACTATCTCTATCAAACCAAGACACAGATTTTGGCATTTGGATGAAATGAAATGAAATCCATGGTCCTGCTTCCCCTATAGAAGGCAAGATAGACCAAAAGAAACACGTTACGTATTTTCCTTCCTCCTTCCAGCCCATCGGTAGTTTCTTAAACGCTAATGTAACAGGTGATAATGAATGCACAAGAAACAGATCCCTGACATGTACCAAAGAAATGACACAGCATTTACAAGGACCCCATGTAGGTCCTATCTCAATATAACCAAAGGATATTGGGATGCTCCTGGCTAAGTTATAAACTTCAGAAACTATGGACTCTGTCTTCCACAGAATCATCAACTGGAGATTAAGTAGCTTCCATACTGCTATTCAATTCTTCATTATTAAAAACAACAAACAAACAAAAACCCCACAGCAAACCAAACTCCCTCTCCCACCCCCAAACAAACACCAAACCAATCCAAACTCAAAAAAATCTCAAAACCAACAAAGCCACATTGGCCTAACCTTGTCTACAAAACTCAAGGAAACAGGACAAATGCCCTCCACCATCAGAGGAGTTCATAATCTCATTCCTTACATTTTTACTAAACAATTATAAATACAGTCAATGCTGGCATCTGCTATAGGTAGCTCAGCGATGATATTGTGCAGGTCAGAGACTTACAGAGGTCTGGCAGGAGGGAGCTCAAAGGGAACCTTTGCAAAAGATGTCTCAATATGGATTTGCAGAAGCATTCCGGCACAGTCAGAATTGCTATTCAGCTCCCAGGACCCCGGATTAAAAAGTCAGAGTAGAGATCACAGCGACTATACACAAAATCTTTCACAATGGACAAGATTAAGATTAATCAGTTTGTCTCTCTTTATGCCTCTCCTGGACATAGTCAGAATCTTTTGGTTTTTGTTAACACTGAAAAAAAGTGTTACTCAATTAAAATGACAAATACACATTAGAAACTGACCACTTACAAAAGGAGCTTCTGCTATGCTTCTGTATGCTGCTCTATTATTCAATTTTACTGACACAGAGAAAAATTACTTTCCACTAGTTAGTTGTCATAGTCTGCTCTCTTCCCTCCCCACGACAAGCAGTTCAGAGAGTTAGCAATACGGTGCCATCTATCAGGAAGCACAGAGGCAAAACAGTTGTGAAATCATTTTCCTAATGCACATACACCCTTAGTCCTCCCCTCCCTCTCTCTCACACACACCCCTCTTTTGTTAGAGAGATTTAAAATTTGCTGGGAACTGCACCCAGGATGGATAAATCTGTCAAATAAAACAACAACTGAGCAACAAGCCCTTCCTGTCCACACCACAGTTCTACTCTCTTCAAAGTGATCAAAAGCCTTCAGAGCATTTAGTTGATAACTTAGAGACGTAGGCTTAATGCTCATTACTGTAACACTGAACTATGCTGGCAGAAAAGCCAACAGCCCAGGAAACCCTTGCCTGACCCCAAGCAACACGGGGCAAAACCACAGAATGGCATGGCAATCGCAAGGAGGAGTCCCAGGGGCGGACTCGGTCCTTCCCTTGCCCCACGGCAGGGTTACCTACACCAGCCCTTTCCCCAGCCAAAGGCTATCTAGCGTTTTATTAAAGGACCTCCAATAGCAACATCTTCACAACCTCCCTTTGCACATGCAGCTATCTAGCAATAGTAACCTCTAGTCTGAGTCAGCTTTACTGGAGCCATTAACCACAAGTTTTTCCAAGGAGCCAAGCAAGAGTTAAAGCTTTCAAAAGACGTCTCATTGGTGGCAGTTGCAAAAGTTACTGGCACAGAAGGGACAGAACAAGACGGGTACTAGCTCAGAGCAAATTTTGACCAAAATGATTGAGAAAAGCAAATCTACTCAATAAATTTTGAAAAAGAAAAAAAAAACCTCAGAGAAAAGGAAAAGGGAAATTACTATAGCTCTGAAGTTTCTCACTCCATTGCTACAAGAAAATGGGAGTTGTTATGCTACTTTAAAAAGTTGCAGAGCATTCTCAATGGAGAGTTCCCTGGGAATCTGAAGCCAAAGCAAGGCTCCCACACTGGTATTCCAGGATGAAAAGTAGGGCCCTGCAACCTTTGAGATGTCAACCTCTCTTTTTATTTTCTAATTCTTTTTTAATTGCAAGACTACTAGCAGGGAGAATATCTTGGGCATACAGACTTTTATCAGCTCGAAATAAAAGAAGTTCCAAATGTTCAAGAGGAAGCTGGAAGCTGGCAATGCTACACTGTCTTGTCACCTGCAAAAGGAAAGAATTCATGTACAAAGTCAGTGTCTTCTTGCTATTAAAGCAAGCAACAGCTGAAAAACTCTGCCGCATGAAGCATCTCTACTCATCTTCCTTGTAGTCACCTTCAAAAGTCACCTAGGATTTTGAAGTACAGGGCACTGAAACAAATGTTCAGTGTCTTTTAAAGTGTCCAGAAATGAACGAGCTGCCAGACTCATCAATTTCTAGAAACCAAGGTGACAGAACTATCAAAGACCCAGCGAAGTAACCACTGCGTTGTCTTGCCTGACCTTCTGTGATGATGTGCAGAGGAATGCAGGAACCACAGGCCTTATTACAGGGAAAGAGTTCTTTGTTCCTGTAGCTTTCAAAACAAAGTAGAATGATCTTTTCCAATGCAGTTGAAGCAATTCTATCACCAGAGTAATTTTTTCTGATGTCTGAGCTGCCTCCTTCAGCACCAGTTCTCTCCCTACACACAAAGAGCCGGCGAAAAGACAGAACGTGGGTAGCTGAGCTTTCATCCACAACCCCAGCAGCAATCCTTGTTAAAGGAAAGATGTACACTAAAAATAATAGTGATGGTCTGCATATGGTCATTACTGTTTATATGCTGTCGGACACAAGTCCGGATAGGGAGGCAGCTAAGCACGTGGTCCAGGTCTCTTGCAAGGATAAGAAGCCCACTGCTTGGAAGGAGATGATGTGATGAACAGACACTTGGAAAACCAGACTCCCTGAAATCTGGATACCGCTTTTTTGGCACTCAAGTGCCCTGACTGTTTATTCCAGCTCATTTTCACAGACTCATAGGACAGACTCTGTCAGAAACCCTCTCTGCCCTTCCCACCGCCCTTCAACCCACTCCCTCACTTCAGTCTTGGTCTTTTTACTCCTCTTTTGTTTGGGGGGGGTTTCCCCCCCTCCTTTTGTTTGGCAGACATAAAAAGAGAGAAAGAAAGATGATGGGTGACCTGAAGAAAGGATCAATCTATGCACTGAAAGAAAAGAGGCCTGACATGGTCGTCAGTAGATTACACAAACAGGATGATCTATAGTGCTAAGTGCCCTGACTACCTGTCCTGCGACAAAAGAACAGTTCAAAAATAATTATTCCGAGAGAGAGGAATTCAAATATCACATCCAAGCACAAATATCTATGGAATAATTCAAGTACAGGTTATTTGATAATAAATTCATCAGTTTTACCTATTTAAAAAAAATCAAGCTCCTTAATAATTACTTTATGTGAAAATTTTAGAAAATGTTGATTAATTCTTACACCTGTCATGTCCAGCTAAACTACCAAAATAATGTAATGCTTAATCTATGATTGGACTGTCTGGTGGTAGACTTTTGCTTTACGTCTGTGCTGTAGAAAGCCTAATTTAAGCTAGTTTAAATTTCAAACAAGAAACAGGTAGTCAGGGAATTAGTATTGACATATTTTGCTTCCTGAGATCAGTAACCTAAACAGTCTCCAGAAGGAAATTAAAAAATTAATGCTTTTTATGAAAAAAAAAATAGGTTTGTAAAATAGACACCTAATATAAAGATAAGAATAGTTATGGTTAAGACTGCAACTTCAAAAACTGATATAGCACGGAAAATTAGAGCTAAGATTTCAGCTGCCTTTTTAATTAAAGTATTTTACCTCTTAAAACACATTTCAGTAGCACAAAAGAACTTGAACTGCATTCTGTTCTCAGTTGCCTGACATAACCTATCAATTCACAGTGAGATAAAATGAGATGTTATCCATAAATGCTGAAACACTGGACCATTTATTAATCAGTCTGCTTTTTGAACTGAGTTTCCTATCGATATATTATGAAATCTAAATTTGTTTTACATAGAGAAGCAGGTATAAAGTCAATGGCAAACACACTGTAATAGCAAAACCAGTTAGTGCTTTTATATACAGTATAAACTGTCATAGAAATTAAAGCAGCAGATGTACAGAGTAACAACAGTAAAACAGTGCAAGGTATTAAAAATCCTATGAAAAAAAAGAATCTCACAGATGCACAAGATCCACAATGTTGAACTCAAATCTTATGTCTTTTATGTACCTGACCATCTTTAATGCTGTAATGAAAATCACAGCTTCCTAAATAATATTACACATACACTATGCCTACTCCTCTTCACGTCCACCTAGATTTGTATACGTACAGCACTCTCTATATTGACAATTTCAGCTCATATTCATTTTCCACTCCTTTTGCATGCTTATATTAATTTTATATTTCATTCATGATAGGGTTCATTTTACTTCATTGACAATGGGGCAAAACCTTTAAAGAAGCATTGGAGTCGTGACTGCTGTAACGCCGAGTAAGATGGCACTTCACTGTGCGTGTGCCCAGTTGCGTGCTGCTCCCTACTCCTGTACCGACAACCACCTACTTCTCCCTTGGGTTTATTAGACCTGCTATGGAAGGCCCCTTCCAGCTACTTCATGAGACAATCCTGCTTCTGTGTAGGTCACCTGGTAAAATGGGAGACAATAATCTGTTTTACATGCTTACTTGCTTAGTTTCTTAAAGATCGGTCACCTTTTAAGGATGCTGGGCTATTTTTTGCTTTCCAAATGAGAAGTTAAGCATGACCATAGACAATACCGAGGCCAAGGATCTCACTGAATTCAGTTAACTAGTAGCCCTTTACAAATCTCTTTCCCAAAAAATCATGACTCCCAGGTTCTGGCTCTGAACTGACCCTACTGTCAAAACTTCCCCGTATGCCACCTTTAACAGGAGTGCTGCAGGCCGTTTCTCCCAGCCTGACGCACCGTGCTTGTGAGGTATCCAGGCAGCAACTTCAATTAAATTTAACTTCAGCAAGAAAGACCTCTCAAGTGTAACAAAGAAGATATTACAATACCTACACTTAATCCTTTTTACCAGATTGCCCTACATTGCTTTGGGTCTATGACCTGGAGTAAGAAGTGACTGCACACAATTTTCAGAGGATGCAAAATGACTGACAACAGCATATAACACCTTAAGTAAAAAATGAAGGAGACAGTCCACCATCAGACTATCGAGACAAACAGCAATAGTCTTTCCTTAAAAGGAAAGAAATCCCTTTGCTAAGCAATCTTTTCCCTTCATGATACCCCCACCCCAGTGAGGATCTTTATTTCCCCCCCTTCCCTCTGGAACTGCATTTTTCCTCAAGAGCAAACACCTCCCGCTGCCACCTTCCCGTTGGACGCGGGGAGATGAGGGCTTTTTTGGCTGAGACGTGGCAGATGGCACCCTTAGAGCTGAGATGCCCCAGGATCCTCTCCTCATGGTTGACATGGCTTGTTAAAGCAGTCAATAGCAATGCCGGTGCTCGAGGACTGTCTGCATCCCTATCTTCTTCCTGCAGCAGCAGCAAAGGCATTTCAAAGGAACGGGCATTAATAGGAGATTTCTTGATTCACCCTGACTGGCTGTTAGGAGCCCTGAAGAGTTGGTACCACAGCCATGGAGACAGATCCAGCGAGCATCACATGTCCCCAGTCACTGACAGTCTGTGGCTTTTCCAGAAATGTCAATGCTCACAACATCTGAGAAGCGGGAAAGAAAACATAGAAGCCCCTAACATATAAATAAAGGGAAAGAGCTTTCCTTTGCTCCCTTTACACCAGGTAAATACCGAGGTGTATAATACCAAGGTCATGTAGAAAATTACACTATTATATCATACATTACAAACATTACTTGATGCTTCTTTTTAAAAAAAAATCCCACAGAATTCACGTATGTATGTTCTTTTAAATACAGCATTATATACTCAACTTCTGAAGCGTATGTAAACATGTACCTCAACTGACCAGAACAAGCATGATAAACTACAGAACTATGTTTAAAACTGTATTCACCACATACCTCTGACCTCTCTACTTACATTTAACATGCTAATTCATATTGATCAATACCAGTTCTGTGACGGCAAGCTTCACAGCTTCAAACATCTGTCTCTATGGGGAAAAAGGACCCTCAAAAATAAAAACAAACCCTAAAATCTTCAGAAAGAATTCTTCTTCTTAAACACATAAATAACCCTTCAAATTGTACTGCCTTTAGGCTTGAATGGTCAATATTGATTCAAAGTTATATTCTTTCATTGTGTCACAGACAAACACGGGATCTTTCATTCCTTCCTCTGCTCTTCCTGATATTAGATCTAACGGATCACAAAATCCCAGACCTTAAACCCTTCAACACTGCATGCCTGTAGTTTTGCACTGCCTCTTAAGCAAGCCTTTGGTTTTATGGCTCTCTTCCTAGACCTTAACTTCATCAAACAACAGTAAACCTAAATAATTCTGTTGACTTCAGCAATCAATTTCGGGATTCAATGCATTTCTGGATGTGCGCTCGGGGGGAGAAGGGGAAAGGAGAGGGGCTACAAGAGGACCTGGGAACCACAGTACTTGATACGGCAATACTGCATTAGAAAGCACCATGAGCAGGAATTATAAAACTCTGGGGACCTTTTTTGCACATGTACAAGGAACGTGCTTTAAATAAAAGAAAAGCTGAATGCCAAAATGCCTAGAGGGTCGGACAGGCTCTTTGTGAACTGCCAGACAGAACCAAGACACTGGAAAAAACAGTCAAGTGCCACTGTGGATCTTGCTGTCAGTTATTAGGCAAAGAAATAATACGACCTGCACAGCAGAAAAGGCCTTGCTTCAAAATGGATACAGTAGCTCGGAGTATATATGGGTATCCATAGACAAACCATCTCTCAGCTTGTTAACGGAGGGTTATATGTCCTGGCAGGTCTCTGGAGACTGTGTTGCACAGACCGAAAACATCTCTGTAGCAGTTTCAGCTAATAGGCCTTTCTGCTTCCTAATGGCTCCAAATATATCTTTTGTGATACAAGCCTCTTGCTTTTAGCTAGCCAAAGTCTGGCGAGTGACTTATCTCCAAAACATCAGCACAGATTATTTGTATGTGCCCAGTTCGGGAATGCAGTCGATACAGGCTTTCTTAAATCAGCATAGGTCTGGCAAGAAGTTACATCAAACTACAGACGTTCAATACCAAACTACAGAATAGATAGCTGGATCCAGCCATCATCCAAATGGTCCAACTCCCAGTGGCAATTACCAAGGCTGTTTTAGCATACTTAGCATCCTTCGTACCTCCTTCACAAACCACAAAAGAAGTTAACGTTATTCTAAGCAGCATTATTTCACAGTCTCTCTGTAACCAAAAGGATAATAATAATTTAAAAAAAAAAAAATCAACCATAATTTAAAAAACAAACAAAAAAACCCACCAAAAAAACCCCACACCATCACACCAAACCAGCTTACTTATATATATTTCTCTATGGGAAAGGATTGAAAAAAAAATCTGCACTTTAACTAACTTATTTTGTAATAAATAATGGGAGCATAAGCATGTCTCTGTTTGCAATTAAAAAGCCCCAAGAAATTCTTCTCTGCTGGCATTTTTGGATAAAATTTTAGCAGAGTCTCCAGTCTGTCTAATTGCTATGATACCGTACGCAGGCTGCCTCAAAGCACAGAACATATGGCATCCTCAAAGGATTTGATATCATTTTTTCTTTAAAACGTGCAAGTCAGTTGGTCATTGTTACCCCTCTGTGGAATTACTCAAACAGCTGCTGCCTTCCAACTAAGAGGTAAGAAAATCTTTGTCTTTTTTGTTGCTGTTAATTTCACTGACACACTTCTGTCATATAATGAGAGTCGGTAATATGCCTATAATGCATTTTAATGTTGCATATTTGATCCATGGTGTAAACAACACTTTGTTGAAGACTGACATCTACAAAAGGATGCTTTTCATGTTGCTTGCAAAGTAGTCTGAATCATGAAACACACATTTTAAATGGCAAGAAATTCATTTAATATCTAAACCTATATGAATAATGATACGCTGTTGATGTTCACTTCTACAGAATCACAAATGTGACACTTGAACCCACTTACAATGCATAAAATGTATTGTCTTTAGTAACATTTTAAACTCTTTATCACCAAATAGATTATTTCTTTTAAAATTGTCCTTTACCTACTGAATAATGATTTGCTAAAATGTACTTTTAGTTTATGATTGGAAAGTAGATGTGTCTAACGATACCTTATTCATTCTACATACAGCAGGGTTATGAATTTCATAGTTTTCTGAGTTCTTATCTTCCACGGTTCACAGATCCCATCTCTCCTTGATCATCAGGGTATCTCCCCAAATTGAACCTTTTTTTTTTTTCCTTTCTACTCCTTCAGACTGACAAATTTTTCATTCTCTATCAGAAGATTAATGAAATAATAACTAAAGTGAGAAAAAGAACACACCACCAAAAGATACAATGATAAATGACTAAAAAACCAAATCTCACAAAGTAGAGAAAAAAATAAATGGAAATGAGAAAGAGAAATAATCAAATCATGATCGTGCACCATAGGAACCATATATGAACATGACATCCTCCCACATGTGATGGGGGGGGGGGGGGGGAGCAGCCCAAAATATTTTTTAAATTAAGTCATAGGGACATTCTAATAGAGATTATCCTGGATCTAGCAAGACAGTTGCCCAAGCTTTGTTTTCCCTATTTTTTTCCTTCTTTTGAGTTTTAGTTGTAGCTCACATTTCTTCATAACACTTATGACCTTCTCTTGCAGTGGAAGAACACCAACAAAAAACAGTTAACAGTTAAAAGTTTCCAGAAGCAGCAGATGACAAGCATTATTTTTATAGCCTAAAGACTGCAGTTTTATTACAGGTTACTAATAAATAATTTATACTATTATAGAAAAAGTGCATAAAGTCCCTCCTGATACTTCAAAGGCTCATATTAAACCATATTTTCAAAATCTTTATGAATTCCAACACACCTATATCAAAGAACAATCTATTCTGAGAAAAGACTATCATTTTACTATATGTTAAGTGCCAATAGTACATTCTTGGCCCTGTAAAAGATGCAAGTAAGCAGGCAATAAATTACTGAAGAACACTAACTACGTAAAAGATACAAAATGACACAATAAAGGAAGAATTCACAAAGCACCTGATCCACAGTACACAGCCAGTGGGAATCTTTCCATTAACTTCAAAGACTTTTAGATAGCTCCTAACAGACACAGATCAGCAACAGTTTTGGTTTAACATAATTACCTGCGCCCCCCCCCCACACACACAGTGTCCCCAGCTTCAGATGTAATGGGAGAGGCAGAGAACACAAGTTAAATGTGTAACATATTAGAATCTCAGCAAACAACTTTCAACAATTTCAGAAGTACCAATTATTCAAAGAATTTATTAGAATTTGTAATACTCTGGGATATGTCCTTTCATGTTTAGGTCCTGCCTAAAACTCAAAAATATAAAGCACTTAAAAAATACATATATATATGTATATAAAAAAGTCATTGTGCTGTGCTGTGCCATTCTTCCTAGACTTTTACAGTTTCTCTCATTCCTATAGTCTCATAGAAAGACATCCATCATCTTTTTTATCAAAACTATTTTCTTTTTATCATGGCTCCCTCCCACAAAAATATTTCTATTAAGTTTTTCTTTTACTTTTATCAATGTAGGGGATTGTTAAGAATATCAAAATCTTTTCACTGGGATGTAAGTTACCTTGAGAACAGACACACATTTTTTGCCAAGACGTGAAACAGACATTTCTCAATTATTTCAAATTTCAGGAGTTATAAGAAATAGTTGGATATGTGCACACGCACATTTACATTACACGCAGTGTATGGTAGGGATATATTCTTGTCTATAAAGCCCATCATCAGCTTGAAAATAAAATTACTAGTGAGGTGACACTATCATTCTCTTATGGCACAGCCAAAAAGTTTCAGATAATTATAATCATTTTACAATTTTCACTGATGGAAGTCAAGAGTTTCCATGGTGCAGAGAGAGAGATTTTCTTGTCAAATCATTTGTAAGAGATATTTGAAAGAAGCTTTACTACATACTTTTTCAAGCATTATTTGCACTTAAGCCTGGTTGTGTAGGGAAACCAAAGACATTTAAACAGTAATACTTGAGGTAGTTTGCCTGCTTATTAGATCGTGCAACTTTAGTTAACTTTAAAAAAAAAAAAAGTAACCACAGTGCATCTGTGCAGCTCCGGAATTAAGAGCTGTATAACAAACAAAGTTTATCAATTATTAACTTTAATGCCTTGGTAAGCTATGTGAGCTCTAAAGCAAAAAATATGTTACATGTAACACCTGGTTACACCTCAAAGCCTGCACAACAATTGAAGGGAAGAAATAAGCACACATGCACGTGAATGGCATCCCCATCCCCTAAGTGTTCTCATCTACCCTATGAGGACACATTAGGTTTTGGTCTTTCCTGTCAGAAGCCATACTTTTCATTTTCCACCTGCTTCTAAGCAGGGGAAGGAACCCCTACTCAGAAAATGTGCCTTCTATTCAAGAAAAAAAAAAAATCTGAAGTATTTTGACAACTAGTTAACCGAAACGTCAAAACTAAAAAGGCCCGTGCTCCTCCAGTGGTCACATCAAGTTGGGATGGGCTGAGAAGAGTTTCAAGACTTCAACAGCGAGTCCAAAAGCCAAATCCCTCCTTCCCCCAGCGAGTGAGTGATAGCCTTTCACTGCTGATGACATTGTAATGGCCCTTTCACACCTTTGTGAACTTTCTTAAGCGCCAGCAACCTGCTAAGCAAATGGATGATCTACTTCAGTGACTCTCAGAGCAGGGGACAGACATTTCTTTCAGCCATGCCAGCTGAAGCAGCTTCATCTCCTCCACCATCCTTCTCCCCCTCCTGCCCCCAAAACTCATTCCCTCTGCTACATTGCCATCTCAGTTGAAGAAAAATGTCCTTTATTGCCATACCTCCATATATGATATTTCATAAGACAAAAAGGAACTCTGAAGGATGTCTGTTTTGAATTGTTACAGATTGATTTCTCAGCCACTTCTGTATTAATAAGTGAGCACCATGCAGTTAACATAAGACTGTAGCTCAAAACACAGTTTAATGAACTTAAAAAAAAAAAACACAAAACAAAACCAAGAAAACCACCCTTCAATGTATGAATGATTTTAAACCACAACATTCACCAAGAAGACGACAGTAGGATAGGACTCTTATCTAGCCATCTATGCGGCTGCGAGATTGCGGCACAGAACTTCAGCCTGCTCCGATCACACACGGATTGCAGTCGGTACTCCTCACGCGTGTGCAAGGCGTCACCCACAGCTTCCCGGGTTATGCACAGAGAGAAGGGGAAAGCTAACACCTCCCTTTCTCACATATGGTGCTAGCATATGCTGAACAGACACCAGAATTGTAGAGCTGCAGACGGAGAAGTAAAAACCTCTGCTTCAATCCACGGAGTGAACAGGGTCAATTCCAGCAGTTTAATACCAGCAGTATGTCAAAATACGGTACACTGAGCTCCTACGGTAACACGAGGTAAAGATTTAAGTGATGATCATCATCTGGTTGACAGCCTGCAGGTCACACTGTTAGAGCAGTTACTGGTAGGATTACACAGAGCTGACAAAATAACTGGTCTTTGGTGTCTTTATTAGAGAAGGCAGATAGAAGGAAAGCTGATGTCAGTTATGATAAAAACATATAAAATTCTTAAACCTAGATTATAATGCTGGAGTATTAGAAAACAAGGAAGTGCTTCTGATCTGTATTTCTGAGAAACAAAATGACAAAGGGGGGAGAGAGGGGGGGAGAGAGAGAGAGAGAGAGAGAAAGAAAGTTCTAGACTAGATCATAGCATTGGTACATAGTATTAAGAAGCAAAACACTTTCAATTTTTTTTTTATTTTTTTGGCTTAAAGACTTCAACTGTTGGCTGCTTTTTTCCCCAGTAGGAAGAAGTATTCCACAGTTCATTTAGTGAAATGGCAAATGATATTTTACCGTCATGTTACTAAACTCTGGATTTTTACCATAGGGGGAGAAAACTGTTAAAAATGTGCCCAACGCAGTTTAGATCGCTGCCAGTTTTTACTGGCTACTCTCAAAGAGATAGCATATTTGCACCCAGTGAATATATTCTCACTATACAGGCATAGCACAGAGTTCTTGGCTCCAAACCACTGTGTGAGGCGAATCTGATTTTGTGTGCTCAAATCACAGCTGTATGTCTGGTTATCTGCAATCAGAGAAAATCAGGCAGGTAGCGCAGTACTGTAAGTGCTGTGCCAAACCTAAGTATCTGATAAACATAGTTAGCATCACCCCGGCCCATCTTGACACATCAGCCATCTTAAGATGCTGGTGAAGCTCTACTAAAATGCTGATCAAATAGCTCATAGTCACTGACGGGGTGGTCCATCCTTCCTTGGTGCTCCTCAGCTCCCAGAAATGCAGTCAGGATCTCTCCTTGGCCCAGTTCTCTCAAGTAAGCTGGTCCAGACTTAAATCAGGAGAAAGCAATTCACTTTTTTTTCCCCTTCTTTCCATAAGTTAATTTTCTAACAGCGCAACAAACTAAAGTGATTCATCAAGGATCAGATGAGCACCAGTGCCAGCAAGATCACAGTTCCTGGTAAGAGCCCCAGGATGCATGAAAGCCGCTCTCAGCAGCAGCAAGCCATTAGATCGCTCCAGTCACTTTGTGTAATTCTCAGCCTACGTCCAAACGATCAGCGATGATGTTGTTAGCTATGGCCAGAGAAGAGGGAAAAAGGCAAGGAAGACAATTAATGGATGCTTTTTATCCAGCCTTTCACAGCAATCGGTGAAGTATTAATTCTGCTCATCTTTTGCATAGGCAGGCACAAAAGTGCTTTTTTATAGCTACAGGCTAACACTTAAATTTAAAAGCACTACAGAGACGCTTTAGTACAGAGCACTAATTTGACAACTTTAGAAGCAGCAAGTTGGTTCAGATACGGAGAAAGATTTGACGCTATAACTTGGCTGGGAAGCTAAAAAAAAAATTGAAAGCACAAGCAGTCTGCAAGATGCCAGAAAAGCTACTGATCTAAGCTAAACTTGGAAGTCCATTCTAGTTGTACAGAAAGCTAAGAACAATTTTATCCCAATCTGGCCTGCTCACCCAGAAGAAAGCAGAAAGTTTTGAAGCCCTGAGTCAGGGAGACCAGGGGTCCAACCACAGAGCAGCTTGAAAACCAAAAGGATTAAACAAACTGGCTGTACGCTTTGCTACAAAAACCGTAAGCTGTATGTTCCAGGCCTCACAAATATACTGGTCTTTACATTAGAAGCAGCGCAGCTTATAGAAATCACCAGGTCGCCTAGCTCAAAGCTTCAAGTAAAATAAATAAATAAGTATCTTACGCTTTTAAAAACAAGGAGAACAATCACAATGTAAGATCTCACAGAGTTAAGAATCCTGCCAAAGATCAGCTTTTGGGGCTTAAACAACAGTTCAGGGAATATAGACCGCTACAGATCTCTACAGGATGCGCAGCTTTGTTTGTGGTACCATGCCTTGAAGTGCACTTCCCATATGTATTCTAAAAAAACGGCACCAAGGGTGGGATTCTGTGTTTACTGCCTCCTAAGGATCCATCATTTCTAAATGAAAACGCGGTATTTGTTAAAAATTAAGCACCAGATCCTTCAACTCATCTCAGGATCTTATGCAGAATGGCAGTTCCTTCCTGGCATCATTAATTAGCGTTAGCAATAAAAGGAAACACATCTCCAAAGATGATACTCTGGCACAGTTGTCTAGTAACTACTTCATCTTCAAACCATATTCTCTCTTTCACTAGCACAATCAAAGAGCCTCCAAAGATTTTGCACAGGGATAACTTGCAGCTATGTACATAATGTCAATAAACGATACACCAAAAATAAAAAAAATCCAGCTCGCTTGCTTTCAGTTACCCCTCATTCTTCTTAGCTTTGGACAGCCAAAGGTAGGACAAACTTTGTTGTTTGTCTTGGTAGGCCTTTTTTTTTTTAATTTTTTCTTCTTTTAATAAACTAAAGCATCTAGATACAATTACGATTTCATAAAATGAACCCATTTAATGGGGAAAGATGTACTTTGTGGGATCGCATATCAGAGTAGAACTGTTTTTTAAAATCAAAGTTATGTCATGACCATTCTCTGTAAACATATATGACTACCTGGAAGTCATGCTTCTATTCAGCAGAAATGTAAAGCAACTCGCTTTGCTGTACTCTGGTGATGCCAGATAATAAAGACAGGAAAAAATTGCATAAAGGGAATACTGGGAACAGTCTGGCAGAAAAGGTGGAGACAACTGATGGGGATAGGGAGAAAATGAAAATTTACTAACTTAATTTTCCCCTTCAATCCAAAATCTATAGTAGTAGTAATAAAACCAGACACAACTGAGTGTATTCAGATACCTTAAATAATAATATACTAAATAATAAAATGGTAAATCAAATTTATTTGCGATGTCAATATCATAAACTGAACTGGAACTGTGATAAATTGGAACGGTGATAAATTCAGCATCAGCAGCCCACAGAAAAGTGCGTATATACACTGTGCATACACCTCTTCTTACAGTTTCCGTCACTAAACAAATTCTTGCCCAGTTATATGTAGCTACCAGTCCCAGTTGCTCCTGAAAATCCACACATCATCAATCAAGCTCAACTGCTCACACAGAATGTATTATTGGAAAGTCAGTCTAATACTGGACAGCCAAGGTAATGTTGATGAGAGCAAGATTATAAAGTAAGTTTGACATTTTTACACTAAATCAATTCTGAGTTATGTGTGGATAAAAAAAATTGTTAAAAATCCACAATTTTTTTCCTTTTTCTTCCCAAAGTGATAAACTACCACTGCTTCAATCATTGCACAAAACAACCTGGGCAGTTATCCTCACACTTTCCGCGAAGAACCTGTGTCCTTACACAGGCTACACATAACCCGTTCCGTGCAGAAAGGAACTTCCCATACCCTACAGTTCACAAGGGGAATAAATCAACCTCAGGTTTAAGCTGATAACTGCTACATAAATTAAGTAGGGATCACCACAGCATTCAGACAGTCATTACTACCATTCTGTAGCACAAAAAAAGC
The DNA here is from genome assembly GCA_009819775.1 of Phoenicopterus ruber ruber. Taxonomy (NCBI): domain Eukaryota; kingdom Metazoa; phylum Chordata; class Aves; order Phoenicopteriformes; family Phoenicopteridae; genus Phoenicopterus; species Phoenicopterus ruber. The sequence goes on along the minus strand of CM020215.1, from coordinate 52,957,452 downwards.
AGTAATCCTACTACAAGACTTTTCAAATATAAACTCACTAAAATCCACATAAGAAAAGCATTAGCTCTTTACTGGACAAACTAAACAAGCTCCAAACAACATGAAAATCACTTTGGAGGACTACTTGAATACATATTTTACCTCAGCCTTCTGCGTGGCAAACTGCTATTGCATCAGTCTTATGTTCACACTTGACCTGTTACTGTGTACCATGTGTCCATACCACACCTCATCTCAGCTGGAAGGTCAACCAACAGTTGTGAAATGATGAAGAGCAGCTTTTTGAACCATCTCCCAGTACAAATGGACTAGCATTTTTAGTCTGCTTCAGAACTTCGACAGACACTGTTAGCCCAACTGCAGACAGGGCTTGTTTCATCTTGCCCTGAGACAGAGCACAGCAACTTCACCATCAGATGCTACATCTCAGCTGGGATGCCAGAGCTAAGAAACAGGCACTGGACATTATGGCTCCATGACACACAGTGTATGTTCAGCCAGGAGATCAGGTCCCTGGTCCGTTACCTCCATCTTACTGGAATTACAGAATAAGCGTGTTCTGGGTTACCCCCAGATCAATACAAGGCATGACAGGGGCAAAGATCTCCATATAGGCACAGTCAAAGACTGTTCACATCCCTCCTTTCACATGCAGTTTACTAAATCAGTGTGAAGATGCACTAAATTAGAGAGAAGAAAAAAAGTATTAAAATATTATGTTGAACAATTATTTTTTTTTAATACCACATACAGAAGATTTTCTCTGTCAAATTGCAGTTTGCCAAATGTGGTTGCAGTTATCTATTTACAATATGAAATAATCCCCCAATAAAAAAAACTTAGCTAGAGGAATATCACAGAAACCTACAAATGATCTTCTGAGAGAAAAAAATATTTCGTTTACAAAGAATACATATTGTACTGAGACTACGGCATGTCAGTATCAGCTAAAGGAAGGGAAGGACTCCAGTGATGACCCGAAAGGACTGTAATTCACAGAATGAAGAAAGTGGATTACTCAAATGTACTCTTAAAGAGCTGATCTTTATATGACTCTTTCTCCAGGAAAGAGTGCTAAAAATAAACAAATGAAGGAACACAAACAAGCAAAAAGCATGCTTAAGCCAGATAGATTCCTCAAGTAAAAGCATAAAATGGGATGATCAAAACATAGAATTTCTGTTACCAGAAGTCAAATATTTTGAAGAAAAAAAAATCTTCTCTAGTCAGCTGAATACTAAAAACATCTGATTTAAGAAAAAATTTACTCTGACTGCCAAGACAACCTTACTGCCTTGACTCCCACGAATATAACTTGTTCTCCCTGATGGGAAAGGGGAACGGCACAGAATTTCTGAAAGCCTCTAGGTAAAACTGGGATTCGCAGGGTTCTCAGGTTGTTTGCAGCATCACAGGGAGGTGCAAAGTCTTCAGGAGCCTGTAATTGAGACCAAGTGCTGATGACTTTCAGGCACTGAGCAAAGTCAGGAAGACCACAGTCCTCGTGTAGCCCACCATACACTGCAGCAAAGCACGTGCTCTGGTAAAAGTCTGTTAAATTGAAACATTTGCACTTCTCTGAGCTAGCATCTTCCAATGAAAAATTATTTCCTTCGCCTTTCAGTAGAATTTGAAAAGAATTACAAAGAGCAGGAAAATGATAAATTCAAAGCCACTCAACTATTCAGTGGAAGCGCTAGGAATAAAGCTCTGCAGTCCCTGCCATCTGTAGTTGTGGTCTGTTATCACAAAATCCTCCTCCTAAAATCTCCACCTGCTGCTTCATCCAGCCTCTCATGATTTCTTAACTTTCCATGAGGACACACAAGATTGGGGAGCTGGCCTTGTTGGGTGTAAGAAATGGTAAAAGATGGGGAACGCTTTGTTTCATTTCACCGGGTTGTTTTTCAGCTGGATCAGTCCCTTAATTCGGTCACTGCACTGACCACACCAGCACTTCTGCCAATACAGCTGAATGGTTGACAGTGGGAATGGGCATCAGGGAGCAGCAACATTAATCCGATCCTGCAATATCAAACCACAGTCTTTTCATTAAATTAATTAACCTTGATTTAATTAACAAGTGAATTAAATAACTCCTCTTTCAGAGATGGAAACCCATGTTGTCAAGAAGATCCTAGACTCATGACAAGCTCAGACCCTAATGTGCTACATCTGCTCTTGAGCAGACACTGAAGGCAAACGCTAGAAATATTTAACAAGGTCAGAGTCTGCCAGTGTCATGAGGGCTTAGAAGCATTTTACATCTCTGCATCTGAAGCCCTCATAATGCCTGATGTGAAGAAAAAACTCACATGCTGTAGCTACGCTGCCTTTTAGGTCTGGAGCTAAGTGGTTACTGTTAGCTCAGGAGAGATCTGCACGTGTTCTCTTGTGCAGGGTGAACATGCCATTGCAGTCCCAAATGGCCTCAAGTCTGCTTTCTGTAGTTAGCCAGAAGGTGGAAATATGTTTTTGAAATTTAAGCTAATTATTAATATCATCTTTTCTGAGAACAGAAATAGTATAATTACTCAGTGTTACACTTAGTAGATTGCCTCAGGTGAGAGGAAGTATATATCCATATATCAAGTCTGTGGATTCTCTTTAACGTCTTTTACGTTTATCTTTTACATTATGATTCTCTTTTACTTCTTAGCAATGCTTTGCTTGGGGAACATTATAATACATCATCGAGTACCTTTTACGCTTGTGCAAGTACTCATATCCTCAGTCTTAACTCTTCATTAAGACAACTGTCAGCTGTTGTTTGGGGGGATGGAGTTTTTAAATCAGAAATGAAATGCATCAAAATAATCTCATGTTTTAAAACTACAAGAGTGGTAGTTTTACTAAGGTAATCGCTTCTCCAGTATTCTGCATTCAATCCTATACAAAATCAATAGTGAGAAATATCACCAGACAAAAGGATACAATGCTGATAGATTATGTGTTGATTTACATGAACGTCAACATATTGGGAAGCATTACAAACCATTTAATCTACCATCAGAGTAGAGAACATTTAGGAATGAAAAAAAGACCAATAGTGCTTCATACACAATTTGGCTTTAGGGACCAGATGTATTATAGCTTCCATATGTCTCAGCCTACTAAATGCATTTTTAATGGCAAGTTCTTGCAGAGCAAAATCTGCACAGTAGCTTGGGTAGTCTGTCAAAAGGAAAAATCATTTCATCCAGATTTACCCTGAACTTTATTTCAATGATGCTTCTGCATGTTCTAGGAGCCCCACAGGGGTCACAGAGGGACTGAAGCATCAGAATGCTATATTTCCTAACACAAACCACAATAAGCCTTTCTGGATATTCTACCAATGTCAGGGGCATCTTATGACTCAGTATCTCAGGCCATACTGACTAAGTATCTTGAAACTTTCTGCAGATAGTGATAGATCATTAGTACTGGAGCACTACCAGACCAATTACCCATTTGTGTATCAGAACAAAACTGTTCCAAGCAATTGTCCCTCAAACAACAATGCTCTGGGTGCTGCAGTTCCTCAGACCTTTCAAATTTAGAACAATTTTTCTTGTTCAGTACTGACTCTAAAGGCCCCAAAGACCCCCAGTGGAATCAAAACCAGCAGAGTCCTAAGTTTCATTGCACAAGCAGAAACTCAAGATAAACAAGGCACAGATGATTCATACCTGAAAATTACTTTTGCCAAGAGGAATGAAGGGCTAAGCGAGCGTTACTTGATGCAACCCAATGTGCCAAGCTCTCTTCTCTGGGTTCCCCGACATGTATTGTTCATTGAGTCAACATAATAAAGCCCAAGTTTTGTAGGATAATTAGCATTCCTTTAATAAATATTACAAGGCTTCAATGATTTAAACGTGCTCAGACAAATTACCTCAGATCTGCTGCATGTTAACAGTGCATGCACAAACTGTTCATTGCAGTGACTTTAAGCAACTGTAACTTGATTGCATACTTGAGACCATAGAGTAATATTTCTACGTGTCTAAAAACATGGGTTCAAGATATAAGTTATTGCTAAGTCGTGTAAGAGCAACTTTAAATATGAAAAGATGTTAAGACAGAAGTTTTAGTGAACTACTTTTGCTACCAGAAAAAATGATTAAATTAGGATACGTGAAGGGGTAATTCTGTTGTAACCTGTCAGAACAAACAGATCCTTAAACTCATGTGCTTGTAGCCCCTAACATGGTCACCCGTATGGACAAGTTTCCAAACTCCCAAGGCAACCTGGAGATTTCTGAAGTGACAGTCTGTAAAGGCAATTTCAGGGAGGGAACAGATTTTCACCTTAATGGTCATGGCTTATCAAATAGATCAAATTCCATTGCAAGTCAAAGAAAAATTTCCCTACTTTTTGAATGCCAAAGATGGGGTTTTCCCTATCTACCATCTGCAACAAAACTCCATCTGAAGTACCTTAAAACACATTCAGCCTCTAATCGTTATTTTCCTGCTCTTAGAATCCCATAGAGAGCAATCATTGTATTACTGTCAATGATGGTAAGTTATCAAACAAATACCCTCTAAAAAACATCCATATGCATATTTTATCCTCAGAAAAAACAAGCTTCTTCAAACTCTTGAGGAAAATAAAATAGTTCCAGATACAATGTTTAAATCAACTACTAGATGTACAAGATGCTTCACACAGACTTACACTGCTAAACTACAAGATTTATTGCAAGTGATCGAACGTTATTAAGATGCCTCTTTATTCTGTAATTTGCTCTATGCTGGAGAAATTTCCACCATTTTGGACTTGCGAAGTTCTGTGTTCATGCAAGGATGTGCTTGTATAGATCAGACTGAGTGATGAGGATGTCAGTTAGCCAGCGATAAATAAATAAATGAATAAATTATACTTTTGTATAGTTGCCAGTTAGTTATCCTGAAGTCAAAATTTGACACCCAATCACTCCTAATCTGAACAGCATAAGGTAAGGGACTGGAAAGAGAGATCATTTTGAGGGGTTTGGTTGTTGGGGTTTTTTTGCTTGTTTGCTGCAACTTAGGTATGATCCTCTTTTTGTATTGGCTTAAAAAAATAAAAAGTTGTTATATACATTTTATACTGGAGAAAAAGAACAGGAAAAACTCCCAGCACACCTGCTTCAGAGCTAATCAGTGAAGGCCATTTCTAAACTGGATATTGCAAGTGGAAAAATTCATGTTAAAGTCTCATTACTCTTCATTTCTCCTCACAGTAACCCTGAATTTCTGTTTCCTCTGATGAGTATGTTTATTGGAAATTAGAAAAAGTAAAATTTTGATGAAAGAGACTTTGCACCTGGCACACTCTCCTAAAGCACCACATCTGTCAGACACAGGTTACTTATTACAGTGTTACATCAAACATCTTATCCTGGTAACTAATTATTGCTTTCCTCCCCTCCTCTGTCAACCCTAGCAGATTAGTTCATTTATTATTAAAACCTTCACACACACTAGATCTTAAACCTTTAAATACGTCAAAGACCACTCTTCAGAATGCCTTTTGTTTCTTCAGGAAACTATAAACAGTGACGCAATTTTGCAGTAGCTTGGGCTTGCGCAATACAAGCACTGAAACAGATCAGAGTTGCTCTAGCATAATTACAAAGCAAATACTCCGTAATAGTATCTTTAAAATTGGATGTAAGAGATTATTTTCACTTAAGTAGCATGACAGCCACAGTACCTCAGTTGATAAAGGCCAAGGCCATATGCTGATACATGGCGTATGTATTACACTCAATTTTGCTGTCTCTGAAACCAAGTATAGGGGTCTGCACCATCTACAGAAAAACTCCTTATGAAATGAAATACTACTTCTAGATAAGTAATTAATAATTGCAATCATCACATTGGGTTCCTCCCCTCCTCCCCCCCAAAGGTAAGGGAGAAAACTTCAAAACAAATAGGAGTAATATACTAGAGTTTAGGGGCAAGCAGTAACTACATAGCAAAATCTCTTGATAGTTAGCTAGGTTACTGAAAGTAGCAGAGGCAGTGGAAAGCTGTAGAAGACATTTAAGAAAAAAAAAGGTAGTTGACTTGACAACAGGACTTGACAACAGCTGCAGAAAAGAGCATTTCATTCCTTGCTGCATGTTGATGGGCTTTTAAATAAACTACAAAACTATTAAAGGAAAAAGGAAGTTAGCGTTAACAAAAATGGGTTTGGTAACAATAGTCAATAAAAATACTGCCCGGTTTCATTATGATTATAATACAGAATTAAACTATATTGTTATGATGATATTCACAGCACACTACATATTCTTATTGGGTCCTCATTTCTGCTGCTTCTGAGAAGTAAAACACAAGTGGTAGGAAATACAAAAAGTATGAAAAGTCCAAAGAAAAGCAAACATCAATTACTCTGACATTTGAGGACAGTTTAAAAAAAATTAAGATTTTTCAGGTTATAAATGGAAAAGCAACATGATATGAATAAGTGAATAAAAATGAGAGTATCTCCAGTGTCATTAGGCCGTATAGACCTTTAGTGACACAGCCCCCAGTACATTGCAACAGAAGGGAATAGAAAGATAGTACAAATGCTCATTTTTCCATTATGAAAGTTTAATACCTTCCTCTGAGGATAAACTTTAACATAGAGAATAAGGACTATGGGTCTAATCCATTCAAGTAATTCCTGTTTTCACATAACTTAACAATATATACCTTAAGACATTTATCACATAATGTACTACATCATCTTATAATGGCAACATGGCCAGCGTGCTGAAGAAAAGGAGAGTGAAAAGACAAGTGAACTGATGACAGAGAAGAATTTGGTCACAAATTCAGTAGATATTACATAGGTAATAGATGGTATTTGTAACCACGCTGTGAATCGTTAATGAAAGATACAGATGTATCTGTAAGCCTGTGTGTATCCACAAGCCTACCAAGTTTTCATAATGCAACATTTCTTTGATATCAGACAAAAAGTGAAGAAAATTTGGTTCACGGAAGCTGACACAAGCTCCAGTAAATTGTGGAAGAAGAATTAGAACAACTGCTCAGTAAACAGGGCATGTTTCTAGTGATGTGTATCATGCAAAATAGAAGAATATGGCAGGTTTTGTTCTGGAGCAGGCTCTTCCATTTTAATCAAAGAATGTGCGAACTAACTCATTTAGAATAAAGACTCATATGGATCAAACTGAATTCAGATATGTCCTCTTATTCAAGAGGCTCTGTGAATCTAAGAGACTGCTAGGAGTTAGTCTGAACATTTTGAAAACCTTCTACGCATTCCATCCCGTCTATTTCAGTCTGGACATGAGACTTACTGACATGGCTTCTCAGACCCTCCTCTGATTTAAGATGATATATGCGGTGTTATTTTCAGAACTGTAGATTCCTACACACTTCTATATTAAATTTTTTTTTTTAAATAAAAGCAATAAGATTTTCTTGTTTATTCAGAAGGTATGTTCCCTGTGAACAAATTAACTGGAGTGCAGGAAAATTGCTTTCCTGTTGACTTACATAGGGAGCTCTTCAAAATTTTATTGAACATATAACGTTTTGTATTTATATAAATACTGCCATTAAATTACTTTACAATTTATTTTATAGAACAGCTTGCACCATTTTGCTTATATAAACTGCAAGTGAACTAGTCTTGCCCTCAGCGTTTACCCTTCAAACTGTTCCAACCAATTTGAAAAGGAAACGTGGTGCAGAGAGAAGAAACAACACAACAGAGCTGTATTTCCATGCGAGTAAATCCTACTTTTTTCTCCCATTTAAAAATAATGGCTCTAAAGAGAAGTTCTTCAAAGTATGCATGCAAAACAGGGACACTTAACAGAACTTCCCCAATAAACTGATAACACGTCTGTTGTTAAAGCAGTCAAATGGATTTATAGAGTTTGGGAAAATGCTTAAGCGAGAGGGATTAATTACTACTAAAGTGACTCCCAAGCCATTAAGCTTTATCAAATGCAATTTCTTCGATCAGATAGTTCTTGACAGCTGACAAAATGTTAAGCTTTAAAAATATCACCAAGCCTAGAACTACCTCCAGAGAATTTTGATTTTCTTACTAACATCCCTGTAAGGATGGCATTAACATCTCCATTCTGATCATTTTCTTATTTTCAAAAAATTATTAGTGAATAAAGGCATAGGATATAATGCAATAATGAAAGAAAACTTGAAGGAGAGCGTCAGAGTTAGCAAAATGATCTGGCAAACATTAAAATGCAACTTATCAGATTATCGCAACTCTCACACAGTCCCCACAGTTTGTTCCTGCTGAGTAATGACGACTGTCTGAAAGGTAACAGGAGTACAACAGCTTGATAATATTACAGCATGATCTCTGTGACAATGCTCCCGCAATTGCATTTTGCTTAGCTATTCAGTCATTCAGGTAGGGTGCTTAAGTAGACCGCTGACATGTAAAAACACCGCTGCTTTGAACATTTTAAGCGAAGCATTCATCCTGCAAATGTCATTGTTATTTTGATCGCAGCGCTCATAAAACAGTGAAGGGCTAATGGAAGCTCCAAGTGAACACTATGCAATCCAAAACAAACAAAAATAAAGTCTCTGAAAGATTATCAGCCTTCTCCAGCACTATGGTACAGAGTCACAGCACAATATCCTGTGTCTCACTCAAAGCATCATGCTAAAATAACAAATTACTCTGACTTTCCTCCAGTTTTACTCAGCACACAATATACCTCTCCTAAAATACAGAACACTACCTCCTCACAGAATTTTTTAGCAAGAGTCTGTCCCCATTCAAAGGAGAAATCGATTTTAAAGCACATTCCTCAAGGGAGAAATTTAGGAGGAAAATTTTCTATTAAAAACTTCACAAACTCTTACATCTAACATGCTAAAGTTTTATTCTGTATAACAGTATTTTTCATTGATGCATATACATACTGATAAATCACATAGATCTAAAATTAATTGTCCTGATGGTGCATCCTTAACAGCCTTATCCATAACTGCCTTACTCATAACTTTGTCTTCTACTTCACTTTTTTTCAGGCTTTACAGGGAAGTTTCTCCTAGCTTAAACCCTGCCAGAGACAGATTCATTTGTATTCCCTCACCTTTACAAAATCCCTTTGGCCCAAGATTGAGGACAACTAATAACCAGATTTAACATACCAAAAACCACTCTACAATGGAAAGGGAAGCTACACACCACTGGAAAAGACAAAGATCTGTCACTGAAAAAGTAGTAATTAATGTGCAGTGATGAATCTCCTGACTGTAGCACAAAGAATATTTGAAAATTATGTTCTCTGGCCATGAAGAAAACGTGATTTTTGTTGTTGTTGTTGTTTACAGTGAGAACTATGAATGCCTGCCTAGACCCTAAAAGTAAAATCAGTAGATCAAGCTGAAAGAGAGATAATTTTAGAAAGCCATTCTCAGAGATTGGGCAAAAATTCAGAATTGTTCAGCTGAAAACTAAGTTACTGCAATAGTCATTTGCAAGAGCTGCAATAGAGTTGTCTTGCGATGCCATGCTGTAGGATCCGAAGTGGGATCCAGTGTCCCCTGCCGAGGTACCAGGCAGCCCTCGCGTTGCCCCGACGCCCTACCAGCCCTGCGGGCACAGGCTGGGTCAGAGTCCCAGCCCCGGAGGAGTGGGAAGTCCCCAAGCGCTGCCTTCCCCAAGGGCTCCTTCCACAACCAGCAGCTCAGACCTCATCTTACTTGTTTGGAGACAGCAAAACCACCCACAGGAAGAGTTGAAAACAGCTAATTATCAACCAGCATTACTCACATTTAATCCAGCAAGCTGTCAGTGATGGGGATTTCATTGATGACTGACTAGCAGTTGAAATAAAACATTGTAACTTTAATTTGGTGAAGTGACTAAAATAAGCATTACCGATCTTTTTGCTTGTTTTGGCCGAAAGATTTCCACTGAAATCCTGGATGAGGATATTTTTCAGGCAGCACCAATGCCTGGGTACACATCTCTACTGCCCTGCAGCTGCCGCCTGAGAGATGGGGGCAGATATTGCTATAAATGCCCACTGGCTTACTGAAGTTGATTAGGAGGATAAAACTTGTGCACAACAAAGTCTGACTCAACTTCCAATTTCTTTGAAAGTGCAATAGAAAGTATTCATTTTAATACAATGTTTGGAGTCTGGCTTCCTTTAAGGTACTACGCTCTCATTTTGCAAGATCCACAACCAAACAAATAACACAAGTGATTACCACCTCTCTGATTTAAGCAGACTGGAAGCAGTGACTGGATGCTTTCCAACAGAAGTCCTCCACAACATACTTGCTTTCCTCTGGAAAAGTAAGACTTCTTTCTGTCCTATGTTAATAAAGCACTTTTTTTTTTTTTTTTTCCTGAGTTAAAATGCACTGCCAACACAAAATTGGTGTTTTGTCAGTCAAGAAATCCATTGCAGTTCTGAACAAAAACAGTACACTTAAGCCAGAGATTCAAAAAGAATGAAACTACCAGTTATGAATCCTGGTTGTAAAAATAGAAGAGTGTTTACATTGGTAAAAGAGGAGTGGTGGAGACTAAAATTCAAATTAAGCCATGACTAGATGCATGTGAAAGTAAGCAGGTGAGAAGTAAAAGCAGACCACGTAGAAAAAAGCAACATAGAAATAGATCTTAAAAAGTCACTTAGTATCCCAAAGACAGGAAAGCCAGGCAGTGCAGGAACAGATTGATAATTATAAACTGCAAAAGGGAACATGAGGATAGCAAGATGATAATGCTGGATACATGAAAAGGAAAACTGCTAAAAAACAGCAAGTCAACAACAAAAGACAGAGAAAAACAAGACAAGCTAAAAAGAAAACATCTGCAATATGTGGCAAAAACTTTTTTCTCCAATCAATTTAGCATTTCTTACTTTCTTCATTTCTAGTTCTACACTTTCTCAAGCTCACAGTATCACATACATACAACCCTTTGCTCCAGTAAAAGGAAAGATAATGATCACACCTTGTACAATAATCGTTACAGCTGAATTTTGCTTTTTATCCTAAGAAGCCAGTGGTGATGATCACATACCTAACAACTCCCTTCACTGACAAAAAGGTACCTATGCATGCAGTTTGACCATGCAGCCAAGCTAGTCTAATGACCGCACGCTGCTATTGCTAACTGTGCATTCAGCACTGGCATTCATATCTACTCATGGCATGGCAAATTAAGCAGCTTAAAAAAAAAAAAAAAAAAATCAAAAAAATTAATATCACCACTGCCATCCCTCACAAGTTTAGCTTCCTCAAACAGCAAACTGTATCAGACAAGTAAAAATGCTCATCTAGAGTATGAGACCAGACAACAGGATAGGAACAGGACTAGCACCTTGCCTCAGTGGCAGGTAATCAAGTTGGATTAACTTAGCTGAGTCATGAAAGCACATTTGAAAATCCTGAGCATTTTCCTTGCCAGCTGAAGATCTATCGATGAAAACAGTCATAAATAGGAAAACAATTAGAAGTTGAGTGGCTTTCTGCAAGATCTTTGTCAAAATGCACCCCTCTGGCAGACTCTGCAACACTATCCATTTATACGTAACAATTTGAAAGCCATTGAACTAAGCGCTAGGCATATTCCTGATGAATTTGTCACAAACGAAGTTAAACTGGACTGTCTACATCTCACCTCTGGCCTCATTTTCAGTACCACCAGCCTTCCCGCACTAAACCTGACCATCACCTGCTATGTCCTGGAGCAAGCCCAAGGTCACTAACACTCACCTGGAGCTCTCGGCTGCTGGCAACTCTGGAAACACTGGACCCTTAAAGGAGCTGAATCAGTACCTCTGTTTTATAACAGTCTTCCAAGAACTTAGTACCAGTATCCAGTAGGTCACACTTGAAATCTGGCCAACCTTGCAGCCTCCGCAGGAAGAGGATGAAGTAATTATATTTAAAGTGGCCAACAGACTTCCCCTTGGCTGCTTTCTCCCCTGGCCAGGAGCAGCTGACAACAAAATCTCTTCCAAGCTTCGAAAGCAAGTTTATCCTCAGGCTGCTGTAACATTATCACATACAGAGTCATTGAGGGATCGGGTACTTGACAGACTCTTGCAACAAGCGGTTGTCATTTGCTTCTTTTAGAGCTTCCTTTACAGCTTTGGGCTGTAAGTATTCCCTGAGAACTCGGGTAACGCCACGAGCGCTGTCTGCAGTGGGCGATGGGTGTCCACCTGGGTGACAAACAGGATGTGACAAAAATTCGTATTCTCTCACATCGTAGCCCACCTAACACCAAAACTCTCACGCGCTTCCTATCTGCATCGGGCCGGGCAGGCAGTGAAAATGAAAGAACCCAGGGTCCTAAAGAAGCTTTTGACAGACAGCGTATTTCTGGCAAATGAATATCTGAAGAACAGTACCAAAATTTTGATACTACCACAAAACAGCTCAAAGTCTGTCTTCAGAAGTATCAATAATGAAGAGCAAAAGCCTCCAGAACATAAAAGCTGCTGACAAAACCATCAGCATTTGACAAGAAGTACAAGAGCCAACCTGGAGCTCAGGGGAAAGAAAGCAAACTCCGGTACCCGACCTGCAGTCGCCCAGCTCTCACCCCTTAACCTGTAACCAAGCCCGATCCTCATCCTCTGGCCTCGCCTGTGCACAGACAGCGACAACCAGCAGACACATTACACAGACAAAACTGTCCTCATCACTACAGTTGGATATAAAACCTTTATAAAAGATTCAGCATTCACTTTATGCTAACATTACTGGATAGGAAAACAAAAGCCTAGTATCCTTTAAAGACAAAGCACATTTTCTTCTCAAATTTCAGACTGAAAAACACATAGAAAGGAATACTATAGCAGAAGTAGCACACTTCTTTGTAAACCATTCCTGGTTTGAATACACATTCATTTCAAAAACATAAAGGAAAACTGTATTTCATCTTCCTGGTCAATGAGAAAAGAGAGAACTGACTAATTGAAACCTTACTTGCGTTACTACTGTTAAAAATGGAAAATACTTCCCCCTCGCCCCCAATGTTAATAAGCAAATAGAGCCAATTCTTTCTTTGTAGGTCATTCTTTTCTGTTCTGTTTTTTTTTTTTAATTGGAAAAGTGGAAAGAAATTTGGAGTGGAAAACAAAAATAGGAAGAACAAAAGTGAAATGGTAATTATCATTTTATGATAATAGCAGAAAAAGAAGAGTTTGAAGAAAATCTTTGTTGTTAAAGACCATTAGGAAATGAAAAATTGCAACCAATTGTATAATGATATCAACTAATCTCTTAAGATTCATAAATTAATTCAATACATTCATCCTCTCAGTATGAATCTATTCTGTTGCTGCTTCTTAACAACTGCTACAACAAACATAATAAATTTAAGTAAATTTCAGCTACAAAGCATGCTTTACTATATCTTCATTTTACATTTTCAGGTTTCTAGAATATTCAAACTATTTCTTCACATTTCTATATTAAGTATTTATTTCCCTTAAAAGTTCATCAAACCCAGAGATTTAGGAGGAAAAAAATCTTTCACGTTCTTCTTTCAGAACTTAAAGCTCTCAGTCATTTGTTGCTTTTTTTTGCCCCCTCCCTCACTCTTCCTCCCCCCCTCCAAGGAGACCTACTAGAGATAAAGCTCCTATTGCTCTGTATGAAAATGGAATATATTGAAAAGCAGCTTCAAAATAATTTCTGTGCTATAGGATGTGGGTTATTTCTAGATCGTAATATTTTAGCTCTAGTGTTTCATTAACATAGGTATGATCCTATGATTCTATTTCTAAAGTTAGGTTTTAGTTTGGTTTGTTATTAAAATGAAGCACATATCTTGCTTCTGTAGCCTAAATAAACATACAGATGAGTTACAAAATGAGCTTCTGTTTGACTTGCTGGTTGTGAGAAGCTTTGGGAATCAAACATTCACCTGTTTTAGGGGAGGGGAGAAGGGGGAAGAGAAGAGATTGCTTTTGTTTGTCATCATTTGTATGATAGACCTATGCTCTCAAATAATTTCAATTTTGTGTGTGCCTCCAATATAAACTTGCAATATTATAGTTTACAACTTTATTGTGTTCATTTTCATACCAAAAGTCCTAAAGTAGCTGTTTCTCTATAGGAAACTAACAGAAATATAGCCTTTCTAAAAACAAAACCTTTGATTTATCAATGTTCAGCAATGCTGAAATACAAAGGGACATGTAGACTTTACCCAAACATTAATAACACCAAGTCTATCAAGAAATAATAATAGTCTTGAACAAGAACTAAACTTTAAGCCAAATCTCTTGCCACAATTCTGAGCAACTGAGAAGAAAGCACCACATGAAAAACTTGCCACAAACCTTGGAACATGTATTAACATCCCTGATTTACAGATAAGGAAATGATGCACAGATGTTATACCCAGAGAGGAACATGTACTTAACTAAGAATAAACATCCAGAATTAGCATGCTCACCTATGAATAGATACATTGCAGAGCTGCACTCAACCCCCATCTGTGTACTTGCATCAAACCGATATCTCAGGTAACGGGGTTGTTGCTAGGATTCCTAGGGATCGCTCTCTCCATCAGCTCCTCACTAACTCAAGCCAATGATTTGACTCACGATGCTTTCAGAGAGAACTTGCTTGCCCTATTAGAGCAGAGGTGGTTTTAGCTCACAGACATGTTTAGAGTGGGCATTTTTGCCTACGTAGATTCCTTATTCCTGTTTGTTTCTGCTGGACCCTTGTTAAGGCTCTGGTGGATAAATGCCTCCTGTTTCTGTTGTTGCAGCTGACTGAAAGACGATGATGGAGGGCAGCAGAGACGTTTTACAGTATTTAGTCCAGGCAGATTATAATTCTCTGGCACTGGCAGCAGCGACATTACAAACATTGACAAGGCAAAGCAAGACACCTACTGCATGATTCAGTCACTCAAGGCTCTTGGTTTTCAAAAACTTGCAAGCCTGGTGCAAGAAGATGGCCAGTGTGCCGGAATCACATCAACGTTCAGAAACAGCAATAGCATCGCGTAAGAAAGATCCCCATTCATGGATCTGTGTGACAAACTTGCCATCACCCATGTTAGCAGAGACATCTAACACAGGTCCAGGGCTAGCCTGTTCACTGGTAATAAATCAAGTAAGGAGATTTGTAGTTTATTCTACAGCTATCCCAAAGATACTGCCTATGGAAATGAAATTATATTGGCTGCCAAATGGCCTTCTGCGCCTCTCTGAAGCCATCAATTGCACATGAGTGCCTGCTGTTTGCCAAAGACGAAAAGTAGTAACACCCAAACATTATGCACGCGTTGGTAGATCAGAAAGGAAGAGACACAAACATCAACATGAGCCACACAAAGTTGGCAGTACCAGCTTCCAGAGGAAACCTAGTATTTACCTGCTTTGATATTTTTGTTCAATACCATGGTAATTAAGCAGTGTGTTTGCCCAAACATTACAAGGGACACTGCCTTGAGATATGAACATGTACTCCCAACATCCAGGCACAATTGCTGTTTTCCTTGTCCTTTTCTGTATTAACAATACAGCATCTGCCATTCTGCACAGCGCTGGAGGTCTGTGCAAGGTACTATGCACTCTAAATCCCTGTTTGTTACTCTTCCAATAATTCCAAGAGGAAAAAAGATATTTCCCTCTTTACACATTTTACTGCATGCGAGTTCCTTCAGATTACAAATCATCTAACATTTTAAAATTTAAGCAAGGATTTCCATTATATCCATGCTCTCACCCTCCACGATATTAAACAAAATCTGCGTAGGTATACTTTTCTTTCTACAATTTTCTTTTCTGTCATATGTACTCAGAAAACTTCTGCTTAAAAGACATACACATGTGCAAAGGACTTAAAAGTGGTGATACTCCAATTAATTATTATTTAATTACAAATTAGTCTTAATCTTTAATCAATATTTATGTGGAAGATTTTAAAATGTAGGAAACAAATTTTTTAGTTTAGGTTTCCACCTTGCCCTGGATTAACAAGAGACTTTCCAGACTCTTCCATTTTTTCCTTTTCTTCTGTCATTTCCTTTCTATCCTATATTGCTGTTCTTTTTTTTTCAGGCTGGATCTTTATAAAATTTCTATTTTAGTATGCTTTTTATCTGCAGTAAGTATCAGTCCACCATTTCTAATCATGACTTTTCCCCATCTGATCTCTGCGATTTCCTAACCTGCCACACTAACAACAGTATTTTACAAGTGTGAGTCCCTTTTCCTCCATTTGCTAGGTACTGCTAAACTCTTACTAATCTACCAATGGTGTACACAGTAAGTACATAACAGTTGTCTTATCTGTTTAAAATCCAAACTATCTGGAAACTACATCGGAAGGAGACAGTAACGGCAGTATATAACTACTGAACTTTTTCTCCTTAGCACCATATTCTTTCTGCTACCTGGAAACTAATTAGCGCAACGTAATCACGTATTTCCTGTCTAGTAAACACACAAGTTTCATAAGAGAAAAAAATTTGTATCATGAATCATTAGCCACTGCTTAATCATAGTTTTTATGAAGTGCTTTAGGTTGACCTCTGCTTCACTACTCCTTGTCTGAAGCAGTAAAATAACAGAAGTTGTATAAAAGCTTGAGGCAATTTAAATTACTCATCTAGGTCGCTGGGATTTGTGAGGGTTTTTATAGACAATTTTTCAAGTATAACATTGGTAAATGATCATTTCAAAGAACTTTTTTCTCAGAAAGACATACAAAAGAATAAAACGCAGTTATAAAAATAAACTCATGGGTATTGTCTAGTTACTACATTAAAAATTCAATACACAACAAGAACTTAATACTTCAGCAAAAGGTGCTTTACTTCAGGCAAGTCAACACACCTGTTTTTTCCTGCTGACATTTTGCATATGTATTTATGAAAACATTATGTTTACAAGCAACATTAATTCAGATAGGCCATGAAATATGGTATCTTGACTCCAAAACTAGTTTTTAAACAGAGGCTAATTAATTGGTTATCACTGAATGTTGAGACTCTGTGCCAAAAAGCACTGCAAAAGTTGACAACAAAGCTTACAGCGAAGTAGCCTGGGAATAAAAAACGATATTCCTCTTCACAGTTCCCTGCTAATAAAAGCATTAACTTTAGAGCACATATGAAAGGGAGTGAAGACCTCCTGCTGCCTCTCTGATACAGTATTGGTGGCAAATGGGCAATTTCCATATATGTGGCAATTTACTAGTGTTACAACCCATACCCAAATGCCTGGAGGCACTGAAGTGCCAGTCCGGAGAGCAGGATCAGCATTAACATATGATTACGAAAGAAACAGCAGAAGGGAAAAGGAAAACAAAAAACAAAAAACCAAAAAACAACAAACAAAACACAACTCTGAATGAATGCTTCAGCAAAAGTTTCTTTGTAGAAGTGTTTTTAGAGGCACGATCTGAAATTTCATGTTCTCAGAGGCACAATGCAATTCACTCTGTTATGAAATATTAAGCCAAGGCAGTAGCCCTTCATTTCCCTATGACCGCTCCTCTGAGTTCGCAAATAGCTAGATCCATCCAAAATTAAGAGAGCTGTGGCAAAAGTAAATAATCTTGCTATGAAAGGAGATGCATGTTGTAACAGAAACCAAAAGAGTTTGCAAGACAGGGGGTTGGGCTCAGGCACTACCATGTAAGAGTTCATGAATAATTCAAAATATCCTGTGCTTGCCTTACGGAGGAAAATACTACATGAAAGAGAGATCAGTTGTCCCCTCTGTTCATTATTTATCATACTGTAATGTCTGGGAACTGTTTACCTTTCTCTTTAAATGCACAAGTCCAACTGATATTAATAAGACACCAAATGATCTAGCCCACTTAAATACACACTCTTGAATTTCAAGAAACACTGTCAAGTTCAAGATCCCTTTGTTTAGGAGGCTAGATTTTTTTATATTGCCAACTAGCAGCGTTAAAAGCAGCATCTAATATTACCGTAGGTAAGAGCAGGCACATTGTTAAGACTTTTCAGATGATTAACTAGACTTTTCAGTTTGTTCACTTCATATAATTGGCAACTTGACTATAAATAAGTGGATTTTTAAAATGAAAAATACCTAATCAAGTTCCAAAGCTGTTCCCCAACTCAGAAAGTAATGGAGGGCGGGGGAGGGGAACCCACAGAAAAATGACATAAACAATAGAGCGGGCAGTAAAAAATAGATGCAGTAGTACCAATTACTTTGAAGTTGTTATTTTTTAAAAGTTTATAGATTTCAAGTTCATGAAACATTTGTTCTGTTCAGGAGCCAAGAAAACTACAAGCTGCTTGAAGAAAACTTTTTGTCCCTTAAATTACATACATCAATTTTATTCTGTGGCAAAAAAAAAAAAAAAGAAAAGAATTGGTATGTAGATTTAGAGTTTTATGGTTTACTGGTCTTAAATGATCAACTACATTCTCTTCTAAAATTGTTCCATCTAGGCCACATAGATTTCAAATATACTTTTTCTTCATGGGCCATGCATATCTGGAGTTGGGCTGTACAACAGCCCCAAACATACTCCTTGTCACTTTCTGAGCAGCTAATACATTTTACCGGCTAACCACAGTCCATCACATTTCCCTAGAACAGATATATCCACATACCCAACAGCTGATGTATGATTCAAAAAGTAAATGTCTTTCCTCTGCACTTTCTAAAGCAAATGTCAGGTGGCTTTCACTGTAGTATGAAGCCTACTGCTTCAGTACGCAAATCCAACTCACACATCTCTTCCAATATTCCTATTCCTTCTTAAATACTGAGCCTTTTGGATGAAGCTGTGCTAAACAGAGCTACAACAAACGTGGGCACAGGTACACCCCAGGAAGAACACTAATAATAGCCACCTGTTCGCTCAAGTCTTGGTGCATTTGCAAGGGAGACACGTTTTATGTTCAACATACACAGCATCCAGCTCTTGAATGTTCCCAAAATTTCCGCATACATTTTTCACATGCAAGAGGAGTATCTCAAATGCCTTGGCTCCTTGCCACCCCCCCCCACTTCCTACAGTGCAATTTTTGAGGAATCAGTTCTTATCCATTAAGTACTAGGACACAGAAAAAG
This sequence comes from Phoenicopterus ruber ruber, assembly GCA_009819775.1. NCBI lineage: Eukaryota > Metazoa > Chordata > Aves > Phoenicopteriformes > Phoenicopteridae > Phoenicopterus > Phoenicopterus ruber. The sequence continues at coordinate 52,938,418 of CM020215.1, read as the reverse complement.
CAAAAATTTGTGCTCTGCGGAATTTGGCAAATGAGCAGTAAATATTTACCAGCTGCTAAGATCAGCTGGCTGTTTCGAATTTAATCTAAGTATAATTAAACAAACAAACAAACAGGATATCAGGATTGCATTTAACAGTGTGGAATAAGACCATTCAAACATTCTTCTATTTTAAAGTTATACCAGCATTAATGACCATCAATGCAAATTCTTTCTTTCACTGCTAGACAAGTATTAGTTTTTGGTTAACTAACAACTAACACCACAATAGCTTCATAAATCATTGCCAGATATTTGTAAGAATACCATCTGAGAAGCATTTCATTTTTAAGAAGTTCACTGTCATAACATAAAAATGGCTTGCCAAAGCAAACTTGTCTCCAAAGAAATCATGGTTTTGTTTAAATGAATATCAATTCTTCATCTAGCAAACATTTCCTAAATGAGAACCGTAGCTTTTTGGCTTGCTTTCTTAACTTGGACTTTTGCCCAAAGCATCTTCTTTAGGAAAAATCATTAAAGTTTTTCTTCTTTTTTTTTTTTTTTTTTTTTTTTTAAAAAAGCATTTGAAATCTCAATTTTAAGGTTTTCAGACTGCAAGTCATACATTAATGGAAGGAGCAGGTGGGTTTGAGCTTTTAACAAAGCACAGTCTTTTTCAAATTCATTCAGGCACTGGAGTTAAATAGATGCTAGTAAAAGCAAAGCAGTATAAGGTGCCCTAATCCTTCCAACTGCCAATTTCTAGGCTTTTGGTGTCTTATTATGTCACTATTCCTTATAAGTTGGGGGGGGCACGGTGGAGAAAGAAGGAAAAAAGAAAGCATACTAGGCTTCCTCTGGACATGAACAGCTGGTAAAACAAACACACAAAAAAACCAAACCCAATTTTCACCCACCTTAGGTTAGCTTTATAAGAGATATAATCATTATTTTTATGGAAATCTGAGTCTGCTGAAATGATGAAGATTAAAATACCTTTTCACAACTGTGGAAGATCTGAACTTAACTAGCACAGTTGTTAAGTATAACTGGTACATATGTTATGCCTAGGATTACAAATGTCAAATACTACAGTACAGGACGAGAAACAGCACTTAAATTCCACGGCAGCTAAATTCCCAGCCCGATACCCCATCGCCTCTACAATCTCACAGCACAGAACTATCAAGGTTTCTCCTCCACAAAGTTCAGGAAAACAGCTTTTTAACACAGAAAATTCTGAACCAGCCTGATTTTCTAGCATCTAGCATGCACTTTGTCTCTAGCTTGTTTCTTTAGGACTTCTTTTGGTGACACATTGCCTTCATTTATTTACAGATTTCCTGATTAAAAGCAAAAAGATAAAAAGAAAATCTAAGCATATTTAAAATCTTCCTCCCAAAAACGTATGCACATTCACTTTCTCCTTCTAACTCCTGTTATTATTTTTAAGTCAACTAATTCCATACGTAAGATTGGACGAAGGCTGGAAAGGAAGAGAACAAAGAAACATTCTCAAGTCGGTGCCTAGAGCCACGCTCAGTGGCTTTGTTTTGGTGTTTAATTTTTGTCACTTACTGGATATTCATTTTGTTAAGTCTTCAAGAAAAAGATAATTCCATGATAGAAGTACACTAAACATCAAGTTTGACAGTGACGTAAAGACCCATTCTATTCAATTGAGAAGGTAAATCTAACACGTCTTCAACCACTCTACTCAAAGAAAGCATATGGGTTACAAGACTGATGTGTGGAATGTAAGAAGGACAGTAAGCAGAAATAAAACTCAGCATGAAGAACAGACTGCACATGGTCAGAAAAAACATGATGCAGATCAAAAAGTATCTGTTCCAACAGACAAGTAATCAAATGTTTCTTTTCAGTTTCTAAACAGCAAAACTGAAAACACCAGAAACATGCAGCTGAATGTGTGGTAACTATTAATAGTCTCAGAATTAAGAAGCTTCTTATTCAATACACAAGGTTAGCATCATACTATAAAATTGACTTTCGATATTTTTCTTGATCACATGGGCTTCTAAGCTCAGCTAAGAAGAAATGAGATGCACAGATAGCTCATCATTGCACATAAAACCTCACATCAGTGGTCCCTAACAGAGCATGGGAAGTGGAAGTCACACAGATATTACCTGTTTGAACCCCAATGCTCAGAGAGGAAACTAAAAAGAAGAATTAGGCCAAAAGACAGAAAATACAGTGTTCTCTACCGCACATCTTGCTCAGCATTTCCAGCTGTGGTTAGGGGAGGCTGGGGACTACTGGCCTATATGGAATACAAAAAACTACATGGATGCATGCATCTCTTACAAGCAGTCTTGCAGCTGGAAGTGGGCTAAGTAGCTCTTGGGTGCCAATAATTCAGGATCCAATTCAGCTTTTAATTGCATTGTATCTCCATCCTTGGAGACACTCAAAAGCCATCTGGACATGGTCCTGGGCAGCCTGCTCTAGGTGGCCCTGCTTGAGCAGGGGGGTTGGACCAGATGACCTCCAGAGGTCCCTTCCAACCTCAGCCCGTCTGATGCTGTGACTAGGAAGTGGCATTCATGAGAAGGAATTACACATGTGCCACTGTCAGGGCCCTGACCACATCCTCCTTGTGGGCTTTAAGCTAGCTAAGTCTAGTTTAGCTGGCTGAGCTCAAGTCCAACTCCGCTGCTGACAATAGTCACTACGAAGAAAGCTAGAAGGGAGGACCTGCCCTACCTTTCCCTTAGGAGCTGCTTTTTGGCTGGGGCTGTGCCGCTGACTCCCCTCTCTGCTGCACCGCAGCTGGGCTGCAGATGTGCCTGCGCCTGCTCTCCACCACCCTGGTTTTCACCCCGGCCCAGACCTGCTGGCTCAGCTTCAGACATGCCCCGATTCACTGTGGACTTGCTGGGCAACCACTGGACAGTCTCTGACCCTGACAACTGTCTCCAGACCTAATCCTGACCCTGACTCACCACGCAGCACCCTGGCTCCTTGTTGGGGAGGTCACTGCTCCCCATCTGCCTTGTTGCCACGCTCGGTTCCCAGCCCGCCTTCCCACCAGACCTTGCTGCTCCCCAACAGCCCCAGCAAAAAGACAAATTAATTTAATCGGTAGGAAAAAATGAAGAAAATTCAGTGGTATATTGGTACTAAACATCTAAAGGGCAGGAATCAAGAGGACAAACACGTCAATATTTCTATTATTTATGCTAAAACAATTTGAGAAAGGTACAAGGCAACAACCATATCTGCAAATACTGTAGAAATTCTCAGTGTATGGTAATATGTAATAAGGATAATACAACTTTAACTTACAACATAATAAAATCTAAATGCACAGAGGACAAAAGAATGCTATATTTATCTGGTAATACTACAAGGAATGCAAGATAACAGTGAATGCTATATTTAAATAAATGTTTTATTTGGAGTCTGAAGGAGTCCAAAATACTCCAAAGACTATAAATACATTACAGCAAAAGTATAAAATGGTCATTTCTTAGCTAGGGGCATGGGTAGATGCAGTCAGCCAACGTCACAGTAAGTAGCAGGGTAAGAGAAAAAAAATCTGGTTAAAAACATCAGGACAACCTCTTAATTTAACAAAAGGCTCCCTTTGATCCTTAGTGCCTATGAACAAAAAAAGCAAGTATTTTTTTTCATTAGAGAAAGAAAAAGGGGGAAAACATGTTTTGAAGTTCTTCCAGAGTAAACTCCACAGTTCTCAGTGAATTTAATTCCTTGAGAAAATATATCAAGTTCACTCTGCTGGAACTGTTGGAGAGAAAAGGAAAAGGAGATATTCCCACAAGCTTCAAAAAGAAAGTATGTCTTTTTACCTGCATTGTACTGAGATGTGCTCAAAACGAAGCAACCATGAGGAAAATGATGGTACTACTGAGCCTCAGACCAGCCCTTTTTTAATGTACTGCAAATTAAACAGAAAAGCCAATTAGGAAGAATGATGGGCTCTTGCTTTTATTAGAGATAGCTTTTGTTCCATTTTCTAAGAGCCTAGAAAATTTGCTGGTTGGCAAATTTCTAAGACACAATATCTTTTGTGAGTTTTCTGCCCTCATAACCTGCTGCAGGCGTGCACTCTTTATGCCTTCCAGAATTAACATCTAGGAAAGGATTACTGTGCTCTTGTCCCAAATATCATTCATGCCTTTCACATGAATTTCATTTTAAATGTCGTATTTTAAACCTAAATGTTTAAAATCAGGTATGCAAATAAATGTTTAAAATCAGGTATTTAAATACACAGTCAAGCACCTGAGCAACAGAGAAGCAGTTTTCAGAGCTGCTTATCAATGCCGGTGCCCGTGCAGAGCCAAGCTGGAGAGGGAAGGGGAGGCCTCCGTTCAGAAGCAGATCTGACGCTTCAGTTGAGAACAAGATGACACGTAAAAGGTGACTCTTTCTTGGCCCGTCTCTGTAACCATGAATTTGCCGGATGACCTGGGCTCTGGGATGACCCTGCTGCCACCCCCAGCCTGCTCATAAGTAGCTGCCTTCAAATTCTTTTCACATCAGGAGTGTATTTCAGTAAAGAAGGAACCATTAATTTTTGTGGCTTTAGGTGCCATTTCTGGTTTTTGGCAGAATTTCTCCGAACTCATCAAAGCTCCAAACCAGATTTCTGAGAGTCAAGAAAAACAGTGAGAATGAGAAAAATCTGCTTCTTCCCCCCTGCAGCTGCTCCAGGTATTTTTCAATAGACCTTTACTAAAAGACCTTCGTCGCATATTTTCAGTGGTGCATCACCTCCTGACATTTGACTGGATGCACTGTGAAATCCTTTTCTGGTGAAGGAAGGAGGAGTGCATGATGAGGAATGCAGGACAAATTAGGATGCCAAGGTACAGAAAACAGAAGCATTTTAAAAAGATGTGTAAATGTCTTCAAACTTGAAAGATATCTTCATAATTCAAACACTTTAAAAAACCTGAAATATCCTATGGTTGGTACACAGGAGGCATATGTAATGCATATGCAATACATTCAACACCTTTATTTTTACTAAATAAACAGACTTGTTCCTCCCTTTGTGGGGGAGCCTCCTTTCTAACTCAATTCAAACGAGACTGAATTGCAGAAAACAACACAGCAGTGCTTCATGTAGTCCCACTCACAGGCTAAATACAACCTGCCTTGGATGACAAAGTAAGAAGCTACTCACAAGACTTGAGGTTCTCGTGCTTGGGCCACCTCAATTGGTATCTCCATCAAGAATCAAACGATTAAAAACAAACAAACAAACATCACTAGCAGACAGTTAAAATCCCCCTCTCAGTCTGAATATCAGCTGGGCTTATGCAAGAGCTAAGGAAGTCTGCAAATGGAAACTGCTGCCAGACATGCGGTTTCTCTCTCCCCACCTCTTGTAGAAAAAGAAACAGCAACCACCACAGCCAGAGAGGAAACGGGATTGTGTAGACGGCCACTTTGCTGTCAAAAGAGCTTGGTTGGGTTTGGTTTTGGGTGGGGCTTGGCTTTTTTTGTTTTTTTGGTTGGGGTTTTGCTTTGTTTTTTGCTTTTTTTAATCACTGAGCATCTAATACAACATTGTACGTGCTGCTCAAAGCTACTGATTCAGTCTTCTTAAGGAATTAGGCAGGTATCATTGCATTTCCCACTCATGGATCCAAAGTCATAGATGATTCTGAACTACAAATATCCCAGAGACAAAAAAAAAAAAAAAAAAAAAGGAAGAAAAAAAACAGGTCCGGTATAGTCTAGAACAGGCGGTGTGCAACAGTGCTGCCATTGAAAAATTTTGCTAATCTCAGCTTTTCTAAACACGCATGTCCCAGCTGCCACATGCCGCATGCTCTCGTATCTTCTGTGTCTGCAAAGGGTATCTTTGTATCGCTGCCAAATAGAGACTTACATTTCCCAGCTGAATGGACTTGAAGACTTGTAAAGTTTCTGGATAGAATAGAGGTAATTTTTAAAAGGCCAAACTATTGCACCTCTTATGAGCCATTTCAATTTACTATTAAAGTAACTAACGTACAAGTAAGATCCCAGTGCATCACTTAGGATAACATGGATCATTCCCACACAACACCTCTAAGCAACGTAACTCCTCCAAATTCATGACAATAGAAAACTTTTAAATTACAGGTAACTTTGCATATTCCATGTAATATACACTATATGAAATTCACTCATTTTAGGTCTGATCCCATTGACATCAATGAAGGCTAAATATGGCCTTTACCTTTTAAAATAATTATAGCCAGTAACTGTATTAAAGCAGAAAACTTGAGTGGGAAGGTTCTGCAAAGACACCTGCCTGAAAAAATTATCACAGAAGTACAGACTAAGCACGGCTGAACAGTACAAAACTTCAAATACACACAAGTATTATCCTTAAACACAAATTACACATAGGGGATTAAAAATAATCCCAACAGAACGGTTAAAGTTTTATTGTGAACTAATCCTAAATATTTTCTTTTGTTGCTTACATGGACACAGTCATGTAATAGTTTATATCCATTAAAGAAAAGTTTAGAGGGTTTATTCCAAGGAGGGGTATCGAGCTAGAAAGCAGTTAGCACCTGGCTCGAACATGAAGGCTGAATAAGTGGCAAACAAATTGCTCCATGTACATCTACAGTATAATATAGGTGTGGGGTGCACATACGTTACTACTGCGCATATATACTCTACAGTAGTGAAAATGGGGCTATCCACCACTTTCCTCTGCCATCTGTGAATTCTAGCTTATGAAAATAAGTACTGCTGTTAATTCTCTCCACCACAGTTTCTCCTCTCCATCTCACCCATGGGAAAGAAAACAAAAAAAGAGCAATGTAGCCAAGAGAAATGGGCTGTTCTGGAAGAAATATTTTTATTACAAACTGCTCTCTGGAGAGAGAGAAATTGAGAGGTCACTATAAAGTGACTTCCCAAAATGTTACCCGTTCAAGAGATTTTTTCCTGCACCTCCCTCGGTTAGGCTCCTAAAGAAAAATTACCTCCTATAGACTTACTGTTTCAATTTACACAGTCATCTCAGATTCCCCAAGGTGATGCTGCTAGATGCTGGAAGAGAAAAACTGTGCTGAATTAAAAGTTTTGGCAGACGAGACTTCTCAGGCTTTTTGGCAAAATGATACTAAAGAGTACAGAGTTTAATAAAAAGGAATAGCCCTTCTGAAATCTCGTTAGCATCTACCTATGATTTATAAAGCAGCTGTAGAACACACGCTACCTCTAAATAATACTTAATAGGCTTGCTTTTACATTTACTGTTAAACGGTTAATGAAGACTACTGGCTTCATCTTCAGCTTAGTAACTGTACAGTATTTTCCAATTGTCACATTCTAGTAGAAAGCATTTATTCAACCCTAAGCAGTGCTAATAAGCAATATTTGCTGCCATTTTCTAACAAGTGCTACCAGCTGTCACTTGGATAATGTAAATACACACATGCAACTTGCATACAGGGACAGAAAATGAAAGGAATCTAAATTTTTGTAATGAATATTGTTGGGTTGTTTGGTCTTTTTAAACAACAACAAAAAAACCCAAACAAAATACTGTTCTTTGCCTTCTACTTCACATTGTTAAATATGTTCTCTGGACTGGTCTTCGATTTTTAAACACTGACAAAAAACTAAGAATTTTGACAAAAAATGCTCAGTTTGAAGAATGACTTTTCACTGCCGCCTTCTCAGCTCATAGAACTTCCTATCCGGAACCTTTTTCCCCTCCCATACTTTTACAAAATCCACTTAATTACAAGTTCCTTTATAGGATAATTAGTTTAAAAGCCTAAACCAGACACATCTTCTATACTTCATTATTTCACATATACACAGAGATCAGCAGTGACCTCCAGGGTTGAATGCATGAGGAATGTGCAGCCTCTAAAGTATCTTACAAATATACTAGTACTAGTATCTCAGGCACACATTAACGCATGCATACACAGATTGCTACTAGAATGAAAATCTACCTTTAAGAGTCAGTAGTGAAAAACTTGAAAGTATCTTATATTGTCTGGTCCTCTAGCACACAAATTGTCAGTCAAAGAACATGTTAAAGAATGCCCATTAGATATATAGAGCAATAAACCACCAAATGCTTTTCTATCAAAGCTAGTTCATTATTTTATTATCACTCACGACTAAAAAAAGAGAGAAATCTTACATGATCACTTAATATTCCTACAGCTTTTTATCAGCTTTCCTGGTCCTTGATCATAACAACACACATACCTGCACGAGATTAAAAAAAATACTGTAAAAACATTTGGTATCCCACAGTATCATCCAGTGCTTAAATGGGTTTTCCTCCAGAATTATTTCCTGCGCATATTGAAGTAGCTTGCTATGAAGTATCAACTTTTCCAAAGTTGCCCTCAAATTCTGTCATCACTTTCTTTACCTCAAGTTCCTTAGGCATAAAATGAAATTGCATTTAATCTACACTTTTAAAACAGAATTTATAAAATACAAGTATCATATTTTTTCTATAATTATGTGAAAAAATATTCATAATATTTTTTATCACTTTTAACAAAAAACATGTAACAACATTAAAATAAAGTTGTTAAGCATTAAACTGAATATCAACCATGCTGCTGAGGTGTGGTTTGCAAATAATTACTGATTTTTTTTTAGAGTGTGATCTATAGCAGCATTTTAGACTTCATTTAAAAATATAAATTCATGCATGTTACTATATTAATAACGATTAGAATATAAAAATAAAGATAACATACGAAAGGCCTCTTGCCTAGAGACTGACCTTGTCAAGCTTATTCCAGTACTTTACTTGCTCCTAATTATTGTTCAATATTCCTTTCCCAAGAGCACATTAATAATAATAAAAGGAGGCTAACAGCTATGATGGCTGATTTAGAGGTTCAAATTCTTCACCGTAGCAATGAGATGGTTTTTAAAAAGGCAAAATGCCAGTCATGAGATCCTATCAGACTATTGGTAAAGTACTGACAGCAGCACTACAGCAAATCAATCAACAATGCAAAAAGCTGACAAAGAAAGAAGAAAATAAAGGCTTGCACAACTTTGCAGTTTACAGGCTTTTGTTGATAAATTGTGCTGCCTAACGACATTTTATCTTGTAGTACAGGAGAATTCCAGATTTTGGTGCTAGGACAGGTCAACAAAATCCACATAAATTTCAAAGTTAGGAATACATACAAGAAATAAAATATTCTCTTCAGACACACAAGAAGGCGGCATAGAGACAGCCACATTTCAAAACAGAAATAACTATCAAAAATGGCTTTCAAAACCAAAGAACTCTGGTAATATTTTTTTTGCCACTTTTCCAGGTTGCTATTTTTAACTAAATTATTTGTATTAAACTTGAAATCTAGTCGGGAGCTAGAAATCTCTCAGTTAGGGCTAATTGACTTTGCCTCACATGCATAAAAACTCACTAGATTAAATTACAAGCAATCAGTGGTATTTTTCATTTGAAACAGCCCTCAGTGAGCCTCATTTATAAACAAACAAGACACAGCATTATTAATTTATTAATGGACTCAGTGTAGTATATAATGGCATCATTAATACCAAAGTCACTTCTGTTCATGTAACTAATCAGAGTTCTGGGAGGGGGAAAATTAACGTGACAAATGTTTGGGAGAAAATATGGAAACAGTAAGTACGCAAAACAATTTTTTAAAAGGCTTATTGAGATGAGTGGCTGACGAACTTCGGAAGAGACAAGGCTGCGCACAGGGGTCGAAAGGGAAAGGTGGAAGTGGCTTGCCCATCTGAAGTACCCCGATACCACGCAAGTATAAACCGACTGTCTAAAACACTGACACCAACAAGCTTTAGAAATCAAACGCCAGTACAGACTATTTTTGCTTCTTATTTTTGTCAGGACCCTATCGAGCATCAATAGATCGGTCTTGCTGTCCCCGGCCAGCCTCCCCCCACCCTGCCCACGGCCCAGGACCCCATTTCAGCTCAGCCTGGGGCTGTCGGTCCCTGCCCCAGCAGCACCACAGCTGTGCCAGTCTCCAGCCCTGCCTCCCGGATGGACCCTGGACCTGGGGCACCACTCCCCTGGTCTGGGGCTCTCGATGGAGCCTGTTACCAGCACCCAACTCTGGGTGCAGACCCCTCGGGACTGTGCCCCATGGGCGAGGGCACAGCCTGAGCCGAGGTCACCCTCGGCTCCCCGTCCCTTGTGGATCGGACAGCTCTTGCTGCTCCCTGACAATTTTAACTGAAACTGAAGCAGGCGAGTACATTAAAGACAGATGGTGTTGTACTGAAACAAAGGCTTTATGTTCACAGAATAAACAGAATTTCCAGTTACGTCTGCCTATGCACACATTTAAATAGTTTAGCTTAGGATGCAGTTTTTTAAATTATATTGCTAGATTTTGTTGATTACTTGCAATACAATCATTTTACAAGATTCTACAGAAACTTCACAGACCTTTTAAGTCCACAGTAAACACTGGTTTTAGCACCCATTTTAATTCATGCTTTTTTTAATATATATATATATTCATCCTATGTTAAAGATGTAACTAATTCCATTACACGTTGCCGCCTTCTTTTTCCTCTCTCAAACTGCATGCTTGGGGAAGGGAACATCGTGTGCTGTCCCTGCCAAACCTACCAGCTCCCCGACTCTCAGCCTTCAGAGGCAGCAGGAGACACCACAGTGATGCACCTCCCGCATCTCTTGTGGGTACCTCTTGCTCTCCATGTGGCTCCTCAATGACTTTCAGAATTACCCTAATACCTCCTGGGCAACCACTTGTTTGGGACCGGCCATCCTGCAGGAGCCTCACTTGGCTCTTTGAGAGCCTGGCTGATGGTAATGTATGCACCCAGAAAATATGCTATGGTTGGTAATGAGCCCTGTGCAGCAGGTGTGGAGAACAGCCTCCCCCAGACCTCTTTGATGTGCTACTTCTGATTCATCACTGGCTTTAGGAGAGCACTCAGCAGCCCGAGCCACGCTTCTCTGGGGCAGACATAAAACAGAAACACGGAGTTTGCTTTAAGACCTTGCAGCCTTTTTCTGTGGCAAAAAAGAAAAAGTTAAAGAAACAGAGGTGTGCAAGTTAAAGCAGTAATTTATACAATAAAAACCTTGTCCACCCAACAGCTTTCCAAGTTATATCTTGTCTCCTGGCTTGATGTGGCCCAGCTGGCAGGTCTTCACAGGCACCATGTCAGAGACAACCGGCAAGGGGATGCAAGGCAGGGAGAGAGCGGGCAATGCAGGAGTTAGAAGAGATTACAGATTAGACAGTGAGAGAAAACGTAAGAGACACGAGGAGGAGAAGTTGAGCACTGAAGGGCTAACAGCACAGGCAAACAGAAGAAGCTGTCAATATTGCAACAACTTGATAAATTAGGCATTTTCAGCTGTTAAAAGTCAACTGACAGCTCAGCCACATCCTCTGCCTCTGGCGAGTTTAGAAAGGAAAACGCTCCCTCCCCCTTCCCCAGGCACATTCCCACTTTCACAGGTAATTTCAGACTCCAGAAACTGTTAATCTTTCTGTTACAGACAGGGCAGCTCCACCGGTCCCACCGACAGAGCTCTGCCCACTCGCCCGCACGTCGCCGCCACGCCTCGCCTTCAGCACCCTCAACACCCCCGCCCCCTTCAAACATCCACCGGTATTTGTGCCATCATCGGGGTCCAGGCAGCAGAGATAAAGGCTTGTGAGCCCACTGGTCAATTTTGACTGAAAACGCCTGCAGAATGCAGACTTCAAACTCTTCAAAGACAAACTCCTCATTTTATAGCCAGTATTTCAAACTCCTGGTGGTTCTATGCAAAGTATGTATAAGGCAGAAAAAGAAAAGCGAGGACGTGCATAAAGACAGCAAATGTTTGATGTCACATTTCAGATTCTTAATTTTTCAATGAACTGTGGAGAGTACTGTGTGCATTTATCTGCGTTACTGAGAGCATGCATTAGGTCTTTCCCGATAAGCACAGGTTGCTTTCCTCCATCAAACCAATTCTGCAAACTTTGTATCAACCCACAGACATGCTCAGCCACTGCTGTCAGCTTTCCCAAGGAAAAAAGAAAAACAAAAAAAGCAGAATAAGAAAAATTAATCAAGACAGCTGGGAATATATTCCCCCCCAAAGGGCAGGAGTGGAGGAAGGAGAAATACCACTTCAAGAACTTTGTTTACTTTTAAAAAGTCATTCTAAATTGATTTAGCCTAGAAAGTTCAAACCTACTTTGATATGTTGGATTATAGTGAGGGTTTGTCTCTCTGATTAGTATTTGGATACTAAAAGAATTGATTAACATTTATTCCTATATAAATTATGACAGTAATTGATTCTTTATTCCCACCTGCAATTGATCTGAAAGCACATGCGACAGACCCAGTCCGGAGAAGCAGGATAAAGTAGTGTTCCTACCAAGAAAGGGAAAGTCCGAACTAAGCTAGAAGGTGACTATCAAACAATTAACCAATAAATGTTTTCTGTGCATATCCATACATCCTTCTCTTGTTGTATTTGGGAAGAAGACAGGTAAAGAAACGCCAAAAGTAAGAGCATGAGCTATACCTGATGAGCAAAAACAAGGGCTTCCCATAGTGAGAAAGAAGCTGAATTCACTCTTATACCACTGCAAATTGAAAAGCCCTTGGCATACAATATTCTATACATTGATTTTTATAGAAGCGATTCAATTTACAAATTTACCTACCTATGATAAATATTAAGTCTGAAAATCCTATACATTTAACAATGGAGAAAAAAACATTGTATCACAACCAAAAATGCTTTGCTTGTTAGCTCCTGTAGTGAGAACATGTTGATACCACAGAAGCCACTGACAGGAAAGAGCTCAAGATGTATTTGGGATGTGTGACACACTGTCTGCGATATGCAAGTGTTTGCTGGGTATTTCCATAAGAACCATCCCTGCTTTTGGTGGCCTAGGTGACTGATAGAATCGCAGAATAATTTAGGCTGGAAGGTAGCCTCCAGAAGTCATTTGGCCCCAAACCCTCCTTCAAACTTGTTGCTGAATCTCACTTCAAAGTCAGATCATGTTGTTAGGGATCAGCAATATCCAGTTAAGCTTTGAGCATTTCTACTGATGGATATGCCCTCTCTGGACACTTTTTCTAGTGCTTAATCATTATCATATGTGAAAAATTATTTCCTTGTAATATCAAATCAGATTTCTCTTGTAAATTGTGCCCATTGCTTCTTTCTCTTTGCACAACCCTAAGAGAGGTCTTCTCTATAACCTCCCATTAGATATCTGAAGATAGCACTAAGATCATCCTCGAACCTTCTCTTCTCCAGACACTTTAGTCCCTTCTCATGCATCATTTCTCCAGCACCCATCTTGGTGACCCCACAGTGGACTCTCTATGAACAACATCTTGTGCTGGGAGCCCAAAGTTGGACATGGTACTCCAGCTGCGGATTAACAAATGGCAACAGAAGATGAAGAAAAAATAGAATCGTAGAATAGTTTGGATTGGAAAGGACCTTTAAAGGTCACCTAGTCCAACCCCCCTGCAATAAGCAGGGACATCCTCAACTAGATCAGGTTGCCTGGAGCCCCATCCAGCCTGACCTTGAATGCTTCCAGAGATGGGGCATCTACCACCTCTCTGGGCAACCTGTTCCAGTGCTTCACCACCCTCATTGTGAAAAACTTCTTCCTTATATCTAGTCTAAATCTCCCCTCTTTTAGTTTAAAACCATTACCCCTTGTTCTATCACAACTGGCCCTGCTAAAAAGTTTTTCCCCATCTTTCTTATAAGCCCCCTTTAAGTATTGGAAGGCCGCAATAAGGCGTCCCTGGTGCCTTCTCTTCTCCAGGCTGAACAAGCCCAACTCTCTCAGCCTGTCTTCATAGGAGAGGTGCTCCAGCCCTCTAATCATTTTTGTGGCCTCCTCTGGACTCACTCCAACAGGTCCATGTCCTTCTTGTGCTGGGGGCTCCAGAGCTGAGCCTCTTTACTCAACCTGCTGTCTACTTCCCTTAACCTGTTGTCTACATTCTTCCTATTACAACCCAACATGCGGCTGGTTTTCATGACACACGTGCACTGCTGACTTGTGTTCAGCTTGTCCAACACAATGCCCGGGTCTTTTTCTGCAGAACTGTCTTCCACACTGCCCTTACACAGTCTGTGCTGTTGCACGGGATAACTGTCAGGAACAGTAAAGCCACCACCACCCTATCAATTGCTTCACCTATGCCAAAGCCCTGAAAGAAAAAGCCATCTGCTGCAGGATAAACTGACATATGAAGGTTGAGGGCTCTGTCACAGAAAGATGGATGGATGCTCTACCCCAGAAGCTGAAGTCTTTTCTTCCACATCTACCCCAGTCCCTAATGAAACAAGCTGAATCCAGAATCTAACCCCAAGTGTACCTAATCTGCTTGCTGTAATGCTGCAGCAAGTTGTTCTGTTTCAACACAAAACTGAACTGCCACCAGAAGAGGCTTTATCAGCTTTTGTCATGAGACAACATTTGAGAGAAATGCTCAAAAGGTATTCAGCATTTCAAATTTTAAAACTTTATAAGGACTCAACACAAACTTTTCTCTAACATACAGAGTGAGGAAGTGTAAAAGGCCAAAGCAAAATATTTGTGTCTGCCACAGAACAGGGTATCAGGATGGGACTTTGAGGATGCAAAAACCAGCCATTACTTTTTCCTCCTGTAAAAATGAAATAGATGTGTTAATCAGGCTAAGGATAGGAACTTCACAGGCCTTATCCACACCTCCCTTCAAAGTGCCTCTCCCTTTTATATATGCATCGCAATAGCAGAAGGTACATATATTTAGTATGCATGTTCAGCATATATATTCAGCAAATTACATTTATCTCCCTCAAACATCTGATAATACACTTGTTACTTCAGTTCTGATTTTACCTAGCAAGCTATTAAAGTTTCAAAGTCCTCCCAACTTCTTGAGGCTTCAGTATGATCATAATACACACCATTTCAAATATTTCCAGATGATACAGTACTGCCCAGGGGAATATATCGAGCCTTTACAATAGACATCAATGGATCCTACTATTTAAGCAGCACCTTCTTTTTGCACAATGTTTAACATCAATTGCATCAGCTTGGTACAACTTATCCTAATAATAATGAGCCTCTCCTTCCCCATGTCAAAAGTTAGATAAACATTCAAATATACGAGGCGCCATCCTTTTTTGATAACGGATTAAACAGTGGAGTTGCACTTTCCTTAAGGATGGCTGAACTAGAGACTATCTGGAAAGAAGTGTAGACCCTGTCAACATGAATGTATTCTTTAGCTGAGCAAATAGAACAGACTTTTCAAAATTCTTCTGCTAGCTAATAGATTGAAAACAATCCAGCAAACCCTTAAAAGAGAAAAATGTGATCTGTATAAAATATTAACATGAAAGTTTAGCCATGCTTGTAGCATAACATATAAGATGGTCAGCTCAATGGTTAGTTATGACTCCCAAGCTTCCAAAAATTATAGCTAAATCCCTATACGTATTTTGGTGCTATACTACATTTCTCAATGAATGGCAACTTTTAACCACTCTATATGAAAGACTCAGTGGTAACCCCCTCAATGGTGCAACTTCTCAGTATGCATAGAGATTTCTGACAAGGCTGTCAGAAAAGACAGTGTAGAAACATGGGAATCACAAAGGAAATGCAGCCAACATGTCGTTCAAAATAAAATGAAAAAGGTGAATCGCACATAGAAGAGCTGAGGTTGGAAGGGATGCCAGCAGGTCACCTAGTCCAATCCCCCTGCTCAAAGCAGGGCCAACTACAGCAGGTTGACCATGGCCGTGTCCAGTTAGGTTTTAAACGTTTCCAAAGATGGAGATGCCGTAAGGTCTCTGGACAGACTGGTCTAGTCTTTAACCACCCTCATAGTAACAAAATTTCTTAAAGTTGAATTTCCTGTATTTGAATTTGTGCCCATTGCTTCTTGTCCTGTCACTGGGTACCACTGAAAAGAGTATAAATTCTCCTTGCCATCAGACACTTATACGCATGTGGGGCTGGAGGGAAGCATAGGGAATCAGAGGATCTGGAAATAATAGTCACTATTTGTGAACTATGGCTTACCTATTGTATTGTGAATGCAATCACGTTAGACTTGTACAAAAGTACAGACAACATGCAGACAATGCCTTCCTCCGCATACTTGTGTTTAGATACCATTTCTGAATTTTGAGGAAACTACACTGTATATAGAATCATAGAATTGTTTAGGTTGGAAAGACCGTTAAGATCATCAAGTCCAACTGTTAATGTAGCACTGCCAAGTCCACCACTAAACCATGTCTCTAAGTGCCACATCTACACCTTTTTTAAATACCCCCAGGGATGGTGACTCAACAGCTTCCCTGGGCAGCCTGTTCCAATGCTTGACAACCCTTTCAGTGAAGAAATTTTTACGAATATCCAATCTAAACCTCCCCTGGTGCAACCTGAGGCCATTTCCTGTTGTCCTATCGCCTGTTACTTGGGAAAAGAGACCAACACTCACCTCACTACAACCTCCTTCCAGGTAGCTGTAGGGAGCGATAAGGTCTCCCCTCAGCCTCCTTTTCCCCAGACTAAACAACCCCAGTTCCCTCAGCCGCGCCTCACAAGACTTGTGCTCTAGACCCTTCACCAGCCTCGTTGCCCTTCTCTGGACACACTCCAGCACCTCAACATCGTTCTTGTAGGGAGGGGCCCAAAACTGAACACAGTACTCAAGGTGTGGCCTCACCAGTGCCGAGTACAGGTGGACGATCACTCCCCTAGTCCTGCTGGACACACTATTTCTGATACAGGCCAGGATGCTGTTGGCTGCCTTGGCCACCTGAGCACACTGCCAGCTCATATTCAGACACCTGTTGACCAACAGCCCCAGGTCCTTTTCCGCCAGGCAGCTTTCCAGCCACTCTTCCCCAAGCCTGTAGCATTGCATGGGGTTGCTGTGACCCAAGTGCAGGACCCAGCACTTGGCCTTGTTGAACCTTAGCCTAGTTGGTCTTGGCCCATCGATCCAGCCTGTCCAGATCCCTCTGTAGAGCCTTCCTACCCTCAAGCAGATCAACACTCCCTCCCAGCTTGCTGTCATGTGCAAACATACTGAGGGTGCACTCGATCCCCTCGTCCAGATCATTGATAAAGATATTAAACAGAACTGGCCCCAGTACTGAGCCCTGGGGAACACCACTTGTGACCGGCCGCCAACTGGATTTAACTCCATTCACCACAATTCTTTGGGCCCGGCCATCCAGCCAGTTTCCTACCCAGCGCAGAGTACTCCCATCCAAGCCATGAGCAGCCAGTTTCTCCAGGAGGATGCTGTGGGAAATGGTATCAAAGGCTTTGCTAAAGTCCAGGTAGACAACATCCACAGCCTTTCCCTCATTCACTAAGCAGATCACCTTGTCATAGAAGGAGATCAGGTTAGTCAAGCAGGACCTGCCTTTCATAAACTCACGCTGACTGGGCCTGATCACCTGGTTGTCCCGTACATACCACGTGATGGCACTCACAATCCACTCCATAACCTTCCCTGGCACCGAGGTCAGGCTGACAGGCCTGTAGTTCCCCAGATCTTCCTTCCTGCCCTTCTTGTAGATGGGCGTCACATTTGCTAACTTCCAGTCAACTGGGACCTCCCTGGTAAGCCAGGACTGCTGATAGATGATTAAAAGCAGCGTGGTGAGCACTTCCACCAGCTTCCTTAGTACCCTTGGGTGGATCCCATTTGGCCCCATAGACTTGTGTGTGTCTAAGTGTTGTAGCAGGTCACTAACCATTTCCCCTTGGATTACGGGGGCTTCATTCTGCTCCCCATCCCTGTCTTCCTGCTCAGGGGGCCAGGTACTCAGATAACAACTGGTCTTACTATTAAAGACTGAGGCAAAGAAGGCATTAAGTACCTCAGCCTTTTCCTCTTCGTCACTATGTTTTCCCCTGCATCCAATAAAGGATGGAGATTCTCCTTAGCCCTCATTTTGTTGCTAATGTATTTATAGAAACATTTTTTATTGTCTTTTACGGCAGTAGCCAGATTAAGTTCTAGTTGGGCTTTGGCCCTTCTAATTTTCTCCCTGCATAACCTCACGACATCATTGTAGTCCTCCTGAGTTGCCTCCCCCTTCTTCCAAAGGTCATAAACTCTCCTTTTTTTCCTGAGTTCCAGCCAAAGTTCTCTGTTCAGCCAGGCTGGTTTTCTTCCTCACTGGCTCGTCTGTCAGCACATGGGGACAACCTCCTCCTGCATCTTTAAGATTTCCTTCTTGAAGAATGTCCAGCCTTCCTGGACTCTTTTGCCCTTCAGGGCTGCCTCCCAACAGACTCTGTCAAGCAGTCTCCTAAATTGGCCAAGGTCTGCCCTCCAGCAGTCCAAGGCAGCAGTTCCGCTGACTCCCCTCCTTACTTTTCCCAGAATCAAAACCTGTCATTTTGTGATCGCTATGCCCAAAATGGCCTCCAACCATCACATCACCCACAAGTGACCATTCTCAGGTGCTTCCATGGTTTCTAACACATCAATAACCCTTGCGTCTTTGCTGCTGCATGGATCTCCATCCCCTGCCTCCACTGAGACAGCAGACTGAAGGACCTCGCTAGCACACCATCCCTCAAACATTGGGGTTCTGCCCCCAGGCTTATCTCTAGCGAGCCTGGTTTTACCCCTTTCCCCCTTCAAATCTAGTTTAAAGCTCTTTCAATAAGCCCTGCTAACTCCAGTGCAAAGATCCTTTTCCCCTTTTGAGACAGGTGTACCCCGTCTGTTACACGACAGCAGGCCTGCTGGCAAATTGACCCATGATCAAAAAAATCCAAAATTCTGACGGTGATACAAGGCTCGCAGCCACATATTGATCTGCTGGATCTTCCTGTTTCTTCCCTCATCATTCCCTGCAACTGGAAGGACAGAGAAGAGCACTACTTGTGCTCCTGATCCCTTAACCAGTCGTCCCAAGGCCCTGAAGTCTCTCTTGGTTGCCCTGGGACTTCTTGTTGCAACTTCATTGCTGCCTACCTGAAAAATCAATAACGGATAGTAATCTGAGGGCCGTACCAGGGTAGGAAGCTTTCTCTTCGCGTCTTTAACCCGGGCCCCAGGAGGCAGCAGACTTCCCTACGAAGTGGGTCTGGTCTGCATACTGGGCCTTCTGTTTCCTTCAGAAGGGAGTCTCCTATGACAGTTACCTGTCTTTTTTTCTTTACGGAAGCAGTTTTAATGCAGGGCGTAGGCCGACTTAACCTCCACAATCCCTCCAAGCTAGATGAACCCTCATCCTCATCATTGTTCGGTTCCACTTGCAAAGCTGCATACCCATTATGGAAGGGCACCTGGGGAGGTGGGGTAGTCACGGAGGAGACATGCCTGCTGCTCCCTGTCCCTTAAGTCACTGTGTCCAGCCAGGCGGGGAGAGGACAGGGAATCCTCCGTATCATGCATCCTCTCTGCCTGTCAGGCCTGCCCCAGGGAGGGCAGGGTGCGATCCCAATAGTCTCTCTCCCTCTCGCACTCCCTGATACTCCTCAACCTGCTCACCTCCTCCCGGAGCTCTGTCACCAGGCGGAGGAGTTCCTCTCCCTGGGCGCAGGTCCCACGGGTGAGCTCGCTGCTGCCGTCCCGTACTGGCACAAGAGCAGGGCTCACCCTGCAGCCTGGCACCCGGGCGGCAGCGTGTTCCCGCCACAGCTCTCTCTGGGAAGCTGCGTCAGTCATGACGGGCACAGAGCTTAGAGCAGCCATGGCTTTCTGCCAGGTGGACACTATTGCTCCCTGGTGAAGCTGGCGGAACATCAGCACCCTTCCTGCACACCCTTCCGCGCAAACTGCTGCGCCATGCCCCGTTTGCCCACCCTGGTCGCTAGCACTCCCCAGGGGCTTCTTCTATACGTGCGGGGGGTCTTGGCCGCCATTGCTCCTAGCCCTGCCCAGGTCTCATCAGCCGCTGCCACACGAGCTGTGGGCTCCTGGCAGCTCTCTTGGCTCCCCCTGAGGCTCCCCCGGTTTGGGAAACCCCCCTGTGCACTGAGCTAGAGCACTCCGCTGTGTTTGGTTTTCCACACGACAAGTGGTCTACGCTCCTGACAGACGTGTCTTTCCTTGTGCCGTGACATTTGTTTATGAACCTGTAAAAACTGAGGACCCGTGGAACTGTTCAGGTTAATGCATAAGTCATAACTACCACCAGGTAAGAAAGAGATCTGCATCCATAAACCAAAAAGAGAGAGCAGTGTGATAATTCATATTGCATTTAGAACAAAGGAAACTGTACTTCGTACTCTCAAATAACACTGCATAGAAACTTAAACTACACTGATTTCTTGAAGAAGTTCCTGAAGTTTTGCAGGACTGTGGTAAGCAATACAATGAGTTGGCTCTGTTTCATGAGAGATTTTTTTTTTCAGTTCAGCTGTTAAAAAAATAAAATTCCTTTAATAAAATCCTCCAGAGGCCAGCTTTGCTAGAAGTAAAACTATCAGGCTTCCCATCCTCGCTTAGGAACTGTGCACCTGATGCAACTGTACAATATATCCATTGCTGCAAGCTGTTCTTTTCAGTGAAGAGAATTTTTTCCAACTATTTGCAAGCTATAGATCATTAAAAATGATCCCATACACACAGCCACCAGTAGCATCCAGAGTTACAGCATTTTCCTGATTCCTTTCTGCAAGCTTCAATTACTCCTTTTAACTTTAGAGTAGAAAGACATTCTACAGATAAATTTCAGGTTACATTATAATGATTTGGAAGAGCCTGCACACATTTCTTTAAAGTGTGCTAATCCTTTAAAATGACACTGACACAATTTTAACCCCCAAAGTATCAAATATTTCTGTGTCCCTTTCCTTGTAAACTCTGACTTCACACATCACACTTTCCATAAAGTTACTGCATCTTGTACAGGATAAAGCATTTTCTAAAAGGAAAAAAAAATTAAAAAAAAAAGTGAGGGCCACCTGATGTTTTAAAAGATGCAGAGAATCAATAAAAAGTAACTGTCTGGCTTCTGACGGTTTTCAGATGGAAGAAAATGCAAAGCATAAGAACCTGTACTTCATAATAAAATATAACTACAAAGCTCTAAAGTACAAGGAAAAGTAGAAATACCTGTTTCCTTTCAGACAAAACCTGTATTCACAAACTCTGTGGGCCTCAAATATCAGCCAGAGCCACAAGACTTCTGCAAGAGCTGAAACAGGTAAAATAGCCTGGCTTCAAATAGGGCTACAAAATATTTTGGAGTTGAGCAATGTCATCAGATCCTAAGGAAAGAGTTGCAACAAGTCAACTGAGGTTCCAGTAGGATAAAAATCTTCCAGACAGTCTTCTTGCCAAGTCTTTCAGGAAAAAAAGGACAAACAACGAGCAGCTCAGCAGCAGTCTCTACCCACTGGCACTGCCACTGCTGGATCTCAGCAGCATCATCTATTTTTATACCAAAGAGCAAGAGACTTTCAGATCCATGTTTTTAAGAAATGGCCAAAACTCATTTACTTCAACCATCTAAAAGTCTCAAAAGCCAATAAATTGTTTTTCAGAAGTATTCCCGTTGGAAGTCTACTATCTTCCACCAGTCTTATTTCCCACATTATGTACTGTTCCTTGTTTAAAATAAAACTAGATGATGTCACTTTACATGCCCAAGCATTTCTCTGCTTTTCTGTTCTCTGGAGGACACGATCTCTCTCTTCTACCTGAAGACCACTCAGCAACCTTCCTGCTCCCAGCTGCACACATACCATTCCTTTTCCCTCACCATACTGAGCAGGGTCCCAAATCCTTATCCTCCAATTCCCCCTCCAGCCAGGCCATACTATGATCACCTAGTCTTCCATCTCATCTGTCATGCCAGAAGCCTGGCCCCCTTTTTCATCCCCTGTGATGGCTTATATACACCCAAATCATCTCCTCACAGTACCAAATCATTCTTTTCTTGCAGACCGAGAAGTAAATCATTATGTGAGTTAACGTTTTGAAACCAAAAAGGGGACGGTGATGCTTTTAGGCTGGCAGGTAACCATTCATTGAAGGTAACCACTGACTGGTTTAGGTTCTACAGACATAAATAGACAGTGAAGTTGGTGGCGCAACTATTCATCTACTCTTCCAGTCATCACCAAAATGAATAAAATTCTACCCAGAGATGCCTGAAAGAATTCTTAAAATTTTCATATTGACCAGTGCTTCCAGAGTTACCATACCAGGGACTTGCATAGAAACACCATTCAAAGCAAAACACCATTTCAATCAGCCAACAAAGGAAAAAACAATCAAATGTCAAAATATTTCCAGGTTTATATTGCTGTTAATTCAAGCCTAAATATAAAATAATGATAAAATGCAAAACTTGCACTCTAACAGTCATTGTTTGATAATTCTCTATAATTTTAAATCACGTGTTTAATAATCATATGTGAGAATGGATAATATTATACAAAAGACATCAAATAAATGTGAGTTAAAATTACACAATTGAACGATCAGTAATAACATCTTATTTAAATGTAAATAGGCAGTTCTAAAAAAAAACTAGGGGAGAAAAATATCTAACAATTCAATGGGAAAATTAACTAATGAAATACAAGCATTTAAAGTTTCTTGCTCTCACCTTTATTGTTATTAATATATTAATCAAACTACAATTGCAAAATGAGATTAAAGTATGAAGAATTCTGCCCCAAAGAACTAATGACTCAAGCATCACGGTAGCATTTGAGGAAGCTTAATATTAAATAAATAAATAAATAAACCCCGTGACTGCTCTCTTCCTTCTCTTCTTGTGGCAACACTGTTACGAAGCTACCCACTTATCCGATTGCTGGAAGAGGGAAGGATAAAGAAATGGAAAGCACGGTAAGTTTGTTCTGTTAATTTTTTACATCTAAGCATCCACTATCGGCCTCTCCTGGAGACGGGATACAGCATAAACCTAACAACTTCTGTTCTGACCCCCCATTGCAGACATTTTTAAGTCACGTTAGGGTGGAAGGACTTGCTTTCTCTGAGACAATTTCCATTTTGAGTGAGAACAGGAAAGAAGAGAAGAGAAAGGTAACAGTACACCAAAAGAAACCTTATTGGTAGCTCCTCTTCTGCGCAGATCACAGCCTGCACGTGGCTTCCAGCAGAAGCTGGCACCTGCACTGCCAGGGCTGGCTTACTGTCTGCTCGCACCTCAACTTACAGAAAAACGGGTGGACGCTGCCCCGTGGACGCTTGGGACCTCAGTCACCCTGTTGTCCTATAGCAAAGTCAGCACCAGCAACACCCCTGAGGCTGGGCAGAGCTCCACACCGTGCTGAGTATCCAAAAGCAGAGGGCAGCACGGCGACAGGATTCACATCCCCACCTGGTCCCACTCCCTCCTCCTTCCCCAAGACCCCAACGTTTACACTCATAATAAGCGTTACCTTCACGAGCACCACGGGAGAAGCTAGTCCCTGAACATGTCTCCTCCTCATAGCTTTCCCAAAACAAAGTGCTCTCCTGCAAATCTGTACAGTGAGCTAAGTAATAATGAAAGTCATGTTTTTTCTAATTTCTCCTTTGATTATGTTAATGTCATCTGTGGCTTTATGCTAAAAAATGCAATATGGTAGATTTTTTCAAGGATTTTACTTTTAAAAAAAACCCGAGAGAGTCAGGAAAATACACGGGATTACAAATTTGTATCAGCATTTATTTGGGAGAAAAAAATAGCAATTCTCATAACAATGCCTTAATGTTGCCTATTTGATTGATGAGGCAAATCTATCATAAAAAAATATATAAAAATCAAGCCCTGACTTATAGAATACACCTACTTCTGTGTATTTCTATATATTCAAAGCACAAACCTTTCCTTTTCAAAACCTGGTAGATCAAGAGACACGAACCAGGAATCCATCATGAGCTCAGAACAAAATACTATCCTGGATTTGACAACAGGTGGGAATAACGGTGTATTCACGTTTGTGTGGCTTTGCACGCACAACAGCACCATAAAACACACAGACTAAGAGAAATTCATCCCTGCCTGTTAAAAACAGAATTATTCATATGACAGGTTAATTTTGATAGAGAAAATAAGATAATTGTTTGGGCTGTTTAGAAATATGTGTCTGAAGTGTTAAATCTGTCCATGACAGATTAATGGGCAAAATACAGGCAGGACAGCTGGGAGTTTACAGTAAATGAAGTACATAACACATCTGACAATTTTTCTATTGCATGTAGCACACATATACATATATACTCATTTACAAAGCCCTAGTGGTTGAATTAAATTAAACCATTTTCTAACTCCTAAATTGGCCAATTGTAAGAAGCTAGGCTGTCTGATCTATTTTAAAGAAAGACTCATTAAGCAGTAGCCTCCATTTGTTTCTTTGCAAGACACCGTGAGATGCAGTTAATGATTTGAAAAAGAATCTGTAGGCTGCAACTAATGATCCATTTGGGTCAAAGTTTCTATTGAACTTGTTTATTTCCATTTGCACGAGATTTCAATGTCTTGTACAAAAGATGGTTAATTTCTTGGTCAATGTCCTTTCACTGATAGTCCACTGGATCTGCTGAGACTCCATATCAAATGAAACTCGCATGTCATATGAAATTTGCTTATTTTGGAGTGTCCTAATCAAAAACCGACATAGTAAAATTGCTTTAACTTGTCGATATACATTAAAGGTGTAACCTAATACTTTGTGGCTTGGAAAGTACTTGTAAGGAAGAGATTTTTCTAAAGTTACTTTGTCTTCTGCGCACACACGGGATAATTATGGGGAAGCCTGTTAGACACTTACTGGTTTTGAAGATGTTAACTGCGTCAAGGCAGATTTATATTAATCTGGTAACATAACAACCAGTGAAGAGCGTCATGATGAGGAGAAAAGGGGCAATTAAGCTGGCATAAGCAGCCCATTACATGCGTAAAGGCAACAGAAAGAAGTTCCTACAACTGTAGGTAGAGAACGGACATTAAAGTGATACTGAACTTGCACGGGTGGAGAGGGGAGGGTAAGGAGAGCTCTACCAGAGCAAAGGACTGGATGAAGTGGAAGGGTTGCAACTATTTTCACTAAGTAGGATACAACAGGTAAATATTTTCCCATTCATTTCCAAAGCCATATGTTCATGACCACACCTGCTCTGAGGAAAGGCTTTTGTTTTAAGAAACCACTGAATTTGCTGTATCTAAACACCATCACATTGCTCATTATATCTAACACCCCTTTTTCGCCAGACTTCTTTAACTGGGAGCCTAGCTGGCCAGTCAGCATTTAATTCTGTCCTCCTTTCCAATCTTCTTCAAAGCTACCTGATGAACCAACACTAGAATGTCTTAAAAATCAAGTTTTTATTACTCCTTCATTCATTGATGCTGCCATTAGATGTCATGTATATATACATACACACACACACAAGTGTGTGTGTGTATATATATGCTCATGATAAATCTTACACCAATTTTGATGTCAACCTTTCAAGCCAAAAGAACTCTGCTGCAACACTGCTAACCTTTTTTCCTTAATGGAAACCAAAACCAGTCAAAGCAACAATTGTAAAAACAACAGAGATGAGTCTAGAAGCCATTTCTTAAAAGCCAGCATTTCTTTTGATAGGTAGGTTTCCTACCAGATTGCTATGAAGAAGTTCCTGCAGAGAGATTTTTTTCAGAGGACAGAGCTCTATTATTTTATTTTCATTTGCTCTCTTGTCCCAAATCTGTCCTTTCAAATTTTCAAAGGTTCCTTCAGCTGGTAACTCCTCAACCCAAAACAGCAGCTTGTTCTGCTCTAGAAAAATACATTATACGACTCTGTGAAGAGTAGTTGTTTACTGTATCAGATCAGATGCATACGTGCATACTAAGGAATCTGTTCCAAGTAGGTGATTTTCTTTCCTGAGGATGAAGTAACTGATGCAGAAGAAACACCGGCACTAGTGGAGCCTCGTTTACTGAGTAGACAGAGTTGAGTTAAAGGATGGCAACTCTGTTAAACCACAATAGGATGTCCTAACTAGGAGGAAAAATAAGATGGAGGTTAAATGTTTACTTTCCATTTTTCTTCATTTTCTTATATGCCAGCTGGAAAAGAAATTCTGGCTGGAACACATTGCCTCATTACCAGCTAGAATTACTATCTGTTCTCCAACTCTTTTTCTACATTATCGCCCTTTCAGTTTCTGATAACTACAAAATATACAGTTCTTCTAGAAAATAGCCAGGTCAGACCACACGCTATCTTTCAAGAAATTGAAGGATTATGGACTGAGCTCCTGACAAAATTGTTGATTGCCCTTCTATTAAGATTCTCATCTGATATAAATGATCCTGAACTTTACATCTCAACTTTCATTGGATTTCAGCGTACTTACAGCCTGCTTCCTCTTGTGGGATGCTATTAACTATCATTACAAACAACTTTTCAAAAGGAACATAACATATCCTAATACTCTGGAGCACTGTATCTGCATGTTGCAGGTACCTCTATTCTAAATTATCCTCCCACTCCACTATTACCTCACCTCCCACTCTCTGCAATAAAAACAAGATTTGCTTGATTTATAAAGGAAGTAAACATACTGTTTCGATAGTTTATAATAGCATAAAATGGACTGAGCATGGTTCAAGGATACATCTGCACAACTGCTTGATCTATAATTTAACCACATTGTATTATTTCAGCTTTACACTTTAATTGGCTTTGAAAGAAAGCTAGAGAAACTGCCTTTTTTTTTTTTTTTTAACGCAGTTTATCCAAGATGGAGTCCTGATGTTTTCTAACACATAAAACGACATTTGACATAGTGAACAAAAGTAAGTCTCAGAGGACACCAAATCACTGAAGACTGCCATTATTCAGGCTCAACAGGAATCTCATTCTCTTTTGTAGATTTGTATGAATAAGTAAAGATCTTCAACACCACTATTGCCTTGTATTACTTGTTTTATTTTATATATAGCAAAAAAATCAAAATATTACAAATTTCCCAGTCCAGTTTGTTCCCAAGACATCCATGCCCTCACACATTTTTGCAGTTCAGACAAGTTTTGCCTCAGAAGTTCAAAAAAACCCCACTCCAACTAGAACTCAGCCCATTAAAAATACATTTTTCAGCTAAATCAGTTCCCTGATCTGTTCACAATGAAGCTACACAATGGTTGGTGCGTTAACCAGGTAGGGATATGGGATGTCTGCAAAGAAAAGCGGAAGAGCAGGAGAAAAAGGAAAAAAAAAAAAAAGAGAGAGAGAGAGGGAGGGAGAGAAAAAGGAATAGCACACTGCTGTGCTTTGGGGGCAGAGCCAGCTCAGGACCATGTGGAGTTCACAGAATTAGTTTCAGGTCACAGCTTATTTTTGGCCCTGCTTCTCCCAGCTGTTTAAAGCAAGTTTTGGTGAAGAATTACGCTTCTAGTAAAACTAGCCACTGGAATTGGATGTCCAGCATCTGCTAGTCCTTCCCTACTGAGGCTTTGAGTCATAGCACAATTTGGGTTGGAAGGGACCTGTGGAGGTCATCTTGACCAAGTCCTCACTCAAAGCCAGGTCAACTTTTGTGCTGCGTCAGGGCACTTAGGGCCACGTTCAGTCAAGTTTTTAATATCTCCGAAGAACCACCAAAGAGAGGTTGAGACCATGCGTCTGTAATTTAAGAGAATACCCGGTGCATGTCAACTGCAGGCTAACCTTTTGCACCAATCCTCTATTTTAATATTTTTATTTATGCTCACTTATTTAAAGAGTCAGGAGAAGCACCAGCTTCTACTTCATATCACACTGTTGAAGAGCTAAAAATAGAGAGGAAAATGATGAAATCACCACCTCAGCTCTCAATAACATAAGGATTTGGGGTTTCAGGAGGAAAAAAAGAAAACACCTTTGAAGAACTGAAATGCAAGCATTTTAAGGGAAACAGAATGTTCTCTCACAGCCTTTTGCATCACTTCACCTTAGTTAAACAAACAAAAAAATAAAGATAGCACACGTTCTGACTCTGGAAAATGCCATAGCTTCACTGAAAAAGCAAGCTGCAGGAGAAACAAATTATTATGGCTGCTAAACACTACCCACTTCTGAAGCAAGCTAGACAGATACTTGTCTGAAAAATGACTCTGCTAGTTAAGCTGGATGCAGACACATCTCACCAGTCTAAATAAATCTTAAGACAGGGAATTTGAGGAAGCTGATGGGGCAGCTCCAGTGACAGTAGAGGAAAGATGAAGAGTAGTGGAATGAGGTTGCCTCTGTCTCATTCACTCCTATATCCTTCCAGCTCCTGCCAAAGGCGAGAAAAAAATGGAGCGGTAGCGACAGTGCCATCACCGGCAGCAAGAAAGAAGAATTTGGCACCTGAGACCAGAAAAGCCTCAGGTGTCCCACTGATACTGATTACCTTTCTCCTACTGCTACCCCTAAGAGACATAAGAAAAGATTTGGTTTATTTATAATGCTGTGTATGTTGAAAACACCTTTGTTGACTTGAGATCAACATATTTATAGCTTATTAAGTAAACGGGATCATTCTAACAAAGAACAAGCCACTGGGACATATTCCAAGGGAGAAAAACACATAAAACCAGATGCTTACAATCAATTTAGTTTGTTTTCAGAACTATATAGTAACTGCACAGTTATGGCAACCTCCTTTTATTGATTTATTTCACCTTTAAGAAACATTTCAGGGAGACCAAAGCATTTCACATGTAGTTAATGGGATAAACAGCCTTTTCACCCGTACTTCAAGGCATCCAATCCCTAGCCTGCATTGCTAGGGACTAGAAGACATTATTATCTGACAGCTCTTCACTGACTTATGTAGTGGAGTACAGCAGAGCGTCCTGAGTAAAATCACACTAAGAACTCTTCCAGATACCTCTCCATTCCGAAGGGTACGTTTCATTACCACACCCTGAGTCTGAAAAAAGTAGAACACGCAAAATAGTTTGAGAGGCTGACTTGGGAAAAAAAAGGGAATAACTGATGGACCCTCTCTGCTAGTCACACACGTAAAGCTGCATTACTTCCAAGTTGGATACCTAATTAAGACTATTTAATTAAGATACATTTATTATTATTTTCATATTGCTTTGATCAAAATGTGCTCAGACAATATGGCACAGCTCACACATGCATTAAGCTTTCACTTTAGCCTCCGTCCACCCCTCCTTGCTGGCATGTTTGGCAATTTTTACTTGACCAGCTCAGCACATAAATATGTTGAGCATGCTTGCATACGCGTGATATATGCATGCATATGTGCCCTCCGCTCCACTCACTACTCTGCCTGTACCTTCCACTCAGGTTAA
Source organism: Phoenicopterus ruber ruber (assembly GCA_009819775.1). NCBI lineage: Eukaryota > Metazoa > Chordata > Aves > Phoenicopteriformes > Phoenicopteridae > Phoenicopterus > Phoenicopterus ruber. The sequence continues at coordinate 52,909,146 of CM020215.1, read as the reverse complement.
AATTCCCATTCATACACTCATTCTACTCAAAAGCACACAACTACTCTACTCCTGAAAACGTTATGTACTGTAACCACCCCTCCTCACCACTCTTGCCTCACACCTCTGCTCATGTTGTGTAAGTTATATGATAATTTGTGAAATGCTATAATAAAGCAATCTTAGGTAGCGTATTGGATCCCACAACGTTGGATTTGTAGGGATTTTCTGTTGATCATGTCCTACACTACTACTACTATAATGAAGGTAAAGCACTAATAAGAATATCATAACCATAGATTTAGCTCTTTTCTTTTGGTTAGGAAGACTCAAAACCAAACAGGGTAGTTAAAAACTAGGAAAAAAATCAAGAACGCAGCCTGTCACCTAACAATGGTCCTTCTAGGCTCCCTACTTCATGACAAACCAAATTATTTACATAACATACTCAGTAGCAAATTTGCACTATGTCCTATTTTGGTTATTAATTTTTCAGTATTGTTTGCAAACACTTTTGACCGACTGTGGACTGACAAAATGGTCTCTGTGGCCTCTCTCCTTTCTCACCAGTAAACATCTTCAGACAATATAAGTGTTTGTCAGCATCTCTATTTTACTTTTCTTCCTATAACACATTATGGGAAAGTAGTTGTCCTCTTCCTTCTTCACATTTTAGAAAAGCATAAACAGTCTCTCCAGGTACATAGAGAAGATATATCCATAACTAATTTAAAATCCTTGGTAGGATTTTCCTGCACAACTTTGAACCAAGATCCTTACCCTTTTAGTGAAATCCTAGGAAAGCACTGCTCTACTTCTTGTTATTTGTATTGAACCATGAAAGATTTCAAGATTCATATGAGAAAAAAATATATATTTTAAAACATCACAAATATAAAAATATCTCAAGTACCTGGAGGAAAACCGCAGACTCGACCATCCCTTTTACATGGGTGTCAGCACAGTGAATGCCGGTCAATGTTTGGATGTTCAGCGAAGGAAAATGACCTACAATGGAGTCCAGAAATTTGCTCCTTTTAATAATAAATAACCAGTATATCAAAATGGCACATTCCTTTATGGAACAGTCTCCGCAAATAGTTTTTAAAACAACTTTTTACCGAGATAAAGAAAAAGTCTGCACACTAGGGCAGCTGATATACTTGTGGAATTTATTAAGTTCAGCATAAACGCTAAGACTAAATGAGCTCCTTTAATTTCCATAATGAAATTGTTTTTGTAAAGTTAAAAATACTGTAATGAGGCCAAAACGGTGTGCTTTCAGAGACTCCCATGGTGAAACAAATGAGATTTTAGCTTCTCTAATTGGGCATACTGCAAGCTGGGCTTGATGCTGTCCTCAGCACAGGATGTTTGTTATCCCTAACAAAAAGAGGTCTACAGCTGTCAGCATAATGCTATATAGCTTTTCTGAAGCCAAGCCATCAGGAGGAAGGCTGCTGCTCTCTGACTGGGACCACCCAAAGGGAGAGATCAAGTAAAGAACAGCTCTACTCTTCCCTGATTAAGAAGTTATTCGTAAGGTAATTTGTTTACAGCTATCACAGAAAAGCTTTTGAAGCAAGGATTGAGTATTCCCAGAATCCTCTAAGAGAATTTTATTTGATTAAATAATGAATATGGATATTCCCTTATTCTTTCATTCCCACCCACCCCTTTTCCCCTTGCTTATTAGATCTCATTACCTGTCAACGCAGGCCTTCGGAGCCTGCCTGTTCCAGCAGGAAAAAGAAAAATGTTAGAGGCATTGTGTTGTGTCTGTATTGCCAAAATCTGCTGGTTTGCTGCCATGTGCAACACCACAGTGCCAACCTTCAAGCCTTTAAGAACTTAAGACTCATTTTGAATAAATATTATTTTCATTTTTCCCCTACACTTGTTTTCAAGTGTAAGCAATAGAAAAAAAATACCCGACTTAATCATTTTGCAGCATTAAAAACCAGCCAGTTAGTTCTTTCACAACTAAACCATGACTTCATATTTGAAGCAAGAACAATAATTCTACAAAGGAAGAGAGCTGAATACTATTCAGGGCTAAAACAGGGCAGGGAATGTGGCCATACATACTTTAAAAAGCTAAACACAAGGATATTTAATTCGAATTAGTTACATGAAGAAGAAAGACTTCCCTGTAAATGCAGAGTGATGGAGACTATTACTCCTTTGCTCTAAACCTAAGCCATCATTGTAAGATCACACTGTTTAACCCATGCCAGAACATTTTACTGGACTAAAAATGTCAAGCCATAATTTTAAAGCGACTTCCTTTACTTACTATTTTAATTTTACTATAATGATTCTGTGAATTGTTTCATTGTCACACTCAGAATGCTTACATATTTGTATATCTAGCCTTTCATTCCTTTACTCGTTTTCTGCTCTGCTTTCACTCCTCAAGCATTCAATTGTCAACCTGCTACAAACAAAAGATGGGGGTTTTTTTTACAGAAAGGTTTTTGGAAGCTTGATAGTTACCACATGTTCCACAATTCACCCCTCTGCTGACTCATAAAAATATAGGGAATATAGCCTTTATAATGAGAGAGCAAAACATTATGATGAACAATAAATAAAAGTTAATTAGAAGTTCAATAGAGATTAAAAAAAAGCAATACAAAAAAAATGAAGGCACAGGAAAAATAATGGTATTATAGGCAAAATTTTAAACCATCACAATCAATGAATTTTTGCAAATGGATTTCACCTTTTTGCTTAGGTTTTGGAGAGTGCAAAAGAGTGTAGCAAAACTGCACAGAAGGAATGAGAAATAAGATTCTCCATCAGCAGCCAGAATGTTGCCAGAATAGTATAAGGCATCCATTCTAAAATATATCTTAGTAGGTAAATGTTTAGAAACTCTTGTGAAATTATGCTCTTCAACCTATTTCCAAGACCCCTGTGTACTGCATTAATATTTTGTAAGGGAATGTAGGGAAATATTAGCAGGAGATAAGTGAATCATTAAGTTTTTTCATTTTAATTCAAACTTTATTCATTAAAGCCTCCCAAAACAACCTCTACAGCACATGAATCAGATTTAAATCATGAGATATTTTAATTAATTTGAACTTGGAACTTCACTTTGGATCACAGAAACCTTCTTAGAGGATTCTCAGAAAACCAGCATGGGGTAAAAGCAAAATATCACATTACTAGAAGTTCAAAGAAAACATATCTTGAGAGCCTCCTACAAAGACAAGGATGATTCCAAGGAAAAATAAAGAATGGGAAATTTATGACAAGCTTCTGTACAACTGACTTTAAGAGTATCCAAGACTACCTATCTTTGCATCTACTATGACACAGTAGGCTAGACAAAAATCATATACTTATTGCATACAGTTTATTAGTATGTGTAGTGACTTATTCAAAGTATATCCTTTTAGGTTTTGAAAGAGCATAGAAAGTCTGAGCAACTCCTCCCTGTATACCTACATAACACCATAAAAGACGTTCTTATGCTGTGTATCTATATTAGCTGAAACAAGGGTCTAGATTATACAGCCTAAGGGACAAACATAACCATTAAAAAACTAACTGCCTCCTGAAATAGGCACAAGATAGATTGTAACTGGCAAGTTGCTGTCAGCTTTCAGAAACAACAATACCAAATGATGATGTATTGAAAAAGAATTTAAAACATTAACATATAGAAATATGCATCAACTCCATCTTCACAATTATTCTAAACCGTTTTTTTACCAGATCATTTATGTCTTAATATTTAATTCAAATCCAACAAATGTAGTAATTTATTTCAGTTAGCCCTTAAAACAATAGGATATCGTCTAAAATCTTTCTCTTATGCTTGCATAGGGGAAAACGTTTAAGTGCAAAATACCTTTGTCCCACTGTTTTCCTTTTACGTATTGTTACTACAGTGAACAAATTACATTGTCCCATCAACGAGCACATCTGAACAAGATCTATTCTGACACAAAGCAAATAATAAATCTCTCCCTGTAACGAGTTCTGCTTTCTAATAAATTCACCCATTATTTTAGTCTAGAAGATTAAATGTTATAAAATCTATAATACGAAGCACACACAAAACGTACATACATATATACAAACAAACTTTGGGGTTAAACCACATTTTGGTATTTGCGTTATTTCACAAATAACATGTCACCTTTATTTAAGCTGATCGGATCAGCATTTCTTTTCTATCAACTGAAGCAGCTAATTTACTTTCATTGACCATCCAGCAGCATAATGTACCACCTGCTTATTGTGATTCTCTCTGGCTAGACTTTAAAAAAAAAAAAAGGGGGGGGGGATCCTTTTCCTCCCCCATTCTGTAATTTAACTTTGTACAAATGTAATCTTAAATTCTTCAATTCTCTGAGGCATTCTGTGAGTGGAAATGCTGGGATTTTTACAGCACCACATCTGTGCATGCACATTGTGATTAATATAAGACAAATCCTTCAGGCATATTGCAATTGATGCAGCAAAGCTGAACTTATTTGAAGCACTGAAAAATTATCTGTTTTTTTCAACTGCTAATTTATTTGTTCACAGCCAGACAGGTATAGAAGATTAAGCACTTTTTTCGTTGCTGTATGGAAGCAGAAGATGCACATACGGCGGTAAAAAGGTAAGAAAACAGCGTTATAATAGATTCTAATATTTTGGAAATAATTTGCTTTCCAGCCCAGTTCAATATTTTAAATAACTTAATATCCTTTAGAAAGTCTAAGTCATGATGTGATGAGGAATCCTATCTAGTCAAGTTTTCTTTGCTATTTTTGTCCCCATCTAAGACTATTTCTATTGCTCTGTAAACATTCACAACCCCACCAAATGCTAGTTCATACTTACTGCTGAAAATCAGAAAAAGGAGCCAGAAACATGTTATGTTCAGTCTGCTACTTCATTTTGGGTTAAGAGACTACAGTTTTGACAGTAGGGCCATCTGCTGTTAACTTTCCTTCTCATCATAATACCAGTCCAGTCAAAAGCAATTAAGTGTGTTTTGCCATTATAATATGTAGATAATTATGATAAATTACAGTTTTTAAATCAGCCTCAAATTATGCATATGGTAGGTATTTTCCTTGCAGTTACTGATGTAAAAAATATTCCTGCCTTTGCAAAATATTTCAGCTATTTTATTGATGATGTTAGTTCTGTAATGAGATATCTACAAGGAAATTTCTTAGGCACAGAGCCTGACAGTCATTAGAAATCTATTTATATCTCAGCAAGACATTTTGCCAAGTAGATAGAGTCGTAACATTCTGCACCGCCATTATACAAAATACTCAGAAAATACTCTATTTTATTGTGTCACAAAAATCAAAAACATACGCAAACACACAAATAAGTAGTCAGAAGAATACTTTAGGTTTTGTTACAACATGGAATTATTCAAGAGTCTAACATAGGCTAAAACACCCGATAAAAACATTACTTTAAGAACTACACACTAACGCTGTTTTCTGTCGAGCTCCCTTTGACATTGCTCAACCGATTCCCCAGGATTAGCCAGGCATAAATAAGCAACAATTCCAAGTGGAGTCAATAAAAATTCTTCCTCTGCTGTAACACTGGATTTATCTTGAGGGTACTTTTCTGATGGGGAGGTCGTCCTGTCATACTTTCTCTGAAGTTTAACTGAAAAATCACCACTGTTAATTTTTTTTTTTTTTTTTTTTGGAATGTTTCCTCAGTATTTCCTTGCTAGTGAATGGACTTCTTGAGAAATAATCAGTCCCTACAATGCAACCACATGCTTTTTATGACCACACCAGCACTGAGTGACAATCCAGGACCCTTCATACATCTAATTCTCGCCAGGAATGTGCTACCCGCTATGAAAGCCGGCTCATAAATCCTGAGCACTAACAGCAACCGGCAGCACCTGAGTCATGGCAGGCCGCAAAGGAACGACGAGGAAGAGAGAAAGGCAAAAAAAATACGACACAATAATGCCGGCAGCAGCAGAATCAAATCTCAGCTGTTAAATGCACAGAGATGGTGTCTGTCTGGCAATGGCCTTATCACCTTCTCCTCATTATGGCCACGCAGCGTTCCAATACAAGTCAGAGAGATAAAAGTTAGCAAGAGATAACTATCAATTCAACTGACTTCAAAAACTTGTAGTCAAAGACGCGAATGCTATGAATTGATATTTAAATCTTTTCCCTCAGACAATGCAGCAGAGCAGCATTTCCGTGAAGGAGCGATACAGAAGGAAAACCAGTGGTCAATATATGCTCTGCTTAAACGTCAGCTAGCTTGCTCTTCAGCTGTGCTTGCAATAACCACGTAGATTCAGAAACAGGAGATACCAACAAAGCAAGAGCAGAATATCCCTATCTGTGTCTTCTGATTCTGAGCACTTCAAGGCAGGAAAGGATAAGATCTCTAACTAGAAGGAATGGAGCCTTTATATAATTCTGTTTGTAGAATAGATGTGTTTTCTCTCCATATCTCTCTGGTAGCTGAGTCACTGCCATTAACAGCTGCCAGTGCGTTACCATACTTTTTTCTCCTTGGCAGAACAGGCAAATTGCTCCCCGCAGAGCAGATGCCAGTCAACATGGCAAAACGAACTGTGCTGAGCATAATTTCTCTTCCCATAACACTAAGTTGTTTTCAAAATGTTTGGTTTCCATCAGACCACTGCTTGGGGTGAGCTGTTGCTTCTAGATTTGTTTTCTTTCGAGCATAACATTAAGTTGTACTCAATTTCCATAATCAATTAAGAAAATGCAGTGGATATTTTTATTTCAGAACCGCTACAAAATTTAACAAACCATTCAACTGAAAAAGCTCTTGTTAAAAAAGCTATTGAAAACTTAATGTTTAGCTAATTTATGCTTACAAGATTAGTTTTGCAAGGTATCACAAAAACTAAAATTTTTTTATACTCAATACAGTTCTGTACCAAGGATTTCAGAAGAGGATATTTGGATTGCAAGGCTTCATGTCTAACACAACAAGACACTGCAATTTTGAGTGGGGAGAGCTGCATGTAGCCTATAAACTGCAGTGTATAAATATACACACACTAGAAAGTCTATCCACACCTTGGCTGCTGCTTCTAAAGAAAATGTTTTGCCCTTTGTAAAAATTTTTTCATTTTCTGAATAAACCCAAGAACTGTAGTCTCTACCTGACTAATTAACTTGAATTCACACACAAGCCAGCCCACCCTTGGTCAGCTAATGCAGGTGTCTGTTCAGAAGCATGCAGAATGACAAAAATATTCACTGAAACTTCTTGCAAGCAGCAATGCTGATTTCTACCTCCTTAAAAACGTCTGTCAAGATCCAGAACAGCTAAACAGAAATGCAAATAAAATTCAGCAAGAAAAGTCTTCCTTTTAAGGAGAGAAGTTCTCAGCATACTTTTACCACAAATCTGCTCTTGAAAACCAAATCTTACAACAAAATATAATTAACACCATAGCTAGAATTAATAATGAGTTAAAGGGAAAATTGACTTAAACACCACAACAAACTAAACAGACCTGGGGAAGCCATCTCAATGGGGATGTTTCAGTTTGGCTACAGTATTGTATGTGCATTTTTAGTGTTGCATGAATAATAATTGGCATGACCGTATTCCAACTAAGAAACACTAACCCCAAACTAAAGTTCATATAACTCTGGTACCTCCAGCTTACAGACAAAATTTTCCTTTTCTAGCACACTCTATTCCAGTTGTGGGCCAAAAGGATGTCAAGGTAAGAAGCCCATTCACAAGCACTTACAAGAGGGAATACAATTTGAAGGGACCATGGCACTTGAGTAATTCCCCAGTACAGCTACAGGTGCCAGCACGTACAAATCTAGGGAGGAAAAGGCAAAAAAAAAAAAATGCACCAAACAAAATTCTTTCACTGTTGTCCTCTAAAATACTTACAGTTGAGAAGTGAGAATGTTTATTATTAAACCAGGTGAGATACATAGGACAACACTTGCAAAACATTATCCATCATTAATGCCTAAGTGACCAGTTTTGGCAGCTAAGGCAGAGCGAAGATGTGCTCCCTAGAAAGCGATGCCTTGGTGCTCGACGTCAGCAAAACAAGAGCCTGGATTTTCGTGAATGCATCAAGCTTATATCTGGTCTTCAGCAACCAATTTGGGAAGTGATTTTTTTGGTAAGACGGAAAGTAGATAGGATGTTTGAATGAAGCCCTATTTGGCACTAATCTCTTCTAAATCTAAGTAGTGAGATGCAAATAAAAGTGGAAAACTTGAATTTTCTGAGACTAAACTTAAAAGATATCAGTCTTCACCACCTTCATTTGCATCAACTGTATTTTCAAATTTTGTCAAAGCGCCTATTCATCTCACTTCCACTGCATTTCAAACATTTTCCACAAAGCTCTACCGCAAGTTGTAAAGATCTACTGCAAGCTGTAGTGTTTAGTAATGACTGAAAAACCCTGATATTTTTGATTAAAAAAATCCACTTCCCAATTTTATTCAACATTGAGGTCTTCCGTACCAAATAACCTGTGGTGCAACTCTCTACAAGCACTCAGAAGGAACTATTAGCATTTAATAATCATCTTTAACTCTCTTCTGTAACTGCTCCCTCTCTTTTGGTCCATTATCCCTCAAGAGTGGCTTTATCTGCCTGAAAGCACCCTTCTGCCATGAGCCTGGCAGCCAAAACCCCTGCGGCACTGTGAGGGAAGTACAAAGCAGGCTGGAGAAACCTCTGCCACAACCTTTCAAAAAGATACCGCATCAATCTTCCCGGGACTGTCAAAGACACCAACTAACACAGGAGAGTGATGTCCAAGCACACAGAACAAGGGGCGGGGGGGGGGGGGAATGATGCTAAATTCACCTGTTTGGTGTACATAAAAAGGAGATAAACTCAACATCACTTAAATGCCACTGGACTTGTATTGTTATCATCCGTTCTCACCCTTCACTGAACCAGTTATCTGCATTTCCAGGCAGGCACAAGGACCTTGAAGCCCTCAGTAAGATTAACGGTGCAGTGAGCACCTCACAGCCAGCAGACTACGCCCTTCCCAGACGGGCATCTGTGATCGCTAGCGTTAAAACACGCAAAGGGCGCTTACCGAGTTGCCCACTTTGGCACGAGACCTGTCATTTTTGCCGTCGGAGCACTACGTATGCCTGAAGTGCTGTGAGATAGAGCAGGAATTACTGCATCCCCAGGAAAAATACTGTGACTGTGTTATTGTCCCAAATGTATCAACTAACAGCATCTACAAAAAAATCTACCTAAAAGCACAACTTGTTCAGTCTATCTTAGCACAGGCAGCAGTGAAAGTAAAGTCTCTACCCTATTCTGGTTTCAAACGTGCCCGAGTAACAGAGAAAGGAATAAGATAATCGCACATGAACAATTCTGAGGACCACCGAATTATTTTTTTGTGCTACAAATATTATGTAGAACAAAAGAGTAGTACTAAAAGATAAGCGGTTTTCTATGCAGGTCCTCACTTGCAGCGTACTGCTTATTTAACAATTGTCTTTGGACGTACAGGCATACAATACAGCATCTCAAATACCTTCAAAATGCAGACTCTGCCTGCAAAGGCTTCTTCTGAAGCAGAATGTCTTCTGGAAAAGGGTGTCGTCATTACTTTTGGATGCCTGTTATTCAATGTCAGAAAATTGTAAGTCTTTAAGCAATGCAGGAATGAGCAATAAACTGGCTGACAATGCTGTCCTGTAACTCGGATTCAACACTAGCCCTGGCTGTGCCCACTTCCAGTACATGTTAATATGCTAGCAGAAGAGAAATGGAAATCCTCTGTGTTCCTTTTACAATTTTTATAGCATTGATTCAGATGCTTGGCAGAAGAAGCAGAAGCAGTAAAAGTAGAAATATTCACCCAGAGTATCTGCAAAGTAAAGATAATTTCAAAACGCCTAACTCATGGTTTAAAATAAAAATCTGCTGACATCTGGTATGGATCAGCTGGCTGAATTGCTTTGATTACTCATCCACAGCCAAGTTCTTTTTTATTTATTCATTTACTCACTTATTTCATGGTTATAAAAATGTGTTTCATAATAAATATGGAGAGTGACAACACAATGCTGATTAACAAATATGATGTTCTCAATTTCTTTAACAGATTTCAGTTTTTAAAAGGAATTGTGTGTCTGCAAAAATGTCAGTCCTAAATTTTATCCATGCCTTTGCTGTCACAACTTGTTTTTGCCTTTCTTTGGATATGCTAAATTTATAGGTGTTGACAAAGTATTAAGAACTACAAGAAGAAAGTGTCTGTGTAGAGCACTTCTATGAAATTTTATTATAAAGACTCATTCTCCTCTAGCACACGACAACCCTGAGCTGCAAATCACAGAGGGCTAAGAGACTGTCCTGGGGAAATACACATACAGGCATGTATATATTTGCTCTGCTCTAAGCACCTACTACAGGCTACCAACAGACTGAGCTTATCACATCTCTGGGCTGACCTAATGTAGTGTATCTGCATGAACCAATTTCCCAAAAGAAGCAGAAAGGACCAAAAAAACCCAAACCCCAAACAACTAGTTCTTAGATGGAGCAGACTCAATCAATAAACTGAAAAATATGAGAAACATACAATAATTTGGGTTGCAAGGGACTTCAGGAAGGTACAGCTCCTCACTCTAAAAAGGGCCAGCTCTGATGCTAGATCAACTTACTGAGGGCCTTACTGAGTTTTTAGCATCTCCAGAGTGGAGGTACGATAATCTAACAGCCTTTTCCAATGTTGACCAATAAAATTTTTTTTTTCCTGATCAAACTTCCCTTGCTGCAGCTTTTGGCTGTTGCCTCTTCTCTTTTTAGGATGCACCTCCAAGAAGAGTCTGGCTGCATCTTCTCTATAACCTCCCTTTAGACAGCTGAAGACAGGAACTAAGTTGCCCCTCAGACTTCCCCTTCAGTCTTCTGTTCTCTGGGCTGAGCCAATCCAGCCCTCAGCTTCTTATGCTTCAGCTCCCTTTTCGTCTTGGTGTTCTGCAAAGCTGCTTCGGAGCTAGGCAGTCCTCACTGTGTAGTGTTGCATGCGGTTGTTCCGTCCTAACTGCAGGAATTTGCATTTGCCTTTGCTGAAGGCAAGGTTCCTCTGAGCCCATTTCTTCAGCCTGTTGAGAGCACTCTGAATAGCAGCCCTGTGCTTCAGCAAATCGACCACTTCCCTTCAAAAAAGTAACACAGGGTAAGCTTACTGAGATTGCATGCCATAGAATCATATAGGTTATAATGAAGACGTTAAGCAGTACTGGCTCCAGCACTGAGCCCTGTGGAACTACTAGGTCACCAGTAACTGGCGACCAGTTGGACTTCAGACGACTGACCCTAAGCCTTTGAGCCCAGCAGTCAAGCCAGTTTTCCACCTACCTTATAGTCTGCCTAACTAAAGAGTATCTCATCAGTTTAGCCACCAAGATATTATGGAAGGCCATGTCACCTCTCTTGAAACCCCAGGGTTCTAATCTTGCTATTCACCTTCCTCATTTCCCTCATGATCTTAAACTCCATCAACTCATGGGTGTGTAGCCAGGGCTACCACAGACCTTCACACTCTTCACCAGGTCCTCAGAGGTATTTAAAAGGCGTGTGGATGTGGCACTTAAGGACATGGTTCAGTGGTAGACTTGGTAGTGATAGGTTAACAGTTGGACTCGATGATCTTGGAGGTCTCTTCCAACCAAAACAATTCTATGATTCTATGAGCAGCAGATCTAGCAAACCACCTCCTTTGATTGATGGGGCCACCCTTTGCATCAAAAACCATCCTCAACACATTTCAGAGACCTCCTCAATTGCTTGTGCCACACCATGTTACCCTTCCAGCAGATGTTGACAGGTCAAAGTCGCTCACAAGAAACAGTGTTTTCGATCAAGCTTCCTCCAGTTCTTTAAAGAAGGCTTCATACAATTCCTTTCCTCAATCAGGCAGTCTGCAGTAGATCCTCACTGAGACGCATTTCTGTTGGACTCTCCTTTGATCTTGACCAGCTTGTTAATCCTTCCAAAGCAAATCTGGCTCTGCAAATTCAAGCCACCACTTGGTGTGGAGCACAAGCCTTTCTTCCATCTTACCAGCTGGTACTTCCAGAAGAGTCTGTGTTCATCCACTGCAGCACACCATTTGTGTGAGCCACCCCACATCACATTTCTGTGACCCTAAAAAGGTACTGTGATGGTACATAGACTTCTTACTCCTTTTTGCTTCCTATGCCCTGTATGTTTCTGTATACGTACTTGAGATGGGCCACCAGGGAAAGTGTGAAAGGCTCACTTATAATTCTGCCATTTAAGTACTTCTCTGGCCCTCATTCCTCCACTTCTCTTTGGGCTTCGGTCTCCATTTCCTGGTAAACCAAGGTTAAAACCCTTCTCCCTAGATTAGCAAAAACAGTTGCACGTGCTAGGGAGCAACAATCCTACTATCTTCAAGCCAGGCTGCTCACTTCCCCTCACTCTTACAGTCATAAAGGGTACCTTGGACAATGTGAATCTAGCACACGTTGATGCAATGCTTTCTTGAATCTGCAAATGACCTGAAAGGACAGTTCTAAAAGGTACTAGCACCCATGCACCTTAATCAAAGCTTTTCAGACAGCTGTTCACACTTAAGATCGTATGTGAAGCATTCTTCCCTAAGGATGATCCTCACATTAGGAGGACATTGATTTATGGTCATATTGTTGAAGAACGGATCAACCAAAACCATAGAACTACAAGGTGTACAAGATGCGTGGCTGCCCTTGTGATGAATTACTGAAATTACAGGAAGACAACAACTATAAGTGGTTTGGTTATGCAATAAGGATGTACATTACCTTTTCACCACATGTTCCAACAATGCTTCTTTTTCTACTTCTTCCTATCTGCATGAAGCAGAATTTTCTGGAAAAGTTGTTGTTAAAAACAAGTACAGTAACCTGCTGAGTACTGAGAATGAGCTACTTTTATGTCTGAAATTTCCCACTGCTCCTAAACAGATTTGTGACTCCAAGCAGACTCATCTATCTCATTAACAAGAAGTACTATTAGGGGAAAGACAGAAACCTTTGAATTTAATTAAAATTCAAGTACATTTTCTCTGAATGCACATTTTTTTATATGTTGTTACATACAAAAGGAAGAGTATTATAAGGTTGTATCTACCCACTTGTTTACAGAGAAAGAAGAACCAGCTAATATTTTGAGAGAGTGCCATGAAAACATTCAAATAGGGGAGAAAAAGGTACCAGCTATGAAAGTCTGGCAACTCCTGCTTATACCTTATCTTTGCATACCACGGCCTACTCCAAGTTATGCAGTGGAAAAAGATGCATCTTGATACCATATTTCAAAGTGATCTTTAAATGTGTAAGGGCGAAAATTAAAACAGTTGAGGTGCAGAGGAGCATGGAAATCCATTGATCAATCCTGACTCCTGTTTCCATCATCATTTGTGACTAAGAGGCTGCATAGATTTAAAATTCTTAATCATACAAACATATTTTTAAGTAACCTTTTAATCTCTTAGAGGAATACTTCACAGTTGCTTTAGCTAACTGGTGATCTTTGTAGTCTGTTTGCATAAGGTGAAACACAAAGCCTAGCCACTGTAGGTTTTTTTAATTACGTGCTCAGCCAATATCACCAAACCCGTGATCCCATTTCAAAAGTAAAACTAACAAAAACACGTATTGCCAAGAAAACACCCAGAGGGAGAGAGGAGGCTCATGAAGGTGTTGAAGAAAGAGGAGCAGCGGAAAAGCTTAAAGATTCCTTTTGCTACAGAAGACAAAGCAGAAAATCAAATCTAGAGGAAATAAGCATAGAGCTAAGCCAGAATGAGTTTCAGTTGTTCTTTGTCTAAATTCTGAAATATTTCTACTGGCATCACTGAAAGCACGCTTATCTTATTTTTCTTCCCCACAAAGTCAGGAAGGAGAGGGATTGTCTGGGGAGGTTCACTGGACTTAAGACAGTTAATGAAAAATTCTGCCCTTGTGCTCAGTGTCGTACATTCTGTTTTGCACAATAACTGACAAACACAAGATTCAAATAAATAACCACTTAGCTATAGATTCTCTACCCCTACAAAAAACAAGCTGAAGGCCGGTAAAAAAAGCAACCAAACCCAGCAATAACAACTTCAGTGTCATAAGAGACCCCCTACTTCAGAAGCAAAACCCACCTGAAGAAGCCCATGCAGGTGGTGGGTCTCTCCTACAGTCTGAGTATTACATACTATGTTTGAAGATGGGAGCTTTGAACCAATGTCCCGAGGTAAAGTCCCACTGACTTTTACTGCTCCTTTGGTGAAACAGTATCAAAGTGGAGACATTGGTCTTGCTCCCCTTTTTGAATTAAATTTCTTCAAATACTTTCTGTGCTATCAAATCTCCAATGCGAGAAGTTACTGAGGAGACCCTCTGGTCACTCCTGCACACCTGGTGTGGAGCAATTGCAAATTCCAAGAGGCACAGCTACCAAGTATGCCCCAAGACAGCTTCTGGAAGCACAGCTTCTGCAGTCTGAGCTCAGCCACCAGTCTGCAACAAAGGTGACCCTACCTGAGGTTGGGAAAACATCTCTCTCTGACTCAGAGCTTCACCCTTAGCAAGCAGAGTGGTAACACTAATTTCATTTGAGCAGGTTGCTACTGTGGCAGAACGGGAAAGACGACAGGGTGATATGACCAGCCCCATACTTAGCGGCAGTGCTGCTGGACTGAATAAAGCAGCACACAGCCCTTAAGCCACGTAAGGGACCCACCTGGCCTACCTCTGGAAGCATGCACTGTCCAACCGAAAGCACTCCATCAGTTTACCTACCCAATACTTGTGAGGTGACTTCAGTGCTAACAAGCAGCTCCTGGACTGCAGTCACACTGTACCTTGTGAGCGGTGATATCCTAAAGTTAGACCGACAAGGTCCCAATGATAGTACAGGCCTGAGTGTTACTCAGCTCAGAGGCTGTATTCCTAGAGGCCAAGATGACAAAGGCTGGAAGCCCAACCTCATAACAGGTTACAGCCTGACCAGAAAAGCAGCAGCAATGATGTCCCTGTGATCTATCAGGGTCCTACAGCCTTGAGATCAGCACTCCAGATCAAGTCCTGGTCAAGACAGCAGACCCAGCACAGGTGATGAACCTCCCAAACATCATTCAGGCAACATTCTTTTCTGGGTCAGATCAAGAGGCCATCTAAACCAGCAGCAAACAGCTGATGCTCAGAGAAAGAATATAAGAAATACGGCAAGTATGGAATGGTCATTCTCAAGTCTTGCCTTCTGGCTTCCAGTGAAGACCACTGTTTTCACTGTAGGCACTCTTCCCATGAAATTCTACCCCAACAGAGTGCATTGGAAGCTCACAAATACCAAACCAAACCCACAGTCGTCTTCTATCAGTTCCATGGCTACAAACACCTCACCTTTATAGGAGCAACAACCTTCTAGTTCCTGAGATACAATACTGAGCCTCCCCTGTGCTGACAACACTCATTCAGTACCACACTTGCACGAGTCATTGATTTGACAACTTAGTGCCATTCACATATTAGACAGAGGCTGACATTAACCTATGGTACCTAGTATTCCAGATTGGACACCTTATGGAAAGTTATCAGTCTTTTTCCTAATGAAGACACTTGGCATGAAAGTTTCTCGCACAAACAAAAGCTGTATGCCAAGGAACATACTATCCATTTTCAGAAGCAGCAGGACCCTGGGGGGAAAAAAAAAAAAAAAAAAAACACCAAACCAAACAAACCACAACCAACCAAACAAAAACCAACACAAAACACCAACCAAACAGCATACTGCACACACACACAAACAACAACAACCACCACCACCACCACACAACCACCAGGCTGTTTGTACTGTTCAGTTCATACAGGAAGAAGAGGGAAAAAAAATTGAAAAGGACCAAACTTCATGGAGGCTTAGTCCCTCAAGTCAGGCTCCCAGAAACCTGCTCAACTTTTGCTTGCAAGCTTCAGAATTCAGAAACCTTGGAAGTTTTCCACTGCAGTGAAAGGCAGAGCTTTTAAAAACTACAAGACTTTAATTAGACATTAAGTAAGATACCCTTTTCCCAGCTCCATCCCATAGGATATGTTCAAAGGTTGCTGCATTTCACACACTGAAAACATGAACAATTTTCAGCACTTGTAAACAGAAATCTGGGGAAAGAGAGGAAAAGAGCATTAACTTTCAAGACTTTGCTTCTACAATCTGACAGAATCAGGCAAGCTGGAAAACTCTACCAACCTCTCTCTGAAATACATCACAACATTTTAATTAAAACAGTTTTGTGCTTGTATCTTTGATCTAGGATCAAAGTGATCACCCCATATAAAGCTGAACCAAGTATTCAGGTATCTCAAATGCTGAATGACAGGCCAACTGAGGATTAAAGGTCAGGCCAATAGCCTGAAATGTAGTAAAAACAGACAATGCTAAAGAACACTTAGATCTTCACAAAACGCAAATAGCCTTCAGGCTTGCTATAAGTTTACTCAAAGTGAGACAACACGATCTAGTCAAGTCGCACTCCAGGCTGTATGCCTAAAGACAGGGTTGTGCTCATGACTGTGCCATCAATTTGCTACATGATCTATTCTTTTGGATTCACCTATATTTCCCTACTGACAGGGCAGATTTATTCTGCAGTTTTACATAACTATCATGGATCCAGTTCCCTATGGGATGTATATCATTTTACTTTGGACTTCTTGTTATCTGTCCAAGATGCTTTTGCCTGCTAGCTTTTCATACAGCTGGAAATGGAGCTGAGGTCTCATCAACAATCATGGTTCCTCATGGACTATATATGAAATTGTTATTGCTCACATAATAAATTCCCTGAGTATAGCATATCAATGAAGCCAAGAATGCTCTTCCCAATGATTTATTTAGCTGTTGACTAAAGTTTCCCTTCCATGTAACAGCTTTGGGGGTTTTTTAATCAGAGATAAGCAAGCCTCTGAGAAGTTCTTCTAGTTTAATACTGGGTTATCAGTTAGTCAAAGCATTAACAATAATTCATTAAGGACCATCCATGGTCTTAATTACCATGGTCTTAATTACCAGGTTTTGATTGAGATTGCAACAACCACCACAGCATTTAGCACAGGTCTGTCCGAGCAACTGAACCCGAGCAGTAACTTTGCCAACATGTCCTGAACCTCTCTTCTACCAATGCTTTTTGCATTATCTCCTGCCTGCAATTTGTATCATCTGTCTGCAACAAACCTCATTCAGCTACATGCGATAACAAGTATTTCTCAATTATTTCCTGTGACACCATACTAACAGTACTTCCAACTCTTTACATCAAGCTGATACTATAGTACTACTGCACAGATGCTGCTTCAAAATATAAGGATATTAACAACAATCACACACAAAAAAAAAAGGGCAAAAAAAGTGATTTGTGTAACAATCCAGTCTTGAAAAACTTAAAGTTCTGTCTGGTTTCCAGAGAGGGTGGATATTCACACCACGGAAGCTTAGGTGCTTATGCAGGCAGCTAACTTGCTGTGGCTCCGCAATACCCAACAGAGAAAGAAAGGCTTCTCCAAGAATAAATTCAGAGCAAAGACCCAGTATAAGCACTTTGTTGAAACAATTTCTTCTAGAAGCGATGAAAACATAAAAGGAGCACAAGAAAAACTAGCTGATTGAAGCTAGGTGGTTCACACTGGAACACACAGAAATAGAAAAAAATCCTCATTATATCGTACTATCTCTTCAGGCTGGCAGAGTTCAATGAATCAGACTTTTGATATGACTGGATTACTGCCATCTCATATTCTTTGAGGAGCTGTGCTTTCTGCAATTCTGAATGATGGCCACAGGAAATAGATTTCATAGATATTTTGATAAGAAGGTAAACAGAGGTCATATCCTCCCAGCATAGAAATGATAATGTTTATCTAGTGTTTGGCTTCTGTGGCTATACAATTTAATTAACCTTATGGTAATATCAGCATGATCTGCGATAGAATAAAAGATGAGGCTTCATTTGTCTCAATAATTTCAATTTTACTGAGAAGTTTCAAAGCAGCGATTGGGAAAGTTGAACACAAAGAGTCCTATCATATTCTATGAAATTCCTGAACAATATGAAAAATTACTATGAATTACCTTCAATATGTGAACTACTGATCAACTATATTATTTGTTATTGCACCAGTGCGAGCGATACCTTTTCATGTTACCAACATATAGAGCTGCATTGTGAAAAGGTGATAATGTGGGTTTATGTCATCCAAGACTGAAGGATTCATGGGTGCTTATCATCTGGACAGCTAATAATCTTATTCATGGTTTTGGATTTGTTTAGAAAGCAGGTACCTTTAAGATAGAGGACTTGGGTCCTGACTTCATTTCATGTAAATCATGAGATCATAAGCATGAATTATACATTTTGCAGGAGAGATGCTTTCATGACAGTTTGCTCTATGAAGGGCAACGGTAACACAATTCACCTTGAGAACACCTGAAAGTTAGACAGAGCATATGGTGAGTAATTCACACTAAGTGGAGGACAGAACGGAGATCTTCCTGTGGAATGGAGATCAGATCTCCAGTCCTGTAGATCTTCAGAGCTTTCTCAAACAAAAGATTTGATGCTTTTCTGGTATTATTGAGAGGGTTCAACACTTTCCAGATGAGACAGGTTATTCAGGAATTTGTTACAGTAGCATTCTGAGATGTTAGACTTGCCCCTTCCTTTGTTTTTAAAGAATAAAAGACAAGTCAAATCTTTTAATTAGAGGGGGGGGGGGGGGATATAAACTTTGACATTGTTAGATTTCTTCAGTTTCAGACTAAGCCAGTTGATAAGCATTTGCTCAATTCTTGCCCAAAACACTTCTGCACACAGCTATAAAAACCACTTAAGTTTCAGATGAGTTGCAGAGCATGTAACAACCCATAATCCTGGCTACAGCAGTTGACATCTCCATTATCTGTTCCTCCATCTGGTAAATGGGTAGAACCTTACCAATCTTGGAGAAAGATGAGGAAACTCTTATGATGAAGTTCTGTTAAGTCATATATGAAATAAAGAAGTTTAAACACTTCAAATACCGATGTATAAAATATCTTAGGTATTTTTTCAAATGTGGATCACTTGTTACTACTTTTAAAATATCTCAGCTGATACTTAATACATAGAAAGGAAACAATGCGCAAATACGAGACATATATCTCAAATCTCCTCTTTCACCCAAGACCTCTTCCCACCTCCAAGTAATTTTTGTAAGAATAGTTATTTTCACTTAGAATATTCTTAGGAATATAAATTGCTGTAATACAAGGGTTGCTAGCCAGTGAGATCAGATGTTCCATCTGCCTAATACCATGTGCTGGATACAGATAATAACGTGTTATGCCTTATTTCTAGTTTTAATTTTGTCTGTCGATTTGTAAGGCTGGACTCTTCTATGAGTGATGTAATCACAAATACATGCCTTAACGTTTTCTTTTCCCCCAGGTGTTCTTCAAAGCCTGTTATGGAAGAGTGAGTCATTACTAACACTTCCTAAAGGAAAGGCTAGAAGAAATGGGAAATGCAACCACAGAAGTACCATAGTGGCCTGGAATAATTTCAGAAGGGAAACGGCATACAGGCACAAAATCTTCTATACTGTATTATGAAAGTCTCTTCATTACAACCAAAGCATAATCAGAAGCTCATGAACATGACCGTAATCTTTTTGGATTAATTTGCAGTCAATGTCTGGTCATCTGTGACCAAATTTCAGTCAACAGAAGGAACAACTTCAGGAACAGAAGAGCAAGTAAAGGACCTTAAACTTACTGGTCTTTGAGCAGCTACACTTATTAGCCTGGCGTCTCTCATGTCCCTCACAATCCCCCGTTTTCCTTCATATTCCTAATATCTGTCATTGTAATAGCCCATATCTTCCCAGCATCCCCTGAGCTATGCCACTATATATCCAAGTTTATTCCTAGACTCCTCAACACAGTATTCTTGCCTCGTTCCCTCTTCTCCCAAACAGTGATGCATATAGCTCCTTCTAACTGTACATACTGAATATAAAGGTGGAAGGAGCAGAACTCTCCCTTCCTCCTTCACAACAGGGGCATTAACGTGGGTCTCTACTCCATGTCAGTATCGATTTTCATACAACCTTTAAGACCTCAACAATTTTAAGATCTTGCTTTAAATCGGCCAAAAGATCCATAAGCTATTAGACCACAGATAGAGATGGAGTAATGGCATATGCCTCATTTCCTTAAGCAGGCCGGCAACAAATCAGATAAAAGGATGCATTTTACAGAAAAATGCTCACGTCACTGCTGTGTGCCACTTAACATTTTTAAATGTACAACTTTTGTCCCCTAATGCACACCCATTTGAAAAAGGCAGACAAAGGAAGAATGTCAATATAAAAAAAACCCAAAAGATTTCTTAAGCATAGCAATACACATCCCAACAGTATGAGTCTAGTTAAAATAAATAACATCAGTAATATACAGCTAGATAACAGAAATAAAGTTACCAGTGATATGCTTTGCTGCCTTGACAGTAACTCAACATAAAAGATTTTTTTAAAATGTTCCCTGCCATGTAAATGAGCTAAAATGCTGCTTCCTGAATAATAAAATATTTGGACCATGCTATGCTACAGCAAGTCCCTATAAACAGAATATGCAGTTAACAATAGAGATAACGGAAAACCGACACCTTATGCACTTTGTTATTTTGCACTGTTTTCTGAAAGACTAGAGTAAAACACTGTATGACACACTGCAGGGAAGACCAAGAAAAGGACTCGGCAATTAGATTTCCCAAATGAATGGCATTTTTGACATTTCACTTCCCTTAAGAAACTTCATGACTTAGGGTGGGTTTTTGTTCTGTTTTTCCCTAGGAAAAAACAATCAAGATAATGATAGTAATTGGTAAACAGATGAGTGAGAAATCCCAGAAGCAAGCTCAAATTAAAAGGCCACACTGGATATTACTGAGGAATACTGCTCTATAACATTTTTGGTTGACTCATAGATGTTTATTTTGCCCTTTTTTTTTTTTTCTTTAAAGAAAACTTTTCAGAAAACAAGACGACACATTAAGAAGGTCTCAAAAAGTCATTTAGTCCAGCCTCCGCCCCTGGTAGGATCAATCACTTCTGCTACAGACATCCACGTAACTTCTCCAACTAAGACTCCCAGCAGCAGAGACCCCACAGCCCTCCCCAGGCGTTAGATGAAGTTACTTCCCTCACTCACTTTCACAGAAGTCCTTTCCCGACATCTGACCTGAATCTCTCTCACTTCAATTTAACCCACTGCTTCTCCTAGTCTCAATAGCCCTTGTAAACGCTCCTTTCCCCCTCTATTATTCTTACCTTCACAATTCTGCTGTTTATCCCATCTTTCTTGAAGTTCAGTGACCCAAACTCGATACATCAGTTCAGCCAATATCCTCTTATACATAACATAATGTAACGCTGTTCATAATTTTTATTTTTTAAACAGCAGAATAGTATTGATTCCCATTTAGTGTAGTATCCAATACAGCTACTAGAACCTTTTCTTCAGTTTTGTCTAAGCAGGTGTTCCTCCGCCTTGTATTTGTGCAGTTAATTATAGAATCATAGAACAGTTTGGGTTGGAAGCGACCACTTAAAGGTCATCTAGTCCAACCCCCCTGCAATGAGCAGGGACATCCTCAACTAGATCAGGTTGCCCAGAGCCCCGTCCAGCCTGACCTTGAATGTTTCCAGGAATGGGCCATCTACCACCTCCCTGGGCAACCTGTTCCAGTGCTTCAGCACCCTCATTGTGAAAAATTTCTTCCTTATATCTAATCTAAATCTCCCCTCCTTTAGTTTAAAACCATTACCCCTTGTTCGATCACAACAGGCCCTGCTAAAAAGTCTGTCCCCATCTTTCCTATAAGCCCCCTTCAAGTATTATTATTCCGAAGCATAGCACAGTGCAACAGTCCTTGCTAAATTTCACCCAACTTTTTCTAGACTATTGCTCCAGCATGTTTATCTCAATCCTGTCCTCCAAAGTTCTTCTTGCTGCTTCCTCCTCATGATCACCTGCCAAGTAAGCAAGTACTCTGAGCAGACCCAAACTAAACCCTCCAGAAATACATTCAGCCCCCTATTCAATAGCAGATGCTTCACACAATTAGTCTACACAGTTTCCTAACTACTGGTTGATTCAGCTTGCACCTGTTTCATCTACCATGTATTTCTTTTGCTCGCTTATAAATGCAGCATGCAAAAAAAAAGTGTCCAGGTGTTTAAGGCAAGATGCATCTCATCTACAGCTTTCCTGCCATCCACAAGGCCTGCCGCTTTCATAAAATTAAATTAGACTGGTTTGACAAGAGTTGCTCTCAATCAAGACATCCTGTATTTTTTTTTTCCAAAGTATTTGCCAAAGATTGTGAGCTCCAGCACTTTTCTTGAATTTGTTAGGTAAATTGTCTGCAATTCTGATTCTCCTCTTTCACTTCCGTTCTCTTACCTTTTTCCATCTTTCTGAAAATTCAGCCTCTCTCAATGTTTTTTTGAACACAAATATTTCACCCATTTCCATAAATGCTTAAGGATGGCATTCATCAGGATCAGCCAATACAACAGCGAAATTTCTCTTTCTCTTTTTACCCCTCTGTCATTTACAATAATCATGCTAGCTATGAGGGAAGATCACCATTAAATCTCTTTTCCCTTTTAATCATTACCCATAGACTTCCACACTCAAATTCAACTGTGGTCTGGACCTCAGAGCAAGCATGTACAACCTTGATAAACCAATGTCATTCCTATTAATAAGGCAAATAAATATTCAAGCTTCTGAATCACTTCACCAAACTTGTTATAGTGTATAACTTTGACTACCTAATAAGGATTTCAGTTCTTCCTCTTTATTTCTTGCACATCTTGTATGGCATTTAGAAATTTAAGATGGGCAGCAGACTGCTGCTTTTTCCTCTCCTCTCCCCCATGAGCCCGTCAATCATAAAGTAGATATCAAGATATCCTGAGGTTACCAATGATACATACTTCTTCAACATTATGCCATTTTTACAACACTTCATTGACTCTCATATCAAGTTTTCCAGAAGAGATAAAAGCCACATTCTCATCCTAACAACCACTAACTCAAAGTAATCCATAACCAGCGTCATTCTTGCGCACCTACCAAACCAGATTTTAACAACAGCAACCCCAGAAACAAAAAGCCCCCCTGGACAATGCAAGTGTGCATCTTGGCTATAAAAGCAGAGTCCCCCCACAGCAAGACCTGCCTCTGATAAACCAAAGGAGGTTATCATCTCCAAGAAAGGACACACACAAACTGTATCTGCGATGCTTTCACCCTGCCTCGCCTCCCTGACATACAAGAACTCCACTTCTCTTTTAAGGCTCCCAGGCAAACAAACTACATTTGGTGTGCTCTCTCAAACATAACTGGACAGAAATATTTTCCATTGAAAGTGGAACAGATTAGCAGTAGTCATTTTGCAGAGAGTATTAAGACCTCCAAAACTCCTAATATAATTCTAAAATAAATCTCTCTCAAAATCAAAATACAATTGATTATATTCTTAAGTCCTGTGAAAGGATGTTGCAAAAACTAAACCGTCTGTCTTCTACTCTTGCTGCTAGAAAAAGACAGAAGGAAAGTAGAGCTTTGTTATTTTGTTGGGTTTTTTTAACCTTGACACTTCCAAGGAGCCAGATTCCAAGGAACCTTGCTCAAATTACTTTAAATCTGTCCAGAAAAAATGTGTCAGAACCCTAGACTTTACTATTACTATCGACTTTTAGGAACATGTAGAGCTTATTATAGCTGTACTTAATTATGACTTAGCGTTATTTCTCTACACTACTTCACGCACTACATTTGCAGAATAAATTACAGCAAATCTTCCTAAGATCTGAAACCAATGTATATACAGACGGTGACAAGAACCCAAGAGCAGTAAGAGCTATCAAAGAAACACTTTTCTAACAGAAAAAGTATATATACATTTTACAAGTATCCACAAAACCCAGACTAATTAGAAAGAGTGAGAGTATGCATGTGAACATGCACACACAGATCCCCATCTCATTTTCTGAGTAATGAACTAAATTGTTGGGAATTCATAGCGATAGCCATTGTTCTCACCTGTAGGCTGGTGTGTATCTTCAGTGCGCGTCCAAGTTCATCCTCTTGTAAACTTGTACTAGATCGCTGTCCCTGTAGAAAATAAGTTAAAAAAAAAAAAAAGGTCCATTTTGGAGAGTAGGCAAGAAGCCTCTGCGGTGCTTGTAGCGTCCAGTCTCAGGGTATCACAAGCCCGTAACTCTGCACATGGTCTAAGTTGAGCTATTCTCTTTGTATCAATTCCCAGAGGTGCTGTGATACACAAAAACAACTGGCTTCAGTGGAACTTGGGGTGGCCGGTATAACAAGCACTGTTAAAACATGGATCTTCAGGAGCCATATGAACTTTGAACATCCAGTACTGGCAGGGTTTAGAAGATTTGTTAGTTGAGGGACACAGGAAATCCAACAGAAAACCAAATTTCTTCTTGTCTTTCCCTTTCTTCCTCTTCTCCCCCAATAGTAGATACTAAACTAAGTGTACATATGAAGGTACTGATTTTAACAGTTCTTTGGGAAGGAAGGAAGGGTTGCCCCTTGTTTTAATGAAAACTATAATATTGTAATTTAGAAAAAAAGGCACGACAGCTTACATGATGGATGCCAAAGGCGGCAATACCAATAACATTTAGGAATTACTAAGAGCTAGATCCTTCTCCCCTGCAAGAGCAGGGCACACGTGAATTGCCTGTTTAAAGCAGCACCATCTCAGCCATATTCCTTCCTACGATTGCCTCACCCAACAAGACGTACCCGTCACCTTAAACATGAGACCAGCCAAACCTTAGCCCCATAGGTAGGAAGCAGCCTAAATTGATTCGTTTACCAAGAATCATAGAATCATAGAATTGTTCTGGTTGGAAGAGACCTCCAAGATCATCAGATCCAACCATTAACCTATCACTACCAAGTCCCCCACTAAATCATATCCCTTAGTGCCACATCTAAACATCTTTTGAATACCTCCAGAGATGGGGACTCCACCACCTCCCTGGGCAGCCTGTTCCAATGCCCGACAACCCTTTCAGTGAAGAAATTTTTACGAATGTCCAATCTAAACCTCCCCTGGCACAACTTGAGGCCATTTCCTCTTGTTCTGTCGTCTCTTACTAGGGAGAAGCGTCCAACCCCCATCTCTCTACAACCTCCTTTCAGGTAGTTGTAGAGAGCGAGAAGGTCTCCCCTCAGCCTCCTTTTCTCCAGACTAAACATCCCCAGTTCCCCCAGCCGCTCCTCATAGGACTTGTGTTCCAGACCCTTCACCAGCCTCGTTGCCCTTCTCTGGACACACTCCAGCACCTCAATGTCTGTCTTGTAGTGAGGGGCCCAAAACTGAACACAGTACTCGAGGTGCGGCCTCACCAGGGCCGAGTACAGGGGGACGATCCCTTCCCTAGTCCTGCTGGCCACACTATTTCTGATACAGGCCAGGATGCCGTTGGCCTTCTTGGCCACCTGGGCACACTGCTGGCTCATAGAAGAAGTGGAAGGCCATCACATTGCCTCTACCCCATCAGACATGGACACAGAGAGACGGGAGCTGCCTGCTGTGGGGGTAATTAATTATACAAGCATGCCCTATATAAACCTTCCAGGAGAATTCTAACACACATGCCCCCAAAATCCATTCTCAAACGCCGTTTTACATTAACTCCCCAAAATACACAAAACTCCATCAGAACTTAAAATGGAAAATGCAATTGCCAGGAAGCAACGTAACTTCACTGTTAATACTCTCTTCTTTTCCCTGAATCCCAAAGCCAGGTAAAAGATGAGCTTTTTGCAGATTTCTACCCTTTCAGCTTTTTTCTTTTGTCACTGCCTTAGTATTGCCTCAGCGTAACTACTGTATTTGGGGTTTTGTTTGTTTGGGTTTTTATAAAAGATATTTGGCAAAGTCCAATATCATTCACAATATACCAAAAACATAAACATTAAAAATTAAAAACTAAATTACATGGAATATTCTATACTATCAGCAAGCCTCTTTCTTCTTGCTATGTAGCCTTTTATTAAAATCTAATACTAACACTGGATTAATGTGACAGCCATGAGTATACAAACCCAGTTACAAAGGAAATAAGCTTTTATTACTTTTCCAAAGATACAGCTAGCTTAAAAGTAACAGAGGGATGATGAAAATCGCTAAGAGGGGGAAAAAAAAAAAAAGTGTGTTTCTGGAAAAAATATTCAAATTGTTAAACAGTTAATTGGATTGCCAGGCCTACAGTTAATACAGCAATCCTCCTTACACAAAGTCTTTACTTCAGCTGCGTATTTCCCCACGTATAAACCAAGTACAAGAGAATTTAAATAAAACTTTTCGTTAGCATTTGAGATGTTTCAATTCTTATGATGGAGTTATACAGTAGCACACGGTACCAATACAGACAATAACCACGACCAATAACAAAAAATAGCACTGGATTAGTCAGATGTCAAAAATATGCGTAACAACCAACCCCAAAATAGGTTTTGTCCTGCTGGAATTCTCCAGGAGTGTTATGACTTCAAATGCAACAGTTGCAGAGCTCCAGCTGGAAGAGTCCGTCTCAAAAAGTCGTTAGACATCAGAGAGTGAGTCATTCTTTAGTGAACATTAATGATAAAAAGTTTCAGTGCCATTAGTGAAGTCGAACGTTAAACAACTTCTAAACCATTAGGCAGATGTTCCAGCCTTTATGCTAGCATGACTTTTTTTCCTAATTGCCTCAATTACGTCCTACGAAGAGCCTGTTGTTCCTGCAACTCTGCACAGCACTCGAACTTCAGCCGAAACTTTTCTCACCTCCTTCCACCTATGCAGCTCCTTTTGTCGATCCCCTCGTAGAGATCAACAGCAGGTAAGAGCTGCGCTGCCAACGAAGCGGGGTCTCACCGGGAGATGAAGAGACAAGGCTACGGAGGTGACGGCAGCGGAGGAGGGAGGAAGGTGTTGCTCAGGTGGGTCTGAGCACCAGGAAAGCACAGCGGTGGGATGGGAGGAAGCACAGAGCAGAAAGGGGCCAGACACAAGTCCAGCGACCCTGTTTACAGTTCGCTCCACAACAAAAATCGCCCTGGGAAGGAACGACCGGTCAGGGTAGGTTGGTGAGTGGCCTGTTAACCTCAGAACAGGTCTTTAGAATGAACTGTAATTAAGCCTTTTCTGCCCTTTACACCCCCCTTGCCCTTACAGGCTAATTACTGCACATCTTTCTGCCCCTTAAGAGGCCCATGAGGCTGGGGATGAAACCAACAGAGTTCTTTATTTTTAGAAGACATGCCTGCGAATGGCTTCCAGCTGAAATGTTAGAAATCTTTCCAAGTGAAGTGACTTGATATGACTCATTTGCTAATGTCATAAGCCTGTGGCACAAAACATCTTAAAAAAGATAGTTTTGTCTAACTGCTTATTAAATAGAGTCAATTTTTATATTACTATGTTTTTGTTTTCCTTCTACATCTCAAATAATCTAATTTCTCAACAATTAAGCAGTTTGTTTTAATATACTCCTGCTGATTTAAATAGGAAACAATATAAGCAAAAGGGTATAATCTTTATTAGGTCAATGACAGTTTCAGTAGGTTGCAGTAAATTAAAAATTTCATTATACACAATTAAGAAACTTCATTAATATAATTGCCATTTTCCTCACTCTTTTGGCTTAGTATATTTAGTATATGCAAATAATTAGCTACACATGCACATACATATACTTTCCACCTACTATCCCTACATTACTTGTAGGTAGAAATCAGTAATAGGGTTCCAAAAGCCAGTTAAGAAACTACACCTAAAAACCAGCTTCCCACCAATAAAAGCTGCCCACCATGGGCAACAGCGTAAGAACTACCCTCACAGCTGGGCGAGTACAACACATGGGAGCATAGACGTGCCATACTGACTCATTACTTATTCATTCTCTTAATAAAGCAGAGCATATTTGTTTTCTAGTTACAGAGCCTGGACAAGGGTCATAACCCGGACTGAAATCTGAAATGCCAAGCCACAGTCCAACACCACTCCAACAGTGGATAGAACTCTGTTCTTGGAAACGGGAAGTTTTACTTTGCAAAAGAGGGAATTATGTTAGGAAACTAGTAAAAAAAAAAAAAGTCCACAAATGTTACGATTGTCTATCTTGCAGAAGGGAAGCAATTTTCAGCCAAGTAATTGGTACATTTTCTTAGTGCATTATGTTTCTCAAAACATGTTACTGTAGGTGGAGATTAGCATCCCTTTTCTTCAAGGGGAAGATTACTTGTCTTCTATAGTGACTGGAGCTGTCATTCCAAGAGCTGACAAATGTTAACAATCTCTGGAGGTGTTCTTTACAAACATCTCAAAAATAAATAAATATATTCAGATCAAGGATCTAATGACCAAAGAAAGGATATAAATAGAAGGAAAATACCACAGTTTGATTATTTATATGCATCCTACATCCATCCACTCCAACATAAGGAAAACTATTTTTAAATAGCTTAATTATCACCTTAACAACTAATACTGAACTTTGCCAAAGAAAGGACACAGAAGCGTTATGTATTAACGTAACAAAAAGTTTGCTGTACCTTCCATTTTGCAGATAACATCAAAGAAGAAACTAGGCAACAGTTCCTTTCCAGCCATCCAATCTATTAATCTGTGCAGACAGATTAGCAAAACTCTTACATCTGTATTTAGAAAACTGTACAGATCTTTTTTCTTTCCATTATATTTCTGTTGTTCTTCAGTACATTCTCATTGCAGTTTCTTGAAAGTGTTTCCACTGCTTGCAACAACAAAACACGAAGCTGAACTGCGTTGTCCCACATGTTGAAAGCAGGTCCACAAAGTCCAAACAAACCAATTTGCTCAAATTAATTTCTTAAACCACAGTAACTACCGTAATTTGTTTAAACTACAAAGCCAACACCCCAAGATGCTGCCTATATGTATAACACACTTGACATTTAAAATTTCAACAATAAAACTCATCTTTGTTTAAGAAAATTTATAGCAATACACAGAACATAAAAAGACATGCAAACAGTTTTCATTCTTCCTTACAAGAAATTGTCAATAACAAAACAAGGTGCTTTACTGAGATTTTGACTGAGAAACTGTCTTTCTCTTATCCTTTCCATAACACTTCAGAATAGCAGCTATTAAAATCAGAACCAAGTGGTAAAGCTTCTTTTCCCGAGTTGAGACTTTTGCTAGGAGCCAACTACAAACGTGTCAGAAAACCTTAGCTAAAATTACAACTACGCATGATGTAGGACCACCTTCAGGAACTATAATCTGAACTATAATCAAAATAATAGAAAAAAGTTAGCAGTTGATACAACTCACTAACATAAAAATCCAAGAAAAGTAGGAACGAAGGAACAGACTATGAGATTTCTCATTACACTTTCAAAACTTTTCATTTCTCAATCTCCCAATGTAAACCAAGGATATAATTTTAATATAAAATTAGTGCTCTATCAGACAAATAACAGAAATATAAATAAATAAGCCTTGCAACTAGTTTAGCCTGGGACTATAACTAGCTCTTTCAAATGAACCAAGAAACACACCACAGAATTCTCAACGCATTTAAAGAATCTCCTTCTCAGAAGAGATGGACCTGCTTCGTCCCGCTCAGAGTTAGAACTGAGCATTACCTTTGAGCAAATAATCATCACGTGATGGGCTCTGCCCAACCCACAACTCCACATAAATCTACAGACCCTAAACAACGGGATTTAGGAACAGACAACTGAAAAACAGGCTGTGGGAAAGAGGGGATGGAAGACTCAAGATACAATGACTTCAGTCTTACTACAAAGTTAGTATCTCAATGATAAAGAGGACAAAGTAATATGGATTGAATGCACACAAACAGGCAATGTTTTCTAGGGTCAGACTACACCTGCTTTGTGTAGTTAAACAAGAAAATGACAGCTTCAAATCAAGAACTGCAAAATACCCCACTGGATACCAAGCAGAAATTCATGTTTCCTTAGCCCTTCTTCACCTTCTCCATCAGGAGGCCTGAACTTCCCCACCAGATGCAGTGCCCTATTTCAGCATTTTCTCTCAGTTACTGTGGAGACAGATCCAAGTTAGATCCCCTCATTCCACAGGTGGAAGGGACTCGAGGCCATTCACTATGGATGAGCTCCACCTGCCCCACCTAAGAAGCATGGCCCGTGTATCCTCCCACACTTAGCCAATCATCTAAATCCTGCAAAGTTTAAGAAACAGAATTATGCAGCAGGATCAGACTTCTAACAGAAAGGTAAAGACATCAAAATTTTCTTCTATTGATTGGATGAAAATGGGAGAACAAGCTAGACCATTTAAGCCTCTGAAAGGCTTAAATGAAAGACTAATTATCATTTACTTCAGTTCATTACATAAAAGTTCATGGAATGGAGAAAGGGAGCAAGCTCAGATCTCTTTCATTGACTGATAAGGTAAGTAATTCATGAAAGGATGAATATGTATTGTAGAAAATAATTATGTAATATAATATTCAGTATTATGTATAGAATACATTCCAACATTATACAGGTTAAGAACATGAGAAAAAGTACTGTTTCTCCTAAAGACAGAATGTCACATCCATATAGCCAGAAGTATTTGATAATTTTTACATCTTTCTTTAAGCAGGTCTGGGATTATTCATCAGCTGACTGAAGCCTGCACTGCACTGCATGCACTGACTTGGTGCAACGCCTGCTACTAGTGACTTTTTCGGTCATACAACTTTGTCGCTTGCAAACAGGAACAGCTTTGTGTCATTAGTCATGGTGAGGTGCCAGTTTGGCTTATCCTGGAACAAGTAAGATGCGGGAGTAAGCCAAAGTTAAAACTTTCTCATACTAAACAGCAGGTTGCCTGATGTCTTCAGCATTAGCATCTAAGTTCACTGCAGCTCAACCCATTTTGTATCAGAGGAGATTTATATCAAGCAGTGGGAAGGCACATCATCTTCTGCTTCTGGCTTACAGAATAACCATGAAGAACACAGATTATAACAAGCAACAAATAAAAGCACAGTTAGGGGAATATTTCAAGTGCTATCACAACTTGTAATGGTTACTCTGGTGCTAGAAGTGTTCTCCAAACTTTTCACCCTTTCACACCTTCTTGAAAAGAAACGTTTTCTTTTTCTCTTTTCCTCATAATTGAAGTGATAGTAATAATAATAGTAGTGATAGTAATAATAATAATTATAGTAATAATAATTCCTCATAATAGTGCAGCAGAATGGTGTAGCCAACATCAAGCTATATAATTTGCTTTATCTTACTATGAATCTGAAGTAAAATTTACTGTTCATTTGTCCACCTGAGATCCAAAGAGGTGTAAGACAGTAGCAACTGCAAACATTCACAAGGCTATTTTGATGATCTCCCATTTAAGCTGAAGTTTGGTACGTACCATGTCCTCACTTACATATTATCATAGAATGGTTTGGGTTGGAAGGGACCTTTAAAGGTCATCTAGTCCAACCCCCCTGCCATGGGCAGGGACATCTTCGGTATTATGAAGGCAGCATCATTTTTTTCTTCACAATTCTTCCCCCTGAAAACAGGTACTTCTGCTTCATAGAAATTGAAATTTATGTTTGAAAGACCAAGTTTGCTTCTTTCTTTTATAAGCAACACAAATAACTACCCTACAACAAACTTTCACCAACTTCACTTGGATCAACAACAGTTCCTAGGATTTCCTACAAGACCTTCTCCTCCCTTTCATCTTCATTTTAGGGAGGCTGGAAAGTCTGTCAAATGCTAACTACAAGCAATAAATTGAGGCTCAGTTTTACAACGGGCAGGCTATGCCTTTAGCCAAGGAACTTGCATCTCATTTTAGCAAACATTACATTTCTACCTCACACACAGTCCCAGAAGCTACAACTGCACTCCTACTTCCTATCAATGAATGGATTCCATGGATGGATGGAATGATGGAATTCCATCTTCCTTGGAATGAAGATGGCAGAAAACATGCTGCCACCTCCTTGATAACCACTTAGGGTATAACTTCTTATGTGAGACAGTTTGAGCACTAAGGACAAACACACTGTCTGCCATTTTAGACCAGACAGACTTGCTCTCTGACCTCACATCACAAACAAAACCTTTGTTCTAAGGTATATAAAAGGTTTTTCAAAGATCTTAAGTATTTAAATCACAGAAGGATGAGATGAAAGATGACAACTCTCCAAACAACAACAAAATATATTTTTTTTTAAATACAGCCAGGTTAAAAAATGCCTCTCTCAGCAGCTTACACTAATTTAGCAACTCAGAAAAATAATTAGGGTTCCTTCACTTAGCCAATTAAAAAACAATGCAGGATCTAAAAGACTAGCTACTAAATCAGGAAAGTGAGTTCGAAACAACTTACTTGTTGCATGTAACACCAATGTAATCTTTCTTTAGAAACTACCATAGGTTCTAGTCTTGCTTTGCAATTTTTGCACTACAGTCTTTATATCTTTTACCATTTTTTCAAAAATTATTCCTGTTATGAGCATTTTCTGGTTTTGAAAATGATAGTATTAAACTATTCAAACTGAGGAAAAAGCACCTTAAGAATGAAACTTGGGTTATTTAAATTCTGAAAAAGAAAATCACATTTTCTGACTGGGAAACAGTAACAAAAAAACCTAAGTAAGTAAAGATATTTCCTCTCAGAACATATACCTGATTAACAGCAACTCTTATGAAACGCTGATTCGTATGCAGAAATATTTTCAACAGCATTGAAATGTTTGACTATGCAATACAAAAACATATGAAAAAAACCCCTCCAAATCTTCTCTTTGTTCAAATATACAGCAGTGAACATACTTTTTCAAACACAGCACGATTACTTAAAAGCAAGGATATTTCACTGTGTTAAGACGTAACTTCTTTATTGGAAAATGTTTAACATCACCAAGTCAAAAAGAGCCCACATCCAAAAAAATCCCTCCCTATTGTTCTACTGCATTCCATTCCTGTTACATCAACCCGATACTTGTGACAAATTAACTCTGCCCTGCAGGCCAGTGAATTTCTATTAACGACTTATTATGGAGGAAAGTAAAAACAGCACAGTCACAAGCTCTACCCATCAGACAAAGCAAGCTGTCATTCTGCGTAACTTCTACAACGAATGTCCTCAGACCCACATGAGAGAAAAGAAACACCATTTGGCATTTTAACTTGAGGTACCAGGATGCATTAAAGTAGAAAACAAGCCGGGATTGATTACTCCGATTTTAAAAGGTCAAGAGTTGCTAAGGTTTTTTTGTTTGTTTTAATGCACACTTAGCTGATTTACAAGGCAATTGTTTTAAATTGTAAATGATAACCCTGTATAATGGGTACTGACTTAATTAGATTTTAACTATATGCTAATCTGAAAGTGGGATTTTTTGTTTCATGCTTTCTCAAGGTCTGCTAATAAAGACTGCATATCCCATAAAAATACTAAATCAGATCAATATAACTAACATTTATAATTGAGTATATTGTAACATAAAGCGCAATGATGACCATTTTGAAACATTTAAATTTCATTTGAAAATGCCGGTTTTGCTTCCCTCATATGACCAGTGATTTATACCAACCGTTTTCCAAATGGACATGGAGAAGGGAGCAGTGCAAAGAAGAACGTGGCTACAGTAAAATAAGTAGACCAACTCATAAAGGCTTCATCTGTGCTGTGTGGTTTCAAGATGCATCACTAAAATCAAAGTCTAGCTTGGTGTTAAAATCAAACCAAAGATCTTCTAGAATTAGCAGTATAAAACTTATTCACCTTCAACATTCCACTCGGGCTTTGCTCATAGACTCAAACCCATAACTGTCTTTTTTCTTTTACAGATTGTACTGATCATTTCATTTTTAATCCTAACAAATTTACCACAGTGATGACCAAAGAAAAGACAGAAAGCTTATCAGTATAATCGGTTGTAAAAAAGCTGCAGTGCTATTTTCACTCATGGTCTCATCTTTGAAAAACAGGGGTTTTTTTCAAAAACACTTCTCCTTAAAGAAAATAAACACTCTTCAGGCAGCAATGTGAAATTTAAGTCACTGGAAATAAAGAAGGAATCAGACGTCCTGGCCTTATGCATATACACTGACAATCCTAATGGAGATCCTGACTAGGAGATTAATAATAACATCCAAACAGCCTCACCCTTATTTGTCTGGATTTGGGTGGCAGGTCCCAAACCCAGAGGAGCGTTCAGTCAGAGGGAGCAGAGGATGGCTGCTCAGCTAACGGGACGTGTGGCTCCAGCACCCAGCCCCAGCGCAGGAATCGGCTGATGCGCAGCCACCACTGAAAAAAGGCTTTAATTTGGTGGTTACCACCTCTCTCTCTAATGTCTTGGTAACAGGAAGAAACATAAATATGCGCTTAAATATGCTGCTGGCATCATACAAAAGTTAAAGGCTAATCTCACTTCCTCCACATCAATTACTCCAATGGAAAGTAGGTACAGAGGCGGTTCTGTTGAACCTGACCTTCACAGCTGCGTCGCTGTCTGCAACTGCTGACCAAAATTATTGCACACAGACTGTTCCTCCCCTTCCCACATCTCAATTTTCCATACACAGCCATCAAATTTCAGCTTTAGAGTTTTGATTAACAGAAGTATTACCACATGCATTAAAATATATTTAAGGAAACTAGTTTAGACTTACTTAAACCTTTCAGGAAGGCTTTATGTTAGAGCATGATTAGCAACTTCTTTACAGGTAAAGCTGTCACTACACAGCATATCCGAAACTTGTGAAAAATTCCTAGTACCCCCATCACGCTTCTGAAACAACCACAGAGCAAAGATGTAATGAGAAGCAAAAGTAATGTCCATACGCTTGTCCTCGTTATACATCATTTCCAAAGTTCTCTTCTGGACCAAAGTGCATCTGAAGTTACTTCTAGAGGTTATATGCTCAGAAGTTCAGAAACGGCTCCAGCAAAATGCTCAAATAATCACAACGTGCTCTAAAATCTGAGCAACACTGCACAGGGAGTCACAGCCAGCAATGCAATGAGATGCGGGAAGCAAATTAATCTCGATTTGCCAAAACTGCCCACCTGGAGCTGTTAGTCACTTCTACATTTACACTGGTACTTTAAAGAGTACAAACGTACTTCCAAGTAGTGAAAATACCTGTTCCTCTTGAAGCTGCA
Source organism: Phoenicopterus ruber ruber (assembly GCA_009819775.1). Classification (NCBI taxonomy): domain Eukaryota; kingdom Metazoa; phylum Chordata; class Aves; order Phoenicopteriformes; family Phoenicopteridae; genus Phoenicopterus; species Phoenicopterus ruber. The sequence goes on along the minus strand of CM020215.1, from coordinate 52,873,883 downwards.
CGCCTAACTTCATTCTTAGCACACAATTACTTCATTTCCGTCATAAGCATCACTCTAAACGGTGTACTTCTGGCTTCTGTTATGACTCGGGTTTTGTTTTGTTGTTTTGGCGGTTTTGTTGTTGTTTTTTTTTTAACTTGAAGGCACTTTATTCTACCCTTACACAAGCAAATTGCTCCCTTCCATAGTGCACTGTCAATGACAATCCTGCATAATAAAACGGTGCTAACACTTCACAATGAGATTTTCTGTTGGTGCCCAGAAACACATCTGCAAGAAAGGGTTTATTGAGAACTAGGTTTGTACACTAAAATAATAATGTTCGTACCCCCTCTCCCTCGCAGCTGCTGCTGATTACAGGCTCGAGACGAAACATATGCAGAGAGGCTGGTTCTGAAAATACAGCCCTTAAATATTGCCCTTTTATTCCACTGTTTACCTTTTGATCTGACTCTTGACATCCACAGTTTAGCATCTAACAAACATTTTTAAAAGCTTTCACATTTTAATTAAAGATACAGGCAGAAATAGTTCAGCAGAACATGGAAAAACAAGACCTCCAGACCCATCTTGGGGCTGGCTGTCTCCAAAACCCTGCCTGCCTACTTCACCCAGCAGACAGACAGAGTGCTGTTGGAAGGGAATTTATAATGTCCTCTGGTGATAATAACTAGAATTTCCCGAAGCCGAGGGAGTTAAGACACACGCCTGTGCCCAAAGCCGCCACGTGCAGCCCTGCCGTCCTTTTCGCACCTATGAGGGGATTCGTTTCAGCGTGCCGGAGAGTCTGACTTCCTAAGCCCTTACCTAGCAACGAAGCCAGTATACACTCAGCTTTTAGGAATGAAAGGACCTTGGAGTTTAAGCACATCATCCAAATACATTTTGGAAACAGGCATTTGTTCAAACAAACATGCTTGTCTTTAAACATAACCTTTGGGCGCTGGTGTTACATTAACAGTGACCACCATCAGTTCATTAACATGAGAGATAAACTGCTTATGCTTCGACAGGATGAAAGAGTAAACACAACTGATACAAACAATTACCAATGTCTTTTTGACTAATTTAACAAAATCATTCATGTTGGAAGGGACCTCTGAAGGTCATCTCGTCTAAAACCCCTGCTCAAAGCAGGGTCAGCTACAGCAGGCTGCTCAGGGCTGCCTCCAGTCAGGTTTTGAATATCTCCAAGGATGGAGATGCCACAAACTCTCTGGGCAGCCTGGTCCAGTGTTCAATCACCCTTAAAGAATAAATTTTTACTGCATCCAAACAGAATTTTCTGTATTTCAGTTAGTACCCGTTGCCTCTCGTCCTGTCACTGGGCACCACTGAGAAGAGCCTGGCTCCATCTTCTTTGCTGCCCACCATCAGGTGCCTACACACATGGGTAAGATCCTCCTGAGCTTCTCTGCTCCAGGCTGAACACTCCCAGCTCTCTCAGACTCTCCTTCTATGTCAGATGCCCCAAGTCCTTTCATCACCTTCGTGGCCCTTTGCTGGACTCACTCTAGTAAATCCGTACCTTGTACTGGGAAAGGCAGCTCCAGAGCCAACCCTCCAGCTGTGTCTCACCAGTGCTTAGCAGAGCGGAGTAGGATGAGTAAGGGTGTAATTTTAACTAGATTCTCTGTTGCACACACCTTCCCCACATGGCTGAGATGGAATAACCAATCTAAAAGCAAGAGCAATGCTTTCTCATACTTCTGAACTATAGGGTTCGAATTTATACTTCAAAATGTTGTTATTTTATTAAGTTCACTTTCCTGTGAAAGTAAAACCACTTCAATCTGGTTATCCTGAGGTGTAAACCTGAAAGTTAACACAACCTCTGTGCTTGTTACAACATAACCCATAAAGTACAATACAATCAAAATTGTCCTTTCACTTGTCCAAGCCTGTCAAGCTAATGCCAAAAGCAGTACACCTGAACAAATATATTTCTACAGTATCAGAGAATTACAAAACAAAAGAAAATCATAATTCATATAAAACTATTATGACCTCCAGCCTTCAGAACTGCCAATACAATAACATTAGATTTACCCTTAGAGACTTGTATTAATAGCTAGCCTTGGCCATGTGAAATCTACAGGACTCCGTTTTTATATTTGTGTATGTATATAAATTACACACATACCCACACACACAATCCTAAAAAAAAGACCCAGCTCATCTTAGATCGCAGATCTTGTAAAAACTTCTGAGCAAGCACAGGAGTAAATATAGCCAAAGTTTGGAACTCTTCCTGTGATGATTCATTTGCACAAGACACACGGCAAAAACAATGGGATCTATACATTAGTGCGATGAAACTGTCTTCCCCTGCGTGGGCAGTACCTAGCGCGCTGTCAAGGCTACTGAAATATGAACAGAAACAATAAGACTAAACCCAGCTTTTGAACACAAGATGTTTACACATAATTTAGAAAATAAATTTCCTGCCCTTTTTTTGGAAGCTGAATTCCACCTTACCACATCACACAGTTCAACTCTTTGTACCAGAAATTTATGTAAGAACCTGCATTACAAAACCAACTGATGTAAAGGGCGTTTTTAAAGGAGCACCAGGGTAGTTATTAGAACAAGTCACTTGCACCTTGACGTGAATACACGTTCAGGCTGCCTTTTAAAAAAAAAAAGCTGGTCTTCTAACTCCATATAACTTTTCATTTCCTAATGCTTAATATTTTAGAACAGAACTGAAAGAATAAACAAAGACACAAGCACATCCCATTTTTGTACTACAAGGAGAAATCCTTCTAAAGTAATGTGGTCCCATGATTCAAAATCTTGTCCAGGCCTCCTCTATACCTTCAGAACTGTGTGTAATACCATATAAATGGATGTCTAGAATATCCTCGACTGAGGAAATACCGGAGTGTCATGCATTATCATAGCCAGTAGACAATCTGTAATCTAAATAAGCGTCTGGTTAACTTCAAGTAGTCGCCCTTTTCAGCATTATGACTTTTATTTGTCATCTGTGACTATACATATGCATGGATATATATATATATTTATCAGCAAAGGTTTACAACTACAGCAGTCAGTAAGTGCAAGCTCACTCTGGCCATGCATTAGGAATGCATTTCTTAGTGAGGTACAATCAGTTTGCACACAGCATCATACACACCACAATCCCATAGCTTCTCTGGCTTGTTTCTGACTGTTACTGTGCACCAGGTGCCTCTGCACCAAAAGACTCTTTAGGTACGTATTCTCACCTGTTTAGGTATTTTACTCACCTTTTTGCTTTCTTTAGATTTTTCTAGATCTAGTTATGAAATATTAGTCAGTCAAAAATCCCATTTTTCTAGCAGCTATTCATAAAGTTGGAGTTCAAAGAACAAAAAGTTCACACAAGCCTCTGTGTCTTCTTTACCACCCCCTAAAGTCCCAGTGTTAAGATCCTGGGATTCAGCAGGAGGTTGTATATATACCAGGCGAAATTATTTCAAGTTAAGGTAAAGATCTGCCAATGAAGTTCTGCCAAAGCAGAAGATATTTTCAGGGCCGGTCCTACCACCATTTTATCTTCCCCCCCAATTTCTGGTTCTCGGGTCAGTACCTGTATGGAACTGACAATTCAGTTTAGTGACAAACAGGAATCGTTTTGAAAAGTGATTAATTCCTCAACAGTTATTAATTACTCCAAAACATTCACTCAATAGACCGTCACTAGCGTAAGACAGTATTCTTTTAATATACACACCGCTGATACTCTTCCTTTGCATTATAGGATCTTTAGGTATGAATTTGAATTTGACTTCTCCCTGCTTTGCAGAAAGAAGTAACGCAAATGATGTCAAATCTCTTTTTGTTCAGGTATAAGACTTGCTGCTAGAGACCAAACACTGAAGTTAGCAGGCACAGCCTTATTAAACATTAATATTCTGCTAGATTTTTATATTCCATTTCAATATATTTGTGGCCAATAACCATCCATTTTCCCTCACTTGCAGAAGCTGAGCAGGTGTGCAGGTAGCTGGTTACCAAGACAACATACTGGCAAGGGATTAGAGCAGACACTTGTATGTGTATAACTCTGAATAATGCAAACACTGTTAAGTGATACATTTTTCATTATCCGAACATCACATGATGTTTTATGCCATTTAATTTTTTTTTTTGCCTGTTGAACATGCTCCTGTTAAGAACCCAATTCAAACCTCACAAGCAAATGTAATGATAGTTTCATTATAACAATGAAAATACCATTTTACGCATTTCTTCCATGAGCTAGATAAGTAGTTATCCAAACATCTGTTCCATTTCCTACATCTCACATTTAGAAGAACAAAGCAGCAAGACACAGGCATTTATAAAAACAAAAGTAAGGTTAAGAAATGTATAATTTTATCAAATATATCCATACTTCACCAAGAAGGTTGGGTACTTTGCAGAGATGTATCTCTGCAGTAATTCTCACCTAGTTGCTCTAGAGACAGATACCAGTCCTTTAGCAGTATCTTAAATTTTGTTCTGTTAAACTGTGGAAAGCACTGCAGAACATTTGACAGTGTTATATCAATGAACTATGAATTACAACGTTAAGCAACGACCTGCTAATAAAAAAAAAAAAAAATCAACACAAGTGAATAGAAGCCACATATTAAAAGCTTTTCTGTTCTTAGAGACAATTTGAAACACACCTATTCAAAACAAAGCCTTTACATAAATTAGAATACATACCACCGCATGCTAATTTTAATGATTCATTTTAATTTTACACATACTGCCAGAGGACAGAAAACCTATGGTTTTCTCCATACTTCTCACAGTAATAGCACACTTCAACTATACCAAAATAGTCATCTAGGAAAGCACAAAATAATGAGTAATGGCTCTTTTTTGATCTACTACAAATCAGATCAACAAACTCGTACAAGATCAAACAGCTACGTTTTACAGTTCAGCAAACCTCAACCTCCACTTTACTCATTATGATCACCCATAATATGAGAGAGAGAAATGCCGAAGTTTCCTCATGTGGATGGGAAATGTTAAGTGTTACTGTCATTCTGTCCTCAGCAACATGAAGGAGAAAGAGGTACGAGTACGCGGTCCTTCAAACAAGTATTTCTAGAATTGAAACTAGGAGCAAAAGGTTTAAGTGCCACTACTTTAAATTCGTAGATTTCAAAATGAGGAAGATAAAACCTGATGTATTTTAATGGATACACCTATGCTTTTCAAAGGCAAAGAAGAACAGAAAAGACAAGTTCACGTGCTTTTCATCCTTCTATACCGTAACTGCTTCCTGCTACGAGCAAACCACCTTCCCTTGCCCAAAACCGAAGCAACACTTCTTCTGCCTCAACAAACATTTTCAGGGATGTTTCAGAATCTTTATCAAAGTCAAACCTCCCCAAAATGGTGGAAGTTACCTGGGCTTAATCTCATTTCAAACTTTTCACTGAGCTAACAAGACGTAGAGACACCTGGTGGATTTTAAAAGCATTTTTAGTAATTGAAATACCTATCCTTTCAAATACCTGGTGGTTAGATAACTCACCTGTCCTGGTGCCTATGAACGTCCTGCTAGAAACAAAAATACTTTTGAAAAACATGCACGTTCAGCAATTAAAGGTCGAACCTCAACAGCTGAGTACTTAAAAGTGGGCTTCGGCTGCTGAAGTTTGTGGGGGTGAAGTACATGTCTACTACGTATCTCTCAGGACTGTGGCTTTAGGGCCTTCAGTATCACAGAAAGTCAACAGAAATTAGACTTCTTGAGTTTTGACATGCCTCAGCTTGAAAAACCTTACTCTAGATCTTTACAGATTAAAGATGCAAATCCTGGAAACACTTCAGCACATGTGACTGATCACTGGAGAAATCCTATTCAGTTCAATGAAGCAACTTGCATGGCCAAAATGATGCTTATAATTAACTATTTCCAGGATTAGGGTTTTAAATTTTGCTGCAGACTGCTCAGAAAAGATGAGAGACTCAACCTGTCAACTGCTTAATTAGACGGAGTTGCGATTCTCTGACTAGCTTCCTCCAAAGAAACAGCCATCTGCTTCACGTTGCAAACATCCCTAACGTCTCATTCTGCTTTATACTGAACTTATGAGAAATGCCTCTTAAAATCAAAGTCCAAATCATGCAAACAGACACTTGCAGAGTTACTGCCATCCATAAGCTCACTGAAGCCAGTGCAACTTTACAACAGAATTATTTTTTTTAAACTGCTGTAAAAGTCTTTTGTCACAAACATCAACAAAATATCAGACAGGCTTTGTCATCACCCCAAGGGCAACCCCCAGCCCTGACTGTCCCTGCCCAACCCCCTGGTGCTTCCCCGACCCTGCCCAGGTCCCAGGACCCCACGTCAGCCCCCTGAGGCCATCAGCCCCTGCCCCAGCGACACGACAGCAGAGCCCGTCTCCAGCTCCCCACAGCCCTGCCCAGCCACGGGACTGAATTCTCAACTACCCGCAGCAATGGGGGAAGATGAGAGATAATATGGATTAATCAAGATTCCAGATAAAACAAAATGTATTAAAATTAAAACCAGTACAAGACTATTTCATACTGTTATTTTTAAAGAATTCAACCAGATCTCTGCTACTGTTGCTTTTCACAGAATAATTGTTCCTAACATGCAGCCAGTGGTATAAAATACAGCTACAGTTTCTTGCTATAAGAAGGCAGACCAGTATCCACCTCTTCCTCCAGAACTTCATGCTTGTGGTAGGTTAACCCTGGCAAACAGCCAAATGCCCACCCAGCTGCTTGCTCACTCCTCCTCCTCAGCAGGACAAGGGGAGAAAATAGGACGAAAAAGCTTGTGGGTGGAGATAAAGGCAGAGATGTCACTTACCAATTACCTTCCCAGGCAAGACAGACTAGACATGGGGAAAATTCATTCAATTTATTGCCAAGAGAAACATAGGCAACCATTAAAGCAATACCCATCCTCCCTTCCCTCCCAGACTCAACTTCACTCCTCCAGACTCCTCCATCGTCCCACCCCTGAGTGGCACAGGGCGAATAGGGGGATGGGGGCATTACAGTCAGTACACAGCGGTTCCTGTCCACCGCTCCTTCCCTCCCGCTCTTTTCACCTGCTCTGGCAGGGGTTCTGCCCAAAGGCTGCTGTCCTTTCATCTCCAGTGTGGGCTCCTCCTTGGGCTGCAGTGAGCACCTGCTCAGGCACCATAAAGCATCTCCTCCTCCTCCTCCTTCTTCTCTGACCTCTGTTTCCCTCTGCTGTTTGTCACACTTTTCCCCTCCTCCTCCCTCTGTCTGGCATTTTGTACCTCTTTTTTAAATAGGTTGTTACAGAGGTGCAACACCCATGGCTGATGGGCTCAGCTGCGTCCTGTGGTGGGTCCATTAGAGCTGGCCATGTCCAGCACGGGGCAGCCCCTGGCCTCTTCTTGCAGAGGCCACCACTGCAGCCCCCCCATCCTCAAAATACTCCAGGGACACCTGAACAGCATCCAGGTGCAACACCACAAAGTTTCTGGAAAGAAACCAAGACTGAACAGTATACCCAGAGTCTCAAATCTTGGGCAGAAGATAAACATCGTGGCATCACTCACGAGGAATTACAGATTAGAGCTGGGCAAGAGAGGAAAACCACCCTTGCGACAGCAACGCAGAGCTCTGGGGATGTTAAGGAGCAGCAGAACAGAATCCACTCTCTCAAAACAGGACCAGAAAGAAAAATGCTTTGTTTTAGCTCTTAGGGATGGGGGGTATAGTTTACTGAACTTAAAACCTGGTCACCTTCACAATATAACCACGATTTCTCAAGTGCATCTACAGCAGTAAGACTGCAAAAGGCTAAGCAACGCTGCCCTCAGTGCCAGCACAGAGCAGAGTTTGTGCTGGAGGGATCACAGGCGTCTGAATAATTATCCACTCTGCTCCACACAACCCCTTTCCCTCCAACCACTTCAGAGCTTTTGGTTGATGAGATTCTGTGATTCTTAACCTTTGTTTTATTGTGCTCGTGTCGTGATCAATTATATAGATTTTAGGTTAGTGCATTTGCCTAAGAAATTGTCATTTCAGTTATCATCTCTGCTGTTGTCAAACTTTGGTCTCTAAGCTTTCTTCGTTAAAAAACCATATTCTTGTATCAATATACACTACATTTGCCTACAGCATTTCCCTTGCTGAAGGGGGCTCTCTTGCGTGCTTTCAAAGATGTAACATAAACATACCCCTGTTCAATTTTAATTACAATGGAAAGAGATATTCCCTGTGGTCTCTGGCAATCCAAACATTACGGAGCAGAGACTTCAACTAAGAGCTAATCAGATTTAAAAAAAACTTGTTTGCAAACACAGTTTTAGTTTAAGCATCCATAAGATTCTAATATGTAACAAAATATTTTATTTCCTTGAGGTTATGTTTGTTATCTATTTAAGCGAGAATCTAATTCTACATTTTTAATAATAAACCTAAAGCATTTAAACTAATAGCTTTAAGAGATTCAGTATACATATACCAATAACGGCCACCCTATTAGTCATTATCACACACACATAGCTGCTTGTACAAACTGTGATGGCCTCCAGTAAACAAAACTGGAAGAGAAATGAAATTCTCACACCAATATAAATACTACTCGGCAGCTTCTCATTCATAAATTATACCGTTTATATATCAAAGTGATATTTTCAGACATAGGAAATTATAATATCCTACAGTACCATTTTTCCATATGTTTTGGCTGGGGTTTTTTGTTTTGTTTTTTTAAATCCAAGTACCGCTGTAATTTTATCTTCTAATTTGTTACCATAGCCTGAAACTTCTGAATCACAAAACACAGAGTTCTGCATCCTGCTGTTGATTCTTCTTTAATGAAAGGGAGCAAACATTGCTGGTCATCCTCTCCAGCCTTTCAAATGCCATTTATGTAATCAACCTCATAGTTCTATTGAATCCTGTAAAGTTAAACTGCAGGATTTCTGATAAGGTTTTTTATCAAATCCAGTGCCGCTCCAGAAACTGAGCATTAGTAGTGTTTGCAAAACTGCTCCACCATTTCCTCCCACCAACAGGGGAAAAAGAAAGAAAAGAGAAAAAAAAACACTATACGGGTTATAAAAATCTAGTAGTTGTCTTCCATACTTTAAGTCTCTAAAATCGGCAGAATTGCAGTTGCTTCACATCTCTCTCTTCACAGCAAGAGACGGTTACAGGCACCTGCAAAGGAAACATTTTCAGCTGAGAGCCCTTAAAGGGAGAGTTCTTCCTGGACGTCCATTTCTGCCGCTGCATACACAAAGGTGATGTGCGCTACGACACCCTCACTGGCAATTTCTCATCATGCTCTCTCTTACGTGTCCGACCATCCAGAGGAACAGCTAATTGCTTTTATAGGTTTGGCTAAGCAGAGTGGCTAAAATTCAGTCCACGTGAAGTTGAGGCAATATGGACAGAATAGAAGAAAACAAATGTAAAGATTTAGCAAGGACTTAAGCAAGGACTTAAGCAACTCATAGAATCATAGAATTGTTCTGGTTGGAAGAGACCTCCAAGATCATCGGGTCCAACCAGTAACCTACCACTACCAAGTCCACCACTAAATCATATCCCTTAGCGCCACATCTAAACATCTTTTGAATACCTCCAGAGATGGGGACTCCACCACCTCCCTGGGCAGCCTGTTCCAATGCGCGACAAACCTTTCGGTGAAGAAATTTTTACGAATGTCCAATCTGAACCTCCCCTGGTGCAACTTGAAGCCATTTCCTCTTGTTCTGTCGTCTGTTACTAGGGAGAAGAGTCCGACCCTCATCTCTCTACAATCTCCTTTCATGCTTAAGGGGCTACGCCTCCAGTGTGTATTACAGGCTGAGGCAGTGTTTTGATACTCACAGAGAAAACAAGTAACTGCGTCCTTTCTGCACCCACAAATCATCTATTCTTCATGCTCACATTTACCACTGATGTAAAACTTCCAAACATCCTAAAACAATCTCCAGTTGTAGAGCAGAACAACGGGAGACGCAAGTCTGGTGTGAAACAGGAAGAGCCAGAGATCAAGGGGGCTGTCAATGGGCACGGGAGACCTGCAACAGCAGGGAACTGGTTAGATTTGCTTTCTCAGATGATCCTGAAAGTAGAAAGTAAGTAGATTGCATCTATAGTGAAAAAAGGAAAAATCCCGCTAAGTTCTGCTGGCTCCTGGTAAGCAAGCTGCAGAACGCTTGAAGCCTACCTAGCACTTGTATAACATGATCATGGTACATAATACACACCTAATCAAACATCTCTTCTTTCCTGCATAGTAAGAAAACAGCTAAAAACATGAGCCTAAGCTCTTGCTATAGGCTCACCGCTACCTACCAGAAAACTTCTTCCATAAACATGTTGAATGTCATCTAAAAAAAATCATCACACACACACACACACACACTTGTCTTCGCGAGACAAAACAGCCGCCTACTGCAGATGCAGCTCCAGCTAATCCAACTTGCCTTTGTTTTACAGTATGTGCAGTTTGCTCTGGGAACACTGCTTTCCCCAGCCAGTTACTTTTGGAACTAATCTCCATTTTCTCCAGTAAAATTGAGGTTAGGGTACCTGAACCTTTATCAGAAGGTATTATGGAAAAAGGTGTGGCTTTCTGAGCAAAACCACAATCCACGTGGAGCCAGCTCAGGCTCACGGGGACTCGTTTCCTGCCCTGATTTGGCCCTAACAGACCTGTACTGATGCCTGCAAAGACACAGGTGGATCTGCACTGAATCCTTCAGCACTCCAGTTCTGGGAAGACTGGCTAACTCGGCATCAGCATAACATGATAATCTGGATTCATTTCAGGTCTAGTGCTTCAACCTGACAAACTCCCTAGAAACCCAAGCAGCTCTTCGGGGACCCGACCTGGCCCTACCAGGACCCATAAGGTCAGGTAATGTCTAGAAACCATAGTACCGCTGAGATGACTCGGGAACAGCATAGTTCAGTCTGAACCACACCGCCGTGGAGCTACCAAACCCTGCCAGAACTGAGCCGGTTCTTCACAAGGCCAGCTCTGCCACCGTCTTTTGTAGTCTGATCACACACTGATAGCTGGAACCCAGTTGTACTCCCGCGCCAGGACGCAAGATGTGGTCATCTTCCTCCCACCACTCAGCACCATCTCCTTATTCCTACTTTCCCAGCCTCCTCTCACAATGAGCAGTCACTGCTCACCTCCACTGCTGTATCTTCCTCTGTCCCTCTCTGGAGGAGGAGAAGGGGCAATTGGCAGACACTGCGTGATGCTGAAAACACCAAACCAGGCTGGAGAGCTGACTTATGACCAGGCTAGTACAGTAAAGCCCTCATCCTCTTCCTCAGGTCACAAACCACTTCAGCTTCCAGAGTGCTGCAGTTTGTCGGGTTCACAGCGAACACATCTTAGACGTGGCAGCAGACACGGACCTTTGGGTGAAGCTAGCAACTGCAGCATCCCACTTGCAATTGTTTCTGTGCCCTTTTAAGCGAGGTATCCTTTCTTAATTTCTGCGTTTCCACAGAAACATCAGATGAAAACTAAAACCACCTCCCTGCTGCTTTGCGGTTTTAATTTGCTTGCCGAAGGTAACCAAGCATCCGTGAATTGGCCACGCAGAATTAGACTGGTTCAGTTCAGATTAATTCAGGACTCACTGTACAGCTAGGTCCTTGGCAAGGAGCAATTAGAGCTGGCTAAAATTTTTGAAAAGTATCCTGCTTCTGCACCCACTCAAAGATCAGATCATCCTTTGCGTGTGAACTTTCTTCAGAATGAAAAAGCTGACAGTGAAAGTCTGCAAAGCCTGTAATTGCTAGACTTCTAAAAAAAACCAGAAAGATATATCAATGCATTCAAATTCTTCCACAGAAACACTTGAAAATTCTGGGGTTTGTGATCTGCTCCACTGGCAACGGAGCTGCTCCGGAGTATTTCAGAAATACTGGGCCTCTTCCACAGTAGGTCACAAACGGCCCAATGCTAAAAGAAGTATCTAGCTTCAGATTAATGAAAAGATCTATCTGCAGTCCATCGTACTTGTTACAGAGGTGCATGCACTTGCCCTCATTGTCGTCTTCGTTATTTGCAAGACAACCCACATCATCCTTTTGCTCTCCCACAATCGTTTTCTTTACTTCCACAAATAACATTAAAAAAGCAGCGACCCTCCACGACGTGTGTGCAGAGAAGTTGAATTTCTTGAAGGAAGCAGTGTCAGAGCTCCACTCCATCAGCCTCCACCCCAAAGGAAGAAAGTCTTGTACGAGAAGGGTCCAGCCCCAACTGGGTACTTACTTCAAGTGACGGAGAAACAGTAAAAAGAGATCTCGCACGTGGAAGAGGGTAACTGCTAAATTCATTCTGCTGTCCTGAAACCCACAAGCACCTATGTCCTCAGAGTTCATGAGATACAGAGATGATGGCACTATCGCTGAAAATGAACCAGATAGACTGTAAAGAGAATACAGAGTGTGAGACAGTCCTTTAGCCACATTTTAATTAAAAACAAACAAACAAAAAAATCCACCCCAAAAAAGCACCACCCAGCACATGAAAGAAGCATGAAGTTCTTAACTGGAGTAGGGTAGACCTCACGTGAAACGTACGCACAGCTCCCAAAAGAAATTACTATCTCCGCTTATTTTCAAAAAAACAAACCGATGCTGAACAGTGGACCAGACCCATGACAGCTAATAAGAATGAGTTCTCAGAGACAGAAATTACTGAGATGGAAGCAAAATCCAAAGAGCTTATTGCTGTCAAGTCTGGGTGGCAGAACAATCTTAATCACAGAACACCCAAAGAACTGGTACATGAAATTGCAAGTCTGATAGCATGGATATTAAATAAATCCATCAAATGAGGGAGTAGCACATGACTGAAGAAAACCAAATATGGTGCCTACACTTGAGAGGAAAGACAGAGGGAAAAAAGTCATTTTGGTAGTACAGGCAGATCAGTCATCTACAGATAGCATACAAATCTTGAGGAAAGAATGGAAAACAAAGGAAATCAAATGAATTACAGAAGACAGATCATGTCACACTAGTCCAAAATCTTTCTTTTCTATTTTATTCCCACAAAAAAATATTGTGAATGTAATCTACCTCGATTTTAATAAATCATTTGCCAAAGCACTACATAGGCTAAACCGGAAAAAGTGGGAACAGTCAGCAAAAGTATAAGATGTATAAATCAGATGATAAACTACTTAAGGAGAAACGAGTAAGTGGAAAGTACCAGACAGAAAGCTCCTTACTAAGGAAGTTCCCTCAGACTGATCTGCAAGGACATGGAGTTGAGCATCAGAAAGGCAGAAAAGCATGACCGTGAACAAAAGACAAGGTTTAACAGCGCAAGATGCAGTGCCTGTAAGAATTGCTACAGTGCAGGATGATTCCAAACCATCGGCATGGCACCATCACGAGACCAGGAAAGTGCAGCCACGAGAACAGGCAAATGCAACTGACGATGCTTTCAGAACTGTTTTGGAGAAGGGCCCTGAGGCTGGCCAGAGCTTTGAGGTGGATCGCATTATACCGAGCCTTCTAAAGAAGACTACAAGTTTTCTGCAGCAGACTTAGGTCTTCAAGCTCAAGAAAGCTAGGTTCTATCAGAAAAAAACTAGAATACTGAAATTGAGTTGGGAAGACAACAGAAGTAAGAAGGGACTATACCCTGGCCTCCCCTTGCCCACTGAACCCCTCCAAGGGCAGGTCTCTGCTTTCTGACTTGATTATTCAGGAGCTTTCTGAATTGCAACAAACTCTACACAGTCCTCGTGGAGGTCACTACTCTCCGTGCTCCCCACTACAGTCTCGCTCTGCTTCAGCTACAGACTCCCCTCCCTGCTCACGGAGAAGCTCCTCCGTCTGTGCACGACCACAGCTCCCCACAAAGGAGCAGCGTCCCCCTCACTTCAGCAGGTTAGGATCCTCTTAAAGCCAGGTGATAAATGCAAGCAAACAAAAATCCAACGCTGTATGTCACAAGCAGCAACAGGATGCCATCGGCAACATCATCCAGGCACATGGAGTGCTTTAATTATGGACAGCGTGAACGATTCTGGTCAGCCTACCATGGAAAAACGACCTCAGGAATATGAATTCTTCGGCCTCCTCAAAATCCTGGGTGCAGCTGGCAGCACAGCACACGGCACAAACAGCAAATTCCACCCAAGAAACTTCCTGAGCATGAACTGGTTACCTGGCACTGAGCCTTACACCGTGGTGACTGTGCTGCTAACAGTCTGCCAACTAGTGAGCCCAAAGGATTTCAGGTGCATCTACAGAGGCACGCTTGCAGCACAACTCTACTGTAAAGCATGCTCAGGAGGCAAAAGCCTTGCTTTTTCATGTAAAAAACACCGTGATTTGTCTAAACCAAGATGAGAAAGAACAGCCCTTCAAACCAGAGGACAAAGAGGAATACATGGACGTTTGTTAATATGGGCACAAATAAATTTAAACTCAAAATTACCGGGGTTTAACTGCTAAAGAGTTTGGTTCTAGAGCAGCTTTTCAGTAAGAGGAACCAGGGGAAATCATTTGACTCATGCTGGGATGGAGCTAAGCTATTCCTGAGGAGAAGCTTCACCCACAGAGGAATATCTGGTGCACCTGACAGTGTTAGCAGAGACTGAACCCGGTGACAGGGTGGCCCTGCCTACCAACTTCAACACCAAACCAAGCCACACCTGACCACGCCACCCTGTTCTCACCTCTTCTTTTCCCTCTGCTCACGCCTGTCACTTGCTGTGCCTTTCTCAGTTCAGATGGCAAACCCCCCAGGACCGTGACTGTGACTTGTTAGGTACACATATGGCTCCTGACAGAAGCCCCAGCAAAGCCTCGAAGCTTTACCAAACATACTTAGAAATGATGCAGCTGTGGATAAAGCAGTGGAGCTTAACAGGTCGGCGGGATCCACGAGCGCAGTCGGTGAAACTGGTGTCTAGCGCGGCAGTTCAGCGGGAATTTAGACTGGCTGAGCTTTTAGATCACGCCATTTGTATCTGCTGCCTCCTGTACGGAACTGGTAAAACCCACACTACAAACTCAATCACATAAAACGTTAATGAAAAACCCTTTAAAGACATAAAAAAGGAAAAAAAAAACCCCAACCTCAAGACAATTCTTGTTTTGGATAACTTTCATCCTATTTAAATTGTGTCTCAGGTGCATGTCTACTAATAACAACGTTTTCCCAAAACAATGCAAGAACAGAGTAAAAATATATATATAATCAGAGCTCAAATAAGGTACACGTGAACATTTTACCAGACAAAAAGTATAAACACTATCTCCATCTCAGTGCCAACAGACACTTATCTCTGCGTGAGAGAACTCAAAGTGCAAATGCGGTGGCAGTGCTCATGCTATGCAGACAGGCAGAAATCAACGTGCAAGACCTGGTACCCAACCCCTGCTCCAAAGACAGAATTCAGGCTCTCACAGGGATCCCTTTCTCACGCTTGCGTAGCTCCTTCTGGAAACCAGAGGCGGATGAAGGTTGAGGACCTAAAAAGAGGTTCAGAGACACATCTCTGAGCAGCCACAGCATCTTTCAGTCGAGCTCCTGTCTTCCAAGACAACCTCTCTCCCTTGGCCCATGTCCAAATCCCTACTGTCTCATTCCTTCCATCTTCTCACCTCCTGACACAGCCTGGCTTGTATTTCTTCTGCATTTAAATAACCTGGTGGTTACTTGGTGCTTTGGAAACAGAAGCTCCCTTTTCTGTTTCAGGATGCGATTTAACCTCAGCCTGCAGCAACCGGGCACTGCTTAGGAAGGTCCGTCCCAGCTCCCAATAAGCCTGGGATGCAACATTCTTGCTTGCTCAGCGAGGATGGGACATCCGCTGTTTAATTGCACAGAGATGACAGGCAAGCCCTCGGAATTTTATTACTGACACATATTTTTCAGAGACTTCTAAACTTGGCAAGAATTAAATAGAAGCAGCAAAAGAACCATTTTCCTCTAAAAATGCAGACTTCTGCCAAACCTGCCCCGCAAAGCCCATGACGCTGTGGCTGATGGGGCTTTTGCAAGTGACAAAACAACACATTTTTTCGCCACCAATTCATTCTCAAGAAGAACCCTAAACATTTTGATAAGACAACAAACAAAAAAGGCAGCTGGCATGACAAACTTCAATCCCAATGCTTAAGAGTTTACTACGGCTTACCAGGAGGGAGCTTGCAGGCCTGATAGAAAGAGAGTATTTCCATCTTACAATTCAATAAGCCAAATGTTTCTGATGCCTTGAGCCCCATATTAAACTCACTCCAAAAAGCAGACTGCATGTAGAGCAAAAGATGTTTACTCTAGCAGAAATATCAGAAATCATTTAGAATTAAGAAAACTTCGCAGATAGGGCTTTCTTTTTAATTTCGGAAAAGACTAGATAAACTCAAGAAGGGTTATCTGGTACAGATGAAATTGGGATGAAATTTTAGGCCAGAAGAAAACATGATCAGCACCAAGAACTACTTTCAACTTTACGGAAACCACAAACGGGAGGCTTACAGAACAGAAATACCAGCTCACTCAGCTCCAGTGGGAGCTGCAGTCAGCAGAAATGCTAACTCCATCGTATTAGGAAAAAAGAAAAAAAAAAAAGGAGGCACGTTGACTAAGATGTAAACATAAGGCTTAATACACAATTGCGTTCAGAAAACTGACTAACAGTAGTAACTAACTACCAGCCTGGTACCCAGCAGACTGGTTCCCTCTGTGTACTCCAAATCCCGGGAGCATGCCGAACACACCGCCTTAACCAAACTGTGGCACCGCAAACCCGAAGCGTTTTTAGAAGGAGCAATGCAGGCAATTCCAGCTTAGACTAAGGTTGCATTTATGAGGGGACAAATTTCTCCCACTTGACCAGGGCTAGGCAGTGTAACAGTAAAAGTGATAATAACTAGCCTGTGCAAGTGCTTCTATTTTTGATGGCAAGGCTAGAGGTGAAGGAGCACTTGAGGAAACAGCTTAAGAAGCCCTAACGATGATAGCGACACCTGCACCTTACAGAAGGGAGAACGCAGACAAGTCTTTATTGCTGATGATATTTGCACAGTATGAAGAGTTTACCCACAACCTACCAAATTAGCCAAAATTGCCCTTCCTCCTGGGCTAATGATGGCTGAAAACATACCATGGAGTCTGACAGTTTGTGCTCCTCTGATAAATCCTGAGCCTGACAGAGTTTCAACCATCTACAGCACAAGGCTCAAAGCATACAAGGGGGAAGAGCCGGAGTACTGCTCGCTGGTTTCGGGGATGTGTGGGGAGACTGCAAGTAATGGTGGGGAACGGGAGGAAAACGTACTGAAGTATAAGGGCAACTGGGGAGGGAGGGATGACGGACATCAGCTTGGGTGGATAGCTCAAGAGACAACAGTGCTACAGGAAACCAGGCTTTGTTGACTCGGATATTCACAAATTATTGTTTCTTTATTTGTTGTGGTTATGTCCCATCCAATCCGAACTCGCCGCGGTGAGGGATACAGCAAGAGGGAAGGAAGAGGTATAACACAGCACTCGTTCTGTATCCCACGCTGAAAGCCTCTGCTTCCAGCCCGTGCTTCTCACGCGTACAGCCTTTCCCACCTTCGCTCCTCTCCATGACGCAGTTTTACACGGGGGTGAGAAAAACGAGGCTGGTGGAGCACACAGGTGGGACTCTCACATCTAATAACTTCTCAAATATTACTGCAAGTCCCTCGCCATTCTCTCCAGAGGCAGCTCACTCCACTTACTGTTTCATTTCCTGTTTGTTCCATTGTAAGTTTCCTTTTATTTAATTTCATGCAGCCTGGCAGAACAGCATCCAGCAATTAAAATGAGGCGCATACAGCACTCACAAAAACACCGCAGAAGTCTCCAACGTTCTCTACATCGTTGGAATTAATTCGCGTTTCACAGATACAGGCCTACAATGCCTCTTTCACTCTGCACTTCACTCCCATTTGCAGACATTACAGTTAAATTATATAATTGAATCAATATTCATCAGTAAAACATCTAATTACCCACCAGTTTTATACCTTCGATGCCTCTCATGTTAGAGTCGTCCCAGAGATGACGTGAGTCCCGAGGCGGGAGAGTTTCAGCAGCAGGAACGCAACCGTCGATCTTGGCACACAACCCCGCGTCAGGCTTTCGCTCACTGTAGAAATTGCTGGAGAAATCGCTCCTTGAGTGGCACCTCACCAAAACGTAACCTTTAATTTGAAAACAAAACACATTCCCCGTTCTCGCAGTCGTGAAATCACTGACGTGAACCGAGTGAAATCCAGTGCAATATCATCTTCCTTACTCTGAGCAAATCTGAAAAGTTAAGGACAGAGTAGTTCATCTAATCAAGTTGACTCAGAAACCAGGGGGGAGCGGGGAAGGTCTTAATCAATTTTGTGTCCCTGATGAGCTTCTCGGAAACATCCAGTTAAAATTTTCAATCTACATTCCAAACTGCTGAAGTGCTCACTGTCCTTTACTAAGCTACACAAAGTCCAAACTCTTTCCAGCTCCTCTTCCAACATTCAGCAATGTAGCGAAGCAGTGTCAATATAAAAGCATAGCATCTTGGCAGCAGAACATGCAGAAAAACTATGTGAAATGCAACTCAGTTCACAAGTTTCAGGCGTCTGTTTACGTGCTGCACTCCTCTTTCTAGCTCGCTTTTCAATTAGAAGTTGCTAAATTTTCTCTAGTTTACTGCAAAATTAGACCAGGATATATATCGTACCTTCTACCCCATCTTTGCAACCCAGTCTTAGTGCTCCAAAAACTTGAGTACAAGAGCCTGCAAGGAAAGCTCCACTGCAAGTCTAAGTTGCCCAGAAATCTTGTAACATAGAACAATCTCTCTGAACTCTGTGTTTCAAAACACGATGCATTTATTCACTCAGTCCTTACAGAAGCACAGTTAAAACATGCATGAGAGGTTTAATTTCTGAAGCCACTAATAAATATGATCATCCATAACTCCAAATCACAAGGGGACACCACATGCACCGCACTACTTCAGCGCCAATTAGCACATCGTTTGGGAATGAGCTCTCAAAACAACCAGTGCATTATATTATGGAAATAACAGTTTCCCAATTGTTCTCATGAATACAGAACAGGAAACCTGAAGAACAAATCCTCCGCTGGTATAGATCCATCTACTTCAGTTGAGCTCTGTTAGAAATTACTTCAGCTTTATTACTTAGGAAGTATGCAAGTAAAGTAATAATCCATCTGAAATTAAAAATCTCGAGCACTTTGTGTGGATCACCACAAGACTACTAAGGTAACAAAATTAATCATAGGTTTTCTGTTGCGGCCTCGGTAGTTTTCATGGTTTCCACCGTTGTAGCAGCGAGACTATACTTCTCTCTGAAAACAGTGCCTAGAAGTTAAAGCAGTTTCCTGAGTATTTCCATTATCACAGTCATTCCCAGACTATGAAACTCTTCTGCTTTGTACCAGTTGGCCACGTCTCTCCTCTAACTTCAGCATAACCAGCTCTTCACATAATGCAGCTTTACGATCTGAGAGCAAAATCCAGCCATTCGCCTTCAGCCAAGCAATCCAGAAATAAAGTAAACATAGTAATTCTCACTTTTAAAAGCTACCGTTCCTTAAAACGGGATAATATCCTAACTTGTTTCAAATTTATTTAACAAGTTGTTTATCTCAGGCAGCTTAAGAAAATTAGAGGTTCATTACTCTGCCCTGCCTCAGCCACAGTTTAGGTGCTTTATTTTCAGTTGAAACCACAGGTTCATCTCCGCTTGCTTTCGTAAAACATTTCAAACCAAATAACCATCAACCTTCACATATGGTCTCGAGCATACGTCTGACTTTGTTTTTGGTTTCCTCTGCTTCAACACCTCCTCAGACTACTCAGCTTAGTTCTCTCGTACCAAACACCCATTAGCATTCAGCCTTGTTTTATTTACTACCTCCTCCTGGGTTTCACCCGCTTAAGATCTCCCTTATGGTTCTTCAAAGCCAAAGCTGCGTAGTGACAAGCACACGGCGCCTGTTTTCCCTGTACTACAAATTCAGGCTACAAGCATCACTGTGACTCAACGCCAAACGAGCATTAGAACGGCACTTGCATTAATTGTTAGTTATTTTCGACAGCCCTGGAGAGTCTTCACATTAAGAAATGGTCTCCTGAAACCATTTTAAGCTTCCTCCCCCGTTACAAGGCAAGGAAAGGCCAAAATGAAAGGAAAGAAATAAGAGGGCGCACACTAGAAATATACATTAAGAAAAGCTACAGAGACGGTAGAGAAGATGCCACTCTACTCTGTTCTAACAGAAAATGCACACAACAAAACTACCATAAACTGAGATGATCTTATTTTAAGGGGGAAAAAAAAAAATAATCACTGAACTCCAAATTAATTGTCACAAACATGATGTTCCTATAGACCACTGTTAAGAGTAAAAACAGAAAGTCATTTACATTGAATGTGAAACATTCCCCATCATACTGTTCTAAAGTAGAAGATAAATTAAAAAAAAAAACAAATCAAATCTTTGTCCAACAAACCCACGGAAAACCTTCCTTCTGGGCTGGTTATTCAGTAATTACTCACAACACCATGTCTCATGCCTTCCTGAGGCACCACATTCTAGCTAACATCAGAAACAGGGTACTAATCCAAACCACAGTGCTTAAGCCAGGACTTAACCCTAACACGGAGAAACACGGAGTAAAGCAGCGGTACCTCTTTCCCAAGCTGACAAACCTTGCTTTTATGAACATTTGTGACACTGTTCTTTACCGCTTTATTTCAGCCCATTAGTCAGAAATATGCTGCTTTCCTCCAAGTAAACAGAATAGCACTCTACTAGATTTTCTAGAAATAAAAGCAGAAGCTCAACATCAGCGCAGTGATAGATGAAGAATAAATAAAAGCCATCGTAAAGTAGCTAGGATGAAGAAAAATGTTTTAAAAATAAATATTCACAATAGCTTATAAAGAAATATGCACATACACTGCTTTAACCAGCATTATTAAAATATATGAACCCTGAATCATTGCTTTTGCTTAATGTCATATGAAACGTGGGTGTTCTCGTGTTTCTGTTTTAAATGCCAATGGCCATCACCATTAATAAACACGTGAAAGATAAAAACAGCCCATAGACTGTAGAGGAGAATCAGAAAAAGGGAGAAAAAGGTCTTTCAGTCATGTGAAAACGACTCCTTCACGACTTCACAGGCACCCTGCTCCTTCCTTGCCCTCACTCCTTTAGCCCCACTATTAACCAGCAACGCTCAGGACAGGCAGCAAACCTGAAACGAGCCAGGACATGACCACAAACGGATGAAGGGGAGGATGTATACATCCCACCCAACTCTGAGCTCTTGAATTATCTACCTGGACTTCCAGCCATACCCTCGATGGAGGGAAACATTCCCCCAGGGACTTATGCTCCCAGTGGCCCCCACAGAAGCGATGCCTCTTCACCGGCTGGCGAGGGGGCCCAGCAAGGCCAGCCAGCCAAGTTCAGCATCCATCCCCCTCTCCAAGTGTCAAGGAGACCTTCTTACGCCAGCCACACTAGGAAGGTAGCTCAAATGCTACATTCAGTTATCGGTGTCCAAGGTCCCCCTCCAGCCACAGCATGTGAGAAAGCATGTGTCACTGACCAGTGAACGCTTCTGCACACAGATGGAGGACATACACCCACGCACATTTCTCCTGGCCTCTTCCATAGCATCTAGAAGCACCAGCCATCAAACTTCTCCTTGTGCCACGCCTATGACGCTACCATGGACACAACATCTCCAAACATCTTCTCCTACTCAGAGCGCTGTTATAGGACAGCAACTCCAAGGCTCATCAGTGAAGATTCTCTTGAACATGTTACCCAGGTACGCTGCTCTCTCCTCCGCCTCTCGGCTGTTCACTGAACACAAAGCTTAGTTCAAAGTATCTCTCGATAAAAAACCAGAGGAACAAAGACCTTTGAAATACCTATACCACCTCCTGAGATTTTTTTTCACCCTAAGACCACAGCTCCAGCCACAGTTGCATGCTATCAAAACGAAGAGACTACCCCAGGAGAAGCCAGTCCCCCTCTGGCATCCACAAAGCCATGCAACTCACTCCCGAGAAGGGTGTGAATGACCACCACAGAATCCACTGCCTTCAGACATGAACACAAACTTCCTCTCCCTCCCCGCACTACAGCCATTTCACACATCCACACAGTCTCAGAAGAAAACTCTTGTCAAGTTGAAACGGCTACAAAACAAGAAAAAGGTGATTCAGCTCTGAGGACACGCTCTGCTGTGCTCTAATAAGCACTGAAGCCTAAAAGAGTGGAAACTAGTGAGACAGAGGCGTTAAAACCTCACTGTTGCCTTTACTTCTATTTCCTCTCCTACTGACCAGAGGCTGATAGGAAATTTTCTTACTGTTAAAAGATACAAACAAGACAGTCGAAATGGCTCAGAATCCGATCGCTACCTTAAATTGTGGCCACAAATAACAATTCCAATCACAATTCCTCACCCTGTATAATTAGCTGTAAGGTCATCTGGCGTTAGTCTGGGTATCATCACCTCTGTAGGTATTTTTTTTTTCCCTACCACATCGGTAATTCCTTTAACCCATAAAGAATAGCCTGACCTGAATTTCCAACAAGTGAAACCCAGTGTATGGATCTACGCTAAAGCTTCAAGACTGTCTGGTTCTTAAATGCCCCTTTAAGCATCTAAGTCCAAAAGGTAAGTGCTAAAGTTGCCACCCAGCCCCCATAAGCACCTGACAGACCCCCACTCTCTGCTGCAAGGTACACAAAGAACTACTAAAATCCTGACAACACTGAGCAACCTTATGCCATGGTTTCCATCTAAGCTCTGGAAGGCACTAAGTAAGAGTGCCCCATGACTGGGCTCATTCATAGGACCAAAATCAACATGAAGACTGTATCTATCTATCTATCTCTCTCTCTGCCACACAACGGTGGCCATCAAGAGAGCATAGATTCTGTAAACAAGACCTCTCCTTCTGGAGTTGAGAGATGCTGTCTTCAAATCCCTTCAAAACCCACGTCAAAGGGAACGAGAAGATGGGACCGTACGTTTCCACTCCTTTAAAAGAAAGGACTGAGCCATGCAGAGCGCGCGCTCCCACGCATGGCGATGCAGCCCAGCCAACCCGGAGTCATGTCTAGCACTTTCTCTTGGCTATCTTGCACAGACGCGGCATTAACAAGGATGGCTGCTCTCTGACAGCTGTCAGACCTCACGTTAAGCAGGGAATAGTTCTCCCATCCCGGGACTATTTCAAGACTTAAGACAACTTCTCCGGAGAATGAGAGTGAATTTGACAATTACCGAAAGCTTACGACAAAGAAGACATGTTCTTCGGGTACTTCTCATGAATGAGGAGAATTTTACTTCTAGCCCCAGCTCGACCTGAATCGAAACAGAAATACTGTCCAGTCTTTCTGTTTGACCCGCTTGAGCTCCCCTACGTAACCATTCACGGCAGCCACGAGTTGAAGCCGGGTATCCCACAACGTCGAAAAGCACCCGGACCTTTGACTATAGGGTCATGCCAGCCTCGCTCCGCTATTAGAGCTGTGTAAATACAGCCATAGTGGGTTACAGAAGGTCTGGTTCTCTATCATACAGGTTAAAAATATTCACTAAAATAGTTTAAAGTACTTTTTCCTTGCACCCTTGCTCTTAGCTTTAAGGAAGCTTACTATTTTCACATTGGAAAGAAATGAGCCAAGGCAAAAGAGATCACCTGGTAGCATCCCGTTTCTTCTTCCACTTCTTCCTTCCATCCCTAGAAAATAACATACGTCCTGGTGAATACCTCACATATTAATTACCGAGAACAACTACCAACAACAACAAAAAAAACATTAAAGCTCTTTGACATGCATTTAATACCATGACAGAGTTACAGGAGTTCATGTAACTCTAAAACGAAATCTAAATGGCTTCGCATCTCTTCAGCGTAAAGCGCTGGAATGAAAATTTATTTAAGAGGCTTCTTCACATGGGGCTTAACCTGCCACACGAAACCAGTGCCGTGACTTGCCCGTTTCGGACGGGAGGACCTGCCCGCCCGGCATGTCGGCTGCCGGCGGGGAAGGCTCACGCCACTTAGTCACTTACCGGCCGCGGCGGCGGCCGCCGCTCCGCGCACCGCGCCCCCGCCACGCCGCCCCCACGCACGACCCAGCTCCGCAAACCCGCCCGCCCGCCCGCCCGCCGTCGCCGCCGGGTTTGAGGCCGGAATTTATGCTCCGGCCCGGCGTGAAGTGGGGAGGACGCGCGAAGCGCCGGACCCACCCGTGGGGCGGAAGCCGCCGCGAGCGGAGCTCGGACGCGCGTGGGAGCGCCGAGGCGCGGGGCGGCCCTGCCCTCTGCGGGGGCCGGGAGGTACTGCCCGCCCGCCCGCCCGCCGGCAGCCCCGGGGGGCGAGTGGCGGCAGGAGCGGGAGCGACGGCGGTGCAAGCACCTTGGAGGCGGGAGGCCGGTCTGTCCTGCCGGGCTTTCGTCAGAGCGGTCTAAGAGGAAAGTCCAGCCGTGCGCAGGAAGCGCTACAGACACGTGTCGTGCCTGCGAAGGGATAACCGACAGACAGCGCACCTCCGGGGGGCACAGACAGGCCGGGGCGGGCAGAGGCGAGACCGAGTACGGCTCAGCTGCTGCCCGCCAGGGGAGCGCGCCCCGGCCCTCCGCCCCGCGGCTGCCCCGCACACGGCTGCCCCGCACACGGCGGCACGGCGAGGCGGGCAGCGGCCGCAAAGACACCCCCTGGGCCGCCCCCCGCCCGCCGTCACCGCCCGCCGCGCCTCCCCCCGCCCGGCACCCCCGTCCCGTCCCGTCCCGTCCCGCCGGGAGAGCCTCGCCGGGGAGGGGAAGGGCTCTGCCCGTGCGGCCTCGGGAGCTGCGTGGCCGGGAAAGGAGGCCTCGGCCGCCTTAGCGTGTGGGCCACGGGTGGAGGATGCTCTGAAACGAGGCCCGGACCCGAGGTGTGGCAGCGCCCGAGCCCCAGGTCTGCCGCCTCCCCCGTGGCCGCAGCCTGGCTGTCCCACGTCCCCCAGGCTGAGCAGAGGTCCCGCTCATTCCCCCCTGGCACGTTTAACTCCATCCTTCCCTCCGCCTCTTCCATGTCTCTGCTCATCCCGCAGCCACACAGGTACTAATTTTTTTTTTTTTTTTTAAAGCCCTCAGACAAGCCTTCTGAAGTTCAATCACTTGAGGTATCACCCCCTCAGGGGAGTCAATTTGATGCCCGATGCCAAAATAGTACGGGGAGTAGCTGACTGTACTACTTTCTCCTCCGGAGCTTGCCATGGCATTATCAGAAAAACCCAATAGGTGGCTGAGATAAGTGTATGGATAGAAAAGTTTGTTTACGCTTAGCCTTGGTGTGATGGAGTGGATGCTCATTGAAAGAAGCATTTCAAGGACCTGGAGGGCTCCTGTTATTGAATCCTCAGTGCTGTGACTCAGTGTGTGGCAAGGGCTGTAAATCCTCTGAGAGTTGTTTTCATTCCTAGATGCTCTTAACACACAGCAACGGTGGCAAGAAATGTCTCCATCTTTTCCTCTGCAGCTGGACCTGCCTTCTATTAGCCGAGCCTTGCGGTCCCTAGGATAGGTTACTACCTAGCAATTTCTAGTAAAGAAAAAGCGAAGGCCAGAAAAGCAGCTTCAGTGTAGAAAAATATGAATCAGCTGATCTGCTGTGTAAGGGAGGCGTTAGAGGAACATTTTTTTTAAGCGTATCAGTTGAGAGGAGCTGTTGCACCAGCAGTGAGGGTTTTCTCTTCAATTGCAGATCAGCTTCAAGGTCCCCATCTTCAAAGCAGATTAGCAGGTGAACCAGGTTAATTGCTCAGTCATCATTAGGTCTGTCTCTCCTTCTCCCTCCTTCCTGAGGGTGCTATCTATGATCAACAAGCACAGGCAGGTTTCTCGAGCCCAGCATCGATTCCTGGGAAAGGAGGGCAAGACACACACAGCGCAGTAATCTGAAAGGTGGGCTCTCCCCTGTAGTCATACTCTCTGTCCGGAAAGGAGGCTGCCAGACTGATTAACGGCATCGTAATCAACACTAAATCTCTCAGAAAGACAAACCTCCGTGGTCCCATTCAATCCCTTCCTAATAGCTCTGGTACTAATAGCTCTATGCAGAGACTAAACCAACGGAAACAGGCAAAAGTCACAAGCAGAGCAAATCGTGGGTGAAATCTAAGGACTAGATGTGAAATATTTCAGTTTCTTCGCCTTGTACTGAGTGAGACCTCTTGACAAAGATGATTATTGGGTGGTGAAGAGACTTTTGCCATTTCTGCAAGTATAAAAGCCTTGGTCATTGTTGGGATTGAAATACTGACAAGCTACCAATTCCCTCGCTCAGTATGAGGTAACTATTCCCATGAAGCTTGCCACACAACTGCCGCTTAAATAAGGCAGAAACACAAGTCAGCTGCTTTAAACAGTGAAATAAATGCATACGCTACATGTCTTGACCTGGCATTAAAGATACGAGAGGTCAGCATCAATAAAATACTTTCAGTTAACTACGTTTAAGTACATTTCAACTTTACAAAGACAAAGGTTTTTAAAAAGGCAGAACAATGCTTGTTCGATCCCAGTGGTACTCCCGCGTGGGTTTTATACTTAAATTCCTGTATTTCTAAAAAGCACGGCGTAGCTTTCAAAGCATTGGTACCACTGACCTCTATATCGCGCACTCGGGTGGAGGTACCTCACAGTCGCACCAATGCCATCGCTGTCTGCCTAATAGCCGGTGTACAAAGTAACTTTTAAAAAAAACCCCAAACTGAACAAAATAAATGGCAAAATCCACTATGGGATGGGCAATTACAGAAATCGTAATATCATTGTTGGAAAACACTTGTCTGTCACAGTTGGGTTTTCTGTCCCTTCGGAATAGCACGGGGCAACTCAAACACGCGTCACCGAAGCGCTGTTCGCTCCCTGCATCGTCTCCTGTTGTTCTTGGCTTTTTTTGTCTTTTCCTTTCTGAAGCATCAGAGTTACTATGGGAACAAGCAATGGCATTTATGTAGCTGTTGGGGAGCGCCACCCGTACACGCCATGTGGAGCGAGCCTGGATTCACGGTGCGACCTCCATCTGGAGGAGCAGGTCGGTGTGGAAGGAAGCGCTGCAGGGGGGCGGGTGGGTGCTGGCAGGATGAGACTTTGGTGTGCACCGCCCCAGAGAGGGGGGCTAGGAGTGGGGCCAGACGCCTCTGAGGGGAAGGAGACTTGTTGTTGCTTCTGCCGTTGCTGAGAGGCAGGGAGTCAGCGGCTTTCCCACAGCCTGAGGAGCCGATAAGACGTCGGACTCAGGGGATAAATATTTTGGACCCAGTACAGTGACATTCCTTCCCCACGCTGTGGGGAGGAAGAGGAGTGTGAGCTCTGGCACCACGCGTGATTCCTTTAAGGCCAACGTGGCATGGGAAGAATTTTGTGTATTGTGGCTTGAGGTTGCAGGGTCTATTTAATTTAAATTTGCCTTAATTTTTAAGACTTGCTGACTTGTCAAGAGGATAGACTTAAATAATAAGACAAATCTGCAGACATGTAATGTTGGAAATTTAAAACTTGAGTGGATGAGAGTAAGTAGCAGACAAAAGCTCTCTGACGGTTAAAGCATTAGATAGATCTTGCACTATTTTGTTTATTCAGGTAGACTTGGATAACAAATTGCATCAGCATTTTGACTGATAAGCAAGTTCAGTGATGAGAACTGGAGCAGCATAAACCCAGAACTGCTTTTGAGTGTAGAAGCTATGAAATTAGGGGGACAAGTCCATCTCCTTAGCCCAAAACTTTCAAAAATGGATGAATTGGGTTTGTTTGCCCTAATTTTTTATTGGCCAGTCTGAGACCTCATGAAAATGTGAATAACTTGCTATTCAGAAAGCACAGCTCACCCCCTGCAACTTGATAACGATAAAGAATATCTCCAGCTGGACATCTCTGGGTATTCAGCCATTCTGGTAAGTAGTGCTATAGTAACGCAACTGAGCACTAGTATTTATTTATAGCACTAATTTTTTTAAATGAATTCTGAAACACTTCTGCCCTGTATTAGCTAATATGCGTTTTTATACCCTGTGAAGGCACTCCTATGTAAATAACCTGTATAGGAAATTGTGTTCTTTTCTCACGTGTCCTTTTCTCTGCGTAATTTCTTTCCTTCTCCATTACTCAGAGGCCAAGCAGGGATGAAAAGAATAAATCAGAATTCTCATTCTTGAAAAAAGGCTGAAAAAACATTGTCTCCCAGTAGTTTCTATATAGAGACAGAACTTTGTAGGGTAAGAAATTGGATGGGAACCATAATAACTTTCATTACATGAGCCTTGGTATTTTTAGCTAGAACGAGGGGACAAATGATGAATTCCAGAGAGATGAAGAGCCCAAAGCACGACTGTTTGTGCTGCAACTCGCACCTGTTAGAACAAAGGGGGAACAATATTCTGCTAATAAGAACAACAGAAGTTTCTACAGCTAGAACACAGAATCACAGAATGGTGGGGGTTGGAAGGGACCTCTGGAGATCATCTAGTCCAACCCCCCTGCCAGAGCAGGGTCACCCAGAGCAGGCTGCACAGGACTGCATCCAGATGGGGTTTGAATCTCTCCAGAGAAGGAGACTCCACACCCTCCCTGGGCAGCCTGTGCCAGGGCTCTGTCACCCTCACAGTGAAGAAGTTTTTCCTCATGTTCAGGCGGAACTTCCCGTGTTCCAGTTTGTGCCCGTTGCCCCTTGTCCTGTCGCTGGGCACCACTGAAAAGAGTCTGGCCCCATCCTCTTGACACCCGCCCTTCAGATATTTATAAGCATTGATGAGGTCCCCTCTCAGTCTTCTCTTCCTCAGGCTGAACAGCCCCAGCTCCCTCAGCCCTTCCCCCGTAGGAGAGATGCTCCAGTCCCCTCATCATCTTCGTAGCCCTCCGCTGGACTCTCTCCAGTAGTTCCTCATCTTTCTTGAACTGGGGAGCCCCAGATTTCACATGATCCTCAGAGGTATAATGACAGCTTTAAACTCCCTCCAAAGGCAGTCGTGCCTACAGCCAAAGACAGTCGGCCAGTGACTACGTGGGACAGCAGGAGATACAAAGCTGGGAAGTTGTTTCTGCGTGAGAACTGCTAGTGCCAGGACATGATGGAGCGTGGATGGCTTAGGAGACTCATCAGCTGATTTTAGAGCCCCAAGCTAGACACTTAACAAAATTCTGGCATGGGGGAGCCCTAAAACACCGTGGGCATTACTGTTTATGCTGCACCAGCATTTGGAGGCCAGAACTGCTTCAAGATGGGCACAGTCCAAAAAAAAAGGGGGCAGTTGTTGCTCCACCAAACGTCTCCAGTCCTGATACAGTTTGTCCAGATGAAAGAATGACACTTCCTACTTGAGTTTAGGTCTGAGTGTTTTAAGTACCAATGAAGCTAAGGAATAAATATCAGCAGTCTGCACTTCTCTTCCCTTTGCTTTAGTCACCAGTTGTCTAAATCCAGGCAAAGAGAGAATAACCTGGAAGTTTCTGCAGATTTAGCAGGGGTTTCTAAGCTTGCTCTTAACTCTGAGGCGCCTTCTGGACCAAGAATAATTTTTCTTGTGTCATCACCCCCCATCTCATAACAATGCTCTTGAAAATCCACAGTTTATTATATGCACTGCCCCAAAAAAGCTTCTGCCAGTTTATTTTGAAACCACCAGGTATGCATTCGAACCATAGGCTAGCTTTCCACAGGAAGAAATGAAAGCATCTCATACGAGCCCCTAACTCCAGTAAAAGCGACCATTTAGCAGAAAGTTATTGGCAACTGATGCAGACACGATACTAGATATGACAGATCATTGTCCACAGCTGAACAATTGTTTCGCACGGCTCTTAGTCCCACAAGTATATCACTGTTTGGACTGCCAAAATGAACTAAAAAGGATGTGTCTACAATCACTTTTGAAATCTTCATTGAGGATGATTCCACTGTTGTGTTTCCTTGTACTATAGCTGTGCCAGAGCCAAGTAGGAAAACATGAAGTGTCAGAACACAGGTACTGTCTGTATTTTTTCTTGTCTACAGACAGACATCCAGACTCACAGCTAATTTCACAGTTTATCTTGAAAACACTTCAGAATTTTTTATTGTTGTCCCTCTAGCCTCGTATCTTATCTTTGCCAGTGCCTGGCACAGGGTGCTTAAGGAAGAGTCCGAGATTCTTTCCATACTTTGTTCTTCAAGAATTTGTTCGTCGGCACCCCCAGATGCACTGCAAGAGGTAACGCCAAAAGGGCCGCACTGAACCAGACCAGAAGGCGCAGCTCTTGCCACGCACCAGTAACGATCCCGCAGGCACAAGTGCACTGGTGGGCAAGCATATTGCACGTCACCTGTCAGTCTTAAGCATCCAGCAGTATGAGATCTGTTATCTTTATATCCAAATAATCTGCGACATTTTTTCATCTGAAGTTTTAGCATCCAGGGTCTCTGCTGGCAAGGAACTCGAGTTTGGCGATGCAGTCTATAAAGTATTTTCTTCCTTTTCACATGTCCTGTTCCTTGTAGAGAAGGGGCAGTGAGCAACTTCCAAATTCATCCTTGTTGTGGTGTTTATGAACAGCATAGCGTGTGTATCAGGTACTGGTGGGCTGTTGCCAGGAAATAAGGATACGCTGGCATTTTGCATTTTTATGAGAATAAATCAATTAGTCAAAATCATTTTTCAAAGCCTGCATACCTTGAACTGCAAGTAAACTTCCCATCACAGAAAGTCTGATGTGTGCATAAGAGAGACGGGAATTAAAAAGAAAAAAACAGCATCTGTAAGTTAAATATTAGGAAGATGCAGGATCTCCAACTCACCAGGAGCTTAGGTGACAAGATTATTCCCCCCACCCAAAACATCTGCTTGAACATTATTTTTAGCTGTGAACATGATCTCTCTGTCATGACTGTAACAGTTTCCAAGTTGGAAGGGGGAACTGTACATCTGTTCTTTACTCCAAAAAGCATGAGGTAATGTGAACATTTCTGTGTTAACGATTTGGTGGTCTATCAGAAGCCCCAGAGGCAGAAGAGAGATTACAGAAGAATTTTAGGTAGATCTCTACCTATTCTTTGGCTTAGGCTCTTGCATGCTGAGGCAGAACAATTACAATACAGATTATTCCCTTTATAAATAGGTCACCACAGCATTTTTTTTTTCAGAAAGGTTAAAACAAGCTTTATTTTAACATACAAAATCAGATTTGTGTACAAGGCAAAATATACCCCCCTACAGCGGTAGGCATATTGGGTCTCCACACAGCATGTGTAGCCACTTGCGCTACAATAATCCTGAGATATGGAAAAGCGCCCTAAAAAAATCTTTTTAAGAAAAAGGCCAAAATGTCTCCTTTGAATCACTCTTGCTATAATCACCTCCATTTGGGAATTAAGAAAAACATTATACAGTTCTGAGTCAAGAAAACAAGTTATCTACAAGCGAAATACCCAGGATACTTGTCTAATTCCCTGCTGTCATCTGGGTATTCTAACAAGAGCACTTGGGGAACAAATCAAGAGATGCAAATATGCAAGGTTACTTCATTAACACTGCAAAGCATGTAGAAGAAGGGTAAAATATTTTTGCTACCTTCAACTACTACTGTCTTCACGAACTGTGCGGTCAATGTGTCAAGCTTACACATCCTGTGATCTTATAAAAAAGTTCTCTACATTGTGTGTTAAGCTACTAAAAAAAGAATTAACTTACTTTGCTTCCTTTCACCATGAAGTTATATGTGATATAGAAATATTTTTAAAAGCTTATAAAAGCAGTAGAACTGCAGACACTTAAGTTCTGTCCCTAATATTAAAGGCTACTTGAACAATTTTGCTACAAGATTGTATTTGTCACTAACTGTCATGGAAAAAAGGAAGCGTCTGTTTTTTTAAAAAAAAAAGTTAAAGTTTGGGAAAAGGTATAGATGGGGTGGGTTATTTTAGTTTTACAACATATGAAAATAAGTTACACTCTATACTATGGCTTTCTCATTTAGAAGAAGAGTGCCATCATGGATTTAAACACTAGATGTTGTAACTAATTAACTCACCATGTTCTCAGACTTTCCTTGTTTGAGTTTTAATGATTGTGTGAAAAGAAACAACCAAGTATTAGTGGGAAATTAAGAAGCCTCTAGAACAACTTAAATAGCAAGAAGCACTTGTAGCAGTCATCTTTCAGAGAAATTTTTAATTTAATTTACAATTTTAATTTAATTTTTAAATTAATTTAAAATTGAAGTTTTAATTTAATTTAATCTCTTGGCACAAATAAAGGCCAAGCCAAACCTCCCATGAACTTCAGCAGAGTCAGGACTTCATACTGAGCTTCATTTCAGAAACGTTTACACACAAGTATGATACCATTATGCTACTGAAGTAATGATTTCTCTTTAATGTTTGTTATGCTAATCATACAACTAAGATACTAGTTAGAATTGGCATGCAGCTATCTCAAAAAGGCTACAATAATGCTAAACCAACAAGACTGAAAACTACAACACAACTGCTCAATATTAAGTGTTGTCCACTACGAATAAAAATGGGGCGGGGGGGGGGGGGGAGTGCAAAAAATGCTTGAGTCAAAGACTGAAAGACCGCATTTACACAATGCTATATTATTAATGGCTGAGTATTACTTACATTTTGAAGTCTAAAGCTGCATTCAAATTGGACAAGCTATGGTAATATTCAAATACATGTAAGTAAAAAGAATTCTAGTTTCATTGCTAAAGTTGTAACAAAAATCTCATAGTGCAGTTGAAGTAGCATTTGCAACAACAAAGCTTACAGCAGACAAGCACAAATTTCAGACTTTCAAATATAATAAGAAAGATCATGGCACTGAATTTGGGAATATTTTCAAGCTCTGGTTTTACTCAGGATAGAAGAGTTGCCAATTGAATAAAGTTAACTGAATACTGTACTTTCCAGCTCCTTATCAACAAGGCTCCATGTCATGCAGAAGATGAGCTTTCTCTCCCCTTTTTCTCCAAGAAAAGTATCTGAAAGGCAAGCTACAGTGATTGTTTCTGACATCAGTAAAATAAAGAAGCAGATAGAAAAGTAGGTCTATCAAAAATTCTTACAGAAAAGGCATCCATCCTGGTTTGATTTTGTTTATAAAAAGGCACTTCACATATTGCTAAAACTCTGATAGTGTACTTATCCTTTTAGTTTTTCTGTTAAAAGGATGTATTTCAAGGTGGTTAGAGCGAGTATGCAAATGTTCTTTACACAGTGTTTATCTGTTACAAATTTTATAATTACATACAGTATCTTACACCATTTATTTAGAAGAAAAGATCCATGTTCAAAATAATAGCAGGTCTTCATACAATACTTCAGTGATGATGGACGATCTGTCATAAGCAACACACCACCTGTAGTGAGTTCATGCTAATAAAATTAGCAGTGTAAGTCTTTCAGAAGTGAGTCCTCAGTCTTTTGTTTTCCTCTCGTAGTCTCTCAATTTCAGCTACTAAGCTTTCATTTACAGAGTATCTTTCAAGTAAAGCATGCATTTCATTCTAGAGAAAAGAAAGTCCCAATCAGTAGCTATAAAGTTAATTATTCGAGTTTTATCCTATCCATTTTCATATCCCCTTTGAAAATTAAATAACCTAGATAATACTGTTTTTAAAAACTTTTGATAAGAAAATTATTTTTTTTTATGCTGACATACAGTATTTTGATCATTAATACATTAGTGAATACTTTATCAAAGGATATTTTGCACTTCTTCAGGATGAGAATCTACTAATGCAGGTTCCATTAAAATGTTCAGTACCGAGATAAGGTCTTTTTAATGCAGATCAAAAGACCAAAGATTCATAAAATGGTGAAGTTAAAGAACACAGAACACAGTTCAGTATGCACGCAGTACCTATAAGGGAAGCTTTCTATTTGAATTCCATCTATCTCCTCCCTACCACAGCTCTTGGTCCTTTCCAAAAGGACAGCTGAATTTGTTTCCCTTTTGTCTTTTTATAACTCCTGAGACATGGAATTCATGATACCTACCCAATGCATATGTTCCCTTTATTTATCAAGCATAAAACAGGTTAACACTTTCCAACTCATAGCTTCCACCTCCTTCACATCCAATCCTCCCTTTCTTGCTCTTAATAAGCAAAATTGATTTTCAGTTTTGAGAGAAGAAGTTGACATGCCGTGGTATTACTAAAAATGAAAACTGAATATATTTCCCACCATGCTCTTTGTACATACCAACTGCATATGGAATTGCTTGATCATCTCCACTTGCAAATTCACAATATCTCGATGGCATGCTTCTCTGGGGAAGAATTGCAAAAGGACAATGCTTAGTTTTATTTAGGAAGCAGTAATTTTCTCCAAGCCTCAGCACCCAGAACTCCACGCTTCCTCACTTTCATGACATCGTGAAACATGAGTCTAAAAATCCTTAAGCCATGAAACATACTCCTCTACTGCTTATTTTCTGGAATACTTTTGTTATGACATTGACTTCTGTGAGTGCCATTTTATCGGTGTACAAAAAGACTTAGGATCTTTTCTGTTTAAAAATATAAATATATACGTGGCAGTATCAAGATTATTTTTTCACTTGCAAGCTGTAAACTTCTCTCATTTTTACCATTCAAAGCTGATTTTTCAATCACTCGATCACAAGTACCACAGAGAAAGACATTTATCTGTAACTGAAGATACAGCCTTTCAGTACATCACTTTCAGCACTCTTTTGTGAGAGGGCCCAAAACACCAACTGTGATAAGTGACACATTATCCTCAAGCCCACAGAATGCTCCAGGTTAATCTACATAAGAAGTAGTGGCAGTGTTGTCCATGAATTGACAAATTCATGTCAATTCATGGACAACTATTCCACGCTACAAGAACCAAGCTTGGAAATACCCTCTGAACACTACACTAGTACAAGTGTTCCAAGATGCTGAGGAAGAACAAGGAGAACAGCTCACAAAAAAAGCCGGCAAGCTCATATGCTCTTCCTGAACAGCGCATCACAGTGCAACCGTCTGAGACCGAATACCGCGCTATGGGTACCAACGGCCTGAGAAAATAAGGCATTTCTTAATTAGACACACACAGCTCTTATTTCATTCTCCTTTCCTAAAACATATAGCAAACCCAAAGGGAATATATTCTTCACTTTATTTCCACAGGTTATTGTGCTTCAGAACTCGTACTGGAGGCAAACAATCTTCGAGTGTATCGAGCATAGATGCCAGCTGGCAGCTTCGAAACCCAGAGATGTAGGTTATCTCCCAAAGACAGGAAGTTCAAGAAACAAGCAGCTTTTTGGAACCAAATCAGTTCTATATTCCTCCTGGTCCTTTTCCCAGGTCCTTGTTTTTTCCCCCATCTCTTGAAGAGGAATGGATTTCAGGCAAGAGCGATAAAAATCCTTTCCTCAGATTCCAGAGGGTGAAAGGTATTTATATCAATGAGAAGCTTGCAATGGCTCCCTTCCCTCTTACTGACCTCAGTACAAACAATCTTTTACGTTCAGTTTGAACGTATCCACAATTTGCAACAGGGAAGACGGCCAGCAGAGCCTTCCAACCACTCCAGGAAGTGTAGGTCAGAAGAGAAACACAATCTCTGAGGCCCCAGATCTCAGATACTGGAAGTACAAGACTGACAAGCATACCTTCCAACACTGGGATGCCTGAACACAGACTTCAAAGAAAAAACATCTGCAATCCATAGACTGCATTTTAAGTCACGTGAAAGTTACAGTTTTTAATCAGATGTGTGATTATCGCCAAAAAAAACCCAGGGGAGTTTTACTATACTCTATTCTTATTTAATGACATTTAATAACATCCAATGTATTTTTCTGTTGGCAGATACAGAACAGCCATAGCACGCAGACCTACTAAGATAGTTTTGCACTGCTTTTTGTCATCAAGACAGCAATACTTGCCCTGCCCGGCAATCCTTTTCCCCTCCACCATCTCAGTCAACCTACTTCATTGGGAAGTGATCCCCTAGATACACCACTCTCAACTGCACCATCTCCTTCAAACTCCACTCTAAATCCATGCTAATTTGACTTGCTTCTTTCATGACAAGTGGTATATTAGTTAAGTATCCACAAACACAAAGTAATCTGACACCAACCATCATTTACAGCACAGACATTATTTCAATGTAAACTTCACCAGTAGAAATACACACAGTATTTTACCTTACACATGCCAAGCTAACAACAATCAAAGCCAATACAAGTCAACTGTCTACATCAAACTCTCCACAATGTCAACTTTAAGAGAAATTTCTCCTGCTGGGACAGGGTGTCATGGTTTAACCCCAGACAGTAACCGAATACCACGCAGCCGCTCGCTCAGTTCCCCCCTCCCCAGTGGGGTGGGGAAGGAGAATCAGAGAGAAAGGAGAACTCACGAGTTGAGATAAAAACAGTTCACCAGGACAGCAAAGGAAAAATATAAAAATTTATTATTAATAATAATAATAAAAAAATAAGGATAATAATATATATAAAACAAACGCACAATTTCTCACCACCCAACGACCGATACAGCCCGTCCCGAGCAGCAGTCAGGGAACAGGAATAATCCCCAGCAGCTATCCCAGAACAGCAAGCTCCAGAGAGAGCAGGCAAGGGAACAAACAGCCAAACGAATGAATGAAAAGGCCCGAACGAATGAAAAAAGGGAAAAGAAGGGAACAAGAAAGGGACTGGCCCACCGGCCAACCCTCACTTATACCACGCATGACGTCTATGGTATGGAATACTCTCCGGCCAGTTTGGATCAACTATTCTGGCTATACCCCTCCCAACTTTTTACACCTGCACATTAGCAAAACCTGGGAAACTGCAAAATGTCCTCGATCATTTAGCAGCAACCAACAACATCAGTGCACTATCACCATTCTTCACACACTAAATCCAGAACACAGCAGCTGTTGAAGATAAAACTAGCTCCGTCCCAGCCGAAACCAGGACACAGGGGATGAGCGGGGAGGGAAACAAATCAGCATAAGGCCTTATGAAAGCAGTAAGGACCTCGTCACGCAGATAAATTTACTAACCGAGAAGTATTCAAACACTCATTCTGAAAACATGCTAGCAAAGCCATGCATTAACAGCCCTCAGAGACGCCAGTCTAATTAGCCATCCGAGCTATTAAAACTAAAGTTTCATACCTAGATTTCCAAGATTAGGGCTATTAATGGTGTAGTTTTCTAATGCAAGTAGAAATTTGTTAAAGCAGATGCTAAAACATCTTACTAAGAAAACACGTCATTGAAAACAAAAATGTTCTGCATGAATACCAGTACCTGAAGTCATCCATTGTTTCTTGTATCATATTCTGAATGAAGTTTATTTGGATTGATGTCAGAGGTGCATTTGGCCTGCTACTCCCAATGGTTTCTACTATTTTTTCTGACAATGAACTCGCAACTCCAGCAGTGACAGGTGATGTTATCTTTGGACCTTTACAATTAAAAATAAAAGAAAATTAAAAAATAAATATTAAAAAAAAAAGCAGTGTAATGGAGTACAAGAGGGTTTTTTTGTCTTGATGCTTGTCAATATTTTATCTCAAATATTACCTAGTAAAAAAAAAAATTAGATTTAGAACAAGTCTTTTCACAGGCAACTAGAGCTGTTCTAGGAGGGCTAACTGGATTTACTGAAGAATCAAGATCAGATGTTCTGTTATAATGCTAAGGCCGTTTTATCAGGTTTCACATCAGTTCACAATCAACCATGCCTAAAACTGGGCCAAAATGATCAACTTACTTGTTGAGGTAGTACCGTTTACTGGTAGATCATATGCAGGATGGGCCTGAATATTCTTCACTAGTCTCTCATTTGTACCAGGAGCCTTTACAGCAGTGGATGATGGTGGAGGACTTAAAGTTACAGATTCTGCACTTGATGAGCTCGACTTTGAAATCTGACAATAAAAATAAAATTAAAAAAAAAAAAGATGAACTCTACTTATTACAATTATCTAATTGCACTTGAAGACTAAGTTTTCAGGAATGCACTTTCAAATGTTTCTGGTTTTAGGAATCTACTCACAAATACACGCTTTTCATTTTCTAGCAAGACTTCTTAAAAATTGATTGCTAAAATATTCAAAATTGCCTCAAGTGCACACACTCAGAAAGGAGTGCAAAAGGCAGGGGCCTCTTAATTTTCACATCAAACATTTTGTGGCAAAGTTATAAACATCATTCCTAGCAAACTCAGACTTCTCAAAAGCAATACAAAAGAAGCTAGGGTCTCCGCAGAAGCGTATCAAAGGTATCTCAAAAAGGAAGAAGAGGGAGATGGAGAATAGGGAAAGAAGAGGGTGGAATTGACCTAAGAAACGACAATCAATCATACTGGTGCAACCAACTAATGATCGTTCTTGATTTTCTAGAAAAATCAAAATATTCCTCAGGCTAGCCCAGTTTTGTTTCACGTGAACTTTTGCAACCTGAGCTTATTTAAGAGAAATATACATTTATCTTGCATTGCTGAAAGCCAATACACTTAAACTGAACAACATTTTACAGATTTGTGTCAAAAGAGTTGCAAAATAAGATTAGCTGGGACGCTACTAAGGATTTTTCCTTCAAGTAGTAGTATTCTGTCAAGATTCTAAAAAGACCACTCATAACAAGAATTAGTATAGTATACCTGCTTTAAGACTTCTTTAGATTCTTGTTTTCCAAGATTTATTTTCTTAGTGTCAGTCTCTGGATGTTCTTCCTCTCCTTTAACTGGAGACCCCGCAAGTGCACGTAATGGGGTAGACCGTATCTCTTGTGCACTACTGCCCACTGGGCTTCTTTTTACCGGAAAGGCAGTGGTGAGCTGTGGGAGAAAATCCAAACCCAAAAGGTAGGACTGAAAATCCAGACCTAAAATGAAAAGGGAAAGGTGAAACACATAGGTCAAAAAAGCCATACACACCCCCCCCAAATCAAACCCGCAATTAAAATGCTTGCACATCCACACAAAACAAATAAACAACAATAAAAAAACCTAAAAATGCACCCTACAAAAACTAAATCCTTAAATCCAACTTACGCAGTCACTGTCCTTATGAAAGTAATAAAGCATGAAAAGCCTCTATATATCACTATAAATTGCATGAAGGAAAAACAAAATCACTTTAGGACCATACTCTTGATTTCCTGTTACCATGTCGTATCTTAGCACCTCACCGTGTTAGACAATTTCCAGAAAAGTTCGTTTGTTTCAGTGTCTGGTTTCATCATTTGTTGATTTTCAATGGTACAACAAAATTAGCATGTAAGAACTAGCGTAGGCCTCCAAAGGTCTACCACTGACAAAGAAAAA
This sequence comes from Phoenicopterus ruber ruber, assembly GCA_009819775.1. NCBI lineage: Eukaryota > Metazoa > Chordata > Aves > Phoenicopteriformes > Phoenicopteridae > Phoenicopterus > Phoenicopterus ruber. The sequence continues at coordinate 52,834,501 of CM020215.1, read as the reverse complement.
TATACTGAAAGTATGTTTACCATCTCCTTTTCCTTGAGGATCTTCATTCGCTTTACTTGCAATAATATCTACAAAGTACCAGAACACAGACAAATTAAACGTTTATTAAATGAAACCTACATCAATATTCATATCATTGCATCAAGTTCATAATCAAAGACAAATTAAAATACCAAGAAGGTACAGCGGTCAGTAACACACAAATGTCAAAATGTCACGCTATATGCAGATGAATGATGCTTTACAAATTTCAGTATTAGCAACTTACCATCTCTGACTGGAGAAAACACATCTCCTAAACTACTTCGACCCAAATCATCTAAATTATTTAAATCGGCACTTTTCCCATGATCTGTTTCTTTAGATGGAATCACATCCAAGCTGCAACTATGGGGAAACCCTTAAAAGGACAATAACATTCAGTTAGTAATTGACGTTTTCCAAAAACAACACATTATCCCTAAGCAATCTCACAGCAAGCATGATGTCTGGTAAGTCTAGCAAGCACTTTAGAACCTTCTACAGATTCCAGTTAGAGGGACAATTTTAACTTCCTCATTTGGACTGTCATCGCAGGTGAATATAACTAAAAGTTAAGACACTTATTAACAAAAATAAGATACAGTGGGATTCCTTTCCTCTTCTTAAAAAGGAGAGTTGTCAAACTGGAGAATGCACTCATTTTCAGATAAATCTACATGATGGATACAGCAAATTTATGGTGTATCAGGTGAAATGAAAACTAGTGAATGCATCTTCCACTAAGAAGGTGATCATATTCAGATGATCAAAATTTAAATTTATTCTGCAAGAAGAGAAATCTGCTTCACTCTGGCCATTAAGCATTCTAAGGGTAATTCTATGAAACATCTATTTTAAAGCTTACCTGATGTTAGGATATTCTGTGCTTATTTCTAGTATTAGGAAATCAGAGCAGGGTTACAGTTGCACACAAAAGAAACTTGTTCCTAGACCTGTCCCCACTCCACCCTCAAAGCCCCATCCCTGACCCAATCTGGGGGAAAAAAGTTAGCTTTTGTATGCGTGGTAGCAGGGAGAGTTGTCTGCAGAATGGAAGCATATCTTAAGTCCAAAAAAACCCCAGTAATTATTCAAAGTATAGTTTTTAGATGAGGAATATATGGAGAAGTGAATTGAACTGCTACAATAACCACCTAAACAACTTTCACAATTCAGTATGTTTGAAAACCAAATCGGGACTGTAAGCAAGCCGCTATTCTGCCCTCACTGAACTACCAACTCTAAAAGTGCCTACATTTTGCCTATATAAGTGAAGATCTATGCAAAGAGCATTAGTGCTGTGCAATATATAAATACATCTCCTATAAATAAATCACCTATACATACAAAAGCTCTACTTAGTACCTACTTTATAATTAAAAAAAACCCAAAAGCGCCCAAAAAAACCAAACCACTGTTCATAAAACCTGCAGCTACTTCTCTATGTGGGATTACTTGTTCAAGTGATCCAAACGTGCCTGCGTGGATGACTACAATTAATCATGTCCAAGTATTTACATAAACTGGAATTTGAGTCAGGTTTAAGATTCCACTTTTAAATGTATGAACATAGCACGTTCTCCACTGCTTCAGATGTGTCAGTTGTGACACATACATAGGATTGCACTTGCTAGTTAAGTAAACACTTGGCGTACCGAGTCAAACAAGAAGTGCAGTATCAACCTGTGCCAGAATCTGCACAGGATCTACATGGAAAAAGCATAATATAAAATAGGGCAATATGTCTTTTGTATACTTTTACCTGTTCCCAGTAATCTGAATGTAGTAAGTACCTAAACCAGAGGACAGCTGTTAAACAGAAGTTTGTGGGAAGCCAGCTCAAAGGACATCCAAACTTCTCATCACATTCTAACTTCATTTATACTTTTTTACTTTAAAATACCTGGGAGAAAAAGCCCCAGACCATTTATAAGCTGTATGAACAGATGTTTTTTTGATTTAAATACACTATCAGATCACGTTACTGAATGCCCCTTATTTCTCCAAAGTTAAACCCCATAATCAGGGTCGAGAAGAGTTTCCACAGAACAAATGCAGTTTGTGGTCGCTCATCCATTCCCATTTTTAAATTTAAAGACTGTACCTTCTAAAGTATAGAGGTCTTTACTTCTAAAGTGAACATTCAGTTTCATGAAAAATACTTGTTTTACTTGGTAAGCCTTTATTTTCTTAAAACATTTATTTATTATGCATGGTCCTATTTATGGGGTAACAGGCATTACATCTTCAAATAAAGATAATAAATCATGTATTTTAACGGAAATAAAATTTTCCACATCATTCAGTAATGTTGATTAGCAACACTTCTTGCATACATAGGAAGCATTCTACTTCACCTCGTACTTCACTGCATACCCAAGGGAGGTCATTAATACACGTCTCTACGGATTGCAGTGGCTTATTGCCTAATTACTGTTGTAAATGTATTTCTCTTTATTTAAAAAGGGAGGGAAAAAGTGGTGTTGCATTAAAATGACTTGAGGATTTTTTTCAAGAATCAAACTGACAGTGTTACCGATTTGACCATATTTTCCGAACTCTTGAATTAAATAAAATTTTAAGAGTACATTTCACACAGTGGCAGAATTTTAGAATAATGCTCAGAAATCTTATAAAGAACTTGTTAATTTCAGAAGCATAAATAGCAAGTACAGTTATACAACTAATCATACTTGCAACTATATTTAACATCTTTCCTACCATGTGATACTGGAATCATGCCTCACACAAAAATATAGTTCAGTTCTCACTTGGGTATTTGGACTAGGGTTTTTTTCCCTGTGTTGTGTTTGGTCGGTTTTTTTTAAATGAGGTCTGTTACTCCTGTTTATTAATAGAATTACAAACCACTAGGCTCTGCATTCCACATAGACATTGCGTCAGAAAATACATTATGTACATAAGGATAATCTACAGGAAGTCAGAACGCAAGAGAGCACCCCACAATATCACCATAGTTTTATCCTTTAAAGTTTAAATACATACTTTTACTTCAAGTCCAGTATTTTAGACTTCACATGTCTAAAGCTTGTAGTAGGACCCAATTCACTTCTCACAGTCTCATAGTATGTCTGATGTAGTCGGGGACAGAAAAGAAGGTGCAGATGTGCACACACATACACACACTTCTTCCAAACAAATGCCCTTCCCTCAGTGAAATTTTTATACTGTAATGGTCAAGGCATGAAATACTCCTTCCATCTTCTACATTACGCCCAATACGATTATAAGAGCAGGAAGAAGACACTACCTGTTTTCTCCTGAAGAACCTCTCCTCCCTTATTCTCATTTGGCAATGTCAGATGAGATGAAACTGTTGCTGATGCTTGAGAGGCAACGTTTTTGATACCAATATTTTGAATTCCTCCAAGATTACTACCAGCTTTGACTTCTGCTCTTTTGGGTACAGGTTTATTTGAAGAACCCGTAAGGTTAGACTGAAGAAAAAAACAAAACCAATTACAAGAAGTTATTATTCCTTCAGCTAAAAGTAAAAATATAAGCCAATAGTCTTTCTGTTTCAAAAGACCAAAAAAAAAAAAAAAAAAATCAGTTCAAGTTGCAAAGGTTGCCTAGGAGATACGCCCTTACAAATATAAAAAAAAAGTATCTTAATGTAACTTCAAAGAACATGGGAAACATCTGTATTATTACACAAATATTGTGCGGACCTGCAAAAGAATAGCAACAGAACTTAAGGTAACAATGGAGTGACCTGGCACAAACCAATTTTAATCCTAGGCTTAGGCATAGGACAAATAAGAGATTACATTATTAGGGACTCTAGATTGTGAAGGAATAGTCAACCACTAGCAGCAAGTGCACTAGAAAAGGAGGAAAGTCTCAGAGTGGTAAAGAATCCACTTCAAAGGTTCTCTCCGTCTCCACTGAATGGACGCGTGGGGTTTCTGGATAGACTAGCACCTAATTAAGTCTTGGAAGAACCTTTTAAGCCTTCTCTATTATTTAATCAACTTCTCCACTGTTTATACATGCAGGCAAAAGACCATGCAAAATACCTCAAGACAGGCAGCTGCGTATCTTCCCCTTAAGCGGAAGGGCCATTACAGACCTTTCTGCTACTGCCTACAAATGAATCTAAGGTGCCACAAACTGATCTGCAATGGCAGCATATTCACACCAGGAAATTTAAGACTAAAGTTTCACTCATTTCTACACTGAGGCTAGGGATGGGGGGAATTCCACATTAAAACCCCCTAAAATGGCACTTAAGACTGAGCAGTTTATAATTTCTGTGTTGGTATGAACCATTTTTGTTGGCACCTATAATACTTAGAAATTGAATGCTAACATTTTTTTAGAACTTAAACTTATGCTTTGCTTTTATTAATCTGCATATTGAGCAATAAAAAGGAAAGTTTTTTTACCTTGGAAAAAGTGCTACTGAACTGAAGACGTATGCATTTCACACAACCTTTGTGAGCCATAACTGTTTTCACTGGTGATGTCAGTTGTCTTAAGTCATACTGGCATATTTTTCCCCGGGAACATCCTATAGCCAAAGTAGTACCATCAGGCATGAAGTCTACTGTTGTCAGAGGAAAATCAGCTACTATTGTTGTCAGTAATCTTCAAGCAGAAGAAAGGACAGGATAAAGAAGCTTTTAGAGTTTAAAAGTTAGACTTTTCAAAACTGAGTATCTAAAAAAAAAAAAAGCTTTCACAATTCAGCCACAGGTCAGTAGTTTCACTTCTTCAGTGCCAAGTAAATTCAGTGAAATCTCTTACAGAACAGTGGGTTAGGCTTATACTAAGTGTTCAGGCTTAATAAATTAAAGACTGCATATGCCCCAAAAGATTTCACCAGGACAGGACCAAATTGCCTTCGTAACAGCAGTTCTGACACCTCAATTATTTACTGGTATCATTTCCAGCAGCAATCATACTACATACATCCCCTAGCTTCCCAAGCCTATCAACTCTAACCTTCCCACAACTCTAGGAAGAGCTTCAGGTCCTAGTTTGCATTCTTCTATTACACCCCCTCCAAAGTAGAGCCAGACTCCTGCTTTTACTCAGCTAGAGTGAAAGTACAACCCATACTAGAACAAAAGTCCCACGAAACCACTTGCCATCCTACCCTCTTACTACATAGCCCCATCACCTATGCCCCATACTTCCTGCTTTTTCAACCAATACCCTCCTACATTTAAGGCTTGCTATCTCAGCGACTCTGCACACCTTACCACAGCCATGCCTTGTGTCTTGAACTAGAAATGCAGGCAAGCTAAGCTCAGGTGGCTGCAGGCCCTCAGAGAAGCCAATTGCTCGGTATCAACAAGAAAAGCCCATACACGAGCACTTGGGAGAGGTCACTCATATGTAGCACCTCAATTAGTTCCCACATGCCTTGGGGTTTTTTTTTGATTGTTTGTTCACGGCTTTTTGTTTATTTGTTTTTTAAATAAAAAAGCAAAATGGACTATGGGACAGGCTCTCCAGTAGCGATACACCAACCACTTCAACCATTCTGAATGTGGTCTGAATTAAGCATTTCATGTCATAGTTAGGCATGCTTTTTCAGTTTATAAAAACCAAATAAGGATCCTATAAAATCATGGTCTTCAATATACTCACTTTTTACTTGAAGTGTCGTACAGAATAATTCTTTTATCCAAACCTACAGTTACAAGCAGCAGCTTATTGACTGGAGAAAAGCAGATTTCTGAAGCTGGTGCTTTATGAGTATTTTCAAAATTATGATACGGGTTCTGGCTATTTACATCCCACAGAGTTACATTTCCACTGTCAGAAACACTGCCCAGCAAGGATTTCTTAAAGGATGAATATTTCAAGTGTCGAATAGGCTGTAAAACAGAAATAAAAAATGAACTGTAATACCACTATTAAACACAATATTAAATTATTTTAGAAACACATGAACACATTAGGAATATGGATGTTACATTAAATTAAAGTAGTTTACAAAGGCTGGCCACTCTAAAAAAAGAAAAAGAAAAAACGTTCATTTTGCATTACAATGCCATTTTTGCTGTTGGAGGCAGACTTTTTTTTGTGTGTGTGTATGGGGTATCATATGAGCTGATCAGCAAAATGAAGGACAAGGAAAAAAAAAACAAAAAAACAAACTTCTGGAAAAACTGTCTTGATTTTTCAGCAAATATCATGCCATCATACACACTACAAAAAACACCCCACACCACATTTGAAATTAAATGACTGAAAAGCTACATTATTTCACTGATTGGTCTCCTGCCAAGAATGTTAAACTATTCCCCTCCACTGATTTTAAGTACTTGGATATAAGCCAATTTATAAGACACACAGACTTCAGAGTTATGCAAGTATGTAGGTCCTGCAGAAGAACAGACTATCCGCAGAAGAGGAAAATATGCCTGGTTTATCCCATGCAGCCTTGCTATCACACAACCATGTAATACAGGAGCTTAACTTGCCTTTCAGAAGCAGGTAAGTATTTTGTTTCCACCATATTGCCTCAGAGGATCTTGCAGAACCCCACTGCTCTAACACTAAATTACAATACCCAATTTCCAGATTAATTTTATTCACGACCCATTTGCACTAATTCACTCCCATGACAATAATGCCCCTACACTTAAATTGTTTCCCTAACTCCCCAGTGCCGCTTTTCCCTGTTTATTAAAACAGCTACCTCACCTTCTGTCAGGCTTTATTTTGATACAAACGATCAGCGAGACTCAGTCTCCCAAGACTGGTTTTTTCTTACCATCACAGTCTCTTTTCAACTCTCACAGTTTGAATCTTTCTTGAATATGGACAACCAAAATCTTATATGATCCTCAAAACATTTTGCTACTGCCTTTACAAAGGCAGTAACAATTCCTCCATTCTGTACTGTAAATACTCTTCCTGCCATATCCTACACTGCAATTTCTTTTTTGTGATCCAACCTGGTTTGGTTGCTCATTGCCATTTTATGACCAAGAAGCCCAAGTCCTCCTTTCCCTTGAGAATTTTCAAATCCTAGTCTAATACAAAAAAGCCTCAGTTGTGACCTAAGTCTGTTACCTTGATTTCTATACTGTCGTAGTTGTTCTCTTGTCTATTATTTCAATCATTTTTTAGATTTAGATCCTCTCTCTTACGGGCAACACCTTCCAACTGTGTCTCATCATAGCTCTACTCCTCATATCATAACCATTACTGAAAATATTAAACAAGATTAGCTGTTGATAACCCAAACAAATACTGTTCTTTCAATATTACCTACTGTCTTCTTTCCTATAGCCAATTTCTTACCCATCCTCAATTCCTTTCTAAACCTCCACCCTCTCTAATATTTTCTCACAAGGCACCGAATCAAGTGCTTTACTCAAGTCCAGACAGATGAGAGCCATTACATTTTATTTGTCTGAATATGCTCTCAAAGAGCCATTATATTATTCTAGTATAATCCACATCGCGATGCCCTGTATTGGATTTTATCCTATTTCTCTCTAACTTCATTTTAATAGAGATATTTGTTGGTTCATATGCCTCCAACATAATTTCTAGCACTTGTATTGCATGTCTCACTGGAAGCCTAATTGCTCCACAAAGAAGTGGCACCCTCAACTGCATATTCAAATAGGACAGAAGAGGACTGTTTATAATTAATATGGTCCTCTACTGGACATGATGGAGAGATTTTTATCAGCATTTTTCAGTTTATTTACATTAAAAGAAAGAAACATCGAGAAACTCGGGAATAACAGCTTCAATTATGTACATGATCTACATGGGAAGCATGCCTGTCCCTCACAGTTCTCTCACTTCTTCACCTCTAAATACCTTCCTTACTGTCCTGGCATCTGCTCATGTTCCATTTTGTCCTTCCTCTGTCCCGCTGCCCACCAAGATTACTCTCTTCTAGCTCTCCTCAAACCTCCCTTGCTATCCTACCAAGTCTCTCATTTTCTTTCCTCATTTTTCCTTCTGATCTCACAGGCCCAAGGCGAGTTCTCAATTTTTTTTCATATACATACCTTCCCCATATTACCTCTGTTCCCCACTTCTCACTGAAGTCACGGTGTTTCCTCAGAGCAGCTTCACAGTTTAATTTCAGGTTGCCGATGAAGGAGGTGTGAGGTGTGGGAAAGCTCCTATTCACTCCTCACTTTCACTGAATTAGGTTAGCAACAAACTTCACTTGCAACAATGCAATTGCCAGATCAGACTCAAGGAACACAGGCGCTTAAATCTGTGCACACTTTTATGAGATAGTCAAATGCATCATACTGGCATCCCTGACAGTACGCTACATGTCCAAGCTTCAATCTCTTGCCCAGACATCTGGAGGCATGAAAAGAACCTCATTTCTGAAAGGCTGCTTGACAAGACAAAACCAAAACATGTCTCCTCCCAGAAGTGAGTCACTTAATTTGAAGTTTTCAAAAAAAAAAAAAAAAAAAAGAGTCTCCAAGAAACATCTGGGTGAAAAAATATAGCTTTAAGCTTAGCACAGTTAAAAACAGCAAACAACCAAGCCTCATATGGGAAAGCATCAAGTATTAAGATGCAGGTGGTCAAACTACATCACAGTAAGTCTTAGCTACATTTTCCTCATTTCCACCCCATCCATAATCAAAGAGCAAATTAGAAACTGTATTTTAGAATGAGAATAGGCTTCACAAAGTACCATTCTGTCTTTATCTTTAAAATAGTGACTCAACTCTACATGAATTCGATAACAAAACAAACAGAAAACCAACATGCTACCCAGTGTTCACTGGAGTGAAGTTAAAACATGTACAGCCATTATGAAAGCTGACAAGTATACACGAAAAAGTATTTTTTTGTGACCCAGCGCTGCAAAGGAATGGGACTCCTTGTACAGGAAGAGATGACCTATTACACTTGATCAGGCATTTGAGCTATTTAGTCCTACACCGTATGTATGAAAGTGTTCAATACTGAAGTTCTGAAAAAAGTAAGAGAGATCCCTCCCCACCCACCACAAGAGACAGATCCAGGATAATCTAGGCAGAAGTCTCTTCCAATTAGTTAAAACCAAAACTTATCTCCTTTATAATATTCCTTTTGTTGTAATTCTCAAGTACTTTTCCAACCTTCTGCCTCTGATTACATTTATTGCCAAAGAGGATGCTAAAATCAAAAATCATCATGATCAACTGCGTGTTCACAGAGAAAATGTTACATTTTAAGTCACCAAATTTAACATTATTAACTGTGTATTCTTTTGTGTTAAGCGTTATTTAAGAAGTCCATTTTCTTCAGTTCCTTTCTTTTGTCTCTACCAGGCTTCTTCCCTACTTCTAGTCCCTATGTACCTCTGCCAATACTAATTCTGTAAACCTTTTTTTGAGCTGCCATGCATGCTATTCTAGATCAAATTCTATCATTTATTTTTAATTTCAATACGTGTTTCTTATCTTATTTCTTCTACTTTCTAATGTTTTTGCCTATCTTGGTGACAAGAAAATAACACGTAGTTAGGCTTCACCAAATAGTCTTTTAAAAAAATGTTGATTTTTGCTTGGCATGATGAAGTCACACAGAACTTTAGTACACTCCTAGTCAAGTTCTTCCCAAAGGAGCTGAACTTCATTTGTCATCTCCTGTCCCTTTTCTTAAGTTACGGTTTAGAAACAAGAGTTCTGTTACTCAGATTTTGAACACTAGGGCCTCCAACTCAGCCTAGCTGAGAACCACCCCAATACAGTTCCTTGGCCTTTGTACTGCCAGGAATAGGAACCTCAAGCCTAAAAGAGGCACACAACCTATATGGCTTAACTGCAAGGTTTACTAATCGCAAGAAAAAAAAATAGCTAAGGATGTGGGATACAAGTTAAACATTGGTACTTTTCTGAAAAGAAGCCCAAGAATGTTTACAGATTACAATTTCATCCACAGAATCAAACAGGAAAGGTGTGGGACATGTTTCATTGGGAAAAATCTGACTAGGCAAGGTTAAGTATCTTATCTGAACTGGATCTAGGGGGATATTTAGGACACTTGCTCTATTTTGTCAGCATAGGTGAAACTCAAATATGCTTAAGTAAATGCCTGAAGAGAAGAAGTGGGAAGGGGGCACCTGTTTTCTAATTATTTTAGTCACTAATACTAAAATCATTTCAAGATTATTACGAATGATACAATTATTTGGAAAGAGTCATGTTTCAGAACTAACCTGTCAACACGGGGCGGGGGGGGGGGCGGATTAAGAAAAAGAAGCAAATATGAAGCAAGTTTCACCATATCTTAGTAAGTACAACTACTGATGATCTCTGGAAATTCTGCACACACAGAACTACCAGAAAGACATTTAGTGCAAGGTGCTGAACCAACAAAGAGAAAATTAAGTCCTCTTTGGAACATTCTACCTGTCAATGCAGCACAAAAAGCCATATACATCTTTTTGCCTTAGCTGTGACTGGAGTAGATTTTCCGCAGAAAATAAAAGTACATTTTATCTTTAAGCTTCACAGTAAGACAGCCAAACAAGGAACAGCGCACTTCAGAAAATGGTTGGTCCATTGCTAAGGACTAGTTACACTTAGGGTCTTTCACTGCTGGAAAACAAGTGAAAAGCCCTAAACTAAACAAAAAGTAGTGCAGCGTCATTGATTACCTTATTTAAAGATAGTACAGTTTCTTAATCTCATTTATACCTTAGTGAGCCTTATAAGTGAGAAGGCGGATGTAAACACAGTTGAGAGCTTTAAAAGCTGAAGACTATTTCACTATATGGAGTGACCAGAACTCATCACACTTCTTTACAAATGAGCCAGCTGTTCAAACAACTAAACTAAATCCTGTTGCTAGGAGAATAGCACCAGGCAGTGAAGACTTGAACAAATGCTATGTTTCGAAACAAACCTTAATTCATCCTCACCACAGTAAGCAGATAAGAATCGGGTAGTCTAAATGAATAGCAACAGCAAAGACAAATTATGGGATCTGCAAACAACTCTGTGCAAGAATTCAACTCTAATAAAGCACAAAGGTGTTTCTAAATCAAAATCAATTAATAGCATATATACCAATACTCATATGAAAAGAAAATTGTTTAAAGTCACAGAAAGCACTGCAACCTTGGGCTATTCTACTACTTGTAGAATCTATACAATATCAGAAATTACCTGGCAAGGAAACTACATTCCATCATGCTGAATCAAACAGACAAAAGCCAAATTTTATCAGGTTAGTTTGACCTCACATTCCCCAATTGTAAAAAAAGTTACTAGGGAGTGGTGACCCTTAGTAAGCCAGACAGCTAGTGCCAGGATCAAGTGGGACAATACACTGTGTATGTATTCAAGCTTACTCTTAGAAAACTGGGCCCCTAAACTATACATCGAGTAAAGGCTTTTTAAATTTAACAGAATTACACAAGTCTTCAGATATTTGCTTCACTGCACAATTAATCCTGCAATTCTCTACAAGTACCAATTAAAATCCAAAACCAAAAATAAAGCTGTTTTTGTACATAAGAGCAAAGATAATTTTTAGGATATAAGATAAGCTGACAAACTGGGACATCCAAGTAGTCATCCCATTACACAATTATAGCTCGATTCCATTTTAAATTAAGGCTGCAATCAAATAACTGCCCCCCTTTAGAAAACATTATAGGCCCTTTAGAAAGTGAATAGTAGCTCTGTGCTTGCAATTACTTTGATTTAACACTTCAAATATCTTTATCCATCTTAAAGGTCACTCAGCTTTGCAGTAGGCCTCTTGATTTCATCTGCCAAAATAGCTATTCACTGCATCACTTACTCCTAATCGCTTTTTGGTGGAAAGAGCTGAATATAATCAAACAGGTTGACGCAAATCATCCTCATAAGAATTTTTTTATTTTCCAATTAACTAGCAACATAGCCCCCATGCTGGATATTCACCTCAGCTGTGTAATCCAGCCATAGATATCCCTGTACCTCCTGCCTCACATCCATGTTTTTCATAAGATCATAACAATCAAACCAGAAAAATGAACTGACTATATAGATGGATTTTTAAGATCAAACCAAGTACGAAGTACAATTCTGCTTCAATATGAGACTATGGTGATGGATCAAAGACACTGCAGCACCTAAGAGCAGAGATAGTTTGAATTTAATGGAGATTTTTCAACAGAAAGTATACCACAATTCCCGTGATGCTATAAAGCCGTAAGAGATTCTTCATCAAGTTATATTGTTCATGCTGGACAGGAGAAAAATTTAACTTCACACTTTATCTGCAATCTAGGACTGAAAAAACTTGCAGTAACAGAAAATGAATAAGTCACAACTTCAATATTCTCTGCAACATTAAAGGTCAGGTTTAGGACCAAAGCAACGGTTCTGCATCCCCTAGACAGCTTCTACCTCTGTAAAAATGACTCGGTAAAAAATAAAAGGATGCCTAGAACACAAACCCTTGGCTGTGCCTAAGACAACATTCACACTAAGAACGCACACTGGAACTTCCGATGGGACAACACAGCTCATTTACTACTGCAGATGCCCTTATATCAAGGGAATTCCCCCGATGATACCCACTAATTCTCCAACATCTTTTGAGTCTGCCAAAAGGAACTGCAGTAGAAACCCTACCAAGGCCCTTAAGTAGTACACATGCTTTGTTTGTCTTTTGCACAGTTTTCCTTCAAACTAGTTATCCAAAATCTTACCTAAACACCTAAGTAGGTAATATAAAATTTCATTGCTTTTCTCTTTGAGCAGCTGTGAAATTTTAATCTCCCAATTAAATACATTTATTATTTCCAAATGCAGGCTTATATTCACCCCTAGTGTACAGATGGCTCTGTTCAGTTGTAAATCTGATTACTTCGCATAAGTCAGAACCCAAGCTACATGGTCTTTGTTCTTTGCAACAACATACATCAAGTACTGCATTGAAATCCTGCTCTGGTTTGTCAAGCTGACTGTTTTTTGTTCAGTTCCAAGACGTGTAGAACTTTGTTCTTGAGGAACCAGAGTCTACAAAGTAAAATTTGCTGTAACCTGTTTATAAGTAAAGGTACTTGAGAAGTTTGTGTTTCAATGTTACCTATTATTTAAGACTAGAGTACACGCAATGGTCTGTTTTTTCCTTTCCGTAAGTGCACTCTTAAAAATTAAAAGGAAACAGATTAACAAAACTTAAAAGCTCTTGATATGTACTTTCAATTTCTAAACACTGTGAATTAAAGCTTCATACCTGAAAGGAACTTAATACAGATAGCCTACCTGACGGCTGCCATAACCAAAGGGAGTACTTGATAAATTGGTGGTAACACTATGTAGGATAATTTCACCACTCAAAGATCCAGAAGCAATGTAGCAATCATTCCAATTATATGTAACACACGTGACTTCATCTTTATGCTCCTGTGGGGGAGGGAGGTTAGAGGGAAAGGGTTAAAGACATTCAGGATAACCATATTCCTTCCTAATCTGTGCTTTTGCAGAAAAAACTTCAGTTTGATGTGTTTTTCTAACCACCTGTAATATTTAAAAATATTATTTAAGAGTCATTATGGAATATCCCAGAAAACAGCAGCAGAACATACTGAAGATCAACCATTATCTTTTAACCACTGTCAGAAGATTCTTTTAAGAAATTAGTAAAGGTGATGCTGAAATTATATACCATATTTTAATAAGACAACCATAGATATATCTACCACAGGTGTCATTAATGTTATTTTAAAAGTAAAGTCTTCCAGAAAACAGTGATATTTGAATACACTGTTACTCTGATTTACTACTGCCAACTTCCCCTTCTGTCACTTTCAGTATTACACACATATATTTACCAAAGAGCTTTTCAGTATAGTCATTCGCAATGATGATATTGTGTTTACTGACTATATAGGGGAAGACAATCAAACACCTCTAGCCCAAAAAGAAGAAAAAAATATTTGAAGTATTGTATTATCTACTTAGTAATTTTGTTTCAAACTGTAACTTCAAAAGTCCAAGAAAAAAGAATAAATCAAAGCTAAAGTTCTATAGCCTCTTTAACAGTGGTCCTAAATGAGGGCAAATCATCTACTGAAGGCATCATGGAAATATACTAGACCATCCTAAGTTTCATGCATCATAACAAGGCTTTAGAGAATTCATATTGGATCAGTTGGAAAAAGACAAACGTGTCTCAGTTTTGCATAACATTAGTTCTACTACAGTATTCTACAAACACAAGTGTTTTCTTGTTTGGCATATCAGAAACAGCAATTATCTGAAATGATGCTCTTAGAAAAAATCCCATCAGAGAATATCAATACAAATTCTCAAAATAAGAAGCCTATTCTGAAAATTTAAACATACATTATTATAGAATTGTACTCTGAAGACATCAAGTTAAGTATGCTTGTTAAATTGTTTGCTATTTACAGCACATAAAGAACACAAACTTGAACAAGACATATATGTGTGCTAGCTCCTACCTGTGAACTTGATCCTACAGATACATGACTGGGAGAAAGTGTGTTTTTTACAGTTGGCAGTAAAACCTGGAAGTCACAAAAGCTACAGTTCTTCCTCAGCCAAACTTACCTTAAGGCTACGGGAAACCCTTCTGGATTTCAGATCCCAGATATTAACTGTGCTATCAAGGCCTCCACTCACAATATATGAAGAACTAGAATTCAAGCTCACACATGTCTGTTTTGCCTGATGGAGAAGGGAAAAAAAACCCAGTATGTTAGAGGTAATTAAGGGATTTATTCAAATCTACTTAAAAGCATATTGATGTGTGTTTTCATCTTCATTAACACAAATAGTTCCACTGACCAACGGAACTATTGGTACACTACAGTCATTTCCCATTAAAAGGCATTTAAAATCCATTCCAGTTCGGACATACGTTTAATATACTTTAAAATTTAAATACATTAATTAATAAACTCTCAAATGCTCACATTTTTCCATCTCCATTTCAAATTTTTTTAGCGCCTTTTCCTTGAATATGCATTTACCCTTTAAATTATAGCTCTCTAAAGTACAATCATAGACATTCAGGTACTGAGTTTTAAAAAGAAAATGCTAAGTTTAGAAAAACACTCCTTAAAAGAAACTCAGAAAGTTGTCCAAGTCATGTAATTCACATTCCCTAAACATTATAAGGAATATTATAGCAGCAAACCTCATAATTCCATAAAGTGGT
The DNA here is from genome assembly GCA_009819775.1 of Phoenicopterus ruber ruber. Classification (NCBI taxonomy): domain Eukaryota; kingdom Metazoa; phylum Chordata; class Aves; order Phoenicopteriformes; family Phoenicopteridae; genus Phoenicopterus; species Phoenicopterus ruber. Next base: position 52,819,339 of record CM020215.1, on the reverse strand, counting down.
TCTTTTTTAAATAATCACCGAAGTACTAGCTTTTGAAAAAAATGTCAATCTTCATGATAGACCTACATAGAGGACAAATTCAGTTCTATCATGTTGAAAATTCACTTTTAAGTTCCTCAGATTTGAATTAAGAAAAAACAAGTCCATCTAATTATTGACATGGTAAAATTGGAAATGATTGCATTCGTTATAGATCAGATTTCATGAAATTTCCAGGACAAACACTCCACCTTTGAAAGTGTTTGCTTCAGCAACCTAAAAGCCTGGTTTGAACCCCTTTTCAGAAAATTTCCAGTCCAAATTAGCATTACAATAGCTACCCAAGGAGAATAATTAGAATGGTTTAGAACACTAACAAGTCATTCAAGTAACCAAGTCAAAAGACTCTTCTAAAACTAAGTAAGTCCAGCTTTTGGAAGAGTTTATAGTGCCACGCTTCCATTTAACGGGAAAAAACCCCCGACCATAACAGAAGTTCTCCTATTTCACATATTTCCAGAAGCTAGCACATGTACACTCCAAGAACAACCTTTATATAGACTCTTATGTTTTTCAATGTACAATTCACACAGGCATGCATAATACTGACAATTCAAGTTGGAAAACGAAGTTCAAACTTGAGCTCTGTTCTGTCACCTACACATTAGGTCAAGTTTGAACCACTGACTGCCTCGGGCTATCACATTGAGGCTCAACAGGCAAATTCCCATAGCAGAAAGGCATCAGATGCTGGTATAACCACATTTGTATTTTCTTACTGGTAGAACTATTTTGGAAGCACTATTCCCCCCACTCTTTATATGTATTTAACTACACACAAGGAAATGTTTTTACATACGTGTCATAACTCTGACAATACTAAAATTAAATTGATCCCAATACGCAGAACAAGTGTGATACAAACAGTACACAAGGTGGAGCGGGGAAAAAAAAAACCAGGCAACAGCATTAGTCATACTTACTCCTTCAGCTATTTCAAAGAGTGGAACAGGTTTGCTTTTACAGCTCGAAACAACTATTTTATCACCACCAGCAGAAGCAGTGGCCAGGTATCTATCTTTGTCACAAGTTACGGACCATAATTGTATTACACTGGTGATTAATAAAAGCAACAGTAAGTTTCCCTTACTGAACAGAAGACAGATTGGTTAAACAGTCTAAAGTACCGTACCTTGAAGGGACCTATAAATAGAAACATAAGGCTATTTTCCAAGCTTTCATTAAGAAGCTCTTGTATTAACTATAGCCCTTACTTCCCAATACAAGGCAGAGCAATTTCTTTCAGAGAGAAGCGGAGAAATATTTGGCAGGTATTATTTAAGAGCTCTTTACCGCTAAGGCAGCTTATCCAGTTTACAATTTTGTTTCCCCACCACCCTCAAGTAAGAGCCCCATTTATCACTAGAGTTCAAAGGAATTTCTGTTGCTGTTTGCAGACTACGGATTTAAAGAACAGCCCTGTTTGTGACAAATGTTAAACTACTTCGCCATATAGTTTCTAGACTACAATGAATGTTTGCTAACTCATCTCCCTCAGTACAGAGGGAAGAAAACCAAAAACCAAAAAAGAACTTTCTATGACAGCAAGTACCTTAAAGTAGTAAGAAAAGCCTTCAATATAGAACTACAGAACAGGGGAACTGCCTCTGCACTCTCACCAAACAAATCGAGTAATCATTCAGATCCGTGTCCTGTATGTCTTCAGGCCAATGCCCATTGGGATTTTATGTTTGCTTATTTAAGAATACAGGTTAATTGGCTGGATTTAACACCAAAGAACTGGTAGGCAAATTAGTGCTTGCTATTTCTTTCATTATTTTAAGGCAACATTTAAGCTTACACAATTATGCAGAACCAAAACCAGTGCTTTACCCCCAACAAACTAATAAACATTCAAAAGCACACGGAGTAAGATACTTCATTGTTTCAGTTTGGGGGGAGATGAAGAGGAGACCAGGCAGAAGAAAGCATGACAAGACAGACTGTCTATACCTAAAGTTTACCAAACAACACATATAAGTGTATATATATCTAAAAAAATATTGTATCTATACTTCAATTTATCTGTAAGCTCCAAAGCTAAAACATTCATTTACGCTCTGATCATTTTAACTTTTTTTGCATACATCCACTTATATGCAGACTTAGAGGACAGACACAGCCAGAACTTGCAGGACTTAACTGTTATGTCCCAGCATCCCATCCTTCTTTTACATCAAGATCAGACATCACTGCCTTTTCCCATGACAGCCATACAAGCTGTTCACCTGACAGTGCACTGTTTTCATGAAATTTCTCATATATTCACCTAACACCTGACACCTCATATCATTATCCAGTAACAGGCTTCCCAGACAGAGGTCAGATCCATTTTAATGCACAAATCACCATTGTCCTACGGATGTTTTCCTATACATCCAACACATTTGTGCTTCCACTGTAAATGCTACAAACAGCAAAAAGAAAACCAGTGCCTAGAGAGTAAGAGGTAAGTGTATTCTATCAAAGACTATCAGAAACAATGAGAAGCTGTCCAAGGAGAAAAAAACAACCAACCAACAACCCCCAAAACCCAAACAAAATCTTTCATTACAGTTTTCCTCTCTACACTATGTATAGAATTTTACTACACTAGCAATTGCTTTGTTCAACCTTGTCAGTAAATTAAGCACTGCCTTGAAAGTGAATATTGTAATCAACAATTGAAGAAACAAATGAGTAAGCTTTACAGTTGGTAGGCAATTCAAGCATATCATAATCATTAAAAAAGTGTTAGTCTCCTAAAGGAAGAGAAACTTCTTCAGAACCATTTACCAGCGTGAGTTTATTTTGTAAATCACTTCAACACAGAGAACCACAAAATTTTCTTCACAATATATACAAATTTTTTTATGCAAGACTTCAAAATTGCATCAGGCCTGTGATTTACAGACACTTGAATAAAAAAAAAAGTCACTGAAATTTTGCCGACACCCACAAAACTACAGCTGAAACTGTAAAGGATACTATTGCTGGCCCAACACAGTGAGCTGACTGGATGTGGGGGTGTATGTGGGTTGAACTGCTCCACCACAGTTAGAGATGAGGAATCCCATATTTTAACGTCATCTCCTGACGAAGCAAAACGTATGCTTTCTTGCATGGCTGCACCTGTTTTTGCAAAATAAATAAAAAACTGAAAATACATATATGTAAAAAGTAAAAGTATACAACAGGTCACTTCACAAGTCAAGAAGAACTTCATCTATGTCATCTAATACTGTTTTCTTGATAACAGGGACATTTATTTAGCAAGTTACACAATTAGTACTGTCGAGCTGAATATACCACTGAAAGCAGTAGACATTCCACACTTTTGTTACTTAAATTCTTGCAGAAAATGTATGCTTTCCTTTTCACAAAGGAAAAGCCATCCCCTCTATGGTATCAGGAGATTAAAATGATGCTTATATCTCCACAGAGCTTACAGCTGCCAAGCACAAAGCCGTGAGTATTTCAAGGACTCACTTCCCACCAGTAGATGGAGATATACAAGCTCGAATCAAACCGACTGTTGCAGGGGAAGGCTGGAAGTTTGGACCTAAAGGACTCACTCCAGCGTTCATCTCACCATCCTACAGGAGACGTCCGAGAATCCTTTAAACTAAACCTTTAACAGTAGAACACGAGCGACAATAATTCACTTTTCAACGCAGCTTACACAATGGTATAAAAAAAACCCAACACAACACCAAAAAAAGCCACCAACACACTGCCACTTGTACTGACACACACTGTTTTCAGAGTTAAAGCCAGGCCAACCAATTCCAAGTTTGTAAAATTTACTCTCAGCTTTTAACTCTAGGTAATTTTAAACCAGCAACAAACAAGGACTCAAAGGGTAAGCCTTTCCTTCACCTGAAAGCATAACCACCCCTTAGCCAAAAGTTTCCGGGACGTTTCTACATAGCTTTAGGCCACCAATTCTCACTGCCGAGAATGTCTGAGACGTGCATAACACTGACGAAAATTAGTCAGGAAACTCAGGGTCCACAACCGCCTTCGCTCGGCCGCTGCCCAAGGCATCAGCCCACGGAGCTGCTCCCCGCTCCCTCGCTGCTCCTCCCGCCTCGCACGGGGCTTCTCTCCCCGCTCCGCACCTTCAGCCCCGGAGGCCGCGGGACGAGCCGCACCGCGCACCCGCGCCCCATGGCATTGGCATTGGCATCGCCACCGCCCAGCCCTGGCCCTGGCCCCGCTCCCGCCAAGGCGGGGCCCCGCTGCGGGCCACCCCCGCGTTCCGCGCTCTCCCCGCGGCGCGTCGGGACGCTCATCTCCCCCGCCGCCGTTGCCCACCTGGCACGGCAGGCACCGGGCCCGGGCTCAGCCCCTTCCCTTCCCGTCCCGTCCCGGCGCCTCCTCAGGGATCGGGCCCGGCATCAGGCGCCGGCCGCCCCGATTGGCTCAGGCGCTCCTACTCCCAGTTCTCTACGGGGTCCGCACACACTCCCAGCCAATGAGCGCCGCCCTCCCGCGCGCCCTCCCTCACGGGCCGACTTTCCGCGCCGCATCCAACTTAACAGCCCGTCCCAACAGCCCCTGCGCGCCTTCGCGTCCCCTCGCGACTACGGTGGCCCGGAAGGGGCGAAGCGGAGGTCGGGCGCGCGCGCCGTTGCCGCCGCTCGGTCCGTTCCCTGCGGCGAGAGGGACTGCCCGGCGCTGAAACGAGAGCTGGGGGCGCGTCCGCCCTGGGGCCGGGCAGGGCCCCCGCGGAGGCCTGGCCGTGCCGGGACACCCGAGCGGGCCGGCCTGAGGCCTGGCCCGAGCCTGGGTGTCTGCGGGGGGGGGGGCCCGTAGTGCCGGGCCGCGGCGGGGCTGGAGGTTTGACAGGTCACCGTGCCCAGGCGGAGGGGCCGCCCGGTTGGGGCCTCTGGGGAGGCGGACTCGGTCCGGGAGGGTGACGGGTCACTGACCCGGCACCAGCGCAGGGCCCTGCCTGGAAACTGCTGAAGGGGGCTGGAGCCAGGGCCGCGGTCAGCAGCCGGTCCTCCGCTCTGCAGTAGGTTTGGTTTGGGTGACGCCAAATCCGGGATCTGCCGCGTTTAAATTGTAAACTTGGAGGAAGGGCTGTGTTTTCAGTACCGAGTAAAGAGTGTCCCGCGCAGCCAGCCCGGTCCTTGTTCTTCACGGGGATGTCTTGGTGACAGGTCATAATAAATAACAGTGATAAATACATTCCAAACAGAGAAAAGTTCCTGAACCTGCCAACTCAAGTCCATTTTTAATGATGTTCACGATAGACCTGTTCGTACCCCATTGCGCACTTTATGTTTACTTCCAATAACCGATCAAGTAACAGAATCGTCGCATCTGTATCCTGACTTAGAATATAGCTGTTATTCTCATCATGCTGAATTTCGTAGAAGGAGGAATTTTTAAATTTTTTTTTCATCTGGTGAAATAAAAGCTTGTACTTCTTCAAAAGCAATATGTATTTTCACTGCCTCTGCTTTCTAAACCTAAGTAGAAAATTATTTAGTAAAAGATTGTCTTTAAAGGGATACTAGACAGGAAAACTGTAGCAAAGCCAAGTGTTTCTGTAGAGATCTGGTTTCAAATGAGTCTTTACCTTGTGTATGGCCCTCAGAATCAGCAGATGTGAAATGCCCCGTTCACTTTCCTTTGCCAATGGAGTTTTGATTTTCCAAGTTCATTTCAGCTCCAGTCTAAGTGAACTCAGAATCAGGAAAGAAACCCGTGTCGCTGTTACACAAAATGCCATTATTATTTCCCTGCAGCAGTGAGGATCATGTCTTTATTGCATCTATTCATCCTCATTAACGAGTCATTAGTCGTATCACCTATCGTTTGTCTTCTCAGATATCTGAGTGTTAGGGGGCCTACAGCATTCCTACAAGTCTTCTACCCCCACTCCACTTTATTGTCCTCATTTGCTTTTAAACCAACCATGTTTCACTTCTAAGGCCAATACTCGTTACTCCGTTCTGTTCTATCTTCAACACATAGAATCAAAAGCTTTTTCTTTCCCGTAACAATATCCTCTGGCTTTTTTGCTTTATCTCCTCACTGTGGAGCGTAACTGTGTCTACAGACAGGTAGGTGAGTACCTGCCTTCCCAGCCCTGAAGCCTCAAAGTTGAGCAATTAGAAATTTTGGGGGTTTTAAGTAAACATGACCAGCATTTTTTGTTTCATTCTGTGACACTCCCCCCAATTAAATCAGTTTTTCCTGCTGCTAGGACCTTTGTTGACATTTTTTTATGCCAGTGACTGTGCTGTGTTTCTTCTTGGTATTTATAAGAAACCACTGGGACACCTTGGTCTATTATCTTTGGGGAAAGGACAGCAGCAAGGAGCTCAATTCTTAAAGCAGAGCGGTACTGTCGCTGAAAGGGATGAAGGCTGCCTGCGCGAGGGAGGGCTTTCCAAGCAGTTGTGCGAGGCTGCAAAAGAGGCTCCCGAGAACGTTCCCTCACACCTGAGACAGGTAGATCTGGTTTGGAGGGAAACCGTGCCTTGCAGGTGGAAGGGAAATCCTCTTCATGGAGCTTTCCAGGTGAGGAGAATCAGCCCGTCTCTGGGAATGTCAGCCAAATGTACAGCATGTGACCAATGATTTCGTACAGCCCTCCACCAGGAAATAAGGAACTTCCACCTTCCAAGTGCAGGCTGCGCTCCATGCAGCTTTTTGCTGCATGCACATTCAGATTTTAAAGCATGCAAAAGTCCAATCAATTTCCTACCACTGAGAAGAAATTGCAACTGATCTATATAATGGTGCAGCGTTGAGAAATGCAGTCCGGGTAGGACAGCGGAGGCCCTGAGTAGTGGAGGCTCAGGATGCAGCAGAGGAGTACAGGCGTGGGATGGGAAGGGATGGGGCACGTCCCTGGCGCTGGAGACCCCACGGCTAGAATCGACTCACTGTCCGTTAAAGACTCGCAGACCTTGTGCTGGACAAAAACAGTTTTCATGGGTGACAAAGAGAACTAAACCCAAGTACCCAACATACGTAAAACACCATATATATTGAATTTCGGTGTAACATGGAACTGCAAGCCCATGAAGAAAGAGCAAGGTGTAAAAGTGTGTTAAACATATAAAAATTACCCCAAAGGGATCCTAGACTGAGGGAGAAGAAAACATCAACATCCTATTCCTCCTGGCCCGTGACTTCACATGTGATGGCTTGCCCTAACAACTCCTCACATACACGCACTAGCACAAAACCACGGACCTTCAGACCCAGGGGAGCAGTGGAGGTGTGAGGATTACACAGAGGAAGAGGGGTAAAAATAGTAAGAGTGTGTAAAATAATTTTCACTGTATTACTACTATTATTATTATTATTGCTTAAAATTTTTCTGCATAGAAGTATTCTTTCTTTTCCCATAATAATTAGACCTGGATTTATAATGATTCTTAGATTAGGCTAAGATTTCAATTACACTAAAAATAAACTTTTGTGTTTCTTCTTTGCCCATAAACAACATTTTCAATGTAACAGCGGTGACGTGAGGTTCTGAAAAATGAGCCACAGAGTTCCTGGGGGATAAGACCACTCAGGAAGCTGGGGAAAAAACAACCTGGATTTCTTCATGGTTATAATTGTTCTTTAAAGCAGAGCTAATTAATACAGTACACACTGTATGATAAAAAAATGTATACAGTAATTTTATAGGATAAACACAATCTTGATCTTTACCTCTAGCTGTGCCATATTCTAGCTATATGATGCCGGTGACCATGGGGAATGACGCAAGGTACGAAGCGTGAAGCGCAGACCTCATTCTGCTCCCGCGTTGCAGAGCAGCCGTGAGAGCCGTCAGGCACTTGCAGTTCTCGCACTGGGGAAACCCACAGTAGAGGGTCCTGTGCTGACCCACCAGGCCTCGGTGAGGAGAACACACGACTGCCAAGAAGCAAGGAGTTTTGCCTAGGACATTGTTATTTTTTGGTAGCTGCTGAAATGTTCTTTTCAATTCCGGATGTCTGGCCAGGAGCTAAACCAGCCCTGAAGGTGCACTGACTCTTTACAGAGCTCCACCTTCCACACAGCTCTCCTCAGAACTGCCCAGATACAGACTATAGAGCTGGATCCATCACCTTGTGATGATTTCTTATGTAGCACATTCTGGTTTTCCACTGCGTGACACTGAGGTTTTTGGTGTAATTCATTCAACACGTACTTTTTTTTCTTTGCACATTAAGTAGAATCCTAAATCATACTGACATGGGAGACAAATGAGAATAATTCTAATTATCTCTGGGGTTTCAAAGTGGAAAATTAAATTGCAGTGGTAAATATTTGACTTCAGCACTTGCCTCTGGACCCTTTCACCCACTCTATTTTAAAGATTAACCTATGCGTCATATTTTCACTTCTCTCATTTGATGATGTACTCAATATCTTTAACTCAAAGAAAATCTTTGGCAAACATAAATGGAACTCTTTGCTGGCTTAATTAGTTCAGCATATTAGCCTGTAATTCCAACAATTAATTCTAGTTTCATCATTATTCTTTTTAAAAATCTTTCTTCTTGGATTTCACTGAAAATAGATTTGGAAACAAATGACTATCCCTTTTACATTGTGTCTCAATTGAATAACTTAAATTCCTTGCCTCTTTCATTCAAGGATCTGAAAATATTTTCCAAATGTTGATGCAGAAAACTTCAAATCCCTCACTGATGAGGGGATTACTGTTATCTTCAGATAAAGAAACTGAGGCACAGTGAGACTAATTACTAGGATTATTTTGTTAGATTGCTGTCATCCAAAAACTGCGTAAATACTTAGGCCAAACAAAAAATGAGCGTGAGTTGGAGCTGTAGTGGAATTTAGAAACCAGTCACATACGGTTGAATAAATCTGTGTGAAATTACTAATTTCCACATCATAAAATTAATTTAACCAGAAATAATTTCAGGTTGCTATGTGTTTGTAGGCATGAGACAAATCCTGTGAATGCCTCGAATATACAACTCTTTATCAAGGCAGCAATTTAACTTAAAACTATATTGAAATAGTATTTGAAAAATGAAGTCTTCTAAAACCCATTCAGACCTGTCAATGTTAAGGTCCCCGTTCAGTTTCACTTTGAGCCCTAGCACATTCTTGATGATGCAGTTATTAATCACAGGACCAGAAGCTGGTTTTGTTCACAGGAGACTTACTTCATTCAGTTCACAGAACAGACAATACCAAAGGAATTAAAAAAAAACCAGAACTCTTTTTACTGTTCTTCAGTTCCCTGAAGGATCCTTCTTGTCCCTCATCCAAGGGATGCACTGAAGATAAAATGTCATTCATTTCAGAATTTGTCCCCACAGTGCGCTCGCTCTCTCTCTCTCTTCCCTGGCCCCATCCCACAATTTATCAGATAGGGAAATGGTATCCATTCCTTTCACAGATGTGGGATGGAGAAATATTTCAGTTAAAATTTGAAAAGAATTGGTAAACATGCCAGTGGTTCAAAGCTGTCAAGGCGGTAAGTGGCCCTTCAGAGGTGTTGTATGGGGCAGATCACGGAGCAGACCTCCACTTAGCAGGAGGGCTCTCCTTTACACTTCAGACTTTGAAATCAAAGAAGGTGCCTTTCCCCTCTTCCTTTTTAATTTTGGAGACAGTGACACAGACAAGTGTTCTATAGAAATTTAATTGAGCATGGTGCTGACACAAATTTATTCTAGTCTCACATATTGAAAGCTTTAGTCTGCATTCAATGGTAAGGAAAAACCCACCCAAACTACTATAATACATAAAACAAGAAGCAATTTACTTTGCAATTAGCTTTATACTTTTTTTCTGTGCAATTACTGGAGACGTTTAGATATGAGCTTCCTTCCTTACAAGCAGATTTTAACTAAAGAGTTTAATTATATGCTAAAAGAAAAATGTTTTCTCCAATGTATTCTTCTGAAACCTGCATTGAATACTTAATCCTGTGTTTATGAGAGTAAAATCTGCTGCTATGGATACAGTAAGGTCAACGTTTCAATGTTATTATTTTCCTGTGCTGTGCTAAAGGAGATGGTAGGATAATATTTTTGTTTCAACAAAAATATCTTAGACAGTGTAACGTATTTTAAATGCATATGTAAAGCATTTTATTTAATATTTCTCTTTCAAGTACAGGAATTATAACAAGGTCCAGTCTGGCAGCACTGAAGAAACATCTTGTCTGTAACAGAACTTTACTTCCATTTTCACCTGATGCTATAGAGTGTTTTACAAATATTAATTAAGTTGCACAAAAGTCCTATGATAATCCTCAAGGTGACCCCCAAAAGAAAAAGAAAGGTTTTAGACTTTTTACAAAGTGCAAGGAAAGGCTGAATAGCTTTTCCAAAACAGGCTGCTATTTTCTACTTGTTCCTCACAAAAGAAAAATGAGTAATGTCAATTTTTATCTTTCCTGCTTCTTGAAGAACTGCAGAACAATAGTTTTAATTGAAAGAATAATGCTAAGAAATATCTCCTCCAAACTGGCTGTTAGGCAGTTGAGTTAAATAACCATTCTAAGTTGGTTTTAAAATACCTTCCCTATCAATTACTCAGTTTTTACTTTCTTTTTATCACTGTATTATAATCCTTCTAATTTTCCTGCTACCTACAGCATTCCAGAAAAGGCTACACAAAATAAAAAACAGCACAACTTTTAAAAAGCTACACGTAACACAAATACATCCAGTCTTCTTTCTTTTATAGGAATAAAGAAAAAAAAGCAGAAAAACTCACCCCATTTCTTCCTGTTACTGATCCCATTTAAGATACTCATTATGCTCAATCTTTTACCTCTCTCTCTCTCTCCCTCCATAAAAGAAACTTCACTCAGCCAGGTAACATTCGTCTGAAAAGCACAAGCCAAGGTAAATCTGCAATTTCCAAATAGCTCAAAATATTTTATCATTTTATCACTGCGCTACAGCACAGGGGGAGCCTGACTGAAGTGAAAGGGGCTGGTGTTTCAACACAATCGTTTATTTTTCACAGAAACTGAACCCGGGAATGGTAACTATTAGTCCTGAATTTTCATGGCTACACAGAAGCACAGCTAGTGATAGGACAAGTCTCACAGGGCTCCTGCCCAAACGTCCTGGGTTTTTTGCTGTTTGTTGCAAACCAATTATTGTAACTAGCGAAGAAGTGCCTGGCCTTGTGCTGTGAGCAAAACCAAAGGACCGTGAACCCTCAGTCCTGAATCTTACTGCACTCTCCTATGCAGCCTTGTTCCACTAACTCACTTTTTCATGTCAAATTCCTCATCTCTAACCCTGGACAAGCGTATTTCCTCAGGTGGCTGTTGTTAGGACTCTTTAGGGTTTCTTCAGCACTTCAAAATAATAATTACAACATTCACAACGTATATAATGGTTTTGTTAGCATTTTAGAGTGATGTCCAAAAATGTTCTATATAGTACTGTTTTATTTTTTAAACTGGCTTATTTTTCAGACAAATGCTTTGAAATTATAGAGACATCTGAATGATCATTTTTATCCTCAACATCCTGTGATGTGTTTTTCTTTAACAAAAGATAGAAAAGTCTGAGATGCTAGTTTCCAAATAGAGTGTAAAGGAGCAAACTCAGTGATGATTTTAGACCAAAAAAAATCCTCAAAAAATTCTCAAAATTAAAACCAACTTTTGATAACTGCAAAAGCAATTAAAAAATTGCTGCTGAGAATAAAACTTCAGGGAAAAATCAGTATCTATTAGCAGATGCTAGAAGGCTACAAGCCTGTTCAGCTTTTCTAAACAATAAGAAATTCTTGAAAACCCCCAACAAACTCACTTAATTATAGATGTTAAATAAATCAAATTTTTAATCCTCTTACTAAGAAACTGCTTTTAATACATTTAATTCCTAAAAATGTACCTTAATTTTAAAAACTATTAATTTTTAAATAATTAGAAATAAGTTAAAATGAAAATTATAAACCACATTAGGAGCCAAGTCCTGGTGTGATTAATGAGGTTGTTTCATTAACACCAGAAGTTAAGTCTAAATCTATAGCACTCAGCAACGGATTAAGTTATTGCAAAAATAGAATTTAGTGAAACAGAGAAATCATCCAATTGAAAAGACTTTCTTCAGTTATTACACATCCATTGGCAGGATCAAACATATCTTCCAAACTTGCTATTGATTGCAAAGTAATATCAAATGGGATCTGAAAAAACAGGGAAAAAATACCAAATAAATAACTTTATTAAGCTTATACGTACGAAAAAGTACATATATACAAATAAAATTAAATTAAAGCCAGATTTCTGACCTACAACCAATGAATAAGTTAGAAATACTCATTGCCTCAATATAAATTTGTGGTTAATAACATTTCTTGCAGGAAACTAGTAAGACAGGATTAAGGGGAGGAAATTTCTGTGAACAGTCTTGCTCACAAAATTTCTCCTGATTGTCTGTAGGTAAAATGAAGATATCAGACAAGAGTAGCAAGAACAATTAGTAATTTGGAAGTGTTCTCCTAAGATGAGAAGTTGAAAGAATTGAGCTATCTGTAAAAGGTGAAACAGAGGGCAATGAGAAACTAGTTTGCATGTCCACTGGACATGGAGAACTATTTCGCTGATTTAGATATTAAGAAAAACTAACTAAAGGAAGAGAAGCTTGGAATAGGCTATCTAGGGAGGTTAATTTTTAATGCAATTATTTTATTTATAAATTTACTTTTAAGATTGGAACTCCCAAACACTATGCTTTATTATCTCCCTCAAGAACATAGCTATTGATTAAATAGCTTTAAAAACAAGCTGGCTGATCAATTTTTATTCTTAAAACATGAACAGTCAAATAATTTTAAATGAATAATTCAATAAAAATGCTCTTTTTCCACTTTTAGAAATGTAATTCAGTGCTGAATCAAAAGCACCATAAGACACATGAACAGAAAAAAAGAGAATCAAAGAAGAGAAGCTGGAAACATGATAGGAGTTAAAGTGTGACAGGTCAGAGAATGAGAAAACAAATACCACAAATTAGAACTGACTTTGTCCAATTAATTCACAAGAAGATGAGCACCAAAAAAGTGTGTGGTGGGGAAAAGTGATGTAAAACTACATAAAAGCAAGGTATCATCTGCTGCCTTCTCCTGCATGCTTGAAAACAAAGGGAATGTATGACCCTACGGTATACATAGTCCCACACTGAGCTTTCCACCTCTAGCCAAGAAGACTGGGTAATGCACACATACATCTTATTTGAAAGTTTGGAAATACTACTTAGAAATATGCTATACATAATGAAGTGCTGAACACTCTACAAGTTCTGTTGGCTTCAGAGAAGAATGAAGATACTCAGCATCTTGAAGGATTAGGCTTCAGTAGCTCAACCAAATCTGCCATATCTAATAGGATCTTAGTTTGAAGTCTCGATCTGAAACTTTGCGATGAAAAGCCCATTGTTCTACCTGTTAAAACATTTTAGTTTGTTGTGGCATTTAGCCAGAATAAAACTGAGCAGTTAACATCATACTGTTACTGGAAGGACACCACTAAATCTGCTCCCTCACTTTCATCGTAGACCCACAAAGGCAAAGTGAAGAGGGATTCATGAGAACTTAGAAGAGGTCCAGGAGGTCCATGTGATTCTATGAAAGCTCAGCTATACCTTTCCCGTGGTATCTGCCAAATCTCTCTACCATGCAAGATATTTCAGTGGGACTGTGAAAATTACAGCTTTGCAGAATGAACATCTATATATTTTGATGCATTGATAAAGCCAGACTGAGTGATATGAAGGTCTGGGAGTCATTTGGGAGAGACCTTCTGGATGGATAACAAGGGGTGGCAATAATATGTATAAAAGGGAAGTGTGTACTCCTGGGTACCAGACTGCAGCATGCACAGGACAGCATTACAGCTTCTCTCTTCTATAATGGGCCACTAGCCAGACTGTTCCCAAATAAAACTCACGATTCTCTTCTTGCAGGAAGAGCTACCTGACTGGAAAAGAAGAGTACAGTGGATGCCTTATCCATTATCATTCCATTGTGAACAATCACAGGCAAGATATTTGAGGATTAGTAGGGGGTTTGATATGTTACGGTGGATTCCAAAATCTTCCTTGGAGTTCCTTGAGCCCTGGCAGCTGTGGTCCTTTCCTGATGCCCCTAGGGTGGCTGAGAACACTGAACACTACTGCTGCCTGCTGTGGGTCAGTTCCCATAGTCTCCTTTGGGATACTGACTGTAACTGGGTAACAAGATGAATACAACAGCATGGACAAAAAAATGGCATGCTATCTCTAAGGACATGTCATGGGCAAGGCAGAGAAAGCTAAAGAAAATAGAAAGAAAGACTGAATAACTGTAAAAACGCAGGGATGGAAGGAAATTGCATTTGGCAATTGCATCATGGAAATTCACTGGAGTCTGTGTAAACAATGACCAGAGAATGGTGGATAAACCAGATGAACCCATTGTGAGTGAAATTCATTTTTAATACATTTTTGTATGTACAAAAAGGTGATTCTAATGAACAGTGAAGATATTCACAGTTTGTAATCATGCACATTTGTATTTTATTTGTAAAGATGAAAAAATAAAACCCAAACAGAAAGCCCAACAATGTATGAGAAAAAAAATGGGAAGATACTTAGTGGTGTAATCCATGTTTTAGTTTAACTGAACATTTTTTTTTATTTTAGCAAACAGATTTTTACTATTAATGAGAACAGCATACCTCAGTTAATGGCAAGGACAGGGCTGGAACAACAGACAGCAGTGCTTTAACTTCAGATAAACACCTTTTAGCCATTTCCTAATGGTATAAAACAAGAAAAAACTAATGCTGTACTATCAGTCTCCTCTGATAACCTAACAGATGGCTTAGGTTTACAAAATTTTTCAGAACAATCAACTTTTAGGTTATTCTAGTTGAATTCACAGCAAAATAAACCTTAGCTGATGAATATAAATTTTCTGCAACATAAATAGTTGTGTGTGCTGTACAAACACAAGTACCCAAACCTTGCAGTTTCTACTGAGGCAAAATTGCCCCTGGCTCAAGTATTAAATCCAGTGAGCATGGCATGTTAATCTTATTAGTATTCTAAACATTGTTTTTCCAATTACTGACATACATTAATGAAAGTTTGAGCAAAACCCTTCAGGTAATCAGAAACACCCACTAAAGGACAGCTCTGTCTACTCTCCTGAAAACACTGATTGGCCAAAACATCATTTGTTCTCCAAGCTGGTCAAAATACAGCCTCGCAATAATGGCACAGTGCACAATTGTCACTGTTTCACAGCATCCATCAGACAAAATGACAGCCTCTACATCATTAATCATTTCATATAATAGATATAAAGAGAATCCTGTCACATGATAAATGTCTCCCACTTTGAAAATAAACGTCTATTTTGCCTTGGCATTTATCAAGCAGCAGTTACGCTGTGGCAACATTCTATTCCAATGACATTATCTCAAACAGACCACATGGAAAATTCTGAAATTATGTCTTTTGTGTGTGTATGTGGGGGGAGTGATTTGGTTGTGGACCATATTCAGCCTTGCTAATAAAAAGAAAAGAGGAAGCTGGTGTAGAAAAAATGAAAATAAATTCACTGCCAGTTTTAGTCGTCTCTCAATAACATTATTAGAAGGTTCTTATTTCAGAAACCATCACTGCCCATTTTGCATTGAAGATGTGTAACTGATTTTTAAAAAGCACTTTTGGGTTGATCGCCATGCTAATTTAACACTCTGCCAAGCATTTTCAGATGTAGATTACTATGAATTAGGCATCAATTTTCAAATCTATGATGTACCTGAAGATATAGCCTTTATTTTCAAGTGGAAGGCTGAAGATGCCTGATATTTTTGTAAAGTGACAAGCAGTATGTAAGGAAAATAAAATGTTAAATATTAAATGCAAAGTGAAAATATTGCAACATTTCTTGAAAGAGGGGAGGTAAGTTTAATCTTTTATGGCTGCTTTCCAAGTTACCTGTCATTTATTTCCCCAAAACAGACATCTTAAAGTCAGACATATTTGAGCGGAACTGTTCTCACTTACTTCTGTTTTTTCATCAAGATGCACTTTTGCAACATTCATTTTGGGTTTTTTTGAAGAAATTATTTCCAATGTTTCACTTTGTTCAAGAAAACTTGTATGTTCTGAAGCTGAAGACAAGCTTTTAGAACTTTGCATCAACATTTCAACTTGCTGCTTCAGATTAGATAATTTCTTCCGTAAAGAAAGAATTCTGAAACAAGACAAGATTTTTCATTATTGCTGTTATAAAACAACAATAGTTGTTGTTACCAGGTTATAATTAAACTGACCTAGTTTTTATTACATATTGATTAGGTTCTACATTTTCTTTCATTTCAAGGCTGATCTCATAATTTTACAAAAAGAAGTTTTCCATTAAAGAAAGTGGAAATACGGAATGCATTAGCTTTTTGCATTAAAAATGGTAAGAAGTAGTATTTTAAGTATGCCTCTCTAAGAAAAGATTTTCTCATCCAACCAGCACAAGGGTGGCAGGGGCTGCAACTCTTCTCGGCCTGCTATTCCTTCCCCTTCACCTGCTCAGCAGTTCCAAAAATTCTGAGGCTAGATGAATGACAAGGAAGAAGTAATGAAAAACACTTTAGGATGTAAAATGAAGGGTTGAGTGTGGGGCCACAACTGAGAAAAATTCATGCATGCTCAGAGTTGTAATATGGGATGGAGAAAAAGTAGCTGATCCAATGAGAGAATGGGAATAACTGCTAGGACTGCTTCTTAGATTTGCTGGTGTTTTCTTACATTGCTATGTCAGTGTAATATAATTAGCATGTGTTACTCAGTTCTTTAAGAATCAAAACTAAAATGCTAATGTACTGAAAAGGCATATGTTTGGATGGGTTTAATACTGTGTACAACATCTTACAGTTTTTATAATGAAAAATCTCTGAAAAGCAAAAATGAATGCTTTTAAAGATTTACAGCTCTTTGATATTTTCTACTTTATTTTCTCTCATCCTAAATGGTTGACTGATCTTTAATATAGCATGAAATAACAGGATAAAGTCAGTGATTATTTACCTAGCCAACGGAATCCACAAGTGGCCTGCAAACATAGACATTGAACTGAAAACCTTGATGTTGCTAATCTTGACAGGCTTTGTATTATAAGCATAAAGCAGCAAAACCTGTAAAAGAGATGGAATGGGTAAACTATAATGCAGTATGGTATAGTAGACCTGAGCTATTTCAGTGATACTAGCTTATAATAACTATCAAATACAGTGTACTGATGAAGACTTAGATAACTGACTTTGAAAAAAGGGGGGAGTGTGGCCTCATATGAATTTGAACTATACTCAGGTTTTACAGGTTTTAAAGCAATTTAATGATGGATATAATTTATATGGGTTTGAAAATTAATTATACCCTCTAGAGTCACCATCAAAATCCCAGTGTTGTCCTGATCCTGGTCAATCAATCCCACTTATGCTCATGTCCAAAGTTCCAACTTCAAGTAGGCTGAAGAGAGAGCTTTTACTGAATTTTCAAAGGCCCGATGTAATTAGTTAAATTTGCTATATGGCCTTGTGCATAGCTGTCATCATGCTAGGTTTAAATCCATGAAGTGCACATAACTCACCAATCTAATAAAGCTGTATCAATATAAGAGCACAAGAAAATGAAATAGAATGGTCTCATCTTTCACTGAACAATTTGCTATTATGATTGAAAATATGCTTCTTAGTGGTAGCTGAATATTTTGACTATATGGAGAATGTCAAGAATATGGCATTCATATATTAGTTGTTTTCAAGAGCTGTCTCTGGATCTCTAATGATCTGTAAGGTCATGCTGAAGTAACCTGCAAAACTATATTGCAAAGTACATTATTTGCACTAACTTCATAGGGCTTCTATCAGCTTACTAATAGAGATAAAAAGGGTCTAGTAGAAATTTTGACACTGATCTGCTATAGCAAAAAGTTTGGAGATCATGGATTTCTATTGCAATAGCAGAAATTTTACCTACACGCTGTTCCCTTCTTTAAAAATAAATCAAATTCCATGTCCTAGTCTCTTGCTTTCCTGCAACCCTCCAATCTCCGTCATCTTTCATGTTTAGTCTGATTTCTTAGGGAAATGAGGTTCACAAAATCCTATTTTCCCTGTATATATGTATCTTTGTTTTTCCAGTAGCCTCCCACCAAACGGTATTGTTTGAATGTATTGGCCAGCTCTAACCAAACTTAACAGAGTGGAGGTCTTAAAGACATCAGGGACCTGCAACAGGCATGAATACAACATGGCCTGGAAGCTCTATATGGTCAACAAAGTATTTCTTTGGCCTGCCACCAAAAAACTGTCAGGGTATTCTGTTTGTCCTGCATAGCAGGTTTGCGGCACAGTAAATATACAGCTCCCTGCTGTCCAGCTTGCCAATCAGCATATATATAAATCAATTAAAAGGCTGATCAGTCATAACACAAATATTCATTGGAAATGACACTTAATTTGTTCCAATACCTAAGGAACTGCTTTGGTGTAGTTATACCTTAGTCTCTGTATCATTTGATGGCTTTGCCAGAGAAGGAATGTACCACTGAATGTTAATTTCCTTATTTGAAGCATTTGCTGCCCTACTCTCCATCTGACTGTCTGCTGCTGCGATGACAGAAACTGGAGAAGCTATTCTCACACGTGACATCTTTGATGCAATTCCAGTAATTTCAAGAGACATCTGAAACACACAAGAAAATTTTAAATTGTATTTTTTCTAGTGTAACATGCAAAATCTGTTATAATCTAGTGTCTATTAGAATCAGTATGACTTTTACTCCTGCACAAATATATGCTTATTTAGGTAAATGGGTAATTTTAAAAGGTGTCCATTTTACCAAGCTAAGGCTTTTCAAAGTTCACATGATGAGACATTTCTAAAGGTGATGCAAAGGACCTCTGGTAACAATGATTGTTACCTTTGACTTATCTTCCTTATGGCATTACAGTTTTTGCTAAAAGATATTATTTGACATGCTGACCATACAGAATTTAGTGCTGAAAAAGTAATTTGTTGGCTATACATATTGATAATTAAAATAGTAATCTGAATGTTAGACTAATGCTTTACCTATGTTTACCTATTTGTTTTCGCGTAAGCTGTGCAACTAACAAAGGGTGATACCTACTGAAAATTCAGTCACTTAATTTGTGAGGTTTTGTCATATGTCATATTTACTAAAATATATATGGAACATTAGCAGGCTATTCATCAAATAGTTACTGTTTGGCTGCCATTTACCAGGGAAGTAATGGAGGAATACTGTCAACCAACATTCATTCATGAATAGAAGCTTTTTTTAAAATTGTAAAATATTTGATTTAAAGACTGAACAGCGCCATACCATTTCTGCTTTTTAAAGTGTTACACAGATCTGCAAAGAACAGAGGAGGCCAAACAGTGACATTTTGGGGGAATGCTGAAGCTATTTGAAAAAGTTGTTAGTGTCTCCATCATTGATTCCAAAATGTGGACACTGAAAACATCTGCCTGGGGAGTTAGTTCTTTTTTAATTTTGAATGTTCATTGCTGAAAAACCCTGGAGAATTTTACCCACTTTATTTTCAGAAAATACAGCTCATGACTGATACAGGGCAGTAAATCCAGGTGAGCAGAAGATGGATTTTTCACAGTGACATAATCTTACTTCATAAAGCCAGTTCCCATCCCGCATCAAAATATAGTAGAAGTGAAGATAAAGTTGAAGTCATGCACGCTGAAGTCATGCATTTGAGCATATGGATATGCCTTCAGTATGGCATGGGACAATTAACTGGGGATGATCCATGCCACATATAGACTCTAAACACTGAGGCAGTGATAACAGTGGCCATAACCCATGGTATGCCATGAGGTGTGCATGGCTCACCCACCTACTACAAGGATCTTCTACATTCGGGATCTTTAGTTTGGCAATGAATCACCCGCTATCCTGCTAGCATGGAGTGTGAACAAAATTATGAGAAAACACATATATGGAGGTGGGAACAACCTAATTTATGCCATGCCCCTGAACTAGAGCTCTTAACAGTCCATTTTATGATATGTATTTCCTTCTAAAATGTGTGGTATGTTTTCTTTTTCACTGAACTGCATCTTTTGTTATTTACATCATATTGAGTCTTTTTGAGGAAGGACATTACAACTGCTCTTGTCAAACTGGAGGGTTGCTGAATTACATCATACATAAATATTTATCTATTCAACTTTCTCAAAAGCCTGAAAACAACAAACTGTCTTAGTTAAGTGTTTCCAGTCCTACGTACTATCATGGAGTGGAATAAAAAACAAGATGCAAAATGCAACAGAGCACACAATTTTAATTATACCCTTCTTAATGTAATTTGGATTCTTTGTTCAGCAGAGCTGAAAAATCTTCAAGAGTCAAAAACAGAATTACAAAGACACATGTAAGCAAAACAACCTTGTACATAAAAATCCTTCTTTCAAAAATTGTACCTATTTGTACTGTTAAAAATCCCAGTATCAAATTACAGTAACATTTTTAAAATAACTTATACAGCCTTCTGAATACTTAAGGCTTCTAAAAATGTTGTGATAAAAATCAATGAAGCTTAGAATTAAAAAAAGTAAGAGCTTTATGCTTGTTAGCTGTCTACAACAGTGAAGCTAACACATGATTATGCAGCTTGCACCTGTCACGAACATGACAGTGAGCTCTGAAGCTTATTATTCTAGGACAGTGTAATACTAATTATGTCAAAAAAAGAGCAGACAGAGTAAAATAATTTTTGATATACGATGGCTGTTATAAATGTCACATACCATATATTTACAATTTATTCAGTGGCACAGTCAGCTCTTTGTTGGGAAATGAGTAATGATATGCTGTCCAACACTGCAGAAAGTTCACCAACTCTAGAAGAGCTACTTTCACAAAAGTATTTTAATTCATTTTTATAAGATAACAAGTTCTCACTCCTCAAGGCTCCCCTGTCTCCATCTAATACTGAACATAACAGGTAAAAAATAAACCATAGAGAGTAACTTGTCATTTTAATTTTTTAGTATCAGAATAATTATTAATGTGAGAAGTAGGATGGAGAAACTTTGAAGACAATTATTGTTACATTGTATCTTCAAAGACTTTTACCATTCAATATTCAATACATATGCCATGGTCAGCATAGACTCCAGAATTCCAATTCAAGATTTCTCTGAGTAATATACTCTGAGCTGTCTACATTTGAAAGCTCAAATAGGCTGTTCACAAGCCAGAGATCTGAAAAGATTGATTTTTTAGCCAGCTGGTAATCAGTGAAAAAAATTGGCACACAAGGCCTCCAACAAATTTTGTGAAAATATAAATTACATTTTTTTGGAAAATCATGTTTTTGTTATAGACCAAATTAACAATATAGAGGCTTGTACATACAAATTACAAAGCAAACATCAGGACATTTTTGGTATGAAACATGGAGTTCTACAAGATTAAAAGCCTCAGTCCTACCAAATAACACAGCCAACTTAATTAACTAATAATAAAATCGTCTTAAATGTCATTCTGCTTAATATTCTACAGTCTAAATATACTGGGCATGGGATAGAGATCATTTTTGCAGGAATGAATAGCACAAGGATATTTGCATTTGTTAACTATATGT
Source organism: Phoenicopterus ruber ruber (assembly GCA_009819775.1). Lineage (NCBI taxonomy): Eukaryota > Metazoa > Chordata > Aves > Phoenicopteriformes > Phoenicopteridae > Phoenicopterus > Phoenicopterus ruber. The sequence goes on along the minus strand of CM020215.1, from coordinate 52,797,675 downwards.
CCTTCACTGCTTGCACAGGATTTTGGGTTTGCACTGATCCTCTGCATAATGAATTTCATTCTTCTATAGTGCTCTCAGAAATACCACCATTGGAACTAGCAAGAATCTGAGCGAAATGCAAGTATAATACATATTTTTGAAACATCAGAAAGAAAATAAGTACCTTTGAAGAATCAGCTGGCCTATTAAGTGGCAATTCTACATCATGTAGCTCTTCTGGGAAATTCTCAAGACAACACATTGAATATTCAAACAAATGTTTTTTAAGAAAGGAATGCATTTTTGCTATGCGTAGAACAATCCCTGTGTCAAAACCAGAACTAAGATGTCCATCTCTTGCAGAAAATGATCCAGGTCCTGAGTTAGGGGCAGCTTTGAAAAGAGATTTTTATTACATCATCATTTGCCATTAAAAAGTAAAGTTTCTACAGCTACTCAATAGTCATAAATTTTGAAAATATAGTAAAATATGTAAATAGATTCAATAGCAAATAAATGCATTTCCAACAATTATACTGATTGTCCTTAAATATTACTAGGCTATACTACTTGTGTTGCAATTTTTCACTGGAGATCTGTTAATGAAACAAGGTCTGTCTAGACATGATAAAGTAGCATAAAATGGGAGGTGAAGTTTTGAGGTTTAGGTACTTAAATTTAGATGTGTAAGCATCAGTCTGTTCACTAGATGTCTAAGCACCCACTAGAATAAACGTATATTTATTCAATACAGTCAAAAGGAGCTCTAAGAGCTCTTAAGACCTAATTTAGACTGCTAGTGGCTGACCAGCTGAGTCGCTCCCTAGGGTCCATCATTGGTAACTACAGCCAAGATACATATGCACATTTTCATAGAATCATAGAATTGTTCTGGTTGGAAGAGACCTCCAAGATCATCGGGTCCAACCATTAACCTATCACTACCAAGTCCCCCACTAAATCATATCCCTTAGGGCCTCGTCTAAACGTCTTTTGAATGCCTCCAGGGATGGTGACTCTACCACCTCCCTGGGCAGCCTGTTCCAATGCCCGACAACCCTTTTGGTGAAGAAATTTTTATGAATGTCCAATCTGAACCTCCCCTGGCACAACTTGAGGCCATTTCCTCTTGTTCTGTCGTCTGTTACTTGGGAGAAGAGTCCGACCCCCATCTCTCTACAACCTCCTTTCAGGTAGTTGTAGAGAGCAATAAGGACTCCCCTCAGCCTCCTTTTCTCCAGACTAAACATCCCCAGTTCCCTCAGCCGCTCCTCATAGGACTTGTGTTCTAGACCCTTCACCAGCTTCGTTGCCCGTCTCTGGGCACACTCCAGCACTTCTATGTCTTTCTTGTAGTGAGGGGCTCAAAACTGAACCCAGTACTCGAGGTGCGGCCTCACCAGGGCCGAGTACAGGGGGACGATCACCTCCCTACTCCTGCTGGCCACACTATTTCTGATACAGGCCAGGATGCCGTTGGCCTTCTTGGCCACCTGGGCACACTGCTGGCTCATATTCAGCTGGCTGTCAACCAACACCCCCAGGTCCTTTTCTGTCAGGCAGCTTTCCAGCCACTCCTCCCCAAGCCTGTAGCGTTGCCTGGGGTTGCTGTGACCCAAGTGCAGGACCTGGCACTTGGCCTTGTTGAACCTCATACAGTTGGCCTCAGCCCATCGATCCAGCCTGTCCAGGTCCCGCTGCAGTGCCTGCCTGCCCTCAAGCAGATCAACGCTTCCTCCCAATTTGGTGTCATCTGCAAACTTACTGAAGGTGCACTCGATTCCCTCATCCAGATCATTGATAAAGATATTAAACAGAACTGGCCCCAGTACTGAGCCCTGGGGAACACCACTTGTGACCGGCCGCCAACTGGATTTAACTCCATTCACCACAACTCTTTGGGCCCGGCCATCCAGCCAGTTTCCTACCCAGCGCAGAGTACGCCCATCCAAGCCATGGGTAGCCAGTTTCTCCAGGAGGATACTGTGGGAGACAGTGTCAAAGGCTTTACTGAAGTCCAGGTACACAACGTCCACAGCCTTGCCCTCATCCACTAGGCGGGTCACCATGTCGTAGAAGGAGATCAGGTTGGTCAGGCAGGACCTGCCCTTCATAAACCCATGCTGACTGGGTCTGATTGCCTGGTTGTCCCGTACGTGCCGTGTGATGGCACTCAAGATGATCTGCTCCATAACCTTCCCGGGCACCGAGGTCAGACTGACAGGCCTGTAGTTCCCCGGATCCTCCTTCCAGCCCTTCTTGTAGATGGGCATTTTGACACCTACTTGTAGATACCTTACTGTCCTTATAGTTCTGTGCTAAGGTAGAATACTTTCCTTTGATTTTGTGCTGCAAGGAAAAAACCCAACCCTCTCTGAAATTATTATTTTCAGTGTTGCTAGGTTCCTCTCTAGGCAGCACCTATGTGTATAATCTAGTTCTGTTCTCACCTATCAGGTCATCACTTCTATATCCAGCAGCTGGCCATAAGATGTAGATGCATAGCATTAGGGCCCTGAAATTAATGTATTCTTACTCTGTTTGAAAGGTCCTATCTATTACCATCTTTTGTGTACGGTGAAATAAACCAAGTATGTACATAACATCTGGGGTTTTAGTCAAAACACATTCAGTAATGCTCAGCCTTCCCATTTATGCTACACAATTCTCACAAACAGGCCCGCAAACTGAACAGAGTTATTTCTGATGTCACTTAAGTCTGATGTATCATCTAGAACTAAAAATAAATATAGATTATGATTTTTTAAAAAATGCTTCAGATATAGTAATAGCAATTAAGTTTTGAGGGATGCTTTTCCTGGTATCATGAAAGCTTATGAATAATTATGAAAAAAGTTAATAATATTTTCACTTACAAGACTTGTAAACTGACATAAATCTTGATTTCAGTGAAGATTTTTTCACATTTATACAATTTAAAGGAACTCAAAATGAGACTATCTATCTCAGATGATGGCCTTTGAATCTGACACTGTTGGTCCCCAAGAACAATATTTCACCTATGGCAGTTTTCTAGAAGGAAGAAAAAAATTCATACCAAATAGAAGGTTTGTGTTATAAAGTCTTTTTAAGTAACTGTGGTAGCGAATTAAGTGAACCCATGTTATTGTCTCTTTCTTGTGGCTGGCCTTGGTGGCAAGACTTTCTGTTCCTTCACTTTGGCTCTGCTTCTCTTGTATGATTTGTTTGTTTTCAGTAGAAGATGCTTTGGGACTTTCAGAGGCAACATTGTATCCATCTGCAAATCCAGTAACAGTTCAACAATACACATTAAGTGAATGATTGCAATTCAAAAGCTATTTCTGCATTGTGTTGGAATTGACTAATCTGTAACTAAAAATGTAACTTGTGAACCTGGTTATGGTTTTCATAAGAGGAAAATTCTTTCTGTTCTGCTTTAATATTAGTTGAACTAGGAAAGAAAATATTTCTCAGATCATGGCCAGAAATCTGACTGGTCCTTGCAAGAAGCTAAAAGGGGTAGAGAGCAACGTGCTCGCTCTCTCTCTCTGAATTTAAATATAAAACCATTATTTCTACACATTGTTCAAGAGCAGATATTTACTAAACGGAAACAATACTAGGAGTCATCAGTCATAACTACAGCAGTTGAACTTCCCAGTTATATTTCCCTGAACTCAGAAGAATTAGGTACTCTGAAAGGTTTGTTGTTAGCTTCAATCCTGTCCTTTTTAGATATTAAGCACATTATCAATGAAATGTGTTCTTGACTATGGACTAAATAAATCTTTTTTTTGGTGCTGCCTGAAATTTATACTTATGTAAAAAGAGGGGAAAAAAATCAGTACAGTTATCACTGTATCACTGCTTATATTCAATGTTTTTTTCACTGTATTAGTACATGGCTCTCTCAAAAGCCTACACAATTCTTCTGCTCTGTTTCTCATTCCAAATTGAACAAACATTATGTTACAGTAATTCCTAATAGTAAACTTCCAGAAAATAATTATATGTGCTTCTACAAAATCTGAATGTCTCCATTATTCCTGATATTTCACTGTCAATTGTAAAAACAGAATTTAGTTAAAATGGCCACATTGTTTATAGATGAAATTTAAACAATGTGTTTCACAAATGGTTTTACAGAAAATATTTAGCATGCTGTACTGATAATTTCCATTTCAATTTATCTTTATATATTTTGGCCTACTATTGCTTTTCTACATTTTCTATTCTTCTTTGTATTGCCTAACAGAACTATCAGGAGAAACACCTGCTGCATTTGCTAAAAGAAAAAAAATGATCTGTAATTATAAGCAAATGGAGCTAGTACAAAACAATCAGATTGATGGAAAGTCTTAGCATACAACACTTGTTTTCATAAACCAATCAAAACACATATGTTTAAACACTGTACAGTAAGCAGACATTGCTCAGCTTTGCCAGCAACTATCAGGCAGAGCAATTCAATCTTTGTCAGTCACTTGGGATGATTGAAATTAAGCCACTGAACCAAAATTTTACCACTAAATTAATGGTTGCCAGTTTACAAATAAATATAGATATTTTGCCATAGTGTTTATGTAACATCTGGCAACCTTATCCCAGAATTCCTAGTTTCACTTTTTTTTTTTAAATCAAAAACTTCCATTTTGTCAACTACATTAGCTGTAAAATAAATGCAGAAGTTGGAAATAAACCAGGCAAAGGGAAAGGCAAGGGGGGGTGGGGCAGGGAGAGAGAAGCTATTCAACACCACCATGCCTTTGCAAAATCAAAAGAAAAAAAAATCTCCAAGAAAAAGCTAATATACCTAGGGAAAAAATCTGTTCTAAATCAGTGTTTGAAAAAAAAAAGCAGTGATAACTGATAGGGGGGACAAGACCCACTCTAGAAGTCTGGGGAAGTCCTGCGACAAGGGTCCATCCATTTCTTTAAAAGTATGGCAGTATGTGCACTCTGTCTTTCTGAGCCACAGTATTCAAACAATGCAATTTTTCTTAACCTATTGAACACCTGCACAGGCTAAAGACCCATTAGGTCTACTCAATATTTTGTACTGCTGTGTGGGATGAGGATTTTGCTTTTACTTTCCAAATTTGACTTCTGATTTTTCATAATTGAAAATTAGATATTAAATGTATTACTAGATTACATGGCATATATAGTTTATTAGTTATTTAATGTTGTAGTATTACTAGGTATAGAGTAATAATACCAGATAAGAAATCTCTGTACGAAGCAAGAAGATCCATGGAAGCAAATTCTGGGATTTTCTGTTGCACTGCATCCTTCATGCTGTGTTCTTTAACACTCTTCATTCCAATTAATAGCTGAGAAGCAAGCACAGCTTCACTGACCTAAAAATAATATTTATTTTTCAGAACCAGTTCACTACAATATTTTTATAGATTTTAGAATCTGAGAGTAGCAAGATGATGACAAAAAATTAATTACTCAACATACTATATTTTTAAAAGTCAGGAAAATATTCTATTTCTCTCTGACATGCGGTACATACTATACTTAAATAAAGCATTACTTCTGACAGCTTAATTACTACATAAGTGATTTCAAATCAGATATCCTCACCTGGATGCCACTGATGTCTACCCACATGTCAAATACATGTGCACACATATCAGGCAGCGTGCTGTTTTATTTGCACTGAATCAAAGCTGAGGTAAACAGAGTTAGATCTGTCCAAGAGAGATTAAATGCACTACTCAGACAGTGTCCGTTTTAATTTCCTCAAATAAGACCCATGCCAGAAATTTCAGGAAACCTTAATTCTTGTCTTGTTTGCATTGTCTTGTTTGCTTGTGCAAGTAGCATAAGATGAAATTAAAAAAAAAATCAAAAAATTACCTCTTCAGAATATTGCACCAACCTGTGTAGCTGCTCTTACTGCAATCCAGGCTTGTACTTTGTAGCCTTCTGATTTCTGAGCCTCCTCAGGAGAAGAGAGTTCTCCAGAAGAGATCTAAAATTATACAGCAGTTCATAATTAGGATTCTAAATGTATTATGGTAAAATATATTTTAAATATAGAAAAAAGTCCTCCTACTTACAGATTTATTGTTTTATTTGCAAGTTGTAAAAATCAGCATTGATTGTAAATCCATGGATTAATTGCTAAAATTGAAAAAAATTACCCAGAGCATACTAACTGTCTGCCCCTGTAAAAATTTTCTCAGAGCAGCTCATACTATGGTCACTACTGTATACAGTTTTGCTATAATTTTCCATTTTCTGGAATCTTAATTACCTCTTTTCTCTTATGTTACACATTATGCTTTGAATATACGGCTTGTAGCCACTTTAACGTGGTAAAAGCCTTTTATATTTCTCATTCTGTCACTCATATTTGTACTGAAAAATTGAAATCTGGTAAAGTATCAATATTAGCATTTAAAAAACAGGTTTGAATGTTATGTTATCTTTGCAAGGTACAAATTAATTAGTACATAATCAGTAATGAAAACACTTGGTTCTGTTTCTTCCTATTTTATACAGAAAAATATTTTAAATTTTATCATTCAATGCAATAAACATGAGAACATCAAACAAGATAAAATTCTACTGCTGTACTATATGATTTCTTTGTGTGATTTTTCTGGTAGGATTTTCAGTATCAGTATGATTTATAAGTCACTGTAAGTAATAGTCTGGCAAGGTGCACAATGTTCTAACAGAAATATATTTCCTACTTCGAAGAGGCTACTACTCGAAAGATAGAAAACATACGTTTGATTTGGAAGGCACCATCTTATCTGTCTGTGACACATCCTCATTATTTGTGGCAAAATGCAAATATAATAGTGCTATTTCAAGGTATGATCTTCTTATTAACCTATAAGAAACAACACACAGATCAATCAACGTTAGAATCAAAGTAAGCATTACAGTGATACAATCTGACTCCTGCATAAGACTGGCCAGACAGCCTCACCAAATAAATCATGCATCCAGCCCTCATCATCTCCTTAAAGTGTATCTTCTTTCAGAAAACCATGTGAACCTGTTTTAAAGTCTTAGTGAGTCTAAAACATCCCTATGGTACGCTTAACAAACAACACATTGATTTAAGAGTATGTCAAATATAATTTGCATTATGTGCAACAAATACTCCATAAATAAATTGCAAATGTTTAGTAAGAAAACTGTAATTCTGCAAGGGAAGTGATCTTTCTGTACAGAATCTGTATGGGTTCCTCTTCCTTCCTTAAGTTAAGGCATATATCCATTGTCCTGGTTTCCCTGAAACATGAGTGGCTGAATTTGGATGAGTCTTCAAACTCTTCCAAGAATCAGCAAAAATACCCACAGTGACCAAAACAGTCTTTCATTTTTTCATTGGGCTCAGCTGAGAAACCTTCTCGGTTCTGAGTTCTGTACCAGAATACATCTTCAGACAGACTGTGCTCACCAATTCCTGTTCTCCTCCTATACTTCATTCTCCTTTCAGTTATTTTTACAGTAGTATTATAAGCCAGGCAAAAATCATAGAATAATAGAATTATAGAATGGATTGGGTTGGAAGGGACCTTTAAAGGTCATCTAGTCCAACCCCGCCTGCAATGAGCAGAGACATCTTCAACCAGATCAGGTTGCTCAGAGCCCCGTCCAGCCAGACCTTGACTGTTTCCAGGTACGGGGCACCTACAACCTCTCTGGGCAACCTGTTCCAGTGTTTCACCACCCTCGTTGTAAAAAATTTCTTCCTTATATCTAGTCCGAATCTACCTTCTTTTAGTTTAAAACCATTACCCCTTGTCCTACTGCTACAAGCGGTCTGTCCCCATCTTTCTTATAAGCCCCCTTTAAGTATTGAAAGGCCGCAATAAGGTCTCCCTGGAGCCTTCTCTTCTCCAGGCTGAACAACGCCAAGTCTCTTAGCCTTTCCTTATAGGAGAGGTGCTCCAGCCCTCTGATCATTTTTGTGGCCCTCCTCTGGACCTGCTCCAACAGATCCATGTCTTTCTTGTGCTGAGAACTCCAGAGCTGGACGCAGTACTCCAGGTGGGGTCTCACCAGAGCAGAGTAGAGGGGCAGAATTACTTCCCTCAGCCTGCTGAAAATCACTATATCTGGAGAACTTCTCCAACATTTCTATTCCATATAGGTTTAGAACAGTCTTTTTATGCAGATTCCTCCTGGCTCTGTAGATCTCTCCAGATCTCCCCTATGAATTAGCTTTCCTAAGCATAGCAACAAACTCCTGCTCATGCAGTTACTATTCTGAACAGAGTCATATTGCACAGAGTTGGCTGTTTATATAGTACAATAAGTTCCAGCTTTGGTATGATTTGTGTAAAGCAAAATACAAAAGTCAAAGAGTGCTGTACAGTTCAAGATAGGGCAAACTAAGTGGGACAATGGCAAATTCTACACTTAGTTGGTGACAGTTTAGTTAAGTTTCTAGTCTTGCTAACAAAAAAGGATTTCAGACATCAAGAAACAACTTTAATTAAACAATCCCATAGATATTGGAGGGCTTGTATAAAGGTGATCGGGATGTTTAGTTCTCTAAAATAAGAAAGCCAAGGTCCATCGATGTTGCTGTACATTCTTTTAGAAAGACGGTATCAAATTAAATAAGAGTGTAGCAAATTAAACTTGCAAAAACATCACCACAGTCCATTTCTGTACTATCTTCCATCATGCTGACTGCTTGTAGAGGTTTATTACTATGCTACTGCTTCTGTGTTCAGAGTTCTGGTTCATTAACTTAAGTAACAGAATACCCAAACAAGCAAGGTAAATTGCTGCCTTTACACTGTCTGTAACCAGACATGGCACATTATTCATTAAGACTGGTCAAGAAAGTAAAAAAAAACTAAACTCAATTCTGCTAGACAGAATTTATTGGCTGGCTTGGCTCAGCTTTTCAGGTATCTTCTATGCTGATAACTAATGCCAAAGTCACTGTCCCGATATCTGTTACAAACACATTTCCTATGCTCCTTCTGTCTCTGTTCTTCTGACTGTTTCTGGCTGCTAACCTTTTCAAGCTGGATTTCTATTATCTGGAAGGGGGCAGACCACAGCTCATCTTCTGAAATATGAATAAACCTCCTGTTTAATTGATAGCTCTGTTCCTGGTGTTGACAGAGAGGGTGCAAATTTGGAAATAGAACAGGAAGCTGTAACTCTAAAATATGCTTTTAAATGTTCTCAGCATTTGTTTTAAATAAGAGAATAAATATAAAGTAGCTTTTCTATACTGCAATAGAAGAAAACTCTCCAAAACCTAAAAGATGCTTCATAATAGAAGTCCCACACCAAATCTCAGAAAACTGTCAAAAAAGTATATTCATGTGTGATTAAAATTATTTTGAAAGTTATATAGTTAGTTTCTTACTCAAATTTTTGGTCATGTTGCTGACTGAGTTTTATAGCTTCCAACAGGGTTTCAACAGCTTGAGATGACTTGTTATTGGCTGCTTCAGTTATCTGGCGTTCTACCTTACCTAAGAAAGACATGCAGAAAGCAGATTTGCAAGATTTTATTATTGTGTAAGATCCAACCTGTTTTTCCCTCCAGGAAAGTTGCACAACATAGTGCATTACCTGATAAGCAAAATCTTTTCCAGTTTGTTTAAAATGTAATGCGCAATGCTTGTATAGCAAATTACTTCATAGAGTAGCTAAAATAATCAAACTTTGGAATCGTAATGACTCCTAACGTGTAGTGATCCTAACTAGAAGACCATTGTACAGGGAGGAGTTAATGCACAGGCACAGGCCTGTTCTGTGCTGCGCTATGCTGCATATACAGTGTGGCCTTGAGGCCTGTGTTGTGCTGTGCACATCCCTTAGCCACAGCATAAATATAGCCAGCTAGCTCTAACAGAAGAGCCTGTTGGCAGCATCTTCTCAGTACCAGTGATTACACCACCTGCCCTTTCTGTAAAAGTGCAGCAAGAAGTCCTTACGTGAATATGCTTTTTGTTTGACAGTCAAAATGATGAATAGAATTGTTTTCTTTTAAGAAAATCCTCTAACAGCTCAAAAGACCAAAATGAGGCAACCTTTCCACAGACAGGAGCTGCGTGTTGTGCTACACCCTGACTAGAAGCCCATTCAGTACTGCACAACTTGGGGTTTTCAGCATCTGAAGGGGCATAAGATTATTTACACTATCCTCTTTTTCTTTATAGTGTTAACTCCAATAAATGGCATTTTAAGACATACTTTACAGAGTCTGAGTGCCTTTCTGGCTGGGATCCTAACAAACCAACACCTCCTGGTGCAAAACATAATGCCACTAAAATCCAAATGCATGCAAACACTGTGTAATTCATTAGATTTGTTAAATCATTTAGAAATAGTTTCTAAGCCTCTCATCTTCTTCAGTTCAGACTGATGCAAAGAAGCTAATTAGCTTTCTACAGTGTCCTTAATCTCATTGGCTACACCCTTTGATCCCTGATAACACAGAGGTGGGAGAACTTCTACTGCAGTTTTGAAATTATTTGTTGCGTAATGCATCCTGAACTATGCTGGTGTGATACTAAACACAGGAGAGAGATCTGCAGCTAGACAGGGTGAGAAATATCCAAAACTGTTCTATTTTTACAGTAAAATGTCTCCATTTTAAGAGAGGCCACATGCATAACGTTGCCTAGGAAGGCAATCATGATGTACAAACAGGGTTTTATTTACCTATCTGAAAAAGAAGTTCAGCTTCCATATCTAATTTTTTTGTTGCAGATGCTCTGCAAAGCTTCAATGCTGATCCTAAATGTTTGAGAGCACGTAGCCATTGCAGTGGATCTCCTCTTGCAGGTGTACGAGCTACTTTTTCAGCTAATGTGTGTCCTAAGGAAAAAAACAAGACAGTTCTTAGTAAATTATTTAATAGAAAAACAATTTATGCAAAAAGAAGCAATTTCCTTCGAACAAATGTTGTTACATATTTACTGTTACAATCCAATTCTCAAAAATCAGAGTGATTAATGGATATAAATACAGAACTACAGTGTTGTTTCACTACTTTATGATGCCATTGAGGTTTAACTAGGCCATCCAAAAGAAGCTCAGGATACACAAATCAACCCTTTCACAAACTATCTGAAAAGACAAGCAGTAAGCCACTTCATAACTTCATTTCACCTGGCAGTTGTAGGCAAAACCTAAACCTCTCTGAGCATTTCCAAATTCCCAAATTCCTTTTGTACTAACCAGTTCTAAAGGCTTCTTTGACGTATTGCATACCTCTTATACTGTACTCCCCAATATTCACCTGTATTCATAGGCTCTTCCTAAAAATGTGGATTCAGAAACAGGAACTGGTCAAACATGGCCATTACTGTGAGTGAGCCTGGCCATGCCTGCACTGACAAGCAGTAAAGCACAGTAAGAGTAGATCTCTAGAGCAAACGAGCTGGTCTTGAAGACCTGACAGCCACAGCGGATGCATTTCAGAGTGTTTACTTTGGACTACCTCTTTTCTAGTCCTAAGGGCTGAATACAAAGCAGTGGTTGGGGTGCACCAATGTGCTCCTGGAGCACATCTTCCTGGAAAAGAAACCATAACACTCTGAGGCTGCTCCACAATGCGAACCAAAGTGCAGTAAGTGATTTCTAGATTTTCTAGTCCATTATAAGCCAAATATACACCAATTAAGTTTAGCAGAAGGAACAAGAAGACAATAGCCCTTTCCCTATATTTGCTATACAGCAACAAATCTCAGACAGATCTTAAAGGTCATCTTCTCTTACTATTCAGCATATTTCCAAGTTTCTATATAAAGAAAAGTTATCAAGAAAAGTTGTTAAAGGGTGACAACAATAACAGACATAATTTATTTTGTTGGGATAGAGAATTATCACTATTACCCCATATGATTTGATAAGTTAGTTCCCATATAACTGCTTCCAGAGAGATGGAACATATACAGGAAGTTTTCATAGAATGAATGCTTTGTACACAAGTTGGAAAAGTATTGTTAACCGCCACTTTAAAAAACTGAAGTTCCCATTACCTTCATCAAGCTATAACATTAATATTTAAGCCTTTGTTGATTATAATTCCTGTAAGAATTGTACCGTGATAATACACATTGCATGGAGCCAAACAGGCATCTACTGTTGGTTTTCAAAATATTTTATTTGCATATGAAAACAATTGGTTTACTACATTCACTTCTGATGCATCAGTTTATATGATGTTGCATAAAATATGAATGCAAATGAATGAAAAATTAAAAATAATAATGACTTGCATTTTTCTTACCAATTCTCATTTTGACTTGGGCTAGCAAGTTGATATGTGGCAAGTAGATATTTTTTGTAGGTAGGACCAGGCAAGTCAATGTACTGTCTTCTATTTGCTGTTCAATGGGTTCTCCACAAACAAAAATCTATGAAAAGAGTATGCTTTGTAAAATAAAGTTGCAGACAGCAAATTAAAGAGTAGTTTGAAAAAGTCAGTTAGGTATTGCAAAACCCTGGAACTCAAATGTGTCTTGTAAAAGAGCATTAGAAAAGGGCTTGATACTCCCAAACTCCTTTACTTCAGTTTGTGATTGTCTTCTTCGCAGAGGAGCAATGAACAATTTCAATGAACTCTTGATCAAATTCATTAATGTTAGGCTTTGGTTTCTAAAAGTAAACTCCCTCAAATTAGTCTTTAAGAAATAGATCTCCCAAGTAACCCGGGCTCTAGAAAGAAACTGTCATTTCTACAAAGAAATCTGACATCCAACAAAGGCCAGAAAAGAAAAAGAAAATAACATGTATGGACCAGTCAAACTTTTCTTTCATGGAAATATGGCGATGGGGACATGCTGTAAACCATTAAGTCTCTTGAAGGCTAGCAAGTCTCACAAGCGAAAGTCTGAGTCTGAAGTGATTCATATGATTCTTTATTACTTGGGGGACCAAATATTTCAATAGATTAAACTTCTGTATTAGGAAATATGAGGAAAGAATTTGATCCAAAAGCTTTTCTTTATAAACTGTATCAAGAACAGGTAGAGACTGCAGAAGAAAGCTGGAGAGGGAATTTTTACAAGGGCATGTATTGATAGGACAAGGGGTAATGGCTTTACACTGAAACAGGGTAGATTTAGTTTAGATATAAGGAAGAAATTCTTCCTTATGAGGGTGGTGAGGCACTGGAACAGGTTGCCCAGAGAAGCTGTGGATGCCCCATCCCTGGAAGTGTTCAAGGCCAGGTTGGACGGGGCTTTGAGCAACCTGGTCTAGTGGAAGGTGTCCCTGTCCATGGCAGGGGGGTTGGAACTAGATGATCTTTAAGGTCCCTTCCAACCCAAACCATTCTATGATTCTGTAAGTGCATATCTATTTTTGGATCACCAAATAAGTAAACGTTTATTACCATACATTCCTTTCACAGATTTCGTGTCTTTAGATTTACGGTTTTTTATTGCCTGTTCAAATTTTTACCTGGAAATGATTTCTTCATCCTCATTTTAACAATCTGTCAATCTAAAACATCATAAAAAATATGCTACTTTATATAGATTTTCTAATTCAAATTATTCTAAGTTAAGACAAAAAGCTAAATTCTTAAACCTGGATACTCAAGAGTTAGGAATTTTATGACATGTACATCCTCCCTGAGGTGCTGAACATGAACATATCCCTCAGTTCAAATGGGAAAAGTGAGTGTTCCACATCTCTTTAAAAGTTGAACTACCTACTTCAATTTTCACATATGAATGTACATTTTGCAAGTATTCGATATTTTTAAATTGTATGAAAATACCAGACTACATACATGAGTATGCATGATGAGTATGCATAAATAAGTTTGGTAAGATGAATTACTTCTTTACAGTACATAATCTACGGAAAATTGAACTGATCAGTTAATAGGAATAGCCCTTTTTAATAAATTGTTAAAATAGCTTCCAGAATAGATAATTAAGATTGTTGGAAGGCTTTGCAAATGCTGTGTAAATCACCAATATATACTCACTGCTTTAATGGTAAGCTCATGTGCCAAAATTAATAAGTTTAATGGTTCCACTGTAGAAGAGCAATGTTCTGTATCCTCTACTGTTTGCAGTGTTAGTATGTCTGCCAGCAGAAGCATAATTTTCACAAGAGTCAAAGAAGCTGGAGGGGAAATAAATGTATCCTCCTGGAGTAAACGGATGATATTCTGTTTGGACACAGAGAACGTAAACCAAAGTAGTTACTACTTTTACTGTCTATTTATGAGGACAAATCACACAAAGTGAAAAAAAAATCTATTTTGGAGCCACTATTTCAAGCTTATTTAATGCTGGCATCAGCTGTTCTGACTAAATGAAAAATGCATCAAAGAAAAGCGAGCAGTTTCTCCTTTGTGCTCAAACCTGCAAAAGAAGTTTAATGCCTGCCACGGGACGTTTTTCTTGCAGGTCAAGAATAGCAGCTTGCACCATCATTTCAGCCTGAGTCTCAATATCGCCAAAGGCTTCTGCCTCTAGTATTACTTCTTTTATCACACTTCTGCATTCGGCCACATCATTTTCTAAAAGAAAAGAATATATGAATAGTAAAAATACAATAGAAAAGATTTTACGGCATCTTCTACCATTCTTAAGAAGTCACTTCCACACTAAAAAGTTACAGAAAATCTGTCATTATAGATTCCACATTTACCATTTCATCGATTCTGTGCCAAATTTACTTTAAAAAGCAAGAAAAGCCACTTAGTTTTTAAACTGCACTTGGTTTAAGTTCATCCAAATACATTCTTTATATGTAAGCCACCAGTACAAATAATCAGATTTTGTAGGTCAGATGTCATTCTCACCCATAAAAAAATATTCTACATATTCAAAAATCTGATCTTAGTTACCATTCCAGAATAGTAACAGCCTTCAAAGGAATTATCCAGAAGAGATTAAATAAGAGTTTGGCTACAGACGTAGACTGTGACTTTGATACTTAAGTGAGTGTCAGAGTTTATACTAAGTTCATAGAACTAAGGAATGAAATCCATTTTATGCATAATCAAACTGCAATTAATGTATTTTGTAGTATCTCACTTAAATTCTTTTTTTAAAAAAGGAATCTGGAATGATTTGAGGAGATATATAGGAACATTTCATTTGTTGGAGGTATAAAAAGTGAAAAAAACTTCTGACGCTTTTAAAACTAGAAGCATGTAGCAACAGTGGTTTTTTTAAACAAGCATACTTATTTAACTTAATTACACTAGAACATTTGAAACTTTTTCACACACAAGTGATTTATCAAAAGATAATGATCATTTAATGAACATTAATATGATGCTTTGTGTTTACATGCTCTAGGGAGAGATTGTACTCAGAAATGTATTTTCTTTTTTGCATTGGATGAATTTTATACAAATAATTGCTCAGTGATAATACAGCCCCAGAATTAATGTTAATATTTTTTATTTATGAATAAGAATCGTGTCTGAATAGGCTCACTTGCCCATTATACTCCAAAAGTCTAAACCAAAAAAGGGTAATACCTTCCATATCACCAACGCCATGTATCTGTGTTACTAGAGCAGTCACTAACATTGTACGACACCTTAGCCACAGATGTACGCTCATATGATCTTGTGCTGTTATACTTTGAGGCTGTCTAACATCTTCAACATAAGATTCCTAATAATTTGCAAAAGCAAGAGAAATGTTACTTTCTGAGTCAACTACTTTACTACAAACAAAGCAACAGGGCAGTGTCAGTCTAAAATAAATCAAATTAATACAAATACATTACAAATAATAACATAATTATAACCAGAAGTTTATTTGAAAGGTAGATACATATTTTTTTAATAACAGGAGAATTACATGGAAATTAACAAATGGAAATTAAACCAGCTTTTATGGGAGAGTCTGTAAATATATCCATAAGCTGTATGTGTCATGGAGAATAATTCTAACAGTTTGGACTTTATTCCTCTCAAACAGGAACATTACACAAAACTCTAAGGCACATAACAGTCTAATTGTAGAGCAGGATCAATATCAAGTTCTGGTACCTCACTAGTGATTAGAGAGCAATTTTTTATTTTTTATTTCCGGTTTTTAGTGTTTCTGGTGATTAGAATTGAATATTAATGTAATATAGTACTGGAAGTGTTTGGGAGAATTCTCAGCTCAACTCCCTGTGCCATCTTCACATATTATAAACAGTCTTTCTATTACTAAAATTCTACAGTCCATATTCTTAAGATTTGTTCCAGCAAGCAATAAATGGACACTGCACCACCTGTGTTTTACTTATACAAAAAATCATCATGAATGACTTGCATTGATGCAAATGAGGAAAAAAAATAGCCATAGCTCAGTTACTGGGTACAGGGCAGTCGTAAGAAAATGTAGGAGCAAGTGCAGAAAGACAGAAGACCCTGATATGCAACACAGAGAATAATTACACTGCATGCAAGAAAGTCCAGTCTCGTCATGCATGTTACAAAATCTGGCCTCACTGCTCCATTGCTCTGTCCATGTGAGTCAGTTTGACTTACTGTGCGCTCGAGAGTGACTGACTGTGTGGCATGTTACCAATAGGTTTTGTACATTGGCTTTCCAAAGTATAGGTCAGTATCCCTATGTGTTAGGCAACAGAAGTCAGCTGAAATCTTACTAAATTTGGAACACAGTAATGATATGAACTGGTCTGTTTGGTTCTTTGAAAGAGGATACTCTGAAGTAGGTTTTCAATCAAAAAACCTAAAATACCTTAACTGAATAATACAAGATTTTCACCTGATAGCTATTTTTTCTACTTTCTGTTTGTGTTTTTTTAAACAAAAGGAGATTTTCAATGCTGGCATTTGAGAGTATACAAATAAAAACTGTAATTCCTAACCACGTACAAATTAAAATGATGATTATAGATATATTGAATATACTGTAGGCAAGCAGATAACTGAAGCATGTCATACATCATTTTCTCCCCAGGTTAATGGTAACCACGTGTTACAGATGACTGCTATGTTCTAGTATTCTGAAAATCACACAACACTTAATACAAGACTTCATATACTAAGAAACAATAGTTTAAAACAAGTATCCACACATACCAAACACTCCCTTTCATCCTTTTCTTCTTGAAAATGTGTCACTTCCATCCTAAAAATTTTTGCATCTTGGAGAAGTCGAATTGCAGAGAAAGCCAAAGCAACACTGTGATACAGAACAATATTATTAAAAAATACTAATTATATTAGCTGTTTTATGCTTTTATTATAATAGATACTTCATTTCTGACTACCTCAGAGATGTCTATCAGCAGTTATCAATTTTTGCTTCAGCAGAACGAAAAAATTGCACTGGGAGTATATTCTGAATTTGTAGGCACCAGTATGAAAGTGAGAAAACAGCAGTAAGAGAAAAAGTTTTGCCAATAACAGACACAACCTGATAATAATGGATAAGCCAAGATATACCATATTCTGTTGGAGCAATCAAAACAGAACTCCACTATAACTTTCAGTTACACATACCTGTCTTCAGGGATGGGCTTTCAGAAATTAGAAGATGTAAAAATACTGAAAATGACAAAATATATGAGGAGAGTTCTGCATCTCATCCACAACTACAGAGGTAAGAAAACACCTTCCTCTGTAAAGCCTTTCCAGACTATATGTTAATTCTTCTGTTAAATCCACATGACCAAATACTCACAGGATCTTAGTAAACACCATCAACCAAAAATTGAGCCAGGTGCCACCCTGGCAAAACCTCGTAAGCAATCACATGACATTGAGTCTGCTGGGCCCCCACCCCCCCAATCATAAATCCCTTTCTGGAGTTCACTCCAAACAGCATCTAGAAAGATACAGACACTATTAGGACTGGTGCAGCATTCAACCCCACATTTCAAAAAATTGTGAGGCGGAATCCCAAAATATTGACAGGTTTCTTAAAATATTAACTACTATTTTTTTCCCTTTTTATGCTGTCTTTTTAAATCTTTCAGATACACTATTCAATTTTCATGACATCTATAGAAATGTATATCTGTAATAGCAGACTTTGTGTATACTATTATTTTCATGGTATGAAAATAAACTTGCAAAACCAACATAGTGAGAAGATCTTTTTCACAACAGGATTTGTTGCCCAAAGAACACGCTACTCAAAATATTCTGAGAACTGCCAAAACCAATGTCTCACGGTATTAGTTTTCCTTCTCTAATTGTACATATTCCCTTACATCTGTCAATCTCTACTTTCCTACCTCTTCTCTAAAACATCTTTGGGGTTGTTGGTTTTTTTTACAATTCTACTTTGCTGTACCCACTGAAACATACTTTCCTAATGATGCAAAAGTACCTGAGGGTATCCCTAGCTCACCTCTTAAAGATTTTTTAGCAGGTTAATTGTTAAAAATGTATAACCAAAATTCTCATCTATGCTGTCTTTTTACATAGAGACACTCTCTTTACATAGAGACTGGCTGCTATGAAGCAAAAGAAAAAAATAATTTATGAACACCGTAAGTCCTTTTTACACTGCCAAAACACTGTGAAGAGCTTTTAATGCAAGAGAGATTCAGGCTCCGTGTGAATTTACTGCTTTTGAGAAGTTCTAGATTAATTGTTGTAAAGGCAAAGTTCTTGATTCATGCACAAAGAAGTCAGAACAAGAGCAGCAGTATTCTGAAATTACTCACATTATTCTGCCAACACGTATCTAACCACAGGATGGATAACCTCCAGAGATAGGAGGGTAGTTAAAGTCTTCCTGTCATTTCTGATTCCATCCTGCTTGCTGTTTTTGTGATGCAGAACTGGACGGATTACACCAATTCAGCACAAATAGACCCCAAAGTAACAATGAGAACCAAAACTGTTAATATCTTGCCTTTCAGCTCTCACAATTCAATCCTTATGAATCTCCTTCATCATCCCTTTACCTCAGTTTTATTCAACAAAATGAAACCAGAATAAATCAATGTTGAATTTGGTGATAACCTCTCTAACAATGGAAAAGAGGAAACAGAATTTGCTTATAAAAGCAAAAGAGACAGTAAGGATAATGCAATGAAATATCCTGACTGCTTTTCTTTCTTTTTATTAAGAAGTTTTCCCCTGAAACCAGGCATCAAAGTTAAAATTACAGCAAAACCTGACATTTTTCAAAACATTGTTTGAGATGCTATGGCTAACATTTCTCAAATAAGTTGGAGAAGGTGCAGCACCCGAGAGTATTTACAGGCTTTTAAGGAATATTAACCTAACTTCCTGAGCACCACTGCCTACATGTAACTGCTGTTGTCAACATTTAGCAATTCTGAAAATGAGGCCATTTTTACCTACATGCCTACATATAAATTTCATGAGTAAAATGTAGACCACAAGCCCAAAGGTTCATGTATGTATTGTTTTAAGCAGTAATGTATTGACATAAGCAGACAAGCACATACTTGGCTAATTAGAAACCTCACATACTTAGGGGGGACACCATGTAAGTACTCTCCTTGAGATCAATGGAATTAGTCCTATACATAAGCTTATTCTGAGGCATACATTTTTTGTAAGACAGAGGCTGTAATGTAGAAGCTTCCCTTGATGAAATTTTTGTGACCCTCATCTGCTGTCAACAAGAGTGATGTGTCTATATATTTCCCTTGACAAAATACACATCCTTTTATCAGCTGAATCAGAAAGTGACAAGATGATCAAAATAGGAAAGTACAGCTGACTATAACAATTTCACCACTAAGTCATTTCGCCAAAGGAAAAAAATGATTAATTTCTGTAATATCATGCAAAGTTTGATTTCTAGGCTGGCAGGCAGGAAACATTCAGCTGTCTGAAGGAGTGTTTCATTTGTATCTGAGGCAGATATATCAGCAGTTTCCATGGATGGCAGTGCAATAAAATTGTAAAATAGGTTAAAAAAACCCAAACCCTTGCTTTGTTTGTTGGTGTTACTTTTTTCCTGCTATCTGACCACTATCAATATATAAGGCTCTTTAAACACCCATCAAAAATTTGAGAGTCCCAAAAAATGATCCATAAAATGCTTGACATCCATTGGAACCCTTGATACTCTAAAAAAGGTTCTTCAATCTGAGACAAGTTATAAGCCAAGAGAGAAACTACACTCTAGGATACAACTGCATGTCAAAAAGAAGGGTCCTGCACTGAAAATGGCTTGCATCTTACCAGTTTAGCAGGGTGAGAAAGTTTGGGTCAGAACTCTACTAATACAGGTTTTACCAAGCCTAGTATCAAGCTAAACCGGGTTTATGCACAGGATATTTCATAAGTCTGCGTACTGGTCCTTAGTTACTAATATGATAATTTTATAAAATCCACATGGCACTCAAAAGCACGATGAGGTCACTGTCCAGTGATTTATTGTTCTCTCTTTCACAAATTTATGGTAAATTAATTTAATTCAAAAGGCACTGAAATAGATCTATATTTCATGATGAGAAATGTCCACAAATAGCCTACAAGTTCTTACTTCACACCTTCACTAATGACATTACTACTAAATCATTACAGGCCTAATATCTGAACTTTTGGGAAACTTCTATCTTTTAAAATAACATAAACAAAGCCCGGGTGAAAGACCATGCTGCAGTACTCTTACTGTTTTCAGTTTAGTAGTCTATACAGCACTGTGAAGCTCCTGTCCTTGTTAATTTTATTTTTTTATTGCTGTACCATAGCAGCTAAAAAGGAATTGTGCTATTTAAAGGCCATCTAATTTGGAGGTTTGTTTATTCACCTAAGACAGCTGGGAGAAAGAAGATAGTTTGTTTTTGACATAGAAGAAAACATTTCTTTTTTGTTAATTGGGTAAACAGGAAAAAAAAATCATTGAGACTGGTTTATCTGTTGGCCAGCTGAATCACCTACCACTTCATCAGTAAGTGTTACAGCAATCTTCACCAGTATTCCAACAATAAAAAAATGTTAATTTTGCTTTTTGCTTAGTGTTTACTGTAATGTAAGATTTACTCTAATAATTTTGGTGTGTTTAGTTAGATTAGACCTAACAAAAATTATAAATACTGATTACATTCTACCTAATCTCAATATAGTCTGGCAAGTGACAGTGCTACACCTCTATATGCTGCACCTCTGGTTAACAATTTGTATCCTCAAAGATTTTTCAACCTAATGAAAAATCAGATAAAAAGAGCTTAACACTAATAAAAATGATGTATTGTTAAACTATTATCCTTCTTATACAAATTAATTTAAAATTACAGGTATGATAAACAGAAGAATCCTCCTAGCTAAAAGATCAAAATAATGTTCAGAATTTAATATCTACAAAGAGTTAATACGTTTCTGTATGCCCCATATATTCAAAGAACAGCACATTTGCAATTTCATGAAATTCTGCAAAAGAAGTCAGAACCTCAAAATATCACAGAATTTGGAAATTATAATTTGGAGAATATATCTGGCAGATTATGTAAATACAACAGTATTTTACACACTATCACTAACAATATAATTAATGCCTGCTAAAATCTGTTCTAATATGCTAAAGGTTACATCAATGCTTTTTAATCAAATTAATTTAAAAAATATAATTTTAACATTTTAATTTGACAGCAATAAGTACATCAAGAGGAAATGTTCGTTTAGGACAGTAACACAGAGCATTCTAGAACAAAGTAGAATTCAATAGTTCAGAGATAACATTAGTGCCCTGCTGTAGTCCACTTTAAAGTTATAAAAAACGCATGACCTAACATATCCAGACTTGTTACTTTAACAAAAACAGTGAACATGGCAGCTTTTTCTTTGATTTTGTATAACACTGTATCACAAAAACACCTCACAGAGAAATCATAGGCCAATAACTGATGATCTCTGAAAAAGTAAAACACAGCAATAATTAAAAATGAAATGCCAGTGTAACTTAGACTAGTGGGGTTGTTATGGCTGGTTACTAAGATTTAGAATATTAATGTAGACATAAAGGATTCAAAGAAAAAATTGCTGGACTTTTTTTTTAATGTTCTGTAGTCAAGGCTGTGCAACATAAGGTTGTTCATAATATTACTTACCTGAAAGCTGCTTGATGCCTTTGCTGAGAAATAGCAGCAAGCTGAAGTTTGGCCTCAATAAGAGCCTCTAAATCTTCAGCAGAACACCGAGATATCTCCCCATCATATTTGTCCTGTATGTTCTGCACAAGATGGCTAAGACTTTCTTCAGCTTCTGTCAATAAAATCCCCTAGAGAAGAACTCAGCATTGTATGATTTCAAAAAACAATGAAAGAATAAAAAATTTCTTAAGAACTGTTTTATTCTGTGATAGCCTACTATCACTGCACCCTAAAACAAAGCAACTTGAATACAATATGCCTTTTCTAGAAAAAGCAGGGGGGGGTAATTTTGCTTTTTTCAGGTTTACAGATTCAATGTGTTGAAAGTAGCAACATCTTAACTGTGACTGTACTATGGCAATTTATGCTTAACTACATATTTTATGACTTAGCATATTACTCAATAATTTTCCGTTCTTATCTTTATCTTATAGCTATACTTGATAATTTTATACTATCCTTCTTACTATGCTTAGTAATTTTAAACACTAAAATAGAATATTAAATTATGTTAAAGATGTTGCAAGAAGTATTACATTCTTTTCTATCTATGCTTTGACAGATCCTTGAGTGCAGTATGTATCCTGAAAGTTCAACTGTAATTTACAGTCTTTCTGACAAACAAAGCTGTAAGAAGCTGTGAAAATCAAATGTAAAAGAAAGTTAATTTTAAATAAAATCTCAATTGCAGAGCCTTCAGCAGAATTCAAAAATAATCCAAATGTTTGTATCATCCAATAGCTTTTTTTGACCAGTTTCCTCAATGAATTCAGAGCTCTACTTAAAAAAACCCCGAAAGAATAGATCGGTTAAAGAACAATCAGAAGGGTAAGAAATATATTATGATGTCTCTTAAATAAGCCCCATTCAAATTAATTAGACCTTTCTATTTTAGTTATTTTCTAGATGCTGTTTTCAAGTTATTTTCCAGCTCTACTAAAACTTTCAATTTCTAGTGTACGGCATATACCAATTGCCATACAAAATCATCCTCCATTTCTCCAGATGCATTTTGTACATTACTTTGTAACAATGGCCAAAAGTAGATACTTCCAAAGTAGAAGAGCCTTCTGAAAGAAGGCCTTCTGAAATCAGCCCTCAATTTTGGCCTTTTTGTGATGTGAAACTGCCAAGCATGAAGTTTACAATTAAACAAAACAAAACAAACACTAAAACCAAAACCAACCAAGCAAACAAACAAAACCCCTTCAAACAAAGAAGCTAATAAACTGTGGTATGTTTTCTCGAAAATAATGTATCAGAAAGAGGAACGTGGAAAATCTGAGACATTTCACACATAGTAGAGAATGGTTTTCCATTTATTTGTAGAGCATACTGCTCCATCAAAGAGTCTCTGACATGTTCTACAGGCATCATTGTCTGAAAGGAGATGATTTTTATCCTTGAAATCCCATTCAGCCTTTACCCTTGTTGCTGAAACAATCATACTGAGATCTGATTGTGACATGGACATTTATACAGCATAAACTAGACCGTTTGAAAAAGTGCACCTAACCACCAGGACTTCATGTATGGCTAGTAAGATTACAATCAGATTAGAAACAGAAATTTCTAGTCCACTTATTCATGCCACCCTCCCATCATAATTTCTGTTACATTGAAAGCATTAGCAATGTTTTCAGAACAATCTGCAGTTTCTTAAGCCTTTTTTCCTAAAAACCAAAATTACCTTCAACATGGCCATATTTAATTCATCTTTACAGTCAACAAGCTGCACCATTGTGCCTCTTTGTTCCTGTTGTCTTGAATTCTTATCAGCATCAACTGTCAAATACATTTCAGATGAAATTTCAGATAACAGATGCAGAACCAAAGCATTCTCAGTAATTTGAAGAATATGCCCCTTTTTTCTCTATTTATAATTGGGACTTTCAATATCAAAATAAGTGAGAAGAATGGAATACAGCTCTAATAATATTAGGGATATTAGCGAAAAAAACCTTGAAAAATCTTAATGCTTATTTTTTCAATAACAACTGATTTTTAGAGCAACATTTAATATGAATATTGTTTATGATACATTAATGCATATGCAGTTAAAAGTGGTAAAACTATGCTTGAAACAAGTTGCAGAATAAATGCACTTTTCCACCACCCTTATAATTACCTTTTACATTTAATGCTGTAATTCTGCTTGGCTCCTTCAAGCTGTTGTTATCAACAGAATAGACATGTTTTTCCACTTTTTCAGGTATATTATTTATTGTGGCAGAAAGGCAAATGATGAAATGCATTTTGGCTAAGGTTAATTTATTCATAATTTGTTGGTTGCACAGTGGCACCATTGTTAAAGACAGACTCCAATTAAATATGTCTTCCAGTACCTACAAGAAAGTTAACAATTGACACTATTTGAAATGACATATTTTACGTTTCTTCAAAGCATATTCTGCTTCTATTAATAATGATGTTTATCAATAATTAACATGAATAATATTAGTAATACGCTCTTAGTCATTATGGATGAGTTGCTGTTTTCCTTTCCAAACTTAATTCACCCCTGAGTAGCACTTGCTACAGCCTCAGTGATCAGTTTTCCAGTAGAAGGTGCATCTATGAAGTTATAGCTATTACTCTGTGTGAGTTCTAGTTTTCTGCATTGTCCTTAGCACTCTTTGAGCTAAGGTGGTCACAAAAAATATGTAGGTAAATCTGTAGTTCAGAAATCTCAACTCAAAGGAAAGTCTGTTGTTACAATTCACCCTAACTAGAAAGATTAAGCCAGGAAAAAAATTCTTGTATCAGACCATTCTAGCATATTTCATAGAATCTTTTTGTTATTTGTTATAGCATTCTTGTTTTATCTTGAGTTTAATATTCTCACTTTAGATTAATAAATTTAGAAGTCGAAAGTCTACACAGCTTTGCAAAATCATAAGGGGACCAATAAGAGCCCCATATAGACTGAAGTTTTCAAATCAAAAGCTCAAGATGAAGCACAACTTCAAAATAAATCTGAAACTAATGAGATCAAAAGCTGTCAAGATAGACAGCTCATTCCTGTCTTCTATTATCAACTGTTGTAGGAGACACTCAAGCTTCCTGTAAACAAAAGAGAGAAAAGTGGAGGAAAAAAGTGGGGTTTTTTTATACTTTATCAGTTTGGTTTTATGGTACAGCTTCTTTTCCACATTCTGCTAACCTTTACCCCTACTGGCTCAATGGATCTGTGACAAGGCAAATGAAAGAAAATGATTAAAACTGAAAAACAAAAAAGAAGTCATTGATGAACATGTGATTTTAATTAAAATGAGAAATGACTGTTCATTAACTGGTTTACAGATTCACCTTCCTGCCCTCCCCTCTCCCCGAAATGGACTTCAACCCCAATCTGAATTAGGACATATCTATGAAGACAGCTCTGATTGATAGAAATTATAAGACTAGACGACTGATGTTCTCGGTATTTTAGCAGGATGAACACCAGACCCTACATATCATGACAAAACCTGAATAATTCTGCTAGTATGCTTTGCACAGACAAGTCACAGATTTGTACGTATTAGGTCTCCCATCTGAAAAATGGTGATAATGGTACTTGCCTCTCCCTTGAGAGGTCAGTCATAAAAATTAAAATTTAGGAAATGGCAAACTGTTGAGGAGATATGTTTTCTATTTACTGGTTTTTACTAATAACAAGTGTTCTTTCTAAACCAAATAATCTCTAACTGATGCCAGAGAAATAAATATTTATGTCTAGCATAAAATTTTTAGCACTTTCAGATTTTTTTTACCTGTAAATTTGTAACAGTCAGAAGAGATTTTGAGGAGTCAAATTTCTGTAAGGCCTGTAAAATGGACAAAACCAAAAATAAGTAATGTGTTACAATATGAGTATAAAATAAGTGAACTCGCAGAGCAGTGGACAAGTGTAGTGCATTTCCAACCTATACTTTGAGGGCTCTGAAAATACCAGCAATTACTTGGCTTCTATGGACTTTACATTTCTGAACCATAATCCGAGTTCTGAGACCCAGAACTATCCCTACACCTCCTATGCCATTCACCAGGATTCTTCAACTTGAAGCAAGGGGAGAAAAAGGCATAAACCAACAAAAATCCTTTTCCAGATTCTAGGAGCTCTATAGACACTAACCATCAATTGCCTTTATGTTCTTTACATTTCTGAATCCCAACCTAACTCCAGACTTAGCACATGCCTCCTTTGCTATTCACCAGAGCACAGATCTGTGAATGGAATAAAACCAAGAGCTACAGGTCAAGATGAACTTGAGACCTCAGCCTCCTTGAGGGCTCTGAAAACAACTATTTCTTTGCTTATATGTGCTTCAATTTTCTGAACGCTAACCCTAATTCTAGTCCTTGCTCAAAAACCCTTTACCTTTTCACCAGTAGACAAATCAGTCTACTGAGGGGAAGGAAAAGGCAGAGGTAAAGATCATTTCCAGCCTTCATCATAACTGAGCGCTCTACACACAACTGTCACTTGGGTTCTATGTGGTTTTTATTAACTCTTTTATTGACTCTATACTCCAGATGTAGCCCTCTATCATCTCTGTCATTCCCTGGAACATGGGTCCTTCTTATTCTGAGAGCTGTGCAAAACTCCAGCAAGCACTTAGTTTCTACATGCATCACGCCCTAACCAGAGACCTAATGCTGAACCTCCTCTGCTGTTCACCCAAACACTCACCTGTGAACCCAGTTAGAAAAAACAAGTGACAAATCAACCAGACCTCATCATAACTCTGTGAGCTCTTCAGACAATATGCAAATTAAGGAAAGGACTTAAAGATGCATTTTAACCTGACTAGCATCAGTGAGGAGTAAATGCATTCCTTACTGTAGCCATGAACAGGGAAGCTTTGCAGAACCAACTCCAGCGAGGATGCTAATAACTCTTTATGGCTCAGCCTAGTGAGAATGTAATACAGCTTGTGCTCTGAGGAAAATGACTAGATTTCAGTTTCTTATCTTCCCATGCAGTTAGCATGAAAGTGTCATTGGCAAATTAAAAAGGTCACCTTTTTTGATAAATATTTTAATTTCACTTTTTATTACGTTCATGTTTCATTTAAAACCTAGTACCACTGCAGGTTGTTCTAGGAGGAGTGCTTGTTCATATTTCTGTTTTTTTAAATGTAAACATTTGACATCCTTTCATAAATGTAATTGTAATTATTCCCTTATTAATTAGCTTAGACATTGATTTGTTGGCTATTGCCAAAAAAGATACTGCTGCTCTGTGCTGGTTATAGCCATCGTGAGGCTGCAGGGTAAGGACAGTCAGGCCATGAGTTGGCTGGAAACTCCCTCTCAGGGTTTGGGGAGGTGAGAGGGAGGAAATTTCCCTTCAAATCAGCTCATTAAACTCAATTTGCTCTGCAGTGCCAGCTTCACTGTCTACAACACAGGCTAAGGGAAGCAAATGTGAAGTCATGGAGGTGGGTTAAGAATTCCCCTTTCAGCACCAGCCTGTAATTATCACCAGATTAGAAATATCATCCTATTGCATGTATAGAATGTGGCTGTACAATCAAGTTAAATCCATGCTGCTGTCAAAAGGGGTGTCCCTACCTGTCCCACTAGTCTTCCATCACTAGTGCTGGCACTAGTGCTGGCACACATACTTTGTCATGGGGTGACATCTTCCCAAAAGCACCACTCAGATAAGGGAGACCTTGATTACATCTGTCCAGTAATAACTCATTAGATTATTTTGGTATGTACTTGGAAAACAAGGAAAGGCTACATAATTGTTAGGGGGAAGGCTTGCCCGATAGCCCTGGACTGTATCTGCCTGCACAGGTATGCTCACAGGTAAGACAAAAGAAGCCCAGGTCAATTGTTAACAGTTTCATAACCTTGTAGCACATTAGTGATCAAGGTAAGGTCACTACTGGGCTTTAGATATGGAGAAAATCAAAGAGGTTGACCTGGGGTGACGTGACTGTCAAGGCTCTGAGGGCACCAATAGCTCTTACTGCCAGCATCTCCTGGGGCTCCCCCCACCCTGCCTAAGACCCCACGTCAGCCCCCCAGGGCCATCAGCCCCTGCCCCAGCGGCGCCACAGCAGGGCCAGTCTACAGCTCCCCACAGCTCTGCCCTGCCACAGGCCACCCGAGCCGGGCCCACCCGTGGGCTCAGATCCCAGCCCAGCCTCGGCCAGACCCCACGGCCCTGTGTGGCCATCCTGGGGCTGTGTCTGAGCCCAGTTCTCCTCACCGGGCCTGATCCTGACCCCTACCCGCAGGCTGATGTCCCGGCCCAGCCTCGGCCTGTCCCCGGCCCCACAGAGGTGTCCCATGCCCTGGGCTGGGGGCTGCCCCGGCTGCCCCTCTGCTGCCCTGCTCCTGGCTGGGGCAGTGGGAATTTTGACATTAATGGGGCAAGAACTCTATCCATATTTTTTGTGTCTACATATGAAATCCCACATTATTTTGTCAACAGTGTTATCTGCATTACTCACTGTATAAAACAGACAGCATGTATATTTCAAAATTTATTTTTGTTCCTGCTGTTCAGTGAGAGCATTTAAAGTCATTCAATGCCTACTATTTGACTTGCCTATTGAAAGAAATTTAGGAATTTTTTAGGAATATGTAATAACTTGCAGATGTGCAGTATGTGCAGTTTCATGAAGAGAACTGAGTGTCACATTTCGATGTTATACTTTACTGGTGTTTACCTTCATTTCTTCAATTTTTCTGTATCCTGCAGGTATTTTCCATGGAATTCTCTCCCCACAGTTAAGCAAAGACAGTTCATGAAAGGCCTCCGTAAAAAATCCTATATCTGTAAGTACTTTAATCTGTGAAAAAATAACAGAGCCTTTGATTTAAATAATTTTCAATTATTCTTTTTGCTCAAAATAAAATGTATTCAAAGGTAATTTTTAAGTAGATTTGGCTTCTGGAATAGTACATTGATTGAGAATGTTCTTCAATGGAAAGAAATCTTTTACATTTTATAGTAAATAAGTGAAATCTCAAAGATGGGTCTTTCACTTTTAAAAACAAAAATGAAAAACAAACAAACAAACAAACAAACATATTCTTCAAAAACTTACTCCTGACAAAGGAAAATAACTTAATTCATCTGGCTAGAGCTTTGAGTGTCAGTCCAAGATCAGCTCCTTATCAAAATCTGTTTCATAGATTTTACTCATCTTTTAGTCTCATAGTACTCAGCTGCTCTCCCTAACCCATATCAGCATTTCCTGAAAATATCTAAAACCAATAATACTTTGATGCTTACTACAAGTTAGATTCCTTTAAAAAAACCCAACAGATTAAAACCAAACCAAACCAAACCAAACCAACAAGCAAACATCAGTGAAATAACAAAAGTCTGTTCCTAGAAGTCTGACAACCTGCTTCCACCATGATACTGATAACAAATCCAGAAGTGAACATTGTGAACAAAAAGTCATTTATGTTTTGCACTTAAGAAAACACTTAAAATAACAGTGGAACAAGATAAAAAATACCAAGTAAAATGTTTGGATCTAAGAGGGAAAATCTTATGATCATATCTTTAAGGAGAATGCTTGTTAAATGGAGAGTAGAAAGAAATGATGGAAGTACTTAACAGTCTCTGTAGGACATTAACAGTAAAACTGTATAAATAACTGTACATCCTACTAAAATTATGGATATTAATGATAATTGCATTTAGAAAGTAGTCCTATTCTACAATCTGTTGTGCTAAGAAACACTAAGCAACAGCTGAACTTTAACTTTAAAGCATTACTTTTCACAGTAGTGATATATGAAGAAATATTAAATCGACTGCATTTAACAAAGAAATGAAAAGTTTATTTGAAATACAATGTGCTGTGATAAAAGGAAAGTTTGTTTCATTACCTTGAAGATTCTTCCTTCAATACATTTAGCTGGGTCCTTACAAATCTCAGAAACAATGTATTGGTATAGTGTGAACAATGGTAAAATCTGTAGGAAAATATTACGTCATCTAGTTATAAATGTCATAAAGGGTACCAATTATAAAAATGTACATTGCAATTATATATCACAAATATATAGATGATATAGAAGTACTGCTTTCACTCCATATACCACCACTACTTCTCTTACACTCTGTGAAGGATGAATGTGTTAAAAAGTTCTTCAGCTGGCTAAAGCCAACCCCTTATACTATCTTATATGTGATTCACAATGTAGAAAGTGAAGTTTCCCCAAATTATTCTCTGTATGTTCAAGGTGGGGTTT
This sequence comes from Phoenicopterus ruber ruber, assembly GCA_009819775.1. NCBI lineage: Eukaryota > Metazoa > Chordata > Aves > Phoenicopteriformes > Phoenicopteridae > Phoenicopterus > Phoenicopterus ruber. Next base: position 52,767,468 of record CM020215.1, on the reverse strand, counting down.
TTTACTACACCATTAGTGAGTAAACCTACTGGAAAGATGGTGATATAAGGGATTTCTAAAACTGGCTGCATTTTGATGGCATAATTCTTTCAGTATAAGTAACACATTAATAGACTTCTGTAAGCTTTATAAAATAAACACAATGAAGGACACAATGAAGTCCTGCAACTGTCTAAGTGAAACAATACCAATAGTAAAATAAACTGGATGGTGATGAGGCTTATTGACAAATTTAATTGTATGCATTTCAAATTGAAAGTTTTTGTAGGGGCATCTAACAAAAAACATTTTAAAACTGAGTTCTAGTAAAGTATACAAACACTGTATTTATTACTATATAATATTTCAGAGAAAGCACATTCCTTCCTAACAGATGTGTTTGTTTATTGAAAATGAAAGAACTTCCAAAATTTAATTACTGTTCAGCTTTTACATTTTTCTTCACTTTAAAATGTCCCCAAGCTTGGAAAATGCTAAAGCATTGTTACTTTTTTGTCAAATGCACTTTTAGTTTTCATAAAGCAGCCTAATAATTCTGAATTTGGATTACAAATGCTTGAGGCAAATGTTTTAATTGTACCCATACAGTTTCCAACTGATATTTGAAGTAGTTCAACAAAATTAGTCTTTGAGGTCTTATTTTTAATAAAACTTGAATCTTGATGTATTTTGATTTAAGTGTCAAATCAACTTAGTGCCCACCATCCAAAACATTCCCACACATTAAGCGTTCAGTGGAAATGAAGCTCTCATCCTGCTGAAACTGCAATTGCTTTGACCATGATCTATGACCTGGATCTATATTCTGCTAGTACAAGTGCAGAAAGAATCGAAAATGTGCATGGCCACGTGAAGCAAGCAGTCAAATTAAATGTCCCTGCCTCCAGGTAACTGTCTGCTCCTTGATCTCACTTGATCTCCCATAGTGAGGGCAGTTAGACAAAGCTTAATAACAAAGTGAACTCCAGTAAAGCAGGCTGGGAAGAAGCAACAACAGGAGGTAAGAAAGACAGACACTTAGCCTGAAGTTCCAGAAGAAAGCAATCCAACAAATGGCTTGCTGACAAAAAAGGGATAACATCTTGCTGCCTCCTCCTCTCTAACTCCTCTTCCATCTCTACCCCCTAACCTTTTCTTACTCCCCTGCTGCCAGCCATGCAATCTTTTCCCCTCCCTTGCAGTGGCTCTGCCACTTGCAGGACCTTTCCGTAAGTGGATTCAACTCATTAAAACAGGAGAAAACTACTTTTTCTGCTGGGGAGTTTTCTGTCATGCTGAGAGTTGATTTATAAAGGTATACAATAATAATCTCCTGACATGAAAATCTATTAGAGCATACAGGACCAAACAGGAACAGAGGTAGAATTGCACCTTTTTCAGTTCTAGTAAGCAATTCAATCTATTTATTCCGATGTACAGCACTGCACATTTGAAAGAAGTTGGATTAAAGTGGAAGTGGTCAGTCATTAAATGGAGGAAATAAGCACATGATCAACATAAGAGGGAAGCTGTAAAAACACTCCATACAGAGGAATAAGAGAACGTGAGAAGGAGAAAGGCAGAAGGGACTTTTATTTACTGAATGTGAAAGTAAAATTATTAAAAGCATTCTGGACATACTGCATTTAAAGTAATTCTCAGTACAGTGTATTTCAAACTGTACATAATAGGAAATTTTCTCTAAAATGCCTAAGCTAAGTGGACCATGTATTGTCATCTTCCTGAATGAACAAGTACCCTGTATATCCTAAAAATTGTAGGCAGCAAGCTATACCTTGCCTCTATCTCTGTGCCACAGAACCTAACCATCTGGGTATTTTGCTAGAGCTTCTGAGGTATCTCATAAGTACACCCACACAAAAAAATAAGACTTGATGTCTTAAAATTCATTTCCAGAGTATAAAAATAATACTTACTATTAAATTTTGTTTTGCACAATGTAGTTCAAACATAAGGAAATTCAGACTTGCAACTACAGTAGAGATATCAGCTCTGTAGCGATCAGAGAACAAGTCGATAGCAGGAATAAGCATATTTGTTTCATATTGTGCAAAGTCACAGTCAGATGTCGGATGTGGAAGAGATGCTCTAAACAGGGTCTGAAAGTAATAATAATGAACTGCTTGTGAAATATGTATAAGCATTAGTGAAATGCTGTAAAACTCCAACCCTTGAGTCTCATCAATGACTTCATAAATGAACCTCAATCAATGTCTTAAGTGTTCAGTTGTTTCCAGACAAAAACATTAAAAATCTTTTTAGAAAAAATGCCTTATGTGTGAACTTGATGGAGGAAAAAAAAACAGGCTGTAAATAGTCTAAGGACAGTATTTCATAGAACAAGCAAAAGAGAAAAACTAATCTATGTATAGAAAAATAATCATGAAAAACTCCTCAGCAAGATTCCCCAGGTAATGACAAATCTTCCTAAAGATCCAATGGTGCTTCTCTCAGATTCCAAGTCAAAGCATCCCAAATCTCTGGAAGCGCTGGAAAAATAGTAATAAATCACTTGGAGTTCTCACCAAGATTTCTTAGATAATTCTTAGGATAAGCATCTGATCAGCAGACAGAAAGAACTTAATAATTTATTCAAACATCTCCATAATCAAGGAAAATGCATAGGTAATATTTGTTGAGATGATTCTGGGGATGTGTTCAAACATTTCTTTACCACCACTGAAGATGTTTCATGAAAAATGTCTTCCATCAGAAGAAAAATCTTTTTATTTTCCCCACAAGCTAAGAAAGCTAGTTTGATTTTACTTAGCCTTAAGTCCTTGCCCCACCATCACCTCAGCCGTCGTTTCTGGGAGAGTTGCTGACTTTAAGGACAGTTAAAAGCTAGTTCCATCCTAGTTCCGCCTTTAACTAGGTCAGCTAGTGCAGCTTAAATCATACAACTTAAAACTGATGTGAACTTTAAGGAAGTAATTTAAATGTTCCTCCTTTAAAAAGGGAGGAGTGCTAACATTGCCTCTGATGTTGGCTATTCCTTCCCAATTGTGTTTATCTTGTTGTAATTAGCAATGATATGCTAGAGAAATATGAATTTACATACTCAGATCTGAGATATTAACAAGCCTAAAGCCTACACCAGAGGTGGAATTTAAATAAGGTTATAAAAGCTTTCCAAATCAAGGAACAAATTATAGGCTTGAACTTCGCAAGGTACAGTGACAGTAATTGATTATATTTTTCAAGACACTCGCCCTGCAAGCTGCTCCTATCCCAATTAATATCAGACCCACTTCAGTCAAGTCACAATTATTTCTACCATTATACAACTGGAACAAATGCTTACTACTATTTCTGTCAAAAGGAGGAATCAAAATTGTTCAGCTTTGTACCACCAGCAATTACAGTGCTAGAAGCTAATCAAAATTCTCCTTTACTTTTGTTTCTTCAACTTGTTCTCCCTTTGCTGAACTTAACGAGGTTTTAAACGTGGCCTAGCACAGGTCACACAGTCACAACCATGGCTGGCACAAGATGTTAGAAAGTGGCATTGGTTTTTTTTGGAAGAAGCCAACTAACTTCCTGATGCTGCACTGGGATGAGTAAGCATTGATTCCAGTGCAGTATGACTGGCAGAATACTTGCAGTTCTTTTTCCTATATCACTTTTGTTACTGGTATCTTAAAACTTCTTTTAAAAGTAAACTGAAACCCTTTTTTCCTCCATAGGTGGTTTCTAAAAGCTTGCAAACTTTATTTTAATGGTCTTATTTTCTTTGTAAATGAAACTGAATCATTTTGACTATCCTCTATTTTTAGAGCAAACTTCTTACAGCGTTGAGATTTTAGTATTACAAACCAATATCTTTCAATGCTAAAAAAGATTTAAAAATTTCTTTTTCTAAAGAGTCTGTTCTTCTGGTTGAAAATTTATGACAATCTGTGAAGACTCTGTACAGATCTGACAGAGAGCACTCTGCTATTGTTGATGCCATCCAGCTCTTCCTGAGCAGAACACTTCAAGAGAAGAAAAATATATTTGACTGCCAAATATTTTAGCCATCTTCACTTTTCCATATTTCATTATTTCTCTGAGACACTAGCCTCGTATTGAAGTGATAATTTTCAGGCTATAATACAGGAATGATGTTAAAAAACAGAGAATAAAAACATGTAATCTAATGTGCATAAATTGTCAACTACCTCTGATCTCCAGTTTTCCTTTACAATCGAAATGAAAAGAGAAATATTTTAATAGAGGGTTATTGAGATTTAAATTTTAGAAGCAATTTGTCAACTTCAGGAATTCTAACTGAAATTGTATTCTTACCTTAAAAAGTATAGCAGAAAAATAGCAGTACTTAGTTCTTAATCTCATCTTTGTTGTTGTCATATACCTAAAGTACAACAAATAATAAGAAATATGAATGTGCCCATCAATATAAATTATTCAAACTCTTTTTTTTAATCTAGTATAATAATTATACTAACACAATCTAGATGTTTTCCATATTGGAAAACAGCTGCCTGTTCTGTAGATAGGGGCTCAGCCATGCCATGCAAAGAAAGAAGCATTTGACCAAAGACATACCTAGACAAAGGGAGTTGCCTAGATTCTCTTTAAAGGAGAGAATCAGCCAATCTAAGTGCAAAATTCATCTCATACAAAACTAGAAAGATAAAGCAGATCAAGCAACTCACCTTAAAGTGCATTTCTTTCCATAAAGGAAGCCTAAGATAACTAGCACATCTGCACTTTCACATGGTAGGTGTCTAGCTAGATGAAATGAATGCCACACAGTACCTCATGAGAGCTTTGAACCATCCTGGGAGCGGGGTACTCCTCTGATCTACCATACTAGAAGTCTTTAATACAATATTAGAATCCTTTAATCTGCATTTTACAGCCTGAGACTAAGTTGCTCTAGAAAGAACAACTCAAGGGAAAGATGTTTAACTACCCAAGTCAGGTCTGAATAGAAAAGATCTGCCTGAGGGAGAAGCCGAGATCCCTGCCAGGATTTGGAATGGACATATTAGCAGTAAAGGCATAGTACACAGTGCAGCAAATATGTGCCACAAGCACCTGTAAAAGCAGCTAGGGATTCGGTCTTGCCTAATTGCACCTGAGACTGCACTACAGCTCAGAATTAGAAGAGCTGTGATTTAGAATCAACTTAAACTCACTCCTTTTCTTCTTGAGTGCTAATTCTGAGTGTGGTAATGCCATTTCATCCTGAAATACCCAGGTTAATACTTTCAAAGCTACCTCTGTTTACAGATATTTTACAGTGCAATTAATATGACCTGCTTCTCAGGTAAGACCATTTACTCAGATGAAGCTCTGGCCTTTCATGGGTATAATGCTTCTAAGGTCATTTAGAGCTAGCTTAGATATTTCTAAATTTTATATTTTGTACATTTTTGTATTGTACAATACATTGAGGAACAGCTCAGAATTACATCCATAGTGTTTTACCAGCAGTCAAGGAGTACCGGACAGAAATATTTATTGATGGTAGACTTTAATACAGTAATTCAAATTTCATTTAGTTGTAATTCACCAGAAAATGAGTACTTTAGGCAGTAAATCTGCCCTCAAGATACATTAATATTTAATATGTGGAATGACTTGGGAGATGTGATATTTCAATTGAAAATCAATATGACTGTAAAATCCTTGCGCTTATGACTTTTTATCATTTTGTTTTATTTCAATGGTCTCTCCATATAATATACAACTGCAATTACGATCAAAGATGAGCACTCAAGAAAAGGGAACAAACAATATTCTCCAAAAGAGCAACTTTCTTCCTGAAAGGAAAAATTCCTCTGCTTTTGACGAGCCTTTTTTATAGCAATTTGTTAGTGTTTTTAAATTAATTTCAAGTTGCCTACTGTCCTGGATGAGCAATTTGTTTAAAATATGGAAGAAATACATATATAGATAAAATACTTACTGAGCTATCTTAGCCACTAAGACTGCTGCATGTAAACATCCCCAAACTCCAGCCTGAGAAAGAAATTTCTGACTAATATCTGTCGATCTTCCAACTGCAAAGCACTCTGTAGCATTTTTTGGAAAACCTAACTCTTGCCAGTTGTTAAGAGCATCAGCAACGTTGAGTGTTTCATCAAGGGCTTGACACCAATATTTAAAAGCAGCTCTGTAACACATAAAAAACGTTCTCATCATATTGCTGACATTTTCCAAAGTGGCAGATAAGACTCGCTTCATTTTACCTTTATTGCCTGAGATATAACTAATTCTGATTAGGTCAAAAACTGAAATACAGTTTCTACAACGCAAAAAGCTACCATTCCTGGTCCACAGACTTATTTGGACTTATAGCAAAATTAAATTGTCAAGCAATAGGTATTACTTCTTAAAAACACATAGAGATGCTTAATTAATTTGCTTAATTGCAATTACCTAGCTAAGAAAAATAAACAATTTCTAGAAAAAAATGCCTCTCAAAATATAGCTAATAGTGAGTTAGAAGAAAGAAGTTATATGGACTTGAGGACAGCACAAGAACTTATAAGACAGTTGAAAGGTATATGAAGGATATTTGCCAATTAAAAAAAATGAAACAATGCTCTTTTTTAATCCAATAACTATGTACCTTTTGTTTCCAGCATAAAAGTGAAGATTTCCGAGTTCTTGTAGAGCCTGAACCTTGAGGTCTCTCTGGTTGTTTATTTCAAGGATTCCTGTTATTTATTTTTTAATCCATTAGAAAAAAGTATTGTCACATCATTAAATCAGTTGCTGAATCTTGAACAAATTTTTCATGAGAAGTAGACATGCATTCACATGTAATTCAATGCACAAATATTTTTTGAAGGATTTATTAGGCTTGCTTATTTTACCTTCAAATGTACAATTTCTTATTTCTACTAACTTTAAAAACAAGAGTAGGCTGTATTTATGGATCTGTTTATCTAAGCTTTTGTATTTTTGTTTTTTTCAGACCTCTCAAATTTCTTCCTCTTCAAGAAATAAACTGGGAAGCAGGTTAGCCATTGGCTCAGCTAAACAACTCTGCCTGCATAAAGCACAGTAGTACCATCCCTGGCTCATTTCTTGATCCCTTACTTCAAATAAAGCCACTTACGGCACCTGTTGACCTGCTACACTTCACCTGTTTTGTCATACAGCAAAAACAGGTAGTAGTGCTGATCTGTAACTGTAAGTGCTGAGTAAAGCCATACTAGAATGTAAGATGGAAGCCAAGCAACTAGGTCTCACATTCAAATGCACAGAATCCGAAAGGTCTGTTTACTAGGAAAAAAAACTACCATGGAATTAAAATGAATCTGCTAAACATTACAGCAGGCAGATTTTTAATTTGGGATTAATCAGTATAACATCAGTGAAGTAATGCTTTTTCATAAGATGACATAACTGTAGAGATTATGAACCAACTAGTAGCTTGTTTAGGATCTAATGCAGATTTTCTGAATCAACAGAAAGAAGGATGTGTATTTCTGGAAACCAGCTTTCAGGCAGCTATAGCTGTCTGACAGAGGAAAATAACACTGGAATAAACATATATGAACACAGATAGGCAGAATGATGTTACATCTTAGCTGTAAACAGAAATTTATGAAAAAAAATTACCAATTGTTTGTTCATAGGAAGAGATAATTACTGAAAGCTGTGACTGTGGTATTGGTTTACTCTCAACCATACTGGCAAAATGAAATTTTTCTTGAGAAAGGTCATGTGGCGTTGGTAGAAAGATGAGTTCAGCTCCCACATTAAATTCCAGCCTTCTATTTGAAGAGATATGACTGCTGATTGCTCTTCCAGCATTTTCTAGACCAGAAAAGTGATTTATATGATCAGTTTGGAAATGTATTATACTATTTCCAGCACACCAAATATTTCCACACCAACATTACTTGAAAAAATACACAATTCCTGTGTACCCTATTTTTATCTGGTTTCCTATGCTATGATTCTGTGTGTCTCCTAATTAAACTCATTGGACATAACTCTTTGGTCAGTACAACCAAATGAAAATATGTGCTCTGTTACAGAAAATAAACTTGGGAATATCTGCCAGTCAGTCTTCTGACAGAGATTTGGCTGCGGACAGACAAGTGACACAGCTGCATAAAAAAAAATTATCATCCAACCATGAGACACAAATCATAGGAAATCAGGCTTAGAGCTTGTGCTTACAGAACTTCACATATAACTTTATATTCTATGTTTTTTCTAATTGTCAATTACAACTAAATCTTGAATTTAAAAAAATCTATTGCTTTCACTCTTTACTATTTTAACTGCATATACACTTTATTAAGTGAGAAACATTTCAATAAGTAACTCACCTTGTGTGTGTGCAAGGAATAATGAAAGTAGTTTTCTGCTGTGTCTCAGTGCTCTGCTGTGATATTTAGACTTTTGTAGAGCTTCTCTAAAACATTTCAGTGTATCATTCACATCAAGAGGTACATAAACTAGGGCTTTCGCTTGGCTGCGATCTAAAAGGAATTAATAATTATGAAGAACAATTTTGCATTACATAAATATATATTTTTAGTAAACCACCCTGCAAAACATATATTTGAACAATTCCATAACTTCAAAACTAAAATATATTAACATAATTGTCACTTTTGTTTCCTGTTGGATTATGAATTAAAGCAAAATTATTAACCACCAGGAACACTTCTGAGCATTTATATCTTTTTCAGTGTTACATTTTAGTTGTCACATGACATCTATATTCCCTGGATTTCATCTGCCCTGAGCATGCCTCAGCTCAGCTCTCTGCTCTAAATTCTGGTCTCTGAAGTCTGGAAACAAATCTTTTACTACAACTGATGATCCTATTTACTACAATTACTATAGTTTCTATGTACCAAACCTGTGAGTTGGCATGCTCTCTCCACTGAATGCATAATATTATCTACTCTTCTTAAATACAGCATTATTTATTGTTTAATGACTTTCCTCAGCTGTATTCAACACAAAGTCTTGTGTCCAATGCGTTGACATATCTGTGATATGAGGAACTATGCTTTACAAACTTCCATTAATGACTGTAACATTTTAATCTTGACTGAACAGAACAACAACCATGTGTTTTGTCACCTTATAGTTCACTTCAGTTTTTCTATTGATTCTATCAATAGCAGTGCAGGTTCACATTAACTTCTGGGTATATTGCTGGATATCCAACAATACTGACAGACAACTGGACCAAGACCACCAAGCTCACTCAACATACTGTAGGTCATCTGGCATCTGGATGACAACTGCTTTTCTCTGCTTTCAGATACAGTCTGAATATATTTGGAAAGGTCTTAACAACATTACTATCCATCCAAAATATCAAGAATAATAATTTGAAGACAAAACTGAGTTTATATTAAAAGAAACATATTATAGGAGCAGTGGAAGACCTACAATAAGGAGGAAAACAAAAAAAAAAAATATCCAGTATGAAAAAAAGGAAAGGGTTTGGGAGAAAAGGGAACTCAGTACTGAAATGTGCTCTAACCTGTATAATCATTTTTCATCTCAGGATAGAAAAAGCATCCAGGAAAAATCCATTCACTAGCAGAATGAGCAACAGGCAGCTGTAATTTCTGTCCTATGTAGTTTCTGCAACTCATCTAAAAAGCAAGTTTTGTTTCATGATAATTGAATAATATTCAGAAAAATTGGTTTGGTGCTTAAAGCTAAGTATCTAAATACTCAGTAATATGACAAAATAAAAAAGGACTAATTTACAAAGACACTAATGACCCATAACTAGTACCCTTGTCAGTAAGAGGTGAAACATTCACAACACCTAAATATTGGATATGTGTTTATATGTTAATAAATTAAATTTGTATCTTATTTGGTATTTGCCATAATCATGAGCGACTCATTGATGTTCAGCAAATATTCCACCTTTCTTTGTCTAGATAAATGCATGCTTGCAAAGAACCTGTCTGTAGGTATGCCTCAAGAGCGCACTGCCTATAAAGCACAATGTAATGCTGCATAAGGATATACAAAATAGCTCTAAGCAAATAACAGAAGCGGTCTAACTCTGTCAGAGAAGCAAACTTCCAGACTTCTATAAAGGGCTAATCCAGCACAGACATTTTATTTTGCTAATGTAGCTACATCACTTCAGAAGCAAAAGAACCAATTCAGAGAGTTCTAGACACTCTGAATGGCACTGCATTGTGCAAAGTAGCCATATCCTCCAAATTTGTAACTTGATGACGTCTTTTTTGAACAATCCTTATTACTGTTAACTAACATTAGTCTTCATTCTGTACGTTCTCTTTCAAAACTATGATTACTTTTCCACATATTGCTCAGACAACAGTAGGATGTGATGGTTTGCCACACTGCCCTTTTTTCAGACAAAAAGGACTACGTTCTGAACAGCAGGGCCTGAAAGAAGTCAGCAGGAAACAGCCTTACAGAGACAAGACAGAGCACCTCGGCTGCCCTTCGCAAGCCAGGAGTGTCTTCTGAGTCCCTGCGAGCCCTGGGCAGCAGTGCGCTGTCTCCAGGCAAAGCACTGGCTCCTGAACCCCATGTTCATGTTCAGAACAAACCCGTTTTTGGAATTCCAAACCCCACTTCCCCCCCCACTTCAAGTCCTGTGTTTATATTAGTAATAGAAACATATTAAAAATATCAACCATGCAATTGACTTCAGCAAAACTTCTTAAAAATAAAACTCAGGTTAAAAAAAAGGAAAATCCTAATTTTTAATAGCTAATTCCATGAAAAATTTCCAAGTGGCAATGTCAGTTTACTAAATATATAGAGCCATGGCTTTTAACGAGAGGAACTTGCTGAGCAGCTTAGGGTTTTTTGTTGGTGATCAAGTTTTTCAAGTTTTTTATTGGTATTGTCAGTGTTTAGGTTAACTCAATTTGATTAATCTTGGTCTTTAGGAGCAGTGTTCCAATGCAGAAACAAAGCAATCTCTTTGTATTTAATTTTAATTAATCACAAAGATTGCACAATATCCAAATAAATGTTTTCAGGTTAAAAGAGCGGCATCAAGAACTAACATGAAATTAGATTTAGGCTCATAATAGGGAATGAGTACATTATGCATGGAAGAAATGATCTCTGGGTCATCAGGTCCAGACCTCTGTTGCTGCTGGAATCATGTCATATAAGCCTCTTCATGCACTTCAATCAATTATCTTCATTAATTTCTTACAATTTACTATTTGTGAACATTATGAAAAAGCATATTAATCTAATCAGTGAAAGTACTTCTCTGTATTTAGTTCACATTAAGAGTCAGTGCCCAAAAAAGAAATCTGCGGTTCACCTTATGTGCATTATCAGACAGATACTTTATGAATTGAGATTCATGGCTGTCTGGGCCACTGAATTGCTGTATTCTTTCCAGCAGCTGCCTCTGAGCATACACCAGCAGCGGAGTCACTTGTTCTGTGTATCTCTCACTGAAAAAAAGCAAAGTATATTAATTAAGCAAAATAATGGTGTATTTAACTATATAATGTTGCTTTTTAGTTTTTATTAGAGTTGGTGCGACTTACTGTGTAAATATGTTAAATTGTACAGCTATGTGTACGAGGGCTTCCCACTTCTTCATTTGATATAACAATTCTATTGTTTTAAGAATCAGATTACATATCCATTTCAAGTCAACCACATTCACATCATCCAGGGGAGACTGTGGATGGAGATTAGAACCACCATTCTCATCCATAATACCTCCTAAACAACTGGGAATGCAGAAGTCTCCTTCAGGATCCACAATCTACAGTGAAGAAACATTATTCTACCTGTTATTTTCAAACTTGTTTTTAGGACAAATCAAATTCTAAAGATTAGAAAATACTGTAATCCTCTAAAAACTTGTTACAGAGAATAACTTGGAGATATCAGAATATAATGCAAGAGAAAGAAAACTATTTCTACTGAAGATGTGATAATAAAGAGTATACTGTCTTAATAAAAATAATTTTTACCTTAAGAGACCTGCTTGCTTGTAGTTCAGTTACCATATCAATGATCATGTCTGATGCCAAATAAAATGGCAACCAGATGGTGTTCCTAAGAAAACCCCTGGTAATGGGAAATGCATCCGTATGGGAATGTGAATGGTCAGCAATCAATTGTAATTCTTGAGTATAGTTCCAAAGCTCTCTACAAGCGTTTTGAAGCAACGTCCAGTGGCCACCACGGTGAGCAAGAACCTATGCATACCATTCAAAATATAATTATGCTTTGGAAATACAGAAATTTAAAGCTTCACTCTTTTATTGCAAAGCTTAGGTATAAGTAATCTTTCAAAATTACAGTCTATGGATCATCCTTAATAACAGCTCATTCAATATTTCAATTTACATAAAGCATTATAGAACCTTAATTTGGAAATTTTCATAGAAGAACTAATTTGTATTGAATTTAATTGTTGCTTTTGGCGTGAGAATAAGAAATAAAAATTAATTCACACCACCTATACATGTGTTTTTACTTGGTTTTAGAAGGGTTTATGGGAAGAGTAGTCAGTCTGCATTTCCTTTCAATTACTGGTCCTTCTGTTTATACTACTGAGGCATTTACTAAGACCTGTAAAGGGAAAGGTAAGTCTGCAAGTATTTTCAGAAAGATTTAACAAACATGAGAAGGAAAGTTGCAAAGATTAAATGAAAAATAAAACATTTATATAAATTATTGTATGTTTGATAGAAATATACGTTATGATAGGTGATATGTCTGACATTTCATACACTGTACTTGGACATTTTGCAGAAGATGAGAAATCATTCCTTTCTCCCACTGAAGTTTTTTTGAAGTTCTGAAGTGTGGGGGTTTTTAATATAGAAGGTAGTAAGTATTGTAAGGCAATGCTTAGTAATAAATAAATTTTTTAATAAGAAAGTATATCTTACCACTGCTCTTCTTAAATGCAAAAAGATTTTTGTAAAATGCTCCAATAAAATGCTATTTGACAGAAACTGGCTGTATTCTTTGGGGGAATGAGAGATGGATATTTCTGTATCATTTGTTGTTTGAGTTTGAGGAGTACCTGTTCCACTCGGTTTAATGCTGTGCTCAGAAGATTTATCTATACCTGAAGACAAAAAGTTCACTGGTTAAAAATGAGTTAAAGTTCTCAAACAAATAAAAAAAGAAAATATTATCAGCCAGCTAAGATTTTCCTGTGGCAGCTAAATACTTAAATGTTAGGAAATGCCAATGTTAAGGTTATCATATTTACAAGGTTATGATATTTAAAATATAAGATGCTTTTACTTAAGCATTGGGAGAAGCAGGCATAAAAAAAAAAAATCAGCAAAATAATAATGTGTACCAAATAGTTTTCAGCCTCAAAGCCAAAACACAACCCTCATAGAAGTTAAGTTTTAGGAAGAAATCACTGTGTGGAAAGCGCCATGTGGAAAGAGCCTTTCTCAAACCGAGGCCTCTTAAAAGGAGAAGATAGGAAGAAGAGACAACTTCTGACAAATTCTGTGGTTTGTGTAGCATTGCTTCATTATTTTATTCAATACCAGATATCCTCCAAGGGGAAACAAAGGCTCATGATCGTGGGATACAGTAATATCTGAGCTATAGGTTTCAGGCAGAAGCTAATTTCAAGCTAAACAGTATTTGAACTCTATGGCAAACTACACACTTCATGAAATTCTTTCATTCAGAATTGCTGCAAAGGCTAGGAGGTAGTAAACAGGATTTTCATTAGCTTTCAGCAACTTTCAGTGATTCAGTTCTCAATGACTTGTAAGCATCAAGACAAAAGAGTATAACTAAAAGTAAGCTGTTGCAGAGAACCAGTGAATTCAACTGCTAGTTTTTTGTCACACCTCCTTGGAAAAGGCGAAGAGGATGGTTGATTCCTACCTAAGGAAGTCCTACATGGAATGATTGGAGAATTTTGCTCCCTATAGCTGTGGCAAGAATGTGTTCCCTGAAGCGCTATTGAAAAGACCAGGCTTGTGATTTTTTCTTGAACTTACAGTGGCTAGGCAGACTACTTTGCATTGACTTGTATGTTATCACCAACATCTGAGGTAATCAAAGTCCTACATTTCACAATTCCCTACGAACAGGAGCCTCTTGTCTCCTGTTGAAACCTCACAGGATGTTACTGAGAATAGCTGAGATAACAGAACAGTCAAACTACTGACCTGTCAGCCTCACCTCTGTGCCTGGGAAGATCATGGAACAGATCCTCCTAGAAGCTATGCTGAGGCACGTGGAGGACAGGGAGGTGATTCGAGACAGCCAGCATGTCTTCACCAAGAGCAAGTCCTGCCTGACCAACCTAGTGGCCTTCTATGGTGGAGTGACTACATCAGTGGACAAGGGAAGAGCTACGGATGTCATCTATCATCTGGACTTCTGTAAGGCCTTTGACACGGTCCCCCTCAGCATCCTTCTCTCTAAATTGGAGAGATATGGATTTGATGGGTGGACTGTTGAGTGGATGAGGAGTTGGTTGGATGGTCACATCCAGAGGGTAGTGGTCAATGGCTCAATGTCCAGATGGAGATTGGTGACAAGTGGTGTCCCTCAGGGGTCCGTACTGGGACCAGTACTCTTTAATATCTTCATCAATGACATAGTGGGATCAAGTGCACCCTCAGCTAGTTTGCGGACGACACCAAGCTGAGTGGTGCAGTGAACACACCTGAGGGACGGGATGCCATCCAGAGGGACCTGGACAAGCTCGAGAGGTGGGCCCAGGCAAAACTCATGAGGTTCAACAAGGACAAATCCAAGGTCCTACACCTGGGTCAGAGCAACCCCCAGTATCAGTACAGGCTGGGGGATGTAGGGATTGAGAGCAGCCCTGCCGAGAAAGACTTGGGGGTACTGGTGGATGAAAAGCTGGACATGAACCAGCAATGTGCGCTCACAGCCCAGAAGGACAACTGTATCCTGGGCTGCATCAAAAGAAGCGTGGCCAGCAGGTCGAGGGAGGTGATTCTGCCCCTCTACTCCGCTCTGGTGAGACCCCACCTGGAGTACTGCGTCCAGCTCTGAAGCCCCCAACACAAGAAAGACATGGACCTGCTGTAGTGGGTCCTGAGGAGGCCACAAAAATGATCAGAGGGTTGGAGCACCTCTCCTATGAAGACAGGCTGAGAGAGCTGGGGTTGTTCAGCCTGGAGAAGAGAAGGCTCAGAGGAGACCTTATTGCAGCTTTTCAATACTTGAAGGGGGCTTATAGGAAAGATGGGGAAAAACTTTTTAGCAGGGCCAGTTGTGATAGAACAAGGGCTAATGGTTTTAAACTAAAAGAGGGAAGATTTAGACTAGATATAAGGAAGAAGTTTTTCACAATGAGGGTGGTGAAACACTGGAACAGGTTGCCCAGAGAGGTGGTAGATGCCCCATCCCTGGAAACATTCAAGGTCAGGCTGGATGGGGCTCTGGGCAACCTGATCTAGTTGAGGATGTCCCTGCTCATTGCAGGGGGGTTGGACTAGATGGCCTTTAAAAGGTCCCTTCCAACCCAAACTATTCTATGATTCTGTGATTCTGTGAAATGTGAAAGACAGAGAATTGAAGTAAAAGTGGTAGAAGATAAAAAATTGATCCTGAGGTAGCCTCTGCCACAGGAAAACACTGGGGAGCAAGCAGTAGAGAAGGAAAGCTAAATTATTCTACTTAACATTTGAAAGATAATAATAAACTTGTCTATATGTTTAAGAAAGACTTGCAGAATGGCCCAGGAAATTATTCACCTGTTAGGAAATGTAAAGGTAATTACAGACCAATTAACAACCACAGAAACCGATAAAAATTATCACTGCATTTAGAATAATCATCTAGAATATTATCAGTTTAATAGGTCTAGGTAGTGTGGCTTCTGCAAACCAAAAGCTAGTATTACTAATTTATTAGAATTAATAAACTTGTTACTAAAGTATAGGATAAAGAATAACCGCTTGATAAAAAGTAACATATTCATCAATACAATAAACAATGCTCAGAGTTATTATAAATGCCCCATTATTGACCATGACTTCTTTTATACTAGGTATGCCAAAAAGAGAAAATACAGAGGCCACTTTTGAAATCCAGAAACATCTTCTCTTTAAATTGGCATGAGTGTTTTTCCACAGGTGATGTGGAGAACTGATGATGGAGGTCAAGATAGAAATTAAGAGAAAGAAAAAGTTAAGTTGAAACTGATTCCAGTTGTGCACCCGTTGAAAGTTCTTACAAGTTTGTTTTTCGGTCATTCCTGACTTTTTAAGGAGAGGAGGAGATGGTGTTCTCATGTTATTCTCTACAGCTTCTCTCACCACTACAGTGCCAGAATTATTTAACGAGAATATTTCAGGATCCAAAATATTGTAACTGCAGAACAGGAGAAAAAGAAGAGAGCACAAAAAAAACCCAGATATAATATTAAAAAGAATTTTGATATATACACACAAAATTCAGTTTGTCAAAAGTGAGTTTTGATTACTTTCCAGCAGCTTTAGGAATCAGAAATAATGAGTGATAGCCAAAAGTTATAAGGAACCAAAAAATAGCACAGTATAGTCAAGTAAGCAACCAAAAATGTGCATGTCACCTGCCACATGATGGAAAGCAAACTTGTTACATAGTAAACCAATTTGCATTTGGAAGCTGAACTGTTCATATGATAAACTGACTGGCGATATTGTAATTCAGATCTGTTTGCATTAATGGCAGTATCACAATAATCTATATTAATAGCAATCACTGATAATGCAGTAAGATATACCTGTCCAGATGCTGTGAACCACACATCCCAATGTTATATTGCTCTTCCAGTTTCTTTTTAAATAAGTTGTAGTGTGCAACTGCCAGATAGATATTCATCTGAGACCGCCAGGGCATCTCTTCAAGACATATTTGATGAAACTTCTTTCGGTTTAAGTAATTACTCACAATTGGTTTCAGCAGTAGCACTAAGGTGTGACAAGCTACTTTTTGCAACACTTCCTTGAATTTCCTGAACCAAAATATATGAAGTAGAAAAATGAAACTGTGTTTTCTTGAAGCTCTAGAAAAGAATATCATGGTAAAGATACATGGAAGTATCCCATTGCATATCCACAGACTTGCATTAACTCAGAAGCGCATGACATATTTCTAGCAAAAGGATTTTTCCTGCAGTCAAGAAAAGCAATTATGCTTTCCCTCTTTAAGTGCACTTGACACACTAAATCCTATCTTATATTTTACCAACTTCCATAAGATATTTGTCTTAGTACTTAAAAAAAGTTTAGCTCTGTGTTTGAAGTTATTTGTACCTGAATCATCCAAACAAATGTGTTTCACACAGTCTGTTCAGGAGATGGAGAGTCTACTATTATACTACAAATTTGGATTATTCTTTTTATTGCTGTGTTTTGGTAGCTAATCATCCTCAATGTGAAGAAAACGTTTTATTTCAAATTTAGATGCCTGGCTTTTTAATTTTCAGCCATAGATTTTTTTATGTTTCTCTGCCAGATCAAACAATTCTGTATTACCTGGCACACATACAATGCTGTAGTCAAATCAAATCTCTTTTTTTTTCCTTATAAACTGTAAACTGATCCCTTTATCAATCATCTAAATTATTTTTCTGCCTGTTTTCCACCTTTAAAATGGCAGAACAGTATACTGTATACAAGGTTGATTATATTCTACAGCAGTATTATTATGCAAGATACAAAAGAGTAGCTGAAAAAGCAAAAACCCCAGGATAAGTTAAACATCCCCTCTTCCACTGAAAGCCATGAAAATGATGTTAAGTAAGGTGAGTTTTTTCTGTCAAGGAGGAAAAATGGACAGTTTAGGTAGCTATTCAGAAGATAGTGTATGGAAGACTTTTTTGAGGTTCTTTATTTAAAACACTTCCAGAATCAGTTACGTGATTCAGATATTTCTAGTTTACTACTTGCTAATTGCTGGAAGCCTAAGCGACCAAAGCACCAGGTAATGAATACTACAAATTCTTTTAGGTCATAAGGTACCATAATTAGCGAGTTAACCAAACATATACAATTATCTGCCAAAAGAAGAGGTGAATGAATTTTCATTTGTTTCTATCAAGAAACAGTTTTCAAAAAGCTGCAGAACAAATAATCCAAAAAGATTAGCAAAAGGATGACAAAAATCACTCTGAAACTACCTGAACATCAGGAACAAATAAACATTCTTTATTAGATTTCTAACAGGTAAGCTCCCCAACACAGTTTGAAAAGCATTATAGTATGCAGATTAACATAGCTTTTCCACCATGATGAATCAACATGCTCAAGACTGAAATATGGTCTTTGATTATTAATACAAAGAATTCAAAATCTTCAACAGTTATTCTCTGAAATAGAAATGAGATAGATTTTGTTCCCTTGAATGGAAGTCAATTTTATACCAAAATAAAACAGAAAAGTGAGTGGACTGCACACAAATTCATCCCTTTGATAGAAAAAAGTTTTAAAATACACACTTAATTGTAAACTAAATTGCAGTCAAAATGTTTGGGTTCTATATATGAACCTGACAACTTATGTTCATTTACCTTTGTGCTTCTGAAGATTTCATTATGTTTGGATGTTTCATGACATACTGTCTAAGAGTCTGTCTTTTTCGAACAGGACTCGAGGCTTCTTTTCTTGGTTTCTTCAAAGTTGATGCCTCTGGTTTCTTTAAAGGTGAGGACTCCATACTCTTTAAAAAAAATCTTCCATGAAAATCTTAAATATACTTCAAATACTTATTTATACCTACATTATCAATTAGTTGATGTATACAGCAGTTTGGCTTATGCAGGAACAGAACAGAAGGGAAAATAAATTCTGGAACTGTTCGTAAAAATAAGAAGGCAAAAGAAATATTTAACATTCCAGAAAGCTTTACAATTTTTCTGGAAGGTATATGTCAAATGCCTGACACTAAGAAGCCAGCCAGGTCCTCAAATATTTTCTTTCATATACCAGTGGTTTTCATCTCAAAAATATTGATAGTTCTTTTTCTATTATTATAAATAGTAAAACTTCGCAATGCAAAAGCTCAGACAGAAAACCCTTTCCCTAATCTATCTCAGATGCTAGCAGTATTACAGCATTACTAGAGGGTTATGAGGGACAAAACTCTTCCTCCAAAACAATACAAATCCATTAAGATTATTCTTACCTTCCAATAAAAGCAAAAATTTATTTCAAAAGTATTCGGAACAAAAAGCCTTTATTGTACAATTAGAACATCTGCACAAGGAGTTAATCGTGAACAATTACTCATTAAAAAGTACAACATATTGTACAAAAAGGCCTAAACTGATCTCCTTTTCTTAATGTGATGGTACCCAAGGCATATTGGTTTTTTTAAAGGGAGCTGATGAAAGGTAAGTTTTTATTGATTTTGGAATGCATTACTCTGACTCATCTCAAATTCCTCACAATTGTTGGTCTTTCAGATAAATCCCATGACAACTTTTCTTCCTGTTTCTAGGAGTGCAGAGGTAAGCTGAGGACTAGAGTTTGTATCCCAAATTTTAGCAATTATGTGTGTGTCTAGCTGAGGTTTTTATGAGACAGCTTTTAAAAATTTATTTTTATGGTTATGGTATTGCTGCTCAATAAAGACATACATGACTCCTTAAAAACAAAACTCACTTTCTGTAACTCCACAACTCCTGTAGTGTATCTATCTGTGCCTTCTGGCAGAGTGGGAGAACTTGTTTCTTGTGTTGAAATTCCATCGATACAGAGAAGGTGATCGTTCCTCCTGACAAACAAATAATGTTAAAATCATTGTCATCATTATCATCATCATCATCATCATGTTAAACTCCTTTTATAGTTAAAGGGTTATCTTTGAGAACAGGTAAAGCACATGCAATTCTTATTTCATTGGGAGTTCTAATTCAGCAGGTTTTCTTTCCTTCTTCCCCTTCAGAAAATAGCAAGTGCTCACTTTCAAGGTTTATTATAGAAATCTGAATCTATAGGTAACAACTATCTCACCTTCCTAACTCCTAGTAAAACAAAATAGTTTGCTTCGTTAGCCAAATTCTACTATGGAATTCTGCAAATAACTTCTTCATGTCCTATTTTTTTGGTCTTTTGTAACAGCTATTCCTGTTCCCTATAATATGTCTCCTTTTCATTGATTATTTGCCTTTCAAATTTTAGAGATACTAGTGTGCGTTTTTAACAAAGTTATAGTTAAATTTCTTTGGGATTCTTTTAGGTAAGTGTCTACAATTTGCTTCCACTTATCTTTTCAGTATAGAATTTTTTTTAGACACTACAGTAGGCCTTTGATCAGTTTGCTTTTGATTTAACACAACATACTTTTATAAGTTATCCCACTGCCTCATAATAATGGCAAATGGCCATATTACCAAATGGTGTCTGCGAAAAGGAAAATCCCGGGAATTGCTAGTGGCAGACAGGAGTTTTGAACAGACACATCCAAGGGAGAAGTCTCCATGTATAATGAGGTCACAATACAGTATTTTCTGTAGCTATATAATCCCTCTGTGTTCATGGAACTTCTGCAGACTAGGAGCCATGGAAATGGCTCCAGATGGGTCTTCTACCAGGTACAATTTACAGTTTCTGCTGTAACTGTGACACTGGTGAACCTAAGTAGTAGTTTTTCACTACTACTATAATAGACATCTACCTTTTCAAGTAAGCTTGCACATTGTCTGCCCATTCCAGAACGCATTGAAACTTCTCTTCATTCAAGATTTTGTGCAAAACTTGAACAAAGAACTCAAGAAAACGTGGCTTCTTTCTGAATTTCATCACTGCAATAAAGTAACAAATAATTAACACAGTTTTTGTATTTATGCTATAACAGGTTTCTGAATTCAGCTATAATTACAGCTATGTATGTCTCAAAGCACATATTTATGTCATGTTGCACGCTGATGAAGAAAGGCATATTGATACTAAAATCAGATAGGTCATGATACACAATAGCAGTGGCTAAATACTTCTTCCTGTAACCGGGCATCCAGAATCACAAGTTCACTCTATTTACACTCCTAGAATGACAAACATTCTAGGGACTGAGAAAACAGGTTTGGAACTATTTTTGTATCATGCAGTACACAGCGCAAAAATATTTTCTAACAATATTCAACATGCCTAATTGTACACATGCCTGAAAATCCTGAAAAAACAATAAAGCAAGTATAAACAAAGTAACTGCATCCTATTCACTTAGGTTGCTCTTCTCAGTGACAGTCACATCAGTGTACAAGCACCACACAGTTCTCATTGCAGCAGTGGAGCTGTACTGTCTAGATTTTCAGCAGCTTTTTAATTGTTTGCAAACTGCTTTTACTGTTTGGCTGTCTTCATAATTTTTTACCATCAAGAAATAAGTGAATATTTCTTCCATCTGAAAGCTATACTAATTTTACAGGCTAGGCTCCATTGTTGTTTTGAACACCAGTATTAAAAAAAATAAGGCAGTGGCAAAGGCCACATACCAGAATCTTAAATCCTATTTCAAAAATGCAAGTGTTCTCAGACTTTTGTGAATTCCTCTTTCAGTAACATAATTTAATGTGGAAATGGGGTATCTCAATTTAAAAAGAACATTCCATACAAACAGAATCTTTAAAAACTTGACACAACTTTAAAAAAATGAGCTCATTTTTAAGGTTATTAGAAAATAAACATTATTCAAATTATTTAAAATATTAGTATTTTATATACTTAACATCTAAAATAATTTGTTGCAAGTATTTCATACACTTCTAAATGTGACTATATTAAGAACTTTTTTTAAGCTATGTTTTACTTGATTTTCTAAGTTTGAGAACAAAATGAAGAGGAAGTTGCCAAGAGCTTATTCCAAGCAAGAAATAGATAGCTTTACTGGCAACCTTCTGAAGTAAACAAGCCTTTACAATTAAAATAAACACCAATTATCCTACCTTCTCGATAAGCACTGTTTGATGTCCAACATGAAATTATAGGGTAGAGGAACAAAGGATCTTCCTGTCCTGTAAGCTCTGATCCACGTGCTACATCAATAACCAAATCAAATCCATTATGACAAGCAGTGATAGTGTACAACAGAAACTCTACCTGGAATTGTAACTGAAGACTAGAAAAATCCTTCTTTAGCACAGAGTTTGCTTTTAAATCTCTCACTGTAATCCAGAGAGAAATTCAAAAGCTTGCTTTTTTTCTTCGAACATAAGTAGCTGTGCCACTTAAATAATGAAGAGGTTACTCATGTGACTGATGAACTTCCAGCTACTATACTAATGACCAGGATGTCTGGAGTTCATCAGAGATCTAACAAAGGTCCATACAAATCATCTGTGGAGGAGGATGTGCAGTAAGGACATGTCCAAAAATGTATTTAAACCTATACAGCATGAACTGAACACATGATGCTACTAGTGACTAGTGCTTACATACATGCTCGGCATATGGATAGCATAAGTAGGTAGAGGAATTTTTTTTTTCTTCACCTACATATTTATATAAATATATGAATACAAATGTATTTCTATTCTATAAGTAATATGTTAGATATAGGTGCAAATAATTTATACAATATGTAGGTATAAATAGTATATATAATATATAGGAGAACAATAACTTGGATTCAAGCTTCCAAGAGTTAAACACAACTGTGTTAGCAGCTGATGAGCACCAGAACAATGTTACACGTCTTAGTTGCTATTTTGCCTTAATAAAGAAACATGACCTACAAATTTTGTGCTTAGGCAAGTTCTGTGGTTGAAAAAGATCAATGCAGCTAGTCCCTGAAAAAAGCGAGGTTAAAAATGCACTCTGGAACAACCAGCTGTGATAGTGGATCAATAGCTACACCCTCCAGTGGCAGCAGTCACTTGAAGTCTGTTGAATGGAAATAATGTCCAATTAAATAGGACAGACAGCAGGACAAGCAGATTTTTTTATTTTCTCTTTAGGACAAGTCACACCCTTTATTAGTACTCTCTCCCGTTTGACAAGTTCAAAAATATATTGCTTCAAATGAGCATTTTCCCAATGAATAATACCTCCCAAAAAAATTTAAATGGGAAAACATTTGAAATTTCAGAATTTAAATTGTACCATGTATGAAATATTTTGGTTTTCCCAGTTTCTTACAAAAGAGACAGATTCAGCTCTTTTTAATTTTTCTCGTAGACTATCATCAATAGAATGCTAAGTGTTGATCCACTTTTAAGGGTTTCCTATGACAAGTTTTTTTCCAAAATATTTTTAACAGCATGCCCTACGGGTGTGCACATTGTCCCAAAACACTTATACATATTTATAAGGACAGCTGTAAGCTTTGTTATTTGTTCGGCATGGCCTCAGCAGAAGAATCATCTTCAATTTGTATTCTGAAACTTATTGACAAATATGCTATTTCGGCAACAGAGCAGACTTCAGCCATCAAGTATTTGCCAATTACTGAAAATGTGTTCTTCTCTAACTGATCAACTCATTAATTTAACTTTCTATTAAGTAAGAATAGAACATCATTTTATTAAGTAATCAATGTAATTTTCAATTAACTTACAGAATTAATTCATTGTGTAACTTGTTCTGCAGGAATGCAGGCATCAATGTCAGCAGCAAAAAATGAAGGATCAGTGCACAGGTGAATGGAATTTTTGCATCACTCTTTTTATCCTATTTATTACAGAAATGCTTTCTCTTCTAAGACAAATGCATACACAGAGATGATGGACGATAACTAGAACATGAGTCAGCAGCATACCCCTGCAGCAAAGACCAGTTGCATACTGGGCTGTACTCAAAACAGCACAGCCAGCAGGTCAAGGGAAGTGATTATTCCCTTCTAGTCAGCACTTGTGAGACCACATCTAGATTACTATGTTTGGTTTTGGACACTGTAGTACAAGACACTGACACACTGGAGTAAGTCCAGTGAAGGGCCACCAAGATGATAAGGAGCTAGGGCACATGGCAAAGCAAGAAGAAGCTGAGAGAACTGGAGTTATTCAGTCTTAAGAAGAGAAGGATAAGAGGAGTCTACACCTACCTAATAGGAGGAATGCAGAATGTGGAGACAGACTGTCCTCACTGATAGAACAAGAGGCAATAGACACAAGCTGGAAATCAGAAAATTCCAAATAGATATAAAGAAAACCTTTTTAACCATAAGGGTGGTCAACTATTGGAGCAGGTTGCCCATAAAAGTTGCAAAATCTCTTTCTTCAGAGAGATTCAAAACTTGATTGGACAAGACCCAGAGCAACCTGATCTAATTGTAGCTGTTTCGAGCAGAGGGTTGGAATAAATGCCTTCCAGAAATGCCTTCCAATCTAAATTATTCTGATTCTATCCAGGCTCCAAAGAGTACAAGATGCCATGTAAATATAATGGGAAAAAAAATCAGTAGTGGCTCTGTGGCTTAAGTTCTAATCAAATTTCTTTTATAAGTCCTACTTATTAATTCATCTAACTTTAGCAGAACTATTAGCCTGAAAATTCTTGTGCTTAGTCCAGACTCCAAGATATTTTAAAGTTGATATATTCATTCCTGAGTTACAAGGTAGTTAAATGCTAGTATACATGCAATTCCTCCACAAAAAGGACAATTTCTGTTGACTTTCTTCAGGAAGCCTTTTCTCCACTAAAATTTCCTGCAGTGGTCATTACTACTAGCACTGGTAGGATAGTAAGACATGCTATAAATGGACAATGGTCTTTGCCCCTGCATTTTCTGATTTAGGAAGATAAAGCAAGCTTAAAGAACATGGAACCCAGTTTACACAGATTGGGAGAACATATATATTTGCAGAATACAACAAAATGACCATTCCTTTCTAAGAAGGAATGAGTGTTTTGGTGGAAATGATGAAAAAGATGAATGAAAGTCATTATACACATCACTACCAGGTATAAATAAGATCACTGAAATTATGATTTTGGTTGATTTATCATGGAAGATATATGAAATAAAAGTACTTAGGTAAATAATTTTTACAAATACAACCATAGAAAATTCCACAGAAAAAGGTAAGAAGTGTTTTAATAGTACACTCACTTGGTTTTGTCAGTCTGAGGAGATTTGATTCAAGAGCATTTAGATTTTCTGTTGCTTTTTCCATTGCAGCTAAATGGGATGTCTTTGCAGAAGTGGTCTGAAATATCCAATACTTAGTTATGAAAACTTTGCTTTTACCTAACTAAAACCAGCAAATCAATAGTGGAGTTTAGGTTAGATCCCAAGTCTTCTAATTCTATATCTGAAATATTGTCATTATCAATATTGTCTTATTTTTCTTTTCAAGCGAAATAAAATTGATGCTCATAAATTTTTTTTAGTATGGCTTCAAAAACCTGGCCATGATTCATTCTTGATTGATCTCCAAGGGAGTGAGTAGAGTTGCTCTGCCACCAAATAAATTTTTAGGGAAGTCCCACATGCTACTACAACAACATATTTGAACAGATTGTTTGACAAAATATGTTGTTTTCCAGAAAGGATAATGTTTTGTAGATTATTTACTGCCTACAGAAATCAAAATCTTCCTCTGGAAAGGAAGTTCTTTCTTTCACTTCGATGAAAATGTAATTTTCAGTCAGCTCTACTTGGCTGAAGACATTATATTGTTCCTATGATCTTAGATTCCTTTCTGGTTTTCAGTATGAACCTGGGAGCAGCTAACACAAACTCAGCAATAAACAATAGAGAAAATTTTGTCCTGGATCCTATCAGTGTCCTACAAATTTTCTTACAGAAATTCTTCCCTGTAAGCTGATTGACTTTTTGTCCCTCTCTTTAATATATCTCAGTTTCATGCTCACACTGCTTCCTTTCTTCCTCTGTCATTATTCCTACTTTCATACCTCTTTTTCAAATCTCCTCTCCAGTAAAATCTCTTCGACAATTATTTAAAGAAAAAACAGACAGAAAAGTATGGAGAATCAACATTTTACTCTGATTCTAAGTTGCAGGAAATCCTCACGACCTGCTGCATCTCTTTTTAAGTATTAAGGTCTTTGAGGTTGAAAATTCTTCCTCCATTGAGAAGTATTTTTCAGTCTACACAATTCCTAAGTTACTCTCTTATTATGACTCAGTTTCAAGCAGCTGCTACACAAAATGAGAGGCTAAGTTTCTACATTATTTAGGATATTTTTCTTCTTTACTCATACAATTCTTTAATTATTTTTTCTCTCTAATAAAGCATTCCTGGAAACTATATGTGAAGATCAGTTAGGGATGCTTGTATAAATATCTGCAGGATCCTCATGGCTCTGAACTGTAATATTGCTAACCCCTCTCCAGTTCAACAAGATGAGACCCTGTACTCACTGCAATCTGCAACTAGTCTTAGCAAAGATGGCTACAATTACATAGAAGCCTCTCAGCTGTACTTTGGGAACTCTTATTCTACAAGGAAACTCTTATTCCATAAAATCACTTCTAAAACAAGAAATTAATAAAAATAGTCTTCAAAATAATAGAATACAGTATTTAGAGAAAAGAAAAAGTAAAAATCAGAGTAATTACTTCAACTTCTTTGTTAGTGTGTGTTTCTTCAGTTTTCATAGCTCCTGACAGGCAGGGTGAGGTTGTTGGCGAGGAATTCAACAATTTTTTCCCGTAGTTAACAATAATTACTGCTAGTTCATATTCTTTCCATGAACGTAGTACCTATTAAAGAATCATCTGTTATATATTTTGGTTTTGCATAACATGTAATGTTTCATTATTGTCTACTTATAATTGTCAAAATGCATGAATACTATAAATAGAAATTAATTACTCAATACTTAAGTTTCCTTTCATAAAAAAAACAGGACTATAGACCTGTAAAAAAATTGGAATTGCAGATATGTTATCTATGTGTTCTACTTCTGCTTAACCTTTCCCTTAGAGAACTGAAAGATTTAACCAGAAGTACCTATTGCTGTGATTGACATTCTCCCTGTTCTCAGGCAGTACTGCTATCAAAGAATATAAAGGGTAACTAAATGATCTTCATTTACCTCTCTGGTACCAAGTGCACATTTGAAAATCCCAACTGTATTAGTGAAAGGTGTGGTGAAATTTATTTTTAAATTATGAAATTTATAAATGAACAGTGTAGGGAATGTTTTTAGATGGCTTTATCTTCTTTAGATAGAGCTCTAAAGGCCAAAGTGCTTCTATGGTATGCAAGGTAGCTTCACATTAGAATATTTGTCTTTGGGATACAAAATAAGTGTATGGATTACTTTAGGATAAATACAGTACATATCCTGACTGTAACTCAACAGAAAACCATATACCATGGATTAATCAGAAGCATTTGCAAATCACTCATTCTGTTTGCTATTCTGCATGCTATTCTGTTGAAATGCTATCTTTAAGGAAAAAAAAAATCAGCAGTACAAGCAGATAGTCATTTAGCTGGGGAATCCAACAACAAACAAACACTATATCAAGGTTTCAAGATTCCTAATAGGCTTTATTGGCCTTGATAGCCTCCACCTGGGCCCTCCCCACCATGGGACCAGGAGAACTCCTTCAGCTCAGGCCTGAGCCTACAGTCCCTGCCAGCTCCTATGTGGCAGGAACGCTGGTCTCCAGCATGCTCCAAGCCATGCCTAAGCCTGGCAATGGATCCACTGCTCTAGACACCTGACTCATGGACTGACTCCTCAGCTTGACCTCAGACTGCTCCCATCACGATGGACCAGCCTCCTGGGCTGTGTCTGACCCTACCTACCCTCACCAGACCTGATCCTGGCCTGCGGATTGACTTCCCAGCTTCAGCTCAGACTTGCCTCATCACCGCAAGCTCACCCAATGATCTGAACTCCTGGTTGAACCTGACTGCGAGGTGCTGCCCTGCTGGCCGTGGCATTGCCCTCGGCTCCTGGCTCCCCAGCCCTCGCCATGCCCTGACACTGCCCTCACAGCCATGACATAATTGATTAATACCAAGAAAGTGACAACACTAAGGCTTAAAATACTAATCTTTATAGAAAGAATGAAAACTGTTTTCTTGCAATGCACTTTTAAGGATATCGGGCACTGATCTGGTCTTGTGAGGTGAGCATGGACATCCAGCTCCTATACAGACTGGGGTGAGAGATCACCAACACAGGAGAATCCCTCAAAGCATCAGCCACAGCTCAGCTTCGCTATAAGCTCTTAGCTGAGGTGTACTCAAAGCTAGAGGAAAGATGACTTTTTCAGCATCATACATTTATCATGGCGAGTACTTTAACTCTAGCATGTCTCTATACCTGAGGAAAAAAATCCTGCTAGTACCACATTTCTCCTTACCTCACTACATAGATTGAGTATCATCTGAATCATAAATGTGATCTACAGATAAGTATTATAGTTAAAAGTCAAGGTGTTTATGTTTCTGCCAGCATGTGGGACTAAATAGTATAAAGTCTCTTGTATCTAATTAGCAAATAAGACAGATATGCTAATCTAATCAAAACTACAAATATGGCCTCTTTGCAGTAAATAAACTTTTAAATTTATATATTACATATAGGCCTTATTGAAAATAGTATTACCTTAAATGTAAAAATACACACAATGATACAAAATACAGATTTCATGTCATGGACTAATAGTTACAGTCTATTTTCTGAACAAATGAAAATTCTCAATTCTATTAAAAACTCAAAATGTCATTATTATATAAAATGCACCAATTCAAAGATACTAATAAATATTTCTGTACCTTTACTATTTAAGAGTGCCAGTTCTCTAAGACATCACTCTGAAGGCCAGCTTACTAAATCTCTTTTTTTTTTTAAATGACAAGAGCTATATCTTAAACTAAGCTGTAAGCACAATAATACACACCATACCTTTGCTGTATAAAATGAAGTACAAGCTATCATATGCTGAATACTCTCATAACATCCTGCCTGCCTCCTCTGCAAAGTAGCACTTGGAATTTCTTGAAGGACAGCCAAGCACTTAATGAGGATCTGTAAATACAAGGGTTAAAACAAAGTTTGGAGTCTGCAACACACTTACAAGCTTGTACGTCTCGACAGCCTATTGTATTTGATGGTGAACTTTAATAATTCTTTGAAATCTAACAGATAGGATGAAATGCTAGCTCTACAAAAGGCAATAATAAAATTTCCACTGAATTTAACAGTGTTAAGATTTCAGCCACAGCCCTTTGGAATAAATTACGTGTTCACATAAAATCACAGATATTAAATTACAGATATATGATGGATATTTTTGCTGATTTAATTAACATGAAATCAAAGAATGCTTAATTCAGTGAGATGACATACTCCTAGTAGAGGACTGCTTAAAACTCTATTGAGCTGGTCAGAATTTCAAATGAAAGAAAAATGTTTCCAGTATGCTCTAAAAATAAAAGACTTCTTTCTCCCACTTTTGTCTATCAGACATGAAAAGAACATGTGACTAAATTATTTTTCCCTTTAATTAGGAAATCTGAAGCAGAAGCCATTTCCAATGGCTAGCTGTGTCTTTAGTAGGTCATCACAGCTGACTTCTTAAGCAAGAGGCAATCCCTGTATGTAAATTTTTTTTTTTTTAATAAACACTCCTAAAAACTTCTCAGGGCCCCAAGCGCCCCAGTAGTCACTCCCTGAGCAGCCTCACTTGGGGCCTCCTCTCACACCTTCTGCCCAGGGGTCCAGGCATCCCAATTAAGCTCAGACACAAGCCTTCAGTCCCTGCTTGAGCTATGGTACTGGTGTGCTGGTCTTCAGTTCTGTCTCCTGGATGGACCTTGGACCTGTTTTGTAGGCTTGTCTCCAGTCTCTGGCTCCAACTCCTGCAGCTCCTGACTTTTTCTCCTGGACGGACCCTGGGCCAGCCCAATAACTTCACCTCCTCTGGACTCTCAGTGGATCCTCTTACCAACACGCGGCTCTGTCTGCCATGTTCAGATGCTGCTAGTCTGTGCCTTGCCTGCCTGCACCTCACCTGATTCTTCCTTAGGGCGAACACGCTCTTACTGCTACTCCCTGACAAAACTACCTAATTACGGGCAAAAAAGTTGCATATTTCTACTGTATCCTTGCTGAATCTAAAAAACACATCTGCTGGTTCAGAAATGGCAGGAAAGGATTCAGGTACTCTGTTTTCAAAGACAAGGTGCTTGCTTCTGGAAAGGAGCACATGCCTGAAAACTAAAGACTGCATTATCAAAACATTCTATAGCCTTCTCTTTTTAAGAAGAAAAGAAAACTGTATATGAAGCAAACGTTCCAAAAAAAAGCCATAGGCAAGTGCTGCTTTTCTCTCCTCAAAATTGCCATCTGCAAATAGCATTCAAGTAGAAGTTACATCGTAGATTCTACTATAGTTTAAAAATACCAACAAATCATCCTGAAGAAACAATCAATATTCTGCAGTCACTTTAGCATATCTGAGAGCAGAATCTGTGCAGCTTACACTCAACATATATGCATTGGTAACACATAAAACCATAAAAGGCTTTTCTTTCAGCAGCGACTAAGAACTCAAAGCCTAGATATTTAGCTCTCCCACTGTACACTCCATTATAAGTTTAATTTGAACCACTATAACTGCAGGACTTGGATGCCAGCTGCTTTGTCTTAAAATGCTCTCACCTGAACTACTGGCACTGAAGAAATCTTGTGATAAATAATTGGAGCAAGGAGACCATAACATTGTACAACAGACTGCAGGGTGTACCTTGCATCATTTAACCAATTGCTAAGTTCAATTGCCACAGTCATTCTTTCACATTCTGCTAACCTAGCAACCTGTAAAAGAAAACCACATTTTGATTCAAATATGAATTCTGTTGTTTTAAATCATTTGAGAGTGAAAGAAGACAGATGTTATTGCAGTTTAAAAAGCAGTGTAAGCAGCAAGTAAGATAAAAGTTTAAAAATGAATTTACATTGACACCTGTTGGAAGTATATAAACAAATGCATTATTCATGATTCTAAAGGAAACAATTGTTCTTGACCTACTTGTGCCCTCTGAATTTACCCATATAATTTACAAAGCCTGGTTAACAACCTCAACCTGTGTGGAGTGGAAATTTCACATGCTAACCTCTCAGAGTAGGTAAGGGGAGGATAACAATTCCTTCCTCTCCCTTCCAGTTATCATCTGCTGCAGTCCTTGCATGTGTCAGCAGGTCCAGTAAAGTCACTGAGTAATCGACTGCTCACATTTTTATGAGACAAGTACTTCAGCAAAGAAAAAGTGGAATAGGAATGTAATAATACAGGAGGCAAAGCTTGACTATCCAAATAAAAAAAGAAAGTTTTTTGTGTCACTAACATGCCATTATACTAGAAGAAAGTCTGAAATAAGATAAAAGAAGCTTAGTATATTAAAACCATGAAACCCTGTTAGAAGTTCAATATTAACGAAAATATATGTATTAAATAACAGAAATGTTTAAAATTAAAAATCCAAAGTGCATCTTAGTAGGACGAATATCACAATGATTATACTGCTTTCTTAAATTATAGTCTACCACCACTTAAATCAAGGAAAATCCTTCCTCAGCTGGAATCAGTGGGCTTTGGACAACGCAATAACTGATTCAGAAACCATCTTTCCACCAGGATACAAAATAAGGAACACCTACTAAAATACTTCAGAAAGGAAGACCAGATAACTCACAGAAAATGAAGTATTCTGTAAATTTTTTGCAACATTTATCTTGCAATGATGAAATAAAGCTGATCAAAAAGTAAAATCAAATCCAGTATATTATCTTAAGCCACACATACTTGTTCCTTATAAAGTATCTCATTGGAACAGATGGAATCACAAAAGAGTCCTCCTTCCATGACATTAATATCACAGACAGCAAATATATTCCTCAGAAAGAGGTGCAAGGTAATAGGAGAAGTCTGAGATACAGCTTCAGCACGTAACCTACAAAATAAAAAAGCAAAAGAATGGTAAAAGCATGTTAATGATGATTTAGATATCACATGACTGAAACTGCATTATATTAAGTATATTATATTATATTATATATAAGGATATATATTATATTATATTACTAAGTATTAGTAACAGACTCCTTTTCATCACTGATGTTTTCTATTACAAGTCTCAAAAGAATCTCTTTTCTTCTGCCTGCTTTTTTGTTGTTTGTGTTTTGGAGCATTGGGCAGAGAGGAACATCATGAGGTTCAATGTGGGCAAGTGCAGGGTCCTGCACCTGGGGAGGAACAACCCCATGCACCAGTACAGGTTAGGGGTTGACCTCCTGGAAAGCAGCTCTGCAGAGAAGGACCTGGGAGTCCTGGTAGACAACAAATTCACCATGAGCCAGCAATGTGCCCTTGCGGCCAGGAAGGCCAACAGCATCCTGGGGTGCATTAAGAAAAGTGTGGCCAGCAGGTCGAGGGAGGTTCTCCTCCCTCTCTACTCTGCCCTAGGGAGGCCCCATCTGGAGTACTGCGTCCAGTTCTGGGTCTCCCCAGGTCAAGAAAGATGAGGAACTACTGGAGAGAGTCCAGCGGAGGGCTACGAAGATGATGAGGGGACTGGAGCATCTCTCCTATGGGGAAAGGCTGAGGGAGCTGGGGCTGTTCAGCCTGAGGAAGAGAAGACTGAGAGGGGACCTCATCAACACTTACAAATATCTGAAGGGCAGGTGTCAAGAGGATGGGGCCAGATTCTTTTCAGTGGTGCCCAGCGACAGGACAAGGTGGAACGGGCACAAACTGGAACATAGGAAGTTTCGTCTAAATATGCGGAAAAACTTCTTCACTGTGAGGGTGACAGAGCACTGGCACAGGCTGCCCAAGGAGGTTGTGGAGTCTCCTTCTCTGGAGATATTCAAAACCCGCCTGGACACAGTCCTGTGCAGCCTGGTCTAGGTAAACCTGCTCTGGCAGGTGGGTTGGACTAGATGATCTCCAGAGGTCCCTTCCAACCCCTACCATGCTGTGATTCTGTGATTCTTCCCTGGGGGTAGAGGGCCATTTGCCCTTGTTATATATTTTTAAATATTTTTGTTACAGGAAAAATCCTATAATTTTGAAGTATAAGAAATAAATTCCTCCTTCTCCTTGATTGTGTTTCCTAAAAGAGACTGAAACTCAAGAAGGAAGATCTAATAGACACATTCATGTATTTCATATTACGAAGATATCAACACAGCTTCCAGCTGGAAACAAGAGTTTTCCTTTCCTTCCAGCTCCCTCTACTGTCTCTTTAAGTCCTATGTACTTTCAAGCTAGTCCATCTAATTTCTTAGCTACCGATCAGTAAAACTGAAACTGCCTTATTTCAGGTCTGATACTGCAGCTTTGAGTATCTTCCATATTAATTGTGAAAAAAAAAAAAAAAAAAAAAAATTAGGTGTGGGCATAACTGTCAGAAAAGTAAAATCCCTGAAACTTCTTTTCACAGCTATTTAAAATTTTCTGTCTTCATTTGATTTATCTGAAAGTAGCTTCATTCAAATGTTATCTCTAGAGCTGTATGTGTTAAAAAAAAAACAAAAACCACAACAAAAAAACCCACGAACAACTGATTAGAAAAAAAGATTAATGAAACACAAGTGCAAAAAAAAGCACAATGACCAGACTTGCATTCCTGCTTTGTTGCCTAGGCCAGGGATAGATTCAAAGCATCCACATAGTCATGAAATAGGATGTCTAGTGATTATCTGCCTGTAAATCCCAAATGCTCTTATGGCATGTAACATCAAGACCTTCAGTCAATTTGTATGCCTGGTATCAGATACTTGGTGGCACTTGAAGGACAGACAGGATACACACCAGTGGTCTGACTGAGCCTCAAATAGCAAAACGCCGAGACACATTACTTTCTCCTGTAACAGGATTCAAAGCACACACAAGCCTACACTATCTGCTTGCATCCAAACAGCATTACCATGAGAAAACTGTGGGCTCTGATGCAAGTATATCAAAACAATATGGAGAAAACACTAGGGACATTATATGTCTCAGAATAGCTGATTAATGGTTATTCTGTCTGTAAAGTGGAAATGGAAGTATTCGGACAAAACTTTTAGGAAATCTCCCTATTTCT
The DNA here is from genome assembly GCA_009819775.1 of Phoenicopterus ruber ruber. Lineage (NCBI taxonomy): Eukaryota > Metazoa > Chordata > Aves > Phoenicopteriformes > Phoenicopteridae > Phoenicopterus > Phoenicopterus ruber. Next base: position 52,733,537 of record CM020215.1, on the reverse strand, counting down.
TGAAACAAAGATCTTTATTTCTTCTTTAATTCTTGAAACATTCAAGAACTATTAACACGCATGCAACGAGGTTGCTTCTTGTCATTACGGTTTCAAGACTAAGCCAGTCTGTCAAACTGAAACGGAGATGCTGCAAAACTTTTTCATACCTCCTCCACAAGTTTGCCAAAATATTCTTAATGAAAGAATTAGTCTAAAAAGAATTCCACACAAGTGAAGATGATGATTTGTGTTCAGTTATATTGGATCTTAATTCATTATCAAATTATTAGCAGTCAACTAACATTTAAAACTATTATTTTTCATTAGAGTATTTAATGTCTATTGTTTCATACAAGTCCCTTTCTTTTATCTGGGAAGAAATTAAGTTTTGATTTATTTTTGCATTCGGATCTATTGAATTTCAGTCAATGTAACCGCAAAAACTTCTAGCTGGGCTTTGTCTCATGAAAAACCTATAATATTATGGTTGAACATTTGAAAATCATTTATAAATGAATTAATTTTAAATATCTCTTCTAAAGCACTTTAGTATATTCAAAAATTATTGGCAGATTTATATAGCCACCTCAAAACAAAATTAGCAAGCATTTACCCATTTTGGGTGGTGGTCTTGACAAAATTTTCACAGTTTCTGAACTCTACTGCTCTCTTAACTGGAAAGTCAAGAACCCAGTGCATATTACATATTTTGCATATGAAAATGCATGACACAGAATTAATAGCCACTTTATAAATGTTTCCCAATTTTCGTAAGAAAACAATCATTATAAAGAATTAGGTATGTAAATGCTAGCAGTTCCATAAATAACAAAAAATCCTCTGCTAATTATAAAACACTATATTTTTATCACACATTTCACATCTTTTTTTTTCAGAATGTTTTTCATATCTTAAGTGTGAACAAAATTTCACAACCTGGTATTCTTGAAAATAAAATGTGCACATCTATAATTAACTATTTTAATTTTGTCTTAGCCAGTTACCTGTTTTCAGATATAGTCAAATCACTACTTGCAGAAATAACAGCTGCATTGGCAGGCAGTGGAGAAGAATTTGAAACAAAATAATCCCACATTGGTGAAAAGGCTTCTCTGGCTAATGTGTAGTAGCCAGTCTGATAGGCTACCTACAAAAAAAACAACAACAACAAAATTAGCAAGTTTCCATGTTCATCAAATAACAAAGCCAAATATGATTATAGTATAAAGAAAGGTTTTAAAACTCCCCCCTCAACAAGTAAATTTACAATTTCTGTAAGAATATTCTGACATATTTGAATAAAACACATGTAGTAGCAAATTGATTCTACTAATATTAGTTTTCCTTCAGAATTAGCATCAAAGAAGGCAAAAGAATTTCTTGACTGGATCTAACAGCCCTTTGTGGAATATTTTACAGGTATTGTGCTGCAGTTTTTGAAGGCATATTATTTCATCTAGGTTCATTTCACTTTTGCTAACACTGCAGAATGCCCTGCTGCTCTGGACAATGGGATGTAAACAGAGCCACACAAGTAGGCATAAATTCATGTGGATATCTCTTACTGTAGAAGCTTTTAGGAAATCTTCTAACTGTTCCCCATGATCTGATCTATAGGGCTAGACAATTTCACTTTTCTCCATGCCACAATCTATTTTAAATTTTCTTTATTAAGAGTACAGAAAATTATGATAAAGGTCTGACAGAGCCTTTGTGGTCTTCCACAAGACACTACAAAAACAATTTCAATATGAAAATGGTTGGATTTGATACCTGGTAAGTTCAATCACATTTTTCATCCCATACTGTAATGACTAATAAGATGATTTCTAGCACTTGGTCTCAATCACAAAAATGAAAAAAAAAAATGATAAAAAAGAAGAAAGAAGTTAAATGCAGACTGAAAAACAGGAACAGGGATAAGAAAACTAGCTGAGAGACATCTTTTCCCTTAAACTGGAATTTCCAATAATTTTGAATTAAGAATTGAGTTACTCAAATACACCATTTGTTATGTTAAAATTGTGATTTGTGCTTATCAAGCTTTTGGCAAGAAAGTCTTGAGTTTTTACCAGAAGAAGTTTTAGAGCTACCAATGAAAACAAGTAACTACAACCAAATTAAAGTATGTGTTTATTATCAAAGACTCTAACCCTACCTGAGTTAGATAGGCTCGAACAGTAGTAGCAGAAAGAGGTGGATAAGCAAGGATTGGCTTAGTAGTTTCCCCAATGGCATCACCAATAAGTTTTCCATCAGAAGAATATGCTGCGACTGCAAATATGTATTTTTCATTGGGATCTAAGCCTTGTATTTCCAAGAGGCTTTTCCCATCAGCTGGTATCTATCAATAAAAATATTTTCTAGTGACACCCACTGTACATATCAAAAACAAATCTCACATTCTAAACGTTTATTGTTAAATGAATTATTTAATAGTCTTGGATACAATCAAAGTACAATCTAGATTAACAGACATGTCACATTTCCACGTAACAGGTTATTGAAGACAATGAGAAAACAATGAAATGGCAGGGGAAAAAAGTATCACTTTTCTCTGGAATGCAGTTGAGTATACAGAGCACATAACCTAAGAGAACAGCTAAGTAACCAGGACCTGGACTTTCTCAAAGACATTTTTGTCCATTTGCACATTCACACCGTGAGTGTGCATGCTTGCAGTCATTGAGCGGGAAACATTCTAGCCCTGAGCTGTGCTTCCAAAGAGCATACGGCTCTCCCCCATACATGCCACATGCATGTATTAGATATGGGTGGAGGGTGTCTCAGGTCCTCTCAGCACCATTAACAGGACTTTGGAGTTTGTGAAACTCCAAAGATATTTTCAAGATCTTCTCTTCATTTTTCCTTCAGGTAATTGTCCACCTGCACTTTAACATCACGGATCACTCCTAACAGGCTTTTCCAGCTTCCCCTCCATAACCAGGACAATTTACACAAAGGAAAGTTTTCGGGTCTTGAAACAACGAACAACTGACACAGTGACTGAAGCACAACATGAGAAACGAGATCATCGTAATGTACCATCAACACAGTGCTCTTATTCAAATACTGTCTGGCCTTCATAAGGAGACCTCTGAACAACAGAAATCTTTTCAAATGCTGAGGCTGAATCCTGAACCAGCAGACCAGAAATTAGTGTAAGACAGCCTGTAGTATCCCTTTAGAGCAAGCTTTTCTCATGTTGATAAGTTGATAGATCATTCCACCACCAAGATTCTAAACCTTTTCCATGGAGCAGGCAGATAGTGACTTTGTCTGCAGATCAGCATTTTGCAAAAGCATATCCTAAAGCAACCAGAAGTTCCATTGCTGAGGCATATGGTTAACCTCAGGTCTGTGCATCTCTAGCGCCTTCCAGAGCTAAGACAGTCAGTGTCTTGGATGGATTGCAACGAGTTCACAGAAAGTACAGCTAGCAGTGGGGTGAAAGTCTTCAATGAAACACTTAATTCACCTGGAGCAGGATAGTATATTGAAGCTAGCTCACTGGACATCACAGGAAGCTTGATTCTCTGGATTTGATAATAAGAATATCAAGAATAACATCGAAGCCTCTGTTGCCAGTAGCTACACACACGTTCTCTTTTTATACACATTTCTCTTTGGGGAGGAGATGGGGGAACAGGCACAAAGGGAAAGATTTCCTCTCCATCACCAAAGACAAGTCTATCAGTGTTAATACAGAGCTTGCTCACAAAACCAGGAAAGCTTAAAACATTGGGCAAAAGAGGCTGAGATCATTCTTCTGTCACAATGCAAAACAGAGACTTGCCCTGCAGAGAACAGAACTCTTCATGAAGAAGATCCCTGGAAAGAGTAGTGTCTGGGGCACACTCTATAAATACATCATATACTTTCTCTTCCTTTTGTATTTCTTAGATGTCGCTCAAAAAACAGAGTTACAGGGAACAGAAACTTGTCTAACATGAAGCTTTTGAATCATTTAATTCATTATTCAAAAAATGTTCCTAGAACTTTTTTTTGCGTTTTGTTATGCCTTCAGCCTAGCAAAATTTCAATTGCTTAAAATAAAAATCAAAAGGTTTGTCAAAGGCTTGGCCAGTTACCTGATTAAAAAAACACGTCAGATGTATACATTTAGAAAGTTGTGGGTTTTTAAAGGAAGAGAGAATGACCTAAAGGAGTTTTATCTCTGTCTTACCTCTTCTCCTGCATTTGGAAGTTTATTGTTATTTAACCTTACTTTCATATTACTTCCTCCTGCTACAGAGCCCAAAATACTGTACCACGAAACCTTTGAAGAAAATGAGAACAAAATGAGTTGATACATAATAGTATTTCCAACTTTTACCTAATGTAGAATATACTAATTTTGTGGAAACAGTCTCTTCAAAAAAAAACTTAGTTATAAGAACGTATAGTCTAACTGCACTAGAAACGTTAATTAATTGATTTAGCTGGAGAACTAGACAATGGCAATAAAAGCAGATGACTCTCCATTATACTATCTTCTACCTTGAGCTATCCTATACCTCAAACCTATCCCAAAGCATAAACTCTATAGGTCATCCTGTAGATTTAAAGTCATCTAGATCCCTTATTTGATCATTGCAATGGTATTCTTCTAAAGTAGACATCAGGTTCTGATTCAGCAAACTACTTGAGGACAGATCCTTAAAAGCAGGCAACAGAAATGCGGATATGAAGTAATGCAGTAATATTTTCTAAGCAAGCCATGTTCTTAGTTCCTATTGAAATCAATGTGTTTTTAATGCCATCGAGATGCTGATCATCTCATTGGGCATATCATCTACATTTTTCAATATCTTTAACCAAGGAAGAATGTGAGCATGCATTCCTAGATCAGTGCTCTGTCGTGTCCAGTGAGATCAAACACAGAAACTAATTTTTACTTCATCTTTGCAGAACTGGGTAGATGGATTTCAGTAAATTACGCATCTGATGAAGTTCTCTTGCATTAAACTTCTACTAAAAACAGTACTAAGTCTATTTACTTTCAGTAGACATTTAAAGAGACCTGAAGTTTGGCAGATGAGGTCATTTTTCAACATATAAAAATTCTGTACAGCTAAAATGTTCATTTTTCTTGTAATATACATGATTTGTCTTGCAATGAATCCTGACTGTTTTTCAGAAGGAGATATTGAAATAGAGGAGATTATTTTCAGCAAATGAGCAAATTTAAGATTAGGAAATTTTAGAGATACTTTGACTTCTAGCACAAGCACTATATATGTCTAATTAAATCCTAAGTATCCATTTCCAGTTAATAAGTACTTCATAAGAAATACCTTTCATGTCTGCTCAACAGCTATGTGTATCTTTAGAAAATAAATTCTTCTAGAATATTTGGGCTCAAATTATAAGAATAATAATCACATTGCACCATCTAGTGGCCCAATATGTTACATTCACTGTCCTGTACCAAAATGAAGTATTAACACTTACTAAAACAGATGACTACCAGACTTTAAAGAATTATTTTTTTTAATTTTATGTTCATTAGGGATAAAAAGGAAGAACTTTTCCGTAATTAATTTCTTTGAAATTCACTAATCAAACTCCAGTAAAACTGCAAGTTATAAAAAAAATGTTCACAGAAACATTCTTACCACCATTATAAAGATTTTAGTTTCTACTGGTTTTATACACATAGTTATTTTGAAGAAGCTTGCAAAAAATCACTACGAAAATTTCTCTCTCAAGAAAACTGCAGCTCATGAATTTTTCATACTTCAGCCTGTTTGAACCCTTTCTGGACATATGAAGAAGAATAAGGTGACCAAGGGCAAATCATGTCTGACCACCATGACTGGCCTCTGTGACAGAATTACTTGATTTGCAGAGGAGGGGAGAAGAGTAGATGCCATTTACCTCAACCTTAGCAAGGCACTTTTTTCAATACTGTCTCCCAGTATTCTTACATCCAAGTTAGGATGACACAGTATGGGGTGTGAACAGAGAAATGGGTAAAACAATGGTTGGAAGGTCAGACTCAGAGAGTAGTTGTTAATGGTTCGTGCTCTACCTGGAGGGTGGTAACAAGCAGAGCACTGCAGGGGACTGTCCTGGGACCTGTTCTGTTTAATATCTTTAGCAATGACCTGAGGAAAAAAGTGAGCACACACTCACCAGGTTTGCAGATGATGCCAAATTGAGGGAAACAGTTGATATCGTTGAGGGCAGGATTGCTATTCAGAGGGACCTAGAGACCCTAGAGGAATGGGCCAACAGGAACCTCATGAAATTTAACAAGGACAAATGAAAAATCTTGCACCTGGGAAGGAAGAATCCCTCACAAGGATACAGACTGGGGACTGATGGGCTGGGGAGCAGCACTAAAAGGATCTGGGGGTCATGTTAGACAGCACGCTGAACATGAGCCAGCAGTGAGCCATGGCAGCAAAGCAGCCTAAAAGCATCTTGAACTGTATTAACAGATGTACGGTTAGGAGAGTGAGGAACATGATCACCCTCTTCTGCTCAGCACTCATTAGACTACATCTAGATACCACAGCCAGTTTCCCTCCTGCTCCCCATCATTCTAACAAGAAATGTTGAACAACTAGAGTGATTACAGTAGAGGACTACCAAGGCAGTCAGGAGCTGGAGCACTAGCCCTGCGAGAAGAGGCTGAGAGCTGGGCTTATTCATCCTGGAGAAGAGGTCACTTCAGGGGACCTACCAGGAGCCCTTGAGTGCCTGCAAGCAAGCGACGAAGAAGATGTAGCCAGGCTTTTCACAATAGTGCATGATAGGAGGATGAAAAGCAACAGACCTAAGTTGAAGCAAGAGAGATTCCAACTGTACATAAGGAAAAAAGTTTTCCCCATAAACAGGTTGCCTTGTTGGAACAGGCTGCCTAGTGAAGCTGTTCAGTGTCCATCCTTGGAGGTTTTCAGAACTGACTGGATAAAGTCCTGAGTAACCTGGTCTAATCTCACAGCCGACCCTACTTTGAGCAGAAGGTTGGACTAGAGACCTCTCCTAAAATCCCTTATGATCTGAGTAGTTCTATGATTCTAAATGTTCAACAGCAGGTAGATTTTTCTACCTGAACTATGGCACTTCAGTGTGGTACTTTCTTGCATCAGATGATGCAACAGCCTTGCATCTCTTCAGAGGGTACCCAAGAGTATGTCAGCCCCCCGAAGCGAGAGAATGAGCTTTTGACAAGTAGAATAAATGTTATACGACAGAAACACCACGGAACATGATGCATGAGATGAAGAAAGTTTCATGCAAATGTGAAGATCAAAACAGTGAGTCACAATTGACTCACAGGGGAAAAAAATGCATACTTAATTAAGTCAGAATAACATAATCTTCTCAAGAACAACAGAGAAAACTGTGATGGTATAGCACTGTTGAAACAACTTTTGCTCTCTTGTGTATTGTTTAATTATTTCTTATGCAGTCATCATGAAAAACATTACCTGAATATCTGAAGAGAACGGGGCTGGTTTAAATGTCATGGAGCAATGTGATCTAGAAAGTAATAGAGGAGGAGGAGGAGTCCTGCTTTTCTTCTTGCTGCTCATAGCTTCTTTGAGACTTTGACACAATGCATTTTGTTCAGCTTCAACTTGCTCAATTAAAGTTAGTGCTTCCTATGATTTAAATTAAAACAAAAGGGAAAAACTATTAAAACGTAACAATCAGACAGATTTAACACTTATAAATGGTTTTCAAAATGATCTTATAAAAAATTCATTGCTATGTAGAAAACTTTTTACAGATTTTCATATCATCTTACATCCTAAATTAGGAATGGTACTTTGTGTAAGCCTTACATATGCAGATTAACTTCACAATGTACAATAAAGGGTTGCATATGAAAGAGGCAGGGCTGAGGCATATGCAATTTTGGAAGAACCTATAGGAAAAAAGAGAGTGATCACAAATAATGTTGATTAGCAATTAGCGGCAACCAGTGATTAGCTCCAACAACAAACAAAAAAGATATCAACTCTTATTTAGGAGAGAGCTGGAGACCTAATCTGTGGAATTTCTGAAGGAGCTGTGGAAGTGGTCAGACTGATTTTGTGTACTCCAGAATCAGAGAAAAGAAATAAAGTCAAAAAATAAAGAAAAGGGAGAAGAATGCAGGCCCAGAAAATGTAAGGCTTAGCCACTTCCCTTGGTTAGCTGGAGAGCTGAGAGCTGACTGACAGTCTACTAGTGTCTTCCAGAAATGTGGGGGCCTCCTGCACATAGTGATTATGTGGCCATTTGGCTGGTCATCAGGGTATATTTTTTTCTTACTGGACTGAATGGCAAATTGGTGGGTTTCTTCACCTTGTTTGCATTGTCAGGATAAGAGAAATTTAACTTGGAAATTTAATATTAAGAACTTTGTACTTTTATATCTTTACTTGTGGCAGCTGTCCAGTGCAAATCAAAGTCAAAAAGGCCAGCTCCCAGAGATGAAGAGATTGAGGATGTCTTGGACAAATAACATTCTTTCGGGAGAAGAGAAACATGATATATTCCTACAACTAGGGTTTTTATTTGAAACCTTTTAGTACCGTACACTGGACCAAAGATTTAGGCTGAACTGAGTCTGAAAGGTAAACAGAAAAAGAAAATCCCAAGTTATTGGTTATTCAGTGACAGTACTATAATCTTGCACCTTAACAGTTCCTTGTTTCTGTCCTCATACATTTATAAGGCTACGAGAACAACCATATCGGGTCAGATCACAGATTGAATAAGCCTTGTATCTCATGTCCAAAAATGACCAAAAACTAGCCATAGATTTATAGTGAAATGATGAGCTAAGATGTAATAGAGCCTTTATCACATCACATAGCTAATCATTTGCACAGCCCCTCACTTCACCCCACCCCCTCCCCCTTTAGATTAGGGTTGCATCCACCCTAGTGAGAAATGTTTAAGGAAGAATATAAGATAAAGAACAAGATATGGAGTGACTCTTTCCCTCACACAAGCATTCAACTTTTGCAATCGGTAATTAGAAACTTCACCGCTTCCTTAAAAATTATACTTCTTTATGGTAAGCTATATTATGATACAGTTTTTAATTAAAAAAATCACAGACTCATTCTTCTCTGAGGATGTATTTCTTATTAGTGCAAGGATGGAACTGCTCCCAGGTTGGATAAAGATAGTATTGTGAATGAGAGTGGTACTGCGTGACCTCTACTTCATTAATTGTAGAACTTGGAAGATAATAAATGTGGCAGTGTTGCAAGAGGAGAAAGAATAATCTTATGGTTGAGGAAGCCAAATGTCACTATAAAAAACCACATTTCATCCCTGCTTCTGCCACAGACTTGCTATGATAAACCACATTTTATCCCTGCCTCTGCCACAGACTTGCACCGTGGTATTAGCTTAATCACATCAATTCGATTTTACAGCTGGTCAACAAGAACTACCAGTGTACCCAATTCTGTAAAGACTTGGATGTCCAACTAGACATATAGGACAGGAAGGAAGAATGAAACAACTGTGAGAAAAATTAAAAAGAAATTGAAGCGTATACAGTAGCTCAAGTAGTTAAGCAGTGTGAAGTAGATGAGTATACACATGACTCAGAAGCTTCCATACCTGCCCAGTGGTTTACTGCATAAGAAAAGGTTATTTTTATGTTTCTCAAAAAAAAATAAACTGCTTTCCTATTTTGCAGCATAATAAGAACAGATATATCATATTGTGCTGAGTACAGTAGAAAAGACCAGAAGATACAAGTAATTCTATACAGATCTTTTGGATGTTCTATGATAAAAAAAGGCAAAATCCTCTACACAGAAGCATGAAAATAAAAGTATGAATTTGCTGTTCATGAAGTAAGCACCATCCACCTCAAGGAGGAAAATTAATTGAGCATATAATTAAATATTTCATCATAGTACAAATATCAAAGAAGATCATGCTAAGTTTGTCCAGGCAAAGTTAATTCTGACATTTTCTGGCAACTGGCTGCAAATGTATTATATTCTTTAACCTACATCTTTCTGTGTGAAAAGTGCACAGAAGTAAAATATAGTGAAAGTCAGTATAAGGCCTTTGCAAACGTTTGTTTGGGATAACTACACATTTCTGGGAATTGCATGTAAGTCCTCATTGGTGACTACAGTTACAACTTTCGTACCATATCACTACGTCTTATATTCATAAATGCCATATATTTTACATATATATGAGAGAGATTTTTAGTGTGTGTCTTTTCTGATCCAGTTTTTGCATTCTTCTGACATGAAAGATATGTGTGTTAATTATCACGCTTCCAAATTTGTAGCACTTAAAACACTTTCTAGTAATTTCTTGTTTAAAATACTTTTTCATATATTATATAGTGAGAATTGCAGATTCTGTTATCTGTTGTACAGGTTATAAACAAATTTTATGCCCCACTGATGAGAATGCAATTTTCATGGACAGATGCTGGTACAAAGCACAATGGAAAGACTCCCATTGATTTCAAAAGACTTCGAAATGAGCCCATGAAGAATCTACTTTTAGCCTCAGTAAATTCCAAAATCTCCAACTTCTAAACTGTTTATTTAATGATAATAAAATAAAGTCCATGTCATCATTACCAGCCAAAGTAATCTAAGACAACTTACAGATCTTGGAAAAAAAAGGATGCTGGAGGTTGCAATGGGGAGAGGGAAACCTGCATGACATTTTGGCAAGGCACGGGTTCATAATTGCAAAGTGTAGGTGATTAAGGGTAGAGAGAAAGATCATGTCTTCTTTCAGGTTTCCTGTGTGCACAAAATTTGGGGATGTGCTCTTTCCTTGTTTTAAGTCACTTTATTCTTTCATCATAATGAAACTTCTCAGGGAAAATTTGACAATAGAAGTTAAAAACACCTAATGTCCCTCAAGTTCCTTCCATTTTTCTTCTTTTTGTAAGAAGGAGTAATCTGAGTCTTAATAATACAGAACACGAAAAACTGTGATAATGATAAAGAATTTTTACCATAAGATTTTTTTTTTATTACCTCCAGTAGCTGCCTTTGGGAAGAAGTGGTTAACTCTTTAGGGAACTTCTGTGCAGCCTTTTGCATCAAAAAGATTGCTCTGGATAGCTTATTCTTTTTTATTTTTCTCATTATAAGTGCCTCTGTAAAACAGATATTTTAAGGCATTTATAAAACAGCATCAATAATTTATTATACTTCTAGAACCTTAATTAATAAGTCTTACCTGTTAAATAATGGAAATCTTTAATATTCTTCACATGAGACTTGCTAGGCTTAAGACTTCTGTCATCCTTTTGAGTATCTATGTGGGAAGGAAATCCTGAGTTATTCATTCTGAAATCCCCCAATTCTCCCTGAGACTGTAACAGTTAATATTATAACTGAAATACCACAACAAACTATCTAGGAATCAAATCCAGTAGTTGTTAGCAAAGTTTAACTCCCATTGGTTGAGTAGAAGTTAGAGACTAGTATCGTGGTAAATCTAAATTCTGCAAATTCAGTACATTATTTCTGTCTGTACATGGCATACAAACTGTCAACATCAGCTCCTCTTCAGAAAGTAGATACTCCTTTATTTCTTAGTACTACAAAATAAATTAACAAGGACTCTAATCAAGCTATGAAGATTGTTTAGCTTTACTGAAACCTACCTTGTGCCATTTTAAGAAGTTTCACAGCTACTCGATGTTGGGCCTGAATGAGCTCCAAGTGTAAATCCATTACAAAACCATTACCTGTTCCTGTCTTATCAGTACCACATTCGAAAACAGAATTCAAATTCTGATCATTTGAGTCCACCTAATAAATAGGAAGTAGCAAACAAGCAAACACAAACTTTTATTACTTAGCTTACTGCATTTATCTTGACATTGATATTATTATTTCAGTAAATTGACAAACACTGAAATTTGTCACGTCTGTGTAATATGCAGTCATTCAAGAAAGCATGGAAGGAAGGAGAATGACTAGACAGAGAAAGCATGGATAACAGAAAAGGAAAACTAGACAAAACCTGAGAAGCAATAGGAAATTGGATTAATAATAAATATGAAACTGCAGAAAAATTGTTTTATGGTGTTACCAGTCCACAAAACAAAGATCATATTGGTGTAGAATGATATTTAGAAAATCTGAACTCCTCTCAACAGCAAAAATTAATTTTGATAATAAACAGTTGCAAGCAATAAATATGAAAAGGATTTCTGTTTTTATTTTATAGGAGAAAGCTACAAAGTATAATTATTTCCAAAAAAAAATGGCAAAGAAAACCTTAAAGAGCTTATAATTTATTACTGAAAGAGAAAAATGCTATTCCTACTACACAGAGACTTATTTTTTCTATTCTCTTCTTACGTGGAGCAGGAAGATGAGGTACATTTGATAATTCTAAGATTTCTAAGTATGAAGAAAATATGAGTTTTATGTCATCAAAATCCAATATATTATTTATAGATTTTGTTGCAGTGTAGCTGTTTGAAGACTTTACCTTTGTACAGCACTTGTCAAATATCGACTTTCCATCCGGTAGAAGGGTCATTAAGCGAGAGGTGTTCATTCCATTAATTGCTTTTTCAAGACTTTCATAAGCAACTTGTAATTGTTCTGTAGGACTTTTCTGAAATGAAAACACATAGAGACACGTTTTATTAGATAACAGCATTAAAAGCTATAATATGGACTATCAAAAGTGCTATTATTTTTAGCTGTTGCAGTTTAAACTCTGTCAAACAATCTTTACATAGGCCCTGCTCCCCATGCTTTCATATACTAATATCAATGTTTTAAATTTCAAGTAATTTTAGTTAATTTAGGGCTGATTTTCCTTCAGCTCTCAAAAAAACAATTTACTAACTCAAACAGTTAGCTTATAGCAGAATGAAACTGAACTTACAGAATTAAGTTGACAAACAGTATTTTTCACAAGCAGTTTTTCAAAGTTCCATTAGATGCTGTTAAGAAAACACTGATTTTTCAGAAACCAACACTTTTAAGTAGACTGTCACTGACTTAAAGCTTCTCCATGTGTGTAAGCATTAAGACATACTATTGACAAAATTCCTGAATCCTCAGACTAACGTATGTCTTTTCTTCTTGATGTGCTTTAGTAAGTAATTTTGAACTACTTGGTTGGACACTTCTGCAAAGCGCTGAGCACTGAACATACTGAACAAAGCAAGGACACTCAGGATGTTCCATCTATTCCACATCATTCTTACCAAAACAGACAAACAAAAGCACAACCCAGTGGAAGGTGTCCCTGCCCGTGGTAGGGGGGTTGGAACTACATGATCTTTAAGGTCCCTTCCAACCCAAACCATTCTATGATTCTATGAAATGAAGAAAGAAATAGAGTTTGTATCTTTAAAAAACGTGCTGTTAAACCATTTAAAGGTGGTACTATACATTGGCATGAAAAAAAGTCTACAGTGGGAATTAGTATGATCACACTGTAAAAAAAGTTTCAACTAAAACTTCTTCCATATCACAGATTACTATAAAAGACTACAGGAAAATGTTCAGATTTTATTTCATTTGAAAAAATATCTTCGCTTTTTTCCTCTGCACTAGCATGATTGTGTGAAACATTTCAACTTTATAGAACCAAATACAAAATTGTATTAAAAGCTTCAAGCAGAAATAAATGTTCTTATGCTATTCAAAAGCACTGTATTAATGAAAACGAATTAGGCGTTACCATAAGTATTTCAGGAATATCATAGGTTTCATCTTGCGAGAGAGAGGCACTTCTTTTTCCTTTTTTTATAGGAAGAAAATCAGAAAGTGAAAATAAAATATACTCAGAAAATTTTAGGATCATTTCATTAGCTCTACTACTAACTTAAGAGTCTGGCAGTAATTCAGTTCTTCAGTACTTGCCTATGAGAGGTAATTACATTGTTCTTGAAAAGCTTTTCAGGGTTTAAACACAATAACTACATATGTACAATTATACTAATTCAGTATATGATTATCCAATAATGCAGTATTTTTAAATGTACACTGTATTTCATAGCAACATTATATCTAAGCCAATGAAACTTGAACTCATTTTGTAGTTCCTCACATTGTTGTAGCATTCATATCAATTTTCTGCTTTAAGTTACTTCAAATCTATTGTTATCCAATTCGCAGTGGGTTTAATGCTAATTTAACTTACAGGAGGATTTTTAAATATGTGATGTCATATTTTTATGATATATTCTATTTCAGTATGTAAGGTCATATTTTTATGATATATAATATTTCAATTTAATATTCCTTGAAGGGGTATTATCACCTTTATAATGTTCATTTGGATGGTTTAAATTATTTTCTTTTATAAAGAATGCACCCAGAATTGTGTTTTCCTTTCCAAAACAAGAGGAAGAAGTTTCTTTGTTTTTGCTTACAGCCCTCTAGCCTGTCAAAAATTTATTTCTTCGCCAAAATAAATTCATTTTTTGCCCTTTCAGAGCGACAACCTTCTAGTCAATCCTGTATTCCTTGTGCCACTTTTGCCTGTTTATTTCTGCTTGTTCACTGTCTCTTTCTCATAAATAAGAAAATCTATATTCACTCAGCATTCATTCAGTAAAAAGACTCTTCTCAGCATAAACATGTGCTTGACTGGCTATTTATCAGCTTGTTTTGAGCAATGGCTCCTATTTATTCAGGGTTTTTTCCTCCAAATAGACATATTTAAACTGAATGAAAAAGAATAGCTGTGATGCTACAATGAGCATTCATCCAATCTCCATCAGAACAGTCTGATTTTCGTAACATTCACAGAAAATAATACCTACTCTACCTTATAATGGAATAGTACTGTTCCAAGATTTTCTTACTTTCAAAAAAAGCAAAAGGTATTGTCATTCTCTTCTGTTCCTAGATATGCTCTAAAAGGGTCTTTAAAATCTACTCTCTAGTTACTACAAAACAATTACGAGAAATATGATTCATATTCCAAGATCCTACATCCACAACAACAGGGAACTTTTAAAAGTATGTCTAAATATTCATATTTTACAGCGTTAGTCAAATTTTGTAAGGAAATTTGTCTAATGTGATTGGATTATATCTCAATAACGTCAGCCAAGTTAAGTTCAATTTCAAAGACAATTGAATTCCTATGCAAAAATCAAGACTTGTGTAGACAAGAGATCCAAATTAATGGCACAATAAAAGCAAAAGCTTCAGTATGACCTCAATATTTTCCTCTTCTGTTTGGCCTGCCACTAGTCAAGAAGCACTTGAATGCTCCAAATGAGCTGCAGCAAACACTGCCTTCTGCCTAGCCAATATTCAGAGAATGTATGAGTGATCTGAGGCTACTCTGAAGGGGCTAAGAGACATGTAGAAGCCCTTTGGGAAGGGTGAGTCATTAAGAGATGTGATTCAAAATGTATACTCGGGCAGAACTGGAAATGCAAGGAAATAAGGCATAAATCCTTTGAAAACCAGGTTTCATTAGCTCTGATTATGGATGAAATTGTATGTACAAAAAATTATTATTCTACTCTCAACAATCTCTTGACAACATTTTTTGAATACATATATTTGCAAAAGTTTTCAACTCAGAAAAGTTCCAATCTTTAAAGTCATTCTTGAAAGACAACTACATTTTTGTTGAAAGCTTTACCTGCTTTTTTCTTACTTGTAGAATCAGCTACGTTTTCCAGTATTGCAGTTAGATGTAAGGTTATCTCTGCAAGCATTACAACATTAGTGTCTGCTATGCTGCTCTTCTGAATTACTTCATTTATTATCCAGAGTAAATGAACCCACTAAAAATGGGGGAAGGGGAAAGAAAAAGAATCAGGACAGAGTTAAAACAAATTTGAGGAACATATTTATGTATTACAGAGGCAGATGGGGTTTTGCACTCAGCATTGTTTAAAAAGATTCATAAATTTGGACACAACTCCTTTCTTGGATTTGACTTCTTTTTTTGAATGCCACCAGACTAAGATGCTGAATTTGTGCTGCTCCGAAGCCCCTATTTCTTCAGACAGTAGACTTTTTTTATTTTAGAATAATATTTTTTATTATTTTAGAAAGGTCTATGAATGTTCTATGGGCACAACTTTTATACCTTGTCATAGTGTGGCAAGCCTTACAGCAGATTTGATCATTTGCCTCTCATTTATCCCCATGTCTTTCCACTTAAACAGTATAAAAGAGACCCGAATGCACCTGTTGTACACACAGAGGAAAGTAACTGTACATTACCTTCTGGTGAATCTCTCAACAATTTTATGATAGGGATCAGGGCCACAAAATGAACTCCTCCAGAAACTGTTTGGTCAGTATCAGCTGGCAGCCCAGAGAAACTAGTGTAAATTATCCTTCACAAGACTGCATTTCACCAAGAGCCTCTCAATCTCAGGAAAAGTTCAAGGTAAGGCTGTGACTCTATCCAGTGGGCCAAATGCTGTTGACCCTCATGTCCCTTCTCCTAAGCTGTAAGGTTTTTCCCTCTTTCTTCAAATGATCTAGGGAACTTTCTTGAACTATATGGATATTTTCCACCACAACACATCAAATGCTGCGTCTTACATCATGCCCGAATGCTTTCACTATTTTAGCTTCTATCATGGCCCACTGGCAGAGAATGGGTTACTTTACTGGGAAAAGGTCAAGAGATATTTCGATGCTGGCATATGGGAGCACAGTCTGTTCAAAGTGTATATACAATTCACATTTTCAGTGAAGAAGATTTATCTGCATTTTACCGTAAGAAAATGTACTTAGACTGGAGATCAGTATTTTATCTTGGCTTTACTATAACAGACTGCACTCATATTAAGAGAAATACATTATAATAAGGAGTACTTGGTAAGCTTTGTATTTGTGGATATATTTTAAGTAGTCACTTCCACTCATTTGGATTCGCTGAAGTCCTGTTTTACACTTCTGCCACAAAAACATTATTACATCAACAAGTATTTCTTTGTCAGGTTGGATATTCTGGAAAGAAAAAAACAACATCATTATAGAAACAGGTATGTATATACACTATATAAACACTCTCAAAATTTTTCAAAGTAAATAAATCATCATATTTAACTTTCTTATAAGGGATGATGACATTTTGAAAGCTTAAGAAATATTTTTTTTTAAAGTAATTTCTGGTAGACCACCCAAGCTTTTCTTTTCCCAACAATACAAGTGGGGTTTGAGTTTGGGGTTTTTGTATTTCCTTTTTTATTGTCACGCTCTTAAAAGTCACACAGTCAAGGAAAGTAGCGAGATGAAAATTACATGGGAGAGACAAGCAAATTAACTATCTGTGAAATGTTATAATAGTCAATACATTCTGGGGAAATGAAGTAATGTAATTTAACAGTTGTATTAACTTTGGGATTTTTTTTGTTACAGCATTTAAATATTTGCAGAAGATCTAAATTAGTAGGTTTCATTTTGCATTGACAGAGTACTTCCACAGGGTCTTTTTGCATCTCAGATGAGGGAGCAATGAAGAACAACTTAAACAACTGGAAAAAAGGTTGGAGTGGAATATCTAACAACTGAAAGAATTGTTAAAACACACCTGCATCTTATGAAAAGAATAATTAACAAATTCAAAACTCTATTCAGTTAACCTCCTAATTAACACATTTTAAAAGGCAATAGAGTCCATCTACACTGTGTTAAACACACTCTGAACAGTGATTAAGGATCAGTACACTTCTTTATCGCCATTTATACCAGAGTTGGACTAGTATCTCAGGCGCAATGAAACTCGAGCTTGCTATATCCACACTATCTGTACACTCATATGTGTATGAGCGTAAGATTTCAGGGATATTGATATTGAGAAGTGAGGGGAGAAAAAGACTGAAAAAGAAGTAAATCAAGATGACTTTTGCCACTTGTTTGGTGGCAGCAAGCTGTTAGATTAGCTCAGCTACATCATGTAACTTCACCATCAGCAAATTCACTGTTAATCCAGGGGAGAACTTGTCTTTCTTCCCCGGACAGATTAGGTACCGAGGAGATTTGTGGGAAACTGTCTAAGAACCAGGGGAGTTTAAATCCAGGTAACCTGCCTCCATAATACAGGGGTCACGTAAAAAAAAGACAAATCATGCTATCTAAAGGTATAACTACCTCACAGGCAGGATATTTTGACTGAAAATGTTACACTAAAGCTATAAAATGTGTGTGCCTCAGTTATACTCAAATTAGGGCAATATACAAATTATACCTAAAATTAATTTTGCAGTTAAGACATATGCCATGTCAGCAGAACACATTTTTTCTACGGAAAATTTTTCATTAGTCTTTTGGATCACAAACTGTTTCAGTGTAAATGCTAGCGGAGACATTGCGCTGTAATTTTTTTCCTCTCACAGTAGCACATTAAGGGAAATCTCAATTTGAGCAAGTAAGCTAAAACTGATTACTCCGGGAATAAACCATCAGATATACAATGGGATTATTCTGTAGTACAGACTTCAGCACAAAAAGTCCCACTCTCTTTGGTTTTGTTGTTGCTGCTGCTTGCTTGTTTGTTCGTTTGCAGTGAGAATTTACCTTAAATTGCAGGCATACTGCTGCTATAAAGGCATTATCATTCTTTAGGGTCACTGCTCCCATTTCTATAAATACTGTAGAAATGTTTTCTACGGCTGAGCATATTTGCCCACCTAAACCTAATATCAGAAATTTGATCTCTGCTTGATTAGCTGAAACATGCAATTAGCTCTATGATATTCCAAATGGATTTAATATCTATTAAACATTTTTAAAAAGTAGCCTGAGTACATAGCACCAATAAAATTAAAAAATAATTGAAACAAATATTATTTTTTTGAATCACAAGTTGATCACATCTTATGGGTATATTTTTTTCATTTTTGCTATTTCATTTTTGTAGTTTGTTAATCATGCAACAGATTCCTTTGGTCTTAAATTATATGCATTCATTACAGATTATGTGATTAATTCAGAAGAAATGTCTAATTTTATTATACCTGCTTAGATGTAGAGACACAGGAAAACACTGTTGTTGCCAAAATCATAAGATCATGAGAAGGCTCTCCATGCTTTAAGGAACCCTCTGCATACAATGTTTATAAAAAAGGAAGAAAAGGAAAGGCAAGACGTTATTTCTAGCTACAAACCTATGTTTGAAAACATCTGAGCGAACTGATTTACCAATTTATGCCAGCAGATAATATACTCTAAGAAACAGTAAACACAAAGGGGACAGATATTCCCAAGTTTATTCACTTTCTGTGAAAAGTGAGCATTGCTATTTTTGGAAATGGAAAGTTTTCAAGATATTTGTAGGGTTTTGGAATGTTATACAATTAAATTACAGTTGCTTTAACAAGTTTTTCTTGCTTCGATGCCAAGAAATTTTACATAAACGGAGTATAAGGACAAAAGAAAGTCAAACATGTCTGTTTCACTTTTTTCCTGCAAACCTGCCTGAAAACATCCATTCATTTTACATCTTTGCATATAACATGATGTATGTTAAACATACATGCTATTTCACACTCAAGGGAAGTGGTATAAAGCCATGTTTTGGCAAATGAAAATGGGACAAAATTCAGTACGCTGCAATTTCTCAATTGCTAGTTTTTGTCATATAATACTGCATGCACTGTATTAAACAGTTTTTAAATAATACAATTTCTTGCTGCAAAAATATTTGAAATGCAAGCACAGCTATAACTGAACAACACTCACTTCTGAATGTTTGCTTCTTTTCAGAACCATGAGGCATCCTAGCTGCTTTGGTATTATTTTCACTAATAGAAAAACCATGTTTAAATTTTCTTGGAAATAGTAAAGGTTGCATCAGTGTAAGAAGTTTGAGTTCCATTTCAGCTTTCTTCCATGTTGGGTCATCTTGAGCCTAATTGACAGAAACAACCAACAGAAATTTGTCTTTAAAACATGTACTTTGAATACTCTTCCTTACCCTTATAGGAAAAGACTACATAAAGAATGTCTAAATAGCATCCAGATTACCTGAATAAAATTAACAACAAATTCAATAGCAGAATCGAACGCATCCCACTCTTCATAGCTGAAAGCTAATTTTACAAATTTCACAGCAGCATCTGCAGATACCCCCTTTTCTCCTGCAGTGATGACAAAAATATTTTATCTGTTTTATATATATATATATTCAGAAGTTTAATTTAAGCAATAATTTGGGTATTGATAAATACAAAGATAAAACTCTACATGTGTTTTTGAATACTCAGTATAATCTTGTAGGATTTTTAATAGCTCTACAAGATACAATATCTTTATTATTTTGCTGTAATGTCTATGCTTATATACTACTTTAATGATGTATCTGCAATGTCCTGTTACATTCCAAAGAGGCTGTACTATTATAGATATTAACGTACCTGTGTAGAGGATATCAAGGACCTAGTCCTTTCTGTTGCAGAAAGAGCTTAAATCTGGATATCGCCCCATAATGATCCTTCTTCCCAGAAATTTAGTAAAAAAAATGCATAGCACATGAAAAATTTCTTGCAAGATAGGTGAGCATTTCTCATTACTGTATCAGAAAATGTGCGTGTACACATAGGGAGTCTATTTTCTCCCTCTTCAAGTTTATCCAAATCCCAGTAAGGCAGAAAAGGGATTTCCTGGTCTTTGGAACTCTAAGCAAGTGTCTTAGCTAACATATCCAGCAGTGTTCTGCACTCCTAAGAATATGCCACAGTTACTGTCATATCAATTGGGCACATGGTCACTTGGCTGAAAGATGTTAGCAATATTAACTTAGTGATAGACAGCTGTTATTTTCCAAAGCAGTACAATGATTGGTCCAAGGATCTCAACAAGCTTATGACAGTCCTCCGATTACTGCATCCCACTTCTCTTCCATAAGAATGTATCAGGACATCATTGCAGAATCTGACCTTTGAACAATTGTTTAGGGGCATTAACATATCTAGATGAATTGCTATGCTGAACAGTATGTGATTGCAATGTCCATAAAATACTATATGCTATTTAAATAACACTTGTGTTAAGAAAATCGTAATCATACCTGTACATAATCCCTTTTGAATGCCTTAACATTATATGTATAAACAAGCATATCTCACACAAAGAGGACAGCATTTTGCAGTCCCTTTATGCATAGAACTGTTACTAACATGAAAATGAATTCTGCTCACCAAGCATTTGCATCACTGGGTACAGAATCCTTCGAAAATTCAAAGTTAGTTTACCTGTTAGTATCAACTGCAGAAGGGTTGATGATGCTTTAATTATACCAAAATGATCAGTGCAATGACTTCCTTGAACACCAGTACTGCTCACTCCACCTTTAATATAGACAATTCGTTAAATCAGTTTATAATGTATTTGACTTGTTAGATTCCAATTAGCCAGTAATCATACCAAGAAAATATGATTCTGAAGTGTATTTTGTCTCTATAGATTCTTTTACTTACAAAATATCTCTAGAACTATGGCTATATTCATTCCAGAGCCCAGCAAAAAAGGTTTGGAAGGAATCATCAAGTCCAGTGTTTTTCTCAAGTTTTAAAATCTAACTTTGAGTGATTCTTTTGGAAAAAAATACATGAAAAACCATGGTATGTTGACCTTGCCTGGCTTCCAGACCCCCACCCAGTTGCTCTCTCACTCCCTCTCCGCAGTAGGACAGGGGGAGAAAATAAGACGGAAAAGCTCATGGGTTGAGATAAAGACAGTTTAATAAGAAAAGCCGAAGCTGTGTGTGCAAGCAAAGCAAAAAAAAAGGAATTTATTCACTATTTCCCATAGACAGGCAGATATCCAGCCACTTCCTGGAAAGCAGGGCCTCAGGATGCATAGCAGTTGCTTGGGCAGGCAAACGCCATGACCACTTAGGTGCTCCCATCCTCTCCCATACCTCCAGGTTTTATTGCTGAGTATGATGTTATATGGTATGGAATAGCCATTTGGTGAGTCCAGGTCAGCTGTCCCAGCTATGTCCTCTCCCAACCTCTTGCCCACCCCCAGCCTACTGGCCTTTGCGGGCGAGGAGGGTTGGAGAGACAGCCTTGATGCTGTGCAAGCACTGCTCAGCAACAGCCAAAACACTGGTGTGTTACCAACAAACACTGTTTTAGCCACAAATGCAAGGCACAGCACCATACGGGCTGCTATGAAGAAAGTGAACTCCATCCTATTGAGAAAAGATATGCGTAAATGACTGTACATTTTTTACTGATAAAACAGACAATAGAGATTGGCCCAGGTTTTTATTTTAAATTTTATGAAGATAAGAAAGATTGCCTGCTTTTACAGGTGCTATTGTTATAAACGAAATAGCAAAGAAAAAACTAATAAAAGGGAGGTCTGGGCTCCTCACCAACATTCTTTTTGCTTCTTTATGCTGTTACCTGAGAGGATTTCCAGGCCTGCAAAAAAAAGCTCTGAAATGACATCACGAATTTCAATTTCATCAGGAACAGGTGGAGCAGGATGCAACACACGCCTGCTACTAACAGACAGAGCTTCCAGGATGGCAAGGAATTGAGCTGTGGCACCGTCAAACATTTCTGTCAGCAGCCGTTCAGTAGTAGTGCGAGGCCACGGCAACTAAGTAAGGAAAGGTAATGTAAGCCTTGTAATATCTAAACTGAGTTACAATAAAGCAAGATTTCTTTCAAAACAGTTCTCCACCAGAAAATAAGTACATGTTTAAAATAGAAAATAATATACTGTAAAATATATTGTTGTTATGAATTTCATGCTTCAAAGGCATAGCAAAGCCTCATGCTAAGTAGGTACAGTACTTAAGAAGTGCCATAATTTCATAGCAACCACACACACTGCTGCATGGTATTTTACCTAGAAAACAATACAACAGAAATTATGAGCGAGAGTATTAGGGCCATGTAGTTTAAAGCCACCCAGGTCTCTCCTTATAATGATACAGACTTGACCATAAGGACCTAAGTTCTACACACTTCGCAGAAAATCAGAGAAAGATTAGGATGCTCAGCACTGCAGTGAAAGCAAAACACTATTATATTCTCTCACTTGCACATTTCAAACAGCATAACATAAAAAGGCAAGGCAGAATACACAAAAATATATTTGCACTATTGACAGGAAGAAATCAGAGATCTATATAAGAAAATACTTTAAAATTTTATTTTAATGTTCTGTTTACATGGTTACCAAACCACTGCCAGACATAAAGTAAATCAGAGATACAGTACTTTAAAATGTTGCTCATAATCCATTAACATTTCGGTTCTATTTATTTCGCACTTTCCCAAATAAAAACACTTTAGATTGGTTTCTAGGTACATTTAACTAGACAAAAATTTGGGAATTTCCTTCTCGCTTGGCTGGCTCCACATCCTTTATTTTAGCTTCCAAATCAATACTTACAGGCAAGCTCAGATGTCTACCTGATGAAAAAAAAACCTGATCTGTTCAGTATCTGACAGTATTTGGACTATTAAAGCTAACAGGTTATTTTTGTTTTCAAATAACTTATATAATGAGTGAACCTCATCAATACTATAACTATCTGTCCTTTCCAAAGAAAGAGGAACTATTTCTGCTGGGAGTATAGTAAAAGTAAAAACAAAAGATAGTTAATATTGGATACTGATGGAGCAGCTAATCCTGGAACCATTTCCAGGCACTTGAAGGACAACAAATCCATCCAGAGTGGTCAGCATGGATTCACAAAGGGGAAGTCATGCTTAACCAACTTGACAAACTTCTATGTTGAAATTACTTGCCTGGTAGACGAAGGGAGAACAGTGGATATTGTCTACCTAAACTTCAGTCAGGCCTTTGACACTGTCTTCCATAACCTTCAGCAAGTTTGCAGAGGACACAAAACTGGGAGGAGTGGCTATGCCAGAGGGTCGTGCTGCCATCCAGAGGGACCTTGACAGGTTGATATGAACCTCATGACGTTCAACAAGGAGAAGTGCAAAGTCCTGCACCTGGGAAGGAACAAACCCATGCACCAGTACGTGCTGGGGGGACACCCAGCCGGAAAGCAGCTTGGCAGAAAAGGACTTGGGGGTCCTGGTGGACACCAAGTTGAAGATGAGCCAGCAATGTGCCCTTGCAGCAAGGAAGGCTGACAGTACCCTGGGCTGCATTAGGCAAAATATTGCTAGCAGGTCAAGGGAGGGGATCCTTCCCCTCTACTGGTGAAGCCACATCTGGAGTACTGTGTCCAGTTCTGGGCTCCCCAGTGAGAGACATAGACATACTGGAGAGACTCCAACAAAGGGCCTTGAAGATGTTTAAGGAACTGGAGCACCTCCCCTATCAGGAAAGCCTGAGAGAGCTGGGACTGTTCAGCCTGGAGAAAAGAAGGCTCAGCGGGGATCTCATCAATATATATAAATACCTAAAGGGAGGGTGCAAAGAAGACAGAACCAGGCTCTTTTCAGTGGTGCCTAGTGACAGGACTGGAGGCAATGGGCACAAACTGAAACACTTGAGGTTCCCTCTAAACATCAGGAAACACGTTTTCACTTTGAGGGTGACCGAGTATTGGCACAGGTTGCCCAGAGAGGTTGTAGAGTCTCCATCCTTGTGCAAAGCATTTGAGACAGTCCCACACAACATCCTTGTCTCTAAATTGGAGAGACATGGATTTGACCGATGGACCACTTGGTGGATAAGGAATTGGCTGGATGGTCGCACTCAAAGAGTTGTGGTCAACAGCTTGATGTCCAAGTGGAGATCTGTGACAAGTGGCATTCCTCAGGGGTCAGTATTGGGACCAGCGCTGTTTAACATCTTTGTCAGCAACATGGACAGTGGGATGGAGTGCACCTTCAGCAAGTTTGCTGCTGACACCAAGCTGTGTGGTGCGGTCAACACGCTGGAGGGAAGGGAGGCCATCCAGAGGGACCTTGACAGACTTGAGAGGTGGCCCTGTGAGAACCTCATGAAGTTCAACAAGGCCAAGTGCAAGGTCCTGCGCATGGGTCAGGGCAATCCCAAGCACAAATACAGGCTGGGCAGAGAATGGATTGAGAGCAGCCCTGAGAAGGACTTGGGGGTGTTGGTTGATGAGAAGCTCAACATGACCTGGCAATGTGCACTCGCAGCCCAGAAAGCTAACCATATTCCAGGCCTGCATCAAAAGAAGTGTGACCAGCAGGTTGAAAGAGGTGATTCTGCCTGCTCTGCTCTGCTCTCGTGAGACCCTACCTGGAGTACTGCATTCAACTCTGGGGCCCCCAGCACAAGAAGGACATGGACCTGTTGGAGCGAGTCCAGAGGAGGGCCACAAAGATGATCATAAGAGAGGTGCTCCAGCCCTCTGAAGACAGGCTGAGAGCATTGGGGTTGTTCAGCCTGGAGAAGAGAAGGCTCCAGGGAGACCTTATTGCAGCCTTCCAGTACCTAGAGGGGGCCTACAGAAAAGCTGAAGAGAGACTTTTTACCAGGGCATGTAGTGATAGAACAAGGGGTAATGGCTTTACACTGGAAGAGGGTAGATTTAGATTAAGGAAGATTTAGATATTTAGATTTAGATTTAGATACAAGGAAGAAATTCTTCACTCTGCGGGTTGTGAGGCACTGGAACAGGTTGCCCAGAGAAGTTGTGGATGCCCCATCCCTGGAAGTGTTCAAGGCCAGGTTGGATGGGGCTTTGAGCAACCTGGTCTAGTGGAAGGTGTCCCTGTCCATGACAGGGGGGGTGGAACTAGATGATCTTTAAGGTCCCTTCCAACCCAAACCATTCTATGATTCTGTGATACTCAAAAGCTGACTGGACATGGTCCTGGGCAACCAGCTCTATGTGGCTCTGCTTGAGCAGAGGGGTTGGACCAGATGACCTCCAGAGGTCCCTTCCTACCACAACCATTTTGTGATTCTGTGATGCACATTCTCCTAGCAAAATAACTCCAAAACAAATTTTCAACATTTTTTTTAATAAATCCTCATAATGATGTTTGCAGTCTAAAAAAATTCCACAGCAAACTATACATTTTTTTTGGTATTTTGTGTCATTGTATTCAATAAATCTTTTTCCCCACACTGCAGATTTGTTTTTATGAGCCCAATCTAGGAATCAGATCTATGCAAGCAGAAAGCAATATATATCACATATATGCCAGGACAGGCTAAGCACAAATTGCAGGTTTTGTTTAAGTACCTTCGTTAAAATGCAGAGCAGAATGGGCATGTAATTTACTACTATTATTTTTGCATAAGCATTGTCTTGTCATGTTTAGAAAACAAATATTGCACTGGTGCAGAAGAACCTCAAAGTGAAAGCTAACTTAAACTAAATAGATTAGACTAGCTTGTTTCCATTTTTCAAGGTGATTTAAGTAGAAAAACAAATTCCACTGCATACATACTAGAAGAGAAGGAAGAGCTTTAATTCTTTGCTAGTCCAAGTATAATGTGCTCTGTAACATGCTGGACTGAGCTCTAAATATAACTGTTCTACCCATTATACTACATTGTACATGTTCTATAATTAAAAAAGGAAATTGTTTTGAAAGTCAAAACATTAGGCAAAAATAAATTTCTCATATTTTTGCATTTACTTGACACTTAATAAACCTACAAAATATTCTGAAATAATTATTAAAACAGTGCTTTCAGATTTTACATCATTCAACAAATCTTGTAAAACTACAAAAGGCATACAGAAACACGTATGAAAACTCAATACAATTCCTTCTTAAATAAGGAAATGAAAACTGTTGAAGCACATTTTAGAAGCAAAAGACTTTTGGTGGGGGAGTTACGAACACTGTAATTTCTAACAATTTGTTGTTAACTTCAGGCATTCAGTTTTGTCAGAAAGTCAAACAGACACTGCATAACAAAATCAATTACTGAAGATTTTTCAAGATTCTGGAGATCAGATATATGAGATTCCTGCTATGTGACAGACATAGGTTCCTCCTAACATGACGGGTGCCTGATGAGCAAACATCCTTATTTGAAAGCATGCCGAGTTCCTAATATCCTAATTGTTCAGCAAGACTTTTAGATGATCATCCTTCAGAAATACTTAAGACTTTCAGTATCAGTTGACCTTGAGGAAGTTGACCAGTACCTTTATATGTGCAAACCACACATACCTGAACATGTTGAGGTTTGGGCCCTATCTTGGATAATGGGAAATTTCCAGTAAGCGAGGTCTGGAACAGATCGATTGTGCTGTCCACACAGCTGTTTAATATTAATTACGATTCAAGTCAATGATTTGAAACTGAAGTATCAGATAATCTATTAAAAAGCTTTGATGAACAACTTGTGTAACAGAAGCGTCAACACAATCAGATCACATCTGTAACATATTGGTATAACATCATTATAATTTTACTATTAACCATAAGCAGTTCAAATGAGCAATCTCAGTTGCTTCTGATAAGTCTTTAATACAGCAAATTTTCTTTTAAAAAAACCCATAATATAGACTAATGGGAAAAAAAAATCAATATTAAACAATTATTTAAGACAGAAAATACATCATTCTTATTTCGAATTATTTGGCTTTTGCTGTACCTAGTGCAGTACATCTTTTTACATGTAGCTTATCCCAAAGTATTTTATTAACAAATTAGATAATTATGAACAAAAAAATCCAGATTTAACCTATTCGTTCAGCTCTGAATGTTTGAATCTGTTCTAGCATCAGATAAACTGTGGCAAAGAAGATGTCACTTTGTAGTATCTCGTTCCTTTTGTCTTTCAAAAAATGCAGAGATTCCTCAATTTTGCCATTATATTATGAGGTACGTATGTAATGGATCTATATCTACATCATGAGAATTAAAGGATGATGGAATTTCAGTCCAAGGAGACCTTGAGAAACTTGAGGAAATAGTTCTACTGGGAGAAGTGCCAAGCTCTGCATCTGGGGAGGAATGCATCTGTATAGACTGGAAACCAACTTTCGGAGTACTAGCATTGCCAAAAAAGACGCAGTTGTTAAACTTGAGCCAGCAGTGTCCTCTTGTCACAAAGAAGGCAAACTGCAGACTGGGTTACACTAGGACAAGCGTACAGTGTATTGAGAGGTTATTTTCTTCCCTTACTTGGAACTCATGAGGCTCCACCTAGAGTACTATGTCCACTTTTGGCCTCCTCTGTGTAAGAAGGATGCTAAGAAACAGGACAGGCTCCCATGGAGGTCTACCAAGATGATTAGGGACATAAAATGTCAAAGAACAGGCTGACGAAGCCTTAGTTAGTCTGGCAAAGAGGAGGCTAATGGGTGACCTAATAGCTGCCCACAACTACTTGAAGAAGACTTATAAAAGTAAAGAAGACAAACTCTTCTGAGTAGAAACAGATAGTATAACAAGGAGTAGTTTCTGCTTTGGGGGACTGGACTAGGTGACTTCAATTCAGATGACTCTGAAAGCATCAGGGGTGACTTGCAGATTGGACATTAGGAAAAGTATGTTAATTAGGAGGGTAGTGCAATAGTGGAAGAGGTTATCTAGATTGACTAGGGAATCTCCTTCATTGAAGGTTTTGAAGACAAAGCCACAGCTAATTTGACCTATCATTGGCAAAAGCCATGCTTCAAGTCAGAGGCTGGACTAAAGGACTTCCAGAAGTCCCATGCAACCAACATTTTTACTCCTATGATACTGCAGTAACAGTAATTCTTCATAATGCAGTATTTGCAAAAGAAAATTATTTACTCCATAAATCCAAACTATCTATATTTATATAACCATCAGCTAACAGCATTCCACAGAATAATGTTTTTTATCACAAAAGGATGTCACAGTGCAAAGAGATCATGATCTTTTGCTTATATGGGTGCAAAGCATGCCAATGAGCAGGCAATATTACTCAGTAAAAGAGTATGGTTTGGGGAGCTTGCTGATTAGTACTTTCAGTTGCTCCTCTCTGCCAGCTTCCTATGGAATACTGCAGGAATTAAATTTATTTAAAAAACAGTCGCAAGCAGTAGGAAAGCAGAACAACCATCTGTCCCTCACAAAGGGAATACCCACTCAGATAGAAGCATCCTCTTTGGCACAGTGAAATCAAAATGAGAACTTTCTATTCTATCTGTGCAGTCCTGCATCTAGGAAAGGTCTTGAATTCAAAAGATCTATTGACCTATGACCAAAAATGGATGGTACAATCTAAGTAAGATGCACAACCGTCAAGAACCCACACAGTAGCATAATGGTATAAAGATAAACTTAACTACTAAAGTTTGATATATTAAAGTCTACATGCTGACCAAAAAAGGGACAATGCATTCAGACAAAAAAAGCTTTTTTCTTTTATTATTTATAATTCTTATCCCAATGGATCACTCATTTTTGACACTGGCTGTAAAAAACACAAGGAAGGAGTGATATTTGAGGAAATTCATTACATCCTTAAAAGTCTACTTTGTATCCTGGATGCCTTTCTCTAATTCATGGTATCTTGCAGAAAAGTAAGTGGCCTTCAAAAACAATCTCTCAAGACTTGAGAGAGTTCTCCAATACATGTACAAAAACATTGAAAAACACAGTATCTTTTTTCCAAAGTACCCCTTTTACCCTCACAGTAATTTAACACAGCAGGGCAAACTCAGGACTCCCATACACTTGGTATGAATTTGAACAAGATTTCTCTTATTTTTATCACTAACATAATTGCTAAAGAAAGAAAATGCTAGAAAAATCAGTATTTTCTAAAGTAGTAATTACTACATCTTCCCTCCTTGGAAGTTTGTTCTGAGTTTTAGTAATAAATTATGTTAACTATGAAACTGAAAGAGTAAAACTTTCTTCTTGTGAGTAGCACCACATGTATTAAGCAGAATTATATCACATATTCATCACATGCAAATAGTAAACAAAGAGAAGGATTATACAAAAGGTTAGACTTACATTTTGTGCTTCTTTCAGGTTAACTCTTATCCTAGGTCGAAAGTAGCTTTTCGGCTTTCTTCTGGATTCATATACTGCTCTCTTGAAAATCATTACTGACATCTGACACAAAGAAAAAAGTAAGTAAATAACTGTGTTACATGTTCTGTTCATAGAGATTGTAACTATTCTACCTGTTTATAATTAATTGCAGATTGATACCTTTAGAGTGGCCTCTCTAAAAATCTTTTTTGTTTCTGAATTTTCCAGCGAAGAACTGATATTTTCTAATTGCTTCAGTTCATCAATTTTAATCAGACCACGGCGAGCAAATATCTGTCCAAAGGATTAAAAAAAAAATAATAATATATATATACACACATGCTCTGTTTCCATATTCTGTATGCTGGTATTTAATTTTAGAATCATATCATTCTTGAATTCAGGGAACTGCAAAGAGTTTCAATGAAAGCCAAGTCATGAACAACAATTGAAAAGGAAAAGAAAACCTTTGCAAAATACCTTTTGTATAGATGCATGGGGGCTGGCCACTACTTAATGTTAGAAGTCTATGACTATGATTATATTACAAATTACTATTGCATTTAACTTTGAATTGATTACTCATTTACATGTGGAAACACATCTCCACTTTGCAGTTAAATTTTGGAATATGGGCAGAATTCTAAATACATATGATCTGATAATAAACAGGAATATTTAAATAAATATTTATTTCCCATTTGATGTCATCTGAAATGCTACATATGGTAAATCAGGATACCTCTCCATGAATGCTGGCTTGACAATCAAAATAACATTGAGAAACTGCAGTATATAGGGTGGTTCTCCACGTCAAATAATGTACAGATAAGAGCGGAATGGATGATTCCATACATACACTGGCCCACAGTAAGTATTCCAGGACCTGTATTGAAGAAATCCAGTTTCAAACTGAATGCATTTTAACCTATATAAGTATACTTCCTGTTACTAAAGGACACATGCAAAGACTTATCCTCACTTGGTAGCACAACTTAAAAGAGGGGAAAAAAAAAAAATCACAGAAATTGTATTAATTTTGAACATGTTTTATTGACTACAAAGCATTCCTCCTGCATACTATTTTTTCCCATCTGAAACTGTGATCAAACATTATATTGTAGCCTCCAAGCTACCTTAACCACTCCAGTTCACTCTAGCCTTGCCGCCATGACAGAGGTCCTGCCCTTCTCTCTCATCTGCTCGAGAGTTACCCTTCTCCTTTGTGTCTGCTCTAGTGATCATTTTTTTCTAAGTTAGTTTTCAACTAGATCAGCAAGCTTATTTGGGATGCAATGGAGTCTGCCTTCTTTGGTGACAGTCTGAGTTTAGATTAATTTACAACCATGGAACTACGCTATCAGCTCTTAACTTTAGGGCCAACACAGTCATTGCAGCAGCCTAATATTAAGAATTAGTCCTACTAAATTGATGGAACAGTATCTTCCCCTTGTATTTTCTTTGTGTCAGCTGTTCCCTAAGGTACACAAAATATGTAGAACCTTAGTCCTAAATTAAGTCAATATACAGATTTTCTTTTTGTCTGAATTTAAAGAATCTGAAATACTTATGATCAGTTCCTCCATTTCCTGTATAGTAAAAGCCTGAATACATTAAAGGAGGTGCTAAATCACTTCTGATTTCAAAAAAAGGTGATCAAAGAGAAAAAAAATCTTTCCTGCTCAATGAAAGATTAATATAACCAACAGGTAAGAAAATACACTGGATTAAGGCTGAGTCAGACTCTGTTCAAGTTTTAGGAGAAAAAAGTAAAGCTAAGACAAACAAAAATTACATTCATAGTTAAAAAGAAAAGGGCAGCAGGGAAAGGCCAGGTCATTTTTATTAAGTATTTACAACTAAAACCTTAGCCACCAGGTGTCAGTACTTTTCCACATTTTAACAAACAAAGGACCAATTCTTGGGACTCTATATCGAGTCTAAAAAAACCCCATCTAGAACCCTCTGAAACAGTCTGGCATATCCCGTCTCAAAGACCAGCAAAACATTATGCTGGGCTCCATTCCACAACTGAGGAAGGAGCAGAGTCATGAAGGCATAAGGGCTTAGAAATCGGCCATTTTGCAATCTAGACATTGTATTCCCTTGTGACAATGTGCTACTATTGGCAACGGCAATGAAATAGAAAAGTCAGGGTACAGTGTTACGTAAAATACAGGTGCACTTTCCAATCTTCTGTAAATTTTTCAAATGTTTCTATTTATTTTCCCATACCTTAGCAGACTGACCTATCATCATCAAATGTCTGCATATGGTGTAAATATGAATAGTACCTGCAAAAATAAATAAAAAACAGGTTAGTTCTATAATCCTACATGAAATTTATTATGCTAACCACCTGAAACTTTTTCTTAATATCTGCGTTGTTATTTCCAGAGGCTGAAAAATAAACTAATGATTTTTCTGTAACTACTTTTAAATTAGAGAAGATGAAGCCATTAAATTCCTGTGTGATATTAGCTTCAAAAATACCTACACAATGAAGTAGCATAATAAAAGAATGAAATCTTAAAAATGTACTATATCAAATTTTTCTTAAGTAACTGATAGAGAGAAAAATCTTATTTTTATTCCCAAATGCCAGCCTCTTTAAAAAAAAGTATTACCTCTCCTCACAGACCTTACCTTACACAATTCTTTTAGTCTGTCATGGCACTGTCCTGGCAGACAACACCACTATTATGTGATATTAAGCATGATAAGTGAAATGAAGAAAATTGATTGTGACTAGAGTTTTCAAGAGCATCAAAGTGACTTACAAATAAAATCCTGTCAAAAATTTACTTAATTTAGGCTATGTCACAAAATTGCTTTTCAAAAATCAGCCCTAGAAGTATAAAAGACATTGTAGTTCTGGCGGGGAGGAAAAAAAAGTCTATTCTTCTGTCTGTACAAATGTTCAGAAAGGGACACCTGTGGCAGCAGGAGGCATCACAATGTCAACTGTCATAGCTAGAAGGGTGTTATTATCCCAATAAGCAAGAATGGAGTAAGCATTAGGAAGATTTCTTTTTATCAGTCAAATGTGTAATGAGGCACAAAATCTATTGCCAGAAATTGCAGAAAAAATGCTCAGGAACTGGGGAAAATCTGAGTTATTGCTTACTTCTAATTGGATTAGATTATTTGCTAGGCTTGGTACAGAAACCTGTCCCACACACAGGTAGTGGGACTTAAGAATGGCAAGTGAGTATATTTTAATTTTAATTCTTCTCCCATAGAAACAGACAAACAAGAAATACACCTCAAAAGTAGGGACTGAGAGCAACGGCAGTCCCAGCAAAACAAAAGGCTAAGAATTTTGACCAATTATAGCTCACAGAAAGTAAATTTTCCAAAATTAAATTCAAAACACATTATCTCCTCAATTTATATTGCAACAATTGACCATAGTAGAACAAATTCATAATAGTCTTCTGACTTTTTACTAAATAACATTGCCTTTCAAAGCAAAAATATACTGTTGTGGTTCTTGAAATAAAAATCTCGATATACAATTCTCTGTATCTAATTCATGGAAGTTCCATTTTTTCTCATCCTTCTTCCTAATTCAAGCATTTATAAGTAGAACACTGAAATCATATACAGAGAGATTCAAATTCTTAAATGTCATATGGTATTTTTTAGAACAGTTTTATTAACTCCAGCTTTAAAGATCATTTAAAAAAAAAAACAAAGATGTAATGTCATGGACAGACAATCATTTTCTACTCTTAGATCTGCAATCCTCTTTTAAAAAAAAAAAATAACAAAAACATTTTATTGATAAAAAATCTTCTGTTTTTTATTTAACCAGGGTTCACTCAAAAAATGCCCTTATTATGCTGTTAGAATTCATTTTATTAGTACACTCAAACCACAGCTACAATGACAAAGCTATTACTTTTACAACAGTCCATCTGAAAAAGGCACACTATGTAGAAACTTCAATTAAAAAATCCCTTATTTTAGGAGAAAAAAAAAAAAAAAATCTACTGTGATTGAAGACTAACTAGAGATTTATTCATGACCCTTAGGTTGACCATAAAGAGTATGTATCAAGTTTCCCTCCACAGGTTTGCTTAGCAAAGAAATGTAAATGGAAAGGCTGAGGTACCGTTGTAGATAAGCCAACACAAATTCTCCTGAGGTAGAGCCACTTGCATAGTGAGTCGTAATGAGGACAAGACATTGAAACAAGTCTGCAGGGACTCTGGATTCTGGAGATTTCTGTCACTGCTGCAAACCATCTGATAAATGCAAACATTCCTCTCTTGCAAAGCATGGAACTAAAACATACGAAAACATATGTAAAATGAATATATAGAGATAAAATAGATGCATATGTCAGTTTTTACATCAGCGAAGTACAACAAAATGGTGAGTATTACAAGATCAAGCATACCAGAAAAAAACTCAGCATGACAATGAAATGAGAATTAGAATATGGAGAAAGTGCTGAAGCTTTAAGGTTGCTGTTCCATTAGCCTGAGTCAGTTTCCACTGCGTCACAGGATGAAAATGCACCTAGTGCACTGGGGCTGCTAGAAGTGGCATAGGGAGAAAGGATAAATGAGGCATTAAACTGATATTCAAAGAATCTGGCTTTAATTCTTGGCTTCTCTGTAGATGAGCTCTGTAAATTAAGGCAAGTCTTAACTTTTCTGCACTTTACTTCTCCATCTGTATCACAGATATCTTATTTCTCACTCTCATCCGTGACTTTTCTCTTCTACAGATGCATTGTTCCTTCTCTTCGTTGTAATACCTAACATAATGTGATCCCAGTCTTGTCTGGAGTACAGTAGCATCTGAACAAACCAACATGCGAGAAAATAAGCTAAGTGGGACAAGGCCAGTCAGTAACTACCAACCTCTCAGAAGCCTACTAACCTGATAATATTTGAAATTGTATTATTTTTCACAGTTAATTCACTGAAACTGGAAATTTTGAGCCCTGGAACTCCATTTCTGTGATTTCCTTAGTGTTACATTAAAAAACAAAAGCTAGCCGCAGAAACCTGGCAAAAAAAATGTATACGTAAAGCCTTTCGATGTAATCATTTGACACATTATCATTATCCATTTCCAATTGTAGAGATCATTGTCAAACTTGATTCCATATCTGAAAATTTAGGGATATCTCAGTGTCTAAAGGCCAAGTTATAGAATAGGCATTTTAGTATAGACTCATGATAACATCTGGCACTATGATTGGTTCAAGGTCTACGCAGAAATATAGAAAACAGGAGAAACCATCTCTGGAACTTCAAATTTATTCACAAAGCATTTTTTAAAAAACAAAATAAAATGGGTTAACATAGTCTTTGATCATATTCTCTCTAGGAAGCTGAACTATGTTTGAAAAACAAAAAAATAATATAAACAGAGTATCTCTTCTATCATGACATCTGCTTCTAGCTTTTAAGCAAACTGTCTGCTTTTTTCTCCTCACTAAAAACCTATTTACAATCTAACTCTGACTAGAGCAATATGAATTTGATTAGCTCAATACACAGGAGATGCCTACGATTTCCTTTTGTTGTTCTTGATCACAGGATAACTTGCATTAGTTTATTTTGAAATATCCACCACGTACTAATAATAGAGCTTCTCAGCAAAGAACTGCTTAAGATAAAGTCTAACATGTTTTTAGCATTCCCCCTATACCTACTGAAACACTTTCTTCCATGGATAACAAATGATAAATTGCAAGCCCCTACCTCCATAAGCAATTAACACAAAAGGATGCCAACATACTCTAGAGGTCACTCAGCTTCCCAGAGCTTAGAGCACTTACAAAACTATTCAGCATTCTGCCTCCTTTTTTCATAATGAGCAAGTAAGCTATTGATAGTAATGCAATCCTGCTTTTTTACTATGTCATGAGCTTTTACATGTAGTATTTTTGCACATTTATGGTTCAAATTACAGATAATGTTTTAATTCTCTTACACTCTGCCCAGTTCTTAGATTACACTGTACACAAATTTCTATAAGAATTGCAAGACAGTTGTCAAATTTTGCCTATATCCTGATTGTAACAGTGGTTAATAGCAACTATTTCAGAGCCAAAACTGCTGTAGACAGTTACAGAGTAACCTGTTCAGAGAAAATTGCCTTTTTAACATTAAGTTGATAGTGGTTGGCTTATACCACAAAAGCATAAGAACTTATATCCTCTTAAAAATGCACGCCAACTCTGGATGTGCATATCATACATATGACTGTTAAATCTCAATACAATCTATATAGACAAACTATTAAAGATCAGTTAATAGTAATATTTAATTAATATGAAGTACATTTATGGAGGATAAAACAGGCTACTTATTTTGAATACGTGAATGCCTCTGACAAAAAAAAAACCAAAAAACTTACCGTAAGTGCTGCATTTTTGTCTCTGAAACCATTTGGAAAAAAGGTGGATTTAAATCGATGCACATCATCTATGATATCATCAAGGTTTACAGAAACGAACTGCTGAAGGTATCTTCCATAGCACTGTAGAAGTGCCAACTTATATTCCTGAAGAACGAATAATATGTTATTTTTATAGTTTACATATTACATTTCTATTTCTATAAAACATGTGGGGTTTTTTATTACCTTTATGTAAAAAAGTATCAATGTGAAAGAGCAGCTAGAAGTAAAACACTGAAGTTTCATACAAACATTCAGCAATGTAATTTCTAACGTGAACACTCTCAGCATATGAAAGGTTGAAGTACTTAAAAGAAGAGCTTGTGGTTTGGGAGTTTCTGTTTATTTTAATCATAAATATGACATATCAGAGAACAATTGTAAAGTATGATCCTGGGCTAATGTAATAAACTCAAAGGGTTCCTGGAATGTCCTGCAGCTTTGCAACAGAAATGATAATGATACTACACTTCTGAGAAAAGTCGTAATATAGAACTTTATATACAATATACAGACATCAACACTTCTCTCTCCCCTGTTTCCCTGATGTCAAAGCCCTTTTTTTATAAAAGCAGAGAGGAAGAGAAGAGGAAGAATGAAGTGTACTAAAAAAGAATGAAACAACTGACAACCAGAATTTACAGACAGCCAACAAGTCAGCATTACTAGACCAGAAATTGCCACTGGGTCTTTAAGAACTGTTAACACACACGATGTTGAGCTTTATGTCTCATTCAAAACAGAGCTCCCCAGCAGCATGTTGAACCACTCTAACATCATGCTGAGACTATGGTTCAGCTCTGACTCAGATGTGGAAGTGCCATTTACTGAATCACCTCCACCACTTCCTGCAGCAAAGCTTATTTAGAGGTTTCTCTACCAACTTCACTAATTCTAGTGCACACACACACACACCAGTCATGATAAATTCTGGGGAAAAAAGTAACTAATTTGTATCCATAAAAATGATCCTTTAATGTTTAATCACAGAAATTTCAGAAGTATTTCCTTGTACCCACTTGTCATGGTTTAACCCCAAATTGTAACCCAATACCACACAGCCGCTCGCTCACTCCCCCTCTCCCCGCTGGGGTGGGGAGGAGAATTGGAGAGAAAGGAAAACTCACAGGTTGAGATAAAAACAGTTCACCAGGACAGCAAAGGAAAAATATAAAAATATATTAATAATGATAATAATGAATATATGTATAAGGATAATAGAATATATAAAACAAAGGATACACAATTTCTCACCACCCGACCGATACAGCCCATCCCGAGCAGCAGGCAGGGAGCAGGGGTATCCCCCCCCAGCTATCCCAGAACAGCAAGTTCCAGAGAGAGCAGGCGAGGGAACAAACAGCCGAACGAACGAAAAAACAAAAAGGAAAAATAGGGAATCAAAAAGCAACCCGAAGGGAAGCTTAATGATTAAGGCTAATTAAGGGTCTAAAAGCCTAGTGGCCCACTGACCGACCCTCACTTATACCAGGCATGACATCTATGGTATGGAATACTCTCTTTGGCCAGTTTGGATCAACTATTCTGGCTCTACCCCTCTCAAGTTTTTGCCCCTGCACGTTAGCAAAACCT
This sequence comes from Phoenicopterus ruber ruber, assembly GCA_009819775.1. NCBI lineage: Eukaryota > Metazoa > Chordata > Aves > Phoenicopteriformes > Phoenicopteridae > Phoenicopterus > Phoenicopterus ruber. The sequence goes on along the minus strand of CM020215.1, from coordinate 52,695,742 downwards.
GTGAAACTGCAAAATGTCCTTGGCTGTTTAGCAGCAACCAGCAACATCAGTGTACTGTCACCATTCTTCTCACACTAAATCCAAAACACAGTAGCTGCTGAAGACAAAACTAGCTCTGTCCTGGCCTAAACCAGGACATCACTTTTTTCAATTCCTACCACCATGGTAAGACCTACACTGAATTTTTAATCATCTGAGAAGTCTAACTCACATGGCCCTGTTGTCCTCTTTGCTGTGTGAAAGCAGCAGCCAAACGCAGAAACTTTTACTTTCCATGGACAGCTATGGGCAGACGGTCACTTGTGCAATCTAATACATAGATTCAGGCTGTGATAACTCTTAGAATCCGAAGTCATGGATCAGAATCCCATTAAGTTAGTTACTAATATATAGCAAAAAGGTAATTTCTCTCCCAAACAGTTTGAAATATATGTATAAGACCAGAGATAACAGGCAGATACAGGCAGAGAGGAAGGGGGAAAAAACATGAGTCAGTACTGATCAGTATGATGACTAATGGGCTAACTAATTTCCAGATATATGACATAATGAATTTAGGTGTGTCCTAAAAGATACACTGCAGATGTATAATAGAAAGGAATCTAAAGTGAGAAGGCACTAAAAAAATAGCAGGAGGACAGAAAGTTAAGTGGGTGCTTACCCACGGACTAATCATATTCAATAAATAATTTTAAAGACTATGCATCGTTAAGTATTATATAACACAAAGGTGGCTTAAAATTCAACTAGGAGTTGAATTTTTCAACTAGGAGCCAATAGTTTCAACTAGGAGTCAAGAGGGGTACTTATGGAATAGGGTCTACACCACCTATCCCAGAGCTTGGTGTTAATCTTTCCAATAGGGCAATAAATTTGCAACAAACATCCATCACATATTTTTTCTTTCTATTTACTCCAGGGACAAAAAATGGATACAATGAAAACTAAATTTGTAAAGTCAAAGAAATGCACTTAAAAATGGGAGTTCCAAAGAGATCTCATTTCAAAGTTTTAGGCTGGCCAGCAAAACAACTTTTTCTACAATATTGCTAACTTTACCTTTACTGTAGAAAACCACATTACACCAGAGGATTAAGGTTGCAAGCAGAAGTCTTTACGCAGAATTCTAGATTATTTTTAGGCAATCTAGGGCCTGGTCATTAAGCACCTTGAACATAAGGACCAAATTACCACATTTGAGCTGTGCTATGAGAAGCCAATGTAAAGTACACAGAGCAGGGTTTGATGCTTTTGAAGTAACTTCTTACTGAGTACACTGTGAGAGCAGCAGTTCCCAAGTACTAAAAGCTTCACGCAATATTCCAAGCAATTCCTAGGGCCCAGAAGCTATGAAAACTTGAGGAAACCATGCACATGGAAAAATGGTGAATGGAGTTGCCTACACAATGAAGAGGCTATTAAAAAATGTAGTTATTCAAGCTTCCTTAAGATTTTCGGTGAGTATTCCTAAACCTATACCATGAGCCTATACGTTCAACTGTAACAGCCCCACAGCTATGGACTCTTCTGTATGCTTTCTTCAACCTACCAGTGAGTGCTGAGTGCTGCTGAAGTTCACCTTCAGCTAGTTGCTCTTTATTCAGGAGGCAGGACGCTTCTGTGGAATTCTTTAGGGCGGATGCAGTGAAGGATATATAAGACTTTGTAACATCTGCATGATACGCATACCTTTGCCGAGTTTGGTGGAAAAGCTCACCTAGTAGCCACATACATATGCTTTCCATAAATAGCATAAATAGCATTTATCCTTGCTGGATTCCATAAGCAAAGGATATAATAGTGGAAGAAAAGTTTCACTGGATGTGTTCCTCCAAAAGACAGCCCCTCAAACTATCTTGATACATTTCCAATTATGCCCTCTTCTTTTCTAGATGAAAATAGGGAATCTAATAGTGTCATATGCTGCAGAGAATGAAAAATGGTAAGTATGGGTGACAGTCGGCATTTAACTGCTTTCCTAATGCAAAAGTCAATAGAGTGTTCTTAAAAATTCTTTTCCGTTTAAACACAATGTCAGTTATCTGGTTTTCTTTTGGGGGGGGGGGGATTAAAATTTAATGCTCTCATTCTGAAAAAAATACAAAATTGGTTTAATCTAATTTTTATTCCCATTATGTTCAAAAATTAAGTAGGAGTTACAGAAATCTTTCCAAAAGCACATAAGAATTCTACTAATAAATTATAGACTTTCACTAACTTTTATACTATAAATATAATTTTTCTACTACAATCAACTTTTTAGAAGACGAATATCAAAAACCAGTATCCAAAGGAGGCCTGAAAGACTAAAGGACATAGTTAAAATATATACTTGACTGTCTCATAACACAGACACACTAGAGTTTTAAACTAGGAAAGTATTTTTGACCAAATAAATATCTTCTAATATTTTCCTGGCAAAAAGTAGAAAAATCTGTTGACAGATCATTACAAACACAAAATCACACTAAGCAGACAGCATCTACTTAGGAGCTGTCCCTCTAAATTATGCTAATTCTTTTCTATCTCTAACAGTATTCTCTCAAGCAACTTTTCAAGTACTGAACCTTTATAGTAATCTATAACTCTGTAATTCTTCAGTATTTCTGCTTCATAACTGTATCACTCAGGTCCACACACTCTTCTTCAATCCTAAAAGGAACGACTTGCAACTAGCTTTCAAATGTACATCTTTGAGATGCTTCTGAGTGTTGTTTACTAATTACCCTTGAAAGCCCCAGACTTTACAACATGATCTTCCGACACAAGTATCACTGAGGTAATGAGTAGCATGCCTTTGAGGGGTTTTTCCCAGCAGACGCAAAGGACAAATATTATATAAGAATATCACATAAAACCAGCCTTACTGAGTCAGACCAATAGTTACTAGCCCGGTATCCCATCTCCAACAGTAACCAGTAACAGATGACTAGGTAAGAATATAAAAATAGAGTTACCATGTAGTGAAACATCCCCCAAATACTCTCAAAGTCTTCAACAATCTATCTCCTGGATCTTTTTAGTTGCGATTTACCTCTTTTGAGGAGACCAGATGGGCACACAGAATTCAAGATGCAAGAGCACCATCAATACATATAGTTGTATAATGTGTAATTGCACTCTGTTTTTTATTCTGTTCCCCTCCTGACAATTCTTTACATTCACTTTTGGCTAACTGAGCACTGACTTGACATTTCAGTGGAACAAACCACCACTGCTCCATCATTGTCAATTTGTACTGAAGCAGTGTCTACAGGCAGAGTCAAATATTGTACTCTACTGTGTTGAAACTTCAAATAAATATTGAAGAAAGATTTTTTGGTGTTTAAAAAGGCAACAGGTGCATAGGAAATACACATACAGAAAATACATCAAAAAAATCAGGGCAATTTTACAATAATAAGCAAGAGATACAAATCACCAACTCTCATTGGAATTATTTTGTTAAAGATTTTGCTACTTTCTAAATAGCTTCCAGTAAAATATGATTAAAAATTAAAGTAGCACAGAAACATAATGAAACAAAGACTGTGATTGAGCCTTTTCTGGTTTCATACGACTTACTTTGATCTGAACTAGGGAATCACCAACTTTCAGAAGTTTTTCATTGTAATACCACTCTGGCAGTCGAGGCTTATATTTGATCCAAATATTAAACAAAGTATTTGCTCTAAAAAAGATATAGGAGAAAAGGTTTCAGATTAAACTGGCAGTAGGCCTCTCAAAACAAGTAAACAAATCAGAAAAACCTCAAATTGTGAAAACTCCTTTCTTCCAAATCTGTTTGAACCTCTAAGTATTTCAAAACAAGTGATTATTAAAACTGGATTTAACAGGCAGCCAAGGACATTTCTGTGTTTCATTTCTGTCACCAGTTTTTATCACACATTTAAAATAGGATGAATTTTCTCCTGTGTAAATTCTTATTAAAAAGTCTTAGTATTAATCCTTTTGCATTGTTCAAACATGGTCACAAGTGGAAAATCTGTCCCACGTTTCAGCTAGTATTTAAGAGGTTCTGTCTAAAGAAACAACTTGGTATTTTAAAGAAACTCAATGAATTACAGCTCACAGCAAATATTGGACTGGAAACTACATATACTAAGAGCAGGAAAAAAGATCCCAAAATAACCATGCATGTCAGGTAGCAGCAAAGTTAGGAACTGGTAGCCATGGAATAAACGGTAGAGCTATAGAGTATATAGAGCTATCGTATATAGAGCTATACTATGAATCACAAAAGAAGAAAGTCATTAGAAAGCCCCTAGCATGAACTGCATTTGGCATGAAATATTCAGGAATTTTACATCATAAAGGGTAGAATTCAGAGAGAAGCAAAGGACACATTTGTTAAAACAGAAAGGACTTTATGGCAATAGTTGCAATGCTCTTCTGTCGCCTCTGCCTGTTATTTTAGCCACAGTTGTCATCAAGGATGACTTTGTGTAACAAATTACTTACTTGGCTGAACCACTAAACCTCCCATAAACTGTAACCGGCTCTAAGCAGTTTGCCTTCTCTACAGAGGAACCGACTACATCACGCCAGTATTACAGTCCCTACTGACTGCTGTTTGATGGGCTAGTGCCCTCATGCGTACAACTTTCCCACCCTAGACTTCTTTAAGAAAGCTATATTCAAACTGGAAAACAATAATTGATCAGACAGACTGATAATAAGCACAGGGATTTTTCAAAAACGAATCCTGCTACCGAATTATTAATAGCATTGACAGTGTTCACAGTGCCAGGTATCTCTTACATTTATTCTCTTAACAAATCACTTGTACAGAAATCTCAGCAAAGAGTGCCTTGTGAAACCACAACAGCTAAATTATTCATAGGTAGCAATTCATAAGGAAGGAAAACAACTGAAGAAAGAGGAATTAATGTTTTAAAATAACCTTCTAGCTGAATTCTCACATGTAAACCCTACGCTTACTGATGTGAGGTAGCTGGAACTTTTCAATCTCTTAAGACAGTGATGGTAGACTAGAATGCAAGACACTTTCTAAGCTGTTTTCTGACATTCAGGAACTTGGAATCAATTCTTACAGTCTCCCAGACAGCTCTTTATTTCAGCTTATAAGCAGACTCCCAATAAAAAAAGCACAATAAGTAACATCATTTTTTCCACACCAAAAGCTGCAAGCCACCTTCACATTTCAAGGTGAAACAGATGGCTGTATGAGAAACCTGTCAAAATGATCTTTACACCAAAGAATTACAACAATCATAATCCTTTTTTTCTAAAAGTATCATCTCAGCACAATTCTCAGTTCTTGAAAGTCAGCAGCAAAGAAATAAGTAGGACATTCTAGAGGTGTATCCTAAAGGAAAAATACAGTAACAGCACAAACTAGGCCAAAAGCAACAATCTGAATAAAATGTTCTAAGGCATTGTGTTTTTAAAGGAAACCATAGCCCAGCCTAATGAAGAGCACCTTCTAAATGGGGAATGAGTCCCTCCTCGTCCATCCATAAGCAATTAACAACCTGGGTGGCTACTGACTTCTTACACTGAAAGCAAGCTACCAGTCCGGTCAGTAGGGAAAAATCTGCAGAGGCTCCAAAGCGAAGGAATCTGTCAGGCATCTGAGCAGAGTTCCCTTGGACTACCAAGGGAAGAAGCTTAGGAAAAGAATTCCAGAGTCCAAGAGGTTTAATGGATACTGCTGGGGGAAGGGGGAGAAAGAAGGGAAAAAGAAGTAAGTAAGGCTGTAAAGTAACTGATAGTAAGAATGACTGTGGATAAAGGTCTGGAAGGTGAGACCAATAAACTTCTTCACAACTGATCAGCTGGAAAGCCCCCAGTGAAGGTCATCTTCATTTTTTGTTTTGAATGCTCATATTAACAAATGAGATTCTTAGATGTAACAAGTGAGTAACAAATCTGTAATAAACTAGTTTACTAAAGTAGTGGCAAATCTGACTAGGCTTTCAACTCCAATGGGAAGATTAAGGTAAACACTATCTGCTACAATGCCTTGACTAATTACAAGTGAGTTCATGACACAAGAATGTTTCTTTGACACGGACAAAGGAGGAGAGTGAGCCACTTCCCAAACAGCTCATCAGCCTTTCCTTTAAACAGGCTGTAGGACACCAGAATAACAAGTTAAGCAAGTGAATTCTCAAAAAAATACTGAGCTGTCAGAGCTCAGAGGTGGTTTCTTCGTTTCCAACCACCCTATGAATAATAAAAAAAAAATCCCTAAGGTCAACCCATAATAGTGTGCACAGGGTAAGACCCACATGGCTATACTTCTGGGCCAAAAGTCTTTACTACAGGTAGTAAAGGATTCTCTGATACTGATCAAAAGATGTCTTATTAAATAAGGGTGGCTAAGCCACACAACATGAGATAAAATCAATAGTTCAAGGTCCTTTGATGGCCCCGTTGCCAAGAGAAATGGGGTAAAACAACTTCTCGTTTAGTTGAGGGAAAAATACTTTTGATTGCTACTTCTTCTGATTGAAAAGATTCATGATTCCAGCAGAGGGCAGGTCCTCAGTAATTTTTGTTTCTTACATTAGAACATTGTAAGTGCCTGAATTATGGCCTTACTGTTGACTTATCAACACCAAAGGCTGACAGCATCGGAGGAATGAAGCTGACAATTTTATTTTTCTAAACTGAACATACTTGCCACGTGGAAGCTGGTTTTCTTGCTCCTCTAATAACAAGAACACTTCAATCTTAACCCATGCCAGGAAAAGTGGCTCAACAAATGACACAGCACGAAGTCTTTCGAGCATTTAAGAAAGCATCTGTAATAGCCATCACCTTCAGAAATTCTTAGGAACAACTAGACTAAGGCTGGTTCTGCAAGCAGCACATGCTCCAATTTTGAGTTATCAAACAATGAGAGGCAAGGGAGAAACAACCCTGAAATTTCATGGTCACAAATAAATACCCATGACTTCACTAGCTGCTAACAATCAGAATTCCAGTCTTCTACCTCTGTACTGCCCCTATACAAATGAAGAATGCCGGAGGACACAGAGCTACTGGGAGCTTCATGTTACACAATGTTCTCAATGCCCTGGAGTTTTGGTATGGATCATCACTACTAGTGACTTCTGGGATCAAGACCCAGGCAGCGTTAGTTCTCATCTCCATGATGAATGCTGCAGAATTCTTTGGATAAGAAAATGCTCTCATGCCATCCGAGTTACGTGTAGACAAGGGTCACATCTACAAAATACCAGTTTGAAAAAGACAGAGCCTACTCAGGTCAAAATATTGCAGAGGGTAAAGTAAAGAAAGGCTTGGAGACACTGTTCATAAAAACTGGTAACTTGGCATGGCATTTGCAAACACATCAGATTCAGCATGCCCAACTCCCAACCAGAAGATACAAGGAATGCGTTCATTATCAGCAATTTTGGTGGTGTCTGAAGCAGCTGAGTGGTGTTCCTTTCTCTAAGGGGCCTAGAGGGGCTAACTTGCAAAGTAAGAACACAGATCAGCTAAAGCAGAAAAAGGTCTGAATCATAGAATCATAGAATCGTTTAGGTTGGAAGAGACCTTTAAGATCATCGAGGCTATAAATGAAAGGCTATAAATGAAATAGCAAAGCACTGAAATCAGCTGCTGAAGCAATACAAAAAGCCAACATACTGAGATTCAAAACACTAGAGGCAAAAGCCTGGAGACGATACCTGCATGATAGATCTAGGCCTAGACCTGAGGATGGACATGCCACATAAACAAATTAGAAATCCAGATGGCTTAGAAAAGGAAAGCTCTCCATTGCAGACAAATGCCAGGCTGCAGAATCTGAGTACCTCCTAAAAATGTATACAGCTCCTTTAGAGAAGGGTCATTTGTGGACTACATCTAGGAAAGTACCAAGTGAAATACCTAAGGGTAGAAGCTGCATGTAAGTGATAAGCTAACCACCCTGTAACCTAACTCCTGTGCTGTTTTTGAATGAAATTTTGAAAACCTGGGAAACTTTCATTTTTTTATGTTGAAGACCTGTAAATTTAGAATAGAACATGACTCAGATAATAACGATAGAAAATCAGCCATTTACCTAAAGAGAAGCAGTTGAACTTTTATCTCATAATGTACCTAAATGCAGTAGGGAGAGCTACGTGAGAAATGCACAGTCTATAAAAGACATATGCATGCACTATGAATCATACACTGATTCCAGTTGCTCCATCTTAACTGCATTACAAAATCTAGATTTATGCATACCCACAGACATGCATGTATGCGAGCAAACAAATATGCACAATTATACTTGCCATATGCTCTGCCTGCATCTATGTGTATAAAAATATACCAACGTAGACATAGACATATGCACAAAAAGAGCTGTGTGGTGTTATCCTCATGTAGCCCTACTGCGAGCACATCTTTTAAAGGCATGTATGTGCCCACACGCATTCACCCTCGCACGCAGTAGCACACGCTGGTGCGCTGCCAGTTGCTCCAGCACTGTGAAGGGATTTTCCTACCAGAAAGCTCAGGCAGCTCTGATACAGCCAACAGTGGTGCTGCCAACTTCCACAACACCTTGTGCTTTTTCCCTAAAGCATTAACTTCTAGGAAGCACTGAAAAAGATGTTCAGATTTTGGAGGGGGTTTAATTTAAAAAAAAAAAAAAAGGAAAACGGATTGCGGGTGTTTTGGCACACTGCTGGAGATGCTGACCGAAATGAACAACCTCCTGGCTAGCTCCCAGGCCAGGGGAAGTGGGAGGGAAGGGGGTCCCTGGCCTGTGGGATGCGGCGTGAGGAGGGAGCCGGGAGGGAGGGAAGGGGCGAGGAGGGCGCCGCGGCGGTGCCCGGCGAGCCGGGAAGGCAGGCCCAGAGCCGCGGGGAGGTGGCGCGGAGAGCCCCCGAGGGGAAGGGGCTAGAGGAAGAGAGCAACGAAAGGGGAGCGGTCGAGGAAGGAGGGTTGAGGCAGGGGCAGGCGGGGGCGGCGGCGCAGCCCCTACCCGCGGCGGTGCAGGTCGTGCTGCTGCGGCTTGGTCTCCCCCGCGCCTCCCAGCCGCCGCAGGAAGCCCAGGACGTCCCGCAGCTCGGCCTCGAAGCTGTCTACCACCGGGTTGCCCGGCGCCACGGCCCCGAAGAAAGCGGCCGGCGGGGGCCGTGGGACCGAGGCGGTGAGCGGCGGCCCGGCGGGCTCCGCCATGCTCCGGCCCGGCCGCGGCGGGAACGCGCCGGCGTCGCCAAGCAACGGCCTCGGGCAACGGCCCCGCGGGGCGCGCGGGGGCGGCGGCTGCCGGGGAGGGCCCTGGGGCCCGGCTGAGGCGCTGACAGCTCCCCGCTGAGCCCCCCGCGCCGGGAGGGGCGGCGGAGGGATGGGATCTGTCGCCGTGCCGGTCTCCAGCCGGTGAAGGAGCCTTTTTCTCGCTCCGAGGCTACGTACTGCCACGAGGCGGTTGAAGAAGCTTCACGGGCGCCGTGTGCCATGGCCGCGGCTAGGACCGTTGCTAGCAAAAGGCGTTGCGGTGTTGAGATTGTTTGCCGTGCGCAGGCCGCCGGAGGAAGCCCGGACCAGGCCAGGAGGTATCTTACGGGACAGTTTTTCAATAACGTGTTTCACCAGGAGTGTTGTTTTGAACTTAACTTGATTGCATCACTGAGCAGGCCTACTGCACGACTACAGATAAAAGCAGCAAGCATGCTAACCCTCTAAACAGTTATATCTGCCTATTAAAAAAAAAAGGTGGCAAACTGGGAAACAACCAGGCTGTATTTATCAATGTTATATGAGGCGGCCATAGCAACCTATGTGTTTTCAAGTTCTTTATAGGCGTTGTGGTAAAGGGGTTTGAGAGGAATCTGAAGGAAACTGGCTACATTGCCGTGTTCATCGTCATGATGAGCATAAGGGACAGCTTAATTGAAAACATGAAAGGGAAAGCTTAGAAATGTGGTGAGTGAGCAATGAACGTCGGTGGCCAGGGCTAGTTGGAGGCAGTTTCTTGACATTGAATGGAAAAGGATCAATAAGGAGGGGTAAACCAAAGAAGTACTTGAAAAGAGCATCCAAGTAATTCATAGTAGATAGTAAAGGAACTATCCTTTGAACAGAGAGATGCAGCATCAGCACACTGAATGAGGGGAACCAGAAAATACTGCATTAGCCAGGCCAGGGAAATGATGTAGGAATCATTTAGATACTATGGGGAATATGTAAAGTTTGAAATTCATTTATGACTAATGCAACTGACTCATTTTACACACTGAGTTTGTATTGTTACCTGCTGGGAGTTGTGTGGATCGATCACCCAACAGGTATTGTGTGACTATGGGAAGGTGTTAGCCAGAATCATTACAGGCGATTCATATGCATGGTGTTAATTCCAGCTACAATGGCTATCTATGCATTTAGGTGGAAGAGAATGGCTGAGTTGAAGAGGGAGTGGGTTCCTCAGGTTCTTGGAGGCAGTAGAAAACAAAGCCTGCAATGAAAAGACATGGCACAAAGGCGTTGATGCTGGGATTTAGAAATCACTGGGTACAGAGACAGATTTTACAAGACAACTGAAATATGAGAACTTGGCTCGGAGAGCAATTACTGCTACATTTAAAGGTTTTGTCTGTGCTTTACCACGATAACCAAAGAGTTTCCTATGTTGGATTCCAGATGACTAATAAACACTGGCCTCTTGTGAAAGGCATCTTGTGCCACTGCGAGTAGTGCTGGTGACATCTGTTTCATGGCCCTTTGAAGATCTGAGCTAGTTTGCCTCACTAGATGGTGCTGTATTCCAAAGGGCTGATCTTCACATTCACGAGGACGCAGAGACGTGCCCATAACAAAGCAGCAGTGCCTAGAAGCTTCAAGGGGAACTTGAGAGACTGGAAACGAGACAGCTGAGTAAAACTTTGCATATCTCTAATATGTGGCTAGCAGATGGTGGACTGAATGTAACATTAGCAGTTTGAATTAGTGTTTCAGTCATAGAAACAAACTGAGTCAAAGAAAACAGTAAGAGAAAGGGAGTATAGCCATTTCCCAGAGGGGAAGATGACAGAACTTTGTAACCACTGGGAGGTTAACTGGGGCATAGCTGATCAGCCAGCTCATGCAGAGTGTTCAGTCTAAAATTCCTGGGTCAGAGCTTGACAGGGTCCAAGTATATGCTCCCTGCAAGGTGGAGGTTTAGTGTAAGGAGGGCAGTTCTGACCCTCTCAGCATCCAGAATGGAAAGCCATGGAGAACCATAGCAAGGAATCACACCACAGCAAACATTATCATGTGTATGTTATTTCAGTTTTGAATGCTTACAGTATTGATTCCTATTTTACTGTTCTGGAGAAGACTGAAATTTACACTTCAGATAGTCTCCATCTAACAATTCATGGGTCAAACATTTAATAGGTCAAAAAGGCTTACAGTTAAATGAATAGAACTTTTTAACTTCAGAAAGATTATAGGTTCTTCAGAAGCCTACAGCGTGCATAATCTGATGTTTACAGAGGAAAGCTTGATGTATACAAAACAGTAAGAGAGTGATGGCAATTGAAGTTGCAACCATGATAGGAGAATTTCCTCAAGAAATGGAGTATACATATCAGTACCTGTATGACTTGCAAAGTTTATAGTGATTCTTTGAATTACCTGTGTCCCTACACTCTAAAAAAATGTGATTCATTGATTGGAAGGCTAGTTATTTATTCATCATTGGTAGGTGAACGTTTAGATAGTAATCTGAATTACAGTAAAATTAGGGAGAAAGTAGGTGAGATTATGGAGAGTTGGCACAGATGAGATCCCAAGAAATGGAATTTAGGTAAATCCATTGACCCAAGCAGAGAGGTCATAGCAACCTGTGATTTAATACCACCAGATCAGATATGAGGAAGCTGCCTCAGAAACAGAAGAACCCACAAAGAGTTAACTTAGTAAAAACCCATATAGGAAGTGTGTGCTTTCATGGCTATAGGGCCAAGAGTATGCTTGAGCCAGAAAGGGGAAAAGCTTTGCTGCTAACTCATCAAGCTGCCTGCTTACTTCTCATGTGTCAGTTCCACTTCTATGAACAGCAACGGTTACTAAGAGCAAACAAAGGGGGGAAGCACTGTATGATCATGGCAGAGTTGGGGAGGAAGAGTGTCCAGTGGTATCAGGGCACAGAGGCTGAGGTAATGTCTGCCGAGCCCTACTTAATACATCAGTTGAAGTTTGTTTCCTATGAGTAATTCTGAGATGCATGTTCAGATCCCTTCCTAGGATGGTTGTAGCAAATGTACACCTGAATTTTGGTGCCTATAGATTTTGCTGTTTGATATTCAGAGACAGAGGCAGTCATGAATGCTGTATTACCAGACTTCTGCAGGGTAGCTTGACAGTCCCCAGAGATGAAAAAGCTGAATTTATGTCATCTCTTCCTTGATGCTTTTAGGAAAAAAGTCTGAGTTGCTGTGGTTCTGGGCCATCACTTAGCATTTTCAGGCTGATGATAGGCTAATGAAGATATGGGACTTCAAAATAATGTTTAACATATTTATGGACTAGCATATTCAGAACTGGGATCTGCATTTACTCTAGTTGTGGTATGCCTGCCTAGTCGTAAGTGCCAGTGAGAATCAGGTTCTCTCCCTTTGAGTGGCAGTGCGTTGTTGGATTTAAAAAAACAGAAGTAACTCTAGAGAGAGAAGCGGTGGCAGGTATGTGCGGATTCTTATGGAGAAATTCAGTTTGTGAGTTAGGCAAGGAAAACAAGATCAAGGACCAATAGAAACAAAATGTCTTATTTGACAGTACAGCATTTGCTATTCACATCATATAGGGGAATCAGATACAATGCAAAAGAATAGCTCTAAGCTGCCTGATAAAGGTCCTTAAAAAGCCATCAGATAGCTGGAAGAGGTGAACTAAGTTGCCGAATGCCAGGAGTATACTTTATAAATGTGAGGAAATTTGTCCAATGGGAGGAGAAAAAGGAAGAACTTGTACTAAGCTTACAAGAAGCAAATCACTTGCTGGAATCAATGTACCTTTCAAATAACTAACTGTACAGGAAGCAGAGAGGTGCAGCAGACATGCATGCAAGTTTATTGCTATCGAAATCTGTGGCACTTATCTACACCTACAACTGATGAGATAGATGTGGGAATACAGGGCTTTTATGGGCAGCTATGAGGGATTATACTGTCATCATTCCCTTCCCATCCTTCTGCCCTTCATGTTTAAGGCCTGTTTGGTAGAGCTGCTTGTGGCTTACTAGTAGACTCAGATGCCTTACTTAAATCTGCCTTTACATTTCAAACAGAATTTGTGGATTCCTAACCTTATCTAAGGGCTACCTGCTGCCTTTCAATGGAAAAGTTAGTAAGGAGATGAGAGATACACCATCATGTTTTGATAGCATTTGTATTTTTTGCTGTATCATGAAGAAACATGTCCTGAATTAGGAAGGTACATGCCTAACTGCAAAGGTAGGGAAATGTGAAAAGATGGTGAAAAAGGCTTATTTAGGACACAATACAGATAGCAACATTATAAAAAAACCCAGCACCTACAGAGCTGGAGGCACCTAAAGGGGAAGGATTGCACTGCTGTTCAAACAAAGCAGCAGATCGAGCCCTTTAGTGAGATGGTGACACATATTTGTAAAGTATTCTAGTGCTGTTCCTGTCACTGAGCAGTATACAAAATTTGTCAAACAATGGAATGGTCCCTGAACTGTGGAACATACATTAACAAAGTAGCTGAACCTTGTGAATCTTTTGACAAGCAATTGATGGTCTTTTAAGATACACCGAAAACAGATCTGGGACAATTTTAATGCAAGTGAATGCTAAGAGAAGGAAAATGCTAAGTTTTTACTTGAGAATGGTTCTTGGCTTCCTTTCTGATCTAGTGTGTCAGTGTAGTAAGAGGAAGGGAAAAGAGTGATCAACATGAGAAAGAACTGCAATGACTGAGAACTGTGCAACTGCCAGGTTCTTAGAGAGCTGTGTTCGAGTTTGGGGTGACAGTTGTCACTGTGTTTTGGTTATATCATATGAAAGGTTTCAGTGCCAAATTCTAAGGATGAAGTGTAAGCTTTCAAGGTTATAATATAGAAGTAATATTTTTTTTAATGTGAGTGTGAATGCTCACAAAAAGGTTTTCTCGGTTTCTTTTTATCATTAGGGAAATATTCTTAGGCATATAGATGAATTTCAGCTGATTTGCAGAAAATGTGTTATATGAACAAGTGATCTTGTGCAGTTGATTTTTTTTTTCCTCCCAAAGAATGTGTAGGAATGTGTAATATTTGTGTGAACAATCTATGAGATTTGACTCACCCACTCAGGCTGTATTGTTATGCACTGAGTGGGTTAACTGGTCTTTGGGGAGGGAGATGCAGCAGGTTTTTTATATAGCTGCTTGAGTTTGTAAGAGGTTTAAGTTGAAATACAGCAGATTCTGAGACCTGCTTTATGGACTTAAGTACCTAAGGTAGCAGTTGGATACATCAAAGTCTATTAGTGACTTTCCGGAAGATAGAACTATTGCTTCAATGAGATCGTTTGCCTAAAATTCCTGTTATTTTCTTTATTTGATTAAGATATGCTTTATTCCAGTTTACAAGTACATTCTACTCAAGTAGACATCAATTGATATGGCTTATTTTGGAAAGACTTCCAGGGACCTGCAAATATTTCTTCTGAGGATGTACTAATTTTGGTTCACTAGACAGACCATGGAGGTAAACTTCTTGTCTCACTCAAATATCTTGTCTCAAATCTCAGGAAGCTGTAGGGATTCTTCTAATGAAGAACCTATGCCTAAGGCTAGTTTAGAGCAATAGTAAAGATGTCTTGCATAAAAGCCATGTAAATCCCTTCCAATCATGAAAAGGTGAAAGTCTGAACAAGATTTTTAGTGATGTGCATGAAAGCCACATCTTAGAAACACACCAACAATGCGGAACACTTAGCTGTACGTATAAAAACCTAGAGAGAGGCCTGAGCTAAAGACAACATCCAATTTATTGAGCAGAGAGACAGGCAGGATGGTTATATTTTCTATGGAATGTGAGAAAAAAAGTAGCAGAGATGGAGCATGGAAATGAATTCTATTTTAGTTGCATTCAGCTTATGCTGATTGCTAGGCATCTAGTAGTTAAGATTCGATTTTGGAAAAAAAGTAGTGACATGTTTTGTTTAAAACCATCATGCATTTTCTTCGTTTCATAAAGATTCTCAAGACAAACTTTAAATGAGAGGAAGTATAGCCTATTCCAAGAAATAAATTAGTTCTGAAGACCTTCCCAAATCTCTCTTGAAGCCAAATACAACAGTGCATTTTTATTCATATTCTCCTGATGCACATTTGCTGTTATAATTCTGAGCTGCTACAAATGCTGTCGATAGAAATCAACTTGGGGAAATAACGCTATTGTTTGTATATATAACTCCTGAGTAGCCAAATGCATCCTTATCATAACACTTTCTCTGTTGTGCATTTGGTCCAGGAGTACTCACAGGATCAAAATAGACTCTTCTAGGAATTAACCATTGGCAACAAACAAAGGGAGACCTAAAATAACCTGGTGATGACCTCCAATATTTTTAGATCAATGCATTTCTGTTCAGGCCATTTCTTATTGCATTACAGTATGAATTTTGAAACTTTTTGGCATCATCACTTCCATTTTCCATTCTTATTAGTTTCTCGCTCACTTGCCAGAACGTTTCACTCCAAGGTCAAAGTATCTGCTGATTGAGGTTTGTTCGAGCAGCTGACAGAAATTGTTTTGGGCAATAGCCTGACCTTGGATGAGGAGATTTAGCAGCTTAGAAGTCAGCAGTAGAAATTTACGCAATGTGGAAGAGTAGTTATTTGTTGGTTATTAAGCTTTGATTATTCAAGGAAGTAGAAAAAATATATTTGTCTTCACACAGTAATTTGGATATTTCATATTTTTCAGCAATACTTTTTTTTCATTATTCTATGTAATTATATTTTCTAGGTTATTCTTTCTAGTAATATATACTATTCAGAACTTTTATTATCTCGGTATATATTATTTCTAATAATATTATTTCTAATAATGATACAGATAATGATGTCATTGTGAACTTTTATCTCAGTACTTTAGAATTTTAGACAATTAATTTTTAAGAACAAGTAATTGTTTTGCATTCTACATACACGTGGGATGGTTATTTGTCTAGTTTCTAGAATAGTGGAACATGGGCATGTTGGCTTTATTTCAGTTTAAGTGAAAGTTAGAATAACTTCTTTTCAGAGCAATTGGTGCTGTTGCCTGATTATATTTTATGAAATAAAAACTGTCCAGAAACAGGATTACATGTTTATCAGTATATCTATAGAAATGCAGATACTGGATGGTTAAATCCCTTGTAGGGCTGTAGGAAAAGCTACAATATCAAAAAGTATAATGACACTAAAGAAGAGTAAATAGTTGCTAGAAGGGAGATCCCAGACTTGCAACCAGCTGCTAGCAGTAATGGGTAGAAGTGCAGGTGTTTCCTGCAGGGATTCTGACGTCTTTTGGTGGTAAACCACTGATTGCCACTGATACGTAAACCCGCAGAAATTAAGCTAGAGAGCAGAAGTAGACCTGTTAGAGCTAATAGGGTTGAAGTGAGCCTTCCTTTAGCCGTTTTTTCCTTAACGCTTTAAAAGGCAGACTATAATTTTCAGTATTAGTTTCAAAAGGAATAGTAGTATGCAAATGCTTAAGGGAGTGGAGCGCCTGTATTAAATTTAAAAAAACTATTCTTCCTGGTGTTTGGTCCTGCATCTCATAATCAGTGTGGTAAGTGATTTCTAGTTTTGACTGCAATAGGTTTGAAATAGCTGATACTTTTATATCTCTTTCTTCTTTTTCTGAGCCACCCTTGTTTGCTATGCATTTTTATTATTATTTCTATTTAATGCCTAGGATTTTTTTCTCTTTTGATTTTATTCAGATTGGCTTTTTACTAGAAGTTTTGGCTAGGGTTTATATTTAACAACATTTTGTCTACTTTAAAAATACTTCAGAATTTTATAATACTTTATTAAAATGATATGTCAATAGAGTAACTTGGAAACACTGTTTTATCAATCAGAATGAGATAATTTAATCCTTATTCCTCAGACTGAAGGACCCTCCACAAAATTGTAAACATACCTCTCTTAATAGGCAGACTAAGTGAAGTTTATTAGCTGTGCATTTGAACTCTCTGATGCAGAGAGAACTCAGATGGAGTAGTATTCCAGGACTGAGCTGGACTCATGTGAAACTTTAGGCTGAGAGCTCTTGCTTTTGAGGTGAACAAAAAGGAATGCAGAGAAAGGGAAGCAGTAAAAGATACATACCTATATAAAATGCCAAAACAACAACGAAATAAAGGTCTTTGTTATTTGTAATTTAGTAAAGTTTAGCTTGTGTGCCTTAACATACACTTTTTGATGCTCGATGAAAGTGTATCAAAAAAATGAATAAAACAGTATCGGTAATAATCTGTAATATATATAGTCTGTTGGGAATCCCTATTTAAGGAACAGTGATGTGATTTTTGGAAAGTTATGTGCGTGAAGAATCCTTCAATCATCTTATTAATTGGAGATCTTATACATGACATTTTTCAGGTCTGTTTTCAATATCCCTATTATAGGTTTTTAGAGAAAAAAGGCAATAGGTCCCAATTCTTGCAGCTTTATCGTTCTGTTAAAGACTTAAACTGCCAAGCTGACAATTCTTTCAGTATCTATTTTCTAATGAACAGGAGACTTTTACTTCCCATTCTCCAAAGATTATTCTGAATCCATGCAATTAGCCCCTTATAAATATATCAATAGTACCATCCATTCCTTTAGCGTAGCATTTTGTATTGCCATTTTATAGAACACAGAAGACAATTACATACATTATATATACAACTACATACATTTCTGGTCAGCATACTATCAGTCTGCTCTTTACATTTTTTATTTTCATCCAAGAGATACTCTAAATAATAAAATTGTAATCTTTTCTCCCTCAGAATTTCAAATTAGAAAGATCGAACTATTGCCTTTTCTCTACATGATGGCACTTTAAGAAAACTAGAAATTGCTATCAGCACTTTACCATGTTTAATTGATGCAATAACAAAAAGCGTGTAGACCTTGGCCACACAAATGTAGATGAAACTTTGCTAGCAAGTTTTGAAAATTTTGCTAAAATGCTTTCAAGTGGACATATGGCTCTTCATCTATGAGGTATGGATACATTAAAATGGCTATTTTTTACTCAGTGGATCTACTTTGTATACTCTGGCATATCTGTTACATTTAGAGACAAAAGCATGGTATTTACCTTTGTAGAATCAAAGTAAGTGAGCTAGATTTTATTCCTTCTTCTGTGTTGTTAGCAATAGAGTTGCTTGATAAATGAGCCTTAAAGGAGCAAATTTTGTTATGTTGTACCTGTATAATTCCATTATAAGACTGACAGAATGATTCCTTAGAGAAGGCAGACACCACTGAAATAAAGCATTATACATCCATCTGAGTTAGCACAAAGGTAACTTAAATTTAATCTAGTCATGAGAAACATAATCACTAGGTATCAGACATGAATAAAGAAAACCCAAGCTCATTTGTAGATCTGAGATTATCGGTCCATCTACATTAGCAATTTGGTTTGGATTAAGAGTGCACTTTTGAAGCATCCCCAGCTCCTGCACTTGTTTCATGTCACAGAGTGATCTTTAGTTCAAGGATTCAGTTCCTTCTGAATGGAACTAAGCTGAATTGTGTGCCCCATGAGCACACCTGACATCCTCCAACTGGTACTGGAGATTCAGTCTGTAGGAACAGGCTAGAATGAGTTCAAAGAAAAACCCTCAAAATGTGCATTATGTGAACATTTGGTCCCTGGGACTAATTGTTTCACAGTACAGATCTGCTCCCATTGCACTGCTTTGCTTGTTAATATAGCCATAGCCTACTTTGCTAATTACGAAACACAATTTTTTGAAGCAATATGAAAAACAATTATGCCATTTCTGGAGACTTGCTTTTTAAAATATCTATACTTGAAGAAAAAGCCATCTAAGACACCACTGCTACCTACATTTTTCTTTGCAGAGGAGAGAGAAATTGCTTACAAACTTTATGCCACAAGTTAAACATGATTTCTTACTTGTCACAGAACTACATCTTCTGTCTGTCTCAAAGAGCTAAAAAGATTTTCAATGTCTCCTCGGTGCCATTAACATAGATGACAAAACTGCAGTGATTATAAATACCTAACAAAACTTGCCAGCGCATTGCATATGCTATCGTATCTGTTTCAAGGATAATGTTTACAAATAGGGCCTATGCCCCTGGTTTGTAGTTTGTCCCATGATTTAGTTAAGAAAAAAAGGACCACATTCATTAAGCTCTGCTACAAAAAGTGTTCTCCAGCTCTGGAATTACAACGTCCTTTTCTTTAGATCTTTGGTTTATTTCCTTAAAATAACAAACTTAATGCATCGTGTACTTTCCTAGGAGCCTCTGTTTTTTCCAGGCTACTCTCCATAGGCCATCTACATGTAAATACTGTCCCTAACCCAGAGACCACTTGTCTGTGCAGCTCAGTTGGTAGGCAGCAGATCAGTCACAGGCTGGAAGATTCAGTGTGATGGCTCTGTTCACACTGTTTTACTACAATCATTTGCACGGACTGAGAGAATAGAGAGCCTGCCCTTATCCGTGCTGCAGATGTGCGTGGTTCCTCCAGAGAACCCAAAATAACTTCCTTAAAACACATACTAAGAAGCATGTCTGAGCATAATGGCTATCCTACTACGATACTCCTCCGGCTGTTCTTTCAGATAGCCCAGCAATACCCACCTAGCTCTCACTCAGCAACATGCACACTCCAAAGAACGTGCCTCTCCTCTGTGACTTTTCAGCACCTATATTATCTACAGTTCGCAAGAGCCTGATAGTTCAGGGAGAGGGAAAATTGGTGTGTTTTCACGGAGGCGTAAGAAGAAAAGGAAATGAGTTGACCAGTGCCATAATGCCAAATGCCAGTCTCAGTCGGGGTCAGATGACTCTGCCAGTCCTGATCTGACGTCGGATGCAGCATCTGAGCCAGCTCTAAACAGGCTTAGCCACTTGGCATAGTGCTGTGCTGTCTGGAAATACCAAAACAATGTAATTACAGCAGAAGGATGTACCAGAACAGTCTGTCTCTGAAGTCAGTGTATCTGGGATCATGCTGTGTATTTCTGATAGGATGCTACTTTGCATAGTGTGGGTGCACATTTAATGGCCAGTATTCATAGTGCCACAGGTGCACAAAGTGAAGGATGTGGGAACATAAATATGGAGATGACAAGATGGGAGAGACTGTTGCTAGTGGGATGCAGTAAGAGACTGCAATTTGCCTTGGAAAGCTTGAGGGCTGTGAGATGTGGCATCTGGCATACAGGGAGAAGGAACTGTAGTAGATGGTAGTACAACCTCTGTTGTAGTACGGAACGGAAAAGAGCATGCAAGTGGTATTCTCTCTTGGGGGGAGAAGAGGAGGGACCCCAGAGAGAATATAGGAATCCACAATAAGCACTGGGCAAGGAGGCAAAGACAGAACAAAGGGGTGAAGGGGAGAAGTAACAAGGAAGAGCAGAGGAAAAGAAACGGACTGCAGCATCCTAAGTGCCTATGATACTTTAGAGTAGGGTCTCAGGAGGGGAGTCTTCTCTTAAGAGAAAAGAAATCATGCCTTGAACACGGATGGAAGTAGGTCTCTCAAGTACAGCCCCAGAGGCTGCTCAGGAGAATAGTGAGAGACAGTCTGGGGAGAAGAGGGAAATGCATGAAAAAGAAAAAATAATACCTTCTTCAGAATTCTTCCTAAAAGAGGTACTTTCACTTTCATATATATGTTTGTTGTGGTTTAGGTTTTTGGGTGAGGAACAAGATTAAGTTAGCTGTGGCAGACCCTAGGCCTTAGTTTCTCAGATCTGAAATCAGGCAAACTTCCCTTTGATGACAGCGACCCTGATTAGGATCTAGCACCAGCTCCCTGCGTGATAGTGATGCTGGCTGCCTTCACACATTAAAAGGGAGGTTCCAGGCTCATTTTCTAGGGAACAGGGCCTTAATTTGTTATTGCGAAGAACATGGTATCAGTAGCATCCTGAAGTGTTTCTCTTTTTTTTTTGGAAAAGCTTTTGCACCATTTAAAAATAAAGATGAAGATTTTCAGCAGAGGCTAATGTTACTGCTCCTACAATTTCCATTATCTAAGATGTTTTTCGGAGAAGCAGTTGGAGTAGAAGGCAGAGAGTGGGAGTGCTGAATGGGAAATGGAGGGCGTCGGGCAGATCTCCACAGAGCGGGCGGAGCTCCCTCAAGCCTCTGACTTGCATTTTCTGAGTCAGAGAATTCAGGGTTGATGGTTGGCAATCACGTACGCTGCGTACAGCAGAGATCTGAGATAATGAGATAATGGTCCTCCTTAGGAGAAGAGAAAGGCAGTAGCTGAGAGCAATAGAAGAAGAAAGGAAAAACATAAAGTGGGAGTAGGTCAAGGCATATGTTTTAGCAATGGCGCTGGAATTTCAGGTCTTTAAACCTCTTCAACAGGTGATACTTCCTCTCTGGGGCTCTGCAGATATTAATATGGAAGAGAGACATTAAAATGTAGAGAGACAGTCTGGCGCTTAGTCCCTGAGAAGTTTGCAGACAGGGACGTGTGGGAAACTTCCTTAAGGAAAGTGTTTTGCCCTCAGGGTATAAATGGTGGAGCGTTTCTTCAAGGTTGTTCCTAAGCAAAGGGAGCTAGGGAGGTTCAGGCCAAGATGATCTTCTCTTCATCAGTGAGCTGTGAGAGGTGCCAGCGTGTTTTGGAAGGCTTGAAGAGACTGCTGTTCATAAATGTCATGGGATGACTTTTCAGGTTCACCCTGTTGTAGCCTGAATGATTTGATAATGCTTTGTCTGCACTACACTTCTTGTACAGTCTAGGGATGTCTCTGCACTTTATTAATTTTCTTGGTAATACGTTTGTTACCCAGCTTCGGTCTGGTGGCTTCATTTTGTGTCCTTTTGTTATTTAATTTTATTTTATTTTACTTTTCTTTCTTTTTTAATTTTGCCATTTAGTGTAAGGCGATTACTGCATTTTAATAACTGAAATTACTGCAGCATTTTGGAAGTAAACAGTTGATCACTAGTTAGGCTGAATCTAATTCCCTTTAAAAGGCTGGTTACCCAATGACAGGTCACATGTGGGGTTAAAGAATATCAATAGTAGCCTGAAACTATTCTACATTGTACTATTCAGTGAGTAGATAATTTTGTTATATTTCAATACTAATAGTTTCTCAGGCTTCGTTATTATGTATGAATTTATTCATCTTTTTTTTCTGTTCTATGTATTTCTGTAGCACCTCTATTATTATCATAATGTAGTACATCTCTATCATTTCCTTTGACTATGATTTTCAATAGAGAATACCTGAAAAATGGACACAATTAGATTATTGAATAATGCAAACCACAAGAGAGATTCACACAGAGGAAAAAGAAAATACAAGCTAATGGCTGGCTAGTTCAGCTCTCATTAAATACAAAATGTAACATTTATGATAAGTTTTCCGAATTCCTTAAGCATCCTGCATAGCCTTTGTTTCAACCCTAGAGCTGTGCAGCCCCTCCATTTAAAGTGCACAATAACCATTCAGAGGAAGGGAGATTTCTGCATTTGCAGATGCATATCCATTCAGTAAAATAGTTTCCAGCAATTGCTGAGTAAAATTCCAGTTTTCCAGATCATTTCTACCTCAGTGGGACCTGCGGAGCTTAGAAACACAGTGATTTCTGAATCCTCTTCTAAAACTCACTCTGATGTCGGAGATGTTTTTTATCTCAACTCTATTTATCCTGGTCAGCACCTCAACCATCTTCTCTTTTTTAGTTATTTGACATCCATCATTAGTGCACACTATAAGGATATTCTAGTGCAAAGCACTGAAAATCATCATGGTGAATGCTTGAATGTATCAGTCCAGAAAACATTATGATTTTAAAGACTGGACCTATTACAAAAGAAGAATGCTGCTTCACTGTAAGCAGAAAGAGAGTTACATTAGTATGTGGAGAATCAAGCTATTTCCTGATATGCATCTCTTCATAGCGCGTGTCACATGAGTACATTTTAACAGGATAAACTGAAGCAAAACAAGTATCTTAATTTTACTTCTCTGGTTTTTGAGAGAAACAGGAAATATAAAAGCAAATTAATACATCCAGCACTCTTGGGTAATAATTATCATAAGAGTTTGAAAAACAGTCGCACAGAGAGGAATATATGCAGAGTCAGAGACCACAATGACCTCCCACACTGTGAAGTTCTTTAGAATTACTGAAATTATCAACAAAGTAAAAGCTCTTCTTTTCCAAACAGCCACCTCGATGTCACTTGTTTCCACATTCCGGCTTCTGTCACTTCATCCCACACTCTCTCTGTTGCTAAGTGCTTTAGGCTTCTGCAATATGTTCCAGCAGCTCCCTGTTTCTCTCAGATCTCCAAACGTGCTATCATCTGAGAGCAGAATGTCTAGGTTTATCTGACATGGTAAGAAAAATAGATTAAACTGTACAAATTACCTCTTCCTAAAGAACATGAGAATTTTCCATACCAAAAAATGTCTTTGTAATCTTGCATGCCCTTTCATAACATTTTGTTAGAACATGTTTTCAATTCACAGTAAGATATGTGAGGGATGGGGGGACGTTATGGCTCCTGGGAGCAGCTATAACTAAACCTTGACTGTAAGTGACAATAGCAGTACAGAGTACTTGCAGAAGCTTAGATCAGTGCTGTCATTGAGTTACGCAAATAAAGAAGCTCATAAATAAATGGAAATCATAGGGAAAGTGAAAAAAAAAAAGACAATACAACAGTTAAGAATTTGTATCACTTTGTAATTGGATTATGAAGTATTGACTGTTACATCTATTCATCATTCTGGCTTAAATGTTGTTTGGTTTCTTCTACCCTTGTAGCAGGCATGTAGTAGCTTCCCTTTAGCAGAGAATGATATTGTCACAGTTATTCACCTGGCTATGCCTGTTTGTTTGCTGTTTTTTTTTCTTGGTGGGTAGGCATCTTACTGAGTGCAGTTTTCAGCCCCTGTGCCCTTACACATCCTGGGGTACAATTCCACAGCTCTCCTTGTATCCTCGGCTATGGTACCAGCATACCTGCTCCTGTGATTGCTGGCAGGATTTGCTGTATCTCTTCCATTCAAGTTAAGATGAGCAATATTAATAGTGATTAAAGAGCTGTCTTAAAAGTTAACATATATAATTAAACTGGGTGCACATCCCCCCTATCAGATACAAGAAACATTCTATGTACATATTTATGTTAGATTTGCCATATCCCAAAGCCAGGTCAAGGTCCAGGCAAAGTAGGCAGTATTTTCATGAGGAAGTCATTCAGCACACTAGGAGTGGATCAGTAGAACGAAACAGTTGATACTGAGGCACCTCATTTTTCCATTATATGTGTTTTGGAGGTTTATTCTGGATTATATTTAGCCTGGTCCCCAGAGCCAAACACCTCCGCTACACATGTGTTTCAAAGCTTTCTGAGGAGAAGAAGTGTTAGGTATGTGCTAGAGACCTTGTGACTATGCAGCTCACACACTATTTTGGAACCTACTGTCCCCATTAGCACCAGGGTGCATGTGGAGCAGATTTGAAGCAGAGCTTCTGTTTTAATTTCCTCCTTAAGGAATTTAGTTTGTATGCACCAAAACCACTCTGAGAACTGAAACACCACATGTTAAATGGAGACAATGACAGGATTTTCCTCCAAACTGCACTATTGCTTTGAAACACATTGCTAATGTAGACACAGCCTTCGACAGCTGCTGAGGGCAGCAATCTGCCAGTTCCGCTAGGGCCTAGGAGAGGAGATCAGCTGCTTTAGGCTGTCTCTTTCCTTCATATAGACCACCTTTCAATGTCGCTGCAGGCCTTCCTGCCCTCCTATCAGTGCTCTGTCTTCTTCCTTTTTCCACATCCATTCTCACCACCAGGAAAAGGTCCCTGACCTGTTTTACCTGCCATGTGGAAGGCAAAAGAAGCAAACTGTGGCTGCTGAAAGATGATGCAGGCTGTAGAGTGAGGACTGACAACTGCATGAGACCTGAGCACAGAGATGCCATAGCCACAGAGGACTGCGGAACAGTGTCTCTAGGGTATGTAGGACATACATAGGTTGTGAGAGGGGGGTGTAAAAGCCCCCCTGGCTTCTAAAACTCTGCTGTTTTTTTTTCACACCGCAGCCTCCTCTTCTTTCATCCTCAGTCAGCCTCCTAAAACATCACTGGCAGTTCATAGTACCCTAACATTCCCCTGGAGCAAAAAAAGACCCCTCCCAGTGTCCCCATTTCTTATTCTGAAACAGCGCGCCTGCTAGCGCTGCAAATTTTGATTAACTACACAAATATAGAATTTTTAAAACCATGTTTTGGCAGATGCTTTCTCTCTGCCTCATTCTCCCCACAGAGAGGGAAAGAGAGTTTCTCTTTACATCTGCCTGGTTTCTCCTGGTTCCTAGGCCTCTTCTTTGCCTCCAGACATGTTCTTTTAATAACTGCATGCTGAGACAAGAGATATCTTGACTCTGTCTTAATTCCCTCAGTTAGTCTGGGCCTGCAACCAAAGCTGATAACCACTCTTTCCCTTAATCAAAACCCGGGATAGGATGTTCCATTGCTTGACATCTTAAAAGCCTCTGTGGAGGGCCGCGGTTAGAACACCTTCTACTCTACAGTAGTGTTAAATGGCCTGGGTTACTTTGAATCACAGAAGAATACCAGCCAAGGCAGACATTACTCTCAACTGGGATGCAGCAATTAATAACTAAAAAGCGGTCTAAGAATCAGCTGAAAAGCATGCCTCGTCTCTTTCTAACTGGACAAAATAATGGCACGGCCCCCACCCAATCTGGGGCTGAGGCCCAGGCCAAACATGTAAGGTACATATAGCCCCTGCACCATTCTTTACTTCCTGCTTCTTTTCCCCTGAAGCATTAGTTAAACTAAGTAGGTTTTACAGTGTAGTCATATGCTTAACTTGCTAATAATCAGCTCAGCGTAAATATCAACACAGTGCTGCAGAGAAGCTCAAATGTTACTGTAATCGTTCCCTTGGATCGCTTCAGAGTGGTGAGGAACAGAGAGAACAAAGTTAGGTGCCAGAGGACAAACAGGTGCCCTACAGCAGCCACGGAGAGCGAAAAGGAGAGAGACAAACCAGTAAGACAGCTGGTAAAGGCAGGGTCATCTGGAGTCGTGCAGCTGGACTCCGACATGGTGGAAAAGGAGTGCCCAACAGAGCAACTATAGATCTGCACGAGCTGACACCACTGATAAGATTTTCAAGATTTTTCTATGTAGAAAGACTAAGAAAAAAATCAGGGGCAGTAGCCAAAACAGTTTTGAATGCAGTTGACAATGGCCAAAAGCAAAAAGTGTCCATGTAGTTCATTGGCTAGTACCTAGTTAGAACAAAACCAAAAAATAAAACCTCAGCTGTAATAGACAGCAGTTTGATATCTTTGCTGGTATGCTCTTACAAAAGCCAAGGAATAATGCGGGTGGAAGTGACCTGTATCTCATGCGTAAGGAGATCAATCTAGGAAGCACCAAGACATGTTGTATTGCAGTGCTGTGCCCGCTACAATTGCGGAAAGACAACTCTCATATGCCCTTTAACAACCACAAATGTCTCTTTAAGGGTAGTATACACAGATGCAGTGTATTCCCTGAACTCTATTCTTGGTATGTTACTAAGATACGACTGTTTCTATGGAGAGCTTATTGGTGAGCAAAATAAACTGTTTTGATGAATTATAAAAAAGGTAAATTAATTTTTAAAACAAAATATTGCATGAAAATGCTAAATGATATGAAATCACGCTAATATAGAATTTCAAGTACACACTTGCCTCCTCTTTTTTATTATTTTTCTTTCTAATTTCTAGTAGACATTTATCCTAAATTCTGTATGGTCTACAAACTGATATAAATTAATATCTGTCCTGCAAAATACTTAACTAACTGTAACAGCCACCTATGCAGTGGCTACAAAAGCTCCAACTGAACATTTGTTTGTTTTTAAAAGCTAAGTATAATTGTACAGCAATTTATTGTGGATTATAAGTATCTACATGACCATGAATATGCCATGTTGTGAAGTGAACAAAAGAGCTTTGAAATAAGAATGGTAAAGGCAAAGAAGGAGAGAACAAATAAGTACTTTATTTAAAGCTCAGCATTTAATTTTAACATGCTTCTGTGGTAACAGCTAGACTCTACAGATGACAAGTAATAGATATGTGGGGGTTTGTGGCATTCCTGCTTCTTTCTTGTTTATAGCTCTAATTACTTTATACTGTGCTGAAACAGACCTTGAAAAATGCTGTGCTTGACTTAGAGAACTGTTTAGTTGATCAATCAACAATTTGGCAAACTAAATAACAAGAAGCTACACAAAAAGAAATCGGTGAGGAATTCCACAATTAAACCAATGGGAATTTATGAGTGACCTCTTCTTTTTTTTATCTTTACATCTGTAGAAATTACTGATCTCATTTGAAGATGCAATTTGGTATTTTCAGTGTCAGAAATATTCCATATGTTACATATTAGTTTATTTTGTTGTTGTTCTTCATAAGCAAGCCAGCCCAGGATCAAAATTCAACCTTAAATGCACATGCAGAAATGTAAAGTTTCTCATTGGCACCTAAGAGGAAGCTTTTCTTTCCATGAGTAGGTAGAAGCTGCCATCTATACCCTTCCAGTTTTATGCCACCCTTTTTTCTCTCTCACTTGGTTGCAATCTTCCAAATCTAGCACCACCACATGAATGTACACAAGGCTGCCTAAAGCAGCAGGATTCATAGGACAGCAAAAATTAGTTAAGAGAAGCCTGACTGATCTGGCTGGGCTGATTTAAAAAAAATTACAGACCACACCTCTTTGTCCCTCCCACCTGCCAGAGGGTACCGTCCTTGTACAAGGTGTGGCAGAAGAAACTATAGGCATCTGACTCACCTGCCTCCATGTCCTCACTAGTGGTTAAAGCTAATTGCCACACTATACAGGGAAACAGGTACAGTTCCTGTCTCCTCTCCCTCGGGGTGTAACAACTTTCAGTGGAAGGGTAGGGCAACTAGCTGGGGCAGTAATGCATTAAAAAGTAGCATCTTAATTCTACGTATCTACCCTGCATAGTTAGGGTTGCTAAGATTATAAGACTGGAAAAGCCTTTGGCCTAGACTGCCAGGTAAAGCCCTACATCTGCTTCCCTCCTAATTTCCTGCATTCTTTTTCCATATCTTCTCTCTTGAATTCTCTTTCATCCATCCCAGCTCTCCTTCTGTCCCCCTTCTCTTACCTTAGTGCTTGTTTTGCATAGACTATCCCACTGACATCTCAAAAGCTACCATTATAAATTTGAAAGCAGCCCTGAGAGCCAGCTGCCAGGGCACAAAAGCATGCACAGAGATCTCTAGAATATACAGGGAATTCTGTGCACATCAACAATACATCGTATATCCTTGACTTGCAGTGCACAGAACAATGTGTGCAGTACTCAGTCCTCCCTGCAGTAGCCTACGTTTCCCTCAACCCACTTCATTTTGTCCCCAGATTTCCTGTACTTCATTTTATCTCCAACATCCACTACATATACTGGTTCCATTTTCATGTGCCCTTTCTTGTACTCTTCATACTCTGTATACTGGATTTTAGCTCCGGTCCCACTTCTTTTATTCTCATGTCTCTCCACACCTTCCTGTCCAGTCTTAAAAACATAAATTTGAGAATGATCTGGTTTCATCTTTTCTGGAACAGATACCATCTTTGCTAGAACAAACTTCATTTTTGTGTAACAGGATTACAGCAAAGTAACCAGCTGTCATGACTGAAAGCAATTTCACTTAAGTCCTAAAACTCTCTGGAGAGAGCAACCATTACAATACGGAAAAAATCAGAAGTTTGACACCTATAATCTTGTAACCGCAGGAGACTCTGTGTATTTTGTGCTTTATTTTCAAATCCACTAAGTACTTTGAATTGGCAACGGTACAAATGTTCTGAGACTCACTGATGGCATTTCTAATCAATTCAGTGAGTAATGACTGCAAATTTCTATGAAGCAATTTACTTGCAATGAAGAAGAGAGAGAGATGCTTGCTATTCTGTCCAAGACACTGAACCTGCATGAAAGAAACAGAGGAGAAGAATAGAAGGCTCTTCCCCTGCCATTTCAGATTTCTGTTTCATAAAGGGAGGAGTGTATCCCTGAATGGTGCTTGAAAAGGAGAAGCAGCAGAGGTGTGCATATACAAGTGACCAGCTTTCATTACCTGCAGATCTTCATTGTTTCTCTCAAATTCTTTTCACCGTTTTTAGTCTCCAACACAAAATGCAAACAAGATATCAAAAAAATCTTTCTTTCACTAGGCTAGAGTTTCAGAGTAACCTATCTTCTACTGCAGAAACCTCATTTTTAGGCAATCTACAGAAAATAGCACACCATTTCCTATCTGAGTATGATAATTGTACTGGGTTGGGGTAGGCCAAATATCTTTGGTTTTGAAAAGCAGGATGTCCTGCCTTTCAGAGCAGTAGCAGAGAAATAAAGGAGTGTCTAGCCATTTGTTTGCAAATCAGGGCAGAAATCTACAGAGTGAGTCTCTCTCCGTGCTATTAACTTCCTTCTAAAAGGATTAACCTGACTCTTGCTGAAGTCAATGGAAAGACTTCATTTATATTAGTTGGAGGAATCTCCAACCAGAGAAAAAAATCAAGAAAAATCAAGCAATGAAACTAGATTTTCCACTAAAACAGTGCCCCATATCCCAAAAATATGCACAACTGCTAGACACTTTGTATGTCTAAGTGCCAGAAATGCTGCATATAAATAAAAGTATCAACTCAGATACTGTAGACATAAATTATTATCTACATGAATGATAAATAATCTTCAAAATTTAGTGATATAATGTGTAAGGAAATGAGAAATAATATTTAAGTAGCATTTTGATAGGATGTTGCGAAGTTACATATGAGAACTGAAAGGTTAAAGGAATAGGAAGAAGAGTGACAATGGTGTGTCATATGTATATGTCATGTCGTGTATAATAAATATTTATCTGCTATACAATGACAAAATAAAGAGATAAGGGATAAGCACAGGATGACACAGACCTTCCAATAATGGTAATTTTTCCAGCAGTTGATCAGTCTCCAAACACCAGTACAGCTACACAAATGCAAATCTCAAGTGTAGATAATGAACACCCCACTATTTGCACTTTGGGAACTCTTTCTTGCTTGCCAAACAAGCAAGGTTTACAAGAACAAATAGTAGCTTTCCCTGTTTCTATCTGAAATATACAATGCAACTAAGTCAATGACCAGTTATCAGTTACTCAGATGATGGTAGAAATGGCTACAGTTCTTGTTAGCAGAAGTACATCGCTTTTTGTTTCTTGCAAGGGTGATCTTCTTGTTGTTGCTACTTCCTGCTTCCATTCATTCAAAGAGGAAGGGGTTCGGTCCTCCAGTGACGTTAGAGAGTTTTGGGGTTTTTTTAGCCTAGAGGCCTGCAAGTATTACTTTGTACTAAATCCAAGTAACCTGGAAAACACTTTATATGAATACCAGCTTGGTATAAGAAAGCAAGAAACTATCTTAATTTGATTATTTTAAATGGATGGGAGTTTTGCGTAGGTGGAAGACAATCATTACAGAGAGGAGTGCTACACAGACTAATATATAAATAGCTCATGCTGCGAGCAGAACAATAGCTCTGTTTCTTCTCTCAGAGCACAGATACAATTAGTTAGAGGATATTGCATTCTTCAGAAATTTTTGGCATCCAATAGAAAACAACAATTGCATTTCAAAACAAAATATTGTATTTGAAAATCATTTCCCCTTTTAATTACCTGCCAAGACTTTCAGTCTTTCCCCTGCAAATGAACACATCCCTTGTAGTTGAGCACAATGCTTTCCCACACTGCTGGCTGGTTGCGAGGTCGCTGACTCCTGCTGCTGCGACACAGAATCCTCAGCTTGGCTCTTGGCAGGAAAGTAACTGCTTTCCACATACATTGTGTTAAAAATACATTCGTTTCTGTAAGGTTTCCATCTACCATTACATGAACTTCACTTATTTAACTCCTATACTTTTACTGTCACAAAATAACTACGTCCTTCTGTTCGATAAATGCAGAGGCAAAGCCAGTGTATTCACATTCAAAGCAGGAAATCTTGGTCCCCTGACAGCGCTGTATTCCTGCTGCTGGATTTATATTCTAATGGCTGATGTAGATTTCATCAGATTGTCCAGTGGCAATAATTCATTCCATGTAACCTGGGCGTACTCCGTTCTCGATGGCTTAGAGAGCAGACCTATTGCACTCACCAGCCAATCCATCTTAAAACTAGTTTAAAATATTAATAATCATGGTTAGCTAGATGGAAATATGATTGATTGCTACATATTCCACTAAATAATAAAACAAATCAATAGCTATAGTTATAAAACCAGACTCATGGGATAAATTAATCAAAATCAGTGCCTACATTTCAAACTTATGTCTGTCACTCTACCTTGCTCCTCTACTGTCTTTTGCCCAGATGTGAAGCTCTTTCTCTGAGGGTACCAGGCAGTGGTAGATAAAAAGGCCAAATGGCTATCAAGTGTTATACTGTTACAGCCTCTTCCCTCTTAACAACTCATTATTCTCCCCATTACGTGTGGAAAACCTTAAAATATTCCCATTGCACTGCAGTCGGTGTTGACCCCTTGTTTCTTGGGTGACTCATCCTAACTGCTAATTTTTTAGTTTCTTCTTTTGTTTGTCATAATTAATTTTCCTGTCATAACAGAAGTAGCAATGGCAGACACGAATATGTATAAAGTAAAACAAGCATGTTTTACAGATATTTTTAATACTTGAAAACAAAAACACGGCTTCATAAACTTCCAACCCACCTTTTCCCCGTACCTCATTTATGAAACGTAATTTACTTGGACGTGCTGCAATAAATGCACTCACTGCTGCGCTGTCTCAAGAACTTGTTTTACAAATCATGTCTATAATAACAAACTTGAACACAATCATTTATAATTATATTACTTACCCAAAATAGCCTTCAAATTGAATACGATAAAACAAAACACACATCATCTTGTTAGCATTCAAAGATCAGGAGAACTGGTAGGTCTAGCAAAAACTGGTAGGTCCTGAGCTTTAAAGGAGATCTGTAAGGGATATCTTTGCATTACCAGGAAGTTCAAAGCTTGAATGTCTGCTTTCTCTGTGTTATTAAAAATCCCACAAGTTTTGCAAAGGTAAGGCAGCTATCTTACGTCTTGAAAACGTTCAAAAAGACCTCAGTAATCATGTTGTGTCTCTGTAAACAGTGAGTTTGTTTCTGAGTCATATTTACTACCTTTTCTCCTAAACTGATTTCACCAAAAGTCTACATCAGCATGAGCAAAGTGAATTTGTGAGCATGTCAGAAGTGGTTTCATGCTTGCATTCCTTTTTTAGGCAAGAGCAAGTGACTTCTGTTTACTGGGAAACATACTCTCTGTGTTCTGGTTCGCTTGTGCTGCTGGAAGGGTGCAATGGAGCTGGAAGCAGGGGAATTTTCAGCTGGCGCTGCTCCTGCGAAGGCAGCTCCTGCTTGGCCCTACTGTGGAGAAGGACTGGCTAGAATAAGCTGCACATGGAGTTCCTCAAGATCAGGAGCTTGCTGCTGCTGCAAATTAAAATACGCTCTGGTCTCCACCTAAACAGCACAGCACAGACCCGCCTGCAGAGCGATGGAGCTTTGGCCTCCCTCAGCTTATACAGGAGAGTGGCAAGGCAAAGACTTGAAAGACCTGTGAGTTAGTTCCCCTTAAGGAGCCCGTGACGTGGCCTGGCATCATTAGTCAGTAACCCTGGTCTGCATGATGACAGGAGACCCATTTTGAGAAAAGGCCCTGTGGTCGTGACACTGAGCTTTAGCCAACAAATTGAGAGAGTGAGCAGGCAGGCAGTGAGGACCAGCAGATGTCCAAAAGGAAAAAAAAATACCAGTTTGCCAGATTCCACCCTAAGCATACCTATGACCTGGTACTTGAAGTTCAAACCCATGTCACTAAAATCACTTAAGATTTGGCCTTGTTATTATATTTTGTTCTTTGTGTGGTGGAAATAGGAAAACAACAGATAGTGCAGAATAACTGGCTCACAAGACTAGTTTTTAGCTTTTAAGTCTTGTTCAGGACGACACAAAGCCTAAAAAATTTAGGGATGGAAAGGGCTGAGAAGTGAGGGAATGCAAACTGGATCACTTTGCAGGGAAAGATTCTAAGCACAGGAAGGGCGGGCAGTTGGTGCTGGCAGTGCAATCGCAAGGAAGACAAGAAGGATGGTATGAGGACTGTAAATGCAGGAGACAAAGAAAATACCACAAGAATAAATACGGAAAGGATGTTTTTGTAGCTACTGAGCTAGAAATCGATCTAAAAAGCCATATGGCTTCCCTTAACTTCAGTTACTGACTTGTCAGCCAGGGGGGGAAGCAGGGGGGGGGATGCCTGCTACCTCAGAGATGAGCTAAATCACCCCGCAAACCCAAGAGGAAACACTACCAGGAGCCGGAAAACGTGAAGCGAGCAAACGCCCCTTCCCACACTGCCCTCCTCGAAACCGCTCGGGAAGACCCCCCGGCCGGCCAGCAGCGGGCAGGGCCTCGGGGCGGCCTCCCGGGCCTCGGGAGCCTCTGCCGGGGAGATCCGCTTCCTCCCGCGGGAGGAGGCGGCTGCGCAGGGCCGCTGAGGAGGGAGCAGCAGCGCCCCCCTCGGCTCGGCTCGGCCGGGCGCTCCCCCGCGGCAGGGCGGCCCGGGGAAGGGCTGCGGCGGGAGCCCCGCTCCGCCGCCCGGGGCATTCCCCGCGGCGCGGGCCCCGCCCTCAGCCCCCCCGCGCCGGGCCGCCCCGCTGCTCGCGCAGCCACCGGCTCAGCCGGCGTCGGGGCCGCCGCGGCCGCTAGGTGTCGCCGGCGCCCGGGCCTCCCCCGCGGCCCCTCCTGCGCTCTGGCTGCCGGCGGGGCTGTCTCAGTGCGAGCCTCCGCGCTGCGAGCGGGCGGAGGCGTCAGCCCGCAGTGGGGACGCGCAGCCCGGCTCGGCTCGCCTCTTCCCAGCGCACCCCCGCGGCCCAGCCCGGCTCGGCTGACGCGAGGCCACCCGGGCCGTTCTCGGCACCGCCAGCGGCCGGGCGGGCGGCTCCCGAGCACGGCCTGCGGTCGCTCTCCGGCGGCGGGGAGCCGCGGCAAGGCGAAGGCTGCGGCGGCGGGGGGAGCAGCCATGTTGGAGCGCGGAATAAAGTGACTTTCCTCGGGGAGGGAGCGCGGCCGGCGGCCCGGCGGAGGCGGCGGCTCTCGGGGCAGCGAGGGGAGGGGGGGCTCGGCTCCCAGCGGCCGGATACCGCTCCTGGGCGGAGGAGAAGGGGAAGGAGGAGGGGGAGAGGAACTGCTCCCGGACCCACGGAGCTCCGGCGCTGCTGGTGAGTTGTGGCTGCTCATTGTCTCCCGGCCCCGGGGTGCGGGTCCGGCTCGCGGGGTTGGGGCCCGGCCCGCGGGGGCCGCAGGGGGCCCTCGGCCTGCGTCTGCGTGGGACGGAGCGGGGGGGTGAGGTGAAAACGCGGCCCCGGAGGAAGGTGATGGGAGCTGGGGCGGGGGGGGGCGCCCGCGAGAGGGCCGAGGGGCTGCTCGGGGAGCCCTCGGGGGCAGCGGCCGGGGCCGGCAGGGCCGCTCTGCGCCCCCGGGCAGGGCCGGGCTGGGCCGGGGAGGGCTGTGGGGGATTTCCGCTGCCCGTTGGCGGCTGGGAGCGGCTCCGCGGGGGCCGGTGCGGCGGCCGGGGGACAGAGCCCCGTCTGCAGGGGGAGCCGAGGGAAGCCGGGCCTCGGGGGTGAGCCGGGGCTTGCCGCCGGTGAGCACCGCGGGATTTTTTGGTGATCCTGTGCTCGTTACCGTCCGTTCCCCACCGCCTCCTCCCCTTCAGACGAGGCTGTTTTCTCTTGACAGCTCTTCTCCTCGCAGCCTCCGCACGTATGACACATTCGCTCCTATTGCAGGTCTCCCCCCCCCCCCCCGCACGCCCAAAATATGTAGGTTTCTGTGCGTGGCACAGGAGTTTTTGTGCCTTGAGCTTTGAGTTCGTAGGTGACAGGATACGTGAACATTTGCTGACCCTGAACTTCTGTGAACTCCTCTTCTCCCTCCCTTTCCTCTCTCAGATATGTAATGACTTGAGTCCAGTGAGAGCAAAATGGTTCTTCTCTCGCAAGGACGGGGGAAATTAGGTGGCATTAGGTATATTTTATATTTCATGGAAATATACTAAGCCCACTAGTTCCAATACTGTGTTCATAGGAGTGGATTAGCTGCTGCGTTAGAAGAATGCTGACCTTGATCCCCTTTGTCTCTACTGCAACAATTTCGGGAGCTGGCTGGAGTTGTTTTAAACTCATTGCCGTCTTTGGCACTTTGCTAATGGTGGTTAACAGTATTACGGGTGTTGTGAGGGAAACAGGGCTGAGGTATATCATAATCCAAACTAAATAATTTAAAAAGCGTCTGTTTCCTTTTTTTTTTTTTTTTTTTTTTTAGATTTGGTGAATAATTTATATGTGGGGTTTTTTTTCTTTTTGTAATTTAACAGAAGATCAATAGCAACTTTCTTGTAGCTATCAAGGCATAGATAAGAGGAAGCCTGGTTTGACGTTCTTCCATTCACCCCCCCCTTTTTAATTCTATTAATTGAACTGGAAACTAGATGACCAAAGGTTAAATACTCGGAAGATGTGGCGCAGAAGAAAACATTTATGAAATTAGACTTAGTACCAAATTCAGGTTTGCTTTCTTATTAGAATTGGGTAAAAGTGAAGTAGGTGTTCTGGTGTTTTATGTGCTTAAAATGTTAAATAAATTGCCGTATTGCTTTGTTGTAGGAATTCTGTATCCTCATATGCAGCTCTTGTTATTTATATCTGCACTTCAGTAAGTGATGTGAGAGAGACTTGTTTTGAATAATTAACACAAAAGTAAAAGATACGAAAACATGAAATCATATGTTTGAAATGCATAGTGAAAAATTTCCTTAAAAATTATCTATACTTGAAAGAACAAACTGATTTTACTTCTCCAACATAGAGAAACCATTACAATGTTAACTTGGCATTAAAAGGGCCACTTAAATTTGAAAGATGAAAGCATCTTTTTTGATGACGTTATTTAAATACTGCTTTGACAATAATGAGTCTGGCTTACAAAAATCTTTAGCAAGGGTAACGCAGTGTTCATACCTTGCATTTGCATGTTATGTGGTGTAGCTCTGTGTTTACCGGGGATGGAGCTTTACACAAATCAGTAGGTGGGGTCTGCGTACATCCATACCAAAGAGTTTGCAAATTGGAGCCTGTGTTGTCTGAAGCAAATTATAGTTTGAAAGTGGCGAGTCATTTATTTTAAGCTTGGCTAAGGATGTAATGCATTAATTGATCTTTTTAATATGTAAAATGCCACTAACTTGTAGCGAAATACTTGATTTATAATTCCAAATATAATTAGATTGAGAAAACTGAAAACCAGAACAGGGCTGTGGTTTTCCCCTGAATGGCTCTGGCTTCAATTTCTGCCTAACACTGCGGTGTGAAAATATGATACAGCTTATGACGTGGATGTTAAGATGTTCTGTATGCCTATGTTATTGTTACAATGTGGAGCTCTTACAGTAAAACTATGCAGAATTTTTTGAATGGGTTACTAACATACGAAGTCTTCTAATTTCTTAAATGATTACCTGCTGCTAGAAGACAGACAAAGAATGTTTCACTAGTCTTAATAAGTTTCAGTTCAGTACAGTATATTTGAGTAATTGCTCCTAAAAAGTGCAATCAGGAAAGGCTTTGTTGGAGACTGATTCAATGAACAGTGCATTAAAACCTTTCCAGGAATTTCCTCTTTACCCTCTTTTGGCATTTAATGGAAGCTGTTGATATTTCACGTACTGATCAGCTTTTATTTGTTGGCCAAGAAAGCTAATCAGCTGCTTTTTAAAAAGGCTCATATACTACTTACGTGCTTATTGAAAGCGTAACCTGGTGCGATGTGAGAATGGACAAGATTGTGTCTCAAAATCAAACTCAATAATAATAAAGCTTTTGTAGCATAAACTCACTAAATATTGCTTACGATTCTTAAGTTATGGGTATCTTAAGTTCTTAGCTGCATGCTTTTTAATGCTTGCTTTTTTATTTTTACAGCAAGCTCTGAATATGTATCTACTGAGGCAGCTGGACACCACTGTAATCAGTGGCACTTCAGAATTTGATACAAAACACTACTCCACAACTTCAGTTTGTAAAAATGCGTTTAAAATGGCAAATGTTTACTCGACAGTTATGCTTCACATCTAAAGAATAAACTAAACCAGTGTATTGCTTATGATCATTGTCTTTTTTGCAATGCACATAATTGTAGCAATGACTTCTTCCTTCTAAGTACTGCAGATTTTTTTTTGTGCCTGTTCACATGCTGATGTAGAGACTATCTTACTTGGATGTTAGAGGTAAAAGCATTTTATATTTAAATATCTTGATCACTAGACAATAGTTTTAATTTACTTATGAAAAACCTTTAAGAAATCCAAGGCACTTTTTTTTTAAAAAAAACCCAACACTTTACAAATGTTTTCTGTCCTGCTGTGTATACCTTTTGGGGCCTAGAAACATTTTTCTCCGTTAAGCGGGGAAGAACAGATGCTGCTTTCTCAAGAAATACTATATTCCCAGAAATGCCCATTAATGATGTGGAATGCTTTCTTTTTCCTGTGTATTTTGTGAAGAGTTGTGATGTACTTTTGACAACTGTTTCTCTGAAGAGTGAGAGTTAGTGCTTGTTTAGCCAAATGAGGAGTTATAATTCTGTATCCAATACAAATCCATACATGCGCACTCTTAACTAACCTGATGCATTAGCAGTTCTTCCAGAGTTGTTGGTTTCCTGGACTTCTTTTAGTGGAGATGTCAACTCCAGAGTTCGGTAGAACTGGCTAATTAGATCATCGACAAACAGCAGTTTAAACCTCAGGCATTTAACCCCTGATGTTGATAGTCACAAGGAATAAACAAAACTGGAACGTGAGCTAGTTTGCCAACTTGGAGCACAAGAACATAAAAAAAGAGTTCTCCCTCAGTTCTGTGATCTGGTTATACGGAAAACAATAATGGATGCATAGATCAGGTAATTTACATCAGGCCAGCTTTTGATACGTCAGTCCTCAGGTAATAAGGCTTTTGCCACTTCCTTGGAGATCATTATACCCTATGTCTGACTCTATTACAAAATACCGTAGACACACTCATACTGGAAATAATAAGAACTCTGTGCTTTACTGGCATATTTGGGCTTCTGTGGTGCAGTGCCTCTTTTTAAAGGATTAGAAGTTTCTTTCTATAGGCAACATCAGGTTATCACGGGGTGCTATGTATAAGCACGAATGTTATAAAGAGAGAAAAAAGAAATGTTTGAGTAGCGTTGTCAAAAAATACAGTAGCAGCAGAAGAAATAACTGTCAAATCATATTGTGATTTTTCATGTGGGGGAGAATTAAGCATAATGATTTTAAGAAAAGGGAAAAATACCAACTTTATAGCATTTTTAAATAAACACTCGAAGACTTCTGTGAATTTCGGGACAATATTCTGCTTGCTTACTTCTGCAATACCTTGAAAATACAGTAAGCTGAAGAACAGTTTTATGCTAGGTTTTGATTATGACCTTTTTTCCTTATTTTTCTTCATCTTCTCTGGAAGAACTAGTTGTGCGTATATTATGATGAAGAAGGCTGTGTTATTATACCAGAACAAAGAAACGACATATCTTTCATTTATATTCCTAGCTACAGTTCTTACTTATCTTTGTATTTTAGGTTGGACTTGCTAGATACCTTGCATAAGTGAATGTTACTCTGTGCCCTCTAATCATATTTCATTTAATTATGATCTATACCTCGTAATTGCATGCCTTTCTCTGACTGCTGCTGTTTTCAAGGCTTGGTAGAGTTGCGCGATGGTTTCTGATTTTTAACATCTGCACTTTGTCAGCTTCACTAAGGATACTTGCATGCTTTCAGTTTGTGTTAAAGTTGGCAGGATCATGACTTTCTTTTCTGTCCTCAGTGGATTAGGGCGTTTTGCAGGCGTGTAGCTGTACTGATACGCTTATATCATAGTGAACTGCCATAACCGGCATAGTCTTCTTTCAGAAATGTCTCTTTCCAAGTATTTCTGACTTTCTACTTTACCTTACTGATATGGAAGTATCTTGATTTGTTTGCATTTTGTTCAGGTATGTGCAAGACGTTTTTGTACAGCAATCATAAAAGGTAACATTTAATGAGGATTACAGTAATGGGTGCTAATTGTTGTTCAGGAAAATAAAGATTTTTGGGAAATACGGTTTACCAAGAATTATCAAAGAATATTACTTAGAAGCAAACCTATTGTCCTCTTAATTAAGAGAAGACTGTTTGGGTTAAAAAGTTACAGTGGCCTATAGAAGTAAAGAAGTCAGTTTACAAAAATGTAAAGAAGTTGAAGTTGAATTAAGTGAATATGATTGATAAGGGAAGCTGAAGACTGTGATGAGGAGAACCCATGCTGTCACAGGCTAGACAGTAAGGCAGGCTTTAGGAGGAAAATGAATTCTAGCAAAGCCAGTAGCTTGGTAAAAATGCTAAAGAAAATGTTAGCATTTGATGATCTTCAGAAGAGGTTGATGTTCATTAAATACTGCTATATTCAGAAGTAAACCAGATGATAGTCATATGTGATGTTCTGAAATGTTTCCTAAGAGAACCTGAGGGTGTTAAACAGCAGCCACTGAAGTTGCATGGTAAGAACTGTAAAAGTTGATAGTGTGCTTTCTGGAGTGTTAATGCTGATCATGTTTTTCAGTATGTCTCAGAACACTGACAATTCTGCAATTTTAGCACAACTTAAAGTTTCTTTCAGTGATTTTAGAAGTTACTAATATGCATAGTAATGGATATTGACTGAACAGGAGTTCAAGTAGAGGAAATAATTGTTCAGCATGTATTTATAGAAGACTGATCTTGCAAAATTAACTTCTGGTTCTCTTGATAAGATTACAAACTTTGTGTGGTATAATTGTCGATGTGGCAGACAGGCTTCTCTGAAACCTTTTGCTTGGCTGTTACGTGACATTTTGATTAAGGAACTAAAATGATAGATCAAGTGTCTACATATGAAATGGTTTAAAACCTGGCGGATAATGCGAATCAAGTGGTTAACTATAAATAGTTGCTGTTACGTAACTGCGTGTGGTGAGGGCTCCTCATCGTCAAAGTACCTTCGTGAAGGAGCCCTGGGAAACGTGCTCGGTGCTCGCTGTTGGGCAGTGCCGCTAAGGAAGTGAAAGCCAGTGAAAATTGCTGATCGTTTTCGTAGCTCGCAGAAAAATGGGAAAACAATAGATACTGCAGAACGGGTCATTAGCGCAGGGCGGATGCTTGGAAAAATGGCAGTTTTCTGATTGTTTGCTTGATGTGGCATTTTATATCAGGCTTTAAAAGGTTGAGTACAGTGTATTAACTTTTAAAATAAATTAATGATATTTTGTAATTGTAACAAATCAAATATAAGCAGCTATTAATATTAGCTTTCAGTTTGGGGATTTATTTTGTAAAGCTTTGGAATAGTTTCTCATGTATAATACAGAACAGATATTAAGTGTTGATCTGCATTCACTATGTGGGCTTTAGGGAAAGCTTTTAGTTTTAAAATATATGAATAATGTAATTAATAATTCATTAATAATAAACAAGAGGAGGAGAATCAGTTCTGAAATAATAGATTACATTTTATTCTGTTTCTGCCAGTTTTCTGTACATCTTGAAGCAAAGTTGAATTTCTAAATGTAGAATTCATGAACATTCTGTGTAGGCCAAAAAAGTTGTCATATATATGTTTAACTGGGGAAAATTAAAAGCCATTTTTTTAGTCTGTCCTTAGTTTATTGCAAGAGCAGCTTCCTCCGTTCTTTCTCTCTTCATCAAGATCTCGTCTTCGTAAACAGCAGTAGAGTATTTATGTATGCAGGAGGCTTGTTTCCTTCTTAAGTACTAGTCAGTCTTAAAGCTCTGTCATAAATATCTTACTAAATTGTTTAAGTGTCTGCTTGTAAAACGTGAAACTATTTCATTATTCA
Organism: Phoenicopterus ruber ruber; assembly: GCA_009819775.1. NCBI lineage: Eukaryota > Metazoa > Chordata > Aves > Phoenicopteriformes > Phoenicopteridae > Phoenicopterus > Phoenicopterus ruber. The sequence goes on along the minus strand of CM020215.1, from coordinate 52,654,469 downwards.
CCTTATTTATGTTTGCTCTGAAAACTAAATATAAAACTTAGGTCTTCCTGTATGACTGCGGGGAGACTAAGCTCGGGCTGGTGCTGCCTGTGAATAACTCTGTCGCTCCACAAGCAGTTTAAACTGGCAGAACTTTGGCACCGTTGCTTCAAGCCGTAGTTGTTTTCCCTCTCCGTGGCTGCTGCTCTCATCCCCACGCTGCTGCCTTTGTACTAGCAGGTGTCTTGTGACCATTTGATGGCTATGCCAGGGAACTGATGGAGGTTAAAATAGGCATTTGGGTTCAACTTTAGTTTTTACGTGTGAATAATAGTTACCTTCTGCAGAATCAATGGAAAAACAACAGTTTGTAATTATTTATTTTTTTAAATATCCTGAGCAGATGGGAGGGGAAACTTCCTGTTGTACAGAGAGGAAAGGAGGTCCTTAACTGCTAAATATATCAAACATATATGCTGTATTGAAATCTTTTAAAAATGATGTGTAGAACAGCAGCTCAGAAACTTATTTTGGCACTGAATAAGAAGGGATAATGGGGAAATAATTACTGATAAATCTTACAAAATATATTCTTAATTTTAAATATGGGTACATCTTTGAGGTGGGAGTTATGAAAGGAAATAGGATTTTTGGTGTGGAAATTGTTAGTGTTGGAGGAAAGAAATCTAAGGAAGCTGACAAGAATATTTTTTCTTGAAAATAATACTTAAAAACTGAACTACATAAGCTGAAATTGAGCTATGGTAGGAGTTCAAAAAATTCTGGAATAGGCAACAATTAAAAAAAATCATTTAATAACTATAATGGTCATATTTTAAAGGGGCCCAATAGGGGAGTTGTGCAGGGTCCTTGTTTTTTCTGAAGAAGTGATCACCTCAGGAGAGACAAGATGAGATCTTTGGCTTCATTGAAGCTACAGTTTGGATTTAAATCATTGAAATCTACGCTGCCTGTTCTTGAGAATAATGTCCTATATAATACTCAAAGCAATTTCAGAGCTAATTCCAGAAGTTTAAGATTCTCCATAGTATTTTGTTACCTTTGTCAATATGATTCAGTAGGTTATGGCAAAGAAGCAAAATATTTTAAAGCTTATGCTATTTACCTTCAGGATTAAACAAGATAAACAGCTTACAGTGTTCCCATTTGCACAAGTCACAGTATTTTTAAACCTGCTGCTTGTAATTCTGGGTTGTTTATCAGGGAATGCAGTTAACCTAAATGTTTTATTGTGGCTTGTTTCTGATTCATCTCAATATAATTCTCAAAAGCAAGACGTTTGATCCGTAAGCCGAAAAAATAGCTTTAAAATGTACTTAGGTAGAAGAAGGCCTTTTGTTGTTAAGCATACTCTTTTTTTGCTGGACAGGAAGAACAACATAATGGTGTACAGTAATTAGTTTGCTCAGTAAGTATATGCTTTTCTTCTTGAATTATGCAATTTTAGTATTTTAGGAACAATACCAAGTAGGTTATGAATTCTGAAGGTATGGATTTGATATGCTTTGGTAGTAAGCTTGGTTACTGCATTTTAAAATGTGTTGGTTTTAGTTTGTGCATAAAATGTGAAGTGTCATTAACGAAGTGTTCTGAACCTGCTTCCTTTAAAATGCGCTTTTTTTTCCAATGGTCTTACATAATAGGAGTTTTGGTTTCCTGGTATTTGTGAATATTTCTGGTAGTGGAAGAGGTAGACATTAGTTGAAGGATTTAAGTCTTAAGTTGTTTGTCATTGTTAAAAGTTATTTTGGGGTTGAATGGATAGCCAGTGATGATTTGCACCTGTAGCTGCATCTTAACGAAATACTTATGTTCTTTTTAATAATCTGTTTCTAGGAGTGGAGAGAGAAAACCTGGATTTTTTTTGACAAATAATTTATTCACATCTGAAATACAAATTGTGCCAGATTGGCTAATTCAGTTTTTGCTTTTTGCGCGCCCCCCCCCCCCCCCTTTTTTTAAATGCTCATCTCTATAATCAGTAGAGAGAAACAGGTTCAGAGGGTAACCCAAAGATCTTAGTATAGAGCTGCCTCTCTTTCCACATTTACCTTGGAGGGAGCCCATCACAGTCATTGTTTTTGTATTGCAACATTAGTTTGAGCTGAATTAAGCGCTTGCTTCAGAATAATTTTGCATCAGCAGGCTGAATAGGTTGCCACTACTATCTGGAAAGTACTGGAGGGAAGAGAGAGGGTAGGAATTACATGGTTGATGATGAAGAAGGAAGAGAGGATGACTGGGGGATGGAGCCAAGCATTTTCTTACTGGTGGTAGGAAGCTGTTACTTGACCCCAGAACTGGTATGAAACTTTCTCCTAAGTGTCTCAGGTGCCTAAAGATGAATAGTGTGAATCCCCCCTTGCGATTTATGCAATTGCTTCTTTAATATGTAAGCAAGAAAACGTGCAAATTTTTCTTTATTAATTTCTGCTTGCAGGTGCTTAGGATGAATTAAAATTCCAGTCATGTGAGTAGTAGTGATAGTGTATTTTAATATTGAAATAGATTGCTAAATGATCTGTTTTCATTTTACGTCTCGTGGCAATTTCAGAAACTGGGGTTGCAAGGACAAATAAAAATCATCTGTTTTTTTGTATTATGAGAACCTGGTTCTTAGAATATATGTGCTCCGTGATAAAATGAGCCTAGTGAAGAGTTGAGCATATACTACACCTGCAGTTGATGTTTATACTTTTAAATGACATGACACTGCATAAAGTTAGTTGTAAATTTACATCTTTATGTGATTGGCTTGCCATATCTACTCTTGGTAACTTAATTCAGAGTTTGGTTTTTGTTTTTTGTTTGGAAGATAGGATGCGAAATCTCTGTTTTACTTGTATATTGAGAATGATTTCCTTGGATTGGTTGACGTTGCCAAGTTTTATACTAGTTTAGATAACCTGTTGAAGATGTTATTTTAGAATATAACTGCAACAGGTTTTGTGTAGTGACATTGGCCAGTTTTCATGGAAAGTAGTGCATCACTAGCTAAAGAAGTATGTAGGGATGGATTATGTCAATTTTGTGATTGCTTAATTTGAGGCTTCTTTAAGATATGGATCTTCAGGGTGTGAGTGCTGAGGTCATTTTGAAAATCAGCCTTAACAGTGTCGGCTGCAGAGATCTATTAACAGAAATAACACCCTGACAGCGTCTGATCCTAGTGGTACAGATTCTGGTAAACATTTCTAAGAAACAACTAGCTGGAGGAGAAGCGAAGATGGTGTATCTATGAAATACTGGTAAGCCAGCTTTATACTAACAGAGTAAGATAGCTTTCCCCTTTTCTATGGCTAAGTGGTATCTTGCTCTCAGTCTTTTTATACCAATGTAAATGAATCTATCCTGGACTATTTAACCTACATTAATGCTTTACATCTCAGTCTAGGTAATTGCACTGGTGCCTTTTCCAGTTGTACGTCAGGCAGAACTAATACATACGTAACCTCACTGGTTCCAGACAGTCCTGAAACAACACAGACTTGGAAAGCAGTCCTATTGAGTGTCTTCTACAGGGAATGTTCTCTCTGAACTACATTGGGTATCCAGAGCTTCCAGTAGCAGACTATTTAAAAAGGTCGTTGTCACTTAAGGAGGAAAAAAAGCTCAAACCTCTGACAAAGCACAGGAAGCAAAATTGTTGACGGAGAAAATTCCTTTTCTGTATAGTCACTTTTATGAGAAGAGCCACACCCCAAAGGTAATATATTTAACTGTTAGTGGATCCTAGTGACATAATAGAATTCTTTTCCCTTGTATTCAGAGATTTAAAAGGGATAAAGTAAGTTATGTGAGTTAATATCCTGTCAAAGTTATTTGTGGTAGTTGCCACGTTATTTGTGTTGTGTTCTAATTTAAAAGTATTTGTCTCTCTATGATTGTAAGAGGCTTCAGAAGAATAACATGTTCCATTTTGTTCAAAAGTGGGAGATGTTTATGATGGTCCTTTCATCTCTTTTAACTCCTGACACAGCTCCTTCCACAGTGTCCACGAGCCTTGCTTTTTCTGCTGAGTAGTAACATTATTCCAGTTAGATTGAGTTATCGTGACTCTTTATGATAAAGTCTAGCAAGCTTTTTGATTAAGTAGTCTGAAATACAGAGAAGCTGTGCTCTGCTTTACAGTGTAGGGTGAACTTTTTGGTTTTTAGTAATGTCCCTTTCCCCTCCTCAGATGAATAGCTTTGCTGTATTTTTGAAACAAACCTTAGGGTCAGCCGTGGTTTTGTTGGGTAGCAAAGGGGACGAATTCAGGTGTCAGAAGTGAGGGAAGGAGTGCACAGCTAGGACCAAAGGAGAGCTTTACAGGTAGGGCATGGCATTCTGGCACGCTGCATCCCGAATCGGATATTACTGGAGGGTGTTCTTGTGAAATATTGGGGAACTGGTGGTTGTTTTGTTTTGTTTTGAAGTTAGAGGAAGGCCTAGGGGTTGTCTCAGGGGTTTGTTGGCTGTGCTACCAACAATATTTTGATCTAAAAAGTCAGACATCTGTGTTACGTAGTGAAACACAGTGTATGTAAATCTGCTCTTAGATCCCTGTACTGCAGGTTTTCTTTGAGAGATGCTGCGTAGAGTATTATTCATGATACATACTGATTATGTGTTCTAAGGATAATTAAATGTTTTGAACTTTAGTAGGCCATCGGATGTATCCAGGTATCCATTTTTTTAAAATTCCAGTCATCAATAGAAGATTTCCCTGTAGAATGATTTAATTCTGTGTCATTTTGAGACACTACTTAGAGACAGCCTATCTATTATATCGAAGTTTTTTTAAATGTTGAATTTTGTTTTAAAAGTAGTGTGCAATCTAACTCTAAATTGAAACAAATAAAAAGAGAAAACATGATCTGTATTAAATGTTAATTAAATTCATAGAAAATAGAAAGGCAGCTGATGGATAGAAGAAGGACATTATGACCTTGTAGAAAACAGAAGGTATTTAGGATTATAATAAGCATTAGCAGGTTTTCTGTACCATAGGCCTTTGTACGTTTTGTTTAAGAGATCTGGAAGTAACTTTAATAAATGTGACCTATTTTTAGATTTAGTTTGTCTCTTGGACTAGTGAAAATCCTACTTATGATGTATTTGGAACCGTTTTTACTTGAAAGGTGCAACGAAAGTTTCAGGTATTTCTTTAGTGAAACACTCACATATATGTGAGAGGAGGAGATTAAAATTGCAATTTTATGGCTGGGTGAAATTTGTATATAGCAAATGAGATGTAAAGAAATGCAACCACATTTTCTTCACACATGCAAGAGCATGTTCTGTAAGCAATTTTTGCAGTTACTTTCGTTGCGCACTTCATGATTAGTTAATGTACATAAGGCATGTTATAAATGCATGTCTGGCATATCAGAGTATGATTTATACTGTGTAAATCATGAATACTTTATTCAGTATTTTCACTGCTCATTACACAGAATTGTCTAGCAGCACTTGAGAGAGTAAATGAATTCTCTTAAGACCGAAATGCTGTCATCAGCAATATCTACGTGTTTACATTCTCAGCTGCATGGGCCGTACATGGACCGCTTTTTGAAAAAATCCATTGTGTGAATAAAGAATATTCAAGTCTTTGTCATGCTAAAGTAGAAGTTTAATACAAGCACTAAATCAATTAAAAATCCTGTTCTTTTTTGATAGTGAAACTGTCTCTCAAATTTAGACATCCTGTCTCAAAACAGCAGTATTAATCATTTAGTAGGGTTAAAAGAGAGAGTTGCTTTTTAACAGCTTTTGGTAATTATTCAAAGTTAATTGTTTATTTTTAAGGGGGAAGTGAACTGTCTTTATATGAAATGGTGTTCAATGCTAAAATTAACCTGATCTGTAGCACCTAATGTACTGTTTGTCAAAAGGATTCACTGTAATTTAGGATCGTTTAATGAAAATAGCAATAGCTTCAAGGTGTTTTTATTTATACAACCAGATCAACATAAAAAATTTGAATTAAAAACAAAGTTTGAGGCTTTTGTAAAAAAAGGTTCTGCCTCTCTAGGAGTACAGGTATCTGGGAGTGGCGTTCCTGTCCCAGGGGGTGTAAGGCTGACAGGGGTCAGGGCATGGTGGGGATGGGCTCTTTGTAGCCTGACTGTGCTGGGGAGAGTGACGTGGCCACCGTTGCTCCCCTTCTGGTGGCTCTAGCGGGTGTGTTCTGTAATGATAAAACTAGCTTTCTACCTCAAAGCTCAGAAAAGCATCTTTAATTGCTGCATTAATCCTCTTCTTTCTAAGAGCAATATTTGGTAAATTCCTGTCTTGCAATTCCTGTCTGTATTCTCACCATCTTGGTCATTTGGTCTTCCTAGTCGGCAGACTTGCACTCTATAAAAACTTAATGTTGGTACTGAGATAAAGATTTCTGTATGTAGGGAAGAGATTAGCTTGAGTATATTGTGAGTTACAGGGGAATGAACATTCATTTGCGGGGTGAATATTTTACCTGCTTGTGCCATATCTGCTTTAAGGATAAAAAGAAGTTGGGGTTTAAGAGTAAAAAAAGCTTTGAAGTGAATATGTATTTACTGTCACCTCCAAAAGTCATTACTGGCTAGATTATATACCAATATGGACGGGATTCTTTTGTGGTAAGGTATTTCCTTAGTTAACTCTACCTGTCCATATAAAAGGTAGTAAATCTGTGTGTACTTCTGACATTTATTTTAGTTCATAAAGTTGTAATGTGAGGCACAAAAACTTTGCTTTAATACTCTAAAAAGGGTTTCTGAGCTGAGGATTTATGCCTGGCATTATCCCCTGCTATTCTACAGATCCAGTGGAAAAACTGATTGTAAGCCAGCTCTGGTGGCGCTGGTCAATGTCTTTATATATAAAGTCAGGATAGATTTGTGTGTGTTCAGTACCAGGCTGTTCTGAAGCTGAACCGATTTGAGTACTCTTCCCCCCCCCCCGTTGCACTGTACATGAGGTTGAAAACAAAGGTGGACTTTTGAAAAAGTAAACTGGAAATGGCGATGCATAACACTAACTCCACTTGCTCTAACCTTGTCCCCACGCTGTGTTTTCCATGCGATGGGGTGTTCATGAGGCTGGAGTAGAAGGATGGCCTTTTCCATCACCTGGTGCTCCAGGGCAACTTTCCTGCTCTGCAGACTTCACCGAAGGAGGATTCCCACAGTAAGGCCGCAAACAGGGTGGTAAATACGCAGTGCTTTTCTCTCTGGGTGGTAGCTTAATTTAATGCCATTTAGAGGAGTTCGTGATTAGTCATCTCTTTTCTCTTACGTCAGTTATTTGCTGTGAAGCTATCTGCTGTATATGCTCGTTGACCTAAGCATTAATGTGTTGAACTGGTGTTCATCAAGCATGTACATTCCCCAAAATTGCACATTTTCAATTTGTCCTCCAAGGTGCTCTGCAAAGTGCGTGTAGTGTTTACATAATGAAGGGAGATGGTTAGGTCTTTCAGTAGACTTGGTGACTAAATTCAGTAATTCTCACAGAGGATACTTTGACACTGGTCATAAATTAAGTGATCACATGAAACCTGTTCATTACAAGCCTAATTAATAAGAAACATTTATTCTACACTTACCCCTCATGTCCTCATCGTGTTTTATTAAATGTCAGTTAGGATAATACATAATTAAAACATTTTGAACAATTTCTCAAGTATCGTAATAAATTGTGAAACAAATGATGTCAATCGTGTAAGTCATAACAAAACAAGCTGCTTTTTGAGCTTATTGGGCTGTCTTAAGGAAATACATTCAATAAGAATTTTTGCTGGTGGTTTGCAAAACCTGAACTGCAGTAGAAATGAAGTTCCGGAAGTTTGTTGAGCAGTAGATAGAATAATACTGTTTTGATAGTAGTAGAAAGACTTCGATCCTTATTCTTGCTTTTATTTTATTGTGAAGACTGAGTGTTAGAGTTCAAGGGGTGCAGCATGGTACTTAGAACAGGATGTGTTTTTGCTGTGCCTGAGAATGGAAAGTTTAGCAAGGCAGTATCTGTGTTTTGATTCTTTGCCTCCCCTTATTTTTTTGATGTGCAGTTTGCTCTGTATTACTGTGAAGAAAATATAATAATGTGTGTTTTAAAGAGATGATACAAGATGTAGAGTATATTTCAAGTGTCCAGAAATCATCAGATTTAGCTTAAAAAGTGCACTTGGCCTCTGCTTATACCAGCCCCATTGGGATGCCACATGTATGTAGCTTAGTTCAATAGTCTTTAGATTCCAGTTTGGTTTTTCTCTCAAAAGCTGTGTTCCTTCTACCAAATAAGAGAGTTTAGTTTGACCTACTACATTTTGATATTTTACATCATCTTGCTGGGATATACATGAGCCTTTAAAAGGTTAATTTTCTTTATATTGGAATTTCTAATCAACTATAAGTCTCTTGTGCTTGGCTTTCTTACTTGTCTCTTATGCTGTCATGTTTGAATGGTAAGCAAGAGCTAACCTAGTGTGGAAAGAAGCAGGATACCTGGTTTATGTAACTCTTGTAATAGACTTGTAGAACAAGCAGAGAGTATGTGTAGCAAGAATAGGCTTAAAAAGCGTTGGTCCCAGCCTTTCTTTGCTTTGTAAATCAGATTTGAATGTTTAACATACAAATTTCATGATAAATATATATTTGAAAAACAAATCAATGTTAATTTTATTGACCTGCAGATAGGAGATTCTTTAATGGGATGATAGAGATTTTTATTGCGGAGTCTTGTTAGAGTGATCAAGAAGTGTGGAAGATGGATGTGGGAAAAAGGACAACTTATATAGATCAGTCAGTCTCATCCCTAGGGCATCCTGACTCTGTCTCTGTGTCTCTGACATGTAGCATGTGAACTCTGCATTTTTTTTCCTTCTGATGTCTAATATGGGACAAGTAGTAAATTTCATGCTAATTTCAAAATCTTTCAAATTCAAAATTTAGAGCTTTTTCTAGTAGGTTGTCAGGTAGTTGTATATTTAGTTACTTCAGCTCAGAAGTTAAATGTGCAAATATGCTAATTTGTTCCCTGTTGAAGGGAGAAGGTGCTCTTCAGGCATCACTTTATCAGGTGCAATATAAATGTATCGGCATGAGTCCTGTTCTCTACATGAGTCTAAGATCTTGCATGTCTGTAGGCACGCAAGCTGCATATAATTATGTTTGCATGTTCTTTTTTTTTTTTTTTCCTAGTCTCTGACACTTTGTAAAGTTCTTCAAGCTTATTCCAAGTGCAGACTGGTTCTTGGGAAGGTAGTTGATCTGTACCTACAGAATTTATGTTGCATGTGGGAATCGTATGATCTTTGAGCTGATTAGAGTTCATAGAAGCGTGTCATAGGGAATTAGGTGTTGGGAAAATAGGTACTTCCATGCTTGGTTTGTTTCAGATTTGCCTCGGTAATGTTTGAATGGCTTTGCTTTTTTGCTGTCAAAATGTCATTGTTTGGATCTTTCCCAATGTTTTTATTCAAGTGATAGGAAACAGAAGGGAAGGAACTAATTGGTATGAGTCTGGAAAACATGCTCTGAATACACGTACAAGCATTTGTGCTTTCTTATCCAGATTTCCAGCATGTGAGATATGACGGCAGAAGCATCGTTCTGGGAATGTAGTTAGAGCTCTTGGAGAGTCCAAAATGTATTTTCATCCTTATTGCCACCGAAGGAAAGTGCGAGTATTTCTCTCCTTATTCAGATTCTCTTGAATTCTTGCTTTATAACGAAGAGCTTGTCTTGCTAGTTTATTAGTAATTGCTACCTCCTACCATCTCTTTTGTCAGCAGGGGGTAGGATTTCCTCCTACACCCAGGGAAAAAAAAAAAAGGAGAAAATTAGATAGTGATAGAGGCTAAAATTAAAAGAAATTTGAGAAGAAATAGGCCAGGTTAATCTCTAATTCTGCAAGACAGCAATTCTTCCTATAGATTTTAGGTGAAAAAAATCATTCTTTTCTTGACAGTGGTATTTTTAGGGGGCCAGGCAACACCAATGTTGCTGGGCAGAGACTGTTTCCACATAGGTCATCTGCTTGTACTTGGACTAGCTGGCATGTATTGATGTTACACATTTGATTAAAGCATTTCTAAGTGGAAAGCTATCTGCAATTCAGAAGCAGTTGCACCTGATACCCTAGTTGCTGCACAGCAATAGGCCAAGGCACTTCTAAAACTTAATAAAAACCTAAACTGTGGAAGCTTACAATTCTATTTGTGCTTCGGCGTATTGCAAGGAGAGTATAAGTAGCAACACTTCAAACAAAAAAACATGAGAGGAAATAGTTTGTCGCAACGCTAATGTGGTGGCTTGCATATCTTTTTCATTATCTCGGCTTCTGTCTGTGCTGCAGTCACAGCAGCAGCGTTACCTGAGCTGGCTATAAAGTCATTGGTTTGCACACTGCTACCGACAGCAGCAGTTTGTTGGAATTAGTTACGAAAAATGTTATAAAACTTTCTATGAAGTCTTCCAGTCACCACCCTCCATGACTTGAAGTTTTTTATTCCCTGCAGGTTAAAAATGTTTCCCTTTCACTTTTCCACATTCCATTTAACTTTAACGTTCGGTGACTGGAGTAAATGTTTTTTCAACAGTTAATGTTTCTTGGTCTGTGATTGCAAGTGATCAGTGAATGTTTATTTCCCCCTCGCCCCAAGAATTTGCTATACAATTTGAAGATACAATCTAAATACACAGAATAAAAATAGTCCGTGTCGTGCTGAAGTTGAGATGGTTGCTGAGGCTGTGTGAGGCAGGAGCTTGTTTGGAAACCGTGTGTTTTGTTGGATTGTCATCACCTGTTGTCGTGTTAAGAGTTTTCAAAACTGAAGTAGAAGTATTCCACTGTCAGTACTGAAATACGCAGTAACAAAATGTTTTATGGGAAATAATATTTGACAGTCCTTGTAATATTCCTTTCTCTCTGCTGTTGCCATGCTAGTAGGTTTTTTTTTTTTCTTGTGGGGGTAGACAGCTTATAACTTCCTTATGTGTTCAGAGAAGTGTATGAGCTTAAGCGGTCACGATCTCTGTTTGAATCATCAGTAAGAGTTATGTTATAAAACAGGTTGTGTGGCATTACTGACACTTTATTCTACTGAACTAGAAAATTGCTTGCAACTTCTTGCCTTTAGACCAAGCCTTCTTTTTTTTTTCCCCGCATCTGGAAAGTCAGGTAATTGGTTTTCAGGAAGTCACTTTTGCCTTTTTTTCTTCTTTATTTCTTTAATAGCTTGATTATTTTGCCTATTCCCTAGAATGACAGGTGTCCCCAAGCATGATGACCGTTAGCATTAATTGACTTTTGTATTGTCAGTCTAATGGCAAGATTGAGATAGAAGTTCATGTGGAAGAGACAAATAATACTCATCAAAACTAGAGAGGGAAGAAAAAGTAATGTATTTTTAAGTGTGAAGAATATGAAGTTTATTTGTTTAGATTCAGATGACTCCTAAGATTTTTAAGGTTAAGGTATAAAATTAATACATTTGTGTTGGTTCTGCAGACCATATGATAGATAAGTATTGATTCTTGGGGATCAGTACTTGGGGTGAATATTTTGATGGTTGATAAAGAAATGGATTCAATATTTCAGATTTGCTATTGATGTGCAAATTACAGAGTTTAGCCAGAAAAGCTAAAGCAAATGTGATCTTTATTTTTCAAAGGGCTTGATTGTGTATATCTTTGCTATGATCCCTGTAGATTTCTTCAGCTTTTCTTCAAGATAACTTACTTGACTCAAGTTTGAGAACTTCAGAAAAATGATATGATTTCTTACGTATTTCTTACGTATCCTGAAAAGGATAGGATTTCCTATGTAATGCACTCAGCATCTCTCAACATTAAAAATAGATCTGTGAAATTCTTTCAATTTTTTGGCAATTTCTCACTGTAAATGTGCAATGTTGGTTATTTTCATTTCTAATAAAAATTGTAGCCAATGTTTAAACAAACTGTAGCCTAGCTTGAAAGTGCAAATTTTTAAAATCAACTCTAGAAGAGGAAAAAACAGTACTAAAAGTATTTGTCAAGATTTCAGCCTTATAGTAGGTCATTTCTGATGCTTTCAGTAGAAGCCTCAGTCACAAATTACTATTTTGTTCTTTAGATTTCAAATCTTCATTGTAGCTTTGCTTATTTGGCTGTGCGTATCTATTTCTTTACATGCAGAAAGGCTACCTTGGGCAGAGCAGGAGAATTTATGTCTCGTGTATCTACTGCAATCAGGAATAAGCTGTGACACACAAGGAAGAGTAAACTAAAGAGCAGAAATGCATATTAAAGTACACTTATATAAGGAGAATGTTTTTAAACTATGCTGGCTTAGTGGTGTGGATTTTGTAAAGGCACTCTCATATGGTCTTGTAAACACATGCGGTTAAAAAACAAGACGGTCTTATCTTGAGCATGAGGCTTCTGATTCTGTAGAGATCATGGAGGGTTGAGAAACTAAATCCATTGTCAATGCTCTCAATGCTCTTTCTTATTTTGCTTGAAAGGTTTGAGGAGTTATTTACTGGGGTTTTTTTGTTGTTTGTACTTCAGAACCAGATTCAGCTTGCATGCAGTTTGCAAGAGCTTTCACGTTTTCCTTTTTTACTGCTTTTATTTAAAAAAAAAAGGGGGGGGGGGGGGAGGAGAGAGAAACAAACACACGCAAAAAAGTCCTGCTACCTCTAAGGCATACTCAGGATTCTGAGAATGCTTTTCTGAGCAGTGTCCATCATAATGGAATCTGGATCAGATCAGAAGCAACTGTAAAATGCATTTACTTCCATCCATTGCTAGAATAGCAAGATGCAAACTTCTAAATACAGCTTTAAGATTTGATTATACTGTTACATAAGAGAAAATAATCATAGATTAGATAATGGGGAAAAAGATGGAAAAATGAATTCTAAAACCACATTCATATGTTATGCTTTGATGTCAGGGTTTCAATTGAATCTGTAGCAAGGTAAACTACCCTGAAAATCGTGAGGAAAAATGGGTATGTTTCTGTAGTATTGACTTACTGACTGCTTTATACTGTTGCTTGTTTGATTTTGATGCTTAACTATTCTGAATGTGTTTCATGTTTCAACTCCTTGAAAACTTTTCATCCCAGCATTGACCTAAATGATCCCTACAGAGAACTGAAGATTGCTACATACATTTATCCAGAGCAAATCCTTCTTTGAAGATTAGCATATAGGTATATTGCTTACATTATTTTCTTTCCAGAAGTACTGGGTTTGATTCCATACTTTTCAACAGTAGCCATGCAAATACAATGAAGGAAGTTGTGATTTTTTTCATATTCCTGTTAATATTTTTCTTGTTAAATGTATCCATTTGGGGCAAAATGGTGAGACTATCCACCTTCAGGGATGAAAGCATCAAGTAGCTGGTTAATGTAAGTATCTGTATCACTATGTATTTTTTCCATTCTATTGGATATCTATTATTTAGCCATATCTGCTTTTATATATAGTAAAATACTGAAAATCTTACAAGTGACTGTACCTTCAGTAATAATATATATATTCCCAAGCAGTCTTGTTTTGTCTCTTGCTGTTCACTGAAGCTAAAATAGTTTAAAAAAATGTTAAGCATTGAGAAAACGAACAGAAAGATCAACACTGATCGCCATATAGCCTTTAACTGTAGCATATAGCCTTTTCGTAGTAAAGAAGAATCTTTTTTGCTCCCAAGAAATCAATTCTGTCATTAATATTTAGGCTTAAGGACTGTGCTATTGTACTGCTGTTAGCGTATTTCTCTTATTTTAAGGATTTTTAAAAAATTGTTGCAGGTTGGTAGTTTATTGTATTGGGAATTTTAGTTGTAATTGCTTCAAAACCAGATATGAATATGCATTGTGACAACCCTGAATTATGTAAAATATCAAACCTTCCTGTCAAATTGGCTGAGTCACATATTTCTCTCAACTTTTTTTTTTTTTTTAAGCTGTTTCAAATTTAAGAAACTGCTATGCGGAGTACAAGATAATTAGAAATAATAGTACACCAGTATTTTTACTTGAATAGTTTCAGCTGCATGAAATTTAAATTGGCCATCTAGGCTAAGGGGCTGAACAGAGATGGCAGAGTAATGGCTGGCTAGTGATCTACTTCATAGTTGAAAGGACTAGCCTAATTTTATCAGCAAGGAAATACAGTTTTAAAAACGTGGACTAGAACAATTCAAAATTTTTCAGAGCAAGCTGTTTAAGAGCAGTAGAATACATGATACTAAAACTGAATTAATAACTTTTAAGTGGTTTGCCTTTGCTTTAAGGTATATCTGATTTAATAAAAATAGTAATTTTTTTGTAGCACACATGGAAAATGTTAGCTAGATTGTGTAAGAAGTTTGTGTACTGCTCTCTTTCTTATTCTGTGTAAGAGTTGTCATTTGGTTTTATGCTAGCATCCTCACATAAATCATGGCAAGTGTCTTTTGCTGTTTCTGAAGAGGAAAGAATTTGTTGTTGATTTACCTGCAGGGGATGAGTTACAATTCTGTTAAAGAGCCATTTTGAATATTACCTTATTTCTGAATAAAACAAGATTTCTTCGGGAGTTTTGAGGACTTCTGATAAATCTGTTCTTAGACTTTATTCTTTACTTCAGTTTCTCATGGCCTGGCTTCTGGTTTCATCACACTTTTGGTCTTTCCACCTTCTTTGAGGATGGGATAAGTGAAGAGAGTACCAAAATAGAGCTTGCATAGTGTATTTGTGTCTCTGAGGAATTAGACCAATTCCTGTGGTATCAGTAGCCGTCATTCCTTTGACGAAATGTTGAAACGATTTTCAGATAGTAACACTACATTGACTTAAGGCTTCCTGTGCACAGTAAAGGAAACCAGAGGTCTTTGAAGCTCTGGAGATCTGGTGTCTCATTCCCTTTAAAGATTAAAACCTGCCATAGGCTTTTAAGGGTTCACTAACTGGATGTTGCAAATCATTAGCATATTTTGTGATTGAGCAAAAGTGATGATGATGTATCTTCAACCTTTCTTGCATTATTTTTATAAGAAGACTTCACAACTACAAACTAGTCCAGACTTTGTCCTTTGCATGTCCTTCTTAGGAGTCATTTCTGAAGGCACAACCCCTTGAGACTGGACACTTTATAGATATCTGGCCAATTTTGCTAAGTTAAGTAAAAAGTAATAATCATGGCATTCAGTAAAGAGGAGAATGGTATCTTGACTGCTTCAATTGTTGCTCCTGTGAAGACAAAGCCTTAGTTTCAAGATGGTCCTGTGGAATAATAGGTGTGGTTCTTAAACTTTTCTTTCTTGAAAACACTTGAGAACTGGGAAAGTGAAGGTTTGGAAAACAGAAAATTTCATGTTTTACTATAAACCTTCTGGAGCTGATGTAAATTTTGGAGAACTTCCATTTGCAAATGAAATTTAAAGCAACCCTTTAAGTCTCTGAGGTGTCTTATATTGGCCTAATGGTTCTCCTGCAAGTTGGTGGGAATTTTAACGTCTTCAGTGGGAGAGTAATTAGGTCAATGACAGAAAAAAAAAGAATTTACTAAGTCAAGTAATGGTGGAAAAGATTTCCTTAAACAGAATAGAGAGTAAGAATAATAACCTGTAACTGGATTTCTTGAAAACACTTGTTTCTTTGATGCCTGGAATAAGATTGTTGAGGGGGCTGTAGGGTTTTTTGGTTGCTGTTTTACTCTGGAAAGCTGTTTGTACAGCTAGTTTTATTCAGACTCCTGTACCTCACATCACAGCTTCACCTCTAGCAATAGCAGATTTGTTCATTACTCTCTCTGTGGGATCACCTATTGGTACAAACTTGATCCAGATGAAGTGTAAGCAAATAATAACACTTCTGTTGACTTGATCAGAACATGCAACAATGCTGCTTTTCAGCTTTGTGGTGGCTGTGGTAGGACAGCTGATCCTCTGTTCAGCGTAGGTTTGGAACAGTATTACACTTACAAAGTGTTTGGAACAGATTCGTACAGAGAAGCCAGAGAGCTCTGGTGCTTTCCATCGTGTGAATCTGTGGGGTTTTGATCTAGTAATTAGGCAGCCTAATACCAGGTTTATTGTCTTGAGATGTAGATCAAGTCTCTGTTATCATTTTCCCTTTTTATTGGTAAGAGAACTTGTTGCATACAGCTTACTCCGGTCCTTTCTCTTGCTTCGGTTCTTTTTAGTACCTTGTGAGTCTCGTCTCTACTTCAGTTTCTCCTCTCTTGTCATTTCATACTTTGCATCTGTCTGTTATTCATTCCCCATTGCAGTTCCTTGCTCAAGCTTCATTCTCCCGTGGCTCTCATTGCTTTGTCATGGAAACATCAATGTATTTTTAGCCTTAAAAATTGTTTGTTGCAACTTTTAAACTTGGCGATTCCGGAGTAACTTCTCTAACAAGAGCAAGCTTGTATGTACTGCTTCTGACATGTAACTTGCTAACAGTCTTTTTTAGTAGACATTTAAATATTGATAGGATACTAGCAATGAAAATAGCTGTTTGGTGTGTCCCTGTCGTCGTGTCCCGTCCCCCCCACCCCCCCGGACTGCATAGTGATATAACATAATTTCTCTTCAGTAGCTCATATGGTTTAATGTAATTGAAGACTGATAAGTTGAACAGACAGTTGAAGTAGCTTTTATATAAATTGTGATGTGAACAGCAAAGTCCAGGTTGAGCTGTTAAACAGTAATGATCAAAATGAGGTTGGGGTTGTGTTTTGATCTTTATGACCTGTGCAGTTCTTGTATGTTTGTTTGGTTGGTTGCCACCTTCAAAGATTTCTGTATGAGACTTTGCTATCAGTTTCTTTTAGGTCCGTCTGGTTTCAGTTACAATATGCCAAGGTAATACATATTTTTTACTTGTTACTTCTCTTAAAATTGAAATGGATTTTCTTAGCAACCCCTCTTTAATTTAGCAAATTCAGTCTTGATTCTTGGAAACCACCTGTGCTTTCATTAACTTGAGTATGTTTTATATTTTTTGTGTGAAGCAAAAGTGAATGTGCTTGTACTGCAATTTTAGTCAGACAGAAGGCACTTCATGCCTACCCACATTTGCTGCCATCATCAAGTTTCTCCTACGGCTCTTTTCTCATAAAGTTAATGAATTCAGAAGGGAAATATTTCATAATCACATAACAATTTGTATCTGTTTTTTCTTTCTTTGTGGTCAGTAACTACATTTTGGACCCTGCTTCCAACACCAGAGATAGCTAAGTTGTAAAGAACCAAAGCTCTATTGATTTCTGAAACAATTTTGTAAACATTCATCATCTTACTCTATTATGACATTGTTTTAGTTCTATGGTGGATTCTATTCTCTACTTTTAGGTTTTCATAATTCATTTGATGTCCTGAGCTCTTCATCTGCATTTTGTTGGAGCTCTCCTCTTCAATAAGAATACACTCATAGAGGTGGAAAGTATAATTGTTGGGATAGTCTTAAGAATTAACAGAACTGACTGTAGAAGTATCTGTACTGCCTCCTTAGAGCAGCTGAAATTGGCTTACTTGTGTTATGTGTGCAGCAGAGAAAATTACTTAAGGTAAGGTGATCCTGAGGAAGTTCCAAGCTAAGGAGTTACTGACTGCAGTAGAGGAAGGAAGGAAATTTAAAAAAAAAAACAACAATGGTGGTTCATTATTGTGGAGAAGGCAAGTTTATGCATGCCTGACCAGGTATAGGATAGTGTCAACCTATAGTCCTTCTTTGGCAAGGAATCTTACAGTTTATGGTCACCATAGCATTATAGTGAAAGAAGAACCTGAACTACCGAACTCCTGAGGCAATGAAGATCATCTAGAAGAGCTGGAAATCCCCAGATTATGTCAGAAGTGCTTATTTAAATACCGTCTCCATGATGCCCTGGTAAAAATCCCTTCAAAAAGTGTACCTTATGACCTCTACGAGGGACATACCTGGATCAAAGATGGACAGATGGAGGAATGAATGGTGTCATAAGTTTCACCAACTGTGGGGAATAGAAGATACAAATATCCCCAAAGGCTGTTGGAGCAGTGAGATGGTCCCAATTGTTTGAAATTACAATTTAAAAAAAAAATACAAAATGAGTCCATGATATTAATCCAGTCAACTGATACCTGACTGTAGTATTTTTTAAGTGAAATATCTTTATTTAATAATTTTTAAAGTAACAGGATCTGGAAATAGAACCTTACATTTGCTCTCAATTGCAGTAAATTTAGTCAAAGAGTATGGCTTGTTCCAGTGACTCATTCTGATGCAAGAAATGGTAATGCCTACAGGATTACTTTTAGAGAAAGCACTTATATGTACCATGTTGGGAAGAAAAAGATGCAAGTTTATTATTATATATAAATATACAATATACCTTGAAGTGGGATATCAACTGGACTGCAATCCAGCAGTTTTTTTCATATGATTAAAATCAGAAAAGGCAGAAATGAGAATGCTTCTGAACAGTTCAGCTGAAGGAAGCATGCACAGTTCAGTAGACAGAAATAAATCACTTTTCTATTTCCCTGTGGTATGGTTGCTATAACCAGGCCTTCATTAAAACTACAGTTTGTTACTAGCAAAGTTTGCTTATTGTTACTGAACACAAACATGAAGTTACCTAATTGCGTACGTGTATCTTGTCTCTATGTGAAGTAAACCTATAGTTTACTACAGTAAATAATAATAGTGAAAGCCTCTGCCTTTCTGGTTTACCATTCAGCTGATGAGAAGTTTCATTCTGAAGTCTTGTTATAAAGGTATACTAAAAACATAGAGTCCAGGGAGACAAAAAAATTAAGGCTCACTTCATGGCAACAGTCTGGCAGATTTTTATTCTGAGGCTTTCACCAGAATGCAAGAGTGAAGTAATTGTGTAAGGAGAATCTTAAAGGGGATTTTTTAAAAGTTATTTCATTTTAAAAAACGCAAAACTTCTTAAAAAGCAAATGTAGTTTGGTTTTCATAATAAAAACAATTTAACAGCTCATTTTATTTACTTCACAGATAGATAAGGTTACCAGGTGTTGTGCCAAAGCTGTATTCAAGATGCATGACTTAAATTTCAGTATGATAGTACTTGATTATTTTGTGCTTTTACAAATTACGAATGAGGCATAGATGACTAGTCCTTTTGAAGACATTCTCTTGAGTTCCTTTTTATTAAACAGAAATGTAGTCTAATTTTAAAGAAAGCAAAGCTATAGATCTGAATTACAAGTACTACAAGTGAAAACAAGAAGCTTCTTGGACTGTTCAATTTCAGGCTTATGGATCCTCGTTATCAGAAGGAAATAAACTGCAGTGGGAGGATTCTTCTGGTTTCTTCAGCATACTTGGGTATGTTGAAAAGTAGCATACTTGGGTGGTAAAACAAATAGAAAGTTCCCTTAGAATGCAGATAAATTTATTTTAAAGAATATTTTGGCAAAAGGATACTGTTTTTCAAGGCAGTTGGACTGGGTAATTCAAGAACAGCTCAAGTACTTGACATAGAAACAGTAGTTTGGTGAAAGAATAACATATCCTAAAATTTTAAAGAAACAGACGTTATAACTTATCAATCAAAATGTAAACTGTTACTCTTTGAGACCACGGATGACATCAGTTGGACTTTGTATCTCAAAGGTTGAAAGATAGCATGCTAGAGCAGGGTTTTCCACAGGAGGTTATGAAACAAAGATCCAAATAGCTAGTGAGATAAATAAATAAAATATCCAAATTAATTACCAAGATAATATCTGTTGCCCTGAAACTTTGCATACTAACTTTGAGTGTAATGCTGCTTTAACCTAAATTTTCTAATATGTGTATCTTCATCCCAGCACATAGATTCCAGAAAGAAAAAACTTTATGGAAACCAAGCTACTGAAAGAATGTAATGGGGAAGGGAGGAAGGAATTAAAGGGGCTTGGATGGCTCTTTCATTGTAGAGAAACAGGTGTCCCACATGTCCTTGAGCAACTCAGTTTGGCCTGTAGCAATAGGACAAGGGGTAATGGTTTTAAACTAAAAGAGGGTAGATTCGGACTAGACATAAGGAAGAAGTTTTTCACAATGAGGGTGGTGAAGCACTGGAACAGGTTGCCCAGAGAGTTGGTAGATGCCCCATCCCTGGAAACACTCAAGGTCAGGCTGGATGGGGCTCTGGGCAACCTGATCTAGTTGAGGATGTCCCTGCTCACTGCAGGGGGGCTGGACTAGATGACCTTTAAAGGTCTCTTCCAACCCAAGCTGTTCTATGATTATAGCTGTACTGGACTGTTCTGAGGGTTATCTCATCTGGTGACATTATAATAACCATTAGGGCTCTTTTTTCCTCCCCTGGAGTTTTACAGCAAATCTGCTTTAGTACTTCTCTAAGTGAAAAACTTATTTTCAATACAGATCTATGTTAGACTATGATATTAAATGTTGCTGAAGTAAGATTCTCTAGAGAGTATTGAGTCTCTGTAGAGGCAGTGATTTAAATTTACCTTTTCATAAAACAATTTTTCGGTTTGTGAGACGAATCTTACAGTTTGGCAGCTTTATCCAGGTCACTGACAGCAGCAGCAATATCAGCCTCTGCAACGCGATTAAGATCCAGAATGGGAATTAGTTTCCTGTGGAAGGGATTGGCCCATGGTTAGTCCTTGGCAGGCTGAGACTGCATAAGTGATAGACTCGAACAGCAGAAGAATGACAGTGTTTGTAATTCAGAAGAAATCATTCTGAAGACAAACATAAATTTCACTTTTTTCTTCTGCTGGGGAAACAGAGCAAATGGGTCTGCCCAGCACAAATACATGTTCAGGAACAGTGCTCTGTACATATTGTGTGATCCTTTCACTGCTTCTTTACAGAGATTTTGTAATAAAATACCCACTTATCCTTGCTCTGGCTTTTAAGCTGTAGCTTGCAGGATCCTAGTGAGATTCTGCTTTGCCATGTGTCTGTGCCGGCTTTTGTTGACAGTATCAGTGTTGCTTGTCTGGTATTAGTCACAATTATTTTACCTTTTTTAATTCTGTTAAAAAAAATTCTGGAGGATGCTTGTCTTTCAGGTTTTGTTTGCTAATTATTCATGTCTGATTTAATGTTATTGACTGACATTAATAGTTTTTACTTCCCCAGGTTTCCTATATACTAATGCTGTTTTATTGATCTGTCATTTACTTACAGATAAGTATTTTTCCACTTTTACTGGTTGCCGTTTGTCTCCACTGAATCTAGCTGATATTTTGTCACTGTCTCAAATCTGTATAACCTTGTTGTTGTTGTTCCTTAATCTTCCCCTGGTCCATGTTCAAGGTCCAGAAAACTTGCTTGGATACCTTCAGGTAGAGAACTGGTTATTCTAAGAGAAGGTAATGTAAAGTTTGAGTAGTGTCCTTTGATTTGCTAGACTGTTTGCTCAGTCTGGGAGGGGAGTGGCCTCTCAGACTGATTAGCTGGAGTTGCCCAAATTATGTATTTGTAATTTAGTTGTTCTGCTTAGTTTCAAAATTTGGGAACCCTTCTTTGGACAGTCTCAGTTACCTGGAGGAAGAGCAGTACGTAAGATTGGGTGTAAAAGCCACATAGGGAAGAATTATAACAGGCAAAGAACAAGGAACATCCAGTGATACAGCAAGATCTTCAGTCTCCAGATCTGTTTCTCTCTACGTAGGGTTCTTGTCTTTGAGCCAACAGTGACAGTTGTGACAGCTTGATGCATGGCAGTTACCTTATTTTGTATGTTTAAATGAAGATGTACTTTTTTTCTTTTTCCTCCTGCTCCTTGAAAGTACCCTGAAAAATACCTTTTGTGAGGCTTGGTCGGATGACTTTATTTGGGAGTGGGATGTCACTGCAGGAGAAGTATAGAGACAGAAAAAGAAGAATCTGTGTGTGGTGGTTGTGTGGTGGGAATCGTAATGGCCTGAACCATTGCAGAGGATGAAGGCACTTGTGCTGAATGCTTTTACTCTATTTCATAGCCATTTGTTCTTGTTTTCCCATATCGTCTTTCCGTAACAGCATTTGCTGTTGTCCTTTATTTTGTTCACAGATTGCATTTATTTCAGATCTTGTTTTTTTGTTTAGCTAGGCGAAATAAGCTTAAGGCAAAACTCTGCAGTTTTTCAGGCTGCTTTTCTGGTACACAACAGTCTCACCTTGCATTTGATGTGCACTAGCGATCAGTGCTCTACTTCCGTGAAGGTATCAAATTGACTTAAACAGGCTTATGCTTTCTTCTCTGCCTTGTAGGGCATATTGCCACCACCTTTTTGTTGCCAACATAACTATTTGTGAAAGCTGCTTGGTAAACATATGTCAAAACTCTTCTTTCTTTCCCGGGTTGTCAGCTAGATCACCGTTTGCATTAGGGGTAGTGTCTTTTGCCTGTGTGTTTCGTATCCTTGGCAATGGATACTGAAATCATCCACGTGTGCGTGTCCAGTTGACCATTAAATGGCAGCGTGAGCACTTCAGGCAGATGTAGCAACATTTGTCTGAATGTTGTAACAGAATAAACTGGTCCCATGCTGGGACATCTTGACTGCTATGTAAAAATTAATACAGCAGAAAAATTTGTAATTGACTACTTCTTCGGAGGTTTTCTGTTAGTGAGGAATCTCTGACGTACCAATTACAGGATGGGAGAAGGGAAGAAAAGACAATAATTTGTGAGGTTTTAAAAAATACTGAATTGGAGCATTTTATAAGTTTAGGTAAAAGACATTCTTTAAACAAATTTTTGAACTATAGTTCAAAGATTGTTTACTGCAAGAATGAGTTTATTTACTACTCCTTCGGAATTATCTTTAAAATATTTCAGTGGAGGTATTATATGTACTCAGCCTGACTTTGAGAAACTTTTTTAGGCTGTTGTTTCTGTCAGTACTTACTTTCTCAGTTGTAGCCAAAGTATTCCATCTCTCTGTTATTTCAGAAATAGTAATTGTACTATAGCTTATTATTGTCACAAATTTCTAGAAAATTACAGAATACAGAAGAGAGTGATATATCTTATGCATTAAATAAGTCTCCAAAGAAGTCTGTTTTATCATACCATTTTTTTCTTAATGTCTTGGTTTGTGTCTCAATATAGCGCCTTCAGTGCATCAGATCTTAAATGTGGCCTGTTATTCATAGGAAAAATATACATGCATGTTGCCAGTACTGTAGAACATGATCTATACCGTGCTGCTTATAGTGTCTCTTAATCGCTAATTGAAAATTCTTCCTGTGTTGCTATAGTGTGCTTTCTTCAAAAAAACCCAACAAAACAAAGCCCTCAGTTACCGTGAAATGATGGCTTGTTTGGTGGGGTTTTTTTTGTGTTCACTCTATACAGAACGTGTATTGAGGTTCAACAAGTAATGAACCCCAAAATTTGACATTTGGAGGAAAAATTGTGAGCTGTAAATTTACGGTGATTGTACCAGTTAACCATAGAAAATTAATTTTTTATGATGATCTTCATTTTGTCTGCAGTTTTAATAACTACAAAGCTTTTTTCCTGGGATGAGCTCTGTTATAGCTCTCAGTTGGTGGTATTTCCAGGCAGGCCATGATAAGGTTTCCTTAACAGCTTCCCAAGTGTAATTAATTTCTATTTTAAAAGAAAAAGGCTAAAACTTTTTTTTATTTTGTTTAGAAACTTGTACCTCTGTTCTTTGTTTATCCAAATCAGGAGTGTCTTTAGGTTTTATCTTAGTGTATATTGCTGTGGTGTATTTGTTGTGTCTCTTGGTGCTTGATTCACCAATATTGAAATAAATTGAAAGCTTTTCATTGGCTTAGGTCTTGGGTTGTAAATGTAACTTTTTTGTGAGCACAAGAAGCAAGTGTTGAAGATTCTGGTCATGGAAGTTCAGATGCTTACAGGACAGATGGTGCTGGGCTGAGAGGTACTGGAGGTTGAGAGAAGGTTCTTCAGTATGAGATTCTTTGTTTTGGTGCCTGAATCATGGGGGGGCGGGGGAGGGAAGCAAGCCTTTAGTTTTTGGAAATCCATGCCTTTTATTGACAAATTTGCTCAGGCTCTCAGAAGATTGCAGATGCTTTTAAGTCTTAGAACCAACATTATCTTCTTGAGCCTACAAGAGGTTTTCTTCCAAAGACTGGCTCATTTGCAAGACTGAGGAAGATGGTCCCAGAAGTGATGACTGCAACGTTGTAAAACTGTCACTAAACTCACCTCAGTATTGGGGAGCAGCAAGCTTTGTGTGCACAAACTTCTTTTCTTAAGATTTTTTTTTTTCTGAAAGCTGTATTAAGGCTTTATGCTTATTAATCAAAGCTAGTAAAATTACATACATTGCTTTTGGTTTCCAGTGCTCCTTATATCTTTTGAGATGGAATGTTCCATGGCTCATTGGTAGTTTATGTGCTACATTCATGTAACCTTCTGTTTTTTGCCTTCACCTTCAAGAGAAAAAAGACTTTCAGTTTATGGGTCTGACAGCAAATGCAAGAAGCTTTGCCAGTCAGCTCATTCTTTTTGTTGGCTTAAATGTCAGCCAATTTAACGAGACTCATACTGTGTTTTTTCACTTGGCTGTTGAGAGAACAGAACATTTGATAATTAACGTGGAGCTATTCATCAGTACAATCTATCTAATCTAGGGAGATCTATTAAATAGAATGTGTCTCTTGACTTGCTATTTGATATTGCTTATATCTATATGGGGAAGAATACATGTATCCATTCTTAAAGAATGTAAACTTGCTGTGATTAGCGAAGTAAAACTTCTTGAGTCTAAGAGAAAGAAGATAAGCATAGGATATGAAAAAAAGGAGTGCAAGATTTTAACCTTTTGGCAGATTTGGAGTTCTTTCTTTTAAGTTCTGTACCAGTAGTATAGTTAAATATGCCTGTAGTAATGATCAATATATTTTTTTTAACTTAATGGATTATTTTTTAAAAAAACCTTCTTTTAATTTCTGTCCTTCATTACTCTTTAAAGGCAAAAGGATTGGGGGGATGAAGATAAGGAAAAGTATTCACAATCTAAATTAAATTAGGACAGGCTAATTTCCATATATTTCCTCTGTTCGCAGAGGCTCTTCCAGTTGCTCTAGATCAGGAGCTGAATATAGATGCTCTTACTCACTTTGTGAGGAGCCTCTTTGCCTATATTAACTAGGAAAGCTAGCTTTGGATAAGAAGTTAACCTTTGTGAATACCTTTCTACCTCCAGTTTTCAATAATTGTTTGGCTGTGATTCTATAAATAGGTAAAAAGGGGCTTGACCTCAAAAGTTTAATTCCATATTGAGTATTGTTTTATACACAAGGGAAGAGCTGTGAGGATCCTTTTTGCCCTTTTTTCACTGGGAGGTCAAACTGGGCTGTGATATTTGACTTCATAATTGTTTTTCTTTCATCAGTAACAAAGGGCTTGTTTGTCAGATGTTGCTTTTATCTGTGCAGTGTCAGTTCTTTGACTTAATGCAGCTAAAAGATAATAACTTTTTAAGTAGTTCTGTTCCTGACAAGAGAGTCTAGTTGGCCAATCATGTTGTTTCTAAAGATCAGCGTAGAAAAAATGCAGTAGAAATTTTTTTCACCAGTGTGAACAAATGTGAGTTGAAACAAATACAAAGAACAGATGCAATGAGTAAGATGCCATATTTATAATCCATTCTTGTAGAGTAGAATTGTGATTGTAAGGAAGTGCATCTGTGTTAGATGTGAATTTTACGAGTGCTCAAACTGGTGGTTTATGATCTTAGATAAATTATCCATATATTTCTCATTAGTGTAGTTAATAGTTTGCTCTGTATTTGATGGGCAACATGCTTATGTGATCAATAGCTTTTTTTCTTTTTTAAATTCAGGTAGATTGAGAACAGTTTAATAAATACAAACACTATGGAAAGCTGGTTTTCTTTTGAGATTAAGGGGACAATATCCTTGACAGGTGTTTCCTGTTTCTGTTTTTAATTAATATTGTTTGCAGTACTCTAAGCTTTTCAGGCCTCCCTTTCTGACACAAGCTTGGATTGTCACCCTCAGAAATACTTATCCTTAGGTTAGATGCATCTAAAATTATTAATGCAGCCAAACAACGATGCATGATTTATTACGTGCTTAAAAATATTTAACAGACCCGTAACTGGTGTAATTAAAATGCTAGTGGAAGATTAAATTATTGTCTGTTCAGAATGATACAGTGAATGACACCATGGATTTTGAGAATCATTAACAACTGTAATGCTGAGGACCATATGAGAGAGAATTTCATGATTCTTGTTACTCTTGTTTCTAGTTGTGTGGACTGTTTTTATTCTTCAGTCGATAATACCTTACTTGATTTTCCATCTTCGATCTTAAAAAATGTCTGTCAACAGAATCTTCAGGTCTCTTCAAAACTGCCACAGTATACCTTTTTGCAATTTTTTTGGACCGTCTACACAGTTTGGCCCACTGCTGTGTAAATGTACCCGTTTCATTGTAGTGATTTTATGAAATCAGGTTGAGTGTCCCATATGTGCATTTGTACCACCTCCTATCCTAGGGGTTCATATGGAGCTACTGGGTAAGTACCCGGCCCTTTCAGTGTAGAACTGGCCGTGCTAGCGTCTACTTTCTTTGGCAGCCTGTGCCTGTGGGTTTAGTTTGTTAACTCATCCTTCAGGGCCATGCTGTGTCCACACTGTTGTTCACATGCTGCTGTTACGTAGGGTTTCTGTTCCCATCTTTTCCTCCCACTTTAGCTGTCGTCTTCAAATAATGAGTTTTTCAGAACAAGAACTGCCTTTAGATGTTTGGAAAACACCTACCGCCTTGTAAAGCGGCTTGTAAAAACAGTGAAATAGCAACTTCAGTGTGTATCTAAGTGGAAAAGTAATTTTAAAATGCTTAATCTCTATGTAGATGCATCTTAATGCAATATAGCGTCTGGAAACAGAAGAGTCAGCACTTAGTGTGATCCAAAGCTTATTGAAGTTGAAGGACAGGTTCCCATTGACTTTGGAAGGCTTTGAATCAGCAGAATCTTAGTGAGCTTTTGGTATTTGTGACCCTCCTGAAATAAACTTGCTAAAATTTAAGCTATTAACTTCATTGCTTTTGAAAATTTTAGCTGAATTTGTTTAGACTTACAAGTATTAAGAACACAGCATATGTTAATTGTGTATAAAGATCTCATGCATTCCTTTTTTCACTTTCAAGGTACCAAGGGTCTGGGAGCTTCAAGGGAGTAGTGGGTTTTTTGAGAATTTTAGCTCTCAGCATTATAAGGCCTTCAATTTTTGGTGAATAGATGAGTGCAGAATCTAGTTGAGTTACTACTTTTGAATCAAACTGCTTTAATGTCTGTCTGCTGTATATCCAGGGTATTGTGGACATTGTTTGCTAAATGAGAAGTGCTCTGCTACAGGCGTTGTGGGAAGGATTGCTCTGATGTAGAGAACGGGAGCCAGAACCCACTTGTTTAAATCTGATCTTACCTGGATGATTTACAAACTGTGGAGTTTGTTTTCAGAACTGTATTATAGAGATTGCTTTTAAATGGCATTGAGAGCAAAGCGGGAGTTTAAGACTATTGAAGCAAACTGCGTTAATGACAATGAATGTTGGAAGATACTTTTTCTGCAGGTTTTAAGGAGAAAAATGTGTACAAAAGGTAAATTTTAGCATAGTTTTCAAGGATTAACATGTGTTGCTTTTAAAGACCAACTCTTCAGGGTTAGACTGGAGATAGTTTGTAAGAAGCAGCAGTTCCTTTAATACATTGTCGCTTCCTTCATTTCATATCGGTATAAGGATTGAACAAGTATGTCTCTGCCAGCTTTTCTGGGTTGTATCAGATAGTATCGTATCAGATTGCTTGTCCTCATTCTGTCTGCAGAAGACTAGAATTTGCATTAGTTGCATTGAAGTGTATGCATCTATCTGCTGTGACATCTAAAATATTTGATTTGAGTACAACTTGTTCAGAGTAGATAAATTTACAGAATAGAATTGTCAAGCCCTGGGCTCTGTTCTAAAGCTCAGAAATAAAAATAACTGTGTATTCTTCTCACAGTAGGTAAGAACTTGGGGAAACATCAGGAGTCTTACTGCGTTTAATCATAGCTACTAGATGTATATTACTAATCAAGTAACTCCATTTTGGATTTAAATTAGATTTACTGTTAAATGGAGAAAATAAGTATGTATCTGTTATGAATTGGTAAAAATGAATAGCAGACAATTTCCCTTTAATTTTTTTTAAACTTAATTAAAATTGACTTTTCTGTGAAATTGCTGTAATTTCAGAGAACCAATTCTAGCTTTGGATTGTATAGATCGTATTTTCAAAGCTCTGTTCACTGAGATCTTGTCTAAAACTACCAAGATTTAGCAGGTTCTGCAACTTTGGCCAGAATAAAGAAGTCAAAAAGTTAGGACATTTCCAAGTGCGAGATACTGGTCTCTCCTCCTCCTTTTTTTGTTCCCCCTTTTCTTTTTTCTTTTTTTAAATATATACTTCCTTTACACATCTGAGTTAGCAAGAATACTGATGCTTTAAGGGAGGAAAATTTGGTTTCATATCAGTGAGCATCTTTTCCTTTAAAAAAACTAAATTACATTACAGAAGGAAGTATTCACTCAGACATGGATTCCCACTCCTGATTCCTTTTTACTGTTAAATTCTTTCAAAATCAAGCCCTGAACTTAATTCGGAATCTTAATAAAAATGATGCTTCAGCACTCCATGAAACCCTCCTTTAACAGGAGAAAATTTGCAACTATAGTTAACAAAATATTTGCTTTTATATTAGCTTGAGATTTAGAATATATTTTGGATTTTCTAATCCACGTATATGTTAATTTATATGTAATATTCTTCAGCAGTAGACCACCTTTTTGATTAAAAAATTGTGTAGGCTTAAATATTTGCACGATCAAAAGCCAGGAACAGCCTGTTTCCATATAAAGGCATCTGTTTTTTCAGTTACTGCCCAAGTGGAAAATTGGAAAGAAGTTGTTGTGCTGTCAGGTAGCTTTAGGGCATTACATAGCTAAAAATTGCACGTATCCTTTTTGAGAATAATACACGTAGGAAGGTGCAGGTTTCAAAGAACACGATAGGAGAATTGAGTAAAGCCACATATAAAGGATGTGTCCTTACAGTTTTTCTTAAAAACTAAGTTTTTAAGAGAAACACAGGTCATCGTTTTGGAAAAGTTAAAATAAACGCAGAAATGCAGCAGTTTCAAGTAAGGTCTTTGAAGCAGGACCTGAACAGGAAAAGTAAATGTTCCCCTTGGAATGTTCTCTGAATGCAGTTTCTTAACAATAAGAATATCCTGCTTTTGAGTTAGAGAGAGCAAAATTATTCATACTAAGGTGTGGCTTTATTGCACATACAGCAACGCATTAAAAGGGCCGTTTAGAAACTGCTGGCTTAACTGTATCTCCATCAGTTATATTTTTATTTCCTACATATCTGTACCCAGTACCTGACTATTTCTGCCTATAGTAGCTGTGGTTGTCTAAGATGTTACCTTGTTTTGTAATCTCCCTCTTTCCCCTTGGATGCAGCTGCTGCTTTGCCATTGATTGTACTGTTCATCTCTGACTTTGGGTCTCAAGTCCCAAAGGTCATATTTTGTCTATCCTTACGTGTTACTTACTGTCCCGTGCAATTTAGTCTTGTGATGGTTTAGTCTATATATGCATTCTCCTGCTACCAACAAGCACTGCCAGCTTGTTCCACCGATTTGTTCTCCTTTTTATTAAGTGGTATCTAAACAAAGAGAAAGCTACACAGTTGAAATGTGTATGCCTAAAGGGATGATGTCAATACAAAAGTAATCATATTCACAATTTGTTATTAAATGTAGATCTTTAGTGTACTACTTCTTGCATTTCTCTGTTTAAAGGAGGGCATTGAGGAAAATTTGATTTTTTAAGATTTTGTATGCGAATTATGTGTTTTGGAGTGCAAAGAGGCTGATGTAGGAAAAAAACATATGAGCAGCTCTGACTTAAAAGTATGCTGTGCTTGTATTTGACACTGCCTATGTGATTCTTGGAGGCTATGAGCAGATGAACAAGTTATTGTGAAATAACATCTAGGGTGGATTGTCTATATGGGGTAATGAAGGACAGAATTGTGCTTCTTGTCGTGTAAGGGCAAACATATGGCACACTACAAAGTTCACTTACCAGCTTAGACTTGTGGCAACATGTTTATCGACCTGGACCTTTGTTGTTATTGCCTGTTTGCTTGCAGCTTTCCATGGAAAAAGTGCCTCCTGCTTTGTTCCCAGTTTAGTCTTATTGCTTGACTGTAGAGAAACGTCCATTCTAGGCGTCGTTATCAGGCCTTGGCTATCTGTTTCCCTAGGTGGGATTGGGTATGAGAATTGTTTTTGTGTTTAAGGCTTTTCGTGTTGTCCCCTTCCTCCTTTTGTGAAAAGGGCAAAATATAGAGACATTCAGTAACTTTTCATCCGTAAACAGACGGGCTGAAAGAGAGAAGGTTCCAGCCTCCTCCTCCTCAGTGGGTTTGGTGAAAGAGGCTGTGGAGGAGGCAGCAGAGTGCACGCTCATCAAGTTTTCAAATAACTGTTTGTTTTATTACTGGATTGTAAAATTAGTGATCAAATTAGCTGTTTTGTTTTGTTTTTAAAAACAAACATTCTCATTTTCCCTAACAGAAATAAAAATTGCAAAAATGTATGGGCACCTACCTCTCAGGACATTTTTCTTCAGTCCAGTAGAGTAATTTTGCTTTAAGGATACTGTTTTAAGCATAACTTGCATGTTGACTATATTTTCTGTAAGCCTTCCTGCGTGAGGTAATTAAATTTTGTTTTCTGATGACCTAATTTTTTCTCACTTTTTGCTTTTTAATCTTTTTTTTTTCAGGCTTCCTTAAGCCAGACTTAATATTGTTAGAATGAAAAAGTTTAAGAGGAGACTTTCCTTAACCTTGCGTGGAAGCCAGACCATTGATGAATCGCTGTCTGAGCTAGCAGAACAAATGACAATTGAAGAAAACAGCAGCAAAGATAATGGTAAGCATATCTTTCACTTTCCAGAAGATGTAAGAATTTTATGAGGCCCCACTCAAGTGAGTGTTGTTGAGTTCTATTTTGATTTTCACAATTGCATGGACTTCCTCACTAACCTGTTCTTTTGATTTATCTTACATTTGACTACCCTAGTTCTTTTAACAGGTTGATATGTTGTTACATATTGGTTTGGTTTGCTTTGATATTGAACTGTTATGCAGCTATTTATCAAAAGCTACCTAAATTGATATGTTAATGTGGTGTGCGTCAAGGATCATAGATGCTCTTTCAGTAAACAAACTCATTACTGGATGAATTTAGTGGGTCTCACATCAACTTCATATGGCTTCAAATTCATTTTTTTCTCAAAAGCATTATTTGGTAATATGATTAATAGTAATTGCTTAAGTATTATAAATAAAACTGTTTACCTTATCATTGGTGATGCAGTGCACTAGTGTGAGAATTCTGTCACCTCTTTATGTCTCTGAATAGTACTTCTCTTCAGCAATATGAAGGCGACTAGAAACATTCAGGATAACCAGCTTGCCTGTGTTTTCTTACGCAAGTCTTTGGCTGATCCCATAAACGTACTGGCTGCTGTAAAGTCCGCATTAATGATGATACTGCTTTTGAATGCAATCTGCAGTAATAATGACGGGAAGAGATTTTGTTGCTTTGTTCTGTTTCCTGGGCTGCAGCATTTAAGTCATGTTTCATCTTCTATGCTGATTAGTGTTATTTCTTGCTCTGCTGACATCTAAAATTTTCTCAAGTATCAAGCGATCTGAAATTTATTTTTTTCCCCCACTTCACACCAGTAAATGTTTCTGAATTTTCCTATTGAAAACTGACAGGACTGGGAAATTTGAGCAGAAGTAGAGGCAATGGAATTTGCCCAGCAGACTTTTAAAACCCCATCCAAGATCTGTTGCATACCAAGCTTCTGAAAGCTGAATTTACCTTTGACAAAACAAAGATATTAATATTTTTCATTTTTACCCTTAATGCCTGGTATATTCATTGCTGTTGTCCTGTCTTCATCCTGGGCCCTGCCCAATAGTTTGGAAAATGATGTTTATTACAACTTTTTATGTGTTGATACAACAGGTCTACTCTGAAACGATAATTGTAGTATTTTTGCACTGATATCTATGAAGTACTTTCTGAGACACTGAGCAGTTGTCCCACGTGGTTTCACTTGTGAATTAGCCTTTGTGACTGATGCATATTTTCAGACCTGTATGTACTTCTGTGAGATTGATTTCATTATGCAAATAAGTGCTAAGAATATTACTTTCATGCTGGGAAATGAGCATCAGAAATTGTCACCAGCATCAGTGAATGTAGTGAACTGGGTTGCTGAATGGATTCTGTTGAAAACTGGATCCAGGAAGAGTAAAAAGATTTTATTTTAAACTGGATCATGTGCTGGGTGCCAGCTCAAAGGACAGAGGACACAATAACTCATTTACAGAAGCATGAGCTTATGCCATCTTAAACCATGTGTGAATCTATTTACAGTTCATAATCTTTATCTGAGAATTATCTCAAACAGCAATACTTCGATGTCTTCTGCATGCTTATCACCAAACTTTGACAAACATAAGTTCTCAGTAAATGTTTAAAGTGATAAAAATACAGCTGACAAAAATGTTTCTAATTACAGAGTCATTATTTAGCTTTTAGTGCTTCTTTTATTTTGCTTTACGCATTATTTCATTGGCCAAAAGGAAGCTTATATACTAATACTTTGTGGTACAGTACATGCTACGCTTACAACTGCAAAACATTGTTAATGCCTTAGTAGAGTATCTTTGGATACTGAAGTGTTGTTGATCGTCTTGAAAGAGGAAGGATAGTAAATATAACCTGCACTGTTGCTATGTGTAATCTTTAACTCATCATTTTATGTCATTTTAAAAAGTTTTACTGACATTTGCTTCCTTTTTCTGATACTTCTGGAATGCAGATATTAGTATCTGTCCTATCTTTGGTCTTGCAGAGATGAACAGGATACTACTTTGTGGATTGTTGTTTTTCTTTGTTATTGCTTTCCAACCCTTCTTTTCTTAGAAAGTAGGGTTGGAAAAATGCTTGCTACACCAGCTAGTCCCGCTTTTCTAAAGGAAGCTCTAACTTCCCCACAGATCAAGATATTTTGGAAGGAGTAGTTTTCAGACAGACCATAGGAATCAGGGTTTGGGCAACAGCAATTGCTGGAAAAAAGAGTCAGGAAATGAGTTCTCTCTTTTGGTGAAAGGCAAGTTTGGTAGAGAACATAGCCTGGAAAAAATCCTCCACTGGACATTATTTAAAAAAACTACTTACAGAGGAGTGCTGACATGGGAAAGGTTTGTCTCTGCATCGTGTAAAATCAGAGTGCTAAGAAGCCTGTACCAACTGTAATTACCCGGCTCGGACACAATGAGAGGATGTAGTCTCTTGAAGAATAGTTTCTAAAGTAATAGCTGCATTAAGACCTTGAAAGTGCATCTTTTACTACGATGGTGCTGATCTCAGAAGGCAGGAGCAACCATCTCCCTAGTTTTGCTTTTAAGAAGAATAAACGGCTCCTTTACCCTGTGGAACAGACAAAAACAGATGTGCCCAGTTCTCAGGCTTTGGATCTGTTCTTACAGGAACTTTAAAAGCACAGTCTAGTCAATCAAAGGCAAGCCAGTATCTTGATCTACAGAGAATCAAAGTCAGGGGTACAAACAGCCTTCAGAAAGTGGTTCTTCATATGTGGTTTATTTTCAACCGTTACTACATCATGAACTTGAGAAATGAGAGTTGAAGGGCGTTGCAACTGTTCTCATGCCAGAAGGCAAGGATAGACCCTGAACACTGAAGGCCTTTACAGAATTTTTTTTTTCCATTGTTGTTGTCCAATTTTGTTTTGTTTTACGTTTTTCTTCCTAGCGAATCACCCGTCTTGTCTCCTGTCATTCCATTCTGATGGCCATGTTCACTGAAGGATATAATTTTATACAAGCTAGCTATTTTCCTTCCTGGAAAACGGCTGTGTTACTGGACCTTAGAGGTTGTAGAGGCTACATCCATAGAAAACCACATCTGTGCTGACCTGGGATCCACACTCGTCTCTATCTGGTTTTCACATACATGTCCTGTAAAAAAGTTGCAGTTCAGCACTGCAATTCCAAATGTAGATCACATGCATGTAGTATCAGGGACCTTTCCTCAGGGTCACCCTTTTGCAATAACCTGTCTTCTTCAGCCCTCTGGCACACGTTTCCTCCCAGAACAATTGCCTCTGATTTCAAATAACTACTGCTCCGATCCAGAGACCCACCTTGTCATTAGCTCCAGCTTTGAGTGGGTTGTTTGAAGATTTACTTTTAAAGAACAGTACTCCTAATGCAGAACAAATTGTCCCATTTGCAGTTCACAGACATAAAAATAGATACATAACTTTTAATTTCTTCACAGTGCATTGATACCACTGAATCAGCTAACCTTTTGTATGCAATCTCATTTCATACACAGCCTCCTTCATTGCGTGATGTCAGTACAATCTCAGTATGCAGCACTCGTCCATCAGCAGCAAAATGGGATTAGCAGGGATCAACCCATATTGTTCGATGCAGTAGCACGGAGCTATTGCACTGAATGTAGAATAACCAACAATTTTGCTTTTATTTGGCGGGTTTTTTTGGAACATCATCGAATCATTTAGTGATCAGAAACCTATATATAATTAAATTTGCCTTACAAATTATGTTCATCATAATTGGCTTCTGGGTGAGGAAGCATCGCAAAATCAGATGCATAAACTATAAAAATAGAGGGACCAGTGAAATGCCTAATATACATCTGAAGCCGTATGAACTGTGGACTGTATGAAGTATACTTTGGGCTATTCTTTTATCTAAGTACAGAAGCTTTTCATGGTCTCTGTTTAACATATAAAACCAATTAGTTGGATTTGTTGTTTATTTTTCATTCTGCCTTGATTCAAGCACGCTAACAATGTGCCGGCTTGCTTTTTTAATTCTAGGTTCTACCTTAATATATGTATTCAGATTAATATTAAAAATACTAAATGGTAATTTGTAGCAGTTGACAACTAAATTTGCTCCTGAAATTTTTCCTTGCCAATGACATACTAATGAAATGTGGCTAGAAGTAACATCCAAATCATGCATATTTAAAGCCCAATTAACTGTAAAATTTATGCAAATACTTTAAATACATATGAATATGCTCTCTAATGAAAGCGAAAAATGTGGCCGTATTGTCTAATATTATAAAATACATTATCACAAGCTCCAAGCATGCTTTTAAGAATAATTGTGTTCAAAAATACATCCACAGCTCTTGCATTAATATATAAGTAACTTGGAAAGCCATTCTATATTGCCAATTTTTATTTTTATATGTAGATATATACACACATACATACTAAACCAAAACAAGTGAGATTCTGATAGAAATGGCTTCATTAATTTCTAGAATAATATTTATCTCGATTTGGTCTGTAGCTCAGTGATGTGATTATAGGATCCAGTCTCACAAACACTTGCATAATTTTTTTGTAATTTTACAGGTGTGAGTAATAATGGAAGGATCAGCTACAGTAAAGTGCGTAAGTGTTTTTTAGGTTTAAGGCCTTTAATGACTAGTTACTACTCTGATAAGAGGAACGAATGTTTTTAAAAATTGACACATTGCAGTACTGTCTCAGAACATCCAAATGTCTTTGTAGTTGTAGTCATTTCATATCATCTTCAGTACAGCTGAGAAACTCCCATTCCATCTGCTATGTGTGATTCCTTGAGTATGGAAGGAAAACAGTGTGTTGCAACATATTTCCAAGATGTTCTTAAATTGAAAATATGAGCACAGAAATACTTACTGGTAATAAATCAATACAATTTCTCTGTTGATACTGGAGGAAAACATCAATATAAAAATATCGGGCGGGAGGGAGAAATACTCAGAAGTGCTAGAGCTCATTCTAGAACTACAAATTACTGCAAATAACTAGCAGTTGTCACAGCTAAATACTGAACCTTGTACTGTCCCTTACACTGTACTGATGATGTTTTTTATTATAGTCTGTATGTACCCTTCTGTGCTGTGGCATACATCAATTTTTGTTATTACTGTTCAGTATGGTTTCTCCATCCCACATACGCTGCACAACATAGTGTTCTTTCTTCCCTTCTGTTTTAATTTGCTTCTTCCCACAAAACCTGGAGGCTCTATTCATGTGTGGAAGTGCTTATAAAGTCAAATGAGCATGAAAATTCAGTGCCTGAAAGCATGCTGCAGAGACCTGTAGTTTTGGGAGTGGGGGGAGGTTGTCCACTCATAAGTGTTTTCCTTCACAAGCAGAACTCAGGTTTGGCAGGAGAACGTGGTGCTTAGATGCAGAAGTGGACTCTGTAAATACACTAAATTTCTGCTAGCGTAGGCTTACTGATGGATATGTAGAGATTTGTTCTCAAATGGCATTCAGATGGACTTGTTAAGTACAGAAAAGTAAAACAGACATAACTAGCCAACAGTTATTTCTGAAAGTAGGGCAAAAAGGAGCCAGATCCTCTATTTCCTGATTTGGTTGGCAGTGTGGCCCCACAGATGTTTGTGTTGGGAGCTACAGGGTAGTTGTGTGTGGGGAGGCAAGATACTTGTGTCTTGGCTACAGTGCTGACTCACGTTGATTTAAATTGTACCTGAAACAGTGTTCTGAAGGATTTGGTGTAGTGTGATGCCTTCTGGAGTTACGCTTTTTAAAAGGAAGATTAGTAACTGCTGATGTGTCATGCATATATGATAGGAGGTACAGGACGACCATGCTTATGTTCCAGTACATGTCCTGATGACCAGAAGTACTGTCTTGAGAATTAGTTTTTAAACAGTATGAAATACATAAATCTCAAGGGCAGATTTTTGGCTTTGCATATTTTTCATTTGATTGCGATCTTTGTCTCGGTACCTAGACTGAAGACAAAAGCTTACTGTACGTGAAGTCAACTTTGAAAGGCTTTTTGTAGTGTTTTTTAGATGTCTTGATCTCATTTTTTGCCTTGTATATTATCTCTTGTTTTTGTAGTTTAAACAGACTCCTTGGAAAAATTTCTGTCCTTTTTGTCCTAAATTAAAAAAACAAAAGTTTACAGGATGTTACAGTGCCATTTTAATAGTGAGGTACTTCATTTCTGGGAGAAACTTGAAGACTGTATTTCTTTAGGTTTGTGTCAGCACATTTCTTCAAATGTGCTACCAATATTTTTTGCCCTGTGTCTTCCAAGTGAAGAACGTTTACTCTGGACATGACTGCTGTACTCAGATGGATTAATTTTTAGCAATGGGAGGAATCCCTTGAGGTTCTGCTAAGTTTTTAATATTGTAATAGTCAATAGTTTGAAGGTTTCATCTTATTATTTAATGAATAAATACAATTTTAAGTGGTTATGAGTGGTTGCTCTATTTTTAGAGTGACTTAATGTTTTCCTGGGTATCACATAATGGAGTCCAAAGAAACAATGCCATAAAACAATGTATAAATATACAGTATTTTATACAGTGCTCCTCATGCAGCTCCCTGAGAGTACAGATACAGCAAATGTATAGCTGCTTCAGGTTATTTAAATATTTCTTCTATGGGAGCCATCACCTGCAATCAACTAATTTTACTGAGTGGGTCTGACAGCCTTAGAGCAGTGTAATTAAATATTGTACAGTGCAGCATACCAGCTCTAAAATGTCAGAAATTCACAGGCTTACATTCTAGGGTTTCTGAAGAAATAAAGGGCTTCTTGACAACAGCTTCTTCTGGAAAGCAGTTTGTTCAAAATATTTTGTACTGCAAGTCCAAAAAAACCCAATCCTCATTGCCAATAGACATGTAAAAATTGAGTAATCATTAACAGAGCATACATTCAGGTTAGTTAAATGAATGTGTAGTAGATGATGATTAAGTTATACTACAATAGCATTTGAGACAGTTGATGTAAATAATTTTAAAAGGTTATCATGATGTATTGCAAGCTTCATGAATGCAGGACTGTTTAGGGAACGAATATTTAGTTTCACATATAAAGAGTTTTGACACTTCCCCATTGTCTATCAAAATGGAAAAGAAAAAAAACCAACCAACCTTGAAAGTTTTCTGGAGCAAGGGTGAGGTCAAGGTGAGTGGAAAAGGAACTGCGTCTGTTTCTCTGTAGAGTCCTGTCCTATAAAAACCAGTAGCTGATTCTCAGGGTGTTTAATGAGATTTTGTTATAGTTGAGCCGGTCCAAAGTCAAGCTGCAGGTAAAAGTGGTGAGTGAGGTTCTACCTCCACCGTTCTGTCAGCGCCCGCACTCTGTGTGCCCTGTGATGATCTAGTTCAAAAACCTAAATCAAAAATACATGTCTCTTTTTGCTGGGGGAGGACCTTGAGCCACCTTTTTGGTAGCAGCAGTGAATTGTGGCAGGCTTGCTGTCGCACAAAAGTTCATCCTTGCTTAGAATATGGAGCATGCCTGGGTTCGATCCCCATTATATACCCAAATCAGAGATCATAAATGCTAGGTCTCTGTTATCTGTCTTACTTTGATTAGGAAAAACTCCTCTTGTGTACTTTATTTGTATGAAATTAAAGTATATATTTATGTATTTTTATGGTTTCCATGTCCGGAATGGATAGTGGTTACTGAATAATACATTTTCTTGCAGACTTATTCAGCTCTGTCAGAAATGCTTGATTTAAGGGAAAATGTCACCATGTATGACAGGTGATTTTGATTCTTTATTAAAGCCAGCTGAAGCAAATATCATTCCAAAATTTAGGCAGTGAAATCTGAAAGCAAGCTTGGTCTTTTTGTCATATAAGAGGGATACTCATGGGACATAAAAAAAAGAAAAAAAGGTAGTTGAATATGTGATATTAGATATTCATAAAGTGTGTTTTAAAATGCATTTACATTCCTAATGAAAACTCTTTCTTTCTTTAATCCACCAGCTGACTGACGTGTGACAGTATGTCAGTTGCTGAGGCCTTGCATAGAAATGCCAGGCAATTCTGCAGGCTCTTTGGAACTCAGATTAAGGAAATCCAGTTAAGTAAATCCAGCACAGGAAAGAAAGTGGTAGTGTGGCTCTTTGTTAAGATAGATGGACAAGGAAAAGAAACATTGGGGATTTATTGAAAAATTGCTTAACGTGGGAGTAATTTCAGGTCAGGGTTTGTGGTTAATTTAAATTGCAGTTACAGGAAGAAGAGGAGACATCTTTATAACCTCATAAAATAGTTGGTTTTAACTAATTCCTCGAACAAGCTTCTTGGTTATATACACTATTGTTCTACTTGACTCTGGCAGTTCTCATAATTATGAAATAAAAAGATCAGTTCCACTTATGTTCAAGCATAAATTTCTGTCGCTTCACAATTGAAAGATTTCAGCAGCTCATTTGAGTTATTTTCTGTTCTTGTATGTTTGTTAGCATTGGTGCTGTCATTATTTCAAACTTAGCAAAGTGGTGGTACCTTACTGGGTACTGTATTTTCTTAAAATATATGTGTGTATTCTAGAACAGATCAGCAACATGGTCTAGCAACTCTTACAACATTAGTAAGCCAGGCTGGTTGTAATTTAAACAGTATTTTTTTTGAATGGTGCTGTTGTAGTTATTTTGCATTATGCCAATAATAACGGAAATTTGAATGATAGGATGCAAAAAATACAAGAAAATGATCCAAATGAAATAAACCAGCAGCTCAGCATTTGCCAAACTTGAAAATCAAGTAATACAACAGTGCAGTCACCATGCATTGCCCAATTTTAAACCTTGCTGAAGATGCACACTTAACAAGATAACATGGATGTGGCATTAAAAAAAAAAGTGTGTGTGTGTGTGTTTGTGTGTATGTGTATATATATATAAAATTTTTTTTTTAAAAAAAGGGACACATTAATATTTCAGGAAGCATTCAGAAAAGAATACTATGTGTTCATCCTATGCACCAGTATAATATTTCTAAATATTCTCATTCAGAATGTTTGTGTTAACTTTTTCACATTTAAAGACTAGATTTGCATGATAGCTTGGTGGGTTTCATAAGAAATTTAAGAATTGAGCTGATACTCCTTGAAAGATGAGTGAAAGATGAAGTGTTTTGTAGCCAAAATAAGGAGATAACATAACAACAACTGACCAAATACAATTAAAAAAGAACCACTGAGTAGTCTCTCTTTCAGCTCGCTTTTTGTATTTACAAATTTTATCAGTTTGGAATTACAGATTAGAGAGCGGAGGGGGGAAAGAGAGGTAGAGATAAATCATTAATAAGGCCCTTGCTGGAATGGTTGTGCCAGCATGAGCCAACACGAGTGAACTGCCCAGGTGCTGCAGAAGTCTTGTGCCATAAGGATGGCTGGAGCTCTGCCTGGCTGTTCTCCTGTCTCTGAGGATGACATCTGAGGGCAAGTCTAAGATTAGAGCCCAAAATATAACAACATTTCCCCAGAGTACTGTACCGGTTTCTAGTTCAGAGACTTCCTGAACTAGGCAAGTCTCTGTGCAGTTAGTAACCCTGAGCAGATTTCTTGTTCAGTCTCCCCTTGAGTCTTGTAAACTTCTGCTAGTCGTAACATCCTGTGGCGAGGAGTTTCCACAGACTGCACAGTGCGAAGAACCGCTTCCGTGCGCCGTATGCGACCTGCCACGGCTGGCTTTTCCAGTGGCCCTCGCTCTTGTGCTGGAGGAGCTGGTGGATGCAGCTGACTCCTAGGTGCCCTCCTCAGCCCTCCTACACGTCTGTGGGTTGTATCGTACTTCTGCAGCTTTAATCTATTTGAGAGAAGACCACCAGAACTGTGCATGATATTCCAAATGCAGTAGATCCACACGTAGATCCATAGTGGCATAGTGATTTTCCAGTGATTTTGTACTCCCCTCTTAATTTCTGTCATTCATTTTGACTGTGGCCGCATATTAAACCAATAGCACCATGAGAATACCTGCTGTGCTACCAGAAATACCTCCATCATGTCAGCTAAGCCTTTGAGTGGTTACTGAGTTATATTTACCAAGTACAGTGGCACTAACGTACGGAATGTTTGGGAGTTTTATATAGGGAAACATTTTTTTAAAGACAAACCAAACCTATAATCACAGAGATAAAATTATGAGCAGCAGTTTATAGATGTATGTAGTAAAGGCATTCAACTTTTACAGTTTTGACTCATCTTATTCAAGACCAAGCAGTTGCACTAAATTCACACCTTAAAAACTGTAGTGTTACCCTTTAAATGTAGTGGTTCAACCTATTAATAATCCTGAAAAAAATGAATTCTTTGAGTGAATTAAATGAAATTGTAACTTTGGAAGAAGTACTTGGGGATCTTCAGACAGAGGGAGTTAAATACCTTTTTCAAAAGCACTTTCTTTAAATCTTGTATCTCATAAATGCACAAAAATAATAATAAACAGTCTTGTAAATCAATTTTTAGCAACAGTTTCCTTGATCATTTTCAATATTTGTTCCAGCTCTTAAGCTATTATTGTCACGTTTGCAGGGAGGAGGCAGCATACAATGCAGAATTCATGTGAACATTTCTTTAAAAATTTCTAGCATACGACAATGCAGACTTGACTCTATATAACAAAAATACTTTTCCAGACCGTAAGTCTATGTTATACCATCATAAAATGCCATGTGATCCATTCTTTTTGTAAATTAATGTGTACTAGGATTTAAAAAAAAAAAAAAAAACAAAAAAACATTTGTAAGCAAGTACTGTTAATACTTCTCTTAGTGAGAAGGATACTGGTAATCTGAGTTTTTGTAACCTTCATTTCATTGTCTGTCGGTAGTTATGCCTGTCCTACTACATGACCTAAATTATTGTTGCTAAATTTTATAACGGGCTCCATAATGTAGAACAGTACTTACGACAGTGCAGGAAAGTAATAGTTGCCTATGATGGCAAAAGTTATTTTTGTATAATTGGATCTTATTATGTCAACCATTTATCTTTCATTTTTATATAAATTTGCTGTTTGCTTGTCAATGTTATCTGTGTTTATCTTTATATTTGAGCTGAACTTTTCATATGTTAGGATATTTTAGGAATTCTGTTTTAAACTGTAAAATATGTGTAAATCTACCAGTGCCATGAGGAAAACAATTTTTGTAAATAATCATCTCTATTCACCACGCTGTCATGTTAGTAATGAACATAAAACTCAACCTCTACTTAGTCTTTCAGTGTATTCATAAATTCTGGCCTTTTTTCCTGTGCTACACAATTCATGGAGATAGATTAATTTTAGCATGAGTAGACAAAAGCCACAACATAGAAGGAAAATTATCAACTCTGTGCTCTGTGAATGCAGCTATGGTCCACATGTGTGCATACACTCCAGTGTGGTTAATGATACTGGACTCCCCAGCGACTGTGAATGTATAGAGGTGGGTATGGGTGGCCAGGACAGCTGAGGCGATGTGCTGTCCCACTCACAGGCAGAGCTTTGCTTCCAGCCATACGGCCCTGCTCCTTTCCTGCCCTGCCTTTGGTGCTTCTCCGACCTTGGCTGAGATGTGTCCTGGCATCTTCAGTTTCTCATTAGGATGAGAAAAGTAATGTTTACTTCGATGCAGAATTTGCATTTTTGTGTGTGAGACAATAGTCTTGCCATGGGAGATACGTTTTCAGTTACCAAGCATCAGTCTGTCTCAGCACTTTCCTCAGGGTTTAAGTTACCCTCCAAAGAGTAAGGCTACTGACACTAGTGGCAGAGCTAAGAAATATTTGAGTGATTTTTAACAGTACATTTCCATACTAACAAAAAAAATATCTGAAAACTTTCTTTCTAGGATTATTATTCGGGCTTTAAAACAAAACAAAAAACTGAGGGACTTTTACTTTGCTTGGTGTAGCAGGGTTTGGTCAAAGGGAGGAGAATTTTATTTCCCAGAAAAAATATCTCTTTGAGTTGGCTCTCTTTTTTCATAAAAATTTAGTTTTAGAAACAATTAAAATGAAGTAGAATTACATGCTTAATATATATTATTTATTGCTTGTATAAGGAATACAAATGAAGTAGTAACTTTAAAATTATGCAAACTAGCCACTAAATCCCACCAAGCATCATAGTTATAGCCGGTGATGACTGTCTCAACAGAACAAACTAGGTACTCATCAGGTGTTTGGATTTTCAGCATTACCATTCATTTGTTCAGCACTATGTGTAAACTCAGTGTGAGCTTTTTAGCCTAGAAACTAGATGAAAATCAAACCAAAGATTAGTAAGAAAGTTGGAAAGCAGAAAGCAAATTAAGCAAATTTTGATATATAAAAAGTAAAAGCAGTAGTTGTGCTGTATGTCAACCTGTGTTTCCTGTCATGTGGAAGTAGTAATAGATTCTGTTCAAAAATTGATGAGGAATTTGCTGCCTGCTGCCCTAGGCTAAATCTGCTGCTGAAGGCACACAACAAGGAAGCTGATACAACTCTTAAATGTAAAGGGATGATGCAATGTATTAGTAACAGAAATAAGGATTTGGGACAGAGGTGTGCAGAGTTTTGAAGGTGAAGACACTGATCGTACTTCATGAACATATTCATGGACGTATGGTGTATCTTTCCCTCATGTTCACCCACTTTGAAGCTGTGTTTACCAAAGCTGCTAATTGAAAGATGCAGGCAGGTTCCTAACAGTGCTGATGTGTCCTTTCACATTCTGTTTTCTGCCTGAAGCATTTTTTTTGGCTTTTATTTTTTTCCTGCAGCAGCTGAGTTAAGTGATTTTTTTTGTCTTACGATATTATTATATGCAAAAATTCCTTACATAATTATTTTTTAAAGCCACTGGCCTGTCCTTGGGTAGTTCTGTCTCTTTGCTTCAGACCAATCATAATAAAATATCCAAAAGGTTTTTGTACATGTGGGGAGGGAGGGGGTTCCCTTCAGGATCCTGTTTTCCTTAGGTTATTAGGTATGTGTTGCTGTTATTTTCCTTCACCATTGAAATTCTGCTTTCCATGAAATAAATTCTCCTAGCTCTATTATTCTTCTTATCTTATTTTGGAAGGGAAAGCATGATTTTGTGGTCCCTGCATGTGAGAATATAAGTCAGGGTGATGAAAAGTCATCCCAGACTGCTCCCTGTCCCGGTGGGCGTGAGTGAAGCTCTGAGCAGACCCCAGGAGCAGTGGCTCCAGAAACGCCTCGGGAGGTGCCTGTGGTTGCTCAATGCGTGGCTGTTGCCTTTTCTGTCTTCTGAATAATACCAAACACCACATATCTGTAATGGTAATAAGAATCAAATGATGGAAAACTAAAATTACTTGAATCTAAAGTGTTCTTTGGGCACACGTTCTGGTCTTTTTCCTAGTATGGAGACAGTGCTTGTATGTAGCTGCCGGGTGTCGCTCACCTCTGGGTATGTTTTCTGTAGTGACAGTATTTCTTCTTTAATTTCTTGTATGGATGACTTCATCGGTGGTTCTGATAAGTCCAGTTTTGTGACAAGCAATGTAAGCTCACTTCTGTTCTGCTTCTTGTTGGGGTAAAAGAAGCCTCTGTGCGTTTACAGTTAGACTGCTTCCAGTACCATGGCGATCCTTGAGTGCTAGTCCATGTGTGCAGAGTCGGGTTGCTGAGAAAACATGAATGCTTAATTTCTATGCACATTTGTATATCGGATTTTAAAATTTCTATTGTTTCATCTTTTTTAGAAAGTGCTTATCAGTAATAATAAGTAAAAAAATTACAGTCCTGTTTTTGAGTCTAAGTACAATGAACTGTTTGAGACAGAGTTAATAGAAAGCCAAAATAACTTATTGAGTACTTAATTATACTTAATTATTCTGATATCCTTTAAGTTAATAACCTTAATTATGGCATGACAGCTCTGGTGGGTATAGACAGGTATGTTTCCTTCTAAAGACTTCCTGTAGCGAGGCTTTGCTACTACTGATCTTCAAGAATTTTGAGAGGGAGAATATTTCCAAAGGCTTGTGGTTCAATTTGCTCATCAAGGGAGTT
Organism: Phoenicopterus ruber ruber; assembly: GCA_009819775.1. Classification (NCBI taxonomy): domain Eukaryota; kingdom Metazoa; phylum Chordata; class Aves; order Phoenicopteriformes; family Phoenicopteridae; genus Phoenicopterus; species Phoenicopterus ruber. Next base: position 52,609,531 of record CM020215.1, on the reverse strand, counting down.
GATCTAACAACTGGTCTGTTTAAATTATAATAAAGATGAAACATTGTGCAATAAGATAAATCATTAATTCAGAAGAAAAAAAATATACTGATATTAAAAGCTGCGTTCTGGTTTTATTCACATTTTTAGACTGTATATTCTGGTCATTTACTGATTCAGCAGCAGAGTGACAGAATTTAATAAAATTAAATTTGGGTCATATTTAATGCCATGTTTTGTATTAACTGGTTAATAGAGAAATGGCAGTAGTATTATGGTCTACTGTTAGTATGAAAGAGAATCTTACCAGAGTGGTGATTTCCTGTCTAGTAACTGTTTTTTTCTTTTTTCTTTTTTCTTTTTTTTTTTTTTTTTTTTTTCCTTCTGGCATGTTCCTGACACTCCTACTTGCTTGTGGGAATGAATATTTTGGTCCTTGTGAATTGTAGAGCCTATTGTGAAGAATGGCAGGCCTCCAACGTCTCACAGCATGCACTCATTTCTCCACCAATACACAGGATCTTTCAAGAAGCCCCCTTTACGGAGACCACATAGCGTCATAGGGGGCAGCCTCGGCTCTTTCATGGCAATGCCCAGAAATGGGAGCAGATTAGGTAATTTACTGCATTGTTTGTTTAAGTTCATTTTTTCTATGAAGAATAATGTCTGTATTGATTCTTAGCAAGAGATATAGTTATTCTAATGCTTTAATAAATCTCGGGGAATACAGTGATCTTTTTCTGGGATTGTTAGAGAAACTTCTTTTCAAGGTACTTAATGTCTCTTAAGATTTTCAGGAAGAAAGGAATTACAAGAACACACAGAAATCACCCATGAATTTTCGACAAGTTGCAAAGTTACAAAAGTTACAAAATATTCTTTCTTAATACTTTGTGTTGTCCATCTCAGTTAAGTGTTGGTGAGAACTACAATAACCTGAGTATGATAAAAATGGAGGATAATCATCCTGTATGTGGAATTTAAAAAGAACTGCTCTATTAGTTAGACTTTTCATTATTATAAAAAAAAAAAAAAAATGTTTTTCAGTGATAAATTGAGGCCACTCAACTATAATTATCTTTTTGTTGTGGTCTTGAGCTATATTTGTGGTTCTGTGGGGCAAATAAGTCACTAATTTTTTTTTTTCTTCTCCTTCAAGTAATTTGTCATGTTGCTGCCTCCAGTCACCATTAATGTTTTACCCTGCTTTTATGTTATTTTAAATTATGCTTAATTAATCGATACTAGAAAATGAGAGCAAGTCACAGTTTAATTAGAATTTTATGAATTTTTCAATCTTCTGCCCTCCTTTAGAAGTGTGTTATAAACTGATCTCCTTCAAGATGAAGCTATGAGTCCTCAAGATAGTAGTCAAACCACTTATATCCTCCTCTGCTGTATTATCACTCATCATGTTCAAAACTTTGCCTTTTTACTGTTTGTGCTACCATTCAAACTGAAAAAAGAATTCTGTCCTCTTGAATGGACTTTAGCAGCTGTTATCACAGAAGAAAACAGGTTTTAGTGTGCACATTTTGACTACTATATCAATTACTGATTTTACTCAAGTCTAATAGACTTTTTTGCTCAGCCAAGCTTTGCGTAAGTTGCCAAGAATCTAACAGGAAGACAAAGTTTAAAAAAAAAAAGTGTACTTAAAGAAATCTCTGGTTAGGAATATTTAGTCTTTTATGGATTATTTGTCAAATCAGATGCATATAAACTGTGTACAGGAACAGCAGAGATGTATACTTCTGTACTCTTGTTATTGTGTGTTGCCTTTAAAAACATTCTATAGCATTTTTAAATGTAAATTTACCAATAACTTATTCCTCTTCAGAATTTCACTGTGAACTTCAAATCAGCTTTGCAAAAGGAAAATTCATTAACAGTTTTTGGGGTTTTTTTTAATGATTTTCCAGTTTTCTCAAAGCTTTATTTTTCACCTGGAAAAAATACTAATATGTAAGTGTTGCAAAAAATGCCATTTGTTTTAAGTTTTTTTAGGTGATCAAGTTTTATAGGTGATCAGGTGTTTAAATAGCACTCACAATTTTAATATGTTATTCTGTAGGAAGTGTTAAAATAACATGTTTTAAATAGCTGCAGATTCCTGTAGAATTTGTAATTTCATTGAAGTAGTATGGAATAGATTTACTGAGTGTACACATGTATATGTTAAACACCTCTTTTTGCTTTGGATGATGCCATTAATGATGACATTTTTTTTTTACTCCTCATTTGATGAAAATGTAAGCTACTTGTACATGTTATCTAGTGGTAGATAAGACAAGTACAAGCATATACAAGTATAATTACTAATGCTCTTTCTGCTCCTTCATCACATCTTTCCTCCTTTTGTTCGTGCCATATGAGAATGGTTATTACTGAGCAGGATACTGAGTTTTTCTCTGTTGGGATAATGACATCAGAAATGAAACAGTCAAATATTCCACACTCTATGAGACTACTTTTTCTTTCTCTGCTTTCTTCATTCATCCTCTTTTCTTTCCACTTTTTCCTCTATTTCAGCAGTGGAAAAATGCTGTCAGAGAGATATCCTTGAAATATCACAAAATGATGGCAGTTAAAGGATGGTTACTTGGTTAAAAAACAGATTAAAATGAGACCTGCCACAGGTGCATCTTCATGCTGCTTACTTTTGAATGACATTATCAATAGAAAAATTGGTTAAGAAGCCCAGGAGGGTTTTCGAGTTTTGTTTGTTTTCTGAGCACTGAACATGAGTTCCTGCTGTTGTGGTAATGTGTAAAATCCCAAAATATTTTTAAAAGAGTTATCCACTTGGAAACATCTCTGTTAGCTGTAGGTTATGTAAAATGTTTTGTAAAGACAAAAATTCTGAACTTACCTCTAAAAAGTGTGCCTTTGTTTAAAATTTTGTAGTCATTTTTAATTTAGTATTCAGTTATCATGATGATTTTAAGTAACGTAGATGACTCTCAGGCCAATTTGTGAATCAGCCATGCCACTGATGCGGATGAAGGTCTAGCGGAGGTTATTTTAGCTCACTTATATCTGTACAGCTTCTAAAGTCTTGCACCTCCAGAAATCTTTAGCTGCTGCAGTCCATGATGGAGCCAGAGCTAATAAACCCTGTTTGGACCTGACCTGGCTAAATGCAGAGACAATTTAGTTGTCCTTGTTCCATATTTATATTACTGGGAACACTGGAGAGGCGCTTGGAATATGCAAAGCCAACTGTGGCCAGCACAGAGCTGAAGGTAGCCCTCCTGGGGAACCTCAGTAGCAGCCAGGGCAGAATTTATCCCTGCTTTTGCCAGTTGTGTTGATATAGTTATGGAGAGGCTTTGTTTCTTTGTTATAAATATTGGAATTGAAAGGAATGATGTTTCCATACAGCTTTCATAGATTGGTAATGTTAACAGCAAAGGCAACTTCTCACTGTTGTCTTCCTCAATTTTGAAGCGTTATTAGTGAAACTAATCATAAAATTCAGCCACTTCATAGAAAAGTAAGCTTTGGAGAAGTGCACCTTGGAAGGAAGCCATTATGCAAGTCAGGTGATAATTTTTGTAATAATTTGAAATAAGGTGGAAAGATCATGCAGTCTGACTCACTACTGACTAATTAATGGATATTATTTTAGTTCACTTGGAGGAGTTGTCATTTGCTGCACTGTAGGTTCCCTGTATGAATTTCTTCTGTGGTGCATTCCCCACAGCTGAAATGAGGACAGCCTTTTTTTTTTTCAAATGTACTTCCATAGTTTTCCTGTTATATTGTAGTCCTCTACAGCTTTTTGTTACGTGGCCATACTGGATATTTAATTAGATATGTAGCGTACATTAAATTAAACATATGTGTAAGAGAAGAGAATGGCTTGGGTATTCAGTGAAAACAATTCGATAAATTACTGAGCCATTAAAACCTCTGAAAACCATACAAACTGGCTTTGGTGCAGGTGAACTTGCCTATAGAAAAGCTTAGTGAAATTAAGGAAGTATTTGCATGATTTTCATCATTGCTTAATCCAATATTATCATCATACACCTGTGTAAAATGATGAAAATGACTAGGTTAATGCCTTATTCCTGGGTTTGTGCTATTAAAATAATGAACATAAGGCTCTACTAATGCCTTTTTAATTGAATGAAATAAAAGGACACATTTATATTAGATGATAACACAGTCAAGATACTTTTAAAAAGCTTAAAAGTGTCCCTATTTTAGAATATAATTAAAACATCTACCGACCCTTATAGATAGGAGCAGTTGGGTGTTTATCCCATCAGAAATTCAGGCACGTGCTTAATTATAGATTTTTGGATGCTACAGCCAATATCCTGCTTAAAACCTTTTGATTACGGGTGTGTAGCTTATCCAGACTTACCAGAATTAATCATATCACAGCAGTATTCAAAATAGACTGACCATCATCTTATTTAAGCTGAAATACTACATTTTTAGACTTGAGTGGCACAGGCCTGTTTATAAAGCGCAGAATCTCCTTGCAGCTACATTATCTGCCCCAAACGTATGGGTTTGTGTTAGTAGTTCTTGAAAGATTCCTCAGTTGTATATTATTGCATAGGTGGTCTTTTTAGTAGAATTATTATCTTTGTCAACTAGGATGCTCTTTGTAGTTCTGAGTGTTGCATTTCGAAGTGTCATTTTTTTACAGTCTTTTCATAATACGTATGCTTTTGTGAATTGAACATTGTATATTTTAAGATAAAAAGTATGACAGTATCAATCACATGATTAATAAGTGTCAGTCTTTTTAAAAAGAAATGATGTAATTGCTCCATGGCTTAGAATACAATACTTCTTTAATTTCATCAGTCTTATTTTGTGAGGGTGCCCAGATAACTGTCTCTTGTCTAGCTTGTCCAAAGAAAATAGACTTTGGGGCCCAATCAGTGAGATTATACCAACCTGCGGATTAATAGATTGGGGAACAATCATCAGTAGCTGTTACACTTAATTTTACAAACAGAATCTTGAGAGCTGTAATTGCTAAAATGGATTACATGACCTCTCAGAAAAGTGTTTTAAAGGAGAATCTTTATTAAAGAACTGATAGAGTGAATGTGCTGTTTACCAGATACAACAATGCTGGCATAACAGCTTTGCTACAAATAGTGTTTTCAATAATGCTTTTATATTACTAAAAATAATTTCCTACAGTTTGTTAGCAATTTTTAAAAAGACAGCTATCAAGTCACTACAGAGAACGAGAGAGATTTCTTAGAGACTTGGCAAAAAGGAGTCACATTTTGTCTGCTTAGCTTAAGTTTAAGGCTGATCTTTAGGGACCACTGTCTGAAAATCTTTTCTTCTGGTTCGAACTACCATGCCTTTAGAATCACTGGTGAGTATTTACCTTGTTTGAAACTAGAAGATTGCTTCTTATTGTGCAAAGAGTGCAGCTTATTTTTTTTCTCATTCAGTCCAAATCTGAGCATGACTTGCAGGGAAAATTCTGATGCAATGTGGATTTTTAATCGAAATCCAATTTAGATCTGCGTTGCTGCTGGAAAATTTGCTTTGTGTATGGGACGCATGCTTAGTTTGTGTGGTTAATTAACAGTATTTTGAGTTAAAATAGGTGCTGCCAATACCTTACGAGTTAATCTTTTTATATCCATTCTGTTTTCCATAAAAGGAAATTCTTTGTACTGAGGAAGAATTTGATCCTTTGAAGTCTACATGATTCTATATGAGCCAAACTAGACAAACAATTTGGAAGATGTGTTGATACTGAAACATTGGCCTAAAGGCTTTTTTGTAGAAAATCCAGCTTTCTTGCTTGTTGATAGTGATAAAAGCTTGCATGTTCTCTTTTGGTTTTTTATTACTGTAATGCTGTGCAAATGCTAAATATTTTCAGGTCTGTTGGTGATAAGGTTGAATTGAGTCATGTGAGTTTCACTAATATTAGCATTATTTAGGGGTAGAGTTCTGAGATTTTTAGTTGTTCCTCAGGTTCTCTTTTACCCTGTACAAGATCATGCTTAATACCAAGGATCAGGAGAGGGCAGGGAAACTGATGTCTTTTGAAACACCTCCTTTATATGTATAAGTATTTAATCTCTATAGTAATTTGGAGTTCAAATATTTCAGAGGTGATGGTGGAGCATTACTCATAGCGAATTGCTTGTATGACCAGTTTCCCATTGTACGTCCTTTTGCAAGTCATTTGGCTCTTTATGCTATTATGACACCACCTTGATCTTCTCTTCATTCATTACGGTGTTTGTCTTCCAAAGTCTGGAAGATCCTGTGGTGCTTAAAAGTAACGTATATGTATATATGAAACATACATAAACTCTTTTGTGTGGATGAATCTACAGGGTTGTGTTAAAAGTACCAATTTCAGTTGACATGAAGAGCCTGCAACATCATATTAACTCAGGCAGTCTGTTACCTAAATTCCTCCATCAGGTCACAAATTTCACTTGATTGCTCCTAATATCAGGTCCTCTGCTGAATCCGCTTGTACATTGTAGGCCTCTGTTTAGACGGTCGGAATACATCCCCTTCCTCCACACACGCACACCAGTGGTTTTTATATCTGAAGTTTCCATATTTGGCATTTCTGAAAATAATGCCTATACCTCTCAGGGTTTTTTTGAAGCTTTCTGAAGATACATTTAGGTTGCTAACATCAGGTGGTCTGATTTGAAAATGTTAAATATTCTCAGTAATGTTTTATATCCAAGAGCAGCTAAAAGAGAAGTAGTAGTGAGGGAGGTTGGGGAACTGAAGCTGTGAGGGGAAGGTGGCTTGTAGGAGTTAAAATTGGGATTGGACTGTCTGTCTTTTGTTTTGGAAAATGGAGTTCTGCTGCAAACCAAATAAGAAAAATAATGATAAAGTTTGTGTAGAAGTCCTATAAAGTAATCCTGTTTATTTTGTGATTCCTGAGCCATAAAAAGTATACCAAGACTACCATGACTGTGATGAGTCTTTGACTCTGCCATAAAACCCAATACACAGTAATGATAAAGTTGTTTTCCATCTGTACAAGAGAGATGTTTGGTGGAATACCAATTAACTCTTTTCAATTCTTTGAATTATTTTTAAGATATTGTTCATGAAAATCTGAAAATGGGGTCAGATGGTGAAAGTGACCAAGCTTCTGGAACGTCATCTGATGAAGTTCAGTCTCCCACAGGTGTTTGTCTCAGAAACCGGATACACAGACGAATCTCAATGGAGGTAATTTACTTTTCATATAAGGATCATTTAAATTGACAAGAGAGTTGGGGGTTGCTTTAATTGTTCATTGTAACTGGTTGTCTTCTCAATTAACTGTAACCATTCTGACATATCTTTCGTGCAGAGAGCATTATTTTAATATTACCTAAATTTCTGTCTCTGTGTGTCACACAGAAATCAGATGGTTATGTTGTGTTGTTTATGAGCTGTTAATTTTGAAAATTGAAATATGTTTTGAAACTTTGGGAAGAATTTGTTAAGTGTAGCATTTGAATATCTTTCTGTCACATTCTGTGCAATTTGCTGAGTATATTCAAGAAGATATACTGTGTAGACATTTTTTACTTAAGACTGTTTTCTAATCTTTGTAAAACCAGTGCTACAGCAGCGATGGTCCTGACTGCTTCAGCCTTTCCCTCTCTTCCTGTTTTTTAATGAACGGAACTTTACAGGATGGTAAACAAAAGGAGGAAAAGTACCTTATGAATAACTGTGCACATAATTTCCTTTATTTATGAGTCTCATTATGAATACTAGCCACCCTTGTGCTTGCTTTGTTGTCATTTCCCTTGGCGAAGAAAAACAGAACACTTCCCTGTTTCTTGAGTGTATAAAAGTTACAGTTATAATGATGCCTTTGTTACAGAAGCATGTAAAATTTTGTAGTTGCTGCTTTATAGCATACATACCAATATGCGTAGTTCGTACGATTTTAAATCTCCATTCAAAGCCTGATATCAAATACAGGATTGGGGAAACAGATCTGGATAAGTTACAGTAGGGTGTACGTGCCAAAAAATTTTTTATTTGTGAGGCGTTCCGTTATGCTTGGAATTCCAAGACTCCAAGCATGTAATGCTGGTATGATTCCAAGAACTTGTGAATTAGCTGTATTAATTATTTATGTCATTTCTTGCACCTGGGGGGTTTTGTCTTCAGATTCCTAAATTTGTATGTTTATCTCAGGTTTGATCTAAAGATTGTTAAACCATTTACTTGGGACAACTAAGAGATGGGTCTATTGATTTATGCAGGATGCTTAAATTAAGGAAAAAAAAAAGTCATTGTGAAAACTTGCACATCAGAATGTATGCTGGAGAAACAGAAAATCGAGGAAATTATTTAAAAGGATTATTTACTTTTTGCTCATTGTCTCTTTCCTCTGCATTTTGAAATGCGTGGTTAGAACAGGAAAGAAATAAGGAAATTAATGATACATAATGAAATGAACAAACTGAAATGGAAATGTGTCAAGTCTTTCAGAGAGGGCTAAGAACCATTAAAGGATTCTCTTTTAGGTTAGGATTCAAGAAGCTCTAAAAGAAATTACAGAAGTACTTAGGAATAGTCATTGAAGTTCAGGAAATTCCTGTGTAATTTTTCAGAAGGTGTCAAATAAAAACATCTTTTCATTGGCCTCTTTAATTGTGAAACAATTCTAATATTACTGTTTAAGAGACTTTGGGAAGCTTTTATTTAAGTTTTGTTTATCCAATGCTAATTTTCCCATTTTTCTCCAAATTCCAGATGCTCATTTCTGATGGTTGAAATTAACATTATTGCTTCATTGACTGGCTCAGTCAATGAGAGCACTAATTTTTTGGCAGCTGTTCCTGTATATTCTGTGAGAATTGTAACTTTTCCCGCAAATCGCTTTAGTATTGATATAGTGACTTTTCCAATAAGGTTTCAAGCTAATGTCTAGAACACTCTCACTTCTGAATTTTAAGAATGCTGTCATTGATAGATATTTTTGGTTGACTTAAGTTTACTTCTTAGAAGTGCTTTGTAGCACTTTGTTTTTACCTGTTTGTGTATTCCAGAGGAAAAACCTGTAACAATCTGTGTAGCTTTGGTTAAAATACCTTTCTAATCATAATCTTTCAGTCAACTTTCTTGTTTCCTAAGTGAAAAGGCCTTAAGTGATTACATCGTCTGCCTGTCTTTCCCTCCCCCTATTTTTCCCACGGGTCATTTTCTGTCAGTTTTGATAGATGGATAGAAATCTCAGATGCTAATTTTCTATTAATTTCTGTGGAAAAAGCTCTGCATCGGGAGAGATTGCTAATGCATCCACTGCTAGGAAAGATGCAGCTTTTATTAAACACCACAGTATCCACATATGAGTTGAGTCTCAAGATGTACACCTATAGAAAACCAGGTTTTACTGCTTTTGCTGTTCATGGAATGGGATTTCTTGCTTCCTCAGCCTTTGAGAGAACCGAATAAAGGTTTCCTCTTGTACCAAATCTTGCCTGCATCCCTTGGGTGATTTGTGCCATGGAGCTGGCTGGTTCAATAATAGTAATTTGATTCTATAAAGAGAAAGAAACGATCTTTGTTGTGAAGTAAGTTTCTATTATTTCAGTTTTATTTTGCTGGTTTGTGGGGATCTGTCATCTCTAGACGTCATTGGGTAGCCTGAGGCCATATCCCCTTTATAGTCATTTAGGATAAGTTACAGCTGTATGCTATACATACAGGTTGGACTAAATTAGTATGTGTGTGATAGTATGTTTTTGCTGTAGTCTACTGAAGTCATTAGTCACACTTGAAATCCATTGTAGAATGTATTTGATTAAATGTATAAAGTTGGATAAACTCAATGAACCAATGTTCCTCATTCCTCCACATTAAGATGAATGTGGCTGTTACACTATGACTGTATCCTTTTTTGTGTTTAGCTTGGCCAATATGCACTGTATTTGTAGTATTTTTGTACATAATTTCTTGTTTATATATGTTTGTTTCTCTCTGATGAATTGACAGAAGTCCTGATTTGTTTTGAAAGTAACTAATCACGTAAAGCCGAAACCCTGGAACAGTCCTTTTTACTTGTAAGAACTTTGTATATATAACCAAATTTTTCATGCCTAACTTGAGCTTCCTCTAGAATTCTGAAAATTAGCAGCCCATCAAAAAAAAGAACCAATTTTTTTAAAACGCTTCCTAAAAACATGCATACTGTAATCAAAGTGCTAATTACCAATACTGAGTATTAGTATTCCTGGGATGTTTTGTACATTAGAATACACATTTTGATCCTTAGTGTCCGTCCTCACTGCAGTGAATCATATAATAAAGCTGCTTTCTCTGTAGTCGTTAAATAACTCAGAGCTACAAATAAAATTGTAACGTTGTTGAAGAGCAAACAGATTCTCTTGTCCAGAGTATATGAAAGATTTTGTTGGGAAAGAAAACTTGATCTTTCTAAAATTTTCATATAGAGATATCCTGGAAGATAGAGAAGTGCAAAATAGACAATGGACGTGCAATTAGAAAGTGTGTTTGTTGTAGCAGAATCTCCGTAGCAATAGAAAGCTGAAATTTCATAACCTTAAGTTGACCTGGTTTAGCTAGGAAATCAACATTTTGCGATGTAACCTAAATAAGAAGCTTTTTAGATATGAAGTGGTGATACCACAATGAGAAAGAATCCTGCTCCGCAGTGAAAAATCTGCTGGGGTGAAAACTTTGCATCCACAGTAGCAGCCGTGGAGATACCAACTTTCAGTCTGTCATCCCCCCTTAATGACATAAAATTTAGGCCAGCGTGCCTGTTACAGACAGGGAGATGATACACATTTGCTTCTGCATTCGACAACACTGCAGTTGTGGGACTAGATTTTTTTTTTTTTTAAATGATTGTTCATTGTTATCGTATACTTAGAAAACAAAGAGAACATACCAGAATCTCATTGTGTTGCCTAGATAAAGTTTATTTTGCCTGTAATCCACAGGCTACAAATGGTCCATAAAGCAGTCGCCTATTTTTCCCCCCACCCTCCTTCCTTCCCCTCATACAGGAACCATGCTGACAGTAGGTGCGAACATCTATTGTGTGAGGAATTTGGCTTCCAATAGCTGTTAGGTTTTAATTAAAATGTCTTCTAATCTCAAGCTAATATTAACGATTACTTAGTAAATCAGTAAAACTGTTTATCAAAACAGATGTATGGAATCATTTTTTTTTTTCAAGCGCCAGAAGCAATACAGCCTAAGAATGAATGTATGTGTGTCACATTTTAAGTGTAGATGCTTTCATCATGTAATGAGAAACACTTCTGCAGATCATGGAGTTACAGCTTAAAGCATTTTCACTTTGATTTGCTGGAAAAGACGACACGGGCAGGTAACGCATTAATATAAATTCATGTTTCAAGCCATAAGTGTTCACTGGGGGCCCTGTGCCCGTGCAGTGGATAGTGAATGCTTCATTAAGAACTGTGGTGGATAAAAAACAGGGAGATACAGGCTGTGCAAATTGAAACATCTGTTTCCCTTTCCCAGAAGTCCAAGGTCTGTAAGCTGTCTTCGCATGTGAACTGGCGGAGGGCCATAACCCACTGTTCACCAGCCTGTTTCCCAGATACTTTATCCTGAGAAACAGTTCTTATCCGTCCGACTGTCACATTAGTGACAGGAGCGTGTTCCAGATCAGGCTGCTCCTACCACACTGCTATAGGGTATAATTCTCCCCTGGGAGGATTAGCTGCAGGGTTAGTGCTTTTAGCTGAAGAGAGAGAAATACAAAGGCTATGAAGTGATCCTGTAGTCATGCGCGCGTTGTGCTGATCACCTTCTGAAAGAAAGAACGTTAAAAAGAAATGGGTTTTGGTGAGCTCCACTCTTTATTGGGGTGTGGCTGCTTCGGGGGTCTTAACACAGCCTGAGTAACTCCATCAGCTGTTGGTCCAGCTGGGCAAGTGTACCTTCTCCAGAGAAACACCCACAAAATTAATTGATGTTTCAACTGACGTAGTGCTGAGATTTTCTGTTTGTAGGCTTCACATTGGAATGTGGTTCATAAGTCCCCATTCACATGTGCAAATAGGGCACTCCTTGGCGCCATTAAATTGTTTAAATTCTTGAACAGCAGACTGGATGGCAGTACTGATCCAGGCTTTTGGTCAGAGGCAGTACAGTATTTTCTCCTGTCATTAGTTTTGGAAGCAGGAAGGACTTGTATCAAAGACAGCCTGAGCATTCAGCCCTACATCTCTTGCCACTCAAGAGGCTCCCTTGGATCCCCAGCAGGCATTACTACACAGTGCCTCTCTGAGCAAAGGTTCTCCCTTCCCCCTTCCTTCTGTGCTTGACAGCCATATGTATAACTCTTTCTGCCTTATTTACTGGATGTTGTCTAATTTCTTTCTCTGCACCTCCTGAAAAACTGTAGCGTTTCTCTCATTTGTCTCTTCTGTGAATCTAAGTATGTGGTCACCTACAGAAGATTCAGTACTAGACAGAAGAAAATGGAAGCTGAATACAGTCGACACTTTTTTCTGTGGTCGCTGTATTATCTCTGTTCTGTCATGCTTGGCAGCTGTCTCAACCTTTTGCAAGGTTACGCTAGAAAATATGCCAGTATTTTTTTAAACTCCTGCTTTCAAGTTCACATGAAGCTTGATGTTTTCGAAATCCCTCTTCTAAAAAAACAAGTGCACATTCTAAATTGCTAGTATGGTTTTGATGAAACTGATGGATCTCCTTTTGATCTATTTGATTAGCAGACTTTCATTTCTTCTACAGAAGAAAAATGACACTGCAACAAGAAAAATAATTTCAACTTCGATAACAGATAGACTTCTTTAACCTGCCTTTTACTAGATTTTCTAGAGGTAACTGTCTGTTACCAGCAATTTGCCCTTCTGTTAGGAACCTTTGTAATCCTGATGCTACAGTTCTTGCGTTCCACTTGCAAATGCTACTCTCCTTAGAAAAGTTGTAGCACTAGGCAGTACCCTTTCTGTAAGGATGGAATATCTGCTTTTTAGATTTTGCTTTTTCATAACTTGGTTTTCCTTATAAGTTTCATTTAAGAGTAGTTTGCTATCATATTGGGTGTGTTCAGCCATCTACAAAACACATGTCTAGTAATCACTGGAATGCAGCAGATGAGAAGTCAGTACTCGGATGCAGTTTCATACCCTGCACTCCAGCCTCACTGTCCTGACTAGGAAGGTCAGATTTCCAGTTTTGGTATTCGAGAAGTTGGTTTATTTTGAATTAGCCAGTTTCTTCATGGGACTTTCCCTTTGGTACTTGCAGCTTTGTGTTGATGTGAATGGTTTGTGTTAGTAATTAACATTACAGAGAGCTATTTTAAGGGTCCAAGCTTGCATTTGTGCAGTGATGTATTCTGTCTTGTTTCTCATGGTATTTTTTCCACTTCCCTTCCCCTCCATCTCGTTCTTCTTGTAAGCTGATAAACTTATGCCTCCTTTTGGGGCGGGGGGGGGCAGTTTCTCCTACTCCTCTGTTACAGAAACTGATAGAAACATACAGAAATCTATGTTTAAAAATCAGGAAGGGATAGTAGTAAATGAGGCAGAGCTTGCTTTATTAGCATCTGTTACTGCCCAGTGCCTACCACTGAGTCAAACAGCCATCAGACCCTGGATTTCAGCAGGGTTTATGTTAAGAGACTAATGCCACAGAGTGATATCTTGTTAGGTGATAATTTAGCCAGACAAACAAAATCAGACATGATCTTTTTATGGTGGTTATTATTTTTCTTATTCTTCCTTGTACTCCTTAAGTTCACTTCCTTACAAACTCTCTGAGAGGCAATAAAATAATAACAAAGCAAAAAAAAACACCCAAGAAGAATTTTGACGTATTTCTGGCATAATTTGTCACAAATTTCCTGTCTGTTTATACACGTGATGAAAAGAAAGTGATTTATCACATTTGAGTTTCATTTCTCCTTTCTCATATTTTTCAAAACTGCTTTTGTGTCACATGTATTTGTTTTGCTTTGGTTTGGTTTCATTGGTTGTGAATAGAAGCTCCTGGAATGCAGTTTCTGAATACTGTATTTGTGCTGAACAGTTTCAGCCTTTCACCTTAAAACTGCTGGGAGATATGAAGTAAACAGCACATCTATGAAATTAAAATTCTTGTTAAAAGTATTTTGAAGAAGAAATTACTCAGAATTCATATTTTTGCCTGCTTATATGAAAAAAATCCTGTCTATTGAACTCTAATTCTAATGTTGTGGGTTCAAAAATACTAATTGTTACAAATATATACTGAAAAGATACAAGATTTCTTTTCATAAGTTTTTCATTGTGCTAAAGTAAACAAAAGCAAAGCTATCTGCTTGCAATTCTGTTTACTGTGCTTTTAAAAGAATTATTATATATTCTTATTTGAGTGGCCATAGCTACTGTAGATATTGGCGATAACTTTCTTGAACTCCTGGCAGTGAAGTCCTTCCGTTGTTGATTAACGATAGTAGATGTGCTGGGAAAATGTGACTCCTAGTCCCAAAATAGAGATTAAACCTTAGAATTCTTATTAATATCAGTATTTCATTGATTACACTTAGCTCCTTGTTTTTTCCTAGCATCTCAACATCAAATCTGACAAACTATGTTTATGGTGGGGAGGGGGCAGAGAATGTGCAATATCTGTTGTCACTGGTATTTCTTCTGGGTCTGAAATAGCCTGTGGACTCAATCTCTTGATAAAATCCCTGAAAATCTTTGTGTACTTGATTTGATTAGAATATTGGAAAAAACCCTCTTGATTTCATTGATGAATGAATTCTATATTTTGGGTCATTTCTCTCCCAAATATAAAAAGCCACCTAATTCAGTGCTCAAAATTGATGCTTTCTTAAATTGTGTTGCATTTCAATAGACTGGCTGAAAACCAGCATGGATTTATGGAGTGAGAGGTAGCAGTAGATGGGTCTTAAGATTATATTTTCATTATTGCTTCTAACAGAAGAAAGGGTTCTTTGACCCTTTCCTCAAATTTAACATAATAATAATTGATTGTGATTCAATGTTTTCAGTAAAATAATAACAACAGCATTCAACTATAAAGCAAAAATGTAGTATTCAGGTGTAAACCATTCTGTAGAAGGCAGAAAAAAAAGCACTTTCTGCATCACAATGAAATTATGGTTCCATCTGTCAGTTGAGTGGGGGAATGATGGTGGTTTTATATACCTAATAGGAAAACTGGTATAGGCAAATCATACCAGCTGTTAAAACAGTGGTTTTGGTTACAGTAATCCAGGTTTATTTACAAAGATGTTAAAATAGCATGTTGCAAGGATGCTATAGGTTTGTTTTGATGGATGTGTATGCTGATGTTTTGCTTCAAGACCTTGGAGGTCTACAGGGCTGTAACCAAACAACAAAATTCTCTATACGTATATTCTCTGATTTGGGGTTGTTATTTTTTTTCTATTTGCTTTTGCCTCTGGCAGTCTTGTATGTCATAATTCTGTAGAGGATCCAGTTGGCTTCAACTGTGCTAACTCTGTCATTTGACAAAAATGCACTGAAATTTGGTAGGGCAATCTTCAGAAAAAACTCCACGTGGTATTTGATACTAAAATGGTACAGTAAGTACACGCATGTAGCGTCGTATATTACACATATAGCATCATATATTAGTGTGTTTAAATTCTCATTGGCATAAGCAAATGTTTTTCAATTAATTTGTTTGCATATTATGAAGTAGCACATAATACACATTTTTATTTCAAATATGTAAGGAAAGAATACTATAAAAAGTGGAATTTTTTTTTTCATGGTAAGCATGCCATGAAGTTGAACTGTGTTGCAGAGGGTTATGTGATGTAGCATTTTAGATCTCGTTAAGCATTCTCCAGTGAACAAAAGCACTATGACTTATTAGTGAACAGCTTGTGGTTGCAGCTGACATCTCGCTGGTATTTGCTAAAACTGGTGAGAAGACTGATTCAGACCGATGCTTACACAAGAGAGCAAAGCGTTTTCATTTGATCTATAGTGGATTGTTTGGGCTGTCAGACTGATGTCTGTAGACTTAGAAGAACAATTCTGTTTCTTTGTGATGCTGTAACAAAATTTTATTGATGGAATTTAATAATATTAACTCTTAAAAGATAAGCTAAAATTTCAGGGAGAGGTGGAGAGCTTGTTGTCTGCTGCCCTATAGTAAGTACATACCTTAAGTAACGGTTGGTCTGGAAATGTAATTTACCAATAAACTGAAGAACAAAAGCGGTAAGGACTGGTATATAATGATGCAGCTTGGTGGTATAGTTTGTGTCATCCACTGACTACCTGCTCCTGACAGAGCCAGCTTCCTTCTCCTCTCGGCTCCTGAACTTGCGTCAGCGGTAATTACTCCCTTTGTTTTGAAGGGATAGTTTTCTGCCAGTTGACTTTCTTACACCGCATCGATGCGTTGTTTGCTTAGAGCCTGTTCTCCTCCAAGAAGCAATGAGAACATCTGGCCACAGGCAATGAAATACTGGATTTGGAGGTAGTCGGCTGTTAGATTAGCTAAACGAAACATTCAAGGAACAGTGAGCTGAGGCTGATGCTATCATCAGACTGAGGCCGATGCTATCGTGGTTTTCCCTTCTAGTTTTTCTGATGAGTCGTTTGGTACTACAGGATTGCCCCTTTTTTTTTGTCTCCTACTGCTTCACCGGCAGAAGCCTGAATCTTTCTTCTCTTGCTGCAGTTGTGAGAGGAGTAGCAGCCTGAAACAGCCTAGCAGTTGAAAGATCGATGGCATTTGTAGCCCGGTAGATTTGGGAAAGATTTATTAGTGCTACTCCATCAAGAAAGAAACAGTCTGCAAACTGGCATTTGTTAAAGGATAAAAATAAAAGTAGCCTTAGTTTTTCTGCTTTTTGTAGCATAGTGAGGATAGGACTCGGGAACACCTCAACAAATCCTTCCCTAGGGCGAATTTTTGATTATTTATTTTTAATTTTTTTATTGTTGTTATTCTGTTTTCTGCAAAATATTAATGTTTATTATCTAAATGTGCTATATAAGTCAAAGATGTAATGACTTGAGTCATCAGAAGACAGGCTAAAAAGTGTGAATATTTCCAATTGCTTCTTTTTAGAGCTTTTTTAACACATAGAGTTCAAACATTCTATATCCTGAGTTAGAATCGTCTTTATTTCACTTCAGTGAAATTTACTGAAGTGTGTAGTGCGTCTTGGCAAAAAATAAATGGTGAGTTAAGGAAAAACTGAAGTTTTTGATTTAAATACCTGATTTAAAGTGCGAAAAGTTAACAGTGTTGCTTTCACAAATAAGAATAGGTTCATTCTGTGGAAAAAATGTACTTTTTTGACAGGGTTTGAGAGAAGTGAAAATTGATCTGTTGACCAGGAATGAAACTTTCTGAAAAATGTCATGCTGTGGCACTAAAGAATATTATATGGGCCAAGACAAGCAGTTACAAAGAGATAGGAATAGCTGGTAAGCTTGTATTATGGAGAACAGGAGATCAGAAAAGGATAGGTAGCAAAGGAATAGAGTTGTCTGAGAGTCAGATGTGAATAACAGAATGTGGTAACAAAATCCTAGTATTAAACTCTTGTGAATGGTTTACTATAGGTGGCAAGTCAAGAAGCTGATATTTGCAACAGTATTTTGGGCATCCAAAAGGGGACCAAAAGTAAAGAAAAAATGTTGGGATTTTTGGTTTTTACTTCCAAGTATGTGTGAAAAACAGGAGGTGGTTTTGGTTGTGGTGGGTTTTTTTGGGGGTGGGGTGGGTGTTTGGGGGTTTTTTTGGAAGACGTATTTGTTTACTTACAATGTTAAATTACTCAGCTCACAGGACCTGCAGGATTTAAGTTGAAACACCTGCCTTCTTTTCTTGTGCCCAAGTGTAAGTAGTCAGTGGTAGACAGAACATACACATCAAGTTACAGCAACGCAGTTGGATGGTAGCCAGACGAAAGAAAAGGCTCGACAAAGTGTAGCTCTTCTCAGAGCAGTTGCTGTAGCTAGCATTAGAAATAGATAGTAAAGATAAGCACGAGTTGGGGTAGTTTATCTCCACAGAAAACAAAGTGATATTAGTGTCACAAGTGCTTACATGTTTATCTGCCATCAAGCAGAGTAGGACAAACGTGATTCTCATTTCAGGCAAATTATAAAAATAGTATGCATTTCTCAGCCAGTAATAAAGCAAGACTGAGAATAAGCATTGCACATGAAGATAGAAAATGTGGGTTTAAGATGTAGAGGAGAGGGAAAATTCCACGAGCGTTCTGGCTACCCTAGCAAAGCAACTGGTGCCTGAATATGTTCTCCAGAATATATTCTGGAACTGGATCAAAAAATAGCTTATTAAGCAATGTACTGTTAACTGTAGGCATTTGAACATTTAACAGTATGGTGTTTACTGAATACTGATATTTTGTTGCAAGTTGACCCTAAAGATAACCATAAAAGAATCAAAGTAGAAAATGTTATGAATTGACAAGAACTTTTTCATAAATTAGACCTCATTTGGAAAAGTAAATTGGAAGTGTCATCAAGAAAATACTATCGTTTTAATTTTCTAAAAGATAGTTTATTTCATGTACTTTGTTGTCCCTGAAAGCTAAGGTTTTGCATTCCAGTAAATCTTTACTTGGTACAGTTACAAAGGAACGCACCCAGATTCCCTCTGCATAGTTGAAGGTCTATGTACACCACTTATACACCTGTTATGTTTAAAAAAGGGTACATAAGATAACATAGGGAGTTACTCTAATTGACTATCTTTAAAAAAATAAATTAAAACTTTAAGACACTCATAAAGGGATGCAAAATTAATTAGTGTTAAAAATGGACATTTAACTCTGTAGTCTTGACAAGCTTAAAATCTTAAGTATCAAAAATTAAAGAGCGTAGGGAAAATAATCAGTCCTGCTATTAATTTTACATGCTTCCTTATTACTTCTTTAAACAGCGTTGTAGCAGGATCTTGTAATAGCCTGCTAATAATTTCCATTATAAAAGCTTCTCGGTTGTAGTCGTTTCCCTTGCTTTAAGGTGTTTTTTTTATTTTCTTTTTTCTGAGAAAGGCTAACACGTCATTAGATTCAGTTGGTCATTGAAATTAGTGTGGACAAAGTCTTCCGTCCAGAAAGTGTCTTTTTCATTGTTTCACGGAATTCCATAGAGGTTTAAAAGAATTAGAAATTCTTAAAAATCACTGTTTCCTACTGTTGCTTGCACTCCAGCCTGGCATCATGCCGAAATCACAGCAGGCCGTGGGGTTTGAAGAGCAGGTTTTGCTGCTACTACAGCAGCAATAGCGAGATAGCAACGGGACGGCTGCACTAGCAGCACGAGGGAGTGGAGATGGCGATTGCGTCTGACATGCAAGTCCAGGCTTCCTACGCTAAGGCGAGCGCTCAGCCTGGGCATCCGCTCCGTAAAGGCTGTTCGGCACCAGCGGGGAAATGGGTTGCTTTCCCCAGGCTTGGCAGCCGACACAAACTGGCCAAAGGGCTCTTCTGTACCGTCCAACGTGGTGCTTGGCAATAAAAACTGGGGGGAAGGAGGAGGAACTGTCATTACCTCCACCCACAAGTCTCCTCACCATCCTTATGTTTTCCCTGCATCCCGCGGGAGCAGGGAGTGAGTGCACAGCTGGGTACGGGCTCGGCTCTTTGCCGGGGTCAGCCCACGGTGGGGGAATAAATCTCTTGCTGCCGTCAGCTGAACAGGTTGCCTAAGTGTCAGCAGACTGCCCGGTCTTGAGCATTCAAAGCTCAACTTGGTTGGTGTATGGTAGGGCTCTTGCTTTTCTTAACATAATTTCAGTTAAATTAACTGGGTTTTTCAACTGTATCAAACTCATGTAATTTTAGTTTCCAGTTTTTCTATTTAGCCACTAGGAAATGTTGTGCTTATTTCTCTCATGCACATCTAATGAATCCCCTTTCATGTTGCTGCATAGCATTTAATTATGATTGCTTTTTTTCCCCAAGAGGTGGTTGCTTCAATTATTGCAAAAACTGGGAGGAATTAAGGTGGTAGAGGCAAACAAAACATCATAATTTCTGTCTTTCAGGTATTTGGGTTTGCAGTCTAAATGACTTTCTTTAATTTTGCCTACTTCAGGTAGTTAGATAAAGGATAATTATAATACAAAGAAAACTTTATAACTTAATATGTAATCTTTCAAATACTGGTGTCTTAAAAGGCTATTGACAATCCAAGGTAACAATTTTAATACATGGTTTTAAGAAAAAAAAGTCGTGGCTTGGTAGACATTTCAACACAGCCAAATATGCATGAGTATTGCAATGAGAAGTGTAGATTGTTAGGAAGAAAAGATCTATAAAGTTTCCATGCTGCAGTTTCCATGAAATCATTATGTTTTCCTCTCAGAAAAGAAACTTTATTCAGCTCTAAGAAGTTAAGAAGAAAGGATAGTGTTCTTATTTACCACATGAAAAAAATTTAGGCTTCCAGGACTAAATACTCATTTTCTGAGGGGAAAAAAAGAGTGATTACTGTCATGTATTGTCCATTTAAGTAGAGAAATTATATTAAAAAAAAGATACTACAATCCTGGAAAAATTTTCTCCCTACTTTTCCCTCAGGTTGTGTTGTTTTGGTTTGGTTTTGGTTGTTTTTTTAAAGACAAACATTAACGGGGGGATGGGGGTGAGGGTGGTTGTTGTATACTTAAAGTAGACTATTGTTTGTGGGGTTTTTCCCCAAACTGGAATAGATTTTGCCCTTTGCATCAGTAAGTACTTACATTCAAACAATATCTGCATTATGCACTGTGGAGCACCAAATGTAAGTTCACAGCTTAGGCTCAGTTTAGAACTGAGGATGTCACATGGATCTCTGAAGTAAGTCGTGGTGGGTTTTGCAATTGCCTTTTGCAAAAATGGCATAGGCAGAGCTTTTGAGAATGAAGGAAAGGGACTTCTGTAAGAGAATTACAGCTAGCTCCCATTGTAATATTTTCTGGTACTTAAAACACTGTTATCTCCAGTTTTTACAGTAGCTGGGCTCCAAAATAATGAATCCTTAGTAGCTGTAAAGCATCTTAGACTTGTTTTGTTTCCCCTCCTCTCCATTTGAAAAGGTGCACGTTTATTGATGGCAGGCGCTGTGCACAGTTAATGGCGTAGTTTTCGAATGGCCATCACAGCTTAAAGGCTGCCTTTGCTTCCTTCTTCCTGCATACCCATCAACTTTGCACGCTTGGAAAGGCTTCTTCGAGGCTGTGGAGCTAGGTGTGGCTAGCTTTGGCTGCCCCAAGGGTAAGTGCTGTGGGAGGAGAGAACACACAGACGAGAGCTCTGGGGTACAATCGACTCAGTATTTCATGAGGCCTTTGAGTTGTGGTCCGTGATTTCGGTATACCTATAAACAGACTCTGTTAAAATACTTACTGCCAAACAAGCACTATGGGACAGTAAGAAGAGAGCACTACAGCAGGTTTCTATGCCACAGAATTAATAGATAGGAGTAGGAGAAGGCTATTTTGCCGCAGGGTATATAGGATAATGATGATATCTACTGTGTTGAGGAAGTTATATTGCAAAACTCAGCCCAGTGCTCTTCTGCTGTCTTGGAATTTGTCAAATTTCTGCTTTATTTTATGTTCTTGAGCCACGGGAGAAAGAAAATCAGGATATTGCCCCACTGTTCGTCTGGGATTACAATAGGATGGTGGAGTAGAGGCTTGTGTAGGGGCTTGATGCTGGTCCTCTTCCTGCCATCCCTGTCTTGTTCCAGCAGTTCATGGTTTCCCACTGCAGTGAGATGACAAAGCTGCTTTCTTTAAGGCAACGTGGAGCTCTTTCCTTTGTACTCATCTGTTTTGATGAGCTACCTGAATTTTTCTGAAGAATGCGATAAATTATAGGGTGAATTTATTTATTTATTTATTTTTAATAATCTGAATCCCTCTTTGGTAGGGGAGAGGCATTTCTCTTTTCAGATGACTCTAACTTCAATGAATTTGAGTTGCCTATTACAAAAATGGCATTAGCAGAGCCTGTCAAAAAGAAGGAAAATTGTTTAGTGGAAAATACTGTTTTACTGTAGGGATTACTGCTAGCTCCTGTTATAATTAATTGGTTCCTTCACTCTCCCAAAAACCACACAGGCAGTTTTAAAATTGCCAATGTTTTGAAAAATTTGAAATACCAAAGTTGAAAATTAGTAAAGAAATTGGCAGCTGCCAAAACTGAGGTATCCTTTTGTTTTCTTTTAATTGAACTTCAAAATGTTGGTCAAAGCTGCCATTCTGTGAACAGTACTTCTTTTGTTTAAAGACAATTTAAAAATTCTGTACAAAATAAGAAATACAGACACTGATTTTTCCAGTTATGCAAAGAAGCTGATGTTGGGCAGCAAAGTAGAAGCTAACAGACTTTGTGCTCTGTACCTAAGGAGGTGTGAGGAGCGAAAGGAAAAGAGGAAGGTCAGCTGCCAGAAGTTAAAGCTTTGTTGACATCTCTCCAAAAATTTCTGCCTGTATCCACTGGCCATAGTGAATAGCATATGTAGATCAATCATTTGGGAGATGTGTATCAGCACTTCAGTCCTGCCTGAAATTCAATTAATTGCCAAATTACAATCATTTTTTTTAATATCTATTTTTAACTGATACTTTTTGCTCAGCTGTTGCTCCAGGTACGTGTACGGATCATGCATATACATGGTTCAAATACATTATCAACACTGAAAGCTTAGCAAGTTGTCCACCAAGATCTCAAGTCCTGAAAAGTCTGATGATCCGGTTCTTTGGCAGCCTAAGCCGATTTAGCTGCCGGTTTCCCGGGCTTGCCCTGCTGCCTCTCTTGCCCCGTGTTCAGGCTGTGAGCTTGTCTGACCTTACACTGAACCTGCTGGGAGCACAAAGCTGGCGGGAAGCTAGGCACTTCGCCTGAGATAGTTTCTCAATGATTTAGCTTGCTGAAATAGTTCAAAGCTGCTGCAAAGGCACAAGTAGAAACACATGGCCAAGCCTGAGGGGAACCGAATGGGGATGTAGCTGCCAGCATTTAGGTTAGCTCGGGATGCCCAAAATTCAAAGCTGGAGGTGATAGGTAAGATAGAATAGGGTAACACGAAGAAGAGCTTACTGCCCTCAGGTCAGTATTGATTAAATCTGAGGTCTGCCAGCAGAAATCCGGAGTTTCCCTCTTCTGCTGGAGAAAAGTATGAAAACAGTGGTGGTTCCAGAGATGCCGTCTTAACTTCAGGGTAGAATCCGTGGGGGTGGATTGTATAGTTCGATGCTGAGCGTCATTTTCTTTACTTGGATAAACTACCTTTACCGAAAAACAGTTCCTGCTGTTCTTCCCATTTTTTGTGAGTCTGGATATGTTTCCCCTTGTATGGCTGTGGTGGTGACAGGCCGCTTTAAGAGAGTATTTGGTATTTCGTTTTCTGGCTAGAATCATTTTGGTTGGAAGAGACCTCCAAGATATTTGAGATTAAAGCCAAACTAAAAACAAAAGAATGATGTGAATGTGCAGCTGCCCCCCCCAAATCTTTTTTTCACATTTGTTGAAAGGTGAAGTAAAATTTTGTTTCCCTCTTGTCTTGGAAATTATACCTGTTGTTGTTAGAAAAACTTCCTGGTGAAAACCAGAATCTGATGTAGGGAAAATTGCATTTATATAATGGCAGTTTGGTTTTCTGAAGATTGTATGCTAAAGGGCTTGAAATAGAAAAATGTATTAACATTTGTAATAGTTTGGCTCAATAACAGAGTGATTCTGTTTTGTAAGACAGGAAAAATAGAAGTTGAGGCAAATTTGTAACTTTTAGTAGTCAGAGAAAGAGAGAGATATATTTTGAATTGTGGAGATGTCTTGTTGTTCTCATGTAATTATTATATGAAAAGAAATTTATTTATCAGCCTCTGAATTCTCAGTTTCTGGTATTCCAGCTATGTATAAGTATTTAAGTAAACGCGGTACATTTATCCACAATGTAATTAATTACATTTTAATATTCCATTCCTCTTGTTAAAGTAATGAGTTTGTAAAGCACTGAATTTTTGAACCTGTTGTCTAAGCAATTGGAAGTATTACGAGAATGTTTTTAAAAACAATTTCTGTGAAATGACTTATTTTTCATTCGTATAAATATTTCAATTTTAAATAGCAGCACTGTAGTAACAGTAACACTACAAGTGTTAAAAGATGTTTCATGAAATTCTGAATTATACTTGACCCTTCTCTTTTTAACATTATTTACTACAGGATTTGAACAAGCGTTTGTCCCTGCCTGCTGACATCAGGATACCTGATGGCTATCTTGAAAAGTTGCAGATTAACAGCCCGCCATTTGATCAGCCAATGAGTCGACGCTCTCGTAGAGCATCACTAGTAAGTGTAATGCGTCTGCCGTGCTAAACCAACCTCTTGGGTCTTCAGATTCCATTTAATGCAGATGTCTGTATACCATAGGTATGATTCAGCTTCATTTGCACCTTGGCTTTTATGTCCTGAACTTCAGTGCGCACCTGTCAAAATTCATTGAAGAATTTCACCCTTTCTTTCATTTCTCTTCTGCAAACTTGGCCCTGTCATTTCTCAGTGAAGGTCTTGACCCATTGCAGTCAGTGGCTAAACTCAAGTTCCAAAGTGCATACTTAAATCCTTTTGCTTTTTAGAGCAGGGATGATCTGTTTGAGCAAATAGGCCACGTAGTCTTAGGTCAAGGCTGGGGCTCTCGTGATACAGTAGGAAGGCCCTGAAGCAGTGTAATATGAAGGCAGGTCATCCTCACTGTTCTTTCTGTATTTGATAAATTTTCTTTCTCAAAATTGCTGTTGAGATGATAAATTTTTTATTATTTTGGGTTTTTTAAAAAAAACATGTGAATTCCTAAGAATTTGAATGAATAAATTCACATATACCTTTTTAGCTTATTGGTTTATTTTACAAAATAAGTCTTTCCTTGGAGATGGCAGAATGAGGATTCCTATACTGTAATTACAGTATAAATGCTAGAAATCCTGGACACTCATATGAGATATGCACATCCCTGGAGTAGTCAAAAAAAACCATTTTTGTCTTATTTTTACAAAATTTGTTACATTTCAATCAGAATTTGATCTATCAGTTTTCTTAATGCTAATCAAGGTCTTAAAGAGTTGCTAGACCATTACTGAATTCCTGAGCAAATTGATTGGCGAGAAATTCTTTGCAGAGAAAAGCTGGGTATGTTTATGAAATCTGCATTATTCTTTCTTTTCCTGATTTAATGACTTATTTGCTGAAAAATAAATATGAAAGTACATGTAGTGATTTAGTTTTATTAACTGTGAAATATCTTTATTTTATTCTTTGTGAATTAATAATGTCTGTAACAAAGCAATGGTTGAGTTTTATCATGTATTTTTCCCCCGAAAAAATACAATTTAGTGCTACACTAAAGCTCTGATCAGCATGTTGCCTTTTACAAGAACAATATTAAAAGAAGAAAAGATTATATCAAAGTACTGGAAGTAATAATAATGTAGCAAGCTTAAATATTTGTTCCAGAATTTTGTAGCTTGTTAACCATTTAGTTACTGATGTAGCATTGAACTGAGGAATAGACTTTCCCAAACCTTCTCTTCTTAGATGCTGGTGAAGTATCTTTTCAGTAGAACCTTTTCAATGTAGTATTTGGGGGCTGGGGGGATTTTTCTCTATATCTAAATCCCCTTGCTCGTTTAATGGTGAACCCTGAGAGCAGTGGAAGTTCTCTCCTCTTTGCCTTCTAGAAGACAGAAAAACAGTGCCCTCTAATGAATATGGGGTGTGTATGGAATCAGCTTCCTGTCACAAAGTTGTTTTGGTTTGCCTTTTAAAAACGCTTTCAGAGCTTAAATGCTCGAAATGAAACCTGCCAGCAGTGCTGTGGTATGCAGGCATGCATTTGTTGCATTGTCCTTTCATGATTTCAAACTAACTTTAAAAAAAAAAAGAAATTCAAGGACTTATTATTCTGAGATTGTCATTGAAAGGTTGCTCGCAGAGTATTAATTACAATATATGAACATTGTGCTCTGCTTCAAAGGCATGCCTCTTTTCAAGGCTTAGTAGGAATCAAAGGAAAAAAGCTGTAAAAAGTATCAAGTGAGGACTTGTTTAGGTCTGGTGTATTTCTTTGAAATGCAACAAAAAAAATTAGCTCTTATGGTAGTTGTATTTTGTGTATACATGTACATGCATGCACAGTAGCACAGGTGTAACTCTTACGCACCAGCCATTAGAAGTAAGAGACCATAAAATACGATGCATCAGTGTTTCTGTGTAAGTCAAGATAGACAGATGTGTATTGCAGAAAAAATCAAATAGTTCAGAAATTATTTTGAAGGAAAAAGGAAATTGATTCTTTCAGGAATCTGAAAATTAGTTTTTCTTATGAGTGGTAGGCAACCAAAATGTCATTAAAAAAACTAAACACATTGAAAGGCAGATATCTTGAAGAATATCTGTCCTCGGTATGTAGGAAATACTGTATGATTTTATGGTCTAAAGAAGATTTTAAGTGTGTTAATCTTGATGAACAACATCGAGGTTTCTTAGAAATCAGACTTTTAAGTTATATTGCAGACTGCCTGGCAATAACAAGGCCAATGGCTATAAGTTCTCCTTTAGTTTCTCCTGTAAACTAAGCAGCCTATCTTTTTAAATCTAATACCATCTAATACTCACTTCAAGATACGTTTGTTTAAGTAGGTCAAAATGCACTTTGGAAACATAATATTTATTTTACTAAAATTGTACCTCTGTCAGTGGTATGTGTAAAATCTCACTGGAGTTATAAGGGTTGTCAAATATCAACTTTGCTTGTATTTTGAGATAAACAGCTTGGCTTCAACAGGCTCCTAAATATGCTTGATGCTAAAGTATCCTTATGCAGTTTTAAAACATTTCAATTCTAACACTACTTTAATAAAGCAGAATTACTCTTAATACTATGTTAACATAATTACGTGCCCATTTTTTCTCTTAGATATGTGAAATATGTTTACAGACAAGATCTTACACTTACTTCAGATGTATTTTCATGCATGTGTTCTGAAAATTAAGTATTAATCCAACTTTTATTAGTATACCTTCACATTATATTGTTGTCAAATCTTAATACGGTCAGCAGTATTTACGTTACACTGTGTTACCAGGAAATAGCATGCAACTTTAATATCCATTGGATTTTAGGAGCAAATTGACATATTCAGACTTGCAGACGTGGGTGCTGAAGCCAATCCAGGGTCAAAGTATCATTCCTTAGAAAGAAACAGCAAGTGGAGAGCTATGTTTGGAAGTGGAAGGAGGAAGTGATGCTAGGGAGAAAACAGGACTTTTTTGTCTTAGTGTATGTTCAATGGTCAGTAAAGCAAAACCCTGTGAAGCCTATGGATTTTGGGGTTTGACAGGGTACAGGCTATATACACTTTGTAAATTGGTTTAAAAATTGACGTGTCTACTTTCAGCATTCTTTACACTGTAAGAACAATATCAAGCTTTGGTGTAGTTGACAGTGGTTTTACATGAAAATAACTGTAAGAGATAAACGTATGAAATATGAGAGTAGCAGTGGATTTGAACAGGAAAAGAGCAATGATCTTACAGTCTTGAGGAAAATGTGTTACGCAGGCAGGCAAACCCTCCTGCCTTGTGTTGCAGAGCTAAACTGGTGACAGAAACAGAGAAGGTGAATAGATCCAAGTAAAATACACATGACTTGAAGTTATGAGCCATGAAACGTAAATTGTTTTGTCAAAGCTGAAGCTTGTGGCAGAATGATGTTTAGGGATTTTACTGGCAGAGTTTCAGGCTGAAAGATATTGAGAGGTCAGAATGGGAGAGGAAATCTGGACCTGAGATCTTGAATGTGTTATATATATTGATAGAGACCAAATAAGTAATGAAAGTTATTTTGAAAGAAGCAGCAGCATATGGTTATGCTAAGCAAGAGAAAAGATGGAACAGTTTGAGATGACTTCTGAGCTATCACAACCTCGTGAGTAGTAAACAGATCAGAAGAGTGGAGAAGACTTAAGTAGGAGGTAGGGTAAAGTGGGGTTTCGGTCTAAGTGTAACTCAGTACGTAGTCCTTCCAGGATACACAGTAGACTGGCCAACAGGCTGAGCATTAGGCTTGGATGCTGGGATGCATTTATATCGTAATATGCTAGATTGTTTTTAAAATAGCAGAATTGTGCGGTGTTTGGTCAAGTACTATCAGGTATTTTTCTGAAACAAAGTTTAGCTTGCTGATTAAATGATGTATAAAGTGTTCAGTTTTAGTGATCAATTTTCCATTTCTTTTAATTGCAGTCAGAAATTGGATTTGGAAAAATGGAAACCTATATCAAGTTGGAAAAGCTTGGAGAGGTATGTATAGCTTTCTTTTGAAATGATTACTGCTTTGGTGACAACATCTGGTGTAAAATTTTACATAAATGTTAACTGAAAATCTCCCTATCCCTCAAAATACCCATTGAATTTACCTTTTCAGTAAACCAAACATATTCAACACATGTAACAATGTCACAACCACACAAATGTTCTATGCATATGTAATAAGGAAAAAAAAAAAGGGCAGGAAAACCATCACTGAGCTGGGGAAGAGCAAGACTCCATTAGCAAATGATCTATGACCTTATGTGGGCTAGATTTGTATGCAGACAGGCAAAATTATTCCGTCGATAATAAAACTGGTTAAGTCTGGTGTCCTCCTGCTGTGAGTTAGGTGTTAGGGAGCACTCATGCTGGACAAGAAGCCAGCTCTTGCAGGGAGCAGGCTGTAGCTTTGCACGCTCTGGGGGAGCAGCCCGCACGCCTGAGCTGGGCAGCCAGCCGGGTGCTGCCGGGTGAAGTACGTGACACTGGCGTTGCCTTTCCGTCTGGGAGGGCAGCAGTACGGCTTTCTACCTCCGCCCAGCCTCTGACTTCCAGAGAAATGGCAGCATTGAGGAGGGGCCAGGTGTCAGTCCTGTCCGGCTTGGTTGAGGTTGGCCAACGGGATCAAAAATGGACAAGGAGCACTGGAATGGGACGCACTGAATGTTGCGGAAGGAAGCAGGGCTGGTCGGCATCTCTGCTGTGAATACTGCGGCTAGTTCTCCGTTTACAACGTTTTCATTTCCAAACGCATTTATTTTTTATTTTGCCTCCAGTACTTGTTAGGTGGGTCCCTAGACATGACGTAACATTGCATATTTTTGGAGGAATGTTAATCTAGTAGCTGTCAAGTCATAGTTGCGGGTGTACATTACCTCACTTGCTTACAAAGTGTAGTGGAGGACACCAGGTATGTACTGTAACCTAGGGCAGTTTCTGTAACTTTGTTTCTTCCCCTTTGCAATTGCTGGGATTAGTTGTACCTACTTGCTGTTTTGTCAGAATTTCTTGTCCTTAACGTGACACGCCTTGAGAGTTTTGAATCTCTTACTGTCTAAGCAAAAAAAAAAAAAAAAAAAAAAAAGATAAGCTTCATAATATTCACTGTTCATTATGTCAACCAAAATGAAACTTTGACAACTCTCCCCTCCGCCCTCCAAAATAAAATCTCATGTAAAATACGTAACAAAGGCAAGAAGCTGTCAAAAGTAGATATATGTTTTGATAAAAGTAATGGAAGAGTATGTCTGCAGCCTTCGGAAACATAACTGCAGTGTAGTGTAGAGATACCTGAGCTCGTTTTAATCAAGTAGAGACTTTCAAGAGGGTAAATGATCCCAGCAGTGAACTTAGTGAACTTAACACTACCTGATCTGACGTCTTTGGTAGTTATATGGTGTATAGCTTTCCATGTAATTTTCAGAGTTGTTAAGCATACTCATCCCTTGTGTCTTCTGTCTGTTCAGACCTGTGCTTACAAAATACTTGTGTAGTTTTACGTATATCAAAAGAAGACAATGACAAAACTATTCATATCCAAAATGAAACCTATTAGAACCTGAGACAGAAGTTTATGTTTTCTTTTTTAACTGATCTTTCGGTGAAGGAACAACTTGTAAAAGTTTCCTTCTTTTTCCATTTTGTAGGGTACTTACGCAACAGTTTATAAGGGGAGAAGTAAATTGACAGAGAACCTGGTAGCTCTGAAAGAAATCCGCCTGGAACATGAAGAGGGAGCACCGTGCACAGCCATAAGAGAAGGTGATACTTTTTTTTTTTTTTAACACTTCTTAGAATTTCAGATACTTCTGGATTTCTTTTTGACCAAAGTACTGTTGGTACTTGCAAATACATAGGCTACATGGGAGATGAATGAAATTGGTATTAGTTTTGATGAGCAAATTTTTAGTCTAGACATATCAAGAGTTAGTGTTTCAAATTTATTTACTTTATGGGGGGTGGTTGCATCCTCAAATGCAGTGTTATAGATGGATAATTTTATACTGAATTAGACTATTATTAGTGAGTCACTTTCAGGGATTCAGAATACATTTTATGAAATGACTACTTCTATCTGAAATGTATCATTTAGGAAATATTTATGGTTTGTTACTAAAATGTCTGTTTGGTGTTTTGATTAAATACCTTTCTTATACTTGGATTAACTTAATGCTATATGAGTATTATGTTCTTAAAAATAGCTTTTTAATTTAAAAAAAAAATAGCCAATACGTATGAACTTGCTAGAAATGCATTTACTGCTCATGTTTTGCATTTATTTATTTTATACTTACAATTCTCTTTTGCAGTGTCATTATTAAAAGATCTGAAGCATGCAAATATTGTTACATTACACGATATTGTGCACACAGACAAGTCTTTGACTCTTGTTTTCGAATATCTGGTAAGTGCTTAAACAAACAACTAGCAAGCTTTACATTCAATTTATTGTTTCTAAGTAACATAGACATAACAAAATTCTGTACTCTTTCTAAAAATACTGGGAGTGTTACAGTTTTCTCCTGCATCTAGAATCATTCAGCTGAAAATGAGAAAAGTGTATTCAGTTCTTAAATTGCTGTAAATTAGTAAATACTGTTCTGACCATTTCAGAATTTCATTGATAGCAGTTAGTGGTGATCTACCTGAGCAAACTGTCTACTTGTACCAAAATCGTTAACCGTAAAAAAGAATAATCACGCTATTATTCAGACGATATTTTTCTGTTATGGCGCAGCTCTTGCAAGTTAGCTAAGGGAAGAAAGTGTACTTTGAAGTAAACACATTCCATCTCTTCGTAACCACCTTTTCAACCAAGTGTCCACAATTACATACCTCACTTGCTCGCCTCTTGCATTGTAGACTTTTCACTTTCTCGCTGAAGCTTTACCTAATGATATTTTTGTATAATATTCTGGAATATGTAAGTGTAATAAGAGGGATGAAGAAAAACCTCTTTACTTCCAATGTAATTGGAGAATGTAGCAATTTCATAAAATACTGTGGCACACACAAGATGGAGGAGGAGGCAATAACAGATAATGTTGTCTGAGATGATGCAGCTTGCTGGAAAACGTGGGTATTTATATCGTCTGGAAAGCCAGAGTTTTCTGCATGTTCAGGCTTTTGGTTTTTTTATTATTTAATATCTTTTGCAGAAAACTCAATTTTCTGATGAATTATTTTGGTTCTAACAATGAATAATATTCATGTGATCTGTTGTCCACAATTTTGCTGAACAATGATGATGGTGTTTTGACAGGACAAGGATCTGAAGCAGTACATGGATGACTGTGGTAACATCATGAGTATGCACAATGTAAAGGTGAGTGTTTTCAGTGACAGTGACTGTCCTCCAGCTTTCTCTGTTCTAACAATTTCAGAGAACTTAATAATCAGGAGCTATACAGTTCAGGGCTTTTCTTAAAAAAAGAAATAAAATCAATAAACTTAACTTCCTTTTTGACCTTTGGGCCTGGCTTAACTACATTTGACATCAGATGGAATCTTTCTTTTTGGTTTTGATGGCTTTCAAGTGTTTAAAGCACTGAAAAGAGAAGATTATGTAGCTTTATATGTTTTCATTCTCTTTGAAGTTATATATTTAAAATTTAAAATTTCCTAAAAAATAATATATTCATAACTTTTTTGACCTCTTCTTGTCCTCCCATTATTTTATACTCATTTATTAAGTCTTTAATTTGGTATATCCTCAAATAAAATTTATATATGCACACTGAGGAAAATGTAGCCTCAAACATGAATGTGGGTTTGGATGCCACTGCCTACCACACGAGTAAGAAATTAATAATACATATTTAAGAATGAGTGGTGTTCATCTTTCCATTAGTAATAAAATGGAAATTGTTTTCTTTAAGGTTTAGTTGTCTGTTGCTTTTAACTATGGCGGTGACCAGGTCAAATGACTCAGTTTCCAGTCTGGCCTGCTGAAACTAACTCAGGTTCAAGTGTTACCTTGCTCGTAACAAGCAGGTTTTGATTTGGAAAACTGGAATAACTCTTTTTGTTTATCTAGCTAAAGAACATAATTTATCTAATTACGTTCTTTAATACTTAGGGCTTTATAAACAAGATTCCAAACAGAGGACAATACTATCTTGAAATGAGTGAAGTTGTCCAAGAAGGCTGGGTTACCAGTGTCACCCTACTGTATTGCAGCCTGTGCTGTACTGTACCTTCAAAACCTCTTCATTAAGCGAGATATAATTCATATAAGGGATGTTATTTGTATGGTAGATGTGTTTGAGAAACTCTTCCATGCTTCTTGGAAAAAATCAACTGTAAGCTGTGATACTGAAGAACAAAACCATGAGCGTGCACGCATGGCAGGAAGATTACTTTCATTCTTATACAGTAGCACATGGCACAAATGTGGCTGACAACACAATGTACTAAATACTGTGAAGTGATGGGGTTTGTGTGCATCCCAGTAGAGTTGTCATCCTTGTTTTTGGCTTAGAACAGATTTCTCAACATACAACTTAGTTGAATTGAGTATGGGATTCAGTCTCGATACTGGTTACTGTTTGGTTAGCTTTTTCTTTTATTCTGTTGTCACATTACAGTAAGTATCTCCAGGGAGAGACATCTACCCTTAACCTACTCTGTTGCTTCCTTTGAGAGTCTGCGAAGGGAAATTCTTTAATTTGTATCTACTTCAGAGACACAACAAAAAACATAATTATGCTTGGTTTTTTTAATTAACTACAAGTTAATAAGTAGTGTTTTAAGCTTAAAAAAATAAAAGCTGTAAGTGGGAAGCTGACTGCTATAGTAAGTGCAGTTAGAGAACAAGCAGAATCTACTTGCAGTAATCCAAGCTAAGCAGAGGAACTGTTTTTTCTTGTTTGCCTATGGTTTAAGCTATGCCCTAAGAGCAGATTTATACGGTCAATACCTTTGGCACTGGGAAACCAGAACAGCTGCTTAACTGTGGTAGCTGTAGGTGCTTACCTTACAATAACTGGGGGGGGTTGCGTTATTATTAACGTTTGAGAGACCTCCCTGTCATCAATCCCCTCACATTCCTCAGCTAATTTTATTTTTTTGAGTTTTAATAAAATGAAGACGTATAATATAAAGGTGTGTGTGGTCTCTGCAGGTATTACTGTTTCAAACAAAATTTTGAGCTAATACATGTCATCCTGTGCATTTCCAAAAGGATCCATGACAACTGTGGTGAAGATCCGTGGTTTCTGTAGAATAATCTGCTTTGCCTTCTTGACTAATCCTTGCAGTCCCATTGCACGCTAGAGATGGCTACCGATTTCCACAGCAGTCCTGTTAATATCACTTGGGACTGACTACCCCTGCAACAGTATGGACATGAGTAGATGGAACAAAACTTGTTGCTTCTCATTCTGCTCTTCAAAAAAGAAAAGAAAGAAGGAAAGAGAAAAATCTATCCCAGATTCTTTTCTTCTAGAACAGATAAATCCCACGTAAGCAGACTGAGAACAGATGGATGGTGAACTACACCTGCTGTGTATTTGTCCAGTCTAGGAAAAAGAATTTGGTGGTGTCACCTGGCACAAAAATAAACCGATGTGTTAGCAAGTGGCCATGTAACAACATTCTAGTGTTTCTCGTCAGAAGTCCTATTACATACTGAATTTGTCACATTGGCAAGCATTACTTTCTGTAGTGCTCTATATTTTTTCATTGTACATCTGATTGCCTGTACTGGCTGAGGACTGTTGTGTGGTAAATGCCAGCAGTGGCCACCCAGAAGTCCCATGTTCAAGATCACACCCTTTATACATACAGAAACTGCAAAATAGTAGTTCTTAATGCAATGATACAGTAAACTTGCTTGGCTGTCCTCTGTTAAACCTTTCTTCATCCCTTACTACTTTTATGTCTATATATGTGCAGCATTAATATGCATGACTGAAGCTGCTTGCTTGGCTTGCTGTTCCAAAGGACTAAAATAAACCTGTGTGTGTCAAGGTGGGGAGATGAATATAAATGCCAGAGGCAGTTGGGCTGTTTTAATAATCCTCATTTCCCTATTTCTACATGTTCCGTGAGCTTGTGAATCCGGGTGTATTTTTCCAATAGCATGCCAAAACATTCTTTACATAGTGTTGCACAGTTGGATAGAAAGGATGCCGAGCTGCATTTTCAGAAGGAATTCTGTGGCAGAGGGGAACTTGAGTGTAGTCAGAGACAGTTACCTTTAAAGACATTAGTGTGGGGAAGAGCGTTGGTAAATGCTTACTTAAAAATAAACAGCCCTGTGGTTCTCTTCCACTGAGCAGAACAAATTGCTCTTAAAAATCTTTGTTGTAAAGTATCGTGTTAAAGCAGTGCATTAGCATAGAGAGATTTTAAATCTGTAAACAATAATGATGATGATCAGAATATGCTCATGTAGAAAAGTAAGTTACTTTTTGAGAAGTATTTTTATCCTGCTTACAAAACAGAGACTTAACTCTACAGTGCCCAAATGGGCTATTTTAGTCATGTAATCTATAGATTAACATTTTTAGTCTAATTTATATAAATGTTCTCTTTTGTAGCTATTTTTATACCAGATTCTTCGTGGTTTGGCATACTGTCATAGGAGAAAGGTATTACATCGAGATCTGAAGCCACAAAATCTACTAATTAATGAGAAAGGAGAACTGAAGCTTGCAGACTTTGGTATGGCCTGAAATTATTCTGTAACAAGTATTTTCTTCACTCAGCAAAAGAGAGGCGTCGTTCCTTATAAAGGAAAGATGAGAACATCGGGTCTGTAGTGAATTTGTGCGTTCTCAGATGGAAAATGAAAGTCAGCCTTTTACAGGATATTAGTAATCAAAGTAATACACATATTGGTAATACTGTCGCTTGAGTTGTGGTTTGAATGTAGTCTTACAGTTTCCTTTGAAACTGGCACTTGGTGGAGCTCAAGTTGCTTTTCCCAGTGCTCCGCAGTCACTCCAAAGCAGAGTAACCCGAATGGGAGCGAGAAAGGGTCTGTCCACATGCTAAATTGTCAGGTGTTGCTCCATCAGCGATACGCCAGGCTCCTTTGGGATTTCCAGTAGAGTGGGGCATTCACAGTTTCCTGTTATCTTCTGTGTCAGGAAGGTCCTTTGAAACTTGTGGTACCACTGGTTTTTCCCCTTGTGTGGGAAGGTTGCTCAGAAGATTGCATCTAACACAATAGACCTAAATTTTATTGAAGATATTACTGATAAACTGTGGAAACCCCCTGCTGATCCAACACTGATTTGATCCGTTTCCACTGTTTCATTATTTGTTTGTTGCCTTCTGGCTCTTGCAACGTAATTCTCAAATGGAAATAGTGCAGAAGGGTTTTCACAGGGGGGAGGTGTCATATTGATTGTTGTTTTGATGAAATTTATAGGATTATTTCGGGTTTTGATCTGTTTACCTGCCTTCTATGCTTAAAAACACTGATCATGAGATTGCTGTAAATACCAAGAGGCAAATGACAAGTTGCAGAAATGTATTTATTAGGGCTTTTTAATGAATGCTTTTTAATGAACATAATTGGGAAACTATTTAGCAAGTATAATAAGGTTGATTTATCTCTTAAAAATTATTTGTCAATTCCATGCAAAAAAAAAGATTTCAGCAAGCTGCACATGACCCTTTGTTTACCTTTTTATCAAGGACTGGCTAGAGCAAAGTCTGTTCCTACAAAGACCTATTCCAATGAAGTTGTCACACTATGGTACAGACCACCTGATGTTCTCCTCGGATCTTCAGAGTATTCAACTCAAATTGACATGTGGTTTGTATAGCTTTGTCTAATTTAAGTTTTTGTTCTCAGTTGAGTTGAAAAAAATGTCAGCTCTTCATTATTATATAGTATATAGCATTCAAATACTAACCCTTTGAATTTTTGAAGGCTACAACTGAGTTAGATTTTTAGAGGAAGGATTGGCAGGCAGGGAGGATGCTATTATTTCTCTCTGAAAAAGCAGAGTACCTTTTTATTGCTTAGAGTAAGCAGGCATTAGGCCCACAGTGTTAGGGAAAAGAACCAAACACGTTCTCCTAATGACATGATAACGTGGTATTTTACTATGAACTTCAATACAAATGATAAACTTGACATCTGAAGGAAGGGGAGATAGTATAGCTATGACATAGGTTTAGTTTAGTCTTTGACAGTTCTTTTGTTGCTACGTATCTTTCAAAACAATATTTTTAATTGTGTGGCTAACAACTAATTTAATAATTTGTTTTAATTGAAGGGAAATCACAGAAGTCTTTAAGAGCTGAAAGCTTGAATTGTTGGATTGTTTCTGATTTATCTTTTTTCTCTGTTTTTATAAAGGGGCGTCGGATGCATATTTTTTGAAATGGCATCAGGAAGGCCTCTTTTTCCTGGTTCGACTGTCGAAGATGAACTGCACTTAATTTTCAGGCTTCTGGGTAAATGGATACTTTTAGTAGTAACATTAATGCTCTATGTTTGTTCTTCTAAACACTTGTGCCACGAGAACTGTAGATCTTTATCTATAAACAATGATACTTTATGTTGCATTGTAATTAAGGTGAATGAGCGTACTCTTGATCAAAAATGTTTGAGCTGAGCGCACAGCTGAGTTTGTACAACACAGACTCATTGATTTATTTTTTCTTTCTTTCCTGTTTAAATTACAGGATTAAATGTTTATTTATGTCAAAGTTGTTTCTTTACATTTTTTTAAGTTGAATTTGTTGCTTTTTTTAAAATGCAGGAACCCCATGTCAAGAAACGTGGCCAGGCATTTCTTCCAGTGATGAATTTAGAAACTACAACTTTCCTAAGTATAAACCACAACCCCTCATCAACCACGCACCAAGGTACTTTGTGTTTTATTAATAGAAAATACGCATCTCTGTGGCTTTGCGTATTTGTAAATGTGAACATGTTTCCAAGTACGGTCTGCTGCTGAATGCGGGAAAACTACACTTCAGTTGTGTTATTGTGGGCAGATAGTAACGCAAAGCATAATCCTGGTAGTATGCGATTACTTTGTCTAATGTCATCCAAGGTACCACAGCTCCATAATGACCTATAGAACTATAAATTCCGATTAATAATGCCTGCACAGTAGGAGTATTCACACAGCACTTCCTAAATAACCCAAATTCTCTTCTGTTCTATAATAGGCCCGTTGTTAAAATGGCAAGGGTTCCTTGAGCAGTCTCTTGAAATCATTCTAAAACCGTTATCAGGAATTTGAAGGGTCTGCACAGTTATGATAAATAAGCTTTATAACAAAGACTACCACATTTTTTATCAACTCTGAAGAAAAAGATCTAACATTGTGTCCTTTTAGCAAATGAGCAGTGTTAGGCTTTAAAAAAACAAAAAAGCTTTTTTACTAAAAGATATGATCCAGGTCCACCTAGTAAATCACAAACCAAAGCTCAGGATTTGTCTGTCCCCAGTGTTTTTCAAATAGTCTTGTTCTGAGATATTGGTACTTGTATGTATACACAGTAACATGCAGAAAAGTTGTTTAGGTGAAAGCATCTCCGTGTTTAAATTTAATTTTCAGGTTTGATGTCATTTAATGAAGTCAGTTCCTATGCAGTTTTGCTTTTGTAAATATAGTTCAAGAACTGTTTTAACTTTTTAAAATATTTTTATTTTTAGGCTAGACACGGAAGGAATTGAATTGATAGCGAAGTTCCTTCAAGTAAGATGTGTTTTGTGGCTTTACTTTATAAAAGTGCAAGTTTAGAGTTTTAATATATAATTTAGAAAATGTATTAGAAGCTATAGTATCTGTTAGATCTATCTCAAAGTGGAATATGCTGCTGAGGATGACAGATTTGGAAAGAATGTCAGTTTTGGGAAGCTTCTGTACTGTAAGAATTAAAAACCTGATGTTTATTTTTTTTTTTCCCGGAAGTGATTTCTTCTTTTACTACTTTTTGTAAAAATAGCATTGATTCTATGTTAGCAATTCCATGAAAAAACTAAATCTCTCCTGAAATACAGTATTAAAACAGAACTTCTAAATACAAATACTAAATTTCTGTAACAATGAACTTGGTTTACTACTAGAGAAGCAGTTACTAAGGTGTAATATTACTCTTTGATCTTGCAAACTGTATTCAAAAGGTGAAGCGATATGTGGGTTTAATCTTTTAATCTGTATTAAAAATGAGCCAGAAGCAAGAAGAGGGGAAGCAAGATGGAAGGCCAGCTCTTAAGTCTTTGAGCAGATGCAGAAGCACTGTAACTTCATGGTGTTAAAAATTCCTGGTACCTAAGGTGGAGTGCGGTTACTCTGCTTTGCAGCCTGTGATTTACGTTCTACATCAGGTCTTCATCTGTTTACACACTGTGTCAGAACGGTACTTGCAGTCCCTGTTCGGACTCTGTTCTTATTTGCGTACAGCTTTTTAAATGTCTCCATCTTTGTCCAAGTGCGCACATATGCCAAGCAGGAGACGTTTGAGCACAGATTGAAGACCACGTTGTCTTAAAGTTCCATTTTATGCAAAACGCAGCAGCATAGACCGTCTAATTAGAAAACTTTTGTGCTCTCATGTAATAGCATTTAATTGCAATTTAATATTAGAACATAATGTAGACAGAAGTCTGTCATCTAATCATTGTTACATCTATAAATAAAGATTAAATATATTTTTGACTTGCATCCATTTACAGCAGTTATAGTGACTATTTTAGCAATCTTGTTATATGTTGATAATACTGATTTAGATAACATATGTTAGATTTTCATGTGTGAAATAAAAGTAACGAAAACAAATTTGTCCTAGTGAGTTGGTGGGAAATGTTGAGCAAGTAGAACTCTCTTTCTCCCTTTGATGAAATCACTTGATGCGAAGAGTTTTTAATGAAAAACGTGTATGCTTCTGTGTTAATAGTATGAATCGAAGAAGAGAATTTCAGCAGAAGAGGCCATGAAACATGCATACTTCAGAAGTCTTGGAACAAGAATACACACTTTGCCTGAAAGTAAGAGGAGTAGTAAAGTAGCAGAGTATTGTTAAGATAGTACGTTAAAGCTAAGTACATTGCTTAAGGAAAAACTCTCGAGTCTAATCTATTAAAATCATCTGGTATATATTGACTTAAATTTTGGGGAGTAGGAAACATTTTTTTGTCCAAACTGTGTAATATAAGAATAGAACTTTGTTCAGTAAAGCATAGTTATGTTTGGATATGAATTAATTTCTTTGTTACTTTCCAGGTGTTTCAATATTCAGTCTAAAAGAGATTCAATTGCAAAAAGACCCTGGCTTTCGAAATTCCACTTACCCAGAGACAGGTATGGAAAGCTTAATATTTTCTCATGTCTGCAAACGGAATGCTGTGCCAGAGACATTCGGAACTGAAAAACGCTTTGTTAAATTGGTCTGTGTGAATGTGCTCAAACAAGTACCAAGAATGATTTGCTCAGATGCCCGTAGCGACATACAAGCTAAATGCACGGAAGGAGGCGAGTTTTACTAGGGATGGGCAGAGGGGCTGTTAACATGAGAACATCGTGGAGTTTCAGACCGTTACTGTGTGGGTGTTGAATGGTGGCGAAGTAGAAACAGTAAGTGCAGTTAAAAGACAGACGCTGATATTGGTTTAAGCGCAAAGGATATTCTCTCGAAACAGAAAGACAGAAGATGTAGATGATAACTGAACACTCTGTTGTGCGAATGCTTCAGCTTCTTACCGTGGTCCGCGTTCTGTTGTAGGACATGGGAAGAACAGAAGGCAGAGCATGCTTTTTTAAAGTGGGCGCTGCAGAGTGAAGCCCAAGCCTATCAATCAAGGACTCGGATCTGAAGGCAGTGCTCTCTGTTGGTGGACTCGGAATCGCAGTTTGTCTACACTGTCCTCTTCACAGTGGAGTCTTTTTATTTCCAACCTGCAGATTATGTTTTTATATTTGTTGTCACAGTGTGACAATTTTTTGTACAGTTGGTTTTAAGGTCTCCTCTGCCACTAGAGCCAGTAGGTTACAGCTGTTGATGTAACTGTAGCTGCAATTTTTGTGCAGGACTGAGAAACACAGTGCATTATTTATTGCGGAATCATTGCTGCTAAATAACTACTGTCTGTATAGTTAACACAACAGTTCCATGCCTGAAGAAGTTGCAATGGCTTTATAATATGTGAATGCATCTGTTTCTCTTCATAAAATGTTCTACTGCTGCGGGGTTTTTTTGTATTTCTTAAACTGCAGTGTTTCCTGGAATGTAAACATAGCTTTGCTTGGCTATAGGTGAACCATCTTTAATGCTCTAAGTTCATGGCACTTAATTCCTTATTTAACATTGGAAGTATGTGTTGAAATAGTTGAAAAATTATAATGCATATTATGTTTTTGAAAAGCACACGGTGTGAAAGTTGATTCAAACAAGTGAACAGTAACTATTATTTGCTCTCAGATCCTACGGTAGTTATTGATAAATCAGAGCATGGGGACTGGATGATAAATTTTGTCAGACTTACTCCAGCATAAGATATTTGCACATTGTTGTGCATATGGGGCCTGCAGAAGCAATGACTTGCAGAAGCAACGACTTTTTTACCTTGTTTTTAACTTAGAAATACAAATAGTAAAAAGATGATTCATAACACGTTGGACCCTGGCTTACTTTTGAAATTTAGAATTTTGTTACAGAGGAACAGGACAACTAATTACAAGAACATGGGAATAACGTCACACTTTTCCCACCTTGTTGCTCTCCCATTTGTGCATTATTCACTTGAAATCAACTGGAAGGATGCAAGTTTGTACTTGATAAGAACTCGCGATACTACAGAGCTTTTACAATGGGAACTTAGAGAGTTTTTCAGATCTTAGATGTTATCTG
Source organism: Phoenicopterus ruber ruber (assembly GCA_009819775.1). NCBI lineage: Eukaryota > Metazoa > Chordata > Aves > Phoenicopteriformes > Phoenicopteridae > Phoenicopterus > Phoenicopterus ruber. Next base: position 52,568,385 of record CM020215.1, on the reverse strand, counting down.
TTTACCAGAGATAGTAAACATGTTACTACTACGCTTATGCATCTCAGTGAGTATCATAAGTACGCCCTTGGTGATGGTTACAGTATTTTTAAGCATTTGTGTTCACCTTTACGAACCTATTTGTTTAGTGCATCTTAAAGAGACTGTAAATCTTTATTGGTATATTTTGAAATGGTCATGTAAATCTTTGGCTGGTATATCATGAAAATAGTCATAGGTAACTTAATTTTTCCTGACATTCACTGTAAAACATTCAGGGGTCCTACCATTTCTGTTCAGGAAATCTTGTAGTTTATTGTTATTTAACAGTATTAAGTGAATTTTTGTATATTTCATTTTAACTTTATTTGTGAATAGTGATCGTGGCATGTTTGGGGGTGTTTTATTAATATTTCATTGATACTGGTAAATTTGAATTGGGATTTTTTTTTTTATTTTCTGGAAGAGAGAAATTCATGTGTAATGGTGACTATTGGACCACTACTGCTTTTCAGCATTTGTAAACCGGTTTTACGTTAAATCTTGTAGACTTAACAAACTGCTGTTATTTCTAACTGACCGACCTGTATTAATATTGTACTTTTGAAAGTATAAATATTATGTGGAGTTCTTTGGTTTTGTTTTGAAATTTATAACAACAAAGGCCCTGTGCTGTTAAAAATACAGGCTAAGTGAACGTGCGGTTCTCGGGGCATTGTTGGAAGCGTTTAGCTAGATCTGCGCGTTGTGGGAGTCATCGGCTTTACCTTTGGCCGCTTACTAATTCCTGCGATGCAGAAGCGGTGGCAGCGAAAAGCAACGTGACTCACCTGCGACTGAGGCCGTTCGGGATCTTATCGTAAACATGGTCCATAGTCTGATTATGAGCGAGCGAGTCCTGCGTGTCACACGGTATCGGAAGCCTTGCCTAGGTCTGGGAGCGTACTACGTGTCCCGGATACGCGCGTGGGTCTCCCACTGACGCCAGCGGGAGCGTGGTGCGCGTGTGTGTCAGAGGCGGATTTGGCACTGATGAAAAACCTTTGTCCTGAAATAGTTGTTATATATTTTTTTATAGTTGCTATGGATCCGATCTAGATTTTATACTGATTAACTTTGTAGGAAATACGTTGTAGACGTGATGGTGTTGAAGAAAGACGTGTCAGAAAAACATCTCCTTTTTTTACAAAAGTAGTGAGGATATAGAGTAAATGTTCGCTGTGGATAGGTGTGGGATTTAGCATTTCTAGAACAGTAATATTTTATAGGTCATAAAAGAACAAGTAATAATGTGGCACTAATGAGTAAAGGACTTAAAGGTTTAACTGGTAAAACGAAGTGCATTAACGAATTTAGAAAGGGATCAGCTGCAGCTAACAAAAGGAGGTTTCCGTTTTAAGTAGGCATTCAGCTTTTTTGTTACAGATGAAAAGATCTTCCATAAAATTAAAGCACTCTGTTTATAAAGACATTTTTCTAAGGATCTGCAAGTGAATGGGTTTGCTTCATTAGAAGGTAGCTTTAAAGAATGTGTTTCCTAAGAAACTTGGCATCTGTGGTAGAGCCAGTTTGGTTTTGGGCTTTTTTTTTTTTTTCAATTGTCTAGAATTGAAATTCCTGCATGAGCAGAGGCAGTTCTGTGGCAGCTGCCTGTTTGGGGCAGGAGTCAGCGAGTCGGAAGTCGCTGGGCATTTCTCTGACGTCCTTTTTGCGCAGCTCGGCGTCCTGCCTCCTCTCTGACAGCAGCAGGCGCTGCGGGCCCCCGAGAACCGTAGGGACTGTCGCCCTTTTTGGGAGCCCACCTCAGCCGTGACGAAAACCGAGCAGATAGTCGGTAAAAATGGATGACTTTCAAGATTTGGTATGACGCCCTTTGCTTGAAGATGAGCGGCCAGTTAACGAGAAGTGGCCTGCAGGTTGTTGCTGATTTTAAGCCATTATTTTTAGAAGGTGCCTGGTGTGTCCCATCTACCCCAGGGTCGGAATGCCGAGGGGCGTGCGTAGGTCCGTGTAGGACTCGGGAGGGCTGGAAGGCGGACGGAGGCAGGTGGCGATGAGGTGCTGCTGTGCACATGCAGGTGAGGGCTGAAGGGGAGAGAGGGCGGGTGGAGGACGGGGATTGACAGGGCGGGACAGGGTGGAAGATGGAAGGGGCAAACCAGCCGCTCAGCAATGCTCTCGTGGAACGTGCATCTCAACACAGCTGTGTTATTTTTGTGCTGCTTTACCACAGCATTAAGTAGCCAGAGTGTATCCCTGAATTGGGCAATAAAAGTTAAAATAAACAATTATTAAAGAATCAACACACTTTGTATTTGCAAATCATTTGAAAAACTGCAAGGTGGCATTCTTTGGGCTGCTTGCTTGTTTGCGCATGAATTTTTCAGTGTAATAAAGGTACCTTGTTTCTGTTCTGCAATGTTAAGAGGGAATTAAGGTTAAGAACACATTCAGTTATTGAGGACAAAATGTATGGAAGGTATGTTGTAAATATCCCCAAGCTAAGTATTATAAACCCAGGAAATACCCAGAATTAAGGTCAGATTTGAAAGAAATCCAAACAAATTAGGGTATGGACATGCACAGCTGTAGCCTGTAGTGACACTGAAGAAGAATTAGAACTTACCTTGTCTGTGACAACACGTGGTCACGGACATGTGGTCGTTTTAACTGGTCCCTAAGGGGCAGAGCTGAAATAACGCGTGCACCTCGTTAGCACATCTCAATACCTTTCTTCCCTTCGTAAAGTTTGGCTTTGAAACAAATGCAACATTTCTGTGAGACTTCTTAAATTTGGGGAGGAACTTGAATGCTTACTTTTTACAGATTTGTTTGTTTGTTTTCCATTTCGGAGACTGGGCCATTAGAGGCGTAATGCGACTCTTTGGCCTGTTTGCGGGTCAGCAGCATCCACGTCTCTCACCAACATCCGCGTCAGACCGATTTGAGACGCTGACGAGATAACAAGTATAGGTTATAAAACATAAAGGAAGCACTGTACAAGTGCTTACCTAATTGGTACATGGTTAAGTAAGCTCTGGCTGCACAGGTAGGATGACTTTGAAAAGTATAAAAGCCAAGTAGATACGTGGGCTTTGTAACTCGTACCTTGCAGCCTTTTCAGCTGTGGAGTTCAGTTGCAGAGAAATCAAACCCTTGTTCTAGGCCACACTGGAAATTCGTGGTGTCAGAACTGGGATTAGAGGTTGGCTATTCTAGATTTTTTTTTTTTTTTTAAATCTTTTGTGTGTGATTTTCACTGGGCTCTACTGCGCCTCTCGTTAACTGAAAGAAAAAGATTGATGTCAGTGGAAAAATGTGTACATTACAATTCTCCGTTATTTTCACATTTTCTAAAATCCCTTAACTCATTAAAGTTCTGTAATTTTCGAGCCAACTTAACCTGTGAATGCATACATACGCACATTCTTACTGATGTAAATAACTGCTTGATTTACTGGCCTGGCTGCATCCTCCAAAATCACTTCAGACAGGGGCCCTGCCTGAGCAGATTGCTTTTATGGTCCTCCTGAGGAAATAGGAGTCTTGTTCCGCCCAGGTGCCGTACCGCGAAACGCATTTTTCCCCAGAGAGCGATGAAGTTCCTTCATTTGCTGCAGCGGGATCTCCTTGCTGATGGAAATGCCGTCGCTGCGGATTGCAGACCTGGGAGAACGCTCTTCCCTATCCCCTCTCCAGCGTGCCTTCGCGGAGCACCTCCCTCCAGGCTCCGCACGGCAGCGTCCGCGCTGCCTGCTCCTCCTCTTTCGCACCCTGAGCTTGGTTTTTCAAAGACTTCCCCCCCCACTTCCATGTCCTTTTCCTTAATTTGCAGGAGGAGGCAGCTGGCCTGGAGCCACGTGAGGAGTAATTAAGGTTACGTTAATCCATTCACACTTCTTGCAGAGTGAACACGAACTGATGGGAATCTCCCAAGAAAAAAAACCAACGTACCCTCGAGTCCTCTCCTCTAGGATGCTTTTCTAGAGATACCCCCCAAGGCAGGCCATGATGCTGGTTGCTCCAGAGTCCTCGCCTGAGGTTCCTTCTCCTTTTTTTCATTTAAATAGATTTATCCTCCTCCTCACTAATGCCGTCAATCTCTTTGCCCTCAAGAAATGGGCTTGTACTCCATCTGTGTAGGCAGAGTGCTCGCGTATTAATTGGTAAGAGCAGTTACAGCGTGAGGCTAAAACGGGTTTCAAAAGTTGTCGTTTTCTGACGACTTCACAGAGGTACGCCTACATCTGAGTGACCCGTGTTTGTTTATGCCACAGGATATTGAGGCAGTCTCAAGATCGGAAGGGACCAGCGATGCCCTTACGTCAAAGACTGCCTGTACTTACCGTGCCTTTTCTAAATGCATTTGGTGGTCGTGACGGCTCCTGAAGAGGCTTCCTGTAGGCACAAGGTCAGACAGCCTCTTCACGTACAGGCTTGTTCTGTTAAATGCCATAGTCTGTTTTAAAGGACCATCTCCCCTTTCAACAGTCATCTTGTTGACAGTTCATTACTTCTTCGGGAGGCATTTCCAGATTGGCAAGTGCCTGTCGGATGAAACTAGTTTTATTCAGACAAAACACATTGTTCTTTGTTGACGTAATGGACGGGTGTCAAATCTTCTTCTGTAGCTGGTTATCACCCATCACTGTTTTCCCCTCCTCGACAGTTTTCTTTAGAACTGAAGCCGCTCACCTGTGCCCGGGCAGATGATGTGTGCGATCTCTTGGCAAAGCTGCCCAGTAGCTGTGGCCCTACGGGGGGATACTTGCTTGGGGGGGGGAGGTAAAGGTAAGCCAAAAGTAGCCTAAAGGTGCACCCAGCCTACATAATATTGAAAACTTAACTTCGTGTATTGCTTGAAGTATGAGCAAAGTGTAAATCTACCCCAAAAAATCCCTCAAGTGCCTTCAAACTGCAATTACTACCAAGAATGCTGAAGAGAGAGTAACTCCAGTTTTGCTCCCCAGGATTGTTGTCTCGGAGCTCTCCATGCCACAGAAATACTGACGCTTTCACAGTATTTATTTTACAAACATTTATTTGGTTTTTCTCTACAGTTAAAAAGATACCTGTTAATAAAATTCGATAGAAAATTACCAATAGAATATTTTCTTCGAAGCATAAGGCATAATAATCCTAGTGGTTTAGGTAAGTGTTAGACTTGAGAGGCTGGACTTTGTTTGTATAAATATTTCATATTGTCCCCAGTAGGAAGAATTTTTGTTCCACATAATCAGCCAATTTGGAAGGCAGATTTCATTTTGACAACCTATCTTTTTTAATTGAAAAATCAACCACCAAAAGATGATGTGTTCTATTGCTATTCTTATTCTCTCAAAGATGAGAAGACAGCTCTGCTTTCTGGTTTCTAGGTGTCTTCCCTTAAGTTTTATTGGATTCTCTCGGATCCTTTACAGTAATCTGTGGAAACAGATTAGATTTTCTTTTTCCTCCAAGAATTGCTTTTTTCTGCTATGTTTAAAAGAAAAACAAAGTCACTCAAGGGGTAGGGAGGTGGGAGGGGAGGTGCAGGGAGGGGGTGTTGAGGTGGTGTTGAGCCTTTTCAAAAGAAAAAAATCCGCCTTATTAATATTAAAAACTTGGAAGAAACAAAATTGGGAGAATCTGGATGCTTTTTCTGTTAAGAATCTCTTCGCTGTCACACACTCCCTCCTCTCGTGTTCATCTGGTTTTTTGCAGTGTGGAATTCAATACTTCTTACTAAGTCAAAGACCAAATTTTCATGAGTATCTATTTTTACTTTTTAAACTCCTAGTGAGAAACACTTCGTCTCTATGCCTGGTTCTCCCATTAGCAATGCTGGCGTGCGCAAAGCGAGACTCCGCTGAAGTAGGCGTTCGTGCTGATTTAAAAATGAGACGAGAGCTGGCTCTAGAGCGTGAACAATCGCCTCTCTGTAACTCCGTTACTGAAAAATATTCCGTGTACTTGGGAGGGATCCATTGAAAGAGAAACATCCGATCTGCGAGCCCTCGTGACGTATCTCCACTAGACTCGTCAATCCCGCCAGTTCCGTGCTGCCCTTTCTTCCAACCTATTCTGATTTTACTTCCTATAAAATCTCCCTTCGCCCCTAAATTTTGTATAGGTTCACCTTCTGGTTTTGACTCCGCGGGGTGGTACCTCTGGGAGCTCTTACAGCGCTGAACCGAGCGAATGACTTCCCGTGTGTTTCATTCTTTCTTTTTCCTTAGGTCTTGCACCGAATCGCTCTGTTTATCAGCGCTGGTACTTCCCACAGATGCGGCAGTGTTTTAGCCCGTTAATTACTGCGAGTGAAACTGAGGAGTCATTTTTGGTTGTGCAACCCAAGAGCCTGAGGAAAATTCCTGGTGTCTTTTGTCAGACTACCTCTGCCCCAAAAATGGCTTTTCAACATCAGAACTGCATTAATAAAATGTTTATTTAGCACCTTTCAGGTTGAAGGATCCAAAAGCACTTTACAATAACTACACACATCATCACTGAAATTCATCCAAACAGAAAATCAGCAGACAACTCACTGCATAAATTCCAAAAAGAACAGACTTTTGACCAGCCGCTTGGCCGGAAAGCAAAGTAGAAGCTCTAATGACCTGCAGACAATAGGATTCTGATTTTGGTTTGGTTTTTGAAGGTCTCGTCTGAAAAACCTGCATGGCAAAGCTGCGTTCAACCCAATTTAGCCACCTCGGAAAACTGAAGATTTGCATCAGCCCTGCCAAGATTAGAATCTGTGGTGCCAGGGAGTCTAGCCTAATCCTAACCTGACATTTAGATGACTAAGCCATCACCTCAAGGTAGAGGACATACCCAGTAAATTCAAGTTGCAAGTACATAGTAGCACAGTGCTGGTTTTTAATCCGGAATTCAGCTGTTTATACACGACCATCCCACACGTACAGTACGCCTCTTTAACAAGCACCAGGCATTAATTTACAGTCCTGTAACTTCTCCAGCTTTGGGGGAAGGGGAAATGCGACCTTCTGAGCTTTAGTAGCTAGAATAATCTTTCCAGGGAAATAGTAGAAGGCACTTGGCACGACTGAACAAAGCACCTGGAAGTTCTCTGTCGGGAATGACCCTCATTCCCTGGGAGGACAGAGATACCTGCAGTTTTTCCAGCTGTAATGTTGACAGTTCGTAAGGAGTATACGCCAAATAAATTCTGAGCAACGTCTCCTTTTCTACAGAAGAATTCTCAAATGCTGGAAATCTCATGAAGAGACACAGCCCAGTTCCTCCCCGTTGCAACTCCACAGAAGAACTTGGGCGTAAATGTGGCTTTGTTACTCCTACATGCGTCTCCTGACTGTAACGTTGATTACGTTTTTCACTTCAGCAAAGAAAAATTATAAGGCTATTTTTATACAATTTGAAAGCACTTAATACAAAGTTACATGAATACACTGCATCATATGGCCTATCCGTGGAGAAAATACTGAAATACTACCTTAGGGCTGTTCAGTACTAGTTTTGTCTTTCAACTTTTTATCTTAATACTAGAAAATATATAAATCATTTACATGACATTATGCAAAAGAAGGCACAGCCGGTTATAGTTTACACAAGCACAATGCATAATATGCAGGAAAAGGGATTAAAAAGAAGCTTCACATCCTTATTAGATACATTGTTGCAATCCATTAAGAAAAGTACTTCATCAACAACAGAAGTGTTCAACACTTGAGAGCTATGATATAAAAAAATTATAATTCATTTAATGCAAAACAGATTTATATATACTTTTATATATAAACACTGTTTAAAAATGCTAACATAATAAAAGTAGATTATCCATGTAATGAAAAGTGCAAACCAAAGTAATAGAGGGTTTCACAATGTCCTTCTCATGACACAGGAAAAACGAGCCCATAGGAATGAAGTGTTAAATCCACCAATAAGTCCTTGGCGTGATGAGGCGTCATCAGGATTTCTGAGCGTTCGGAGACAGCAGTACTGGAGAAGAGGCTCCGTCCAGGCTGGGGAGTGGCACTGGTATGTGACCATTTAGCAGAGTTGGAAACTGTAAGAGGCCAAAAGGTAAAAATTACTCTCTATCTCAAAGCACTCGGCCCAGAAGCACGTGCATTTAGCATGAGCAACCCGCTCCAGACGGTTTCAAGACTTGTCATTTCTATACGGGAAGATACATACCAAATGCCTGCATCAGCCATTAGGAATGTAAAACAGAGGATGAAGCCTGAGTAATTTGTAAACGTACAGGGATGTGTAAGTCTAGTATGGCTATATTTTATATCAAAGTTCACATAACAACACATCTGCCATAACTCTGGGAAAGTGAATACTATAGAGCAATGTTTGTCATCCATTCTGCTTCCAAAAATGTGTTTCAATCTACAAAATGTTAATTAAAATCCACCCTTTTCACCTGCTCTGCATAAAAGCAAAGCAGAGAAGAGCTTTGCAAAAGTGAAAGTTGAGATATAGTTTTAGGGCAGAAAAAGTACAATTGTGAAAACAAACCATGGGGCAAATTACTCTCAAGTAATTACAGTTTCTCTCTGTATTCAGCAAGAGAGTGTAAACTAGATACGCCAGATCATTTAGTATGTGAAGCGGAATATATTGTAATTTAGTATTAATCAATACATAAACCATATATTCCTAGTTCACGACAGCACCCTGACTGTAACTTGCCTGCAGTGGCGTGTATTGACTAGTTCTTAAGACCTGACCTAAGAAAAAGCACAGCAAGTAGGCGGAATAAACTTGCTACAGCATGAGGCGGGAATTATCCCAGTGGCAGATACCGATCTGGCCTCGAGGCCCGGTTCCCCGAGCACACCGCGCTCGGTTTCTGCTGGCTTGAGAGAGACAGAGCTGAGTAACAGAGCTCCCGACTTCAAGTGTCTGGTGTATTTTTACCCCTTATCAGATTAGTCCTTCAAGAGCCAACTGTGGTGTAATCAACCCCTGCACGTGCATATAATCTGTTTATAACAGGATTACTCTTCCACTAAGATGTTAGTTACTGATATCTGTCTTCCAACGTTCAGTTGAAAATCACGGCGAGCAGCGCAGGCTCAGCGGCGTGCTGCGGGGGGCTGGCACCACGCTCCTGGGGTGGCCAGGACTGGCCGATACCTCTATTGTAACCAAACCTCAGGAAATGGGTTTATCACTTCTGCCAAGAATCATTAAAACCCAGAACTTGATTACAAGCTCTTGCTTTTCTAGTCTAGGTTTCTAAAGACAGACACGTAAATTACCATGTGTTTCATGTGATGTCTAAAGCTAACAAAAAGAGGGTTGTGCCATCTTTGGTGTCTGCCGAGGCGGGTGGCATGCTGGCACTACAGCCCGAGATGCAAACGATGCTAATGTCACAATTTCATCCTTCCCCTGGTCTCCACCCCAACCCAGCTCTCTTGTTCTTCTTCCTGTTGTCTCTGTAGCCCCTGGGGCCAGGACGATGCTCTTTTTATTCACACGCCTCCATACAGTGGGGATCTGGGACTTGACTACGCCCTCTCAGCACTACCGTCTATACAGTAGTAACAAAGAAAACACACTTGATTTAGTTAGCACTTAATTCCAGCTACCTTGGTAGCCCATAAGTTTGGCTGCATTTTCTTGAATTAACCAATTCTGTGCAAGTCTCTCACTGTTCCAGTTATGTGGTAATTTCAAAGTAATGACGAAACATCAAAATGAGTCTAATTACACAGCAGCGTGACTTCAAAGGGAAGACTTTCCAGGTAGGTCAACATATCAAGGTAAATTGTGTGAAAGAAGACTTCAGATTCCAGTGATGCTCTACATAGGCTGCAAGGGTGTATAGGCATAGGTGTACGGGAGTTGCTTTCACCTTATAAGCATGAAGGAGAGGTTTAGGCCAGTTAATAAGCACCTATGTGCTCTGTGAGGGAGTATGCACGTAGTTGTGTCCAGCAGTGCCAGAACAGGCTCCTCCTGGTTTGTTAAGGGAGGGACCGTACTTTCCCCTAGGCTCATCCTGGGCTTAGTTGGATCCCATCCAGGTCCTTGTACTTACACTAATACTAGTACTAAAAAACGGTAGGCAGTGCCAAGCAGAGTGCTATTGTGAAAAGCAGCACACGCTTGAAAGAAAAAGAAATATGGGAGCCTGATCTCTCCTCCATGCAAGCCAGCAGGCAAGGGTGCAGAGGCAGGCGGGCAGCTGCCCTGGCCTCTAGCTGCTGGCAGGATTTTTGACTCCTTCAATGATGACCAAATGTTCTTTCAACTCCCAGCGTGAATGACCAGGTGAAAGCAAAAGCAACTTGTGAAGCAGCTCCAGCTCTTTCCTCCATTCCCTGACTAGCTGCGTGGAGCGTGGCCTGGCTTGTGCAGGCAGCCCGGGGAGAGCTCTGCCCTGACGCCTACATGGGCCGACCCAGCGCTTCTCAAGAGGGGTTGGCTAGGCTTCAGCTGTGGTTGTCGTTTCCTATTTGGCTGTTAAAATGAAGCTTCGTGCTCTACAGATGTGTCATTGTGGCCTTTGCCTGAATCAAACATCGTTTATAGAAGGCCCTTTGGGTCTCTCAGAAGGGAGAGAGCCAAGGCCACTCTTCACTTTCAGTTCCCACGGGGGTGGCCATCGTACGTCTATACAAGCTCATTCCAGGCCATGGCTCAGACGCTTCCCTCTCAAATGCAATGTCTGGCTGGTTTTAACCATGTGTGCAAAACTAAGGTCCAACAGCGATGAATGAGTTTATCATCGGAAACACAAATAAGGAGCCCGAGGGCTCCGTGCTCAGCTGTCCCACTGGAGGTAGGACTTACCACGCCAGTGAGGGCCGTACCTGAGCAGAGCACTTGAGCTAAGGCCCAGCCCTGGAGCGGGCAGTCGGTCTCCTTGAAGGTTCAGAGACTAAGCCAGGTCCCTGTCTAGCAGCAGCCCCCTCCTGTGTTAGTGCTGGCCCACCACAGCAGCTGGGGCGTTTATTCCAGGGGTGTCCCTGCATTCTTCAGCTGCTCGGATGGCCATCAGCTTCTTGGGCTTCTTGCCAATCAGCTGATCAGCATAATTTCTTCCGTGACTTACTGAATCAGCTGTTCTGCAGCAGCTACAGCTGGAGCTGCTAATACCATCCCCACCATCCTCTTCCTAAGCCTCGAGTGAACGCTGCAGCTGAGTGCTGTGGCCATCGCAATTTACTTAACTTTTGTATTTACCACATCTCCATAAACTTTGAGATTTTTACTCTCCCAGTACCCATGAGAGAGAGGGGACAATGCTGCCTTTCTCCTGTTACATACGGAGAGGTCGTGCTCAGAGGTTTGAAGTAACTTGGTTGAGGACACGTGGATAATTTGCAGAACTGGAAATGGGGCCTTCGGGTTCAGAGTGCCTTTATTGTAAATACAACTATGCCCTATCTTCCTGAGTGAGAAGTAGCTCAAGACAGAAGGATAAACCTGCACCCACCTTACTGTGTGAGACTCAAGGTGTTCTTGGTTTTCCCAGAGTCCATGTTCCACCACTCTCCTGGCTGATCCCTGACTGGTCTCTTCCTGAAGCTCCGAGGGCTCAGTTACCTACTTTTACTGGGGTCCAGCATTTATTGCTGTTTCCTTCATACAGTATCTGTGTGCTTGCTGCAGTAGACACTGCGCTGTAGGTTCTGACTGTGCTGCCAAGGGTTTAAGGAGGGTACAAGTAAATAGGCCTCTCTTTAAAAATGCCAATTAAGTGCCATATTGTCTCAAACTATTCGAGAAGCTCCAGACTGATCTGAGGAGGTGCTCCCCTGATGTCTCTTCCACGTGTGCGCTTTCAGAAACGAAACCTGTGTGTTGAAAAGACCTACCTGGAACAGAGTGTTTGGTCCCTGCAGCCTGGCAGGACTCAGAGGAGCAACAGGACTGAGGCTGCTCCAGAAATGAATGCTAGACAGCAGCGGGCTTGGGGTCAGCAATAATCCATTTGGGGTCTGCAAGACAAAAAACACCCCATGATGCATGATTCAGGAGTTACAGCTCCATACAGCAGTCACAACCCCTGAAGCCTTACACGTCACCTGCTGGCGCTTTCTCCCAGTGAAGTCAGACGTACAGCATGCCGAGTGTACTGGCCAGCAGCAGCTGCCCATCCAGCCCAGCATCCTGTCTCCGCAGCGGTCAGTACTGGATACCTGCACATTTAATATTCCTTCATATGCAAATTGATTTCACTTCTGTTGCGATTTGCTTAAGGAGAAGCACAGTTACTGTTTATTTGAACCACGCTCATGCAACTGTATAAAATACCACGCGTGCCCCAATGTCTGTAAACACAGCCTAGTCTCCTTCAGAATAATTTTTTACCTTTTGAAGGGCAGCAATTGCTTGAACTGACTGCAGCTTTTGAAGCATTAATGCAATTGCGTGTGGAGCCAAAGGAGCTACTGCTGCCCTTTGAAGTTTACTCCTCTGATGGCGCCTGTTCAAAATGGAAGAAGATTCAAGAAACTGGCAGTGCACGGGCTGACACAGCAAGAGGCAAGTGTAGGGGTTGGATACCCAGAGGGACTGCAAAGAGCACAGCTAATTATTTGAAAAGAACCAAAATGGCAAGAACTAAGAATCCAAGGCTTTTCCCAGCTCGGAGGTGGCTCCTTCCAGTGCCACGGGGCACAAGGAGAGCTGGGAATGCTCTCAGCACTTCTATAGCACAATTGGAGGGGAGGTAGAGCTAAAACACATGTAAATCTCCATTCAAAGGAAAAGTCACGTGAATTATTCTGTATCCAGAGTAACTTTTATCTTTCCAAAAAAGAACATGAAAGTGATGTGACAGTTTTGAACAAAGTGTTTGGCATAATGAGTTAATCTCACCAGTAATTTTGATGCCAGTTATCAAAATCAGTCCTATTTAGCAAAGCACTTAATGGAATTTGAGTGCACACTTGGCAAGTAAGTATGTGTTTTGCTGTGTAGGACAAGTGCCTCAGTGCTCTGCTGAACTGGGGCATCAGTTTGTCCAGAGTTTAAAATATGTAAAGAGAAGATAGCAGATGGAAGATACGGAGTATCTCCCCCCTAGTAACCAGCACGTCATGCATTCTAGTACCTGCTAGCTTCCCACCCAGCCAGAAATGTAAACTCTGCCTCCCACATACGGCAATTGCAACCGGGGGTTCACTTAACAACTGCTTACACCACAGGCTGTCCCATCCTGTTGCTAGGACTCTGCGGTGAGCAGGCTCAGAAAGGCAGGTATCACAGGTCATGTGGATTTTCGACTATGACGGACCTATTATTTGCGAAGTGGTGCCTGAGGGATCGGCTGTGGTGTTCGAGGCTCTGTGCAAACACACAGGAATACAGAGACCTGCTCTGACGTGCTTGCACTGGAGTTCACAACCACATCAAACAATTAGTTTAACACCAGCAGAAGAGATGGGAGAGACAAGGAGCAACAAACATTAAGGCCCTCCCAGTGATTCTGTCCCAAGGCGTCTGAAAGACTGTTTAATACAAAGAGCTTGGCTGCTCTTGAAGGGGCCAATTTGTCTAAGGAATCTCAAAAGAAGCGGGGTTCATGGAGAAATGTGAAGGGAAAGGACACTGCCATCTGAAGAAGGTGGATCAGAAATACCAAATCCTGTGGAAGAAACCAAGGTTGTGTCTAAAGGCTGCGTATGTTGGGAAAGCAGGTGAATGGGGAGAGAGGAAGGTTCTGAAGAGGCTTGAAAAGGGAGGATGGAGCTTGGGTTTGATGCACTGAAAAGTTGGAATCTGGAATAGAAGGTTGCCCAGCCAAGGGGTGAGCAATCTGGCAGGTGGTGTAGTGTGAGCTGCAAGGGGGTAGAGCTGTGCGCTGGGAGAACCGCGAGATCAGTGTTCATGCAGTAGAACAGCAGGTACGGTGGTCACAGGAGTACCCAGGAGGTCAGGGTTTGGATATATTTAGATGACATTAAAAGGGGCAAAGAGTGGATGGAGGCCTGGCAAGGAGAAAATTTCTGTCTTGAGCTGATCAAGTGACAGCTCCTGTCAAGATATCTGAGAAAAAATACTTGACAAGCAGGCGCTTGTGAACAGGCTCCTTCACCAACACCCTCTTTTCAGGACCATGGTGCTTTCACAGGGCAGGAAAATGGCAGTACCAGTGAGAGCACCTTTCCTGTGCCGTGTTACAAGCTGATGCTCCGCAGGCAGAAGGCTCTCGACGGGGATTTACGAGACTGACAAAGAACACACCTAATTAGGTCAGGATAAATACTCAGAGATCTACTTACAGGAGAGCCTACTAACCTTAAAACCAAAGATGTAAGCAGCAAGACCCAGCAACATTCGACTAAGGACACAGTATTGTGCCAACTGTACTAAAAGAGCTCCACTGAGCTATGTCGCGCTGCTTTATTTTTTCTCTAAGAAACTGCAGATATCCAGAACTGAAAATGCAGTTCTTGCGAGGACTTTTCAAAATACTAAGGAAAACTTGGAGGTGTTTGTTCCTACCTAGATACAGGCAGAACAAGTTTTCAGAGAGAGAGGAGATTTGCAACTGGGCTGTCCTCCATTCATCTCTGGAAGCGTGTTAACATGCCTAACAACAGCGCTAAGCAAAAGCTTGCGTCCTCTGATGATCAGAGCACTAATGTCTGCAAGCTCTGCCAGAGCCAAGAGCCAGCCAAAGCAAGCCTCCAAATCTGTTAATATTTAATGCAAAAAGAGCACAGGGCCTCCCAGGCTTGTTCTCAGTATCGCCATCAGCCAAACATCAAAACCACCAGAGGAAACGTAAGTGTAAACAACACCACAGCACAGGCTATCCTTAAATTACGCACGGAAATTGATGTGTCACTTCATTTTCTGCCCTCATGCAGCTGTACATCTGGTATTAGATGTGGAACCCAGTGGGAAGTTCCTACTTAAAAAAACGTCATTATAATCTAAGCATAGGAACAGTTTAAATAGAAATAATTCATTGCAGAGAGGGGATTACGTTAAGCAACGATGCTCATGGCTCCTGACTTCTCTGACAAAGAACGCGTGTAAGTACAATCTTTCTTGTCACTTCTAGCTGTCAGATAACGGACAAGTGCTGTCACATGTACATTACTTCCCAGGTCATTAGGCACGTGCTGGAGCCCGGATGGTGTATGTGGATACAATACAGACCACGCACGTGCTGGCTGCAGGCCCACTACTTTGTAAGGAAACAGCATGTTGTAAATGTTACAAATGCTAAAGTAGAGGCCTGAAGAAAAAGACTGAGTCAGAATTGTATATCCACATTGGCCAAGGGAGAGCCAACAAAAAATAACAAGCATAAGTACTCTGTAAAAGAAGCAAGTACTGAACAAAATCTAAATATCTCTCTTTGAAGCTAACCAAATGGAAAGCTGACACTTCTCTACCCAAGTGTGGTACTGTATGCACTGACATCTTCAAACCCATTTTTCTGTTCTGAAACTGGTTGTGCATATCCCATGCCTTTTCACAGGGCTCCACCTGAGGGTCTTCCTTGTGACTGGCAGGTACAATGGAAAGCCATCTGAAATATCCTCTCAGGCAGCAGGACCTTCTCTGAACCTGCAGCGCTCTTGGAGCAGGAACTGGGTCTGACATCCTGTTCTGCACCTGCCCCATGGGAGTAGGTGTCTACCACTGGAACATGATAAATCAGAGATTGTTTGAGATATGATGCACGTTCTTCCTAGGAGAATGGGATGAACTACAGATTTCCAGCCTAAATTATGGCTTTTGTTATTTTGCATTGTGGTTTTACAGTTACCTGAACACAGTTATTGTACAGTTTTTATTTTATATTCACTACATGAAGTATTTAGGATGCAGGGTGCTTCTTATCCACACTGGAAATAGAAGGCTAAAAGAGAGGAAAAAAGCTATGTTGCTCTATAGCCAAAAGTTTAAATAAATGGACCCAGGGACTACCCTACACAGGTGCCATCTGCCTCTTCTGTGGTAGGACAACCTGTATAAAAGATTTGTAATGGCATTAAGTCGGATAACAATCATCACAGCCTTAGCTAGCCATCCTGCTAAAGGAGAGCCACAATCGTCAGCCTAATTCCCTTCAATGTCTTTCAGGGGTTTATAGAGAATGAGAAAACTAAGTGTTCAAAGAAATAATTACAAAATGAGGAAAGAAATCTCTGTTCATATTGAGTTTGGGGGCAGCAATAGATTAAAGCAAGCTTGTAATAACTCATGCTGTCATTGTGTCTGGTTGGCATCTGATATGATTTATTTGTCAGATTTGCTCCCTGCAAGCTAAATACTTACGGTGGTTATACCACAGTTAGAGGTTATGACAGTCTGTCAATGCACCTCAATTTTGGTTTGCCACACTTCTGTTCTTCCTGCCAAACATAACTTCACTTAAAGGCTTTACAATGTCGAAAATGACAGATAACGGCCCACAAAATCCTCTTTCTTTGCGACACAACCTCCTATCTCGGTGGCCTACAGGTGTGTCTGAACTGCAATGGCTTTGCACAAACTTGCTCTGCAGCCAGCTCAAAAGCTCAATCAGAGCAAGTGCCGCGCTGGCCGAGGGCACTTGCCGACGCTCTCACCTCTGCCAGGCCTTCGTGCCGTGCAGGCACATGATGCTGCCCGCGGCCAGCTCAGAGACCTCCAACCTGTGGCTGCACTGCAGGCATCATCTGTGCAAAACCTCTTCCAACAGGGAAGAGGTAAAGGGATTCTGGATACAATGTGACCCCGAGACAGTCCGAAGTAAATGAGAGCCTGTGACACATGCTTTTGTATTTTTTATTTACTGTTCAGTTTGTTTCATTCAATGCTAGTATTTCTATCAACTTGGGGGGGGGGGGGGGGGGGACACGATGTTAGGGGGTGTTCCCCATTGGGATAATTTTACTCTTGGATTTTTTTGTCTAATTTTGCAGTGGCAGCATAAGACAAAACTCACCGATGAACACACCAGGTCATTATCTATGTGATTTTCCTCTTCTCTGAACTGCTAGATTTTTTTCATAGACTTGCCTGAAAATGAGTACTCGCCATTGACATTAACACAAATATGTGATTAAAAAGAACAAAATAACCCACTGGTTATTCAGTAGGTGTCTGCTGAAAGGAAACTCTGGCAAGTACTCTGTGGATATGTAAAACTTTGGAAATTGAAACTGGCTCAAGAGTCTTGTCTTAGAAACCAATTAATTTGCTCCATATTCAAATACTAATGGAAAGGTCACACTGTTTGCACGGATACAACATCTAGTAGAGAAATCTAACCAAGCATCCCACAATGCACACGCTCAAGCTGTGACCTACAAAAACCCTGTGTTTTTCTTCCTGGCTTTTTTCTGCTTGTTTTGTAGACCTGAAGGCTGGTTTGAACTGATAAGTGATTCACTCTTGTTAACTAACGGCTGCCCATCTCGTTATCCTTCCACGCAGCCTGTCAACTGTGACGGCTTTTCCCACACTCACGTAGGAACCCCAGGAGGAACCAACTTTCCACCCTTCGTTCAGACCTCTGTTATGTTTCCCTCTTCCCCATATGGGTTTTTTTTGCCGTCGGATGACAACAGACCCATAGAGCTAATGCTCTTGGCCACACGGAGGGCATACCCAGCTAAAGCAAGGGTACAGGAGACAGGCAGGTCTTACCTGTGCAGTGAAGAAAGCTGGAGTCAGGGACCCCGAAGGAAGCGCGGGGCTGTTGAGGGCGATGGAACCGATGTCGGTGCTGGAGAGAACCATAGGTGGGGCGGAGATTTCCAAGCCTTTGGGTTTTTTAGCCTTTGGGGGAAGAGATGGAGATTTTGCCTTGGAGCCTGAGGAGAGGTTCAGAGGCTCAAGGGAATCTGAGTCGTGGCAACTGGACTCGAGGAAGAGGCTCCTGTGTTCTGCAGGGAGGGGTGAGGTGGGAGACAGAGACGGCGACCTGGAGGAAGATGATGATGGAGATGAAATGCTGGCACTGTTGGGTAGCATTAAGGAAGATATTTTAGCTGATACTGATGAGCTGAGAAAAGCAGAGGCAGCTGCTGTTTCGGAAGTGGAAGGCAACGACACCATGGGCCTCATAACTTGTTTGTCTGTTTTGTTTGTCACAAATCTTATAACAGTCCGAACTTCTTCGACTGGTGTGTTTCCTTCTGACTTCTCCTCCAGTTTTTCTGTTTTGATTGGCTTGTACGGGTCTGGCTGGTTCTGCAGAGAGTTGATAGTGAAAGAGGAGTACAGGCCAGAGTGGATATATTCATTACGGCTTGTGCTTTTCAGTGCTGACAAGCTGTGCTTGTGCTGATCCCTGCTCTCGGAAGGCATCTTACAGTCGCTGTCCTGCAGCAAAAGGCTCTCTCTGCTGATTTCCACAGCATGTGGATCCATTTTTAAAATCTCAGGAAAGGAGACAAACTTGTACACAAATTTTTGCCCGATCACTTTCTTGATGATGTTCTGCAAATACAAAAGCAGATGCTAGAAAGATCAGCATTTTAGAGGCACTGAGCACAGCAAACATAAGGGAGTTCACAAGGGTAGGGAGGCACTGCTCCCTTCTCAGGCTGAGCAGGTCATTTCAGTGGGGCTCCTAGTGCTGCTCATCCTTGGCTCATTCCCACACCTCTGCTCAGCCAGGGAGGGCACCCCTGCTCCTCATGGTGCCTAACAAAATCACCATTACTAGGTGATGAAGACCTAGTGGGCTGGTTTCCCCTCACTTCCTCTGAGGCAGCTTGAGAATATTTTCTTTCCAGTAAAAACAATTTTGCCGCCTTGCAGACTTGAGCCATGCCACCATTTGCATTGCACAACGAAGGCAAACTCCTTCATTTCTGACACCAACTACCCTGGAGTATGAAACACTCTTGAAATGTCTGCAAGGGACAAAACCACTGCAGCCTCCCTGCTCCAGTCACTTACCCTCTCTTCCTGCCTGTGTGCAGAAAGATTGACTTGGGCTGACTGTCCTTCTTTCAACAGTCCTGAGCTATGTCTGTGACAAATGCAATCATTTGCATGGGCTGGAAAAGTACTTGTGTCCTGCTGCATCCTCTGTGCTACCTCCAGGTTTGCATTAGGCTCAGGATGCTCACTGGTGCAGGCAGAAGGTTTTCCTCAGTCTAAACTGACTACTGAAATTAATTATTGAAAAAAATCCCAAACCTCTCAAAGGTTTGCAGAACTATTTATTTTTTTATGCATATTTGCCATAATAAAAGTGTGCCCTTTAGGGAAAGAACCGATTCCCCTTTCATGAGGGTCCCGTTTCCAGTCCTAGCTCTCTTCCTGCAAACCCAGGTATGCTGCCTGCTCTAACACAATGCGCGGTATCCCCGAGGACATGATGCGAGCTACTCTGCAGAGGCACTTTATGGCACCAGGTGCTGGCCTGGCCTAGGAAAACGACTGGAACATTTACCATGCTAAGCCAAGTGTTGTGGAAGACAAGAAGCATTATTCCATGAGATTTCCATAGTGATTTCTCTCTTCTTGAAGCCCCTGGTGGAGAGTTTGTCTGTAAGTCACCTCTGAAAAACCCTTTCCAAGAAGCTACCTTTTAGTGGGGCACACATCTGTTGCACCTCCACCTGATACTCTGCAGACATTTGCTTTGCTGTACATATAGCAATGTAAATATTTATATTATTCCTAAAAATCTCATTTGTTTTGCATTCTGCCACAGATTCTGAGACCAGTAGAGGAAACATCTGTTAAATCGATATGAAAATGAAAAGAAAGAAAGAAAAAGAAATGCAAGAATCATCCCTATTTATATGTGGACAGTACCTAGTTCTGGGTCCTTGCAGTGCCTGCACTACACCTTTTTTGGTCACAAAAGCAGGGCTGATTTTGGGAAAGAGGAGTCTGCACTTGGGTATCAGAACCTCCTTCTGTCTTTCAGGTGAGCTACTCTACTCTGTAATTCTTCTATCTGAATGTCCTGGCATTTCTTTCAGGCACCTTCTTGAATACAAAATTAATCCTACAACGAGCCCTGGGATGCAGCTTTGCTTCATAGGTCAGGAGCTGTGGCACAAATTGAGAAAGTTGTTTCCCAAGTTGATAACAGGGATCTGTAGCAAGGAGGAGAATTAAATTCAGCAAGGTCAGACTAAAGGCACAAAACTACCCTCTTCCATGCTGAACTGTATGCATGTCTACCCACCTGGCGGATCCTGCAATGCCTATTTTTGCCCTCCAAAAGTTCAGGACATATAGTTAGCCCACAGGATCTCAGTCTGCCTGAGCTTTAATTCCCATGGCTTTGGGCTTGGCCTATTATTTTTTTTTTTGTGCTAATTAGGTGAAACCTTGGATGGACACAATTTTTCTGCACTCTCAGTACTATTCTTGAAAAAGGCAAAACCTCCAAACTACTCACATACAAAAAGAAACACCCCAACTGGATTTTGTTTTCTTTTTTTAATATATATTTTTTAATTTAAAGTAATCCCTCCCCTCTGCTCCCAGCAGCTTTGAGTTATTGTTACATCAAGCACTGACAACTACTTGGAAAATGTGACGCCCAGCAGAAAAAGATTGAACATATTTAAGGATGGCACTTTTACACTGGTGCAGGCTTGAAACAGGGGAACATTGCTATAAAAAGCAACTGAACGGGCTGGTGAGTTTATATTTCCTCTGTCATCATTAGATATATTTTAAGGAGGTCTCTCAGTGCAGCTCCTCTGACTCCATAAGCCTGCAGCAAAGGCCCACTTAGTGATGGCTGGAGATGAAAAGGATTCAAGTGCAGATCCCTCAAGCACTTCACAGGCTTCTCTTAAATGTGGAGCCTGAGGAAAACTCCATCAGCATGTAAGAGAAAATAAGGATGCAAATTTATTAAGTGCCTCCAAAATGCCACTGACTTTTCCAAATTTTTTTGACAAATAATTTAAGTGAAGGTAAAAAGCAGCTTATTTTTACCATCACCTCAGTGATCTGTCAGAATCATTCTGAGCTGTGGACGATGGTTCAAACCACAGATGACAGTGACAGGCATCATGACAAGCAGGGGTTTTCCACCCTCAGTTTGAAAGGGCAAAGAAGGCTTCCTTGTATTAAGGACTCCATTTGCAGGGAGACTAGATCACTTGCTTGGTAGCAGGACAGTAAGTATATGTGCACATTTAGCCCTTTTTATTTGTTGTTTGAATTTTCTAGGTAAATTCCCTCATGGGCAGGCTTGCAATGAGTGCTAGTGGCTGCCAGCCAGGGCTGCAGGGAGCTCCAGGACAGTGCTGCCGGGGAAGGCGACTGCTGGGCCAGTGCAGCTGCTGGGGAGGAGAACTGGGCAACCAGGCCAGGAGCAGGGACTCCAGGCCAACAGCTTAAAAAAAAAAAAAAAAAAAAAAAAAATCTTATCAAGAGACAGCACTCTCTGACATTTAGGAAGAGGGCAGGGAGCTGGGAATGCCCCTCCTGTTGGCTTCTTGACTGGTTTCATCACTTGAACACTTTACACTTCCCCTCCTCTGTCCCCTGTCTATAAAACAGCAACTACAGCAAACATGACCACCCCCACTGCAAAGTGCTTTGGAAGCTGCCGATATGAACCAGGTACAGCACTGCCTGCCGTCTGTTCTAGCGCATCAGCCGTGTTAGGGAGCTCTGGCTTATTCATGTCTCATCACTTCAGGCGCTCACTTTATGAGCATCTCCAAAACCAGTTCAGAGCAGGTGCCTTACCCAAGTGCTCTGAATCATCAGCTGGAGGGACGGGTCTCTCCCCCTGCCCTTCTCTACAGACCAGCTGGCTGAGCTAGATGCCAAAGACTCAGTGCCCTGGTTCCTCCTGCAGCTTAAACCAGGCTATAATGTGGTTGGGGGTTTTTTGTGTCCACTACGCATATGCACTACTTTTGCAAGCCCTCCCGAAATACAAGGAGGCTGTTTGCCCAGATCAACAGCACACGACCTCTAGTTTTCTTTCCATTTTTTTCTTTCCCCCTCCCTGAAGTTTGCCTGTATATCGGTGCAACTCAGACTTTGGTTCCTCTATCGTATGTTTGTGTTTTATTTTCATCAGTTCTGACACTTACTCCCTGTTCAAGCCCTTTAGAGCTAAGGTGTAACTATACTATCAGTGTGACACAAGGATTTTAGTGGCTTGGCTCAAACCTGTTAGCTAGCAAGTTTGCTGGCTGCAGGAGCTACTTGAAGACTGAGCTGGGAAATGGGACCTAGTTTCTAGTTGAAATTCAGACTAATGAGGGGCCTCAGGGGCAGGAAGACAGACTGGGACTTTTTTCCTTCCCCCAGGAAGTGCCCTATAATCAGGGTGCCCAAGATCTCAACATTTATGGCAGAACAGGATGAACTTGTCCATAGGTACTAAACATACATAGGTACTTGGGAAAGAAGGAGAAGGGCCAAAACCGTAGCTGCTGCACTTAACTCCCATTTGGATGTGTTGCGAGTTGTCTGGCTCCAAGAGTACTGAGGGATGCAACACGTGTGGGGACACCTAGGCTATGAATTCCTCACAGGACTCTATGAGGAGGGAGCCAGGCTGCCTCCAGCTATTGGGAACCCTACCCAGAGAGAGGGCTGCTCACACTCCAATGTCTGAAGTACGTAAGCTGGCAGGAGGTACCTGTGGCTGCATGGTTTGCTCCAAAAAACAGGGACAGCGTCCACATTAGCACGTGCAGGCAGGCAGATTCTGTTAACATACTTTATGCGCTTATGCTTATTATACTGCATGCGTAGAAGCTAGATTTTGAGTCATTTCAGTCTTTCTTCATCCCACTCCATCTGGAAGGCAAAGGCCGTTTCTCTGGCTGGCACCTTTGGCCAGGTTCGCTGTACTCTCTGCTGCAGTTCACTGCACATGCCTTTCCTCTCACATCAAACATGAACTATTTGTCACTCCATTTGGGGGAGGTTCTTGGGTTTTCTCCTCTACTCATCACCTCTTACTATCAAATTCTTTACTCCCATCTTTCCATAAGGACAGCACTCAATAACCACTTTTATGCCATTTCAGACAAGCACTTTCTTGACTTCCATACATCACTCTTGAAAGAAGCTCCTTCCAATTCTCTATAAAGCTATTTTCTAATGCTCCTTCAAGTATTTCCTTATAACACCTCTTACCTGTACCACTACAAAACATATAGCTGGTACTCTAGCACCATCATACTGCCATTGTTTCACTGTAATATTCTATTTCCCCTCAGATAACTCGAGAGAAGACCTTCCCAAAAGTAAAACAGTAGTTTCCATTATCACTTTATATCCTGAAGTTCTGTAAGCTGACCAAGCAATGGACCCTCTTCCCAAGACAATTCTTCCACACTGCCACCCACACTTGGGCATTAAAAATAGGCACTAGGAACCAGGCTACTGGGTCTGGCCTGTTATGGGAGGAGAGGGAATGCCATGGGTACCTCTGAATCCTACAAGCACCTGAGGAGCTCTGTCCCCTGCACTGCACCAAGCATAAAGAAGCCCATATTACTTATATACTACACATCATACTGCCAACCCATCTAAACAAGCAGGCAGCCATTAACTGAAACTAAAATGATTTATTCTGTCTTTAGAAGACAGATTGAATAGCACTCACTGAGTAAAGCCTGGGGCCACATACTGTTCAGAGAGGATGCAAAAATATTGAATAGCTGCTCATCGCAACAGTATGTGACTGTGTAATTAAAGATGCAGCATAACTCATGCAAACATTAAGGTTACCCAGGGAACTGTGATTCTTGCATTTCCTAACTTCTGAGGGCTTGACTTCCACAACTGTTCCATCCTATTAATGTCGGTATCTGCATGTAATTTCCTGGATTCGCCCTCCTTCCCTCAAAAAAAAACCCCTTATGGGGAAAACTCACTAGCTTCCCTCTTGTGGTATCACCTTGAAATATTCATGGGGACCTTTAGTATTCCTGAAAACTCTAGACACTTCCAAAAGGTATCTGTCATTAAAGCTATTGGAAAAACAAAGTAACTGGGCAACTTCAACAAAAAGAAACCTACTAATCCTACTTACAAAGGTATTTTAGTTCTACACATCAAGCTGAAGTGCTCTGCATGGGAATAGATGTGAAGGGTTTCCTTGCCTGAAAGCATTGTAAGAAATTTCTGACTAGCAGAAGTGTGTAACACGATGGACATGCTGCTCAAGCTGTAGGTAGAGAGAGCGCAGGATGCCTTTCCTCAGCGCTATCTGTCATCTGTTCTGCTGCTCTGTTGAGGCAACAGGGGAAATGCATTAAATAAAAAGAGGGGAGGGTAATTTGGGTAACAAACGAAACAGGAAATGGAAAGTCTTCAGATTATCTACAAACCTTTAGCAACCAGAATCATGGTAGCGAATTACAATGAAGACATGCCACACCCTACGTGAATTTAACATAAATCTAGCCATCAGCCTCAACAGCACATCATGCTTGCTTTCAAAGCCAAGCTAAGGAACTTGTCCTAATTGTGTTATTTTTCTCCAGTACTGGAATTAATTTACTTTTAAGTTCAGATGAATCAGATGATGAATTTTAACAAGCCAGTGTTCCCCCCAAGCAAAACGGCAGAGCTCATAAACCTCCATTTATCCAGTGATTGGTTTTTATTTCTCCACGGTGAATGATTTCAAAGACAAACCATGAAGCAGTAGCTCAGTTAAGTGTCAGCTGTATGCAGCAGCAGCAGAGGGCAGCCCAAGAAAGGAAGGCCCATCCCATGTGCCACCATCATTTCTAAAAAATCACTGCCCTCTGCCTCAAACTCACATGCTGCCAGATCATTTGGGTTATAGGTAGAGAAGTCCCTGTTGATAATTCCACAACCCAAATGAAGTCTTCTCCAGAGTTCTGCCTCTTGCCTTTCCTGCTGCCACTCCCCAGCCTGCAGCACAATGTTTATCCCGTTTGCCCAGTGTGCATCCCATTTGCCCCAGCACATCCAGCTGCCAACACATCCATCACGGCCAGCAGCAAGGGAGGGGACAAGGATCTCAGAAAGCTCCTTAAGGCTACCTCAGGGTCTAGACTGCTCTTGGTTTATCCCACAAATTGGTGAATGGTCCAGGGGAGAGGAGTGCAAAAGTCTGAGAGAGGCTCTTTCACCTCACTAGCCCTTCCTCTTTTGTTTTGCAGAAGGGAAAGAAGAATGCCAAGGAGCCTTTCCTTCCCTCCTTGACTTTCTCCCTTTCTGTGCTATGCAGCATAGACTGAACTGAAGGCAGAGGAAGCGTTTAGGACTGAACCCACTGCTGAGCACTCCCTGCCAGCCTACAAGGATTTATTATCTGCTATCTTACGCCAGTATCTCTCACACTTCAAAACCTGCAGCAAGTTCCCCTGTTCCTCTGCACCCTTCTAATAATCTGCCTTTCTCCACTCCCTGGGAACCAACAGGACACAACACACCATACCCACACAGAGAGTGAGACGCTCCCACTGTTTTCTGCTAAAGGGGTTACTCCTTCAATTTAAATTTCAATAGCTGTGGTTTTGGTTTGGGGTTCAAGCCCTGATCACGATACATGGGGAAGAAAGAGCTTATCCTTCTTTCCATCTAGGAGCTATGACCTCCATTGGGCTGCAGAATTCCTGGAAAAAATGGCCAAAATCCTTGCGCCACACCTAGATAAAATTTGCAGACAGAAGAGAGAGAGCACACAGTCCAAGAAAGCAGCTGTAAGAACAGCAAGCAATCACCTCAGCCAGAGCCCTGGTGAAGAAACTGTACAGCCACTCCTCTGGCAGATGCTGTGTGAGCAGAGACAAACCAGATGACGAAGGTGTATGTGTGCTGGTGGGGAGGGGGCAATTGAAAACAGTACAAGGGTAAAAAAAAAAAAAAGGTTAAGGGATAAAAGAAGAAAGGGAGCCTCGAGTAAGGAGCCATTATATTCCATTGATTTGAAGAGATCAGAGAAATCTCAAAGGACAAGTGCTACAAACACCTCGTCCCTTGTTTTTAAGCAATGTCTGTTCAGCCACTAACCATGTATTTGGACTGTGCCTGAATACGCTGTTCATTCACCAGCAGGCACTCTGTCTCCATTGATCCCTGTCAAGTTTATAATCAGAGGGGCTGGAGTCATATAATGAAGCAAGCTTCCCCATGCTGAGCAGCAGCCTTTTTAGCACTTAGTGAAGGGGAATTCATCACACCAACTGCTTGGAACAGCCGCTGCACTGTCCTCTCTGAATCCTTTTGTGCCTTCTTTGTCAAGCCACCTTTGAAAGATGTTAAGTGGAAAAATCTGACTTCTAGTGGACAAAATACTAAAAACATTTCATTGCAGAACTTACAGCTCTAAATCTGAAACTAAAAAATTCTTACAGGAGAAGAAGGAAGCCTTCCAAATTCCAATGCGAGCAATAAAAAGTCTGATCATCAAATTGTGCGAATTTAATTTGCAATCAGCATGGGTTTTGGTTGCTGTGTTAGACTGGCTGCATTAGCACCCAGCCCCACTGTGCCCTTCAAGAATTAGTGCACTACAAATAATACATGACAACAGTACTCTGAGCTCAGTTCAGGAACAATATCTAGTTTCCTCTGCCTTGTGCAGGCAGCAAGCATGCCATAACTGTGCTGAACACTGGTGTTACTCCTTGTATAATCTCATCTAACTGCCTGTTCTGAAAATCAACATGAGAACAGACCACTGAGCACGGCTATGAAGTTTTCCTTTTTAATATACAAAATCTATAACAGTCCTTCCTTTTAATGTTAATCTTCAAGAATATAGGAAGTAGTAAAACCTATTAATTTAGACATATTATTAAAAATATCCACTTAAAGGGATCTAATCCTGAAAAGATTTAACATTAATTAGTAAAAACAATATAATGTTCATCCAAAAAAGCTGAAGAAACAATTTGGAAACTCCTTGAATTTGCTGGAGTCTAAAATTGAGAAAGGTGAATATGCAAGATATTTTAGCACCTCCGTATTTGTGTTCTACAATTTTTTCCCTTCTAGTACCTTGACACATCTGAGAGACTCCCTTTAAATATCTTTCTGTTATAGCAATCTAATACGTATCCTGGCTACTCCCTGTTCTCATTTTTGCATTCTCTATTGTACTGTTGCCACCTTGCTTCATGCTGAAGAATAAGACCAAGGACTAAATGTCAAAGTGAAGGACGGTTTCACGAGAGTGACAGTGATCTTATGAACTCCCACTATACTGCAGAAATTTTATTTTCAGAGGTGCTAGCCACCGGTAACCTCTACTGACCTCTTCTAGATTGTGGGCGTACTCATGATCTCTGAAAATCAGAAACAAATTGAGTGATCTAAATAATTCCAGATTACTATGTTCAATATGTTATTATTTCAGATTTCAGTTTTAAGTAGAGAGGTTGAAAATGGAGCTCTCAACAGCCAACAGCTCTGCACTAAGTGTATGCCTACACTATCTGCCTGTAACCAGCTTCTGAGAGCGCGCAAATAACCACAGCTTGCCAGTTATAAGGTTGCTGCCTAAACTGTGCTGACTCCTTGGGTCTTATTAGTTCTATCAAACCTCAACAGATGTATCCGTGAAGGAGGGGCGAAATTCAGTAGGTCTTGCAAGGGCAGAAAAATTTGACGAAGAAACCCCTACCAAAGCACATGTTCCGCTATTTTGACTTGAGATACCCAGAAGATAAGTTCCCACGTGGGAGTAAATTTAACATTCTACAGCAAATACAGTCTTCACCTGCGATGAGCTCAGCATGAGACTACTACTACCTTGACAAACAGACCCAAACATATTCCTGCTCTGACACCCACCATGTGACCAGCCGCTTTTCCCTCTGTTTGCTACTCTTATTCTGAACTTTCATCCAGTAAGACATCACATTAGTGCTGTCTCATAAACATTGCTGCTAATTAAATGATAGCAACATATAATCTAGAGTAGTGTTGAAGCTAACACAGATTTTGTCCTAAAATGACATAGTGGAAAATTTCCAAACTCTTAGAAACACTGAGCATTAACAAAGGAACAGTTACAGTGAGATCCTGCTGAGGTAATACTGCACTGTCATAACTGCAGAAGTGTGTCAGCGTTGCATTTCCAGCTAATAAACTGGGACTCAATACAACTGTAGAAAAGATTTACCAGAAAGCTCGGGCAAGACTAGCTAAAACACCGGCCAACAGGATCTATGTTCCAAAAGATGTGTCCCATGAAAACTGTGAAAACTCAACCCCGCCCTCTATGCTGTATGTTTGTGTGTCATTTCCTTGTTCTGACATAGGTGATACCTGCTGGTAAAGCTGCCACTCTGCCTGCTGCATCACAGTATCTCTACTTTCTACCACCTCCCTGCATTCCAGAAGATCCTATGCAGGCTGTAATAATCAAACAGTTCTCCGTTATCAACAGTTATTTTATTGTTGTCAAAAGCTACAGAAAATATTGGGTAGCCAAACGCATAAACACATGAAAGCATCAGTAAGTGTAAACCTAGGTCAAAACCTCCCCTCCTCAGGAAAGGGGATGTGCAGTGTTTTCCTGTGCGTCTTTTAGCTGCCCTCTTACCTCCACTGTGATTGCCTTCAATACTGTTGTCTGTTGTAAAAACTAGTTAGAGGAACTTGTGAATAGCTTCCACAAAGAGGTGAAATATTAAATGGTAGTGTTTCTATTTTCTTAGTCTGCATGAGAATAACAAAATTTACCTTGTCATAATAGTATCTGAGCGCTCGGCTCAGCTTGTCATAATTCATATTAGTTTTGTTTTTTCTGAGTCCCCACAGCTTAGCCACTTCTTCTGCCTTGAGAAGCTTGAATTCGCCATCATTAGACGTCCAGCAAATCAGGTGCTCATGTTTCTGGTCTAGCAGCAACTGCAAAAGGAACTGCCACAGTGTGATTGCACTCTCCATACCTACAAGGGACAAAGGAGAGCAACAGTGTGAAAAACATTTGGGAGCAGGTGTTCCACCCAACGCTCATTTCAGTAATAAGCTCTGTGTAGGAGTCGTCCTACGTAATTGAGCAAAGGAAGCTACTATATCATTTATAACCAAACATCCACAAGACCTACAAGTCTTGCACTCCCGTTTCAGTATTTTTTCCACTGCTATTTTCTGAAGGGACACATAAAATAGAGTAAGTATTTAGAAAAGCATTGCCCGCATAGTTCACATGGTACAGGGTCATCTCCTGTTGGTGTGTTCAATTCAGTGTATGCAACCACCCTTCAAAGGAACATATAGGGGAAAAAAAAAGGACTTGATGTAACTATCCACTGAAATGAGACAAAAAACTGCTGTTTGCTGTCATGAGAAGTATACTGAACTTGTCTGGATATGTCACTGTGAAGAAGGGGAGGAAAAGGGAAGACCATAGCAGTTGCCTTTGGTTAGAGGACCAGAAACCACACTCTTTCCCCCTCCCACCACATGCATCCGCCTTCCCCGTGTCATACAGCCTTTGTGTATTTTGTTTCTTCCAGGGCCTGAAATGGCTCTTGCTGCTTCTGTTTGCCAATTCAAATAGCTCAAAAGATATTATCTATTTCGCAGAAATGCTGAAAGTTCAGTACACTCAAGCACAGTAAAGTAAGTGATGTTTACCCTGAACCTTTCTCTAACAGGGATCTTTCCTTTCATTATCATCCATACGACTGAGAACTAGGACTATTTTTAACAATGCCCGAGTCTCAATTCTAAGGTTGTTTTTGAATATTTTTTTCTCTGCTAACTGCCTGTGCTACTGAGCCCTCCCTAGAATAAACCTTTTTTTCAGGCACTGCAGTAGAAGTATAAACTGAAGAATGATTATATTTCAACTCAGCACAGGCACATACACAACTTAGAACTTGGAAGAGTTACCACTGAAGACACTTTATTATTGTAATGAAGATGTAGCTAAAATTGACCTTTTAAACTACAGAACTACAAAATGAGATTTTTTTCCCCCACTTTCAACAACATTGCCAGCCATAGCATGTTAACAGTGTATCAAATCACTTTTTCTTGGCCTCTCCTGACACTTAATTTGGAAATGTTATGTCTAACTAACACAGATTTAAAGATGCTGGTATTACTGGGTTAACTGACTGTGGTGCTAATGGGGCCAATTATTACTTATCTTCGTACATGTAACAATAGATATTTTTGTCTTTATCTAAACAAGCTGATGATTTTTAATTTCCTTGCTCATTTTGTTTCCTAATATATTACTGTCTGTGTCCTAATAAGTTACAGGGCCAGAATACGCCAGGCTCCCTGCCTGCCGTTTCCCTGGGTGTGCTGACCACAAGAGGGCACAAGACTTCTAACTATCTGCCACATGGAACAGTACAGCAGGCGGCGGGGGGAAGATTTGCCTCTGCAAGTCTGCCCCAGCACTAAGGAAATCACGTTGCATAAGCTTCACTAGTATAAAGGAAAATAAATTGCATAAGCTTCACTAGTGTAAAAGCAAGTTAAAGATACTAGAGAATGTTGTCAATAGTTTTACAGAAAAACGGAATTTGGAGCTCTGTTTTGGTCCAAATAATTTCTAAGTACACTGGCCAAAAAAGGGTTTGCAGAAATAATGATGGTTTTATTATCCCTGCAAAAGCCTCATTTCTCTAATTAACTGAGAATCCAGTCTGAATGACAAGGACAAAAATACCTGTCCCTGACACGCAGCTGTGTAACACAGCAACTACACAGCACCTTCAAGAGACAGCAGAGGCTCCCTGGACTGTTAAGTACCCTTGAAACCGAACTGCCTATATGGATGCTTTAGCACTTTCAGAAGTTTTGCATTTGCTTCATTGCATTTTTTATCACTTTATACAAATCCTTTTCCACACAGTGTAAGGCAAGAAAAAAAATTTATAGCTAGAATTAAATATACCTGAAAGTTACATATTTGCTTTACAGGCTTTAAAAGTTCCTTTAAACTACACCATCTGTGCAAGTATTAACTCTTTAACAGATTATTTATCTGTAACATCATAGCTAATAAAGTACCCCTATTAATCTGGCATCACATATACATACTTTGTCATTAATATTTATACATTTTGCAACTTATTTCACTATACATGTGTAGCCATATACAGCCATATTGCTTTAAAATGATCTTAGTTTCTATACCTCACGTATTACACAGCTATACTTCGCATAATTTCAGCTTGTATCCTACAACTCTTCCGAACAAGAAATCACAAACAGAACTTTTTATGCTCTGGAAAAATAAACTCATAAGTAGCTTTCTTCAAAATTGTATTAAAATGTGTACAGGTGTCCCATGCTAGAAACACCTGTTGGTAGAACTTCAGCTGAGGAAATTAAAGATGGAAGGGAGTTACAGCAGCACCAATACAAACTCCACCACCATGCCATTAGCCAAAACAGTACAATATCTCAGACATGCAATTCTCTCATCCAGACCTTAAATTACACCTTCCTTCAGATCATCAGCCATCATGCCTCTTCAGAGAGTTTGGGTGGAACTGAACTCACAGTGAAGCACATTTTGCTGCAGTCTCCTCCATCCCCATTCGCCTCTGCCCGAGAACACTAACAGCTAACGTTGCACTACACTTTCCATTATGAACCTGTTTTCTGATGCTTATCGTTTGTAAAATGTAAACAGTTTTGGATTCCATTTTACCTACTGAGTGTGGGCCTCATGGTGACTCAGCCATAGGCGTAATGTAAAACACACGAACAGCGCAAGCCTGAGTGAGAACATCCTCCAGGAGTACCCACTCCATACTATCTGTCCCGCTGACTAAGGAGAGGTGACTTCCATCAGGTCATTATATAAAAGGTTCCTGCCACCTTGTTCTAAGTGGTTCAGTTCTTGGTGATCAGTTCTTCAGCCAGCTGAGACACACACATAATTTCTGGGGGGCACTTCACGTGCTGGACCCAGGGCAGACGGCTGTGGTGGGATTAGATTTAGGCAGCTCCTCACCACCCTGCCTGCCTTACTGTCAACTCTCCAAGTGTGTAGCTCTGAACAGGCTTTATAAAGGACCTGCACACCTCAGAATTCAGCATCAATGTGCTTAATTGGTACGTGCATAAATCTACTAGGTATGACTCAAGCCTGCCCATACAGAAATGAGATTAAAACAGCTCAATGCTGCATTGTACTCCATCCCTCCATCTGCCACTGAATTCCTGTATAAAGCTCCCCATACTGCTTGTATAACAACTGTATAGATACGATTCCTACATGAGGCAAATCATGCAAATTACATTTTAAGCTGATCCTTAATTGTATGGTCCTTTTCTTCTAAGCACCCATCTTGAGGCATTCAGGTCTGAGTTGCACTGCATATTCACAGCTGTAACTACCTCTAACAGAAGCTTTGTGCTCAGCATATACGGTGATGTAAAATCTTAAATACTTTGAATTTGGTAAATTGGTGTTAATCTTTGCAGCTCAATTCCATTCTCTAAAGTGTGATTTGCAGGGGAATAGTAAAAATCCAAGGTCCTGCAGTGGCAGGATTTTTAAACTGATGCAAAATATTTCATTTCTAGTCAGGTCAACAAAATTATTAACCTGCCTTTCTCTATGGGCACCATTTTGGGGTTCCACAAAGTATTAACTATCCTCTTGGGAGGACTATGTGGCCACACAGTGTACTAAGCCTTAACTTGTGCTTCATTTGAGTGGTGGAGCAAAAGAATCACATGACAGATGGATTACAAGACATGTAACTTAACCAAAAATGTGCTACCTGTATTAAAAGTTACTATAAATTATGATTGGGAGGAGTCAGAAATCTTCAGAAAACATTGCATTTCATTTATGTATTTTCTAATTCTTCTGAATTTTTACTGACTCAAAGGGAATTCAGTGTCTTGCCTTAATTTGACAGAAATAGGTGTTAGGAGGTGGTCACTTCCTACAAGGCATATATTTCACATTTCATTCAACTCTTTATTAATATTAAATAGTAATAATAAATATTCCTGTTACTTCTGTGCTCAGTACAGGATTTGAATGCTGGGCAATAAATAATACATGGAACCACATACTGAATTACATGGATTAGAAGAAAAATAGTTTTAAAGAATCACTTATTTAGATAGTGACATCCACCTATGGTACAGAATGAGACAGGCTACCTATGTAAGAAACATGTATTTGGTGTCATGGAAAGCCTAATCAAAAT
Source organism: Phoenicopterus ruber ruber (assembly GCA_009819775.1). Taxonomy (NCBI): domain Eukaryota; kingdom Metazoa; phylum Chordata; class Aves; order Phoenicopteriformes; family Phoenicopteridae; genus Phoenicopterus; species Phoenicopterus ruber. The sequence continues at coordinate 52,535,386 of CM020215.1, read as the reverse complement.
TCATATAGACAAAAGAGTCAATTTTTTCATCTATTAACTTTAACATGTGGTTTTGCCATCTTACCATTTTTTAAAATATTTATACAATGCATTTGACAGTCAAAGATATTTTCTAAGGTTGACCTGACCTAAATAGCCTAGTAATTTTACTTTGTGATCAGTTCCCCTACCGCTGATGCATATAATCACTGGCATAGATAGAAAGAATTATACTTGGAAATGCAGTGTTAGACGGCAAAAGGATATTTCAGGACCGAGTTTTCTGAAAGTCCATTTCTCAGGCAGCTGTGACAGGTAACCACAATGACACTCTCTCCATTACCAATTTACATTCTTTCAAAAGTGCCCCCCCGTACAAAGCCTACCAACTGCATGATCAGTGTGACACCCAATGTGATCTCCACACATCAAATTTTAAGTTCAGGATTGATGCAGGAAGGAGGCAACTCAGAATATCTGTGCTGATAATTCTGCCCCTATTCATTTCAACCAAATTAAGGGACTAATGGAAATGCTTAAACTTGGAGCAGCAGCAAAGTCAATACTTGAAGAGAGTAATAGAAAAGGACAGAGACATCCACAGGACAAAGCCTCCCATCTAAGAGATAATTTTCCTGTAACAGGGGTGCCCAAATTCCTCAGTTAGGTGAGGGGCTCATATCCAAAGACTGGCTCTCCCCTTAGTGTATGGAGCCTGACTTCTACCAGCACGAGCAAGCATTATGAAAACATTATGCAAGTTACACTAGAAACGGTTAAGACATACGAATACACATGCTGATGAGCTGCACTACCTTTTTTTTTTGACTAAGACAATACATACAAAATTCTGTATGACAAAATGTCGGTAAAGTGGCATTAAGGTCCAAAAAAAAAAAAGTCATTAATCTGCTGGGCAAGACAAAACAAGTAAGCAAGCCATGTGAAATCCAGGCAGTAGAAAACCAGGAGGCTCAGAGACAAAGTCAGCTAAATAAAAAGCTCATTATCAGAAAGATTTATGACATGAACTGTGAGATAAGTAGGATACTCTTTGGGGCATTAAGTTTTGTAGGACTCTTGCATAGGAAAAGCTAGAAGAAAAAGGCAGAAAGCTGGACAGCAGCTCTGTAGCATTCAGAACCTCTGCAGAGGTCCTTACCTTCCATACAACTGTTAGAGCTGTGTTCTTATCTTCCATTCTCCCACATACTCCAGGTTTCCTACCTGGATTCTTTCTCCCCACTCTATGTTAGCTCCCCCACAGCCTTTCTAAAATAAAGAGATATACTGCTGATCCTGGACAATCAATGTGAACAAGTTCTGAAGGCTAAAACTAGGAATCCCTCCAGGCATTAGGATCAAAACCAGCCCCTTGTTGCTTTAGAGGGTCCACAGAGGAACATCTGGGACTCTGAGCTATAAACCAGGTCACGGGACTTTGGGCAGAGGAGGCACAGCTGAGTGGGACAGACTGGCTGGGGAGCCCAGAGGCTGAAAAAATCAGCTGGAGATCAATTAAATCAGGAAGACATAAAAGGTGTTAGCCAGCATTATGCACTATAGGGTAGTCACAGAGAGAGGGTGATCAGACATGTACATGAAAAGGATTAAGAGGCAGAGTCAGGGCAAGGAAATTAATTTCCCTTAGCGTATGAAGAAACTGCTGATTCCTTCTGTAGCCAAAGCAGCTGCAAAAGATTCAGCTCCTTTTTGTACGCCCCACCACAGCAGGCACACACCTCCACTTACATTTCCCTTACAGGCAAGTCTGAGCTTTTGCAAGCACCCAGCATTTCTCTGTAACAGATGCCTTTTTTTTTTTTAACTTTTCGACTGCTTTAGAAAACGTGTGTATATTTTTTGTACGTCCATTTACTGCTTTTGTATCCTAATTCTGGCCAACATCACGCTTCTCTGAGCAGCGTGACGTGGGGCATTGTTAGCTTCTCATTCACGTTAGCATTCGGCTTCCTTTATTTCTGCAGGTTGCAGCCAGGAAACTGGAAAATGGGCCACAGGAAACCTGGCCTCCTACATCTGTCCCAGTTTGTAATAGCAGCTCTGGTTTTATTTTTCTAAGTGTCTCAGGTTCATTTTAACCCTTGAGATGACTGCTGCAATAACACGTGAAAGAACCTGACTGTTTTGTCATTGTATTTTTTAACCAACGTTTCTCAATACTAGAAATTGAGATTTTGGTAAAGCATACTGATTTTTAAAGTATAATAACACTTATAAAATAAAGTTATGTGAGTTTCAAAAAACTTCTGTTGGAAATTACCAAAACGATTCCATTCCGTAGTGACAAATATCAAAGACTGTATTTAGAGAAAAATACAGAATAAGGCAGTCTCTAGCTGTTTCAGCTATATACATTTTTAACATAGTTCTAAAGTGAATGTCCATATGGAAAGCTGAACAGCTTACAAATCCTCTAGGCTGATTTTTCTCTTTTACATTTTAGTTTCTTAAAAAAATTGAAGCACACTTGTATTTGATTACAGAAGCAAAAGGGTGCTGATCAAGAAAAGATACTTTTCTAGAATAAACAAAAAAATCAGTCAGCCGTAACATTTTCCGCTGAAAATTCATCTGTGTAACAATGAGTATATCATGAGAGGTTAACGACAACTGCCAAATCTGCCCAAATGTTTGCTCAGAAACATTTGAAAGAACAAGGCAAAAGTCTGAGTCAGTCCTCACACTTTATTTCTCAACAGAGATGCTTCAAGGGTGATAAATAGGATGTGGTTGGTGAAAAGTGAGTGATTCTGCCAGAAAGGAGGAAAAACAAATATCAATTTGTTTACTCAGAAAGTTTTCAAATACTCATCAAAGGAGATCTTACTGTTAATTTAATTGGCCTTGAAAAAATAAGCTCGCAACTAAGTGTGTAAATATACCTGTTTTAACTTGATGCAGAACTTTCTCTGTTAAAGGTAATAAATCAAACTAATGGTGCAACCCATACCCAGGGCACTTTAGGGAACTGACTGTGTATGATACAGAACGCTGGTAATTTTTCCACATCCAGCAACCAGGACATTTCCTGCCAGAGCATCCTCCGAGTTCTTCCATTGTGTTGAAACTGCAAAAACTTTCTAAATCAGGACTTCCTCCTATTATATTTTAGAGGCGTCTTTCTGGGAAATGCAGATTCAAGTGAAAAAAAAAAAATAGGAATTCCTGCAGCACCACCCAGTGGAAACATTAGAAAAAGTTACAGAGTGCCCCAGCACACAAGTTCCGATTTGCTGCAAAACTACAGCAATATTGCCACACAAACCCAAACTGGTTTAAGGATGCGCCAAAAAAGCACAGAGGGTTTTGCTGGCTGAGGTACTTAACAGAGTCACGTGAGGTATGCCTACTCTGCTGCTCCTCCATAATAGTCTTCTCTTAACTTTATATTCTAACTTAAAAGATTATTTACAGTAATAATTTAAAAGGTCTCCTTCTCAAGCAAGAATACCCACTGTTCTGGCCCAGCACATTTAAAAAAATAAACAGACTCCCGTGGTCAAGAGCAACACAAAAGAGACAGCAGCAAGATCTAGCAAAATATTATACGATACCACCAAGTTCCACTGCAGAAAAGAAAGCATTCACACACATGTCCCATAACGCTTCCAGTAGGTATATTTGGTAATACAATGTCTGCAGTTTTTAATTTTTTTAACTAAGTCAAAGAAAGGCTGAGGCAGATGTCCAAAGGAAGAAAGTTCTGCAACCTCCAAATTAATACAACAAAGGACTGGTCGCCTGCCAAGGAGAGGTGTGATGACACCGCCTCTAAAACACGAGAGTTTTCAGATTCTCTGTAAGGATGCAGCTCAAGAAACAGTTTTAACCCAACTGGAGTAAAAGCCCTTAGCAGGAGGGAATACGGCTAATTGTCTCCCTGTGAAAGGTTTAAAAAACAACCTGCTCAACTATTTCTAAAGCTAGCTGTAAACAGAACTACATAAATCCATAATGTCTCCAACCGTTCACCTTGGGACAGACGTAAAATGAATGCACACTGCTTTCTGTCTGCTCATGTGGTGCACATCTGTGGCATGCAGGCAATACGCTACACTGCAATCTGAGGGACTTCTGCTTTCAAAGCCAGCCCTATATGTTTATTTTCCCCATATGACTTCTCTTACATTTTTGTCGGCATCAGTAGGACACAGATCATGACTATTTGACTGTCCTATATAAAATTTCTGATAGTCCCTTTGATAAATTCAGAGAAAATACGCACAGAAACAAAAAAATAGCTAAAGAGGGCAGAGGATACAGCCTTCAGGAACAGTGGCTATTCTGAAAGTTTACTTGACATACCAAGCAATGATTACTCCCAAACGTAAATATTTTTTCCCTATCTGTACTCCCTTCTTAAACTGAAGTATTAAAATTTCCAATTTTGTGACAGCAGACCGAATGCTTTGTAACTTAAGCTAGTGGCTCTAATATTTTAAATGGTGTATTAATACTATCAACTGTCTCAAATGTTGCTTTTAATACATTTCATATTCAGATTTTTAAACTAATCTTCCCCTCTCAACTGATTTTTCCTAGATTAAAAATTTAGATAAACGAGCAGGTCTTTTTAATTCTGTGAGCAGAGAGGAACCTGGCCAAAAGGACAGGAAATGCAGTCCTGGGAGTTCTGTTCAGGCAAACAGAGGTGGCTGGCAATTTCCGCGAGACCTGAAGCGCAGCAAGATGATCGCAGCTTACACTGGCAGTCAGAGCTCGCCTTCCTATGCACACTGAATTTTCAGGATTTGCTGGATTAGCAAAATGAGCCATTAAACTATTAAACAACATACAGGGTTACCTGTGTATTCTCACGTTGCAAGGGGAATCAGCCATAGCATTATACTGAAAATGGCGTAACACAGTTCAGTAGATGGTAATCTACATACATACAGACATTTTAACCTGGACAGTTCTTTCCCAAAATGTTAGCACTATTGCAATAGTTCTTGGAGAACAAGCCAGGGTGTAAGTTCCTTAGTCATAAAAAGTGAGCAACTAGTCACAGCACTAGTCAAGGTACGTATTTTTCACTTCAAATGCTATTACTTCTGTGCGCAATGGTCTCATAGTAAAAACCTAAATCCAGAATCACTCTTACATGTCAAAATCTCAAAAATCTGCTGTTCTCCTTCTTTCTCAGTGCTAATCAAAGTTCTGATATGCATGTTTATTATGCGCTAAGCTAAACTGAAACGCAATTAAAAGATTCTTATCTTCTGACATTATTCACTTGTCTACTACACCAACAAGAACCTGAAGGTCACACCTACACATTTCCCCTAACATCGTTCATTAAACACTGGAATACCCAACAGAATATATCATAAAATACATGAGATTTCAACCAACAGAAGATCTGGTTGTTACTCTTCTGTACTGTCTGTGTCCTGTGTACTTAAACTAATTCCCATGGCTGCTGTCAATTATGAAGGAGAGACAAATGGGACACTATTTCAATGATTACAGCAAATTTCGCTGTATACAAAGTGCCTAGCTTGCCTATGTTTAGAAGTGACATCAATACACCAACTGGTTTGTTAGTGTCTCTGCTGCTCAGGATATGTAACAGCCACTATTTTGATTTGTACACTGAATCCTGGATAAGATTCCACGTTTAAATAAAACGTAAAGGCTCTTTCTCCTCTCCTCAATTTGGACGAGATTGCACAGTCAGTTTTATTGTACCCTACTCCCAGGGAATCAATCCAGCCTTAATACCGCTCTATTTTGGAAGCATTTGCATCACAGAGCTTCAGTACCGAAGGAGTGCTGCAGTCATACTTTCTATACCAGCCCTATTCCACACTCACAGTTTGCTAAACTAACCACACACGCCAGTTGCTCTGAGCCTGCTCTGAGTCACCAGACTTCACAGAGGTCTATATCTAGAATCTAAACCCACATTCCCATCTCAGCTATATTAGTATGGCACAGAAGAAATTCTCTGAAGGTAGTCAACTTTCTCCAGATTTCACTAACAGAGCTGCAACAGGAATTTGTTCATACTCTCTAAATGCTTTTTAAAGATTGTTTCTTCTCATGAATTACTGTTAATTGCTGGGAAGAGATAATAGTGGTACTTGAGCCTATAAACTTTTTGTTTGTGCTGTATTGTGACTTGACACAACAGAGGCCACTCAACGTTACCACAATATAAACATTTAGAAACAATAACACTCATTAGCATCCTTCCCAAAAAGCTGAAACTGAAATACATCTGATCAATTTTCTTCATATAAAAAAAAAAAAAAAAAAAGAAATATACAGAAATACAGTAAAGAGGTGCTGTCACCACATTAGAGGCAAATGGATGCATAATAGAAATCTGTTTTCCAGATGAACTGTCAGCTGTTTTGCAAAATGAGGATGGGAAACTTATAGGAGGACACTTGATTAAAAACATTTAGATTCTTTAGATGCAGTATATAATCCAAATCTACTCTTTTTTGTACAACTGCGAAAGCGTATTTTACACAAACTTCTTTGCTTGTTCACTAATATGTCCAGAGAAAGACTCACCTTGCAAAGTTGTATGAACAGGACTTAATTCTTAGGTTAGTGCTTAGAAAGCTTTTACCAATTTTGAATGATTGGTAAGAATCATAAAAACTACAACCAAATGATTCATTACATAATTTAACGACAGCTAAAGCTGAAAGACAATGTGTAAGACACAAATTTTCCTCTCCTAGTACCTCAAATGATCTTCAAGTTAGGAACCACAAGATAAAAAAATTGTATACTTTAAAGCTGAAGAAACTACGACAGGGTTGTTTGCATGACAGCCAAAACACATTAACATGTACTAATTGGTATTTGCAAAGATTACCCAAGCTATATTCTGAATCTTCAAATATTGAGCAGTAAATTGGCAAGCAGAGCCACAGATGTGATTAAAATAACTCTCTGAAATGGGTCTGGGGGAAGCCTTAGAACGGGCAGCGTCCTTCACACGCTCAGTACAACCTGACACTGCAAACTTCAGAGCAAAGCTACGAAAGACTAGGAGGATGCTTGCACAGAGCAAGTGAGAGCTACACCAATGCCTTAGTTACATTCAAGGCCTAAGCTAGCATTTAGATGTCTGCAACATACAGTTAGCCTCAGTGCATTAACAGAAGTGCTGATACACTCAAAAATAAATACATGCCTAAGTGCTTCAAAAGATCAAAACAAAGTAAGTTTGTGGCTTCCTACTGAAATTCTTCTCCTGAAGACCCTGAGCTGTATCTACGTGCTCAGATGTAGACAGAGCACGTGGTATAGTCTTCAGAAACCTTTCTTTACATAGCTGATTGATATTTATTTTAAAAGCTTATAGGTGTCATCATACAGGTGAGCAGTTTTCAACACGTGGCCCATGCATGCAGGGGTCAATGGATTCCTCCTGAAGGAGAGGCAAAAGCACCACAGAACTACCACAGTAGGCTCAACTGCAAGACAAGCATCTGCACAACTGCTCAAAAATAATTACGGATCCACAGACACGAAAAGGACAAAACCCAGTGCTCCAGATGATAGTCACAGCAATGCTACTTGAGCAAGCAGGCCAAAATCAGACATGGTGCTGGTAACTGTAACTCCATCGGAGTGAAAAAGTATAATTTTCAGCTGAGTTATATCTGCTTAGCACATGGCAAAATCTGGCCTCCAATGTTCTTAACTGTAATATAACTTTAAAGTAATTACTTAAATATTTAGTTATTCAGTACTCTCTGAGATACTGACCATGAATTATACCGATTAAGCAGATCAACCACTCCAGGGTACTTTTTGGTACTGCAAAAACTACCACAGTATTCATACAAAATTAAAAATGCAGAATGACTATACAGTTATTAATTGGCATTGAATTAGCTGGCAGGTAGTGCCTTAGTGATATTTCCATACCAATGCTCATGGCAGGTATTTTCTTTACATTTTGCTTTTAGAAAAGCAGCAAGTCTCTTTCAAAGAGCTTTTGAATTAAAATGCACTCTTAACAGCAAACCCTTAAGAATTTGAATTCTGATATAATTACTGGCATAGAAAATCACAATGAGTTAAAGAAAGTTTTAAGGACAAAGATGCATTTTCTTTTTGTGAAGTGCACAGATAAGATGTACTTTGTGCTGCTTCTGCTTTGTTTCCATACATGCAGCCTTGTATTTTGCAGTGCAGTGAGCTGGACTTCCTCTACCTACACCTTGACATTCTCCTCAAAATCATGACTAATTCTTTAATCATTCATTATTCAACAAAATACTTCAACATGAGACAGACATACTCAGTCTTTCAAGAGCTCTCAACAACCTCCAGGATATTAGTTGATTCATTTAACAAGCCACAGACGAAGTAAACATCTGTCTAATGATTCAAGACTGGGAGATTCTCTATTGTGGGAAAGGCCGAGGAGAAAGCCATGGTGGATCAACCCCAGGACACATAGTGCAACATGATTTTCAAAGGCCCCTAAGTTACAGCCTGTTGCATGAACCATTGGGTGTGGTTACAAAAGATACACAGCAGCTCAAAACCAACAGTACTCTTTGAAACTGGCCCAGGCTGACAGTGTCCTATAATCAGTGTCACGGCTCTAAGATGGATTCAAGCAGCAGCACCCAGGCATGCTGCACATTGGAGCCACCGCCACCAGCAGAAAACCATGGACTGATAAATAGTCTGAACTGTACAAACGAGTCCAACTTGCTGTATCTTTGTGGGAAGTACTAGCTAATTTATCAGTTCTTTGCTATCTTAGATTATTTACTACTATGACAGAGAACCACTCACCAAGGTAACTGTAAATACATGAGCACACAAATTTTATATGATGTCACCAAGATAAACCAGCTAAAACAACTTTTTATAAATACATGCATCACAAATAACTGTATGTTGGTTCTCCCAGCCTTATCCGACTCTTCTTTATCTTTAGTAGCCAAATGACTTCTTATTTCGGCATCTATTTTTCTTTGATTTTCTGAAGCAACATGTTGTCATGTGATTGCATTCCCAAGGCAAAGATTTGTATTTTCTGCAACAGCTGATGGAACTCAGTGTCCATAAGCATTACAGATACCTCTCTATCTTCCTACATGTAAACATACAACCCTCAGAGGAAGCAACAAGCTCCATCCATCTTGGTGAACCTGCAAAATGACTTTCATTCTGTGCCAAGTCCTCCAGAACAGATTTTTAAACCAAAGGTAGATTTCAGCTTCAGTTACATTAAGTCACTTCAGCAGTAATACCTTCCCATAATAAAACCTCTACCATAACACACCCTGAAGCTGGCCTCCATCCCAAGGAAGGCATTACAATAAGAAGGTAAAGTTTACATAACTGGACTTCATGCACAGCAAAGGGGAATACTTCAGGCTTTGGAGTGAGAGACTTGATTTGCTTTCATGATTTAAGTTTAATGAAATAACATTAAGTAGCAGGAGCAAAGAACCACTGTGAATCAGTAAGTAGTGAGAACTGCTAATGAATAAAACAAAATGGATTTTTGTTTCTACATATGAAAGCATCCATGTGTGCAGTGATTCATAAACACAGTTACGAGGAAGGCTGTAGCTGAGTTTCTCCCCCTGAGATTGTGTTGCTTATTTCAGCTGTAGCATCTAGGTGGAGTTGGTGATATCAGAAAGGTTATAAACCTGTAGGTTTTTCCTTTTTCGGAACAACTCACCGAGGTGATTTGGAAAATCGAGATATAAGCAATTATGATAATATCTCATCCCTTAGCAGATAGTATATATTCTTCTCACACATTTTTGTATTTTGTAAATTAAAACAGGTAAAGAATAAAATCATACTTTTAGTGAAAACACCTTTAAGACATTTTTATTATTTGAGTGGAAACCATCATGCACTATTTGATATTTGGGTTTTTTTCCTGTTCCAAACAGAACTGTTGTATTTTTAACACATCTATGGATTACTTCTCATTCACTCTTTCAAATATACAGAACACACAACCAGTACACTACTGCTACATCTGTTTTTCTAAGAGGACATCAAGATGTTTTTACTTATGCTGAGTGAATACAATATATGAAATTTATATAGTGTAGATAGACCATAAATATATCTGTATGTATAAATGTGTGTGCTTCACCTACACGGATTCAGCAGATGGCACACTGAAATTCCAGCAACGTTTAATGCAGTAAGTGGACAATTTAATGTCCATATTTCAAAGAGAGATAATAAGAGCTAGGGAACACTCTTCAGTAAGAGTTTTGGTGTTCTATGCCACACTAACTGTCCCATAACATATTCAACAGATTTTTGAACATTATGCCAAATAATACACCTCTCTCTCTAAAATTTAGAATTTTACAAAAGAAATAAAACTCCAAAACCAGACAATAGCTCTCACTACCTGACGACTGCATTTGACTGAAACAGAGAATAGGCATTTTCTGTTTTACATACTATTCTAAAAATTCTTCTCTGCCCAACTAGGAAATAAGAGGCATCTGTGCCTGGAGATTGTGTCACTAATCCGCTAATAAAAGTCCTCTGTAAAGTGGTGTTAATGAAAAACTTTTCTGTGCAGGTTGGACATAGGAAGTACAGGAAACACTGAAGATCCTCAAAGGTAAACACGTGGTATACTGCAATTAGTTCTCCATCCAAGTACTACTTTTTTGCACAATATTTGCTAGTTTAATGCTATCACATGAGAATTCAAGTAAGTAGCTAAGTGTTATTTCCTATTAGATGCAATTTTATTCACATTTTTTGACATTTCTTTAGGTTAAAACCCACTTGCAAGCAAGACTCCATTTTCTTTGTTTGCTCCAGACTTTTTTTTTGCAAAAATTTGTTAGCTTCTAATTTAAATTAAAGATCAGTGAGGTATGGCAAAAATCTTTCTAATTCTGAACACAGACTTTTTTCACAACTGCTATGAAAATAAATCATCATGAAATAATTACACAAACCACTAAGTCAAAAGTGATATGCTCAAAGTCACTTGAAAATTAGATACGTAAAGCACCGATACAGGAAAGTTATGTGAGTGAATATACTTTTCAAACATGCTTATCACCTCAGTGTCTCAGCACAAGAGTCTTTTAATCATGCAATTACGTACAATTGTCACAGATGCATAGAACATGGTTATCGTAACATAGCCTTCTGTGTACCCCATTTCTGCATTTCATCCTAGGAAACTATTTATACATAAATTACATTTATTCTGAAATAATCAAAAAGTCTGTATGAGCAAAATATGAGATGAACCATGACTTTCTGCTTGAAATTAAATGAAACCATTGACTTTTGGAGTCCTCATGACAGAAAAGATGCTGCATTGTATAAACTTGTCTTAGCGCTACACCCCTAAGTAAATAAAGATGTAAGTTGTCTCCCTTTCAACTGCAACGTTAGAAAGGCTGACAGGGCTTCACAAAACCCTCCTGTGTTAGGGAACGGAAACTCCTAATGAGATTAGTTGGTGTGTGTGCAGACATTACTTAGCCATGACTAAATGGGCTCTCTTCCTGCAGCCAGTGGAAAATTCAGGGAACTTTTTCCCCCTGCAGCATCAGAGTCCCTCTAACCTTCAGCAAAGCCAGATCCAAAAACAACTCTCCACTTTCTCTCCCTTTCTCTCTCTCTCTCCTCTCTCTTTTTTTTTTTTTTCATTCCCTTACAAACATTTTAAGTGTTTTTTTCGGTTGGTCGTGGAAACTATCTACGTCGGCCAAGGGGTCTTGGGGCAGGGGGTGGCTAAGAAAAGCGGGGAGGGGGAGGGCCGGGGAGAACGCAGAAGACTACAAAGGAAACTGTAAAAAGGAGCAAATATATAAACCTGAGAGGGAGAAAACCACAGAGTTTCTTTGTGAGCTGCAGTGACTCATTTTCAAGATGTTGTCTGCTGCCAGTTTCAAACCGGAAGCGCATGGCAATTAGTCTTGCTGTTTCCAGACAAGCCAGAAACTCTCCCGACACTTTTTTTTTTTTTTTTTCATTTTTAAAGCCCCTTCTGCAGTTTCTGCAGGAGCCTTCTCTTCCCGCCCCCCCCACCCCCACCCCGGCCCCGCTCGGCTTCGCAGCGGCGCCGGGGACCCCGGCGGCGCCCCCCGCCGCCGTGACAGGCACCCGGGCGGCCCCCGCCGCCCCAAACCCCGTTATCATGATGCTGCTCGTACGGGGCAGGCCCGTGCGGCCCCGGCAGCCGGACACCGCCGGGGATGGAGGCAGGATACGACCCGGCACCTCCAAGGGGGCTGCGGGGCGGCGAGGGGTCCGAGGGCTCCCCCCGACCCGCTGCGCCCTGTCAGGCAGCGGCCCCCTCCCGGCCCTGCCTCTCTTCACACCCCGACCCCTTCCCTCGCGCCCGCCCGCCCCCCACACACGCTCCGTCCCCTCACCTCCACCCGCAGCCCCCGGGGGGCGGCGGGGCGCCCGGGCAGCCCTCGACCGGGGCGGGGGGCCCCCTGAGGCGGCGCGAGCCCCCCCCTCCCCAGCGCCCCGCGCTCTCCAACCGCCGCTCCCCAACCGCCGCCCCCTGCCCTCGCTACCGCCGCGCTGGCCGGGCCCGACCCTCGGGCAGGACCCTCGGGTCCCCCGGCCCCGGCTCCGTGTGGGGCTCCGAGCCCCCCTCCCGGCGCTGCCCCCCGGCACTCACCTCCAGCCCACGGTTTGCCCCGCGGTGTCACCCGCGCTGCCCCACCCGCGAGGGGGGCGGCAGCCCCCGCAGCAGCCGCCGGCCTCCCCTTCCCCTCCCCGAAGCCCCCCGAAACTTTGCAGGAGTCGGGGCAGGCGCAGCAGCACTTGTACCTACCCAGAGGCTGAGGGACTTTTCCGCTCTCTCCTGGTACTTTAGAGGGAGCTGGGTAAAATCCCCTGGTTCTCCATGCTGACAGTCTTCTGCAAACGCTCTGTTGCTCTTGTAATGAGATCCTGATTTTTTTCCCCCCTTTTTTTTCTTTCTTTTTTTTTTTTTTCGGCCGGGGTGTGTGTGTGTGTGTGTGTGTGTGCGCCCGTGTGAGAGAGCGAGCAGGAAGTCAGAGCAGTCAGACAGAGAGCCGGCTCACTTCCTTTCCTGCATTATTCCCCAGGCGGTTTGCAGTCTGTGTAAACAGGCTTTTCCTCCCCTCTCCCCTCGCTCTGGCCACTGATGTGCAGCATGGCTGTAATATAAGACACACACATAGTAAAACGGGTAACGGTAACTCCACAGGCTCGCAGGGAGCTCCGGCGGCTCCCCCGACCTCCACCTCTTCCTGTGCTACACCCCTGGGGAGGAGCTTCCCGCCAGCCCAGCGCTTGGCCCACCGGCGGCACTCGGCTACCAGCCGGCCGAAGTGGCTTGGCAAAAACATACCCGCTTTTCCTCGGGTGACAGTCGAGAGATGCTCATGAAGCGCTTGCGAGCGGCGCTTCGCCGTCCCGGAGCATCGTGAGGGGCCTCGGCGAGGAGCTGGCCCTGGGAGAGGCGGCCGTCCTTGTCCCACCGAACTGGGGGCTCAGGTCGTGGTGGAGCCAAGCGTTGGGCACCTCCACGTCGGGTCAGTGGAGGTGGAGGGGTTGGTGGTGTGCGGTAGCTTGCTGGATGTGCTGGCCGCCTTCCCACGCTGGACCTCGCATAGATAGCAAAATACAGAAACGGCACAGCATGGCACAACAACATAAATTGAGGGAAATGACATCTTAAAAGTCAACGGGCGCTCAAATCGTCAAATCTGAGCTGGATCTCCCAGCTCCGGGTGATATCTCAGAGACAGACCAGTGGTAGTTTCCTGACTGGGTTTTAAGTTTTGACCCTCAAGCTGTAGAGTTCAGGTCTAAACTATTGGTTTGGATTTATTAAAAGGGACACATTTCCAGTATTTGGAGTTTACATCCTTTATGTCTTTTCTTGTGTCTCAAATATCTGCATTGTACTGTCTATTTCTAACTTTATTCGGAAATTCTCAGAGTAAGTGACATTATCTTCTGTCCGCCCAGTGCATCAGTGATGTTCAATGCATAAGACTTTAAAATTAATATTGCGCTGCTATTTCTTTTAGCAGTCACAAGATTTATCATTCCAGCACAATAACTGCCGTTCAGAATGTTCTTGACGTGCAATGACACAGAAGCTATGATGATTTTTTATCACTCCATTGGGTTGTTGCTTACGATGTCATTGGGAACAAAAGTATGCTTTGATGGAATTAAAAAGATCGTCACAGTTGGCCACTAAGCATTAGTCAATAGCATCCAAACAGCTGGTGGTGAGTAAATTGCGAGTCTCTTGTGGAAGTCCGTCAGGTTTCTTCCTTCTTGTCTTGTAACAAGCCATGGGGGAACAAGAATAACATGGTACTGGCACAACAAATTATGTAACTTTGTTATTTTCCTTAAATAATTCCCTTTTAGAAGTCATTCTGAATTTTAGAATACAGATGTGAGGTCTGCTAAATCCTTATTTTGTGTTTTCCAAATAAAGAAGCATTAAAACGTGTAACTTGAGTTAGTATATTTCCTAGATCAAAATGTACAGTGGATGAAGTCCTTGCTGCAAGCGTTAGTTTAAGTCATTAGGATGCAGGAATCAATCTATCTTTGTTTGGGAACTACAACTGAAGACCTGTTTTTGCAAAACCAGGGCAGCCAGAGAAGCTTTTATGGTACCAATATGCAATGTTGGACTGACAGCTGGGGGTACCAGCATGCATCTTTTGCATTTCTCTTTCATTGATTTTGTGAAAAAGAGAAGAAGCAGAGACACTCCAGAGTTGCTTTGACTGGTTATTGGTGTGGAGATCTAAGAGAACAAACTCTCAAAACCAGAATAGCTTCTTTTCTTTTACAAAAAGTAAATAACAGTATGTCTTTTAGAAAATGTTTGAAAATTAAAATGTTTCTTTTATTTATTATGCTGTAACTTGGTTGACAGCACTAGAATTGTTTTTACAGCACCAGTCCTTTTTTCTCTAGATAGTGAGGTAGATACCTAAATAAAGCTGCCACGCTGGAGGTTGGATGGCCACTGGACGAGGGCTCTTCATGTTACCCTACAGATGCTGGAGAAGAAAGTGTGGAACTTGTCTAATAGAGCAAAGCTATTAGGATATGTTGGAAACATGAAGATTTCAGAAAGGTCTGCTGAAGTGGAAGAAAATAGGAGCTTTTGGCCAGGGCTACTGATTCTAGCACTATGGATGTCATCCGGAAAATATTTTTTGAAACTACATCTATGTGCTTGATAAAAACACTGTGCTTTACAGAATGGTTGCCAAAACTCTCTCATCCGCGATATCTGCCTGGCTAAATTAATCTAGACTTACAGTTATCCTTAAGGATTATCTGATGCAAAAATACAAGATGATGAATGAGGAAAATTGCAGGTTTGTATTGCACAGGAGCCTTTTTCTTCTGCAAAAGCAATTCCACTCAGAAAACCTGTTTGTTTATGTAGTCATAAAAATGCTAGTTACGTTTTTAGTAGAGTCGCTAGTCAACTTCTGTGTCTCAATTCACATCCATTCATCAGCACATATTACCATTACAACTGCTAATTATAAAGCCTGAATCCTGTCCTCAAGCTGTGAAGACTTGGGGTTTTGGCTTTGGAAATTGTTGTTCCTTGCTCAGAGTTGGTCCAGACAACAGCTGGCACGCTCGTAAAGAACCAGGAGTAACTAGAGACAGCTCCCCTTCGACCAGTAAGGCAGGTTACCGCTGCTGAAAGTCCTAATCTGATGGGTTCAGGCGATCCTTGAACAAACATATGCACCCAGGATGTCTCTGTGTCCTGTTTATCCAGGCATAGTGCAGTCTGTAAAAGAGCCTGTATTTATAAACCTGTCCTTCTGTTGAAAAAATTGCCCCAAAGCATTCCTAAGTATAGTGACTATAATTCTGCCTCATTTTTATTAGATTACATCAATTAAGGAACCAGGCTTTGTCTGTCCTTTCAGATTGTTTCTACCATATTTTTAAACTGTTCATAAATCTCATGTGCTGCTGTAATTAACCAATCTGAAACAAGGAAACAAAAAAATAAAGGTAGATTCGCTGTGCTCCAGATCTCTGTTTAAGCTCTTCAGGCTGAGGTTCACATCTGTGTTGGTCTAGGATTTAGTGTAATTTCACTCCAAGCCTGTGTCCCATTGTAATTAAATTATTAAATTAAATTAAATAATTGTAATGTCACTTTGCAGTACACTATTTTCCTTAAATGTACATAAATGCTTATAATCATGTGTAATTATCAAGAACAAAGTTGAAAGCAGTTGGAAATAATTGTTGTTTCATTTACTATTTTAATTGTGAATATATTTAATGATGTATACATTGTTTCACCCTCTCTAAACATTTTGTGTTTCTTTCTAGATTACAGACTGCAGTGAAGAGGCTTCAAATTTGTGTCTGCCTTTATGACAAGTAACACGATAGGTTCTGTGGGAGAATCACTGGTAACCATTCTTCTCTCTTACTTTCTAGTAATTCTAGCTTGAATAACCACCTGTCAGGTTACAGGGGGATTTCCAGGCGATTTTGGAAGGTGGGTATATAGAAACTAATCACCTGAGTTGGAATGACAGCCTAATTCATGTAGGATTCTTGGTTGCCTTTCACAACACACTATTTAAACGCCTTGCAAATGTTGCATCAATATTGATGAATGTTCCTCTAGCAGGTTTGGCTTTTCTCTTTCACACTTTCCTGTAGCTGGACAAACACAGGCTTCAGAGACAACAACTTCATTATTGCAAAAAGTCCTGGGGGATCCATACCGCTCACAGAGTGGTCAGGTCCTCAGTTTTATCTCGTCTCGCAGGCAGCTTCACTGGCAAGAAAAGTCCTGTCTGCAATACTGTCCAGTGCTACCTCCGGGGTGTAGAACTGACTCTAAACCCATGGAAACTCACAAGATCAGACTGCGCGTTGTTCCCCAGCAAGCCTGATTTCTTCCTGGGCTTTTTGCTGAGCTATCTAGAGTAAAATTGTGAGCTTTAGAAAAGGTTTTAGATGGCAGACATCAACAGAACTGTGTTTGCTGTTGAGAAAACTCTTGTTTGAAGTTGGATCAGATTAGTGGGAAAAACAATTGCATGTCATCATCAAAAGGTTCAAAACCTCATGCCGTATTTTCTGGAACAAAGAAATTCTGCAAGTTTTTACCTAAAATGTTTCCTGTCAGAGGCAGGAGAAGGGCTAAATGCTTCTTCACACCATGAAACAAGTATACTGCGCAGATGGTAGGACCTCGGCAAGGAAGCGGGAGCCTCTTCCGTCCTCCCAGGGACTTCTTTTTCCTTCGGGGAGCATGTTCCAGTCCCTCACGACAGAGGCTGTGAATGAGAATTACTGCTGGGCTGCAATTAGAAATCTGCCTTCAGTCTTAAGGGAATGATGTTTTGGAGACCCCAAGGTTTTCCTCTTCTCCCCTACCCACCCCCGGAAGGCTGTGGTGCTTGATCAGGAAGGAGTGTTTAGGGGAAATTACTGCTTTTACACTCCTCTTCCTCTGGCACATTTTTGCTTTCCTGAATGTTTTGCTTTCCCTGTGTGTTGTTGTGGAAGAAAGCACATGACCCAACATGTTTCGAGCAAAAGCATCACTTGCGTGTACAATTTCATGAGGTTTGCCACCATAGTGAAAGATTTATAAGGAATTACCTCCTGTGTGCAGTGTAATTGCCTACGATTTTTTGTCATTTAAGGAATGTTGTGTCGCTGTGTGTTGAAGGAGCCTATAGCACCTAAATGAGCAACCCATGAAAACAGGGAAACAGGATTCCAAGAATCTTTGAATAACCATGAGGTCTAATCTAACTGCAAAGATTAACTGTTTCAGAGTTCACCGTGCTTGTCTTAAATCTTTCAATCTGTTCTACTGCAATTTCTTTTGCAGGCTAATTAATTAAAGGTCTGAGCTAGAACTTTAGCTGCATTTTATCGGTCTCTTTTTCCACACCCCACCACCCCCATCTGTCTATTTTATTCTAACCTAATCTCTAAATATAACTTAACCAAGGTATTTCTCCTGCCAAGTATCACCATAGCATCTGAATATAATTAAACTGCTTTTACTGTTCTCAAATGGTTTTGGTCAAATGGAGCGCAACTCACTGCCACTTTGGTGCAGCCCACACTAATTCTAAGATTTTTAGATGACGAATGAAATTGTACAGATTTTATCATCAACATGTGACCTTATAGCTTTTCTGTTTCCCAGTAGGACACACACTTTGGGAGACATTTCTACTTAACAATTTTCAGTTAGGTGCAAATGACAATTTTTTTTTTCTCTTCTAATTACTGTGTATTTGATTATGATGTTCTGATGATTGTATTATCGTGTTTGTAGTTACAAAGTTAATTATGCATGTTCTTGGTGATGTGCATTTTCTAATAAAATAATCAATGTTTTCATAAAGCCCTCCCTGTTCTCATTCTCCCTAGCCATAATTATAAACCTCATATAAAAGACACTTTGGAAAAGCAAACAAATCTTCAAAATATCTTTGGTTTTTTAAAGTCAAAACTAACCCCTCAACCAATCATCGGTGCAGACCATAAAGTACCTGCATCATGTGTTTCTTACGGGAAATGCCTGCTATTAGCATCATTGTAGCTGCCTTTTGCTTGCTAGAAAATCCTTTTTCTAAGTCACATTACACAAAAAAGTTAAAAAATGAATGTATCTTAATATCTTTATCTTACATGTGCATGTGCACTCATTTTTTTTGATGAACGGTAACAGAGAGAGACTTCCGAAAACAATTCAAAGCATGTAAGTTAGGACCCTGCCATGAATGATCCGGAGGTGCCTGCTTCTCTCCGCAGGGATCCTGGGAAGCCTCCCAGCTAACTCAGCCACCCAAATTAGGTGCTTAGAGTTAGAAGACACAGATAACCCTTAGATTCATATTCTGCCTTCAGTGCAGCTGAAATGTAGAATCACTTTCCAGCTGTCTACGAGGGGATTTTATTCAGAGTTTTTTTGCTATACATTTGAACTACAAGTACGAAAAGCTTTCAGCGTAAACATACTCACATCCAAGTCATTTAAAAGTGACAGCATTTTGATCCTTCTAAAAACCCAAGTAATGCAGACTTGCAACGCAAACTTGATCATGTTGCTCCAAAAATTCCCAGTTCGTACATCTTTCATGTAAGGGTTTGCTCTATACTTGATCAGGACTGCTCTCCTGCCTGTACCTTAAATACACACGTTGAAAAGCTGATACCCATCTGCCCATCTGATACCCTTTTATCACACACTAGCGATAGTTACAGTTCTAAGAAGATTGCCGATGTGCAGCCAAAACTACGATTATACGAATATAGCCTTGGCTGTTGTTGTGCGCTCTTGACTGGGTGTTATCAAGAGATGCCACGTTTACAAGGAAAGCTTTTTTGATACAAACTGTAGGCTCCTTCATAACCAGACTTAGCAAAAGACCATAAACACAAGCCTAAGTCCATACTTACTAAACAAGTTCTTAAGAGTTAACCATGTGCTCTTATGTCGTGCTTAACACAAAATAAATTCAGGTGACCACAAACCTATGGGAACAGCTAACATGGCTGTATCCCACCGCTGGCACCATCCAGCGGAGCATGGCTGCTCCAGGTGAGAGGACAGGGCTTCAGCTATAACCCTCTCATCCTTGTTTTGGCTGCATGCAACACCAGGTTTAAGCATGTTCTTAAGCTTTGCTGAAGCAAGATCTTACATCCTTGTGGAAAAAGGTGTGGAGGTTATGGCAAGTTTCTTTTGACTTCAGTGGGTTTCAGTCAGGGGTTTATAATGGAAGTGGTCGTCAGGGGGACTTTGGTTAAATATCGAGTTTCTTCAAAATCCTACAAAGATTGTAGTGTAAACTTTTTAGTCCAACACTTGCTCATTCTGCTAAAAGGAGGATGCTATACCAAACATTATTGCTTACATTACTCCATGTAATATAGCTTGCATAATTCACATTAAAAATTGCTTTGAGATATTATTGCCAGAGAAATTGCAAAAATACATAGACATAGAAATGTGTAGTAAACTATGCTGTAATATAAGTGTTTTTAAACATTTAAAGAGAAAAAGGAAATGTTATAAACTGTTGGTAAATTTTTTGGATGCTGTTTACGTTTGAACTTTTCTCCATTTTCCTGTAGAAACTTCCGTATCCTCTTCCTGTGTCCCTACAAAGTTTTGTACAATGCAGAACAAGAAATGCTACAGGGATTGTGCTCCACCTTTCTCCTTCCTGCTGGGATATCCTTTCTGTAGCGAAATGTAAAGTATGTAATATTCAAGTAAAAATGTTATATTATTCTTTATCTCAGTCATTTTCTGTTATCTACAACATATCAAGCTGAGTGTACATTGGTTGCAGACGTACACCACTATTTTTACATTTTTATGAGATATGAGTTTCTCAGCCAAAGGTAGCTAAAATCTATTACAAAGTTTCTTGTTTTCCAGAGTCTTATCAAGGGTTCATGTCTAAGCCAAACAAGACAAGGGTGGGTTGGGTTTTTCTCTTCATTGTTTCAACTGAATTAACAGGAAGAGGGGAGTGCTTTACCTGTCTGACACTAGAGCAATATTCATTAGCTCCCACTTTTCACTTGTCTGTCTGTCCAGACTCTGTCTGCATCCTTGTGGGAATTGTACGGGAATTTCTTAACTCCCAGTAATAAATAAGGAAATTAGTAAGGGCCTTTGATCTGAGTTCCAGTCTTAATTCATTCTAAAAGTCAATACTTACAATAAAATAAAGGACCAGGACTTTAAAAGCTTAGTTAATGTTAATGGACCATGTTCCTGAGCAGTCAGTGTAGGCTTTTACCATTGTACTGTTCGTCTGAATGTTGGAAGCCTGTTTTATAACCCTACAGACATATAAATGCAGATGTATATATGCATGTTTCTCATTTAGATCATTTAGCAGTTCTTCCCTAGCAATAGCAATAAGGTATGATGGTGGTCAAGACGGAAGAGAATAATTCTGTAGTCTGGTAGACAGGGAAGATCAGAAAACAAACTGATTATCCATTGCAAATGAAGTTCATGTATGTAAAATAATAAAGGATCCATGGGGCTGCCAAATTAAAACAACGTAAAAAGGCAAAGACTTTTAAAAATATGCAGAGGTTTCAGACAATTTGGTGAAATACATAGCAAATAGGAAGTAGATGTTTTAAAATTTGCCTTTAAAATAATACAGAACAAAACTCCTCCCTCTGCATGGATGAGATCTGCTGAGTTAAAAGTTTCTTATAGTTATCAGTATTTTATTTTCCCCTCCACCTTTTCTGATAACGTATATATTTTATTGGTTCATTTATCTTTCTTTTCATTCTAAATAGAACAGGCAAACAGAATAAGCGGAAATGTTTTGCCTTGTAGGAAATTAATAGTATGAAGAACAAAATAAGGATGTAGCCAGCAAAATTCATTATTTAAAATTTGTGCCTTTGCTGATTACCAAACTGATTAAGAAGTATACATGAATTTAACCTTTATTTTATTTACATTTTATTTATCATACCTATTTATATTATAATGTTCTTGCCTGACCTTTCTTTCTATAAAAATTATTTCTTTAATAATAAGTAATTTAGCACCAGGCTAACATGTGGCAAGGAATGGTCCCTAAAAAACCCCCTACGTTTAAAACTGATACAATGACACTGTAAATTGATGAGAGTGGTTTTTTCGAAGCAAATCACAAAATCGCAGTTAGCAGTGGGAACTATACTTTTGCATAAGGCAAACATTTACAATTGTGTTAGAGCATTTGGCTTTAGTGGTTAATAGATTTGACTCCAATTCCTGTTCTACTCAGGCTCCCTCACGTCTAAATGAACAGAACGCACTGAAATTGTTGGTGTTACTCTGAATTTTCATTGGGCTAATTATGAACAATTTCAGACCCTTACTGGTGTTTCAGAAATAAATATTGGCTTCCCAATCCCAAAGAAACAGAAATAACTTTAGCCCATTTTTTAAAGAAATGAGTCTTTCGTGATCACACACCATGTGAGTGCACATGAGAGAACCTACGTCTGCGCAACTGTAGATTTGCACACTTTGATGTGTTTGCATGGTGTCTGCCAGTTCCCCCGGTAATGGGTAACCCAGCTTTCCCGTTTCAGCCAAATCGACAGAAATGCTCCCAAAGGTCCAACCAGCATTAGTTTAAGTTCCATGAAAATTCTGTGAAAATTAGCACTTGGAAAGAAGACTCTGTTAATGCCACATCAGGAGGAAGTGTAACTGAACTCAACAAGTGATGGACACCAGCGAGTCCACATGATGATATGCTATAAATGCCTTAATCATGTGATTAGAGTCAATTGGAGTTTGCACTTAATGGGCACCAGAAAAACCAATCAAAATATGTAAAGGCATATGAAGCCAGACTTCATTAGCTCTTCTTTTCTGGAACAAGTTGGGGTTTTGTACAGCTTCACAGTGATACAAATTCTTCTCTTCCTGTCCGACATGCACAAGAGGCTACTAGAAAAGACTGGACTGTCTTGGGAGCCAGTCTTATGCCAGTTAAACATAGATTACTTAACAGTCTTCGACCTGCTCCTCCTTCTTTATATCTTTCTTCTTTGGTCTTTCTGGTTCTCTAGATAATCTTGGTTTGCCTATCAGACCCTCATGAAACCACATTTCAGAAGGTATAGATAACTCTGTTCTGCTCTCTGGATTAACCTCAAAAGCAGTGCAAACTGTTCAATACCTTCCCCCAGAGGTTGCAGAAGTCTTCTTTCCTTGAGGGTGTCAGTGTAAAATTACACAGGTGCTAGTGATCTTAACAACATTGACTAAAAACAAAGTGAAAACTCAATGAAAACAAAAGAAATGTGTATTTTACCCTAATCTATCAGTTACACTTCTGATCAGCTATATTAGATAAATCAGTCTCAGCTGGGTTTTATAGAGGAAAAAAACCATAAACAAGTAGCTTGGTGAACAGCTTGCTTCAGTCTCCGGAGGGTTCTCTTGTTGCACAGACAGACACACAGTTTTGAACCAGTGGCTTTCTGAACCAGTTTCCCCAATTACCTATATGCATAAGGCTGTAAACTCATTGCTTCCTCTAGGACAAGTGGAAACCTTTAAGTACCCAAACCAGCATTAGTAAAACTGGATTTATGAGACACGTAGGTGGTTGGTTTCACATGATGCTTACGTTAGCACATTTTTATCACTAAGTTACTGCTCGGTGGTGTCACAAGGGGAACTTGGGCTCTGTGGAAGTGGACGGAGGATGCTCTAGTGAAAGACTTTTTACTGAAGGTAAAGAGCAGCCTCTTGAAAGTTTAGCAACTATTTCAGAGCCTGAATTTTCAGGTTGGTTTGTTTGTTTGTTTAAACCTCATTACAAGCAGCTCCAAACAATTATTTCTTCACCCTAGAAAAACTGTTTCATAATGTGATTAAATTTGAAAAAAAGATCTATGTGTGTGTTTCTGTGGGGATTTTATTCAGGTAAAAACACATCCAAAGATGAGTGCTCTGCGTAATTCTGAAAACAGTGAAGCCAGAATCATGACTTGCGTCTCCTGTGGGAGGTAACCAAGTTGGGCATTTACCATGATGCTGAAAGGGTTTCCTTCCTCTTCCCCATACTTCCCCAATTAGCATGGTCTGCAAGACCTCCATGCACTCAAGGGCCACATCACTAAATCATGGCTATAAGTCATATTTAGAGCAGGGCTGCATCTGCCCCTGCAGGTTGCACAGTCTCCACTTCCATTTCTCTCCCACATACAAAAACCTTCCTACGGGGCCTGATACTTTCCTCAGTCAAGCAGAACAGCTGTCAAGGGAGTTTATGTTTGTGAAGAAACAAAAATGAGTCACAGGCTAAAGATTAATTTAATAATCTAGAAACAGATGCCCTTGAGGATGTGTGGTATAGTAGAGGAAACGGCAACTTCTATGATCCCTGTCTTTCTCCCAGCAAGAATCACCTCTGTCTTGCCTCACTGCAGCTTTGCCAGCTTCTTTTAAGGTAGGTCTGCCAGTTTAGAGACCTCTAAGCACAAAGAAAATCTGGAATTGTAGCATTTCTGTCCTTTTCAATGAGTTCTTCTGCTCACAAAACTGCTTAATTTCCATGGAGCTCTACCAAAATATAGTCTCTGCTTTTTTTCCAAGATGCGTGTTGTTTCTTCACCTCTCTTCAAAGTTCTGCATAACTGTTCAGTGGGGTGAAACAGGGAACTGAGACGTTCTGGGTCTCGTGGCAAGGGTGCCGGGAAGTGATGAGCAGTGATTGATAATGGTCCTTTGCTTCAGGAATGGAGAACTTACTTAGCTGTTCCAAGGTCTTTGCTGAACTATGGGAATATTTTATATCTTTAAGGGAATATTATCTTGCAGTGATTTGCAAATTACTGTATTGTCACCCTTCTCAGGTCTGGAGAAAAAGGGAGGTCATGTGCCCAGAAAATATGTATTTGTACTTACATGAGGAGGAGGTGGAGCCCCAGGTGTCAAAGTTAGGGCTTCTGGCATTATCTGCTAACCTTTTTAATTAAATTGCTGGTAAGAGATCAATCACCCTGACACTCTGTAACAGGTATATGCTATTTAAGTGACTTCATGCAAGACTTACACTGAGTCTTCTGTCTGAAGATGACAGGGAGTCATCTGTCTGTGAGATGAAGATGGGATTCTTCCAGGGTATAGAAGAGGAAATATCGAAGATGTAAAGGACACAAAAAACATTTAATTTAATATCTCCGTCTTCCTCGTATGCAGCATGATAAAGGTCTACTCTGAAGAGCTGTAAAGCAAACAGCACATTCAATAAAAGAAGAGAGGAGAGGAGAGGAGAGGAGAGGAGAGGAGAGGAGAGGAGAGGAGAGGAGAGGAGAGAAGAGAAGAGAAGAGAAGAGAAGAGAAGAGAAGAGAAGAGAAGAGAAGAGAAGAGAAGACAGAAAAAGATTTAAACTGTGTTCAGCTATATCTGACAGCTTACACTACATATACTAATAACCTAAATCAGGAGTTATACCCTCAAATGTAGCTGG
This sequence comes from Phoenicopterus ruber ruber, assembly GCA_009819775.1. Lineage (NCBI taxonomy): Eukaryota > Metazoa > Chordata > Aves > Phoenicopteriformes > Phoenicopteridae > Phoenicopterus > Phoenicopterus ruber. The sequence goes on along the minus strand of CM020215.1, from coordinate 52,510,387 downwards.
TTTTGGGCTTATACACCCAAGAGAAAGTCTACGTGTTCACTAACATTAACGCTTATGTACAGGGTTGCTCTGTACAGATTGTGCTACTATATGAGTTTACATTACACTACTGGGTCCAACATTAGGGGTTGCAGAAAATTACTGGTCTGTAAGATATGAACTGAGGAAAGTTTAGAAGTGGCTGCTTTGGGCTGTCAACATTGCTTAAGAAGTTTCAGAAAGACCTTGCACTGCTGTCCTAATTAAACTCTCTCTCTTTTTTTTTTTTTTGTCAATGACACCAATGAAATCTCTGCAAAAAAAATCAAAATTGTTGTCACATTTTCTTTTCAATATTTTGGCAGTTGACATCTTGCACGTTGTAAGCCAAATGCATTGAAGAATTAGAATCTGTACCAGTGTGTGTAACATCTTACATGTCTTAAAATTGTGAAGAAGAAAATGAGGTAACAACCAAAACCCTGCTTTTAGTCAGATGCATACTTGGGATTTTTTGAGTGAGTCTGTATTTTGAACATCAAAGTTCACTGAGAATGAGGATTAATTTGCTAGTGGGAATAGGATTGTAGCTGTGTGTGCAAAGTGTTCAACAGATAAGGATGAAGCCTCTAACCTCACATTTTTTCTGTGTGAGTTTTCAGGTGTGGCTTTTATGATGTTCTTCCTGAAAACAGTGAGGAAAAAAGCAGTTCATGTTATGTATGTTAAATTGATTAACTTATAGATCTCATTGGGATGAATTTTGTGCTTCGTAGATCAGTTGTACATTTTCTAAACCTTTCAGCCTGGAAGCAACTCACACACTGCAGTGGAGTGTATGTGATGTTAATATCTGGAAACTTCAAAGTAGCCTTAGTCTCTGATTTATAAAAAATAAACAAACATCCTTTTAAGTAGCATGATGATCAGCTGCAGAAATGTTATACACTACAGCCTCATTATGGTCAGAATTTAGCAAGGAAATTCTTGATGAAGATAACAGATCATCTTTCGAAGTGTCATCTCTCCAATTTTTTTTTCAGCTATGATGCAGAGACTTTCTTTTGCTGGCTAAGATTATTTTATTTACTCTCTTCAAGTCATGTCAGCATTTATTTGGCTTCTGCAAATCCCCACTCACTTTGCTCTTTTCACTGATTTCTTCAGGCCTATGATGCTGTATTTTCAGATTATTTTTCACTTTTTCAAATATGTTGTTTCCATATTTTGAGGATATATCAATAAATCTGACTTTCTTTGCCAAAAAAATAGGTTTTACAGGTCTGGATTTTATTTTATATTCACATTTAGATTTTTTTCACATCTGTTTCTTTTTTGCAAGTATTCTAAGGGAATCACTTTGCTTGCATTTTTTTTCCTTTATAAAAGCACTCAATTTCTGTTCCTATTTATTTCAAATGTTTTCATGTTCAGCTATCTGCAAAACAAAATTCATCTTCAGCTCATTCTTGTTTCAAAATAAAAAAGACTATGGTTTTAGGAGGCAGTCAGGAAGTTATGCCCTTTTGACCCAAAGAACTAAGAGGAAGGTTGGGAGGAAGATGATAAAGAAAAAGCAAAGGAGGATACGATTTGTATGCACTGGTCATAGATCTTCAAAGTTTTAAATTATCCCAGTAGGAGGTATTTGGGGAGCAATCCCAGGCTGAATGTGGAAGCATGTTGTAGTCCACCACGCTGTATTGACTTTTTCGCCCTGTCCCCTGTAATAGTAACTCGGATATAGCTATTCCAGCACATTTCGTAAAAGACTGGGTTTCTGTGATCCTTTCAACAGGTTCTATGTGAAATTAGTGTTTCTAAGAACAAAATGCTCCTGAACATGTCAATCTAGGAAGTGCATGTTACCGTGGCAGGGGAAGCCTCAGCTACATGGGTAATTGGGATGATAATTTCTTTTCTGCACCTTCCTCTTCTTCATTCTTTCTTATTTCATCATTTTCTTCCTTTTACTTATATACTTCTCTATCTTGCAGCTTTTTCTCTTTTTCCTTAATATTTATATTTATCCTTTTCACACCTCCCAGCCCTCCTGGTAATCTTCTAGTGCCTGTTAGAAAGGAAAATGGGGCAAAGCTTATCTTTTTCCATTCTGCAGATGAAAATCCAGAGGATGCATGCAGAGAGATGCAGAAAGATAGAAAGAAGGAGTGCTGTTGCTATGGGAGTCTTCTCTGCTTCCTCTCTTCTGCAAGAGCTTATCCTTGGAGAGCCCTGCAGGATCCTGGGGACTTGGGACAGGAAAAGTCTCTGAAACTCTTGTCCAAAATAGAAAACAGGTAACTTAATCCTCCTTTTATCCCACAGGAACCTGAGGATGAAGGGATGTGCCCAGCAAGTGTGACAGCAAGGCAAGAAATTAGAAACAGTCCTGTGGAGGAGGAGGCTAAAAGAGAAGAATGGGCAGAGATGTCAGGACTGTGCTTTATACATCTCCTTGGCATGCAGAAGGACAGGGAAAGACAAGCGATGGTGCTGACCCGCTCTTGCATTGGCCAGAAGGTACGGCTGGACGGTGAGATAAGTCACTCCTGCCACTGTCATTTCCCCAAGCGGATGAGGACCTGGGGAGGAAGTCTCACTGCCAGCGTGTCCCAGTGCTCCTCCTGGCCCGGGGCAGCGGAGTGCAGAGTCCTCCTGAGACCTCGGAGCAGGCAGAAGGGCCTGGCTAGTAAAGCAAAGTGACAAATGTGTAAACTTAGCAAGGTTTTCAAAGTCTATGATGTCGCGACATTTTATACCTTGCCATAGATTTTTCTTGGTGAGTCAAACACCTTGTACAAGCAAATCATTAGCTGCTGCAGTAAGCTAAACTTGTCTTTAATGAAAACTTCTTCCAAACATCTCAGACATTTGAATTTGTGACCCTTATATTTATTAAACCAAACTTCCCTACATCTGTTGCATTGAAGTGTTATTGGACCTTATGTTTTCAGGCACTTGCATCAGACAAATATGAGCTTAATAAATGTCTGAAGACTGTGATGAAATTGTGGTAGAGAAGAATTTGGTCCAATCTCTTCAGAATCAGGAAATATATAGCCAGGTATAACAATCCTACTTCATACTTGCATGGGTGCACATGATTTTCTCATACATTCAATGACTTCATTCTTGTTGATCATATTTGACAGCTTTTACTTATACTTATCCACTTAATATCTTCCCAATACATTTGACAATGAATAAAATGTAAAATTGCTGATAAGCTGAATTGCATGTTTCCACTTAAATCTGCATTCCTTGTTGGGTTCTTGTCTTGGTTTTCTTTAGAAATGTCCCAGTATTTTGCCTACCGTGTTTGCAGTATACCTGTACTTAATGCTCTTTCATTTCCTTTGTCTAGAACAAGATGCTGTTATTCCACAAAGTCCCAGGGAGAATAAAAAAAAGAGAAAAAAATGTTAATTTAGGAAGTAAATCTGCTCAGTGTTTTATCCCCGCATCCTGTCCTCCTGCTGCTTTTTATATGACCTTTTGCACTGCACAGAATTCATTACTATTGTAAAAACCATGGGTTTGTTTCTTACGAAATTTCAAGAAACCTGTGCCCTGTTTTAAAATAGACAAGATTCACAAATGGCAAAAACATGCCTTCTTCCAAACCCTTTTCATTCAGTAGCAACTCCGCAAGTTTGCTAATTAGACTCACTAAACAAAAACACCCCAGCAATAACACCGTGAAGAAGGAAAGGAGAAAACATCGTTATTGCTGTTTTATTTACCATTGCACTGCAGGACGGCACAGGAACCCTAACCAGGTCAAGACTGCATTGTGTCAGGTGCTGTACACAATAAATAGCAGTTCCTGCTTCAGGAAACGTGAAATTTGTGCATATATTTATAGCCAGGTTTGTGGCCCCGTGGTAACTCATGTCGTGATTACCTCTACAAATGCTAGTGTAGGCACCCAGAAATGTTTGTTGCAGGACACAAACACCGGTGGTTTTCCCCGGGCTGAAGCCCAGTATAGTTTCACCTCCACAGAAGGGTAATAGCACCTTAGTGTAAATGGAGTGCAGTAAGACCCACAACACTTCGTGTTCTTTAAATGAAAGACACTTTATACACATATATGTTTACTGAAAGGCCTTTCAAAGAGGCTTAATTACACAGGCATCTCTATGTAATTTGCCTGGGTCCATGCTAATATTAGTAAGTACTTATTCTGTGGGTCAGACCTATTGCTGTAGTGTGCAGTCCCTGGCCTGCGTGTCCGTAATAAATCACTCTACAGAAGAACTAGACTAACATGTATCTGTCTCAGCTTTTTTAATTGCAGACCACAAACACTGATAGAACCTAAAATGTTTGCTCAGTCTAGACTGAGTGGAGAAATGGAGGCGCACGTTGAATTTGCTCTTTGGGGGGTACCTTCTGCTCCTTTTAAGGAGGCAAAGTCTACACACAACACTAGAAATGTCAGACTGTGTACAAAAGCAACAAATGCTAATAGTCCCAGGCGGTTCCTTAAAAATCGTTTAGATTAATACAACATAATCAGGTTTGCATGTGGACTTTTATAGTTTGGGAGTGCATTTAGTGCCTCTGGAAAGCGCTGGGTCGATTGTGCACCCACAAATAGAAGCAGCAGGTGGGACGCTGCCACCTTCCCCGTCCCGTCCTAGAGGGCACTGGTCCTTCGCTGGCTGAAATGAGCCGGGGAGCTGCAAAGGCTGGCATCAGAGCTGTGCCAAGCCGTGCCTGGCGGCACCCCGGCCCTGGCGTCCCTTCCTGCGCCCCTGGCTCCTGCAAGGGCAGGCGTGCAGGAAGAGCCATCCCGGCCAGCCGGCCGACGGGGTGAACCTGCGACCTGAACCGGCAGCCGATGATCACGTCGCCGCTGCGAGGTCTCTTCCTGCAGACGGGCAGCTGTGGGGACGGACGTGAGCCTGTTTCTCCAGAGCACAGGGGCGAGGAGGCGAGCTGTGGTGTGAGCGGGGCTGCTGCGACTGCTGCCTCCCCTCCACTGCGAAGCTAGGCGCCCTGTTTTACCACAGCTACATTAAAAATGGCAGCCAAGGCCAAGCGCTGGGGTATTCACCATCTGAAAGCCCCATGGTGCCCGAGAGCGCTTGGCTTTGGGTGGCGGGAAGGGGCAGGCTGGGCCGTGAGTTGGCCTCGCCCTCCTCAGCAAGCCCACGGCCGCCATTTGGGTGAGACAGTCCCCATCTCGAACCACAGTGCAGGCCTCTGGGCCATGGCTGGTGTGCGGCTCGCGCTCGTGGTTTTACGGTCTGCCTGTGGCTGGTGTGTTTGTCACAGCGCCTCAGCTCTTCTTTGTTGAAATCACACCTTCCATTGAAAATAAAAAGTCACTTTCTAGCTCTGATGGGGGCAGAGAAAAGCCCAGTGCTACTAAAAGGTTCAGGAGCCAGAAGGCAAATAAAAACAACTCCAAATGCCATTATTTTTTCAGTTTTTTCCTAAGAAATCTCCAGTTCAAAGGAGCGTGATTCATGATTTCTCCAAAGGTGGAGTGGGCCATGGAGATGCTCCTCTGGCTGACTGTCCCTTTTCCTGTGATTTCCACCCGGGGCTCCCTGAAGGCTTTTTCTAAGAGTCCCCAAAGCAGCTGTTTAAGGGCAGTGCCAGTAACTGTGGAAAAACGCCCCAATGGGAGAGATCCACCCAGAATGGGACCCCTGAAACGGCGTCCTCGCAGCCCCGATGCTCCTGTCCGTGCTGGCCACCCGCACCGGCCGCGGTGCCACCAGCCGCCGTGGGGGCCCCTCACGCCACAGTGGAGCTGGAAGCCAAAGGCAGGAATTCCTGACTCGGATGACCTGAATCCAAACATCTGAGATTAAGCATGAAAAAAAGAAATAAATAAAAAAGCAGTTAACTCTTTTCAACTGAGTTAATAATTGATGCGTTTTCCAGGCCTGCCTCTTGTCTGTCTGGGAGCAGGAAGTAATGCCCCTGAACACCCTTTGAGACACCGTTTTCACGTGTTGCCTTGGCCCAGGAGGGTCACAGAAACATCCTACCGCCTAGGATGCTCAGGGCTGCTCAGCCTGTAAAAACACAAACACCCAATGCCCGCGCATCCCTCCTCGGAGCCCAGGATCGATAGGCATCAACCTGGAGAAGGCTTTAAAGGGTTACCAGGCTGCGAGAGGGAAGGGTGGGGAGCGGAAGGCGCGGGGGAACCGCGGTTCTCTTACAATCGTCAGATCAAGTCACAGGGTGGAGGAGGATTTTCCAGATCCTCTGACCTTAAGGTTGGGGAGTGAAAGGAAGAGGAAGCACATTTGCACAGATCCTCTGTCAGAGCTTCCTCAGGGAGGGGCTCGATCCTTCTGGCCCTTTGCTACATGCAGGGCCATGCACACACATACGCACAGCTAAATAAACACGGGAATGAAGTTCAAAGTAGACGCACAGGAGAAAACCTAATCTATGGGAACCTGTTATTAACACTTATGTTCACCAGCCCCTCATATCTTAAACATTAAGTGTTTAACCAGCCATAAAAGAAAACATTTGCTGGGTACCAGGAATACCTTGCAGTCCTATAGCACTTTCTAAGATTTTTCAATCGCCTTATGAGCCATTAAGCCTCATTATGCCTTTGGATAGGCACTTTAGAAGACTCAGAAAAGTAGGGAAACTGAGGCATAAAACATAAATTAGTTGGTGGGGTCACTTGGGAACCCTGTGGTAGAGTTGGGCAGGGAGCAGAGACCCCATCGTTCCCCATCACTTCCTTTGCACCTGATCCAAAGCCCATTGAAAACACCAGGATTTTTTAATTGACTTTAATAGGCTTTGGCTTAACCTCTTCTGCCACAAAGACATTATCATCTGTATTTTATAGCACATCTGTCCTGCAGAACAGATGTCTGAATCCTCAGCATAGGTTTCTGAGACAGTAACAAATATTAGAAATAGGCATGAGAGAATCTCTTTTATTCCCCCATTTTACTTTTTTCTCAAAACGTGATCATCAAAAGTAGCAAATCAAAGGTTCATTAACAATACAACCAAATTTCTCCTATGTTTTCCTCCTTCTCCCTTGTTTGTCCTTTTGGCCTTTTTTTTTTTTTTCCACTTCTCATTTTGTTTTCAAGCTCCAGGAAATGTTAGCATGGGCCATTTCAGATTAGGCACAGCATTCAGTGGGTGAGACCCTCCCTACAGTAGATTTCAAAGAACAATTAGGATGTTATAACTGTGAAGAGGCACTCAGACCTGCAAAATTTCTCAATAGTTTATGTTTCCTAATCCTGAATAATTCACCTCCTGCAGAACATTAAAAATAATAACCTAGAATTCATCTCCTTACCGTAGCAGAACAACTACCTCAGCCAACATGTCAAATTCAGCAAGTGCTCTTTTCAACAAGCATTTTTTTCCCGTTCCACACATTATAATTGTGTGTGTGAGTGCCTGCGGTGGTGTAGCCTCCCGGCAGGTGAGCCAGCCGAAGGTAACTGATACTTTTTCTTGAGTCACTAAGCTAATTCGGTGAGGGTAGAAGCCATGTTAGCATCTCTATTAGCCCTGCAGCTGGATCCTCATCTCAAGTGGGAAGGTGGTTCAGTTTCCTCAACTGTTGGTCTGATCATTTCTTAGCATTTGCCCATTGTTGGTTTGTCAGTTGTTTTTTTAACACATCTAAGTCATTCTGCTGCATTTTCTTTTCTATCCACCCGTACTCCTACATCTCTTCCTTTTATTGCTCCTACGATGCTGATACACAGAAATCATATTGCTCTTCAAGTGACTGTGTATTTTAATCTTTTGACATGAGATGGTGTTTACACAGCGTTCTGCTCCTCACAGCACAGAAGAAACAGACCCTTTAAACAGTGATTTACAAACCCTTCAATCTGACATTTTCATATCAGAGAGCCACCGGTTCTGACAAATGAGCCAACGCAGCTGAACATTGGTATGCTCCGTCTTTTTAATGTCTCTTTGCTCCCAGTCATCAGCTTTGGTTTAGTTTATGTATTTCTTCCTCTTACTTCTCAGTACTTTACTCCCATGAAAGAGATAATGATATTTATTGGCTATTACCTTCTGGAGGTCTAAATTTTATTCCAACAGGATAACAAAGACAGCAATAGGCCATTTCTGATTAGATTTTATCTCTGCCCATTGGAAAAAAAGCCCAATTTGCACAGATAAGACCTAGACAGAACGAGAGCATTAAATGCCCTCTCCTTCAGAGACAACTAAAATCTGTTGCCTTTCTGGTTTACAACTGCTTGTGAAAGGCCTTTGCCATCAAGAGGTCTGCCAGTAGCGCAGCCCAGCCTCCAGCACATCCTGCTCACTGCTGGGTTTCTACCAGCCAGATCATGCTGCAGAGGCAGCACTTGTAACGCCGGTGAGTGACCTCTTCCAGCTTGTCTCCATCCAGCCCCATCCTGCAGAAAGTCTCCAGGGTGTTCAGTATAGGTCTTCTTCAAGAGGCTCCAGGGTGAGGAGAAATGGCAGGAATTGGCCGTCCTCTTAGACCGAACTTGATGCGTGAGTGCTGACAATCACTCAGTATCTCTGAAATACACAGCACAAAAATTCTTGATAATGTCTGCCTGCACCAATGCCATCTTGATAAATATTGTGCATATAACCTAAGTATTTATTGAGTTTTGACTGCTTATTGAGTTTTGATCTATTTAGACTCCAATGCTTCTGAATAACCCTAATATTCAAGACTGCTAAAACTTCATCTTCACTTTGTAGCTGCTGAGAAAATCACAACCCTGCAATAGCCTGCAGCCTGGACTTCTGGACACAGTGTCAGAGCATCTTTAGCACCAGCAATCCTGCAGTAGCTGCAGTTTGTTGTAGGTGTACCTCTACTTGCACACTGGGAAAAAGCTCCCTGCAATACAGATTTTGATTGCTCAGTTCTCTGCTTGCTGAGCGAGGCAGCACAGCCACATCACACTGACGCTCCTCTTAGCGCTGGTCAACAAATGCAAAGTCCAGCTCCAGGTCTCCGGATAGGAAAGTCCTTCCTGAGACAGGTCACTCCTTTCTCTCTATGACAGCACCTTCCTTTAACATTTACATCCTCTTGGAGCAGCGATGTTATTACCATTAGGAGGAAATCCACGGGAATGGATTAAACCATACCCCTTACTCACATAAGAGACAGGAATGACTGCAGGCTTTGTGAGTGGAAACCAAAGGCAAATCTCATTTCTTCAACTCGGCATTTCTTAAGCAGCTCTTCACCCAGATACAGGGAGTCTTAAGCACTAATAGCTCACTGCCTATTCCAAAGTTTAGTGATGTGAGTGAGGAAAGGAGAAAAACAGACAGACTTTCTTCTGAGGTGGCTATTCCTCCTGCCTGATTCTGGGGAGGCTCTCCTGGACCTGGTGTCGCAGGCTCTCCCATCAGCAGCCTCTGCAACGACGCTGGTGACTGCTTCCTCTCCCCTCTCCGGAGCCACCTGGAATGGGGCACGGCTGGATGAGGTTCCCACAGGAGGACTTTGTGATGTGAACGACCTGCTGTGAAAACTGAAAACCAGCGCAAAGCTAAAAGGAGCTTGGTGTTTCCTCTCTAAGGTCAGGAAGAACAGCTTCCAACTTTGCAGTCACGCGTTTTTGCCCTGCCTTGTGTGGACAAAGTAGTCATATTTGTCTTGTTTCAAGGCTCCCAAGAGAGGCCAAAACTAAGCTACAACAGATTTCTACATTTCAACAAGGACATACTATGGTGTTTCAAGGAAAAGAAAAAACCAGTGTTGCTGTTCACAGCTTGAGCTGCCACTGGAGCAACGTGGCGATGTCTTTTTCATCAACCAGCCTGCATTTACTTGCTAACTGGACCAGTGCTCTCACATGAAATCAGACAGCTTGCACATTGTGCTCTGTGAAGCTTGCACAACTATCCCATCTTGCCACCTGCAACAAGTACTCCACCAGCTTTGGTTATGGTTCCTCTGTGTGGGGTCCTCTACTTTCTGCCACTTTATGAGACTTTTAATGCTATGCAGGCAGAAATTTGAGGCAAAATCCCAGATCACGTTTTAGAAATATTTTGTCTGTGACTCTGGGGTCTGCTGCCTACACTAGCTGAGCATTTTGAGCTACAAAAAGTAGTGGACATTGTTTACAGGGCTTATGTTCTTTAACAATTTGCAAAAATTATTATGGTGTTGCATTGATTTTTGCAATGCTTTCTGTTTTCCACCCAGTTCCCATGTGGCCACCTTTACAAGGGTTCAGAGGTAATGTTTGGGAAGCACTGATCTCATGCAGCAGTGTGCAGTGCAGAACTGTGCAGTGAATTATCCTGTTCTCTGAATCCCCTGATGGGACTTTTCCCAAGTAGTGATGTTGATGGGACGGAGCCCAAGAGAACCACACGCTGCAAAGCAGCGAGTCTCATGCCCATCAGCAGATGGTGAGACTGCACCTCAGAATCATAGAATCATAGAATTGTTCTGGTTGGAAGAGACCTCCAAGATCATCGGGTCCAACCATTAACCTAGCATTACCAAGTCCACCACTAAATCGTATCCCTTAGGGCCTCATCTAAATGTCTTTTGAATACCTCCAGGGATGGGGACTCCACCACCTCCCTGGGCAGCCTGTTCCAATGCCCGACAAACCTTTTGGTGAAGAAATTTTTCCGAATATCCAATCTAAACCTCCCCTGGCGCAACTTGAGGCCATTTCCTCTTGTCCTGTCGTCTGTTACTTGGGAGAAGAAACCGACCCCCATCTCTCTACAACCTCCTTTCAGGTAGTTGTAGAGAGCGATAAGGTCTCCCCTCAGCCTCCTTTTCTCCAGGCTAAACATCCCGTTGCCTCAGCCGCTCCTCATAGGACTTGTGCTCTAGACCCTTCACCAGCTTCGTTGCCCTTCTCTGGACACAGGCCAGCACTTCAGTGTCTTTCTTAAGCTTTCTTTCTTTACCTTGCCACAGTATGGCCAAATCTTCTAATAGTGAGGGCCAAGTCCCAGCTCTGAGATAGTGCTGTACAATCAGTTACAGCTATCAAACATCCGGAAATTTGAGATAAGCATGAAAAAGCCTCAAAATTTGTTTGGACATAATTTCTGAGCAGAGGAGGGAAATGTCTGTGGAAATCCAGCTGCATGAATCCTCATTCCTCCTAATGTTTCTGCTTTTCTAATAAAAAAATATTGTGAGCCGGACTTTGCTAAAATCTTCACTTTCAAATGTCCCATTCCGGAGTAGAGCACCCAGTTAGCTGCTGACTTCTCAGGCGTGGGTTGAAGGAGTTTAAAGCTGCTCCCTGGCACCCATGAGCACGGGTAGAAGCGGCTCAAGGTGTGCCAGCAGGAGCACAGAGGTGGGACGCAGGCCAGCACCGCGGCTCGGGCACATCGCTGAGCGGGCTTGCACCTAGGCAGGAGAAGGCAGCAAGGGCCCCGCGCTGGGAGCGTGCTGGCAGGCTGCCTTCCTCCCCAGCTGCTGGGAGGGTGGATGTGATTAAGCCAACTCTCCTGACCATTAAAACCACTGGAACAGTAATTGCGGAGTGAAGGTGAGCCTGAGCTCCGAGTGCGGGGATGCTCAGATGTGATGGATTTGTTTAGCTTGGCACAGAAATGGAGACTAATGTTAAAATTTGAAGTGTACTGGTCTCTGCAAGTGTTATGGTTTTTAGCTTGTGATTTCCTTTTAAAAAGCCTCTCTCTCTCTTTCACCCTCTTTTTTTTTTTTTTTCAAACAGATAAGGACACTTGGATACTGACACTGGAAAGGAGTGTGAATTATTCTGCAGCAAGAGCCAATAATGAATGAATCGATCGATTTTTCTTTCGGAGAGGAGGGAACAGAGGGTAGGGAGACAGGGGAGGAAGTGCTAAATGTTCAATTAACCAAATGAACTAACAGGCTAAACTTTGGGGAATGCTTTATATGATATATTACCATGCAATTAAATGGCAGTATGGTATTATGGTGTTACATTAAATTCCATTTAATTTCCTGTAAGCTCTTATGACGAAAATGCAGGCGAAAGCTGATTCTATTGATCTCTCTTGCTCTAACCTACTGAACAGCTCTTCAGCGAACAAGTGACTGTTTTCCTCAGGTTAGTTACATGAGCTTCATCTGGACTTACATGCTGTGAGGTAATGATTTGCTCCTGTAAATGGCTTCACTGAGGCAACTTCACGTTTGCCTGCCTCCCTCCTGGGGCATATTTGGGATGTCATCTTAGCGAATGTAGAGTGTGGATAGCTTGCTATGTGATGCTAAATTTCTGTTGTTCTTTTCTTTCAGTATTGCCAAAATCCATGATGATGACTAATATTTTTCCCAGTGCAGAAGTGAGTCACTTTTTAAAGTGGTTAAAAACCAAAGATTGTTGTGATGTATGTGTGTGTGTGAAATTAGTACTGCAGGTTTAAACAGCGTCATTTTGCCACCTTGTATCAGTCTTCAATCGCTAATGCTGTCTTCATCCAAGGACCAAATTTTACAATCCCATTCAAGAGTAACTATTCATTTAAAGCATAAACAAAGGCAACCAACAGGTTTGTGCAAATGAGAGAGGTTAAACTAGCAGAGGAACGCATTGCAAAGTAGGGATGTAGCTAAGTATATTCTTAAATGCTCAGGTCTTTAAGGAAAATCTTTGTTCTTAGTCAGTTACTACAGCATTGAAGTATTAGTATTTCATATTCCTCTCGTTATAGGGAACTTGACTGGGTTTCATACTAGTCTCAAATTACATAAAGAAGTTTGTCATCCTCCTTCAATTCTCTTAGCATCTGTAACTTCTATGGTGCACCACCAGCACCGATCTTGAAAGGACTGGTAACCTGGAGAAACAAAGGAGCGCAGCAGGTCAGAACTGAGCTGAACAGAAGAGCTATGGCAAAGATTGCCCGAGATACACTGAGACCGTGTCACCTCCTACTTACTGATGTTAATTTATAATTTTCATGAGCGCCATGATCAAATAAACTTACAAAAACATAATCCAGATTGCTGAGGCAGAGAAACACTGCACACAGGGCTGCTCTAACATCCTGTGTATTATTGGCCCAGAGCCACTGCCAGCTGCAACATTTTTCTGTTAGAGAGACGAAATTGCTGCTCCTGAATGCACACAAATATTTAAACAACCGACACAATATAAAGCAATGGATATAAGGGCGTAAGAAATAAAACAGCTTTTTGGCAATAAATCTTGTTGAGAGAGCAACAGCCTAGTAAATCCTATCTAACATTTAGCAGAGCCTTAGACCTAATGCTGACCTCTGCCAATACATTTGTCTGTAGATTCGATAGGAATCCCGACAGTTTGGGGTCTTGGTTTTCCTTTCACCCATCTGTTACTAACACAGCACATATTTGACATGACTGTTCCACTTCATCTGAGACGTGCCGAATAAAAATTCTCTTTTATTTACATGAGTAATAGCTACTAATAATTTGCATTTACAGCACATTGCACCTTCTCTTGAAAACTCAAAGCACTTCATAAATATGGGGAACGGAGCTTTTTAATACTTCTGAGAGGTGGTGTATTATTTTCTCCGTTCAAAAGTAAAGAAGCTATTGCAGAGAAAGTGTCACATTCAGTGTTATGGCTGAAAGAGAAAGGCAGAGCCTTGAGGAGGCTGCGAGCCCCTTGAGTGCTTTTGCCACAAAACCACCCAGCAGTAAATGAGAAAACTGCATGCACCATAAAAAGGGTAGTCACACTGAATGAAGTCAGTAGTGGTACCTATGAAATACTAAGCCATTTTAGAGTCAAAGAATTTTTATGAAACCTGTTCATTTGAAGTGTTTCCTGTGGGGAATTTTGAGTCAGATTCAACCTGCTAAATAAAGGGAAAAAGTGCTAATTTGCATTAAGGGAAAGGTCAAAGCTGCCCTGATTAGCAAATGTGGGAAATAACCGGGCTGTCTGTGGTTCAACCCGAGAGATGCTGATAACTGGAGACCTCAGTCCTCCCACCCCGCGTGCCTCAGCAGACTCCTGCTGACTTGATGCTCCTCACGGTGGCAAAGAGCTTCTCGCACAAAGGCACTTTATGGCACTGAAGTTTTCAGTAGGCTCCCTCTTCTGCACCGCGAGGGTGGAGGGAGCTCGGCTGATATGAAGCCGGGTCTGTACCATCTCAGCGCCTTGTGACGGGAACTACAGCAATATGTTGCCTAGTAATGATCTTTCTAGGGACTCAAAAGGCTTTATAAATTTTTAATGCTCCAAATTCATTTTCTGATAGCCTTAATACAGGTTTATGGTTTCAGTCTGTGAAACAATAGCTGGTGCATGTTGCCAGTTATTAAGGTCCTACTCCATTTTTTTGTTTAATTTTCAGTAGTATCTCAGTTTTGTTCAAGGTCACTTTTTTAACAAGAGCCACGGCAACAGTTTTATCAATCTCAGCTCACTATTCTGGGTTGGGCATAAGACGGGGTGATTCAGATCTCATGCAAATCAGTTTTAGAGTGGGTTTAACTCCCTGAGTTCCCTGTGGAGCTGCTCCTCCTTTACACCAGGGTAAGTGCAGGATAAGGATCAGGCTATTGGCATTCGCAACTTCTCTTCCCAAGGATCTGTGCAGCAGAGCCTGCCTCTGCGATATGGGTAGTGAATATATCCATTCTGCTCCACTTCCAGGCATTCATTTCCTGTAACATAATTTTTAAGGAGTCTCTGGCAGTTCAGTGGAAAGAGATTTTTTTTTTCTTTTTAATCTCTCTTAAAGCCCAATTACCACTTTTAAATACCACTGTTTAATTTTTAAGGACAAAAAGTCTGGCAGACTTGTTGAGCTACTTAAGTCTCTCGTTAATCGCTTCTAGTTAACACCACTGCTGCATCAGCCGCAAGCCGAATGAAGGAGGGGGCAACAGAGGCAGGGACCGTGCATCTACCCACTTGTGTCCCTTTGTAACATGTTTGTATCTGTGCTTCCCCGCTTTTTTGTCTTTTTAGTCCTTCTCCAATGGTGTCACGGACACACTGGCACTGTAAGGTCCACAGGACCAAGACAGTCTTTGCCTCTGCTGGCAGCATGTCGGGACCCCAGGCCTCCACCATGGCCAGCTGTGGTGCCCCTTGCTCCCTGTGATCCTCACACCGCCACGGCCACCAGCACAGCTCAGAGCCACCCTCGCTGCCCCTCCTGGGTGGTGAAGGACCCAGTGTGTCTCCTCTCCCACCTCCGAGTGGGGCTGGTGCTGCTGGGGATGACCAGCCTGGGCACCGGGGCTGACCCAGTCCAGGCTATGGATGTCCCAGCCATCTCTTGTCCCTGATGGATGGGGGGGGTCAAGCGAGTGAAGTTAGACACAGTGCCAGAGCACAGAGCACACAGCAAAAGGAGACAGAGGGGAAAAAGGGTCTTGTTTTCACACCGCCCAGCTGCAGCAAGCTGTGAAGCAGGTGAGAACATTGGGAGAGCATGTGCTCGGTGCTGCATGTGTGCAACACATCAGGTTGGCTCCTGCTTCCTACACAAATCATGTGTGGCGACAGCTCGCCTGCTGTCACCAACAGATGGCCTCTGATCATCGTGGTTATAACCTCCTTTTGTTCCCCAAGGAAGGGCAGGATGAATACGCTGACACGGGCGACGAAGTGCTCGTGGAGACGGTTGGTGCATGGTGTATTCTGCTGTACGAAGGGCAAGGATAGGGGTCCTCTGTCTGCAGCTTTCCTCTTCCTTTACACTTCTTCCTTTCTCCTCTTAACGAAAACTTTACGGAGGGAAATTTCTGTCCTTTGGGCAATCGCTCACTTCTGTCAGTGCTTCTTGAAGAGCTCATGCTTCCTGGTTATTTATCTGATGTGTGTAAATGAGAATGTGTCACTTGGGTTGTGTTCGAATGGAGACAACAAAATGTGTTAGGCAGCTTTTCCTCTTGAAGACGTAACGAGGCTGTTTACTGCTGGATCATTGATTTCTGCACACTCTGTTGTAAAATCTCCTACTGCCACCATCAGGACATCATAATATAAAATACTTTTTTATACAGAACATAGCATCAAAGCCAAAAAAGTCAGTACATCCAATAAAAACATGGCTAGGATATAAATCTTTTGGATATACACAACAATATGTACTGAATTGGAAATTATAATAATATGTCTCTCCAGAGAGACGTCCATAAGGAAAAGTAGGGGGGGTGTCCTGTAATTTGTGCAATAGTCATGCAGTAAATAAAAGATCTAAATAAAATAACTTGCATTGCCCATATTCATGAACGTGAATTAAAGGGGCATCTAATAATAACACTGTAAAGACATTAAGAATATTTTTGCCCGTACTTCAGTACAAGATGTATGGCTCATTGAAGACTGTCTTCTTTCCACATAGATGCCAACTGTATTTGTGAATTCTCAGTCAGCTTTTGTGTATAAACCCGGAAACCTAAATTCTTAAAAAGTTCTTTCTGACACTTTGCAAATGCAGTCACAATTTTCTATGAAATATTAAACTATCTAACACCAAATATAGCCAGAAAG
This sequence comes from Phoenicopterus ruber ruber, assembly GCA_009819775.1. NCBI lineage: Eukaryota > Metazoa > Chordata > Aves > Phoenicopteriformes > Phoenicopteridae > Phoenicopterus > Phoenicopterus ruber. Next base: position 52,493,951 of record CM020215.1, on the reverse strand, counting down.
TACCACATCTACATGGTATCACTAGGCTATCATCAGGAAGCCTTGGTTGAGGCTGGACTGGGCAGGGTGTCAGTAGACGGAAATGATCTCCTTCTAACATCATTTATATTAGCAGAGAATTTGGTCTTCTCTGTATAGTTTTGTGTAGTAGCTTTGTGTAGTCCAAATAAAAAATCACTAATACAACAGTAAATAATAAAGACATTTCTGAGTACATTGCAATGCAATACACCAGATTGCTTTTACAACCAAGCACGCCAGGAAAGCATGTGCTCTACTGCCTCAGCTTTTATTCACTAATACATAATGTCCCACTCCAGGTGAGTATGTTTTGTATGTTTTAAATTAAAGTTATAACAGCCTTAAATCGAATTGTTTTCCTTGAAGAAGGTAAGCCACCCTCCTTTAGTATTAGTAGCTCTCTACCTACTGTGCAGCTGCTCCAACCCACTGTTCTGCTGTCGCTGCCGTGGCTGAGCACCCCAGGACCCCTGCTCGGTGCGCAGGCAAAGCAAATAAGTACATATTTTTAAGGCACACTAACAGTAAGTAGATATTTACTGTCAGCAATTACGTGCATATCTGGGCCCTCATTGTCTGATGACATCATATATGATCTAAGGAAAGCACTTGTGACTTTACTCTGTTAACCCAAATATCTGCAACGAAGCCCTGAAAAATGTCTAGGAAGAACCTTTGCTGCCCTGAATCAAGAGGGCCTGGGCTTTGATAGCAAGTCATTTTGGAACATGTTTGTCCTTTGCTGGTTGTATGAAGAAGAACTTTCCATAATTCACAGTAACTAATTTAAATTACAGTGGAAAGCACGTGAGAGTGGGGGTGCTGGGGGAGTGAGTAGTCATTCATTATGGTCATTTATGGGAACAGTTTTCAGAACAGGGGGGGTTTCTCCACAGCTCCACAGTAAAGGGAAGCATTTGGCCCCAACGGGGTTACAGAAAAGATCACAGGGAAGTCTGTGGAGGAAGAGGCCATGGGAAACAAAGAGAGGTGCGGAGTGAAGGCAAGCAGCCTGCAGTTCTGCGCCACGTAGGCGGCAGTCTGTTGTGGGAAGGATGGGGATTTCTTCTGGGCTAGGTTTCTTGAAGTGCTGAGGAAATACCCTGGGTCAGCAAGGAGGCTGGAAGAGCAGGAGAATACAGGGTACAGGAGGGCTGACAGGTCTAAGGTGTAGGTCTGAGGCTGGCAGAGGTCTTCCAGCCCTGGGAAAGGGGCAGGAAGGTTCCCAAGAGGGGAACTCCCTGTAATTGAATTTTAACCTTAGAAGAGCTTTAGACCAAAGGACCAAAAAGCACAACAGCAGCTTCCCAGCCTGCTTAGGGCAGCTGATTCAGATGGGGACTCAAGGCATGACACCAGCTACGTAAGTGTTACCGCAGACTAGTAAGGTCTGGCAGGCTGCTGGGAGGAAGGTGCTGCACAGCTGAGGTCCTTCTGCTGAAAATTACTCATGTCCTGGGTACACATTTATAGTCTTTCAGGAAAATTGGGGCCAGTTCTGTTTAACATCTTTATCAACGATCTGGATGAGGGGATCGAGAGCACCCTCAGTAAGTTTGCAGACGACACCAAGCTGGGCGGGAGTGTTGATCTGCTGGAGGGCAGGCAGGCGCTACAGAGGGATCTGGACAGGCTGGATCGATGGGCTGAGGCCAACTGTATGAGGTTCAACAAGGCCAAGTGCCGGGTCCTGCCCTTGGGTCACAACAACCCCAGGCAACGCTACAGGCTTGGGGGGGAGTGGCTGGAAAGCTGCCCAACGGAAAAGGACCTGGGGGTGTTGGTCAACAGCCAGCTGAATATGAGCCAGCAGTGTGCCCAGGTGGCCAAGAAGGCCAACGGCATCCTGGCCTGTATCAGCAATAGCGTGGCCAGCAGGAGTAGGGAAGTGATTGTCCCCCTGTACTCGGCCCTGGTGAGGCCGCACCTCGAGTACTGTGTTCAGTTTTGGGCCCCCCACTACAAGACAGACATTGAGGTGCTGGAGTGTGTCCAGAGACGGGCAACGAGGCTGGGGAAGGGTCTAGAACACAAGTCCTATGAGGAGCAGCTGAGGGAACTGGGGATGTTTAGTCTGGAGAAAGGGAGGCTGAGGGGAGACCTTATCGCTCTCTACAGCTACCTGAAAGGAGGTTGTAGAGAGATGGGGGTCGGTCTCTTCTCCCAAGTAACAGACGACAGGACAAGAGGAAATGGCCTCAAGTTGCCAGGGGAGGTTTAGATTGGACATTCATAAAAATTTCTTCACCGAAAGGGTTATCAAGCATTGGAACAGGCTTCCCAGGGAAGTGGTGGAGTCCCCATCCCTGGAGGTATTTAAAAGACGTGTAGATGTGGCACTTAGGGACATGGTTTAGTGGTGGACTTGGTAGTGATAGGTTAACGGTTGGACTCGATGATCTTGGAGGTCTCTTCCAACCAAACCGATTCTATGATTCTATGAAAAATGCTGTCAATTATCTAAGTTTCCATGGAGGTCCATGGAAGGAGACATGGTCCTGCAGGACCAGCCTCTAAACTATTTACCATCCTGTTTTACATAGCACTAACAGCTCAGATTACATCCAGATGGGAAAACGGTGTGGCTGTGTCATTCCTTCAGCCAGCTCTCCGCACCGTGGAAACAGCCTGCCCATGCTCTGCTAGCTGGAACGGATGACTGGCTTAATTGCATTGCCGTATTGCCGCTTGCACTTGAAATAGCCACGATCTGTTAAGTAACTATAAGCAGGGGGAGTAGTTTTGTGTGAGGTGGAACTAGGAAGGCCTGGTAGTGTCTCACGTTTGAACTATCTGGCATCTAAGGAGGTGTGAACTCTAGCAGATGATTTTCCTCTTGTTGAGAAGAAATGGTTCATAATGGCTCTCCTCCATGATGCCTAAAGAGGGCAAAATGTCACAGCCTTCTCCTCAATACAGGCACTAGTAGGATTTTTCTTCCTTTCCCAGTTACTTATTTTCATTCAATATTTTAATGAGCATCATTTCTTCAGCTCACAGTAGCCGGGCTAAGCATAGCTGGTTGTTACCCCCCATTTGTGACTAGTATCAGACACACTGAGAGTGACTGTTTTGTAGATACTCACCTCCAAGCCAAACCTGTCTGCCCGCACCAGCATACTGACCACCTGCTAGCCTTCCAGCAAAGAGCTAGAAGAAGCCAAAGTTAGAAGGCGGCTGTATTCCTGACATAGCAGAGTAACAGAGCCATAAGTGGGTGTTTGTGACCCTCCAGGGATGCTCTTTGCAGGAGAGGTACCCCAGTAATCAAAGTGGCGGGAGTCCTGCTCTCAGCTCTGGAAGACACGTCGGGGTCGTACTGAGAGTAGGACTGCAGAAAGCTGCTATTCTCTGCACTGAGAGCAATACAGGGCAATCTGAAACAAAATTTAAGTGGAAACAACCACTCTTGCTTTGCGCTTTCCAGAACTAGAGGCAAAAATGCCTCCTTTGTGTATTAATGCACCGGATAGGTGAATGTCTCCCTCTGCTCTCTTTCCACATTTCAGCTATGTTTGCATACTGTATTACAATTATCTACAAACGGGTTTTATAGGGACAGATTCCAATCCTGAGTATTTAAATAGTCAGACTGGATTGCTGTATCTCATTTTACAGAGACGAGATTCTCTTTGTTTCCATACAAAGGCATGGAAGGGCGGTGGGGGGAGGCAAAGGGGAATGTGGGAAAAGTGTGGAAAGATGAGGAAAAAGCCACCTGGAAAGGGCAAAGGGAAATGGAGAGCGCTCCACACACAAGCCTACTTTGGCTCATGAATTTAACATGTGTGTAATGTTTCTTACGAGAAGTCATGTGAGCAATTTAAACTAGCCCCTAGGCAAGTTTAATCTGAACAAGCTGCTCTGAGACAATCTACAAATTGCAGGGTTTAATAAAAAGGGGAGGCCAGAGTCAGCAGAGCAGAGGATAACACAGGAGGGGAAAGGGCTAGTATAATATCAGAGCTTGAAATGAAGTCTCCATCAGCAGATCTTAATAATTCATTACGTTGAGATAGTGAAGACTGAAAAGGAGACGTTGCATTAAAATTCTGCACAGTTGGGGGTGTAAGTCATATAAGATATCCTGACATTTACTTTGTATCCATGAAGAGTGACACAGTTCTTTTAGTTCATTTGCACCCCTGCTGTATCCGTGTCTTGCTTTGTGTCCCTACCATTAGGTGTCACCACTCTGCAGCAGTAGATTTCTGAGGAGATACATCTAGAAAGTCTGGTCCAATGTTGCAAATGCAGTCTTTCTTTCTTAAGGGTTCCCAGGCTACTCCTACAAAAGGATTTTCCTGGGTAACAAGCTTGTGGCAGACAGCAAGAGTGGCGCTGGATGAGACTCAGCAGATCCCGAGAGCCCCTGGCATTATTGGAACGGTTTGGTTTCAGGCTCTTAATACCGAGGTTCAACTTCTGGGTACATTCAGCCTCAATGCTGCAAAGCAAGGCTCCAGCCTGGCCTTCAGAGTGCCCGCTTGCCTTGCTCCTTGGCTCATCCTCCACTCGTGGCTGGGACTGAGCCTGTGCCGCTGCCCCTGACGGGCGATCAGCCTGCGCCTGGTGCAACCTGGCTCCACGTCACCTGTGCTTGTCCGACAGACCACGAGTCTATCTGTGGATTCACGGGGCCCAAAGTGACGGTGAGGTTAACATGGCTAGTTTTGTTTTGTGAGGAAAACACAGCTCGAAATGTGTTCTCTCTTCTCTGTCTCATGTACCGTAATGCTCTATAGCTTCCCCATGAGAAGAGACTGTACTACAGGGAGTTAAACACTGTTAGTACAGAACTGCTCTTGGGACAAGCAAGTGTCATCTGCTTGGTAAAACAGATTTTGGAAATTACGGCAATATTTGTTAACTGGTCACCGTTACGAGGATGGCCAGCAATCCTCACTGCAATTTTCATGGAGTTAAATAACTCTTTACGCAGAAGTTTTCATCATAAACTGGAAACAATGGCCGAAATGTCTAGATCAGCCAGATTAGGTCTGCACAAGCTTGGCTTCCTAACAAAACCTCAAACAAACCCAGCAATTTGTTGGCTCCTGGAGCTGCTGCCTGACCCCACTCCCTGAAGTCTGGGAGAGCTCCAGCCCCCTGAGCACCGTGGCCAGGGCAGGGGCATGAATTGCCAGACTGCAACCAGCAACATCTTTCCAATTAATTCAATACATTCAAAACCCAAGAATTCTTTGGAAATTCAAGGTAAAAATTTCCTCTTGTAACTGATATTTACTTAGCAATATAAACAAGCAACTGAAGGACAGAGCATGAGTCACTGTGTGGAATTAAAAATATTCGTAATCTTTGCTGATGGGCGAGCACTCTGTCACGCTAAGTGCTGTCAACGAGCTCGTTTTGGCCTGAAACTGTGCAGACTCGTTTCTCTGACGTGACAACCTCTTCCGTACTGTTGGGAAAGCAACATCGACATAACGAAGTGTGAGGGCCCCGTGGTAACAGTCTTCTCTTGCTACCTTCCTCCCTCCTCCCGTCAGGGGAGGAAGCTAGAGTGATTTCTTTCCTTTCAATGTTCTCTTGCTTCTTAAATTAGAAGCCTCCAAAGAGGCTGCAGAGGCCCCACGATGCGTATAGTCCATATGCCTTCCCAAAAAGCTTTGTAGTCAAAATCACAAGATAAACAAAGGGGAAACTACTCTCATTTAGCAAACATTTCGAAATGAGTCACACGAGGAGTCTGTGGCAGAGCCTGGACACACACAATGTTCTCCGAAATCCCAGTCGGTGTCTGTGACAAGACCCATGCTGAGCAGCCCTGTGTCCTCCCAGCCAGAGACTACACTTCTGAGTCCGAACAAGCACCTCGTAGGATGTACGGCCCGCCAGGGACAAACTCAATATATCTAATTAAGAACATAACTGATTAAGAGCCTCCAGAAGCAGGCCAAACCAATGGCCCACCTCACTCAGTATCTTCTCCGTGTTTAAGGAGAACAGCATAAGAAAGATGAAGTATGGAGTGTTTTTTCCCCTGGTTTAATCTCCCAGGTTATAGAAATCCACACTTTATAGATTTCAGGAGCTGGAAGCTGCATCCACTCAAAAATGTTTTAAAGGTACTGTTAGATCTAGGCTTCATGACTGCTTAACTCTTTTGAACCTGTTTATACGCCCAGTGTCCACAACATCCTGTGTCAATGAGTTTCATAGTTTACATGGCTGCATTTAACTCATTTAACTGCATGAAAAAGTGCTTTCTTTTGCTTGCTGCTTGCCAAAAATTTCATCGGGTGCCTCCTAGTTCTCCTTTTATGAGGAACAATAAATAACCATTCCCAGTTCATCTTCTCCAGACCACTTGTGATTTTATAGACATCTATTTTAAAAAAATGTTTAAAAATACATTCCCTGAGCTTTTATCAATGTCTTCACATAAACATACAACCTGTTTCATATTACTTGGGTTGAAGCCTGCCATGGCTATTGTCCAGCTACATATTTTAGCAACAAAAGTAAATATGTCCAGCTGAGCCTCTTGCATTGTTTTGTGTATTTGTCTCGCAATATTGCTTCCTCCTTTTTAGGGTTTGGTAGGAAGTGTTTATTTAAAAGAAAGACTGGATGAATACTTCCCTCACTGGACCGTCTCACACATTCAGGGTGCCCCAGAGCTTAGCTGGAGGAAAATCTGGAGGGGGAGATCCTGCTGGATATTGGCAGGGTAAGACAGGCAAGCACTGTGCGCTCCGTGAGCTGGACTGACAGCTGGAAAATCTCACCTGCCGGTGGGCGGGAGTCCCAGAAGGGCGATTTAACTTCCAGCGCCTCTTTGTGTGCACGGGGATTCGCCCCGTGGTTTGAGGTTTGCTGCCAGCTGGGAATAGGCATGGGGTGCAATTATACGTTGAACGGCAAGTTGAAGTCAAAACTCAGTGTAGCTGCTTACTTCTAATAAATTTTGGGAGCGAGGCTGTGCAGTGTGAAAGGTCATATGCAGGATTTCCTTTTGATGAGATATATGTTGCTGCCCCAGAGGAAACAGCGGCTGCCCAGCATGTCTGTGACCGCTTGTTTGTTCATTTCTTTGAGGTTTGGTAGACTTTTAGCCTCCCTCTGGCAGCCCATACATTGGTGTAAAATTTACCGTGCCAGGAGGTGCCGGTAAGCTAATGAGGGGAATCAGCCAGGAAAAAAAAAAAAAAGAAAAAAAAAAAAAGAAAAAACCTCCCACCACCAAAAAGAGAAATCTATTGACTCTCAGTAGAAATACTCATTTTTATATTCTAGGAGTGGAATAACGTTGAGAAGGCTTTGTGCTGTGCTTTGTAAAAAGCAGGTGAGGAGGGATGCTGGGGAGGCTTTAAGGGGTTATACCTGGTTTTGGCACAAGACCACCTGTGGTTTGTCTTGCACTGCTTCTGAGACCCACCTTGGTGGAGACGGCCAACGCTCAGTGGGGCCATGGGCTCCTTGGAGGGTGGCTGGGATATCTCCTGCCAGCCCCACACGGTGCTCCCCACAGCCCAGCCCTGGCTAACAGGGGGCAGGAGGGTGAAAAGTGCCGGTCTGGGGGGCTGGGGCACGTGCTGTATTCCTCACAAAAGCCCAAATCCTTCAGTGCTGACTGTTTGCTCTCCTGGCTCACAGAGGGCATGGGTGAAGGAAGGTCTCATCACTGGTCCTGACACATCCCAAGTCCCATGGCCCTCCCAAAGCTACTGAGGGGACGCAGCCCCCTCAGCCACCCTGGAGTGCCTGAAACCAGATCCCAGACAGTCAGACCAGCTGCCTGGGACTTCAGCCAGAGACCTGCAGAAGTCAGGCACTTACAAAATAAATGTATTTGAGCATGTCTTCTGAAGAGGTCTCTCAAACTTATTATTTCCCCTTAGTGAGACCATTTGACCCAAAACAACACCAGCTCCTGCTAAAGAGATCCATCTATGCTATTTCTTCAGTCCAGGCGTGGACACCTGTGTGGTGTCTGCCCAGGCATCCTGGTGCGTGCCCAGGATGAGAGGATCCCACTCTTCAGAGCAGTCCCACCAGTTACAAGCAGTATTTCTTAACACACCTGAGGGTCTGCCTGTACCTGGATGCTATTCTTGTTCAGCCAGAGTTTTTAGCTCTGATCTCTTGGGCTTTCTTGAACCTTTTTCTCTACTGAAGATAGTCCCAGACAATTCAGCAAAGCCCTTCCTTCAGGTTGTGTGCTGAATACAATGAAAAATCATTTCAGTCAACCCTTGGCCATCTGAACTCAACCAGTCTCAGGCAATAAGGATGCAGCCCCAACGTTTTCCTTTGGGCTGGGGATGTGTCCCACCTATTTCAGCAGGGAAGCCGAGGGGAAGAGGGGAAAAGGTCTGCAGTTCATGGCCCAGAACGGCTCTGCACAAACCTGCACAGGAGCCCTTTCCTCTGGGTGCATGGCCTTTCCCAAGAAGGTCTGCTTCACAGTTTTGGAGCTATCCCTGCACAGAAAGGGCAGGTCTACAGGCATCCTGGTGTAGCAACATCTCTTGGCTGAGGTTACACATGGTATGCCAAGAGGGGAAGATCAATCCCTCTGCTGAGAGCACCACAGGCACGGAAACCTGGATGGATGGGGTGCTCCATAGGTTCTTAGTGAAGAGAGTGCCACCTGAATAGCAGACTTAATCAGTTTGCATGTTATGTTGCCTGTTGTGCAAGAAGGTGGGAGAGAGGCAGGAAGGCACTTCTGCCTTATGAAATAGCCATGACAAAAAACAGCTATGAGAGAAATGAAAGTTACTGCCTGTGTTGTAAAAAGCTGACTACGCCTGTGGTAATCGCCTCCAGTTGTTCTCAGGCTTGGGGCACCCCCATTACAAAGGGGGAAGTTTGCTAGTACAGCCATTTAGGAAGTCTTCCCTTTATGGCAAGAACACTGTGTGGGCTTTGTGGGTATTCCTGCAAAGGAGCTGAGATCCCTGGGGTAAAGGAATAGCAAACAGAGATGACTCATGAAGAGCATTGCAGGGAGCAGCTCATCACTGCAGAGTAAATGGTGGGACTTGTTAACCAGTAGCCTAAATGAGGATAAGTGAAGGCACACCTGGGTTTGAGAAATAAAGAGGACAACAAACTGTGAACAAGCGGTTGCTGTTGACACCCTCACAGCCCTTCACTGAGGAGGGATGAAGACTCATATTATCATCCAGTGACTTGGGAGAAAGCATTTCTCTTTGGCTCTTTTGATAATTCTTTTGCTTCCTTTATTTTTTTTTTCTCCTCTATAATAAAGTATTGTTTGATTAAACCTCTTTCACTGCTTATTGTGAAAAATCAGAGTTTGTTAAGCACTGGCATGGAATAACTCCATTTTCCCAGCTTGACCTCTATAAGTTGAAGCCAATGCTGCTGCCAGGCAAAGCCTAGCAGAAGGGTCACAGAGGCAAATTCCGATTTAAAAACATGAGATTCTTCTGTGCCAGACACAAAACCCTTGAAATTTAGAGGGACTGGCAACACCACGTAAGCACGTGTAGTAATATAAACATTGCTCTAACACCAAGTCTTCAGATCACACTCCAAGTCTGCACATAAGAGGGGGCAGAAATGTATAAATCAAATGGCTTGTGAAAATTTCCATTGGTTGGTGCTGGGTTAACAGCAGAACGCTGCAGATAATGTGACTGTAGTAAACCAGGCAGAAGAAATAAGCAAGCCCTCTGAAACCTCAAAAACTACACAGAGAGATACTGTCACGTTGACTGAAAAGAGGAAAGCACATGACTGTTTTTCTTCCAAAATTGTAATAGAAGCTTTTGCTGTTTAGTGAATATTTCTTCTCTGCTTCCATTCTTGACTAAAGACATCTGTAGTTGAGATGTATGAGACTTCTGCTTTTTCCTGAAGCCTTTGGGTAATATGGTATTTTCCTGCACAATTATTTAGTTTCTACTTGTGTTTTTGCTCTGGTTTGCATTCCTGCCCTGCGCTTGGATGTGAGGGATAAATATCCAGATAATTACATGCAAAAGCTCTGCATCAGCTCCCTGAAGAATCAAAAAAAGGCTCAAAGAAGCAAGTCTAACTAAAAAAAATCAAGTCTAGCTAAGGGAAATCCAACCTACTGATGACAGTTGTAGACTATTGGCCCAACAATGAGCTCAAAAGCAGCCTAATCACTGCATGTTACACTGACCAGAAGCCATTGCCTCGTGTGGAAGCGGGAGGAGATGGATGTATTTCTGTGCATCTGTTGGTGAAAGACAGCACCAGATCTAGGTGCGATTCAATAGCACTCCTGCTGCTAAAACAATAGCCCGAGTTTATCCAGAGGTCAGTTTGTATTGATCTCCGGAGAAAAGGTCACTTAGAGCTGAACCCTGTGAAAACAAACATGAAACCTCATCTTGGAAACCTTAAACAACAGAGACAAAAATCCCTTTTGTGATCATGGAGTTTATTCCGCAGGAAGACGAGCATCTGCGTCCTATAAGCAAAGTGCTTATGAACATGCTTTGTGTGAAACGCATACACCATCCCTTTTGTTTCAATGCCGATTCTTGGATGCTTAAAATTTAGTATGAACTTGTTTGTTTGGTACCTCATGGAACAGAAAGAGCCCAGTCACCCAGAAGCAGATGGTTTTAAAATTGATAATTGAGAAGATTATGAAGCTAGTAAAAGCTATAGATACATAGAGAACATAGATGATTTCTTCATATACTGCAATTCTGTCTGTATAATAAAGTTTTGTGTGTGCTAGGCTTCTCAGATGGAGAAGGATGCTGCAACCCGCTGTGCGCAAATGTCAATAACATGACTAGAAAGAGGAAGTGTTGCCATCAGGAGATTTCAAAAGCTTTAACAAAGGAAATATACCCAGAAAAAAACAAAATGCTGGGCAGGCTAAGTGGTGTTATAGACATTTAGCACCAAATTAACAGAAGAGTTAACTGTGCATCATCTGGATTCTTGGTTTTGAGGCAGGAATTGTCCTTGCCTGAGCCTGTCACGATGCCACCCTAAGGTTGCCAGATCTCTGTGTACAGTTAAATAACATCCTCTGGAGAAGAAAACACACTGCACACCTTGAAGTGGTAAAAATGAATTGTGTCATAACCGTGTAGAAATGCAAATACAGGCAGCTCAAGTGGAAATTTTAAAGTTAGTTACTTAATAGTGTATCCCAAAGTTGTAGGTTAACATTTTCAAATGTGTATTGTGATTTGTGGGTGCTTTAATTTTGAAATAGTATGAATGACTCTGAACATCAGGTCTCTATGGTACCTTAAACATAGCACCTAAAAGCTGAGGCTAATTATTCTGGTGGTGTAAGCTGTGTGCACGTCTAGCAACATGGAAGTTAAAAAAAAAAGATGACTGTGCGAAAGTATTTTAAAAATCAGAAGAAAGGAGGAACTGGAACAATTACAAAACAGATTCCCTCCAAATGAAAACAAGGATGATGGAAATTATATTTAACAGATCATCTGACATATAGAAATACAGCTGTATGAAATGGTTGTTGGCTTCTGCAGGGAAGACAGGACTGAGAAACTGTCTGTCTCAGAAAAACAGAAATAGAATAGATGCTCTAAAGCTGCTCAAAAATAAATGCAGGATAAACTATTAATAAGATATCGCTTTAAAATATTTTCCACCCTATCTGTCCCAGGAAACTGGATCCATTACTTGTCGTTCATGTGCAAAACTGAACAGTTCCTTGTAAATCATTATGCTTGAGTATTAAGTGCTCAATATGTTAAGAGCTACTGGAGAAAAAGTGGACATCTAATTTACCCTTATTATAAGCTAACGTGGAAAGATGCCAGGCTAGTCTGGAGGAGCAATAAAACCACAGCACGCATTGGGATCGAATGCCTGATGGTGGACTGGGTATTTTTTAATTGGCGGGTAGGTCGGTGTCCCATCTGGCTTAGATTAGTGCTACTCCACTGACCCAAGTGGGGCTGCAGCAACGCGCAGCACCTGAAGACCCAGACCTGTGTAAAGACATTGGAAATTGTCAATGAAAAGACTCAATCGCCAGCTCCTTGGTGACACGCTGTGCTCACAGACCTGCATCCTGCTCTGCGGCCATTGGGGTACCAGGGGGCTGTGGGAGCGGGCTGCTCCGTGGGGGCTGGCGGGGCCGTGCTGCCACCGACAAGGGCACAGCCCCGCAGCACCCACACAAGGCAAGCAGGACAGGAACAGTGGCAGCGACCGGGGACAGCCACGGCCCGGCTGTCATCCTCACACAGCTCTTTTCCCCAGGAGCTGATCCAGGGCTGGTCGGGGGCACTGGCAGCCAGACTCCTCAGTGCAGGGAGAAGACTGCAGAGCTTGTTGGGCTCCTCTGGGCCAACAGTTGGTGGACACTAACAATGACAGGCTAAAACCTCTCGAATGAAGATTAAATTCTTCCAGGATGCTTTTTTTTTTTACTTATATGATCAACTGGTTCACCATGTGTAGGGATCAGAAGCCTACAGCAGCTACTGGTGCAAATTGTTTCAGCATCTTCTGAGGGGCAACCACATTTCCTTCTCCTCTTACCAGCCAAAAGGTTTAACACGAGGAGTCTCTGTAGAAGAATCAAGGTGGAGTAGAGGGCTTGTATCCTCCTAAATTGTCCGTTCATCCTGCTTACGCTGGATGTCCTGACCTGCAAAAAAGCTTGTGAACAATTTGACATTGTCTATTCCTGCTATTAGCCCTTGCTGAGCACTTATAGTGACATTTTTTACTCTGCTCTAACTGATCTCCGTATTTATTGGTTAGTTTCCTTCTAAGTGAGAACACAATCAGCATATTTTCAGTAGCTGGTTCTGGTTAAGTAAGTTCCCCCATTGGGACTGCCCAGTACAATTGCCAAGAACTTATTTTTAACTAGGCTTTAAAACATGAATTTATTGTTATAGTTATTAAGTTTAAGGGGGTCCTCTCTTCCTTGCCCTTAGACTAACCAACAACATAAAACTTCCAAGATTCTCAGTGCTCATAAGTTTGTGTTTCGTCATTACTAATGACATAAAGCTGTTTCCAACGTTTGCAAGCAATCTTTTGCCTTCCAAAAATCTTCTTGACAAAGGTTAATTAAAACATTTGGCAGAGTTAAGCGTACATAAAGCACACTTAGTTAAATACACATATGGATACAACACAGAGGATAGAATACCCAGAGTTACACAGTACCCAGGGCTTGAACATGCTTAAACAATATGCTTTAACAAGATGGCATTAACATGCTCAGGCTGAACCTCCAGCCCAGACCTGCCCTGCGCGCTGCTTTGCTACTACGCTGTGTGATCAGCAAGGCTGCAAGCAGTAGTTTACTTTCCACCCTGCTCTTGTCTTGCTGGTTTGGCCACAGCTGTCTCTCCCAGCCATAAGGCTGATAACGGCTCTCCCCGAGCCTTTGATAAGGTGAGGATAATAAAACACACACTTGATGGCAAGCTGAGTGGGATGACTAGAAATATCAAAAGAGATGTGGATGAAAGCTGTACATGGATAATTCAATAGACTTTTGAAGAAGAAATCAGGGCAAGATTTCTACTAGCAATATGGCAGTGTTTGCTCCTCCAGATTTCATTAGTGCCGGCCCTTATTCAAATGTTCCTTCTGCAAACACTGCAGGAGGCTTCCTGCCGGGGCTCCCTCGCCTCGTGCCTCCTGTGGACTGTGCCCACCGGGAAGCCAGCCAGGACTGCACCAGAATTCTCACGGTGGTCCGAGGTGGTGCTGGCAGCTGCGGCTGGGCTTGCCGGCATTGCTGCTGGCGTTCCAGCGGTGCTGGCTCCACGCTGCCAGGTGGGGTGCGACAGCACCATGGGGGTGCGCGGGAAGGATTTGGTACCGCAGGAGAAGGGAAAGAGATTGAGCTGACCTAGGGGGGACTTAGGCAAGAACAAAGTACAAGGGGAGCAGGGGGAGAAAGGCTGACCTTGTAAAACCCTGCTCGATGCCCTGAGCTCACTGTTCCTCTTCCTTTTACCTTTGCCCATGCACAGATGAGAATGACTTCCCCGAACTCTAGAAGCTGCATGTCTATAGCAAAACTTTGCCTCTTGGGTAGTTTGCTTGTGCACTGTGAAAGCTTAATCTGAAAACAGGAACCCCGACTAAGCAGGTATGGAGTTGCTTGCAAGACTCTTTTTTTATGCCTGCAAAGCACTGTCAGCGTATTTCTGTTTTGAATGAATTGCTTTTCTAAACCCTTATTGTTTTATGACAGCTGAAATTGCCTGACTGGATGCCAACACATATGAACTACTAACGGTTCTTACATCTTATTTTATGGTCCATCCTCTGTTTTGAAATAAACCGCCTACTAAACAAAATCCATTTCCTCATGTTTCTGTTGACATATATATGTGGACTTTGAGAAAGGGAAGTGGGCACAGAGGAAATTCAGAAATTGCAAAAGGAAAAATGTTGGGGTTATTTTTTCTTTTTTTCTATAATACACCCAGCAATAGACCTACTGAAACTCCCTTCCTCTCCTGTCTAGGTTTATCTGGGCTTCTCTGCATGTGGCTCTAGTCCATCTTGTTTATACAAAGCTCCAGGGTGTCACTGTGGATGACACTCCATGTCACATCCCCTCTTCTTCATGTTCTTCTCGCATTCCCATCTCAGGGTCACATCCAGATGGGACAGCTGGGGCAGTGGGAGGCTCTCAGGAGGCCCATGGGCTTTGCCACCAGCTGGTGAGCCCACAGAAAGCACCTCTTGGTCTTGCACTGTACCTCAAGCCTTGCATCCCTCCTGTGTCTGCAGCTCCTGGCGCGCTGCTCCTGCGGCTGTGTGCACACAGGCTGAAGGTGTGCTGTTTCACGAGCTGATTTCTAAGGATGACAAAGGTTAGGTTCTGCATTCGGCATTACATGTCTGTGGCTTCCAGCAATGTTTTGTCAAGAGTAATCGCCCTTTGTTGCCAAACTTTGCTGTCAAATTGGATCTTAGCCCTTACTACACAAAGATCATTTTTCTTGTGTTTGTCCTCACTTGAGTGCTTGCTGCTGTTTGTGTTGTTGATGCGAGGTCACTCATGTTACAGAATAATTTGCTTTCAATGCCTGGGTCAGGGCATGAAATTCATCTTACTGAAACTGTCTGAGTGCACAAAGCCAGGGCCAGAGCAGGACCCCCCAGGCCTCTTGTGCTGAACACCGGGTACACACAGCCTGCACCCCTCACGGCTGGGTGCTTTGGCCTCTTGTCTTGGGTCTTAATTCCTTACCCCTTTTACGTGGGCCACGGTGCTCTTTCCTGACTTGGAGAAAGAGAAATTTGGGTGGTCGCACTTACTGCTCGGCATCTGCCGACCTCCCACAGAAGGGAGGAAATCTCTTTTAGTAACCTTGTGCTGAAATGTTAATAAATAAATACATAATGCCTTTTGGCAGAAGGATTAAAAAAAAAAGGGGGGGGGGGGGTGCCTAAAGAAGCATTTCTGATGATACTGGAGTCTCAGAGTTGTTTTGCAATGTACTCTTAGCTAGTGCAGCAGACGGCACTGGCCCGCTGGCTGGAAGCACAGGCTCCGGCCGGGATCTGGCACAGCCTCGGGGCTTCCTGGTCTCTGAAGTTCTCGCTTGGAGGATTAAAACGAGGGGCTGCGTTACCGCAGACCAGGACACGGCCTTCGGCCTTCCACCTTCCCTCTTCTGCCATGTCCACTTGACCTGTCCCCTCTTCCCTGTGTTTCTACCTCACAGGTTTTGGTGAGGTTGGGTTTTTTTTTCCCCATCTTGGTTTAAGAAAAAACGTGAATGTTTTTGGAAGGCTTCATTAACCCTCCTGTTCAGCTGTTTGAGCCATTTAAATATGAAAATACTTTCCCCACACATTCTTCCAGTTAAGCAGGCTGAGCTTCTTTCAGTTAAGCAGCTGCCCCGCTGGCCCCCAGGCCGCCTCAGGCCTGAGGCCGGTAGGCAGACAGGCCCCCGCTGCGTTCTTCTCCTGTCCTTCCTGTTCCAAAGTCCCGGTGCTCTTCCAACGGCTGTCCGGCAGCAGCTTTGACTTCGCAAAGAATTGCTTTTTGCCGCGGGTAGAAGCCACGTTGGGGAGGGGAAGAAAAAGGAAAAATCTCGTACCTCCCCGTCGGGGAATCGAACCCCGGTCTCCCGCGTGACAGGCGGGGATACTTACCACTATACTAACGAGGAACTGTACAAATGCTTCTTCCGCCGCAGCCGTCAGATGGTTTCTGCACGCTTACAGCCCGGCGGCGCGCCCGCTCCCACCCCTCGTGGCCAACCA
Source organism: Phoenicopterus ruber ruber (assembly GCA_009819775.1). Taxonomy (NCBI): domain Eukaryota; kingdom Metazoa; phylum Chordata; class Aves; order Phoenicopteriformes; family Phoenicopteridae; genus Phoenicopterus; species Phoenicopterus ruber. The sequence goes on along the minus strand of CM020215.1, from coordinate 52,477,712 downwards.
CGCTTCCCGGTGTGCCCCGCGCCACCTCCTCCCGCAATGCACCAAGGGGGATGTAGTTCTCCGCGCGCTGCCTTCCCCCCTTTCCGCGGAGGGCGGAACTACGCCTCCCAGGGGCCGGCGCGCCGAGCCACCTCCCCGCGGTGGGCGGGGCGGCCGCGGCGTTGCCCGCGGCCGCGCGGCACCGGGCAGACAGTGCGCGAGCGATGGCGGCGGCGGATCCCAACTCCTTCGCCTCGCCCTCCTGCTGCCTCACGCGGCACCTCTACCTGCGCTGCCGCGTGGACTTCGGCGCGAAGACGCTGCGGGGCACGGCGGCCTTCACCGCGCGCGCCGAGCGCGAGGCGCTGCGTTGCCTGGTAACGGCGGGGCGGAGGGGTGGAGGCGCGACCCCCGCGCTGCCCGCGGCGGGGAGGCGGCGGCGGCGGCGGCCCGGCCCGGCCCGGCCCGGCCCGCGCTCGCGCTGGGGGCGGCTTGTGAGGGGAGGGCGCCGGAGCCGCCGTCTGAGGGGGAGCGGCGGGGTGCCGGCGGCTGTGCTCGGGGACGCCCCGTCTCCTGCCGCCTCGGCTTCGCCTCCCCTCAGCTGTCTCCCCCGTCCTTCCCCGCGGCCGTCGACTCGGTCCTTTCCTTCCTTCCCGCCGCAGCCGCCGTCGGCGGCTACCTCGCCCTCTCGGGATCCTCCGCCCCTGCCGCCTGCTCGGCTGGAGCCTCCGCGCTGGTCGGGCTCGCCTGCGGGCTAACAGCGCCTTGCTGCTCCTGGGCGGCCCGGGTTTCCCGCTTGTCGTGCCTAGAGCCGATGCGTTGTGCAAGGGAAGGCTAGAAGTAGGTATTTTCCCCTTAAAATGGCGAAGAGCCTGTTGCCGAAAAGATGGGAATAAACCACTGGAAAGCTGCGTTTATTTTCGCGTGTGTTTTTATTACGCCAGCTACTTTACTCAGTTAGCTATGCAAATAAACGTGTAAACCTCTTTAGCTTTGCTTTATATGCAAAGTGAAGTTTCGGGTTTGTGGGATCTTTCTGCTAGCTCCATAAAATCCTTTTGTGATTGACCCTTATTTTTTAGGGGAAAAAAAAAATCCATCCTGTTAATAATAGAGACCAAAGCTTTACTTATGCTGCATATGGGAGTGCTGCATTATTTAATTCATCTTCTGTTGCATGAAAGTCTTGATTCATAGTGGCTAGTTCCAGGATGGAAGCCTTGGCAGGAGCTTCTCTGTCATTCTCCTTAGTTCATAGTAGCCCCGTGAAGTCTTTCGCTTAGTAAACTCCTGTTTCCACTTTCGTCATCAGAAGTTGGTTTTCTTCATCTTCCCCCTCCAGTTTTGTAAGTTCAGTGCTGCTGTCTTAAAATTCTGGTTCCCAGTACTCAACATAGTTACTCAATTTTTCTGGTTTTACTTAGTAAATACTTTTGCCTTCAGGGAGACTTGTGTTTAACATTTGATGAGTGCTATGTTAATTATTACACTATTTAACAAGTATGTAATATTTGCTTCATTACAGGTCTTGGATACAAAAGACGTACAGGTATTTAAAGTGACCGTAAATGGACAGGATGCAAAATTTGGTTTTGGACAAAAGCACAATTTCAAGGGAACCCCCTTGGAAATCACGCTGCCTTTCGAACTAAGAAGGTATGCGCTTTTGCTTGTTCCTTTAGGTGGTTTCCAAAATGCACTGTATAAACTGCTTGTCTGCCTGTAGGGTTGTTGTGTAAAGCTTGCAAAGGGACTTGTATATTAGGGTGTTGCATTTATTTGGTATGTGGTCTTGTAGATGAATTTAATATTTGGTTTTCATTAGACAGCCAAAACTTTGGGAGTCTTTGTACCCGTCCGCAGGTCCTATATCATGTACAAAATGACTTGCTAAAGTAAGTAGCAAAATGATGTGTAATATATCACAATTTTTCCAGTGCTTCTCATCAGTAATACTCTTTCTGCTTCAACTACCTGAATTTTGTCATGTTCAGAATTGCCTCAGTATGGTGCATATGGAGTTACACACCCCGTTTTCCTTTCTTCTATGCAAGGACTGATCCTGCATTTCTGTAGAACTGCAGGTTACCACTATGATTAGACAGAAACACATTTTCAAATAATAAAAGTTTTATTGTATTGACTACGCTAAGCCCAAGTCCCTAAAAACTGGAACTTGAGTTTTGTCAGCGTGATGGAGAATGAACTAACCATAATCTACCCCTTAAGTTGCATGAACTAAAAAGTTGTTGCCAAATTACAATACGTTTTCTGGGCAGTTTGCTTTGTGTGTTGCAACTCCATGGTATCTCACGTGCCAAAGCAGAAAGCTGTGATTGTATAAGGAGGTTCCCTTGGTTTAATAAAATCGTATACTAAGGTGCTTTGTATTGTTTTGTTTTCAAAAGTGGTTACTACCTCTACAAACTCATGTCTGGTTTCTAATATTTTTGTTGTTGTTCTCTGAATTAGTGCAATTTAGAAACGCACATAATATGGAAGAGAAAGGAATGTCATACAATAGCTGTCCCTTCTGGGGAAATGCTTATGATCTGATACAAAACTGAACAAATGAAGTACTTCAGCAAACATGCCACAGCAGAAACATAGGCCTGTTTCTTTTGTTTGACTTTCAGCTTTTTTTTTTTAATTGCTAGATTTCCTTGTAAGAAAAAAAAAAAAGCTGCAAAGAGGGAGTAATGAGTCGTGATCGTAAGAATTTATAATCTTGTGTGAGATATGGTCCCCCGTGTGAATCTTAATAAAACAGTGATGGGAAAGAGTAGGAGTTACAGCTGAAAGTCTGACTGTTCAGTAAGCAATGTGCCTTATGATAATACAAATTATTTTCTCTTTTCTTGTCAAATATGTACTTTGGAATACTGGTTATAAACCAGATATGTTTACCTGGTCAGCTTATCTAGGGGCCAGCTCCCCTGATTAGCTGCTGTTTGTGCTGATTTATTGTTGGATTGTTAATTCCAGAGAGCTGCATGTATAACCTGGAATTTTCAGATAACAGAAGCAAGTACTTGTGTGTGCTTTTGGTGTCAGTGATGGTTTTGATATGTTTTTTTAAAAAATAAGAGTATGAAAGTGTCAGGTTTGTGTGTTCTCTTGTTAGCAAGCTGGTACCTGTCTTGCACAGAGCTGTTAGTTTTTACTTTACACCAGTTCTGAAACCCTGAATAAAATTTGAACATTTTTTATTTTTCTTGTTAACCCTGTTGTTAATAGGGTTTTCCAGTAATTACTATTTTCAGTATTTTTTTTTCTGCTTAAGGATCATACTTATAGAACATGTCAGCTGCAAAATCTAATTTTTTTTTGTTTACAGAGTACACAAATCCTATGTTATGAAGGCATGTATGTTCTTATATAGACTTTATACACTTTTTTGTTTGCTTATTGCAGGGGGTTTTTTATACTTATGTGTAAAATGTCAGATAGTTGTGACAAAACTATATGTGTGTGGCTGGTCCAAATAGTTTAAAGAAAAAGGCCGTGATCTCCTTGAAGAGAGGAGAGGAAAAGTTTCTGGTTAGTAAAAACAATAATAGAAGTGTCTTGGAACATTAAAATTGAAATAAACTAGCTAAATTTTACTATCATAATTGAAAGGTAAAAGTTGTTTTTAATATGCTACTTGTTCTTATTTTTAATGCTTTTGAGACAGTGCTGCAGGCCAGAAATCTTTGTAGAGGAATTTCAGTGGTGATCAGGAGTTCTGTCAAAAGTCTGACTATATTCTTTATTACACAGGGGACAAGAAGCAATTGTTGACATCTCTTTTGAAAGCTCTCCAAAGTCTTCAGCTCTCCAATGGTTTTCTCCAGAGCAAACTTCTGGAAAGAAACACCCATTTCTCTTCAGCCAGTGTCAGGTTGAGTGGATTAATTTTTTTTTTTTTTAAAAAAAAAAACTTCTTGTTTACATACCACTGTAGTTCCCCCTGGTTTCCAAGGAGTTGGAGAGGAAGGCAAGTAGGGGAAAGTACAGTAGCCCATAACTTCTAATTGTGTGTGTCAAAGTCCTAGATGAAAACACTTACTAAGTCAGGATATTGCTGAGATTTTATTATATGTTTGCAATTTAATAATTCCAGAACGGCTTTACCCTCTCCAGTATTCTTGTTGAAGAACACGCAGTCCTTTGCAATCAGTATATGTGGCTATTGATCTGTCTTACCTACTATGATTTCTTTTAGAAAAGCCTTAACTATGAAAATTACTATAAGCAATAAGAAGTATTGGTTTGTAGATAATGAATTCTTTGGAGGAGCTGTATAGATTACTAATATAATATATTAGTTTGATTTATTTCTAGTCCTCTGCATTAGAAAGATTGTTGTGTTTTAGCTTTTTTTTTTTTTTTCCCCTCTCCTCTCCAGGCTACCCACTGCAGAGCCATCCTTCCGTGCCAAGACACACCTGCTGTGAAACTAACATACTATGCAGAGGTAGATGAACCTAAGTCATGTGTGTCTAAATAAAGACAGCTACTACAATGGGTGAAATATATTTTTTGGACCTGCCAGCATGTGGCCTAAAATAAAAACTGAGAATATTGACACTTAGCTTAATGTAGGAACCGAAACCTGCTCATCTTCCCCGAGACATTTCTCTAGATTTACCATTTTCTTTTTTTTATATATATATCTTTTTTCATTCACATATATCTTTATTTCCAAAAGAAAAAAAAAAAAGTGCTGTAATAGGAAAGAAATAATGTTCTTAAATTAGGAAAAGCTGGCAGTAAAACAACACAGAGTGCTGTAAAGTAAAAATACTTGAAATGACTTTCATGTATGCCTTAAGCAATATGCTCTGGTACATAGTTGGGGGATCTTTGCAGTCCTGGCATAAATAGTCCGATTGGTTTAAGGAAGCGAAAAGCGAGATGTCCAATGTGACATTACAATTCAGTAGTCTGAAGAAAGTGAAACTTTTAACTTCTGTGAAAGGTAGTCCTTTTGGTTAATTAAATATTGCCAGCCTTTAAGACAAAATTTTCTATATGCCTTGTATTCTTCTTGAGGGGGAGGACTTAACAACAGAACGATCTGGGCTACTCTTTTTGCTATTACTGCTTCTAGTATATTATATAATCCTGTGCACCAGCTGAGTTCCTCATAGTTGGATAACCTTCTTTCAGATATCTGTTCCTAAAGAGTTGGTGGCTCTTATGAGTGCTAATCGTGATGGAGAGATGCCTGACCCAGAGGACTGCAGTCGGAAAATATACCGTTTCAGTCAGAACGTAAGTGCTACAGACTAGTAAACAGATGCCTAAGGTCTTACTCTTAACTCGTGCAGTTCACAATCACTTCAGATACAGTTTTGATATCACTGATGAATCACAGAATCATTTTGGTTGGAAAAGACCCTTAAGATCATCGAGTCCGACCGTAAACCTAACACTACCAAGTCCACCACTAAGCCATGTCCCTAAGCACCACGTCTTTCAAATACCTCCAGGGATGATGACTCAACCGCTTCCCTGGGCAGCCTGTTCCAGTGCTTGACAACCCTTTTGGTGAAGAAATGTTTCCTAATATCCAATCAAAACCTCCCCTGGTGCAATTTGAGGCCGTTTCCTCTCGTCCTATCACTTGCTATTTGGGAGAAGAGACTGACACTCCCCTTGCTACAGCCTCATTTGAGGTGGTTGTAGAGAGCAGTAAGGTTTTCCCTCAGCCTCCTTTTCTCCAGGCTAAACACCCAGTTCCTTCAGCTGCTCCTCATAGGACTTGTGCTCTAGACCCTTCACCAGCTTTGTTGTCCTTCTCTGGACACACTCCAGCACCTCAATGTCTGTCTTGTAGGGAGAGGCCCAAAACTGAACACAGTACTCGAGGTGAGGCCTCACCAGGGCCGAGTACGGGTGGACAATCGCTTCCCTGGTCCTGCTGGCCACGCTATTGCTGATACAGGCCAGGATGCTGTTGGCCTTCTTGGCCACCTGGGCACACTGCTGGCTCCTATTCAGCCAGCTGTCAACCAACACCCCCAGGTCCTTTTCCACTGGGCAGCTTTCCAGCCACTCCTCCCCAAGCCTGTAGCGTTGCCTGGGGTTGTTGTGACCCGAGTGCAGGACCTGGCACTAAGCCTTGTTGAACCTCATACAATTGGCCTCGGCCCATCGATCCAGCCTGTCCAGATCCCTCTGTAGAGCCTTCCTGCCCTCCAGCAGATCAACACTCCCGCCCAACTTGGTGTCATCTGCAAACTTACTGAGAGTGCACTTGATGCCCTCGTCCAGATCATTGATAAAGATATTAAAGAGAACTGGCCCCAGTACTGAGCCCTGGGGAATGCCACTTGTGACCAGCCACCAACTGGATTTAACTCCATTCACCGCAGCTCAATTGTGACTGACAATGGTTCTTTGCCACTATAAAAATATGGGGTATTATGAATTTTCAACTCTAAAAAGTCAGTAGGTACTCGTGATGTTTATTCATCATTTTGGCATTCCCAGAGAAGCCTGTCAAGTTTTGAAAATGCTTAGTATACTCAAAGCCAGTACTGTCAAAACCCTTTCTGTCTGCACTGATTCTTGGGAAATAATGCGTGGACTTGAATAACATGGGAGTGAGTTTTGAAAAACAGATCTTGCAAATTTTAAGTATTCCAAGATCTTAGCAGCGAAGCTGAGCATTGGAACCAATTTTCAACTTGAAGGTAAGCAAATTCTGACAACAGAGATTTTTTAAAAGGTGAAAAACTTGGCTTTCACGGAAAATGTCTCCAGCTAATTAAAGATTATGCCTCTGAGGATGAAGTTTTATTAAGTGGTGCAGCTAGTTTAATGATTCCAGTGCTCCTAAAGTAGCAGTCTCAATTTACTCTCCTGACTTTTTTGTTCTTGCAGCTTTTTGGATTACAGTTCTGATGTTTATGGGATCTCTTGGTAAGGCTTCAGCCATTTTGCTGAGCAAGCAGATAAAAACTAACATAAGTTTAAAAAAGAAATTGTTTTAGTAAGCTGATCTGGGCTGCTGAGAGACTGAATGAGTGCAAGGAGGGATGGAATTGTGTGACTGGAGGAGAGGAGGGGAACCTACTCTGAGCTGCAGCAGCTGTTGGGTTGATTTGGCTGCTACGTGAAACCTGAGAGAGGCAAGAGGAGAGAGAGAGAGAGGGGAAAAAAAAATGGTCACCTTATCTGTGAGCTCTTCAATATGCAGTATTCTGCCTTCTCCTTGGAGCCAAAACATTTGCCACTCTCTGACTAGCATATAAGGCTTCTATGTTGTATGTTATCCAGAGCTGTATATTATCTAGAAATACACTGTTGATAAGTTTGCTGGACCTGTACAAGGAATAGCATTTAGTCTAATTGAAATGATACTACAGTTTCTAATATAGGAAACCATTAGATTAATTTGTTAGAGAAGGCATGGGTTTCATTAAACAAAAAATGTCAAATGCATTAAACACAAAAGATATAAATGAAAAAAGACAAATGCATTAAAAAAGACATACGCATCATCTAACACACAAAACCATGAGACTGATTTGTTAGAAAAGGCATGTGTTTTGTTAGACAAAAAAGACAAACGCATCAAACTCTTGGATATGTATGTGTGCTGAGCTTACCTAAACTACTTCTTTTCCTCCTGCATGGCCACACCGGTAAGAGGTGTAGTGGAGAGCAGCCTCTGTAAAAAATACTTTAGTATCCAACAGCCACTGAGATTTGAAGTAGTTTTAAAATTTCAGATTAGCAAATTGGGCATGAAAATGTAGGGATATATTGACAGTCTTTTAGTAACCTGTCTATAACGCAAGTCAATGGACTCAAATCTTTTCAAGAATATATTCTGTGGGTTAATATGTAAAATTAAAACACACATGATGATATGGATATTTTAATAAATTATATTGAAATGGTTTGGGGATAATAAATGGTGGAATGAAATTTTCTGAAATGTTGTCTCCAAGTAATTATGATTTAAAGTCTTACTTATTTAACAGTGTTTAGTTAGATAAACTAGAACTTTGACAGGAACGGCTGCATTATCCCCTTTTGTTTGCAGAGCACTGCAAGAAAGAATTTCTGTATAAAGATACTGTAGCTTTGGAATTTTTTTCATTAAAATAACAAATATTTAGAATTTATTTTAATTCCAGACATGGAAATCAAATATATACATTTTGATTTTGCTGAATCTTTTTTTATCCATAAATACTCCTTGTTTACATGAATTCATTAAAGCTTTTCCTGCATCTTTTTGTGTGATATAACTGCCTGTTATCTGAGTAGTATCTCTTAACTTCTTCCATAAAATTTAATGGAACCGAAGTGAATATGGAAAACTAACTTTCTTTTGAGCAGTAACCAAACCAGTGGCATTTTTGTATGCTTTTACATATGCAGATATTTTTCAAACAGAGATGATATTGCAATTTTGTGGTCTTTGCATGAAAGATCCATGAAACAAGTACTTCTTGTAGATAAAGAAATATCATTTGGGGAGAAAAAACAATGCATTTATTATAACACAAATCAGGAAACTATGAAGGAAATGTGCACACTTCTTTACTAACATACCTTTGTTTTTCTTTGACTGAATCAGTGGTGTTGATAGCTCACATTACAAATAAGATTTCTTTTTTTCTCATGTTCTCCATCAGGTTCCCATACCTTGCTACTTGATTGCTTTAGTGGTTGGAGCTTTAGAAAGCAGGTGAGTGAATCTGCATGAAGTATAAATATTAATAATTGTAATAAATCTTCAGAGTTACCCTTTTTGTTTGTTTCTTGGTCTTGTTTCTAGTTTTAAAAGGTCTTAGAGGTTCAATGGGCCTGTTTATTTGTATCAAACTGATGTGTCTTGATTCACTCTTGCATCATTTTTTCTATAGAATGTACTTTTGCTGTAAGTTAAAGAAATACCATGAAGAGTTTGGAATTGATTGGAACCACTAAGGGCTTTTTCTAGCTCAGGGAATAGTATCTTTTTCCTCTGGTAACAGATAAGCCTTGTCATGTACAAAAGGCAGAAAATGACAGCTTGAGCCTCGTTGCTCATCTGCACAAGCATGTGTTATTAATCTGGCCCATAATAATGCTTTTATATTAGGACTTTACAGCATTTTAAAATCTGTAAATGTGTTTCCTATTTATTTGTCCTGAACAGTGGATGTGTATGGTTGGTTTGTTTTCTGAAGCTTTTTCTAGTGTTACTTTAGCGGTGGAAAGGAAAAAGAGAGGAAGACTCTCTAATGAGTTTCTTCAGCAACATGGGTTACTCATGAGCATGTTTAAACGTATGCTCTGAATTAGTTTCCCATAGAGGTATTTTCAGTTCACGGTGTCTTAGTGGCATTTTTACTTTCAACAGAAAGATTGGCCCAAGGACACTGGTGTGGGCTGAAAAGGAGCTAGTGGATAAATCGGCCTATGAATTTGCTGAGGTGGGTAATTAACAAAAAATGTTTTGTAAACTAACTGTTTTGCATAGTTTTGGAAAAGGAACAGACTAGTTCGGTATTGTGTTCATCTGTAGCCCTCCTTTCTCTACCTCCACCCCCAAAAATGCTGTTGCTCTATCACAACACAAAACTACTACTGAACATAAATACTGATACAGTCTTGTACTCATCTTGCATGTGGGAGATCCCAAGGTGAAAGAGAATGAAGTGTGGGATCAATAGCTTATAACTTGTTCAGTGTTTGCAGTCAGAAGTCATGTTAGAAACTAACGTGAATTCTTGTTTCAGACTGAAGCTATGCTGAAAACAGCAGAAGATTTAGCAGGACCCTATGTATGGGGACAGTATGATTTGTTAGTCTTGCCACCTTCTTTTCCTTACGGTGGCATGGAGAATCCTTGTCTTACTTTTGTAACTCCAACACTATTGGTAAGTGCAACACTGACAAAAGTCAGCTTTTCCTTAGGGCTTGCTTATATTGATCCACAAATTGGATTAATCTTTCCCCTAGAAAGAACTGTAAACCCCTTTGGAGTTAGGGATCATACGTGAAACTGCATTAAGTAGTATATTTTGAGGTTTGCTTGAACTGACAACTGCCTTTTTTTTTTTTTTTTTTTTTTTTAGGCAGGTGATCGATCTCTATCAAACGTAAGTGCAAAATAGGTTCATGTCTTCAAGTAGAGCACAACTTGAAGTTGCATCTTAACTTCCTTTGTAATAGATATCTGAAAACTTGGTCTCTTGTTCATTGGGGGAATTAAAAGTTAAGGCAGTAACTGAAGAAGTCTTACAAAGTGAGTTTTAGTTCTAAGTAAACTCTAGAAAAACTGAAGACATATCTATTTTGTATAATGAACAGATGAAAATAATAGCCTTAGCCCAAGAACACTGAAATATTTGACATGGATACTTTTTAATATATCATGCATCATTATCCTTCTAGGGGTGACTGTTTTCTTCCTGTTTGATATTTTAGAACATCCCAGCACTGCAGCAGTTGCTTAGGTGGGAAAGTAGTACTAGTCCATCAGTTGGCATGGGTCCAATATTCTGAAATGTGATTTCATAAACAAGTACCTGCACCGTGCTACCAGAGGAATTATTTTTGTTGATTGGTGTGTTTCTATGACTTGCAGGCTGCACATTCAAAATTATTTATGGAGAAGGTTCGGTAGGGTAGTGTTAGTCCTCTAAATAAAATTTATATGGATAAGTTTTTACAGAGGTGTGAATGCGAACTGGCTTTGGGAATGTAGTGCAGTAAGTGAGATCCCATTAGGATTTTTTATTTCTGTTGGGATTTGATCATTCATTTTCCAGAGGAGTCTAAACAGTAGACCTGCTATTGTTTTCTGTGTTTTAGGTTATTGCTCATGAAATCTCTCACAGCTGGACGGGAAACTTGGTAACAAACAAAACATGGGAGCATTTTTGGTAGGTGTGATGTTAAATGCAATGCAAATCATATTTTAAAATTATTTTGTAAAGAGACCAACTAAATTCGTTTTGCCATCCTACCAGTGCTGACTTTATCATTGTATTTCCAGGCTGAATGAGGGACATACTGTGTACCTGGAACGCAGGATTGGTGGTCGGTTGTTTGGTGAGCAGTTCAGGCACTTCCAAGCCCTAGGAGGGTGGAGGGAACTGCAGAATACGGTAAATATTTTTAAAGTTATGATAACTTTATGTTTAAGCATACACCTAGGTAAAATAAAACTGATTTCATGTGTTTCTAGTCAGGTTTCCTAACACTTTCTTATTAGAGGATGAACAAGGTATATGTTCTCTTCCCAAGGTGATAGCTTAATATAGTCAGAGATTAGATAAAGCTTTTTGAACTGTTTTAAGCTGTTCTGTAAGGATGAACATCTTTACAGACTTTCTTGGTTCTGGGTATGGCTAAACTGCAGTATTACCTGTTAGCATACTGGTAAGCAGCTGAAAGCTTGTCGAAATTATCTCCCAGCATGACCGGAATTTCCAATGCCTCATGCAAGTAACTGATTACTTTTTTTCCTGTGTACTGCATTATAATTGAGGATATTCCTAATCTGATACTGTCTAGGAGGTTTGTTTAGTTTTGTGTTTAGGTAGCACAGTTAAACTTCAGTTTTCAGATTTCCAGCCTGTGCTAGTAGATCTCCCTCTCATTCAGTTTGGTGATGCAGTTTACCTGGTTTACTATGAATATTTCCTTGTTGTATTTTATGCTTTATACCACCTATTTAAATCAAGTAGTTTAAATAGTTTGTTAATAAAGAGATAAATATAGGTAGTTTACTAGGTGCTCATGGTTATGACAGACGTGATGATAATTAACTGCTTTGAGACAGCTGGAGCACAGGGTGATTGATCCTGACATCTTTGTTTGGTACGTGATCGGACACTGATAAAACGAAATGAGGAAAAGGTTTAGTAAACTAAGTTCTGTGCAGATTCAGAACTTCAGGAAAAAGAATGAGAAAGAATGCTTTGAAATGAGGCCATCTTAGTTTTGGATGGATTATACCTTTATAGATAGGATTAGTAGTGATTTGCAAGAGTGCTACTTTTCCTAGATGAATATATGTTCTTGTGTCTGTCACAGATAAATACTCTTGGAGATAAAAATCCTATAACTAACCTCGTGCCTAGTCTGAATGAAGTAGATCTTGATGCTGTCTATTCATCTGTTCCGTATGAGAAAGGCTTTGCTTTGCTTTTTTACCTTGAACAACTTCTTGGAGGAGCAGGTAAGTGTTAGTCAGACTTTATATATTATTGTTTCCCATTTTAATTTCGAACACTGAAACATTTGTCTTTTAACTGTTAGATGTCTTCACTGGCTTCCTGAAGGCTTACATTCAGCAGTTTGCTTATAAGAGCATAGTAACCGAGGACTGGAAGAACTTCTTGTACTCCTACTTCAAGGATAAGGTTGGGTAGTGTTTAAAACTAATTGCTTGAAACCTTTTAATTATATGCAACTGTGGCATAGCTCAGGAATTACCTTCTTTAAGGACCAGTTCGTTATCTTTCTCTTTTTTTATCTCAAGTTCTTAAGTCTGGAATCTTATGAAGATAGGCTCGCATTATGATGCCTTTTGTTTTGTTTTGTTTTTTCAGGAGGGAATACTTTGTTTTGAAATAATCTATATAGGATTTTCAAGGTTAATTGGAGGGATGTTGAAAAGAAAAAAAAAAAAGAAAGAAAAAGATTGAAACTAGTTTTTGTAGGATATGCTTTTCTCTAAAAATAATATTTAAAATGGAATAAGAATTTGTATTGCTTTGTAGGCAGATGTTCTTGATAATGTTGATTGGAACTCATGGTTTCATGCTCCAGGAATGCCACCAGTGAAGCCTACGTAAGTTGCATTCTTTTATAGTTCATCTTTTCCTTCTCCAGATTGCACATGATTTTCCAAACAGTTATGAAGCAGTTTGTAAACAGGGTGAAAGTCTTCCCACAACCCTTTTATTAGAAAATGTCTTAGTACTATGTAGAAATTGATATAGGTGTATATAGGAGAAAAAAAAGTTGCTGTTAATATTTTCAATTTTTTATTCTAGTGGAAATTCATTTTGCTTTGAAGGTTGCCAGGAAAGATTCTTTTTTCTGACAGTTTGTTACAACAATATTCTCTTTTCAGCTATAAGCTATAATATATGTGCGAGCATGTATGTTCAGAAGTATTGATCATTTTAGGAGTGTAAAGGATCAAGGGATAGTGTCACCTATGCACAAAGTGCTTCTAACTAAAACTGAAATATATTTTATTATAATAGATCTTTTGTAAATTGTGTTGCAATATTCAGTTGGAGCCTACAATGAACAAATGTGGAACCATTTGAAAATAACTTATAAGCATTCTTGTAAAAATATTACAGGAATTTTTTTGTGTTTCCAAAGCGTGATCCTTTGTTTTTAATATTTGACAGGTATGATATGACACTAGCAAATGCTTGCGTTGCCTTGAGCCAAAGATGGATCAAAGTGAGTGGTGAAAGAGCGCTGAGGTTCTGTGTCTTGAAAAGCTAGTTCTCTTTACGTAAAGTGAGCCATTCTCTTCTGAAATCTCTCATTTGCTGAGAGTGTATTTATGGTGATAGTATGGCTGCCAGGGATTTTGCATTCTGTAGACTAGCCTTTCATCATAGAGTCTGTGGATTTGCTATGACTTCTGTACGTGAAGTGCTGTACATATTTTAACAAGGCGCACAGCCAGCTTTTTGTTACATGTATGTAGTAACCAAACAGAGAATATTCTTTTTGAAACCCTGATATTATGGCTTGATTTAAAAACAAATGCCAAGGTATCTCTACACTATTGATTATATTGTATTAGCAATAATTCCCCTACATTATACTGGAGGTAGTACACATTTCTCATCAAAAGCTGAAATACATAAATCATAGTAAGTAACTAATACCGCACAATTTTCTCAAAATTTTAACCATAAAACTCATACAACTAATAGAGAATTCAGCATACCTTCCTTTTGTTAGCTCTGTGGCTCTTCACCGTACTTGTATGTTATCTTTAGCTTTCTTCTTCGCAATGTTACTTTTTATAGAAAAAAGTATTTGTTTTTTCACTTATCTCCACTGTCTTTCTGTTAAAGTTAAAAAGATCAGTGGAGAGAAAACAAGTGACAATTGAAGTGAAGAATACCAAACATTAGACAGTAGCTTAAGTCCCTCCCTTCCCCTTCTTGTAACATCCTGCACAAAAACAAATGGGTATCTTGTTTATGTGGAATGACTCAATAGTAAATGCAGATGTCCAAACAAAAAATTACACCTGATTGTACTTCGAAATACCTATTAAAAACTTAAGTAACCATTCTCTTTTAGGCAAAGGAGAGTGATTTGGGCTCATTCAGCTCAGCAGACCTGAAGGAAATGTCATCACATCAGTTGATTGAGTTCCTGGCACTGTTGCTTCTGGAGGTAAATGCATGCCTGGGGTAACTTGATTCTGCTATCACAGAAGCAGACACACAAGCCCAAGTGTGCTTTGGAATTAAGTTGTCCATTTTCTTTTAAGTTTTGCTAAAATAACCCTCTCTCACCGTACACAGTTACTAAAACCTTCAGCCATGCCTCGCTGATTATGTCTGGCTCTTCAGCTAACGAGCAACATGCAGAGTATTTTTGGTTGAACGGTAAAAACAAAACTATAAGGTGCTTGAGTTTGTCTGTATTTGATGTTATAGCAAATGAACTATAAATAAAACAAAATGAAAGTACTTCAAGATTTTATGTTTTGGTAGTACTGAATGTGGGAATTTGCTAACATTTATTCCTTGCCCCTTCTCTAATACTATGAGAAGGTGAAAGAAACAAATACAAATATTTGTCATGATAAGCTTTTAATTCCTTTGTAGCATCAACCTTCTTGAATGAACCTGTTTATTTTCAAAGTGTGTGGATTGAGGTGTCCCTCTGGCTTATTCTGACTATGCGATTTCCTTTTTCAGGGTCCTCTTCCAGTGTCCCATGTCAAACGAATGCAGGAAGTATATGACTTCAATGCTATAAACAATTCTGAAATAAGATTCAGGTTTGTTCTAGTTGGGCATTTTTCTAATCTTAAATGCTTTCATACAACAAACTGTTCTGCTTCATAAGTGGTCTGAGACACACTGTTGTATACAACTGGTGCAGAGGTTTGGGGTTTTTGTTGTTGTTGTGGGTTTTTTGTAAGTGCATGTGCAAGCATGCTTACCAGAGTTGTATTCTGTTACTTATGAATTGGGTAAATATAGTCTAGTAGAAGAACTGGAAGTGAGCAGTGGATTAGCTGTGCTTTATTTTCATCTGTTGTGCTAGCAAAGGAACCTGATGACCTGATAACTTTTATTTTGAGGGTGGTATTGGATAATACAACAGTGAGCCTCTCTGTGACTCAAACATGCCTGAAAAATCTTTCAGAAAATTTAGTCAGGAACAGGTCTTCTGGACTGACATAATCAGTTCTTCTGCTGATGTGCCAGTGGTTTTTTTTCAACACAACTTGGAAATGTTTTTGTCACATTTTAATGCTCACTATCACAAAGCTTTTGTCTCATCAAAAAAAAGTAATTATCAAAGGAAGTTTCTAAACAAGTAGAAAATGCTTTTAGCTAAATGGCCTGATTCTTGTGCCATCCTAATTTCTTCTGTTTTGTATTTACACATTGTGTTTACACCCTTCACTTGTTTAAAAAAAAAAAGGTATTGTTGAGGACATAAGTAATTTTTACAAATATCTTGAAGTATTGCATATTTTGCTACTGTTATGTACTTGGATACATTTGCAATAGTGATGGTTATTCTGCCTTAACTAACTTAAGAGTTTTTTGTTTCTTACAAACAAAACTAAGCATACAGTATCATTTCTGCTTCTTGTAACAAGATCAGTTTCTTCTTATTTTTAAAACAAAAAACCACATGCCAGTTGCTGGTGACATTGTGTTTGGGTTTTTTGTTGGGTTTGGTTTTTTAATCACTTGGTCAAATATGACAAGTGTTATATAATTCAGCTCTAATTCTGAGTGATACAACTGGACACTGCTGTAATATAAAAGAGATACATAGCTGCAGAAAACAATCAAACCATTTTGGAGAAACTTTGAAGCATTTTTTTGATATTTTATAGAAAAGTCCACTTTTGTAACATGTTAGTCAGACACTAAATATTTTATGTTGAACTTAGCTAGGATCTCATTTGAATGATGACACAGCACTGCCCAGAGTGTTTTGGGAGCAGAATTGTAAGATGACTAACCACTGCAAATGAAAATAAAAGTGTAAATTTTCTTTTTTTTTTTTTTTTTTTAATTTTTAAGATGGCTGCGCCTCTGCATCAAGTCCAAATGGGAAGAAGCTATTCCTCTGGCTCTGAAAATGGCAACAGATCAGGGCAGGATGAAGTTTACTCGACCCTTGTTCAGGTAAAAGTAATCTTCAAATTGTAGGAGCTCATGCTGTTGGCATTTTTAGTATAATGGAATGTTTAATACTTGACACTGTACATGTATTTATGTTATGTTTTGAAGTGATAGAATACAGAATTTTCTGTATACTGTGAACAAGCTTATCTTCAGAGTGGCTTTCCACTTGGTGACTTTTTTTAATAGGGGAAAGCTTAGTCTCCCAGTGTGCACCTTAATGTGAGGTTTTCAAGGGAAAAGTAAAACCTTGAGAAAATCCCCATTGTACTAATTTCATAGATTTTTGTAATGGTGCTTCTTCCCCCTCTTTTCTTTTACAGGGAGCTTTACAGTTTTGACAAGAGTCGAGATCTGGCTGTCAAGGCATTTCTGGAGCATAGAGCCTCTATGCACCCAGTCACTTCAATGCTTGTGGGCAAAGACCTGCAACAGGATCAGTGACAAATTTACTGATTTCTTTGAAATTTTCTTGTTGCTGAAAGAAGAGACTTATTCTACAAACTGCTGATACGCGTGCTTGACTATGCCATAAAATGCTCTGCTGCTTTGGTACTAATTTAGCTTAAAATGAACTTTCCAAATCAGGTTCAGTATTTTGCACCTCCAAGTAAACCAGCAAAATTGCTAAATCTCTGGAATTGGGAGAATGGTTTTGTTACAGGCAGTTTTTAGAACACAAAAAAACTGTTCTGAGATGTAGTCATTTGTCAGTCATGGAATTTAAAAGCATGGAAAATTAATTGATGGATGATATGGCTCTTTGTGCACAGCTTTTTTTCATAGCAATGTGGTTGAAACTTCAAGTATCTGAAGACTAAAAAATAAATCTTTTCATTGTGTATTGATCTGTATGAAACGTTTTGAAATAATAGTTTTATTTACTCTTCTTTGTTGTGGGAGAAATTTTTATTATGGGTTCAAGAGGGCTATGAAGACCTAAATGGATCAGAGCATTCTAGTGTTAAGAGCAGAATTTCTGTCTAGCCCTCTTTGTCATGCCTTTGTTACATTAGTCAATTCTTCACGTTAATCACAATATGATGGTTTTACTTAGTTATTCATATTGGATCCTATGCTATGCACTAATATCTTGAGTTGTCTGAAATACTTCCTTGTTTTCTTTTTTTAGCAAACCTGGGATTTTTACCAAATTTCACATTATACTTTTAGTAACTTATTTAAATAATTCCAACCCGCTATGTATTTTCAAAACTTCTGATTATTGCAGGGGCGACTAAAGCCCAAGTCTTTCCTTCCCCAATTCGAATTTTTTAATATTTCCCTTTTTTAACCAGTTCTGGGCACTGCCCCTTACGCTAATATAACAACGTAGAGATAAGGTTAAAAACAATCGGAGGGCTGTGTTTCTTAGCATTGTTACAGCACTTCAGTTCAAGTCGATGGTTTAGGTGAAACTGTTGTGAATACTGCCATCTATAGATTGTTTTTTGAAGTGAGTCTGATAAGTACTGCTCTTCCTGGAGATGATCAGGTAATGTAAATTAAATCTGTTGACATAGAGATAACCCCCATATCAAGGAATAACAAAAAAAAAAAAAAGTGCTGTTTTAGAGGAGGAAGCTACCAAATACAGGTTGTGGCAAAAGGCCTATAGCACTTAAGGTGGGAGTGGAGAGCCTATCAATCGATTTATTTCTGTTCTGAATTTTGATCAGTATAAGCTTTCAAGTAGATGAAGTTACGTACTTTACCAGGAGATTCATCTTTTCATGCTAGTAGCCCTAGTATAAATTAAGGCATGAACATATCTTTCTGGATTTTATTGATTCAAGGCATCCTGGGTTCTTCCATTCACCTTTAACCTATGTATGTCTAAGTAGTTTAAATAAAAACGACTAAAAAAAAAACCTCCTAGGTGACTGAGGCTCAAAAATCAGTTTTAATTTTTTCTATGAATGTTGTGCCACTCAGCTTTTAATAAACACAATAAAATACTGACTTTTTTTGGAACATAAATGTGTGATTTCCTTGGGTGTAAAGAACCACCTAAATTGTTAAGGTTTTCTTGTGTCAAAGACTTAATGAGCCATTCGTTCTCTTCTTGCTACTCCTCTGAAATCAGTGATAGGTTCTGCTGGAAAAATCACTGAAAAGAATTTTTCTGTATTTCAGGTTAGAAACTTACTCAGTTCCTTCCATTCACTCCCAAAATCTAATTGGGCTTCTGCTACAGCATCACCTGAATGAACAGGGATTCTCTTGGGCAAGGCTCTGGTAGGAGGAGGGGGTGGCTGGTGTTTACAGGTTCTGGTTCAAGCTATCAGATTGCAATGAGAACCCCTGTTCTTTGTTTTAGAAATGTTTTGTGTTACTAGTTTTGGGGTAGCATTTTGTTGTAAAAGCCCACCTATCCTATATTGTGATTTAGCAGTTGGAGTTCATACTGCCAGCTAATTTTGATTTCATGCCGTCAGAGCTAGGCAAAAAAAAAAAAATTGGCAGACATGGCTTTAATTAGCGTTGCCCTGCTCTGCTGGGGCAATGTCTCCCACACAGGGACTTCCACCAATGGGTCTGAAGTTAAAATTCCCTACTGTAATTCACCCCGGGTAAGTGCACTTTACAGTAGTCCCTTTGTCTGGGAACAGTATTGTCTTTAAAGACAAAGGTATTTTCAGCTTGTGTGTCAACGTGGTCGTTGCTAAACGTTATTTTGGCACCATCTTAACAGGTATTTCTCCCCATCTTTTCCTCTTTGCATCTGCCTGCAAAAGAAGCACGGTATAGCAGCACCAGGCTCGGTAGTGTGCGGATGTGGCCTAATATTTGTTGCTACCTGTTCGAGCAACATCTTCCAGAGCATAAGTGAAAGGGTAACAGAGGGAAACTCATGAATCTTCTTCCCTACGATACAAAACTATGTTCTCTAGCTTCAGCATGGGACTGAGCAGAAGAGGCTTCCTTCCTCCACTGCCTGCTCTCATCCTGCTCTGGATAGAGATGTATGGGTATAATCCAGTCTCCTTTCAACCCTGGCAGCCATGACCAACCCACGATGGGGTGACTATCTTCCAGCCCTGTCCCTCATGGAGGTTTTCATTTGTGTGATCTACTGCCACGTATGTGACAACTCTGTTAAACCCTTAAGCTTTTAGAACAGTTGCATTCCAGCTTATTCTGATTTATTTATCTATCTTGCTACATAAATGCCAGCTCCTAGATTTTCATTTCTGTATTCCTGATGTGATCTTTAGAAAAAACATTCCTGTGGTAATAAGTTGGGGGGGGGGGGTGCCTTTCCATGAAAAGGGTGTGCTCCCTGGGTTTGGTTTGATTGGATGAAGTCAGCTGAATACATCGATCTCACTTATTTACAAAGGTGGGGATTTTGGGGTGGATTTTTGCCTCTATCTGATTGCAACACCGGACTCCAGCTAGACACTGCTCTTCAGGCCGTTGCGTGGTAAATGTAAGGCTGCTGCACGCTGCAGCCCTTCTCGGTCAAGGGACAATTTTGTAGAGAAAGCATGCCGAGATACACGGTGCACGTCCGAGGAGAATGGCTGGCAGTGCCGTGCCTAAACTGCGCGAGCACAATCAGGTGGCTGGGGAAGGAAGCTGTGAGGCGGTACATGAAAAACAAACCCGACAACGGGGGGTTTGCCTCGGTGGAAGAAGTAAAATTTTACGTTCGAAGGTGCAAGGGACTTGGCTTGCTGGATCTTGATGATACGGTGGAGGATGCTCTAGAGGACAATGAATTTGTTGAAGTTGGTAAGCAAAACCTTAAGCAACGCATCACAGAGTGACCATGTTGGCATCTGAGTGAGCAAGCTGTTGTTTAGTTTATCTGAAATTGCAGCTGAGATAGGCATCTGATTTTTATGGAAAAATACCAAAATGCACCCTTAGTTTTTAAGTATAGAACTATATAAGTTATAGAAGCTACAGGATTCTATATACATCATTTGTATTTGATATCACATATGGTATGTGATTGTATGGGATGTGGAGCATGTGTCCAAGGGTTGGGTGGTTCTTTTGCCTTTAGAGTACCTTAAATAAACTACATAGTCCCTTGTTATTTTCCTAGAAGCATACAAATATATTTGGGGCTGATAACTGCAAATTAGAATTCTTACTGGTGGGTATTACAATGACTAACAAACTCATTTATATGTAGAATATAATTTAATCCTGTTCATGTTTATTTGCATATTTTTTCTAGTTATAGAAGGAGATATAATGTCTCCAGATTTCATACCATCTCAGCCAGAAGGAGTTCATTTGTATCCTTTTCTTAAGCATTTTGTGAACTTTTTTATAATTCTAGATTTATAATTTCCTAGATTTCCCTGTTCTTTTAGTGTTCCTTCATTCTTAAAACACGTTGCCAGCTGTAATCAAATGGCCATGACCTGTGAAATCCTATTTGCCCTTTATTTTCCTTTACAGAACTTTCAGATACAGCAAATACCGAGAACCAGAACAGGTAGGAATCACCAACGGTTTTACAACTCGGTAACAAATCCTGCTGTTCACCAGAACGTGCTGAGAGTTGAGCCACTGCAGCATTCACGAGAGCAGGGGCTGTTAGATTGGCTGGGTCTAGGAATCTAATATAATGTGCTTATTATGTTTTTGTTAGTGAGTTCCTGTCTTATGAACGAGTGCGAGTGAGCTTTCTGTCATTGCTGAGTTTTGACTGTTCATTGTTTTGGGTTGGTTTTTTTGTTGCATTTTTCTTTTTCGGTTTTTGTTGGGTTTGGTTTTGTTTTGTTTTAATTCTGATTATTAAGGAACTTTATACATATATGTATCCCATTCTTTGGTGTAGTATATTTCTTTAGATGGCAACAGCTTAACAACGGAGGACTTGGTCAATTTAGGAAAGGGACTCTACAAAATAAAGGTAAAGATTCTGAACATACGCGGCTAAAAATTACAAGTTTATCTTTCTACAATTAAAATTAAATAATGACAAATAAACTAATATTTAAACTACTCATGTTTTAGCTCACACCTGAAGCTGAAGCTAAAGTCAAAAAATCACGAGAAGTGATTGAAAGGATTGTAAAGGAACAGACAGGTAAATATCTTTATCTCAACTATTATTGTTTAGAAAACTTCATCGAGTTCCATCCTTAACCAGCAGTGTATGTTTCTTGCAGTTGTTTATGGAATCACCACCGGGTTTGGGAAGTTTGCCAGGACTGTCATCCCAAACAGTAAGCTGAGGTAAGTTGTGTGGGGGGCTTTCTCCGTCCCTTCTTTTCAGGAATCAAGCAGAGGGAGCAGTTCAACCCTGCCGATTTGTACTCTGAGGTTAGATGAGAGGGCTGCTTCAGTATGTCCCTCTCTTAAACCTGACGAAACTTTTTTTCTTTCCATAGGGAGCTTCAAGTGAACTTGGTTCGTTCGCATTCTGCAGGTAATGAGAAATTGCTTGACGTTTCCCTTTTCTGCCGCTGTTGGTAGTGGGTTAGTAACCAAGAGGGTTACTGTTTCAGGTGTGGGGAAACCTTTGAGCCCAGAGAGATCTCGCATGCTGTTGGCACTGAGAATCAACGTCCTAGCAAAAGGATACAGTGGGATATCCCTAGAAACGCTCCAGCAAGTTATTGAAGCATTTAATGGTAAAAAGATGTTTAACGAAAATCCCCCTTTCCTTTCTTTTTTCTTTCCTTTTTAACTGTTTCCTTAAAGGGTGTAGCTCAATGGGTCAAGCTATGGACGTTGGTCTTTCAACTTGGTAGTTGTGAGAGATCAGGACCAGAGCTTGACTGTACAAGCTCACAACTGGAGACCGTTCCTCTGTTGAAGAACTTGGGGTATGAGAAGAACTGACAGGAAAGGCTGAGAAAAAGGGATGCAACAGGCAGAAGTTTGGGAAATGAGCCTCTGAGAGGTGAGGTAATTAGTTCAAGACTAAGCTTGACTAAGAGCATGATTCTGACTCTGGGCGAGCTCTTCTACAAAGGCTCAAGTCTCTAACTTTTGTCCCGTCGGGTGCGTGCTGATGTGTGTGCCACCATCTTTAGGGATGCCGGGATTTTGGGTACAGGGGCTATTATGTAGAAAACGGCATGTGTGGGTGTTTGTCAAGCAGACCTGCTTGAGCAGCACCTGTTTTTATGAGTAGACCACTTGAGACCTACACAAGTGTTTGTAAGCAAGGGCTACAAGGCAGCCACGCAGAAGTGCATGGCTAGTCAGCAGCTCGCGTGGCCACGACTGTCAAAGCAGTTAAAGCTTGGGTGGCCTTGCCAGATGCTGCAGCAGGGAAACCAAAGGGGTGGCTGCGCTGTTCGTTAGCTGATGGTCCCTCTGGTGAGGCATGCCACTGTGGCAGTGACGAGCAAAGAGCACCTCCTCTCTATGCTAGAGTGTTAGGTTCAACTTTCCTTCTCTTTTTTCTTAAACCATAGATTGGAAGATTGTTCTGAGACTATAGACCACGCGTGTGAGAGAAGAGCTGTGTTCATATGCACGAGGCCCAAAGAATATGGGCTTTGTGCTGCTCTCTGTTACACTCTCCTCCTCCCACAATGGATGAAGGAGCTGCAATTCAGTGTTTAGCTCTGCAAAAGAAGAGAAAGAGACTGGTCCCTTCCCTGCTTTTTCTGCAGTTCCCTGGACTCCATTTCTTCATTTCCACCCCTTCAGTGCTCAGAGGAGTAGGACTGCGGGGAAGAGGGCTCAAAGATGGTTTCTAGGAGTAACCCGATGTTAAGTGGGGTTAATGAGAAATTAAGAGGTAGCTTTGCCCACACCAGGTGGTCACCCTGCGTTGGAGACTTGAGAGGAGTGATGTTTTACCTGCCTAGTTGCGTGGCTGTAGATGCAATCACCCTGGGCTGTGGTCCCCCCACTCCAGAACTAAAAGTGCAGAACTAAATGCAGAAGGGAATTGATTTCTTTATAAACTGCAGCTACCCTGAGAGCAGGGGCAAATCCCAGTCTGCAACAAGAGTAGTCCTGTTGGTGCCATTGACCATGATGGCAGGTTGTTACTGTGACCACACTCATGTGCTGGCTTCTCTGTTTTCCAAGGAGTGTATCGAGGGGAAGCTCTAACAGGAGTTGGTTTTGTTTTCTTTCTAGCGTCCTGCCTTCCTTATATCCCAGAGAAAGGGACAGTTGGAGCCAGCGGAGACTTGGCCCCCCTCTCTCATCTTGCTCTGGGATTAATTGGAGAGGGAAAGATGTGGTCCCCAAAGAGTGGCTGGGCTGATGCTAAATATGTAAGATTCCTGCAGCTGATTGCTTTTTTTCTGCTTGCTGGCTCATTTGCCAAATTGTGTGTAGCTTGAGAGAAAGAGAGCTTTTGCTCAGATTAATAACATGTAAAAGTCTGTGGATTTTTTTGTACCAGTTTGAATTGGGACTAGGTTGTCTTTAGTAACTCATCCTCTACCTTGAGGAAGGTGGATCCATGAGAATGCAATAACTGACCCACATGTCACTGGAACAGATAGGAATATGCAGCATGTTATTAAGTCCTAAAGAAATATCATACCCTAGTATTACAATACAAGATACTGCAGTGACATCATTTAGGACCTGGAAGGAGGGACAGGATATGATACCAGCTATGAAAGAACTATTACTACATCTTCAGTTCCATGAACATTAACACTGTTCCAACAAAACCCAAGATCATCTCTCAAATTCAAAAATTCAGATGCTGAGAGTAACTGGAGATTTATTGGAGGCAGGAACTCATCAGTAAAATTTCTACTGATTTTATAATGGCTTTAAGTGAATACACAGGTTTGGACATTTCATTTTGACAAATTAACTAGGGTTACAAGGAACCTTTATAGCATCCTCCTTTACAAGATGGAAGCTTTACAATGGAATTAATTTTTAATTAATTGTTATTCTGTCATTAATACATCAGCAGATTGATCTAGTGTTGAATATCTCCAAGTCTGGCCCCTCCAGTCTTTCATGTTAGTTCGTTCTGCTACACCTATCACTCCTACCCATGAATATTTGAACACCAGATTTATTCATCGATTGATAGCTGTACCATCACTGTAGGCTGGAGAAGTACTGAGAACTACACAGGGAGAGGAGTAGGGAGGAAGCAGGCCAGTGTGTCCTGGACCTTCGGGACCAGAAGTTACAGTTGTACACCTCAGGTGTATTATCTCTTCAGCTGGAAAGGTTGAGAGGACTCTAATCAAAATCAAGGTTATACCGCTCCTCCATTTCCCACCAGAGTGATTGCCCTATAGAATAGACATGTATAGAATAAACTGAGTAAGACTCCTCCTGTCATTGGAGGTTTTCTATAGAAAGAGTTATGGAGCCATTTACAAAGGAATAGTTTCTGTCAAGCCACACCTGCTATGAGGCAGGGTGTAGGCAGAACTACCTTCCCAAGATGTTTCCAGGCTTCTCTCCTGTTACTCTCTCCTATCAGCTAGTACACGGTAGATGTTAATGAGCCGTGACAGTATCTCGCTTCAGTGCTTCTACTACCTTCTTTTACTGGCACTGGGAAATGAGGTGCCAGTTTGGAAGCCCAAAAATGCTGGTTTTTATTTAGCCCAGCAGAAAAAAAATTATTTTAAATGTTTGTGATATAAAGCTCTTTTTCTCCCATTACTTAAGGAATTTGTTAATATTTTTATTTATGGAAACATTTAAGATTTAAAAGTTTTGGTGATTGAATTTCTGAAAAACATTTTTCATTAATTGCCTTGTCATTAAACTCCTTCACAGGTCCTGGAAGCCCATGGTCTGAGACCAATTACCTTGAAACCAAAAGAGGTAATAAAGTGTAATGATGCCAGCTGATGGAAAACAAGCATAGTCAATCACTAGTTGCTTTATACTTAAAATTTAAGCATGAAGTGAATTAACAGTGATTTTAAATCAAGCTCCAGAAGGATATTAATGAAGTATTATTAGGAGTGGAATTCATCTCTCCTAGTGTCACCCTACTTGACTTGAAATGTCAGACCCAAGCTTGATGTTTAGATTTGCTCTGTGATCGGTGGAGAGAGACAGGCATCTTCAGAAAACGCTTTATATCATCCTGAAACAGCTGTCTAAGAAGCCCTCTCAAGGTACCTATCTGCCCTTTGACTGTAACAGGAGCTCAGATGACTGACTTGAACCAGGTATCTGACTTCTAGATCATTAAAACTAGGTGAGATGAATCTCACTGTAAGCATTGAAGTTTACGTGGGAACACAACAGATTTGAGGGCTGTAGAGCTCTCTGATAAGGGGCCTCAGTAGCTGTAAAACAGCACCAGGGGCAAGAAGCCAAATTCAGTGTTTCCTAAAGGCAAATGGAAGGCTCCCATGGGCCTCATGTTTATTTAGAGCAAACCTGAAGCTAGTTTTAACTGAACTCCACAAACCTTTCAAAGCAGTTGTAACTTCTAATGCTGTTTTAATTCTCCACTTCCTTATTATGATTGGGGTTTTGCACCCCCTATGCTCATAACTTCTTTGGTTAACTAATAACTTCAGAAGAAATTAATAAAAATAGCATTCCACTTCCAAAGGACTGGAAAAGAATAAATACTTCCTGTACCTTTCTTGCTTAAGCTTGATATATTATGAAATAAACATCTTGCTTGGAACTACTGGAGCTCCAAGGGTGTCCACAGTGACTTAGTAGAGTCATAAATATTGACAATTTATGTAGCAAAGATTCCCAGTCAAGCTGTGCACTTTATGATTTCAGGACGATCCAGGAAGCTGAGCAAAGGTCTTTAACTCATTCGTATGAGAAGGAGAATTATCACAGAGATGGGGAATTATCACAGCATGTGGAATAGCTGCAATGAATTTGCTTAACGTCTGCTCTCTCTTTGAAGGGTCTGGCTCTCATCAATGGGACACAAATGATCACCTCGCTGGGATGTGAAGCGGTTGAAAGAGCGGGTGCTATAGCTAGGCAAGCTGACATAATCGCTGCCCTTACGCTTGAAGTCTTGAAGGGTACAACAAGGGCCTTTGACACTGGTGGGTACTAGGCCTTTCCTGTCTGTTTACTTAACAGCTGTTGACAAGAGAGGCAAAACCTAACCGTCTAACTTGTTTTACTAGATATCCACGCAGTGCGCCCACATCGAGGGCAGGCTGAAGTGGCGTTTCGATTCAGGTCCCTTCTAGATTCTGACCATCATCCATCAGAAATAGCAGGTGAACAATCTTAACCTTCACTCTCTCAGGTTACTAGGACAGGCTGGGTCCTTCAACAGTAGCCCCTACGCTTTTGCGTGAGGAATACTTGGTTTTTTCCTCCCTTGTTCCTTCTAGAGAGCCATAGATTCTGTGACCGAGTTCAGGACGCATACACAATGCGCTGCTGCCCTCAGGTAAAAACTGACTTTTATTTCCTTTCATAGCAATAGATAAATGATGGTGAAGTTCCCACCTCAGAAATACTGTCAATTGTGTGCTGCCTGACTCCATTCAAGGAAGCAGTTTTATTTTGCTTCTCCCTCACTTCGAAGTTAGTATTAATGGAGACATGTCATTCATTAATCCCATGCGCGCACCCATCAGGCAGTGTCTAACAAAGCTGTGTTCAGATCTGGAAGAGGCCAAGTGTTGGAAGCAGGAGGAAGGTGCTGGTTTCCATGCTTGCAGGCTTTGTAGGGCATCTCTTCTGCATTGATGCTAAGACCATGAACTGGGGAAAGGTGTTTCCAGAAACAGCCAGAGTGTAGTATCTCAAACGTACTGGAAGAACTCCATCCCATGAGTTTTAACATGAGCAAAGCTATTAAATCAGTGGAATTAATGGAAGTTAATTAATTAATGAGAGGTTTTGTTTTCTGTGGGGGCTTTGTAAGGCTACTTCTCCCCTAATAACACTTCTGCCACTGAGTAAGTATCTTATCTTCCATTTAGGGTAAACCAACCCAAGCAAGTAAAGAATGACATATTCAGATTACCCTTTTAGCAATATCACCATAATAATAGTAAATACAGTCTTTCAGGTGTCTAGGATGGGCAGCGTCCCACAGTGATGCTCCTGACTTTAAGAGCAAATCCAAGACCATCTTCACATGTGGATGTGGAGACTGGGATGATGGGAGAGAGGGTGCCTGCAGCTCAATTAGCATCCTGAAGATGAACTAAGTGTAGATACTAAGCTCAGGTGCTAATGTCTTCTGTTCTAGGTCCACGGAGTTGTAAATGATACAATTGCTTTTGTGAAGGACATCATGATGACTGAAATCAATAGTGCCACGGACAACCCTGTATCTTTTTAATGACTTTATTTCTATGTAAAATTTTGCTTGGCCTTTTTTATCCTTTTCTTCTATATAATTATTTGCATAGGAGGCAAAAAATTAATAATTGGCTTTAGTCAGTAACTACCATTGGTTGCAACAGCAACCTCTCTTCCTTTCCCCATGTCTGCATTGGTGCGTGCAAGTGTGTGTTGGGGCAAGGAAACCATGTGTGCATATGGTTTAGTGCATGTTAAATGTTTCCTAGATGAGATTCTATATGCTTATATTGAGTATGTAGATAGATGAGACTTGGCAACCAAATGGATGTAGACGGATGGTGACTTGTATGAAACATCTGTTGGTGCAGCGTGAGTGAAACCTGCACCATAGAGCAAGATTTGCACTCAGTCAGGGAAGGCAGACAAAAGACGTGCAGCTGGTAAGCCGTGGCTCAGCCTGGAAAACTCTGCGCACAGTTCTTACACTGGCACTGGGCAAGGCTGGATTCCCCTCAGCAGTGTAATGATGCTGTACATAACATCATATCGATAGCTGATAAGCATTAATGCTTCTAACCTGTCTAAAACTGTATCTGTCATGCAGAGAATCTACCAAGGAACTGAGGAACTATGCTAGGATCCGAACACATGTATTTTTTTGCACCCCTCCCCACCCCCAATCAAAGACCTCATTTTATGTAGTCTATTTGGAAAAATACATGTCAAAACTGTATCTACAACTTTGGAGAACTGAGATTGGGTCTTCATTTTCTGAAAAGTGAATATGCGGATGTAATATAATGTGCTTGCAAATAAAAGCCTATTAGCACAAACATTCCTTCAGTTAAGATGTCCCGATTACTGACAGATATCTGTTGTGTAGACTGTATTTCACTCATGTTTGTGCCTTAACTTCTCCTTAAAGATGGTGTTTGCTGAAAGAGCAGAGACCATTTCTGGAGGAAATTTTCATGGTGAATATCCTGCAAAGGTAATTAAGCATTTGGAGAAAGAAAAAAAAGAAAAAACAACACATTTTAGTTTCTGGGGTTTTTTTTGTTTGGTTGGTTTTTTTCTGTCGTCTGTTTTAATGAGGAGATCTTTTATAGGCTCTGGACTATTTGGCAATTGGTGTGCACGAACTCGCTGCAATTAGCGAAAGAAGAATTGAGAGGCTCTGCAACCCCTCACTCAGCGAACTGCCTGCATTTTTAGTCACTGAAGGAGGTCTGAACTCTGGCTTCATGATTGCACACTGCACAGCAGCTGCCCTGGGTGAGTGCTTGAGCAATATCACCAAGAGAGCAAGCTAGAAAGACCAATTTATGTCGAGGCAGTTGTAATTTGATAGTAGATACAAAGGGATCTCACTCCTGTTTTCCATCTCTTCTCCATGTGCTTTGTGCTGTCTGGGTGCAAAGTTAGAGCACTGAGTGCAGCTGCAATTATTTCAGCTCGAGATTCTTTATTCTGCACTGGTCCATGGGCATGTTTAGCGCTCTGAGCATGCAAATCCTTAGGTGGACTTTGGTGGGAATGCTTGCCTGCTTGCGTCTTTATGGGATTGGCAGGGAGCGCTCTGATTTACAGTCACCAACACAGGAGCTCCGGCTGAAATCAGTGACAGCTCTGTACCCAGGAGCCTGCAAATCAGCTCAGATAGGGCTGTAATTAACAGCAAACACTGCAGGCACCAAGCATGCATCCGTCTGAGCCACTGCTGAACCTAGAACCTCTGCTTGAGTAGTTAGGGTCTGTAAGCAGGGGACACCTCTGTTCCTCACTTCTCACTAGCACGGGGACACCACTTGTCTCAAAGCTGGGCCTGATACCCTTAGTACTCCGTGTCTCCATTTGACAGCCAGGCCTGTACATCAATATCAGACTCCACAATCCTCAGGAGACTGGAGTTCCCAGGGCTGGTTATCGGAGGAGCACACTAAAAATAAGCATTAGTATGTTTTTCCTCTAGTGCTCGTGACCAAGGCAACAAGAAGCCTGCTGGCCGCTGGGATATTACAGTTCATAGGTTCAGGAAAGCACGAGCCAACATAAAGATAAACATGCTATGAGAAGAGGGTAAATTGTAAGAGATACAAACAGACAAAGGAACAGGATGTCAGATAAATATGTAGATAAACATCCTGTAGGAAAAAAAAGTCAATTAATTAAATCGATGTAATAAAAGAACCCTGCCCAGAGGCTGTTTTGGGAAGTGGGGCTGGAAAAGGAGCTGAAGTGCTCGTCCCCTTGTTCGAAGGCTGGAAACTTTTCCTTTTGGCTGGGCAGAGTTTAGAATGGCTCCAGGCCTTAGCTGTTCCTTGGCTTCAGGTTTCGCAGCTCACTTCTGCAGTCTGGAGCCAGAGGTTCTGGGGTGTTCGTGGTCTCCACTGTGGGGAATGAAAGTGACAGCCCTGCCTCCTAACTCATCGCTGCACTGACACGAGGAGTCCATGGGTTAAAACCATCTTTCCCTGGTCAAAATAACCAGGAATTTATCTAAAAGTGAAGTTTGAGTTATTTTTCTTTCTTTCTTTTTTTTTTTTAAACAAGATATTACTAGTATTTTTAAAGTCACTCTGCCACTTTCTGAGGTGTTTGTGTACCAGCTAATGTTGTTCACTCCTAGGGTTAATAGATAAAGCTGCAAAAAATTTGCACGTTTTGCAACACCACTGGATGCATCTCTCCCTTCCTCTCTAGTAGCGCTGTGCCTGCCAGACTGAACTGTTTGCAGTAGACACATGCAGCCTCTCTAGGACCTGCTGTTGCCTGCCTGAACGTGCCAGCTGGGCTCTGGCCCTGGACTGTGTCACTCCAGCCTATTTGCAATTGGTGTCACCACCTCTGTTGCTCTTGTTGCTTTTCTGAAGCCCCTAATTTGTTGAGGGCATTACGCAGTATCCTGCTGGGCTTCAGAAAGAAAAGGTCTGCGTGCAGCCAGAGCACCGTGAATGCAGACTTTGTTTCTTCTCTTCTAAAGAGCAATTCTCAACCTCAAATTGTCATTGGATGGTGCCTACGGCCCTTCCTGCAGCCAAATTCCCCTTGCTTTCGGGTGCAGCTTGAGAGACTTACTCCAGGTCTCACACTCAGCTTTCAAAGCCAGAGCTCTCCCACCCTCTGGGGTGTGTGTGTGCCCGGAGGAGGGACATGGGCAGCCTCGTAGTGAGGCGAGGAGGGTGGGAGAGGATTTGTGTCGCGCTCTCGCGTCTTCCTGGAGCAAGCTCTGCAAGTGCCTCAGCTCGGATGGGAAGAGACCAGATGCTGATCTCTAGCTCTCCTCTGGAAACCAGGGGACGGGCAGTATCTGTGACCGAAAACAAAGGGAACTGATGCTCTTTACAAAGAGTTGCCTTGGAGTAACAGGCAAGACCAGGCTTATATTTCAGTTACGATGTCCGCTCTTTTCCTTCAGTTTCCATCAGGCCTTTGAGCCAGAGCAATCCCACCCCAGAGAAGGGGGAGGAGTGAGCAGTTTTTCTACATTTGGTTAATATTTGCAACTAAAGACTGATATTTGTTACTGTTTTCAGAGGCAATGGTAGTTTTCAAGGTGTTTTTTACAAATTACTCAGTCCAGGTAAAACATTGATGCGTTCTCGAAAGTGGAGCAATAGTTGGACCTGAGTTGGTGGACGGGCTCTTTGCTCCATGTTGGCCATTGCTTCTGCTGTCTGGTGCCCATTCTGTCCTACATTCATTGCGCTGGATTTTTGCAGTTTCTGAGAACAAAGCCTTGTGCCACCCCTCTTCTGTGGATTCTCTCTCAACCAGTGCTGCTACAGAGGATCACGTGTCCATGGGAGGATGGGCTGCAAGAAAAGCTTTGAGAGTTATTGAACATGTGGAACAAGGTAAAATTAAAATGCTGATTTTTAGACAGACCTTATGTATGTAACCAGATTAAGATATTAGTGCCATTCTTTTTAGATATATTTTAAGAAAAAAGAGTTAATGCATCTGAAAGAACAAGCTAAAAATATTATATTAAGTACATATTTTACAAGCATTTGGATCTTTCTAACAGAAATGAGGTAAATCCAGCACTAAGTGTTTCTTGTGAAACAAAACTGCTTACTGCAGGACACTCAGCAAAACTTTCCTCTCTTGTTTACAAGGACAGATTGCTCTCTTGCTTTTTATTTATTTATTTGGCAGATGGTGTGCTTAGATACAGATGTCAACTGTTAGTGGAAGAGCAGAGTAATACACAGCACACAAATACTGAACTCACTTGCCCACTTAAGTTTATACATTGGAGTGATCTGAAGATTTAGTTTTATAGAAATACGTTTTTTGTATGCAGAGAAATGGGTTTGAGAAACCGCATGTTTCAACAACGTGTTGAAAAACAGCGTGTCCTAGATCCAGCTGGTTCTCCCAGTTCCTTGGGTGGATTGGCTCGTGAAAATGAGGAACTAATGCCAATAATGATCGGGTGTAAGTTGGACAGATACGGTGCAAACTTCTCCAGATAGAAGACTGTCTTCCAAAGTTCTGTAATTTTAGTGGTGCTTTCACATGGACTCTTGCAACCTTCATAGACAGGACCTCCTTTTATAGCTCAGGCCCCTTTCTTCTTCTCAGTCCTAAAGAAGTTTTCTGATTTATGATGCCCATTACTTTGGGTATTCAAGATGCCCTTGAAGAGATTGTTATGGATTGAAGACTGTGATAACTAGGAGTTCCTGGCACACTGAAAAGCCTGTACGGCAGACTACCTAAAATCTGCTTGCTAAAATGCTGGATACTACCCCCAGCACTACCCGTAAAACAATCCTGCTGCTGGGCTGCCTCTCTGCGGTGTGTGGATCCACTGGTCTTTCCACGTTACCTGAAACTGTATCACGTTAGCCAGAGCAAACACCAAGGGTAGCTGTATAAGGGAAACCTCGCCTTGAGCCGCCGAAAATCCCTTTGGCTGTTTTGATTTCCTAGTTCTGGCTATTGAGCTGCTCGCGGCCTGCCAGGGCATCGAATTCCTACGCCCTCTGAGAACGACAACCCCATTGGAGAAGGTCTACGACCTTGTGCGCTCCGTTGTGAGGTAAGATCAGATAAACGCTTCCCCCAGAGGTTACCCGTCTGCGGACCAGCTGCCAGCGGTGGTGGTTAATGTTTGGCCAATGTTCGCGATGTGTCTCGTTACAGGCCTTGGATGAAGGATCGCTTCATGGCCCCAGACATTGAAGTAGCTCACAGGCTGCTCGTGGAGCAGAAGGCGAGTGTTGACTTGCGGCACGTGCCGTAGGACTGTCCCGAGGAGCACGCTGCAGCTCTGCTCTGGAAACACCCTGCACGCATTCATGGGCTGGCCTCGCTAAAAGCGCTCCTCTGCCTGCGGCAAACCCACCAGATTTTCTGAGATTTGCTTTTCCTTAGTTTTAATGGGATGGATTTAGAAATGGACTCTTAAAGTTGCCCTGTGTAATAAATAGCTTACATTATTATTTCTGGCAGGAGTTTCACAGACATAGGTCCCGCTCTGAGTCGCCTGAGGGGAGGGTCCTGTACCCCCGCAGATCTCCAGAGAAATCAGTCATCCCTCCAGATGGTGTTCCTCATTCCTGGGGCAGTGAGTGCTCCCCGGCCTTGAGGCCCTTGGGCATGGTGGACCACTGGAAGCAATAAGGGGATGTGGATGAGGGAATAGCAGTGGCGAAATGTGTTAACCTGGGCCAAGTGTTTGTACAGCTATGTGATCCATCTGTTTTATTTATTTGTAAAATGTAAGTAACAGAAGAATCACGGAGAGTAAGCAAATGGGAGAAGAAAATCCCAGTCCATCTTCTGTAAGGCTTTTTTCCCTGCAGCCCTTACAGGAGGAGAGACAAAGAAGACTGTAGAACATATTCCTTTTCTGCCTTAAATCCCAGCCACCGTCCCTTCCCTTTTTCTTTGTCCATGCCAGCTGCCATTTTGCTCCGCTGGCCCCTTTGTGACCAAGTGATTTTGTAGCAAGTGACAGCAATCCTCTCCCAAGTATTGTACACAGAGCATTAACCTGGTAACAAGACAAGATGCAACATTTTTGCCTTGAATCCTTTCATCTTGTCCCCCCGGAGCTCTATCTTTTCCCATCCCCTGTCAACTCCATCTACATGCTCTTCCCTAAACCGCAGTCTGGCTGCCTCTCTGGTTCTGCTGATCACATACAGGTTATCTATGTAGGTCTGTAATTCTCACCTCCATACCGGTAACTCTTCCACGAGGTTTCCTGAACTTGTGCGTTGATGTCTGACCTGCCCTTTTGTTTTGCTTCTGACTGTTTCACTTTCTCGTTTCGCAGGTGTGGGAAGTGGCTAAACCTTACATTGAAAAGTACAGGAGGGAACACGTCCCTGAATCGAGACCCATTTCACCAACAGCCTTCTCCCTGGGATTGCTGGAAATGAATACAGGTGTTGGTCATGACCACGGGCATCAGGATGAACTTTAAGAGTGGCGGTCCTCTGGTACAGAGCAGATCCTTTCCAGGACCTTGCCTAAGGGTGGCCGCTCTACTAACCAACGTGGTTTCTCCAAGTGACCCAAAGGACCTGACTGTCTATCTCGGGAGCACTACATATAGTAGAGAAATGGCTCACTACCTTCCTCACATGTGAAAGACAGCTTTATCACGATAGTCTGTTTTGGGCTGAATTTCCTGAGCTTCCCAACACAAAACATTCAGACTCCTGCTGAAACCAGTGGATGTTTTATACAGGGCCTCCTGTATTTGTTTTGTCAGCTCTTCACTTGTTTTCTCTTCATTTGTGCCAATGATACTGAACAGCTTAGGTTTGATATTCTCACTTTTTTTCCCTTTGGGTAACTTCATTCTGCCACAAGCAAAATTATCTTTACACTTAATTCTCCTCTCCTTTCCAGATCATATGTGAGGCACAGGTTCTTGTATAACAAGAGCATTTTTTAGAGCAGGTGCTTCACAAATCTGAAAATCTGTGTGCATAAAAATGTGCTATTGAGATTATTTCTCCAGAACAAATATATTGTATTCTGGAGATGGACTACACTTAGCGCAGCTTTCTAAGAGCTATGGGCTTACACCTGCAATAAATAAACTGAGGCTTCACCTACAGCTGTAGCAATCTCTTTCCCTGCCACGTGTGATGATGAAAATGTAAAGCAAAAGCTTAGTTTAGAAACAAGGAGGACAGGTGGAACAGGGGCCAGGAAAGGGGGAGGAGGATGTGTAGGAGTGGTGGATATGAACCAGTGCAAGATCTGCACTCCCATGGCTTAGCAGGCATTTGCCTGGCTGCTGAGGGCCCCATCCCCACGGAGCAACTCATGTCGTGGCACGCTCTGTGTTACAACGCTGACCTCTGGCACAGGCTTTATTTTGCACAGGAAGAGTCAGGACTTAGACTTCACATCATGATGTGGTGACAACATGTAAAGGCTGGTTAACAACCACCAGCCCTGGTGCTACTGGCCTGATCCCCACAGCTGCAGGGGGTTCGGCATGGGCTGGAAATCTTCCCAGGCTCTTGGCTATGCTGCAAGGGGCAGCCAAAGTGCTGGTGTGGGGCTGCCCTCGTGTGTCTGAGACCTGCTGTGTTCAATGTGCCCTGAGGACAGGACTCATGCCTGTTGGCAAGCTGGCAGGGAGCCACCTAACCTGGCCAGAAGACCTGGGAACTAGGGTACCCACCCACGGCACGTGAGCTCCCAGTTCAGCTCCTTCCTTCTGTGCCTGATTTGCAGCATCTCCAGCCTTTGTCTCTCCCTCATGTGCCAAGTAAGTCCCTACCCTTTCAGCTCGAGGCTCTCTGTGGCAGGTGTATATCAATCTCCCCCTGAAGCTGTTCCATTTTGTATAAAATCAGGTATTAATTAAAATCAAGTGTGAGAACAAACAGCCAGTGTTCGTTGTAGAGTCAATCATTTTTCTTCAGCCTCATGTTATGGCTAAACAATACCGTTCCTTCAGTAGCAAAGCCATCAGAAGTTCCTACCCGCCGCACTGTTACCTACGTCCTGCTCCCCGCTGCCGCGTGAGCCAGCACAGTGAATGTCGTCGCTGAAGTGAGCCACGTTAAAAACAAACAAACAAAATCTTCCTATGCTTCAGTGTGGTGTGCCTTCCTTGGCAAGGACCACGTAGCTGGCCATCAGGAACCACTTAAGCCAGCTGTGCCACTGAATTACAACCACATCCTCTTAACTGTAAACCTGCCACTAATTACAGCCCTGGGGCACACTCCCAAACGGCTATGGGATTCTGCCGAGCTGGTTGGGCAAGCACGTGGTTTGATGTTCCCGTCAGAGCTCCTTCGTGAGAGCAGAATTCCCTCAAGTCAGTCGTTTCAGGCCATGAATGTCTATTCCTGTCCAGCAAGAGAATATTTGCGGTTTTCCTTATTCAATCCTGGGCTCTGAAATGCCTTAAGCACTTCAGAGAGGAGGTGCTGGGCATTGCTTCCCACTCACCTCCGCTTTTGGCTGCCTGGGACCAAGGGACCACCAGCATACGCTGCAGCACGGTGGCCTCAGCTTCGCACCACACCTATGCTAAGCCGAGAGGCAC
The DNA here is from genome assembly GCA_009819775.1 of Phoenicopterus ruber ruber. Classification (NCBI taxonomy): domain Eukaryota; kingdom Metazoa; phylum Chordata; class Aves; order Phoenicopteriformes; family Phoenicopteridae; genus Phoenicopterus; species Phoenicopterus ruber. The sequence goes on along the minus strand of CM020215.1, from coordinate 52,441,661 downwards.
CGCGCTGGCCGCACGCAGCATTTCAGAAACGCCTGCGCTCGTACCCTGACAGCTTTCCCCAATGGCCTGCATAAACATTATTTATGAGTGCTGTCTTGGGCAGAATGGACTGTGTGATCGCACACTTCAGATGTTCTTCCAAGCTCTATAAAAACAAAGGCCCACACCCACATCTGGTGCAACATCTGCTTGCAGGAAAACATGTCTAGTGGCAGGAATGCCATTAAATTGTTTTAAAAACGGATTTAGTTGGCTAGCCTGGCTCAAATAAAGCGTGAACAAAGATACTGTATGGGGTGGCTTACATATTTTGGATGTTAACAGATGTGTCCAAGGCTCAGGGAGATCAGAAGGTCATAATAAAACTCATACATGTTTGTGTTGGCTTCCAAATAGCTGTTAATGAGACTGTTGTCCTCCCTCAGGGGTCAGGTTCACTGAAGCACTCTGCTCTGTGCCACAGGTTATGTCACCTGCTTATATCAATAATTTGTTTTTGTTTCTGCAGCCACCATCCATTTGAAAAGTTGAAGAAAAGCCTCAGCCAGTGTGCATCAGGGACCCTCCCTGCCCCAGGCTCTCTGCTTAAACACTGCAGCACCTTCAACTCCAGAGCTGCATCATCCCTTTTTCTATAGACCACACCCTCAAATGATGGTTCAAGCCCCAGAAAAAAATAGTAGCTGAAAGAGAGCTTTAAAAACCCCACAATCTTAAGTTTTGAAATTGCTCTGAGTAGGAGTCGTCATACTTACGCTCAACTTGCCATCAGAAGCACAAACTTACATGAACAAACATGTCTTGTGTTATTTCAGATTCAGCCTAGAATAAATGAGATCAGGTCTTTTTGGAACATCTGTACGGACTGCAGGTGCTCTTCTTTTAAGTTTCAAGGTGACCGAAATTTGGAGGGGTTGGCTGTACTCACCAGACCGTAACCTCACTGGGCTAACTGACACTAGGGGTAAACTGTAAGGTTCTGGCATCACCAGTTTCCAGTCGTAGGCCTAATTCAACCCCTAACCTACAGTGCACTCCGGCTTTCAGCAGCCCGGTGAGTGCTGCACCTGATTGCATTTTCCTCGCCTCCTTTTTCTTGTGCCCCTACATCCCCAAAGGAACTGCAAGATCCCGAGCAAAGGCAGATGTTGCAGATCAGCTGATAAGCAGTACCTTGCTGGGCTCCCAGCTGCTGGCACTCACCGAGTTTCAAGCCTGCAGAAACCAGGAGACTTGGTATTTCGGAGAGGTAAGAAAGATACCTCCTACCATGACCGTGGTTCCCAGTATCGGCTGAGTTTGAGACTGAGCAGACCCAGGAGCTATGAACATTTCCTCGGGACGCTGGGGATTCCCAGCACCGCCAAGCGCCATTCCAAATGTGCGTGCCCGAGCCCCTGGCCCTCCGTCACAGGTTACTTTATGTCACTCTTCCCAATAAACCTCACCTGGATCCAAACTTCTTCATTCATCGGTGGGTTTTTGTTTGGGGTTTTTTTTTTTCCAAGTATAATAATTTTATAGATTAAAATTGTATAGGAAAACATTTTTGGAAACTGTCTTATTTCAAATAGACACAATTCCAAATTATTTTTATGTGTTGGAGAGGACAACAGACATGAAGATGCACCAGATGGATAATGCTTGGTAAAGTTTATTTGAATGAGAGGGCTGGTAAGGCGAGCAGGCAAGCAATTGACCAGTAAATACAAAACTGATTTGTCTGTTGCTTTGAAATATTCCATGCTAATTTGATTATAGTAGCTTCCTAAATTACTGTCTTCTCTCAGTAACTGCTCATTGTTCCACACCTCTCATTTTGATAGGTGACTTTTCCTTTAACTATAACATAGTCGATCAATGCTTCATGTCCCCCAAACTGGTAAATCAAGTGCTCCCACCTAAAAAGACAACAAGATGTTTAAAAATATCCAGACTTGCATAAAAGTAGGTCACATACCTAGTATACCTGGCAATGACAAAAGATTTGCTTGAACCATTGGAAAACACTATTCCATGTTTACGTGTTGATCTCTTGTTGCATGAATACAGTGAGTTAATGTACAAAATAAACAGGTATTATCTTTAGATAATTTGTAATTAGGCATGGATTATTTGTAATATTAGCCCCAAAAGTTTTAGGCTTTATTTTCCACTGGAGTGATTAAGGTGAATGAAAGTGGGTCTAAAATGCGAGCAGCGTCCCTTTTTTCACATGAAAATAACTTCTAAAGCATGAGGAATTCACTAACCTCTCCACTATCCACAATATGGTGAAAAACTAAGTCCTTTATGTTAAATCACATTTCAAACAACAATAGAAGAACAAACCTTGATGAATTTATGATAAGAAGATCCCCCTGCTTGCCAGTCTCTATGGAGCCATGCGTGTCCGATTTTCCCAGAGCGTAAGCTGCATTGATGGTGGCAGCTGCTAGTGCTTCGTTCATTGACATCTTCATGTTTACGCAGGCCAGATGCATCACCATAGGCTAGCAGGCAAGTTAAGTGGGAAACGGGAGTTACCAGCAACACAAATAAAGCTGTTTATGCCTCAAATCCCTAAGCACGCTCCTCCCTCCTTGTGCAACAGAAGGAGTTTTCTGCATGATGTAAATCTGGCCAACTCCAAAATGAGAACTCTAAAATCAGGAACTTTGAGAGCCTTTTTTATAAGCCTTTCAGTGCATATGAAGAATAGAAGCCCTTCTGGTTTCAAGAATTTCTGGCAAAAACTACCAACTGACATAAATAAGCACGAGCAATTTTCTAAGCTGGGCACACAGCTCTCTTTCTTTGCAGACGTGGAGACTGTTTTAAGTGTGCAACAACCTACACAAGTTGTACTGGTAAGAGATTTCATGTTGTTGTGAACTGTATGAGGAACAGCTTACCATTGAAAAACAGTATGCATTAGGATTAAAGTCACTGCCAAGAGCAACTATAACTCCTTCTTCTAACATTTTTCTAGCTTGAGGTTGCTTCAGTCTAGTGGGAAAAAGACACTTGTCAGTACAATTCACTTAGTTATTACATGATGAGTTACAAGAGCAAAAGTCATCACTCTGGCTACATTCATGCCTTCAGTTACACTAATCCTTTTGGAGACAAAAGGACAAATTCTCCTCTTGGCTCCCTACCTATCACCCTATGGACAGCATAAATGGGAACTGTAATCCACTGCTTTTGCAGTAACAGCATGTGGCAGCAGCCGGTATCAAGCATCAGGCTCCAGGCCACTGAAATTCCAGTATTTATCCAGCCCTCAGCCACTTAAGGATTTAACAAGGTGAAAATTTTCATTTCTCAAAAAAGAAGTTTTCTAGTCCTTACAGCTTCAAAGACAGGCTCCCACATACGAGCAGTGGCATAAGCAATGCAAGAGTCCCTTCCCGATTCTGTTGGCAATTCGAAAGAGTAAGTTGAGGCTGTGAATTTAATTTGTATATCTTAGAAGATTTTCTGACTTAGCAACGTTAATGCAAAAGATACTTTCAATAACCTCAATATCTGGAATAGCCAGATAATAATTTGTCTGAAAAGAAACCAATTCAGTTTTCAAAGGCTAAATGGATCAAAGAAAACCAGACTAGTTTTCTTCTTAAATGAATGCCTGATTATCACCTTAGCCTGGCATAAGGGTTAAATTCCAGTGTTGACTGAACCACTCAAAATCTAGTGTGAGATTTCTTGGAAGTAGGGTATTGCTTCATTTTTGAGGATCTCCACCAAAACCAAGACATTAGTAGGCTCATTCAGCTCTTTGTACTTGTGATTGTCTTCACTGATCCAGCCTGATTCTTAAGGCATAGATACAAGCTTACGCTTTTGCATTAAAAGACCCTAAAACCGCAAACACGGTTTTGCTGTTACAAAAGTTTTCCTCCAATCTAGTGGCCTTACCTCAGCATGTAGGCAGTTGTTGGTAAAAGGACAGCGGCGCACTTAGCTCTTGCCATCGCCGTGATACCTTCATCACTAACTTCTTCCAGGTGGCTGATAGCCCGGGCTCCTAGTTCAGCTCCAAGCTAAGCAAATTTTCAAGAAAATTACTCGCTGTTCTCAATTAATAAAGCAGTGTTGTTATCAAATAGGAGGAGATAATTCACTATTATTATAAAATCAACTAAAAGAAAAAAATAACAAAAGCTTGAGAGAACAAACAAATTGCAGAGACAAAATATTTGCTAATTTACTGCAGGAAAAGTTGATCACAAAAAGGTAGTAACCGTCCACCGAGTGGAAGCGCCCCTTCAGTGGTGTTTTTAACAGACTAACATGCAAACTACAGGACAGCTATGGACAAAACCATTATCCACTCCTGTTCACAAAGCATCCAGCAGAAAAGGGTTGACAAAACTGACATGGGTTGCAGAACTAGTGGCACAACTGCTGCCTTCAGTGGTGAAGCACCAAAAAGGCTTTTATGATCAATCAAATTTTTGTTTCGGTTTTTGTTTTTTAAATACAGCAGAGAATAACTTGAGCAGACCCCACAGGAAGGAAGCAATGTTTAAGTGATGGTGAAACACGGTCTCAGAGTGACTTTCTTTATCAAGATATTTGGGAGCCTATTCTTGACTAAACCACCGCTCTGAGCGTGCTCACCGCACGTCTGACTTGTTGCTGCTAACAGGACATTTAAGGAAAAAAGATTTTTCAAGTTGCACAGAAACCATGGGTTTGTCATTCTTGGGTTCACAGATATCCACCTTCCTCATCTGTATCCCATGTGGAAGATAAGCAAAGTCAATGTTTGATTAGGCAGTGCATGTTAGTCCCAGAGGTCAAGGCTTCCTCCCGTGTCCTTAACTCCAAAGCCACACAAGGGCTGCACTTTCTGTCATCTGATAGAAACAGATATCTATGAATGGACCACTTTATAAAATCTTAGAAAGGAGAAGCTTGGTTTTGAAAACTGCAATTCTTTCAAAGATTCAGCTCTCACAAAAGCAAAGCAAAAAGCAAAAGTGGCTTTGCTGAATGTTAAGAAAGACGTACCTCAGCAGATTTCATCGGATGGAGTTCATCACCATGGAAGTTAATCTGTAACCCTATATCTTTTCCAGCTTGAAGAATTCTCCTCGTAGAATCCAGATCAAAGACTCCCTTCTCACAGAACACATCTATATTGTTAACATGTATTTCACCACTTAGTTTGAGTTCTTTCAGTTTAGGGAGATGGTTATTGATAATGTCATCTGTGGCTTCAGTAGCAGTTTTCCCTCTAACGAAAAGAAAATGTTACAGACCCCTAAGAATAACATCCTTGAAGTCTGGCAAACATTCAAATTGTACATGCAATTACTAGATTATTTAGAAAATAATGCAAATACAAATCACTCAAAAAACCTTCAGATTAAAAAATTTAAAACTACTGTAGTTCATGTCCTCTCAAACACTAATTACTTTCCATTCAAAGATTAGATTGTATTACTAGATATTTTTTATAAGGTTGCCTTCTCGGATGCTAACCAAGACATGGGAATTTTAAAACGAATTCTCCTGCTTTCTTATTCATATATTCTGACCTACTTATACTGTATTCTAAAACACATTTAAAATATGTAAATAATTATTCAAATACTTTAAATGGTATTCATGCAATATTTCTATGCAAGTATCAAAGCTCCAAGGGGATGTGCAGCACAAATCATTATTTTAAATTTACCTCTCCTCCTTTTACATCATGCAGAGTGATAGCTAGATAACTCTTTCGAAATCAGAGGCACCTCCCGAGGTTTGATTTACCAAAGTCAGAACCATTTATGAACCCCCTATTACACAGATAACCCAGGAGAGCTCAGTAAATGCCTTTGAAAGAGGGAACCATCCCAAAACACGCAGTTGAGTTAGTGCTTTGCAATTTTAAGATCTAAAGATAAGTGATGTACTGCAGCTAAATGTCTGTGACATCTCAATCCTCATTTCAGGCGCTGTAAGGCACGCACAGACCGGCACGATACGAGTGCCACGCGGGGGCGAGTTGGGAGCTTTACAGTGGCAGTAAATTCAAGCAGCCAAATTCTGCTCTGATTTACAAACAGGTTGTGCAGTTATAAAGCAGAGCAGAACGCGGCTCGTGGCCCTTCTTGTGTTCACCCCTCACTGAAACAGTCGCTGGGGTCGCTCAGGCTTTTCCCATGCCAAGCCTTCTCCCTTTTCTTCTTTTACTCAGCAGTCTGTGGATGAATTTGGACTGACAGATTAGGACCAGAGACAAGACAAAACAGAGGGAAATGTAAGTCTTGGTTTCACTTTTTTGGGGGACGTAATGCCCCAAAATTCAAAAGTGCCATTGTTTTAATGCAAGAGACTTCTGCTCAGGAAATCACTTTGAAAATTCCTTCCTAAAGATGAAAAGTTATTCTTTTTCATCTAAAGATGAAAGTTATTTCTTTGCCCCCCTGCTGTGAGCTTTTTAGGTTCATTTCCTAAAGAACTGGAAGTTCTGAGGCTGGAAACATTTTTAAAAGCAACGGACGGCAAGAAGGATCACTATAAACAGAGCAGCCTTATTTTTCTCTAGGATGGCTCAGACTAAAGTCGCCTGCACCGTTTGGCGCATACTTGAGTAAGTACTGCCAATTCCAATGCACTGTATCATAGTCCCGCAGAATAACTGCGTTTGCAAAGACCTCTGGAGCTCATCTGATCCAAGCCCTGGTGCAGAGCAGGGTCGATTTGAATCATGTGTCAATGGTGCCTTCTAGAAGCAGAAAATCAGATTGAATTACCATATACCTAGAAATCATGAACAGATACATGCAGCAAGTTCTCAACATCTGCCCAAAGCTAATTTCCAGGTGGGAAAACAGAATAACCCGTGCTGGCAAGTCTGGAGGTAGTCTCCTCTGAAGACTCCACATATTGAAGCTTTACAAGATACGACACATATTGCAAGACTTGGCAACAAGGAAGAGCTGACACCTTTATCAATTAAATGGACTTTCTGGTGATGCTTCTGCTGTAGGAGGCCAGGCTTGCAACAGTAAATTAAGCCAAGTGTAAGAAGCAAGCAAGCAAATGGCTTAGCAAGAACTTAACAGAGCTCCTCAGCTTGAGCCCTGCGGGAGTCTAAGCAGCATTTTTTTGTGAGCAAGCATAACATTGCTCTCTCGTTTCACATTAAATAGAATGATTTTAAATGGATTCAGTGTTAGCAGACTGGCAGTAACAAATTTGCATGACCATGGTAATTCCAAAATCATCAGAAAATTATTAGACTTTTAATAGCTATCTAGTCAAGAGTTGCCATTAAGTACCTACAACAAAAACGGGCATTACATTTTAAGACCTACATAAATCAAGAAGATTTAAATAAAAATAGTTAAACCAATCTTCCTCTTTTGTTTGTATGATTTATGCATAACTGAGCTACAGGGCAGTTTTATGGAATATAACACTGAAAGAAAACTGACATGAGCTTAAGTGGCTTGGAAGATGTCTGTTTAACAGCTTCTAGAATCCACAAGATCATCATCTCATTTCCATAAATACCAAAGAGCAATTCCCAGCCCCAAGCCTGCGGGCAACAGGTTCCCCTCGCAATCCTCCACTGTTACTGAAGCTGCCAGAAACTCAGAGTTTAAAACTGGAGCTATACAAGGCGGGATGCTTCCCTCAGCATGTTACTGGCCCAGATGTCCAGGAGCCAGCCAAAGGCTGAGGACCACGGCTCTGAACATCAGGCCTTGGATCAGGGAAGAACTGCAGAATTCCTCCTGCTCAAAATCAAAACCCAAGGCAGAGACTAAGTTTGAAGGGTACCAGAAAATTCAAGCAAAATGTTCTAGACATGAGCATTTGAATGAAAAGAGAAGAGGATTTAAGACCCAAACTGGAAAATACAGATAATTCAGTATTTCCTTCAGGAAATTTCCTCAAATCCCAAACTACCTTTTCTCCTGACTTAAAACACAATATCCTCACTACTTATATTTTGCTGTGCTTGACATGCATCAGTAGGGACAGAACCATGCAGAGACTGAGACCGTACACCTGTCTTTCTAACACATAAGATTTGATATATTTGTAAAAACACTGGAATTTATTTCCTTAGTTTATAGAAATGCTTGAAATATTTTGGTGGGAAAGATTATTTATCGGGATTTTGACTGAAATCCTCCCAAGGCTTTTTAGAGGAGGAGGAAAGGAAGGGCTAAGAAATATATATAGTTTGGGGTAAAACCTCAATTTTATTTTACCTTTAAGTCCTCCAAATTTTAGTAGAACTTCCTGAAAGGAATATTTGGTGTTCTCAGCAGATTTTAGTTACTTTATTATTAACCATCTTCCAGTTACTGAAGATGACACAGGATAATTTTTGAAGAGTTACATTAACAAAAGATAATCTGCCGTCCTGCCCCAAATACACAATAATTAGATTGCAAATAACTTTTTTTAGGTCATTTTTTCTTGAATGTCAGAAGAGGTAGATTTTTTTTGGAGTACGCTTTTTTTTAAAAAAAAAAAAAAATGAACATCTCTTCAATATCGCCACAGTATCCCTGTGATGCTAGGCCTGCCTCCATCTTACACGCCTTGTTTTGCAGCAGCCTACTGCTTAGTCTGTCAAAATATATGTTTCACATACACCTACGTGGCTAAAACTCATTAATTCTTTCATACAATGAAATCTGGGAACTTGAAGATGTTATTTTCATCATAGGCAAAAAAATGTGAAAGTGAGAAAGGCTTGTTATGGTATGTCTACTTGAGCCATGAAAACAGTTGTGATTAAGCACCTTTACTTTAATCTTCTACTCATCTCATACCTGTAAGATGTATGCAATTCTTCATTGCACGGAAGCATAATTAAGCTTTGTTTACTGAGGTATATAAGGATTAAATACAGTATTTTTTTCTGTTAGCTGGTCAAAATAAAAGCTCATGGCAGAGACTAAGCTTGAAGGGTAGCAGCAAACCCAAGCAGAAGAACTTTCTGTACAGGAAACCCTGTAAGCCACATTCTGTTCAGTGCGAGCATCAACCTGACGCAGGGATTCTGTGCGAAGCTTCTGTTGGCTTTTAGTAGCCATTAAATAATGCTTCCCTGTCTTCCTTCAAATTAAAATCTAGGAGAGCCTTCTGTAAATACTGGCTATTGTTTCAAATATGTTATATTTTAGGAGGGCTGGGCAGAAGAAACCTTTCTGAAAATACCAGCCAATTTTCAATGCAAAGCAGTAATACTTAACAAGAGCAAGAAAAATCAAGTCATATTACTTCGGCACAGAATGAGCTCCACAGTAGGTTGAAGAAATGCCAATATCCATGGATTGCTTAGCGCGTTCGATCACCCTGAGCATTTTAAGCTCTGTTTCTAAGTTTAAACCGTATCCACTCTTGCACTCAACCAACGTAGATCCTGCCCTGCGCATGCGTTCGAGTCGGTGTTTGAAAGTATTGAACAGCTCTTCTTCTGTGGCCTTCCGAGTGTGTTCCACGGTAAAATGTATTCCTCCCCCAGCCTGGTGGATCTCCATATAGGACGCACCTGCCAGCTTGGGGAAAAAAAGAAAACAAAAACCAAGCCGCCCATATGATTAGCTATTAAATGTGCATTTTCTATCCAAGGGATTCTGGAAAGTGACTTGAGGTCTCTTTGCAGTGACAGAAAAAAAGAGGGGAGCAAAAATCCCTATTAATTCTTCCTTCCTCCCCCTCCTCTCCTCTCTCCCCTCCACTTAAGTGAAGAAACGATGTAAGAAGTGACATAAAGAGAATTACTCTGAAGATCTGCTTCCCCCGAGCCCAAGAGGAAAACCTATCTCTAGCTCAAAAATTCACTTATGTGGAAAAAAAAAAAAAAATCAAGATTCAGATAGTAATAGAAGGCGGCACTCCTGCATTGCTTCAATTAATGCAAAAATATACCAAGGCTGGCTGCAAAGGCTGCAGTCACACTCCTCTCTCAGCCTACCAGTATTCAAAAATCATCCCTCCTCCCTCAGTTAGATTATCTGACAGAAATTATATCTTTTTCTACAAATGAATGATAGGAGTCACTAGAAAGTAGAAATAGTTATGCATAAAAAAAAAGAGGAAGAAAAATCCAGCTGTGTAATTTTATGCCATTACCTTCATTGCAAACTCATGAACCCTATCACCAGCCCACACTGGGTGTGTATGTGCATCTACCAGGCCTAAAGAAAACAAAGTAAATGTACACTCAGGTTATTTCACTGGGTAAGAGAAAAGCTTATGAACATGCAAGCAAACAAAATGGACAGCAGAAGCTCCCCTATAAAGCCTCTATTGGTTAGAGAAAAAGAAAAATTCAACCAGCCAAAAATCTAGGATTTTCTTCAAAGGCTATTAATTTTCTTTCAAATTATTTGGTGTACTGGCTGACACCTTATGCAAAATGTCTCTAGGTAAACGCATCAGTCGCTCAGTTTCTCACGTTGTTTTGATGATGTTTTCACACTGTGGAAGAAGTGATAAATTACAAACTTTGAAATAGTTCATTAGGCTTTAAGTCTGTGTTCTTTAAAAAAAAGCAAAGTGCTTAGGCTGGGCTCAGTAGGCCAGCACTTACTCTAGCAGTAGTCCACTTACTCCAGCGGAAGCTTTTTCTATGAGCTGTGAAACCAACACTACTGAATGCCCAAGGCCATTGCAAACAAAACGGAGGTCTAACAGCCCATGTGGTAACACCACTTGCCAAGTTTAACATGCAATAGACTTGCCCAGGTTTATTTTTTCAATCAGGTAAAGTTGCAGAGTATGTGACTTAAAATCCTGCGCTGCCCTTTTGCCTCCAACCGGCTGCGGGTGGGACAGAGAGACTGAGCTCCCCAGATGAACAGCTGATGGGTAGAAATGGTACAGAAAATAGAGGTGAATCTGAAAAGTCACTCGGCGGGCCAGCTATGTTACCCTTGTGATCTATGATACAGAGGAACAGACGTAAGATGAACCAAGAGGAGACAGAGCTCCACCGTGAAGCCCAAAAAAACATCCCGAGCACTGCAATTTTCTCCTTGCAGCATTCCCGATGAGGAAGCTACGATACTCTGCCCCTCAACACGGGATATTACCAAACCAGTACTGAACACAGAGGAAAAAGGACAGAAGGATGTTTAATACACATTTACTTTGTCTCTAAGCACTTGCCGGCATTAGGCATTGTATCATTACGGAAAAATACACCTACCTGGTAACACACACTTCCCGGAGCAGTCAATTATTCTTTCAAATGTTGCTCCTGAAAACTGATTGCGAATAACATCCGCCTGGCCCACAGCTTTGATACAGCCATCTCTGCAAACACAATGAACAAAGGAAACGTGAGCCTGTTGAAAAGTCAAGTGCTCATTGACAGAGCTCCTGGAGCAAGAGCTCTCCGAGAGCAGGGGTAGGGACCTTCAGCGGGACTGAAGACGCACACAGGAGGTGGTTTGCTAATCTTACAGATGCACAGAAAACGATGGGGTAATGCCATGCATTTCAAGTTGTTTGCCTTAACACTTGTCATGTCCTCTGCTTAGATCCCTCAGGACGATACCTTGGTACTCTTTTGTTCTAATTTCTGCTAGACAATATTATTTTTCTCTTGTGGATCAGCAAATATACAGCATTCCTCCAGCAAATATCTGCAGGGCACTGTTCCCCTCATGGAAATCAAACTGTCACCGCCAGCCTCCACTGCCTGGACCTGAATCATGCCCTTGTGCCCTTGGAAGCCATAGGGATAAATCTCTTTGGGGCTGATCTTCGGTTCAACAGCAATTTTCTCCCGGTGGAGGTCGAGGAGGGTACTGGGAAGCCTACACTGCACTTGAGGGATCCCCTCCAGCCATGCATGGAGCTCCACCTCACCAACGCAAGAGGAGCTTCCCGGGGCGCACGTGGCACCTCTGTCCTTTAAGCCTTGTCTTTCTCCAGCTCTTTTCAAGCCACTGGAATAGTAACCAGGAGTCATCACGGGTACCTCACCGAAGGTACCTCTACGCTACACGGCTGAATTTTTAAGAAGCAAATAGCAGTGAGAGCCTTTAGAAATGGGAGAGAAGAGATGTAATTATATATGTTAATTATTACCTCTCATTTCAATAATTACACAAATTATTTATAGGATTGCTGTTAGTTCATGCCAGTTCACCTAGAAACAAAGCAGCGGCAGAAGAGGGTAGCAGTTAGGATCAACGTCAGGCTAGAAGTTATCTGTACGCGGCTGGACGGGTGAACACAGCCTTATAAAGGAAGTTATCAGGAGACGGGTTGAAATAACCCAAATTACGAAGGCGCGTTTCAACGTGGGCAGGTCGCTGCAGTTCCACGGCCGCCGTGCAGAGGCAACCCCGGGGCAGAGGCAGCCACCGGGCCCAGGCAGCGGGGCAGCCGGCGGCACCCCCCGGGCCACCCGCCCCCGCCGCAGCGCCGCGGCCGCCCGCACTCACAGCCCCACCACCAGGCTGGCGTCCCGCAGCACGGCCAGGCTGGCGGCGCCCTCCCGCAGCAGGTACTCCTCGCCCCGGCCGCAGACCAGCACCAGCTGCCGGGCGTTCTCCAGCAGGAGCCGGTGCCGGCCCGCCATGGTAGCGGGCAGCGCGGCAAATGGCGGGCGGCGCGGGGGGCGGCCGCCGCTCGGCTCAAAGTCCCCCGGGGCGGCGCGGGAGAGGCCGCCGCCTGACCCGCCGGCCTGCCCTCACCTCAGGCCGGGCCTGACCGTGGCCCTGACCCTGGCCCTGCCCGGGTTGGTCTTTGCTAACCAACCTCCCGACAGAGTGTAGAGACACGGAGGTGGGAAGTGAAGCCGAGGACAGGGCGGATGAGTCCTCCGGGACACGGGTGAGGTGGGTGGCGGTGACCATCCTCACCCGTGCCACATTCGGCACTTGGCAGAAACTTGGGCTGAAAAAGCTACAGGGCTTTAAGAGTGAGTTCGGCAGCAGCCTGCTCTAGGCGAGGGATGCTGTTCTTGATGCGGTCCGGGGCGACATGACAATATCCGTACATCGTGCTGGTTTACGATAAGCTCCAAAGCACCGGTTTTGCCATTTGGGGATTCCTGGAGCCCTCTGTCCGCACTGCATCACCTGGAGATTTCCCTTTGCCAAGAAAACAGGAGCTTCTGAATTGGGAGCATTTGTCTGCCCCCCGCCCCACCGTCCATCACCTCCCCGGCGTCCCAGCACCAGCCCCCAAGGGACCGTAACACCTCTCACCACACCAGATATTCAGGCAGACATTAATTTATCCAGGCAGATATTAATTTATCCAATTCCATGATCAAAAGGTTTGTGTGATTCTGCTGCCCCCTACAGAATCGGGGATGGGAGAATCAGGGATCAAATATTTACTCTCAACATGGATTTTTGGTTTTCTTCTCTCTTCAAACATTCATGGTGTGTATAGGGCTCCAGTAATTCCTAGCTGGAAAATGAAGTGTCTTTCTAAATAAGTGGTCCCTCAAACACCTTTCTGGTGGTGGTAATCTTCTTTAGACACTTTCTTTTCTTTTAGAAAGAGGATCAGTTTAAAATGCTTGTAACAGATCTATGTGTATATACATATTCCTGTACAGCAGGAACAGATGGATATGTTGGCTCTTTGAGTGAGTCTTTCTGGTGAAGTCTTGTTTGCAAATGAGGCAAGGTATGCAGCTAAAACACGGTAATTTGCACTTAATAACAAACCTGAAAAGTGAGCAGAACTGTGATAGTGTTGGGTGTTACCTTGTGATACTGCTCCACTGGCTCAATACTGCACCACGGCATAATCTTCATCTTCCTCCTAAACATTCTCTCTTGCTAGGCATGCCGAAGATTGACAGGAGAGGTGGTAGATGGTGCTTGGCGTGGTTTAACCCCAGCCAGTAACCAAATACCACGCAGCCGCTCACTCACATACACCCCCTCCCCCAGTGGGGTGGGGAGGAGATTCAGGAAGAAAGGAAAAACTCGTGGGTTGAGATAAAAACAGTTCACCAGCAAAGAAAAAGATAATAATTATTATATTATCTATTAATAATGATAATAATAAAATATAATGATAATAGAATACACAAAATGAACAATGCACAATTTCTCACCGCTCGACGACCCGATGCAGCCCGTCCTGAGCAGCGATCACGGAGCAAAACCAAGAGTGATCTCAGAACAATCCCGAGCAGTGACCTCAGAACAGCGATTTCCCCAGCAGCGATCTTGGAACCACAAGTTCCAGAGAGAGCGAGCGAGGGAACAAACAGACGAATGAATGAACGAATGAAAGCACGAATGAACACAAGGCCCCTGGCCCACCAGCCAGCCCCCACTTATATACTTGGGCTTGACGTCAATGGTGTGGAATACTTTCTTTGGCCAGTTTGGGCCAACTACACTGGCTATACCCCTCCCAGCTTTTTGCACCTGCACATTATCAAAACCTGGGAAGCTGGAAAAAGTCCTTGATCTCTTAGCAACAACTAATCGGTGTATTATATTATCAACATTCTTCACATACCAAATCCCATACTAAATCCAAAACACAGTAGCTACTGGGAAGAAAATTAGCTCCATCCCAGCTGAAACCAAGACAGTGCTTTACTGCTTCTAGGAGTTCCTGCTGCTGACTTTGGCTTTCCCCAGCAGTATCGCAGTATGTTTGAAAGCAGAAATTAAAGAAGAACCTTGCAACAGAGTCATAGCAAGGGCAGAAGGACACTCCATTGCAGGGGGGGATGCTTAAGCAGCAGTGGTGGGGTGAGAGCTGGTATGTCAGGACCGAAACGCAGCACACTCTGGTGGAGCCCCGCACGCACCGGATCAGTCCTGCCAATACGAGCAGCGGGGAGAAGCTGGTTCAGCTGGAGCAGAAGGGAGCACCCCCCACCCGCACGCAACTCACTTCTCTGTGTGGGGTGGGGTGGCAGGCAGGTAAAAAGAGATCTAGAGTGGGGACTGGGCAGCCTTGCTGTAGCGCTGTCTTACGGCAGTGTAAGTACTGCAAAATCATCTTCTGCATATTCACAAATGTTTTAGGATATATCTGCAATGAGCTGCTCTTTCTGCCCTTGAGAAGTCCACCAGTGAACATTGAATTCCCACCTGTATTTGCACATCCCCATGTTCAATTGCATGCCTGGCCATCCAGTCCTTCTGTGAGTGAGGACTAGAAGTCAAACAGAAACTGGCCTGAATGCTTCCGACATTTGTGTTTCTCACATCTTCGCATTTTTTGCCTTTTGTCTCTTTCAGCAATTCCAGAGAGAATTTTGACAAGCAAAGGTGACATCTGCAGCTCTTATTTCTGGTGATCCAGTCTCAGACTCCAGCCACTCATAACATTAGTTTTGGTGAAAGGGGGAAAAAAGGAAAGATCAATTCCGTGTAAAGCTTTACACCTGCGAGAAGGGTGTTGTTACGCTCTTAAGGATAAAATTCAGTTCTGTGCACTAGGCTTTTCTAAGAACCAAGGGCAGATCCTGATTTAAAGCCTTAGAATAGGTGAAGATTTAATGCTTAGTAAGATAGGAGCGTATTTCATTCTCAGACTTATGTTCTGCTTGCAGAAAACTTACAGCTGTGCTTGTGTATTTGTATATGCCCCGTTTCTCTTCTGTTGAAGATATTCCTCTTTAACAGATCAGCCTATGAAGGTAAAGCTCAATCCACTGCAAAGTCAGTGGTTTCTGACATGCTGTGCCTGCTGTATTTTTAAAAGTACTACTGCCCAGAAAGGTAAATGCAGGAGCGGTTTCTTGGTTGCATCCTCAGGAAATTCTTGAGTTTGATACAAAAAGTACAGATTCTAACAGTTGGGCTGTATTTTAAAAATGTTGTCAGAATTCATTGGATGTAAACAGAGGACGGTAGAGTGCCAGAGGAACCCTGCCTAAATTCCTTTAATTTAGAGCCTTTAAATCATAACCTTAATGTTCCAGTGAAAGTGCTTTAATTTCAAAATGTGGTATCTTCAATAGTGTCCAATAACAATTTCTTTTTCTGCAAAATTTTACAGGTGTTGATAAAAGCAATCAAAAGAGGAGAACTCCTTTCACAGTGAAAGATGGAAAGCCAGTTCTTTACAGAGCTGGTGGGTCTTTGCCTACTGAAAAGGTGTGTGTTCCTAAACCAGTTTGAAGGATAATAGCCTATGGTCGTTTTACTTATGTTATTATTATTGGGTATTTTAAGTTCCTTGAGTTTGCCAGTTTCGGTTGGAAAATAACCCATTTCACCAAAAAATTAAACAAAGTAAGGTAGGAGAAGGAATAGAGAGGGAAGAAATAAGTAGAGATAAGTAAAAAAGTCAGTTGAATATCAGGTAACTGATTTAAGAGATTTCATCTCTTCTTGCTGGTGCTTTGTGTGAGTGTACGATACACTTGTTCCTCAAGTAACATCTTTTCAAATACACTGAGTTACTTTAGAATTTTTATTCTTGTAAACAACATGCAATTAAATACAGAAGGCCCAAGGTTGGATACGAGTCTTAGTCCAAATATTGGCTAAATTTTCCTTAAATTTGTATGTTAGGGCTTTTCATCTGCTAAATAGTCCTTTACAATAACACATACAGCATGGTAAAACATCCTGAAAGGAGCATATTGTGCTTGTCTTAAGAAAAAATAGTTGTTAGTGAAATGTACAGAATGGTATCTCCCTGTTTACAAAAGCAGCAGAGGTTACTGGACCCTCAGGATCAAACACAAAAATGGCATCACATGGATGAAACTGACCTTCAGATGTGGAGTTGACCCAGACTAAATTGCAAATTCGTTATGTACTCTTGGCTTCCCTCATATCAGATTGAGTTTTACATCAGATTTTACAAATCTTTTTTTGCATAGCATTGCAAAAGTAAAAATGAAGTAATTCTGCATTTTCTTTTTCCTATTCAGAAAAACTTTGCATCTCTCAAGCCACGGAAACATTGCAGTTGCTCAGACGAGCTTTCTGAATCCTCCCTCTGTTCCCAGGTTCTGTCTCAGTAACTTCTTTGGCAAAAAGTCCATAATCCCCTGGTGACGGGGGGACCGTTTTGGGGAGCACCGCAGCCTGCCCCAGGGGTCCCGATTCGGCAGGAATGTTTCTCTCTGAGCATAGTGTAACCTTTCCAACCTCTACGCTTGGGTTTCCTTCGCACAAAAACTACAGCGAAGGGAAAAGGAGAGCTTGTGTGCGCCTCTGTCCTGTGGGGAGTGGGGATGTGGACATGTCCAGACATAGGAACTGGTACCGTTCCGCCATCCGGCCAAAGCTCGTCATTCTTTGCAGTCAGCGGTCTGCGCCAGGCGGAATTAGAGTTCACAGCATTTTGTCTCTTAGCAGCGATAAAAATTTAGGGTCTTCTCAGCTAGGTTGCGTGCTCTTTTTTTGGCTACTCCTAGGACTGCGAAGGTTTCCAAGTCAAAAAGAAACAGCAAACAACCTGTACTTAAAGGAGTAATGCAAAAAATAAGCTCAAAACTGCCTGTTCTATGTCTCGAGTCTTGCTGTATATCTTTCTAGGCTTTTTTTGACTACGTATCTTCTTGCCATATTTAGTAAGTAGTTTTGCAGGGTATAATCTTTTGCTGAATAAGTGTCCTACTACTTGGTCTCTGATTTCATTTATCCTGTAAACAATTTGAACAACTTGAACATGTTAAAGTATTTTTAGTTACTTTATATACCATATATTTAAAAAGTAAAATCATGAGCCCTTTTATTTGTATCTTTAATATATACATATAAGGGAACGTTGGCAATTCTTCTGCCTTTTGGACTTGCTCCAGAAGAAAGGAAAAGTCTGTTTGCATTCATGGGGCTTACTCTGTACCAACTATGGACCAGCTCCAATTACACTGATATATTCAGGGTGCCTTACCTTCACCTGTACTGCAATTCTTTTCACACCATTTAGGACCAAAATCTGCATTAAGCCCACGTGTAAGCCTTTGTCTAACTTTACCTGCATGGGTTCTCCCATTGAAATGAACGGAACACTTCATGGTAGCAAAGATACACACATGCGTCTTTGGGCATAAGAACTGAGGTTAGTTATGAAGATATACGCCAAGGTATTATTTACTCACTGTGTTTGATGCCTGGTGCTATGCAAAAATAAAGGCGTCTTTCTGAGTTTGAAGTCTAATGAATGTACCTATCAAAAAACCTGCAGATGCGTAACAAAAAAAAATCTCAAAAGAATTTGAAGCGACGTGGAAGAAGTGCACTTCCATTGCGAATGAAAACTCAAGACCCTGTAAAGCAGGTGATCTCAGTCTGTGAAAGAGGGAGACAGATTACAGGAGAAAAATATATTTGTTTTCTTAGTTCCATCTGGGCTCTTGCTTTGCAAAATGTAAGTCTGCTTGTCTTTCCTTTCGTATTATTCATCTTAGCCTAGATTTTCATAGAATTTTGACTTTTTTTCATCTACATATGGGTTTTAAGGCCACGGTCCTTGTTTAGAACACTGTCCTTCCAAGAAAGCTACTGATTTTACTGGGCCTTTTAGAAACACAGTAGTCCACACAGATTTCTTTCTTTTCCACAGTTTGTCCTTCAGGGGATGGTGAAAACAGATTTGGAACCATATCCACCTTTAAATGGACTGCTAGACTTTGTGATAAGCTATCATTTTCCTTCCTATCTGTACACTAACGCTACTACAGCCTGCTACTAAAGAAATGTAGAATTTTAGTATGAAAACGAATGAATGAAAGCCAGAGCGCTTGCAGGGTTCCACCACATTTGGTGGCCAGGTAGCAGAGCCGAGATCTGCATGCAGTGACTTCTGTGGGGTCATTTGCTGGTAAATAACCAGCACTAGCCGAGTTTTTGTGGAATTGCACTCATGACTGACTTGTCTCTGAGACTTTCACTTTAAATAGCTCAAAACACTGATGGTTTTCCATAGGTGACAAATAATAGTGTTTAACCCGAAAGATAAACTCATTTGTGAATACGCTGGGATACGAGATTGAGTTTATAGATGTCCTTCGTGTTGATGGTTTATTTCAGAAGCCTTTGCATCGAACAGCTACTGGTGGCGATGCAGGCGGGGCTGGCGCTGAGCCCTCCACGGTGCCTCCAGGACGGCAGTGGCAGGACCCCAGTCACCCTCCGCTTCGAGCGGTTTGCTAAGGGCTCATACCCAGCACTTTGTGGAGGTGTTTAAACCCCTGATGGCCATAACACCGGTTTTATTCTCTAATTAGCTGCCATCACACAGCTCCTCTCCTTACGCAAACCAGGTATGCTAATGATGCAACCTGTGGCATGTTGGAAGCTTCCAGAAAACCTCTTTTTTCCGTATCACCTCAGGCTTCAGCGCAACGTGCCTGTACGAATCCTGCCAGGGAAGGGCTGGAGTCTGCAAAGAGCAGAAGAGTCCCTTCCTCTCCCTTTTCCACCCTATGACCACGTCTAAGGCAGGCCAGGACCACAGCAGAGGAACAAAGGAATTTTTACCTTTTGTGAAGCTCCACGATTGAGATCCCAGCGGGACAAAGGAGGAGTTCTATTTTCCCCATGTGTAAAACAGGGATAATACTTCTGTATTTGACAGCAGCACTATGGTAAGTGATCACTGACGAGAGAAGGGTCGAAGTAACACAACGGCTGCAATTTACGTTGATGAAGTGTACCGCTGGCTGCCTGGGTTCTGGTTTGCAGGACGCCTCTCCAAACCACATCTCACAGGTAGCGACTCTTAGCTCCCTCAGAGCCTCAAACAGGGAGTCTCAGGCTGGCAGCACTGGCCGAGCAACGGCCTTTCATTAAGAAATGCTGGTAGGTAGGGGACATTCAGTTAACCTCAGCGTTTACTCTGAACATTTGAAAACATAGTTATTGTGTTCCTGCCAAACCTGAACACTCCAGATACCTGGTAACAGAGGTTTTCATTTTATGACAGAGACTGGGAAAGCACACTCCCATTTTGCAGTGTGTTGCCTTAACTCTATTAATGCCATTGAAGCCTACAGACCTTTATAGCTGCCAAGAGGCTTTTGTTTGCGTGGATATCAGCTACAAAGTTGATACAGGTTTGTCCTTCCTTAATAATGATTGTACAGCCACACTTCAAGCTTTGTGACTCAAAGAAGCAGAATATTTCTTAGAGATACTGTGGTATAATGGATCACCACACCTCACCTGCAGTGAAGCCTTCACAACTATTTCCAAATAGTTTATAAACAGGTTTAAAGACTAAGTGTATTTAAATAGTAACTACATACATACAACTATATAGCCTGCCATATTTTCCCCGTGTTTCAGATGGGAAGATAACTGGTATTTTGTTCACAACTTTCAGCTGTTAAAGCAGAGCAGACAGCTAAGAACGAGGTTCCTGCAAATACTGAAGATGACTTCCAGGTTTTCACTTAGAGATGAAACTTAGTTTCTACTGAAATAACGCTACAAAGCACCATGGCTGCGTCCTCTTAACAAACCAATTCAGAGGTGAAGGAATCATTACCAAATCATCAGCAGTCTGCAGTAACCACATCAGGATGTTTTTGGAAGGATTTCTGTTGCTCATTCTACAGCCCGTACTATCATCATTAGAGAAAAGGCCATTCCTGCAGCTCCTTCAATCTACTCAGCGATTCAGCTCAGAATGACAGCGGAAGAAGAGAGAGTCACACTCACGTGATGAAATGTTCTTTACCTTCTATTATAGGCTAGTCTGCACTAGCGGACTAGTCACACTGCAGTATGACTACCTGACAGCAGAGCACTGGCACTGATGCTAAATTGAGCTGATACATCCACGAACCATCTGTTTTCTTTTAGAATACACAACTTTCAAGATCCAATTCATTCTGGGAATCACTTAAATTCAGATATTTCCCTTAACAGTAATGGCATTTGTTGGCACTGGTAATACTTAACAGTTGTGGATTTTTTTTTTTTTTAAATACTCACTTTTCACTAAGATTTTCAGTTTTAAATTGAAATAATTGCCTATTCCTCCAGCATTAGTTTTTCAGATGCCAATAAAAGATTAGAGACCTTTTTAAGGGTTAACTTCCTCCATATTAAAATATAATGGCAAAAAAAGTAAACACCTTATTACAAAATTATGGAAAACAAAAAAAGAAAAAAAAAGTTTATTTCCAGATATACAAAAACACCTATTCTCTCATTTCTCCATCTTCTTCCTCTTCTTCCACACCTCTGATGTACAAAACATTATTACACCTGTAAATAGAACCAAGAGTTCCCTTAGCGGTAAATGTTTTCATTTTTCCCACATATATACTACTTTAAGCATTTTCCTGCTTGAGCATAGCCTGGCAACAGCCACATTCTGTGCAACAAATTGCTGCTGTTGACCTTTTGTTGTACAGCTTTTCCACAAAGTTCATTACAATTGCAAAAAACCTTCAAGTTTATAAAAGTTGTAACTGGTTGACAATGCCGTACAAGAAATTTTTACTCTTGGGTTAACAGTCGTGGTCAAGTATAAATGTCCAATCATGCAAAATGTTTTCAGTAGCAATACACTAATATACAAATGTCAAGGAATTACTAGATCTACAATAATTTGGAAAAATGAGGTATTTAGTTACCCGAAATAGGGATTGTAAACACTGCTTTACAAATATTTCAAAATTCATTTTTCCTCCCCTTGAAAGGCATCTCACAGCCTTCACATAACAGTTATATTAACACTTAGCATCTTAGCTGGACAAGAAGCACATCTAACAATACAAGTTTTAATGCAAGTAAGAAGATTAAAAGAAACCCTGCCTCTGCCATAAATATCCTAATTACCTTATCAAAACTTCACCCAGGTGTCCAGACAACGCACCGTCTATATACTCTTCTGTGTTTGCAAGCTTGAGAAGAAAACCAGCAAAACTCAGAATGATTATAACAGAAGCAGCTTCGCAGAGCACATCGCGGTTGTGCCCCGCAGCCCACCGCCCGGCTACAGCGATGGGGGGAGGCCGAGCGACCCCGCTCCCACCCGACACAGCGCCCACCGGCGAGGCCCCGCCGATCCTTTAGTAGCTCCCCGCCTTGCCCCCTCTCCCCTCCCCGCCCCAGGCGCCACCCCCGCCCCGGGCACCTCACCAGGAACCCCGACGGCTCCTGCTCCCTCCGCCGCCGCCCCCGGCCCTCACCTGCATGTTCATGTAGCCGTCGACGGAGACGAGGTAGCCCTTGTACTCCATCCCCCACTTCAGCTTCACCATCACCGGCTTCCCCGTCAGCCCGTTCAGGAAGGGCTTGGGGTTGAGGGGCAGGCTCTGCCGGGGAGAGCAGCCGGTCAGCGCCGCCGGCCGACCCGCCCGCCCGCCGCCCCTTCCGCCCCGCCCCGCTCCGCTGCCTCGGGACCGTTAACGGCCGCGGCTGCCGCGGCTGCCGCTGCCCGCGTCCCCCGCCCGCCCCCTTCCCGCGCGCGACGCGAACGCCGCCCTCACCATGGCGACGCGGCGCGCGGCAGCGGCCCGAGAAACACAGGCCCACGCGGGAACCCCTCGTGCGCGCCGCGGGCTGCGAGAGAATGGGAGGCAGCGCCGCTCCGGCTTCCACTTCCGGGGGCGCCGCTCCCACCTCTGACCCCTCACCCCCGCCGCGCCGCGCTTTCAATAGGCTGCGGCGCCCCCACGCGCGAAGCGAAAAGCGGGGCTGCCCATTGGCTCGACGGCGCCATGGGCCTCTCTCATTGGTCAGACTCGCCGCCCTCCCCCCTTTTCCAACCAATCGTTGGCGCCGCAGGCCTCTCCGTGCTGTCTGGGGCGGGGACAGCGCTGCGCTGCCGCTGCCGGGCGCCTGTGGGCGGCCATCCCGGGGCGGGCGGCGGGGGCCGGTCACCTGCGCACCTCCAGCCCGTAAGGCCTTTCCCTCCCTCACGGCTTGTGACCTCCTCGCCACCCCACAGCCCCGCAGCCCCCAAGGGGCCGGTTTCGCCCCCCCGCCGCAGGCCGTCAGCGACCTTATTTTGCCTTGAAAGCCGGGCGGCCAGAGCAGCAGCTGCCCTCCCGGCCGGGGGTGGATGCGCCGCTTCTGAGGAACGGAGTCAGCGCGTGTGTGTCCTTCCCTGCAGGGTATTGCTTGCTTTTCCCCTCGAGATTTAGCGGCTTTGAGGACCGTGGTCAGCTCAGGGGCAGTTAGCATGTCTCCGTTTCCGACTCTCTCTGTGCGGGTAGATCTCCACGGGGTGGCAGTGCTGAACTTGTGCGATGGCTGTGGCACGGAACGGGAGGCTGCTGACATCTGACATCTGGCTGCTGACATCTCCTGATGTTACCTGCGAGCCTTGCAGGCAGTGAAAGCGTGGCGACATCGATTCATGTATAAGCATAAATTTGCGGACCGGTACATTTTCGTTACTCCACACGCGTGGATAGAAAACCTCAGAGTTTATAAGGTGCATAAGCGATGTCCTGGCCACTGTGTGGGTGCTCTACTCTGCCTCATTTGGCGCCCAGGCGAAGAAGTTGCCAGGACTTTTCTCGGCTGTAGAGAGCATCAACCTGTTCACGCTCATGAAACGTCAGTCTTGCTCTAGCTATAAGTTGTGGCTCAACCTTTGACAGGCAAATATGTTGAACCAGCATTTGTACCGTTTACTAATTTGTCATGTCTACACTAATATCTTCTGATCTATGTCTGAAGTCATCACATGCCACAATGTGTATTTATGTTCCTGCATGTAGCGTATTCCCTTCATCTTTGATGTATTGGATGCTGAATGTGGAAAGCATACATTCAGTAACTAACCTTTCTCTAATAGAACTATTACCTTTTTTGTACACTTTACCTTCCAAAGGACAGTTTAGTGCCCTAGTGTTGAAAGCAAAACCATCATCACCTGCTTAAATTTGAGTGTTCAGTGCTGTTGACTCAGCGACCTATCTTCTCCAGATCCAGACTGTCCTCACACACAGTGCTTGTGATACCTTTAATGATGGGTAGCAGTGAGTAAGAGTGGGAATTATAATTCACTTTAACTAGCACGTATCAAACCTGCTTGCTTCCATGCTAATTAGAAATGAGTATGATATTCTTTTGGGCTGTATTGGATGGGTAACAGAGTCAACATAAAAATTTTCCTAATAGTTTTTCAAGTAGCAAGACTCATTATGAGTCAGCTGAAAGATCAACCAAGTTACAAGCTTGCAATAAGGCAGTCTATGTTAAGACTATGTAGGAAAAGCATGAACACGATGAGAAATGGTATATATAGCAAAATTTTTCATGCCACTTGAGTAAAGAATAGGTGATTTCAAGTGATAACATGTATAATGTGGCAGAATGCGATGAGCTTAGAGTGAGTGTCTTGCGTAAAGTCACACTGTGGCAGTAATTTTTGCACTTTTCAGACAATTGTCAAGGATAAATATGTATATCTGTGAATGGCAATATAACAGGTTTGGTATGTTATCTGTAAACAGCACTTCTTATTTTTACATATTGAACCTGTTTTCATCACAATGTCTCCTGCTCATGCTGGGAAAACTTTTTGTGTACCAAGGAATACAGGAGCAATTACATTCAGCTTTTAATACACTCTGTTCCTTTGACAGATGAGTAAATATTCCAGCCCTGTTGTTATGAAGTTATCAAAAAATAGAAGAATTTCCCAGGATCATAGATATCAGCGTAGAAGTCAGAGAGCAGGAGTGCCTGATTTCTCGTTTCATAATCGATGCATGAATTCATGCGTCAGTAATCTCATCAGCTGTAGACTGGGTCTGCAGCAATGTTGTGTGGCGGTAGGGTAGGAAGGAGTACTGGAAGCACAGAATGCGTGACTACATCTGGTGTAGTTAACTGGATAACTTGGTTAATCAGGAAACGAAATATCTTTTGCGTTTTTTTCCCCCCTGTGAGGAATTTGCTGTTTGCCTTGTTGACTCAATCATTCTGACTCAGAGACAGTTTGCTTACGCGGATCTTCTCCTGACCTTCAGCACAGGGGTGAAGTTCACCTTTTGTCCTCTTTGTATTTCCCCATGTAATAGGGGAAGTAATCATTTGCATTCTTTTCTGCCTTTGGGTCAGGGTATTTAGGCTGCTGCTCAACAGGAAATGAACAGGAAAGAGTTTTTGTCATAGATTAATCCAAACCTTAGATCTTGGGTGGATGGATAAGATTGTCTCTTGCAGCTCAGGGGTAGGAATTTAGCACGACTGCCTACACTCTGTTCCTAAGGAAACACATTAAGCAGCTGGACATCCGACGGCAGCAGCATTTCTGGTGGAGGGGCGCATTAGATGGCGTTATCTGTGTAAGTGCAAATGCTCACTGACATCATTAACGCGCTGTATCACCATAATGCCAGGCGGGGGAGGCTAGCCCCTGTACCCTCGCACCACTGAGAGAAAGCTGAGCTGCCCAGAAATATTTCCTGATTGAGCTGAGTTTGCTGAGACAGGACCTCCCTGCAATATCCCCCTTCTGCCTGCCATAAACACATTTCTTAAGGAAACTTTCAGAGCTGCCCCATGTTCCAGCTTCTGGGCTGCACGTTGAGTGAGCATCGTGTACCTTTTCCTAGTGATACGCCAGTGTAAATGGGGTTTTGCTCTGCTGCACTGTTCTCCCACATCAAGCGAGTTACTTCTGATACCATGCAGTTCATCTCCACTGGAGCAGTAGCAGCACCCACTTTGCCATCACACTGAAGACGCCATGAGATGGGCACCGGTTGCAATCAGAGAACTTAAAGAAGCTGTGAAGGCACAGCCCTGAATTGGGAGCAGGGAGAGCTGAGTTAACAAAAAGGAAGCTCCACCAGGAGACAGCACCTTCAAAGGACAGGTTTGCATCAAAATAAATCCAGTGTAGGAGCGTGGAGTTAGCCCTGCTATGCAAGGGGTGAACCTCGGCCTCTGGTTCTGTTGGGTTCATGATTGACAAAGCTGTGTAAGAGCCTGCTGCTGCTCTTCCCATACTAACTCTCCCCACTAAGGGTGGTGAAACACTGGAACAGGTTGCACAGAGAGGTGGTAGATGCCTCATCCGTGGAAACATTTCCCGGTCAGGCTGGACGGGGCTCTGGGCAACCAGATCTAGTTGAAGATGTCCCTGCTCATGGCAGGGGGGTTGGACTAGATGACCTTTACAGGTCCCTTCCAACCCAAACTATTCTATGATTCTATGATTCTAACCTCTCCCAGGTGGAGATGTGCCACTCTTCTTCCTCCCCCTTGCCAGACTCCCAGTCCTCAGTGTGTGGTTCTTGAAAATATTAGGTGTCATGATGCCTCAGTCTAAGCTAGACAGTTGGTAAGTAACCTTGTGCAGACCAGGAGTTGATTTCTGACAAGCTCTCTATTCTAACTACTTTGGGATGCAGTGGTTATGACTCACAGACCTAGAAAGATTTTGAGGCTGTGTGCACCCTTGGAGAGTTTTGCTGCTGTAGCAATACTGCTAAAATGTGAAGAGGATCTAGGACTCAGGCCCAATCTTGCCATGAAATAAATTAATTTTTTTCTTCAGCAATAGGCTTAATGGAAGATTTGCCATTATAAATCATACTGTAATGGAAAATTTGCTCTTGCCCACAAATTTTCTGTAGAAAGTATCTGATGAGAATGAGAAAACTAAAAATTTGTCTAAAAATCTTTTTCAATAAGAAATACAAATTTTTTCACATGCAAAAAATCTGTATCAGTTGTGAGCTCTTGGTGACTTGGGAACTGCTGTGGCAGTATGTGTGGATTGTCCACAGCCCTCACATGAGGTATAATCCTGACCTTCTGGGGCGTTGCCAGAATAAAACAATTTCTTTTCAAGCAGTACTTTCACAGAGATCTCTACCAGTAAAACATCTTTCCTCTCTCTGTTGATGATTTGTCATTTTAATAGCACCATCTTTGATCAAATCTCCATGAATGAGGCAATAACCGTCCACCACAGACCTTCACCATGGATGAGGACTGGGATCCAGTAGGTTGTGACATCAGGCTCCAGAAGAACAGGGGTCTGTAATTTCTCTCCGAGATCCTCATCAGCTGAACCAAAGCTGAGCTGGGCTGCTGAGGTGGGTATACAGAATCCAAGTGCTAGGGGTCACAAAGCTGGTTAGCCTGTGTCAGGTTTGATCCAACTAACATGCCTCTTTCTGCATGCTGCCATGTTTACCTCTCGGTGTAAGACTAGCCTAGAATAGATGTTTAGTCTCGCTGAACAACACTTAGAACCAGCTGAAAGGAAGGGCACAGGGGAACCACAAAAAACAGAGACTTGCCATCGGCCCTGTGTGCCCGGCGGTGGATGGCGTACCAATGTGAGGAAACACGAGCGAGATGCAAAAGTCTCTTTGGGGTGGACGTGTCCGGCAAGCAGGGACCATGCTGTGAAGGACTTCCAGTGCGGGAGGCGGAGGTGAGCCTGGGAAGATGGAAACAGAGTGTTTTTCTTGGGTAGAGGATTTACGTGCGGTTTCAGATCAACACGATACCTTTTTCCCACAGAGTGATGTCAGTTAGAAATGAGATTTAGGGGGTGGCAGGTATATGCTAACAAAAGCCCAGGTCTTGATGGAGTCACAAAAATTTTTTTGCCTCCCTCAAGGAGGTTTGCCAGGGTGGCTCTGCTGCGAGCCTGTCACCAGGCTGGGCTGTGCCAGTGAGAAGAGGCATGGGATAGGTATTGTACAGAAATTACGGGAACATTAAAGCCTCCTTTTATGCGTATTGAAAACCTTTATTTGTTTGCACAAACAGTATTCACGCAAATTATGCGGCTACGCTAAAGGGAGGCCCTTTAAGAATGTGTCTCTGAAAACACAGACTTCTTTGCCAAGAAATAATGGGACTTCCTTAATTATCAGCTGTTATCTTCTGCTTTTGGCAAACGTTGCTTTATGGGCTGTTGTTTCTTTTATGCTTTGACATTAATGAATTGGAATTGAAATTATGTGCTGAGGAAAACAAAGTGATCTGTATAAATAATAAAATGGCATTCTTGTGTGTGTCAAAAAGGGGGGGATCAAGCATTGTGCAGAAAGAATTTGGAAACTGTGCTTTCACACAAACATCTTAATGGAAACTAATAGCTGGCTCCAAATCATAGAAGTGGTTCAAGAGTTGGTGTTTTGAGAAATCTGTCTGAGCAGACCTCAGAAAACCTGGCTGGTGTTGGAGGCTCTCTGTGTTAGGTGGCAAGCTGTATTTTAGCAGAGGAACTCTTCTGCTTCTTCTCTTGTCCTCTTACCTCCAGCTGTGGCTGAAATTCCGGTGGTGGTGGTACAAACCTGACAATAGTTTCTAAACCTTAATAATCTTTTATTCATGCTGAAGCCTCCTTGGGCAAACAGTTACCCTGACAAACAGAGGAAACATTTTAACAGTGAATCTTGGGAGGAGGACAGGAGAGGAAGGAGTGGTTAGGCAGCCGGGCAGTCCGATGGGTGCACCAGGAGATCACTGGTCAAGAGAGACTAGATGTTGTAGAAGAGGTTCCCTCACCATTTCAGTGAAAGAGCAGAAGGAAACTAGCTGGAGAGGAGAAAGAGAGAGAAATGCTGCTGGGTTAAAAGAAGGAGCTAAATCCAGGATTCCTGGACTTCTTAGAAAACTCTGTCTGAGCCCAACCAATATTCTGAGTCCCAAAGAAACCCATGAGTCATCAAGACTGACTGGCAGCTGTAGGGACAAATATATCCTGAAGACCCTCCCGTTACACTGTGAGGCTTTAATGTGCTGTGGTTTTATTAATTTGGCCAGATACGTCTATTCTTGTGATAGCCAAAGGGAAGAGTGATTTGGGGTTGGAGCCTCTGCAAAGTCTGCTGGGCTGTTTGCTGTTTGCACCTCTCCCAGGGGAGCCAGAGCCGGTCCTGGGGCAGCTGGGCCAGAAAGTCTCATTTCCAGGAAGGGGCTGCAGACAGAAAAAATCCCCAACCCCCTGTACTCTGAAAATGTTCCAGAGGCAACGTCTGCATTTCGTGTTTGACTTGAACCTGAGCCCAGGGCCCACGTCTCAGCTGGGAGGCAGCGATCACTGCCCTGCATCTGACACCAGTGACTTCTGCCGTTCTGCTAAACTGGTGGTCCTTTTGTGAGGGCATCTCCAGGGCCAGGCAGTAGGAAAGGTCTGCTGTAAAGTCAAACGTATGCGTACAAACCTTCCCCATGGAGCAGACTGGAGGAGAAACTTCCATGCAGCCAGTTTCTGATCAGCTACCAGAACCTCTGAGCATCTCATTGCCTGCCTGAAACCGGCAGGAGTCCAAGCCTGTGTAGGTGGGAAAGCTTTTCTCAGACCCCACAAACCCCATAGGCTTAGCCTACCCGAGATAGGAAGGGTAGGAAGGACCAGGAATTAACTGTGGGGATGGTCAGTGAATTAGGACCAGATGCACAAGGCAGACAGCACAAAAGACTGCAGCGTGCTCTGGCGAAAGTAACTCGAAATCCCATGGTTCAACATGCATCATCTGATACAAATCCAGGAGAGAGAGCATGGCTGTAGCTGTTTATGCTGGTTTTATGCCAACCGTTCCCAAATTACCAGTGCCCTGACTTTCATACATCTTGGGGCAGTGCCCAGCTGTATGCGCTGGGTGCAGTGTGTCACCACAGAAATGCCTTTCTTCAAAATGCTTTAAGAGTTCAGTAAATTGGAGTTTTGGCCAGCCAGGTTTCCACTGCATTATGACAATGGCAACGGTGCTCGCTCAGAGCAGCTCTACCTGCTTCATTTCTAGCCAGGAGACCACTGATGTGATGATGTTCCCTTGTCACAAGTGCTTTCTGTAACACTTTAGATTGCTATTTAGTTTGCCATTTCTGCCTTTGTTTCGCCGAATACTCTGTTATATCAGTTGTACGACTTACTTTTTTTTCCAGGGTGCACAGAGGATGGGAGCTGGCCTCTCTCTTTGCCCAGCGGGTGCTTCTCAGGAGGCAGCTGAGGTACCATGGGCTCCTCCGCTTGGCCACCAAGAGCCTGGAGAGCCACAACGAGCAGTTTCAGTGCTCCCGATGGTGCACTGACAATCTCTGATGTTCCTTGCACATCCTAGGTGACGTGGCCCCACTGCCACACCACTCCCTTTAGGTCCTTTTCTGTTCTTTACAGTCTTATGGCAGCAACTATCGCCTGTCTATCCTGGGGCATGGGTGGCCTCAGCAGCCTAGCGTGGACATTTGCCTCCATTTTGTGCCTTCCTTCTCCAGAGCAATGTCTTCTCTGTGGCAATTTACACCACAGGTAATGGGAAGGGCCAAGTAGGTAAGCGGAGGGTGTTCTTGTAATAGGACCGAGCGATGGTCAATAGAGGATCCACTCTTCTGCCCAGGAATGCAGCGACAAACACGCTTGCAAGGGTAGGTACTGACCAGGCGAGCGATCAGGCCCTGACCTTATTGTTTACTGCAATGCAGGGTAGAGTTACTTAAGCTAGTTTGAGTAATAAAAACAATTGAAAAAAAGCCTTCTTGTCTGCCAACAAACATATTCTGGTGTCTGAGCTGGCTCGCTCTGACCAGAACGTGCAACTACAATAATTTGGAGGATTAGGGTATGTACAAGGCTTAGACTGTGACCACATTTCAGCAGATTTTCACAAGCATAGCAAAAGGTGTACCCTTAACAAAGACCATTTATTGTGACACTCAAGTCTTTGCTCCAAAGCTCATTATCATTTTTCCAGAAGAAACATGTTAGATTTATTTTTTAAAGGAACCTTTTTTTTTCCCAAGCACCATTCTTGGAAATTACCTTCTTGGCTGAAATTTTCTTGAAAAATATCAGCTTGGTGCAGATACTTCCTGCTTCCAGGAAAGCTTTTCTAGAGATCTGTCTCCTGTAAATGTTTATACAAACAGTTAAAGGCTGCCAAAGTTATAAGCCGCTAAGAAAGAGGAGCTTAGAATGGAAAACAGTGAAACCTTAATAATAGCATTGCCAACTTCACTTAATAAACAGATGCATTTAATATGGATTTTATAGAATAAATGCTAGCTTAGATATGAAACCCTTGTACCTTTTTTTTTGCTACACAATAAACAAAGATTTAGTATATCCATGCACAATGTTCAGTATTTTCTGGCAAATGTTGTATTTCTAAAGTTATCCTTGAGGTTGTTTGATCAGTTGTAGGTTGCAATGGACTGATATTGATGTTCCTTTCATATGATGCTTCACGTAAGGCAAGTGACTACTTGTTTTGACAGATTGTAAAAGATACGTAATTAGAAGGGGAAAAGGGCTAGTTCATACCTGTGACACTTTGTGGATTTACATGCTTCTGTGAATTGGACATAAACCACTTCAGCTCATCTGTGGTTTTGTGGGTTCTTGCTTTAACTGCTCAAGAAGAAGCTCTTATCATTTTTTATCTCTGGGATAGGAGATCTAGAGGATTAAATGATGCAATTAAAGATTTATTTAACAACAGACATCAAATCCACAGCTAAACAGTCTTGTTTAAGTTTAATTCACAGTACTATCATGTTGAGACCCCAAGAATTTTAATGGAGGTATGACTCTGCATTAAGTAGTTGATAAGATAATTCGCAATAGAGTCAAGTGGATGGCAATTCCTGTGCCCCTCTGAGCCAGGCTGTCCGAGGAGAAGCGGCGGCGGGTGACGGTGCTTCTGTCCCAGCACTGGGATGCCAGCTCCCACCGGAAGACCCCAGCAGACACTTTACCCATCCAGAAGATAAGAGTGGCTGGAAACTGGACTGCCATGGTACTTGTTCACCATTTAATAATTTGCTGAATTTAGGTCTGTGGAGGGACTTTGCCACAGACCTTGTTGACAATGACCTTTATAATACGACTCTACTTTTTGTGGTGTTTGGGGAGCAACACTTACCAGACTTAGGAACCTGTGTTTTGTGAGGTATCTTTGAGGTTATATCTAGCTGATCTCCATTACTCTTATACACTATTCATACAATAGGTTTTCTTTATTGGTCCATTACTTGCAGTGCTAAACTTGGCAGAATTTCAGGGAGTTCATTCTGAAAATAAAAAGTTCATCTTCATGAAATTGCATTTTTTCCCCCCTAAGCAGTCAACATCAGTAAATTAAGTATGGATGGAAAATACTGCAGACCAGTGTTTCTGATGCTGAGCAAATACATGAGTATATAATAGCTTATACAAATGAAAAATACAACCATTTTGATGTTGCCAAGTTGACTCCAGCCGCAGATAATGTGCTAAAAGGTGCAAGCTAAGCGCATTGATCGTAGCTGTAATGTCTTTAGCAAATGAGGGAAATTGAATACCCTTTGCCTACATAACCTTTGCCTTCACTGGTTTTGCTTTATTCACATTTGGAAGTACACATCATCTCCAAGTGTGTTTAAATAGCAGCAGGATGGAAGTAATGACTGCACTTTCAAGGGCAGAATGCCCCTGAGTTCCATGGGAACTGGATGCTAAATTATACTAAAAATTCATAGAGCACACTCAGAACTCTGAAATGTTGTTGTAATGAAAAGCATTGCTTAATTATTTTTTGTATTTATAGCAAAGGCAAATCTATTTTATGTACTTTAAAAATATGTTTTACTTTCCATTTTTTCTCTGGTTTAATATTCATATGTGTATTGCATGTATGTGATACCACAAAACAGTACAGACAATACTGTGCATATTAATCTATATTTCTGTGCTACATATGTATGTATACTCTATATTATTTACTAACAACCATTTTATTTCAGACATCAGAAAAATGTGGAATTCCGCTGTGTCTGAGAGCACTGATTACATTCACAATGGTGAACAGATTAACCATTTAGTTGCAGGTATCAAGGTTGTCACTCAAACTGGCAGCACCTCAGAATAGCTAAAGCTTATCAAAAATTGTCTGGATTGGAAATGACAGCCATACATGCATGAATGCGTCTGTATGGCTGGAAGATTGTTGAAGTGTGAAGTGAAGAAGTTCACTTCAGTTTATTTTTTATCATAATTACTGTATTTCATGAGGGAACATTGACTTGCCGCATGATAAATACAAGGGGAAACAGAAAGAAACTTCATTCTCTTATCATCTTTGTCTCCCAAAGGTCACCACATTTGAACAAAGCGTATTTATTTCATTCCTTATGCATTTATGTAGCCATTTACTGTACTCTGTATAAGTGAAGCAGAATAATTTTTTGCGAGACTAATTAAAAGTTGCATGGTAGAAAATGTTTTTGTGATCACACCACCGTAACGAAATTGAGCTGTCTTTACTGACGTGTGCTCCATTTACTGGGCTTTTAAAACATATTTCCCACACTTCCAGCAGATCATTGTTTTTTAACAGCAAAAACATAGTAAAGTTTTTCATTCTAAGCAAAGTAATATCCTTAATGAACATATGTAGAAAAAAAAAAAAATCATGGCAATTTATCTCATCTTTGTTCTATTTGTTGTGCAGCTTTATACTGCTTCCTAGCTCTAGAGCATCTTGGAAAACTTGCATGTCAAATCAAGAACAACTAAATTGCCTCTGGATCGATAGGGTCGATGCATAAAATTTATTTGTCACCATCCAAGTGGTGTTACAGTCTCCTTCAGTCTCAGCATACAGTACCAACCAGGCAATTTTACCATGTTCTACGTTTTGGATCCCATGTGGAATATAAGCATTTAGTGAATGGAAGAAGCCATTAATTTACTTATATGATTTCATCATAGACTATTAATGGAGTTGAGAGTTGTACTGAGAAAGCCTGGAGGTTTTAGCATGACAAATGGACAAAACTGAGCTTTTAATAAAAAAAAATTTAAAAAAATTTAAAAAAATCCCCTGAGTTAGCTCAAACCACAGTTAATTCTTCCCAAAGACTGCCATAGGTGGGGACAGGACTTAGTTCTGTGGCCAACATTTTTGAGGACAAAATGGTCTAGAAGAAAGGGGAAGGTCCAGTTTTAACTGGCACAGCACTCTGAAGTGCCCATTTGGCTTCCACAGAGAATTTGGGAAATTTTCTTTTTCAGGTGTTATATGCCTAATTAAAATGGAAGAATTAACACCATCTGTGTGTATACTCGAAGGCAACTGCTGTATCTGAACTGGCCAATGGATAAAGTGTTGATAATAGCAGAAGCTCATGCTATGCCCCAAAAGACTAAAACGTGGCAGCTTTGGTGCACTCTGTCATTATAGCACTGGGGTCGGGGACTGGTCTTACCCCTACTACTGGTCCAGCAAGTGACCTTCAGCAAGTTGTGAAACTCCCATTTGCAAAGCAGGGACATTTTTTATTATCCTGACCACCGTTGCATTATTTTATTGATGTTATGATGGCACCTAGAAGACTTACGCAAGATTGAGGCTCTGCGCTGTGGGGCACCTGACAAACATGAAGAGGGTGCCCTGCGGAGATATCAAACCGTGGGTGGGGAAAAGGAAGCATCATTTAAAAAGTGGAGAATGGAGGTCAGAAAGATAACCCTTAATGCTCTACCTGCCATTCGGGAAGTGAAAAAGGCATTGCCAGGATATATTAGTTTTTGTTGCAAAGCTGTGGCTGCCTAAAGCGCAAACCCATATGTCTATTTTTCCCTTCTCGGTGGCTGATCACATGAGGGAAGACGAAATGCCTCCCTTTCCAAATGCGTGCAAATGGCTCTGAGATATGGATAGATATGGGATTGTCAACTCCAATTAGTTGTTGAAATGACCTACTGTACTTCTCTTCTATAGGTATTACAAAAGCCGTTCCGCCCATGAATTAGGCGTCGGTGAGAAGCTGAATTTAAGCCCACTATTGTATGGGAATGTCCACTCCGCTTTGCCACACTAAAGACATTCAGGCAGGCAGAACACCCTCCGCCGACTCATTAGGGCATACATTAGAGGCAAACTCGCTGCGCTCGCCATGAACCCACAGCGCTGTCTTGAATGGTAGCCCTTGGTGGACGCTTGCAGGGCAGGCCCGTTCCCACAGCACCCCGCTGATCCCCTGTGAACAGATTCGCAGCTCCCCGCTGGCTGCAGAAATGGATTGCTTGCCCCATCCTCACCCGCCACTGACAGCCCTCATAATAATAACCTGCCCAGGAGGCGAGGGACGGGGACGGGTTTCTGACAACTCATTAGCCTGAGA
Source organism: Phoenicopterus ruber ruber (assembly GCA_009819775.1). Classification (NCBI taxonomy): domain Eukaryota; kingdom Metazoa; phylum Chordata; class Aves; order Phoenicopteriformes; family Phoenicopteridae; genus Phoenicopterus; species Phoenicopterus ruber. The sequence continues at coordinate 52,406,703 of CM020215.1, read as the reverse complement.
TACGGCCGGTTCCTGCCAGGGATTGCCACCACCGCCGCAGAGGGAGCGGGATGATGCCGGGCAGCACTGGTCGGACCCTTTCAGGGCCATCCTTTCCCAAAAAAGTTACTTTCGTCCTCAGAAAGGAGCGCCTGCGGAGGGTAGCTCCATGAAGAATCCCGAGGGGGGAACAAACCAGAAAAATTGGCAGCGCAAGAAGTGCTGAGGAGAAAAATGAGGCCAGCAGGGGGTCGTATGATACTATAATGAAACCACAGCTGCTCGGAGGGATGGGAGGCTGCCCTCGGCTTAGGCATGCACACACACATTGTCCGCCTTCAAGGCAGCGGTTCAGTTCTGAGCTCCTGGGTCTGATTTCTGTAGTGCCGTCTCTCTTCCTCTTTTGGCTTCGCCAGGATGTCATGATCAAGGTATCAGTCTGGGAAAAGACATCAAGAAAAGAACCAGGAAGACTCTATTAAATATTGCTTTTCACTGTTCTCTGCAGTTTGTCTTTTAAAATCCAGGTGCACTGAACTACTCTGCGATTTTCTGGCCCGGCTGAGAACTACGCGTGAGATCCTGCCCGCTCCCCTGTGTCTCTGGAGTGGTAGACAGGGCACTTCTGAGTCTGGCAAAAATGCTCTTGGGGTGTAACTGGTCTATGAAAGCCACCAACTAGAAGTTCGTCAGGCTGGTTCAGCAGGAGGGGATGTGGAGGGCTGTCCGTGAAGAGCCATTTTTATCTGGCTGTCATGGAATGTTGTTGCCTTACCTCCAGCTTGGAAGGAGATGCTTGCAAAGGAGAGATCTTCACTCAAGGCACCCAACAAGAGCAATGTGGAGTAGATCAGTCACTGCAGGCAAGAGATGTGCTTGCTTCTAACTGGATGGGAGCAAGACATGGGGAATCTTAAAGGAGGTCACATATTTTGCCTTTGCTACATATATCTTGTGTGATATCAGAGGCAATTTTCTATGCAAACTGAAACCCTGGACTGCATGTCCTCTAACTGATGTCTTCAAGTTTAATCATTAGACTCAGAAAGAGCAAAACAGTTGATTTATAAGGTCTTTGTCTGGCTGCATATTGGTAGACAATGGAAATTTAATGACTTTTCTACAAATTTTAGTGCAGAAACAAGAAACGGCTTCACTAAGAGAAGTAATTTTCAGCACTACTGGGGAGAAATGCCATCTACCAGGAATGGAGACAGTCACTCTAAAGCAAATGCCAGCAAGACCCAGTCTGACAGCAAAGAAAGTAAAAACCAATTCAGGCCATAAATAAGTAAATAAATAAAAAGAATCATCACAGTATGCTGTTCCCATAGCTTGGCTGCTTTGGAAATAAGAATGAAGACTTTCTGAGCCACAGCTCTCAAAGTACTCGAGCGTTGTAGTCAGGGAAGGCTCATGGCTATTGCTGAAGTTTTGGGGGGATGTAAAATCACAAAGAAACAACTCCTGTTTCGAAAGGGAGGGAAATGGAAAGGGATGAATCCACATGCAGTGGTCTAACACTGTTATTTTATTGTTTCTGTCTTCTAAGCAGCCTGTCTTGTAGGCAGGACTTAAACTATGGAGACACAGAGATATTCCAGGCACACTGGAGATGTTCCAGACCCACTAATAGTCCCCCTTAGTCATGGAAGCAACAACATGTAGTAAATCATATTGAAGGCCAACGAAAGGTTTTTAACAACTTTATTAATGAACTGGAAAGGGAGGAGCACGTCAATGACATTAGTAGAAAATGTTAAATTTGGATGTGCTGCAAGCAGAAAAATTGCTGAAATACAAATGTGGAGATTAAACAGATCAGGCAGAATTGATACAAAGTCATTCAGTTCTGGGAACTGTAACTGTTGAAAAGGAAGCCAAATATATTGATCTAGGTTATACATTGCTCCTCACAACACATGCAGTCTGTCCAGAGAGCCAGAGGAACTGACCTCTTGTACAAATAGAGGCCCAGCAGATAGACGTCAAGGTGATATGACCTGCTGGCAAGTGACAGCTGGTACTGTCCCGCTGGCCTAAAACATAGCTATTGATGGGAAAAGGTGAAAAGAGAGAAAAAGAAACTAAATTAATCCAAATGAAAAGGCTGACTGACATGATCTAAGGCTGTGGTTAAATACTCCTAAGTAAACAAGGTACATGTTCCCAGACTGTCTTGAGAAAGACGTGGAAAAAAACCCCAAACCCTAGAGGCAGTCCTTCATGGGAGACTCAAACAGGAGAGCAAAGGAACGGTTGCGGATGTGGATGTGTGCTTTGCCAAAGGCAGGGAAAGTCAGAGTCTGCTCTTGGGATGAACCACAGAAGTATCTTGTCCTTCCCACCAGGAAGGCTCAGTTGCTAGAAGGAGAAACTCTAACTTTGTGAAGAAGGAATTACGGGCAGCGGTGTAGGCAGGAGTGCAGCTGGGGAGTTGTACACAGTAAAGCAGTCCTGGAAGGGAGGCAGCCACGTACAGCTGTACAGAGAGGCTTTCCTCTGGAAACCTTCCTCCAGGGGACTCACCATTGACACCAGCGCCCAGTTTTCTGGAGCAGATTCGTATTCCTGAATTGCCTTTGAGCACACAGTACAAAGCAGGGAACAAGCTTAATTATCTATTTCCAAGGAACTCCGGCTTACCAAACCAATATCAAAGAAGCTGTCTTCAAGTACTAAAAACTTGCTCATGCGGTAAAAAGAAAAAACACATCACATGACTGTGAAAATGCACATTCTGTTGGATTTATTTGTCTTTAAGTGTTTTGTAAGTAATGATCTCCTTGGGTGTGGAAATTTCTTCTAGGATGGAAAAGACTCATCTTCCTGGAGATGACTGTATATTTTTGAATTGCTTGCAATTGGTTGCACTTTTGCTAAAGGCTGTTGTTTGAAGTGGTTGCTGCACTTGCACATGGATGGACTCCAGCTGATGGTGCCACATCTTCAAACAGCACAGCCATAACTAGAAAAAAAGATGCTTGGCTTCCAAGTTCATTTTCAGCACTGAATTTGAAATGGGTTAAAAAAGACTAGGGAAAAAGGAAATACAAAACTTGACTGGGCCAAAAGCAACACAGAGACAGTCCAAAGGAGCAAAGATTTCAGCGTTGCATCTCAGAGCCACTAACAGAGCTGTGTTGGTTGTAGTCCCCCGGTGACACACACATCTTAAAATCTGAAACAAATTATCTGCACTGATATTCTCCTCACTGTCATCCAGACCACAGATTTGCAAGTGAGGTGGAGTCCAGTGTTTGAGGCCAAAAGTGCCTGGTGAAATGCAGGAGTCTGGAGGGAAGCGAGTCAACAGGAATCCCCGGAGGAGGAGGATCCTTTAGAGGAGACTGAGGCCGAGGGCCACCACCTTTGTGAATGCAACAGCAGCTCATCTCCCTGGGGCAAAGGAAGGAGCTGATGTTACTTCTCCTAGTGTGTGAACAGCTCGACTTTCTGGGTGTGTGTTCATATGGAAGTATATAAGGCAAGGAAAAAACAGTTTCAGGAGGTGAGTCTTCTCACTTTATGATGTGGAGGCTATATATAAAATGTATTTTAATAATGTTTGGAAAGCCTTCACAGCGAGCCATTTCACTATGTTCCACTGACACTACTTTTCAATGGGAAAACAAACGTGTAAAGAAAAAAAAAAAAAGAGGATGTTTTTGAGACTCTCCAGGAGATGTTTCTGGCTTTCGTACACTTCCTTCCAAGCCCATTAAACACTCTTTCCCAAAGTCGAAGCCCTTCTTTCACTGCAGCAGGCTGAATGAGTCCAGAATAGTGGCCAGCCCTAAGTTCTCGGTGCCATCTCTGACCTCTCATAATATTTTAGATACCTCAGATATTTCTCTGTCAAGCTCTCTGAAGGCAAGAACTGTTAAATCACATCTGTAAACCAAAGCATGGAGAATTCTTTACATGTGTAAAATTCCTTCTCATTATATAGAAAGACATAGTTTACCGACTGCTCTAAGTGCAAGGCGGTACTCACCAGAACAATAGGAATAGTATATACAAGCCTCTTAGCCTTGATGATCTTGTTTGGCAACAAATGTCTGAATAGCTTGACTGGATTACTCGAAAGTAACTAAATTAAATACTGTCTTTTGTTCATCAGCTGGGAGATTTCTTCTAAGCACTTTACTCCAGTCCCGAAACATCTGCAGATAAATGAGAAAAAGAAAAGAAGAAAAAAATAGCACATAAAGGGGATTTAACTCTTTCTTAAAGAGAAATGCAAATGAAGGGATTCTGGCTAGCTCCGGACATCCCTGCTCAGGGAGATTGATGCTGGGGACAGGACAAAACCGATATGAACATACCTTTCTAGGAGCATTCATATCACCCAGAGCTGCAAAACTGGGGCACATCTGTGATTATATTCAGAAGACATGCTAAATTATCATCTAGTATTTATATAGGGAAGTGTCAAGAGATCATATCAGAATCTGGTTTCTCACATGCTAGGCTGAATTCACATATATGAAGACACTCTCCGGGAAAGCTACTGCCCTCCCGAAAGCTTGTATTTCTCTCATGAAACTGTACTTGAGATATATGAAGCATACTAAGCTGTGTACATCCATCAGTGCATGGGTTTGAGTGCTGTCTGACATATTTTCAGACTTACCAAGCTCCGTGCATTCTTTGTGCATTCCTGCTGAGTCGGCAAATCCCTGGATAAATGCCTGCACCACATCACTGAGTGGAAGGCTCCCGTATTTTATTTCCTCCAGTGCTCTGTGCATCGTGTCTGTGCCCTGGTTAGAGGCAGTGCCTCCTCGAGCCCTGTGGCTGCCTGGTCCATGATCTCTGAGGTCCAGCAATGGAAGCTCTGGATCCAGGGAGCAGCCAGAGCGCTGGGTCGCAGCCATGGGGTAAACCTCATGAGGTTTTTTTCCTGGACAGACACTTCCTTTGTTTTCCACCTGGAAGTTTTGCTCATGTGGATTTTGCCAGCTCCCTGGACGGGCCCTGGATTTCCTGACCTCCCTCTCAGCAGGGAGGCTGGACCATGTGGCTTCTTCCCAGGCTGCTCCATAGCACCAGCTGCTCCGGTCACTGCAGATGTGCAGCGCCATCCCACGGGCACAGATGTTGGAAGGGGATGGCCAGGCCTGTGCTCGGCGAGGGCCGTAGGCAGGCTCCCTCCCCGCTGCAGCTGAGTGCCACTGCCCTCCCAGGCACGTCATCCCACCTGCAAGTGCTGACGCCCACCACGGGACCCCAGGCACACCGTGTTCTTACATGCTCAGAGGTAAATGTTGAAAGGCGTGTTTTTAGAGTTACTAGCCATTTTTGTCTGAAGCATCTGCTCTACTGTGTGCTTTCTTACTGTCTCTTATTCCCTCAAACAAGGAAGAAGCCAAGGTTTTGTGAGCCAAGTCTAATCCTGTTTACATGATACTTTTAACTCCTGTATTACTAGTTCAAAGCATGTGTCCAAATTTAGAAGCAAGACTAATACAACCTCGGGCTTTGCACTCATCAGATCTCACTAATTAAGCGTGTTCAGGCCTGGTCAGTACTGGATGGAAAGTTGTCAAAAAATTATCTGCCTTAGCTAGGAGTGGTCTCAGAGACTGCAGGTGATGCACGTCTCTCAGCAATCAACTACTGTCCCAGCCACGCTTAGCTTGGCAGTTTTGAATGTCTGGAGCAGAGTTTGGTTTAATTACATGCATAGCACTAAACACTCATTTTTCAATGCGGAGAGGGAAAGCCAGTCTGATTTTGAAGACCAGCACAGGACTACTTGGCATTTAAATCCCCAAATTCCTATCCAGAGGACAGAGAAGGACTTTGATGCTGCAGAACATGTGTGCTGGCCATCTGCACAGCGCCATCTCCTAGTGCCATCCCCTGAACACATAATGAAAATGCTGATGATTCAAGCTGGGCTGGTGCAGATGCTCATTTATCATCAGTAAAACATTGAAATATTTTTTTGCTAGAGGAAGGGTGTTGATTGAGGTATCAGGCTCCAAAGAGGAGAACTTCTTTCCTGTATTCTTTGTCCTGCTTATCCATCTGATCCCTACACTCATCTGGCCATGCTGCTTTTATACACTTCTCACGTTTGAGTGAAACTCAGCCTCCGTTTAAATGGCTAGCGTAAGACCCACGGGCAACCTGGATAAGACTTCAGTATGAACCAGGTGTATCATTTCACAGCTGATAGCTGAGTTTAGCCCTAAAGAAGGTTTTGCAAACAGCTTAGGGATGGTCATTACAACACAAGTGGTTGTAATAAACCACTTTACATAGAAGACGCTATTTTCCCAAAGACAAATGCTCTACAACTGGAGCAAGGTTAGTACATATACATGCAAAACTTTGCAGCAGGCTTTCTGCTGCAAAGTTTTAACAACGCCATACCTCCCTAGCTATGTGGCAAACACAAAGCCCAGCCCATCAGGTGACAGAAATGCCCACAAGGTTCATCATCTTTGCCACAGAATCGATGTCTGGTCCAAAGCAAGCCAGGGTCAATGTCTTGAAGTCATGACATGCTTCTGATTTCACCCGAATTGTACCAAAGTCAAAAAGAGATGATAGAAGGCAAAGGGGCAATTTACAGATCTAAACCAAAGGCAGATTCCTGCCTACAACATGGTACTGTCTTTTAACTCTTTATTAAGAAACACTGTCACATTCATCACACCTTTTGAGAGTGTTAACCAGTTTGGCTTTTCAATAGCCAGTAAACAGCAAAAACCAGTGAAAAGTTTTTTGCAAACAGCGTCTAATTCTGTTTATATAATGCAGTCAGATTTAGAAATATCAGTGTTCCCCTTCCAGCTAATTGCTAGTTCTAGGCAGGCAGAAACTATCAATATGTTTTAATTTGAACATAAAAAAGCTCTCTCTTCTTTGATAGTAATGTACATAATCAGCAGAGCTTTGCTCATGTTTTTCATTGCTTACTGTGACTTCTAGGACATCTGATTGAACAAGATGTGCTAGTGGTGGAGTGTAATGACAGAGATCCACCTGCTATGCAATAGTCTAATATTTATCTGTTATTTCCATTTCTGTTTCTACCCAGTAAGAAAGTACTCATCCGGAACGTGAGTGCCTTCACAGTTGTCAGTGATCAATTAACAATTAACATTTTAAACGCCCAACCTTTCTCAGGGATCATAGCTCTGAGAGCAAAGGGCCATTTCAGTGTTTAAGGTGAGTGCTTCTATAGCCCTGGTGGGAAAGCAAGAAAAGGAAGAAGGTCTTAGCAGTATGGGGAGTTTGCCACTGCAGTTGTAAACTAGCTTTGCTGTTGCCCTGGCATACCAGGATTTCAGCAATAACCCCATGCAAAAGATGTGTGAAAATATCTTGACTGCTGCAGGGGAAGAAAATCTTGGCTGGAGCAGGTACCCTACATCTTCAGTCTTTTCAAACAGAGACATCATCGTGTTTCTGGTAAGGTATCAAACTATTACCCTTAAAGAGGATTGGGCTTGGGGGTAACTTTTCTAGTGTGGATTCCTCCTTCTCCTCTGCTCTGGCCATGCGCCCTGTGGTAGAAACTACTTAATCCGACGAGCCTTGCTGTGAGTCCTTGCTGTGCTGGGGAAGCAGGAGCCCGTCACCGTGGGATGCTCCCAGCACCGTGGGCTGCCCCCAGCACCCTTTCGACCCACGGGAGGGAGGTGCATGCACGGGAAGGTCCTCGCACCCCAGTCCCTGCGCCATCCCCTCGCTCCTCAGGTGGAGTCCCCCGGCCTCTCAGCCCGCCACACAGGCCGTCTCCTTTTTAGACCTGTCAGTCAGGATAACGTCCTTGACCAGGCAAATCACAGCCACTTTTCAGCTGGAAACAATGCTCGAGCCACGACACGGCATTGTGCTCAAAGTGGATTACACAAGCAGAGCTGTCTGCCTGGCATGATGTTATTATATCAATAGGACTTTTCTTTCTCCCAGAAAACGTAAGCTCTGTCATCTTTTAACAAAGAAACCCAATGCCAACCTGCTGCCAGTCGGCACTTCTAGCAAAACACTGCTGCTTTTCTTGGAAAGCGCTAACAACTATGGCTTGTTCGTGACAAAAGAGTCAGGGGCTCCAGTGGGGAGAGAGGGGAGAACTTCATCAGCGGTTCTGATTCCTCTTTCCAAAGCCAGTGGTGAGCAAACCAAAAAAAGGCTTCATGTGAGCAAAACCCTGCCTTGATGCAAAGCCTTGCCCTGGTGCAAAGCCCTGCCCTGATGCAAAGCCCCTGCGTGTCGGTGGAAAGCCCCCAGCCAGCGGGTGCGTGCAGTGGAGATGGTCCACGGACGGTGGGGCTTGTGCCCCCGCGGCATCAGCGGGGTCTGCGTCTGGCTCTGGTGGTGAGGCAGGGGGAGGAGGAGGCCAGCAGTTGTAGCAGCAGAAAAATAGCACTCGCCAAGAAATATCTTTTGCTATTTCAGGGCTGCATTTCTTACCGCTCCCGAATGCTGTGGAGACCTTTGCTGCTGGCTGACAAGGGGTCAGCGACAGCGAAAATGTCCCCCCAGGTCAGCTTATTCCTGTCAGTCCTCGGGTTTGTTACATTCAACAACTTCTAGATGCATTTTTCGCCCCGAAGCAATGTTCCACCACCATTGCACCCTCTGTTATCTCTGACTCAATCTGGGCTATTTATTTCTCATGACATAATTCCAATCAAGCTTCAGAGCGCTTGATTCCTGTAAAGCGGCATGAAAAGGCTGTTGCTGCTGTGCCTACTGATTGTGGATTAAAACAAACATGATTCCATCTGGCTACATCAATCTGTCATGTTCGCCCATCTGTGGTTTTGCCTGCCAGTTAAATTCATTTAGCATTAGGATAAATCCCTTTCAAAAAAAGGGAAAGGGAAAGTGAGGCCATTTGTTGGGTTGAGTTTAGTTTAATTTGAGATGCCTGCCTGAATCTACCCAAGGAAATTTGTGAGCAGCATTCCCAACCCATGCTGGGAAATGTGCCTGTCTTCACAGATATTGGATGTATCTGCTTGCACAGGAGGGCTGGAAGACAAGCCAGATAAGTGTCCAGGTATTGCAGGAACAATCGTCCGAGGGACGGTCTGGTCATATTTGTCTTTGTGCACATCAAGAGAAACCCTGTTGAAATCAGTGCAGGGCATTGATATAAATCTAGCATATGCTTCATCAGGAGGCAGTGTGTTCAAAAATGCTAAATCACCATAGGTCCCATTTTCAAAGGTGATCCAGTAGAAGAGGCCAAGGTTTACTGGTTGCCTCTCAGCATCTGTAAATACATATGTTCTGAGTATAGAATCTATGCTCTTTACTGTAAATTTTTCCTGTCCTTCTCTATTGTTCATCTATGGGTTGTATTTCCAGAGAATAATCCTCTTCCCAGTTTGAAATTATCTAATCCTAAATCTTGCCGTCTCTGCTGGCCTGGCAGTCTCTCCGTCTCCTTCATCAATTTCAATCTTCTCTGCACTGCTCCTTGTACAAGGTGAGGCCACTGACATTTCCTAATTTGATGCTCAGTTGCCACCTTCTCTGTGGTACCTACTCTCCCCGGGTCAGCATTTGTGAAGCTGCTTGCGCACCTTCCCTTGCAGATAGGAGGGAGCTTGGACCCTTCACACAAGCCACAAGTCCTGGCTGCCTTGAGATGGAACATGTGCGTGATGCAGCCGAGCACCGGTGCTCCTGCGGGTCCCCGTCCTGCAGCGGTGCTTGTAGCATCCCCAGGCACCCAACACCTTCCAGACATGAAGAGGTGACCCAGAACTGGGCCAGAGATGCTGGATGTGCACTGGAATAAACCGCTGAGCCTCTGAACATGAATAAGCCAGTCAGCTGTAGTTCATTACCACCTTAGTCATTACTTTGCAAATATTTGGACTTCTGCCAGAATTCATCAACATATTTCTGGATTCCAGGACTGTCAAGAATTCATACCAGCTGTTCATTAGTCACTGCTCACCACTCAATTTGCTCATGCTAGGAAACGTTGGTGTTTGCTTAGGGAATCAGAAACCACACTGGCTCACCCACCAGGCACCCCCATCACAAAGGTTCATTATTGGAACATGGTAGCCAACATCTTGTAGGACACCCATAGCTGGCAAATTATTTGCCCAGATAGTCAGCTAATGTTTAAAAAAAACCCAAACAAATGCTTCAGACTCATTTCCCAAAACAGCACACTCTCTGCTGCGTGACTGCCCTGAGTGGCTCTGACCAGGGGATCTGCAGAGGGCTGGTACTCGGTTCCTGCCTGTCACTTACTCGCTGGTCAAAGCCTTTTTGAGTGGCTACATGGCATTTCAGGGGTACTTCAGGGCCTCAAGTCCCCATTGAACAAGGCTCTGGAGCAAAGCCCCAGAATCAGCTCCTGCTTCATTGCATTGCTGCACCTGGCTCTGTCTCATGAGGTGACCTGACAGCCTTGCCCAGGTTCACTTGTCCTTCCTTGAACATGAGGTGGCTCTGAGCAGGAGCCAGCTGCTTCTCAGCGATGACTCCCGTTTGATCAGACCCGCCTCAAAGCTTGCCATCACCCAGCGATGGGGCCAGCGCTCTTTGAAAGGAGAAGGAGGAAGAGGTGAAGCAACGTGAAGCAACATTAACGGTTGGACTTGATGATCTTGGAGGTCTCTTCCATCCAAAACGATTCTATGATTCTATGATCAAAACAGGATTCTCAGTCCGCTACAGAAATACATCGAAGTCCCCAGTATGGGACTCGATGTGCAAGCCTTGCACAGACGTATTCCCCAAAGACTTGCACACTCCTGCGAGGCTTTTCTTGAAACTGAAGAGGCTGCAGCAGCAGCTCCTTTCATGTTTTGATCCGACACAAGTAAATTGCCATCTCCCGGCAACTCTGCTGTGTGCAGCTTAGCCAAAGCTGCTGCCGCAGAGCGGTAACGTCAGCTGGGACACAGCCTTTCCGTTCAGCTGGTCCTGGACGGGTTCCCTCCTCAACGACAGCCCTTTGCTGGCTTTGCTTAGTGCCAGCACCTCCTTTCTCCTGTTTCACATTCTCCTTCGGTGTTTCGGACCAAAGTGCATGGCCCTGGCTTACCGGGGCACTGCCCAGGGGAATAAACTTTTGCAAATGGACACGTGGTCCAGCTCAGCTTCCTCACCTTTGCTCTGGGCATCTTTGTACCAGCGGGATGGCACCTTCTGCCCTGGGCCTCCCAAGGATATACAAGAAGGAGGGTGATATCTAAGAGATCTCTTTATTTTAGGAGAATCTGCTCCAACAGGCAGCATTACCTGGTTCTGGTATTTTGGGTTGGATGTTTGTAGATGTTGGTCATTCACAAGAGGTGGGTTTGGCTCTGGACTGAATGTCCCCAGCTCACTCACGCCCATCTTTTTGCTAAAAGATCTCAAGTGGGAAATTACTGAGGAGAAACTAAATGGTAAATGTGGGGTCCAGTGTACTAAATATTTGTGCAGATGAAAGGAAATTGCCTCTATTACAGGGAGATGATAGAGAAGATACAAACAGAATTTAACTAAATGGTTGATTTTCTCCAGTCAGTCCAAAGGAAAGCTTTAATTTCCCTAGAAAGGACAAAAGAAAGAACAAAAGCTCAGCCCAAGGGAAGGGAGGAAAGACAGACATTAAAAAATATAAGACAGTATTTCCCATTATGAAAGGGGCTTTTTGGAGACATAATGCTCAGAACTACATTATTACAAGATTTCTTGTGATTTATGACAAATCTTATAGCTGACAGAAAATACTTGACATAATTCAGTTAATATTACAAAAGGTCTTTCGAACAAGCTAGCACAAGCTTTAAACTTTTAACTTAAGATAAATTAAAATTCTTACACCAAGAGCCCGTAAAGACAGCGCATGTCCCAGCAACATCATGAAAGTTATGGTTGCTATGCGGACATACGCAAACCGGTTGCTGGGTTTTGGGGATTGTGCTTTAGTCTTCTTTTTTAGAATAATCTTGAAAATTAACTAGGGAAAAGAAAGCTGAACTGTGTTTCATATCCATTCTTGCTTTCAAAAATACAAGCAATCATTGCTGCTCGCTGAACGCTAAAATCGGCTGTCAGACAGTTCAGTGTCAATCTCACCGGACATTGCTTTTCACAAAATACGGAGCTTCTGTGCGTAGGAGGCCACAGGCAAGCCCACATAATTACTCAGGGGAAAAAACGTTGTCCCAAGATAGAAAATGTAAGTCACTGCACTGAAGATGAAGATGAAGCTGGAGGACTAACACTTCACAACTGCAATCTAATGAGCCACCGTTGACTTTTCTCCAGGCTCTGTTTTGAACTTGTGCTCTTGGTTCTGCCTCTGCCTTCCTTTGCAGGCTGGGATAATTTGATTACTTTCATTGTCTCTGCATTCCTGTTCATAAAATGCATCAAAAATAATGTGTTCCACATCTCCTTGCCTTTCAAAGAATAGTGAAGTTTGCTTAGGTTTAGTGATACATTGCTGCAGCAACTGGGAACATGCTGTATGTTAAATAAAGCAGCAGATCAAAATGAGTATTACTTTCTGTTGGAACACTTTAGAACAGAATTTTGAGTGAAACAGCTTAAAAAACATGATTTCAGACAAGTATAAAACTTTTTTTACTTAAGCCCTTATAGGAAAAAAGCAAGTGACTCTTTTGCTTCTTCCTTTTCTTTGGCCTTTCTACACCAGAAAGGAGAAGTAAAGGCTACAGGGTAAGGGAGATACGTCGGTTTAGATCAGCAAACGTGAAGGCAATATCGCTTTATACATTGGAGGATGGGAGGAGAAAGAAAAATGACCCCTTTAATTCCCTTTAACCATATCACACCCCAAAACTTGTTCTGCTTCAATCCGATCTGGAAAGGGAATTCATGGCTTGAAATGTGTTTAGACATATTTTCATTAGTAATTATTTTCTTATTAAAATCAGAGACATTTCAAACACATCAACACGTTTTTATTGAACAAAAAATCCTTTTTCATCTGACCTCATTAGACACTAGTGCTGACATGGCAGTCCTCTGCTAGATACACGTATTGAGCTGGTGGCTTCATGCTTTTTTCCATTCTCCCTTTCATCTCCTTCTTCTCTCCTTTGTTCTTTGGCAGGTTTCTGAACAGCAGCTTGTTTTTCTTGGCTGCCTCTCAGGAACGTCAGTCGACATTGGATCACTGGATCTCATCTTCTTTGATTTCAAACCTATTTTAAACCCATTAAAAATCTGAGCCGTTTGTCCTGTGGTGTTCCCGCTCCTGCCTGATTTCCAGAAGCTCAGACGTATTTAGGCAAGGGCAGTAAGGTGCCAAAATACCTCCCAGCTGGTGGTCTGAGGTTTGTCCTGGCTCTCCCCTCCCTTGCAGGGCACGGTGCTGCGAGCGCTGCGGTTACACAAGGCTGCTGGAGCCCACGGCCGGACCCCGGCACAAAAAAGGGACCTGGGGGCACCCCGTGTCCCTGCCAGGGTTGTTAGAAACCCTGTCCCCAAAGCAGCAGGTTTCCGGGGACGCGTCGGGGACGGATAGGGTTCAAAGCTGTTATTTCAGTCTATAGACTCCTGTAGACATTTCTGTCCAGGTACCTATAGGGGGGGTTAGGATATCACTGGCCTGCAGGAGCTACAGGAACTCATTCCCACCACCCGGATCTGCGGTCGTCCGTGCGGGACATGGGGAGAATTTTGTTACCCCCTTGCACTTGGGAAATCCTCCCCTTGCCAACGGCGAGGTAAAGCCCTGGCCCCCAGCCTGGCTGCCAGCCTTTTTCCCTGCTGAACGTCTGACAGCTTGTGTCCACGGCTCTGCCTAAGCCTCACAGTCGCTCCAGCTGTTAGAAATGTCTAAATTTATCCTTTATGAAATGTGAATAAGTGATTTCTTATCGACTTGTATCTCTCCAGATGTTTGGGGATCTCATCTGTCAGGAATGTATTTAGAATTTTGTCCGATGCCAAAATCGCAAAGCTATAAAAAATATTCCCAGCCTTACTAACTCCTGGATCATTCTGAATTTTCCTCTTAAGCATTGCTTATCTCTCTTCATGCTTTTCCGGTGCTTTCTGGTTTTAAACCGAGGAAGAACATTATCTCAGTCATAATTCAGTCATTCAGTGTCCCGTCTCTGAGAATGGCTGAGACCTGGTGAAGAGCCAAGTAAGCCCAGAATGGAAAACTGTGAAATGATTTGACCATAGTTAGAGATATTCCCAGAGTTTAGTGTCTGCTCTGTGTCTTAAAAAAGTTTTTGATCCTGCCTATTGCTACAGACTGTTCATTCGTATGCAACTATGTGTGTATTTATTTGCTTCCCTTAAAAACCTTAGCTCTGCAGGTCAGCACATTCTGGTTTACGGTCTGCAAAGACACGGAAACTGGAAATGGAAAAAGGAGTCTGTTATCTGTCTCGCTCTCTCAGTGCTGTGTTATTCCTATATTATTCATTATTATGTTTTTTAATGGAGCTGGAAATCCCCTAAACTTCTTTCATTTCTTCTTTCATTTGATTTTTCCTGGCCTTCAATTATGATTTTCTTCTGCTCAGCTGCGCTGCGCACTGTACCGCCTTGAACAACCATACCGTGACTCTTATACCATCAGTATACCGTCAGTATTTCTCTCCAGTTGTTGTTCAGCCAGCTCGGACTTAGTTCTCTGTCTGTCTAGCAGAGGTCTGTCCTCCCCCTTTGATTCCTCCTGCTCTTGTACGAACCCCTTCAGCGTGTCAGCGTCTTTCCAACAGCGGGGTTCCCAAGGCTGTGAACAGCCCTCTAGGTCCTGTCTAAGGAGTTTTTCTATTACAGAAAAGGTCTTAGGGCATAAGGAACATTAATTCATTGCCTGTGTTGTCAGTGGGCAGTGAGCCCAATCCTCCTGGCATCATAAAACTCAGGCTAAAGGACTAGGGTTGAAAGGCTTAGCGGCGCTTCCCTGAGTAGGAATGCAATTTCCACTGGGACTGGGGCCACAAATAGACAGAAGTGTTGCAAATCTGAGTGTCCTATCATCTGCTTTTTAGGCATCTTGCCACCTTCTTGTCCGTATTGCCCTGAGTTAGTTGTCTGTGCTCCCTGTAAGGGGAAGGAGAGCGCTAGGTGCTCGGGGACGGGGCTACGGGGGTCAGGGCATTAGGGAGTCAGGACATAAGCAGGTAATTGATCATGCTAGATGGATCAGTAGATCAAAGCATCACCTACCCTATGCACATCCAAGGGTTTTTCTTTGGACTGTAACGTCCCTATCATGCATGTGGCTTATGGCTGCCCAAAGGACCTGTTGTTTGTGTGAACCCATATGTGCCTATGGGTGCTGGGGTGCTGCTGATGCTCTCCTGGAGCAGAGCCTCCAGTTTAGTAGCCTTCGAAGAAAATCTCATTCTCATGTGCCAGAACTGCTCTGCAAATACAACCAGTGAGCAATAAGTGGAAATTATCAGGGAATTTGTTTACAAACTGCACTACTACCCCTGCAGTGCCAAGACCACTCCCATGTTCGTCTTTCAGAGATTTTATGGGCATAACAGTGGAAACATGCCACTGCACTGCTGGACTTCGTTGTTTTCAGATGCTAAGCACAAATCTGGTCTCTGTAACACTCCCCTACGTGCAAAATTTTAGGCACAAAACTCAGGGACTGCACGTAGGTCAAGCTAAGAACGTGGGTAAGGCTTTGAAGAGCTGGGACCTGGCTTGGGGAATTTGGAAAGTTACTCTGTCACTGTGATACTGTGCTTGTCCAGTGAAGGAGGGGTTTCAAGGCTATCAATAGGACACTTTCCAAGAGGTCTAGACTCATTTTATAAAGACAGAAAACACGAAGAGTGATTATCTCACATTTTTTAGTTCCACAGATCAATTGGCTTTTGGACTCATGCTTTATAGCACCAACTAAGGAATGTTATAATGACCCAGACAAGTACGGTCTGTCATGCTTGAGCATTTCCTTTATTATTTGATTGTCTCATATTCTTTAGAAGTAATTTCTTACATACAATCTTACACTAATTTGGTAAAAACGATACCAGTAGAGAGGGAATGAGGGAAGAGAAAGAGATGGGAATGCAGAGGGTGGGTATGTATGGCAGGTCAGGGATGAGAAGACAGAAATCAGGTGTAAGCTATAGGGGTAGGAATGGTTTTGTGAACAGGAGGGAATAAAAGACCATGATGGCAGGAAGTAAAGGATGGATGTAGGCTGCAACATGGAAAAGCAGAGAGAGTTTGAGACTCAAGGAGAACTCATAGTCAGGAAGAAAACAAGAAGAGGAGATCAAGAAAAGACACAATAGAAATGAAAGCTCATTTATTTTTATTTTCCAGCCCAAACAGACCAAATGTTTTCTCCCTAATGTTGGTGGTATGCGTTTTAGCTGATCAGTTCAGGACAAGGAGAAAAAAATCCCTGTCAAAGCTTTCATTCACTGAAAGATGCAGTTTGAAGTAGCTGAAAATATTTGTGGATTAAGCACATAGATTTGGCTATAACAAGAAATAATGATTTGGAAATGCTGGAATAAACCTTTTCATAATATCCACAGCAACTTTTATTACTCATTTGTGATAAAGACAAAAGTTTAAAGTCGAGCAGTAACAGATCAACACTGACTGCTACTGGTGCCATCCCAGTGGAAATAGCAGTGCATCCAGGATGTATCCTTCAGGATGCAGGAGATCTTGGTTCAAGCCCTTTCTCTACCTGCAGGCATTTGCACCCATATCTGCTACCATGCTGCTCGGGGTTTTGGTGGGTGTTTTGAGGTGGGCTGCTTTTGCTTGCTTCTGCTGGCACGGTGCCTCTTTGCGTACACACTTACTTTGCACTTGGATGTATATTGTTGTAGAGATGGGCTGTTCTTCCTCATCTGGTGCCCAAAGCAGCAGGTGCTAAAGCCATCCTCTCATGCACAATCTCTGTGCTGCAGCCTGCAGTGAAATTTGCTAAGCAAATCTGAAGGAGCAAGAAAAAACACTGAGAACAATTCAGCCTACAATAGCTGGTTGGTTAGGATGCTTTTCTGAGAAGCAGGTTTAATTCTGCTCAGGACTCAAACCAATACTTCACTGTTCTGGGTGAGGGCATCTTTCGCTCCTTCAGCTGCTTTGGGAACTTGGCTTTCAGTATGCTGAAAATGGCGAACAGCAAAACTTTCAGGGACATTAGCCTGTGACAACATCTAAGGATATGAAGAAGGGTGCTCCGAAAGTCAACGTTCAGATTTTCATTTCAGGAATAAGAAACTGGTACGACTAGTGTTGTTCCTTTTCTTTAATGTGAGGTTGTCCCAGGAGTGAACAACCACATTTCTGATCAGACCATGAACTGAAAAAACAGCTACTGACTCAGTCCTAGGTAGTAGTTTTGATTTTCTTGAAAGTGATGCTTCCATGTCCTTGAAGTGCTACAGAAGCACCCTGACCCTCGGTGATTGCAGGGCTCCCCACTGAGACAGCTTGGAAATCCATGAGAATCGACAGTGTGATGTCTGCCAAGGACCTTCAGCAGTCTCAGTAAATGAAGGAGCTGAATCTCCCCAATCTAAGCATCAAAAGCAATGATACCTTAAAGGGCAGCTCTGCCAGCTGACCCCAAGCGTAGACCCCACCTGAGGCTTAACAGCAAACCTGGCAGGGAACTGAGTCAACAACAAGGGCAAAAAGAGAGCAAAACTCCCCAGTTTGGGCACGTCACAGTCTAAGCATATATAGCAACTCAAACTTGTTCTTCAAAAATCTTGTAAAAAATGTCCAAGTTCCCCGCTGACTTAACGTATCTTTATGAGCAAGAGCGTCAGGGCTGTTTATCGAATGGTCTCATTCGTACAGACTAAGTAGCATCTGGCTGGTATCTGTCCCTTTTTGTGTGCTCATTCCTCCCCTTCCAAGCACAGCCACAGCATCAAGTGGTGGTACTTGAAGGGGATGCCAGTTGCTCAGCAAAAGTGGTCTTCAGCCACCAGCTGTCAAAATTCCCCTGCAGATTTCAGGCAGAGTTTAAAGCACTTAAAGGCGCCTTGCCTGTTGAAATGTCTTTATATGAGTCCATAGGTCCTTGCTGAAAGACCTAGATGAACTATTGCACTTGGCTGCATTGCAGATCTGATGGTCCCTTCTGCCCTTACGTAGGACCCAGGCAAAATGGGTGACTTAAGGCCTCCCAGCCCTATAGCAGCTATACTCTCTGTTCCTCCTGTGAATTTACCAGATCAGCTTGGGTCTATGCTGCTGAGAAGTGGCTGTGCAGAGTGAAGCTGGCTCGACTTCTCTTCCTCCTCTGAGAGGTCCTAGGAGCCGCCTCCTACACCTCCCGGGTAAAGGCACGTGGCCAGTGTGTCCTCTGGTAACAATCTGTCATTTTACTGGTATGTCCTGCAAAATGTCTCCAGATCCCCATGTTCCTGCTGTATGTGGTGGAATCAGAGGCGCACACACCATGGCATGGAAATCTGAGCTGCTTTGAGGAGGATGGAGATCCCCCAGAGGACTCTCCCAGGGGAGATAAGGCTTCTTTCTGGCCATGCTGATATCTCATGTCTTCACTGCTGCCTGCAGCATGGTTTAGAGGTACCAAAACTGGCTGTAAGCAAGAGCTTAATACAGGCTAATTTAGCTTAATTGCTCAATTTTCAACCAAAGCAGAAGTCATGAGGCCCCTGGCATCTTTAACATATGCTGGAATAAGACAGCTGGGAATAGTGTTACTTAGGCTGGTTCCCTGGCTGTCTTCCCACTCTGTACGTGTCCTACATCCACGGACACACTGAACAACCAGGGCTGTCATATTTAACTACCTATAAAAAATGATGTTTAAAAGCTCCCTAGTGATCCAAGCTTGAAAGCAGCCAAAGGGTGACTAGACTAAATGCAGACTCACATGCACGAGCTACGTGAATCCATAGCTCTGCTACATTATGCTGCCACAACAGTACAGACACAGCACGTTCCACTTTTATGGAGCTCTTTTCGTTTAAAGAGCAAAGTGGCCTTCCAGTTCCACTTATAAGAGGGCAATTCATTTGACTACGTGATGTACTCCAGATAATTTGCTAGATGCGTGTTAGACATACAGAAGAAGAAATTCCCTTTTGAAGGTGTATTTTCCACTATAAATTATGCCAGCACGCAGTGATACTCACACCCAGTCACCTGTAGCGTGAAGTACAACCGTAATGAGTGCACCTAGACGAGCACGAGCTCTTTCTGGCACCGAGTCTTTCTACTGCATTCCAATGTGATGAGTCTTACTGTACACATTTTCCTACACATCAGTCTCATACGGGTCAAGGAATCGTAAATATGAAATGGCTTTGTCCTCTGCCTATCAAAAGAGAGGAGATCATTGTCAGAGACCAGAAATAGCCATGATGTCACCCTGCGCGTACATCCAGCAGAAAGCAAAACAATGGCTAGAGCGGGTGGATGGGCTGCCAAGACCCCATAGCAAAAGCAACATCTGAGCTGAGATTTTGCTACTAAGGAACGGGGCACGGGGATAGACAGGTTTCTCTAACATGCTGGAGGTCAAGATTTTAAAGACAGCCTTGTGGTTAGATCAAGAGTGTCATCTCTTTACCCGGTATATTATTCACACTCTCCTTAGTATATACAAACTATGTCAGATGTTTAATTTTCTGGTGGGGATACTTAAGTCCCCTCAGGTGTAAAGATCATGGTAAGCACTCGTGATGCCACTGTATCACATGCAATACTTTTTACAATTTACCTGCACGGATGTTAGTAAGTTTGCATAGGGAGAAATAGAAGTGTAGCCAAATTCAGTCCCAGTCTGTGCCGTAAGAACTCGAGCTCTCCAGATACATAGCATGACTTACCCCAGCCCAAAAAGGGGCACAACCAGCACACCAGGCTTTCTCTGTGCCTGTGTGCCTGCATGGGTATCCTCTTCTGTGCCCGAGAGGTTCCAGCGCATCTCCAGGCTGCATTTCTGTGGTTCCCAGTATGCCCACTCTGCCTTGCAAATCCATAAAAGCTTTCTGTAAAAGCAGCATTTTGGACTCTGAACTAACAGAACAAAAGATGGTGATGAGTCAGCAGGACAAATTACACGTTTTTGTGTCTTCCACCAGCACAAAAGGCATAGCCTGAGCCCACCATCAGATCCAGTGCCTGGTGCTCCACCAGATCTGTGCTGCCACGTTCCCTTTCTCCTAGCAACACTATGTGACACTTTCACTTGCAAGCGGACAAAAGGACCAAGCTACACAACACTGAATTAAGACTTTGTGTGTCTGGGGATAATGCAGGGCTTTTTCTTAGAGACTCGTGGAAAGGAGCAGCATTAGCAGGAAGCCGTCTAGCCATGGGCACCTTCCACTCTGCTGGGGCTCACCAGACTGCACAGGTAACAAGGCTGGGACTGGTAAAAATGACTGTGGGACCAAACTGATGCCCCAAAGAGAGATTCAAAAGCAAAGAAATCATCACACAATTCTCACTAGTAAAAAAGCAGAGCAGGCAAGGAGTGGGCAAGGACAAAGGCCAAGGTTTTCCAGCTTGGCTTGACTTTCAGTGCCTGGTTTTTGAGTGCCCCAGCAGAGACACCAGGAGGGCACACGCAGATTGTGGGTATTCACACTGCATGTGTTCATTTTGGGTGCCTGAAAATAGGGACATTGCAGCGTGCCTGAAAGCCTTGGTGGCAAGGTGGCACCATCAAGCCTTTCTGCTGTTTCTGGCATGCTGAAATCAGCAACTCGTGCAATAACTGCTCTTACTGTCGTGCCAGGGTCATGTTCAAAAGAGTAGTTTCCATGCTGTTCTATGTTGCATCCAGCATATGCCCACTCCTCGCTGATACTGGGAGACTTGAGTGGTGCGCACTGGTTGGGTTGGCACTGTGAAGGATGGCCTGGAGGCTTCCTCTGAACCAGATTAACCTGGAATCCATGCTGTGTGCCTGCAAATACAGCCTGAGGAACAGCCAGAGCAGGACATCCATGAGGCCTCACTTACCGAGCCATGCTCTGCATCTCCCAGGCAGCCACCAGGTGCATCCTCAGAGCGTCCCTCCATGAAACGGCCATCTGCAAAGACGGTGGCAGGATGCAAAGTGCACTGTGCTTATGACTACTTAGAAGCCAGACTTTCATGCCAGCATAGGTGCAATCATTAGGAGGACTTTTATGTGACAGGGCTGGTATCCTCCTCTGAGCCAGGGCCCTGGCTCCTTTGGGTTCTTCGTGGTGTCGTAGCTGCAGATACTTCATTTTCCAAAGACAGGAGGGAAAACAGACCTTCTGCAACACACTTGTCTGTCAGGAGAGCTTTCCCACCAGCACAGGACAGACATCATTTCTGTCATACTTTTGTAGAGTCTCTGCTACACACAGGGGAAGGAAGAGGGCAGCCGGTCATGTCCCTGCCCTGCCTGGCCATGCCGGCCGCCTCTTGCACTGTCGCCCCCAGGACCGCGGCTCCTTCCATCTCTGCTACCGACTCACCAGCACAAACTTTCTGTCGTTTCTGGGGGGGGCCTCTGCTCCGCTTCGGAGGCTGCACCATGCACCTGGCAGCAAGTCTACTGGGCCTGTAGGGTGGGAGCCCTTGCGTTGCTTTCCAAAGGGACTCACGCTCAAGAGGGAACCCATGTGCATGGTACGTCTTACACCCAGGGAGGAGCTTTCTATTCCAAGCGCTCATTCAATCAGTGCATTCATTGTGTCCGTATTTTTCCACGTTTTGTCTGACAGTCATTTCTGTTTCTCTTTCAATGAAGTCCAATGAGATCACAAAGCAATAACCTACTTTCTCTAAATGCTATGTTTCTCTTTATTGGTATGTTTGATAACATTTTGTTATGTAAATGGACTGTAATGCCTGAAGGGGATGATTTACAACCACCTATTCCCGCCCCCCCCCAAGTTTGCCATGAAACTACTGCCAAATGCTTCTTTGAGCATTTCTAAACTCAATTTGTCAGATTTTCATTGCTTATCCTGTTGATCAGGCAGATGGAGGCACATGTTTCCAGTCTTGCTTTCTACTAATACCATCTTCCCTCTGCATGAGTTGAGATTGTAACTGAAGGCTATTAAACCTCATTTAATTCAGATGTAATGTGGTTCTCAAACGGTCCCGCTGGGGAGGCAGGTTCAGCAGCGAGTCACTGTCCTGGAGGAAGCCCTGACTATCCAGTGCCTACTCCTGACTTACGAAGTTACATTTTAAGCCCATTTTCTAAATGCATTCTGTGTTTGCATCTCAGAGTCCCCGCAGCTCTCTCTGCTTAATTAACTTTCTGTGAGGTGCACCGCAATAGGCTTGTGCATGTGCTTCGGCATGAAATTCCCATCGATCAGGCCACCATGGAAGAGCTGGGTGCTGTGACAGTCCCTGGGGCACCCAGCCTGCTCAGCAGCCCAGGGGTGAGGAGGATTATGGAAGAATGATGCTCAGGGACTGAACCAAAAGGCAAAGAGTGGCTGCCAAAGGGGATGGCACAGCCCCACCAACATCTGTATCCCCATAAACCTGAGGTCCTGCAAGTGTGTCCTGCTGGCAGGTGCTCTGGTTAGGAGGTGGGAGCAAACGCAGCTGCCCTGCTCTCCCTTCCAGCTCTGGAGAAGGCACAGAGGGGAGCATGGCATGGCGGTTTCTGTCTCCACACATGTATTAACGCCAGCTGGCAGAGGACACCTCCCTCAGTTGCTCTGAACCCCAGCTTTCGAGGCTTGGCTCACCTTACATCACAGGCAGAGCAATGCTGAGAGTCACTCCCCCGCCAGGAGCTGAGAAACAGGCTGCAGTACGCCATGGCCGGCCAGGCGTTTCTCAGAGACGAAAGATGTGCTGACCCTGCTGCGCTTGGTGGCTTTCCAGCACAAGGCAGCGCCTGGACCAGCTCCCCATAGGGCTCGGAGGGCGGCGGAGGGGCGACAGCAGGCATCCTCGCCTAACCCCTCTCCCTCTGCCCCCCAGCTCACTCCTCCCGGCCCCACATCCTGCGGCCGCTGCTGGCTGCTGCGCTGCCCTCCGGCACCCCGCTCCCAGCTTTTGGGCCGGGCGCCAGGGCTGAAACAAGAGCCAGTGAGCTCGGGAGGGCTGTGCCCGGCCTCGTCCCACTGCCAGCCCCAACGCTGCCGGCCATGGACGGCTGCCTCACCACCCTGGCCGCTCTCCCTGGCTGCCTGGAGCGTTTCGGAGGCTTTCTGCCAGCTAGATGTCAAAGTTGGCAGAGGTGGTATTCAGGAAGCAGCCGGCAGGTTAATCCGATAATTTGTAGCATGCAGGATGGAGTGGAGAACTGACGTAGAAAGCGTTGGTGCTGTGGGTTTCTGTGGCATTTAAATTTCATCATTGTCTTGATATCTGCGTGTCAATTACCCAAGAAAGGAGGGAAGGAGGAGGGGCAGAGGTTACGTGGGAGCTAAAAAAACAGTGACGGCAATAATCCAGCAAGCATGGGTCCTATTGCAAAAAATTATGCCAACCGCCTACCAACGCTTTTCTTTCTTTAGCAAGTCCTCCCCATCTCTTTCTCTCTTTTGCTTTGCTTTTTTCCCTGCCGAATCCCCTGTAAATGGAACATGGGCAGATTAGCTGGTTTCCCTTCATTCCTGCTTGTCCAAAATGGACAATAGAAGAGAGGGAGAGAGAGAGAGAGGGGAAAAAAACTCAAAAGGCCTGGAGGCATGGCTTGTGGATAAAAACCAGCTGCACGTGAAAAATAGTTGATGTGGGTTTTGAGCTACTATGGTTTGGAGAATAAAAAGCCAACTCACCCCTTACTTCCAGAAAGACAGCAGAACCCTTAAAAAGTATTGTTGAAAATAGGGGGTTGGGTTGGTTTTTTTAGCAGCGCTTCCAGAGAATCTAATGCACCTGGATGCAGCCCTGTGTGCTGCCAGGCAATCCCCTGCGGCGCTGGGCTCGGGGGCTGACCTTCCTTCCTAAAACAAATCCCCGTCAGAAGGCATTTTGGTGCTGTTGGTCAGAGAAGTGTAGCAGCTATCGGACCTCCCGGACACCTGAACGAGCCTTAACCCTCTCGTCCCTCCCATGAATCCCAAGAGAGGACTGTAAGTGGAAGCGATACCTGATTTCACAACCAGGTGATGAAGCCTTGCTGGAGCGCAGGGGTCCCTTTGACTGGTGCGGGGAGACCCTTTTGCGCACTAAAAGGACCAATGCTATAACCAGAGGGAGAAGGATTTAAATCTTTACCAGACTACATAGTAAACGGGCTTGTCTGTGCTCAATAAAGGGATTTATCATTACGTGCAATGTGCAGAAGTCTACCCAAGGGACTGCGATGGTCTCAGCTTTGCCCCCACATAAAATGAACCGCAGTGAGTAACTCCAGGGTTTCTTCTTGTCTCTTTTTCAGGTTGTCTACTGACCTTTTTGATTTTTCCCCATGGTGGGCAGAAATAGGGTCCTTTCCATCCTCATTAGAGACTTCTGAAGAATAGTGCTATCATTGCCATAATGCTTCTATGACTTGACTTCCAATTACGCTAAATCCCATGTAAGGGTTCCCATTCTTGTACGCACACTGGTCCGGCATGCAAAGTACTCGGCTCCAAAAAGTTGATCACTGCATACAGGGAAAAGTAAGGGCACTTTGGTTCCCTCTTTTTCTTCAGTTGTCTGTAGGGTGATGCCTTGTATCAGAACTCAGCTTGAACAGTAACTTAAACAGGAAATATGAAGCTTTAATCAGTCATTATGGCTCTGGATTATCCTTTGGTTTATTTTCATACAGAAAACTTGGGAATCAAGCTGTTTCAAAATACGATGAGTCAGTGAAATGTTTTCATTGCTCATTTGATGACGGTTGGAAGGTTTTCAGTGATTTGCAAAAAAATGGAAAAGTGCAAGACTTAACAATAAGCTTTAATAGAAAGGATTAAAGATGTGGTACCAAAACAGACAAGAGGGAGGTGGCTTCAGACCCCATCCAAAATCCACCGATCAGATGTCAAGTGCCATTGACTTCAGTGGACTTTGAATCAAGACCATATTTTTTCTTGCAACAAATTTCTATTCCTTTCAAAAAGCCCTTTCAACATGTTTAAATTTGTTTGTGGTACATTAACCTCTGTTCATGGCTGCAGGAGTGGATCGTCTCCTGAGAACAGCCACCAGATCTTGGTCGGCCAAATTTTTTCCGAAGTCAAAAGGACACCTTCTGCTGATCCAGCAGATCTCTTGTAGAGACAGTAGCGTCACCGTCTCCCACATGGTGGAGCGAAGGACCAGTACCATATCACTTGATATTTTATGTTGGTCACCCAAACCATTCAGGTCAGTGAAAACGATATGGAGCAAGGCGTAGCCGCTATAGGGAAGGGCTGTGTGCGGGAGCGTGGCAGCTCCTCTTGCACAGCACAACACACTTTGCACCAGTGTGAGGGGGGGGATCCTTTTGCCCCCGTCTCTCCCACCAGCAACCTACTGCTGAGCAGTGTGTGAGATACATCCAGTCCTGCCCAGAGGACACCCGAAAGGGCCCCTCAATGAAAAATAACTAACAAAGTAAGAATAAGCATCTCTAGAGCTAAAGCACGTAGGTAGTTGTTCAGCTGGAATTGCTGCCCTGCAGTTACACAGCTCCGCGGAGAGCGCTCCGATCCGGCCTCTCATCTTCCCGCCGAAGGGCGATGCTCCGTTTGGGTATCACCTCCGCTCCCCGCACAGACCCAGGTGGGCCATGCCCAGTCCGTGGAGGAGCAGTGAGTGCACGGGCAGGCGCAAGATGGCACATGTGACACCACTTAAAATTGTCAGGCACGTCTGAAGGGCTGCGTCGGCCCCAAGGGCCTCCTGTTAAACTGTAACAGAAGTCCTGCATACTTACACGGATGCCAACAGAGAAAATGGTGATCTTTGAACAAGCCTCTAGTTAAAAAGTAAATCCGATCTTTTGAATTTTTGAGATTTTTATGACAAAAGTCTAGGCCAGATGGCTCTGACTGGGTGGTAGGCGAGGTATTCCCCTCATGGTTTGCTTCTAAAATTAGCCTCACCTGCTCACTTGAAAATGTTAATCCCGGCTCGTCCCTACCCTTGGCAGGGGGCTTGGGGGAAGAGATTTGCAGAGGATCCTCTCTCATCACGCAATTCAGGGGCCAGGATTTCACTCTGACAGAAAAGGGCGAAGGGCTTCTGCCGCCACTCCCCAGGGATGGCATCACGCCCCTGGGGACCTCTGCCAAAGCACTGGGCTCTGCTCCTTCCTCCAGGCTGCCTCCTCAGCGTCTCTGGGGAGGCAGAGGCCATCCCCCAGGCCTGTCACCCCTGCTTGTTCCCCTCTAACTTGCTGGGACACGCACATTCAGGGAACACCATCACTCTAAAGACTTCTTAAGTGTAATTGAGAAATGCAAACACCAGACAAAGACAAGCGATCTTCACATTTCTGGGCCTTTCCATCTACCTGGCTACCTACAAGCACATGGCAGGAGTGACAGCTGGAAACATCTCTTGGTCTTCCTTAACCAGCAGTACAGTGTGAACCCATAAGCCTATGATCCTGAAGAAAGTTTGGGGAGAGGTGAACACTCTCCTCCTCATAACTATATGATTTTCTCTCCCAGCACCTCAAGAGGCAACATTGACAGACCAAGAAAATAAAACTGTGCTGAAACATCTCTGTGCGCTTCCTACCCTCTGCTGAACTCCCACCAGCCCTGCGAAGCAGCAGGGAGCCGTGCCTGCCCTGGGAAGATGCCCACGGCTTGTGGCCGTGCACAGCTCTGCAGGGGGTATTCATTGAGCCGCCAGCTTGCATGCACTTACGGATGCACGTTTGTGCAGGTCCCATGGGGTGACCAAGAGCCACGAGGGGCTGTCGGGAGGATCTGAGCTGCCCGTGGCCAGAGCTGCAGACTGTGTGGCCTCCAACAAGTAAAACAAATTCATCTAGGAAGAGCAAACAGGTTTTATCAGGTTGCGCCCAATTATTTGGCTCATGAGGACCAAGGCATGTGAGCCAATGGCATCTCAAAGGAGAAGGCTTATGCTACCAAAGTGAGGGCAATTCAACAGCTCTTGATTTTTGCATACTCCAGCTGACTTTTGGATATCCTACCTGGGGTTATCTGGAAATTGTCCTTTATTCTTGTTGATGATCAAAGGACTGGGAAGCCTGCCCTATGAGGAAAGGCTGAGAGAACTGGGTTTGTTCAGCCTTGAGAAAAGAAGGCTTAGGGGAGACCTTATCACCATGTTCCAGTATTTAAAGGGTGGCTACAAAGAAGATGGAGACTCCCTTTCTACAAGGAGTCACATGGAAAAGACAAGGGGTCATGGGCACAAGTTATGTGCCCCCCACATCCTGGGGAGATTCCAGTTGGACACAAGAGGACAATTTTTCACAATGAGAACAATCAGCCATTGGAATAATCTCCCCAGGGAAGTGGTGGATTCCCCAACATTGGACACTTTTAAGATTCAGCTGGACAGGGTGCTGGGCCATCTTGTCTAGACCATGCTTTTGCCAAGAAAGGTTGGACCAGATGATCCTTGAGGTCCCTTCCAACCTGGTATTCTATGATTCTATGATTCTCTCCAGCTTTCTATGCAACGGATCTGTTTCAGCAGTATCAGAACCTGCTGCAAGCATGTCCTTACCACATGCTCTTTCTCTCTCCTATCCCAGCGATTCCTTACGCACCGTGTAGCCCCTCTCCTCCCATTTTCCCTCACTGGCCACTGCTCTTACCTCTCATTTCTAAATCAAGCCCAAGCCTGGCTGCTCTCTTCCTCTCCAGCCACTGATACCACCATCCATCTCCTCCCTCAGGATTTTGTTGTGCGGTTTTTCAGTCTGGATCATCTCCTTCCCTCCTGCCCCAGGGATTTCTCCAGAGCCATCCTCTGCCCCAGCCAGCCCTTTCTTCTCCTTTCCAGACAGTTACTCCCCCTGCTCACGGACCTCCACCTGCCCTATGCTCCTGATGCCAAATGGGTCAACACAGTAGTGCGAGCTCTTGCTCAGGTCCGCCCAGACTTATCACCCTACAGCAAACTTATCACCTGGCACTTTTGACGTAGGAGGAACTATGAGTGATGAGTTACAACGGAGATAAATTCCTTGCCCGTGGCTCACACTTTCACTTTCCTAGCCCTGCATGATGTGACTGCTGCAACCCGGCTATAACAACACGACCCCCTGTGTGATTCCTCACCCACACATCACCCGTTGGTGAGATGTGAGGCAGAAATCCTCCAGAACATCCTTTTCCTCAATGGCCGCTGCCGTGAGGAGGCTCAGGAGTGTGGGTGCAGCCCTCGCCGTGACGAGCAGGCTGCAGGACAAGCCCCCAAGTAGCCCGCAAGCGGCCGTGGGGGCTCGATGGGTGCCTGGGGGCTTGAAGTCTCTAGATGCGCTCATCTGGAGGGCAGAGAAAACGGCAGCGGCAACACAAGCAAAATGCTTCTCTGTGGTATGTACGTCAGCGCTGAAAAAAATAGAAAGATGACAAAGATCAGCTTACCTGTACCTTTTAAGGTATGGAGATAACACCGCCGCGTGAGTCAGATGTTCAACTGCTATCAGTAGATTATAGACTGAACACCTCTCAGCGAGCATTTTGGTGACGATATAACCCTGAGCAGCATTTTTGAAACGTGTTGCAGAAGGCAGCGTGGTGACCTTAAGATACCGTCACACTGGGTTTTAACACAGAGCTGTTCTTAAGTTATCCCAGTTCAAAGTGCAGAGAAAGAAGTATGAAACATTTTGTAAGGCTTGCAACACGCTCACCTCCCAGGTTAAGCTCAGGTAAGTAACAAAAGTGAGCGCTCAGAAGCGCTCCGCCCTTGCTCTCCTAATGTCCCTCTGCTGAGACAGACCTGAAAAGGTAAAGGCCTGGCAGCAAAAAATAGCTGCAACGGTGTCTTTTCCTATTTTCAGAGCCCAAAACTTCTGTTGAGGTATGATGACCAGTGCTGTTGGATTGATCAGACTATACGGGATTTTACGGCTCCTACAAATGGTGAGCTAAGGCACAGATTGACACGTCCCGGGAAACAAGGGAAAACCTCTGAGGTTTCCGTGGCTGCATCGCTCAGTCCTTCAGTTACCAGAAAAGAGCCAATAAAACAAGAAGCATCTTCAAAGTTTTGAGCAGCTCGGGTTTAGGTGGCGGCTAGTGAGGTCGCTCTTTCCGAACCGAGCCGGGCCGGAGGAGGGCTGCGTTCCAAAGCTCAGCTTCCACCCTCTCCGCCCGACAGCGCGCCCGGGCTCGGGAGCCGGCGCCTCCCGGGGGCCGGTGCGGGGCAGGCCCCTGCGGCGGGGCGCGGGTCCCTTTCCCGGGCACCAGCCCGCCGGCCCCGGGCTGCCGCGGCGGAGCCGCTCGGGCTGCCGGCGGGGCGGGACGGGGCGGGGGGGGGTGTGTGCGCCCTCCGCTGCAGTACCGCGCTCCGCCGCGCACCGGCAACCGCCCCCCGCGGCGGGGCCGCCCCGGCGGGGAAGGGAGGGAGGGGAGGGAGGGCAGAGCGGCGGCAGCGGGGCGGGGCGCGGGGGCGGGCGGCGGCGGGGCGCTGCGCGGCGGGCGGCGGGCGGCGGGGCGGCGCGGTGCGCGGCGGGCGGCGGGGCGGCGCGCGCCCGCCCGCCGGTGCCGCGCGGGGCGCTGATGCCGCGCGGGGCCGGTCGCGCCGCGGGGCGGCGGGGCGCGCAGGGCGGGCGGCGGGGCGCTCGGCCATGGGGCGCGGGATGTGGCTGGCGCTGCTGCTGGGCGCCGCCGCCGCTGCAGGTGGGTCGCGACCGTCCGGCGCTCGGCGTTTTCCGTCCTCCGCAGGCGTACGAGGTAGATACGGGGCCGCCTGTACGTAGAGACGCGCGAGTATACAGGCACGTGCGTGTGTGTATATATGCGTGTGTATACGCGCGTTCACAGAGTATCACACACGCGTGTGCGCGCTGTATACGCACGCGTATGTCTGTGTATGCACGTATCTGTATACACGCACATACGCGTGCACATACGCATATATGTACGCACATGCTGTGTATGCGTCTGTCCGTACATAGATGCGTCTGTCCGTACGCGCTACGTGTGTAGGTATGCGGTATGCGTGTACGTGTGTGGAAGGGCAGGAGCGCTGGTAGGGGCCGGGGCTGCGCGCCCCTCGCCGCAGACAAAGAGGGGTCCGGGCGCGCCGCGCTGCCCGCCGAGGCTCCGGTGGGGCGGCGGGGGGAGCCGCGGCCGGGAGGCGCGGCGGGGCCGGGAGAGCTCGGCCCGGGGGCTGAGCGCGGGGGGCCGCGGGATGCCACGGGAGCGGGGCCCGGCCGCGGAGCGCTGCGGGGGGCAGCGGCGGGGAAAGGCGCTGCGGGCTCCGCAAGCGCTTTTGGGCGGCGGTGCCCCGAGCCGTCGGGGTGCCGGAGGGCGGCAGGCAAGGCGGGCAGGGCAGGCAGGGCAGGCAGGGCAGGCAGGGTTTTCAAAGCCCCTTCCCGTAGCATAAACACTTTGCGCTCAGATCTGCCCGCAGCGGGGTCCTGCCGCGCCGCAGCGGAGACAATTGGGCATAAACAGTTTGCATAACGCTTCCTCGGCCGGTCGCAAGCCGAGGGCCAATTTTCTTCTTTAAAAAGAAGAAAAAACCCAGATGGGAAACAAACATTTAATCAGGCACAAGATATAAATGAAACATCACAAGGCAAGCGTTGTAAAATGCTTAAGCAGGAAGCATATGATTTTCCATGGATGTTTTACAGGTGAGTCATGGTATTTGCTGCATGCTCTTACTCATTACTGAAGATCCCAGTCCGGTGGCATGTACAGTATACAGAATGGGAGTATTTAGTTGGGCAGATCCATTAAGTGCAAGTAAGGAAAAAACACCTTTTCCAGGGCTGTGGCAGAGCAGTCGAGAGCTTGTGGCTGATGGCGTGGAAATCTTTATGCTCTCATTTGTCCTTTTACTGAATTCCTGTGGCAGCCAGCATTACACTAGAAAGCTGTCACTTTTCATAACGTGCGGTTCCCTGCATCCGTCATGCAACTCTTTCCAATTCAAGTGAAAACAAACACCCTTTCAAAGGGGGTTTCCTCTCCCCCCTTCCCGCCCCTGGGATGGGAAGTGGGGTCTGCGTGCCAGCAGCATTTCTCAAATTCTACCGAAGCCAAGGTCCCTGGCCCCAAATCTGGCCCCAGGTGAGGAGGGGACCCTCCATGCCTGGCCCAAAGACAACTGCAGTCAGTGACCGTGCGTGACCGGGGCTGGAGCATAGCAGGAGCTGGGAGCAATCGAATACTCTCAGCTCCCAGGGTCTCACATGGGAATCTGGTAGCCAACCCCTCCTGGCCAGGCTCAGGCAGAGCCTTGCCCCCGCCCCGGGGACAGCTACGCCAAGCCCTGCCACCACCGCAGTCACCGGGAAACCTCCCACTGACCAGGTCCTCCTCCACTGCCTCCCCGGGGGCGGTAATCGGTGGTGTGCAAAACCCAAAAGGACTTGATGAACGCAAACAGTCATCTCCACCTGTCTCAGGGTGCTGACGGAGCGCTGCTCTTTTTACCTCTTCCCAAATCTCCTTTGCAATCCCGCAACTGAGGGAACCGCAGTAAATGTTCATCTATTTGTTTAGTGGCTAACTGCACTGTGTTACACGTAGCCAAAGAATCCAGGAAAGCAGCCAAAGACATAAATTAGGCCAGCTTGTGGCAAGCCGAACTGATAATATGATAATAGCACTTACTTACCTACCCCTCAGGAGACCTGTGTAGGTTAGTTAATGTTTATACAACGGTTTGAAAAGGATGTTCAGGAGATGTAAGTGATATTACATTAATTCTACAGTTAGTTTGTTTACTTTTCTAGAGTAAACATATTCTGCACAGTTAATATAGACCATCTCAGACACAGTTTTACCGGGTCCCCGTAGGAAGCTAACTTGACGGAGCGTTTCTTCTTCACTAAAAATTTCTCAAGACTGTTTACCCGGTGAAATCCAGAGACTGGATTCAGAAGTGCTTTGTAATGGGTGCATAACAAGCAGCAGTCCACATCTGTTCTGAATAATCGGTATAGAAAATCTGTATAGACCTTTGGTGGTAGAAATGTTTTCTTTCCAGGATGTTTCCTGAAGAGCAGAAGTGGGGAACGCTGTCAGGCTCTGAAGGCTTAGCCTCTGCTAGCGTGTAATACAGCTTAATTGGAACTATGACACTGTAGACAAAAGATTAATAAACCCCCGATAAAGGATTTATTGGATGTTAAACTGAAACAACCTTTGGACATAACAAAAATGCCAAGAAGAAGACATAATAATTGGTGCACAAAGCTGACTATGTATGACTGGGCCAGCAATAAAGACGACGTTATGCACCTCAGATGGTTTGGCCTGCCCACATCCAAGTCATCAGAGCTTTTTTTTTTTTATGTTAAACAGTTATGGTTCATCAAATACAGCCTTGACCTACCGTTACATTTATTAATAAAGAGGTGGAGAGCCCCTAATCAAACATTCCTGCACCAGGAGGGTTACATTGCAGATGGTTTCACACCAAACCCCATGGTGATTTTATTTTTCTTTGACACTTTAACTGTGGATTTTTAAATCGACAAGGCTTCCAGAGAAACTTGAACGAAACCCACAGAGCCTCAGCTGCAAGGCAGCTTGCCAGCATCATTTCAACCAAGGATTTGGGGGGTTTTTTTTCCCCCTTCACACACATCAGTGACAGCCTTTCTAAACTTAAGGGGTGCTTCAATTCAACCCTGACCTCGGCAGCAGTTTGGGACTGTGGGGAGACTTGGGGTACGGATGGAGGGGTGGGAAAGGGGGTGAAGATTTGAGGTCATTGGTGGCAGGAGATATTCCTACCAGCTCTCGCATCCCTGACACCTGATATGCTGTTCGGTAGCCGGGGCGCAGCAATGCTGTTCCCTGCGGCCATCTCCTGGCCTCCTGCCGGCGTGCCACCTTGGCTACCTCGGTGTCGCCGGCAGCCCATCTTTCTTGTGCTTTTCTCCCCTTCCCCAGGACCACCTGGATCCCCTTGGAGGCCTCGGGGCAGGGGTGGCATGGCCGCCGTCACTGCCCCCGAAGCCTCAGCCCTGCTCTGGGTCCCTCGAGGTGGGAGGGCGAGGTGGAGGCATCCCTCCTCCCGTGCTGCCTGCTCTGCTCTGCAACTCTTGGTAGGGATTTTCCCAAGCAGGGAAGCCCGGGGGGGTTTGGGGTTTGTTTTGCTGTTATTGACACACTGAGCTCCATGGAGGGGAGAGACGAGCAGCAGTGCCGCGCTCTCCCTCAGCCCCTCCTGGGGTCGGCGGCACTGGCAGCACGTGGTCTCGGCAGGGGCAGCGTCCCCAAAAAGCGTGCTGCAGGGCACGTCTGCTCCCACCGGGGTGGGGTGTGCCCACCTTGGGAGCCGGCTTCAGCCCCCCGTTCTCTGCCTTGCAGGTCTGGGCGGCGCGGCGGGAGCGGGCAGCCCCTGCGAAAAGGCCTGCAACCCCCGGATGGGCAACCTGGCGCACGGGCGGGCGCTGCAGACGGAGACGGCCTGTGGGCGCCACGCCGCCGAGCCCTTCTGCGCCTACGCTGAGGACGCCCAGCGCCGCTGCAAGCGCCCCGTCTGCGGCCGGTGCAGCGGGGCCCACGCGGGGCTGGCCCACCCCCCCGCCGCCATGGCCGACTCCCCCTTCCGCCTGCCCCGCACCTGGTGGCAGGCGGCCCGGGACGCCCCCAGTGAGACCATCCGGCTGGACCTGGAAGCCACCTTCTACTTCACTCACTTGATTTTGGTCTTCAAGTCGCCCCGGCCGGCCGCCATGGTGCTGGAGCGCTCCCAGGACTTCGGCAAGACGTGGAAGCCTTACAAATACTTTGCTGCTAACTGCTCGGCCACCTTTGGGCTGGAGGATGACGTGAGGCAGAGAGGAGCCATTTGCACTTCCAGATATTCGAGTCCCTTCCCCTGCACTGGAGGAGAGGTAGGTCTGCTGGGGTCGGGAAGAGAAAGCCCTCGCTCCAGCCCCCTTTCCCTCTGCAATCTCCGCTCTGGCGTTTACGCTTCTTATTTTACTGCGCCAGCATCCCTCGTCATCGAATTTATTTCCCAGGGTGAATTAACATAATTCGTTCTGAAGTGATGTAGGCACCGCGCTGCCCCTTGCTTTGCCAAGCTCATAATCCCCCTCTCTTTCCTAAAAAATCCTCTTCCCTCACCTGATGAAACTACCCCGCACAACTGCAAACGAGGCGGATGCTGCCAGTTCCTCAGGAAAGCCAAAGGGAAGGTCGCTGTTGATGCTCTTCTCCAGATCTTGCAGTCTTGTGGTTCTGGGGTGATGAAAATCGACCTGACTTTGACCAAAATGCAACCATGTAAAAATTAAAGGTCGCCAGATTCACTTTTAGTAGTGATCGCCTTCACGGAGAAGTAAGCATGTAACCAGTCAAAATAGCTACTGACCACACTGAAGTACGGTTCCCATAAACCAGATTAGCCAGGTAATTTAGAAACCTACACCTCACTTTTTTTTTTTTTTTCTGTGCACACTTATTCTCATGTGAAAAGAGCGTGAAAAAATGAAGAAAAACACCACGTTTGCTACGAGGAAAAATATATTTGAAAAAATCTGATTATTTTCAATATCAGAAACAGCAGATAATAAATCATGCCTTTGGAGGTGCTACCAGTAATACTCTTCCCTTTGGTGCCTCAGCCTGCCCGCGGTGCTGGAGAGCCTGCCCTGGGAGCCACGGCCACGGGGCTGCCCTCCGGGGTCCCCACGGGTGGGGAGGCGTCCCCAGTGACCAGCCCTGGACTTTAAAGGCTGCTCCCTCTAGTGGCCTCATTTAATGAGCTTGCCTGAAAGCTTAATCAGACTTAAAATTGCCCTCTGACCTAACACAGAGAAAGGAGCATATGTGATGTGATTAGTGAATCAGGTTATATCATGTTAGATTCTGCTGATAACATGCTTTGAGGTGAAAGCCCGGTTCTTGGAGACCAGCATTCATGTCTCAGAAAAATCACCTCTTCAGACCCCTTTGCAGTCATTTGGGGTCACCGCTAGCCATGCTCTGACTAGGAAGCCACTTCTGCAGAAATACCAAGAGCTGTTTGTTCACCAAAGTGCATCTCTCAGCTGCGTCTCAGGAGGCAGCCGATGTCCTGCTCTAGGAGAAGCTGCTCTCTGCTCCCGTCAGCTCAGAAACAAGGATCTCCAGACCTGCCAGACAGATCCAGAAAAGGGTTTAAATCAGGTGGCTGGCAAGAGAAAGTGCTATCTTCCTATCTTCTCCTGCCTCCCTTTGCTCGTGCCCCCAAAAAGCTGCCTGAACTTCCTTTCACAGTGAAATATATAAAGAGGCTTATAAGAAAGATGGAGAAAGACTTTTTACCAGGGCCTGTTCTGACAGGACAAGGGGCAACGTTTTTAAACTGAAATTGATTTAGATTGGATATAAGGAAGACATTTTTTACAATGAGGGTGGTGAGGCACTGGAGCAGGTTGCCCAGAGAAGCTGTGGATGCCCCATCTCTGGAAGTGTTCAAGGCCAGGCTGGATGGGGCTTTGAGCAACCTGGTCTAGTGGAAGGTGTCCCTGCCCATGGCAGGGGGGTTGGACTATGTGATCTCTGAAGGTCCCTTCCAACCCAAACCATACTGTGGTTCTGAATTGGGGCTGACTACAAAGTGGGACCTACAAAAGAGATGATGGATGTACCTCGCTGGGAATTTTCCAGGCCCTCAGCACTTCTGCCAGCCTCTGCGTCCCACCACCTGAATCGTAAGGCTATGCCAGCCTGTGATACAGGGCGAGGGCTGACATCTACAGCTCTCGGGCCATCCAGCAGGACATGCCTGGGCTACTCTGACTTACACGCTCCTTTTTCAGCTTTCCCAGAGATCGTTCTCAGGGATGAGAAATGCAGGGCATCATTCGGGGCAGTATTTGCCTCATTTTGTGCTGGGTCCCACGTAGATAGCACCCCGGCGCAGTTTTCACTGCGGTCACCCCAGTGAGGTACCTGCACACCAGGACGGGGGCTGTGCCTGTCGAGAACCTGTGCAACTCCCGACCTCAGGCTGTCTTCTCTACATGTTGGTGCAACGCGTGGGGACAGTAGGATCGAGGTCTTGTGTGTAGAAAACAATGCCTATCTCAAGGAAAGGAATTTGGTAGTGTTTGATGTATCTGCGGTAGCATGCTGCAAAAAGAAGCTATTTACCGAGCTTGCTCCTGCAGGATCTCTTCTTTTGGCATCGCTTTAGTCTGTGTTATTGCAAAGAAGCTATAAAAGTCAAGATCGTTTAATTATTCCAGGTTTTAAACAAATGTTGAGTCCAAGAGGCCGGAGCTTATAAGATTTTATTTATATGGCACACTTCAGTTCTCTGCACTTAAACACCACTTTTTACCTGCAAAGTAATAACAGCAGCTTTCTGGTGACCAGATGGCAAGCCTGCATGCTTAGCAAATATCACATTTAATTTATTACAGTGTGCTACATTCCAGCAATTACTTCTAACTGCCAATAGCAACATGTATCTCACCTAAAGAAACATCAGAGTTTTGTGTTCTGTTTGGAGTTATGTTGTGCTTTACTCCCAGTTCTGGTAGCACCTAATTTCAGACATATGGAAACAGTAATTTCGCTTGAAACAGTGGTTTCAAATATGCGGTCATCTGAAAGGTCCAAGTCTGAAGGGTTTTATTTAATTGCAACTCAGTTGCCACAGTTTTCTTTAAAGCACAAGCATAAATTCTGCAAGCGCTACTGGATTTCTTTGTTAACTTTTTAGATTTTTTTTTTTTAACTGCAATGTAACGACTGTAACCCGTGATCCAAACTGTGTATCGCACCGTCTATGTGCCACTTTCTCCCACTTCAAACATTTCAACGCCACATGTGCATTTCCAGGCACAGAGTCAGGGCTTGCAGGATTTTGCGGGACAGCGGGGTCTCTGCTCGGTCGCTGCTGCCCATCCCCTTGGGTGAGCAATTTGCCTCAGGGCAGGCCCCAGGAGGTGGCGGCTCACCCCAAACGGCACCGGAGCTTGGCACAGACCTGTGGCTGGTCGGGTTGGTGGTTTCTGGCCTTAGCCCTCTGCAAAGAGCAGGCGGTGCTGGTCCGCCTGCATTTCTGCTGATCATTACAGCGCCCCTGAGCCCCATTTCAGGGCAGCAGCATGCACAAGCTCATAGTACTCAGGGGCTTACGGCCTCTTTTTTTTAATAAATCACCTGTGTT
Organism: Phoenicopterus ruber ruber; assembly: GCA_009819775.1. Taxonomy (NCBI): domain Eukaryota; kingdom Metazoa; phylum Chordata; class Aves; order Phoenicopteriformes; family Phoenicopteridae; genus Phoenicopterus; species Phoenicopterus ruber. Next base: position 52,369,605 of record CM020215.1, on the reverse strand, counting down.
AATTTGGAGCAAAGGTGTATCTGCTTCAGTTTTTATTGAAAATAAAGATGAGGCCTTTTGCATTTCTTCTGCCCTCATCATCATGAGTCATTCCTTAGACGCCTAGTTCAACTCTTATGACAAAAATCCTCCCTCATCACAACTTCGCCGTGATGTTGATTTTGAGGAGATTTATGATATCACAGAAAACAAACTGCCAAGCTTCTGGGTTCATTTCAAAGACCCAGAGCTCAGAGCTTGTGGAGAAATGAGAGATGCTGAATTGGCTCTGGGGGACGCCTTTCATCTTTCTTCTGTAGTAGAGCAGCTCTGGGCTTCCCTTTGCCGTAGTGAGACCAAGGTGGTGGAGGGCATCGGGAGAGCAGTCTGCATGGAGGGGCTGCAGGGTGTCACCCTGCTGCCGTCACTCGAGCTGAAGGCCACCACAGCAGTGGGAGCCGGCAGTGGTAATGTCACACGCCCTGTGTGGCACTTGGCAGGTCTCCTGATGGGTAGAGTCACCTCCGCAGGGACTTGGCAGGTCTCTGCCCTTCCTCGCTACCTGTCCCTGATGCTGCAAAATCTCCAGGCGTGGTTATCCATGGATCCATATTTGGATGCATCTGAGTCCTCGACCCTGAAGCAGGCATGAGCTGGAGGATCAACAGCCCGGTGGTGGGGTTAGGAAGGAGAGGGCATATCTGGGCAAAACTGTACAGGAAAAAGGTTGAAGGCTGCGTGGCACAGTGGGGATGTCAGGAACACTGTGCTGGTGCTTTGGGTTTGGTCTTAAAGGCTTTGTCAGTGGACGTAAGCATGAGTTCACAGGTCAGCAAGTGCTCAGAGACTTTGCCAAGCTGAGCCCCATGCCGGGGCAGCCTGGCTGTAGTCTGGCCTCATGCGAAGAAGAACCACCCTTTCAGCAGCCAGGAAAGCAATGACTTCTCTGCAAGGGTCCAGGAGCCAAACAAAACATCTGAGCCCCTCCTCAGTAGGGAAACAAGGAAAAGAGGCAGATGGTGGGTGCCCACCTCCTGGCCTGGCACCCCCAGGCACTGAGTGTGTCCTGTTCAGAAACCCCCCCACAGGCTGCCACTGCTTTCAGGAGCTCTCACCGTTCAACATGTAGGACCAGGCTGTCCCCCATCAAGGGGCCCGTCCAGTACGGGCGAAGGAGAAGGGGAAGGGAGGAGGAAACTTCCGGACAACCATCCTGGGTTTCCAGCAAGCTTCAAGCATCTGCCAATTTGAGGGGCTGGGCTTGCAATACCATGAAGGAGAAGAGAAACTCCTTCCCCATCAGGGAATGGTTTTGGATCAGCTTTGTACAGAGGGGTCACTAAAGATTTTCCCCATGTTTAATTTAGCAAATTAATTGTTTCACAGCAGCAGTTTGTTTAGCATAGGCAGAAACCTCTAAATGCTAGCCTTGTATTATCTATGTTTTAAGAGAAAGGCTAGGGCCAAGTTTTAGACTGGATCATACAAATGTGCTACAAATCCAGAGTATTTCCACTGTTTTCCAGGGTGTAACCCTTCAGCCACATTGTTGCAAGGGAAATCAGAACTGGATTCGTCAGCCAAACATAGTCTGATCTAAGTAAACAAGATGCAGAAATAAACTCTTTCAGCTTCATGCTCAGACAGGAATGCCAATTTTATTAGTATGCATAAAAGGCTCTCTTCCCTCCTGTAGTTCAGATCATCTTAATATTTCTTCTTTTACACTCTAATCTCAAAATTCTCCTCGGCTAGAGATCGCTGTTAAGGGCTCATCGACATGGGGCCCTCAGCAGATGTTAATTCTTTAACTGTGAGCGAGAGTGACTGTCCACTCTGCAATGCAATTATCTCATTCACTTTACATTCCCATCTGCGGTCAATTCAGATTAGCTCGCCTGAGTGTCCCCATTTAGACAAGCTCCAGGATAAAAGGACTTACTGAAGCAGAGTCTCCTTGACAAGATTTTAGTAAATTAGTAACTTATTTGAGTGTTCATCTATTCAGAATACTGCTAATAAATCACTTGGAGACCTCAGCTATTGTTGCTGTTTGCTATTAATAGGAGAGGCGTATTTGCAGCTTGACTATATTCCAGCAACAAATTCTAACGTGCTTTTTACTTTTGAAACATCACATACCACTGTTTTACTGTGGGGTGTGTGTCTTATTGAGCATTTTATTGATCTCATGTGCCTTCTGCAGCAGAAAAACCTTCAAATGTTTTGCCTTGCACTGTTACTGCATGCAGCCTGCCTCTGTTCCTTAAGGATTTGGACACCAGTCCTACTGGTTCTACCTGAAATTAGCTGTGTAGAGGAGAAGTAAATTGTGTCCTGCTACTCACCAGTTTGGCCCTGCTAGACAGTGAGGAATTGTAACACTCGCTGACACAAACAGGAGTTAAAGATGCTCAGTGATTTTTATATTTGAGTCCTAATTTTGGGTTGTAGAAACACTCTGTTGCAGCCTAGAAGCTTTTGCCCATTTTTTTGCCTGTCTTTTAGGCCTAAATAAACTTGATTTTTAAGCTTATCATTGTTGTCCTTAACTGAAACTACATCTTCATTGCTCTGAGAGCCTCCAAGGATCTCATGGGTCACAGGAGATTTGAGTTCAGTCACTTGCAGGACTTGGAACTCCACAAAGAACCTGGGCAAATATGGAAGAATAACCTTAAAACAGCCTGGGACGTCAGTCCATTAGAGGGCTGCAAACGGCTTTTTTAATCGTCCTGTGCCACTGGTGTCTGCACAGAGAGAAAACAAAGGCCTAAACTGAGGAGAAGGAAAGAGGGATCCTGGCTGGTGTTCAGCAGTGCTCAGGACACGTGAGGACACGGCTAGGGAAGTGTGTTTTCAAGTCCCATCTCTACACTTTGTAGAAGTGCATTTTGTAGGAAAAAAAACTCTTTAACAGCATCTTCCCAATCATTCTGTCTCTGGGAAAATGCAAATTGTCAGGCTGTGTACAGAAATGCCACACAGAAAAGAGAGTTTCTTCAGCTGGGGGCCAGGGGTGATGGGGGTGATGGCCAGACCCAGCCCAACTCTTTGCATTGTATCAGTGAATTTAGCAAGACACGGGGGCCATTATTTCATAAGCACAAGAATAATGATTTCTAGGGGAAAAGTTAATGAGACAAAGTAAACGAAGTCAGGCCAGGGTCAATGAAGTGATGTAGGAACCTGGAAATCCCGGGCTGTGGCAGCTGGCCACTGAGCGCGGGGTGGCTGGGGAGGGCGCACGGCACGGGGCTCGCTGCTCGCAGCAGCGCCGGCAGCAGCACCACGCCAGCAGGACGCCGTCCTCCCACCGGCCGCCTTGCCCATGGCTGTGGCGAGGTGCACCTCTTGGCTTGGCCCCCGAGCTTTCCCTCCTGGCAGGAAAGCCCATCTTCCCAAGTCCTCTGCAGGGTTTCCACTGGCTTTAGCATTGTCGGGTTGCCGGGAGCCTCTCCCTTTAAATAATGGGGCAGCAAAAAGGGGATTCAGGGAAAAAGGGGAAACCTGAGCTTAGTTTTTAATCTGTGCCTGGCAGGACAGGAAACGAGGGCAGTTCTGGGCACATGTGGAGACAAACTTTCCGTCTCCAGAGAATTTTACCATGAAAAGTACTTGCCCTCCAGAGATTGGGCACCATTAGGGCTGACACAACTGCTGTTTCCCGGGCACCAGCACCTGCTTTTTTTCCATACATGGAGTACCAGGGATGATACTGCCAGGTCTCTGGGGCAGGTTGTGTCAAAACCCTCCCGGCTCTGCTGCAGGCAGTCCCAGAGCAGTGACATGTCCCTTTGCTGGGCCTCCCAGGTGCTCAGCATCTCTGGAGGACCAGGGCATGCGAGGGGCAAGATGCTTCTCCAGCCCGCCCGGTGATGCTCCGCATGATTCCCCCCGTTGCAACTAGCCCGCAGGAAGGTCTCATCATCTCCTTTTCTCCCTGGCTTTCCCAGTGCTTTTGGCACTTGGGGGTTGGCCCTGTGCTTGGCCAGCTCTTGAAACGCAGCCGCCTCTGGGATGGAGCATAGCCAGCGTTTAACAGTGCGTATCGGCAGTGCCTCGTTCAGAACAGCAAGTTTCTAACAACTGCGGATCAGGGCTTCTGGATCGGCCTCCGGTTATGGCTAAAACAAATTATTCCTCGGTGTGAGCTTGACCAGTCTGTGAAAGGGGGTATATTGTAGGCTGCCAACAGCAGGAGGGAATGGGCCCCAGGGCTCCAGGAGACCCTTTCCAAACTTCTTATGTAGGAAGTGAAGAGCACTGTACCCACATGAAACAAGAGGAATTTGGGTAGGCAGAATTTAATTCTCTAAATTGGCATCTGGCCTTGTTAGCGGGACTATTGCTTCCCTTGAGAAAAGTGCCACGGGATTTTAGCGGTGCAGCCAGAGCCTCGCTTCAGGCACTGCACCCCACTGCTTCATTTCACTGTGCATTTTTGGCATGAAGGGAGGACTGGCTCGCTTATTCAGCTCCCAGCTCGCTGGCTGGAAAGTAGGGCTGCCATGTTTCTCTTTGGGATTCCTGGATACAACCGGTTACACAGGACGTGTGTAATCGAAAGCAGTGAATCGACACATCTCAGAAGTTTTGGATCAAAAGCTCATGGGGGCTTAATCTGAGATTAATCGCCATGCACAATGGGTGTCGGCATGAGATTTCCAGTCTACCGACGTTCAAAATCCTACACAAATGATGAAGTCCTCAAATTCTCCCTAGGCAACATTTCCAGGAAGAAAAGAAGTTAATGTCCAAAAACAAGCTTACTAGACACACATGCCATGACTCGCTATCACCAGTCTCTGTGCAGTGTCCCTCATTGCTGTGGTCAAAATCTGTAGCCAAGGGTTGAAAGGGGGGTGCTGTTTCTCATGGTCTTTTTTAATATCCGTATTTACATATAATTCAGACAGGTGTTCTTTTTCCTAAAATTAAGTGTAGCTGGATGGTTTAAGCAGTCAGCTCTATAGACACAAAGCCTTTTCATCAGAGACAAGAGCAATTGAAAAAAATTCATGAAATGGGGTTACTCTTAGGCTGAAAGAAATCCCCTTGATCCCTAGTACTGTTGCAGGCATTCTTGCCGAAACGCTAACCTGCTGCCTTGCAGGCTTTTGCAGCGGTCCGTCGTGCTCAGAAGCTGTTAAAGGGGTTATTCTGCAGCTCTGGGGAGCGAGCCAGCTTCTCTTACAGCCCTGCCTATGAACAAGCAAGTCCAGTTCTCTGTCTGGCTCTTTGGAGGTAGCTCCAGGTTTTCTTGGTCTTCCATACGCACAACAGGTACTGCCAGCAAGCCAAGGCTGAGAACATAAATCTGTGTGGGGACAGGGAAAGGAGGGGAATTGCTGGAGGGAAGAGTATTTAAATACCATCTTTCTTGCTGATCAGTCAAAGGACTTCTTCATATCGTCAGCTGAAATGTGCTGGTTCATTTTCCTATGTGGGATAGTGCAGCCTTGGAAACGGTGATTCTGAAGACGAGAAAAAAACAATAATTATTTTCCTTGATAGTGCATAGCCAATGATATCATGCATCTGGAGGGTTTTGTGAGCCAAGAAACTGAGTGTTTCTATCTGTTTGATGAGTGAAAGTAGTGATTAGGCAAAATAAAGCCATTGTGGAATAAACTGTCGATTCTTGGAGAAGCACTGTTAACTGGAGGTAAAGAAATCCAAATGTTTTGAGCTGTTTTGAGCTGGAGAGGGATTTTTCTGGTAAGAATATTACTTCTGTGATCATTGTCTGCATGAAGACAGGCATGACCTAGCAGTGTTTCATTTTCATCTAATGAAATTGTACGTCAGGATGTTGAAGGGAACCTGAGAAGAAGACTCTCGTCTGATTGATTATTGCCAGAGGTGTCAAGGATCCTGGAGAAATCCTGAGGGTCTTGCCTAGCTCTCCTCGTGCCTTTTCCAGCCCCTCACCGGCTGGCTGCTGCGTGTGAGTAGGAGCTCGTCCCATACAGCTTCTTGTTTTTGAGAATGGCAGGAAAATGCCTTGAGTTTCCCAAAAGATAAAAGTTGTCTTGGTATAAATTAACTTGCCAAGGCCCTCACTAAGGCTGGTTATTTGAAATAGTTGGATTTTTCTCCTGAAGTCTTTGTAAGATTGCCTAACTTTGGGATGGTGAGACAAGGCATTATTTGCCTTGTTTTATGTGCTGTAAAAGATTACAGAAGGGCTGTAGGCATGGCCCAAAATGGAGTGCCATTTCTCCAGCGTCTCAAGGAGCTCAGGAGCTGCCATTGGTGGTACACAGCGGGTTTCTGTCACCGTCGCTTGGGGACGTGGACAGAGTGCGTCAGGCCGTGGCCCAAAAGACAGGCTCAACCACTCAGTGTGACCTTAGTGTCTCTGACCGCCACCTCTCTGCAGTGGTGAGGCAGGTTTCCCAATTTCTCTTGCTGTTTCATCTCGCCTGGGTGATGCTGAAGTACGCGCTGTGAATGTGCACATGCAGGGGATGCTCAGACCTCTCCAAAAGAAAAAGAGAGGCTCTTCTTCCCTGCAGTCCACTTGGTCTGACAGGCAGAAAACCAAATTATGTTAGAGGACCTGGTGGCTGATACCTGCCCAGTTTAGGCTGATGAGCTTCCCACACCACGTGAATTATTTACAGCATCTGCCAAAAAGTCTTTTTTTAGCTTAGGGTCATTGCAATGAACATAGCCCAGAAACGCGCGTGGGTTTCTCTCTTAAAAGCTCTTTTGCTTGGTGTGGTAATACATCGAATAAGTCTGTTTTGTCAACAGGGGGTACCAGCGCTGTGTCTGTAGCAGCCTTCTTCACAGGGGGAGGAGTCCACCAGGCTTGATTTTGTGAAGGAACAAGATTGTTTTCATAAAACTTTTAGGAACGTAATGCTTTTAAGATATATCTCCCAAATGTGGTTGAAATTAGCCAGCGGTTTCAAAAGTTTTTAGGGTGGACTGATGGACAGACGCATAGATACACATGCAGTGCAATGGCACAAGGCCTATTTCAGTAGGGAACTAACCTAAAAGATATGGGAAGGCTTGGCAAGCAAAACACTCCTCTGCAGACACAAGTCCCCCCTCTGGGAAGAGCCAAGGAGAGAGCCTGGCACAAGTTGCCCACAGTGATGCAGAAAATCCCTAGAAACTAAAATATTGACTGGGAAGGTAAATGCTAGCATGGGGTTGAGCCCTCCATACTGAAACTGGAAGACAAGAAAAACCTATATCTGCAGAGTTTCTGTCTCAGAGGACATACGTGGGCAGGGAATACGTTGGTTGTTGTAGGCACTAGGTCTGGTGGTCAGACTGTGCATCTGACAGACAGGGCGCCTGAGCTGCTCGGGCACTGGCAGGGCCGAGGGACCCCCGTTAAACCACGCAGCTCCCGTGTCTGAGGCTTCCCGCTGTAGAAAGGGGTCCCCAAAGGCGTCAGGGCAGGTAGGACTGGCGCTGCTCCCCATAGGTACCACGTAGGATTTATTGCTGCAGCGTGAGTCTCGCCACTTGGCACCGCAAACCTTGAAAGTCAAGCCGTCCTCACACAGACAATAAGACAGTTTTACCTCAGTCTTTCTTGCAAGTGTTGTTGGGTGTTAAGCTTAATTACTCTTTCCTGGGAAGGTGCAGGGGGACGAGCATAGGGCAGTCTCAGCCCCGAGGCTCCTCTGCACCATTGAAGGGTAACAGAGCAGGAGTGTGCAAAAGAGGTGTGAAGACACCCTCTTTAAAGTGGAAGCACTTGGCTGGCACTGGATTTCTGCAGCTAAATTTACATCCAACTCCATCTGCAAGTGAAAAAAAACTCTAATCAGGCTTTTGTGGTGATGATGAGTTTATTGCTCCTAATGCAGTTTCTTGGCTGGAAGTTGAAAGCAGACACTGGCAGGTTGACATTATAGACAGCCCCAGTGGGCACACAGGTGTTGCATCATTATTATTATTTTTTCAATTACTCATTTCTACAAATCAGCCTTATTGCCCCCTGTCAGCTTTCCGTAATGCTTACTAGGAGAAATTATTACTTTTAACTTCTGCGTCTATTTAGAAGGAAAGCTCAATTGTCCCAATAAAATTACCCAGCTAAGCTTCTCCGAACAAGACTTCTTCAAGCTTCTCCGCCTGAGCTGCAGTTGTGTGCGGCTGCGAGCAACAGCCAGGCCTGTGGGCATGAGCAGATGTGAGGCGATGCTGGGCACAGGGCTGGAAATCCTGTGGCCGGGAGGTGGGGGACGAGGGCTCCCCTTTGCCGCAGCCCCATCGCCTGGCAGGCGGTGCCTAACCTCAGCCACGTGCCGGGCTCGAGGGAGATTTTTCAGGAGGCAAAGAGATGAGGTCCCAGACACGCTGGCAGAGCTCCACAACCGCCTTTACTGTCTACATTTTCAGAGCATTGTCCAGGCACTAAATAAACCAGATAGCTTTCAGTGACATGGAGATTCAACAGGGCCCCATAATAAAGGCCAATTAGCCACATTTATTTAGTGCCTGCATACCAAGAGACACTGCAGACTCCTAATGCAAACCTTAACTTTTCCATTAAACACTTACCTAGACATCACATTCCCCTTTGTAAGGTGGTGCACGTCCTCCATGGCTTTTTCTGTGTTTCTATTTGGAGAAGACAGAAAACTTTACATTCTTTTGATTCTCTTTTTTTTCCCTCTGTTCCTGTAAAATACATTGAAAGGAATAAAACCACCAGCAAGAATCAAATAAAGCAGTACCAAATTTATCAAATGCCCATGAGCCAAATAGATGAATCACTAATATGCATAGGTCATTAATATAGAATGCTTATAGATGCGTTTTCATGCATCCAGGTTGGATGATACAGGGTAGAGTCCATCAGTCTCTTTTATCTGGAGATCTAGCTGGAAAGAAACCATGGACCACTTTGTACAGTGTTACCGCCTTGGTTTTCATTTACAATCAAATAAAAATGCAGCTATGTTTTTAATATTTGTTTATTGCTTTTATTTCTGCCGTATTCCCCCCTGTTGGCTTGCTCCCATGTGTTTACACTTCTTGAATCTCTCATCCATTTATTGCCTCTGTCTGTAATTAACTGGTGTTGTCATTTTGTGAGCCATCTCCTGATGCCTTCCAGGCTCGGAGGGAGAAGCCAGCCAAGGCTGGGCTCCCGTTTGGAGGTGGGAGCATGGTACCTCTAGCCAGGCGCCGGGACGCAGGGAAGGGGCGCGTGCGTGGGGGCTGCGGGTCCCTGTCCACGGCCTCTGTGGCTGTGCCTATTTCTGAACGTCTGTGAAGAAGAAACTTCTTGTGGATCGTGTGTGTCTCTTCAATGTCGTGGGCATTTGCGACTCACAGGGCCTCATTTTATCACTGTGGACACTTGTCTCTTGTCAGAGGTCCGGGTGGCTGCAGCTGCGGCAGGTGGAGGCTGCAGCAGTCCGAGATGCGCCCGTGACTCATCAAGAAGGCTTTGCTGGCAGCAAATCTTTCATTGGTTTTGTTGACTTCCTCACGCAACTTTGACTTCAGAGCCTATTTTGTTGCTCTCAGCATCATTCATTAGCATTTTCCTTCCCACTGTGGGTATATATATAAAGATGTCCTTTCACTGCCTCTCGAGTGTAAACATACTAGGGTACTTCTTGCAAAGGGACTTTTATGTATTTATAAATCGAGGTCATTGTGGTGCAAGCGGTTACTTGAGTGCACCATGTTCATGGCTGCCGTTTTATTTATATACAGGGCTACATTATTCCATCTGTGGAATGGCAAGTAGCTAAGGCTTCTTGCGCCGCTAAGACAAAATAAAGTAATCAACAGAGCAAGAGTTGCTCGTGACAGCCCGTAAAGAAATTGAAACGCTGTGGAAATTTATGAGAAGGTGTCTGTAATGATGTGCCCAAACCACAGACAGCCGGAGCGGTCTGGCTGAAGAGCAGGATATTTTTACTCCATGGCATGCACAAGGTGCTGTGGGGCAGCTTCTCTGCTCCCGCTCCCCTGGGAGTGGAGTGGGGTCCCTCCTGCCACCGCCAGGCATCCCACCGGGAGGGTCAGGTGAACCTGACCCTCTCAAGGCATAGCAGTGACATTTCCTCACTCGGGGATTGCAGTCTACAATTCCTACTTGGCTGCGTAGAGAGACTTCTCCACCACCAAAAAATCCTCGTGCAATTTTTCAATCACTCCTCTATTGATGTTGCTTCATGCAAATGTTGCATTTACAGGACATGGGATCCAACAGCATAATTCCACGTGACACGGAAGTAGCATTACCCCAAATACCGGTATTTTGTTTTAAAGACAAAGGTTCTTTTTATTTGCCTCCTGGTTTGTGATGTTTACTCCTTAGATATGAGATATTGCTAGATACTTAGGTTGAAATGGAAGCTGAGATAAAATATCAGTTCCTGGGACTGTGTTTAAGAATCCCAAATATCGTAAGATTTACAGTGAGCTAGCAATACTGGGAATGAAAATATCTTTCTTATAGGATATATTATGTCAGGTCTAGCATAGAAGTGCTGTGGGGTTTCAATTTATTGCTGCCTACTTGTTCTACAAAATAGAAAATTTGGATTAGTGCATGCACTAAAGAGCTGCTGATGTAAAGATCCAGGCCTCCCACCCTTTGCTATCATACGTGGTGCTGACTACCAGAAGTCACATTGTCTACCTAACGTTGTAATGCTGCGTTTTGGCATATTGTTGGTAAGACGCATACACAGAGACAGACTTGAGTGGGAAAGCCAGAGGTCTGGTCACCATGGGGTGCTTTCTGGTGAGGCTTGCTGCTTGCAGGTGGCCGGATTCTGCTGCCCTTGCTCCACCACCAAGGGGGTGCGTTCCCCTGCATGTGGCAGAACTTTCTCCTGGCAGAGGCCTCACTCTGTGAAATCAGGAATGGCATCATCTATCAAAAAGGATGTTCTCCCATACCCCATCGAGCTTTTTATCTCCCTTGTGTAATCACAATACAGCTTGCTTTGGCAGGACCCTCAGGCATGACTTCTTCCAGCGCTTTTGGGTTAGGACTTGATACTCTGCAGGCAGCGACTCTGGAGGCCAGGAGGGAACTGCCATCCCCCGTCGCATCTGCCAGAGGGGCTACCCCAACAACTGAAAAGCTGACATGACATGTGCCCGTGTCAGCCAAGACCGCGACCGCGGTGGCAGAGCCCCTGGGGAGTTTCTGTCCCTGTGGGCTGAGCCAGGCGCGTGTGTTTTCTGTGTGACTTTAACAAGGAAACCCAGAGGGTTTCGGGGAGCTGTTGGGAAGAGGAGATGATGGCTGTGGATTGGGCATGTCACCATGAGCATCCCAGGGCGGCTGGGGAGCGCTGGCCCAACAGAGTCGATCAGAAGAAGCCCTGCCCGGGGGCACCAGGGAGATGATGGGCTTGCAAAACCCCATCGTGAGATACACATGCATGTTGGCAGCGCATTCTTCTCAAATCCTGCCTGCATGCTTCCCCTGCGCCATTAAAACTAAACAATATTTTGGTTGAGGAGGCCTCTGACTGCAGTGGCCAGGGGCTGCCGGCAGAACTGTAGGTGTGAAAACCCAGTCAGGTTTGCTGTACAAACCATGGCTCATTCATAGACGGGATGCTGCAGACCAGGGCTGGTCCTATCAGTGGGACAATTGCACAGAAAAGGCCAAGGGGAGGTAAAAGCAGGAAAGCTGGCACCCGCCCGTGTGTGTACGTGGGGCTGAGGTGCTGGGCAGCACAGGGGTGCAGACCCGTAACAGCTGTATAGGACAGTGTGGCCCTGGCGATGCGCTGAATCCTGACCTGGGCTGGGATAAATCAATGAGGTTAACAACTGAACAGGGAAATCTTGCTGGGAAACCCATCCTTGACCTTATTATGCAGCCTCTGGGGGCTCCAGCTCAATCGGCCAGGGCAGAGCAGAGAATTGCTATTTGTATGTCTTCCTGCTTGTTACAATGACTGGTTTGTATTTTATTAAAGCAGAGCTACTAGCGTCTGGGACGCAGGGATGGGGGTGTTTACTGTCTTGGCAGCGCTGAGACCAGGCTCGCCCCGTTTCGTTGCACTGCCGCAGGGTGCAGCGTGGCTCTGAAGCCGGGGCCGGGGCTGCCGGGCACGGCCGGAGCGATACGGGGCAGCCGGGGGGAGCGGCTGAGAGCCCGCAGCCCCTGGGAATTACAGATAGGGCTCATGTTTAGCATCACTGTTTTCAAGTAGCCATAAAAAGAAATGTTTGTAACGTTTTAGGGCCTGAGCTGGAATACTGGCTCCATTGAAATCAGCAGCATAACTCCCCCTGAATTCCACACAGGCAAGATTTAACTCTCTTGGCGTGAAGGCGCTCAGGGCTGTTGATTTCCTTGCTGCGATTGTCTTTACTAGAGCTACAGGCATCGGTCACGTGCATTAAATGGGGATAGATAAACAAGAAAAACTGAAAATTATGAGAGGAAAGTCTGCAGCTGCATGTAGCATAAATTGTTCCCTTTTATGTATTTCTTTTGCTGCTCTCATCTGAATCAGGACAAACAAAGAATTCTCTGAGATGCGATTTATGTAATCACAGGGAACCTAGAATGCTAGTTTTTATTGAAAATTCTCAGCCCAGCATTTTCCATCATCTCCACTAAAAGGAAATCAATGTCTCCAGACTGGATGTTTCCCAAGGAATTTTCTTTCCATATCTGAAAGCATCTCATGTTCACAAAGCCACTAATGAGTAAATGTGATCAGAATGACATTGATTTAAATTTGGGCAAATAACAAGCCTTGGGGAGAGATGCAGGGCCTGATAGTTGGGTTCGCTTGGGTTTCTGTTCATATCTGCTTGATATTTTTATTTTAGGAAAGCAGAAAAAACTCTGTATGTGTCTGAAAGAGAGGAAAAAAAAAAACCCTTTTGAAATGTGTTACTATTTATTAATATCCCTCATCAGACTCAACACTTCCACACAAAGGGCGTGCCACTCACCAGCCTTGCGCTGTGACCGCCTCTCCCGGTTAACCTTCTCCCTTATCGATGTCTGTCTGGCAGGAGATGCTGGAATACCTTTGGGAGGGAGCGTTTGCAGGATGGCGGCGCGGTGGCGCGGGGCTGCAGCCACGGTGTGCTTGCCAGCGCGCAGCGGCCGGCACCAGCACGCCCGAGCCCCGCTGTCACCGGCATGCCGGTTGCGACGGCGCTTGGCAGGCCGACGGGACGCGCAAAAGCACACTGCCGCCATTCAGCTCCAAAACGAGCTCTAAATCTCCTTCCAGGCCAGGACAAAGCTTCCTCCGGCTGGATCCTGGCAGCTCTGGAGAAAAGCCAGCTCCGGGCCAGGAGCAGCGCCAGCAGCCGCGGGGCTGGCGGAGGCGGCAGCCGGCAGGCAAAGCCCGCGGGCGGGCAAGCTGGCGGCACCGGGGTCATTACTTCCAGGATCCGTGAATCCTGATGAAATAAAAAGGAAGCCTTCGCTAGCGGATCAGCTGCATCCTTCAGGAGTGGGTTTAGGGAGAGGAGGCTGTGATCCCCGTAAGCGACGCCGGCAAGCTCGCGTGCTGCCTCTCGCCAGGCACCCCGCAGCACCTCCTGGCAAGAAACGATGGTCACCCTTCGCTGCCGCACCCCTCCTTGCTGTAGGTAGGAGACTGGCCAGCGTTTCGGGTGGCGTGGGCGGTTATCAGCAGGGCAGCGGGGCGGTTTGAGGAGGTTTTGAGCCACTGCCGGGAGCCATGCATCGAGCCATTAGGCTGCGTCACACCCTCAAATGCTTGTCAAGTGACTGATTGAATGTTGCTTATAAATATTGTAGTTATCAAGTCTTCAGTGGTTATTCAGTGAAGAGCTATTTAACTATTTAGAAAGTGTCACTGTAAGTTAAATGTACCAATAACTAATACATGTGTCATAAATGTGCCACTTTATGCCAATGGTAATTATACAAAGTATAGGCTGTTTCTGATGTCACACTGTAGGCAGCTAGACCAACAAGTTTAAAATAAACCTCTTCAAGAAAATTAGGTTTTTTTATCTAGTGCTCTCAATTTTCAGCTGGAGCCAATATTTACCTATTCAATCAGACCAAAGTTAAAATAAAGACTGACTGATAACTATTTGTTTAAACTTCAGAAGCCCCCCACTTTTCTTTCTTTCTTATCTCGGTTTTCTCGACTATCAGCTTGCTGTCACTAATTGCCACGCCTAATCGCTTTTCCACTAGGAAGTAGCCTGGGACCGATAGGAGCCAAATATTTGGAAACCTGAGCTTTATTTGTTAAAAAATACACCCATTCTGGGGGAGGGAAGGTTAATGAAGAGTCCCCCACCTGAGCATTGCCTGCAGGACCGCCGGTCCCTGCACTGGGCTGCCCGCCGCAGCCAGGGACACGCCACGTACCAGCAGCACCGGCCTCTGCTTTAAGTTAATGGCGAAATGTCGCTTGACACCCGTAGGGTCCGGACTTCTCATGGAAAGGGGCATAGGGGATCACGGGGAGGTCACTTAGCACACACCAGGGTGGAGGTGGATTTGCTGCTCCCGCCGCTTGCGGAGGGGGAAGCGCAGAGCGAGAGCCTGGTGCATGCTCCCAGGGGATGCTCCCGTCGCCATCCCACCCTCCAGCCCACCACGGGGCTGGCTGACATCCGCCTTTCTGCTTCCCTTGCTGCGTTTCTCTGCCCAGGTGATATACCGAGCCCTGTCGCCGCCTTACGCCGCAGAGGACCCGTACAGCGCGGAAGCCCAGGCGCAGCTGAAGATCACCAACCTGCGGGTGCGGCTGCTGGAGCGGCAGGGCTGCCCCTGCCTCCCGGCGGGCCCGGCCCCCCGGCCCCCGCAGGCCCCGCCGCCCCTGCACTATGCCGTCTACGACTTCATCGTGAAGGGCAGCTGCTTCTGCAACGGCCACGCTGACCACTGTGTCCCCGTCGATGGATTCAAGCCCGTCAAGGCAGCCGGTGTTTTCCACGTGGTAGGTACACGCACCCAACAACGTCTGCACTGCAGGAGACCAGAGTTTTAAAAACAGTAGGGAACAGTATAGAGTATGGTATAGGTCCAAGTATACGGTATTTGACATGTGATGCCCTGAATTCCAAGCACAGTGAGCAAAAGCGGTCTTTACAAAGGAGATGGTCTTGTGTCAGGCTGAGGTGCTGGGCTTCCCTTGTGCTTCGGTGTAGGGTCCACCAGGACTCTCATCCTTCAAGGGTGCTCCACAGTAATTTAAGTTTATTTATTTCAAGTGGATCCTTAAAATGAATTAAAATTGCTGACTCCCTTCTTCCCCCAAATGCTCTCAATAACACAGTATTTAAAAGATAATAAATGCAAGGCATTTTGATGACAGAGAGGGAGGAGAGCTTCCTTGAATGTACTAGGGATCTTGTAATTGCCATCGCTTCTGGAGGATCCTCAAATATTAGGCTGTCTCCTGAACTGAGAGGCAGGAGAACTAGGGTTTGCGTCTCACTTCCAGACTTTCCATTGCACTTTCCAATACCTTTCTCCAGATAAAAACCCTGTGCTCCAGTTTCGAGGGGACTCCCATCACAAGGGCTCTGAGCTCAAATCCCTTGGGACTGACCAAGACCCAAACCCCAGACTTCCCACATCCTGAAGAAACAAGAGCCCATAACCCACTGGGGAGGTGATGGGCGCAGCAGCGGCCGACACGTTGGATGCCTGCAGCGTGGCATGCCTGCACCCTGCCAGCCCAGGTCACCCTGGTCCCGCTGCCGCCAACACATCTTATCCTTCCTGCCTGTCTTGGCTGGCTCGGAAAGTCCTGGCTTTGCTGGCGGAGGAGTGGTAGGGAAAGCCGGGGCAGCCAAACATGTTGTGCTGAATAATGCTAGAAAGGGAAAGATCATAAAAACGTAAGGCAGTTACTCGAGGTAAGGAGGTCTGGCATCCGTCCAGCTCTTCAGGGAACTCTCATTTCACTTAAATTATGGTCTCAGACATGAAGCAGACAGCATGTTTCCCTTCTAATAGAGCTAGTCTTGCAACATCTTGAAAATACACCAATTTGAAAGCGTGCAGCACTATGATTGATAAGGCTGTTTCAAGTAGCACTGCTCTGGTTTCCACAGATGTTCCCTGAGCGCAAGTCTTTGAAAGGAGCTGTTTGCTTGGGATTATTTCAGTGGGATACAATTGCACGGGAGCATGCCCTGGAGGACTGCTGAGGGTTATAACAGAGCTCGCAGCCAAATACGCTTCTGGTATGGCTATAGCCTGTGGAAACCATAGTGCGCAGGTACCAGGCGGAGCTGTGGGAAGGAATCAAGTGCCAAAATTGCACTCAAAACCAAAGCAAGAAATAGCAGCAAGCCTCTGTGCCGGCCCCGAGGGGACTGGAAATTCAACTCTGGTTTTAAATGTGTATGTGGCAGGAGTCCCAGAGGTGACGTTTCTGCAGTGAGGCTGACTCATTTTACTGTGCCTTAGAGCTTATTGCACACGTCCCGTAAGGGATGTGCCGGTGTAAGGGTGACGTAGCTCCACAGTTTGCAGGGAGGGCCAGGGAGTGGTGAGATGTTTCTTCTCCCAATACCACCTTTTCCACCATAGGACTGGGGCAGCTGGGGCTGAGCCCGGTCCGTGCCAGGCTCCTGCCCGGTGCAAGGCTGCTGTGATTTGGGGACTGCGGTGGCACCCCACTTGTGTGTACCAGGCTGGCGTTTGCCAGCGCGTTGCTTCAAGATGTTAAGAGAGGATTATTTCCAAGATGACAGCAAGACACGTGGGTGTGACTGAACAGAAAATGGATGGAAAATTGCAGGATCTGTGACTGATTAGCTGGGAGAAGTCAGAGAAACTTCTGAAAAGAGAGTAGGATTTCAGAGAGGGAGTGGTTTTGTACATTTCACCTGAAAAAGTCACATAAAAGATAATTCTGAAGAATTATGGTCAGTCATTCCAGTGTGAGATGGGATCTTTACGTTATGCAACTGTATCTATATGGGGTTTTAGCAGAACCTTCACTGTAAAATCGAGGGCAGCGAAAGCTGGGAAGCACATTACCATTTCACAATATCATTATAAAATCTGGCTCTGTTTTTATGCTTGTTTAGACCAGAGCAATCCTGAAGAATATCCCCCGAGTCAGAGAGTTAACATCAAAATTTAAACAAGTTTAAGATACTTTAAAAAAAAAAAAACTTTTCTAAAAAAAGTATGCGCAAGTTTTCTTAACCCCCTACTTGGTCTCAGCCCACAGGCAAAATCCTAACTGCAGGCTTAGTTTCAGTCTCTGCTTGGCCAGAGGAAGAACTGGACGTGATATATTTGTTTTTCTCTGGGCTGCTCTGGGCAGTAAGCCGGGGTGTCCTGGCAGCACTGTCCGTAGCTGCCAGGTGTCGGGCAGATCTCGCAAAGCGACCGGAAGCTTTTCAGCCATCTCACCCAGAGAGGATCTGGCAAAGCCGCGCGGGGATGCAGGGATGCTGGTGGCTGCTGCTCGGGCAGGTTTGGTGCAGGGACCTGACCTGGGGGGCCAGGTTTGCTCCACTCAGCTCAGGACGTCAGCCCAGCTCACTGCCGTGGGATTCCTCCCATCGGATGCATTTTTTCTCGAGGGCTGGGCCATCGTGTGCTGAGAAACAGACAGTTTTGAAGGTAAATATTCTGAGTGACTGAAGGGAGGCTAGAAGTCCAGCTTGGCCATGAGATAATGCTGACGCGGGACATCCTCAGGGCGTGGGGGTGGGATGTGAACAGGGTGGCTCTGTGGACAGAGGGGGTCCTTCCACCCCAGCAGAAGCAGCTCTAGCTCTGTGCACTGGGGTGGGATAACCTCCTTTGCGATCCCTCTGAGTTGAAGTCAGAGCAAAGGTGGACTTTACAGAGTCCAAACATTCACTGTGAGAAAAAAATATTTCATGTTAGCCCCAACAGCAAAAAGCAATAGCCAGGGCCTGATAAGAGAAGAGGTTTGTTTCTGCGCCCTCACTGCTGTCCAGCTGCAAAACTCTCCGTGATGGTCCTCTCTGTGGCGGTCACTGTGTGGGTACCACAGAGCAAAGCTCGCCAGCAATTCCCCCGCCCTATTTCTATAGGAAAGCTCTGGATTCATTCCATCATCAGAAATGCCACATCAGCCTTTCAGTGCATTCTGAATATACAGGTGGGGCTCCTGTTCTAGGGGAGGGTATCTTTCCATGAGCTGCAGGGGAAGACTACAGAGAAGACCTGGCTGCCTTCCAACGATGTCAAGGGCTGCTCTTCGTGGGTAGTATGATCCTGACTGTCCCTTGTTATACACTTGTGTGCAACAGACAGCTGTCAGGGTGATACAGATACACTTTCTTCTCTTCCCTGCTCCTCCCAAATTTATTCAAAGGGTCACTACCCAAATCTCATCAACAACAGCCCAATGCATGCCCAGGAAAAAATGTGCATGGACAAATGCACCTCACACCGTACCATGCAAAGCAGTTGGATCAGTTTGTGAGCTGCATTACATGGTGAACCACCAGTGTGAGTAGAGAAATGGAGTCACATACACAGGACATCCCTCCTGATCTTCAGTGGCCATGAGAACATTGTTTTTTTGGCTGATCTGTAGTGTTGGAGCTTCTCAGCCCTTGCTGGTACCTCTGCACATGGAGCTATTGTAGTGCATGCTTGGCCCCTTACCTGCTCAAGCATCCCCGTGGCCTGCTTGCAACCATGGCAAGGGACATGAAAGAGGAGATCAGCCTGGAGATAAGTAGGGTCTTGCAATTTAGGACTCCAAAGTGGGGAAAACAAACCCAGAGACACCTCACCTGGGCTGTGCAGTTCTGTCTCAAGGTGAGGGCAGGAGTTCATCCATCTCAGAGACTCCCTGGCTCTCCCTGACTGCAGAGTCCTGCAACAGCTAAGTGGTTTTCACAGTTGGCCTGAGTTATCAGTCTTAGAGGGCTGTATCCTTGCTGGGGCTTCTCACTTTTACCCCTACGAGATGAGATCCGATTATCAACTGACGACTTCATTATCTCATTGATAACCCATTATTATCAACTTTCTGATGTTTCCCACTCTGTCCTTCCTTTCCTCTCCTGCACTCCCAGTAGTGCTGCCCTATTTACACGTCTTTCACCTGCATTGAAGAGAATGAGAACAAATGAAGCGGTCTGTTTTTGTTCATCCTCTTGTTCTCTTTTTTCCCTCAATGACAGTTTTAATAACATGACACAGCAGCTATCTTTGCTCTGAAGAAAGGAAGTGGGGAACTAGAACTTAGGGATGAAGAAGCTTCAAGGGACTTAAGACATGTACCCAAAGAGGTTTGGTGTGATGCTGCTGCCATACCAAAATGGTACTGCTGCCATTACGCTTATACGCTTCTTTAGTAGTCCAAGGTGCTGTGTCAGTGTAAGTCAAGGACTTTTCCAGGAACTGGGCTTTATTTTCCAAGCTGAACAGACAAACCAGTTCAGGAACCTGATCGGTGAGTGCATCTGAACTTGATTTCTGGCAGCTGCCCGACAATTAGGCACCGAACCCCAGATATACCTCACCTAATTGTAGGCAGGCGGTTGATGTACCCAAGTTACCTACCTGATCTCCCCAGGCTCCTTCCGTAGTTATGAAGGCGTGGAGGGATACACTATGGTCGGGATCCTGGGTAGACTGAGCTACCATGCTAAAGCACTTCTGTATAGTCAGGCTGGGTGAATATTCCTCCCCCTTCCCACGTGGCCAACCCCGTGGCTGTTATAAGTTGTTATCGTGCTACTGACATCAAAAGATACTGAAGGTCTTCTCCAGCAGCACTGACAGAAGCCTATTGTACAAGGAATTTAAAAAAAAAAAACACCAGACAGCCCCCACACCCTGGACAACAAGCTTTGTATTCTTTCACAAGAACGAGATAGGATATGAGAATTTTCTCATGCATAAATTTGGTTGTCTGGTGCTTTGGGAAAGAATACCTCCCCGCGTGCTGACAGCAGCCAGTAGGCATCGGTTCTAAAATTGGCACAGTGGCTCAAGCGCAGCACAGTTTAAAAGCTATCGTTAGAGACTCAGCACGAAGGCCACGATTTTCCTTTAGGCTGATATCATGCCCATTTTCCATGAAAGTTAAAAAAAAAAAAAAAAAGAGAAAATATAATTTTAGCAGATCCAAGGAAGAAACTCCATTAAAAGCTGTTGCCCCTCCCAGCTATTTAGCCTATTTAGACTATCAGGTCTTTGGGACATTGATTTTCTTTCAGTGTGCGTTTGTGTTGGACTCTATATAGTGAGTGAGTTCTTGCAATATAAATCAATTCATAACAGGTGACTGAAAGCATTTTTCCCTCGAAGCAGCGTTTCTTTCTCACTGCCCAACATTTTGGAACATGATAAATAGGGAGGAAAGTATTTTATAAGATTCGGCTAAAGAAAAAACCCCATGTATTTGCAATCTGAAAGGAAGCGCTGGAAGGTTATAATTCAGCAACAAAAGGCTCTGGGAGGAAGCATGCCCTAGCAACTGTCTTTGTGTAGAGAAATCAGTCGCTCGTTTATCTTACAGAAGTCAACTTTTGTAACACTGTTTGCATTGTGCCCTCTAATGACTGACGTTGCGACGGGGCTGTCAAGCTAAGAAGGGAAACAGTGTGAAAGTGAACTGGGATGTAAAGACTCCATGACAAAATGAAAAATGGTATGAGAAGGATTTGCCGCTTAAATGAGTCAAGAGCCGTGTGAATGCTTAAAGCAGTGAGACGTACTGGGAATTGTGTTTGTGTACTTAGCGATGCTCCAGAATGACCCCGAGTGGGTATGCCTTATAGTGAAATGGAAATCGAGGTGAATGAAAAGGGAGGAAAAAATAAGCTCTTTCCTTTGCTGATTCTGGTTTCAGAAAGGTGCCCAGATGCTGGAGAAATCCCCAAGGGCAGGTACATCCTTTTTCTGCTCTACCTCGGGTCCCAGCAGAGCTGCTGGGCTGATTTCTCAGCCCCGGCTCCCGGCTGCTCCCCGGCACAATGGGGAATATACAGGGCACCGCAGTCTTGCACCTGGCCCTCCCAGAGTTCTACGGGCATTAATTTTGCCTGGTGTAGACAGTCTGTTGGCTGTTTTTCACCTGTTTTCACTTCTCTTTTCTTTCTGTTACTTCTTCTTCTGTCCTTTCTTTGTCCTGTTCTCAGCTGTCAAAGTATTTCTTTATAACTAAAAAAATACCTGGCTGCCTACGGGCTGCAAGAAAGGGCTTGCTATTATTCACCTTCTTTTGTTGTTTCCGATGCATAAAAATCTTTTCTGTCATGCTGGAATTATGTAGAAGAAAAAAGAGATTTTCTTCAATGGGATAAAGCTAGGATGGAGAGATGTTTAAAGCAGAGATGTTTTGGGGGGTAATCGTTACAATACTATTGAAAGAGAATAAATACATCAGCCTGAGGCAAGGTTTTTAAAGCACTTAGGTCTGACTTTCATTAAATTTCTGGAAAAAAAGGAATAGGGAAAAAAAGGTATTAACTAAAGAGTTGCACTGAGAAACAAGTTATTAAAGAGCCCGTTTCCCTCCCCTTGGTTGAGACGGGCCACTTAGCTGTTCAGCTTGTTCATTAGCAGGTCTGTGCCCACTCTGCCTGACTGAGAGGGGTCGGGGTCACCGTGGGACCTGGGGGGACCTCGGAGAGGCAGAGTTTTGTCGGGGTCCAGCCTCTCTGAGTAGCACCGCTGTAAAGGCTCGGCACCACGGGAATTGGGAACCCTGTTGCCTTTTCCAAAGCTTGCTCCCGAAGACCGGAGCCTGGGTGGCTGCATCCAATGCAGAAGCGGGGCCAGCCGGGCCATCGTGTCCCTTGCCTCTGCGGGTGCTCACCCAGATGTGACTCCTGCTGAGATTAGGAGTCCCTGGCCCCACAGCGAGCGGGGGTGCACAGGTTTGCAAAGCACGCGTGGCAGGCTGGGCTACGGAACGGCCATCACAGCCCGTGCCGAGGCGAGCGGAGGGGGTGCAGGATCCACAGTGGGAGCTGGGCTTGGAAGGGAGCATCTGATGAAGATGGTAACACATCTGGTTGTGATAAACCCTGGAGGAAAGGAGACTGCAAAGCACCGCCCCTATGCTAAGAACCAGGAACACATGATTCCTCCTGACCCAGGCTGCGACAGCACCCACCGAGTCAGCTGGGGAGCCCAAACCTATGGACCTCTGTGCTGGTCCTGCACTTGCCTTTATGCAGAAGTCAGAATTGTGCTATTCTGTTATTTTTTAAGCTTTTCAACCAGACCATTCGTTTCCTTCCCCCCAGGTGCATTGTACCTTTACAAGTGATCAATACCAGGAGCATCATGCCCTGCTCTGCCTCGGGGTCTATCTAAACACCGACTGGTTTGATTTGCACTATCTCCAAATTTGGCTCTTTTGCAGCGCTCCTTGCCACAGCATCTGAGAGCCCACAAGCCTGCCGTTGCTGCAGCAGTTTTTTAAGTTTTTGAAACCTCTTTCTTTAGAGTTCACATACAGATTAATATTAATAAGCTGGCGCACAGCTATTCCGTGGTTTACTTATTAGCTCTGTGTGCCAAATTAATGGCTGCGCTTCAGGTTCTTGGGACACCCGTCCTCTTCTGTTTTATTTTCACCCACCTCCCCCTGTTCTGGCAACGCGGCATGCTCTATTATACAGTACTTGGGCTTTCATAAAATGCAGGCTCTTATGCCTTGGGACCGTGAATGCTCCTCGGCAGGGAGTTTTGCCTCTCTCTCTGCTGGTGTCTTGGGATGCTCAATCCTTTGAGGGTTTCTTAGGTGCTGCTGAGTTTCAGAGTCGTACATTATTAATGCCGAGCAGCCGCTGGCTGATTGATTGAGTCCCCACTGATTCTTTGTGCGGCTTTGGCAAGGGGGGAGCTGAATTTGAGGGGTGAGGCTGCAGGCTGCGGGCACAGACAGGGGGAGCACGCGTCTGCGCAGTAATCCCAAGAGTCCCCGTGTCTGAGGCATACCTCTGTTTGCAAGTCTTCTCCCACGTCCTTCTTACTTTGGCATCATGACCGCCAAAGCACCAAGGGACAACCTGGTTTTGACCACGGCACCCTCTGGCTCCCCCAGGTCTTCTTCCTCTCCTGATGACGCACGTCCTGGGTCTGGTGGGTCCCTCTACCCTAACAGCTGGGACAGTCCTGTGAGGAACAAGCTGAAGGATTTCTCCGGCCACAGATGTGGTTCAGGCTGCTACACCCTGTTTAGCCCGAACCACTCGATGGCCGAGGGCAAGAAACCCCTACCAAAAACGGCATCAAAGAGTTAGGGCTCCATCAAAACCACCAAAGATGACCACACAACCAATACACGTTTAACCAATTTCTGTTTCCATGCAGGTGGATGCTTTCAAATGTGTGTGAAGTAGCTCTGTAACATTGGTCTGTGTGTGGGCTTTGCCTAAAAAATATATGAGAGAGAGAAATTTTATTGAAGAGTGATAATTTAGGAAAGCGAGGCATCTGAGAGTTTGAAGAACGTTTTGCAGGTGGTAGCAAAAATTAAAATATGAAAACACAAGGTACACTTTGAGAACTAAATATTCCCTCTGCAAATTTGGTTTTTTGCTTTTCTATATTTGCTTCTCATTGTTTTCAAACATTGGCACACGTTGAAGCATATATCAATATGATAAGCTAGACAGACCAACTAGTATCTGAGGTGAGACCAACTGATATCTGCAATGAGGCCAAATAACACAGAAAGCGATGTTATCTTAGTATTTGCGCTTCAGCTTAGATGTTTGCACATTCTGCCTGACTCCATCTGTATCTGTCCACTGCTTATGCAGTCCCATTGCTGAACTGTATTTTGCTTATTCCTGTTTTGATGATCTGGATGTTTTAATAAGGCAGGAAAGGATCACTTGGAAAGTTTTTGAAAGATTTTGCTATTTGCATCGCTGCTGAAAAGTCTTTTAAGGACCTTCAAGGTCAATTTTGAAGTTTTTTCTGTACTGGTTACACACCTGTGAAATAGCAGATGAAATCTATTCATTAAAAAAAAAAATCGGGAAGTCATCATTAGCCAGGAGTGTGTGTCGTGTGTATGCGTGCACCTACGTAACAAGCAGGAGCTGTTTACAACATGCTTAAGGTCCTCTTCTGTTTTGTTTACTGGTCGGTTTTTTCACAGGAACCTTTTTCGTGGCAGGTCTCGGCAGCAAGTCGTAGTTAGGAACAGCACACTTGTAAAGCCACAGGTTCAGCAGAGTGGAAGGCAGTGTTCTCCAGCAGCAGTTAGAGCCATGCCCCAGCTCGGGGCCGGATCACCAGCTCCCCCGACTGCCCTGTGTCGCTCCCAACGCCGAAAGCAGCCGGCGGCTGGTGCTGGTCACCGGCTCCATTGGTTTTATGGCCGACCTGTGGCATGAGCACAGGGCCACGCTGGCAGGGCACGCCGAGGTCTCCGGCTTGTCACCGAGCAGCAGGAGAAGCCGAACCGTGCTCAGTTTATTGCCTTCCTCTCTCTATTGCTTTCCCCACGACTGGTGGAGGAAGGGGCACCGGGGTGGCAAGGCACCGCGCAGCTCGTGGTGCAGGAAACACAGGGCGCCAGTCGTGCCTTGAGCCTGGCCATGAATCAAATGGCTGGAGAGACTTGCAGCCGAAATGCTCTTAGTAAAACTGTATTTAAAAGCAAAACGTCGAGCAGAGTAAAGCTGCAAGCACAGGCAGCCACCGAAATAGCTATGGTAGGTAGCTGCCCACCACACTCCACGGCAAAAGGCAGAGCCTTCAGCCTTGCTGGTGGAGCCGTGCTGCTTCAGAGCTTCATTTCATTGCATCTAGGGACTGCCGGGCTGCTCTTGCCCTCTGGCTACGTCCTATTTTCTTTGCATTTGCCAACAGTATGAGTAATGCCAGCGGCTGACAGGGCAGCTGGCAACGAGCGTGCTACGCTGGATTTTCATCTTTAATTACCCCTTTACACTAGGCTGTCTAGCTGTTTAATTACCTATCTGTCATGAAGATATCCGAGTATAGTCACTCACAGTCCTTGTGCTATCCCTGGTTAATCCTTTGTGGGGCAAAAACTCTGCCTAGGATGAGTAGGTATCTACGTTTCAGGGGTCTGAATTTCTTTTTTTCTCGTACTTATTTATGTTGGTGATGGCTGGGCACACAGAGCTGGGTGTGGAGGTTGTGAGTGCAATTCCTGCAGTCCTGCAAAGGTGTACTGATGTTTGGAAGGAAGAAAAAGAGAAAGGTTTTTACAGTGTTTCCCAAGGATGCTTCAGAACTTGGCTTCTTCTAATCTCTCCTGGAAATTCATGCTGCAGCTGGAAACTCTCTGATAAAGATTCTTTTAGATCTCAAAAAATACCATGACATGCAGATCCACAAATATTAATATAATTGAAAGTGTAACTGCAGAATATTTGCCTTTGACTGAATTAGACACCAAGACAGACATCATGCTAGCCCTCTTTCTAGTCTATGTAATAGGGTCTAGCTGGTGTGGTATATCTCCTGCACACGGGCATTGCTCATGCCCCAGAGACAGTCTGGGCTTTGCTGTGGGTGATCCTTGCTCTCTTTCCCTTACTAGGTCCACGGGAAATGCATGTGCAAGCACAACACAGCAGGGTCCCACTGCCAGCACTGCGCCCCACTCTACAACGACCAGCCTTGGCAGGCTGCCGACGGCAAAACCGGAGCCCCTAAAGAGTGTCGGTGTAAGTAGCCAGCTGGGAACCGTGTCTCCAGAGCTTCTGCCAGAGCTAAATGCTTCCTCCTCGTGTGCTCCTTTCATGTGTTTCCAAGAGGCAGCAGATAGTCGGGCGATGGACAGGTGTTTGCTCAGCGAGCGGAGAGCCGATGCTATGCTCTTGCCCAGCGCCCACCGCATGTTTGTACGGCAGGGATAGCCCTGATTGCAAAGCCCCTCGCTTGGAAATCCTCACAAGACCGTGTTGTCTGTTGGTTTGGCCTTTCTGTGGAACTTAAGCGCATCTCCTTGAGATATGGTCTTCTGCTGCGGGCAGACTGCAGCCCGCTGGGATGTCTTGGAGGTGACAGGGTGCCAGCATTGTCCCCTCCATGGACACCACTGACGGACACGTTTGCAGGAGGTATGGCCTTCTGCTGCTGGACGTAGGGTCTGCTCACCCCTTGGGCGCTGGGGGCAGGAGGAGCCACGGGCTCTGGGGAGGTTTGAGGATTACTTCTGTGGTGCCAGGGAGGGATGCTCGGGGTGAGCGCAGGCTCCAGGGGACTGCAGAGGTGACGAGGTGATCTGCTTCAGTAACAGCAGCAGTCTAGCCAGGAGGGCGCCGAGGGCTAACCACACCACCCTGGGAAGGTTTGCAGGCACACTGAGTGCCATCCTGCTGTGACTACCATTTTATCAACACTTAAGCTAGCATCAGCCTGCTGATGTGGGCTGTGGTCACACCTCGCTGCAGTATGGATGTTCCCTGAGGGAGTGACAGTGAATCCCTGTTTCCACCAGCAGTATTTGATGTGCAGGGTTTGGAACAGATCTCGTTTGGCCCCTAACTTCAGGAGTGTGGGCATCCAGACTTCTTCCACCAGCAGCGCAGGGAAAGGGGGATGCTCGCCCTCCTTCACACAGCTCCCCTCCACCTGCCTTTTTCCTCCGTCAGCTGTAAGGAGCATCCCACGTGGCAGAGGCTGTACAGGGCACTGCTGATTTCTAAAGCAGGGAGGGAAGGATCCCACCCCAGCAGGAGCAGTGAATGTGGGAGGTCTCCCTGCGCTGGCCTGACCACGTTGCTGCCCTTGTACTGGGAAACCCGTACTGGAAATAAAAGAGTTGTTAAAGAAATTATTTTTTCTTAAATGTCACCTCTAGAGGTTGGGAAGCGTGGATGAAAATGTGATGATACTTCATGCATTTTAATAAATAAGGGGTTCATAGGTCAGGTTTCTCATTCCAAAATGTGATTTGGGTTTTTGTGTTTCTTTTCTATAAATCAACATCTTTCACTGCCTTAATGAGCCTTTCTGTTCCCTTTGGCTTCATCTCAGCGTGCAAGTGTAATGGGCATGCCGACACTTGTCATTTCGACATGGATGCGTGGCTGGCATCGGGCAATCGCAGCGGCGGCGTCTGTGACAACTGTCAGCACAACACGGAAGGGCAGCACTGCCAGCGCTGCAAGCCGGGCTTCTACCGGGACCTCAGGAAACCCTTCTCTGCCCCGGACGCCTGCAAACGTAAGTCAGCGACCTTTTACTAGTAAAATGCTTCTGTTAAGTAGGAGAGTGTCAAAGGAAAGGTGAGATCTTCTTGCCCCTCCTTGGAGCAATCTTCTTGCTTCAGCGAGGGAAAGGGGGCTCTCTGAATTCCCCTTTTGATGCTGTTTGTAAAAGGCAATGGTGTAGTTTGCAGGGCGAAAGCCTACACATGCTGTTGACAAATCTATCCCGAGGATCCCTGTAGCCTGGGGACAGGGGAAGAGAGATGATTCACTGACTTTCTCCTGCTATTTTTGGAGAGCAAAAACTGCATCATGTTTGCATACTCTCCTTGTTTGGTGATTGCCGCAACCCCAGAAGTGGGGTGCCTCGGCCAACAGGGGCGCAGCTGATAAATAGCATCACCCATCAGCGTGTGTTCGCAGCAGCAGCAGGTGGGTACGGAGGGAGAGACGGGAACACAAGTTAAGTGATATTGCAGAAGGTGTGACACCGGGGAGGCCAGGCCAAAGGCAATGACTCGGACACATGTGGAATTAAATATTTCCCAAGCAAAAGCAGCAATCCAAAAGCCGCTCTCCCCAGGGACCACTGTGAGCAATGGTGACTCACCGTGGGGGACTACAGATCCCCAAACTGCGCTGAGCACATTACACTGGTCAGCTAAATATAGGGCACAGGCATGCGCTCTGCTCTGCGGTTACAGCCACCCACCGGCTTCACTAGATTTCTCCTCGCTGACTCAAATCGGGAGGAAGACTTTCATGGGTGGCAGAAAAAAAATCTGCCTGACACCCTGCTTGTGTCATCTGAGGGGAGACTGAGCACATCTCTCTCCTCCAAAGGAGAAGTACCTGTGTTTAAAGGAAGCTAAACCCTTTTGGGGTGAGGAGCTGCACCCCAGGCTGGGAGAGTGTGCCCAGTTTCACTTTCACCTGCAGGGTCAGGTGGGGAACTGTCGCGTTCATCCCACTCCCTCACTGCACATCGTCCTCATGAGACTCCCCGTGGCCCCGCCAGCCTGTCGCAGAAGTCCTTCTCCTCTCCACCTTTCGCTCGTTGCAAGGAGGAGCAGCAACGGCTGAACCACCTGCGTTACAGCCCCGATTCCCTTTACAGAAACAGAATTGACCACAGTTCTCCATTACTGATGTAAATAATTATTTCACTGCCGTAGTATGTACACGAATTTGTTTTTTTAAACAGTGAATTTAATAACTTTTTGAAGTTCCTTTACCTACTTGTGTACATCGAAGTCCCAAGTCTCCATCTCTGAAACATCGGATACTTTCCCTGCATAATTATTGCCAGAACTTAGGCAACGAACTTTTGGTTTGGAGTCTGATTAGTAAAAAAAAACAGGTTTAAATCTTGCACTTAGACCTAAAGCAGGGGCTGGAGGGTTTTTTTCTAACTCATGGATTCAGCCTTGCTGATTAAAAAGCCCCAACTGGATTAATTTACTCCTGGTAGATAGCGGAGGACAAAAGACTGAAATAAATTCTGTATGGGACCCTCAAGCTCCGAAATGTGCTTTTACTGTGGTTGTGCTACCTTCACTAGGATTGTAATTCCTGATGCTCTTTACGAGCCAGCTCCCATCAGGGAAGAGCACGCGCTTTTCCGAGGCCATTGAAGCCAAGACAGGCTTTGGCGCTGATTTGAGTGCGGTCTTCTGGACACCCAGAAATAACACCCTGCACCTTGGAGGTGGCAGGAGTGACCGCCATCTCCTGCGATGTCTCATGCAGCCCATCGAGGAGATGGAGTTTCACAAGGGATGCATCATAAGCTTTTCCTGGTGCCAAAATGTCCAGTCCAAATCCTGCGGCTGTTTGAAGGATCCGAGAGGGAGTCAAACGGCACCTCCTGGGTTGGCCAGCACGGAGCCTTCTTCCTTACAAAACCAGATGGAAACAGAGGTCTCGGGACGTATCGCTGCAAAACGGCCACGGCTCGAAGGGAAGGCTGCCAACAGTGTGCGTGTGCCTGTGTGCAAGTTAGACCAGTGCTAATGAAGTCAGGCATGACATCACGTCATTAGTTATATGTGAGCCAAATCCCAGGAGACTCGATTAAAAAGTTTCTCCCAGCCCTTCTGGGCCGGAGGAAGCTGTGGAGATGAGATGATTAATGGGTATTTTTGTTGACATAACAGCGGACACAAATGCCGATGCTCGGTCCTCTCAGCTTTCGGCATTCTTCTCTAAATCAATGACCCGTGGCATCCCACTTTCCACGTTTTTTCCCCCCAAAAATGTGTGTCTGACATAAAGACTATAAATTTGTTTCCATTACACTTTAATGCAACAATCCAGCCTCTTTATGGACCACTATGTATTCATGAACTCTGGTATTTAAAGGCCAAAGGTAACATATATGTGACAAGAACTGTAAGATAGCCTTGAGTACAGTGAAAAAAAGTCTACATTTGTTTACCTTCTGCATTAAGTAAATCTACTCTGTTGTTCTTTTTTTTTCGGTATTTATGAATTACAGAGCATAAAGTACTCAAGTATCTCAGGGAGACAACTTTCCCCAGCATAACCTGGGCTCCACAAAAATGTAGGGATTATCTGAATACTTTCCTTTCAGAGACCCCATTGCTAGAAACACACTTATTATTTCTCTCTGGGCTTTTCAAACCCTCACAAATGGTCTCCTCCCTAAGACCCCTACACCGTTTCCCTTCTGGTCTCCTGCTGCCGGGGCTGCTCCCCGCACCCGGGGACCCGACATCTCACAGGGGAGCCCGGCAGCTCGCAGGGCCGTAGCAAACGACTGTTAAATTAAATTATATAAGACTGAATACAGCCTATTCCTGGCACATTTCCAAGGACCATGCCATGGTCTGCAACGGCAAGGGACGTGCGCGGTGCCCTGTTCTTCTTTCCGGGAAGGCCACGGCGTTGCCTGCTTGCTTCTGGCTCAAGGCACCGTTATTGCTCAACCGCAGGGTAGTAGTGAAAATTTAAAAATACCAAGGTCAAAGTAAATAAAGGAGTTGTTAAGCTGTAATCTTTAAGGATACTTTAAAGATTCTTGTAGGCAAAGAGTGTATATAATATTTGCTCAGGAGTAGGTGTGTACCCGATAAAACGAGACGTTCTGCTGGTTAAAACAGCAATCTGATGACTCTTTCCCCCCGCCATACCTATCGGTCCTTTTCTTTACATCCCTCATGAATTTTTAAGCCTCAGCTACAGTATAATTGCAGACAATAAATCGGGTTTTATAATTGCCGAGTTTATTTTTGCTTTTCAACTGTAGGTTTTTGAGGGTAAATATTTGTCATTTCCAAAGGTTAGCTGGCAGCTGAAGAAACCACAACAGTATCACCGATCCAGGGGGGGAAATCCAGCCCTGCTGGAGTTCACAGGGTTTCGATTCCAATCAGCACATGCAATGCCGGGACAGGCAGCTGCTAATTCATATGTGCGTGGAAATCACACGCAAAATATTACTATGTAGTAAAGGGGGGTAAATTAGCATTTTAACGATGCTGCTTATGAAATGAAAGGAAAGCAAAAAGATCAACCTTGTGGAAGGTTTCTCTTGGTCCCAGGCTAGTGGCACCCAGCCAGCCCTTCTCTCACTGGAGCTCCCTTGGCCGTGGAAGCCCCCAGCCTCCCCGGTGGGGTGGCCACGGCACATGAGACAGGCACTGTCCCCGAAGCCTCGCGCTGAGAGTCTTGCGCTCTGCGCCTGTGTATCCTCCACAAAGTGCCATCCAGCACTCTCTGTAGCTGCTTTATCTCCTACTCAGCTGCTCTTCTCGCCTTCCTGGAGGTGGGTCTCCTGCTACCTGCGCTACAGTGAGGCGCAGATTGGGTGGAAGGAGGAAAACGGGGTGTAAAACCAACACTCAGAGCAGCAGCCCATGAGGAAGCAGCAGCTGCAGCTGCCAAATGTTGTATCATCAGTCCAGCAGTCCTTTTCTTCCTGCCATTGCCATAGTGTGGAAGCACTTGGTCCTATTTTCATGCATTTCTTTCAAAGTTGGTACCATGCGCTCACATTTGAGCTCTAGAGTCTCATTCCTGTGCTCAGTGCGTAGTGATGGGCTGCACTTTACGTCTCTGCATTGCTCAGCCCATTCCCACTGCAGCACATCACAAACATTTACTGTGTTGTAAATTTGCCGCCCAAGGCATCCAGATTAATGCCACTTAGCATCATCTTGGGCCTCCACCCAAGATGCGAGACCAAACAGCTTCAATTCGCCGGCCGCCGATGGAAAGCAGGTCGGCACCTTGGCAGCTCGTAGGGGAGCAGCCAGGAAGGACGGGGGCCATGGAGGTGGGTGCGCAGCCCTTGTAGAAATGACCAACCTTTACAACACATCTCTTTGCAGCTTTTATTAAGAAGTGTAGCCAACTACATTCTCATTTTTAATTGCCTTTTTTAATTGCCGATGAGCTTGCTGCTGTATTTTTCGTAACAGGCTTTGTAAATTTAATATTCTTGCCTCACCATGGTGTTGCCACTGCCACTAAATTTTCCATTGTGAAAAAAATCGTGCGAAAGCATTGTCTGAAACACAAAAAGCACCAACCTCAATAGGTTTGGGTGTAAAACTCAGCTGAAACCCGACCGAAACAGGACCAAATCTCTCCCTGAGCGGTGGGTTTAGCTCACTGACTGCAGGAGAATAGAAGAGCTTTAAGTGCTTGATATTTCCCCTGAAGGGGCTGAGGAATGCCAGAAATACCCACCACATCTAGTAGGAAAAGAGAGCATTTGGCTACACGTGTCAGGTGTAAAACACTTCACAGACTTCAGGAGAAAGGTATGCGAGTCTCGGTGAGCACTGTTGAAAACTATGCTATTAAAGGTACTGGAGTTCACTGCCTGCAGCTAGTTACACAGTTTGTGGAGAGGCTTTCTAATCTTTTAATTTTATATAATTATATTTGTTCGGGAATGGAAAGGGTGGGGAAAATTTGGGGATTACTTTGGCAAAGATTTTGGAATCGTAGTCGCCTCTAAGTTAACTGCCAATATTAATCTATCCTTTAATATTTTGAAACGACACTCCAGGTATGTCAAATCCCTGAAACCACAAAAATGTTGTTAGAGCAAAATTAAATATATGTGCGTAGCAATAAGTATTTTAAGAGAAAGAAAGGTTGTGGTGCATGCAGTGGCTTTTCTGCTTTATTGCCTTCACAGTTGCAAAATTAAAACATTCGTATTAGAATTTGGTGAAAATTTTCCCTCCAAATGAAATTTTCTCAGGAAATCTAATTTTTATGTAAATGGAGTTTTAGCCAAAAAGTCTTTCAGCAGGGAATTTTTTTGCCATAATGCACAAGGCTGACTGTAACACGTCCTGGTCAGAGAACCAAACCCAGAGGGAAGGAGAGCACGAGTCACTCTGCTACTGGTCCTGCGGGGCACCGCGTTGCCTGCTGGCCAGGCCAAATGGTCAGAGGTTTGGCTCACACGTTTGATAACTGTATTTCTGGTCTTTGAAAGATGAACATCTTTGGGGGGGAAAAATTGTGGTCTTGCAACAGACACAAATTACATTTATGCAAAAGAAAAATCCTAAGAAGTAGGCAAGGAAAACTTCACACCACCTATTTCAGGGCATCCTTTCTCATTTGTGAGAATGGCCATTTCTCCCAGTGTGTCCCACTACGCTTCCAGCGCGTCGTTCTGCTGCAAGGGGCTGTGGGGGAGGAAAAACGAGCATATCTCTGAGTCGTTGGTGTCCTCCTTTTATTTTAATGTTTTGAAATGATGGCTTTAAAAGAAAATCAGACAGAGACAGAGGCGTACTTTTTGCTCAGCCTCCACCTCAATTAAAATGACCGTTCTGAGTGGGTTTTTTAACCTCCTGGTTGCAAGACAGTTGTTATTACTTTAGAAAGCAATTATGCTCTGAATCATTTTTGCAATGAAGCACTCACAGCTGCTTAAACATCATTGTGAGCCAGGCACATCCCTGGGTACTTGGCCGGGCTGGAGTGCAGATGCTATAAGGAAAGTAAGAAAGGCCTGTTTGGCAAAACATAACACGAAACCAGGGTAGGTTGAATGATTAAGATACCTCACAAAAGTTAAAGTCATACAGTTTCTAAAGGGAGATTCTGGTCAGATTTATACAGGCGAGAGGGGAAAAAAGCCCAGAAACGTCACTGTCCCTAGGCAGAGCGGCGGTTTCGCAGGCATCTCCTGTGCCTTCGTCCTGCAGAGCTTTTGCACTCACAGACGCTCTCTCTTCCCCCACGGTGTTCCCCGCAGCCTGCTCCTGCCACCCCCTGGGATCGGCCGCGCTCCCCCTGGGCCCCCACACCTTCTGCGACCCCAGCACCGGCGACTGCCCCTGCAAGCCCGGCGTGGCGGGGCCCCGCTGCGACCGCTGCCTCCCCGGCTACTGGGGCTTCGGTGCCTACGGCTGCCGCCCCTGCGACTGCGCCCGCAGCTGCGACCCCCGCACCGGCGACTGCCGCAGCAGCAGGTGAGTTGGGGGGTCCCGGCCATCCCCCCCTAGCCTCAGCAATCCTCCCACAATCTCCATCCCAGGGAAGGCACTGCTCTGACCCAATTTATGCATGGCACACAGTCTGAAAAATATCCGTTATATAAAATGTTTGGGGTTTGGTATGGTCAGGAATTGGGGATGGAGCGGGAGCTGAGGCTGTGGTTCACCTGGGTGCCTGGCACGCTGTGGCAGGGCGCTGGCAAGGTTGGATTATCGGCTCTCAGTGCTGGTGTTAATGCATGGGGTGTTCTCCATAACCTTCACCGTTGTTGCTTCCTCTCCATGAGCAAAATGTGAGACTCTGGGAGACTGGAGCGAGAGGAGATCAAAGGGTTAATATTGTTGCTGTTGCAACTCAGCTTGCGTTGACTGTGCTGGACTTAGAGTCAGGCTCTGACTTTTAGAAGATCATAGAATCAGAATATTTTGGGTTGGAAGGGACCTTTAAAGGACATCTAGTCCAACCCCCTGCAATGAGCAGGGACATCCTCAACTAGATCAGGTTGCCCAGAGCCCCATCCAGCCTGACCTTGAATGTTTCCAGGGATGGGGCATCTACCACCTCTCTGGGCAACCTGTTCCAGTGCTTCACCACCCTCATTGTGAAAAACTTCTTCCTTATATCTAGTCTAAATCTCCCCTCCTTTAGTTTAAAACCATTACCCCTTGTCCTATCACAGCAGGCCCTCCTAAAAAGTTTTTCCCCATCTCTCTTATAGGCCCCCTTTAAGATAGCACATTTTAATAATACCCCACTCTCCGGATCTTATATGTTGCTTTTTTTTACCATGCTGGGGATATTTGTAGCATATAAATGCCTATAATGCTTTTTAAACCCCAAATGGATTCATGACCCACTCTGACAACACTCAACCCGTTCACGTTCCAAAACTGCCCCTTGCATTTAACACCACCAAGACGCGCAGTCACATTGCTCCCAGAGGACGGGTTGGCAGTGGCCCTGCTTCCCGCCGGCTCCAGGAGGAAGGCTGACCATCTCCCTTTCCCCCCAACAGCTCGGATGTGACCTGGCACAACGAAGCACCTCCTTTCCAAGCGGTGCTCAACGAGAGCGAGCCCGCCTGGGACTGGGAGGACGAGCAGGGTTTCTCGGCGCTCCGGCACTCCGGTAGGACGGCAGCTTCACGTGTGTTTCCCTGCCTCATCCCTCCCACCAGCAGCCAGCGTGGATACATTCTGCACCGGCTTGTAATTAGCGCCCTGGGGAGGGGGTGGACATTGCCCCGTTAACGTCCTGCGCGACCACCTCCTTCTCCTCCACGAGCTAGCAGAGCCTTACGGCTCGTCACATCAATGTGAGGATGTGCAAACTCTCTGTAGGGAGATGCTCCACGCTGAAAGTCTTCATCCAGCATTTAGCTGTCAGTTAGGCAAGAATTGCCTGCCTGAATTTGCAGCCCCAGCTCTGAATTTCAAGGCTGAACACTTTATTTTATCCGTTATGTTTTAAATGTGTCTTTATATTCACTAGAACTACTACACGTTGGACAAACCGGCAACATTATTAGGAGGATGGTTTTTGCCGCTTCACAGACAGGGAATTGGAAATTTCCAAATAAAAATTTATTTCCCCGATACCCACAACAATTTTGGCATCAATTGCAGCTTACGAAGCAATTCGAGATCGCCTAGCATTTCAGCTATGGTTTCGGCTGGGGAAGCTATTTCCCCCCTGGTCTGGAGGAGGCGGGTGCTGCGTGAGGTTGCGGCGAGGCAGGTTGGCCTCGCGGCGCTGTGTCAAGCCGCCCTCCCTTGCAATCGCCGCATGCAAGCAGGCAAGCGTCATTTCCTCCATTTTCAGAAAGCCGCACGATAAAATCTCGCAGATAGAATGATTGAGTTAATTGAGGGGAAAGCTCCATCATTTGTCTGGGCAACTTCATTTTAAACGTAAATAAGTATATCATGTTATTCTTTGTTCTAAGATCACGGAAGTCATTAATCTGCCTTAACCTCTGCAACATTTCCTTTTAAAATTTTGTCTGGTACATTACGATGTGGAAAATACCGCGGGGAAAGACATGCGTGTTATTTGCATCCCGAAGCAAAATAATAAGGCCTTTGTTTCCCTTCTCTTCAAATTGTAAACAAGGAACAATTGCCCTTGGACTAAGATTGTATATTCAGCCTGGATCTGAAAATAGGGGTTTTTTTTTGCATGGGGCTTGTGGAGCATGTGAAAACCTCTGGCAGGTCCCGGGCTCTGCTCACGAAGGCTCCCGTTTTTAAGTACAATCCACAGCCATTTGCTTCCTTCTCTTTCCCCAGGTAAATGCGAATGTAAGGAGCAAGTTTTAGGGAATCCCAAGGTCTTCTGCGGGATGAAGTACACCTACGGTGAGTTGTGGGTGAGGTGGCAGGGGCATAAAGGGGGGTGCTGCGAGGCAGTGCAGGAGTGTAAAGCGTGAGAGGTGCTGCTGTGTGCACCGCTCTGTCCCGGCAAGCCCATGGACTACTTAATCTGGGGGCAGATCTTTGCCCTTTCCAAAATGTATAGATATCATGGTGCTAAGTCAAGGTGGGTGAAGCATCTTGCTCTGTTACCCACCTCTCTTGCTACCAAAATGCCCTTGTGCCAAAATCATGGGAGGACAAGAACTGGAAGTGTCCCTGAGAAGCTGCCTAGGTCCAAGAGAGGCTACAAAGCACTGTTACAGGGCACGGTCTAGAAATCACTAAATCTGAATTACACTGAACGTAAGGAGGGACAGTGATCACCTCACAAGAAAAACTCTGGCAGCCACTGGGAGCTTCCCCCTGTCAGCAAAGCTCAGCTGTTGCAATGGGGTGACGTACATGGTCTATGTGCCTATTGGATTTAAATGAATGAGAGGAAGCACTTTGTATCCCAAGACCTCTCCAGTGCGTGCCAGTGAACCACCTCCTTCATACCACAGCAGAGCAAGGAATGCTCCGTGTGGCACTCCCTTCCTTTGCAGTCTTCCAGGGGTGTCTTGCACCTGTTTCGTCTTACACTGAAGTTGAAAATGCACAGAGAGATAACCTCTACCTCTGCAGGCTGTGGAGCAACCCACAAAGGGAAGTTCAAGGGGCCGCCAGCTGTTGAAATATAGCCTTGGTTTAGTGATACTAGGAAAAAATCTGATTTTGCTTTGCTTTGCTCCCTGGCGGCGATAGCGACTGTGTGTAATCTTGCAAAAGATAAGAAATTTGAAAAAAAAAAAAAAAGTCACAAAACCCCGAAGTTCGTAAATCTTATCTAAAGTGCACTCTGGCTTCCCACTCTTTCATTACTCAACATGCAAAGGTGTCAGCTAGACTGGAGAGACAGATGAATTATGGGGCTCATCATGAGCTTCAGGAGGCCATACTGTAGGAGGAGAGGTTTCCCTGAGCTTCCTAATGTGCAGCGCTAATAAAGCATGACCATATGGTGATACCTACCAGCGTAGGCATCAGTGCAGTCAAGAGGAGGCTCACGCATGGGACCTGAGCCCTGAGCCTCCACCGCTCAGGGGCTCAGCAGGTGGGATACCAGGCAGCGGAGGTGTGCCTGTGGGTATCCGCAAGCTCAAAATACTCCGCGATTTGCCTCAGTCCCCACCAATGTTTCAGTCTCCACCGTTGCATTTGGATTTGGCAGTTCTGCAAAGCGGGAGGACCAGCAGCAGAAGTGCTCACCAAGGTGGGATGAGGGCAGCCCCTCACGCCCCTGCCTGCTGCCTGGCCTGCCTGGGCTGAGGCCAGCAAAGCCTCCAAGTTGTCCCTAAAAGCAAGGCTTTCCGCTTGATTTCCAAAAGTGCTAAGGAAGCCAAGGTCTTTGCTGAGGTCTGGGGGAAAATGGGGCCCTCACAAGTTTTGAAAATCAGGTCATTGGACCTTTCCTGCTGCCCACATGGCAGGTCCAAGGGCCATGGCCAAACCAACCAGCAGCATTCTTGCCCATGGGTACAGGGACATATGTGCTTCCCCGGTGTCTGCGCTGACCCCGGGCTCCCCAGCAAGGAGCATCGGGCTAACTCCAACTGTAACGAAGTAACTGTCCTCACTGCTTTGCCCAAACACCCCCATTAGACCAAAAAAAAGAGAGAGCACTGTAAATAGTTTATATATTCCTGGTTTTCAATTTGTGTCTTCCCAGTGATCAAGACGAAGATCTTGTCAGCTCATGACAAAGGCTCCCATGCAGAAGTCAACGTGAAGATCAAGAAAGTCTTGAAATCTACAAAGCTGAAGATCCTCCGGGGCAAAAGGACGCTCTACCCTGAATCCTGGACTAACAGAGGCTGCACTTGCCCCATCCTCAATCCCGGTAGGTTTGACTCCCTGAGCAGTACCTCCCTACCACATTTACACAGATTTCATTCCCGCCCCTCCGTCCCCTCATGCCGATGAGCAGAGATTGCAGCCCAGTGTTGATTAAATTATTGGCTGTTACCTCATTTGGATTCCAACAGCAATCTCCATCAAATTTGAATTTTGTAGAGAAAAACTTGGTTCATTCTATAGACTTTCAAACTTAAAATTCTCTTCATGAAGCATAGTAACAGTCTTAGAGCTATACCAGTCTCAGTCTGTTCCCAGAGGGAGGAAGGTGCATATCACGACTATATGACATATCTTTTCGAAACTAATGCTAATTTGAATCCATAAAAACACATTTAAATCTAATCTGAGTCATGATATTGTACTGAAGTTTTAATCTAAATTCAAGGGAAGGTGTCTCTTTGAAAGTAACACTAATTTGAATCTACAAGATTTGGAAGAGATTTTCTTACGCAGTGAGAGGGCAGCTTTGGCTTCACAGTTTTTTCTCATCTTCTTTCACTGAAATGGAGTATAACCAGTGGTGGCTAAACAGTGCGTGCAGTCTCCAGCACAGATGAGGAGATGCAGACGCAGGGTTTTCTTCAACAGAGCAAAACTAAGCTCCAGCTGACACACCTTTCTTTACAACTGCGAGATAAACCAACAGTTACCGACTAATTCAGATTATTCAGATTAATTCAGACTAATTCAGATTCAGGTTTTCTTTCCGTAAGGCACACACATCACTTGGAAATCACTGATCAAAATGTTGGCTTCAGTGCTGAGACGTCCTTTACGTGTGCAGCATTAGGAACTTCCTTTGGGGGAAAGGGCTGTCTGGGAAGCTGGATCATGCAGAAAGGTTATTCATTGATGAGGTGTTTGCAGTCTTCTTTCATCTCCACCGGAGTGACTGTCTTTGGCTTTGAAGACAAGCTGCCGTGATAGCACAGCTGTAGTTGGGAAGTCTTGTCAGGTGCAAGGGTCGGATGAATCAGCAGCATTAGGCAGGACTTTACTGTTTAAGTGCGGTAAGGCTTTGGATATTGGTAAAACACCATAAATCTATAATTAAATAGATACAGCTGGCTTATTTTTCCATATGCAATGCAAACACAAGCAAGAAAGCCCAGATGCAGCTGCCTTAATATGAACCTGGAGGAATGCCGTGGAAGCTGTCAGGCACTGATCGTGCAGGGCAGCCCTGCACCTGACATGCAGCTTTGTGACTCCACTAACTGCAGAGGAGCTTCACCGATTTTCCCCAGCAAAGGAAAAGACAGCAGTGACCATAGCACCCATGAAGATCGCTTGGCCATCAGTGGAAGGGTGGAGGTGCAATTGCCTTCAGAAACAATCCAGGCGTCTGACACATCAGGTGTTGCTCCCTTGCCAGCTCTCATGATTTACACTGCAAAGCTTGGTACTGTCTTGAAATGCAGCTCCTGGAGTCCCATGAGTATAAATTAATCTCAGCTTTCATGTTGGAAAGAAATTGTGAATTATAGTTCTAAGAGGAAACTTGAAAACATCAATTGAGTGCATCTTTAAGATTCAATCATTTCAAAGGGAAAAAAAAGGCATCTGAAATATTTTTTTAAATTTCATGGTTTTCTTTAGCTACCATATTCATTTCTGGATGGTCAGCAATACTATATTAGCAGATTTAACCCTCTCTCAGAGTAAGAGCTTGTGGCCTCCAGATGAATAAACAACAACAACAGACGGATAAAAAGCCAAGCTGACATAAAACAATTTCCTGACGTATAGCTATAATGGAAACTGCAAGCATTTATCAAATCTCCATGGGCAGTTTTCAGATGATAAATATGCTTAAGTTCCTACGAGAGGGTATTCGCTACCCTTGCACACCTTCCCCTGTGCACGCACCCAGAGAGGCAGGTGGGACTTCTGGGGGGACACTGAGCTGAAAGGTTTAAAGGTCTCAGCTGTCCGCAGGTGAACAGGAGCCCCTTCCCCTCCTCAGCTCTGCCAAGCACAGACACAAATAAGCAGAGACCTGCCTGCCGGCGACACAGGGCAAAACTCACGGCCTCGAGTTCTGGCTTGCAGCATCTCAGTTTGATTCCTTTTCTTTTTACACCTCTGTAACATCTGGCTGAAAATCTAGAAAGCCCTACTGAATCAGCAACCACAGCGATATTTGCTTGCTCTCTGAGTGTGCGTGCCCTCATTTCTCTCTCAAGGGAGATAGATTTAGGAGCCTTGAAAAGTGATGCTTATAACAGCAGGATTGACATGGCCAAAATGAATGTCTTGCAAAGAGTGTATGTATCTGCCGCACACATATCTCGTGTTTACTTGGCAGAAGAGAGGATGTGTGTGCCCAAAAACTCAGATGAAGTAGATAACAATTTGTATTGAATTAAAGAAAAACATGCTTGGCCTTTAACTAGGGGACACTCTCCCTTTATTCTGAACTACAAAATGAAAACCCAAGAAAACATGAGCAGACCCCTCGCCGTGGCCAGGGTGGAGCTGGGTGACCGAGAGGACTGGGAGACCCATCTCCCCCAGGCTAGTTCGTACCACCACGTGGAGCTCCCCAGACAAGTGCGAGGAGGAGAGGGTACAGGGGAGGTCTCATGCTTTCTGTACCCCAAGTGGGCTGCAGTGGGATGCTGGCCCTGGCAGGGAGCTCATCCTGCCATGGGAGGAATTATCCTCCTTGTTATCCCAGTTTATGGCATGTTCATGGCCCATTTAGGCTGTTGGGATCTGTGGTAGTGTTTCTTTAGCTAATTCAAGCCGAAGGCTTCACCTCGTTCCCCCGCTTAGCAATTATTGCCCGGCTCCAAGCGTTCTTTGAGTCGTGCCCTGAAAGCCAGGACGCCTGGTCGAGCCCTGCGGCGAGGCACTGCGAGGCTGCGCTCCAGCCCTTTCTGGCAGCATCTAGGCACCAGGCGAGGCTTCGCCAGAAGCTGCTGTCAGGTTTCTAAAACATCTGTTGAAGGCAGAAGTTAATGCAGCTCTTTTCAGCGTGACTGCCACCCCCTCAGGCTCTTGTGGGGTGCTCATGCCGGCAAATCTAGTATTGCCTCTCATCAGGGTCTGGCATGCTTTTGCCTGCAAGGGCGCACTGGCCATTTTGAGCAAGAGACCAGCACTGCGCCATCCTGTGCTGTCATTGCTGGAACGCGCTGGACTGACCAATTTCCAGGCCCAGGGAGAGGTGAGGCAGGTGGCTGCCCAATGAAGGTAATAGTGGTTCACAAATGAGGTATAAAAACTTGTAGCGCCGCCCCAACACCTCAGCTTCCATTTACATTTAGAAGCCAACAAAATCAAAGTTTGTATGCTGCATGTCACTGACAGATGTGCCACAGAGGTCGTTTTTCCATAGATACAGGGAGAGGTATAGATATACAGATAGAGGAAAGAATCAACCTGCATAAATATTTCTTCATGTAAGTGCTTTTTTACATGGGACTAGATATCCAGGCAACGTCAATAGGCCTCTTGAGCATAACGCTGTGCAGTCCCTGACCACTTTGCTGGTTTGCAGGCTTGGAGTACCTTGTGGCTGGACACGAGGATGTCCGAACGGGCAGACTCATTGTCAACATGAAAAGTTTTGTCCATCAGTGGAAGTCGGCTCTCGGAAGAAAGGTCCTGGAGATTTTGAAAAGAGACTGCAACTAGAGGTGCGCGACCGCCTAGGGCATTTCTTTATGCATAAAATGCAACAGCCTTCACAGAGAGAAGACCTCTAGAATGAAAACTGGAATGTAAGAAAATAGTGCCAAAACGTGTAGCGAGACATTCAGAGTTGTAGGTGCTGTCTGATTTAGCCCTTCCTGGCCCATGTTCATTCACTTGCCTGTAGCTTCCTTGCCAGGTGCTCGCCTGAGCCCAGCTCATCGTTATGTTGAGGGAAACAAAAGGAAGGGTGGACGCTTGTCTCACTCCAGGGCGATGTTGGAGCAACTCCTATGAAGCCACTGATCGCCCTAGACTAAATTGCCACTCTAGAGAGGGAAAGCGTGCCCACAAGCTACAGCTGAGAAGCAAAACACCACTGCCAGTGCTGCCAGCATGGATCTTGAGTGACTTCCAGAGGCTCCCGGAGGATGCTGTGGGGAAGGCGATGGCCGCAGCGGCAGGCAGGCGCTGGTAGCAGTGTGGCAACGACGACTGCTCTTTTAAAACACCCCCCCCCAGGTTAGGACATGGCACCTGTCAAAGAGAATCGAGCACCGCATGCTTTTAACCTGGTCACCCCGCTGAATGTTTTGGGCACTACGTTCTCTGCCAGTGCTGGTGAGGATGGAGCTGCTGGAGTGAATGGAATCCCCCTGCCTTGGCACAAGCGCGGCACGGGGCAGAGGCCGGCTCTCCACCCACT
Source organism: Phoenicopterus ruber ruber (assembly GCA_009819775.1). Classification (NCBI taxonomy): domain Eukaryota; kingdom Metazoa; phylum Chordata; class Aves; order Phoenicopteriformes; family Phoenicopteridae; genus Phoenicopterus; species Phoenicopterus ruber. The sequence continues at coordinate 52,327,401 of CM020215.1, read as the reverse complement.
GCACGGCCACAGAGAAGAGCCGACTCCGAAGGGTGCAGCACCTCTGAGCTTTTGTCCTTGAAGTGTTAAAAAATGAACCTAGCCCTAGTGTAAATATTTCATTGTATAAAGCACTTTACTACCTGCCACTTCACGGTGCGGGAAGTCTAATTGTGTTGGGGAAAGAAGAGGTTGAAGGTGGCACATGAAAAAGACTCCCTGAAACAGAAGCACTCCCGAAGACACCGCCCAGTTGGACGGCGTTAACGGTATAAAGGGAACGGCCAGCCTAGCACTGGCCACTCAGAGTATCCAAGGATACAATCTGAAAGATTAAGTATTTGCACTGAAGTCCCAGCTTCAGACCAGCACTTGGACCCCGTGGGCAGGACTCCAGCGAGACGTCGCAAGCAGCGTGAGAAGAAGAAGAGACTTTGAGACGAAAAATGCAATTGCCGCGGAAGAAAAACTCTGCCTGCAGGAAAAGGAGTGGATGTGGAGAACGGAAAGGACTCACGTTTGCGTATCACAACCCAGTGATTCATGGTGGGCCTGGAGTTTATTTTATTTTTATGCTAGTATTTAAAACTGAACATTTTATTTGTTTTCTTCTGTGTTATTGTTTGCAATATATATGGCCATTATACTTCCTCATTAACACCAGTATGGAATATAGCACAGTTTACTACAGTTTTCAGCACTAAAATATATCTTTTCTGTAAAGCATCTTTAAACCACATTGCATAGAGTGTATTTTGTTCATGAGTGTGAGGGGAAAGAAAAGGAAGACATACAACACCAGAAAAGCCACGAGGCTACCGATCCACTTTACGTATGTATTTTTCTTTCAAGGTCCTGTGGACTCACAAAAAAATTGATACTATTTTGGTAATTTGTTTTTATATCTCATGTATGTAATAAATATAATATGATTTCAACATCTTCATCTCCTGTTACTCCTTACGCCACTGGCAACGCAGTCTTCATGCCTGCACTAGAGAGCACTGCAAAGATGGAGCTGGGTGGGACAAGCTGCCATGAGGGATATTTTCCTCTCTGGGGGATAATATTCACCATATGGTAAAATGCCAAGTAGCATGGATGGCTCACAGAAATCCCATTTCACCTCTGTTTTGGGAGGCTTATAAATTCTTCTCATAAGAAGGGGAATTATACGTAAATATTTTCAAAGCTGGCCAGATCCTTGCATCCACACAGGCCTGATGGCTGAGCTGCAGAGGAGTTACCCACAAAAAGCAAGCCAGGGATGGTGGAAATCAGGCTCACTCCCTACATTTGAAACATTTGAAACTGTAAAGGGAAAAAAAAAAGGCTGTGGGAAATGAGCGCTGTGGCAAAAGGTCTATAAAAACACCGCAGAGTGAAGCCAAGCATCAGAAATGAGCAGCCAGGGGGTCGAGGCGTAACCCGCAGCGCGGGCAGCACCTCGCCGGGTGGGCGGTTAATCAGTGACTGCCGAGGCACCACGCTGCGGCAGCACCCATCGCCCTGGCGGCTGGAGGAGAGGGCAGGGAAAGACTCCTCCTGTGGCGACGCTTGGAGACTAAGAGCCTCCAGCATCTCCGTTTTGATTTAAAACTTTGCGCTTTTACCTGCTTGACATTATTTTTAGCTTAATTTTATTTTAATGCCATTAAAACTGCATTTGCAATGGCTAGTTGAATAACGTAGCATCGTGAAAGCTGGAGGGTGTGAGCGGAGAGGCCCACGCTCCCAGCCGGCTCGAGCACCGCAGGGAAATGGGATGGCTCCGGCACTGGATGCTGCTTACGGCATCTTGTTTGACCCTCGTCCTAACCTTGGGTCTGGGCACTGGTGGTTTTATGAAGGAAAGGGATTAGCTTCCGTAGGGCAAATCTGCCCATGAGAGGTTTCTGTGAGGGGATTTTGGCTGGGAGGAGAAATGTCCCTTTACCGTGATCAGGCAAGGTGGATATCCCTCCATCCATGTGAGATCACCTCACAGTGGCAAACCGGCCAGCCAAGCCCTTCTCAGCGAGAAAAGCTTGTTTGGACAGGAGATCTTTGCAACTGAGTGGAAGCAGCCTGCCTGGTTTAGCTGTTTAATCCCATCTGTTACATGTATAAGAATAGGATGTCTTTCCCTGCCCACCTGAAGAGTAGATTTATTGCTTGACGACTCCAGGAGTAGCAATGCTGGTCCTGCTGTGTGGTCCTGTGTCCCAGTCCTGCTGTGTGACAAAAATCAGTGGCAGAAAAACCAACCTGGTCATAATCGGAGCTGGCAGTAACATCCACAAAAGGGTCTTTTCTTCCAGAAATACCCCTCTGGCCTTACAGACAAGAGTTGCTGATGGAGGCAAAGCTGGCAACTTCACCAGAGGCCAGGCTGCCCCTGGTTGTCAGGCATTGGAACAGGCTGCCCAGGGAGGTGGTGGAGTCCCCATCTCTGGGGGTATTCAAAAGGCGTTTAGACGAGGCCCTAAGGGATATGATTTAGTGGGGGACTTGGTAGTGATAGGTTAATGGTTGGACCCGATGATCTCGGAGGTCTCTTCCAACCAGAACAATTCTATGATTCTATGATTCTCTGGACTGTGCTGCTACTGGTGAGAGGAAAGCAGAGGTGGGTGCCAGGGTTTTGGGGGCCAAAGTGGTGGCAGCAGCACCAGGAGCTGCAGCAGCTCTGCCCAGAGCATCCCCACGCTGTCCTCATGCCTCACCTGCACCTAAAGAGCAAGGACCTCCCTGCCACTGAAGCATGGTGGAGTCTTCAAGCGTCCCCATTTCCAATGCAGGAGGCTAGATGTAAGCAGTGGCTGGGGGTCAGTGACAGGGGCTAGGGCTGGCTGCCAGAGACCCCGTGCTCCTGGTTCTGTTGGCATTGCAGGAGTGACTGTCAGCTGGCGACATGCACTTGGGTTGGAGGAGGTCAAGCGGGTGTGTTGGAGCCAGCTGCCACCGCAGCACCGACCCTAAGTAGACATGGCAAAACCAGCCCTTCCAGTGTGTCTGCGTATGATCCAAACCTGCATTCCCCCACGGCACTCACAGGAGACCTCTTCTGCTCTTTCTGGTGTCTTCACACATGAGCTCTGAGCAGACGTTTCAGTGCAGAGAAGGGAACGCCCAGCCCCAACAACAAGTTTTCAGTCCCTCCTTGCACTCTCCATGCCCAAATCCTGTGCCATGAGGGTTGTCAGGACCAGGCACTAAGCTAAGTCCATATGCTGCTGTGCGAGTGACGCTTTCTCCAGTCCTCTGCCACCACTGCTACTTGTGGAAGAAAGCAGGACGAGCCACCCAGATCTGCCCATCAGTTTTCACTAACCCGAAGCCGGGTGCTTGGAGGAGACTGTACTCAGAGATGTCCCACATCCTCCCTCGGGGAGGTCACCTTACGCACCCGATTGCTCGCTAGGAAACATCTGCAAATGGGGCGAGCACTCCCCGGCTCTGCAGGCCCTGCGGGATGGGTACCTCTGCCCAGCCCGTTCATCAGCAAGCAGGAGGTGATGGGACAGAGGTGTTTAGGTGCAACATCTGCTTTTATTCTGTTAAAGAGCATTTTTCTCTTTGGGCCACCTCAACGGACACCAACCATGCCTACAGGCTGCGAGCGCAAGGAGGGATGGGGGAGAAGCTGCCAGCAGCCCCAGCCGCATCCTTCCCCGCAGCAGCAGCTGGCTGTAGGGTGACTGGGCAGCCCATGGACCCCAACAGCATGTCCCATCGTCTCCCAGGTGGTGCTACTGCTGGGGGCCTCCTCTGTCCTCAGCACCTCCCAGACCAAGCCCTGGCGAGCTGCAGAAGTGGTGTCCCATCCTGCCATGGCAAGAGCCGGGAGAGGGCTCGGGGCTGTGCCGGCTGCACGTGCGTGGGGCCCGTCTGGCCAGCCGTCACTCGCCCCAGAGGAACGCGATCTTCCAGTCACAGTGGAAAATTACAGGCGTGTTTAATATAGTTGCTGCAGCGGGCTAATCTTCTGGGATATGACCATGTTGCTGAAAATGACTGAACATCTGGTACTACCGGCCTGCCTAAATGGAAAGCCGGGCTGGTATGGGTAAACATAACAACTTGGGAACAAATAGCTGCAGTGTGGTTTTTTTTTTAATCTTTATTTTTAGTTATCTTATTGACTTCAGTATCAACACTGGATAGAATAAACATCTCAAAAATGTCCAGTGGCTGCTGCCCCAGCATCCAGAGGAGCCCTCTCTCCAATAAGGCAGGAGGAGATCAGCTGCCTGCAGGTCTTCTGGGCTGATGTGTTGATTTTTCAATGACGGTGTTTCCAAAGCATGCCCTTGCCCAGGGGTCACAGCTTCTTGCCGCTCTTTTCCCACAGTTGAGCACAGAAACATCACGGATGCCTTTTATTGCTTCAAGGGAAGGCAATGAGGCCTCGGCAAGGCTCGCAGGCTGGGAAATACTCTATATATGGGAAACTTGTTGGCATATCGAAAACGTTAGCGTGGCCGAGAGGCCAATGTGCCGTGGCAGGCATTGGGAGAGCCGCTCTGTGTGCCCAGCCCAGCTCCAGGCTGCGCCCGTCTCCTCACTTCTCCGTCACTCCAGTGGCTTCTTTGGAGCAAAAAGCTGGGCTGCTCACAGAGGTGATGTGCTCACAGATGTCATGTGCTCACAGACGTGATGTGCTCACAGATGTGTTGCATTCTTGCTTAAGCCCAAATGATGCACGTAGGCCAGGGAGAATTTTGTCACGCCCAAGTCTTGTTCCCTGCAATGTGATCTGCAGTTCAAGGCATCTCAAAGCTCTACCTGGACACTTTCTCAGCAGTAGAAGAGGCATGAAAGAAGTTTATCAGGCTGCTGCGAGATCTGGGGAGGTGTAGGTGTGGGTGCAAGCGTGTGCATGTGTGTCCCCACGGGACTGGTCGCCGCTTCATTTCCCAGATGTTTTCTCTGCTCACGTCTCTGAGCTCCCCCTGACTGGGCAGGTTGCTCACACTGCCAGGATTTCTTTCTTCAGTCTCTTCTCTCAGTCTTATACACAGAAGTCATACACGCTTACTGAGCACAGGACAGGGATTTTCAGCCATCTGGAAATCAGGGCTGGCAAAAGGCCCTCAGATCTGTATGAAAATTGCTGAGAAGAATAAAATTGCTTCCTAAACCCAGCATTAGTGAAGTTTCCCTCAACTGACTTGCTGCGGACGTGGATATGCACCCCTTTCAGCAGGTGCAAAATGCAGTCCAGCTCCAGGCTCTGAGGTACTGAAACACAGGAAAAACGGATCAAAACCAAGCAACTGTCCATTAGGCTGACGTCAACCTGGAGTAAAGAATATTCACCACTGTATTTCCCATGCCTGATTCACACATGTCATCCCTGCCTGGTTCAGTAGGAGATATTTCTAACATTATAACCTTAAAATGCATAGCTGTAAAAAACGTGGCTGCTGTCTGCTCTTTATCAGAACTGGTTCTCCTCTCCTTTGTCTGCATCAGGTGCAACTCGCATCTGGACCTTGAGCATTTGTGCAGCCTCTGTGTGGTCAAATCTGCTGCATAATCTCTACTTGGGCTTTACCTGAATAACAGCTGTAGGAAACATTATTTCAGGTACACAAACAAGGACTGGAGATTCGCCCCACCTAAGGTGAGGTGTCGGTGGCAGGTGAAGTTGTGCAGAGATCCTCTCATCTCCCCAGCGTTGCAGAAGAGACCCAGGAGTACCCCGAGGGGGCCATTACAACCGCCCAGCTGCCCCGCAGGGACAGGTCAGGGGGCAGGAAGATGCACAGGTACTTTTGTAGCTCAAACAGCATCACCAAGATGCTCTTGCCAGAAGAGGAGGGGATTAAACCCACCCTCCATAGGGGCAGGGAAGTTAAACGGAGCAGAGGCCCAAGCGGGGATGTCGGCAGCATCCTTTGCCGCCTCTGCAGCTGTGGGCAAACGCAGGGACAAGGGACCCCAGCAGTGGGAGACGAGGAAGCCTCAGCCATCGCTGCCACCACCCCTTGCTTGGCAAGGCTGCCCAGACCTGGTCAGCCCCTTCCCCAAAGAGAGCTGCAACGAGTGCTCGCTTCTTGACCTGCAAATGAGGTCCTTGAAAAGGCCCCCGGAGCCGCTGGGGTGACTGGAACAGGGAGGCTGATTTGAGGGAGCCCCAGCCTGGTCACTGCCACGTATGCAGCTGGCAGCCACCTAAGGAGTTTGAAAATGCTCACATTGAGCTGTGTATGCAAACTAAATGTGCCCAGAGCTACTCTGCAGTGCAAACAACCCCTGTCTGTGCCATCAAACACCTCCAAAACAGACATTTCGGGAGGGACGCTGGCCTTCGGCAGCCCCCAGGGCCAGGGGGTAGGGAGGGGACAAAGTGGTGCAGGCCAGAGCTGTGCCAGGAGCCACGCTAACAACTTGGCGGTGCAGATGATAACCTTCCAGCGCCCGGAAAAGTTTCTGAAAACTATGTAATTTATTCGCATGTCCGTAACGCCGGAGAAGCAGCACATCCTGCCCCGTAACTTGGCCTCGGCTACAGCCAACAACTACAAAGGCAGGAGGAAAAAAACAACAAGAAAACAGAAGCCAAGTTATGCAGCAGAGGGGGAAAAAAATATTTCCCTGGTCACAACGGGTGACCGACAGAAACCCCAAAAGGCATTGTAAATACAATGCAATGCAGCGCAAACAAACAGCCTGGCCTCGGCGCTCCGAGGAGCCCGACGCCCCGCGGCAGCGCTCCGGGGACCGGGGACGGTGCCGGTGCCGGTGGGATGGGCCAGCACTCCCAGTCCTGCTCCGGGACGTAAACAGGACACCCCACCCCGGGCTGATACGGATCAGCTGGACGGGGCAGAAGAGGGAAGAGGCCAGGCCCTCGCTGCGCCCCGGTCACCTCTGAAATGACAAAGCAATATTGCAAATGACAAAATACAAGCAATATCGCAAAGAGCTTCAAGACCAAAGGGCGAGAGGAGGAGACATCCCGGGGGACTTCTGCTGCAGATTGCAGCGGGGTCTGCTCCCTCGTCCGCTCTCCGTGCTGGTGACTATTTAACTTTGACACATTAAAAGCAATAACGACCAAATTCTTCTGAGCAAAAAAGCACTTATAATTGGATAATGGCCACTGAGCATCAGTAGCTGGGCTGCCTAATGCCTGAAGGAAAGCACGAGAATTTTTTTTCCACCCACAGACGTATTATGAAGCCAACAAGGTCCTGCTCTCTGCAATTCCCATTAATTTTACTGCTGGGCTTGAAGATTTATGACGGCTTTGTCTGACATTCACGAGGCAGACAGGTATTGTTACATGCCAACATAACCCAGGTAGCAGCCACAGGTTGTTCTCCACAAATGACTGCACTCCAGTCAGCTTTGGAAAACTCCCGGCTTTTGTACAGGGAAATACTAAATAAATGAGAATCACTCTAAATTCCAGTCTCCCTTTCCACCCTCAGGGAAGCCCTACACATGCCAGAGAACAAGGATCGCTGCTCATCCTGTATTCAAACAGCAGGCAAGCTTAAATCCTTAGAAATCCTTGAATGCCCGGCAGATGATGACATACACCAAGGACATACCATATCTGTCATTTAAACCCTCTGTGATTTGGAAAAAATCAAACACGCAGCAGTTATATTAGCCAGGAGCAAAGGAGGAGTGACCAGCTGGCATCCTCATTCTTCTCCTTCCAGGACTCCGTTTTCTCTAGCTGTGCAGAGTCTTTTTTTTTTTTTCCTCTATATAACATCCAAAATAGAGAGAAAACAAATAGAACTAAAATAGCAACAGTACAGGAGAAAATACCATCAGGAGTTCCTGTTCACAAGGCTATCCTGGCATTTATCTGGGGCTGTTGACATATTTAATAGCCACCCTGTCTCTGCCAGCTGGATGCCAGCTTCAAGCTTGAATCCACAACTGAGATAACTTCTTGCTTCATGTTACAGTTTCTGCACTGTTATTTTTCCTGTAGTGTGACTTAGCAGCGTAGCGTGTTCTAGGGGACAGCTTATCCGAAGGCATCCTGAAAAATAAACCTACGTGGCTAATCCTCGAGTTTCCCTCACCTGGGGAAGCAAGGATTTCGCTTTCATGTTATGTTAAGGATGGTTTTTTTCTGAGTGACTTACAATGAAGAAAGCCACTTGCTTTGCTGGTAAAGGGCTATGAGTGTTACCATGATTTTAGTATAGTTTCTGAAATCTTCTGAATGTTTCTTCATTATACTGAAGAAATATTTTCTTCATTATTTTGTAGTCCATGGAGATAACATCCATGGAAAAAGACTGGGCAGTAATGGAGCTATAGTCTTTCCAATTCCCCCCTCCCCAGTCGGTGCAGCAACTGCACCCAGCTTGTTGGTGGAGGCTGGTGCTGGGTTATACCAGGTGCTGCCCGAAGAGGTTTTCCCCCAAAGACTGCAGGGTCTGAGGGCTCCAGGGAGACCAGGGCTTGGGGGAGAAGTGTTGTCACCCTTGTCATGCTGGGAGGATTTTGTTTTCCTTCCCTGGCATTACCCAGGAGCAGAGCAGGGCTGGGCTTTCATGGCTGGCAGTGCTCTCATGGTGAGCCCACCACAACTCTCGCTTGCCTGCCACCAGCAGCCCACCATCGAGCCACCGACGCCACGGGGGCAGAGGCAGAGCCCACCGTGCGGCTGCAGGAACCCAGGTCCTGGGGAGCACGTGTGCTAGCACCCGGCCGGCTGATGACGGCTTAGCTGCCGTGAAACAAGCCTCCTAACAACCAGTAATATATGGTAGCAAAGCACTTCAAACTCTTTATGTTTTTAAATCCACCCACCTTCTGTCTTCCAGAGCACATGAAAGCCATGACAAAATGTAAAGCGTGGACCCAGAGCCCACCACAGCCCACCTCTTGTAGGCTTGGGGCAGGGAGGATCCCTCTACTTGAGAGAGTGTGGAGGTCTGAAAGCCAGCAAGGGTTATCTATTGAAAACCAGAGGTGCTACGGGTCTTACTTGCCGTGGCCAAGTGGGTTTATCCTAATGACTCGCAAGCTGCTGGACGCTGACCTCCACTCTAATTCTACCCTTGCCGCTTCTTGAATAAAGAGTATTTTAGTAATAAGGAGCCATAAAGGTTACTGACACATCTTTTCTCTTCCAGATAAGGAAATGAATTGGTCAATTATCTTAAGCATCACATAACTCAAAAAAACAAAGATTCCTGTGAAGGGATCCACTGTGTTGCCCGTTATAAACTGAGAAACAACCTTCAGGTACCAGTTCCCAGCCAACACAACATTTGTATGTGTTATAATTAGATACTGGTCTTGTTGCTGCACTGTCCTGCAGTTACGGTGCTTTCCACTGTAAACCCACTCGAACCATGTGACTTGGCCAATGACTCTGACCTTTTCTCATCAATGAAATACAATATAAGCTATTTTTGAGAGAGCTAGTGCCTCTGCATGCTTTTTTTCCCTTGGTACCGTCATGCAACCATGCTTACTTTATTAAGCAGAGGGGAAAAAACAACAGTGGCCTATTATAGTATATACTGGGAAACAATTTTATTTTTTTAATGTAAGTGGTAAACAATAAAATCCATCTTGACTCTGTATCGTGTAATGTGATAACAAGAGAGTGAAAAAAACAGAGATAGCTACCCCTCCCGTGCAAACAGACACAGTTAATAAATTTTTTCCTTGACTTTGCCTCCCTCACATTCATAGCCTTGGAGCCCTCCAGTATCTTTCGCTGCTGATACGGTGGCAGCTCTGACCGGGATGACGGTGAATTGTGGGTCCCCGTGCCGTGCCCATCCCTTCAACGCTCGCTGCCCTGGGAAGGTCCCTCCCGGCACTGGCCGCTGTCACATCCTTCACGTGGGAGCACCATAGCAGGTCCTTAGAGCTATTTATCTGTGACATTTGCAGCAGCTTGGCACACGTTTCAAGGCACCCTCGCACGGGCTGTAGCCCTGCTGGGGGACATCCCTGCAGGCAGTGGTGGCCACCAGCAGCCACGGTCCTTGGGTCCGAGGGCAGTGCTGGTGCTGACGGTGAGCATGGGATGCTCTGCTCTTGCTGGGTGTCGGGGTGCTGGGGTGCTTCTCCAAACCTGTGACTGCAAGCAACAGAGACAGGGAAGGAGATAGAGTGATAACAATGTACAAACGGGACAGACCTGGTTGCTGTAGGCAGAAATGCCCCTGCTATGCGTGACTACCATACATGGGCATTATGAGCTTCTTAGAAGAGAGCATGTAAAAATATCCTTTTAAAAAGAGAAGTGGCAGTCATCCGTTGGTGGCAAGGAAGAACCTATAGAAAGACATCAAGTATGGCAAAAAACTGGAAGCGGGCAAAAAAGACAACTGTTCAAAAAACATCTCTAATAACCTAGCAGGAGCTGGTACCTAAGGGTTTGAGCACTTAAAAGAGCTGAATATCCATAGGTCTTGTTTTGCTTTCCATAACAAATCTTCCAGTTGCTTTACGAAACGGTGAAAGCTTGCAGTTCATGGTTAGTAAGCATTTTCCTTGGCGGGGCTGAGAGGTTTACACGCCTAGGGCAAACTCTGAGCGGCGATCTCAGCACAGGCGCCCAAAGACTTGTCTTTTTTTTCAGCTGTCCCTCTTGGTTTAGTAAAAATTGTCACTCCTTGACATGTACCTTCTTCCACCTCTTTCCTTATACCAACACAGACACAACGTTACCGTGATAGCGCTCCAAACCACAGCTCCTCGAAGGCGGAATCGGTTTCGCCCCTCTCCATGATCCGACCCCGCTTGGGTCAGGGGCCGGCTCCTGCCTGGAGGCGGCCGGGTGCCAGCTGGGAGCGATGCCCGCAATGGGAACAGCGGCCTGGCTGGCGTCTCGCCCGCCTCGCTCCCGGGCAGCCGAGGGCAGAGCTCAGCTCCTCGGGTTGAGTGCCGCACCGAAGGTCTGCAGGGCGAATTGCACCACGCTACCTGGCGCTCGGCGGGAGGCACGGATGTGCAGCCGTGGGCCTGCAATTTACATTTAAAGAATTAATAAAAATTCCAGGCCAGAGAGCTTCTGTGGGGTTTATAACCTTGACATTTTTTTATCACCCCCCGGCTTGTTTCTTTTTCCCTTTATAACTAAACAAACCCATACAAATTAGTATTTGAAAGTATGCAATTAGCAAGCTGCTCCTGCAGCTATGCAGTTCTGCCACCCTGTTTCCCAATGGGGGGAAATCAACAATAAAGAACAAAGAAAAGAATTTGCTGCCTCATATTAATGACTGCTGTTTGAGGACAGCATTTGTATTTTAAATGAATAGCTTGCCGAGGACAAAAAGGTCAGAACTGCATTTTATGGTAGCGATAGAATAGCAGGAGGACAGAAGAAAGGGGAAAGCTGTGAGCAGACAGGCGGAACAACACACGGCTTGCTGGAGAGGCTGGGACCAGCGCCCGGCCACGCTGAGAACACGCGTTCAGGAGTCAAAATACAGGCACAGTTCCACAAGGTGGTGAGGACAGTGGTGGGAAGGGAGAAGACTCACCTCCCAACCAAGTCAATGAGCTCTGTGGCACAGCGTGGTTTGGGAACAACCAGCTCAGCCCAGCCATCCCCTCCCCAAATCCTTCCCTTCTGCAAAGCGATATGGATCCATCTCCTTGCACATGGAAATTTTTCATCAGCTCTCATGCCCTGAACGTGCTCTGTCCCCCAAGACACTGCCTGTGGATACGCAATAAGACCCTGCCAACATGCAGCAAGAAAGCCTGTGCCTACGCGTTGAGCGCAGCTACCTGGGAATGCGCCCTTTACTACCTTAACCTCTTCAAATTGCCTGAAGTTAAATCTAAATTGAGAAACCCAAATGAAACCTGATGCTGGTTCAAGTTATACTGCAAAACTCCAGCCCTTATCTGTGGGTATTGATCAATACCTTCAGGAGAACTCAGTCTGCTGGCTCTCTGAGGCTTCAAGATAAAGATGAGCCAGTATGGGACTACTTTAACCAATAACATACAATGAGAATGAGATAGACACACCACAACTGATGGTAAAGCTAGACAGGAAGGAGAGCCAATTTCCAAAAGGGCCCTGGAATCCCCTGAGATGCACACCCCATCGGGGTATTACCTGAGCAGAGCAGAGCAGAGCAGCCAGCTTATAACCAGCTTCTGCAAAGCTGTCGAGAGGAGTAAGAGGCTTCTCCAAGCACAGGGGCTTGTGCCACTAGCCTTTCCTGGTGTGAAGCAGGCCCACGACCCCCCTGGGCCACAGGGACTGACTGGATCCCCCCAGGGCTGTGTCTGTGAGCTACGGCTCACTGCCGGTGTGCCAGACCCCTGGGCGAGAGGTGCCACGCGTGGCCCCGGCACCCACAGGCTGTCTGCCCTCCTGTGCATGTTTTGCTGACGAGCTTCGCCCAGGGACATCCCTGACCTCCCAAAGAGCCTCCTTGATGCTTTGGGCTGTGCCACTGGGGCCGTGCAGCTTTAGCGAGGACCAGGCCATCAGCGAAATCATGCTGATGTGCCGCCAGAGAGAGGGCGAAATCTGGCGCCTTGCCCCCATCATCCCTTTCTATTTCTGGAGGTTTTATTCCTGGTGTTCTTCCATGCCCTCTCCTCCTCCTTCCTGGGCTCCTTCCCGGGCTCCTTCCCGTTCCTGCTGTCACCTCCTGCTCACTGCACATGTCCCGGCTGCTTTCCCAGGTGCTCACAGCGGCTGGCGAGGTCCTGGTGTGTTTGCACCCATGTAGGACCTTCCTTGGAGGACAGATGTCCCTCTTGCCCCAGTCTTGCTGCAGCTCTGACTCCAGGGCAAAGCTTTTGAGGAAAAAGTAGGATACATTAAAGCTGAGTGACTGCTGAGCTCTCTTATTGACGGAGAATAACATTTCATTAAGTGCATGTTTCTGCCAATGTAACAAGCCCTTACCTGCAATCGTGTGTGAAGCACAAATGGCTTAAAGGCATCACACCTGAAGACAAAATTCCAGTCGTTTCAATAACGTATTCACATTTTTAGCATACATTCAAAACATTTAATGCAGTAGGAAAAACACGTGTTCTGGTCTCGGCGGCCTTGATAATCTGTAAGAGACAAGCAGGAAGGCTGCAGCTTTCCAGCAGTGACTTCCCAGCGTGCATCCTTTTTTGGAATGTTCAAGCCAGGACAGAAATCAGAAAATCATCTGGAAAACAAGGATGGCCGAGCAAAGAAATGCAGCTTTTGAACCAGAGTAGTTCTGAACATATTCCTGGAAAGAGTGACTGTAAACCTGTAAGCCAAATAAAACCAGTCCTCTGCCACCCTGACCCTCACACCCCAGTGCATCTGCTACAGCCGAATTACCCAGCGGCTCAGAGATGCCCGAGAAACACTCTTGGCTTCTCTCCAGGCACTTTGGCTATGAAAAGGAGTAGCTAAAAAAGTATCTCTTTAAATAGGTGTTCCCATGGTACAGGTTAGTCCTTGTGCTGAGTAGAGCTGGCAAATAACCCTGCTCCAGGCTGGAAGCGGTGGGAAAAGGTGTTATTTCAGGAATCCTCATCCAGTAGGACTGGCAGGCTGTTAATAGTGTATTTACATCTGTGACGGAGCTGGAGGGAAAGAGGTGTTAATGTTGGACAGGGTGCAGGAGCGAGAAAGGTGACGGTCCTTTACTGTTTTGTCCTCCCACGATGGCATCCGACATGCCATGCAGAGTCCTGGCTCGAGCGTCCCCAGCGCCGGCAGCTGAGCGTGGCCGGGACACCTTGCTCCGGGCCTCCGCGCGGACCGGCGCTGGCTGCGTGGAGCACCAAATGCACCTGCAAGAGCAGCTGAATGGCTGTCACAGCTGCGGCAGCATTTGCTGGGTGTCCCCAGGTGCTGGGGGGGACCGGTGACGGCCGAGCATGACCCACAGGCAGGGTCCCCATGTCCCTTCCGGCTGCTGGAGCCCCTCTGAGAATAGGTGGCATCCAGTCACACAGCACTCCTCTCCTCCTCCAGCCCTGCCACAGGCTTCTGGAAGCAAAACAGCTACTTTGGCCTTGATTTTTCAACTCTCCTTATCTTAAAATCCCAGTTCATTTCCGACTTGCAGGTATCGATAGGAGAAAGGTGCATGGGTACAGTTAAACCACTTCAGGGATGCAACTTGCAAAGATGACTTATATTTTTGACTTTTTTCTGTGCTTGTACCAAGGTTTCACCAACCTACAGCCCAAAGGTCTGCCCGTAACACCTTGAAATGTTCTGCATAAACTGTGCCGAAGTTCAGCAAAACCAATTTGCCCGGCACAAGCAAGAGACTGGAAGCAGGAATTCTTGAAAAATGCTAATAATGTCTCAAACTTGAACTATTTTTCCCTTAGCTGGGAGATCATTCTGCTTAAAATAGAACAGGCAGAGAGATGATAGAGAATTTTTTTTAGCAGTCCCTGAGTCACAGGACATGAGCAAATTTTGTTCTGGTTTGGGGTGGCTTAGAAAACCCTTTCAGCCCTTGTGCGTAGGTGAACTTTCCATTTTGCGGAAGGGAAAATACAAAAATTGCTGGCCTCTGGTTGCACTTTCAGCCTCTGTACTGCCGTGGAGATGGAGAAGACGCATGACTTGCACCCATTTTCCTCCACATTGCATTAATGTGAATGAAATACATTCGCGGTGTGTAAATAGTGGACTGAGCACAGCAGCACTGCTTGCATGAATAAGGCTTCTAAGCTCCTCTGCCCTTTGCGCCCCAGGGCTGCATAGATAAATAAAGAAAAGGCCTTATTACATTTGCAGTGGCTAAAATTAAAGGTCTGTGCTAAACCAAGTAAACTAAGCCTTCACACTTGTCCCCTATCATTTGCTGCTCCTTAAATCCCTTGGCTTAGGCTCTATAACCTGGTGGGAGAGCACTGTTCTGGGAGAGTGTTAAAGCTGGAGTTGCTGTTACCTACCAACAATGGTGGGGCCTTTGCCAGATACGAAGCCCAAAGTCTCACAGCTGATGTGCTGCAGCCCCCTTGTTCGTATAAATAGACAGAGAGTGCTTTATCCGAGGGGTTTTATAGTTGCTGAGATGCTGTTAAAAGGGAGAGAGAATCTGTGACAAATTTTCACAGGAAAACATTTGGAAGCCCATCTGGTTTGAATATGGTTGGTTGGGATGTAATTGTTTGGGGGGTAATCCTGGAAGAGGACGAACCAGTCACCCCTTGCCAATTACCTATCCATCCACCCATCCATCCATCCGTCCATCCAGGTGAGGGCTGCCATGCTTTTTGGAAAGAAAAAAAGAGAGGAGAGGGGGAGGAAAGGCTACTCCACCTCAACAATGTCTTCTTCCCCCTGAATCCCTCATCCTTCTTGCCCCAAAGCCCCCCAGTTCCCATCCCACGTGCTGCAGAGCTCAGGCTTGCCCCTCACATGCATCTCCATCCCGCTCAAGGATGTCGAAAGTCCCAAATTGCTAACACCTGCCTACATGAGAGACCTCGCCCCTCACTTGTCCCCACCTCCCTGCCACTGTCTGGACTCCGTTGCACTATACTGGTCCTCTCCCCGGGAGAGCAGTTTGCTCTCCTTGAAGGAGTGGGAGAAACAGCGGGGCCTGGACCTCCAGCCCTGTGCCCTCAGTCAATCATGAAGTGTTTAGGAGTCAAAAGGGCACGGCGGAGAAGGTGCTGGGGATGGGTGGGATGAACACCCTCAGCATCCCTCGGAAACTCTCTGAGAAACACGCAGCTTCCCCAGGATGCTTCAAACACCACTCTTCAGAGATTTAGATATCTAATGGCTAAATCAAGCTCTTGGTGGTTTTGGCAGAAGGTAGGTGCCCGGTGCCACCCCCAGGTAGCAATCAGCATCTTTGTCTCCTCACTCCTCCTGGTGCCTTTCAGCTTAGTGCCTGCTCCCAGCAAATCCTCCCGCCTGGCAAACCTTTGGGTTTGCAGACTCAGAGCAACTAAAAGTTACTGTTCACACCTGGCTCGTATCACACTCCTTCTCGCAGAAATAACCCTCCGTCCACAAGCCTTACCATGCCCTCAGGGTGCTCGGCTCCCCATCAGACTGGAGCGTGCAGCGGAAAATAAATTCAGCCCATTTTTTCTATCATTCCAGTAATTCTTTAGAGGACGAGACTGTCTCAGTGTGCGGGCAGACAAAAAGCCAGCACTAATGCAGGGCTTCATCCTTTCCGCGCTCACTGTCCTTACAGCAGAAATATTCCCGCTGTGCTAATGGGATTAAAAAGATGGGTATCCAGGCACTAAGAATTAAGCGAATTTGGTTTCAGAACGCCGTTGAGTTTTCTTTTGAAATGGCTGTGTAAACACACGAATGATTAGCAGATAGAGATTAAAACTTCCACATTAGTAAGTACAAAAATGGACTTGGCACTTTTTCTTAAACTAAAATGTTATGAATGTAGTGAAGTTTATTTGTAGGCCAAGGCATTATCATAACAGAACATAAACTTTTAGGGCAGAGAGTTATCTGGCATAATAATTCTGTCTTTACTCATTAGCAAACATCAGCAAATCCGTGCTGTAGACACCAATATTGGGAAGTGTTGGGTACAGTGGCTTCTTTGTGAATGAACGGTCTTTCTCTGAGAACTGGACCGCCGGTAATTAATTATCTCAATGTCTTTGATCTATTTACTTTGCGCATATTTCATCTGTTTTGGTTTGTTACTTGCATTTCAATGATCTCTCACATTACAGAGCAATTCCTTCGGTTGGGAAAATTGCCTTTCCCTTTCCCATGGGAGCGTAGCAGTGGACTAACCGCTTCTCAGAGATGACAGGTCCATTTTTTACTTCTGTGAGCATGACTGCACTGATTTAAGGAATCTGCCCGTATACAGCTGAGGAATTCAGTTTGCTCTTACGAAGCCTCTGTGTGCATTTATAGCAAATGGCAAACTCCCTTTGGGCTGCAAAGCTATTTGCCTGCGCTCTCAGTTTTGAAGGTAAAATGGCAGACAGAGAATCACTAGTCATTACAGATGGTCTCTTCGTCATCAAAAGCAAGATTACCTTTCTAACTACTGGTTAAACACTTAATTGTATTTAACACAATAATTACAGTAAGACTGAGTATATATTCGATTGACCTCAGATTTTACCAAGAACAATTTTATTAACTATTACATGTTGTGAACTTGAGCTCAAAATAAAAGGATTGCTCTTTCATTTTTTTTGCCATGAGCGACAATGAACTCATGCTGATAGCATGGGGGTCAGATATCCCATTCCTTTTACCTCCTTCCCCCCAAAAAACCTTGAAATCAGTGTGGGCTTTTTTCAGATTATTGGGGTTTGAACAGGTTGGGAAGTTTTCAACTCCTTCCTCCCACAGGCTGTTATTTCTGAGTGCCTGGTGGTTTATCTTTAGCAATTTATGTTATTGCATTATACGTGATAGTCAAAGCAGACTTGAAAAGGGAATAGCAAATATTTTATGTATCTTTGGTTTCCATTCTTGAAAAGCAACATTGAAAAAGGCACAGCAAACAACCTCTAACTGATACTACTGAAATCAAATCAGAGCTAATTTTGCATCTGAAAGCTATGGCAGAGTCCAGTTTCAGCTTGCTATAACCCTGCCCATTCCCATACAGATCAGTACCTCATCTCGGACAAAATTAGCTCTAGGTTGACCTATGCTGGAGAGATTAAGCCCAAGGCAAGGAGAAGCTAAGGGCATATTACCAGAAGACGAGTTTTGTCACCTGGTCGCTGCAGGAGAAGGACAGCAGGGCTCTGCTGAGGACGCTGGAGTGCAGGGTCAGCGAGCACAGGGCTTGCCCAAGCCTGCGTGCCCTGTGCGGGAAACACGATGGGGCTTCACGCTCTCCCCATGCTGGAGCAGGGGGGGACTCACGCAGCCCAGAGGTTCATCACCAAATATTGGTAAAATAGGACAAACCCAGAATCAGCAACTTAAACCAGAATGGGCCCTGACTTAAAGCTCCCTTCTGATTTTCACGATGCACAAAGCCAGATTTTGCTGCCTCAGTGAAAGCACATCTGATTTATGCAGAGGCACTTATCTAGCAAACCCCTAAGGCTGTAATGATTGTGGGAGGTTCACGAGAACTTTTTCTTAAACCCTAAACTATATCCAGAGAGATTCTGCAGTACCTTAGGTGCACGGCTATTTTTCTCCAACACCAGGGGACAAATCTTCCCAGAGCATGCTTGAACCTCCTTGCTCGGTAGCTTCAATAACATCAGAAAGAGCCTTTGAAGCTTTCTCAGTCTGATGGACTGTTACAGCAGAGCCCGGAGAGCACAGCTCTTTGATTTCTATAAGGGCAATTCACACCCTACGGCTGGAGGCCAGGTGTTCGGTCTCCTGCCCTTAAGCGCTGCTGTGGTTTGAATGTGAGCCTGCTTCTGTGCTCCGGTGTCACACTGTGACCAGCCGCCTCTGGTGTTTGTCTCCCTTCGTGGTTCTTCTTGCAGGAGAGGCCAAGATTCATTAATTTTGCCTTCGAGGTTGATACTGGGACATAAACAATATTTGCTCTCTCTTCAGTTTTTGTTGACTGAACAGCTGCCCTTGAGCTGCATCATGAAGCAAATGTGTTTGTCTGTTTTGTCACAAAAGCGTGAAATGTACCCTGTATTGGATAAAGAGCATTGCAAAAGGATGTTTTCGCAAAAAGATGTTTTGGGCTTGCTTTGAGCCACCGTGATGCTCAAGCAAAGAAGGAAGAAGAGGTGGCGCTCCACCAGCTCTCCCAGCTCTGGAGCTGAAGCTTGCAGCCAGCTTTGGGGTTGTCCTCCCTGCCGCTGCCCCACCAGTGCCTCAGCAGTACCTTGGGAGACAGCAGCCTCCACAGCTCTTATCCTCTTTTCCCCCGGACCTACATTTTGTGCCAAAGGACAGCCAAGAACAGCAACCAGGGGCTGGAGTGGCAGCACATTATATATCTGATGTGGAAGAGCAGTGGTGGAGGCATTTTAAGGCACTTTGCAAGAGGTAGCCATGGAACGACACTGTGGGAAGTATCCTGCAGCCATTCATCAGTGGATTAGGCTTAGGGGACACAAGTGCCTTGGCCAGCACCACAGGAAGACAAGTTAGGGCTTAAAGAGGATGAGATTTTCTCTTCCAGATCCCAGCAATCAGACTAGCAGCGGGCAACCTTTCAAAGCCCTGCGCCAGGCTGGCTTTTTCAACATTAGAGATTACATGCACTGGGAAAAACTCAGCAGGAACTAGGAGGGTTGTGGTTGCCAGTCCCCTTTTGGCAGGACCTAGCCTCCTCAACGGGGAGCAAGACCTGAGAGCTCCTTATAAATGCTCCTCTGAAGATGCTGTAGTGCCCCATCCCTGCCTTGCAGTAGCTCTGCTCTTTCACCATAAGCATGTGCTGCTGTGGTCCACTTCCCACGTTAGACCACGTAGTTTTTCCTCTGAAGGGAAAATTCAAAACCTGCATTCCTAGTAGGAGTATACAGCTGTACAAATTTGAATCTCATCCCTCTGCCTCCTGGGTTCAGGACTCAGGCATCATTTTATGTCTCTTTCAGGAAAGCAGGAATTTAATTGCATTTACTGTAAATGCTCCCCTTTTACACTCATTCTACGTCACCAATTGCAGAAATCCCTTCTAAAGTTAAATATAAGACTTTGATCTGAGACAAGTCATTCATTCCTATCAGTCTTCTTTTTTTTGATAAGAAAAACTCAGGTCTGTGCAAGATAACTTACTCATGCGGTTATCTCAGACTGCCCTCTTATGGTAAAATTTTAAACTGTAGGTTTTCTTGGGTTTTTCAAAGGGTTTGCAAGTTCAGTTACTGACAACTCTAGTCTTAAAAGCTACTAAACAACGAGACAGAAGAAGTCATGTTTGCCTGATTCATTTCTGCTCCATACAGGTCCTGTGACCGATTCGTCCTGCCATGCACAAGCACTACCAACGCCCTGGTCAGCAGCTTGGCCACCACCTGGTACCCTCGTGCTCGCCCATCCTTCCTTCTCCAGCAGAAGTGTGCCCAGCTGGGGGGGGTGTTTGGGAAGTTTTCTAACTCACTCGCTCATGCATGTATGCACACATACATGCTGCTCTTTGTATACATTAGAGAAGACCTGATGGCAAAAGTGTGTCTTTCATGTAGGACGAAGGCGGACGATGGTCTCCAAATCATGGAGGAGTTTCTCAACCCTGGGGGCCAGCTGATGATGAGGCTTTGCTGAAGCCATAGCTGAGCTCTCCCCTGCTGCAGAAAGCTCCAGAAAACCAGGGTGGCAAAATTGCTGGCCACCAAATTGATCCTAGAGGCCATCTCAGCTAGCTGTGGACAAGTGCGCGGATGTGGGAGGGCTCGGCATGGGTCAGCAACTCCACCCGTGGGTGGAAATGACCAAGAAGGGAGGGTGGCTGCAGACAGGTGAATCTACAGCCTCCTCCCTAGCCCTTCAAAGCTGCTCTGCCTGCTTCAGTCCTGGCTGCTCCTCCCCAGGGAACTCATCTCACCCCGCGCATGGTGGCCAGTGTGGGGCTGTGAGTAAAGAGGGCTACATGCAAAGGAGCTTCTCACCATTGCAGAGCAGAGGTGGAGAGGAATTGATCTAATCTGTGGATTTACAAAGTCCATTCAATGTGCAAAAGCTTTAAAAAAACAGCAGTCACTTACTTCAGACATGCAGTCTACATAAATGGTAGAGGGAGGACTAGAGAGTGTGCTTTTGCTATCACCTAGGCCTTGACGGTCAACGCTGCGGTGGCTGCCTGGACACTTGGAGCCTTGCAGTGGTGGCACTGACACTTCATGTCCCTCAGCTGCCAGCGCTGTTAACTCTTGACGTCAAGCGTTTCCACCAGAGATGGAGCCTTGCAGCATGCCTGAGCTCTTCTGAATCCACCCGCTAGAGGACAGCAGGAGGGTGTCATGTAGCCAGCTGTTCATCATAGCTATGCAGACATGGCGAATACATTCACGTGTGTAGAAATACATCAAAAATAGCAGAAAGTAGTCTGTACTCATGACTGCAAGGAACTGGCAGCTGGAGTGACATTTTGGTTATAAAGTCTGGCGCAGGAAGGAAGCCAAAAAAAAGCCTCTGCCGCAAAGTGGTGTTAGCTCAAGCCACCACTGGTTTCTTCTAGGACAGTGCCCTGGGTCTTTTGTAGCTGTGTGACCAGGAAAAAGGCCAAGGACGTTACCTGCAGCATACAGACCCTTGCAAATTGCTCAAATGCCCAGGCAGAGAAAGGAAACTATAGTGGCAGCATTACTTGTACTAGCAGTGACCTGGAGAAAAACTCTGTCTTTTGTTTCCAGCCATACAGAGCCAGAGATTATTTAATCCACAGATATATTTACATCCTCCCAACCAGCACCAGCCTGTCTGAGGTAGAGCCCTCTCCTGACAGCAACAACTTAGGGGCTGGCAAAGGGACATACATTGCCTCCATGACAGTACAGCCCTCTGGAAGGAGTTATTGCCTCTTACAGCTGATTTATAGATATGGAGGTAGGTGGAGAAGGTGAACACATACTTGACTCATCAACATTTTCTTCAGTCCCATTTGGCTCCCAGCTCTTAGTGTATGTTACCTTGCCTGCACTATGAAGTCTCGATGTGACCTCTTTTATTTAGATATTCAATCTGGAAAAGCAATACCCTAGGTTTTTGATTTCTAAATCAGGAGTCACACCTGGTTTATGCATTACAGTCCCGCATGGAGTGAGGAGGGAGCCCATTTATACCCCCAAACAGCAACTTTAAAACTTTTCTAAGGATTTGACGTGAGAAATGGTTATATTGTATAAATGCCAGCAAAACACCTTCCTTTGAAATTAGAAGAATATAAACAAGAAAGCACTGAGTTGCTAGCAGACCAACATTCAAAGCATGAAACCAATGAGGAAGCAAAATAAATAAAGGTCTGGTTCCTTTCTAATGAGCAGGTGCCCCTGCTGTGAAAACGCTCACCCCCAGGAGACACCCGCTTACCTGCTAACTCCTCAGCTTGGGAAACGGGGCTGCGCTCCCTGCGGGGACTTAGAAGAAGTCATTTCTCTCCCTCAGCCATCTGCTTTCCTGTGTATAAAGTGGAGATGATCATCATTGCTTTTACTGCCTTTATTCATCTTGGATGATGGATTGCATGAGCACAAGGACTTTTATAGGCTCCGTTCCACTTGTGCGGGGAATACAACATTTGAGCTTCTACTTTCCAGGCTGCCAGCTTTGGCACACGGCTCCCAGGCTCCAGCCCCCACTGCGCACTCCCCAAACAAGAGTAGGTTTGAACACAAGGCGTTAAAGCCTGTGCCAAAGGAGGCTCTGCAGGGTCGCCTGCGGTTCCCCTTCCAGCTGTTTCCTCCGGAGCCGCTGGGAGCGGAGTTGTTTCCTGGCTCTTGTCCTCAGGCGCCCTGACATCCAGCAAACCCTGTCACTTTGCTCCAAGACCCACAGTTTTGCCCCAGTCCCCAAGCCAGTCATCTCTCCCAGGCCACGGCTGCCCTGGTGAACCTCTGAAAAGGTTCGATACTGCCCTGGGGATGCTGGAGGCAGAGGTACAGGCTCCGTGTTTTGACTTTTCCTAGCTGTTTTCCTCCACGTGTGGCTGCAGGCAAGCAGCATGATGTCTCTCCTCCCTCACCCTTGACAGAGTGGCCCGGAGCCTCTGGCAGCCCTTGGTGGAGGGCAGGCAGCATCCCACACCTGCCTGTTTCTCCAGGGAGGGAGGGAAAGCTGTGCCCGGGGGGACCCAGTTAAAGAAAGTTAAAAAAATGGCTTTTAAATCATCAAAAATATGAAATATGTGACATAATTCCTTTGTCTCCCTGCTTCCTTCTTCTCCATTCTCTCCCAAGCATAAAGCAGATACAGGGCGAGCAGGAAAGCCCCATGCAAAACTCCTACATTCAGCGCAGGCCAATTCAGTGCAGTGCAATTGCCGCTCTCAGCGAGGATGAGGAGCTGCCTTCGCTCCAGGTTAACCTCTCATCTGGACCAGCTAGATCCCAACCTGGCTTTGTCCAGCAACACTCAGGGATGTTCAACTTTCCCACACATTCTGACATCCAAGACATCTGGGTCATTAATATTTCTCAGGTGTTCTGAGAGTCCCAGATGAAAACACAACAGAAAGATAGCATCCGTTCCCCATGAGGTTAAATTCAAATCTCTGCTTGAGCTGTCCTGGAGGGAGCCTGCACGGATCTGGCCCTGGGGCACGTACCAGGGAGCAGGAGCAGTAGCTACAGCTGTGGACCCATAGGGGTCAGTTTATACCCAAAAAAAAGCAAAGTCAGGATTTCATAAAGAACGTTGGTCATTGTTTAACAAAATCGCATGGAAAAAAAAAAATAACGAGAAGTATTTTTAGTTTTAAAAATAGTTCTGTTAACTGAGGACACCGGCAAAAAATGGGCACTTTCTGCAGCCGCAGCGACTGCTTTGTTTCCCCTACAACAGCCTGGATGTCTTTGCAAATGCCCGCAGACTCCTGCTGGTTTTACCTTTCACTTTAAATGACAACTTGAAAGCTCTTCGCTGTGGTTGCCACCCTTCCGACCACAAAATACCTACAGTGGTCACCACTGGAAAGCCCCAGTGCTTATCACCAGTGACCACACCATTTAAGGCCTGTACACTGCAATTCACTGCATGGCAGCAGTCCGGCAAGTCTGTGCGATGCCCCTCGTGTCATGCCCAAAATACCACAACATCTATAATTACAGCAGGAAATGCCTGTGGCATTGTGGTGAACATTACCAACAATTTCCTTTCTACTGCTGCTTGCAAGAGATTGCTGCTGAACTACCCAAGGAATTATGAGCCTAGTTGAGTTGCAAAAGCAGTGTCATTTTCTCCATCTTTCTTCCTACTTCCCTGCCTGTACTGATGGTTTTTTCTTTGTTTTTCATTTACCTTAAGCGTCTCAGTGGAGGAACCATCTTTTCATCTTACGGTAAAGCATCCATGACCCACGGTGCGAAGGCAACTGTTCTGTGTTGGCAACGTGCATCCTGCCTGTGAGGCTGAAGAACAAGCACTAACCAGCCAACGCAGCACGGCAAATCTGCTCTGCCAGTAACTCAGATTAAAACTGACTTCTGTAGAGGCCTGCGGTGCATGTTAATAAGCCCTGAGCGGATTGTAGAAGTAGGGAAGGAATAGGTTATACGGGAGCACAACCTTATGGTGTAAGAGTTACCCCTCTGCTCCCTAGTTTAACATCTAGAAAAAGAGGATTTTAAAAAATATTTCAAAATATGACCTTTTCATAAAGATTAAGGCCCTGCAGTGTGACAGTAGCACTATCTTGTTCTTTTACTTCACTTGAATGTTTTTCCCAGTATAACCTATACCATCTGTGTTGAAAATTGCACGTAATTTCTATTTTCTTACCCCCAATGGCTATCAAGGACAAGTGACCACCACCTGCAAGATAACAATCCTCTACCCATCAGAAGACCTTTGTTATCATTTCCCCTCACTCCTGCTCTACACATACTCCATCCATTTCCAGCTTAAGCAAATCCATTTCCTTCAGCCTTTCCTAACAGATCAGTTTTCATCCTTTTGGTTGCTCTCTGCACCCGCCCACCACGTTTCCTAAATGACGGTGCCCACAGCTGGATGCAGTGGCCAGGCAAAGCCCTTGCTGGCAGCAGGGAGCACGGAACAAGCACCACATCGCACCTCCCCAGCTCCTGCTGGTCAGGCCAGCCTAGAGGGAGGCACAGGTCTCGTGTATGTGCCCCATGAAGAGTGGCTGAGGGATGGGGGCTGGCTCAGCCTGGAGCTGAGACAGCTTTGAGGGGACCTAACAGCAGCCCCTAAAGAGAGGGTTATGGAGAAGAGGGAGCCAGGCTGCTCGCAGCCTGCTGGGAAGACGAGAGGCAATGGGCATGAGGTGAAACGTGAGTTTTGGATAGAATACAAGGACATATTCTTTTCCCATGAGGACACTCAAACAGTGAATCATAGAATTGTTTTGGTTGGAAGAGACCTCCAAGATCATCGAGTCCAACCGTTAACCTATCACTACCAAGTCCACCACTAAACCACGTCCCGAAGTGCCACATCTACACATCTTTTAAATACCTCCAGGGATGGTGACTCCACCACTTCCCTGGGCAGCCTGCTCCAGTTCCTGATAACCCTTTCAGTGAAGAAATTTTTCCGAATATCCAATCTAATATTGGGGGACAGGCTGCCCAGAGAGGCTGTTCAATCTCAACTGAATGAAATCTTGAGCAACCTGGTCTGATCTCATAGCCGCTCCTGCTTTGAGCAGGAGGTCGGACCAGAGACCTCCTCACGTCCCTTCCAACATGAAGTAACCTGTGGTTCTGTGACCCCATGATCTCCCAGATGACAAAATCAGATACATATGCTGTACAAGCCACTCCCCATAGAGAATATACATTGAAACCTAAAATACAAAGATGTTTGAAATAGAGCTCATGAGATGTATAGGAGCATCTAGTTCAGTGCCGTATTCCCAGGTCAGTGTGTACTTCAAGGAGAGGCCTACCAAAAAGATTAATTTTGGTGAAAAGCCTGGGAAGTCAGAAAGATATTATCACTTTGAAATCTAGTCAATTAAAAAAATCAAAGTGGTTTCAAAGGTCATGCCTGCCAAATGCCCTTTGCCACCATCAGCAGTTTCACAATCTTGTCCTCCCATTTTATTGCAGTATTTTCTCACCTTTATTGCATGAAAGACTCATCCGTGTGGTGGAGCACCAAAAAACCCCAAACAGCTAGAGAAAGGAGGCAAGCAGTGAACCTCATTAAGCCCACAATGTTGTTGAAGGTTTGAAGTAAACAAACAGGAAAAGACGTTTCCCCTAATTGCTTCATGTTCTAGTACACCAAGGAGGTAGTTTTTGCCCATATTAGGTGAAATATTTTCAGAACTGGGCTTTCAATTGGTGTTTCCTAAAGTGACATCTTGAACCTCTCACTGCCTACAAAGAGCACATCAGAGTCTTCAAGGAGCTCTGGTTCCTGAGTCTCTTGACAGTAGAACCACGAAAATTACGCCACCGCCTCCTCTACGTAAACCAGAGTGTCTCATCTGTTTTGTAATTGCAGCTTTTATGAAACTTCACCGCAATAGCACTGAGTGACTGCACAGTAAACTGTGCTAAATGTCAGCATTGGATAACTAGAAGTTGTCAGAATCCTAGGTCAGGCTCAGAAGTCGACACTCGATTTTTACACTTTTCCCTGTGAGCAACAAACGGTGGAAGAAAGAGAAGCCTCCAAAAAGTTTACAAAAAGTGAAACATGAATGTCAAATATTGTAGTGTCAATATTACTAAAATAGCGTCAGGCATAGATTTAAAAAAGAAAGTTGTTACGGGCAGGAAGGGGTGTGCCTTTGTGCGTGTATAAAATAGTGGGGAGCAGGCACTACATTCCGCTCCTTCAGGGGCTGCCTTTGAGGGCTGAGGGAGCACCCCTGCTCCTGGGTCTGGCCTTCCTTCCTCTTCCTCCCTCTTGTTCGCAGCCAAGGCTCGGGTGAGCAGGGGCTGACTCCTGAGCTCCTTCCACTGGGGAGTCCAGCCTTCGCTCCGCTCCCCCGGCCCCTCCCCGTCATCTGGGGAGGGAACTTCCACCCTCTGGAGAAAACATCATTAGCTTTCCAGCACGTTTCCAGATGTCCATTATTTTTCTTTTTCTTTTTTCTCTATGTAAGCGTTTTCTGAACGGCACCTCAAGTTTGGGGAAGCCAGCTGTCACCCAGAAGAACTTACTGGTACTTAGCCTCATGCAGGTAAAGCAGCCTAAGGAGCATGACAACTACAATAAATTAATACCATACGTTTCCCCTCCTATCCCCTGTGTCTGTATCATCAACTTAAAACGCAGCCTCTTCACTGTAGGAACTTCCTCTTGCTATGCATTTGTACCATGCCTAAAGGAGCAGGATGCTGCCGTCAGTCTGTCACGTCTTGTGGGAGATGAACTTATATGGTTGCTTCCTCACGCTCTTCTGCTGCGGAGCTGCCCCTCACGCTCCTGCAGGGCCACGCTGCAGCTCCCCACACACCCCACGCACCCACCTGTGAGCCCTGCTCTCCAGACGTAGCATCGATACGCCCACGTCTTGGAGCTGGTAGGGGAGATCCGAAAGGAGGGAGGCAGCGGCAAGAGCACCTGCGCATGCATCTCCTCGTGGGCCTTACAAGTGGCTTTGGAGGAGCCTGGATGAGAGGCACGTGCAGAGGCAGGCCTGCAGCCCTTCTCTGGGGACCCCCCCTTCCAGGGTCCGCTGGCAGCTGCCCACTCCTGGCATAAGGCTCGTGTGGAGACTCAGACGCCAGGTCACGCCAAAGATCCGCGGTCAGTGTCAGAGGCTCTGGTACAAATGTTCTGGTACACTGTTCTGGTACAAATGAAGTCATGATTATTTGTTGCATGGATTACATACCATCTTACTTCCATATGTATACATGTACGTGTATGTGGGCATGCACCGATCTTCCATTCAAATCTGTGAATGTTTCCAAATACACAAATACCATGGAAAAATAAATATAGGAAGCATAAATCATCCTTCAAGACCAGGTCTGTGATTCTTGCAGATCCTCAAGCTCCCGCTGGAGTCAAGGGAAATACAGCAAGTACAAAGAGTGCACGTTGTTCAGTAGATATTTATTCCTTTGCCTTCATTGCTGCGTGATGGGCTCATGTGAGGCAGCTGTTGGCTCTCCACTCCCAATGTTTAGGCAGTAACAGAAGGGAAGCAAAACAAAATGTGGCCTAAAGCCCTGGAAACACACAAGTAGATATAAACAGCTGGGATGGAAGAAACTCTTTTTTTCCATGCCCCCGCTGAGGTTTTATGGTCTTTGCTTCTCCCACAGAGGGATTGCTGGGTGAGAGAGATTGCAACCACCAGAGGATATATTTGAATTATTTGGAAGTCTTGTGAAGTTTGTATACAAAACTGTTCATCTAATTGCTGCAATTTGGAAAGCTGAAACTTTCCAATGGTTTTTTTTTTTTCTCCTAATGCAACTTCTTTTTCCTGACTTGAAGCCCTCATTTAAACATGCTTGAGGAGCCTGTTCTGCAGAAAGTCGACTGAGCACACTGCAAACATAGCACCTGGTTTCCAACAGTTCATTCTGGGGGACAGTATGAATGTCAGTGGCAGATCTCTTGCTGTCTCATATGGATGGACTTTCTCTCTGACCCTACTCTGGGAAGGGACATGGGGAACCAGAGGGCCCCCATTCACACCCTAATCCACCCCACATGACAAACACACTATTGCGTGGCCTCTCCTCATCTCTACTGTCCTCCTTATAAGTCTATCTCACCATCTCCAAATTGGGGATAACAAACAGCAGCCATTTACACTGTTCTACAGTCAGGGAAATTACAGCAAATTTTGTTTTTACAAGCGGTTATCAAAAAGCAACCGCTTTTACAGCAAAACTGCTCGTGTTTTATGTGCCACTTTCACATTCTGGTTTTGTTTCCTCTCTCTGTAATTTACTCAGCAGGGGAGAAGCATATAAATTTCCTGTGCATGCTCCCAAGCAGTTTCTGCCCTTGAAAGCTCAGACCAGCAGGCAGCGAGCTGGGGCTCCTCGGGATCAACGCGGAGCGGCCAAATCAGCGCCGGGATCTGTAGGAAGCAATGAAATGGCATTAACTTGGGAGGGGTGTAATTTAGAAAATCTCTCGTTGTCACACACCTTGGAAAATAACAACCACAAGACCCGCGAGGAGTAAGAGTGATAGCAGCAGTAGACAGATAGCGGTATCTGTACAATTCAAGTTCAAAATAAAAAGCCCAAAAAAACCCCCAAAACAGCTTTTCATTGTTTCCCAGCGCTGGTCTCTTGCAACTTGAAATAAAGTACCGGAGCAATATACTGTTCTCTAGGGGTTAATGTTACATTAATCAGAACTGACAAGCATGAAAATCATTCTTTGTTGTCTTTAAATTGCTAATTTAAGATTGAAATCTAAAACGCTTGAGCACTGATCGTTAACACTGACGCTCAAACAAAACCCAAGTACAATCTTCCCTCCTATGGGCCACTACATAATTGTTTTACATTTGGTTGAGAAAACAAATGCAAAGTCTGTAACTAAATCCTAATGTATCGTTTAAGTGTTTCCATTCACAGGCTTTCTTTGGCTAAACTTCAACGAATTGTACTACAGTTTAATTGAAAAGCAGCATTTGCACAGGCATTTACATCTGAAGGCAGAAATACTGGCATTGTATCGTGCGGTGCAATGGCAGCAATAATTCCCCCAAATCCAAATCATTTTTTTGCAGGTATTCTTTTGCCAGTTGCAGAGATATTTTAATGAGCTGATTCTCAACTGAGGTAACGAAGCAAAGTTTGAGATACTCAGTAACAAAAAGCTTATTTTAAAAGCTTATTAAAGATTTAAAAAAAAAAAAAAAAAAAGCTATTAAAGGCTAAACGCAGTGCAATGAAGACAGGCACCAGATAAAATCAAGGGGAATAAAGTGCCATCAAATGTGTGGCTACAAAACTAACAAAAAAAGTACAAGTATGTATCAGCAAAACAAATGGGATAAGCATGTCCTCCTCCTGCCCCTTTAACGGAATTATAAATTGTGTTAGGGGCCAAACCAAGCCCAGTTTCTTTTGCCAGCTTGACTATTTGCAGGTTCAGGTCTATTCGCAGACACAGCTCCCACTGAAGTCCATGGACATACGCACTTGCAGCTGAAATAAGCTGCATCTTCAGCTTGGCTGAAGCAAACTCCGTGACCTAAAAGCGTTTCTTTAACTCCAAACCCATCAGCGGATCTGGTTTGATCTGGTCGCTTGTGATAAGGAAGGAGGAATAAGGACATCTGTGGTAGAGTCACACTCCGTGTGACTGTATGGATGCTCCATCGGAGGCTGGGGAGGATGAGAATAGGAGAGGGGCTGGGGGCAAAGCAAGCTGTGCCCTCATTCCTCCCTCCGAGGAGCCAGTGAGCTACAGTAGCGGTGATAGCCAGCATCCAGAGTGAAGAATGACACATTTATCACATCCGAGCACTTTGCCTTTCTCTGCAACTACAGTAAAGCGGGGTTGAGCTATGCAGACATACTTACCACATCCATTGACCTCGATGTGAGATCCATAGCAAATCTTAGGGCAGAACTTGCCACACAAAAGACGTGTTAAAGACACAAGCACTGTCATGCAGAACAAGCTCTTAGAGCAGAAGAAAAGGACTCAGCATTTGGCCAAGGAGTGGGGTCATGCACTGAGGGTGCTTTGTATTCTGGGGAGGATGTGGGACGATGGCTCTCCAGGCTCATGCAGAGCAAAGGCAGAGGAATATAGGGCTTAGGGAAAGAGAAAATGAATATGGGGTTTAGGGATTCTGAGCACTGTCTCGTCTGGCAGCCGCATCCAGAATATGAAGGGGCATACGGGCAGTGCCTGCAGAGGCGGACCCTTGTCCTTCCTTCTGGTCGACAGAGTAGGAGTGTAAAACTGCCCTTGAATGAAGAGTTAATCAGAGCAACATTCCTTTGTTTGTCAACCCCAACATCACTAAGAAATCTGCATTCTGGTGTCCAGACTCAAAGTCAGATCTAAGGTAAGTATAACAAAATCAGATGTCCATCACGTTGCATGCTCCTTCGCAGCACCCCTTATGCAGAGTAGTAGAGCAGGTCCCAGTAGAGCAGATGAAGAAAATATTGTCAAGCATGTTTTCACCAGGATTTGTTGGATTCAGAGTCGTAAGGGAATGACTCCGGAGTTTGAAAATGAAAAACATTTTTCACTGTACACTTGTCCTTACAAAAAGCAGTAGCAAGATTTGATTAATACATTTTTGTTGCATTAAATTCTGTCTCTTGACACTTCCAATGCATGTTTAGTTGGTTTCTATGAAAGACTGGCAGGAAGAGGACCTGCCTGAGCATTTTTAGTAACAATATTTGTGTTAGAGCTGGGACTCAGAAGCTTACCAGCAGCACAAGGAGAGCAACCCAAATGCCTAATGCTGAAAAAGAACAGTAGAGCCTCAGACCTTTCAGTTAAAATCAATAGCACCTGCCTAAACAACCGTTTATTAAATTTTCACTTCTATTTCAAGCTATTTAAAAATGAGAAATAATAAGCAAAAAACCTCGAAGTGTCATTAAGCATTTTGGTGTATTTAACATTGTCAATAAGTCTTCAAAGCCCTGGGCCCAAATATTTCCTTACTGTTCAACCATTTCAGCCATGGGGATGGGTTTGTCTGCATTTGCTTGGCAAAGCCAATGTGAAGAAGTGAGGGGAAGTCGAATGGGAGGAAGAGGAGTGGAATAAGCACGGCATTAACCTTGATAATGACCATTTTCCCTCAAATCAGCATTAAAATGAGTATTTTCTATTTTCTTTATTCTTATGCAGAAAAGTAGGGAAATTCGTGGAAAGATATCTCATCATTCATAGTCATATGTACACTTTACATTTTTTTACTTTGTTTTGAAACCCGCAGATCATTTAAAGACTCAGGAATCCTCTCAAACTTTCAGCTCATTTGTGACAAATACATATTTGCAAAATATATCTTCTGTGTTTGGACCCAGCCGACGTTCAACAAAGTGAGCAGCGGTGGGATCCAGTGCACCAGGCACACACCCAGACCTAAGTATCCACACACAGGCTAAGCGCAGGATTCGATTGCCTAAGGATAAGGCATCTGTCACCCCTGAGGGACCTGGGCTGGCACGAGGTGCCCAGCCCCACAGGCAGCTCCAGGAAGGTTTGGTTCTTCTGCAGAGCCTCCATCATGCCAGTCAGTCTCCGAGGATGCCTTTGGTACCCACAGCCACCTCTAGGGCCTATATTTAGGCAACTAAATGTGTCTGCATTCCTGTTATAGCCAATGGAGATCCAAGACTTGATTCAGTTGCCTACATCTTGGCATCTAAAGCAATATGTGAGAAGCCCTATAGGTATCTGAGACATCTCCCTGGAGCTAGCAGATATGGCACAGGACATATGGGAACTGATGCCTTTCCAGAAGGGTAGCCTGAGACCAGGTAGGACATCCCACAGCCTCTCAAGTAGCATTAGATGTTTGCAGAGTGGATTGAGCTCTTGGTCAGTGTATTCAAAGGAGTCTAGAGATTGATTCATTTAACTGGCCATCAGCTATCTGCTTAGGGTCAACCTAAGGAGATCTCCAGTGCTCAGTTCAGCTGCCTTGGCACCCAATACCGTTTGAGAGGCTATAGGCTACCCCAGCTTGTTTCCAGCTGCTGCTCCAGAAGGGCACTACAGTCCTGTAGGTTGTGTGCCAGGTTGGTCAGCCCTGTCTGAATGTCTCACACACCAGAAGTACCTCAGATATAACTGATGCAAGCCCCCTCGCAACTCTACTGGGAATTAAAACATCTAGCTCATATGTAGACACCAACATGTATGTGTCTTCATCTTGAACTGAACTGCAGCCCAAAAGTTTCACAGGCGCTGGAGAAAACCCTGTGTTATTTTCAGGGTCACACACACACAGAATTTCTCTTTGAGTCCTGAATCTGTTTATAGATAATTTGAAGTGTTTTGTTTGTATCAAGAAACATGGCAACACAACAAATGCTCAGCGCAGATGTTGCATGAAGGTAAGCACGCAGACATTCCCAAAACATGCCAATACTGGTGCGTATGTGTATCACGCTTTTAGATGAGCTTTTCAAGATTCCCCTTCTTATGTGATGTTTTAAAATGCTCCCACTGTTTTAGAAAAAAAGTTTTCTATTTATCATCTAGGGCTGAACTGGAAACCATCAAGCTGCTCATATTAATATATGCAACTTTGTGATTTATTATCGTTCCCCTCATCCCATCTATCTTCTGTGCCTCAGATGTGCAATTAACTCCATATTGTCAGCCCCATCTGCTTATGTCTACACAGGATATGTCTGTACTGTCGTAAAAGCCAAAGAACAAATTTCCTGATCACCAATATTGCCTCGCACTTCGGGAACACCAGCTGGCTCTCCAGGAGGAGAAATTTCATAGAGGAGCAGTTTGAACTCAAAACAGTTCCTGGTGCAAGCAGTGTGGATGCAGGCAGCTTGAGACCAGAGCAGTGACAAACGTGACCTCACATCCGAGCAGGGTGACATCATACCCTGCAAGCGTCGTGGGCACACAGGGGCACCACTCCTAACTGGGGTGCCACAAACATGTAACAGCGTTGACATTAGCCAGAGCAAAAGGTGGCTCTGTGTTTGTTTAAAGCTCGCTTTTCATTTCTTTAGCTTATGTAAGGCTTTCTCTTTGTCTCTCCCTTTTCAGCAGTTCTGAACATTCAAACCACAAAACCAGACCCAAACCTAGTGGAGACAAAGATGCCTATGCATCCAGTCTTTATTGATAGGCTGTGTCACATCAACTCTCTTTTCAGACAGACTCGGAAGATTTGGTTAACCTACCCCTTTGTTGTTCTTGAGTATCAAAACCTATTAGCATTTTATAATTATGTTTGTATTTGACAGAAATTTAAAATTTCAGGCATTTGCAAAAGTTTAGATGCATCATTCAAAATAACAGCTTAAGACGCCTCCATCCGTCAAATGGACTAAGTAAATATTTTTTCAGTTTTATTAATGCAGTAAGTGCACACAGTGTATATAATGCTAGGGACCATTTAAAAATACATTAAAACTATTTGCCATATTGGAAAGATTTTAACATTGAGTCAGAGGTGGTGTTTTCTCCTCCAGAGAATGTTTTTACACGTAATAGGAAGATATGAGGTTACATTACTTTTAGGGATTTATTACGTTTGCTTGCTTCTTGACAATATATTCTATATCTGGCATCCATTTTCATAAATGCCCAATGAATTTAAAATTAAATTACATTTGGGAAATCAATTTCTGGCTGTCTCAATAAATTACAAACATTCTAGCTGTAATGTCTGGATGGTGGAAAGGAGCTGGCTGGGTCTTATATGTGTCCCTAAGGCTCAGGAATTCTCTTACCAGCCTTGAATGTTTTTAAAGTGGCCATTATTTAGGAGAATAAATACATGACTGTGAGAAAGGTTAAAGGAAGGTGAAGAATTGTAAGTAAGTGGGATGTCACTAAAGGTACACATGAAGTAGGATAGATATGGTAAGAGCAGCACACAACAATTCAGTGATTTACCTGTTATGCTGAGCCAAATCCCAATTCCAAATCAATAGTTTGCAACGGATTAGCCAACACGGCAGGAACAGAGATTGAAGGCTGCCCTAACCCAGTGAGGGTATGAAGTGTGCTGAAATGTTGTCATTTACACAGGGAACCCCCCCCCCACACACACACAAAGAAGAGGAACTTTATCTATTCTGTGTTAAATCAGATACTACAGAGATAGCAGAGACATGGCAAATTTCTATTATCATTAGAACAGGGTTTTGAAAGATAGGCACTGTTTGGTGAGAGAGAAAGGAGTAGCACTGCATTAGAGACATGATAGGCTACCAAGATATAAAAAATAGCATTAAATAAAGAAGAATTTTTAAGGATCATAATCACTTTGGGAATGGCTGCTAAAAGTGGCCATTTAGGGCATAAAGGGTGTTGGTGACAAGGCCTCAGGCTGTTTCTGAGTGAGTAATCGGCTCTGGAGTGGGGTTAAGCATATGCATGGCTGAGAGCCACCGTTTCCCATTTACATCGCTGCCCCCAGCCTTCCTGTGAGCAGCCCAGGATCAAAGTCTCCCCTGGATGCTTAGGAAAAACAGGACTTGGGATGTCTCTCGGTGCCCTGAATGGTAATACCCTGAGCCTCACCTAGACTTCATCCACCCGGACCACATGGACAAGACGTACAGTGTGTGAGGAGGCATCAGGAGCTTGGGGTCTTCCCCTCTAGAGACTTAGAGGGGCTGAGGAGCTCAGATGAAAGCAGCCGGCAAATGCAGCTGAAGAGGTCACAGTAGGGATGGCGAGCCAGTCTGGTCTTCAGGGCAGATTCAACATCCACTTAACCGACAGACAGACATGCACACAGAACTGGGTTTAGGTGTCGAGTGTGAGAATATTGTAAGAAGATTCCAGAGACGTATCACCACGGGAGGGTTAGTTTCCCAACTATGACTGAAGAAAAACCTGCTACTGTTAAAGATGGAGGTAGTAACTTGACAAAAATAAATATAGTTATTTGAAAATCGTGAAAGTTGTCTTAAAAACACCTAAGAGGGATGTGCAAATACGTGGAATCACTACTGTGCATGAACAGTTTTCATAAATATTTTGATTAGGCAACAGTATTCATCTCCTCACTTTAAAGTTACAAGTTAGAAACACA
The DNA here is from genome assembly GCA_009819775.1 of Phoenicopterus ruber ruber. NCBI lineage: Eukaryota > Metazoa > Chordata > Aves > Phoenicopteriformes > Phoenicopteridae > Phoenicopterus > Phoenicopterus ruber. The sequence continues at coordinate 52,292,236 of CM020215.1, read as the reverse complement.
TTGGAACCATCAGAGAAGCCCGGTGAGTTCACTTTATCCATATACTCTTTTTATGAGCTTCTGAAAGCACCGTGATAAAGTGACCCTGCAGAAAAATGGAATTGTATCTCTTGGCCACATCCTGCTAACACCATCTCAGCAGTCTCATTAGAAACAGCAAGAACTGGTAAGCACTACTGGAGGAGAACTGAGACAACTGGGGCCTATAGATTTCCAGTTTTAAACTGAAACACGTTTTCTGTGATGACACAATTAGAAACACAGAAACAGATGTGTGCGATTTTGATGCTGTCATGAAAATATCCTCGCGCATAATGGATCCAAAATGAGAGGGGGGATCTGAAGAGCTCACACTCTGCATCAAACCACCGCTTGTTCATCGTGGCTAAGAAGCAGCACACACACAGAGCACGCACACGTTCTGCAATCACTAGCAGCACCGTGCACTGTCTTTCTAGGCAGGTTCATATAAACCAATCATAGAATCATAGAATAGTTTGGGTTGGAAGGGACCTGTAAAGGTCATCTAGTCCAACCCCCCTGCAATGAGCAGGGACATCCTCAACTAGATCAGGTTGCCCAGAGTCCCAGCCAGCCTGACCTTGAATGTTTCCAGGGATGGGGCATCTACCGCCTCTCTGGGCAACCTGTGCCAGTGCTTCACCACCCTCATTGTGAAAAACTTCTTCCTTATATCTAGTCTAAATCTCCCCTCCTTTAGTTTAAAACCATTACCCCTTGTTCTATCACAGCAGGCCCTGCTAAAAAGTTTGTCCCCATCTTTCCTATAAGCCCCCTTTAGGTACTGAAAGGCCACAATAAGGTCTCCCCGGAGCCTTCTCTTCTCCAGGCTGAACAAGCCCAACTCTCTCAGCCTGTCTTCATAGGAGAGGTGCTCCAGCCCTCTGATCATTTTTGTGACCCTCCTCTGGACCCGCTCCAGCAGGTCCATGTCCTTCTTGTGTTGGGGACCCCAGAGCTGGATGCAGTACTCCAGGTGGGGTCTCACCAGAGCAGAGTAGAGGCCAAACCAAAAGCCAACCTGCTCAAGCATGGATGCAAAAAATGACATCTGCCCAGTCAGGAGGGAATTTTCACCAGATACCTCTTGCCGCAAACACAGGCAGCCTGTGCACGGCTGCTCAGTACATCCCGGGGCAGAGCAGAAGCCATGTGCAAGTCTAAGTTAACTCAATTCAGGACAAGCAGAACTGGAAAGCAGCTAAAAAGAGATGGCTGCATTTCAGTAACTTTGGTTTTAAAAGGACCGGTGTAAAGATGCCTCAAGTTTACAAAATGGGACATCTGCAGGATGTGAGTTTACAAGTTTTCGCCTATTTGAGTTTCTGTAATGAAACCCGAGACTGAAAAAGTACTCGATAGATGGGTAACAGGGGCCTGGTAAGAGGTTGGGTTTTTTTCCTAACATGAGCTGCCTGGCAAAAGTTTCCACGAACACCATGCACAGAGAGACGTGAAGGAGTTTGAGACCCCCCATATGGTGTGTTTGACCGTCACCTCTTGGCAGACAAGGCCCCAGGCGGCGGCGAGGCCAGAAGTGGCTCCTGGCAGCCCCTGCGAGCCCGGGGTGCTGCCGGGCGAGACCAGGGGTGCGGCGCTGGGCTTAGCCCGCGTGGGGAAACGCGACCTGAGGTCATACTCTGGCCGAACAAGGACGATGCCACGGAAGACAAAACAGGAGTGAAATGTTGGAAGGAAAATAAGGAAACACAGTGCGGGGAAGCCCGACACCCCTCTTCTTCCCGGTTGGGTACAGACCCGCCTCAAGGAAAACAGGTGCCCTACGGGCGCAGGCTGGGGGCAGAAGCAGCTCCTCGGTGCCTCGGGAACCGGCTCCCAACGCCGGCCCGCCCCGCTGCCCCCCCTACCAGGGCAGCGGCCCCGCCGCGCCCCCGCCGCTCCCCGCCCGGCTTCCTGCGCCCGGCCCCGCGGGACCGGCCCGCTCGGCCCGGCCGCGGGCCGGCGGCGGCGGCGGGCGGGGGAGGCCGGGGGAGGTGGGAGGGGACGTGGGAAGGACTTCGGTTGCCACTACAAATCTGGTGACAGACCCGCTGCCGGCACATGGCGATCGGCCCTTCCCGCCCCGCGCTCGGCAGGTGGGTGCGGGGCGGCGACCCGGGGCGGCCGTGGGTGGTTGAGGGGGGTGCCTAGCGGCGCTCCCCGCCGGCTCGACGCCGCTTGTTTCCCCGTGGGCCCCCACTGACGCCCGTTCCCCGCCCGTGGGCGAGTGGCCGCGGCTGAGGGGAGGCGGGCGCGGCGGGAGCGGGGATCCCCGCGCCGGGCGGGGGGGGTGCTTGGGGTGGGGTGGCGGCCTCCGCGCGGCGCTGACGTCGCCGAGGGGCCGCTCCGAGGAGGCTGCGGCTCGGGGCGCCCAAGATGGCGGCAGCGGCGGGTGACGGGTGCGTGCGGGGGCGGCCGGCGGGAGCGGGACGACGGCTTTGCGACCCCGCCGCCCGGGGACGGCCGGCGGGAGCCCCGCGGGGAGCAGGTGCCCGGCGGAGGAGGGCGGGGGGCGGCGGCACCCTTTCTCCCGGGAGGGGGAGTAGCGGCGGCGCGGTGCCCGCGGAGGGGCACCTGAGGAGGGGGCGCTCGTTGCCGCAGGGGCGAGCCGGGCACGGAGCGGGAGCGGGAGCGAGGGGGCTGCGGCCGTGCCAACGGCGCTGGCGGGGCAGCGGGGCCCGCCGGACCGACCTTCCCCGCCGGCCGCGGGCAGGAGGCGTCCTGCCGCCTCCCCGCCGCGCTCGGTGTGTGACGGGGAGCCCGCCGGGCCCCTGCGTGGGGTCCCCTCACCCGTCCCGGAGGGGTCGGAAAGGCGTCGAGGTGAGGGAGACGGGGGAGAGAAGGAGGAGAGGGTGGCGGTGAGCCGCGGGGCGGACAGCAGGGCTGCCGGGCCAGCCGCTCGGGGCTCATGCGTGCCGCTTGTTGTCGGCGAGAGGCGAACAGTCGCGCCATGTCGCGGGGCGCTGGGAAGCGCTGGACCTTCCTCACGAAAACAGTCGCGTGCGCGCTCGTACTCCGGCGTCGAGCCATGGGTGAACTTAGCTGGAGCGTCTTGCAGTTGCTGTCAGAACAGGGGCCAGGCGTTGTCCGAGGAGCTGTCAGAGCAGCCAGAGACGCTTGTTTTTCTAAACGGGAAGAACTGTCAAGCGTAAATCCAGGCTAATAAGAATAGCCGTGTTTTCCATGCTTCTGTGAAAGTGCTTCCATCTGAACTGTTTGTTTACCTTGAACTCTTCAACTGCAGGAAATGCGCGGCTATTTGCAATAAGAGACATTGAATGTAATGCTGTGCCGATGTCTGCTGTCCTGGTGTAAATGGCTACCTCTAGGCAGCATGCTGTATATACACTCCTTAGCTGGCGAAAAAAGGAGAGAAAAAGTTAAATGACGATCTGTATGGCTCCAAAGAAAGGAGGCTGGAGGGTTTCTTGTCAAAGGCTGTACTGTTAAAAATCGGAAATAATTTACAAAATTTCTTTTTGAAGTGCTGCTTTGATTTTTAAGTCTTACTGTTATGCCTGCAGGACTGTAGTGCAGCTTGAAGTTATGCACATCAATGTTTTGTTGGGCCGTTTTCTTAAAAAAAAAAAAATTGTTTAAGAAAGCAGTAAAGCAGTACATCTGCCTTCTAGTTAGCATACTTGTTCTCTAAAACTTTCAGTGGTTCGAGTACGTATGATGCCTGTTTTTTCAGATATTAAACAGGTACTCTGAACCTGATGAAAATCAGTTGGTAAACTGTCATCGGATTTAAAAGCGAACATATTAATGGCACACACGAGCACACACACATGCGTGTGTGTATATATATTAGTAAAACTATGTACTGCATTTCTAGTCTAACGCTTGAGATAGACTCTTTGGGTTTTTTCATTTATGTGCCAAGCAATTAATTACGAAAGTAGTGACTAAGGGAAAAAGATTTCCTTTTGTTTATATGTAGAGTTACAATTTTAAAATTGTATCTGCTGCGAAGATGAATCTTAATTTCTTGTTTACATGGAACACAAATGGAAGAAAACCACCTATTTTCTTGGCTTCTAAGTTGTTTTTTGATGTCGAGTACTTTTCAGCTTATGAGTTACCCCAAAATGTACATTTCACCAGCCATTCTTTAGTGAAACTAAAGAAACAAGCACGTCAAGAAGGTTGAAATATGGTTCGATAAAAAAAAAACCCATTCCGTATATCTTTATTTCTTTCTTATGAAACTTTGGCACAAGGACAGGCTTTTGCATATCTGTATTCTCCCAGACAACTTAATGCTTTCAGTAGTGCTATTCTGTGTGTTAGTACTTGTTATTTTGCTTACTACTTCAGCTCAGGTCTGTGCTAAGAACACAGGGGGGCTTGATCTCTGAAGTGCTGGTCAACTAATTCACAGTTTCTTTGTGTGTGTGCACAGAACTGAACCTCGGGAGAGAAGAATGCAGAAACTAGCGCTGAATAACTTTCTTTAGGGAATTTTAAGGTTGTAGCATTTGCTTGTACTATTTTATTCCAGCTGCAGCTTTCTAGTAGGCGTGGGAATGAGTATGCAGTATTTTTTATGTTTCTTCCACCATTATCTGTCACTTCACTCCTGTTTTTCCCTGAGCTATTCAGTCTTGCCAAGTATTGGTTCTAAGGTGAAGTTTTTAAATTTTGTGACTTGATGTACTCTCAGTACTTCAGTGCTCCACGTCGTAAAACATTCATGTTGTCAGTGTGCTGCTTGACATTCAGCTGAAGTTTTCTTGGTCTCAGTTTTGTACTTTTAGCTTTTTCAGATATTTCTGTCCTTTTGACCAAACTCTGCATTTTGATTTCTTCACATTTTCCTCAAAGAAAGACTTCTCCCATGCCAAGATGTTTTCCCCCCCTCCCCCTTTCCACCCCGTCTCCTGTCTCGACGTAGGTGGGAAAATGTCATGCTGGCTTGGCTGCTGGTGGGGGAGCTGGGGTTTTAGGTTTTTCTCTTCAAGGCGCTGATCCTGCGCTTTCGTAGAATCGCGTTGCTTTTGCATGAAGAGCTTGATTGTGCAACCCTGGTTTACACAGTGGTCGTCCTGAAATCAGCAGACTACTTTTGTCCTCGGTCCAATATCTGCTTACATTGAGGCATGTAAGTGGTTTCACTCTTGAATGTTTTTCAAATGGAGAAAAACAGATTTTCTGAGCATATAATATTAAAAAGAAGGAAAAATAAGGCACAGTGTTTACACGGGGACTTTAACAAAACCAGAAAGGGTCGACCTGTCAGACTCCTCTGACTGACAGCATTGCTATGTGTGACAGCCCTGTGGGAAGGCAGGGTTTAGTGTTCTTTTCTGGCCTGCTGGAAAGGACCGTTACTAATATGTTATGCAGGAGAATCTGTTTCTGTTAGCCTAAAAACACAAAGATGAGTCTTGTCTCTTAAAATCCTGTCCACCATATTTAATTCTTGTACCACACTTTATATAGGTATTGCTTTTTAGTATTCTAGGAAAAGTTAACATACATAGTCCAACTCTGAAATTTATGTGAATTTTATCAGTGTTAGGAAAGCTCAGCTTTGTTGGGGAAAACAGGTTGTCAGACTAGGAGAAGACATGGGATAGTATTTATAAAGACAGTATAAAAAGCAAACTTAGTATGCACGACTGTTTGTAAAAGAATCTCATTAGCAGCCTATGAATAGTCTGCCTTTTAGAAGGAATGAATGTTATGGATGCTAGCAAGCTGAAAAAGTTCAGCAAGCCATTATTTTTGTGATCTGTTGACCATAGCACACAAGGGATCTCGACCTCCCGTAGTACACTATGGCTGGTACTGAATCTGGGAATTACTGAATGGGTACCCAGAGGTCATGGCGCCTGAAATTCTTCAGTGCAGTTAGTGTGGGCTGGAGACAACTCTTAAATAAATTGAACAAGAATGATTAATATGGGCATGTAAAACTGTGTACACTTTATTAGTTTCACTACAGCTGGCTCAACCTTTTCTGTATTACAGAATAAGACCTACACAACACATGCAATGCTGGAAGCTGGCTCTGTGCTTAGAGAGTTACAGCCCTTATGCTGGTATCTGTATTGTAACATTTTAAAAGGCACTAGACATGTTAACCAAACAAAGCCATTTTTTGTTAAATCTTTTAACTACTCTTTTTGTCTAAGTACCAGATGAAAATTAAAGCTTCTTTCCTATCCAGCTGCAACTTTTTACCTGTTTCCCTTCCTTAGTGGTATTATGTCATTGTATGTTAGGGTTCTCTCATTCTAATGCTTGTTCTAACCTAGACATCTGTTCTAAATTGAGTAACCTATTCTTGTGTGTTTCAGAACTGTAAAAATGGAGAAATATTGGCATATTCAAGGGTAATAGCTGGAATACTATCTTTTGGGTTCTATCCAGAGTTGTCTAAATCACGCAGTATTTTTGTAGCATGGTTTACTTAGCTGTAAAACATAGAATCCTGGACCTTGATATTGTACAGCCTAGGCCACGTCCACAGTATGCATGCATTTGTAATGGCATAACTTGTCTCGCTTGGCATAGCCTGGATATTTGACAAACCCTTGGTACTCCTCATGAATTAACTGGTTCATCTGGCAAGTACTGTGCATAATGATACTGGTGCTGTGTGCTGTTTAGCCCTTGTAGTCAGTGACTTCGTGGGCATGAACACCCCAGATCAATTATAATCACTTCCTGATGCATCGTTTGCCTCTAGATGATATCTCTCAACTAGACATAGTCAAAAGAAAGATGGTAAAAGCATAAAGAAAGAATGAATCACTGTCTCTTTAATTTTTGTTAGTCAGAGCCTGCCTGTTGGTTATAGGTAAATGCACCTTATAGGAGAAAGCAAATACAGCACCTTTAAACGAATACATGCTACCACATGAACTTGTTAAAGGATGTAAGCCAGTGCTAGCCAAATTTTTAAATTATTTTTTTGAAGACATGAGTTAGAAAGATCTGTTCAAAATGCAGGTTTTTATAAAGTTTGCAGCAACTGAGGTAGATATTTCTTCACTGAAAGGGTTATCAGACATTGGAACAGGCTGCCCAGGGAAGTGGTTGAGTCACCTTCCCTGGAAGTATTTAAAAGACATGTAGATGTGGCACATAGGGACAGGGACATGGTTTAGTGGTGGACTTGGTAGTGATAGGTTTACGGTTGGACTCGATGATCTTAAAGGTCTCTTCCGACCAAAATGATTCTATGATTCTGTATCTGATGCTATTTCTGTCTTATGAAGAAATCAAGTTCTGCTTTTCCAGGTCACTCTCTTTCTTTCAGAGGTGTTAGGATGACATGTTAAAATGTACTTATTGAAGATACATTATTGTAGGAAGCACTGGTATAATGGGCTTGCCTGAGCACAAAGGTGCAGTGATTTAATTAAAGGTGTGGTTTAATTAAGGGTTTGAGTTGTATAAAGCCTCATTTGTCTGAACTGTTGGCACTGTGTAAACATAATAAATTTAAGTGAACTTTGCACTTCTGCACCTGTATGCTTAGAGATAGAATTAATGGGAGCATTTTAGAATCATAGAATCACAGAATGTTTTGGGTTGGAAAGGACCTTCAAAGATCATCTAGTCCAGCTCCCTGGACATCTTCCACTAGATCAGAGCCCCATCCAGCCTGACCTTGAACACTTCCAATGATGGGGCATCCACAGCTTCTCTGGGCAACCTGTCCGATTTTAAATTGTGTTTGTATCCAAACTCTACAATAACAGTGTCTTTTAACTAAATCAGTGCTCCTTTGCAAAAGAACAGGCTCAATCATCTAAAGCGTAGCTAGTATGCTTCAGTCCTGAGCTGGAAGGTACTGGGAATATAAACTGGTATTCAGACCATTTAGTCTGAACCTCGAACCGCTGTTGATGATGTTGATTGTGGCTCCACGTGACTGACTTTGAATGTTTGGTGGGACTTAGCTGGATGGAGATCATGATCTTAACCTCAAGTATGAGTTTGGTATACTGACACCTGTAACAGTGATACAGTTGGGTATTTATGAACTGTAACTTACAACTTTTTTTTTTTTTTAGTTGCAGATTGAAATATCATGGACAGAAAATAGTTTGGATGCTGTGTTTTGCCAGCATATCTCTGCAATTTCAGTTTTAACAATGGATAAGTGTAAGCACATAGGACGTCTGCGACTGGCCCAAGATCACTCCATTCTGAATCCTCAGAAATGGCATTGCATGGACTGCAATACTACCGAATCTGTGTGGGCGTGCCTCAGCTGCTCACATGTGGCATGTGGAAGATATATTGAAGAACATGCACTAAAGCACTTTCAGGAGAGCAGTCACCCAGTGGCATTGGAAGTAAATGAGCTGTATGTTTTCTGTTATCTCTGCGATGATTATGTTCTTAATGATAACGCAACTGGTGATTTAAAACTGTTGCGAAGTACATTAAGTGCAATCAAGAGTCAAAACTATGAGTGCACTACTCGAAGTGGGAGGACTTTGCGTTCTATGGGTACAAGTGATGATTCTTACCTTTCACATGGTGGTGCCCAAGCCTTGCTTAGGAATGAAGATCGCATGTTCACAGCTCTCTGGCACCGACGGCGTGCGTTTCTGGGCAAAATATTCAGATCGTGGTTTCAGTTGACACCTACTGGAAAAAAGATTTTGGAAGAAGAAAGGCGTCGGGAAGAAGCAGAGGAAAGAAGGGACAAAGCTAGGAAGAGAAGACAAGAACGAAAGCGTGAGTTGAAAGCAGAGATGGAAAAGATGCCTCCAAGAAAAAGCAGTCGTTTACAAAATCAGATCAGAATGTCCTCAGAAACAGCACCCTGCCTGCAAAAAACATCACAGAACATGGAATCTGTGGCAGAGTTGAAAAAAACATATACCTCAGATGAAGTAAGATTGAAAAAAGTAAGTGACTCTCCAATTAAACGAAGGCCCACGGTGACTCCTGGGGTAACAGGACTGAGAAACCTGGGAAATACATGCTATATGAATTCTATCCTGCAGGTATTAAGTCACTTACTTATTTTTCGAGAATGCTTTTTAAAGCTTGATCTCAACCAAACTCAGGAACTGCTGGCAACAGCAACCAATGGTAAAACCAGATCTTCATCTAAACACCTGTCAATAGCTGCCTCAACATTACACATGAACGAGAACCAAGAGAAAGTAAAGGGATCATCTTCTGTGAGGCGGCCGAGTTTATCCTCTGGATTAAGTGGAGGAGCATCAAAAAGTAGAAACATGGAACTTATTCAGCCCAGGGAGCCCAGTTCAAAGCATATTTCTCTCTGTCATGAGCTGCATACTCTGTTCCAAGTTATGTGGTCTGGCAAATGGGCGCTGGTGTCTCCTTTTGCCATGCTTCATTCTGTGTGGAGACTAATTCCAGCCTTCAGAGGATATGCCCAACAAGATGCTCAGGAATTTCTCTGTGAACTTTTGGATAAAGTGCAGCAGGAACTGGAGACTACAGGGACCAGATACCCAGCTCTCATCCCTGCTTCTCAAAGAAAACTTATAAAACAGGTTTTGAATGTGGTTAACAACATTTTTCATGGACAGCTATTAAGTCAGGTATGTTTTATATTTTTATTTTAAAGGTGTGTAATGACTTGTAGTTATGGATTTATATTGGTCAGTGATGGACATATTTCAAAGGTTAATACATTTATATCTATTGAGGAGGGATGGGGAGGATATAATAAACATCATTTCAGAAGAAAGGTCATTTGGATACTCCTAAAACTTTAAATAGAAGAGTCACCTGATAAACATAAAAGTGTTAAATTTAGTATTTTAAAGCACACCTTTGCAACCACTGAGAAATATCTGACTTTGCTATTAAGCACCAACTCATTTGCAGGAATAAAGAATTTACAATTTTAAGCATCTAGCTTATCACTGTAGTGATACTAGATAAAAGGTGTTAAGGAAGGTGTTAATCTCGTCTAAGTGGAAACTGGTTAGGTAATGGATGCCAAGCAGGGAATTTTGTCAGTAAATAGCTTGAATTTGAGATTCGTTACTACAGAGTAATTGCCTGTCATGATGCTATGTTGGGGAATACTGCTTTTCTGTGACAATACAAAGATACAGAAGGCGCTGTCAACACAGGAACCAAATTTGTGGGGTGGAGGCAACGGTTGTTTTCCTTTTTTCTGCCTGACTACTCTCCTTTTTTTCTTCTTTCTTGGCTTCCTGTTAAGTACTTCAATGTGTCCACTTACTATTATGCATATCCCAACTGCGTGCACGTACAAATGTCTGAGAACTGACTCAACAAACAAATACTGGGTTCTGTTGAATTAATCTAAAAACTAACCACATCATTGCAGCAGGAACGAAGGTTGAGAAAGTCTTGCCCCCCTGGAATTGGTCTGCAAGTATGCATGCACATGTTACTGAGGAAGTGCAGAAGCATTTAATGGATATGTTGTGTAAAGGAGTAGAGGTTTAACACCAATTAACAAAAATGTGGATGCTCCGATTATTCTGACTATTTGATTAATGGTTTAATGTTTTAGTATGTGAAGCTGGAAATCCAAGTGGTTTTTGACTAAGGTAGGATTGTTTACTGCTACAATATCTATAAACTTTGTAATAAGATAACAAGACTTTTAAAATTAGGATCGTTTGCAGCATATGTTAGCTTTTAGGTCATCGTAGGTTTTGCGTTACTATTAGAAACCATTATATCTACTAATAAAACCAGATCATCTTCTCCCTTCCATTTGGCCCAGTGTAAGAACATTTCTGTTGGCATACTTGCTTTCCTCGGGGTAGTTAACATATCTTGTATCAGGGTTGTGCTAGTATAAGTGTCTAGTGTATTATGTCATTAAAGCTTTCTATTTGAAAATCACATTCCTCTCCAAAATAGTAACTTTGGTAGTAAAACAAAGTAATTGCTTAAGTATACTGACAAGGCTTGGTTGCATTCCAAGCCTTTTAACAGGACTCATTTTTTGGAAGAATTTTCAAAAGTTCTGAAGACACTAAGCATTACTTCAGCAGTACCACTTCTTTTACATGTTTTTAGCTTTGTTATGTGAAAAGGCTTGTGACTAGAAACCCTCCCACCTTCCTGAAACCAGGGAGAGGAATAGTGAGAATTCACTCAAGTATCATTGAGTAAGACTGAAAGGGAATTAAACAGTTTTGAGCTATTGTGTGACTTCTGTGACAGCAACATGCAGCTCTTTTACTGCTGCTGGTCAATGTCTGCGTGCAAACTACAGCCTTGATGAACTTCAGGATGCCTCAAGTGAGTGGAACAAGGAAAAGAGTACTGAGGCTGTTACCTGTAGTAATTTCTCCCTGGCTTATTAGGCAGTTTCCACAGTGTCCAACACGTTACATCCTAATGTTCCCTTTGTCTTCTGCCACTCCTTAGTTCCAGTTCAGTCTTCACTAGCACTTTTGAACATGATAAATATTAAAAACAAAAGGTAACCCTTGAAGATTTATATTTCCTTCTTGATGATAAAAGTTCTTCAGGTCATCTTAATGATTCAGACCCTGGTGTTTGCACATGGAAGGATGAGCTTTAAAAACTCTATTAGGCAGTTACTTTCCTCTCCTCAGTAAGATTTCCTCATCATGATTTCACTAGGCATTTGTCAGAACTGGCACAAACTGCTATAATGAAGTTAACAAAAAGGGCATGAAAACAAACATCCATGCAGGGCTGAAGAAAAACATGAAAGACTTCTTGCTATATCACTATGCCTTTGACAATGCTAACTCTTAAAAGCAAGGAGTGTATGCTTTGTCCTTGTATGCTTAACTTTACCTACAAGCTGTAACAGTATTACAGTTTCTCTCTAGAAGATAGGTGGAGCCATAGCCTGATGCATTTATTAAAAATAGGATGGGATTTTAGTCTAGAGTATTTTATAAACTACATCTTAATTCAGTGAATAAGGGGAACTGAGAAGCTTGTTTCTGTGCAGCAGTTGCCTTCTGTTTTAGGATCACAAAAAAGTTAGTATATTTACTATCCCTTTGTGCTGAAAATATTAGTTAAAGATACTTGATTCTGTGAGATACTCAAGTGCAATGAAGTCAATCTTTTTGACCTTCAAACCTCAGGAATACTATGAACTACTCGATACAGTACACAGAGGATCACTTACAATGCAGATAAGCTGTATGTTTACTTAGGTTTCACATTGCTTTCACAATAAAACATTTTCCCTCTTCTTCTAGCTGTTCTATTTTAACTTGAAGGAAAGTTGTAATCCTGAGTTTTTATATGAGTTAGTTGTTTTTGTTTTGCTATGTTCTCAGCTGATGTAAAGTAAGTCTTCCTCATCTACTACTTGAAATCTTTTAGTATTTTATGGAATGCTAAACTAGGTAATGAGTAACTCCAAGAATAGCATGGGTGGATTGCCTCTTGACGACTTTTTTTTTAAATTAATTTTTTATTTATTCCAATATCCTTTTTAGGATTACCGCTTCTTACTCTGTAGTACAGACTGTGAAACTTTAACACTCAGTACATCTAAGGGAAGTAAAGATAGGATATATAGCTACAAAACCCTTCCCCTCTATTCTTTCCTTTTTGACATGCTAGTCTTCCTTCAGTGATTGCCTGGAGAAAGTTGTGCTATAGCAGTTATTGGGCAAAGGAGTCTTTATCTTGTAAACTTAAGCTTTCAGAGGCAGATCTGCTGGAGCAGTGCCTCATCCCTCTCAACTCAATTGGGACTGTAAGCAGATGCCAACGTGTCTATTAAAATCCCAGTTGTTTTCAGTCCATCAGTGCTTGTACTCTTGTGAAAGGTACCCGCTGTCTTCTGTCCTCGATCCTTCAATGGGAAAGGAGAAAATACTGCACTATGAAGTTATGTGCCAGTGGTAAACTGACCCGTACTGATACACAGATCTTTGAAGTACACTTCAAGAGCTCAAGTAGGTTAGCTACCGTCTCTCTCAAGAGTTTTTTCGCTTGTGTTCTTTTTTTTAAATGGTCCCAGCTAAATAGCACAGTATGCAACAATTTTTAAAGTATGTTTATTTCAAACTTTGTCCATATTAAGTAAATGTATATTATTGGGAAAATTGTGTCCCACATGTCCACAGAAATCATACTAGCAGAAACTCTGGTGTGTGTGGTTATACCAGTATGAAAATTTTTGTCAGGATGATTTATTTATACCAGGGTGGAGGGAGACAGGGAAACTAATATGAAGTATTTGTGAAAGCAGATCTAGACAATCTAGCTGATCTAGGAAGCTAGCCTAGCAGATCTAGGAAATTTTGTAGATTTTTATGCTGGCAAAGTCTTATATGTAGACACAGCTTTTACCTCTTGAACTCCAGCTTTTTAACCAAATTGATTTACCCTTAGGATAACATTGAGTACACAGGTTTTGATTGCTTGAAAGTTAGAGGGCCATTTTAGATAGTATTTTTGAAGATTTTAATATTCACAAAAAGTCTCAGTCAAGACTGTCAAGACATGAAAAATGGTGAAAGAATAGAGATGTGTTTCTGATACGGCTGATTTAGAGGCACTCGACATTGGAGGATAGCCCATATACGTCCCAAATGAACTGCCCAATATAACTGTCCCCCCATTCGACCCATATAGTACAAAGTTTTCTGGAACTAAGAAGTGGTAGTTACTAAAGAAAAGAGATACTCGATGTTTCATGTATATCGTGCTTTTTGGCTACTACGTTGGTAAAACTTCTACCACTGTGTTGGTAAAACCTTAAAAACTTCCTAAAGTTCAAAATGAGCCCCTGTCATGAGAATTACCAGGAAAAAAATTACTTTTCTGTAAGCCAGACAGCATGATTCTAAATATTTTTACCTACTCTTAAATAATGCCAAAATAATCATTCAGATTATTGAATTTCTTACTATTCCTAATTTTTTGTGTGAAGAGATGTAAAGGTATATTTGAGTCTAATAATAACAAAACAACTTGTCAAAATAGTCACTGAAGATCCAATTATTATTTTAGAAAACTTTTTTGTTACCAAACATTGTTTGTTTTCCCTTAGTTGCTCAGCTTTCATTCTTCATTTTTATGGTAACTTCCTGACAGTTAAGTTCACATGCACTTCAGCAGATGCATATACACACATGCATGCACACACAGAATTGTTGAGGTTGGAAAGGACCTCTGGAAATCATCTTGTCCAACTCTGCTTAAAACAGGGTCAACTAGAACAGGTTGCTCAGGGCTGTGTGCGGTCAGGTTTTCAGCAGCACCAAGGATGGAGACACCACAACCTCTCATGGCAGCCTCTGCCAGTGCTAGACCATCCTCGCAGTAAAAACAGTTTCCTCTTAGGTCTTGGTGGAACCTCCTGTAGTGCAGTTTGCGCCTGTTTCCTCTTGTCCTGTCACTGGGCGTCACTGAGAAGAGCCTGGCTCAGTCTTCCTTACCCCTCTCATCAGGTGTTTATACACAAGGATAAAAGCCACCCTGAGCTTCCCTTTTCCAGGCTGAACACTCCCAGCTCTCTCAGCCTCTCCTCCTCTGTCGGATGCTCCAAGCCCTTTGTAGCCCTTTGGTGGACTCACTCCAGGAAGCCTGTATCTTGTGCTGGGAGATGCAGCACTGAACCCAGCCCTCCAGCTGTGTCTCACCAGGGCTGAGGAGAGGGGAGGGATCACCTCCCTCGACCTGCTGCCCATGCTCTGCCTGCCGCAGCCCCGGAGGCTGTTGGCCGGCTTTGCCGCAAGGGAGCATTGCTGGCTCGCGGTCAGCTTGTCCCCGGGGTCCTTCTCTGGGGAGCCGCTTCCCAGCCTGTGCTGGTGCCTGGGGTTATTCCTGCCCAGGCGCGGGATGTGGCATTTCCCTTTGTTGGCCCATTTCCCCGGCCTGTCCCGCTCCCTCTGGGTGGCAGCACAACCCACCTACTACTGCGTCAGCTGCTCTGCCTACGTTCGCGTCATCTGCAAACTTGCCGAGAGTTCAAAAGAATTGGCTCCAGTGTCGACACCTGGGGTACACCACTAGTGGCTGTGCTCCAGCGGCATTTCATGCCGCTGACCACAACCCATTGAACTTGGCAGCTCATTCAGTTTTCACTCCACCTTGCTGTCCATTTATCTAGCCTGCACTTCATTTTTTTCTGTGAGGATGTTACGGGATACAGTGTTGAAAGCCTCACTGAAGTCAAGGTAAACAACATCCACTGTTTTCCACTCATCCACTGGTTATCTGTACCAGTCATCTCATTGTAGGAAGAAGGCTATCAAGTTGGTCAAGCATGATTTTCCCATCATAAATCCATGGTGGCTGTTCCCAATCGCCATCTTATTCTTAATACCTTTGGAAATGGTTTCCAGGTTTTGCTCCATCAGCCTTTCCACAGATCTAGGTGACGGTGACTGGCCTTCGTTCCCCAGGTCCTCTTCCTTGAAGACAGGAGTGTCACTTGCTTTCCTCCTGTGCTCCCCTGATTGTCATGACCTTGCCAGGACCTTTCAAAGATGGAGAATGACCTTGCAACATCATCAGCCAGCTCCCTTCATTCTTACCATTTTATCAGGGATAGCTTCTAATTCAAGGCAAGCAGAAGGAGAAGGGCAATCAGTATTTTCTGTGGCTAAAAAAGACCCAGCAAGGGAGGGGAAAAAATAAGGTTTGTGCTGATTTATGTGAAAGTTGCTTGGATATCTAATTCAAGGAAGAAAATTAATGTTGATTTATGAATGTAGTGTTTTACTGAACTGGCGCATGTCACAAAGCAGTAAGTAGTTGTTGATGATTTCTTTATAGAGCGCTGTTGAGTAAATTCAAATTTAATGTAAGTAATGAAAGAAATATCTAGTCGATGTCATTTTAACATCTTTTTGGAGTGGTGAGGAACACTTTAGAAACTATTTGGGGTGGTTTTTGAAAGTTTCTTGTGAGGATTACACTACTTTTGAATCTGGTGCCTTAGGTAAAGCTCTTTGCCTAGATTTCTGTTACAGCAACACCAAACATAGCAGTGAAAGTGAAGAGCAGTGGCTATGCCGATTTAGTAACGAGTTTCCTCTACAGCAAAGTTGAGATTAGTTACTGTTTCTTCTTAGGACAAACCTATCTTGGGCTGTGAGGGGTTTTTTCCAGTAATTTACCATTTATTACAGCAATGCCTAGCAAGAACTAACTTTTGATATCTCTAGGCATACTTAAAAAAAACCCCAAAGGGTTTGATTACTTCCTGATCACGTTTAAGATGGAATCTGAGCAAAATGCCTCCCCCTGGCCCCGCTCAGCATGGCAGAATAACAGTGTGCAGTGCTCAGAGAAATGAATATGCCAAGAGCCAGAGAGTGAAGTAGGTTCTAGCCAATATGTAGTATGTTTAAAGTTTTAAAAGGCAGTGCTTCTCCTTGCAAGTCTTGCTGCATTTACTTGCTCAACCAGTGTATTTCAGGACAGATTGGCTGAGAGAAGGGGAAATGTGCAATCTTTGGGTTATTTGAAGCCCTTCCGTTTTGGTTAGTATGCTGTGAGTTAAAGTTTGGGGGAGAATGCCGAGGGTGACTCATGCAGTGCTGGGTATTAAGTCTCCCACTGAACAGACTATTAAAAACTATGAGAACTTGTAGGTAATAGGAAGATTTGCACTTGAACTGATCCATGACCTGTATACTGATTTCTATATTCCGGTATTAGTCTGTGCTTTTATGTGTAGCCTGAATCACAAAATGGTCGTCAAGTTGCTTTCCAACTAGATGAAGGTGACATTTTAAGTTAATCTATAGGAGGCCATTGAATCACAGACCACGGTTCACTGTGGTTATGCTTATGTTACTCTGTTAAATAGATACAGATCATTTTGATGATGCTTATGCTCATCACTACAAAGTTTAAGTTTTTTTATAACGGAAGAAATACAATATGGACTGTCATGTGGAATTCCATATTATAGCAGTATCCTAGAAATTCCCCTCTACTTTGATTACTTTGCTGTGGAAAAATTAAATTACTACTCTTTGTATATATGTCTCATATAGTGAAAACTTAAGTAGTAGTGAAAGCACAAAAATGGGACTGGCCATCTTACTGTTCTTAAAAACCAAGAAAAGAATTAGAGCAGAGATGGTAACAGTTGTCTTTCTTCCATGCAAGTACAGGGAACATAGGCAAAACAGTTGATGATGGAGTTGGCTTCTTCTGCAGCAATATGTTAACCATTTTCTTTGGCTGCATTTAGGCTGAATGCCATCTGGGGCAGTGGCTGTCCATCAAATTATTGTGGGCACAATGATGCTTGTCTGAGTGGCCTCCATGCTTAGCTTTTCAGTCTGGCCTTTGGCCCATGATTGAATACTGAGCTTTAACCAAATAATTGTATATAGTACCCATGTTTCAAGGCATGAGACGGTGGTCAGGACAGAACATAAGGTAGAGATTTCAGACTAGCTAAAAACAGTAATTTGCTTTCTTTGCTCTAATGTAAACTTCTCATGTAGCTTTGTTATAAATGACAGTGTTAAGGCTTCCTAAAATAGCAATTATGGAATATAATAGGGAGGTGAAATCAAACTCTGAATTTGTAAAATATAGTCATAAAAAGATAGACGTCACTAACCAGATTGCTAGAGCAGACTCACTTCCCTATTACGGTCATGCATACTCATACCATAAAAAGTTACATTGGACAGATTCATAAAGGTTATGCCAGCCCTTTGAGTTCATGTTTGGGGGGTGGGTGTTGTTTTGTTTTTTTATAAAAAACTCGGATCTTTTGAACAGTTTATACAATTTCAGTGCTTTTCATGAAAAAAGAAAATCGGGGTTGCACTGTGTGAAAGGTAGTGGAGTGGGAGATTGAGGAGTCCTGTTTAGGACAGAAAGAGAAGTGATGGGAGTGTTGTAAAGCCCGTGCTGATGGACAGGCCAGTGCAGATGGATTCCACAGAAGGGTAGGGATCCTCCTACTTCTCAAGTAATCCAATCTGTAAGCTCAGGCCTGGCTAAGAAAAATACTTTCAACCTTTGTTCCAGCGCTGATTTACTTCTCATGTACCATTGAGTGAGAGCGTGCACAGGAGCAGTTAGCGCACAGTGGCATGGTTGGCTCTATGCTTATCCGAATATGTCAGGTTACATGGCTGTTGGGGAGTATGCAAATGCCAGATAACTCTTAAGAGTTTAACTCTGCTGCAGTGTCATGGTGATGAGGAGTGTCTTGCATTTGAGGAAATAAGTGCAGCTCTCTCTCAGTACAGGATTTTGTCAACACAAATCAGCTTTGCTCACAGTTGCATGATGAGGTAAGAAGCAACACGATTGCATCAGTTTATCTTTTTTGGTTTTTTGGAGAGCCAAAATTGGAAGCTGGATCAATTATTTGTTTCTTTTTCTTTGGGATAGTACTTATTAACTAGTTGGGAAAGAGGACCTTAAAATAACCTAGAGCATTAGCATTACACACTAAATTTAAAACCTCAGAACTTGTTAAGATTCTCTCTACAGAGTTCATGTATGTACTTCATCCTGAGCCCGTTAATCTTCAGTGTGCATTCATGTGCAACAAATTCTTAAGTAACTCGTCAATTAAATAAACTTTTGGCCCAACAAAATCACCCATTTGTACAGCAGAAATCTATTAGTCATTCTCTGTTTATGCTGGAGTTAGCTTGAACTGTGGCCAAACATATCATTTTGTCTCCAAGTCTAGATTCCAGCTCTGAATTACTAATAGTTTGTGGCTTTGAAACATTGCCAGATGTTAGCACTTACAAAAGAAGCTCCTGTCATTGTAAATTAAAACAGAAGATTCTCCTCTTTTCTGCCGTGTAAGTTCGAAGTTTTGTTTTCTAAGAACAAGGCAGTGGCATTTTCTTAGAACTTAAAGCAGCTAACAGCTTTTCTAACTCCACTGCTAAACATGTATGCTGGTACACAAATAGACATGCGCATTAGGTAGCTAATGCATAGATCGTGTATAAGCTAGTGTAGCTAATGAATGCATTAAATAATTACTCACAAGAACACCTAGGAGGAAGGTACCATAAGGTGACAGATCTGTCCTTGTATAAATGATCATGAAATAACAGACAAAGCAGGGTGAATAATGATGTAACAGCAAACCTTCAGAGGAAAATAAAGGAGCTCTTGAACAAAACTGAGTGTATTTTCACACTTGCACAGGCTTACCAACCTAACTGAAGAGAACTACCCTGAATTTATGTAGAACGGCAACACAAAGGCGTGCCTGTGAAAAAGCAATATTTGGATCCCTTATGGATTTTCATTCCTTTATTACTACGTCTTTGTAGTAATTGTTCCAAACAGTGCGTGGTATTTTCCTAAATAAGAAGCATGCTTGTAGACGTTTAATTTAGCAATTACTTACCCTTGTGGTGCAGACTTAAGGAGACATTTGATATTCCATTTACTGTAAAACATGAATGGTGGTGTCTCATCACACCTGGCTGTTATTCTGAGCTGGTAAATAACAGTACCTTGACAGTAAGTCCTATATGAAAATTTTGAATTCCTTTAATCTCCCGAAGTATGGAGATGACAACAATGCTGAATACAAATACCACATTTTTTCACGACCATATCATAAGTCAGTGTTACATAACACAACAAAATGATAACCTTGGTCCAGCTCCCAGAGATGATAAATGGTGCAACAGGGAACATACGCAGCAGTAAGGTGTTCCATAACACAGCCCTGAGAACAAGCACAGCAACTCTGAGAGCAAATAAATCAACATTGTGATCAGCGACTATTAACCTAGTAAAATGAATGCTTATAACAAATTGGTTTTAACATGCTCTGGTCAAATTTGTCCTTACCTGTGAGGCCCCACGTTGGGCGTCAAAAAGGACTGTTGTGGTTTAACCCCAGTTGGCAACCAAGCACCACACAGCCGCTTGCTCCCCGCCCCCGCCCCATGGGGTGGGGGAAAGGGAAAAAAAAAAAAAACCCCAAACCTCGTGGGTTGAGATAGAGACAATTTAATAGGATAGCAAAGGAAGAGAGAATAATAATGATAAAAGAATATACAAAACAAGTGATGCACAATACAATTGCTCACCACCTGCTAACCGATGCCCATCCCCTCCCTGAGCAGCGATGCTCCCCAGCCAACTCCCCTCAGTTTATATACTGAGCATGACATCATATGGTATGGAATACCTCTTTGGCCAGTTTGGGTCAGCTGTCCTGGCTGTGCTCCCTCCCAGCTTTTTGCGCACCTCCAGCCTTCTCGCTAGTAGGGCATGAGAAGCTGAAGAGTCCTTGACTTAGTATAAGCACTGCTCAGCAACAACTAAAACATCAGTGTGTTAGCAACATTATTCTCATACTAAGTCCAAAACACAGCACTATACCAGCTGCTAGGAAGAAAATTAGCTCTATCCCAGCTGAAACCAGGACAGTGGGAAAGTTTAATTGTGGGGAAGGGGGTGGGAACATGTTGGATGCTTATGGAAGTTCTGTCAAAGCTATCTATCTGAGCCAAATTAAAATTCAACTTGTTTTCAGAATGTGTCTCTTCTACAGCAGTGAAGTAAGAGCTGCTTGAGTTAGTGGTCAGCTGCAACTTATAGGCCAATAAATACATAAACAGTAGAAAACTCGGGTAATTACTCTTCAGGATTGTATTGTACTTTGTTGTATTGAACATACTAAGGTGAACGTATCTTTAGTCTCACGCACACACTTGATATTTACTGATATTTCTTTATAGGCTTTATGAATTATGCTTGTTACGGTCTAAATGGAGTTTCACTACTGCATAGGTTCAGCTGCTAATAGAAGTTATTAATCCACACGGATTGTGGAAGGGTGGAAGTCCTTTGGAGGAAGACTCAAGTGATGTGACACTCTTCTATAAGCAGCTTGAGCTGGCTTTTACAAGACTGCATTGCAAATCAACACCTAATGTGTTGTCATTCCAGCTTAGAAGAGCTACTGCTTTTAACTTATTTTCCTATATATTGAATGTTATCATAAATTCATTGTCCCCTACTGTATTATCTGCATTTTCCAGGTTGACTCACTTCACTTCCTGACATTTTATTTATGTTGTCTTACTGCTTGTCCTTTCCCTAGTGTGACGATGGACCCACTTACTGAAAGAAGAAATAAATTATTTTTACCTGTTAATTTTTCTTTGAAGAAGTGTGCTTCCTAATCCAGGCTTCCCTGGAAGACTTACAAAGTAAGAAGGATATGACTTTAAAATCCCCAGCTGTTTTTTGGTTTTTTTTTTTAATTTTTTTTTAAATTAACCTGAACTATAGTTTCTTTCTTTCATGTAAATTTTCCTTTTGGAGTGTTTCTTTTTGGAGGAAAGACTCCCGAGACTCCACCAGCTGCTTGCTCTTGGACAGTCCCAGACAAACCATTTTGACACTGCTTTTGTTTCTCAGTAAAATATAAGAACCTGTTTGTGATAACAGTATTGGACATGCTGCTTCAGAGAAAAGAAATTAGGTGTATAATTTCTTTTGTTAAATGACTGTGTCTTGTCTTTGGTTGCATCAGTTATCCCTAGGAAAATTTTGTTTGTTTGTTTGTTTTTTAGAGCTATGTTATGGTACACTTTTAGCAAAGTAAGTTTTTGAGTGTAAGCAACTGGTGAAATATCATTTTACAGGTTACGTGTCTTGCCTGTGACAACAAATCAAATACCGTAGAACCTTTCTGGGACTTGTCCCTGGAGTTTCCTGAGAGGTATCACTGCAACGGCAAGGAGATGTCGTCTCAGTATCCATGTCTGCTGACAGAAATGCTGGCCAAGTTTACCGAAACTGAAGCTTTGGAAGGAAAGATATATGCATGTGATCAGTGCAACAGTGAGTAAAGGCAGTATGTACTCATGCATACATTCTCTGTGTAAAATATAAAGTAAACGGACAGTGAAAGTGTAGAAGGAAAATGCTAAAAGTCTTAGAAGTATGTTGCAAACCAAAGTCCTTCTTATGTCCTGGTGTGGTCACTTGACAGCTATTACTCACCGCCTAGAAGACGGAATTGTTCAAAGGATGTTTTGAAGTGTGATGCTTCTCTTAGATAAGGTCTGGTCACACACTAATGGGGATTCTGATACTCCCAGCTGAAGAACGCATCAGCTTTTTAAATTAAAGTGACTAACCTAAGTGACCACCAGTATTTTATACTTGCATCATAAAATAATGCTTACAAAATGGCTCTCAGAGTGTATCCTTTTTAAGGAGACACATACCATAGCTATTTAGGTCCACACAAATTTGGTGGATAAATCTTAGACTGAAATACAAGGCTGTTATCAAGATTTGTATTGTGTAACTGTGTGTTTGGCCTCAGCAAAACGAAGGAAGTTTTCTTCTAAACCAGTTATACTCACAGAAGCTCAGAAGCAGCTTATGGTGTGTCGACTACCTCAGGTTCTCAGATTACACCTTAAACGGTTCAGGTAAGTAGTACCACAACAAACAGTGTTGCAAACTGACCAATTCAGTCCTGCTCTTCCGTTCTTTGGGATCAATGATTTTCAGCATCAGTTTCATTTCCCTTTACTAGTACGATGAGAAAAAGTTATTATAAACTTATTTTTCTTGTTTAATTTAAACATCAATAAGATACAGTATAAGTAGAGAATTGACTTTTTGGATTCCAACTACTTGCTACTTTAATACCAAAATTATTTCATCCTTCTTTTCAGTCAAAAGCTACTAACGTTGCTGTGAACTCTGTTGGTAAAAATTAATCTTGTGTTATCTTCAGGTAGAGTGAATGCTCATATTCACTAATGTACAAACCGAGACGGTATTCAGTGGAAGTCTCACGTAACCGTCACATAACCAAATACATTAATGCATTAGCCCGAGAGTAAAGAAGCAGAGACTGCATCTCTGTGAACTCTTAGTCCATGCATTAGTACAGAGTCTGTGCCAAATACAAAGGAAACTGAAAATGTGATAGAATAAATGAGAAATACCACTGAGATATTATATGTGGGAAGTACTTCCCACTCACTGTTACACAGATCTTAAGATGGATATTTCAGAAGATGAGAATAGTAGGTACCATAGACACATTTTAAAGGGCCTTTGAAATAAAGGAGAAGTGAAAGAGGAAGCCTAGGAAAAAAGTATGCAAATTAGCATTGATTTTGTGCACAAAGACAATAGTGTAGATACCACTTGTTATGTTAAAACATGATTCAGAATGGTGTGTTCTTTCTTTGAAAAAAAAAGTAAGTTTTCATTTGATTTAATTTTCCAGGTGGTCCGGACGCAATCATCGTGAGAAGATTGGCGTACATGTTAATTTCGATCAAATGCTGAACATGGAGCCTTATTGCTGCAGAGAATCCCTCAAGTCTCTCCTGCCTGACTGCTTTATCTACGACTTGTCTGCTGTGGTAATGCATCACGGGAAAGGATTTGGCTCAGGGCACTACACTGCCTACTGCTACAATTCAGAAGGAGGTAGGAACCAGCTGTGAAATAAGGAACGTGGGAGAAGGGGTGTTCGTAATTCTAAACTGATAAGCTTACTCTCTTTCCTCAAAAGCCAAAGGGAATCACTTGTAGCTGAACTGTCTGGAATGAGAATTGTAGTTCTGTTGGCCAAAACAGTTCAATTTTTGTATTGGCTTGTTAAACGTGTTCTGGCTATAAACTCTCTTGTAAATCTGAGGAAGCTAAGCTGGGCTTTTAAAACAGAGAGGCAAATATACTAGATCAACTGAAACAGTATCCTGTTTGTACACAACTCGTTCAATGGGACTGAACACTAATTAATTATCAAATATAATGCAATTACTTCAAATCAGTGTCCTGATGACTTTTTTTGGTGTATTTCTTTACTCCAGGGTTTTGGGTACACTGCAATGATTCGAAACTCAACATGTGCACTATGGAAGAAGTATGCAAAGCTCAAGCCTACATTTTGTTTTACAGCCAACGACTTACTCAGGCAAATGGACATGGTAAAATACCATGTCCTAGCACAGCTGAAAGTCAGCAGCACACAGAATTAGCTGACTGTTCCATGGACAACAGTAGCAGCTAATCCAAAGCCAGTTAACTGTGTGTATGGTAAAAGTTTGAATTGTTATAACTATATATTTTTAAATGAAATGAAAGTACAGTATTGTACTTTTTTACTTTGAATCTGTGTACAATGTTTATATACTTTTGTATTAGTTAAAGTACTCTTTACAATTGTTAGTAAAAGTTTTTATTGACAGTAAGTAACTTTCTAAGTACCTAGAATTTCAATACAACTATTTTTTTAAGAAAAAGATTGCTATTTGCATTTAACTCTTACCTCAGGCTGTTTTTTTAAGCTGGTTTTGTATTTTGGTAATCTTTTTGAATTGGTTTAGAAAAATGACTTTCAATGGGCAACTGATATTTCTCTGGTTAATTTTCTATATATGCTTGTGTACGTTTTATAGTATAGTTCTAATGATATCATGATTCTTACTGTCTGCAGGAATCGCTACTAGGTCTTAGAATATTAACATTCACCAGCAAGGAGTGTTTTACATGTCAAATAGTAACTGAACTTTTCGTATGAAACTTTCCGTATATTCTTTGTGACTAAAGTGAAATTATTTTGCAAGCTTCAAGGGAGCTACACTAAAGATACAGTGATAGAATTTCTCTCAATCTGAAATTGAGGAAACGGAGCATGTACTTATTTTCATGTAAGTATGTAAGAGGAGCGTTTAATAACGCAAGAATGTATCTTTACTAAGACTTCCATGTTTTAGCCTTAACAAGTCAGACAACTTAAAACTCAAGTGCCAGATTCGAAGTACTAACTTTGACAACCAGGGCCTTTTTATTCCAATAACTTAAAAAAGCTTTCTTTAAAAACAAACCAAAAACAACCAAACAAAAAAACCCCCTCGAAACAACAAAACCACACTCACCCACCCCACTGTCATTGCTACAAGAACATTAGCACCCCCTTTCTTGCATTGGACAAGCTTACTTTAAACTGTAGTAAGCATTGTTTCCCTCAGTAATCTCCAACAGAAACCACTGAAAAGAAGCTGTAACATTTGGATGAAAGCATTTTCAATCATCTGACTGGTTTCATTACCTACAACTGCTGTACCTTCTCCACGGTCCTACCACTAGCATTAACAGAACTGTGCATTGAGGAGAATCTAACAAGCAGGAATTATCAGTCGTTCTCCACATACAGAAGTTAATGCCAAGTAAATTTTAATTGTGAAATTATTTTGCATAAGTCCTATGCAAATTGTTACCTCATCTTCTGCAAAGTTTATACCTCAATAAAATGCCTTGATGTGGACAGAAAAGCATGTGTGTACTGGAATTAGTTCCTACATTATCGTTACCATCTTTTTTTTAAAGTTATTTTTAAATTTTGTCTAACGTGTCAAGGCATTAACTATAAGACCTCTTTGGCCATCTGTCACCGATTTAACAGCTGTTTTTATTAATGACTTTTTCTACCATTTCTGTCTATGTTTCTGAAAGATGCCATATTATAGCGAGCACATAATGGCCTCAGATCTCAAACTTTCTTCGCCTTGTGCTCATCCTAATTAGGTATGCAAAAGCAGGTTTGTTGGGTGTCGCGTCCCGTTCCCCCCGCAAGCCAAGGGCCACCTGCTGAAGTGAGATGATCTGACAAATGTACTTGTGATGGCTGCGCAGTCTTTCAAATACTTTCCTTCTCTGCTGTCCTTTCTGGTGAGGAAATGAGTGTAGTTTAAACACTTCTTTCCACTTACAGGTAGTTCAGGGGAATAGAGAAGAAGGGGAAGGAGTTGTGCTAATTGCCTTTCAGACCTCTGATGCTCCTAGGGGAAGAAAAAGTATCTCAACCAGATACGTAGGGGTCCTAAGAGACTCAAGCATTAATGGAAGAGTCTGTCTTGGGACTTGTAGAGAGCAGTGGGGGGGAGAGGGGGGAGTCCATTAGCCTCAGTCATCAGTATTAAGCACATACCCAAGTCCCTTAGAAAGAATCTTATCCTGCCGTCTTTTCTAGAAGCATTGCCTTCTAGAAGGCTGTGCTTATGGCTGTTCCCCTGCATTTGCTCTTGCTGCAGCAAGCATTGCTAAGTCTCAAGGCTTTCTCTAAAAGACATCATTAGCTTAGCAAAAGCAAATTCTGCTTTCTTCCCATTGGTGCTCTCTTGGGTAGAGCAAGAGAAGCAAAGGAGAAAGGACACGCTCAAACATAAGAGTTCTAGTCCTAATCCAAGCAGTGGGGAGGACAGAGATGACTACTGCAGTCCAGCATAAGGATGAGCTAATTCAGGCGCACTTCTCAGCAGCTTCTGCTTTGGTTCTTAATACTTGCTGGTTCACGTAGCTAGCTCTGCACCCTTTATCTAGAGTAAGGCTTAAGCACAGTGGGAGTCTACGTGCTTGTTCTGCCTTGCTTCACTCAAGTAGGTATTTAAAACAGAGCTCTAACCAGAGCCAAGGAAGTGGCAAGGTTCAGGACCAGTGACAAAATCAGCAGAACTACCACGGCCAGTGCAGAAGCCTACATTGTACCATAGGCCTTAGGAAACCAGACAGCTGTTTGATCAAAGGCCACCCACCTGTTTTAGCAGCAGCTGTTCCTGGGGTCCAGGTTCCACAACTCCCTCGCAGGGGTTCTGCAGAGCGGTAAAGCTAAGGGTCCAGCAACTCGCCACCTATGTTAGCGACAGGGGTATAGTTAGGTGGAGTAGTCTGTTACATCAGAAGAGATCCAGGCAAACGCACCTGATGGTTCCAGAGCTCCCTCCTTTATCAGGAGGGAGCTGGTCCGGGAGCTAAGTCACTTGCATGAAAGACCAATCATATGAAGGCATCTCAAGAAGCCATAACCCTTGTCTCCTCTATTCTCCCACCTTCATTTTAATCTACATTCAGAACAACAGGTTCAGGTTGAAGGTTCAGCTCCATTGCTACCTTGCTAAGAGCTGTCTCCAGCCCAGATACCTGGTTACCTAGAGCTCCATACTCTGCCCTTGCTGAATTTCCTCTCCTTGCACACACAATCAGTGCTTGTAGGAACTCAGTAAAGCAATTGTGCAGCAATTACTGTTCACGAAAGGTTCAGGACCCCCCCCACACACGGTAACACTCCGTAAGCAGTAATTTGGCAGCCAACCACAGCGTGAACATGCACACAGACTATGACTCAAGACAGAAATCTTTCCAGTAATGACAGTTTTACGTGCATTTATGAGATCACTTGCTGACTCCCTTCCTCAGTCCTTCAGGAGAGAGGCTGGATTTTTTTCCCCAGATCCAAGGGAAGCGGTACTGTGCCTTAATTAGTCACCTACCATGTACATTTGAGGAGACTGCACAAAATTGTTGGTAGTGGAAGGGGCCTCTGCAGATTGTAGAGTCCAACTCTGCTTAAAACAGGGTCAACTAGAACAGGTTGCTCAGGGCTGTGTGCAGTCAGGTTTTCAGCAGCACCAAGGATGGAGACACCACAACCTCTCATGGCAGCCTCTGCCAGTGCTAGGCCATCCTCACAATAAAAACAGTTTCCTCTTAGGTCTTGGTGGAACCTCCTGTAGTGCAGTTTGCGCCTGTTTCCTCTTGTCCTGTCACTGGGCGTCACTGAGAAGAGCCTGGCTCAGTCTTCCTTACCCCTCTCATCAGGTGTTTATACACAAGGATAAAAGCCACCCTGAGCTTCCCTTTTCCAGGCTGAACACTCCCAGCTCTCTCAGCCTCTCCTCCTCTGTTGGATGCTCCAAGCCCTTTGTAGCCCTTTGGTGGACTCACTCCAGTAAGCCTGTATCTTGTGCTGGGAGATGCAGCACTGGACCCAGCCCTCCAGCTGTGTCTCACCAGGGCTGAGGAGAGGGGAGGGATCACCTCCCTCGACCTGCTGCCCATGCTCTGCCTGCCGCAGCCCCGGAGGCTGTTGGCCGGCTTTGCCGCAAGGGAGCATTGCTGGCTCGCGGTCAGCTTGTCCCCGGGGTCCTTCTCTGGGGAGCCGCTTCCCAGCCTGTGCTGGTGCCTGGGGTTATTCCTGCCCAGGCGCGGGATGTGGCGTTTCCCTTTGTTGGCCCATTTCCCCAGCCTGTCCCGCTCCCTCTGGGTGGCAGCACAACCCACCTACTACTGCGTCAGCTGCTCTGCCTACGTTTGTGTCATCTGCAAACTTGCCGAGAGCGCGCTGACTGACACATCGCACAGGTCAAAGTAGCCCATTCCTAAATGGAAAAATAATACCATTTTCTGGTCTCAGGTTGTAATGGATACATGCATCCAGACAGCATGCAGTGGGGCTTCTGTACAGCTCTCTCCAATTGAAGGGATTCAGAGATTTAGCCTCATTGAGAAGAAACGGTAACGTAAATAACTGAGGAAGCAGACATCTAAAGCTCAAAAATAACTAGGCAAAAGGCTTACTCTTCATCTTAACTGCTGACCAGTCTGCACAGCTTTTTTTTTCTTTTTAAAGCACTGTAGCTTTGCAAAACAAGAGAGAAGTCAGCATCAGTACAAAAGCAAAGCGAAAAATCTGACTTTTAACCTCAGTTACAGGAGTTGGGTGGCTGCCATGACAAAAACACAAAGCAAAAACCCTGAAAGAGTCACAGCACAGTTGTCTAATTATTTTTTCATTTACTTTAAAAATACTCAAACATTTCCATTTGTGAGAACAGCACTGCCTCCTGAATCTATGTAGAAAAAAGCATACTACTGAAAAAAAATCATATAAAAATGTCTTGTTTCAAAGCACGCTATGCTGTTCTTAAGTTACATGGTCTTTATATCTCTAAACACACCTTCATAAAACCATTTGGCAGAAACATTATTTTGTGAATGGACTTAAGAAAATATACTGCCTGCCTTTGTTTATGGACAGCTGATAGGTGTTCCACGGAATGCCGAGTACCAACAAGTTGGAAGTGCAAAATCCTAGCAAATGATTAACTATAAAAAGTCTAACTCCCTTCCTTCCTGGAAGAAAAATATTTGAAATAAGTAGGATTTGGCAAAGTTCCTCTACCTCCAGACACCACCTGTAAAAACCAAATGAACAAATTCCAGGCATGTTTACACATCACATCATTAAGTTTCCATGATACCATCTTACTGGTTTTGCACTTTTATGCAATGTGGATATTATTTCGGTATACTGAAGGTAACATGACACAATGAAGTTGGAAGAGCCAACAGCAGTTTTCTCACTACACCAGCAACTACATCTCCCTTCCTAGATGCCCTATTTTGGCCTCCTCTTTGACAAGTTCGTTAGACTCACGCTTAAAATGCCTGCTCCCTTGCAAGCCAGGTTGCTACACGGCAGCTTCCACGAAGCTAGTGCTACAACTGCTTTGTTATTTCACAAGCTAGAGTCTGAAGTAGAAGAGTACGTCCCTAGGGGTACACCTTACAGTTGCTACTTAGCACCAAGTTTATTTCCATTTTTAATAAAATCTGCCACTAAAAAGGGAAAACCCTGATCTTTCCAGTGAGGTGGTATTTTTCAGCCAAAATGTGAAGCGTGAAGCTCCAAGGAAATCTACCATCAGCACACAAGCTGACGTTTTTAAACAGGAGACCTGTGACTTTGATTCAAGTAAAAGCAGTAAAACCTATCTTTTAGAAGGAAAGCCCCTCTCGTTTTAAGAAAGTTTTTTCTTTTCTACAAAGTACTCAAGCTGCAGAAGCTTTGGGAAACAAAGACGACCAAACCCATCCCTCCGTGCAAGACTTCCACTTTGTGGCTGGCAGCGTTTGTACCCACCAGCCCCGTTTTCCCCATCCCAGGCTGTGAAAGGCATTCGAGAGGGGCACCCCGCGCCCCGCGCCAGCCAAGGGGCACGCTGCCCGAGGGACAGCGCCAGGGCAGCTCCCGTGCCCGCTGGTTGCTGCGGGCAGTCGCTTTCTCTGCAACTGCTAGAGGCTTTCACCTCAACTCCAACGCAACAGAGCTTCTCGGTTTGGGAGAAAGGCAACTTCACTTTGCTTTTGGCAAGCTGCAGTTTCTGCCTCATCCCGCTCCTTTCGTGCGGGCGGAAGGGGCAGGCTTTAAACATTTCCAACCACCTGGTAAAGACTCCTGCAAACCGACAGTGCCTGCTGCCCCCAGCGAGCGCACGCACTGCGTTAGGAGCACTGCTAATGCAATTAAACACAAGACAAAGTGACTTTGCTATTTTACAGTCAGAAAACTAATACAAGGCTCCACGAAATTAACAGAAGACTTACTTAGGTTGAAGACATTCGAGCAGGTGATCAAAAAGCAGGGAGGAAAAAAACAAACCACCCAAACCCCACATCTAAGAGGAGAAGCTTGTTGCTCGAGTCTAAAATTAGTCCCCTGGTTAGGAAAGTCTTAGGCCATACCTTCATCAAAAGCACAGGTCACGAGGTCCAGCTGTACATTCTTAATGACGTGTGTGTCTCAAGGTCTGCACGAAGGAAAAACCCTGCAAAGTAGGTTCTGAACTCTCTACGTTGGCATCGCTAATAAATGTACTCTCTACCAAAAAACATTACCATTTCTGGTGCTGCACATAAACAAGATGATCCTCATCTTCTGGGTATTTGAGGAAGACAGACTTTGATATCTGGCTCAAAAGTCTTTGATAAACTTTTGATTTTGTCAAGTGACAAGACAGTATGGTCCAGTTATCAGACAGCATGGCCAGGACTTTATAACTACACTTCCAGCAACACAAAAAGGCAGCCTAAAGACCACGAAAGCAGTAGGGGAATTTCATTTTTTTTTTTTTTAAAATGCAAGGTGCAAGGAGGAGGTGGAAATAGGGCTTGCCTTCTATACTGACAGGTATAAATGCAGGAAGCATGTATGCAGACAAACCCAATTAAGTTTAATGGCAACAAATAGCGATCATGTTCTGCAAGTATTTTTCTGAGGCATTTCCTCTAGAATCTGTTATGCATGATTATCAGCTTCCATATGTGAATTAGCAAACAGCCACTAAGTTAAAAAGTTAAAAGAATAGGCCATAGTCCAAAGTAGCTCTGCTAGTATGGATCTTCCCATTATGTTCAGGTAAAAGAAAAGACAAAGGGAGGAAAACAAATCGTTGCTCTGTAATGCTAAGTGTTCTTGAAGTCACCATCAGTGAAGATAAAAAAAGCCTTAAGCTGTAGGAACAGTATCAAGTGCCACTGAGCTACTAACAGACTATCTTTCTAGAGAGAAGAGTCTGGAATTAGCAGATAGAGGCTAAGAACTGAAGCAGATTTGTCTTGTTTCTAGCAGAATTTGTAGTAACCAGGCTCGTTACAAAAACAGGTAAGTGAGCTGGAAGCCATCCATTCTACCAGAACCTGCTCGTATCAAGTCAAAAAGTGCATCAGCAGTACGGTCCTGTTAGCATAAACACAAATAGCAGCAGCTAACGTACCCAGCAACCCTGTTCATCACAGATCCTTTCAAGTGCCAGTTTTTACTTTGCAATGTACGAGCGCGTACACTAGCTACTGTTTGTTTGGAAGTTGAGACACACATGCCCACACAGTTGCATAAATTACTTAAAATTCATTGCTGGGATGCCAAGACTCCCAAACAGCAACAACAGAAATACACATTTCAGTATCCTATTTCATCTGTTTCTACAAATTTCAACAGTACTAAGTTTAAACAATACTTAATTGGGGAAAAAAAACCATGAATGTCTGCTATTTTTAAACTGTAGGCAGTACATGACACTGCTCC
This sequence comes from Phoenicopterus ruber ruber, assembly GCA_009819775.1. Lineage (NCBI taxonomy): Eukaryota > Metazoa > Chordata > Aves > Phoenicopteriformes > Phoenicopteridae > Phoenicopterus > Phoenicopterus ruber. Next base: position 52,260,624 of record CM020215.1, on the reverse strand, counting down.
CTTCTAAACTGCAGCTCACATACTCGGGGTTTTAAAGGACAAAAATGCAGCTTTTACCCAAAGACAGAGAGGGAAAGAACTGATGCTTCTACATTAATACGAACTCCTCTATAAATAAACACAGGCTGCCACTATAAAGGAGCAGGTGAAGTGTCCGTTTCCTAAGCAGTTATGTTTAAGGCACTGTTACTGACTTATTAAAGAAGCTGTCATTTTTGTTACCAGTAACTACGTTAATATTTTAATATTAATATTGCGTTTTAATATGCAAGTCATGAGGTAACTGGAAGACATACTGCATCTAGGCCTGAAGAGCCACGGGATTTAATTTACCTTTACAAATGAGATTCAACAGTCAGAGTCACTGCAGCAGGAAGACAGATAATGACCTCCTACGTCAAGAAAACATCAAATATTCCAGACTAGTTTGCCTGTATGGAAGAACTTTAAAGTCTCCAAAAGTGTCCCCACAACTTGCCCAATCAAACGCGAACTTTAAGGAGACTGGGAATCACATCAAAGAAAATTTTAGTCCATGCAAGAGGCCACGCCAATGGCAAAGAATATCTAGGGATATACACTAATACTCACAGTTGACTTCAGCCCGAAGTTGCACGTTGCTGATAACAGCAACAGAGACCACCAAATGCGTTTGACATGTTCTTATACAGCTGAAGTCTAAGCTGAAGACTGGCACACTCAAAAACAAGTCACACCACACATCTTTACTGAAGTTGTCACATTCTGTCCTGCGAAGAGTTGAGGACTTCTTGCCCTGTATCCCAGCACTGACAAGACTATTTAAATAAGTGCTAAAACGCCAAGTTTCATATTAAGGGTAAGACAGGTCCAGTTTCAAGACAAGAAATGGCAAATCAAGTTTGTAAAATATTTAATAGAGCAGTTTCCCAGCAGACTCCTGACCAGAATCATAACCAGACTTCTAAAAAGTATATATATTTTTAGATCTGAAAATCTGTCTTTATTTTTTACAAAATGGATTCCAGGAAGTTTAAAAGGCAATATCATAGAGGACTTGGGCGCAGAAATCAGGTGTAGTCATTCAAAGCATTCAAGTAGGAATATGGTAATATAAATATTTGAAAAGCATCTTTTATCATAAATGTTCAAAACAAAATGTATAACTCATTCCAAACTAAAAATTGAGCTTTATAGCACGTATTTCCCTGAACAGAAAAAATAAGTAACTTTTGAAATATTTCTAAAGGCCTGAAAGCTTTTTCCTTGGTTAGTTACATTAGGAGACTTGCCTTTGATTAAATTCCTTCCTTTCCAAATATGGAAAGTGTTACATCAGTCCACTGTTAAAACAGACAATATGTTGCAAATTAATTCTGGTATAGTATGTTCCAACAAAGCCTAGAGTATAAAGGTGCTGAGGTGGCTTTGAGTTTAGTAGTCATCTCCTCTGCTGACAACCTCCTTGCACGTTGGGCGCAACAGTATAGTATGCTCAAACTGTGCTGTGTATGAGCCTTTAATGTCGCATAAGGGAGGATATGGATCCACTATACCCAAGTCGCACAGGTTCTTCAATGCCATTAGGTATTTACTCTCTCCCAGGCGATCTAGCCATCTGCGGCAGAAGGCAAGAGTACCAAAGTTTTCATTGATAACATTTAGCAAGTGTTTTGCTCTTGGAAGCCTGAAGAAAAAAAAAAAAGAAGAACGTGTTTGAGAAGAAAGAGGTATCACCACCAAGCATTCACTACGGAAATAAAACACACCAATTACGAAAAGGGTTAGATTTCAAGGTATTTTAAGACTTCCCAGTCTTGGGATGTCTTTCTACATCAACCAGGCATTCTGTTCACAAAAGAAAGTACGTTTCCCTTCTGCAAAAAGATATTCTTCAAAACAAATCTGAATGCTGCCTAACATGCTGGCCATCCACTTCAAATAGGGGAAGATAGATTGTGAACGTATCTGCACCTAACTACCCAGTCACGCAGTGACAGGGATCATTCTCTCAAATAATAAAAGGATGATTCATTTTACAAAGAAAAACACAATTCTTCCTGATCCAAAGTGGTTAATAACCTGACCTAATTTAGGTGTAAGCTTGGTGGTTTAAAACTCTGAAGTTATACTTCTGAAGTCAAATACTCAGTAAGCTTCTTATTCATACTTCTTAGAATATATAAGCATAAAAATTAGAGATTTGTAAATCTGCTAAGAAATAAACTTACTTCCAAACATAAGCAGTTCCTTTCCAACCCTTAGGCTAGCTCTCCCCCCCCGCCCGCCTTTTTCATATTACTAGATTTTCCATGGAGACAAAATAGAACTATCTGGAAAAGCATGTCTGCCTGCTACGTTTCTAACCATAACAGTCTGCACTTCAGAAAGTATGTCACGCTCCTAGAAATGCCAAAATGCAATCCCAGTGAAAACTGGAAGTTAATAATCTATTTCATTTTACAGCAATACGCTGAAACAAGAACTTAAAACCCACAAAATATCCATACAAACAAAACAGATGATATGAATAGCTTGATATATTCTGGGAAATGTACTAAGACAAAGATTGTGGCATGCAACCATAACACAAATGTTGATTTAAAAAAAAAAAATCGATTCATTTAATATACAGACTAATAGATAAACATAACCTATATACTATTATTTATAAAAAATTACTAATGATAGGAAGTTAAAAAACAATTTAGACTTCTGAAGACATAATCATGTATTTTCTCCACTTCCAGATTCTTTGGAGTAATTCCATATTGTTCAAGATTTACAATCAGAGCATATTTCCTAACAAGAACATTGCTAACACCACCCTTTGAGTCCTCTGACAGCCTCATTAATTAGCAAAGAACATGCATTGTATCAAATTTGAACCCTAAGAGGGTGGTAGCTCTAGCACAATATACCAACAAAAAAACAATAACAAAAAAAAAAATCCAACCTTATTGGCACATGTCCAACATCAAAGTTCTTCATATAATGAGAACAGTCCATATCATCATGAACAACACCTTTTCCTGTGCTACCAAAGGTTTCTATAGCATAGACTTCACCTTCCTAAGGAGAGGGGGGAAAAAAGGAACATGTTGCAATATGAAAATAAGTGACATTGGACCATTCTGATATAACTATCTCAGTATAACAACATCTGAATACAAGTAATTAAATGTGAATAGATTCAATCACCAAATCAATGTAGAGAAGAATTCAATACGGAGATTTCACACAGTAAAGTTACAGACATCTCCACATCATCAGCTATTTATGTTAGTACCATTTCATTTGCTTCAAGCCATACATATCAGCATGTTTCTAGTCACAATTTCTCAAAGTCATTGCAGTTAAAATGTTGTCAAAGCATACATCTAACATAGCTAAGAAACTACATTCTGCTGCAAAACATTTGCTAACTGGAAGTAATTCTCCTTTGCTATTCAGATAGAAGTCCTAGGAAATGTATAGTTCAGACATAGCAAATAGACGTTGATTACAGAGACTTACTGCACTGGAGAACTTTCTGCCCAATTTCTGCAAGAATTTTCTGGTAACAGCTGCTAGTATAAACCCTTAACCTGCTCATTTCCACTCCACAAGATGAATTTCTTCAAGAAATGAAGGTGATAAATATCTGCAAGGGCATTATCAAAATTCTAGCCAAGAATATACTGAAATGCCATTATATAAACTCATTTCTGCCAAGTGCATTCACATATCCTTAATGGTAGGACTGTGAAAGGGACTTAAGATAAGGCATCAAACATTAACGGACAGCAGGAGCTGGGTTTTTCAGTTTATTAAGCTACTTTGAAAGTCGCAATGCAAAAATAAGAAGCCATATGAAAAGCAGTAACACAGGCTTCAAAATCAAGACAAACTCTTAAAGATGCCCCTGAATATTCAACTGATTTCATTGGAAAAAAAACCCAAAAAACCCAACAACAAAAAAACCCCACAGAACCCCACACACAATGCCACAAAAAAAATTCACTTTACACCCACTTTTTCAGAATAAGGATCGTCAGAGGCTCTATTTCTTTCCGTCACAAAAAATCTCACTGGATTGCAGTTTGGTACTATAATTAGCACAGTACAGTAAGAGCTTGGCTATGCTCCACATTCTTCATTGGCAAAACTGTCTTTAACGATGTAGGATTGTGTCCTAAGTAACCTACAGAAGCTGAATAAATTTAAAAAATGTATTCTCCCCAGTGTCTGGATATTCAATTAAAACAATCTGAAAGCTCTGAAATCTTTAAGTAAGATTTGCTTAAAGAACACTTAAGTTTTATACTAGTAGTATACTGATGATGGATGATATACAAGACCTAACCATTCACTAAGCTAAAACAAGAAGGGCACACAAGCTTTTTGCACCTTCCTTTTCCAATACTCTTTAATCCCTTTGCACGCTCCTATAGATAAGATGATAGTTAAAACTTTGTCTTTTTGCTCACATCATTAACAAGGTGATCAACAATTATGATACAAATTTTGGGTGATGAGAGTGAGCTTAGCTCAAAAACCAATCCTGTCCAGACCACATCTGTCCCTATTCAGCTCTTACAAGTCTGTCTTACTCTGATAGGCTTACTAGTGATCATTGCTGATCAGTGATCAGGCTTAGAATGAAATTAAAAGCTTCTTATCTCATTACCAATCTTTTAAATAAGCCTTATCTTGTTAGAACACAAGCTTACATCAAAATGGTGGCTAAATCTCAGGTTACATATTTTAATACTGCCTTTCCAATTGGTATAGTTTGCCACATCATGTACGGCAATTTCTCTTCCCCTGCTCCAAAACGCTATTCAAACAACATCTTTCATCTAGCCTCTCACACTACCTAGAAATATGCTTAATTATTTGGTATCTGCAAAGAAAAACTGCACTGGAAGTTTTCCAAGAAAGATACCATATCTAACTGTACTTGCAAAAAGTCATCCAAAGCTACAACACTACAGAAATATTTCTCAAGAATTACGTGAGCAAGAGAAGATTGTTCACTCTGTAATTAAAAAGACAAAATAACAAATAAGGAAAGTGTGAATAACCAGCAAGTCCAAACACCTTTCAGGAAAGCTCTAGTCCCTCAAGTTCACCCTAAAATCTGAATTCCTGTCCTTTTCCCTGCTCCTAAGTGCAACATTCCAACACTGCATTCAAGTAATGTATACACATTGAGAAATAAATATGTAAGAGTTTCCATAAGCATCACTAAGGCCATTCAGATTTCAAGGGGATATTTTGTTGTTTGGTGGTTTGTTTTGGTTTTGTTTGTTTGTTTGTTTTGTTTTTTAAAGTAGCAGGGTTCCAAGGCTTGAATCTGAGACATTGTTAGATACCAGCACGCTCCAGGGCTAAATGGAGAAGCCACTGAGATGAAGCGAGAGTGATCACTCCTTTACTGGAACACTATGAAGTACAGCAAAGTTTTTCCTCTGTTGCTATTATCCACCAGGATCACAAATACTACACATTAGGACTGCACAGGACATATTATTCTTGCAGTGACAGCTGGGGAAACTTAACAGAAAGATTTAAGAGCTCCATTTACCTCCATTCTTGTGGCTTCTCCTCCTTTCACAATGGGCACCGTTTTTCCAGCATGTATCCTATATGGCCCAATCGAGTGTCCATTCAAATTGCGAATTGGTTTCACTTTTGAAGAAAACATTAATATTACAGGCAATTTCCTAACAAATTTTAAACCCTTCAAGGCAATTTGGTTTGTTAGCCCATATTGAAAGTACCATAGTGACTCATATTGCGGAGGAACTAATCACAAAACTATCCACACATCTTGTACAAATTCCAGCCAAGACACGAGTTAGTTTTGTATGCTCTATCAAAACTTCATTATTAAAGACTAGCAACTTCCAACACTAACAAAAGTTTATTAATAAAGCCAAACAGAAGGTATCAAATTATTTGTACATTTTGAAACAGTTGTTTAGCCTTCATCTTATCTGTTTAAGATACAATACTTGGAAGGATAAGCCAAAAGCATTCCTCCAGAGGAATGGCAAGCCAGCCAGAAACACGTATTTATGCAAGACTCATACCCTACTTCTAGTACAGAGGTCTTTTCGTTATGATACATATAAATCAGTATTTGTACAAATATATATATACACAATCTAAGAACAACTATCCTTATATAAAGAAAAGAACTTGCCTTGGTATGTTTTGCCATCAATTTCAACCTCATAAGACTCCATAACTTCTTGTATGGCCTCCCCCACGTCACAGAGACGTACGTCTATTCCAGCACACTGAAAATAAAGTGCAATGATAAATGGAAAACAATTGCAAACTTCACGGTAAAACACTTGGTAAATGACTTACATAATGATCGTACCTTTATTCCAGTATTTGTGGCATCCTTTACAGCTTGTAATAGTCTGTCATATTTTGGATTGAATGTGACTGTAAAAGCACAGTCAATAATACGACCTGAAATCAGCAAAAGTTAATTAGCGTCATAGTCTTTGCACTGAAGTATGCTCTCAAAGTTTTAATTCATAAATGAAAACTAACCACTAATATGTGTCCCAAAATCTATTTTGCAAATATCATCGTACTGCAGGACTGTTGGATCTCCAGCATTGGGAGTGTAGTGGGCGGCACAGTTATTCAGAGAGCACCCAGTAGGAAATGCAAGACCTGCATTTAAACCATTTTCCTTTATCAGCTTACGTGAGCAGTCTTCTAGTTTTTCACTAAAAGGCAGAGGGGAAGGAGAAGGAAAAAAAAAAGAACATAACAGTTGTCATTAATATTTCTTATGATGACTTCAAATAAATCAGTGCAAGAACAAAACCTCAGAAAAACATTCAAGCAAATGTTTTAATTTGAAGTCTTAAACTACTTGTATGCTAACTAGAAGGAGACTCTAGACCAAAAAACATAAGTACAACATAACAATCTTCAGTTCTTGGTGGTGTTTCTTCTACCCTTTCTTGGGCAAAATTGAGTACTTCACTAGTGTTTTTACTCTAAATTTAAAATATCCATCCTTTACAAGCTACATTTAACTCATTCTTCCTGAGCAAGAGAGGTTATACAACTAAAGTTTAGGCAAACTAAATGCATTTTTGCAATTACTTGAATTTAAAAGAAAAAAAAAAAGGAAAAAAGGCAATAGTATAGTCCTCTCATTCGTATATATAAAAAAACTAATTCAAGAAAGATAATAACACTTTTTTAATTTAAGTGGTAACTATGATAAAATAAAACCTTGAGACTACCATTTGTTCTTGGTTTTTGTCTACTCTCAAGCTGTTAGCTACTGAAAAGCTACAGATACATGTCCACCAGTGCATAGTCCTGTAGTGGCACTGAATGATGTAAACTGCAACTCACATCAGTGCACCGTACTCTGATTTTATTTAAGAAAGCTATTCACTCAGAGCAATCTGGAAAAAGAAGAGCTTATTTTAATAGGCAAGTCCCCACAGTCTGAGGTCCTTTAAGAAGAAAAGTCATGTTTTGAGAAAATTATTGCTTATAACAGTCAAACTGTATAATTCAGTATGTCAGATTTATTTCAGCCAGACTAGTGATTATTAAGGCCGCTGTCTTTCTTCCACTTTCCCTGATAGTATATTATTTCTTTCCATTATCCTCGCACAGTTACCTTTGGGGATCAGCTCTGATTAGCTTTCTTACTATCTTACTCTTGTCAGCACAGTCCTCAGTCATACCAGGCTGAAAGCACCTGATTTTGGAAGCTAACCTGTCCTGGATCAGTGCAGTACTTGGACAGTAGACATTCACTCTACATAAACTGAAGGACAGAAAAAGGAATAGTTGGAAGAATCAAGAGAATTAGTCCAGGCTAATTCTTTCTTTAAACTTCACCTTAATCAAACTCATGTTTATCTTAATCCATTTGCTCAGTTATTTCTTATCAACTGAGAATAACACAAAGAACCATTGTGTTTCTCCAGAAACATCAGTCAGTGAAGACTAAATATAGACAAAATCTTCCTGCTCTGGACTGAGTACACAGCCATTCTGTTTTTATGTCTCTTCCCCAACTCCCAACTTCAGACTGCACCTGCAGTGCTCCTCCACATAGCATTTCACTGACAATTCTGGCAAAAGCCAGGATGTTTACTACCGCTATTGCTGTTTCTCTCAGCACTGCTGCAGAGCTTATGTGCAAGAGTAGCCAGGGCATAGAACATTAAAACCAAGCATGTGCTCAAAATAAGTTAACATAACTGAAAGCTTAGTTTGAAATTCAGTATGATCCCAGGCCCTGTAAAGCTGCATAAGCTAAGAATATCTTATAAGAGGAAATTTAAAGGAAATAATTGGGGATACTGTTTGCATACATCAAACATAAATCCCCCCAACACTCATGACACAGTCAATTAAGCACACAAAATTGAGACTAAATCCCTCCCCCTCTGGAGAAAGAAGAAAAATCTACAGCAGAGGTCTTTGAGAAGATCTGTGTCCTCACCAGATTTCTATCATTGTCATTCCAGGTTTTATCCAGCTCATAACGTATTTCCTCACTTGTCTGTGTGCCTCTGCAGCCTCCCGAAAATCATTCCAGATTTCCTCACTGGCTTGGTCTAGTGCTTTCTTTTCTTCACTAGTTGTTCTCCAAGCAGCAGTTCGCCTTCAAAATAAATGAAGCATGTCATGAAGAGTTACTATAATCACAGTAGTCATTACAACTTCTGTCTAAAGCCTGTGAAGGGTTGATTAACCAGTCACGTCTACATTCCCTTGTGCAACAGAAAAGATCCTCATTTATACCATTTTCAGAATAAAGGAAGCCTATTAAAAAAACCAAAACTATCAGCACCACAGACTGGCACCTGTGAAAGGCAGTAACATTGCAGAAAAAAAACCAGTTATGTATACATAGAAATTTAACTCAGTTAGACCATGAACCTTTACAGTTTCAAAACCTTCCGCCCCTCCCAAAAGCCCAGAGAAGCAGCATGCTTGAAGGATGCATAATACTTTTCAAAAAGGCAGAACAGGTGTATAAAATTCACATCAACGCCTGCAGTTCTACCTTGAGTTTAGCAGGGCAAATTACTGCAACATGCTCTGCTCATGCAAAAAGTTTATTTTTTGCACGATCTTACTCATTCAGACAGTGCTCTTCCTGTGTGAAGATTCTCAGCAGTGTAGTGTAACTACTTGGCCCAGAAACTGTTACTGACACAGCTACAATAAGCTCCTTCAAAACTTACGATCTTGCAGTTCCAGTATTACTTTCGCTCATCCTCAGAATATTTAGGTAATAATAACACCTAACACAGTGCATAGTAACTATGACACATGCCAGGAAGTTACTTTCTAAATTTGCTGGATGGTGAATTAACATTTGTTCCAGGAGAATACCACTCATTTTGGCTCTTTGGTAGGTTCATAGAACAAATACAGGAAGAATTTTCAATACAAGACTAAATACAAGATTAGTTTTGAATATATTTTTTATTATGCAAGAAACCATACAACTAAGGTTCCAAGAAAGCAAACAAACAAGTAATTTAAGCACTCCAGCACCTGTCAGAACTTTACTAAAAGGCTACTCTTCTGACTACAAAGTAAAGATACCCTTCAAATGGTGAAGCTGGAGCCCTGTAATGACGCAAAAAACCCTAGTGATAACTCAAAGAACTCCGTACATGCTATGCAGGACAAAAATTACTAAAAACAATACACAGCAGCACATCCCTGGTAGGAAAAGGGATGATGGACAAGATGGACCAAAGATGCTGAACTACGCCAAAGTTTCCAAATTTAGAAATTGACTTTTATCTTTACATACGTGACCTGATTCTAAGCAAACAACTGAATATGCAGAGTTAAAGGATTACTTTTTGAAATCCAAAAGTGTAGCTACTTACCTGTTTCATAGACATGTAACTTGGCTCCACTCTAAGAGTTTCCTTCACAGCCAAAAAGCAGGTATGAGTGAACCAAGAGACTATGCCCTGCAATTTTGCTGCATTTTGAACTGAGTATATATACAGTGTTAAGAGGCCTGCAATCCTGAAGAGGAGTTGAAAAGATAAAGAAGGATAACGGGCTATTCCATGAGGTTTTTTTCAGGATGACCAGAGGACCAAATATTTTGAGACCCTTTTGCTCGTTTCCCTTGAACTTCCTGCTCCTTTTCAGATAAGGTAACAACATTGCAAAGGAGAAATCCCATGCTTACTTTTCTGAGCAGTTTTCTTGCTCCAATAGCAAGCATCACATGTACTACTCTTAGAATTTGCCTTAATGCTGGTAAATTCCACCAAAAAAAAAGCAACAGGCTGCAACACCTGAGCCCCCTTTACTGCACTTGGAAATTGTACTACTGCCAGCACAGTAGTCATGGCACAAGATGGAAAATGTGTACTGCAGAAAAACAGCGCGGAGAGGGACTCGGGGATCCTTTCAGACTGCTCTGGGTTCCAGCAGGGAGCACCCTCCGGTAGCAAGAGCTGCTAACAGAGTCTGGGCAGCTGCTCTGCCATCAGTCACGGACTAAAGTGCAAACTCCAGCAAACCAGCAGGAAGCCATCCTTGCTCTATCCTACTGTATTTCAGCATATAGTCACTCCATGCAAGACAACTAGGGGACAAAATAGCCTCTACATTCAAAAATACTGTATCAGACCCAAAACGTTTGCTGCCAAAGCTGCACCACTGCCACCTGAGAGCTCAGGAAAGGAGGCGACAAGAAACTCCGCTTGGGCCTAAGCACTTCAGGATGTGAAAAATCAATTGATCAGATAAAGGTCTCACACTAAACTTCAAGTCCTCCGACAGGTACATGAGCTAACGAGCTTTTCCGAGGACAGTGTCCTAATGTGCCGACTACCACATAAGTCAGCTTAAGCAGCTCACCTCTTGCTTCAAGCCATTTGTTCCCATCTTTTCACTCCAGTTCACAGCCCCCAGTTTTCACTAGTAAAAGTCTTTATAGGATTGTGCTGTAAACTAGATTTTTAGTGATCAAAGATAAGAATTCTAGCAAATAATTCCCTCAGATTATTTTAACCCAGGTAACAGCATGGGGGCAGAAACAAAGAGGCAGGGCCAAGAATTCCTTAAGCCCACTTTAACAAAATCAGTGTATCATGAAATATTGCTTATAGCTTTTCTGCCCTCCCTGTTGCATCATTTCCAATTCAGGTGTTTTCAACAAAAAATGCAAGCCTTCAAACAGAACTAAATACCCGAGACATAAAAATATCAAAGCTGTTAGTCTGTTGTCTGTATAAGAATTGATTCTCTGCTATTTTTTCCCCTGGAAATTGAATGATACCCACTTCTAGTTCAGTTTCCCGCACAAAATACACAATTCTAGGTTGATGAGACGTAACTTTAGAAAGCATGTGACATCAAGAGTTAAGAATAGATGTGTGACTCTTTAAAAAAAAAAAAAAAAAATCAAAGACAAAACCGTACTGACCTCAGCATGAATAAGAGAAGTGGCACAAAAATGCTTCACCAATATATAAAATGGAACTATTACTCAGAATACGAAATATCCTGGCATTCATGTCAGTTACTAATTTGAGTAGCTGCTTATGTTAGAAAATGCTAAAGTAGCATCATAAGATTTAAATATTTAAATTGGGAACAAAACTAAGCATATATTTGCTTAAGCAAATTATATAAAGAAACTATTTCAGATTCCTTAGAAGAGTATATTCTTCTTCCATAGCAGAACACTCTTGGTATAGAAAAGATGCCCCACTTAAATCCTGTTAGAAAAGGTGGTTTGTTTTTGTTGTTTTGTTTTTTTCTTTTCAAATGAATAGTAGCAAACCCAGAGTAAAACATTTAATCTTCAATAGCTGGATACATAAGAGAGGTGTAAAAATAGTGTGTTATTTGTTAATAAACTACGAACGTGCTTACGATGTTCTGAACGTGGCATATGCATATACAGACAAACACTTAACTCTTAAGCATGAAAGAATCACTCCTGGATCAGCCCGTCAGGACTATCCTGTGAAAGTCCTTCATTGACATGCCAATATTGTGCATACAAACAAGGCAGTCATTTATAAATAAATATGAGCATACCTTGTCATTAAATTGAAGTCATTAAAAAGAAGAAAAGGCTTCCTCAAAACCAAATTTTAATCTCAAAAATGAAAGCATGTTATCTGTGAATATCTGAACACAATTTATAGGATGTACTAGACTCCTAACTATGTTGCTTACACTCTACGAGAAACAGGCATTGACTTTCAACAACCAATAAATGTTTCAAAGTAATTTGATTCTGAAAAAAAAGTCACCGAAAACTAAACAATGCTTTCAGAAATATAAGTATTTATCTACTCCCTCCCCCCTTTGGTTTAGTCTATTTTTTCCAGAGTTTTGATTCAAAATTTCCTGGGAAGTTTTCAGTAATACTTTGTCTTTTAATTCAGATTTTCATGCACTTCAGGCTGATTCCGCCCCCAACCCCCCCCGCCCAAGTAAAACATGACCTTCCACAACACTTCATGTAGGAAAAATCAGGAAATTCAGTCAAGCTGCTATATCCTAGTTCCTAACAAAGCATAAGGAAAGAGTAGTACCCTATGAAAACATAAGGACGCAGATCTCCATTCCAGTAAACCACTAGAAGCTGTTGCTTGTTTAGTAAAATTGCACATTATTCTCACATCACTATGAATTATAAAAAACAATTTAGGTTATAATAACTATATATTCATATAAACAAAGAGAGGCGAAGTACAGAACATACCACTTAGGCTTTTAAATTAAATTGTCTCATACTCTGAGATTGACACATCTCTACCAAAAAATAAATAAATAAAAATATCAAGGAGTTGACATCTAGATGCCCCCAAAACTAATGCATAACAGTGCCTCATCTCCCTAAATTTTAAACCTTCACTCTGTTGTAATTCAGACCATATTTTTCTTACAAGTTGCCTATTGAAATGCTGTTGGTGCCCTGGGTCTCAAGGTCCCCTGCCTCATGGCAATTCTGCTTATACAGGCTATACCTTAATTAAAAGGGTAGGGAAGGAGGAACGTTTCTGGCCTGAAGACTTCTATTCATTAAGTTCTTAGATGATACGTTTTTTTTAAAAAAAAAAAAAAAAAAGGAAAAAACACACATTACAACTCACTCTGTCCATTTAGTTGCACATTAACAGTTTTGCAATTCAGCACATCCAGGTGACAGCAATTATTTTTTAAGCTTAAAACACTCACCCATCTTGTGTTGGTGGGTATTCACATTCTTCTCCCTTCGGGAATATGTTGCTGGGAAATAGATCACATATTGGAATAGAAGGTGGATCTGTCTGGACCTTAGCTGTTGAGTATAATTTAAGAAAGTTTTACATACGGTACACTGGAAATACTTAGTATCTTATTTCAACCATAAAAGTTAAACGGCACAAGTTATTTAAGATCCCCTTACTAGAATTTGGGTTTCTACCAAGAAAACACCATATCATGATGCCCTCATATGACTTTATTTGGCTAATGCTCAAGGTGGCATTCAGGGATACTAGAAAGAAGAAAACTCAGCCAGAGTCAGCCTACAAACCCAAACTGCACCCCAAAATTTGTTTCAACTGCCAAGAACAGCACTTACATATGCTTAAACAAATATTCACGCAGTCTATTTTTGTGCTTGATACCTACGTCCTTTCTTCTTTTTCTTCTTCTTCTTCTTTTTTCCTGTTGCTCCATCTCCTTCACCCTCTCCATCTGTAGGAAAGAAAGTGCTCAGGTGAACATAAAATAACCTTGAAGAACCAAAGAATTTTGAATGAGACACAAAACCATCTGGACTATCTGGAAACATTTATTTCACAGCAGAATTTAATGGATTAACAGAAGACAGCTAGAAGCTGCCACCAAAGCATTAGCATTTTCAGTCCCTACACCAAACACAGACCTAAGAAAATACTTTCGAAAGCTGATGACTTAAACATATCACTAAACAGAGCGGGAAAAAAAAAACAGCTCAGGGAAAGAGTTTTCAGAAAGTCCTACTTCAAATTCCTCTATTCTCAATTCACCCAAAAAGATGCCTGGGGTTGGGGGAGGGCATGAGAGAGAACCGTATTAGACACAACAGATAACAAAAAGCTAGGAACTACTGCTTCAAACCCATCTTCTGATGCTTCCGCTAAAGGAACTTAATGCATCTGGAAAGATACGAAACCTAAACAAGTAAAGATGATAGCACTTAGGTCAGGATGAGCTTAATCTGGAGATAACAGGGAAAGGCACAACAAGCACTGAGCAAAATGACTGCGTGTGGGATACACCGGTGGGAGGTTTTCAGAGAGCACAGCATGTAAGCACCAAGAATCGGCCACACCATGTTACAGTCACATCTGGGAGTCAACAATAACCCCATGCATGGCCTTCACGTTTGGCTACATCTAATGCTTAGTTACTTCATACACAATGAAGTATTTATCTAATGTGATACCATCTAACTAAACCTTCTGGACCTAACCACAAGTTCATTTCAAAATGGGTAAGTACTAGTCGTCTACATTTAAACATTTATTTTTAGCTGAAGTGAAAAGTAAAATTGAAAGAACTTTTAGAATCAAATCAAAGCACTGCCATTTTGAATGCATTTATACAGAAACTTGTATTTGATCATTTATTTATAACCAAACCCAAACCAAAACACTGACCAATTGTTCCAGTCACTAGATTTCAAGCCTCTCATGATGGTCAGTGTCATGTGCATTTTTATGCTGTAGTGACTGCTGTAATCCAGCAGCTGGGGCAAATTTCAGTAATGTGTCACTTCTGCCCCTCCCCAGGTCATTTTGGCATTAAGTATCTTAAGTTACATGTTTGTAAAAAATTGCAAGTATAAATACTTTGTAACTACAACATAGTCCAGCCTACCAGATTCTCCATCAATCCATATTTCATAGGCAGCTGAAAACCCTTAAGAGCGCATGTAAATTTCTTTAAAATGTGGTAACTTTGACACATTTTTTTCTGTTGACCTTGAGCTGTGCTCAAACCATTCATCAAAAAATGAATTAGATGCGACTCCAGTCCATTCACCAAGTGATTTTTGGATTTTTTTGTTTCATTGTGGCTTCTTTGTATATCATTGCACGTGAATCTGCCAACTGCAAGCCAAACTAACCAGGCCTATGCTTTCATGTCCTTGAAGACTGCTGCAGACTAACCGTGCTGCCAGAAACGTAACTACTGCATCTGACCAATACCCTGGTTTTGTCTTCAGGTTATTTAGCTGGTAATGAAAAAAATTTTCACCAGAAAAGCAATTTCAGATCTTTGCAAAACTGAAGCCTAACCTTATGCCATTTTGATATAGCTGTTTAATAACTTAGCCTAGTATCATGCAAAAATGTCATCTATCATCACGTTTTAACACTGCAACGGAAATCTGAAGAGCACTTCCTAGTCTCTCCCAGATTTCAAAAGGTATACAGTCTCATTTCTGAGGCCACTCAGTTATGGGCTTACCAAAGGAAAAAAAAAAGGGGGGGGGGAAGGTAGGAGGTAGGTATTTTATTGGTTTTAATCTAATGCAGCACCATGTTTTAAGCAACACCTCTGACACTACACAATTAAGATGGCAAGTGGTGAGAACCAGTACAGGCAAGAACACACAGTTGTCTTCAAAAAACTTACAGCAATTTCTATTTTTCTGCAAAAATACTGTTGTTTTTCTAAAAACACATCCAAGTCTAATATGTGGAAAAAAAGGAAGATTACCATTTCAGTGATAGCACCACTTCAATTTTTTTTTTTATACTTTCTAATAGTGTAATACTAATTGCTAATACTGTAAAAAGCATAAAAGAACACAGCACTTGATCTGTGACTAACAATGTGATTTCTCCCGAGACGGAACTGTAACTATTCTAATAATTTTTGAAGAATTCTTTTCATTGTATAGAGTTTTTACTATCCTCCTCAATACTTCTTTCTTTAGTTGCAATGATGGCAAAGCACATATTGTATTAATTATTTTTCAATTCCATAACCTGAAATATACCGTAAAACAAACAATCCATCACAGTATACTGCTATGGAAAGTAATTGCATAAAAATGGATGCTATATATAGATTAATAATGTTCAAAGATCAATTCATCTGTAATTTTATATATCCCAGCACACTTATTTCATTTTTTTTTAAATTCTATATCTAATTTATTAAATTAAATTCTGGAATGATGAATTCCAGCAATAGCCAACAAAGATGATTTCTAAGCAGAACAGTAAGAAACATCTTAGGGTGTTGAGCCAACTTTAAATGCTAATTCACAGGAAGGAAGCTAAATTACTAACTTAAGAAATGTATTTTCTTAAATGTCCATTTCTATTGAGAACCACTTATCAAAACACAGGAAATATAGCATTTTTATCTGATATTCCTACAGAAAAGATACATCTAGCCTGGATTTCAATACTGAACACTTCCAAGGCACTTGCTTAGAACATCAGCTGCACAGCACAAGCCACACACAAGGTGTATGCCTTGCTTGTGTATTAATCTCTCCCCAGTTCAGCTTTAATGAAAAATTAGGATTACAGATGAACAGGTTTCAAGTCACTCTAAGACCATCTATTAATTAAAATGCTCCCTTAAAGTTTTCTCCATACTTTTTGTTCTAAGCCAAGAATAAGAGACATAATTTGGAACACAAATTTATACTGACCATGGTAATGCAAACAAGCGTTATTTACAGCTTATGTTATCTTAAACTAAAAATCTCCCTCCAGTAACAAGATCCTTGAAAACAAGAAGCTTTGACAAAGTTGTTATCCCTGTTATTTTTTATATATAGGTACGCATGACAGCTAAATTGTTGCCAAAAAAGTAAAAAGCATATATAGTCACATCTCACCTCTCCGAAGCAAAAAAACCAAACCCAAACTCAAAAGGCATCTGTAAAAGGTTTGTTAAAATGGGAGTCCAGGAAGAAGTTGAAACTGGAAATGTCAAGAGAAAAGATAAGTTACACTTGCCTTCATCATCATCATCTTTTTCTTTCTCCTCCAGTGCTTGCTTATCCAATTGTTTTGCTACATCATCAAGAGCACCTTCCATTTCTTTATCTGTTTCTTGTCCTGTTTGTAAAATTAAAGTATGACTTACAGTAAAAGGATAGCTCCACACTAGTAAACAATAGCCCTCCAAACTTTATAAAAATGCCGTACTCGTCCTACAGATACCTAAGCACATGCTGCTTGCCTTTTTATTTTTAAAGCAGACCCAATGTGTAAGATTGTAAGGCACTACAGTGACAAGTACTGTTACTAAAACTTGCATATAGAGGTAGCATTACCCAGACATTTCTGATTACTTTTTTTTCTGCCAGGGTAGCTAATTCCTCTTGCCATAGCAGCAGCCTGCTCTTGTGAGATAATATGGGCGTGAAGTAGATAATTATAAACGCACAGCACGATCATCACTAACTGCTAGCCTGCTAAAACAAACCCAAACCATAGTTCCTTTAGACTATTTGCCCAGACTTGCTCCGGCTCTCTCAGAGAACTTGGGAGGGTTAGAGAGACTCCATCATGCGGGATGACTTTTACAGCAGCAGTCTTACGCCTTTCCCCCCTCAGGGCATAGGAGGGGATGAGGGAAGAGGTGGCTTCTGCAGCGTGCACCGGAGCAGGGAGGACTTCCCTCACCCCAGCTTCCCTGGTGCTGAACGGCAGCAGCATCCTCCCGGCACCCGCCAGCCCCCTCCTCGCCGAGGGGATTCCCCCCCACAGCCCGCACAGCCGCCACGGGCCGGGACAGCGGCCTCGGCGGCGCCCATCACCCTACCCGCGCCCCGCATGGCAGGACCCTTTAGCCACCCACAGCCGCCCGCTGCCGCGTACGAGGCCCGGTCTGCCGGGTCGCGGCCCCCTCAGGCCGCCCCACCGGCCTGTCAGCGGAGGGTCTTGGCGCGGCCCGGCCCCTACCCGCGGGGCCCGCTTTGCCCTTCTTCTTCTTCTTGCGCTTCTTCTTGGCACCATCCTCCGCGCCGAGTCCCGCCGCGCCGCCCTCCGCACCGTCCTTGTCCTCAGGCTCCGGGGGCAGCTCGCCGTTGAGGTGCTTCTCCGCTTCGGCGGCAGCGCTACCCGCCTGCCCCACGCCCGCCATGTCGCCGCGGCCGCGCCGCCTCCCACACACGGTGCGAGCGAAAGAGAGCAAGCGGCGGGGCCGGCCCTCCGCTCTATGGTGAGCGCGGGGCACGCCGGGAAGGCTGGAGGACTCCACCAGGGAGGGGAAGACGGAGAGCGCGGGGAGGGAGGGGGCAGGAAGGCCTCCCCGCGCGCCGCCGCTCAGGCGCGCACGCGCGGGCTGTGAGGGGGTGGGGGTCTAACTGCTGTGCCGGGCTGTCTTCCGTTGTCCCGCTGTCTGTCCGTGGGCCCGATCGCCTGCCTGGCCGCCGGCTGCTAGCGTGGCTGTGCCGCAGCCCCGCTGTCCCCGGCAGCCTGCCCCCGGGTCACCGGCCCGCGGCGTGGGGCACCGCTGGGTGCCGGCGCCATCGTTGTCGTCAACCTCTGTCCTATGGCCGGTCATCATACCAGAGAGGTGGTAGATGCCCCATCCCTGGAAACATTCAAGGTCAGGCTGGACGGGGCTCTGAGCAACCTGATCTAGTTGAGGGTGTGCCTGCTTATGGCAGGGGGGGTGGACTAGGTGACCTCTAAAGGTCCCTTCCAACCCAAACTATTCTGTGATTCTATGATCTCATGCTTCCTATTTGTAGTCCCCACTGACACGCAGAGCTGTGACCAGGCGACGTTTTACGTGTGTAAGTGTTTTTTAGGGGGAGTGTGTGCGCTTGACTTTGAAAGGCCCTTTTTGGTCTCCTGCATTTTCCAGCCAGCTGGAATTGGAGGAGTCCAATTCAAACTGCTTGAGTGACACAAAACACTAACATAATTGGGTTTCAGTTTGGAGAGGGTCAGTGGAATAAGATGACAAGCCGATAGCCATCGCAAAGGAAGGTTTCAGAAATGCTGGCTGAGGGCCAACAGTGGAGGGTTATTCTGTCTTCATCAGCAAGTATCTTCTTGGGGAAATAGAATAAGAAATAGAAAGTCTTGCTAAAACAAAGCAGTCCTTTCCCAGTAGGAACAGCTGCCATGAAAGGTTTTATAGCATTTAGGATTGTTAAGATTTTACAACTTGAGAACACTGAACAAATTAACTAAGTCACATGAGAGAGAACTTGTACAGAAGGAAAATAATGTAAGAAAAAATAACTTGTTCCAAGTCTCATGGAGCAAAAAGGGAAGATTCTAATACATGGTAAAGGGCACTGCCTTGTCCCGTTTCCACCACTACCTAGAAAACCAAGGAGAAATGCCAGTATTACCAGCATCCACTAATGGTTCATTAAATCAGCCTAATTCTTAAAATTCCTGTACTGAGTTTACACTTTTCACAGGTTTTCTACTAGTATAACCATGCTGGCTAAAAATACTTTTTTTTTTTTTTTCTTCCTTAGTGGTATATTTTCACAACTCTTGCTAAGATGTATTTATAGTACATAGTATAATATAGTGTCGTGATAATTTATAACATATAAAGGTTATAAATGGGCCTTATCGTGCATAGCTGTGTTTTAAAATGCTTCTGCAGCCAGGTCTTTGCTTGGGAAAACTGGTAACGCCTTGTACCTCACTGAGGCACAAATTCTGCCCCCTCGGCCCCGCTGAGGCCAGCTGCTCGCTTCCATTTCCCCCCTGTGGGGCACCCCCACACTCCTGGCCTGCTACAATTCTCAGCAAGCACAAGGCTTCAAAAGACTAAGCTAATGCTCTAGTACTGATAAAACAAACTCCATCCTGGTCTGTGCAGGTGTCACAGCCACATGTTCTTCAGTGTTTTTGCTTGTAAGAGCACTCAAACATGGAAACATCCAGTTGGACCTTTCATGGGACCAGGATGGGTGCAGGGAAGCTGACGCCCCTGGGCTTAAGGCATGTTGAGAGCAGCAAGACATACCCCACCAGTTGGGAACTGCTGTGGTACCACTTGTTCCCCCTTTAAACCATGTTGTTATATGCCCATGTCAATTAATACAGCCGGACCACCTCCACGAGGGTCCTATTACTATGATTGAAGCAGAATAAACCTTGCATGATAGAGCAGGTGAGCCATTTAATGCCCGCTGCTGCTTTCCTGCTGTTCTGTTGCCCCTACTCCAGTTGTCTGACGGTGATGAAGGGAGCCATGGAGGAATAGCTATTTCCTATACTGAGAGTGGATGACACAAAAGCACGTGCACTAATGTTGCCTAGAACACTTTTTGTTTATTGCTTTCCATTCTAGTTTTCTGATTAGTTAGAAGAGGAATCTACAGAGCTAGGGTTTTTTTGTGGTTGGCAGCAAGGGGAGGGGGAACATCAGGGGTCAGATTCACTGAATTCTCCAATTTGAGTCCTCTTAGATCTTTCTGTTATACATTTATTGTAGCTGGGCACTGTAGTGGTCTTGAGAGATCCTATAGCAGTGTTTCTACTTTTGTGTTTGATTTTAATCCATTAGTCTCTCATACACCAGACTGTTCTTACCCCTTGTGATATAGCACCCTGTTGGTGCCTTTGACAGCTTGAAAAAGAGAGTTACTAGCTTGTGCTCCCGGTCCCTTTGCTGTGGTATGTGCCAAAACAGACAAGTTACCAGACCATGGATTTTGTTGACTCTAGAACTGAAGTCACAGGTAAAGGAGTCCATAAAGTCTACAGAAGCCCAAGGAATACAGGAGAGAGATTGACTGGAGATAGATAAAGGAAAAATAAGGCAGGTAAAAATACATCTTGTGCAGTGGCTGCAGACATGAAATTCAGAAGTAAGGGCATCAGAGGAAAATGGACAAGTAGAACAATTATTTCTGTGATCAGCTGAATTAATGAAGCCAGTTTTCTGAGGGGTTTGTTTCTTTCCTCCTCCAAATGACTCCAGCACGATTTGTAATCACTGTGATATCCCAATGGAGAGAGAGAGAGGGCTTGCGCTGTAGTAACACGTGCAGTTGGCCACCTAACTGCTGCCGCACAGTTCAGCAGATTTTGGCCTGCCTCTCTTTAGGTGGGGACACTTCCTTGCGCCTCTATTGTCTACCCAGATGCTGAATTTCACAGTGTCCAGGCATTATTATCTTTGGGTCTGTTATTCTGCCAAATCTGGCTGAAACTGGACATTTGCATAAACCTCCTTTCCTTAAAAAAGTAGGCTAAAAATAAATCATAGAGGGGAGTCACACTGTACTTAACAAAGAATATGAGTAAAACCTAGCAGAGTGAAGGAAAATTGGCAGTGAGCTAGAAGAGGCAGGATTAACAATGTGTCCCTACAGTTTGAGGTGATGCTACACTCTTAAGTGCTGTTACTGGACCCAGGAGCACTCCATAAGCTGTGTTCATTAGGCTTGCAGAGAAGAGGGCACGTTGGACAGAGCAAAGTTAAGCACCTTCCAGGCGATGCTGCTTCCAGCCCCAGAATTAGTGCTATACTCTATATAAGAGAGTACAGATAGCCAACAGGATAATAGCGTGATAACCAATGTGCAAAAATAGGAATGCCGTATGAAAAAAATTGCAAAGTGGGAGTAAGAAGCTGGACTGACTGCATTAACAAAGTGAACATTAACATCAAGAGATTGACAGCTGGACTCCACATTCCCCACCTGGCTGCTTTTAAGAGGATCTGGTCTTTTAGAAGCAGAGAGAGTGAGCCACGTCTTGTAGCATGCCCTTACCAGCTCAGATATTTTTGTCCTTCTTCTGTTATTGCCAGTCAGCTGTTCCTAGCATTTAATACACATTATATTAATGAATGCTACATTTTCCAATTTCATGCTATACTAGGCAGCATGATAAGAAGAGAGTATCGGACAGGCCATAGGCCAGAAGAGACTTGTGAATACTATTTTTAGCTGGAGAAAGATACTGGGTTTTTTTGTTTTCTCACAGTGGCTATTCCTTTTTCTTAACCAGCCTCCTGGACAAAGGCAGGCAGTGACTGGGGAGTTAAGGGAAGGGCTGAATGCGGTCCAAAACATTGGGTAACTAAGCAGCAGGACTTGAAACCCTTTCCTGAAAGACAACACAGAGACTCACCTCCTCATCTTTTTCTTCCAAGGAGGCAGCTCCCATTGCACTGTTTTCCTAGCAAAAGAAGTTATGATCTTAAGGAAAAGACTTCTTTCAGGGTATGTTATGGGGTTTTTTTGTATTTTCTTTTCAAGCTGTATGTCAAGAAATGGCATGGAATAGAGTGGAGGAGCTGTCTCTGACAGCTGCGGTTCAGTTCTGGAAAGAGGGGGAGGAAGGACGACTAGGGAGTAAGTGGCCTATATCAGTCCCAAGAAGAGTTGAACAGAGGGATGTTATATTTGTTTCTGTTTGTATTTCTGGGACTGATGCCATTATTTATGTGTTTATGACACTTTAACATTCTTTTTCCTAGCTTAGGGCCAAAACTCATAGTCCTTACTCAACTCTAAAAATCCACTGAAGTCAATGGGACAATTTTTATGACTAGAGGTTTAATATTGGGCCTGAAGGCTGGATGTAGACAAAGAAAATGTTTCTTGCATGAACGCAAATACATATTATGAACTCTAGAAGGAAAGATATTTCCCCTCACCAGTTGCTGAGGACAGAGGACACTTGTACTTCTTCAGTCATCATCACCCATAGCATTTACTATGGGAATGACAGCTGTCACCAAATAGTGTCTTCTTTAGCATGGGCAAGATAAAGGGCTTCCTTAATTCTGAAACCACTCCATCTCTAAGATTTTACCTAAAACTTAGATGAAGTAGCTAAATCAAATTTAAAAGTGACAGAAGCAGCCAAAGAATTCACATTTAACACTGTTCACTGTGGACTTCTTTCCACATTCCTTGGCGATTTCTTTTTTTTTTTTACCAAACACCAGTTTGATTACAGCCTGTCAGCCATAATCCAAACATCCTGGCTTGCATCAGATACTGTCACAACATGAATGTCCTCTGGAGGACAGATTTTCAAAGGATGCAAGGAGTGTTTCCAAAAAGAAATATATTTAATCTGTTTTACTGCTGAAAGTCACCTTGAGAGTCACAGACCGCTGTTTGTGCGCTCAGACTGGGACAAAGCAAGCGCTTTTCAGTTTGCATGAATAGATGCATGCTGTGAAATATAAAAATAAGTGGGTTTATTGCCTCCTCTGGAGCTAATTTTTAAAATTGCTTTGAAACGACAAGATTCACATGAACAAAACAACCCATTGTCTGGACCAGTGCTTCAAAAAGACTCCTTATATTTCTGTCATAAGGAGCTATTGCATTAGGCATATATGCAGGTATGTGCGTTAGGATGTGCTATGGTGAGTGTCTCCCTAACAGCAGATCTCTCTGCCTGTGTGCAGTCTTGGTAGGGGATGGAAGGCTGCACAGAGTCAGGGGTCCCCACATTGGTGTCTTTCAAATAATTTTTTTATATTTATGATAGAGTCATAAAACCCCTTGTTTTAATAAAACAGTATTTATTGATGTACTCACTGAGTCATAACTGCAGATGCAAGCAGTCTTCATTTTCAGATAACAAACTGACACATTACCTATCATCAGAAATAATTGTAGGTCATATCTCATGAAAACACTAGTTTAGAGTAGTATGAACCTAAATTATCAAAAACTGATATTTTGATCTTCAGTTTTGTAATCAACTTCATATAATTTAATCCACTGATGCATTAATGTATTTCCATTCATACAGTGGTGGTTCCTGTATTATTTGAAGCAGATTTTCAAGGCCTTACACAGAAAGTAATTCCTTAGCTTCACTGTTAGTGTAAAAAATATAAACAGTTTCTTTCTCACAGCCTGCTGACATAACGATTTTCCTCTGGGGTTCTCCACCCCTTCTTCATCCTAGGGAGTAATGGAACCAATGTTTACAGCTGCAGCGCTGGAGGCAGGACCTGTATATTTCTTTGACCAGGTATGTTCTTTTATATCCAAGACATTCTTCTACTTCCCTCTTCCTCTTCACACCTCCTCCAATCTTAAATTGGAAACATTCATTTTGTTGTAGATGAAAACTAGAACGAAAGAGAGAGGCAAGAAGATACCAGAAGAGCTGTCCTCATATTTCACTACAAATCTTCCACCTGGCTTTACTCCCAGGTAATAGTGTGACGCCAGTAATGGTGGGAGCAAGGAAGCATTTCTGTTAACTAGTTTTTGAGGGAAGACACAAAAAGGAGTCCTAAGGTAGATGTGGCCAAGGCAGAATGGGAGAGAGGGGGGAGGCACATGACCAGAACTGGCACCCTGCCATGCAGTGTGAGCAGAGGGAGACAAGTGGGAAGGTGACAGTGTCCTATACCTAACCCTAACTCCTCGAAGTGTAGTAGGAAAATGTTCATTTCTGCTGTCAGCATTTCATGAATTTAATATATTTAACATACAAATCTTGAGCTGTTAGCTAAAGAATGCCACAGAATAGCCTTGTTCTACTGTTTTGGCGTGGACTGAACAACAGCACATTGCTAGGTGCAGAGCTCTGTGGATTTCATGAAGTTCATGTCTGCTCACTAATGTACTGGGAGCCGGTGTTCACAGCATTCCTCTGGCGTGTGACTTCTCCAGATAACTGGGTTTTAAATGCAGGTTTCATCACATTTGCTTTAAACTGATATTTTTGTTCCGAGGACAAACCTTGTTTTGCCTAACTTGCTTTTGAATTTCAGAGATTTACTCCAGATTGTTTCAGTCTATGAACACATTTGTGTGCACTCAACTTAAAGAGTGTAAGGAGCTACCATTGAAACTGGAGGGGGTAACCATGTGGTTACAGCTAAGCTTGTGTGTTTAGAGGCTTGAGGACTAAGGCTTTTTTGGTAAACTTTCTTTGTGTTTTAGATTTTAAAACTCCTAAAACTTGTTAATAAATTTTGCACATCGGCAGTCCTCTAATTAAACTGTTACAGTTTAAACTAAAGATGGTCTTCTCATAACCATGGAAGATCAGAGTTTCCAAACTGGGGGGGGGGGGGACCAACAAAAAATAGGGTATATAGAATCAGCAGCTACTGGAGAAGACTTCTTTAGACACTCAAAGTTTCATTACAGCTAAAAGTCCTTTGCATGTCACATCTAAGAGAGCAAAGTTTGGGGTTTATTTGATTACCATTTTACTGAGGCAAGAGAAAATAATTTTACATAGGAGAGAAGAAATCGATCAGCATGTTACATTACATTGCATTGCACTGCAGCAGGCATAGTCCAGAGCATACACTGTCAGTGTGGAGACTCCCTGGTTTGGCAATGGCTGCACTAAATCTCCTCGTGCTGCTCTGCACAAGTATTTCTGAGCTTGATCTAGGAGTGTCTTCCTTGGGAGGAAATGAGGCTCGGTCTCAACTGTGAAAGGGAGCACTGCCAGCCTGTCCACATATGTTTCAGGCAGCAAAGCTAACAGGGTCTGTTTTCTGTGTTCTTTAACTGTTACTGCTCTCACTTAATGATACAGCTTTTTCTGCTCAGCCCTATTGAAGACAGGAGTGCCATCTGTACAGAGGAGCATACAGAAAGGCATCAGGATGGTTTCTTAAATGATGATGCAACAAGAAAAGAAAAATATCCAGTTTTGCGACAAGTGTCTTATGATTCCCTGTGTAAAACCACTACGGAGGACTCAAACCCAAAGATCTCCCAAACATCTTTGATCCCACAGGCAGATGAGGACTCACCACTGAACATGTTGAATAAGTCTGTGGCTGCCAGCATGTTACAGGAACTTGGAGAGAAGTTGCAGCTCCTTGCTAGGTATGAGACTGGTTTCCCTCAGGGACTTATGAATGTACTAACCTGTAGCTGGAGAGAACTCATTGAGGGGGTTGATTACCGTAAATGGCACCAGAAGTCACTAGCGTACAAAAGTGTGAGATCCAGGAGAAGCCAAGCCTCAGAGGAGATTGAGTGGTGCTCCAGGGACCAAATGTACAGAGTGTGAAACCACTGCCATCAGAAAAGAGCAACACAAGAAAAGTTTTGCTCTACCAGCCTGCCCTACAAAGGAAAAAAGAAAACTTGAGACAGCATCAAACATGCCTCTGGGAAGTAAAGGTAAGGTCGTGCTGTGTAAATGTGCTGTGTTGTAATGTTTGGCCGCAAAAGGGAAAAAAGCACTTTCTGTTAAGACTACACTCTCTGTTGGCTGGGTAGGCCAACGTGCTCCACTTTATAGTGATTCTGTGATAGCTTGTTACACTACAGTTCTCTGCAAAGCATTGTTTTAGGACATGATGAAATAGCTTTGCAGCTGAAGCAAGAGGTACAAACACTTAGAAGAACAAAGACGGTGAAACTGGGCAATGTTTCAAACCATTTATCAAAGCATTTTTAGTCTCCTCTTTCAAGGTGAGTGATAGAGTCATAACATATTGCGCCAGTAAAAATCATTTGCGTCCAGAGCATTTCATTCAGCAAATGTCAGTAATCCTCAGTGCAGAACCGTAGGTTGGGGTCAAGTCTGTTCTAGCTCTCCAGGTGCTACTGCAGTCTTTGTCTTAAAAAAAAAAAAAAGAATAATCTTTGGGTTTATGTTTTTAAAAGCTGACTCACCTTTGCATGTGTGATCACAGAATCACAGAATGGTAGGGGTTGGAAGGGACCTCTGGAGATCATCTAGTCCAACCCCCCTGCCAGAGCAAGTTCATCTAGAGCAGGTTGCACAGGACTGTGTCCAGGTGGGTTTTGAATATCTCCAGAGAAGGAGACTCCACGGCCTCCCTGGGCAGCCTGTGCCAGGGCTCTGTCACCCTCACAGTGAAGAAGTTTTTCCTCGTGTTCAGGTGGAACTTCCCGTGTTCCAGTTTGTGCCCATTGCCCCTTGTCCTGTCATTGGGCACCACTGAAAAGAGTCTGGCCCCATCCTCTTGACACCCGCCCTTGAGATATTTGTAAGCATTGATGAGGTCCCCTCTCAGTCTTCTCTTCCTCAGGCTGAACAGCCCCAGCTCCCTCAGCCTTTCTCCCTAGGAGAGACGCTGGCCTGTAGTAAAGAAGTCCTCCTTGTTGCCCTTCTTGAAGACTGGAGTGACATTGGCTTTCCTCCAGTCCTCAGGCACCTCTCCCATTCTCCATGACCTTTCAAAGATGATGGAGAGTGGCTTGGCAATGACATCTGCCAGCTCCCTCAGCACTCGCAGGTGCATCCCATCGGGGCCTGTGGATTTGTGGGTGTCCAGTTTGCCTAACTGATCTCTAACCCAATCCTCCTTGACCAAAGGAAGGCCATCC
The DNA here is from genome assembly GCA_009819775.1 of Phoenicopterus ruber ruber. Classification (NCBI taxonomy): domain Eukaryota; kingdom Metazoa; phylum Chordata; class Aves; order Phoenicopteriformes; family Phoenicopteridae; genus Phoenicopterus; species Phoenicopterus ruber. The sequence continues at coordinate 52,233,368 of CM020215.1, read as the reverse complement.
TTTGTCCAGGCTACCTCTGTTACCTCCAGGGTCTGGGATTCCTGAGTGCCAGCCTTAGCAGTAAAGACTGGAGCAAAGAATGCATTCAGTAACTCTGCCTTCTCTGTATCTTTTGTCACCAGCATAAGCATGGATCATAAGCATGATCATAAGCATTGCACTTTGCTTTCTTCCTGTCTAGCTCCTGTTGTGCAAAATGATGCTGGCCAGTCACCCGTCACAATTAGCTTCTCGCTCTCATCCAACATTTGTGAGGAAAGAGGTAAGAGTATCAGGCAGCTCGGCTGGATGGCTGGTGCTTAGCAGAGGTAGTTAGAATTATGCAGTACCTGGACAGCTGTTCTGAATGCCTGAATTAACTAAAGTATGGATTAGCATGAGAAGGGAGTAATTGTCAAGCAATAATCCCTACTGCTTTTTGGATACAATCTGTTTTTAAAACCCAGTCCTTCTCTGATTATCTCTGATCATCTGCCAATGAGGTTTTCTACATAGCCACTGCAGTTCCACTACTCTTTGCTAGCAGAATAGAGGGCGAATAACTGCTTTGGGATATTAGTTTAAGCCTTTCCCTACTGGAAGCTGTCTGACCACGTGTATTTGACTTAATAACTTTTGCTCTGAATGGGAGCACTAATGCACTGAGTTCTTCACCAGGCATTATACCAGTTCTGCCTAAAACATGGACAGATTTGATGATCTGAAGGGAAAGACTGCTTACTCTGCACCTCTTGTTGGATTTCTTTAAGAACATTGCCATGTGAAAAGAAAAAAAAAGCATTTGTGCATTTTCTTCCTAATCCTGGCCATGAAGTTGGTCAGGTGCCACCAGGGCTGCAGAACTGAAATTCCTTGGCTGGTGAAGGTTAAAAGTGCTGCAGAGACACCCATCCTAGCATGGAGGAATAGCTCCATAAACAAATATATAGGCAGTGAAGGGAATTATACACTCTCCTGTTATTTTCTGAAAATGTGGCATCTGGTTTCTTCTGGTTGTAATAAAGCAACAGTACTTCTGAAATGCTTTGCTGTAGAGTTGCATGCTCTTGGCATCTCTGAGCTATTAAGTGTCATGGTTTAACCTCAGATGGTAGCCGAATACCATGCAGCCGCTCACTCACTCCCCCCCTCTCCAGTGGGGTGGGGAGGAGAATCAGAGAGAAAAGAAAACACATGGGTTGAGATAAAAACAGTTCATCAGGACAACAAAGAAAATAATAATAGTAGTAGTAATAATAATAGTAGTAATAATAATAATAATAATAATGGTGATAATAGAATATATAAAACCAACAATGCACAATTTCTCACCACCCGATGACTGATACAGCCTGTCCCAAGCAGCAGTCATAGAACAGGAATATTCCCCAGGAGCTATCTCAGAGCAGCAAGTTCCAGGGAGAGCGAGTGAGGGAACAAACGTCTGAATGAACAAATGAAAAGGCTTGAATGAATGAAAAAGGGGAAAAAGAAGGGAACTGGCCCACTGGCCGCCCCCCACTTATACTGGGCATGACGTCTATGGTATGGACATTGGCCAGTTTGGATCAACTATACTGGCTATAGCCCTCCCAAGTTTTTGCACCTGCACATTAGCAAAACCTGGGAAACTGGAAGATGTCCTTGATCGCTTAGCAGCAACTAATAAGTGTATTATCAGCATTCTTCACATACTAAATCCAGAACACAGTAGCTGCTGGAGAGAAAATGAGCACTATCCCAGCCAAAACCAGGACATAAGTTTGCAGGAGTATTGATTCTACCTTTAGCTCTTGTGCTTACAGGCAGCCTCTTTATTCTTCTGTCTCAGTGATCTCAAGATCATGCACACTTCCCTTCAGCACTCCACCAGTGGATCTGCCAGCGCACTGTATAGTCAGGCAGCTGTTGGAGTTTTCTTAATCACGGATGAACGTCTAAAAGGTCAAGACAACCAGCTTCCACTAAACCATGCCTACCCTTTCCTATCTCATGGGACCTCCCATTTGCTTGGTCTTTCATCACAGGTTTATTTTTTCTTTGGTGAAGGGAATGCCCAGCAGCAGGTCATGCGTTTCTGTGACTGCAATTCTAACCCACTGAGTTCTTGTTTCTGACTAACTTGCTTTTCAGTTTGTTCATAGTGAAATAGTAAATCTAGGGGAAACTGAGCTTCCCTGCATTAATTTTAATGATTGCTTGGCTCATTCTCTAGCAGTCTGTGTCTGTAGCCATTCTTTGTCACCTCATTTGGACTTTCACGTCAAGTAATCTGATTTCTTGATAATAGCCATTGCAACAGAAGATGTTCAGACCATTCATCTTGGGTGTTCTCACCTTTTTAGAAAATGGAGTGAGAATAACTTAGAATCTCCAGAAGTTAAGGAACTTCTTCCTCCACACTCCTACAGGCCTTCTGAAATTATCCACAAATGGTGCAAATGTGAACTAAGTAAAATATACCTGCTGTAGTGCAGCTGCAACCACAGATATCTTACAGAAATGCATGCTAAAAGTACTCTGTGCCCCTACTGCTCAAAGTGATGCATGGCTCAATTTTCCAAGAGCTTCTCCAGAGTGCTGCTGAGAATAATTAAAGAGTCTACGTTACCTGCATTCTTTTTCAGCAGCGATCCTGGGCTGTAGACCAATCAAACACACTGTGACTGAGGTGGGAAGTTAAGGTAGTTCATATGAAGGTCTAAGCTGGAATTTATCTGAATAATCCATGTTTCTGGATGACCATCCTCTTCACAGACATAGTTTTCTGTTTTTCAATTGAAGGCACGTACAATGCACATTCCCTCTTTCTCCCATTGTATTCTTCACAGCAAAGAATCTGTCTAATCTGTTTAAGAAGACAATTCCCAAAGCTTCAGCACTTTGTATTCATATGAATGAACCTCACTTTCTGTTGACAGATGCCATAGAACAGGACTGACATTAACATCAGTCTTTACGTATGCATCTAATTCTGATCTCTCATTCTGTTTCTCTAGGTTGGATTTTCCAACTTTCTGACTCAAATTCTGAAGATATTCACCAGAAGCTGCCTTATGTGTGGACACTGGAGAGGCTAGAACAAATTCAAAAACAAATGTAATAAACTGAGGTTTTTAATTCCATAAGCAAAGTTAGAATAAATGGCAATGTTTTCATGATGTATAATACAGATTATGGGAGACCACTTAACCAAACCAACATGCTAGTCTGGAGAGCATTATTGCTCTGAAAACTCCTAGAGTTCTGCTTAATATTTCACTATTCATGAGAGAGAAACATATACTTTTATTTTAGCTACTGTAATGGAAGATAAGAATTACCTCAACAGAGATGTTTTCAGGGCTTAGTGGTGAGAGAATATTTGCTGATTATGATTAATCTGCAGATTAATCTGCAGACTAATTATCTGCAGATCTTCACAACTTTCCAATAGTTGTGAAAAACTGTATGAATATCTTTTGCAAAAAGAAACCATGGTCCATGGAAACCATTTTGCATTTTGATCATTTGCTGTGATCTGTAGCCTGTTGCCTTGCCAGGGCCTAAAAGAAGATTGCCATAAGATATTGTGGCCAGAATCAGGCCTTTAGACTTCTTCCTGCTGCTTATACTTAAGCCTTCTATTTTTACATAGCACAAGATAGCCTTAACACCCTGGAGGCTCCCCATAGAGAACTGGCCATGTGTTTAAAATGTATGGTAGCTTCCAAATACATCAGCCATTCTCTTGGTACCAACTATAGTGCTAAAATAGTATCAAGGGATGGAGGAGATGTCAGAAATAGTTAAGATTTACCCTGCCTGATCAATTCTCTGAGGAAGAAGTACTGGAATTTGTAAAGCAGGCTAGGTTTAAATGACAAAAATCTTTGCTGATAACTAATTATAAGCATTAATTACTTGCAAGGACAGTTATTAAAGTTAACCTGTATAATTTTGTGTCTACAGCACAGTTTCTGAATTTCAGCTGTTACGTATCCTGCTATTTAACTGACAGTTCCTATACACTGGCAAAATTATAAACATATTCAGATTTAATAAAATCAGCATTGTATCTTGGGTGAAAAATCATCATTCATAATAACAGGTTTAGCAGTTAGTGGCTGTATAAAATCAAGCAGTTTTCAGTGTGTAAGAGTGTGTATGCTACAGTGTATTGCACATTGTACAATATAGTACACTAGCATATTATTCATCGTGGAATGGCTTATTATCACTGCTTTATTCCTTGGGGAACTGAGTAGCCCAAAGTCCAAAAGAATTGATGCTGCAGCAAAAACTGGAGTTTGCATTGTTTGACCAACCTCTGTATGTCACTCTCCACTAGCTATATAATGTGTTTGCAAAGCCAAGGAAAAGAAAAGCAACAAAAAAGCTTAATATTTGAGGCTTATACTGGAAACATCATATTTTCCAATTATTTAAATGAGCGCTGTTGTCTTTGCACCCATGAGACATACCATGTCTTAGAGTTATCTGTTTTAGAGAACGCTCTGAAATGTATCTGTCATTTATCCTCCTGGATTCTGGGCTTTGGTACACCCTGGCCTGCAATTGTTAAGAACTGGATAGAGCACATGCAAACACTGAGGATACCTGTGGTTGTCTGTGGTGCAACTAGTCTGGGGTCTACCATATTACTGTTCCCAAAAGCTCTGCAGTCAGCTGATTTCACCATCTAATTGAGGACAACATTTATGCCACAAATAGGGTCTCCCTACAAGCAAAGGGTTTTCTTTCACAAGACCTGAGCACGTTTGCAGGATTTGCAGACCCTGTTCGCCCACCAGGTTGGAAGTAAAATGCTGCTCCTCATATTGCAATACCCTAATGCTGTCACCAGATTCCTGTGTCAGTGCCATGAGAGTTGGCTTAGTGTTCTTGAATATTTATGCTTAGCCTGGTCAGCAAAAAGTTTATACTGAGCAATATGTCATGGCAAAATTGAAACAGCAAGAAATACTGGCTTGAAGACAGAAGTATTCCTTTGATTTCTATCAGCAGATGTTTTACATAATTAGCTTTCCTCAAAATTGACCAGCTTTTGTGCTCATTTTTTTCCTTTAATGGTTTCATTTACCTAATACTACTGTGATGACCTGCACATTTTTATAACTGCTTAAAGACTAACAGATTAAAGTATAGATGCATGCGCTCATGTATATACATGCAGAACAGTACACATAGAACATCTCATTGAAAAGGAGGTCAGCCAAAGGCTGGCAGGACTAAATAGCTGTCTCCTAGGTTTGGGTTAATTTAGCCAGCCTCAAACTCTCTCTGCTTCTTTCTCAGGATCAGTCATGGGACTGAAATAGACATAAATTTGGCTGTTAGATAAAGAGATTTTAAAATATTTAGGTATTGTTCTTTCTCAGAAGGATGAAGTAAGCAAGAGCAATGAAGAGTAGCACAATAGGTGTATGGAATACAGGATGGTGAAGGTGAAGAAAAAAAATCAGGTAGACAGACTTTCAACAGGGGTAAAGTTGACTGCCCCTCACAGTCAAAGGATCTCTGCTATGTACATGTGTAGAGGGTTGGTGCAGTCAGTTCTAGTGCCAGCTTAACCACAGGTGACTTACGTGATCTTGGGCAACTTACTTGACCCCTTTCTGTCTGAGAGTACTGTGTTTAATAATATTTATCACCAATGATGATAAATCCTCAAAGCTCCTCAGGATTCTCACGTGAAAACCAATTTAGAAGAGTGCAAAATCATATCATTAGCTGTAGAGATGTCCTAAGGAAAAGTTATTGATGAAACAAAACAGAAATCTGCCACTTCAGGCTGATGCTACTTGGGGAGGGAATTGGGAGATCAGCAGGTTCTTCTGTGTTAAGTAGGAAGGAGGAGATTAGAGAAGAACAAACATTTGGGCACATTTTAGTCATACTGTAGCTGAAGGTGTAAACCTAGTGACTTGCTAAGATAATTGTAAGTGTACAATAGCTGAGACTTTAAACCAGAAATTTTCACTGTCACTCACGCTGGCCATGCTGATCAGTAAGAAGTCTGAACCTCCACGCTCTACTGCAACCCATGGGCTGAGTCCAGTGACAAAGCACTGAAATGCCTGCAACAAATTCAACAGGCGATGGGGCTGTTCACTGATGTTTGTGAGGCTGCCTGAATCCCTAGCTAAATTAGTAACCTCGATCATTTACATCTCAGCTGAGAAACTCACAAATCAAGGTATGTTTTCTGCTTAGGTCAAACTTCATTCTAAATTAATGGAAGTCTTGCCTGAGGATTCTGCTTAGCAAGAACTAATCAGAGGTGTAATTTTTTTCCTCCCTCATGTAAACAGAGAAAAGCAAAAATACAAGCTGAAAGAAGTGGGGTTTGACAAACCAATTATTCTACGTCATTATGGTGATCACAGAGAAGAAACTTTTTCCAAGACATGGAAGGTTCAGACTGGCATGACTGTCACACCAGAGCTGACATATGGCAAACCTCAGATCCCAGTGGTCAAGAAAGCAGGCACAGCACAGAGAAAACTGCACTATGGGCTGAACGATGGCTCATCTTTCATTTAATATCCTTTCTGTTTACACAGCACATGTGAATTCTAGCAAGAGTGTGAGAGGTAGTGGGAGGACTTCTACAGGGGGAAGACTCAGACTTAATGTGTAGATGAACAGCTTCGAAGACTTGGCTACATGAAAATGTTCGTTTCTTATCAGACTGTATTTATGTAGTACCAGAGCTATAGCCAGGTAGTCAGATTATAACAACAAAGCTCAGTACGTGTCACGTGGGTGGACATGCCTCAGAAAGAAATACTCCAGAATGAAAAATGCAGTTACAAGTTAATGGTGTCAGACTGCAGTCCATTTAGAGTATAGCCATGTCTTGAACAAAGATCACTTTATCAGTTGCAGTCATCAAACTGGGTTAGGAACAGTCTGCTCTGTCACAGAGAAAACCACCGAAGTGCTTCATAAACATATTTCTGATTCATATATTGCTCCTGTGAAGGTCACTTTTGGCCTGTACCAGCCATGTTAGCTTAGTCAGGTGGGTGGATTTTGTACTGAGAGCTCTACCCATCTTCCATCACTCCCAACCCACTTGTTCAAGGAAGGAGCTGGCTGGGTTAGTAGCTTCACTCATCTGTATGCACCTGCACCCAATAGGCAGGATATAGAGCTGATAGTGTTAGTCCCTGTGTTCTCTGCAGGGGCATGTAACAGAAGCCATAAAACTGGAGAATGATAACAAGTGATAACTCCTTGACTCTCATTTTAGCTATCCTTCTGAGTATCTTGCTGTTTGCCAAAGCTGCTGCAATCTCCCGTGTGGGGGTTTCTATACCAACATATTTAGCCCTTCTCCAGATCACTCTATAGTTGGAACTTTCACCCCTTTTGGACATGGCAGCATCTGTCTTCCTAGCAGGTAGGTAGATGCACTATGAGCACTTGCTTGATGCTACAAATTAGAGCAGAGAGCGTGAAGCTATACAAGGATGTGAACAATGTTCAAAACCATAATGGACATGAGAAAGGTGATACGTTGTGCAACACAATTTTTTTTCTGCAGCTTAGAGTCATGTCTTAGTTGGGTGTCTAACAATGGGTTGGGTTTATTTTGGTTGGTTGTTTTTCATCTACACTCTTCACTCAAAAAAGTAAAGCCAGGCACAGTCTTTGGTGACTAAACTTATGCGCAGAAAGTCCATGGAGAGTTTAGCATTGGAGGAGATTGACATCTACGTGTGTGGGAAGATGAAAAACACCACTTCCATCTTGTTTGCAGGTCAGCTGGAGGTGAAGGAACTTGTCCCCTCTGTAAGTCCCCTCTAGGAGTCAAATGCCACCATTTTTTCAAGCAGCCCTGAAGCACCATGTTATCTAAATTGCAAAGCTAGACAGAAATTGCTTTGAAAATTGAATTTCCCATTTGTGAAACCCGTGCTGTGAGGACAGGATGCACTCTGGCTTACAAGAAAATTTACACATACAAAGGAGACAGCAGGCAATTGGCAGCCAGCCTTCCGGCTGCCTTGAATGCATGACATGAGCTGCAGATGGATATTTCACACAGACAAAATGCAGAGACCCTCTTCCTCCCTCCACTCCTTCCACTTCTTAGTGCCTCACAATGCAGGTCATAAAAAGAGCTGATCAAATGCTCTTTGATCTATGTATTGTTCAATCATCATTATGATTTTCTGTATTAAAATGAATTGGCATAACTTTATGGAGGAAGCGGAGCTACTGATCTAATCTGGAATAGTTTACACACAACAAAGAACTGAGATCTTTGTGCCTGGCCACCACCAAATATTTGCAGAATTGTTTGGCCCCTCCCTCTATTTAAATGTGTCTGAGTGGCTTCTGTAAGTCCCTTCCAGCTCCTTTTTCTACGGTCTGTTTTTAATAAGGATTGAAATTAAGACTATAATTATCTTCACTAGATATAGTTAGATGCATGTTTTTAAAAAGTCCTTTAAAAAGTATTGCTCATGGTTTTACATTTTCTTCTTGATTCTATTTCTTTTGCTAGGTTTTATTTATTCTCCCAGGTTTGTGTTACACCATCTTGTTAAAACAATTGCAAGGATTTGTTTGGATACTTATCCTTCTATACAGCTTTCTTCTTTTTGTGGGTGGGTCCCCTATCTAAAGGGGCACAGATAGGTCTGTCATTAAAAACCTGTCTAACAAAAGTTGCAGGATGAACACTGATATTCTTAATGTCCTCTGTGTCAATTTCAAGTGCGGTTGTAAAGAGCAGATCCCCACTTGTGGAAAGCAAGCACATAGGTGATTTCCTCTGAAGTTTCAGGCCCACCAGACCATGTAAATTGAACATCAATAGTTCTCGTCTGGGTAATGTTACTATCTCTTTATATCTCTCTCTGTGTAGTTCTCTACACCTTTACGTGATGTGAACAAAGCTTAACATTGATTCCTACTTACAGCAGAGTCTTTTCCTTGGTTTTCCTCTTTTATGCTCCTTTAGTGACTTTGGAGTACTCTAAGACATCTGGGATCAAAATTTCATGTTTTGTACAGAGGAACAGTAGCTAAAAATGAGGGACATATTAACAAAAATGTTCCTGAAACTGTCAACTGAAGTCTCATACATGAATGGCATCTACATGTCATTTTACCTTATTTGTTTCTTCCTTTAAATTTACAATAGAATTTGAAGTGTTTTAGAACTCCTAAGAATGTACTAGTAAGGGGAAATGGCATTAAAGTCACACCATTTGACACCAGTTTCTTTTTAATATGAATTATTAAAACAAGAATTTAACCTGACTCTTTTGTCTGTATCACAGGGACAATAATTTATATCTGCCTCACAGGCCTGTAGCATGAGAAAAGCTCGATGAAGGAGCAGATATGCAAAGTGGCTTTTTGATTAAAGACTCATAGATCAAAGAGAGCTTCTTGGATTGCTTAGGCTTTGCTGAGATACACCAGGAAAAACAGGTTTCATATTTCTGCTTGTTTACAGCAACACTGTAACAGTGATGTTTAATCAGGAAGGAGGTCTGGTGACTAATAAAGATGAAGAAATGGTCAGAGAATGGAAATGGCCTTGGGATGGCAAGCTTGCCCAGCCAGTTACAGCACAGGTAATATTTATTGCTTTACTTTTCTTTTTTTTTTTAATTTCACATCTTCTGGTCTCTCTGAGGTGTCTTATTTGCAAGGAACATGATGCTTACATTTCTTCTTCTTTAACATATTCTTTACAAAGAATGGCTCTCCTGACAGCCTCTACATGAGCGGGTACTTTTACCTCTGTTTTATTCATGTGGCATTTTAGTGAGAAGGAAAAGCAAATTGCCTGGAATTGTTGTAACTCAGGATTTCAATAAAACAGAGGCCCATCCTCCCTGCTGGAAGCATCTTGGAAGCGTCTTTTCTGAGCTTGGGAATATGAACGAGCCACTCCTCATTTTTCTTTTGGGCATGTTCAGTAGCAGGCAGTTGTTTGCCTTACTTCAGGCCTGATCCAATTTCCACTGAAGTCCATGAAAAGTCTCCCACTGCTTTATCGTTACCAGAGGTGGGCCTAGCACGCTGCAAAAATACCAGAAATGAAGGTAAAACATTTGTGACCCAAGTCAGTAAGCATACCTTCAGGCACAGAGTTTGTAAACACACCCACTATTTACAGGGGTTGGATCAAGTGATTTTTTTATTCCTTGCTACCTAATATAGAGCTACTGGCATCATGCTTAGTATTTTATACAAGGCAGACATAAGGCCCTGACAGAATTACAGGTAGCCAAACCTGTACCAGGTTTTCTTTACTTGTCTCATACTACCAGGCTGGCAGCTGATGTGAAGGAATAACTTCAAACAAATGGCAAAAAATTCTTACAGCTGCCATGACTGTTTCATATAGGCAGATATTCTTATTTGGAGTTGGATTTTTTTCTGTAAACCGACTTTAGTTTATTCTGTAAAATCTGCAAGAGTTTGAGACTTCCAAAATATCATGCTGTATCTGCAGTTTTGGTTTTTACGAAGTCTGTAAAAATTACAGCAGATAATTATTGGAACAGTTTGGGTTATCAGGTATAGATTATAGAACGCTACAGATTGTAGAATGTGAATTATATGCTATATCAAATTAATTTGATGTTCTTCAAGAGCTATATGAAAATGGAAATGAGTTTAGTAAAGCTGTTTTAGTTTTTGCAACATAGTATTTGAATGAGTAGGAGTGTCAGAGTCTGGAAAACGCTGGTGCAAACTGCCTTTTTAATTAAATGAAGTGGTTCCAAGTCCCCTGCTTGGTGTCACCAGGGCATTCTTCATGGTCTGTGTGCACAGACAATGCTAAAGGCTTTAGTACCCATGATTTTAAGAAAGTACTTTGTATCTGTTAAAATGCTAATCCTTTACTGGGGACTAAACATTGTCCAAATCCTGCCCACTCTCACCAACAACAGTAGTTAAAGGGCAAGCAAGGACTAGAGCTTCCCAAGTCTGTCCATATCTGACTCCACAGCCTCTGCCTCAGAAGTATAAATGCTTTCCTGAGTGGTTTGAGAGGTAGGAGAGTTTCTCAGGTCTTCCTGCTATACAGCATCACCTTCCAAAACATGCATGGTCTCAGTACACTTGCTTTGGGCAGGAGTCATCTAGCCAAAGGGCTGGGAGCTGTCTCTGTCCGCAGTTCTTATGCTACAAGCTAACTTTGCACGATTCAAATGCGAGTGACAGCACTAAAACTTGTTTGTAGACTTAAGCCTAGAGTAACTGATCATTCCCTCACCTATGACCAGCTGTCTTGGATAACCCTCTGAGACTTCAGCCTGCCTCATCCATCCAAACATAAATAAGAAAACTTGTTGGAGTTTGTAAATCTTTTTTTCTCCTTCAGGTTAATGAATACATCACAGTGAGGATTGCAGGACGCTTTGCAATTAGCTTGGTCTACAAGTGGCAACATGAAAGTGTGTGCTTGTCTTTGTCACCGCTGCAGGGTGCGGCTCGTCCACAGTTAGAAGAATTGGTATGTCATAACTGCTACAGTATTGCATTTTATGAAGGCCCTTTAAAAATATTATTTGCTCTGCAAACTCTGGAATTGATGAGCTTTCCCATAAGATACACTTCCCAAGTTTATTTCCTTTTAAGTGTGCCAAGTGCAGTGCCACAGAGTGATCAAGTAAGAGCTTCTAGAGATTAAATATAAGCTCCAGTGGATTTATGCCAATCTACTATAGGTCAGGCCGAAAGGGATAGTTATTTCTGTGTACTTAGGTTCCTATTTATGCCTTTTTTCCTGGCTGATTTCCTTAATTATTTAATATATTGCCTGTTCACAACTTTTGGTGATTAAGTCCCTACCACCCTACATCCAGTGTTTACTTTATATGTGCAGCTAGAACACAGATGAATCTTCATTTTTGCTCAGAAAGGATGGTTAGATATTTATCCTGTAATTTTTACCTGTAATTTATCTAGAATTCTCTAGTCTACCAGATAGAATACTGAGTGCATTAACAGCCCATTCTGAGGTAGGTATAATTTATTGTGCTGTAGGTGGTGGGTATTGAATGAAGCCCCAGGAAATCCTGATCCAAATCTTTCTGGTCTTCACTTCTGTGCAGTGAGCTGGCTGTCCAGCCAGGTTAATCATCCAGCCAAAACTCTACATCTTCATGGCAAATGCTGTCTTATAGCTGGGTTGAAGTATACTGTTGGTAAAACAATTTTTTTGTGTGATCTGGGGGTCAGGAAAAAGATAGTTATGAAACAGTTGTTGAAAAAGTAGAAGAAATCTATGATCCAAGTAAAATGAAAATAAAATTCTGTTTGTTCAGAGTTTATTTCCTTCTTCCTCTTATATAGGAAAGCATTTAGCCTAGAAAATGTAAAAGCACACATTGCAGGTCTATAAGAGGCAAATATACGTCTCATTGATTTTAAGAGAAATTTAGATTAACTCCTGAACTTCTGAAAAATTAAATTCGTCAGAGTTATTAAATGACATTTTGTAAGAGTTTCAGAATGTGTAGCTCATAGGCTTAGATGTTAGAACACGATCCGTGAAACTACTACAACTAACATCACCATCATTAGCAAAAAACCCCCCAACTTCTCGTTCGCACGCCTTTCTGCTTACGTGGGCAATGAAACATTCTAAATGAAGGAAGATAAAAGTAGTAAATTAATGTCTTCAAAATCTAGCCTATTTTTTATTTGTTTGGAAACAAAAATTCAATCTACGTTTCATAAGCTAAACCTTAGGGTTTTTAAACAGTTTGGCAGTTCTTTGATTAAAGAAGATTGAGAAGCTCTTACTTAATAAGCTATAATCCTTCTGTAACACTGAGATGAGAAACAATACCTTATTCCTTCTAATTCTGGAAATGGCTGAGCTGTAACAATAATAGAGCTACTCCAGAGTCCCTGTAAGACTGCCATCTGAAATGCCACCAGAACAAGGCTTCCTGTACGCAAGAATGGAGAATTTGAGCCTGTCTCAAAGTAGAACTAGGGAAGATGAAGCACCATGAGGAATTCACTGGATATCTTTCCCTGGTGGAATTGGAAAGGTCACTGCTCTGAGGGACTACGAGGAAACAGTGAGAATTGGTCTAGCAGGAATAAGTCTTTTGGCTCATTCACACCCTTGAGTAGGTGTTTAGAATTTATACAGTTCTCAGTTCAAGCCTGCTTCTTTACACGCAAAGCTTTCCCTGACACAGCACTGAGGTGGAGAATTTAAGAAGATTTGACTTTAAACAGCTGACATAGCAAACTCCAGCTGGAAAAAAATATAGAAAATATATGGCAGACAGCTAAAGTCTGAGTCAGAAAGAACCTGTGTCTTCACTTACACTACTGGCATGAGGGTGTGTCAGTAAAAACCTATGAAGAAAGAATGACCAGAAGCTTTTATTGAGTCACTTTAGTGTGATTATGGGTCTCTACTCTCTAAGACTCCACACTGACTCATTAAGAGATAGCCCAGCAACACACACCAGATGTGTATGGTACTCTGCAGTCTTATTGGCCTCTGTCCTCCGAGCAGCTTTATGTCATTTTAAATACTATTGGTCCAAAAGAACCAATTATTTTGAAAGGTCAGATTTTTTTGAAAATGGATATGAGAAGGTGGCATTTGCTTACATCAGAATATCAGCTGTAGTTAGTGGCACTTAAATACTTGTACCTGTTATTTCATTATAGATTAACTGACAACACCAAAAAATGGTCTAAACTTTGTGGTAAACCAGCGTTTGTCTTTGTACTTTGTCCTTTGTTTCTTATTAATGAAAATGATCTTTTCTCTGAATTTTAAACAATGCTTCTTACTTACAGTCAGCAAGAATCTCTCTCTCTCTCAATTAATCTTTTTCTCTTCCAAAAATCAAATAATCTCCTTTTATAGCAATTAAAATAGCTCTATTTTTTTTTCAGTTGTCAGCAATCCAAATAATTAAAGACAGTGCACAGTAAAACCTCATAAAACAACATGTATTTAAATGCCACACAAGGAAAACTGTGAATCATCATAGCAGAAGTGATGAATACTCTCTTTAAAGCCAGTTAAGCATACTGGATATTTGTCTTTCTTCAAGTGGTAGATTCTAAGACTAATACCATTCTTTTTGTAGTTCCCTTAGCATCCACTTTCACATCAGTCTGTGCTCTCTATGAAGGTTCTTCACCCCAAGAACTCTCTTGCACTACGCATGGTCTTCATTACGAGGAGCTGGACAGTAGACAGCATAGTCCATATCCTGCTGCTGGCTACACCTTTAGAAACCAGTTAATCTTCTCAATTCTTTCTGCCCTGAGTAAGCATAGCATAATCAGAGATCGTTAAAACCAGACATATTGCCACCACCTGTCACTTAGTAGTTCCCTTGCATCTATATTTTCTACCAGCAGAAAATTCTTTTCTTCAAAGCTGAGATAATTTGGACAAGCTATTGGAAAGATCTGAAATTTAGAGGAGATTAGAGTTCATTCTGAGAAAATTCTTCTGATTCTTGTCTCTCTAGCCCTCAAATGTCTTTAGCCACAGAGACTTTGTATTTGTTTCTTCTGAAAGGGCTAGGTAAGATCTAATTCCCAGGGATAAATCTGAAAGAGAGAGAGGAATATTTTCAGGTAGATTTAAATTAATCGTCACGCCGTGTCATAGTAGAATCTGTAACATTTTTAGAGAATACAGAATGTTGGCATGCAAACTAAGATTTTGTTAAAAAGAAATAAAAAATAGTTACATTAACCTTCAGTGGGTAAGCTGACAAATTGCAAGTAAAGAGGCAGGTATTAGGCTGATTTTGATTTATGCAAGAAATTAACAAGACCACAATCTGGGTAGAATTAAAAATACACTTTAATCTGAACTGGAGAGAATCCTACAGCTCTGGAGCAGAGTGGGTTGTCTGGTATCTACTCCAATTTAGAGAATTAGGGAAATGAAAATAAAATCACAGCAGTCCTGCCATAGCTACCTTCTGTCTGGAAAAAAAAAGAATCTCAAGGGGCACAATATTAAAAATGTTTATTTTTAATTTGAAAGTATTTCATTTAAGGTACGAAGTAGAGATTCTGTGTGGAATTAATTTTATATTAATTTGAGGTTACATTCATATTTTTCAGAGGGGCCTAACTTCGTTAGTTCTTAATTTTCATTTTCCTTGGTTATCAAGGGCTCTTTCAAACATACACTGATGTATGACTTATTGTTTGTAAAAAGTTATTACATGTCTCGCACTGTTACTATGTATGTTTAGAACAAATTAAAAGTAGAGCATTTTTTTGGAATGCAAAGATTTAAATAGTTCTAGATTCAGTGAAAAATCTAGCAGTTATATCTGCTTCATGCTCTTTTTTTGCATAGTGCAAAGTGCTGTCTTCTTTGGCCACTGGAGTTTTCATGAGCCCAGCCAAGCAAACAAATAGTAAGAGTATTTACTCTGCATTTCAATATATGTAGTCTCCTTTGTCCAGGCTAGAAGAGAGCAGGATTCACTATTGCAACTATTTTCCAGTGATGGCTGAGTTGGCTAAAAAAGTTTCTTCTTACAGTACCCCTCATTCTATCAATAACTTGTACTCAGAAGGTATTTGTATCTATATCTCTTAGGCATTTGATAGTGTTATGTCAGCGTCAGCACCATTAAACACCAAATGGAATCATTAAGTTCTTTAATTTGTTTCTCCGTTGTTATTTTTTAAAGCCAAAGTTGACAGAGCTGTTGATGAAAAACGAAGTTCCAGAGGCAACTGTAAGCCACGTAAATGACATCAGTGCAGCCAGAGAACTGAGGAATTTGCAGAGGAAGATCGGGAGCATTGTGGATGACTGGCTGCAGTATTATCGCACAGCCCTAGGTCAGGCACGGTCAGAAAACAGCTGGGGATGTGGTTTTATGAGCTTGTTTCTATATCAGCAGGTACCAGAGTAGACTAAATATAGTCCACTGAAAGTCAGCCCCAGACTGACCATTAGAGAATGCAGAAACTGCTGGCTTGAGCACTGAACTAGACAGGAGGCCAGTGGGCAACCTGTTACTGAAATTGGTGAGTAGGTACTTGGGATACATGGTTCCTCTGAGGACAGCAGATGATACTTCTATGCTGAGTGTTTCCATACAGCATGGCATTAAAATTGCCAGGCAAGTGCTGAAGAAGCCCACTCCACAGCTGACAGCAGTAGAGCTGCGTCAGTCCCACTACATTTGGACTGATCAGTCCTACAGGGATTGGGCCATTTAGCGCAGACATAGCAGCACGTTAACACACTGTACTGTTCCCAGGGCCAGGCTAATACCTCTGCATGGTACTGCACTGAGCCAAGCACATCGACTTGGTCAGGAATCGCTGCAGTGAGATACATTGCAAAGTACAGACATGCCCTGTGTAGATCCTTGAGATATGTTTGGGCTGAACAGAGAGTGGATTCCAGTCCTGTACTGAGGAAATAACTGGGGACAACAGGACAGGTAATGACCTGTCTGATTCCCTACTTCCCTTGCACTGCAGCTTTTATTAGACTGCGACTGTGGAAGTGGAGGAAGAAAGGTTTGGAAAAGAGGAGGAAAAAAAGTGTGTGGTAACTAAAAACCTGTTTTTGAAGACTATTGCTCTATATGCATTAGCTATAACATTTAAATGAACTATCTGATAACATAATCCACTGTGAGTTCATATAACTCCTGACAGCATGAAAGCCAGGCCTGGGCAGAAGGCTAATATAAATTTGATTTCAGCCTTGAATGGAATGAAAATGATTTAGAAAGCTCATGCTGGTGCATTACATGCCATAGGAATCATTCTGTGAGTGCTTGATACATAAAAGCCTCCTTAGTAATACAAACAAAAGCTATAAGAACATGCTCTGGTTTACTGAACATGGTTCAGTAAAATTGGCACTGCCTGAATTCTGTGTCTTTGCTGATTAATTTAGCAAAAGATACATTCCATATATTGGAGTCCTCTCATGGGGAAGCTTGAGCATCACCACGTTCCTTTGGCAGGATTCATTTTCCCTCTTCTACCTTGTCAACATCATTGTCAACACTGATAATGTTTTCTTCTGGATTATAATCTAGCCATCAGAAAAACCTGCCAACCTGCCAATTAGTTATACCTAATCCAACAGTAGAGAACTGGGTCTGGGCAGGAAGAGGGAGGTATAAAAGGGTGAGGATCAGATTTAAGATCTGCCACCTGAGTTAAGACTTTGGCCTTAGCAGGTCAAGGGAGGTGATCCTTCCCCTCTGCTTAGCACTAGTGAGGCCATACCTGGAGTCCTGTTCTGGGCTCCCCAGTATCAGAGAGACATGAACATACTGGAGACAGTCCAGTGAAGGGCCATGAAGATGGTTGAGGGACTGGAGCATCTCTCCCATGAGGAAAGGCTGAGAGAGCTGGGACTGTTCAACCTGGAGAAGAGAAGGCTCAGGGATGATCTCATCGATGTATATAAACACCTGAAGGGAGGGTACATAGAGGACGGAGCCAGGCTCTTTTCAGTGGTGCCCAGTGACAGGACCAGCGGCAATGCACACAAATTGAAACACTGGAGTTTCCCTCTGAATATCAGGAAACACTTTTTTACTGCGAGAGTGACCGAGCACTGGCACAAGTTGTCCAGAGAGGTTGTGGTGTTTCCCACCTTGGAGATACTCAAGAGCTGCCTGGACATGGTCCTGGGCAACTGGCTGTAGATGGCCCTGCGTGAGCAGGGGGCTTGGACCAGATGATCTCCAGAGGTCCCTTCCAACTTCAACCGTTCTGTGATTCTGTAATTGTGTGATTAACTTTCACTGTCAATTTTCCATTTTGGATCACACAGCAGATGAGTTACATTTATAAGTGCAAAACCACCATCAGTTACCAAACCAGGGCCTACTTTGTCACTGATTTCAGCAGTGGTGCTGTATTTCAGGAATTGACCGCATACGCCTTCAGAAAATGTCTGACCTTCCTCTGCGACCCTTAAGGAAGGGCATAATTCAGTCTGCAGATGCTCTCCCGGTTACCTCGGGTATGCAGAGATCACAAGGGAAGAGGAAAGAGGACAACCAAGCTCCCAAGTCAGAAACTCATCTCCTTCTAGATCAAATGCAGTCAGCTCCTCCTTACAGCATGCAGCAGGAACCGTACTCTTATCCTCTCAGGTAAATGAGGGGGACAAGGGGAGGAGATGAAAGAACTACTTTTCCCCTAAGTCACTAAATAGTTCTTTTATGATTGCTTACTTATGCCACACAGTAAGAATTTACATTCTTTTTCCATGAGATGTTATTATCAGTACCTCAGAGCCTTCATATATCCCTGTATGATACTCTAAAAGCAGCAACAACAATGAAGCAGCAGTTGCCAAGGTTTGGAAAAATGCCCATATTAGACCTTTAAATACTATTTCAGCAAATAAGATTAACTTTTTCTTATTATCAGCCACATTTGTGATAGTAGCATCCAAAAAAACTCCTGTTTGGGAGCAATGCCTCTCTATATTGGCATTTATGAAGATGCAAGCCCTGTGTGTCATGCACTTGAATGATGCTCTGCTCTTCCAAGTGCTATCACCTGTCAAGCATGATAAATAGAAAATCTGAGCTTCAGAGTTGCTTTCTAAGGGTTTGTTTAGAGTCATAGTCATATTACTTTGTTTCACTTCTTAAAAATGTGTAAGGGAAGTCAGAGAAATGGAGGCAATATTGTTTTCAGCATCTTTTGTGAGTCCTTGCCTTTTCAAGTACAAGATCTGTATTTGATTTCAAATTATCTGCTAGACTCAGACAAATGTCTTTTTATTCAATCCATTAAAGCAAAGAGGTTTGCAATATCCTTAGCAATTATCTGAAACCTGACTTCACCCATCCATGGCACATCTTGCTAATGCAAGATGCTTGTCTGATTTGTTTTGCCATTAAACTTTCACTTACTTGCTGTTACTTTTTCCTACAGGGCATCTGTTTTACTAAATAGCAATATTGAATCAGAGAAGCTGCATATGACTCGGTTCAATTTAAATAAAAGAAGGAATGTACTGAATGTCATTAATTCACGGTAAGGAAATCTAAGCTAAGATTGGACAATGATAGCTCCAGTGTAAACATGGATGGTAGTAGTTTACTAGCAGTTCGTTTCTGGCTATGGTTAAGTATTTCACCTATGCCTCCAAGCCTTTACACCATTGCATAGGATGCATTGCGTGTGGATCAAAAGCAGTAGTAACTTTTCAAACCTAAGTAATCCGTAACTGTCATTCATGCTGTGCCTGCAGTTTCTTGTAACAGGAAAACAAGGTGACACAATTTCTCACTGTATTTTTGGTGGCTCAGGTTCCCTTGTGTCTTTCGTACAGGTGAATAGCAACAGTGTTTTTTTACAAATTGAGTCATGTCCAAAAATGAGCAAAATTAAAGGAACAGAGTACTTTTAATTTTATATGACTAGTCTGTAGCTCAACTAATAAAGTAAAAATACCATAAACCTCAAGTATTTTATTATCACTCCTACTATGCTGAAATTGTAATCTTGTTTTACATATATGTGAAGCTGAAAATAAAAATTTTGCACATTCTTCTGCTGTCTGTGAGATCACTCATAGTCTCTTCTCCAGTATGTTTATTTTAAACTTATTTCCCTTTTCCTTCTTCTCCCTCCAGCACAGTATACCCCCTAGCAAACATCTCATTCAGGCCAGTGCTCCTCATAGCTCTCTCTGGTTTAATGCTTTTCTCTTGGCATAGCCATTCAGAGGTTGATCCAACATCCCCAAATACAGCAACATCTTTCCATTAGCTTCAGAAGGCCACAGAGGAGGTCTGTGGACTTTATAGAGTCTCTCTTTTTTTTTTCTTTTCTTTTTTTTTTTTCTGGTCCAAACCCTTCATTGGATTTGCTGTCACTATGAAGAAGTTGTGTTCAAAAGATACCATCACCTAGAGCGGTGTGGCAGGTTCTTATTGACGACATGATGTCATCATTAGAGGTGTGAAGATAAGGCTCTGGAACTTGGCACTTCTGCCTGCTTTACAGCACCAAACAACCTACAGAATCCCCCCAAAAATGTCAAAGGACTTCTCAAACAAATTAGTCTTCACCACACTCATGAAAGACAAATAATACCAACACACATAGCACATACACATGAATATAAAATGAGTATACTACAATCAGCTGTCAGAGATAAGAGGTGCCTATGAGACCTTCAGATAATTAGGGAGTAGCCTTTGAAGTCTGCTCTTGGCTGCTACCAAAGCCTGCCTGGCTCGCTCATCTGGTTAAAGCACATCCCTCTTTCTCCTGATGACTTGGTTTCAGAGGCTGTGTTTTGGCAGAAGCCAGGAGCTCCACAGCACTCGTGGTTGCATCAGACCTTAAGAAATACCTGAAACATTTAGATGACTGCATGCCTCATATAACAGGGGATGACTGGGCCTAGGCCTGTCATTTATAGAGATGATTTTAAATGATTCTTCAATCTGTACTTGATTTATTTGACAGTCATCTAACTTGCTAACACTTTCCCCTATATTTTCTCTTCCTCATGACAGGGACAAGCTGTGGGTCACATCCCAGGCTGCTTGTCCTGCTGTGCTTCGAGGAGTTATGATGGGGGAGGAAGGGAAGACATGCAAGTGTAGTAATCATCGGATTCCCTATGTGTCAGACCTGGAGTATGATCACCTCATTAACAATCAGATGTCCTTTAAGGAGCAGATTATGGTGGTCTGTGTCTCATCTTCTTCACAAACAAGCAAGGATCCTAATGAAGACAAGATAGAGCAGCTGTATGAAAGACAGAACAAGAACAGAAGTATGCCTTGCGCTCAGGTGGGTTTTATCAGACAGTAGATAGTTTTTCCAACATATGGTTGAAAACTTTAAAGAGTCTTTTTGGAATAATTTTCTGTTTATCTGGTTGCTAAAATATCTGAAAAGATGTCTCACCAGAAATGTCTAACTGGCCCCAACTCCAAATATGTGTTCTACAGGAAATTTAATATTAAAAAAATACTCGCAAAGTATAAAAAAAAGTCTAGAAATGCTAGAGTTCCCTACAAAAAAGGGCATTTTAAAAAAAATTGTTTCTGAAAACTAAATATTACTTGAATCCATATCTTTGAAGATGGAGTAAATCACTATTCCCAACTTAGAGGAATTCCTCACATCATTCTTTTTTCTGGAACAGCTGAGGGAGTAACCCTGAATAATCCCTTGATGTAGAGCAGGGACCTCAAACCTTGATTGAAAATCCCTAGAACTGAGTCTTAGGGGGCTTCCTAGCTTTGTGGCACAGTACCAGGAAACCCTGCAGGGTATGTGTGTGGCTACTGTGGCATTGCAGGCCCCAAGGATTAGTAACCACAACAATCTATTGCACCAGTTGAGCAGAAACCTGTGATTTGGTAGCAGTGTGACAAAATACACCTTTTTTTGTTGAAACATTTTGGCTTCCAGGAATCAGCACTTCCTAATAAAAATGCATGAAAAAAATTCCACAGGGAAGCATGCTGCTACAAAATTTCAAACCAGTTCATTTTCCTTACAGTATAAACTTACTGAGTAGTGATTTAATGTAAGACTCTGTCCTCACATTCGCATAGCCAAGTACTAAGGAAATACACAGCACAAAGTATCTTTGTGTAAGTCTGTATTTAGAAGGACTGTAAATACGAGTAAGTTAAAGTTTGAAGGGCAAAAAAGCAAAGGATAGGTAATACGATAAACACTTTAAAACAAGGAATGTTTTTTGTTTCAGTGTCCCCCGGACATTGTTTATTCTTATAATTACCTGAAAATTTCTCAATAAAGTTAACAGTGGAAGTAGTAATAGAGACTCAACAGGCATTTTTATCATCTTGACATAGTGGGCCCAACAGTAAACATCAGTGACAGTGGTATTCAAAATCTTCCGCTTGTCACTACACATTAGTGGAGCTGCACTGAAATTAAAATGTTAAGAGTATTTGAGTCTGTGTAGATGCAGCTTCAGTACCAATTAAGTAAATGACTTCTTTCACTATGTCTTATTTATCCATTCCTTGAGAAACTGGTCACACAGCAGCTATCATTTCTGATTTGCATTTGAAAAAGTTAGCATAGAAGGGGTCAAATTCTGTCCTTCATGAAGTCTTTGGGAAAATTCCCATGCATTTCAGCACCAGTAGGATTTTTAGTCCAAGAAGCAAAGGCTAAATCTGAATTAAATATCTACATTTTATATAAAGAGAAGAGGAAGAAAGTAAGGGTGTTTTCAGACCTAAATTTTCATATTGTTCTTTCCTCCTGGAAGCCTGACCCAAAAACCTATTTGGGAAATCAGTGGAAAAAAGGCTTGTGTATTGCCTCCTTGTCTCACAGTGTGGTTCTGTAGTTGGCCCCTGTCCACTAACGGCAGGAGCACAAGACTTTTGGAAGCCAGGATTCCAGAGGACTATGACAAATCCATAAGGAGGTTGCACAGTGGCTAGCTAACACCCCTGTTCTCACAACTATGAAGTCTAGTTTTATAAATCAGAGGAGCTGTTTCTTTTAAGAAGAAAGAAATACACCCTCAAAGAGAAATTGAGAAATTTAGAAGCCTCTGTCATCAAACTTACAGTGTAAAGAACCATTGCTACTTGGTCTGAAAGAGGAAGATAATTCAGTTGAGTTCATAAGGACTTGTTTAGAAGGAATGTTACTAGCTTAATTGATCATGCAAAATTTACCACCTATTTAATTATATAATTGTATTTCCCTTGTTGCTTCAGGGTTGTCTGGATTACTTTCGCCTCCTCAAATATGACATCACTTCTGCAGATGCATTTACAGATCATAAGGGTTCCTTGCTGGCAAAGAGACATAATGTAGCTCCTGGCATGTATTTGGTATGTTAAAACCATTACAGTCAATTATTTAGCTTTTAATGCTATTGCTGTGATCTGGTTACAAATGAGTGACTTTCGGATTGTCACCTGTTATGAGTATTTGGGCCATCAGGAGAGCAGAATGCTAATCTTCCTTCTTCAGGAGTACTGACTGTTGTCCCAGCAACCCCAACTCTTCTTTATCTATTAGCAGTTCAGGATTTACAATGCATCAGGTCATTCTCATTCCACCTCCAAAGGGCAAGAAGCACATGCTAGTTGCCACAGCATTAGAAAAGGAACATGCTTTCTTCCTTTGGACTTCGTAGGTTAGATCTAGCCATCTATATGCACTTAACCCAATTTCTGCTTCATTGGTGGCAAAAAGTCTTGAAGCACATCACACAACAGCATATTTCAGTCTTTAAAAAAAAAACAACTTTCATTTTCCAACATGCTGAGAAGGACTCTTTGCAAGTCAGGAAAAAGTCTAAGATGAAGCATGCACTGAAGTTAGTTTTAAGTACTTGCGTGGTTTTCATATGTGGTCTGGAAACATTAGAATTTCTTGTAAGAGATTAATTCATAGGTGATTTATTCCATTAAAGTTTTGCATGCAAAGGATACATTGCATATTTTGAAATACATTATTGTTGTAACACTGTGAAGAGAGGATTCTCCAGGTCTTGCTCACCTCTGTTGACAAACTGTTTACCTCTGTCGCAAGCTGTTATTAGGCTAAGAAAATGCAATCTTGTTTTGCATTGCACAGAATTGCATTATAATTGGATTTTAATAATCCTCACATCTTTCCGTAAACACCATCACAAACACTGTTTTCCTTGGTTATTTTAGTTACTTTATCCCAGTAGGAGAGAGCGCCCACTAATTATTGTTTGGTTATTCTTTGTCTACTTCCTGATAACGGTGAGGAAGAAGTACTGCTTCCTGTGTTTGCTCTGTACATTTTTAGTAGTGGCCACGGCATTAGAACAGAGGACCTTTCAAATATTGTCTCATCGTAACTACTTTAAAATTAAGGCTATTTCTATCAGTTACAAACGAGCTATTCCTGCAGAAAGGAAAACTTTTCTACATGACATCCATCTGTGATCAACTTCTCTGTCCACTGGGTGACACCAGCAGCCTATCTGACATAGCTTAGTTGTGTATAGTACCACAGAACACATGTGTGAAGAAGATTAAATTCTTAACCACTCAGCTTCTTTTTTCCTGGTAATATTAATAACATTTTCTTTCCTCTCTGGTTGCAAAGTGATATAAAGAAATAGGAAAAACAAAATGTGGAAAATCCCAAACTTCTTCCAAACCCACTAAATGTAGTTTACAAAGCTGAAGGAGACAAAGTGGGAAAATACCCCGTAAAGTACACAATGATCTGAGGGCCTGTTGTAGAAAAAGACGGAGATGACACGCTTTAGTATGAATGACCCACAGTTGATGAAAATGATTGTTAAGAGCTCTGAGGAACTCAGGTAACAAATTACAGAGGTGCGGTTTGATTCTGTTCTGTGTTACCTTTTTGCATTCCCGTAGGGGAATCATTTACTATTTTTGAAAGAAAGATCAGGATAACAAGCCATGTTTTATGGCTGATGAACTGATTATCCTTAGAACAGCTCATATACTACTTTTTTCAAAAAATCATTCAAAGACATTCTGTGGTACATGCACAGCATTGGGTGGGTTTGGTTTTTATTTTTTTTTCCTTTACCTGTAATTCACTGCTATAAAGATTATCCACCAGTACAAGCTCAGTTTCAGTCGGTACCCAGGTACAGACAGATACAAACAAAAGATGCATGAGGAGTAAAACCTGAAACCTAATTAGCCTGTCAGCGTGGTCTTAATTACTATTTTTAAAAACTCAATGGTAAAGGCAAGGTGGCTAGTTCTTTTGCTTGAACAAGAAACTAACCATTGTTTATAAGGAAGAATGGAGTTTGGTTTTAGATGGAATGTGTTAATAGTCTTTTCTATCAATACTGCTGATGTCTCTCAGCTGCAAATAATCAGTTCAAGCAAACAAAAAGTCCCAAAGGTATGAGCCTCTTTCACCTTGTTACAACCCCTACAACCTTTCAAATGATGCAGTGAACACCCTATACACACGGAGCTTTCTTTGCTCTTTCCAGGGAGGTATTCAAACCATCCTCAAGCAATTCCCAGTCAGACTTACCCAACTGTTACCACGCTCAGCCAGAACAGCTTTATCTACCAAGAGCAGTAGCAATTCAGAACAGTTTCACAGGACTGGCTTTGAAGGGTAAGACTTGACCAAAGCCATACTGCAGGATACAAGCATTCTCTATGGACCAGGGGGCAGTAAGAAAACCTGCCAGAGGTAGCAGCTCCAGCTGTCCTTATGTTATCTGTGTACAGTAGTGACTTGCAAAGACCAGGAGAAAGATACGAAGCTGTCAAATGCAACTCTACCAGAAGTCTCAAATTGGAAAGGGCCACAGTCATTTCCAGAGCAGCTCAAAAGCAAAATAATAAATAATATTCAGAAGTTCTGGAACCTAAAATAGGCTATTGTTCTTTTCTGTTGGACAACAGCATGACCTCTGCTGAAGAACTGGGACTGGCCTGATTGATTGCAGGTTAGAAGTAATAATCATTAAGAATGAAGTCACTACATTTAGGGTAGAATACAACTCTCATTTTTTTGTAGTTCTGAAAAATCAGTCATGTGTCAGAGATGATAAAATTCCAGATCACATGTGATTGTCTGGAATGTTCAAAGCTAATCACAGAGAACTCCAGAAGGATCGTGCAATGCTCAGTAATTGATAATCAGTTGGTGTATGAAATTTACTGTCAATAAGTGCAGAGTAATTTACATGGGGGAAAAGAATCATAATTATTTATACAGATGCGAAGGTGGACACAATAGCTCTTAACACTGAAGTAAGAGATCTAAGACTCATTTGTTGACATATCCCTGAAAACTTCTGATCAATGCTCTGCAACGGTCATAATGCAAGCAGAATGTTAGTTAAAGGGTAAATAAAACATTCTTGAGATTCTGGTACGCAGCACGTGACTGTCTTCACCACGTCTCAAAAAAGGATATAATATGGAATGGCTGTTTGTATAAGGAAGGACTAAGTAGGGTAGCTTACAAAAGAGACTAAGACGAGATACGAGAAAGCTTTATAAAGCAAAAATAGTGTGGCAAAAGAATAAGAAATAATTTTTCATTGTTTCTTAAAACACAGGAATGATCAGGCACCAATGAAGAGATAAGCAGCAGATTTAAAACAAAAGGAAGTTCTTTTTCTCACAGCACATCATTAAATTGTGGAACTCTTTGCCACAGGATGTTGTGGAGGCCAAACGCATAAGTGTGTTCAAAATGGAATTAGATACATTCCTGAACGTTAGCTCCATTGGCAGCTATCAAATGTGATGGCCCAGACACAGCTTTTGGTTGAGGAAATCCCTGAATTGTTAACTGCTTATGGCTGCTACGGGTCACAAAGAATAGGATTTTCTTATAAATGCTCTTCCACTCCTCCCCCAGCTACCAGCCACTCACAGGGACAGGATACTGGATGGGTTAGATGAGCCTTTGGTATAATCCTGCACAGCTGCTTTTACACCAGCATGTGCAAGGTTGTTGCTTTAATTTGGGTAAAACTTTTATTAAAGGATTAGGGGGGAAAATGTACAGAGTTCATGAGAAGAAGGTTCTTTGCCTCTGAAATCATCCACAGCTACATATATCAAACAATTTTGTATATATTTTAATTTGTAAAGCTTCAATAAAGCAAAAGTAATGTTTCCAGGAATGGAAGGTCTCTCTCAAACTGTGTAAAAGTAGGATTAAAAATTTACTTAATTTTACATGCTTTCTTCTTGAGGCAGATAACTAATTTCCTCTGGTCCTTGGGAATTTCCTCAGATGATCAGGAAAAAAACTTCAAAATGAAACACAATTGTCCTCTGTGTCTAATGAATCAAAAGGCTACCCTTAGTACACTTAGAGGACAGAGTCCATCCTTAATTTCCTACTAAAATCACTGTTGTTCAGCTAAATAAATACAAGTGAGTTTAAGAGAAGGAATTCATGGCTTCAAAGAAAAAGAATTAAGTTCAAGTTTTAATGGATGTATTAGGCAAGAAGGAAATGTTGTATGATATTAAACATTTGCTTTTAGACAGCTTTCTATATAGTCTGTTAGATGCCTCAAGGAAATCTTTTTACAGAAGCATCACAATTACGCAGTTGCTCCCAGGGGCAGTTGCTTCTCTCTGATCGTGGCTTGTACTTCCTGCCATATGGACAATCCCTCTCTCTGCCCCTGCCCCCTATCTAAAGATCTTCAGTCAGCACTTAATTCCTGTGCCCTCAAAATGTTAGGGACTTGTGTGTTTGAGAGACAGGAGGCAGAAGGGAACCGAAGTTTTTATTTTTTTTTTGCAAAAAGTGGCCCTTCAAAAGCATTGTTTGTGCTAGTTAAAAAAAAAAACAACACCACCAAACACCAAACATTCCTGCTGTTTTCTTTCCCATCGAATTTTCATTCCTCTTTTTTCCAAAGCAGATGCCTTTTCTGTGTAGTTTACAAATTGATAATCATACATTATTTGTTAAGAAATTACTAGGATAACAAACATATGAACCTAACAATAACAAAGCATGGTGTGCTTATATGCATACACACACGCAAACACACACTGCTGTTCCTGTTTAAGAATGAATTTAAGCCAATATACTTGCTTTCATCCATTAGTGCTGTAGTACATGGAATGATGGTTAAATATCGTGAGAGCTAGCTGAGGGAAACCGGCATTGAATGATTAAATTTCTAGATTTATAATTACCTCTGAATGTGACTACCTGAGCCCTAGCAGCACAATTCTTAAAAGGCTGCATTTTCCAGTTTCTAGAGCATGTCAGACTGACACTGTGATGCAATGGAGAGGAGAAGGCAACTTGAGGTCAAAACCAGATCCATGGGTCTGGAAATGTGTTCCTGCACATGAAGAGTGCAACATGAGCTGTGAAAGTTACTTATGTTCACTAAGCTTTCACTTGCAGTGTGGCCATGTAGTCACAGATGGAAGGCAGCAGCTTTAGATTTCAATCCGTTAGTCCAGATTCTCTGTTTATCCCAAACAACAACAAAGGTAACTGGCCTCTCCAGCAAGCAGCAGTGTGCCCAGTTTGTGCCACTGGTAACCTGCTAAGTGTGAAACACAGACAGAAGTCCTCCAAATGCGCAAGGAAGCTAGAAGAGGAAAATTAAAAAGGAAACAAAGCAGGAAGGGGAGAAAGCTTGCCTTCAGTAACACCTGCTGCATTTGCCATTAGTGGTGAAATTCATACACACCTATAATAGATGTCTGTGGAGAAATCAGCCATCCAAGCATAGATGCAAGGCCTAGGATGAAGAGCAGGAGAATCCGTGGTTTTTTTCACCCAAGATGTGAATATGTACAAGACTTACAGAAAAGGTCAGGTGAAACCACAGTCTGACCGTAACCTATCCCAAACTTCCCCATCCCCAGCCAGTGTTCTAGCATGCAGGTTTGAGATGGGAAATGTAACAAAGATTTCATTCAATCCACTAACGATTTTTTAATTGCTGTTCCTAGATGACTACAAGTTGAAAATATTAGGACAGCATAGCGATAAGGGGCAGTATACATTTATAACTGGTTGTACAAGTCAAGCTAAACTAGCAGTATGAAACTTCACAGATGAGGTTTTCATGATTCTTCTCCCTTGAAAAATGAAGTACTGCCCTGAAAAAAGTGAGGGAAAATCACACCGATCCATTTCATTCCAGCTGATCTCAAGATCCAAAACTTTTTAAAGGAAGGCTGGGTTCTATAATTGCATTTGCTTTGCAGCCTTGCCAGTTTCTTAAGTGCACTCATTATGATACAGGCTGAATGCTTTGAACTGATTCTGCAGTTTATCAACAGCATGGAAGGAATTCGTGCCATTCAGGCCATTCAGTGAGTTTGGACTTCTCTGGATTCAAGAGTTGAATGGGACTCTTCTGGAAATACCATTCAGAATTGTTTCTGCCATTTTCTGGTGCAGATAATCAAGACGACAATGTTTTTAGTCATTTTTCTCCAGTAAAAATAATGCTTATGAAATGAGCCCAGGATGTGGAATCCTCTATTTATACACAGAACCTAATGATAAACCCAGCAACTGTTTGTACAGTTTTCTCTTTCACAAAAGCTATTCTGGAAAAGCCATAGTCAGGAATTTACAGGACAATCAGTCTCTATGCTGCTTCTACTCTTGACTTCTTTGACTAACTAAGAACGCCAGTTTGCTCATTGTGTGGTGATAATGTACTTGTTTGCTTATTAACAATTAAATTATTCATTATCTCATTCCAAATTATTCAGCCAAGCAGCCATCAAACAATAACAAATTTTTGTTACTGTCATCCCACTGAACAGGCAACTTTTGTTTTCAGTTAGGCCTTTACTTAGGCAGATCTTCTGCAATGACAGTTCTTCATTTCCTTCATAGTCTAGAAACAACCTCAAGAGGTCATTTAGCCTCGCCATTTTCGCCAGTACAAAATCAACTATGTCAGTGCTATTACGGAGACAAGAGATGGTACAGTCCTGACAGAGCTGTAGACATCTACAAAACAGACCTTTAGACCTCAATCGGTTTTCTAGAGTCTTTCACAGCCCCCAAAGAGAAACAGGCACTTCCACAGTGCAATTCGTCTCCTTCCAATGTATAATGGAAGTGGGTCAAATGAATCACACACTGGAAATGCCTGTTTCTCTCCCGTGGGATTCAGCTGTAGGTAAGGTGAATTCCACTCTTGCTGCTTAACCTGTTTATAAGGACTCTGTGATAGAGAAGCCACAATATCCTTACAAAAATATATCTGAATACTTTATACTCATATTGCTTGACAACTTTTCCTATTTAATTTTTCTTCATGTAGTTAAAGCCCCTTATTTCTTGCTCTGTTTATCATAGACATGGAAAACAGACCATTCTCTTTCTTTCTGTAGCAGGTCATATTTTTATGTCCCTTCTGTCTCCCGTAGCTATACTCCCACACTCAGTCTTCACGTCTGTATACTAAACAAGCACAGGTTATGCAATCTTTCTTTATAGGTCATATTTTCTGGAGCTCTGGTCATTCCCCTTGCTTTCCTGTAGGTTCTTGCTGGTTGATATGCATTTTGCCACTCCAGCACTGCTGAGCTTACAAGTTACAATTTGTATTTCACAGGTTAGATTCCTATTTGCACGTCCCGCAATGATTAAAAGTTGTATGTCATCATCAGCACAGATAATCTATAACATGAAAAGGACAGCTCAACCATCTTGTTTGTACATTACCAGCCCAAGAAGGGTGGTACTACAAAACCCAAACAAAGTTTTCATTAAATGTATTTCAACTCTGGCAATTAAATTTAAATGAACTTTGGCATGAGCAAATCTTTTTTACTTGAATATCTGAATGCACATGCACATATACACGTGAATTTGTCAAGTTGCTTCTCTAAGGGGCAGTTTGAATCAACAGAATTGTTTCCATAATATGAACATGTGATGTTTGCTAATCTGCATGAAATATTCCTAGACAGAAGGAAAAAGGAAATTAACCTCGAGAATGACCGTCTCAGTCAAAAAAGCCAGGCAAAATGAACTTCTGATAACTTGAAGATAGCCCCATTTTACTCCTTCAGTAATCTGGAAAGATGCAGAAGGGCACATAAGGGGAAAAGTATGGGCTGAACTCCCAAAACCCCTACTGTGGATTGCTTAATGTCTGTGTTTAATATCTAAAAGTTCCCCTTCTCCCAAAGGTTAAAAGGAATCAAGACGGAGATATATATGCGTATAAAACCAACCTACTGTTGCCAATAATAAAACATTTTTTATTTTGACTTTTTTTTAATGTTCTGACATATTACTGCTCTGAAGTTCAGAATTTCATTAGTATTAAAGTTCATCTTTGACCTTTCACCTTTTTATATGGAAGAATTAGTCAGGGAGAAAAAACATTCCTCTTTGCCCTGGCTTGCTTATTATGACTCCCTCAAGAATTTCAGTCTGAGGCCATTTGCCAGAACTATGTTTAGCTCTGAGAGGAGGAAGAACCTCCTCCCACTCCAAAATGCTGCCATCCAAATTTATCTCTTGGCTTTCACTAAAGACTTGGGGTTTAGAACACTCTGGATTAAATTTACCTCAGTAGGGGTAAAAGAGCTTTGCTCTGCCAGTTTATACCTACTGAGAAAAGTTGACCTTCAGAGCTGCTTGCTAATGAACCTTCTTATTCTATAAATTCCTGGTGTTTTTGGAGTGAAGCAACCCAGAAAGATACCCTGTAGAAGATAAAATTTTTACTCATGCCATAAAATGCCAGCCTGTGAAAGTCACATGCTACAGAAAGCCATTCTGAGAGTGACAGGAATTTGAAAAACACTGGAAAACGTTGACTAGTAACATTTACATATTATGCAAGCAAAGTAAAGCTTCAAGCATACTTGAATTTTATGCTTGAAGGCATAAATTGATTGCTTGTGGTGGAAGAAATAATGAAATTCCTCCGTGTCTTAACATTACAGAATCAACCAGGTGAATTGTAATGGAAAGGGCTGCATTCCTCTGACAGCGATGGTGATGGCCAGAGGCAGCCTTCTCATTTAGATTCACTTAGAAAAGTTTCAATGCATTGTGTATTAATGCATCACATCATCTTTGGACTAGATTTATCTTCCCCTTCTATCAGCCTCTTAATTTTGTAAAATTACAGAACCCATGTGTATCAGAGAATAGCAGCATTATTTTTGAAGCATTCTGCAGGCAATCCTGCAGTGGCAAAAGGTTTCTTCCCTATCTGCTTGTTCTAGTTGTCATCATTAGCCACAATGAAACAGAGTCAGAGTTCTAAATGAAATACCAAAACTGGTATGCACCCCACCACATTTTGGCAGTAGGACAATGCCAGTGGTTAAACAAAGCTGACATGAGAGGAGTGTTGTGTGTTGCTTCCTCATCCATGTGGCAGTGAAGGGTACTTAAGTTGTGCAACATAACACGTAAGAGCTTGCAGCAGCAAGAGGAGGCTCATTCAGATTATCTGTACGGGGAACCCAAAGGCTAGAACAAACCAGGGAGTGGTGACCAAACCAAAGCACAAATTCCTGGCACGTAGAGCAGAGGCAGTAAGCTGGGCTGTAGGTGGCTGGAGGTTTCTTCTCTTGTTCTCTGTGCTCCCACCGTAGGCAAGGAAAGAACGTGCAGAATTGAGGGAGAATGGTAGCAGAGATACGGAGGAGAGATATGAGAGACTGGACATCTGATCAGAAGGATCTGTGTAATGTGAAATACAGTAGGGAAGGGGAGGTAAGACCAGTTATGGGAAGCAAGATGAGGCACTGATTAGGAAAAAAAGTAAGAAGCAGGGGAAGAAACATATGTACAAGTAAAGTAAAAGGAAGAAACTGAAATAAGAATTGGAAAATCAAGAGAGAGTCAGGAAAGCCAGAAAAAATGAATGCAAAAAGTTTGTCTCAAGGGGAAAACACACAGACATAAAGGGGTACATATAGCCAGAGAATCAGTAGCTGAGGCCAAATGTTACTGCCATACCCACCTGCTGACGTACACTCAAGACCGTACCCCAAGGAGAGCTTACAGGATTCCCTTTGTTATGATGCTAACACTGCTCACAATGTTGAATTTAAGCAAAGGAGTGAAGAAATGAGGACCTGTGTCATAGTGTAACATGTATTAAACTGTTCATCACTTTCAAATCTGCACTGCTGTGAGTGCTCCTCTCACACTCGGGTAAATAGGGTTCTTCATAGTACTGACACAAGCTACTTGACTGAAAGAAAAATGTTTCAGAGTTGAGTAAAACAGTGCTATCATAATAACTTTTGCCTATAAAACTGCAAAATGCATGATATAAAATGTTTTTGTCCCCTCTCAATTACCCACAAGCAAAAGCAGTGTTCTACGTCATGTTCATTACTGGTTATATTACAGATGAATACATATTGGTGTGAGTGTAAGATGAAGACAATTCAGTGGTCCTCTGGATTTCCTTCTAGTGAATACATCCATTGTTACTTGAATATGCATTATCCTGAAGTATTCAAAGAGTCTTGACTTGGAGTCCTGCATGCTGAGAGCTTCCATGAAATAAGCCAGATGTTTCCAATTGTGTAACACTGGAAACATCCCACAACACAAGCAGCTTTGGATAGTACATCAGCTTAAATGATTCTTATAGTTTTAAATTCAATGAAGCCAATTTTCACTTAAACAAAGGCTCCTTTACACTGCCAGAACAATGACACAGGCCTTCATGTCAGTGAGAGTCTGGCCTGACTATGTCACTGTTTCGTTACTGACCGAGAAAAGGCTGATGCTCTCACCTTCATTCTTTTTATATCTAATATTTCAACAGGCTTTTCTTCAAGACCTAATTCTGAGGTCATCCATATATCTGTGTGGAACAGTCTTTGCAATATGTTGAAAAAGTATTTATCTCTTCTTGAATTTGCTCTGGTAATTTTGAGGCTGAGGACATTAAAACCAAAAGGCCCAACCCAGCAAACTAATCCCAAACCAATAGAAATACTCTAAAAATCCAGAAGGCTGCCTCCTTTCAGTTGTTGAGATACTACTACAAAATGCATCATTAATCTGATTGGTTCTTAAGTTGTAGCACAAAACTGAATTTGGCTTTTAACTCATCTATTTTGTTGAGGATGTCATGCTAAGATAGTAATCGACAAATGCCAGCTTTGGGAAACGTGCCAATGATTGAGAGATCATGAAATATACTTCAGAATCAAAAGCAAGTTTGAAACTGTGGAAATAGAGTTGGAAAATGTTTCCAGATTTTTCTGAACAGCTCTGGATTAGCTTTAGTCTCCTGTTTCACTTTTCCAGGGAGAGAAAATTGCTAAAGTTTCACATTGTGCCCACATTTTGAATCCTTATGGCTTTGAACATCAGGCCTAGTTAATTCCTGTTGGTTTATAATCACTTGTCAAATGACCTTGGTCACCTTTCTTCTCTAGAAGACTGTTTCCAATGAGATACAGTATTTAAACAGGAAAGTTCATTGCTACTTATAAAAGTTTAGAAGTAGGATACCCTACTTCTACTCCTTCTTAGTAAAAAACAAAACAAAACAAAACAAATCAAAGAAAAATATTTAGTTAACATAAGCAAAAGAAAAAAACGAAACAAACAGCTGTTTTTTCCTATGCCTAACGTATTTGTCTGGATTCATCTTCAAATATGTCATGTTGTGCCATACGAAAACTGAAATATTATCTGGATGGATGGTGGTGGGTTTTGGTAGTCCATGAAGCAGCATGCAAAATGTTCTTTTATACACTCCAGTATGCTGTGTTTTGAAATCATGGAGGGACTAGAAAAAAATGAGTTTTACTTTTTAATTTCTTGGAGTGACTAGAAAAATAGGAGGTTTACTTTTTAATTTCTTAAATTAAATAACAAAGTCATTAAAGGTGAAAGCTGTAAGCCATAATAAAGTTGTAAGTCAGGCTACCTAACTACCTTGTTTGTTTGTTTCTCAACCTATCATCGTAATTTAGAATAAGAGGTTGCTCTTGCCAATTCTGCTTTTTTTTTGTTCTCTTCTTTGACAGATGTACATTCAAGGAAAGCTACTCTTTGCCAACTATATTTTCAATGGGTACAGCAAGTCAACTAAAGACCTTCAAAACCAAATATCTAAGACAAGGAGTGATTATCGCATGGGTTACTGTCTTCCAAGTGATTTCAAATTCAGGTATTTTACTTTCCATCATCATGGTTTTTAATCACTTCATTCTGAGACCTTTGGCTTCTTTGTTCAGTTTCTTACATATAAAGCACTGTGACTCCAAGCAGCAAGTACAGCAGTCTCAGTATCAAAGCATTTGCACCTTTTTGGTGCGTTTACAAGTTCTCCATCTTGTATATTCCTTCCTGTCCCATTCAGCAGTTAGGACTGTCTAACCCTAACTGCTGAGTTACAGAATCTTTACTGGCAGTTACTGGCAAGGAGGAAATAAGAAAACAGAGGTGAAGGTCCTGGGCACATCCCCCATTTCTTTTGTGCATGTCTGACTAAGACTTACTTGTTTTATGGGCTGTTATATTTACATTTTGGCACTATCCATAAAAATTTAATTGCAATTAAGGGACCAATTACTTTAGTCAGGTGTCTTCTGGCAGCTAGCTTCTTCATTTAATGAATAGTTGCAGGGAATCTTTAGAAGCATAACCTGGAGAAATAACAGCAGATGGTCAAATACTTCACAGCTGCATACTGAGCATACAGCTCACAGAGGGAGCATTCCCAGGAGCTAAAGCATATGCTGCAACAGTTAGCTCTCGTGCAGAAGTTTCTAAAGCAGAAACAAAGACAGGCAGAAAGGGGAAATAATTGCAACTTCTGCAATGTATTTATTACGTAGCTTTTGGGAACCATATCATTATTTGTAATTTAGTGGTGCTGCAAACCAGTAATCAAACCGGAACTTCAGAGTGCCTGGTATGAATGCAAAGGCCACCACATTCCTCTACTGATTTAAGCAATACATCTTGCATGGTGTGATGATGATGATGATCTATTAAACTACTGTTAATAGCTTAGAAGCAGTTGACAGCTGTGACAGCAAAGAAGAATACAGGATATAGCCCAACATGAAATGTGCAGTCTTTTGCTGGGCTGCTCTTAGCTAGCTTTGACAGATCACAGAAAGTCTGTTCCTTTGTTGTATTTCTTTTTAGCTTAACAAAACAATAAATATCATTTATATTGAACAACAGCAGAAACCAGCACATATTATAGTTGTAGTCCGTTCTTCTTTGAAGAAAGCTTGTCACTTCACATGTGTACACAAAACAATCACTGGAGTAGTAGAGAAGTCAGGGATTAAATATGACAGGTAATTAAGAGTAGCATTTTCAAATGCATTAATTACTGGCATACCGTGCTTTCCCTCAAAGTCAGTGGCAAGCTTTCTTGATTGCAAGTCAGGGCAGATTAGCTTTAGGCTGGGTGTTTTTGCAAATGCTTCTCTGAATGACTGGAAAGGCTGCACTGGCCTGTGGAATTCCCTGTGCTGGTTCTTCTCTACACTAGAATTTTCCTAAATATTTCCCACTGTGGCATCATCCCTAAATGCAACTTCAGAAGCAAATGTATGCAGTCACACAGACAGCTATTTGCCTAACCTAATCTAAGTATAACTGATGTCACATGTGGCCAGAGCCAGCATGGTTATTCTACATGAGTGTTTCTGCTCCTTGCTACCACAGCACCATGACAAGAAATCCTTAAACGTTACCACTGGGACATACCACAAGGTTCTTTCATGCACAGGCTGTGAGCACATGAGCAGGTGCAACTGGGGGCACAAAAAGAGTCTTAATGAAGGAGAGGGTGATGAAGAGTCTGAGAGAAGACCAAGGCTAGGTGACATAGCTATTTCCATATACACTACTATAATTACATAGGTGGTGCTAAAGAGGTGATTAATTTCATCCTTAAGTGAGTGTCTAATTACAGATGAAACAGTAAGTTCTCCAAGAGCAGATGCTCCTGGTATTTTCCCTCTGGCCAGCTGATCTCCCAACCTCAAAAATTGCCATATACTCAACACATAGGTGCATGTGCATGTTCTGTTCACTTTCTTTATTTCAATACCTTGGGTCCACTGTAATGGACCTTTGAATTCTTTCCTCCTCCATACCATGCCTGGAGCAGGTACTATTGAGAGTATGGCTGTAGGCCAAGGAAAATCCTGCGCTGCTAAGGAGGGATTAGCATCAGTGAAACATTGAAAATCTTGCTTTTCACTGGGAGGATAAAAGAAGCACTGTCATTTCTCTACCTGTTCACGGAGTGATTTCTCTGGAGATGGCATTTTCTTGTTTGTAAATCAGCTGTTTCTCTAATGGAAGTAAGCAAACAGGTCCTACTCTGGCATTCATGTTTTCCTCTTCATCTACCTGGAAGATTGAGTTAAGCATGGAGACAGCATAGAAAACTGACTGACTTAAGATGAAGGCCACATTTGTAGGAAAAAAGTGCTCTTAGATCCCTCTTCCAAATGTCTCCTCAAAACTTGCTTCACTCAGGAAAACCACAGGTTTCTTAGCATATGTCAGCAGAAACAACCATCCATGAGACTTACGAACTTCATCTCTCAGTATATTTTTTGTGTCTTGTCCATTTGTTTATACCACGGGTATCCCATTCCAGTTTTCTTCTTCACTATCTTACAAAAGTATAGACCATGCTGCAAAATAACCCTAGGGAAGCTTAATACAGTAGACTAGTAATAGCAGTAAAACTGATTACATGTTGGAATCAGCGGAACAATATAATAGAGGTCTGAATGACTGGCTTTTTAGGACTAGTCTGGCTCCATCTCAGCCAGACCCACTACACCAGACCAGGTTACCTGATATGGTGTGAATATTTCCAATATGAAGCAGCACAGTAGAAAGATGAGAAGAACAGGTTTTAATGAGAGAAAGGAGAAATACAGCAATACAGCTGATACAAAAAAGTACACAATATAACACAAGTGTCTAATAAATTAGCAGAGAACTCGAGAAACAGGAAGAAAGTTTCAGATGGTTGAAGAAAGAGGCTTGCTCAAAAAGATACAATCTTAAGTCTTCATAGATATATATATACATTCTTGGCAGTATAGGAAACGTACAGTTCTTACATAGAAAATATTGACTGTCTGAAGTGGTAGTATCAATTCCTGAAGAATATTTGCATATGGTACATTATGAAGAATACACACAGGCAATTCAGCATTCAAAAAATCTCCAAGTAAAGGAAAACATTACGGACCCCTCTTGGTAGACAGGCTTCTCCTTCTAACAGCAGCAATTGGATCTGTTCAGTATTCCATATGAAAACAAACAAACAAACCTGGAAATAGCAAAGAATAAGCAAGACCTTTTGTACTGCACAACAAATTATGCACTGATTAGGCAGCAGGATTCAATACATAAGAATAAATACTCCTGCCTCACCAAACTTCCCCTTGTCTTTCAAGATCAAATTATTTCCTTTCTTCCCCAGTCATCTCTTAAGCTTTCCTTCCTGGGGATATGGATTAGGTGAGAGTGAGTCATACCTAAGCGAGAAGAGCAGTCAACAGCTGTTAACCTTAAAACCAATACAGGGAAAGTTTACAGGAAGAGGTGTGCATCAGCCACAGCTCCTAACATCAGCAGAACGCAGCCTTTGTTCTGATAATAAAGTCTAAGCATTATGAGGGAGCCACACAACTTCAGATAAAAGGAGCCAGTCTGTACTGTTGCCACTATTTTGGCACTTTTAAAGCATACAGAGAAAGTCTGTTTCTTAGGAGTCATACAGCTACACAAGCAGAAGACATCTCCTGCAGAGCACCTAAGCCCAGTTCCTAGGTTAAAGATCTACTGCTACCAGTCTCCTCAACTGACACGTTATTCTCTTCCTAAAGCCCCACCTGCCTAGCTATTTATGTGATGCTAAAAGGGATTTTGGTAATAGTTGCCACATGGTTGCACAGCATAGAGGTCTCTGAAAGATGATGGGAAGGTGCAACTGGAAGCATATGACACACAGAAAAACATTCTTTCTTGAGTCATCACTTATTTAGACAAGAGTAACCACTGTTCATTACTAAACTGCTTGTACTAAGGAGCCAGCAAAATATACTGCAGAAACTAACTATTGCCAGGATTGCTTAAAATTAATTTCATCTTCAGGATGAAAGAGGAATTATAAATAAACTTCTGTATAAAAGACCAAACATAGTGCTGATACAGCATTTATGCGTCCCTGTAAAAGCATTCCCTATTCCATTCAATTATTACTAATTGAAGGATGGATAAGCCACATCCACACCGCCTAGGCAGCTGTCAGGGATACAGGATAAGGAGAAAAAGTGATACATGCAGTAGCAAGGCAGAGTTTTACTACAGATGCTGAAGAAATAATAGCAACCAAAAAGACTTTGAAAGTGATTAGCATTACAATTGAGAAAACGATTTCTGAAACTGGGGAAACCCAGCCAAAATTTTTTAAAAGTGGCTTAAAAATAGTCCTGGTGATGCACATCATCAAACAGTAAAAAAGACTTTAGGTCCTGATTCATATCCATGGGAAAAAGGAAGGAGGTGAAGTGGGAAAGTAAGAAAAAGAAAAACAAAAGGGTTTGAGAAAACAGCACAGGCAAGAAACCCTATCACAAAGAAAGGGCAGGAATGTCTTCCTGCTGCTGCCTACATCCAACCTAGAACTTTAGTTCTTGGAGCCTTAAAATGGACAGCCATCAGGCTTCATACCCGATTTAAAGACCTGCTGATCTAAACCTGCTTGAGGCCGATCTAATCAACTGTGCTTAAAGCAGTGTCAGCAACTGGCAGGGTGGGCACAGAAGAGGCTCCCAATGGAGCCAAACCACATGGGTTTTCAGTGCAGTCTAAGGAAAGAGAGACTGACATCATACAGAGCTTAAAGGAAGAGATACGGAGATTGATTTACATACGGCTTGATACACCAGCACAGCAGGACTGAGTCTTTCTGTGGAAACGAAATGTAGATAAAATAGAGGGTTTTTTAGGAGCTGCTGAAGACTACCAGTCTGGTGAATGTTTCCTGTCTCCACTTCACACTGAAGAGAAATTGTGGATCCTTCCCAGTGTCTGCAAACTTCAGAGTGTATCACATGTGATTTCCCTCTGTGGCCCTGCCAGAAGTCTCTTGCTGCAGTTTGTTCTTTTAAACATTTCCTCTTATATTTTAGCTCTCATTTATTAACCAATTGAACAGTAGCTTATCAAGATTCTTTTCTTTCTCTGTGGTTTCCTTGGCAATCTATGCTGCCCTTAGGCCCCGTTTTGGGAAATGCTAAGACTTAGCAGGCAGGAAATGTTGAGGAACATGTATTTGTTTGCATGTTTAAGACAGGGCAGATGAGCATACAGGCACTCACAGCACCTCAGGTGCAAAGCCTTGAAAAGAGAAAACAAGGTTAAATAGCTTTTCTAATTAGGGGTGTAAAATCAGCGTGCATTTTAAATACTTCCACACAGCCTGCTTGGCAGAACAGAATTCCGTTCTTTTGCCGTTAGATAGCAAGAATTAAGTTTTTGTTTACCTTCTGAGTAAGTAACTGGAAAGTGTGATATGAGAAAAATACAACTTCTTTGCTAGACAAAGCTTTCAATGTGATATCTGTACAATATGGGGGGGGGGGGGTGCACACGCACGTGTGTGTGTGTAAAAAAACCTCACAGAAACCCCTCAAATTCAGTTAGAAACAACCCATTAATTCTGCTCAATAAAAATTCAAAATGGTTCAATGCAGGGGAGATTTCGTAGTAGTTGTGTTCTGAAAACACATGCTCTTTGACAGTGGGAAAGGTTTAAGCACAACTGCTAGATCCCAGAGCTTCCAGAGCTCAAGGCTAGGCAGCTGTGGAGCCAAAGCACATTGGCATAGCAGCTGGAGAGCATGTTTTCAGCCCCTACTGCAGGAAGAAGCGTGCTTATTTAGGTGAATGCAGACTCAGCCATAACTGTGCCACCCTCCTGTTGGAAAGAACGAGTAAAGCTCGTGTAATGAGGAACATGTGTTCAAGGATCAGTCTTGCTGAGGAGACATTACCATCTTATGATGATTAAGGAGGGAGATTTCTGGAAGTGAATGTTCTGGAGTCCAGGAAGGAATAGGAGGGCCAGGTCGAAATGGAGGTCAAAGCTCCCTGGGAGGAAAGTCAGGACAGACAAGTTACCAGCCCTGAGAATCCTTCTGTTTACGAGTTTATGACTGGGAATGTGCAGCAGCACCTTGGTGTGCGTTCCCTCTAACCTGCCGTTTCATGAAGTTTAGACAATGGGTTCAAAAATGAAGGGAAAAAGTGGCCAAGCTCCTAAAGAGTCAGCAGTAGTATGCTGGAGAAGACCTGAAGACTGCTAAGAAGGAAGAGAGTGACCATTGGAGGAAAGAATGGACCTAGCAAAACCTGGAGCTTTGAAAGATACCTGCAGAGTCATTGAGCCTAGCTCAGCTGCCCCATAGTCAGTCACCTCAGTACAACCCTTCCCAGAAATGGTCAAACCAGAAGAGCTTCTCCAGCCCTTGTGTGCCCAGGCCCTTTGTTTTGCAGTGTGGTCACTAATGTTTAAGCTTCTATTGGAAATATATTACCTGGTGCATTATAGGATAGTAACCTAGGTGAGAAACAAACAAAAAACCCCTCCACAATTGGCTTGTATGGTCTATGAAGAGGAAAGCTGAGAATGAAAAAAGTTTATGAGTGGGCTTGCATATGGCATGGATGGTGCAATAGAGGAAAACAGAGACGATAAACCCAGAATCCTTCTGAGACATCCTGCTCCTGTATAGGTTTCACTCAGCACTTTTCCATGATCTCTACAAGCTCTGCAGACCTCGAGCATGCAGGTGCATGCAGACTGTCTGTGAGCACTCATGTTAGGACATTAAAAACTTTGAGTACAATGTCATACTGAGCAGTGCAGGAACAGACAGCATGAACTTCTTTAAATTTGACCAGCTGTGGCTTTGGATGAAAGATCTGGAGGACAATTCATACAATTCTGGCTTTTATCCCATAATATATTTAAAGCCTATTATTATTATTGTTATTATTATTATTATTTTAGAAACACAGATATCAAACATTATAAACAGCCCTCATTTATGGTGCTTCTATTGAGATCAAATGCATGATTCTCTGTTAGTAATGACTACTGAAGATATTAAGCACTGACTTTTCTCTTTTTGTTTATTTAGGAATGGACCTCTTTTTAATAGCACAAAGTAACGGAAAACATTGGTCACTCTCTATTTGGAAATTTGAGACTATTTTCAGTTCTCGTCCGTGCAGCTGGAGAAGGTCAGGAAGCAGTCTTTAAATATTAAGATTTGAGCACAAATCAAGCCAACTAATGAAACTTATTTTGGGACCTTGTACTAGAATTCCAGTTATTTCTAAAACACAACTGGTGTTTTTCAGTAAGCCAGAATTACTTATAAAAGCCAATATACACCAAAAGAGTGGTATAAATTTGAGCTGCCATACATTACTACTTCTGTTTTGACCGTAGTAGTCCCCATTATGGTGTCTGCCTTCTGTTTCAGTGCTCAAGTCAACCGGGACAGTCAGTACACATTTCTAGATCTAGTCATTCAGAGGCTGAAGATACAGAAAAATCAAGCTGTGTTACAAACACACACAAAAAGAATTTGTGTATTATTTTAAAATCTGAAACTCTTTAGAGTGGTGGTAAAGGGAGAGGATCGCAGGGGTCATAGGGACCAGAAAGGTGAAAACAGTAAGCAGAAAAGAGAAAAAGACATGCATGATAATTTCAGTTTTACTGGCAGTATAATAAACAGCTCTTAGAGACTCTATGGTATAAGACACAACAGGTCTTGGGCAGCCCAGGCCTGAAGAATAAAAAAAAATGGAGGAGTCAAAATGAGTGAGGAAAATAATGACTGGCATCATCCTCAATCAACAGAAAATATGGAGAGATGAAGGAAGCAACATATAGAGTTGAGTTTATCCCACTTCAGTACAGACACTAATGATGTCAACTCACAGCATGTAAACATTAATTCAAGCTGATTTCAGTTTGAGCTATGGCATTCCTCCACATCACCCAGGCATGTATTCCCTCCTGCTCCCCTGAGATGCTACTAGTGCTTTTGCAACCACACGATGAAT
This sequence comes from Phoenicopterus ruber ruber, assembly GCA_009819775.1. NCBI lineage: Eukaryota > Metazoa > Chordata > Aves > Phoenicopteriformes > Phoenicopteridae > Phoenicopterus > Phoenicopterus ruber. Next base: position 52,190,798 of record CM020215.1, on the reverse strand, counting down.
GAGTTGAGGGAGCCAGCTGAAGGTTAAAGGAGTGGTGCATTTTCAGCCAGATCCATGTCCTAAATCACTGAGTGGTTACAAAAGCCAGCCTAAAGGAGGGACTGAGATTGCATGGCCGTGGCAGGGCCGTGGCAGTCTGGATTAGTTTAAGCTGCTATAGAACTGCATCCCCTAAAGCAGACTGTCCGTGAGGCCTTAAAAAGATTTAAAAGACTTTAAGATTTAAAGCTGAGAAGGTATAAAGGTCAAAAATATGCTCATCATGTGAAAGTACTCAACTTTTGGTCCTATTCAACCCTTTTAAAATACGCCACTTTGTAACGGAGAAACAAACCCTTTTTCCTCATCTACTAAATTATACTCACTGCTTCAGAATCCTGTGTTCAATTCAGAAAGTGTAAAATGGGCTAACAGAGCATTCAAGTTGTTGGGTCAAATTTTATTCTGACAAACCTGCCAATAACTTAAGAGACGGCAGTGTGAAAGGCGAGGCAGAGTATCGAGAACAGTTACATACTGATCTGTAGCTGAAATGATATTGCTGTATCTGTGTACAAAGCAAAGTTCACGGTAGGTAGATTTTACCCCTACCTATGACCATGTCTTATTATCACAGTCACAGTACCATTACCACTTGTCTGATTACTGCACAAATTTCCAAGTCAAATAAATCAAAATGTATTTTTTGGCATTTAAAATTCAAGGTGGTAAAATAAAAACATATACATGAGGGAATGAAATATCATGAGAATATGAATAAAGCACACCTCCAAGCACTTTAAAAATTAGCCACAGAAGCCTTCTGTTTGATCTCTGATATATATCCATATATCCATATTCTTGTGTGATAATATATTTTGTGATACATGCTTATTCATCAGAGATCAGAACAGCTCTGAAAAGTCAAGCTGAAATTTAAACAAGTGTTGTTTGGCATCTTTAGTTTGTGTTAGACCAGGTGGCAGCTGTTGGAAGATCATTTTGATTTAACAACTTTTTGTTTTGTTAGCAAAGAAAAACATTGTCCAGCCAAATCCTGCTGACAGTGAATAAATATTTCTCCTCCATTAGACCAAATATTTTCATTTGTCATCCTAATAGCTACGGGTAAAAGACCTGAAAAGATTTTTTTTCTACATGGACTTAAATATATTTGAATGGTTCAGTGTTTTATGGGAGGTGATTATTACTCCATACTCAGCACTGCTGAGGTTACGTCTGGAGTACTGCACCACACTTTGGTCATTATACTTCAAAAATGGGACAGATTTCTAAGGAAAGCAACAAAAAGGTGGAAAACATGACCTCTGCGGAAGGACTGAGAGAAGTGGGCTTGCCCAGTTTAAAAAAGAAAATTAAAAAACATTATTAACAAATCTTCTCATTTGTAAAAGACTGTAATAAAGATGAGCGCATACTGATTTGGGACTAGTAATAACTGACCAAACATGAGATTGAACAAATTTATGGAAGAGGATTCCATCAGGGCCTGTTAGGCTGACAGCCACCACCACTGGCTCAAGGGGTCCTTGAGCCACGGTTTGTTGAGGAGTAGCCTGGGGAAACATCACTACACAATCTCCCTTTTCTCATACTCTTCCCTCAGCATCTGCTATTAGTCCCTGTCACACACAAGATCCCAGAGTAGCCTGACCCTTTACACTGACCAGGTGCCTTTCTCACCCTCTGCCCCCTTTTTCAGATGAGACACTGTGAAAACCAGTTAATTCTAAAGAGTAGTTAGCCCTGGGAACAAGCCACTTGCAGAGCAACATCAGCCCTTCACCTAAATACTTTAAAGAACAAGGGCAGTTTAGTGTGCTTGACCCCTTGTTTCTGCTAAAAAAAAAAAAAAAAAAAAAAAAAGGCATAGACTACAAAATTACAAAGTCCAGTGTGGGCCAACAACTCTACACAGTCCACCATTTAGATGTTTTTTTACTAGCAAAGAAATTAGTAAGACAGTCGCAGATTCTGCACTTCAGTTGCACATAAAATTTCTAATACTGTAAACAAACAGGTCACAAACATATAGATGTGCTCAGGACAAAGTCTGAAACCTCAGTAAAACTGGCTACTCTACCAGATTGCATCTAGTATTTGGATGACTAAGAGCAAGGTTCAGTGATGTCTAGTAATCCTCTGTCAGGAGCAAAACTATCTCATTACTGCAACTGACAGCAGAAGCCTTCACATTTGTGGATCTCGCTCATAGTCGACGCAGGCACATTTGACTCCATTTGAAAGATTCTCTATTATCTGTAATTCTCAAAATATGCTTCCATTACAGCACTGTTTCATTTCTGTCATGAAGACATACACTTAAAAAAAAGAGACAAGTAATCTTTTATTATAGATCTTTGTCCACATTTAAGCGTTTACCTAGATCTTTAGCTGTAAAGTTAAAGTGACATAAAACATATTGTGACATGTAGTGTTAGACTGCAATGCAACCTAAGAAGCAAATATCACCTTTGGAGTGCCTTCCGGGTAGGACAGGAGGAGAAGAAATTACTTAGCCCTATAATAATTGTTTCTTTACAGCTTCACAGAGCTGCTAATTGGAAATGGAATAGGGAAAACACATTTATTGTTAAGCTCTGCTCTTCACAAAGAATTTTGGCTGCTGATATCCTTTGGCATAACCCATTATTTAGTGTGGATTTCCTGATTAACATGTTTCAAAAAGTCACAAAGTTATAAGAAGTAAATGTTCTGTTTTCACAAAAATCCCTCTCTAGGGTAATGAGCCAAAGAACACAGGACAGCATTCAGACCTCGACAAGCTCAATATATTAAGACAAGCCTTTAGCACTAATGCACACTTCAGTGTGTTGATATATATTATTTTAAATGCCACAATAAATTACGATTGCCAAGAAATCTGTCAGATTCTTGAAGGAATCTACAGCATGTAAGCACAGTCCTTTCAAATGACATAATTATGAGGAAATCTGGATTATAACAGACTATTTATATGTAGATGGAACCTGGTTATCAAATCAGGGGAAGCCATGCTTTGTGTGCTGTAGACCGTTAGCCATATTTTTTTCTGCAGGGAGAATATTAAATAAATCAAAATAAATGACCTGATGGCTGTTATATAGGGATGTGATGAGAGGCAGAGAAAGCAAGTGAGCCCAGGTGTTCATATGTGCAGCTTCTAAGACTGCATTAAGTAAGACCATAGAAATCAGTTAAATTGCTTGTAGAAAATCAGTTTGTTCAAAGTAGGATCAGAACTTGCTCCAAAAAGTCATCCTTTGATCATACCCATGTCTAATGTCAAGGCTGTAGTTTCACACTACACCATCTTTGCCAATAATGTAAGTGTGAGCAATCTTGAGTCTCACGCCAGCAACCAGTATGTGCTGATACAGCTGTTTGGAGGTGAACGCTGTAAACTGCATCACTGTAATAAGAATGGTGAAAAATAACCCCTAAAAAGGGTGGATTTTTGACCCAAGTGGACTCAGTGAGCTGGTTTATAACATGGCCACAAAAACCTGTGTTGACCCAGCTGCTGGGTGAAAATGAACAGCTAACGATGGATGGACTTTCTTAGGCCCAGTTTCATCACCAAGACCGGCGTATTATAAAACTAGGTCCCAAGTGAACTGCCAAAGTAGATTCTCCAGGTCTTTTGCTAAGGACTGCAGCAAAGGAATAAAGAGCTAGCAACTTCTATAAATGTGAGATCTGAAACTATTTTAGTAGCAATGCAAAGCAGTCGTGCTACTACTGACTTTATCCAAAACTGTGAGGACAGTGACAATTCATATCCTAAATCTGATCATTTTCCAAGTTGGTATCATAGCCATACACATTGTAAACTAAGATTTGGATCCCATGGGAAAAGTTCAGGAGTATCAGTTCTGAGATATACAACATCAGATCATGAGGTGTTGGTGGATGAGCTCGTGGAAGAATATTAATGGAACACATACATTTAGGCAGTCAGAACAATTAGCTAGGAACAAAAAATATCTGGGCACTTTGTGAACTCAAGGATCTCAAGTCAAGGATGAGGAAGACTTCTTTTTCAGAAGCATGGACAATGCTTCAAACACAATTTATCCAAAGCAGTTGTCCTAGACTTGATTAAAAAAATTGCTTACCACAGAGAAAATAAAACGTTTCATCATCTTAGCCTAACCTTTACAGGTTACAGAAGAATATACTCTACCACTAAGAGGAGGCTTAGCTTCTGAATACACTATGAGAAGCATCTTTTTTTTCTTTTACAAGTTCCCCAAGACATCATCCATTCAGCTTCCAGTCACTTACACAAAATTAAGGGCACAGAACACAGTGTTCCTGGTTAATGAAGAATGGCAAAACATTCTCTTCCCAAAATCTGTGTGTGAGGGAGAAGACAGGCATTATATTGTGAAAGAACAGTGTAAGTCACATACTCCCTTTGCTATCAATTGATATGTACCTCTTCATGGTCTGTGAAAAAATCCACGTATTTAACAGCATTCATACAAACTCACTAATAGAAGAGAGGGAGGTTGAAAGCAAGCACTTGTTTTCTGACATATGGTCAAGAGTTCCACTCAAACCTGCTGACCTTCTTTAGCTTCCCCACGTCCCACGACAGCATCCTAGGAAAGATACGGCTCCAAACCACACCTTTTATTCTATAGAATCAGCAAGAGGCAATAAATACCCTCAGTAACTGATGAGGTGTTTTGTGACTGGAAATGTATCTAGGTCCAAGTAGAGTATTCCATACAAAGAGGCGGCTCTCTCGCCATCAGAGACGTGAGACCTTTGCTTCATTTTGTGTCAGAGGGCAAAAGGAAGAGAAGGCAGTGAAACCATTAACCAGCTCCTCTGTGAGGAGAGCATCAATTTGCTGCTCCTCGTAATACTGCCACAGAGAAAAGAACAACCTACATAACCTCATACCAAACATCCAGACTTCTGTGGCAACTAAGTTACAAGATACACCTTAGAAAATACACAATTCTTGTTCTCTCATGAATTCTTAATCACACAGGTTATAGTTGTGATCTAAGGAAAAATGAAAGAACGTTAGGGAAAAGCAGGTATGCTGTTTAAACAAAATACTGTATGTTGTTAAGCACTCGGATAATTTTGCTTTAAGAAAATTACTTCAGGACATAAACAAAAATGTACAATCAATCATTATATCAAATGAAACAATTATATTAAGGTTCAGTTTACAAAAGGTTAACAAATAATTAATAGCTGTTTTAATAGATAGGTATTTACTTCTCATCTATTATCAATCCAACAGATAGCTTCTAGCTGTCTATAGTCCTTTCTACTGATGTGCTTATAACCCTCCCTATATATACTACACATTTCTCTTAACATGAATTACAAGGTCTAGGAATCATTTATTAACCCTTCATAAAATTCTAAATAAACCTTAATAAGAAGCATGACTAACTTTATACTATTTCAGCCCCATACCCCAGGACACATCAAATACTAGCTCTTTCAAGTTTTTATTTAAAATTCTACATTTTAGTTGGGAGCCACATCACTAGCCACAGAATCACAAATGCCTACGGTGGCTTAGCCAACACACTGCAGACACAAGAAGTGAAATGAAAGTGGTGGGGGAAGATCACAGGGAACAGTTCAGGTTCTTCTGAAAGAAGTGTCCTGGCTTTTTTGTTGGAACAAACATTAATACCATGATAACAGAATCAGAGAGAAAAAAAACCAGAGTCTGTTGTAATTCAAGACGTTGCTTTTCCTTCTTTTTAGGAAAAAACCACAATACATTATAATACAAATAAATAAAACAGAAAACAGAAAGGTAAATTCCAAAACCCACCACTAGAATCTTAAAAAGGCAACAGCCAACTATTTCTTGGATGCAGCCTAAACTTCTCTTACCTGCAAATTTTCAATATACTTAGAAGTCCTATTTAGTGTATCAGACTTAGGGAACAAGATGTATTATATTTAGGTCTCCCTTTTTTCAATCCAGTATTTTCATCTTCAACCCCCCACCTTAGTTTTTTCCATCAAATTGCCTGCTGTTGGTTTAACAAAGTTCAGCTCAGACTTATACTTTTCCTTCCCTTTCAGAGCCTCTCTCTTCATTCTCACAGTCCTCCACAAGATCTTCACGTTCCTGTGTCTTCTCTTCCTCCTCCTCCTCCTCCTCCTCTTCCTCCTCATCTCCAAAAGTCTCTTCTTGCATTGTAGTAAAAGCGAAAGACCTGGCAGCAACTTGTGCAGCCAGACCAGATGTGAAGTTTAAATCTGTTGATATGTGGAGCTGGGCCAGCCTATGTTTGATTTTTGAATGTAATGCATCTTTAGAGAGAGAATGTGAAAGCTCTACTCCATCCATATCACTCGTCTTGAGTTCTTCAACTTCCCCTTCGTGCTGATAACACATTCTTTCTTCAGCCCCTGTAGAAATACCTTCATCAGTAGTACTGTCTTTGTTTTTCTCCATCTCAGGATCTTCATACAAATATTCTGTCCTGCTTTTATCAGCAGCATTCACTTTTGGATTAGAGTCTTTTTCTTCAAATTTATCACAACTTTGGCTGCAGTCCTGCTTTTCTGTATCTGAATTCATATGTGATTCCAAATTATTTTGTAGCTTCAGTGGCTCTACAGGAGACAAGGGTTTCACTGCAGCTTAAAAAGGGGGGAAAAAAATTAAATGATAACTAAAAGCAAGCTGCTATATAGAAATAATGTATTTGTGTCTGAAAAGATGCAAGATTGTAAGGGTCAAAAATGGCTTAAAAAAAACCCCAAAACAACAGAAACAAAAACCACAATCAAACAAAACTTAAAATAAAAGTGTTTTCTAATCACAAAGCTGAAGTGAAATGTGATAGCTACTTTTTGTAACTACTCCTTAAAATCTGTGACGTAAAGAGACAGCATGAAATTCATTACGTTTAAAAACAGCATCAAACACAGATGATGCATTCAATGTTAAAGTAAAAAACAAGTAGAACGACTGCACTGTATACAGATTTGAACTGTCTTTGTTTTAAACAACAGTTTACCTAATCCAATAAAGACAGCTGGTACATGAAAAAGTCATTATAGGCAATATCTGATCTCATACATCACAACATATAAATACAACACGTGTTCATACAGTCAGGTAAGGTGTCCTCACAAATAAAGTGTGGTTTAATTTAGCCTCTCTTGAAGTTAGTAGCAGCAGCGAGTCCCATTGCCAGCAACGGGATGCTTGCCAGGAAGTCTCTCCTCCCAGAGTTAAGGGTTAGTATAACTCGGTACAATCACTTCTCGAAGAACAGACGTCTTTAAGAAAACGATATAATGTCCATTTCCAAGTAACAGATTCCCTAAACTGCAGTAGCTCCATTAGAGTAGCAGCACGAACATAAATGAGAGCAGCAACAGCAGATTCCCAAGTGGCATTTCCCTTTCTAATTCCATTCTGACTTTACCCCTGTAAGCAGAGATGAAAATAACTCTGGGAAATACACAAACTTTTCACGGGAAACAAAATTTACGGTATTAGGATTTTTCCATCGCATCCTGTTTCAGTAATATTTACTTCAGCTAGCTGAAGGCAGGCACATCATTATGGTTGTCACATTGATAATTATTGTCATTTAGCACACTGAAAGACTCTGGCTTCGAATTTGTATTGTATTGTTTGTTTTAAAACCTTCTATACCAAAGGAGCGCTGCACCAGACTCATCTCAATTGTTAACGGAGTAGTTCTTTCCCTGTCTTGTAAAAAACATGCTGCTGCTTATTTCTGCCCGTTTGCTTGAAGAGGCAGGAATATGCACAGTAATCTTATCATTTGGGAGCAAACTTGTTACTTGCTTCCTCCAAAGAATACTTCCAAAGCCAAAATTTCTCGAAAAATAAATAGATACTTCAGATTGGTAGCTGGCCAATTTGCTGAGTTGATTAGTTAATAAGCAAGGTGGAATTCATCAATTCTCAGAGTGTAGCTTTCCAAAACTGGGAAACAGCCGTGTAAGAACTGTTGTACAGACAAGGTGGGAGAAGGGGAAACAGCTGGGTACAACGCAACCACTGACAGAATGAACTTTTTTGGGGGGATAGGGGACTGGAAAGGCTAGGAGTGATTTTGCACCAGAAGAAAATTGTTCTACAGCGTTTGACAAATGAAAACGAAGCCACTAACAACTTCACAGACCTCTTCAAAAGCACTTCCATTTTACTGGCTCAACAGGATGCCGAAGGACCAAAAATATAAGCTCGCCTACACTCCAACAAATTACCTACTGCCCAGACTGTAAGCAGTACTGCCATGGTGCTGGGCCTGGGCATATTTGCTTTAGTCTGGTGCTCTGCTAAGACGATGTTCTCCTCCTGGAATCCAGCCCATCATCTCCAGTTGACTTCATGCTGTGTTTTTTAGACATTTCAACTTGTTTGGAGCTGACCTCTTTTATGTAGAAACCCTCAGCAGCCCCTCCATCGATGAACCGAAAACCCTAACAAATCAGAATGGCTTGCTAGCTAGGGGACTTGACTAACAGATTAAAGGCTTTGAATTTTTCAGGATCTTTTTCCACTGTAATCACAAGTTAGGAGAACACACAATTTCTGGAATACGATTGTCCTGTAAAAGCAAGATTTAAGAGGGCTATGGAAAAGTGTCCTATCACGGCTATCCACTGGCTTGGGCCAATGGAGACAAGAATACGAACCTTTCTGGGTTTAAATCTTCAAGATAAAGCTAGCCACAAATGTGGAAAGCACAGCTTACAAAAATGTTTCTTTAAGGAATGACCTGTGCGTATGGATAAATTAAAGTCTGAAGCAGTAATATGCCAGGGTCCATTATGTCTTATTTAACTGACTTGTGTTTCTTCTGAAGAAATAATGAAGAAATTCCTTAAGAAACAGTAGAAGATTGGGAGGCAGTCCTGGAGGGCAAAGGAGTCCAGGAAGGCTGGACATTCTTCAAAAGGGAAATCTTAAAGGCGCAGGAGCAGGCCGTCCCCATGAGCCGAAAGACGAGCCGGTGGGGAAGAAGACCGGCCTGGCTGAGCAGAGCGCTCCGGCTGGAACTTAGGAAAAAAAAGAGTCTACAACCTTTGGAGGAAGGGGCAGGCAACTCAGGAGGACTACAAGGATGTTGTGAGGTTATGTAGGGAGAAAATTAGAAGGGCCAAAGCCCAACTAGAACTTAGTCTGGCTACTGCCGTAAAAGACAACAAAAAGTCCTTCTACAAATACATTAACAATAAAAAGGGGGCTAAGGAAAATCTCCCTCCTCTATTGGATGCGGCGGGAAACTTAGTGTCAAGGGATGAGGAAAAGGCTGAGGTGCTAAATGCCTTCTTTGTCTCAGTCTTTAACAGCAAGGGAAGTTGCTCTCTGGGCACCCAGCCCCCTGAGCAGGAAGACAGGGATGGGGAGCAGAATGAAGACCCCGTAGTCCAAGGGGAAATGGTCAGTGACCTGCTACGCCACCTAGACACGCACAAGTCTATGGGGCCGGATGGGATCCACCCAAGGGTGCTGAAAGAGCTGGCAGAAGTGCTCACCAAGCCACTCTCCATCATTTATCAGCAGTCCTGGCTAACTGGGGAGGTCCCAGTTGACTGGAGGCTGGCAAATGTGACGCCCATCTACAAGAAGGGCCGGAAGGAGGATCCGGGAAACTACAGGCCTGTCAGCCTGACCTCGGTGCCTGGGAAGGTTATGGAGCAGATCATCTTGAGTGCCATCACGCGGCACATACGGGACAACTGGGTGATCGGGCCCAGTCAGCAAGGGTTTATGAAAGGCAGGTCCTGCCTGACCTACCTGATCTCCTTCTACGACATGGTGACCCACCTAGTGGATGAGGGAAAGGCTGTGGACGTTGTGTACCTGGACTTTAGTAAAGCCTTTGACACCATCTCCCACAGCATCCTCCTGGACAAACTGGCTACCCATGGCTTGGATGGGCGTACTCTGCGCTGGGTAGGAAACTGGCTGGATGGCCGGGCCCAAAGAGTTGTGGTGAATGGAGTTAAATCCGGTTGGCAGCCGGTCACAAGTGGTGTTCCCCAGGGCTCAGTACTGGGGCCAGTCCTGTTTAATGTCTTTATCAATGATCTGGACGAGGGGATTGAGTGCACCCTCAGTAAGTTTGCAGATGACACCAAATTGGGAGGGAGTGTTGATCTGCTGGAGGGCAGGCAGGCGCTACAGCGGGACCTGGACAGGCTGGATCGATGGGCCGAGGCCAACTGTATGAGGTTCAACAAGGCCAAGTGCCGGGTCCTGCATCTGGGTCACACCAACCCCAGGCAACGCTACAGGCTTGGGGAGGAGTGGCTGGAAAGCTGCCTGGCGGAAAAGGACCTGGGGGTGTTGGTTGACAGCCGGCTGAATATGAGCCAGCAGTGTGCCCAGGTGGCCAAGAAGGCCAACGGCATCCTGGCCTGTATCAGAAATAGTGTGGCCAGCAGGAGTAGGGAAGTGATTGTCCCCCTGTACTCGGCCCTGGTGAGGCCGCACCTCGAGTACTGGGTTCAGTTTTGGGCCCCTCACTACAAGAAAGACACTGAGGTGCTGGAGCGTGTCCAGAGACGGGCAACGAGGCTGGTGAAGGGTCTGGAACACAAGTCCTCTGAGGAGCGGCTGAGGGACCTGGGGATGTTTAGTCTGGAGAAAAGGAGGCTGAGGGGAGACCTTATTGCTCTCTACAACTACCTGAAAGGAGGTTGTAGAGAGATGGGGGTCGGACTCTTCTCCCTAGTAACAGACAACAGAACAAGAGGAAATGGCCTCAAGTTGCGCCAGGGGAGGTTCAGATTGGACATTCATAAAAATTTCTTCACCGAAAGGGTTGTCAGGCGTTGGAACAGGCTGCCCAGGGAAGTGGTGGAGTCCCCATCCCTGGAGGTATTCAGAAGACATTTAGATGAGGCCCTAAGGGATATGATTTAGTGGGGGACTTGGTAGTGATAGGTTAATGGTTGGACCCGATGATCTCAGAGGTCTCTTCCAACCAGAACAATTCTATGATTCTATGATTCTATAAGATGTTATGTTTGCTGTCCGTATCAGGCTTTTAGATTAGACACACACAGTCTCTGAGCCAAAAGGAGATAATATTAATTACTTTCATTAATTGCCCTCATGTTTTCCCATTTTGTACAGGATGGAAGTAATCAATAATTAGTCCTAAGCAGCTGGAGAAAATCAGACTTTCCTCCCTCCCCACCATTGAATCTCTAACCCTAAAACAATGTAATATCTGTACATGAAAAGGAAAGGAACCAACACGAGTGACAAAGGCTGTCAGGTGAACAGTTACTGAAGATTGCAGGAGTCAGTTGACTCTTTCCAGCTATGGGCACACGTGGCCTGAGGATATACTGATGTGGACAGGTGTCAGCTGTTAACCTAGATAAGAAAATATCCTACGCAAGCTCTCCAGACAAGAACTTGAACTGGAGGTAGGATTCCTTCCTTCTCCCTTCAAAAGGGAGGAAAGGAGGACTTGAAGAGATTTACGTGAAGAGTTGTGTGGTGTCGCATGTAACACCAGAAGGATAACACCGAAATCCTACTCTTGAGCAGACTCTGATGCAATCTGACGTCTCAGTTTTTTTAACTCAACTAGAAGAGAGGTCAATACCAATGGCCAAGTGATTTCTTTTACCACAGTTGTAGCTAAATGGACATAAAGAACAAAGTTGTGAAGAACAGATATTTTTGTGGGTTTGATGCCAAAAGAAACAGTCTCATAAATAGGTATGGTCTATTACTGTGTGTTCCCCACTAAATTATTGAAAGATGCAATCCATGGTCTTTTTTTCTGGTAGATGCTGGCAGAGGCAGAACCCTTGGATATGTTGCCAGACTTGAGGGTTGTTTTTCTTAGCGCAGAACATGAAATTTTTAGAGGGCCTTTCCTAACCTGTCTTTAAGAGGAAGGGATGAAAAAGGGAAAAAGAAGGGAAAAAGGAAAAGACAAACTACTGCCAATTTTAAAGATAATAAATCAAACAGCTCAAGCAGTGAAAGGAATCAAGTTGTATCCAGTCTTATTGCTGGAACAGAGACAGAGTGTCTTGTTGAGGCAAGAGAAATTGAGAAATTTTCATATTCCTGCCTTCAAGTGCAAGAGCTACCCAGCAGTCCTCAACGTTAGTAAAGGCTAGTTTGGAAGAACTGTTATTGTTAGTGTTTTTGGTTTTGTTTGGGTTTTTTTCCTTTCTTTTTTAAACATATTCTGTATACTCTTTCATGGAAACAAAAGCCAGTCTTACTCTTTTATGAGCCTTTAATATTTCAAGGTCTAGCTCTTCACTTTAACCTATATATTTTTGTAAGTCTGGGATAATTTCTGATGGTTTCTTTAAATTCTGAAAAGTAATTTATTTATGTACCCTCATTAAAATTCATATTTACTGGAAAGCCATAAGAGAAAGACAGTTCAGTTTGTGCGGTTTATAGCCAGACAGTTCTCTTTATGCTGTCTTAGTATTGTGGGTGTTTAGTATTTCAGCTCAATATTTTGTTCAGGGACAAATTCCCATTTTTCTGAGTTCTTTTCAATATATAGTAAAATGATTGCTACAAGTAATATAAAGAGATGGAATAGCAAACCAAGGCCGCACAGCTCCATCAAAGACACTACTATAGCTAAGCACTGTCCGAATTCTAACATAGTCAGAAGTTGAAGGCAAACAGACACCTACCCTTTCTTAGAAAGGAATTAATTTTCAAAAGCGATGCTTACCATGGTCGCTGAATAGCAGCTGTTTCCATTTCTGTCTTTCTATTTCTGAAGCTTTAAATCCCAGTACAGATTTCAATTCTTGTAACACCCTCTTAGATTCCTGTCTCTCTCGTTCTTGTCTCTCTCTTTCTTCCCGGGAAAAGCAGTAAAAATCTTCCCTTCTGTATTCATTCTCTGTATCTGAATAATCAACATATGCTTCCAATTCCTAAAGAAAGAAAGAAAAAAAATTTTGATCTTCACCGTCAGTGTAGACCCTGTCCTACAATCTGACGCACAATCAAGTGATTTCAACACAAGTCAACAACAATAAAAAGATGGAGCCCTGTTTGAGCAGAGCCAGTGGATCCGATGCTGCTCTCAGTTATATTTGTATAATTTTGGAGCAAGTCCACTCATTGAAAGTTACCATTACTGCAGTCACCTAAGATTTACTTTCATACACAAGTATGATCAAATGATATACCTTGAAAATGGGAGTCCATTTCCCCATAATTACAGGTGGAAATAAGCAATGCTGATGCGGGTTTTTTTTTTTTTTAAATTTACATCATAAGCAATTCTTCCGCAGTCAGGCATCTTGCTAATTTAACTTCTGTAAATCCTTATTAAGAGGATGTTGAAATAGCAAACTCCTCCTCCACTTTTAACTATATTGGCTTACAAACATGAAAAAAACTGAACTCCATTTATGTACAGCCAGCCAGTAAAGTTATTAGTCCCAGCTCTTTGATATGGAAAAAAATCTAGAGAGAATACACGTGGGGTAGGCTTGGGAAGAAGGTGAAGGAAGGAATAGAGCGGAGCACGATTGTTCAGTCTGCTTTCAGAAAGCATCTGCCACTCAGTTCTGGGATGGAGGTGGCCAGCCTCTCTTCAAGACAGCCCAACCATCCCACAGCAGTTTCCCAAACAACACAAAACTGTTCAGTGTCACAGTCTGTTTTAGGTATCCAAAAATGCAGAGATTACTCAAACTGAAGACAGGCTGGTTTGTTCTGGAGCCTGTCACTTTTGCAGCAACGTCAGTTCATCTAACAATATGCAAGTAGCACTCTATTTTATATACTGCCTTTTAGCAATTCACTTTTTCTGTATTACTCTGACTTGTGTTGCTGCTCTCCTTTTGTTACTTTTTCTAATGATATATATGAGAAGAAGTGAATGCTAGTGCTCTTTTTTCCAGGACGGGGAATACCTCCCCACAGAACAGCAAAAAGGAATATATATCATTTTTTTCTATAAGTCCAATTATGAAATGGCACCTGCTACCTACTTGATCTGTCTTGGCAAGACAAGAAGGTCACTGCGCAAGCAACTAAAACAGGAATGGATACAGCAAACAAGCCCCAATTATTATTTTAAGTGGTCCTATTTTTTTTTTACCTGCTCTTCAGGGATTGGATCTCTGTTTTCTATGTATATGGCAGGCTGTGTTAAAGGTACTGTAGTACGCTGTAGGTTGTCACAGGAAACTTCAAGTTTGCCTTTAGGGGGAAAGAAGAAAAGGGATTAAAACAAAAGAAAAAGATTGAGTGTTGAATGATGTTTTTGACTCACTCAGATGGTGTCCAGGCATTTTCATTAGGTAGGATCGGCACACACGAAAAAAATGGTGAGAAGGCTGGTTAGAATACATTGAAACAGTGTGTGTGTTAGAGAGCACTTAAATAACTTAGCTATTTTGATATAAGCTGGGTCTGATGAAACTCATCTTGAAATACTTCAACTAACAAATCTCAAAATTTTTATAGACTTTGAAAACCTGCAGATGGCAAGAAAAATTGGTAAAACCAGAAAAGAGACTTGGTGCCCAAGTCTAAAAAAAGAAGGAAAATAGTAAAATTATAGGTAAATCAGCTTCAAATCATTGGAAAATACTGGAAGAAATAATCAAGCAACACTTACAGGAAGCTATTTGGAAGGTAGCAAGGAGATAAGTGACAGCCAGTGTGGGTTTCTTGAGAATAGAAGATGTCAAATCACTCCAATTTCTTTTTCCAAGGCAGTAACAGGTCTTATGAGTAGAAAGAAACCAAAGACATCCCGCATTTTGTTTTCAGTATGGCTTTTGACACGCTGTCATGACATACTCATAAGCAAAATGCGTAGGCCAGGAGAAGTTGCTATTAGGTGCATAGAACAGGCTCTTGGATAATCACAGTGTAGTTACCGTTTTCAGACAGGAACAATATATTGAGTGAGGTTGTGTCTCAAGTCCAATGCTCTTTAATATTTCCAACGGGTGAAAGAAAAGTGTTTAAGCCTATTAAATCTGCTGACATTGGGATAATCTGCAAGGATACTGAAGGGCACAATTAGAATTGACAATAATATTGGAAAATCAGAGATACAGCCCAGGAAGAATTGGGTTTCAGATACAGCAGTTTGGTGACAGTGGCTACACATTTTTGTGCTTTGGAATAGTCAAATGCACAAATATATGACAACTGACTGGGCAGCACCACTGAGAAAAAGATGTGAGGAGCCTAGTAGTCAACTATACCCCACTGCAAGCAAAAAGCCGACTACATATAGTACATATAGTACATACAAACAACAGCACTGACTGTTAAACACATGAAACTACATTTCTACTCTGGCACTGATCAGGCTGCAGATGGAACATAGCGCCCAGTCTGGGGCTCCTTCATTCAATAGTGCGGACCAACTAGAGGGAGTCCAGAGGAAAACAGTGGAAATGATCAGAGGACTAAATAAAGTATAGCCGTCAGGGAAGAGCTGAAGGATGCAGATTCATGCAGAGAAGACAGAAAGAAACATATTAACTGTCTTCAAAAAATGTAAGGGCTGTAAAGAGGAAATGAATTTCCACTGTGGGTGGATCAAAAGTACTGCTTTTGAATTGCAGCAAGAGATACTTATATTCAGTAATAACTTTCTACTGGTAATGGAGTTAAGTGCTGGAATAGATGCCTCGAAATACTGTAAAATGTCTCTAAAGAGAGGTTTTTGGGAACAGGTAATCAACATTTACTCACAAACACTAATTTACCCTTGAGAAGGGAAATGGGCTAGATGACCTCGCCAAGCCGCACCTATCCCTATTTTCAATTTCTAATCTATGCATTGAATATTTAGGGATGGTATTCTGAAAGCAGGCAGTTCACATTAATGACAAATTTTAGTGGTGCTCAGTTACCTGCTTTTGCAGACAAGGAAAGTATGTAAATCCCTAGTTGCTTGGGCTGAGCTAAAGATTTGACATTCCCGAAGTACCTAAATGCAAAGTGTAAAAGAAAGGTGAAGCATGTAGTGAAATTTGAAGTAAGTGGAAAACTGACATGAGATACTTATTTTATAAATATCAAGCCATTGCATATGTCCATTGCATAACTCCGCTTTGGAATAAAAACATTTTAATAATAATAATGACAGCAACAATAGAAATATGCTCCTGAAGGTATGAAGACAAATTTGGAAGAGTATATGGAAGTTACCAATTAAAAGCTTGCCTTCCCAAATCAGAGGAGTAAACCAGCTGCTCTAATATGTACAGACTGCTCTGTTTTCCACCCATATGGGATGATACCATTGCTGAGGATATGTTTCAAGATCATGAATTCACAGTGTTTAGCTAAAACTGCTGCTGCTTTAGTTCCTCTCCAGTGGATTAAAGGACTGCAAGATGGAGGAGCTTGCAGCAGAGTACTACGGCCTTGCTCTTGTAAATATCGAAAAAAGTTGTATACATTTGCAAAGATAGAGACAGTTTAAAAGGAAAAAAGATGGAATTTAAACAGTTTGAGGGATGTTATTTCAAAGATCATTAAAACAACACTGTAACTAGCCAAAAAGGGCATTCCATTCTGTAAAATTAGCAGCAGATTACTACATGCTTAAACTCTCAAGGCCTTAAGTGGTAAATCACTTTTATCAGTGACGAAAAAAGCTTAAAGATTAAAGAGAAGATGGCTGAAAGTCTAGAATCAGCTCATGTTGGAAGTGAGCAAAGATCTACATACAGATCTATGGTAGATAAGTCTATCATTGCCCGATGAACTTAAGTAGAGGTGAATTCCCCTCAAGGTGCTAAAGCCCCACTTGCTCTCAGGCTCTGTTCTGGATCTGACAGGATCAGCGACTAACAGCACTGGTTCTAGAAATACACCAAGTCTGTAAGCAAAGCACCCAAATGGCATTCACTAAAGTAACCATATACTATAATATATACTAGTATCACCCCCCACGAAAGGCTGATGGGAGTGTATGAACGGTCAGTCAGTTAGACTTAAAGGCTTTGCTTTGATAGAGTTTGACACAATGCACTATTTAATGTAGCTGTAAGAAACCTGCTTTGACACAGAACGATTTAGGGCAAGAAGCATGCAGTGCTCGCTGAAGGAGACCCATCTGTTTATACAGAAAACAATCAAAGGTATGCAAAACTGCTCTGAAAATAAGTGATAGGCAGCGACGTAGGATGCCGCAACCAGGATAGCCTGCAGCTCAAAACAGCTCTTTAGTCGTCAGAAACTTTCGACTCCTGGTTCAACAACAGCAGTCTGATGCTGGATGGAGCAATGAGTTCCCAGTTTCTTCCTCTCTGTGGAGCAACACAGGCCCTTTGCTGCAACTGCCGAGCTGAATTGTCCTTCTCATGGCAGGAAACCTTCCCACGCTGAGAGCAGTAGGAACCCAGAAGGACAAGCAAAGCTTCATTTTTGCTCAGTATATAAACATGGTAAGAACGAAATCCAAGCAAACAGTAAATTTAAATACTGGATACATTTTTCATTTATAGATGAAGAAGCAAAAAAGACTTATTTTGTTTAAATACTAAGCACAATTATGAGATACTGCTAAAAATATTTACCAAATATACACAGCTTTTATGTAATTAAAGTTTTCCTCTCAAAACTGGGTCTAAGCCATCAGAAACAGCTCCCTCTTCAACAGTGTTCATAACTGACTTTGATAATGGTATATTCCCACTGCCCTACTGGTTGAACTAGTCAGTTGAACTAAACATCTATTGCAGCAAAAGCGCTGGGCATCCACTTAGACACAATGTTCTACTACCACGGGGTTCTCGCTACAGCTCTTGTCAAAAGATTCATTTAGTTTTGGATAATAGTGCATAAAGACAAAAGAAAGATGTGCTTAGCTGTTATGTTATTTCAGCAGGAAGATATCTTCTTCTAAAGAGCTTTCAGGAAGCATTGAAAAAACCCCGAGATAATTTAATGAAGTAATCCACATAATCATGACCGACAGGCCAGCTGTTAAGATTTGTAGAAAGACAGCAGAAGAATTAGACTGGATTTCATGCACAGCTTGAAAAGGTCAACTCACAGAAGCCGGACCACTTAGAAATATATCAGGAAAAGTCAAATGCAGTCAGATAAAAATAGTTTCCAATGACCAACATAATTTAAAAGTAGCTCCTGTGGAGTAATTCAGTAAACTTGTTGCAAAATAGAGATTCAACCCCAGCGCATTTCCAGGAAAGTCACTGGGCAAAAGTGAAAGTGAAGGATTTTTTATTTTTTATTTCCCACGTAATCCCTCCCTTCTAGACCACACAATAGGTTATTTTTGTACTGAACTTTAAAAGGAAGCAAGTTATAATAAAAGTGCCTGCTGTGAAATTTATACACAAAGTAAAAATAAAACTAAAGTAACTAAAAATACTGTGGCATGCAGTCTAGAAAGAACATTTAAGGAAAGGGGGAAAAAAACGATCAGTGGAACTGCTGAGGGCATCAACAAAACGCAACAGGGTAGCACATGCAGATGTATCAGACTCCATCTAATATCCTCATAGGTTGTTTTACACAGCACTGAGAGGGAAGTTGTAAGACCGGACTATCAGGCAAAGTACGCACAAATTTGGTTGTACTGCACGGAGCCCGCATTAGGCCTCCCAGCGCTCCCAGTTCTGATGTAAGCACGAACAAGGTCAGCTTGCACGCCTCTAGGCCCACAGCAATATTCATCCATCTACTGGATATCCCACCCATGTATCATTAAGATCTTAGCTCACTACAAATTTGGATTTCTGTAGGTAACTTGCTGATACCACAAGTCATAATTTTCCTAATGCAGTCTCCATTACCAGCATTATTCAGATGCTGGGCTGTGCCTTCCTAGGACAGTTGAAAAACTCCTGGAAAAAAGAAAGATTAGGAATTATAGGTTCAACTCCATGGGCATGGAGAACAGCATGGGTCACTAAGGAGAGGGACATAAGGCAAAACTTTGGGATATGCTGCTCAGTATGACTTCTAAGCACACGGAAGATTATCTCCCTCTCTCTGAGAGCAGGTAAACGAGTATTATATGCTCAATACAGCCTCTACAGTTTAAAATGTTCCAGGAAATGTCATTGTCAAGAAAGTTTCATGACAATGCCATTGTCATTTCAATTAACTATGTAGTTTTGATGCAGTAAATAAATGAAAATCTCAGGGATGATTTATCAAAATCCTACCCCTTCACGTGTGATTCACCAATCGGTCTACACCTGGAAATGTAACAATCTGAATCCACAGGTCTAACAGACTGAGTTAACGCATTTGTATTTTTTGCTGAAACAAAAGCTTCAAGGTCATCACAATGAAAAAGTTTGACATATGTATATAGTTTTTCAAAGTGTGTGGTTGTAAGACCTTCTTCAGCTGAAATTCTGATACACGGGCTGAACGCTGTCTTTGATCCATTTCACCATGCCATCTCTAAAGTGTATCCCATTAGCTGCTAAATTAATCTCTCGCATTTACCTTTTTTATTTGGGTTTCTTCCACTCATTTTTTCCACCTGAGAAATGGCTTCTTCCCAGCAGCTGTTGCTTGCCTGGATATGAGGCTGAATAAACTTTAGTTTTTGTTCCAGAACCTGATGGGCTTCTGTTGTCAACTCAGGTGTCTCCTTAGTGCTAACAAGTTTTTCAAGTTCATCCTCAAGAATTATTACCCTAAGTGAGGAGGAGATGAACAGACATAAGTAATAATAAATATTTCACTTCACCATTCCTTCAAGTATTTCATTTAATATCCTGTTATTTTCTCCAAGTTTTAAGAATCTAATTCAGCCAACTCCTCAAAGATGCCCCAAAATTTTAAAAATAAGATCCTTTACTCCACATCAAGATACATTACTCACCTGCATTCATTATAGTAATTCTTATCTGTAAGATTAAAGGAGTAGGACAGTTTCAACTATTTCACCGAGGCAGTGACAAATCTTTAAAAGCATTTACTAGGTAGTTACTATGAGCTGAACTTTCTTATAAAGCATTTGGTATGTTGCAAAATCAATGAAAGGTAAGTATGTTTTCAGATTTTTTCAAAGGAGTGACAAAAGCGAGGCAAGATCTTCACGCACTGCTTAGCTTTGAATTTTCACCAGATACTTAAAGAATACCCAGGAAACAATATCAGATTCCATACTGAACGAAGGATCTTTGACCCCATACTATGTGAAGATATGCCTGTGATTGCAATGACTATACATATATGCCTTTTTTGTTTTTAATCTGGGATACAAGCTGACAACCCAAAGAGCTCAAATCTGAAGCCTTCTTCCTACGGGCATATTCTCTGAATTCATGTGTAAACTTACTCATTGAGCAGTGCCTTGAGATGAAGCTGCAAGCTGCGTACCGCTGTCTGGAGACTGTTCAGCTCTCTTGACTTCTGCTTTGTTCTGGTTGGCCGTTCAAAACCCGACTGGTGCTGAGTTTCAAAGTACCGATAAAACTCATAGCTTCGCTTAAGCTCCTCTAAGCAGGCAGCATGTGTGTGAGGTAGGCCTTGAGTCACATCAGACAAGATATGATGAGGCAGCCGTTCGGGGGAGACCAAGGGCTTGGGGGACGCGTTGGCTGGGGAGAGGAGCAGCACCAGCCTCCGGAAGAATTCTGAGCTCTGCCCTACCCAGAGCTGAAAGAGGACCTGCAAAACAGGGTAGGGTTAGCTCTGTGCACCTGGGAACACAGCCAGCCTCCAAAGTAAATGTACAGATACATCATGGAAAAACATTCCTCGGCCAGCAACAGGAGCTCTGAAAAACTGTGAAAATCCACTGAATGTTTTTGAAGGGTGTCCCAGACCATGTGAGGTTCAGATCTTGTGAACCTTATGTGACTGTTAATTCTTTGATGAAAGATATTATATGCAATTATGCTCAAAAGGTTGTCAGAGGCCTAAAACCTCATATTCTCATCAGGCAGTCTCATTATTTGCTATAATCTCCACATACCCTACAGCTCATAAAGGGCTGCCAAAATTCCAGTGGCAGCAAAGACATTTTTTTCCTTTATAACGCCAAGCTATCGTTTCTGTGATCTGCTAACTACTGCACTGCCCCACACCCAACCTTGAAACGCGAGTCTAATTGCACTGCACTTCAACAAAAAACATGCTACATCTGAAGAAAGCTGAGCTGCTAACTTAGGGGTTTTTTCAGCCAAAGTGAGAAATTTCACCAATGCCACTAAGGAGGGAAAGGTCTGTAAGAAAGTAATTGATTGACAATGTTTTATATAGTACAAACGAGGTCAGTCAATCTGGGAGCAAGGAAACCCACAATTTCGATTTCTTGAGAACTTCCAGTGAAATGAAAAGCACTGTTTTCTCAGTTTAGAGAAGACTGTTGGCTTAGTAGACCATGATAGAACAGTAGTGTCTTATATCTGTAAAATGAAAAGGGAAGGTTATGACACTTTTCTCTGCAATACTGGTCCTTATTAAAAGGGATCAACTGTAGGTGAGTATGAGGTGTAGTCTGAAATCTGTCCCCAAGCATTCCAGACCAAGGAAGACAAAGTAATTACCATCATGCTTTTTTCCGCCCCCCTCAGCTACAGGATAGGACTAACAATTCACTTGTTCTGAGATTTTGGATCTATAGGATTTGTAATAATATATTTACATCTTTGTACTCATACTACTCTGGACAAGTGACAGTTTTTTCCAGTGTGCAAACAATCAAGAGCAAAATATTCAGGACAGTAACACGAAAACTTAAATGCCTTCAGATAGATGAGGTCTGATATACCCAAGGATATATCAAAAACACTTGGATGCAAACTGATAAAATATTCCAAAAGAAAAAAATAATTCTCAATTTAAAAAAGATGGTTGTGAGAAGAAAGAACACAGAATGCTATGAAATTAATTTGGGGCACACATGCAAGACTGTAATCTGGCTGGGTGCTAAAAAAAAAAAAAAAGGCAATCAAATGGGCAGCAGTCACCCAAATGTCCCTGAAGGTGTGGTGCCCTGGATAGAAAGTCAAGAGCTCATGCTATAATAAACACAAAAGAAGACCAATCCCTTCCTCCAGACATAAGGCAAAAGCAGCGAAAAAGTAGCACACAAAAGTTGTGAACTTCAGGAATTGAAAATAATAATCCAACACCTACCTGAAAAAAGGCACAATGACGAGAGAAAAGGAAATTCCAAATATATTTAGGATGGCAAATAGCTTGCTCTGCCAATGACTTCTGATGATGTTTACTGACATTTAAACTTCACCCAAAACATCCAACTGGCTCCCCTCAGCTTGAATCAGTATTTTTTTTTAAGCCAAAAATTTTCACTATTCAAATTGGTTTAGTTCAAGGACAAGGTAGCCAAAAGACACAGGCTACATTTGTCATAGGGCCTAGACATGGGCTTGAATGAAAATTAAAATATTAACCAAATCTGGATACACGTCTGTATTCTACCTGTACTTTAATATAAAGACAAGTTCTCTCAGATTAAAAAAAAAATGAAGAGGACTGCACATAAATCCAGCAACACAGTATGTCCCAAGGTTATCGAAGTATATCTATTTTATCATCTACACAGGAATCTGCTTAGGACTGATTTATGTTAATTTAGCTTGGTTCAACTGCACCACACCCAGCCTACATCACTGTTACCAGTTAAGGTAAACTGAGATTTACTACCTGTGAGCTTAACTGTACCCAGAAAGCATCCCAACCAGTTTAACTAAACCAGATTTCAGTTAAATTACAGCAAATTGCAGGTAAACAAAGACTTAGCTTACAAGCTTGGGCAACTCTGACTGGCTTCTTGCGCTTAAAAAGAAGTGGGTAAATAAGTGGGCTTGCATGGTTCAGCTAATGAAAAGGCAAGAAAAAAATCCCAAAAGCTTACATCTGATGTAGCTCTTAGTTTACAACTAATTAGACAAAGCCTCAAAGCTTAGCAACCACTATTACTGGTAACATTTACTGTCAGAACAAAAGAAGTCAAGGGCTAGGAATTAAGTGAATAAAATGCAATGAGAGCCAATTCCATAAAAACACAAAAGTCACATAATAATGGATTTTTCCATTTAAAAAAAAAAATGTTAAAAGGGAACTGCCTCCACAGAGAACCACTAGTGTAGAATGCTTGCATTCAAATTAGATCTTCTTTCCAATTGCAAACATTTACTCATGCAAATTAAAAATACTTAACATCTCAAAACAAAATAGATAAAAAGGCCATTATATGGTTGTCATTCTGTTCAGTTAAATGTTTTTCAGAGATCAAAGAACCACCCTGGCTTATGGCAGCAGGGGTCCAAGCTTATGATTTCTACTCCTCAGCGTAACTAAATGCAGCTATTCCCTTTGGCAATTACAACTAATTTATATCTTCAGATGTCTCTCTTTTTATTCAAGTCAAGAGATTAGCTAAAAAAGATGTAAGTACAAATCTGGAAATCATTTTATTCAGCTGAGATCAAGTGAAATGAGAGAGCAAAAAATCATGTTTAAGGAGATCGATCAGGCTGGTTATAAAACACTGACTTGGAATTTACATGATTTGCAGAAAAAAATCCTAATGTTGTATCGTGCAACTTCTCTTCATCTAAATGCAAAAAGAAACCACCTAAATGCCAATAAATGTAGAAACACATGACATGAGACTGATTACATCTCGCCCTCAGTTGACCGTGTTACTACAGGCTAGTATGTATAAGCCACAGGGCTTCATGACAATGGAAAGAGATTTTCACCAGGAGCCTGCGCGGATGCGCATGTCCATCCAGGAGAGGTTACCTTGAGCGCAGGCAAGCTGAAGCCATCGGTCAGATTGTGCGCCTCTTCTTCAGAGACCTGCTCTTCGCTCAGTCCCAGACCCAGCTCCTTAAAGGGGACTACACAGATGTAGCTGGTCACGTTGTCACTCTCCGAGTTCAGAGGGTAGGTTTAGCTGGAGTTAAGGCGGTTAACAAAGCAACTTTTGCATTAAACACGCAGAAAAGGAAAAAAAAACCCACTTAATAAGGTTTCTTTTTCTGGCAATTTGTATGAAAGCATATATGTTCCACCCAGATCCACCTGAATCCTGTTTGATTGAACGTTTTGCAATCCTTATTCAGAGCACAAGTTTTAAAGGCTCTTAGAAGGATGAGAGATAAGACACTGACAAAACACCTACGTCTAAATACAAACACACAGAAACAAAACAGATTGATGAAAAATCCCTGCATCTCTTTCAAGTGAGGAAAATATCTTATCTTTAAATATTAAGTTTCCAAGAAGTAGCTCATGTCAATCTTAAACCAGAAATCATATATTTAACAGAGGAAAGAGGAGAGCAATCGTGCAATTTTAAGTTTCAAAGGTAGCCTATGTTATAGACCAAACTCAGGATGACGGGAATTCCCTGCGAGTTCTGTCTGCGGAGGCACCACTCAGAGATCTCTACAATAACTGCTCTTTGACATTTCAGATAGTACCGTGAAGAACAGGAGATCCCAGACTGTCATACCATTAATTTTATTGATTATGTTGCTGTAAGGCCACCGTGATCTTGGCAGGAACAGTGGCGAACTGTCATCTACCAACACTATTCAGCACATTTAAATTCTGAGTATGAAAATGTACATTTCCAATCCTCAGAAATACTGAAAAAGTAGGAAGCAAGCACAATATAACTGATACCAGAAGACAGATAAAAATAATTCATAGACTAGGCAGATTTATTTTAAAATAGCACTTATTTTAGGCTAACCTCATGCTGGGGAAGAGGGAGGAGGAACAGTTCAAGATTTCTGCACGTTTTGGATAGTTACCCAGTCACAAAATAGTAAAATTTGCTTTAAAACAGAAACTTACAACTTACAGCCATAAGCACATTTGTTCCACAGAAATATATATTAAAAAAAAAAAAATGTGAAGCATTCATGAAAATAAGGCCTTAATTTAAACTATGTTTTCTTCATTTATATTTTGATTTACAAACTGAACACTCTCATCTCTTGGGGCACATAAAGCCGATTAGAGCACATAAAGCACCTGTCTCTTGTCCAACTAACGTGTCCTCTGGGGAAGCTACAAGTTCCACCCACTTTCACTCCCAAATTTTCCACCTGCTAAATTCGCATAGGACTGAACTCGTAATAGTGATTTGCCCAAGAAAATTTTTACCACTTGAGTAGAAGAACATTGCATAAAATAAAATTTCTGTGGCCCAGGACACAGCGATACTAAGTGTCCAGGCTCTAATCAAACAACTACATTTCTCCCTAATTTCTCCCCTAAGTCCAGGAAGAAAGAAGCCTATTAAGTGTTCTCCAGAAGCATGAATGCAGATGAAAACCCGCAAGGCAAATCACTCAGAAACACAATATATCGTTGCCACAAGCTGCTGCCTCACATAAACGCGGTGTCTATTCTAAGTTAACCTGATGGCATGCCCAGCAGATGGAGCACACGGGATGAGGACGGTAACTCCATCAGAGATTGAAAAGTCAGGTCAAAGCCCTTCAGGACCAGTTATCTCAGAGACTAATTATATTCCTTGTTAATCTTTTCCTGCAACAAGACATTTCCAACAGCATGAACACCACAAAAAGCAGTTTGGACACATGTGAATTTCTAAGTCATGCTAAAAAAAAAATTCCAGGGAACCTCTCAAATGTTTGGTTTGACCAAAGGAGCCACTTATGGATATTACGTCACAGCTTTGGATTCCCTGCGGACTCCCACGCCTCCTGCCTTGCCCTCCTCTATTGTAGCCCTCCCACTCCCATTTCTAGGTGTTAGATAAAAGCAGAGAACTGACCCCATGCCCCTATTAGCTTCCTAAGGACTAAACCTTTAGAAAGTTTAAACACATACATCACATACACAAACACATCTCCTTCATGCGCTTTGCTCTAAAACACAAGTATTTTTAGAGCTAGTGTTTTCTATTAAAGCCAAAATACAGTAACTAAGCTTATGTTAGTTAAATTTTTCTATGCCTTTGTGAAAATACTTTATTCATCTGTTTAACTTATATTCCTTATCAGCTTGGAAGAAAAGGCAAATCTACTTAATAATAAACTGTCACATCCAGAATAAAATATCTGTACAGTGAACATCTAAACTCTGTCAGGAGACTAATATTATTTACCTGTAGAAAAGCAAGAACACTACTGTACCCCTGCATGTAACAATTTAGCATTAGTAGGTTGCTCTTCAAAAGCACATTCCCATCTGAAGATCCAACAGGAAGGCCTCACAATATCCCTGAGAAATCCAGGCTGCTCTTTTATAAAATTCTCACCTGCTCACCAGGCGGGAAGGGATGAGCAAAGCATGTGCTGAACTGGCTGCTCAGCGAAGAAACGTCACACTGAAAAGCTCCCAAGCATCTTCACTTGGACCTTCCAGCACCGGATTTCTGATTTAGGCTTTTATGACCCAAAGAGTGTACTACTTTTTGTTTAGCTTTCTGTTTCCTTGTGTGAGCTTTCTCTTTCCCAAGTTAAAAAGTATGTGT
The DNA here is from genome assembly GCA_009819775.1 of Phoenicopterus ruber ruber. Classification (NCBI taxonomy): domain Eukaryota; kingdom Metazoa; phylum Chordata; class Aves; order Phoenicopteriformes; family Phoenicopteridae; genus Phoenicopterus; species Phoenicopterus ruber. Next base: position 52,164,348 of record CM020215.1, on the reverse strand, counting down.
TTTTCTAACATTTCATGATGCAATAACTAAATTTTTACAGAGGAGAAGGAAAAACTTTTTACAGATTTACTAGAGGAAATTTGCGAGTTTCCCTGAGCTCAGTGCATCTCTATGTATTCTATGCATTTTGTATCCATTCCGTCTTAACGAGGTAAGATATCACTCAATTTAAAATATTTATCCCATGTCTGTTTATGCCTTGCCATCAGAGAATGATGCATTACACTTACAACAAAATTAACGTTGCTTGAGTTTATATGGTCCAACCCCCAGGTCCTAGCTATCAATATAGTTCAATGGAAATGGAGTATCACGCCATGTTGCACCAGCTGAGGATGAGACTATTACCACCATCCAGTAACAGAAGCTACAAAATTTCCTCCATCCAGCTTGAATATAATTTAATCAGTGAATAAATCATAGATTCCCATGATGCAGAACCCACAAGGCTCTTAAGTATAAAATATTAAGCAACTAGAATGCCAACTGAAGTATTTCTTGAGTTATTACACAATTTGATGGAGTGTAGTGCAGAAATTTGTTGAGCTAGTAGTGACTGGTCTCACAACATCCTATAAATACTTAACCCAAAGTGTCTAATTTCTAGTTTAAGCTTTCAGCCATTTCATCCTGCTATACCCTTATCTTCCCGATTAAAAGAGAAATACTCTTTTCTCCCCTCTGACTTTTTCTTCTATGATTTTGAGCAATGAACTCTTCTCAATATGAACAAATCAGAATAAGAACAGCATGAGAAAATGCTGAATTGTTTCTGCAAGCACCCAACTGTCATTTCACATAAAATGTAAGGAATATGACTTTCCATCTCATGAAATATTACTGGTCCACCAAGTTTGATATAAATATCTGGTATCAGGCTAAAGTATAATTGTATATTTTTTCTATTTTACATGGGAACAAATTTTAATTAGGGCGGTATTCATTTGTTCTACTCACTGAAGGGAGCTGTCTAGCTAAAAGGGGACATGCTAGCTGCAAGCAAAAAGGTGACAGCAAAAGTGACAGTGATTAATTGGAAAGTGTGGGACCTGAGCATGACGTAAATGGTATAGAATAAGAGGTGGATACTCTCCTGGTTTCGGCCGGGGTGGAGCTAACTTTCTTTCCAGCAGCTCCTGTGTTTTGGATTTAGTGTGTGAAGAATGGTGATAGTGCACTGATGTTGTTGGTTGCTGCTAAACGACCAAGGACATTTTGCAGTTTCCCAGGTTTTGCTAATGTGCAGGTGCAAAAACCTGGGAGGGGTAGAGCCAGAATAGTTGATCCAAACTGGCCAAATAGAGTATTCCATACCATAGACGTCATGCCCAGTATAAGTGGGGGTCGGCTGGTGGGCCAGTTCCCTTCTTTATCCCTTTTTTCGTTCATTCGGGCCTTTTTGTTTGTTCGTTCATTTGTTCGTCTGTTCATTCCCTCTCTCGCTCTCTCTGGAACTTGCTGTTCTGGGATAGCTGGGGGGGGATACCCCTGCTCCCTGGCTGCTGCTCGGGACGGGCTGTATCGATCGTTGGGTGGTGAGAAATTGTGCATTGTTTGTTTTATACATTCTATTATCCTTACATTTTATTATTATTATCATTATTAATATATAATATAACAATTATTATATTTTTCTTTGGTGTCCTGGTGAACTGATTTTATCTCAACCCGCGAGTTTTCCTTTCTCTCCGATTCTCCTCCCCACCCCACTGGGGAGAGGGGTAGTGAGCGAGTGGCTGCGTGGTATTTGGGCTACTGGCTGGGGTTAAACCACGACAACTTCTAAACTTCTAGTCTTATTGAAGTGATTAATGATAACATATCGGGTCTATGCAATTTGTATGTCCATGAATAAAACTGTGAATTAAGATTAATTCTCTGTAACAGGTTCATCAGACAGATTTCCCTCTAACGGACTTGAGATACACATTACCATAAAAGCTTCATTTGCTGCAGATATTTTGGTAGGAGAAATAATACTGATGGCTATAAAATCTACACTTATTGGATTAGCATAGATCAATATATCCCTTAACATTGAAGGTGTATTTACTAATTTATTTTTACTTAGTCACTCATTTATGTTTACAATTAAGATTAATACTTAGATTAGCCAGCTTTTAAGACTCAGCCCAACAGTTACCAGCTCAGCCCCTCAAGTATATTTTCTTCCTTGTCTCTCTTGAAGTTATACATAAAGCAAGTAGCTTAAGTTCAAAGCAGTTTCCCTTTGGCTTCCAATAGGATTAGTCTTACTGATTCAAAGTCTGAATTTGAAGTTTATCTCAGAAATAATCAAATACATTAAAGTATATGTTTAGCAACCCACTTAAGATTACTAACAAAAAAATCTCTCAAGGCAGTGTAAAATAAAGCAACAATAAGCTTTGCAGTTTGCATTTGTTGACAAAATGAGATACAAATCTATAAATGTTTTTAAGATTAATCATTTCTCTATTTTACTGTATAGTTTTAAAGGTGTAGATTTAAAACAATGTAGGTTTGAAAATTCACAGTAGAATTTAGCTCAAATGTATGTCTGTACAACATCATTCACCAAAATGACTTTTTCGGGGAAAAAAATGCCCCATTGAAATAGATGTTGCTTATTTCGGAACACTTTTTTTGACTTAACATTATGTACATGCAACCTGTCTTAGAAAACAGTTCCTACAACAGGCTGTTCGACCGATTTTGTTAAGCACATATAAATGCATATTTTCGAAGTAGAGAAAACTATCGCCCTTATTAAGCCATAAATGAGTAAATTGACCTTGTTGCAAATTATTTTTGAAAAGGACATTCTGACATAGTAAGCTGGAAAAATAATTCAGCTCCAGATATTTCTATTAAGTTCTGACTATATAACAATGTTTTAAATGAAAGCTTAACTTAAATCAAAGTATACCTTTTACTACATTAGTAAATTTAATACCATTTTCTATATTACTTTAACCATTACATGTAATAATAGACATGTCTCAGTTCAAGACATGTTTACTGTATCCTTAAGGCAACAATTATCTTCACTGCATCATAAATGTCAATCTCAAATTTCTAGGTTCATTGTAAGAAACACACGGATAAACGCAAATAGGGCATACTTTGCATTATCATCCTTTTGTACCCAGTGAACCACTTGGGGGGCCAGGTCACAGACTAGGACTTTGTTTTGATAACTGGACATCACACAGCAACGATCTCTGAGGTCAAAGGCTCCCCACTGTTGTTGAATGACAAGTGTCATGCCCACGTAGCAGTATCAACTGAATACCGTCAACCGAGGAACCGTAAAGTGGAAGTTTATTTCCCATTGATACATGCACATAAATGTTTCCATGAAATGCACACTCCGTGGTTCAAAGCAGTGCCTGTCCTATGTATTCGCTCACACTCTTAAGAAATTACTACTTCCTTATTCTTCAAAGAGAAAAATGGCCCTAAAGAATGGTCATCCATCAGTTAAAATGGAAGTAAGCTTTCGTCTTTAGTGTATTAGCTGAGAAGATTCAAATTTTGCTGCCCTTGAGACTAGGAGGTGATTCGCATATTAAATTCCTACTGAAAATTGTTCCAAGTAAAAATAATTCTGCTTTTCACTTGCCTAAATACAGAGATACATCCGCTCTGCTACAAAAACACAAAGCAATATCCAGTAAAACAAAAAATGTTTATTTGAACAGTATTATGACTAACCAGGGAACATAGGTTTGCGGGTATTTTTATGTCATTTGTAATATTAATCCAAATTTTAAATATTTGGACTGTTTCTCTAATATATTTTTCTCCAATAAAAGCATTTTGTTTTGCTGTGGCCAGTGTAAATCACTAATAGTGCTACTGGATTCATGTCTCTCACATTGCTCAGAAAAAGCAAATTTCAAACAGCAATTCATTAGTTCATACTCAGATAACCTAGAGGAGTTAAAGTCGAGAATATCTTCTGATTTTGTGCAAAGCAGAGCTTACTAAAAAGAACTGTAAAAGTCAGAATTGAGATCTCATTTCCAGACTTTGGATGGAAGTTCCTTTCCTTTAAGTTATCAACATTCCTTTCCTTCAATTTATCACCTCACTCCTTTATTTAATCTCTCTAATTCCTCTTTCTCCTTGCTGTAGGCCAGATTTCTGCTAACAATCTGATGACAGACAAGGGCATTAAAGTTGTCACAAGTGGCAGCTGTGAATGCTTTCGACATGAAGGAATCTCTGGCCCCTCCAGCGTAAGAGTACTCTTTAACTGCACAAGGCATTGGAATCTATTTGAAAGACGCTCCTTGCCATCAATGCCCATATAATACACATAACATTTTCAGCATTCACGGTATGTGGGGAAAAATTCAAACTAAGGCAACTTGGAACTACCTTAAAGCTGCTCTTAATTATCCTGGTGGGGAGGAGGAATCCTTTACTCATCTTCCTTACATTTAAATTCCTTGCTTTTAGTTTTCATGCAAAGCAGAGTTGGCCCAGCCTGCATCTCAGCTCACACACTGCCACTGGTTTTGCCACTACGTTCTGCACAAATATAATGCTTCTCTTCCCATTTTTCAAGAACCTCTCTATATACACACAACTTCAGTAAATTTTTGGCTATTTATTTCTGCTGGCCCTTACTACTGTGATATCTGCATGATAATTTGGTATAACGGAACTTCCATCTTAAACATTTTTCAGAGACAGATATAAATGTCAAATTATCCAAAGTAAACAAAACTTTCTTCTCTCCCATTCCTTAGTTTAAAAGCCATTCCTTAAGTTTAGTAGTTACAAAACCAGTGGACAGTCTAATGCACACCGATATCGCTTGAACCTGCAACCTCCCCAGCCACAGCAACAATCTACACACCTGTCATAACCACTGCTGGACTGACTTCCTTCATGTTGGGGGATATTTGGGAAGGCCATGTTAACTGATCCCATTTTCAGATCTCTCGTCCCATGTTCCTAGAAGTGATTCTTGATTACTTCCTAGCTAGGTGTCAGTTGCTCTTATCAACATGTCTGAACCAGTCAGAGTATTTTCTTCCTTCTTTACCCAGCAAATACACCTTATTCCTCAGAGCTAAGGGCGAAGTCTTGAGCCCAGAATGAGGATGCCCATCCCTACACAAGTAATTATTTTGCAAACAAATACTCATTTCCTTCAAAGTGAATGCACGCACTCATAGCCTTGTGCGTGCCTCTGTGTGTGTACATGTCATCACTTGATATATCCATCCATTTGCCAGGCAAGATATATTAGTCGAATATTATGTTCCAGGAAGACAAAACAAGAAATTTGTCATGTCAGATTTTCAACACTCGTGTTACAACCAGCTTTTGTTTCCCTGCATGTGTTTTTTCAGATCAGGAACATATCTGTTTTATTTTTTGCTATAATACAGGGTGAAGACATTGTTATTTCCTATATAGTCAATAAGTACAATAAACATCGAAAAAACCCTTGTAATGCTAATGCCATTAAAGAAACTATACGACTCATCAAAGAAATACAGATGACGCCTCCTAAAATGGAATCTGAACAAAGTGTTCTGCTTTGATTCAGAGTAGAAACTCCTCATTCTTAAATGAGCCTTTTGGCTAGTTAATGTAATCGGAGTTTCACCCAGCTTGTCTCAAACAGGGTATCAACTTACCTTTGAACACGGGGCCATCAAGTGAAAGGCCATATTGTTCAGAGGAGAGGGTATTTTGGTGCAAGGGAAAAAGATGGCTAAGAGGAATTATAAAACAAAATCCGGAAGGGCTCTGAAACACATTATCAGTACTTACACCAAAGGCACGAGAGTAAATAACTGGGACAGTGTTTTCAGTGCACAGAATCTTACCTCACACTGCACAGTACGCAAAAAGACAAAAATTTTAAGAATGTTCCAAACCAAGCATAAGCCCCAATTTACTATGCTACCTTTTCTTTATCTTGTTTAGGTATGTCATTAGATATTGTATGTTTCTAGACATGCTGACTCTAAATATTGGCACAATTACAGGTAGGTAACATGGAGTATTTGAACTCGTGGGTTTTTACAAAAAGGATATTTTTTCAGCATGTATAGAGTAGCCAGTCTTGAAGCTCGAAAGTTGGCTCTGACAGATCGATACACGGCCTTCCGGAGACCAATAAGATGCTGACTAGGATGCTGTCCAGCTTTATTAAATGGGCAAGCAGCACTGACCCTGTCAAGCAAACTTGAAAAGTAAAATGTGATACAACTGTACAGATGTCCTAAAGTATTTTTAAAAGACAGTACATCAGATTTTTTATTCCATTACTTAGAAAACCTTTTCAAACCACTCAGTAACTGTGAGAGAAAAAAAAAAAAATCCATCATATCAATGATATATTTAATCAAAATTTTAGAGAAGCAGCCAGGATTCTTCAGTAGACGGCCTGGTGCTATTCTCATGTGAGCCATGGCAAAACTCCTGAGGACATTTGTTTTCTCCGAAGTTTTCCAAAATGACACACTAAGGGTAGACAGGCCATAACATTATCTCTGATCCCACTGTGAACTTCGGAAGTTTTAACACACAGATATTTAACATATACCTCTTTATACGCAAATTTGTTCTTTAAATAATTTTTGCAGAAAAAATGTGCTACTACATATTGTTTTTCATGCAAAACACTATATTTTTTCAACCATCTCTGTGCAGAATCTTCTCTAGGTCAACAGAAATATTATTTGAGTGGCGACTTAGATTTTATCAGTCATGCAATGAATGACAGCTGTGTTTGTGGGAGTCTGACAGCTAAACACATGAAATGCATGAAACTATACAAGCATATTTGAAAACATATTTTGGTGTCCACGTATTCAGGTGAATACACCATTTAAAAGCAACTGTGCCATTTGCCTATTAGGATATACTTCAGAATGGCTTTAGAACTGTAAGAAATTGCCTCATCTGGAAATAAACTGAATTGTGAACTGGGTGAATGTTAAACATGTCTGTGTAACATTAAGCTGTAGAAAAGGGAAAAAAGATTAATATCCAGTTATATCTATTCATATACAGTCCGATGCCAAACCTATGACTGAGAGACTAAAAATAGCCTAGGTGGACAGTTCATCCATCCTACTTGCTGGGACTGTTTTTCCTAGAATTGACTCAGGAACGGACACAGCGCGGACAACAGGACGGTGAATTGTGATGAACTGTTTGGGTACTGGGAGCCTGTTTCTGCTCTTACCTTTCCCAGGGCACATTGAGGAGGTGATTTCATGTCAGAAGTCACTTATAAAGGAAAAGCATACGGGGTACCTGGCAAGGCTGTGGTGGGTTGCTGCATTGGTAACTCTTTCTCTAGCCCAATTCCATCCAGCTGAGGAGCTGACTAAACCAGCAGACCTGACCCCGCCAGAAAAACGTCAGTCCTGCTGCATGTGCTTAGCTGGACCATGCTGCACATTGATCGGGAGGGGAAATAGCTTATTGCCTCCGCTGTCAAATATGAAAAGCGATGCAGCCCACCCAGTGAGCAAGGCTGGACACACACCAGGATGTTAAATATGGTTAACATGAGGAGGTTCAGGCCAAATAGCAGTATACTGAATACGCTAGTTAAAATACCTTATTAAAATAACTGCATACCATTTTAAATTATATGAGTGATATTAAAATGGTTTATATAACAACTCATAAAGCACTTTAAAATCTGTATAAAATAAAACCAAACTGTGTTAATTTCAATTTCTAAACGTAAATTTAAAATGCTAATCTTGCCATACGCTTCACTAGGGGACACAGCATGTAATGTGGTACATGCCAATCTCTAACGTTTCCCTAGCTTTTGAAGGTAACAACTGGAAGATTTTATGGATGAACTCTCACATCAGGTTGTAGACTCAAGCCCTGGGTGAATTGTCAGAAGCAGGCTCAAAGAAAAGGAGCAAAATTCTTCTACCATCAAAAAGAGAGAGATCTATGTTCTGCTACAGTGATGTAAGCATTTCCAGCTCCTATACAGAACAAATATAGCACAACTCATGCACAGCATGTACTGCCAGTATTCAGCAAAACAAATTGCTTTCCTCCTGGGAAGGTTCATTTCAGTGTTTTTTGTAAAATAATTCTTCTTTATTCCAGTAATCTTAAATTAGTATAACTTGCTATAAATATCTATGTGCCAGACATGTCATATCCCCGACTTCCTAATGTTCCATTTATCTTCTACATATTTTAATTGGACTTACAAAATGTTATCAGCTTTGCGTATCAGCCGCAAATAGCAAGAAGAAAAAAAGGTTAAGGGTGAATTTCTTCTTTGCTACTGCTCCAAACTCATTTTACTTGTAAAGAACAGTGACTTATTTCTCCATTAATCTCACAAGCCAAATTTTAAAGAGGCTCTCAACTTTTAATAAAGTTTTATAGACACATTAATAAAAACCTAGTACTGCACTCCAACATGAAAGTGGTTCTATAGTGATGCTATATACACCAATATGTGCTCGTAGAGCTTGATTCTAGTTTAAAATATAGTAGAAAGGGAGCATTTTGGAGAAAAGCTGATTATTTCAGTGACAGACAAGGAAATAACTACTTGCTGCTTATTGCTGCAGCCTTTCATTACGTATTCCTACAGTTTTCATTTTATAATGCGCAAGACAATGGCCATACTTTCATTACCCAGTGGAAATTCTAGGCTGCAACCCGTGATCAGGCTTCATTTATCTAATTGCAAATGAAGCAGTTAGATAGAAATACTGCCATTCTGCCTGAGCAGAGCACTGCCCTACCTTGGCTACACAATTTCTGTAATCCAAACTACCCTGGTGAGGTCTCGGCCACCTCTGCATCACAGAGCTTGTACCACACAGACATACCTGAAATGCCAACAGCAGCGTTAGACACTTCTGAAGGCCATTCTGAAATCAGAATATCCAGTTGCTTTTGAGAGCAGCTAATATAAGAGAGGCCTGACAGGGTTCTTAGTTTCTTTTCTAAGTGGCTGCTGTGGGGTTTTTTGGGCGGGAGGGGAATAAAGGCAAAACGATGCTTGAATTGTTTAAGCATGTAGCAGTCACTACCACAGAGTAGTAAACCTGTGAACCAGAGGACAACTGACCAAAACGTCATCAAGAATAATTTAACATTTACAGAGACAGTCAAATATCAATTAATGAGGGGCAAATAGGGTAGAATAAAGCAAAACCACAGATATTTCAAAGCATATGTAAATTAGCCTATGAGAACATAGCAACGGATGGTGCAGTGGGGAGAAAAACCAACGATGGAACACAAGGAACTTCAGGCCAAAGCTGCAGACCTGGGCTTGCCATATCAGAGTTTAGCTAAGTACAGCCAGCCCAAATCTGAACTCAGTACTATTTAAATGTCGGCTTCAGTACCTTTCCATTCACAACATGCTTAATGCACTGTCCAAACTATGCTGAGCTAGCAGTATATTAAACCAGCAGCATACATATCGGTTAACGGGGTGCTGTGCTACCTGGTTGAAATCCCATTCCTTCAAGGATGTAAAATGACCCAAGAAGATACTCATTAACTTCTCAGATGCAACCATTTCTATTGCCATGTGACTCTTTCTGAACAAGCGTTACGACTTTGACAAGGTTACTACAGGAGAACATACTAAACTTGGCTCTGCTGAGGTTTATTGTAGCAAAATTCTGGAAGAAAAAAGGGGTGACTAGCTTTTTGGATCACACATGAAGTGCTATCTCAAGCAAAGAATTTCATGGTGCCCTGTGCAGCAGCATCCCTTGCATATGTGGATGCAGAAAAGGACACTCTGGCTTTAGAACTTCCTCCGGGCTAAACCAAACCAAACCTGTACAGCACTGACTGCGTCATACTGGACAATCGTTCCAATGAGGATGCTGGCACAATCAGACTTCTCCCACTCCATCCATACTCCAAAGTCTTTTGAAAAGCTTGCCAGAGTTTTAAGTAAAGAGGCTATTAGATCAAGCATCAGCTTAAAGACCAGTCTGTTTTTTGGTAATCTGTTATCTAAGATATGTAGCAAAAGAACAAGGCACCAGCAATTTAGACATTGACCACAAGTTCATTTGCTTAAACTTAGGAAAAAATCCAAATGTTTTTCTCATCTGTAATTTGGACAAGCCCTAACAATAATTTCTTTTAAGAACCCGTTTGCAAAGATAAGACTGCCTATTGCTTAACTATATGCTTCTTCAGCAAAAAACAAACCAAAACAAAACACATAGCTAGGCAGACTGAAGGCACGCTTATGCATTCCAAAGGGGGAATGAAACATTTCTTCAATGAAGCATACTGAAGGTATCTCAAGCTAGGAAATTAATTCAAAATGTTAAGTCTACAGTTTCAAGCATGCATGTAAAAACATGTGCCTGAGCGCAGCGTAGTTGGTCTGGCATGAACAAACAATTTCTTGGTGTACACCGGGGAATTTTTATTGTTTTTGAAAGAAGCTGACTGGATTTTAACTGTTGGCATTTCCCACCTCCTTTAACCGTAAGTCTAACTGGCACAGGTACATATGTAACCACAGGTTGTTGCAAGGGAAGAGCACACACGGCAATGAGAGTGCACAGAAATGGGCCTGTTGGCACTGGGATCATTGCATACACTGAGCATGTTCTGATGCCCTTTCACATAGCAAATAAGCAAAAATTACCAAATAGCTACAAGAGCTAAATAACCAGGAACACTTTCACATCCCTTAAGTGGACGAGAGGCAAATTCAGCAATAAATAATTTAAGATTCTAAACATCTCACCAATTGTATGCAAGAAAAAAAAGTATTGTAAACTTTTTTTGAGGTGGGACATGACCTTTGATGGTCTTTGCTGATTGCTGTGTTCTCATTACTTCAGACTGATATTTGTTAAATAAAAATAGAATGGTTTTCATGTCATCTTGTTTTCTAAAAGATGAATGATTACTTGCAGGCCAGTTTATTTACATAGATTTGGTAATATAAGATACAAAAAACCCTTGAAACAAACAATCCTCTAAATGACTCCCCAAAATAGTTAACTAAATTGGTTCAAAATCCATTTCTTCATGTATTTCATTGCTAGCAGAGCATGAGATTTTAAAGGCATACGAGTTGTGTGAGACTTAATTCTCCTTCAGGATGCAGGGTTTTAACACTGAGTTGTTAGAATTCATACTTTTAGTATGAATGGCAATAGTACTATTTCATATAAACGAAAAGCTCTAAGTATTATGTTTTTCAGTAATTCCACTTGTTATGGTAGACAGCGTAACAAGACAATTTTAGAAGACGTCTGGCTTGAATGGATCTGTGTATTAAATAAAGTGAAATACAGACTCACAGGGTAAATCCTCTGGAAATGACTTCAGTCTCTTGAATGAGTCGTAGAGCTTTCCTCACGAGATTAGTAAAAGCTCGGCTATTCGCCACTGTTTCTTCCAGCTGGATGCAGTATTTTCGCAGGGACATTTGCAGCTTGGCTGTCCTCCATGTGCCCCACACTCGACAGGCTGCATAGACAAGCAGAACGAGTCCCCACAGCAGCCACGACGATTCCTTCCACCACGAAGGAAGCATAAGCAGCGCACTTACAAAGGCAAGCAGCAGCGAGACATCCCTGCAGACAGAGAAAGTACCATCAACCACAAATGCCTGAGGTCAAACAAGTGGGAAAATCACAAAGCTTTCGGTTACATTTGAGATTACGACATCTTGTTACGGGGCTTTTATGTAGGTCCTGAAGGGAGCTGTAAACACCGAAAACTACTCTTAGTGGCAGATTTAGATGTATACGTACATGATATTACTTGGTCAGTATACTCTAAGGAAACATTTATCGGGCTTTTTTATGGCACGAGTAAAAGAATAATGTACCACTTTGAAAGGTCAGTTTCTCTTACACATATGACTTTAAAAAAAAAGAAAAGAAAATAGAAAAAGAAGAAGAAAAAAAACCTGACTACTCAGCATTATAAGCCAGGGTGGGTCAGAATTGGAATATCTGTACTTCCAGGTTCAAGAGTACAGTAAGGAAGGGCATGTTTCTTTTGGTAACAAAACCCTCAAGTAATGCCAGCTTTATTTTTTCTAGATTCTGACTCATTTAACTTGGACACCAACACACCACTAGTTTTCAACACATTTTTATAAAGATGGCTTGAATAATAATTTTAAATAATTTGGCAGCTTTTGAAAATCCTTAAAGAACAGAGTTACTAGCATCTCAGTTCAGTTATTTCTCAAGGACATTTAAAAAACTTCATAAGGCTGTCATTTTCATCTAGAAAAATTCAACAAAAATAAGTAGCTGCTAGAAAATACACTGTGTTTCATATATAGTATTATAGTTGCAGTTTTGTAAAATTATGTCTTCACAGAGATGGATGGGATATGGGCTGCAAGGTGCATAACAGCTTTAATTTTTCAGAATTTTTTGAAAGAAAAATATTCACTTATTCACCCCTTAAAGCTGTGTATCCTGTATTTAGTTTTGGAAGTATTCACAAGGAATATTTTCCCATTTCTAAAATAAGACATAATCTCTGGGTTTTTATTTTCTGGACAGTTTTGTGGTCATATTTCAACAAGCTTTACAACTGTTAACTCTTCAGGGCTACTGACAGGTTTCAGTAAAGGTCTAGGGTTAAAATATTCCAGATACGTAATTAAAAAGGGCAGACACACAGTCTGTAACTTCCTTGGTACACTAACAACAACAAAAAAATCACACACACACAAAATGAATCACAACAATGATTCTGGTCTGGAATTTCAAAGACTGGAAGGGATTTAAGAGCTCACTTTGTCCATTTTCAGTTTCTGGTTAATCCAGATTGTTACGGACAGACTGAAGAAGAAAATGGAGACTCCACAACCCACCCAGGTAGCTATTCCAACTCATAAGTATCTTCAGAGTTCAAAAGATTTCCCCCAAGTCCAATCTGAATCATTGGCAAATTAATCACATTATTTTGCCTCATATCCTTCACTTTCTGGACAGAATAAATGACAGCTGATAACCAACTTCTGTTAACTGCCTTCTACACACCGTAACACCTCTCCATCCCATCTCAATTTTCTCCATTTTGTCCAAACAATCCTAACACACTCTAGTGTTTCTGAAAGATTACATTTTCTAAACTCACTGTTCTTGTTCTTCTGCTCTGGACTGTCTCTAAATGACCTATGCCTCTCCAATTGTGGCATCCAAAACCAGATGCTGTAGTCTAACACAAGGCTTAGGGAAGCAGACAGAAGAGTAAAACCCCCATGTCCTGCATATAACATGGACTCCAGGATGAGATTTCCCATTTTTTGATAATTTGCTGACTCTTTCAATTTATGCTCTGCAACAATGTGCAGATCCTTTTCTGAAGTAGCACTGCCTACGCAATGATTCACCACTTTGTGTTTGTTAATTTGACTTTTCCTTCCCAAGTGTAGCAGTAGACACTTGTCTTTATTGACTTTTCTATTGATTTCAAGATATTTCTCCAATTGGTCAAGCTACATTTGAACTCCATTCTGCCAAAATACTTAAAAACTTGGTGTCATCTGTAAGCTGAGCAATATTCACCCATTTTCTAAGTGTACTTCATCATCCGAACAGTTAAACAAACAATGAATAATGCTGGGACCAGGACAAACCACTGGAGAAATCTGGTTCAAAAGTTCTCTTGTTTGACAGAGACAATCAGTAATGACATATTGGGGTTTTTAACCTGCTGTGGTTTTAGAATAATTCTATCTATTTTCCTAACATACACACGAAAACATAGCACTGGGCTGTTTTATAAGATATTTTTATCTACTGATTCCTGTCCATTTCTGAGCAAGTCACTCTGTCAGAACACCCACCATCCTTGTTATTTTTCAAATACAGGTAGTAGCTGCTCAGACACTGCTGCAGCCAGCTCCTTCAGTATTCTAGGGTGAATTTCACCAGCCCCTGAATGTGTCATATGTAAATACTCTTCAGTCTGTTCTTCCGGTATTCTACATCTGTGAACATTAATTGCTCCCCCCACCCCCAACACACTTTATGAAGACCACAGCAAAGAAAACACTTTCCAATTTAGTTTACGCAATCATGTCTCATTTACCAAAAGCACCATGGTATAGCTTTCGAAATTCATGAATTAAGCAACCATGTTAGTTCTTCCTTATAGCATGGATTAGGGTTTGTAAATATCCATGTATGTTCATGTAGCTATCTCAGATAAAAACTCACTCTTTCCATAAAATGCCCAAGGAAAAAAACCCCATGTTTATCCATAAATTTGGGGACTGGTGGACCAAAGACTCAAAGATCTGAGAAAAAAAGTGGTAACTTTATTGCCGCATTTTATATAAAGAACACACAACATTTTCTGTGTTTCTCAGTGAAGATAATGGTAGATACTCTCTGTACAATACCAAATATTAGGAGTTGCTAGGGAGCGTAGCGTTGGCAGCTGTCCATTTTCCTGTTGCTTACACTGCCCTGCAGACAGGATACTGGGGTCAAGGAACTCAATCAGTTCCACATCCTCCTGCAGCAGAACTTCCTGTTGCAGGATGGTACGGAGCGTGTCAAATCGAAATCCAACATCCTTACCACAAACGGGCAGGAGAAAAAAATAGCCATTAGTAAAGAATATGCAAATTCTTAAAATTAAGTTAGCAGAACAAGGAAAACACCCAGGCACTCTACTGACAATCTGTTCCCAAAGACTACAGGAATATTTCAGATATAGCACAAGCAGCTACTTCATTTTTATTAAACTTGGTTAACTTTAAAAACTCACATAGTACCTAACAGTTCAGACTTGCAGGATGCATCGTGCTGACTTTGTGATCTGACCTAGATAGTAACAATACCTGGAAACATGCCACAGATTATGCCAATATGTATTTGCGTAAGAATCAGAGAGGTACTATATCTATTAGAAGATCATTAATAAAACAGCAAACACTTTTTTTTTTTAATGTCATGACATCATTTATGTCATTAACAAACAAAAATTAGAAAGAGAAAGAGAGATATTACAAATTAGTTAACAAAAAGTCACCTGTGGACACTTAATAACAGTAGGGTCAATGCACTGGACTCAAGCCCCCAGCCGAGGCAGTGAAGTCCTCTCCTGCAGGATTCTGTGCCTTTCCCAAGGGAACTCAATCCAAACATGAAACAGCATGGGACTCTGAGGACCTCACACTTGCTAAACTCCAAGCAAACTTCAGGGAGTTACTTGTGGATTTGATGCCATGATAAGCATTTGCTATTTTTTTCCCCTACAGCTATAGCTCTTCAAGACAAACACACAGCTCTTGAAGACAAATATATCCATCAGAGAAGCCCCCTGAAATTTTAATTTGCATACTGCACCAAACTATAATTACAAAACACTTTAAGTTAAGAATGTCATAACAAAACCCAACAAACACCGAACACGTGCATCTTTGCATCTAGCTAGATTACAGGAGGGAAAGGAGAATATTTCTGTAAAACCCTTTAATAGAAGCTGTTAACAGAAATACATTTCACAGTACAAAATCTGTTTAGTTCTGTCATTGACAGAATGAGCTTCTTTATGAAACTGTAAGATAGTCAAAAGTTTAATTCCATACATTGATGTCACTTGAGCTAACTTGCATTCTACTTTTAATGGAAAACATTTGTTTCAGTACTGCATGCAAGAGGAAACTCTGCCCTCCTCCGATGCATCCTGTGTCATTTCAGTACCCTACTGTAGCATGCAGCAGGAGAAACACGTTTTCCATATTCTTTGGTTGTGTCTCCATCTCAAGAAAGTAAGACTAAAAAAAGCTGTTACGATAATACCTTTGATTCATAGGGGAAGAAAAAAGACAACCAAAGATCGGTAATGAGAGGTTTCAGAGAAAATTTTGTCCTCTTGACATAAGGCAGAAGAGAGAGCAATTAGACTCGGCAGAAGTCTCTGAGAAAAGGAAACCCCTAACTTCTCATGTTGCTCAACATTTTTTTTTGAAGATATGTTGGAAGACGTCATCCCTACATCATAGTAGAAAAAAAATAAACCAAAATTCTAACTTTTAGATTCTAGAACAGTCTGACTAATGTGACATTTGCAAGCCAGACTAGGAACCTGGAGCAGCTGGGTGCAAGTTAAAGCAGATCTCGGACAAGCCCAGGCTAGAGACTGAACTGGCTAGAAAGTGGCATTGCAGAGAACAGCTGTAAAGGCAGCATAAAACTATTTTTAACTATCTGGGGTAGAACTATCACCCTTCAGGTCTACCCCACACAGGCTGACTTGGGCCCTACAATTTCCTGCAGGCTCCAGGAGTAGGAGAATACAACTTCTGGTGAGGCAGATGGACACCCAACCTGCTTCTGGACTGCTGAGATGAGAGGACATAGGCAGTACAGAGACCTGCTCTTGCCTCTCCCTACAGCCAGACCGCTACACAGATGTCGCCTGCTCTGAATGCGTAACACTGTTCTGAAGCATTATAACGGAGGTGCCTTCGTTTGCTTCGCTTTTCCCAGATGCAGAAGCGCTGTGGACAGCAGTGCAGAAACAAATAGGCCAGGATGGGCCCGGGGGTAGTTCAGCCGCACCGCGTTTGTGCTAAGCCTGAGCTAACAAGCTGAAACAGAGGGGTAAGCAATACGCAGATGAAGCTCTAGAGCCTTCTGTCTTGAGCTGTGTCTGCAAGGCACGAGGCTGCAACATATGGACTTTCTCAGTCAGCGTCTCCACACTCCATTCCACCGAACGGGGTAGGTACACTGCAGGTTAACTCCTTTCAGCTTTCAAGAATTTCTTTAATTTCTCACACATTGTATTTTAATTTCTCTTCCACATTTTTAACATCGTCAAGCTGGCTACTGATATTTTTCCTGTTCTCGTGTGCCCAATTTGCCTGGCACAGTAACTCTGAAAACCAGAATATTATCTGAAGATGAAGTAAAACTCTTGGAGCCAAAACCAACAGTACAGACTAAAGATGGTGCTCAGAGGTTGAGGTACGGAGGAGAGGAAGACTTGTGGAATAGGGAAGGAAATGGGAAAAAAACCAAGTCATCACTTACCAGTCGGTGAAGTATGTCATCGTTTTTCTTATATTGTGGAAAAGGAAACCAACTTCTAAAGAACTCAACTAGTTTTGACAGGATGCCTTGCTGAAGGGAACAGAAATTACTCCAATTAAAAAAAAAAAACAAAACAAAACAGCGCCAAAAATAAATAAATAACAGCAGACAATTCCTTTATTTCTGCATTTGCTTTTCTTGTTAACTCAGACCCAAGTACCTGTAAGGAAGTTTCGCTTGCTGTGTCTGGCCTAACTTCAGAGCATGCTAAGGGAACATCTGCTTCCCGTCAGTTTGCCTGTACACAAGAGCGTGAAATAAAGCTTTCAGTAACCCCACCTATTCAGAGCATAATGGATTGTTATGTTGTACTGTTAAAAATAACTACACCTAGAATTAGTTTGATCTCAGGTTGGCAGCTACTGCATCGATATGAAAGACTTTCCCTCTCCTTGAGGATAAAAAAAGCAGTGAAGCTAAATGGCTGACAGGGACTGAAGAAAAGTAAAAGACCGGGAGAGGAACAGCCTCTCCTTGGCAGACCACCGCAGCTTGAGGACAAGGCTCTGGAGGAGTTGTGAACAGAGGCAGGGAAGAGTGACTGTAAGAAAAGCAACTGTCCCAGAAACTCCCTGCCCTAAGCAGCGCACACTGTCAGGTACCCTGTCTCCATGCTGCTTCACAGAATCACGGAATCACAGAATCACGGAACGGGTGGGGTTGGAAGGGACCTCTGGAGATCACCTAGTCCAACCCCCCTGCCAGAGCAGGGTCACCCAGAGCAGGCTGCACAGGGCTGCGTCCAGGTGGGTTTGAATCTCTCCAGAGAAGGAGACTCCACACCCTCCCTGGGCAGCCTGTGCCAGGGCTCTGGCACCCTCACAGTGAAGAAGTTTTGCCTCGTGTTCAGGTGGAACTTCCCGTGTTCCAGTTTGTGTCTGTTGCCCCTTGTCCTGTCGCTGGGCACCACTGAGAAGCATCTGGTTGTATGGCTTCCCATACAACCTAAATCCACACTTTCACCTGAACTGTAAACATAACTTTGAAGGCCACTAATTAGAGGGACTCCCTCTTTTACTCATGTATCTTCCTAAATTATGATGCATGAAAGATTATAATTAAATAGATGCATGATTTTGCTTTACTCTGCAGCCATTCAATGAAAAAAAATGGAGTTTTTCGACACACACTGTATATCTACTTTCCTCAGACTGAGTTGACAGGAAGTATTTTTCAAAATATTTACTTACATATATTTCATTAATTCTGAGGCCCTACCTCTTAATCTTCAGACTGCTGACATGTAATACAATCAAACAAAATGTGTGCCAAAAAAAATTAATGCGGAGCACTTACATTTTGTGGCACATTGTTTAAAAATTAAAAAAAAAACCCAAACAGATTGTAATAGCTTAATGTATAAAGGGTGTCTGCATTATATCAGCTTCTTCCGTTTCTCCCTCTTGTTTTTTTTCTTCCCTCCCTCCCCCAACTACAAGGTGGGAAACAGAAGAGTAAAACCAAGCAGCAGGAGCTTGGAGCTTTGCGGTTAGCCCTGCGATCAGCCTGACAGCCCTCTGAAAGGCAGCGTGACACAAGTTGGAAGCAGCAAGCCAGGGCAGAAAAGCTTTGAGTAATGCCAGAAATGGTCACCCTAAAGCCCTTAGGCTTCACAGAACAATTTTTGAAATAACTCACTTTGGTGTCCATTTAGGTAACCTGTCTCAAACCTAACTCATTTCTTTACGTATGCCTCATCTTTCTGTGTACAGTTAGAATTGCAGGCCTACACCAAAAGGAAGTGGTTTTAGGTCAGTGGAGAGACAAACCAATAATACGAGTTTCACAATGATAGCTCTTCCCGATACACAGACATCATCATGGCTTATTAGGAGGAGCTATCCCAGCCATCCACACTTCTTAAGACTATGGAATAAATCCAAGTGATTGTGTTTTGATGTTGCTCAAGGGCACTGACATGAGTTGGAAGAGAAGAGTGTCACAAACTGCAGCACTGGATTATCCTCCAAGTTTCTCGTAAAGTGGTGCAAAATAAAACAAAATTTTCCGATTACAATTTGTAGAAAATTGAGATGAACTAAACAAAAGTCCTTGCTCTGCATTTGAGTTGCAGACAGATACTTCATTTAGAAGTACTTTTCCCAGTACTTTGAAAGCAGAGAACAGAAAGAGTTGTCCATTTACTATTTAAAATTATGCCTCTTGGAGCCTACCATTTTCAACTGCTTAGCCTTCCTAAGTCCTTGGGTTTTTATCATGAACATTTAAATGTACACCAAGGATAATGGTAAACTGCTGCCAGCTGACTAAACTAGACTGTGGAATTACTGAAAAACCCCCCATACTAGTGTGCTGTGTAAGTAATCTTTTGGTTTATTTTCCATGTTTTAGTTTAAAAATAAAAATCTGAGCTTGCATAAACACTCAACAGGCATGTCAGTGCTTGAAAACACAAAACAAGACAACCCACTGTCTTGGGCTGTGACCCAGAAGAGTACAGTAACACATTAAATTATTCAGATCCTTGGAATAGTGTCTCACAGTTTGCATTCCCATTGGGAGTGTTACTGACAAGTAAAACAACTTTCAACAACACACAAGTCAGGTCATGTTCCCAATGCTTCTGGAGTATTCTTCTTACAACTTTAGAACACTGCTCAGTCAAACTCTCTGTAAACTGAGTAACAAAGATGTATAACTCCTAACATGTAAAAAAATAGCACAGGACATGCACATTTTAGGTACGTTCATTTGAATCTAAAATAAAATTCTAAGGACTATTTCTCTTTTGTACAGGATGAACTTGAAATGGCAAACTAGCAAGTACCTAAAATATCATCGTTCGCATTGGCACCTTTCAATCCTGTGCACTTCAGAAAGAAGACAATGCTACATATTAAATACCTTCCAGCTACCCAGAGCTAGCATTAAGTGGGTGGGAGCCCTAGACAAAGACTGGTCCCTCTGCCTTTCACATCAGGTCATGAGCACAGCTACTGAGGGCTAGCCCAACACAATCCTCAGGAGCTGCCTCCAGCACCAGCCCTGTTCCAGTGATGAAATATTATCACATCTAAGATGGGACAAGGTGCGACAGTATAACCAATTTAAACATTCAGATATGCACAGCAGTCTAGGAAAATGAGTGAGAAAGGAAAAATGTAAATGGGAAGAAATACATTCCTTAAAGATCAAGCAGAATTACCCAAATAGGATTTAATTCCAGAAAACAGGTCTAGGAGCTCTTGCAAACAGTGCTTTTGAGTATCAAGTAATCATGAGACCAGAACTTTAGCTGTAACTTTCTCCAGAGATTGGTACAGCCAGAAACACTGCACCTATAATTACCATGCTAAATCACATCTCTGTACTCCCTCCGATGGGAGCCTGGCATTTCATCAGCCCTCGGAACACAACCTTGAAGCACCTTTACAGCTTTTCAGCTCAATGTTCATTAAGACCATGTTCCAATTAAAAAAACCCCACCAAAACCACACACACAGAGAACTATTTAAGATGTGCTTCAGATTCGACTGATGCCTCTGCCTTTCATTAAGCCTGAACCACACGCTCTGCTTGGCAGGACAGCAAGACACAGCAGCAACGTTTCTCTCGGTCACTAGGATCCTCTTTTTTTTTCCAGATGTGTTTTTTCAGTCCCTGAAGATCCCAAACTAGATCTTTGCCTTGCCGAAATCTTGGTACATGTCACCAGATTTTATCTGCACCGGGTTCCTACTTGACTGAATACAAGAGGAGTAAACAATCTCAACTCAAAGACAAAGCAATACTGCAGCTTTTCTATTTTTATTTTAATAAAGTGTTCAAGGCATTTGTAAACTTGCTTTGCAGAACAGAAGGAAAATGATACACACATAGTAGGCATCACTCAGCATGGAACATCATCTACTCTCTGTGAGTTGCATTACACTAAGCCTCAACTAAGATCATTTTATATTAGGACTGTGGGTAGGCACATATTCAGAACTCAGAAACCATTTGTTTCCCAGACTTTTTATAATTTCAATAGACTAGGCCAGCGAAGGCTGAGAGAAGGGAAGTGATAATAGTCTCCTGTAAAAATGAGGAAATAATTGCATGGGAATGTAAATTATCTGCCTGTATGTCATAGAAAAGTTGCATCAAAGCCTCAGATCCTCCTAAATCCAGTCTACTTCACGCGTGTGGCCAGCTGCCTCTTCCTCATTCTCTTTCCTTTTGAGACATCCTACCAAAATGGGACACAGAAATCAAATAACGAAAACAGACTTTCTGACATCAGATTACAAAAGAAAAGAGTTAACGTTCCCAAACCGGTACTGCAACAGCAGCAGGAAGAACCTATGACATTTTATCACTAGAAATTACACACAGGTTTCTTCCTTATTTCCACTACCTATCCTTGTCTAGACAGAGATGAGACAATGTGAATGTCATCCTAGTATTTGTAAGAAATGGACAGCCCATTTTCACACACCCACTCCCTTCAAGTTGCAAGGCAAACCATGACAAATTACTTCTACATCTGACACAATACTGGAGGACTTGCTCCCAACACAATACAATTAAGTGTAAAATGCTTGAAGGGAAGGGAGGGGAAAAAAACAGAATACCCGAGGCTTTTAAAAGCAGTTTATCTTAATACTTTTGAGGTTCTTAACCCCATAGCACTTTTGTATTAAATTTGGTGGAAATTATATACATGAACACAGCATCATATTGCTTTACCGACTTCCACGAGTGACTATACAAAATAAAGTAATGCAGCTAACAAGCGATAGTCCATGCACTACTTCATAGTAATGAACAGATAATCAGCCAATGAAATGTCACCTTAATTTTCAATTAACAGTGGTTTAATTATAGTCTTCCTGCACTAAGCCAGAATAGGTATCTTCAATGTAAATGTACCACAAAACTGCCAATAGCTTTAAAGAGAAAATACATTTTCAGGTTGTTTCTTGAGGGTTATGGTGAGTGCCAGCTGACAATTCTGAAAAGTAAGGGTAGTGGACCTAATATTTCCATGAATACTTTTAAAGGTAGTTTAAATTAAAGTATAAAAAATTGTGAGTTAAACCCTGAATTAAATTCAGCCTTGCCTTGTGACCACTGATAGAAGCAATCATTATTACAAATGCAATAACTTTCCACATCAAAAGTAACTAGAAATCAATTTATTCATTAAATTTAAAATAATCTTACATTAGAGAAACCAGCCAAGGAAGCATGGAGACACTGCAAGAATCACTTCTCCTCCTCCCCTCAGTTAATCTGTTTCTTGGTCTCACAAATCCTCAGCACACGAGACTGGAGTTCTGTATGAAGCTCCTTCGTAATTTTTTTCTACATGATTGCTTAACTCTTTGAAAAGCTGTAAAATCTACAAGAACATGGCTGGACAGCACTAAACTTAGGGATTCTTATTATAGTATGATTATTTTTTTTACAGGCTCTGTCAAATCCATGTGCTGGGCATGCAGTGGTACTTACTGGTCTGCTTGATGGATATGCACCCTGTATCTTATCTACATGGTCATCTTTGATCAGAAAAGTGGGGCATGAGAGAAAGGAGACTGGGGATCAAGGCTGTGAAGCGAAGTGTGCAGTGCAACTGCCCAACAGATAAACACAAACTATGACCCATCTATCCATGAAGAAAGACTCCAAGAGGACTGAAGACCAAAGCAAAATGATTCATGTTTTATTACCCTGTCTTTTCAAACAGACTAATAATGAGTGTGTGAGGAAGTTTATATAGTCTATACAGAGAGTGGTTGAAATGAATATCACTACATGAAAACACGACCTACCAACACTTCTCTGAATACTGCTAGATGAATAAGCTTCACACTGCAAACTTCTAAATTTCAACTTCAAAGACTGTGCATGTCAGTCCTTGCAAGTACACCACACTATTGCAAACATTTCAAAAACCACACATTCTTCCCCCGGATCAGAAAAAAACTGACTGATGTTATCCACATCAATTCATACACTTCCGAATTCTACCCCACCTAAGATCCTACACAGAGTAGAATAGATTAAAAATCCCACAAGAAAAAAATAGTTCTGACCTAAAACAAAGGAGGAACAAGAGGGACACGTACAGAACTGAAAAAACTTCGTTGAAACAAAGCCTAACTAACCGTGACTATTACTTGGCTAATTCCTTGAAGCATCTTGAGAATTGAGTAGCGGATATATGTCAAGATGGCATTATTTCAGAAAAGAGCCTAAGAAAAGCATCAGCTTTCCTCATTTGCCATATGATCGCCCATCCACCACAATCTGCAGGAATACCTTCTGGAGATCTCAGGGCCACTCATATTGCCTATGTTTGGGAAAAATAGGATGCTCTCCCCAGTTCACTGCCAGCTAATTAGGAGGGTGGAACATCGTGGGGTAGGGAAGCAGCAGAACTTACAAATGAGAGGGAAGGAGTTGTGAAGTTCTGATTTGAAGATAGCTGAGGAGGTATAGAACAGGAATGAATAACAGGAAAACTGAGCTCCAATGGAAGGTTAAAAGCCACAGTGGGCAAGAATCAGATGACCTAAGGTGCACAAAGATGGAAGCTACTGTAGATGGTGTGGAGAGAGGAGAAAGAAATGGTAATTCTTCAGAGGCAACACATCAACCCATGAAAGCCTGGTTTGGGTTCTTACCCGTGAGGCACTGCCCACCTCAGCCTGCAGTGGCCAGGACAGAGAAGTCTGCCTGGAGGCCTCTTTTTCCTCCTGGCTTAGCACATAGCTGGAGCATGTCCACTGAAAACTCAACTCTCCACTCTGGAAGCGATAGAGGTAGGCAGAAAATAACTGCTCTTTGCATGCTCCATCTAGATGCTAAGGAGAAGACAGACTGACTACTGAATTTTCAGTATACTTGTTGCAAAGAGATTCCTACATTAGCTGCCTCAAAAGAGGAATTTCCTCACCCACACTACAGCTCCTCATCTGAGTCACATGGCCTATACACTACCAATAACAGTAAAATACTGTTTATTTTTAATAAGGAAAACAAAAAATGTGTAGGCCATAGTAGGTGCTAAATGGCCAAATTCTCAAGCATAATTTTAATACCAAAATGGTTTTTTTTAAAAATCCACAAGCCTTTACTTAAAATGATAGAGAAATAAGAAGTCTGAGCTAATCAGTTGATGATCCCTGTCAGCTGTTACTGTTAGAAAATTGCCATAACCTAAGCACAGTTCTACTATCTCATTCAGATTGATTATTGTATTTATACTTCCCAGAAATCCTCTTCCTTAATACGTTTTGTCACAGAGTAAGTGATATTTAGCAAATGAATGCCTGAGAAGGGCTGGAAGCTATAAATATTCTGTTCCAGAAAATGACAAGTTTTGTTCCCAGAATGTCATGCTAAGCTAATATAATAATATCCAGTAAATAAGATAATTTATGACACTAAAAAAAGTCACTATTGAAGTCTCTTGCTTCCCTAACTTACATAAGTACAAAGAAACACTTCAAACTGTACTGGTAAACCATGCATTTCCAAACACATTTGCAGACGAGATATGACAACTGGTTAGGGTTTTTTTTGTTTGGTTTTTCTTTTTTTTTTTTTTTTTCTTTTTTTTTTTTTTAAATACAGTAAGAGATTTATCTTTATCCCCTCTGATTTAGCCTATTTGTGAAGTAATGCAGTTCTCTTTTGAGAAGATAAATACTCAGGAACAGGAGAGTGCTCACTTTCTGGGCAGCATGCACAGTCCGCTCTTTTTGGCTTTCCACTGCTGCACATTGCTCTGCCTTCTGCGACACAGATGAGCATACTTCAAAATCTGTGTGTCCCAAATCCTGCAGATACTGGTAGAGCGGGGAATTCTGAAAGAGAGTTAAAAAAGAAAAACGAGAAAAAAAACAATGTTAAAAATCATTCCCTGTTTTCCACAAGACACAACTGTGAATACAGCAACCACACAACCAGCAAGGAGTGGACTGAGAGCAGCCCTGCCGAGAAGGACTTGGGGGAGTTGGTGGATGAAAAGCTGCACACGAGCCAGCAATGTGCACTCACAGCCCAGAAGGCGAACCGTATGTATCTTGGGCTGCATCAAAAGAAGCGTGGCCAGCAGGTCGAGGGAGGTGATTCTGCCCCTCTACTCCGCTCTGGTGAGACCCCACCTGGAGTTCTGTGTCCAGGTCTGGGGCCCCCAGCACAAGAAGGACATGGATCTGTTAGAACGGGTCCAGAGGAGGGCCACGAAAATGATCAGAAGGCTGAAACACCTCTCCGATGAGGAAAGGCTGAGAGAGTTGGGGTTGTTCACCCTGGAGAAGAGAAGGCTCCAGGGAGACCTTATTGCGGCCTTTCAATAATTAAAGGAGGCTTATTAAGAAAGACAGACTTTTTACCAAGGCTGGTAGTGACAGGACAAGGGGTAACAGCTTTAAACTAAAAGAAGGCATATTTAGATTAGATACAAGGAACAATTTTTTTACAGTGCGGGTGGTGAGGCACTGGAACAGGTTGCCCAGAGAAGCTGTGGATGCCCCATCCCTGGACTGTTCAAGGCCAGGCTGGATGGAGCTTTGAGCAACCAGGTCTAGTGGAAGGTGTCCCTGCCCATGGCAGGGGGGTTGGAACTAGATGATCTTTAAAGGTCCCTTCCAACCCAAACCGTTCTGTGATTCTATGCAAGAGGAAAAAAAACAACACAGTTAATAGCAAAGCAGCCAAAATTTTGCTTTAAATATCTCCCTTTAGTTTTATCCTAACCATAATGAAAGAGGCTGCAAGAGAGTCAACATAGAAAACAATGTGACGAGAAATAAGAATGCAACCAATTGACCTTTCCCATAGCAGTATTTTTTTCTAGGTTACTTGATAGGGTTCTTTAGCTTATAACTTACATGTTTTCAATAAATAAATTATGTATTTGGTAATATATTTTAAAATATTATTGTGTGACTCCGGAACACTTAATGACACTGTTTTCCTAAAGTTTATAAAAATTGAATAGATTATACTTTGAACCACTGCTATGGAAACAAACTTTAAAACTAGAGCACTTTTCAAACTTGAATAAATGAAGCCTCAGTGTAACCTGATTAGGTACCTACAGAGTGTTTTACAGAAATGGAAAAACAAATTAGAAAAAGGCTTCTGCTCTTTCCAAGGATGGTACTAGCACTTCTGGCAAAGGAGTATCACAGTTACTTAAGAAAACCAACCACCACAAAAAACCCCACAACTTTTTTAAGCCGCTGGCAAAACTACTAATTCACAAAAAGTCCTTAATTAAACTTCTTAGAGAAAGTATGGAATTCTGATGGCCAGAGAGTGGGTTTTCATATGTTTAGATATTTATCTATATAGACTTCTGAAATTTCTTGTTGTCATCTGCATCAGATATCTAGAGTTAATGAACTCTTATTTTTCTGTTTACATCCACATACATGGCAGTCTCTAGGATAAATTCGATGGAAAGGATATTTATGCTAACTCCAGTTCTACTCAGGACATGTAAAGAGACTTCTTTTTTAAGAAAACCTCTCAGCGACCAATCTTAAATAGCCTAGTTAGTTAGGGATTCATTTTGACCTTTGAAAAATTTTATCAACATCCCACACTAGTATGTGAACACTAGCAAACTGCACAGGAAGAACACAAACCATTTTAAGAATTATAACATACTATCAGTGAGATAACACAAATACTGTAAATAAAAAGTAAAAACTTGACAGCAAATAACGCACAGTTGTGGAGGTCTGCAGCAACGACCACCAACAGAACATCTGCTACAAAGGGTTACATTAACTATCATTAACTTGCTGGTGCAATTTGCGAAGGCGGCCCATCTACTATGACCATGTACCAACATGGCCAGATCTCAAAGGACTGCTTGCTGTACAATAAAACCTGGAAGCGATCATTCATACGAGCTGAACAAATTAACTTGTTACATCTAGGGATTTTTTTTAACCCCATCACCAAAGTGCTATTTTGATCACTCTTACCTATTTAAAGCATGCAAACTCACACTTTTGCATGCTCTGCTTGAGTTACTCACAACAGATTCAGTGTCCAGTCATTACCTGAAACTCAAACATTCATACCAACTCACAGGTACTGACGATCGCCCTCACCCACAAGGACGACGACTGTGCAGAACACTAGGGTAGGTTAATGACTCATTTCCTTGTGGGAATTTTTCCAGCGTGACAACGCAAGCCTAGCTTTTTTCCAAGTACCCTTCCTCCATGGTTGAGTACTTTTTCAAATGCATGTAACTCTAATTAAACAATGTGCTGTTCTGGACTGGCTGGAAAGAAGGTATGTTTCTCTCCACTTTACCAGAATTACTTAAGTAAAATGGAAAAGAAAACATAATAGACTAGAATACATCTCTTATTTAAGACACTGTCAAATTCGCTTAATAACTTCAGGACAAAACGCGGAATATGAAAGGATATGCGTAACGTTGTCTTCTTAAAATGGTTTTCATACAGAGCCAGGTTGCGCACTGCCAGCACACCTGGAACAACCTGAACACCCCGACACGAGGGGCTAAAGCAGGGTAGCATGGAGGTTTCGGTCAGAACCAGCCAGAATTTTCCCCATTTAGACGAAGACACATAGACAAAACAGTGGGTGAATAAAGAATGTTTTATTTAAAATCATAGTTTTGATGCTCGCTCCACACAGGCCTCCAAGAAAATCCTATCTAGGCTCTTGGCAGACCTGTCCATCATCTTGATCATCATCTTGATCCTACTTGTCACAAGCAAGGCCAGCCACCATTTGACACATGACTATTCTTGTACGTTATTGGTACTCACATCATACAGACAGCTGGCAAAATAACCCAAATATACCAAGGAGTTTTTCCGCTAGTATCTCAGGGTGCACCTCGCTTTGGGGTCCATGATGAGATAATTTTCTAAAAGCTGATCAAGAAAACCAGTCTAATGCTGTTTAGATTGGTTTCATGTCCTCAAAAATGGATGAAGGAAGGCAGAGAGAGAAAGAGAGACAGAGACTCTGCCCTGTGAAGACAGAGAGAATTAGCTAAAATCCTGAATGCTACATTTGGTAAATAAAATATTGAATAGATTTAAGAATGCCCAATTCTTCCCTCTTACTGGGTACTTGGCAACATCAAAACCTTCCATCTAACCGTAATTAGTACATTTTCTACTCTATAGAAATAATAAAAAATACACCATCTCTCCAAATGTTTATGAAACTTTAGCCCCTAGCTAGGATGAATAATTTTATTTGGTTTTGTAATCAAGGTGGAATACAGGCACCTTACTAGGTTTTACATAAACTCCTCTGATTAACTTTTTGAAGGCTTTTACAGGGTAGATTTGCCATTTTTTTATCACTGCTCAGAACTGGAAATTATTGAGTTAGCAAATGACAATTGATTAAAATTTAACTTGAATGTTTACCACATATTCCTTCAAGTAGATAAGGGTTCTCCTCTTTCAGTTTCTCAGAAAGTACCCAGGTTATTACAATCCTCCTCTAACACATTTCTCTCACTCCACATGCTTTCTCTTTCCTATTCTTTTCTAAAAGATTATTAGCAGAATTTAAGCACACATTGGAAAACCTCATTTTTTTATTAACTGAAATGACCAAGAGCTATTCTGTGACTAAAATCCCTTGTGCTATAAGTAAAACCACCATTGTTCCCCTTTCTCAATCCATTAGTAGCAGGTAAAAAGTGGGTAAAGAAAGCACTGGATAAGAATTGGGTCGAGGCCCTGGTGAAATTAGATTATTAAGAACCTTAATGAACTGATCATAAAATTCTTCCATTAAGAGGGAGGTCTCTTGTGTAGCACACTCAGCTTTACATTTTGCTCAGAAAATTTGAAGATTACACTCCTCTCTATTAGAAGTATCACTGATGCCATACATACATTAGCCTATGCTAAGATAAAAAGCACACACTATTTATTTATTTATTATATTTCATGTCCTAGATACTGCCCAACTTTAAATGACACTGACAAGCCTGTCACTTGTAAAGCTGTGTGGTGTGTATAACTCACTGAGGATGTCTCCAACAGTCTATACCAAATTCCTCCCATGACATATGTAAGTAATGGCTAGAAAATCCAGTAAAGGAATTTTGAAAAGTTGAAGGGTAGATTTTATGTATGTGAACAGTCACACAAAAGTTCCAATATTATCAAAAAATCAGAAAAATATAAATTATGCAACTACAGAATTGCAATATGATACCATTAAAATATCCTATTCTATATACTGCTTCTTGCAATACAAGAGACAGAAGTATTATACTTAATGCTTACAAAGCATTTTTCATCTTCACAAAGCTTTAAAAACAAAAATTAAATCTCATAATGTGTCTCATGTCCCACAAATTATAGCTCTGAATTTCTAGCTTATATCCTTACCCAAACCTCTCGCTCTTAAATGCCTTCTTTCCCATAAAAAAGATCACAGATATTCACATATTCTTGCACATGCACTTCTAACTGTGAGAAAAGTTCCTTGGTTTCAATTCATGCTGTCATTCATCAGCATTATCAGGCTCAGCTGTTTTCACCTGCAAATGCCATGATAACATTAAAAAAATCTACTTCTTGGTTGGGGAAAATAGGAGGGATCTGCCTTTTTTCCTCTTAAGTTTCTTTGCCCAAAATTCATGCATTCCTTTTTGCAACAGTACAACATTAAAAAAAAAAAAAAAAAAGAGAGCAGCTGATTTAGCTGATTTTACATTTCCATATATATTATAGATACTACATTTTTATTTTAAGAAATTCAGGACATATCAGGAAGTTTATCCTTGCAAGCAGTAATAGGTTGTAATTTTTAAAAAAATGTAATTTAGACTTGAGAGAAAGCTTTTATGTTAGAATGTGAGGTAAAGAGACAGCAAGGTTGTTTCAGTGGATGGCATGAAAAGGAAATTTAAAATATGAAATCTCATCTTCTTATTAATACAGCATCATATTATTCTAGAGGGATCTACTTCCATGTATTTTTGAATCTTTACTTTCAACCACTCTCAACTTAGATAATAACTAGAATAATTAATATTACTCATGTTTGACAGTCAGGTTCATTTATTTATTTCTAGTTGTCTCTGGCAGAATGACACGGTAATGAATCATTTACAAAGTAGAGAAGAAAAAAAATTTTAATAATTCAGATCATTGTTATGTCACCATCATACTACCAGTTACTGATGGGAAATATTATCTAAAGTGAGGATAGCAAGACAGGGTTTTTCAGCAATATGCTGTATTTATTTCTGAAGTTTCTTCTAAGTTTCTTCTTCTTCTAAGTCACTTTCTGAGACCACCTAGATACAAGAGACAGGCATCACATTTACAGCCAGGGCATTTTTTTATTATGCTACTTGTCCAAAATGTGTGCTGGAAATGGAAAACAGTTCCACGACAGACAGAAGACAAAATGCCATTATTCTTTGGTGTACTTCATACAGATTACACATGGAAAATCTTGTTAATAAGTGAAGCAAGGTAGTCAGAAACAGTCGATGTACTAAGTAGGAACATACTTTTTGAAAATCTTAAGAATTAGAGTTTTCTGGGGTCTCAGCAGAGACTGACAACAAAAAGACCACATCTTTCTATGACTTTTCTAATTCACTACAGTCATACTGCAAAGCCATTCAGTTGTAACTAGACATTTATAGTACAGTATAGGTTTATATAAGCTCCCATTTCCAGAATCCAGAAAGAAAATCCTTTCCTCCTCATTCATAACTCCCTGAGTATATTTATTTTAGATCCATACTACTAAAAGTTATTTCACTCACATACATATGTTTAATTGCAACTCTCCTTTTTTCATTGTTGAAAGTGGTTGAGTCTCATTCTAAACCCAAGATATATTATGCAGGATTAAAAAACAGTTCACTAAATTAGTTTTGTTCTTTAACCCTTTCCCAATTCTTATTTTAATGCCACTTGCCATACAGCACTGACTTGGTTAGGAAAAAACATCACCTAAACTTAAGACTAAACATTGTGTTTGCAATTCTAAGCCTACAGTAAAAATAAATACAAAAAAATCAAAACCAAGCCAAACATTAAAAGGTAATCAAACATATATAACGTTGCCTACTGCTATGTGATGGAAGGGTTGTTACAGTAGAGAATTCCCTAGCTTCGGAAAAGAGCTAACTTTTGATAGATATCTACTCAAATACTTACATCTATTGCAGCCTTGCAAGCACAGATATTGCACTTTAATATGTGAGGCATTTTGTGCGTATTCTGAGAAAAACCTTTGCAATCACAAATCAGATTAAGATATTGTAGCTTTCATAGTCTTGTTACAATAGCAGCTGAAAATCAAAGCCACACCCAAATTATTTTTGCTGATGCATCATGAAGTAAATGACTCAGGATTTCTCCATTAGAGACAGGGGCTTCCCACACCCAATGTTCTTTACTATGATAAAATTTACTACCTAGTAAACCCCCACTCTAGTTTCCAACCATAGCTAACGGAGCAGATTAACCTTAAAAGTAATATTTAATGCCATTGCACAAAATAAGAGATTTAAAGATCTCTTCTTAAAATATAGATATGTTTTTCCAAAGCTGAGGTTTCCAATATGCCAAAGACACTGTGGGAGCTTAAACCACCTCCAAAATAACTACTGGTTATGAATTATCAGTCAAAAAAAAAAAAAGATTAAACATTTCTGCCACAGTGACAGCAAAGGCTAAGATATGCAGAACAGGTGGCTAAACTAGAACAAAATAAACAGTATTGAAATCTCCCCCCCCACCCCCCACCCAAAACACAGATTTGAAGAAGTTGAGCTAACACTCACAGACAGCGCGATCTTTGTCTCTTGGAAGAGGGTATTCCATTTTTCTCTTCGGTACTGCTCCCATGCACTTGACAGAATCTCGCCCACCTCCCCGTTTCTTTCCGCTTGTCCCTCCAGGATGACCCGAGCCGCGGACGAGAAGCAGCCGTCAGTGTAATTGCACCTGTGCCCCTGCACAGGAGCATTTTCCTGACGGCATCTGCGGATGCAGTTTGAAACTTCCCAGGACTGTGCGATTTCTCCTGACTAATGTGGCTTTCTAACCGGGGGGAGGGAGATGAGGATGACAGATTGCTAAAGGCTTTTAAAAAGATACTGCTTGAAAGAATTATTGCACATCGATCTTACATGCAGCCATTAATAAGACTTTCCAAGCAACAGTATTTAAAAGCCTTGGTCATATTCTCCTGGCTGGTAACCACCTCCTCCTGTGCTCCAACTGACAAAGAGCCAGGCGCTGCCAGGGCTAATAGTAGACAATGACTTCAAGGCAGCGAAACAGTAATTTAAATTTCCTATTCTGTTTTCACTGCCACAGGAGCACAGACCTTGGTTTCCCCAGTGCTGCTGTATCATCTGATTTAGAAGCAGGCTCCGAGAACTACTTTGAAGCCAATAATCTATTACTGTTCCCAGATATTTTCTGGTGCACAATATATATCTAATTCTGCATGCATCCATGTGTCCTGAAGAATTATGGAAGTTTTATAGTCTGTGTATAGCTCCGTATCACTGGATCTGTGACATGGGAAAGCTCTGTCCTTTGCATTTGCAGCAGGTGGTTGCACATTACTGCCATCATGGAAAAGTCTTAGAAAGAAATATTACGGACTAAACAAAGACCTGAAACTCATTGGGAGCTCTGGATTATTTACCCGTTCAAAAGTGGACCTGCGAATACAGGTGAAAAGCTGAGCAGGACCTTTCTGACAAGGGCAAAGATGAAAAATACCTGAAAAACTGAAAGTTAAAGTAGTAAACATTACTTTCCCCAGAGGACAGGGTAACAGGCCAGCCAGACTCTGTACCTGTCGCGTTGGGTGGGAAGTCACTGATCATGCGGGTCATCGGACTAGGCTGATACAGGAAAACTGGTTCTTTTTATACCAGTTAGTAACAACTTGCACTTACATTCAAAACTAAATGAATGCATCTGACTGGTAAACTAGTGGAGTATTTCTGAAACATTTTAGAAACCTCTTTAAAACACCAGCTCCAAAGAATTAACTTGTTTATCCATTATGAGTCATGTTAATTCTGACTCCTAACGACAACACACTGTAAGCAAACATCTTTACTGAAGTGCAAAGCATCCAAGAAACAAAAGAGACAGTCACATTATAAAGACTAAAAGAAAAGTACAGTGAGTATTTTTTTTTTATTCAAGCATCTCAAGGAAGTTGATTCATGACTTGAAGTTGTGAGAGTAGTACTGCAGTATTAACCCTCCCATAAACATGACCCCAGAGTAAATAATACAGAGGAGGATTAAAACATTTTTGGACCAACAGACCTCAAAATTTACTATGGATCATCATGTACTTTTGTCTTCAAATTTTCTATTAAAAATAATAAAGGCAATATGGGTTCACACATCATACGGGCCATATAACACTTTTCTCTACCTGTTCAGATACGACATTAGCGTTATCCAAAAACGTCTGATGAGTTCACTTGGCCTCCACAACACCCAGACTGTTCTTTACACAGTTTTAAGCTGCTTGTTTCTTTTATTTTCTCTCTGGTATCACCTGCCTCCCAGTCATGTGATGAGAAGGAGCACAGCCTGTCCCCTCCTTCCTCTTAGCAGACTGCTGAGAAGCAAGATATCCAAAATAGTCCATTCGTCACTAGTCCAGGTGCCTCGACAGTACACTGCAATTTGTAGCTGAGAGATCTCCCCAGGCTGCAGTTACATGGTCAATTTAATCTGCCATTACCAGTGGGTGCAGATGAAAGCTGCAGTACCATTTTAGAACACTAATGGTAACATTTATACAGCCAAATGGTGAGATGGAACAAGGAACTGATCTGATTGTAAAAAAAATAAAAAAAAAAATAAAAAAAAAAATCCATCTTTTTTTTCCTTTCTTTCTTAGCCAGGTTAGTTTATAGTCAAATCAGTCTCCTGAGCCAGTTTACAGCATCAGTCACAAATCCAGGTGCCAGCATAAGGAAGAGGATGGGAATAAGCAGGAAAAGAAGAATGAAGCCCCAACACCTCTTCTGGCAACAGCCCCACACTTCAGGCAGACAAAGCAGAGTCTCAGAACCAGTTCATCAGAATGACAGGTGAACTGTGGTTTTGACAGAACCATGTATTTAAAACTGGCTTTATTTCACGCATATGTATAAAATGAGAGTACTACATCTTTAGTCCACCCAATATTCGGTGAGAAAAATCCTGTTGAGGGAGCATTACTGACACTACCATTAAAGTTATGTGAATGTTCTTTTTCAGCTTCTTCTTTTTCCTAATTTATAGCGTTTGAGACATCATTTTTTAGAATACAACATTTATAACCCTGATGCTTGACAAAAACCACATTACTTTACAAGTCCTAAAGTTTTCAGGTTTTTGAATGAATGTGACTTAAAATTTTCATCGCAACAAAAAGTTTCAGAGGTTAAGTTTCCTGGGGTTTTCGTTTGTTTTTGTTTCATTTAGTTTTGTTTCATTTTTTAAACAAAATAATTCTAGAACAGCTCAATTTGAGTGGAGAAAGCATTTGTGAAAATAAACATCACTGAGTGTTTTGATAAAAGCTACATTTGGTTTAAAAGGGTTCAGATAAGGATTTGAACATCTCAATTTAGTGATGCACCAGCAAAGAAATACCATATTTTAGACACGTTTTACTATTGTAGGCATGTAGAGAACAAATCAGCTAAAGGATGTTCTGAATATAGTTGTATTATGCTGGGAAATGGTGGTGCCTCTTGCTGGAATCTCTCTTAAATCTTACAGAAGTCTACATATCAGAACATTATATGTAGGCATCCTCCATGCCTCTCAGCACCCAGCAGCATCTTGGCTTGTTGCCTAAATATGCAGCGGGAGTTGCCTTTCTGAACCTGACATTTGAACGCATTATGATGTTGCCCAGTATTTCCCAGGCGCTTTTGTCCCACGTCCCTCCTAAACGGACACCACCATTCCTACCTCCTCCCCACTCAGGCCAGACCCAGTTCCATGCAGTTGCCAACTCTGCTGAGCCCTCTCTCAGGATGGCATGCTGCTTGTAAAGCACTTCTCCACCGTTTTCAGGACTTATTTTTCATGTTAGCTTCTTCCATTACAGCAAGAAGACAAAGAACACAGACCATGTCTCTCCACACTCTGGAAAGGGTAATTCCATTTCTGTGCATGTTTTCCCCCAACGATGGGAAGATGATTGCTTGAGCAAGGCCTGGCTGTGAAATGAGAGCACCTGATATATGTTCAAAATCTTTGTTCTGAGTTTGTGGTTTCCAATTCTAGGTTCAGTAGAGCTGTGTT
Source organism: Phoenicopterus ruber ruber (assembly GCA_009819775.1). Lineage (NCBI taxonomy): Eukaryota > Metazoa > Chordata > Aves > Phoenicopteriformes > Phoenicopteridae > Phoenicopterus > Phoenicopterus ruber. Next base: position 52,128,989 of record CM020215.1, on the reverse strand, counting down.
CAATATTTTGCATAGACATAAACTTTTGAATTTGGACATGAGATTTTTTTACTCTATTTGCATTCATCCCCAGCTTGTTTTCTTTTTAAATACAGATTAGGATGGATTCTGAGATTTGATGCAGATAGACGAGCCAAAGAAAGTCTCATTTTGTTAATTTGGTGGTATTCTCCCATTTGCACAAAATAAAATTTGAAGTCGGGAAAAATCACTTATACAATATAAATTGTATTTTTCAGTCTGAGATTTCTAATGAGACAAACAATAAATCCCAGATTTAAAAGTCTGGAGTCATACTAATGATCAGATCCTCTAGATCTAGAATAAAAGATTAGATTCAACAGTGACACTACCATCATGACACTCAGCCAGCCTTTAGTGGGGCTATTCTTTAATGTGTATTTCCATTAGTACTGAAAGAGCTAGTGAATAGCAACATTAAGTAAATAATATGGACAGAACTGGTTGTAGGAATGGCACAAGATTCATGAGTTAATTACAACGTCTCAAGTGAGGAAAGTTTTCTGTTCCTAATTAAAATTTTTAAAAATGGAGAGAAATTTTTATGGCAATGAAATTAACTCAGTATTGTATTTTACACAATTCTACATGCAAAGCTTTATATTTCAAACATTGTGTGTGAAAAAGCCCTTAAAAACATAAGGTGGTAGCAGTTTGACACCGTGGGTGTCAAAATATGATTTTTTTCGTGTGATCTGGTGAAAAATCTTGCATGGATTAACTTTCTTCTGCAAACACAGCATTAAAATGGAAAACAACAAAAGTCAGCTCCAATCCTTCCACCAGAACCATATAGCAGAGAAAGTCAGGAATACTTTCTGGGATTAGGTTCCAACAACCGCCTGGCTGAACCTGAAGGAAGGAGCATCTGACACATGAGGAAAGGGTAAAAGAGCTGGGACTCTTCAGCCTGGAGAAGAGAAGGCTCAAGGATGATCTCACCAGGGTATGTAAATACCTGAAGGGAGGGCACATAGAGGACGCAGCCAGGCTCTTTTCAGTGGTGTGCAGTGACAGGACCAGAGGCAATGAGCACAAACTGAAACACAGGAGGTTCCCTCTGCACATCAGGAAACATTTTTTTTACTGTGAGGGTGACCAAGGGTTGCCCAGAGAGGCTGCAGACTCTCCACCCTTGGAGATATTCAAATGCCATCTGGACACGGTCCTGGGCAACTGGCTCTAGGTGGTCCTGCTTGAGCAGGGGGGTTGGACTAGATGACCTCCAGAGGTCCCTTCCAACCTCAACCATTCTGTGATTCTGTGAGCATAGCTTTACTATCTATCCAAATACAAAAAAAAACCAAAACCTCGCACAAGCTCATTAAAATATAGGACAAATGACTTAGCTGGAAGCAGAATTCAGGAGCCGAAAATGCACTTAAAGACCAGTGTTTGGATCACCTTCATCCCAGTGTTCTGAAAGAATGGGCACAAGAGATCAAAGATCCAGCAGAAAGGATTTTTAATAAATCTATCTCACAAGTGGAAAAAAGCAATCATAGTGCCTATATTTACAAGGAGAAAAAAGCAATCAGGAATATGTCAGGCCTACGAATCTGATCAAAAGCCAACATGCTACTGAGAATAATTATTCTTTCTTGCAAAATTCAAAGACAAAGAAGAAAACAGATGATCATCAAAGAAGATATCATGTGGGTTCACCAGAGGTAGATTGTGCCAAACTCACTTGACATCTTTCTTTGACGAGAGCTAATTTTTCTAGATAAAGGAAATGTGGGAAGTTTATATGGACTTTTTATACTGTGCCATATGGGGTATGGACATTTGATACTGTGCCATATCAGTTAAGATCAAAAGATGGGAAAGGAACCAAATATGTAGATGGCAGAGATAACTGTGGGTGATGCTGAACGGAAAGCTATCAAATCAGAAGAAGGTTACTAATGGAGTTCCTAAAGAATCAGTCTTTGGTCAAAGCTTTTGAATTTTCCTTTATTATCCTTACAGCAAAAGAACATGTTAATGACATTTCCTGATAACACCAAGTAACATCACATATGCAGAAAAGGATTGAAACATCACACAACAAGAACTGGATGACCTTGAGTAGGTACTGATAATGGCATGCAATTTAACAGTAGCCATCAACAAGACCTTACACAGGGGGACTAATAAGAACAAATTCTCCAATAACATGGAAGTTGTTGATAAAGATAAGGACAGACATAAGTGATTACCCTATCACATAACAACCAAGTCAAACAGTGTTAAGACCTGAAAAAGTTGTTTGTAGGCCTAGGATGCAAGAAACAAAGCATTCCCAGCAGAAGCAAGTGAAGATAGTTGGACAATGCCCCAGCAAGAACGCCGAATAGCATGCTACAAGCTCGGGTAAACAAAGATGAACTCAAACTGAAGCAGATGTAAAAAAACAAACCAAACCAAACATGAAGAACAGGAAAATCTCTTTTGTAAAAGGAAGCTAAAATATATTGGATCATTCACTTCTGCAAAATCCTTAGCCAGGGTAAGACTGCTTTCTATTAACACATTAGGAGAGGTAAATTCCAGAGAAATATAAGAACTATGTAAGATAATGAACAATATTAGCAGACATGCAAGTAGGTATAAAGTGGCCACAAATAAATTTCAAGACAGAAATTAGATGGCAGTTATTAACTATCAAAACAATGAAGTTCTGACACAGTCCTCCCACTGGAATAATGATGCAGAAATTTAGCCAGTTTGAACAAGGAGCTTCTTTATACATTAAAAAAAGGAAAAGAAAAACAAGAAGCAGATGTCATTGTCCAAACAAAATAAATACTAATGCAATTCCAGTCTCATACCAAAATACACAAAACACTGCAATTTTCCAGAAGACTCTGGGGTACAGTAGCTTGCACAGAAAGTTCATCGAATCAGAAACTATCGCAGCGCAGTGCACACTACACTGTAACTACAGCATTCTGTCTTCTAGCCCATTTTGGGTTGTAAAAAACTCATCTCAAGTAACTTAACATCAGATTTCCTCTATCGTATCTCATGATTTTCCTTATAAAATAAGAAAGGCATTAATAATGTCATCCATTGTTTCTCCCCTTTTTTTCCTACAATCTGCTCTACAATGCAACAATTTTTAATTTGACATGCTGCTGGCAGATGAACCCATGCCAAGCATATCAGGGGCACCTCTGTGTCTCTTGGGTCCTGTGCCCTCTCCCTCCAGTATTTGTAGCATTTTAATTACAAGAGCAACTGGTTGTAAGGTAGAACAAATATGAGAACAAGAACGGAAGTGCTGAGGACTATTTTCAGTCAGTGACTGAAAATCACTGGCTGATGTAGGAATTAATTTATAAACTGGATAGAGTGTGGCAGCACTTACTGGAGGAGAATGACCATCATTCATCATTACTCAATCACAATGATCTGCATTGGCTCTTCAACTTCTGGATGGAAAATACTGTTTTCCCAGAGCAGTGATACCATGTTGTGCTTCCCTTCCTTCAGAGATACATTAATGTAAAAGATACTTTGATAGTGAGAAAAATGATAGGTCCTTGGAAGCTCATATATATCTATCAGCAGGCCATCATCTGTTTGATGCTGCAAAATTTGTAATGCAGACAGCTGTCACGGATGTATTCAGGACCTGTTGGACAGAGCTATGACCTGAAAAACGTGCAGAAAATAACACTGGGCATAACTGTGATGTGGAACAGGTGAAGCATACCCCATTCTGCTTCTCTTCCCTCTCCTACCCATTCTGTTGGGCAAGAAAAACATGAAGGACCACTTCTTTCCTGATTATGCATTTGTTAGCACAGCACTACTGCTTGTAATATTGACGGATATCTTGTTCACAAGAGCTCCAAAAGCATAGAGCAAACAGCAGCTCACAGTAACCTAGACCTATATGCTGAAGGCCTCCTTGCAACAGTGACCGCTGAAGAACAACATGGGAAGTGATCTACTGAGGTACAGAAAAAATGTAGCTGCTTCCCAGAAACCACAGATAATTAAGGGGGAGAGTTTGGGCCCAAGAAATAAATTAAAACAGTAATTAAAAAATTAATACGTTGTAGCCTTAACTACCCAGAGGCTTTTGCGCTGCTTGCTAATTCTCGTCTCTGGCTCATCTGTGTGGAGGATGTGCATAATTCTCTGTGGAGCCTTCATTTTACAATGGCATGAACACTCCTGAGCACTTCTGAAGGTAATTTTTGTGGGTATTGCAAGGTACCCATTATTATCAGCAGGTATCTCACCCAGCTCTGCACCCCAACCAATCAACAAACCAAAAAAACCTGAATTTTTCTTACTGTTGTTTATCTGATGTTATAGTTGTACCCTAATATATGAAACATGTATTACTACGTCACCCAGTATACCTATAAGTGTGTGTATACACACACACACACACTTGACACAATAATATATCAAAGAGCCTTTACTAGTGACGGAAATCCATTCCCCAAACCCAAAGAAAATGGTGAAGTGCATATGCCCACGCAGGGAGATCTTTTACTCCCGATACAGCTGAACTTTTTCAATCAAAAAGGTAACTGCTGCATGAACTGAAGAACTGTGGAACTGTAAAATGAATATCACTTTTACTGAAGAAGGAAATGCAGAGGGCAGGCATTATATCCACGAAATAAATTCTCACCATGAATTTATGTCATTAAAGGAAGTGATTTAACATAGCAGCAATATAAATAACGGATTTTATTGTTAGGATTCAAAGTTGGTTGTGGATAAACACAAAACTTTGTGGTACAGACCAAAGCCATGAACAGGTAGCACTTACACAACTAAGGAAAAAAGCATTCCTTATGTAAGGAGCTTTTTGCATCCTGGTGAAAACAGAAGCCTTATTACTACTATAATAATTAATCATTTTAAAGACAATATTTCTCCATAACCATTTTCTCTGTACGCTTGCAAAAACAGGTGTACCCTCCATGAAGATGCAATTACATTCACCCGCTGCAAACCATCTGATTTTGTCACTGAACTGCAACAACAGATATATTTAACCATTGTTTTAAATAAAGTCGACATGATATTGTAGCCCCCTTGTCTGACAAGACATGCAATACAATTGTAAAGGTTTTGTGCAAATCCTGTATATAATACAAACACTAGCAAGACAAGGCAGTTTCAGTACTTACTACACAGATGAGTGCGTGCTGAAACGTACCTTTTACGCGAATTACAGCGATTTAGAAGCAGGATTTATTAACTATACAGCGGATTTACTACCTTTGCCCCGATCCCAGAGCTCGGCGGGCAGTGCAGAGCGGCGTGAAGCCTCGCACACGCACCGTGCCTTCTGCACCAGCAGTTACGAGGACGGGCCGTCGGACACCCCGGCCGGCCGGTTACCCCTCTCCTCGGCCCCGGCGCAGGCGGCCCTGAGGGAGCTCCCGCCGACACGGGCCTCCCGCTCCGCCGCGCTTCCTTCTCACCGACATCGCAACGCCGGCAGCCCGAAACGCGGGGACAGGCAGCCCGACAGCCGCCGACCCGCGCAGCCCAGGCGGGCCGCCGCACAAAGAATCGCCCCTTCCCCCGGCTGAGCCGGCCTCGGCCCCGGCCCGCCTCCCTCTCCCGCCAGCGGTCCCGCCCTCGGCCTGCGCGGAGAGGCGCGGCGCGGCTCTGGTGCCCAGGCTGCTCTGGGGCGCGGGACGCCACACGCCGTCCCGCCGGTCCCGGCGAACACCGCCCCGACCTGCCGGTCCCGCCGGCTCCCGCCCTCCCCCGCCCGCCTGCCGCAGGCTGCCCGCGGCAGGCGCTGCCCCCGGCCGGGCCCTGCGCCCGCCTCACGCCCAACGGTCACCTCGGGCCTCCCGGCGCACGCCGCCCCCGGGGGCCGCGGCGCAACGCCCCGGCGAGGGGCGGAGAGACACGGGCCCAACCCGCCCCGGGTCGCCCCCGCGCCCACCTCAAACACCACTTCTTCGTCAAACTCCGGTGTCATCCTTCTCCGCCATGCCACCCCCTGCGGGCACTCTGGGAAACGGAGTCCGCCGCGCCGCCGGCGGCCCCTCCCCGCCCGGCCCGGCCCTGCCTCCTGCCGGGGGAAACTACAGCCCCCAGAAGGCACAGCGAAGCGCCAGCTTCCGGGCGCCCTGTGGGAGGTGCTGATTGGTGGGCGGGCCGGGGGCGGGGCCGGGGAGGGCCGCGGGCCCGGCAGGGGGCGCCGCTGGGCGGCAGCGGCGGGCGCTGCCGGCGCTCACTCTGCCGCCAGCCGCGGGGCGTTATGCGGCGGCGGGCGGGGGGTGCTGCTGCTGCTGCTGCTGGGTGGCGGCGCGGGGGAACAATGGGCTCCTTCTCCTCGGCCCTCAGAGGGGCCGTGGCGTAAGGGACGAGGGGGAGGACGGCGCGGCGTGTGGGGAGCACCATGAGCTCCGCCGGTGAGTGCCCGGGGAAAGTTTGGGGAGCGGCAGTTCCCTTCCACCCGGCCGACGGCAGGCGGGGAGTCCGCACGCCCCGGCGGCCGGAGAGGCTCGCCTCGCCCCGTGGCGGCCGGCGGGGCCCGGCGGCCGCGGGGCAGGGGGAGTGAAAGAGGTGCGCGGCGGCCGCCCCGCGGTGCCGGCGCGGGACGGGAGCCGGAGCTGCCGCCACGCTCCGTGTCCCGGCGGCGCCGGGCGGCTGTACCCGGCTCTCCCCCACCGCTGCGGCGGGACCGGGCGCTGCGTCCCCCGCTCGCCCCGGGGGGAACGCGGGGAGCGAGCGGGGGGGGGGGGGGGGCGCAGCCTCGCACCCTGCTGCCGCCCTGGGGGGCAGCGCTTCCCCGGGGTCTGCTACGGGCGTCCCGCTCTCCCCCGGCTTCGGGGCTGTACGGGCACGTCCCTGCCCCGGCGGCCGGCGCTGCGCGGAGCCGAGCCGGGCTCTCCGCTCGCCTTCCGCCGTGCGGCTCTGGCCGCTCTCGCGTGTCCGGCGGCGGAGCGGGTCACCTCGCGTGGGGCTGAGCTGGCGGCGGGTGAAGCCCGCCAGGAGCCTCCGCCGCGGGCCGGGTTTTCCAGCAGGAATGCCTGCACCGGGGGTTGGCTTATCGCGCCGTCTGACTTCGCGGAGCCGCGAAAGTCTGTCAGCGGCTGAGCTCCGGCTTTGCTTCAGGCCGTACCTGCCTTGATCCAGCCCGTGCAAGCTGGAGCCCTCACGCAGAGACAGGGGTGCTGGAAAGCGTTCGCTCCTGGCATTTCCAGCTGCTGCTTTGAACTGACCTACTTCAGTGCCTTCCTTACCTCCCCTCCCCTTTTCTTGTCCGCTGCCAATTTTATGGCTAAAAGAGCTGCAAGGCAAATTCCTGGTTTAAAACAAGAGCTCCCCGTGTTGAAGGGAGTTGCTCGTATTTTTTTGTTTATTTGGCTGCACGGTGGTGTGCTGTTAGTACTTTTGTTCACCCATCTGTTGCGCTAGCAGATTCCTTTCTTAGTCTGCTTGAAGAAGAGAATAGGAGCCGTTTCTGCGTTGAAAAGATGTCATGTGTAAGTTATGATGTATTGGGTGGAAAGACAACTAATTACAGTGTAAACCTGAAGCAGCAAAGTGCTTCCTGTAAGGATTGGGAAGAGGGGTGGGAGGGGGCTGCTCTAAAGAAAAAGGAATACACAGACATCAAGCAAAACCATCAACCTAATTCTCAGTGTTTTCCTCTCAAGTCAAATTGTTATCAAAGTCTAGCGTTAATTAAGTTATCTGGGCTCTTGTAGTTAATCAGAATTGACTGGAAAATAAAAAGCTGTTTAGTGCATCTTTCTGTTCCATTTAATATATTTCCACTTTTAATATATATGATAGAACTGTTTTTGTTTAGATCTGGAAAAACATGTAATAAAGCGGGATATCACCTCTACTTAACAGCTGCATTGTGTGTTCAGGTTGTTTAGCAGCGCTGCTGGTAGTACAGTTCACTACTGCTCTTTACTTAAGAGTTAAACAGCTGTGCAAATAAAAGATGTGCGTTAGGGGGTGCTCAAGAGCTTAGAGCTGGGCTGTTAAAATAAAAATTTGATATGGTACTAAGTTTCAGAAAGTTGGGTAGATTTTCAGCACTAAGCAGTGATTTCAGGACTTCTAGAGCTGCGGTTGTGTGACTGAGTCTGTTGGTTTAGTTTATGTTGTGATGGTGTTTGTGGGGGCGGTGAGGAGGAAGGGGTTCCGGTGAGTGAAGTCATTTAGAAGGTGAAAGAGAAAGGGATGCTGAGGGATATCAGGAAGAAGAAAGCGGGACAGTTTCATGGAAAACGTGAATTTTAGTGAGGGATTTGAAGGGGAAGTTCTGGTGGGCAGGAAGAGGGAAGCTGAGGGGTATGTGAAGGCTGTTGAAGAGGGGATGAACAGTGTTTTGTGTGTGATGGATTATGTGAGGATAAAAAAAATATATGGGGAACAGATGAAATGGGATCAGAGATTCATGATCCTCCTGACAGTGTCATGACAGCTTTTGACGTTTCAGTTAAGGAGCTCATAGGCAGGGTATGAAGAGACTGAGGACTGCCAGAAGATGGTTCTGAAGGTTTAACATCCGTCTCTTTGTATTGCTGCAGAATTTAGCTCCTGAAATATATAGACGTGCTTTATAAAGCTATTGCTCAAATAAAAACTTACCAGCTCCTATATTTTCATTTCAGCCCTGTGATCTCTAGGATCTATTTCCTACATTGAAATTATTTAGATTGTGAATTCAGTTATTACTCTGGTTTGTGCTACGTAAGCTAGCTTTCTGACAACTATTGGTAATACAGCGTCTCAGTAAAAATGTTACCATCGTGTGAAGGCTTCAGATGGAACTTGAAACGCCTAGAAATCCTTCTGCTCGTCCTTCAGTTTAACCTGAAGGGCTTGAGCGTCTCTCTCTTGTGTCTTCTTCTAATGTACCTTTCGAACAAAGCAACCTGGTACAGCGTCATCAGTACTGATTTCATATTTTTAAGTAGGATTTGCAGATATGAGTGACTTCAGCTTGATATGCAGGACTCTGAAAGAGATACTGTGCTACTTGAGGGAGCTGTGGTAGGGAAATACCAACCACAGCTTCTGTCCGTGGACAGGAGTTGGGAAAGGTCCAACATTGATAACACAGCCTTCACTCCACTCCAGCTTGCCGCCTTCTGCCTTTCTAAATAACTGCATATTCAGTCTGCTATATATCTTTTCTAGTTCCTCTACAAAATTGTTTCAGTTACATCTCAGTCCAGAGCTGGACATAATTTAGTGATAGGTGAAGGAGTTCTGCCATGTAAGCTGTTGCTTACATATGTAAAAATGTATATGTAAATCTGAACTTGTTAGAACTAAGGAACTATAGTACTTATTTAAAATACTTCCAGATAATTTAAAAATCATTATATGATCAACCTGTATGTTGGTTTCAACCTTCATTTATAGCTATTCTCCTCTCATTGCTTTCTCATGTACTGCATATTCTTTATATATGATGCTGATGAATGTGCATTTACTCATTTTCTGCCTGGAACCATTGTGCTGTCTTCAAGTATGGCTTTTGCCTTTAAAAGGGAAAAACAAAACCTCAGAGTTATGAGTTTGACATTTATTATTTCTTGCTGAAGAAACAGTCCTTATATGTGAATCTATACAGCTTATTTAATGTGGGCAGAATGTATAGCTCAGATTTGAAATCTGATTTGACAACAGCAATGAGAAATATGTAGTGTATTTTAATGTCAAAAATGTAATTCAAAGGGAAAAAAAGCATAGCAGGAACAGAATAAACAAAATCAATGTGACTTTTTCAATCAAACTTCATTGCTTTACAGGACTGAAAAAATGAGGCCTACAGGGTTTTAATGTCCCCTTAACCCTCTAATATGTCAAGTCTCATTAGAGTTACTCAGCTCTATCTCCGCATGCGATCTTAAAAGGTTGTTTATTCGTCTCTTGTCCTTACTCTAAAGTTATCCTCAACTTCCCCGTTTTATTTCCACAAGTCATTGAACAACCTGAGATTTTGAAATTAATGTTTTCCTTTTGCAGTTTATTTAGGATGTTTTCTAAAACTGTAGTGGTTTGGAAACCATCGTTTTCCCTTGTATTTTAAAAACTACTTGTGTTATCTTCCGGGATGTCATGACTCATTCCTTTTTTTTGTTTTCTTTTGAGCGTTGCAGCACCTGAGAAAATCAGAGCCTTTGCATAATGAGAAAATGGATACACATTTGCAGGAAATAAATTAATGATCTCAGTATACTTTTTTGAGGTGTTTACCTAATGAAACTTTCTTTCTGTAATTGAAAGCAAAGGAATTGTTTGAACTGAAAAGCCTTGTTGTGAGTCATTAAAACTTAAGTTACTGGAGAACGAGAGTTTTAAAATACTTTATCTCTTTCTCTGTGTGTTAACGGCCATCACAATAATCTCTGAATGTATCCCAAACCTATAGCAATAATTATCTCTCTCCCTACATGCTCCTTACAAGCTGGATTGGCTTGCTTGTTTTGTGTCTCTGAGTGGTAGTGTTTCATGCCAAAAGTGATCCCAGGAACAGTAAATCGGCTGTTGGAGCAAGCTCCTCCTTCATGTAAGACAGAACAGCACGTTGATCCCTTAGTAGATACCTTCTGGGCATCATATTATGTTCATATATAGCCTACAGATGTGATTTCCTAACTCTGAGAATACAGTATGGGTATGTAAACAAGGTGCCATGAGAAACCCAATATGTGCATTTACAGTAGGCCAGCTGCTAAGCGGTAACTGTTTCAAGCCCTTTCCTTTTCTTTTCTTAGTACATGTGAAATAGTTTATTCCTTTTCATCTAAGAGGTGAAATCTGTCTTGTATACTGTGCGGTAAGATAAGAGTATACATATGGTCGGCTACTGTAGAGTAGCCGATTGGTTAAATTCGCACCTTGGCTTAACCCATAGTAACTTGACTGTGTACCCAAACCTTAAGTTTAGGTCCGACTGCTGTCAAAATCTTATCTCACACAGATTATTTGTTTTACCATCTTCCTACAGATTTGTGGTTCAGAAAGGATATTGCTTTAGGGTGGGTTGCAGGGTCTCGGCACGGGGATAGCTCTTGGGTGACTAGAGCCAGTCCTGCAGAGGACCCTGGTTATCAGGAGAGAGGCCTCTGTTCATGTGGAGCGTTGCAAGGAAAGGCATATCAAGTTATGTCTGCATGACAGACGGTGCTGCAAACAGACGAGCTATTAGAATTTTATATTTCTGGATAGCCTTTTAGTTTGGTTTGTAAAGAAGGATTGGGGTAATCAGTCATAAATCACTAATTTGTTTCCCTGCAGCCAGAACCATTTGTCCCTGTTTTTGGACAGATGCAGGTGAACATAACTTTGTCTTTTTTTTTTTTTTTTTTTTTTTTTTTTGTTCAAGTGTAGGATTTGTTAAAAGAATCTCAAAAGCATGAGCATAAATGCAACCTGGGAAAATGTTCCTTTAGCAAGAGTAGGGATTAATGCAGAAGGGCTTTGATTTTTTTGCCTCAGTTCAACTTCATATATCTTCATTCCCTCCTGTTCTTGCATATAAAGGCTGGGTGGGCAAGATAACAAGAGGTGAAAATTTGAGGAGAAGACTTAAAGCTGTGCAATAATAGTGCTTAAGACTGTGCTCTCTTACTGGCTTTCCTGCTCATTCATGATACTGCATAGGAGAAGACACACGAGCATTTTTAAGTGAGGTGCTAGGATGCCAGCTCCTATCATCTGAAGAACAGAAATGGACACTTCAAGACCAAAACATTGAGAGCAGAAGTTGCTCCAGGGTGTTCTCATCCTTCTCTAAAACAACTTGAAGTAGGACAGTAACACGTGCTAGTTGAGCAATACTGAGTGTTGGTCACAGAGGAGGAGCTCAGCAGGATGAGAATGGGTGTTGCTTTTTCCTCAGCATGCTGGAAGGATAATTCAGTTCACCAGAGGGACAAGTGCCTGTTCTCTGTGCTGTGCCCCAAAGTCGGACAAAGAGCATACGCATTGACCTGCATTGGTGGTGCTAATGGCTATTTATTATTGGAAAAATCATGCTGGTTTTAATCCGCTTTTTTAAGGGTGTTGAGTGTGTTAGTATTTTTAAGCGTTGTTTTTTTTTTTCTTCAGCACTGAACACAATGTTGGCCGTTTCTAGATGAGCAGCAGCTTTCCTGTTGGTGATGGCAGCTTTGTTAGTCACTTTATGGATTTCTTCCTTTGCCTAGTCAAGCAAGTCAGAGGATATCTCTGGCTGCTTCTCTGACTCCTAACCATTTAATCTGTTCATGCAAATAAAGTTTCATATTTCTGCTCTAATATTTGGTTTTATTACTGGTAACCCATGATGCTAGTCTATATGCATGGATCCTCGTTGAGAAATGGGGTAAGATTGGAGGGGGAGAGTGGGGGAAATCATAGTGATTCTCTAGTCTAATCCCAAGTAAGACAAGCCGGAGGATACAATGTCCAGTCCAAATTTCCTCTGAAGCTTCTACACATCTCAGAAAGTGAGTTTAGGTTGACTGTAAGTGCTAGTGACTCCCCCACAACCCTAGGTGTGATGCTCCTGTAGTTAATTATCCTTGGGGTTAATGATAATTTTAAAGCTTTGTTTCTAGTTTGAACTTGTCAAATTTCAGTGATCAGCTATGGGGTCTCATTGTGTAGGTTTTTTTCCTGATTAAAGAGCTGTCTGTTATCAAAAATATTTCACATTTGCATAAGCATATATACTATTGCCATCTCACCTCTTAAATTCTTGGTTAAATTAAGCAGGATGAGCTTTCGTGGGATTTGAGGCATGATTTTTAGACCTTGGATACTTTTGTAGTTATTTCTTGCATTTGTCCCAAGTTTTCATCTAAGAATGCCAGAAAGTGACATAGTATGTCACTAACAGTCTGGCAGGTGCTGTGTACGGATATATTTTCAGGTCCCTTCGTCTTCTTATATTTATCTCCTTGTAATTCGGAAGATTATTTCCCACCTTAGCTGCAGACCTGCATGGAGCTCATATAAAATAACTATCATCTACAGCGATTTCCAAGTTCTCCATCTCTTCTTACGTGAACAGCTCCATATGGCACCAGGAGAAAGCTCGTTGTCCAAACAACTCGCCACTCCATGCATTTGTTGTATAATGTTTCCTTGATTATATTTATTATTTTTCACCAAAGAGGCTTGCTTATGCTTGTCATTTAACAAAAAGTCATTCTCATATGACTTTCAGTCATTCCTTACAACTTTATATATAACAGTTGCTTCCTACTTAGTTTTCTTTCTATTCAGGATGGGAAATTGTCCCTTTTGAAGCACTGTATTATGTAGAACTGGTTTTATCCACACATGGTGAATTAAACTAGTTCAAAATCAACTGAACTTCAATTCTTGATTTCTAATCAAAATCTAATATACTTTTACCCTTGCTCTTTTTGTTAAGAAGTTCATCGCTTGTATTTTTCAGAAACTTAAAGATGTTTTGTTGAGGAAAACTGTTGGTATGCATTCCCTTCCTGAAGTCTTTCCTCTCACGTCATACTTATGTTTGAAAGGGCTCCTCATCACATTCCTTTGTGACTGAGTGGTCTACTGCAGATCTGTATTGATACTGAGACTGTAATGTGCCTGTTAATACGTTGACCCATATCTACTCTAAATGAAATGAGCAATCACTTTAAAGCAGATAGTGGTGTCTTTATTGTACCACACAACTTGACAGTCTCTTCTGTCTGTCCCAATGCTTTTTTAATGTTGAAGTCATTTGAAAAATTCTAGTAGGCTTCAGAATCGTATTGAATTGCACTTACTATCAGAAGTGAATTTTTCTGGCTCTGTTCATTATCCAGGTTTCCACTATTGGCATATAAACAACTAGTTTGTTTTCTTTGCATCCCTTTACATTTTCGTGTTTTCGTTTTGAATCTTATATTCAGGTAATGGTAAAATATCATACCTTCTGAGTGTCCTCCCTAACGAATACTAGTTGAAAGCCCTGCAGAGTAATCTAGTTTGATTGCTATCCCACTGCCTTTCTAAATAATATTCTATTATTTAGAGAGACAGTCCCACTAGAGAGAGGGGAACTTCCAAGGTTTATGGACTTCCATTTGTGGAGAGGGACAAATAATCCACAGGATATCACTTACCTAGCCAGTGTTTAATCTCCTGTATCTTCTGCAATCTGTTTCTCTCATTTGGGCATCAGGACGGGTTCCCAGGCAGACTGTCTCTCTCCTGTTTTCAGGGAGCTTTAATACCTTAATAAATATTACTGAACACGGCCCAAGTCTACTACTGCGTTGTGTGCTGTGACAAACTGGGCATCCCTTCCTCAATTTTTACTGTAGGAAACAGGCTCCTTTACTGCTATTACTTCATTCTCCAGCTGAATAGGCAGTTGCCTTGTCTGAAAGTGAGTGTACAACTCTCTTGCTCTTCAGGATCAGTGGTTGCCTATCCAAAGGGTTACATTTTCTTTTTTTTTTTCCCCTAGCAATCTATTGACTCTTCACCGTGTGAGAAACCCCTGTCTTTGGATAGGAAGCAGAAGGTGGTACGGCCTTTGCGGTAGCTGGTAGTTGGGTCGCTCTCGGCTGTCGTCGGTGGCCATAGGGAGCTGTACCTTTGGAAAGAATGTCTGCGTTCCCTCTTGCAAAATGTCGCAAAAATTATCTCTGCCATCGGGTTTACCTCTTTGCTAATATAATTGCAGCAAGGGCAGCTATTCTAAGTGTAAGTGGAGTCAGTCTGGATACCATTTAATGATTCATGTCCTAGAAAAACATGGTTTTCCTGTTTCTATAGTAGAGACATTGTTCCTGGCTGTCTGCTTAGAGCAGTGGCTTAGTGTTTGGAAAATGCTTGCAACTGAGAGCATCTGCCTTTTTTTTTTTTTAACCATCTAGATTTCTTTCAAACAAACAAACAAAAAATCCTAAACAGAAAAAACCCCAAGCCTGAAACTTTATTTTCATATTTCTAGGCTGGAGATTAGGATATAGTTGCACATCTATTTTTTGAGTGTTTTATTTAATATGTGTGTGACTTCCTGAAAGTGTACCAAAATATTGTTCAAAACAAAGGTAATAAATACAGAGGTAATACATAAAAAACAGAATGAGAAACGTTTTTACTTTCTAAATCAGTTTTCATATGTCAAAAATCACTTAAAGCACTTAGAAATACAAAATTATTCCAGCACATGGAAATAAATAGGTCATAAATGATCTCCTGCAATATTAAAATGTTTCAGGCATACCTTAAAAAAAAAAACAAACCCAAAACAAACCACAAAACAAACAAACAACCCCCCCACCACCACCACCACAATCAAAACCCCATAATCTCCGAGTTCCTCATGTTCTCCTTTTCCTGCCGTCCGCTCTCCCCAGGGTTTTTCATCCCTTTGTGCTGTCAAGTGGGTCATAAGTCAGAGCGGTGGTGACTGTTTGTAGGTAAGACAGTAGCATGTTGGGAAAAGTACTTTTATAAGATGCACAGAAATAGTATTTTACTTTTACAGTAGGAAAGTACTGACTTGCTACAAATTACTGCATTAACTTCACACCGCAAACTCGTTTCACTGAACTGGTGGTAGTGCCATGCCAGTTTTACAGCTGGTACGGTAATCCGTCTCAATATTGTTTGAAAAGAAGAGGAAGGGAAAGGGGAATTTTATGTTACACACTTCCAAAGGTGGTAGGGGAAGGGACTGAACTGTCCTGGTAGTTACGCTAGCTGTTCTGTTATCTTCATGGCTTCTGTTATCTTCATACACGAGGCACTTAACATATTTGCACCATTTTAAAATGGTATTACAATAGTTCGAACTGCCAAACCAGGCTAATCTGCTCTGTTTTTATTAGCGTCATGCTTTAGCATCTGAGCAAGGACATGCACTTTCATAAACTGTTTTTTAAGGAACAAGTTACCCTTGAAGACTTTTCCTACCGCTCCTTGACTGTGCCTGTTAAAACGAAGAAAGTCAACTAGTAAAAAAGCAGTGGTAGGGAAGGGAGGCATGCTTTTAGGAAAACAATGTATACATACACACATTGAGGTTTGTAGATCACATGATTTAAATGTTACAAAACTAGTAATACTGCGGTGCAGGTGAAGTTGTTCTGTGGGCTGATGGTGACTAAAGTCTTTGTTTTCCATCCTTCCTAGAAATCAAGAAGCCACCAGTGGCCCCCAAACCAAAATTTGTGGTAGGACACAAGGCGACGCCTCCACCTGTTGCACCGAAGCCCGACGTTGTACTTTCTGGTGTTATACAAGCAGCAAGGAAAACCAAGCCAGCGATTGCACCGAAACCAAAGGTTCTCAAGAGCTCATCTGTTCCAGAAGTTAAACCTCCATCATCTACACGAAAAAGCACAAAAAGCTTTGAGGAGCACAGGGGAGATTCTTCTCAAGTGCTAGACCGTTTGAACTATAAAAATGAAGCCTCGGAAGGGAGTACTGGTAACACAGCATATATTCTACCAATGTCATCTTGCAAATTTGAATGCCTTCATAGGCTTGGAAATGGGGAGAACACCTGTAAAACTCAGATCATTTTTGAGCACTTTGAAAACTTAGAGAACATCAAAGTCGGTGAAAAAAACGCACTAGCTCTGGGGGATAGTCACAATGAAAAACTGGCAAATAGAAATCAGGTGATTTTGAAAGCCAGCATTTTGGAAGAGAAACTTAAGGACGTTCTAACTCATAGTGTGTTTCCTAACAGCAGTCCTGTGAGGCACAGGTGTGCAGACAAACTTGACAAAGGGAATGGCAGCAGTTCCAAGAACGATGTTAAAATAGAGTTTATGGAACTTGTACAGTCTTCGTCGTCTTCTGAGGTAGCTAAAGGGAAGCAACAAAATACTGATGGCAAGCTCACTGCCGATGAGTTTCAGATGTCTGAAATTTATCCTAGTTTGACTGAGAATAACCACAGTTGCTCTTGCCCATTGGACCAGGAAATCCTGGAAAATGAAAATTTAAGTAGCAATAGTATGTTTTCAGGTGAAATGGGTGTGAAAACAGATGCTGATAAAGCCTCCTCTGAAACATCTTCAGTCCTGAGCTCAAAAGTGCTTCCCATTCCTAAGCCAAGAAAGCCACGTGCTGCATGTCTAGTCCGTCAGGATGGCATTGACACCACAGAAGGAACAAAGGAACGATCTAATTCAGAGAAAGATTCCTTTGGGCTTGTGGAACAAGGCTTTAAAAAGCCAGCAAAAATTAATATCCTTGGTCAAAGTGTTTGTTATAACAATAATACAGAAGTGCTTCATCCTGAAAAATGTGAGATAACTCAAAGCGATGCAGACAAAATGCATCAGGTGAAGGAACCTGCTACAGAAGAGTCAACTTCACAAAATCTTTTGCCTCAGTTGTCACACAAAACTTCTGATTTGGTGGAAAGTGTTGAATGTTCGTTAGCTGCAGACCATAATTTAGTTAACTTCATGGATGAGGTGACAGACGATACCAGTATGCTAGATGCTGAGGACAAAAGGACTAACTTTGTCAGGTGTGATGCTTTGTCCATGAGTTTGCCAAAGCAACTCAAATTAACTAGCAGTCAGCAGTCATCTGCTTCCAATAGCCTCCATGTTTCCCCACAAAAATTGGAAGATAGAGAAGTTAAAATAAAGGATGAAAGTTCTCCAAAAATTGTTCCCAAGAAACCACAGAGGCACAGCCTTCCAGCTGCTGGCCTGCTGAAAAAAGCTGCATCAGCAGAGCTTGTGGAGAAAAGTTCTTACACCTCCAGCGAGGACAAATCGAACAGTGTTCTGGAAGGATCTCACTTCACACATCCACCAGCCAAGGAGCAAAGTGCACTGTCATCCTGTGACATGCGCAAACGTTCTTCTGAGAAACCCGTCTGGAAGTTACCTCATCCTATTCTTCCATTTTCTGGAAATTCTGAATCACTAAAAACTGCTCACATTGCTACCAGCTTCAACCACTTGACTGTTGTGACAAAGCCTAGGGCCAAATCTCTCTCTTCTGTGGACATGGAAAGGACAGACAAGCCTTGCAAAGACCATCAGAAGAAAAATAGCTTGAAAAAGTTTCTCAACATGAAACTATCGGTTTGCTTAATGAAAAGCGACTTCCAAAAATTTCTGTCTAAAGGCAGCCAGTCAATGGACAGTGCTATTGCCAACCTTTCCACTGGGGACGTGTATGGAAGTGGTAGCAACCGGAATATAGCATCTGTAGGCAGCGAAAGGAAAGCTAAATCTGCCAAGGCGCATTCTGTAGAAATAAGTAGTCCGGCATTACAGAAGAAGAGGCAGAGAAACAGAAGTCAACCTGAGATGCGAAGTAACCAAAGGCTGGAGTCTTTAGATGGGCATGTACTTATGGGAGAGAATTTCTCGCAAATGCATTTGAATTCTGTAACCAGCACTTGTGCTCCAGAGTACGAGAATGTGCGTCACTATGAGGAAATACCCGAGTATGAGAACTTGCCTTTTGCTATGGGTGCTGGGAGGAATCTCTGTTTTGACTGGCAGAACTCCAGCAGCGTGGAAGACCAGAGCCCTGGCTTCTATGAGGTTGAGGAGCCTTGTGAAGCTACAAGCAGGCATTTGAGACTTGGCAGGTAAAATAATGGGAAGTTAAGCAGCTCTGTTGTAACTCTGTTGGCTGTAAACATGTTTAGATGATGACTTGAGAGGTTGTACCCCTTCCGTTAAATGTCAGCAGGACAGTCGTTGCTGCATATCTTTACATGCTTTTGCTGTTTTGAAAACTGTTTGCACTTGGTAAAGAGTCAAGAGGAAAAATAAGCTAGTTATTCCTCATATATGATAAAAATTTGGGAAGCTAACATATGTGCTTTTCCAGATTTAAAGCAAATCAGATACAGTTATGTATTTGTATCCAAGAATACTTAAATGGGGAGGAATGAACCTTACTACAGTCTCAGGATGAACTTGAATAAGCATCCATAGAGTGCATAGTTGCTAGGTTTGTAGGGGGAATTAGTATATTTTTAGATCAGCTGATAGAGCTGGGAAAAGCAGATAAGCTTTTGGGTATGCAAATTCTTGATCAGGTCTTGAAAGCTTTTCGGGCGTAACAAAAGATACTGCCTCTCCCTGAATATAGAGGAGTCTTCTGTATCTCCCTGTGCTCCCAGCAAAGGTAGTAGTAGGGCACGAGTTCTGCGTGACTCACACAGAGTATTACTGAAAGACAGAGTTTGGTGACTCTGCAGGTTGCTGTTGTGTTTCGTTTTCTCAGGAGGTGGTGAAGACAGATAATAGCAGCAGATTCAAAAAAGGGATTGGACCAATTCACAGATATATCCAAAACAGATGCATAATGGAATAGGCAGGAACAGATCTTTTGGTATCTGTAATACTGTGATCGTGGATGCTGGGAAAAGGAACGCACCGCAGAGAGTGGCCAGGCTCGTATGTTCTCCCTAAATAGCATTGCTTACTGTGTCTGTCAGAGTGCGGTAACAGGTGAAGCATTGTTTTGACCCAGTAAGGTATTATTTAACTTCTTAACTTCAGCTAACCAGTTGGTAGTACAGAGCCTCAAGGTTTATCTCAAACCAGCAATAAGGTTTTGAATGAAATACGCAACCTGTATATTTCATGGTCCCCAGCAAACTTCTTTACAGTGTTGAGAACATATGCATAATGACAAGAATAAATGAGCTAGCTTATCGATGGTCACATTTAACTTCATTTTTCACTGAGAGTTACTAAGCTTCATTTCATTTTGAATGTGTGTGTAGCAAACACATGCTCCAAAGAATCTGAGAGCTGGCCATTCGTTCGGGGAGCATGTACTCTTACATAGGAGGAGACAAATATTTTAAGTGTCATCCTGTGTTAATTGTTTATAGAGCTGATATCCTCAACATTGGACTGCTTGATGGAAAGCATGAAGCCTTACCATGGGAAGCAGGATTTCTGGTTATGGGCTCGGTATTGGTATATTTATTCATTTGGTGGTTGAGTATTTTTTTGTTTACAGTAGGGTGTTTCTTAGTTTTGTCTTGGCATAGTTTAAGTTCCCGACTGAGTGTATATTTTTTGTTTAATATTTGGGTATCTTTTGGGGGTTTTGACCACACTCTCTTAGTATTCCCTTGAATTGGTTTACCTAAGAAGGGTGAGACCAAACTTAAATAGGACAAGAAAAGGACTGATTCGCTATATGAAGCGCAGTAAGCATGAAACTGCAGTTGCTCCTTGAGTGAAATTCTGTAGTTTTCGTACCTGGCTGAGTGAGAGAGGTTTGTAGTTGTTCCCTCTCCACACAACCTTCCCCAGTACCAGTGGTGCTTTAAGGGTTTGAATGATCTCTTGCACCCTGACACATCTGCAACTGTAGCTGCTGCCTAAGCTGAGTGTTCTTGACACAACTGGGTTTGTGTTGTGTTTTTCTTTTAAAAGCACGCCATAGAAAACCGTATCCAGAACCCTTTATGTGCATGTTTATTTTAAACTAAATTACATAGTCAGAAACTACCTTAGGAAACAATTAATGCATGCAGTTACTTCAGTAGATCTCAGGGAGCAAAGAAATCCCCAGGAGAAAACGGGACACAACAGGGCAGTGGTCTCCTGACCTGGATCAGCTGCTGCTGGAAGAGCAGGGACAGGTATTCATTTTGGCTCTGGCTTGAGGTGTAAGGGTCCTCGCCCAGACAGAGCCAGGCAGGCAGCTTCTCCAGTTTTCCCATCTGTGGTTATCTCAAATCCTTTGAAGCTCCTTTATCAATGTCATCTTAACTTTTCTGCATAGTTCTTTAAGAGCCTTTTATCATTTCCTGGGCCAGGTGGTATTATAAAACCAGTTAGAGAAACAGTGCTGATGTTACTTGAAATAATTACTGCTTGCGTTTTCCCCAGCCTGTCAGAACATGCAGTTAGCTCTTTTTCATAGATCATGGCACATAAAACTCCTGTAATGCACTGCTAATGGGGATCTCAAAGCAAATTATCTTATGATTAAAGCCAACATACAAATGAGATTGTTCTTCTGGGAAATTCATAGACTGATTACCTACACTTCTGGTCATAATAGCACATATGCAGTGTATTAAGTCTGAATGCCAGGCTTGCCATTACCAGAAGAGTCCGGTAGTGTCTTTACCCCATGTTACATTTCTTTCTGGAGGAAGAAATAAAATTTTCATAATGTACCCAATGCTTTGGTGGTTACTGAGAAATTTCCTCCTGATCCCATCTGGTTAAACCAGTATGCTTTACTGGAGAACGGGAATAGCTTCTGACACCCTTACCCTAACTTCATAAGTATTATTAAATTCACATACATTTTGTTTGCTTGGGCCTTCCCACAGAGATTTAAATGCAAATGGTGGGCCTGGGTAACTAATGGTGGGTATCAGTTGTCGCTTACCACTTGATTTTTGAGTTATTTGATGTCAGCCTCCCTTCTACTGAAGGTGGGCTTGGCTTTGAAAGGAAGAGAACCAGGGTCCTGATACAGTGTGTGAACCACTGAGGTGGGACAGATGCTGCTGATGGGAGACTGAGGGGTTTTGCTTGTGTTAAGTAGTTCAGGGGAATATTCTCAATAAAGCAAGTAATGGCAATACCTTGGGAGCAGATAATCCATGTTTTGTTTCCACTATAGAAAAACAAGTGTCTTGAAATGGTTTTTGAAGATTGTTTTTGTCCTAGTCTACCTGTTTGACTACCAATTTAAAATGGATAATGAAGGTGAATGCGTTAGTATGAGGACTCTGTAAACAAAGTGAGTGAAGAATAGATGCTGTGGGATAGAAAATGTACTGTTAAATGTAAAAGAAGTTTTAAATATCATTATCCAGTTGTAGACAACAACAGGGAAAGCAGCTGTTTGGGTTTGGTTTTTTGAGAAATGAATGGTTCAGGCCTGAAAAGTGAGGTGAAAAGTCAGTGCTGCTGGTACTGCCACAATTCATTTTAATGTTGTCAGAGACCAGTGGTTGAAATGGTTCTGTTTTGAAGTAACACCATTTTTTTTTTTTTTTTTTTAAAAAACCTCCTAATGAAAGAGAAATACTTCTGCATTGGTTATCCTCTTTTTAGTGTCAAACCTTTATTCTGAGGAGGACAGCAAAATCTTCCTTAAAACTAAAAGTGAAATTGAGTGTACATTTGTCCAGTAATCTAAAGATGCAAAGGAACAATGAACGTGCCTTGGAACATCTGTCATGCTGCAGAAAACAGAAACTTAAACTTTGCTGTATCTTGTGGGCTTCCTTTTGACATTTGTTACGCTGTTCTAGGCAAGAGAATGTTCTAGGCAAGGCTCACTTCAGGTTGAGTGAGTCTGCTCCTTCACCCTTCAGGGAATAGCACACTGTATTTACTGGCTACTTTTGATGGTGTTCCTTCAAGATGTTGCAAATGTACATGACAGCTAATTGATTTTGACGAAATTTATAGCTGTGTCGTGTTTCTGGCTAGGATTTTTCTTTGGAAAGGGCTTGGGGGGGAGTGCCATGTGACAACAATCCTTTGAGTTCTTAATGTTGGTTTAATTAAATACTGCTTCCTATTTTTCCCACCCCTGCTGATTTAGAATAATCCATTGGTTTTCCAGAAATGAACGTCTCAATGCAAAATGTAAGTTTCGTTTTCCGGACTAAATTCTGCTTTGGTGACTGAGTCCCCAGAGGTCAATTAAGTGTCCATGAAAGCCTTCCTGGAATATTGAATTTAGTATTGAAATCTGTGTGGTTAAGCACTTTGCTTTGATACATATTCCTCTTTGATGTACTGAGCTTTGTTAGGCTTGAGACATGCTTCTGGTGAGCAATACTGCACTAGATAAATGTGGTGTTTAGGGATTGGCTACGTTAGGGAAGAGTTGTTTCTTCAATTGCAAAATTCCAATTCAAAAACATTTCAAGAGAAACACTAAATTCATAAAATACTGCAGTGTCTAAATAGCATTTAAAACAGTTTTCAATTATGCTGAGATTTCATGAATGCATGAAATACGTTTTAGGTGTTGAAGGTGTTATACATTAAAAAACACATTTTCTTTTTACTGAATTTTATTGAAGAATATAGTTTCCTGATAAATAGAGGCCAGATATATAGATTTTTTTTTTTTTTTAATTTCATCTGCTTCTTAAAGATGATAATGGATTAGTTTCTGATCTGAAGAAGTCAGGTTCCTTTTCCTCCATCAGCTCTGCATTCTTGTCCTGTCTTCCAGTCTCCTCCCCCTGTGCTTCTAGCTGGCTTCTGCCACCCTTAGTTGGACGTTAAATTCTTTCGCTGCAATTGTACCTCAGGTTTTAACGGAATAGCTTTGATAATATGCTATTTAGATTTCCTATCAGGCTTCATTATCTTCAGTCATGTGTTATCACTGGCTTTCTTTTTGTATTCTGCTTCCTTGAGCCTGCCTTTTTCTTTTCCCCTCGCTGCCTCGCTTTCTCACGTACGTGTTATGCAGCTGGTAGGCTTCTGCCAGCTCCGAGGGCTTGTCAGTAAAGAGTGAGTCAGATGGCTCGGATTTCTGCTTCCCGTCCCCCGCGAGGCTGAATGCAAAGCCTATCTGGCAGTCCCAGCTCTCGTGCTCGGGAGCAGGGAATGGACACAGCAGTTCCTGGCTACCGAACATAAGGAATATGCCGTCTTGCTGACTTCTCACCTTTTGCTATTTTATGGGCTATGGGGTGTCTAATCGGGGTCCAAATCAGTGAGAAATGGAAATATTGGTAGCACTGTTGCTTGGGAATGTTGATGTTCTGACACAAGGACTTGGGGAAGGAATTGGGTGTATGCAGATGGTAGGGCCCTCTCATCCTGGGGCCGTACGCCACTGTTGGAGCTCCTTCTCCTTCCTGAGGGTTAGTCAAATCACTGACCTTGGGTCTGGAATTGCTCTATTTTGTAGTGTTGAGTTAATTATTTTATACTACTAGGCTAGCATGTGAAACTACATGAAAGATTTGCAGTGAATTTTTTTGCTCAGGAAAGCATGTGGGGTGTTTGGGGTGGTTTTTTCTTTCCTTGCAAGAATCTTTATGCAAGTCAGTGTCTCCATGGTCGGCTTTTCCAGTAAGAGGAGTTTTCCTTAGTATTGGGGTGGTTTTCAGTCATACAGCTTTATAGTTTAGTCTGCTATGCAAACTGAGATAAAATGCATATATTATAACAAGATAGGCACTCTGGGAAAATACAAAAATTTTCTAAAGCAATCTAGGAGAAGTATGCCAATCCCTTGTTTTTTGTGGGGTTTTTTGGTTTTTAAATCAGAATAAATAGGAACTTTCTTGCTTTAAAAGAATCTTGACACACACTTCTGCAAATGTGTTTGAGATGTGCTGATTTCATCTGTTTTGATGTTGGGAAAGATTCTGAGGTCTGATGCTCTCCCTTTCCAACAAGGGAGAGAAAGGAATTGGAGAACTGCATTTTTCCAATACTGAGTCCATTATTCTAGTATGCAATTCAGTCTTGAAAAGGTTTGAAAGGTCTTATGAAATGAAAACAATTGTGAAGATCTCCAAGACTGTCATGAAAGAGAATTTTTGTCTTTGGTATTTCTTTCATCCCTCTTTTCAAGGGCTCCCTGTTGATTTTGGTAAAAGAAAGAGGTGGATGAAGCAGGTTGACGTGAACACAGCACGTAGGGAAAGTTGTGACAGAGTTGGAGGTGCAATAATGAAAGACTTCTAATTTATCGTAAGGTATTACAAGTGCTAGATAAAAACAAATCTAGTTTAAGTTCTTGACGTTATCTTTTTACTGAGTGTAGTTGGGGCTGGGTGTGTTTGTGAGTATGAGAGGGAGGAAGCTGACAGTGGCGGCGGCGATGAGGCAGGCGCTGCTGGGGTGCGCTGCCCGGCTGCCGGGCGAATCCCTCTGCCGCTCTCCAAAAGGTTCGGTGGTTACTTTTGTCACCGTCTTGCGCAGTCCAGAAAATGACATCATGTTCACCTTGGAGCACGTGCAGTCCATATGCATTAAAAGAGCCACTTTGAGAGTAAATGCAACGTTCGTTACGAACCAAACGATAAACTGCGCTATCCTTCGTGTCCCACCAAAGAAGTGCTCACCGCAGGTGGCAAAAGAGTCCTAACTGTGCTATTCCCATCGATTCCCCCGGTACAATACAAGGATGTCCTCCTCCTTCCTCCCGGTGATGTCGCCTCAGCGTGTCGGCTCTCGCCTGCAGCCGAAGGGCGGCTTAGTGTGATGTGGGGGAGCCTGAAGTAGGCAGAGCAGCGCATTAAAAACCCTGCGTCCTTTAGCCTGCTTCCTATCCCCTCTGTTTATGGACAACAGGAACTCGGGTGTCACGCGCTTTCATAAATTGTCTCCAACGCTTTATCTTTTTCTTTCCTCTTTTATTCCACGCTTGTTTTTTTCCTAATTTCGGCATTCTCCTTATGTATTTCCTTTTCCTTAAGATGGAGGAAGCTAAGTTAACGTTGTGTATTTGTTACTAGATGCTGGCCTTTCTCCCCGGCCTCCAGCACGCACGCTCTGGCTCCGGTTGCCAACCGTGGTATAAATTGCAGGTTAACAAAATGTAGCTCTAGAGAGTATCTCCGCTGTAGAACGGAGAGTCAAATATGACATGAGAATTGATGAAAGGCCCATTTATATGCTCAACAACAGCCTTTTCCTGTGGGTTATTTTCAGCATTGGCTCAGGAAATGCGCTTGTGAAGCTCCATAGTACTCTGGTTTGTATGGTGGTATTTTAACTGCAGCACGATCTAATGTAATTGTATATGTAAAAGAGTAGGATTTTGGGGGGCATAAAATAAATATTGGGAAAGAAAACAATCAAAATATTAACTTCAGTTTTTATTTAAATGCCGACAGTGATATTGATATGCCTCATTTACCCAACGTTTATATTTGATCCAGTTAAAGGTGTTTTAACCAATAATAGCCTTACAAAACTATGTAGCTATGTTGTTTCAATGCACTAGACAAAATTTAGCTTAAGGAATGCAGGTTTTAGGTGCTAGAATCCAAGAAGTTTCTTTTAAAAATACTAAGTTTACACAAGTTTTACTTTTTCCTTAAAATATCTTTGTGCTTATGAAAAACTGCTCCACTCAAGCTGAAGTGGGCTAAAAAACCAAAATAATCTCCAAGATTCATGTAAATAAATAAAAGGAGCGTTTATCAAAACTGCTATTTTGATAGCTACGACCTGAGCCTTATGGCTCAGTGATTTCAGCTGAGAAGAGTTCAGCTGATTTTTCTATTTTGGTGGGGTTTTTTTCTCCCAGTGATGTTCCTGGGGGTCAGATAATCTATATTGATTTTGAGATGAACTGAAAAGTTTAAAAAAAAGTGTCTAAATCCCATTCTTCTAATCTGTGCAAAAGATTAGAGGAGGAGAGAGCACAAGTCCAGTCTTGCAAGCAGCTCTATTCTTTACAGCTAATCTGTGTTGCTCTCAACCAAACTATTTCACCCTCTGTTTTCCGACAGGCTACCCAGGAACCTGCGTCAGCTCCCGTGCATGCAGACAGTTGTGTGTTTAAGAGTTAAGTCACTCCGTGTTTATTTTAGATCTAAGTCACTACCTTTTGAGTACTCCGCTACTTAGCGCTCTCTTGTCATCTTCTAGGTATCTGACATGTAAAAAATGGAGTGCAATAGGTTGTGCGTTATTTCTAAATTGGATGAGCAACTTTTTGAAGAGAGGTATTACAGCCTGGATTTCAGGGATAAAGTCACCCAAAAATCATAAAAATAATGATGAGTCAACACAGAAGATATCTAGAGCCTTGCATTAACTCTGATTTTAGTGGAGCAGAAGTAGTTACACATTGGAATGTCATGGTAGCTCTGGCAAGGTAAAATCAATTTTGTTTGAAATGGGTATTAATAGGAGGTTTTGTTCTCACTTGGTTTAAGTTTTCCCTTTCCTATTTGATGCATTCGGTTTGAGATTTTGTCACATTTTTATTATTGTTTTCTAGAAGTCTATTCAGTGTGTGCTGGAGTTGCGTTGTGGTTTTACTTTTTCGTGTGTGACTGGAAAGTAAAGTGTTATTTTTCTTCTGATCCTGCTGTCCTTTTCCAATAGATGTTTTCCCACTAGGGTCTGTTTTGTGAATTGAGACAAGTTAGAATAGCAGGTCCTGATCGTAAATGAGTGCTGTATTTTGGTGGTCCTGTTTTATATTGTTTATCACTTCCATGCCAGGAGTTTTTTCCAAAGGTCTTGGCCATAAGCACTGCAGCTCTCCCTATGAAATGAGAACTGATGATAAGGGAAGGCAAAAAGCTGTAAATTCTGCAAAGACTTCCCTCTTTACCTACCCTGGGGAGCAGGTAGTCCCTCACAGCTTTGGGTGGTGATGGGAAGAACTGATGCAGCGACTCCTTCCCCTGTGCAAGTCTCCAGGCGAGGGTTTATATCCCTGGGGTTTGCCGCAGTGTTTCGCTTTCCAGTACCGACGCTCGAGACTGTCCCCTTGTATCCTCTTGAATTACATTCTGCTATGTTTGCATAACCTCCTTTTGGCACTTTTGCTGGGGCAGCTGTGCCCCGCTGCTGGGGAGCAAAATTGGCCCGCTGTGGGCACCAGTTTTCTTGAAGACTTTTAAAACTGAGATCTCTCTTTTTTTTTAAATGTGGCTTTTCTGTGGCGAGTGTGGAAACATCTGAAGCATGCGTGTGTGTTTATGTTGAACTTTCCAAGGAACTGAGGAATTGTCAACAAATGGTCGTGCTGAAGATCGCTCCTGCAAGCATGGGAGGCTGCCCGTGGCGAGAGCGGTCCTTGGGCGCCTCTGGCCGCGGGAGCTCGTGCTTTCAAATCGCAGCTAAATATGGAGATAATCTGAGAGCTCTTTGCACCTTTTTTTAAACCGTGCTTTTTAAAATCATGCAACGAAGTATGCGCATGACTGTATTGATCATAGTGTGCCTGAAGTAGGGTGACTGACAGAATGGATTGCTTAAAAAAAAAAGTACAAAATTTATTGTGTGAAACACATATGACAAATGCCTTGCTTATTTTTTGTTTAGAATGCTAGCCAGGTTTATTTTTTTCTTCTTGTTGAGGAAAGAAATAAGTGCTCTCTTGGCCTGAGGATAACAAATGCTAAACTAAATGCTGCTGGCTGCAAATGCGAGGATAACTTGGCTCCAGCAAGTCAGGTGTTGCAGTTTGCAACATGCTCAGCCAAGTATAGAAGGAGCTGCCAGTGGCATGATCTAACAGGCTAAATGTGGTGGCAGCTCTCGGCAGTGTTTGCGATATCCGCCTTGCCCAGAAAACCCAGGTGTGAGCAGGGAGTGCCAGAGGTAAAGACTGGGACAAAGAGGGTAGTTCTCGGCGTTCCTCTTGGCAGGAGCAAGTTCCCGGGGTTCCCACCTGGCCTGTCTCTGCAGCCAGCCCTTTACCTGGGAGGCAGCAGACAGCTTTCGAAGTGCGAGCGGCTCTCAACCAAAGTCCATTTTAAATAGATTGTCTTGAGCTTCTCTTTTGACAGTGTATCACGCTCATGAAGGGTCCTGACTTCGTATAAAATACGTAGATGCTTATGCATGTGTACACTACCTATGATATTGCTTAAAATATTTTGGTCTGAATTCTTGAAGTCTTTAAATTGCAATTTGAAAAAGTAACCTGACGTACACAAAACATTTTTCAATTCCAGTTGCTCAGCTGGATGCAGGTTTTTTCTGGTTTCTAGCTGTGATTCTTGAGGAGTGTTTGCATGTAATTGTGTCCTTAAAGTTCCCTAACCAGCCTGGAGAGAATATAGCACAACTGTTACAAGTGATGCAAATAATCACAGATTCATTGGTCTAGTTTGTTTGCCTCTCGTTTTGTGGCGCTTTTTTTAAAGACTGTTGTAGAGGTCTGTTTCATTCCTCAGCCATGTCACCTACTGAAGGGTAGCTCACAAAAGGAACGAATGAATCTCACAGGCACGATCTGTTTAGGTGATATTAAAAAATATAAATAAAAGAGAGGTCAAGATTAACTGCCTGTCATGTTCCTTTGGCTGTTCCAACAGACAAACTCCTGGTTTGTTGCCTTTTTTTGTTGTTATTAGTCCTAATAACACGAAAAACTTATTAAAATCATTGAATTGTCATTGCAGAAGAATGAATGGCATAACTTTAACGCTATCATGTAAAATCCTATTTGAGAGGACACGTTGCTATCTCACTCTCTTGCTGTGAAAAACCACCATTTTTGGCAGAGAGGGTGAAGCCCAGGCAGCTGGGCTGCCATAAGGCAACCGGTCCCCAGCGCTGCCAGCCAAGCCAGCGCTGCGAGAGCCGCAGCGGCATCCACCAGCCTTTCTCACACCGACCGCTACACCTAGAGAGGAGAGACGTGATCTCAACTTCAGCCCTTCCCATCTGTGCGTCTGTCATTAAACCAGAGAGGTGACTGATGCTGTAGGAATAACTCGGATAAGTAAGCCACCTGGTCCAGGCTGCATTTCATCCTCATTTGCTGCTTAATGGTCCAATATGTCTGAAGGAGAAATGAAAAGCAGGGGGACATGAAGAGGACGATGAGGGAGGGAAATTTTTAGCTGTAATGGTAGACAGTCACAGTTGTTCAGAGAATCTGAAGTTTAAATGATGAGGTGAATGTGATGGGTTAGGGTCCAGGTGCATGTGGAGTGATACGAAGTTCATCTTTATCCTTTCCAGACGGGTTTGCAAAAGGAAACATGTACTGATGTTGGCTTCTTCACGATGGTTGTGGAGCTGAGGTATTGCAGCAAAATATAACTCTTCCAAAAAGTACATTAATTGATACCTTTATTAATCTTGCTGATCACTAATCCTGTCATATATTTTCTTAAAACTTCCATAGGAGCTCACTAGTGATCTTGGTTAGTATTCATTATTATCTTTGTGCTTTGCCAAGTATGCTTGCTTTCTAGAACTGATTTCCTTTTTTTTCCAAAAACCTGCAGTAAATAAATATTAGAGAAAGACATTGAACTGTTTTAAGTAAAAACTATTAAATTAAAGCAAAAGGAAGTTCATTAAACAAAATCAAGCAATTATTAACCAAGCAATAATTTCACTTTTGCTTTGGCTTTCCAAGAGCATCTTCTGTTGTCTTGAGCACCCAAATCAGATAATTGCTTCCTAAATCGTTTTGGGATCTTAACTTGATTTCTATGTTTACAGCCCTTCTTTCTACCTCAAAAGAGAGATTCTGAATTTAGATAAGACCTAACAGAAAAGATGCCATAGAATATTTTTTTTCTTTTTTTTTTCCCCTTTAAGTCTTTTATCCTTGGGGTTTCCCAGAAGCATACAACTAGGATCCATTGAGGGAATTGGTCAGTGCGGCATGCTGCCTTACCTACAGCAATTACATTTTTTCATAGTGCCTCATAATTGTAACAGCCTTATCAGCTATTGCCTCCACAGAGAGCCAGTGTGCTTTTAGGTCTTTAAAAAAAAAAAAAAAAAAAAAAAAAAAAGCAGTGAAACATGCCTTAATTATTGAAATTGATTGCAGGGACTGGTGATACTAAAAACTGAAAATGGATGAACAGCAATAGTTGTTGCCTCTCTGGAGGAAAGTGAGATGCAAGCGACTGTGAAAGGATTGTGAAATGCTGTAACAATACAAAAAGGATTTGAGATGAAATATTATAGTAGGGTATGCTTATTGGCTCTCTGATGTTTTGGTGTGCATTTTTTAGTTGAGTAGGAACTTCAGTTTGTGTAATTTTGCCTGTATGTTGAAGACTCTCTTTAAAAATAAACAAACAAACAAAAACACCCACAAAAAACCCGCAATGAAATACTGGAGGAAGAGACAGAAGAAGGATAAAGATGCTGGGACACTCCTACAAAAAGCAGACTAGAATGGACACTCCTTTTAAAATAATGAAAGGATGAGAAAAGAAGAATTTAGCAGAGTTTGTATGCAAGGTTCTGTTCATTCAGCATTCCTACATATTTTTGATTACTTAATGGCAGTAGAAAAAACATCTAAAAATAATGAAGATCGCAAAGAAATGTGTGCAAAGCAGCAGCGTGGATGAATCTATTTTAACAAATACTTTGGAGCTGTGGAAACTTGATTTTCAGTAGTTATGGTGATGCTAACACTTGAAGTAATTCCAATATGCTATAAAATACTTAATGTTGGGGCATTCCATGGCAGAGAATCTCTCTGAATCATCTCAGTCAAGCTTAAAATACTAATTGCCTTCTAAGCGAATTGGGAACTGAGACTGAAATGTTAATTGTGACTGCAGGCTATAGTGTCCTATGCAGTGTCTAAATCAACCGTGCCTGAAAGTGAAGCCTTAGATGTTTTTGAAGCTTCTATAATAATACAAATAAGCTAGTCTGAACTAGTCTTGGTCAACTTTTGAAGACAATAAGAGGGTTTTATATTGATTAGGATTTATTTTTCTGGCTGTAATAGCTTGATGGCAGTTCTTAAGTTTTGACAGCTTATCTTGCTTATGCCTGACTAGGACCAGCATGTTTTGTTTCATTAATATTTTACTATCGCATTAGGAAAACACAGCACAATGTATATGCTTCATCCTATACACTGCTCATTCTGAGGCAAACTAATGATCCCTTCATTTTATGTGTCAAAGAAAAAAGCCCCACATCTATATTTAGGTAACTTACTCACAAGATATGGCAAGATATTCTTACTCAGTGGGCAGCAGGGTGAGTTGGCACTGATGGTGTTTCACATGACTGATAATGCAGAAGTTTCTCTTGGTAGTGCTGTGGGTAGGACAAAGAATCGTGATGAAGAGGGAACAAGATAGAGAGAGTTCACAGTATCCCCAAAATACCTATCAGAAGAGCTGCTTAAAAATAACCACTACTGCGTGCCTGTGGTATCTTGGAAAAGGGGGAATGATATATGGTAGAAAAGATTCTGTTTATTTGAAGATTTACTGCTATTTCCAAACTCATTTAAAGGCTACAAGGGATTTCGCTTCGCCCAGAGATAATTTTAAGGGAACTATATATACAGTTAATGTTATAGATGACTTCAGAGGTAAAAGTACAGAAAGAGTAGTCCGTAAACACAAAACTGCTTTCTGTTTCGACAGAAAAGCCGTAGTATTTGTGATGAAAGGTTGAGGCGTAAGGTACAAGGAGAGGCACATGTTCTCCAGCACGTGGCTGATAAAGGCAGATCAACACGGTGACTTTGTCACCACCTCCTCTGAAGAAGAGGACACCACCGCAGATACCAGCAGGCGTGCAGCTACCCATGGCTACGGTATGGCATCCTATCCCTGAGCCGGAGGCTTGTTCGAGTCTGGAAAATGGCTGGGTGTGAACTGACTTTCGATCATTAATCACTTAATCATCCACTGTGGTTTTAAAAAAAAAAACAAAGAAGAAAAAAATTTAAAAACTCACCAAAAAAACCTCAACAAAATGTATCAGGTGGAAGAACCCGAGGGCTGTGTTAGGCTGTGAGCTGAGCAAATACAGCATAAAGATGTATAGGGATTGCTCTGAGGTGCTTTCACTGGTGGGGCAGATGCTGTAGGCAAGATTTGGTAGACGGTTCTCTCAGCTCTCTTAGTTTTCTGTACATGAATAGTAGGTCCATACGCAGCGCAAATTCAGGAAAAGGAGCTTACTGCTTAAATGTTGTTGTGATTCACAGGAAGCAAAAAAAATTATATGGTGAGTGGCTCTCATTTGTGGACACTTGCTAAACATCCTAAATCATCACTAGTTAATTATTAAAAACTTCTAGTAGAGTGGTTTTTTTTACTGAAACTTTCTGTTATATAAGCTGATTAATCTTACATTTAGAAAGTTCTTCACCCAACACAGGCCAGCTAGTTTGATCTTCATCCTTCAGTGGTGACGGGGTTATGTTTGCACAAGCAGAATACAGCCTCACTTAGAAGTATGCTTGTTTCTGACTTCAAAAAGGGCAGGTTTTCTAAAACTGTAAGTGTTGGCACAGTTGCCCTGAAAAGTTTAAATGGAAAATGATAGCAAAATCTGGGAGTGGGCATCCTGTAGAATATACTTAGGCAAAAGAACTGTGATTTCACAAGTGTGAAAATAGTGTCTTCTTGATGGGAAGGAATCTTAGCTAAAGGAAATTAAAGCAACAGTTAAAACAAATATTAAGGATAGGGAAAAGGGCAATAAAATGTCAATTAACAAAAGTAAAATTGACTAAAAAGTGAATTCCAGTGTGGTTAGAGATAAAGCACTTAACACATTTTGCAATGGGAAAAAAAATATCCCAGATCAGATGTAGATTTGGTGACAGATGTGGATGGTAAAATTGTGAATAATATAGTAAAGGAAGAAATAGCAGTAGTTATTTCTGTTGCAGGTTTTGACTAAAGCAGGGGAATATATCTATCTCATGTGATGCTACAGATGTAATAAAGATGTTTGTCATCTATAAAATAAAAGGATATGAGATGGTATCTGCTAAAATAAACATTCTCAGGCCAACAGGTCATTTGACTGTGAATTAGATAGACAAGGAGTTTTCTGAATTGCTGAAGTTAACAAGTAACTGCAGAAATCTTAGCGTCCTGCAAAGCTCCAGTGAAAAGCCGCTTTTTTGCCTTCCTGAAGCTTGCGGAGGCTCTGTGGGAACCGTCCCTGGCATATTCCATGCACTGTTGTCATCAGTGCTCATCTTTCTGGTGACCACTCTCTTCCCGCGTGAAGCTGATAATTTCCAAACTGAAATAACCGGGTGTCTCTGTGCACCCTGAGTGCTGCAGTCTTGGCTCAGGGTCTTGTTTGAACTCAGTGATGAGCTTGCAATTGCCTTTCTTCCCCCACCCCATTCGGTTCTGCGAGACAGTAACTGCTTGGGTGTTTCCCGAGTCCTTCCTGTCTTAATAGAACCAAGCTATTTTAATCTTCTCTGTGTCTTCATGGCTGACCAAGGTCTGTCTGCAGGCCAACTTATCTTGTCTTCATCTCTAAATATATTTCTATTTGTGATCAACATTTGGGTCTTGTATTGTTTTGGGTTTTTTGTTTGGTTTGGGTTTTGTTTTGTTTTGTTTTTTAACTCTGCCTTGAGCATTGAATAGTCAACACCTGGCTGTGGCTGCTGGAGCATCCTCATGCAGCTGGTATTCCTTACCTCTGCTATTCATGTAACTGGCAGCCACTTCCCACGGGATCCACACTGACAGGTTTTCTTTCTGGTAACTATCACATTTGGAGGTAGGGAGTCTGAAGAGTCGCTCTCTGTCCCTGCTTTCTTGTGATTGAAAGTTAGGAAAAGAAAAGGTAAGTCGTAACCGTCCCTTGCATAGGGAGGCAGAGGGCAGCTACACGGAGAAGTGTGTAGCCCTGACAGATGTTGGCTGCGCAAAATTAGGTGTTGATCAGCACAGCGAGATCTCTGCTGGCTGCAACAGTTTGGGGGGCAAGGGTTTTGGGATTTGCTTGTTGTTTTGTAGGGTAGCTAATCACTTTTGGCTCATAACACAATAAACCTGTGGCATCCCAGCATCTTTTTGCAGGCCTTGAACACTGATTATGTGAATTTAGACACAGCTTTAGTGTAATTGGCAATTATCAGATGTTTTTAAGGATTAAAAGTAGGAGCCCAGGGATTTGCTGTGTTTCTATGTAACTTTAACAAAACTTCAGGCTCTTTTTCCTCTAGTCTCTGTTTTCTTATCTTTCCCTACCCCCTTTTTCATTTTCTTCTAGAATTGCATTTCTTAAATCTCTACTGAAGTTGTCAAGGCTAGTTAGAGGAAGAAGGTTGTGTGCCTGCCTCATGCAATTTCTGTGTTGCAAATATGGCTGAAGCTAATGAAAAGAGACCTCTATAATCATTGTACAGCAGCAGAACAAGGTTTTATTTTATAGCTTTGACAGCTACCTGGAAGGTGTCTTATCTCTGGGGGATGGGAGTTTTTAATCACAAAAGGTTCTGCTTTCTTGTTTTTAAGAAGAATTGTTGGACAGAATGGTTATAGTATTGCCATCCCTGATGCAGTTGTTTAGTGTATACATTGAGAAATGACCCTGGATATATACATGCATCTAAAATTTCAGACAGAAAGCTCCAGTCTGAGTACCATATCTGGAACAAGTCCTGATGCTATGAGATAGAGAGCAAAATGGCTATGATCTTTCTTTATCCTTCTGGCACGCAGTACAAATGTTGTACTACATATGCACATAGTAATAAGGGAATAGATTTATCAAACTTTGCTGTCAGGCAAACTCTGATGTACAAGAATAATACAAATACTCCAAAGGTACTGTGGGTTTTGCTTGCTGTCAGTGAGCATTGTATCAATACCAGCATGGATAAAACATTGCAGAGTTATGAGTCCACTGTGGAAAAGCCTACCACTGTCATCGTCATCTTCGGATTACCTGCTACTGTTTTCAATGTTTCTGATACCAAGTAGACCATTTATCATGGGGTAAAACAGAAAGCTCTTTACGTAAATAAAGTAAGGTATGTTTATCGACTGTACATATTTTAATTTTAGATCCTTGGAAGAACACCATGATCATCCTAACGTGGTACTGGGAGATCTTCAATCAGATGAAGACGATATCATGAACAGTTCTGATGAAGATGATGACACAAATTCTGATTCCAGCAAAGGGGAGCCTGATCCTCAAGAAGATAAACAGGTATCTTTTTATCTTTATCTTCTGAAGCCATTCTGCACTTTTGCACTATTTTGTAAGTTGTAACCTGTTGGGATATTTTCAAATAAAAGGCATTGAGTCAACATAACTTAATATATATCTTTTCATTATTCTTATTGTTTAGTATTTTTTCCTAAAATTTTAATTTAATATGTGTACATTAGCCTGATATTAAGAGGTCAAGTTTAGAAATATCCCATTAGAAAGCGTGTGTAGCCTGGCATATTTGTTCTTAATCTTTCACTGAGTCGTGGAGCTGTAGACCTGCCTATCATGCCCCTCTAATAGGGCTACATGCGCAGATGTATGTTTAGAGATCTTCAGTTTTGAGACTTGTAAATACCTTTTAAAGACGCTGTCTACACCTCACAAATCCTAGAGAGCACAGTGTCTTTTATGCACTGAACATTTAAAATCAACCTTTGATTTGTCAGCCTTGGTGAAGCCCAAGGAAAGGGGCCAGGTGCAGGTTGCAAGATCTGAGAAGGTCCTTCTGAAAAATATCTTGGAAGCTGTAGTTTTGCCTGGATGGTCCTATTTCGGGGGTTTTGGCCACGCAGCGAAGGCTGTGTCCCAGTAACCATTTCTGTGCAGACAGCTTGCTTGCGTTGGCAGGTTCTGCGTACTAACCTGCCAAATCACTGTGTGGCGCACAGGGGACAGATAAATGAACTCGTTTTTAATTCTTCCTTTTCAGTAGCATGAAACACAAAGGGCTCAACCTGCCTTTCAGCATTTCAGTTCCTTAATTCACTCCTTTGGTGCTGAGGAGAGACTGTTTGCCTGTGCACGAGAGGCCTGTCGTTGCAGGGTTACAGAGCCGCCTCTGTGGCCCTTGGAGGACTGTAAGCCACACTTGACTGTTGTGGTTGAGGTCTGACCTTCTGCTAGCTTCTGCGAGTGCCGGCTTGGAATAATTTCCCTTGTTTTAACCTTATTTCTTCTTCAAATGAGGAGCAGGAAGACAGCGCTAACTACTTAGAATGAAATGAAGTTCTGAGGGTCCTAGCCCTCTCCTTGGGGATACCCACTTTCTTACTTATCCGTCCTGGACACCCTGACACCAGCCTGCCCGTAGACCAGGCCTCTCCTCAGCACCAGTCCTGGCAGCTCTGTTTCCTTTGATAGTAGTTATATTTGCTTACTTTCCTTAAAAATGAATGATAATTAAAGCAATGAGACTTTTTTTAGTGCTGGCAGAGAAGACTTGATGATGATGTGTCAGACCTGAATGTCGTTTAACCAAATCTTCTGAGAGGAAAGGGAGTTGAGGGAAAGGGAGTCGAGGGAAAAGCTTGCTCCTGTGAAACTAAGCAGGACTGTACCTGTGTAGAAGCTAACTTACCTTGCGTGCCTCTAGAAATGCCCTCAAGCTTTCACGACGGAGTTCTACAGGGAAGCGTCCCTGTTACGAGGCTTCCCAGGCAGGTTTCACGAAGTAATTCAGCGCTTGCTGTGAAGCATCTGCTCGTCGGCTTGCTTCAGCCGCCTGCGGCACGTGCGGCCGGCAGCTGGGGACTGGCAGCCAACTTCCAGGAGAGCAGCTGCAGAGGAGAATGAAGCCGTCTGCATCGGTCATCAGCTGGGCTTGTTTCTGTTTTTCCTTACCACAAGCATCTGGCTGTTTTGATGCTCTTTATCCGTGAGAGGAGTTACAAGGTTCCTTCCCAATGCCGTGCCTGAGACCCCACTTTGTATCCCTTCGGTTCTCCCGTTAGAGACTCTCTTAGACCCAGAGTATCCTTGGCTGAGCAAATGCAAAGTGGCCTTTTCAGTGCCAGCTGGTATGTGAAAAGTCTTTCAAATGGGGTTGAAAACAGGCTGTGATACTTCGTTTTGTAATTGTTCAGCGGTAGCATCTTGTTCTCAAAATACTAATTTTCATCTCATTTGCAACTGTCACATCTACAGCGATGGCAGATACCTTGCTCTGCATAATTGAGTTACTTGTGAATTCAGTCTTGTAGGGAGCGTGTCAGCTGTGCTGTCTAAAAAGGCATGGAGGCCTGAGGATGGGTGTTACAATCCCGCCTGTATCCAGTTGACCCTCATGGGGTAGATCTAAGTGTTTATTAGAAATAAGTTTAATTTTAGAAGTAAAATCCCAGCTCTGTGTGAAGATGTCTGTGTGCTATATAAAATAAATAATGTATTTTGCATATATGTGATGCAACACCAAATTATTAAATTTAGAAATTAATTTTAGTTTAGTAATTCAACACTGTATCAATTAAATTCAAATGAAAAAAATATTTTAGATTTATTTTTTATTTTGAATATAACAATATCATTAAAACGAACCTATAAATATAATTGATTCCATGGTCTGATTTCCAGCACTTGAGGCTTGTTTATAGGTTCAGAGAAGAACTAAACCTCCAGACAAATCTTGCAACATTAGTGCTTTATGAACCAAAGGTTCATATATGCAATGCCACTGATATCTGCTTTTCTAGATAAACTGTTCAATGCCTATCTTATACTACTGTACTCAATACAGCCTCCCCAGGACTTCCATCGCACTTGTGTTGTATATCCTGTGATGTTTTAGTGCTCCTCATCCACGCTCTTTCTTTGCAGCCCATTGAAATGAAAGCCTGCATATCTAATAGATGTGGTGACAGCTGGCTGCAGAGAAGCATATGGCAAACCATGAGAGCTGTTATGGAGAAAGGTGTTTTATCTGAGGGAAATTGTACATGGGAGTCACACTGTGTAAAAAACATATTTGCATCCTGACACCTACCCCCTTTTGCTTTGTTATACCTATTCCTTCCATCTGATGTTGAACAGCAGCATTGATTTTTTTTGGAAGCCAAGCATGTGTGCATAAAAACCAACATCATCTCCACAGTGTTTCAGGCAGATGACAAGGCTTACACTTACACATCTTTGCAGTACGGTTGCTATGTATTCCAGCAGCTCCTTTACTAGATTGTCAGAAGCTGACTTTTATCTTCAGTGTGATTTTTTTTTTTCTTTTTCTCCTTTCATCTTCTTTTTCAGTAAAGAAAATGTGTATTTCTTTTAAGATGTTCCTGAAACCCATCTGAGTTTACTGCAAATATTACTGTTGCTGTATTAATCAGAAAAAAAAATCAAATAATACAGAAATACTATCTGTACTTTACTACTTTTGCTAAACAAGTAAACAAGAATTGTCACTTGCTAGGGCTTCATTCATTATAGGCTTCAGTGCTTTCTGTAATAATTAAATAGAAAAGCTGATAGTGTTATAAAAACTACTTTTAGCTAATACTGTTATTTCTAGCTACAAGCTAAATTGATTTTCTCACAGATTCTGAAAAGCTGGAAGATTTCAAAGCCAAGAGATTTCAAAACAGTATAAAACATTTTTATTAGAAATAACTATTGAATAATTACATTGGATTTGAGGAACTACTAGCTGGAAATGATCTTTACAACAGTTTTAGTAGGTGCATAGTATAACATATAATTTTATTTGCAGAGTAAGGCAGCTGGAAAGAAAACAAAGGTTTACCATATTGCCAAGGAGATCATGAGCTCAGAGAAAGTGTAAGTGTCAATGCTAAACTTAACAACTACTCAGTTTATTTTAATTGGGCAATTAAAATGTAACTATTTGCTTTTTCTTGCTTTTCTGATAGGTTTGTGGATGTGCTAAAGCTCTTACACATCGTAAGTACCCAAAACCAAGAAGTTTCCTCTTCTATTTGTTTAATCTGTTAAAGTTGTATGTTTAGGCTTTATTGCAGTGAATGTGACTTTTTTCTGCTGTGTCTACATATTCAAAAATAAAAATTAATCTAATTAAGCAGAACTTTAAAGTTTCAGATTTCATATAATGGATGAATATTTTGGTGGTTCCTTCTGCATCTCCTTAATTAATGTATGCAGTCTTCCAGCTGAGTGGGGGTATTACTTGAATATTGAAAATGGAATATATATCCATTTATGTTAATCAGCATCATATTTATAAGCCAGCTTGTACCATAGCAACCAAAATAAAATCTTTGGTTAGAATAACTTTTAAAGTAGCAGGGGGAGGCAGGAACAATTTACCTTTAGAAACGGTACATAAAAATACACATTCTTCAGGTAATCTAAGTAATTAGCTCTAATGGTGCATCCATCACCATGGCAGCATATTTTTGGGGGCTGCAATTCTTTGACAGATGCTTGCTTTCTGATAACAGCTGTGATTGTAGTATGTACAATGTGTTGTCCACAGCAAGGGTTAAGTATTTAATCCATGCTTATGCAGACCAGTCATCTGTTAAACATGCTGTGTTGAAGGTGATAATAGTAAATTAATGAAGAGTTTAGCTTTCTCTAGCTCCATTTTATGTGTTTTCTGTCGACTTCTAAGTGATATGTGTTTGTACCATTTTGTCACTCTATTAAGTGCAAGCATAGTGATATTTTTCCTTGGGCAACAGAAGTGGTTATATTGCGAACAGATGCGTTGGTCTATCTTGGTCTCTTGAGAAGCGTGTTCTGTGAAACTGGGAACAAAGGCTCTTATAGATGGATGTATACAGTCCTGTAATACAGAGATCTTTCAGGAAACAACAAACTTACCATACTACTTGCTGATTCCTCTTTTGCCTTCCATTTTAGTAATTGATTTTCTTATTCTGCTCAAGCTCGGTTTTTAAAAGCTGGGTCAGGCAGTTGCGGCCAATATATAATTTATATTCAACATGACTTCCAGTACAGAACTCAAGCTTAAATAGTGGTTAAAGGAAGAGTGTTGTCCTAATGAGTATAGACAAGTTTTAAGCTTATCATGTTTTTCAGGCATATAACTTACATCTTAAAGGTGCCTTCGCTTTTCAGTGTACCAGTTCTTCAGGTAATACACGCAGTACTGGAAGAAAAGGTTGTTGGTGAGGAGGATGCAGGCAAGCAGAGGAAGAATGTGGGAGAGGGAAAATAGCAGGGAGTTTAGGAAGTTTCTGGGATAAACTTAAAAGTTGCCCGCACAGTGTAAATGTGCAATACTGTAGGATGTGTTTTCCTTTGTTTTAATGGATCACTCACAACTCTATTCATGACA
Organism: Phoenicopterus ruber ruber; assembly: GCA_009819775.1. Lineage (NCBI taxonomy): Eukaryota > Metazoa > Chordata > Aves > Phoenicopteriformes > Phoenicopteridae > Phoenicopterus > Phoenicopterus ruber. Next base: position 52,088,375 of record CM020215.1, on the reverse strand, counting down.
GTATGCTAGTTTCTAGCTGCCAAATAAAAACCAGTAGAAATGTTTTTGTTGGCTAGCAATAACGATGGACATGTATTCAGCCTGGTCTAACTGAGAGGATGCTAGGCTAAGAGTTGAGGAAATACTTTGTCCTCAATTTGTCCATTGGCCTGCAGCGGGAACCTTGGTGAGTGTCCTTGTCAGAGTGGGCACCAGTTTTGAGGCTTGGTGTGTGTGCGTTCTTCATTAAATAAAAATCGCCATACCTGAGAAAGGTTGCAGAAACATATTTTGTTATTTCCACAGAGGATGCCTGAGGATTTGTGTATGTTCATCACAGACATTATTAAATCTGTTTATTTACTCTTATATTTCTTATGGATAGTATTTAAACATTGATAAAACTATCCTTTTGATTTCACGTGCACTGAGCCACTTTGGCTTACTAGCTTCAGTGTCAGGATTACTAACTGCCAGTCAGGCAACCTCTGACAGATTTCTGGAATTAAAACTTAGATTCTCCCCAGGCTGGGCTGTTTTACCCATAGTAAAGATTTGGCTGGTTAGGGGAGGCCCCATTACACCTTCTGAACCATCTATTAGTGGTCTTCCAAAGAGTAAATACTCAAAATTTAGTGACTAATTCCATTAGCGATGATCTGAAATGAATAGTATTCTCCTCAGTCTGGCTTACCAATGCCAGTTAATGTAGCTTGTGGCTCTTAGGACAGCCAGGGAACAGCACTGTTGATGTAAGAAAAAGGTTTTTAAGTTGCTACTGCTTAGAGCATTTGAAGTGGAGTCTAAAGCAGTTGAGAAGGTGGGAATGTGATTGCAAACTGGTTGTAAGTACCGCTGAATTTTTTTTAGCATTTTTTCTTTTATATTGACAAAGTCAAGTTAGGTGGAACAGCTCTTCAAAGATACCAGGGTGCCCGCCTATTTAGACACTGTCGCACTTTGTAAGTACACCTGACTGCTTCTGTCAAAGACAGACTACAAAAGTTCTCTAGAAAATTATAAACACTTGAAGACACTTCTGTAATACAAAATAAGCTGGTCATAATAAAGATAAGGGACTTAACTGGTTTTGCACACCGATGATCTCTCAAACATACTTGGTGAATGGGGTTGCTTGAGGGAATAATCAAACATTAGATGTAATCTTGAATTCTCTGTATTTCTGTAACTATCTTAATGCTCTTTTAGAGGATGAGATTCCAGTAAAATGCTGTTAGAAACTCCTGAAAACAAAGGGGCTTAAATTAAACCAGCTCATCTGTATGCATCTTTGTGAGGTGGTTCATGCATGGCCTCCAGAGGGTAAACAAGGGTTGAGACAATGCCAGAAGTGCTGTTTCTTCCCTAAGGGGACTTGCAGAAAAAAAACGAACTGTGAACTGGATGTAAAACACAAGTAAGAGAAAGAAGCTTATCACCGCTGTCTGAGATGGTCTGTGCCCAAAATACACTTGGTGTTCCTGGAAAGGGAGTAAGGCAGGATTGGTGCCATTTGAAGTACAAATTGTGTCAACCCTTTGTTGCGGGATTCATTGGAAATGGTTTGCTTTGCACAAGTGAGAGGACCTCCTCAGCAGCACCCTGGTGCTGTAAGGGTAAGCTGCCTGGCTTATTTGCTGTCACTTCTTTTATCCATTTTTGTTCCGAATTGTGGATTTTTTGCCAAAACCCACCACTCTTTTTGCTCTCCCATCCTTATTGATTTTGTTTTCCCCCTGCTGCAGTGAGGCTTCTGGTCCAGCAGAGAAACATGCTTTTTGGGATGGCTCCTTCCAAGGCTTAGTGTGTAACTTTGTGCTGTGTAAGCAAAGAAAAGCTCAAGCCTGTGGGTTTTTGCCTCAGCCTTTAGATCTGCGCTTCTGACTGAGACCCCAGTTCTGTCCTTATTAGGACTCTGAGAGCAAGTAGGAGGTTGTCAGGAGGCACCTCTAACTTTTCTGCAGCCACAACATCAGCCTCTTATTGGAAAAGGTAGATAAGAGGTCAAGCATCTTTCTTTTTTCTGTTGTGTGTCCTTCCAGAGACACTTACAAAAGTGAGAAATTCTGGTTTAATATGTTTCTATTTTCAGAAGACAATTGCAACATTATATATATGTATATATACAAACTATATATATAGTTTTATATATCTATAAAAACTTAGGCCTTTTTGTATATTGTAGCCAAATAATATGAAAAATAATTCATAGTAGATTTGGAAAAAGAATGTAATGTACATATTGAGAAATAAAATAGCTATGGGTTTTGGAGCAAAGGAAGTCCTGACCCCTGGTGCTGGCTTACAACTGACCTACTGTTTGGCTGTGAAAAATTCGGTCAACCTCCACCTCCTTTTTCTCCAACTGTAAAACTTCAATATTTGACCAGTCTGAGGTGAATATGTTGGTAATTTTTTAGTCTATGAGGTGCTTTAGAATTGCTGATTGAGGCAGTTGACAATGAATTGCAGCTGTAGTCATCTTACTAAGAAGGCTAATGAAATAGTTTTGGTTTGGAAGGAAACGTTGTTCTACGACCCAGCCTATTCCTTGAAATAACATTCTGGGAATATGCCACGGTCAAATCATTGATTATTATAAAACATTAACTATGTTATATTGTTAAACACTTATAAATTATTTTACTACCTGATAAAAAAGGTGTGGAACTACTTGGCAGCTCTCCAGAAGCAATCTCATATGTTTGAAAAATGTCACGATCCACACTTACTCATAGTCTTTATTAACAATCGTTGCTATAGTTTAACTTAACAGTTTATGGCTAGTAGTCTAACTCTAGTTAAGACTGCCTATTTATATTTTAAAGAATGTATTTGTGAGATCTTCTGTAGCTGTATTGCTAGCAGTCGTGTTTACAGTTTGTCACATACAGCAGCCTGGCTGTTCCCCAGAGTGTGAAACTTCCTCCCCTTCCCTCCTCCCCCCTGTAGGATGTGTGTGCATGTGTTCCTTGAAAAGCGTCCAAGCACAAACTTCCCCCCCCCCCCCCTTAAATTAAACTGATATTTGAGCTATCTGCAGGTGTATTTAGCTGGGAGTTATATCTCTGCGGAAGGGATTACGGCTTATTTTTGCTTTGCTGATGGTATGTTCTAGGAAAACCAGATCCAAGATGAATATTGTTTGAAGCCTTAGCAGTAAAATACGTGACCACATTTAGATCATGTAGTTCTTTCTCTTCCAGTTAAATTTACAAGAAGTTTTAATTTCACCCGTTTGAAATTATCTTCATTCGGCTATTGATACCTGAAGGTGCACTTGAGCCAGTCAGCAGCTGAGCCAGGGTTTAGTCTGGTCAGTACCTATCCTGGTTGACAACTAAAGTTGTTCTTTGCTCCTTAGGCTGACGTGGGCAGGTCGCTTGGCTGGGCGCTGGGAATCCTCCAGTGGAAAGAACGGAGAGGGACTGTGAGTCAGGGCCTTTGCAGAGGGGAAGTGCATGGGCTGATCGCAGATGATTCACAATAGGGTCAGAATTATTTCAGATATCACAGCCCTTTGCTTATTTAAGGAAGCTGCATTGAAGGAGGGGTGGGAGGAAACAAAAGCAGCGATGGTGGTATCCTCCTCAAATATTGTTTAAAAACTGCACAGCTCTATGGGGAGTGTATACTAATAGGATAAATAAAATTCCCTAAACATTTTCAGGTCGGGAATGTTTTATCAGGCAGTAATTCAGCAATAATATGTACTCAGAAGCCTTTAAAACTGCCTAAACTAGATTTTCATATGGACAAGTACCCAGTGGGGTGCTGTCTTAGTCTAGAATAAACTAAGACCATTCTGGTTTGGAAAGAATGTGCTTTCCAGGGACGGTGATGAGTGCTGTCCTCTTAAAGTAGCTGTGTGAAGACAATTGCCCTTGCCTAAGCAGTAAAAAGTGGTATCAGGAGATTATTATTGCACCAGAATATAACGTAGAACTAGAAACCGTAAACCAGCATTTCAGAAAGTGTACAATAGCCTCTCTCCTTCTGAAAGGAAAAATTATCCTGGTAGGAAGCTGGGATGATTCAGTATAACTAGCATAAGGTTTTGTTTTCTGTCATGCAGCATATGAAACTTTTGTCTAGAGTTGCAAATGGTGTTTTTCAGTGAAATAAGCACATTAATTCCAAACCATGACAAGTTTGTTTTTTTTTTTTTTAATGAGTAAGATTGTACTATTTGAAAGGCTCATCTTTAATTAGAAAATCTCTTTCTTTAAAATTCACTGTAATGGATTGCTGCATTGCTTCAAACAGAATAATTTCTAGGACAACTCAGGTGACTGTTTTTGAACAGACTGATGAAAGCAGTGCTCCTCAGTAGTGTTATGTAGTACTATATGCTAAATATGTTTGTAATATGAATCACTTCTTGCAGGTATATATAGATATCGCAGCAATGTATATATTATTTGCAACACCGATTCTGGTTTTATTTAGCAGTGAACGGATTTAGTTTTAGAAGGAATTAGGTTCTGGTGTGTTAAATGACTGTTACTGCAATTTCTAATTTCTAAGTCATTCACCTACTTGTATAAAAAGTTGTCCTCATCTGAATACCTTCCACGCTTTGGAGTGACGTTTCAGAGTTTACTTTTTAAGTTAACATATTTTACATTTGGTAATTAAAACAGACCTATTCTATGTTTTTGTCCTTTTGGATAAGAAATTACTTTCTCAGAAGGCCAGTACCTTCAATTGTAAACGCTGTTAACTCCAACCTTGTTACGTTTGTTTGACTTTTCCTACCCCCACTCCTCAGGCATGTGCTCTCTGCCTTCAAACCTTAAATTTATCTCAAGATGAACTTGGCATGACAGTTACTTCACACCCACTGCCAGGTTAAAAATAAATCTTAATATGATTACAGTGATAAATGCATTGTACTGCTTCTGTAGTGAAGACTTGATAATTAAAAAAAAAAAAAAAGAAGAAAAAGCATTGAAATTTAGCTCTTTTGTTGTTTAGCAGGCTGGTTTGCATCATTTGAAAGCTTCACGTTATCTTTCTTCCCTGCGTTTCCTCTCTGCAGGGCTTCCTCCGTTTACTCAGTTGTGGAGGGGGACAGAGGGGGTGATGAAACAAAGTTTTGGTTGGCTGTTTTAATGATAGAGTCTTTCATGGCGTGATCCAAAGCCTGATGAAGCTGATGGACTTTGGATCAAGCTAGGCGAAAACCCAAATCTGTATTTGGAAAACATCCTGCAGATTCTTTGAATGCTATATCTAGAAGTTAAATAAATGCTCTTAACTACAAATGACATTCCTGTCTTATCTACTGGTGCTTAAACCTGGGTCTCCGCTCTCCTTTTATTGTTTGGTCAGGGAAAAGCCTGGGTTGTTGATTACGCTACAGACAAGACTGCTTTTCTTTTCATCGTGCAAGTAGCCGTATAACATTCAGACAAAATTCTTGTTTCATCCCATGGCAAAGTGCATACAGTATATTGTGTGTGCATGAGATTGGGGGGGGAATATTATCATAATATGATGATGCATTTTGCATGAAGCTCTCCAGAATGCCTCATTTGAGCTTTTGCCATTGTAATTCCATGTATCATTTCAGTGTTAAGCAATGCCCTAGGGTCAGGAAAACCCATAAGATGCAGCTGGTAGTTAACCTATGTGTCACTAGTCTGCACAGAGGATGTAAAACAGAACATTTCCATATGAATAACGCCATCTGTTTTTTAACTCCCTTGCATTTAGTTCTCAGCCTTCCCCCATCACAGCCATCGCCCTGTATCTCCTTTCAGTTTCTTGTCATAACTCTGCCCAGTCACAGCCTTCATGACCCAGAGGGTCACAAAGCAAGAAAGTGTGTCTGGAGCTCACGCTGCCCAGAGCTGATGTAATGAGGAGAGAGGGCAGGGGAAAGTTGGGGCTTAAGTTTGAGAGACCTTAAATAGTGCCAGATGCTGGACTGATGAGATAGCTAGTAAGACCTGTAGTAGTAGTAGACCTGGGGAGGGGGAGAGAGGGGGCTTAACTTCTTTTCTTCTTCTAGCTCCCCTCCACTCCCTCCCCCCCAACCTGAGGACCCTACAGATTTTCAAATGCAGGTGTGGACCCCATGTACATTTAAAATATAACTCATCGTTGTACTTAGGAACACGTTGTTGGTCACCTTTTTCAGGATACCTATAGATTGTGCACACGTTATCAGGTTTCAGCAGACCACAAACTCAAAAAGAGCTATTATGGATTGTCTTTTTTCCACTGTTGCCCAAATTCTAGTGAGACGTGATAATACAGCGCACCACCTAATTTGGATTTTCTTTTTTGACAGTTTAGACAGTGTTGTTTTTCAAATGAAATGCTAAATTGGAAACCTTTTTTGAAAATTTTGTTTGCCTGTGATCAGGGAAAATACCTCATGTAATGGATACTGAGTTTCAATATGGATACAATCCTGGCCATGCTGACTTGTGTGGGGCCAAGATTTTAATTCTAAATAGTTTCATGAGGACCAGTAAGCCTCAGCTCTGTCCTATCAGGAGCTGCTTATAGCATAAAAATGCTGTAAGAAGATACTTCAAGTGTAAGCAGGGTTTTCCTCCTCCCTGTAAATGTTTTGAAGGTACCAGTGTTGATCATCGTTAATATTTGAAATCTCATGATTCCTGTATGTTGTCACAATATCTTTTTGTTAGATGTTAATTTTCCTGTATATAGAAGAGCTGCTACATGTAGTAATTTTTTGTGACCCTACGTTTTTGTCCAAGAGGCACATCTTCCAAAAGGGCGTTTGTAGATGACTTGCGAAAACTAGTATGATTTTAAAATAAGATATTATGATTGTATTAGCTGATATAACATTTTTGCTTTTTGACCCAAATATTAGCAAGAAGATACTCAAGGCTGCCAACACCCTTGCAGATACAAGCTTTTTTTCCCCCCCCTTAGTTTCCTCACATGTAGTACCAGCACATTTCTTAAGGGCATGTTATAAAAATAATGAACAACTTCTATATTATGCATACAGGAGCAAGAAAGTAAAGCTCCAGCGTCAAACCAAAGGGATTAAGGCAGTCCCAGGGGAGTAAGTTGAAGCTGCAGAGAAACATAACCCAGATGGTGCCCGCCTTGCCTTTGGTAATAGGGAGCAGTGCCTGGAATGTCTGCAGAGAGAACGCTGTTGTCTGTGTTGGTGCTTTGAAGGCTGTTCGCTCATGGGAAGGGGGGTTTCTGTCCTCTTTGTACTCCGGCAGGATTTCCGGGACGCTGTGGCGCATGCCTCTAGGCAGCTTGGAAAGCCAGTGATTGAGGACAGAATCCTGAATCAGATCCTGTACTACCTACCTCAGCTGTACGAACTCAATCGGGACCTCCTGAGGGAACTGGAAGAGCGATTATCTCACTGGTGACTATCAATAAAGGGATACCACTCCTTTGATGTTGTTGAAATTTATCTGCGGGGCTTATGTGACTCCGTGTGACCACAGTTTGACTCTTGTTTGTGTTTCTCGTGCCTTCTTAAATGACAGAATTGACTTTGAAAAGTACAGGAGATAATTTTCCATTTAGATGTACTTTTTGCCATTTAGATGTATCCAGAAAGGTCCAGAAGGCATGTCAATACATGTTTTTAGCAATCACACTTTTTTTATTTAAAATGTCATTTTTAATTGAAAGTTCTGGTCCCTGCATGGGCATGATAAGTAGACTGATTTCATTAGAGGAAAAGGAGGCTGTCCTGAAGACCAGTTTGCATTTTTAAAGGTAGTTGAGATCTACTAACCAGACACAGCACTGATTGACAGCCACAATCCCATTGAAGTCCATTCTCAGTTACGCTGGTGGGTGGTTCTAAATTAGCTATACAAAGCCTACTGACAAAGGCACTGGAATGGGTAAAGACTGTAATCCCATGCTTGCTATTAAGGGATGGAGACTGTATCTTGAAGTTTGAAGATCTGTCTCCTCAGAAATCCAGCTTGTACTAACGTGTTCAAATGGTTCAAGACCATTTTAAACAGACCGTGTATTAAGTGGTTGTCATCTAACACTAAACTAGTGTGTCGAGGTGTGCCTGGTAAGGGAGTAGCTACTCAGAGTAGCTACTGAGATGGATGCCTATCTGTTGAACTGTAAGCTTTTTGTTCAGAATATAAACTATATTTGTTCAGATATAAACATCTTACTGTGAAAAAGATAGATGTTTTGCTGTAGGGTTAAGATGTACACTCTTTTTAGCTCTAATTGCTCTGTTTTTTGTTTCTAGGCTTGAACATCAAAGAATTGCCGATATATTTGTTAAAAAGGGTCCTTACTTAAAGATGTATTCAACCTACATCAAAGAATTTGATAAAAATGTTGCACTATTGGATGAACAGTGTAAGAAGAATGCAGGTTTTGCTTCAGTAGTCAAAGACTTTGAGGTACTGTAGTCTTTTTTGTAAGATGTTGGGGTTTTTTTTGGGGGGGTGGGGTGATGGGCTGTCTGCAGTCTTGGCTTGAGACTTAGTAGGGTGGAAGTGGAAAGAAGTAAATTCGCATTTTGTGAAGTAACTGATGATTTTGGCTACCACTGTGAGATATGATAAAGGACCTTGATTTTCAGAAAATGCAGCACTTGCTACAAATTATATCAAAGACACATTAACAAAATCTCTAGCTGCTTTTTTTTAGTTCTGTCTCCTGATCGTACTATGCACTGATTAACTGTCCTATTTTAACCAGGTTGATTTCTTTACCACATCATAGGGCAGTAGCTTACTCATGGGAATGGTGTTTCATTTCAGTTGGAAACATAAAACAGTGAATTTTCTCATCTGTGTATTTCTAGACATTTCAAACCCAGCACATTCACCAATCAGATGAAAGCTGATTCACGTCCCTAAGAGCATTGCCAGATTTTTACGTAACTCCCTTAAAACAAGTCAGAGAAGAGGTGCAAGCTCCCTGAGCACATGATCCACGCAAACTGTGAATTTACCTCCTATTACACGGGCTTCCCCATGGGTGACCCCTGCTCTGTTTGCTTAGGAGTGGTTAGAAAGGCTCCTTACAGTGGGCAAAGAAAGAGCTTGAGGTAGAGTCAGCAAAGACAGGAAGATAAGAGGCTTCTTTAAGGACTCAGTGTTTCAGATGCACATTATCTTGAATGCGAGCTCAAGCTAATTTAACGTTTTTGAAGCGTGGATCTTTTAATTCTGCGTTGTCTTTAGAGGTGTGGATTAATTAAAACTTCTGCAGTGAGCACTGTGGTCTTCTCTGCCTTCCTGCCTTATGGACGTTGACAGCTATTATGAAGGAGCATGTTGCCCTTGCTACTGGTGTTTCCTTTATTTCTGGGAAGCTTCACTTCCCATCCTCATAAGCAAAAGCACCTGTTTTGAATCCACAGAGAGTATGAGTGCTTACTGATGCCTGATGTCTTTTAACTCATGATTAATTTTGCATGTAGTCTTCCACACGGGGAAATGCTTGCTCTGTGGTGCAGTGTAACACTTCAGCAGTCTTGCCTTTTTAAGACAAAGCTTATCTGATGTAACAGGTAGATGTTTGTAGGTATGTTTTCTTTTGCTGGAACCCTTGACTACCACAGAATCATTACTTATTTTGGGTGTTTCTTTCAGATGAGCCCCCGCTGTGCTAGTCTGGCCCTCAAGCACTATCTCCTCAAGCCAGTTCAGAGGATTCCCCAATACAGGCTCCTGTTGACAGGTACAGTCAAGCTCTTTTACAGGCTTAAGAAGCCAGCCTTCACACATCCCAGGAAACTTGTTTTCAGGTGGTTGTGTCCGTCTGTAAAGCGTGTTTATCTGACTTCAGATATGTGAAGCTTTTTTAAAACATGGCATGGGTTTAGAGGCTTTCTTTGTTAATATTGATTGCAATGAGATACACAAGCGAGGTGTTAATATTCCCAAAGCTGTGGTGTGTTCTCTGATGGTACATTCAGCAGTACTTGGAAAACATGAAACCTGCAGTGGTTTTTGTTTGTTTCTGTGGTAATAGAAGCCAGTAATTTCCTTAGAGGGTTGGAATGCTCCTGTTTTGCTCTGGGTTTTGTTTTGTGGTTTTTTTGTTTTGTTTTATGAAGGAAAAAGGTAGCATGGAAAATTGGTGCTTGGAGAAGGAAGCGAAAGATGTCTATACAACTGTGAACTTCTGCAAGTAGCTTCTCCATTTCTCCCCCACCCAGGTGTTTTGTCTGTAAAATCCATTCCCTTTTAAAGGCAAAACACATGTTTTTAGTGTACGTTACCAGTAAGTGCTTAAGACTGGTTACAGGGGCACTGTAGGCTGAAGAACTGGCTTGGGACTAGCAAATCTGGGCTCTGTACCCTGCTCTGGCACTGGCGTGTTTGGGTGACCTTGAGCAAGTCATCTCCATGATGCAGTGCTTGCTTTTCTGCAAAAGGAGGGCAATGATAGAAGCCTCCTTTGTGAAGTAGTTTGAGATGTGTTTGTTGTAAAAGGGGGCTGGCTCCTGTAAGGATTTGGAAATACTTAAGGCATTGTTTTTGAAAGCCATTGCTTCTTGATGAGCAACTTAAAAATAGCCTCTGTTTATGTAGTAACTGCAAAATAAAATGCTCTGTGACCTTTTTTTTTGGCTCCGTAGCAGCTTGTTGGCATTTCCCCAGCAAGTACTTAGATCAGTGATGCTGTGGGAGATACAGACTTAAGTGTTATACAGCAGTTACCAAGTTATTAATGTCGACTGTTTTCATTTTAATCATCTCATTAAAGTCACAGGTGTTGAGAAAAGGGTGAAAAGCCCTTATTAAATGGACTACTTCGTAGGGGAAAATCTTAGTGACTCTTAATTGATGAAATCAAACCATAAAACAGCATTTGGGGAGTTGCTTTATTTTAAAAGGATACTGACTTAGGGCATGGTATAGGCTTGTTATACACTCCAAAATCAGCGGAGCTTTGGATAAGTTCAAAGGTTTTAATTAGAAAGGTTGAACAGAGGATCAGGATGGAGTAGATGCCTTTGTCAATATACATAGCAAAGTGAGAGATGTCAGGGGTGAATGGCACTGAAACAAAACTCAGATGTTGAAGGGGAATTCCTCGTGACCGTTAACTGCCATTGTGGCTGGGACAGGCTGTCTGAGACCTGAAAAAACTCATTCTGTGGTGGTAGGGGTTGCTGTGGGTGTCCCCAATCTGCAGACCTTCCTGCAGCTGCCCAGCTTTAAATACACCTGCAAATGCGAATGCTGTTGACAGGAATGGGATTGCAGTGCTGGCTGCTGATTTAGAAAAGTTATTTTCTCTTGTTCTATGGGAGCAATAAAAGAGGTCAGACTAAGAATTTAATTATGCTGGGGCTGGGGGGTGTTATTTTGGATCTGTTTCATTTTCAATCTGTTCAATCTATCGTGCATTTCGTTTTCCTGGAGATTCTCTCTTCTGCATCTCTGTGGATGACCCGTCTGCTCTGTGTAATATCGAGCTATCTCTGTATAAACTTGTGCTGCAAAACCTTTGGAGGACACCCAAAATATTTGGATCTATTGTTGCAGGGGGTGAGATGCAGTGATGCAGCAGCCGCCCAGGCCGCAGACAGGGGGTTATCTGTGGGCGAGGGAGGAGGGGGCAGCGGGTAAGAGCAGGGGAGCGAAAATAATCCAGGAAACGAAGCTGCTAGGCCTGAGTCAGCAGGGATTTCTTCCTATTTAGATGTTCTGTGTCAGTGGGACAGCTTTGTACTGGTAACCTGCTGCTGCATGGTCACATCACAAGATTGTTGCTGTGCTTTGAAGTGGAGTTACTTTTCTGCTAACAAAAGCAGGGGCAGGTGGACTCATAAATCAGCCAAGGAGAGGCACAGCTCAGCTGTGTTTCTGTTTAATTATACAGCTTCTCCAGTCCAGCAAGTGAACTTCCACTTCACCACATACTGGCCCTGAGCTCTATATAGCAAATATTAGATGGGATTTTGGGGAGGTTAATTAAAGGCCTCTGATTTCTAACAGAAAGAAACGAAAGAGAGGTGATTCTTTCCTCTCAAAAACTGCTGATTCAAGTAGATGACTGGAGACTGTACAATATGAACAGGCTCTTCATTGTCATAGGATAAGCCCCTCTCCTCTTTTTTTCAACATAAGGTTTGCAGAGAGAGAGTCTTTTATTATCCTTAACTGGGGTGTAGTGAGGGGAGGCTGAGGGGGATGAAAAATAAGCCTTTGAGCACACTGCTCCTTTGCAGGTCGGAAATAGAGTTGTCAGACTTGAGGCCAATTACATGTTGAGGAACAATTGCTTGGAGTTTAACTTAATTAAATTAGACAACCTGAGACAAAAAGTAGTTAATGAAGCAGAAGAGAATTTTTAGCAGGAGAAGGGATAGTTGCTGCCCCCCAGCAAGAAGGAAGAGAGAATTGTTGGCTGCTGTCAGGTAGAAGCAGGGCATAAGCAAATTTTGTTCCTCACAGAAACAGTACTTGTGTGCTTTTGTGTTGATTTTTGTTATGTTTTGGAATATCTAGCAGAGTTATGAAGTTTAATTTCTAAGTCTGCCTTTCTAAAGGTATGCTTAAGTTTTTCCTAGTCTGAACAACTAAAGTACATTTCAGAGGGAAAAAATTTTGGCAAAGACGACAGATACTATTCCACCTTAATGTTTGACTTCTGTATTTATTTTATCTAGGAATATTTTTGCTAAATTTTTACTGCAATGTTATTCATGTTTGTGAAATCCTCTTGTCTGTATAGTTTAAGCCAGTACCTCCAGAAAGTTGTTGCAAGCCCAGAATTTCCAGTGTGTATTCACAGAAGAGACTAAAAATATCTGTCCTGATGCTTCTCTGAAGCTGAGTTTTAGCTATGAACTGAGGTCCACTTACCAGATATACATAGAGAGTATTAAGATGAAAATTATGTAAGTATTTATCACTTCCAGGACTTTACAGCTGCAAGTTTTATTGGCTGCTTCAGTCTTGTAGTGCAAAAGCTGCCTTCCTTTTTAAATACAGAATTTTAAATTAATGCAGTTGTGTTAAAATCTCTAATTTTCCCTCTTCTGTTCACTGATGATATGATTTAAAATGCTAGGCTATACCCATCCAAAAAATGTTTCTGAGTGATGTAAAGTGGCGTTGTTTTGGGGAACATGTCATAAAGCATGAATATACCAAGAAACAATTTTTTTTCCCATGTTGGGTCTCTGGATTTAAGCTTCCAGTGCAATTACTTTGGATATTAAACTGGATGTCTCCATGTGCTAGGGACAGTTTCTTAGCATGCCAGCAGTGCATTTGTAGATGAGTAAATTATACCCACCTCACCTCTTGTTCCCATCCCGTAGAGGTGAGCGTGTGGTTGGCAGCTTTAAGAAGCCGGTATTTCTGTATAAGCTGTAAGGACTCATTCTTTATACTGGGAGGTTCCCGCTGGAGTCCTTTGTGCTGTCCCCGATGAAGATCAAGCTGCAATTGTAAAGCTTTAACTCGTTTGCTTTATGGTGGAGTCCCAAGCCTGCTCTGCCTGGGCAGTATAGCACAGCAGACCTGAGAGAGCACCCGTCGGCAGGCAGGGCAGGAGAGAGAGGGCAGCTGGGGTCATGTGTGTGACAGGTTCCTCCAGGTTAAACCAAGCGAAAAACAATGTGAACTCTTCTCAGTTGCTTTCAAAATACCTCCTGTTGACTTTTTTTTCCCCTCTCTCACATCAGCTTCTTACCAGCATAACCCAAGGTGAAGTAAGATGAGCTTTGTTTTTAATGGAGTATCTGTCCACCTAAATATTGCACTGTAATGTCTGGTAGCTACTACAGCACCAGATCTTGAGGGATGTGAAGGATGCAATATTTATGGAGTGTAGCTGGAGAGGTTTTGGTGCCATGTCAGACTTGTCTTAAAAGATCACACATTGACCAGCGCCTGCAAATGATCAGACAAAACTGTGAGGAGAGCAGAAAGCCGTGGGTGTTCCTGTGGCCCAGCCGGCCAGACCTCCCAGCGCTCCCTCCCCGCTTCCCTGCAGGAGACCACAGCTGGTTCCTCTTCCTCCACCCCAACCTGCTCTTCACACTTCTCTCTTGGATCCTCCCTTAGGTCTTTGCCAAAAAATAAAATTTTCAGTGCCAAATATTTCTCTTCCTGTAGTTCTGTTTTTCTCAAAGCTTTCATTAACTGTGACAAGATTTCTCACTCTTCATAGCATTTCTACTGCAGACGTGTTTCATAATTCCCTTCTTTTTTTTTTTGGCATAAGGAAAAGATTACAATACACTGAGTGGTCTCTGAGGGGCATGCATGAAGCAAGACATCTTACAAAGGCAGGAACAATTGGCTCCTGATCCTTCTTGAGTAGAAGGATGAATTTGGGTAGGGCAAGCATATGGGAGTTGAATTACTTCACTCCTACATGAAACTTGTACAACTGCGAAGCTAAAATTGAATGCTTGCTAGATCACATATGATTAGTTTTCAGTAGATATGCCAGAATCTTAATACCTCATTTAAAAGGTAATTATAAATCAGTATTTGTTGAAATCATCAATCTAACATGTATATTTCTTTGAAAGTTTCTGATTTGGTTTCTTTCAATTTTAAGCAGTTCAAAGCTATAGCTTGTAGAGAATAAATGGTTGATGTTTTACTGAGGATATATATTAATCTTTGACAGGATATTGTACTTCTTGGTGAACTAGACACTTGACCAAGGAAATGAAACTTGAGGGGGATGTTTTCTTGTATAGTCATACATTTGGAGTGAATTTTAGCTAAGTAAAATATATTTTAAAACTACCAGGACTTTAACGGATTGAGGGTGCCATCTCGTGGTCGAGGAACTAAATTTATAATTGAAAACCAAAAATGCCAATTTGAACATTGGAAGGAAGTATAATACTTTTATTATTGAAAAATATTAATCATAGTCAGATCTTCTGTAATAGACTACTTTTTTTCTTAGCTCCTATAGACAAGTTAGGTGCTCAGGCAGATACCTATAATCTTCAAAATTTTTTTCATTGGCTTAAATGTAAATGATTGCAAGTAGGTACTTATTTTTCACTTGCTTGTTTTGTTCTGGAATAACGTACACAACATATCATTTGTCTTTGGAGAAGGCCACTGCTTCAATAACCTTCTCTTCCCTGAGCAAGATATCATTGTATACTTTCATTATGGAAACGCTAGTTTTCCATTTGTTATTACTTTGACAGATTTAAAAGATTTAGTAGTAGATCTTTGTGGCATAGATCTGCCTGAAAAGCAGATTTCCAGGAAGAAGGTGAGTTTTACTACTTTCTGGTGCTGTTTATTTCTTTAACAAAACTATCTCTATCTTATTTTTTTCTTTATACAGATTATTTAAAGAATCTTCTAGAAGAATCTGCAGACTATAGGGATACTCAAGGTAAATGTCTCTTTAGATTAAAGAAATAACAGTTTATGTACATATGATAATGTTCCTAAATTTTAAATGCGTGCAAAATGCTAGGCCAGTAATAGAAATGTTTTCTATTTAGTTCTAAGTTTCTCAGCAGAGATACTGAAAGATTGCAAACTTGTGTTTCAGAAAAGTTTGGAGCTGACAGTCGTATCAGCCCACCCTTGAGTTGAAACCAAGAGATAAGAGTGAAGTTCCACAGGCAGCTTAAGCAGATATTTGGGGCACTGCTATCGAAAGAGACAAGTCCTTGCATCTGCAGACCTCTCATGATAGGCAGTCTGGTCTACCAGCTGCTCTCCCCCAGCTATGAGCCTTCCTGGCCTCCTCCTCTCTCTTTGTGCCAGGACAAGTGTTCGTGTGGTGGGAATGAACAAGATCAAGGAGCTGCTCTGGGTTATATTTAACCTGAGGAGTTCTCCAGTTTGACTTGTCACAAGTTGCACAAACACAAGTGACTTCTACAAGTTTGCCTGCATGTGGGGGGAAAGGAGAAAAGAGGAAATGAGAAGGAATAGTTGGTGATGGAAGAGCACAGGACTACATGTTTCATGGTAGTTTGGGATTAAGCTGGTTTAACTTCAGTGTAGCCATGCAACACACATTCAGACTGTTTCCTCCTTCCATGTGTGTGCCTCAGCAGTACTAAAAATGCTCCCAGTCCTTGTTTCCATTTCATTTGCATGAGCCCCTGTCACTTATTTCAGTCTCTTTACTGACATTTGTGCAAGCCCGTTATCTTTAGGAGGGTTGTGCAGATGTAGTTGATTGGACTGCAATAAATGAAGTGCCTTCAATGCACTGAGCCAAGTTTGCTTTCTTACAGCTTTGTCTGCTGATACAGTACTGTAAAATTTACGAGTAAATATCTTTCTTAGGACATTTAGGCATATTTTTTAAGTACATTGAAAATATAAGCCAAAAAAATTTTAAATGATGACTCTTTAAGAGATAGAAAAGTTTGTCTTGCACTTCTTACGGCTGTGTGCAAACTAATGCTTGCACTGCACATCAAATAATTGACCACTTGAAAAGTGAGCACCTTAAATATATATTTTACTTCACATTTTCCTGTGATTTCTTCAGCTTCTGTGTTTTTGTAGTTGTACCTTCCACAGTACTTTTTTCTCCCTTCATACATCAAAGATAAAAGCAGAAGCTTACTTGTCACAATAACAGTGTTAATTTTATGCATTTGACATGTTTGATAGCCTATCTTTGAAATTAGGTAAGAAAAGAAAATCTAATCTTTACTCGCCAAGATCTTTCTTGTGATAATTAAGCTTAACTTGGTTCTGACTTTGCTTAGTTGTTTAATTTCATTGGGGGGGGGGGGGGGGGGGGGGGGGAAGACTAGCTTTGGTTATGGTTAGTATTCTTGGAAAAAAACCCCAAACACCACAGTTCTTCCTGATGACCTTCATTTGAATACGTTACTCCAGCTAAGTGGTATAAGAACTGGAATGCTCTTCCCTGCCAAAAACCACTTTGTTTATGGACTTTGACCCTATAGATTATGTTGTTGTTTAGATTCATCTAGTCTTGGCTGTATAAGTAGCCCTGAGATCCTGGAACTTTCCCTTCAATAACCAGCAAATTTTCTCTAACACGCTTCAATGTTTCTTGAAGTCAATAAGTAAAATTTTAAGTTTTTAATAGATGTAGTAGCTGACAGATGAAGGAAAGTATAACAAAAAATTCAGGTACTCATTCCTGTCTTTGTGAATTTAGCTAAATTTCCCATCATTTTCTTTCAAGCGGATGGGAGCTGGGGAGTGTTTTGGCTGGAGCAGCTCCAACATTTCCTAGTAGGAGACCACCAGCTATTTTTCAGCAGGCTCAGCTGACATCGTGACATCTATGTCTAAACTTAAATTTTGATCAAATGCTTGATATGTGCTATGCCTTTTAACTGTTTGACTCCTGTGCTTGCGTTGCCTTGGTTCATGAAAATCTTGAACAAAAATTCTCCGTAGATTGACGTAGGAAGAGCTTTTTGTTCGCACCTCAGGTTAGTTTCTTATATGGCTTCATGACCTTCTGAACCTTTCAGTTCAGAAAACTTTATCTTTTAACATGCTTTCTTTCTAAATATGAGTTCAACAACAAGGGAATCATAGAATCATAGAATCATAGAATTGTTCTGGTTGGAAGAGACCTCCGAGATCATCGGGTCCAACCATTAACCTATCACTACCAAGTCCCCCACTAAATCATATCCCTTAGGGCCTCATCTAAACGCCTTTTGAATACCCCCAGAGATGGTGACTCCACCACCTCCCTGGGCAGCCTGTTCCAACGCCTGACAACCCTTTCGGTAAAGAAATTTTTACGAATGTCCAATCTAAACCTCCCCTGGCGCAACTTGAGGCCATTTCCTCTTGTTTTGTTGTCTGTTACTAGGGAGAAGAGACCAACCCCCGTCTCTCTACAACCTCCTTTCAGGTAGTTGTAGAGAGCAATAAGGTCTCCCCTCGGCCTCCTTTTCTCCAGGCTAAACATCCCCAGTTCCCTCAGCCGCTCCTCATAGGACTTGTGTTCCAGACCCTTCACCAGCCTCGTTGCTACAGTACTAATACTCTAATGATTATCTGGAAAAAAGATCCAAAGCTTTGGTTTTACCTGGTTCGGTAGGCTTCTCTGTGGACTTTTAAGCAAATGTAGTTCCTTTATTTGGAGTGCCTGACTGCACTTCAATTACTCAGAAGGTGCTAAATGCTTTAGAGACTACATTTTATCAGAGCAGTTGTTCGAGCTTTCAATTAAATTAGTCTTTTCTTCTACTTAAGTAAATTACATATTTTTGGATAAGATCCTTGGATGGGTTCTGTCTCATAATCACTCACTGTTCAGTAATTTACATAAAAGGATTATGTAACCCCTTTTTGCAGTTACACCTTAGCATATATTACAGTTGAGTTGCTAGTTGTTAAATATCAGTACTTAATAAAATCCCTTGTCTTTGATAACTCTTCTCTTTCAGAGATGTTTTTTCTTCTGCTATTAAAAGTTTGAAATTTAGAAATTTGAACTTTATACTGTTATCTTGAGGTGCAGCAAAACTAAAGGCAGAAGAAAGAAATCGCAAAGATTTGGATAGATTTTCTAGGTAGTGTTCCATGACTGGCACTGGAGGCAGTTGTGTAAAATAGAAAAAATTTAGTCTCAGTTAAAATGTTGTTAACTTTTCTATTGTAAATAGAGACGTTGAAATTAAAGTAATTCTTTGTGTGAGAAACTATAATTTAATTTTGCTTGCGGATTGTTTTGATTAGCTGTAAGAAATGGTTGACACTGTTGGTTGAAGCAATGACGTGCTAGGGCACACTTATTAAACCATGATCCAAAGACTCTGGGATCTATGGGAGGTGCTGCTGAATGCAGTGACTGTACAATCAGGTTCTTGAATCTTGGCATGATGTGGAAGGGCAATATTGTACCTGTGCTTTACATAATGCCAATGCTAACTAATCTGTATAACAAAAGCATCATTTCTTCATCCTTCAGATGCTCTAGCTGTTGTCATAGAAGTTGCAAACCATGCCAATGACATCATGAAGCAGGGAGTAAGTACTTTGACTTATGAAGCTGGTTGAGTAAAGCTTTTTCTCTTAAAAAAAAAAAGTCATGGATGCAAGGGCAATTACTTACCTTTTTTTTTTTCTCCCTGTAGGACAACTTTCAGAAACTCATGCAGATTCAATACAGTTTAAATGGACACCATGAGATTGTACAGCCAGGAAGGGTAGGTCCTCCAGATTGCATTCAGCAGTTGCAGTAAAAGTGCAGCAGAGATGATATGCAGGCAAAGTACTGAAGCTGGCGTATACCGAGAAGAAAAATAGTCCATCGCTTAATTATTTGGTTTTAACAGTCAAATGAATACTGCCTCACCATATGTGTGGTTTTGTTTTTAGATATTTATCTGATGAAAAGTTATGATTTTTAGAGTATGACTCTTTGCCAGATCTTGCAGGCAGCTTTTTTTCCTCAAGCTTAACCTTGTATTTGTCATGGTTTCAAGTGCAGCATGGAAAACTATAACACAGCCATTCACACTCACTTTTAGAGAAACGAAAGGATGAACAGCCTTTCTCAGAAAGGGAACCTTGAATCCCAAAACTTCTGCAGCACTTCAAGTGTAATAGTAATAATAATGATCATGATGATGAAAAAGTCAGCTCATTTGTATGGCTTGTGCCCTGAAAAGCCAGGTTTTGAATTGCTTGTTTTAATTTGCTAGGTCTTTCTGAAAGAGGGAACACTGATGAAGCTGTCCCGGAAGGTCATGCAGCCACGAATGTTTTTTCTGGTAAGATGCTGTGTATGTTGCTGTATGCCTAACACTAGTGTAATTTTAAGTGGTTGAAATATTACACCACAAACATAAGTAACTAATAACTTCAGGTAGTGGAAAAAAATGACCAATTGTTGCTGTTCTACTTGCTCAGTTTTAATTTAGAGAGATCATCTGTTGCATATGCACGAATTTTAATAGAAAACCATTTCTCACTGAAATGTATTGCTTTGAATAACGCTTATTTAAAATTTGAGCGCTTTTATGAGAAGACGTTATCTGTGGGAGTGCGAAAACAGTTACTCCATCCCACTTACCCGTACCAGTTCTTAAAACCTACGACTCCGTTGCTGCTATTGCACCCTTCCCTCCCTCCTTCCCTCCCTCCTCCTCTCCTTCCCCTGCACGAGCCTGCCTGCATCCTGAGTGGAGCCCTGGGCTGGAAGTTAAGTGCTGGGTTCTCTTCCTGTCTGTGCTACTGTTTTGTTTGGAAACTTCTGGGCATCTCTGAAGTTTCTGTTTCCACTTGAACCTTTTGTTTATCTCTTCTATTTAGATAGTAAAGCAACTGTTGCTGTGTGTAATTTGTGGCATTATTGGTCCACAATCCTGGCTGAACTCTGTCTTTTAGTTACCTTAGTACAAATAAATGTTTCCCTAGGCAGTCATGGAGTATGTATTCTAAGCTTGCAAGTGCCTGTCTTATGCTCTGGAGATGACTTTGTAGTGTATAAAGCACTGTGATAACTGCAAATGATACCAGTTAAGGTAATACTCTCAAAAATCTGGTGCTATCTCCAACTGGACTTCCCAAATCAGATGTTGCTAATTTGAGTGTCTCTAGCTCAGATTTTCTTTGTTTTATTGGGGTGGTGGTTTGTTTGGGGTTTTTTTTAGATATAAAAGTGCAGACTAGTGTTTATACCTTTAGACACTTAAGCAGTGATTTTTCCATTGATCATGTTGTGAAGATTCAGTAAGGCTCGTGAAACATTTAGTTATTTTGCAAAGAACAGCATAGCAAAAACTTATGAGACAGTTCAGTTTTCTGGTCTGCGTTTATGTGCAGTAAATGAAGTTTGGATCCATGTATTGAACAACACAGAAAATAAAAAAATCTTAATAGCTTGTCAGTAAGTGCACTGAATGAAGCCAAGTCCGGTAGAACAGGAAATAAACAGTAGATGCACATTTAAATTGGTAAAATTCACATGATACATATGGATAAGTTTGTCCTTATAATCATAAATTGCTAATATTAATTCCGCTATCTCCGCATTTCTGGAATGTTTTGCTTTGTTTGAATGGTTAATTCTAATATCCTTTTAAAGCAGTTTGTTATACAATATAACTGTGTACATGAGAAACATTTTTATCCTCTTTGACAGCCTGTTCTTTGACATCCGTGCACTGTTTACTCATGTGCCAAATGTATATTTACACAAGGAGGATATAAATAGACACCTATTGTTATCTAAATTCATACATGAAAATGTTTTTTGGGTTCGAAGTGGAATAATAGGAAGTAGAAGATGCCCTTCTGGACAGTTGATCTCAGTGCTGTATGAGTTCTGTACTTCCAGTAAAATGCATCTGAAATTATCTGTCTCTAAACAGTCTTTAGTCATTAAAAAGCATTGCTTCTGTATTACAGTTCAATGATGCCCTGTTGTATACTACTCCAGTTCAGTCAGGGATGTATAAACTCAACAACATGCTGTCATTGGCTGGAATGAAGGTGAGTCACTTGTTAAGTCTTTCTCCAAATCTGTTTAAACTCAGGCCTTCAAATTTTCAAAACACAACTATGTTTATCGTTGGAAAGAGATACTAAAGATGCTTATGTTACAGAGGAATCCTACAAGCTTAATGTTTCTTGCATAATATGATCTGTGGGATTGCTCTCTAGGTTTCCCTAAAAAAACTCTGTTGCCACAGGATCATCTCGCCTGCATTTCATTCAGTATTGGCCTACTACTTCCCACACCCAGAGATTAGGCATCTCTGCCTGATAAGCTTCTGGTGGATCAAATCTCCATGGTTTATAGAGATCTGCTAACTGTGAGGGAAGATGTGGCTTTTGTTTCCGAGCCTTTGTGAAAAGCATCAAAGTTAAGCTCTGAGCCCCTCTGGGTGGTGATAAGGGACATGCATGCCAGATATTGACATGGTCTCTGATGTGACAGTTAGTGGGAACAATTAAACCATCGCCTCAGGAATCAAGTAACGTGTCTCTGGTCCTGTCAGAGAAAAGCACCAAGTCCAACTACAGTGCAGATCTGGTGTCTGGGTCCAGGCTTTTGGAGGCAGAGCTGCAAAATCTCCTGCCAGCAGATGTCTCGTGGTGGCTCAGAACCACTCTTAACTTTTAAACCTCCTTATGTTTGAAACTTGGTAGCTCAGAAGAATCAGCAGGGTAGTCCAGGCCTTGGGGGTATGGGGCAGATGCCCACTCTGGGGTACACCGGTGGGCTACATCTTGTCCTGCACCAGCAGCAGTGCCTTTTTTTGCCCAGTTGCAGGAGGTGCTTAGAGGGCGATGGGCTTGGGCATGTTGAAGCACAGCGGGAGGTGTCTGACAGCTCTTGAGCTTCATTCTCACATACGTCTCCAGTGTTTGTATGGGGCCACAGTTGAAATAAAATGGTGGGCTGCATGTAATCTTAGTGTACTGGGCCCTCTGGACTGGTGTATGATCTGCTTTTGAGATTTTTCTCTCCAATGTACCCCTTCTGCAATAAAAATGTAAGAGATTTTACAGTAAGTAAAACTAAAGCAACTATAAAAGTACCATTTTGGTTTGAATGACAAGTTTTCTCTCTCAACTGAAGGTTAAAAAGCCAACCCAGGAAGCGTATCAGAATGAACTGAACATTGAAAGTGTAGAGAGATCCTTCATTCTTTCAGCGAGGTAAGTCTTACAAATGAATAATGCTTTAAAACCCATGTGATTTCAAACAGGCCACGTAAGCTTTTTATAGCTTATTATGCATTTATGTAATGAAAAGTTACCCTTGGCTAGTGTAATTACAGAATAGAGGGAATGACAGATGGGTTTCTGGAAATAATGTAGACTTTGTTCTTATTTACTTTTGTTCATATTCAAAATCTGAATTTGAAAATTTAAGTTTATTTTTAAATGGGCCGGCAGAAAGGAAACCTGGTGACATGTAATAAGTTTCACAGATACCATATGGATTTGTAGTCTCTGATACAGTTCACCCTGACTTGTAAGGAAGACTGCCCGTTGTGAAGTGATAGATAGAAGCACAAAAGCTATAGTGAATGTGGCTGGTACTTGAGCAATTTGGGCTTAAAGCTGCAGCTGGTAGGGATTCTGCTATCCTCAAGACACTTCACTGTTAATCAGAGTGAATAAAACTCTTGCTTGGTTCCTCCTTTTCAGGTTAGCTACACCTTCAGAAACTTTAGGTAAATTGAAATATTATCCTCTCACTGCCTTTACTCGAGAGGAACAAGAATTAAAATTGTTTCAATTCAATTAATTTTAGGCTTTGCTTTTCAATATTTTTTTGTTCTTCCAAATATGCTCTGTCGGTGCATTAACAGGACAGGATATGAAGCATGACAATAAATTTTGATATTATTATTATTGGTAACTGATATAAATTGGAAGAAATCATCCTGGTCTTCTAGCTAAAGTAACAGTGTAATTGAAACAAGAAATGGATCTCAGTGAACCTGAAATTATGGAAATGGCAGCGATTACTGGAATGGTGCTTGTCTTTACCAGAAAACCGAATTCTCCATGTAGCAGCAAAAGGATACATGGCCACTAAACCAGAGCAGCTCTGGTCTGCCTTCACCGAGATGCCTTTAGCAAAGATCTGGTTTTGTGGGTTGTTGTTTTTACTGTGCTTGAGTTGGAGTTTTATGTGTTCTGACACTTGTGGCAGTGCTGATACCAATGAAGACAGACATGTTTTCTCTTTCGTTTAGCAAAGCTGAGCAAGGACAGACTGCTGCTTTTTGTGTGACCTTGTAAATACCGACATGAGGATGTCTGCACAAAGATAGCAATATCTGTAGCTGAAGGGTAGACCAAGGTTAACCTTGTCAAAGTAGCCAAAGGAAGTAGCTCAATTGTCTGAGCAGTAGTTATTTATAACAACAGACTTGAAAGGGATATTTTGTATTTTTTCAACAAATGTAAATGTTTCTTATGATTCTTTTGCACATTGGGAAAAAAAAAAAAAGCATTTCACAGTTTAAGGTATGATTCTGCTCCAGTATAATATAAGCAGGTCTGTGCTGCTTAGGTGCCTTGGTGACTGGGTGTCGCACAGATACATGAAGACATTTATGGGATTGCAGTCGGCAATGTGGATTTATCTCTGCTTGACTTGAAACAGCATTTCACTTTTAATTCAGTCGTTTTAAAAAATTGTAAAAAATCATTGGAACTTGTGAAAAGATTATAATCTCGAAATGCAACCTACCTATTTTCCACAAAACAGGATAGACTTGTCTTTTTGAGGAGCTGATTAAGTGGTAGATTAAAAGCAACTCCTGTGAAATACATGCTGGTCCATAGGGGAAAACTTCTATATATAACATTCTCATCAAATTGGGCAGAGTTTGTGATATGCTTTTGTCTTGACTTTGAAATTACTGGAATTACCCTCACGTTACCAACTAAAGCTGCTCTGATTTGCTCTTTCTTTTTTAGTGTTGTTGATCTTGCATCTTTGGAGAGCGTTCAGCTCTGTTATTTTTATACTTGCTGGAAGCTATGTGTGTGCAAGAGCCCTAAGTTACACAACAGTGACAGAGAGAGGTTGAGTTGCTTTGGATGAAGGAGGTGCTGGGGGCCCCAGGTGTAAATGACGGCTTTCAGATTGTTATCTGTCTGTAAGCCAGACCTGGGTCTGTTGTGGTATAGGAGGAAAACAAGTGAAAAACTACTAGCAACAGGTGCTTGCATATATTTTTTTCCCAATTAATTACATTGTTCCTATTGATAAATAACCTGGATGTGAAAAGAATCAGTATCTTGTCAATACAGACTGCATCTTCCTTTTGATGATACCTCATTCTAACAGCTTCTTGGCTCCTATGTGGTAAAAATCTCAATTACAAAACTGTTCAAATTAATCTTACAGACATTGGAAACAAATTTCACTTCTGTGTTCTTTTCAAATAATAAGCATTATGTGCAGTGTACGCCAAAGAACGGGTTCTGAAATGATCCTGGGGCCAGAGATGGGGAGCGAAGCAATTAAGCTGGTGAAAAATTGCTAGTAATAAAAAGTAAGCCAGTTAATAACAGAAGTATAGATTAATGCCTAGACAAGAGTCTTTGTCACTTCAGGTTTAGTTTTACTGACTGCGTCAGTATTCTGCTTTATCTAGTCTGGGTTGAGGTATCAGTTTTCCTGGGACATCTGTAGGAATGTGTATTGTTTTACATGGTACAATGCAGTATTGTACTAGAAATCTCTTTAATCAGAGAAACAAGTTAGCGCATCTGCACGATACAGCACTATACAGAAGTAAAGCTTTGGTCATGAAAACAATAGTCGTGCCAGCCTGACGTGGTCTGAGGCCAGCTGGCCCCGTGCCCCTCCATAAGGCTAGCGAAGAGCTACCCCAGGCAGACGTAGCTGCATCGCCTCCCCTAACGGAAGGATAGCTCCTGCAAGACTCGCTCAGCCGGGAGAGG
This sequence comes from Phoenicopterus ruber ruber, assembly GCA_009819775.1. NCBI lineage: Eukaryota > Metazoa > Chordata > Aves > Phoenicopteriformes > Phoenicopteridae > Phoenicopterus > Phoenicopterus ruber. The sequence goes on along the minus strand of CM020215.1, from coordinate 52,063,047 downwards.
TGCCCTAAGGCTCTGATCCTGGAAACAAGAGGGGTATACTTCTGTCAGCCCTCCTGGGACCACCGTGCTGCTTAGCTCCATTGGGCAGCTGCGACGTGCGCTCCCGGGACACGTTTGCCAGTAATAACAATTGCTGGGGCGCTCTGCAGTCCGTTTAAAGTTTCCTACTGTTTCGTTAAATCTTAAATAAATAAGAAATAATAATAATTTTAAAAAACCCCTAAGAAAACTCTACCATTTTAGTAAACAAAATTACTTTTGGAAGGATGCAACAAATACTGGACCTGCAGCAGAGGGAAGTGGTAGGGCTGTGCAGCTGTTGGGGAGGGCTGGGAGTGACAGCAGAAGAAACACTGCCTATTTTGCTGCAGCAAACCATTACATCAATTCAGTTGCCGGTGGCACCGCCTTTGCTCTTAAATTCTGAAGGATTGTAAACAAACCTAAAGGCTAGCACTAGCAAACCTACAAAGTGCGAGCTCCCTAGTGAAATATTAGGGTGTAAGCCATGCAGCTCATGGTGCAAACAGCCCCATATGTAGCAATCCCCACGTGATCGGGAGATGCTTAATCTCCAAAAACTGTGCCAACTTTAAATTTAATTATTTAATACAGTGTTAGGAACCTAATTAAATGTAACCAGATTTTGAAAAAGCCAGAGTAGTTGATTAGAGTTATGAATGTTACGTAGCTAATGCAAACCAGTTGTTCTTACCGGATGAGGAAGCAAAGGTAAATAAACTGAACAAAATGTTCCACTCGGAGTGTGAGATATTGGGACAGACAATAATACATTGCTTTGCCCTTGCTTGTATCTTATTTCCTCTCCTTTTGTTTTGATTTTGTTGCTGTGTGCGCTAGATCTTTTTTTTTTCCCTTGTGCCTCACAGGCTTCCCCCATGTTTACCTTATCAGATTTGTCCTCTCTGATTCTGCATAGTACTCAATTTCATCCAGTTCAAAACCCCAGCTCAAAGTATTTTCCTTAAAGGTTCAAAGATGATCAAAGCTTCCAAATTCACCTACAAAAGCCATTAAACAGTAGTTGGTGTTGCACACCTAATTTGTGTAAATCATTGCTTTCCTCTTCCCTAACTTTCCTTTTTATATATTCATCATGTTCAATGCCTTGGTTTTAAAAAATTAATTTATTTTATACTATTTAAGAAGTGAGGAATAAAAAAAATGTTGGTAGTAGATACTGGTTTAAATTTTAGAAGCCCTTTTTAAGCTGGCATGGCATCTTAAACAAGCGGTCTAGCTGTTCCTCTGCCACCAAACTGCTTCTTCCTTCCTCAGAGCACCCTCCATGGTGCTGGCACAAGTAGCTGCTCAGCTGCGTGATGAACTCAGTCAGTGAATTGATCCAGAGGAAGGGCAGGGCGATGGCTTGCTTTAATACGGATTTATTTCCCAGTCCAGCCCACTGCACTTACAGCCCACTGCGTAGCCGTGTGTGTTCTGGCACAAGGAAGAAAATAAGACCTAGAGGCTGAGAGGGAGTATAGGAGGCTGCCCTTTGCGGCAGCAGCAGTATGGATTTATATCATATGAAAGTGGTGGTGTGCCCACGGCCCAAGGCAGTGCTTTGGCATTGCACATAAGCCAGTATAGCTGCAGGCTCCCGCTGTGCCAGGCACTCCTTGTTCTCCCTGCTCCCCATGCCGTGCCACTTAAGCCTAATGCTTTCCTTGCACTTCATTAGTGATCCACCAGCTGTGGGACAGAGATATACAGTAAGCTTATCTGTTTATCCCTTTGAGTTAGCTAATCCAATGGAAAAATTTGGAAAAAAATAATTATTTCAAAGCAACATGACCTGGTAGGAGCAAACAGTCAGGAGCACAAGGCTGGGGAAAGAGACAGCACATTTTTTCTGACAGAAGCTCAGGGTTTCACGGAGTTGGGTATAACAAACCGCACCCTGAGACACAAGGAACAGGGGAAAAAAGGCTTGCTGAAATATCAGAGTTGCTCTCAAAAGGGAGGGCCCATGTCTTTGTTCTGGGAGCACCATTTACACCAGTGTTATGCAAGCTATTCAAGGGTCTGGGGAGAAGGGGGAAGCAATGACATACAAGCCTTGAAGTGATCACAGGTTGTTTTGGAAGGAGGAAAGGGAGGGAGAGAGGGCATCCATGTTATAACAACAGACACAGAAATCTTTTTTAGTGTTAATCAACACAAATAACTGACATAATGCAGACAGTTAAAAAAATAATGCCAGTTTCAGTAGGAACTGGAGATGGTCTATAAAACTGAAACTGCAAGAGAGTTAAGTCAATGTGGAATAAAGCTAATGGAATTCTAATCAACACTTGCTTCTTAGTTATTAAATGTTAATAATAATAAATTGATTTTTTTTTTTTTTTACTCCAACAGTTCTGCCACAGAAAGAGATGAGTGGTTAGAAGCTATCTCCAAGTCAATTGAAGAATATACAAAAAAGAGAATCACATTTAATCCTAGCAAAAGTCTTGAAGAGGTACGTCACACCATTACTGTTGGTTTGTTCCCTTTTGGAATACAAAGTTTCTTTGCAGGTGTTTAGAGAAACAAGAGGCATTCCATGATGAGTAATAAAACAGGATGGTAAATGATACGTGAAAAGATGATAGAACAGAATGATATTTCATAATGTTATCTAGAATGATATTTCATAATGTTATCTAGAATGATATTTCATAATGTTACCTACTTCATAAATTTAAAATTATTTCCTTCCAAAAAACCCAAACCAGCTTTCTCAATTCTCTCGGTAATCTTGCAAACAGAAGGATGAAATGAAAAGATTTTAAAATACAGCAGCTATTGATATAAATAGGCTGGTAAAGCTTGAAAGTCACACAGCCTTTTTGAACTAATTAAATGCAGCTCTGTCTTTAGGCTTGCGTTAGAATGGTCACTGATGAAATAGTAGATAACATTTAAGACCATGACAATTTATCAGAGAAGGCTTTCCAACATAATTAGAGTTAACCTATAATCACTGATAAATATTAATCTTATTTCTCATCTCTGAATGTAATGGTATTCTGCCTGTGTTCTCTCAGGCAGATCCAGAGAAACAGGAAGAAGATAGTCCACTGGGATCAAAGGCTCCAATCTGGATCCCTGATACTAGAGCCACTATGTGTATGATCTGTACAAGTGAATTCACGTTGACATGGAGAAGGCATCACTGCAGGGCATGCGGAAAGGTTGGGCAATTTTGTGATTACCTTTTCAGTCATTCAGGTTCCTGGTGTGACAAATACAGATGGAGACTGATTGCACCTAAACAACTCTTTTAAGGGAAGACTATACTATGACACAATTATATGGATTAAAAACAACACGCTGGGTTGGGTTTGGTTGGGGTTTTTTTTTTTTTAGAGTAAGGTGTTATGATAGACCGGTGTTCAACCTTTTAACCTGTTACATGTTTCCTATTTTGCGTTTTGGAGTACTATTTATGGTTGTATTCTGCTTCTGCAATTATGTAGTACAAACGAAGAATGTTAGCTGAAATGAGAAAAATATCTTCCTCGCTAATTTTCGTAAGATAAATAATGGTTTTGGGTTTAAGTTAGTTTATATTTAACACTTATGAAAGGTATATTTAATAAAACTTTATTTTTCTTGTTTTAATCAAGTGAGAATACAGAATTCAATGCAGTTGAGACATTGTGTTGTGGAGAAATTGTCAAGAGAGTAATGACTATTTTTAGTTATTTCTTTAAAAGCTTATGATCTAAAGAGTTCAGTAACACAGTAGGCTTATTCTGCTTTTCATGGATTGTTAACGTTGGCTTATTGACTTGTGTGATTCAGTGATTTTTTTTCTGTTTAAATTTTTATCATTTAGAGGAGGAAAGAGCAGCATGTTGAACATAGGGGCATAAGGAAAAGCCAAGATCTTAAACAATTTTCAACGTAAAATAGTTCCTATTTCAGGTTCTGTTATGGGATTAACAGTCCTGAAGTGAACGTCTTTGAGCATTTGGTGATTTACAGGTGCACATCATGTACAATAATGCTTTTATCTGTTTCCAGATTGTCTGTCAAGCTTGTTCATCAAATAAACATGGTTTAGACTATATGAAAAACCAGCCAGCAAGAGTATGTGATCATTGCTTCAGGGAGCTACAGAAACAAGGTAAAGAAAATCTGCACAAACTGTCTATCTTATTTTTGTGGCCCTTATTAACATGGTATGTCCGTGCCTCATCTTTACTGCTGGATTCCAGTCCCTAATTCCGCTAGTGCCTTAAAAGCGATAGGCATATAATCATAGAATCATTTAGGTTGGAAAGGACCTTTAAGATCATTGAGTCCAACTGTTAACCCAGCACTGCCAAGTCCACCACTAAACCACGTTCCTAAGCGCCACATCTACATGGCTTTTAAGTACCTCCAGGGATGGTGACTCCACCACTTCCCTGGGCGGCCTGTTCCAGTGCTTGACAACCCTTTCAGTGAAGAAATTTTTTCTAATACCCAATCTAAAGGCATCTGAGGTTATAAGAGACCAAACAAGTTTCTGTGGAGTAAGTTAGGAAGTGAATTTCCAATACATTGGCTCTTCCTTCCAGAAACACGCATGCATTTACCCTATGATAATGACATGTAGCTTATGCTGCTTTCTTTTTGAGATAACTAGTGTTACATTGCTTTTCATTAATCACAGGGCACAAGTGTACATTGAAGTCCTTGCAGCTTATCATGACCTCCCAGTGGGTGCACATGTACTTTACTCTCTGTAACTTGTATGCCTATAAACTTCATTTTTGCCAGCTAAGCTGCTGAGATAGCTGAAGTTCTGGGGCTCTATAAAGACGTAGGCCTTCATCTTACTGAAGCTGAGTCTCTTCAGCCTCAAGTTTCGACTCATCTGGAATCCAAGAAGTTGGCATATCTGCACCTCAGTTCTGAGGGCAAACTCCTAACTGTTGCCTACTGCACACTGGCAACATGGATTTCAATGTAGAACACCACAGCTAGAGCTATTTTCATTGAAACACTTTCAGAGAATGTGATACTACTGATGCCTGCTGGAAAACAAGGGTTAGATAGCCTGGTGGTAATAACATTTGCTTACAGAGGAGGTCCAGGATCAGTTTCCTTCTCATCCTGAGAGAACTCAAATCTGTCTCTTTGAAGGAGCTTCATATCATTATGCAGAAATGAATGTAAAATCAATGGAGGCACTTCCCAGTGAGGTGGGAATCCAGTCACATCTCACAAGACTTGCTCTGAATTCTGTCCAAAGAGTCTAGTATAAAATACGCAAATGAGCTATAAGCAGGGACTGAAACAGCTTGCTGCCCTTCCTTCTGGCAGGGGCTCCCGTTCAACACAAGCTCTCTAGGGTATCAGGAAATCTGTGATGCCCCAGTGAAATAATCAAGCTATGGCTTCCAGCATGCTGGGGGTGACATTTCTCAGGGGGATGTGGAAAGCAGCATCAACAACCCTTGAAGTGGTGGTGGGAGCCTGCAATGATGGGAAAGGCGGGTTGTCTGGACCACCTGCAGGCCTCTGCGTTGGGCACTAGAGGCTGCTGTGCTGCAGGCAATTGCTGGTGCTTTTAGCTAGGAAAAAAGCTGCAGAGCAGGTGCAGTACAGCTGGCAATCCAATTACTCTCCTGCTCTGCTCATTATTTCAGAGCCTCACCATGTTCAGGGACAACTCTAGAAGTAGACTTAATGAAGCTAGTCCTTCCAGGCTGGGCTGTAAAACCGTGGTGGGTGTTGCTAGAAAAGGGGGTTTTAAAAGAGTGAAGTGTTGCAGAAGTCTTCCAAGAGAGATGAAGGAACTGCCTGTGGCAGTGGAGAAAGATAGTGTATTCTCCGGAGATGGGAATCTCCAGAAGTGTGTGTGTGATAGCATGATGCTGAAGAGGAGCCGTACAGCATTCATACTGAAAAAAGCTGAAAAGATAACAGATGTAGAGAATTGAAGGACAAGAGAGTTGGGGAACAGAGGTAAAGCACAGACTGGACTGCAGAGGACATCTCTAAAAACTTGGTGTGCTGTTTAAGAGCTGAATTTTCACCCTGTGCGTGGGCAAAGGTAGTTCAACATCAAAAAATGGACTTTGAAAACAAACTGGACCAATCCATTTAGCTGTGAATTTCTTGTGGGTTTTTTAGCCTGATTGTGGTTTGGGAGATTCTAACTCATGGTGTTGATGATAATACTGTCAAGTTAATTCAACACTGAATTTAATGTGACTAGGTGTTAATCTGAAGTACTGTAATCAAAATAAAAATATCAGCTGCTTTTAAGAAAAGAAGTTCAAGAAGGCCTGTGTTTAGTCATCTGTGACATGAAAGCAATATATTCATCCTATGCATTTTTAGATAACCAGTGCACTCCTAAGAGCGGATCCCCAGTCAACCACAAATCTCCATCAAGTGCCTTGTCTACAGTATTACATAGTATTCCCTCTGGAAGAAAGCAGAAAAAAATTCCTGCAGCCCTCAAAGAAGTAAGTGCTTTATTGGTCAAAAGTAGTGCCTCGTTGGTATTATATCGTCAACATTAACAATGGTGTCGTGGTTTAACCCCAAATTGTAACCCAATACCACGCAGCCGCTCGCTCACTCCCCCCTCCCTGCTAGGGTGGGGAGGAGAATTGGAGGGAAAGGAAAACTCGTGGGTTGAGATAAAAACAATTCACCAGGACAACAAAGGAAAAATATAAGAATATATTAATAATGATAATAATAATATATATAAGGATAATAGAATATATAAAACAAACGATACACAATTTCTCACCACCCGACGACCGATACAGCCCGTCCGGAGCAGCAGTCAGGGAGCAGGGGTATTCCTCCCCCCCAGCTATCCCAGAACAGCAAGTTCCAGAGAGAGCAGGCGAGGGAAAAACAGCCAAACGAACGAAAAACAAAAAGGAAAAATAGGGAAACAAAAAGCAACCCGAAGGGAAGCTTAACGATTAAGGCAAGTTAAGGGTCTAAAAGCCTAGTGGCCCACTGACCGACCCTCACTTATACCGGGCATGATGTCTATGGTATGGAATACTCTCTTTGGCCAGTTTGGATCAACTATCCTGTCTCTACCCTTCCCAAGTTTTTGCTCCTGCACGTTAGCAAAACCTGGGAAACTGCAAAATGTCCTTGGTCGTTTAGCAGCAACCAACAACATCAGTGTGCTATCACCGTTCTTCTCACACTAAAGCCAAAACACAGGAGCTGCTGAAAACAAAACTAGCTCCGTCCCGGCCTAAACCAGGACAAATGGCTAAAATATAGAATTATTTTTTTCATCTTCTCTAGAATCAAAAGTCAAAATTTGCCTGTAACAGTGGTTTGGGCCTTAGTTTTATATAGGCAGGGACCTGAACTATGAAGCAGTATATAAACTGCATAAAACACCTGTGAGACTGTGATTCAGCGAGATAGTTGGAATTGTAATTTCTTTCTTGCTTCCCTGTGTTTCAAGGAATTGTGATTTACCTCTGCACCAACAGTCAATGAGAAGACTCCTACACCAACTCAGCTCTTGGCTTATGATTAGGAAAGGTAGAGCTAAACTCTGCCTACCTGCACTGGAGGTCTTGGGAATGGGAGGAAGTAATTTTTCTTCTTACACAGGAATGTGTGTTCTCCAGCTGTACACGGTCCTCAGTGTTTCAGCCCTCTCTTGTCCTGTTGCATCCAATTTAAGTTCCAACCCTTAGAGTCTGCAGAAACCTCTCTTCCAGACCAGATAGATGGTGGCAGGCAAAATCATTTTTCTTTCAGCCATCTGGGTTAATTAGCAACATTAACTTGAGATCAGGTAAGAATTTAAGTCTTTGACAGGATAGGTTTCTGGAGATTTGTTTTAAAAAAGCTGTACTGCAAAAACCTGGACAGATGCATAACTCTTGGGTGTTGGGGATTTTTCACTTCAGGTTTCAGCAAATACAGAAGACTCTACAATGAGTGGCTACCTACACAGATCTAAAGGCAGTAAGAAACCATGGAAACACCTATGGTTTGTTATAAAAAATAAGGTGCTATACACATATGCTGCTAGTGAGGTAAGAGCCTACATATTAGAAATCAAATATGCAATGATAATACTGTATTTGTAATAAAATTGTTTATTTTTATGATCTAGAAACAAGCTATAAAATTAGATCACCTTACAGTAATGGATCTGATTGCGATGTAGTATTTTGAAAAGGCCCAGTGAGCTTGGTACCATAATACGCTGATACAGCTATGCTGTCTCTGATTCCAGACCTAGCTTGAGTATCTCTGCACTGCACACCATTGCACAGTTGTAGGTATGTTCTGAGTCAGTACACGGGAATCTCTTTAGATGCATCGCACTGGACTAGTGGCAAAGCCAACATTATAAAAGCATCTTGAAGTGTTTTGTTCTGCAGTTCCTTAAGGTATTTTGAATGCCTGGAAAATGAGCGAGCTAAATCTCTTGACTTCTCTTCAAACTGTCTTCTTCAGCGTGCATATTATTTAATATACAGTGCTGCAGTAGGAAATACGAAATGCATCTTGTCTAATGGCATTTGCTTTTCTATTTAGAATGTGTAGTCCTATTGCAGTGTGGAATAATCTCTAACCAATATATATATAAGCTCTGCACATCCCAGCCTGTGCTGAGGATGTAGTTTTATTGCATCTTATAATGGTTTGCAACATACATGGATGTATTGTAGCACTGGAAGATCTTGGGTTTCACTTTTCATTGTATGTTATAGTTTGCTAATAGCTTTCAAAAGCAAAATATCTAAAGCATCTGTTTAAAGATATTGCCATCCCTCCCTTTCTTTAAAAATGGTAAGGCCCAACCTATTCTGACTGTGTAAAGTGTTAGCCGCCTTCACCCTCATGCCGCCCCCACTCTCTGGTTATTTCCTGGTTTGTGCTCAGGTTTGTTCCTGGGTTGTTCCTGCTGTAGTGTCAACCTTTATTTTAGCACTTCTGAATTATGTCCAGAACCTGTGATGCTATTTCCACCACAGCATTGGCAATAGTAAAAAAACCAAGTAGTTCTAAAAATATCTTAAATAATTATGTACAAAACAATTACTTTTGCAAAGATTTGAAAAATATTTTAGAGCATTGTGTCTCTTCTGGCAGTTGCAAAGGAGACTTTGGCAACTATAAAGAAAGGCATATTAGTCTGTGACAGTCACCTTATTTTCTTTTGCTTGGCTGCTTCTGAGATATCAGCCTTCCAGAGTAGCTTCAGTTTGCAGCTCGCAATCACGAAATTAACTCTTTCCTATTGTCTTTAAACTAAGGAATATCTGTCCTTATTTTTCATCCTGATGAGGATTGCCATTGCAGGAGACGTTGTTTGGAGAGTCTCAAGGGAAGGTTATGATGGCTGGTCCAGTACGGCCTTAGCCAGGAAACTCCACTTAAGCTACTTATATTTGTTCCAAGTGATATAAAGATTAGTGGTAAAAAGACCACTTATTAGTGGTTTAAAGACCTAAGATAGTAAAACAGATTTCTAAGCCTTGCTTGACTGTTTTCCAATATCAAGAAATGCTGCTTTCACAGGATACTCTTGTTTCAATGTAGAGGCAATTACCAAAGTCTTCACCTGATGTGTCAGTGTTTATGTACATTCTTTGTTTATATTTTCTATCCAGAAGCATTGCAGGACCCTGCCTAGTTACAGAACACTATTTTGGAATTTGCAGAGGATGAAAATGCTTTTTTTTTTTTTCTTCCAAAAATGCTGTGCATTGTATTTATTAATTAAAACACAAGAGTATAAAAAAGGAAGTAATTGAGATGAATGAGGAAGGGAAAAGGTTGCCTTTTTAGCCAAGTTTTGAAATCAAATGAAGAGAAGGTAAAAAGATCTAGCTTCTCTTGCTACTCTTTCCCAGCCAACCACTTGTGAACACTCAACAACTTTTTTCCCCATCCTGTTAATTTTCACCAACAGAAAGCAAAATAACTTCAGCCATCAAAAGCATTTGGAGTGCGATTCCCGTGCTTGAGAGTGTAGGCTACATCCATAGCTCCTCCTTTTAGCATACTCAGTGCAGCTAATAGCATCCCATATCACTTTTAAGACATGGAAACTTACTACTAAGGTTGTTGGAGAGAGCACTGGGCTAGATGGACCTTTAGTCTGCTATCAGGTGGTAGTCGATCTTTTGATACAAGAAGTCCTTACCAGGCAGAACGATGAGACTATACAGTGAAAGACAAGGTAGATGTTATCAGGGAAATAACAAGAGGAACAGCAATGTTGAAGTCTACGAGGTTTTGTTATTTCTTGTCCCCCCTTTCATGCATGGTGACTATAAAAAGCTGCATTTTGTGCATGACTATTTGTTACAACTTGTTTGTTGCATAATCTGTTGCAATGGTATGGTGCATGAGTAAAGTCTAAATGCATTGCTTAGTATGTCTTAAAAGCTCTAATGTTGTCTTGTTTGCTTTTTTTCCCCCATAAAATAGGATGTGGCAGCATTAGAGAGCCAGCCTTTACTGGGATTCACAGTCAGTGAAGTAAAAGATGAAAACTCAGAGTCTAGAGTGTTCCATTTACTGCACAAAAACACTTTATTTTACATATTCAAAGCAGATGATCCCCATTCAGCTCAAAAGTAAGAAACTATTTGAATTAATTTCTGTTACTTTTTTCTAGAAAATGTTTCAGAAGTCATGAATATTAATAGTCATAGATTAAGCATATGTACAAATGATGCATATTATATAATATGTAAATAAAACTTTAAAATTACTTAAACACAAGGTCCTGGTTTCATTAGGACTTCTGAAATGCTTTAAATGAAGCAGCAGACTGTCCTCTGCAAAAGAATGAATGTAGGAGAACAGAAAAGTCCAAGATAAAATAAGAAATCTTTCTTTTTCCAAGTCCATTCCTCTCTCTCTGGTCTGCTTAAGTGAAAACTGAATGTTACCTTTGGAGAAATCCAGAAAATGTGTTTTAAGAGTTAACTACTGATAGTTGTGTCCCTTTTTTTTAATCTCTAGATGTGAATTTTAGTTATTTTTAATGGCTATCTGGCAGTGAAAAATAAAGCAAACCCTAAAAAGTAAGGGACAGAAGTTTGAAGCATGTGTGCAGATGTGCACGAGCACATAGGTGTGCTTAATACGTTCAGACCAAAACCTTGAATTCAAAGAACACTCACACAAGCTGTTTCATTTCAAGTCCTGCTGATGTGTCCAAGTTTGGAGTCATATTTATCAATTTATGTATTGTGTGCATTTTATATAAAATAACCTAGAAACTTGGTCATTAATCACTAGAAAACATTTGCTATGTGAATCATGGAGTAAACTAGAAATGAGCATGGAAAGCAATATATTTAAGTTCTCTTGCCTATACGCCTAGCTTATCTGACTGCTTTCACTGCAGTTTTCCCATGTGAATTTTACATTAATAAAATAGGTATCATGTGCTAACTAGTCCATTATTAATACTTAAGCATTCAAATGGCTGCAGGTATAGTTTTGTGCAAATAGGGATATTCTGAAAAAGAAAGTATGCAGGGCTGCTGAAAATTTTGAACAGCTGAGAACGTGCTTAATGACACTGCTCTACACACAAAATCTGGAAGTCTTTATTTGATTTGGGGGGCTATTTTGTCCTGTAGATGCACACAAATGTTTCCTTGTTAATTAAGATAGTATTCTCTTGTTTTTCCACTCTGTCCTCATTTGTACTATATAAAACAAAACTAAAAAAATCCAAGGCATTCAATAGCTTTGTTTTCCTATTCAGACAATGGCTTTTGTGTCATCAGTAGGAAAACTTGAAATTGGACATACTCTATTTTACTGAGGCTACGAGTAACATTAAGTACCTTAAATTGCAAGCTTTCTCCAAGTATTTAATATCCTTAGGAGATTTATCCTGAACCTCCAGAATAAATGCTGCTTTGATGGCATTAAAAGAAAAAACAACATGCTGTTGGCCTGCTTGCATCAGTGGACACTATTTTTTCCTGTTAGGGCCAAAGAAATATCTGATATATTTGTGTAAGTGCAGTAATAAATTTTAACAGATATTTACTTTTTGATGAACTTTTCAATTTGTTAGTCCAGTACTATGTTCAATGCTTAAGCTGTTTATGAATTTGTTGTATTCCATTTTAGTTATTTTTAATGAGTATATGGCAGTGGAAAATACAGTGAGCCCTAAAAAGTAAGGGATAGAAGTTTGAGTTGTGTGTGCAGACAGGCGTGAGCACTTACACATGCTCAATGTGTTCATACCAAATGCTTAAATTCAAAGAACATGCACACAAAGTTAAACACTTAGGGCGAGGGAGAGCCAGCATCTGTGACTAACATTTAGATACCCTGGGAATACTAAGAAGGGTTGCATTTCCATGATAATGATAATTTTACAATCCTTGTCTCACTCAGTTCTTGCAAGATTTTCACACAATGTGGGGCCCTTAATTTTACATGCACACAGTTCAGCCCTCACTCAGAAGACAGAATGATTCCATTATTTACTGTATTTGTCACTGTAGCATCAGAGTGTTTCAGAAACATTAATTTTTGCAGCATCCTTGAGAAGGTGAGGATGTTTATCACCCTCATAATCAAGTAGGAACAGAAACCACAGCTATAGGAGGTAAATGTATCTGAATATTAACTTTGAATTTTCAGTTTGAGACACCTTGGATCAACTGTTTGGGACTTCCCCCCCCTTTTACATATACTTGTATTTTCACAGATATAATGTGCAGGGTGTCTGTTAGTATGTGACTGAGTAGTAGCACATATTATGTGTGTGAACACAGGGGAAGTTCCGTCATTGTGCAAAGGCACCATTCCTCCACCCCAGCCCATGTGCCCTGTGCCTTCCTCCCTCAGCCCCGCTAGTCCTTCACTAATACCCTTGTACCAGCTGCGAAAGCAGAGGGCGCGGGTTATGCGGATGACTACCTCAGTTATTGTAGTGTCCTGATCCATCCCAGATCATGTTTGCAGTGAAACAAGAGAAGGGAGTATTCTTTTTTTAAAAGATATGCAATCACGTTATTAAAGTTGGCAGAACCTTGACATTCCCTACTTTTTGAGCATTTGATTCCCCAGCTTCACTTGTTCTTTATGCATGTAACTTCAGTATGGAAGAGGTACGGAAAAATGTTTCTATCATCTGGCCTTGCGCTGATACCTAATATGTCTCTAGCAAGCTTTCTATGTTTGGACTCCTTGGACAGATTTCTGGCATTTGCACTAACAAACCAACTGATAATGGAAGTATGAGGTTACTACTTGTGTGTATCTGTAGCTAGTGAGCAGTGTGATTTGTACTTTTACCAGCAACTTCCTAATAGTGTTTAATTTTCTAATAGGTGGATAGAAGCTTTTCAAGAAGGCACCATATTATAGCAGTGTCAGCATCGTGTCTGCAAGTCTAAAGGAAAATGTCCAAGGATGATGGTAAAACAGAGTACAGCAGCTGTTCAAAGAAACGGAGTCTTGCCGTCTCAACCTACACAAAATTGTATATTTGTCAGGATTAGGAGCTGTTGCATTTTTAGTGTAAGGTAGTATTTTTTTAAAGAATTGTGTGTATTTCTGTGTTGATACAAAATGTGTTATTTATTAAATTCCAATGTTTACTTTAATGGTCTGAATTATTTGCGAGGTCTGCATTGAGGTCCAAAGTGCCCATGTCTTCAGAATGGCAGATGGTTGGTCAACTTATTCGTAAAATTTATGCTTTTTTTAAAAAACAAAACACAAAACAGACCTGTTGCAGTTGTACAGTTCCTCATGATTTGTGTATAGGTCTTGAGTTGCTGATGTTCACTTTGCAATTTAGCAAGAACAGATCAGAATAGGAATTTCAAAGATTTGGGATCTTTGTTGGCTATGTAAACTCCTTTATGAGAAGTTGTGTGATATTGCTGCTCCTTTCCTTGAATGGCAGTTGAAATCTTGCATACCAGTACATTAAAACAGTACAACAAATTCTGTATCACAGAAGCAATTGCAAAGTACAGTTCAATTATTAAAAAAGAGAAAAGTGAAAAATATTTTAAAACAGACTTTGCAATTACAGAGATAAGGCACTAGAGCTTTTACAGTACTACAAATGCCAAAGACACTAAATGAGTTATCTTCGAAGAATTGCAGGATATATTTGCTTTTATGTTTCCAGTAGTAATTTAAAACAGAGTAAAAAACACATTTTTGATATACAGGGAAAAGACAAAATATCTTATTTGTGTCAAAACTTTGTGTCAAATGAGTTCTGTACGCAGTATGAAACACTGTATAAACTATTGTTCAAAGAACATTAAACAAATATATGCACCCTCCCCCCTCCCAAATTTTAAACTATTGTATATTTAAATATTATGTTTAAACTGGAATTGCCATACCACGAAAACCTAGCTTTTTTAGTGCAGATGGCATTGAAATGTATACCATTCTTTGAAATACCTTTTGTTTACACTATGATTTGTTCTGTTCGACACTTTAAAACACAATTCAGTTTTAGGTGTTTGGGTTTTTTTTACTTTAAGAAAATTTTCAGTATACCTCATTAGGAAATACTTACTGATGATTCTGGTGCATTTACTCTATTTAACTTCTGAAAATTTTTTAACACTGTAATAGCGTAAGTGGAACTAGAACTATGAAAAACACATGAAAGGAAGCCATTTTTATGTCAAATGCGAGGCACACATAGCCAGTTAATTTTACTGTATGAAACAGTTCTCAGTAGTCCTCTGAATCAAGCTAGTTGTGGTAACAGAATTAAGAGCAATTCACTTTTAATTAATGGTTTGAATCCATGTTAATAGCTATTCTATGGCCTCACAAAGGAAAGAGAACAGATGGTGGCATAGTCATCACAGAAAGGCCAAGAATGAAAATGCAAACCAAAATTCTCTTATTCCCTCAAATACCTCAGGGTCAGGTCTAAGATACTAACAGCTCTGAGGAAGCTTGATTTTCCAGAGCTTCTGTTAAGTTAGTAGCAGGCTTGGAAGCCTAATGCTTAATATTAAGTATACAAGTAATTTAATTTACTTCAAGCATTTCAGTAGAGCACCTTTCTGAATCAGGGACTTAAGGCTGTAGATCTGGCTTCCCTCATGAATGCTAGAGGTGTGACCAGATAGTGTTTGAAATTCAGTGGGAGTCTGATCAAAGCCTTTATTCTCTTTTATTTTAATACAGATGTGCTAAATGAATATTTTTCTCTTGTTATATATAAAGGGCTTTTACTTAATTTTCAACACCAGCTGCTGACTGAAGCCACGTAAGCTATTAGCATGTCTCTTCAGGGTGATTTCTGACATGGTTTTTACTGTATCCACAACAAGACTGATACCAATGTAACACAGATGTGACATGGCTCTTCCAGTTGATATTATCAAAGGGAAGAGCTTCTTAATATTTTTATAGGGACTGTACACCAACTAAGATGGAAATCCATGAACCGGCAAATGAATCAGAAATTTGGCTAGGAGCAAGCTAATTTAATTTGAATTTATGGTTTGATATTGATCTCCCTGCTGCAAAACAGAGCAATAAAAGTCAAAACACGTACTGAATAAGGTGCCTCATGTGTGCCGTCAAACTACCTCTCAAGGATTTGGTGCAGTGAGAAAATAAAGCGTTCTGTAAAAATCAGAGAACTTCTTCCAGAAGCAGTTGATCAATGAAAAAAATCTTTCTGTGACAGAAATAGATTGGAACAGAGCCTTAAAAACAACAGTACACATATTGCAGTCTAATTCTGTGTGAAATAAGTTGTCTTTGTAAACATGTTTGAATATTTCTTTTCCTCTTTCTCCAGCACTATGCTTTGTGTCATATGAAGAACCCACAACATAGGCATTTTCATAACATTTTCAGATGGTTGCTTTTCAAACTTGCCCTCTTTCTCCAGCTCGCCTCCCATTTTGATTCATTACCATCAAAAGTAAAGTATTCACTTCTTCAGTTGACTAAACACTAAAACAAGACCAGAAGTTTTTAAACACCTGGCTACCTCTTCTTATAAGAATCTATAGTTAATAATTAATTTAAGATTGGTTAGTAGAGTATGAGGCAAACATTAGCATTGAATATTAGTTCTAGCATCTTTATTCGTGGATAAATGAAATGTTCTAGGATGCTGAATTCTCTTTAACTTAGAACTATTTTTTGTGCCCAAAGGACTTAAAATAAATGGATAGCTGAGCAGCTATGGAACACATTTTACTAAATATTTTGTGTGTGTGGAAACTTGATTACTCAGTTATGTATATTACATCATAATGTAAAGAGATGTTTGGAAAGACACATTCAATGCACGTTTGTCATAACTGCTGTCCCCTGTATTTACCATCCAAATAGGCTTTTATTTGGAGCAGTCCTAAATTGTACTGTCTAAGTGAAAGAATAGAATCTTTACTTTGTAAATGAAAACAGTTTAAAGTTGTTGTAAATATTCCTGTGTATATGTATCATTTTTGTATAAATAAATTCACATTAGTTGAGTCTGCATCATTTATTTTTTAATATTTTCAGGGTTTTATGTGTTATGTAATTCGTGTATTCATTTGGTATCATTAATCCTGCATATCAGTCTTCCTTTAAAATTCCTACTATGTTTTGCCCTTCCGAACAGAAAACAGCCTGAAAAGGTAGGCTGTGTGCACAGGCTGACACTGCTGCTGGATCTGACCACCTGAAACATTCGTTTTAAGTGAATTATCTTGCTCACGTCAGCCAAGACGCTACACACTCTCACTACCAAAACTGGTGTCTTTGCTACAAAAATGATTTCCATCTTCCTGCCCTCCTGTCTTTCCTTAGCTGCCCCATGCTGTGTAGCCCTTCACTTTCTGTTCCTTCTTCCCCAGCCCCCAAACTAAAAGCCCCATGCCTTCACGAGTTCATGATGTTTGTTTTCTATAAAGCCCTTCCACAACCGGGTGCGGAGCCTGTGCTGGAACGCAGCTTGCAGACAAAGCACAACAATCCAGGATAATTGCTCCTGAGCAGGTCCCACTTGTAGGACACCAAGCAGTGGGGTTTCGTCTCCCGAAGCCAGCTCCCAGCCCTGGGGAATGATGACCCGTCTGAACTGCATCAGCCCAGGAATGAACTAGGCTCCCTATGCCAGTGTCTTTTTTTTTGTGAGGATGTAGGATTTTTACTCATCTCCCCCTCTTCAGCCACAAATATGTGAATTTATCTATCCCGGTGCTGCGGTCCTGTTTGTCTTTTGAAAAAGAAAGTAATCCCATCATCCTACTCTTCTTCATGGTTACTGCGTCTGATATTCAAGCTAGTTTTTTGAAATAAATTCTTTAGCACGTTGTTACGGATAGACATACCCATGGCATAGAAAGCATCCTAAGAAACAATCATTTGGAAGAATTAAGGGAGTTACGTCTGCGTGAAGGTCAAACAAAGAGTGTAACATTAATAAATCCTTTTGCAAAACCCAGTTCTGCTGTATCTATTAAAAGTACGCCTGAATCACGCAGTTTCTGTGGGCATAAGTATTTTAGCAGAGCCTGTAAGGGAAAGGATTGCCTGTCAGGTTAGTTATGCTGCCTCCTTGTACTTCTCTGACAGATGTTGGAAAGCAGTTTTTTGATAATTTGCAGTAACAGCATAAAGGGTTTTGCTTCTATGCATGTTTTTGATAGGGATGCGATTCTTGTAATCCTGGCTGACACAGCTACATGGACATGCCTTTGTAATACAGATCAAGTATGAATTGGGTCACTTGCTAAGAAAAAAAAAATCAAAACATTTTATTGGTTACAGTAACATTTCTGCTCTATTGAGGATATCAAAATACTTGTCTGAAACAAGCTTTGGTGCAAATTCCTTGGTGTTTGTTAAATTAAACTGCGATAAGCTTCATTTAGAAAGTGGATGTGCAGCTCAGGCTGGTTTGGGAAGCGACAAGTACTGTAAATTGAGAGCGCTGCAACATTTGACACTTTCAGGAAACACTTAGCAAGTTAATTGCTCCAATTTAAAAATTCTTCATAAGGTTCATTTGCATTTGGCTTTTGGGAATGTGTTTGATCAAAAAGCAAAATACGATGCTTGTGAGTACTGACTGAGCTAGTGATCTTAAGCTAGGGTAGCTAGATGCAAGCGCAGCTGTGGGACTGGGGGTGGGAAGCAAAGTAGTAAAGGAATCGGCAAAATAAGAGCGTGAATTATTTTATTAATGTTAACACATAAATTGCTTGTATTCTTTGGGGTTTTTTCATATGTGCTTCTCAGATGTTGACGCTTATGTCATCTGAGTCAGTAGAAATTGCATAAAATGGCCTAAATGAATTTCAGATAATGCAATTGTGCATACAGCCCTGGTGGCCTAAATGATCTTGAAGTTCCTGCTGATCTCTAACCACAGCTGTACAATCTTCATTGAACAGATGGAAGAGGAGAGGGAAAAAAGGGGACGTATTTAAAGCATAAAACTCTTACTTAAAATCAAGGTTACTAAAATAATTAGCATAAACTAAGTAATCAGCTAACACAGCTTTGGTCCACATGAATGTCGCGCCATAGCCAGAACAGCAGTAAGTCGTTCCTTTGGCACTTTTTCGAAGTCCTACTCCAGCAAGGGCGCGCGCTCATTAGCAGCCGGGCTCCCCATCATTGTCTTTCCAAACCCTGGTCAGAGCAGCGCTGACATTTAACCAAGGAATTTGGGGCTGCCATGCTGGCGGGGGAAGACAGCTTTCAAACACCGCTGGTTGAACTGCTACAGTAACTGCGAGGGTAACTCGCAGGGTGATGCAGCCCTTTACGTCTTCATCACGTTGCACGTTTCAAACCAGACCTGCAAGTCTCATCTACGTATTCGCCTCAGCGGGAAGACCCCACCGAGCCACCCAAAGCCAAAAACAGACGCCTTGCGCCTGTTGAAAGCTGACACGTTCCCGTTTCCTTGCAGAGAACTGCAGCGGGGATTTGGAGACGCGAGTTCTCCTCTTGATGGGCACGATAATGCCCGCAGGGCTCTTAGGACGATCTGGGGCAGAGCCACCTCTCCCCATCTGTGAGGGAGCTTCTGCGAGGGAGCTTCCCCTCAGGCGCCCCCGCCCGAGGAGCGCTATTGCTTAGGGCCCACGCCCCCTCAGCTCTCGGTGCTCCCCACGGCACTCCCCGCCGCGCGGTCTGTGCCCGGTTGCGGCAGCGCCCGCCGGTGCGGACAAAGGGCCGCCCGCCCCCGCGGCGCAGGCCGCAGCGCTGCTGCTGCCCCGCCCCCGGGCGCCGTTAACGGCCGCCGGAAGTGTGGGGAAGGTGAGGCGGGCGCGTCAGCGGCGCCCGGGCCCCGCCCCGCGCGGACCCCCCCGGCCTCTCCGGCGGGCCCCGCGCCCTCCTCGCAAGGCAGCCGGGCGCCAGCGCAGGCGCAGGCGCAGCCGCCGCGGCGGCGAGGGGCGGGGCGGGGCGGGGCGGGGCCACGCCGAGCGGAGCCGAGCAGAGGGGGCGGGGTCGCGAACTCTGACCTCCGGGAGCCGGAGCCGCCGCCGACAAATAAACCCGCCGGAGAGGCCGCCGGGCCCGCCAGGTGAGCGACTCCCCCGGCAGCGGACGCGGCCTGCCGGGGGCGGCGGCGGCCGTGCGCTAACGGTGTGGGCCCACGCGCCTGCCGGCCCGCCGCCTCCGCGGAGCGTGGCGCGGGGCGCCGCCCGTTCCGTCCCGTCCCGCCTCAGGCCTCGGCGCGTCCCGCGGGCGGCCCCGCGCCCCCCGACCTTTCACCTACAGGAACCGCTTGCGCCTCCCGCCGCCCCGCATCCGGGCGGCGCCGGCTGCCGCTTCCCGCCGTCGCGGCGGGCTCCGGCCCCTCCTGCTGGGCAGAGGGAGCCGCGGGGGGAGGCGGCGGGCGATGCCACCCTCGTGCTGGGCTCCGGCCCCCCCCCGCCCCAGCCCCGCGCAGCCATTTTGTGCGGGGCGCCGCTCTGCGGCCCCGCTGGCCGCGGCGGAGGGCGAGCCCGGGCGCTGGCTCGTCGCCCCTTCCCTCTCCCCGCGCCGTCTTGCCGCAGCCCCGCGAAACCCTTCGCGGAGGGGAGAGGCGAGGGCAGCCTGCCGGGGGGGTGGGCTGGGGGGGAGGACGAGCCCGGGCGCTGGGCTGAGGCTTGGCCGCTGCGCTTCTCCTTTCCTCCCCGCGGCTGCCGTGCGCTGCGCGGCCTCACCCCTCCCGGGGGGTGGGTGGCCGTGCTCCCCCCCCTCCCCCCGGCCCCCCCAGCCACTTTGTGCCTGCTGACTCCCATCACCCCGCCGGCTCCCTCTTCTCAGATATCTCTGGCGGCTGTCTGGGTTTATTTGGGTTAAGGTGGTATGTCCTGCGTAACACCCGTTATTATTTTTGCTGGGGCAGATGATCCTGTAGCTGTTCCTTATTTTGTCTCCTTGGGTGGGGTTTTTCTTATAAGCTGCGGGGTTTGTGCGTTCTTTCTTTTCTCTGTACTGCAAT
This sequence comes from Phoenicopterus ruber ruber, assembly GCA_009819775.1. Lineage (NCBI taxonomy): Eukaryota > Metazoa > Chordata > Aves > Phoenicopteriformes > Phoenicopteridae > Phoenicopterus > Phoenicopterus ruber. Next base: position 52,042,616 of record CM020215.1, on the reverse strand, counting down.
ATGTTGTCTTAAGTGTAAAAAGCACAGCACTGTACCGCAGGGTAAACTTACATTTGCACATTGTGGAGGGAAGAGAGGAGATGGCATGTGTTGTGCAAATAAACTTACACAACAGGAGAAAAAAAAAAGTCTTTTGATACTGGTTTTACCGCAGACGAGTGTGTGGACATGATTCTTGAAAAACTGAGTTGGGCATTCTTTATATGTGAAATCTCAGATCTAAAGCTACTGGTATCAGCAGGGTAGACCTGGGAAAGTGGTTTAGTAGGAAGAGCTGCATCCACAGCTATCATAGGAAAATAAGATGGCAAAAAATTCAAATAGTTTTCTGTAGGGCAGCTTCCTGATTTTGGAATCAGTATTGTATAAGTAGAAATATAACTATCGGGGAGGCAAAACATCACATCACTGTGCTGAATGAGGCAGTGTTCACCTGGTGACTTTTCTTCTACACTTTGTAATTTTGTGTGGCTTTTTCTGTAATGGCTTTTCTACCTGAAAATGATTCTGTAAATATTCCCCCCCACCCCACCCCCCCATTAGTCCATGGCAGCCACTTGTGGCATGAGATGTCCAACAGAGCATTTAGCCCAGAAGCTTACTCTTTGCTGTACAACTTTCCTCAGGGATACTTGTTTGAGGGAAGTCTTAAAGTCTGTGAACTGTTTGACTGCTTCTGTCTGTAGCTCTTTCTCCAGAGACATTGCAGACCCTCTCCAGTCACAAGCGGTGTTCCCCAGGGCTCAGTACTGGGGCCAGTCCTGTTTAATATCTTTATCAATGATCTGGATGAGGGGATCGAGTGCACCCTCAGTAAGTTTGCAGATGACACCAAATTGGGAGGGAGGGTTGATCTGCTGGAGGGCAGGCAGGCACTACAGCAGGATCTGGACAGGCTGGATCGATGGGCCCAGGCCAACTGTATGAGGTTCAACAAGGCCAAGTGCCGGGTCCTGCACTTGGGTCACAACAACCCCAGGCAACGCTACAGGCTTGGGGGGGAGTGGCTGGAAAGCTGCCCGGCGGAAAAGGACCCGGGGGTGTTGGTCGACAGGCGGCTGAATATGAGCCAGCAGTGTGCCCAGGTGGCCAAGAAGGCCAACGGCATCCTGGCTTGTATCAGAAATAGTGTGGCCAGCAGGAGTAGGGAGGTGATTGTCCCCCTGTACTCGGCCCTGGTGAGGCCGCACCTCGAGTACTGGGTTCAGTTTTGGGCCCCTCACTACAAGAAAGACATTGAGGTGCTGGAGCGCGTCCAGAGACGGGCAACGAGGCTGGTGAAGGGTCTGGAACACAAGTCCTATGAGGAGCGGCTGGGGGACCTGGGGATGTTTAGTCTGGGGAAAAGGAGGCTGAGGGGAGACCTTATTGCTCTCTACAACTACCTGAAAGGAGGTTGTAGAGAGATGGGGGTCGGACTCTTCTCCCTAGTAACAGACAACAGAACAAGAGGAAATGGCCTCAAGTTGCACCAGGGGAGGTTTAGATTGGACATTCGTAAAAATTTCTTCACCGAAAGGGTTGTCGGGCATTGGAACAGGCTGCCCAGGGAGGTGGTGGAGTCCCCATCCCTGGAGGTATTCGAAAGACGTTTAGACGAGGCCCTAAGGGATATGATTTAGTGAGGGACTTGGTAGTGATAGGTTAATGGTTGGACCCGATGATCTCAGAGGTCTCTTCCAACCAGAACAATTCTATGGTTCTATGATTCTCTTATCACAGGACTAAGTATTTTCATGTGATGGTGGTCAGTTGTATGTGTGCACACGCATGGTAATGTAAGGAACATAACTGACATCACCTGGTGGGGTGTACAGTCCCCAACTGCTTCTGCAGTTCATGCAAACTGCTCTAGCTGGATGATTGGACACCACTTGCTAAGTCTGTTGCATTCTGCAACAACAGATCAAGATGCCTATTACAAAAAAGAGCTCACAGTAGATAGATTAACTAGCTTTAACTTTTCCCCTCAATTCTTATTAATATTTCTGTTTTTCTTGCTGGTTGTATTTTCTTGTGAAATGTCTTGAAGGGAACAAATTTGGTGGGAGTTTGGATATCTTTAAGAATAGCCATAGCCCAGGCTAGATTGTGGGATAGGAGTGGAGATTAGTCTGGTGTTTTCGGGGGGGGGGGGGGGGGGGATTTTTTTTTTTTTTTTAAAGCCTACCTTGATTTTTCTGGTCAAGTTTCTCAGCCTCTGAAGACAAAGCCCTAAGCAATGTGTGTAAATCTGAAGCTGACCTTACTTTGGGGGAAAAGGGGTTGGACCAGATGACCTCCGGAAGCACCTTTCAACATGAATTATTTCATGATTGTATTCTGTTATTAAAGGTGTATGGGGGGGAGGGGGCACACGGAACCAAAACCAAACCAAACCCCAGTGATGCTGTAGCATGCAGTTAAATAGTTCACATGCAAAATGTAATTACAGAATGCTTAAAGCTAATGTGCTAGTCCAGTGAAAACTGGCTATCATCTATAATGTGAAATCCAAATATTTACACTGGTAAGATTAGTTTGCTTGTTCCCTATGCTGATACTCCTTTTTCATTTTGATTTATTGTGTGCTCATTGTATTCTGCAATTAAAGTTCACGCAGCCAGTGAAATTGCTGGAGTTTGTGTACAGCTTGTGAAGGAAAGCAGGTGTCCCTAAAGAAAGTAACGTGTCTAATGTCTGGGTCAAAAAAAAACCCTGAAAAAAACCAGCACCCCTTGCTTAAAATAGGGGGCTTAACTGTGTATAAGGAATAGAGCGGTGTCAAATCTTTAACTTGTACACGTTTGTTCTGCTGGCGGACAGAGTGTGGATCTCAGCTGGCAGTGCTGCAGCTGGCAGAGGGTACGTGTGCCTTTCCTGCTTCAGCAGCCATCCTGGCTTAAGCAGTTTTAATAGTAAGCTTTGCTAACCTGAGTTATTTTGGTTAATACAGGTCAGGGAGCTCTTACGTGAGTATCTGCTTCGCCAGACCTGTGGGGGTGTTAACATCCACTGTGAGGAAGCAGTAGGCAGCTGGGTGGGTGCAGGGGCCGCAGGCGCTGGCTGTGCTGGTTTTGGCTGGGACAGAGTTAATTTTCTTCACAGTAGCTAGTATGGGGCTATGTTTTGGATTTGTGCTGGAAACAGTGTTGATAATACAGGGATGTTTTCATTACTGCTGACCAGTGCTTACACAGAGTCAAGGCCTTTTCTGCTTCTCACCCCAACCTGCCAGCGAGTAGGCTGGGGGTGCACAAGAGGTTGGGAGGGGACACAGCCGGGACAGCTGACCCCAACTGACCAAAGGGATATTCCATACCATATGGTGTCATGTCCAGCATATAAAGCTGGGGGAAGAAGCAGGAAGGGGGGGGGGATGTTTGGAGTGATGGTGTTTGTCTTCCCAAGTAACCGTTAGGCGTGATGGAGCCCTGCTTTCCTGGAGATGGCTGAACACCTGCCTGCCCATGGGAAGGAGTGAATGAATTCCTTGTTTTGCTTTGCTTGCATGCACGGCTTTGACTTTTACCTGTTTTTATCTCAACCCACGAATTTTCTCACTTTTACTCTTCCGATTCTCTCCCCCATCCTGCTGGGGGGGAGTGAGCAAGTGGCTGCGTGGGGTTTAGTTGCCAGCTGGGGTTAAACCCCAACACTGACACAACTGTCTGCCTATGCTTTTTTGTCACACACAGGCTGCAGCATGCAACCCCACAGTGACCATCAGGGAAAACTAAACAATACCTAAGTTACTTTCTGTTAAACTTGTTGCATTTTTTTCTCAGTGCTGTTTCAAGCTGCTTTTAGCACTTTAAACTTGTGCCTGTACATTATTGCATAAGGTAAGCTGCTCCAAACCAGAATTTCATCAGTGTGAGAATGATGGGTAAAACTGCAAAGGTACAGTTAATCAAATTCTTACTGTTGTGTATGCAGACCTGTCCATATTCTTACCCTTCAGTCAGCAGCTTTTGATTCCAGAGATTACTGTGTTAGATAGCACTCACCAAACTCTTAAAGCAACAAAGGATTTCTCTTCTGAAGAATCAAACTCTTAATTTTGAGTTCTCTGAGACTGGAAGATTGCTTGTGCTTTCCGAGCGAGTCCCATCTATCTTATGATGCAGTGCTGCAGATTTTGTAAGGAAGTACGTTCCTTCCTGAAAAATCATGGTCTTAAGAACTGCCTTTCTGTATCAATATTTAGATTAATTTTGTTGATTTGGCCAGGCCTTCTCTGAAAGGCTGTTCAGATTTGTTTCACTTAAATTACTTCTGTTCAACCTGATAGTAAGACAGGCTGCACTAAGCTAAGTATTTGACTGCCTTAGTACAAAGTTAAACCAGAAACTTGAAAAACATAAACCACCAAAAAACTAAAGCCAAACCATCTGCTATTGTCATATTTGGAATGAAATAACCATTAATTATAGCTAATAAGTTGAGGTTACTGTTTATAGCGTAGCAGTAACTTTGTGGTGTGAAAACTGCCCCATTTGTTTTAGTAATACGTTTCCTTTGAAGTATTGGCAGGACAGTGTAAGTGTCAACATGACTAATGCTTTCACGCTTGGCTGACTTAATCTGAACTTTTTTTCCAGAGTGCTTTACATACATGTTTACAGGAATTAAAAAAAAAAACACAAAACAAAAAACACACCCTCTAACAAAATCTAATTCTGTGGAGTTGATAAAGCAAAAAAGTTTAAAAAAAAGAAAAAAAACAGGGAAGAGGCGGGTGATGGTATTTATAAAGGGATATTTTTATCTGAAACAATGTCAACACTGATTTACTGGAAGGATGTGTGTGAAACTCGGGGGTTTTCCTGAAGGAAGTTTCTGTGGGTATGAACGTGTGCAAGTTAAGGGGAGAGTTAGTAGTAGTACTGTCAAATAGGTTTGCATGTCCTTTCCGTAGTGTACCTTCAGGTATCAACTGCCTCATCTCTGGCTGCAGTTTAGTGAATACTCCAAGCAGTCATGTCACACCACACCTATACGGGCAGCTTGGTGTTATACATAAGCTGGTGTAACCATATGGACTTTTTCCAAAAGAAATGGTCTTATTTCTGCTTCTACCTGCTTTTCTTGTGTTACATATAGCAATTGTTAGCTGCAGGGTCAATAAATTCAGAAGATGAGCTTACCTTACAGCTATACAACCACGGTCAAATGCAGAGGAGGACAAAGCTGTCAGCCAGGGGTGGGGCTACCCCTCTTCATGAAATGCTGTAATTATTCCATAGTGGATGTAATGCCTCTCTGTGTTCGGAAAGAAGGGTTTGCACTCGTTATACTGTGTTAGCGTAATCGTTGTGCATCAGGCAGGAGAACGGACCTGGCTGAACCTAATCCAGCGAAGGGGGAAGTCTTCAGTCAGATGAACTTCCTGGTCTGGTCATTGTGCAGCTTCAGCTCTGGTGCAGGGAACCAGTTCGGGGTTTTTTCTTCCTGTACCAGTGCAGGATTTTGCAAGCTTCAGGTGGAGCTGCAGGCTATGGCTGACATTACACAGGGCAGCTTGACCTGATTAAATGGCTGTCTCCTTACCTAGCTCTGGCGTGTAGCCAGTGCTCATGTGAGGGGACTCAGCTTGCAGCCAGCCTCCTTGCCTTTCCTTCTCCTTCCTTTCCCACCTTGTTTGTGGGGCTGGTGAGCTGAATCAACTCTGTAGCTGTTCAGGCAGGGTCTACAGATGGCTTGATAAAAGCAACAGGAGCCCAGGGCTAAAAGTGAGACTGTCCCTTTGGTGGCCCAAACTGTCAGAATGACTCGGCAGTCTCCTCAAAATTCATCCTGGCAATTCCGTTTTCTCACCTCTCCTCCCACTGTCGCACGCACTCGCATGAAAAAGCGATGAGAGCAATGACTCTAAATTAACTGTACAGGCATGCCTGCAAACGCATGTCTCTATTGCTGTGTGCCTTTTAATTATTCCCTTATGTTTTTGCAAGCATCTCGTCTTCCCTTGCTTGCCTGCAGGTTTAGCTGCTTTAGTTTCCTGTGGTTATCTGTCTCTTACATATGTACTCTCTAAATCTTGATGTCATGCAAATTTAATAAACAGTATCAACTGTGTGTCAAGAGTCACATAAATATTCCTTAGTTCATTGATAAAGAGAATGTTACTCCTTTAAGTCTGCCAACTGTTCTACCATCTTGAGCAATATGGCTTATAGAGTGATAATCCAAGAATAGCTCATTTAGCTTGCCATGTTCATTGAGCTTTTCTTGTATGAAGCATTGAGCAGAGTACCATCATTTGTTTCACAAATGTGTTCGGATTCCTCGGCTTAATTTATTATCTCTAAAGCATTGCAGAATACTGTTCTGAAGTATAAAGAAATCTTAGTGCTTAAAAAGTAACAGAACCCCTAACTCTGTCACTTTCAATCGTAGAGGGGTTGTTAAGTGCTTTCTCCTTTGTGTTGATATTTATTTAACAAGTTTGGCACAGGTTATGCTGAATTCTTAATTAGTACATGATGAGTTTGAGAATGGAAATGAGGACTAGTTTCCATTTTAAGGTACAGAGCAGCTGTAAGCCCCGGTGTGATGACCTGAGCTAAAATAGTGTATCCTTAGTTCATTTTCTGAGATCTGTTGAAATAATTTACTACTGAAGCAGTATGACTATAGAGAGAGATTGAAACAGTTTCTTCTAAGAGGGAATACTTTTCCAGTTAGCTTTCCATTATATTAACCTTTTGAGCTTTCCTAAAAAGTCATGTTGATCTTCCTGTATATCTCTTTACTGTGATATAAGAACAGAAAGTAAAGTTCACAGTAACTTCTGCAGTCATAACTGGTTAATGTGCCTGTACCTCAAAAGTGTCTAGAAAGTTCTTATGTAACTTTATTAGTTTAAATGTGCATCTGATCTTCTACAGGTGGATTTAATCTAGGAAAGACTGTGTTTTAACACACATTCCATACATATATGTAGTCATTACCAGAATCATTATGCATTCCATACATACAGAGTCAAACGGGTTTGACCGTGCCAGCAGGGTAAGTTAAACTACTTTTTTTTAAAAGCATCATTTTTGCACCAGTAAGATTACACTGGCCAGGGTTATGACTTTTTTTAAAGTAAACTGAAGATCTCTGATGTGGACAAAATAAAGGGTGTTAAACCAGGATCAAGGTACTTGATAGTGTGCAGCTATACCAACAGTGGAATGTAATAGGACAAGAGATGTTACCATTTATATCGAATGGAGAGTCCAAACATAAAGAAATATTCTTCCTGCTACTGCTTTTGAAGTCCTTAGTCTACACTGGTATAATATTTTGAAATACTATTCGTAGGAACCTCCTGCTATGACAATTAAAGTTGTATAACTTTTCTCCCTGTAGAAGGGTGAGTTAAACATTTATGTCTTCTGGGTATAACTGTACTAGTGAAGAGGTTAGTGCTTCCGATTACAGACTTTCAAATCTGCTGGCTGTTCTCGTGGGAATGTTTCCTAACTCATTTCACTTGAAGTAAGCCAAAAACAATTTAAAAAGTAAGTTTTTTCCTAAGTTTTTTTTGACTAAAACATTGGGAAAACTCTGGCACATAAAAACTGAGGAAGAAGTAAAGAAGAGTGGTTGAATGCAAGCTAATGAAAGTTTTCCACTGACACAGTGGCTCATGGAGTGCTTATCAAAAGTAGCAAAGGAAAGCCATTTGCAATGATGCCAGGTTCAACACCAACAAATTTGGGCTAACACTGATGATAGTGATGTATTTAGAAATAATTCTGACTCCTCCTGCTAAGGTGGCTCACTCACTCATTTACTAGGGGCATAAACTAACAATATTTACATGTGATTTACATACCAAAAGAGATTCTGGTTGCCTTTCATTTGAGTCTGAAGACTGAGAGATGCAATAAATGCATTGTAAGTAATACAGAGGAAGTCTAATGCCTGTCTTTTGTCAAAATGCCTGCTTTTAGATGCTGCTTCTAATAAATTGAGTTATGGGATTGAGGTTTTGCAAAGAAGAGATGGATATATAATTCTGTCTCTCCATGAGTCAGTTTCTTTTTCAAAGGTTTTTGAAAGAACTTCATTTTTTTGATTTAATTATATGGGAAGTAATACTGTCAAGCACTCAAGAAATAACTTTGAAAACAAATGCAGTGATTATACTTGTAAAGCAGGTCTAATGAGTATAAATACAGATGCTAATATTTGTGTTACTCTGTACCTAGAGCAACAGAAGAGGAGCCTTACTGTGTTGGGTATCTTCTAAGAAAGTGATTTTTTTCCCTGGCCCCAGAAATTTGCCACTAATGAGAAAATACACAAACAGATCATCACAGACTGAGGGAATACAACAGTACAAAAGTAGAATGTATTGGACAGTTGGAGAGGCAGTGATCTAATTGTGTCAACAGTCTAAATGTCAGTTTTGACATTGTTGTCAGCAAAGCATCTCCTTTAAGACAAATTGAAGGTTATGTATTTGTTTTGTAGAGTTTTAGAAAGAGTGTTTCCAATCTTAATGGCAGACCTGCAAAAAGTTGTAGAAGGACGGAAGAGCTTAAGCAGTGAACAATATCATTAGCTAAATGGTCATAGGACAAAGTATTTCTTATCACTTCATTTTTCAGAACCTTCATGGTAAAAGTAAAGGCAAGGATCTTATGTAAAAAAGGGAAACCAGTAAAGCAATTAAGCAATAATTGCTGTAAGCAACTATAGACTCACTGGTTGAAACAGTGAGTGAAGAAAATAATTTTTGCAAGAGTATTCAAAGTGAGATATGAATGAGATAAAATTTAATTGGGCAATGTTTGCAAACGACTTAGCGCTTGATGCATTGGCAAGAGCCTTGGCTCTCCTCCTTCCCTCTCTTGGGAGTAAGAATATAACTGTAATATTGTTACAGTTCTTTTAATTGTGAGACATTATAAGGAAGATCCTAAAAATATGTGCAGTTTTTTCATGTTGTGTTCTCTGGTCTCTTTTAGAATTCCAGCTCTTATCCTTTCATTGTTTTAGATAACTTTAGAAAGGAAATATAAATGTGATTAGCAGTCTTTAACTAGCATCTGGGTAGTTAGGTTTATCTTGATTTGTCTCATTCCCTTTGAAAGGAGAACAAAGCATTCTCAAGCAAAAAACTGTCAATTATTTGACTCAATCTACTTCTTTCCTGTATTAGCAATAAAAACCATTTCTTGTATGTTGCCTGATGTGTGCTTTGAAGGTGTGTAGCATGGTTTGGACAAGTGTGGGGGAAAAAAAAAAGCATTTCTGAAATTAGGGAGATTCACATTAGATGAAAACACCTTGAAGATTACTTCCAGTTATTGAGGATCAAAACTCACACTGTGGTGATAGTTATTTAAATCTTTTTCTTTACTGGGAAATAAAAGTTTGTTCTAAAGTGTTTAAGGAATATTTACCAATTTCAGATAGCTCTGAGTTTAGAATATATTCATCATTTTTCATGAAACAATTTAGCCTTTGGGAATGTTGGCTGGAGTAACTCAGGAAAAGAAGCTTTTAAAAACATGAAAAATGTGCTAAATTTGTAAGTTTACATAATAGAAGAAAAAACAGCTAAAGCATTTTTTCCACTTAATTCTTTGCAGAGATCTCTAAAGAGCAATTGAGCATACCTGATGTGAAGTCTAACGTAGATACCTTAGGTAAGCAAAAGGTGAACTACAAAACTTTTTACGTCTGTCCCAAAGTTAGCTTAGAATTTGTCAATAGCCAGTTCTCCTTGACCTGTCCTGCCCCCTCGTCTCCAGTGTCAAGATGCACAGCCTGACGGGTAGCTACTGCTCAAAGAGACAGCCTTGCTGCTTCACACAACTGGAAGTGGAGCTTGTCTGACTCCACAGTGTGCCACGTCAGGCAGCTGCACGGCCCAAAAACAGAGGGTACAGTTTCACGGTGCAGTTGAACTGAATTATCAGCTCCCCACCAACAACAATGGAAAGGGAGGTTTGCCTTCTCCTTAATCTTCCTTTTTTTTTCCTCTCCCTCCCTTGACTGCTAACAGGTTCTTCCTCTTGTCTGCAGTGGAATGAATTTGACTGCAAAGTAAATTAGTCCAGTGTGCTTACCTAGCAGATGTTTGGTGCCTTTCTGCTAGGTTAGTTTTCTGTCTTTTTAGTGAGTTGAATTGTCCTAGTATGTGGTCAACACCACCACAGCTTGGTCAGGGTGAGCAGGACCTTCTCCCCAGGGGTGAGCTGTAATTCCGTTCAAACTGCCTTTGAAACTATGCCCTGACTCTACAAATAAGAAAGAGGTTTCTGCCTGGTCAGTTCCTTGAACTGACTCCTCAGGGCATTATGTGTATACCAATGCCAGCAAAAGAAGAGATGAAATCATAAAGCAAAAATGGGGAATGGGATAGGAATGCCTGTTTCGGCTAGCTATTTCAGTAGTTGAGCTGTGTCATGAAATGCTGCCTGAAAGTTTATCATTTAAACATTGAAGTTGGTGAGTTTTTTCACCTTTATACATGCTTTTCTTTGCAAAGTCACGTGGTTTGTTGGAGGTGATTTAAGTTAAGACATTTCAGTACAGAGTACCATTGTTACAAATACTGGATTCGTCAGTTAGTGCCCTTGTGTTTAGGCATCACTAAGTTAAATAAAGCAACAACACACAAGAACCTACTACTGAATGTTTCTGCAACTTGAAATTGCAAGTGTCAAAATATAAACCATCATGTAAATAATCTGTAAATTCTTGTTGTCCTGGTTTCGGCTGGGATGGAGCTAATTTTCTTTCCAGTAGCTACTGTGGTTTGGATTTAATGTGGGATTTGGTATGTGAAGAATGCTGATAATACACTGATGTTATTAGTTATTGCAAAGAGATCAAGGACTTTTTCCAGCTTCCCAGGTTTTGCCAATGTGCAGGTGCAAAAGCTGGGAGGGGTATAGCCAGTGCAGTTGACCCAAACTGGCCAAAGGAAGTATTCCATACCATAGATGTCATGCCCAGTATATAAGTGGGGGTCGGCTGGTTGGCCAGGTTCGCGTTCGTGCTCTCTCTCTCTCTCGGGATTCTGAGATCACTGCTTGGGAAACCACTGTTCCGAGATTGCTCTCGGTTTTGCTCCGTGATTGCTGCTCGGGATGGGCTGTATCGGTCATTGGGTCGCCAGGTGGTGAGAAATTGTGCATAATTCATTTTATATATTCTATTATCATTATATTTTATTATTATCATTATTAATATATAATATTATTATTATCTTTTCCTTTGCTGTCCTAGTAAACTGTCTTTATCTCAACCCATGAATTGTTCTTTCTTCTGATTCTCCTCCCTATCCCCCTAGGGAGGGAGGGGAGTGAGCGAGCAGCTGCGTGGTACTTAGTTGCTGGCTGGGGTTAAACCACGACACTTATCAATAATACTGTTTAATTTCACCTTATTTTAAAAAAGGTAGAAAACGTAAGGGAATAATCCTGTAAAATGTATCACTTTTTCGTTGTATGTAATTACAAGTCACACTGATTACAAAGGATGTGTTTGCAATGCACGAAGTTGTGCGCCAGCATGAGCCATAGCCTCACTTATGCCATGTCAAGTACATGAGGGAGGAACCGGATTTTCATTAGCCTTTATTTTAGGATGTAGTTGAGTGTGATATTTGCAAGTGTCAGAGACACTAATCACTTACAATTTTTTTTTTTTCTTAAAGTCCATGGAAATTCCATCTCCTCAGGCCAAAATTAAGATTACACTATACTTTAGAGCTCTGATACATCATCAAGGACGTCAGTGCAACTCCTGACAGTTGGCACTCCTAGCTGTCATCTCACCTATAATATACAGATGACCAAGGTGCTGTTGAACCAGTTGCTGAGCATTACTGTTTACTGCATGGCGTTTTAACAAAAACGGTGAAGGCAGACTTCCAAATAACGCACTGTTCTCTGGTGATTCAGCAACTAGTTCAGAAGTAGCTCATCCACATGTACGCTTCAAGTGAGAAGATGAGATGGAGGATTAACTCAGTAGGGCGTTCCAAGCCACGCTGCCTCTGCTTATAATAGCTGTTAAAGTCTGACCAGTGTTTCAGACTGGTCACTTGCTTCTGAGAATTTGAATCAGTGCTTGACTCGCTGGCAAGAACGGTAGTGGGACTGAGATACTGACTGCTAAGGAGTATTAATCTGCTGGTTGTTCTTGTGTACACAAAGGAATTTCACCTGCTGAAGTGAAGCTAGCTTAAGATCATATCCTCATAATCAGTATAACTTCATAGATCAGGCCTGATGTACATCAGTCTTAAGAAGTCACTGTGTTAAAAAAATATCCCCAGAGGGATATATTGGCATTTATCCATTTTAAACAGTCTTAGTTTAGTTTTGTTTACGGGCTTGTTTCAGTACAGAAGTTTAAAAATGCAATGTTGCAGCAGTATAAATGCACCAGTACATTTTTATGCCTATAATAGGACTGTTTCTAACTTAACTCTGACCTTTTAAACTTAGCAGTTTGTGAGTCAAAGCACTTAAAAGTTTTCACAGTTTCTCCATAAATGGATTTATCAGCACTTATAACTCAAGAACTTTACAATTCTGCAGTATACTCTCAAAAACATGTAATCACAAGCTCGATACCCTCAAAAACTGAATTCACAATGAAATAAATAAATAAGGCTTTACCAGAAGGATGGTGCTTCATGCTGAAAAACTCATATATATATATATATTTACTACTATTTGGTGATGGCTTTGAATGATGAAACTTCAACACAAAAATGTGAAGAGCTAATAACCCCTTCCTTTTGTTCAAGTGATAGCTTTTCTAAAAAGAATCCAGTAGGATGATTAATGTCACATCAAAAGAGGCCTCAAATTGCCAAGTTCTAATGCAGGCATGAAAGTGCAGAAAAACTGAGTACACCCTTCTGGTGCATCCATTACTGTTGTAAACACTAATTAAAAAACCTGCTTTCATAGCTCTTTCATAATGTAGCAGTCCTCAGTTGGTATTGATCTGAATTATATCTAGGAAAGAACCTAGTTATTGTGTTAGAGGTTTTTTTTAATAATTGTAAAGGTATGCTAAAAAATTCTGTCACTTCACTTATCCCATTTAAGTCCCAGAAATAGAAATTTTTACATATATATACATACATACACACACACTTTATACTATTGCAATACTTTCATTGTAATATTTTCTAGGCAACAGATTTCTGTGTATAGGTTATAATAACTGCATGTCGGGGTGGTTTGCTTAATATTTTTATTGATTCCCAACATGGTTTTCAGGGCTGTCTTCTAAGTTATCAAGAGCTAGTGTAAGCTGTATCTTGATCAGCTTCTCTCCAGAAATTTTCCATTGCTACTAGTAGTAGTTGTAGCAAGAACACTGACAATGTTAACATTTTTATGTAAGTAGTAGTCTGAACTAAGGAAACAACATGTTAAGAGTCCATGCAAACTATTAAAAATGTTCTGTCAATTTTACATAGCAACTCTTTATTGTGATCTGGCCATAGTAGTTGCAGATTTTTACTCAAGTGAGTATATTCCTTTTTCATTGTATGCATGCCCCATGTGCTCATGCTCAGATGATTTGTCTAGCTTTGACAGCTGGTTCTGCATCCATAGGTTGAATTTTCCTGTGCTTATTCCAGACAGCGTGAAGAGGTAGGACAGCCTCAACCTATTCTCCAGACTCCTCTTCATCATAAGAGTTCAATCTTGTTTGTATGCTTAAAGTACTCTGTTTGTGCAAGTCTAGTTCAAATGAGAAGCAGATGCCTCTCTTAGATAAAGTTTCAAACATTCACTTCTAATGGTTTATGCCTCTCTGAGAGTTAGTTTCCCTATGGCTGGAGCATCATAGTTAGTTTAAATCACTTTCAGTTTTTAAGCTAACTTGTTTTACTAATACATCTTAGCTGTGAGGGCAGTTGCATTTGGTTTAGGAGAACTAACTAGCAGCTGCAAAGTAATTCCTTAAAGCACATACCTCTTGATTCTGAAGGTTGGTCTTTTTGTTTCGTACCGACACGATACTGCAGAGGCGTGCCTCTGAGCTGCAGGATGATCTCACTAGCAGCACAGAATGATTGGGTGAGCAATTGAAAAGCTCTTGGTTTGGTTTGAGGCTTCTGTGTCTCAACAGGATTAGGATGTATGGGATTCATACTTCAAGCTCATAGCTGGTGAACTCATGACTATGATCACAAGTTTATGCAGTTTCAAGATGAGTTTCCCTCTTATTTTTTCAATTTTTATTGTTAACTACTTGTAGGTAAAAAAGAATAATTTATTTTTTTCTAACATGCACTGTCAGGTGTACAGTGAAGCATTAATGTTAGAACCAGCATTCTTAAAAGCTGTACTTATGTGGTGGTTGAGACCCTCAATGATGGACACTTAAGTTTTTGAGGGATTATTTTTATTCTGAGAGCTGTGCCATTTATAGTTGTTGAGAAAAACCTCCTTGAAGGTGCTTTGAATGGAGAGGTGACGTTCTTCAAGTTCAGAAATAGCTGGGTTTGAAAACTCTTGTGAACACAGATTTCTCTTTCTTGGTTCTGAGAAGCACATTTCAAAGAACATCTTTTTGACCAGTAAAATCCTTCTGATAGGGGAAAGATGGGAGCGTCACTTGTTTAGGGAATATTAATCTAGTCAGGCTTTCAAAGTCCATTGTGATTTTATTAGGTTTTTATTTAACAGTCATCACCTTTTAAAGCAGTTTGATTCTAAACAGTTTGTCAAAGGATTTGCTTACCACTGCCCTTGGAGTTTTCTTTAATTTTGCTTATTTTGGGGGTATTTAGACTGTATTGCTACAACTGAGTACATCTTGGAGGTTGTGATTGAGTAACACTATTCTGTTGCAAATTCCTTCCTACTTTTTTCTTATCTCTAATTTAGGATTCCTGCAAAAACAATACATCATCCAGACAGGGAATCTCTTTTAGAGAACCTCTTCCACTGCTCTTAAGAGTAAAACAGAGTATACTTGCATTGCTCTTAACAGCAAGAATAAAGGATGCCTATGGCCAATTCTGGAGCTTAGTATTGTCAATATTTTATTAGCGCTGTTTCATAACACTGAATTAATAATGTAAAAATACCTGCTCTCTCTCATAGCTATTCGTCTTGCTCACAAGAGGGAGATCTTGTTACAGACGGGTGTTAGCACCATTACAGAATTCTGCCATAACCAGTGCAAATTCTCCCCATGCTCTTGGTGAGGATTTGGCAGTATGGCAAAGAACACGAAGTCCAAGCTCAAAGAACAAAGTCCAACATCTCAAAGATGAGACACCATTTAGTTCTGTGATGGGACTTGAAGAGGTGAATATCTGCTAACTGGAGGACTAACTACTAAGAGGTTGAAAAGTCTGTGCTGAAGAGTATTCCTACTAGAGGATATGAAGTTTAGCTGTATAAATAAGCTCATATCAAACTTTTATAACTGCTTTCCTTGCATTATTTTTAAAAGTAGCTTTGACTATTAAGGTTCTTATAATTAGAAAATTTTATCCTTCCTAGAAATAGAGGGTGAGGCAAGAAGATAGATCACTATCAATCTCCTAATTGTACAGTACTTTAGCTTGTGGGCCAGAAGTCTCTGCTAGGCCACTTCACCATCCTAACTGTTGCCTGTTTTGTCCTGTGGCTGTATGTTGCTTTTTTCATCCTCTGTTTCTTGTTTCTTCACCAGGTTCATCTGTAAGATCCAAAAATAAGTGTGTCTAAGCTCCAAGGCTCATCTCGCAACAATAGAGCTGTGGGAAAGTATGGGAGACTTCAGATGGCTTAAGCTGATGTAAATTGCTGCTGCTGTGGAAAGGTGTGATCTGCAGTTGCCCTCCACTACTGGTACAGCAGTAGCATTTGCATGGTAATACAGCAAGTGCAAGTCATTCCTTGGGCTGAGAACTAACATGGACAAAAATAAAATTTTCCTGCAGGCTGTGAAGTCACAGATGTACCAGTGCTGGAAGCAGGAGAGAGGTTGGAAACTCAGGCCAAGAGATAGATTAGGGCTGGCCCTTTTGGTGACAGAATGGTTTTGAATAAGGTAGTAATGCGTCTGCAACATTAAAAAGATAAGACCTTTCTTCCTTGTTAAGACTGTAGACAAAAGTACTCATGGAGGCTTGGAGAAATCAGAACTTCATCTTTCATTTATTGAGTTCGTGGCAAAAATATTAATGTGTTGCTATGTTAATTTAAAGTAATTGTATGACAGAGAACATGAAAGAGAATAATTAGAATTTTGCAATGCCACAGGTGTGATAGGTAGGAATTTTTTTTTCTTCATATCTGAGTCAATTTCTGTAAAAGTTATTTTCCAGATTTTTGCCTCCTGTGCAAGTTCAGTATTTGACTGTAAGCTTTTACTAGTTGAACAATAAATTAAGCTTTTTTTTTTGCTGTACTGTATTGTTCATTTCCATGTGCTGCTGAGTTGGTATAACACAGCTGTAGCAGTAATAATTAGTATTCAGTATTCTGTTGGAACATGCTAATTCTGCAGGCTGAAACACTAGGAGTTTTAGAAAAGCATAAAATAAAGTTAAAGTAGCCGAGGGCTCTGTTGGTAAATATGACTGAAATGGAGAAGGTCATAATCATACTTTGTTATGGGAAGTATTATAGACCTGACTTTTCTGATGGGAAAATGATATTGATGTAGTCTTGTTTCTTTTGGGAAAATAATGTAGAGAATGCTAGTGACAGTGATTGCAGAATGGAAGATGTTACTGCTGTCTCAAAAGGCTGACATAAGGGAATAAGTATTCTCCATAAAATTGGTTTAAACTTCTCAAAATAAGTTTTCTTGTGCATAGCTCTTTAAACTAGCCACTCAGTGACGTAAAACTTTAAAATTAGATAATCATTTATTCTGTCCTTGAAAATATCTGCACGGTAGACCTAGATGGAGGCAGTCAAAAGATTTTGCAAATCAAACTGCTTTCAAAATATTGGGGATTTTTTGTAATTGCAAGCAACTCTTGTTGTTCCTGTAGCTAAGAAAATAGCGCATTTTTGAGTTGTACAATATTGCAGGTGGGAAGGGAATAGTGCTCTTTGAATAGAGATTGTGCTGCAGCTCACTGCATGCAGAAGTGGGTTAATAGAGTACTCCTGCAAGAGTGCTGACATTTATTACATCTAAGGAGATAATGCTTTTCAACATAAGCTTCAGTCTCATACGTTTTATGTGTATGCCTGTCATCTTTTGTCTTAATTTAACTGACAAAGCAGCATGCTGGTGGGTGATTAAGAATGGTCTACAGTGCCCAAATATTTCTATAGTCTTCCCTTCCACACATTGATTGGGGTTTAGTATACCACTATGCACGCTTCCAAGGCCTGCAGTTCTTGCCTGAGTCAAAAGAGATCTCTCTTTCCAATTGTAAGAGCAGAATGAGCTTAAAAATGAGTTAACGTTTTTATTTGCATAGTTGACTGGGAAGGTTTAGAAATCACTGGGGTAGGAGATAGTTCTTAGGAGCTCTAGCAAAGTTAAAGAGTGAAAACCAACTGGCTATATATACATAGCCATAGCTTTTCTACATATGTAACTACTTTCATTAGTATTCTAACTTTTTGTATGCTTACACAGCACCATTCCTGTTTATTAAATACATAAATAGATATGAATCTTTTATAGCATGTAAAAAATCCTTTATACTGACACCATTTATTCTTATGTTAATACAGGAATATGTGTGTTGGTATTAAAGATCTTTGTAACTTTGTCTGCAATGAGGAGGCTGTATAACCTGAGTACATTGTATATTTGAAACCAAGCAAATTTAGTACATAGACAAATCCTTTAGTGTAAGAGTATTGTCTTTGTTCATATGAGAAGTAGGTATTACAGTGGGTTTTTTGTACAGCTTTTGTCAGGAAAATTGTTTATGGTGCTTCATAATTTGTATGTGTTCCTTTTAGGTACTGCCTAGTGAATATTCGTAAATTGATACCTGAACAAACAAGGCATACATCTGAATACTTTCTACTGCATTAATCTAGTAGCATCTGTTAAATCCTACAAAGTTCTTCTTAGGAAGATTTGGACTTCTTATGCTGTAACTACAGTATTGATAACAAACAGCATCTTTTCTTAAACATGTATATTTTCTGCCTCCCAAGTAGTGCCTCCTATTAATTACAAAATTGACCTTCAAGCACTCCTGTTAATACTCAAAAATCAGCATGAGTTCAGAAGAAGTTAGATTCCTCCCCCTTAATTTGCATTAACAAAATTGGCTCTGTTCCGGTTTTTAAGATGTTAATTATGTCCCTGCTGATGTCATGGTCAGTAATACACTTCTGTTCTCACAGGGAGTTTATTATATTTTTGCTCTTTGGGAAAGCAGAGGAGGAAAAATAGGAAGTCATGTGAGTTGAGTAAAAAGATACAGAAGTTTACAAATAGAAAATAATTTATTACTTTTATAGTATAATCAATCTTTAAATTCTGCAGGGATGTCACTTTCAGACAACTATGAACGTACTTTACTTATGTGAACTGTATTTTCGCCCAAGATATTTTTACTATTGAGGCTATAGATGTTAAGCATCTTCTTTCCTTTCTTTGACAGGAAATTCTGGTGTTTAAAGATCATGGCAACCGTAGAGGAACTGGCCCATCAAATTATTGAACAGCAAATGGGAGAGGTACATAAATTTTGAGTCCTATTTAAGAGACATTGAATAATAAAATGTACAGACTGATATGTAAAAACCAAAATCACGAGAGAAAATAATTTTTAGTACACCCAAAGCTTTTGGAGACTCTCCCATGGAAGACTAGAAGAACTTACTATGTCCATTTTAAAGTTACCCTGCAAAGTCTTTTTTGCCAAAGCTTGCCCCACAGAAATGAAGCTAAGGAAAATCTAGCAGTGTTTCCAGTAAAGTGACTAGCTGTTCAACTCTGCTTTTTGGGCCTGTAGTGGTCTTCAGAGAGCTGTCTGGTTGTATAATTGCTTTGCTCACTTTCAGTTACAAAATTTACAATCAAGAAAGTTGTCAGTACATAGCTTTCACTTTCCAGTAAAGCAATTGCTTCAGTTGTCATTTTTGTTTTCGCTAGTAGAAGTTTGCCATGCTCTTCACTGTAAGATATTTGTTGGTGTTTGGTATAAGTCAAAAGGAAGATTGAACTCTTGTTTCTGCTAACTTCTGGTTTTCATTTTCTGTAACCTGAGTGCAAAATCTGTGTACTGCAGCCAGAGAACTTCCAGAGATGCACAGATAGTTTGGGAGTGTGGATAAGAGTCATAGCATAGTCTATTTAAAATTAGCACCTCTTTAAATTAGATAGAAGCAGTATCTTATTTATCCTAAATAAATGCTGTTTTCTAGCTCGAAATATCCACTCTTGGTTTCTTGTCTAAACATAGACTTACTTTTCAAGTAATTTTAGTTCCTCTGAGTCTTGATTTCAAATAGACAGGTTGGAGGGGGAGGTGGGATGGTTAATTCTAGTCTGTATAAATTCTTACAGCTTTTATTGTTGTGGCATCTGAGTGTTGCTAAAGGCTATCTCAAAGGTCTTAAGTGATTTATGTGACGTATGGTGTTTTCTTTCTCTCACTTGTCCTCTTTATAGGTGAGAATGGCATGTCTAGTGTAGTTTTGTTTTGGTAATATAATCCCTTGTGGAGGTCTAAATAGGACTGTATTTCCTGGGTTTTTTTTATTTTTTGGGTTTTTTTTGAAAGTACAGGCTAGTCAAAGCTAACTGAAGTGTATGTTGCACTCAGAAAAGAGGATGGTGTGATGATGGCGTTTAGCCTCTATGAGGGTTGTTTCTCAATGTCATAATGTGATTCCATGAGACACTGAGCTGACTTAGTGCCATGGGAAAGGGAAGGTTTTCTTCTGGGTTAGTGCGTTAGGGTCTGAGAAGGCTCTGAGTAGGGTCTGAGAAGGCTCTTAATGAGTACCAGAGCCAGTGTAAAGGAGATGGCTGGTAGCCAAAGGAAGACAGGGGAGAAGGCAGGGGGAGTGGAGGTGCAACACTGCAGACAGCTGTTGGCTGTTTGTGTTCATGGTGAAACTGCAGCCTTACAGTTTTCATGGATATCATTCTGTCAGCAGTGTAGATCAGGATTTGTCCTTTAGCAAGGTTTTACTGAGCCTGAGACTCTCACATCTTATTTGGCAGCAGTGCAGTTTAAGCATTCCCCAGTCCTCACTTAGCCACTTGTTCTCGCGCTATGCTAGTCATGCTCATGTAAGCTCTCTGTGTCATTGTGTGGTGAACAAAACCGGAAAAAAAAATTATGGGATAGTGGAGGAAGGTCTTCCCCTTCCCAGTTGGGATCAGTTCCCTTGTCTGGTACAAGGTGCAGCCCAACCTGGCACATGGTTAGAAGGACTGAAAAGCATCACCCAGGGCAGTGCAAGGTGGGACTCTGTAAACCAAAATTACTGTCAAAGGAGTGCTCGTGAGTGCACTGCCTGAAAGGTGGAGTCAGCAATGAGAGTGGTCTTACAGAGGCCTTCATATAATATCTTACATTCCTACGTACCTGTGACCTACCGGCTGTAATTGCTTGGTGGTGTTCCTATTAGATGTGAGCATTGAAAACCATATTTTAAGGTCTATAGAACTTCAGCAGTATTTTTGCTGGCATTTGTAATTCTCTTGAATGTTGAAATAGTTTTAATTGAATTTAGAACAAAAATTTACATGAGTAGAACATGAAAGGAAAAAGACAGGTGTTCCCACTCTGAGAGTAATGGAAAGTGCTCCTATCTGTCACTGAAATAATGGTCAGAAGTGTTCTGTGACATAGGTTTGGATTTCTTTATAAATATTAATTCTTTTTCATGAAGCATTTTAAAACACAAAATTATCACAAATTATTTTATGATGATGTTCCACAACCATGTGGTTTTTTTTCATTTAGGGCTTTTTTGCATAAAAGAAAAACTTATTTCAAAACAAGGCATTTATAGCCTTGCCTATATGGAGCATTGCACAATGTTTATCTTTTGTCACATTCTGCCAACTGCTAATCATCTTTTGCTGAGCATGAGAGAATTCGTATTTCTACATCAAGATCACATTCCTTGGTTCATGTAGGGAAGTTGTCAAGAGCCCGCAGCAATCTTCTTTCTTTAATCTGTGGTTGGGTACACTAAGTATATGGTGGTTTGTTTTCACAATCCTGCCAAGTAACAGTAACAGAGGAAAGCTTTGTATTTGTTGAAACGGAGTCTGTCATACACATACAAAATATAATTTTGAACAAATACTGTGGTTATTCTTATCAGTATTTTTTAAACTGCAATAAAAAAACTGTATTCTGTATAGAAGTAAAACTGTCAAACTGACATTTTGTGGGGTTGAAGAGCAGTTTTAACTTACACAACATGTAGATCATGACATTTTAAGGGAGCAAGCATAAAACAGTCCTGGAATATGTAGCTTATTTTGTAAAGCAGAGATAAATTCACACAAAACTCCAGTTGCCTGTAAATCACCACATGTACCTGTCATTTGAAAGGCTGATGCAGAATTTTAGTTCTTGAAAGTATCTCTTTCAAACTGTAAATGTTGCTGTATAATGAACACTTCTTTGTCCTTTGCATAAGCAAAGAAGTGGATGAATTGTTTGAATATGGAAAGTATTCATACTCATGAAAAATTGGGTATTTTTAGAAAGCAGTGTTCGAAAATGGCTCGGGCAGTAGTTTGACAAGCATTTCTTTTGATGGTGCTGGCAGTTTAAGCGATCCCCCCAGCAGCTTAATCCCACTCTCTGAGTTGCTCTGGTGCGTCTGCTTCTGAGCATTGTGAAGATCTGGATTGAAGGTTTGATCTATGCTAAGAATAGCCTTTGTTTGTCTGTCTGATTGCTGGGCTGCTTTTTAACCTGCTTCAGTGTCCTGTTCCAGATCACTGAATGATTAACCAACCAGTTTTACCTACCAAGCTGAAGGGATAGGAGCAAGTAGGTTTTAAGAGCTGAGACTGGTAGCAAAAGTAATGCCTTTTTGGATACAATTTCAAAATCAGCTTAGGCTGATGGGAGCTTGTATTTCTGCTGTAAGGGGAAGTCTTACCCACCGCTCCTTCCCCTTATACTTGCCTCCAGCTGCATGTTCGTGCCTCCTTTCTTCTGCTGGTACAAGTGTTTACATGGTGGTGTGGTTGCAAAATCAGGAAGCTGATCCAGGAGGAACGAAAAAGCTCTCAACCTGTTATGAAACAGTACCTCTACTGTGATATAGATATATATTCTCTATATTAATTCTTGGGGGGGGTGGACACAGTTGAAGAGAGGAGCATTTTTATAATGGTGTAAATACTGGGAATTATTAATACAGAATTGCAGGATGTTCCAGAGTTTTTGAACTGCAAAAAGTTCAGGGAGTTACTCGGGAATTTAAGACAGAAATATCAATTTGAAGGTATCTGTAAACTCTGTGAAGACAAACTTCTTTGTACTACAAAAAGTCCAGCCTTTCTGATCAAGCCTCTGCAAATAGCAGCTGTACTACTTAATTTTTATGGACAAATAATGTAATGAATAATACCCTCCCCCAAATACCTTTGGCTATAGCATGTGAAGAATTTTTAAAATACTGACAATCATTAAAGCACTTCCACAAGCTATGTCTGAGAGGATTCACACAGAGATTTAAATTTGTTTTAAGATACACTGCTTGCCAACTTCATGATTTCATTAATTTTCTCTAACTTTCTTGATAGTTCCCCAAAACGGAATTCTGTTATTCTGTTTTTGCTGCTTTAACAAAAAAACAGATCAGAAAAGGCCAATTGCCGTGTTTCCACACCAGAAATTCTTTTGTCACTTTAAGTAAGCCATTAAGGTAAAAATATTTTAGTGTAAATGTAGCACAGCTATGATGAAAGTTATTGTGTCTCATGAGCATCAACAGTAATAAATATTCAGTCTGGTTGACTTACATGGACTTGTCAATGGTGAATTGTTTTACTTAACATGTTTCTAAATATCAAATTGGAAGGTATTTCAAAATGGGTTTAAAACAGTGAAACAAACAATTTTCTAACTAGCAAAATCAAGCTACTAAATTGGATGACAAGCATTTGCATTCCTTATACAGTAAGAGTGTCAGACTTTTCATAGCCTTGTGCAGAGAAATCAGAAGTTGGTGAAACCTTAATGTTTCATCCATTAAGGTAGTGTGTCCATCCTTAAGGCAGTATTTTCCTTGTCAATCCATGACATTTGTTTCTTCTTTCTAGATTACCCATTCCCAGGGAGCTGTTACACAAACACTAATGGATGGGACAGCACAACGAATACAGATTGTTCCTGCAGATTCAGGCCTTTCTTTACCACAGCGTATACAGGTATGCTTCATCTGATAGATTTTAAAAGCAGAGATGAACTATTTATTTTTGCCAGTTTTCACATATGGTTCTTTTTTGTTTGCGTCATATTATTTGCTTGAATGTAAATATTCAGCCCTGAGTGGCAGAGACCACTTCTATATAAACAGGAATAAAACATCATTCCAGTGCTTCCCCCTTTTTTTTTTTCTAAGAATTTTAAGATTTACAAAAAATTATAACCACTGAACAGAAAAAGACTTTTCCCAATATTGTATTGATATTGCTCTTTAAAAGCTGAGTAATTTTTAGATTTGGTAATTCAACTGAGTTGTTGGAACATTTCTACATTTTGGAGCAGGGAGGGGGGGAAATACTGCATTATATTATTGATACAACTCATGAAAAAGTGCAAGGCAACTAATGTCTGAGAATGATACTGGTTTTTGGTTGTCCCAACCAATGTTATATGTCCCGGTATGCTAATTCATAGCCTGGCCAGGTAATAATCTCCAATTCAAGTGAGGGTAGGAAGTTTTTGGCAATGTGGCTAGTTAAATCAACATAGATACGTGTATATGGAGATTAGGAGGATTTGGGGAATGGAATTTTGTATTTTATCCCTCAAAAGTCAATGTGAGTCCTTGCAAATGTTTTATTTTTAAATTTCATCCTAGAGAAAAATAGCAACTGCAGAATAAATTTTAAAAATATTCACAGATATATGTTGTTGCATACAAACCCACTCTCATTTAAGTGAGCCAGCTGCTAGTATAATCTTGGCTGCTTTTCCTTTTGCTGGCTTCACTGGTCAATATTTTCCACTATTTTTTCCTGTTTCGGTGTATTGCATTCAAGCTTTGTTCTACCTCCCAAGACTCTTCACAACCACCCCCCATACATGATCTTTTGTTTTATCACCCCCTACCTGTGCTCTAGTCATGGTACCAGTCTTATCTATCCAGTAGATCTTTATTCTTTCAGCTACCTCCACTCCTTTTCTACGCTTTGTGTACAGCTGTACCTTTTATTAACTAATTTATGTTAATCAATTAACCACCATCTCTTTATCCTCTGTTTTCTTTGTCAATACCTGTATGCTGTAATCTCCCTGTAGTGTGAAGCCATTTAATGTAATTTCAGCACCAGGGTCTGAATGTGGGACGACGACGTATAAACCCATGAGCCTCTATTGTTGAACAGCAGGACAGTTCTGTTGGTTCAGAGGCAGTGGCAGACTTCTAACCCTTCTGTGTCAGCTTTGTTGTGAGGGGCAAACTACTTTTGGTTAGGCACTATAATTACTGCAAATACGATGAACATAGAATTGTATTTCTAGGGACGGGGACCTTTATATAGTTTTTCATTGTCTCGTTTAGCTGGAAGATCACTTGTTTCTAACCCAGCTACTTTATCCCTTGTTTTTTTTCACCACACTCATTGATTCTTGCTTCAAGATGGATGGTAAGCACTTTGGGGTGGTGGTTGTCTCTTGATAAGTGTGGAACAACACTCAGTCGAATGGCATCCTTCCTGCAACAGGCATCTACAAACACGTCACCAATATAAATAATAATAAATTAGATAAGAGATAGAACTTAGTAATGAAAACTTTCCTCAAAGCAGAATTTATGTGAAGAGTAAAGTAGTTTGTAGGAACAAATATATCTCAGTGAAATGTTCAAAATAAATGTTAAATTGATTCATTTTGAGTTTGTTTTCAATCAATACTTTTTCCTTTATTTTGTTATTGTTAAATGCACATAAATAATTGTCTGAAATCTCAAAATACAAAATCCTCGGTAGAACGTTCTTTAAAATGTTTCATTAGTCACCCTTTTTAAAGAATGCTAATGTTTCTCTAGGATAAAAGTTGAATGTCACGTTGTTAAACAGACATTTCTGTTCAAAATCAGCTCTGTTATAAACAGGTGGATTAGTCCTCTGTGCTTAGATACTTTTTTTTTTTCCTAAAATAGGAACGCAGAATTATTGAAGTATTTATTTAATTTATTGGAATGATGTTCAAATGGAAGTCAAAACTTGTTAATGGACAAGGCTTAAAAGCAGTAAAGGAAAATACTATCCTCCATTATCATCAGGGTGCTTAAATGAAATACATGAGGGAAGTGTACTTTTTAAGCAGACAATCCTGAATTAATATATTCCTGTTTTATAACATTATCCCTTTAGTGATATGAGTTTCAGATTATTAAGAAACATAATGTGTTGTCAGTGAGCCCTTGAGAAGATAAGTGGTTTTCTTTTTCACTGTGATTATTTTTTTTTTTCTCTTATCTCAACATTTAGGTACTGCAAGTTGTTATACTTTGGTGAACTGTTCCACTTTTCTAAGTCCCATTGCGATTTAGGTGGAGTTTTTGCAGATATATGGCCATAAGAGGTCAGCTGCAGACAGACTGTGCTTATTGTTTGAACTGCTTTCTCTTACGCCTCTTGTCGGTTGTCAAATGCTTGACAGCTACAGAAACCATTTGTGCGGATTGAATAGCTTTGCATGGATATTAGCGGAACCCTATACCTACTATATCATGTAGTGAAAACTACATGGGCATCCTCCTAGAATTGCAGGAAGCCATTTGAAGAATTGGGACACTATTTGTTAAATAGGAGGTGAAGTGAATTGTGTGAAGTAGCAATGGTTCTTCTGCTTACTGTCCTGCCATATTTATCTACAAATACATACATTTTTTAAATTACAGAGCTGGACTACAATAAGAAAAAAAATAATTTAGCATATATATAAAAAAATAATTTCAACTTTAGTTCAAATTTGTATCTTCACTGTTTGGGACATGCTGGTTTTTTAGTTAGTTTTATACTGTACTTTGTATAAACCTAACTAGATCAAGTATATGCCTTTTTTGATGTACCCATAGTTGCACTTTTAAGTTTTGATAGAGAGACAGATTTTTAGATAAGAGTGTCTTTCAAAGAGCAGGTCTGGAAATTCAAGAAACAGCACAATATTCTGTGTGTTTGGCTTTTGTACGTGTATGCACCCTGTCGAGGATAGCATGCATTGGATTTCTCCTAATCCCAATAAAGTAGATGTGGTTGGAGAGAAGGGGAAGGGAACACCAGCTACTTTGAAAATAGCTGGAAATGATGCAAGAGAAATAAAGATTGTAACTGAAGAAGAATGGAATGGAAGGAGAAAGTTAAGCAAAGAAGGGAATTAAAAGGGCAAGGAAGTTTGCCTTCTAAAGAATATAGAACCAACATAAAGGAATTGAAAGAAGAAATAAGGGACTGTTGTATTCATTTGTGGTCCTGGACATGTGGATATTTGAGAAAACTAAATGGAAAACCCTGTACTAATCATGTTGATAACTATTGTGGGAGTTTTGTGTTGTCTTCCCACCCTGCACCCCAAATTTCATGATAATTTACATTCTTTTCTTATATCTTTAGTGTCTGGAATTTTATCATCTTACCTGGACTTCTCTCTTAAATAAGCTTTTATTTCTGTTTTGCAGAGAAAAAAACTGAAATTTGATCCATTAAAATGTTAATAGCAAAAGGCCACCTGAAGGAAATATATTCCTTTTGTATATTTTGAAACTCATAATTTCTGAATATTTGAAAGCGGCAATATTGATTTATAACTGCTGAAATTAGATACTCTATAATTTATATCTCTTGCTGCTTATCTTTTTAAAATGTAAGCTATACACAGGTTTTTGAAACAAATTTAAGTATATTGAACATTTAGAGAAAGTAATAAGCTAGTTGTGAAGGTGCAATAGCAAAGTTGATAAAGACTTGTGTGAAATTATGCCTCATTCAGTTTCTCTGTGCCCCTGTTCTCCACCTAGAAAATATAATTAATATTGCTGCCCTAATTACATGAAACTAGTTATGATAAGTGTTAGACCATGAAATAAATAATTTCATCAGTAATAAGGACCATATAAATGTTAGGGATGGATAGATGGACATAAATGTTTGGTTATAGGTTAAAAAAAATTAATAGGAGCTATTTTATTGACCTGTAATTCAAGAATTGCAGGAAACAAGTCTTTGTAGGTTGATGCTCCTTAGTCTCCAGAATAAACCAAGCAGTTGTCCATATAGGCATTTTGATGGAGAAAGGCAGGAAGTGACTAAAAGTGAGATTTTTAATGGAAGATACATGGAATTTTGATTATTTTCTCTGAGGATTATAATCTTCTGACAAAGTTGGCAAAAAATGGAGTTTAGTGGAGGATTATTTAATAAAGTTCTGCTGTATTTGTGCTTGAAAATAGGGACAAAATGGAAAAAAAAGTCTGTAGGTCTGTACTTGATTATGAAATGAAACATGAAATGAAGTCTTTCCTTTAAAAAAAAAAAAGGAAAAAATGGCACGGAGAGAGATATTCTGGTTTACTTATTTTATTTAGGAATATATATGTAAAAAAAAAAAAAAGTCGTCCCCTCCCCAATGAAGCCTAAAATGTATATACAGGTGCAACAAGATTATTGCTTTTTTGCTGTTTGATGCTTACTTTTCTTCACTTGGAAGTCTACATTTGTGTTTTTAAGAAGTTTTTTGTTAAGCAGCCAAATCTGAGAGGTGCTAAGCACTTCACGTGGTATGCAGTGAATTCAAGAGTTAAGATTTCTCATAACCTGATGGGTCCTAGGGCTGAGCTACAGACATACCTCAAATTCTGGATGCTAGAAATGTGAAGGGTTTCAGTAGTGTTGTAAAAGCACAGGCCAATTGTAAAACTTGAGTATGATCTCAGGTTTTGACTTCAAACACCCTCGATTGAAATGTGTTTCAAATACAGTGAAAATCCAAGGTTTTGCCTGAGTTTACTTCACTCTTGTGTGACAGAGGGGAAGACGATCCTGCTTCACAAATGTCAAAGGCAAAATTCCCATTTTCTTCAAGTGCCCAGATTGGGCCCCAAAGGTGAACTTAAATTACCGTAACAATTTGAGATAAATGTATTATTAGATTGTCACAGATCAGCAGACGGGCCAGAAGATTCAGATTGTTACAGCACTTGATCAGAGCTCAGCAGGCAAGCAGTTCATCTTAACAAATCATGATGGCTCTACCCCAAGCAAGGTGATCCTTGCCAGACAAGATTCCACTCCAGGAAAAGTTATCCTAGCAACTCCAGATGCTGCAGGTGTCAACCAACTGTTTTTTGCATCCCCTGATATATCTGCACAACACATCCAGGTAGATAATCCACTTTATTTCATAATTTTGGTTCAAATGGGATAAGAAGAGATGTTTTATTTCCAAATATGTCTGTCTGGGTTCTCCTTTTTTGAGGGTTTTTTTAATGGTATACTTTTCCTTGCACTAGGACTCAGCATGGATACTTAGAAATTATGAAGAAAATTTTTTTTTGTAAATTTATTGCTTTTAAAATTTATACCCTGGCTCATGACATTAGAAAGAATACTGTTATTTTTATTGTCATTTCCAGCTCCTGCCATACCAACAGTCCTTCTTTATTTCTGCTTCATTGACTCTCCATCTGTTTTCATGTATTGTTGAAAAACATACCTTTTTCTCCATTGTCTTTATCACTTGAACATTTCCTTCTGCTTGTTTTCCTTTTGGTACGCTGTTGTAGCTACTGTTCAGCTGTGTGAATTGTACTCCAAGGTAGTTTCTCAGAGAGACTATTTAGTAGAGAAGTACATTACTCAGCAGCGGTGGGAAAGTAACACTAAAGATTCTGGGTTTACTAATGTGGGATTGTAACTAGTCAGGGTTGTAACTCCCTAAACTGGTCCCCAGCGTGCCTTACTCCCATGCACATTGTATGTGCTGCTTCCTTAGTCCTCACCCTCCAACTTCCAAGCTTTCTGCCCCATATCCTCACCTGGCAAGGATGGGATGGCGCTGATGTGAAGAACACGCACAGAAGACTTGGGAGATGTGAGCTCCTTCAGCATGAAGTAGGAGATTACTGCACCCCAGCTAAAGCGTAGTTATGGCATGTTGTTTACCCACGCACATTTGTGCTGCTGTTAAAATACATCAGTGTGGTAGGCCAGGCAACATTAGGATAATTACAGTCCATTTAGTCCAGTATCTAATGATGGCCAGAAACAGTTGCTTAAGGAAAAATATTAAAAACTGGACAAGTAAATAATGATCCTTCTGAGCATATCCTTAGACTTCCATTAGTTGATGGGTTAGAGCAACCTCCTGATTTGGAGATTGCAATGAGACCATCATATTTGACAGCTGCCACTAAAGTTTAACAACTTTTTTTGTTATTTATATAGACCATATATGCTTTGATTTGTATAGTACCCTACACTATAATTGTATGTTGTGCAAAGAATACTTTAGTTAATTTGATCTTCTGAATGAAGTATTTAATCGGGTGTCTCTTGCACTATAAGAAACAGCTATAAAGGATCCTATTGTTTTTATAAATCACTATTATATCCTCTTTCAAGTAATCTCTTTTCAAGTGAAGACCCCTGATCTTCTTAGTTTGTGCTCTTCTGGGAGCCAGTCCACTACTCTGATTTGCTACCCACATGTTGTGGAAGCTTGAAACATATCTCTGTATTATATATTACTTTTTTTTTTTTTTTAAACTCACAAATCTTTGCAAATGGACTTCTGAGGTCCTTGCTCCAAAGAATTTGATTGCTATGAATAGCGGAGCAGTAGTAAAATCCAATCCTATTGAGAGGCATTTAAGCATGTTTAGTGGTATCATACACTTCGTATTTTAGGTAAGCCTCAACAAAAGTATAAACCTGTGGGATATAATTTGAAGTAATTCATACAGAAAATTATTTTCAAAGACAACTTAAGAGATGAGAAGTGTGCCGCATAAGTTTAAAGGGCAAAATTCAGGAATAGAGGAAGTCTGGACAAAAAATTGAAAGCTCTAGTTCTGATTGTACAGTTCGGGCAAAATAGGTTAGTTTGAGAAGCAACAGAGTATTCTGTCACTTTAGTTAGATTGTTCTGTTGTCACTAATATGTATGGGTAGAGATTTTTTTTTCCCCACTTAAAGTTCATGAAATACAGAGTACCATTCATTTATTGTTCAACTGCATCCTCTTTGGGATCTTTCATATTTTCTCCCCTAAATGATCTTTTCATCTCCAGTTTTACCTTTTTTGTTGTTCTTCTGTAGCCTTCACTTGAAATGTCCAT
Source organism: Phoenicopterus ruber ruber (assembly GCA_009819775.1). NCBI lineage: Eukaryota > Metazoa > Chordata > Aves > Phoenicopteriformes > Phoenicopteridae > Phoenicopterus > Phoenicopterus ruber. The sequence continues at coordinate 52,012,179 of CM020215.1, read as the reverse complement.
TCATTTGCTCTACAAAAAACCCTCTCCTTTATTGCATCTTATCTTTACGTTGACTCATTTGGTAAGGTCTTTTCTCCCATCATCTGTTTTACCTTCAATGGCTCTTCTTCATCTTAATAATCAATTTTTATTCTTCATTTTCAAGGTCAGTTGATGAGTTCTCTGAGTCTGGGATTTTTATCTCCCCATGAGCCAAATTCTGTAGTCCTTCCTTATGTGGAACTTCCCATTTCAGTGCAGGTTTCATTTATGGAAGGACTTAGAATTTGGTTTGTTTTTTTTTTTAATATAATATCATGAAAATACAGAATGTTAATAATGGAAATTAGGAAGGAATGAAAGGTTAATATTTTTTAACTCATCAATATTATTTTTCTTAAAAAGATGGTATATTAAAAGAAAACTTAATAGATGAATCTCTGAGATAGTAGTGTTAACAAAGGCTAACTAGAAAGAAGTATGCTTGTTAAACCTTCCCGTATATATCATCTATACTATCTTCCAAACTTTCAAAAAAAAGTGATTTCTTAATTTTCTCTATAGAAGATAGGGTACTTTCTCTTTCGGTAAGTTATCTTTCTTTTTATTAGAGGTCCTGTTTTGAATGTGTAAAGCAAGAATGAGAGAGTCTGACTTCCCATTAGGACACAGTAGAAGTTAGAAACTCTTAAAACTTCTAAACTATCATCTCTTTTTAATGGGAAGATTTTTAATGGGAAAAAATAATATTTTCTTTTCTGCTTTACATAATTGTCAAGATGGTGTTTATGATATGTGTGTTCCTTTTTTAAATTGAATTTTTGCTGTGCTTTATTTATATCGCAGTGGGATAGAGTTTTTAAAGATCAAATGGAAGGCTATAGCGCCTACCCTGTAGTGCTGGGGTTCTAATAGTATGTGCTTAAGGTAGCTTTACAGGTACCAGAGATAAATGAATGAGACAAGAAAAGAATACTGTAATAATGTCAAACTGCTACTGAAAGCCAAACCACATACCACTTGATACTTAATGGTAGTTAAGTACATTTTCTATTGGTCCTTCATTTATGTGTGTTATAAAAAAAGGAGTTAATAAATCTGACTGTAGATATAGTAGCCTTTACATGGGGATTTTTTGTTCCATCTGTTTAATGCTTCAGTCTCTTTTGTACTATGAACAAGTCATTAGGATATAAATACAAAATTGAACCAAAGGTAAGATAAGAGTATGCAGATGCTAAATATTTTTCAAAATGTCAGTCCATTCTGCAGAGGTAGCATTTAGATAAATGAAATCTTGAATTCTTTTCAGAAGTATTACAAGTAAAACTTTTGTTTCGTCCTGAAAAGGAGCACAGTGGCATGGCAGGTAGCTCCTTTGAGTCCATGAAGACTGTAAAATCTAGTCAAGAAAACCTCATACTTTGTAGATTTGGTCCCCTATCTTAGAGGAAAAAAAAACACAAGCATGAGATTTATTTTAATCTTGATGGTAAGAAAAAAGAAAAATGAAATTCTTTCACACTTTTTTCCAGATTTTAACAGACAACTCTCCCAATGAACAGGGCCTAAATAAAGTGTTTGATCTGTGTGTTGTATGTGGAGACAAGGCATCAGGTATCTACTTTTTTCTTTCTTCCTTTTTTTTTTTTTTTGTTAAGGTGGTGCAATTTTATAAAAGCAATTTAAAATTCTTCTGAAGCTATATAGCAGTTTTCATGCATATACATATATATACACACACACATACACAGACAGAAAGGATACACAACTCTTTCAGTGGAGAATTACATTAAATGTTACTCTGGTGTCCCTGGGTGGGACTTATTTATTGTTGTTTTATGTCATAAATTTAATGTTTTCTACCAGATAATTTTTGCCTTTTTTTCTTAGGCTGATGCATTTTATTTTCTATTACAAAAATTTGGCTGATAAAATTACTTAAGTGACAATGTTGAGAGTTTTTTCCTTCTTAAAATAAGGTCATACAGTAAACTGTGTTATTGTTGTCAGGTTCTCTTAAAATATATGAGAAACCTGTTCATTATTTTAAATATGAAACCAGTAGGCAAGGGAGACTTTGCAAGTGTATGAAAGAAATGCTAATGTGAGATTTATGCGGGACAGTTATTTTAAGAACCGTTACTAAAATTGTAAAAATGCATTATAATTCCAGTAGAAAAATAAGCTCAAGAACAGTATATTCATATATTGCCACCAAAGTAGAATGCTAAGGTAAGAAAAGAAAAATGTTTTATGCACTAAATTTTGTGTAATGATATTAAGAGTCTAGAAGGATAGCAGGAGCAGTGCATTGGAGAACTCTGTCTCCCACACTCCCTTTGCGTGTGTGCCTGCCATCAGGTGCGCCAGATCTGTCAGAGTTGGCATTACTGACAGCATGTCTTGTCTTTTTTATTTAAAGGAGAGAGAGAGAGAGAACTACAAGGGCTGTTCCTAAGCATGATTTAGCTGAAAGCTCCTATTTCTTTGCACTTTCTTTGTTACAGAAGATAACGGGGTGTAAGAGAGATGAGACATTTAACTTTGCTCTTTACTTACTTAGCTAAAATTAGACTAAGTAGGGAAATGGTTGCTCCATTAGAAGATTCTTATGGTTTGTCAGTGAAGTCTGTATGATGGACCTCCAGTAACATCAAAATATGACACCTGCAGTAAATGCTCCTTTTGGGAAGCAATGGAAATGAAGCGTATAAACATGGGGGACCAGGGGGAAGAACTAGTTAATGTTAGGATATCATCATGAAAAGTAGGAGGATGGGGAGCAAACTTCCTAGAAAATAAAACCAATTAAAAATATTTTTTAAATTTGACTTTTTTCTGTAGTATATCCTAGAATTTTTTATATGTTAGTATTATATACTAGAAAATTCACAGAAGAACTGATTTTTTTAAAAAATTATTTAGCTATTTTAGATTATTCTTTCATTGAAGTTTTACTGAATGAACTAAGGATGTACCATTACCCTGTTAGGAAAACGAAAGGTGAAAGTAAAGCTTTGAAGTGATTACCTACCACTGTCAGATGCCATGTTTGCACTTTCCATAGTTCCATTAGATTTACTGTATACAATTTCAACAGATGAATTTGTTATGAGCAATAACAGGACTTGACTGTAGCGACGCTTTAAAGAAATTGCTAAAGAATGTATAAATTAAAGGAGTTTCTTCTATGTTCTTGCTAACGTGTTTTCTTAGCTTTTTTAAACACTGCTGTCAACAGGTTCAGCAAGAATTTAATAAGCAACCTGCCTATTTGTAAAATTTGTCCTGTTTAAGTGCTTTGAACTAGAAAAATTATTCACTTGCTTTTTTTATGTTGTTTTATAGCCATGATATATTTTAAGATCTGTAACCAATGGGGGGGAAAAAGTGTTCTTTTTCTGGGTAAAATAGCAAATACTTTGTTTTTAATAAATATGAACTCTAAGAAAAAATAATATGACAGTGTAAAATTAATGTTGTGATTTACGTTGTTCTGTAACTAGGGCGTCACTATGGAGCGGTAACTTGTGAGGGATGCAAAGGATTCTTTAAAAGGAGTATACGGAAGAATTTAGTTTATTCGTGCCGAGGAACAAAAGACTGTGTCATTAACAAACACCACCGGAATCGATGTCAGTACTGTAGGCTGCAGAGATGCATCGCATTTGGGATGAAACAAGATTGTAAGTCTCAATAAGTGTAAATTATTTTAGCTGGCAGCTGTGTTAAAGTTTGTGCTACAAAAGATATGTTTTGTATTAATACAAATTGTTTGGTTTTTCTATGTGTAAATTAAGCTACTGAATGTTTCGAATCTTTTTACCTTCTTGTCACTTTTTCCACAACTGAGGTTACTGGCAATTGCTGTTCACTCTTGGCAAAGCTCTGCAGAGACAGTTATTCGCAAGGCAGAGATCCATAGTGATCTAGAGTTCAGTTCTTACCAATTCCTGTAGATTTCAAGTTCCTTTTTAGATTTCCATACATTGGGTTTAGTGATACTGCAATACCACAGCAGTATCAGAATACTAAATACGCAGAAAATCAAGCAATAGATGATTTCTTCAGCCCTGATACTGTCACACTGTTGCTATACTCAGAGTATTAGTCTTGTGCTCTGCTCTCTGCCATCCAGCTCTATTTTGCTGACCCTCTTGAACCTCTGCGGACATTCCCCTCCTTACAGGCCTGCTTCTGTCAGCAGAAGCCAGTAACGCTTTTTCAGCACAGAGGAGATGAATTGAGAAAAAGGGAGGAAAAGCTGGGGAGGTGAAAGTGGATCTTACGCCTTTACCCTCTAGTTCAGCTGGCAGTACTTTGCCCCTCCACAGAAGACAAAAAGCAGAACAAAATCGTTGGCGTTTGGTGTCAGAAGGCAGGAAAAGGATCTCTGGGTCGTAGGGGAATACTGAGCAGAGGAGAGGATTGTTTTGGGATGAGAAGTCTCGTTCCTCAGTGGAGTGGGGAGAGGAAAGAAAACTCAGCACAGTCTTGTACTGTAGCTCCCTCCGTGGAGTTATTTGTCCCTTGAAGAAGTCTTGGCCCTTTGTCAGCAAACTCGGATCCAGCTAGCGAGCACAGGGTTAGCAAAGGAAGATAAAAGACTTTTGCCTCCATCTCCCACCCTTTCAAAGCACCATTTGTGGGTTACGGCTTAGCTTTAATGGCATTGTCAATACTTGATGATATTATGACATTTGGGTTTATGATACTTAACAATGTAAAAATTCAAATAGCATCACAGTCTACTACTCGCTTGAAAGCTTTTTAATTTTTTTTAGTTACACATTTTCCAAAACTGCATAATTGAAGAAAAAAAAAATAGGTTTTTTCCTGTTTGCCTTTGTGTTTTAAAATAATGAACATTCAGGATTCTCTTTATAGGCTTAAACAGTTTCTATGTGCAGTACAATATTAAAGAGGCTGTGCTAGCCAGTAGCCAGTCCTTATCAGGCTGGTGAATTGATGCATATTTTAAATTACGTATAAGCCTGGTTTGTGACTCTCTTTCAGGATCTTATTCCAATCTATAAAATGACTTGCACCACTTTAAAATTGTGGAAGAACAATTTACTGCATATTTTTAAAATATTTGTACTTTGTAAATACCTGTTATGTTATTTTTCCAGAAATTAAATTTTCCTTTTAAACTTTTAAAATCAAACTGTAAACTGGTTTCTTTTGGCCTTATTCTGTAGAGCTAGACTGTTCCCCATAGGGTATAATACTGTAAGTTTCATTTTAATATTCTTTAATCCATCCAAAGCAAGGTGATGTATCCATAGGCTAAAGCCCAGATTCATTCCACCTAGTTTTACTGAGCTATTCAAATTAAAAATCCGCTACTTCTCTGAAGTCAGTGATTGCAGGTCAGGATGTCACCCAGATCTTAAATGGTCTGAACTGCACTTTGTGAATGTCCCTTTCCCTCTGTATTGTCTCAGCTCCTAACTTGGGAAGCTTCTTTAAGTGCATAAAGTTACGTGGGTTCAACCCAGACCCACAATCCATGGAAAAGGGTACCATGAGTCCTTTACGAATGAACTGAGAGTGCGGGATAGTGAAACTGAGAGAAGGAGAAGCTGTAAGCCTCCACTTAAAGATCCAAATTAAAAATAAGGTGTAAGGGGATTTCTCCCTTAATTGTAACTTGAAAAATTAAGTATCTATATGTTTGGTCTCAGACTTTGACTACTACATCATTTCATTAAGAACAAATCAAATTGGTGGGTTGTTTTTAACCCAAGTTACTGGTTATGGCATGATTTTTTTTTAGATATATTCAGAATCATTATTAAAATTGCAGATTAAATAAAGAGAGGGGGAAAAAAGGATTATTTCTTAGTCTGTAATTTGGGATGTGACTTAATAGTTGCATATTGTTTTGTTAGCTGTGCAGTGTGAGAGGAAACCTATTGAAGTGTCAAGAGAAAAATCTTCAAACTGTGCAGCTTCTACAGAAAAGATTTACATTCGGAAAGATCTTCGTAGTCCATTAGCTGCGACTCCAACTTTTGTAACAGACAATGAAACAGCAAGGTATGTAAATCCTACTCAGAAGCAGCTATCTCTGTTTCCTGAAACAGGAAAAATTAATTTTAAAATTAATCAAAATTAATGTGTGTGCTGTTTTGTGTCAGATCAACAGGTCTGCTGGAATCAGGAATGTTTGTTAATATTCATCAGTCTGCAATAAAAAGTGAGCCTACTGTGCTGATGACTCCAGATAAGGTATATGATGATATGACTGATACAATTACAGCAATCAACTCTACTTAATGTGTATGTAGGAGGGAAGGGTGTTCTGTTTTGTTGTACTTCTGTTTTGTTAAATTTTTAAAACACTCCTTTACAACATTAAGCAGGGTTGCAAATGCCTTCTCTTCACAAGAATGCTTTTAGCCTTGCATAGTAAAAATGCTAAAAACTCTACAAAGTAAATGCCTTCCTCCATGTTTTTAGAGAGCTTTAAGGGCTGCATTATTTTTCTTTGTATTGGGCAATCCTGACACTTTGCTATTTCTTTTGTACCAATAGAGTGAGGTATTTGCAAAACCTCCCATGGCATGATCACAGTGCATTTCATAAATGCTGTTAGGTTTTTTCCCCCTGAATCACTAATTTTTTTGCAAAGCTAATAAGAGCTATCTCAGCAACAATCTTACTTCTGAGCTGGTTTTCTTTTGTTTCCATTTTGTTACACTTACTGATCCACTAAAGCCATGTGATAACTTCCCTATGCATACACAGTAGGAAGCTTTTGTATTTTTCTAGCTGATATTAAATTACCTCATACTGTTTTCATGCATTTTGCCTCGCTTGGTGTGTCTGCAAAGGGCCCCATCAAAAGTTGTTTATTCCATTTCACTTTTCTGGCTCTATCTGTAGAGTATGACAATGCAAGCTACATGATACGTAGCATGCTGGTGTTAGCAGCAGCATACTTGTCTGTAATTCTTTTTCTGCTTGCCTTTAAAGGTGACTTTTTATCCATTCCTTCTTTCCAAATGTTCTCCTGCGCTATTACTACTGACTCATTTACACGAGGAAGGAAGGAAGATGCTAAAAATATAATCTAGTGCAGTCTTACAGTCCTGGTGACTGACTAGTGAGTGGAGATGATAAATTCTTGTTCTGCACTTGCTTACCATCTGTAGCATTCTTTCTGAAAGAAATAGCTATTACTTGTAAAAGTAAATGTCTAAATATTTCATAATTTAGAAGCAGTGCAGTGTCTAATTGCTGCATTATGATTACCCCTTTACCGAAAACCGTAATTTTCTTACAGGTCTATTCACATGCTCAATTCGTCATTTATGTAAAAGTTAGATTCTTCTACTGCAAGTTAACTGCTGCCAATATGAGAGAATTAAAAACTCTACTTTTCCCTTAGGTTGAAGCATGTCAGGGAGATTTAAGTACACTGGCAAACGTGGTGACTTCATTAGCAAATCTCAGTAAATGCAAAGACATGTCACAAAGCAGTACAGAGCTATCTATGATTGAGAGTTTAAGTAATGGAGATGCATCATTATCTGACCTCCAGCAAGAAGAACAAGCTAGTAGTGATGTTACAAGGTAAGGCATGTTACACTTGAAAATATAGGTAATTTAACTGCGTTAAAAATAACAGCGTGAGCTCATGTAGAAGATAAATCTTCTAAGATTCTTCCAAGTGAAATCATAAGGAAATTCCATTTGAGAAATAAATGCTTTCAGTTGTTTGTATTTGAAATGAAATTCAATGCAAGTCTGACACCTGATTTTCTTACCTTTTGGTTGTCCTTAATGTGTCTTAGATCTTGTACTATAGTCTAAGTACTTTGTATCATCCTAGAAAACTGTTTCTTAGGGATCTCACCTGTGTAAGTAGTTCAATGCCAGTAACTATTAATCAACTTAAAAGCTTGAAAAGCATTTTCTTTCTACACAGGAGAACTCACAGAATTCTCACTGTCAATACAGATACTTTCATTGAATATCTTGCAAACTTGTGTCTTGCACTGGTTTTAACTGAGCCATTTTGGCGAGCATATGTGTAAGCTGTTCTGTGTAGTACGTACTCAGTTATTCCATCAATCACAATCGTATTCTTCCGTGGTTGTCATCTCGTGCAAGCTTCTGACAGCTGTCCCAGCAATATTCCTTTACACATAATCTACATTGTCCATGATGTTTTGAAAATGCGTATGTGGAGTAAATCCACCAAGGAAGAAAAGATCAGTATATAGTGAAGTAGTTTGTACTGACTGAAATACGTCATTTCCCCTATAGTCTCTGCTGCTTTGTATAATTGCAAGCAGAATGCATTTGTTCTGCTCCTTCCTTTATATGCTGCTTAGAAAGTCAATGTGACTTTATATAGGTGCTGATTTGGGCCATTGCTGTGTCCTCCTAGGTAAAGAATTTAAGAATACGCTCTGTAAATAGTATTGGTGTACGTGCTGATAAACTTCATTCAATACTACAGCTGTTCAAAAAGATGTAGTAATAATGTTGCACAATAATCTTTCATTTCTTTATTTCCTGGCACTTTCAGATGCTTGCTTTTCCCAACTTCAGTGTTTCTGTTCAGTTTTAAAAATGTGACTGTGACAAGGCACCAAGCTCTCTCAGCCAGCGAGCTTGAAAGAGCTCTGACTCAGCTTAATGTGTACTCTTGTCCAGTAGGTGACCTAATAGATTTCCAGCAGGGAGGTTCAAGTTAAATATTCCTGTGAAAGGGAAGTTGTTACCCAAGCAGAAACTAAAATTTTTATCTAAATCTTTGATTTCCTTGCCAGGCCTTATGCCAGCTTGATCTAACAGACACAGATGTTTACTGAAGAAAAGGAGTTTAAGGGATTTCAGGAAGCAAGTTTTATTCATCTGTGTTTTTCATGTATTTTATTATATTCCATTGCTTGCAGCTACAGTAGTTAAGCTTTCACTTCTGCTGGCACAAATTTGGTGTACAACTTTGTTGCTAGCATTCCGCTGCTTTTATATTGTAATGTTATATGCCTTGTCCTCTAATGGCTTCATTATCTATGTTCATTTTTTACAGTTTATCAGCAGTTCTGTATATCTTTTAGTGACTGGGCCCGACGAAAAGAGAACCAAAGTTGTTTCTAGGAAAGGATATCAATACCATGTATTTTAATGTTGATTATACCTTTTTTTCCTCACTTTGTGGGCTAGGTTTTCATAGCTTCTAGGCAAGCTTCATTCTAGATTTCTCTTTTCCTTGGTGTTTTACCTTGCAGTTATTGCTCATGTTGGGGCTTCGTGTATGAAACGGACCCACAGTGCTGAGCCGTGAGGAAGCAAAGCTTCTGCTGACTTCTGCTGCCTTACTACGCTCAGTTTGTGAGATAGGAGGGAAAAGATTTCTTTGAAAGCAAACATTCAAGAATAAGTTGGAAACAAAGTATCATGGGCAGACATAGGTAACCAGTGTACCTGCCCACCCTATTTAAAAAGGACTCTTCAGCCTATACTAGAATAAATACAGGATCATGGCAGATGCATATGACATTTACCTTTTGGGGAAAGGAGAGATCTCGTTCCTCTCTTACGTGTCTGTCCCTGCTACATGAAGAGCCCTGCACAGGTCCTATTTTTCCTAAGCAGCAGCTGCCACTGAGCTCCTGGGTTTGCCTGTTCTACCTAAGGCTGCAAGAGTGAGCCACGCAGGACCTGAAACTCGGGTCTCCTAGCAGGAGACCAATAGTATAACTTCTAGAGCTTACCCATGAATGCATTCCCTTTATGCCTACTTTCCGTATACCTGAGACAGAAAACGTCCCACGTATATCTGTGTGGTCCACTTGTGCATGCCTCAGTCACCCTCACGTGTACACATCAAGGTATACAGGCTAGTGTAGGACCAAAATGTAGTTCATTTGCCATCTCAAGCCTGAGGCAGTGTCAGCAGCTCTTCTACTGTGCTGTTTGGTTTGGTTGTAAATGGTTATGTCAAACATAGTAAACATTTAGGTTTTTTTAGCATATTAACGAATTTAGATAGCTAGGGAGTGTGGGGGAAGAGAAGGTGGCAAAGTTCTCCTCCAGAATTTGGCATTAAATCAGTGATTTTAGATTCTGTGGTAATCAACGTCTCTATAAATTGAGAATCAGCTCTAAATACAAGCTGATAATCAGCTTTTGTAGAGTTTTCAGACCTCAGTGTGTAATTTTTTCATGCAATGCTGTATACAAATGATACTGCTCTCAGGATATGTCATCTGTCTGTAGGCAGTGATCAAGTCTATGTATTTTTGATTGAAGATACATCAGTTGCTGTTACCAGATGTATTCATGAACAGAAAAAGAACAGATCTGTGGTTCTCAGGTGTATTCATGAACAGAAAATCAACAGATCTATTATCAAGCAGCAAAATAATGAGTAATGTATCTGTGCTTATCCTGACATCGCTCCTGTAACATTTGTGCATGCGACAAGGGTCACTGCCCCACAGCAAAGGATACCAAGGATAGTACTGAAAGCATAAGAGTGCTTTCTCTTACACAGTTCAAAACAGTCTTTTCAAATTAACTTGAGTAACCTTACCACAACTCATTATTTTTTAAAAAAAAAGCTTATTCTGTTTGTCCTTCATAGCAGCAAAAATCTGTAAAATTTATACATGCATTAAGTTGTTTTAATAGCAGTCTGATGATCGTGTGCTCAAAACGCTCATGCCAGCACTCTCAGTAAACATCACTAAAGAGATCTTGAAAGGCAAACTGTGATTCAGCAGCACAATCAATATGTCAAAACTGTGAATTTGTTGGCAACTAGTGTGAACAGGATCTGCTGCTAATTTTTGTTTCAGAGCCACTGTAAGTTGGAGTTTTCAGGGATTTTGTTCGGTGGAGTGTCAGGAAAAGCATGCTACTGACTTTTATTTTCCAAATCTAGTTCTTTGAAACGGACATCTAAATACAGGTTTCAGACATGTGCAGGTTCCTCCTCAACTGAAATTGTCTCTAAAATGAAATTTTATTTTCTTTTGTTTGTCTGTTTGTTGTGATCTTACAGGGCATTTGATACCCTTGCAAAAGCATTAAATCCAGGAGAGAGTGCAGCGTGCCAGAACTCTGAAAGTATTGAAGCCAGTGTACAGCTGATTGGTGGGGAAACAAGCATGAATATCGTTGAAATAGAGGGGCCACTACTCAGTGATGCACATGTAGCATTCAGGGTACTTAATACTTTTTTACCGTTGACTATCTATAACCATTTTAACATAGTAATATAAAATAATGACCTGATTAAGTCTTATTTTTAATTTCTTAGAAGACTAACTATTTGTTCAGGTATTGGCATTCATTTCTGATGAACACACTGCTTTTGTTCACTGGTTAACTATTTGCTTGGGAAAATGTACAGCTCTCTTCAGTGGTTTAGCTGCACTGTTTATTTTATAGCTTCTTAGCTTAAAAATACTAGGTAATCCATGCAAAACAATTTACATAGACAAGAGCCGCACAAAGCAGAGAGTCAGCATCCACATTCTCACTTGTTAACAGATGGATCTGATGCAATCTGCAACTGGATTTTGATACTTTTAAGTGTATTTGTCAGTTTCTCCTTTGTGTATACACCCTATTTTAGTATGATATTAACTGACTTTAATCATTAAGGGAAAATAGTTTCTTTTTTAGTGAGCCATATATTTTCTGGCTTTCTCATTTTACAAGCCTGCAGAAATTCTTCTATCCATTTTTTTCATCTTCTTATTCATGGACAAATCAAAAAGCTTGCTCATGTGAAAACCTCTTCAGTACCAGGCATTTTATTAAAATTTGCCCCTCTGTGCTGGTTTTGGCTGGGATAGAGTTAATTTTTTTCACAGTAGCTAGTATGGGGCTATGCTTTGGATTTGTGCTGCAAACAGTGTTGATAATACAGGGATGTTCTAGTTATTGCTGAGCAGGGCTTACACAGAGTCAAGGCCTTTTCTGCTTCTCACCCCACCCCACCAGCGAGGAGGCTGGGGGTGCACAAGGAATTGGGAGGGGACACAGCTGGGACAGCTGACCCCAACTGACCAAAGGGATGTTCCATACCATATGGCGTCATGCTCAGCAATAAAACTAGAGGGAAGGTTGGTGGTGGGGCCGCTGCTTGGGCACTGGCTGAGCATCGGTTGGTTGGTGGTGAGCAATTGTTTTCATTTGCATCACTTGTCTGTCTTGGCTTTTATTTCTCTCTATTTGTTATTTTTATTTTTTTATTATTTTTTATTTTAATTACAATTCATTATTATTATTGTTGTTATTGTTTTATTTTATTTCAATTATTAAACTGTTTTTATCTCAACCCACGAGTTTTCTCACTTTTACCCTTCCAATTCTCTCCCCCATCCCGCTGGGGGGGAGTGAGCGAGCGGCTGCGTGGGGTTTAGTTGCCAGCTGGGGTTAAACCATGACACCCTCTTACCAGCACATATTTGATCACTCAAATAAACATCTCTCTAATGCAAATTTCAGGGTTTCTTTTAAATTGTGTTAGCCAAACCATTATATTAGAAATATTAATTTCTGAAGATAAAACTACAACACTATATTTAGCAGTTTTGGGTCAAATCCCATTTTCCTCACATATGCAGGTAACACCACTGATTTTACTCTTGTACATTGAGAAAGGTAGAGCTGGTCCTTTCTGATGTATATTTATTACATTTTTTTGGACTTGGGAGCAGCTCTATATTAGGTATTTTACTCACACATCAAAAGATTTTTGATGTATTTATTTGTAAAACATTAATTCAAAGTACAAAAAAAGATGTTTATTTTAATTCCCACACACCTCCCCCTCCCCAGGAATTGTGGTAATTCCTCTAATTTTTCAGGCTACTTATTCCACTCCTCTGGGGGAAGCTCTAGAAAGTAATGATGCCTCTGTGTTTGTATTTTTTATGTATTGATCTATATATAAATTTGAAGCAACTTCATTCAATTACAATGATTCTTCCAAAACTTTTATTCTTTGAGAGTGTCTCAAAAGTTGAGGGTTTTTTGGGATTTTCCATCTCCAAGTGTCCCAGACGTGAATATTTATCTAAGATAAAGATTCAAAATGTTTGCCTTTTTTGTTGCTTTGGAGTTACTATAGGGTATAACAGTGTGGCTAATAATGAAAAAGGCAGTCACTCAATTTTATTTCAGGATTATCTCATGTTTATTTAAAAAACAATTTTACTTTTTCACTTAAAAGAAACTCTGGCTGATTTTTTCTGACCATGTTTTTGTATGAAGAAAGTAAAATAACTGACTTGCACTTTTTTTTTTTCCCTTTTTTTCTGGGGGGTTGCCAGCTCACCATGCCTTCTCCTATGCCTGAATATCTTAACGTTCACTATATCTGCGAGTCTGCCTCCAGGTTGCTTTTCTTGTCCATGCACTGGGCACGTTCCATTCCATCTTTCCAAGCTTTAGGGTAAGTGTTCAGCTACTCTTTTCACTCATGTTGTGAATATGTAGTTTTTAATTTTTTATTTTCACTGTCTTCAGGGACATTTTAAAATGTAAATCTGTGTATTAAAACTGTTTTATAGATCTTCATCATGAAGGTAAATTTTCTGAATCAAAACTACTCCCAACTTCAGTCCGATTCAGGTACTTTGGCTGGGTTTTGAAGGAAAAAGGAGTAGATTTATAACAATCAAATGCCTGCACACTGCTACTTCTTTAATAAATTTTTAGTAAATCAGACTTCCTATCATTTTTTAATTGCTACATCCCAAGCTAAGATGCTTATAAGGCAGTCACCAAAAAGAAGCTCCTCTCTGGATCCCCAAATATTGTTATCTTTGTAGGTGAATTAGTAGTAATAATTTTGCCTTTAATAACCCATATGAAGAAAATGGTTAGCTAGATTCAGCAAGCATTCAGGATTAAGTTGTTTAATTTCAGGGGATTTTCCATAAACAAATGGTTGCTGTAACCAGAAAATAATTCTTCTTATTCTTTTTACAGTTTGTATAACATCCTGCTTTTACAGCAGAATTCAGTGTATCACTTAACATTCTTAAGCTAAATATAGTAGTACATTGCCAATCATCATGAGAATACATCTCAAAACAGCATAGGGAAAAGTGATTTATGTTCTTTTCAGAAGCCATTTTATGAAGACACATCAAACAAATAAATATACTGTATCAGCTCTGACACAAATGGAGTATAAATCATGTTTGTTCTCATCTACAGCGTTTTTCTTTAATTCAGTATCAAAATAGTGTATGCCTATGGCAGCAAAGAGAATTCCTTTTTAAAGTGAGGGATTGTCCCCTTTTCCAGGAAGGCTGTCAAAAGCAGGATAATCTGTGATTACCATTTGTGTTTACTCAGATGTTTAAGCCAAATGATTCTACATTGTTTAAGAAAAGATACTGTATTGTGTGTAACTGAAGCCTGTGTTTTGGAGAAGGAAAAAGTAAAATTCTATGAACAATAGCAAGGGTAAAATGTGAAGTAAATATGATGTTTTGTTGCCCTGCAGCATTTCAAAATATGTAGCAAATTAACATAGCACGTTACATCATTATACATTTTAAAAAGGTTTTTGTAACAGAGAGACACTGCAAATTAGTGTTATAACAACAAATGGGAATTGCTTTTTAAAAATAAAACGTTGTACAGAAGACCTGTCTCTCCAAGAAGATGTAACAAGAAACGCTTATAGAAAATCTGCATATTTTTTGGAATATGTTACTTCCCAATATATCTTTCTGTTTGAATAAAAAAATGGAGGAGTAGGCTGTCTTAATAGTGCTAATATTCACCTATGCTAGCATTTACAGTCCCAGTCAAGATCATGGGCAATAGTATATTTAAACACCATGTGACATAAATATAGTTTTCCTTTTGAAGAACTTAAAATACTAATTTTTTTCAAGTGGAGATTTATTTGAAATTAATGCAGCTTTTTTTTAGTTTGAGAGCATTATGTACTATAATTTTAACTTTTAGAAGGGTGATTCATTTCACTTTTAAAATGAACAGAAATTGATGGTACTAGTAATTGAGAGGAGTTTACAAGCCAAAACAAAACCATAGTAATGGTTTCATAAGGAAGATAGATAATTGTATCCAGGTGGTTCCCTCCTCGGGCAATGTTTTCCTTAGTCTCAGCAGGATAGTTGGCTTTGGCATACTGATTCAGTTAATGATACCAAGGTATAGCTTAGCTCATCTTCCTTCACGAGGATCTTTGTAGGCAAGAGAGATTCCTACTGAAACTTTCATAAAGCTGGTTACAGCCTCTTTGTTTTTTGAGGCTGCTTAATTTTGATCAGCTGGTTCTGGTCTAAGTTTGATGAGCCATAAAGTTGCTCTAGATGATACATTTATCTACACACATACCAGCTGAGTAGCCAGTACACCCTGTTTTCACTGTTCCTCAGCATAGTCCCTTTGACAGGAGATGAATGGGGATGTGACAGATTTGTGTAGAAGCTGCGTGTACGGTATCATGTCTACCGTAACAAGAACTGGATCATGGTAAAAAATACTGCCCTAGGTAAGCTCTCTGTAATCCAGTACAGGACAAGTCTACATTAATCTGTCATTTGGCATATTAGTATTGCAGTAAATCATCAGAAATGTTCTTGAAGATTACATCAACGTTCTTGCAAAAATCCATTCCATTGTATTTTTCTAGTTGAAATCCTAGCTTTAATATGCTTTTCTTCTTTGATAGGTCTTGTGCTTCTTTTATATTTCCATTATTTATATTTACTGGCTAAAACTGTGAAACATGGTACCTGAATTTGACTCCTCACTGGTAGGATTTCCTTTTTAAGGTACTGAGCTCTTGTTAAGCTCTACGAGTTAGAGGTGCTTGGCAATACTGAAAGTTAGGTTACTAATATGGAAGTGCCTGAATATGAATTGATATACCCAATTTTAAGATTCAGCATTTGAAAAAAAATATTCACTACACATGAAACAATTTAAGACTAATTCTTACAGCAAAGAAATCCTCATGACTTCTATTTATACTTTGAAGTCTGTGTTTCAAACCTTATTCCAAACATGAAGGGGATACAAAAAAAAGCAGTCAGGAAGCTCAGGAACTTAATCTTACATGTTCCATTTCACATGTATTTTTAATTAAGAAATTATACCTGCCCGCCAGATTTCAAGTAAAACAAAACAAAACAAAACAAGACCTTTGAGTCTATTCTACATCCACAATGCAGGAACAATGCAAACTTCTTTTGTCCATGTGTGTAAATGTTATTCAAAAATTAGTGTAAATCCTAAGAAAACGAGCATGATGGAATATGCCCAGACAGTTGTCATTTACTGTAACTTCAACTTGCTTTTGTGCTAGAAATCTGTCTCCTTTTAGATCATTAAAACAAAAGTTACTTCTTCACAAAAGTCACTCTAAAACAGGTATTTTAATCCTAGCATGCAAATAAAAATATTTTTGATGCAGGGCTTCATTTTGGTACTGGTTGCAATGTTGAATTAGATGAATGTTTTATGAAGTGTTCTTCAAATTAAAAAAAACTATGTGAATGCAAATGGCTGGTTTTATTAAGTGAAATTATTGTATTTTTTAATAGACAGGATAACAGCATATCATTAGTAAAAGCCTGCTGGAACGAACTTTTTACGCTTGGTCTTGCACAGTGTTCACAAGTTATGAATGTGGCAACTATATTAACTGCATTTGTTAATCACCTTCATGGCAGTTTACAGCAAGGTAAGGTGTATACTGTGCACATTGGCAGACTTGGGGAATTACTTCATGGTTTTTAAGTTTTGAACTGCACAGAAGCTTTTTACTTATCCTGCAGTTGTTAATGGAAATTTACTTTTGTGCTTAGTATTGAAATAAAATAATACTAGAAAATACAGTCCACAAGATGGAATTTTTTAGCAATTTTGCAAAAGTCAGCTATGCTAATACTTACACCAATTAAAAAAAAAAATTACCCATCTATCTAATATAGGTTAGCATTTACTGGGGTTGTTTTTATTGTGTGTCTATGTAATGTCTAATAGTGTTCTGCTGTTCTGTTAATATACGTCAGCTCAAATTAGGAATATTTCAGGCAGCATCAACGTTAAGAACACAAGTGTACTGTGAATAGGATTCCTCTGTATCAAGGGTATAAAGTAGAGAATGACCCACCTGTCCTTGCTGTTCGTAGCTGTGAAACAAAGCAGCCAAATGCAAGCTTGGTGATATTACTTCCTTTACATAACTTGGCTTGTTGACTTCTGTATACTAGTTTTAGACTACATGCAAGTCTTCTACAGATCTTCACTAAGTATACTTAGCTCCTTATTAATCCTACGTCCTGCATCTTTTGCATGTTCTTCATTCAAATGAAAGAGATGTCAGTTGGCCTCCTCTTTCATTTACTCTACTGTGAAGGAAATGTTCTTCTGAGTGGTAGGGGAGTCTTCTAGCTAGACACACTTCTTCGTGCGCTTGTGAACGCTCACAAGGTTGTCAGCACTAAAAGCTGCTGCTATCAAAAATAGTATAGTCTTCATCTGTTCATAGTCTTAACACGTTTTTAATAAGGTAGATGCACATACAAAAATGTTAGCATTTTCAAGTTTAACTAGATTTTAGGGTTGTTTGCTGTTACATGGATGAAAATTCACTGTCGTTAATGCTATGCAAAAATAGAGTGGTAAGCTGTAGAAAAACAGCCCATAAGACTATAGATTTTTCCTCTCCTTTTCTGATAAGGGAATTAAAGAATTATTTCTGGGAGGGTTTTACATTTTAAAAATATCCACAAGATCCTCCTATAGATACCAAAATTAAAACAATTAACAAAATTAAAACAAATTGGTTAAACCACTACATGTAATAGATCAGCTAAAGATACTAACAAATAAATCTGTGAATGTCTTTAGGAGTGATACAAATGGAATTTGGGAACTTACTTTGCTCTACATAATTTTTAAGCATGTTCACCAAAAAGGGTAGTGTAGTAATTAATCATGGTTTTATCATGACTACAAATATATATTTTTGCCATTTAATTTCGGAATTCAGTTTGAATGCACAAATCAGAAATTCATATCCAGTGTCTTCCAGTTGTGTACTATGCCAGCTGCAGCATCTCCAAGAGATAACAAGTCTGTGGGGCCCAGGGACCCCAGTTTGATGGATTGTGGCGGGAACGGGATTTTCAGGCCGCTTATCTATTGCTGACCCAAGGGGAACAGCTCTGCACCAACCACATTCCCCTAGATGCAAATCAGGAAAGGTGTATATTGCACCTTCTTTCTCAGCAGTGGCATGGTCTTTGACTGACTAAAATAACCCACGAAACTGTACACTAACCTCCCTCATGGCGCCTGACTCTTAGATGTGGAGCATAGATCTGCAGTAGCAGTGTGTTCTTTACGTATAAGTAGTCTTTCCCTTCTGTGATCATTTCAAGCTCCAGTCTGCCTCTGATTATTGGAAGCGTTAGTGGCAGGAAGAGACCTAATTGTACAATGTAAGGGGGGGGCGGGGGAGGGGAGATTGTTATAGTCTATAATTGTTTGTGTCAAGATTATTCAGACCTAGTATGTGAGTTTATAGATGGCGTAGATTTCTCACTGTTTGAATCTAATGCAAATCATTATTTTTAAAAATCCAGTGTGACCAGATTTTTTGCATGTGTGTTGACTTGGGGGTTTATATTTTATGTGTCTGTTGCCTTAGATAAGCTGCCAACAGACAGAGGAAAATTAGTAATGGAGCATATCTTCAAATTGCAAGAGTTCTGTAACAGCATGGTTAAACTTTGCCTAGATGGATATGAATATGCATATTTGAAAGCGATCGTCCTCTTCAGTCCTGGTATGTAATTAGTCCAAATGTAAAACTTTAATCTATGCTTTTTTTTGCTGTGTAACTTCTGCCTGTTTCATTATATGCAGTTACTATCACCTGTAGAATTACTGCCTATATTGTTGAGGAATCTGGGAAGGTGTGTAATGAGGACTATAGGAAGAGGACATTTTTCACTGTCACATTTAGGAAGTAAATCTTCAGTCACTCCATTTTGCATTAGAAAGTTATAAAAGCATCAACAGCTTCCTTTAATCTTCAGTGCTCTGCCTTTTTTAGTTCTGATGTCCCGTAGAAAAGATCAGAGAAAATTTTAAAAAGCTGTCTGAATCTTAGTGACCCGCCCCCGTCAGTAGTGTAGGATATGGATGAGAACTGGGTATTTGGTTCTCGTCAGTTCTGTAGATTTATTAGACCTGAGAACAACTTTCTTTTTCCATTCAGTTGCAGCTCACCCTTCCACAGAGAAATTAGTTGAGGTGAGAAAATCTTTTGGAACTTGGACACTTCAAAAATGTAAATTTTAAACATGTTTCCTAATATATATATATAAAAGAATTATGGCGTTCTTGCTTTGCAGTTTCCCTCATATTTACATGATCTTTTCTATATGTGGTATTTCCAAAGAGTATCCACATCTCACAGTAAAAGTGGCAGCATCAGCAGGAATTCATGGAACTCAGCTAAGTGCATAACAAAACCCTACATATCTTCCATTTCCTTTCTTTTTTTTTTTTTTAATTGCATTAATGAAAGACTTCTGAGATGAAAGACCTTCTTGCAAATAAGAAGCAGTATAAGTAATGTCAGAACCCTCCAGTAAAGACGAGAAATTCCCAGAGGATATTCCAGTGATAGCCTTCTATTGTGGATCACTAAGGAAAATCAGATCCTGAGTGTTTTCACTATAGAACATAATCCTGCTCTCAGTCCTCATGACTAGGAGAATCTTGCGTGGTTTTATGTGTTTGCTTCTACAGTCTGCTGAAGCACAGGAACTATTTAAGTTTTCTGATAAGCAATATCCACTATTGGTCTAACTGGAATATCAAGAGTGCTTGAAGTTGTTTGCAATTTCTCTTTTCCACTAAGGACTGAAGAGTTGCCTGGACTTTTCACCGTTATTTCAGAAGAGCCAGGGACTTTCTTTGTTTGCTTGTTTAATTTTAGTAGATCATGCTTGCAGGACACTTAATTCTCCTTTAAGTTTTCCTTACCCCAAAATAGCCCTTCCATGCCATTCCCATATTCAGAACAAAATGATGGAAGAATACCTCAAGCCCATTTTTCTAGCACCGTGTCTGCTAGGACTTACAGCAGAATCTGTTGGCCTGTCTGAAAAAATCAGTTGTGTTAGAGAACAGAAAATATTTCTCTAGAAAGCTTACACTTGCAAAGCAATATTTACTTATTTATTTAGTCTGAAGTTAATTTCTCTGTCCGATTACAATTGACAACAGAAAAGGCAGAAGGAAAAATACCTTGCAAAAAGACTATATCCTGTCACGTGATGAGACAAATTTTCTTTAGCTCACGTGCTTTCAGCATCACATTCCTAATGATGTGTAGCTGCTTTAATGGCAATGTGTTGTCCTATGAGCCATATAACAAAACCTTCATATACCTGAAAGTTGCATTCAGTACCTTGAACAGAAGGGATGTCCTGGCAATGATTCACAGGTCAGAAATTACAATTTGAGGGATTTCACTGCTCTGCTACAGGATGGGGCTGGGCTGCACGTGCAGCAGAGTCCTAAGGTAAGAACATCTGCTTTAGTAGGCCCTGCTGATTTGCTGTCTTCCATAGCTGGAGACTTGAAGATTACTGAAAATCTTCTGTGCCAAGCCAGCTGTTTGACTGTCACACGACAGCCTTGGGCAAAGAGATGAGTGCAAAGGGAGTGCCTAGAAGACTTTGCATCTTTATAAATGGCTACTACTGTACTAGCAGTGGTCTTCAAACTGCTGGTTTTGGAGGTTGACTTCTAGCTGTGTTTCTGACGTTGCTCTAAAAGCAGTGTCCTGAAGCAATGCATGTTGCATGTCAAAGACAACTCTTCAAAATGTGTTGCTTCTTTATGACCTTGTTAACCTCTTGTCCTCTGCATAAATTTGAATTCATGCCTTCAGAATGACTGAATTATATATAGGACCTCTGTGAATTGATGTGTTCAGGGGAGTCCAATGTGTCACATAACTGCTAAATTGCTCTGAAAGCTTCTATATCTGCAGAGCTAGACCAAAACCTCCTGATCTTGCTGACAGAATGCCATATATTTGGAGACGAGGAGTAACGGTTAGAAATAATCTTTTATCTGACATAATTTGGCAGCTCATTTATGATCCCATTTCTGAAAAAGAAAATCTACATGATTTGTCATGCTGCTATGACAGTAAAATATTTACATTAAGATAGATGGATAATAAAAATTACAGACCATGTAAAGTGTTCAGAATTGCCAGATAATAATTTCCAGATGTGACTTGGCAGTTAGGTTAATATCCTTTCATTTTAGCAAGATTTAGATTTCAAGTGTTTAAATCACTGCTAAAAATTACGTTTAGCACATTTGAAATTTTGCACCAAACAGCTGAAAAAGAATGATCTGCTATATATCTTCTACAGTTTTTAGGAAACAAATGGTTAATAGCCTTTTATTCTGCTTTTTCCACTAATCTTAATTTTATCCTTCACTTCCCACCCAATTGCACCCATTGTGCATACAGTATTCCAATAAATGTCAGTGTATTGAAACAATGCTGTTCTACTGCTACAGAGAACAGAGCTGTATCATCAAGATTGATGTAAACATTGCAAGCACTGCATTTATTTGAACTCTTCAAAATGCCTGGTTGTATTTATAAAAAACTAAGTAAAACGTAAACATAGAGGAAAAGAAATATAAGGAGCTAAAGCAGTGTCCTCCATTAAAACTGTGAAGTTGCTACAGCTATCAAATAATGATTTCAGTATGCTTACAATTAGATAATCTGTATGGATTTTAGTGCATCCTATATAGAACACATATAACAATGTAGAGTGGTTTTTTTCAGATCACCCAGGTCTAGAAAATGTGGTACAGATTGAGAAATTTCAAGAAAAGGCTTACATGGAGTTCCAAGACTATGTAACAAAAGCATATCCGGATGATACTTACAGGTCTGTAAACTTACATGCTTACTTGGTTGATTCTCTATTCAGAGCATCGGTGATACTGATTGGTACAGTATTTCTTGTAATAAATATGTACGTTTTCTTCTTACCTTCTTAAAGGGAAGAAATTACCTTTTCTTCTTACCTTCTTAAAGGGAAGAAATTACCTTTAGAGCGCTTCAAATGTTATGCATGTACTCATATATATCATGAGTATTATTTATCTACTCATTCATTATTAATTTCCAAAATGAAATATTGGAAATAAAATAAATATTTTTAATGTTTTCATTTTGAATTGCACCTACTTGGAATATTTCCTCATTTAGTCTAAGTCCAGACATTACACAGTCCGTGTGATTGACTGGCATATTCACATTTTTTTTACTGTTGAAGACGTGACTAAACATAAATTTAATACTCTACTGATGTAAATATTTAAGCCTTTCATGAACTAGATATAGCGAATTTTGACCAGTATTGTCTCTTGTTAATTTTTTCTCTTCTCTTACTGATAACATGATTGTGACCAAAATCTGTGACCACAAGTAACGCTTTTTACCAAACTTATTTTCCAGACTGTCTAGACTTCTTCTCCGATTGCCTGCTCTTAGGCTGATGAGTGCTGCCATCACTGAAGAGCTATTCTTTGCAGGACTAATTGGAAATGTTCAGATCGATAGCATCATCCCATACATTCTGCGAATGGAGACAGCAGACTACAACTCTCAGATAATTGGTCATGCCGTATAAAAGTAGCAATCAAGGATTCTGTACCATGGCAGTCATGGTGATGTAAATGCATACCCTGTCTCCAAGAGATGGCAATAAGCCTTCCCATGCACCTTTCCAAAGAAGGCTAATATTCCTCCTTTCCAGTACATTTGGGAAACGTGGTGGAGTGTATTAAAGAATATAGGATCGCTTCCTATTTTTCATCTGATCTTCAAAGACTTGTAAATTAACTTGATATCTGAAGAAAGTCAAGAATTGTCCATCCTATTTTTGTAGATAGATGAACTTGGAATATTTGTTTATGAAGTCCAGGCTTGTGAAGAAACGGAAGAAGCTTTGACTGAACTAAGGTATCTCAACTTAGTTTGATGTTTTAGACAAATAAATTAACTTTCCTCTCTGAGTTGTGTTTTCAGTGTTTTGCTACCAGTTCTTTCTCACTGATCAAATGGAAAATACATGATCAAACATCCTGAAAAGGCCAGTGTTTCCATGGAAACAAGACCTTTAAAACCAAACTTAGTTTTTCCTGTTGTTTTGAAGAGAGATTTGTTTCTTGTTGAATGAAACACTGGGCACTATTACAAGTGCAGGGAAAGTAGAGGAAGTTCACATTTTAAAATACTCTGATGATATGTTGATGCAGTTGATCAAAAGTGAAGCAGCAAAGGGTCAGTGCTGACTGTTTTGTGGATGCAAAGGAGTACTGTGTTGTAGGCAGTCTTCGTAGACATCAGCTGTTTTATACTATGGAAAAGTAACTGAGAAGTGTATACTGCAGGTATTCAAAGACAGCATCACGCTGTTTTTTCTGGTCTCAGAAGTTAAAGCTTTTTCACGCTGCCCCTTGCTCTTTCATACTCACTGCACAACGATGGAAGCATTCTAGATGCCTCTTAACTTGTATTCATGTCTTTATTTTTTTTATTATTGTTAGCCTTTGGCTATGTAGTTCTCTTTTTCCAGCTAGTCTCGTGTGATTATTTTTTAAATTTGAGTTTGTCAAATCCAGTGCCCCTCCCTATGGGAGCACGGTCTCTGCTGCTTTTCCTTTCCTTATTAGAAATGGGTCTAGATACTTCATATATGTTGCTTGAATCATATTCCATAGCTCCATCTAAGGATGGGTTTAAATGTTTTTCTATCTTGAGGCATGTGCCTCACTGACAAGTAACACTGACCTTTGGTTGCTTCTTGCTTCCTTTTGCAACAGGAAGTTACACATCCCTAGCACATTTAATACCTGTTGCTTAAAATGAGAGAAGTGTCCTAGTAAAAGTGGTGGTCTACCTCTGACACTAGCATTTAGGATTATCTCCATCTTGGATCAAGGCCAAGTTAGTTCTATTTATCATGAACTTTCTTTTTCTCTGGCAACATTGGGTGAAGAAGAGCCTCACCCAATCAAGAAACACATGGGTGCACCAGAAATTGCTTAGCCAAAAGATCAGCTTAAATGCGGGCCTTTGCCCACTCTGCACTAGCAGCTCCAAGGCCACTTTACCACTGAGAGACTGCTAGATGAGGCTTGGGTGAGTTCTGTAGATTTTCTCAGCACCTGAGGATCTCAACCAGCCAAAAAATCAGAGAACTGCCTCTGACACTGAATTTCTGTGTTCTTCTTAATTCCACTGATCGAGCTGCTTGGATCTTCCTCCGCCCAAGCACTGTAATCTGAGGCTGTACTACAGGATCAGTCACATCCAATACCACAGACAAAGCACTCAGTGCTGAGGACCCCTGATAGGATGGAACCATCCCCCTGCTCTGCCTTGGCACTTACTGACTTGCTGGAGGACAGCCTTCAGTGTTGGAGCTGGCCGTGGCAGCTGAGCTCGTCCCACATTCCACCTTTTGAAGGGTGCAGGATTCAAGCTTTTCATCCGTGTTCCCTGGAGAGCAGTATGAGGACAACTACTCTGCGTCTCAGGAGGTATGCATGTCATCAGCAGGGTTTATGGAAATATGAAAGACAGCTGCTGCCAATATGCTGTGCTTGTTCTTTCCCCAGGGGTTAGAGGCCCATCTTGCTATCTGTAGGACCACGTTGCAGATGGGAGGTATATCATTCTTCAATTCAGCTCTCCTTAGAAGTTCTGACCCTGCTTTCTAGCCTTGCGCTATTCCTAATCCACTTCTGGCCCTAACAGGCACAGGAGATTTACAGTCCTCTGTGTTAATCCTTTTAAGGAAGCTGACAGCACGTTACTCCTGAATATTTTGGAGGTAGTTTCCCAGGCATTCCAATACTCTTGGAAGACTTTAATCCAATATTCTCCAGATTGATGTAACCCAGATAATAGTAAGATGGAAATAGAAGCTTGTTCTCCTTCTAAATGCAGTACATTGTGCAAATCTCTCACATCCCTGCAGAAATCTTTTACTCCATAGGTTGAGCCTCAGGTGTGGTATGCGGTTTTTTTTGTTTACAACTGGCCAAAAGATTCTGCTGATGCATCCTCTCACATGGTACTGTCCACCTTCAGAAACAGCGGAGAAAATACCAGTGTTTCTACAGATGTAAATCTTTAGGGATGGAATCCCTCAGCTCATCCATCTTTATTATAGAACACCCCAGGTTCGAAGGGACCTTGAAAGATCATCCAGTCCAACCTTTTGTGGGAAAGGGAGCCTAGATGAGATTAGCACCCTGTCCAATCGCATCTTGAAAACCTCCAGTGACTGGGACTCCACCACATCCCTGGGGAGGTTTTTGCAGTGACTGATTGTTCTCAGCATAAAAAAATTGTTTCTGATATTGAGACCTCCAAGACTTTTCCAAGATTCTGGACAGTGGCCTTGCACCAATGTCAGCCACTTCTCTTAATACCCTAGGGTGGATTTCCTCTGGGTGCATGGATTTATGTGGGTTGAGCCCTTGCAAGAGGCCACAGACCAGCCCTTCCTCCACTACTGGTGTTGTCGCAGCTACTTTGGTCCTGTGCTCTGTGGTCCAGCTCTGCTGGCAAAGACAGGGCAAAGAAGATACTGAGAACCTCTGCCTTCTCAGATTATTAGTGAGTAGTTTCCCTGCCCTGTTTAGCAATGGGCCTCTCTCTTCCCTGTGCTTTTGCTTGCTGCTCACGTATCTGAAGAACCCTTTCTTCTTGTTCTTGACATCTTTGGCCTATTTCAGTTCTAGCTGAGCCTTAGTTTTCCTGACCCCATCTCTGCATGCTGTAGCAAGGTTCTTGTGGTCCTTGATGGGTGGCCGCCTTGCCATAGCCAATATGCCTGGTTTTTGCCTTTTTTTTTTTTTGCTTTTTTGTCAGAGCAGTGTTTTGGAGGAGATGGCCTCAGAACCTTATTTTCTCAGGATTTCTGTTCTTGCTTTCTCTTTGTGCCCTAGTCTGTTTGAATACAACTTCGTCTACTTCAGTAACGTGTGGACTGCCATTATCACTGACTGCTGGGTCAAGACTACTTTCTTAGGATGTGTTAACTCGAAAGCACAAGAACCTTGGTCATGTTTCACATCAGGTTGTTTAAATTCAGGTGTTTGAAACATGTCCTTGCTGTTCTTTTTGATGCCCATCACCTCTGCTGGGCAGCAGAAGATCCAAATCCTGATGGCTGACTTTTTCCCGTCCTGCATTTTACTGTTCTTTTCCTGGCAAATCTCTTGGACTTCATCTGGGATTTCTGCCAGATTACAGAATCAGGAAATTCACCCATCAATGTTTTTATTTTCAAATCCTGTATTTTCAGGTCTGAGATTTCCCTTCACGTGTTGTGTAGCAAGAGAATATTGTCTTCTTATTTGCATGGGACAGAGACTTTCAGATTATCTTTAATCTAGTTCTCTTGACCAGGTGAGAAATCAAACAGGATAACCATCTCCAAACTAGATAACGGACTGTATTACCTCTCTTGAAAACACTATGGTTGAGTCACCATCAGTAATCAGGATATACTCTAATAGTTCTCAGACTACATTTAAGGCTTTGCTCAAAAATACTTGTTTCATATCTTTGCAACCTGGACAACTAGTTCAAGAAATCTTCAACCAAAGAACCAAAAAGTCTGCCAGCCACCTTTTTCTGAGAATATTGGGACACTTAATTATCCGTGGTGTGGCCACATATATGAATATGCATGTAAAGAAAAGTTGCTTATCTCAAAGAGATTCTAGCTACTTGTGTGTTGTCCATGTATGTGCTAACCATATGCCCTTCTCCCTTGCTATGTGTGGCTGGCAGAATATATATATTATATTATAACTCTATGCTTGCTGTCAAGTCAAGGAAAAGGGAGAGAGATGAGTACACACCCGCAGTATTGCAAGGGCCAAAAGCCCACCATTTTATGATCTTGGATACCTCTGATGTTTGGACCTCTATAGAGCAAATGTGCATACACACACTGCATTGCAAAGAGCTCTGGCTACTGGTAAGTAACCTTTTTTCCCCCCAAAGTTTTCTGACATTTTTTCATAATAAATTTTCATCGTAAGTTCAGTATTGGTTTAAGGGTAGGGTGCAGCTGTTCTATGCTGCCTGGCAAGTAATCTCTCTTGTCTTCATGATGATCTAGAAGCTGGATCCCGTACTGCAGGTTGTTACTTCAGCGTTATTCACTTTGCTCATGAAGATTTTTCATTAATAATTTAAAAAACATTTCATTGATCATTCTTAAACTATAAATTCATGCTTTTGATAAGGAATGAGGCATAACTTGGTTTTCTCAGGAATGAGAGCTTTAAAACAGGTAAATTAATACAGGGATGAACATGTGTTTTTCTTATTTCTGGCTATTAACCATTGCAGTCATCTTTGAGAAAAATGCAACATCTCATGGAAAGGCTAAACAGTGAAGTTCTGGTTTTGTTGGTTTGGTTTTTTGTTTAAGGTAACTGCTTCTCAGTTAAATGGAGCATATTAAGTTACCTTCAACTCAGGCCCCTAGTGTTTCTAACAGCTATTTTTTATGAAGACATGATCTCACGTTACCACCTGTGAGATTTGTTGTCATTTATAGTCTTGTAAATAAATGCTCTTTGCTACTGAATGAAAGGCTGGCTAGTATTACTGGGGTTTTTTCATGCTGTTCAGTAACATTGTTGATCAGCTAACAGAAATGCAAATACTGAAGCTCATTACACTGTGGATGTTAAAATAGCTCATTATTTTGTGACCTCTTCCTTTCACCTTTAATTTATTTTTCAACTTTTTGATCTTCAGCAGTCTGACAGTTTTCATAGCCAATCAGGATTTAACCAAACTGTGGCATTTACTAGCCAAAAAACAAGACTCTCTGCCAACGAAAGGACAAGTTTAGTTTCAACAGCTTTAAAATTTTCCATGTTAAGAGCAAGAAAAATCATTTTGATATAAATCACATGAAAGGAAAAACAATTTTATACATTTTAGAATCCTGTCATTTAAAGATGGGAGTAATGTTACACATAATAAGCTTACTAGTTCAAACATTTTTCATGAAAGTAGGTTTTGTACATATATATGTGGGTTTAGGTTGCTTGTTTCATACTAGTAAAGTTCCTGGTTCAAATAATTATTATATTTTAAACTTTTTTCAAAAGTACATTCATTGCAATACCTTCTGCAGTTACAAACTTACCTGTCCACACATTTATTCTCTTTGTGTGATCTTCAGTGTCAGTGAAAGTCAGTCTATTCATTTCGAAACTGGTCTGTTCATTTTGTTCAGCCTTTGTGGTTTGCTAGTACATCAGTTTCGGTGTAAGCATTACAATGTCACTGTAGTTGTCTTGCTGTTGTATAAAAAAAAATCGCTGTAAATGTCTTGAAACCTGGCTAAATTGGTAGATTCTATTTTGGCTGTATTTTTTAAAATAAATTGTAACTTTCTATTATAGAAAACAATTGCAATAACCTATTACTTTGTTAGTGTTTTATATGGATTGACTTACAGACCTAAACCAGTGTATATGATTACAAAGAGTTTGTGGATATTTCACACTTTTATTACACAATGTAGTATTGACAATTATATTCAATCTCTGGGATTTGTGATAGCTGCAATATCTTGCTGTTTTCTACTCTTTGTCGCTATTAACCCTTTGTTTCCATGTTTACTACTTTCTGGCCCATGAATTTGAAAATGTAATTATTGTAAAATTTAAGTTACCAATTTTTTTCTTTTTAAAACGCTACATAGAAATATGTATTGTAATGAACGCTGATCACAGATCTTGATGTCATATAATGCAATAATGTATATTTGGAAATTATTATGATTCATTATGGATCAGTTTTAGGTTGGAAGTTAGAGTATGGATGAACACAGTTTTTTTTCTTTTAAAAGAAATACAGACTTCAGATGTTTGGGTTTAATTATCTCAGTTTAAAATATTACTGGATAAATAATGAATTTATTCATGTTTAAAAATGTGAAATTATCACAAGTTTTGGTCTGTTCCAGAATTGATTTCTCAATGATAACTGAAAAGTGTAATTTTTTTTAGTCCTTGTCTTCTATTATAAATGAATGTGGTGTTTGCATGAATGTGCAGATAACTCAGAACAGCATCCCAAATGAGAAGTGAGCTACCATTCTTTCCATGTTTAAATTCTGAAATGTTTTTATCATGAAGTAAATTAATTACCCACTGCCACACTGCAAAGAAAAGGTTTGTAAGGCACACTGGTAAAAGATAAAGTTTGGATGATGCAATGAGTTTACTAATTATGAGAGATGGAAATAAGCATTTAGACTTTCTTCTCCATCAGAACTTACTCCAGGCTCTCTCTTGCCTCTGTTTTAAAAACTTACCTTTCTGAGTACTTAGAATCATAGAATCATAGAATGGTTTGAGTTGGAAGAGACCTTCAAAGATCATCTCGTCCAGCCCCCCTGCTGTGGGCAGGGACACCTTCCACTAGACCGGGTTGCTCAAAGCCCCATCCAACCTGTCCTTGAACACTTCCACGGATGGGGCATCCACAGCTTCTCTGGGCAACCTACTCCAGTGCCTCACTGCCCTCATAGTGAAGAACTTCTTCCTTATGTCCAGTCTAAATCTACCCTCTTGCAGTTTAAAACCATTGCCCCTTGTCCTGTCACTACAGGCCCTGCTAAGAAGTCTTTCTCCATCTTTCTTATAAGCCGCCTTTGTATATATTGAAGGGCTGCAATAAGGTCTTCCTGGAATCTTCTCATTTCCAGGCTGAACAACCCGAACTCTCTCAGCCTTTCTTCATAGGAAAGGTGTTCCAGCCCTCTCACAATTTTTGTGGCCGTTTTCTGCGCCCGCTTCTAACTTCTACAGAGCCCTGTTCCCCAATCAGACTGCTAATCAATTGCTCTCTTTCTCATACCAGTAACTTTCCACAGTCTTTTGGTCACCTCTGAAGGGAAGAGGAAGAGCTCTCTAGAAAAAAGTGCTCTTCTGGTGAATAGCAAGAACTTGTCTGGGAACTCTCCAACTTTGTTTCCCCGTGGCATCTCCCTTTTTCTGTCTACTCAACAAACATCCGTAGCACCCAGTCTTGCCTTTCCTCCTCATACCTCTGTATCAAATAACCCCAAAGAACGCTTGTACTTCATCATATGGATCCATTTCTCATGAGCTCCTCTGTTTTTCTTCATATGTGTACAAAGTCTTGCGTTAACACGTCTGTGAACAGCGCTGCTCAGTCACCTCAGTCTTCCTTTACCCTCTGAGCTCTCTAGTGTAAAGCCCTACCCTCGCTCTGATAGACCATGGCTAATACATAATACAATTTTCTCCTACATGAATCTTTATCGGAAGTCTGGGTTGTGCATTTTGACTCCGAGTGTGTCCTCTGGGTCACTGCATTGGAGATGAAAGCAAATCATTTGGACCACTAGAGTATCACCAACTTCAAGTATCAACATCTGGACACTTAAGGTTTTTGTGGCTGTTGATATCAACTAAACTAATGCATTCCCTGATTAGTAACTGGATCTTGTAGTAATGCTTCCTCAAATATATTTTCAAGTTACCCGTGCTTGGATTAGGGGAAGGTGTGTGGGATGCTAATAAGGAGAGAAGAATATTTTGTGTGGAGTGGTGGAGAAAAGGGGATAGCACCAAAGCGATGTTCTGGGGTCCCTTTTAACTAAACTTCTGTGCTGGAGTTGCCTGTGATAGCAGAGCAACTAGATGGACCTGCTCCACCATGGGTTCTTCTGAATTAATACCATGCATTTCACTCAGCAGAACTGTCCACTGGACAGCCAGAGGACCAAACTGCCACGCTCTGAACCTCCTGGTAATACCAATTTCCTCAACAAGAAGGTTGGCTGGCAAGAGACTTGCAAGCAGCCGGCCCTGTGGCTTTGGTCCCGCAGATTTCTGGTGCTCTGCAGACCTGCAGTCTCATCCCAAGGAGCTGTTCATGAGGTGTCTTAAGCTCCTTTACAGTGACTTCGATTCTACTTCACCCTAGAGTTTTACTAGGGAGCAAACTGAATAGCCACATACTTTGGTTAATGAAGGCTAGCTAAGGAAAAGGGGTTTTTCTTTCACCCTGTAACCAGTGGAATTTTGCCATTGGGAAATGGAAGATGAAGGTTGAGTTACTGCTGGAGACATAACCCAAACAGCTCCCACAAAGTGGCACGTGTTTTCTAAAAGTGCCAGTAAAGGTATTATTCTGGGGGTTTTGAGTGCTTTACTATTGTCACAGAGGTCTATACATATTTGAATGTTTTTTGAAAATTATAGAATATATATGTTTGTAAGTAATATTGCACTTCAGTTCCAGGCTATAAATGAACCTTTTAATCTTTTAAAGCAGTTAAATCCAAGTGACAAAAACTTTTTCATTGTGCTTTTGGGAAATAATATAGCTTATAGGACTGGCTAAAAATCCATTAGTGAAAGCATTAGAGATTGCATTGTTTAGACTAGAGGAACTATGGTTAAGAGACTGGACTTGAGTCTTATGGGACACTGAATTGTGGAGCCTTGTGTTGTGAATTGGACTTTGCTTCTGGAACTTTGCAATTTTAGAAAGAAGTGCTAACATTTTCAAAATCTACATAGTTTAGTCTGATTTGTTAGTCTCTCTTGTTTTGGATTTGTTTCTTAGTTTAATTAAGAAAAGGAATTCCAATTAATGTTGCAAATGTATGTTCCATGGTTGTGAATCATGGCAGCATAAGTTTATGTGATTTTTGTACTAAGAATAGAGGGAACGGCAATAGAATAGAATAGAACAGAACAGGACTATTTCAGTTGGAAGGGACCTACAACGATCATGTAGTCCAACTGCCTGACCACTTCAGGGCTGACCAAAAGTTAAAGCATGTTATTAAGGGCATTGTCCAAATGCCTCTTAAACACTGACTGACAGGCTTGGGGCATCGACCACCTCTCTAGGAAGCCTGTTCCAGTGTTTGACCACCTTCTCAGTAAAGAAATGCTTCCTAATGTCCAGTCTGAACCTCCCCTGGTGCAGCTTTGAGCCATTCCCACATGTCCTGTCACTGGATACCAGGGAGAAGAGCTCAGCACCTCCCTCTCCACTTCCCCTCCTCAGGAAGCTGGAGAGAGCAACGAGGTCACCCCTCAGCCTCCTCCAAACTAGAGAAGCCCAAAGTCCTCAGTCGCTCCTCACAGGACATTCCTTCCAGCCCTTTCACCAGCTTTGTCGCCCTCCTCTGGACGCATTCAAGGACCTTCGCATCCTTCTTAACTTGTGGGGCCCAGAACAGCACACAGTGCTCAAGGTGAGGCCAACAATAGACAAACATAATAAAAACAGTTCTTTTAAGGTAGTATGTAAATATTGAAGTACTCTGTATATTCGTTGATTTTTGCACTTTCTAAGAATATATGAACTTAGGTTTTTCAAGATGAATTGTACCACTGAATAAAGCTCTTTAAATAAAAACTAAATTATGTAGGATTCAGTGAGACTTGTGTGCTATCAAAGTCAAGGGAAGCTGCATGTCATCTTTTGAGTCATTCAGGAAATGGATTTGTTTAGCTTTGAAAATACGTTCTTGTTTGTTACACTCTGAATCTGTATTAGGAAAGACGCAAATAACTAATGTGTTCAGACTTGAGAGGGGCTTTTTAGGCCTGAAAAAAGTTCTGCCGATAATTCTGTGCCATTTACTTAGACCACATGAGAAAAACAAGACAGCATTAAATGTGTTTAGCAAGAGGTTTTGAGGCAGTGAGGTTCGGTGCACTAAACTTTTGGGGAACAAAAGCAACATCTAACAGAGTCTCAGTTTTAAATTTTAAAACTGGGAATAAAAAATTTCTTATGGGTGCATGAGTTTTGTAAGTTACTTGAGTGAAGAGACAGCATTTCAATGCTGTTTCCCACAGATGCCCCAAGAAATTTGTAGGAAGATGATATACTTGCATTTGCACTCCACTGTATTCGACTGTGACATTTGCACCGTGTTGAGGGAGAATTTTGAACAGAGTATTAAGATGCATTTTTCATGCTCGGTGACCAAACAAATTAACAAAAGCAGTTTCAGTAGATGTGATGGGACTTGAGCAGTTATGAGCTAATGAAATTCTCAGTGGAGATCTTACTTGACCCAATTAATGGAGAAAAATAGTACAAAGAAAAATCAAAATGTAATTCAAAGTGCTGTAAGATGTTCCTGCTACTAGGAATGTATTTCCACAAAATCTTCTGTAGGATCAAAGTCACATTAAGAAGTTAATCCCTTCTCCCAGCTTTGTGTCACAATGCCCTCTCCTCCATACTGGTGTCAGTGTAACTAAGAACCATGGTGCCACGTGGATCAGCGAAGTGATCCAGATCATTTTAACCCTTGGGAAGAAAAAAATAACCTATGTTATTTCACTGCCAGCAGAGAAAATGCTCATGGAATTATACTCTCAGTCAATGAAAACGATCCCAGTTACATCAATCAGGAATAGGCTTAGAAATTGGTTCAAGAGTTGAACCTATCCAATGCTTCAAAAGTTGGCTGACCTCATTTAAACTGTATTTCTTTCCTATTTTACACTCCATCATCAGTAGTTTATATCAAAATGGTTTCTGTGTATTAGGTTACAGACAACACAACAAGTGAATTCTGACTGTAAATGTTCCTCCCTGTTTTTCTGCCCGCTAATGTACAACTATCTGAGTGTATTTTAATATATTTAATAAATTTTGTAAGAGGTTTGATTGTGAAAATGCAAATAACCTGCCACAAGTGTACTGGAGCCCAAGACTTACCATGAAACAGATGCTGTGGTTACAGGACAGAGCACTGAATCAGCAGGGCTTGTATTTCATGTTTGTACACAAAATCACTTGTGTTCAAATTAAACATTTTTGAATGGGAAGCTTAGATCACTAGACTTTACGTTGAAACAGGTATTATATGTCCACACTGTGAAGTTGGCTGACAGGCCTTTTTCCCAGTCTCATTTTCCTTTCAGGTTCAACACTGCATACTTAATTTTTCACTTAGACTCTTGCTTTGTCCCTTGCCAAATCCCCAGTTCCAACAGTGCTAGCGCCCAGCAGCTCGGCCCCTCCATGCCAACTGACAGCCGGGCTCTGCTGATCAGCCAGTGCCGTTTGCAGTACTGATGATGTGTTTACTGGGTGCTTTTCCAAGTCCTGCCTGCTCTGACAAGGTGCCATGGATCTATTTTTGGCTGCCCTGTGTAGCCCTAGCCTTGCGAAGGTCAGTGAAGCAGTTTCTGCACCTTGCCAGACCAGCCTTGCAGCAACAGCAGTAAAGTACTCCCAAGGTCCACAGCAGGGCGATCAAAAATACTTCTTCCTGCTGGTGCAAAACCAGGAGAAGGCAGTGGGACAAAACAGAGATGACGGGGTGGAGAGGTGGACAAGATGAGATACACGCTCCTTAATGGCCTGCCAGAGTTGGGGAAAGCCAGGGAGGGGGATGACTATTAAGCTCTTCTCTGACCATCACCCACGGTCTGCGGGGGTGAGATGTCACGTCCCCTATCTCCTAATTGTTGATCTAGGCAATCCTGGACTCCTCACTGCCAGTCTTAGTAACTCTTTTCTCATCACAAATCTTGTGATCTGTGTGAAATAAGGGATAGGCAGTAGATATTTCTATTAAAAATGTTTTTTTTCCCTGTCCTGAAGTTCTTTGTCTCTTGCTGATCTTCATATGTAAGCAGTAGGCAAATGCTCTTCTTGTGGATCTAGACACTATGCAGACTGGAAGCCCAAATCTCAGTGTCTATCAGAAAATACCCTTCAGCCACCTTAACAAAGGCCAGAAGAAGGATCTCACTGCTGGATAGTTGCTCTGTTATCACAAACAAAGCAAACCACATGCTAGCTGCACTGGGAGAAGCGTGGTCTGCCAGTCTGGGGAAATTATGATCCCCTTGGCTGGTGAGGCAGTACCTGGGATACCAGGTTCCTGTTCAAGCGGGATGTTGAGATCCTGCTCCAGCAGACGGTTGTTGCAACGGCCAACGGCCAGGGACGTGTGTATTTGTCAAGATGGGTTTTGAGAGAGTTCTGCACCTACAGCCTGGTGAAGAGGTGGTCAGGGGTGTCCAATTGCAGCCTACATCTGTTTGCAGGAGAGTTAACGATGACGATGGAGCCATATTCCTCATCGGAGTGGATCACAGAGCAGGAGGGGATGGCTGAAGAGCCGCTTGCGAGGCTGAGGCAGGATCAGGAGTAACGTACTCGGCAGCTGGGCTGGGCAGGGCAGCACCGGGCTGCCTGGAGGCCTGTAAATCTCCATTCTTGCCCATTCTCAGGGCCAGGCCAGGGAGAGCTACGGCGGGCCTGCTCCAAGCCGAGCGCGGACATGGACGGCCCCAGAGGCCGCATCCAACCGGCCCAGCCCCTGCGGCCCGGGCAGCGACCCACAGCCACGTCCGGTCCCGCCGGTGGCTGGGCAACCACCAAGCAAGCAGCAGTCGGTAACACTGGCCCTCAATCTCGCCGCCCTCGCTCGGTCGCTGGGCGGACGAGGCGGTGCTGCCCCGGCGAGGGGGCCGGGCCGCGGGGCGGGGCGGCCCCGGGCCGGAACGGCGGCGGCGCCGGGAGCGGGTGGTGCCGCCCCAAGATGGCGGAGTACGTGCAGGTGCTGAAGCGGGCGCTGAAGCACCTCGGCGGCCACGGCGGCGTCCGCGGCGCCCTTTGGCAGCTGCTGAGGTAACGGGGCGCCCGCCGCGCCCGGGGCAGGCGGCGGGGAGGCTCCCGGCTCTCGCCTCTCGCCTCGCCGCCCCGCGGGGTCACCTTGGCGGGTCGCGGCCGGGCCGGGCGGGTCGCGGGCGCCCTGCCCCGGCACGAAGCGGGGTTGACGGGTGTGGGGGGACGGCGCGGGGCGGCTGCCGCCGCCGCTCACCGCAGCGCCGGGGTGGTCGGCGGGCTCCGCCTCACGCCGGGCGGTGTGCGGTGCCGGGCCAGGCCTCAGGAGGAGGCCGCTCCGTGCGCTCCCCCGAGGGGCGGTGTGCGGCGGCCAGTCGGCAGAGCGGCCAGAGCGTTCCCCAGGCAGGCCCCGGCGGTGGGTTTTTCTCCTTTAGGCATCTGAGTGGGTTCCTCGATGCTGAGCTGTCGATATTGCCCAGGCGGGCTTTCCTGGTGCCCAGCCTCTGTCCTTCTTAGTCCCGTTGCCAGAGCCGTGCCCGCCGTGGTGGTGCTCCGCTCTGCTGCAGCCGCCTCCTGTGCCGCCGCCGCTGCTGCTGCGGGCCGCCGTGGCGCCGGCCCGCCGGCTGGTCGCCCCGGATCACCCGGGCTGGCGGCCGCTTTCTTGAACGGTCTGGTGCGCCAGTGTGGAAGCCGCGCTTCTGCTGAAGTCCTGCGGTGTAAAGCGGAGAACTAATTCATCTGCCTTACTGGCTGTAACTCTTTCACGCTTCAGAGCGTATACCTGCCTCTTTGGCAACAGGTTGTCACTGTCGACCTGTGCTCAGCTTTGGGTGCCCTCTAGCCCCGGTGGCGTTTTGTGCAGAATTAGTCACAGCCTTTGTTTCCAGTCGTGTCTGTGTACTCGGTTCCTCAAGCACAGAACCTTGCACTTGTCCACATTAAACTTTCTCCTGGTTTTTTTTTTCCCTACTCACAACTCATCTCTACCTTCGGAAGAGTATTTTGAATTGTGATACAGTGTGCTTGAAGCTCCTCCCAAATAGGAGGAGCTGCAGATTTACTAAGGTACTCGTTTTCGTTCAGATCCTTGATGAAACATAGGGTGGAAGTCTGAATGGTACATGATCCAAATTCGGCATTGTCAGTAACCTGTGTTACCTTTGTACCTGGTCTTGGAAAAGTAATAGAACATTTCTTCAGGGCACAGTGAATGTTACAGGCCTGACCACATAGCCAAAAAGCCTTTTTTTTAATTAATAGTGGGAACTGAGGAGTATGAGATAGGGAGGATTTGCCAAGGTAAAGTTCCCCGCTATATATCAAGGGCTCTCTTATGCTAGAATAAGCAAGTCAAGCTTTCTGAGCCTTCTTGAAGACTTTTTTTTTTTCCCCAGACATCATAATAGCCCTTTTTCTGTTATTTCTTGTAGTTTAAATTGATCTGTTTTGAACAGTTAAACATAACATTTTACACAGTTGCTGATCAGGCCTCATCAGTATTTTCATACATTGGCTTTTGTGCTTGCTGTGTTCACTGAAGACAGCTCAGTTCACCTGGGACATCCTAGGATCAGCTTGTCTTTTTTCCCCTCCTGTCACTTAATTGGCAGCTCATTACTGCCTTGAGACATCCAGATGTTTTCCTTGTGATTACACACACAGTGCTTCAGATCTTATTAGTCTCCAGGTGCATCGCTTTGTGCTGTGAG
Organism: Phoenicopterus ruber ruber; assembly: GCA_009819775.1. NCBI lineage: Eukaryota > Metazoa > Chordata > Aves > Phoenicopteriformes > Phoenicopteridae > Phoenicopterus > Phoenicopterus ruber. Next base: position 51,974,766 of record CM020215.1, on the reverse strand, counting down.
CTTCATACCATTGAATTTCATTCTGGTGGTATCACTCCAGCCCTGAAGACGGTACAGAACTTCCTGTACAATAATGTGACCTTCCTTTGTATGGTAATAGCATAATCTGTCAGACCCCTGTGCTTTTTAGGGATGGGGTTTCTGTTTGGTTTTGTTTTGGTCAGGAACCCTGTAAAGTGTTAAGTAAGGCTACTGACATCAACATTCTTTGTGGAACTTCACTAGTAACCTTCAATCAGCTCGTATTTCTTCTTTCAGCTGAGCATGTTGTCTTCTTCCTGTCAGTCAATGTATTGCTCCCTTTACAATTATTATACGTTTTAAATGATTTTCTCATTTGTTTAGTGGCACAATATTGTATGCTTTTCTGAAGTCAGCTTGACTTTTGGGAGGTCTCAGCTTTGTCTTTGTATTCCTACTAGCTGTGGTGATCAGCAGCTTCTGGCTTTTCTGTCTCCACTGTAGAAAGTGGCTCAGATAGACCTTTCTCTTGCACAGCTTTTTAGAGGGAAATTTCAAGCTGTTAAGCAGTGTAAGTTAAGACAACGTATGGTTTCTCTGGTTAGTATTTTACTATTATTATTATTATTTTCGGTTACCCCCCCCAAGTTGTTTTCTCTGCTTTGTTTTCCCTTCTCAGGCCATAGGTATTACACTGGCAGTTCTCAAGAAGAAATGGAGCTGGGGAAATATAAGTGTAGAAGAGTTTGAGTATTAGGTTTCACCAGAGTGCCTCTTCCTAAGCACATCTTAATGAATGTCTTGTCAGGGAGCTTTTGTGAGTCAAAGATCATGAAAATGAGTTCTTGGTGGAGTGATTATTACTTTCATGCACCCTGGGAGAAAAGACAACAAAAAAAACTTTTATCTGTGGGTTATATAGTTAAACTCCCAGCTAAGGAAACATATGCATGTGCACATCCCTTCTGTCACTTGGGACTGAGTTGAGAGTGCATACAATACTACAAACAACTAAAGCCTTTGAGAGTAAACTTTTCCTTATGTAATTCTGCCTGGGATAAATGTCAGTAAAAAGGAAAGCAAAGATGTAGATCTAGGGGGAAAAGAGCACTTCAGTAATTTTAAGGTTTTATCAATAGAATGTAAATCATAGCTTCAGTTTAATTATTGATATGTACAGTAATGCTAAAATATGTTCTGTATAAAGAGTTGAAACTGGTATGTACCTTTTCTGGGTCAGTTTAAGTCTCCTGGAGTGGCAGGGTAAATGCTTGCATCTCTCACAGTTATACAAAAGCTAGAAAGTAACAATTGTAATTTAGGGTTTAGCATGCATTTCCGTGGCAAGCAGCTGTGATGGCTTTAAATATTACTATTCCTCTCCTGGGGGTTAGTGCCCACGCAGACGTGTGAGAGCTCTTAATCTGCTTCAGTGCTGACCACTTTCCATGGCAATTCAAGCTGAAATGGTAGTAACAAATAGTTGAGAAGGGTGGTAACATCTTCAACTGAGTGAATTAACACACGTCTCTGGGACTCCCTTCCACAGTATTTAAGGTTTTATGGGTGTTAAATTGTGCTATATCGCAGAGTTGCTTTATCTTCCACTATAAAGAGCTTTTAAATAAATAATAGCCCCCGAAAGCCTTTTTGTATGACTTTTATTATTCTGTCAGTGGGGCGCACAGTAAAGGCATGCTGATGTTAGCTGCAGGAATTGGTGATTATGTCTTGCAATCCTTAAGCTTGAATAGTTTTTTGAATAGCTTTACATATATGTGTTTAAGAGTTTTCATTACAGATTTTCACCAACCCCTAAGAAACCTCTGTCACAACTTCCTTCTAAGATGATGTCAGTTGAAACCGTTGTTTTGAAAATTCACAGGGTCAATGATTTGAAGACTGGTACGCTGATAGGAATTGACAAATATGGAAACAAATACTATGAAGACAGAAGAAACTTCTTTGGTATGTGTGCTAATGTGAACACCTCCTGACTGACTGTCCAACTTTGTGTAGATTGTGTAGTTTCTGCTACTGAAATAGAATTTGTTGCCTGCCCGACTTCCTCGCACGTGACTTGTGTGAGTCTTAAAGAGGAGGCTCATAGAAATGCTTTGACATCCTCTGTCTCTTGACTGCTTCCCTCATTTCATTTGCAAACATATTCAGTCTGACATGATAAATATGGGATAAATCTAAGCCAGTCAGATGCTTTCCATGTAAGTATGCCTATATGATAATGTGACTGAGAGCTGAGTTTGGTTCTTGACCTAAAAGCTGGTAGCTTAACAGGTGGGGGAAAAAGGAGAACTGCCTTTAAAACTACCTCATAGCTGTACTTACTTATATGATCACTTCAGGGCAAAGAAACACAGGTTAGCTTAAACTTCCTATTACCTTAATTAGTAGGATCTTAAATAACATTTGTAAAGTACTTAAGAAGGTAGCACCTAAAACAATAAAGGTGATGCATAAGCAATTGACACACTGCAAGTAGGGTACCTGGGGAAAGCAGAGTTGCTGGTAAACATTGCTTTGTAGTTTTATATGGCTGAAACTTAGTTTCATCTTAGGTTACTAATGGCAGTGTCCTTTTAGAAAAGACTTCTCGGGGGGGGGGAGGGGGGGCACATGACCAAACCTGTTTCTCTGCCTGAAAATTTTGTCAGTACTTGCTTCCTTGTGAGGGCATTAGATTCAGCCATACAAAAATACAGTAACAGTGGAAATACAGAAGACTTAGAAAAATAAAAGCTGTACTGACTTTGAAATGAGTGCCCGTAACAGTAGATACTTTTAGTCAAAATACTTTTCCTTGTGTTTTCATGAATTCTCTCCTTTATATGAAAATAATTTATTTTCTTGAGCTAATACAATATTTCTGTTTGTTTAATTAAGGTCGACACAGATGGGTCATCTATACTGATGAAATGAATGGCAAAAATACATTTTGGGAAGTTGATGGAAGTATGGTGCCCCCTGAATGGTAAATCATTTAACTTAATAATGTGGACAGACGCCAATTGTGTAATTGCTTTTATATTTTCTTGTATTACAAAGCAGAAGATTAAAAAAAAAACCCACCAGACAAATTTTATGGTAATAAAGTCTTATTGGATGCAGCTGTCTTATGTATGACCAGAAGATTTCAGGCTGGTTACTTTTAATTTTGAACTGCATTCATGTTATATTGCTCGCTATCCTGACAGTAGCACTCACTGCTTCTTGGAATGAGAAAAGTGTTTTGCTAGCTAAATTGAACAGGTCCAGCCAGTCTTCCAATTTTCCTTATTAGTTGTGATTCCATCTTAATGGTTTGGCAAAGCCTACGATAGCACTGAGCAGCCAGAGGTAGAAAAAATATTTTTATTATCCATTCTATCTGAGAACCTAAAGAACGTAAGGCAGTGACGGAACAACATTCCTTAATCCACAGCCATTAACAGCATAATTGTTTCAACTCATATACATAGATACTGTACAAGATCATGAACAGCAAAGAGCCAGGATGTTCTGAATGTTGACTGCTACTTGACTATAATTTTTCTCAAGGTTTTATTTTCTGTTCATGCATTTGGGTAATAATTCTATACAACCCTGAGTTTCAGAAATTAACAGCTGTGTGGCCAGAGAACACTTTTTTTTTGTCTTCCTAAACAACTCAGGAAAAGCACACACCAAATAAAATAACAGCATATGCTAGCAAAAACGATCTCTACCCAATTCTTGAGGAATATCAATAGCACTTCATACACGAAGTAATGAAAGGTGATATGAAGCAAGAGGTGCTCGGGTAGACTGGGCATACGCGAATGCTGGTTTTTATTATTCCTGTGATAGATGTTCTGTGCCAAGGCTGAGATTGATTATCTAAACTCCTAAATTGTGGCTCTCATTAGAACATTTGAGAAATGCGTGGGTAGGCTGTCTAGGTAGTAAATTTTGTTTCAAATTCTCCCAGCCTTAAAATTATGTTTAATGCAGTTAATGTTTTTTTCTGTCTTCTCCAGTAAGAGCTTAATGGCATTGTTTTTTAGAAGTGACATTAGAATCTGCAAAACTAGCATGTTCCTGCCAGTGCGGGGCTGTTCCTTGTTACCTGCATAATAGCTGTTGTTCGGTTCTAATTTTTATCCTTTCACTGTTAGACTATGTCTATTTTCAAGATTTTTCTTATTTTGAGGCATGGGTTTTGTGTGTGGTTTTTTTTTCTTTGCTCATGCTTATGTGTTGTTTATTATGTCCTTACAGACCTTGATAAAGGGTTTCTTCCTGAGTGTCAAAGTGATGTTTCTAGGATTAGGTAGCTTGTTTAGATCACATAAATTAGTGAGGTAGAAAAACTTGTTTTCCTATCAATGTGGAAAAATTGCCCTAGAAGAAACAGTAAATGTTTTATTATTTTCAAGATTGCTCAGTGCAGTGGGGCACGAAAGGGTAAACAGTCCTGTGTTCTAAGATATTTTTGTCAGGAAACTTAGTTGTACAGTACTGTTCAGTTTTTTAGGTTTTTTAATGCTGATAAACTTATGTGTCCCATGGCAACCTTAGATGTTTATTCTTCTGTAGGAATCCTGTCTTTGAGACACATTTAAATCACTGACCTGTAATTCTATACTGGTGAGATACATCTTTAAAAATAGAAGTATTTTGACTGGGAATAAATACTATCTGTTAAGACTCTGTATTTTTTTCATCTGATGGTATACTGTCTTAATTTTTTAACATGGCATGGACTTCTGAATTGAGACTTAATATATTGTACAAGTTGCTGTCAATGTAACGCTGGGGTTGTGCAACTACGCAGGAAACAAGTGGGTTTTTTGGATGCAGAAATTTGTTGGAAATAAATTAGATTGTGTGAAATTACTTCTATTAACAAAGAGATTGATTTGATCCATAGTATAATAGTATCTGTCCTGTCAGTTGTAAAAAAAATGTTTATTTCTTAAAGCACTAGCCCTCCCTTCAACAGATGGAAAGTTGAGACAAGTTTGTCACCCTTGGGTCAGCTGGGAAATACATAAAGTACCATTATAACAGCTCTGTTTTGGTGTGAATGCTTCTTCTAACACTGATTTTTGTCTCCGGGTTTTAGTTAATTCATGTCAGTAGAGCATTTTGTGGGTATGTTATTGTTCCACCCTCTGCAGGTGGAAGCAGGTTTTACTACGTTGTTTATGTTGGTGTTACTTTCAGAAAATACTTTGCAACTATCATACCTAAAGATGACACTTTTAACAAAATCGAGGTTTAAGACCAGGGCTAACCTAGAGATTTCAGACTTTCCTTTTTTTAATAGTAATGCGAACTAGTTTGTAATAATTTAGTAGTACTCTTGTAAAAATCCCACTGTATGTAGGATTACACTACTGATTATCCTACTGATTACACTATTTTCTTGGGAATTATAGAGGACACTAGCAGATGTGCAGGAAAACACTTTTTTTTTTTTCAGTATAAGTCATACTACAGGTTGTTTTTCCCCATGTTTCTGGTTGTTGAATACACTGTGCATCTTAAAAGTATAATTTTGTGGTCAGTCGTGTGCCTTCAGGGTTGTGGAATATGAATGATGGTTGAAATACAATCAGGTGGACCTTGCATTTCACGCGTGGTGAATCAGAAAAAAAGCATTTTGGTATATTAAAAAGTTCTGAAAACAACTGTCTGGAAAAAATAAAATAGAAATTCACTTGGCTACCCTTTACCTTCTGTCACATATTGGAGAAAGGCAGCAAGAAAAAACATCTCATATCTAACAACATATTGTACTACTTTTTTTAGGAACTACTGAATATTTTCAGTATTCTGAAATAATTGGTGTAATGTCTTTTGACAACAAATGTACTGAAATCACAGTCTGAAGGAAATCAAAAGAATTTTGACATACGTCTACGATACAGGGAATTGAGGCTGTTGCTTTTTTAAAATGTTGCCATACCAGAATATGTAGGCTTGTGGTTTATTCTGATTTAGTTGTGTTATTTAACCTCTTTGTTACTCTGAATTTTCTTTTCTTATCTTCAAAATCAAGATGATGGTATCTACTTTGTTGGAGACAAGTTCATTTCCCCCGTTCCCCCCTGCTCCTTCAGTACTGGTATTGGGAATAATTAGTACTAATCTTCTTGTAATGCTATACAACATAATGGGCACATTTTTTTTCCTACATGAAGACATCTTTTACAGTACTAGACAGTTAAGAAAGCCAAAATACTTGTTTTGTCTCCTGCTGTTCAGAGCATGTTGTTTGCTGGAAACTAGTACTTCCATTTTTGAACACATTGATCAGGTGTGCTCTGTGAACATGTAAATGATGAAAGTTAAATCTGTGTGTACCAGTGCCTGTATGCACTCAAGTGCTTTCACTGATGTCTCCGTTACAGAATTGCTGTAATCGTTGGGCTGTGTATTGAGCTCACTTCCATTTCACCATTACGTTAGAAGGCCCAGCATCACCGTTTGTTACTCATTCGTGTATCTACCAACCTAAAAATACTACAGTTAGCAAATCACTTTCAGGAACCCCAGGTGATACTGTTTTATACAATTGGCATTTACTGCCTCATGCACATGCTCGTATTCACACGTAGTCACAACTTATGTACAGATGCACTCATTACAAGCAAAACTTTTTTCTGTTTGCTCAAAAATAATCAAGAACCAAGCAGGAAGATGGTACAGGTAAACTGACTTTCAGGTTTAATATTTTATGCTTTTGGCTCTGTAGAAAAGCTTTTGAAAGGTTTCAGGGAAGAAAATGTTAGTGTTAATCTTAAGAGGAACGTGTGACTCCTTCGGAACCCCTGAGCATCTTGTAAGCACTAGTCAGGATACCAAAAGTATTTTCACAGGCAAAGAGTTTTCATAGTAAAAACTGGCTATCTGGAATGTGTACTTCTTGATAATAATGCAGTTTGCTTTCTTCCTAGGGTAAGGGCTATAGGGGTTACAGTTCTCTCCATCCACCCTCCCACCTGCCCCAGTAGAAGTAGATTTGGATCACAGGCAATCTGAGACCTAGATGAGATGTTCTGGGAAGGTTTGTTAGTAAGAAAGCGTGCTTAAAGCAGTGTTAGCTCCCCCCCCCCCACCCCCCCCCCCCTTAATCAAAGGCTGCACAGAGAAGTGAAATATTAGGGATGTAAAATATAGATGAATTAAAGAGCTCAGTGCTGCTTTTTTCATGAATGTTTATTGCCAGCTGCAGATTATCTGCACTCATAAATTTGGCAACATGGCAAGTTACATTGTCTGACTTTGCGATCACAAGAGGAGAAGGAGGAGTGAAATCATAGGGCTGGTGTAGAGACGGCAGGCAGGACCCTGCTCTTCTGGCACCAGCAGCTTCTTACTTGATGGTGTGCAGGAGGAGAGCAACGAGCAGTGCTGCAGGATGATCTGGGTTTTATGGGGATGGCAGGTTGAGTAAGTCCACATTGTCATACTGCTGAGAAAGAAGTGTGCCTTCCTGAGAAGGAGAAAGAATTACTGCCTGCACTCATGAGAAGTGACTCTTCCTTTCTCCTTATTACCAGGAAGACACTTACAGGGTATAGTGGAAGAAGCCTAGGGAAGAGCAGCAGGAACAATCAAACCTCTGAAGACAGTTGGAAAGATTTGGGGTTGCTTAAAAAGGAGAGGAAATGACCATGGGTATAATCCTGAATCATTTAATCTCTTGAGGAAGAAAAAGGCATAGTCCGTCTTTCACAGATAGATGGGTAGAATAGGAAGCAGAAGGTTTAAATTACAGAAGTGATACAGATTGGACATTACTATCCTTACGGCAAAAAAATTCTACTCAGCTTCACTGGTATAATTTGGTTTGGGAAGATGAGCAAGCCAATATTACAGCAATTCCGTAACAACTTAAGCAGTTGCCTGCTGGGAGTGACGTGGATGTAGCTGATACTTCCTTGGGTCTGAAGCATATGCAGAGTGTCTAAATCCCTTCCAGACTTGTGTTTCTTGATTCTTTGATCCTCACATCTAAGGGTTTGTCAGTTATTTCCACTGAAACAAGGTGAGGGGAGAGGACTGAGTATCTTACTGTCCTTAATGTGTTTGGGATCTGAGGAGAGTGTAGCATTTTTTTCCCCAAAATTTCCTGTATCAGTATGGATTTTCAGGTTACGTTCACATCTCATGCAAATGTTCCCGATGTGTCTGCTTATTCCTGTCATGGGCTCCTGTGTGCTCTTCAGTGATCAGGATACTCCTGTAGCTGGAATTTGGAAGAGCACAAGTTTGCATTTGGAGGATTCTGGGAGGTTCAGCCTCAGCCCACTGAGAGGGGGCAACTTGGAACCCAGTTTTCTACTTTCAGCAGGGTTATGCTGTGGAGTAAGGCTTCCTTTCGAGAGCATATAAAGTCCATGCAAGTCAAGGCCTGAGATCCTGCTGGGTGCTAGAGGTGTGCTTCTCTTGCATCGCATTCAAAGCCTTTTGAGGCTGTCCGCGCACTGTTCATTTACCATTTATCTGGTTTAATGTACTTTGGATTGTGTTTTGGCCAAATACTTTGCAAAACCAAATTGACAACTGGTTTATGTATACAAACTAATTAAAAATAATTTCTTCTTTCAATATGTTATGTCCTGTGGGGGAAGAACAACTGTATCACAGAATCACAGGATGGTAGGGGTTGGAAGGGACCTCTGGAGATCATCTAGTCCCACCCCCCTGCCAGAGCAGGGTCACCCAGAGCAGGCTGCACAGGGCTGCGTCCAGGCGGGGTTTGAACATCTCCAGAGAAGGAGACTCCACGCCCTCCCTGGGCAGCCTGTTACAGTGCTTTGTCACCTGAAAATGTAATTTCAGAATAGTTTTCTCCTTTTGCAGGGATGCTTCCTTTTGCCAGCATTGTCCCTATGTATGTGCAATATTTGTCCCGTACTTTGATGTTTATTTCCTTGTCGTGCAAATCTGACATCTTTGGAAGGAGCTTTGGGATTGTTAAATTTGAAATATTTCATTGTATAAAGTTAACTTCAGTTTAACAGTGTAGGTCTTCTTTGTAAGTTGATTTGACAGCTGAAGGAGGCAGAAATGTAGCGTCTCTGACTTAAAGTGATGACACTAAGAAATGTAAAGAAATGTGCTATTCTCCTGTAAAACTGCTGCTTTTCAAGTCTGCCTGTGAGACAAAACAAAACAAAATGACTGAACTGAAAAGGAATGGAGGAGTAAAATTTCCATCCTTTCAGTAGCTTCACAATAAATTTGTAAGTTTTATAACTAGATTAAATGCTGGTGTGGTGTTTTCAGGTAAACAGGATCCTGTCTCATTACTATACAATGGTATTTTATAATAGCTTGCATGAGAAATCAAAGTTATCTCCCCTGTGTACACAAATAAAAACATGTTTCTTGTCCCTTTTTCTTCTCTTCCCATACGTAGACCTGGAATAATCAGTGAAGACTATCTTTAGAATAAAAGAAGCTTCTTTTTATGCTAGTCAAAGTTCAATCCCTGATTTCTTGTTCACTTAAAGTACTTGGGAAAGCACTGAAATACTTTTTGCCCTTTGATCATAACACACATCTTCCCTTCTCTTTTGTCTTATGCAACACGATTAACGTGTTGAAAAAAATGGATGCTAGCAAGCTGGCAAACGTCCTGAACTTACGTAGATAGTGCCTGGACCTTGCAGATGCACATATGGTAGTAGCTACAGAGTTTGTGTAGCATCGGTTCTTGTTTGACAGCTTGTACATCATATAATTGGCTCCGGTCCCTTGTAGCTTCAGTTTGAAATCTCCTTGCTTTTAAATATTTGTGAGACTTGGGAGAAAATTCTATGTAGTCTTGAGAGCAGCTGAAGATACTTCGAGGTGTCTTTCATCTGTTTACCCAGGGAAAAGTCAGAGGCTTTGCTGGCCTCAGTCGGCTTGGTAGTGACTCTGCTCTGTGATTTGGGAAGCCGCTTCAGCCTCTTCAGAGCTTCTGCTATCCTCCTTATTTTCTTTGCTCTGCGTAAGTTGTCTGCTTCTTTGTAGGTTTTAAGTCATTAATTGCTTTTGAATCCTGTTTTTTCCATGCTTGGATTTATAGGCAGACTTTGTATAGAAATCTGGCCATCTGCAAGACGTCAAATCTCTTTATTCATGCTGTTCAATGTAGTGCCGGAAAAGCTTTTCTTGAGCATCTGGGAGTAGAGTCTATGAGACATCAGGGCTTCAAGGACTCTTTGAGGGAAATTGTCAAGGGGAAAGTCTTCCCAAAATAAAGTTTTCAGTTTTTACATATTTTGCATAAGTGGAGAGTGGGAGCTTTTGTTTGAGAGAACAGACTCTTTGCAAATCAAAATGCTTTTATAAGTCACATGTTGGGCTTCTAAGGGGAATCTGTTGTGACCAGGACCCTGGCATTCTTAAATATAAGTGTACTTAATAGTGGATGGAGTTCTAAACAAACTTTTGAAATCTCTTCAGGCATTTCAGTACCTGTGACTGTACTGATTGTCTTGTAGGTGAGCAATTATTTTTCTACTTTCCAGTGAGAAAATGGAGTTTAAGGATTGTTTATGCTGATCTATTTAAATTTGAGCCCGATTTCATATTGATATTTTTTAATTTCAGAAAATCCTGAGAACCAATGTAGTAATGCTTAATTACTCCAAAATACTGTATTTTAAAAGACATCATGGATTTAGTCTGAGAAAAGCTGCAAGACGATAGTTTAAATGACAGAAGAAAACTATTCTGTTTTCTGTCTCCCGAGTTAAATGAGTAAATAAACTCAAGTCAATATTGTGATAATTTTTCTGAGATTTGAAGGAGTCAGTGAATGACGTAAGTACAGTTGTAATGAAAGAGGCGCCAGACGTCATGCAAGCTTGAAATGTAGCTGATTTTAACTGAGCTTTAATAGAGTAGTTGTGCTCCACCTGCTCCAGCCTGTCTTTCAGGGCGGTTGTAACTACATTTCTGCCTGAGAAAACAATTTTTGTTTCTCCTGTTGGTGTGCACAACTCTCAAGGGAGCATGAGGATCGTGAGGCATGGTGACAGGTGCATAAATAGGGATTTGTTTGCAGGATCCCTGTCCCCTATTACCAGAAGTGTCACTAGGTCAAGGTGTGTGTGTGTTTAAGTTCCCTCTGTATGTTATGGTAAGCAGGTTTGACAACTGAGGCTGCTCTGGAGTGATACTACGAAGCATTTTGAAATGCAGTACTTTAAGTTAGGATTGGCAGAATGTATATGGACACGTGGACTGTTCTTCTCCCCTTTCTCCCATGCCTCAAACTGTTCTTTGTGTTAGCCATGGAGAGCCGGCTTGTTGGGTGTGAGCATATGATCCCACCTCTGTCATATTAGCTGGTTTACAGCATTTCTGCCAACTTTGATGCTAGCCGTCATAGGACACGTGATATCTCAGGTAGCGTGAAGGCCACTAGTAGTACACAGAAGTCATCTTACAGACGTGACTTGGGAGAGGGAGCTCACCTAAGGTCAGAGCTTTGTGTAATATGCCCAGGGCATTTCAGAGGCTGGTGATACCAGGTTTAAAATCAAGCAAGGCCTGATGCTGTATCCTCAGACCACAGCGTGATTAGTAGTGCTATGGGGCCACCTTCTTCCAGACAGAAATCATTACCCAAAATCATCTTTTTTTAATAGAAGCAGTAGGAAATGTATACTTCAAATGATACCAGATCTACAAAGGAGAGTGGGGGGAGGAAGAGAGGGATCCCCCTCCCATCCATGTTGCATTGGGTCACTTCATCTGAACATGTGTATTAACTTTCAAACTCATTAAGTGGATGATTTTTCCTATAGGAGGCCATTTTTTACCTCTAAACAAGCTTTTTCTTCTTACTTTTAAAGGATCTTATGGTTCCATCCAGTTTGGTATTCAAGCCAGTTTCTTGGCAGTCCTTAGTCCTACTACGTGTGGCTTTCCTTTGGGGTTTTTGTTTATTTTTTACTTATCTAAAACGAACATGTGGCTGACATTTTTTTTTAAGTGAGATTTTGTACTAAAGTTGTATGCAAAGTTGTGAGTTTTTCTTTGGCTGAAATAAATGTCTAGAAGCTATTTGACTGAAAAGATAATCAACCTTCTGTAGGGCTCTTCAGATTTAGAATATACTTGTCAGTCTATTTTTCACTGCTTTTATTGTGGGTTTGTTTTGCTGCATCAGTGAATTGTGCTGGATCTGTTGCTAAAGGTTGAAGATGGAATTTTTAGGCTTTCTAATAACTGGAATGGAAGACTTCTTATTTTTAGGTCAAGTCTTTGGCAAAAGCTGATTAGCAGAAGCCTCTTTAATTCTACCTCAGCAAAAAATACATAAGCTTGCAAAAAAAGTCATAACCTCACTTCTGTAATAACTGTGCATACAGTATGAAGTACATGTAAACTGGCAGATAATTAAAATGTTATTCAGGTTTGAAAGTTGCTTTGGGCACTGAAATAGAAATGGGATGAAATCAATTCAGTTGATCCCTGCCGTAGTGTTTCAGTAAATTGTTACGGAAAATATTTTGCTTAATCATTAATGTTGTTTGCACAGGGGAGGATTGACATTTAGTTCATAGGTAAAGGATAATCACTCGGTAATTACCCTATTACTGATTGGTATTAATCATTATATTGTGCAGTCAGTAAACATTTACAGGATTGTTTTGGGTGAACCTGTGTCATTAGTCCATATCCCAAGCAGTAGCCTCATGAATGCTTTGGAGATGGTATTGAAGTTGTTGTGCAGAGTAGTCTTATGGTAATTAAAACCAAACCAAACGAAAACCAAAACCCAACAAAGCAAAACCTTGTGGTTTTGTCATTTGTCGTGCCTGCCTTGACCTGGCTGGCTGGTTAAGGCCATACAAACATGTAACGATGAAATACTCTGCCCAAATACTGAGCATGCAAAGGAACAGGCAATTCAAACTCAGGTGTGCGTTCAGTTGCTTGGAAGCATAACTGTTATTTATCAGTTACGTTTGTGTAATTACTTTAAATCAGTATCCTGTAGTCTTATTCAAAGTCATACTAAGTGAAAATTAATTCCCCCCCCCCCAAAATGAATACCTAGTGCCTCTTCAGAGGAGAACCCTTGAGAATCAGGAGGGAAGGCTTGATACAGATCACGTAATGTTCCTTAATAACAATGTGTCTTTTTCCTCTTAAGGCATCGCTGGCTTCACTCAATGACGGACGACCCTCCAACTACTCATCCACCAGTTGCTCGTAAGTTTATCTGGGAGAACCATAAATTCAATTTGAGTGGCACTCCCGGACAGTACGTACCTTACTCTACTACTCGCAAGAAGATACAAGAGTGGATCCCACCTACAACAGCTAGCAAATAACAACAACAAAAAATGTGACTTGCCTCAGCTTTGGCTTTCAGTGTAAATTGTATTTCACTGGTTTTGTTCAAAATAAAGCCTCCTATAACAGCTGTAGTTTAGTTGATTGAATTGGAGGGAAAACATGGGAAGAGGTAGAGGACAGAATACATGACAGGTCTTAATCTCATCAAGATATTGGGCTTTTTGTCATATTGTCGGTGGCTCTTGTCTTCACATAAGCAGCTCTCGAACTCTTTTTAGCGTGATAACCATTCCTGTGACAATCACTTCTCACATTTGTACCATTCAACAGAATACAAATATAAATTTGAAATACAGGATTCTTATCTCTATCCTATTGTAGTCTCTGCATGGCAAATAACGTACTATTCATGTACTATTTTAGGAAGACATCCCTTTAAATATTTATTAGACAAGTTAGAATAATAAGGCCAATCAAGGATTATAGTTTTTATTCATAAATTCTTTGTGCATGAGTATGCATGCATTGCTGTATTACAGTATGGTACGACAGATAATGTAAAACTTGTAAGGCTACAGTAATCAAATGACATCTCACCCCCTAAGAGAACTCCACCATAAGCAGAGGACCCCTGTCACAAAAATCTTTTTTGTTGCTTCTGTGTTATTGGGATTCATTAGAAGATATTCTCACAAGGTATTGGGATGGGCTGTTTGCCCTGTTGTGACTAGACTTTAAAGGTCTTTGGAAGTTTGAGAATGCACACTTTTTTGGGAGGTAGAGAAATAAAATGTACCAGAACCTATTCTCAAAAATGTGAAGTTTGCAAGTTCACATTTGAAAGAGAGGTGGTTGGGGCTGTGGCTTTTTTCTGTATCTTGCAGTTGGTTGATTTCTTATTCCAGCCTGCTAATATTTTTTAGTAGAGCTGCCATCTCCACGAGGCTTGCTGTATCTGATGGCCTCATCTGTAGATAACTGACGGTGGTGGGATGCCCGCCCAGCCCCTCGCTCACTCCAGCACCTCAACTGGATGAGGGAGAAAATAGAAAGCTCATGGATTGAGATAAAGACGAGGAGACTGCTTGCCAGTTACCATCGTGGGCAAAAGAGACTTGACTTTAATTTATTGCCAATTACAATAGATTTGCAGAGTGAGAAACAAAGGCAAAAAAATGTTAAACACCACCTTCCCTCCCACCCTTCCTCCCAGGCTCAACTTCACGCCTTCATTCCTGACTCCTCTACCTCCCCCGCAGCAGTGCTGGGGAATGGGGGTTGTGGTCAGTCCAAAACAGGTCCTCTCTGCTGCTCCTTCCTTGCATGTTCCCCCCGCTCCGGTGTGGGTCCTCTCCGCGGGCTGCAGTCCTTTGGGGTAAACCTGCTCCAGTGTGGGCTCTCCACAGGCTGTGGTTCCTGTCAGGAAACACCTACCTGCTCTGGCGTGGGCTCCTCCAGGGGCTGCCAGGGAATCTCTGCTCTGGCACCTGCAGCACCTCCTCACCCTCCTGCTCTCACCTTGGTGTTCACGTGACTGCTGCACACTTCTTTTCCCCTCCTCCCTTGCCTGTGCAATGTTTTTGTCCTTTCTTAAATACGCTTTCCCAGAGGCACCACCCTCTTGGCTGCTGGGCTCAGCCGTGCCTGCGGTGGGTCGGTTGGAGCCAGCTGTGTCTGGCACGGGGCAGCCCCGGCTGCTCCTCACAGAGGCCGCCCCTGCAGTTCCCCACTGCCAGCACCTTCACAATTACACCAGTACAGACTTATAAAAATCATTGTTCAAGACAACTAAGAAGGGGTTTGCCTATATTATATACTTGCAATTGCCTGTCAAGAAGAAAAACCTACTTTGCTCCCTAATAGCCACCCCAGTAGCTGGGCTGCAGGCTCTATGCTGGTTTCTTTTTCCTTCTCATCCCCACCTGACTGGGTCGCTTAACCCCCAGTTGCTTCCTTATTAAATCAAATTCTGTGTTAATTCATTATTCAAAGTAGGAGTTTTAGCTTTAATTGCTTTTAAACTAGTTCTAGTCTTTAAATGAATAGGAAGTAGCACTTACTGAGATCTCCTAACCTATCTAATTAAAAAGGATAATGTTACTTAACTTTAAGTCAACAAAAGCACCGAGTACAGATGAAAAGCAATTTCAGACATACTGAGCAGCGTATGTGGAAAGGACTCTTTCAACATTTTCATCC
Source organism: Phoenicopterus ruber ruber (assembly GCA_009819775.1). Taxonomy (NCBI): domain Eukaryota; kingdom Metazoa; phylum Chordata; class Aves; order Phoenicopteriformes; family Phoenicopteridae; genus Phoenicopterus; species Phoenicopterus ruber. The sequence goes on along the minus strand of CM020215.1, from coordinate 51,959,313 downwards.
TGATAGATTATTTGACCTTAAGAACCAAGTTCCCTCAGCACTGTTGAAGAGCTTCATTACTAACACTCATCTATAATTGCCCTATGGGCACAAACCTGGGTAGAGCAATTAATTCCATTAGTGTTAGCCTCTACTTCTTTTAACACGTTTTCTACCTATTTCATTCCTCTTCCTTCTTTGTCCTGTGGATTTTTTAGATTGCAGCCTAAACCCATGTCAGGAGGTACAGTTGGGACTGAGCCTCTGTATTCAGGGGACAGATAGGGATGCAGTAACTCTTCCTACACCTCCTGCGCTGAAGAAAGAGGCCTCAGAGCTGGTTTGTTCTTTTGTTGTCAGCTGGAAGAGGAACGTTGAAGGAGCGAACAGTTTTGAACAGCTTTGTGTACAGCAACACTCCACAGAAAGGCAGGAAAATGGGCTCGTCCTCCTGCCCTGCTGGGCTGAAGCAAGCCTAGGACTCAGTAGCTCGGTTTGGAAAATATCATCAATCCCATTTCTGGAGAGGACAGAAACCCACTCATCCTGCTTTAATCAGCAGGAACCCCAAATGCTGGATTTTAAATGCAGAATTCACTGACATCTCTTGTAACGTTGCTTCTCAAAGGTAGATTGCATAAGGCACGTACATATGCAGAAAAATCGGCGGCCTTCCACAGGGCTCTCCGTAAATGCTTCCGTGATTCAGTCTTTATGAGCAACCACGTTCACTTGTGGAAGTTCACCTTTGCTGATGACATCTGCCTCGGTATCCAGGCTCAGTTGCTTTCTGGTCTAAATGACATTTTAAATGCCAAGCTGGCCGAGTGTCGCAGCAGATGGTGTCTTCAAACCAAGTGCAACTGAAGCACTGACAGGAATATTGCCCTTGCGCTAAATGTGAGTTTTAAAAGAGGCAACTTTGACATGGGAACCGCCTCATTAAGGAGGCAAGTACCTCTTCCAGAAGCAGCAGAGTGCTGAACTCACTTTTTTTTTTAAATTGTGTCTTTAGCAGTAGCTTTCCCCATCCCACGGTCCAGGGCAGCCCTTTGCTGTAGCTGCCTCTGGGCTATCGCTGTGCTGACAGCGCGCTCGGCTCAGCCCCGTGCATTGATGTGGAGCCCTTCCCTCAACAGGGCACTGCATCCTCCCTCGCTGCTGCCTGGGGCTGCGCTCTCTGCCCGATACAGCCAAAGCTGGCCATGAGGCACTAGGCTGGAGAATGACGGAGAAAGTAGCTTCAGGAGACCATCTCCCCATGTGAAGATCCCAGTGACGATAGGTCAATACTGGGGCGTGCAACGCGGCTCCGCAGCACAGGCCCTACGGCAGCTGCATCGCCGGCCACGCGCACCTCCCGTGTGCCGCGTTCAACCCCCGTGCCGAGGCGGCTAGCCTTGCACAGCAGGACACGCTGCCCCGTCCCCATCACCGGGGGTGCTCTTCACCAGCAGAGGGTTTATCAAGACCCTGGTAGACCAACAGCCCAGGTCAAGACCAATGCAGCGTTAAAATAACAAGAATGGGCTCCGTCAACAGGATCCATTGGCAGCATGCCGCTCACTAAGCCTCAGATTTTGACCTGAAGACCCCAAAATTGCCCGGGTCCGGAGCAGGTGGAGGTGCCTTGCAGACGGAGGACCTGTGCTGTAGGTGAGTACAAACAACACTGTTCAATGCTCTCGAGACTTGATATTGGCTGCGATGTTGAAAGCAGCTAATGAACCCGCTGCAGCTCTGTTTGGCAAAATGTTACTTCACCAGATGAGATGGATGGCGGGGCAGCACCAGCATTGCACTGAAGAGTTGCAGCAAAGAGTTAACCATTTCATAACCATTCTGGCTACAGCAAGAGGAGAAATCTTTTGCCAGGCGAGGACATCTAGACCATTTAAGAAAGCTGGAAGGAGAGGGGAGGAGGCCTTGTCCTTCCTGCCCAACCTGTGCTGTACTACTGACTCCTGCACGCTGTGCCCCACCCGGCTCCTCAAGAACATTCAGATACTCACCACCTCGCATTTCTATGTCATATAAGCTCAGGCTTCAATTTTGGGGATGTTTCCTGCTAAGGTTGGTGCTGAGAAGCAGTCTTGAGTGGGAATTACAGAGATGATTGTTTTGGATACAGTTGGAAGTCATCAGCGCAGAAAGCTGGGGTATTTATTTTTCCCAGCTGTGATGCATTCAGAGTGAAACCTTTTGAGTACTAATTCTGTGGGGTTTATTATCCTGCTGGCAACTGAGGAGGAGAGAGGAAACAGATCCTTGCTATGCTAAGAGGTTAAAGCAGCTGCAAGTCTAAAGCTCACTTCACACGGTGTTCGCAAGGGGTGTACAAAGCGGGTACTTCGAGGTGGGGGGAAAGCGGCAGCCTTTCAATGGCACTTCAGGTTCCTCACGCAAATCCCACAGTCAAGGCCGCGTTACGCCAGGGGAAGCCTGTCACAGGGAAGAGATCAGAGCAACGCTTGTCAGCGGGGAGGCCACAGCGGGGGTTTCCTCCCGGAGACCTGCGGGGAGCTTTGAACACCACCCTCCGGTTCCCAAGCAGGGCAGGGCCCACGCGCCGGAGCTAATGGTGGCTCTCGCTTCCAGCCAAATTTCAGCGTGGAGTCCAGGAAGGGCAGCGCTTTGCTGCGCGTGCCGTTCCCGGCTGCCAGCGGGAGCACGGCCGCGCTCAGCCCGCAGAGGATCTCGAAGCCCCTGGAGACTTCCCTTTGCTGAAGAGCCAAACCCAGGTCTGGCATTCCCTTTACTTACATTTTCGAGTCACTTGAACCCACATAACGTCATTTCCAAGACTGACGAATTTTGCAGGTGTTCTTAGCTTTGTTCACATGCGACAAACACAAAGGGCAGAATCAAAGCAGGATTTTGAGAAAAAAGCAGTGTTTTCAAAATTTATATATGTAATAATCACCTATAAGATGGTTTGTTTTTTGAAAAAGCACTTTAAGACTTACATTTATGATTTCCCTCTATGCATTTTACTTAGAGGTTTTGATTCACGATTTTTCTCCTATTAAATATCAACAGAGTAAAAAAAAAAATCAGAGTATGAATACATGTACGCTAAGCAATATGTGTATACACAAATGTGCATAGATACACTTTAGTAGGAAAAAGAAATACCAAATTTAGCATAAAGACTATATTTAGTTGGAAATTTGCATTACAAATTTTCCAACAAACAATGCTAAACTTTCTTTGTCAAATTATGAAGATATGTAATACAAGTTAAAAACCAATATTCAAATCAAAGTTTCTTGCTTGTTAATTAAAATCATGAATCACTTAATTTAGATCAGTTTATCCTGCACTACAAACTTGATAAGGCAGAATAGAGAGATTTTGATGTTGCAACCAAAAATATTTTGTGTGCATAAGAGCGAAAATAAGAGTTACTGGCTAATTTTTAAGTGAGTATTTAGAGCAGGAGCAATGATTACAGGGCAGCTTCACAAATCACTTCCAAAATCTAAATTGTTTTGGAATTTGTTCCCATAAGAAGGATATGCAGCAAACTAAAATTTTAGGAGCTGTCTTTTTCTTTATGTAAATTACCCACCCAAAACTACATTAATAGCTTAGTGTAATTTAATCTCTGTAATAACAACAGCAGTTACAAAATCTATTTAAATAATCTGTACTACTGCTAACATCACTTAAGCAAATTGCAGCTCAAGAGACTTCTGGTTTACATTGATTTACATTGCTAGAATATTGTATCTATTTCTTTCTTTTGTCCGCGGTGTAATTCTTTCCCACTCCTCTGATGGACCACTCAGTTTTTCCCTGTGATATATATTTTAAACATAGTTTTAGGGCAAGTGGTTGTAGGACTATTTTATATCCTTCATAGCCCAAAGGATTTTTAGTTGATAGAATAGCAATCCATCAAAACACAGCCTGAATGTAACAGATGAAGTCTCATGTGGTCGAGCATTCAGACACAGGCCTATTAATAGTTTGTTTTTTGAGGGTAACCATCCGTAAAAATTCAACGAGGCAAAACCAAATTCAGTAATATCTGTCCGTGTGGTGCTTCCCTCGTGTCTTGCAGCGAAACAATGGCCAGAGGAAGAAAGAAAACTGTAAGTGTTTTAATTTGAGACAGCTGTGTTGAAAAAGAAAAGGATTTATTTACCCCGGCTGTTGGGGAGTTCATGGAGCTGCTTTACTTTCCAAAGAAAAAAAGCTAAAAGTGCGAGGTTTTTACAGCACGAGCCTCAGGTACACCTCGCTTGCCCGCAACGCAGCAGCAAGACCATAGTTGGCACAAGTGAGACACTCTTGTTATTTGGCACATCTCACTTGACCTTGAACATCTCAAGTCTGACCTTCAGTCTCCTTGGGACCCAGCCCGGGGTGGCTTGGGCCACTTGCACAAAGCCGCCCTGAGACAGAGACCTCTCCGCCTCTGGCAGGGGACGTCACCTCCGAATCTCAAACTGAGCCTCCTCACTGCGGGTCTGACTCAGGTGCCGACTCCCAGCAGCACTCTTGGCCTTCTGGGTATATCAGAGCTTCGTTTCTGGATGTCTGTGCCCCAGAGAGCCCATTAATAATGTGAATCTATGCAGAAGAGCAAGTCTGAAAATAGAAACAGAAGCCGACGAGGGAGTTGCGCTGTCTTTCTTCTGTTTCGTGGACAGGAGGAGATGCAGGTGACACCGAGAGCTCTGCCCGGCACCTGGCAGTCGTGGTGGCTTCAGAGCTCCCTCCAGCTGGAGTCTGGCCAGGCAGTCGGAAAACACGTCTCTCCATTCAAGGATTTGCAATTTTCTGTGAAAAACTATTAAAATGGAGGAAAAAAACCTGCCACTAAAATGAGCCTGTTACAGATCACAGAGAGGGAGCATATACTTTGAGTCATCAACTCACGTTCATATATTTAACGAGCAAGAAATCAAATCACAAAGAGTAAAGCAAGATTTAGATTTCTTATATTAAAGTGTAAAAATTCAAACTTTTTACTCATTTGCAAAAGGAAGAGTGAGAGGAATATTTGGCTTTTTTCTCTGCCTTAGAAAAAGCTTTCTTCACTAACTCAGTATCAGATGTGAGAGTTAAAGCCCATGGGAGAATCATACAGAGCTGACACCGACTCAGACACTGAGTTGAGATAAAAGCCATAGGCTGCAGGTCAGGACTCAATCTTACGCTGTCTGAAAGAGCTCAGTCTGAAGGTATTCATGCTTTAATTTTTTTTTTTTTAATTATTTTTAGCTATCAGATTAAAATCTACCTGGCTTTCCTTTAACTCCTGCTAATTTGCATTCCCCTCCAGGGGATCTGGTTTCATTTTTATAAATAAGCTTTTTCAGTTTGGGGCTCTCTGTCCTGCAGTGCTGTTACTGCAAATACTAACAGGAAATGTTAATTTGTGTTTTATGAACTTCAAATGATTTCTAATGGACTTCAAATGATGGACTTCAAATAATTTCTGGTGGATTTTTTCTGATGGATTTTTTTCTTCAGAAAATTCCTTACACATCTGTTAGTCTTTGGGCTTTTAAAGCTTGATTTGGCCATTAAAGTTTAGGTTTTGAAAAGCAGAAGAGAAGCCAATGTGTCCTGGCAGAATCAGTTCAAACCGTGCAGTAAATAGCAACGTGTCTTGTGACACATTTGAAAGTACAGAGCTTGAGAGGGCAAAAATTAATTCAGCACCCAACTATTACTTGCTGTAATAAGGGACTTGCTGTAATTAAGGGACTGGACCATCTCTCCTACGGGGAAAGGCTGAGGGAGCTGGGGCTGTTCAGCCTGAGGAAGAGAAGACTGAGAGGGGACCTCATCAATGCTTATAAATATCTCAAGGGTGGGTGTCAAGAGGATGGGACCAAACTCTTTTCAGTGGTGCCCAGCGACAGGACAAGGGGCAATGGGCACAAACTGGAACACGGGAAGTTTCGTCTAAATATGCAGAAAAACTTCTTCACTGTGAGGGTGACAGAGCCCTGGCACAGGCTGCCCAGGGAGGGTGTGGAGTCTCCTTCTCTGGAGATATTCAAACCCGCCTGGACGCAGCCCTGTGCAGCCTGCTAGGTGACCCTGCTCTGGCAGGGGGGTTGGACTAGATGATCTCCAGAGGTCCCTTCCAACCCCTACGATGCTGTGATTCTGTAACCAATTACCAGAGCAGAATGAAGAATTAAAGTAAGCATGGCTTCTTTTTGCACTCATCAAAGTGGGTCGCAAGACTTGCGGTCGGTAGGTGGGTACCCGGCAGCGCGGGGCTGGGGACCCGAGCTGGCTGCAGGCAGCTCTGTGCGTGCACTGCGAAGGGGCTGCTCAGGAGACATCAGCGTCGGCCTCTGCTCAGCACCATGGTGGGGTGCTCCGCTGTCCTGCAGTAATCTATGTTATTTACATCTGTAACAAACAAAACCGAGGCGCAGAGATTAATCCCAAATGTAACATCCAGCTTCGCGTGGTGACTAGGGAACCATATTACCCACTGGACTTGGATCTGCGCACGTTGTCCCTGCTGTGCTCACACAAATCCACAGCAACAACTCCCCTGCAGCGCACACGTGTCGGGAGGTGGCTACCTGGCTCTGCTTACCCTTCATCTCCCGCAGATCTGTCCTCCTGGCAAGGTGCCAGCCGCTCGCTTGGATCCGAACAACCGTTAGAGCATCTATCGACTCTGTGCTAGTAACAGCCTTCACCCCCAGAGCTGGAAAACTTCTCTGAAGCACAGTCACCTCTGCTGCTTGCTACTCAGCACCGCAGCTTACAAAGAAAGGACGGTAAGTAATTGCTGTGTAACCCACACCATAAAGGCCACCTTACAGCTACAACCTTCCCATAGCTACAGGGGGCTGGCGGTGGCCCTATCACCTACCTGTGCTACGGCTGCAGGCTGCTTCTGGCAGCTGAAGAAAAGCACAAACGGGTTTCCAAAAAGCGAACACCAAAACAGCGAACATCTCCATCGCGGCCAAGCACAGACTGGATGCTCCAAACCCAACCTGCAAGCGCAATTCCATACCTGCAAAAGAGAAGCGGTGAGCAGCAATTAATCTGTGCTGGAACACTCGTCAAATTACATTGAGTAAACTTTTTGTTTCTTCTAAAGCCCAAGTGGGTTCTATCTGTACTTGTAGCTCCTATGAGTCGGGATCGTAATTGCTGTTGTTACTCAGCAATAGGAAAAACACAAGCCATAACTGACCGTCCAGGCCTGATTGCGGCAGCAAATCTTTTGCCCGTTTGTCTAACACCACACTGGGCAAAATGAATTCCCTCATGTCACAACACATAATTCTACAGTATAATTAACTTCATGCTCTGCAATTAACAAAATAGTATCTTGATACAGAAACATATCAAGGAAACAAACACCTTTTATCACCACATGCTGCCTAGAATCAAGCGTTTAAAAGTTGCTGTAGACTTGCAGCTGTGCGTTATAATTCATAGGGTCTTTCAGAGAAGATGACATTTTGCAGGCATCTAGGCAGCATCTTTCCTGAGCAGCTTGCCAATGTTAACAAGGAGCTATAAGTGAATTTGTGGACTGTCTTGTCCTCCTTTTTCCTTCCCCTGTGCCTCAATTAAAATAACATTAAAATAAGAATTATCAATTAAAAGAACAAACTCTCCTAAGAGAGACACTAACCTCCTAAATAGGGTTAATAAACACACACCCTTTATACGTACGTATGTTATACAGGGAATATTTGTGCTTATCACTTGAGTCGCTCGAGCCTTTAATTGTCTTTTGGTAGCTATTTAGCTTTGGTATACATTAGTCTATAGAGGACCTAGTCTCACCTCCAGCATTGCCTGGAATTCCCACTTCTCTTCATTTATTCCCCAAAAGCCATGCCACGGTGGGTCAAGAAAGCCCAAGCCCGTGGGGGTGCAGAAGTGTTTTGTCTCTACGTTTTAGTGAAGCCGTTAAGAGCACTGAAAAGCTTTTCACTCGCTGTGCTGGATTGTTCAGGTTTTGCTGGGGAGCCCCACGCTGTCGAGAGCACTGCGGCAATAGCCGGTGAGATCCAGGAGCAACCTCTTCCCTGCTGCTTGGCTTCTCCACAGCAGGACATACTGCTTTTACTGCGATGACTGTAGCGGCAGTGGGACGCTGGCAGCGCAAACAGATTTTGTAGTTGTGTAATCATTCTGAGAGGAAAGCAGGGGGAAATTCTCTGCAGGTAATAGTTCTGCTTCTCTTGAACCAGTTGATGGGCTCATGTTTTATTGCTCTGAGGTGCATCTGTGCATCTTTCCAGCTTCCCTGCAGTTTCCTGCATGCTATCGGCCAACTTCCCTCCTGTCCAAAGCAACTCCCCTGCTGAGCTGCCTCATTCCAGGGGCTAGCACTGAAAGGCTGTGTGCTGCCCCGTCCGTCTTCCCTCATCCACAGCCAAGGGGTTTTGGGCCACCCCTGACCTCCTGCATCAGACTCTGCCCTCCCTTCTCATGCCAGTAGCTGCCTGTCTCTCCCCTTCCCCGTTGAATCCTGCCAGGTTGCCCTTCTGGGTGTTAAGACTGTGCTCATCACCGATGGAACCGAGTGCTTAATGCAATTGCATCAATCCAGTCTAATTAAAGTTGGTCTCATTTTCTTTTCCCAGACACCCTAACTAACAGGAAAGTTGCATGATCGCTTACCAGTATGAAGGAACAGAGAGCAAGAGATGCAGACTTACATTTGGTCCCGCTAGCACATCATTCTTGGCTGTTTTCCAATATGAGTGGCTCTTTTGTTAGCCCACAGAGACTGGAAAGACCTCCCCTTGTTCTCCTAATCTGACAGGCATCCACGAATTGAGCAAAACAGACTAAAGAGCACTTAAAAAACAGAAAGTTGGGGTTTTTTGGTTTGGTGTTGTTTGGGTTTTTTTGGGTTTTTTTGGTTTTTTTTTTTTTTTTAAGTAGGTGTTTGACCAGTTAGTCTCTCCTCCTAGAAATTACTAACTCACATTTATTTCTCAGGGTTGAGTGAAACATCTCAGGTTTGGCTAAAGCATATCTTCTGGCAAAGCATCCTGTCTTGCTCTGTAGAACCGCCTCTCCTTGCTCACGCGTCGTAATGAGCAGTTGCCTCCGCTGTTATAAAGCTGGGCCTAATTTCTAATTGAATTTGTCTGGCTCCAGCTTTCAGCCACTGGATCCTGTTGTTGTCTTTCTCCGCAAGCTGAGAGAAGCGATGACTACCCAGTATTTTCTGCCTGGGAAAGCACTTGTACACTGTAATCAAGTCACCTCTCACTTTTCTTGTTGACAAGCTAAACAGATGGAACCCTCCATCTCTCCATGAAAAGCACTTTTCCCTTCCAATTTTTGTGGTTCTCTACCCTCCCTGATTTTCCGTCTGCCTTTTCAGAACGAGGATTACCTACCATACCAATCCTGTATACAAAGAGTAAAAATCATCTTTCTCCTCCTGCTTACTTTATTCCCCTCATGCCTGCAGCAAGGAGTGAAGGGCGTACTAGACTGGGCTTTTTTTGCTGCAGGATTGCACAGGGAGCTCGCTTTAGGTTGCGCTGAAGGCAGTGGGTGAGCAGGTCCCGTCTGAGAAGCCTGGCTGTGGTTTGGCACTGCGCAGCAACCCGGGCTCCTCCGGCTCCAGTGCCGAGTACTGCTCACCCTGTGCTCCAGACCTACCTTTTACCCTGCCGTTCCCATCTCACCCGTGTCCAGCTCGCTCTCAGACACATCCCTCTAGTTTAAGAGCTGCTGAATTCTATATCTTAGCAAACACTGCGAGGGAGGACATCATCGGACACATCCTTGAGACACAGGGGGAAGAGCCAAATAAAAAAAAAATACATCCATGGGAACTGCTGAATTAGTCAGTTCTTAAACCACTTAGCAAGTGCTTTTCTGACATGGTATATTGCTAACTTTTCATCAGGTTTTACACAGTACGAAATTAAACCCCTTGCAATCATCTAGGTGTGTTACATGTCCACGTTTACCTGTACAAACCTGTAATCTGAAATGATGAAATAAGATTTCTTTGGCAAGCCTCAGAAAAATCACAATAATGGACACTCTGTGCCTATGATTAATTCTTGGAGTGCTGTCACCCCTTGTTGTCTCTACCAGTATTTCTTCCACACTCCCAGTCACTGTTAGGGTATATTTATCTTGGCCAAGCCACAGTAAATTTTATATGCTACCACAACATAAGTATTCTTCGAGTCTCCGGAATTCACTGTACCTTCAAAATCAAGGTCAGTGAAAAAGAAGGATCCTCAGTGAACTCTTCCACCACTCTTGGGGTTCACTGGCACCTAAGCATGCCAGGTTAGTAAAGTTCGTCCCACACATCCTCCTCAGTTACTCATGATCAAAGAACAAATTCTCTCTAATTGATATGAATACATAGTCCTATTTCTTTCCAGCTACCAAATAAAAATATTCAACTGTTCTGTATTATTAGCACTTTCACCATCCAGTTCTGAACCGTCTACTCTCCTGAGATGTTTGGCTCTTTGTGTACTTGTGTATTGACCTTAGCCTCACGGCTGACACGCAAACCTCCTCAGTAGGAACTGCCCGACCTTTGGAGACGATGGTAAGTTAAGTATTTGCATACCTCATTTTTCCACTCGAGGGAACCTGAGGGCTGGGGAATCTGCTCTCTCAGAGGTGCAACAAGGCCGATGACAGCCACAGAGCAGCGTTTGTTCACCACTCATCTTTGATGACTGTTAATCATTTCAACTGACCATAACCTGCTCACAAGCTCATACAGGTTTGATGATCCATCCAAATGATGGATGACTCACACTGCTCTATCTGATAAGGGTAAGTGCTTTTTATCGGGGTACGTGTAGTCAGGGCAGGGGGCTGTTAAGGAAAGATGGAAACTCATGCTCTGCTTTTAGTCTCCTACTGTTCCCAGTTTTCTCCATTTCTACAGACTCAAGAACTATGCTGGGATCACATTCCCTGGTCATCAGGGATGGCCGCCACCCTGATCACCATCGGTTTAAAATTGTACAGACAAATGGGAAATTAGAATTAAAATGAAACAAAAAAAAAAATCAAAGCCAGGATTCTCATTAGATTCTGCTTCCTGTGATACTTCCTGTGATATTAGGTTTCATTTAAAAAGAGGAGGATTTTCCTCTTGCATATGTTTTGTGTTAATTCTTTTAATGAATTTACTTCTGACTGGCATCAGAGAAACTTCAGGGGATTGCGGGTCTATTTTTATTGCATTGCAAGGCTGTAGCAAAGCCAGAATGTAGGAAGCAGCTAATGCTAAAATCACACCTTTTTATATATTTAGTGAGAAATTACCCTGTGGAAGGCTTTGCTGACTGATAGGGGAGTGTGTGCGCTCATTTCACAGGCAGGACCAGGGCTGAAAACCCAGTAAGGCTGCTCCAGGCAGCTGCTGAGCAAGGCATAACGGGTGCCGTCATAAAACTGACAGGGTGGCTTCGCACCAGCCGTAGCTGCGCTCTTAATTTAGCATTTGGTGGCTCTAAAAACGTAGTACTTTTTATAATTGCTTGTCAAAATTCCCCACTGCATTAAAATATCACATTCTATACATCTTACCTGATACGTTAGGCCTTACTTCAGTGGCACAAGCTTTATTTTGATTCATCCTGTCACTGAGAAATTTCCGAAGGAAACCAAATTACGCCGCCCCTTTTTCTGACTGTGATAACTGCTGCGCATTAGGATTTTTTTTATCAATGCCAACACTTCCTGAATCTTTGGCTTCCTAATGTGTGAGCCCACGAAGAATTTGGCACCACCGTAATGCCGGTTTTTGCTTTGAAGGTAGGACGTCCGCTGCTAAGCTTTAACGGAGAACAAGGGTGTGGTGCCAAGCAGAAAAAGTGAGATGTACAGGTACCAAGGATATCCAGTTCCTACAAGTTTTGTAAAAAAAATGACGCCTGGGTAAAGGTGAAAGCATTAATTAATAGCTCGTCAGGAGACAGGGTGTTTCCATGAGCTTCCACAGTCGCCTGCGCTGCCTGGCGTGCCCCTGCGCAGCAGCCCGCGTGCCCCAGCTAGCCCGTAAGCGCGGGCGCGGGCCAGCGCGGCGGCAGGCAGGGGCACAGAGAGCAGGGGGGAATTTAGGGTGTGCGGGGGAAACGGGGCGTGTGATGGGGTCACGTAGGGAGGAAAAAGCCAGAGCTGTTTTGATGGATGCGCGAGGCAACGAGGGCTTCCCTAGTTCCAGCACTTGTGCAACAGTGTTGTATTTACGTGCATTTGGCAGCTGATCTATTGAAAATAATAACCAAACCACGAGGCAAAAGGTTGCCTCATCATCAGTTCTCCATGCTGTCCAAGATCCCACCTATTTTTTCTAATCGGAAAGTTATGGCCTTCTGTGGCTTGACTGAATCCCACTACAGTAGGCACATGGCCTTTCCCTTCTCCTGCCAGCCTACAAGAGTTGAATCAGTTTAAAACATGCTGACATCGACAATTTATTTACATTTGTTCAAAACAAGAAGTCATAGTCTGTTGTGCAGAGTAACTGCTAACAACAACAACAACAAAAGAATCCTTTGTCAAGACACATTATGTATTGAACTTATGGTTCTAGCATTTGATTTACCATTCAACAGCCAAAATACATAACAACAACCTCTGTGATGGGAACTGATTTTCATATGATGGGTTTTATGAAGTAGTAAACATTACGGTACTTGGCTAATTCAACGCAGCCATCCCTGGCGTTCCATTTTCCTCTGCACAGCCCATATACCACTCACAGCATACTGCGCTGAGTTAAAAGACAGGAAAATGACAACTAAATAAAAGTCATCTTTTCAGTGTCTCACTTTTGAGTGCGCTAGTGCTTGCAGTCTTCGATCTGGTCACAGTTTACATTGCTGAGCTTTAAATGGAGATTATCTTGATGAAAGCCTTTTTAAGTCTGAGAGATTCCAATTTTGTATTGAAATACCAGATGTCATCCTGAGATTTAATATAGTCTTTCATTCTAATCGACAGCAGACAAACTGTTTGTTCTGACACCGCACGCTGAAGTTATTTTTTTTCTCCATGCCGTGTGCTAAAGATCACTTTAAAAAACTGTCAGTAGATGCCTGACAGCTTTATTTGTACTTGGTAATTAAGGGGCCCGATTTGATGTCCAAATGGCTCTGGAAAATGTTACATTTCTTTGCCAAATTTTGCTTTATACTCTTATTACTCCTATTGTTTAAAATAGTATTTTCTCTGTTCTGTAGGAAGGGAGCTGGCTCCAGTTATTGGCTGGGGGGGTGTTGAGTGGAGGGGATATTCACGCTACCTATTGTAAGTAAAATTTACCTCATTTGTCTATAAGGAGCCTCCTATAAGCAAGGTATAGGTAAACCAACTTGCCAGCAGCTGAGCGAGGCACCGATCATCTGATGTGTGAATACCACCGAAAAGGTACACGACCAGGGAAAAGCAGAGCAATTCTTCTCCATTCGTTCTGGCCTGCCGTGTTCCCAAGTCCTTGCTGCTGTCAAAAGCAGTCTCGTTACAAGTTCAAAGTGTGACCGTGGTGGTGCTTTACATGCCCCAAGTTATGCCGTATTTATAGTTTCGTGTGGACGTGCACACCTGCTGGACTGTTCAGATGCTACGCCCTGTATGGTAATTGTACCAAGAGAGGATCTGCTCCTCAGAATACCTTCATGTGGAGAAGATATGGTTAGTAGACTGTGAAGGAAGACAGCAAAGGAACATTTCTAAACTGCATTTCTTCTACAGAGGCGGTGGAAAGCGTGCTAAGAAAGACAGCAAGTCATTTCAGGACAGTCTAGCACTGTATGCGTAAGCGCAGAAATCATTTCAACACGTAGTAACTTCAAGCACTTTAGCAAGTGCTTAAGGACTCAAGGATATCATTAAATGCTTTCCTGCGTCACGACGACTATCTGATCACTTAAATAAAATTAAGAATTCGTAAGCTTAGCTAGAATGCAAAACTGAAGTCAAAACCCCGTTTGATAAAAGATCTCCAGCCCAGGCAGGCTTCCAGAGGCCAGGCACGCTCAGCGGCAGCGCAGGTAAGAGAGAGATGCAAAATATTTCCTGGATGCACCAGCGCCGTACCTGAGTTAGCCAACGCCGGGAAAGCTGGGCTCATTTTTACAGCAGCTGGGGGGAGAGTTATGTATCTGTAGAGCAGGTAAAGCCAAATGCCAACGTATTTTTCTATCTTTTAGAAAATCTGCAGGCTCAAACTAGGACGGCAGTTACCGGAATTGCTACAAATGCAGTGTTCTCAGTTCAGTAAGTACATTTAGATAATCTTGTAAGTAGCAGGGTTAGCTACCTGCCATCACACCATGAAAGCATTGGAGGAGAGCATAAATTCTGGCTGAGCTTGTTTCTTTAGCCACGGGATAATGTATTTCCATTAATTCTGGTCTGTTCTACCTGACTGGACTATTTGTTCCTTTTAATAGGTTTTAGTCCTTGAGTTTACTGATGTGCTTCAAAACACATGCTTATGTGGTTTGCTTGGTCTATATTTGCTTTAATAACACTGCTGGATACTGGTACTAATGCCATCACTGTAATAATTTTGATCTCATGCCTGATAATGATGTTGAAATAGTGAATGAATATTGTTGCTACTACTCCTGTATCTTTTCTTTTCTGGGGGAAGTTATCTTTTTAGCATCAACTCTTACATTCCAGTGAGTTCTTCTACTAAGATCTATCTATCTAGATCTTTCTGGCTGTCTGCTGTTCAAATAATCAAAATAGCAATACCGTGACCAGTTATTGAGCCACAATCTTTTTCATACTTGCTTCTCCTTATGACTAGGCTCGAAGTACAAGTTCTATTTTAAATGTGATGCTTATTTAACAAAGTCAGTCTCTTCATCTTGCATTAGCTCAAATGAAATATTCCCATGTAAATTTTCGACTCCCTTGCAACTGCCTATGGAGGCAGAAAAGAAAAGACAGTTTCAAATCTTCGCTGGCCTGAAGCACTTGATTCCAGACTACGAGGCAGTTTGCTAACTCATCTAATTCAACTACGCAAAAGGGTGAGTACGCAATAACCACCTCAAATCATCCACCTGGCAGTAGGTAAAATAGCTATAATGAACAGCATGTGTACAGAGCACATGTCCTGCTCCGTCTAGTCATTTGCAGGATTCAGGCCGTGGATGTCACAGGTTGTCTGAAAAGCGTTAGATGCAAGGAGCCGACTGCATGCGAAGGGGAGCTTGAGATATTATGATGATGGTGTTTGCTGTTTATGCGCACTTCATTAGCTAAGTCGGTCTGGCTAGCACTCCTGGGACTTCTCTGCTTTCCCTGCCGCTTGCTGATGGCCATTTGCCTCCGAGTTCATAGGTGACTGAACACAAACATATGTTTTTGATAGATGATTTGCTTTATGATGACTAAGGAATGCACGAGGCATCTGTACGGAGCTGTTAGAAGCTGCCTGTCCTTCGGTACAGAAAGCGGGGAAGGAATATATTGTAGTATTTCCCTCTTCTGCAGGCAGAGGAAAAGACATAATCTATTAAATTTCTGTTTAAAATATGGCAATTTATTCTAACTTGAGATGCTCCTAGGATCTAACAAGGTCTTAAATTGACTCCCAACATGAGAAGCTTTGTAACTGCCTCAACCAATGCTATCAGCATAATGTCTTGGAATTATGAATCTTTGGACTGCCTTCAGTGGGAACACATGTGTACATTAAATAATACCAGGATTTCGCTTTGTGTGTGTAAAATTATTAGGCAATCAGTAGGAGCAGCAAAAACCAACCGAGTAGCTGTCTGAAAAGCGAGAACATGAAGTGCTCTCTATGATCCTGAACACGACAGCTAAATTCACAGTGAGTTATACCACAATTGTGGTAGAATACTGCTTAGCAAGGACAATCCAATTCTTTTGCTATGTGAATGAGGAATAACACTAAATTTTTACAGTATAATCAAATTCCTAGTATTAATACATATGGAAGCATTCGTACAGGCAGGAACAGGAACAGTTACTTGATCAACATCATGTACCTTCCAGATTTCTAGGAACAAAGGCCACTGTAATAAATACGTATTTTGTAATTGTACCTCTCTTTTCTGAATGACAGCTTCCAGGAAATAGTGACAAGGGCAGTTCTGAACAGAGGATTAACTCAGGTTGCTTAGCGCAGCTTGAAAAGTGTGAATAGCAAGAGAGCTGAAATGTTACCGTAAGATGCAATACTGCACATGATAAAACAAACCCCCTTAATAAATTCAAATTACTGGTGGACCATTTGCCATTGTCATCAAGGCACCTCTGCAGGTGAGACCAGACAACCAGTATGCAGCAGCAGGAGCTGAGGCACGTGTCCACCACATGAGCATCTCAGCAGGAAAACTGCTTTAAAGACGTGCTCCCGCTTCCTTCCCAACTCTCCTGCAACCCCACATGCTTTTTCCTTCAGTTAGGCTGCAGTATTATTACAGCAGTTTAACAAGTTCAGCGTAAGAACTGGACTGACAAAACACTCCAAGGGTAGACACAACGGTAACAACCTCTTATGCTGGTCATGGAAGTGTTTACAGTGGAAATATTGTCCTTGAAAGCAATATTCACTGTCCTGGTATAATTATACCAAATAGCTTGCTTATTGTACCTGTATTTTTTTAAACTAGGATAGCTGCAACAGCAGTGCTCATACTCCTAATTGAACAACTGAGCTAATAAAACTGTGATGTGTATAAAGGTCTCGGGACCTTCTTCCATGCTTATTTTGAAATGTCTCCCTTCTCCTTTCTAACGTGTTACGATTCACACGCTGCAGTACTGGGCATCTCCTCAGACCAACGTGAACTACAGGTGAGGCGGCAGCAGCCCTGGTTGGTCCTCTGCACGCTGGGCACTCCAGTGTTCAAAGCCCTCCTCAAGCCAGGTCTCTTACTATCCACTCACTCAAACTTGGTGACATCCAATGCTTTGGGGCTGAAGCCTGCTCAGGAAACTCCTTCCGCTTCTCTGGCTATTTATGTTGTACACACGAACGAAGCTGTGCATCTCTCCTCCGGTGCCTGCCTAGGATTTGCATTTCCCACGGTGACAGAAGATCACACTATCTCTGCAGAATGGACTGAGCCTAGAACCTGCCCTCTCATTCCGAGTTAGCACCACATCTGGCAACACCCTGACTCGCATGAGAAACACTGAGGTCTGACCAAACGTAGACCGTCGCAACTTTCCTGCTTTAAATCTTACTGTTGAATCAGGTTCAGCTGATTTTAAAAAGTTTAGTTAGTTAATGCTTATATTAGTCCTGAACGTAGGCTGATCTGAAATGGTATAATTTATGTCACTGTAATTTCCTATGTACCTGTAAGAACCACAAAGCACAGATCATTCTTCTACATTTGGTGTGAAGAAAATAACTAGGATGATACTCAAATTTTATTTGTATTTGTGCATATAGCGCTATTTTATTTTTATTATGGGCCTTATGAGCAGACAGCTACTTTCTTTCTTCTATGGACTGTCTCATAGCTTTAAATTGACAGCTCCTGGAGGAGAGAGACAGCATGTGACATGTGTACAGAATCCGAGATTGATAAGGGTATGCTTTCATTCATTATAATGACAAAGAAGGAGTGAAGATTGACAGTTCAATCACTCATTAATAAAGACTTACTCTATTGCCGTTCATGAAAGTATTAGTCAAATTCTAAAACATTTTCAAAAGGATATTATTATATTATTAAAGTTTCATTTAGTACTTTCACCTCATATGACAGTGTAGAAAAATCTCTACCAATAAACAGAATTTTAATTAGTCTGAAAACTACCTCCAAATTACTGATCTTTTTCCTTTTTTTTTAATGTTGGGAAATATCTTTTCTGCTTACAGACTGTTAACAGGTTGCTAAACGTCAGCGGAGCCGAAGGACTAATACACCATTCCTGGCAAGAGAGGATCAAGCTAGGTTATGTTACTTGTAATTTGCCGTGGACAAGAGGTCTCCGACTCCCATTGACTGAATTAAAACATTAACGACAGAGACTAATGACGCAGTCCGCTGCGGAGGACTTGGCAGAGCAGGGTACGAGGCTCGTCTCGCAGAGCAGCTCTGTCCACAGCCCCTTTTCCTGGAGGAGCTGATGCTTCGGTGACGGGAGGTCCACGCTCCTGCGGAGCAGCAGTACACACCGGTCGCTGAGGGAAGCCAACCTTGACCCCGGCTTCTGCAGGCTACCGGGCTGTAGCTTGTGTGCGAGCAGCCTGGACACCCCCGCGGTGGGAATGGGCAGCAGAGCTGCTGTCTCGGGGTACGCGGTACCAGCTCATGGAAGAGAAAGTCACCACATAAACCCAGTCTCAACACGCACGCAGTGTAAAGGAGGCAATCGCACAGTCATGTTAAGTCTTGTCCTCTGTTACAACTATTCCTCTTCCAAGTTCTTCGAGGACTTCTTCAAGCTTTCTCTCCCAAAACAAGATTTAGTTAGATTTGAGCAGTTTCACACCCATTTCTTTCCTTGATTCCATTGCCAAATGGGATTGATTTGTCAGTTGGTCTTCTTGTCTGTCTGTGTTCTGCAATAAGATGGCAATCTCTCATCCCTAAAAAGCTTATAAGGTTTTTTGGCAGTGAAGGAGTCATAATTTTCCACTGTTTGACAGTGAAAATGATTGTTCTCTGTCTCGTGTTGACTGATTAGGTGAAGTGCAGATATAGACAGTCTTGTTATTTTAAAAAAACCCCACCTCTTGCTTCAGCTGATTGGGTGGAGAGAAGGTTTTTGTTCCCATAGCAACATTTGGCATTCCAGCCTGCAAAAATGAGGCTGGCTAGAGGCATTTCAAACGTGCTGCATTTAAAGAGCGGGTTGGGCTCCACAATATGTTTTCGTTTTTGCATCTGACAGAATTATTTAGTAAACACCAGAGAAGCAAAAAGAAAAATCTTTGCATCCCCATACGTGAAACTGGAGCTTTTGTGCTACAGAGCATCGCTTGAACTGCTCTTGGAAAATGCGCACAGCGAAGCAACCTGACAGCGTTACTATCAGTTGTCTGAACAGACACTACAACTTTGAGTAAAAATCAGTCCAAAGCTCAGATGTCACTTTTGTAAGAGTTCTTCTCCTACTTTCAGTGGAGGGAACTGGCTAGTAGGCTGAGGAAGAGTAAAACCTTCACGCTGTAAAGGTTGATCGTGCGGTAGCAGGGGTAATTTTTGTGGGACAAGACAAGGAACATATTAAACTTCAGGACTTTTGGTTCATTTGTGAAATACAGAGCAGACAAAATTTGTAGTAGTCTTTAAGGGAGATGATATAAACTGGCCCTTCCTCCGCCACCTGTTTGTGTTTCACTGGACATACCCACTCACTCAGCACAAATCTTGCTCAGGCAGAATTGGAAGATTTCACGTATTTATCCAAGATGTCACTTAGGGAGGTCCACAGCTCGGACACACAGTACACACCAGCCAGAAGCACAGTGCTTTGGTCCCGGAAAAAAACGATGGCAAGTCACTCAGGAGCACAGAACTGCAAACAAAATGTGCACGTAGAGTCAATGTTACGGTATTTTATGAATTATATTGTTAATATACAGTAATACTTTAATGGGAAATTGAGTCACCTGATTGATTTCAGAAGTTTTGTGGAAGGAAGACACCTCACACCAAAAAATACGAGTGAAAGTCAGAGGAAATACGAAGCAGGCATGGTCATGCTGAATGCTGGTTGCTCTCCAGTTACCCAAGCCTCATCTGAGCTAACCAGCGTGGGCTGGAGTTCCCACCTATCATATTCTGATTCAGTGGCATTATTGCATGGGAGGTAAAGATCTTTGAAGACCAGCAAACTAACATGGCTTTGTCAAAACAAGCTTGAAAATAATTGTACAATATTTGCCAGTCATAATTTTTATTAGAGGGTTTTTGGAGAAAGAAGTAATTTTGTGTACGAGGAAACTGATCAAGGGTCTATTCCTGGAGGTCATGGGTCAATCCCACCAAATCATGCATTGCTTCATGCCCAGACTTCCTCTGAAGATGCCCGGTATTGCACAAGCATGATAAGTGGGCTAAAACTGTAGGAGAAAAGGGGCACACAGGGTGATGTAAGAGTGCGTGTACCGAGGAGGAACACGGAGAGACCTTAGGGCACCAGAAGGGCAGGAGAAAGGGTGAGTACCAAGAGCCATGCAGAGTCACAACAACTGATAAGATCACAAAAAAAAGATAGTGATGGGATGAAAGAGTGGAAACATAAGCAATCCTGTCAGGCATTGGAACAGGCTGCCCAGGGAGGTGGTGGAGTCCCCATCTCTGGGGGTATTCAAAAGGCGTTTAGATGAGGCCCTAAGGGATATGATTTAGTGGGGGACTTGGTAGTGATAGGTTAATGGTTGGACCCGATGATCTTGGAGGTCTCTTCCAACCAGAACAATTCTATGATTCTATGATTCTATGATTCTGATGCCCTGAAGTGATATTATCTCAGACAAGACAAGACAAGTCAGCAAAGTTCATTACTTGCTGCTGGTTGGCCAGATGGCCCTGGAGTTGTATCAAAAATCCCTGCCCACCACATTTCTCTATAGGTCTGGATTCCAAACTTTTCATCTGCCATAAATGCTTATGTTTTCAAAATAAAGGGATGGACTCAAACTTTTATAGCTCCAGAAAAAAATGCAGAGGTCAACAGTGCAAGAAGGAGGCACCAGTATTCCTGCTGTTATGAGAAAACAAATAAAAACCATGTGCTGAGGTGAGTTACTAATACAGCTTTTGAAAGATATGGACATCAGGGTCTGTCTCCAGGGCAAATGGCTCAGCCCCGCATTCTGAGAAGGCAAAAGCTCTGGCCTTGAGGTGAGGAGCCAGATTTCTAACAACCTGTCATTAGAGATCCTGAGGAGGCGGCTCTGTGAGAAACCACGTTTGGCTGCTGACTTTAGATAGTTTCTGGCTCATCGGGAAGGGAAGATTGCTATGAAACCTGTTCCAAGGTTTTGAAGTCTCCTAATGCATAAAAAGCCAAGGTACCAAGGACTGAGGTTTGAGGTACTCTATGAACCCCATACCTGTAAGTTAAGCATTGCAACACCTGAATCTCAGGGTTCCAACTCTCTTTTGATCGTACTCAGAGTGATTCCAGAGCACACGCCTTTTCAAGAGTGTAACTACAGAGAAAACAAACCAAATACCCAGAGCAGATTCCCAAGTGCCTATGGTCCAGGATTATTGCTGATATTCTTATTCTTCTTGATTATCCCATTTCACTTATAGGTAAACTAGTAATTTTATCAAGCTTACACAGTCAACCCTCATGCAAGAAGGACACATGCGCTTCAGTGAGAAATGTGTGGAAGAAAGGAAAGCAGTTTGAGAGTCTGTCACAACCAGGAGTGACAGCAGATACATTAAGAAGGATGTGTCCCGTAGCGTTTTACACTGGGCAGTGGACAAGAGTCAACGGCTGTAGCAGGTAGTATTCTTGGAAATGCCACTGATTTCTGTGAATAGTCATCTACAGTGGCCATGAAAACATCGTATCAGACCTGTAATACAGAAATTTGGACAAAATGAGGAGTTCTTCATTTTCAGGAGACAAGAGAAAGGGAAGAGGCAACCTGAGCAAGTGAATAGAAGCACGACTGAAGCCTGTATGATCAGACCTGAGAGAGAAGTAACAACCAGCACCATGAGACACAAATTAACATGCTAATAGGAGTCCAGCAAGTCTGAGCCCGATAGCCGTCACCTACGATGTCACAACGATTGGTTACCCATAGCCAACATAAAAAACCGCCAGTCACGCAGGTTCCACTCAAGGGACCCCCCTCCATTTTAGCACCTTAATGCAACATTTCGCTGAGTAATACCTTACACCACAAGATCAAAGGCAGCAGCATCTGACTCGGTCTGCATGGCACGGCAAACGTGATGGCCGAGGTTTGATGGCCGAGCACTTGGTGCGGCTCCCCGCTCTCCATGACAGAAGGTTATCAACTCTGTATTAACCTGCCAGCTAATACTCAGTCGCTTCAGCTGAACTGCTCCTGTCAAACTAATTCCAGGTGTAAATGTGATGACAGTTTGCTCTGACTTCTTTGTCTGCTTTTTACTTACTAACTAGCTCGCTGGAGATGAATTTACCATGGGTCGCTATACGCTCACAGGACTGAAGTTTCATGAAAAGTTACGTGAGAGCGTACCAGGATGCAGGGAAAACTTGAAATAATGGGGTGCCCTGAGATAGGCTACATCCTGGCTGAATCTGAAACGCGTGGTCCTGTCCTCCCGAGACGTGACACAACCTGCTGCTCCGTCATCCGGGTTCGGCTGCCGGGCACACAGGCTGAGCCGGGGGGCGCGTGTGTGCAGACGAAACACGCCAAGCAATGATTCATCTCCACACACCGGACAGAAGGAGCCCCGGGTTCTTGCATTTAACATTAATATAGAAAGTATGTTATAATTAGCATTAAATACCTTTCGAGAGCGGATTCTATTTTAACTTGAGAACAGCTTGTAGCTCTGACAGTGTACTACAGCTTGCAGGAAAAGTAAATTGCTCCTGGAATAGGTGTAATTTGCTTTGGGTGAGACTTGCTTCGTTATGGGAAACTGGAGCACTCTGACCACGTACAGAGTGTTTAAGCACGAGACCAGCGTGGTCCGAGTGGCTTCCCACGGCCCGGATCTGGCCGGGGCAACGAAGCCGTCCGGTCCGGCATCTCCCTCCCCCCCAGGAGGGGAAGCAGCGCTCGGCCCTGCCCTGCTCTGCCCCAGACCACCCAACGCTGCACAGCTGGGAAGCAAGCGGCAGCAACGCGGACGGAGCCCCGCACCCTGCTTTCCGTGGGGTGCTGCCGCGGCTCCCCAAAGTGCTATGGGCGCCCACGCAGCGTGACCGAGAGCCTCCCAGAGCCAGGCGCCTGGCTTGGTCCCCGATTCTCCCGGGTCAGGCCACCTCTTCAGCCACGGCTGCCCCAGCCCCGGGCAGCGGGCGGCCGGTCCCGGCGAGGGCGGGGAGGGGGCTGCGGCCGCGCCCCTGCCCGCGGCCGGAGGAAGGAAGGGAGAAGGGGCCGGGCGGCGGGGGCGGGTGGGCCCGGCCCCCCTCGCGGCCGCGCTGCCTCGTGGCGGGCGGCAGCCGTCGCGCCGCCGCTCAGAGTGGGCAGGCGGGCGGCGCGCACGGAGGGCCGCCGCGCCCGCGGGCTGTGGGCACTGCGCCGCCGGGCCGGCCGGGCCGGGGCCGTGCCGTGCCGTGCCGTGCCGGGGCGGGCCGGGGTGTGCGCCCCGGGGCGGCCGCCGCAGCCGCGCTGCCCCCTGCATGGCCGCGCCGTGAGGGGCGGGAGAGCGCGGCGCCGTGGCGGGGAGCCCCCGGCGCTGCCTGCCCAGCATGCTGCGGAAGGTAAGGACCCCGCCGCTGCCCCGCCGGCCGCGGGCGCGCACACCGCAGCGGGGGCCGGGAGCGCGGGGCCGCCGCCGAGCCCCGGGCGCCGCGACCGGGAGTCGAGGCGGGGGGGGGGGGGGGGGCGGTTAGCGGCGTGTCCGCCGGGGCCCCGCCAGGGGGCGCCGCGGCGCCGGGAGCGGCCCCCGCGGGGGGCGGTTGCGCCGGTCAGGGCGGCTGGGGGCCGAGGGCGGCTGCGGGCCGGGGCCGGGGCGGCGGCGGGCGGCGGCGGCAGCGCGGGTGGCGGCGCCCGGCGGCGGGGCGGGCGGCGGGAGCCCGCCGGGCGCTGTCCATGGTGCGGCGGCGGGGGCAGCGGGCGGGCACGGGCGGGCAAACTTTGGCGTCCGCGGCGGGCGGCTCTGGGAGCGGGCCGTTTGCGGGCTGGAGTTGCCATGGATGCCTGCGGCTGGCAGCACGCGCCTTCGGCGAGGGCAGCGCGGGGTGCGGAGGAGCTGGGGTGCGGGGTCTCCCCACAGGCCGCCGCCGCTGGCTGCGAACCCGGCTGGGGCGGGGGAGGCTCGGCCGGCCGGCCGGCGCAGGGGGAGCGCCGAGTGCCTGGAGGCGGCCGGGGCTGCCTGTGGGAGCGAACCGCCGCTCGGTGCGCCTGCCGCGTAGAGGGACCGGGCTCCGTGGCTCGCCCGCCTGCCGCTATTGTTCCTTGCGCGGCAGCAGACGATCCCTTCGCTGTAAAATCTCGGGCAGGGAGAGACTTCGGCGGATGGAGCAGCTCTTCATTTGTACACTAGGCAGAGGCGCTGTTTATTTTGCGTGAAGGCGAACGCAAGACTCTCATGACTGGTGAAAGCGCTGCTAAAAGCTTTAGAAAAATAACCTGAAGGTCTGAGCCGAGGGGAGAGTGGCTACACAGCAGCACCAGACCCCCCTTTGGAGCTGCAACCAAAAGCTATTAAAGTCAGTAGGAATCCTTTCCCTGACATAAGAGGGTGTGCATACAGACCTTCTGGCTCCTATCGCAATTTTCAGTCCTCCTTCCGAAAGGCAAGCTTTCCTTCTAGGTGGACCTGGGCGGCTTCCCATCGTTGCTGGAAACTGGCTGGAACAGGAAAGTGCCAGCGTAGAAGGTGCATTATCAAAAGAATGAATCACCTAACTGCTCGGGCTTCTTGTCCCGCTGTTGTTCCTGTCTCGCTCTCATTTTGTGTTACCTTCCCAAATTTTGTTGTTACCGCTTTAGGCCCGCTAGCCTAAGTGCGGAGTAGCTCAGACAACTGGAGTAGCAAGACATCCCTCAAAATTCGTGATAAAGGGCATGGGAAATCTCTAGCCTCACTGCCTGGTTAGTGAGGTGGTGAGAGCCGGGGGTCCTCTTCAGCGCTTCTGAGCTGCTGATCTGAGCTCCGACGGCTGCGCTTGGTTTGGCACAGCCGGAGCAATGCAGAACAAACAAGGTGATTTAGGATTTCCCTTTGTTCTGGAGAGGAACCCTCCACTTAGGCAGGCTCCGAAAGCCCGGCATTGCTAATCTCTTACAAATATTCCCAGAGCAGTATTTTATACGGTTAGTGCTAATTATTATGTAGTTATTATACAGTTTGGACAGGCTGGGTAAGAGAAAGCTGATTAATTCTATCCTTGCATTGTGAATAATGTGGAACAAATACTTCATTTGAATCTTACCTTCTTCCACTACCCATCATACTCCTTCGCTTACAAGGAGGGGGAGTGCAGAGATGGTCAAGATTTGAAATTAAGGGTTTATTAAAGGTCAAAATGACCTTGAGGATTGTGGATACAAAGTATCCGAGCCTTGTTTCTTTTTCGTACCTAATTCTGCAGCTGCCCAAGGGCTGAATTGGGGCTTGAGGGTTGGTCTACGCTGGCAGCCTGTTCTGTGCTGCACGTTCATGAGCTGCCCATTGTAGACTGACCTCCGCGTGAATTATGGGCCACCTGTGCTAAATTCCTCTGCCGTACACGAGAACTAGAGCGGTGCCAAGAGAAGTTAAACTAAGCTAACTTTAGCTTAAAAATGATAAAATTTGTAATCCCTAATTCTTAGGCAACACCTCAGGGCTAACGAAGGCTGCATGAGCAACCGTCTGAGAAGGGGAATCTCCTTTTAGGCAAAAGGAGAAAGAAATAAAAAGAAACACAATTGCAGCCCTCGCTTTGGATCATGAGCGCCCTGATCCTACTTTAGGGATCCCATTGGGGAGCCTTCCTCACTGAGTTCATGGATCAGGTCCGTAGCATGTCTTGGAAAAACAGTAGTCATGTGGGGAACTAACAGTTAAAATTAATTTCATGCCATGGCTCTCTAGGCTGGAGTATGAAACCTCAGTGTCGACTGCTTTGTCTCCTCTTTATTCTCTGCTGTTCCAGAGGATATTCTGCCATTTGTGACTTAGCATCCCCTTTTTGCTTTTATAACTGTTAGGAAGGGAAGATAAAATAGGGAGAAACCCCTGGTTTTCTATTGTTCTACCTGTTGTGTGATTTTATGGCCAAAGAGAGGAACCCTAACATTTGGGACCTCTCTGACTTTGCTGTCCCTAAACGCAGTTGATGTTTCATTGATTGCTTCAAAAATAAATTAAGCTGGAGAGGACTGGGCCACTGAGACAGAAAGCTGAAATGCTTGCACGGGGTTTAGTATGGGTCAGCAGCTCAGTGTTAAATCCACACTTTCCATTTGGATCAAGTTTTCCAGTGCCATCTGTGCTCATAAAGGAGCAATAAGTAGAAGAGTTGTTTCGGATATCTCAGAAGCATAGTAAAAACCTGGGGTTTGTTGCCAGACCAGATGAAATAATATTCTTGCCCTTTCTTTCGGGGGTGTACTGAATTTCAACTCCAAACTGGAGAAAATGGACCTGTGAGGATGGGTGGAATCAGTGAAATGTTAGTGTCTTGGTGGAGCTGCTGTTGAGTTGGGGGGGGGGGGCGGAATTTCCCAAAGGCGAGCCCTTGGCTCCTCAGGTGAGCTGATCTCTCCGAGGAGCCTGCCTGCTCCCTGCGCGTCAGTCACCGCAACAGGGCAAAGTCCTTCGGGCAGCGGTGACCTGAAGCCAGCAGTAGTACGCAGGTGCTGGCAGTCCTGTGGCTTCACGAGTGACACGGTGATGCTCTGTGCAACCTCCTCTGCACTTTTGCTCACCAGTGCAGAGGTACATCTTAGGCAGACGCCCCTCCGTGCGTTCTTCAGGTCCCTGCTGCAGTCCGTGGAGGAAGGCAGAGCAGCTCGGGCTAAGTGAGGTCTGGCGCTGGATGCATCAGAGCTGTGCGGTAGGGAAGAGAGACCGCCCCGGGGAAGGACACGGCTAGCCTGCTGCCTTCAGGGCTCTCTGCTGAACCTGGAGCCTACCTCAGCAGCTCTTACCAAGTGCTCCTGCTACCGAGCAATTTAGTCCTCCTTGCCTGTCACCCCCTCCCCTCTGTCTGCGCCCTCCAGCTGCATGTGTCCAACGTGTTCTTCACGAAGGGAATGCTTTCTAAAATCCCCTGAGTACCAGTGAGGTCAAGGTTTCCCGATTACCCTAACACTTATTTGAGATGCTTTACAGGAGTTTCATCCTTCCAGAAAGCGTGCCCCCTCTCTTGTCTCTGCACACTCTCTTTTCAGACTTGAGAAACACGATGGCTGTGTGTACAGAGTTTCCTGGCCACCGCTGCTTTTCCTCCCTCTTCAAGCCGTTCCAAGTAGTTAAAGATGACATAGGCGTTTCCAAGTACTTTCTCGCTTGAATGAATACACATTTTTAAGAACACCATTGCGTAGTATCTAGGTGCTGCGGCTGGATGTATAGCTAATGTCAGCGGAGGTTGGTCCAGTTGATTTCACTCCAGGTGAAAGACCTGATTCTTTTTCTTCCATATGCTCCTCACTTTTCACTCAGTTTCTTATTAGTAAGAAAATACTAATGCAAATATAAGCAGGAAGAAAATCCCTGAGGGTTTTTTTTTTCCTGTTTTTACATACTTCCCCCTTCCCAGTCATTCAAATAAAATAGATGATTGGCATTCTAGTTAACAGAGACAAGCTGTCTGTTAGACATTGCAGGAAGGCGGTAACAGAGTTAAGAGAGGAGAGACTACATTTCCAGGCAACGGATGGAAAGCCAGTTCTCCATACCTCAGCATTCTTGTCTCTTTGGACTTGTTTCTCTTTCAGCTTCTCTTGCCAGATGACCTACCTATCTTAATTGACCATATTAGGAGCTAATTTATTCAGCACAGACAGTCCTTCACGAGATCACTGAAGTACATATTAGATATAAATTCTCATTTGTATCTGCATTTATTATCTTTTTGAATATCAGCTCTGTGTATCTTGTTCATTTTCGCCAGGGAAAACAAATTCACATGTCAAATTCTGCTGGAGTTATTTCTTCAGGCAAGATGTACCCACACTTGGAAATCAATGGAAATCAAACACATCGACAAGAAATTAGTATTTAGGGACAACAAAAAGAAGAAATTAGTATGAGCAGAATATACTGAAAATCCTGGCTGGGCTAAATAAAGTGTGTAATGAAGATGAAGCTGTGTGCTACTTCTGTTTTTATTATGTCATTTAATGTTTTTAGGTGTTTTTGGCTCTGAGACTCAGTAATCAGTAGCTACTCTTGTAGGAGGGAACGGGAACAGCCTTGCTTGGTAATGCTCTGCTTAATTCATAAGGTAGTTAGGAGGAACATGTAGACCTTGACAGGTACAGGTCAGTGCTACATCTTGCTATAGATTTTATTCACCAGATGTTTGAGTAGAATGAAAGCTTTATTTTTAACCAAGTTGTCATTGTCTGGTCTTTACAACCTGCTGGGCAAAGCTGTACATACTGAGACAATTTGGGTTAATGGGAGTGGGTGGCACTATAGCTCTGCTGGGGAAAAAAAGTGCCCTTTTGGTATTTTTAGTTGCTCAGAGATTTACTTCAAATAGTATATAGCACTGTCAGTCAAAGACTACATTTCAGGGTTGAGGTAATAATGAGATTTTCCTTATTCAGCTATTTTAGAGGCTCTACTATTTTGGCTACCCTCGGGGAATATAAAATGTGTTACCAGTTAAATCCATGACAACAGATAACTTACTTAAGCATTATATTTAGCCGAGCTAATGTGCAGGCAATTGAACTGCATAAGACAGAGGCCACCCTGGCACGAGGGAGGACTGAATAAATCCTTGCTCCAAACACAGCAAAGCGGGGGGCTCGCATAGGGGTCTCTGGCCTTTGGGAGAAACAGGACAGACAGGCAGTTGGAGATTTCTGCTAGAGCTTGGGCAGGCTGTGACTGTCGGGGGGTTAAGTGGGTTTTAGTGGATTTTTAGTGAATTTAGGTGCCTGGAGGCGTTTAAGTGCCTAAAAGATTACGTGATGTGCGAGTGAGGATTTTGGTGGGACATCAGCGTTGGTTTTGAAGGACTGAAGATAAGTGGATTTCCTGCCTTTACCTCAGGCTACTTGCTAAAGAGTTCATCTTTCCCATCACTACTTCTGCTGTGGGAAAAATGAGATTGAAATGGCTGATGTGCTTTCAGCCATCTTTCTTACTGGTCATATTTTTATCTGCCACCTCTGTTGGTAAGCAGAGAGGAGAGCAAGGCGTCAATGGCACAGGGAGGAAGCATTAGAGAGTGACCAATTGCTCACTGTGTCTGTCAGGAGAAGAACGGGAGACCTCAAATGAAACCGTCAGGCCCCAGGTTCAGAGCAGAAAAATTGTTTAGGCTCCTTGTTTAGCCGTGCAACTCCTTTCCATTGGGTGTTGTGGGGGGCACGAATTTCCATGGGTTCAAAAAACAAGTGGGCAAATTCAGGAAGAATACTTCAAAAGTACAAAATTAACACCGCTGTCTCAGAAAGCCCTTGGCTTGTAGAGCCGCAGCAGCTGGAAAATATTTTGGCGAGCAGCATTACACGATTATTCTGGTCATGAGAGTCTTCCCAAGGCATGTGCTGTTGGCCACTCTTTCAGCCAAGATACAGACATGGATTTACTGTAAGCCGGTATGCTCCTTACAGTCCAGTACCACAGAACTGAGCTTTGTTTTCTCCTGAGGTTGCTTGTGAGATATGGAGCCTATTAGAGTCGTGCTGTTGATTAAGCAGGTCAGCTGAGAAATGTTTTATGAGTCTGCATCATCCCAGAGAACGCGTGCATAGCTTAAGACTGAAGTAGTGGGAAAACAAATGGAGGAAGATTAAGAACTCTTAAGCATGTTGGCTTCATTGAACTAAAAACAGAAGGATTTTTTTGAAGTCATTTCTTGTGTTCGTGACTCCCAGTCGGGGCAATGGTAGGTCAGAGTGGCTGGCTGCACATTTCTCAACAGGCTGCCTGCGCCAGGACCAACATTCCCCGTCCTCATGTTCTGAGCTGGGGACAAAGCAGATTTTAGCACAAAAGACACAAAAAAGGGCAGTTAATATCTTTTCCTTTATATGGCCCCCGCTGCTGGAATGTTGTCCTGGTGAGAAGGCAATAAAATCTTAACTTTTAAAAATAGATATGAAAAAAATCTGCAAAGAGACGTGGGGAAAAAAGGGACAGATGTGTTGATTGACCTTTTTGGTTGTGAGGAGAGGGGGGAAATTTTGCCTCCTTTAACAAAGATGGTTTCCAAGTCTGCCCGGTGATAAAACTGCGATTTCCAAAGGGTTTTTTGTTTTCATTGTTTGGGATACCCCAACCAATGTGCTGGACTGAGTGGCCAAATAAATGGAGTTAATAGATTCACCTTGGTATAAATTCCTGGTAAGCAAGCCATGTGTGACTATATTTTCCTGTCAGCCCTTCCTGCAGTAGTTAGCAGTTAGTGCAAAAATGGATTTCTTCAGTCTGCTGCTTTACCACGTAGCAGAGGTACCTTTAGAAATCGGCATCGATGGTTTGTGTTTTGGTCTCCATGGCCGCCTGTTTCCTCTGAGAGAAGCAGCAAGTCCTGCTCGGGTGAGGATGTGGCCGGTTTGTCCGCCCAGCGCACTAGACAGTAACACCCCTCTTCCAAATAATTCAGATGAGATTGAGCAAATCTGGGTATTTCCTGGACCGACCAGATCATTTGATATTAGATTCTGTGTAGTTTGACGATGGCTGAGGTCTCCTTAAGTTACAATATCCAACTAACCGATGTAGCATCTTGACTGCTTTGTGGTGGGACTTCTAGGCCAAATATCCCAAACGTTTCAGACCAGCAGATTATTGTGAACTGTTAACCCCTGTAAAACTATATTAATAGTTTTTCAGTTGGAAATTGTTACACATTTCTGGTCTGTGCACCATTTTCTGAAGCCTCAGCAATGGTTTGCAAGAAGCGCCAAGCATTCAACGTACCTCCTCCTTGCTGCCTGGGGAGTAATTTCTATCTTCAGAGCGTAAGCGGCACCGACCTGTAGTCCTTGGTATGATGATGCCTCCCCTGAAACAGGGCTTGTGGCTCAGTGGCTTGGGCTTTGGGCTTGGTTAAACAGATACTCTGTTTTCACTGAGCTGTTGGCCTGATGGGTGATTGTTTAGCCAAATTTGTTTGATCTTTTTCTGCTATGTTCTGTCTTGGGCATGTTGTTGGTGAAGAAACCTTTTCTCTCGTTGAAGAGTAAGTAAGACTTTGTGCTGGTTTTGGCTGGGATAGAGTTAATTTTCTTCACAGTAGCTAGTATGGGGCTATGTTTTGGATTTGTGCTGAAAACAATGTTGATAATACAGGGATGTTTCTGTTATTGCTGGGCAGTGCTTACACAGAGTCAAGGCCTTTTCTGCTTCTCACCCCACCCCACCAGCGAGGAGGCTGGGGGTGCACAAGAGGTTGGGAGGGGACACAGCTGGGACAGCTGACCCCAACTGACCAAAGGGTTATTCCATACCATATGGCATCATGTCCAGCATATAAAGCTGGGGGAAGAAGAAGAAATGGGGGGACATTTGGAGTGATGGCGTTTGTCTTCCCAAGTAACCGTTAGGCGTGATGGAGCCCTGCTTTCCTGGAGATGGCTGAACACCTGCCGGCCGATGGGAAGGAGTGAATGAATTCCTTGTTCTGCTTTGCTTGCGCACGTGGCTTTTGCTTTACCTGTTAAACTGTCTTTATCTCAACCCACAAGTTTTCTCACTTTTACCCTTCCGATTCTCTTCCCCATCCCACCTGGGGGGAATGAGCGAGCGGCTGCGTGGTGCTTAGTTGCCGGCTGGGTTTAAACCATGGCAGACTTCAAAAAATCTTTGATAGTCTCCAGTTGTAAGGTGAAAAATGGCTAGGGCTCACCTTTTCTGCCCTACTACAATATCTGCGTGTGCCCTGACGGATCTCATGTGGCTTCGGGACCTACAAAATGAGGACACTGGCTCTTTGGTCACTGGTTTCCTGCTTCTGAACAACTGATCTTAAGTGCTTGTATTTAATGTAGTGGAGCCTGACCTTGAATGCCAGAAGCCATTATAAAAGGAAATGCTTCACTGGCCCATATTATTTTTGTCAAAGCTGTTTTTAATAGAAAGTAGGGGTTTGATTTAAAAAAAAAAAAAAAAACAAAAAACCAGAAAATTTATTTCTGCTGAAAATACTGTTTTTTCCCTGAAAAACTAACCTCTAGTTGAAAAAATGGCTTAAAGCTTTTTATTCTCAATGGGAAGTCAAAATCTTTTCCAGAAGGGGAAAATACATATTTTTTTTCCCAACAGCATTATAGTATTAATGCTTGCTAGTTTGATTCAGATATTCTACTGTTTTTGTAAATAAGTTAGTCTTTACATCTCATTTTTCTTTTCTTTTTTTTAATTATTGTTCATCTTGGACATTTGCTAGCATATAATTATTCATACCAGTAATTGAATTTGCAAATCTCCTAGTAGTTCTCCATCCTTTTCAGATGCTCTAAAAACTGTTCTATTACATGTTCTCTTTGTCTTTTTGTCTTTTCCAGCTTATTTGTGGCCAGATGAATAAACACACTTTTTAATGCATTTCAATTATCTTGCTTTTTGTCAAGATATATTTTCAGGTAACACAATTAATTAAAACTCCATTAACCGTTTAAAAAGGATATATCCCCTAGTGGCAGTCCTTTGGTACTGGCCTACTTGAGTTAATGAGTGCGAATGGATGTATGATACATATTGACTTGCTCAGAAATAAAGGGAGATTTTTGTCCTTTTTCTTGCTCCTTGATGTATAAAGGAAGCCTGAAGAGATACTCTTTCCATTGCTTTTTACCATTTAGATTCAGTCTGTTTGGGTCTTCCTGAGAGTTAGATTGCAGGGCTATTGTATTATATTATATTATATTATATTATATTATATTATATTATATTATATTATATTATATTTTAGTCTAGTCTAGTCTAGTCTAGTCTATTTTTTTTTGGTTTATGTCGTTGAAAACAGGGCTGGTTGTACAGACTTGGGATGCCTTCTCAGCAAACGGATTCCCTCTGACCTTTAGTAAGAAAGAATTAGGACAACTTTTCTAAGCTTCTTGCTATTTGCATCCACTCTCAGCAAAGGTGTAACCGCGTCCAGCCTTGCAGCCAAGCTGTGCCCAGCCTCAGAGGCTTTTTTCCTTCTGCTGCCAGACCGACCCGTTCCCATCCCCTGCCGTTCCCTTCCCACCGGAGCAGCCAGTCGCTGAGGATGCTTGTTCGGGCCGCGGGACAGCTCAGGTAGACCGAGTTGTTTTTCCGAACTGGTTTGCGACACAAAGAAAGCTTTTCAGAGAGGGCTGCTTTCGCCGCCGCTTGCTGCTGCCAAGTCAGCTACTGGTCCAGGCAAACTGGGCTTTTGTGGCTTGCGGAGCACCTGCACGGGAAGGCTTTTTGCAGCTGAGCACAGAGACTACCTTGATGAGGGAAGAGAGGAGGAAAAGGGTCATTCTTCAGAGTGGTAAGTGTTATATTACGTTAATAAAGTTTGATCTTTATTATTACTGGGGAGAAGTGTAACCAGAGAGCTTTCTAGGCTGTAACCCCGAGTGCCGTCACTGCAGAAACTATGTGGACTGAGTTGAGGTATGCGGAACAAAATGTCCCCCGCTTTGGGTGGTAATAGAACCCACAGTTTCCTGACAGTTATTTATTGTTCCTCCTTTCTATATGTGATCCAAAGGGGTTTTTTATCCAAGAGGGTTTTATAACTTAGTGCTACAACAGGTGACTTCTTTTAACTACCATTTTCAGATCCTAAAAAGTAGGAGCGCAGCTTTAGCAAGCAAGAATGTGTATCTACATACATAATACTCTGGTAATTCACACACGTTGGGAGAAAAATAACACATTTGTATCTTAATAGCCTGGTGTACCTGTTCTAGAGGTGGGAGTGAGTAGCCAAGACTTTTGTACTTGCCGCTTCTGCTGCCAGACTCTACAGAAATTGGAATAATTCAAGAAAAAGATGAAGTTACTTTTATTCAATACTTCTCTTACAGAAATACGGCAATGGTGGAGAAGAAAGGAATTTCGAATCACTGCTGGTGGATAGTAATCTAATGTAAATCCCCAGGCAGGTTAAGTTAATGTATTCTCGGCGTGGTGCCCAGAGTAGGATGGGGGGGGGAGGAATGGGAAGGGATGAATCAGCTCTGATGTTTTGCAAGATCCTGCCTTCTAGTTCAATATTGTCTTGTTTTCTTTGCCTGAATTTATTCCTGACAGGTGGTGACAGAATGTTTTCATTAAAGAAAGGCGGATACCTTCCTAGAATCACAGAAATCATATAAAGTCTCCTGTGGCAAACTAGTATTCAGACTTACAAGTGGCCGGATTCTCTTCACCGGTTCTTTAGAGCTTTGAAGTTCCTCATGGCTGCCTAACATCCCTTTTTTCTGGGCCCCATTATCCAGCAGCACAAGGACGAGGGCACACAGGCTGTATCGCTCGCTGCCTGCCCCTGCCCAGAGGGAGAACGGCTGCCTGCAGGAGGCCTGGGCGGCCGCAGCGGGGTTGAGCCTTTTCCCTACGCAGCCCTCACGCAGTGCTCTGGCAAGCTGGGTGTAGAAAGCAGTCCCGTAACAATGCCGCTGTAAGAATAATTTTTCTTATAGAATTAATTATTCTTATAATTATTCTTATAGAATAACAATGTGCGCTCGCAGCCCAGAAGGCAAACTGTACCCTGGGCTGCATCAAAAGCAGCGTGGCCAGCAGGTCGAGGGAGGGGATTCTGCCCCTCCACTCCGCTCTGGTGAGACCCTACCTGGAGTACTGCGTCCAGCTCTGGGGCCCCCAACACAAGAAGGACATGGACCTGCTGGAGCAGGTCCAGAGGACGGCCACAAAACTGATCAGAGGGCTGGAGCACCTCTCCTATGAAGACAGGCTGAGAGAGTTGGGGTTGCTCATCCTGGAGAAGAGAAGGCTCCAGGGAGACCTTATTGCAGCCTTTCAGTACTTGAAGGGGGCTTGCAGGAAAGATGGGGAAAAACTTTTTAGCAGGGCCTGTAGTGATAGGACAAGGGGTGATGGTTTTAAACTAAAGGAGGGGAGATTTAGACTAGATATAAGGAAGAAGTTTTTCACAATGAGGGTGGTGAAGCACTGGAACAGGTTGCCCAGAGAGGTGGTAGATGCCCCATCCCTGGAAAAATTCAAGGTCAGGCTGGATGGGGCTCTGGGCAACCTGATCTTGTTGAGGATGTCCCTGCTCACTGCAGGGGGGTTGGACTAGATGACCTTTAAAGGTGCCTTCCAACCCAAACTATTCTATGATTCTATAATAACACATGTTACTACAGCTTGCAAAGGGTGCTTGTGCCTCCTTTGTAAGTAGCTGGTGGAGCCAGGGTAGATCCTGATGCTCAGGGAACAAACATGTGAAGTTTGAATCTCAACTGTCCGGGTGGGATAGCTGTGCCTCACCTCGTATGTCCTCGAGAGCTGGTTGCTCCAGTTTGTTGGAGCCTGTGCCGCCTGCTCTGGTTTCCCAGTTGTGGTTCCCCAGTGAATTTAAATGAGATTGTGGGTCGCTGCCAGGCTGCAGCACCACGGGGACAGAGGAGAACGGGACCGTCCGTACCTCAGCAGGGTGGACAGTCAACCAGACAGCTACTGTTTCCAGCTTCAGGGACAGGGACTGTGTGTGGACCAGGTCTCCACGTATAGAGCAGGGAAGGAGAGGAAGAGGAGCTGCCTGATGAGCCAAGCGCTGTCATCATGAGTCTTAGCAAAGCCGAGCGTGCTGGAGGCGGTTTTTAATTGCTGGTTCTGGTGTGCTGAACCGCCACCTCCAGAATCGCCTGCCTGTAACAAGTGCCCAGGTGTTCAGGCTGGGTTTACTGTTCTCTATGGTAACTAAATTTAGGCAGAATATAATTTAGAAATGAAAGACACAAATCAGTAAATCAGAGGGAAACATGGCATTGAATCAAATGAGGAAAAAGTA
This sequence comes from Phoenicopterus ruber ruber, assembly GCA_009819775.1. Classification (NCBI taxonomy): domain Eukaryota; kingdom Metazoa; phylum Chordata; class Aves; order Phoenicopteriformes; family Phoenicopteridae; genus Phoenicopterus; species Phoenicopterus ruber. Next base: position 51,923,604 of record CM020215.1, on the reverse strand, counting down.
ATACTTTCCCCAAGCTAAATAACAACCAGTTTATTTGTTCCTTGCTTCTGGAGCCCATTTTGATTTCATAAGCACGTTGTCTTCCTTGGCACTGCCGCTGTAGGGATTTTGAAAGTACATGTGTGTTCCCAAATTTTTGCTGTGCCCGAGATCGGCATTGTTAACTTTACTCATCTGAGTGTTTGGTTCAGTCCCTGGGGCCTACACAGTGATTAGCTTTGGTTCTCCCACGGGGCAGATTTTGGCAAACAGCTTTAGAGATGCTAGTAGGGGGTGGTGGAAGGGGAGAGGTACTCACCATAGGACTAAGCGTGCATTAAAAACTTATTGCCTTGATGTACCTTAATGCTTGTATAGTTTTAGGACTTCTCATCTTCACAGTGCTTATAAGCATTAACGAATCCTCATGCCACCACTATAAAGTGACATAGATATGTATTATCACTATATTAGATGAGAGGGCAAGAGAGAAAATTTTCTTGTGTAAGACTCACCAAAGAAGCCAAGGGGAAAACCAGTAGTTTTAAATGACTGTCTTTTCCAAGACAACTAGAATTTGTATTTCAAAGTCACCGCGTTGTAAAAGCATACACTTGTGTAGGCACATGCATCAGTGCTCTCCTGAATAAAGAAATGTTCCTAAACTAGCGCTTGGGAAACCAGTGCAGCTTTGAAATAGCTGAAGGATTCTGCAGGGAAGAGCTGTCAGGTTTTTATATCTGTTATCGAGCTTACGAAGGGTTTTCATCCTAATAGGTTTTCAGATTAGAGCTTGTTTAGCAATTTCAGGCTTTTCTCATGTCCTCCTTTCCCGTACCCCAGTTTGAAAAGGGGGGTGGAGGAGATGGAGAGGGAAAGCACCTCCAGAATATGTGCGGAGTGGTGCTTGGGTCACCGGGCAGCGGATGGGAGGGGAGAGAGCGGCTGAAGGAGGTGGCTCGGGGCTGGGGATGCCTGGCAGGGCTGTGGTAGTGAAACTCCAGCTAAGGAGGAGGCATTGCTGGGACCTTCAGAGGCTCTTCTGCTAGTTCTGCTGGAGCATCCTTGGCTGGGTGCTGTAGGTCCTGGGCTTTGTCTGCTCCTACTGCCTGTTGCTGTCATCCTTTTGTAGCCAAAGCCTTTTCAGTGTAGTTCCACCCTTGCTGCATCCACCTCCTCCCATCTGTATTTGTTCTCTGCTCCTAGCAGCTCCTTGGCAACCTGCCGCACGAGATATAATCTGCAGCCTCACTTAGAGAATTACTCTACTCTGACCTCCTCTGTATTGCAGACTACTTTTGCTTCATAAGGCTTAATCCTGCAAAGAGCTAAACTCAACTCAAACTAAGCACCCTTAGCTGGGACTGTCTTCCCACAGGTGGATTTATGGTTAAGAGCAGCACATGTGGAAGTACATTGACCACTACAGGGTAGAAATCAGTATGATGAATTAAATTTTTCAAGTGAAGTCTGTAAACTAATTCTAGCTGTATAAAATCACTTTTTTGGGGGGAGGATCTTTTTTCACAAGTAAAAAGCTAAGGTAAAAATGAAAGCCTATTTCAGTATTATTGATTTTAAAACACCATAATGTGTTTCTTTTACAGGTAGCACTAATGTTTTCTGATCAGTGATCACTGAACATCATTCAAGATTTTTTTTTTTTTATATATATATATATAGCATAAATCTAGAGGTGATTTGGGAGTAATATCTTGTAAGACAAATACTTAGGTAAAGCGAAGAACTAGGACACAGATAATTATGTTTCTGACCAAATTAAGTTTCTGCATACTGAAATATCCATGAAGCAACCCTTCTGAGGCATTTTAAATGGCATAAAACTCACCAGCTGTATCCCTGCTGATTCTAATGCCCGTTGCAACCTGCGTGCTCTGAGCACGACAGCCTGACACTGTGACTTGCTCACAGAAAGGCTGACCGGGTTCATTTGCTCACAATAACGTCATTTCAGAAGCTGTAAAGGCCATCTTTTTTCTGCACCTTGGGTTGCTCCGCGATAACCTCTTTATTTTCTGTCCTCCTTCGAAGGAGGTGCTCCCGTAGACACCGCCTCCCCCCTTCGATCGCACTGCTGTCCTCTTGGGGACCATCTACCAGTGCCGCCTCCTTGTCCTGCCCCGGCAGGCTCTGCAGCTCCAGCTTGCCTTAGCCCTGGTCCCCGTCTCCTCCTGTGTGACCTTTGGGTAGCTCTTCCCGGTTCCCTCACGGCTACTCTGTTGTCCCCTTCTCCGGTTCTCGGTGCTGCCCCGTCTTTTCTGCAGTCAGTGGGCTGAGGCGGGTACCAGATGTTTCCTTTTGCTGAATCCCACTTCTTTCCCGAAAGACCCCTCAGAGCCAGCGCCTTAGCACGGCGTTGCCCTGTGACTAGTACTGTGTGTACAGGCCTCTCTCAGCTATCTTTCTTACACTGTTAGGATGCTTTTCAGATAATGAGGTACGAAAGAATGACACAACTTACTCCAAGAGCTGGATTAGATTCCTGTATCACCTGTAAACTTGTCTTCCTGAAAACAGAGCAGAAGCTGATGTCCCCATTTTCACTAATGCTATATTTTGAGAATTTTTCTGTTAGCCGGTGGGACACGCTGCTACCCGGGAACCAGGCTCCTGTGATGCTTTGGCAGTTGTGAACCTCCCTGTACACTCCGTGGGCTCTTCCCAAGAAGATGAACTAATTGATTAGTAAAGCGTTCAGTTTCCCCCTAGACTTTGATTGTGTGTTGTGTGGGTTTTGTTTCCCCTTTCCGGAATGCCAGGCAGATACTGGGAATGGTGATTAGTGAGTCTGATGCCTCGGTAGTGTTGTTTGAGGTAAACACATGGGAATTAATTCATTCTGAGGACTTCTGCGTAGTCCGACACCAGTATGTAAAAAAGGGGTATGTGAAGTCATATGCTGAGCTCGCTCCGTTTAAGTATCCTGCATTGCTACAACAGACTAAGAATCAGTATCTGCATGTCACATTTTTTGTAGTACTAGTTTAAACTAATTGAGCTGTGTATGATTTGCCTTCTGGACTCTCACTCCTACTAAAAACAACTGACGATCATTGCCAGTGTAAGTTAGACATGAGTAAAACGCTGTTTAGCTGAACAGCTTGAATAACGTAACAAATGGTGCCATTTTGCATGCCTGTTCAGAGCGCAGAAAATCAATCTGCTTCCAAAGCTGGCGCCCTGCCGCTTGATTTGGGGGTTTCTAGCAGTTTCAGACCTAAAGCCCAGTTTACCTTAGAGTTAGCAGAATCACGCCGTCCAGTCATGAGCATGTAAACTGCACAGATTATGTTTGGGAATTACATTGTGGAAATACAGATGGGTCTGTTTAATGAGGTACAAACCCTGTTTTGCATGAAATGTATAAACCTCAATTATCCATACGCCACAAGGGACAAAGGATAATTTTGGTAATCAAGCTTTCAGAAAATGGCAGGAATATTCAATATGATAAGCATTAAGAATCATGACCTCATCTGGGATAACACAAGGCTTGGATAATTGAAGTGCTTCTGCATTGGATTCGAAGAGTGTAATAGTGTTTGATGTTTGGGCTTCAGTTCAGTAACTGCTGTAAGTATCCAACTCGAAAAGATCCATAAGACCCAAGCAGGTCCAAGTGCTTCGCACTGCCACTGGTCGTCTTTGAATAGCTATTGCTGGGGACAGAAAAGGAGAATTTGCTAGTCTGCTTCTCAAAGAAAGCCAATGTGTCATTTTTACATAGTTAGTGTATTTGCTGACTCAGAAAAAAAATAGTGGGCTTAATTTTCTGTGAAAGTTGTATTTTAAAGAGAAATTCTTTTCTTTCTGTTAAGGTTTGAAGCTCAGAATGTTTTGGAATATTTTTCCTGCTCATTTAGAGTAAATCCCACTTCATTTGAATTAATTACTGCTCCTATGGTGATATTTGAAATAAAGACAGTTTTGGATGCTCAAAAGAGGGAAAAAAAGACTAAAACTCATCATATGAGTCTGACTGATAGAATCTTATTAACTCTGCATGCTGATGTTCACAAGTTCCTCCATCCTGCTGCCTCCCACTATCGCTGCCTTTTGGTTTTTAAATGCATGTAGGGTTTTTCAGACAACTCCAGTAGAAGCAAGCTTCCCATTACCTTACCAGAGTGGTAGGGATCAACTCAAAATTGTCTGAGTCGCTACACGCTGCAGAGATCTATGTTTACTCTTGGTATGAATTAGCATATTCTCCTGGTTGAAATCCTAGTACGTTTATAGTAAATGAGGACATCCTAATGTTTATATGGGTGGACCGTTTTGGTGGCTCTCCAGCTGTTTTACTTGACTGCTTTGCATTCTGCCAGACTGTGCGTAAGTGTGTCTTCTGCTCCACTGGCAGAACGAATAGATGAATCCAAACAGACAGAGATGCATGAATGAATGGATGTTGTTTGTCTGTTGAGATGCAGCCTGGGTCAATTCACTGGCAATTGCACGTCCTGAAATCAGTCTGTAGCCGACACTGCTTTTTTATTCCGCCGTGCAGTGTGCTTGGAAAGGGGTCTGCCGCCCGTCCATCGTCTCACTGGCTTTTTGAACACTTTAATCCATCGGCTGAAAGGATGCCAGTGTGAGGTCACTACCGGGATGTAATGCTAAATCAAAAGCACCTGTAAGGAAGAAAATGTCTAAGGCTAGGCTCAGGTAGTTCTGCTGTCTGTCCTTAATGTGTTCTTCTGCATAGCAAGTGGTAGCTGGAGGTGGGCAAGCTGTACTTTGCAGCAGAGACTGCAAAAATAACAGGACCTTGCATGTTCATAGTAAAGAGCTGCCTGAAAGCTGAGGAGTTCTTTGCAGTGCAGGAGACCAGCTGGATACAGAAGATGAAGGGGGACCTGAACTCATGGCCTTGCTGTTTTGAGATCCGTTGAGCTCCTACATGACAACCCCGCAGAAGGTTCTTCAGTTGGCGAGCATTTATCTTCTGACCCATTTCTTTTCCTTGTGCTATGAATAACTGGCACTGTACACCGACACACAACCAGCATCTCATTCTCTGTGTGTGCACAGGATATTTGGCAGATGTGGGCTGTTCACTAGGGTCCTTATCGTTGTGTTTGAGAAGATTTGTTCAGAATCACAGTCTTGCACTCTTCTCTCCCAGATTGCCATCATCTCCTGCCTTCTTATACCTGGCTTTACGTCCCTTTTGCCATTCATTTAAAATGGTGCCTGCTTGACCGTGTTGTTTTACAACAGCAAATCAATAGTCACAAGGAATCTCTGTAGTTCATTTTCCCATAACCACCATTCGTTTGCTGTGACTCCACTTGCTCTTGCCCTGCTTGCAAGCCTCCTTTCCCAAACTCTCTGCCAGTCTTGTCCTGCACATTAGATGAGAAACAGAAAATTACTTCTTAGAAGTGTCTTTGTTGGCTGTTAATGTGGCACAGAAAAAGAGTAGAATCTTTATGGTATTACATGCCAGAGGACAGTCAGTTGTACAAAGTGGGGGTGTGTTACACACAAAAACGTACATTTGAAATAGGAGGTACAGCGCTTGACTAAAAGTATGCAAGACATTTTGTTTTTCAGGACAAAACTTAGCAATTTAAGAGTAAATAATATATGTGAAAGTACATATGCCAATGATGTTAACCCTCACTACATCACTGACATTTCTGTAGGATGACTTTATACAGTTAATTTCAGTGGGAACTCTGTGTATTCTTGGAGAGTATAGAAAATGTCAGGGAAAATATTGCGAGGTAAAGTTTCAAAGCAGTGCCACCTTATGGTTCATTTCAGAATGGGAACGCGTGGCCTCCCACCCATGCAAAACGTTGTGTGTATCTGGCTGGGCTGTCTTAACTTTCTTAACTGGTCATCTTCTGTGTTTCTGATCACAGGGGTCAGTGATGGCCTATACCTATCACTGTCAGGACTAATTGCTGAGAAACAAATGCAATTATTCGCCTGCTTCTCAAAGAAGAGCCGTTCCCTCTGTACAATTAACCATCCCATTGCTCACATGGGCAAAAAATCCCGCCCCACGTCCTTCCCTCCCAGACTGCTTGCAGAGGTGCACGTGCAATTACTGTCCAGGGCTCCCATTTCTACTGAGACGTTGTGCTCCAACCCAATGTCATAATGTATAATCTTGATAGCCGCAGCCCATATTCATCATACCTACCCCCGCAGTCCTGTCGTTCACACCAAGGTAAGTGATCGCTGACTGGCCAAGAGCAGGAGGAAACGCTTTGAAGTTCTGCAGCGCTGTTGCTCACCTAGATCCCTGATCCCTACGCAGGATGGGTTTCATGGGCCTGGATGTGACCCTGCACCCAGGGAAGATGACCTTAGAAAAATCCTTGCAGAAGAAACTGGTCTTCTCAGCCTCTTCCTGCTCTTGTTCCAGGTTCTGGCAGGACTAGCTGCTGCCTGGATGCCAGAGCTTGTCAGAGCTGCTTGGTTGTGTGGCGGCACTGAATTCCCTGAGAAGTCAATTACATATTGACGTATGCTCATGTGTTGATTACAGCTACTGGTGCAGCTTGGAGACCTCTCTTGTCTGCAGTGGCCGTAACAGTTTGCAAATAATTCTGGTTAGCCTGTGAGAGAAGGGTCACTGAATTATAGGAGAAAAATCCTGGGGATACTTTAATTAAATCCTAGGTTTAAAAGTAGCAGTTTCTTCCAACAACCGCAATGCCTAAGTCCCAGAAGTGGGATTAAGGAAGATGGGATTCCTTGCTACCCTGCTGAATGCGGAGGAAATCCATTTCTCGTGGAAATTGCTGTTTGAACTGGAATGAGAAGTGGCACAGGGATGGATGTGGCAGGAGTAGCTGGAACTTACGTTAAGCCATTACTGCACTGTTGCTCAGGGCAATTTATACAACTGTCACCACTGCCATCCTCAGTGTCGACCCGCCACCGGTTGCAATGGGGGTAAAATAAAATAGGAGCCACCAGTTAGGCTTCAACTCTTTCTGTTGGACTAGTTTATTCATGTACAGCCCTTTCTTCTTCCTTTTAGGCACATAGACACTACACAGCAGCTTTACCGAACATTGTGCAGAGATGGCCAGCCCGCACAACTGCAAAATTCCCCCAGATTCCAGCAGCAGTCGCATTTATTGTGGAAGACAGTAATGCTTATTAATGAAAATCTCATCATTAATATTAGCTTAAATATAGCTGCTGCTATGAATTGAGCTTGTTCGCAAAGGTGTGTATGTTAAGTCCTGTGGCTACAGAGAATACTGTGGAAACTCAGTTTCCTACGGTCTTGTGCCTTTTCATTCATAGACCCTTAAAAATTAAATTATAGTATTATTTTCTGTTCTCAACACATATCCTATAAAATTCCCATCCTTTCTCATACAGCCTTTCTTCTGCCAAATATTTTGACAGCCACATGCAGGCTGCCTCATTTGACCGATTTGGCCCACAGAATCAAAACCCTTGGCCTTCCTTCACTCTGGTGTTACAAAATACACAGAGAGCTCATCATCTTTGAGATCTCCAGTATCTGTCTGATTGATCTGAAATCAACGTTAAAGGCTTACTATAGGCACATACACTGACTGATCCTGGAAATCTGATTTCCATAGGAAACCAGGCTAACTAAACCAAGTCAAAAGTATGGAAATTACAACCAATGTAAGATGAAAAAAATGAAAATGATGAGAGTATGGAGATATAAGGAAACAGGCCAGAAATGAAGGTCATGCTACTCTAGCTGCCTTGTAAGAGCATCTGAAACCCTTCACATCGCTGCCTTCCATGCTTTAAGGACTATTGCAAACTTTACTTCTGAATGTCTTGACTCACAGACTTGGGTCAAGTTCTTCTCTGGAATAAACTCTTTCAGCTTTGCTGACGGCAGTCTCGGTGCCAGCACCGTGCTGAACACCAGCCGAGGGTGAGCGCATTTTGGAACAATTTTGCAATGTACCTTGAATTGTGTATTTCCAGTGTCACTTCGAAAGAACTGTGCTGCTCTGCCTCGGGGCATCCATAGCAACTTTAATACGTGGTACTGGTTTTTGGCAGGCCTGTCTGTAATTTACTCTTTTGCTTGACATTATTTCTGTATAGTCGATATTCCCTTTCATTGTAATAAAGCCTTTTTTGTCAAACACTGATTGTACCTGTTATAAAAAAGATTTATCCTAAATAAGAACTCACCGACAGGGTTTCTGTGCGCCCTCGACGTAGTCTTTCAACAGCGCTGTCTGTTCGTGGAGTGTATTCTCATTCCAGTGCATGACGGATTTATGGGTGTCACACAAACTATTGGATACCAAAATGATATATATCTGGGGAATTAAGGAACTGCAGTGTTAGAGGAGTTTCTGGTAAGTAATTTCAGTCGAGATTCAGGCGAGCTGTAGATACATATGGTAGGTCGCAGAAAAATTCTGAAATATCTAAACATGCCTGTGACCTTGCGTAGCCAGCCGTGACAACCTGGTACGCCGATTGCAAGGGCTGGATGTCGGAGCTCCCTGACTGCAAGGGCTGGATGTCGGAGCTCCCTGCTCACCTGGCTTCTCTTGACGTAAATGGGAACCTTACTCAGCCGTATAGGATCCTGTGACTCACAGGTGTATAGTTCTGATCGTGCTCAGCAGCATGTATATGTTTGCACTGATGTGCTTTCACTCTGCATTATTAAATGAATGGAATGGTTTTACTCCTCCGTTTCTTTATAAGAAAGGGGTCTATTTTTTAGGAAGAAAGCTGGCTTTGAAAAAATGAGTGTATTCTCATTAAAAGTGTGATACTAATGGAGTAATTCTTATAGCTCTGTTTTGAAGTCTCTTTTGACTTGTTAGCATTTTAAGTGTGTAAATTCATTTTGTTACAGGTATTTTTGAGACAGCTGTTACTGGTTTGACTTTTTTTTTTATTTCTTACCTTTAACATTACGTTGTTGAATTTGAGAGACAAAGAAAGAAGCTTTTCAAAGATTCTGCCAGGTTCTTTAATGCCAGGTTTTCCTATATGAAAGAAAACATTTAGAAAGGATTCAGGATTATAGGAGTAGAGAAAGTGGGATTCGGTTTGCTTCTGAAAACACGGTTTCTGAGGCTGTATGACCTCCCAAGTTCAGGAGGGCTCACGGTTGTAGTGAGACCCGTGTCGTTGGGAAGGCATCGCTGGTGAGTGCTCTTCCACAAAGAGTCTTCTGCTGGTTTTCTTCTGTCTTTCCTCCCGCTCCCTACTTTTCTTACCTCAGAAAGAGTGGTCTTCTGTCACCGTTGTTTGTTTTAATGTTCCCTGGTGTCTAACTATGGTTTCGGGTACAAAGCGGCGACACACTCGTTTTCCAACCCTCTCATTGGTATTCATGGCCAGATTTAAAGATGTGCTGATCTTTACTTGCATCCAACAATATCCGCAGGTTTATAGCGTCTCTCATTGTCAGCCTTGAAGGTTTGCTTCCACTTGCATACAAGATGTCACTGCTGTATGTGTCGCTGAATGTTATGTTATTTCTATACATTAAAAAACCTCTCAGCTTTGTGCAAGATGAGGAGACTGAAAGCCATGCCGTGTCTTGCTAGTGTTTTTTTACATCTGCCAGAGCATTATAATTTGTGGCACCTAAACTGTGATCTCTTCTAATGGCACCACCAGTAAATACTCATGGCTTATTTTTATGCTGTTTACTTTTTAATTCATTTGAAGCCTTTTTATTGTTTTCACATTTTTAACAGAAGATTGGGTTTTGGAAAATTTTATCTGTATCATAAAAAGAATCAAGCTGCTTTTCTCACCCTTTTTGCCTCAAAGACGCACAACTGTACAAGAATTTGTGCAAAGTGATTAAGTGTGCAACACAGAGGATGATGCACTATACGTGCTTCTTATGTGAGGGCATTTTGTTTCAGAGTTACACCTCTTGGTATATCCCCTGGAAAATTATTATGGATGCAACAAGCTGGATGGAAAAAGTAGTGCTGCTGAAGGGCACGAGGTAATTCATGTTATGTAGGACTTCACGCTTGCGTGGATCCTGCTGCAGGATCAATGTGTGATGTCCGTGTGAATGTGGGGGAGAAGCTCAGCCTGCGAAGTGGAAGTGGCAGGCTTAGGGTCTAAAATGCAATATAAAGCTTTGTCTTCCAGTTTGTTTTTCTGAGCTCTACAGTAAATGCTACTGCTTGAATGCTCTCCACTTGGTTTCCTCTTTCTTAGAGGCCCTGCTGTGCTCAGCAGGAGTGCGTTAGGACGGAGAGCTTTGGGTAGTTGAGCCTTCAGCCTCCTGCTCTGTTGGATCTCTCTATGCATCCTTCCAACACAGCGCTGCAAGAGAAAAAGAATTATTTATGAGAGAGCTCATACTAGGAGCTAGGATTCCTGCAAGAGACAGGTTAACCCCATCTCCCTGCAGAAACTGAGCCTGTCTTGTCCTGTATCCTAAATTCCTTGTGTACAAAATGACTTTAAGCTGCCGTAAGCTCTGCATCTGCTGATGCGATCAGTCCCATTTGTTCTTGTGCACTCAGTTTTCTGAGGTTTAGGTTTTGTATGGATGTTGCACTCCGAATCCAAAGCTTACAGAAAGCCACGAGGTACCCAGTGACTTCAGTGGGCTCTGGGGCCACTCCTACATCCTAACTTCACCGATGCCTTTCAAATGACCGAATGATTAGACGGAGCTTTGAAACAGGTAAATCAGCAGGATCTCCATACAAGGTACAACATATGAGTCCTTCTGCTTCGCCTGTTCTGAAAGGCATTGCCTCCCCTCGGACTAAGGGATGTGATTTTATACCGAAACTAGTCTGTGATGTGAGACTGTAATACAACTTTCTCATTTCTGTAGAGATATAGAGTATACATAATGTGTAGACATATAGTTGCAGTAAGACCTTGGTTACCCAAAGAGCCACAGAAGTCAAATGGAGTAATTTTTTCTGCCATCTCTAACGTGGTTTTGGATTAACCCCTTACAAGGGACAACGGCTCGTGGTGTTCTTACGGGCAGGTTCCTTGTGGATCTTCAGGAGACAGGCTCACTGCATCCACTTTTCTGTGAGCACTGCGGCTGGCAGACATGTAGGTTTGTGTAAGGTTTAACATGTAGGTTTGTGTAAGGTTTAACATGCTTAGAGGCAAAAATAAAGTTCAGATCTGCGTGTAGGCTGCCAGAAGAGACTACTGCCTTCAGCTGGCCAGGACAGTGTTTTCTAAGACTATGGGGGCTTTGAAATGGAGCTGGAATATTGGGAAATTCATGGGGGGGGAGGGCAGTTGTGCCTCTGTCAGGTACAGTCAGTTCAGGCAGGTACTGCATTTTGACTTCCAGAAAAATTCACTTGCTCAGGCTCTTGCCACGTTTCTAGCTCACCTGGGCTCACCGTGTTACTTATGGGCACTTGCTGGGCCCGTTGTCAGGGAGGGATGGTAATATTCAAAGAAATGTGAATACAGATTTTTATTTAAAAATGCCACGAACTTGTAAATTCATACTTTTTATATTTTGTAAAAATAACAAATTCATATTTATTTGACACAACAATAGGGATGCACAGACTGAGAAACCTGTGTGTTGTGTTTATAAAGGGAGACTAGAAAGTAACTTCATTCACTGTAACCATCTCCTTTTCAGAAGAGCGAGAGTGCGAGTGAGTTGTAACTGTGTATGGCTTTGGCCTTGAAATTGGTAAGATAGCAAATATTTGTTTTATTTTTCCTCAAAGACTTATTCGGTAGCACAGAATAAAAGACGTTCTTACAGGGAAATGCAGTGCCCTTCTCTGAATTTAGCAGTGGGATTTTATTGTATTCTTATGGCAATTTTAGCTCTGGTCTGTTCAGATCCATGTCGAGACTTCCAATACCAAGGCTGCGTGACTAAGGAATTCAGATCCATCTCCTTACCAGCAGCAAGAGGTGGAGAGGTTTGAGCCTGGTTCTATGTTTTTCCCAGTGTTCAGTGAAAGTTTGGGCCCTGGTTTTGTCTGATACTCAGACCTCGCTTACTGATGACTACACCTGGGATCCGCCACCACTGAGCTTGCATCGCTCAGCCAGCCGTGGAGGAAGCCGAAGCTGTGCGGGCGGTCGTGCTGATGCCCACCAGCCCTGGGCGCAGCGCGCCGGGCACCCACCGCGCGTGCCTCCAGCGCCTGCCATGCCGCGTGGCTCGTCCCTTCAGCGTGGGGCTCCCCTGCCGAAGTGCACGTGCCAAATTCGTTTCCGATGGGCTCCTCCGCCACCATGCTCTGCCACCCCCGTGGCTGGGAGGGAGGCGGTCAGGGGAACGCCGGCTGCCCGGGGCAGCGAGAGGACGCCAGTGTGAACAGCCTGCGGGAGGCATTTGTTAAACCTTAGCTTGCATGTAGTCTCACCAGCCGCAAGCCTGCTTCATCAAAAGAAACACATTCCCCAGGTCCTGTCTTTAGATCCTGACGAGGGGCCGGTGCTCTGGAGTCATGACAGCCTCCGGTCTGCAGAGCAGCCCTGGTAAGGAAGGCACAGGGCTTGCACTGGGTCTTTTCGAAACATTACTGCTCCGTGACGCCCAGAGGGGGTCATTGCAGTTTTCTGTGCATCATTTGCTCCCCCTCTCCTGCAAAAACGAATGCCATTTAATTGACTTTGCAATGTATTTTGACATCCTTAAATGTAAAACAATCTGCATAAATGGAAGAAGATCTGTTTACATTTAGCTAAGACTAAAACTAGTCATTTGAGTTTCACTTTGATGATGCAAAATTACAGGACCGAAAGCATGATAGAATAAATCTCCCAAGAACACCCAGTTCAAAGATTTATTTTATGTTGAACAGTATACCTCTTGTGAGAGATTTGTTGATTAGGGTTGGTTCTGAACCAGTCTCTTCAAGTTTTGCATCTAATCTCACTGTAAGAGCATAAGGTTAAACAATTCTTTACACCTGCTCTTGCAGTTCAAAAGAGGCTGCTTCACAGTTGCTGTTTGATCTGATTTCAAGGTCTGCCACAATGCAAACACCGCTGGGTTTTTTCCTACCTCTGCTGAGGCGTCATAGGAGTTTTTTCAGCTACTGTTGCTTCATTTGAACAAAATAACAACAAAACCTTCAGGTCCAGCATTCCTTTCTGGAAAAATGTTCAAAGTCTACTAAGTTATCAAATAAATCAGCACCGAGCAAGATTGCTCAGGATACATATGGATGTGATGTGATTTGGTAATAAACAACTTGGCGATATGTACAATTGCCAAATGTTTTTTCCTGCACTACAGGACAGCAGTGCCAGCTCGGGATCTGAGCCTTGTGATTTTTTGTGTGTTTGAGTCACAGGTAGGCAGCGATTTTCATTTCAACCTATTATTTTCTATAGCTAGCGAGGTTTCGGCACAATCTGGAAAGAGGACGATCCTGCCGAATCGAGCTCCCGTTGTGTGGTGGCATGGGCAAGTCACAAGTAGAATTGGCTGGTGCAATGGTGCAGTGTCTGGTTGGGTCCTGCTGGTCAACCGCCAGCTGGCTCGAAGGGGAGGCATTGATCGATCTCCTTGTTTACCATTGATAATCAAGAATTTAAGATCTTGAGAAGGTGAAGAACTAGAAAAGGGCTAGAAGGGTGTGGAAGATTCCTCCCTTCCCCTCCATTTTTCATTTTGGCTGAAGGATCTCGCTATGGCCAGCAGCAGCGACTGATCTGCCCAGGGAGAAACGATTGCTGGGTTTGGTTCAGGAGGTGGATCTGACAGCTGGAGGGGGCACGAGGTGGGCTGAGCCTTGCCTCAAACTTCCTCCGTGACCCCTGAGGCGCTCGTGGGGTTTCACAGTGCCTCTTCCTCCGCAGCGGGAGAAGGAACAGCCGGCGTCCTTGGAGGAGGGCTGGGAGGCTGCGCTCATTAGCGTTGGGAAAGCCCTATGAAATGCAAGTCAAAATACCATTTGTTGTCTTACACATTAGAATAAGTCACAGCAAATGCTTCCTTTTGAAGAGGACGGCAGTTTATTTAAAGATGCGGTTTGTAGTCATATTCTTAGCACGGTTTTAAAAGGACTCACTTGTTCCTGTTGCGATATTTCTAAGAGTGATTTGGCAAATGAGAAAGAGGAAGCTCTGAAAGTGGCTGTATAAAAATTGCCGTCAAAGGCACAAAATAAATTGAAAACGAGACAGGCCATGCTGCTCTTTGTTAGCATCTTGTGCTCCGATAAACTTAGGAGTTGCTGCAACTATGGTAAGTACAAATCAAAAATGTGATATTTGTGTGTCTTTAACACGATGTTTCTTTCCCAAATGGTGGCTGAGAGTAGCTGAAGCATTTTATTCCTTTGTACTATATGGCTTAAATAGTCCTTTTTTAATAGTAAAGGGATTAGCTTCCATTTGTGTGTTTATCTTGGGTCTGTTTATTAGGTTTGTTGTATCAAATGATCTAGAAGTAACGGCTCAACCCCCTGAAGATACAGCACAGTATTCAACACAAAAAAATAGGAAGAAAATAAAGTTGCAGTATGTACCTCAGCATGTTTTTTATACTAGATGAAACATTATTTGCATTTACAAGCGCAGGAACTAGTTTTACAAGATATGCAACATATCAGTCCACACCAGGGGGGCCAAATACAAACAGAAGGTTGGGGGAAAGAGAAGGGCAGGGGGACCGTGCGGGGGACTGGCATCCTTCCTCATTAGACCAGGACTGCACATCAGCTCAAGTAGTATTGCTGAGGGTTGGTGCTGCCAGTGGTTGTCTGGTGCCACTTTACCTTAGTTTAATTCCTTCAGGAAAAAAAGAAAATGAAGTGAATCAAATCTTTAAAGATATAAAGTGGAACAGATCTTTTTCCTCAAGAGGAAAAGCAGATTTGGTGGCACTGTCACATTCCATGTATGAGATTGTATAATGTATGAGACATTAGTCAGATTTTTTGTTCTGAAAAGCCAAGGTATCATTGCTTTTCTATAAAATCACCTTTTTTTTTTTAAATTTTAAGTAAAATGAAAAGTTTTAAACAATAGTGAATGATTTTGTGGAACTTGAGAATACTTTGAATTTTTTATTTTGCTAGGAATTTAGAAAATGCTTGTTTTCACTTTTTAACAGAACCAAATAATCTTCGGGGGGGGGGGGGGGGACCAATACAAATCAGTTTTTCACTTACCAATGCCATCAAATGCTATGGGAGGGATAATTCTTTCTATTAACTCGCTCCAGCAGCAAAAGCTAGCACAGGGACTTGCTTTTCTTGTCAGAGACCCAGCAGACAAATTTTAGGGGATTCTGCAACAGGTGAAGTCTCTCAGAGTCTTTCAGGATCAGCGCCCAGGGATGGATTTTTTTGTGAATCATCCCTGGGTTTCTGAAGAGCCTTTGGTTGACATCCTTAAGCAGAGGCCGTCGAAGAACATCGAGATGCACAGTGTCCGTGAGTTAAGTGTGTCAGCTGCATCACTCTTTGTTTACTTTCAGCTCTTCACGTGGTGTTACTGGTTTCGTTTCCTTTTGGTGAGCCCTTTGCTCAGAAGCTACCGTTTCTGTCATGCAAGTGACATCTGAATCAATTAAACCTAATTTTAAATGAGCATCCAAAATGCCATTTCATCTTCAAAGGTGAAGCTTAGTGGGGTTTTGAATGCCTGCTTTGGTCTTCCATCAGTGCTTTAAATGCAGGTCTGAGAGTTTTGAGCAGGCTCCTCTCCTCCTTGCAGAAATCAAGGAAATAAAGTTTCCTTCAGAAAAATGTCATATCAAAATGTTCCCAGTTACTACAGTCTTGTGTTATTACCACTATGTGGGCCCAAAAGTGAGAGTTCATAAATAGCTTTTGCTGTACTGTCTAGCTTAGTACAGCCGAACACCCCGTAATAGGAGAGGGGAAGGAAAGAGTGTTGCCTTATCTGGTGTGCAACACACGCAGGCAAGACCTTAGCTATGTTTCCCTTGTAGTTTACGTATCTCCTGGGTGTTGAGAGCCACAAATTTTTGGTCTTCAGTTCTAATTAAGATGAAGGAAAGAAAGGATGGGATGAATGCCGCCGTCATCTCTCTCAGCAATAGGCTGTATGGCATAAGGTAGCATTTGGTTCTTGCTGACGGCCAGAAAATAAAAGCTATCAAGAAAGGTCTGAACAGATCGTATTGTCTACTTAAACAAATTCTCAAAGTCCTGTATTTTAAATGAATTAAGCTAAAAAATTTAGTTCACCTGTAGCCTTTTCTTTTTCTAAATCTTTTTCAGACGCCTCACTTTTAAACTGTATTGTTCTAGATTCCAGAAAATAGAGCTTTCAAACCATTAGTACCAAGATGTATTTCCTGAGGTTCTTACTGTCTTGTCTTTTCTTCCATTTTCTTAGAAAACGTGTGAAATCCTATCCTGAGGCACAGAAACAAGGTGGTTTGATTTCAATTTGATGTTCTTTAACTAATTAACTTACCCTCTTGCTTTGGCTGTCTCATGGTAATTGGTCCCAGATTCTTGGTACAAGCTCTACCAGCACCTCAGGAAATAGTAAGAAAACTCCAAGCTGTAACTTGGAGAGGACCACTGTGAAAGGCTGACCATGATACAGAGCAGTGCCAGTTAAGGGAATGTTTCTGTATCTGTGGAGATAAAGCTATGTGACTGTATACTTTCAAACCACTTTTATCCTGGGTTATGTAGGTAAAAATACAGCTCTTAAAAATGGCTGTTTTAAGCTGAACCCATTAAACTTGTGTGTGTGTGCAAGCTCCAAGAAGTGTGCAGAGGATGTCCTGAACAGGCAGATATGCCAACAGGCCATAGTTCACCCTAAGAACCGAATTTCTCATTCCTTTGCATCCTATAGGTTTCTTTTCACTTCTGTGGGAAGTGAGTGACAGCGTTTCATACTGAATTTACCCAGAGCAACACACAGTCCATGAAGCCTCCAGTCCTGCAACCTTGGACCTTTAGCTTCTAAAATGTTTGCACTTCTTTTTCAGTGTGTGCATTCAGACTTTATTTTTTTATATTACCAATGTGTGGGCTAGATCCTGATCCTGTTTATAGTCTTTCTTCCAGTGTAACTTGGCTGAATTTGCTGGAGCCAGTCTTTATTTACACGGAAGGTTGGTTCGCAGATCCTTGCTTTCTTCATCTGTCAGCTTCTCGATGACTCTGGTTCCCTCCATTTTGTAAGAAATAACTGTTGTTGCTAACACATTTGTGATTATGATGGAATTTTTCCCATCCACACTGTAATCCTCAACGCAGTTTCCAGGCTGGTTTAAGATAGTGTCTTTGATGAGGGATGGTAAAGAGGCAGCTGAGCTGGCTCTGCTGCAGGGAGACTCCCATGCCATGCCATGCCATGCCACCCCACCCCACCCCACCCCTGCTACCACCACCACACTCAGGCAGTAAATGCTGTTGTTGGTTAGAAGGACCAGGATGTCTCAGACAGGAGGGATCTGAAGCAGAAGCTATAAGGCCACTGAACTTTCTCCTCTGTTTTTGTTTAAACTGCTGGTGCTACCTGTTAGAAGCAAGGACAAGGCTTGTTTTCTCATCCTTTCACTCCCTAATCCTTTGTTTCAGAATGGGACAAAACTCTGCTTTAGTCCCTGGCAACACTTAATACATAGGTGGGAGCAAAACCACTTCGCTTATGGTGAAATGTGCTGCCAGCTACACACTTTGAGGAAGTCAGGGAGTCCTTAGGCTGACTTAAACCTACTGACAGTCTAGATGCATTATCCTGTTTGTTACGGAATATTGTTCCTGTTCTTAGACAAGCACATATTGCTCCAGACAAACCAGAACCCATCAAGTTATATGCCTTTTATAGTACATTTGTAGCATCAGGGCTGAAAGGAGGAAAGTGGTTTTTTTCCAATGCATCTGAATAGAATCGGCATGTCCTGCAGGTCTCCCAGGCTGCACTGTTAAATAGCCAGCACCCGCATCACCCTTTATCTCCATTGCAACAACAAACACAGCAACACTTGTCTAGGCGCCAGATAACCTTGCTGTGAATGAAGTGGAAGTAGAGGCTGCTCACTGTCATCTCTCTAAACTGCAACAAGGTGGCAGCGTACCTCAGGACATTACTGATGCATCTGCATCTGCAGCTGGCTGGCCATTACCTCCCCCTTCTCTGGGACACCACTGAGTATACATATATCCTGCATCCACTGCTGCAACAGCATCCCGAGGCATCTAAGAGTCATGAGAAGAGATGTTATTGATTATCTGTCTCTGGCAGAATCATGGCCATACCAGGTCACGCTGTAGGTCTCCCATGACAATCAGTATTAGATACTAAAACACAAATTTAAGCATCAAGCTGCGTGGGGATGTGTATACAGACATAGCTATAGGTATGTATGGAAGGGATCATTGCTACAATAGCCCCCTTTTGGTAATCAGTGTTGCTAGGTGAGCATCCTGAGCCAACTCCTGTGTCCAAGCTGCCATTCTTACTAGCTACTGGTGGTCACAGTCTTCATGAGGTTTCCACATTTAGGCCATTTATACTTCTGTCCTTCAGAACGTCACTGCCAGTAACTACCGCAGTTAAACTGTGCCATGCAACAGGGGTGGCTCTCAGCCATAGGCAACTGGATAGTTGTCACAGGCAACAGATCAAAGTGGATGGCGGAGCAAAACAGTTTCTGTTGGGTGCTAAAGCCGTAGGTCTGCCTGCACTTAAATTAGGCTTCCAGGAATCCTAATGCTACATGTTCTCTGGCTGCTAGGAAGAAGAAACTGACTTAAATACCACTGAGAGGTCCTCAGATAGTTCTGCAGAGCATCTCAGTGTCATACCCCATTTGTTCCTTCCGTCCGTTGCTCACTTGTCCCGCTTGCTTACGTTTGTGCACAGAGGAGCTCTTTCCGTATCCTGAGCTGAGGTTCCTATGTGTGGCTCTGCACATGCTGGCAAGGACCTGCTGAGCATAGGGAGCTCTGCCTTTGTCTGGAAAGATCTCAGAGCAGGAATGAGTATGTTTGCACCTGGGTGTATACGGACCCAGAGCAAGCGTCCAGTACTCCATGGGAAAGGAGAGGAGGAGGTCCTGGTGTTGCTTTCTCAACAGCACATGTTGTGTCACATGCACGTTGCTCTGCTGCTCCTGCTGCCTCAAGCTGCAGCCACCAACGTAGCCACCATGACAGTCCTCAAGGACTGTTTTGACCTCGTGGTGGGCACAGATTACTGGGGTGGGATATTCCCTAGCCTCCCAAGAAAAGAGCACTCTGATCATAGCCCCCGGAAGGGCTTCTTTGTGCTTCTTCCACAGCTTCCTTGCTCTCCACTGGTTGTCTTCCCTGGCTCCTGACAATTCCTTCATTTCCTTTCAGTCTGGTGCCTGGGGCACCTGCTCTGCTGTCCTTCACACAGAGTTGCACTTTGCCACGCTGACTGCAAGCAAGAAGCTTAGAGCTGGCTCTGTATTACAGTGTAGTACGTATCATGACAGATGAAGGTCTAGAAAGCTGCCTGAGATAGACACCAAGGTGTGTAAGCACTACAGAGGTGAGATGTATAGGACTATTTGCACGCTTCCTGAAGACAAATCTTCACCTGTGTTTTCAGAGGAGCAAGTCTTTGGGGTTTTTTTACTCTGATTGAATTTGCTTGTCTGCATGTAGGCCCAGAGATACAATTCTCAAGAAGACTGGGAAAAATTATAATTTGGAAACAGGATAACAAGGGGGGGGGGGAAGACAAACATCATTTTAAGAAGTGTAAAATAGAGGGCAAATACCCCTATCAGCTTGTAGATATGATACCAATTTCGTACTGATTTGGAATAGCTTTTGGTTTTTGGTTTTGCCAGCTGATATATGAGCTTTTTGCTTTTTATTGCATATACAGGGTCCTGATTTACAGCTCTGTGGGAAAGTAGCATTGACTCTTTTAGTTAAAGCAAGATTCTTATCTGAGGTGGTTTCTCCTTCAAACTTCTTCTCAGAGTCAAGATACCCACTTTCCACTGGAATTACATTCTTGTATTACTTTCCAGCCAGATTTTGTGGTTGGAATGAATTTGGCTATTCTTTTGCAGTCAAAACAAGAACGTATTTCTTCTGTTATTTTTGCTTCTGAGTTTTTTTTTTTTCCCCAGGACAGCACATTGACAGACACAAACTTCCTGAAAGTACTTTTGGAATGAAACAAGCTTAAACTGGTGACTAGTCACACACCTTTTTCTGATATTTGTAGAGATCTTTCCCCTTAACAAGTGGTGTATGGCTTCAGAGGAAATGACTCCAGAATTGGATTCAGGCTTGAATTCATTGGAGGTTTACCATGGGATTATTAACAGCTGCTTCTGTTGGTTGTAAATCCTGTCACAGCACTTCGGGATTTGGTCATAAAGGTGAAAATTTCCCCTGCTAGAGCCACCTGAGGGAGACAGCCCTGGCTGGCAGAAAGGTGAGACTGGAGCAATGGGGTGGGTGCATGTTTACCTGAATTTTTCAGCAGTTTGCTGTAAAGGAGTGCAAAGCAGAACTAAAGCTCTTCTTGCTCCTCTGGGAAGATCAGATGGCAGAAATGTTGCCCAGTCTTTTCTGAGAGAGGTGTTTGGTTGGGGAATGTTGATTCACAAGAAGCTGTTTCTCCTGAATTCTGATTTCAGGTTAGAACAAATTTCTATCTGGCCTACAGGCAAGAAAAAAAAAAAACAAACTTGGCTGTAGTAGATGATAAGAATACGCAGTCCTTGTCTGAAATGAGAATCTGGGATCTGGTTGAGAAGATGGAGAAATCAATCACTATGTGACAAGTCCTGGGACACGTGTTTGGTAGTTCCAGAATGTATTTCACTGCTTTAAACTGCTTGCATAACAGCAGGAAATAAAATCCAGCTCTGAGGTTTAAAGTGTTTACTCTGTGAAAATCCTCTGAGTTCAATCTTCTTCAGATATTTATGATCCAATGAGAATTAAACCTTAGCAGAAGGTTTATGAAGCATGAACATACACATAAGCAAATGCACACACTTGGATACACACATCTGCACATTCTGCATTAAAGTTCTGATTTCCTACTTGGAAAAAAAAATAATTGGCTCAGAATTACACAACTGAATTTAGTTACTTGAAGTAATTAGGGCAGTGTATGTGGCTTGCGGAGGAGCCATGAGGGTGACTTTTTGTATGAAATCGTAACTTCTCCTAAACTTCTAACTCATTAAAAGATGAAGTGTATAAACTGGCTCCCTTGTTTCAGTGGGCTCCTGGGACTACAGACTGAAGGGCCTTGCTGAATTGGAGCTGCAACTGCTCCACAGGATGATAATGGTTCCAAAAGGACTTCCCAAAGAGTGTTTCGAGTCTGTCAGCATACCGGCTACTTTGGGGATCATATACAGCTGTGAAAGAGGGGGCACACTTGGCTCTGAAGTGGTCTGCATAGAATGGGATATGAGGGGGCTAATAACATATAGTTCTATTTTCAGTAGTGTTTGTGTACTTTTTGCACAGAGAGAAAATAATTTAATTCTTTGTGGCGTTCTCTCCTTTTGGAAATGCATAGATCTAGCATTATGCATGTTTTACATCTACCTTCTCCCCTTTTCCACTTGTGGGGGGGGGGTGTGTGGTGTTAATCTGTAATAACATCTGGGGAAAGAATAACAGTTTTAAAAGGTTTTCTTTTACCAGTTTTTTTAGCAGTTTTCAGGGGTTTTTTTATGGCATACTGTGTAAAAGATGCTGCGTGTACAGTACATGGAGCAGTAGCAGAAGATAAACCAGCCTGGCAAAAAAAGCAGACTTGGGAGACCTAGAAGTACTAACATTGTTTTGAGATAAATTACGAAGGCTTACTTTGTAGTAGACAAAAATTGTACTGAAGTAATTTGCTGGCATTCAAACATATATTTGAGAACACCTGCTATTATAATTCCAGCTTTATGCTCCAAGTGAAGAGAATCCAACAAATGTTACATTTTGTTCTCATTTTCTGTATACAAACTTCAGTTTCAATATACATAAACCATACGCTGTGGAGTGTTTTTCTGCTTCCTCTGTTTATAATTCTGTATATTTTCTTGTTCAAGGTAATACTTTGAAAAGATTTGCTGTCTTTCATAGACTCATAGAATAGTTTGGGTTGGAAGGCACCTTTAAAGGCCATCTAGTCCAACCCCCCTGCAATGAGCAGGGACAACCTCACTAGATCAGGTTGCCCAGAGCCCCATCCAGCCTGACCTTGAATGTTTCCAGGGATGGGGCATCTACCACCTCTCTGGGCAACCTGTTCCAGTGCTTCACCACCCTCATTGTGAAAAACTTCTTCCTTATATCTAGTCTGAATCTCCCCTCCTTTAGTTTCAAACCATAACCCCTTGTCCTATTGCAACAGGCCCTGCTAAAAAGTTTTTCCCCATCTTTCCTATAAGCCCCCTTCAAGTACTGAAGGGCTGCAATAAGGTCTCCCTGGAACCTTCTCTTCTCCAGGCTGAACAAGCCCAACTCTCTCAGCCTGTCTTCATAGGAGAGGTGCTCCAGCCCTCTGATCAGTTTTGTGGCCCTCCTCTGGACTCACTCCAGCAGGTCCATGTCCTTTTTGTGTTGGGGACCCCAGAGCTGGACACAGAACTCCAGGTGGGGTCTCACCAGAGTGGAGTAGAGGGGCAGAATCCCCTCCCTCCACCTGCTGGCCACGCTGCTTTTGATGCAGCCCAGGACACGGTTGGCCTTCTGGGCTGCGAGGGCACGTTGCTGGCTCATGTCCACCTTTTCATCCACCAGCACCCCCAAGTCCTTCTCGCAGGGCTGCTCTCAATCCCTACATCCCCCAGCCTGTATTGATACCGGGGGTTGCTCCGACCCAGGTGCAGGACCTTGCATTTGTCCTTGTTGAACCTCATGAGGTTCGCCCGGGCCCACCTCTCGAGCTTGTCCAGGTCCCTCTGGATGGCATCCCGTCCCTCAGGCAATACTGAATGAGGAGATGTATTCCCCAGATTTATTCTCCCAGTGTTAATTGTCTTACTTTGTAAATAAATCCAGCAAGCCTAAGCCAGAATGTTACATTTTGTGTTAAAGGTGATGATAGTCAAGTGAATTGGCAAACATGCAGAGCCTGTTTGTTCCGTGCTTGGTGGTGCTTGTACTGCCATGGTGTTCTAGATTATCTGTCTTTGGACAACAAATCAAAGCATCATGGAAGTCTGTTTAGCTCATTTTGTGCTTCTGAATGGTTTGATCTAGCAACGTATGTAGCGCTTGGCAGGCTGGGAGCCTGAGTTAAAGAATTTCTTCATTTACGGTACAGATGGATAAAATGATTTGAAAGTTGATTCTGTTGCATTTTCCCCACTTTGCTGCTACTTCTGATTGTTTATGAACGGTACTTTCCTACTGTTCTTCTAATCCTTGGTAATGCAAGTATTATTAACAGGTTTAATAACAACCGAGATACAAGTTTTAATTTGCATTTTAGTTTCTACATTCACATCACAATTTTGGAATTGTAACATGGAGTAGTAAAATATTGCTTTGTTAGCTACAGCTTTGTTAGCTATGTAAAAAAGAGAACTTTTGATCATCTTGTGTTTTAAAAGTAGACATAATTAAATCATTGCTAACCAAGAAAACAAATTAAAAGTTCTTCCACTAAAATACTTAATTTGCAGTGTTAATTTGCAAAAATCCGGGGGATGATGGGGATTGATCCTGTGATGGGTGCTTAATTTGATGCTTCTGGTGCATGCAGCACTCTAATCCTAATGACTTTCAAATGATGGAAGTAATGAGTTGTGTTCATCTGCCATCGCCTGAGAATCTTGCTTGCATATATCAAATGCTGCAATCAGTTGAGAGGACTGATGGAAAATGACAGCACATAATGTAATTCCAGTGAATCTGTCTGCTCCCAGCTGGTTATTACTCGGTTTGTCTTGATACCTGTAGATTTTGCACTTTTATTTTTCTGTTTTGTAGTTTCTCAAACTGTCCTCCCCAAACCTGTATCGCCTGCGCAGATGCAGACTGGTCTCGGGTTCCTTTCTTGCTGTTGGAGAGTTGCAGAATGGTTCTCACAGATGGAGAAAAGCTCCAACAGGGAGGGAGACCCTTTGCTCATGTAGCTACTAGACATGCCGCAGGAGTGGCCATGCTTTGATTAATGAAGAGGAGAGCTGGGGAGAAAGGGGCAAAAAGCCTTGTGGTCCCCCCCTTTCTCCCAAGCCCTATGGAGCAAATATTCAACCTGTAGCCGTAAAAACTTCATATGGTTGTGCATTGTCCTGCAAAACACCATGAGAAGGATGGGTTTTTTTATAAAATTTGCCACTGTTACCTTTTTTTAATTTCATGATTCATCCCTCATTTGTCTTTAGAATGATCCTCCAAATAGAAAAATCAGTAATGAATTAATTTCATGTAGTTGACCAGAAGCGTACAACTATGTGTTAAATATGCTGGTTTATGATGAAGGTTGAAACCCTTTCCTTTGGCCCTCCTGGCAAACTGAAGGAGAGCTGGCTCTTGTCTGTCCTCCAGCCCAAGCGTGCGTCAGTAAGGACTGGGCGATGGGGATGCCTTTGTAAGCACTGTCCTTTCTCAAGGCTAAAGTGGTTCTGCTTTCCTTATCAGGCAGCAGTATCTGAAGCAAACAAAAAAGAGCTCGTGAGCCAGCAGATATCTTGTACGACGTGTATTCATGCAGAAATTGCTGTGGCAAAAATTGCCGTGGCCTCCGGGTTACCTTTGCTTACGTACGGGAGGGGATGGCAGAGCGGGAGGAGGGAAGCTCCCAGCGCCATGGTGCAGCCGGGACAGAGCACGCGCTGCCTGCCTCCGGCGCCGGGCAGGGGAGCTGGGGCACACGCGGGGAGCCAGGGTGATGGCGGTGGCTGGGCTTCAGGGGAAGCGAGTAAGTAGCTGGAGGTCTCTCTCGGGCTGGTGGTGGAGCTTTTCCTTGCCGTGTCCCTGCCCTTGGCCTGGGAGCGCAGCCAGCTCTGCTGCTGGGCCCTGATGGGAGAGCAGGCACGCGCTGCTGTGGAGGTCTCACCCATTATGGAAAACAGTAAATAAAAACCACTTTGAGGCAGTGCAGGTGGCCTCAGCTTCCTACAGGCACTGGCATTGACATGATGGCAGTTTATGCTGTCTGGTCAGAGATAAACTTATCTTCTCCAGACATTTCCATAACATTCCCTCAGCCTGAGGAGATGAGATTCCTGAACCAACGCTCTTACTCGTCTCCTCTTAAGGTATTGTCGTGGTTTAGCCCCAGCCGGAGGCTGAGCCAGGCGGTCACTCTCTCACCCCCCCCTCCTGGCGGGACGGGGAGAGAATCGGGACAAAGAAAGGCAAAACTCGTGGGTTAACAACAACAACGGTTTAACCGGACAACAAAGGGAAAGAAAACAAACAAACAAGAAACGCCAACAATAACAACAACAGCGTGTACTGAGCGGTGCCTCCCGGCCAGGTCGCTCCCCGCCCGGAGCCCGACGCCCAGCCCGCTCCCCAGCAGCGATCCCCCCCTCCCCCCCCTCCGGCCCCCCCCTTCTATATAGTGAGTGTGACGGTCACATGGTATAGAATAGACCCCGGCCAGCTTCTGGCGACAATTAACCCTATCCCAGCCGCAACCAGGACAGGTATAGTGTTTCCCAGGCGGTTAGTGAGCTGAAAAACATGGGTATCTGCAGCATCCCACAGTAGGAAAATGTCAAGGCTATTTGATGAATCTCTTAAGTTTTTGATGTACTAGTGAAGTACAACAAACAAGGATGGGCCCCTGTGAATTCCCATGCTGCTTCTAAGACACCTGTTGCTTTTGATTTTTGTATGCTTGGTTGATATTAATTAACATAAAAAGAAAAGAGATGCTTTTATATTTCTTTTGGAGCTCTTTTTGGTGCTAGAGTTGCCCATGACTTGGACTTGTGCAAAATATTTGAGACAGTCCCACACGACATCCTTGTCTCTAAGTTGGAGAGACATGGATTTGACAGACGGAAGACTCAGTGGATAAGGAATTGGCTGGATGGTTGCACTCAAAGAGTTGTGGTTAACGGCTCGATGTCCAAGTGGAGACCAGTGACGAGTGGCGTTCCTCAGGGGTCAGTATTGGGACTGGTGCTGTTTAACATCTTTGTCAGCAATGCGGACAGTGGGATGGAGTGCTCCCTCAGCAAGTTTGCTGGCGACACCAAGCTGTGTGGTGCAGTTGACACACTGGAGGGAAGGAATGCCATCCAGAGGTACCTGGACAAGCTCGAGAGGTGGGCCCGGGCGAACCTCATGAGGTTCAACAAGGACAAATGCAAGGTCCTGCACCTGGGTCAGAGCAACCCCCGGTATTAGTACAGGCTGGGGGATGTAGGGATTGAGAGCAGCCCTGCCGAGAAGGATTTGGGGGTGCTGGTGGATGAAAAGGTGGACATGAGCCAGCAACGTGCCCTCGCAGCCCAGAAGGCCAACCGTGTCCTGGGCTGCATCAAAAGCAGCGTGGCCAGCAGGTGGAGGGAGGTGATTCTGCCCCTCTACTCCGCTCTGGTGAGACCCCACCTGGAGTTCTGTGTCCAGCTCTGGGGTCCCCAGCACAAGAAGGACATGGACCTGCTGGAGCAAGTCCAGAGGAGGGCCACAAAACTGATCAGAAGGATGGAACACCTCTCCTATGAAGACAGGCTGAGAGAGTTGGGCTTGTTCAGCCTGGAGAAGAGAAGGCTCTGGGGAGACCTTCTAGCAGCCTTCCAGTACCTAAAGGGGGCCTACAGGAAAGCTGGAGAGGGACTTTTTACAAGGGCATGTAGGACAAGGGGTAATGGCTTTGCACTGAAAGAGGGTAGATTTAGGTTAGATCCAAGGAAGAAGTTCTTCACTCTGAGGGTGGTGAGGCACTGGAGCAGGTTGCCCAGGGAAGCTGTGGATGCCCCATCCCCAGAAGTGTTCAAGGCCAGGTTGGACGGGGCTTTGAGCAACCTGGCCTAGTGGTTGGAACTAGATGATCCTCCCCCGTGGCAGGAGGGTTGGAACTAGATGATCTTTAAGGTCCCTTCCAACCAAAACCATTCTATGATTCTATGAGTGCATTTGGACTCTCATGGACTGTCAAATGCAGGGAGTTCTTCAATTAGCAGTGACTCTGTCCCTCTGCTGGCTTTTTTGCGCTGTCTCTGTAAGTACACCACTTTTGCTTCTCCTTTTCTATCTGATTTTTTTTTTTCTCCCTGTCACTTTGCAGTAGAAGCTGTAATGTCACCGAATAGCTCCTGTGCCTCCCTGTCCTTTCTGTATCAATCAAGTCATCTGGGACAGAGAGAACAGCTTGAAGGTCGTCTTTGCTCTGGCTGTACACTGAAATAAAGGGTGTAGGCAAGAAGGAAATTAGCCATGCTTTTAGTGGGGTGATATGAACCCAGGGCCTCAGTTCTAGTTCTGATGCTGGCTGTCCCATTTGTAACTTCCCAGTGCATTTCCCTATGAGACCAGTGCTATGTGCTTGTAAAGGAACTGAGGTTTCCGTAGAACAAAATTTCTCATGCTGCAATGTGGAAAATCTGACCTGACTGGTCTGTGTGATGCAGGATGAGTAATGGGAATGGGAGTCATATGGAAGATGTAATATGGTCAGGGATCATGAGCAGTAGCAGAGAACAGAAGTAGAAAAATCCTGGACTAAATGCAACAACCCCAGTTACTTTTCTCATCATATTTAATTATCTGTGTTCTTCTTTGGCCACGCTGCCGTAGTCCATGCTTTCTGAGAACTGTGGTGCCCAGGCTGGGTGCAGTACTCTTGCTGAAGCATTAACATCTACAGGTGAAACAAATGTTTATAGATTCCAAGGTGAAGTTTGTTTTAGGGTCATCATTTGTTTGTCTGTTTGTTTTTGCAACAGCATGACACGGACATATATTGGTGACCCTATCTGATCTCCACATCCACCCCTTCTCAATGTTGCATTTGTGCAGCTGATAACTACTTCTTCATTTGTTCGTGCTGTATTATCCTCTTATTTTAAGTCCATTCCAACTGATTTCTCAAATCCTTTTAACTTCTAATTCTGTCCTCCCATGCGCTCCCAGCCCCTTCCAGATGCTGGCTGTACCGTGTATAGAAAATGCATGTTCCCTATTTGACTGTCTCAGTCCAGACCTAAGCGAGTATCACCCGGTACAGCCTTCCTGTTTGGCAGGGAGCCACTGAGAAGCACTTTCTAGTTTTGTATTGTGAAAGACCATAAAACCCCCTGTATATTAACCGAAGCATCTCCTACTTCTGTCTTGCCCAGAAAGGCCTTTCATGCTGTCGTGGGAGGAAGAGGGACGCGATCTGTCTCTGATAAATCCACATTAGCTTTTCTGTAACACTCTGCAGCCTTCTGGGTGCTTGCAAAGAGAGAGCTCGTTTCCTCTCCTGTTTCCATGTTTCCTGTGAACTCAAGTTCAACGGGGCCAGGAAATTACTGCTCAGTCAGCGTATTTGTTGTTTCTTTCCGTTGAATGGAAGTTCCCAAACACAGTCCACTCTGTCTCTTATGTGGAAGTCGCTAGGATCTATTTAGTTTCGATTTTCACTGCATTTTTACAGAAACTGTGTTTTCCATCTATACTTTTGATGGAACGTTTCTGTTAAGCTTACTTTCGATAATCACTGCTGAATACAGTGTCCTTTATTTAGTGAATTACTATGCTGGTGAAAATTGTGGTAGTCTACTTTCCAAAATAGTGGGAGCCAGAAAGCAAAGTCCTATCTCTGACGCAAAAGCATTGATCTGTCTGTAGCTGTTACTATTGGGAAATCTAGATACATCAGCCCAAATTCACTCCAAAGAATGAGAAGCTTTTAAATGACAACTCATTTCTCTTTGCACAGAATAGAGAGAGTGCTTGGATAGCAATTTAGCTGCCACAGTTAAAGAAACAAGTTAGGTGGATGAACTTGGGCAACAGGGAGCAAGTAAATGCACTTTGAAGTCAATGATTTACTGCATGAATTGATGCAGACTCTTAACCTCCTGAAAAAAACATGGGGACCTCACTAAAAGTGGAATGGCCTGAAAGGGACTCTTTGTAATCAGTTTTGGCCACGACTGTGATGATTCAAAATGCTGAGACTAAAAAGACAGGCTGATCAGCCAACTAATTTAAGTTGTGATCCAAATTGCACTAAAATTAATGGATGGACTGTGGCCTCATGAGAGCTGAATTGAGCTCTAATAGATAAAAGAATTCACTAAGCACAAGACACCAGAATATTTTTCTTGCTGCTTAAAAGTTATATTTAGTTTAAAAGTTTCAAGCCTCTTTCTTAAAATAGTATCTGCCTATGGTGAACTGTGAATGACTGGTCCGGATTACAGCAGAGCAGGAGTTAGTGAAACCTCTGTTCTTATCTTTCCTCAAAATTTTCAGTTTAAGATTTCTTCCATATCTTAACCCTACCAAGTATAACCTCCTTTGATTTCACCTTCGTTATTTTCCATGTTAACATCGTGCACAGTTTCAGCTTCCTAGTTTTAGGGGAGAGATGAATCACAGAATCGGGTAGGTTGGACAGGACCTCTGGATGCCTCTATTCCCACCTCCTGCTTGAAGCAGGCCCCGTTAGAGCAGGTGGCTTGGGTATGTTGCTGTTGCGTGTTGAGTAGCTCTAAGGATGGAGACCTCCATAGCCTTTCTGGGCAGCCTGTCCCATGATCTGGCCAAAACAGAGCTCTGTTGAGCAGATGACATCCAAAACGGAGCTCTGAAAGGCATTGCCATGATCTCAGGGGATGGACAAGTATACTGGGTTTTCTGTAGAAACAAGCAGGCATTCATAATTGTAGAGAGGCCTATAGAGACCATATGTGCAATAGATACTCCATCCTAGTATTTTTTGTAGCCTCAGTTAAGGTTTAGCTAGTGTGTACACCATCTGTAGTCTTGTTGGAGTTTTTCAAACAGGGAGAAAACCCAGTCTCAGCTTGACCACTGTATCTCCCGTTAAGTTTTTCTGGTTGGATTTCTTTGTTGGCTGCTACAGAGCTTGCTATTTAGGGTTGATCCTTCACATCGGTGGAGAAGATCTCCAGAAGGCTGTGGTGGACATGGAGCTGTCTGAGCCGGCTGCTGAGTCCTTTACCTTGACCCAGTTGCGGTGGCACTTTCTTTGGGTGTGCTTGACATCGGTTTGGTAGAAAGCCCGTCTGCATGCAGGCAGGAGGGAGAACATTAGCTCCGATAGCCCTCCAGCAAACACTTGGGACTGAAGTCTGCCGCGGTGCTGGCCTCCATCCCTGCTGACCTGCAAAAATCAGTTTGAGGGGACTAGAAAAGCCCAGAAGAACAGTAAGGCCTAGGCCTAGAATTAAAGGTGACTCCCTTTCGTACCAACCCAGGCCAGCAGACTCTAGGGCTTGCCTCATACGAGATTTAGCCCCCTCATTTCTTGAGGCTGGGCCCCACTTTCCCAAGGTGGGACTGCAGGCAGCTGCCGGGACTGCAGGCAGCTGCCGCCTCCCCTCCCTGTTAAGGCCTGGCAGTAATGCTGCAGTTAGCACTTGGAGGGATGGAGGCTGCTTTTTCCCTCTTACAGCATCCTGGAGATACATCAGTAAACCATGTGCGTCATGTTATGGGAAATATTAAATGCAATAACTTTCTTACAAGATTCAATTTTTTCCCCTCAGTAAGGATTGTATGAAGATTAAATAGAACATTAGCTGAACAGGTTGCTTATATTACTAGCAGCATGCACTCACAGGGACACTCGCTACACTCTGCTGGTTTTAGAGTGGCTTCTTTTTGAGATGATTACACTCAGTTCTCACCTTTAAATACCATTTCTAGTTTCTCAAGCTCTGGGAAAACCTGGGCAAATAGGAATTTTGAGACCTGTAAACCAGAAGACAAAACCTTGAAAAGTATACAATCTAACACGTCCTGGTTGTTTTCTTAAAACAAGGTCTTCAATCTCAGGGACTCTCTCAGTATTTTAAAATACTGAAATTCTGCTTTGACTAGCCTTGCTCTGCAGCCTTATACTGTCTAGAGTCATTGAAACCAACCTCGGTTTGAGTCTCAAAGCTCAAATGTTAATACCACTAATTAACTTCTGGCATGGTAAAATGGCAAGAGTATTAAAATAATTTTTCATTTTGTGTCCCTGTTTTGACTGATTGGATTGTTTGGATGTCATTAGGCTACTTATTTATAGCAAGAATATGAGCACTGCACTCTAAGCAGTGGAAGTAATTTCTGGCTGCTTAGCTAGAAGTCCAAATGTTAATTTTTGTTAGTGTTTAAATTAAATGAAGGCACCATTTTGTTCAGTTCTTCAGTATACAAAACAAATCGATTACACAAGCGCAATTAAGACAACAGGCTTAATCTCTCCTTTCATTGTGCGAGTTCACCGTGCCAGTATTAGCCTGCAGCCTTCATGACTTGCGTATGAATATCATACATTGCTTTGCAGTCACTTAATAAAATTAAACTTCCTGAACTGAAGAAAAATAGTTCAATTATTTTTAGAATAACAGCCCAGATATCCATAGCATGGAGATAACAGTAATATTTTATCAAAATATGTCCTCAGTAGAAGACACTTTGCAAAATATGTCTTAATGGAGATAGTGTTTAATCTCACTGTTGTCTCTGGATTTTATGTACGTGATTGAGTTCATGATTCAACACTGTTTAAGCCAGTGGTTATGCATGATACAGGGTCCTTAGATTGCAGAGCTTAACTCTTAATTAAAGCAATGCTTTAAGGAGCCAAAAAGTCCTATCATGAACACCACCCCCCCCCCCCCCCCCCCCCCTTAAAAACCAGTACTTCCTGATAGGAAAAAAATTAGGAGCAACCCTTCCGTCCTAGCAGAGATCCTTATTACAGACTCTGTGTGTTCTTCCTGCACCAGAAATCAATGAACTTTTTTTTTTTAATGCCTAGAAAGACCTCAGTTTTAGAGAACTCTTCCCTCCCTCCCTCAGCTCCATTTTTTTGGCTCTTTTCTCTCTTACTCCCCTCCATCCGTAGAGGAATAACACTGTAAATTTTTTTTTTTTTTTTTACAATCTTTGGAATTTAGCTCAAGAAGTTCCCCATTTGTGTTGATTTTTACCTTGAAAACTGTGTGCAAAACTTGGGATCAGCTAGGGAGTTTGTTCTCTCGGGTCATCCTGTCATGGTTTGATAGCTGTGGAGTCCTTCTAGCCTCTATGAGTGGAGACTGCTCCACCTCCAGGGCCTTTATATGGTCCTCATGACCATGGTGTTTATGAGAAACAGTATTTGGTTGCACAGCAGCCTGGGACTGAGGTAAGAACAGAGTATCAGCCCCTGGAGTCTCATTTTGGTTTTGCATCTCTTATTTCCATCCTAGCAGCCAGCGCAATGCCCAAGCCTGGAACTTTTCTTGTCCTTGGAGTTTTCTGCCCATCCAAGTCCAAATTATATTTTGGGTCTGGCTTCAAGGCCAGGAGGGCTAAAACTGAGGAAATACTCCTGAGGTGATTAGTGACTGAAGGAGCAGAATTGATCTCATGAGTCTGGTTTGCTAGGTATATGGGAAAATTATTGCATTTTAGAAGTAAAAAACGGTTTCTAAGTTTGGGTGGGGTTTTTTTTGAGTTACATTTGTTAAGGATGCCTACTGGAAATAGATGGACACGCAGACCCAATCTCTCTATAAATAAACCAAACTAGACTGTGATGCTATCGCCAATGGTCCACGCTTTAGTATTAAATGGCAGTTATGTGTTAAGTGTTCAAGTGAGAGAGTGCTCTGCAATGTTAATATGCTTTGCGCTGAAGTAGGTAGCGTGATGGTCCCTAGGTAGAGAGTAAATGCTACACTTAACTCATTATGTCATTGTAGAGTTAAAATCTGATTAAGATACCTGACAGAAAACAGTGCAGAGAACGTATTTACAGGAAACACAGATAAAATTATTTCTAAAAAGGGAAATTTAATTGAGCGGGAAAGAGACTGAAAGTGCTAGTGAGCTAAGTGCTACTGGTATGTTTTAGTTGTCCCTCAAATTTTCCTCAGTAGGGATTATGGTTTGGTGCTGGTTTGTGGCTAGAATGCCAAGCAGTGCCATAGAAAGCAGATCAGGTCATTTATAAATCTGCTGGTTTTACAGCATGCAGAGAAAGGCACAAAAAGTACTAGGTGTGAGCAACGTAATCATCTTCCTTTGTTGTATCTGTAATAAATAATAAAGCCAAAATAGTGCAGGATGATGGAAGGGCTAAATTACTGCTCTTAATGAATGCCTGTGTGTAGACTTAAAAATAATTCAGTGGAAACAGAATTGTCCGGAGGTTTTCTCTGGCTGGTATTTGCAGATCAGACTGGCTGGTAAGTATAATAGTCTTGCTGGCCTTAACATCTGTTAATTCACATCATGTCAGTCATTAACTGTTCTTCTTTTTCCTCTTCTTTTTTTAGAAGAGGTACTCACATATTTGATCAGTTCTTAATGAGGTGGCTCCGTTTGATTTCTTTGCGTAATTGCAGTTCGTGCACATCTGCGAGCAGCGATTTTGAGTTTTGCTTTTCATTTTTTCTTGTTCCAGTAAATCAGTCACAGAAGAAAACATGGAGACATCTGAGGGGAAGATCTAAGTAGCCTGCCAGGCTGCCTTAAGATCAGATATCTAGCAGCCCGGCCTAGAAAGAACAATGCCATCTGGACATGGAAAGAACCCTTAAGATGTTTTTGCGTCACACAGGGTTATTTACGTGGTGAATGTGCAGCAGTAAAGCCTGCCAGAAATCTGAGAGCTGGTCCATTTGCTTTCCAGCAGCTGTGGGTGTTAAAACTCCCTGGACTAGCAGCCTGCAGCTGTACTTTCATTAGCTCCCCGTGAGTTTCAGCTCTCACTGAAATTCGGTTCCTAGATGGTAGGATTCATTGAAGAAAAAAAAAAAAAATCTCATTTGATTTATTATTCTTGATTCCCTGGTATGAATCTGTCCCAAAAGCTTTTTCAGTGTCAACAGCTGACACATACTGCTTTATCCAATTTAAGCGAGTGCTAGTATTCAGGGTCTATTTTTCAGCCATCTACACAATTCAGCTATTGTAACTAAAATTGTTCTTAAAGACTAAAAATTCCGTTCATGACCGTTATCCAGAGTTGTCCCTAGCAGATGTTGAAACCTCTTATTCTTGTTACGAATACACGTTTGAGGTGGATAGTTTCATTCACCCGTTTGCGTAGCAGAAGCTCATCCGACCCATTTGGTTAGCACGGCAAAGGCAGGCGGGTGTCACATTTAGCCAGGTTACTCATTCGGCATGGACAGCCATCCCTTACACCCAGGGTGCCTGGGACTGGGCTCTGGGATACAACTGGAGCAACGTGTCAGCTCTCAGCAAGGACGAGCTGCCTTATCGAGTCCGCCACTGTGATCAGTGCTTGCTACTCGTTTTAAATTCTAAATCAGTATTTTAGCCCCTGTACAGCTAGTGGGACTGGTTTTTCAGAAGCTTTCTCTCCAGGTCTGGAAGAAACGATTTGCTCTTACCCCTCTGATTTGTGGAAAGATGATACTGTATCCTGCCATTCAGCTGCACTGTCACCACTCTTCCACTTCTGTCTTGGCTTTGGGGAAATGTAAGTGATGCCTTCGGTGTTCTGTTAAGCAGAACCCTTTCCAGGGGCTAATCCAGCCTAAATCAAAATGTGATGAAAGTGAAGTTGAAGGGAAAAAGGCTTAAAAGCTAGCCTGTGCTGTAATCGCCCCTTGAACCTTTCCTTCCTCATTTGGGTTCATTATCCCACCTGAGGAAGCTTAAAATCAGGCCGAGTGTAGATGTTATCAAATATGACTCTGTGTATTCTGTATGCAGAGCTCTGTGCCGCCTCCTGACTCTGCTCCATTTTTAGCTTCGGAGTAATGTAGTGCTCTCATGATTTATTACACAAAACATTCTGGCAGCAGAAAGGATCAAGAGTAGGTGGGGCCATTATAGCTGTTATCTAATTCCTTTTGAATGTTAGAGACTATTTAAAAAAAAAAAAAAAAAAAGGCAGCCTTTTTAACGTGTGCTCCAGGCTTTCCATTTTGTGTCGAAAAAGGAGTGGTCTGTCTAATAGCTAGTTGACCCTCCCTAAACAAGGTAAGAGCCAAACACTGAAAATCAAGAGCAAAAACTCACTTGTTGGTCATGTGAACAGGGAACGGCCACAGCACTAAGCCACGTCTGTGGGTTGTGGAGTGGGACTGAGGAGAAGGAACAGTGTCACCATCTGAAATATCCTCAGCAAGAATATAGGGCTGCGGCCCCTCTCCTGCTCCATGTCCCCTCGTGTTGGGTTCGGCTGCTCGAGGAGACCATATATCACACCAGTGAGCTATGTACAGCACGTGGGTGCCCAGAGTGGCAGAGGGACATCTGTGCACGGTATAACCCAGACATGACTGAAGATGAGTGTGAGGTAGGAGCCAGCGCGTGCCTTGTACTCAGTGCAGCGGGGAGCAAGTGCTGTGTCCTCAAGATACAGCTAACGCAACCTGCAGTGCCGAAACGGCTGCAACTGGGTGTAGTAGGGCTATGCATAGTGTGCCTCTTGGATGCAGCTAGTGCAGAGAGCAGGAATGAACTGGCTGTGAATAAAAGATCAAGAATATTTCGGAAAAAAACGGCATTATAAAAAAGAAAAAAAGGCAAGCTGGTGGTTGCAGTCCTTCAGAGAAGCTTGCTCTGCAGTGCAGAAGCAGTGAAGATTGCTTTACTCTTTTGTTTGATCAGAAAGTGCATTAGTCAAATTATTTGGTTTATTCTTTTGCTCTTATTTATAATAGCCTGCAAACAAGACATGGCCGGTCTCTCCCTGGGAGAGCTTAGGGCATCTACAATCTGTAAGCGCTCATGTCTCTTGAACTTTTAAACTTGATTGTGTGTGACTGTGTAGGAAGGAGGAGCAAAGGGTTTATCTGTCCTTTAGAAATCTTGCAATGAAAATTCAAACCACTTTACATCTTTTTATAGATTTAAATGAAGTTTATAAAGAAAAAAATGCATAACTGGAAAAATAGCAAGCCCGGGTCCTCCTTCCAGTTTCTGCTTCCTGTGTATTCCTGCAGGGTCTCCAGCCCTTTCATTAATATTGAGCTATCGAAATTAAACCTGGAAAGGTTGCCTACACATCTTTACTCTGAAAGAGCAGCCTCCAGAACAACTGTAGGCACCTCATGTCCTCCCGCACATTCTGTCCCTCCTGGACAGCCAGGGTGAGTAGGCTGGTCGCAGGCAGACCTGCCGTCCGGGCTCGGTGCTGGGCAGGACGTGCTCCCACAGTGCAAGAGGCTTTGCATTCACGCAAGAGGAGGAGGAGTCTGGTTTTGAGGAAGGCTCTCGGGCTATCTTTAGCAGACGGACCACTGCTGGGTTGCACTTCCAGAAACAGAAACGTCCAGAAGTCTAACTTCAGTGCTGTTCAGGTCTTTGCTGCTCAGTTCACACTTTCGTTTCTCTCCAGGGGATAACTCCTACAGACACTACATCCAGGCAGAAACCATCTACCTCTCCAAGTTAACGGTACCTACTTAACCCTTCTCACCTTGCTGGGAGAACATTATCCTTCTGGACTGCTTAGGGAACACCGTTGGCTTCCTGAGTAGAACTTACCTGTATTTAGATACTGCTTTCATCTGGTTTTCCAGCCAGGACTAGGTGGTCTGCTGTGGTTGCGGTCTAGCAGTAAAGATGTTCTCCAGATGCTCAAATGATTTTTAGTTTGACTGTGTCTTCTGCCCTCTTACAGAGGCCTTATTCTTTGCCTCCACGACAGCAAGCTGTATTGTGTACGTGCTAAACAAGTAGTAGTCAGCCTGCAGAGGTGACTGTTAACGTAGGACGGATTGTGTTTGTATGCTGACTGTCAAGAGTTCTGCAGTAATAACTACCAGTGATTAATTAGATGACACGGCCTGTATGGGATAATACCAGTATTTACTGGAATTGTTTTACTTTCATGCAAGAACAGAAAATAGGTCAATCAGCATTTCTGTAGTCCTTGTTTGCAGCACTTACTGGCAAACGCAGTCGTTTGACTTCATGTACCTCACAATTTTCTTTCAATTTGGAAAAACGGAGAAAGACTTGCATTTACAATGTTCCAAATATATTTGTCATGTTCCTCACTCATCTCTTGTTTTGCAAGGGCTAGTTTTGAGCATTCATTGCTCAAGTTAGCAGTTGACTCAATCTATGAATCTATTATCATATGTTTTTGAAAAACTGGCCAGGAGACCAGTTTCACTGCTGCTGACTTGAATGCCCACATACAGAACATAGTGGTATAAATGAGCAACAAATCTATCAAAGGTCCTAGCCTGTTTTATCTGGTACTAATTTTTAAAGCAGATTAAAATCACTGAGAGTTGTCACCTTCCTTCCTTTAAATGTAATGTGTTTTTCCTTTCTGATATGATAGCCAAGATACTCCACACCGTATGTGTATTCTTATTGTATTGACTATAAGAGAAGACAATGTGAAATTTCTTCAGAATAAGAACATATCTCTGGATTTAATGACTTTGTCAACTGCTATTCAGAATCCAATGCAATAACCTGGAATTTCAGGGGTGGAGGTGTTCTTGTGAGGGACAGAAGACACTAACTGAAAGTGGAACAAGTTATTTCATGTGATTATTCCGTGACTGCTTGGTCATCCATAGTAAATGCATTTTGTGGGTAGGACAAGGCTGGTTTTTATAAGCAAACCTGAACAGGAATAGTTTATGTGAGCAATGCATACATACAGAGGACAGAAAACAGCTGACAGTACGTGAGTTAAGAACTGGGAAAACTGAATTGGGAAAGAACACCAGAAGTAGAAGATGAACAGACAAGCAAAATTGATTTTAAAATACGTATTGTCTTTTTTCTTTATATGCAAAGCAGCAAAATGTTGGGAGTCGGGTGGCCCAGTGGGAATTCCTGCTCTGTTGCAGTGTAGTTTGGGACTGACTGCCTGGCTCGGGGTATTCCTTGCCTAACTTCAGGTAGCTGAATCTTGGACAGGGACAGCCCGGGTCAGCCATCTAATTGCCAGTAGTAATCAAAGGGGTTTTAAATATACAAAAGCCGACATGCAATTGTGTAAATAAGACAATTTGCACGCTGTTTAAAAGAAGATGATTTACAGCCTCTTAAGTTGTTGTAGATAAACATGCACAAGATAGTTCAAATGATGAGGTAAAGGGGATGTGTATGACTGGATTTCTCCTGGGACTGCGAGAACTCCTTTCTTATTACCAGTATCTAAGCGTCAGGCTACAGCCTGTTGCTGAAAGCCTTGAGCACCTCAGGGGTGCTGCGAAAGGAGGCCTCCTGCTAATGCTTTGACAATAGCAAGGCTGTGCCCTCTCTTCTCTGCTCTGTGGTGGGAGCCCCAAAGAACATTTCCTCCTAGTTAGATGTTGCTGTAATTAGCATGTGTAAATAGGGTAGCAAAATAGTAGATGTTACTCCTGACAGTCTGGGGCTGTATGGACATTGTGTAGCGTCCATACAGCTCGGTGCCTGGCAGGATCTGTCCGTGCAGTATAGTGCAATTCTGTAATCGGAAGCAATGGACCTTGATTAGGAGCACCAAAGGTAGAAAGGCCCAAAGACAGCATCTAGAACAAACTCATCTTTTTTGGTTCATCTATCCTCTTTGATAAACTGAACTTAAGTATTTAATGACTGGTGTGTTTGTTGTGCATACTGTGGTGGTATTTGGCACTTATTCCAACACTTTTATTTCTTTGAATGCAGCTCTCTTATGGGGCCATTACAGGACAGTGTCCTGACAGGACCAGTTGATACCGCCAGAAGACTGCAGAAAGCTCAGGTTCCACAAAATAATGTACCATCGTGCCCTTGTTTTAAAGATAGGGACTAAACGCATGGGATTAGGTATCTTAAGCCAGCTGCTGTTCAGGCAACTCTCTCTTATTCTGTGTATTGGGTGGCAATAACCGGGGAAGTCAGTTCCTCCAGAAGATGGCTGTGTGGGGTAGGTTAGTGGTTTTCTCCATGTGTGGGCCAGCACTCGGTGAGACTTGGGCTTGCCTTCCATGTTAGACTCAGTGTCTGAAGGTTTCATCCACTGATGTATATGTAGTTCCCTGCCTGTATAAGGATCTCAGGTTTTCTCGAGATAAGAGTAGAGGCAGTGCCCAGCACCTGTAGCAAGGGCTCCTTATCCAGCACCATGACACGTGCTATGGCTCTCCTGCATCTGCCTTGCAAGAAGGAATACTGCAAGGTCTCGACTCGTTCTTATGTCACCCGTTAGTTTTCTTAGTAGGAGGAGCTTTAAGAAATAGGATCTCAAATCCACAAAAAGGGATAATTAGCCATAATAATTGTCAATGCAGCGTGTGTGTGAGAAACATACAGGTAAAGGGAGGCTGTTACATCCTTGCAGAGAAACTAGCCTGACTTGTGCTTGGATTTTGAACTTCTTAAAAGTAATGCATTGTAATAGCATTATCATTGCAAATATCGGTGAGCAGTTGCTCTTGGCTTCCTCTGACCTAGCATAGTTCCTCTTGAGAAGACTGAGACTGTAGCATTTGCATCCAGTTCAGTTCAATTTTTGTCAGTCACTCCATCTGAAAGGCAGCAGCTCCCCTCTGGCTTTGGAGCCTTGTCCATAAAACTATGCATCCATTGATACCACTCCTGGGGCTAGAAGTGTGCTGGGTTATTCTCTAGCCTTCTGCTGCTCAAGATTCACGTAATGATTTAAGTCACAAATAGCAGCATACTGAGAGTTTCACCTTCTCCTGCTTATGCACCTCGGACAATCTGTGTTGAAGAGTGAATTACATTTAAGAAAGAGGCTGAGACACAAAGCGTGAGATGCCTTCTCAAGAGGGACAGGACTTTATTCTTGCATCTCCAGTCTATTACCTAGCAGGGTAAAAAAGCCTTGAATGGATGTAGGCCAGCCTTAGTGCAAATCATAACCAGGCCTGGGATTTATTTCATCTACAAACTCCTGAGGTCAGCGTTTGCTCACGAGGCTCAGAAGTCGTCACCTCTTCACTGCAGGGATTCCTGGGTGACTTCTGTGTCCTGTGTGGTGCAGGAGATCAGAGCTGCATGTTGTGGTCTTTGCTGGCCTAAAATGTCCGTACTTCTGTGAACTGGGAAGCAGCAAAAAGTGGAGCAGTTGTTTGTCAGAAAAGCTGATAGACTGCATCAGCACTGTGTTTAACGCAAACCCTTATTTTGCCCCCGTTGTGTTAATTAGGTGCTATTTTGAGTTCAGTGGGGGATGCAGTGTTAACCAGACCCTTGTTTTGCTGTTACTTCTTTAAACGGTTAACTTGACATCAAATCCCACAACACAATTATCTCCATTATTAATGGCTTTCACCGCTGAAGTATTTTTAGCCTTGTAAGAGAATACACAAGAAAAAGAAAGGAATTCACCAGCAGATAAACATAAAGGCTTAAGTAGGGCTTTTACTGCAGCAGTTTTTCTTGCTGGCTTCGATGCTGGCTGCCTGGAGTGCGTGTAGGGAAAAGCCTTCGTGTGACCCTGTCCTGTCTGGTGGTGTCTGTCTTTCCGAGATAGACAATTGGATGAGATGATCTGGCACTACTGTCAAAGTTTGCTCTTTTTTCCGTTAGGACAGGAAAAAGGTAGATAAGGGAGATGACTGAAATGATGACGTTTCTACCTCTGACACCCACTTGGGTGTGTAGCCCTCTTCTGGAGAACTAAAAACATAACACAAAGTGTCAGCCACTCAGGCCTTGCAAATTTACACCAGTCTTGAGCTGTAAAAAACACTGCTTTCCTCTTGCTTTCTGGTTACAGGCTTCAGGCAGTGTTGCATGTAGTCGAGATGACTTGGTCAACTAATTCTGGCACTTATTAAACAGGAGGCAGAAAAGAAGTTTGTAAGAGGAGAAATACAGAACAAAGCATGGCATCCACCTTTTGGAGGGGTAAGATTTAGCTGATGTTGCTAATAATAGAGATTTTGCATTCCATGTCACTGGCAAAACTTTCTCTCTGCAGTTTTCATTAGTGGGAAGAATGGAAACAAAAAATACGATCACTTGTGATCCTTCCAGACCACCCATCATCATGGTCTTTTGACCCTTTTGTGCACCACGCAGCCGCTCGCTCCAGGGGGATGGGGAGGAGAATCAGGAAAAAGGAAGGCAAAACTAGTGGGTTGGGATAAAAACAGTTTAACAGGACAGCGAAGGAAGAGAAAACAGGAAAATAGCAATAACAATAATAGAACGTACTAAGTGCATGATTCACAGTACAGATTGCTCACCGCCCAGAGCCCAATGCCCAGCCAGCTCCTGAGCAGCAATCTCGCCCCCAGTGCTGTTCCCCCTTTATATACTGAGCATGACGTCATATGGTATGGAATATCCCTTTGGCCAGTTTGGATCAGCTGTCCCAGCTGTGTCCCCTCCCAGCTTCTAGTGAAAATTGACTCTATCCCAGCTGGAACCAGGACAATAGGGAAGGCCTGTTGGATTGTATTCTTCATCACTGTGAATCCACTGTGAATTTTCCTACGGTATTTATGTGATTCTTTTCACATTTAATTGTAAATCGCTTCAGCAATGAAGCCTCCATCAGCTGCCTAAGGAAAGCGTCCCATATTTCAGTAGAGCTTTCTTCCCCAAGGCTCAGCATCCACGCTCCCTCTCTCAGTCGAAACCCTCGCTCTTGGTTACACCCCGTGCTGACAGATTGTACAACATCTGGCTTGGAAAACCTGAGATGACCTTTGAGAACATGGGGCTGTTGTCTGTCCGTGGAGTTTGTTTCGAGGTATTATCCTCTTTTCTCTCTCGGGCTAGCGCTAGTCGGGGGCTGCCCTTGCCTTTTAAAAAGGCAGCTGCCTTGGAGGTAGGAGAGGGGAGAAGTCCTGCTTTGCTCTTCCAGCACTATCTGCCAGAATCGAAAGCCTGCGCACCGCCTGTGATGCTCTCCTCCTGTACTCCCAGCTTCGGGGAGGGTGAGCTCCTTGCAGCACCGATGGGGGAAGGAGGGATGGCACTCCCAAACCAAGTGACCTGCGTTCCTCCTGATAGGAGGAATAACTGCTGCTGTTACCGTTGCTAATTTTAATATAAATATCATTTTTACTTGCATGTTTTAAAGAGCATCAGTAGGATCAGGCATAAGGCCATGGCTCTGCAAACAAAACCGCTTGGATTATGTATTCTGTTCAGTGCTTTTATTGTGCCAGGCACAGTAGGGTCTTGCTCTAGACTGAAAGTGCCACTGTGTTATAACTAATAAATAATAGCATCTGACAGTAATTGTATTATTACTTTAGACCCTTATTATTACTCAGACCCTTTAGTGGGGGATTTGTTAATTGACAAGCATGTTGTTCAGCTCTGCATGTCCATTAAGGAGACTGTACCAGGCTTTTCTACATCTTTGTCCTGTGATGGAGACTTGAAGTCATTAATCATCATAATAAATAAAAAAAAGAAATAAGAAATTAGACAAATAAGTCAGACTTCAGTACTTAATGGCTTGCTTTAGAATTCTCCCTCATGCTCCAGGCGAGTGAAATAAGTAATGAGGGATTTCCCATGCTGGTCATAGCCTGCATCTCTAGGTGATGGGAGAGGCAGGAGGCAAAGGGGGGGTGGCACGGTGATCATCACAGCTCGGCTGTGATGTGCCAGCCCTTGCAGCCACCCTCCCAACAGCCTGCCGGGGCATACCTGGGCTGTGTTGGTCCTGTCTGCCTTGGCCACCCGAGACCGCCTCGCTGGTGCCAGGGGCATGCTCCAGAGCACTGAGAGGCGAGTTACTTTTAGAGTTACAGAGGTGTGATACTAGGCTGAAAATGGAAATTCCCTTCCTGCTTCTGCCACACGCTTCTGGTGATGCCTGGGACAAGTTGCTTCTCTCCCAGTTTCCAAAGAATTGTGAAAATACTAATTTCCACTAATTTCCCACCACCTTGCCCTGTTTCCTCCCACAAATGTTCTTTCAGGGAATTCGAAACATTTCTGCACTTTACTGATAAAAAATGTTTGCTTCACCTCTGCAAAATGAGACTTAATCCACGTCCATGTCCTCTCATGGAGGTGAAAGACCTGTCAGCCCTGCAGCGATGCACTTCTCAAGAGTTCCCATCATGAATGAAAGGGGCAGCAATTCTGACTGGATTGCTGGGCTTGTATGTGGATCTCACTATATTAACTTCTTGTTGCACAGGTGATTTTGAACAGCTTGGAAACTGTCGTCCTTTGACAGAGGAATGCCACTTTTCTCCATGATGTTTTTCAGTTCAGTTTTTATCTTCCATCCTGGTCACAGATTGGTGTCTCTTTACATTTATTAATTGAAGTGAGTGAATGCTGATTTGATGGGTTAGTCTCTGCTATTACCGTAACCTGACTTCCCTCCAATAAACTAGGTAGCATGGGATTTTTTTTTTTTTCAACTACAAGATATGAAGTGGAATGAAATGAGAGGAAATTGTGCCATATGGTGTTCGCGTTCCATAAACCACATTTCTTACTCTGCCAGCTGTGAGTCCCCTCACGTGCCTGGGAGATGATTTCTGCAGGCAGTTCTGGATGCGATGTGCGGGCAGGGTATGGCCCAAGCCCTGGCCCCAGCTGTGGGAAGATCACACTCTCTTCTAACACTGGTTCTGGCACACAAGAAAGAAATCATGGCATTCATTTTCTTCCTGTCACTTCAGCAACATGACCACTACATTTGTAGCTCTAATTTCAGCCTAGGAGGAAGGCGGAGGAAGATGGTCTTGTGTTAGGATATGAGCACAAAACCAGAAGCGATTGAATTGCTTTCTCTTGAGTCATCCCTACTCATCAGCTGAGCCCGAGGAGCTGCTTGTGTGCCTGGAGAAGCCTGCTGGGAGCGCTGGCAGCCAAAAGGCAATTACTGCAGTAATTTATGCCGAGACCCACATGGACCCTGAGGGTGGGAGAGCCAAAAGGCAGCTGAACCTTCTTGCGTGTTTTCCACCTTCTGTTGGCGCTAGGCAGAGTTCATGTCTCGTGACTGGCTTTCCTGTGCTCGAGTGCCATCAGTGAGACTTCTCACACCACACTGAAAAAAAATTAAAAATAAATAAATCATGCTGAGATAAAACAAAGACAATTGTTAGGATCAAGGAGATCCAAAATTTCTTTGGACCAAACCCCCTTTTACCATATGCCACAAAACTCTCCCTTGAACTCCACTTGAGCCAGACTTTCACAGATCAAGCTTATTTTATTTTGGGGAGTTTACAGACTTGGAGCAGTTTGGACAGTATTTAGTCATCT
The DNA here is from genome assembly GCA_009819775.1 of Phoenicopterus ruber ruber. Lineage (NCBI taxonomy): Eukaryota > Metazoa > Chordata > Aves > Phoenicopteriformes > Phoenicopteridae > Phoenicopterus > Phoenicopterus ruber. The sequence continues at coordinate 51,879,433 of CM020215.1, read as the reverse complement.
GTGATGTGGACGTGTAAAGCAGTGTAATGAAGTAAAGCCAAATGAAGCTTTTAGTTTGCAAAACCGCAATGAGATTTTTATGGATTATGTTACTGATCTTGGAAGGCAGAGAATAGCTCTGTACCATGTCGTCCTCAGCATCAAATGGTCCTCTCACTCTGCAAGAAGTTTTGACATTTCAGTGTATTTTTCAAATATATTTTGATTTCAAAATGAAGTAAACTGAACCATGTAAGTAACTTCTACATACAAGAATTACCACACTAAATTCATGCAAATAAAGTCACACAGGTGCAAGAACGTTTGCAGGGCACCGCTCAGTAGGAAAATGGCTCTGGCTCCGTTTACAAGGTGCAAATAGCCTACTTTGTAACCAAGAATGTCTTTAATTGAAGTGTGACTTTCACTGGCAACTTCTGGTTTTGTTTTCAATATATGCCTTTGTGCTCAATGATGGGACAAAAATTTTCCACGAGCCTAATGCAAATGTTCTGTTCTAAATTCATGTAGTGGAAAAAGACCTATTAAATATAATACAGAAAGGACCAGTAGGCATATTTCAAATTTTAGTGGGCAGAGGAAGGGAGGTAAAATTAGAATTTATTCATTATTTATCTACTTTTTAATATTTGTGACTAGCTCTAATTATACTCTATTTCCTTTTTTTTTATTATTTTTTGAGCGTGCTAGTATAGTTAGGTTCTGTAGAAGTGGTATTTTGGGGCAAATAGAATTGCTGACGTCAAGTGTTTAAAAACTGAGGCTGTCCAAAAAACCTGCTTTCTTCATTTATCTTATGATTCTTAGGCCTTCGGATGTACTGAGATCCCATTTCACATTTTCTCTAGGAGAGCTAGAAACTTTGAACTTCGGCATTGTTATTTTTCCTACTGGCAGGTGATATGTTCATCTGATGATACTGATCCAGGCACTGGGTCCTTTAGCATTGTTGTGGGATTCATTATAAAGTTATGAGAGCTGGAATAGTGCGTTGGAAGGCTTGCATTCCCCTGGTAGTAACTTCGCAATCCTTTAAGTGTCTGAGCAGAGATGATAATGCCGAATATCTGACTTGGGCTGCATGTCTAGAATTTGAGGGGAAAAAAACGTTCATCCATTCTGAGGGCAAGATTAAGGAAAATAGTTTGGTCTTGTCTGTTTGCTGGTCTTTGAAAGTAGGCTGGTGGGCTGCAAGGACCCCGTCTCTTGTGAGGAAAAAGAGCAAAAGCTTTTTGTAATACACAACAAAAAGGATTTTGGATCTTGCAAGGAATGAAGGATGTGGCACGTGACCGTGGCTGCTTTGCCTCCTGTCTCACAGGCTTGGGGAAGGGACCCGGCTCCCACATTTGCCTTCAGACTCCCCTTTGCTCCAAAACACAAATCCAGAAACACAAATATCCATTTCACCCCTTACGCTTTGCTGGCCTATGGGTTAAGAAAGTCCTTGGGTAATGCTGATGAGTTTCTAGTCCTCTGAGGGCAGCTGGGCACAAGACGGCTCGCTCGCGAGAGGCGTGTGGGGCGCAGTCGGCGTGCTGGTGTGCCTAGCCTGGAAGGGGGAGGATGAGGACATTTCCTTTTTTTTTGTGCAGGCAGTTAGCTCTAGACCGCCGGGTTTGGCCCCAAAAGGCAGTTGGGTTGAAGTCTTACTCCTGGGAAAAGCTTAAATGAGAAAACTCTTAGAAGAGCTTAAGTCAGAGCTCACAAGCACCAAGGCTTCCCAGCTATAAGACACGAGAGTTCAGGAAGGCAGACCACTCCTGCTTCTCAGAGAACTTTTTGTCTCCTTAGAAAATTTGTGTAGAAGAACTGAGCGATCCAGCTGGAAACCACATCAATTAGAGATGCACTTTGAATGTATTAAGTGCTCTAAAAGTGCGAAGTTCTGTGCAAAATGAAATCAAAATTGGTGGATATTATGGCACTGATATTTCTGTGTCTCATTTTGCCTCCTGTAAAGTTGTAGCCTGTAATTTTCTAATGCATTTAAGATAACTTTAGAAAAGTTTGAGCACTCTGGGAGCCTGATGATCCCGCAGTAACGCCCTTGCAGAAATGCAGGGTACAGGGATTGGGAAGTGACATTCTAAAATAAGAAAAACACAGTTGGAATGTTAGATGGATGACAACGACAAATGCCATTTTCCTCATTCAGGTGAATGATGCAATCCTTTTGTTTAACCGTTGTCCTCTTTTCCATATCCTTTAGTGTCTGTCAAAACTAATGCTGTTGTGGTATGCTCTGACCAAGCTCTCTGCAAGGGCGAGCAGAAGTCCGGGACATGTTTTACAGTCTTGGGAAGCATGGCAGTGCACGGCAGGTCCTGCTTGCCTAGGCTCAAGCATGTGGCTTTCCAACACAGGCTTTATCCTGCTGCTTCTGAGAGCGAGGATGGAAGGGAGAAACGTGGGCAGGCGGAAAACAAGCGTGTGCTAAGATGTGCTTCTTCCTGGGGGTTGCTGGCAAGCCAGTGTGTGCGTGCTCCCCCCAGCATGGTGAAGTTGCTCCAGCTTCAGCAGAGACTGGTGTGCCCTGCACTGTCTCTCGATTAGCAAGGCAGGAGAGCAGCCAGGCACTGTAGAAACTTCCCTGTTTCAGGATGTAATTTCTTGCTTCCTTCTTACCCAGCCTTTGATCTTCCTCCTCTGAGAGGGCTGACAGTTCTCTTGTGTTTCAGGAGCACTCGCTTTCCCTAGTGTCCTGGCAAACACGCTTTGCCATTCTCTCCCATCTTTGATTGCCCTTGGTCTACTTGAGCCTCCCTTTTCATTCCCAGTCCTCCCTTGCAGACTTTCTCCCTGCCTATGGTACTCCTAGCTCTCTGCCCGTCGTCTCCTGTGAAAAGAGTGCTAGTGGGCACTTGCAAACCTTTCCTCTGTGCGTGCTGTGTCTTGTGTCTATACCATGAATCAGCGGATGGTGATGCAGCTCTGTTGAAATCACGGGAGTCATGCTGAAGCTCCGGTGGTGGCTAATGAGCAGCTCTGGGAGGCTGATCCCAAATGTGGCAGGTGAAGCTGGGGAAAAAAGTGTGCTGCAAGTTCTTAATTGTGCATTTGTTTTAGCCTGCCTGATCCTGTAAATGAAGCTCTAGCGTTGCGGAGCCCAGTGTTGAACCCTGGAGATTACTGAGTAGGGATATTTGTAGGTACTTTGGCACCGGTGTTCATATCAAGAGCTATTAAAAATAATGAGATGCTGCAGCTTTACTAATGATTTAAGAGGTTCTCCTTGCATCTCAGTATGAGGTTGATCTGATGCAGCCGTCTTCATGATAGCATCCCACAGTGTTTTGTCTTTATGAGTACATCTTGTTCTGGCTTGTTTCAGAAATCTGCTCTTAGCTCTAAGGTCTGCAATTGTTGGCCTGTAATTAGTATCAATATTATGGTGCTATTACTGCACTGGTCTGAACTGCAGGCTATTTTTAGATATGACATTGTTCAGTTTTTTGTTGCATAGTATATTTCTTTCATCATGAATCAGCAGGCCACCAAGTCTAAAATAACGCTGTTTTTTAGAACAATTAGCGCAGACTTATGTAGATACCAATTAGCCAGTATTTACACAAATGTGTCTTTAGATGGAGACCATGGTCCAGTCCCAGGCTGAGGGGGACTGTGGTCAATATTCTCTTCTGGTGGCTCGAACTACTAAGTACCTGCCTTGCCCGCGGGCCAGGTAGTTGAGTGGATTTACACTTAGTCTGCAGCGAAATCAGATACTCAGCATGCACACAGGTCATGTAGGTAACATTTACCATAACTGAAACTGTGACCTCTTTGTCAAGAAGCTAAATACTATTAATGTCTGATTGAGAAAGAGCCAGGTTTATGCCTTATGGAGGACTAATAACAGGAAGCCTAATTTCATGAAAGCTTGGGTAAAAACTAGGACGTGTGCTATGTCTGAACCCAACAGCTAATGACTGAGTTCTCTCAACTTGCATCTTCTCCTTGAATTGTAAAATGTTAGCCCTCCGGTGGCTGTAGTGTCCTTGAGTCCCAGGTAGTATTAATCATGGATTGTGCAGCTTTTGTAGATAAGTGGCAGCTTCATATTTCGGAGATCTTCTTTGAATGCCCTTAGGTTTTATTCACAAATAAAACCGTATTCTCTTTTCCTTTCTCAGCACTGTTGTTAAAGAGAACTTGCTCTCTGTTACACCTCTAAACCAAGACCAAGAGGTGCTAAATGTGAAAACCCGCTGAGCCTGGTGAAGAAAAAACCCGTGCAGCTATACAGTCCTTGATTCTGCAGGAGAAACTTTTAAGACTTTAATATCCCAGAGAGCAGGCCGGTCTACTTAAAGGCTCAGGCTGAATGAGAGGTAATTAAAGCTAAATTAGAAACAGGCAGTTTCCATCTGTGATTTTAGAATCCTGGAAAATACTTACATTAAAAAGGGAGGCACCAGAGCACAGAACTAGAAAAACAGAAATCAGGAGGCTACCTCCAACACAGATGTTCACTACCCATGCGTACTAAGCAAGTCGTCACAAAGAAAGATAGAAGTGGGGTCAGAAAACAAAATGGGATTCACCCCAAAATAAAGCTAGATCTGGGGAGAAATTTTCATAGAAAGAGAAATACTTGAAAGGTTTAATTTTGAAAAAATCTCAGGAGTGAGACCGTGCAGTTAATCAGTTATGATGTTGCAATTAATATGTATTATTCTTTATAACTTGATAGCATTCAGAGGTATCAACAAGAAATGAGCATTTAATTTTTTCTATAGAATCTGTCGTTGTTTTACCTATACTGACTGGCTAATTATTGTTTAAATCTCAGGAGTGTTATGAAGCTTAATTCATTAATGTGTTTAGAGAGCTTTGATGCTCTGTGCTAAAAGATAACATCAATATAAAAATAATGATAAGCACTTACATTTTAGTATCATTTCTGGATCTTGTTAGTTGATGAATCTCTCTAACGTGTGTCCCCGTGTATGTTTATGAAAAAGCGCGCATTTTCAGTTTCAGATTTCAGTAATTTATACACTGCTCTAGTCTTTTACACTGTGCTTCAGAAGGAAACTTAGTGATAGTTATAAAAACTGCATTCCTGTATAGTGACTTTTTAAGCCTTACTTACATTTCAAGTGAGAAAAATACATCCTGAGAAATGGCTGACCAGGGCTGCAACCGCTGCACACCGTGAACAGACAGCGTGTGGCAAGCCGTGGGTCCAAGCCCGTGACCCCAACGTCTAGAGGGTTGCCAGCAGCTTTCCCTGTAGAAGACATGAATCCGTTCTGTGGATGGAGAGAGGATGTTTCGGCCCTTTCGCAGGGGCTCTGTATCCAGCTGTCGGAAGAGAGAAGACCTCATGACTGCAGTGGCTGAACGGTGTGACGGTCAATGACAAAAAGCGAAGGCGTTGTGAGTGATCTGGCGAAAATGGAGTCAGGGCACTCCTGAGCACCTCCAGCTACAGCGATCGTGGCCTCATCTCTCTGAGCGTGAACATGAGCCTCCTCTGTAGGTAAATGCAAGAAATTAATAGCACTGATAAAACTATCCTCTGGACACTCATGCAGAGGCATGAAATGCTAATGTGGTTGTTCACCAGAATGAAAAACTGACTCACTTCAATAAGGAACTGCAGCTAACAGAACAGAAATATTTCTCAGGCCAGTTTTCCTCTCTCTGTTTACTGAGCAATCAGCCCTCCCAGCAAAGCAGAAGAGAAACCCTCCTAAAAAATTTGGTTACTAACTAAATTGAAGTGTAGGGGCTTTTTAAAAATATTTTTTTTTAGTTCTGGAAATCTCTCTTCTCTTTAGGGAAATAAATATCTCTTTATTAATCTTGTCAGGAAATACTGCTGAAGATCAACAGCTCTTTTTAGTATTTCATTTCTAAATGCACACATGTGAAATTTCTAGGCCTCAATGCGCTTTCTCAGTGATGAATACAAGTCCTCATTTTGCCCCACTGCACACCCTGCTTGTTCTATGTGAGCTCAATCTAGCAGCTTCTTTCCAGACTTCTGGAAGTCGTGTACCCCAGCTGGGCATCAGGGCGTTCCCGTACCTCATGCTACCTCATCCCCAACTTGAATTGCAGCTGGGTAGGGCCTTTGGTTCGTGCCTCTCTTCCCCTTCACCTCCTTGTGTGTGTGTTTGGGAGGGCAGGAGGATCGGGAGGACTTCACGGGGAGCACGTGTGCCTCCCCTCCTTCCTCTCGCTGCCCCGTGTCCTCTGCTGCAGCTCCTGCCTTCCTGGGCTTGCTGGGTTTCGTTCTTAGGAGGCTGCCACACACTTGACTCGCCCAGCCTCTCTTTTTTCTGCTCCCCTCTATGCTAGGAGGTGTGTAGGGCAGACACCCCTCCTGCCCCATTCCTGCTGCAGCTCTGTCTTGAGAAGTCAAAGTAATTTTATGCCAGATCTTGCATTTTGAGTTCTTGGCTTTCGTGGCCGTTGGAGACCCACAGGAAGGTGCTGTATATGGGGAGAACGAGAGTCTCCTGGAGTGTCCTAGAAAATGGAAGGCTGCTGACTCCCATTGGGCTGCTCCAGGCTCCAGAATTGAATACTAGGCCCTGCCAATCAGTCTACCTTTGTGCTGTGACAAAATACAGCTTGAGGATTAATATGGCGCAGGGAGACAACTCCAGCTGCTTCTCATTTCCTCAGTAGGAGCCCATCTGTCTAGCTGCCAGGTTGTGATACAGTTGTACTGCTAGTTGCATTGACTCATACTCTCTTTTCCTAATGATGCACAGAGATCAATTACCCATATGTTGTTTCCAGTGCGAGTATCTGCCTTTCGTGCAGTCCTTCGTGAGGGGTTATTGACGTTTCTGTGGAGCATGAGAAATGAATGGGACTCTTGCAAGCAGCCTCTCTACTAATCTGCGAAGAGATCCTGAGGAGCGAACTGGGAACTTGTTTCCCTTCCCTTACAGTGTTGTGTGATATATGTGCATATGAGTTCTCTCTAAATGGGTTTTCATTTCTTTCTGATTTCTTCATTAAAAGGTGTGTCACACCTATTGTCTTCCTATCGCTTTTGGCTAATACACAGCTGAGCAAGGTTTTCAGTATCATGTCAAGACTGGAAAATAGAGGAGAGTGAGCTGGCTCATTCTCAGTGCACATAAAAAAGGCTTGGGAAAAATATCCTGAATATGCCTGCCCCCTTTACCCCGAGGCAGTGGTTGTCCCCACGGGCCACTGAGGGCCTCAATTAGACTCCCAATATGGCAAAGAATCAGCATGTGCTCGTTTATGGTACTTGTTTTATTTGTATTTATTTGCTACCATTCACTGTTACTTCAACATTAGAGATGGTTGCAAGGAATTATATTCGGAGATGCTTCTTAGTTGTTCTACTAAGGACTAAGCAATGTACAACACTGTTAAACAGAGCATCTTGCTTCAATCATATGATACCATGTTTTGCTTTCTTACTGAAGGCTCTTGACTTTTCATTAGGTTTTTAAAATACTGATGTTAACCTTAAGTGGACTGGGACCTGCATGGTGAGAGAGAAATCCTAACTCAGGCCGTATTGCCACAGATGAAACATAAAAGCGCTCGAGCTCATTGGATTCCTTTTTGAAGAGAGCCAAGTGCCGGGGTCTGCTGGGCCACGTGCTCGCAGCAGCCGGGGCAGGACGGTCTGTGGTGGGGCCCAGATACGGTGTTTATCAGTGAGGCTGCTCATCGTCCTTGCAGAGCCTTACGTCTTCTGGCTTCAATAACATGCTGATTGCTAGATTAGAAAAATGTCTTATTAACACTTGTTACTTTTAGTAGGTTTGTTTTGACTGGACACAGAACTTTCTGTACAGAAATGGAGAGTTAACATTCTTTATCTTAGCTTAACTTGGCAGAAGCAGAACCATGCCGCTGAACCTAGCTTTTGCAATATGTTGGACTTTGAGTATCTATTAATTCTTAACTATATGAAACTTCTTTACATTAATATATCCTCACTTATGCTGAACAAATATTTTAAAATGCTTAATTCTTCCCTAATTTCATTTTTCCAGAGTCCTTACCATGACAGAATCAAAGAATAAAATTCACTGGCAGTGTTGTGGCTCTGTCTTGTGGTTATGTGTGCTTTCCAGTAAGCAGAAAATGTTTGCCTTTGTACTTTGCCAGGTCAACACTCTTGTAAGAGGTGACATGATGCTGATTTGTTAGGCTAGTTGGTCTGTTTTAAAAGAATTGAATTACAGTCTGAGGTGTGCACAGCGTGTCAGTAAATAGCAGCATTGCTGTCTGCAAATATTTCTGGGGTTTGGTTTGCTTGGTTTTTTGTTTTTTCTGTTTCATTACTTATACTTAATAAAGGAAGCAGACTACTTAAAGGCACTTGGGAGTTACCAATTTGGATCACACTGGTAGTTCACCACCTCTAGTTATGATCACAGCTAAGTGCATCAGAGGAAAGTATAATAATACACAGCACAGAGTGTACTTCATAACTTGTCTCCACAAAAATGACCCTCTTAACCTCTTCTGTCTGCTCCCCTTCCACCCTCCAATTGTGAAGATGCATTTTCTATTGTTCCTGGGTTGTTCTTGTACAGAATTGCTTGGGTCCACAAGTCCTGCTTGTTCCCCTGTCTGAAGCCATTTCCTAACCCTGCAGGTTAGGTCCTGACTGTCTGTGCAGAGTTCGGTGGCAGCTGACCGCCAAGGAACCACGACAGATATAGGATGTCTGAGAGATGTCTCTGAAGGGAGGGGAAATATCTTTAGGACAGAAAGAAACTCTGCAGGAAAGCTGGGAATAAACAGATTCGGGAATTAGCCTCGCATAGCAAGGAACCCAAATATCAAATTGGGCAGGATGGAAACTTCTTTGGGAGTTTTATATTCTTGGGATATAATTCCGTTAGATGACAGTGGGATGTGTCTCAGTCTGAGTGGAAATGCCGTTGCTGCCTATTATTCTGGAAATCCACCAACCTCTAGCGAACATTTTCTTGCCAGCTCGTGTTCGCCACTCCTCGCTGCATTACTGGCTACCTGCGAGTCAGATGTTCACAGCACAGCATTGACATTTCACATCACCCAAGTGAACCTAACAGGATTTTAAAGTGCTTGATCTCATCCAGACCATTTGACAGCTAAACATAAAGGCTGTGAACTTCATTTCCTCCATCCGTCAGGTCTCTGTTTACACAGACGTCAACAGGTGACAGCAACGTGTTGAAATATGTGCTGATGCAGGACGCACCTCTACAAGAGGTGAGCCTGGCCGCGCTGTAGAGGCTGCGCATGACTAGTCCAGCTAGGAGAAAAAAACCCAAATGCAATGGAATCAGGTATTTTTTTATGTTCTTGTAAATAAACAGGAATGCATCAAAACCCCACTTCCTTGAATGCCAGAGGAGTCAGTCAGTAACCCAAGGCAGTGTCCTCGCTCACATCCCCAATGCTCAGGAGAGCCGGTAACTCCTCAAGGCTCGCTCTGAAAGCTGCTACAGTCACCTCCTGCTGCAATTCTTCAGCCATGCTCGAGGTTTCTTCTGAGGCAAGCCATCTCTCCAGGCTTCTCGTGCTGAGCTGTCACTCACACACACATTTCTCACCAAAGCCGTTCTCTGCGGAGTTTCACTGTTCAAGGTTCAACAGCCTTTGGCCTTTCCCCGGTTTGGGAGGGGAGGAGGGATGAATACATACATCTCTGTCAACAAACATCTGTCAAGGATTCTTTAGCTAGCTGGTCCCCAAGGCACTTCTGTGTCTCTTCAGCTCCTTCTCATATTTTTTTAAAGTTTCTGGAATTTTTGATTTTCTGGATTTTCTTTTAATCCTTTTAGGAGACTAACTACCTACTTGCCCATACAGAGACGTGATACCTCTGTCCCCTCACTGGTTTTGTAGAGGGTATGTAAGTTTCTTCTGAATTTAGCTGGAAGATTGAATAGTTCCAGGCATACATATATATATATATTCAACTAACTGTTTTACAAATACCTGACTTTACTAATTTCAACCAAAACTTTTGAGTGACTTCTGTCTCACTTGCAACTTTTGCTGGGGCAGCTGAAACTGCACTCTTTTTCTGCAAATAAACTCTTTGTTAATATACTGACCCAGTCTTTTGTGCTGGTCTAGTATCTTGTTTACAGCGAGTTGAAACCAGCTATGCCTTGATAAAACGCGCATGTTTCCCATGTTTTTTTAATCAATTTTATCAATTGATAAAAAAATTGAGACATTTTATCAATTTCTCATCACTGTCATGGAGTGGTCCACTCTGGAAACGTGAGAAGTATGTGCATCTGTCAAAGTTTCAGTTTGATTAGAAAGGTTGAGTATCATCAGTTAAAACAGGAGATTTGTGGAGTGGACACTCATTAGAAATTTAGGAGTACTTGCTGAAAGGTTAAATGAACTGGGGTGCACGATGTATTTCCCTTTTCCCCTGCCCCCGGGCTGAATGGAAGAGATGGATGCTATTTCCCAGACAGGTGCATCTTGTGGATGAATCCCTTTAGAATTATTTTATAATAGAACTGTGGCTTACAATGTCTTAAATAACTTTTTTTCCTACATATGCAAGAAACTGTTTCTGTCTTTGATAAAGGTGTTTTCTAGTGTCTATTTTGGTGTTACTAAAACAAGCCATTACCATTTAAATGGCCTTAAATGAAGCAGTTTGTGTAACGACTGAAGAGCAACAAAACCAAAACAATGTGCTTCTAATACATGCTCCAAACACATGCATATTATTTAAAGATATTTCAAGGACCTACTTAGATTTGGCATCTTTTAATTAGAAGCTTAACATTCAGCTGTACTAATGCCACAATTAACTTGGGCTGTTACTAATGAATTTTCTAAATACATTTTTATGGGAGTTGTTACTGCCCGATTGCTGGAGGCAAGGGAGTGCTGGGGAACTGTACAAGCAGTTGCAATAATGTCTGGGACTAATTGCCTCTTAGGACTTGGCCTTGCCAATTGCTTGGTTTTCATCAGCTTCAGTGATTTATTTTTCACAGAATCAGAGTCAGAAAATGTGAAAGCAATCAAGTAGGTTTGCTTTTGAAAAGCATCATCTGTTGTTCGTTTTCAGCGAGTGCCGAGGCAATGGTATCTCTGGGCTGCTGCAGATAGAGTCCAGATCCTGGCTTAGTTGAACTTTGTGACTTGAGTGAGTTGTTTCTGCCAAGACACTCCACAATATTCATTAATTTTTAGCTACAGCAAAGTTTGGGGGCAGGATGTATGACTTCTTTGAGGCAGCATTTAGATGTATTACGTCCCCTCTGCCAACTTTTGTACTTAGCAGCCGTGAGTCAGACCTTCCAAAGTAATGAAATTAAAAACAGTCACTTTTTTCTCTTTGCCATCTGTTTTATGAGTCGTCAGGTGATGCTGTTGACAGATTTTTAGCTTTTCTTTGTAATCAGAAATTTACACTATTAAAAAATATGAAATCTGAGAATCTCACTTAGTTTTATGATTCTGGGACTGGGAGCTTTAAGAATCTCTAAATGTCAGGAAATTTGGGTAAAATCATGAGAGTTGACAGGGCTGCAGTGGGACAATAGAGCCCTCCCTCTTACACACCTCTCCCACTGATATCAAGGGATCAAAGTTGTCAAGGGATCAAGGCCTCCCGACCCAAGAACCCAAGGGGACACAAGCCAGGAGTGACTGGCAAGTAAATGACACTAAGGAGGCACATACCACGAGCATGGTCCCCTCGGAAGGGTTGTGTGGGATCCCAGCCACTGCTTGCCTATCTCCTCTATATCAGCTAGCTGTGTATGGATGGGGAGTTGAGGAAACTACCTCCTCAACTGTACTGAATCCCTGTCAAAAACCGATTACTTGGCCCTTGTGCGGCTGTACTGTGGAGACGGCTGATCTTCGCATACTTCCGAGTTATGTGCCGTGAGAACTCTTACTCTTGGTGTAGGAAAGGTCATGGTCTGACCTAACCTTTGTCTGTGACAGTGCTGCAGTGTTTATCTGCCCTTGAAGAAAAGAGAAAAAGTTAATATCTGAATTTCCTCTCTGGTAGCGAGCGTAGGGATTTACTTGTTCTTCGTAGAGAACTGTGCAACATTAGGAAAAGTGTTTACAAGACAGAGCTCCTGATGTCATTCAGAGCTGGTTTTCAACTGCTTGTCAAAGTGACTGCAGTCTGAGCTACCGGGGCACAAAAATAAATCCTAAAATTAGCAATCGTGGTTTGCAGTTGCATATTCTGACCCCCTCAAAGTTTTGTAACTGCCTCCAATAAGGAATTGAAAACAAAGGGGTGCTGTTAACCTTGTATAATTCTTACGTAATGGCCAAATAGGAGAATGATTGGAGAAAACGTCAAGAGAGAAATCACTCTTGCATTTCACAGAAATAAAGTAAAAAGTTGTTATCTTTCTGAATTTCCGTGTTTGCATCACGTTTGAAATTGATATTTCCTAACATGATTTAAATAAGTTGTGAATATACTTCTCTGATTTTAAAAACCTGATTATTTTATCCCAAGGAAGGTCTGTGCATCATCTGAATGACACACATTTCGGGAGCTGCTTGTGTTCTGCTGAAAAGCCATTAGACTAAGGATGAGGAATGGCATATGTTAGAAACTCAGCAATGTAATTATGTGCAAGAACTCTGCTACAGCTTTTGGTGATAAACTACAGTCTAGATCCAGTCCTTGAAGATCCAGACAGTATTATCTTATGAGTTACTTAGCCTGACTCACTGCTGAATCTCTTCTCTGCAGTCTAATGCTGTGTGGCGTGCTCCCACCCTGTGGGAAATGTGAAGGCAGTGACCAAAAGAGCATGTCTGCGATAAAACCATTTCCTTTCAGTATTCGTATTACAGTCTCGCTTCCTTTTTTTGGATGTGTACAAGTGAAAAGCATCAGCTTTGCATGCAGAACTCGAATATACTCTTTTCAATCAGCCAAGCTAAGACCTGGTGACATGTATTAAAAACCAAAACCCCAACAACCAAGTACCTGGTAGTTTAGGCATTTTGGTTATGATGTACACGTGCTCTTTGGTCCATCCAGGCATGTGGAGTCCACAGGCTGTGTTCTGGAATTGGGGGAAGTTGAGAAATGAGCGTTTAGAGCAAGATGTGTTGACTATACAGTAAGTTTGATTTCCCCACCCCCGATGACACTTTCGCTTCGTATCAGCTCTCTCGCTTATGCGCTATGTGTATGCTGTTCCTACGACTCTCCATCGGCGCTCTGCATGCTAACAACCAGCTGCTGCAGGATGCTTATGGAAGTGGGCTGGCTAGAGGGAAGGATGTCAAGGAGAGGAGGCACAAACCACACTCAGCATGCAAAGAGGGCTTGAGAGGAAGAGGTGGGTCATTGTCTTCTCCTTCTTCTGTTCTGGCAGATGTGTCTGCTCACATGTGCCTGCTCACACGTGCAACCAATTGTCTTTTTTTTTTTTTTTTTTTCCTTTCTTTTTAAAAGCTACTAGAGGGGTAGAGCACTGAGAGCTTTAATATTACCAAGGAATTGAGAAGATCTGGACCTGTGCTGAGATTTGCAGTAGGTATCATGTTTAGTATATGCCCAGAGGAATATTTAAGTGGTGAATTGTCTGTACTTCTTACTGCACCCAGTATGAATCCTTGGAGAAGATAATCTGATTTCAGAATACTAAAGAAATTCAGAGGGAAAATGGGAGAGCTGAGCAAAACAATGGGAGATCTACCAAGCCTGAAGGAAGCCAGCTGTTTGTCTAAAAATGAGGTATCTTTAGGTAAAACTAGGAAGCCCATACCAAACCTGCTACAGGTAACTGTTTATTTTTGATGTTGTAGTTCACATCGATTGTTTTGAAAATGGCTGGCAAAGTTATCTCTGTTCTCATACCTCAGTCCGGCTTAGTCACTGGCTACCAAGGCTGGTAAGAAAAATAGGACCTAACTTATGTTGAAGTATTGAGGATCCCAGAAATGTTCTTTACTGGATTATGTGGCACTTAGGGACATGGTTTAGTGGTGGACTTGGTAGTGATAGATTAACAGTTGGACTCGATGATCTTGAGGTCTCTTCCAACCAAAATGATTCTATGATTCTATGATTCTATGATTTTTAGGTGTGTCAAACTGTCTTGAATGAACTAGCGTTCTGCATTTCCCGATGAACTTGTTATAAGTCAGGTCTTTGACTTTTCTGAGCTTTAGTTAGCAAAATTTGTATTCTCTAAGTTTTACTCAAAATTAGGTATAGCCAATGACATTTGTGTAATTGTTGGGGTTTTTTTCCTTGAAAAATGGGGTAATAATTAACCATTTCTCCTTATGTATTTAATCTGCTCATGCGGACTGCAAGCCAACCCTCCTTGAGGCTGGTTATTTTGCTAGAATGGCAGATGCTCACCTACAGTCTTCATCAAACGAAGACCTTGGGAAAAAACAGGATACAATGTTCAGGTGAAGGACACTGTTCCTCTTTGTCCCCACACCTAATTTAAAGAATCCAGGCAATTGGTAAGCTGGTGAGAACAGACGTTTTGGCAATGCAGGTTCCACTTACAACTGAAATAACTTATGCCTAAGTGTGCCAGGGTGATCTGAGCCAGACAGGTGCTTCAGATACGCCTCAGAGCCTTCTTTCACAGGTGACACTGGGCAGCTCAGGTGGCAAGTCTTCCTCTTGTACTGGCAACCCTCAAGCATACGGCACGAAAGTAGCTGGAGACGGCAGGTGGGCCTGTGAGTTTGAGGTCCCTGAGGAAACGACCTAGAAGAGGCTGGAGGCAAGTTCAGGTGCTGTGGGACCCCCTGGGGCAGCCACTGGGCTGCTTCTGAAGAGTGGATCAGATAGGACTGGTTGAGAAAATCTCTCGGCTCCCCAAAGATTTACATCTGTATTTGGCTTTTCTGTGGCAGTTGGGGTACAGGAAACCCCCTTGTTTATGTGGAGTTTGGACATATGAGTGAGGAGCCTTACAAGTGCACTGTTTGCAAAAGACTGCTTTGGAGACTTGGGGTAAGTCTCCAGCCTTCTGCGAACCAGCTAAAATATGTAAATCTATTTATTACTGCCTCTCCTAATCCCTGGGAGGGACTTTTTACCAGACAAGAGCCCAAGTCACAGACTCAAAGACTTGCAGCTGAATTTTGTCATTGACTCATCACATGCCTATTGGTAAGCCATCTGCAAATAAGATAATTGTCTGTAATTTGGGTTATCTCATCTAAAGACCTCAATTTCCATTGCTAAAAAATGAGCCTAATCCATATGGCACAAGGATATTGTGTAGAGTAACTCACTGTATCTGACTATTGAAGAGCTCTTTGCAGGTGTAGAGTGCTTGTTAATAGCTAATTAGCATTATTTAACTGTACTTCCAGCCATTAAAACTCCACTGTCTCAAATGAAACCAAATCAAGCTTTTATTCTAACCTGTACACAGAGAATAGTTTTTCCAGCCATAACTGTGTGTAACTTGCCATTTGCTCTCATCTGATCCACTTAATAGCTCTTGACAGCAAATTAAGTTCAATCTATCTCATCTGTCTCAGTAGCTCAGATGTTCCTAGACTTCATCCTGAAAACCTTTGCACACAGTTAACACATTAAATCCCCATTTTGTTTAACGGAGCAATTGTCCCATTTCAAGCAGTTGAGGGGTAAGAGCCCTACTCAATAAGTAGGGGCGCAGGTTAGAAAATCGGTGTATGCCACACTCAGCAGGAAGCTTTTTAGACTGGTAGAAAAGGGACATGATGGATTGATTGCTCGGGCAGTAGCTCACCTGTTGCAGGTATCACAAAGCCACAGGGAGCCTTTCTCCAAAGAAGGTACCTGCTTTGTCAGTTCAGATATACCCCAAAACGGCACATGCTTCATGTCTGTATACACCAAGACACAACAAACTAGGATAACATGGGATTTTATTTCTTCTTGGTTTCACTGGCTGGAGACAAGTTCCTTATTAATTTCCTCAGAACAAGTGTTAGAGCAGGCTGTGGAAAGTAGCACAAAAATACCAATCATTATCTGTAATTTCACTGTGGTATTTATTACCGTGTTTCACAAAAGTGATTTCCTTTATGAGGCAATTTCATGCCTTACTACTTCCTAATGCATCTTGCTGCTACCTTCAAATGTACAATTTTAGAAGACATTTCCACAAAATCCTTTTCAGTTCCCAAATTTTAAAATACTCAATATACTCCAGCGTGAATGTCATTAGGCTTTAGAATCTATAGATCTAGTGTGTTTACTTTTAAATTTCATTTTCTAGAAATACTCAGTTACAGCAACATGTGATTGATGATACTTCTGCAGTCTGGTGAAATCCAGTTACTTGGTTCGGCAAAAGTTCACTTTTTGAGGGGTCACAGTGGGAACACGTTATCTCAGAATTCATTTTCCTCCTTCTTGCACGTCCTTAGTTGTTTCAGCATTCGTTACGCTGTGCTGAAATCCTGTCTATACAAGCTTAATCCCTACTCTAGGTGGATGGCATATCTCATTTATACCCTTTCAGGTGTTGTGGCTGAACTTGCCTTCAAAGCAAGGGAGCAGAGGCTGGACCTAGAGCTCTTTGAAATCGACCTTTCTATTGACTCTCGCTGGGCATTATACTGAGTTAACAGCATCCTCCAGTCACTTGCAAAGCAGCACAGCCCTTTCCCCAACTTTCCCTGCCCAAATCCCAGCACAGAGCAGGTTGTCGTAATTTCTTTCATCCTTCTGCCAGTTTTTTTTCAGTTCAGCCTGAGTGTCTGCTGTCTGATGTTTCTGCCATGGGATGTATGTTTTAGAGTAAACAAGGTTTGTTTTAATTTCTCCAAGATAAATTACCTGTATAAAAAAAAAAACCAAAAACAACCCTGTTGCTTGAAAAAGCTAATTGCACTTAGTCAGTCTAAAACGCCCCAGTTAGCGTGTCTCATTTCAGCGCTGGAGGCATGTGTCTGAGCCCCTTGCTCTGCTCTCGTGTCAAAGGCTGTTCCTAGTGAGTGCCGCTGGGAACGGGGACCTGCTCTGTCAGGGCCAGCAAAGCAAAGGTAGAGGACACAGTACTAACCCCATTCAAGTGAGCTCCTGTGCTCCAAGCCGCAGAAAGGAGCGTGCTTGCTGCGCCGTCCGAATTGGGGATGGGCCAGGAAAATAAAAAGGAATGAATCAGGTGTGCCTGAAGCTAAACACGTAATTTATTTAGCAGTGTGAAGTTTGTATTAATGTGGAAGCGAGAATGGTGCACGTGTGTCAGAGAGCGAGAGGGAGAGAGACAGGCAAGAAAAGTTCACAATTACTGGAAAACAAAAAGCTAAAACCCTATATGTTCAGATCTGATGCTAGTCAAATTTCTTAGTAGTTCTGAATGATGATGAATGGAAGGCTGGAACCCCCTGAACCTAAATATCCTTGTATTGTAGTTAGTCCTGCTAGATGTACATGTAAATCCAACAAAAGAACCTCTGTGTCCACAGATGACAGCATACCTGTGTAAATCCTCTCACCCCTTCCTGCCTACCTTGCCCACCTTGGACTTCTAACTAGGAGGAAACGGGAAAGGACACTGTGTTGGATTTGCAGTAAAATTTGGCCATGAACATATGATGTAATTATATGTCATGCCAGACAATAGCTGTGTTATGTCACCCTGATTAAAAAATGGACTGCTGTATCAATAAGCTACTGCCTATCATGATGTCAGTCTGCACGATGCTGTTGATTTGTCAGACTTTTAAGCAGAAGAATTATAACCTCTCTCCTCTTCATCACTTTATTAAATCCAAATTGATCTTTCATTCAAAATGTCAAGGAATCTGCCAGCAGCTTAGCAATTAATGAGAATAATGACCTGCTATAAAACAAACAATGGTGAATTAAAAGTACAGGTTATGTCTGCGTTTGCCAACAGATAACTTTTTTTTTCAGCTGTTCTTAATTCCCATCTTTAAAAAAAGACATAGATACTAGGGAGAGTCTGTTAATTGCAATTGAACTCAGGTTCCTATTTGAGTGCTCAAAGATTTTGGCTCACAAATAGGGACAGCTTATGCTAAGTCTGCTGCAGCGATTCTGGCCCCAAGCTTTTCACTCGGCTCTTCTTCAAAGGTTTCTGTCCCTGCTGCTGGGGTTGCTCGGCTAATCATAAAGCAGTTGCAGATCTGCTTAAATCATAGCTGGATGCACTGGGGAAGACCAAAATTGATGCCGGTTTACGTTAATATGCCAGAGTGATACAGCATCTACTTCACCAGAAGCTGAGCTGGTCCTGTAAGGAGGGAGGGAGACATCTAAAATGGGCAGATTGTTGGGACAGAAAATTCTTCTAAGCTTTCCTAAGCTCATCTATGTCTACTAATGAGTCAGAGCTTTAATTCCCACTGAATTAAACAGATCAACTCCGAGAGAGTTTTGTACTTGAGTATTTTTAAGAATCCAGCCCTTAAATTCTTAAGTTATTTTGATGGTAGGACTGAAGCTCCTGAATCACTTAGACTTTGCAGTGTTGTACCTAAAATACGTTAATTCCATTTAAAAATTTGTACAACTCAGACACTATCTGTAAAAAATGTTCTTGATCAAAAAAAAAAAGTGCATACTCTGAGTGAATGTACTGTTTCTGGTTCACATTTATAATTAAAAGGGGGTTATTTTAAAGGTTAAATACTTTACATTTTTGGACAAACATGGAAGTGAAACCATGTTATATTTTAGCGTAAATTTTAACAGCACTTCTACTTTCCTTTCATGTTGACACAGGCCACGTTGGTAAGATTTTATCTGCATAAAAGATAAGAAACATCCCTATTACAGTACCAGGGAAGATGAGTGAAAGCGAAACTTAAGTCAGAGACAAAAACTCTCACTTAGTTTAGTGAAATCAGAGTTTTCCTAGTGTGTTTAAGAGTATATTAGTTCTTTGTCAAAAATCTTGTTCTTTCCCTTAGAATAAAACACCAGAATCTCCTAAGTAAAAGAGCAAAAAGGAGTCACTGTACTAGCATAAGCCTCTAAACCATTGGAGACATTATTGCTTGAACAGTGTGGTTTTATTTGCTTGGATTATTCATCGTGTAAAGATACATCGGTTGTTTCTCATATGTGTATTAATATCAAAGCCAAACCTAATCTTTGTCAGATCCTGCATGCAAGAACCTTAGAGCTCTCCCCATCCCTCGCTCCCGTCAGCCGCGCAGTCTCGGTCGCTCTCATCTTGGGCGGAGGGTGCGAGCTGCGTCTCTTCTAACACGCAGCAGATGTCTTGGTCAGTGGCTTCGTACCAGTTCAGAAAGATGTGCTGTCGTTTCTCAAACGAGTGTTATTTTCTAGGGATAAAATGGCAAATGGCTGTTTTGGCTTTAACGCTGCCCCCACTTTAGCTGGGGTGCCAGCCCAGCTGTGAGATTTGCGGTGGTTTGTGAGCATCTTCTGATTTCAGATGGGTGCTTTTCAGGCTGCTTATGTCTGTTCAAATGCTGTATGTTCTGTGCTCTGAGACATTTCCTGACCACTCCGTTGAAATTTGTGATTAATTAGATATCATCAGGTTGAAATGTAATTAATTACAAAAACAGAGGTAATTGTTTTCAAGGATGATGTTTGCATATATAATTTTTTCCTGTTTTTATTTTCCCCCTAATTCTACCATTGAAAAACAACCCGTTTTTTGTTTTTCTGTGGAAAGACCCAATACAAGAGGAGACACAACTAGAACTCAACTGTGCACAAAATGTTGTCAAATGGAAGTGTGAGAAAATGAAGAAAAGGAAATAGTTTTTTTCACTACCTCTTTGAAATTTAGTAAAGGGGCCTGAGACTGGTAAAGTTCAAACTTGGCTGTTTACCTTAAAAGCAGAACATTGAAAAACAGGTACTTCTAGCAAGAAATCTCTGTAATTTCTCTTTATATAGTGTGAACCTGCTTCTCCTGAATGGATAGGATTTCGGAGATGTCCCGTGTAGTAATACGCACCTATTTTGTACCTTATTGCATGGAGCTTCACATCCAATTGGGTTTATCTGGTACGTGGTATTTAAGTGGTGGTTGCCTTTCATTTATCAGCTCATAATTTTTTATGTGCATAAACATGACAAAAGCATGCCAAAAGAAAGATCTGCATTTGGATTGAAATGATCCATTAATATGAAAGACCAAGATACGTCAACATGATTTGTATTCTGTATACATGCATATGCTAAATAATTTTGTTTTCAGAGTGGATATATTATGGCTTTCTGACTCCAAAATAATTACAAGCCTCAGCTATAGCTGAAGTGTTAGTCACAGTGATTTAGCTCTGCTGGTAATGTTGTGAATATATAGAATATTGATACGGTGTGGGGCAGCAGTAGTGAAGATGAATCTGTGGCTGTACTGAGTGTTCGCCGTTCCAGACAGCAACACTCCTCTCTCTGTCAGTATTTGCACCCATCCATGTGTGTAAAACTGGGAAACATTTTTTTAAATGGCTTTCTCAAAAAAGACCGTTATATTCTTTAGTTTTCCAAGATCTTGTGCATCAGGTCCCACACTCATCCTCACATGGCCTGGTGTCTCAGTGCTTTCAATACTTTTCAGTGCTGTGCTTAACGGTAAGACCAAAATGTGCCAAAAGTGGTTTATTTTATTATTCTGACTACACTGTTTTCTTCAGCTTTTCTCAAAAAGCCAAGCACTCACAGCTTCTTTTATTTTCCAGCGATATTTGCAGATACTTGATCATATCTGGAAATTACAGTGCAGGTAACTAAAATAGGAATTCAAATAAGCTTAAGTACTTCATTTGGAAACCTTTGCTATTGACTTATTCATGGGCGATGATCCGTCTGAGCAGCAAGTATTATAGTCACCGCTATAAATTATGATCAAACTATCTTTTTAAAAAAAATGCATGTATTTCCAAATGAAGAGAAAGATGTAACAAGTTTAGAGAGGTTGCTCAGAAGGCACTCCGCACTGCACAAGCATACGTTACCTTAAAAAGACGAAGGCTGTTGCTCCCCCTCTTAGACAAGGCAGCAAAGGCAGACAGCCACATCCTTGCTGTGCACTTTGTGTTCTCAACTGCATCTTGGGGTTACCAAACCCGCTAATTCCTCATTCAGCAGAGACCCCGAGCTAGCTCCGGCTATAGGATTTTTGCTGCCCGAGACGAACCTGAACGCTGGCACGATTCACTGCCTGCGGTGTACTATCAAGCATGTCCTCTACAGGTTTTTACTGTCTGCAGAAACTATCTAACTACTAAGGCAGTGTCTGATCATACAGAGCAAGTCTTTTTTTCTCTAACTAAACAGAATTTATATTTTTAGCTTTCTGTCACTGATTTTTTTAACATTTTTTCCTCATTCAAGCGAGTAGCAGTTTACTGAATCTTACAGTAGATGTTCAGTTGTAGCTTGTACCCAGAGAGCTGATGATGTCACATCTTCAGTGAGTTACATGGTAATGATGGAATTTATCGGAGTAGAGTGCCATGACAGCACGTTTACTACATTATTTTTTGTAACGAAGGAAGAGAAGAATACCTGTAGGTGGCAATAGTACCGAAGCTGTAGCCACATGCCATTGTGGTTTTTTTAATTAGTAGATTACCATCAAGTTAATTTTCAATTAACTTTCTGCAATTCCAATTCAATAAACTGCTTTACTGATGCTGAAGGCCAGAGCAACGTGGTCCTTAATGTTTGACTGCAAATCTAAGTGCCAGATTCTCCACACTACCAGCACTGTCTAGCTTAGGCAAATTCATAGATGGCTTTAGAAATTTTGTCTTGACATTTATCTATTTACTTATATATTTTCAATCAGTGAGTGCTGACACTGATTTTTAATGCCAGCGTTGAGAGAAACATGACATTTTTATCATTAGCGTTATTTTAGTTCACAATACAAGAAGCTGCAATAATACATTCACAAATTAAAGAATTCTGTCGGTGAACTGGAAAGATAAAAAGTTGTGCATACCCGAAACAAAAAACCAACACTGTGCATGGATGAGGGCCCAAGTTCTAGCCTGTGGTTGCTCTTTCAAGATGAACTCGTGGTGCTGATGGGTAAAACAGCAATATCAGGGGAGCGTAACGGTACCTGCGCAGCTTTGAGGGCAGTCAAGGGAGACGGGGTGCTGCGAGCATGAGGAGCAGCAGCCCGAGGGACCCTGTCAGGGTTAGCACTTGATGGCCTGGTGCGCTCGGGGTTTCAGCCACGCTCAGGACAGACCTCAGGCATTTTATACGTGGGCTGCTGTAACCCAGGATTGCTACAAAATGCCCTGGGAGGTGTGACTGGCACCAGGTCTGCCAGAATTGGAGCAGCATTTGTGGGGGTTGCGCGATGCCTTTCACAATGTGCTTCTTGAGTAGGAACACAGCTAAAGTGTCAGAAGTTACTAATTCAAGTTAGTCATTGCACTATGGTGCACTGGATTTGTCACTGCAGTGGTTAAAGACCAACCTGGATTATAGAAGTGTTGTAAACAACTGCATGGGAACATAATAATAAACAGTTCTTAATTTACAGTCTATATCAGTATTTCTTCTGCATTATTATTACTTGGTAGGTTATTTAAATGCCCACTGAAAATTAAGTAAGATCTTACTTGGAAACAAATAGTTTGCATTGGATGAGGCAATGCTAACTGAATAGAAAAATCTAAGTTCTATTTATGGCCCATTATCTGTGGTGACATTTTTATTAAATTCCACAAAATGGGGAAGCGACACATCCACTCAAAGTTCTAGTTGCCGCTAGAATAACTATTTGTCCATAATATTATTTTCTGGGGGAGTCTAATTTATGCATTCCAAGTACTTTGCTGGCTGGTAGTAGTTCAAAATAGAGAATCTTTTTTGCAGAAATTTAATCATTACCTTCAGCTGTGAATGCCCATTGCTCAGAGAAAATTGTCCCTGTAATTGTGCTACCATTTTAACTGGCATTTTAATTAAGGCTCTTCTGCTTATCAGTGTAAAACCAGGGACCGTTTGTTGTGCACCTGAATGCACTGACTAAAATGAACAAGTTGGAGAAATAAACTCCATGTAAAATGTCAGAGAGTTATATGAAATAATGAAGTAGTTGCACGTGCCAAACTAACACGTGAAATCGAAGCGGCGGAGAGCAAGCCTGTTGTGACTCTGGGAGCAGCAGGTGTGGTGGTAACTCCGTGACCTACTTTGCTGCGCTGATTTGTTTGCATTAGTCATCCTGGTAGCCGAAACCCAAAATTCCACATCTGTTGATATTGTTACCTAGATGCTTGTAAAGAAAAGTCCGTGATGGTGGTTTCAAGCATGGCTATGATTTCTCTCTCCATGATTCACTATACGTGACTGGACTTGTCCTAGAAGGTTAGCATGTTGTTCTCCTTGACATATTTTATCCCTCTTTTTTCAATTCTTTTCGCTCTGCAGCTTCAAATAGTCCAGGCCTTTAAGAAAACTTTTGTAATAGTGGAATTCAGCAGTCAAATATCAGGAAAGATATAGCTAAGACTAAGCTTGCAACTGGTGTGTGTAGGTCTTGTATTTAATTATTGATCCTAAATTATTTGAACTACTTTGTACCATATGCCTGCTTTCGCAGCAGTCTTAGACTTCAGCCTTGTGAAGGAACAACATTGCAGCCTCCAAAGGTTAAGAAAAACAAGCAGCCAACACACGTTAGAGGAATTTTATAACAGTAGCGGTGGGTGGAAACAAGGTTAAAAACCTTTCTGTGAACCAAAGATCAGACACAGGTTTTTGTTGTCAAGGCTGGGAACTCAGTTAAAGAATGATGACCTCAGCTGACCTTAATTACCTTGTTGTATAATGATCATAAAAAAGGGAGAGGCTTAGAAATACTGCCCTTGCTGTCCTTGTATAAATGCTGGGCAAGGAATTACTGGGTTACATAGAAGTTGAAGTTGACTTTTTTGTGTGTATGTGCATGCTTCAAATCTGTGCTATGTGTGTGTTTTTTGGTTTTTGGGGATTTTCTATGATGTTTTAAAAAATCATGAGAGAATTTAAAATCTTGACTTGATGACACAGGTTACTTAACTGCTGAGGAAGCCGGGGACAACCCAACCCACGATAATTGTGGTAGGCGATATAGATAAATGGTTTACAGACCAGAAGTAAAGTTCTAAAAATACATTGCACCTTCTCAGTTTTACAATATGGGCAGATCCTACGCATAAGCTACAGGGTTCGTAGGGGATATGAAAACATCTTTCAGCAAGTTGCAGACTTCCGTGTTTGTTGTGCTGCCGTTTTCCAACTCGTCATTGTCCTGTCTTGCAGCAGCCCTCAGAGAGATGGGCCGTGGTGGGCACAGGGCTGGGGAAAAGCACACCTGGAGGTATTGCCTCCAGTTCTCACCATGACGAGTGTCTGTCTTTTGCCCTGCTCCAGGTTACCAAAGGGAAGCATCAGGGGATGATGTTACATCTGTCGGGAGGGATGGTGCAGTCCTCTGGGCCCCTTACAGCGGCAGAGCTAACTAGCCTCTGACCCAACCATTTAGCTCCCGTCTCTCTACCTGACACCTCCTCCAAGTACGGTGGTACACGGCTAACGGACCCTATAACCTGCCCTAACCCTCCGTTGGCCGGCGCAGGACTTGCGCAGCCCACTGCATGCCCCGCAGAGGCTGGGGACTCGGCAGGGCAGCGAGAAGCCACGCTTGGCGTTGCTGTGCGCTCCCACGCTCCGCGTGCCAGGTGGTGCTGCCACGTCTCCCTGGCTCCTCTCAGCAGTTAGTGTCTTCCCCGAGGAACTTAAAGCAGGGGTGATGGTGTATTAAAAAACCAACATGCTTGTTGCTCTGAAAAATGCAAGCATATAGCCACTGCTCGAGTTTTCCCTGTCTCCTCTCTTGCTCTTCCCATACTGCTGCTTCCTCCCCATCACTATTCCGTGTCCTCTCGCTTTCTCCTCCCTGTATGTCCAGACGATGGTGCAACGTATGGGTTAAAAATAAGACTTTTGAATGAGAAGCGTGTTTACAGCAACAGCAGAGAGGGAAAACAAAAATGAATAGAAATGGTTTTCTGGTTCACAGTTTCATTAATGTCTTCAGCTTTAAAGGGATTTGAGATTTTTTGTGAGGTAAATGACCCGTTGCAGGCTACACAGCCATTTCAAGTTACATAAAAATTTTAAGGCATAATAAAGTGTTCATGCATAGTCCTGCTCCTGGGGATTTGAAAGGTTACTGCAGATTTCTTTTCCTGTTGCTATGCACTTTATTTTGATTCTTACGAAGTATGGATGAAGGCAAAGGTAGCAGCTGTTTCAGGAGGCTGCCCATGAAGCAGGAAAGTTTTATCAAAGCGTTTTAGGTACCTTCTTCCATTCTTGTTCCATCCTGCACAAGAGCAGACGCCAAGTATCACGTGCTCTCCTGGTTTGTCTGTCAGCTTCTTATGTAGGATTCGTTTCTGCTGCTTGTGTAAAGGCCTCCAAGTAAGCCTCAGCCGCTGAGCCTGTTCCCCTGTCCACATCCCCATCTCCATTTTGTAAAAATGCGCCTGGGGAAGGGTTACAAAAATGTATGTGCCCCAGCAACTTCCCATGACAGTCCTCAGGGTCCTGTACAAGCAATGTGACATCTGAAAATATTTAAAAAACATAGCAACAGAAAGACGGAGCTACTGATGGTCCACCTCTTTTCCTCCCCAGATGAACTGGTGCGAATCAGTCCTTGCTGGGCATTTATCCAGGGTAACTGGCATTAGTAAATAAGGCCACAGGCAGATTTTAACAGAAAAAAATAGCTTAAGAATTTATCATATCGCGTCAGTGGAGGCAACAATATCTCTCGGCAGAGTTTCCCCCCACCCCACGAGCAGATGGAGCAGGATGCGCGCCTGCACGTCAGCTCCTCAAGGACACAGTAGGTGACATCTGCCACCCCAGCCTCCTCCTCCTCCTCTGGTGTTGCTGGAGGAAGGATCGGATGTGTAACTCCACGGCAAATGAAACAATGTCAGACTGAAAAAAAGTGCTCGCTGTCCTCCGCCTGGGACAAGAAAACATTCTTTTTGCTGGAGCTGCAGCTAAAACGTGTGCACTGGCCACTGGTTTTATTTTTTTTAGGCTTCCGGTTATCAATATACATTTAAAGATGAATGTTGACAAATATAAGCAGATTGTTTACATTGAGTTCTCTCACCTCAGGGCAAATTTAAAACATGGTACTGCTGGATTACAGCTCGCCAACAGATGCGGTGGATCGTTTCAGGCAAGCTTTCATGTGTCTTGCAGTATCACCTACACAGCAGATTGCTGAGTTTTGTAGCCGTGCTTAGTATCAGTTATAAAGTTCTCAGTGCCCATATGCTTTTAACTTCCCTTGAAAACTGGCTGCTGCAACAAAATAACCCCATTTCTGTTATTCTTATAACATTTAAATGACATAGCGTGGTCAAAACAAACCATCTGTGCTGACAAGAATTTCCATCAGTACACAGCTGAGGCATCAGCCTTCAGCAGAAGAAAAGACCCAGTTAACAACATCTATCTTCCTTATGATTTATTTCAAATTCATCTAACACATCCATCCACTGTCTTCCATCTCTCAGAGAGGCTGACAGAAATGAGATTGGTCAGAAACTGTCTGAGAGGTGAAATTCATCCTGTGCTGACAGTGCAAAAACACACAACAATACCCCTGACAGTGATACGGAGCCCAACGCAGGGAGAGCTCTAGAGGTTCTGTTCTGGGAACAGTGTCATCTCTGATTTGTTTAATAGTATCACTTAGATATATTTGTTTGTGTTATATTAGAGCACAACTGTTATAAACAATTTTTATATATATCTCTCTCTCTCTAAAAAAAATAAAAATACCCTTCAGACTGATGTTTGAAAGATGCCTGTATGTGTCAAGTCTTTCAAGTAAGCCACAAAATTAAAGGATGCGGAAAGATCAAGGTTGATTATTAATAAAAGGTTGCAGTGGGAGGCCTTTCAGACTCCCTGTTTAGCAGTGTTAATGCTGTGGCCATATCTGAAAGTTAACTCTGGGGTTTTTTTTCTGTTATTTTGTATTTTGTTAGCACCTCACCTTGATGGTCTCCAGATCTCTTTTAAGGAAAGACAGATTAAAAATGAAGTTCAAAGACCAAGCAGATTATTCAGGGAAAGTTAAGTTTTAATAAATGATGCATATACTGTAGCCCTGAGTGGTGGATAATTCAGTGAAATATCAGTGTGCCTTTGAAATAACCTTATGGAAGAGCTGTTGTCATAAATTAGGTCAATAACTTGTATGCGCACATTTTTAAAATCTGGAAAATAGTTTCCATGTTCTCTCTCAGGTGCGACACAAACTAACAAGGTCAGCATATTCTTCAAAGTACTTGCATAAATACATCAGTGTCTTTGCAAAACTACGTGAAATTCCAAGTACAAAGAATTAGCCCTGAATATCCATTGCAGCACACGTCTCACCTACGTGGTAAATTCTGCCACACCTGCTCCAGAGACTGATGCTGACCAGTACTGACAGCGTGATCTACGAGGTCTGACTAAATTGTGATGTCTCGTGTAGGAATCCCCATATTTCAGCAGCACTATATGCTGATCAAATCCGTGATGATCAAAATCAGTTTAATTACTGTCATTAGATTTGAATCAGAGAGGTAACATACATGCAGAAACCTAGAGACATGTTTCAGAAATTTCTTATGGGGAACAAACTGTCATCATGTGAATGGCTCTTAGGTAGCTTTTCTGCACTCATTCAATTAAATTTTAGTAAATGGAATTAGGAAAAGCCAGCTAGAACAAATGATGTATTTCTTCCCTCCTCCTGAGACACTGTCCTGGTGGAAGTGCTCCTGCTAGCTTGCAGCCGACCTATTAATATGAAAACACTGCAGCTGCTCCCTATTAAAACTGCAAGTTTTCATACAGCTTCTCATTCTTGTGATTCAAGGAATGATGCTATTGCATATTCTCTATTTTATATGTGTATATATGTATCTATAAATATATGTATTTATGTATATTGATATAATTTATATATATAAATTCTGGTTTGAAATAGCTGGACACACACAAGTAAGTGTGACTGAGGGCCCCATATCCGACATTCAAAGGTATCCAAGTGCCACAGAATTTGTGGTGAAAAGAATTTCAAATTTCCTAGTGGTTGAAAGCAAGATTTTATTGCACACCTCCAGCAGGACTGTAGCAAACTACAGGCACTGATGCTGCATCTTATTTGAATGGTTCTGCAGAACATGAGAAGAACTTGCTTGCTCCAATTACAGGACTGATTTTTTCCCTACTTTAATGGCTGTCCACAATTTATTGAACTAAAACCCATCGGCAATGACAGAAGAGATTTGGGAGGGTCCTTAGGTGTTGAAAATTGGTAATGCTCATGGAAGTTAAAAGGTTTGTCCCAATTTAGGACCTTTTAAAAATCTGTTGCAAGAATTAATTACTAAAAAACAGCTCAGAAACCTCTCCAATCAACCCGTAGCATGCAAACAAGTCCACTTATTTTTTTCTTCTTGGACAAAAATGCTCTTCTCGAGACTGGTACATCCTTTCTCAAAAAAAAAATCCCCAAACCATTAACTTTCTTCCTACTGCCCTATTTTGCTATTATTTACTCTCCATCCAACCCAGTGACCAGCGGACAACTGCTCAGGCTTTTGGCAGCCTAAAGTCAAGAAGGCACAATGTGAGTGTTCCCCTACACGCCGTGCCGTGCCAGATGTAAACTGCTCGCTCTGCCTATAAAATGCTGTAAGCGCTGGGGAGGCATAAATGAATAATGTGTGTTTATACATATGCATGTCTGTAGAATAGCTAATGAACAAAGAGAACATAGCTTGAGCAATGTATTTTCAACCGCAAAGTTTTCTGTCTAGTGTTTTTCTTGTTTCTGAGATTACAGGGCAGTGTAAAGACATGTTGAAAATAGTAGGGATTCGTTTGCTGGAGGTGTCATTCACAGCTACTGAGGAATACTGGAAAACCAGGGGAGGGGGAAATGCTCATGTGCATGTGTTTACTGATGCACGTTTGTATGTGTGTAGATCTAGAAGTTACAAAAGGAAACGAGGGCTGTGTCAAGAAGTTTTGGGGGAATCAAGTCAAAAAGACAAACAAGTTGCAGGGAGTTTAGCTCTGTGCATGCAAAGAGGAAAGAAAAAGGTATCCGTAAAGAGAAAACACGCCTTGCAGGGGGAAAACCTGCTGATTTGGGGTCTGTTAATCTATTCTGTTTCTAAATCGCTGTATGATTTTGATAGATGGACTGAAAATGTCTTGCTGAGAGCAGTTACTAAACATTTGTTTGTTTTTATTCTCACCTTAAGAAGAGGATTCACTTTAACCTATTTAAATGCTTAGGGACATTGTTTAACTTTTAAATGTTTACTCTGCTGCCGGTCTCCGTTCACTACAGAGGAATGCAAGAATTCCCTGCTGATTTATTTGAGCTTATGTACTTCTTTTCTGCATCAGTGAAGCTGAGCTGTGTACAGAGGCACCGTTATTTCTTACTATTGGATGCCCTAGAAAAATAAATACATTATGGTTTTGGGGACTGACCGGACGAAGTCCAGATAACTGAAGGAAAGTTCATTGTCAGTAGCAAAAGGAAAGTTTATACAGATTTAGTGAAGCAGCCCCTGGAGATGACATATTCTTAGAGCATAGCTTTCCTGCTGCGTCACTTATTTTAGTTATATATAAAGATTTTTTCCCTTTTCTAGCAAACCAGATAATAGTTTGCATACCTCAAATGCATTATCTCCACAGATGTTCTAGTGCCACATTTGCATTATTCTTGGTCCTTCAGGCAGTCCTGTTAATTTTCATCTTTCCCTCATCATAATTTCAGCAGCTGGTATTATGATACTCGTGCAATTGCTGATCTCAGCTTCACCAGAAGATTCACTCTGAATCTTCCCGCTAGGTTTTTGCTTGGATGAAGCTGTTTGTTATTTTTCCAAGGCCTGAATGAATCATACTATTATTGAAGTTCTGTTAGAAAATGAGAAAATAGTTCATTTTAAAGGTTTAATAGTTCATCTTGGGGTGCCCATGCTTTTGCAGATTTCCATAAATGTTAGATGGCTTAATATTTAGCTGTATCTTCACTCCATATCTTTTACAAGGATAATTAACCTTTATAAAGATCCACGGTATATTGATGGTAAGAGTCTTTGAATACAAACATACCCAACATGCTATGACCCAATTAAACCCTTGGCAACTAAGAAGGTGATTGCATGATCAACTTCAGTCCTTCTGCCGTCTGCGAGGTTCTGCCTTCTGCCCTCAGGCGTGATTCCCTGCCCACTTTCCTGAGTCAACACCACGGCTTGAGGAGCTGTGCAGCCAGTCAGATGAGGGAGCTTATAAAACTAATACGTATGTATTTTTGCAATCTAATAATTTATTTTGTTTTGACAGAGGTAGTTTTCACCTGGATCAGCTCTCTGACGAGCTTGCCATTGCTGCATTCAAATTACAACGCAGCCTGAAGGATAAGATACTAGACCAAACACAGGCGTTAAGGTACATCTCTGTGCCCTGGTAATACATACAGGTGTAGCATTACAGGCTACCAGCCATCAATTCTACATACTAACTCTGAAGCTGTGGCATCCAAGCCATCAGTGGGTTTTGTTGCAGCTTGAGTGCATGGTATAAATAGGCCTCTGCCTACGTTACTGCCTGCGGGCAGCTCGCATGGATTGCTTCCAGGTCGGTATCAGTAACTGGCCATTTCTGTTTATGGCCCTGGGGCGTCTGGTACCTTCCCCTGCCCATATGTTCAAGGCCGCTGATGTCAGCCCGTAGTTGCGCTGTCGGGAGGCTCCACCTGTAGCTGGGATCGTTCTTTATCTACGCAACAGGGGCATATATAGAGAGCGCCCTTTCGCAGCTGCTCGCTGTTACTCTCTGTGCGGTTACAGCAGAGCTACAGGTATGTGACCAGAGGGACTTTGCTTACCAGCCGAGGCAGAACTGTGCCTTTCAGCTTAAGCCAATCCTCAAACCATGCCTAGAGTGTCAGCGGCGCAAAACGGAACTGCTGGAAAATGGTAGGTTATTTTCATGAAAACTTGTGGCAGAAATGAAAAATAAGTGACATGAAAAATGAAAATGAAAATGAAAAAAAAGCCCTCTCCTAAGAGTTTTTTCTTGTTACGTTTTCAAACAGTGAAAGGTTTGTGATACGTTGTTTTAAAAGATAGAAAACGTGAGAAAATGCATCATGTAGAAAAAAGACAACCTTTCATTAAAAGAAATGCAAGGTTTTAGTGAGTGTTAATGAAGGATATGCTCCGTTGTTCCGTAATTGTATCAGACCTGTGTGTTTGAGATGCTGAAAATCGTTAGAATCGGTGAGCGTCAGAGTGAGTTGGAAGGCGGGCACTTTCCCTTCATGTCCTATGTCTTTGCGATACCACTTGTTTCTGAAGGGTTTGTCGTGATTTGTGTAATACACTTCTCCTCAGCTGTGTTACTTTGTCGTAACTTTTACATGCCTGGGCCCCAGAACTCTTAATTACTTACGATATCTACCATGTTACTATTACAGTTTTTATGTTGCTATTAGAGTTCATCTATTGCGCCAATGCTTTCTACTGAGACTCCTAATTACAAGTGTTTCAAAACCCATGTGTAATAATTAATCTTTATTAGCAGAATAGGAAAGCTGGAACGTTCAATTTCTCCCCTTATAATACTTTAAATAAAATTGTTTATAAGGCTGTGTACGTGTGTGAGATACACACACAAACACAAATAAATTTAAGGGAACGTTGTAAAAGAACAGTTTCACTAGTAAGCCTATAATTATTAGTTTTTTCTTACGTTTTGATTTGTAAGCATCTGCCTGTGAGATTCTTGTTGATAATGTCATGCCTTTATATTGGGCTTGAAAAATTTGTCTGACGTGTAAAATTGTTGGCCTGAGGTAGTTACAAAAAAGAAATGGGGAGCTGCTCGTAGCTCGAGCAGAGGCAATTACTTGCCGACCTTCCAGATCAGACCAACCCAAACCCTGCTGCCAAAATTGGGTTTTTTTTAGGCAGGAAGAGGGACAGCTTCATCCTTCAGTGACGCTTGAGGCTAGCTGGTGATGGGCAGGGCTGAGTACACGGCGGGCGCTGGAATGGCAGAGGGGTTTCAGTTTCTTCCAGCCACGGAGCTGTCTGGCTGCTGCAGGGTGTCTTCTGCAGTGCTGTCAGGCGCCTATGGACACTGAGGTCCTCTACGATTCTGTTGCTTTACTTATAAATGCTTTATCAACATAGCTGCATTGGTTAAGAAGGTAAAGATAAAGAAATCCTACCCTTCATGGATATAACTTCAGTAAGAAAAGCTCAGTTACAATTATGCTGGGAAAAAGGGCATTAATTTTGTTCCAGAAAATGATATTCCTATATAGCAGAATAGGAATTTTTATTGGTAAATGTTGTATCTCTACCATTCCATTTTCTAGTGATCTCATGCTGTAACATTTTCCATTCATGGAAGTTCAGGGGGAAACTCCCCTGAAATGCTAGGACTCTACCTTGTGTTGCTACAGTTTCCAAAAACATTGCAAAATACGCTGCTTCTTACATATTCCTGCTAAAACTCAGGTCCCAGGGGTAAGAAATTTGTACTGTATGATATCTGATACATTTCACTGGTTGTATAAGAACAAAGCAAAAGACTTCAATCTTTCAAAAATCATCCCCAAAATTTTGTAATGAATAATAGCTTATGAAATTGTGATTTTAACAGGCCCAAAATGATGAGTATATGTTAAAAATTCAGACTTATTTTTTCTGCTTAAAATCTTTATTCTCTCATGGACTATTCTGAAGCATCTGGCAGCAGCAGGATAGTTAAAAATAGGAATCATGTTATATCTTATCACTTGCCTCTGTGGTCAACTAGTCGCATGTCTAAACTCACTAAATCTATATTCCAATCTAAATCATGATTCAAATAGTCATAATTATATAGTTTTGATGCAGGAACATATACATACAGATGCTGCAGTTTGATACTGTTAAGAATGAATGCTTACATGCAGGCAGTTATGAAGCTCTGCCCCTATCTTTGGGACATTAGTAGTGAGTGAATTTGCTGTGGAATATGCGGAAATATGTGATAAAGGCCTTGCATATTGAAGGAATGGGCAAAACTTTAATCAATGGACCTGGATTTTTTCCATAAAAAGCCTTATAAATTGAAAGTAAAATGAGTGCAATACCTGTTAGCAATACAACCAAGAAGCAAATACAGCAAATACTTTATTCAGTGAAAACTATCCTGTAGAATTATATAGTAATACATGGTAGTAAACCAGACCTGGCTTCTTAGTGAATTAATATATTTAGATGAGTAAAGGGAGTGTGTTGCTGGATACTTATAAATGATGGTTGATACAAATTTACTTAGCGTAATGCAAATGTCTATGCTATGCTGTGGTTTTTTGTTTGCAATTTGCTGCCTTTAAAACATTTGTTGTGAAAATCAGGCACTTGGAAAATTTATGCCAATTAAACATAGTGGCATTTGGGTTTTTCTGCTTAGTTGATGTTCATCTTTCAAGTCCCTGTCACCCAAATCAGAGCTGAATGTCATATGTTTAGGTCTGGCAGATTGAGAAGTAAACTGGAAGGAGCTTTTTGCTTTTATTACGCTCATCTTAAATGGGCTCTTAACCATATTTATCTAATGGTTTTTATCAATGCCCAGTTAACCCACCAGATAACCGACTTAACACACTTCCCTGTTCACCTGGTTTTAAAGGAAAGCTTTCATATTGCATTGAATTAGGTTTGGTAGAACCACAGTTAGATGAGTTGTAGGTGGTCGGCTTTGATAGTGGTGAGGGAACTTGAGCTTCACGTCCCTGAAACTTGCATCTCTCTATCTAGAGAGTCACTGTAGTGAAACCCAAAGGGCTGTGTTGTAACAACGCTCACCGGGAAGAGGTGTAGGCTTACTTGTGTAATCATTAATTTTTCTGTCCTCTGATAACCCATCTGCATTTTCTGGTTGACTGGCAAAGAAGTCCTAATCCTGCATTTGACATTGTCTCTTGATAGGGAAATAATTTATGTCACACATTTAGCATGACATAACTTATACAGAGCCGCAGCCATGCAATGCACTTCATAGACAAATAAAATGGACAGGTTCCTATCCAGCAGGATCTACAATCTCTGTGTGTAACCATCAGACACAAACTGAGCTGGGATGTCTGTGAAGCTACGGCCATAAAGCAGTAGGGTGAAAGCTGTGGTGTATTGCCTTACAGAGCCTTCAGGAGCTCAGATGTCAGCTACCCAGCTACATGCCACTTCAGGAGGGCTGCGTGCACTTCTCTGGGCAGCGGCTAGAGGTGGCACATCCTGAGAGCAATTCTTGTGCTCATGGGCTATGTCTAGTTTGAGGTTTTGGCTTTTTTGTTTTAATTTGGGATAAAAGGCTGCACTGATGTAACCACCAAGATATGCAGTAATAGGAGATTCAGGCTGGCTGTCTTCTGGCTGCAGTCTGAACGGTTTGGATGCAAGTTCACATTCGTGTTTTGGAATGGGGTACACCTTTATGCGCCAACAGGCTGCAGCTGTTGGTCCCGCATACCTCATGGCAATATCAAAGTGGCTGATTCGTGACAGACAGGCTGCACACACTTACTCCCAGAAGGGCCCCAAATCACATACTATGAGGCAGAAGAAAAGTTGTAAGCTGATGAGCAGCAGCCATTCACGTTGCCCGAGGGAGAATTCTGTACTTGCCTGTGCAACATGGGTCATCTTTAATGTAAATAGCTGGGCTCCAGGCAAGTTCTTGGGTATACAGAGCAGCTGGCATTCAAGTCTGCTAAAAACGTGGCTCTTATTCACAGCAGTTGAAATGCAAAACACTGCCACCATCCTGTAGGTACCGTGTTCACTCTTGCTGTCACTCAGCAGCAGCAACGAGGAATTATGTAGCAGAAATTTCCTAGGCTGTACAAGAACGAGAAAAGGGCTTGAAATTGCCTCATCACACAGCAAGGGATGCAGGATAGTAGGCAGGGAAAAGGAAGAAGAGGGAGAACTTCAGTTACCCTCAACTGGAATTTTTCACTTGTTTCTCTATCCTTCAATCCCTGTCAATGCATTTCACTGCTACACGATGACAGTCTTAGTTTTGGAGATTTTTCCTGTGTAGAAAATGGGTACCCACAGAGTGTCCATACCTGTTACATCCTGAAAGCCCATAAAACATTTCTTAATGAGGAGAGGACAGGGGAGGAGAAGAGTTGATTTAAAATTCTAGTTTGATATCTGAACGTTTATCAACATTTTCTGAATGAACGTCACAGCTTGGCAACGCAATCTGTAAGTCTCAGTGTGATCCCTTGGTAGTTTGTGCTGGGTACAGACAAGCGGAGTATCTCTTTTCCTGTGGGTGTGAAAGGCTCATGCTTTGGCAGATAAACTGAGAACTGTGACAGTGCGCTCACGGATAACTGCAAGACCTGCGTCACTCAGCGCTGTCCCATTTGCCGTCAGATTTAGAAATGGCACTGAGAGTCTGTCATCACATAGACCTTTTCCCCGGAGGCTGGTTGCTACAAGCTTTTGGAAAAAGATTTGGAGGGCATGTTAAAAAGTCTCTTGTAAGAAGCCCCAGTATCCTGTTTAGAGTACAGATGTTACGACTGTGGAAAACGGGACTTCGCCTTCTTCCTGATTGTGCCTTTGAACTATACACTTGACACCATATGTTTAATTTCTCACAACAACATCAGAACACAATGTTTAATAATAGCATTTTTAATTCTGGAGAGCTCAAGGTTCTCCACAGAAGAAAGATGTGCTGTGCTTCTCCTTTTACAAATGTGGTAGTGGAAGTCCAAAGAAGTAAAGTAAGTTGCCAAGATCCAGATTCATAATAAAACTGGAAAGATAACAGGGCCAAACCTCAAGCCAGCCTCCTAATGATAGGATTTCCATGCCTTCCATCTCCATAAAGGTTTCCTTTCTTGTGATACTTCCCAGTGCGTGTGCACGACCCCACCAATGGGATTACATTGTGTGGGAGCTGGGATTTGCTAAGTAATCCCACTGTCGCCACTGCCGCTTCTTCTCCCTCCGTGGCCTTTACCTAAGTCAGTATCGATAATTCATGGCTCACAGGTGGGACTGCTGTGTCTGCTGTGCGGGGTCACGCAGCAGGAAACGGAGGGCAAAGATGCAGCTCTCGCAGGGAAGAGTGAGACAGGAGTCGTCTGTGGAAAGCTCAGGCTCCACTCAAGAGGCCTGCTGTGGGCAGTGCCTCTGCTGCCCCTCCAGAGATTTGATTTTCCTACAGCAGGGCAATGCAGGCAAACCCACTATTGATGTCTGTCCCCCTGAAAGCCAAATACAGTGGTGCGTGCCCTTGTACAGTGATCTTAAGTCTAACCAGACCTTCCATTCCTAATTGGCATTATTTTTTAAAAGGTCGCTTTAGAAAGGTAGGCAAAATAATGTAAATATCAAGAGTTAAGCATTGTGGGTCGTGCCAGCATGCTGAAGTGAGGGAAGGCACTGGAAAAGGATGGAATTGCTCTGTGCCTCTGAGGACAGCTGGGCAGTCAGTGAGGGATTTTGAGGTATTTGAACTTTAAAATTGACACAATGGATGGCTGGGATGATTTAATGCTTTTATCATTAATTTAAACTGTAGAAATGAATTTTAAAAATACTTTATGAGAAGAACAAAGGATGAGAGAATTAATCTGTGGGCTACCACTTCTATCTATGTCACTGTGAGTCCAGCCTCGTGCTCCTGCCAGTATCTGGACGGATTTGCTTTAGGGTGTTGAAGGTTCAGTTGGGAGTGGGTGCAGTGTGTGGGAAGAGCATTTATTTAAACTCCGTGGGCTTTTGAAAGTAACGGTGAGAGAAGTACCTGGTGAGGCTGTCAGTAGTACTGTGCTGCGCAGTGTTCTGCCACGTTCGGGGAGTCACATCTCCGTTGTGGAGTGGGGAAGGAGAGCTGTACAAACCAGCTGCGTGTGCAAGAGGAGGGGGAGATGTCTTTGCTCGGCCAAGCACAATGAAATGTATTCCACAAACATGCCGTCGGGTAACAGTCTTTCTGCTCCTGCTACAGGCCAGCAAGGACCTAGTGGCACATGTGTGAGGGGGACAAGAGCAGCCTTTGGCCAGAGAACTGCATGGTCCCGTAGTTTGATATAGACTAAACTTACATTCTGAAGACGCGGGTGATTTAACTCCAACATATGAAAAGAACCATTTATTGAGATGTTTGCGGCACCTGCAGAGACTGCCGAGAAGGCAACAGCTCCTAATTTGGCTTGTGTGGAAGGGCTCTCCTGACCTGTGGGACAGGTGCCTCTACCCACCCAAGCAGCTACTTCTGCTCCACTGTAACTTGCTGCTGTGTGCAGCAGTTGTTCCTCGTTGCCCAGCCCGCTGCCCCGTGGTCACAGCTCCTCTGGGAACCGCCTGATGCCAGCACTTTCGCTGCCGGTGCAGGGCAGGGGAGATGTTGGTGCCGGTTTGCATGGCAGTAACTGCCACCGCTGAGGGCAGCGCCCAAGCAAACGGATCCACAGGCCTGATTGAAAGGTGTGACAAATGCAACACTGAGGTCTTAGGGAACTAACCATATTATCCTCTCTTCTTTGAAGTTACATTAGGAGAGAGTGCTTTCTTCGTAAATATATTAATATGTATATTAATACTACTGAGCCCAACCACACATGATATACCTGTAAATACATATTGCACATCCCTGCCTCTTTTCATCTTGAAGAGAAGTTTCATCATTTTGTGGCTAGACTGCTGGTATAATTTAAATAAAGCTGATATTACTTAAATAAAACTCTCAAACTTTTGAATAAACTATGATTTATAATAAGCCTTGTATTACTAAAGAGCCAAGCAGTTGAAGCCTTTTATGTGCCCCTTTTCTAACTACTTACCCTCTCTATGCTTTGATCAACTACATCTGGCAAGGCTTAAAAAAACTCCCAGAAGTCTCTGAGGAAATAAGGATGTTTCATCCTAGGTGCTGGAAACTGCACAGTCCCCTTTGGAAATGTGCAGTTATGATTTCAGTGAAAACCCCAAACCCACAACATTTGCCTATTTAATTTCTTACTGACCTTTACCTCCAGAGTTCCCCACCCTCTGGCACATTTTGAGTCATGAATTAAACTTTCACGTCTGAGCTGAATGACTGAAGAAATCTGATTCCTGTTTTAAAGCTTGTCCCCAGCAGCCTTCCAACTTCAGCTATCATCTCGTTCAGCTGCATGAGAAGTATAGGAAGGATGGCAAGTCATTGCCTGTGTGCAGGCATCCTGTGTCAGTTTGGTTACTTTGAATACTGCATTGGGCAAATAATGCTTCCCTTAGTAAATGCACTCACTACTTAATTTCAGATAACTCGTGTTAGAAAAACTCATGTTAGAGTTGAAGATGAAACACCTGCCAGGAAGGTGAGGTCTAGGATTTATTTTTACTTTGGAATTTCAGGTCTTTCATTTTTTAAGACCTCATGATGTGAAAACACCAAGGAGGCCCTTGTGTCAGATAATTAAGCTCTGATAGGAGTGTTATCTCAGAACATAAGATTCCAATAAAAAATGTAGATGCTGTCAGGGAAATATTTTTTAAAAGCTGCACACACCCCCACCCCCACCCCCCCCCACCCCCACCCCCGGATAGTTAGCTGTGTTGATTTATGTGTGTTTGTATATGCACATGCCTTGGGACTGTTGCTGTCTCCAACTAGAGAAGAAATGCCGCGTGACTCATGCGTGAGCATCGTAACAACAGCAGGACTTCACCTGCTGCTGGTGCAAGGGAGTTGGTCTGAAGGAACTCCAGTTTTACTTTCTGTAACAAGGTAGAAGCGGTAACCCAGCTATTCTACTTATTCCAGAAAAGAAAAAAGTACATCTCCTGTACAACTCAATGAGTGATTGTAAAAGCAGTATTCTACTTCCACTTTTCGGTAGTTTAAAATGTGCTAAGTGTTACTGATTTAAATGCATTCCTCAGCATAGGTGTTCTGAAGACAGAAGCAAAAATCAGTGAGGAACTCCACTCAACTCTTAGGAATTTAAGTACATTGGCATACGCATGGCCTGGAAAACAAGTTTTCCTTGGGTGTTCACAAGGATGGTTTGAAGCTCCCCTGTGCTAGGACACTGAAGGATTTCTCTCATATGTATGATGTGCAGAAATGGGGACTGAATTGGTTGCTGTGCTCCACTGACCACTTTGGAAAATGCAGACCCTGATTATTTAGTTGATTTGACAGAATTTTTATAACATGCTTATTGTGGAAACCTCTAGGTATCAAGGGCTTTCCAGCAGCAGCACTCAGCTGTGTCCAGGGTGCCTTATACTACCGCAAACCGTCAAAACCTTACAAGTGAGTTTGCCCCAAACCAACAACATACTTAATACTTTTGGTTTCTTCTTTTCTTTCCCCTTTGGACTTCTGAGCCTTTAGGATTTGCTATGTTTTGTGAGGTTTCGCTGTAGCCACAGGGTCTAGATTTCTTTTAACAGAAGTCGGGATGGCCGCTTGATGGTAACTCCCGCCAAGAGCTGGAGCTTTAGCAAAAAGCCTGAAGCAAACCAGCGGTTGTCAGCAGGAGGAATGGGACTGTCACCCTTCCATCCAGCCATACCTCTGGGAGATCATTCTTGCCCCAGCTCCTGCTGCCCCCTCAGAAGCACCGGTCTTCAAAATTTTTTTTAAAAAAAGGCGATTTATGGCCCACTCCCTCTGGCTGAACCTCGCTCCCACCCTCTTCTCCCCTCAGGCGTCCTCCCTTTTTCGAGGGGGGTTGGGGGAATCACAGCCCCGACCCCCTCACGACCCGACCGTTAGGCGCCACAAGGCGCGGCCAGCGCCCGCCTCGTCCCTTGCGGCGGGGAGCCGGAGCTCTGAGGGGTTAATCCGGGTGTGCCGGCTGAGGAGAAGCGGAGCGGCTGCCGCCGCGGTGCGGGAGGGCCGGGCACGCCCGGAGGGGCGTGCCCGGCCCTCCCGCACCGCGGCGGCAGCCGCGAGCCCCCTCAGTGCCGCGGCCGTTGGGCTGGCGGTTGGGCGGCCGTTGACGGGACTCCTACCTGTGCTCGGGCTTTTGGCGGGCATCGCTGAGGAGAAGGAGGAGGCGGTGGCGGCAGCGGGGCAGCATGCCGGGCAGCGACACGGCGCTGGCCGTGGATAGGACGTACTCGGACCCGGAGCGGCACCGGCGCCGCAAGACGCGGGTAAGGCGTGTGAGGGCACGGAAAGGGCTGTCGGGGCCACCCTTGGCACCAGGCGGCCCGGGGAGGCGAGGGTGGTGGGGCTGCCAGGTGGGCCTGGGTGCCGAGCTCTGAGAGGCAACCACAAACCTGCAGCATGTTCCCCGAGAAGTCTCCGTGTTTGCTACGTTGTCGGTCTAAAGGGAAGTTTTTTATCTGTGCTTTTTTCGTATTCCTACTCTGGATACTCTTTGGTATGAGAAAATGACATGAAACTGGTTGTTGACAGAATAGAAACCAATGTTCAAGACATATCCACAACAGAAACTAGTTGGAGGCGAGAGTAATAGAGACCTTACCAAAGTCAACAGCGCTGATGATTTAATGAAGTGACTCAGTGTCTAGATCACACTGGTGGGTATCTGGTTTTGGTCCTGTTTCTCAAGGTCTCTGTTTAATAAACTGTGGATCAGGTGATTGTATCTAGCAGCAGAGAACGATTACGGTTCCCTTCCTGAAGTTACTTACAAGAGGGCTGTGGCAGGGATGGAATCTGTGTGCGCTAGGGATAAAGTAAGAATATATCGTATATCCATGACATATGGCTTTATGGGATAGTTTTTCTTATGCTCTGCTGGCAAGTTCATCTTTCTTTATCTTACTATTTTGATGGTTTGTTCATGCAATAC
Organism: Phoenicopterus ruber ruber; assembly: GCA_009819775.1. Lineage (NCBI taxonomy): Eukaryota > Metazoa > Chordata > Aves > Phoenicopteriformes > Phoenicopteridae > Phoenicopterus > Phoenicopterus ruber. The sequence continues at coordinate 51,838,577 of CM020215.1, read as the reverse complement.
ATGATAACCATGTATAGGCAATATTCCGTTCATATAGCGATCCTTTCATGTATTTAGTAGTTTTTGTGGTGAATGTCATGCTGATGAAGGCAGTTGGCTTTCTAGTTTATGTACAGATTTCAAATTCTTACCTAAACGTTCAGCTCAAACAGGTGTAACACAAATGGCTCTTTCTTCCCGTGCACTGCAGAAAGACGTGAAGAAGAAGGAGGTTGTTCTAGCTGACTTGGGATATCAGCAGAAATTCTGATTTCTATGCTAAGATGAGGTTGTGCATGTGTCAATAAATGAGCTTTACAGTTTGAGGTGTAGGGATTAGCTATTTGTGAAGGAAGGCTGTTGGGGGGGAGGGGGGAGAGGCTTCTTGTGTTGTGTGTTTTTTTTTTTTTTTAATTTTGTATTTTAGTTTGCTGGGGGTTTTTTTGTTGGTCCTGTGTGTCCCGTCGTCCCCGTCCCCCCCATTAGCTGTTCTTTCCATCCCTCCAGCCCATTAATTGACAGTGCTGGAAAGGAGATGGTGTGCTTCAGATTGTTGCTGCATAATGAAATGTTTTAAAAATAGGTAACCCTATACACTATACCTTTACTACTGGAGCCTACAATGTTCTTCATACCTAAGCCGGGTGCACATGCTAGTCATAACCCAGTTAAAAAATGTATGTCTTTATTTCCTTTGCTTTTCTCTTTGCAAGTTGAACTACGTAGTTTTTCTTGATTGTTCTTGCTGTAAGAATAATGTGCTACCTAGCTTACTGTGGCCACGGAACAAAGTTGCATACCTTCAAGGATGATTTTTGGTGTGTTTAAGAGTCAAACCTGAAGCCTCCGCTCTATAGTCTAGCTGGTCTGCTTAAAAGCATAAAGTATCATGGCTAACATTGTGTTGCGTATTGTGATTGTGTATTAAAAAATAAAAAAAATTCTCATGCTTAAGACAATTTTGTGAAAGCGTTGGGCTTTTGTCTGATTTGGGGTTTCTTTTCATCAGGATTAGCCTCTCCTTCCCTTCCTGTGACTGTGAGAACTGGAAATATAACTCTCTAACAAGTTTGTAGAGTTGTATGTAATTGTATTGCTCCAGGGTTTGGGCTTTACAAGTCGTGTCAGATATCACAGAACTTGTAATATAATTGCTAGAGATGGTAGCAGCAGGTTCTATGTTCCAGATGATGGCAAAAACTTGAATTAAATCCATTTGTGCTTGTTCCAGACAAATAGGATTTTTTCCTGGGTAAATTGCCTGGATGAATTCAACATTCCTCCTACTGCTTTAGCCAGGGGGATGGAAATGGTCAGGTACTGGAGCAGCAACAACTGGTTTTATTATTTAGGAAAGAAGCAAGAAAGCAGGATGCTGTTTCTCTTTTAGAGACTGAATAAAAAGCATCAGAGCAGCTAGAGTTAAAGCTGCCATTCCCAAGCATTCATGGAGAAAAGCAACGCAGAGCATGAACACAGCAATACGGAGCTGATGGGAAGATGCTGGGAGAACCTGAACAAACTAGGGAGACTTGCTTGTGTGAAGAAAGTCTTGGAGTTGGTTTTGTCAGCAGGATAGGGACAGTGTATAGTAAGCAGGGTGAGATACAGTTAAAAAAGCCTGGGGGAAAGAGAGGTGCCAAAGTAGTTGGATCTCATAGTCTGTATAACATAGGCTACTGAGTGCAGTTTTTGGGTGGGTGGGTTTGAAGGACTTTTCCAGCCCTATACACTATGGCCTGTGTCTTTCAAGCCCATTTAAGGATTTTTCTTACGAGAAAGTGAAGCCTTCTCTATGGGCAGGCGAGAAGACTGTGCCAAAATTGCAGCTGTATATATGATAGGAAGGCATCACCAAATTCAGTTTGCAGAAGTGCTGCAACAACTTACTGTAAATATAGCCTTCTGAGTTTGTAAATGGTAGAATCTGAGGGGAAAAGGATTTTGAAATTCGTGCTGCAGCTAAAAAGCTCCTTCAGTGTAAGGCAATGGGTCTTTTCAATACCTTCTTCTCTGAGGCCATTTGAAGTATAAGATATCCTGGGCTCTGCTAACAACCCTCCAATGAACCACATGTCACATTTTGTGCAAAATTCCCAGTGCCTGACAGAGAGAAAACACTTTAATGAAGAACAGCTGAGTTGTTCTTAACGTGGGGGGAGTCACTGGTGCCTAGGGAGGACAAGTATTTTGAGGGAGAGGCTGGATTCCTGTTCTCTTCCTTGGACGAGTCACAAGAAAGCCAAGCTATGCTGTGCATGGCAGCACAGAGTGGGGCATAAAACTACTATTGCTTGTAGTGTAATGGTATCAGTGCCTTCCAGTTTTGGTATTATTTGGTGGGTATAGATTTACAGTCATGCGGTTACCTTGGTTCTGGTAAATAATCCATCCCTGGCTTTAAGAAGGGTACCCTTCCAGAAGACTTTTCCTGCCTCTCCTTGTTAACGATATCTGGTTACTATAATCTGGATTACTGCAGCTCACTCAGGTGGCACAGGTGGAATCAATGTGGACAATACAGCTGTGCAAAATGTTTCAGTTCACCTCTGCTAATGCCAGTTGCTGCAGCTTCGCTGTGCTTCACATCCACTACTAGTTGATTCCTGCAACACTTTGAAAACTAATCCAAATCTTTCAAAATCAGGATCTAAGCTATGAGGCAGGACAAGATTTGGGAACAAGGGTTGCATTTTTAGATGTCATGCACCAAGTAGTGTTCTTGCTGGAACGTAGCTTGCAGGACAGCTAAAGAGCATCATGGTGCTTTCTTAAGGGTCTTGTTTTTGCAGTGAGTACTCTGGGAGACTAGAGGTGCTCAGATTCTGGCTACACCGTGCTGCTTAGGCAGTAAGTCCGTGCAGAGGTCTATGCAATTGCAATAGTAACATTCCTGATGCTCAGACTAGCTTGGCTATGCTAACTTATGCCTCATTGTGTTGACTTTTGCTTCTAGAGCATTGTGTCAGGACTGGCTTTCAAGGCTCTGTTAAAGCTGTCATTGCTGAATGCTCACCAGGTTGTCCTATTTAGACCTCAGAAACCTGTGTACACAATTTTTTTGCTGCTGATCAGGGCATTGCTCTTCACTCTTGACCTCTTACCCCTTACAGTACAACAATCCTCCACATTTCATCAGGATTATAAATTTATACGTATGGCTTTGTAAGAGAAAAATGCTTTTCTAGTACAACTAAAACATGTGAGTTCCTTTACTGTATCCCATCAGAAGTCTATGCAGTGATACGTCCTGCTTTTAACAAGTACCAGATGCTTTAGAGAGAGATGCAGGAAGTCCTAATTATGTAATTTCTTGCACATTGGAGCCTATTCAGAACTTTCTCTTATTAGCGGTAGACTTATATTTGAAATGGTAAGAATTCCTCCTTTATTTAAAAACAAAAAAACCTTACCTGGAACAGGTGTGGTTTATTTATTAACAAATGGAGAATCTTAATTTCAATCTTCTTGTGCTTTTGGCCTTAGTGAGACTAGCAATATAATCAGTGTTTTGTGGATGAACTGATTCTTACGTGGTCACACACACACACAAAAGGTTTACGTTAAAAAAGAATACAGAAATGCACTTGCTTTCTAGTGATGAAAAAATATTCCGTGGAATGTCTCTTCTCATTTTCCATGTGTCTCTTATGATCCCTCCCATTCATCTTGTCTATAAACGAGGCAGTCTTTTTAATGATCTCTCCTCATATGGAAGTCTTTCTAAGCCTCTAATCACTTTCATCATCTGTCCTTGGATTCCCTTTATTTCTTAAAATCTTTAGTACGTTTAGAGGAAATAACATAAAGGGACCTAGAAGGATTAAAAATGTAAACAAACAAACAAAAACAAACCCCAAACAAAAAAAAACCAAACCAAAAAACCACCTTGCTCACAGTTTTAGGAGAAGGGAAGATTTAATCTCCTGGTGTTCCTTTAAATGCAAAAATCACTGTAGAAGAAATGCTTGTTCTGGGCTTTTGTGACTTGTAACCAAACCTCCAGATATTTTGTGCTCAAAGAACTTATGCACACTTTTCCCACAGTTCCCTCGTGTTTTGACACGAGATGAAGATAATTTGATGAGACAGAATATTGTTAAGACCTCCAAGCATTGGTTTTAAATCCATGGTGTATCTAGAAATGTGTGAAACCTGTCAAGGAGTAGGCTGCTTGATGCAGGAGTATTGGGAATAAAGAGAGGGAAGCCACCATTGTCATGTGAACCCAAAAAGACAGATTAGCTGGTTAGAACTGAAGAAAAGCCTGTTTTGTTCATGTAAAACAGTACTCATGTTTTGATTGTTTTGTCATTGTAGAACTGTTTGGAAAACTGTAACTTAATTTTTTCGCTAGTGCCAGAAAGGAATGTTAGGAAGTTTACAAAGCTGGTATCTTTTTTGGAATACTTTGAGTTTTGGGATTAAATACATCTAAAAGCTAAAGGTCAATGTTAGGTGTAATTTGTTGTTGTCAAACAAAAAAAAGGGGGGGGAAATTGTTGCTGTACAGCTTAGTATAGTATTGCTGTGCTCCCCTGAGCCTGCAAGGTGAACCTCTTTGGTAGAGTTATAAGCCATAAAGGTTGTGTTTTCACCCAATCCATCTTCTCCCTTCCATCCCAAGAAGACAGTTTTAAACAGTAAGTAGAAGTGGGGATGCCTGTTCTTTTCAAGGTTTAAACTGATTTTTAGATTTGGAAGTTTTATACTTAGACTTTTCATAGTTCTTGGTCTCCACCTGGAAAATTCATGTCTATGAAGATTGTACAGTGTCTCCTTTCCTTTGCTGTGCTTTTGAATCATCCTTCTTGCAGTGGATGGTATTGCTTGCAGGACTGGGGCATCTATTAGCACCTTTTTAAATGTTAGGTATATTAAAAAAAAAGTCACTGGGGGAAAATCACCAACCTTCTGGTTTGCTTTCTTTTTGAAGGACATGTAATTGTCCTTCTGTCAGGTTGCCAATGGTGGTGTAGGGGAATGCCAACAGCTCTAGATCCCTAGCTTGCTTATTGTCGTCATCTCCGTAGGTAAGGCTTTGACTAGGCACCACCTGGCACGATGTCTGCATAGAGGCTGAGCCTTTAAGGTTTGGGTGTCTGGATTTGACATCTAATGTTGTCCAGGCTAAAAAGATTGCCGCTGCCCGTTGTCCAGTTTTAGTTGGTTTGGCACCATTAGCGAGCGTGCAGCTTTCATCTTCACCCCCACAGTGAGTGTGGTTTTGGGAAAGACTTGTGTGGGAGACGAGTTTCTATGTAGTGTTGGGGAATGGTGGAACATAATTCTCGCTTTTCATTTATATATCCAGACAGAGAAACTTTGCTAAAGAGCATTTGCACTATTGCTAATGAGGGTTGCAAATATCTTTACTATTGAAAGTTTTCTGCTCTTCCCTTAGTCTGAAAGAAGAGCGAAGGATTAATATGCAAAGCCAAAAATAAACCTGCTGTTCTAAAGCCTTGACATATGGGACCTGGTATGCAACTGGGATAGCTTGTAGCTGTGCAGCTAACCTTTTTCAGACACTCAGCAAGTGAGAATTCCTTTAAGGCAGTGTTTTATATCATTGTATATAATCTAGCATTTAATTTAGGGACCAGGATGAGAGTGGAGGGCTGTCTCTACTGGCTGAGGTATAAAGAATATCTACAAATTGTGAGCTGTGATGCTGTTATTGTAGAAAGCTGAAATAAGGCGCTATTTTTAAAAAAAAATTGCAGAAAAGCTTAATAATATTGAGAGCTGGCCCACTTCATTATTGTTCTGTTTAGGTATTGAAACAGGATAAAATTCCAGAGGGCAGAAGTTACGGAAACCACTGCTACTGGTATTTTCTTAGTTACCTCTGTATTGGACACTGAGACTATGGTGTACTTTAATGAACCTTTGATAGAAAATATTTGGCATCAATTCTAAATAATTCTTGGTTAACCTTTACTATAGTAGGCACCTTTTCCTTGGTTTACCTATTTGTGTACAGTTTAGTAACAGTTACCTTTCTTTGTAAACTCTTGTTTCAGTAGTTCTTGATGAACAAGTTACGTGGGGATGCAAAGAATTAACACTGTGCTATTGAGTTAAAATATAAATGTGATCCAAGTAGTGCTGAATCCGTTGGAAACTTGTCATTGACATCAGTGGCCTGTGGAACTAATCAGAGATGAATTACAACAGCCTTATGGAAAATTTATGTGTTCTTTACAGGATGGTAGAAGCTACTTCCAGTTTGTATTATAGTCTCATCTAGCTTAAACCAGGATGGTGTAGGTGGGTTTTCATCTTTGTGTTTATTTTGTAAATAAATGCTCTTGTAGTGGGTTTGGCTAAAAATGTATGGAAACCTGTTTAGTTTCCTGGCAAAGGTTGTAATGAAAAGAGCAGCCGGGGTGTGTGTGTGCATATATCTAAGGATTGCAACAGTTAAACACTCTGATTATCTATGTCATGTGATTTTTGTTAACGTTAATAGGACTATGGCTTTCAAAAAGGCTACTCCTGTTTACAAGGTACTACACCATTGGCTTCTCAAGCATTAAATAACTTTTTTTTTCTATTGACTTGCTAATCCTGTGTTTAAAGCAAGGCTTTTCAGTTGAAGATGAAGCATTATGGTGGAAGTTGGTGTTTTAAAGATAGGGAAGACTGCAATGCTCTGGAGCCAGTTTATATGCACAGGAGGTGTTGATTTATAAGGTGAGACAAAGTGTTGTACACAGCTGGTGGAAGTTTAAATCCTCCATTCTTGAGAAAAACCTGATACTGCCTACCACCACCAAAAAAGCAAGTAACACAGCTTACAAGAAATGTGAAGAGTCAGTGCTTTGGGGTCTGTAGATTATTAGTTTTTAAATCTAAGTGAATTTCTAAGTGGGCTTTCAGTGCTACACTACAAGAATTACTGTGACAGGAAGAGAAGCCTTGTTAGGATAAATTAATGCAGCAAGTTTCTCTGGTTTTACAGCATTCATTCCTCCTTTTATTCCAAGTTATTCCAGTACATGTAATACAGAAACTACAATTAAGCTAGTGCTCATTGTTCAAATGCAAAATGATATAAATATGCAGAAAATATGCTGCTTTATACCAGCGTGTCTCTACAGGTGAGTGATGCCCAAAGATCAAACTGACAGACCAGTTAGAACTGACTCCTAACATTTTTCTAATTCAGGGCAGTACAGCTTAGTAGCATACTGTACTCTAAGCGTGCGAAGGACTTCTGAAGATTCACTGCTTCGCCCTCACTTCCTAGGAGATAAATTTAAATCAAATGGGAGGTGGCTGTTTGTTGGACTCTAGTGGTCATTGACTGTGTTTTGGATTACAGCAGACAAGGAGCTTTGGTTGAAGGCTGCAGAGGGCTGCAAGGAAAGGTGGAAGCTTTGGAACCGAGTAGAATTAAACTTAGTACTAGTCTCAGAGACATTTAGTGTGAGAAAAACTAAATGAACAGATCTTATTGAGTGAGAGAGTTGCCTAGACAAGGTGTGAGGAACTCTTCTTACTTAAGGACGGCCAAAGAAGACTTTTGACTGCGCGCTTATTCACAGCTTCTCCTCCAGTCTTCAGCATTGCAGGTTACCACTTTCACCCTGCCAGCTTTCCCAAAGCTGCTCAGAGCTATCTTGTATCAAGTCCATTAACAGCACCCTAGCATGGGGCTCCTTTGCCCCCACTGTGGTCATATTGTGCTTACAGATTCTCACCCCTCCCAGTGCCAAGCTTCCTCACTCTCTGTCCAGGGGCTGAGGGGCAGGGGAAGTGTGTGGGGGTGTGGGCAGCTCATGGCAGCTTTTGGGCACGGTCAGGGCAATAGCAAAGATAAGAGACGCATGATGGAAAGAGGAATAGAGGTGGGACTTCCAGTGCTCTGCCCAGAATGGAGTCACTCCCACTTTCTCTCTCTCTCTCACCTCCCCCTGCCGTCCCCCCCCCCCCCTTTTTGGAGAAGTGTCTAAATGTTGTAGATGCTGTAAGTGAGACACAGAATTTCATCTGCAGTAAATTTTGAATGTACTGGTCTGAAGCCTTTGAATCCACGCTTTGATATTTGTGCTGTATGTGGACACTGAATTATCAGTGTCAGTAGTGTCATACCAGCGTCAATATATTATAATTATTTCACTATTATAAAATAGTAAGCTATCATTATCTTACCTAAGTCTAGAAGAAACATGAGTTCAAATCTGAAAATTGTAGTAAACAGGAAAGGAGAAGAGAAATGCTTCTTGGTGTTGGGGGTGGGGCACACATTACACAAAGCAAAGGAAGAAAAGGTAATAAAGTATCATTAGCATGAGAGTGACTAATACAGTAAAAATGTTAAGAAAGAAATGTACATTGCTCCTGTGATACATCTTTTTGTTAAGGCATTTTGTTGAAGGAAAACGTTGTTAAATGTCAACTTCTGGAACACTTTCTTCTCATACCTGCCTCAGTTCTACTGTTTACCAATAACGTTCTGATACATTGGGTTATGAAGAGGATCCATCCTGTATCACATGCCTTTGGATTCTCTTTGGTCTAGTAAAATAAACTTGAATGTGCTTATTGAATTATGTATCTGGCTTGCTTTTTTTTTTGTTTTGTTTGTACTTAAATCACTAAGAATAATCTATGATGTATTGAAGCAAGTGTGAAAAATTGGATTTGGCTAGAATCAGCGTAACAATTTATGCCAGAGGTCAGGTGTAATTTTCTTGTTTCCCTTCTTGACTCCACACAGATGACTTGAAAATAAAATTAAATGCTTCAGTACTTGGTATTACTCCAGTTACTGATGCATGTGCATAATATGGGGGTGTGTGTCTCTTACTATGTTAGGAATCTTTGTTTTACTAGAAGTTTTGGCAGGAATAACACAATTCTGTGCCATGGTTGTCCCTGATATTTCTTGCCAGATCAGCAAAGTATCTCTTCACATCATCAGGTTTCTGATTTCTTTCTTCCCCCTTCCCTCTTATGGCCAGAAAAAGAGGCTTTGTTCATTCTCCCCCTCCACCCCATCTTAAGGAAGAAATCTGGTTACATCTTGTCACAAGTAACCAGTCCTTTTTTTGGAGCAAATTACACAATTTCCGTTTTGATGAACAAAAGAAGGATGACAGCCTGCTCCTAAGGTAAGAGTTAAAGGGATATTCGTAGGAGTTTCTTTTAAAGCCAGGTAGTAAATGGCAGCAGACTGATTCAGTGGCTGCCAGGCTCCTGTTGTGCTAAAATGTGTCAAGAAGGTTGACAGTGAGTTTGCTGTACTCTTAAGTTGTTGTCCTGCTCAGCTTTTTGTGAAGGTCTCTACAGTAGAACCCTTTCTTCAGCATCAATACATGCAATGGGTGACACTCAGGCCCTTCTGATGTACAGCATCACAAGGCAGTGCTGCTGGCCCTGATGAGGGCCTGTGATTTGTACAAGAATTACGCTCCTTTTGTCCTGTGCAAGTGGATCGGATTTGGTAGACCTTTGTACCAGAGGCATGGGAAGGCTGGGGGATGAGAGTGGGTGAAAACGTTTCTTAACAAGACCTGAGGAAGATTTAAGAAAAGGAGAAGAATGAAGATGATGAGATCTTTGACAATTAGTGAGAGTTTCTCTTCTGTTTGCCATATGAAGGAATTCTGAGGCTGTCCATGTTGGCCCTTGCATGTTTTGTTCCCATAAACTGTGTGGATGTGGTCCTAAATAATTTTCTTGGGAAGCACCAAGGAGCATTACTGTCTGTAAGAGCTAGATGCTTCCTGCTACTGGTAAAGGAGGTGTGCCAGTATCAGGTCATTCCATTGTGCCTTTCCAGTGTTAACTCCTATGGTATTCTCTCTCTAATGCACAGAGAGATCCTATTGAGCAAATCTTCTGTTTCTGATATTTATTATTTCTTCTATGGATTTCCTCCTGAGGGGCATCATTGTGTCTTGCAATATAAATTTAATGTAGAAAAAAGATGCACCTTTCTTTTCTGTGTGTTTTTTTTTGCCTCCAAGGAACTCTTTCTCCCTTTTTACCAAGGAACTGGAAAGTCTTGGATTGCACGTAAATATTCAGGAGAATGAATAAGATATGAACTGACAAAGCTCGATCTGAAAGTGATCAAGTGGAATCTCTAGTGACATTCGTAAAACTTGGTGTCAAGCTTTTGTTTGTGATTTGTTTATGCCAGAAGCTATGATATTCTTTTAGGTTTGGGGAGCTGGGCTCTGAGTGCAGTAGCTTACAAATTTTTCTTTCACAAAATGTTTTGATTTATGTTACCACTTTTCATGCATACTTTAGGTGGGATTGCTCATTTACTAGTGAATATGTACATTGTAGCATATATGCAAACTGCTCTTTAATTTTGAAGAAGTGCTCTTGAAATGAAGATACACCCACTTGTGGTGTTTTGAAACAAATAGCCAAGCCCTTGTTTCAGTTATTCTTGTTTGGACTTGAGAGAGTCAACTAGAATAATCTTTGTGTGCTCTGTGCCATTATGCAGTGTGGCAGTTAATGTCAGAGAAGGTTGAAGTTCCGTGATTTGCTTGAAGAGTGTCTATGTTTTGAAATGAAGTCTAGAGCAGTGGTGACAATGTTAGCCTAAGGCGCTGGTGCCATGGGTTCAGGCTACTGTGGCAGCTCTCAGCCCTTGTGTAACGATGGGAGTCATTTAACCTCTCTGAAGAGAATATGATTTCTCCCAGTATGCACAGGGGAAGGGATTAATACTGTGAATGATATATATTTCAGAATCATTAGCCATCTGGATGGACTTTAAAAAAAACAAAAAACAACAAAACCCAAACAACCAAACAAAAAAACCCAAAACAAAACAACAAACCTCTGACTTTTTTGTGGATATCCAAAAATATGCAGTGGATGCACGTGACTGCTTTCCACATCAGGCAGATTTTAAGACTGTCTGCCATAGGTGCTTCTTCCCTCCCAAATTGTGTAAGTCTTGTGTAACTGTTTGAAATTGGGCATCTGCTTTTACAGTAGTTGTGTAGGGCACCTTCTGTAGCTGAGGGGGGCACAGCTCTTGCAGGTGATCTGTCTGATCTCTGTTGATTTGGTAGAAGCTTAAACTAAATCACATACAGGTGAGTGTCTGAAGCTGGGTGAGACTAAATCCTCTCTAAATAGCTGTGTAGCAGTGGATATTGCAGGCACTGCAGAAAAGATGCAAGTTTCACCATTTTTCATGCATTTTAGAACTAGATGTATGTACTGAATATCTAGGCATCTGTGCCAAATCAACTTTACTCTTGAGTGGGACTTAAAGTTCCTTTTATTAGGCAGACAAGCAAAAGGCTTTTCTGGCTTTCCCTCTTGCACTGTGCATTCTTAATATTACTGAATCTTCATTTCACTTATGCATAACTGTACTGTTTTAGGAAATTTTTTTTTTTTACATCTCTGTGTTTTGCCAGCTTTGCCATTATGTGTAGAAATCATTGGTCTCTGCTCAGAAATTTGGCAGTACAGGATGTTACCTTTCCTTTCCCCTCTTCTCTGTTTTGGCTCAATTATCATCATTATAGAATGCTCCTGCTGTGAGTACTCTACAGAAATGCATTATTTTTCTCTGTGTAGTTAAGCCAGAATTAAATTGTGGATGGGTTGCTTTTTTTAATAAAGGAAAAAAGGTGAAAAAGTACCAATGTGTGACTTGGAAAGAAGGAGAATAATCTTAAATTTACCTTATCATTACTGCAAGAAAGTAAGATTGCTTCTGTAAATCTGTAGGGCTCTTTTTACTTCTGGTAGCGGCATGTGCTTCTGTTAATGTTAAGTTTGGCAGCATTTTGCACTTTGTTAGGGGTGCATTGAATTGGAATTAGACTGGTACTGACTTCCATGTGTCGTCTTGTGGGAGACTTGAGGCTGCAGGCAGATGAGACCACTAACAGGGCATTCCCTTCGGCTGCGTCCTGCTCTTGGGTAAATCACCAACAACACTGGGTAATTTCAGTGGTGCAGGATTAGGCCTTCTACAGATGCTATTTGTAATAATTTCATTAATGAAAACAGGCATTTATGAATTTGTAGCATGTCAATAAGTAGTCAGAAAGAGACAAGCTTTTAGTGATAGGAACGGGGAGCACACAGCCACAGTGTAAAGTATTTGTATTGTCTTGTTAATAGGTGTTGCTGATGGAAGAAAAAAAAAAAAAAAATTCTTTCAGCAAGGTAGGCATCACAAGGTTCAGAAATTCAGAACTTGATTTTTAAAAAGCCCAAGGCAGAAATTTCTGTAGGAATTTTTAGAACGTGGAATTAAAAAGTGTGATTGAACTTGTTTTTTTGTGTATATACGGTACTACTTTGGGTTTGAAATAAGCTATTTTTTTCAGTACATTTTTCTATTGGTTTAAGGAGTTCACCTTGGCCTTGCCTAACCTACAGCAAAAGATGTAATGATAGGACATACTAGTTTATTACTCCTCATGTGTCTGTCAGACCTCAGTCTACCTTAACCTTTTTGGCAGGTTCTGCCAATTAAAACGAATCCTCCCTAAGGAGCAGGAATCTAGTTTTCTAAGACTAGGATGTAAAGTTGTATAGTGTTTGAGCATATGCAGCGAGTCTTCATGCCGTGGCAGGAAGTGCTGTGTGGTTAAGTTTTCAACATCACTCTTATATGTTGTTTGCATGAGACTACTTTGTGCACAGACACTAGCAAGTATTAGTGCTGTCACGTTCATTTTGTAAAGTAGATGTGGCTGAAAAAGGAACCTATATAGCACAGTGGAAGGGCAAAGAAGGCTGAAGTTTGAGGTGGAAAGACTGTCTTGGAGTGCTGCTGTTGTATTAAAGCATGTGTAGAATTTGTACTCAATGGCTCCGACAGAGGTCCAAACTAGAGGGTGCCTGAGAAAATACATAACTTAACTTGCATAAATCCTGGCCTTCCAGAGACAGATGATACTGTGTCCTAATTCCTTTGAAACTTTTAGTCTTTATGATGATCTTCTAATTTCCTCTATTCCAATCTTTAGAGTAAGAATGCATTAGTTCCCCTTGTAAGTGCTTCTTCAGCATCATCTGTCAGTGAATTCCCCAAATTGTAATGTCTTCTTTTCAGAATGTGCCCCATAATCTTCGGTATGTAATTGCTTTTGCTATTCGTGAATGGACATTTTGAAGAAAATGGGGGAAAGAGGAAATTTCTGCCCTTTATCTGCAGGCTCAAATCAGTGTCTGAGTTAAGGAAATTTGAGTCTGACGCTCATCACTCCTCAAGTGTAACTGTGTAGTTAATATTTGTGTCTGCTTGCTTGTGACTGAACATGCGTAAGGAGTTGCAGCACTGGTCTCTTCCTGCAGACACGTAGCTAATCCTGCCACTTTCCCTCACTTTGTCTTTCTCTAGCAATGAGAAAACAAAGGTTGTTCAGCCTTATACCATTATTACAGATGCTGATTGAATTAACTTGTACTGAAGTTGTTAATAGGGAAACTGAAATCTTAACTGAGGACTTGGGTTAGAATTTGCATATTTAAAAGCAGAGAAAGTAATTTTATGTGTAAAACAGAACCCTCATACTGGTTTGGGTTTGGGTTTTTTGGGGGTTTTTTTTAATGACATTTATGTCTGATTGTAGGAAAATAAAGGGCTACAATTAATATGTAGACTGCCTAGTAAGATAGCTTTAAAATGTCACATAGAGTTAAATTCATATTATTAATATCCCTTGCACATTGCAATAGAGTCTTTGATTTCTATTTTTAAGAAGAAATTTTTGTCTCTGATTACATCCAGTGTAGCTTGCTAATTTTAGGGGTGTGAACTCCTCATGGTTTAGTGAGACAAAGTTTTAATAGCTGCATCTGAATACTCGTTTAAAATTTATCACTGTATGTTTCTATGTAGGGCCAAATATGTTGCTTATGATGTTGCTGTTTTGGTGACCAACAAGCTGTTGGACTGATAAATATGTACTTTTCTTAAAGTAGGGTTAATGAATTGGAAATGGGAAGAAATTCTGATTCCAAGATGATTTTGGACAGTCTCACGTCACAATATACTGAATCATCATATCGGTGTGTTTTAATGCTACAGAGTTAGAATTGGCATGGAAGTATTGTATTTGAGCTGAGTTTTTGAAATTTCCATATAAGGGGCAGTGAACTTCCTATATATTTTACTAGCCAACACATGAAACAATATCTTTGTATCCTGTGGTAATTATTCTTTGCTAAATTTGGGGAAGCTTTAATTTTAGAAGGGTAGTGCCTGGTACCATCCAGTGCTATGACTAACATACTGGGAAGATTCAGTTCTGACTGCTCTGAGACTTTTGTAATAAAGTTGCGTCATTCTCTGAAATGTCTTTTCCTCCTGGAGCAGACAGGTCTATCTGTTGTCATTATCTTCGCAATAGCAATAAGATTTAGAAGACAGTCATGTTAACAAAGGTACAAAGTGTCCTCAATTCAACAGCTCATTTCCAAACACAAAAAACCCTCAGCATTCTCACAGCAGATGTGCTTGCTTTTTTGAATGTTGAATGCTCAGAAGTATTCCTTAGGCTAATGCTATGCTCAGCTTTCTTCTGCCTGAGCAGGCTTTGCATTGTTTATTCAGTCCTTTGTCATTTTAAAAAGGGAGAATGACTAAAGATGATGCATTACTTGAAATTGTAAGTATATGTTATATATTCTGCATCACTTCTCTGTACTTTTTTTTCCAGAAGTGAACAAACTGACAATGTGAAAATATTGCAATGTTCTGATATTTGAATTTCCCAGAAGACACACTTCTATTTTTAATCTCCTTATTTTGAATTATGTCAAGTCATCCCCCTGTTCCCACCAAAGTAATGGACTGTCTCTACTGTATAAAGCTCTTTTCTGGCAAGGTGTCTTCTTCGTGCAACATGGCGCTCTCAAGATAACTGTTTTTCCTAAATGGACTCAGAACTGTATGTTCTTGGTATGCTAGATATTACTCTTGTAGGTGCCAAATGAAGTTTCCTAATTGCTACACGTTTAAAATGACCAGTTTGCACCAAATATGTATTTTCAGTAGTAACAATTGTAGACTTGGGGTTGTCTGTATTTTGTTGGAGAGAAGAAAAGAGCACAAGGACATAATTTTATTGCCATAATATATGCCATTGTGTGTTTTGTTTTATTTTATACATGCATACATATATATGAATGTATAAAATATTTAAAATATTTATACCCTTTCTATATTTAATGTATTTAACCTTTCTTTTACTTTTAAAAAAATGAACACAAACAGAACTGAAGGACGAATACTGTATTTATCTTAGAAAATCTGACTGATCTTTGCCTCCAGTGTTTTGCTTGTGGGAAAAAAAATATTTGTAAAATTACACCATGTGAAATGCATGGAACGTGATTATTTTTCTTTTTTTTTCTGGGAGCTATATTTCATACCAGTTCCTGCGGTTTTCCATCTCTGGGAAAAGTTGTAGAGAAATTGTAGTTTATCAACTTCATTATGAAAGGACAAAGTTGAGAGAATAGGGGCAAGGGCTATGAAGATTAGGAAGTCACTGTTAATCAGTGTTCGTCTGCAAGCTGCCACAAGAAAAGAGAATTTTATTGCTGTTGGCTCAGGACATATTCACTTTGGGGATTTAATGGCCAGTATGAATTACAACAGCAACATGTGTTAATTATTTTTATTTAAAACATTAGTATTTCAGTGGCTAAACTGCTCCTACTCTTGCATGTGACACCATGCCTTTAGCCAGAAGTCTCATAAATTGAATTGCCTATGGTGGTTGTAGTGCTGACAGTACTTAGATTTGGTAACAAAGAACCTGTGCTATCATATCAGCATGTATTTTTCATAACATTACAGAAAACCCAGAAACCCTGTAAACAGCCCTAAAGATTCCTTTTGTTACAGCTCTGAATTCTGTCCAGAGCTTTTATGAAACTGATGGATCATTTTTCAGATTCTTCGGGCATTTTTTTCCCAGTTTGAAGCGTGCAGATTTCCCATCGCTTCCTAGGCTAACCTTTCTCCTCTCTTCCCTCTGCATCCATTTCCCTTTGGACTAATACGTTCTTACCTCTTTTGTCTCATTAGGTTTCATCTCTCTTCGATACCTTTAAGTTATTTGTTAAGAGATTCAGACACTTGTTTCCAAAGTATTTACTTTTTTAATCCCTTAGAACTGGAAACAGTGTGTTCCACTATGTAAATAAAAAGAGAATGGGTAAATTCCTCAGTGAAGATAAACTAGGAATGAGATTAGCCTATTTAGGTTTGTGCATAGAATTTAAATGGTTAACTTTGTCCTGGGTATTTGGCAAGGCACTGGTGTTTAAGAGTGGCAGCAGAATGGCAAATCAGAGTGAATGTGTAGAAATGAGGTACTCATCATCAATGTGAAAATAAAACATGGACTTTGTCTTCAGTCTTTGTTCGGGAGAGAAAAATGCAAGGAGTTAGCAGGACTAACCCCTCTTCAGAAGAATAGCAAGTGTAGGACCTCTTCGTAAAAGAGAAAGGAATACTCCAAGTAAATAAAGGCCTTAGTATAACCTCAGTGATGTGGAAGGCTTTAAAGCAAATAGATCTCTGAGCAAATTTTCAATGAGAGAATAATGAAAGACATGGAAGTAAATAGAAAATGAAATAAATTTAACTTTTGGTTTAACCAGTGGTGGATCCTGCCAGTTGACATGGTCTGTTATCTTAGCAAAGGTAAACACCATGTCTGCTGAATTCCCTGTGCTTGGAATACGAGTGTGGCCCTGAGTCAGTCTTGCTATGGTGCCATGTGATAAACAGTATGTGGAGATTTCACAGGGGATAGAGAAGTAGAAGAGAGATGGAGTCAGAGATGGTTAATAATCTTGCAAAGCGTCTGGTATAATTTTCCTTTAAGGAAAGAGAGGAAGTTTCTACAATTAAGTAAATTTTCATTTAATGTATGTCGTCCTGCACCTATGCACCAATAACAAGGAGAAATGGTTGAAATCAAGTTGGGTGTAGAAGAGAAAGATCTAACTGCAAGAAAAGGTAGTAAATCAAGATAAAATTTTTATTCATGGGAATAATGATGTTCTGAAATTACTTTCCAAACTTGAGTAGCAGGAAAAATACATGACTTCTTTTGAAAGGAGGCCTGATAAGTTTATGAATGTAACTTCAATGTTAGGAGCCAGGAATTTCCTTTAAGTCCTTTGTTTCTGTCCTGGAAATTAGTTTACATGTTTCCTGAGGCTTTTGCATCATTCAGGTCTGTTGAAGTGAATGTATTCTGTCTAATAAATGTGACAGGAGATTAGTGACTTCAAAGGTAATAAGCCCAGACATCTTGTGAAAATAACTTTTATGTGTCCTCACCGGGGACTTACCCATTCTTGTACGGAGTGAAAGTCAGACACAATTTGCCCATTATCCACTGGCTGGCCTGCTGCTCTGTCCGTAGGCAGATAGTTTAAGATTATTCACAGAATATGCTCTCTTGCCCACCTCCGGGCCAGAAAGGTTGTGCAAGAGACACTAATGAAGTTGGGGCCGTTATAAAGGACATTTAAGGATACAGGAGGAAGTAGAAAATATTCTGTAGCATTTTAGGGACTTAAGAGAATCTGAGAGTATTGAGGTGTGGGGAGTGAGGGGATCTGGGAAGATGTTGCTGCCGTTGTTGTTGTTGTAGGAAATGAGTTTAAGGTCCGTATGATACTATGTTTCATTGGTTTTGCTGAACTAACGCTTCTGCTGGACTGTGGGGGATTATACAGCAGACTGTCCCTGGCACTTCTTCTCTATCAATTTGAATGTGTCCAAAGGAATACAGCAATTGTTCCACACTGCTATTCAGGCTGAGCTAAGGCTCAAATCTTTAAGAGGTAGTGGATAATTTTGCATTATGGAACACTTTCAAAAATTCTGTTTGTGGTAGAGAACTGTCAGATCCTCTGTCTAGTTCTTTTCCACGCACAGGAATATATACACACTTGTATTTTGGTTCACATGAAGTTATTATGTTAAACTACTTAGCTAACAATCCAATCCATTTAGTGATGGGTAAACCTTAATTTTGGTTAATGGTGTTAGACTAGAATGCATATTCACTGTAGCAGTCTGCCCTTGCTGCTGGTCCTGATACCCTCCAGGTGTATTGGAAAAAGTGATATGATGGGCAGTGTGCTGCTGGAGTTTGTAGCCTGGGTAATTTAAGCCAACCACAAATTATTGCTTAAAAAATAGTAATGCTGTGTTAACACATAGATGTTCTTGTTCATAGTGCTCACCAGTTCAACCATTAAGTCACAGCATAACAGAAGATTAATGTTCCAGGGACATCCAATGTATTATTTAAAAATGGATTGGCTAGACTTTGTAGGCATATGTGGTTTCTAGCAGTGATTTAGAGATGCTTTTTGGAAAATTCATACAACTTGTCATAGTAATTGTTGTTCATCTGTCAATTGTCAGCTGCAAGACAATTAGGTTGCTAGTGTCTTTAAAGGAGTTAGTGGTATTTGTGTTTGAGCTGTAGAACTGTAGACAACTTGCTTAATATACAGGCTGTGTTCAGGTATGAGGTTTCCTATTTAGCTTCTTTAGTAACCTTAGAAGCAGATGCCTGTCTGCTGGTTCTGAACACAGTCTGCTGCTGCTATCCTTAGGTTGACCATCAGTTTGCATGTAACCAGCCCTGCAAAAGTGTGTTCTCTCTCTCTCTCTCTGGAAGGAAATTTTTAATCATCTGTGGTCTCCTCTGTGTTGTGTTGCTAACAATAATGACACCCTTCAGAAGCAGCATGGAGTTAATGTGGGATCAAGTTAGCCACCTGATGCACAACTGGTGCTTATTCAGCTGCTGATCAAGTGTAACATGTGCCCTCTGATAGTGTCTATGACTACCATGGAACTCTCCCACGAAAGGCAGTTTTAGACTCTAACTTAAATGACGTTTTCATATCACCAGGGTAGCGATGAATTGACAAAAGTGTGTTAATAGTGAATGCTCTATTAATGATCTGCCCTAAATGCTTGGGTGAAGGTGCTCTAGCATCTTCAGTCTGTCATGTTGGAGCGTAGAAAGAGAAAATGAGCCTGCCAGAGAGAGCTCAGTAGGAGCATTGGGAAGGCAAGTCTGATTTGCACACAACATCCTAGCCAACTCTTGTGCTCTTAGCAGCAAATAAGTGGCCAGAGAAAGCACTGTGAAGGAAGGTAGACGACTTCAAAATGAAATGGTGTGCCTTTGGGAAGGCAAAACATGTCAAGTGAAGAAGCAGACATTGACAGCAGAGCACTTTGATCTTGTGTGGTGCTTGGTGTTACTCAGAGTGCTTCCTGCCGCAATTGACGTGCACAGTTATTCTTGTATCTGCTGCATTTTGGTGTGCCTGTTTCCTATCACACCATTGCTCTCTTCATTGAGAACAAGTGCCCTTCATTGAGAACAAGTGCCATAGGAAGTGTTTGTGTTGATACATATAGAATGTGTCATTGAAATTTTAGAAGGGAACTAGTTCCTTTTTTTCTTCTTTTTGACCACTTCCATGGTTGCATTTGTTATTGGAAACTAAAATCTTAGGTTTTAGTTTTAAAGAATTGTTGGTCTTGGTTTTTTTCATTCATGTTCCATGAGTTAATTTAAGATTCATAGAAGACTAGTGTTAACTAAATTTGGGCACATGCTTCATGTGGCAGGGGATAAACGAAAAATTCTTGTCAATCTACGTTTTGAATTCTCCCTCGAAAAACACAGCATGTTCATTGCTGTGTAGTGGCTTGGTTTTTTGTCGCACTTAATTCTGTTTGACAGTGTTTCATTGTCTTCAGGTGCACAGTATGGTGATGTTCCTGATAATTTTTTTTCAGAATCTGGATTCATCCATGCTTGCAAACACAAAAAGCAATTGATGTTAGTCAAATATTTCATAATGCCTTTCTGCACTGCTTAGCTGCCACACAGTGTGGAAGAACGGTCTTTACTGAAGTAGCTCTGGTTGCTGCTTCTGAAACTCTGGATCTAGGTGTCTTGACAGAGCTCTGGGGGTTTTCAGTATGCTTCATTCCTGTGCATGACATTAATATTTCACTTTCACGAGCACTGAAGCAAGAAAATCATGACCTTGATAAAAAATGAATAAATGTTGCTTTTTTTGGAATGGGTTGTTGCATAGTATCTTACCAAGTGTTAAGTGTTCAACAGCTTGTCTACACTTAGTGTACTTTCATTAAAAAAATAAAATCTGACTTCTAATAAGTGTTGGGCTTTGCTACGTACGAGGCTGGATATTGCAGGTAACTTCTTAGCTCTGGTTCAATTTTTGCTTGCCAAACTTTAAACATCCATGTTAAGATTCATAAATCTGAAGAACTGAAGTTTCAGTTGACAGAGAATTTCTTTTTCAGAATTTTCCTATTACCTTTTCTAATACCTGATGTATAGAGCAGGATTGTCCAAGAAAATGTTCCAAAGGAACATAGCTTACAAGCTATTTTGTGCAGGTACTTGCTGTCCTCTGACTAGTTGATGAAAATCTCTTTCATGAGTATATTTAATGGAAAAAATAAAATCAGTAGAGTTTTAAAATAACACAAAGTGCTCAGGCATAACAGTTAAAGTTGTTGTAACCAACTGCTTGGGGTTCAGGAAGCGTGCACAGAGGAGTCTCAACAGTGACAGGCTCTCATGGCTTGATTTCAAACTGGAGTGCAATCACCTCTCTTCAGTGGTAAATTATTTAGGTATATAAGCCAGTTCCAGCCTACCGTGATTTTAGAGGTAACTAGATGGCATTACTTATGTTGTGCATTTACTGAAGAGGTAGGAACAGTGTATGGAAATCAGGTTCTACCTGCAGTCCATTTAAGCACTCTGGCTTGCATACAATACCATTTTTCAAGTCATTCCTGTCAATATTAAGTAGTGATGGATGGTTTTTTGGTAAGCTCCATTCAGGTCATGGCTGGTGGGAAACATTACAGCACATTTGCTCTTTTAATGGGAGAGATGTGTGGCTCAAACCCTGCTGATTAATAATGTATTGAAAAACTGGTCCAAAATGCAGTTTTACAGGAGTAGGATAAAAATTAGACTCAGCATGTTTCATAGAAATAACGCAGCGTGAGTAAGCTGCTGCTAAACTAAGGAAAGGAGTCTGTTGGACACCTTGTGTATTCCCTACCATCTTGTTTGATGAGGTGCTTGGGAGCCTGTGTTTCTGAGGTGTGCAATCTGATCGAGGCCTCTGTGCCTCCTGAGGCAGGTTGGCCCCAGCGCTGTAGGGGCTCAGGGCAACAAGTTCCCCGTGAAAGAATAACAAGAGCAAGCCCAAGAACACAAAGCAATGCGCTAGCATGCCCTCTTTCAATAACAGTGCATTTCTTCAAAACATGTCTGTGGTGTGAGGACAGTTTTCCCCTCGCTGGGGCATGTCCTTGCTGCCCTAGTCTCTTTTGTAATCTCCCCATAAATCTCAGGGTCCAGTGGCCAGAATGCTCAGGAGAGGCAGAGGAATGGCGTTGTCTTAGCTGTCTGTTTGGTGGTTGGGGTGTCTTCCTTGAAGCTGTGAGTTTGAACGTGTTGGAAGCTGAAGAGAGCCTAGATCTCAACTGTCACTTCCTCGATGAACAATCTTAACTGATAAGTTGCTTCAGATTTTGCATCTGAATTGATACCCCTGGCAACAGATTGTGATATCAGTGTCCCCTTTAGTGGACTGTTATGAAGTCACTGCAAAGAAATCCCTGGAGACTGAGGGAATAAACTCTTCAGGAAAATAGATTTTAAAGCATGTGAAATAACAGGAAAAAGAATTCAGGAAATGACTGGCTAAATGCATCTCACTTGAAACAGTGACATTTGCCTTAGTACAGAGTCTTCAGAATACCTGCGTTAGTTCTCTTGTAGGTTATTTAGAATCATGGCTCTGTTTCAATCAGCTAAAATTGCTTTTGAAGTATTACTTACCATCTTTCCAATCTTTGTTATTTGAGTGGCACAAAAGAGAGACAGATTTTGGTAATTCTTTTCATTATACAGATAACACAGAGCTTTAATTTATTCTTTTAATTGCTGTAAGCTTTAAAAAAAGTTTAGCTAAAAAAATTGGGAAGTATATTTTATAGTGCAATTGCAACCATCTCCCCCTCATGCAGTATTGACAGTACAGTGCAATGGTAGGTTTTAAAGCAGATGTTATTTTTGCTTGACAGACAAGTGGCAGCCTGGATAGCCTTACGAGTGGATTATGGCTGATAATAACTTAGCACTTAAGCTTTCAATATTGGCCTGGGTTTGTTTGGGGTTTGTTTGTTTTGTTTTTTATATATGATCCCTTTCATACTTTTTTGTACTTCTGAGAAGTGAAGGCGCATACACAAGGGACTAGAGAGGAAAAAGTTTCTTCCAGGTACAGGCAGGCTGATGGGGAATGCTGAGTGTCAGAGTTTGTTACATGGCTTACAGAGCTGCTTGTTCTGCATTCACGTTGGTTCTTACTTCTGCAGTTGCATCGTATTGCTGCTTTTAACTTACTGTTAGACTCCTAGAATTAAAGCTGCTGTTGCTTTCCTTGTAAAGTTACGTAAGCTAAAGAGTATCTGTACGTTTGATAAGGCATCTTTCGAGAGACTGAGAATGACCTACTAGAAAGATTGTGCTTGGATAGTGAGATTATTTTCTTCAAATTTCCTAATGTGAGTGGATACTGATATGATTTACAGGAAGTTGTACCACTAATGATAAATTATATGCTTCTGTCATAAATGTTTTAAAGCTAGATCCTAACTTCAAGACCCCTTGGGTCAGAGATGAGCAAAATCTAAATTGAGTTAGGAAATTTTGGGGAGTAGGTAGATCCTGCAGAAGTTCTGGGTGAGGGGAAGGTACCCACCTATTACAAGGTATATAGATAGAAAAGTGGGAGGGAAGCAGTGACAGAGAAGAAACTGAGAACAGAAGAGTTCACAAAAAAAGTATATAGAGGTAAAGGAAGGGTGCTCACATGAATAGAACTCACGAACTTGTGCTTAACCAGTAAACTGTGATTTGAAGCAAAGTCCTTGAATGTGGCATCCTCCCATCCTCCAGGAAGGAGCAGAACAGGTCCTGCAGTGTCCTTTAACACTTATAAAAATTCCAGGCCTTCCTGCTTCACCCAAAAGAGTGACTGGTTCAGCTTCCACCTGCAAAGTGGCTACCATCATCATTCATGGATGCCAGCCATGCCATGGATAAGATAAAGTGAAGACATAAGAGCTTAGGTTATGATTTGCAGGTAGCGGAATCACTATGTGCAAGGTGTCAGATGCCTGTGGTATCAGACTGAGGATGAAATTTCACCTGAGGTGGCTGCAGGAGCTATGTGGCATCTAAATGGAAGCACAGATCAAGTGTCTCTGGTTGTCACAGACACGCTTTGTTTACTTTTGGCCTAACAGGAGTCCTTGAATGTTTCAACAATGAAAGCAGTTGTGACACTTGATCTGTGGGCGAGAGATCATAAAATCTTTGTCTAATGAACACATGCTGAGCAGGTTCAGGAGGCAACACTGACCAAAAGGGAAATAAATATATCATGTTTTAATACTTGGAACTTGTGCTTCGTTTGAAAGAACAATGTGGTGATTAGTTTTTGTTCTTTTCATCTCTGGCTCATATTGCCCACCAGTGTGTCTGTGTGCTTTGGGGGGCGGGGGAAAGGCAAATCCCTATGGGACAGATCATTGAGTACATCTGGCATGACTATCTCAATGCAAGCTTTGAGATACAGTTTGTCACTGGGGCTTCTCTTGCAACTAGTGGAGTTTTTCTAGGATTTGCCTTTTTGCAGGTCAGAAGTACAGCTCAAATCATTCTGGTAGGTTGTGCCAGAGACGGGTATCTAGAACTACCAGCCTGTAACATTTAACTTCTACTATTAACAATGAAGTCTCTTCAGAAGGTGATCATAAAGGCATAATACCCCAACTCTGATAATTGTACTCTAAAAATATTTTGACCTTGCTAGACTTGCTCACTGTAAGGGATATTGGCAAGCTGCCAAGTCTGTAGGTAGTGATTTTTTTTGTACCTTAACACGTAGCAGTCTCTTATATGACCAGTCTGTTAGTGCGTCTACTGAATCCGTTAGATTTTCTTTTAGTTGCACTGTGAGATTTTGGCTGACAGCAAGGTAAGTACTTGTAGTTGGGTCTTTAGCATTCTAGGCTGTAACAAAATTTCTCTGGTTGGGTTAAAACTTACATAGTGCCTACAGTGTTGTTGCTGCGTGTAATGAAACTATATACCTTCTGGAACAACGCTCTTTCCAGGAGGTATTTCCAGGAAGAGTCATTTCCCTACAGATAACAGTAAAACTGTAAGAAAACTTGTGATCAGTTCTGATGCAAGTTTCAACCCTAATACAGTAGGGAATCAAATATCACAAGATTGTGATATTTTAAACATAGTAAGAACTTTTCTTACCTGTTACTCATGTGACCCAGAAGCCATCTAGAGAACTTGAAAAGCA
The DNA here is from genome assembly GCA_009819775.1 of Phoenicopterus ruber ruber. Lineage (NCBI taxonomy): Eukaryota > Metazoa > Chordata > Aves > Phoenicopteriformes > Phoenicopteridae > Phoenicopterus > Phoenicopterus ruber. Next base: position 51,814,148 of record CM020215.1, on the reverse strand, counting down.
GTGTTAAAATGGTATAAATTTTTCATTACGCCATGTCATAAGTGTCTTAAGTCATTTACACTCTGCTAACCCCCCGCCCTAGCTCTGCACACTAAACAAGAAGGCACACATAGCATTGTGCATGAATCTTTTAAAACCTGTATTGTGAAGTCAGTGCCAGAAACTAAACATCATCTACGTTACACTAAGAGGGGTGAAACAACTTTTCAATAAAAAGCTAAATAACGACAAATAGTTGTTTTTACTAGTCTATTTATACTACTTTAAATGTGCTTAATAGTTGTTACATGGATATACTACATTATAGTGGTCCCAGTATCCGTGGCTAAGCAAATCTGAAAGTGTTTGAACATAGAGGTTCTTTTATTTTGGTGAATCTTTGGCTTTCAGCTAGCAGAGAGCCCTAACAGGCTTTTTCAGTAATTTTTACTGTATCTTTTGCTTTCAGGCTATATGACTATTGTCTAAATATTGTTAAATTACACAGAGGAACATAACACCTGGTGTATTTATTTCTGTACTGACCTTTACTTTTATAACACCCTTGTTAAAGAGCAGTAAATGAACAAGAAAGATAATCAAAAGCAAGTAAAAAGCCTACAGACCAAATGGGATGAATAATTAACTACATCAGTTTATTCCATAAAGTTAAGATGATGCAGTGTTGCCTGATTAGTACCAGAATCATATGTAGAGACAGACCTTTTAAATCTGAATTTGGAGAGCAGATTAATTAAAGAAGTGACTTGTCATTTGCTTGGTGGAGTTCCTTGCATTCACGTTTTGTTTTTGTTGCATGGAAGCTTTTTGGCCTGTGCAAATCACGGCAACTCATTAAAGTTTCCCAAAGCATTTAATGAATGTTTGCAAATCTACAAGGTCCCTCCCTAGCTGACATAGAATAGAAGCCATTCAGGCCACTGAGTTGCTGAAATGTTAGGTATTCTTGGTTTTAGTTTACTATCTGCCTTTTTTTTTTTTTTCCCCTGAGCCTTTGTTTTATTGTAAGTGGGGTTAAATCTGCAGGAGCTACTTTTTAAAGTATATTTCTGTCCAAACTTAATGCTGGTAGCAAGTACTTTTCTCAACTTTGGAAAATAGTTGATACTCTGGAACCAAAATCTGAACTGCAGCTAGATTGGTGCATGTTACTCCTGTGTACAGAAGGTGACACCTCTAACCTGTTTCTTCCCTTTGCTTACCTGCTGGCAGCCTGCTTTGATTGTAATGTACATACTAAGAACTAGAGGGCATAAGCTGAAGTAGCTTCCACTGCAGTTCGCACTATAAATTCTTGAGCAACCCTCTATTTCTCTAAATTCAAAGTTGTATCAGCAAAAGCTTCTTGACACAGCAGCAAATACAAGTTGTTCTGGGAAGGCAGTCTCCGAGATCTAACATAACCACTGTCCATGTGGCTCCTGAATTTTTGGCCTTGGCCATAGTTGTGAAACCTGGACAAACGTTGTGGAATTTTCAGTGAGATAATAGGCAAAAGCATTCCTTAGAAATAACGGAATTGAAGTCGAGGCATGACAGACTTCATGGATGAACAAAGAGCAGTAGTTGAAAGAAAGTGGGACTTGCTTGAGGGACTGTTGGCTCCATTGGCTTGTAAAAGACCTATGGTGTGATTTATGTGTTTCTCAAACTTGTCAAGTAACTGACTACAGAAACTGAGTGTATTTGCCAGTCTGTTTATTTAGGAATAGTATCTGGAAAATGGTTTTTTTGACATGTAATACAGTATAGAATATTAACTCACTGTGTGGAAGTTGTAATTAGGCTAGCATCATTTGGCTAATCTCACAGGAGGCATATTTTTGAGGGTTTAGTAGTGGATATAGAGCTTCATCTGCCTGTTGAGACCACTAAATATCTGATTTAGGAACGTTAGTTCATGCAGGTTAAATTACTCTAAGGACGTGACCAAATGAGAGATAAAGGGAAAAAATAAGTAGACAATTTTCTAATGCCTTGATCTTTTAAAATGAGTACTGTGTTTTGGGTCTTGCTTTGCTTTTACACTTTCAAAGGTATGAGGTCTCCTGTGTTGAATGTTAGGCTGTTTACTACAGGATCCCGGAGCCTGTAGCCAAGCAGAGCTCCCTGCTCAGGTACGGAGCTCTGGCTCAGTGCAGTGCCAGTAACCGTGGTCAGACTCCAAGGACAGCATGACTCTTGTCTGCTTCCTTTCCCACTGAGCTCCGCTTTGTTCCTTTTTTCTGTGCTGTTGCTATGACTGAATATGGTAATATGTTTATAAATCTTTTACACCAAAGCCAACCATGTGATAAAGCATATCCTTTTAGACTGTCTGAATAGAAACTTGAGAGAAAAAAAAATTAATCTGTTAGAAAGTTCAAAGGAGAGGGAGGCAGGCAGGCTAGGAACGGAATATTGATTGCGGCTTCATTTCTAATGAAATCATATTGGTGAATACGTTGCTAACATCTCTACAACTCTAAAAATAGAAAAATCTAATATGAGTTTAATACATAGGAACTAGCATCAAAAGAGAATTGGCAACTAGCGTTTATGTCTATGTGCTTTTGAGAAACCTATGTTTAGCTTGAATGTAAGCTGAACATATGCCATTTTCTGTTGATAACTTTTTTAAAATGCTCTGAATTAAGATTACAAGCTGCCTTAAAAAGACCATCAGGCTTATTGTAGTATTTTATGGCATAATAAAATTATATGTGGAAGGTAGGGAGTGAAGCACATGACTGAACTTCTGTATCCCGCTTTAAATGGTTCTGTTGTGCTGTAACAGCCAAAGAACGTGGGGAACAAACTTATTTGAGTTGGGCAGCCTGTAGCTTCACACAGAAATATTATAATGAGATAAGTGCAACTGTTTGACTGTGGCAGTGGCTTGAGAGAGGCTCTCCCGATTCTCCGTGGTTAGGTAAGGGAGGCAGTGACTTTCAATAAACTGAAAAGTAACTCTTAAAAATGCTCTGAAGTATCTTCTATTGTTTTCATACACTTGGCAGAGAAGTTGGTTGGTGAAGTCTGTGACTCAGTTCCTGGAGGATGTAAGTCATGGATGGCGACCGTTTGTGTGACAACTCGACCAAGCAGAAAAGCAATAGCCTGTGCTCTTCTTTCAGAAGCGCGTAATTATTATTGCTATCCTGGTCTAGCTAACACAGGTTATGGCTATATAAGAATCTGAAATATCCATTTGCTTCATGAAGTTTTTGTTAGATATAATATGAATAACTCCTATTATCGTTCCTGCTTAGACAATATAGGTAGCTTCATGTTTCTTCGGAGCATGTGAAGCTTACCAGCAATGCCGGAAGAGATTCCCAGGGTAAAACACAGGTCTACACTAATGTCTAACTTAAATTTTGTTTTTATCATACATATTGAACTAGATGATCTCCAGAGGTCCCTTCCAACCCCTACCATTCTGTGATCTATACCAGTTGACTTACCCATCACTGTGGATTTAATAGTAGACACTACTGAGGATATAGCAAAATCTATTCTCTTTTAAGTTTTTATTTTATTAATTAAGCAATATTATCAGTTGTTGTGTCAAGTGTCCATTCAAATTGAAATGTATGGATTGCATAAAATCATGTGCTTTGGATTTTGCAGTATCCAGAATAAACATTTGTTGTTTGTGGGGGTTAATATAAATCATTGTTATTATTTCAAAAAGATAAATTGTTCTGGGGTAGTCTTAATTTCCTATATCTCCTTCTGTAAGACTCTTAAGACACATTAATGCATAGATTGGCCATTTTTGTAAATCTTGGTAAGTATTGTACCAGGTAAAATATATCCCAGATAAAAAGCGTGATTAAACTAATTTTGCATGAAAAGATAAAGTTGCAAATATTAGATGAGCAAAAGCAGGAAGATAAGAGGAAAGATATAACTGAAAAGAAAAGTGTACAAACTTAGAGCGTGAATAAGCACATAACTGTCAGTGTAGGTATTATTTCTGTAGCAAGCTATACTTGTTTTTGTTTATGTGAAGTTGACTGTACTACAATACTCTAATGACAATATTAAGGTTTCCTCTTCCAAAAAATCTCAGTTGGATTAGCCAGTGGTCTTCGTTGATATGAAATGACAAGTGTTGCCTGTTTTATCTTTAAATTATGGTTAGTATGGTGTCTGGCCATACAAACATCTTGGTAACGTAAACCTCTCTGAACTTTAATTATGTTCCAACAAATATTATTTGAAGAATAATTTTATCATTACCTGAGAGACTTTATCCCAGAACAATTAAACATTGGTAGGATTGCCCTATTTGATTAAACAAATAATCCCTCTGACACCATCACTTCCTCTGGAGGGCTAGGGTGAAACACCCAAGATATCCTAAATGATGCTGAGATCCAAATTAAATTGTGACTGTAAAAACATTATGAAGGCCTTCATCCCCTCTGTCATCCTAGTCAGAGTTTTAACAAAAAAAAAAAAAAAAAAAACCCAAACCTGAAAGGCCTTGAACACAAAGGTCAGGGGCCTGTAACACTTATCCAAAGGCAAGAAAAGACAGTAAAAGCAATACAGGCTGCAAAGCTGTCATGGCTTGTCATTTTCTTAATGTGACTCGTACTGTTGCTGTTGCATTATTGGTGTTGCCTTTTTAGCCCTGCTGTCTCCTATGATAGTTCTTGACTAGATCGGTGCCACATTGAGCATGATTTTGCATAAACATACTAATGTAGCAAAGAACTTGCATAAAGTTGGTCTGTAATATTTTATCAACCCTCTCAATTACAATATCTAAGATAATGGGTTTTAATTCCATGGTATTAAATGGCTTTTAGATTAGCAACATGGTTTTAGCAGATTAAGAAAGACCATCTTGAACACAGTTTTTCTGCTGAATCTATTCTGCTCTATGCAATTCATGTGCTATGCAACTGTACAGTTTCTGAGCACTTTCCAGTAGTCTGTTAAACAAAGTCATTACTGTTCCTTGGCTGTGATTTTCGTTTTGCAGTTCTGTGGGAATGGTTTTTGTGTTGGATGGCAGAGAGAAAGGAGCAGATTGTTGTTTGGTTTGGGTTTGGTTTTTTATGCAGTTTGAGCACTGAATTTGTGCCTAAATCTTGTGTATAATATACATTCTCCTGTGTATTTATACTACATAAAGAGATGTTCACCAAATGTGCCCTATAGTTGGAGTAGAAGGCAGTGAGCATTGTAATGAGCCTTTAGTATCCACAGGAGTTCATTCCGCCCTTGCCATTTTAGTTCTGGACAGAGATAGATGTATTTTCAATTTGCAAACATCTCTGAGAGGAAAAGTCTGCTTTCATTTGCCAGTACTACCCTGGCAATACATAACGGTTACTTCTCAAGCTTGTTCAAAATTACATCAGAGGCTTTGTACCATACTCTCAAAATTTTGTGAATCCCCGTTAAAGGCAGTTGTTTAAAAAAATAGTTTCTTTCTTTACCCCTAAAACTTAAAAAAAAAAAAAAAAAAAAAAGTGATTTAACACTTCTGTTACAAGTAATATGGTGACATAAGTGTAATTGAACCTAGTTTATCTTCCAAAATTGTCTGAATTGCTATCTCAAAAGTAATTCAGTTTGATAAATGTCACTATTTGGGGAAATGTTCTCAGGATAGGAATATTTTTAAGACTAGATAAAAATTTTACTGTAGGGTTTTATTCCTCTCTAATTGAATGAATCTCTTTGATTTTCTTTTCAGTTAGACAAGCCTTCTGCATTTTTGGTTATTAATTAATTGATGTTATCTTATTGACTTGTGGAACTTCTCTACAACACAGTTTCTTTTATGGGTTGAGATATCTTCTGTAATGTGCATTAGTATTTGAAGTGTATGGTGTATACAAAAATTTGAAAGAAAAAGGAACAAAATGGAGTATGGAGATGACCCATCACTAAGTACAAATAGTGGGTTATTTTACTTCAATAAAATTGATATGACAGTCTTAGCTGAACTTAGTTCAGAGAGAAAAGACTGATAGGAAAATTGTTTATATTTTCTTTTTAAACAAACAACCCCCTAACTCTTATAAGAATGATTCATGCCAGTACAAACTCATAAGCATTTTAAAAGATTGTGTGAGAAACTATTCAAAATCATGTGCTATAGACAGTGTTTTAATGTACGGTGATTCCTTCAAGATGCTTAACTTAAGAGTTTATTTAAAATTTTTTGTAAGTTTCTAAAAGGATTATTTTCCTTTGCAACTAACAAATAGGCAATTGGCACACATGAAACGTGGTCCTGGAGAGCGCACAAAACACTAGCTGAAGTAGTCGTTCACTCTGATGTGTTGCTATTATGTGCACATGGAGCCCCTTCAAAAAGGAGGATTCAGGGAGATCTGCTTGTAGAAGCACACTCATCTTCAAAATGTGTGCTATTTATGTCTTTTTTTCTGGAAAAGTTATCTTTTTCATGAATTCATATTTAGTTGTAGCTATTTGAATTGATTGTAAACTTAAAATACCATGCCAAGAGCAGGTTCTCCAGAAGGTGGATATCAGCTGAAACATTGGTTTGGTTTGGTTTGGTTTTAATAGATGTATATGAGATTTTCTGTGGACTAGCACTTGCTTATAATAATAATAATAATAATTTTATGTTTATTTTAAAAATATTTATAAAAGCATGTTTTTATATGTGTACATTTATATAAAAATAAGAAGACAGTAAGCATACAAATAATGTTTGAAGACATTTCCTCTAGAATGAGGAGAACTGTTATAGTTGCTCTCAAGAAGATTTGATTAGTTCTATTGGTAAATGGAAAGCATCGCCTGTGGCCCAGTTTAGTAGCATAGTCACAGCAGCAGAAAACCTTGTTCCATTATATTTTTACTTTTCAAAACAACGTTATTTATATTAACTCAGGGGACAACGTTTCATTTTCTTCCAGGAGGAAGATATGCAAAGAATACTGCCTGAGCAGAAAGCTGTGGTTCTGTTGCCTAATGCTTTATATTGCCCCTTCAGTGAAAAGAAAGGAAAAGATTTTTGCTTTTTTAAAAAGAAATGTAAATAAGAAAATGCTTTAAAGTTCTGTTGTTGTGTTTTTCAGGAGGTAGAGGCTTAAATCTGTGGAATCTACAGAGAATTTTGGCACTTACTGCACTGCAATTAAAATGTTTTCTCCAGAGTTTATTCAGAGCAGTGTTAATCAGTTGTGTATAGTAGCTTAAAATACCATTATTGCATTATACCATTATAGTGTTTATGAATAACAAATGACCTGTATAATAATGCATCTGTGTGATTCCAATTTTAGTTGTCCTTATCTTGCATAATGAGATACTTTTGTTAATAAAAATAATTTTAAACTTCTTTTTTTAATAAAGTAGGCTTTAAAATAAAAACCTTTCATCTCTCTCTCTTTTTTTTTTTTTTCCTTTTCTGGGCTTGTCATCTTTTTGCTTTGTATGCTTTCTTTCAATATATGTAGATCATGAACTATGGCCAAAGTTTTTGAGTTTTGGTGGCCCGGTCTCCCTGCAGTTCTCTGCCTTTGGGCTTATTTGTGGTATAAGGTACAAATACAAGCCTTGAATATCAGATGTGGAACAAAAAATGTATGCACATATGTGTAATGTGGCAAATAGTGAAAGCTTGCTTGTGTATATTAGTAACTAAGCTTTAAAAAATAGTTGCCTTGTCAAGAAATGTACTAGTTATTATGGAGAGGTAAATAAAATGCTCTTCAAAATGGAGATCCTTTCCTGAAGAGCAGCCTGAAGTGTAAGGGCAGGGGTGGGGAGGAGGAGAAGGGAAGGAGAGACCTCATGGTGTTCAGCACACTTCCAAGTTCAAATAGGTTGGTTTGTTTGCTGCTAAGACCTGGAAGGAGCACTACCAGGTATTGAACTTAATGGACAAGCAAAGCTTAGAGCCCATAATACCCAAAAGTTAGAGAGATGGGAGGAATATCAGGTATGTGTGAAGTTGTCTTAAAGAGGCATCAAAGCCACAGCTGTAAGCCTTCCAGTAGTTCCCGTAACAGTGAAAAATGACATCTAAGCTGCTTAACAGCCTGTGGTTGTTAGTCACGTAATGTAGTGAAGCAGACCTTATCTCTTGATTAGGCCTACATATCAAAAAATGAACTAGAAGTCCTGTGTATAGGCAGAACTGCTGATGTAACAGAAACGTATTTTTGAGATTTTACTTTATCAGCCCAATGTGGAGAGAATGCGGGGGGGAAGGGAGAAGCAAGCAGGCTCCTTTGAGTAAGTGACTCAGTTCATGTACAGGACAAGATGTGATTGTTTATATGCTCAGGATGTGCTGCCGCAGCATTAACGCAAATGAAAAGATCTTATGCGTGATGGAGCTATTGTTCTCTTGTTATAAATGGAAGTTTTGCAATGGTTAAAACAAACAAAAGACCCACGTCTTGGGTCTTTTGCCTATGATGGGCAGTCTATCTGGATTTAGTGTTTTATCTCTGAGTGGTAGTACTTCCAGAATTCCCCGCTACTGTAAAGTCTTAATGTTTCTTACACAATAGGTTTTATATAAGTGTTGCCAGCTCAAAGCAATAAGAAGTCATGAATTAGACTTTCTAAAATCAGTGTTGGGTTGTGGGTTTGATTTTTGTAGATCTGTAAATCACATATTTAAAATTTCCTTAACATTGTCTGTATTTTGGGGGAAGGAGGACTTGGTTGGTTGTTGACTATTAAGTTAGATGTGGGAGTTATTTCTTTGTAACTGAGGGCAAGAAACTTAGTAATATTCCCTGGAAGTCTCTTGTATGATTGTACAGTTCCAGGAGCTGGGATTCCAGGAAATGCTTAGACGATCTGAATAGCAATGAAATTAAGAGAGTTGATTGTGAAACAGAAAGAACAGGGTGGAGGGAGCAGGTGACCTGTTGTAGCTTTATCAACATGGAATAGATAATTGTGATTTGTGATTGTGAAGTTAGACAATGGAGTGATACAAAGGAAAATGCACACTAAATCACAAGTGGTGGGAAATCAGAAGCATATGCTGTAACTATGAGAAGTGGTTAGTCATGGCAGGGATGTAGCTGGCTTTTTATCAAATTCTCATTCATAGGAAAGGATTTAATGATTGAAAATGTATAGCAGCTGGCTTTTCACAGAGTATTTCACAGTATTCTGGAAAATTTCATTCTTGCCACCTATTTGAAGATCTTTTAAAAAAAGCTTATTATTGAATGGGAGGGGAAGAAAATCCATAAAAAGGGGGGCGGGGGGGGAAAGCACTTTTTAGAAACACTAAAAGTAAGTTGAACAATTAGTCTAGAAGAAGAGATACAGAATGTCTTGCATCACTCTTCAAAAATATGCCACCCCCACACTGATTCACAGTGAGTGTATTTTGAAGGATTTGTGTCAGGTGAAAGGCACTCTCCTTCAGTGGGAGTGCAGGCTTCTCATAAGTACTTCTCGATGGAATCACCCATGTAGCACCTGGGGCTCCCAAATATTTCCTTATGTTGCTATGAAAACCTGAGAGAGAAGGAACGTACAGATAAAAGTGACACTTTGATTTAAGAAGTTAGGAGAGTATTTTAATGACTCCTTCTTAATTAATGGCACTTATCTAAAGAGTGGGACTGATCTGAAGCAAAACAGTTAACAGTGGGGTGAGGAGCCTACCTCTTGTCTGCTTAAGAAACTTAAGCATAGTAAATCTGAGTATTAGTTCATCACTGTATTGTTTTCCCTAGCCAGGACAGTGAGTTTTTTGTTGGTGGGTTTTTTTTTTTTACATGACTGCCGGACAGTAAATGGAAAGTAGCTTGCTTACTTTTATAAAGGCCTGTTTGAAGTTTGCTGTGTCTAGACTTAGAAGTTGTTTGTATTGGAACTGGTTTGCTTGTGCCAGTTTTATGCTATGGAACAACCTGGACCAGGACTGAGTGCGAGTCGTGACGCAGGAGACTTTTCAGTGGATGTTGTTGGGTTTTGAAGGAGCTGGTGTTAGCAATGAAGCAGAAAACTGCCTCTTCCCCCCATTGTTCTCTTCGCCCATTGTGGGTTTAATCTGAAATAGTACCATATCTAAAGACTTATTTACACGCGAGCAGTGACCTAGCTAATTTGGCCTTAGTTCAGTCCTTTAATTAGAAATTAGATAAAAGGTTATTTCTGGGATACTCCTAGTTTGAACTGAGCATGTCTGTAGGATTTGAGGCAAAACAACATCGGTGTGAACTTGGCTGTTTGGGTTGCAGGTTATAGATAGCTATTTGGCATTGCCCAAATTAGACCAAGAGAGTAAAAGCCGTCTTTCTAGTAACACCAGACATGTAACACTTATGTGTACTTGCTTTCTTTGGCATTGCTTTCTACAGAGTTTGTTTTAAAGCATTTTAAACTCTTTTTTTTTTGCTTAAACTGAAATTACAAGCACATTTACATCTTTCTTGAGGTGCTTGTGCTTACAGTCTCAATCCTGTGGTGCTAATAAAAAGAATTAAAATTGAGGGAAAGATAGGTGATCAAACTGACCCTGAGGAGGAGTGAGTTCTATATCTGAGGTCTTGCCTAGTATATTTAGTTGCTTAGTCTATATCTGAGGTCTTGCCTAAGTTGCTTAGTATAACAAATGAATTTTTGTAATTACCAGATCATGTTGGCATAATGGGGAAATTTTTCAAAAGTCTCCAAAGCTCTATAGGCTAATCTGCCTCTGTATGATGCCTTACTCATGAAATGGCCTTGAAGCTCCTCAGCCTTTGAGTATTGAAGTGTAGATACCTGCCAAAGGGTACCTGGGATTATCTTTGACTGCCACCTGGAATAAACCTCTGATGTGTGTTAGTGAGACACCTTACAGCTTTAATGTTTGTCTTTTTGATAGATGATAGAGGAACTGTTGATGGTAAAAGAACAACCTTCTGTGTTACTTGACTCCATCAGCATTTGCCAGGTGGTCTCAGACATATCACTTACCCTGGATCTCTGATTTCCCCAGTAAAAAGTAGAAGCAGGGTTTGCTGTCTCCCTCCATTCCTATATTCTCAACCCTCTGCATGATAATTAGTATGATGTTCTGAGTATAGGTACTTTGAGATATTACTATTAAGTATATCTTTAAAAAAACATGAGCAGAAGGTGTTTTGCTGTAACATCCTGTACAGCAATTTTTGGGGCTGGTTTTGAATAACTTAAAACCTTTTATGATGATTAAGCACTGTTTTAAGCCTTCTGTGAAGGACTCTTCTGCTCTGGGTTTTAGAAGGAGCAGCGGATTTGAAAGAGATGGTAAAACTCTCTGCCCAAACACATTTCTGCTTTGGAATATGCTGAAAAAGTAACAAAACCTCCTCTGCATGCTCTTTTACCCATTGGAACCCCTGTGCTTCTGGTGTATGTATACTTCCTGGCAAAAAGAGAATTACTCCTGATTATTTTTGTTGCTATTGCTAAACCCTGAAAGTTTTGGAGCTGCCTTAATCCTATCTTGTATGTTTCTTACAGGATTCTTTTTCTAAGCACTAATCAGATACCCCTCTAAAAGTCTTGCAAGATAGACTTAAATTGTCGTCATAAGCTTTTGTTTAGCTTGCACAGCTATGACTGGTGATGGTAATGAGGCTGTTTGGGAAAAGAAAAAGAAAAAAGCCAACCGCCTTTAAACTGAGCCTATTTGAATAAGTAGATCACTTTGTGTCTTCATGGTTTGCTTCTGTTAGTGAGGCAACCCGAAGATGTGTGCTTTCTGGAGCCTGATGCGTATATGCAGACAATGACTCTGTCTTGCAAATGCTTTTTCTGTGTGCTGCTTTCAGCCACTTCTTAAAAGAGTATAAAAGAAATCTATGAAATAAACAGCAGAATTCAGTTTGACACCTAAACATAGGTAGCTGAGCTCTCACTTGTCAGTGGAGAGCTATTGATAGTCAGTGGAACAGAGGAAGTGATTCATCTGAGCAGCCATGAGATGTGTGTTTGATGGTGGGCTGCACTAGGGTGAGCTGCATGCTCTCTATGCACTGTTCACTATGGATTTCTTTCTCCTGAATGCATCCCACCCAGGATCTTTGGGGAAGAAATAACCTTTTACATCTGCTCTGCATTTGGCAACTAGAGGATATAATGGCCAATCTACCTAGGTGGTTAAGCATGATGTTCTTGCCTGTTCGGCAGTTCCTGTCCATATGGAACCCCTTTCCAACAGTCTTACCTGTGGCATTTGGGCACATGGGTCCTTTTGTGCTCTGAGCTCATTGTTAGCATGGCCTGCAAATCTGAGCTTTGGGTTGCTTTGCAGACGGTAAGTGAGAAAACATGTGGATTGTTATGGTGCCAATAAAATCTCTATCCTTGCTTCTGTGATTGGGTTTTCAAACCACTATTGTGCTCTGAATGCTTCTTTATGAATGGCAGGTTGCCTTTTACCCAGCCCTCCACTTACCATTTAAGATGGAAAGTATACCTACCAATTCATGTGTAATGGAGGGTTCCTAGCAGTGCGCCTGTGTTCAATGGACCTAGCAGTTATTCTTCTATCCCTTTTGAAGCTCTGGACTTTGGCTTGGGATGGGCTGCATGAACGGCCTGGCCATGCAGCCAGGGATCTGCTGGCTCCTTGGCAAAAGGGGGGCTGGGGCAGAATGAAGTTGCTTTACCTCTGAGAGGTACCTATCTAGTCACCTGTGGTGTCTGACTCTGATGCAGGCAAGGAGCCTGAATTGCTGCACTCCTAAATCACTGTTCTTAAAAGCTAGTCTTTGAGCAGCAGAAACATTACAATTAGTTCTCAGCTAGGTGGTAGGAAAGTGCATGTGTGAACTGCTCCATAAAATGCAGTGGTCTTGCCAAGCCCCAGGTTTCTTCTTTCAAGTTAACATCAGCTATGGCTATCACAGTAACCATGTGCAAATTGGTTTTTCCTAGAAGCCAGATCCTGGACATGTCTCTTGTATTTCCTCAGACTCTGGGCTGGTGCATTGCCTTCCTTGTGTTACCACTTGTCTGAGGACTGCTTCTTCTCATCTATTGTTAATCCCCAGATCCCTATTAATTGTTATCGTGATAGGAGGCATGTATGATGATTCCATTCTTTTTTCTTTAGGTGCTTATCACTTCCAAAAATATGGCTGGTCCCAGGTATGCTGGTTTGGCTATTGGGGCCACTACTGTGTGTGTATATATTTGTTTGTTTGTTTCCTTTTGGCAGCCACAAAGAAAATCTTAAAAAACAAATCAATCTCTCAACAACTTCTTTCTTATTAACAGCTTGGTGCCCTTGTCAGGCGCTGGTGACCTGAGACTCACAGAAAGAACAATGGCATGGATAGCATTCATCATCTCTTCCAGCTATGCTATGGGAAGAGCACTCATGTAGTTTGAGGGGGATGTGCATTCAGTCTCCTGCGTGTGGGAGGATTTCAGCCCACATCACAGGAGGCGGCCAGTCCCTGTGGCGATGAGGTGGCATCCCAGGCTCCTACTGACAGTCTTCTCCTCAGTATAAAGAACTGGGCATTTGATACAGCAGGAAGCGCATGTTATGTTTACAATGCTTCAGGAAGGTACACAGAGGGTAATTCTTCTCATCTCAGGATGAAACTGTTGCAGCACGGAGGCTTTGGGATAGGATTTGAAGTTGGACCTCTGGTGTCTTGGGGTAACATTAGTGTTGAGCTATAAAGCAATCACAAATTGATTTTTGCCGAACTGTTCTACCTCATCAAGATAGAAGACAGGTGATGGGCCACTTGTCTAGGGATACCTGGGTCCTCCGGTGTCTGCTTGCTTCTGATTTAAACCAAAACAAAACCAACAAAACCCCAAAAAGAACAAACCCAAAAAACCAAACTCTCTCCCCTGCAAACCCCCACAAAACCAAGCAACCAACAACAACAACAACAACAAAACAACAAAAACACCTCACCAACAAAAAGGTGTCTTACATCAAGAGAAGGTTTCAAGAGCCTCTGTTGCTTGACCCAACCTTGTATCATGATGGCAAGAGAGGACAACTGCCATTTTGGCCAAATACAGATAGAGGAATGTCTTGGAAATGACTCTTCTGTACCCTTGGTGAGCATTCAATCCAGTAAGCTAAAAAACTACTCCTAGTAGTGTTTTGGGAATTTAGACACAATTCTTCTCTAAACTTCACTGAATTTAAACTGACCCTATGATTAGTTTTACTCATTTCAGAAGCAGATTTCCCACATGCTAATTGATATCCTCAACTCCAAAGCAATGCAACTTTCAGCAGATGTATTCCCTTGACGCTATTGTTCTTTTTATCTCTATTGATGTTGTGACCTTGAAGTTCCAGGAAGGCAGGGGATGAATGGTGATGATAGACCTTGCTGACCGCTAGAAACTCCAGTGAGGGAAAGGACATAAGGGAGAAGGGATCTGGTTTGGGCTTGTATCCAATTATTACAATATATTTTTAGACTATTTTGTACTAAGGAAGTAAACACTTAATGCTGTGTAAAGGTTAGAGATGGACCCACCCATTCTTGGACGTATGTACAGCTTGTCCTGAGTGACATCAGTGATGGATCTGTCTTGTGTGTATATGCAATTTGGTGATTTATTACAGTATAATTTTGTGCCAAAGCTTATTAAAAAATGTCTTAGGTTGTTTCAGGAAACTATTGTTTTATACTGAGCTTTTTCTCTTTACTGAATTTGTCCAGAGCCAGTAAATCCATTTAAAGAAATATTTGCAATATGGGGTACAGATCTAGTATCTAAGCTTTTCAGCTATTTGCCTTGATTGCTTTTCTTTGCTGTATGAGCCTTTGGAAAGATAAAAGTATCCTATGTCAAACTATTTTTGCTTATATTGAATGCATATTTTAGCTACCGCAACAGTATTACCAGGGTTATCACTTTAAAAAGTGATCTGTAAAAACTATTTTTTTCTATTAGTTATATTTCTAAGACTTGTTTGTTTTAAAAAAAAAAAAAAAATCCATAAAAATGGAAGTTAGTTTTGACACTTGTGATTTTTGTCACTCTTTCAATTAGGTATCACCCTGAATATGGAATGCCATCTATGTGTGACATGCAAATGCTAAAATGAGATCTCATCAATAAAGCAGATTTTCTGTGAAGCACATATGACTGTTGATATTAAATCATATACAATTTTCATATATTTATAAAAATTAATTGCACCTTTTTTTAATACTTAAGCATATGACTCAATATCAGTTATTTTTAACAAACTGGTAAAGTGCAGAGCTATTAGGCCACAGCACTGGTTTAATCCTTGGAATAGAGTCTAAGGCTTAAAGGTCACCATTAACCAATATTCTCCAGAAGAAACTGTCAACTCCAGAACTCTTCAGTTTGCACTTTTCAAGTGTACATTTTTCTTAGAGGCTGGTGAATGTGAACTTTTATGTTACCTGGTTTGCAGCCCGAGAAGTGCAGTGGCAAAAGAAAAAGAAGAAGAAAAAAAAAAAAGTACTGTAATCCTCAGTAATATAAGGATAAGAATATAAAGTAGGAGTAGAAATGATCTTGTCTCTGAAATGGTCAGATACAGATCCAATTTTATGGTTGTATTACCCCCTCTGTGTTTGTAACCTATCGTGATAGACACAGGGTGAGAATAGTTCTTCTGGTCAACCTGTACATGATGCATGTCATTGACAGTAGGACACCATGTCTGGTTCCTGAGCCTGTATTTTAAGGGCAATACAGGAATACTGGAGAGAATTTCCGGGAAGGCCACCAAAACTGTGCAAGGATG
The DNA here is from genome assembly GCA_009819775.1 of Phoenicopterus ruber ruber. NCBI lineage: Eukaryota > Metazoa > Chordata > Aves > Phoenicopteriformes > Phoenicopteridae > Phoenicopterus > Phoenicopterus ruber. Next base: position 51,798,451 of record CM020215.1, on the reverse strand, counting down.
AGAAAACAAGCCTTACAGCAATGCTTAATGATGTTTTTATGTTTTTTAATCAAGGAAAAGATTGAATGATGATCACTGGACAAGTATGTGCACATAGGTCTTGCTGCAAGATCTTCAGTATTATAGACAATAATAAATACTGTAGTTGGAAATCAAACTTTTAATATAGGATGTCAGGCATTTTGAAGCAAAGAGTAGTTAAAGCATTTCACAAATACATCTTTAAAAGATACTTTAATTCAGCTTCTGCCTTGTCTCTGCAATGTTCTTGCCTGACCAATTGTATTAGTTCCCTCTGGTCTTGAAGCTCTGAAAACCCATTATGGCTAGAGCATTTGTTAAGCAATCTCTACAGATACGATGTTGTGGCAGCTTTAATGAAATGTACCTTCTTTGTCACAGAGGCTAGCACGAGATGCTAACAGGGGTGAAGCTATTCTGGTTAGGTCATTCTTGTCTCATGCCTCCCCCATGGCTTTGACTTTGTATGAGGAAATTTCCATTTTGCTACTATAAGATACTTTATATTGCGTATTTGTATTACATGCGGAAAAGGAAACTGAAAGTTGGATTTAAATAAGTAAAATTCAAATTCCGTTTATGTCTGTTCTCTCTCCTCAGGTGGAAAGACATGACATGAATACCCTGAGTTTACCGCTTAACATTCGCCGTGGAGGCTCTGACACCAACTTGAACTTTGATGTACCAGATGGGGTCCTGGAGTTTCACAAAGTCAAACTCAGTGCAGATAGCTTGAAACAGAAAATCCTCAAGGTTACAGAACAAATCAAAGTTGAACAAACAGCTCGAGATGGAAATGTGGCTGAGTATTTGAAACTGGTAAACAGTGCAGACAAGCAACAGGCTGGGCGCATTAAACAAGTCTTTGAGAAAAAGAACCAGAAATCTGCCCACTCCATTGCCCAGCTGCAGAAGAAATTGGAACAGTATCACAAAAAGCTCAAGGATATTGAACAAAATGGATCTTCCAAAAGTACTAAGGATACTTCCAAAGATAACTTGAAAGATATTCAGCATGGAAAGCCTCATACCTCTGGGCATGGAACAGAGAGCAGCAAGTCGGGTGTGCCAGGTGTATCCTTGACACCACCTGTCTTTGTTTTCAGCAAGCCTAGAGAGTTTGCAAACCTGATCCGAAACAAATTTGGTAGTGCAGACAACATTGCTCATCTCAAAAATACCTTGGATGAATTTCGGCCAGAAACAAGTTCTAGAACATATGGGGGCAGTGCCACCATTGTTGCCAAACCAAAATATGTTAGTGATGATGAATGCTCAAGCGGGACGTCTGGCTCAGGAGATAGTAATGGGAATACTTCCTTTGGTCCTGCTGTGGCAAGTACCCTGGGCAGCCAAGGAAAGCTTTCCATGATTTTGGAGGAGCTAAGGGAAATCAAGGAGACACAGTCCCAATTAGCTGATGATATTGAGAATTTAAAAGCACAATTTAAAAGAGACTATGGCTTTATTTCTCAGATGTTACAAGAGGAAAGATATAGGTATTTTTTTTAACTGTTCTCTTGAAATGGCTTTTAAATGGGTACAGAAGCTATTTGGAAAGTGTAAATGTGGGTGCGTGCTTGTGTGTGTGATACTTCAGAAGCAAGAGGAAAAAATAATTCCAATCAACCTCTGGTACCAAAATGTTCCATTCCTTCCAATAGCTGAAAATACATGTAGAACATTAATATTTCCTATCAAATGATGTGGTAGTTGTTTGCCTTTTGTCAAAGGCTTGTCAGAAAATTCCCTCATCTGACATCTTACTGGCATATGGTATTACGTGAATACTGCGTATAGGAGATGCCAATTGTTTTTTGTAAGTGGTGGTATAATTCTGATCTATTGCGGCTTGAAAATGCTAATCACTCTATGGTATAGCAGAGCTGACTTACAGCTGATAAATACACCCTTTAGTCCTGAGTACCTTGTCCAAATACTTCTCAGACACATTGTTATCTTGTGGATACAATGTCACTTTGTACCCTGGTGTAACACACGCCTGTGAAATGTAATTTTAAGTGCTGTACCACAACTTCCTCTTGCATTTGTTACTTGGCAATTAATTCCTTTATCACCCACTGTGGGAAGTGAGAGATGCTCTACAGAGGGCTTGCACCTTCTGTACCTATGTCCAATTTGTCATATCGCTTGTTAAAGTGTTGATTCTTGAGGTCTTTACTACACTAATGGGCAAAAACTCACTATGAATTGCAATATTTAATGTTTTCCTTGTTTACTCTTCTTGAAATGCAAGGGAAGGGTGGATATCAGGTGGTAACATGGGGCAGGAAAGAACAGAGCAAATGGCCTACTGCACTCAGGACTTGGGTTCAGGAGAAGGCAGGGTGGCCTCTTCTGACAGCTCACTGCCATTAAGATCTCAAGCCTCCTGCCACCATTTCCACAGCTAGACAATTTTGCCTCCATCATTTTTGTGCCACCTGCAGTGTTTGCCTGTTTATGTGTTAAACCGAGTTATAAACTCACCAAAATAATTTTAGTTTTCTGATGGTTTAGTTGAAGTGGTTTACCCTGCAGAGACATGCCAGAACAGGCTGTACATGAATGGCAGGACCTTGCAGTTGTGTTTGAGACGGGATCCAGGGAACATACTTTTTCTTTCACTACTGGCGAGCTGTTAACTGGCTCAAGCTTACTTATGAAACCATATCTTCTTGTCTAAATGAAAAGTGAGAAACGGAGAAATGTGAGTTGGATACCCTTAGCCACTGTTTATAGTTCATATAATTTGCCAATGATGTACAAATATTTGCTTTTTAACACCCACTGCCAGCAAGGAACACTCAAAAAAGGCTTTCACTTTGCTGAATAAATGCTTATGGAGAGTTTCCAAAGTTTTTACTGATTTCTCTACATGCTCAGTAATGCCAGTCAGATGAATCCATAGTACACTGAGAAGTTACCTTTTAAAATGTCTAATTGTTTTCATGATTTAGCATTACTTGAATAGAAGGCACTAAATTTAGACCTTTTTTTCCTGATAAGATACGAAAGATTGGAAGACCAGTTAAATGACCTCACTGATCTTCATCAACATGAGACAGCAAACTTGAAACAAGAGCTAGCCAGCATAGAGGAGAAAGTGGCATATCAGGCATATGAGCGATCACGAGATGTTCAGGTACACTTTTTTTTTTCCTTATTGTAAACTTCTAACATTTTGTAGAAATCTTGTACTGCGAAACACTTGCATCTTTCTACATCTTTATATATAAGGAACGTGGGGAAATATTTAAGCCCATGTTTTGTCTGTTTTAAGATGAAAACCCCGCACGTTTAAATTGGTGACAGTCTCTACTTGTTTCAATGGATTCAGAATTTTATCTGCTGGAATTGATGATATAGCCTTGTGGATGAAGAATGGCCTGTTCTAATTTCTGGCACTGGAGGAGGAAGGAATTGAGTCTCCTTGTATTGTGTAAAATGTCACTTTTGACAATGTCATAACAAACCTCTTGCTCAGACTTTTGACAATACATAGTCATATCACTGGCAAGGTTTATTACAAATTGAGTTTAGGGTAAAAAGTAAGAGAGCTTAATTGGTAAATAGACTTGTAGAATTGCCAGTTATAATTTAAGAGTTTTAATCCATGGTCACAACGGCCCCTATAATCAAAGCTGTAGGGTGTGTTCACCTCAGTGATCGGTTGTAGTCACGTCTGGCTTCAATCAAAAGCCAGTAATAATTTATACAAGTTTGTCCTGACAGCATGTAGTTACATACTTGAATATTTATATACAATATATAAGCATCTATATAATGCATAATATTTCTACCCAAAGTCTGAGCAAGTGGTGAAAAATGATGAAAACATTGTTTTGCCTTACCTTGGGCTTAAATTCACTAACAACCAAGAATGCTCAAAGATGGTCTTCGTATTGGCTCAGATGGTAAAAAAAACCACCAGAACAAAAACCAACCAACCAACCAAACAAAACCCAACAAACCCACCCTGTCCCATAAACCCCTGTGCTCACATTTCTAAACGTAGAGAGCGCAGGCAGCAGGAGGATCACCCTGTTTCCTGGTTGGTGGGAGAGTCAGGAACCCCTGGGAACAGAGGGGGAAAAGGATGGTACTGAATCTAAGCATATCGTAGGTTCCTTTGTAGGTTAAAGAGAGGTCTCTCATGCAGGACTCCTTTCTGTGAAGGCATCTTGAAGATGTAAAAACTGAATGAGACCCGAGTTCTCCAGCAGAAGGGCTGGAAATGTTTGCTAACTCATTAGCAGAGCCCTGGAGGGATGTCGGAGACTTTTAAAACTAATTGAAGTGCTACATTGATACAGCCTTGTTTCCTTTATCTCTGTACAGTTGGGTCTGTTTAAACCCATCTCTTTGGGGGTTTGGCAAATAAGCTAAAATAGAGTAAAAGCATTTAAGTTGTGTATATTTTAAGTAATAACCTGACTTTGGAGCACTCTGTCCCTCAGGGATGGGCAAATTGTTTTTAAAACGCTTGCTCAGCCTCTCAATGCAGAACTGCAGGTGTCAGACTTTTACAGCTGGACTTTCTCTAAAGCAGCACAAGATGATTTGAGAATAACTTGTGGTCAGAGCGGAAGCAGGACCAGGAAAGTTCTTTAGTGTGTAGTGGAGAGCATGCATGAACCCCAAGGGACTTTGTGCCACCCATTAAGAACTGTCTTCTGTATTATTACTAATTCCTAGAACAGTGAAAGGAAGCAGCCTTTTGTAAGGTGCTGTGCCACTTGCTTTGCGCTGACTTTGGTGCCTGGCTGGTCATGTGGTAAGCCAGTTCAATTTGCCGAAACAACGGAGAACCTCCCTGGCCCAAGAAAGCTAATAACTGTGTGCAGTGGGTTTGTTTGTTTGTATTTACATGGAGGATTGGGTTGAATCAGCTTACTGTGGGATCAGGTGAACGCCCCTGCCAGTGCAAGGAAAATGTTTGGAGTTTGAGAGTGGGGAAGTAGGGATGCTGGAGCATAATTTTTCCCTTTTACACAGTGGTAAAATGTTATGTCAAATTGATTGATGTCATTAAATTATAGCCTTGCACCATGTTACGTAGTGGTGCCCAAGTCCCAACTCCAGCAAAAAGTGGTATTTTGGCAAGTAAGTGAAGCAGTCGGAAATTTTTCCATGTTTCACTTTCAGAGGGCTTAAGTATGGGGTTAGCGACTTAGGAACCATTTTACTCAAATACCATTTTTAGTCCACTCTCGAGCAGAAGAGCAAGGTCTGCTTTCTTTAGAACAAAATGTGAGGTGGAATATATCACGTGAGAGAGAGAATCCCCTAAAAGCATCACCACAGATTACTCCACTGCACACTGCCCACTTGGGGTGTGGATTAATGAGCCTTCACACTGAGAGGGGAAGGCAGTCTCTTACTGAGGAGTCAATCCCCGCACTGTACGATGGGTGGCTTTGAGAGAAAAAGTAATGTAGACCAGAGAGGTGGTGTAAACCAAATGGTACATGTTGCAAATTAGATTTAATTAGTATCACAGCAAGCCTGTACTACCCTGATGTTTTCTATAGCATATACAAAGAAACTAACTTTGATGCTGTTTTAATGGCATGAAAGTTGCCATGGCAACCGCTTTCCCAGTATTTTATCTCATCAGTATGTGCAGGAAACATTATCTGTCATGAACATTAGAGTTAAGGTACTTTTTCTCAAGCATGAAAAATGTAAAAACTACATTTTGGACAGCGTTGTCAGACTTGATTATGCCTGAGCAGGCAGTGATACACACATGCAGATATATATGTGCATTTATTTTTAAAAGAGTTGGTGGTTCATTCAAGTTTTAGGAGTCTATAATAAATGACACTTCTAATCTAGCTGATGGATGGCTCTGCAGCTAAAACGGGAAAAGTGGTGTATGGAAATACAGCTGCCCTAATTCTTGTTTTCTGTCTCCAGGAAGCCTTGGAATCATGCCAGACCCGGGTTTCAAAGCTGGAGCTCCATCAGCAAGAACAGCAAGCACAGCAGTCCGAAACAGTTAATGCCAAAGTGCTCCTGGGGAAATGTATAAATGTTATCCTGGCCTTCATGACTGTCATCTTAGTGTGCGTTTCTACTATTGCAAAGTTCATTGCTCCTATGATGAAAAGCCGTTTTCATATCATCTGCACTTTTTTCGCAGTGACACTGCTGGCAATATTTTGTAAAAACTGGGATCATATCATTTGTGCCATAGAAAGGATGATTATACCAAGATGAAGGTGCTGGTCTGGCTGCTTTCTATTTCTCTCTTTTTTTTTTTTTCCCCTTCCCCTCCCTATTTTTTAAGTGCTGTGTGTATACAAATTATTTTTTGTCAGTTTAAATGTGCAGACTGGATGGAGAAGGCTACAAAGACTCTTGGACTTTAAGGTGTAAATACATAAATGCATACTTGTTGGCAGTCATTTGCCTGTTTTATCCGATTCTGTCTAATCGGCTATGTCTGTGACGAACTGCTCGCTTATGTCAGTCTTCTGCCTTAATCCAACGGGTTTTCCACTTTACAAACCCACACCCACAAAAGATGGTATGATGCTCTCGGAGGGATCCAAGCAACTGCAAATGTCAGGTGTGCTTTTTACTAGACTGGAGTGCAAAGAGTGTGATCAGGAGGGAGTGCACCATAACGTGTATCAGCCCTGTTAGACTAATAAGTTAATTTTCTCTCTGAATCCAACTAGAATGATAAGGCAAATTATACAGTTATATGTATTAATAGTTCTTGATTCTAAATTAATGGGTATCTGTATATGGGGTTTCTAGGTTCCAGGACCAGCAAAACTTCTGCTAGTAACCCTCTGCACAGAGAGTTTATTGTTTGTAAATTAGACCAGTGATGACTACTGACTACAGTTAGAGGTTGTTCTATCCTGGCACTGTTCCTTGTCACACTCAGGAAACACATAAATGTTGCATAAGGCTTCCAAAGATGAACTGAATTGAATGACAGGATCTCCGGGCCACTTTGTAAAGGAATAAAGAAGCAAGTAACTGGTGGGTAAGTTGTCATACAGACCAAAGCACTCGCTTGCTTCAAGCCCTGCAACCTGCAAGGGGAAAGTAGAACACAAAGGCAAGATTTAGGTTAGCCTTTGTTAGCACGGAATGCAAAGCAGATAGGTGGTGGGGCTCTGGGTACAGTGGATTTCTTTCTTGTGTCACATTAAGGAATGTGGAAGAAGCATGAGGGAACATGTCCTTAGGGAGCAGGGAGTTAAACTTCTGTAAATATACAAATGCTGTGCAGACTCTCTTGACAAACATTCCTGAGTGTAATGTATTAGCATACAGTACCACTACTGGGAGATAGGGTTGGTTTCGTTTTCTTACTGGAATTTATTTTGCTTGAATTAAGAACTGCAAAAAAAATTTCACTGGCATCTACTTGGCTTTCAGCCATGATGTAAAACAAGATCTTTAATAAAAAAAAAAACAAACAAAAAACCAAACCACAAACCAAACAACCAGAACCGGAATCCTTCTCCACTCTACATTAAATGGCAAAAAAAAGAGAAAAGGACAATGTCTCCAGTTATTTGATGTTCAGTGTTACTTACTTTGAAAGTAATTGTCATGACAGGTTTTCTTTTCAGTTGCAGTATTTGTTATGCTGGTTTTACAGAGGGGTAAGGGGATTACTCAATGTGCGTATTTGTTTTTAATCAAGTGCAATAGTTGATGTAGAAATTCAGAAAACCTTATTCTGAGGAAAGGGAGGGGGGGAGGGGAGGCAGGGGAAGAACTTTGACATTTTACCATGATTGGATTAACAGTGAATACAGTTACTTTTTATGGCTTCAGGGACTGAAGGAAGGACAGAATTAACTGCGTAAATAATGATATGACTCAGCATTTAGAAAATCCAATTAAAACACTTTAAAAATCATTAAAGAACTCTTTATATGTGCTACATCTTTGAATGGAGAAACCAGGAAGAATTGTGCACGCGCACAGGCACCAGAAATGGATCAGATCAGGCACACCCATGTTATCCTAACCCAGCCCTGCCTAATCTTCAGAGGAAGGTGGAGTGGAAAGCAAAAGTCCTGCTGAGAGGGATATGACTTTATAAAGCCCAGACTTACCCATTGGTTTATCCCTGGCTGTGTCAGGAAGCATTATTATATAGATACATTCTTCTTTTCCTTAACGTTGTTTTTTCTCTTTGCCTTTACCTCTGTATTCCTGGTATCCCCTGAAGAAGGAAGGAGGTATTGTGTTATGTATAAAACTTTTCTGTCTTAATTGCTGTGTGTGCTCCTGCTGCTGTTTGGTTCAGGGAGACCTTTCTTCTCATGTCTCTGTCCTGGTTTCGGCTGGGAGAGAGTTAATTTTCTTCCTAGCAGCTGGTATAGTGCTGTGTTTTGGACTTAGCATGAGAAAAATGTTGATAACACACTGATGTTTTTAGTTGTTGCTAAGTACTTGTAGTGCTTATACTAAGTCAAGGACTTTTCAGCTTCCCGTGCTCTGCCAGGGAGGAGGTGCACAAGAAGCTGGGAGGGGCAGAGCCAGGACAGCTGACCCAGAGGAATATTCCCAAAGATATGACCCAAAGGGATATTCCTGAAGAGCCCAGAAAGAAGCAGCAGCTCTTTCCTGGCCTTTACATTGCAGAAAGGGTTTCCTTTGGTTTGTTTTTATGCCCTTTTGACATGTCCTGAGATCCTCTTGATCTTTTCCACTGTTTTAATATAATTTGTTCCTATCTATATTTTTGAAAAGGCATATAATGTCTTTTTATAGTCTGTAGTTTCCATTTCTCCAGCCAATGAGCGTGCTTCCATTCAGAGTCCTTTCCTTTCTGAAGTCTTTTCCTAAATTCCACCACCCATTTTACTAATCAGCCCTATGACTTTTTTTCCCCCCTCATTTCCGTAGGCCACAAGATTATACATCTGTTACAAAAAAAACCAAGAGTTCTGGTACTGACCCTCAGAAAGCTCTGACTCTTCACGGTGTTTTTGTGCCATCTTTATTATAATCTCCGTTCTTCTGTTCAGTTTGCACAGCCACCTTCTGGCTTGGCCACTTGAGAAAACACTGTTTGTCTAGCATTTTGTTAAATGGGTTCAGGAGGGTACATGTGCAAGAAAGGAATACCACGTGTTAGTATTTTTATGTAAGAAAAAGCCCTTTGCCTGTTGGATGGTTATATGTTTAAAGAGATAATCCTCCCAGTTCTAGTGTATCTAGTTAAAAATGTAATGTCAGGTAGTCTCAAGGTCAGGCAGGAAAAAGGTTTGTCATTTTTCTTATCACAAAGGAAGTTGGTGTGGTACGACCTGGGGATGTGAAGTCTTCAGCACCAAGGGCGTCCTATTACAATCCTGGAAGATGACCTCGGTGCAAAGTGAGGGTAGATCATAAAATCAATGGGCCTACGAAAGATTGCTCACTGCCTTGATAAAATCTGACTGGGTCCAAATTGGAAACAGAAGGGTCTTGTGTTTCCATATTGGCTTTATGTCTGGCAGAGGACACAGGAAAAGGTGTAAAGGCTGCGTAATGTTACTCATGCAAATTAAAACAACCCTAATTGGTAAATGGGCACAGCACTTCTCTAGGTTATTTTCCCTGCTGGATTTAAATCACTGGAGGACGTGACACACATCAAGAAATTAAAAAAAGATGTGAAGGGCAAAAGCCTGCTTTGGGGTGAAACTGCTGTAGTTTTGCACAGAGTGAGGCTGCAGTGCCAGGAGCTCTGCCGAGTGGAAGGCCACCCAAAGGGGAGGGAGGTCTCCCCTCCTGCCTTCACCCTCCCATTTCGTACCTTGTGCCGACGCTGGTGTGTGTTGCAGTCTCCCATATGCCGTGTTAGCTCACTAGGCTGGGAGAAAAACCTAGCGAAAGAGGTGGATGGTTCTCTGCATCTAGAGACTTAAAGGGCTGACGGAAAGGTCTCGCGAGTGTCAGGCGGGGACAGAAAGGGAGACGAGCCTTTTCCTTTCTTGCTGCAGTGAATCATTAGCTGCCCCTAAAACTGCACTCTGGGCAGCCTGCCTGCAGAATGGTGGGGCAGCTTCAGTAGAAAGGTTCTTCCTAGCTTTTGCCCGCAGGGAACAGACACAAACAGCGCCAGGGTGTGGTAGCACAGGGTAGCCAGCTGTGTCCGTACCCAGGATCGAGGGCAGGCTGGTGGCGGGGCCAGCCAGGGCTGATGCCTGTGCCGCTGACTTCGGTATCAGCATCACTTCCACTGCTTAGGCTGGGATGATACAAGTGTACGTATTGGGCTGCAGAGCGAGCTCTGCTTGCTGTGAAAGTATGCCTAGGCCAACCCAGACAGTTGCAAGACCTCTCTCAGTGAGAACTTTGCTCAGCTTCTCAATCAATTAACCATGTTCTGTCACGATATCATTTTTTTGGATACCGTTTCAGGATACGATTGCTTTTATGTTCTCGTACAACGCATTAGGCATTCTTAGTATACTCCTTACACTTACTCATCATGAGCCTCTAAAACACTCCCACTCAACAAGAAGTTGCTAGACAGTGTCTTTTCTGCTTGGTGCTGCCTGGTAGTCAATTATTTCACTTCACTTTGACAGTAGTTCTCCAACTGAAAAGCCCTTCAGTTAGTTGTTAATACCTGTTCTATAGGCTTTTGGTGGCTTTTTTGCTCAGGTTTCTGGAGACTTAGTTTCTCGTGAAGGTTAGCACAATTTTCCTGATCTCTCCCATGTCAGCATTCAGGTCTAAATTAGGTTTCCTCTAAAACTTGTATGATGGATCCCTCCACTAGCTTCAACTCTAACTCCGTTATTGTTGAACATCCAATTAGTCACTGACAGCACTGAATGAGACCCAGCTTAAATTCCTTCTCCTTTCTGCTTTATGCTATAAGCATTCATGCAACTTCTCTTTTTACTGCGCTCCTGTGATGTCTACTTATTCTGAATTCTTAGAGAAGCACGATCAAATCTGACTGCTTTTTAATGTAATATCAAAATGCTTGTGTTACGCAGTGCCTCTGCTGCAGGACCATCACGTATAGATCTGATATCTGCACTGCATGAAGGATATTTAAAATCCAGTGGTTTTCTTTGAACAAATCATGACTGCTTATCTGGGGAACAGAAATTGAATAGGTGAAGGCAATTTGCTGTAGGAAAGATACATGATCCGCTGACTCAAAGTTGAAGCTACACAAATCCAGTGTAAGCATAAGCATAAGCATAAGGGTTACAAGCTAATTATTAGCTACTGAATAACATAAACAAGGACTCCAACCTTTGAAGTTAAAGTTGAATGAGGCTGTTCAAAGAGGAACCAGTTCAGGCTTATGTTTGATACAAAGTCAACTGCATTGTCACAGGTAGCGCCTTCTGGAACTAAAATCAATGAACAAGAAATTATTTGGGAAAAAACAAAAACCCAACCCACAGAAGCTTGTGGTTCATTTAGGTGGTATGGAAACCAGTTTTGGAAACTAAGCCCCTTTCCACTGTGATATAGACATTTTACTTCTGGATTCGATGGTATAACGGAAGGTAAACACAGATTATGTAATTGAACACTTTAATTTGGATAACAGAATTTAATCACTTCTGAAAGTCCAACTAGAAATAGCAATCAGGCAAGTTCATTCTCTTTTTTAATCAAGCAAATATTTATCTGCTTTTTTCATTTACCGTCATGCCAGAATGTGGCCTTTAATTAATTATATTGCTCCCCTTCAAAATGCAAGAGATTATAAAAGGCTTGTTTTCAGATAAAGTTGGAATGGTCTCTCTGATGCTGAGTAGAATCCAGCAGAAAGAACCAGACAATTTTACATTACAGCAGTGAAAGACTAAGAAAAATTTAGTTTTAGTTCATGGAATTGCTTACTTTCCCTGAAAAAGCAAACTGAGATGATGCTGTATATAAAGACTGCATGAGGACTAGTCAAACTGTCTTGTACGGTTGATTTGCTGTACGTTTAGCGTATTAAGTTGTACTGTTGTTGGAAAGTTTTGCACAAAGCCATCTTTCCTTCTTACCCAGGGAACCTGGGTCTGGTAGTATCGAGGTGTACCAACAATCGTCTGTTTTTATTGACTAATTGTCTCAGTGTGTGATCTACAATGTTTCTCATACCATTTTCATTTTGTGCAGCACTGTGAAAGATGCAACTACGAAAATGTAATTTTTGTATATTTTGTTGTGTAGTCATGACTGCCTCTAAGGTGCCATTAACATTTTTTTAAATAAAAATATTTACATTTATTTGATGGTGAACATTGCTTCTTACTGTCTGATCACTCAAACACCTATCAGTTTTTCTTTGTCAGTAACAAAGTTATTCAATTGAGCATAAGGCCCAGCTTTAAAATACTGATGAAACTGAGCGTTCTGCTCTGCTGCAGTTTTGACCAAACTGGTAATTTGAATTTTATTTACAGCTATGACATGGCAAAACTGCAAACATCAAATGAGGTATCATCATTGCTCTTCTCCAGAGCTTGTGTGAACAGGCAATGCAAACGCAATGCTATTGTGCCAAGCAGTTGGACTCACTTTGATTATTTTTTTGGAAAACTGAATTAGAAACCTAAGCTGAATTTTTACATTATTGTCAGAAATCTTGGTCACGTGTACCAGAAATGTAATACTGACATGCCTAATAGTTAACACAGCTGACACAAAGCAAAACATTTGCATTTATTTTTCACAAAGCAGAGGTCTTGTCAGCTGGCACCAGCAGCCATTGGGAATGACAGTATTTTTATACCAAGAACAGAGTATAAACAGTGTGGTAACAGCGTGTTGCTTTGCAATCATGCTGTACTTCCTATGTCCTCCTACTCGAGGAAATGGCATACAGTGTCTCCCATGTCACCTTGCAGACTTTCCAAGGTCTTGTCGTGCTGAGTTCCACGTGGGTGCCTGGAACTCGGTCTGTATTAAGGCCAACTCCATTCACAAACAGCAGGTTCTCCCCCAGCCGCTGATAACTTCTGCCTGCTTCTGGCACGGGCTGAATAACCCCTGCTAACACACTGGCAAACCAGGTGTAAAAAAAGGCATCTCACTCATCATCAGTTCTCTCGGTTATTCGTAACTCTGGCTTTGAAGAGTGCGTAACACACCCTGGTAACTGTTTTAGCACCCAAAAATAGAAAGGCAGAAGGGAAAATGCAATGGTGCTGTTTAACTTCGCACAGAAAGAGAAGTGTCGCTCAGCCACGTAGTGCTCGCTATGCGGTGTTAGCAATCACTGGATGAGACAAAACCCTTACCAGCAGTGTACACTGAAAATACTTTGTGTTGGTGCCCCCGATACCTCCGAGTACCAAAGTTGTATGAATGTGCCAGAAACCATCTGAAGGCACCCAAGACTTCGTTTGCTACTACACTGCAACTCATTTTGCAACACCAAAACCTGCTTTGAACGAGCTAGTTCAGACACTGCTAGCAGTGCAGTTTAAACTCAGTGACAAAAGCTTCCCGAATGCGTGTGTGCCATCGCTCTGCTTGTGCTACTGTGGAAGAGAACAGCAATCAAACGGCAGGTTCCGCCTCCCACGGCAACAAGCACGGAGCTGATGTAATTGACAGGAGAAATTTCCACGCTGTATCCTCCTCAATTCATGTTTGGATTGTGGACTTAGGTGACAACTCATTAGTTTTGTGAAGTTACCTCGTGGATCGATGCTATACTCCCTTTTATGTGCAGCCTGCCAGATTCAGACAAAAGGAAAGCGGAGAGGCTGAACTCCCCTGCCTTAGCACAAGCTTGAAGCTGGCCAGTGCTTTAAGCTGCTGAAAGAAGCATCCACGTGCTTTTGACAGAAAACATCCTTTTTCCCCATAGCCACAGACATGGTTAAAGGGGAAGGACACAGAAGATCAGTATTTATAAGCACGAGACACTCTATGTACGTGCCGAGCAGAAAAGTAGACAACACAAAGCTTGCGTGACCAGCAGTCCCATACAACACATTTGCCTGCATAATGGCTCCATAAACTGTCTCATGCTTCATATCTACTGATGCCCTACGTGCTAAAAATTACATTCCGGCCCTACTGAGCTCAACAGTAAAAAGCTCTCTGAGTTTAACTGGGGAAGACTCTGATCACAGCACTACGGCACTTAAAAGCAATTTCATCTTCTGATTTTGCAATGCCAAAAATATTCTTTTTCTCAGGCAATCTACACACAACAATGTATGGTTTTAACTCTCCACCACAATAGCATACTACTTGGTCACAGACATCTCTGCCGCAATTGTATGAGACGATGAAACTATTTGGACGCTTTCAGGCTCTGCTGACTCAGAGGCTGAACTGAGCTTGTACTCCCAACACTAATTCCCCACTTGGCCTCTATCCTGCTAGGTTGGATTCAGGTCAAGGTGACATAAACTAAGCGTGGATTAAGCTACAGGTATGACTAGCAGCATGTGTGCCTAACAGCAAAACCCTTCTCTAAAGATATGCCACTGGGCTACAGGAGCTTGAGGATTTATCTGATCTAGCAACTATTTTCAGCAAGGAAGTCTTAATGAGTTTTCAAACTCATCAAGACATTTTCTGACCATACTTACACAGTATCTTCCTCCAAAGAGTGTATCTGCAAAAACTCATTGAAATATTTTCCTGGGCTTCTTTACATATTTTACAGCTCTTTGTATGTTGCCTTCTTTGTGTGAGGGTGAACCTTGCTGCTCTGTGAAATGCTGATCTACTCAGAACTAATATAAGATGACATTTAAAGAGACATAAATAATCTTTAATACTGTCAACCAAAAACCTTGAGGTCTCTAAATGAAATCTCTTTGCTTTTACTTGAGCCCCACAGTGAATTTAAATAGTGTACCTTAAAGAGACTTTACTTTTTTGTAAAATAGACTACTGAGATCTGTAGCTGCATAAATTTCTATTTCTACAAAAAAACCTGTGTTGTGGGAGATGTTTCAAAAGGGGGAATTTGCCACTGTTGGAATAATCCAACATATTATAAAGGTATTATACCTGCTTCCTTTAGGTACTGACTTAATTAGAAGAGTAAGACTGACATAAACAAAGAGAAAAAAAACAAATAAGCCCCAATATGTGTTTCTCCTCTCTCCTCCACAGGATGGTTTCTTTTCATACTTACTTCTCTCTCATTTTTTTTCATTTGTCTTGTAATATTTATAGTCTTAATTTTCTAACTGTTTCTCCCTCTTGCTCTCTAGGATCACCTCTTGATTGACCCTCTTCTCTTTCTCCTGTGTCCATAAGCCCCACGCGCCTGCTTTCTATTCCTCCTTCCTTCAGCCATCTCCTCCTTGTGCCCTTGAACTGCATCTTGCCTCTTGCTTTTTCTCTCTCTTTCCTTGTACTCTACAAGACTCCCAGGTCAAGCCCATCTGAGTCACTACAGCAAGTGGTGACTCTATTTTTAAAGCAAGCAGAGGTAGGAGCAGGTTTTCAGCACTGCTTCTCGCATTGCTGTGAGACATGGAGAGAGAGATGGTCACTGTGACAAAGAGGAGCATCATCACCACCCATACTTCAAAAATGCTAGCTGTCAGGTGGTTGACTAGAATTGCCTGACTCAGTGGGCCTCGGAGGGAAACAAGTACCCCATTTTGATCCATGTGAAAAACATGGAGGCAAAAATAAAGTAACATGATTTCCACCATCTTGAGTCATCCTCTTAGAACAAGATTCCACACTGGAAATGATTACACAAAAGGTGCACCATTATTCAACACATTAGGTGGCAAGAGGCACCCAACCCTGTCTGTTGATTTTAGTTACCTAAATAATTTTAGGTTTTGTAATTTTTTTGCTATATGTCCCCTGCAGAGCCGACATTGAGTGGCCGAGATTCTTGACATCATGTTTCTCATGTAAATTAATTGTTTTCCAATAGATTATAGCTGTGTAATCCTGATGTGAACAGACACTAATAGAACAGAAGAAAGAATCTGGGCCACGCTACCACTCCTGTTAATGAACCTGTACAAGGGAGGAAGACTTCTATTTGACCTTAGTTAGCATTAACATTTGTAGAGCTGATAGTGAAAAAAATAATTTAAAACTGAGCAAATTTGATACAGAAAACAAGAGAGTCAGGCATGCAACTCCATAATACTTCTTAAAAAGATTTTTTGCATTGTAAAGCTGGGTAGAACTACAGTGCTTTTTTTTCCTTCATCAAACTCTGTTTCGCATCAAAATTAAATCTTAGTTCATTTTGGAAGCTGAACTTTTAAGTTGTTGCAATGTTACTTGTTTCAGTATAGGTATACGTCTGTATAGATTGAACACTGTTGATATTTCACTTGTAATACAAAGGTATTGACCACAAGCACAACATACCTGTGAAACTGTACAGCAACATCAGTCTGCACAGTCAGACTTCCAGTGAAGTACTAAACTCTTGTCATTGTAGCTCTGGAAGTGGCTGTAGTATGTTTTAGACACGTTCTTGTTAACTGAGCTTACAACCACCTCTAGGGGAGGTAACTGTCATTGAAATCTCCAGATCTGTATAAAACTACTGGCAAATTTAACATTTGGCTTTTTTTTTTTTCTCTTTTTCCTTGGGGATATGTGTGTGTCATCAGTAATACCTTCTAATATACTAATTGAAGCTAATTTTAATCCTTATTAAAGGATTGTTAATCTTACTAGGGGAGTGTCAATACCGGTCTGGATGATCAATCTCCCACTTTAGTCAAAGAGACTTTAGAGAGAAATGGAGGAAGTTTACGAGAAGATCATGTTTACAGTATTATTTCAACTGCTCTGACAAGCCGATTCCCGTCAGCAAACAGCCACCGTTGCCAGGAACGCCGGGAATGTATTTTCCTTTGTACGTGGCTGCGTGAGCCTGAGTGCTCAGCTTGGTGTTAGCAACCGGACAATAGCTCCTTAGTACGGCTGAACACAACACATAGTACGTACTCTTCTCCTCATGTCCTTCGGACATCTATTATCAAGAATCACCGTCAGCTTTCGTTTCCACCGGCGCCGCGAGGTCTGTTGTGTCCCTCTCTCCTCCTGACGCGAAACCGCAACGGTTGGCGCGGGACGTCGTGAATTTGGTACAGAAGCTTAAAGCTGCTATGCAGCGACAAAACCCGCGTTTTAAACACACTACGTTCACCAGAGGGGTGGTGTTTGGATCCGGCAGCCTGCGAAGATCGCCCCCCTCACCGAAACGGCGGAGCGACCGTTGGCGCCAGGCACCGCCCCGCGCGCACGGGCGGGCGGGGCCAGAGGGCTTGGGGGCGGGGCAAGCCCGCAGAGGGCCGCCGGCGCACGCGCACTCGGGGCCCAGAGGTCGCGCGAGCCCGTTTCCCCGGCAACGCTGCCCCGCCCCCCCCGCTCTCCTCGGCCTTCCCCGGCGCGGCTGTCCTGCGCTCCCAGGATGCTCCGCGCCGCGCGGGACCCCGGCGGGCGGAGGCGCCGGCGGGAGGTGAGGCGCCATTTTTAAATTCCTCGAACCGGTGATGGCCGCTGCCGGCTCAGCGGGCCGGGGTGTGAGGGGCAGGGCACCGTTGAGGGGAGGCCGGCCGGCCGGCCGGCCGGACTGGGGCCTTCCTGCTTGGGGCTTCGTCTGGCGGAGTACGAGCTGGGAGGCCCTTCGGCCTTTGCTCCGGCCCCGCTCTCTTCTCCCCTGGGCCGTTAGTTACCGAGCAGAGAGCTGCAAAGCCGGGAAGAGAGGTCGGCAGCCCGTCCCAGAGCGCGATCGTCTCTGTCTTGTGTCACGCCTGGTGATAACAGCCTGCTGCGGCCTCTGTTGCCTGATCGTGGGCTGCTGGGTTTGGGAATTACCCAGCACAAGCCCGGGGTGGCAAATTTCGGGGGTAGGAAGAGCCTGCTCCTGCCAGGCTTTCAAATGTTTACGTTTGCATGCTTTCTTTTCCACCAGTGAACTTCAGCCACGTGCGGTTTAAAGATAATGATTATTTTTCTGCACTTCTGGATGTGTGATGCCCATATTAGTGTTGCTGCTCCGACCAAGCTCCTATGTCCCCAAGTCAGGAAAATTAACAGTAAAAATGTCATGGTGACTTACACAGCTCGCTTTGCCTCGCATGCTCTTTGTCCACATACTGTAAGGTGCATATAATCATATTTCTGCCTACAGGAGGTGTAGGATACATATTCTAACATGAGACCTATGCCCTGTCTGAACATCTCTATTTTTAGTCAATATGAAAGGGAAGTGATTTTTCAGAAGAGTTTTGGTTGTGGACTATAGAACTATTTGTAACAAGCAGCCATCTGTATGCCTGAGTAAAAGTGAATGAGATTCTAGTGAGCAAAAGTTTCTCATGTGTATTTGAAGGTCTCTTGTTATGCAAAAACAGTGGAAAACATGTGGCATATGTAGACTAGCTGTTCTTGAGTACAGCTAGACTTACCAACTGTAGATTCCCATGCCAAATTTCAGTTTGATCAGTAACTGCTGTCAGTTTGACTTAGTAGTGTATATGGCTAAGGCAAAAATTTTAATCCTGAGTTAAGATATAACCTTGTTTCTTGCTTTTTACCTAATAAAATTAACTGTATCTCTAGTATAAGACAGAAATTGAAAGGGTGATACTGTGTGCAGGGATGGACATTGAACTAATGTATGCTTAATTTTTGTTGGAATTTGTACTTTGAACAGTGTTGTGGAAGAAGCGATAGCAGTTTGAATGCGATAGATGTCTTCTATAATGTAGAAGTCATACAGATGTTCTCCAAAATTTCTGTGCTTAGGCACACAAAGGTATTAAGTGTTTATTTTCACTGGATTCTCTACAGGGATATCTGAGCAGTATCCAGATTATGGAACTTCCTATAAGAAAGGTTTTCATGTTTCTCTTTGGTATTCTTTTTTCCCCAGTATATACGTATTTTTTTAAGGTGATTACTTTGGTTATTGCAAGTTGCTGATGGTAGATTAGTGGAATATGGACTGTTAAAGTCATAAGAGGTATGCTATCATATTTCTCAAATTATATATAATTTTGATTTGTTTTTTATTCACTTGATGTTCATGGCAAGTTTGATCTCTCGTGAGTGTGTTGCATAGTCATTTAAGGTAGGATTTGTTTCACTTAATTTTGACTGTCTAAGAGCTAGGTATCCAGTCCAAGGCTGTGATTTCATGAACATCTGAGCTCATGATGTGACAACTCTCTGCTCATGAAAGGAGAAAGCCGTGCTCCTCCTCCTGCCTATTTATTTGGCTCTTTGTTCCTTTCTCCTAGCCAGTACCAGCTGCCTGCTTTCACTGATGATGTAGCTTGTTGGATTTTTCCATAAGCTACTGTGACTCACTGACCTCACAGAAAAACTATTGAGTGTTTTCTGCTTGTTTAAGCGTGTTGGCTTCTTGAGTTAAACCAGTTCATGGAAGGGTCTGAAGAATGACAAATCTAGGAATGGGGATGAAGAAAGGGGGAGTGGAACCTCCCATTCCTGGTGACAGTGAGCTGTTGTATTGGATTACACTTTTTCAGTAGTTCATTATCTAGTCTTACTGTAGATTCTTAAGCAGGGACGAGAAGGGGTAGTGTTTGAAGAGTCACTTTCACGAGGCTGTGCTTCCTTTGAGTGTCTCGCTTATTCTTTCAGGCAAATAGTTGTATTGTTTCACAAGACCTTGGATGATTCAATTGGGGGGGGGGGGGAAAGAAGAGTGTATAAAGAGGTCTAGAGTTCTGACAGAAGCAGGCAAATGGATTAAACCATACATTGTATGAAACAGCTGTTTGGCTTTCAACAGATTTTACTGAGAATTTTAGTACTTGAACAAAACATGGTGCAAGGCTAAATACTGTTAAGTTTTTCATCAACAGTTGCAAAATTACATTCATCGTATCATTTAACTGTTTAAAGCAGTGTTCAAATATGATAGATTTATGTGTTTTAAGTGTGGCTGTGGTATGGAAAGCAGAGCCATGAGTGACTTATATGTGTCATCCAGGTGAATTACCACTATGTGCTGAAGTCATGTAATTTGGTTATGCCAGGTAAGCTAGAAGGAAGCCTTGTTATCGTAAACAACAGACAATAAAAATAAAAATTGTTATATAAATAAAATGGTATTGATGTCTTCATATTTTTCTCTAAATACAAGTATTCTCACCATTTTAAGTGCTCATAGCAAACAAAAAGTTAATATAGCTGAAAAATCTTGTAAAAGAAAAGCCCTTTCACGATGTGTAGATGTAAAGAAGAGAGAGTTGTGAAGTAGGTCTTTAAGCAATGTTTCTCTCTGTATGAAAATAAACAATTGGAGAAGAAAAGCAAAACAAAGGTAATTCTTGGAAATGTAATTGAGTTACTTCACTTAGCAATATTTATTGTAGAATATCTAGCTATTTTAGCTACTGAGCATGCATTTCCTAGGTTTCAGGACTCTGCATCAATACCTTTATATGTGTACCTGCACAAAATGATTTTAAGATTTCATAGTATGAATTTGGGGCAGCTGATAGAAGTTTGCAGTTCTGTAACGTGACAAAATTTGGCAAATATATAGGTGGAGAATTAATTTTAGATATGATGTGGTTTTAGTTTCTTTAAAGTATGTTTTATGGTTGTCTACTTCTTGAACAGGTCTCCAAGAGAGGAAGAAATTTTAACTAGTATTCCTTTAAAGTATTTTACAAAAATTATAGGTGTAGTCTTGTGTAATTCTGAAGATTATTTAAGGTCTGTTCATTAACTGGGAGCAAGTACTGTAAGCCATTAGCACAGAAGAAATTCTTGTTAGTAATATACTTGCAATATTTGTAGCCCTAAACCATGTTGACTGTTGAAAGTTCACTGCCAGGAATTATTTTATGATTTGGGGGGGAAAAAAAGCTTTTTATTTGTAAGAATGTGAGTAGGTTAAATATTACAAGTTGCTGTTAATGATTTCAAGGAAAGAGCTCTCGCAAAGCAATGAAATCTCAGTGGTACTGTAGTTTGTTTCACATTGTCACCAAGACTGCAAATCATGAAACTTGCCACTAGATGTCCCTGCAAGCCAAAATAGTTTTGTTTCCTTAAATACCTCCTGCTTAGGTTTATGAGGTCTGAAACAACTGTTTTGTAAGCTACAGTTTTTTCCCTCTGTTCTTTCCTTTTTTCTTTTTTATGAAATTTTCATGCAGATGAATAAATGACCAGGTGTGTGTCTCGCTTTACAATTTGTGCGCTTTTTGATGGTAGCGAAAGCTGTGAGGAGAGAATGTATTTCCCACCTGCAGCAGCTTGGAACTGAGAGCACAAAAGGTTGCAATTCCATTTATCTTTTTCTTTTGGTTGATATGCCCTCAGAAAATGCCGTGTTTTTTTGGTGTCTTTGACTTTGTATCTGTTATGCCACTTCCGAAGTACTTCTTACTCAAGTAAGCTGCAGGATTCAGACCCAAATTTAATTCCTGTGTTCCTAATTCTGAGCTTTGGCTTACAGTTTGATAGTTACATTTGGTATCTGGAGCTTATGAAAGCAAAGATCTGAGACAGCGAAAAGTACTATTGCCTGTTTTTTGGGTGGTGGTGGGCTTTTTTTGGTGGTGGTTTTTTTTTGTGTGGTTTTTTTGTTTGGTTGGTTTTTTTACAGTGATCATGATAACCCTGTTGGTATGCTTAGAAATTCTTAGGGAAGTGCTGCCTTGGGTTTTCTCTGTGTACCAGAACTTTCTGTCCTCTCACATGGTTTATTGTCCTTAGGCTCGCTGACCAGTTCTCCTCATACAGCTGTTGGCTTAACAATTGAAAATGTATTTATATTGAGTTTGGAAATTGCTGTTGTTGAGAAACAAAGAACAGAATTCAGGAATGAAAAATAGATACAGTATTGATTAGAAGGTTCTTCAGAACTTGTGGTATTACTGTTTGAAATTGGTTGTGCATATAGGGCAGTCACTGAGGAGAATGTTCTTTATTCTGATTTCTTCCCGCTTATTCTCTCAGTGAATTTGGGTAAAGCAGAATACAAAGTTGCTGTTGTCACTTTGCCTGTACTAGTGTCGTAACTCTGGTAGGTTTTCTTCTGGCCTTTTCCCATCTTAGTGACAAAGGAAGGAAAAATGGGAGAGAAAACTTAAATTTAAGACTTTCTTGACATTATTAAATCTTTTAGTGGAATGGGCACTGAGATGCAATGTTTATTTTCCTATATGAAAGATAGATTTTCATCTTGCTTATAGTTCAGGGGTTTATAAAATCAAATGGTAAGTGTTTAAGATATGTTCCTGAAAGATTTAAAGAGTGGAATGGTAGGAAATGTTATATATTCAACTGTATATGTAAAGAAGGAGAGGTATTTGCAGTGATGGAGGGCCGCAAAAATGATCAGAGGGCTGGAGCACCTCTCCTGTGAAGACAGGATGAGAGAGTTGGGATTGTGCAGCCTGGAGAAGAGAAGGCTCTGGGGAGACCTTATTGCAGCCTTTCAGTACTTAAAGGGAGCTTATAAGAAAGATGGGGAAAAACTTTTTAGCAGGGTCTGTTGTGATAGAACAAAGGGTAATGGTTTTAAACTAAAGGACGGGAGATTTAGACTAGATATAAGGAAGAAGTTTTTCACAATGAGAGTGCTGAAGCACTCTAACAGGTTGCCCAGAGAGGTGGTAGATGCCCCATCCCTGGAAACATTCAAGGTCAGGCTGGACGGTGCTCTGGGCAACCTGATCTAGTTGAGGATGTCCCTGCTCATGGCAGGGGGGCTGGACTAGATGACCTTTAAAGGTCCCTTCCAACCCAAACTATTCTATGATTCTATGATCTAACATTTTTCCCGTTTGAGTTTTACCTTGTGCAAGGTTACACTTAGTACACTGTAAACATGGAGCTCTGAGGCACCAGTCCAGTTATACCAAAAGCTGAAATGGCAGAGTAGTTGGTTTCAAAGCTTTGTAACTTCCACAAATTCAGTTACAGTCCTCCCTCCCCCAGATCCCTTAGAAGTGTCAGTAATGATCAGATTAATACATCTTGCTTCTAAGATGGAAAAGATCTAATGAGGCATATTAGAATACTTCCTCATTTCTCAGCATTTGTCGATTTGCAGCTTTCTCACACCAATCTGATATTGTCACATTTAGCAAAACTCTTTCTGGAAAGGTCACGAGAAACCATGAGATAAACTTTTGAAAATGAGGAAGTGACATGTATCAATGATATTTCAGGGCTGAACTTTGGGCAGGTATCTTCCAGACTGTTCATGAAGCCTTAACTTTTCTCCAGAGACAGCTTGATAGGAATTCAACAGTGAGAATTATCTGCTCTTCTTCCAGCTGAAATGAATGGTGTATTGAGTAGTACAACTTGTTAGGGTAGTGTGACAGACTGTGACTGTGATAAGTAGTAGTAAAAGCTATATGTATCTGATATCTGTGGCCTCTGCTTGAACTCTGGTTAAAAAGGCATAATTAGGGCATTACTAGCATCATAGTTTGATTCTCAGTGGACAACATAAGTAAAACTAACATTTCATGTAATCTGTCAGATAGAGATGCTTGTGCTTATTTTGTATTGACTCAATCTCCATGTTCAAGTTTATTCTGTGCCCCTGGAAGGGCTATTACTTTTCAGGGCAGGCAGAAGGAGCAGATAAGAGTTTCCCTTTCAGTAGAGGTTTCTAATCTGAGTTACAGCAGAGCCAGGGTTCTTCTGTACTGAAAGCAAAAGCAGCGTGTGAAATCTTTGAACTGTGAATGTACTTGATTGCTAATTACATGTCCTTGTATTTGTTCAGGTGACTTCATCTTCTGGGATGTCAGCAGAAGAAGTGGATGGCATTGTAGATTAGTTAATTTTTATTTTGTCCTCTCCATACTCATCGTGAACAGTCATCATAAAATGGATGCTTTGGGCAGTCTCCTTCCTCCCGTGGCTGGAAATGGTGATACGGCTAATTCACAAGAATTACAAAAACTTCTGATTGATGAAAAAATGCGATGCGAACACCATAAAGCAAATTATCAAACTATAAAGGCAGAGCATCTAAGGTACACTAATATAAACAGATTTCTTCATTTGAGCTGCTAAAAGGTGAAGCTAAATGTTAGGTGGAAGGGATTTGTGTGTCTTAGCTATTTCTGTATTTAAGGACAGATTTGAGCATTGTTCATATTAGAAAATAAACGATTCAAAATACTTTAAGATGTTGCAGATTAAGTTTCTGAAATACTTTTTATGCTTGTAAATAGGGGATAACTTTTCAATATATTACAGGAAGAGGATATTAATAGCTTAGTTCTAAATTGGTACTTGTACGTTTGCTTCTGCATGTGAGTTTTTTGAGCTTTAAGATTAATTTTAGAGGGTAAATATAAAATAAATGTGTGTTTTATCTTGTAGATTACAGGAGGAATATACAAAATCACAAGATGAACTGAAGCGGTTGCTAGTTGAAAAGCAGACTGTACATGACAAATTTCAGTTTCTTCTTGCTGAATATCAAGAGGAGTTGCTGGGTAAAACACAAGAGCTGGAAAAACTGAAGATACAAGTGAGAGAATTTACTGGCAGGACTCAATATGAATTTTAATCCTTGAATCCTTTAACAGCTTGAATGTATTTCAGATGTCTTGAAATTCACCCAACCTGAGTAATGTTTCTTCTCTAGAGTGACTATGGGATGCAATTATTGTTTTCTTGTTTAACCGAATCTTCCAAATCCTGTTGTTATGTGCTATGTTAATAGTAAGACCCTCTGTCTCTGTGTGTGCTGTTATGGGAAGAATCACCTGCCCTGGAGGATAACTTAGATGCCTAAACTTTTTAGGATAAGTGACAGGAAAAAATAGATATTTGTTTCTCTTTGTGATGACAACTTTCCTCATCTTAAAAAAAAAACAACCAACCAAAAGACACCCCAAAACAAAACGAACCAAAACAAACAAAACCCCCCAACATTTAAGATAACTTGGATGACAATTCTGTAACTGCTTCTTTCCTTGACCTAATGCAGGACATGTTCTTAGGAAACAAATATAGCATCTAACAAAGGAACCCAGACCCCAAATGGAGGAGATGTGCCTCAGTACCATAACTAGAATTAGTTTTTGGGGACTTCAGGGTACAAATAAGTAGAAGAAAAATAGAATAAATTAGAATGTCACAGGTTGTGGATGAAATTTTTTTTTAACACTTTTTCTTGGTAGATAGTTTGCTGTATTAACCATACCCCAAAAAACTTAACAAAATCGCATGCAGCATGGAGCTTAAGGTGGGGAATCTTTCCTGATCTTAGTTTCATTTCAAACCAGTACCCATGTATCTGTTGGAGAACATGTATCTAATATGTTTTACAAAGAATTGATTTGGTATTGCTCATTTTGATTCTTTGGGGCTGGTTCACTTACTGTTTAAGTTTTTCCAAACGCTAGTTATCTTTTATGTGCGACCACTTTTGCTTCCCTCTCACCCCCACAAAGGAGATAAATTTCTTGGCAATTCAGCTTGACACTTGTATTACTTCTACCAGTAAATACTGACATTTTAAATGCTTCTGTTATCTTCCCAGAATATTTTTAGTTCACTAATATAATAGTTTTTTTGTTTCTGTAACTACTATTGAAAATTCTTTAGAAAAACATAGAAAATTAAGCAGGATTCCTAAAATCATATTTGAAATACTTTATTCCTGGCTATTTGTCCTATCACAGTGTAAATAAATCAATATGACTAGTTATTTATGATACTTTTCTGTCTTAAGGTGCTAACTCCTCAAAAATTAGAACTGTTAAAAGCACAAATACAGCAGGAATTGGAATCTCCTATGACAGAACGTTATCGGAAGCTAGAAAATGTAAGTAGTAAGTATTGAAATTCTATTTAATTTAGGGTAATGATCACCAGTTTATAGTTGTTCTTAAAACCTTAGGAAATTAAAACTGAAAGGGGAGCAAACTATTGCATTCTTTGTCCGGTACTGTCGCCCCAGGCAGTGAAGGTTGTAACCCTAGAAGAGGAAGAAGGAGGGATTCAGTTCATCAAATATAACTTGTGAAATGATAGGAACATTGCATGGACATTTGAAGGAAATAAATCTGAAAACTGCTCTGATTGACATTTTTTGGGTTTTTTTTGTCTAACTTAGGAAGTGGAAAAATACAGAACAGAATATAACAAACTTCGTTATGAACATACTTTTCTGAAGTCAGAATTTGAACATCAAAAGGAAGAACATGCACGTATTTTAGAAGAGAAGAAAATAAAATATGAGGCTGAGGTACATAGAATATTACAGTAGCTTAAAATGTATCTGATGACAAAGCTGCCTGAACATTGTGAAAACGTTGGTACTTGATGGGTTGTCAGTTTGACACCATTTTATAATGCAGTGTTTGTTTCCGTTCTCTTAATTCTCAACATGCTTTTATGACTTAGCCTAAAGCTGTCTCTGTAGGTTTGTTCAGTGATGTGTCGCAATATCATTTGTGCTATTATAAGTAAGAATAGACTTGCATTCTGATAAATGACAGCCAGTAGCTTTGCTTAATGCTTTTTTTTTAATTGCATTTGTGATGGAATTTGAGACATTACGCTAATCTGAAATCAGTAAGTTATCTGAGCAACCGATGTAAGTTTAGATTTTAAATTACTTATGTGGCAACTAATCCAAGAAGAATGCAGTAGAAGATATTGTTAATACCAGACAAGGGTACATTTTGCAACTAAGTTGGATCATGACAGTGGTGGTCAAAAGGATACTGAAAACTTTGGTAACTTTATTTCAGTTGTATTAACTCTTGAATAAACCATTCATGAATTTTCTGTTTCAGAATTGGACTTTCAAAAGTGTACCTAAATAAATTGCCAGCTTATTTATGTTTTAAATATATGCAGCAGTGTAAATGAATGTTGCATGTCATTTGCATATTCATTTAAGTATTTGTCTGGGACCATATATCTTAAGATGCCAGATTTGAATGTATTAGTCCAAACATGAGACACAAAATCAAAGTAATCATTGCTTTCAAAATCCATCCAAATTTGCAAATGCAATGCATTAAAAACAGAACAGTTGTCCTTTCCGGCGCTAAACCCACATGCTGCTTTACGGTCTGCCTCTCTTGTGGCCTTGTTGAGTTTGTGCTAGTCCTGCAGCTAATTAGCACACTTGCAGAGAATGAAACTACCTTGAGCCCAGGGCACAATGTGATCTAGTTTCTCTCTCTTAGAGCCTTTTTAACCTTCCATGCCATTTAGCACAAGGTGGCTACAAAAACATCCTAATTCTTAAATGATGGCTTGGGCATGTCATGCAATAAGTGTTTGAATCTCCTCATAAAAGGGATTTGGAGGGCTTTTGCTGCAGAAATTGGCTTTGGTCCACAGAGATTACTGATGCAGTTCAGAGTTTGGACTAGTCTCCAAATATCAAGAGAACTCTTACATACCTTACTTTCTTACTCTTTTGCCCCCAATATTACATTCAATCCACATATCTCATTTTGAAACACTGGAATCTATATAATATGTTTGTTAGTTACAGGCTTGAGATTAGTTTGTACCTATCATACAACCTTGTAACAGAAAGATATTTTTTTTTTTAATTTGTTCTCCTCTATTCTCTGTCTGACAGGGCCCAGTCACATTGGCTGTCTTGAGTTACTAGTAGAGTTGAGTTCTGTTGTGGTTATAGAATTGTGGAATCATAATATAAGTTGGAATAGACCTCCTAGTCCAACATCCTGCTTAAAATATTGAAGTGTAAGGGGATCGGATTGCTCAGGGCCATGTCCAGTCGAGTCTTGAACATCTGTGGGGATGGAGATTCCACCACCTTTCTGGGCAAACTATTCCAAGTATTTAACCATCTTCATGGTAACCTTTTTTCCTAATATCTAATTGGAATTTCACGTGTTCCAACTTGTGTCCGTTGCCTCTCTTCCTATCACCATGCGTCTCCTTCTCTTCTCCAAGCTGAAGAGGCGTAGGTGTCTCAGCCTGTCCTTACATGTCATGTTCCCCAACGCCCTGACCATCTTGGTGGCCATGTGCTGGACTTGCTCCAGTTTGTCATTATTCTTCATGTACTGGACACAAACTCCAGATGCAATCTTACAAGTACTGGAAGGGGACAAAGGATCACTTCCCTGGATCTGCTAGCTATCCTTCTGTCAATCTGCCAGGATGCAGTTGGTCATTGTTGCTGCAAGGGTACTCTGCTGACTAATGTTCAACTTGTTGTCCACTAGGACCCCCAGATCCTTTTCTGTGGAGCTGCTTCCGAGACAGTTGCCCCCAGCCTGTACTGTTGCATTGGGTTACTCCATCCCAGATGCATGACTTTGTACTTGCTCTTGTTAAAGATGTTCCAGTCAGCCCATTCCTTCAGCCTGTCCAAATCCCTCTGAATAGCAGTTCTGCTTTCCCGCACACTGACCATTTCCCTCCAACTTGGTGTCACCCGCAAGCTTACTGAAAGTGTACTTCATCTCATTATCCAAGTCACTAACAAGGACATCGATCAGCATCGGACCCTGTACTGATCTCAGAAAGACCCCACTAGTTACAGGCAGTCAGCTGGGCTTTGCACCACTGATTATCACTCTTTGAGCCTGGCAGCCCAGCCAGTTTTCCACCCACTTTGTCATCCACTTTTCCAGCCCATCTCTCACCAATTTGGTGAGAGACATTATGGGAGACTGTATCAAAGGCCTTGCTAAAATCAAGGTATAGAAGATCCACTGCCCTCTCCTTGTCTGCAGTGCCAGTCACCTCTTTCTAGAAAGCAGAGAAGTAGGTCAGGCGTGATTTGCCCTTGATAAACACTGCTTTCCATCACCTTGTCTTTTATGTGTTTAGAAATGGCTTTTAAGAGGTTTTGCTTCATAATGTTCACAGAGATTGATGTGAAGCTGACTGTCTTGTAGTTATCTGGATCCTTCTTGACCTTTTTGCTCTCCTTGATGATGGGTGTGCTGTCTGCCTCTTTCTGTCATCAGGAACCTTCTCTGATTGCAGTGACTTTTCAAAGATGATAGAGAATAGCCTTGCGATGATACCAGTGAGCTCTTTCAAAATGCTTGGATCCATTCCAAGGACTTGTGTGTGTGTCCAGTGGATTAAATGATCCCTAACATTTTCTTCTTCTACTCTGGGTACTGCTTTACTCCCACAGACTGCTAGGGAGCTCAGGGACATCTGAGGCCTGAGGACAAGCCTTATCAGTGAAAACTGAAGCAAAAAAGGCATTGAAGAATGAGTCTGTTGATTTTCCTACTCCAAGAAAGAAAATAAATGTGAATGTAATTTCTTAATATTTTAAATGCACACTGGTGCTCTTTCCTGAATTGTCAGCTGCTGTATTTTTTTGCTGCCTGACAGCTAACCAATGTAAATGCTTTTATTTTTCTGATTAACAACTATCAGATTGCAAGGCTGGATAAAGACAAAGAAGAACTCCACAATCAGCTGCTTAGTGTTGATCCCACGAGGGACAGTAAACGCGTGGAGGCACTCTCTAGAGAAAAGGCACAACTGTTTCAGAAATTAAAAGGCTTAGAAGCAGAAGTAGCAGAACTAAGAGCAGAAAGAGACAATTGTGGTGTGCAAGCAGAAAATGTTCAAAGAGTACAAGTACGACAGTTAGCTGAGATGCAGGCTATGACAAGGTCTCTAGAGGTAAGATTTTATTTATTTATTTATTTATTTATTTTTAAATTTTGCCTCCTGGTAGAATATAGTGAGAATAATGCTCAGCCTGATAGAACTGTCACTGAAGTCACTGATAATTTTGCCATTGACTCCACGATTTGAATTTGTACATTTCAGATTTAAAAACAAATTGTAAGTACATTGGGAGTCATGTGCTGCCAGTTCAACTTTGGAAAGGTGGAGAGCTCAACTGAGAGATTCTGTTGAATGACCTCCTTTCTAAACACACGAGTGATATCCATGTTTGCAGTCAGTAAGATGCTCATGTCAGCACTTGTCACTTGGCTGGAGTTAGAAACTAATGACAATATGTTAATAATCTGTTACTGTAAATTTTTTATTCTTTTAAAAAATGTCATACGATGCTCCCCTATTTCTTTAATCCTTTCCTTGTGTGTCATTTTCTGTCTTGCCTACCTGTGTCTCTTCTTTTTCCAACACAATACTGTAATTGTTTCGTTCTTGGCTGTTGCTCTCTCTTCAAGAACCTTTGGTATTTCTGGCCTGTTGTATGTTTCCCAGGGTTCCACTATATGCCTCGTCTGTGGTCTTCAGTCCTCCTGTCAGTTCTCGCTGTCTCTCTAGGCACTGAGTCTTTCCATGTAGATATCCCGCACGGTTGCAGCATACGGATAGATGGTTCATTTTCCTTTTTACTGTTATCAGTGCTGTATACCTTTGTTACAAAATGCTCTGATCACAACTTAAAAAGTGCTATAATATTCTTAATTTAGAAAACTTTAAAAAAAGAGTCCTGCTGGAAATAGGTCAGTTTGGAAAAAGGACAGTGAATTCGTAGGTTAGATTACCTTTTTGATACTTGGTAAAGCTCAAGGTCTTGAGTCTATAATACTCGCAGTAATTGCATTTTGTTTCCTCTCCATGATGTTAGTTCTTCAGTTAGTATAACTGCATAGGCCAACATACGACATCTTTTTGAGCACCACTTACAATCATACTGGTGTTTACAGCCCAGGAATTTACTGGTAGGGATACCTGCTGCCTCCTAACCAAGTCAGATTACCTCTGCCTCTTGTGAAGTAGGATTGAAAATGTGTGCGATTCTGTGAAGGCAGTGTTAGTAAAAACAGTTGTGACTTTTAAATAAAATTCAAGACCCTTGTTGTACTGGAATATATTGTTGAGCAAAGATAAATATTTATATATTATATTATTATATAATATAAAGGGTTGGTAATATCTGAAAGCCTAGATCAATCGAACCTTTCAAGTGAATAGCAAGAGACAGCCCTGCTCCAAAAATCTTACAAATACCTCCTTTATTCAAGGCAGAAAAGAAGTCTGCTGAACTACAGATTGATCGAATTGAGAAAGAACTGCGGATGAGTCATGAGCAAAACATTCTCTTAACTAGTAAACTTCACAAATCTGAACGAGAAGTCAATTCCTTAGCTGCTAAAGTAAGTGCTTTTATGGTATCTGAAATACATTTTTCATATCCTGTTATGTTTAAGTTTTTCTGGTTGTATTTTACATTAAGAATAAAGTAACAATGTCTTCTGCTGTGGCTTAAAATAGGTTTGGAATTTTTTTTCCCCAATTTCAGCTGGAAGACATAGAATATATATGACTTTACAGGAAAAACGTCATCCCTAGAAGTGTCTTTAAAGATTGAGGTTATGCTCTTTTTATTTAATTTTCTAGACATTTTTTTCTAAACAGAACAGACGTCGAAGAGGTGTCTTTATATTCATGTTTTTAGTATTCGTGAAAATATCCAGCCTTATTTGATGGAAACAAGCATTACTTTTTCATAAAGCATGTAAAGTGCAATGTGTAAAGAGTTTTAAATTGATTTTTCTTTTTCTTTTTTTTTTTTTTTTTAATGGAGCTATGGCTTCTGGAGATCTTAAAGTATCCTCTGAATGGGCTATATTAGCTACAGGAAGCAAGCTGCATTGGAATCACCTGCGGAGATGTAGGTTCTAGTAGAAGCAGGATAGTCCCATTAGCATCGCATTCTTCTTGGGCTAATGCCAGCATAGCTTGGACAGAAACATTTCTGTACAGCACTGCATTATATCATTTTAAGTAGATCATTGTCTTGCAAGGTGTTTGAGTATCTTAGTTGTTGGGTTTGCACCAGATCTTAGAGGTTTTGTTCTATGTTTGTGTGCCCCCTCCCCCCTTTTTTTTGATCTTAGAGAAATTTCTAGAAAAATACTTAAGAAAAAAAGATCAGAAAGCTTCTAGTTTAGGGAAAGCCTGAAAGTGTTTAAGAAATTTGACATCACCGTTTAGTATTTCAGGATAATTAGATTAGTATGGATGCCAGATTGAGGGTTTTATCTGGTTGCAGTGACTCCTCAGCTACACAACTTAAAAAAGACAGGTCCTTCATGCAATTTCATATGTGATTATTTGAATAAACAAGAAAAATTGAAACACTAGTAAACTGGTTTACCTTCCAATGTTGCAGAATAGTTACATTGCTTTATGTAAATTTGAGACAGGATACTAGTCCTAATGAAATAGTTACGTGGGTAAAAGTTAGTTTTCTGCTGCTTCTTATTCTGTCCTTTCTGGAGAGAATACTGGGTAATGATTTTTTATCACATCGGTCAGTTCCTGGTAGCAAATTTAATCCCTTGTGTTGTCTTACCTTTCTGGTGAGGCTGTAGTTAGTTCTGAACTGACTGTAAAGCCAGTAACTTTGGTCTTGTATATCTAGCTGAATGCAGAATTATTTTAAGCTCTCTTGACTTAAAGCTATCCTGCATTTTGGATATACTTTCCAAAATAACACTGACACGGGCTTTGTATGGGTATGGCAGTTAATGTTGTCATAATATGCCTCAGGAAAGATACAATACAGGAAGAAAACTTTAACTTCTACCATAGTTGTTCTTTAACAATCTCAGTTTTCATTCAAAACAGGCTTTACAGTGCACATTTATGAGTGTGCAGTGTTTCATTTTGGTCCTTAATTCAAAAAAGTTCTAATTTACTGTAAGACTAGGATATACCTATACCAGTATTTAAAGCCTCTTTATACAATTGTTACAGTCTTTACTGTTTGTATCAACTGGTGTTTTCTGCTCACCTCCAGAAGTAGGAGAAAATTAAAATGTTCAGGGGTATTTCTTGAAGGGAGGAAAGTAGAAAGTAATTTTCTGTACTAACCTCCACCCCTTTCTGCACCCACTCAAACTTATTCCCGAGCACAGGTGCACGCATTTGTCTTCCGGATTTTGTGCCTTAAAAAAGCCACCTTAAATCTTTGCAAGTTGCCCTGAAATGTTCTCAACTTAGTATTTAAGCAACCAAATCCACCATGTAGTTACTTAATAAGCTACTATGTCATTCTTAACCTTTTGCCACTTGTATATGCTAGCAGGTTGTAATTACATTTGTCATTGTGAAAGGATTTTCATTATAAGTGCTTTCCTCTAGATACTTAATTCTCATTGACCGTGTAATTACTGCGTACAAATGCCTAAACTATAGAAAGTTTCTGTGCAAGCAGTAATTGTCTTTGATTTGATGTTCTTGAAGCTCCTGCTTTTATGAGGCTATTTGTTGTGTACGTCACAGTTTTAAACAAGTATTTGATTTAAAATGTACTTTAAAGCTATGAAGACCTGGATTTTGAGAAGGTAGTAGCACTCCAGGAGGTTAGGGGGACTATAAGTAGTTATCAAATTGAAATTACTTGTGGGAGCAATTAATAGTCTGATTTTGCATATCGCTGTTTTATTTTACTTCGTGAGATTAAATTTAACTTTATTTTAGCTTGACTCTGAGGGATCTTTAGTCAGAAGTGAAGTATGTGTAAACTGACATGCTAATGCTTGAGTTAGCGAGGCATCAGGGTCTTAGGCAATATTGGATCAGTGTCATAGCAAGATATTTCCAATGAGTCGTCTTTTCAGAAATACCCCGATATTCGGAGGCTAGCTTGTAAAATGTATAGTACTTACTCAGAAACCAAGTTTTCACGGGCAATCATGCACATCTGTGCATATATCACCAAGGCTTCTTGAAAGAGTAACTTTTCTACACTGCAGCTTGTAATAACTGGCTGGTTAAAGATGAAATACATGCCTGTAGTCAGACAGCCTGGTTCCTAGAATATATGTTGTATTTGAGCACTTTAATTTTTTTTAATCAGGGAATATATAAAACTTGCATTTCAAGATGTCTGACAACTCATTCCATAATCTTCAGTGTGTGACTTGAGGAATTAATAAAATCCTGTAATAGTAGTGATTATGATTTGGGGAACTGGATCACGTCAATAGCTTTAGTGTTACAGTATCTGTATAATCACCATTAAAATTATCTACAGGAGTGGATATTCTGGATTGGCTTTTAGGAAAGCAGTGGATGAAAAAATATTTAAGGTGTGTTTAAAATAGGCATAATCCATGATTGTTTGATGAATTTTGTTGTTAGTAAAGTATCACATGAAAAACTTACAGTAAAGCTGTGAATACATATATATTTATTTTAGTTGATTTTTTTTTTTTCTAATTCATAGGTAGAAGAACTGAAACATTCACATAAATTGGAAGTAACAAATGTCAAA
Organism: Phoenicopterus ruber ruber; assembly: GCA_009819775.1. Taxonomy (NCBI): domain Eukaryota; kingdom Metazoa; phylum Chordata; class Aves; order Phoenicopteriformes; family Phoenicopteridae; genus Phoenicopterus; species Phoenicopterus ruber. The sequence continues at coordinate 51,764,283 of CM020215.1, read as the reverse complement.
CTGGAGGCAGCAAGAACAAAGAGTGAGGTAGAAAGAGAGAGAAACAAGATTCAAAGTGAAATGGATGGTAAAATGTGCAATTAATTTCTAATGATTTCTTTTGTAAGTTCTAGTTAGAATACTACAATTATTTTTCCTCCAAACATTCCCCAGCAGCCTTCACCTTCTACTTCTGGTCTAGGTCATAGATCTAAAAATTCATTTTTGTGCCTGAAACAACCGTGTTGTTTCACTTGGTCTATTAGGTTAAGAACAACAGCTACAGAACAGTTTTGCATTTATGTAAATTAGTGAATTTGTGACACAATATGAGCATAATGTACTTTAAATCATGTACTTCATAGGGTTATTTTTTTCAATTATTGCCAAATTCTAGAGTCTTTCACACTCTGCTTGAAACCTTAACGTACCATAGGGCTTCAGTGGTGGTTTTGTTTTCTTGTTCTGTGTCCGTGAAATTGTTAACAGTTGGGTAAGGCTGCCAAAATACAACTTCTGTCTCAATCTTTGACGAAAATAGGTGATGGTCTAAGCTAGCTAATACAGCTGAGCCTGTAGGCAACCTGAAATAGCCTTCTTGAGTGAAAAGGCAAAAGCTTTCTAGTACTAGTTATGTACTGATGATTTAAATCACTACACAGCTTTTAAGTGGACTGTCTTCACCGATTTGCCATAACCCCAAAACAGTACCTTTGTCTTCCTGGAACAGTTGTTTCTGTTCACTTGCATTAATACCGAGTTCTCTGAGAGCAACTAAAAAGTGGTGTTTTCTGTATCAACTATACACTGATACTATATTGCGAACTGAAAATGTTGGACCCTATGAAATATGAAACTAAATACAGACAAGATTTAAGCTAACCTGAAGCTGCTGTGGAATCCAGTTTGCATCACTGAATTAGCTAAATAACCAGGAGTCATTGTTATAGCACGTTGGCTTATTTACCAGTGAACCACAGGTGTCTTGGTCACAAGTTTTTAATTTGCATTCTTTTGTTCCTGCATATAGAGTCATAATTTCAGAATTGCTTCATTTGGTAATATGAGTGGACTAAAATGGGAGATCTGTTGTAGCCAGGTTACTACAGTTTTACTAGTAACCAGTTACTGTTCACCATAAAATTTTCCATAAAAAGAAAATAATCAATTTTCTTGCTTGACCTTTTTGTAGCTATTGTGGAACACTGTTTTGTTTATTTGTTTGGGTTTTTTAATCCAAACACAACTGCTTAGCAGAAATTGCTTTAAATCTATAATAATATTAACTGTTTAATTACTTTTGTACATTAGAGTAATAAACCCTCGTAGACAGAGATTCCAGTGCAATGTTTACTGTTAAAAAGTTTTTGAAATGTTGCTGTTATACCAAGAAAGGCGATGTCTCGTCTGTTTTTCTTGGGTTTTTTTCCCATTCATTCATTCTATCATGTGAATTGTGATTTTTAGCTCCCCTTTATCAATTTATAAAGTTATTTTAATAGTGGATTTTATCAGGTTGATAACAATAATGACATTTTCACTTTTTTTAATGTGTAATGCAGGATTGCTGTCAGACAAGGAAATTCTTAAGGCGGCTGTTGAACGTCATAAGGTGCTTTTAGTAGAAAAGGATCGGGAGCTAATTCGTAAAGTGCAAGCTGCCAAAGAGGAAGTTTTTGAAAAAATTGCAGCCTTACAGGATGAAAAGTATGTTTGTTGATTTACTGCTCAACTTCTAAAAGAGGAGTGTTTTGAGTAACTTTTTAAAATGTCATTCTTAGCAACTAAACACTTCTGGCATTTTGTCATGATCTTGTGTACATGTTGAATAATGTCTCAGGTTAGAACTCGAGAATAGATTAGCTGACCTAGAGAAGATAAAACTCGAACAAGATACTTGGAGACAAACTGAAAAGGATCAGTATGAAGAGAAACTACATGTTGTACAGATGGCAGAAGAATCTAGTAAAAAAGAACTTCAGCGTTTGAGGTAGTGTGGCTTTTCTAATCTTAACACAAATTTCTCATTTCCTCCCCCCCAATTTCTTTACCGTAGTCAGTATAAAAGTTTACTGTTCATAGATAGACAAATGTTCATTGTGGTAAATTAAACAAAATTATCTTTTGCATTGTGTAAAAAGAGGGCAGAATTAAAAATGTGCTGTTTAAAAAAACCCCAATGTTTTTCATCGAAACCTTTAAAAATTGTATGATTTTAATGAACATTTTAAAGACACAATCTTGCAGTACTCACGTGTGTTAAAATTGAGTCCATGTTGTCTGCTGGTGTAGTCCCAGCATTAGAGTAAACCACTTCCCTTTCCACAATGGCACCGTATCAGCAACTGACAAACTGGGACCCTAACACGATATCTTTTTGAGTTGGTTATTATAGTTCTCGGTGAAATTGTTTTACTGTAGTATTTGTATGAAGGCCAGTATGATAAAATGAGCAAAAGGCATACTCCAAAAGCGAACAAATCAACGTATTTCTTACTCCTATATGAATTCTAATAATAAAAAATATTTAACTCAACAATTAAAAATATATATCAGCCTTTCAAATTATGTAATCTATTCTGTTGTCAGACTGATTTGTCCTAACTTCTAACATCTATATTTTAATTACATAAAAATAATGTCTTACGCAATTTTAGATTAAAAATTCAACAGCAAGCTATTCAGACAGAGGAGCTGGAAGAAAAGAAACGTGAAAGTGCTGATCTGAAACAGGTAAGGTTTTATTACATTGTAATGTTTTTATAGAGAAATACAATCTTTCCTGCAGTTACCATGTCCAGTGTTTGAAGATTAGGTTGAATTTTTAAGGCTTTTTTTTTTCCTGAGGGACAAAATGCATACAACAGATATTTAAAAGCGAAAGTGTTCAGAAATCAGTTGTGCTTTCCTGGACCTTTATAAATGGATTACAGCTTTCCGCTTCATGTGTTCTGTGGGTACCAATGATTTCAAAGCTGAATGTTTAGAGACTGGTATATTGAATACGGTTATGCACTATTTAACTGGTGATTCAGTTTCCATGGAGACTTATAAATTGTTTCTAGGTAATGCTTTACATTTACACTGCATCTCTCATCTGAGGTTCTTCAAGTGCTTAACAGATGTTTCGTAAATGAATAAACTAGTGTAAAGAGGTATATTTCTATTGCAAAGTGAATTGATGGCAGTGTTGAAAATAAAACCCAATTTTTTTAACTCCTGCTCACCCATGATGTTATTTAGTAGGTAAGAACATAGCTGTGCATCAAAGTAGTCTGCAAGCTGTGCGCACCTGAAGTTCAAGGCAATATTTTTTTCCTCCAGAAATCAGAAATGGAGGTATCTGTGAGTGTGCATGTGGAGAGAGGAAAAGGAAGGGGAACTCATCCTTTCCATGTGCTGGCTGCAGAGGTTGGACTTTTCAGACTCTATACATACTTGCTTTTGTGAACCGGTTGGTGCAGCCACTGCGGGCTGCGACGCATTGTGCGTCATGAGAGAGAAGAGTCTGGGTAGCTCCACAGCTCAGCTACTAAACGTGTGGTGCTCTAGTTCTGTTCAGCCCTGGGGCTCAATGTCGGGTTTCTTAAGTTCTGGGGGACACATCAATGACTGAAGACTCCTGCCTCCCTTTCTCTTTCTCATTTTAACTACAATAGGAAACCTTCCTTATCTAGTAGTGATTCACTGTAAAGCTTCTGGAGAAGCTGTTGAGTAAGGAGAAAAAGAACAAAAGAAAGGCTTATGAAAAGCTAATGCAGCCACTTGGTGTCTGTATTTTGCTCTCAGTATCTCAAAATTAATTGTAAGTTATTTGCATACCTTCTCAAATGGAAACATTTCATTTCTTTGTAGCAAATTCACGACATGCAACTCCAGCTTGCCTCACTTTCTCAGTCAGAAAATGATTTGCTGGAGTCGAATCAGAAGCTGAAGGAAATAATAGAGAGATTGAAACAAGAATGTCAGCATGCAAGGACTCAGGCAGAAAAAGCTCAACTGGAAACAGAGAAGTAATTTTTTTTCTTCCTTTTGGCTTTACTTTCCTTTTCATATTGGTGGTGTTCCTTTCACGTGGATTACTTAACTATGGATTGTAGATTCCGAATCAAGTCAGAAATTAAAAATGAACAGAAAATATTGGACAATTGTAAAAAATGGCTATACCTTCTGTTATGCAGTAAGTATAAAAGCTTTCCTTGTGGTAACTTCAAAAATATGAGTTTGTTTCCGTTTATGTCTGTTACAATTAATTATTGACTAGTGAAATACACTATTTATATAAAAAGAAATCCTATTTATATAAAAGTGAATGTCAAACATATATTAGTTTAAGTGGATGTAAAGTTTCACACACAGCTCTTTCAAGAGTGTTTAAGCATTAGGAGTGAAAAAAGCATTTAAGCATTGTATTATGCTTTGATAAGTTTTCAGGGACCTAGTCTGTATATGTGTGTATATACATTTTTTATTTTCCCCTCCTACCTGATCCTTTTAGCTGATATGAGGCAAATAAAAGCTTATTAGATATCTTCTAGTTGCTCTCATCAAAATTAAAAATAATCACTTTCCTTTTTTGCACAAGCTTCACCACCTGCCATCAAAATATGCTAATAAATGCTGAAGGGAACCAAATCTTGTTCAGACCCCATACAGCAATGAACACTTTCCGGAAACATAAAGATTAATTTGTCAGTTAGTCTGAAATGGCTATTAAGTATTTCCTAGCCTAATAACCAAATACATGTCTAACTTGTACTGGATTATTGTGTGCTGGGTTTTTAAAATAGTCAGCGTCCCAGATTAAATAGAAAACTTCCAAAAGAGATAATGTGGCATTTTTTGTTTTAACTTCTCTTTTGCTATGAATTGGTACTGCAATTGCTTTGTTGTCATTAGTTTAAGTATTGCTTTTCAGTTGACCATTTGAAGAAATTATTGCACTGCGGAGCACCTTCAGTTGTCAGTAGCATGTTAAATACTTCGGATGTTTACTTTAGGAAGGTGTATTCATATTTTGAGTGAGATTGTCACTGTTGCTTGAGTGAGACTGTCAATGTCATTTACATATTTATGGACCATAGACCAGTCAGGAGTAGGTTTTCCTGGGAAGGCAGTGGAAGGAACTTGGCAGTCCTCAGAGATTGTTGTAGAAGTATGTAGATAACGGGACATGCACCAAGGCTGATACTGCAGAAATTAAGCAGCTTTGCAGCCTACGTGCAAGTCCTCCAGGTCTGTCCTACTGTTACCCTGTGAGGCTTGGGACGTGTTTCTTTTTCGGACTCTGTGGGTGATGGGACTTCCTTCCTCAGTTCAGTAGTTCTTACGAGCTTGAACTCCAAGAGTTAAGTTGCACCAAAGCAACTTGACTTAAAGAGGAAGTGAAATAAGGACCAAAAGATAAGTGGCATTAAAAAAAATAATCTCATGGCATTTTTAACCACTGTCTGGATTGAAATTCTTTTACGGTTAAGCAGTGCTTTTTGAGAAGGCTCTTTGGTTCCTGGGCAGTAGGAGTTATTTACAGTCAACAGCAAGGTACAGACCACGCTGGGTCTGCTAAAAGAACTGTGATGGGTACCAAGTGGGCTAGGATCCTAGTTCTGATATGGGAGTGGATGACTCCTAATACTCCTACTGTGGGGAAGTGGAAGGCTGTTTGGTGAGACATTTATGGAGATTCATTCTGAGCTCCTGTAGGGAAACTGCATCAGCCCAGGACTGGAGTGGTGTGGGTGCACTGATACCAAGCCTTGGACTGCATTTCATAAAAACTGCTGCACAGAATCTCACCATTTGTTTTTTTTTATAGTAATGTAGTTAAATATGCAGTTAATACTTCTCTACTTCGACCCACAATGCGGGTAGCCCAAACAACCAAGGCAGCAGAGAGAAACTGGCTCCTTTCCTATCCACTGCTAGGGAACACAGCCTAATTTTAGCATGTTTTAACCATGCAAAGGCCTAAACAGATAACACATGCCATCAGTGGCGTGTGTTCAGCTGGAATGTTGTCTAGGAACCATATCGGTGGGAGCTTCCTGTTGTGTTGGTGTTTGTTCTGGTCGGGAGCACATACTAGTCAAGTCTGTACTTCTCTGTCACAAAGGCGTAGTAGACTGCACAGGGCAGCAACCTATTCTCTTACATCTTACCTCCCAAATAGAGAAGGAAGTTGTCAGCTCTTTTGACGACTGGTGTTTGGCATAGGTGTCTACTGTTGTGTTCCTGTGTGGTGGTTTGATCTGAATTTAGAAATGTTCCGTGGATGGTCTGGCAGCATGCCAAACCAACAAGCAGCCGACAATGAACTACCTTATTGGAATTGGTTTTCAAAATTTGCCTCGTAGTTGAACAAACCTGGGAGGATGATAATGCACAGGTTCGAATGTTGTTAGTCACAATTAGCTTGTTAGCACAATCAAATTTAAATCAGATCCTTCAAGTCTATAAAGGTAGGAGTTGTGAAAAGATGCATCTATTTTAAGAGCCTTAAGGCATTAATCGAACGCACTGCTTTGTCTGTATAACCTCTTAATCTTTTAACCTGATTTTTCGAAGGACTTTAGAATACAAACGTATAGAATGGCTGGAGGAGAAGCACGTGCTTACTCAGCGCGTCACAGAGAACGAAGAGAAATACAACCAAGTGAAGAACAAGCTATGTCGAGCTGCTGTCGCTCAGAAAAAGGCATGTTGACTCTTCCTTTATGAATGATCCAGCTTCTGAAAAGTTCAGCCGTACTTTGGCCAGCTAGAATTGTTTTAATACTAAGAGTTTATTTGCAGTCTACTGTACATAATAACAAAATATATCAGGTTCTTCAAGATTAGCATAGAAATACGTTGCAGTGATATGCAAAAGAATATTACAGCCAACATCATTGTTATAATGCCATCAAAGATTTTGTGAGGCTTTTTTTTTGCGTGTGCGTGTGTGTATACAGTTATTTAAGAGGTGGACTCCTTGATTAGTAAGGATGATGTTTCGGATACTAGACAAATGATGTTCTACTTTTCCTTGATGGAATATTAACATTTTCTATCTTCTCCTAAGCTTGCTTTTTATGAACTAACTTGAAAGGAAAAGCTGATTAATTGTTTATAAAAGCTCAAGATTAATTGGCAGTTTTATACGTTGGACATAGGTTATGAAACCTACCAGTAGCTTTTAAGGTTGTAAAAAGTTGAGGTCAACTTGAGCAAAGAAAAAGAAGAAAGTGTACATTTTTTTTGGTCATGTTTATACTTATTTATATTTTATACTGTTACTTTCGTGTGACAGAGCCCTGGCACAGGCTGCCCAGGGAGGTTGTGGAGTCTCCTTCTCTGGAGAGATTCAAACCCACCTGGACGCAGCCCTGTGCAGCCTGCTCTGGGTGACCCTGCTCTGGCAGGGGGGTTGGACTAGGTGATCTCCAGAGGTCCCTTCCAACCCCTGCCATTCTGTGATTTATACATGGTCATTTAAAGAATGAGTTTTGTAATTCTCAAATACAGTTAGTGTTAGTACAGTCAGTCACTGACCAGCGAGTGACTGACAGCTGTGCATCTTTCAGTCACAGCTATGGATCATTTCCCATCTCTTCTGTTTCCTGTCATGGGGGTTCAGAACCTTCAAACAACACAGCAGCTCTTCTTAAGGAAGGAAATCCTAAAAACTGTCGTCACGGCTTGAAAACATGTACAGCGTAGATTTAATTTTTACAGGATCTAATCTATCGAGGCATCACTTAGCTGTTTGAAATGTCTGTTTGACAGAGAAAGACTCTCCATGATAATAAACAAAGGAGGATGCAAGAGAAACTACAACTTTTGGAAGCCAAGATAGAAGAACTAGAAAAAGAAAATCAGGTGTTAAATAGGTAATAAACTTTGCTTTTTCCTAGCTTGAAAAATGATATATGCCCAAGATCTGACTTACAAATATGAAGTATTTTTGAAGATATGTGACACTTAGTTTAGTAACTGGAGTCCAGTCTAACGGCACTTTCAGCACTAGAATTCTTTGAGTGGAGTCCGTTTAGGATGGGCAGCGGAGAGCTTCTAAGACAACTGCAGGGCTGTCTCTTCAGGAAGAAATAGAGGAAGAATATCTGATAGATGCAGTTGCAGGAATCCCTTCAAAAGAAGGAAGTGAAAAAGACTTCAGAACTGCAAGAGAAACAGACTTAGCATCCTCTTTGAAAGACAAACTCCTGGTTTTTTCTCTTCATGAGCACCTATGGACGGCTTGATTCAAATAATTAATTTAATGTGGCTCACTACTGTGAATGCTCTTAAAAGCTTTATTTATTCTATGTAAATGGTAATCTATAATACAGCAGATAGCTTAATATGTAGAGGGACTTTTAGACAGACATTTAGGCAGAAGAATATGCACAGGTCTTCCACCTTCCAGTTCTTCTGGTGTATAGTTTTCCTTCATTGGGATAGGAGACAGCAGAGTACTCGTGGAGCTGTATGCTTCTGTGTTGGGATAATAAAGATCTTGAGCAGTAAGAAATCTCTTACTTCCTAGGCAGAACGTTTCCTACGAAGAATATGCACGCCTCCAGAAGAGACTGAAGGACTTGCAACGTAGGCACAATGAATTCCGGAGTTTAATTCTGAATCCTAACATACCGTCACTCAATCCAGTCGGTATAACGTCATCATCTGCCTTGCCTCCCGGGCCTGAGGTGTCCTTCCCCCTCCTTCAGGTGGTGATGTATTACACGTTGTGAAAATAATGCAACAAAAGAGGGTGCTGGAACAGTCCTTCGTTACAGGCCTTGGTCTTAAGGAAGGAGTATTTGATCTTTGAACAGAGAAAGGAAACTTTGAGGAATGCTTCTAGTGATGTTCCCTTCCTCGCAGTAGGAAGGAGTTCTTGAGGGACAAGCAACGCGTTACAGAATGTAACAAACGGGCAGTTTTAACGCGGTTCTCCGTACTTTGTCCTTCTCCTGAGAGGCTTTAAATGGCTCCTTCTGGGCAAGAAATACCACGGTGGTGTTCTCACACCATGGGCAGTATTGCCACTCTTTGATTTCTTGTGTGGTCAAAGCAGTTTTACCTACTGTGGTGAGCTTCTGAGGGTGCCGATCTCTGGCTGAGGTTGACCAGGCTGACTTTACAGGTTCATGGTAACAGACCTTGGGTCTGCCTGCCTCTTCATCTGAGAGGAGGAATGCCTGCACGCATCTTTCTTGCTGATGCCTTTCATCGTGAACGTCAGAACAATACCCACAAAACATTGAGGAGTAAAATTTAACAAATAAGGATATTTTGGACTTCACCATTTTTATTTTAAAATCTTTAATTAAAGAAAATGAAATTATTGCTCATTTTGGTCCCTTGTAGGTGTGCAAAATGTAACACAGCCACTTTTTTTTTTTTTTTTAATTTCAAGGAGGAACAGCATCAAAGAGAGCTTTCCCTGCTTCGCAAGCGGTTGGAAGAGCTAGAAACCACACAGAGAAAACAGCTGCAAGATCTTAGACCATCTAGAGAGCGAGTAACGGTGGGAGCGTACAGGGACTTGGCTAGAAACAAGATCGCTGGAGAAGGCGATGCACAAAGTGAGGACTCCAAATGAAGTCTGCAAACTCTACGTGCTGTTAGTTTTCAGTAGCTTATCCTTTGTACACGCTTTGAACATTTTGCCAAAAACATGCTTGTATGTGCCTGAATAGCGTAAAATATATTCTGCATAGTTTTGTATTTATTTTTGATAGACTGTCATAAATTATCAAATATAATGGTTCAAAACAAAAGCATTGAAAAATTAACTACATTTTGGAACGTTTGTATATAAATGATGTGAAATTATTTGGAAGTCAAAACGTATGAAATAATCTCATCACATGAAACTTTAAAAAACATTTATCAAGGTTTGGGTTGTGCTGACATTTAAAATAAAAATTAAAATTACATTTTTTTGATAAATCCTTTAAAACTTACTTGATAATATCCTCTTACCCCTTCAATGTCGAAGTTACTGTATCAGTGTGGAGTTTTGCTGGGTTGCCGTTCTGATGGGTAACGGTGCTGTCATCCCCGTTTGGGTTGTCGTGTTGAAGTTCCCGTGCAGATTGAGAGGATGAAATGAAATGGAAAAAGTGCCAGAAACTTTGATTTGCTACCCTTGGCAATGTGCCTCTTGTGTTTCTATACCGGGAATAAGCAATAATTGGGGGTTTTAATATAACGTCGTAGAGATGAAGTATAACAAATTGCCTTCACATTATGAAAATGTAAGGTTGTATTTGTTGTTACTGTAATTTGTTTACTTAACTACAATAAAATTATTTATTCAAGGTTGAATGTGTTTATTTAAAATATTTTTTTCTTTTTTCCTTCATTATCAGTTTAGTAACAGAAACTGGTAAAGGATCAATTTTTTGTTTTGACTTGATAGTGAAAACTTTCCTGGAAGTGTAGGAATGATTTTATCTGGTTTTGGGGTTCTTTTGGGTTTTGATTTGGTTTTGGGTTTTTTGGGGTTTTTTGTTTGTTTTGGTTTGTTTTTTTCCAAAATACTGCAGTGAAAGTATGAGACGGCGAGATATGCAGTGTGATTTCTTTTAATAGCTTATTCGGTATTGTTATTAGACTGTAGTAACAGACAACTAAGTAACTAAATTGCATATGGTGACATTGTCGTTGATTCAGCTTTTCTCCTCAGAGGCTGCATTTTTGATTTTCCATCCAGTATGTAAGTGTAAGGATTACACTGCTCTTTCCTGGGGAGTTTGTTAGACTTCCCTGAGTGTAACTATTAGAAGCAACGGAAGGTATTTCTACTGCCTCCTGCAGGATTAATTTGGAAAAAGTAACTATCTGTGCCTGAGCCAGCTTTGCCAAATCTGTTCACAAACGCTCCCTGGGATGCAACGGCTGGAAGGAGCTCGCGCTCAGCAGCCTCGCGTCTCTGTCCCTGGCTCGGGTTAGGTGGTCCTCAGCCAGATGACGTCTGGTGTCAGGGAGCAGGGGGGCGGTTTATAGGAACCGGGGAAGCCTTGGAGGGCAGGAAACGGGTAACAGCAGGAGGAAGAATGATGGTTACCTACTGGTTTGTGGGCTCCCTTTCCTGGTCCGTCTCGGGCTCTTTGCGCAAGAGCTCATTTCCTGTCCCTGCAGCACCCTCGTGAAAGAATGGCTGTTGGGTTGTCCTTTTTAGCGTGTTTACCTTTTTAAAAGTATCATCAGCCTCAGAGCCTTAAAGCGATGATGTTGTAGCTGCATGGAGGTGTAGCGGGCACTGCGGGTTCAGCCTGTCTCTGGCCCCGGAGGTGGGAAGGCTGCCGGGAATCCCCCCAGCTCAGGGCCTCCCCCGGCCCAGGGACTCCCCCTCGGCTGCCTCCCAGCCCCGCTGCTCAGCAGCTGCCGGGTTTCAGGCGGGCACCCCTCCGCCCCCAGCATCGCCCCACGCTGCACCGTGCCTTCCTTTTTTCGTACCTCCGAAAGAGTCAGGGGAGCGGGCTGTGACACGTGGCTCTCTGCCTTGCAGCCGCGCAGGGCTGGGAGAGTGGCAGCGCTCCCAGTCTGTGGCTTGCCCGGTTCCTTGCACGACCTTGGCCCTGCTGCAAGCTGGGCTTGCTTGCTTTTAACCATTTTAAAACACACGAGTGAATCAAAATAACCTCCAAATGCACTTTATTCTAGATAAACCCATACAAACACCAACATGTATTTCTCATTTGCACTTACCATTCATTTTAAACAACAGGTTAACTTCTGTACAACAGGAATTACTTTACACATTAGTAAGATCCGACTTCAAACTAGATGACTGCAAAATAATGCTCTGTAAGCTAGTGTTAGAAAACGCGCTGTTCGCCATAGCAGTTTGCCTGTAAACGTGACCATTAGTTAAAGAGAAGTTTTTGCTTTCATTTCAGAGAACAGTTAGAATTGTTGGGTTGCCAACAGCATTAGTCAGAGGTGGTTGTTTCTGCCCGTGTAAGAGCAACGGCGAATTGCAGATACGGAAGGTGTGCCAATGTTTTGTGTGCTGACCCAAACCTACCAAAAGAGCCACAATCACTTAATTATACTTCACATCACTTTTTGTGAGATCCACTTGATGGGTTACAAAGTCCCAGCATGACTTTTTAAATGGTTTACTAACAGAGTGATGCTGTTGAAGAGACTTGAATAAAAGGCAATAATCCTATTCCAGGCTGTAGGCTGAAGCTACAGGGCCTGCTTCAACACATACTTAATCTCTAGAAATCATTAAAGCTATTGTAGCAAACAAGCAGTAGTACAAATACAGAATAGGACTGATTTTTTTTTCGTTTCCTCATCATATAAACACATACAGTGAAGTTCACAGGATCAGACCCACGCAAACAGATTATATTTTACAGCTTTTCAAGCAGAAATGATGGGGGGTGTTTTTTCTGCCTGTACAGAAGGTTACTGTTGAACAAAACGGTCACAGTTCACCCAAATGCACTGCCAGCAAAAACCTGAAGTGGCACAGAACTGCTGAGACGTCTGTCTAACTGGAAAGAGTAAACTGCTCATGCCCCTCCTTTAATATTAAATACTGTGCTTTTTAAAATTTATTTATTTGATGCTGCTTTAAAAGGTTAAGAATGATAAAAATCAAGCCCTTAGGTACAGGTATTCCAAGCTTAAGTGCTACTCAAGCCACAGTCCACTCCTTTAGGACAGAGGGCAAGATATAGTTTAGGGCTGGGGTGGGTTTTTTCCCAATTAAAATTAAACTTACCACAATATATTGTGCCAGGCAGAGAAGAACTGCTGAGAGTACTGCAACATTGTAGTGCAGTTTCCTGAACAAAGCCATACATTCCATCAAGTATAAAGTGTAAACTTAATAGCAAGTGTAAGACTTGAATTAAAAACAAACAAAAAAAAGCCATCACAGTATGAGTTGGTGGCTGCCCTCTCTGATATGCAAGAGGTACAATTTGTGCAATCACACGGTGGGAGGGGGCAGACCGGGAGGCAACGCGTTTTGTGTTTGCTTTTTTTCCACGTTAACAGGCGGCCTCGCTCCTGCCGAAGCGTGGTCAGCGTTCGCCGGCGCTGGCCGGCCACGTGCCGTGGGATTGTGCCTGGTACCAGCTTCTGGTAGCCTCTGCAACCAAAGCAGCCAGCTTTCGTACGGCTGAGCTGCAGCCGCAGGGCTCCTCCAAAGCAGAAGTGCACAGTAATAAATGTTTTGGGCGCGCCGCTGCCTGGGAGCCCCACGTAGGTGTCTCTGGCCGGTCACAGCCCCAGCACAGCCTTTCTAAACTAAACTTGGGCCATCTGTGCCGTGCACAGCCCGAGGCGCCCTCGCCGCTGCCAAGGCAGGGGACAGCTCTTCCCTCTCCTGTGGGCCACTGCGCTACGCCACTCGCCTCCAGTGGTGGGTCCCTCTGGAAACACGTGGAAATGTCTCTCTGCCTCATCAGCGCCTTACCTCAACTCTAAGGGCAGGCTGCAGCCGAAGTGCCTCCGTGGGACTGAAGCAGAGGCCACGGCACCAGAAGGTTTCAGCTCTGTAGCGGAGGGTAGGACCGTGCTGGTGTGGTAGCAGAGCCAGAGCCACGGCTGCTCCCCTGTGGCTTTGCACGGTGGCCACTGCACCAGCCTCGTCTCAGCAGCATGGTCACGCACCTGCGTTCCAGCCGGGCCAACTTTAGCCTCCAATGCAAATGTAATGGACACCCTCCTTTGAAACCCGCCAAGCCTCAAACAACACCTCAGCAGGACTAAGGCAGGCAGCTACCCCCTCCCCCCCCCCCCCCCAAGCCCCAGCTATCAGTTTCTCACACACCCTCCGAGACTACACCAGCCCTTCTGTTCTTACGTGTTACTAAACTAACCCTCTTTTGACAAAGCCTTTGTGTGGACAACCTGAAAAAAAAAAAAAAAAATGCTGGCTTTAGATTTGTGAGGCCCTTGTACACGGATGGCAAGACTGGCCGGGACTGTCAGCACTGATGCACGGGCCGATTGTGCACCTGAGTACAGGTTTGTGCGCCGAAGTGCCATCGTCAGCTGCTCCGTCACATCACAACGGTGCTCCGATGCGGTGCAGCTGCACAGAGGTTTCACGTGTGAAGCTGCTCACAAGTGTTTCACAGCTTATTTAAGGATGGAAAGGTAGAAATGTAAACACAGACTGATGCCGGTCTAGTGCCCTTCTCCAGAAGCCTACGCCCCTGCTCAGTGGTTGGCTTCACTTTGCACGTGGAATTTCTAACCTAAGGAAAAGTCCTGCCACGTGGCATTTGGACTTCAAACCTCAGGCCCACTTTTTCTGCTAAACACACTTGTCCTAAGTGTCACTTTGGTGCTGTTTTTTTTTTCGAACAGGAACCAGTGTACATTTGTGTGGAAGGAAGGAAACTGCAGCTGACCCGTATTCTGAAGCCGGAGCTCATCCTCACAGTTTGCCACGGCTGCTGAAAGGATGTGGCAAAACATCAGCTTTCTCTCTTAAAAAAAGAGCTAAGCAACTTACAAGTTCACACGGGCAACTCTGAACTTGCAGTGTGTTTTGCGCATCTCCTACGAGCTTGTTTTTAAGTAAGCAGAGAGCTTACTTTGGCAGTATTTTTGAACCAAAAGGTATGTGTGTTCAAGTACCTAAAAATGCTGGCCCTGCCAACGCTAGACTCGCTTTTGCTTTCACGTGCCCACGTTTGAATATGTAACCCTGCCCGTACTTCATTCCCAAACGCAGATATTACTTGGAATGGTCAGAGTGGAGAAGAGTGTCCAAACGTTTCAAACCCTGTACATATAGTCAGTCAAAACAGTTTTGGGAGCAGTAGCACTTATTTAAAATCCCCCACAGTGACGGTGTGAGTCTGTGCTCTGCTCAAAGCCATTTGCATTTTTTCTTTTCATCAAATAAGGCTTTTACTTGCTGGAGCTGTTTCTGGACTTCTTCAAACCCCCGTTCTCGCTCGAGTTTGCTGACAATCTGTTAACAATTAGCAAAAAAGAGAATCATTTTTTTAGCGCTTATTTTACTTGCTGTTTTTTAAAGCCTGCTTTTCTGCATTCCAACAACTACTGGCAGAAAACTCCATCTGAATGCCTGCCTATATGTAAACATTCTTTTCTGACTTTAACACTTTATTTTGGTAGTTTTCCTTTCAAGTCATGATGATTACAGGATTTGCAACACTTCCGCAAAAGAATGACAGACCCAAGCAAAAAACCCCAAACAAATCCAACACATGTTCCTCTCTTGAAGTGCGAGGCAAGGCCAGTGCTCCAGTTTTACCCTAGAGCAGATTTGCAAATGATATTTTATTTCTCTTCCTCCGCCCTATAAACCGAGGGCAATAAACTGCCTCTCTTCCTCTAACTGGCCCACTTGGCACCTGCCCAGGTGATAGGAAGGAGCATTACTGCTGTGTGAAAAAACCTCTTTGCTGGCAACTCTACAAAGCACCTGAGGTCTCAGCAAACAATGAATGAGGTTCAGCTGCTCCCAGTCAAAAGCCAGAGGGGGAAGAGCACAGGGAGGGTCTCCTTCTAAGGATGGGGAAAGTTTAGCCAGTATTAGCTTCAAAAAAGCAAAAATGGGCACAAAGATGAGAAAATATTCTGAAGTCCCTTGTGTCAACAATTTTAATGAGCTTAATAAAGTGTAGTGCCATTCCGAGTATCATCCCAAGCTTCTTTTAAGAGGCAAAGATTCGCTGCCGAACCCAGATAATTTGAGATGTTAGAGCTGCGAAGTGGTAAGCTAGCTAACAGGTGACTGAGAGCTGGATGATTACAGCAAGTGCTGATGCTGTGCTGCTGGGGATGAAAGAGAGAAAGGTCTGGTTGCTGGGAGACCCAGACAACCTGCTGGAAGTGGTAACGAGCCTTCAGGCAACACACCCCAGCTGGCTCTTATCTGCGTCCCTGGGCAGGCACACGCAGCCGCTGTTAAGGATGGCGAGCAAAATGGAGCGGAGAATCCTATCAGGCAAAGCGGAGGGCAGGGATTTTCTTACAGAGCAGCTTGGAGGTAGCCTGTGACTAAGTGCTTTCAGCTGAGAAAAGATTTCTTTTGTTAGCAATAGCAGAGACTGGAAGCTATAGCGTCTTTTCTTTAAGAGAAAGACTATTAGAGCAGAGCGTAAGAGGGCTGTGATGGGAAAGGAGCAGACACCTTTTGCTGTAAGGCTGAGCGTGCTCCGCTGAGGTGTTTGTACTGACTGTTAAATCGAGATCCCTGGCGCTAATCTCGTTTCTGAATCTCCAGGGAAATGGAGCGCATGCACAAGAGTTGTGACAGGCATTAGCAGACACTGCAAACACAGTAAAACAAGAAGCCTAGACTGTATAGGAACTTTCTCAAAGCTGCAGGGAGAATTTTATTGCTGTTATCTCTGTGAAACACAGCAGTGACAGTAAAGGTGCATTTTCAAACTTTTGGCCTGTGACCCCTGTGAGAGGTGGGGGCTCCAGCTGCTGCGGGGGCTGTGCCGCCCCGGCCCCGCACAGCTGGGCAGGAGGAGCAGCCTCGGCTGCATCAGCGAGGGGCTGTCGCTGGGGTGGGCACCCAGTCACGCACACGCCAGGCCAGCCCTTGGTTACTGTGTCAAGCCCAACTTTCAAGCCCGAGGTAGCAAGTCAACCTTAAGGGGTTAAGCAGGAATAGCAGACGTGCTTACCTCATCATAGTACTTCACTATGTATTTGTAGATTTCAGCCAAGGCCACTTTCTCATTAAATTCATTTTCATGTTTCTAAAACAGAAAACAGTTCTGGTCAGGTAGTTCTCCTTTTTAAAAAAACTTAACACGAAAGCAAATGAAGTTCCCACTTCTCAACCGTACCTTAGATTCCTGAGTTAGAAATTCTTCAACCTCTGAAGTGGTCAATGGAGGCAGATCCCTGATGGCTTTATAGTACGCTTTCACCTCCTTCTTGTAGAGTGGAATGTCCTTAGCGTAGAGAAGTTTATTTGTTGGTGCTTCCTTAAAAGAAAATATTTGAAGCCTTGTCAATTTTCACAGCACAGATTTCCTAAGGTTCCACCTCCACATAGTTAATTGCATCTAATTGTGTCTGTTCTCCGTGTGACTCATGTCTCTTTGCAGTGGTTATATGCAAGGAATCAAGGTTATGAAATAAAGATGAAGAACAGATGCAGGACCTCAGTAACAGTGCATTGTGTTTCATGACAGCTGCCGTACTATTATTTCTATTGGCATCAGGAGTGATGAACATTTGTCCCTTAGACATATTTTTCTTTCTTACTTCCTCCTCACCCCTCCCCGAACCTGAAAGATTGCGAAAGCTGAACCAAAGGGCTTGAGGCCGATACCCTATTTACATACAGGATACAGCAGTGCTGTGGAAAGTTCCCCTAGAGGAACAGGCCAGAGAGCCTTGCGAGATCCTGTGCTGGCAGAGGTTCCCCTAAAGCATTTTGGTCCCTACTACTCCTTCCGCTCAGGGGTTCGAGAGCGTGGAGAGCTGACTGTCAGGCAGGCACAGCGAAAGGGATTCCCCCCCCCCGCCCAGGGCTTCAGCAACCCAGGTCAGCACCGGCTCATAAGCTTTAGGCTCATCCGAGGAAATAAATGCTGATGTTTGTGGTAGGAGCCGAAGCCCCACCTGGAAACCATGTTTTCAGAATGTAAAAGTGGGGGCTGGTAGTTTCCTGCCACTGCTCTAGTTTAAATTCTGGGGAATAAATGACACAATCATGTGATATCTAGTCACTACTGTTTCCACTGTGTGATGAAATGATTTCAATGTTTGTTTTATAAGTGGCTAAAGAATGTTTTATGATAAAAGGCTAAAAACCATGAAGTAAATACATTTTAGTACTGAAAAGCCACAAGATGTTTACTGCCTTGCAAACCTTTATCAGGTTTCAGCATCCCTTTTCAAATGGTTAATGGGAGCTGTTGTATCGACAGTACTTCACAATGGATGTTAAGCATAGAAACCTAACAGACCATGCTCATTTGCAGTTTTTCCATCAAGTGATGCGATTAGTTTTAGTTCATGACACTTCACTCCTAAAATAAGACAAATAAGCACATTATTTGTTATTTACCTTTAGCAGATAAGCAGTTGGTTCAGATCACATAGGAAAGCAGTCCACTATTATATAAAGTTTTTTAGGCTAAAAAAATCTCTGGCCTGTTTTTCTTGGTAGCATGAGCCTGAACAAATGCTTTGGTCCAAAGAAAAGGAAAATATCCTCAGGAAAAATGAAGTATTTCTGATCACCCGAGTTCTGGACACTGTACTAAAGAGCTTTTGAATGTAAGATTTCTAGACTTGTTACTCCAGCAAATATTTTTGCATATAAAAAGGGAGCAGCTAATACATGTGAAAGGAACTGTTTCAAACTTCAGAGCTCTTTCAAGTATTCTTACAGCTCCCAGTAGCTTACTATGTGTGTTTTCTGCACATTGGTGTGTGGCAGACAAAATTTGTACTACTTATCAAATGATGTTAATACTTTTAAGACCTTTGTTTAAAAATTCTTTAAAACTTCATTAAAATATTACAATTTCCACCCTCTTCCACATATTCTACAAACACACTGCACAGAAACTAACTGCAGAGAAGACAAGCAGCAGTTAACTATAAATATGGCGTTCCAGTAGCTGTATCCATCTACTGCAGTGAATTCTTCAAAGTCTTGTGAGACAGAGCAGCAAGGAACAGAAACCCAACTTAATTAGGCCACTGACAGTTTTGCCCCTGATGTCAGCAGATCCAGGACTTCATCCCCATAATCATTATACAGCTGAAAAAGACATCGGTTAAGAAGTTAGCAAAAGACTGGAAGCGCAGCATTACCTTCCCCAGTGTCTGTTCTGCTAGAGAAAAGGCATCCATGAAAGCTTGTGCGATTACAGACAAACAGCCATCTATATGTGAAGTCTTCTTAATATCAAAGACAAATTGAGGATTCTTCAGTATGTTCACCCAGAAGCGAAGAGGAAGACTGGACAGAGAAAGAACAAGCAGCTTTAAAATTAACCACGCAGGTCGCACAACTGCTTGAAAGTGGTAGTTTAATTGCACTGCACTCATGGAAAGAAGTACATTTCTGGGCTGCTTAATCATGTTAAAAAGGGACCAGGGAACAAAGGCTACAGAGCAAACACATCAGTCAGTCACCCCTCCATCTTCAAATCATGCTCTCAACCTGCAGATACTTCTTTCTGAGCGTGAAGTCAGTATGCAGACTTAGAAGCCCTGGAAGCTATGGTGGTTCGTATCAGTATCCAATCAATATACTAAGATTACTGGGATCCACAAAGCCAAACAACATCTTCACCCAGACATGCCAAAATCTTATTCTTCCGATCACACGTGACCTGTTCCATCTTTGCAACTACATTTTCAGAGAGTGCACGCACTCCTGTGCATATCATACGGGCATACCTGTTGGTTTTCCATATATGGACCACATCAGGGTCAGTAATTTTTTTGCTCTCAGCCTGGGCATCCAGAAAGTCAAAGAAGTACTTGATGGCAACAGGTGCTTTATTGTTGGGTAAACTCCAAATGCTCTTGAAGAGCTTTTCAACAACTGAATGAATTGCAACCTGAAAAGTAAGAAAATGAATAGCGCTATTATTACACAAGAAAAGAATAGAATTTCTTGTCTCAGAGAGCTGAACGTGCTCCAGGGCAACCACACACAGAAACTAGAATATGCTTGTGGCAAACATCTAGGCCATAGGTTATTGGCAAACAAGACAGTCAATAACAAAAATGAAACTACAAATACACCACAACGAGCTGCTTTCAAATGTCACATGTCCTATCACTTCATCAACAGGAGAATTGTGGTGAACTTTGTGATAAACCATAGGTGGAAGGAATCACTCGTTGAAATTTCCTGAACAAAGACAACACCAACTCTTCGGATACTGTTGGCACCGTTGCTAAAGGCATTTGGTACTTGTGACTGGAAGTAAGAGGGAGGTGAGCAAAAGGAGTTTAACCAGTTTTCTAGGGCACTGGTCTTCATGGTGCCCTCTGAGACACATGTTGAACACATGTGCTCATCAACACTTCACAGCCAAGTGACTGTGGCGCTTGATCTAATTCTAGGATAATAGCTTCGGGTGGCACATGAAGACACTAATATTAGAGAGAAGAACTGAAAACTGGGTATTTCTGATCCAGAAGTGAAGCTATTTGGCTCACAAAAGCAAGGGCTTGGTTGCTGACAGACTCACTGCCGTCATCACAGAGTATTCATAAGTTTAGGGAAACAAAGCAAAACACTGTTTTGTGCCTTTTTTCCTCACATCTGTTCTGAAGCTCAGTTTAGCCCAATCTTCTCTCAACAAGAAGGATTTAAGTGTGTCCCAGGGCCTTGATGCGCTAGTGGCCAGTTCGTTTCATGTGGCAAACTCTGCAGTTGTGTCTGTGTGCGTGTAAGGGGGGAGAGAAAGAGGCAGAGAGAGAGAGAGAGATGGTTCCATGCGATTTCCTTTAGTGCACAGTGTATCATGGGTGGAATTTCACAGTGAAGGATATCACAGCACTGTTGTTCAGAGCACTATCCTACTTTGGAGAAAGAGATGATTAATTTAAAGACCTTTAAGAGGACTGTTTCTTAAGAGCCTGATCTTTTCTTTTGTACTTCAGTCTTCCACCATATTACTGGTTTACTCCAGCAATTCCTAAGGGCTTATGTTAGTTTCCACAGCTAATGAGAAATGACCAGTCTTCACTCTCACTTTGGGTAGTGTCCCAAATTACTTCAGATGCTATCAACAATCTAATTAAATAATGATTGATAGATTTTTAAATGCAAGAAGGCCATAATCATCATCCCTTCAGGCCTCTTGTATCACACAGCTCTCAGTGTGTGCACTGATTAATATTTTAAGTAATATGCTGTTGCAAAGAGTTTTATAACCCTTTGGAGTAAGGCAGAAACAAGATAACATTACCAGAGGGAGTGAGCAGGGCTTATTCCTAAGGAATGCACATTGTATAAATTAGGTAATTGTATTATAAATCCTAAGGACCTTGTTTTAAAAATTAATCTAGTTATTTTGGATGCTTAATTTGAGACCCTAAAAGATTATTTCATTTCATGGGCAGTATTTTGTGAAACTCAGGCCTTGGAAGTTCTCTCTAAGCTGGGCAAACTCTAGTAGAGAGTGAGGAGATATTGTTGACTGAAAGCTGTGTCTCCAGAAGGGATCAGTCTCACTCTGTGGGACTCAAAACTCACTTTCTATAAGCTCAATAACTACCTTTTTTCCTTAACCTGAGAAAAAAGGTTGTGCTTACTGAGGAGATAGAGAGTACGAGCAACAGACAATTTTAGAACTCTAGCATTAGAAAACCTGAAATGTGTCTGTCTTTGCTAATGGTCATAATCCATAGTTAGCACAGTGATTTTTATAGGCTACCTTTTTATTTAACATTTGATATACACACAGGAAGTCTGTGTAATTTCTGCTTTAATTTCTATTTCTGTTGTTCCAAACTAGCCAAGCCTAACATCAGCCCTCCCCCAAAATAAGGCCTTTACAGTTTACCTTGGTTGACAGAAGCTTTGTCAGATACATTTCTTTCACTTTGAATTTTTGCTTTCCTTTGTGACCTGCTCCTTTCACGTCTTTGTTTGCTTCGGAGTCTGGTAAAATCTGTCATGAAGAGATTAGAGAGATTACACAGATACAAATACAGCTCAGTATTAAATCTACCACTTAACAGTGTAGTGACTGAACTCACCAAATGACAGTGTTCATCCGAGTAGTCCACATCTAAACAACAGAAAGCAGAGAGCAAACAGGCGTTAATGAAACACACAGCTACAAGCTTGTGAATCCTGCTGGGCTCTGGGCTGTGCAGCGGCGTGCATGTCAGGATGCCGAGCAAGCAGGCTCAGTGTCATGCTTTCCTGCCTGCAGCGTGGGGGAAGCCTCTGCGAAATGCACAGGTCCTGGCTCACCTCCCCAGTGCCAACCTGTAGCTCGGACCACTAAGCTAGGGCATCATCATCTGCTGCTGGGGTAAAAGCTGGTAGCAAATCACAGCTCCTCTGAAAGGAGGACAACAGACAGCAGATGAGACGATTGCACTGGTTTAGTCTCCAAGAGTACTCGGTGCAGGAGGGCTGAGGTCAGGCTTGAAAGCAATGGCTGAACAGACAACCCTGTTCTTGCTGAGGGAGAGAGCAATGCCATCCCAGGGACTTGCACCTCAGGGACATCTCTCTCCTAACTTCAGATGTCCACTTTGACCGTGAGGTGAATCACATGCTAGGGGTGTCTGTTTCTCCCAAGGGGCTACAGAAACTCCACTTCCCCCAAGCCACCAGCTGGGCTGCAGCAACCTGCATCACAAGGGTAGGTGAGATGAACTGACCCCTTATAAGCACCCTTTAACTCCTGACCTGCTGTTGAGACAGATGAGTCAAAGCTTTCAGAAACACAGCCAAGAGAATAAGGAAAACTCCAAAACTGCTGGGTTTTGTATATACCTGTCTCTGGACAGTGCACCCCTATGTCTGTGATGCACAACGCCAGGCACCGGAGCCAAGCATGTTCCCTGTGTTGGTCTCACCAGTCAGCACTTTGTGTCGCCTGGGCTTCCCTGCCTTGCTTTCCTGCCTATGAGTCTGTATCTTTAAGCATTCATTTGCCAAGGACTGTAAGTCCTTCTGTCCTTCTTTCCTTTGCTTTCTTCCTTCCTCCTAGGGCCCACTGTGCCTGCCAGAGGCCCAGAGCCAGGGTATCATGGCTCTTCATTTGGCTCGGCTACATCAAAGTGCTAATTTTTCTGACCTCCTATTGACCAAGATATAACCTGTCACAGCTCAGCTCTCTGCATTCCCAGCCCGTTCTCCACAAAAGATTAAATAGGTTGCAGTTCCTTTGTTACCTGATCGGGTATTTGCCTTCTTTTTAAAGACTTTTATGGTTGCTCCATTTGAAATCTGAAAGCAAAAAAAACACCATATCATGCTGAAACAAAAGTGCCTATAATTCACAAAACCCTCAGTTTCATTTCCTCTGTTCTTAAGTCCATGGCAGCGCTGGAGCGTGCCAGCCCGCTTTGTTCTCACCACAGTGTGCACAGCTCTCAGCAGGCAGCCAGTGCTGGGCTTTCAGGCACGGGCAGCAGATGCGGTTTGTTAGCCTTACCTGGCAAGGTGGGAAGGCAGCTCTTCTGACAAACCAGCCTTTAAGACCTTTCCCTTTCTTTGATTTTTCTGGTTCAGCTCCTATTTGGACATTTTCAT
The DNA here is from genome assembly GCA_009819775.1 of Phoenicopterus ruber ruber. Classification (NCBI taxonomy): domain Eukaryota; kingdom Metazoa; phylum Chordata; class Aves; order Phoenicopteriformes; family Phoenicopteridae; genus Phoenicopterus; species Phoenicopterus ruber. Next base: position 51,741,098 of record CM020215.1, on the reverse strand, counting down.
TTTCATGTACTGCTTTGTGCTGCTTCTTGCACCCATCTTTCTACAGATATTGCCCAGGTTGAATTCCCTGGCTCCAATGCAATAGGATCTTATGGGAAGGTGAGTCAGGGAGGGCAACACAAGGATGACTTCTCTTCTGGCTCCCTTTCTTCCAGCTCAGTCCGTTCCCCCCAGGCCCTATGGAGTGGCCATGTTGAGGGTCTAGCCTGGTGCTCTCAAGAACTATTTTCAAACTGAGTAAAATATTTATGCCCCATGGACCGTAAGGCCAAGATCCATATCTAGCTACCTTGGGATTTCTAGGAAAAATCTTCCCCCCTCCTTCCCTGAACTTATAGTGCTGCCAGGATGGTAACTATTACCTTTAAAAGAAACTGGCAAGTCATGCTTTTATTGTCAAAGAGTAACTCAAAAACAGCTCCGACTGAGAACTACACCACTGCTCTGCTGTCAAATGCTGGGTCTTGCCAAGTGCTAGTGTACTTCCCTCTATAATTACAAAAACAACTAGCCAGTTCTAGGAAGGGATCTCTGCCAAAATAGTTTAAGTGTTTTTTAAACCTTGGCAGCCAGCCTGGTGTGAGAAACCAGTTTAAACATTAAGATACTCTATCAAAAGCTGTGTCTTGCACCAAAGAAATCTGCGCTTACATTTGCTCCTGTAAAGTAAATGCAATCTATTTTATAAGTATGACTTTTTGCAGGGTTTCCATTTGTCATACAGTGTTTCAGAGCTCTTTCAGACAGCACAGAGCACTTTAAAACCACACTACAAGTGAGAATATGCTCTAAGGCTAGCTTGTGAGGCAACACAAACACCCAGAGAGTCCTCCTACTTGGCCCTGAAGATAGGTAAACAGGAACAGGGCTACCCAGCAGCTTACCCCCTCCCAGAGCAGCGTGGGCAATATGCTGCCTCCACTCCCTCCCCAAGAAGCAGGAGAGCAGCTCAATGCTGAAATGTGTTGGCTCCTGTCCTGAGGGAGACAGGCAGGGCTCGGAGGGAGAACTGTGCTTCCCTCCAGGAACCAGAGGTGTTGGTGCAGTGCAGCCATGATCCAAGCCCCCACTTCGAGTTTTATTTCTGGGACAAATGATGCTTTTAGCATTGAGTGGAATACACTTTCCTTTCTTTATCATTACTGCAGCAGCCATACTTGCTGTTTCTTTCAGTGTGATCCAATTAAAAAAAAAAAAAGAGCCCTTCTTTTTGTATCCTGCTGCCTAAATCACTTTTCATGGTGGGCTGCTCCCGTGGGCACCTCAAAACATCTTTACTTTGTCAGGTGTGTTACTGAGGGGGACAAACAGGGAGAGGGGAGATCTGTTTAGATCATGCAACATGGAGTACAGCTACTTTGCAACATAGAAGATGTAGTAGTGTGGCTCTACACCTCTTCCTTGTTCTCCCTATAATCCAGTTCTTGTCAGTGAGCTCCCTGTATCACACACTCAGATTCACTCTCTGAGGCTGTGCCTGCTCCTGGAACGTGTGATGGTGCTACAGGTTGAGAAATTGGAGATCTGTGACTGGACAGCAAATCTGTAAGCGGCTCTCTAGCTCTCTTCTTGTGTGGGAAATAGGACATCATGATAATCAGCAACTTTCTTGTAAAGGCTTGTGGTTATTCTCATGCAAACAATAGTGCAGACCTCATAAATAATCACATCAGTAACCCCACTAGGAGCAAAAAATTAGAGCAAAAGGAGCACACAAGTCAGAGACACATGAAAGTCTACAGTACAGTGGATTTTTTTCCCTTCAGAAACACCACACAAAAATGCAAACATCCCCTACTTGCACATTTTAAAAATCAGTGTAGAAACTAAGCCTGCTTTTTTAAGAGTGACTGATGATTATGGGACCTTTACAGCACAACCGTTATGCTCAAGTATCTTAAAAAGATTTGACAATATTTCCCAGTTTCAAAAATCTGGTTACTTTCTAGCATTAAGGCTTGTCATAAAACTCTGGGCACTGTTGAAATGTAAGTTGGAATTCCTCATGCAGTGTGACTACCCTCACACTATGTATGCAATGTTCCCTTTTCTTGCTAACTAGACAACTTTACATTCCTTTTTGCATTAATATGCATACAAGAACATAAACTAATATGCTAATGGCTGATACGTGCCACTACGCCACTGCCTAAAATGCCACTAAGCTTCTGCCTAAAATGTACATTATTTTGTCAGCGTCAGAAAAAGTGAACTAAAATATCTAACAGAGATACCCAGCACAATTTCCATAAGGCAGCTGCTAAGCTATAATTAGTGTAGTTACAGCTTTGCAAAAACAACTGAACCTCCAACCTAACTTGCATCTGCCTGCAGAAACCTCAGATGAAAACAAGGGCTGGGACAAAGACACCCAGGGATGACAGCGACCAACTGGAGCAGACTCATTTGCCATGAGGTATGGCACCCATGAGCCATGGCATGCCATGAGCTCAGGAAGTGCAAACAGCCGCCAGGAAACATTAAGGAGCACTTGTAATAGCTGCCTGCAGTAAAGAGAGTGGGTACTATCACATCAGACAGAAACTCAAATATCTAATCACATCCAAATCTACGTTGACCTTTGCTGCATAGACTCTGACTGCAACACTGCAATGTCCTAATTTGTACAAAATCTTTAGAAGTGGAGTGGAGGGAAGTCCCACGCTAATCTACAGACGAGATTCAACAGAGGCACAGGAAGAGCTGTATTTAAGACACTGGTCAGTGACTCAGGACATCTGGGTTTGCTGCTGCCTCCCCAGCAGGTAAGGAGATCAACAAACGCCTACAGAAATCTGTAAAGTGACTCCAAATGAGCTTGCTCCAGATCTGTGCAGCTTTGTGCTGCTACAAACAGTCCTGCTAGGAGTCCTTGTTCCTGTCTGTGGATGGCACTGTACTTGCTCATGCAGACAGCAACGTGCTCAGGGCTGGCTTAGGTTTCTCAGCACCGGCTTAGGTTTCTCAGCACCGTACTGCATTGCATGACACAGACCTGCACTCATCAGCAAAACTTCTAAATAAATAAAAACTGATGATTGTGTTAAGAGCCAGACTTTCAAATTCAACAACAAGGCACGAAGAAAGCTCACTAAAAGCACTCAGCATACTAACTCCTTTTCCAAAAATCTGTAAGCATCAAAATGTGAGCTACCTTATCACCTGAGTCCCATCATCTGCTGCACATCTTACCCCAGACTCTCACCCTCTATTTTGACTGGTGTCAGCGGAAACTCCTTAGACAGGCAATGCTGCTCACTATGCTTTTGCAATGTGCTACACTCAGAAGGGCTCCACCACCAGCTGCAGCCCTGTATGCTGTTGCCATGATGGGCAGATTATTGCAGCATTGAAAAGGACTGGTTTACAGGTGCAATTGGAAGTGGAAGGGAAAAATTAGCGTACAAGCAGTGCCAGTAGATGGAAGCAGAAACAGAGAGAAAAAGGGAAGGTCGCAAGAGAAGAGCAAGCACTCATCAGTCCTTTTTATTCTGACTCTCAATGAGCTTTCACAATTATCACTACCACCTGTTCAGATAATCAAATTATGAGGTGGGAAGGGGTAAACAATTGCTCAATGTGCAACAAAAACTCAGCAGCAGAGACTAGAAAAGACTCAAGGCAATGTTCATAGTTGGAAATCAGATGCTCTTTTAACTGAAATGCTCAACTGAAGTAACAGTTTACCTGGTATGCTTGAACTAAGCAACCCTGCAACAAGCAAACCTCTGAAAAGTAACAGAAAACATGTGACTCATTGGCAAGAAAGTTGTGTCACACACTTCTTTCCTTCTGTTGACGATGCTTAGCTATCTGTTCAAGATTTTGATCAATCAAGACACTTGTGTGCAGACAGCATTTGGGAGTTGGGGAGAAACTGCTTCCGTGCTTACCTCGTAATGACCGATGGTATTCAGCTTCCTTATCCCATCCTCCAACACCTCTGAGGAACCATCAATATCTAACAATTCTCTTTGCTGCTCCTCAGACACAAGCTCTGCAGTAATGACAGCAAGAGAAAACAATTACATGCCAATGGCATTGTCACTGTACAGATGTTTGTAAAGAAAAGCAACACCCATTTATATTTGGACCAGTGGCTCCCAACTGAGCGCTGTTTCTCTCTGTCCTTGTGCTAGGTCACACGAGAGTCGTTTTGCACTCCCACACTACGGATTCCTTTCCTGAGGTGACAGCCTGCATGGCTTCCGTTACTGCAGGCTATTGGTGCTTCACTTTGTGTTGGTCAAGGCAGAGTTTTTGGAGGTGCTTTCATCTAATCTAGCTATTCTGTTGCACAAGTGTGCCCTGATGTTATGGCCACGTTGGGACTAGAAGAAAGGTTTCACAAGCCACTTCTAAGAGATCATCAAAACAAGCTGTACAAGACTGACATAATATTTGTGAAGGGTGGTCAGGCACTGGTGGTTGATATAACCATCAGATATGAGAGTAAATTATCATCACTTGCTGACATAGTGTCTGAGAAGGTGAGGAAATATCAACATCTTAGGGAGCGAGTCCCCGAGGTAACAAATGCTAACAATGTAGAGTTTGTTGGATTTCCTATTGGAGCACATAGGAAGTGGTATGGTGACAACTACAGGCTTTTATCTGACCTTGGGCTTTTGAAAACCCAACAAGAAAAGGTGGCTTGACTCATCTGCTGGAACAGCCTTATTTACCTCTGTAGATATTGTACATATCTTTGTGAGTCACATGCAAACTATTATATAAACCTAATCTGACTGTAAATAAACTGTATTTGTGGGTTCTCCTGATCAAGGGAAATGTAGGCCTGCTGGAAGGAAGGGCAGTAGGAGGGATAGTAGGTAGGGACTAAAGTACTTGGTAATCATGACGTGTCATCTTAACCGCTGACAAAATTTATCAGTTGGCTGTACTCAGGTGGACAGGCTACCTTACTGAACCCAGAAAAGGAACATATAAACTATATGTGTTCAATAAATAACGTGTTTGTTAACTGCATGCTGAAGTCCTTGCAGAAGCAAAACAGATGTAGTTCCAGTGTTCTAACTGGTAGCATAAATGATCTAGTATTTCCCTAGAAATTCCTTACAAAAGCTACGTTCTGCCTAAATGCTAAAAAAAAAAATCAAAGCCAAAGGTAGGAATTCCTAAAAAGAAAACTCCACAGACCGACCAGTGAACTCCATGCAAATGTAACACAGTGACACTCTCTTACCAAGACCAATTTCATCCAGCTGAAGACCATAGAGAAAGCCATTCTTATGAAAGAAAGCCTGAAGGCTCTTCTCCTTGGCTTGACCTATGGTGTCGCAGTCCAGAACATTAACTTGGATAGTTTGACAGGCATCTCCACTCTCATTTTCTGGGATTTTTTCAAAGATAATGTTCACTGTCTGGGGAAAGAAACACATTATTCTGACTTACAGGGAACACCTAGCATGGGAAACCTACAAACTCCTGACAGCAAACCTGAGAGATTTTCAGCGTATTTATTATTAAAGCTATTTCAAATAAAGATTATTTGAAGGAATTACAAAATGAAGCATTTAGAACTCCTCGTGTCTGAAGAATCAAAGATGTATAGCTATATATTTCCAAAAGTGTATTTTGTATTCTGCTTTTGTGCAAATCTGTTTCAGTGAATTACCAAAAAAAGACAGGAGACCAGGAAAAATTACAATGCATGTTCTAAAAAAAGCAGATCTTTTATTTAAAATGAATGCCTTAAAAGCAAAACTGTAAGCTACTAGAGATCTGATAAGGTTGCTAAGTAAGTTGTCATGGTAAGCATGATTGATTTTGAGTGGATAGGAAGCAGTGTTAAAAGGCGTATTTACACCAGCAGATTATGCCGCGTACCTTACATCATACAAAAAAATGCACCTCCCCTGGAGACGTCAGTGTCTGTCTGCCTACAGCCATGTCTCTAGAGGCAGCAGACACAGGGCTACTGCAGAAGCAGTGGAAAGGGAAAGCACATTGCAGCAGACAGAACCCAAAGTGGTCCAGATCTGCACAGAAAAGTATGATTTATTCTATTAGTTATTACTCCAGGTGAAACACCCACACACCTACCCAGTTACAACACCCCTGCCCTTTAGCTCACAGCTACTCTTAGCTGGGACACAACTCATCTGCAAGGCTGCACACAAGGTGAGTATGGGCTAGAGGGAGGTGCCAATGAGACTGGGTGACCATCTCCAGGGAACGTTTTTAGTCAGCTCGTATTTCTGATCAGGTCAGGCAGATCAACTGCTTCCAAAAGGCAGGAAAAAGGGATGAGCACAGGATTGCTAATGCCAAGTGATAATAGCACTCATTTCCAGTGCCGCAGCCTGCTCCTTGCAGAGACATCACTGTTCAGCTACATGGATACAGACGTTCTGCTGCAGATGTCTTGGGACAGAATTAAAACAAGTGTTTTAGGTGCCAGCACTTGACTGCAAGTGGCATAGGAAAATCTACATACTCAAACTGTTCTGGCTGTTGGACATTTCTGGTAGGTCTTTTGACTGAAATGTGAGCACTGCAGGTGTGGTTCAGTGAAGGAGTGATTGTTAAAAGAGGAAGCAACTAAATTTTTTTTTTTCCCCTGATGTCATGTGAAGGAAAAAACTTCTGTCCAGGCTGCTGCAGGGACAACCTTTCTCTCTTCTTAGAAAAATAGGTAGTTACTAATAGTTGTAGAATGCTATTTTCTGCTTTATTACCCAGCAAGAGTGAAAATTATGACACACTGGTGGTGAAAAAAAGTACTCTAATGAGACACAAATTAACTTTACTGTTTCTAGAGAAGCAAAAGGAGTATTAAAAACAGGGTTGCAAAACTATGAAGATTAGGATTTAACAAAGACTAGGATGTAACTGAAGTAACAGAATAACTTAATCAGGACACCAAGATGTTTAATTGTGAGGAAAATGAGTCCACAGAAAGGAAAGACAGAATGGAAGAGGAGGAGATGCGGGAACGGTGCCTGCAGAAGGAGAAGCAGACTGGATGCCATGCCTCGGGTTGGGATTTCATGCAGAAAATTAGTAAAAAATATATTGGCACAGGAATGAGGGAGTCATGCTTGGTTAGGCCCACAGACCAACTGAACAGACAACAGTCCTGTCCTTGACTTTGACTGCTCTGAGGTCATGGTCTTGTAGGATAAAAATGTGGACAGCGACTAACTGTATTTTGTCTTTGGAAAACTCATTTTAATCAAAGTCTTTGTCTCTTCTAGTCTCCAAACTGATCTTTCAGGAGTAGTTACTCATTCTAACTGATACTGATTTGTCTTTACATCCTTGGAAGCATTCCTTCCTTCAGTTGATCCTTTCCTCCTAACACTATTCCTACACTGCAATATTCATGTTCCTACTTCTCCTTCATTTCCTCTTCCTTTCAGACTGTCAAGAGAAACTGTCTTTTTCTGCGCCGCATTTCCTTTTCAGCACATGCTCTCACACAGATTGCACATAAATGTGCAGCCTCTTCAGTTATTAGCATGCGAGAGTCCTCCCATCCCCGCTCAACTCATTGTAGGATGACAGGACTGTAAAAAGACAGTAGTAGTCCTTTATGTAGGTGGAATACGAGTAATTTATGGACTCCTTAATTGAAAGTATCCACAATGTGAGGATAATAACAACACTTTACAACTCAAAGAAGTGGCTGGATGGGAAGAAATATTTAAATGCATAAAACTCTTGAAACCAAGACAGCCAGACAGTTTTGCTGATATGATTTCCTGCAGAAGTTAATCTTAAGTGATGAAGCAATTGATGGGGAGCTAGGAAAGCCAATTATTATTATGTCTTCCCTCTGTAGCTGAAGTTTTCATAAATCAGATTCAACCTGTCTGACAGCACAATCCCTGGCTTTAGAAGCCATTAATCAGAAGCTGACAGTCACGATCACTGCATTTAGACACAAAGTGTAGAACTGGAAAAAGAATCAGAAATGACTGTAAAATTATGAAAGGCCCTTTATGATCAGCTCTGAAGGTCAGGAAACATTCAAGAGAAATCACAGGAGGACACATTGAAGTCACAAGGAAACATCATCAGGCCCTTTTCTAAGCCCTCTCACTTTGCAAAGGAAACAAAAATACAAGTTAATTTAGGGAAAGATTCAGGAGGAAATTACAGGACATGTGGTTCAACCTAGTAATATCTAGACTTGAGACTTCATGCACTAGAAATTAGCGGTTAGCAACACAAAGTCACAGTGCTCTTCAGCAAAGGCTTAACACAGGTTGCAAGAATTGTTAAAGGCTACTTAAGGAGAACAAGGCAAGTGTCTGCAACTACTTGTATGGGAACTACCTTGGAACCTAGCTAAAAGACAGGAACAGATTTTAAAAACATTTTTCACTCATGCAGTGACAGTAATAATGACATTTGAAGACAATGTTTACAGATGGTTTTTCAGATTTGTAGTTTTCTTGAAAATTAATTTCAAGCATGCATTATTTAGTAAAGCTATTAATAACCACAGCAGATAATAAATGAGATGTGGTCTAATAAAAAAATGTGATAATACCATATTTTCTTAGAAGCAAAGAAAAATCATATGGGGTAGTCAAGGGCTCTTATTCATTACCCTATTCTCTATTCAGCAATGCGTCTGAACAAAGCATATTTCCATTTATCAGACAGACTGAAAAAACAAGAAAAACTTTTGACTGGTAAAAGTTAGAGAATCATGTAAAGGAGACAGCACCAGGATGTACAGCACAATGAAATTGCCTTAAACCTACTCCCCTGTCTCCCAGACTACGAAATACAATAAACAGGACAAATCAGATTGGTTATATGATCCTTCTGTAGCAGCCAGAACAGTTACCATGAAGAGATTATAGAACAGCTAACAAATTGGCATAGAAAATGTTACAGGAGTTAAATTTAGGCTAGATGGGCACTATGCAAAGCAAGGGTTGTACTCTCAATGCTACAGTATGGTACCCAATCTGTATCTAATTTAGAAGACTCTCCTGTAGCCAACATCTGCACTGCTTGCTTCCCAGCGAGGGCTGTTGCGTCCTTTTCTGCTGACGAAAATCCCCATATGTCACATGCTTTTAATAGCTTCCTTCTCTCTCACAAAGTGTGCCTAATAATATCACAACCGTGGCGTCTTATTAGGAAATCGGGTTCCCTGTCTCTGCCTCACTCCCTTACAGCCCTCCCACTTCTTTTAACACCCTTCTTTTAACTTGTAAAGCAGTTGAACACTTTAAACAACCTTCCACCACATGGCTTTGCTTCACTTTCAATAAAAGGCTGTTGGCTGAACAGGTGAATCAGATCATTTCTTCCCATCTAAAAATGCAAACTCATTTCAGCAAAGAATTCAACAGCTCAAATCCCTTTTTTAAAATAAGCAGTGACTATTCAAAAGAAGTTTGTAGCTCTTAAATGCCTGAGCACCAAGTCTACCCTGGTTTTCCACAGGAAAACTTCTCCCATGCCACGCTCCCACTGTGTAGCTTTTCTATGTAAAATGGAACACTTCAGTGAAATGCTAACACTCAGCTGTGCACCGTGCTTCTTCATCAGTCATTTAGCAAATTATCCACCGAGGGGTGCAGCTGCTTGTCTGCCTGCGAGAAAGCAAGCTTGCTTCCTCAGCCCGCAGAAAGGTTCCACGACACATCCAAGTCTCTTTCAAGGCAGTTTTATTTCTCAATACTCAAATATAAGCACAGCGTGAGACCACACAGCTCCTCAGCTCATACTGGACCAGTGCTTTTAGAAGCATCTTTCCCTCAATTCCTTTCCTTGAGTACTTACTTCAGCAGCCCATCTCTCTTCAATATCTGACCCTTTCTAGCAGAGAGGGGTAACAGTAGGGGACTGGCTGGTCCCAGGGTTGGTAGCCTTTTTAAAAAAGGCATTGGGCCCAGCTAAGAGACAGCTCTAATACAATGCAAACCCAACATGTTTCTTAGTTCTCTTTTTTTTGGTTACAAATGGCCTGAATTTTAGAAAGTATCTCCTGTCCTTCCTTCTTTCTCTATGCCTAGCACTTCTTCCTTCTCCTGCCCCAAGAGTTTATCTGCATAGTGATGTGTTTAGGAGAAGACCTGTGGAGCTCCCCCTGATTTTTAGGAGCCTGTCTGTATCCTGATTTTATTAGTTTGGAACCGAAGTCCCAATCCTGAAAGGAGAGATTGACATGCAGAGTGCCTACACCCTTGTTTGTGCCCTGCCACTGATTTGAGAGTTGAACTCCCTACCAGATGCATCCCTGCATCTTGAAGTGCCTATATACCTTAAAAATCTGGACACTGAGTGTCTGCAGATGTGCCTCAGTGTCTTTCTATCACCCTCTTTTTGGCTGTGTTTTTATACTTTGCTCTGGACAGGTAGGTTTTAATGTACTGCTATTGTGGGGCCATGGAAAGGGGCAAAATAAAATACCAACAAAATACTGCAGGACTCAGAACATAACTGCAGTGAGCAAATGTGCATATCCATTTGAAAATTCAGCTCAGAATTCATTCCATTTAGAAAACAAAACCTGCAATCCTTTAGGCAGAAATTTTCTTCCAAAGAAAGGAGAAAATACTTGGTCCCTGTCTACGCTCACAGGTCCTGCATGTCATTGCAGTGCATGTGAAGTGGTGTTAGTGAGGGAAGAAAAGCTGACTCCTTCCACTACAGCATCCTGTTAAATGCTATTCTTGAAGAGAAAGCATGCACAGCGGGCCTGCTTCCCCAGCCCAGAAAGCCTCACTGTTCCACCTAAATCTCCTTCACAGCAGTTTTAGTTTCCAGCATAAGTCTTAGACAAAACACCAAACAAAACTGTTTCCCTGTCCAGCCAGAGCTAGAGTCCTTGGGCTCCATCTCTGTAATTTTACTGCAGGACCCTCTCTCCTTTTCTGACAGTTTTAAAGGGAACATTCAGCCACCTCTAAACTAAGTCCAACAAACTGCTGGACCTTAGCAGAAAAGCTGACTTAAATGTATAACAGCATCATTATGTCCTATTTAAAAGCAGGAATACAAAGTACAAAGGCAGCAAACAATGCTCGAGAAAGGCTATCTGCTCTCTCACTTCCTCATCCATTCACAGCCAGCCTTCCCCACTAATACAGAGTCCTTCAGACCACTTCCCCTCTCTCCTCTTCACTGCAGGCTGCCCACAAGACCCTATCAGCGACTGCATGCATAGAAGTAACACTAGGAAAAGTATTTAAGGCAGTGTTGAGCAGTTTCAGAGTCAGCTATCCCCCAAGGTGCTCTCAATTTGAATTTGTGCTATAAATAAGAAAAGTCAATCAATTCCACAGGACCAGATGTTCCTGTGCAGTCTACTAGTAACAGCCATATTGAGCGTGCTTTAAAATTGTTGCTCTGCCTAACTACTGGGTTTTGTATCCTACGGCTACATATTTAAACTTACCCTTATATATATTTAAACTTACCCTGGATCCCAAATGCATGCCAGAATGCAGCGCACAAACAAGGAAACCAAAGATACGGTATTACACGTTTAATTTTTAGTCACAAACTTCCTTTCCAGATGCACACTGTGGTAACTTAGCTTGAAGTACCTTCAAATGAAGCTTTCAACAACAGCTTTGTAAACAGCTGTAAGAAGATTTGACTACAAATTTGTAAGTCCAAGAGCTTTCAGCAGAAAATGACAATTCAGAAATGCTTCACAGAAAGGTTGTGATTTCAGTGAGCTTCCTACATGACCCAGTGAGCTAAGTCCAACAGACTGCTGACCAGCCAAAATTTCCAGGGTCATGTAGTCTACTCCAGCATGTGGCATCTTAGGACCTCCAGGTTCTTGCTGCAAAAAAGGAAGATGGGCAGATCTGGAAGCCCCAGCCCTACCTAAGGCTCAGGATATGGGATCTCAAAAGGCCTGAATTCTCCTCCAAAGCCACCAGCACTTGCAGTGTCCCTGCCATGGCAGTTGCTGCCCTGGCAGTTTCTGCTCCCAAATGCTGAAGCCCACTATTCAGTCGCATTTCTCATACTCCTAAGTATGTCTGGTAACTCCGATAGGAAGCCAGGAGTTAAGAAGCAAGGAAGCTATGGAAATGACTGTAAATGCAGATTTTTAAGTTCTCATACTCAAAATCATTTGGAAATTCTGGGAAAAAAAGTACTCTGGTTATTCTGAAAACCTTTTTCAGACCTCCTACTCAAAAAGTCACAATTTCTACATGCTCTGAAGTGCAATAATCCTTGCTGTCCCTTCTCCTCTCAGTTTCAGAATGACAATCAGTAAAGGAATTCCAGCTTTCAAAGAACTCTGGCTGTAACTGTAAAATAGGAAGCACTTTGTAGTTACTTTGAGAAAGGCAAGAAATCCATGGTAAAGTTCAGAAGCTTAGCTAGGCTTCCCAGATACTTTGTTTTTAACCAAGCAACTAATTAAAATCCACCACAGTATAACCTTGCTAATTTGGAGCTAATTTGGAGCTAATAACATGGAAACCCACAGCAAATTATTGCTGCCTGAAGATTAGCCACAAGGAAACACAATAGAAAAATAAAACCTCTGCATTCCATTCTTTCATTCATTGGAAAAGTGTAATTTAGTTTAAAGTCTAAGCATATGTTTATATTTTTGTAGTACATTTTAAAATAAGAAGGAATTTTAATACCCCGAGACTTCATTAAACCTAACCTTTGGCGATTAAGGCATGCTGTGAAGCGAGGAGTGAGTGCTATTTGTGAAATGCATATTGGTGAAATACCAGCTAGTTAAACTCTATTGCATTTTGAAACTTTGTCAGCAATAACAATTTCATTATCTGGGTACTTAACCATCACCTTAGCGGCTAAGAGCCTTAATTTAGCTTCCCAGAAAAAGAGAAAACATTGTAGTTGTCCGTGTTTGGAGGGAACACAAACTGGCAAACATACCACTGTTTTGAATTCAGACACTTGCCACAGCAGCCAGTCTTCGTTAAGCGTGTACAGGGCTTTGCAAGTTATCGCGTCAACGGGTCCTTTGTTTATCCTCTGATTGAGGGTTGTCACTAGCAAATAGAAAGGTTCACCAATTGTCTCCTAGGACATGAAACAAACGCAAGGAACATGTTTATTTTTGTAATCACTAAACAGGCATGAATAACTAGAAGAAAATCAAGTGTAACAAACTGAGTTATTTCCTTTTAACTAACTTGTTATCTTGCAATTAGAAAAGAAAATCCTTCTGAGCAGATTCATCTAGTTATTTGTTTAACCTCCATCCTTTGCTTTTTGGTGTGAAAGCCTCATGCAAATAGCAAGGGACATCTGGAGTGTGTGGCAAGATAGCTCAGAGCCCCTTGCTGTGCATAAGCACACTACAGATAAGCTGCTCCTACTCCACCTGGCAGATGCTTCCTAGTTCCACCAAAGAGCAGGTGGGGGATGAGACGTGCACGTGTTCACACGCATACTTCAGCTATTTCTTACTTTTTCAGTTTTGTGAGAAAACAAGCTAACAACTAGTTTGCTTTTGAACTGGTGTCTCCCCTTGTTGTCCCTGAAAAAAAGCCTTGGGAGCAAGGTGGTGGGACATACATTAGTGTATCATTGAAAGAGGGAATGAAATTGGGTCTTCCCTCTCCTGCCTGAACCCCAGGCTTCAGGCAAGCACCCGAGAAAGGAAGGATGGATTTTTGTTTCCACGTGACACCATTCCTGCAGCCTGACTAAGGCTTCTCACTAGCACTGTAAAGACGACTGGTGTATCGAGAACAGATCTCTGGCAGGTCCTTGGCTCTCTCCTGGGGTTTCAGGAAACTGGCACAAGCTGCTGAGCCTCAAATGGTTCTGCTGTTGTATTAATGGCAAGCACAAGGACTGATATGAGTGATACCAACAGTGCGATATCATCACACTGGTAAGAGAGACAGGAAGCATAACAAAGCACTGAAACCAAGAATGAAATGCTACCAAGTGGGCTAAAATAAACAAACAGTAAAATGGAAGAAAATGCTTATTTTGTTCCCACTCGAAGTCATTTAGTTCTTGAAATCTGCAATGCTCTTTGGAGGTTAAAATGTTCGGAAAGAAGTTAGTTTTCCAAAAGATGGTATTCCTTAAATCTCCATTCCGTGGTAGCTTTCCAACAGCTTGCACAGAAAAGTACAGCTGCATTTTAACGAGTGTGTCAGTCTTCTAGTATGATCACAATACATCTCATGGAAATAATGTCTGACATGAGAAAAGGATATGCTAGAGTTGCAAAATTACCCAAATCCCAGCCAAATAAATGACATAATCATTGCTTACAGATGTGCTCTTTTCCTACATCCCCTTGATGACAGCTAGCTAAGTCACCTAAACTAGAAGAGTGCACATTAATAATGTTAGAAGTTAGATTGAATGCTTTAAACTGATTCCTCTAACAATTCTTATGGAAGAAATCAGTTAAAAAAATTATTTGCATATCTTACGTAGTGAAAAGATGTACACGTACCCGGAGAAATCCAGAAAGGCAGACAGACATCCAGTTTGTCAGTAATTTTTCCACCACAGATTCCGTTCGTCTGAGCAGGAGCTTAGGCTGTACGTTGCTTGATTGCTCCATCAAGTCCTTTGTCAACACTTCCAAAATATGGGTTAGATAAACTAGCTTAGTTTGTAGTGCAATAGTCAAGAAGGATGCAAACAAGCACCTGGTAAAAAAAAAAAGAAAAAAAGAAAAAAAAAAAGAATGCTGTAATATTTGAATTTCTCTTTCCAGTCATCTTTAATAAATGAAACACACTTCAGTGCAGTTCATATCCTAAGTTTTCCCTCCTCAGGCACAGAAACTGTCCACTGATGTCTACAAAAATATAAAAAATGCAAGTCCATCTGCTCTTGTGATTATTTTTTAAACACAGAATTTGTGTCTCTAAATTTAATTCTGCAGAACAACACCTGCTTCAGTGACAGAACATTTCTAAACTGTAGAGCTGTTGATCTAACTGCAGGAAGTGTTTACAGTTTTGAAGTGAGTTTTCCTGCTCCTTTGCCTCTTTGTTTACACGTACAAACATTCTGATTTCTCTTTAATGGCTTGTTTTAATGGCAATGCTTTTTCCTCCTCAGTGCGTGCAGATGGAGAAGATGGAAAAATGCTCTGGAGTAATGCAAGCTTGTTTTGCAAGAAGCAGAAATTACATTTGTGTAACAATCCATGCTGTTTTTTCCTGCTAATTCTTTGTCTTGAAGATGATAAGCATATTCATACTATACCTGTCTTTCACAGAGAAATTTTTCTGCTTTTCAAGGGTGTGAATGAGAGTAACAAGAAAGTTCTTGTTACAAATTAAAGCATGCAACATGTTGAAGCTTTCATCCTTGCTCGTTTGGTCTCTGCTCTGGAATAGTTAAACAAAAATAAGCAAACTGTAGTTTGGCTATGATGGATTCTTAATGCTCAGAAAAATGGTAAGCAACATATGAGATAAGATCCTGGCCTCATTCAAATCAGTGGGAATTTTGCGTTTATTTCATGGGTCTCAGGATTTTACCAAAGATGCATTTGGGTTTGTGTACAACACTGAGCACACACATGCAGAGCATACATTTTCTGTCACATACACAAAGTAACGCCAATAGTTAAGTTTGCCTGTCATTTCCCATGACTAGATTCTGTTTATTTTATTTAAATAAGTCGTAATATACATTAGGTAACAGCATCTTACATATCAAATTCGTTTTATATATAAATCCATGTAACCCTCCTCATGGGGGAAAGGGAACATATTGAAAATGCAATATCTGATGTGTTGTAGGACAACACTGAGATAAGGGATACAATCACTCTTGAAAAAATATTTATTAGTTAAGGCATATCACACTACATCAACTTACCTGTGGCATGTCTTCACTGAAGATGGATGCAAAGCCTCCTGACTAAAATATAAGACAGGTGATATTTATCATTCTTGCGTATATCAAAAGTTTCTAACGCATGTACGTTAAACATGCCAAGCATGTTCCTGATGGCATACAACTTGAAATAAAACAATGGAAATGCTGGCTTCTAATGTCGCTACAATATAAAACCTCTACACAATAACTTCTGCAAAGGTGCTGCCAAGGCTCACTGAAAAGCGAACTCTCAAAGACAACCTGGCATTGACTTCAGCGTTACTGTGTGTGTTACTCCATGCTGCTGAGCTGCACTAGCACAGCAGTCAACTAGCGGTCTGCAGGAAAAGCTGTTTATCACCCTCATCTGCAAACATGCTGGTGTGCAAGGGGTGCTGCAGGCTGCGTCCTTCTTGGACGGCAATGATAGCCGTTGGTACAGGGGGGTTCTGTAACAGAGTGACACTTGAGTTCATCTGACGCCATTCATTTCAAGGCACTTCATGAATGTTCACTAATGAACTCTCCAGGAGGTCCATGCTGTCAGTCTCCAGAGAGGCACAGGTGCCACCACACATCCAGTTCTAGCGAAAGCTCTCACAACAAAGGGAAGCCCCCAGCTCTCAAATACCTTGTCAATGCCTCTTGTCTGACTCTTACAGCCTGTAAGGTCCCAACACAGCTGCATGTTCCCAAACCAGCGCCCTTGAGCAACAAATTCACACTAGTAATATTTACTGTATTTTACTAGTAATATTTACTGCTTTATCTGTGATGCTGGCAGCCCCTAGTTCCCTTACAGAATCACAGAATCACAATGGTTTGGGTTGGAAGGGACATGAAGGATCATCTAGTCCAATCCCCTGCTACAGGCAAGGACATCTCTCACTAGATCAGGTTGCACAAAGTCTCGTCCAACCTGACCTTGAACACTTCCAGGGATGGGGCATCCACAACTTCTCTAGGCAACCTGGTCCAATGTCTCACCACCCTCACTGTACAGAATTTCTTCCTTATGTCCAGTCTAAATCTACACTCTCTCAGTTTAAAACCATTGTCCCTCGTCCTGTCACTACAAGCCCTGGTAAAAAGTCTCTTCTCTCCATCTTTTTTATAAGCCTCCTTTGTATATTGAAAGGCTGCAAGAAGCTCTCCCCGGAGCCTTCTCTTCTCCAGGCTGAACAACCCCAACTCTCCCAGCCTTTCTTCATTGGAGAGGTGTTTCAGCCCTCTCACCATTTTCATGGCCCTCCTCTGGACCCGTTCTAACAGGTCCATGTGTTTCTTGTACTGGGGACCCCAGACCTGGAGGCAGCACTCCAGGTGGAGTCTCATGAGAGCAGAGTAGAGGGGAAGAATCACCTCCCTCGACCTGCTGGCCACGCTGCTTTTGATGCAGCCCAGGATATGGTTGGCCTTCTGGGCTGTGAGCGCACATTGCTGGCTCATGTCCAATTTTTCATTTACATATCTAATTTTTCATCCCTCCCTTTCCTCATGCCTCCTGTTGTCTTCTCCCCTGCCATCCTCTTCTTCCTCTTCCTCCACTGGCTATTCTGATTTTTTCAGAACTTCTTCAGCACCCCTAACACCACCTACCAATAAAACACATACACACAGAGTGAAACAACCAGAACCACATTTAAGGTTAAAAATGCTTGTGAACAGGGAACAAGTACGGTGGCATTGAACCAAACAATGTGGGAAATGGAGGGAAAACAGAAATAATAATCCAAATTTAAAAAGTAAAGCAAAAATCAGGCTGAACATAAGGAATATTTTCAGAATAGATGTTATATCCATTTAACATCTACAAGCGTTAAGCACAAACCAAAAGCTATCACGCCAGATTACATATAGAAAATTGAAGCAGTGGGAAGCTAGAAGCTCAAAATGAAGATGGGGTCCATCACTCTTAATTTTAGGTATCTGACTGCCTCTTTAAGCAACTCATCCCATCCTGAGACAGATGTCTCAGGCAAGTGGGATGAATCACCTCCTTGTGCTGCCTTGTCTCTGCACTCACTACAGAAGATGCTCAGTGAACAGCTTTGATGTTCGTGTTTAAACAGCTTAGATTAGATGAGGCAAAGCCCATTGAACACACTGGGAGGCAGAAAGAGTACAATACGGACATCGTTCAAACACATGAGGTTAGTGAGGGAAGTGGTGGTTTGTCACTTCGACCCTTCTGTCAACCCTTCTGACACTCGCTTGCAATCGACTACCCCATTGTCTTTTTTGTTCATCTGTAATATTTGTTTAGTAGAGCACTGCTTTTCCACCACATTCCTACAGCACAAGGCATGTTTGGACACTCCCACAAGGTAAACGATAAGTACTTAGCAGGAAAAACTGGTACACAATACATTAAATAACTTGCCTGACATCGTATATCTGTAGAGAGCTAATAGTGGCAAGTTTACCTTCATGGTATCAGTATTTCAAAATGAGACAAAAACTAATTGGAATCATTTCCAGGATGCGCAGTGGCATGAGATTTGCCAAGGAGCAAAACAGGCAAAAAAGCTCTGACCTCATATAATGCAACAGAGTGGCACATTCTGTGCCTTTTCTTCTTTCCTTTTATTTGCATAAAGCAAAGCATTTCCACCCAGACAGCTTCTACAGATTGTTACTGTTTTGACAAGGGACTATCACTAGGAAAAGACATATTCCTAAAAATAAAAACACTATTTTAATGCTAATATGCCTGGCAACAAAACAAACTGAAAGGAAAGAGATGCAGAAAGTAAGTTTTCCTTGGTCCCTTTTCTTCAAACCTCCTAGTGACCCCATACAAACTAGACTGGGGGCATCACAACAGTACCAAAAGAGATATTCCCAGTTTCCTTTGGTGTGAGAACTGGACTCAAAGTGTACAAAGATCATGCATATGTAATTGTTAAATATTATTCTGCCTTAGTATCTAGTATTTGGTGTTGTACAAAAAAAGGCCCTGATTCTGCACGTGTTTATCACAATGAGCTGTTAGTGAGCTCACACATGGCAATAAAGTGAAGCAGTGTACAGATAAGACTGAAGGACTGGGCTGCAGCAGTGATGAGTAACACATGAAGACTAGTAGATCATTTGCATACATACCAGCTGTAACCTAAAACACCACAGCACTAAACAAGGGTTTCTACTCATTGGTGTCAGTTACACAGAAAACTATCACCAGCCGAGATCAGGGCGTCTGCCAATTAGTAAATGCCAGTAAGCACTGGTTAACATCATGATATAATTTTGAAAGCTGTGGCAAATGCCTTATCAGCATCGTAATGTGCTACATGTGCAAAAAAATAGCATGAGAAGTAAAACATTCAAGAGAAGGCCCCTTTGGTCCTCTGATGCGCTGGCACAAACTGCTCCAAAGAACAATGAGAATATCCACCTCTAAACTGGACAGCACTTAAGTACTTAGGTAATTTTTAAGCATTTGACCTGCCCTCCTTTGAATCAAGGTCTTACCATTTCTGTCAGCAGCTTGGAGTAGAAAGTCAGCACGACCTTAGAGCCATTTCCTCATCCCGCAAGTCTAATTAGGAAGTGTCATGATGTTAGCTAGCATGTTAGCTAGCCTGACTGTTACTTTAATTAGCTACAGCATGGAAAGTGAAAGCATGAGAACAAAAAAAAGCAATGGATAAATTATAGCTTAGTTAGGATGGCCTGAAAGGCAAGCAGCTTAGTGAGGCTGGGCAAAAAGAAATGGATGCACACACAACCCTTGAAAATTCAACAACGGTGCTTTATCTACAGCATTTAGGCTTGGTTAAATACAGAGATGTACAGCCTTAAGTGTTCTTTGGTAATTCTTGATTTAAGAAAAGTTTCTTGTGAAAACAATGTGTGATTACTGTGTAGTATTTACTTTAGTTATTTGATCCTGATCTTCCTAGCTTTTTCATTATTAGTTAAGGCTGACAACTGAAAGACTTGCAAGTATTTACCTCTGGAAAGAAAGTTCTAAGAGCAAAGTGTTTGTAGTCAAGGAAGGGAACGGTTCCAAAACTATCCACCACGTCTAATTCATCCATCTGCAGCTCAGCAAATCCTGAAAAAGCACACCCGCCCCGCCACGAGAGTTAGTTTAGCTGACACAAAATCATCTTCACAATTATAACTTGGCCCAAATAGATGTTTCTTAAAAAAGTTTTCAGGCAAGAGGGGTTGTTTTTCTAGCTGAAGCTCTTATGAGCAGGAAAGTATCAACCCATTTTTTTTTACTTTTGTTGAAAGAAGTATTACATGCAATCCTATTAGCTCAGTGCTATCTGCTACTGCAGTGCACACCAACATTAAAGAGGAACTCTAATACAATACAAAAATATTCTAACAGCTATAAAATTAAAAGGTTTACACAATGTAAGCTTCTTGACAGTTTCAGTCCAGAAATTATATTGTACTTAAGCTCTATAAAGCTCTTTAGACCTACCCTCGCGTATTTCTTTCCGAATCTCGTATTCCAGCAGTTCAAGTTGCTGACTCTGTTTACGAGTTAACTCTTTGGATTTGTATCTAGTAACTATGAATGCCACTAAAAAGGAAGAAAAAAAGATTATGAGTACAGAAATTGCAGAACAGACAACTCCTATACAAGACATATTTTAATACTGTTTTAAGAAACCGAAAGATTAATATATGCTTGTACTCTTCAGGAGGATTACTGGTTTTACTGTTGTCAGTGTGTCCCAGTCATCTGGATCTAAACCCCAATGTTTAACAAAAACCATTCCTTGTAACAAGGTCTTCGAATTGTCAATCCGACTTTATTTGAAAGTACAGCACACCCTGCTATGTACAGCCTGCACAGGGAGACACAGAATCTAAACCAACTGCTTCTACTACTAGCAACCTACTTAAAGTAGCTCTGATTAAACAGGAAAAACAGTTGTTTTGAACAGAAAATCCAGTTCCAAATTGTTAACTTCTCTAAAGCTTATTTTGAGAGAGAAAAGGCACGAGATGTGGTTCCTGTAAAGGTAATGCACTTTTTAAAAAGAAACCCAACCAAACAAAAGAAGAACAAATCCCCAAGCTTACTACAATAAACGGAAATTTATCAAATATATAACCAGGGCAAAACATTTAGTAAAAAGGAGTGACAAAAAGAGGAGGGGATAACTATTTACCCCCCTCAATTTAGTAATGACCTACAAATTCATGAATGGTCCAAATGAGACTGAGCAGAAACACCACAAACACTGCCTGAGGATAAGCGGTTTGTTAGGGAACATCTGCCCCAGGGATGGGAGGGGAGCCCAGCTCCGACAGCTTGGTAGTGATGGGTTAACGGTTGGACTCAATGATCTTAAAGGTCTCTTCCAACCTAAACGATTCCATGATTCTAAGTTGTGACACAAGGATGTCAGTCCTATGTCTTGCCTCATTAAATGATGGCAAGTAATCCCAGCAGAACAGCCAAAAGTACTGTCTTGTAACGCACTGTAGTCTGACAAGATGGACTTCACCACCAGCCCAGAGTTAACTTTGTCCACTCTTACTTGGAACAGGGGAAAACACCAGACTGTTTGTGACAGTCCCAAACACGTATGTGTGTGTGTATGTGTGTTTATGTGTCATGATTATACCCTTCAGCAAATCAAAAACTGAAAACACATTATTGTACTTACCTATAATGACACCCACTACAACAGGTAGCAAAATAAGAACATATAAATATATGTGTGATGATGTTGGTTTGACTTCATGCTCAAAATTTCCTAATTTGACCTGGAGAAAAATAATGTCTGCGTTAATAGAGGACAGGTATTATATCAGTGCTTAAAATGACATTTAATGTATTAAAAATATATATATATATATTTGAGGTACATGAAGGACCGTGGTTCTCCAGATTATTGGGAAGATAGCAGCAATTTGGGAAAACATATGTGAACCAACACAAACTTAACTTTTACTGTAATTGATGTTTAAGCAGGATAACAAAGCAGTGACAAGAGAAGAACTTGGAGGTCCTCATGAAGCACCCAATTTTGCCATTCCTCTTACTGCAAACAAGACCCCTCAAATGAAGGGCAGGATCTGGCCTCCAGCAGGCCAAGTGGCTCATGTACTTCAGAACTGTTGCTAAACGTTCTGGCATTTTGAAGCGAGGAAGGCACATGTTGATAGTTAAAAACATTCCTTTACACTCAGTGTGTTACTCTGCTGAGCAGAAAAGCAAGGTAAGACTCAAGCTGATAATGAAGGAAGCAACATTTTTGATAGGAGCCTGGCCCACAGCCCTCTTCCTCATTTCTTTGCAGAAGTTTCAACCTCTTTATGTAGGATGTAGGGTGTTCCTGACGGTCCATTTAAGAACAAATACGACACACAATACCCGTACGACATCCCCCAACAGCCACTGGGCTTGTCAAAGGCAGGACAGGCATTAATTCTTAGGAATACATGAAAGTGCTGAAGTCTGCCAGATGCCGAACTGAGGCATTCACCACTGATAATTATGGCAGAAGAAATTTCGCAAAGGAGGATCTCAAAGAGGACTATGAAAACACATAAATAAAGGGTAGCTAAGCCTATAAACAGACTAGAAGCAAAAATGTGCTTGACACAGAAAAAGAATACCACCAAGTGCCAGGGATAGAAATGAGCCTGCGATAATTGAAAAGGAGGGTTGGGTTGAAATTATTTTGGGTTACAGCAGGGAAGGCAGAGATCTGGTGATTTCAATCACTGGCTTGTCACAGGAGGTGAGCAGCCAGGGCAGCTGGAGACTGCCAACTGGATAGTCACATTGCAGCTACACGGACACGAGCAAGCAAAGAAACCCCACAGGGCTGGAAGGACACAGCCTTCGTATTTCTGGGGCTACAAAGAACAGAAGACAAAGCAGACCTATTTCCTCCATCAAGTGTTATTTTGTCCTCGGTTGTTCATATGTTTTCACAGTTCCTGTACAAAGTACTTTCGGTCTGAGCCTTCCTAGGATCCCATTTGCCTTTTCCAAGGCTGACATGCATTGGTGGCTAAATACATTAATCATCCTGTGACTAATACACCTGACCATCTCCACTTGTCTTGTCCAACCAAAGCATTCCTAAAGCAGAAATTTCTGTTACTCGTCCCTGTTTATTGAAAACTGAGACAAAGCATTCATTTAATTTTCTGTTCATATTTAGATTATCTTTAATCTTCACCGTAACCTGCCTATTCAGTGGCCCCATTTCTTTCCTTATCTTTTATTTATCTTGCTTATGAATCACGGACTAAATAAGGTACACCTGAATTCATCTGAGTCCTATTCCTAAATTCATTTCATTCTTCCTGCATGACATTATAAAACCTCCTCTGGACTGGTAATGCCTCTGAGTTTTAAGTCATCAGCAAATGTCATTAGTGTATGCCTTATTGTTGTGCTCAAGTCACTAGTGATATTAAATAGTATCTGTATGAAAATCAACATTGCCCAGAGTCAGCTCCCCATACACAGCATCCAATTTTTCTAATCCCTAGCGTCTTCATAATCATCATGTTAAGTAGTTTACTAAACGACTTCCTTGTACATGTGATCTACTGCTTTTTTGTTGTTGAGGAAATCACTCATCTTACCAAATAAAGGTATCTAGCATAATCTGCTTTTATTAAAAAGAAGTTGACAATTATCCCATTTTCCACTTACCTCCAGGTCTTTCATGAGTCCCTCATTCAAAATACATTATAAATCTTTACATAGAGCTAGGATTAAATCAGCAAGCCTCCATTTGCTTAGTTATTTTTTTTCTTTTAAATACTGCTTTTATATTTGCTGCTCCCCAGTCATACAGTACCTCTCCTGACTCTACAGTTGTATTTAAAATCTTTCCTACTAAGCCTACAATATCATATGCCAGTTCTTTCTCAGTGCTGTGATGGGAATGACCCTGTTCCAGTTGTCTTGAGCCCCTTGACCTATCTGAATCTTGCTTCTGTCACAAGAATGGCATTTTCTTCTTTGACACCTCCATTCAGACTGATCATCCTGTCTTTGACCCCACACTCAATATCCTCTCTCTCCCTGAAAACTAAAGCATGAATTAGGTTTATTCTTGGGCCACACCTATCTTTTATACCCAGCTTATCCTTTCTTCAGAGTGGCCCTACTTCTTCTGTGACGATTATTTATAAGATTGAAAACACACATGATGATTTCCTACTTTCACATTTTTCTTGGTGTAGGAAAAAATAATCTTTAAGGTACCAGAAGTGAAATGCTACATTATTACTATTGCATTTGATTTGCCTTAGCGAAGTGGTGACCTTTCTATGACAGTCACTCCTATGAAGCTTGCAGAATGAGCATGTGATACTGCAAGGCAATGTTAATATTTAAATGCAACACCAATCTCAGAAAGGCTTTTCCATGCCATAACTGGCTCAGACGGCAGGATCCACAGATGGGGGATCAGTTAACAGTGATATGAAATTGAGAATAGCTTCGTTAATCTTTACTATGAGCCATATGCCTTGAAGTCAATAGAGTTATTTCAGTTTTATACCACCATACACTGCAATAAGAGTCTGGCATCATTTTTCTCCCTCATAAATGGTGATGATTGCTTTTTAAAAAATGCATGTTTTCATCTTATTCATGGAGCAAATATCTTAAGCTGCCATTTAGCTTTGATATCCATGCTAATGTTCTTATATTTAGGGCTGGCTTTGTGCCATATGTTCATAGCATTTTGGCCTCCTTCATAGCATTCTGGTGCACATTGACTATCACCCCCTTTTTCATCCAGAAATGCCTTCTCTTCTGTCTCAGTGGTGACCCCTATGCACTGTTCAAGATCCTTATCTGCTTTAGCGGGAAAAAGCGAACGGGAGGACACAATCCTTTTCCTCACGGCCACAACGCAGCAGTAGATTGCTTACAGATCTAAGATGAGAGGCTCTCCTGGAGCCAGTGATGCTTTATCGGTGATGTCCGTGCTGCAGTCAGAGGTCTGACAAGCTACTGCTCTCCTGAAGCTCAGCAGCAGTGAGCTCAGTTCAGACTGCAAAGCCTACCTCTGACACTACAGCAGTAACCAGGCAGAAAATGAACTCAGTACTGTTAGTGGTACCTAAGCTAGGCAGGCATGCTTAGACATGAGAAAGATAACCGGAATACCAAGTACCAGGAGAACAAAAAATACATCCAGTTCCTCCCTCTGTAAAGGGTACTCATGACCAGAGCATTAATGCTACTTTTTACTACATCTGCATAAACATTCAAGCATTGTTAAATTGCAACAAAAGAGAATTCTACTTACAAAAACTTTCACTGTGGAAAAGTCAATCTTGTCTGTTCCTTCCCTTTTGAATTTGCACAGTATGGTGCTACGATCTGGTTTTTCGGTAATATTTTGGACGCTGAACCGTATCTTTTTGGTCTGTGCACCATTCATATATGACAGATAAACCTCTACCTCGGTTTTAGAAATATTCAAGTTGTCATTTTCTTTCTAGAGGGAAAAAATTGAAGATAATAAACAGTCACTAAATACAGTAAGAAATAAAATGATCCCCAATGACTATTTTAAATAAGGAGTTATAGTTTATTACTTTCAAACTTACATATATTTTTAATTCCAGATCAGGATCCAGCTCAGTGTGTAGCTGGTAGTTAATGAACACTGGGTCAGGGTGATAGTGTAATTTGACACATGGTATAAAGGTAGTTTCCACTTTTAACATCATGTCAACAACTTTGCCCTCTGTTGCATGGCTCAGGCTTGGCGTTAAGTAATGATATTCAGATTCATTTCCAGGACACCTAGAGACCTACAAATGCAATAGCAAAGCTGTAACAGTCATTAAGTACTCAACAGTGGGTACAATTACAAACAGAGGCACTCAAAATCATTTTAACATCTTCCTGACTTCACACAGATACCTGCTAAACCTCTTCTCTGCGATCAGTGCTGCATGCAGATCACCTAGGAAAGTTCCTGCATTGAGCCTGTGTCTACCTTTAAGCACATCTATCACATGCTCTGCACGCTGCTTTAAGGCTGATTGCACACTGCTAAGGCAGCTATTTCCTGCAGTGAGACAGGAATAGTGACAGTGATTTCTCCTTCCTTCCCCTCAATGCAGGTGACAAGAGAAGAGCAGGATGAGCTCTCCAGCACTCCTGGGCATTGCCTCTCCCCAGTTTAACTCCTGATAGAGGGGTGTTGCTAGAGTCACCCCATTGTTTACGCCATGGGGTGGTGCTGCTGTTTTCTGGTCTCTGTGCTGCAAGCTCAGGAGGCAACAGGGTGCCCACCTTCTCACAGCCTCAGAAGAAGGGTTTTGTCCCAAAATCAGATCCACTGTAATCCTACAAGTGGTCAGTAGGGTGACTGATGTGTGCCTGCAAGTGTTTGAAAAATATTGAGATCCTCCTGAAATCTTAGGACTAAAACCTAATCCTTTAAGAGACCTCTATTTGGTATTGTAAAGGAGATTAAGACTTACGGTGAGGTTTGACCTCTGGTCATCTGAAATAATCACACTGTCCACCACATTAAAATTTCTACCAATCGTAGTAATTTTGCGACCACCACTGTAAAAAAAAAAAAAGGGAGGGAAGGGAGGTTAATATTATCTGTTTTCCCACAGATAAATCCTGCATTAAGGCTTCAGCCGTGAATAAACTACTCGTGTGCATTTTGCTTTGGCAGCAGTCAATATAATGAAGTCAAACTGCAGGACAAGATAATTTCAGCTATACAGTGTACTTCCATTCTTTCCTCATAATGTAATGGTAAATGCTTTTGCTACCTCAAAACCAAATGACTTTATAGCATACACATGCATACTCCTTTTCAGGGACTCTCCACCTTGTTTTCTATTCATGCAGCCAAAGAACTACACTGTGATTTAATACTCTGTCTTGAAAGAACATCACGGTATTTCACTGCCCCAGAGAAGCCTTGCCTGTGCTTAATTCTTGCCTTCTTCAGGATGAAGCAGTGGTGCCAGGCACCTCACAGGAAACATTCTCGGCAGTGTTCAGACCATCTGTCTCAGCACACACAATGGTGCTTGTGTCTGAGGGCTCTGGCTCACAATCTCTGCTGAACACAGTTGGAGTGGTTTAAGGTATTATTAATTTCCAGCTGCCTGAGCTGCCCCTCACCTGGAGATGAGGGCATGTGTCCTAGCTGCTCAGCTGCTGCAGCTGCCAGCCCAACTTGTTACCTCAAATCCACACTTGCCAGTGCTTGACGCCAAGATATCAGATTAAGAATGTGAAAGCGGGTAAAAAATGTGCAGGCAGATGGACAGGTGGAAAGCTGTGCCTGAGAATATCTTAAAACCACCCTGTAAGTCTTTCACCGGAGCTGTGAGTCTCCCGCAGAACACAGTAGAGGCTTGAAAAGGGCTCTTTTGGCTTTAGGGAAGCCGGTCCTAAAGCAAGTCTGCAGATATCACTGCAGTGGTGATTATTTTCACTTCATTTCCAATTCATTCATACTTTATACTGTTTTGGAAGTGAAGGGTATATTAGTATCAAGAAATCGAAGTTAACTGGAGTTTGAATTCATGCGTGCTACCTATATTTTGGATTTGGCTTTAGTATGAAGAGACTATTTTTGAATTCTACAAAGGAGACCTGGGTGGGTAGGAAGGAATTTACAGAATCCTACAGAACACAGAACCTGTCTTGCAGCTATCATGACCTTATCTGCTTGTTAAAAGTTAAATCAGTTCACTGGCATAAATTCATCCTCCACGACACGTTACAGCAGTCATCCAAGTTTACATCAGCTGCAGTCTGGCCACGGAAGGGGGCTCATATCAGCTCAGTGGGACTACATTTTAATAAATACATAAAAAGTACAGAAAGACAAATTTACCTGATCCAGGAGGTATTTGGTGTGATTCCAAAACATGATGGCACTGAAACATAATGCAGGGTCATTGGCGGTGAACACTTTCTGCCATTAGCCTGTATACATATACTTTTGGCCTCTTTACGTGTTGGTGGGAGAGCAAACGTCATTTGTGTATCATTTAGCACATTTCTAACTTTAATGCTGGAGGAGAAAGAAAACTGTCAGATGCTGAAACACAGATGCCACTATGCCACTCATTGGTATTACTACACAAAGCCTGTAACTTTAAACAAAAGATGAGGAGAGAAGAGGAATGAATCTCTCTTTGAGCTGCCAGATGGAAGTGGGAAGAGAGAGCAGGGAGTTGAAAAGACCAAGTAGGGCATCTTTTGAATGAAGTTGCTACATGTCAAAATAATCACAGAAGACAGTACAGATATTGGTCTGACGGCCTTGGGATGAGGCTATGTAATGCAATATGTGATTCTGCTGTGTAAACTGTGCACTTTGCTGTGTACTTTTCTGTGCTACCAACACATTAGTTAGTCAAGAATGAGGACCTTCAGTTTCCTTTTCTTTCTTCTTTTTCTCTTTCCCTCTTTCCCCTCTCCTTTCTCCCTTTCTCTCCTTCCTCCCTTTCTATCCTTCCTCTTTGTCTCTACTTCTCTCTCCCTCCTTTCCCTCTCTCCATCCTTCTCTCCTTTTGTTTTCTGTGGTCCCCAAGAAATTAATGGTTGAACTAAAAATTGAACTGTACCATATAAATACTTTTTCAAGTGCTAGCTGTGTAAAATGAGCTTGGTAATCACAGGCAGTCATTGCAGCTGCACCTGAAAATGACTGATTCAGAATAAGACAGCCTAATTATCTAGGGGGGTTACACTGTGCAATCATCAACAGACAAAAGTACACGCTGTTGCATGAGAGATTCCCTTCCCTGGCATGGTGTCTGTGCTTTCACAAGCAGAACCCTAGAATATATGGGGGATATTTTGAAGCAGAGGAGAGTCAAACAAAAGCTGAGGCTTTCCTGTGACCCAACTTCTTGTGGCCTGCTGCAAGGCACAGAGGGCCACAGGTACAGAACTGTCCTAACTACTGCTGAGAGGTGCCCACCTATCCACCCATCCCTTGTATTGCACCCAAACACCAACTTCATTTCCATTCTTCGGGAATTTAAAGTGGAAGTATAACTAAAGGAGTGCAGAGCATCCCCCCCTCTGCTGAGGAGAGGTCCATGACAACTGTTCACACAACTCTATTGCTAGGGCAAAATGGGCACAATTTTCACCATGCAAAGTAAAATAGGAGTATTTTTCAGAACTTAACTCACATGTCTGGTTTACAGCCAGTGATTCCAGTCAGTATCAGTTTTATGCCTGATGCACGTGTGAAGTTCTCTCCTATGACTGTTATTTCACTTTTGCCTAATGTAGAAATCCACAAAGGTTCAATGGAATGAATGCTGATATGCTATTAGAAAACAAAGCAAAACAAAATCTGGTTATAAAAAGGCTAGGCAGTTAAACAACAGCTGCAAAAACAACCACCACTCAGGAATGCGGGTTTTATGGTACTGGGATGCATCTTTCTTATTGATTTCAAATCTTGTTAAGCTTGATCCTGGGAAGTACTGTCAATCACAACTTCTTTACAAGCTAACTATTTTTACCTACGTATTTTATATTTCAATTTATCTCATAACAAAGTTGCCCAAAGGCATCATAATCTGACATACTGGAAGGTAAGTATCATAAAAACTCAGCTTGAAATGATACATTTTGTGTGACCCTTGAAGAACTAAGAAACAACGCAAAACAAAACCCATGGTGTTGTCACTACGAGAGATCAGAGAAACAAATGAAGGCATCTCTTGTGACCTGAAAAGGGGAAGCAAGGTCAAATCCTAGAATGAAAAGTTGAGAAAGAGCCCCAGAATTAGCTTTATTAGAAAGTCTTTTCAAAGTCATACATAGAGCTAAAGGTACAACACAACTGTGGGGATTTTTGGGTATCCCATTTTGATGCTAAGAAGTTTACAAACCTATTTTCCAGCAGTTAAGAATAATCCTAGTTTGCTCCAATGCTGTCACAGTCTTGCAGAAATGTGGCCAATTTTTAAACTGTGCTTTTCTTTGTGTATCTTTATATTTACTTATTCTAATTTACTAACACTACCGAGTAAGAAGAGATATTTTTTTCCCTAGTGTATTTACTTGATGCATTTGACAGCATCTCATGTTTAATCAGTTTTGCTGCTTCCCCAGTTTTATAATCACACAGCCGGTTTCCTCTCTGTATCTTTCAGACAACAAACTGAAAACATTCAAAAACCCAAGGAAAATAAGCATGTGAAACCACAAACTGTTTGGGACCTTCTCAGGCAAATGATTTCTAGCTTTCTTTTAGATTGCCTATAAAACTAGTTTAAAGTGAGTTTTTAGAGTATTGTGATTATCCTGATTTCTGCTGTTCAGCTGTGGACACATCCACTAAGCAGTTCAGCCTTCCTGACCCTGAGAAGGGCGCTGGTGAAAAACCTCTAGGAAAGTCCTTCCCACAGGGTTTTTCTCCCCACTCATCTTTTCGTGTACCCAGAGCGGCGCCAAGCCTTCCGGCTGGTGGCCTGAGGGGACCACGGGGGCCACGTCGCCAGCCACTGCAGACACAGCATTTGCCCATTTCAGAAAGGTCCCCGGCACGTTGTCCCCACATGCTACCGCGGCCCGCTGAATGCCGGAGCGCCCTGGGGCAAATGTGAGACCTGTCACAACTGATCAAAAGCTGCAGCTTGTGCCTCAGGAAAGGGCAAGAGAGTGCAAAGGCTGGGGCCAGAGGGCCTGCAAAAGGGCCTCCAAGATGACCTCTGGTATGGATAATGGAGAAGGGCAAAGGAAACCCCTGACAAACAGCCTGAGAGGGAAAATTCATTCCCACCATGACCTGGGCATCAGTTTAACCCTTAGTATGCGAGCAAGACAAACGTGGCAGAAATCTGAGAGTTTAAAGCCAGCGAAGCACCAGTGGTTTACTCCACCCGCGTCCCATCCCTCTGCTTGTGCCCAGCCTCCAGCACACCAAGGACAGTCAATATCCTCACACAAATCCAGAAGCCAAATACTACAGAAAGGAGTAAAACTGATTCGATGCTCTCACTGGTAACCAGCAGAAAGCCCTGAAGCACAGGAATAACTGAGTATCACACAACTGCACAGAGATCCCCCAGAGCGGGAAACACGAGGCATCCCCTGCGCTGCGGCGGGACGCTGCGGCACTTCAGGGCTCGCGCTGGTCTCTCTGCCAGGCGCCGCACGCCACGGGGTGCCTCAGCTTAGCTTGCCCTGTTTCTTTTCTTACGCCAAGAAGTAATGGCGGCAAGAATGGTTCACTCTGGAAGTTTCAGCCTCCCCTGAAATCATGCCTTCCCTGCGGCTACACAACACCGACTCCTTCGCCGCATTCTGCCTCAGAGTCATGGCGTCAGCGCAGTCATTCGCAGCGCTGAGGCAAGCTGGCCTCAGCTACTCGAGAGCCTGCTTCCCGGCTTGCCCGCCGTGGTCTACGACACTTTCCGCAGCAGCAGCAAAAGAAACCGTGAATTTCCTCACTGAATGCGTGAGGGACCACGTGTCCTTGCTGGGGTCTGTGGTGCTCATTTCCCCAGCACCAGAGAGATGCTGACCTTGCAGTCGCTGTGTGGCAGGGGGAGAGACGCCCAGCAGCAAGAGGGAAGGGAGACAGCGGAGAGGCAGTAGGGTATTTATAAAAATCACTAGTTGTGAGGCATGCAATGAAAGCACCGTAAATGTGCAGAGAGACATACAGAAAGCGTGCACCAGGTCCTCAGGTAATGTAAGTCAGCACAGCCCTGTCAACTTCAATAGAGCTCCACATTTCTGAGCTGCAGCCGGCCCCCTCGCCCCTCGGACAGCCTAACGCTTCCCTGGGGCTGCGTAAACAGTGGCAGCCACATCCTCAGAGGTGTGGTTAGCATGGCTGCAGGTCCCATCGAGATACTGGCAGCGGCCCAGGTTAAGCAGCCTCTGCCACCCTGGGGAGCTCAGCCTCTGCCACCCCGGGGAGCTCGTCCCTGCTCCAGCACAGCCCCTCCTGTGGTGCTAGCACGGGGCCCCGAGGCCACGCGAAGAACTGCATCAGGGAACTGGCCCAGATGAAGAATAACCTGCCGAAAGAAAAGGGTTATTTCCAGCCAAATCAGTTCCCCAGCCAGGCGTACTCGCACAACCACTCCAACTGCTGCTCTGGCGCAGGAAGGGGGAAGGTGCATGCATGGAAACCAGCAGCTGGAGTCAGGAGGAGGGCTGGGGCTGCCACTGAAAGAAAAGTGTATTAATCTAAATGCTCGGCTGGGGTTGTGGGAAAACACAAATCCTCTTTCTCAGCTCTCCAGTATGTTCTCCTTAAAGCACCAGCAGTCAAAGGAGCGCAGGATTTCAAATGCAATTTCAAGCCCTCTGAATGGA
Source organism: Phoenicopterus ruber ruber (assembly GCA_009819775.1). Classification (NCBI taxonomy): domain Eukaryota; kingdom Metazoa; phylum Chordata; class Aves; order Phoenicopteriformes; family Phoenicopteridae; genus Phoenicopterus; species Phoenicopterus ruber. The sequence continues at coordinate 51,709,000 of CM020215.1, read as the reverse complement.
TCAATCACTTCTAAATAAACATCTGCCTTTGGACTGCCTCTAGTGCTTTCACTGCCTTGTCCATCACTGTCTTTCCAAGATAAGGCGTGTGGAAGAAAGCCATCTCCCAGGCAATTCCAACTATTTACCAATGTCAAATTAATGCACTTGGAAGCAGAGCAAAGAAGAATTTCCTCTGTTCTTTCACCAGCCGTAATGCTTTATATGCAGACCAAATCCAGAATATTAATGCTCAGAAGCACAAGTATTACAATCCCACTCATCTCTGTGAAAAACAAAATGGATTTTGTGATTTTGTTTAAGAAACCTCAGCTGAACAGCTGAATTTAAGAGGTAATTCCGTCTTCAGAGGTAAAAGTTTGGGTAGTTCTAATGAAACATTTAGAGATAAGAACACAGTTGCTATTTATACCAACCGTGCTATCACTCACAGAAAAGCAGAAACCAAAGTGTAGGCAGCAAATCTCTATGTACTTACTCATCAGTCAAATTTCTCTTCGCTACTCATTTCTTTCCTAACACCTGCATGTCATAAGCAACCACTGATGACAAGATCGCTCAGTTTTATGAGAAAATAAAACCATTTTGGCACTATAAAGAATGAAGGGATAACCTCGTGGTTAATGGGCTGGCCTACGAGGCAGATCGTATAGACTGTACGCTAACAAACAGTCTATATGATTTCCATAGAGAACTCAACAACCAGATTCAGAAGGTACTTTGGCACCAGCGACACTCCTTCCTTTCCAGTGATCCAACTGGAGTGGGATGGATGGAGAGTAGCTCCATCTCCAGTTTTGTCTACAGCCTGGAAGCAAGGAGAATTTTTCTGGAAGTATGAACCAGGGGTTTACTAACACCCAGGGATTTCAGTTCCTGGATGCATCCTCTAGCCACTTGTCTGTTATGCAGTAACTGGGTGGCACATCCTCCCCTTCCTTCTGCTCCCCTGGCAGCTATGTTTCAGGAGAAGCTCTGATCTGGCTGCATAACATGAGGAAGAGGTTTGAGACTCTGAAACCTAGTTTCACAGAGTTGTCTGTGACAGCAGAACTCAAGCATATATTTAAGTCTAGGTAAGAGATTAAGTCCGAGATGTTCTCCTTTGTTTTTTTTTTTCTTGTTGGTCAGTTTACACATCCCAGCCCTCAGCACGCTGGCTCCTGGGGAGTGCCTAAACAAAGCATACAGGGACTTTGGCATTTAAAGCAATATTGTAAATACTGCATCTAGAGGTAGGCACATGACTATTGCAGTGTTCATTGCCTCAATGCCTGTATCTGAAACACAAACCTTTGTTGGTACCTTTAAACACCAACAAAGCACTAATAAAAAATACTATCAATCCAAGTTCTGCATTACCTTCCTATGTAACCACCTGACTGCCTCCTCATCCATATCTCTATTCTTCCTGCAAAGTCCTCTCATTTTAAATAAATTTCTCCCCCAACCCACAGCACCTCAATAATGCCGATCTTAAAATGCTAACTAACCTCTGTTTTCTGCGCAGTGGCGATCTCCTTGGAAGCAGGTGCATTACAACTATCCTGAAAAAAAATCAGCATTTCTCCATGTCAGGACAAGGAAGAGACAGATTGCTGCTCAGATGTAAAACATACAAGGAAAAGGCATCACAGGGGATTCCAGTCCTCCCCAACAAACTTCACCTGGCAGGTGGTGGCAGGAGAGACACGCGTCCATTTACAGCTGGCACATTCACCCTTGCGTATACATCGTGAGCAGCTGGTAACACAGAAAACAGAGTTTTTGTAAGACTCGGGAACTCAATCTAGATTCAGCCATAAATGTGAAATTTCAAGCGACAGAAAAAAGCACAAATCCAAGAAAACAACCTGGCAAACGTGTAATGAAATGTGTAAAACACATAACCTGCGTTTATCCTCCAAGCTTATTGTTCTGTTGTGCTTATTCTGAGGACAAATTTAGTATGAAATACAATCTGTGTTGAGATGCTGAGACTCATAAATTTCCAAAAAGCATGAAGCAGATAGAACACTTTGGGTTTCATTTTGCTGTGGTTTTCTCCAGTACCTAAGTAGCCAGATAGTACTTTTTAACCAGAAAAGGGCAGAAAACCTTCACTGATTCTGTCACAGCTTGCCTGAACTTCTGTTCTGTGTGTGTAGTGCTAGCAAGTATTACTAGTTTGCTATTGCCTTCCTCTACAAAATATGCCTGTTGGAGACTAGTTTGTCCCTGTCTTGCTTTGCAATGCATCAATCAGCATGGAGAAGAGCCAAGAGCAGCACAGGCCCTCTCCACGCATGCTGAGAAATGCTCTGATTTAGAGAAAGACAGCTCCCTCCCTGTGTTGCTCCAGGGACAGAGAAGTGATGTGCCATTTCCCAAAAAGGTGCCTATGAATCACCCTCTTGGTATAGGGGAGAAACGTTCTGAACGGGAACACTGTAGTTACCTACAGCACGTGTTAGCCAGATCTTTCTAAGTTTTAACAACCATGTATCATAAAGGGTTAGGCCATGTACTGGGCATAAATGCTTTCTACTGCGACCTCTCAACAAAGAGTGTGGCTCTGAAAAATAATGTGTACAGAACAATAGGTATTCATTATTCCTATTAGCAGATTAGATATTACTTTCTGGTTTAATTGTATTCACGTTACTCATGGACCATATTTAAGTTGTATCTGGCTCTATTAAAAACCAGCTCCATAAAGTGACTTTTACAGAATCTCTTGACTTTTCTGATCTAGGTCTTATCCTGAGTACCAGGGGCCCACCTTTCTCACAAGGACAAAGAGGATTTTAATGTCATTGTGACATCCTTTATTATCTCTTCAGGCACTTGTCATAAATTCAGTCATTGTAATGACTCTCCTACAGCTAATGCCAGGGCCCTGTTAAATAAAAGAGTCATCAGAAGAAGGAGCTTTCTAAGGACAATTAAAAAAGAGGAGAAGCAGGAAATAGGCCAAGAAAAGGGATTTGACTTTCTTTAGTGAAATGTATTGTTTCCTTAATAAATACAAAAAAAAAAAGAGTGATCATACTTCAGTGCCCCGCCCCCACCCCCCCACCCCCCCCCCCCCAAACCCCTCAATGAACTTCAACAGGAACCAGGCTCTTACTTTTTCAACCGAAATGTTTGTGTGATATTCCAAGAGCTTGAGGACAGGGATGCTTCGAGAACTAGACAATCTGGAAAAATGTGACTGTTAGACATATGCTGGATATTACAAGAAATAACTGAAAAACAACAATTGAGTTGAAAGCTCATGTGCCTTCAGCTGTTCTCTACATGGTATGCACCTTCTCTCATACACGCATTCACTCACACTTTTGACTGATAAAAATAACTAGATTTTGTCCTCACATAGCACCCTTCAGCTGAGTTATTCCAAGACTTTACACACACTCATTAACTAAGCTTGATGCCACCACTGCATGACACACAAAAGTAATGTTATTGTCAAGATACAGATATGGAAATGCTACCATGGAGCAGGGATATAAAATCGTCTCCTGAAGAGCACACAGTGGTATACTGTGGCACGGCCAGACCCTGAATTCAAGCCTTCTAACACAACAAACTGCTCTAACATGAGAGACCCCAACATACCATACTTCTCTCTCTTTCTGTCTCGGAGACTTGGTTTCAGAGTCTTCTTTTGTAATCTATGCAGTAGCAATTTTCATCCTATTTAAATCTTTTATGATTGCATGAGTCAATTTGCCATTATTTCAGCTAGCAATTACTATACCGACAATTCACTGGCAGCTGTGGAATGAAAGAGTATCTTCTCCCATGAGCAGAATACCACATCGAAAAGTAGAGTCAGATATATACCACTTAAGCCATGGTCCCTTTCATCTGTGTGCCTGCAGATGTGTACGTCTGTGAAATGAATGACTGTCTGAGATCAAATGAAACCCACGTGTGCAGACTTTTCTGGCTTCTCTATGCTAGGAAGTAGATAGCTTTTTAATCTGGGAAAGTTACACAGATTTAAAGTACACCTACCTTGCAAAGGTAGAGAAAGCTTTGTCTTTATCACAGGCTGGCTTGTTCAGATGAAAACCAGCTTTCGCTACATCTACACTGTTAAATCAGAAGTACCTCCTAGCTCCACACCTCAGCATGGCACTTGGGTGCTCACTACAAAGGTTACCTGCACTGCTTGTTAGAAACAGCCCTTGAGACTGTCCATATGCTTAAATACCTTACTAAACAGATAGCAAAGAGTCTGATTTTTAAAGGTGTTTTAATGCTTGAAGATGTGGATGAGCACACACAGACACTCTGAAATCCTTCACCAAGCACCTATTTGCATCTCCAGAAATGTACGTATCTGCAGAAATCTGACATGTTGGGCACAAAATTGCCTAAATCACTTGCCTAGGTCATTATATGAGAAGGGTCTCAAGCCATGAGCTACTGAAAAAATAGTATTTTACTAGGAGTAGTAAGTAAAAGTAAGGAACTTATCTGCTTCTGGCAGAGCTTGTCTTATCTTTTGAGTTTGTATAAATACTTCAAAACCAGCACTATCAAATATGGTTTCCTGATTTTGTCTGTGTTGAAATTAATGGAAACTATTATTTTCTGTATGGCCTGGGTTGACCTTTCAAAATGCACCAGGCTGCACTGAGTAGCAGGTATTTTCAAAATGTTTTTTTCCAGAAATGATACCTGAAGGAGCTTTGCAAGTGCATCTTTTGGTGAGACTGAGGTCTGTTTACACGAGGTACCACAAATAGTCAACATAACTTCCACACTTGCATTATCCACTAATATATCCCAGCTAGTAGGAGCACGTGAATGGCAGTCATCCTGGCGGACACAAGCCAAGCTCACAGCCTTCTGGTTAACACCATCGAAGGGCTCATCTTTGGCACAAAGCACAGGTGAGGTGAGCTAGCTTCCGTAACACTACACTCTGAAAATCTGCTAATGGTGTAAGAGAAAGCCTTAGTCCGAGAAGACAGAGAACCAAAACAATGTACTCCATAATTATGAGAAAACATGGCTTTTGGGACTGGGTCAATAAAGGACATTTTTAATTTCTCTAATGCATTTGTCTCTCTTAAAAATCCACTAATAGTGTTTACTAAAGACAGCTGAATAGACCAGAATACTGACGAATATAACCCTAGCCATCACCTGATAGTGACAAAGTCTTTTCTTCTGAATTCCCAAATCAACAATGGACAGGAACTCGACACACAACACTTGTATAATGCCAGAGGAGCTTTTCCCATACAAAGGCCATAGGATGAGCTCCTGAGATCCCAATATTCCAAGGAACCTCCTTCAGGGGCAAGAGGCCCCGAGAGAGAGAGCTCTTTGCAGCACTGAGCTCTTCAGAACAACAGGTCATTGTAAGTTCTGGTTAACATTTCATGCCTCTTTCTACACAAAGGTATTATAAGAGAATCAGATTCATGCAGAGTATTACATATCTTTTGGGCTATATTATCTAGGAAAAGATAAAGGCAGGCATTTATCTGAATTTTCTGTTTCCTCGTCAAGTCACTTAAGAGCATGTGGTATCCTTGAGCTTGCTATCTTTGTCCCTCAGTTTAGATTAAAACTCTCTTTTGTATAAGACACAGTGATATATCTTTGTATAAGATACAGTGATATATCTTTTGTATAAGATACATAAGCAACTTTAAAAAGGTACAAGGTCAACAGCTACTAAAAAAGCTTTGTGCTTCTATACAGACCCTTGAAGCATTGCAAGAGGGACATTTTCCTCCTATTAGTCAAATAAGACTCTACTGTGAAGCATTCTCATCTGATCTTTGAGACCAAAGCCTACAGAACAGCTCAAAAGTCCAGACACTAGTTTACCACCTCATTCTAAGACTTGCAGTTGTCCGTAAGATGCAGAAAACAGATCACATGCATCATGCGTCCAATACAAATGGCTCAGGTCCCTAATTCTGAGAACTACTGGTGAGCATAGTATAAGAATTATTGCAAAATGATTTAACCAATAATTCAGAAAGACGAATGAAATCAAGTCAAACACAAAAAGACGTACCAGCCAAATTGCCCCTAAACCATGTATTTTTCTGCTAATCCTCTACATAGGAAAATCACCTTCTCACAAGCGTCTAAGTTAGGTTGAAACAGTTAATTGAATGTTAAGATTATTTATTGTACAGACATTCATAGTCAGATTCTCCTCATTTATGCTAGTACTGTTTCTTGCAAAAACAAATTCTGTTTGCAGATGAGAGAAGGGTTAAGATGAGTTAATTTGTCAAGGCAGAGCACTGGACCAACACTGCTTCCATAGCTCCAGCCAACTTGATTGTCATTGCAGCTATCTAAAGTTTCCTTAGACAGTGATTAATGGCACCACGTAAATATACTCCTCATGCTAAAAGATTGCACTGCTATAGGCCGAACTGAAAAAGCTGCTTCTAGTCACAGGTTAACATGTTTTATTACTTCTAGAAAGGATTCCATATTAACAAATCTTTAATTATCAAGACTAGTGTGAGTACACTCAAATCGCTTGACAGAACAGGAATATTTTTTTTCAATGACATTTAATAAAAAGCATTACCTCCTCTCACACTCATTAGGCCTGTATTTATGCTCAGTTCTCCTCAGTAATAAAGGCCAGTAAATAAGCATTAAATACATGTAACAGTAAAACATACCATTATCAGTTATCATTGGAGTGGTTAGATTGCAGAAACAGGATGAGTTTTTCAGCACTACATTTTCATAAAATATTTCAACAGGTTTTACAATTTTTATCATACAGGAAGTAAGGAGTTTGCTTATACTTGTAGCCACAGCAACCTATAAAACAAAAAAAACAAGAATACAACAGATCTCTTGTAATACTTGTTAAGTCGTCACCTTGTCTTTACAGAAAACTACAAACTATGAAATGTACAAAATGAAAACTTTTGTGGCGGAAGCAGACAACTCACTAGGTAGCCTCTCAAAGGAGAGGGCCTCTCCCACCTGAAGAAGCAATACAGAAAGAGTGCTGAAAGGAACAGCATTGCTTACTTCCAGAAATTAAATGGATCTGTAAGGTATGCTAGGGGAGCAATCTGGAATAATTTTGGATTTCAAAACAAGAATTTTGCTACAACAGTGTTATATGCTGTTATAATCCCTTAAAAATATTTGAGCAAGAACATACAAATCACAGAGAGACGACGTTTGCATCCATAACCAAAGTGACTTAATTATGAAACAGAATTCGTCTTGTAATAAATTATCCTTTGTTTCTGGCTGAGAGCGCTTTACAAATATGATCACATTAGTGCATTCAATCAGGAAACCAGAAACAATAGCATGCAGATTAAGTGGCCAGTCACAATACTTGATAATCAAATACTCAAGGCCGTGTGTGCTGTGAACAGATACTGAGTAAATACTAATATCAAACACTTAAAGACGCATTTGTGTCAGCATATGTGTCCCAGTGAATGTTTTGTAACTTGTTACAAAGCTCAGAACTTACATAATGCACTTGATATACAGTCACTGGAAATATTAAAATAGCTGATAAAGTGATATAACGGAAACGTTGCCTTTGTCAGCACAGTGAATTTTTGACTCAACATCATGAAGTATAGCTTCAGGATACATTTTATAGGAGAGGAAGAGAACATCTATCTGACTGACACATTCAACTTACTGGGATTTCCAATACACTTGCCCATTGTTGAGATAAGAGGGACTAATATATGGAACATGGGGGACAAAAGAAGGGAAGCTGCAATAAGCAACAAAATGACACATTTTAAGTCACAATAAACAAACATGCATAAAACTGGGCGTACATACCTGATTTTTGGCAGGGAATCTTAGCAGGATTTTCAGATCTTTATCAGGCGCATGTGAAATGTTATACCAACCCTCTATGCTGTTTGAACGTCTGCAATTTTCTTTTAATGTGCACCTAAAAGTATACATAAAATTATACTAGCCCCCTTATCGTGGCTTTGACTTCAGACACTGTATTTCAACTTATTTAATGTTATTGATTTTTTACAGGAACACTATTGATTTTTTACAGGAATATGGTTACAACTGCAAAAAGCTTCAGGAAAACAATCAGTAAAATCTTCTGCTTATCAAAATAAATTACAATGCATTGATATATGCTCTAGGGTTCTGATTAAGTCAATGGGACTCAAGCAAGTATTAGATGCTTGGCCAGTAACAGTGGACTTGGTAGCCTGGGATGGAATTCATCACCCCCAACCTGATTGCTCCATTGTACAGCTCTGGATCTGACCCCCCCAGTTCCCTCTACACTCAACGGGGAGAAATATGCTCTTTCAGGGGGCAATTCACCTCACCTATTTTAGGCATTCATACAAAAATGAAATGAATCACACTAAAGAAGCTGCTCGTTCTCTCCGAAGAGTATAAGAGGAGATGAGGGTGAAGCTCAGATGTAGAGCTATGCTACAAATGTGTATAGTTGATGAGATGCATCCCCCTTCCTCATCTCCTCTGTTGTCCACTGATGTGAATGGTAATCTTTCCCTTTTACGTCAGTGCCCTTGGTTAAAAAAAATGGGTTTGAAAAGGTAGTTCAAAATAGATTTCTCTGTCTTCAAGAATAAAATCCATCTCAGAAATAGGATGGCACAAAGTAAATAAGAATGTTATAGATGCCAAATTGTAGGAAACAGAAACTCCACAACAGAAAATTAAGGAAGAATGAAAAACACTGGGATATACAAGTACTACAAAGATTACACATATTAAAAACATGGGATAAGAAAAAGAGAACATAGGTATACAAATCACTGAGTTTGAAAGGTGAATCCTTAAAATACTGTCTGCTGTGAACAGTTAATGAACAAGCCATACATAACTCCAAGTAATTTCATATAGCTAGCAATGAAAGACAAGTAAGTGCTAACTGCATATATTGTAATATTTTAATAAAGATTGAATATTTATAAATAAATGTAACATTTAATATTGTTTTAATAATACTACTTTTCTACCAAACATAGAAGCATGTATAGCTTCAATCATGTCATCAGTGACATATGCCTTAATGAACTATTGCTTCGCTAAAAACCAGAAATGAGTACATACTGGCAAAGCATGGGCCTTTTTCATGAGGAGCTCACCGTATAAATGTGTTTCACAAACAATGTGTTTTCTCTCCAGAAGCAATAACACAAGAATGACTTTCAAGAAAAATATCCGCTTTCCAAAATGCCCGAAATAACCCCAACAAACCATAGAAACCATAAAGCCATCTTCTCTGTAGATCAAGATGTTGGCAACTGAATGCAGTTAAGCACAAGGTCACTTCCTCTGTGGTCTAACTCAGGAAACTGAGTTCCTGCTGCACAAGAACCTGGTGGGGCTTTGCATCTGAATACATTCAAATCCTAATTATACCGTAAGAAATCGGGACTATGCCTGACATATTTCAAACTATCTGAACTAGGACAAATTTCAGTCTCATTTATATCTCTCTTCACCTTACTGAGATCACGAAGGTCCATTAGCACCACAGTTTTAGAACCACAGAGGGTGGGATCTGTCACCAACAGATGTGCATAAACCAGATGCTCGGATATGTACAGGTAGGTAACTCTCACTGGCAATGACGCATGGGAGAGGGACATCCTACAGTTTCTGACACGCTGAGGATCATAACGTTGGAGATGCAAGACAACACACTTGCGATACTTGGCATGAAATAAGTGTATGCATTTCAGCGACACTAATATTAAAATATGAAAAAAGAAAACTGTTTATAAAGCTGAATATTTAAAACTGTCCTAGGACAAAGTTATTTGCCTTCTTAGACTGCCCGAGGAACACAAGCAGTGAACCAGTTTCCCTCATCTGCAATGAGAAATCTAAGAGCGTAACGGCAAAAAAGTGACGCCACCCAGAACCCAGGGTTGTGCTTGTCTTCATGCCAGGAAAAATGCATCTTTTGTTGCTCTAAAAGCTGACCTTTAACACTCAAACAATGTGCTACGGAGAACGGTCATTTCGTAGGAAGCAGTCGCAAAGGGGGAAGTAGAGCGCCTGATGCCTCTCAGCATAAATTATCACAATTGCCCTGCACAGGCCAAGAGTAACATCAACTCCACTCACCTACAGATGAGATTATTTTGTTATATCCCTATTTTCAGATAATTGATATTGTTTGCAAGCACAGTGGAATGAACATAACAGATGAATATTATTTGTGAACCACGTGGTTCTGAAAATTACCATAGAGACTCAGACAACTACTAAGAAAGCAAAAATATCAATGCTGCAAAAGTAGCTGAAAGTTTCTGGAGCCTGGCTTTCTTGGAAAGGTGGACTGGACCGGACCCTACACAAGTATGAAGGTATAAGGTATGAAACCTTAGGATCAGATTTTAGACATGTATAGACAGGTGTACAGAGAAAAGAAGAGTCAAGATTTCTTTTAGTCTTTCACAGCAAGCTAGTTCTTTATACTACTAAAGCTTCCTCTTCACAATTGGAATCAAGTTCCTCTTATTTCATTATGATAATGCGATACCTATGCATACCGGCTCATTCATATTTACTTAAGTCTCTGCTTCACTAATCTTCTATTAACTATGGGTCCTACTGAGTTTGCCCTCTCTGCCTTGCTAAAGCATACCGATTTCCTCACGGAATGAGAATATGGTTTCAGAGAAAGTTTTGGCTTCGTTTTCCAAGGTACCAGCCCCTGAATGAAGTCCACAGATGTCACAAACACTGACCAAATTCAAAAGTAAGTCTGGTCATGTCAGATAACTAAGACGTATTATGTTATTTCCATATGGAAAACACATGTAAAACATCAGTGCCTTGTATTGGGATAATTTCAATAAACTTCAGGTAAATCTGATTCATCTATAGAAAATCTAGAAATATTAAGAGAAAACACACAATGCTATGACTAACTGTTTTGAATGATTGCAAGTGAAAAGGGGAATTTATATATTTGTCCCTATGGAAGAAAGAGTAGAAATAGGAACAGTAGAAATATTTTGTTTCATTTTGTTTTCACTTGCAATGAGATGTGCAGATTTTTTCATCAAAATACTGGATTTGAGTTCACACTGTCTTTAAAATAAAGCACTGCTGGTAAGTTTTATTTTAAAAATGGAGTGCATATTCAATATAAAATTTATTTCCAAGTAAGAGTATAAAACATATCAATGATCTCAAAATTATTATGGAATATATTGCTTTAGTGGACATGTATGGACTTTGATTAAAAAAATACTGGTTAAAAACATGTCTTCTTCTTTTTCTAAAGGTTCATTCAGAGCTCTCTCTTCACAAAACCAAGTATTTAATGATGCAAGCGCTTATCAGTGAAAAATTATGTGGGTGTTGAAGGGGATTCATATTAGAGGAACTCATTTTTTTCTCCAAAAGAGAAAATTATTTCTGTTTCAACCAGATGGAAACTTTTGCTGCTTCCCCTCATAAACAGGGGATTTACTGACTAATAACTGTTATTCGCAAACTCTTTATAAGGTAACTAAAAGCCTGACAAGCTTAGCACTGTAACATATACAGTTTCTAATAAGGTAGCAAAAGACAGTTCAAAGAAAACACATTACAGAATAAACACCTACTCTCTTCTAACAACTACCTTTGCAAACACAAAGTAGCAGGTCTTCAGTAAAATCACATTAACATTGAAACAAACCAAAATGGGTAGTATTAACCTTCTAAAAGAAGGCTACTTGTGGAATTCCTCAAAAATCCATCTTATAACCACTTTTGTTTCATGTTTTAATCACTGATGAACTGGCATAAAAAAAGGTTTACACTGTCGACATCTGCTGATGATACAAAGTTGGGAACATTACCGTGCAGAGGAGGATGAGAATATCACACAGGAAAACTTGGATAACCTTGAAATGGGATGACATTTCAAAGCATAAAGTACAAGAACATGTACCTAGAGCATAAAAATCTCACAACCCGTATGTGCTATAGACTGGAAACTCATCAGTTGGAAAGAAAACAAAGAAAGAGAAGGAGCTGGGGGCATTATTTGATCATGGATGATTGTGGCCCATCAATGCGATGCAGTCATGAAAAAGACGTTTGTGATCCCAGGACGCACTAAGTAAGGTGCTTCCTGGACAGAGTGATTAAACATTATTGAGCAAGGCACAGCTGAAATATCTTCTGGAATATTGTGACAGTACTGGCCATCCTTATTTTAAAAGGACGTATAAACTTCACAGACGGACTACTGCGGTGGAGTTAAGAAAGGAGTGTCTTATGTGAGAGGATCTTAGTGAAGTTAGCTGTTTTAGCACACCAAAATGAAAGTGAAAAAAGAGACTGCTTTCACAAAAACATTGAGGAGATAAGTGTGAGGGAGGGGGAAAACCTATTTAAACCAAAGTGATGTGAGCACCAGCACAAATGAGTATAACCTGTCCATGAACACACACGTGATGAAAATGAGCAGACAGATTTTAACCAGCAGAACAATGAGACTCTCAGATAGCCACACAACCAGGCCAGGGAGGACAAAAAGCCTATCTAAATTTAGGATGGTCCTTGATTAGTTTATAAGTAGGTTTAAATGATGTGGTCGCTTGCAACTGCCAAGACTAGGCTTGATGACCCAGGAATTTCTCCAGTCCAGGCCAAAGACGTACAGCAGCATTCAAACCTGCTTCAAAGAAAGCAGCAAAACTAATGACTCAAATGCAAGAATGAAGTGTTTAGAAAGAAATTGCCCTCTGGCCTAAACCAAAGGCAGTGGTTCCAAAGCAAGGAACTATGAAGACTGAAGACAACTGAGCACTCTTTGCCTGTTGTCATATGCAAGATACTTCTAGCTATTAAGATGCTTCAAGCACGGGTATACAATTTTATTTCTCAATCAATTTGGAAAGCAAAAACACCTGTTCTAAAACCAAAATAATTTATTCTTTTTAGCCCAACATACGTTTTATGGGTAGATCTCAAAAATCTGAGGGTTAACATGGTCTTTGAAAGGTGCAGAGCTCCCTTTCACATGACAATAAAGTGTCTCACATTTATGGCTATGACTGATTCCATAAAAATTCAGTAGGTATAATCTTGATACTGAATAGCCCCAAGCCAGTCAAAATGTACACTGACTAATAATGCATCGCTTTTATTTGAAAGTCTAAAATACCAAAAAATACCTTTGATTCCAAGAACACCACCCACAGTAGGGATCCTTTGCAGATAAGCATTCTTGCTCGGAAATATATCTACCACAATTTGCAACTGGTATTCTTCTCACCTAAAACCAAAGAATACAATAACACACTGAATTAAAATAGCCTCCAGAAACAGGGAAATTGAGGGTTACCATTAAAAATCTGACAGCAACCAAGCATACTCCCTTCGGAAACGTTTCCTTATGGACTCCCCTCTGCCAGAAAACCTTTGGATAGAAATACGCAGCCTATTTTACACACGCTGTATTTTGCCATCAGATGATGAAACTCCTCTGACAATGACAAGGCCAGCATGGACAGAGTAATGCAGGAAAGACTAATTATCATCGTGAATTATAGACAACAATAGAAAGGAGGTATATTTTACAAATAACATCCTCCTTAGCAGAACATCGTTTTCCTCTCATCAGAACTGAGATTTTTAAATGATTGATGAAGGTGCATCCAAAAATGCATGCGCAAAACAACATGCATCTGTGTTTGCATCACCAGGTCTGGTAACTGCATGTGCACACTAGAACAAACGCATGCAACTACTTAGCATGCATGAAAATGCCATTTCAATAAGTAAATGTAGATAATTGTGGCTATATTGTATGTAGCTATACTTGTACATTCATCTTGAATATCCTAGCCAGCCATTTTCAGAAAAGGATAGGAAAAAGAAAAAGAGAAAGCTGATTACAAATACTGAATACAAATACAAATAATGTTATTAATAACAATGTTAATTAATAATATTAGTAAGAAAAACATTCATAATTCAAACCATTTTTTTACAAATTTGCAAGAATTAAAAGTTCCTGTATTTTGTGATCAGAAACAAGGATACATGGCTTTCTGCAGCACTATATTTACTGTTTTTTCCAGCCATATCTTGTAAAATTCTATTTACCTGAAGATGTGTGAGATAATCAGTTCAGAAACCAGCCAACATCATAGACTACTAGCAAGTCAAAAAAGACAGTGTAGAAGCCTTATTTAAGCTTCAAGAGATCATCAGAGAGAGGTATTTATTCCTAAAAGCTGTTGCTCCTCTATAACAACTTGCTCTTTTACCAAAGCTAAAGAAAATTCAAGTCTTTACTTTGAATACCTACATATACTTTTGACTGAAATCTTGATTGCTTCTGCATTTGTGATAGATGGTTTATATCAGTCAGGAGTTCTCCTACCAACTTACCCACTCTCTCAGACAGCAGGCTAAAATGCTGTGTTCACTGCTGGAAAGGTGATTTTATTGTAAATGAAGGTAATCAAGTGCTGGGTGAAATCCTGTCCAGCTAAGATGTTCAGCCAGCCCTTATGTTGTCACTGCCACCTTCCCTGCTGCTGGTGAGACAAAGGAATTTGCTGAGCTGATGCTCAGTAGCCCTGTTGCAGGCTGTGCTGCAGTAACTGCACCAGCTCCTGGGTGCTGCTCTCTGCTTGAGATGCAGCTCTGAGGCATTTGCTCACATGCAGTAGCTCCCAGTGACTGCTGAACTCCTTGGCCTCACTAGACATACACATTAATCACTTCTGATTGTGGTTTTGTTTTTTTAAAGTCTATGCCTAACTGAAGATGACGAGAATTTTATCACTGATTTCAGCAGAACTAAGACTTCAAACCCATCTCTCAAATTCAGAGATTTCTCCACACTAGAAACTCCATAATTGACTAGCAAACCCTGGCCTACCAATACCTGTATTGCTAATTCAGAGGAACTCCGCCTCCAAAGAGTCTACAAGTTTTGTTTGCTACCTCCAAGCTTGATTCTGCTTGGTGCCTCCAGGAAAAAGAGAAACAAAGCCTCTCTCAACAGAATGACATAAAATAAGCATGGGATTAAGGGTGTTGCTGGATCATAGCAACAGTGGGCAGCACCATGACAGTGGAAGCTCTTCTGAGCTCTGCAGAAGTGCAGCCCAAACTTAGACAACATAACCAGATATTAGATGTAAAGTTGAGAACTGCAGTTTGGATATTTAAGGTCTAACTCTGACCCAAACTGATGCTTCACTTATAAAGTGGCAGAAATCCTTAAAGCAGTAGTTTACTTGAATTGCTTATTTTATTTAATATTGTGCTTACCTTATTAGCAGAGGACAGATAGATGTAGTTATTATCTACTGGATCAAGTCGAAGTTTGGGGAAAACGGAGGTTTCCTCCTTAATTTCGTATAAAACCTCTGGGCAATTAGATTCCATATCCTCATTAAGAATAGCCTAAAACACATGAAATTAAATTATTCACAAGTCCTTTTATTGACCAGTCAGCATTTTAAACAAAAGCCTAATTTCAGCTACGTCAGAGCTTCTGAGATGACTTACTGTGCCCTGATTCAATTCACCTACTGCACTGGCTCTCACACTGCAGAAAGACGGAGGAAAAGACCACCAGAACAGAATTTCAACAAAATCCATGCCAGACACATTTTGCACCGAATCTGGCACTGGTTTAGTGTATGAAACATCCCTCCCACCAATGTTCCTGATTGTCGCAGACACTGAATGTGGAAGAGAGGCCTATATCCCAAAGTCATAATGTGTTAAGTACTCCTATGAATGGAGAAGAAAGTATTAGCCTTCAGAAAACAAATAAACATTCAGACACCTATAATGTAAAAAGGAACCTATGCAAGTTACTGACAACTGTCTTCAGGACAGAAGTTTCTTTGTGGCTTCTGTGAGCATACATCTGAGGTGGTACTTCTTTTTCTTACCTTGCCCAGCTCTACAGTTTTCCGCTACAGAATTCAAGAGAACCAGAGACCACGGAAACTTTATTTTGCAAGTTAATAAGCACACCAACATTGATATAAGGTTTTCCATAAACATCACTAAACAAGGGGGACATGTTCACGGTCTCCACTGTGCTAAGGAGAAACGAAAGACTTGAATTTCATTTTTCATTAACTAAAGCTCAGTGAAATCAAATGGGCAAAAGCTTTTCAAACTCTCTACTATATTCCTCTCCAACTGCCTGCTTAATAAAAACAAAAAATGAGAGTCATCCTTTGCAGTGTAGACAGGAAATGCACATTCTTGCAAAACCCAGAAAAAAATTAAAGCATAAAAGACATTTCACTGGATGGTTGAAAAGTTTGATGATGAGATAAGATGACTTTCACTTCCAAGTGATTGATTTAAGCTAGTGTAGGTTAACTATTCAGAAGCCAAGGCAAAATGAGTCTTGACTTTTCTCCCTAACAGACAGCTATTGACATCACACAGATAGGCTAACAAGCAAGTAAATATGTTCCCAAAATCTAAACAATATTTAATATTTCTACTGGAAAATCAAAGCGAGGAAGGAAACAAAAGACAGAGCAACCGAGAACTCCACAGTCCATAAATTGATACTGTGGGCATTAGCAGTTTAATGAAATGTTTCCATGAATTTTAAGCAGGGTACATAATTGCTTTTGACAGTTATCTTGCTCTCCAAGTAACAATGCAGCAGTTACTTCACAAACAAACAAGAAAGAAATAGAGATTCAGGGGATTGTATCTGTTTATAATACAGTGGCTAAACCAGGAAATATTTACCCACTTGAACACAGCAGCAGCTGATGGAGAAGGGAAGAACTGCCACACTCGGCTTACCTTCAGTAACTGTCCATCATCTGTTCCCAAAAAGAGAACTATCTGATTCAAAACAACTGTGCCATAAACAGCCACTAATCCAGAGTGAATCAAGGTAGGTAATTTCTTGATTGATCGTGCCTCCTGAAAATCAGATATAAGAGAAAGCTATTACAAAATCATTCACCTATACTGCAAAACATTAAGAGAAAGAAAAAGAATCATCCCTGGAAAGATTCTGAGAGAACTCAACTTTAGACAATACTTTGGGTAACATTTTAATTCTGACACGCTTTCAGAGCACCATATCATTGGAAATGGCACATGAAACATGAAACTACTTCTTTTTTATACACGGCAACTGGTCATGTCTGTGATAGAGATTACATCTACTGCAGCTAAATCGCCGACTTCAGTGGGACACAGACTTGGCCTAACAGCAGCAAGTTACTTTGCAACAGGATTTCTCTTTTTTGGGACATAGTGCCCTGGACTTACTCTGAATTACCAGTTCTTCTCATTGAAGCCATGCTTTGCCATCACCTGACTGCACCTACCATGAAGGCTACAGATACACTCAGCAACCACTTTTAAAAGCATGTAAACATTCTAGAGAAAGAAGGCACTTCAAACACACAGAATTTTTGTGTGTGTGTCAGAAAACGCGGAGCTTCATCCTCCCCTTTCTGGTTTCCTGCTTTACACTAAAGGAAGCTGAGACTCGCCTATTACAAAAATATAAAAATGAGATAAAGCAGTATAAAGTTCATGTCAGGAAGAACATAAAAGTACCTGTGTGAACTTTAAAATCAACATGTTGCCTACAATTCTCCGTCCAAGCTGGAGGAAGTTAAGTGACAAACGCACGTAAGCAGCTCATGAAAGAAAACATCACGCAGGAAATCCCTGTATCTTCTGGAAGGAAAAACCAAACCGAATCATCCCGATTGTAGAGCATCAAGTGCTGAAAGGAAGCCCTGATGTGTGAAAATAAGGTCATTCACGAGCTGAGAGACGGTCTCTGCCCCAAACTCCCTACAAGCCCAGGTATCTCCCCAGCAAGCAGTGCCTCAGTTTTGCAGTCCTGTAATTGCTTTAAGTCAATTTCCGTGGCAAATACTACCAAAGGTGTGATCCCACCTGCTCTCCAAATGGGTCCAACCCCAGCCAAGCTCTACCTCCCCTGCCTCTCTACTAGTATAATGCTTTCCAGTGACCTCAGTTAAGGAAATGATGTGCCTAGAAAATGGTCTGTAAATCCATCTACCTACCTACCTAAATTTTAATTTGAGCCATTCTCCTCATCACATGAACGCGTGGCTACACGGACACCAGCGCTGGCACAAAGGAGCGGCAGGCATGGAGAGGTGGGGGGAAGAGCTCAGGTAGGACCAGGTCCTTGGGAACAAGCCCAGTAGGTCAGCTTACAAAGCCCAGAGTCTCAGGCTCAAGGACGGATTCCTGAACCTACAGGAACCCTCTGAGTGCAAGAACTTATTTCGCTTTAATGCATAAGACGAAGTGTGAGAACGAACCATTAAAACTGACATTTTGCAGAAAGGTGAAGGCATTTCTCAAAGTTACGAAGTGAATCCATAACACAGTAACAGCTGAATTCAACTCTCTTGCATGCTAGGATGCTGGCTTAACCCCAAAAAGTCTTTCCACATAGAAATACATTTTTTCTAAACTGCAATCCTAAGTCAATTAAAATCTTTTTCAGTCATTTGAACTATGTTAATTAGCTCGCAAGAACAGCCACTTGGAGTAAAAGAAGACTTGATTAAACTTTCATATTTAAAGATTTTTTTTTTTTTCATGCAGCACGAAGAAGACACAGGAACTGTCATGTACTGGCACAGAACTTCAGTAAAACCCACTTAGGCGTAAGACTCCAGTACCATGGAGGTCTGTTTTAGATATGGTAGGGGGAAGTGATTGCAAGCATTTTAAGGTGGAAAAAGTTAACTCACTTTTTTATTAGATCAGAAGGTAACAAAACTCCAGCACTTGTGCACACAATGAGCCTTCACTCAGGCTAAGGAGTGAGGAGGTGAAGCTTCCAGGCTTTCATTTTCACCAGAATTTGGATTTTTTTTCTACAGTGCACCATATAGCAGTGTAAGGAAAACAAACGACCCTAGGTTCCTCACAGACTCTGTACAATAAGATCACAGAAGAGGGGAGGACTCACCCAGTCTCTGAAAAGTCTTGCTGCCAGATTTTATTTTGACCCACATACTAGTCAAATAACTAGTGTCATATCAGTGCATCCTCCTCATCTGACCGAAGAACCAATACTGACAAGTGTGGAAGCCTCCTCCCCTCACTCTGCTTGCCAGAGGGAGGGTCAATGCAACATTGAGCTAATACATAGAAGAAGAGGGGGAATTTAGACGGTGGGCAGTCACAACAAAAATTGCCTTCTCTCTTTTGCAACCTATTTCTCCAGCTTGCCCGTTCCCTCCAGGGTGCAGCTGCTGCTTTCACCCTTCTGTTATCCCTTTTCCATGTGCATTTATTTTTTTAACAAGCCCTTATACCTCTTCCACTGTGACTAATGGGGTTACAGCGCTGTAGGGCCTTCCCAAGCTGCTTCTTTCACAGCTAAATCCATCCTTAAAATGCATTTACAGTCTAGACTTCCTTTATACCTGAAGAGTCACTCATCTCTACGATCATCTATCTGTCTATCCTGTAACATTTTCAGGCTCGTACAAAACCAAGAAAAGCAAAAGAAAAGACAATACTGCTCTAGAAGACCATTCTTTTTTTAATTTTTCAGGTCTACCCTCTGTTCTATTCTATAGTCCCCCAAAATCTTCACATGCACAGGTAAGTCTAGAGATCTCCTGAATTAACTTACATTTTGCTTTTAAGTTCACCTCCTTATGCTGTTTGGTTATTGGCATGAAAGGTATTTATACTAATTTTCTGTTTTGCATCTCATTTTCAGATTTATCTCCCTATGATTCCAGCTGCAGCAACCATATTCACACTTCTGCTTTCTGTCTTGATTTCCTCCTGATTATTTTACATTGCGTGCCTCAGAGGGAAGGGCAGCATTTTTAGCTCACGCAGCACTCAACATATTGCAGCTGGCCAAAAAGTGAAAATAAAGGGTCTGAGCATCAGCGTGAATGAACAGATGCAGCTACACAAAAGGATACAAGACTTGTGAGCAGCATATAGCAATAGTCAACACTGGAACAATACATAGATGTTTTTCCTAGAGGGAAAAAACTTCTAGAACCTCGTTCTTCTTTCTTAACTTCACCACCCTTCAACCTCCTGCATCAATTTTGATTGTATCAGAGGGTAACAAACTTAAATATCGGTGCATGCAGTGAGCCTTTATTAGGGCTAAGGAATGAGGAGGTGAACTGTTCCAAAATTTTATTTCCGTGAGATTTTTAAATTTGTGCACTGCATAGCAATGCTAGATCGACAAACCATCCCAGGCAAGCACACTGCAAAAAATCAGGGAGAAGGACCAGGAAATGAGAGGGTCTTCACAGAGACCTTGCAGAGTGTCCTCGTTTAGGCCGGGACGGAGCTAGTTTTGTCTTCAGCAGCTCCTGTGTTTTGGATTTAGTGTGTGAAGAATGGTGATAGTGCACTGATGTTGTTGGTTGCTGCTAAACGACCAAGGACATTTTGCAGTTTCCCAGGTTTTGCTAATGTGCAGGTGCAAAAAACTTGGGAGGGGTAGAGACAGGATAGTTGATCCAAACTGGCCAAAGAGAGTATTCCATACCATAGACGTCATGCCCAGTATAAATGAGGGTCGGCCAGTGGGGCTTTAGTCCCTTAACTTGCCTTAATCTTTAAGCTTCCCTTCGGGTTGCTTTTTGTTTCCCTGTTCTTCCTTTTTTTTTTTTTTCCTGTTCGTTCGTGCCTTTTCGTTCATTTGTTTGGCTGTTCGTTCCCTCGCCTGCTCTCTCTGGAACTTGCTGTTCTGGGATAGCTGGGGGGGGGATACCCCTGCTCCCTGCCTGCTGCTCGGGACAGGCTGTATCAGTCGTCGCATGGTGAGATATTGTGTATCGTTTGTTTTATATATTCTATTATCCTTAGATATATAATTATTATTATTATTAATATATTTTATATTTTTCCTTTGCTGTCCTGGTGAACTGCTTTTATCTCAACCCGCGAGTTTTCCTTTCTCTCCCCACTGGGGAGGGGGGGAGTAAGCGAGCGGCTGTGTGGTATTTCGGTTACCATCTGGGGTTAAACCACGACACAGAGGCAAGATCCTGAGCCTCACGATGCAAGGCAGGAGATACAGTCAGAGGCTTCGCTTGAGCAAGAGGCTGACGGAGACTCCTGACATGGGGAGGCTAGAAATTTGTGACTTCTGCAGCAGCAGAAACACTCCTTCTCTGCCCTCAGATCCGAGTTTACAGAATTGATAAAGTGTCTAATAACCAATGAGGGAGAACAAGCTCCATTAAGGAAGGCTTTGAAACCAACTGAGCTTGAACAGAGCATTAGCAGAAAGCAAGAGGAAGTGGTGGGTGACTGTGCTTGGAGATTCCCTCCTGTGAAGGATGACAGCACACAACTGCTAAACCGTCACGCTGTTAGAACAGATTTCTTTTTTTTTAGGGGCCTTGATCCATTACACCGCAGAGAGACTGCCCCTGATTTTCCATTCTTTGGACCACTACCTTGTTGCACATCCACATGGACACCTGTACTGGGTTTGCATGGCAAGGTTTTGGTAGCGGGGGGGGCTAGAGGGGTGGCTTCTGTGAGAAGCTGCTAGAAGCTTCCCCTACGTCTGATAGAACCAATGCCAGCCGCCTCCGAGATGGATCCGCCGCTGGCCAAGGCCAAGCCCATCAGTGACGGTGGTAGTGCCTCTGTGAGAACATATTTAAGAAAGGTGAAAAAAAACCTACTGCGGGAATATAGCAGCAAAGAGAGGAGTGAGAATATGTGAGCGCAACGACTCTGCAGACACCAAGGTCAGTGAAGAAGGAGGGGGAGGAGGTGCTCCAGGCACCGGAGCAGAGATTCCCCTGCAGCCCGTGGAGAAGACCATGGTGAGGCAGGCTGTCCCCCTGCAGCCCATGGACGTCCATGGTGGAGCAGATATCCACCTGCAGCCCCTGGAGGACCCCACGTCGGAGCAGGTGGATGCCCAAAGGCGGCTGTGACCCTGTGGGAAGCCAGCGCTGGAGCAGGCTCCTGGCAGAACCTGTGGACCCATGGAGAGAGGAGCCCACGCTGAAGCAGGTTTGCTGGCAGGACTTGTGACCCCATGGGGAACCCACGCTGGAGCAGTCAGTTCCTGACGGACTACACCCCGTGGAAAGGACCCACACTGGAGCAGTTTGTGAAGAACTGTAGCCTGTGGGAAGGACTCACGAAGTCTGTGGAGGACTGTCTCCTGTGGGAGGGACCCCACGCTGGAGTGGGGGAAGACTGTGAGGAGTCCTCCTCCTGCAGAGGAAGGAGCAGCAGAGACAATGTGTGATGAACTGACCACAACCCCCATTCCTGTCCTCCTGTGCCGCTCGGGGGGGAGGAGGTAGAGAAATTTGGAGCAAAGTTAAGCTCAGGAAGAAGGGAGGGAGGGGGTGGGGGGAAGGTGTTTTTAAGATTTGGTTTTACTTCTCATTATCCTATTCTGAATTGATTGGCAATAAATTAATTTTTCCCCAAGTCGGGTCTGTTTTGCCCATGACAGTAACTGGTGAGCGATCGCCCTGTCCTTATCTCAACCCACGAGCCTTTTGTTGTACTTTCTCTCCCCTGTCCAGTTGAGGAGGGGAGTGATAGAGCAGCTTTGGTGGGCACCTGACCACTAGACATTGCCTAGTGCAGATCAGGACTACAGAGCTCTGGGGGCAAAGTGAAGGAAATGTGACCCCAGACTTTGTTAAACCTGTGGGGTCAGTGAAGGGTGATGCTATTCTGGATTTGCTACTCACAAACGACAAAGAACTGACTGGAGATGTGATAATCAATGCCAGCCTTCAACTCTGAAATAACCGAGTTCAGGATCCTGAGGGCGGTGAGGAAAGAACAGCAGAGCGCAGAGCTGGAGACCAGGCTTCAGCTTGTTCAGGGAACTGGTTAGTGGGATGCCCTGAGAGGCAGCTTTGAAGGGAAATGGAGCTCAGGAAGGCTAGTAGGTCTTTCGGGACAACCTCCTCCAAGCACAAAACTCAGGAATACAAGCAGATGTATCAGGAGATGGCCGCTAGCTAAGCAGGAAAGTCATGATTGAACAACAATGCAGAAAAACAGTATAGAAGAGTTAGAAGCAGGAACAAGTGACTAAGGAGGAACTGCCTGGACACATAGGCACGGTGTTAGGAAAGCCCAAGCTCACCTGGTTTTGAAACTGGCAAGGAATGTTATGGGCAACCAGACGACTTTCTACCACCACATGAGCAATAAAAGAATAAACAATGAAAATGTGCGTCAGCTGCTGAATAGGACAAGTGATTTACTGACAGTGGATGCAGACAAGGCTCTGGACTTCACCGGCAAGGTCTTGCAGTCCTTTGTACCTACAGAGTTCAAGGAGGAGAGAAACTACTAGTACTAGAAGAGGATTAAGCCAGGGACCTCTTAAGAAATCTCAGCCTATAGCAGTCCCAGAGAGGCCAGACGGGATCTGTAGGAAGATGCTGAGAGACTGATGACACTGCAAGGCCATTCTCTCATATTTCAAAAGTTGTGGAGATTGGGGGAAGTCTCCAGCAACTGAATAAAGGCAAATACTGCACCCATCTTCAAAAAAGACAAGGATGACCTGGGGAACTACACATTGATCAATCTCACTTTTTCCCTGGGAAAATCATGGAGCAAATCCTCTTGGAAGCCATTTCTGGGCACAAGAGGAAGACGAAAGCGACTAGAAAAAGCCAGTATGAATTCATCAAGGATAAATTGTGCCTGACCAACCTGATTGCCTTCTGTGATAAAATGACTCAATTTGTGGAGGAGGGGAGAACAGTGGATGTCATTTACTTTGACTTTAGCAAAGCTCTTGACACCATTTCCCACAGCATCCTTGCATCCAAGTTGAGATGTTACACTTCAGACAGGAGGACTACTGAGCGGGTGGAAAAACTGGATGGATCATCAGGCTCAAAGGGTACTAGTTAATGGTTTGTACTCTACCTAGACACTGTTCACAAGTGGACTTCCTCAGGGAACCTATCCTGGGACATGTCCTGTAAATATCTTTATCAATGACCTGGAGGAAGACACGGAAAGCTTCTGAGTTAAGCTTGTGGATGACATCAAAATGAGTTGTTATGCTTGAGTGTAGGGCTGCCATTCAGAGGGACCTAGATAGGTTGGAGGAATGGGCCAACAAGAACCCCAAGAAATTCAACAAGTCCTGCACCTGAGATGGACTAACCCCGTGACGGCACAGGCTGGGGAGCCCCTCTTCTGAAAGGGACGCAAGGGTCCTGGAGGGCAGTAGGCTAAAGCGTGTACCCAGACAGCAGCGAAGGTTAACAGCATCCTGGGCTGTATCGACAGGAGCATAGCCAGATCGAGTGAGGAAGGGGATTATTCTCCCTTACCTTGCACATGTTCAACTGTGTCTAGGATACTGTGCTCAGTTCTGGGACCCTCCGTACGGCACTGATTTTGATAAATCAGAGTGAGTTCAGCGGTGAGCCACTGAGATGGTCAGAGCCTGGAGCACCTGCCCTATGACGGAACTGGGCTAGTTCTGCCTACAGAAGAGACAGTTTCAGAGGGACCAGAGAAACAGAGCCAGGCTCTTGACTGAGGTGTATGCAGGACCACAAGACATAATGACACAGACTGAAACAGAGGAGGTTTCTAGTGGACTGGAGATTAAAAAACATCACTACAATTAAGCAGAACAGGTTGTCCAGAAAGTTTGTGCAGTCTCCATCCCTGGAGGTTTCAAAATGCAACAGGACAAGGCCCAGAGCAACCCTGTCTGATCTCAGAGCTGACCCTGCTGTGAGCAGGGGGCTGGACTGGAGACCTCCTCTGAGGTTCCTTCCAACCTGAACAACCTGTGATCCCAAGGAAGTGAATCCTCTGTTCAAGAGCCCCTAGGCTCTCAAAAGTTTCCACTAAGAACACCTGGTGAAGCCAGAGGACTAACAGCAATTCTTCTTCTTACTGACAGTGCGAGGGTTTACAGGTCTCCTACGGCTTACTTCCCACACCAAACCGGGATGAACTGAAAACTCCTTGTAACTGGACAGAAATATTCACTCCAGAAATGTTAAGTCTAGAAATCTGCCAAACATCAGATGAAATACTAGCAGTCTGGTAATACATAGGAGATGACTTTACTACTACAAAATTAACTACAGGATCAATTTTGACACCAAATGATATTTAGAATTCTGTAATTCTTTCCTTAAATAAAAGACCATGAATCATTTTGGAATGAGTTACCACACAAATTCAAATGTCATTCCTGCAAATTAATGGCCACGATTAAACTGATGTGACTCTGTTGACTTCAAAATCTTGTTTCAGTAGAGCTTATACCAGCTAAGACTCGTCCTAGGATTCCAACTATGCTCGATAAATTAAGGGGCATATACCAACCCACATATTTATCACCCACTGAAAAATGCAAAACTTCAAAGAACAGACTGTTATATATCTTTACTTGCATTAAATAGCAGACGAAAATCCAACCAAGATAGCTTATCATTCAGCAGCCATCACAGCTACTTAGCCTTTGCACATCATAAAATAAACACCTTAATATAAACTACAGCAACTTCTCTCTGCCTTACACGTATATGCCTAACACTTTTTTTTGGATTTTCTCCCTGAAAAACTGTAGAATCCTTTTCTTCCCATGCAACTTTTTTTAATGGCAAAACTAATTTCCAGATTTGTCATTGTGGCTAGGCAACATCCTATGACTCTCTCCTGTTGATGTTCTCTAATTTGAGCACTTCTCCTACTCATCTGCTTGTCTGCGATCCACAAGATCCTGGGATCTCTGGAAGAAATCTGAGATTCTAGTAGCTCCTGTTCAGTCACGGAACAACAGAAGGAAAGGCCTTCTTATAGCTCACTAGATACTGGAGCAAGTTCGTGACAAATTCCAGCATTCCTCCTACGTACTGGCTAACGAGCTTCGATTTCATAATTGTGATCCACCAAAAATGTTTTCTAGTGCCCAGTCGGGTTTCTGAAAAGAAACTGAGAATGAGATTTGGCAAATTCACATTTATTAACTAAGGAAATTGCGAAGAAGATGTGGTTACATACATGCAGGTTATGCTAGCGAGTTCATTAATGCATAGACCTAGAGAGTGCGTATAAATAGATATAATCAAAACGAAGAGACGTGTGGATCAGAGGAAAACAAGCTGAACATAAAACTGCAAAATGTTTTCAGAGTAGTTTCATCTAAGACACCACTTGCCTCTTGCTAGTTAGGGATCATGTCTCTGGGAATCCAGTATTATATATGTCCAGAACAAACACATCCAAGTAGGACAAAATGCTTTGTGCACACTACTGCACAAAATGAAAACAGAATTAGCTAGTTCTCATAAGCAGCAATTCCACAGAATTTGTAGCAGTCACTTACTTTTTGATAAAGCTGGTAAGCAAGGATCTTAAAAATTACTAATTCTCAATGACAGACTCAAATCCAGCATTAAAACTTAATGCAAATGTCAACTTTGGCCTAAGTAGCAATGTGAGGCTAAAGAGGTTACACACCTACAATGAGTTCCTACAGGATGTGGAGCAATTTGGTTCCAATCCAGTGAAGTACTCAAGTTCACGCTTAACTTTAAATGCATGGGCAGCTCCCCTGAAGATGATGGAACTACTTATATGCCTAATATTAAATATGCCCTTAAGTGCTTTACTGGGTTAGGGCCAGAAAGCTCAGTACCTTACAGCAATGAGTTCAGAGTGGAACATGCAGCAGGGAACTCAGGACCACAAATGCCTCGGGCTAAGTCCCTCTTGCAGTGTACTATTAAGAAGCACAGTGCCAATGCAGTGCAAATACAAGCAGCTGTGTGAGTGCAGACAGGTAAGAGGATGTCTTGCCTAAAGGTAATCAGAATAATTGCAGAAATCCGAAGAATGGCAAGATCAGAAGGAAAACAAACTGCCACTGCTCCCTAACGTATACTCTAACTATAAATTGTATTCCTGCAGTGAAAAAAACCTGTCTTTTCAATTGCTACATAAACCGACAGTCCGCGCCCATGATCATGATCAGTGTAACTCACATCATGCCTGAG
Organism: Phoenicopterus ruber ruber; assembly: GCA_009819775.1. Taxonomy (NCBI): domain Eukaryota; kingdom Metazoa; phylum Chordata; class Aves; order Phoenicopteriformes; family Phoenicopteridae; genus Phoenicopterus; species Phoenicopterus ruber. Next base: position 51,681,998 of record CM020215.1, on the reverse strand, counting down.
CTCCAGAATTCAAGCGTACCCAGCAAAGAAGACTAAGACCCGCAGCACCCTACAACACGTGGCATCTGCAATGCAAAAGTCAGGCTGACATTCAGCATGGTCCACCCGCCACAAACACCGTACAGGTCTTGCACTCCAGGCAATCATAATGCTGCAACACATTCATTTGCTCAGTACCAACATTGTCCTTAAAAGACTGGGCTTGAAAGCACACGTTAAGCACTGTTGCTTGCTGCCATTCCTACACATTGTACTACAACGTACTCGTGATGGCTCTGTGCTACAAGGCGCTCCTTTCTGGCCAGAGCCACTGCTAGCTATTGCAGGCACTCGCCCTAAAAGCTGCGCACTGACGGACGTGCTGTGCATCATCTTCCTGTCAGTTCTGAAGCCCGCGCGCTTCTGAGTCCAAGAAGAGCATCTTCCACATTTGCAGGGACTCCCATGATTTGGTGAGAGACAGCAGAAGGATATGGACTAAAACAACCCAGAAGCAGCAGCATATGGGCCTGTCATCTCCAAACTTACTCTGCAATAGCCTAGCCTAACCTTCTGTAGTATAAAAAACATATTAAAGCTGAACTACATGCATTTATTTCTATGTTTATACACTAAAGCACATATAATTAGCTGAAAAAGGGAGCATAATTAGCCATGTTATAGGTCATATTACTACACAACATCCAGATGTCCTGCTATCTCACACAATATTAAAATACCACTTTCCTGCTGGTGGTAAACTGTATTTATTGTTGTGCCAAATATCACGATTAATAACACCACCATAGTTAGGGACATAATGTTAAGCAAACAATCCTTTTAATCATTTTTAAAGTTGTGATTCTTCAGCATTATAGCCAAATAGAATCTACATTTCCAGGAGGGACGAGCCTTTTGGGACATCAAAGTAACTTTGGAGTCACAGGAGTCTGATCTGAATCAGATCAATCCTTAAACAAGTGGATCATTTATTTTTCTTATTCAGGCACTGGGAGGCAATGGGGACAGGGGATTGAGAGGAATACCAGTCAGACAGAAACACCTGCCTCACCTTACATGCATTACGTTGCTCTATGAAATCCATTACACTCTTCTGGAATTTCTAGAATGGGGGTTTGGAAAGTGTTTATAAAGGATCTGCTGCCCAGGGAGGTTTCTTTTTTTTTCGGCTTGGTAGGCTCAGAAAGCACCTTGCAAAGGAACTCCACAAGTAATTAGGAACAAGGAATATAAATCAAAAATCCAAGTAGCCAATAGGTATTTTGAGATGAGGGTGAGACTTCAAATTCATTCAGCAAGTTTATCTTGTGAGAGCACAGAAATCATGCAGTAAGCTATAAATTGGCACTGGAAATCAAAGGATTGGCTCCGGCTCTGTTGTGAGAGTTTCACTATTTACTTCAGCAGAGTTGTTTCACCCACATATGGGGTTATCATTCATAACTACGTCCTCTAACACTGGCAATAGTCTCGCAACTCATTAGGGACATGAGTAGACTGAATCACCCATGCCCTCCAGTAGTTTGTATTTGGAAGAATCTCGGCACTGTGCTCTGCTATGGGCTAGATTTGGGAAGCCAAGAGGCGACAGTAAATCTGCTGCGCTTCTTTCAAGGAGTTTCCAACAAGCTCCCATCGTAACACAGCAAAGATTCAGGGGTTAAGCTGCAAAGTCCCTGGATGGTGGGGGAGCTGCAAAAGGCTAGGGCTTGCTTTATGATGGCTTGCTTGATCCCCTACGGTTGTCCCTGATACTTTTCAGTGTTGTTCCTTTTGCCACGGCTCTGAAAAGACTTCTGAGTGTGACTTCAAAGCATGGACGAGCCTTGCAAAAGCACCTTCTTCTCCTGAATTACATTTTAAGCTTCTTGAATCTCATTTTCAGTTCATTTCTCTACTAGCTACCGAGGCCACAGCAAAGCCGGTAGCCTTGCCCACCCTGCCCTCCATGTGCACAGCTCACCCTCAAAAGGAGGAAGGAGCTGAAGAGAGAGTGTTAGAGAAGTAGGCGACCAGGGGATCTCCATGGGATACCAATGCCTGTGAAAATGTAACCACTGCAACAACAAAGACATATCACCTATTGCTGCCTGCTGCGCATACGGGTTTGGGGGGGGTGGCTGTGGGCCCTCTCGAGCAAGGCCAATCCTGGGAGGTTTGGGAAGCACCTATCACCGAACAAGCAACCATAAATAACTAGTGAGCAATGGGGATAACAATGCATACAGCCTAGTGCACAGGAGTCAATTTGATGGGCTTTTTTTCATTCCTGATGTAGCTGCAATGACATGAGATGTGAATGCACAGAATAAGGTAGGAGATGCTTTATCTAGGCTGTACGGAAAATACAATGAAGTACGACTAATCCTTGACAGAAAAGGGCGCATTGAGTGAGGAGCCCGAGACTCGGGCCTGACCCAGGATGCCCTCAGGTGTTCCTTCGGACATGTCTTTCCCTAGACGAAGGTGGGAAGGACACTCCAGGATCTAGTAAGGGATCAGCTTTTTAGAAACAGAAAGTGCTGGAGAAATCATTAGGGCTGATGGAGTCAGGGCTGATGCGCAAAGCCTGGCACAGCTCTGAAGTTGCCCGCGAACTTCAAAGTGCCTGCACATCAGGGACACCCCACGAGTCATGCACAGCGACACCAGCCACAACAACAGTGACAACAACGGCGTGCAGGAGGAAAGCTTAGCAAAACGATGCCCAGACTTACACAGCTCTTCCCGTTCATGATGAAGTGTGTGGATGCACAGGCTTGCCCTTTCACTTCCTCCATCCCGAAGATGCAGACGGCAGTGGTGTCCCAAGCCTTGGCGCCGTGGCTGTGGCGGAAAACACCCACCCACCAGCCCTGCTTGCCCTGGCGGACAAGGCTGGAGGAAACGATGAGGCTCCTGCAGCCACAGTCCAAATACACATGCCCTTGCAAAGTAAGGCCACCCTCTGAGGGGTACAGCTGGCGCAGGACAGCCATGCTCGGTGGCTCCGTGTTGTTGCTCAACCTGGCCTTCAACCTGTAGTAGGGAAAGAAGAGGCGATCCCCCCACTGGAGCGCGTCAACAAAGTGCAAAGGCTCCTCCTTGCGCTTGATGATGCCCAGCTCCTCCTTGGACTCCAGGTTGTCCATGCTGCGCACCGTGATGACGGTCGCCTCATCCGACTGGGAGGGCTCGCAGCTCAGACGGTTCCCATAGGGGCCGGCCGAGTAGGTGGCCGCCACGGCCAGGTACCAGGCGCCGGCCAGCTGGAAGACGACGCCGGCGGTGGAGCCGTCGGGCAGGCAGCTGACTACCTCGCTGCGGTTCAAGCGCTGCCAGTAGGACGGCTGCTCCCACACCTCGCAGGTGCCGTCCTTCTGGGTCCAGCCGGCCAGCAGGACGCCCACCCCTCCGGCCTCCACGTAGGGCAGCAGCAGGTTGCTGCGCATGCCGGGGGGCTCCCCGCAGCTCTGCCCCTCCGCCGCCGGCACCACGCGGCGGTGGGGCCGCAGCTCGGGCCACAGCTCGTAGAGGCAGCTGCCGCCCGCCACCAGCACGCCGCCGCCGCTCACCTCGATGTTGTCGATGGGGGCCCCCGGCAGCTCGAAGCTCTGGGGGCCGCCGGCGCCCGCCAGCGCCGCCAGCAGGGGCAGCGCCCAGCTGAGGGCGGGCGGCGGCGCCGCCATGGGCGCGGGCTCGGCTCGGCGCCGCGGGGCGCCTCAGGCGGCGGCGGGCGGCGGGCGCTGCTGCGCCATGCTGCGCGGAGGGGCCGGGCGCGCTGCCGCCGCTGCCGCCGCCGCCGCTTCTCCCTCCGCTGCGGCCGGGCTGCGCGGATGGGAAGTTCCTCTTTCGGGGCGGGGAGGGGGGGGTGCCTGTACGGGAGAGGTGGGCCGGGCTCCTCCGGGAGGGCTGCCGAGCCACCTCGCCGCCGTGCGCCGCCGCTCCCCCTCCGCCCCTCGGCCCCGCCGGCCCGCCTCACCGCGGACGAGGGGCGGCGGCGGCGCCGCGGGAGCCCACCTCGGCCGCCGGGCTGTGGGGGGCCGGGGCTGGGGGCGGCCCCTTCGCCGCGGCGTGGCGGGACGCGGAGGGGGGCGAGACCCGCCTCGCCTCAGGCGGGCCACCTCGCCTGGCCGCCAGCCGGGGCAGCGGCCCCCTCCGCGCCTCCCCGCGGCGGCGCCCAGCACCCGGTCACTCATGGGGACCCCTCCGGGGCAGGGCGGCCCCCGCGCACCCCGCTTTGCTTCGCTCCCTGCCCGGCTGAAGCCGCCCTGCGGCCACCGTGCGGGCAGCGGGCGGAGGAGGGCGGCAGCGCGGCCGGGCGTGAAGGTGCTCAGCGGGGGCAGGCCTGTGGACCGGCCCGCTGGTGGGTGCAGGGTGCGGTCAGGCTTTGCTGGGCACCGCCAGCGCCCGTCCCTGCCCGCTGCCGGCTTGGAAACCCGGCTTATACCCGTGAAAATACTCCGCGTAGCCGTCCTGCTAAGCAGCACCCCCGGAGCCCAGTCGCTCGCTGCCACCGTGAGCAGGAAGACTGAGGTGTCGGATCTCTAGATAGAAATCTCACGGTCTTGCCTGAGGTTGAACAAAGGCTCTAAGCTTTCTCCCGAGTTCAGCAGGGGAGGCAAAAAGCCCTGCCCTCTCCAGCCGTGCTGCTGCGAGATGGGCGCCCACCCAACGCGCGCTCGGGGACAGGACGGCTCGTGTTGAATGGCGCAACCGATTCACTTTATTTCCCGCTGGGTCATTCCCGGTACAGGGTCAACGAAATGAGAAGTATAAGCTGCATGCTCAGCTAACAGTAAATTACCATTTTGCTGAATTTTAAATGAAAAACGGGTTTATGAAAGGTAGCAAAGATGCATTTTAGTGTTCTCTCATGGGTGTCTCTGAAAGTCTGGGTGAGGATGGGCATAGGGCCCATTGCCACTCTTACAGAGAAGAGGACATAATGTTCAAAACCAAGAGGCCATCTGACCCTCTACACTGCTTTTATCTTAAAGTGGCTTTACAGTGGGAATAAGTGGAACTGTAAAAACTAGAACAAAAGTAATTGTATAAATGAGTCAAGCGCAACATTTTCAAGCAGGAAGTGCAACGTAGTTAGCAAATTTTTATTATCTTTCTCCATTACTCTACCCAGCAGTAGTTATCGTGCAAGAATTGGTGTTGCTCTCATCAGCAAAAATATTTGACCATCTTGCAGCAATCAGCATCTAGGACAAATATTACCATGAAATTCGGAGCCCCCCACAACTCATCTGCTTACCTCTTGTACAGTGACTCCAAAATGCGTCCAAAATCTGCAAAATGTAGCAGAAGATGTGGAACAGAAACATTGCGCAATTTTTCTTCTCGCCAGATGCAAAGAGATGCTCTACATACTAACAAACACTGCCCACAGCTCCCTGTGCAAGACTGAACTTCTAGTCAACATGTAAGCAAAGTAAATCCTCATGCCAATATCACCGAAATAGATTATGTGCAGAAATGCAATTTATACAGCTTTGCAAAGGAGGCTGAACATGTCACGCAGGAGTGCATTATACACTCCCTTGCCTTCTAGTTGCTTTTCGGTGCAAATATAAAGCTCTCCGTGATCTACGTCTTGCTTACAACCTACGAGGCTAACCGGGAAAGCACACCAACCTCCTATCTGCAAGACATCTTTGGTCCTGGCCACAGAGCATGTCCAGCAATAGATATCCTTCTGCAGACATCCCTCCCTTTGCAAAATCACCGAGCTCTGCATTTGTTGGCTTTCAGGACTGACCAAATGGCCTGTTTCTCAGGCTTTATGTTTAAAATAAGCCACATGTACTTCACCAAATGACTGATTTGGTTAAACAGGTGAGGCCAGGCTTATTGTAGTCTTAGAGAACAGCGACAGCTCCTAAGGCTGCAGACTTCTCTGACTGCCAAAACAGCAGTGTTCTGCTTCAAGTTTTACTTATTCTAGGACCTGGGAAGGCTGGACCGCGTACAGCTGCTGTCACAAGGAAACAGTCTAGTTGTGTGGGGTAGCAGGTACTACCACGATGGGATGGGACAGGACAGGATGGGATGGGACGTGACGGGACAGGATGGGATGGGACAGGATGGGATGGGACAGGAGGCTGCACCCCAGCTGTCCCAGGGACAGCCATCGGAACCCAATTCTGCAGACTCTTCCCTGCCTGCATCACTTTTCTGTTTATGTTCTTTCCTCCCTCTTCCCAGGGAAGCAGTAGCTAGGACCAGAGCCTCATCTTGCAACGTTTAATTTTGCATACAGTTCTGAGAGCCAATGAAGCAGCTTTGCACTGAGAATCAGTGCATGAAGTTTTGCTCATGAGTGGCTCAGTTCTTGAAGAGGCAAAGTATTCTCAATTCCTTTCAAAGCCCCTGAAGTAAATAGGAGCTCCTGTCTTCAACCTGTTCTTCCAGAGATACCCATCAGTATACCAGAAGACTTCAGCTTCTACTGATGTTATGGAAATAGAAAGGGGGGCTACAGGTTTATTTTGTAATGCTGCAGAGTGTAATATTTGTTATTAATACAGCAGACCAGAAAACAGTGCAATCAGTTCATGATTGAACTGATTCCAACAAGAACTGATGTTCATGTTGGGACTAGATGATCTTCAAAGGTCCCTTCCAACCCAAACCATTCTATGATACTTTTATAAAAACTAAGCAGACAACGGCAAATCGTCTTGCTGTATTTTCTTGGCTGTAAGTTCCATAGTTGGTGGTTTTATCCTATTGTTGCACTGTGTTTTATTTTTCAGACACTGAAGGAAGGGCAAACAAGGGAGACTGCCTGTTAGTGTTAGACTTTACAAAGTGTTGCTGCCTAACTCTGGCACTCCAACCGAAATTTCTAAAAAAGCCAGGGAACCAAACTGAGCTTCCCTCGCTATCCTAAGCAAGCTTTATATATTTCAGTGGGGCGTATGAGATCTGAAGTTAGAATGTGAATCACACCAGGCCTTGGCTCTACACATACAATTTAAAGAACTCCCATTTAGATCTTCATCAGTGTTAGGCAGAACACATCCTGAATTAATTTACGATTGCTTTCCCACTACAGTTCATCTGCCTGCTTCCCTCCTCCTTATTTCTCATCTGCATGCTAAACTTCTCTGAATTTATGACTCCACAGAGAATCTGACAAAATATTACTCAGTAAATGAGATTTATTTTTTATGTTTAATTTATTTAGCTTAACTTTGATATTTTCCCTGTTTTGAAACTCCAAGCCCAATTAAGGTTTGATTTGGTTTGTTTATTTAATGCATGTGGTTACCTTAGCTTGGTTCTGAAATGTTTTTTCTCAAAGGGTAAATAACCTTCCGTTTACAAAGTAATAACAGGTAGTGTTAATGTTAACATGCATTTTATCCTCAGTGTAATACTTGAAATAACCGCTTTTCTCATTATATAGTTAAGTCAATTTTGTACTGTAACTAAATGTTGACAAAATAAAAAGGAAATGCTGGGCAGTTTTTCAAAGGCTTTGCTGAGAAGGATTCCCTTTCTGGCAGAGTAAGTGCATTTGAATACTGAGTTTGCAGTTTGGATTTTAGTTCTGCTTTTCAATTTTGTTTCTATGCATCATTTAATCTAAAAGTTACTGACCCTTCTGCATTTTTTTGGTGGTCTTCACAATAAGGAAATGGCAGATTCAAGAACAGGAGCCTTTGTGATCCTCGAGAGGAAATTCCAGTCGCTATTGCGAAAAATGAGCAATTAACTGTGAAAGGTCTGCAAATAACGCAATTGAAGGTAGAGGACATTGACCTGAATTCATGAATGTACTAGTCACATATTTGCCTGTATTAAAATATTCACAGGTAACAATACTTTCTGTATTATGGGAGGGAGAGGGAAAGAAGGAAAGCAAGGAGGGAGTGAGGAAGAAACAAAGAAAGGAAGAAGGCTTTAATCCTGTCTCCATTATAAATGCTATAAAATTTTGGATAAGAAATCAGGAAACCACGATTACATATCTAAACCACATTTTTTCAATCACATTATGTTTCCTTTCTTTTCAAAAGTGATATTTTTGAGATACAGTAGCAATGTTACAGAAAAGGAACTGAGGAATATACACAAAGGAAAAATATAGTTTGCTTTTCTCTACGTTGAAAAATGTTCATAATCTAAATCAAAGCCATACTGAGAAGGTTGATTTTGTATCAGAAACACAAGCAGGAAACCTGAGCTCTAGATGATCTGTGCCACAACCTTCCTATATGACGCTGGACAAGACAAATCGCTCTCTGAACCCCATGTTTGTCTCCTCTGTTTATGAAAGAAGTAAGATTACTTACCTTTCAAGGAAGCTCTGGGAATCCACACCAGTAAAGGCATTATATGCTTGGGAAATAAAATTACAGGATTACAGGGAGGCACACATGCTGTACAGGTAACATCATTACTGAAAATAATGGCTTTTTATCCTCGGCTTATCTTAACTTCCAGAGCTGATACATATCAACAGCTATGTTTTACCTAGGATGTATTTTCTTTTTATTTTATTTATTATAAAAGCTTGTACCATGGCATCCTGCAAAATAACGTCTCCATGAATTAACTAAGAGGAATGAGAGTTGAACAATACCAATCTCCTTTTTTTTCCTTCACAACTGGCAGGGTTCATGGGTAGTGCTGTCTGGCTTGTACCACGCTGAAGCGGAACGATGCGACTGGATGGTACTGGCCAACGCATGGTAATATACCTGAATCTGGTATTTGCTGGTGTGTTTGCATCTGCCATTCGGATGCACACAAAGAGTACCCGGCACAGAAGGGCTTCTGGGCAGAGAGCTTTGCCTGTAGTCACTTGGAGATGGTTTTAGTGTATCAGTGTATATCTTGCCAACATGCAAGGCAATGCAGAATAAGGAAGGTACAAAGGTGTCTCAAAACCACGGTAGGTCCCTCCATCATATGTAGGTACACACATTGTTTCATTTTTCTGGTGCTGCCTGTCTGTGAAGGCAAAAAAACCCCGGCTGGAATAAAAGGTGCCAGGGCTTAAGCAAAAGAAAAGCTTTGTGGGTGTGACAAGAGGGAATGCGGAGAAACTATGAGGATAATGCTGGGGATTACTGAGGGAAAGAGGTTGAACCACAGAGGATGAGAAAGGATGTGAGGCAAATGAGGGGAAGGGAACATCTTTTTAGATAAGAATGAGTGGAGTGTAGATAAATCTGGAGAGAAGGCTGATAAGAGCCAACAAGGACCATGCTGTCATAACTCCTCGGGGATCTGTGTGGGGTGGTGTCAGCTGTAGCCACCAGTGATATGTCCGTGGACTCCAGGGAGAACGTTGCTTTGCTGGAGTCCCACTAATGCGTCTGAGCCACTTGCCCAGGGAGTGGAGGAACCTAAGATCTAGAGTGAGGTGTGAAGCAAGAGCAAGTCTGATCAAACGAGGAAAGGGAAAATGCTGTATGATGTAGCCCTTCCTGTGTGTGCCAAAACACAAACCAGAAACTTCCGTATCAATTCAGTTCCTCAGTATTAGACAAACATGCCTTGAGTAAAACAAGGACAAATTTAATCTGCTGCATCTAACTGTGCCAGTAAAAAAGGGAAATTATCAAGAACCTGTCCTAAACTCCTCCCCATTTTTCCCCTTTGCACCTTTACACCTGCAGAGGAGATATACTCATCTGAGGGCATACTGAACCATTTCAAACAAAATCTGTCAAGTCAGCATGTTTGCTATTTAAGCTGTCTAAACCAGCCCATCCGATTCAAATGAGGCAGCTGTAGGAGAGCTTTTGCAGGTTTTTCTGCTGACAGATCTGAAGAAATGATAAATTCAAGCGGAGGGCTGTGGTGGTAAATAGCTGGGGATGGGCCAAGAAGTGGTAAAGGAAATGGTGGCTGATCCCCCAAGAGTCTGGGTATGTCTCTGTTAGTGTCTTGTTGATGTGAACTGAGGCTGAGTGAGATGCGTACATTCCTTTCACAGCCGCCTTGAGTGTTTCTTAATTTACCTTTTTATTAAAGACTCATCAGCTGTAATTAAGAGCGTCTCAGCACAAAAACACCATAGTACTGTCTTCCATCAGCACAGCTGTTTGCAGAGTGACCACCTGCCTAAATCCTTAATATTTTCTCATCTCTGGTGCACTTCCCTTATTTGGTTTTGTCCTCACCCTATTTGTTTCTAACAAACATAACAAATTTAATGGATTTACAAACAATCTTTAATAGATAAGTTTAGCAAAAGCCTTTTTAAAATAGAGCTTTTTACACCCGAATTCAAGAAATTTTCACTTAATAAATTTAGAAAAGCCTGTGTCATTCCATTAATAAGAACCTTTAAGTCATAGAAAAGTCTTAAAATGCATGCTAAAATTTGTTCATCAAATTTATTTCAAATTAAACTTGGAATACTCACACAGAATTGAAAAAAAACAAGTGCTCAAAATTGAGGAATAAGATGCTGTTATCTTCCTCAGGGACAAGCAAAGCGAATGACTGCTTTAAAGAATAGTTATCTCAACTTTAATTACGGACCCGGTGAAAGAGCTGTCATAGTGTTGTCACATATTGATATGCTCTGGGATTCGAATAGGTTCTGAATGGATCGGGTACTATTTATTTCCGCCATTCTTTTCTCTGATTTCCCAAGATGCTACTAGTTTTGTGCAATCCCACTGCAGATGTGTGTAAACACACTCATTTTTATTTTTAACTCTGGATTTTGGTTGTGGTTGTTGGTCTGGTAACAGTCAGAGTTTTGTAATCTGACACAAAGACATAACTTGGGAATTGAGTCAGATTACAGATACATGCCGCTGCAGCAGACAGATAGGAATATTTGTTAACTTTAAGAGAAAGATACTAAAGGCTATTATATCCAAAGGAACAAGCCTTAATTATATCTAGTTTCCAAAGTATTCAAGTACCCGTCCACTAATCCTGACAGTCACTTTCAATATGAAGTGTTACTTTTGCTTGCCGCTAGACCCATTTACATCAGCTGGATCTAAACTCAGATAACAGTCCAAGTCTACCTTTCAGCACTGTAACACTGACATTTCATCCTTTACTTTCCAGTGCGTGAACTAGAAGATGACAGCATACCAAACCTGCTTCTCCAGGGCAGTTTGGGAAAAGGATCCTCCACAATCTCTCACGTGCCAGAAATTCCAGTTCCTTCTAAGCGCCTTTCCTCCTTCAGCCTGGGAGTCCTACCATCCTACAGTCCTGCCATCTGTCGTGGTTTAACCCCAGCCAGCAACTAAGCACCACGCAGCCGCTCGCTCACTCCACCCCCAGTGGGGTGGGGGAGAGAATCAGAAGGGTAAAAGTGAGAAAACTCGTGGATTGAGATAAAGACAATTTAATAGGTAAAGCAAAAGCTGTGCACGCAAGCAAAGCAGAACAAGGAATTCATTCACTCCTTCCCATGGGCAGGCAGGTGTTCAGCCATCTCCAGGAAAGCAGGGCTCCATCACGCATAATGGTTGCTTGGGAAGACAAAATGGCATCACTCTGAACATCCCCCCGTTCCTTCTTCTTCCCCCAGCTTTATATGCTGGACATGACGCCATATGGTATGGAATATCCCTTTGGTCAGTTGGGGTCAGCTGTCCCAGCTGTGTCCCCTCTCAACTCCTTGTGCACCCCCAGCCTCCTCGCTGGTGGGGTCGGGTGAGAAGCAGAAAAGGCCTTGACTCTGTGTAAGCCCTGCTCAGCAGTAACAAAACCATCCCTGTATTATCAACACTGTTTCCAGCACAAATCCGAAACATAGCCCCATACTGGCTACTATGAAGAAAATTAACTCTACCCCAGCTAAAACCAGTACACCATCCTACAACCCAGATGCTAACTGTGGGAGAGATCCCATCTGAAACACCAACTGCAGCATCCAGTCCTTACCAAGTGTATGGGCCTCCACATACCCAGTTCAACAAATTAAAATACTTACCTATGTTAGAGAAAGGTCCAACATGTCTGCAGAAAAGCATCTTGGATTTTTCTTTTGTAATTAAAGACACAAACAACACACTGGTGCTGGATAGGTTAATACAGAGAGATGCATGGAATTAAAGTTGATTTTGGAATAGAAAAGAAAATATTTTTCCAAATGTGTGTTCATTTGAGGGACTGTGTAACTAAGAACCTGTTTATATATGTATCTACTTCTCCTTGCATACTGACCTTCATCTTTTGAAATACTGTTGGTGAGAGAAAGAAAAATAACTGTATTGTTTTCCAAAGTTAAAGATCTGTGCAATTATGCTGTGAAATTAATGGCTTATCAGGAAAAAATAACTTTGCAATTAGCTGTGCGTAGGAAGGCAATGAAGGATGTTAACTCCACTCGGGGGTAACCTATTCAGACCAGTCTTGATCTCTCACTGCTGGTGCTTGACCTTTCCTCCCTGACTCCATGACTGGTTTCCACCAGCAAGTCTTCAAGGAAAGGTAAAAGCTGACCCAAGTTTAACTCCTTATTCATCATTCTGGCAATTGTTTTTTGTGTATCTCAGTCTCACTTCTCCCTTTTCGTTTGTGCTGAAGAGACTTTTGCATGGAAACAGGATGTTAGAGGCAGACAAGCTAGCCCAATGCTGCAGGGTATTCAGTGCCTGAAGGCTGCGATCTGCAAGCTGATTTTTTTTTTGTTCTGCAGTCGTCTAAGAGGAATCAAAAAGACAACGGTGAAAGAAACAGCTTGGCACATAAAACCCTCCTATTTCTATAGAGAATATTTTTCAAAGTTGTCTGGGTATCAGCAATCTTTTAATGAGCATTTTTTTTTTAACCATTATCAACACGACAGCAGTACTTAGTTTGTTTTTTCATTGGTTTTAGTGAAAGACTGATTAATTAAGTTAGCCAAATTAATTAAGATAATGAAATTAACCAAGAGAACTTTCAGTTTTGTGTCCAGAGGCTACAAAGATAGTTTTTGACAAATTATCTCCTCAGTGTTCCCACTCTGGGCTAATAGAAAGGCCCAAGAAATACACTACCTTTGCCACCAGAGAGCAGTGGAATGAAGTATTTTAATTACAACAATAATTGTTTTTAATTAGTTTTTCTAAAAATGCTGCCTGTTCCTTGCAAATTCCCTTTGTCATGGGAGTTTTTTACACCCCAGTGTATGAGCATGTTCCCACAGATTCCCGCTCTGTTCCTCTCCTTCCAGGCTGGGACGTTGCTCAGTGCCAGATCCGGGCAGCAAACCTGTGCTGCGTGCCCTGTTTGCCCTCTTGCTCGAATGAGATCCACATATTGTGAATGTGAAGCCAGGGGATTCGGGGTTGCCAGAGGAAAACAAGGATGGTGGATTCTATACCTGGATGAGGGTCAGTGGAAGTAAGAAACGGTGTATATGAGATCGGTCAGCTTCCCCATTACACATGCCATTGAGCTTATTTATTATCTGCAGAAATACCTTGCTTCTTTTTTATTTTGTTACTAATAACTGTGGCTTTTCTCATCATCCACAAATGCATCCAGGATCCCTTATGGTCCCCATATCCTCTAACTTCAGTAATTCACTACATAACCTACTAGAAGATCTCCTATCCAAATAACCCTCTAGGTATTATAATGTCACCAGTTATGTGAAATGAAATGTTTACTGTACAGTCTGAAACTGAAATAGAGCTTAAATTACTGAAGCATACCATGCTTTAAAACCTTCCATGACTTAATCTACATGAAAGGATACCAGATACAGTTTCTTTTTTTTAATGTGAACAGTATATTTCTTTTAATATTCTTATCGAAGTATAACAGAGACAGGTCCTCAGCTGGTATAAAATGTCACAAGTCTGTTGTGGTCAATGAAGCAATAGCAGTTTATCCCAAAGGAGGATCTGAAACAGAGGAGAATCTTTAGTCTGAACCAAAAGAATAAAAAAAGACATAATTTGTTTGTCTGCAAATTCAATGCCTAAAAGTTGATGGTGTTCTCTATATCTCTATGTTCTCTCTATACTTATAATTTTATCTCATAATCTCTATATTCATTAATTCACCAAATCATCTATTGTGAGACCTCCCATCCAAATCATCCTCTAGCTAACATGACGCTAAGCCAAAAATACACATTGAAAAAAATGCTACTCTGTAATAGTGTAAAGTATGCGATAATGATCCAAAATTTACCCTAGTGAAAACTAGTTTTCTGCGTGAGCACTTCTGTTAAGTATTTCTGTGAACATTCAACACATACAAAAAGCCTTTGAATCATTGTCTTAAAAAATAAGAAAAAAAGAAAAAAAAGAAAAGAATTAATAGACATATATGCAGTTAGGTCTGGATTCAAAAAGACAGTTCAAGAATAAGATCTGTTACAGAAGTATGTGGAGGCCAGACAGTGGCTCAAAGAGCAAAACAAGCAGCTTGCTCTTTACATAGGGAAGAGCCACAAGAAACACAATCTTTGCAGGACTGCTCTGGATTAACATGGTTTGCCAGCCCAGATGTCTCTTCCTTTACAAGAGTAGCAGTAAATAAAGTCTCTCCCTTTCCAAGGTACCTAGAGTTTCTTAATCCAGGCTAAGGAAAATACTTTCCAAAACTGACCCATAGGTGATGCAGCTCAGCAAAAAGTCAACATTTAACAGCTGCGTTCAAAAGTCTCCCGGGGTCATTGTTTGCAATGAGTGTTGGCAGCCACCAGGCTTCAAACATTTTGGAGGACAGGATTATAATTCAAAATGATCCTTACAAATTGGAGAAGTAGCCTGGGGGAAAAACAGAACGAAATTCAATAAAGGAAAAGAAAAACCCACATAATTTGCTTGGCTGTAAAACCCATGGCTAGAAAGATGATGCAAGTTCCTTGAAAGTAGAAGGTTACACATGTAACTGAAACGATCAGTGTTGCAGGCACAAGGTTGGGAGAAACAAGGTAACCCACAGTTCCACAGAAAAGGATCCAGGGGATATCCTATCACAAGCTGGAAGATGAGTCAACAGCGTCACGCTTTTGTGCAAAATCACTTGGAGATGAAACTTCTGTATAAGCAGAAATATTGTCTGGAAGAGCATGAAGCAATCCTTCCGCTCTGCTCAGCAGCGGCACGGCTGCAGCTGATTTGTTGCCTCTGGTTTTGGGCATCACCCTCCAAGGAGGAGGAGAACCAGTGGAAAGCAACAAAAACCAGAATGGGGCTTTGAAGACAAGACTGGATTAATTAGAATTGTTTTGAATTTATTTTTCCCCAGAGGAAAAGAGAAAAGGGTAAACAGAGAAGGGTTGCGATGATCTTCAACTATGCAACAGGAAAGGAAACCATTTGTTCCCCTTGTCTGTTGTTGATTGTATGACAGGAAAACTGCAGTGAGTAAGGTTCAAACTCGACATTAGGAAATGTCAGGAAAGCGAAATCTCAAAGGGTCAACCACTGGGCAGTATTTAAGAACATAAACCTCGGTCAGGAATGACAGGCAGAGCTGGTCTTGCCTGGGTGGTTCCACAGCATCCCACCAAATTTGTGATTGATGTTCTGACTCCGACTTGCTGAAAATAACTGGGCCTGTGCAGACAGGAATAATGAAAAAGTGGAAGAGGGAAATACATTTGTGTGTATAGGGATGACACCATTTATTGGGGAAGATGTGTTATGCTTTCATGTTTCATATTTTCATCCCAAACTTGGGCCAATAACATTCTCTATGATGTTAGGATGGCATTTGCTTCTATCTCTCCTTTTCTATCAGCGCCCTGTATTTATCATTCCTTCTCCTCCTTCAAACTGGTTTTTTTTTTGGCTGGGGGAGAGCTGGGAAGGGGGTTCTCACTCTCTCATCCCATTGGAACAGCCTGCATTTCACAGGGATTAGGAAAAACTTCTCACAAGTCCTCCCGGGGGCACTGACCTCTATTACCACTGTGAGAAAAGGGAAGGTCCCTTGTAGTGTGACGGCTGCAGAGGCCACTAAGCTTGAGCAAGGCAAAATAAGGTCAACTTTTTGCAGGCAGAACATTTTCAAAGTATTGCCTGGGAAAAGTGATGAAAAAATATCTCACTAATACATATTTACGAAAGGTAGAAGAATTATCTCAGATATGAAAGACAGCAATTACTGAAGCATGAAAAAGGGATGTGGATCCTCTTTTCAGTACAACTTTAAATGCAATTCAAATTTTATATCATGTATTAATGAGTACTTTTTTAATTCACCACAACTAATCAGCATTTAAAGGACTTAAGACAAAGTAAGACGTTACATTTGCTACAAAGAAGTATCACTGTTCTTGGTGTACTGGAGTTTTTTGTTCTTTCTTTTTTGTGGTGATGTTAGGTATTGTAATCAATGTAGAAAGTCCTTTCACATCAGTCAGAGATCTTTAGAGACTGTTTCCTAGTCTGGGCTAAGATAGAGTTCATTTTCTTCTGGTATAGTGCCGTGTTTTGGATTTAGTATGAGAATAATGTTGATAACACACTGATGTTTTAGTTGTTGCTGAGCAGTGCTTATACCAAGTCAAGGACTTTTCAGCTTCTCATGCCCTACTAGCGAGAAGGCTGGGGGTGCACGAAAAGCTGGGAGGGGGCACAGCCAGGACAGCTGGTCCAAACTGGCCAAAGAGGTATTCCATACCATATGATGTCATGTTCAGTATGTAAACTCGGAGGAGTTGGCTGGGGAGCAATTGTATTGTGCATCACTTGTTTTATATATTCTATTATTATTATTATTATTATCATTATCTTCCTTTTCCATCCTATTAAACTGTTTTTATATCAACCTACAAGTTTTAGGGTTTTTTTTTCGTTTCTCTCCCCCATCCCACTGAGGGCAGGGGTGAGCGAACGGCTGTGTGGTGTTTAGCTGCCGGCTGGGGCTAAACCACGACAGTCCATTTTGGTGCCCAACGTGGGGCATGAAGGGTTGAGATAGCGACAGATCTGACCAGAGCGTGTTAAAACAAATTTATTATAACCATTCAACTACCATGTGTGGCCACATATTTGTAACCACCTGTACCTCACACCATCTGTGTTCATTATCTCGTGTGAAGGGTGTGGTGGTGGTTTTCATGTTAGTACTGAGCTTACCCTACCTTGAAAATGCTATTTTACTTTTATGTGGTGCACTAAGAGCTTTGGCTGAGTATTTAGAAATACACTTATTACAGCAAGATGTTTCTGGCTGCTACTGTCAGAGTAGGTGCCCCTCTACGGACAAGCACCCTGCTGTCCACCCCAGGGTTCAGCCTTGAGTGTCCTGAAAGGGTCCCGGTGCTCAGTCCAAAGGCCCAAGGCCACGCAGAAACCCGTGTCTCGGGGAAGTCCATGAGAGTTTTGCCAGCAGCAGGAAAGATACGGCAGCAGAAGCCTTCCTACACATAAGGGACTCTTAGCGCATCTCCAGTTAACGTAGGCCACAGCCCGTCCCATTGCAGCTCTGCTGCCCCCATTACCTGGACCAGGGGGTGAAGCCTGCAGGGGAGCGCGACGTGGGGCAGGTGCATTCAGGGGGCCAGTATTTCAGCCCTGGTGTTTCCTTCACAAACACTGATTCACGCAGTGTTGATACTGCACAACTTCACGTCAGCTTATAAGTAGTGAATGACGTGGACCAGCAAATAGTGGACTCTTGGCGTTGATATTCAGGGTCCACCTATTTGTTTTCCTACAAAATGCTCCATGTGCAGGCACACACACCTATATATATAATTATATAAAACATATGTGCACATATATAAATAGAAATATGTATAATGTGAAAGGCAGGGAATATTATAGTGATTTATAGCATAGACTATATATAGCCAGGAGCTCACTGCAGATATTTTGCCTCCTATTTGCAATTACGTGGCTCACATCCCTTCCCACAAATCGTTATATAACCTTCCCATGGCAACTGCAGCAGTTGCACAGGAAAATAATATTAGGAAAAGATGCATATTGAGCTGTTTCTGTGAAAAAGGGCGTATTCCAAGGGTAATTACATACCCCAATGCCTAACTCTTTTAGTACTCCCGAGAGAGGCTGGAAACAGTTTCCCCTTGCTAGGATCTCCCTGAGCTTGGCTGGAAGCTTTTTACCTGGTGTACACGAGTACATTGGAGTTGGGGAAATCTTTGGGCTAGTAACGTTTGCAGTCTGTATTTTAGCCACTGGGTGCCGCTACCAATTCAGCTGACAAAATCAGTTTCTCCAGCAAATACGAGCTGCTAATTTTAACAGCATGCCTTGTTCTAACTCAGCCTGTGACACTAGGTTTTGTGGGGCTGCCTGTTGTCCAAAGGTTCATACAATAACCCTTTTCTTGCAGTTGCCAATGGGCTTCAGTTCAGCTGCAGTCAAGAACTTCCTTCACAAAAGAACGGCTTTTCATTAAAGTGCACAAGTGAAAGGTGAGCAGAATTAATAACAAAAGGATCTAAAAGAGAACTTTAAGAGGTATTTCATAAACATCATATGGTTATAGAGGGTTAAAAAACCTGATTCTTACGATATGATTTGAGATGAAGCCACTGAAAATAAGCTATGCATCTCTGCTGTTATACAAACTCACAAAAAGTATTAGGGAAACAAGATGATCAATTAATCCTATTCCAAAATTCAAACATCTCCTCCATCCCCATTAAAAAAGTGCTGTTTCAGATATTTTTTTAATCAACTGCAGATTTTTTCAAACTGCTTCCTGCCATTATCCTCACTATTTTAGCAATCTTTGTTCTGTCGGGAACTGCCAGATGGAAACGCAATAGCATCACGGTAGTCTAATGATACCTTCAGACCTGAGAACATTTATTTGCAGTCCTCAGTGGTTATGAAAATGCGTATTTTCTAACATGGGAAAAGCATACATCTCAACATATGCAACTACTTACTGAAAAGCCCATCAGCATTTTGCAGCAACTTCAGGTAGATGGAGAAAATGCAATGCTGTCGAGTCATCTCTCCAACAACAGCTGGGCAGATGTCAGCTGAAGACCACTGACGGGGCACTCACCTGGGTCTCCTCTGAGAGGCAATGGCAAAAGGCAGGGAGAGGAGGATGTGGTGGGAATCCTTTGCTGGGTGACCAGAGAAGAAGAGGGGAGTGGGCAGCAGCAGCATTAAGGACAAGTGGCAGGAGGGAAAGGAGCAGGATTTGGGGGAAGGGGAGCACGGGCATATAATATCACCAATTTTCTCTAGTGAGTCTTTCTTACAAAACAATTGGGAGCCACAATTCATGGTTCTGCAGGTGAAAGAGACCATGTCGTCATCCTGGAAATCATAAATTTTTCCTGGAAATCATAAGTTCTTGAATGCTGCTGGCATCTGGCCAAGTCAGATATAATTTCACTGATCCTCTGCCTGAAATCAGTTCATGATAGTGCAGCATGGCGAGAGCCTGACAAATAACCTCACAGAGCTGTTCTTGATTGCGGAGGGGATTTCATATTTTAAACAGAAATTTGCCTCTATTCATAGCCAGTTGCTTTCACTTGCCTGATATTAGCTCATGCAACAGTGAGTTTCAGGCATGCATTTCAATGTCAAGCCTTTGAAAAGAATTTCACATTTTTCTGTTAGTTATATATCACCTTGTTTCCCTTCCCCGTATTCTGCAAGATCCTGGATTTTAAAAAGTAAATAAAAGAAATTAAGGGCGACTTCATACCATTTCCGTGCAAGGCACAGGACTGATGTTCCCAGAGGAAAATAGTCTGCTCAATTCCCTAAATGTGAGCTCAATAAAAATCCCCAGATTCTCATTAAATGGCTGGAATGTGTCAGACTGTAGAAATCAAAACACTCTGCTGAAATCGTTCAGAGAAAGCTCTGGCAGTCTCCTTCTTGATGTGCACGTGAATGCGTGCATGTATGTAGGCACATACGTACTCCTGCCCCACTCCGTGGCAGCTCAGCTGCTGGATGGATTGCCTTTGGGATTGGATCCGAGTGGTCCATGGCTGTTACCTCCTTTCGGAGAACATGAAGCTGTTTGGTATCTGCTCCTCATCAGGAGGAAAACACCTTCCAAAACACCCAAATCCTCTTCTAAAAAAATTCACGTTGCTCTGCTAAGTCCAGTCACCATCTTAAAACTCTTTTCCCTAGATAGGTGCCGCAATGGGATTTTATTTGCATGAGCAAAATTTTATTTTACTCGCAGATTCGCTAACGCCATGTGAAGTCATTATTGCTGTCCATGAACTTGTTCCCCGAGAGAACAGATGGCCCCCAAGACCTCGTACGTCAGGGCAAGCAGCTCCTTTTGAAGCTGTCGTGACTGCTCTGGGGCTCTGCGTCCTTTTCCATCTCCCTTGTGAGGACTTCGGTGCGAGGGACTGTTTCGCTGGCCGCTACGGTAGGAGCTGGGAGGGCACTGGCACTTGCTGGAAAAGAAGAACAGGCACTCAAGCCTATTTGCGTATGTAACTGGTGTTGTTTTTTCCCAGACTGATAACCATGTCCTCTTTTCCTTAATAAAGATATCCGTTTGCATTGTTTCTCACCTGTCTGCTTGCAGCAGGTGTAAGCGCAGGCCGGGCCAGCGCCTTTAGCTTTCGCAGGTCTTGGGATGTGGGCTCAAGTTACTAAGCCACTTGGCAGATGATTGACAATTGCATTCACACGGTGGGAAAGAACAATATTTATTTAAAGTATTAAGCTAATGAAGAATACAGCAGAAGGATGGGGGAGGAGGGAGTAACACAACCCAACTGCCACAGGACCTGCCGGCAGATCGCTGTAGATAAACCATAGATACTTGTGCTAAACAAAGACAACCGTTTTTGTCCTTCCGAGTTTTTCTAGTTAGAGCACTGGTCAAACTCAACTGTGCTTTTTTAAAAAGATCTGACGGGAGCAAAAGTGCAAATGCATGGAAGGAGGCCTGACTCAGTCAGTCGCTTTGTATTGATGCCTCACACAGGCGAGCTGGCAGGAGCAAGAATCTAAGATTTCCTGAAAAAAAACCCCCGCAACATGGTCTTCTGTAGCAAAGACTGAAGAATAAAACAGTGAGAGATCTACTAAACTCCTCAGCAGGGAGAGGAGCCTGCCCACCTTCACGTGCACAGCTGAACAAATACTCTGCCTTTGCTGCCATCCAAAGATACAGTGCTCGAGCCTCCTTCCCGCTATTAGCTTTCTAAGCACGGCGCAGCAACAGCAGGCTTCAGCTGAAGCTTGCACAACTCTTGCAAAAAAAATCAGCGCTATTGCTTCTTGGCTAAAGCTGCTTTGGATATTCCTGAAATGCATTGCAGAAATAATCATAGTCTGAACTGCCTTCTGGAGATCTTGTTCTGACTTGAAACCAACAAAAGCTCGAGCCTGCAGGATAATCCGAATGCTTCAAACAGTCTCCCTTACTCCGTGTGGATGGTCCCAAAATTGGGGCCTGAACGTAACTGCCATTGCAATTAGTGGCTTCAGGGGAACAAAGAAGGGGCTCTATTTACTACGGTGAGACTGGTAAGATGATCTCTTTCCCAGCCCTAAGTTCCCACTGGTCCAATAATAACCAATAACTGGGATTTCCATCACTTGCATCCTCTGGGAGACACTTATACATCACTGATTCATATTGCAAGTTTCCTTGTTATGTGACTGCCATAAGCCTGGCAAATCAAAGAGCGCTGACAGCTTACTGAAGGAAGGGATACTGAGCAGAGCCGGACAGGAATTTTTCAACAAAACAACATGTCAACACCAAAACATTTAAAGGAAATAATAGGAGTGCCAGTGAAAGTTTAATGAGGAAGGTATTTCGGAGAGAGACGCATCCGCTTCCGACTGATGGGTACCCCATGGTGAGGGATGTTATCCGGCAAGCAGGAAACTACCGCTCATCGAATGTGTGCCTGGGTGTCTCCCTCCGCCCTGACGTGCCGGAGCTGCCACCTGCAATATAAGCTGCGGGCATCCTCCCGTCGAAGCCGGTATGCCAGATGGCATCCTCCCTTCCCAAATTAGAGATGAAGCGTGTTGGCAGAAACTCCTTGGGAAGCAGGAAGTGTCTGCACGATGCTTCCCGCTCCCTTCCCAGCAGATTTCCTCGCTGCCTCACCACTGCCTGAATCGGCAGCTCCCAGCTCCCACCGGCGTCAGAACCCAGAGCTCTGTAGTTTTCTGAAATTACAGAAACAACTTCATTTAGCCGAGCCCTCTGTTCCCACCCTTTTATTTCCCGTGCTTCAAACCTCTGTTTGATTATGTGCTACAAAGGCAGTAATAATTTTTCAGGTCTAATTTTATATGATATAGTTGAGTCCTTAAAAGCAAACTGTTTTCATAGTACCTAGAAGCAAAAAAAACACCTCCTAAAATATTCTTTTAATAAACAACTGCCTGAGTTTGGAATTGTTTGCGGGAAGTTTCCACAATGAGATATTTGGGTCCGAAAGGTTACATTTGATAAAAAATAGGAGACAAAGCATTCTGGTCCTGTGGCAGTGGTGTTATAATCACACTTCTAGCCCAGAACTGCTCGCCTGACTTCCACAGGCACAGTTTGAGAGGAATGGCCTATTCCCTCATGCAAAGACCAACTTTCATGCATTAACTAAAGCACTCACAACAGGTGTAAACAACTTTCCATTAGAGGTAAAGTTCCCGATACATTAGACAACATCACACTTTAACCTTCCAAGATCTAATTTAATTCCTAGGATCAATAGCTCATGTTACTAATACATTTTGCCAAAACCCTGGGATCATGTCCTACATATTACAGTAATTCTTTCCAGAAGAATTTCAATTTGTAAATAATGAAGAGCTCGTACAACTCCTTCTGTTAGCAGTGCTGCCGGGCCTTTTGCCAGTTTGTAAGCTGAAGAATTTTGGTGTTTAGTGCTCCCATCTGTTCAGAAAGCCTGAGGGTGAGTAGTTATCAAAAGCAATATGTGGGCTTTTTTATTCCATGTCTGAGATTTTATGACACACTTTGTCACAAAACAGGCCACTGGGGAGAAGAGATTTCCCTCCTCCCAAGTCTCTCTGCCTGGGGAACCTCTGAAGTCCCACATACTTGATTTTTGCCCAGTCTTGATCTAAACAGACCAAAATTCACACAAATATCTAATAATTCCCATCCTGATGCCTCAGATGATAGATAGAAATACGACCAAGTGTTTCACAGTTACGAAAGAATTAAAATCTCAGGCATGTATATACTCAGCGCAGAGGAATTCGATAAACACAGCTCTGTTTGAACGAGGGCTTTGAAGGCAGCCCCGCTGTCAAGGTATAAGGAACCTTTTGTTCCCCAAATAAACACTTCAAATGTGCCCTTCTGCTGCATCAAGGTTTGGAAGGTGAGGGCTCCTCTCCCCGCGGGGACGGCGGGGTGCACGGGAGGACACGGGGCTGCAGGCAACCTGCCTGCTCCAGGGGGGCTGCCTGCCTGCTGCGAGCCCGTCTGATCCACCCGGTGAAACGGCATTCTCGCTGCCCTTCGATGGGATGCCTCAACCCTCCCGGCTTGAATGCGCTCCAGGATAAAGGGTATTTTCCACAAGTGACCATTTCATTAGAAGTCGCTCGGGACACCTGAGCAGGTAGTTTGGCAGCTACGAGCTCTCTACATGCTGTGTCAACGGGCTGTTTGCCACCTGTCCTCTGTCCCACCATAGGGACACCCTCCTCTCCTGCCGAAGGTGCTCTCTGCCTCTTCCCCTGGGGCAAGTGGGTCAAGCTGGGGCAGCGTTTGCATTGCATCTCCTGCAAGCGCTGTCTGCAGAGCTTGCACGAAAATAAAGGTTGTCATTGGCTTCTCCTGCTGGGAGCACAGGAGATGGTGTGGACGGCGATGGGGCAGCTCCAGGGCTTGTGGCACCCACTGCAGAAAGCAGAGGTGGGAAATGTCGGTCTTTGTAGAAACCTCTTCCTGGCTCGTCAAAACGAGTTACTGCACCCAGTGATCCCGTACCCCAGTGCGATGCCAAGGTATAGATGGAGTAATTCCTCTCTCTGCTTTTTATTTCTTCAGGAAGGCTTACCTGTACAACTGTCCTGAATTGAACAAAACAAGGGAGAAACTCCGAGGGGCCTTAGATGTCAAGTAGATTTTTAACTGTTGTTTAAAGCCTACGGTTTGCGGACACCACCTTCTTTGGGGTTTGCTCTTGGCCCGCTTTAACTCAGAAGACTCACTGTCAAGATAATCACGAGCAGGATCCTAAATGTTTACTGAAGTTTCTGAGCTGTTTGTTGTAAATGTTAAGTGTTGTAAATGTTGTAAATGTTGATAGTTTTTGTTAGGTTCATCCACTAAAAAACTGGTGGTTTCATGTAGCTGTGTTTTAGTACAGCAGAAACCAGACAAAATCCAAATGAACTCTATTACTAAAATTAAAACCAGTACTAAGAACTCAGAATTCAAACAAGCTCCGCATTCGGAGAAGCCTGGCATAGCAGGCACAAGGTGAAAAAGAAGTGTCAAAATATGAGCCTGAGAAGGAGCTCCAAGGAATCATTTTTTAACACCCTTTTATCTCCAAATCAGCCAATTTCCATATTCATTAGACATAGTCTGTAAGTATAACTCCGCGGTAACTCAGAGTACCACAGTCAACTGGTTTCACATAACTTTGCCTGCATTTACTCTGCAATATCATTACAATTATGAAGCAACCTCCACTCAACCCTGCACACGTCTATCGAACATTTGAAAGTCAGGCCAGCTAGACTCATTAAAAAAACCCTCATCAGTTAAAAGTGTCAGAACCGCTTTTCTTTTCCTTAGTCACAATGCATTCCAGTCCTAACGAACCGGCACAGCAAGAGGTTTATTACCCTCCTGCTTGGTTAAGAAACAACAGGAGTCTTCCCTGTTGATGCAGATCATCTAAAAACCGTTCTGCTTTCTATTTGTTATCAGATCTTCTAACGCACCACAGCTAATTAGGCCTTTGCCTTCCAGACCCCAATCCTTCTCTTACTGCCGTCCTTCAGTTCCAGTTTTAGTTGGCTTATGTACGTGCAACTGAACAAGCCTGTTTTTGTTATATTTCCCGGCTTAAGAGGGATCATTCGGAAAGCGATGAGAAGAGCCTAAAACCAGTACCTGAGTGAGATTTAGGCACTTACTCCTCTTCTTCATTTAAATGAGAGGCACACATTTGAAATATCCTTGAAAGCCAAGGCCTTAAGGGCAGGAAATTGTACATTTAGGGTTTTATCCTCAAGCTGGTAGAAATCATCGTAACTCCAGCCATGCGTGCGGCTGGGATAATGAGTAACACCGCAGCCGGCAGTCGGTGGCCAAGCCATCCCCGGGCGCAAGAAGCTGCTGCTGCTGCTGCTCCCCGTTCAAAGGGCAGCGCTCGGCACGGCTGGGGAGCCCGAGCTCTGCCCGTTCCGACACCGCGGCAGGTTAAGGATGCTCGGCAGTCGGCGAGGAGAGGTGGGGCGCGGGCAAGGTCACCGCGCCCTGCGGGGACCAGCAGAGCCCGGAGCCCACCGGCTGGCTGAGGACGTGAGGGGAGCTCTCACGCGACATTTTTTGGCAAGAGATGCTCTTGGCATCCGCTGTGGGTGCGAAGGGCGTGGTCCAATGGGTAAGGCACCACAACGAAAGAGAACTCAACACACAGAAGCAAATTAATGACACCATTTTAGAACAGATTTTGAAAGCAGCTATTAAAGGGACACTGCCAATTAGAAAATTACTAGTGATTTATTAGAAAACTTAAGTAATGACTTAAAAGCACTTTTAGATTTTATCTTTCTATGCTTTATCAGGTTTTGGGGTAGAAGCATCATATTTCTCACTGTTTTAAAAAGCAGCTCCCTGAGCAGAAAAACTAATGGGCTCTGGTTACTTGTGCCTCGGTGACTAATGACATTCAGAAGCATTTCCTATGGCTGGAATATTTAAACTTCCCTTCTCCTGGGCGGCTTCCCTTAATGTCTAGTAATAGAGCTCAGAGCTCACACTAAGAGTACTAATTTAGGTCTTCCTCCTCCACTCAGTCACAAAAGAACACAAAATTTGTAGAAATTTAATATATTTAAGAATTCTACATCTCTCCAATACGGCTGCAACTGGCCAAAAGTCACTGAGGAAGACAAGGAGAAAGACAGACAGATCTCTAGGCTCTGCAATGCTGTGAAGAGCCAGCTATCTGTAGGAAATTCAGCTAACAATAGGTTCTCTGTACGCTCTTGCTGTGTGACTGTCCTACCCAAGCCACAGGATATCCTCATTAAAGGGCTACACTAGGAAATGGGAAAACTGACTTAAAAGTCATGTCAAAGGTCCAAAACATGCTATATAACACTTGGGGGTTTTTTTCCCAGTGTAGTCATCCTGAGCGTTGCTTGTCGCCGCTGTAAGTTTGGAAGAATAAACTTGACATCACCCTGTCATCTCCCTCTCATTGTTTTGCTAAAGTTCCCTTTCTCTTCCTTTTCTACAGGGCTCACACACACATCTAGCAAATCTGCTGTCTGTAGGAACGTCGCGTAAGTGCACGCACGAGAACACGTGTTGAAACGTAAAATGCATACTGGTAGATTCTTGGTGTTAGCTTACTATTTCCAGCATTGCCAACGATTCACACTACATATACATGTATATATATAAATACATATATCTGTACATATTTGGTAACTGCTCCTTTAAGGTGCCAGAAATGAGGCAGGCAGGATTCAGTTTAGGCAACGTAGTAGGCTGTGTGTAGGCAGTGGGAAGCAACCTAGAATATGAATCCTGGCTCAGCTTTGATGTAATCTCCACTGAAGTTGAGGGAGTTGCTCTGGATTTACGCTGCTGTTTATGAGAGCGGAGCTTGGCGCAGAGCCCTGTGGCTCGGCCTTTATAATACATATAAAATATAATCTAATTGTACTTGCTTCTACAAGATTAACCCAGCTGGTGATATTTCTGCATGTAAATAGCTACGAAATACATTGTGTAATCCCCGTGATTGATGTTTTTGAACATGTTTTGGGCAGTGCTGTTGTGGCTGTCTACACCAGATTCATTACCCACCGGAGGGCTGACAGTATCAGCACAAACGCTGGTTTGCAATGATGTCTCCTGCACAGTCAAATCAAGCCAAAATGAACCACTTCAAAGCAAGGATGTGTTGAAGGCAAAACTTTCTGACTCACCCTCCCCTGAAGGAGAAGGCGTAATGCTGGCATGTGTGTGGCTCTTCTCCCACGTGCCCTCCTCTCCCCACCTTTCCTCATTGATACATTTACAAGCTTCCTGACATAGAAATAGGGATTTACGTAACTACACAAGTTCAACAGCTCTCGCTACTCGTTCCTCAAGTGACTGAGAAGTCTCTTTGTAACATCACAGCTACTTGCAATGAAAGATTAGGTTGACACATGGGAAGATTTATGGCCAAGGCAAAGATGGGTGGTTTTAATGGGAGGGTTTACTACGATCTTAATCTGTGCCAGTTTGTTCCCAGTTAACTTGGCGTGGAGTCCCCAGCTCATGTGAACTCAGAAATCACAGAAAAAAAAAAAAAGAAGTCATGTACGGCCATGGCCTTCTCCCTTGGGTTAACCCAAGTCTTGACAACCCCAAGTTTGGCCTCTTTTATCTAGAAAACCATAGAAAGCATGCCGCAGGTGCAAACAAACAAGAGCATGCGAGGCTGTGATGAAAGCTGGGCTTATAACACAAGCCCAGCAACAGGTGAGCTCCATAACAAGCTTGGTTAGAACTGAGAAGTCTAATTAAGCAGCAGCCGAACAAAGAACAAATAACTCAGCTTTGTACTCATAGTGCTCTACTGAGAAAGAGTGAAGAATCCACCCAGCTCCTACCAAAATTAAAGACATATTTATAAACAGAATTGTTTCTTACAAAAAGACAAATCTCATCCTTGTGTAACTGTCCTGAGGTCAATGGAGAACCTCAAGGGATTAATTAAAATCAGAATGTTCATAAAAGTCTTCTGTGATGTGCCAGCTGCTCTTAAACAGGGAAGCACGTTAATGGTTTCTCAACAAACATGTTGCGAGATCAGCTCCTTTTATTCAGCAATTCTGATGTTCGGAAACTGTCTTTTTTTTTTACAGAAACAATATTCCCCAGTACTGTTGTAAAAAAATAATTGAAAACTAATACTCTTTGGATGGATTCTAAATCTTTAATTTGTTCTGGAAGTTCTGGAATCTATTTTTTTTCTTTTTATTATAGTTTGCAGAAAAATTCTTGATCTGTAGAAAAATGATAAGGGTGTTTTAAGTCATTGATTAAAAAAGTTCACCGTTTTGATTAACTGTGTCTAGACAAAAAAGTCAGAATAAAAATGTGATCTTAGTCACAATTCACTTAATCCTTCGAGCCAGATTTCCAACGCAAGAATTCATGTTTATACATTTAAAATGATTTTGAAAAGTGTTTTGCAGTTTCAATGGAAATTACATTGTTTCTTTAAACAATTCTCTCCAGCAAAATGATTTTGACAGTTTCTTTTAATTTAACACACAAGAGTTTGCATAAAGTCTACAGAAATCCATTAAAATTATTTGAATAAAGAAATTTAGTCATTTGAAGGAATATTCTCACGGCTTCTCTTATTGGGTTTAGCAGCTTTAAGAAATAGCTTGTTATAAATTTGTTGTATATCAATAATCCTGCTCCATGTGTGATTTTCCTTCCAATTTTCTTTATTTTTTAAAAGAAATTAACTTTTCTTATGACACCCTCCCAGTTCCCTGAGCTTCCAACAAAAAAATTCTTTATGTAGAAAGCATTTTAAAATTTATTTCCATTTCAATATGTTATAGTAGCTTGCTATTTCTTTTAAATCTGAGTGAACGGTATTACATTAATATTTTCTAATAACCTCTCATTCCTAAGTCTCAGATTTTTTCCTAACTCAAAGTAGAATATGAACATAAAATACAGTGAAGCTGTACGTGCAGGAGCAAAAGGGTATGATACAAGTATCAGTATAGGGAAACAAAAGCAGCAATCGTAGAGCTGAGATTTTACTCCTCCGAAAACTGAAAAATTTCAACTTATTTTTCTATCTCTACTCTCTATCTTTTTGGAAGACATAAAAGCATCTTTAGAAAATACAATTATGGGAAGACGTGCGCCTGTTGCGTGCGGCACCACTGTAGTATATGGCAGAGAGATATAAGAAGGATTGCAGAAGAAGGGACACCCTGCTGTACATTTGTAGACCTATTTTGTGGCACAACAAAAGATCTCTATAGAAACATTATATCCCGCGGCACAGTTCCTGGAAGTTTAAGAACTGGCTGCAAACCCTTATAGCTGGTTTATTACGTAAAATCATAATGACTTACTACTGACTATTAATTTTAAACTGTAAGAAGCTCTGTTTTAGCAATGTCTTGACTGGACTTCCAGGGGCTTATTTGTACAGACAGAAAGCAAGCTTCTGAACTTCGGCCAAATCCAGAACCATCTTAGACTATATAAGGACTTCAGGCCTTGCTCCTCAAAGCTGAGCATTTTACATACGAAACCTTTTCAATATGTTGGTTGTTACGTTCCTGTTGGCTTGATGCAAACAGCAGTCCATTTTCCTCCGGGCAGAGCCCATCTCATTTTTGGAGTAGCAGAGTATGATAGACAACAGTCAAAAAAACCCTTGATCTGATCCAATTGCCAGGGATGTTCAGTGGGAATCTTTTATGCCACCAGTTTTGGTTGGATTTGATCAGAATCAAAAGGATTTTCAAGACCATTCAGACTAGTCATAACTCTGTTTTTTCCAGTACCTGTATCACTGGCCTCAGAGGGAGCAGACCTGAAGGCGAATCCTTTGATGGTGCCTCCGTGGTGTTCCAGCATGGATAATGTATTGCCCAGTGTCTCATGCAGCAATCTGCTTAACGGGCACCAGCGTTGCTTTCCCTCTGTCAGCAGTCAGCAGCGCAAGGACAGCAGCTACCGTGCTGCCGCGGTACCAACACAGCTGTCCACAGCTGCAACGAAAAGTGTGTAAAGGGGTTACTCGAATGAGTGCCCAGAAGGAGATGTGGAAGGCAACATTAGGCAACATTCCTCACCTCCTGAAGCATGTCTTGGGGTATCTCAGCCCTTAACCTCCCCTCATCTCTTTCCTCCTCTTGCTTCTCACCTTTCCCATGTATCTACCCAGGTCAGATCCTCCAAGATGCCATGGGAACAGATCACAGAATCACAGAATCACAGAATGGTAGGGGTTGGAAGGGACCTCTGGAGATCATCTAGTCCAACCCCCCTGCTAGAGCAGGGTCACCTAGAGCAGGCTGCACAGGACTGTGTCCAGGCAGGTTTTGAATCTCTCCAGAGAAGGAGACTCCACACCCTCCCTGGGCAGCCTGTGCCAGTGCTCTGTCACCCTCACAGTGAAGAAGTTTTTCCGCATATTTAGACGAAACTTCCTATGTTCCAGTTTGTGCCCGTTCCACCTTGTCCTGTCGCTGGGCACCACTGAAAAGAGTCTGGCCCCATCCTCTTGACACCCGCCCTTGAGATATTTATAAGCATTGATGAGGTCCCCCCTCAGTCTCCTCTTCCTCAGGCTGAACAGCCCCAGCTCCCTCAGCCTTTCCCCGTAGGAGAGATGCTCCAGTCCCTTAATCATCTTTGTAGGCTCCGCTGGACTCTCTCCAGCAGTTCCTCGTCTTTCTTGAACAGGGGAGCCCAGAACTGGATGCAGTACTCCAGATGTGGCCTTACTAGGGCAGAGCAGAGAGGGAGGAGAACCTCTTTCATCTCCACGTAGGCTGTTTTCATTGCTTCTGCAATCCCACAGCATATGAGGAAAGATTGTGAGCAGGAAAAGAGGAATACAAAATGAAGCCAAACCTCACTTATCATGTCACAACATGTCTCCACATCTTGGAGCCAGATATGGTGCAGGAAAGAACAAGTCAAGGTATGAATGGTCCTGTCCTTCTCATAAACCCTCAAGCTGCAAATCTGAACATGGAGATACACATGGAAGGATTTATGTGAGTCCATGAACCCAAAACAACTGTTGGAAGTCACGTATCTCGTATAATAGCTTCTTCATCAATAGGGCAGCACCAGCACCCTGACAACTCCAGTGAACCTTAATGATGAGTTTGCACTTCTATTTCCCTCAGCATCCTTTCAAACTTCAATTTCCATTGAGCTAACTCTAATTTCTCCTTCCTAATGGACACTTTCCATATCTCTTTCTTGTATTTCAGGGCTAGTTGCAGGTCGTGCTCCTTTACCTATTCCACCAATGTTTACCTTGTGCTTATTTAAGGAATACACAATAAGCAAGAAACAACAGCTTCCCCCCTCCTCCCCTAATCACTCAGTGAATTATATGGTAATTGTTTATTGGAAATGACCTCATAGTTTCCTAATTTTGCGGGGTGATCTGAAGAATAATTCTATTGCAACCACAACACATAAATGCCTTGGAAGTATTCAGCTGGAACCTATAACCACAGATGATTCCTGTGCTGTTGGCAGCTAAAATGTAACCCACATTTGTAAGTGACAAATTATAGGATAATAATAACCTTTGTGGAGTTAGATGTCCCAGAACACATGATGCCAAGAGACGATAAAAATGACTACGTAAGTATGGTATGGAGAAGTAATATTTATATGAAGTGACTGTACGCTTGAAAGAAAATCAAAATAAAACAGGATACTTCTGTGCTAACATTTTACAACCAGTAAATACTCACATGACAAGTGTATTTTTGAATTTTTAGAAGTATGCATAGATTTTGCCAGCACAAGCACCTCTTGCTGCACTCTTCCTCTTAACTCCTTACCTCTCTCATTGAACGGCAGGTAGGTTTGATCTGGTCATTGCTAATTTGCTGATTTTTAACAGGAAAAATAATCTGTGGTATTTCATAAACATTTCAAGAGAGTAGTTCTCTTTTTTGCCACCTCTGGATTCTTTTTTTGCCATCTTTTTCTTCTTTTTGTGGTACATGGCCATGAGGCTTATTTACTTTAGAACAGGCTCTGAGTGAATGAGTTTTGCTGTGGAAATTTGCTGTGGAAATTCTCTTCTAATAGCTTAGATTTCTGACTATTTTATAATGACACACTGAAAAGGTGTCATCACTTAGAAGAAAGCGCTGTGGATAGTGACTACACTTCTCTCAACTTCTTTTACATCAGGTACTGTTCATCAGCCCTCAACATGCATCCCTGATTCCTGATTTACTGTCTTGTCATAAACACAGCTCTATTCTGTACGGCATTATCACATGAACAAGCCTTTGGTAAGTAAGAACTAAATCCTTTTTTTTTAATATATAAAATGAAAAACGGACTATTTCAGATCACAGTTTCGCAAAATAAGGACAAACTTCTTGTTTGATTGATAGTAGCTTCTGACTGAAATGCAATCTGATTATGAAATGCATCAAAATTGTCCCTTTGGAAGTCACACTTCTAAAAACTTCGTTTCAAGGTTCTCCTAAAGAAGAGATTTTCTGCAATTGGATAACCTCTTTCTGAAAAATGTCTTTAAATCCCAAGTCTCTTTCAAGAAGGCAGATCCTTCCCCTTGTTTGCTCACTCTGCTTATGCAGTCCACACTAGATATATAGTTTTATCTGTAATTTTGATAATTTTAAGTGATTGGGTAATGAAGACTATAATTTTAAGTGAATGAGTACTTTGGCACCTAAACCATTTGAGCCTTGCATAGGTATTCCTGAGGGACTCATTCCAGGAGCTTCCAGCATGCTTCTACCTTGCATATCCACCAGGGTTATCCCAGCAAAACCCACTGAATTCAGACTGGGATGTGGTAGCTTGGGATAACCCAGACCACATGTTCAATAGTAGGAAAAAACACAGTAACGTAGGTATTCTGTCCTATAGAAAAGCTTTTCATTAATATCTTTTTTTTCTAAAATTAAAATACAGCTAAAGAGGAGGAATGCTATTCACAGAAAGAAAGTTTGTATTTCATAGTTATTTTGCATGGGTCTCTGAATAGTGCTTTTAAGCTATTTCACTTTCGAATCCAGCAAAGCTCTTAACACGGGCTTATATTAAGCGTGCCAGCAAAGTGCTTTAAGGCCAATGGAGCTGTTCTTACAGTAAAGGGATGAGTACCTGGTTAGGTGCTTTGTTCGAGTCTAAGCCCTTAACCTTAATTTTTCTGTACCTGAAATTAGTGCATATAATGTTTAAAACACAAGCATTTTTAACATAAACAGCACAAGTAGGAAGTAGAAGTATTAGCAAAAACTCCATCCAGTTATTACAAGCAATGAATGTTGAAATCACTGTGAATAACAACATGGGATGTTTTGATGGTCAGTTAAAGGTGAACCTAATGCTTCTACAGTTTGTGTAGAACGTAATTGCAGTAGCCCAGAAAGCAGCATTGCTGCAACTTTCATTAAATATAGCTGTTATACCTCATAGCATCAACCTCTTAAATCTCTGTAACGAGCAGCAGGCATTTCAATAAAGTCAGAAATAACTATGACTTTGTAAAGTATTACTATTTCATGCATATATCCATTTTCAGCAGTTAAAGACACCATCAACAGTCCTTTTTTCTACTTACTGCCTCTGATTTACTGGCTGACTTGGTTATTTCCTTTGTGAGGTTGATAGGACGTAATTATTTAAAATGGAAAAGAGAGAACTTCTAATAGAAATTTTGCTGCAGACAGTTTCTGCTTTATATTTATTTAGTTCACCAGTCTCTAACATCAAGGAAGATGTACTGGCTTGCAGAGGGAATAAAAATGGCAGAACTGTGATGAAAATAAGCAATAAACAGTGAAAGATATATTACCAAATCATTCATTATTTCAACCATGTAGTTCCTCTAGTATAAAATCAAAACAGAATTTAAGCCATCACTTGCAAAATGCATCAAAGGCCCTTGTGACTGTAGGGACCCAACAGAAGATTTATACTCCTTTTAAAGCAAACAGTCTCTTTGAGAAACAATGATTCAACCATCCAGCTCTGAAAAAGAGTGCTTTGTTTTGTTTTCAGGTTATTTAACCCCATTTTCAAGATGTCTCCGTCAATTTCGAAATGAAAATAGTTTTGAAATGAGGAGTCCAGATGTTTTCTATTGAAAATGTTTAAGTCAAGCTACCCCCACTACCAAAATTAGAATTTTCTTTGCCGTTCATGTCACACGTGTAGAAGACACTATGCTGTACAAAGCCCAATTTGCAAATTGCCTTAACCTCATTTACATATTACACAGGCCCGTTTTACAATTCAAGTGCATATTATTTGCCAACACTTAATTAGAAAGGATATGCATCTGAAACGAATTACTACATCTTGATTCTTCTCTTGATGAGGTGGTTCAATAGCAACATGAAAAGCAGGGCGAGGAGGACAGAAGGGAAATTGTCCCGGGTTTTGTCTGGAAGATGGGCACCAGAGAGCAGCAGTTCCCAGGAGTTGGAGAGCTGTCAGCCGGCAGAGCAGCTCCCGCAGTAGTAGCATTTGTTGTGGGAAACAAAGCTGCAACTTGCATTCTTCAAACGAGCTCTTTCAGTTTAAAAATAAGATTTTGTGTTATTAACAATTTATAGACTAAAATTTTTAACGTGTGCTAGAGCCAGCTCATCACACCTTCCCCCCATTCCTATTTTAGGGATTTTTGAGTCTGTGAAGTTTCAGTGTTTGAAAGGGAAAGTGCTAATCCATACGTTAGATATGGCGCAGGGGAATCCCAAAGCGCCGGGTGAATGACCCTGACATTTATACTTTAATGCCATTAGACCTTCATCAGTAACAGCTTGGGCTGGCATTATTAATTTTCCTCCTTCCAGCTACGGTACACTCTCATTTTCTACCCAAACCTGCTAACTGTGTGTCTCTCTGGGTTGAGGGATTGCTACTTTTCAACATGACAGACTTCAGTCTTGGAGAACTATCACTTATTTTGAGCCATTTGGAAGTATGAGAGAACCTTACTCTTTTCCTCTGAGCTTTCCCATGCACCTGAGCATCAGCAGAACCATCAGGCCATCTCCCTCTTGCCTCAGCACCACCAAATAAATAACTAATTGCTGAAGTGAACAAAAGCACACAGAGAATTTAAAGATGACACGCGGGTCAGAACAAGAGTCCCATCCGGCCACAGCAGATGCAGGGAGAGCCCTTGAGAAACAGGCCGAGTATAATCCTTACATTCTTATATTTTCCCAGTTTCTGGAAATCAGAGGTTAGGGACTTGCTGAGCAGAGTGGCTGCTTAACAGCCACAGATCTCACTCCACGTGGCTGCTGGATTTTATTTTGAACCTGTTTAGATGCTAAACCTCCATGGCATCCTATGGCAATTCCGTAATTTTATGTTTGCTGTGTGGAAAAGTATTTATTTTTGGTTGGTTTAGACATGCTGTTTAGGCTTTCTGCTGGATGATCCCAGTTCTTGTGTTGGGAAAAACTGAATTGTTTCCTCATCTTCTTCTCTGTATCATTCAGGATTTTTATACATCTTGGGTGTCTCCTGTTTGGACCTTCTTTTTCCGGTGTTAGCAGTCTTCGTATTTTAAGCTCCTTTTTGCATAGAAGTCTCTTCTCATTTTTGTTACCTTTCTTTTTTAAGTTTTCTAATTCTTCTGCACCCTTTATGAGACAGAGGCTGAGACAGAAGCCGACCCTGTCTCTAAGCTGTGACAGCACCATCAGCATAATGCTGTTTTCTCTTAGTCCATCCCTAACGTTGTTTGCCTTTTTGACAATGAAGGGTTGTCAAGTAGATGTCGTTGGAGGACTGTCCTAAGTTCTCCCTCATCTCCAAAACAAAACCAGCTAAATTTAGATCTGATCGTTGCCTAAGCGTGCTTAGGACTGCGTTCCCACAGTGTCTTACTTCATATTTATCAAGGATGAATTTTATCTGCCATTTTATCACCTACTCAGCATGATGCAAACTTTTGAAATTCTCCAGTCTGCTTTGGTTTTGATTGTCCTGAGTACTTCTAAAACACCAGCAAACTTTATCCTCTCGCTGTTCTTCAGCTTTTCTAGGTGATTTGTGGCCATTCCCAGCCAGATCCCCCTGGGATTCCCCGAGTAACTGCTCCAGGAAGAATAGCAACCATTTATTCCTGCCTGCTGTTCCACCTACTTTGAGCAGTTATTAATGCACAGCAATCTCCCCCTGACGTTAGGTTTCTGTAAGATTGTTTGGGAAGGGATATTATAGAAAGGTTTAGGAATCCAAAGGTAATTTTTTTACTCAAGTTGCCCTCGTCTACAAGTGCAATGATCCTTTCAAAGAACTGTATGGGATTTGCGAGGCATGATTTCTTTATTTATGAACCCTGTTCACTATCTCCAGTAAGTTGTATGTATTCATGTCTACTAATTCTGCTCATTATTATAACTTCCATCAGTCTACCTCAGCAGGAAGTCAAATTTACAATTCTTTGGTTTCCTGGCTCCCCTCCGGAGATTATTTTAAAAATTGAGGCCACATTTGCCACCTTCCATTACTCTGGAACCTGGGCCAATGTAAGCGATAGGTTACACACTACTGCAAAAAGTTCAGCAATTTTGTGTTTGAATTCCCTTAGATCCCTCGAGTGATTGTTACCTGCTCCTGGCAATGTGTTGCTACTCACTTTATTGATTTGCTCTAAAATCTCTCTACTGACGGTTTGATTTGACACAACCACTCAGCCTCACCCCTGTAAATAAAGACTTTGTTGTGCAAACTTCCTTAAGCCTCTCTGTGCTGAATTCTGACACAAAGAATCCTTTGGTCTTTTCTTTTTCTCTTTTTCTTTTTCTTTTTCTTTCTTTTTCTTTTCCTTTTCCTTTTTCTTTTCCTTTTCCTTTTCCTTTTCCTTTTTTTCTTCTTTCCTCTTTCCTCTTTCCTCTTTCTTTTCTTTTTTCTTTTTTTGCTATGGCCTTACTCCTCTGAGCATCTATTCCGTGCCTTGCTTAGCTGCCCAACTCTGATGGGCTTCGTGCTTCTGATGATACATTTGAAAAGATTTGTAATAGTTTTCATGCCATTTGCTTGTTGCTTCTCAAGATCATTTAGCATGCCCTCTTATACTCTTGCATTTAACTACCAGGATATACCTTCTTGTCTATTTTCCTCATTTGGAGGCAACTTGGATTTTTCTATTCTAGGCAGCTCCTTTACTCCAATGTTTAATCATAAAGGCTATTACATTTGTGATTTTTAGGCCCGAGTTTGGGTTTGAGTCTTTTTTGTAAGTGATTTCCGTTTACTTAAAGACTCTGATAAGGTGCCTATAAAAAAAGCCCCTTTGAACAAGCTTCCTTGTTTTTGTTAATCACCCTTCTTAAAATGCCATGATGATATCATTGACTTTTTGACATTTATCTCCTACTGGAACATTGAACTTGGGTAGCGTTGGCACTACAGTGTATCTTTTCTATGATTATATCTTGAACTGTATCTTGTACAATGCCCACAAGATGCTTTTTTTGTGTACATATCTACTATTCACCTAGACTAGGTGTTTTCCACTTTTGTTGAGAAAACACAGTCATTTATGATGTCTACAACTTTTGTCTCTGTATGATGCCTGTAATGACACTCCTCTGTTGTCATGGGGAGAAGCAATGACTGAAATTTTCCATTATTGTTCTGTTTCTGATCCTGGAGGCTGCAGTCACCACTGTTGCCCCAGTATTAACCTATAACCCACGATTTCAATCCACAGTGATACCCTAGGACTTGTTGATGTGGATGACTTAATCATATTATTTGACTGCCAAGGCTTTCTTTAACACAGATACTGTTTCTCCACCAGCAGACAGCTGTGCTTTCTGATATAATTTTTACCTTAATGTGACACTAATTTTCTTTCCTTCCTCCTAATTCACATACAAACTCATATAACAATATATTCATTTAGACCCAAGCATTTCCGTTCATCTGTCTCTGGTTTTAGACTATTAACTTTTGCGTTATACATTTTTGCTCTTATTCTCATTGTATGCTCTATTTGATTGCAGCTTTATTTGTTCTTCAATATTGTCCAATGATTTTACTGACTTCTTTTGCATATTCTATTTTCAGAAAACAGAAATTTTCTCTCTTCCCCTTTGGAAGATGAATCATCCTAAATTGGTTGTGATTGTTCATTTTTCAGCTTTCTTTCACTCTTACACATCTATAACCTTTTAAAGTGAAGTTTCCTAAACTTTTCACTCGCAAAACAAAAAGTACAGAATTACATTAGGCTGATACTAATGAGACTCTATTTACAAACTGGTCTTTTCAAATAAAGGTAGAAATTGTGTTCTGTGATAAATTATCCTTGTTCTTTTCTGATTTATTTGATTGCTAACACTAATCTAGTAACAATTCAGATGTTCTCCATGACCACTGTATGACCTTATTTAATAAAATCTGAACTGCTTAGTATAAGGCAACCCAATTAACAGCAATAGCAGAGCTGAACTCCATTGGAAACACATGCATCTTTTAGAAATTTTAGGAAAGACCAATGGAGGTACATCAGGGCGGCACAAGCTAATGTAAATTACACCTGATACCGCGTTCATTTGGACGCCACAATACCTTGCTTTTCTTTTTTTCGCTCCAGAGAAGCCTGCTACCTAGTAGAACTCCTTTTATTTTAAGAGATTGCCTTGAAAGCTTCACTGACTTCAGCAGAATAGTTCCTCCTTCTGGCGCTGATCCTGTCAACTGAGCTGGTCCGGAGTAGGCAGGATCTGTGCCAGCATGGAGTCCTGCTTGGCTCCGGGGTCTTGGGAGAAGGTGGGCTCCTTGCCGGAGTCGGGTGCCACACAGGCGTGCTGGTAAGAGCTCATCTCAGTGCTGTTAATCTTCCCAATGGGAAGATCTGTCATGTTTTTATCATAGTTTCTCAGTTCAGAAACACAAAAATTATACATAATTACTATTTCACTGTTAATTTTCAATTGTAGAGTATTTGTAATGAAATGACAAACATCATTCAATATGTATATGTGTGTGTATATATATATACACACACATATACATATTGAACGATGTGTGTGTATATATATATACACACACATATACATATTGAACGATGTGTGTGTATATATATATACACACACATGCATTTGTGGATGTAAAGCATACATGAACACACATATATACATGTGCTGGCCCTCACGCACAGAAAACCACTAATTATACCTTTGAAAAGGAGAATAGAAAAAGAAATAAACTTTTTCCAGGCACTGGGTTCATAATGGAGCACAGCAGGAGGAGGTAAAGAGCAGCAATAATATTAGAAAACGTCAGTAAAGCAAATAATCAATCCTGTAAAATGTCATGGAAAAAATTAAACACGTAAGCTAAACACTGTTTCAAAAATAAGGATCTTTCCTTGCCCCATACTGAGTCTGAAGAAAAGTCTCCAGATGTCAATTTTCTTATAGCAATTTATTTAATCTGTTCCTGGATTTAGGTCATTTTTGGCTAATCTTGCACAAATTGTGTGTGCCTATATGTACCTATATATATATTTAAAAAGTATATAACCATATATATATTTATTTATTTATCTATGTATCTTTGAGCTCAACACTTTTTCACAGGCAATATACCTTTATAATGTAAGGGTAAATCAAACCATGCGTATATTTAGAGAGTTGAAAGAATGTTGTTTTGTTTTAAAGATAAAAGGTATTTTTCAGGGCAATACCTTAAATACAAATGTTGAAGCTTGTGGCGGGCGAGCCTCGTTGTTGCATACCTCGGGAAGGAATTAAAATGCTCCAAAATCCTCCATGAAAGCAGAGCTAGCATGGTAAGGAGTGGGGGAAAAAAGTGCAGAAAACCAGGACAGGACTGAAAAAAGAGAAGTATAACTCTCTGAATCTATGAGATGATTGAACTCTTACGGGTTTGAAGCCAAGGAGATATTCCTGTCTTGCTCAGCTTGCATTTGTTTAGTTGTCCTTACGTGATGCAAGTGCAGAAGTGAGTCACAAGGTTGTGATAAGGCTGAGAAGTTTGCATAGGATCATTGTCAGCATCAGACAGGCAAAAAGCTTCTCAAGGTCCTAAGAGTCTTTGAATACAGCAGCGGGCAATGAGCTGACAAAAGTCTAAATAAAAAAATAAAATTAAATTGTTATTTTCCTTATTAAAAATAAATGCACTTTAATAGGTTTAGTTTAAATGCATTTAAAGAATCATCATGACCTTTATTAACTCCTGATCTTATGCTGTTAAAAACCTTTAGGTTATATAAGGAACACTATTTAGCCAGTATATATTTACTTAAATGAAATTTATGTAAAAGTCAATTTACTTATGAAATCACTAGCTGAGCTCTGGAAACAGAATTTACTAAAGCATTAAATTTCTTTCTGGCAACCTGTAGTCTCTTCTACTGGAAGGATATTTTCTTCCTATCAGATGTGTTCAATTCAATAGCTACTTCAATAATGTAATAGAATTTGAGAAACCAGCTGGGATTTGAAAAAAGCAAAAAAGCCAGGTTTCCTCTTCCAATTTACTTATAAAAATGAGGTGTGAGAGAGTGACATCTATTAGGTCTAAAATGCTGAAGAACATGCTGATCAGAAACCATTAGGTCTATTAATTTTCCATGAATAGTGCTTTCTTTGTCTAAGGTATCATTTTGTTGTAAATGCATAGCATGTTCCGATTAAAGCTTTTCTTGTTCATTCAGCACAAGAATTGTATTTTTAAGCTATGTATTTAATGTGTGTATAGTATATCACCTTGGCTACCAAAAAGGAAATACCAGTTGTAGTTATGGGCTACTTTTAGTAACAAACCAACATATTTGAATAGCTACCAACCAGTGAGAATTAGTCTGTGTGTCGGAAAATAAATCTAAAATCCAAATATAAGTAGAAAGTCAAAATCAAATTAAACAGGATTATTTGATTTATGATTAAAATTAAGTTATTTCAAGTCATCCGGTGCAGTCCCGGCATGGCCCCAGGACAGGTTCAGAGAGAGCTGATGTGCCCTGTAACAGGCTGAGCGCCGGAGAGCCTGTCTGGGGCTGCAGTCTCCCTGCTTGACGTGCTGGCCAGCAAAGCTGCTGACTTTTTCTGTGTAACCTCTGCTGGACCCGAAATAACCACAAGACAGACGGTCAAGTCGAGAGCTGAGTTAAAGATTGGGTAGCCTTTCAAGACCCTGAGGTATTAGAAAAGTTAGCTTGGGACTTAACTTTAGAACAACTACATTTAAGACACAAATTGTGTTTTATGGAGTTATTGGATTCTATATGGATTTCAAAAGAGTAAGTTGGTGAATTTTATTATAGACAGCTAACTTCAGAGTCACAGAGTGACTTGAAAGCCAAGGAAACCAGCAGTTGCCTAACTCTGTCCCCCAGTCCATCGCAAACGCTTTCATTCTGGCCTGCCAATCATTTTTGGGAGGTTTCTTCAGTTAACACTTGGTTAAAACATACCTTCTTCAAAGCCTTGCACTTCCGATACGAAGACATCAAGAGACGAGAACTTCACCATGCTGATGGCAGTCTGGTCCACTGTTAAACAACCTTGTTGGTCAAAATCTAAATTTTATGTCTCATCTGAGTTTATATGGCTTCGGCTTCCAGCCACTGAACTTGTGCCATTTCCCATTTGAGCAGAGAGCACTTTCGTAACTAGTATTTCCATCTCCTGAAAGCATTTATATGCTATAATAAATTATTTA
Organism: Phoenicopterus ruber ruber; assembly: GCA_009819775.1. Lineage (NCBI taxonomy): Eukaryota > Metazoa > Chordata > Aves > Phoenicopteriformes > Phoenicopteridae > Phoenicopterus > Phoenicopterus ruber. The sequence goes on along the minus strand of CM020215.1, from coordinate 51,640,475 downwards.
GACATGCTTTCCTGCCTAATCGCCTCTTGCTAGTAGAAGCTCTGTCAGAGCAGTCAGGACAGACACCGGTACTTTTGTACCTCAGATGGGGATGCAAACCCCATGCTCACATACGTAGATGAGAAGCCAGACTGTTGTTCTTGATAAAAGAACAAGTCTTCACTATATTAAAGAGCACACGTTTTTATTATTGCTTTCTGTGCACAAATGGAAAGATAAATCAACTGGAGAGGAGCCCGGGCACTGCCGGGGCAGGTGCAGCTCCCAGGACACCTGCTGCCGCTACCTCAGCCCCAGACTCGCTGCTTCCCCTCTCTTTTCTGAAACTATAGATAAGAAACTTGTTCAAACCGGATTGCCAGAGTTTATTTATTGTACTTTACTAAACTTCCCCCTTTTTAAGCTCTTTAAACAAAGAGGCGCTTCATAGCAAACCTCTGCCACTTCCTCAGTCAAACACTTGGACCTTTCGCAACTCAGCTGTGATTGAAGAGCGTTTGCTGAGCCTGTAAAGCTCCTGCAGGATCTCAGTCGCTGACTTGTGTATGACAGGGAATAACTCAGGCGGCCCTTGTCTCTTCCACTCTGCACGCTGGTTTAGTTTGGGGTGGTTCAGTTGTTCTGTTCCCCAGAGTATAACTCTGTCTGCAAAGCCACCTGAACTAGCACCGAGCATGCACACCATCTGGCATCGCAGCCTTTTAGGAAAGCACATTTTAGAGCACTGAGGAGCAGGGTGAGACCCTGTCGGATGGGAGACCAAGATGCGAGAGGAGTGGGGGAGAGGAAGGAGAGATCCATGCCAGCCTCTCCGTGGTGCTGGATGCTGGAGATGGTGGCTCCTTGCCTTTCACTGAAGGCCCTGCTGTCCCCGCTGGGAACAATCACAAAGTTGGCTCCCAGATGCCTCATCTGGGTCTCCTGCAGGATCGTCATCCCACGCCAATCCTTCTGAGGGATAGTCAGGAGGAGCCACTGCTTTGAAGCCCCAGTCCCCCAGAATTTGACCTGTGTTGTTTCTTCTCAGCTCAAGGGCTATTTTTAAACATCATAAAAGTGTAGTAAAAAAGGTTCTAGTGTTGTCATTGCAGGGCCCGCCGCTGCCCAGCCTCTCGCCAGGGCACTGCCGGCTGCTCTGTTCACGGTCTCCCTCTGGTGCCGTGTATATCTGTTTTTCACTCTCTGACTCCCACTCCTCTCCCTTATCTTCATTCTTGTACCCCATAATCGTTTGATTTCTCCCTGTTTTCTTTTCCCTTTCCCTGAGAGGGAAATAGGATGGACAGTGGCAACGGAGATGCTATTTAGGGAGACTGTACAGTCCTCAGCGGTCTGTTTTCCGTTATTCCCCAGCATCCCAATTGTTATACTAGGGATACTACAGGGTACTTCCCTGCCTATTACACCTTTAGTGTTGCTTTATGGCTGCTCCATAAACCACTCTAATAATTTAGGTTGCCCTTTTCCTACTCCATTATGTCCTTTTGCATGGGAAATGTTTTCAAATCTATTAAGAAGGAAGGTGTCTCGGTACACTTTCTTTGACATCTGCCATGGCCGTTTTTAGTTTTCCTTATGGGTAGCTAATTGCTTGAAAATGAATAGGGTACTCTTTATGCCATGCACTTTCAAATTACTGTTTTTTATTTCCCTGCAGCATCTCCTTGACTCTAGCCAAGTCTATAATCTTATCTACAGTATTGATTTTGGTAGCATCCCTGAGTACAGTGTGTCCAAACTAAGCAGAGGGGTAAGTGGCATACAGAACAGTCTTTTAACAGTGAGTCACCAAATAAAAAGTCGTCCTGGTCACTGCATTATCAAGGTACTGACAGTTCTGCTTTTTTTCAGTGCAAGCCACAGAAATCTACCCTGCCCTTAATTACTCAGGTTCCTGGACAGTATATTAACGCCCCTTGGATGGAGAAGCTAGCCAATGTTCAGGGTTTGCAAGGAGAATTGATATAGAAGTCAAATACTAGCTCTCTGGGATTGTACTGATTATTTACAAAGAACGCAATATTTTACACAACACCTGATTCTGTGAACGCAGTAACCAAGTATCTGGCAGTTTCCTTGCTCACCATTTCCAAGACGACTCTTCCAGGGAGTACACTTTCTGCCTGTGCCTTCTTTTCGGGACATGACAGCATCGGTCCTCATTTGTTCGTTTTCTCTTGCCCGCTGCGGCTTTTTGCTTGTGATAGAACTGATGCATCCTGGGCTTGCGGTCAGTTTTCAGAGAATCTCTGAGGTTTTCGTGGTGTCTTAGCTTCTGCTTCGGCTTTGCAGTGGTGGCTAGCCATTTCCCTGGGCAATGGTTTCAGCTATCTTTACATTAGAAGATGTTTAAATATTCCGTCTTGTGGCCCAAATGAAGGCATCTGCATGCACTGGGTTTATGCAGGTCTGTGCTGACTCGACTACTACCATCCATCAACATAATATTGTTAGAAGTCTGACACAGAGCATGACAACATTTGTTACACTGCATAAAACCTGAAGTCTACAAGCTGCTGTGATGTTCTCATCTTATGTTCATTTCTTTTTATTAAGTTCATTTAAAACTCCATTGTCACTGTATCTCTTAAAAGATGAAGCCAGGAGGTGGCCCAGTTTCCAAACCCCGTTATCACCTAGGAGGGATTTGTTGCTCTCGCGTCTCGACAAGCAAAATGCAGTCATGCAGCTGCAGTCAGTAATCCCAGCTCCTGGCTGGGAGCAGGAAGCTGTTATGTATTGCACATGCAATTTGTATGCGAAGAAGCTTCTGTCTGCAATTTAAACGTTTTCCAGGAAACTGGGACATGGCACTGTACTTCAAATGCAGTTAATGACTTGTTGGAAGCTTACTGAAGTATGGAAAGAGTCATTAAAGGTAGAGTTCATCTTGCCTATTTTAGATTCCTCCGGTGCAGATATCCACATCTGAGAGAGCTGCTTGAGGAAATCATGCTTGAGAAAGCTTGATTCATTTGGTCTCCTTGAGAGGTTGCTTTAGTATGCGGCGAGTATAGCCTGGAAGTTCATGTAAAACGTTCGTCAGCTATAAAGGGAGTGCAGCTCCTAGTGTCAGCCATTGATATCGACATTAGAGATGTCCATGTTTGGTCAGACAAACCCCACTTTGTCCAGCTGGACATGTGAGACTGTTTAGGCCACTCATTGTTAGTCTTGCCAAAGCTTCTCCAGTAATGGTTTGAAGGGAGGAAGATCCAGATCTTTTCCACCTCAGTTAATGGAAGGTAAAGAAATGGATGGGGAGTTAAACATGAATCTCCAGACTCTGATCTCGGCTACCAAAAGGGCTAGCAGGGTTAGTTGCTGTTCAGGCCTGGGCTCTTGAACACGGTCTGGAGAAGTAGGAATGAGTGAGAAACGAGGTACCCGGCCAAGGAGCGGTAGCAATGGCAAAAAGTGTGTCCCCTGCCCTGGGGAAGTCAGTTTGAGAGGTGACAACACAGGAGCCTGGAGGAATCGGCGTTGTCCTCTGCTCAGGAACAGGTCTCTGGATGTGCCGAGGCAGCGGCGAGCACCTCTGAGCTCTGGGGGTCCCAAAGGGAGTTTTCTGGGACTCCCTGTAAATGAGGCCTCTGCCTGTTGTGCACCATTCTACTCCATTACGCTTCTTTTATTACAGCCTCATTACATGGAAACTGAGCGCTAAACTAGCACAAAACTGCCGGAGTGGAGTGAGGAATCGGGATCCTCCCATTTTTACGCATAGCGTTATTCCATGAGCCAAAGTGTGGGTTCCAGATTTTGAAGCTCTTGGCCTTAGGCTTTACGTATGCGTTGCTGCGGCATAACTGTAGGTTTGATGCTGTCTCACTAGGCAGTATATTAGCAAAACACAGCAATATCGCTTGACTCTGGGAAGAGCCGACGGCATGAGTAGAGAAAAAACCCACGCAGTGGGTCTGACGATTCCCCTTGCTGCTGAAGGGGCTCCACCTCGCCTCACGGATGGCTGCCACCCCCATCCAGAGGAAGGGGAAGAGAGGAGAAGAAGAAAATACAGAAGCGAGGAAGAGCGCAACAATCCCAGGCGGGACCACAGCATCAGTAAGTGGCATCCCACAGCCAGCCCCTGGGAGAACCAGGGGTGTGGGTGGTGAGGCCATTCCCATGGGAGAGGACAGACACTGGCTCCTGATTTCTCTGAGCCTCCTGGAGCCCAAGCACTGGGAGCTTTTGCTCCCTTCACACCCTGAGAGCAATTGCTCCTCCTCGAGCGCAGGGGATTTGTAATTATGCAATATGTAAAAGGAAGATGACAACGGGGCAGTGGTGCCGGAACACGCCCCTGGGGTGGCCTTGCAGCAATGAGGAGGGTGGCGGGAAGGGCCAAGGGAAGCCATTTAGTCTACTCATGCCGGAGGCCAGCCCTTGATGGACAGACACCAAAGCAAGCCTTCAAGAAGAAGCGTCAGCAGAAACGTTTGGCAGTTTTGTTGCCCGAGGTGAGGAATGTCTTTCTCAGGATGTCCTGCCAGCTTCCAAGGATGGTGTTACATGCCACTGCGAATGCTCCGGGACAGGAGAATATCATCGTGCTCTGGGTTAATTATAATTGACATTTGAATAAAAAATCCTCCATTCCTCACCCCACTGATCCCTTTGCTATTTGATTCCAGTGCATACATCTAAAATTAGGCCTTTGAAAGTACTTCGTGGCAGGGGTTGTAAATGGTATATTTTCCTAAGCCTGCTGCTCTCGAGGCTTATGTTTTGCCATCTTATGACTTGGCTCGTGGCCGGAATTGCATCTGCGTAAATTTGGGACATGAAGGCTCAGTAATACACTGCGACTTCAATAACAGAAGAGCTGAAAAAATTCCATTAAAGCATATCAGGTTCATTTAAACAAAGAGCATTATTATTTAACCCTTAGACATGTGCTAGTCAGAATGCGGGAAATATATCCTCAGCAATCCAGGATCTACCCAGCTTTCAATGTAGCATTATCCTCTCCCGAGGTTTCCTTGAGACACCGGTGGGTACATTTTGACACAGGGCATATAATCTCAGTTCAGCACTGCGTGGATGTGGCGGGACCTGGTGTCACTGTGTGCGCTGGGGAGGGGGGAAATTGCCTTCTCCTTCACTGGTAACAGCCTGAGCACCCCACTTTGCCAGCGTCTTCAGAACACGTCAGCTAATTTTTTGTGCAATCATTTTTTAATGACCGCTGATTACATAAAAATAGGAAGTAGTCCACTAAACCATCTGCACAAATAAGACAAGTTTTGTGTAGTCAAAGATTTGGCTTCCGATCACATTTCAGTGGGGCGTTTCCTGAAGGGTATCGCAAAATAAAGCCAGGCTATTAAAAGAAACAGAGTTCTATTTTTGTCACGGGTTTCCTAATTTTAGTTCCCACTACAGGCCCTAGGACTCTTGTGGGTTTTGGACCAGAGATGGACTGATAACAGAGGGTGAGATTCTCCCATGCAATCTGTCTCCTCTGATTCGGAGCTTGTTTACTTGAAGAAGCTAGTAAAGCATATGCTACGGGTGAATGTAAAGGGCAGCAGCGCTTGCTCCTCGGACAGTCATCGTGTGTGCGTCTAAAACACACGCCATCGTGCAGTTTATGCTGATCTCTTTGGTAGCAGATTACCACAAACTGTGAAAAAACACTTGTAGCGAGGAGTAAGGGAGAGATACCCTTGCTCTTTCTCACCCCCTCGTACTCCCGCCTGTCCTTCGTCCTGATTTTGTTCTGACGTCAGGGTAACACCACTGTCATTTAATCTCTCCAGTGCGCGGCACACAACAATGTCCTGTGAGATGCTATATTAGCTCGCTCCAAGCCTGCCTTTTTAGGGCTTCGCTCTGCTCCCTGCATTTTAGCCGCTCTTTACTGTGGCACCATTCTTGTCATTCCTTCTGATATTTTTGTCTTTGAGTTTCTCCACATCCTGTCATTAAGTGATTTCTTGAAGCCACACTATGCACCCCTGTTATTTTCTTTCCCTCTAAGTGCTTGTCTTTGTTCACCATCTCAGCTAAGATAACCAGGATAATGATTTGGTGTTTACAATAGCTAAAAAAAGTGAAGACCGTAGAGGATTTAGGCATACCAGTGCCATGATTTCACTACCAAATCATTGATGGAAGCAGTGTGGCCTGAAGGACAAGGGCTGGCCAGAAAGGCAGGACACTCATTTACCCTCCGGTTCTTGTGAGACCCGGAGCGATCGCTGAACTTGCTCTCCTCCAGTCTCCCCAGCTGTAGGATGAAGCTGACGGGGTACGGCTACATGGTGCAGGAAAGAGGTACTTTAAGTGGTAGATAATTATTGGAACTGCTTGCTTGATTTCAGGCCATGACATTTCATTTCTCTGGAGACAGAGGTCGGGGGGGGGTTCATGAGAAGGAAATTCCACATTGCTGGAAGGCATTGATGGCATTTCCATTACTGATGGAGAAGTGTGTAACATAAATGCCATAAAAATAAAAATTAAAAAAAAAAAAACGCACATGAGTGGCTTTATAGATTAATTTTCTCCTTTTCTATCCCACTGGTTTGAATTGTTCTCATGTTTTTACCTTGTCAGCTAGAAATCCCCTCAGGGCTGCAGACACAACTTTTGTGATGACTCGTATTACTCCACATCAAAGGAAGGCAGGTTGCCCTTCAAGCCAGCTTTTGACTATTTCTCTTGACTACCTCCACCCCTTGTGATGCCCTTCACTGCAGTTTTAGAAGCCGTCACCAGCCCAGGCAAGCTCTGCATGGCCCAGGGTCTGGAGGAGGCTTCACCTCCCTGCGGGCACTCCGAGGTTGGAGACTGGAGTCCTATCAGTACCTCTTGGTCTGCTGAGGTTGAGCTGTCCCTGCTGTTGATCTTTTTTTAGCTTTCCAGGCTTGCACTGGAAGTGCAAACCTCCACCTGACATCCCCCACAGGGATCTTGGCCCCCTGTTTCCCTGAAAGCAGGACCACATTAAGATACTCCAGCAGGAGAGGGCCTGCTGCACTGGGGAAATCGAGGATCCTTTATCCTGTGGGGCACAGAAGTCCTTCTGTAGTTTTCCCACTGCCATGGACCCCATCCCCATGCTTCCCCATCCCAGCATCTCTGAGCCCCTGTCAGGGCTGGCACACTGACAGAGAGATGCCCACAAATGGCTCTGCCCTCCCCCTGCAGAGGAGCTGTGCCCCAATTTTGCGGCACTGAGCTGCTGTAGACCCTCCCCCAGCCCAGGGTCTGCTGGGCAGGTTGATCTGGGCTCCATTTACCACCTGCAGTGCTTGTGGTGCTGGGGACCCCAAGGCTGCTCCACGCTGCGGGTTGAGGGACAGGGGAGGTTGTTGGGATCTTTCATCTTTCTTGGATACATCCAACTTAATGCGTGCACGCTGAATGATGTTTCTGCTCTGACTGGGCTGTTTGATATCTGGCCAAATTTCTCTTTTCCCATCTGGACAAGATTTTCAGGCAGAAGAAAAGGATGTTTCATAGAAACTCTTGATATAGGGGCAGCCTTGGGTGAGGGAATGGGCCATGTGCCTCATGGCCCTGCAAGGAGAAGTGCCAGGAGGAGGTTAGTGGGCACACACCATCCATGAAGGTAAGCAGGAGAAGGCTGAAAGAGTCTTTGCAGAAACCCTGCAGAGCCAGGAGCCCAAATCCTGTGTTTGGGAAGGAGAGCTGTAGACAGCCCACAGAGGGCTGATGGACGGAAGCTCACAAGATGGGGAAGGCTGCATCATTTCAGGCATCCTATCTAAGGGTCCTTACTGGCCTGTGGTTCTGCAGTTACAGAACCAGTGCATTGCCCTGGGACCAGGGGGAGACGACCTCCCTTCAGGGAGAAATCATGGCCCGCTGGCCCTCAACCAGGCATCTGCATGGAGAGGAACAGGAGATTGGTAGTTGCTGGAGACACCCTGCAGCAGAAGACAGAAGTCTCTGCCTGCCAACCTGACCTGCGCTTGGGGCTGGGACACTGCAGAGATGACCAAGGGTTGTCTGGCCTCAGACTGTTACCCGAGCTGCTCTTCCACATGGGCACTGTTATTGCCAGGGACTTCAAGCGTATCAGGAGAGACTACATGGATTTTGGGGTGGTGGCTAAGGGCATGGGGGCCCAGGTTGTGTCTCCTCAGTCTGGTTGGTGAAGAGGAACTACAACATTGGAGTAACTGGGACATGTTGGGACAGCTCACACAACTGGAGTGCTGTGATGGGTGGATACCAGGTCTTCAGGGAAGACAGGCAGGGAGACAAGGGGGTGTAGATGCATATATGTGATGGAGCAGCTCTGATATATGGAGCTCCTCAATGGGCCAGACAGTAGGCTGGGTGAGAGCTTGTGGGTCAGGACAGGGGTGAGTAATCAGTAATGGTGATAGTCTGGTGGGAGTTTGTTAATGACCAGTTAATCGGGGTGAGGAAGAAGATAAAGCCTTCTTTAAACAACTTGAAGACATTTCTGGGTCACATACTGTGCCTCTTATGGGAGATTTCAACTTCCTTGGTGTATGCTGGAAGAACACTAGAGAGAGATGCAGGCAAGCCAGGAGGTTTCTGGAATATGTCAAGGCCAACTGCTTGACACAGGTACTAGATATGCCAACCTGGCATCCCTCCCCCTCACCTCCCTCCCTGGACCTGCTATTCACAAAGCATTCTCACTGTTTGGGGGAGTGATAATCAATGGCAGCCTTGGTTGTGGAGACCCTGAAATAGTGGACTTAAAGATACTGAAGAGAGTGAGGAAGACAAGTAGCAGACTACAGACCATGGACTTCAGGAGAGCAGAGACTTCAGTTTCTTCAGACAATTGATAGGTTGGATCCCATAAGAACCAGCTCTGAAGGGCAAAAAAGCTCAGGAAAACTGGCAAGTCTTTATTGAGAACCGCTTCCAAGCACAAAACCATCCTAGTGTGCAGGAAAACAAGCAGATGTATCAGGAAACTGGCTTGATTCAGCAGGGAACTCATGACTGAGCTACAATGCAAAGACTGGATGTAGGGAGAAACTTTTCCTCCATCAGGACAGTCAAGCAGTGGTTGCCCAGAGAGGCCGTGCAGTCTCCATCCTTGGAGGTTTTAAGGTCCCAGGTGGATGAAACTCTGAGCGATCTGATTCAATCTCAGACCTAACCCTGCTTTGAGCAGAGGGTGGAACTAGAGACCTCCTGAGATCCCTTGCAGGCTGATTGGTTCTGTCATTACGTGAAATAGTTAACATGGTAAGACCACCCGATTCTTTATCATCAATGTCAGTATGACCATTGAAGCCCAGTGAATTTCCAGCATAACACCGCTGAGTAAGTGTGAGCCTAAGGCTCTCTTTTTAGCTTTTTCATGTGCACATTCAGGAAGGCAGCAGCATTGGAAAGGAAAGTCTGGATGTTGCAGATACTAATAACACTGCCAAAGAAGTGCTGGGGTGATGTACAAATACCAGTATACATCTACTCAATCTCTGTCTTTGTACAAAAGTGGTTATAAGGCCTACCAATAGCTTAAAGGGATATTTTCCTTTAAAAATAGGGAGTCATGGCATCACTGACATTATGAAGAGAAACTAAGCAAGGCTGTTATTACTGCCTTCAGCTTTCTGGGTTAAAAATCAGATCTTCTTTTTCCAAGAACAGCCTTTCATGGAGTGATGAGTATTGTTTGTTTTTCAAGGATGATGGAGTAAAGCTTTGTATCTGTCCAATCTTTTTAATATTTGGAGATCAGCTTATCTTATTGGGCAGGCTGCCAAAAGTGATTACAGCTGCAGAAACTCTAAATTTGAACAGGGATTTTATCAAATCACTCACATCTGGAAAAGGGCCAAGAAAAACAGTGACTGGAGAGAGTGGAAATCATGCCTCAAAAATGGGATGAGAAGCTGTGGAATAATTATTCAAAAGTTATGTGAACTTACATGAACATCTGCCAGGTGACAAAAATTGCCATCTGAATAAGGCATTATCCACAGTTAGACCAGATTTAGCTAAACAAGCCATTCCACCAGGCATAATTTCACATTTTCCATCCTTATAGCTTTTCTATCAAGTGCAGATACCCCAAGAGCACTGTAAATTCATACCCTATCTTAATGCACACTACGGCCCCCTTGTAGACAAGCCCTTAGAAACAGAGGCACCTCCACCAGTATGAACTGAGTAACGCTTGGTTAAATGCTACAAGATGAGGAAGCGATTCAGTGATCGCCGCAAACAAAAGCGGGTAAATACACCTCTGGCTGTCGGAGTAGACTTTTGGTAACGAAGGCATCCATTACATTTGTTTAGCCAAAAACACAGACATACATCCACAGGCATCTACTTCATATACCAGCATGCGCCCTCCACAGTCTATGAGAACACTGTGTGCAAAAGTCATTTCTCAAGCACTACTGAAGGCTCTTTTTCCATTAATATGAGAAAAGGGGGAAAAGGATACAAGACTTTTTCCATCCCAGTTGTGTTCCACAAAACAGCTGACCACAGTCATAAGCATCGGGCACCCAGAACACCCGGGGGTCTTCCAAGGGACATTAATCGCAGCCGGTCGGGGAGGAGAGGCAAGCGAACACCAGCGTCAGGAGGACTGGCTCCGCACAGGGGGCCAGGAGAGCGCTCTTTGAAGGTGGCGTGAGACTGCTGCTCCAGCTTGCTTGTTGCTAATGCTCCAGGAGGAAGTCTGCGCCAGCCAGAATTCCCCCAAGGATTTGGGGGCAGCAAGGGCTGTAAAAAAACATGTTAAGTTGGTTTCAGGCCATAGTCTGCATCTGCATAGTAAGATGCTGTTTGCACATGGGTAAATTCAGGATCTCTATTCCCTTTGCTCATTTCAATACGGTCTGTGAGTTCACGGAGTGAACCTTAAATGCAGATGTAGCTGGAAAAGATTGCCTTTTGAACTAACACTTCTCTTTTGTTAATTCCTTCTGGAGTGTATTGCCTGAAGTAAAGAGTTTGCTCCAGTGCTAGGCTTTCAATTAATTTTGCCTACATCACAAATCATAAATTAGAGATGGAACGCGCCGTCAGGTCATCTAGTTTATCTGCCAGTATGACATTTCACAAAGAGAGGATATAGGCTACTTTTCAATTGCTTGTTGACTTATTTAAAAGGGAGTATTTGTTATACGCAAAAAAATAATTCCTGTGATATTTTGGTGCCACTTGAGCCCCTGTAGATTGCAATAGATACACAAAATGGGAGTGTGCACACGCATGTGTGTGTACATGCGCATGTGTGTGCATCAGGAGAAACAACCAACGAGAGGGAGAGAACCAAAATTAAGTGCTTTATATGCATAAGGCATGTCTATGCAGATGGGTGCAGACAGATGTGGTCTCCTCTGCAGGGCATGTTAGCTTGGGCACAGAGCTGCAGGAAAATGGCTTGATGGTTTCCAGACCAGAACTGGCTCCCATTTGATCAGCTCAGAGCATGGCAGGTGAGCGTACTTGTCCGGGCCCATCCATGTAGACATGCCCAGACTCACCTCCAGACTTTCAAAATATCCCTGGAATGGAAAGGAGCTTTTCCAGTTAGGATCTAAAATAAATATTTGCTGGGATAACATGTGTACTTGCTAAAGCATTTGAAATGGAGAAAGACAAAAATGACAGTAGAAACCAAAATTAGATGATGATGAAACGGGTTGTTTAAGCAGGGCTCACTTATCATGAAACCATGGCAAATCTCGAGCCCAGGGTCAGGTATTTCTTTCCAAAAATTAAGAGGGAAATGAAATATAAAGAGTAAAATTTGGCAGAGCTCAAAGGAGAAGAGGGTAAAAGGAGGAGAAAAGGCAAAAATGAATTCCCTTTATGAGGCTTACAGACTGAACTTTCCTTTGGGTACCTTGGCTGCCGCTGGCAGTGTTTCTCTCCTCTTCAGCTCTCTGACTTTTGGGGAAAAGAAAGTGGAAAGTCATCATGGACACTAGCGTGATCATTGATCAAATTTACCTTAAGTCAGAGCTATGGGTCCATGGTCCATCTGAAGTCAGTGAAGAGGGCAAGTCACTTCCAGAGGCTGCATTTAGGGTGGTGAGAAATGAAATTTAGGATAAGTGACACGAATTACACCCTATGGTTGGTGTCTCTCTCCTTTTATTGACTGTAGTAGATGAGTAGCTTAATCTAAACCACCTGAAGTCAGGGGAGATGAATCTCAACCTAATGACGGTAACAGAAAGAAGAAAAGTAAATAATGTTCATAGAGGATTCTGCACACGCTGGGTCCACCTTCATCTCTGGTGTAAGCCTAAGAGTATCTCGGAGATCAATGAGGGTCAACATATCTGCAAATTTTGTAGCTGAAGGAAAGGCCTCAAATGAATATCCTCAATTAAACCAGAACTTGGAGGCAGCACTATTGGAAGAGGCAGACTCGCTTTTGACCACCTCCCCATCTTGCAGTCCACATTCCTTGTCTAAATAAAAGTATCTCAATCTATAGAGGTACTTTAAAGGCACCGTTTCTTTTTATGCTAGTGCTAACCCTCAGAGGCTTAATAGAAAAATGCAACTTGTATCATGTGTTTACTCTGCTTATACAGGTATTGTCAAGTCAAATTACCAAAAAAAACCCCACCTCTCTTGCTCCTTTTAAGAGTCTTAATTTAGGCTTTTTCCATTACCCAGTTTAGTAATGATTAAAGGTCAGATTCACCTCCAGGCTTCCTTTAACAAACACAATCTGCCTGTGATGTAACCCGAGACACGCTGGTATTCGTAGTACCGCATATTCAAAAAATTCTTGGTAAACAAACCCGACACTTGCTGCTTCTCTGTTTCTCACCACTTACCTGACCAAATCTGGCTGAAAGAGTGGCAGATGTGGTGGCATCCCTGACCATCCCTATGCAGGCTCTGAGCAAGGGCTGGACCCAAGTGTCTAACGTTTACAACATACGAGGATCAATGCACACTACAGGTCCGTTTGCCTCAGTGCTGCTCTTGCTGGTCCAACAAACGAACTCCTTATGTTAGAGAAAAAGTGAGCAATAATAAGCGTGCTTAAAACAAAGGCCTTGATAAGGTGGTAGAGGGGCTGTCCCTTCCCCTTCACCCCATAGGCGAGATAAAAAAAGCCAGTGCTGTAATCCCCTTTCAGGCAAGAAAAAGCCAATGAGATTGGCTTGGTAAAGAGATTAGGATGGAAAGGACGGACATTTGCCATATACTGTAAAGATGGTAAGTATTAGAATACCTGGCTGAAAAAGCCAATAAAGCACAGCGAGCGTAAGAAAGGGAAATCACATCCGCAGCAGCAGCAGCTAATTATGCTGCTTGGCTGTAACGACCTGAAGGCATCACTGTGCCGCAGGGATAAGCAGTCCGGCCCTGCGATACGGTTCGTTGTGTGTGTGATTGGGAGACACTGGCCGTGGTTAATCCCAGTCCTTATCCCGTGCTTTAACGGAGATGCCTCACAGTGCTCTTTGGGAATGAAGTAAACGTTCAGCGATGAACCACCTCTCCACAGTAGGACCCGTTGGCTCTCCACCCTTGTTCCCAGAGCAACCTCTGTGAAAAGTCATCGAAAAGATAACATCATGGCACCAGGAGTATTTCAGATGGGTACCAGCTGTGACTAGGAGATGGCTATCATCTGAAAATCTGCAATTATTAGAATAACTAATGTTAATGTATTCCACTTGGGCTAGACCATCCATGCCGGAGATTATTGCAGTTTAAAAAAATAAAATGAGAAGCCTGGAGCAGTTGTGTTTCTCCAGGAATTTTTTTTTAATGAGTGTTTCATTTATAAAGTCCAGATTTTAGTATCCTGCACAGCCACAAGACGACTAGGCCTACCTCAAACTGATCAAAATGGAATTTTTCCATTGGGTTCAGTGTTCAGTTGACTATCCAAACATCTGTTTTGTGGTTCGTTCAACCTTATACGTCAATATGATGTTAATCTCCTTTATACACAAAAGCTGAAGCAATGCCAATGATTTAACTTCCTAGGAAGATGGAAGATCCTTTCTCAAGCTGTAAATCCTTCTGGCTTATGCCCAAAGTGAAAAATGTAAATCACCAGAGTGGAAACATGGCAAACATGATTTTCTGTCTAAACAAGGGCAGCCTTAACTTTGGAAATTAATCAGACTATTTCTTAGAAACACCTTCAATGACAATGAAGACAAATCTCCCAGAAAATTACTTTGGAAATTAATCAGCCCCTTCCTTATATATTTTTTCCAGTAATTTTCTGGGAGATTTGTCTTCGTTGCCATTGTAGGTGTTTCTAAGTCAGGAAAAATCTCTTCTTCAAGAACAGAGCCAGCAAAAGCATTTTTTAATGTACTGCAAGCTTTCTTTCTCCGCACTATTTTCTAAATAATCCCATTCCTTCCTTTCCCTGAAACTAAATTGTTCATCTGTGCAGAGGTGGACCTAGTGAGGGGGTAGGGGCAAGGGGATTTAAAGGCACCATTCCTGCCCCTACGGCCAGCCTTGTCCCGCTTAAGAAGCAACCACTTGCACCTAGATCCAGTCCTGCAGACACGAGTCACTCACTGTGGGATAAAAAGCCCTTTTTTGTTAAAAAAAAAAGATGAAGACTCCACTGAGAACAATCCTATCTTAACATCCTTATTGTTCACTTTCAAACTTAATGAAGTTTCCTTTAGGAAGCTGCAACCCCTTACTTTTTACTGCTCTTTCGTATATGTTTTATGGGCTCCTTACACTACAGAGCAATTCCTAATAAATGATCAAATTTATCTGTCCATGCCCCCGCTTTGCTTCTTTGTTCCTTGCAATTTTCTCCAATCAAACAATCTAGAAAAATCCCAGCTTCCCTTAACACGGATTTCTTCACCTCTTGAAATCTGAGAACCGTCACGAGCAAGTTCTGTCACTCGTGACATAACGCGATGCCAAAGCAGAGTTAGACAGTTTGGGAGTACACACTGAAAGATGCGGAACTGGGGCACAGGGAAGGCTGGAGGGACTTTGAAAATGCAGCAAGACTTTTGCAGGGTTTGGGAAGGGTGGGAAATGGGGTACCTCAAGCAAGCAGAAATGAAGGAAGCATGGCAGCATCTGCAGGGTGGAGGTGAAGGAGGGGAACGGAGGAAGGGAGCAGATGGAGAGCTGTGGAGAGGGGAGGGACGTGAGCGGCAGGGCGAGGTAGGAGTGCAGGGAAGATGTGGATGCAGAGGAAGGGAATGTGGGGAGCACATGATGCCATAAAACAGCAGTTTCTGCAGAAGGGCTCCCAAGTCCGGAAGGGCAAGCAGGAGTAGATGAGTGACACGGGAAGCGGGATTGTAAGTAAAAAATTTGGAAACTACTGCCAAAAAGTTATTGAAGTTTAGGAACAGGAAAGCAGCTCCTGCTCTGATTCAGTCTGGAAACCTTATCGTGTCCTCCATAAATTCTGGCAGCAAATGCTTCGGGGGAAGGTGTAAGTGCTGTAACTGGGTGCGGAGGTAAATGCAACTGTGCTCAGGTTGGGAGGAACAGCCCGACTGCATTGCCCTGATACCACCGGTGGTCAGAAACGTGCCGCACGTGGCAGAGTTGATTTGGGGGCTCAGAAAGGTTCCTTAGCTCCCGCATAAGAAATGCTCATCTAGGGAGGGTAAGCCACGTTAGCACCTCATGAGTCACCCCGGCACTGTGTTGTTAGAGACTGGCATGAGTTTTGGAGAACAAGATTTAGCATCTTTCTTCGACACTGTTTTCAGTACACATGCTATCTGGAAATGTACTCTATCCGCATCCACGCCCCACGTGGCTTTTTGAATCTTACATCTCAGCTAAAGAAAGTTCCCATGGCAATGAATGGCCTAATGATAAGTCTGTGGAAGAAAAGGCTTCCTTTTATCCATCTCAAATTTCTTGCTTTTCACATGTCAGTGACCTGTTATTAGAACGGAGAAAGAACTACCCACATCTTCTACCTAACATAAACAATCCAGATCTCTGTTGTACTTTCACAGCCATCAAGTTGCAGAGTAAATAGAAAAGGAGATTTACACAGGCATGAGCACAGCAGGATTTTGCAATAGCAGGAAGATCGGATGAATGCAACTTTTTCTTAGTAACTAATAGAACCACCCAAAACACAAGACTTGGTATTAATGAGATTAACTCCTACACAGGAATAGCAGGATAGAGACAGTCCACAAGACCTTGGCATGTGTCACGAGCAGCATTGTTAATGAAGAGGGTGGAGAAAGTAACTAGAAGAGAGGATCTTCTTCATTTGCTTCTACATAAAAACATAGAAGTGAAGGTGATCTGTACGACTGTGACCATGATATGACATATCCTATAACTCTTAGAAAAAGCAGGAAGAGAAAAGACTAAAATAAAGAGAATGGACTTAAGAAAGCAGTCCTCAAAATACTCAGAGATCTAGCAGGCAAGATCAACACAGAAAACAAATGTAAGAGAGAAAGGATTGAAGGAAGGTGGAGAGTCCCTGAACATTACAGTAAGGTCAAAAGTATGATCTATCCTAGTGAGGAGGACGTCTAGAATTGAGTGTGAGAGGCAAACTTGGATAAATCACGAGCCTAAAAAAAGGTCAACACAGTTCTCATCATTATAAGGGAACAGGGGAATTACAAGGCTATCAGCTTTTCTTCAATTCATAGAAAAATGCTGGAACAAGAAATCAAAGAATTTGGGGCATCTGGAAGATAAAAACCAGATGAATGACACCTAACAAAGATCTGTCATGTCAAACTAATATAATTTAGTCTCTGCAGCAGGGCAACAGGTCTTGTTGGTTAGAAGGAGGAAGTTAATGGCACATACCTTTAGTTTATTAAGGCTTTCAACATGCCTTGCATGACATTCCCATAAATAAGCATGGAAAAAAGGAGTAGATTAATGTTAGGAAGTACCATAACTGGTTAAAACCGTGTACTCGGAGAGTAGTGACGAACAGCTCATTCTCAAATTCGCAAAAAGTATCTGCTGAGGTTCAGCGGTGTCTGTACTGTGTCCAGCACTATTCAAGATTTTCAACAGTTACAAGAGAGAGCAGACATATGCTTTTTAATTACATGAATGACTAAACGGGGAGAAGCTGCAGTGATGACAGAGGGCAAGATGGGAAGGTAGAACGATCTTGACAAATTGAAGAAATGGCTTGGAAGAACTAGGGTGCAACAGAAAAAGGGTAAATTAAAAGTTTTAATAATTAAATAAGAATAGCAAACTCCAGAAACATAGGAGGGGAATGACCAATTAATGCAGGGTAATGCAGCTTGGGGGTATAGTAGTCTGCAAATTCAGTACTAGTCAAGAATTCAGACACAAAATAGGCAACAGCTGTGTCATGATGGATAAAAATGACCAGTCCATGAAATACGATGTAATTCTCTTGCTACATGTGGTGCTGGTAAGGTTGTGTCCCATTTAGGTCACAGTGATTCAAGAAGAATTTGTCCTCTAGGGGCTGGTAGTGAGAAGGGTCGGAGGAATTCGGCTTCGTATGGAGGAGACTCCAGTGAGAGATGATGAGTCCTTAAATATCTCATGATGAGTCCTTAGACACACATAAGTCACTAAACATAAAAATAATTCTTTAAATATGCAAAAGATAAATCATAGGAAAGGAATAAACTCTTCTCAGTGTCTGCTGGGGGTTGGATAAAGAGTAATGTCAGGCATCACAGCAAAGAAGACAGGTTACTCATCAGGAAAATTCCTGCAATAGTAAGGACGGTGCAGCACTGGAGCAGGCTGGCAAAGGGGGCAGTGAACTCCATTACTGGAGCTTTTAAAAAAGGATTGGGCAAACATCTGCCAAGAATGTCATGTGTTTAATTAATCTTTCTCTACTTCCTTCTTTGAATCACCCATAATTTTGTTACCTTACAACCCACCCCGATTTCCAAACTATTGATAAACATAGTGAATAACACAGGCACCAGGACAGGATCTTCTGCATTTCACCATTTTGTCATAATGCAAATAAGCCTTTAGTCCTACCCTCTGCTTTCTGCCTCCTGCACAATGTTTGGCTCATGATAGTGCTCTGACTCTTACTTTTTCACTATTTAGCTGCTGGGGTGATACCTGACTAGATCCCTGTAGAAATCCAAACAACTTATTCTGCTTCCAGACATTTTATTGCTGTAGTTTCAATGATAGCTTTGGCCAGTTCTGAGGTACGAATGCAGCAATTGGTGATCAGTGCCAGATTTTTCCTTGTGTATGTGTAAATCCTGGATAAGGTTGCCACTTGAAGTCCTCAGGCACACAAAAAGCTTGCTGTCTTTCAGCCCATCAGCCTCCTTGAGGAGTAGAGCACCTTCCCAGTCTTGGATATACTATCTGGATGTAGCAACTTGCAACTTCAGTTTGTTCCAACATCTCAGTTGTGATATTTCCTCAGCGGCTTCATCTCATCCTTAGGAACAGGTCCAACATCATCAGTGGTAAAGACTTACACCGAAAGATAACTTTACTTCCAAAAAATACCCTTGTTTTCCTTTAGTTGCTTCCTTCTCACAGCCCCGTGGATTCTTTCATATGACTATCACTTCTGATAGACTTAAGAAAACATCTTTTTATCTGTACTCTTTTTTTTTAGCTATATCCCTTTGAAGCCTATGTTGATCCTTCTGATTTCCTGCTAATTTATCACCTACCATAATTTATAATCCTGTTTATTGCCCTCAGTAGGGTCAGATTTCTAAATGCTGAAGGACTGGCTCAAATTACCTCTTAAATCTTGCCACTTGGCATTCCTCTGCCCTGTCTGGTTCCCTTTTATTCAACCCTATGCATGTCTTCTGACACTATATAACTGTTTTGAGTAGGTGACTTTCTAGGGGTTTTATTTTGAATTTCATTTCAAAGCCTTTTAAACTAACCCGTTCATCTTATTTTTTAATGCTTACCTGAACCATGTCACTTTCTGGTGTTTTATTTTCCCTTTGTGAGTCTAATTATATGATTGTCTCTAATTATTTTATATTCAGCTACTGGGATTTTCTTTGAATTAACTCCTGTGTGTTAATTAAGACTGAATGAGGAATAGCTTTCCCTCTGATGTGCAAGCTCTTGGCCTAGTTACTCTGAGATCCAACACTTGCACCTGAGACACTGTCTCTCGGGGGTTGGTGCAAGCTGGCCAAGCTGCAGGTAGGCTGCTGAACTCCCCCGCCATTGCCTCTTCCCTGCTGCCGGGCTCATTTCTCTCGGCACTCACTTTCCTTCCTTTCATCTGCAAACGTGCAGTTTCACTGTGATCTTGCTATCAACCCAGCAATGCCATTTTTCTTTGCATTCATGACGCCATTATAAGCTTCCTCTTTCTCTCTGAAGGCTGGGCATATCTGGGTTTTGCTCAGGCTGGTGATTTGTCAGTAACACCTATTGAGTTGCGTCTGCATCGCCCGTAACTACTAATTCCCCGCCTGGCTGAGGGGGCCTGCAGACCCTGGGCAGCCAGGACATGCTGGCCACGGCGTGCTGCTGGGCAGGAGGAAACCCCTACTTCCCCCGTAAGCTCTGGAAAAGCTTCCATTTCCCACTGGAAGGGGAAATTCTGTCTTGCAGAGGCGAGGAGACCCTGCGTCCCGGGAGGAACAAGGACCTCTGTGGCAGGGTCCAGCCCTGGCGTAAGGGTGAGGAAGGACAACGGCTCGACTCATGGCATTTTGCTTGGCCAACACAGAGTCCTTCAGGGAAACAGTTCACGGCTGTCGGTGGCGCTGGGGCTGCCTGGGCTGGTGTGCCTCTATTTCAGTCCCAAGCAGATGATGTGTCTCATTAAGGGGAGAATACAGGTGACTATTAATACACTTCTTTTGAAGAGTTCTCATTTGGGGAGTTAATCTCATCACACGCATTTGCAGCAGCCTGGGCAGTCGCAAACACCTGCTCCAGAGGCTGCCGTAATGAGGCGATGCCTTCTCCCCGCTCAGCTGCCACCAGCGTGGCCTCACCGCCGCGCGTTGTCCGTTGCGCACCGTCGGCGACCCACGTCCGTCTGTCTTGGGCAGGAACATGTTGCACAAGGTTCGGCACTAATCAGGAGGATGCGCTGGGTGCATGGACACATAAACCCTCCCGGCGTCAGGTTACGTGTTACACAGCTGCTTAAATTGTTGGGAAGCTTTCCCTCGGTGGTTCTTTTATATAGTTTATATGGCATGAAGGGAGCATTACTCTTGAAGGGACTTAAAGATCTTGGCCCGGTTTGTCTGTGGTCTTTAAAGATCCCATGACGCTTTTCGCGAGAGCTGGAGAATTAATCTCGCCGTGCTGCTTAAATTTCAACAGGGAGAATTATATTTTGCTTTTCTATCCTTTCTCTTTCTGTGCTCTGCTTTGTAGATTCAGGCATTATTAATACCTTTTATAGCATTTTAAATGTACACTGTGTGTGGCACTGTGAATGGAAATCTGAGGGGTTAAAATCAAAGGAAAATCAGATCCTGAACAGTTTATGTGCTGGGAGAAGATCATGGTGACAGGCAAGAGACAGCGCTGGCAGCTAACATATGGGCATTGTGAATATTGAATAAGAAAGTACATCAAGTTAAAGTGCTGTTAAGTACATAAAATATTTTTTAATTCTGATACGATTTTCAAAATACTTTTTTATTTTAAAAAATGAACATTTTCTTCAAAAGCTTATTTCTTTGACATTATGATGGAGTTCAGAGGACAGCAGACCTCACATCTGATGTAAATACAGAATACCGTGACTAGATGTCATAAAACAACTTGGTTTATGTCAGCGTAAATGAAAGCAGAATCTAGCCCGCAGCAGCACCCACATGGCAGAGTGTGTTAGCTGGCTGGTTGTCTCATGCTCGGATTCTTTCTCAACATAAGAAACAATTGAATGAAAAATTCGTGGAAATAATTTGGCTTTGCGTAACAGGTACATAATATCCGTTAAATAAGAGGCAACGAAATGAGGGGAAATGAAATGGAAAGAGTTCTTCAAAAATGGAGGAAGAAAAATGAGCAATGAGAAAGAAATAGCCTCAAAGACAGGATTTTAAAACCCTCAGTTAATTTCTAATAGCAGCCATAGGACACGCTTGAAGGTTTTCTGCAGTAAATAACAACTGTAATTCAATTACCGAGGACAGAAGGACTATCAATCAACACCACAGTCTGCGTCTGTCCCTAAAACGGGCTTTCTACCAGAAGCAGCGGTGCCTTCCAGACCAGACTCCGGTTGCTGTCTACACCCGTCCTACCGACCGCGTGGAGCCCCCGACGGCGTGTCCCAGAGGACGCTTCCTCGCAGGCACGCCGACCAGCGAGCCACCAGCCGCCTACCGCCCACCGCTCCTGCCCCGCCGCCCCGGCGCGGGCTGCATCCCGGCCGGCTTCTGCTCAGCCCCGCGGCCCCCTCCCCGCTGCCGCCTGCACGGCCGAGTTTGGGGAGCAGCCTCTAGCACCTCCCTTTACCCCAGCAGACAAAGCAGGGGAGCGTAGGAGACATTTGGGCAGAAGCCTGCAGGCCAAGCCACGGTGCGCAGCGACCCAGCTACACCGAGCACGGCCACCGCCGTAAAGTGCTCTTCTAAAAACGCTGGCAAAGAGCCTTAAATTCAAACGGCATGTTCCCCCTGCTTCAGGAGAGACTGTGGTAGGAGCAGGGAGGTGGAATGCCAGAAATGTTATTGCTTCGTGTCTAATAAGCAATAAATGGATTTTATTATTTGCCTTAAATCATAACCCCTACGCTAGCTTTCAGAGCTGCTGCAATCCGAGATAGCCAGTATATTAGATAATATCGTGTCATGGGGAAATATATGGCTTCCTGAGGTTCAAACTGCCAAATCACACCCAATCGCTATTGTTTGAAAATTGTGTGAGTGTTGTAACTGTAACAGATGACACAGGGAAGCTATGTTGAAGTACTGTAGTTAAATATCATCAAGTATTAGTAATCGCACAGTGGGCCCATTCTGATTTAACAGAAGCTGGAATTAGGTTTGGAGCTGTGTATCCTGGTTTGTCTTTGATTTAACACGGGCCATGACATATGTCGCTAGCTGCCTCTCTTAGGAAAGGCTGCGCGGAGGAAGCCTTCCATCTAGTCAGTGGGTTAAAAATCTAATATGATGCTGCCACAGGAAAAACAGAAGATTTTAAGTGAAGAAGCCTGTACTTGGGCACGGGTTTCAGGCTGAAGGCTGTTATTTATTCATAGTTTAAACACACAAGACAAAGAATTATTCTAATACTTGTCATACAGACAGGGGATAACATACAGGGGCTGCGTGGTTTGCTCGGGCTGACACGGGAACAGGGAAGGGAGCTGTGCATGCAGCTTCAAGACTGTATTTTCCTGCAGGAACCAGGCGAAGTCTTGAGAAACAAATACAGATACGCTTCTTCCCAACTTTTGCTTTGCAACTCCAGCTTCCCGATGTGCACATCTGACATGAGACGAGAGGTACGTAATTTCTGGCACCTAAAGGAGGGGAAGAGGGTTTGCAGCAGACTTATATGTCTAATATGAGGGCATTTCCACTCAGAGTGAAAGACAGAAAATATCAGTTCCCAAGGACTCGAAAGGAAACGAGGGATTATTCCAACATTTAGGAAACTTCCTTAGTTCACTGGAAAGATTTCACGACTATAAACCCGACACCTTCTTCGAGTCTTGCAAAGCTCATAAGCCTTTCCTCCGGACACGTGGGCCAACTCGTACTTCTGCACAAACCCAGCCCTGCCGGGTGAGAGGGCTGCTCCGCTCCCCCGCCAGCAGCCCCGGAGCCCGCGGGCGTGGTGATGAGCAAGGCACCCCAAAATTTAATGTTCTGGCGCCGCCTGACATACCCAGCGACAGTGGCCACGTAACAGTGTCTGGGCTAAAATCAGCACTGAGATTTTCCGTGTGACGTGCTCTTCGCTCTCTTCTCCCATAAAGGGGGCAATTTAAAGCCATCAGCTTGTTCCCTGTTGGAACCAGGCATTGCCCCCAGTGCCTTATCCCCCCCTGCACAGCAGCACTGTTGCTCCCCGTCGCTAAAAGCAGGTCCCTTCCCCAGGCGTAAGCATGGACGGGGCCCTTCCCTTGGCAGGGCCAGCAATCCAGGACAGGTCTGGTTCTGGGCTAAAACGTGCTGGACGCATGCCTTGTCACAATTAAAAAAAACCCCAAACATATCACTTTGGATACTTTTGAGCAGATTTTCTTTAGCTTTATTCTAACAATTAAAACATTAATGACTCCCCCAGTGTTTCTTGTATGAGTTAGAAGACAGCTTTTGAAACGGACTCAGGCTTTGCATTCGGTCTTTCCAATCTTTGTATCGTTCATTTGACTTTGCTAAATGCGTTTTCAAGTGAATGCTAAATACTATTAATTTTCATGTTCTCACAAGCACTGCAGATAGACACAGCTGAGGGTTTGTAACCTTTCCATCGTACACAACCAGAGATTATTAAAACCTTATTATCATACATTTTGAAAAATGCAGTTGATTTCTCCACCTTCCAAAACCTGAAACATTTATCCACAGCTGCTTTTAACAAAACCTGATTTGTGCACTTCACTGCATTTGAAAACTCATTGCTCCAAATGAATATAAATGAAATGTAACTGTGAGGAGAAAATGGGCACTCGCATGGCCTCTCTCTCCTACATACATACAAAGATACACACAGAGAATTAGGAAACTGAGGAGGCCAAATTTCTGTTAAATAGTTTCATTTGCATTTCCTTGAGCCCTTGCGAATGCTGATAGAAATTCTATAAGCTATTTGTACAAGAAAAATTGAGATCAAAATTATGGCACCCCGCCCAACGTAATCATATTCCAAAAGCTATAATATTGGGTATTGTTTTTCATAGCCCGTGCTTTGTAATCGAAGAAGATAGCTAGCTGTGTATTTTGACTACTGAAAGCGTTTGGCTATCTCCTGCCAGTTGTAGCAGCACTAATCCAAAATAATTCCATTACGTGCAGTTTGTTTCACATTTGCTCCATAATGTGGCCATTAATTTTGCCATCAAGGAAGCTTACTCCTACTAGAATTTAATTGATATTAGCAGCGCATTTACTGCACAAGGCTGTACATTAGCGCAAGGAAGTAAAATAATGAACTCCACACCGCAGAGGACTGGGAAGAGCGCACATAATGAAATAATCAAAAAGTGTCCAAACGACTAATGGCAGAAATCATTATCTATCCTAAGGTTTCTTTATCCGATGGAAATGAAGGATGTCTGTGTGATTTTGCAGAGGAAAAGACTCTCCCAGACTTGTGTAAAACTGCCTGGCAGAGCTCATCATTGCAGCCTCAGCAGCGGGGCGGCCATGCCGGGGGGACAGACCTGGCCCGCAAGGTGCTGCTGGGGGGAAGAGCTACCTGGCTGCTCTCCAGGGCAGTGCCCGTCCTGGGACATATTTAGGGTTTCTAGCTTTGTAAGGTGACTTCACATCATGTGTGGTTTTGGGGGTTTTTTTCCTACAAACCTCTCCTTTCTTCATGCAGAGAATCACATGTTCATGCTTGTTTCAGTCCATCAGATTTTGCATCCTCTGCATTTCCATTTGCCTTTGGCTTGGAGCGAAATCCAAATGTGAAGCGATGCTCCCCACCCTCCCCAATGTGGTCTAAATTTGTTTGATAAGTAGACCAAATCCTTGGACTTTAAAGACCCTTGGACACTGTGGTTAGAGGTAATACTTGAAATACAGTTTATCTGGTTCGCAGTCATCTGCCCCCAGCACCGCACTCAGCGACGGGCCCTGGGGACCAGGATTTTGGCCTTTTCACCGTCGACAGTGATTGAATGAGCTGCAGTTTGGTACCGTGCGCTCTGCTCCCCGCAGCTCGGGTGAAGCCGTCAGCCAGAGCAGCGCCGGTGGGTTGGAGATGCCAGGTGCTGCGGGGGCAGTGGGGGCATCTGACCAGCCCGAACCTACCTGGTAAGGAAGAAATCCCCTTCAGATATGCAGCACTCCAGCTGTGCTCCAGCGGTCTGCATTGGGACTGAAGAAACGGCTGTATTTTAGGCTTGTTTTCACTACTTCAATTATGAGGTCCTCCAAGTAGTGGTTTGCGTTTCTACCTCAGTGTCGTGGTTTAACCCCAGATGGTAACCAAATACCACGCAGCTGCTCACTCACTCCCCCCCCTCCCCGGTGGGGTAGGGGAGGAGAATCAGAGAGAAAGGAAAACTCGCAGGTTGAGATAAAAGCAGTTCACCAGGACAGCAAAGAAAAAGATAAAAATATACTACTAATGATAATAATAATAATAATAATAATAATATATAAGGATAATAGAATATATAAAACAAACAATGCACAATTTCTCACCACCCGATGACCGACACAGCCCGTCCCGAGCAGCAGTCAGGGAGCAGGGGTATCCCCCCCCCAGCTACCCCAGAACAGCAAGTTCCAGAGCGAGCAGGCGAGGGAACAAACAGACGAACAAATGAACAAAAAGGCCCGAACAAACAAAAAAAGGGAAAAGAAAGGAACAAGAAGGGAAGGGCCCCACTGGCCAACCCTCATTTATACCGGGCATGACGTCTACGGTATGGAATACTCTTTGGCCAGTTTGGATCAACTATTCTGGCTATACCCCTCCCAAGTTTTTGCTCCTGCACATTAGCAAAACCTGGGAAACTGCAAAATGTCCTTGGTCATTTAGCAGCAACCAGCAACATCAGTGCACTATCACCATTCTTCACACACTAAATCCAAAACACAGCAGCTGCTGAAGACAAAACTAGCTCTGTCCTGGCCGAAACCAGGACACTCAGGTTAGCTGTCCCTGCAGGACCAAAACACCCCCTTTGGCCACCCCTTCTCTATCTTGCAGCTCTGGAAACGGTTCTGCAGTTCAGATGGTCAGAGGGCTTAACGATGAAAAGCCATTAGTGTTATTCAACCCTCTTCCAGGCTTGGCTGACCTGACAACCTGAAGGAAGCAGTAAGTTACAGAGGTTTTTACTACTTTGGCTAACGTGTGATGGGCCTCCAGGGTTATTTTTTACTAAGTTTGTTTTAAAAGCCCACGGTGATGTTATATGGAGCCTGCCCCACCTGCCAGGCAGCAGGGCAGCAGGAATGGGCAATGCCTGTGCTGTCAAGTGCCCTTCTTCCACCTCTCCTTGCAATTACTCATCCTCCCCCCGGTTCCCTCCTTCGCAGGCTCCTGCCGGGGCGCATTATCACACACTGTTCTTACAACAAAAAATTAAGAGCCTTTCTTTTAATTTACCTCACGCACAATCAGGTTCAAAATCTCTTACTGTGTTTCACAGAATCTTTTGTAACAGGATTAGATACGGTCGTGCAGTAACAGCACCGTAAATAAGTTATGACTTAAGGGCAATTTTGTAGAACGCCTGTCTTTTAGTGATTTGTCATAGCTCAGGGCGAGCCGCCCTTCCTGACCCACGCCAGCTTCGGGCCATCACTATTACGGCCTTACAGCTTTACCTCTCTGGGCTGCAGCGTTTCCCCCTTCAGGTTGCATCAGACCTTTCAGTTTTGCCTCAAATCCACTGCTGAGCTTAAGGGCCATTTTCAAAATTCACTTGAGCACCTGGGAACCTGAGAACTTACCTCTACTCATGCTCTTACTATTTTTAGGTCTGTGTACTTTTGATGGATTTTCAACTTTTGCGCCCACCTGTTAAGACGGGAGGAACATCTGAGCTGGAGATTCAGAGTTGCATCTCAGAAGCAGAGATTTTCAATAACCAATCTTAAGCTGGTAATTGCAGCAAAACCCCTAAAGACTGGGTATAGTTATACTGATATCAAAGTGCTAAAAATGGACTGTTTTGCTGTAGGACCAGCTAAACTAAGGTTTCCCGACTGAACTCTGCCCCTGCAAAAGCTTTTACTGACACAAACATATGAGGAAAGAAAAATCAAAACCATAGGAGATGTAATTATATCAGGAAAGCCTGCATTTCTTAAGGATTTCAGGCATGTCATCTCTTTTGAAACAAATGAAAATTAAAGATATTTAGATGCCCACCACTTGCAGATTTTAAAGCCTATTAGATGCTTGCACATCTTTAAAGAGCTGGTTCTAGGATTACTTTTGCTCTCTTCTTGCTTTCATTTCAAGCCAATGGGACTGAAGTTGTGTTGAGGATTTTGCTGTAGCCTCTCTGCTGGACGGTAAAAATCTGCATGCCATTTTTGGCATTGGCTGCCCAATATCTGGCCCTCTTGGAATGAAAACATTGCTAGGGCCACTGTCATCAGTGCTACCTGGTTGCCAAAAACTGAACAACGCTCACAGTCAATAGAAATTAAAAAGAGGAAATCTTCAGGAACAGATGCAATTTTGACACCATTCAGTTTTTGCTGAATTACTAGCGCTGAGAGCGTACCAAGGGACACGTTCAGTGACACTCCCGGTCCCACCGGGAGGTCATATGCCCAGGAGAAAAAGGGGCAAAGCATCCCATCACGTCCACATCCCTACACCCAGGCTCTCCAGCTGGCCCATGGCGCACGAACCTTGCAGGGTGGCTGCCCAGAGACACCCCAGCTGCCACGTGGCTGTGCTCAGGGTGGCCCCTCTGCACAGAGCGATGCCCCATGCCACATGTGGGGCACAGCTCTGTGCTGGGTTGATCACCCCAAACACCTTCCACTATTTGCAGGGACCTCTCTGCTACCCGGCGGGGGCTGCTGCCTCCTCTCCACCCCATAAAGCAGGGCTGAGCGTGGGTTTTTGGAAAGTGTGTTTGTGGCAGCTCTCATACTCCTCCAAACAAGCCCTATGCACGCAGGACCCCACGCTTCAGGGGAGACCGGTCCTAGAAATACCACCTCACCACTCTTTGCGGCTCTTCCTAACGCAGCAGTCCTGATTTAGGGCTGCAGCTGGGCTGGGAGGCAGTTAAACACTTCTCATCATATTATACGAGATGGGGATAGACTGTAAAGATGATCTCTGAATGAGTACACATGGCAAGTTTATAGCATCAAACGCTTCTCTTAGGGCTTCTGGCGTGCAGACCCGCTGCGGAGGGTAGTCAGAGCTGCAACACGCTTGCTGGAAAACCACAGGCGCAACTGTAAGAGGTGCACACCCTCACTGACTAATGGGCAAGGCTTATAAATTATGTTGTGTACAGGAGTGGAAGGAGCTTTAGCTATTGAGAAACAGGTGGGGGATGCCTGAGCATCCCTGTGGGCGCAGGTGGGGTTGGAGCCCCAAAAGGGGACGGGGCTCAGGCTTCCTGAGAGGGATGGGGATGCTCCCGCTGCCTGCCATGGCCCACAGCCTGACTGTGGGCTGGGCAGGACAAAGGCAGGATGGCACCTAGGGCTTGAGAAAAGCTCAGCTTTGGGAAACTGCTCCCCATCTTTGCTGGGGGCAGAGGCAGCAGGGCTGTTTTGGGGCCAGGGGCAGGCTACTGCTTCAGGCTGCAGCCTGCTTTGCCTGGCTAGCACTAGCTTTAGAGCAGCTTGCCTGGTGAAAGCATCAGTTTTTACTGATTTCCTAAAGGGAAAAAAAGTGTACTGCAATTTTACATAATTGATGGTGTTATCTGAGAGGATAATTGTCGGGTGTAATAGCAAACATTCCTGTTCTCCACACAGCCAGCAGGTTTCGGGGATGAATAGGGGATTCTTGTTCGAGCAGTTGCCCCTGATGGGTTCCAGCTCCTTCCCTGATACATGGCTCGCTGCATGCTGCACCAGCTTGGGACTCCCGTGTCTCTCAAACGCAGCATGCGTTTCAAGACTCTCCCAAAGATCAGCAAGCCCACGAGGCAGCGGTTATGTTCCTCACCCTCTCCTGTGTTTATTTTTAATCAATATGGATTATTTATTTGGTTGTGGTGAGGACCACTGTGTAGAAAATCTAGACACCACCCCACAAGTGAGCTACAAGACAGTCAACGTGGGCTTTTTTCCCCAACACTCAGGTGGCCCTTCGAGCCCTCTCTTGGTCCTTGCTACCTCCATAGGCACAACCAAGTGGTGGCACTTTGGTACCACCATGCTGAGACCCAAACTGGCCCAGTCTGGGTGAAAACAGAGTCAGGAGGGAAGGTAGCTAAAAAGGCAGCGATGGAACAAGAGAATAGGCCCATGCACTAGGAGCCCCAGCGTGTATTAGGTTGCACGCCTGCTCCAGCCCAAGTGTGTCAGATGAGCAGGTGCAGACAGACTCCGGGTGCGAGCCAGCTCGGGATCAATCCTGCGTTAGCACAGCACCGACTGCAACGTATTAAGCTGGCGGGAATACAGCGACACGCTATTATGGTAGCAGGGCTTTGGGATGAGGACTCGCTTGCATCTGTTTGCTCCTGACTGCGGAGACTTGCTCTGGCGGGGGGGGCTACTCTGTGGGGTGAACTTTGCTTTTCTAAGGTTTCCTGTTCTCTCGTCATTGTGTCCTGAAGGCTTTCACAGAATCACTGTGGATTTCCCTCCGCGGCCTGCGGCCTTGGGCAGGTGTAGCCTGCTTGCCAGGCTGGCTCACCTGGTGGTGTTATTTTTTCCACAAGCTAGCTCTTTTCCTTGTAGCATTGCAAAAGCTGGATGGGAGCGTGGACTTTCGGCTTGTTGCTTGATAAGGCTATCAATCAAAACTGCTGTGTTCCCTTCCTGGTGATGAGAAGCACGGGCAGGGTCCTTGCCAAGCACGTGTGGGAACAGGCAGTAAGTGCTATAAAAAGCCTTTGTGCACGGCAGCTTCACATCTTCACCAGCATGTATAAACGCTGTCCTAAATTACCGGCTGTGCAGGTGTCTGCTAAGTTGGTGCAGGACCCTTGGAAGTGGAAAGGCCTCTGGACAAGTGCTTTGGCTTTGCAAAGTTGCTGCAGGCTACAGCTTACCCGGGGAAAGGATCAGCCGCTGCAGGTGGAAGTGACCAGGCAGCTAGAGCCCAGCGTGTTCCCCTGCGCGGTCTGCATGGATCTGCAGGGCCTGTCCATACGTAGGGCTGGGAGGAGAGAAGGTGTACCCCCTGCTCGGCAGGAGGAAGAACTGTGAGCAAGCGAGACACAAAGAGCATTTGAGCAGAGAGTTTACAAAAAATTTCCTACCTTCTCCATATGCGTGTCTTGTTTGCTAAGGGAGCAGTTATTGCCTTTTCCTCGTGTGTTGTCTCTGTCTAGCCTGTTTTAATTTCTCTTTATCCATAACAAAGCAAAGAAAGACTTCATTGTGCTGTGTTTACTGGGCTAGGTACCTGCTTCAGTGAGTAAAGGTACGGATGTTGTAATTCCAGGATAAGCAAGCAGCAACTCAACCAGTGTGAGCAATGGAAGAGAGAAACACAAGAAACCTGTTGGTGGGGACTTGAGCATAAGAGAGGGGGAGGAACAGGTATTCTGACTGTCAATAGTTTGAAATGGGAAGATGTCATCTTCTTGGGCCACAAAACACGAAAATCTCAAGGGATGGAAAACCAGAAAAAAATCCATGTGTTTTTCAGATAGGGTGTCTGTGATTTTCTGTATCCATTTGTGGTATGGCATGTGCATATATACACCACTCTCAATAATACAATTTCACAAGCAAGTCAGTCTGCTAATGCATTCCTCCAAAACTCAGGCAGCAACAGCTTCAGGGGGCTCAGGAGTTGCCTCCAGCAGCCATCTCAGCGCAGCATCTTCTGCATCAAGCGGGGACGGTGGAGGCAGGCAGAGGGGCTCCAGCCCCCGGCAGCGCACCTGGACGGGCGCTCAGTGCTGGGGCCCCGCGCAGAACGTGCTCCCCGTGCCGCCCGCCTTGCTCCAACACTGCCTGTGGCCACATTGTGCAGAGGGTGGGTGGGTGGCCAGGCTGAGACATCGCATCACAGCATCTGCTCGGGCCCTTACGCTGCTCCAAAACACCAAGGGCTGTAAAGCGGGGTGAAAGCTTGAAGCCATTGCCCGGGGTTTTACCCCTGAAGCCTCCTGTGAGATCAAGCTTTCATTCCTGACTCCGACCTAGCCAGACGTGAGATGACAAACATTGAAATAAGTCTCAGATCTGAAGCACTTCTTTTTCTTGTTGACAGCATTCAAACCTCTCTGGTTTTAGGCCAAGCTTGGTTTTTTTAAAAAAACACCTTTTTATTATAAGCACATCTCTGCAATTCTTTCTAAGAAACTTCAAACAGAAAATTCTTGCGTGAGTGTACCAGAAGACAACTGAGTTTCAAAAGTACCCTTCAAGCCAACTACAAAAAAAAAAAAAAAAGGCAGAAAGAGAAAGGAAATAAGGAAGACAAAAATGAGCCCTTGTTA
This sequence comes from Phoenicopterus ruber ruber, assembly GCA_009819775.1. NCBI lineage: Eukaryota > Metazoa > Chordata > Aves > Phoenicopteriformes > Phoenicopteridae > Phoenicopterus > Phoenicopterus ruber. Next base: position 51,609,307 of record CM020215.1, on the reverse strand, counting down.
CACGAACAGGCATGAAGCTGCCATTTGCGCTGCAGTTCTTGGCTCTTACGTGAGCCCAGTATGTTCCAGCAGCGTCTTCGATCCAAGCGTTATTTGATTAGGAAGCTTGAATTAAGTGGCTACTACTTAAAAAGTAGCCTACCAGACTAAACTATGGGATTTTAATTAAGGCACTTCCTTACAAGGAACAGTCAAGGGTGCTGGGAACAGGAGCTGTTTAGTGGGTTAGCTCCCAAGCAGGAGCCAGGTCTTTGAAGGGGCATCGGCTGGAGGTCCCCTGGTCTTGCCCACTGCCCACCCGTGGGCTGCGCAAGCCTGCCCACACTGCACTGCCGTGCTGCACCGCGGTGCGGGCAGGAGTGTTTCGGAGAAGGAGCCCTGGCCACACCTGCTGCTGCTCTTGCTGGCTCACATGCAGCCTAAGCAAGTCTGGTCTTGAGAGCAGCCCTACGGCAGCTCGCACTAGCCAGTGTAGACGTAACCTGATGGCCCAGAAAGGACCAGCAGTGCAGAGAGAAGTGTCCTCTTTGACAGAAGCAAGGAAAACTGCTGGTGTGCACGAAGAGGACCTCTTTGAGGCATGGGGACCTAGAGCACTTCATGAACATCATAGTATGCGTGAAGAAGGGTAAAAAATTATATCTGTGGTCCACAGGATAGGGTGTACAGGTGATTTGCTGTCAACAGTAGCTAGCAGAGGTATCTGGAAGACAGCAAACTGTGCTAGCAGGGGATGAATAGATAGTCCTCTGACTCAACAGCAGGGCCTATGAGCAGTTGCTGCTTGGTGGGGAGGAGATGAGGAGTGGAAGATTAGCATGAAGGGTGTTAGAGGCACACGTTGTTCCAGGTACAGCGGAGTGCAGGACATGCCGCTTCCTTGGGGATTTGAGTTCTCTGTTCTTTCCTTCCCCCGCCTTTGTCCCCTTGCACCACGGCAAATCTAGTTCCCATCTTCGAGCTCCAATGACTACTCCCTGCTACAAGACTTTCAATTCCTCCAACATCTCCTAGATTCCTTGCTCCCCTCGGACCCTTATCCCCTCTCTGTATCAACTGCTTTCAAAGTCCGTCAGTTGCGACCTGGACAGAAGGCAGCACGTACTACGCTAGATAGAGCTATAAAGGTTAGATGAAATAATTGCTCCACTGTATAGAAGCTATCCTCTCAGAAAGGCCATGAGTTTGGGTCCCCTTCCTCTCCACAGTTGCCTGTTATCCCAAGACTTGCAGGATCTTTGAGATTTCTACCTTACTGTCAAATATGGTGGAATCTAGTCAACCTGGCCAAACCTATGAAGAAGGGGCTGACAGACACATAGGGACAGCACAGCTGCATAAATGAAATTACCTTAGGAAATCAGTCTACAAAAGAGCTCACTGCTAGACATAAAATGAAATAAAATAGAGAGCTTGGTTTCATTTGCAAAGAACTTGCAATCTGGCATTTGTGGTTTTCTGCAGGGAAGACTCTGATAAAGGTTTGAATTCCAAACAGGGGCGTAGGCAGAATAAAAGAATTAGTCTCCTCCTTTAAATGATGGGAAAAATCAAACTGGCTAGCCCAGAAGACTTGTGCAATGAAACAATTCTCACATCTGTGCTCAAATAACAATGGTACAGTCCATTTTTCTAGTATACATCAGTTGAGGATCTCAAAGTGCCTTGGAGCTCATTGAGCACTCCTACCTCTACTTAAAATGCACCATCTTTTGACAGATACGCAATAGCTGTTTTGCACAAGAGCTGGCAGGAAACATGGAAGACGACATCCATATTACATCTTTCCTAAATGGGGATTGATCAATATGCTAAGGGTAATGTGTTGTACAGTCAAGAGAAAGGCTTGGGACACGGGTGTTGCACTTTGTGAGTTGCCTCTCTTGACCTAGCTAGATATGCCTACGCATCATTTAGAGTGCGTACAGAGCAATCCCATGGCGCCCATGAGGATTTGGCAATGTCATGTCACCAGATAGCAGAATTGAGGACTGAAAGCCAGGATTTGTTGGTGGTGACCAAAAGTTTGTCTCCCAGGATGGCTGTTTCATCACCCATGGGACATGAGTTGCTGATGTCAGTGCAGTTTTCAGAGAGTAAGTGATCAAATTACCAACGCTGTCACCAAGGTCAGTACCATTAGCTTTCTTGCTGGTTGCTTCAGAAATTAGCCCAAGGGTTGTCTTGAGCCTTTTCCCACTTACAATCTCATTGGCTTCAATCTAAGCCAGACCAAAACCTGGAGGGTCCTGGACGGTGGATGTTCCTGTACGCTTAGGAAATGGCTGCTGAAAGAATTTGGAATTACAATGGCAGGCAGCCACCAATGTTGGTTTTCATCAGTTCAGCCTCAGCCTTGCTCCAGCTATATCTGAGTGGTCACATCTCATGATCTCTGTGTGCTACTCTCACAGCTACCTTCTGCCTCACGCTGCCCCGCTCAGAGACCCCTCATACATGCCCAGTGCAGGGCGGCCGTTCTGCCCAGCTTGGACCTACGCTGGGGCCAGACACAGCCTCCTCCATCACGCCTGCCCTGGAGAACCGCAGAGAGGCACAGAGCGGGGCTGCCCCAAGGCGAGGGCCATGATCCAGCACAATCCCCAGCCTCAGCTTTTAGGTACCAGCACTCCTGCCCTACATGATCCAGTACACCATGTGCACCCAACAGCTGTCTACAGCTCCTTTCGGGGGTAGTGAAAGGGGTTGTGGACAGTTTTAATCAGCATAGTCTTCCCAAAAATGAGCACAGGCCTCTTCATATACTCATGAGTTAAGCTATTGGTCTACTTTGGTCATGCTTTTGCAAGAGAGTTATGCTGTTATTGTTCAGGAAAGTTGCCTATAATAGCTTAATTTCGTACTCACAACTGTGGCACATGAACGGCAGCCTCCACAATAAATTGCAATAGCTTTGCAAACCACATTAAGCTTTTTGTCCATTGAAGGGCTTATTTCCCTTTGTCATTGGCACAGGCATGTTGATGATTGTCTCAATAGAGCTGAGATCTATCTATACGCCTTGCAGCATTCATGCTTTGATAGGCACTTAGATTTTCAGTTGTTTACTTTATTTACTACCACTGGTTTCCAGACTCCTCTAAGCTCCTGGTTATGGTCTTCCAAAATTTATCCCAATTCATAGTGCCACACATAAACCTCTGTATTATCCAAATAATATCTGCAGTTCCTACTCCAACAGCACCTTGAGTACTCAGTGCTTGAAGTGTTTCCAAGTGATCTGCTTTATTCCGTGTCCAGCTTAAACTGCTTGCACATAGCAACTAAAAGAGTTTCCGAGTGTCTCTGTCTGTCTGAGAAAGTTGGCCGCCAAAACTACAGTCCCCTATGCCGCAAGGCTGTTTATTAACACCATTGCATTGCTAACGCAATAAGAACGGAGCCCTGTGGGGAACAAGAAGGCTTGAAACCTCCCTGTGTTCAAAAGAGGGTCCCCAGGATCTAACTCCTGCTCTTCCATGACATTTCAGCTCTCTGATTCTCACTTGCAAGTGCTGAACCTCAAGGCTGGGTTCACAACGGATAGCCAGCAACCGCGCAAGGCAAGAACAAGGAGTGGGGGCAAGACTTGGAGACAACTCAGATATAATGGTGCAAACTGATACCCACAACGAAGCCTCCTTACCAGGAAAAGTAGAAGAACAAGTGCTAAATGCAACCCTTGCTAGCAGACACCGTGGTGGGTGAGTTAGAGTTGCCCAGAAGGACACTGGCAAGTCAGCCAGGAGATGCTCATGGTTCTGTTTATTCATTTAGTAAAGGATGGACCTCAGCCCCTCTTTTAAAAGAGCAATAAATTTAATAATATTTTTTTAAAAAAAACCCCAGAATTGGAGTGGCATAGCTAGTGATGCAATGGAGTGAAAACTGTCAGCTGTGACAAATGACTCTGCTGCAGACAACCCATTGATGAAAAGCTGTCCTCGTAGATAAATTCCTTTATAGAGCACTGACACTCAGGTGGTGGCCTTTTCCACCACCCCCATTTTATACACGAATTTCATAGCATTCCTCCCTCCCCTCCCAGTCCCCCCTGCCTTGTGTTGAAAGCCTCTACATGTAAAGTGGACTTAGCATCAAGCTCCGGGGCTCTTTGGAATCGCTACAACAAATGGCAAATGATGCGATCTGATGGTATGAAATGAATAATCTCTGCAAACGGCATGGTGTACTAGCCTGTTTGCTGCATTAGTCAGACACACGCTTCAGTTCAGCAAAGTGCTGCCAAAAATTCTGACCACACCCAGAAAGAAACATGAAAATATTCCTCCCAGGAAAACAGAAAGTTTGTTTTAGTTAATTTTTGAAATGAGATGGTGGCCAGCTAACTGGATTTGACACAGAAAGAGAGAAAAAAAGCAGTATAGCCCTCCTTCCTCACAAAGGAATTATAAATCATTCCAAGGGTTTTTTCATTACTGGGCCATTACAAAAAGCGAGCATCTACAAATGCATGTGTGAATTTAGGGGTAAAAGTGTGCATAGATCCCAGACAAGTGCACTGCATATCATTAATGCCCCCTTTGAGGCTTGCAGAATATAAGAATGTAAATAAAAAAAAAACGAAAGAAGATCTCTGTTAGGTCAAACACAGACCCGGCCAGCCCAGTGTCCTGACTCGGAGAGTCGCCAGTAACAGATGCTTTGGAAAGAATATAAGAAAGCAAGCAAATACAGAGGAATCCTACACTTCCAATAGTCAAGCAGGGGCTGTGGGGACTTTCTAAGCTGGAGGCTACATCTGGAGCCCAGTTTTTAATAGCCGCAGAGATACTTACTGCTTAGGTGGTCTCTCTGCACGCCGGGGACCTTCGCCTTGTAAACAGCGATGAAGAAACGGCCCCGGGGGCTGCACTCGGCTGCTGCAGAAAGAGCTACCACCTGCCCCCGCTTCTCCAGGAAGCCCCCACTTCAGGGCATAATCAGTCCTGGCTTTCTTTGCTGAGACAGCCAACAAAAGTTATTATAATTAATACAAATTGTGGTGATGGACTTCCTAATTCTGTTCAGAGAGGCTATTATATAGCTATTAGACTGCAACAAAATGTGGCCACTACTGATCTAGGCTGGTTTGAATTAATGACCCAGAAATGAAAGACTCTATATCCTATTAACAGTCTGCCAAGCCATTCCAGATCCCATTACTTTGGTTTATTTGTAACCCATCAGGAAGGACCCAATGCAAATCCAGATCTGGAGTCGATCCAGAGCAACTCCAAAAGGCACCTCTACAATCTCACATGGCAGAGCAGTGTTTGCCCAGTTTCACCCAGCAGTGGGAAAATGTTTATTTCCATGAGGTTTTGTTCATCCAGATGCATGTTGGAGGATGACAGTGGAAAGGGACCAGTGAGACGTGAAGAGGGACTTGCAAAAGCCATTTGCTAAGCCACTATCCATCACATCTGAGAAATTGTGGCAGTTTGGTGAAGTTCCCACTGACTGGAAAAGGAGAAACATAACCCCCATTTTTAAAAAGGGAAAAAAGGAAGACCCAGGGAACTACAGGCCAGTCAGTCTCACCTCTGTGCCCGGCAAGATCATGGAGCAGATCCTCCTGGAAACTATGCTAAAGCACATGGAAAATAAGGAGGTGACTGGTGACAGCCAACATGGCTTCGCTAAGGGTAAATGGTGCCTGACAAATGTGGTGGCCTCCTACAACGGGGTTACAGTGTTGGTGAATAAGGGAAGAGCAACTGATGTCATCTACCTGGACTTGTGCAAAGCATTTGACACTGTCCCACACAACATCCTTGTCTCTAAATTGGAGAGACATGGATTTGACAGATGGACGACTCAGTGGACAAGGAATTGGCTGGATGGCCACAGTCAAAGAGTTGCGGTCAATGGCTCGATGTCCAAGTGGAGACCAGTGATGAGTGGTGTTCCTCAGGGGTCAGTATTGGGACCAGTGCTGTTTAACATCTTTGTCAGCAACACGGACAGTGGGATGGAGTGCTCCCTCAGCAAGTTTGCTGGCGACACCAAGCTGTGTGGTGCGGTCAACATGCTGGAGGGAAGGGAGGCCATCCAGAGGGACCTTGACAGACTTGAGACGTGGGCCTGTGCGAACCTCATGAAGTTCAACAAGGCCAAGTGCAATGTCCTGCACATGGGTCGGGGCAATCCCAAGCACAAACACAGGCTGGGCAGAGAATGGATTGAGAGTAGCCCTGAGGAGAAGGACTTGGGGGTGTTGGTTGATGAGAAGCTCAGCATGACCCAGCAATGTGCGCTTGCAGCTCAGAAGGCCAACTGTATCCTGGGCTGCATCCAAAGAAGCGTGGCCAGCAGGTGGAGGGAGGTGATTCTCCCCCTCTACTCTGCTCTTGTGAGACCCCACCTGGAGTACTGCATCCAGCTCTGGGGCCCCCAACACAAGAAGGACATGGACCTGCTGGACTGAGTCCAGAGGAAGACCACGAAGATGATCAGAAGGCTGGAGCACCTCTCCTATGAAGACAGGCTGAGAGAGTTGAGGTTACTCAGCCTAGAAAAGAGAAGGCTCTGGGGAGACCTTCTAGCAGCCTTCCAGTACCTAAAGGGGCTACAGGAAAGCTGGACAGGGACTTTTTACAAGCGCATGTAGTGATAGGACAAGGAGTAATGGCTTTGCACTGAAAGAGGGTAGATTTAGATTAGATCTAAGGAATAAATTCTTCACTCTGAGGGTGGTGAGGCACTGGACCAGGTTGCCCAGAGAAGTTGTGGATGCCCCATCCCCGGAAGCGTTCAACGCCAGGTTGGACGGGGCTTTGAGCAACCTGGCCTAGCGGTTGGAACTAGATGATCCTCCCCCATGGCAGGAGGGTTGGAACTAGATGATCTTTAAGGTCCCTTCCAACCCAAACCATTCTATGATTCTATGATTTGCTGCACCGGTACCATGTTGCAATGTGTAAATACGAGACAATTACCTTAAATTTCAACTCCGGTTGGTGTGTGACCCTGGTTTGTACTTCACTGGTTCCAGCTGGCCAAAGAGGGGTGGGTTTGGCAGTGGCAGGGGTGCAGGTCACAGTGTGTGCCGTGGGGACAGGCCCTGGCAGGTACCCCCCATCACCTGCAACTTGCAACCCCTCTCCCCGCTGGTTGATTGGAGCCGGTGGGACCCTCCAGCCAGAACAAGGCCACCACTACAGGACCTTCCCAGGGTACATTTCAGCCCCGCTCCTCACCCTACCACCCATGCAACTGTTGGTGCAGGGAGTGAAACCTAGGTATCGCAGCGATAACTTCGGGTTATCGTGTTAATTCCAGTAATAAAGTGATAAGGGAATACCAAGAATACCACGCTGGGAACGAGTTATGATCGTGGGGGCCTATGCCGGTCTTGGCAGCTGACGCTAGTGATTGCCTATGGAATAGCCCAGGTAGGTTGTGTGCTGGGCTGACAGCCCAGTCGTGTGCAGCACTGCAGGTTTTCCTATCTGCTTGCTGCCGGAGACTGCAAGTTAAGGATAAGCATACCAGCGAGCTGAGTCGATCCACAAAAAAAAAAAAAAATCATCCCTTCCCTCCCCGTCGTTCCCATCTGATGCGAAAGGAGGAGGAGAAGGGGGAGAAAACGCAGCCCCCTGCCCCGGGCCCCCACAGCCCCTGCTCCTGAAACAGCCGCTGCGACGGCATCATCCACCTCGGCGTCTGACTGCAGCCTTGATCCAGTCCAGGCTTTCTGCAGATCCCGACTGGAAGGAAGCCATTTTTCTTGAGTGTATTTCCAAGAAACAGTTGACAGGCTTGGCACAGCTATTCCTGGAAATGTTCAATAGGTCATCTTCTGGAAGAGAGTGCTGACTGATGGAATTGAACAGATCTTGTTCTGCACGCTGCGCGCCGCTCGCTGCCTCTCTCGCGACAGCTTGGCATTCGCCTTTGCACCGTGCCCGGGCCCCCCGCCACCTTGGCATCCCCCCGCCCTGGCTCCAGTGGTGCCCCGGCCTTGCACCCAACCCGCTCTGCACCAAAGTGGCCTGCGGGATTCGGGGTGCTGCGAGCCGTATTTCCCTCCTGGCAGCACCGCCGTGGTTGTCCTGCGCTGCCAGAACAATTGCTGCGTGAAGGCAACCAGCCCCAGACTACAAATTACAGCGTTGCCCCTTTGCGCACGCACGCAGGTGCGGTGGAAACCTTGTGCACGTCCACACACGCCGCGGGAGCGTGGCGACACGAGCTGTCCAGCCACGCTGTCCCTGCTTGTCCCTGGCCGTCCCTCTGAGCTGAGGCATCCTCCGGAGACGGGCTTTTAGCTTTTGCAGCGTGTTGCTGTTTGCCAGCAGCGAGGAAGCGCAGGGTGAGGTCATGCTAGGAGAAAGTTGCTTAAGGTGAGGCACGCCGGTGAGGAAAAAACCCAAAGATCCATGTTGGGTGGTTTCTTCATCGCTTCTCCTGCCTTTAACCTGTTCCTGGTTGTAATTGCCCTGGCGAGATCTATTTCCTTCGCTGATTTTGGGGCGGATCCTGGCGCCTCTTGCTAACTGAGGAAAAGGTCTTGGACAGTGATCCCGGCCCAGCCGGAGCCAGGGCAGGTCAGGATGCCTCACTGGCACTCCCACCCAGGGCGAGGAAATGCTGCCATGCGCCAGGACGGCCCCGCCGGCGGCACCAGGGAGGGTCTGCAAGCAGGGGCAGTCACCCAGCCTCCCCGGAGTCTGTTTACCAGCCTCGGCATGTGCAGAGTGCCAGGGGTTGTGCCCTCAGGGCACCAGCCAGGGAGGAGAGTTGCTCTGTTTTGAAAAAGTATGCAGGTTTGCTCCCCGCAAAGTGCCACGGCCCCGCGCTGCGGCGTCCCGCCCCAGCCTGGCTGCGGAGGAGAGCTCGGGGCCCCCCATGCGTCTTGGCTCCAGGGCCAGGCTTGCCCTTCTGCCCACAACAGGTATTTTCTCCTCATGTTCAGAGAGATTTAGCATGGCTGGCTGGGTTTAATTCTGGCCTAGATAGCTCCTTATCACATTAAAGGATCTTTGCTTCTGTATCAGCCCAGCTCAGCAGGTATGTGCTGATACCACCAGCGGCAGCCACGTCCTGCCCCTGTCCCACGAGAGGAGCACGAACAGGGCTTGTCTTCATGTCCTTCCCCAGCAGCATGAGGTGGATAAGGGCCGGGAGGGACAACCGAGGTGCTCAGCTGGGATGTGGTGCAAAGAGCCGCCCTCGCCTCTGCGTTTGGGCTGTGGCGATTCTGCAGGTCAAATACTGTCTCTACCCTGAGTCCCATGAGTTTTTCTCTCTCTTCTGAAGCCTGTGAATGCAGCTGTTCACTAAAATTATTTTTAAATAATGCTCTGCAGGTTCTGTGTTGTCCCCCTTCAACTCTATCCACAAATAATGTACTCGCTCTCTGCCAGGAATTAAATTTCATCCGTATCTGTAAAAATATCAAGACAAAACACACTCGGCTCTAACAGTTGCCAGAGCTGGCACCAGACCCACTGGGTCCCCAGGCTCCGAGAAGCCTTCCCTTTCCCCCTCTCACATCGTTGCACTGCTGCTTGATTTTCCCCTTATTACTCCCTCCTTGATTCCCAGTGACCCGGAGCTCATCTTCTCTAGGCTGTGGGTTCCTAAAACTAGTTTAGCGTACAACTGCAGAGGTATTTTAAGACAGGAAAAATAAGGACTGGAAGGTACTCCTTGTGCTAGCAATGCAAACAGGGGTGAACACGCAATGGATGCTCGGTCCCTGCACCTCTGGAGCACACCCACCTCACAGCTTCCCCCTCGCTCTTAGATGTTGCAAGTCTTCTCCATTTGAAAAATCCAAAGTATTTTTTCAAGGAGAAAGTAAAATCACTGCTCCTGTTTACCGGTGAGCGGAGAGGTCTGAAGAGGGGCTACACGGAGCTCACAGCCGCCGGGGCACCCAGGCCACCGACTCCAAACTAGAAGCCCCTCCCAAAGAGGACCACAGCGCTCATGGCTGTTCACCCCAGTACAAACACAGGAACCAGCCGTGAAGTTCAGCCCAAAATGAGGACTTTCCCCAGAGCTGGGGGAAGGTATGAAATGAAAGGTTCATTTTAGAGAAACTCTTTCAAAGGGAGAAAGTTGTAGCCCTTCTGAGTAGAGAACAGGAACACGCCTTTACTCTGTAGGCTTTACTCTTTGCCTCCAAAGCGTGGGACTGAGGAACGCTTCTCCCATAGACACCCTCTTACACGTGAGCGCGGGTGCCTGCTGCAGCACGTCGGGACGAGAGCCGTGCCCGTGGCTTCCCTCCCTCCTGCCCTTGCCCCAGCCCCTGTGGGTCCTCTCATCTGCTGAAGATAACCCCAGGCACGCACGCACCGTAGACCTACTGTCGTATTTCTCTAAATTGAGCTTGCTGTGGGATGCACCTGCTCTGTAACATTGACAAAGGGGTGTTTTTCCAAATCTATGCCTTCTGGTCCTTTATTTATGCATTAATAAACACCTCAAATCATCATTTGTTACTGACTTAATTACCGGTTGTCACCACTCAGCAAATATTTCAAAGAGCTGACAGTGGGAAACACCCTGTCATGCGCAGTATACAAGACGAGCTCTCGAGAAGAGACCTCTCAAATAAAAAAGGAGTCATTCATAGTGACATTTTTCGGGGTCCTTGCCTCCTAGCGGGTGGACATACAGAAAAACGTGCAAAAATCCTTTATGCAGCATTCATTCATTCATTCTGAAAAAGCTTCTCGGAGACTTCGCATGATTTTCGGAAGCTCACGGACGCCGGTGGGACCAGCTGCCGTGCCTTCCCCGGGGGCTGGGGCTCCCTCCCCTGGCAGGGGAGGCTGCAGCTCCGCGCTCCCCCGGGCTAGTGCAGGGCAGAGCGGTGGGAGGACCGCCTGGAGCTGGAGACTTTGCAGGGCCGGGTCAGGCTGAAGAACACACCTTTCACCTGACCTTCGAGAGACCACTTTCTTTAATGTGAGACTTGCCAAGTCTGCAGGAAAAGCAGTTTATGGCTAAATGCAAGTAGGTTGGGGCAAGAGCGGGGAAGGGGCGTAGCAGAAGGGGGCAAGTTGTGTTTTTTTGAGTAGCTGCAGGAGAACTCATCCTCCTCTGGCTGAGAAAGAAATCCTAGCTTACAGTCTGGGACAGGATTCACATGTATATCTTTTAAATCATACAGTGTTTATGAATAGAATGTGCTCTCCTTCCCTAAACCTAGATTCCCTATAGCTCGGTGTCTGCTGACAGGCAGCTAGCAGTCAGTGTTGCTTTGTCATTTTTGTTCAGAGCTGTGTTTTTTTTAGAAGCTATTTAGAAATGTCTCTTCCATTTTACTTGCCTGTGTATCTCCCCACTGTCTGGCCAGCTTGTGGCTGATAATTCTCAGTGACTCACAGATAAAACCTATTAAAAAAACCCCTAAGCAGTGACACACCAGATGTGCAGTGAAATTTTAAAAACATGCTATGACTTTTTAGGAATACATGCAATTAATATTAAACAGATGCCTGAAGTTTCCTGCACAGCTGTTTCTCTATTACGTGTCATGACTTTTAATGGCACTGAGGTGAGACACACAGACATGAGGAAATGCAAGACTATTCCAAATTCAAGCTTTTAAAATTCTAGCAACAAAGAAGGAGGGGGAAAAAAAAAGCCAAACCACCAAACCTCTCACAAGGCACAAAATGGAACATTTTTGCTCGGGTGCTTCACAAAGCAGACAGTGAAGTATCTCAGTCAAGGTAACAAATACGATCTCCTGCTTGGTAGTTTATCACCTTTATTAGGCACTCTCGTCTTTATTGGCTTCCTCTGATAGATCTATTTTTGTAGCAGAGATCCACTCTGTGTTTATACACAGCTAGGACTAGAACTGGATTACAAGGCTGCGTTTTGTTCCAGAATCCCTCTTGCTGTGTGTGAACTGTTTATACAAACCGAGTAGGTCTTTTTCCAGGGAAGCTTGTCTACCAAGTTTCAATTTCCTTTTATTGGATACACGAGCCATTTATTACCCCCTGAAAGGCCTCCCTGAAACTCACGTTGTCAGGACCTCCACGGCTGGTGAGGTGGCAGCGTTACCGCAGGGGCCGTCAGCGTTGGCAGCCAGAACCATCAGGAGCTGAAAGCACCTTGTCTCAAAAATCAGGACTTTGGGGTGGTATTGATTTAATCTGACACGAGGGATGGGATTCATCTCAATTAATGTACATACCTACAGCTGAGCTAGGCATCAATTATAGTCACTAGGGTGTGAAGTCATCTCATCCTAGTGAAAACATAAGGAAAGGTAGATGAATTGCACCCAAAAGGTACCTGCTTCTCTCCCTTGACTATAAAAGGATGTGACAGGGACCAGCTCTGATGTAAGTGTCTCTACGGTACATGCCTAAAGTTAGATGGGTCCTTCTCTGGCTTTCTGACGCTAAATTGTTGGCCAAAGCAAGTCGTCTACGTTCCCCTGATAGCCAGTGGAATAGAGATCCATCCAGAAGATGTCACCCACATCTACCTGACAGGTGGGCTGAGCTGCCTGCCCATGGTGCCCATCTTCATTCTGCTGTCTATGGAAGAAGCATAGGATACATGCTTGATCTTTAGGTGGTAAAAGCTAGAAGGGATGAAGTCAGGTCTCCATCTCGTAGCTGACTTGGCTTCAGGATCACACCCTCACCCACGACCTCAGTAAGGCCTCAGCTTATCTTTTGGCTGGCATGGCGCAAATGCATCAGTGCTTTCACGTTTCCTCGGATATCTTTTCTGGCTCCAGGGTTAAGCAGTGAAAGTGACACAGGAAAGCCTCTGGATGCTAAGCAGCTCCACCCCAGGTACCCTACAGGCCCTTACCCGTAGGGCGCAGTTCCCCCTCCCACCCGCTGCCCTCCCTCCCAAGGGGATCTCCTGCCTCCCCAGATTCCTCCAGCAGCAGCTGCTGTCGCTCCCCGTGTCCCTTTGGAGGCTCATAACAGTTCTGATATTTGCTCCTTCGCTATTCATCGTGCCTTCTGCGGGGAGTCACAGCCAGTTTATCAGCTACCAGGAGCATGCTTTCTGGGCTGAAAAGCAATTTCCTTTTCTCCTCTTATTGCAGGAGCCTAAGAAGGGTTTGATTTATGCCATCAGTTTTAGATTTAAAAATCTTCAGCTTCAGCTAGGTACGTTTCCTGGAGATCGGCAATGCTTAGTATAGTAAGCATTTAGTAATGCTTAACAGATGAGCAATTCTGTTACGCCATATGATCATCTTGTATACACTAGGTCTGGATTTTTCCTGTCATGTTAGTTACAGCCACTGTCAAATGGTGCCGTTCATCTTTTCCTCCTTCTCTTACCAAGCTTACGTCCCCAGAAGAGTTCACAGCAGCGAACGTGGCAGCCCTTCCGTGCTGCTTCTGATCAGCAGCACTTCTGGCTTACTTCTGTGCAGCACTCCTACTTTGTTGCTGTAATGGCCCTTAAAAAACATAAGCATTTGCCAACACACTCAAGTACAGGAGAACACAATGGCACCATTTGAGAAACGCTGGCTTTTTAATGAAAAACATTGCTGTTTGCCAGGGGAAGTGGCATTCACCACCGCACGGATAGCTCAAACGCAACGGGCCACACTCATCGTTGCTGGATTTCTGCTGGGCTCGTCAGAAGTATGAGCCGCTGTGGTCCACCCTGAGGGTCCACGCAAGCCTATGCTGAGGTTGTCCACGGTGGGGGAGGCAGAGCAGGACTGGCCACGAGTGTGGGTCAGGCCCACCTCACGCGTACAACAAAGGGGCAGCATGAGGAGCAAGGAGGAGCATGGGCCTCCGTATTGGGCCCGGCACTCACCCATTCCTCTTCTCAAGTTAGGAACAGGTTGCCCAGAGAGGTGGTAGATGCCCCATCCCTGGAAACATTCAAGGTCAGGCTGGACGGGGCTCTGAGCAACCTGATCTAGTTGAAGATGTCCCTGCTCATTGCAGGGGGGTTGGACTAGATGACCTTTAAAGGTCCCTTCCAACCCAAACCATCCTATGAATCTATGGTTCTATGACTCCATGCTCAAGGTGCTTTTTTTATAACACTTAAGAGAACAACCTGCATTTCTAAGATGAGACACTCAAGAGAGGTTTTGAAGCAGCTGATGCTTCTGTTGACTTATGTTGGTTCCCAAGGAACCCGTTAGTTTGGTTGCCAGTTTCTTGAAGCGAGGCTGTGTATCGACTCACAGCCCCGTACCAGAGCCGGGCAAGCCCCTTGCAGCCTCAGGGCAGCAGGCAGGTTTCTCCGGCCGATGGATCCTGACCTTCTCATCATGCTCTCCAGCCCCACCAAAGCTGCACCCAATGCCTTGGGTTGTTACATATGTCCCCAAAATGGGGCCCGAAAGCCAGCAGGAGGCTTTGGATGGGGTGGCCGAGCCTCATCGCCCAGCCCGGCATGGTGCATGTCCCGACGTCGGCCCAGCACTCACGTCCCCCACGCAGGGAGGTGGTGGTGGCTGTGCTCCCCTCGGGCGGCACTGGGTGGGCAGCAGCCATGGCCAGAAGTGTTTGCTGGCGGCCATGCTTGGCCAGGAGCCTGCTGGCACTTCTTTCGGTTGATGACTTTGCTTCAGTCGCTCATGGCTTGTCACCTTGCCAGCATGCACGCCTCGTGGGATTAGCTTTTGGAAATCGCAGCTGCGTGCCCTGTGAGCAATGTCCCTTCTAGGAAAGCACGTTAAACCTGGAGCCAGCCTGTCAGCTGGATTTCAGAGTGAAATCTGATGTGGCAGTTGTGTCTGCCTGGGAAAAGGAAAAAAAAGAAAAAGAAAAAAAAAAGAAAAAGAAAAAATCCTACCTGTTGTGGCATCTGCTGGTGTCAGAGGACACATCTCCTGGTGTGCGGGCTTGTGGCAGGGACAGGGAGCCAGGGGGCAGGGACCTGGGGCACCGCTGAGGACAGGGCGGTTCTGGGAGCGAGCCCTCCAGGAGCTCCATAGCTCATTCCCTCCTCTCCCGATCCCTTTATTCTTGCCCTTCACATGCTCACACACAGATGTCCCTCTCTGATCTGTTTGCTATTCCCTGCCTTTACCGGGCGCCCAGAGGCTGACTCACCAGAGCCCTGAGCTGACATGGAAGCAGAGAAGCTGAGAACCCGTGACACGGAGCCCAGTCTGCAGCCGAAACAGAAAAATCACAGTCCTCAGATTCACAACAGGCTGGTCAGCCAGACTCAGGGCTTCGTTTCCAGTCTGGTTTTCTTCAGATCTTTGCTATTACTCTTGCTTGCTTCTATGATGTGGCTCTTGCTTTAGATAGCTAATTTGGGCGGGGGGGGGGAGGGTTTCAGAGTTCTGGTTCTGTGGGACCCAAATACTTGGTGCTGGGTGAGAAAACCTGTGTGTATCACAAGGAGGAAAACCTCTGGTCGCCTCTTCAAGGCCCGTGTTGACACTCTTTGCACCATGGCTGAGAAGCACACCCATGCTCCTCAGAGCTCTCTCGGCTCTGCAGAGGTCTCGGTGCTCCACGCTGCTCGCCGTGTGATGGCCGCTCGCTCAGACAGCAAACCCCAAGTGTGCGTTAAGTCAATAATCTCTGGCTTGCTATGCCTTCGTCAAACTCTGCTCGTTGGAAGTCGGCATCACTCTACAAGTTGCAGCCTGAAGTGGTTTCTCAAATGTTGCAAAGTCAGGACCAGCAACGGAGAGGAAGAATATGTAATTATTGAGGCTCATTTCACATGCAGACATCAGACCCAACAGCACAGCGAGCCCAGCGCGAGGCAAGTAAAATTCCTTCAGAAGGCTTGATTTCCCAGGTCCCTACGTGGCTTGTTTGTTAATCCTGAGATTTTTCTCAGAAGTCTCTATTATCCAGAAAAGGGGTGTGTGCTGATCACATGCTGCTTCTTGGAAATCACTGGGAGGCAACTTACTGGGAGGTAATTCTAGATGGGAATCTGAACAAAAGGTGTTGCTTAAGCATTTTGAAGAATAATTGAGCACTTGCTATGCAGTTTGTTTAGTAACCTGAAAGACGGATCCTTATCAGGAGTCTCCACATGTTTTAGTTATTCAATTGCTTTCTTATTTAAATAAAGCCTAGCAAATGTGTCCATAAAAATAAAATTACCTCATAAAAGGCAGTACCACTGAGGTATGCCTGCTTAGATAATTGAAAGTTATATTTTCCTGTTAGTATGTCTTTATATCCTTTTTTTACAGTGATGTTGGCTTTCAAGGGCAATGACTGTGCCATGTGTTCCCAGCCCCTTCCTCGAGTTCACAGGGTGAAGTTGGGAAGCATCACCCTCCTGGCGCAGCAGGTATCACTAAAAAATCAAAATGAACATCAAAGGAGCATACGAGTCTCTGTGTGTCTGCTTCCTAGGGAACGGTGTTCAGCGTGTGTGCAAAAAAACCTCACCCCGCTCTAGTTTGCGAGGATAACTGAATGATTCCCTTCAGGATAATCCAAAATTAATGGTGCAAAGGTGGAAGATTAGAGTCAATAACAATAAAATAGCTAGCGATTGAAATCGCAGTGCACAGCAACATGCAGATGTCCCAGGTGCTGGAAGTGTTTGCATAGTTTGAAAGTCAGAAGGGCGAATGTTGAGGCCGGCGCCTGAGCTGCGTGCCACGGGGCAGGCTGACTCACAGCTGCCGAATGGCCAGGTGCAAGCATCCCGATCACAGGGCAAAATTCACTCGGGCACGGAAATCAAACCTGGAAGCAATTGCTGGATCAGCTCTGAATTTAAGGAAAAAAAAGGTATTGTTAACCAGAAAATAACTCTGACACTGGAAATACAGCTTCAAGTGGAAACATTGCCAAGGGGATCTGCACTTGAGCAGCGCTCCCAGCTAAGGTGTTGTCCTACCCTCCCCTGAGCCTGTTCACGGAGCCGACCCTGTCATGCAGAAACAGGACTTTGGGCAGTTAAATATTATGCCTAGACACACATTCCTCAGGAAGGGCCATGACAGCACTCACAAGCCAGAGCGGTAACTAGCCAGCCAGTGAAAACAGCCTCTGAGCGTGTGCTGCAAGGAGCTGTTAAGGAGGTCTCGGTGTGTCCCCTCTCTGTGGACGAGCTTGCCGACGGTGTGAAGGAGGGCTGGGTGACATCCCGGGAAGCTGATGGCCTCTCTGCACACACCTTGTGAACGTTAACGCCGGCCACAGCAAAACACGTTGCCTACTTTGGCCTCCCAGGGTCTAATGGGTTTGTCCCTCTTCTGGGAAGAGGGCAGTTCAAGTACTTGGCTCATTAAGTCCTCTATGCCCTTCATGAAGAAGGCTGATAGCAAGGGCTGGTGCTGCGTAGGTCTGATGTGGAAATTGTAAAGATAGAAGAAAGAAAATGCACAGACTGCCATTAGGTTGTGTTTCCTTTGGGTCACTAGTGGCTTTGGATCCTTGATCTCAAGGTGGAAAACTCCATGAATCTATTAACAATCTCCTGAGCCATCAAATCCCACCTCTTAGGGGATTATTCACATTCCAGAACTCAAAATGATCTCGGTTTTGGAGACATACCGATATCCTTTGCCGAATGGCTCCACTCCTCTGTTCTTTTTCCTTTCTCATGACACTTACTTTGAAGTGAATAGTGCAAAGTAGCACTTGAGGCCGTGAAAAGAGGACCCCATAACCTAGTGCGTACTACACCCACAAAAACCCCTTTCCTTTTTATTGCCCCAAACCCATAAAGACTGCTTTTCAAAGGGAGGTAGTAAAAGTACCACGCTTCAGCAGGTTCCAATTAAAGAAGGCCTAATCCAAAGCGCATTGAACTTAATAAGAGACTTTTTGTCTCTTGGCTGTTGGGGCTTGGACCAGGCATCGGTGTCAGAAATGGTATCTGTAACACATGCAGACATTTTAATGCAGTCACTGCTGCAGGAGTGCCGGGACTCCTCCTGCACCGTTATCAGCGACGCTGATCTTTCAGCTCTCCTCAACAGCTTCAAAGGGAAATTGCCAATTCGTCTTTTTTTTTCACAACTAAAATGCTAGGTTCAGAGGTGAATTCTGCTAAAACACATACTTCTTTTTTTTTTTTTTTAATCTGGAAAGATATTTTGAAAGATTATTTCCGTTTCCGGCAAATGTTCCTTTTTCTCAGGAAATCAGTTAAAAGAGGCACTGTATTCAGGCCAAAAAAAGCTAAATCACTGGATTTATTTTTAGGTCTATTTATCAGGTGATAGAAAGACACCTTGAAAGTGAAAATTCTTTTCTTTTAGTGAAATCTGGACAAAGCTTTTGAATATTCCTTGTGAACAGACAAAGCTTTTAGGAACTGCTTTTTCAGATCTACTTCTACTATGCCTTGCCATTAGTCTATGGCTACGGAGAATATGGAAGCTTATAAACAGATTAGCTCTCAGAGACTGTTTTTATTTCCAGTAAGAAACAAAATTGGCAGCATGACCACATTTAGCATCAGATGAGTGTGCCTTTTATGTTCTTTGAATATAATATGACTTTTTGTTTATTTTTCCAGCCTTTTGCAAAATGTGTTATTCCATAGATCAATGACTGTCATAATACATGACTCAAGATGGACATTTCCTCCGCATTATCCGGGAGAATCGGCTCAAAGATGACTGCATTTTCATTTTATTCTACGCTCCAGCCACTCTTCAGTGCAGCGTAAAGCCTCCTTGATACGGTTGTGCCCTGAGGAGATCCCTCCTTTGTGTTCATCCATGCCGCTTTACTCAGGTGGGAAGTAGTGCTCTTAGACCTTGCCTATTGCTATGCTAAGAGTCCACCTGTACTTACAGAGCACAAACCAGCTTTTATAAAGCCTCCTTACCACTTAGGAGAGTTAAAGGGGATCTCAAAGTCTCCTTTATAGACCAAGGAAAAAAAATCAATGACTACTTTTTCCAAGGACTAGAAGTTAAGCCATCCATTTCAGTGGAAGGTCTAGCAGAGGCCACCTTTACGCTTTCCTCTCTCAGGGCTCCTAAACACTGCCACAAATAAGGAGATAGCAATAACACCATTTTCACTAGAAAGGCTTTTTCAACATTGGTTAAGAAACCTAAACACCTCAGAGAGCAGTTGCTGCTGGCTACCCTTTGCCCCTGAGCCCACGCACTGGCCCCAAGCCTGGAGTGGCCACGCGCCTCCCTGCAAGGGACGAGCAGTGGAAGAGGGACGAGTCCTTGCTGGGGGTGCCCCTGGCCGTCAGCCTGCCCCGTGCACCAGTCCTGGGGCAACGGCGGGCAGGGAGGACAGGAGCCCCTGCGCAAGCCCCCTGTCGTCACCCAAACTGGTGGTGCAAGGGAGTTGAGGCAAAGGGAGAGATGGGGAAATTCGCTCACTGAGTTGCCTCACTCCTGAACAATACTCAAGTCGCAGGCTTGTCTACGAGTGAGATTTAAATAAATAACATTTGCTCCAAAATTAGCCAGAGAAGAATAAACATTTTAAGACCTTTTGGCTGTCCTAAGAGAGAATAAGAGGCCTTGCTATACATCTGAAGAATTAAATTGTCTTAATTGCATCCTTGTGCAAAATAAAGCATTACATACAGAAGAAAAATATTTTTAAGTGGATGGAAAAATCCACTGGGTTAAAGGAATACTACTGTCAAGTTAAATGTGTCCCTGCATTTGTGTGGTGCAAAACCAAGCTTCAATAAAACTGAAGAGTCTAATAGAAACATTTCCATGAATTTAAAAATAACAGCAATGGAAACAATCTCATAAAATAAGTAAACCTCTCCCTTCAATATTTGCAACTCAAGTATTACGGCATTAATTTAGGGCCTGGGAATGTGAAAGTAACTATAAATTATGAATTAAGTGCTTTGTTCTACAATACGAGAGGCCAGGTTTTAAATTCCTTGTCTAGCCGTGGCTCATGTAATTTCAGTACCACTGCTGGGATGCAGAATTTAGCTCACCTAAAGACCAATTTAAAGGGAGAAATTACCTGATACGATACTCACCCATCAGGTTTCCAGCGGCCCATAGTAAATACACAGAAGGGTACCTGACTTGTAAGGAAGGCTTCTTTGGCATGACACTTCGTACCTACTCCAGGCTGTTTTCTTAACCATTAAAGAGACTCTAAATATATTCATTGTGGATAACTTGACATTGGTCTTACAAATGAAGAACATGAAATGTGAAGTTCACCCAAAGAAGAAGGTACCAGGGCCCCATGAGCGTGCCCATTACGCTGCTTTACCGCCCGGACTGGTTGCCTTCCCGGAGCACTGCGCTCATGCTGGTTTAACTGGGGATGACTCCCTTGGAAACCAGTCTGTGTTAAGACTTGGTCCGTGCTGGCTCAGAACAAGATGAGGTACTTGCATTTATGTCACCGGGAGCCAGCTTCTTCCTCTAAAACATGTTTTCAGTAGTTTCTCCTGCTCCCCATCTCCAGCTTTTGTTCCTCCAAACTGCTGCCAGGGACACTGCTTTGCCCCTCTTCCCTAACACGCAGACCACGCTGCTGCCCATCTCGCTGGCGTCAGAGCCCTCATCACACTCCCCACGCTGGGCCGTGGTCATACGAATTTACCAAATGTCTGTATACCTGCTCTAGGACAGTTTTCAAGCAAAAAAAGAATATGCTGGCATTAAAGCATCATGAAACAGAAAAATAAATAAATCCTAAGGCCTAAATTGAATTACATTGTTTATTTGGGATTTCTTGATAGACTTAAACTCTGTAAGTAGCGATAATAGGATATGATTAGTTAAGATCTGAGTGAGGTATAACAGGATCATGATTTACTGAAGGTCATAACTGTATACAGAAGATTAAAACCAAAATACCACCAGATTGCTTCGGGACCTGTGGGAGTGGATCCTACCAGGATATGTTTCCTGTTTCCCTGCTTCTGAAAAACGAGGCGGACAGGATTTCCTTAAAATGTCTTTGTCTTTCCTAATTTCCCAGATGTCGTCCAAAATCTCGGTATAGGAAGGATTAAAAAAAAAAACCAAAACCAACAGTAAAGTTCATTCTTGCCCCAATAAAGACTTCTGACAAGGTTGTTAAGCTGTTAAATTATATGAGGCGGATCTTGTAGGATGGGAAGTTACTTGGCAATGACTCTGTAGATGAAACAGTTTACTGTAACTTGCTCATAAATAGACATGGAAACCCTGCATCCAAACTTTGTTCCTCATTTACTGTACAGCAAACTGCTCAGGGAGAAGTAAAACATATTCTGCCTCTTAGCATCGGGTCTCAGAGAGCAGCTGATCACTTCCATCGCCTTTGGATACACACCCTGTGGACTGATCCCCGCTTACCTGGTCAGCAAAAACCTCAGTGGTTTCTTCCAGAAGGAAGAAAATCTGCACAGGAGGGAAGAAGGAGAAAAGCCCAAGCTTTACCATTCCTCTGGATAAAATCTAACGATCACTGGTGGTACAATTACAGCTGGCAAAGAACTGGGGACAGGACTGTCGAAGCTGCCCCCACTAGGTGCAGAAAAGCTGGCAGAAAGCAAACGAGCCTGGTGGAGGGCACAAGCTGGAAGGAGAGCAGTGGGGAGTTCATCTTGAACAGAAAAGACCTGCAAGCATCAGTACCCCGTTGGGCATGTGGTGGTCAGAGAAAGGTGCCTGTGGCACTTGGCCTAAGGGTAAAACTGTGAAATAAGATCCAGAGCACAGTGCAAAGACTCAGCAGGCACCAGGTGTCTCCCAGTTTGTTAGCTGAGACAAACACGGACAACTTAGAAGTCATCTCGTTTTTTAGGCACCTTCTCGCTCTGTTTGTCAGCTCCCGCCTATTCTCTGATCACTTTTCTATTGCGTGTCTTCTCTGAGAACCCCCCACCCGTGCTATGCTAAGAGATGACATCTGCGCACGGTGCCTGTCTCCTTGCAGAAACCTACACCCATTAAATAATAACGGGAGAAATCCTCACAGGCACACTAGGTTCCTGTTACTTCCACTTAGGGCCAGTTTCAAAGGCAGATTAAGGTGGCAGCCATCTATCCTAGCAAGAAACTGTATGTGCTAAAACTTTTATAAATGTGAAATTAGCCACCTGCAATAACTGTTGTAAAATTGTTAAATTAGTAACAGTGATTATTCTCATTTCTTACTGGGATATCAGGGAACTAGCACGGAACAGCAGTAAAAAAGGCTCCTACATAGTCCAGAAAATAGGTTAAACCAAGTGTTGTTCCCGCAATGAAACCAGAAACCTTGCTGAACTCACTGCAGGGCCTCCTGCTTGCAAGGACTTTAAGTGTCACCCTATATCCCCACTGGAATAGTACAAAAGCGAACAGGAAAGAGTGATCCATTTTTTAATGCCTGCTAAAAATTAATCTGGCATGAAAAGAATTACAAGTCACAAGATGCCACAGAAAACTGGAATGTTTAAGCTTAATAAAACCACAGTTCCCAGCCCCATTTTTTTCCAGTTTGAGGCGTCAGATCTTCAATGTACATTTCAGTGAATCCTCTTTAATTAATTTAATGAAGTACTTGAAAGCTCCCAATTAACAGCAAGGCTTCACTCAAGCATGTACTGTATCACAGAAGGATCCGCTTCTTCTGCCATCAGACTGTCCTGCAGACTTTGGATTGTTGCTTTTTTCCCCAAACGCTGTCTCCACAGGACAAACGCAGCTACGATCTGTGACTGCAGGTTGTGAGGGTGATTGACTTTACATCGATAGATGTCAGTATGGGACAAACCCAAGCACAGAACTACGTGCTCCCATTCGGGTCCCAGTCTCCTTGCAAGCTTGTTCAGCTGCTGATCTGTTGGTGAAGTCTTCAAAACACATGGTGCAATTTCGGTGATATCTGTAACAAAAGAAAAAGAAAAGGCATACACATGTCACTAGGCAATGCTGCAAATATTAATGTAAGCCCTTGACAAAGGAATAAGCAAAGCTGAGGTAGAATAATTAATTAATTAAAGAAACAAAATACATATTCACCTAGAAAAATTAATTACATAATCAACCAGAAGATTAACTAGAGGAAGACTAATGATCAGTGGGCCATACTAGGGAGCCTTGAGGTTTTGGGTGTCAATAATCCAGATATCAGAATTCTACTCCAAAGCCAAGACTTCCAAAAGTAATTATAGATTTTGGGGTAGTGAACAAGAAAGGTTTTCAAGGAACACGTTTCCAGCAGCCATCACCCTCTGAAAATCAATCTGCTTGCACCAGTATGGTATAGTGACAAATGACAAATACGGGACCAATAATACCTTATTACTCCTATTCTGTGACTCTGTTTATATACTTCAGAAATAACTTTGATTCCTTAGTTACTAGGTATTACTCTATTTTTTTCCTGAGGGCTGTTCACAGGAAATTCTTCTGTCTCCTACGATGCTACTTACCCTTTGTGCCCTGTCATATATGGCAAACTCGTCTTGAAGAGACCAGCTTTGGGGGCTTGTCTTCTGTCTGCATAAACCCGTAAGTATGGTTCAGGTGAACCCAAAGGAACAGGGCGTCAACACTGTTCCCCAATACAAATTATGCTTCCTTATCCCTCATCCCAGTTGTAGTAACACTCCTGAAAACAGGCATGTATGTGCTACAGCCCCATTCATCTGGCCTCCTTGAAGCCGTTTTCAGGAGAGTGCAAGAAGTCCCATGTTCTCTCAAAGATTTCTGCCCTATGATGTCCCTTAGTATTGCCCAAGGACCCAACATGCCCGAGAATGCACTCTTCATCCGAGGAGATGTTTAGCATCGAACTGGTACCTGAGTCATGGAGGACAGGATCAATACAACTACCAAAACAGCTTTCAGAGGAGGCATTAAGGTAGCTGTAATTATCAGCGGTAAAAACCTCTTAGGGACTGAACCAACTATTTCTTACAAACACAAGTGATCTCTTTGTGTATTCTCTATGGTAATCTCATAATTTGGAAAAAAAAAAAAAGGCATTAATACAAACAGTGTTAATAGCAAAGCGAGAATACAGTGCTATTCAGAAACGTGCTGTATGGGATCCATCTCACCTAACTACAGATAGCCCCTCCTGAACTAATTATACTAGGATTAATTATCACTAAGGAGAGAAATAGGCTCTTCTAGCATACAATGCCTCTCACTGGAAAGAAGATGTCTATAATAATCAGATGAATTACTTCTCTAAACGTGCACATTTCTCTCCATTGACTGTAAAAGGAGCGCTGGGTCTAAGCTCAGATGTTGACATTGACGCTGTAAACACCCACTGCTGGTGAAACGATTCTCTGCTTGTAAATTCAAACCACATACCAGTTGCTTTAAAAAGGTGCATTTAGAAAAGCAGCATAAGATATCTATAAAGCATATTTGCTCTTCGATACCCTTTGCGATCACAAGCTGAAATGAAGGGTCAATGCAGCCTGCGATTGCTGCTCTACTTTTGTTGCTGAAGATACTGCGTCAAAACAGAGCAAAAATATCCCCAAGAAAATGCTAATTATAGCCTGTCGGTCTGAAGCAGCAGACTCCCTACAGAAGAGCCGCTTTGCAAAATCTAATTTATAGCTCCAGTATCATGCTCGCAGTCTCCACTACAGCAGAACAGCAACACTAGAAAGCACCACTCCTTCATTTTATCAAAAGTAATTGTTTTTGCATAGAATACCCAGAGCCTGCAAACGTTTCTGCAATTTAAGCCCAATCATACATAAGTACTATTCAAAACTCCTTTGAGTAGAGGGAAAATTGCTTTCTGAAGAGTATTTAGGTCCCTTTGATCTTTCTGTCTCCAGATTGCCAAAGGAACCCGGGGCAAGGGGTTGGTTCGGGGACAGGGCAGAGGATGCACGGCTCCTGAAGAGGGCTGAGTAATACTGGTGGGGCTGCCCTACGCTGTCACATCACACGTGATACGAGCTCCACAGGTAAGTCAGGACGAGGGAGTGCCTTTCATGAATGCAAATATTTGAGAATAGCTATAATTTAAAATAAATATAGCTACACTGTGCTGTCGCCAACACTACGTTGTGCTATTAAACCCTTGCGTTGGCTTACGGTCAGCGACTAAGCACAAAGCAGTGTGCCCAAAGGAGCGCTACCTGCCAGCCTGGGCTTTTTGCTCTCACGCTGGAATTTTTATACTTCATGTTCACTATCAGAATGATTTTATGATACTGAAATGCGATCAAGCAGGGAGGCCTAGCAATAATACATGTCAGCTTGTCCATCCAGCCTTTGGTATTAGGCAGATTTTTTTACTACAACAAGTATCTTGCCTTCAGCCTGTTATCAGCCCTTTAATAAGAGTAAGAATAAAACCCATCCAGGAAATCTTTTCATCTTACGCTACCATATGATTCTAATATGGATGTGGAAAATTCTGGGATAGAAGCCAAATGTTAAATTTAATACAAAGGACTGTTATTTTAGCCCCATTTTATTTTCTGTGATAGCTCTTTTTCAGCTCTGATACAAAGGCACTGAGGAAAATCTGAGAAAAGCATTACATGACGGGCAATATTATTTAGAAGTATAGAGAAATATTTAGTGAGATCTTTTACCTATGACAAATGCAAAATCACAAAAAGATTTGGATATGTTCTAGGATTAAAGCCACTCTTAATTTAATAAACATAATGGCATTTCAGGTAAAAGGGAAATGAGTTTTCTGTGCTCAGCACCCAAGCTGCTCTGAACACATTGCAAAAACATTAAAGATGCCTTTTTTTAGTTATGTTTATTACAGTCCCTCACTTACAATCTCAGTTGTCAGGAACTGCCTGAGGGAGGTAATGAGATGAGAGCCAAAGTTTCAATTCTACAGATCCTGCGGTTGCATTTGAAAGGTACGTTTAGGATACTGAGACCTCAATTTCGCAAAAAATGTGAAGCTCTTTTTGCTTTCGGTGGATCCGATGTGGAGGTGTACGTGCTTATGTTAGGTACGTGCTTCAGCTTAGCAAAACGAGGACTGCACTGTTAGAAACGGGAAGAAGTGGGGCTTGGGGCACCACCGGAGGGTATTGAGGGTTTCCCCGGAGAAGGCGATTTGCAGTGCCGTCACCTCCAGCGAGCACACCGAGTGAAACACCGTGTCCAGCTGTGGACGCGGTCTACGTCGCAAAGTGCCAGGGCCGCGCACTGCGGAGATTTAGAGGCTGAAGTCTCGCCGCTCACGCTGAAGCCACTAAGTCCCTGAGGAATGGGGAGCCGACAGCTTTGTGCTGGGGAGCGAGCCAGCCCGGTGCAGGGCTGCTCTCCTGGGACTGCCAGCCAGCTCACTGGTATGGCACTTGGGACCATGAAAATCCCCTTTCTCTGGGCTGGAGGTGGGGAGGACACTCTCCACCCTGGTTTTGGAGCTGAAACCAACCCAGAGAAAGACCCGCAGCTCCTTCTATTCGAAGTCGCAGCACGAGGGAACATGCTTCTTCCCATCTCCAGCTCTTGCTGGTCAAGGAAGCTCACCCACTCTAAGCCTTTATGCTAGCTGTCCCAGTTAAAAACCAGGAGATGTTGACAACTTCTGGCCTGTGTGTACATCTGTGCTTCCAGACCACTGCACAGACTGGGAGATATGACGGTGCTGGTGAGTGTGGACAGGAAACAGAACTGGATATAAATAGTCTTACGTATCAGACAAAACCGAGTAACCCAGATACCAAAGCTATATATGAGGCAAAGGCAGCCGGTCACCACTTTTGCATTTCTTTTTCTTCAGGACCTTTCCAGCTTTAAGTAGGAGACTCCAAGAAGATATTGCAACAATCAGGGGGATGGAAAATAAACTCACCCCAGCTCTGTCCCGCTTGGCACAAGTAGGAGGATGCAAGATAAAGCCCAGTGAAAATCGGCTTTGAATCACTTAAAGACTTTTTTTTGCTTTTGCTTTCTCATCACCATTTCTAGGTGATGAAAAAAGCTGAGATCATCTCTTAGGCTGTCTTGCGCCATGGGAAAATCTTTATCAGCATCGAGGAACTGACCTCCCGCTCTCCATGCTGCTGGAATGCAGTGGGGAGCAAGCAAGCTTGGCTCCAAGACAGGACACAGCAGCGGAAAGTGCTGAGGCATTTTTGGGTGATCTGCAAAGTATCCAGCTGGTTCCTCAGAACTGCCGGCAGCCCAAAGTGCCTTACGGTTTTGTCTAAAGGACCCTTCTCCATGTAAGTATGACTTCTCTGTGCACGACCAAAAGCATCTGTTGGAGTTTCAGGGAGACTTCTCCCTTATGCAGTCAATACATTTTTACATGATGCAACAGAAAAGCAACTTTTTGGCTTTTGCTCTTTTCTGTGTAAAAGGGACGTTGATGGAAATGATGTATCTGAATCCAAAATGCTGAAAAAGTCTCAATCAGCTGCTGCCTAATCCTGCAAGGACAACTCCACAGGCAGTTCAGGGGGCAGTTGCGGAGCCATGGATACAGTGGCCCACTTCTTATCTAGTAACCATCTAATAAATCTGTTCCTTGGGAAAGGATGTTCTGGGGACTGGTCTCTGCTTCCAGCGCTGCCTCTGTATTTTATCCATTTATCACAGAATCACAGAATGACCATGTACATATATTGGATAAGAAGACAGAAGCAGCCCTGGAAGAGGAGATGGGAATCCAGGTCTCTCTGAGCTGCACATCCTAATACTGAGGTGCACAGTCATGCTCCTCTTCATTCCCTTTCTCCTGATAAATCATTCCAGCAAAAAATACAAAGATTTCCCTGGGAAGGGTCAAGAATGCTTCCCAGCCTCTAGAATGGAGTCTGGTGGAGAGAAAACTCTCCTGGGAATCAAGGGGTATCCTGAAACAGAGCAAAATTGCATGCAAGAGCCCTTGGCAGAAACAATGCTAGGCAAATGCTCTAATTTTTATATAATCACATCAGAAACAGGTAGGTGATTCTGGGCTTCAGACCCTGCATAAGTGGAATGGGACTGTAAAAAGGAGTAACTGCTTAGGCATGCATCTGGCCTCGGCATCTCCTACTGATAGGTGTACAGAGTCTTTCAGTGGTCTGGCCTCAAGTCACTAACTGTGTTCACTTGACCCTCTTACCAGATCCTGCTCATAATTTCTGAAGAGTTCAAAGCAAGCATTTCAGAGTCCTCTTTAATCATCTTTCCTGGCATCTGGAGTACAGTTCTTCCCTGAGAAGTGCTAAAGTTAGATCAAGCAGTTCCACAAGCAGCAAACCGAAGCAGCCTTGTTTCCCCCAGGTGCGAGTCCTACAGCTGACTCGCGCTTCAGGACTTCTCTCCTCCAGCTGCTTACCGGTTCTCAAGACACTCATGAAACTGCTCCTCTCCACAACAGCAACTAGGCAGGCTTCTTGAAGTTGGCCAACAGGTTCAGAAGCTACTAGGGGTACATGCATACACGCAATGGCCCACAGCGGAGGCACGCACAGCCTTGGTTACCGTAGGAAATTACGCTAAAAGGGACTTCGAAGCTCCACAGAGCCATCGTGGCTAACATGCCAACAGCCAGTGACATGTGGGGCACTTCAGCTAAAGGGAAGCATATATAATAAAGAATCTAGTGCTAGGCTCTGCTTCCCTCCAGCCCCCTCGGAGCACAGTGCACTTGTTCAAGTAGCCTGAGGCGCAGACGCAGCAGTGGGTACTGAACGGGCACGGTCATGGTTGCCAGACCGTGTGCTGTGTATTTTGGCAGCTGTGTTATGTTCCAGAAATTATTTAATGACTGAATGTCACAATAGCAAACAACTTGCACATAACCAGCTATATTTGCTTTAAAGTGAAATCCCCTTGGCCTGAGCACAACGGTAGAAGTGGGTCATGAAGCAGAACAACACTTGGCGGATCAGGTTGGGACAGGCTTTCAAGAGCAGTGAGGTGGGGTTGCAGAACCTGAATTGGAAGGTAAGTATGCAACGCTCCCACTAATGGAGAGATCGGAGACTTCTGAGAGCTGCAGCCCCCCTTGAGCCACCAGAGATGCTGGATGAAAGGGAAAGCAGAGAGTGAGCATTTTGAGGGATCCCAGTGGGTGCTGTAGATCACTGAAGTCAAAGCCAGATGATGGTGGAGGTCCTGGTGAGGAAAGTGGAATAAAGAGAAGGTGCTGGGTAACTGCAGGGGGTGGCTTGGCTCGATTTGCTAGAAAAGGGTACGGGAGGTGACAGCGGGCCTCCATTTGTACGGCTGCTCTTCTGCTTTCTTGTTCAGCTGTTCTCTCCCAACCCTGTCCTAACAGGCGGAACTACAGGCAAATGCCTGCCCTCTTCCTACAGCACATCCAAATTCATGAGCTCTAAGCCAACCTGCGGCAATGAATGACTGGAGTGCCAGATGGGAAAGTATCACGCTAGATATACGACACTTGGCAGGCCTGCACGGAGAATGCAGCGCTTACTCCCTCCTGTGCGAGTTAAAAATGATCATAAAGCATTATAAGGTTATTTCATTGCTGTGAACTTTAGAAGGGTCTGATTCAGGACCTGTTTAAACACAAGAAACAAGATCAAATCACTGATGAGCGAAAAAAGTAGAACAGACTATCCAGAAACTAGCCCCTACTATATAATTCGGGTGTTGTTTTTTTTCTTGTCATTGTTGCTAATTAAACACCAGACTGATTCAAAGGTTGGGAAGGGAACGTTAGTGTTTTGCAACAGCTCCAAATAATCATGCTCCAGGGAACATGGAAAAATATTTCTCTTCTATGTATCACCATATAATATTTTTTTCTATACATCTGCAAACAGCACAGATCATGCAATCCCTCCGAAGTCTATTCAAAACCACCAGGTCCACCTCCTGGTGTCAGTGGGTTCCAAAAAGTGCTTGATTAAGGAGCAAGAAGAATTGAACTGTAAATCCCATACTATTTGAAGACAGATAGCTGACCCCATTATAGATATCTTCCCATATACAAAGTTAATACACTCAGATTAAAATAATTTACAGAAGAAGATTAAAGTAATTTGGAGAAGTATAGCCTGCTCCTGCTTTGAGTACGTTCATAGCTGTTTCTCTGTCCCTCCTGCCAAATGCGAGTGGTGAGTTACACGGGCAGCTGCGAGGTGGAAGACCGTGGCAGCTGTTCCACTTATCTGCACCGGTTGCCTCCTCTGCAGGCTTCTGCTCACTACCAAAGAGATGCCCACCTCCTTCAT
The DNA here is from genome assembly GCA_009819775.1 of Phoenicopterus ruber ruber. Taxonomy (NCBI): domain Eukaryota; kingdom Metazoa; phylum Chordata; class Aves; order Phoenicopteriformes; family Phoenicopteridae; genus Phoenicopterus; species Phoenicopterus ruber. The sequence continues at coordinate 51,579,316 of CM020215.1, read as the reverse complement.
CCCATTTGAGGCTACCAGAGGACACCGTTTAATGATGACTGCCAAGCGTGCGCTGATCTCTGTTCTCTGCTTGGGAACTCCCGCTTCTTCCTCCCATAGAGCTGAGTCAGCACGGGGAAATCCCGGTAATGGAAAACCTGCACCTTTGTAGGAACAACAGTCCCAGTTACCTTCCTAAGAGTAAATACTATCTTCTCTAATGCAATCAAAATCACATCCTGGTCAGTTAAATACCCAAACTAAACTACAGAATGGAATCTGTACCATAAGCACATTAAAAGAAAAACACCTAAAACAAGGGTTTAGAAAACGGCACGTTTTTTTCAACTGACCACGTTATGGTAAGACAAATTTGACCAAGAATTTTATGTTCGTCCGAGTATATGCCGCAGTTATGGTTCACAAATGCAGGATTGTAAAGTTTCTGTACCTTGATAACTTCTGATCTGATGAATGCAAACAGTCATTAATATACAGAATGTGCATGAATAAAACCAACCTCTGTCAATTAGCGATCATAAAACACTTACTCGTAAGCATACTTCTAATCATGGTAATTTACATTTCCATGTCTCATAATTAAATTATGAAAGGCACTAATCAAAATGAAAGCAAATATGAAATAAATTTTTAAGACTGGCTGCATTCTTCCACATCATGCTGTTTTTTATGACTTGTATTAAAAGATAGGAAGTTCTCCGTCTTATTTTAAATAAATTAGAATCTAATACTATGATAGCCAACGTGCAGAATAAATCGTGGCCATGATCCCATGATAATCGAATCTATGGCAACTTTAAACGGTCTCCCTCAAGTGAAGCAGAATCCACCCATGGTACCAAATTCAGCTCCTTCCTGCCAAAAGCTTGCTGGGACTCTGCGTTACTGGTGCAATTAAAAAGTACATATATTTTCATTCATTGGCAATTCTTCTCCTGTGTGAGCTCTAAAGCACCACGCTTTGTGACATTAAATACATTTTGGGTATTAGGGTAGGAAAAAAAGACAGCACAAAATTTTGTAAATCTACAGGCAATTCAAGAACGCAGATGTTTCTATTTTGGCTCAATACCAGCAGCTAATTCATATATTCTTTATCACTTGCTAATGACTGCCTAGTAGCTGCGGATGTGGCAGCAGACTGCTAAAACCTGAAACATAAACATTCACATTTCATGACTAAAGTTTTCAGTTCTATTCCCCCTATTCAGTTCCAGTAGCTACGCAGTTTTCCTGAACTTTTTTTAATCTGTTTTACAGGTTTTGTACCTCCACAGATCTCTGCTATACTGACGGCCTTCAGTATTAATCCATGTTAAACAGATTGACGGAGAAGTCCCTAAATAAATTCATGCTGCCTGAAGTTTTCACCCTTTTCAAGCCATAGGGAGCAATCCCTGGATTTAAGGACTTGAAAGAGATTGGGTTTTCACTTCTTCGTTTGCTTTATTGGGAAGAGCAGGTAGGAAGTTTCAGCAGTTAATAGTGTGGATGTTATTCTGTTTCCCATGCAAAAAAGTAATTACAATCCTACCTAGTATTTCTCTGCTGTTGCATACCATGAAATCAAACAATTAATTTCATAAATAAAATGGCGACTGCAGATGCATGCAAGGAAAAGAATACCCATGCACACAAAAACACAAACACAACATACTATAATATCTGCTCTGTTTTCAAGCACGATTACCCTACATTACAGACAGTACTGGACTTAATCATACTGTGTTTTTGTCCTTTTTTATTTTTAGCAGCATTTGATGCTGCTATAGGCCCTGAAGTGGATGTAAAATTTGCTTGATATTTCCTATTGATTTCTATATTGTTATAAGTAAATAAGCTATATGCATTAGCACTGGCCACAGCTAACGATGGCATCCTTGCAGTGATATCTTTGGTATAAATGCATGAAAAGGTTCAGCATGCAGCATTACACTAAGGAAAAAAAAAAATCTACTCAGTTAGGAGGTTCTGAGGAACACCTGTGCTTTTAGGAATTATTTGGAAGAACTACTTAAATAAAGATACTGAGCATTCAGACCTTGGCCAAAGATTTTTTTTCCAAATGAACAAATATGACTTGAAAAGTTATATGGAAAGAAGACATATGACCATTTTTTTGGAAGCCAGGTGCAAGTAGTTGTTAGACAGCACAAAGGTATCTGATAGCCTGAGAGAGGAGAGACGAGAGCCTCCAGTTTACATGCTGGCAGTCACACCAAGAGTCAACTCCAGAAATAATGCTGAAAATAAAATTCTGAAGTATGCCAGCAGATTCCTATATACTTTTGAATGCTCTGCAGTTCTTAGTGATTCAATGGAGTTTGATAATACTCACGACACTTTCAAGCATTAATTATTGGTCTGAAGCACACAGAGCCATCATTTCCCTCCGTCAAGTTTCTCCTCCACGCTATCACAAATAATAATTAACAATCAGCAGATGGTTGTACGAAGTCATGACCATCGTAAAGCACGTTCATATTTGCAGTAGACTTCTCATGGTTTCATAGGAGGCAAATGTTTACCCGAGTGGGCTGGGCAGCTCTGACAGAGTAATCCACTCCCTCTAAGTGCAAAACAAAGACAACTGGAGCAATTAATGATTATTTTGTCAGCTAGGTGACAAACTCATCATGCAAGTTCTGTCAGGGGATTGGAAGTTAACTTCTTTCGACAGACTCTACTTGAATGCTTATTCCAAATAGGCTGATCTGTCTTTCAAAGAGCTGAGGCAAGTGTTAATCCTACGGCTCCTTTTCGTGCAAGAATCATGGCAGACTCCTCGGGATGTTTATCTGCTGAGTACAATAAGTGAGTAAATTTTTTACTAGCAACTTTCCTACCAAGAAATCTTTCTAAAGGCTGCAGCATTTCAACAATAAAATCATGTGCTTGGGCTTTAGCTATCAATGTTCCTTTCACACAACAACAAAAATCATACTGCCAGTGTGAAGGACTGCTTTATTATACAACACAACTAATCGCACTTGTTTCCCCTACGGGACTTCAACCAAGTATGACAACAAGCCATTGTATTTAGCCTTGATAAAACTGTTCATTCCTCCTAGAGATTTTTTTCTTCGAGTTGGCTCTTCTTTTTGCTTTGGCTCGAGTAGTTAGAAATATCAGAACCGAAGATCTGCGCAACAGATGGAGCTCGGTTGAGAAGAATGCCTTTGGCTGGTGAGGATCTTTGCCTGGCAGGTGTCAAACCAAAATTAATACTGCACATATTATGCTTTACCGAGTTTCAGATTTTAGCGAAGTGAGACTGCGTTCCTTCCTGACCACAAACATATATTAATAGAACAAGCCATGCAGAGCAAGCTAAAACAGTACTATCATTATGCTGAATCCTCCACTGCTGGGCATTTTATTTAATCATTGACACTCATGCAAAGCAAGTAAACAAAACGCAACAGGTTGGATTAGTGCCTCTTTACAGACATTTTGCACAGGTGTAAAAGACTTCATAAAATGCCGTAAGCAACATGGACTTAGACCCCTCCTGGTTTCATTTTTCCCTCCTTTTCTTGTGTCAGTGCCTTAAAGGCTTATGAACTTTAGTAGACTTTTCAACATTTCAAAATCGACAGGAAAAAACAGGTACTGGTACTAAAATACACTGCTCAGCTACAGTCGGTCGCTACGCCTGGCTTGCCAAGTGCGATTCAACAGCCTGAGTCAGAAGGCAGGGCTTTCCATAGGTGTCGGGAAGGAGAGCTTCGGGTGGCATCATCTGCTTCTCTCCATTTCCAGACTAGTGGGAGGCTCAGCATCACAACCAGCCCTCTCAAGGGCCAAGTCACTTGAAGATCTGAAAGAAACCAATTTGGAATCTCACGGCTAGTTTGACAGATCGGTACTGTCCAGAAGCAATTTTAGCTGACCAATAGGGCAATAATTTTAGAAGGTCACAGTCACAGGACTTTTAATTATCTGTAAAGCAAATGTGAGATTATATTTGTGTGTGTATACATATATATACACACACACACACATTTTCAAAATCTTAATAAAAAAAATATGAAAGTCTTAGCTATCTGCAAGTCAAATTCATCCCCTTTCTGATTTCATTTCCACAAATTCAGATTAGGAAACTGTCACACCACCTTGTGAGAAAAAGGATGAAAACGGGAGCGTGGGTGAAGTCACTTCATAAACAGAGGTCCTAATTCACAGAGCACTTTACACGACCGCGGGTTCGATGAGTACTGCTTTCCCCTCTGAGTCAGCCCTGACCTAACATCCCGCGCGATGCGCTCACCGGCGTGGCTCGTGGCTGCCCTGTGACACGGCTTGCACCGGGTGACACGGCACGCTGACCAGCTGCAGTCATTAGAGATCCCAAGGCAAGTAATGAGGTGACTCACAGCTGCAGCCACGCACTTGAAGTCTGCGGACCCAATTACTCTTTTACTCACTCAGGAGTAGTATTTTGCCAAAGGAACTGAAGCAAGTTCAAAATCAAACAAGCTATTAGCAAACATTTGTATTACTCACGGTATTTGTAGAAGATTTATGCTAGTATTAGTGGGGCAATTCATATACAAAAACTAAACAGCTGAAAAAATCTTTTGCTTAAACAATTAATTTTCATGTCTCATGCATACAGAACAGTGTTTTCCCTCACAGTTTTGTAGTCTACTAGCTGCCAGATTTTGATCCAGAATTGAAATTTCAGTCACTTTGGCTTTCATACATAGCGAATCAGAAATAAAAATGTTTTAACATCAGAAATGAAAAGGCTGGAGGATCAGACAGACCATAAAAGATTTGTTTTACTTGGTTTGGGATTTTTACACAGCTATGCCTAACCTAAGTAAGACTGAAACAAAACCAAAAGGCAAAAGAAAAAACTAGACAGATCTGTTCCATCCCAGAGATGCAGAAATACAAACGATGCTTGTGTCCCTGGGGGAGCCGAACCTGAAATCCTGCTACAAACAAGAGAGAAAGGCTGTTATTTCCTCGACAACTGTTCCTGACATCACAGCTACCTCCTAGAGGTAACAATGGAAAAGCAATCTTAAAAAAGGATTTTTTTATTCCTTAAGCAAACGTCTTTTTAGTTCTACAAACTCGGAAACAGAGAGATCAGGAGTTTTGTTATAATGCTGAAAATTTTAGTGCTAGAACTGTAAACATCAACATCTTTCCCTTCCTTCCTTCTTCAGATGTAACTGCTATGTGTTGGTGGACTTTATTAAAGAAATCAAACACATCCTGCAATAAACCTTCTAACTGATTTTGGTGTTAGACAGGGCTAAGTATTTTGCGCTTCACATTCAACGTGTTACCTGATTTTGTGTGTGCGCTCCTCAAAGAGCCGAACGATCTGGCGATGCGAGGTTAACGCATTCTGCGAAAATGGCCTCAAAACTTCCATTTGCGGAAACGCGCCATACCACATCAGCGTACGCGAACCCAACTTTGCTGTGTACAAACCACCCAAACGGTGCCCAGCTACCTAACCTGACCTTCCACTTGCACTTCAGCGTGCGTAAATATGCTAATGACAGGCACAGCGGGTTCATGTGCAAGTTTACAAGTTCAAGTGCAGAAGACAGATGAAAATTTGGCTGCAATGCTTTGGTTTTCCCTTGTTTTGGGAGATTCCAGCTTTCTAAGTCTGTTATACAGCCTAGGAGTTGCGTCCTAAAGCCACAAGATTGAACTATTTAAATATCTTTACTCAGTTTTGTAGACTGAAAATGAGGGCTTGTCTACTCGAAAGAGGTTGACAAGAACATGAAGGTACCGCTATGACTCAGGCTTTTCAAGACACATTATTTACTAGACATTATTTAGTGATATTTATACTGTATCTGAATTGCTTGAGAACTTTAGGCACCCCATGAAAAGTCCTTGCTCGAGGCATCTTGGAATTTAAAGACTTATGAAAGTTTTCACTTCCAAAATTGCCAAGTGAATGGGGGACAGTCAAGCTGAAAACTGCAAAGAGCCTCAAAGTTTCCAGGAAGCTCTGTGCAGGCGGATTGTGAGACTCAGGACAAGAATCCCTGGAACACCACAAGAAGCCACTAGTCCTTTTTAAACAAGCCAGGTCCAAAGTATTTGCCAAAGGGACTCAACAGACCCCTTCTGTAAACGAAGCAAGGAAAGCAGAAGCAATTTTTAATACCGTTCTTTGTGTCATGCAATTATTTCCACATGCAAGTAGAGAAACTTGGTCAACCAAAGACGCCTGTGTCTGCAAGTGCGGCAGGAACACACCTTTTACAGGGAACAGAAGTATGTTTGGAAGAGCTTAACATAAGCTTAATGGAGTAATTTCAAACAGCATATAAAATTATCTCAGATACACAACTGTAAAAAATTTGTAGCTTTGTAAACCCACGGATTGCTATTTTAAAGACGGTTTCATTAAGAAACACAGCTTGAGAATATCTATTAAATAAGATCAGAGCTACAAGCGGGGACAGCAGGAGGCAGCCAAAGCAATCTGCAGCACAGCTCTGGTGCTCATCAGTCTCTGACCCTGAGAAAAAGTCTAATTACTGTATGAATACACATATTAGACCAAAAGAGGAAGCCTAGGAAAGGACAAAACTCTACTAGAAAGAGATGGCGAGAACTCCTCGGGTTTTATGCAACGATCTACAGCTCTGCATGTCCCAATCTGAAATACTTTGTTAGACTGACAACACAGCTGTGGCTTTAATTTTGAAGTCCACATTTTTCTATGAGAATCATTAAATATGACAAACTTGTCCTGTTCAACAGAAAAACAAATCTGCCTCTACTTTTTATGCCTCTGAAGCCTTAATTTAATTGTGCAACATTTGATTTAGAAACATATTTGAAGATGTTTTAGATATTACCTCATTTGTACACCATCCCAGGCTTTCCAGGAACTCTGAACCAACAGCCTTCTAGCCTTTCTTATATCTGAACTACTGTAGTTTATGGCTTCTACACTGTACTGTCTGGAATCTCCCCACGAGACTGGCCTCGTTGTGTTAAATACAAACATGTAGGGAGGAGAGACACTGCGCCAGAGAGTTTGCAATCTCAGGCCCGAGTTGTGAAAATGTATTAGCTTATGTGCGCAGAGATTGCCATGATTACGAGCAAATAACTCCAAGGAGCTGGGCCTACACAGGTGAAAAGGAAAAGCATCAGAGGGGATCAGAGGTACAGAGAGGAGCCAACAGCCCAGCAGCTCATCCATGCTGGATTTCCGACTCATGACCACTGCTTGGAAAGGTGCCCATCTTCAGATGCCGATGGACTCCTGCTATGCCTCTGCAGTTTTAATCAGAGAGCCTAATTTACCAGGTCCCTGAAACGTAAATAATAAATTGTCCAAAAGCATCTCAAGTATGGAACTGAGCATACTGGAACTTGAAAATCCACTGAGGTATTGATAACCAAAGGGAGCAGATAACCAAAGGAGTCAGTAGCTATTTGAGCTAGAAAGGCTGAAATGAGATGGAGACAAATACACACACATGTGGCTGGGAGGAGCCTGGGGTCTGACCTCGCAGCTCTGTACGGTGCAGATCCTCCTGAAGCTTTTGACCTGGGGAGCTAGGAAGGCTCCACACAGAGGAGCTCCCCACATTTAAGGTAGAGACACAGAGGCTTCACCCTCTTCTGTTTTCAGTCATCCACTGACCACAAGTAACTCATGAAAGTACCTGAAAATATCTCCTATCTGTGCTCTTTGTGCATGCAGGTGCCATCATGACAATCCCTCAAAAATTCATGAAAAGCTACACCAAGACCATAGGTGATCCACTGCCACAGCTTACCAAAGCATCCTCCAACATCTGCACCTCACCTCTATTCTGCGAGTTGCTTCTAGTTTTTCATTACATGGGATTTAAGGCCTTGGATTTAATCTGTGGAAAAAAACCACCTTTGAGTCAAATTCTGATGCCTGCATTTACACAAAGTGATAGATTTCCCCAGACAGTTCACAGTGTGGATTCCTTCTGGTCTCCCACTCTTAGCACCGACTTAGTCAATTCCCACCTCCTGCCATCTCCTCCATCTCTCTTCTCTTCCCTGCCTCGCGCTGGGGCTGCCAGAGGACCCTGGAGCTGGGGCAGGGTGCCACCACCGTGTCCCTCCGTCACAGAAAGGCAATTGGTCTGTCTCCCAACCCACGCCGGCCAGGCACGCAGCCCTTCCACCGGATGGGTGGACTCAGCTGTGTCAAAGGTATGTTGCAAGTTCTTCCATAACAAAAATCTCCTCCTACTCTTAAATAATGAATTTGTTGGGGTTTTTTTTGTCTTTTTTTCATCCTTCTCTGGCTTTTTCTCTCCTTCCCTGCCTACTTTTTCAAGCAGGAAGGAGAGTGACAGGGAGAGTAACGATTTCCTCAGCTTCTGCTGGAAAAAAAAACACAAAAATTTTCCACCAAGGCAGATTTTTTTTTCTGTTTTGGGTTTTGGTTTTTTTTTTTTTTCAGTGAGGTTCAGAAGCCATTTTTTTGATTTAAAATTTCCTAAATAAGTGTCCAGTTAATACTGACATTTGGCATGGAGGGTAGCAGGGAGCTGGTACCTCTGTTTCATTTAGCACAGATCCCAGCCTTAAGTGTGGCAAGAGGTCAGCTTGAATTTTTCCCTTTGAATTGTATCTTTACAAACTGCTTTTCAGGGTTTCAGCTGTATAAATCAAACCCCATAGGCCAGCGTGGATGCACAGCTTGTGATGCTTTCCTTCTGCCAGTTGGCTTTGCACGCCCCTGGTGTTAATCCTCACTGCCTCCACATGTTTGGGAAGGAGGGAGGAAAGCACCGGTGAGCGAGGAGAGGACCGGAGTGGCCAAAAGCCAGGGCAGCCTTCCCATGCACGGAGAGCGTGGCAGAGATTGGAGTGGCTGGTAAAGGAGAAGAAAAAGGCACTGAAGCTATTGATTTTCCGATGACGTTGATGGGCAGGGGTCTGAGCAGGTTTGGAACCCTACAGTCACTGACGAGAACTGGGTGCATGTATACATTGCATGCTGTCTCTGTTTCTGCTCAGGAGTCAACCTTGTTTAAGGCGTGTTTTGTCTGAGCAGATGGCAAAGCATGACGGCTGCTGGGTTAAGATTTTATTGCCAAACCAGCCCCCGGCTGTTTTCAAAAATACAGACTGTTGCTCTCTTTACCAATACAAAAATAGCCGTCTCTCCAATTCTCTCCTTCAAACTATTATTTTATATATTACAAGAGCACCTATGTAGCCAGACTATATAATTAACATTACACAATTCTTAATTAACTACCTACAACAATCTTCCTGCTTTAACTGGTGGTGGTGTTGGAGGGGGATTTTTTTGAGGCTACTAAGAGAATCCGAATTCCCAGCTAGAAATTCACACAGTTCAGAGCAGAGCCTGCACCACCAGGTACAGAAGGCAACCCATCGCTCTGGCTATACCATGTCTCCCACGAAAAAAAAAACGCTTGTGACACAGGAACAAGCCCAAACCTCATTTGCAATAGCAAGTACATAAAGTAGGACTTCACCAGAAAAGACACTGACAGAAGCACACACTGATTTAGTTTATTCCTTCGGCAGCTTTTTTTTTTTTTTTTCATTTATTTTTGGCCAGGAATCTCCTATAAGGCTTGGCTGTTAACTGACCGGGCCCTTTCCAGCAGAGTCTCCAAGGGCGTGCTGCGACCACAAGGCAGCACGGCTTCCTTTGGGTATCCCTCTTTCCGACGGCGCGGCAGGGCTCACCGGCACAGCGAGATGTAACTCAATGCCGCCCTGACCCAGCAGCAGGGTGTTGGCCTCCGAAAACTCGACAACTATCTATAAAACATGAAATAAGTGAAAGTCCAGCGACCATCGTTGGCACAAGTGAGTTCCACGCAAACCAACACAAATAACAGCTCTTGGAAATATGACGAGTTCTGGGGACAAACAACCATCATCCTCTTTCCTCCACGACTCTGGAGTCTGCTTGCACCTGGAAATAGGAGTGGAAGAAATACCCCAACCACACACGCACGCACACACACACACACATGCAACTTCTCAGCAGACCACCAGCAACTGTTGATCCAGCAACTGCAGCTGGAACACAGCAACACTACACCAGCGATAAAGCACCGATGGGTCAGATGTTACGGTGTCAGCCCAAATTCAGTATCACGAAGCATGCATCGGCCAAGCCAGCTGTTCTCCCTAGCTTCAGTGAGCCTTGAGCTGTGCCGTGTGGAATTGCTGCTTTCCACATGGAACGTTTCATTAAGAGCAGCGTCTGCCACGGCGACTGCAATAGCACCGTGCATTTTTCGTGTGATAAGCTGTATTTAGAGTGGGAAAGTGTTGCTTTGTGAGCTGAAAAGCAAATCAAACAACAACTGATAAAGTCTGGAGCTTCAGGCCAAAGGTTTTAATATCTGGTGTCGATCCCGTTTCCCAAAACAAAGGATAGTTTATGCACGCTGTAGACATTTCCTGTCTAGAGCAATGCTAACACATGATCTCTTTATTTACACTGCACGCGAAGTGTCCCGCACCCCCACCCACACGATGGCCTGAATCTACATCCACCCTGCTGTTGTTCGTGCGAGGAAATCTAGGTGTGTTGCAGGGCTGATGGGTCCTGGCATTCTGTAACAACATCAGGCAGAAAAGACAACGTGGGTCCTTCCTCACAAGACTCCAGGGTCCTCCCAGAATGATTTTAATATTGCCTGTGGCAGGGAGAGGGGGAAATGGTAGACAGATCTGTGGCAGAGCTAAAATCTCAGGATTTCTGGAGTCTGTCATATGCCGTAATTGCAAAATCATGCTTCCTATCATCTTCCACATACACAGCAAATCTTTTTTCTCCCTTCATCCTGGAGGGGATGAGATGATTAGGAAATTCCCTAAGCTTCCCTTACTTTGGTTTCTTCCCTCATTTCAGAACCTGACTTCAAAAAAAGATCAGGGCATTGAATGCAGTCTGGACTTTTGCTTCCAAATACTTCTTTCGGCATGGCAACGACCAACCATGGAACAACCAAGCAAGTCACCCTATTATGCAACAGACGGAAAAACTATTTGTGCCGGTACGCTGTGGTTTTCATTCCTCTGAAGGCTGCTTTCCTCCAGGGAATTCCAGTAACTGGACTAATTGAAGTGTGTTTTGACAAGTTACAACAGCCCAGAAAACCCACCTATGAAATTACATCCTGGTAGCATCTTCCAAAATAAACTGAAATCTTGGTATCACAGCTCATTTGGGAAAATACTATGCCATAGCTTTCATTTGTTATGAGAACATAGCTTGAGTTTTTGTTGTAGATAACAGGTTGTTAGTTACACCTAATGTGTTACACCTAATGATGTGGCTTAATCTTCCCCCGTACCAGGTTTTTATACTGGCAGGGGCCCCATGGATCATCTCCTGAAACTCTAACCAGAATAAAAACATGTAGTCTTAATTTATTCTCATTTCATCTACTTTCTTTCACTTTAGGTGACTCCCTCACAAAGTCATCAGCTCACCCCTCAGGTTGTCTGCCTGTCTCCAATCGACAAAGTAATCAAAATCAGAACAAGCTGCCAGCATAGATGTCCCTGTTGGGAAGACAGGGACACTGGCAGAGGACAAGGACCAGGCAATGCTATTTTGAGAAAGTCTTCTTACTACTAAAACCAGCAGTGCCCACAAGCCCCAGCCACGTGTCACATGCCAGATACAGCACACGGTTCCCATCACTTAGGTTTTCTTGGTTTATTCCACGACTCCACAAGCCTCCTGGTCTCATACTGCCTTTTGCTTGCCACTGTCACGGAGAGAAAATATTTGGCTGGGGGGGAAGCTCTTACATACAAATAATTTAGGATTCAGAGGGCAGAAGCTTTCAAGTGCTAGAAGTCAGAACATTTTGGAAAGTGAGCCACAAGAAGTATGGATGGACCAACTCCATTCCGGCTCGTGGGCTCAGCTGCAGCCCGGACGAGTTAGCACGTCCTGGAGATATCTACCAGGAAGACAAAGGAGACAGAGGCAGTGAAAAGGAAGGAAGTCCCAGACTAAAATATTTCATTTTTCCATATTTTTCTTCCTGAATATCCCAAAACAGAAACCAGACAGATTTTTTTGCAGAAGTGACCAGGATTTATTAAAGACAGGATATTGATATGAAACATTCATGACCCTCAACTTAGCAGTATTTCTCTTGGATGGGGTAACGAAGTGAATTTATTACATATCAGTGCCAAGAAGCTCATAATAAAAATACAGATTATAGTTCTCAGATTCATCAACTCAAACCAGATATTTTTGAAAAAACACTCCAGCAGGAAGAATGTAAGTCTCTCAAGATACTCAGGCTACCAAAGCAGCATATGAAATACATCTTTTATCCAACAATAGGATACGAAGTAAATTATTTGATTTAAAAACCCTGAAACAAAGGCAGTCTGTGAAGACATGAGAAAGAGACCCCTTGTCATGTTATCCCAGGTGTGGGGTGTGCAGAGGAAGATATATATCTATGTTAGACATAAACAAAGCAAGCAGAGATTTTATTGCATTGCGAGTTGATGATTTTACGAGACTTGAAATAAATTAATAAAGCACGGATAAAGCAAGATAGAGAAATACTGCAACTTCTTGGGAAGCCAGGCTTCAGCAAAGGTTCAGACAGACCACAGCCACAGCAAACCTTCACATCAATTCTACCCTGATCATTTGGTCCCCTCTTCCCTTCCGTTTCTGACCTTCATTTCTTTCTTTACTGGGACATATCTAGTAGAGAATCAGCCAAGGAGGATCCATTTATTAAATTGCTAATAGTGAGCTTTGAATATTTCATTCTGCTTCTGCCACACTCTCTGCAAAAAGGAAAGATCTCTCTTCAAAACACTCCCAGAGGTTGCCTGCGTCGCATCTGCATGGTCTGCACGGCTTCGGGAAGACCTAACACGTCAGCATGCTGTGAAAGAAGGAACTCGTATGTCCCTAGGTACGACTGAAGGCATTGTCACTACTGAAAGTTTCCATAAATCAGAGTGTAACGAACCAACTCTTTAACAACTCATCTCTCCTCATTTTCAGACATACTATCAAGGGGAAAAATTTATTTTTATTTTAGTGCCAAGGATTTCCAGGGTTTCCAATTCCTCACTTCTCCCAGTCCATCCTCAGGAAAAACAAAGCAAAAAAAAAAAATCCCCTCAAAATCCCCCAAACCAAGAAAAATAAAACAAACCAAGCAAGTAAGTACCATAGTGTTTCTAATTGCCTTCCAAAATACAACAAACATTGCTTTAGTTTAGGGAAATTACTAATCATGAGATCTCTAGTGCGTGTCTGTGTTTAATAGAGAATGTCATGGAAAAAAAAATAGAGCATTAGTGACCATCCAAGAAAGATTTCATGAAAAACAGGGTGGAAGGGAGTTTGTTTGGATTTAACGTTTCCCCAGCAGCATCTCTAGTCCAAACATTACACCACAGGTCAAATGGAGGGGAGCCAGAAAGTGAAACACTTTAAAAATAGCCCTTAAAAAGGAAAGTGAAAGTGGCCAGTCTAGTTCCACCTTTCGTGACCATGAAATGCAAATTCTGTGATGAAACCCAAATTTGGGCTCTGGTACCATCACCGAGTGTCAGTAAATACTGCAACCTATGCATGGGAAGTCCAACAGGAAAATATAGGTCCAGCTTCTAAGTCTTCCAGACTTAGCAATCCAAGTTAGTACTACTGCTTATAAGTAAGCTTACATTAAAATATTTTATTTTGGAAATGACAGTTTAAAATACTACAAACTGTCCTCAGCCCCCTGTTGTAGCCCTTCCAAGCCGCCTCCTTTCAGGTGGAGAAGCTCAGCAAAGCTCTACCACGAGACCGACTGCCACCAAGATCAGAAAAACCACCTGGGGCAGCTGCCTTGGTAATATTTTATAGCTGTAAGGTTAGTCTTGCCAGCCTGTTTCAGACATTGCAATACTCACTTCACTTTAGATGTTCCTTCCAACTGAAGGAAAGTAACTTTTTTAATGTTTGATAACGCTCAGACTTTGCATCCTGATGCTCATGTAGGTTCATTTCTCCTTTATAGCATTTCCCTGGGCCTCAAGGTTGAAGATGCTGAGGGAAAAGAGAAGGATGATGATGAGGATTACGGCAATGGAAAGCAGTCATGTCGTCCCTAGTAGATTCTCACAGACAATCCCCGCAATCCCCCTCGATGCCTCTCAAATTGGCAAGATCGCAAAATGCCTGTAAGGCAATTTTTCTCTCTTCTCCAGCTGCTTTTTGAGAAAGAGACGTGTGCCATTAAAAAGGGAACCAGAGTGTTAAGCATTAAATTGCCTGAAAGACAGAGCACTTGAGGCCCAAACAAGCTAAACGTCTTAGTCAAAGAAAAGGCAATTCTAAACTTCTTGTCAAGCGTCATTGAGAAAGAAGTGATCTTACTCGAGGATGAAATGACCAGCAGCTTGCAGCACTGAAGCAAGAAATACAATCTTTGGGAGAAAAGTCTGACACATTCTCAGAGCATGCTGACAAGAGCTTTGAAAAGCTAATCTCTCCTGAGGCTCATGAGGCTGAAGGGAAACCCTCTGAGAAGGCGGGGGGGGGTGGCACCTATCTACTCTGACATGTCATCGTAGCCCGATAAAGTAGCAAAGGAGAAAAACTGAGAAAAGGCAAGTTCTGTATTTTGGAATTGACCCAGAGGGGGAGACCTGCTCCAATACTGCAAGCTGAGCACTTCAGGCTTCAGAAGCAAGCAAGCTCTGCATTTCTTAAGAGGAACAGGCAAACATAAACAACGCCCCAGGGAAAAGACGCTGATGAAAGGCATTGTGTTGTATGCTTAAAAAGAAAAAGAGAAAACTGCTCCAAACAGCTAAGGGCCCCACAGAGGTCTGAACAAATGAAAAGTGGGAAGTGCAAACTTGCAAGATTTCAAAGACTGGATTTTCATGGGACCTTCAGACGCCTTCCTGAAGGCTGAGGCTCCCTCAATGCTGTGCATGGGGCGAGTGAGACTTCAGAAGAGCATGATCCACAATAGCTGGCAGACTGAACAAGAAACAAAGAAATGAGAAATGCCAAGCCATGCTCCCCTCGATAGCGTGAGAGCCTAACACAGGGCCACAAGGAGCTATGTCCCCATTCATGGTTCCCAGCCTAGAATCCTCTTCCAGAGCCGGATAAATCCTTCATTTCAAAAGCAAGCAATGTCACGGTCCTCGCAACGAGATCTGAGGACTAGTGCTGCCGCTGACCCACTTCGCCCAACGTCCCTAGGCACCCGCAATTCATTTCTAAGGAGGTTTGAATCCACACCTCTCAGTTCCCAGAAGACTGCTCTAACCTCTTTGTCCCTCCTAGTGAAGTTGTTCTTCTGGCTGCCCTCAGGCACGGAAAGCACGCAGGGCTTTCCGGCCTCCTGCCTCGGTGTTCGCAACCAGCGGTTTGCTCGAGGGTCTGCAAATGACTAGTGAAACTCTGGGCCTGAGCTGCCAAAGGAGATGAGTCCCGAGCAGGGCGCAGCAGAACTTCCTGTCCCAGCGCAGCCAGCGAAAGCCGGGGAGGAAATGGGAAAATTGAGTCAATTGAGGAAGCAGTCCTGGCCAGGAATGTCTTTGGTTTCTAAACTGCCTGATTTAAAAAGAAAAAAGAAAAAAAGAAAAAAGGAAAAAAAAAAAAAAAAGAAGGAGGAAGGAAGAAAAAAAAAAAGGCTGTGGTAGAAAAAGCCCAGTCAATCAATTAGTCAGTCATTTCCAGTTCAAATATTTCCATAAGTGCTTGGCAGTGTTTTCTATGTAAGGGATGTCTACTGCTGGTGAAAGATTTCTTAGATGGCAGAGAATTCCCCTTGATGACAAACTCTCCTCAGACAAGCTCCAGTCTGGGCAATTTCCCTTTGGAAGCCCTCACAACTTGTTAATTTGTTCAAGCATTCTGAATCTTCTTAAAAGAAAAGCCAGTTGGCTATCAGTTGCATTTCCAGACCTGATACACTGAGAGAGACAGTGCTGAAGTGTAGGAAAATTCCTAAATTTAAGACATCAGGAGCATACTATGTACCTGACCTGAATACTCTACCTTCCCAGAAAACATTTACACAAGTCCTTGATGTGTCCCAAACAGGTCTACAAACAAGCTGTGTTTAAGAATAATTTTGTCTGTTACTGAAATTCAGCCTCATCTGAATTATAACTTGGCAGCTGAAAGCTGGCAGTTCTTACACAGAAAAGTATATAGCTATAAGTAAAGAGAAATACTGCAGTCTTTTATATTCTGATAACCTACACTCCCCTTGAAGTTCTAAAATCTAAATAATTTGAGATTTGGCCATGGTTTTGAATTTAGGCATCTTTTCTTACAGAAAATATTGTGGGCTTTTAGTCAGCCCCGAGAGCTCAGTAGAGATTTACAAGATAAGCGGTTCACAATCTGGCTCTGCAAGCAGGCAGCAGTATGTTCCACTTATTAAAGCTATTAAAGCATATATGAACATCACGGCAGTTCTGCCATCTTCTGCTCTGCTGCTGAAGGGCTATGTCCTTCGAGATCACCTTCTGTGCTTCGCACGTTAATCGAATTGGCCTTGCAGGTTTGCCGAATACCTAGAAGGCCTTGCCAAGAAACTAGAAGCTGTTCTCCCCAATCCACGTCTTCCCTCTAATTCTTCATCACAGCCAGCCAGCTGCCTTACAAGTCAAGCGAGGCACATATGAACACAACGCGCCGGAGTCCAAACTGGAGAGCAGGGCACAGCCAAACTCTGATTATTAATCCCAGATCAGACCATACTCCCACAAAGGGATGTACAGGCCAGCCAGCACGCAAGTAGGATTATGAACACTAATGACACAAAGGCAAATTTTTATTATGGTGCATAAGTGTTTTATTCCCAAACTCCAAAAAGTGTTTACAGTGACAGTAATGGAGGGTCTGCAATCACAGCATTTGGGGGCTTTGTCTTATTTTTCTTTATTGGTTATGCCGGCAAATCACATATGAGGACAGATGATAAATATTCCTCATACTGGAGAATGCTCTAATGCTTTCTTATAAAGAGATCTAAATGATGCCGTTTCTCTTTCCTTTTTTTTTTTTTTTTGTTGTTGGTGTTTTTTTAGCTTTGAAATGGGAAGTGAAGTGCTCATCAGATGCAAAGTGCTACTTTAATATCACCCATGCAACAATTACCTCTGCAATAACCTTCATTATATTAAATTACATGCTATCCTTCCTCAGCTCAGTGTGAAGACTAGCTGGAGAATAAAACAGGAAAAAAACCCAACCCACTGAAAAGCCATTGTACAGTACTGTGCCTACACAACAAAGGTGAATATACTTCCTGCAGGGAAACTAAGTATCGCTTAAGAACTGCCTGCCTTTGTTTGAAGTCTTAAATAAAATCTAAGTGAAGTCCCCTCACCTATTCCAATATTCATTTCACTGTAATGATGTGGTGCTATTGCTGAAAATGCATACATATTACTGCGTAATTCAAGAGTGTTGCAATACGCAGTCATGAGGACTTAAATAGTGAAAACAATTTTGCTTTCAGCGTTTTCTTAATTTTTTAATAATTCTCTTAGCAACCAAAATGTTCTCATGAGGTCTCTTTCAGTATGGAGCCGAGTTTTATATATTCCATTACTTTCTCTGAACAACCAGTACTAGTTTGTTTCTTTCTATTCCTTTCTAAAGATGTGTCTGTACTTGCTGGTTTTTAACAAACATATTGAACCAATGACATTCTGAGGTTTTAAAGTGAAATTTATTCTGAAAAGTGGCATATCGAAATGACATTAAAATTCTGCACTTTTTAAGTCTCAGTGACTTCCAGATAAAATTAATTCCATTTACAAAGTATAGGCTTGGGGGAATTTTTTGGTGGTGTCTTTTCTTAACTCTCAGCCTTATTGACTACCCAGGAGCTGAAAACTCAGCTGCACTCTTTTTGATTCAGTCATTAACACTGGTAGTAACAACTGTGCAGGACAAGACATGCATTCAAGAGAACAGGGCAGTGTAAGTAAAGGCAGAATGTAATAACTCAGAAAAGAGTTAATTTGGTGACACTGAATGCAAAACAGTTCGTAGCTATGCAAAAATATCAGCGTTCTGAAAAAAAAGAAACAAAAAAGGAACCAGTGAGTTTCAAGACGTTGTGGGCAAGGCACGTTCCTCCTTGAGGGATAACTCTGCAGCAAGGCCATGAGCAACCGCAGCACCATGAGCGGAGGCAGAGAGGGACTGCGCAACAGAGGTGGACTCTCACGGAGCTGAAGGGAAAGACGAGGAGTTCTGCTCCAGGATCTGCAGCCCCAGAGCACAGCTTGAATACCGAACGACAGATCTCCTCCGTGGCCTTGGACAGAGAAGGTCAGTGAAGGGCAGACGCCTCGGGGCTCTCAAATGGGGGCCCTATCCGTGATACCGTCCTGCCCCACGCCGGGCTCTGCACTGCCGGAGCCTTGGGCTCGGATCATCTGTCCAGTTATAACTTTGTGAAGTCCTGGCTAAGTTGGACCAGTATTACTGATCATGTGTATAATCAATATGTTTGCTGGAAAGAATGTGGAACTGCTTATGCTCTTTGACATATATTTATGCTGTGAAGCAAGCACCAGCTCCTGAAGTCTCAATGGAGAGAGGGCATTGCCAACTCTATCCCAGCCAGTTTGGATCTCTGAAAGTGGTCATGGCTTTCTCTCTTCCGCCTTTAGAAATCTTATTGGAAATTGGGGGAACTGGTTGAGAAAGAAAAGGAGACCACAAGCAACAAGACAATGATCAGTGCCTCCTGGAATTAAAATGTTGCTGTTGTTAACAGCAATGAGATCCACCACAGGAAGCCCCACTGATGTTTATCAACGCTCTATCAGCTTCTCATGAATTGCTCTTCTACTCTGCAAGTTCACAAGTTTATTTTTACCTCCTGAAAATAAAGAGCTAACAGAGATACCCCATACTGAGAGCATCATTTGGGGAGTTTGAGAGCTCCTACATTTCCAGAGCAACAATGAATGGGCATCTGCTTGATTTTCTTGTCAAACATCACAGAGATAATGTCCATCGGGGTCTGCACTGTGGATTTTTGATAAAAGTGAGAATATAGTACCATATTTATGGTTTAGAGTTCCAAAGCATTCATAGGACGTGATGTCTTCTAAATACCATGTCTGAAACTACATATTCCACTAGGCTCCCCAAATTGTTCTGGAAACATCAATGATCAAATCCTCTACTGGGGGGCTGGTGAGCTAAGAAGGAAAACCAGTTGTGGGAGTTTAACTCCTCTGTCAACTGGGAGGACATGAACCAGCGTGAAACCTTTTCTGCATATCTGCTGTTAAAATAAGGAACAGGTGCACTGAAGCCAGAGCTTTAGGAAACACAGGCAAGATCTAGCAAACAGCAGCACATTCATGAACGTCAAAGTATCTTAGAGCACAACAAAGCATATCTAGATTGTCATAACTGGATTTTATTTCAGTCCATGTAGCACTAACAGCAACAATCCTTAACAAGAATACTTTTTAACCTTCATGTTTATCATAGCTCCTATAAAATTTGTCATCATTGGTTGCATCAGAGATGACATTACTGCATTTTTTTAGGACACAGCACAAAAAACAAGAGGAGAACATATTCTAGGCTGTCTGCAGTTTCTTTTCTTTCTCTTGGGCAGAATTTCCAATCGCTACATTGCAAGACAGTAGGAATTTAATTGTATTACATTTGAAACCACGTTGAGGAATCACACACAAAAGTGTACTGTGGAGAAGTTGATTAGTACTTTCATTTATTTATTTGCAACATCCAAAAATAAGCAGATCAAAAGAGGAAAATCTTTATTCACCAAACAAATCTAGAAAGGACAAATTTGAAGTCTGGTAAAAATAACTGGTTGGATACATTTCAAGGTCCATCTCGCTACTACAGAAAGAAAAGGGGAGCTGAGTAGGACCACATTTGCTTTATTCTTTCATATCCTCATTGGAAAGACAAGCAGACACACAAAACGTGAGTGACCCTGACAAACAAAACCATTAAAAAAACCTTTCCCAAGCTGACACACACCTACTGCAGGATGGGACACTGACACATACTTAAAGAAAAAACAATTTGGCCTCTGCCTTCTAAAGGAGCAAACATTGTACACCGAACCTATCTTTATGCAACCCACATACATACCACTGATGCTAACTGCCCTTACACATCAAGCTTGCCACTGACTCGCATATACAGATGCACCCTGGGTGAAATCTTGGCATAACTGAAGGATCCTCTGATCACAGAATAATTTAGACTGGAAGGGTCCTCAGAAATTCTCCAGTCCAACCTCCTGCTCAAAGCAAGATCAGCTGTCAGATCAGATCAGGGCTTTATTCAGGTGAGTCTTGACAACCTCCAAGGATGGGGTCTGCACAGCCTCTCTGGGCAACCACTGCTTGACTGTCCTGGTGGAGAAAAAGTTTCTCCCTGCATCCAGTCCGAACCCCTCTTGTTTCAACTTATGCCTATTGACTCTTACCCCCCCACTGTGCATTGCTGTGAACAGCCTGGTTCCCCCTCCTCAATTACTCCCACATAAGCAGTGAGGGGCAGCTATCAGGTCCCTCTGAAGCCATCCTTTCTCCAGGCTGAACCAGCCCTGGTCCCTCAGCCTCTCCTCACACGGCAGGTGCTCCTGCCCCCAGCCATCTTGGTGGGCCTTCACTGATCTCATTCCTGTTTATCAATGTTTTTCCTGTGCTCAGGCGGCCAAAACTAGCTGCAGTATCTAGATGTGCCCTCATGAGTGCTGAGGGAGACAATCACTTCCCTGGATCTACTGGCTCTGCTCCTCTTAAAACAGCCCAGGATGCTGTCGGCCCCCTTTGCTGCCAGGGCACAGCGCTGGCTCATGTTTGCTTGCTGTCTGTCACATCCCTTTCAGCACAGCTGCTCCCCACAGTCAGTCTCCAGCCTGTATTCCTTCTTTCCCAAGTGCAGGACTTCACATTTGTCCCTATTGAATTTCCTAAGGTTCCTGTTGGCCCATTTCTCCAGTCCGCCCAGGTCCCACTGAATGGCGACCTTGTGCTTTAGCATACTGACTGGTTCCCCCAGTTTGATGTCATCTGTAAACCTGGTGAATGTGCACTTGGTCTCCTCCCCCAGGCCACTGATGTTAAACAGGGCATGTCCCAGCACAGATCCTGTGCTGCTCCACTTGTCAGAGGCCTCCAGGTTGAGTATGACCCACTAACGACTACACGAGTCCGTTCCAACCTCATACCACCACAGAACAACAAGAGATTGCATCACTTATGCAAGAATGAGTGTTTTCACAACAGCACTATCCCAAACTGCTTTGTGGGCTATAGTAGGTTTCAAAAGATCATAAAAAAAAGTATGTTCTTATCTTATGTGAAACTGAGTCTGTGAACACTAAAAAGCCACCATCTGTGCAGAGAATATATAATCTTCTTGAAAAGATTATTTGTCCTCATACTTCCCATTTGGTAATAATTTTTTATATTTAGTACCTATCACCGTGTCAGCAACACTCACTGAAAACAAAAGAACCGAAGGACAGATGCAAGCCACCCTTGAGCACAGGTGCTTACCATACATACCTTAACAGGCTGCTTATAAGTAAAATACAATAAGGAAAAAATCAGCTTTTTTCCTCACTCTACAATTTGCCCAACTCATAGACATAGGATGTTCTAGAGGCTAAAGTAAAATTGGGTTCAAAACAGATCAGACAAATTCAGAGGACAAAGAGTCTCCAGTGACTAAAAAACACAGTGATCCAAATGCAGCCTTTGGACACACTGAGGACCTATACATCTCCATCAGTATGTCCTACCAGCCTCTTTCAGAGAAGCAACACTGCGCTAGGTAGGCTCTTTTTCCAAGCCAGTCCACAGCTTCTATCAGGCCTCTCTAACAAAGAGACATGCGTAAAAATAGGGCCTTCCATATAAAACCCAAACTTCCCATCAAATGCCTCAGAGGTTCATCTTAAGCTCTAGCGGAAAGATCCTACCATTTTGTCTCAGCTGTCATGGTACTCCAGGCTAGTGCTAAATACCCCTACCAGGCTATCATGGGATATTAGGCACTGTGACGCAAGAAACAAATCAATCCAGAGATCCAAGTCCGGATCATCTGAATACCCAGAGTAATTAGAGGAATGCTTGCAGAACTTTTAGAAATGGGTATCTCTATTAACAGGTTAAGTCAGCATCTTCTAACAGACAGCATCCATTCATCAAGGAGCTGGCTAACCTGGAGAGAAAATCTGTCATTTGCTTCAGATAATCTTCTTCCAACTCTTTCTCCGAAGCTCTCCTTTGCTATGCTGCCTACAAAACTTCAGCAGTATTCAGAGCACGGAGGTGCTGAGTTCAATGCATACCATCTTGCTGACAAATATCACTTTATAACGCATTGCGGATCACGGTGGTTGGTTTGTTTGTTTGCTAAGTAATTGCACTGGTGTAAATAAAGGCTGGGATTTCTGAGGGGCCCGGCAGATTAAGATCTCTGTTGGCTGGCCTAAAAGACAAATAATTTCTTTTTCCATAACTCAGAAGAAAGAATTACCTGCTAATTAGGTAAGAGGCAATGAAATGTGTGATGTGCTAATTGGGCAGCTTGGAATGTATTGAGAAGGTGGGGAAGATGATGTGATATAGGATGATGAGAGTATTTAGGTATGACATTATGAGATAAAAAGTTTGGATAAGATATTTGTAAGGTCATTGTGACACTGCTTATATTTAAAATTCAAAAGCGGGGTAAATGTACTAAAAGTAGGGTTCATATAATAAAAATCAAATCTGATGGTTTGATTTATATGGTTTATAAAAGGCCATGTATGTGGAGCTTCCTCCAAAATAGTGACTACCTCTTTATCTCAACAGAAGATGACCAAAATATAAGCATGAAAGTGATCTCAAAGCGCTGGTGGAGTTATGCATTTTAAGAGTATCATCTCTTTGATTTTAGTAACAAAGAATGTTTCTGCTTACACAAACTAATAACTTTCCTTTAAGTGTCAAATGATTTGTTCTGTGCCATGACAATTTATGTCAAGTATGTCTTAGAGCAGGAACCATCTGCAAAATGAAGATGACACTTTGCATTTGCATAACGGTCCCTGGTTAGTCCCTAAGCCCATAATAAAATGCATATAATAAAAATAACAACAAAACCACACCACTTAAAACAATGCTTCACAGTCAGAAGATAAATCTCACAACAAATACCAATTTCCCAACAACGTATTACTTCCTATCATCTTCCCAGCCCTATGCAGAAGGATCAGAGCTGTTCCTGTGTTCTGAACACAAGTTCCCAGGAATTATAATTGACTGATTTCTGAAATGCATTAGAAATGCCATTTTTATTTTTAGGCCAGGTATTTGAATAAACAACTTTCCTCATAGTCGGAGTTTCTATAGGTGGGTCAGGTAACAGCAGGTAATCTGCTTGGAAATTCGTGCCTAAGGTTTCTAGAGAAGACTAGTGGAGTTCAGTGGGAGCTGAACCCCGATGCACTGACATGCTTTTGGAAGTCTCGGACTTGGTTCACAACAGTCTGTTATTTGTGATTCATGGGATTATGGACACAATTCAGCATGTTGTCAAACACTGTCACTGCCACAGTGATTTCAGTGGGAGGATCACAAGGGGTGACAGAACTATGACCTAGCTACAGGAGTCTCAGTGTACTTTCTGCTGTTGTAAGAATATAATTTCACTAAATTGTATGGGTTTCTTAATTGCTCCACACATTATTAATTCATGGCTGACTCATCTTCAAGGCCTTACACAAGAGAAAAACAACACATTGTATTTGTTGTGCCTTCCATCCAAGGATCAGAGGGTACCCTATCCACACAGCTATGCCTTTGTGAATTAGCCAAATGTTTTCTCCATTTTATAAATGGACATGTTGAGCCACAGTACTTCTGCTCCTTGCCCATCCTTGCCTTGCATCTATTTTTCCAGAAAAGTCTGACTGACTTCACCAGAAGTTATGAGGTTTACAGGATTCTTGTCTTCTATGGTTCCTTCCTAGGTCTTAGTTGTAGGACCACTTTCTTCCTCTTAAGGGAAGCTATGGAGTTCCTCAGCTCCATTCCTGTATGGTTACACTATGCCAGTGATGAGAACTTTCCCAGGGCAGTCGCTATGAGTTTCCCCCAGATTTTCCAATTTTCAAATTTTGCCTGTGGGCAGATCACCTCATCTTTCTAAATTATTGTATCCACGTCTGCCCTCTTCAACCTTTTCTGCATACCTAATCCCAGACTTCAAGCAGACATTTTACAAGGGTGGCACCAGCTGAATTTCAAGGGCTACTGCTGGAGTGACTTTGCAGTGGTACAGCTAGGCTCCGTCTCTTGACTGTCCTCAGGCAGAGGGACCCGGGGGCAGGTTACCACCACCAGAATGGTCTCTCTGGTGAAACCTCAGGAGCAAACACAAAGCGGTCTACAGGCTGGACAATTGTGCGTGTTAGCAGAAGTAGCTATTAGCCACGATCTTCCCAGGGGCACGCTACTTTTCACCCCATCTCATGATGGATGAGTGCTACAGCAACAGGGAATGGCAGGCTGGATGAGGGGCCACGTGTGACCTAGAGTTAGATGCTGAACCCCCCCCCCCGGTCTGATCTAACCTTTTGCATTATCACAAGCCATTTTATTTCAGATTGTTGCTCTTGTACTAGGTTCAACTGAGTTCGAATACAGGACAAATTTACGTTTGGCTACAGTGCATCTTCCAGAAAATCTTTTAGTCTTTCCTAAAAAGAAATATTTGTCAATCAGCAGTTTCCTCCAAAGGTTAGCCACCTCTCTTATTAAAAATATGAACCCTGCATCTAGTTTGAAATTTTCTGGCCTCAGTTTCCAGCCACTGATTCCTGTTATGCCTTCTGCTACTGTTGAAGTGACCTTTTAGTAACCCCCTATTTTAGCATCAAGTATTTTCTCCCCACAAAAGTACTTACACATTACAAATGACCCAACACTCTAGTTTCATTTTAACAAAAGAACTCTAACTGTTAAGTTTAACTCTCTCCTTAAGTAATTGGAGGTCATATAAAAAAAAAACCAACTTGTTTTCCCTCATTTCTTCATTCTCTTAATTAGAGCCGAATGTTAGAAATATCCTCAAAAAAGACAGAAATGGGCAAGACATCCCTGCTTGGCCTAGTTACACAGCATGACTCAACAGTGGCCACAGAGTTGCAACACATTAAAACTTAAAAAAAAAAAAGAAAAAAGAAAAAGTACTACTTATGTAGGCAGTGAGCCAAAGTTATTCCCTGTAAATCTAGTATAGTATTGAACACTTATAAATGATTAACTAGCACAGAAGTTAGAAAGTTAAACTACAACAAGAGAAAAAAAGACCCCAATTGGAATAGCAAAACAGTACACAAAATTGCAAACTCCAGATTTCACTCTGATTTATCTTACAGTATGAAAAAATTTAGTTACATTTGAAAAGCCATAATATTGCAGTGTTATGTGGCCTTCTTCCCTCCAATGCCTAAAGAGCTCATAAATTGTTATTGCTAACCTGCTCTATCCAAAGTTCAAGAATAATTTTTTGCACTGATTTTATGTCCTTTTTTTGCAACTAGAATTAAAAAAAACACCTTGAAAAGTTTTACTAATTATTTGTTAAATTAAATTAAAAAAAACGTTTTTTCCATCTTAAAAGTAGCCAGCTTCAGGCTTAAAATTGCATCTGAGTTTCACAGTCTGTTGAGATTTGAAGAGCTAGCTAGCAAATTCACTGGCTGAGAAAGTAACGCAACAGTGTATTAGCTGCTGCTTTTATCCTCAGTCCTTTCATGGCAACCTGATAGCCCAACCCGATAGCCTTCTATGATGAGACGACTGCTTGGTGACGGGAGGACAGCAGCAGATACCGTTTATCTTGACTTCAGTAATGCCTTTGACACTGTCTCCCATAATATCCTCATAGACAAGTGATGTGGTTTGGTCTAGTGAAGCGGACAGTGAGGTAGACTGAAAATGGAACGAGCTGCGTTAAGGCAGAGCATGGGCAGCAGGTCGAGGGAGGTGATCCCTCCCCTCTCCTCAGCCCTGGTGAGACACAGCTGGAGGGCTGGGTCCAGCGCTGAGCTCCCCAGAAAAAGAGAGGCACAGACATGCTGGACCGAGTCCACCAAAGGGCCAGGAAGATGATGAGAGGGCTTGGAGCATCTGACATACGAGGAGAGGCTGGGAGACCTGGGAGGGTTCAGCCTGGAGCAGAGAAACTCAGGGGGATCCTATCCATGTGTGTAAATACCCGATGGGGGGAAGTAAAAAAGATGGAGCCAGGCTCTTCTCAGCGGTGCCCAGCGACAGGATGATGGGCAATGGGTGCAAATTCAAATACCGGAAACTCAAACACAAGAAAATTTTTTACTGAGCGATCAAACACTGGACCAGGTTGCCTAGAGAAGTTGTGCAGTCTCCATCCTTGGAGATGCTCAAAATCTGATGGGTCACAGTCCTGAGCAACCTGCCCTGGCTGACCCTGCTCTCAGCAGGAGGGTTGGACTAGAGGATGTGCAAGGGTCCCTGCCAGCCTCAACCATGCCACGATGCTGTGACTGTGCATGTGAAAGTAGTAATTCTTTCATTAGGGATATCATTTTGTCACTCTGAGAAGTCACTTGCCCCTCACTGCAAACTAATGTGTTTTGAAACTTCCATGCTCTGTAGAATTTTGTTCTCTTTGCCTTTCTGATAAACATTTCTTTTTCCATGCCTCATCCACTCTACTAAGAGGAACGAAATCCTTCCAGTCGGAAAGAGCCAAACGTGTTTTGGGGGTGAAAAATCAGGAAGAGGAATATAATCCAGGATGAATGGTCAAATATCACTTCTTATGCTAGCAGAAAATATAACAGGCTATATTTAGAGAATGCAGCAAATGAACTCTTGAAAATGGCTTTGTCAACACCCATGGTAAGTAGGACTATCCATATGCTTGAAGTTAGGCTTGCGATTAAGTACACCATTGAATAAGGGCCAGAGTATCAAACAAGGAAGCCCCTTGAATTCTGCTCAGCATATGGACAAAGTTTAGAGTAATAACATCAGCCAAACAAGCCAGACTAACTCAAATGTAGCTCTATCCCTTGCTGGCTTTTCACTAATTGTCCCTAGTAATAAGGATATACCCATTAGTCCTTGAAGTTACATCCAATTTACTCATGTAGTTTCTATGCCACAGATACCGACTCACGATCAGTTTGGTCTACATTCATAAAGCTGCTAAGAAATTATTTCCATTTCAAACTCCTAAACACAAGTCATTAGAAAGAGACACTAAGGTTCCTGGACATGTCCACATAGAGCCGAAATGGCAAAATAGCGTTGTTACCAGGAAACCGAGGTCATTCTCCAACACACACATACATGCCTTACAATACAAATCATCCTGAGATGTGCACTGATGTGCACCAGAATCATATGACAGAACAGGCCATATATGTACAACATGTACAACATGCCATAGTAGAAGTACAACACAGTTTTATTCATTATAGGGACATTTTAGCAGAAACAGGGTACCAGGGGTCACAAACGTGAAATACTCTAATCTCCATTGTGCTTTACCATAAAATTGGCCCTTAAGGTCAAGAGGACTGAGGGAAGAAGGACGGGGCAGTTCTAGCCAGTTTCACTATTGCTCACTATTAAATCAGCTTGGCAACTTGTCCTCATTTTCATTTAGATATTCTGGAAGGAAAATAATAATTTGGCGATAGAAAATTTCGGAATAGGTAGTTGTGTTGCTAGGGAGTCCCACTCTGGCTGCAGTTTGCTTTGGAGAGTTGGCTGGTTTGGGTTTGTTGGGTTGTTTTGGGTATGCATGTTGCTTTTCTTGTAACTTTGAGAGAAGTACCCGAGAGCTGCGTGTTTTTATGCTGCATAGAAAATACCACTTCCTATGGGGCTGGTGAACAAATACGTGCTAACCACACTCAGAGCGCTCTTTTTTTATTATTGTCTTGAACCGCACTTGAAGAGCTCTTTTTTATTATTATCTTGAATAAAAGAAATATGAAACAGTTTCTCCCTTGCTTGTTTTCTCTCCTTTGAATAAAAAATAAGACAGCCCCAAGATTAATTTTACCGTTTAACACACAAATTCAAAACTGTACCTCAGGATCCTTATCAAATGTCAGTAAATTTTCTAGAGAAAGGACTGATCAGCCTTCCCCACCTTCCACAGGCACCAAAGGGCCCCAAGGGGCCTCCAGTTGCCCTTATACTCTGGTAAAAGCAAATCCCAGCTCAGAGAGGGAAAAGAGAGATATTCAGTATTTTGGCCTTGATACACAGATTCTATTAAAACGAGCAAACAAGCCTCAGGAAGAAAAGAATAACAGGAATGAGGGGCATGCTCTGAACACTCAGGGCACCTGCTCTAGTCTCTCTAACCTCAATGACTGCACCTAAGTTTCAAGGATTTCTTTACTAATGCTGGCTTTAGAAAGCTCTGATTTACCACAGACAAAAAGTACTTCAAGTCACTTTAAAAGCCTAACAGTATAATAAAAATAAAAAGCAAAGCGGCAACTACGGCTGACAGTCCCTGGTTTCTGCGAGCCCCTCTGCTATTTGTATCACTCCACCAAGGCAAAGCTCACACCAAATGGATGTTCTGGCAGAGGTCCCAGATACACACGCCACCAAGTCACAAGCAGCTCACCATCACACCGCTCTTGCTAATGAGAAGGAGCGAGCTAAAGCAGCCGTTTTTCAACGTCTTTTCTTCTCTGCTCCCCTGGGATACGCTCCTTACGCCCTCTCCTGCCTTCCCCAGCCAGCTGGAAAACTGCTGATCCCGAGAGAAACGAGGAAGGGAGAGGTGGGGAACTGCAGACTGTGTCCTACGAGGAAGAGGCTGCTCTTCCAAGGAAAACCAGGGGGAGGGCAGCTAGCAGTGACTGGGCAGGGGTGGCAGGAGGTAGGCA
The DNA here is from genome assembly GCA_009819775.1 of Phoenicopterus ruber ruber. NCBI lineage: Eukaryota > Metazoa > Chordata > Aves > Phoenicopteriformes > Phoenicopteridae > Phoenicopterus > Phoenicopterus ruber. Next base: position 51,550,349 of record CM020215.1, on the reverse strand, counting down.
CCCAGAACTGACCACAGCTAGCGGAGGGTAGGCTGGCAGCCTCCATGACGAAAGACTGATGCTGCACTGGCCACTAGTTACCACGTGCTCCTGCTTCTCCCGCTTGCTGTGTTGTCTGCCCTCCTCCTTCATCTTCCCCAAACAACTGAAGACTCCCTCAGCCCTGTACCAGCCACTTCTTCCCAGGTGCTCCCTTTGCTCTGCTCCCTGAAGCACACCACGGCACACACCCCCCCAGCCGTATATTCCACATTCCCCGTCAGACAGAGGTGTGTCCCGGCTTGGCAAGCCACCGTGCGGCATCGCTGGGAAAAGAGAACAGCAAAACATTTTATGGTGTGAAAAGTTGCTTGGATGGGAGGGTAGGCAGCTGGTATGTGAGAGTAGGAAGATTCAGAGGGAAAAGTTGCAGAGCAAAGCCAAGCCCAGATGAGACACTGAGCGGTAGGCACAGTAACAGCAGGAGAGAGAAAAAGTGAAGACAAAGATCTTCCTTCAAAAGAGCTGGAAAGGATTATGTAGGATTGTGACCACATCTTTCCTCAACCATCCAGGCCTGCCTTCCAGCTAAGCAGAAAAAAGGAGAGCTCATTTTTTATTACACACAAGGAAGCTCTGGGAAGCTTCTTTTGAGAAGAGTGGCTATTCCTCATTCAGGGGACAAGAAATAGATTTTTCTTTTGCAGATTTCTTCAAGCACTGAGATAATCCAGGTGCTGGTTTCTTCCCGAAGCCTGGGGAGAGCCCTACGCGTGTACAAAATATTCATGAGCAGAATAGTTAGCTCATTCCAGAAAGCAGTGGGAAGGAAGAGCAAACAGATCCACCAGACTGTGACAGCATCTGTGCGTGCTGGAAAGTGACGTGGATGCTTTTGGGAGCAGCCAGAAAGGGAGATGGATGAGGACAGAGGCCTTGGCCACACTCAAGGCCCAGAGAAGGTCTAATAGAAGGACTGAGGGTTTGGAAACCAGGGAGTGGAAGAATAAGCAGCTTGAGGTTTCTAAGAGGGAAATCATGAAGAGAATCATGACTGGGGAAAAAGGGAGACAGCTCTCTAAGGAAGGCACTGAAACATATATATATCCATTACATCATTGTCTTCCCCTCTAGGGAATCAGCATCTCTTCTCTATTCTCCATGCTGGGTACTCGGGTGGGGTTGGGGGTACACCGTATCAGCAAGAGGGGGGAGACGCTGCTGTTGAGTCAGCAGGATCCAGCACAGGTCTCACTGTCCAGTAGAAGCCACCACAGCCCTGAAGCCAGATTTACCATTCTGCTAAATCAATGCAATTTACACTACACACAAGGCAAAGACAAAGGAGGAGGAAGGCGGTTTCTCAATGCTGTTTTGGGGTGCCACATGAGCCACACTATACAGCCTTAATCAAGTCTCTCGCCTTCTGCAGGAAAGAGGCCCCTCTTCCCCACAGGCCCGCTAGCGGAAGGGACTGGCAGATGAACTTGCTGGCACAGCCTCAGGAGGGTGGCAGCCCTTCAGAGGACAGGCAGCATGAGAAATCATGGGTCTTCTCTGGGTTACGAGGTTTTGGATGGTTTATCTTATCCACCTCTGTGGTCAACATTGCTGAATGGGACAAAAAGTTGTGGTGTGTTCCAAGAAAAAGAAGGCTCCAGCGGGAGAAGGGGATGACAAGCTACAGACAGACCTAGTAGGTGCCAGCAGAGGCACTGCCCACACAGGGACATCCTAAGGGTGGTGATGTGCTGCCTTTTCCTGACTGGTGTGCGAGTCCAGCAGAGCTGTGGTGATGGCAGCCAGCACCGAGTCCTGTACGAGGCGCTTGGGAGTGGCACGGCTTCAAGGATCCAGCACACCCCTCCCCTGAAAGGTGTTGTGCATCACATTTAAAACACACTTCATCGCCGAGGCATAAACTCTCCTTTCTTATTTTCAGTTATCTACCAATAAGTCATTCAAATGAAAAATTACTCTCCAAGACAGCACAGGCATTTACCACACCCAATTTCAACACCTGCTCCTAGCAGCACAAGCACAGAGACATTTTATGGAGGGATCTTCTTTTTTTATTATTATTATTATTTTTACACATTTCAACTAGCCATAGACTTCTGACCAACAGAATCTTGATATGTGAGAAAACTCTTAAGGTTTAAATAATTAATCTTAAATATTAGAAGTTTAGTACTCAAAGGGAACCAGATGGGAAAAGCAAAAACCACAACTGCATTATAAGTAAGTCTGCACTAAAAGGCCAACTCTGCTGCTCCTCAACAGGGAGAAAATTGCAGGTTAGGAAGAAGAAATGCCTTGCAAATACAGAGCTTCACTCAAGTTACCTGTTACAATAAAGTGAGAAAATGGATGTTACTCCTGTCACCTGTAACTGCTACAGAGTGGACTCAAGCCAGTCTCTACACACAACTACAAGTGCCAACATGTCAAGCAAAAGCATGCATATCAACAGGAATGTAGTTTTCTCAGCACTGAGAAAACTATAATTTAATTTACTATGGTCGACATAAAGCAAACACCAGCTATCAGAAAGGAGATTGCCTATATCATTAGAATCTACTGAAGAAAGTCAGCTGGAGAAAAGGAAAAGCTTTTACCCAGGAAAATGCAAGTGAAGAAAAAGAAGAGCACAGCAATATTCAAGGCGGCAGTAAGATCAATTATCTGGCCCATCAATCTAAAAGAGCGGCATTAAATCTTGAAATGGGTAATCATGTATCTGGTTCTGAAGGTATGCTGCAGAATCTCAAATAAATGCAGGTATTATGTACTGCTTACTTACGATTTGCTTGGCTAACAGCACACAGCCAGCATATGCTATAGTATTGGCCCTCAAATGGGAGAAGTGCGGAATGTATCCCAGGATGCACGCCAGGACAAAGAGTAGGAAGGTATTGTTTTGGGAGGCAGCAAGTCTTAGCTTTTTGAGAGCCATTTTAGGGAGGCGAGACATGGGCTCAAACGAGTGACTGGCACGTGCTGGAGGAGAAGCTGCTGAGACCCAGGTCTGACCCGAAGGGAAACCATCAGCCCTCTGCGGGGCTGTGGAAGAGCCGATTTCGCTACCAGTTGTCTGTTTTGGACCTGCTTCCCCCTTACCGACTGTCAGAAAAGATCCTCTTTGTACACATCAGTAATTCTTACTCATAAAATAAACCTGGGCTGTGATAAATGAAGTATTTGTCGTCGTGCACTGACTGACTACTGGGAGAGCACTTGTACTCTTGACTGACAACTCAATTAAGCTGAGCTCAGAGTCTTTCACCAAAGACATTATTCACTTCTCTTGGATGGCAGAAACTGGTGTAACCCCAAACAGGATTAGCGGAGCTATATCATTTTACATCATGTGGGAACCAGCCTATTTACCTTAAATTGTATTTAACTTCATAGGCTACTTGTTTCATCTTTTCCCAGGAGTGATTCTTGTGATCCTGAAAAGAGAAGGAAGAGAGCTACAGTGGGTATTAAAACCCAACAAAATGGGTCTAGTGGCTGAGACACATTCTGAGATAACAGGGCAAGTGAATTTCAGTTCCTAAAACCAAGCTTGAATTCTGCTGATGCGACACCTGCTTGTGTTTCACATTTACTAGCCCAGTGCTTCCTTCCCTCTCTTTGTTTTTTTTTCATTTAAAATTATTTTAAAAATAGTAGGCCTTAATAATAGATTTCTGCTTGCAGCCTCCGGTGCTGCTGACTGAAGGAGGGATGTCTTCTACTCTTCCTCACTAAGAACAGGATGGGATCTGCAAGCCTAAGGCAAATACTGCTGTGGTTTCCTCTGAATACTGAGCATCACTGGACTTGGGCCCTGAGAAAAGAAGGATGAGGGTGGAGAAAATATGAAAAATGCAGAAAAGGACTAAAGACAGAACACTTCTGAGGAAACAGCTGGAAAAGGAAAAGAATAAAATGAGAGAAAGGTCAAGCTTTGGCATGTTTAATGTGAAAAATAAATTAATAGGAAAATGACAGGAAAGAAGGAACTTCCTACTTTCACAGAAGCCAGTGAGAATGAAAAGCAGATATGTTTAATTCAAGTGCAGAGGAGAATGGCAACAAGCTATTACATAATTTCTGTATTTAAAAAAATTCAATTTTTATTATTTAGTTACTTACCCCTTCCTTCCTTTTTTTGTTCTGTTATTAAAATCACTCTCTTTCGGAGGATAATGTTTGTTTGTTTAATGTAGCAAGAATGTATCTGCAATTACTGTTTGTGTTTTTTTGCTCCATGAAGTGCAATTAAATTATATTAAACAAGTTTACAAGATAGCACATAGACTAACAAATTAGAAACCTCTATTTCACTGCTTTCCAAACTTAAAAACAAACTCACTGAATCTAAGGCTTTATGTTTTCAAATTCTAAGTAGAACATTTCTTAGTTCCAGAATTCCTGGAAAACAGTAAGAGTAACTGAGAAAAAAACTAGGAACAGCAAAAGGTCAACAAATAGCAACTGTAACTTAATTAAAATTTACTTAATTTCATACTCAGCTGCAGGAAACACCTGCAATTATAACAGAAATTTTGGTCTCTTATTCAACTATCAGACTGAAATAATTCATCAATATTCTATATTTTAATATGTTTCTAACATAAGTTTTGCTGGAGAGGGAGGATCATCCACTAATTTTTCAAAAGCTTTAAACTATGCTGTTCTATAGTAAAAAAAAAAAAATTCTCAGTCTTGAGAAAGAATAAAAATATAGAGCTCTGACTGTGACTCCACCAACAAATAAGCTTGAATAATTTCTCAATTACTGTAAAAGATTTGTATGAATGATAAGAAATTATTCTGAACATTGCCTGCACTTTTTTCAGGCTCAAACATACAATGAGAATTTATTTTATTAGAATCAGCTGTATTAAAAAAATGTGCTGTTTTCATCTATTACTTACACTTTTTGACAACTTCAACCAGAAAAAAGTTAATTTATAGAAGCATCTTCATTTTTCAGGAAAAGAAAACGTGCTTTGAAATTGCAGCTTTAAAGTATCTCTGTTAATACGTACAGTCAAATATTAAAACGCTTTTCTGCAATGCCGCTACTCTGGGATTTTTGGTATGAATTGTAGTCAGATGTTCCTTTAATACAATAACAACCAATATTAAATTCATCAACTTTTACTACGCTGCGTGCAACTCCTCAATGTAAGCCTTTCTATTAAGCAATTCACCAACTGATTACGGTATGTATTTTCTCGAGAAAGAAGCCAGTAACGGTGGACTGGATCCAGCAGCCTTGGAGCCAGCAGCGGAGAGCAGGAAAGAGGGCAGGCTGTTCAGCAGCTTGGAAGGGGAAGGGTTTTCTCACTGGTTTTGCTGTTACAAGTTCAGGGCAAGGATGAGAAAACAATGACGGCGACTACGGCAGCAGTGGGGCAGACCCAAATAACTACAAAGACAACAGAGGTGACTGGATACAGAAAGTGAGGTGTCCTGCATCCTTGATGGGGTATTTGACAGATGCTTTTTTACACAGGGAGACGACCAGTACAGCTCAACGCCGCGGCAGGGACTTGGCACAGATTTGCCAAAATAAAACAAAACAAAAATCCCGTAGATGAGGGTGATCGTGTAAGCAGAGAATGAGACCTACGAGCAGTGGAGGGAAAGGGAACATGAGGAAAATAGCATTGCAAGAAGAGAAAAGAACAGAAACATGGAGGGACTGGATCCCGACAGTGTACTGGAGACTGCAGCTAACGCAGCCAGCAGGATGCTCCACCGACGGGAGAAAGGATGGAAGGGAAAGGAGTCAGATTCATATCAACACCGGGCAGAAGAAGAAGATACACACAATGGGAGACTGTCCTTAACAAGAGCTGAAACCCTGTCATCTGACTGGATCGACAAAGAAGAATGGCATATCAAATGGATATAGGATATGGAGATAGGTTTAAAAATGATCCTGAAAAATCTTGCACTTAAAAGGTATGGCAATGGGCAAAGGAATGTCAGTGAGTAAAAAATGAGAAAGAAAACAGATTCAATACTGCAGAGTACAGTAATTGAGAGGAAACACAGGATTATGCCTAATCCAGTAAGGGAAATGGATGTGGTTAGTGAGAAACAAGTAAAATGTTTGTGTACTAATACTTAGGCCACAGACCAGAAAAGAAAAAGTGGAATTTTAATTGCTGGTGCAAAATGTGAAGCCATACGTTGCAGGTATAACAGAAAATGCGATCAGGACTAGAACATGACTGTGTTCGGGAAAGGTAAAAACAGAAGTAAAAATGATGGACAAGAATGGAATATGAATAATATCAACGGCAATGTGATAAGAAGGAACAGCATCGATAATACAAAACCCATTTAGGAGAAAGACACTCTGCAGTAGACTCTCTGTTCCTTTGCAGCAGATTTCTTCCATTTTTCCCCAAAGAAATTTTTTACCTGACAATCAAAAGACACAATTCCTAGTAGAAAACAAGATTTTAAATTATGAGATACAGATAGCAGAACAAATGGATCTAGTAACAGCAGGGGCCCAGTTATTTCTGGATGTGAGATCCTATGTATTTCTTTACCAAACCCTGGTTAAACAAGAGGGTCTGTGGGTATTCTTAGGGTTGATTTTCGGAGTAGCAAAGATTATCTGTAATACAATTGGATTAAGAAAATAATCATGAGTTGCGAGACCATTATTTGCTTTTGTTTAAACTAAACAGAGAGATAAGCAAAATGCCTGTAATAAAAGTTCAGGACTTCAAAGGGGCAAGTTTGATAAACTAAAAGAAAGCAGTTTATTAAATAATCACCTGGCCTGAGGAGCTAGCAAATAGGAAGAACTGTCTGAGCTCATGAAGCATTGCTATAGAAATGCAACTGGAAAAGCAAGATCATGAACAAAAGGACTGAAAGCAAAATTTCTGCTATAAACTGGAAACTCATCAGCTGGAAATGTCAAAGAAGACAAACCCATAAAATCACACAGAGTCACCCTGATATAATCATAAAAGACAAAGACACTGCTAAAGTGTACCTGATGTGCTTCTGCTCGATAAGGATCACTGCAGTGCTCTGGCTCTACGCAGCAAGAGCTCACCTGGAGCACTGAGCAAAGGTTTTCATTACCCTTACTGAAGGAAACTGGTCTCAAACTGGTGCAGAGCAGGGTTATTGGGGTGGTCAAGGGAACAGACAAGCTTCTCCTAGACGAGAAGGGGACCTGAGGACCTTGGCTTCGTTAGCCTCGGAAGATGCGGGCTGAGAGGGCTACAAGATTTGTTTCTACAAATATATTGCAGAGGAAGTAAAAGAGCTATTTAAGCAAAATGACAATGTGTCACTCAAGAACAAGTGGATATAAACAAGCCACAACAAAATTCAGGCTGAAGTTAGAAGAAGGCTTCTAGCCTGACCGCACTGAGGTTTTGGAACATATTTTTAATGACAGTAGTGAAGACAAAGAACTTAACAGGATTTTGATCAGTTTGCAAATGGCGTAGCAGGAGGAGGTTGCCTGGAACAGTAAGAGAACGAATGCTAGGTTCAGGAAATCTTTTCCATTCCTAATTTAAATAAAAATTTGTTCACTGAAACTTGGCAGAAGTTATTAAATGCTGTCTTTTAATGGCTGTCTTTGTTACTTCATGAAATGTACTTAAAAGGATTCTTAAAAGGAAAACCTTTCTGTTGAAAGACAGCATGGTGTTTTTATGATGTACAAACAATAAATATCCTGGAATCCTAACAAGCACACTGAAAGCCATTAAAATAAGTTGCAGCAAATTCATTACGAACAGTGATAACTATAAAAACGAGGAATTATTGAAACAGCTTAAAGTTCATGCATTCTGGAGTTATGTATTTTGGTAAAATTCCCCAAATCCAATTCCAGATTCCAAGTGAAAATTCAATGCAAATAATCTGATACCTATTCTTCATGCCCACTGGAATCTTATGTTCAGACATGTACAACTGCACTGCAAAAGAATTTCTCTTTTTTAACACATTCGTCTCTCTGCCGCCTAATCCCTGAAGCAGAAGTAAGCCCCTGGATTTACAAGGAAAGGAGCAAGAACGATAGGAAAAAAGATATTTAGAGCTAATATAGGGTTGCAATCTTTCAGGAATTTAAAGAATTATTTTACCAGGTTTTCTAGAAAATATACACACTGATGGTTTTGAAATACTACCTCAAGTAATTCTCTACAGAGGAAACAGCAATTTCTCTCTTCTTTTGGGACTACGGAAGAATTCAAAAGTGAGCTAGTAGGAGACTTTAATCTCAGAAGTTAAATTCCTGCAAATTTTTAAGTAAAATAGATACCAGACATTAAAACACTCATAGGTTAAGATGGACCGGCGCCGTCAGCTCTGAGGTATCCCTGAAAAACAGCCTCGAAAGTTTTCAAATTATTTCATTTAATTGATGATAGGAAAAACCATCTGTGGTTAGGACAGTGGACTGGGACTTAATAGTTCACTTCCTGAATCTGCCATAAACTTTGGGGAAACTATTCATTCTGCTGCTTAATTTGTTAGCTGTAAAAGTAAAATAATCCTTTTTTTTTCCCTTGCCCTACATATCGAGGCCTCCACACCTGGAGACAGTGACTGCTGAGAACAACGGGGCTGGTTCTCATTTTACATTTCTCACGTTACTGTGACCAGCGAGTCGATCACGCAGGATGACTTTGGCTCCGCCGGCTTATTCCCACTGGGACGGCTTCTAGAGACCAACTGGGCTGCGCTTTTACAAGTAAAATCATGCAACAACCTGGAACCCAACCATCACAGAAGTCGACGTATCAACCATATCAGGTCTATATCAATCTGAAAGATCAAAGCTCTGGCTTGTAAATGAATTGTATGTAAATGAAAGGCAATGCAATTATAACCACACTTCATACGGTCAGTCACAAACCCTCATATTAATAACCCCTAGTCTTCAAGTTCAAATGTCAAACTCACTCATACTGTTAATATTTAAGTAAAAATAAAATGTACATTTTAACTTCATCTTTCATATCTTTTCTCTTCAGAGAATATACTCTACATTTTAAGGTGTCTCTCTGAATACGCTAGTTTTATTCAACTTCAGTACCTCCCAACAATGTAACAAAAGGAAACAGGTTAAAAACCAAGGATCTCAGCGTGAGCAGAAAACCCCACTACATGTCTGAAGAAGTTTTTGTAAAAACAAGGATTACCACATTTGCATAGAAGTTGACTTGTTTTAATCCATATTTTGTAATGGGAGGCCTTTCATAATTTTCTTGCTGATTATTATTATTATTATTATTACAACCTATAGGGCAATATGGAAACCCATGCTACCTCCTATGAATTAAACACCTACAAACTTTCATCTTCATTTAAAAAAACCCCAGCAGCTATGAATTAATAAGCACTACTTAATATGACGCAGGACAAATTCTATCTGTCTGGTATGCAGAGAGCACAGTTTTATTATCTTCCTTCTGACTGCCAAGAAATCCAGCAAAGAGATGAAGCGGCAGAGTAGATGGAGCGGCTCTTTCAATAGATCTGGAAGACCGCCCGTGTTAAGCAACTTCCACATCACGGCACACATTATTTCACATTACTGCTGAATGACTAAACAAACGGCGCAGGTTAATTCTACACAGAAAAGAAATAATCAATGCTGAAAGTTGTGCCAGCCAGAAGGCAGCCACTCATAGTAACACTGCCGGGGACTATTTTATACAGGGGAGACAGACAGACAGACAGATATTGCCCTTCCGCGCGTGAAGCTGGTTTGTCGTGCATCACACACCGACAAAAGGAAATGCTTCAAGTCTTTGTGCGAGGCTTTATGGAAATAACACCAAACTGACACCCTCAGGCAGTCACGTGCCATTATTCTTTATCAGAAGCATTTGTCAGACGAAAATAGTCTCACTACGCGACTTTACAGAGCTAATCCTAAAAGCAAAAAAGGCTCACTTTGGTCTCCTGAGCATAGGAAGAGCCCTGGTGAATGAAGAGGAGAGGAAGGCCAAAGAGAAAAGGTCTTCCTGCGTGCATCGCCCTGTAGAACTGGAACTGGCCTTTGTGCTTGAAGGTAGATGTTTTTGTTACATGGTCATAGAATCATAGAATCGTTTAGGTTGGAAGAGACCTTTAAAATCATCAAGTCCAACCATTAAACTAGCACTGCCAAGTCCACCACTAAACCATGTCCCTAAGCACCACATCTACACATCTTTCAAATACCTCCAGGGATAGTGACTCTACCACTTCCCTGGGCAGCCTGTTCCAATGCTTGAGAACACTTTTGGTGAAGAAATTTTTCCTGATAGCCGATCTAAACCTCCCCTGGTGCAACTTGAGGCCATTTCCTCTTGTCCTATTGTTTGTTACTTGGGAGAAGAGACTGACACCCATCTCGCTACAACCTCCTTTCAGGTAGTTGTAGAGAGCGATAAGGTCTCCCCTCAGCCTCCTTTTCTCCAGACTAAACATCCCCAGTTCCCTCAGCCGCTCCTCATAGGACTTGTGCTCTAGACCCTTCATCAGCTTCTGGACATGCTCCAGCACCTCAATGTCTGTCTTGTAGTGACGGGCCCAAAACTGACCACACTATTTGAGGTGCGGCCTCACCAGAGTCGAGTACAGGGGGACAATCACTTCCCTACTCCTGCTGGCCACACTCTCTGATACAAGCCAGGATGCCAGGCTACATCCTTAGTGAGACGATACTGCTCGCTCTCCTTCAAGCCAACCATGTTTGGGGAACAGAAGCACATCAAATGCAACCGAATGGGAAAGTCAAAAGTTAAACCTGTCACAATCTCCAGGCGCCAGATTTCAACAAGCACATTCTCAAATTAAGGGAGAGAAAAAACCACGAAGGGCTATACAACACCGAGATACAATTGCAGCTCATGAAGCCTCCAAGCTCCAGCCTGCAGGGAGAGCATGGCAGGTACCTACTGCTGCAGGCAGGTCCTGTTCTTGCAGCTTTCCCTCGGCCACTGGGCTACTGATCTTAACTGGAAACAGGTTGCTGAGACAGATGGACCTTGGTCTGGCTTCATATGGCCATCCTTAGATTATTTTTGTGTTCATGTCTTCTCAAAGTCTGTTCATGCGAAAAATACACACACAATATGCTGTTTCAAAGAGTTAACACACCGATTAGAAGAAATCGGTGATACTTTGTACAACACTGCCAACCCTGAGCGGCTCACACACCAGGATGACAAAACAAAAGAAAAATCTGGAAATGGCAGGGACGGGAGAGGAAGTTTATTTTGCAAATTTTTGACAGAGTAGCCAATTTGTTTTTCAAAGTTTTTTTCCATAATTGGTAGGGGCAACATTTTGACATTATCAAGAATTCTTTGCAGGATTCAAGTACCTTTGCAAAAGGAAAATGAAAGAAGCAGCTCTAAAATTGCTACAAATCTGAGCAGCACAGTATTCAGCATGTTAATACCCTCTAAAATCAGAAGTTCCTTGTTCTTTTTTCTCTCCCAGCACTCCCCAATATTAGCTCATCTAATGCACATTGCAAGTGTAAACCAAACTTGCCGATGAAACCCAGGAAAGGTGGTTTAGGAAGAAAGTCAGGGTCACGCTTTATCTACCACAGCATGAGATCTATCTCCCTCTGCTTATGCGGGAGTAACAGCTGTCCCTGAACAAGATTCCCAAGATATTTCCTTGATCTTGGGAAATCTCTAGAGTGCCACAACATCCCACTCTGGCGCTGATCCCACGAACTACCAGTTTCACAGCCATAAGCCTAAACCATGAGCGTGACTCTAGGGGAGCTGCACCTGCCCTGGCTTGGCAGCAGGATTCTCGATGGCACACCTACAACTGTTTGCTAAATTTTCTTTCCTAAGCTGTATGGCACCGGGGTGGGGCTGGGACCAAGAACATATGATATAGGGCGATGCTTTTCCCTTCTGCCAAATCTCTGCTCCCACCGTGTGAATCTGAGATCCTTTTGGCCTACCCAGGGACTGGGAGAGAATACAGCTCAGCCTTTGATATTCTCCCTGCCTGTACGTAGCAATGAAAAAATCAATGTCCAGAGGAAAAGTATCAGTCTATCAGGATGTTCTGTACCACAACAAGAACAAAGTTCCTGAAAATCTCCTCCCATGCCAGGCAAACAACAGCGAAAGGCAGAAGAGCCTGCTGGTTATATAGCATGCCGTTAATTTTTGCTTTTCCCTTCCTCTTGCAGGCAAAACAGTCTCAACTCCAGGAATTTTACTTAATTCACTTTATTGCCAATTAACATAAAGGTTTAATTACTGATTCAGATTGGGGGGGGGGGGGGGGGGGGGGGGGGAGACATGAACTTTGCTCCTTCCTAGCCTCAATATCCCTTGTTTTCCCTATGTGCCATGCTCGGTCTGCAGGAGGACAGGCAGCACGGGCAGCTGGGGGCAGGCAGCTGTTCCTTCTTGCTGTGCTTCCCTTATTCCTTCTCCACGCATCTTGTTCTCCCCTGCCCCTCCGAGGACCAGGAGTGGGTCCCCAGCCGTGTCCCCAGTCACGGTCCCCTTCCAGATGTCTCCTTCCGCTCGCTGGCGGTGGCTGCTCTTCCCTCAGCATGTGCAGGCCAGGCGGCGGGGGCTGCTCGGGGATCGGCAGCAGGCAGCCCACTGACACCCCTCTGTGGGGCACCCCATGGCCCCCTCTGCCCAAACCCCGCCATTTACGCCCCAAACCCTCACTGCCAACAAAACCCCAGAAGCCAGGGCTGTTGTAATTTCAGAAATCCCACTGCGAACCCTTTTTTGGAACCAGCAAAATGAGGAAAAGAAACAGCAAGAGGCCAAAACATGCATTGCCCAGGCATCTCCTAAAGCTGCAGCAGCAGGGCTGCTAACAAGCACAAAGCTGACATCAGCCAGGCTGGGGTTTTGCAAGCGACTCGTTCTGTTTTTTTCCAGACAAAATCAGTTTTAGGCACAAAATCCAGTTGCCCAGGTGGGTGTCTCTGGTTTGGGGGGAAAAGAGGGGGTGTTTCAAGCATGGGGAAAACACACTGGCAGCGTTCGGGAAGGGGCAGGCGTTGCATCTGCCGGGGCTGCAGCTGGCACGGCCACACCGGCAGGAGTGTGAATTTTGTGCCAGTAAAACTTTCAGGGTAATGCTCCAAAAGTAATAGCTGTAAATATTTATCTTTTATGCTTAAAAACCCTGACTGCACAGAACTGCTAGATGCTGGTGCATGCACTGGAGGGACAGGAGAAGGGGAGGAGAGTCAAGGCCCTGAAGGTTGCCTGCTAAGCTCCTTCTAAGGTAAATTTTCTGTAGCCTGTTAACAAGAAATCATACGCTTTAGAGAGAAGCATGCATTGGCGTGTTTTGTTTTCTCCGAGAAGTGTGGAATCTGAAGCCAGGTCCTTTGGCTTATCTGTTGTAAACCATGACTGCTTCTCAGCGCCACACCACTCAGTATTTCCTAGAGAAGGGATTCTGAGAAAAAAGAAAGAGCCCCAGTTCCCTAGAAGCATTAAATTAACACAAGGGATCTGTAAACGAAACAGCAGAGGTTTGAAAGCCTTACCCTTTACTGTTTCCTGCTTTCTTGGAAAAATCTCAGTATTAAAACAGATTGGATTACATTACAGGACTAGTTGCTGCTGAAGAATTTTATTTTGGGTTATAAAACACAATGTTTGCTGTTTTTCTAATTCAATTTGCTTTTACCTTCATTATGTCACACTGTTACTAAGGTTCCTGTGAGAAAATGCAGGTTGTTATTGCCTGCAAACTGCCCCAATTATCATCTGCTCTCACTTTGCAAAGTAATCGTGGGTAGAAACTGTGTAGTAAGTATAATGCTGACCTAAAGAAGTATGTCATAGTTTCAAATCCATTTACAGCTTTTGCTTTGGGCATACGAAAAAATTACATTAAGAACTTGTTTCCCTCCCCCCCTCCCCCCAAAACCTTAAAAGGTTAACACATCTCTAAATTAAAACAAACACTGACCATAGCACTACCAAGCGGTTTACATCTCTGAATTATAAAATGTAAACAAGTGATCTTGCAAACTTTATTTTCAAGGGCTTGTGCCTTTGTAGTGAAGTTTTCAGCTAGAGTAACACCACCAGCAGCCTCGCGTGGGCTCAGAATCGTTTCACCACGGAGGGCTGACTGTAACTCCAGCCCTACTCCTGCAGTCCTGACACAAGGAAGACTCGCATTTAATAGAGTGGGAATTTTTGCCAGGTGATAGCCACAGGATCAGGCTTCCTGGGTAGGATAAAAATCTAAAGCAAATTTTTATATTCACGTTTAAATGTTTTAAGTAGGTGAAGTGAAAATTCTTGGCACTCCCAAATGACATCAAAGATTGAGGGAGGAAAAAACCAGAAGATTCTTGGTAGCAATATATTTAGCACCTTTCTTGGAATGTAATTGTTACTGGAAACTTTGGGGGTGTATCCATATGCATTAACCACTCTTGTACAGTAAAGTCTGGTCTCTGAACTCATAAAAGTATTACACAATATTCTAACTACCTCAAGAGGCCTGATAATAATCATAAAATCATAGCGTTCCACAATAATCCTAAAGATAAAGGGAATAATTAATTTGCAGCTGGAAAAAATATGCTACTGCATATGTTACTGCAATTACAATTTCTCTGCATACTGCAGTGATGCTTCTCACATAGCAAGTAAGAACAGAGTTAAAAATATAAAAGTGGCAGGCCCAGGCAAGTAATTGACTCTGCCAAATTTATAGATGCATTTAAATTTTTGATTTAACAATGTTTTTTTCCAAGTATTCATGGGCTATGTGAAAAATGGGGGGTCGAGGGGAAGTTGCAGTGAAAACAAGCAATGCAGGTCAGGATCAGATTGTTTTTCCTATCGTCTTTTAGTAATATTCATCTGCTAGGTCTAATCTTCCTACTGCCACCTGTATGCTAAAACAGTGAAGTTTTAATGAAGAGCATTTAATGATACTATAATGCTTGTAATCAATATTCCTTCTTGAAATGGCACAGTACAGCACTATCAGATTTGAAAAAGAGGGAATTGTGTGAGTGAAAAATCTATAGCCACTGCCCAGTCTGTGTGCTTGTTCTGGAGTGTTGGTAAGCAGTTTTGTTTAAAGGTAGGAGAACAACAGGACAGTCCATCAAAATCCCCTATACATTCCTCTTGGCAAACATTTTACCACCACCACCATATTTAGAGAAGACATACATCAATTCAAAACCAGACTGTAGAGCCATTTCTAAGCTAGACATGAAGAAAATACAAATGACATGAACTAACTAATGAAAATGACATGAGCCCTACAGATTTTTAAATTATTTATTCTTGTTCCCTTTTAAATACTAATGTAGTTTCTAATACCACGAGCAGAAAATACAGACATCAAAACATACAGTTATTACAATATTAAACAAATACCTACTGTATAAAATATTCTGCATTTCAAACTGAAATATTGACTTTTTTTTCAAAAAGTTAAATACAAAAATTATGGCTCAGACCTGCCTACAATTTGCAGGTGACTTAAAATGACTTGAAAAATAAATTAAGATACTATTCACCCAAATGAGTTCCTAGTTGAGTATTCAGATCAAATAGCAACAAGGACAGTAGCTCATATTATCTTTAGGATGTAATTTTTAAAACTCAGCCACAGAATTATAGCAATTTTGACAGCACAAGGAATATAATTATGGTTCATACAGAAGCCTTTCTGTCTACCAACTTCACATGTATCTATTAAGTTATAATAAGGTAAAAAGGTACTTGCTGAAGGAAAAAATTATTTTAATTTTTGTTGTTCCATACACAATATTACTATTCAGCTCTCAATAGTTTCAGAATGATTTTCTTTTACCTTATCTCCTTCGGAGTACATTTACCACTGACCATCAGATTTTTCTAAGTGCTGCCACTGTCTGCCTCGGGACATGAGGGGTGCTCCTTATTTTAACAATTAAGCCCCAACTACATAAAAAAAGCACGTAAAACATTAATGGACTAAAAAAATATTCTAGCCTGTCACAACCAATAAATATCCATGTCTGAATGTTTTTAAAGGAAGTTAATGTTAAATCTAGGTACTTTATTCGAGCCATAAACATACCCAATACAGTGCAATTCAAGTAGAAAGGAAACAGCCCGAATTCTTCCCTCTCTCCTACAAAGCAATCCCTACCAACTTCCGGGAAACTTCGGACTTCAGGAAAATCAGACCAATGTTACATGAGCACATCAAATTTTATGGAAATAAAACATTTAAACTCCTTGTAAGGTTCTACACTCATTTCTTTTATATATGTATATATTTATATATATACATGGGTGGGTGTGTATACACATCTATTTTAGACATCTGCATACATCTGACTTCTTCAAAAATCTTAAATATTGATCACGTATTGTGTGTTAACCATGAAGTGCTAAGCTACCCACAGCCAACAACAATAACAAAGCTATTCTCAGAAAAGATTTTTCTTAGGCTCTTGTAATATTTGCAGAAACAGTTCTGTATTATTAATATTTATAACTAAAAATTATTCCACTAGCAGATTTGTGTGAAAAATACAGACATACTTAATATTTGGTACAAGTCTTCAGAATAAATATAATTAATGAATATGGTATAGTATCAGTTATTTTACATAAACATTCAATTTTTGAGATTATGATACGCTTTTTTTTTAAGAGGCTGTGCTAGCAAATAGGTTTTAAGAACTTACCAAATATACAAAATATACTTATCATGAAAATTATATGCTTGAAGGAATATAGTCCTGATTTAAATGTGGATGATATGACAAAATATTTGCTTTGAGGAGGGGAGGGACAGAATTAGAAAAGCAAACTCATTCTGTCTGAAATATTTAAACAATTTAGTGAACTTCCTACTCTAAATCCTACTCACGATATTCAATATGAAAACAAGTCAATATAGCTTGATAATAAAACCAGAGGTAGCGCTGTAACTGGTAGCCTTGGGTGCAAAGGAGTAAGTTGCTTAAATACAGAACATGGGACAGGTTCTCAGTTGGTGGTCCACTGGTTTAGCTGTTTTCAGTGGATCTATGACAGTTTAAACCAGTTGAAGGGCTATCCCACCATTTTGTTGTTCAGACAATTCAATATGATCCCTGCTGCAGGGAGAAAAGGAGGGCAAGATTTTTAATAAAATGAATACCACCACCTGATTTTGTGTTTTCTTTATTTTTAAAATAGGCAGAGCTCTGAAAGTCAACAATAATATCACATTGTAGATGTGGGACTGAAGTCAATAAGACACAGTAAATTCAGTTATGGGAAACAGCTTTGAATGGTTTTAATTATATTTTCCTAGAAAGGCTTATAGAATGTTATTGATATTTGTCCTGGATAGTTCTGTTTTCTATTACAAAGTACATAATATCAATACAGCACCATATATGTCTGCATTCAGCAGTCCTTAACCCTTCGCAGGCCCCAAATGAAAGGAGAAGCAGGTGGATACATTTATTTTTTTTAATCTGAGAAAAGCAGATGCCATCAAACCTGTCACCTGTCATAAAGCATTAAACCTCAGTTGAAGTAAAGAAGTAATGAGGTCTGAAACACCATCACATTCTAGCATGAGCAGACTATTCATTTTGTGTACGGTATTTGTATGTTAACTGCATTAGACATCTTTTATTTTACAGTTGCCTCATTCTTTCTCTCTCCTAAAGCCGTCTCATGCGCCTGGCCTCCCCTGGAAGCCTCTGCTGCCTGTCACTTTCCAATCTGCACATTCCAGCTGATTGAATCCTTTATTAAATTAGATACCCCCATACTGGGGGGGGGGGGGAGGGGGGGGAGGGGGGTAAAAAAGAAAGGGGGGGGGGGGGGGCTGGGGAAGCCATACAGTATGAACAAAGGAATCCAGTTTCTCAGAACTATAAATTTCAAATCCATCTGGCCTGGGAGGGGGACAATAAAAATATACAGAAAGTGATTAAGAGGTACTCCACGATACCCACTGCAGCTAGTTACCGCAGGTCCTGTGGGTCCATCCACCCTGTGCATTCATACCACAGCTGAGCAGCTCCAGGAGATGCATAAATGAATATCATTGCCTCCAGTGAACGTAAGGGAAAGCAGACCAGCAGTCACTTGCCCAAGGCCACGCTTTAAATCAGCGCAAGAACTGGGAATAAAATTCCCAAATCATTCTGCTTTCCTGGTTCAGGCGCCATTCAGTAGATTGCAGCACAGAAAACCAAACAAGCACACAGACGAAATTAACAGTTTGGTGTAAAGGGAAAATTATTTCAAGATAGGAGCATTGTGACAAGGCTAACAGCAGCCGAACAACATGCATTCGGGCTCAATCAGAGCACCTACCTGAAATGGGAGTGCTGATAAGCCTCAAAGAAAAGTGGGTAATTTTAGGAGGCCTGGGCATTATCAGCACACCAGTTCAGGAAAAAAAGCAGGATTTTTACACGCTGCGGCCACCAGTAACCACCCTACTACTTGCAGTATATATACTGTATATATACTTGTAGATATATATACACATCCACGTAGACACGGAAGACAGCTCTCCACACCGATTCAGTAAGGTTAGAAGTGAAAAGGAGCTGCACAGCACTTGACGTGACGACAGAAACGAGCAGAGACAGCAAGGTTCAGATGCATGCCCCAGTCAGACATCGGTAGGATACAGAAAATCAGAGCTACAAGTTTGACAGCAAATATAGGTTAGAAGTACACGAGAGTGACTGGTGGAATAGGCCAGGGGAGTTGTTTCAACACTCTGGCATGCTGCTCAGAATGATCTTTAAAATCCATTAAAAAGACAATATACAGTGAGAGTGAAAAGGCAGCAAATGTAAAAGATTAAAGAAAACAACCTCCTGCCCAGTTAACGCTCTGCTGGGCTGTGTCCTGCACCGACAGAGCATCAAACTGAAACCAAGGGGGCACCAACACACACAGGAATTTTTCTTCCCGTTTTCTTCTTTGTTTTAAATACCAAAACAAGCTTTCTTGTGCTCCACAACTTAAATGCAACCGTTAACTCTAAGAAGGCAAGGAAGGAAATTTTTCATGGGAGTTTTATTCGTAACTCAGTAATATGGGGATTCTTTCATGTTTCTCAAGAAGCTCTAAAACTAACCAGCCCGATATTATTTGGATGGATGGCACATCTGGGAGTGGTTTGAAGAAGCCATCTACTGAAAATGTAAGCAAAAGGCTCGAGGAGGAAGTCTTTGGAGAGACCGTATACAGCGATTATAAGGGTAGGGAGTAAATTCAGCAATCGTAAAGGGGGAAGGGAGCTCACTGCCCTCAAACTATGACAGGATCAGTCTTTGGAAGCATAAGACATACGGCATTTGGGTAAGTGCATCGGATCAGGCCAAAACGTAAAACAAAACGTCGATGAGACCACATGGGAGGTTCACAGACGACTCGACAACAGCACATCAGGAGACGGTTTGCGACCTGCGAGACGGGCCGTGAAAAGGCACAGTTAAGCCTGGGTGAGTGAACCAAGAATTACAAATGCACGAGAGCTACCAAACTGTCCTTTAAAGAATAAAAATCCTGCTCGCCACCACAAATAAATGGAGATCGGCACACCAAGGGAGGCACGAATTGAACAGGCCATCCGAGCAGCGAGGCTGCAGCCCGAAGCGGGAGCTAACGGGCTGGTCTCCAGGCCGTGGTGTCCACATCCCACCCTCACCTTCGCTCGTGACCCAGCACCGACAGCTCTTTCTCCACAGGAACAACATTCTTGGCTGTTTTGCCTAAATGCCCAGCTCCTGGCATCATTTTGCCAAACCCGCTGCTCTTGGTTTTTGTGAAGAAAAACCCCCTACATTCTTCATGATGAAGCAGGGGGGGGAAGACTTGAAAATGTTAACCCTCGAGAGTCAGAAACGAAAGCCACGCGTTGCCCCCTTCGCCACGCCAGCGGCTGGGGGTGGCACGCTCCAGCCACCCCCCGAGACACCCCGGGCGGAGAGGCAAGTGGTCTCATGCACAGCCTCAGGGGACAGCAGATTTCTGGGATCGTGGTTTGGCATCCAGACAGAGTTTAGTCACGGTCCAGATCGAGACCAGAGTCCCTCATTTAAATATCTCTTCTGCAGGCACAACTGTCATGTAAACAATCATCTAAAACCCACTTTCTTTGGTAACATTTTTAGGAGGAGAACAATAAGACGGCATGTGTCACTGCAGCCCATCTCAGCCACCCACGAGAGCGGAGTAGACAGTTACATTAACTTTTTTACATCATTTTTTGCTGTTGAGTTAAAAGGGGAAATTCCTTTTCCAAACAATTTTTATGGGTAGTCAGTGTGTCCTGGAGAAAGATTAAGATCCACATAGAGTAAATTACAGAATAGTTTGGGAAGTTCAAGTGCCATAAATCACTCGGACTAGAAATTCTGAAAAAATAGTGTAAAGCAGCAGTGACACTTGCTGATAGAGCAAACTGAACTTTAAAAGAGTAACTATTCCTGAAAAGTCAATTATGCAGTGCCATTTTAAAAAGTAGTCAAGTTAAGGCAGAACATGACAATTAACACACCAGACGTTACCAGCAGCAAACCTTATCTCAGTCCCAGGGGAGCAGGGCAAGACAAAAACATTAGGTTATGTGTAATAGCATACAGTCAAATCAAAACAGGTTGAGTAAAGGAAAATTGAGGTTTACGCAGCTACTGAAACCATGAGCTCAGTCAAATGACAACGTATACTTTAGACCAGTTTCCTCTTCTCTTCCAAATGCAATACAAGGCGCTGATCACAATCTACTGAAACCCTAAAAAAGCTGTGCTGTAGTTAACAAAGATGTCTCCCATGGTAAGTTATGAATACCTGGCACTTCCAGGCTTCACCCCTGGTGTAAAACTCCCCTCCAGCAGCAAGAAGTGCCTTGCAAGAAAAGTTCAAATCTCTGGAAAGTGCATCCTCTGAAACATCATGCTATGGGCCCCCTGGGCCCTACGGATCTTCAGTATTACACCAGTCAGCTGTATCTTCTTTTATGAGTTTTAAACATGAACTACTGTAAAAGCTTCAGGGCCTAAGAGTAAAGCACCTATGCAAGATCCAGGCTTTCAAGTTTGTTATTTATTTAATTAATTAATTATGCGCTTCTTAATAAAAAAGGTATCATTGCTAGCCTTTAAGAAGCTTGGGAGCTTTGTCCCTCTTAACAAGAGTTCTCTGACTAGTCCCAGTGCCTGGTGGGAATATGAGGTGTTTCTACTCTGAGATGTTACCTAACACTAACTCAGTTTGAAGTTCAGATTTCCCCTGCGTATTCCTTAGGGCAGGTCACAGAGTAGACCCAAAAATCTAGCACCTTCACCTTGAGATGTATATAATAAAAGTCAGCAGGTGATGCAGTGTCTTCTACTCCATAGGCAAGGTTATTTACAGCAATTTAAATAACTTAGTAGCAAATTAAATTATTTTTCATGTCACCATCTAAAGGTCCTACTACATATTTTTCTTTACAGATTACAATCCAACTGTTCAACCACAGTAAGAACAAAACCCAAAAAACATACCGTGGAAAGACAAAGGAGTGACAAAAAGACAGCCTTGCCTAGTTTCCAGAAGTTTGTTGGTTTACCAACAACTTTGATAAAAAATATATTCTACCTGTAGTTCATGTGTCTCGTGGTCCACCAGAAAACGAGAACTACTAAGAAACATGATGAGAAAACACAGAATGGACAGGACTTCATACATCAATCTTTCCTGATATTAGAAGAGTTGATTTGTGTTCAGAACACCACCAAAAAAAAAACCAAACCAAAATTTGAATCTTCAACTTGTAGCAGAAAGAGTTATGACTGGCTTTATCTCCAAACAGGAATGATCCTTTAAAGTTCCACTTGAAGACTTCGTAATGAAACTAGACCAATTACTAGGCTTTGAAGATTAATTGAAACTCTACAAAACAGCTGTAGACAAAAAGCAAATTTCAGCTTTTCCTTTGGCTTTAGTCACGAAGAAAACTACCCTGAAATTAAGTTCTGGTGTATTTTACAGTATAACTGTAACACACGTACTTTCTTTACTGGGGCAAAGCTCCAGTTGCTACGTACTGCTTGTTCAAAGTGCAAGACACTTTTCTGAGAAGACTCAGCTCAGCTGGGTGCTGCCTAGAGCATAACACACCCAACTTGTACGGAGAGAAAAAAAGTAAGTGATATAAAACAATTCTAAAGACAAGACATTTAGCTTTCTTCTGTACTAAATATAATTCAGTCATGCAGATTTCCCCATGAGATAACACCAAGAACAGCAACAGATTCAGCTGGTTTTCCTCCCAAGGCCAAAGGTTCACCAGCCAGCCTGGGTACACCACAAGGTAAGAGAATCGCAGTCTGCTAGAAGCACCAATTCTCTTGAACAACCTCTTGTCAGCTACTGAAACACATGCATTTCCCGTAGGAAATAAACAACTTAGGTATGTATGTATATTCTGAATTCAGGCTACCAAAACAGGGTGACCCACTCAAAGCTGAGAACAGCTCTCAACAGTTTCTCATAACCTGTAGGCAAAAACAAGCGTAGAATTGGTTGTCATGCTGTCAAATAGCTACATCCTTTTTGGCACTCCTAAAGCACCAACCACCTTTGTGTGCAGATGCCAATACTTATTTTATAAACCTGGAATGGTGGGGGAAGATTATCTAACAGCACATTTCCCGTATCTTGATCCTAAATCATACCTTGTTTTGAGTGATTGCCTTCTGCCTCTACATCTGAGGTAATTCATTTCAGTGTTCCAGACATGGCATATGCACTTTCTTCAGGTATGTGTTGTATTATCACTTTGCATGAAAATAATGATGACTGTGGTGTTAAAAGACAGAACTTTGATTAGCTACCTCCAGTCAAATAAAAAAAATGAAACTGAGTACTAAAATCTATGCCTAAAAAGGCAGTCACTGAAAACCCTGGGATTAAATGCTCACTCTCAGTTTATCCTTTCCTAGACCACTCTCCTGACTGGCTTTCCTACCTGGGAAGGCAGGACTACATCAGAGGACTACACGTGGGGGAACCAACAAAATGACTGCGTATGATGATCAAGGAAAAAAGAGAGAGGCTTGAGGGTCAAGGGGTTCAAAAAATGTAAGGACAGGGGGCCAAAGGGGAGCCTCAAACAAGGCATCCCTGACACCATTTCCCAAAGACACATAAGAAACCAGCAGATGCCATCTGGCATCTCTCTGTCTGGAGACAGGACAGCAAAAGGGAGTGGAAAGAGGTCCTACCCCACTGTTGGGATTCCCCCAGTCAAGCTTCCTTCTTATTGTCCTGTGGGTGTCCAGCTTGACGGAGCCTGGCAAAGGTTAATGGTGAGTTCCTTGATGCGGTGGGTATGTTGAGCAAGACAGACCCAGCATGGCTGTCCTTTCATCATCTCCCACTGGCTATATTATGGAAATGCTGAACAAAACCTCAGGCATCTCTCCTTTTACAGCTAAGACTTCATGGGTAAGGAAGTTTTCTGAGCAACTGCAAGACTACTATAGGAGAAAGAACATTACTAATAACATAATGGATCCGACAGGTGGGAAAAAAAAAAAAAAACATCAAAGTCTATATGACCCTACAGCTCAAAGGCAAGGCAAAGAACACTGGTAAGTTTGTAATGTAGGCTATGCAAGGACAGGATAGAATTATGATTAAGTCTTGAGAAAGCCTCTTTTTCAAAACAAAGGTGAGGAAATCTATAAAACTTAGCATGAGTAGTAAGCCCATCAGCTGTGGTCAGGAATCAGTGGGTGTCTGCTACACAGCTGCAATGATTTAAGGACAAAGCAGTAATCACAACTGTACATTAGAATTTACATCAGATATATTACATCCTGGAAAAGATAAAGGACCATGATGGCAAGCATGAATGTTACCACTGCAAAAGAAAGACAAACAGCTTTTGTAGAAGGAGGATACTTCAGGGTCATTTTGGTGTTGACAATTTTTAACACAAGGAAGAAACGATATCCAAAAACCCAAATGCGATATCCAATTTCAGTGTCATGCAGAAAATAAGCATGTAGGTAACTCACAGCAGTTCCCTATGGTGAGGCAAAGCAGTCAATTCTTCATACTTTATATATTCTATGTGCCAACGACTTTTTTTTTTAACCTTGTGATACCATTGGACTCAGAAGCTGATAAGAAAGGACATGAAATAATAACGTGCCCACTCCAAATATCCTGACAAAGGCAGAACATGCAATCCTAGAGAAAGGTCCGAGTAATAACTTTGTGTTTAGATCTTTAAAGAGGATGCAAAATGTTCAGTTTGTTCACAGAAGTGCTATTAAACTCTTCTCTGGTATGTATGACCAATGTGCTCTGTGTCCCAGAATTAAACCACCTATATAAAGTTAATTGATCTGTGAAAAGGTTATGCATATGGAAATAGTAAACTGAGAAGGAAGAAGCTATCCAGAATAGGGAAAAGGCTCAAAAGTTGTGGCTCAGACATGACTGGAACCAGATAAGGAGAAAGAGAGCCATTTAGAATTGGGTGTACATGGAAAGCGTAAAGGATCATAAGTGGCTTTCCAGGGGATTTTATACCCTGCTCCTGTATTAGCTTTCTCAATAAACCAAAGGACTTGACCTATTCCGAGAGTAACTCTTCATTAATAATATGACAAAATAAATGCTTTTCTTGATTCACAAGATTAAATTAGCAGTCTGAGTAACTACATGGTGGTAGCTCTATGGGAGGAAAAAGGGCTACAGCAATGACTTGTACAGCCAATAGGAACTGAGCAATAAAAAAGGCAAAAAGCCACACTTACAGCATAGAACAGGAGAAAAGGACTTTGTTTATCAGTGCAAACCCTAGAGGTGTACAAATGTTAGCTGGTGCCAAATCACATGGCTAATTAACGCCTGGCAGTACAGAATCTCTTACCACCTCCCTCTCCCCACCAGGAATAGGCATGCATTGGGACTGTGTGCCCGCTTTGATGCTCCAGGATTAACAGTTATTAGATCCCCAGTTCCAGGACTTCTGGTACTCTCCAGCCTCGTGTGGAAAGAGTTCATAATTACCTCATAGGCAGTAATGCAAGACAGTGATGAAGTCTGAAGAGCTCCAGACTTGTCTGGATACGTATATCTCAGACAATGTTGCTGACATGATGACAGTTTCCCAGAATGAACCTACAAGGTAAGGACAGCACATACAAAAAATAGTGTCTGTCTGTACATAAACTGAAGGGTTTGCAATTTTAACTGGACAGCATATTATTTAGTACAAGAAGCACCAATAACGCTGTATCCTGCACAAGTAATTCATAACCCTTCCTCAATTCATAGCAGGAGGAATCATTTGGCATGAAAGCAGTCTCAAGATGTTACATCCTATGTATTTCCTTAATTTAGACCTCTGAAGCTTTATGGACAAAAGTTACCCTATATTTGATAGTATTCAACAAAAGAATGCTGAAGTTGAAAAACCAAGTTGAAGTTCATCTTGGGGGACACTATCAGGAGGGCTAGACACTAACAAGTACGCACAATGTGATGTTTAAGACCAGCGTGAAAGGTTTATGCACAAAAGCAAAAAGCTAGTTCTGCCTTTCCTAACATTTACAGATGATTACAGAAGACTTGCAGAGAATCTCATGGGATTACTGTTGCTATCATTATCAAGATTGTTTTTCTTAAAAAAAAATTGCCAAGTGATTTCAGCACTTACCAAAGAGGTTTTGAATGGGAAGAAGTAGTACATTTGTGCAGGCAGAACAAGAGGAGGAAAACCCAGCACGCTGTGCTCTTAATCAGAATATAATCCTTGTCCACAAAAATACTCAGTGACACAGGACGAATTTTACCAAGTGCACTGGCTACTGAGCAGTGGAAGTGAAAGCTGTTAAATCATAAATTCAAGGCTGTAAATCACAGTTCCCTTCTTATCTGGCTTCATAAAACAAACAGGGAGAAATCTTCTAAACCAGAGCCTGGTATGCCAAGAATTTTTGTAAGAGGGTGCACATACCAAAGGCAAAATGAACACTGCAGTGGACATGTAATCACACTAGGAATGCCTCTGATCAGCGTTAGCCAGGAAAACACCTTGTCATGCAGCAGACTAGAGCATGAAACTCAAGTGAACAGCAGAGTTTACACTCCAATTCTTCCTGATACTAGTCTGAACGGAAAGGCACCACACTACTGAGATTCACTTTTTCTCTAAATGACTTGATGTTTATTCTTTACACTACTGTAGGTGGCAAATTGAAAAACAAAAGAAAAATGCTAACAGAACCCAAACAAGACACATACAACCCTGTAATATCCCCCATGGACTCCCTGTGCATCCTTCAGGGGAACCAGTTGTTCCACACCTACAGATTCTGTCTGTACATTATGGCCCAATCCTGTGGATAATTAAAGTAAATTTAGAGCAAGTAATCTGACTGAGGCCAATGAGCATGCTAACACGCATAGAGTCACACAAACAAATGTTTGCAGGTTGAGTTTGACAATAAAAATACATTAGCTCAGGCCTTTTGACTAGCTATTCCAATTAAATGAACTTTAGCAACACTCGTGTTTCCACTAATTGGGATATGGACACCATGTAAGATGACCGTTGCCTTCTGAAGACTGAGGAGCTCCTTTCAGGCCTTTGTCTTGTGCAAGATACCAGATCAACACAGTGCCACGCCAGCAGCTGGCCAACTTAATTTTATCTAAACATAAGTATGGTAACAGCTTTTTAATAAAACGGTAGATGTTTGTGCTAAACAGGTATTACGCATTTCTTTCTTACCTATATTTTACTCATTGTTCATACTGGAAACTGAAAAATTCCTAACATAGGTAACAACTTTAGAGAGACAAGTGAAGTGTATGTATCTATCCTTTCGATAGGAAAAGGAAGGTCCTGCACTGAGCTGAACAATTTAAAGATACAGTAACACTGCTATATATGAGAACTAGGATAAATGAAATATATAAACAAATAGTGATAAATGAAGACGAGACTCTCATTTACAGGGCCAATTCTCCTCCATTCAGGTGCAAGGCAGAGACACAGGTTTATCATCAACCTCTCTCCCTCAGAACAGATCTGAATTATTTTCATAGAATCATAGAATCATAGAATTGTTCTGGTTGGAAGAGACCTCCAAGATCATCGGGTCCAACCATTAACCTATCACTACCAAGTCCCCCACTAAATCATATCCCTTAGGGCCTCATCTAAACGCCTTTTGAATACCCCCAGAGATGGGGACTCCACCACCTCCCTGGGCAGCCTGTTCCAATGCCCGACAACCCTTTCGGTAAAGAAATTTTTACGAATGTCCAATCTAAACCTCCCCTGGCGCAACTTGAGGCCATTTCCTCTTGTTCTGTTGTCTGTTACTAGGGAGAAGAGACCGACCCCCATCTCTCTACAACCTCCTTTCAGGTAGTTGTAGAGAGCAATAAGGTCTCCCCTCAGCCTCCTTTTCTCCAGGCTAAACATCCCCAGTTCCCTCAGCCGCTCCTCATAGGACTTGTGTTCCAGACCCTTCACCAGCCTCGTTGCCCGTCTCTGGACATGCTCCAGCACCTCAATGTCTTTCTTGTAGTGAGGGGCCCAAAACTGAACACAGTACTCAAGGTGCGGCCTCACCAGGGCCGAGTACAGGGGGACAATCACCTCCCTACTCCTGCTGGCCACACTATTTCTGATACAAGCCAGGATGCCGTTGGCCTTCTTGGCCACCTGGGCACACTGCTGGCTCATATTCAGCCGGCCGTCAACCAACACCCCCAGGTCCTTTTCCGCTGGGCAGCTTTCCAGCCACTCCCCCCCAAGCCTGTAGCGTTGCCTGGGGTTGTTGTGACCCAAGTGCAGGACCCGGCACTTGGCCTTGTTGAACCTCATACAATTGGCCTCGGCCCAACCTCATACAATTGGCCTCGGCCCAAAATTTTGCTAAAATCCATGTACAATTTCTGGGGAAAGTTAGGGGCATTAAGGGGATTCACAAAGGCCAGCGCGCCAGCTGAGAAGCTGCCTCGATTAGCCCAGATGAAACAAGGAGAAGAGGAACTCAAGCCCTGTCTTCTCTCTTTCCGGGACTTAGACACCTTTCTTTCAACTACTGGGAAGGACTTCATTCTAGTCAAAATCCAAGATTTGAGCTCTCTCTTGCAGCGACACCTCCACCAAAGATTTGCAAAACACAGCTGAGGGGGCACCGCTCATATAAACTGTAGGTGCGCTTACTAGGGAAGTGTCTAAGACGCCAGGTGACAAGGTGGTATCCTACCTGTTAACGCTGTGGGGTCATAGTAATATTAAACGATTCCACGCAAAGCGCTGCACCTCGCTGCCAGCTGCTGGCGGGGACGCAGCCCCATCTGACAGGTGTGCACCGTGAACGCCCACGGGAGTCGGCCCCGCGGGCGAGATTGCTGGAGGAACGCCTGGCTGCGTGTCCCGACGCCGGCCGCGAGCGAGGCGCCGCGCCGCTCGGCACTGGCGAGAGGCGGGCAGCCTGGGACCTGCCCGGAGCAGGCTTTGAAGTGCCCGGGGAGCTCCGACGGCAAAAGCTGCGGTGCCCAGGGACTTGGCTGCGGGCGCAGCCAGCAGCTCGGTGGGGAGAGATTTAAGGCTTCCCATTTTGGTTCTGGGTGCCTGCAAGAGGAATGCCCCAAGAATCTCGAGTTAATTTCTACTGCAAACAGCCGGCTAGCATTTCTAGCTATAACCTGACATTGCTTTTAAAACGAGCGATTTGTAGGTGAACTTGTCAGATCCACCATGAGCACATGAACCGAGGGGATGAAGAGAGCGTTTTGCAACCTTAACTGCAGCAATCGCTTTTCAAGGATACAAAGATGAAATTAATTTCATGTGGGATGCGGCAGAACTGGATCACAGAGAAATACATGACTTTTTAATTAAACTGAAGAGGAGTAACAATAAAGAACATGTCTTGTCGCTTTGAAAAGCTGAGCAAACAGACCCATCACCTACAGTAAATGAAAACATATTTAAAGAAACACTTTCTTCACATAGAATTACTAGAAGCACTGGTTTTCCTTTTCATTCCAGCTTTCCTTTCTCAACAGTTATTTTGCTGAGGATTCCTATGTCCCTGCTTAAAGGCAGCACCAGCTGCCCGCGGAGAAAGCCTGCCTCCCACCAGAGCCAGCCAGAGACCCCCAAAGCTGGCAAGGGGCTCAGTCAACCCTTTACCTGTGCAAAGTCCTTTCACTCAACCATAGCACATGTTTTATTAGAAAGATCCAAAGACTGAAACGGGCCGTTCGTTAAAGAGCTCAACATATTATAAACTACAAATGAAAGGTAAGACTTTCAAAAGCATCAGCACAGGACTAAAATTGCCTTCTTTAAAGCCAAGGGGAGCTCACCCTGGACCTTGACGGGAAGGGAGTTGGGTGAGCTTGGGTTAGCTATGAGTCCTTTTGAAAATCCCAGGCAAGGTGGTGAAACACTAAGACTAAGAAGGCTGCCAGAAGAAGTGGTGCACTAATGGCAATTTATTCCCCTCGACCCGATGCATTAATGTTTATTTCCTGCACACACAAACTGTATAGTATAAATCAAATCGTCTCCTTCTCTAAATGTAGATTGGAAGAAACACCGAAGCTTCACTTCAGTTCGCAGCAGAGGTGTTTGTCAAAACATGCGTACAACTCCTTGCCAGTACTTCAGTATATGAGGGAACACAAATCTATTCACAGACAAAGCAAGAACAGGAAGAAAATTTAAGAGGAAAATCTGACAGTATACTGGAACAATGGTCGAATGGCTAAAAGAAGCAAGACGACTGTTTTTCTGTTCACATAGACAATTGCCAAATAGATAAAAATTGGCTTTAAAAGTCTTGTATACAAACCCATAAATCTTCTAACAAGATAAACTGCAGCTGCATCACTCTGAGGTAACAACGAGCAATACTTGGGTGCTCTAGTTCTCATTCATATAAACATATATATAAACAAATCTGAGAGGAAAGCTTAGTTGCATACGGCAATGCAGGGAGGGCTTCAAGATAAAATAACCATGCATAATTAACCGTATCCTGGAGGAACTTCCTGACCTTTGCCATACGAGTGGCATTTCCTAGTGAGAAGTAAGTCACATCACTGCTGATATTCTCAGTCGAGAGGCTAAAGGAGTGCAGAGTCTGAACTAGTAACAGCTTTTCAGCTACAGAAATGATTTTTCTTTAAAGCTTGAGACATGCTGCCACGTCAGTGTAAGGAAGACAGCGTAGCACCCATTCCTTCACCAGAGGGAACATTTCAGTCATCAGTGGCAAGACCTTTGTCCTGCTCTGGTCAACAGGAGTTTGGCCTCTGACTTCACTGGAGTCAGACTTCCACTGTGAGACACTAGTTAACATTTTTACTGACTCTGGATGGCTATGCAGCCTCCACAACACATGCAAGCTAAGGTGGGTTTGTTTGCTGCTTGGTCTTTTTTTTTTAAAAAAAAAACAGCATCCATAGACTTAATTTATGAAAGACAATAGATTTTCCCCATGCAATGGGAATACAAAAATTAAACAAACATTTTCAGGTGGAGCTCCAAGG
This sequence comes from Phoenicopterus ruber ruber, assembly GCA_009819775.1. Classification (NCBI taxonomy): domain Eukaryota; kingdom Metazoa; phylum Chordata; class Aves; order Phoenicopteriformes; family Phoenicopteridae; genus Phoenicopterus; species Phoenicopterus ruber. The sequence continues at coordinate 51,519,804 of CM020215.1, read as the reverse complement.
CAATTCTGGAGGTGCTAAAAGACGGGCTGGCCAGCTCTGAAGGAAAATATTAATGAAGAAAAATTTCATGAAAAGAAGTCTACAAAGTCTTAAGTAGGAAGTTCTCTCAGTTACTCTGGAGCATATATTAGTGTATATCTATGGATCACAAGGGCCATTAATTAGTATCAACAGAATGCCTATACTGATGACATAATGCAAAAATAACAACTGCATCTTGCTTTTTCATGTTTACAAATGGCTTTATCAAGCTGCAGCATCAGGTCCTTACAAGAAAGTTTCCAGTCTTTTCTAGAAAACAATTATTATTGTCTGTACAAAGCTTTTTCAATGGTTCTCTTGCCACATCCTGAGACAAGACTAACAGTGGGAAGCTGGCAACAATTAACAAAAGATCTCAAGGATCATAGAGGACTGCAACTATGCATGTTTTTGGAAATACAAGACACAGGCATGATTTTATCATACTGTGATGCAAGTTGAGGAGGAAAATGGACAGAGAATTAAGATATTTTGTCTAATGGAAAACTACAGGTAGTGAACTCTGTAAGCCATTTAGAATGGACATACCCCAACATGAGAAACAGTACTATAAACTCTGGGAAATAGAGATACTTAAATAATCAAAGAAAAAAAAAAGCATTTATTTGCATGCAGCAGCATGCCTGATATGATGCACATCTACATATCTATGTATGTATGAACACAGAATTTTGGGAAGAAAGGATTCCAAGACTGCAGGTTTTTATGGACAAAACCACCTTGCCCACTGGCCAGAAAAGGCTATGTCTATATTAGCAAGCAGTACAGAGCAATAGGAGAGGACCTATAGACTGATACAGATCATGCTGAGGATCTGGCGTTCAGACTATACACAGCTGTAAGGTTTCACTTCTAACTGGCTCTAGTCTGGTCCTGTGGACTCTCTGAACACCCAGAGTACATTTTACTGTTTAGGTTCACATGAAAGAAATCTAATTCAAACACTCCAATTCACTTAAAAAGCACATTCCTAACCTGAACTAGAAGTCACGCATACATATCCAAAGTGTCCTATGTCAGCACCAGTTATATTTGGATTAAAATCCCCCATACTAATTACACAGAGTGTGATGCCAAGCTTACATAATCACAGAAAAAAATAGGTTGGGAGGGTCCTTTGGAGATCATCTAGTCCCACCTCCTGCTCAAAGTAAGGCCAGCTTCAAAGTCTGATCAGGTTGCTCTTCTACTGTTGAGTGTTGACTGTCTCCAAGGATGAAGATTCCACAGCCTCTTTGGGCAACCCTACTTGGGCCACAACTTCTAGTGGCCAGTGCTTAACCTGTCTTGTGAAATTTTTTTCCTTATATCCAATTAGAATTTCCCTTGCTACAACTTGTGGCTGCTACTTCTTTTCCTTTTGCTATGCACCTGTAGGAAGAGTCTGACTCCACCTTTCCTGAGTCTACTTGGCCTTCTCTTCTCCGAGAACAAACTCAGTCGTCTCAGCCTTTCCCTGTACTTCAGGTTAAACTAACCACTTTAGTGGTGCTCCACAGAACTCTCTAGTTTGTCAGTCTCTCTCTTGTACTGGTGGCATAAAGCTAGACACAGTATTTTAAATACAGCCTCCTATTACCAAGTACAGGGAAATAATCACTTCCCTCAGCCTGCTGGCTTTGCTCTTGCTGATGCAGTCCTGTGTGTGGTTAGTCTTCATCATTATACTTGCTGTCTATCAAAACACTCAGCTTCTTTTCTGCAGAGTTGCAACTAGCCAGTTAGTGCCCATCTTGTGTTATTTTGTGGGAATTTTGTACGCCAGGTGCAGGACTTTACACTTACTTCTGCTGAACCTCATGAGGTTCTTGCTGGCCCATTCAACCAGCTTGCAGGGATCCCTCTGAGAGGCAGTCCCGCTCTCCTGTGTCAAATGATCCCCAGGGCCTGGAGTCATCCTGCCTTCTTGCTTTAGGCACAGTTCAGAAGATCCCAGAACACAAACTGGCAAATGTGCAAACAAAGTTAATCCACGTACAAACTTCCTAAAGATACAGTCCCTCCCATCATCCAGATCACTGACAAAGAGGTTAAACAGAATTGGTCCCTCTGTCAGCCCTGAGGAACACGACTTGTAACTAGCCTCCACTTAGATGGATACTGAACCACCAACCACCGCCCTTTGAGCCTGGTGGTCCAGGCTTTTTTTCACCCACTGTGCAGTCCACCCATTCAGCCCATACCTTCCCAGCTACCCACAAGAATTGCTATGAGACTGTGCTGAAAGCCTTGCTGAAGTCAAGTAAACAAAATCTACTGCTGTCATCCACAGAGGCAGTCATTTTATCACAGAAGGCAACAATCAAGTTGGCCAAGCTTGATTTACCTGTGGTAAACCCAAGCTGGCTGTTCCCAGTCACTTTATTGCACTTTGTGCATTTGGCTTACCACAGCCTGGCAAACATGACAGCAAACAGCCTCTCAAAGACATAGGCTGGCTCCCTCAGCACTCTCAGACACATCCCATCCAGCTCCGTGGATTTGTGTATGTTCATTCTACTCCGGTAGTTCCTAACTCAATTCTCTTCTACTATAAATAGCATCTCCCTCATCCAAATTCCACTACTAGGCACAGAGACCAGGGCCAACTGACAGTAGACTTTGCATATGAAGACCCAGCCTTTTCCATGCCCTTCATCAGCGGTTGCTTTAGTCTTCCTTCCACTGCCAATATACCTGTAGAAACCTATCTTGTCCTTCACATCCTTGAATGGTTTCAAACTCAGCTGAGTTTCGCCCTTCATACTCTATCCCTAAAAGCCCACAGAATACTTTTATATTGCTCCTGGGTAGCCTGTCCTCACTTCCACATCATAGACAATTCCTTTTTGAATTTGAGCTCAGCTGGGAGTTCCCCTTTCAGCCAAACTGGCCTTCTGCAATGCCTGCTGCTTTTCCTGTAAGTAGGAGTGGACCACGTTTGTGCTTTGAAGAGGTTTTCCTTGATGATCAGTCAGGTCTCCTGCATGCTTTTGTCCTATAGAACTGTCTCCTGCAGTGTCCCATAAACCAGTTTCAGGAACAAGCTAAATTCCAGGATCTTTACTCTGCTACTTGCTTTCCTCTCTTCTTTCCGTGTCTGAAACTTTAGCACTGCATGGTAACTGCAGCCAAGACCAACATTAACAAACAAATCCCTCAACAGTTGTTCCTTGTTTGTGAGCAGCAAAGCCAGTAGAGCACCTCCCTTAGTCTACTCATCTAGGACATTCATCAAGATATTGTCCCTTCTGCATTGCAGAAGTCTCCTGGATTGCCATACTGTGTCACATTCCCAGTAAACAGCAGGGTTGTTAAAGTTTCCTTGAGAACCAGGGCCTGCAATAGAAGCACTCTTTTAAGAAGGCTTCATAGGATCATAGGGAAATTCAGGTGGAAGAGACATCAGGAGGTATCCTGTCCAACCCCCTGTTCAAAGCAGGGTCAGACCATGTTGCTCAGTATTCTATCCAGCTGGGTCTTGAAAGCCTCCAAGGATGAAGACTAGTCAACCTCTCTGGGTCCCCATTCCACTTCTTGACTGCCCTTATGATGAAAAACTCCTTATAGCCAGTCAGAACCTCCCAGTTCAACTAACACCCTTCATCTCTCATCTTCCCACCATGCATTGCTGTGTAGAGCCTACCCCTGCCTTCTCTTGATATCCTCTTTGTACGTATTGAAAAGCTGCTATCAGGTGCCCCTGAAGCCTTCCCTTCTCCAGGCTCTACCTCCTTTTGATCAGGAAGCCTTATAAAAGACACCACCACAATGTCTCTCTTACTGAGCTCCCTTCTGATCCTAACCCATAAGCTCTTGATCAGCCTGTTGCCCAGGCAATAGCAAAGCTCTGTGCATTCAAGACACTCCTTTGAAGAGACTGCAATGGCATCCTTGTCTAAGAACCTGAGGCCATGCTCTACAACACTGCAGTTGCGTGAACCATCCCACTGTCTCTCTGCAAATCCAATGACATCACAGCGCTGCAACTGTGCAGACTTCCACTTCCTCCCAGCACGCCTGCTGGTAAAGATGCTTTTGCCCCACACTGTCGAGGTGATCCCCTCTGTCCCTAGCAGTCCCCATTTCTTGAAAAGGGTCCTGTGGTCATAGCGTCCAAAGTGCTGCCATGACACCAGGTGCACAGACAGGTGTGAATATGTAGGATGCATCCACCCCTGCACAGGTTTTTCCCCTTGAATGGCGGGATGGACAACACTGCTTGGGCTCCATCCCTTCGCATGGGATCACTGAGCCCCGTAGTCATCCTTAATCTGCTGAAGTATTAGTAGTGCCCACGTGAAAGAGTAGCAAAGTCTGATAATTGGCTAGGCCTTGGCAACCTCTGTGACGTCCTGGATCCAGTCCCTGGGGAAGCAGCAAACCTCAGAAGTCATCAGGTCTGGTCAGCAGATGGATGTTTCCATTCCCTGCACCAGGGAGTCTTCAATCCCAATTACCCGTTGCTTCCTCTTAGTGGCACTGGTTCTTAGCCGATCAGCACAGCTGGCCTAGACACCTCTCCTGCCAGAACTCACTCCTCCTCTCCTGTTTCCAGGGACTATACCTTTTATTAAATCTATATTATTATTAGCCTCACATATTTGTGTTACTGAGGATGACACCACGTACGGTTATATCTTTCCATTAACTTACCTGAAAGAAACTGTTTGAGACTGGACAGGAAACACTATAGTTCTCAACAGTGATGCTTAAGATTTAGGCTTCTCCAAGTCAAAAACATAGATGTAAGCAGCATAAACACAGCTGCTTATTAACATGGCAAAAAAGCAACAAAACAAATATTCCTTAAACTGTAAAAAAAAAAGAAAAAGAAAAAGAAAATAAAATCTTACATTCATACACACACTAAAACCAAAATACATACGCAGAACGCTCTGTAGAACCAGGGAAGTTGATTACTTGTCCATGTCATGATGCATGCTGTTAATATTGAGTGTGTGCACAGACCTTTAATGCCAGACTTCACAGATCTCGCTGCGGTCAGGAACAAAGCCAAAGCCGTAAATGTAACACCCGATTTTCAGGGGAGATGGGAATGTGGAAAAGAGTTTGGGAAATTCTCCTACGAGGATGCCTTTGAATCTCTCCAGAGAACCAGAGAACATTTTCTACAGCCTCCAGGCATTGGGATGTGGCACAAGGGCATTCCTTCATCTCCAGGTCAATCCAGTGCAGCCAAGGCTGCTAAGCCCATCCCTTTCCTTCAGACATACATGGGAGGAAACTCCCCCTTCTGTCACTGGGCTATGCCAGAGAGGGGAGGGAAAGAGAAGAAAGAAAAAAATCACTGTCTTCTGTCCACCATTTTAGAGAGAGAAAAGGAATTCATCCGCTGCTCTCCTATTTGACATCCAAATGGAAAATGCAAGAGACCAGGCTGTTTCCTCCCTGCATTAGACGTGAGAGGAAGCAGGATAGGAAGAGGGCAGGAAGCAGCCAACAAAAGGTAAGAAGAGATGCTAAACTTCCCCGTGTCCTAATGCTGTTACATTTGAATCTTAATTCTTAGAAACCTACAACCCAGCTGTGGAAAAATGACTTTGGGAAAGCTGGGGGGGGAAGGAAGGATGGCTTTCCTAGCAAAAGTACATGTTTTGCTTTGTTTTGCATTTGCATGCTTCATCCAAAGTGTTACACAACATGAAGCTTTATATAGCTATACGAAAACACACGCTCCCCACACATCCAGGAAAAAACCCCAACCGCACCAAAATCCGTTCAAATCAAAAAACCTCACCCAAGTCTAACAGGACCCTAATGCAGACTGCTGACTAGGTACCACAACAAGAAAATCATGTATTAGAAAATATTCCTTGCTTAGTTGTGAGACAAAAGCTTTCCCAGGACGATTCTGTGTAACTCCATGCCCCAAACTCACTAACGTTTGCCAGATAGCAACGGCTGCTGCAGGATTCCTTTGGCAAACGCTGTATCTCAGACTTTTCTCTTTCTCAATATGCTGTGATTTCCTGTGGAGTGGAGAAATCATCTACACTGCGAAGAGGTGAAGTACTAACACTTTTAGAAGTAACTAATTTTATAGCAACATATAGTATAGAGAGAAATAAAATACTTGGGCAGAGAAATTCCTGAGCAGAGAGAGATTAGAAAAACATTCTGATAAACAAACGCCGCCGAAGCTTTTATTTTTTTACTCAGTGCAAAAAATATTGGGTAACTGTTTGCTGTTCCTAGAAAGAACGGAATTCTGTTGCCAACAGCTGCAGCTTTTTGTAGGAATTATAATACTATATTGAAGATTTATGTTCCTGACAAAGGCATAAACTTATCCAAACTAGGGCACAAAAAACAGAATAGTCTTTTCCCAATGAAACAGACCCACATTATTTTTGTTAACTCTTACTATGGCAGAAGTTTTGATCTTCAAAACCAGAAACTCCTGCTGCGGTTGATGTTTGTAATGATTCAGTCTTGCAATGCCACTCTGCATAGGGTGAACTGTTTTATCACAGGTTCTTACACAAGCAAGAAACACACCCTATCATGTTGAAATTGATGAACGTCATTACTATTTGCCTCCAAAAGCACATGACTAAATTTTCCTCTTTACACTTTGGGGTTTTACAATGATGCTTTCCCTACCTTAAGAAAAGGTTTCCCCAGAGCTGTGGCCATCTGACAGATCCGTACAAGAGCGGAGAAAAGTGACCCTAAGCAAAAAGCTGTCCTGTGCATAAAGTAAACAAGCAAGGGGAAGGAATCTTGGGTCTCTCTGCTGCAATGAGACAGATGCAAGTGGCCCTACCTGCCTGCACGTCATTCTCCTGATTCTCGTGGCAAAACTATTCCTCGTGCTCTGCAGGATTAGGATCTTCTGTGTTCCTTGGAACTACAGCAGATAACAGTATACAGATTATTTTTAAGTCAAACTGATGTTCAGCAATAAAACTCAGGATATCACAGGTTTTAAAGCTCATTTATTTGCAAGCAGCCAAATAGCATACTCTGGGTTGAATCCTGGGCCAATTTACAGTTACACGCTACGCTGCTCCATGAACATTACACCGAGTTACACAACTTGGGAATCAATAAATCCATTGCCTTGGAAGAATTTGCCCAAAGGTCCCGATGAGTCAGTGGCAGTGTCTTGTTTAGGTCTCAGACTTTGGCTTCCATATCGTAGCTGCTCAGTCCACCAGATCATATTTACACTACATCACCAAAAAATGTTTTTATTTCTGTCCTTCTGAAATTTCTGTTTGTTTGGTTCGGTTGGTTTGTTGTTTTGGGTTTTTTTTACTGGGGGAAGAAAATAAATTAAAAGCTTCTTAACAATTACAGTTGTGATTTTCTTGTTTTTTTAACTGGGAACCAACAAACTATATTTCTCAGCTGTAGAAAGCCTGATCTCTTTGAACAAAATGCACAATAATCCAAAGGCCTACACAGAAAAATCACTGTGCATGTGCCACAGTTTTTACGTTCAGAGAGAGAAAACCTAATAGTCTACTTTTACTGACTTTAAAAATCCTATGTGTAGTCAGTGAGAAGTGAAAGACTATAAAATAAAACCTTCCTTCACGGAACAATTTGCCACCAGTCCTCAGTTCTGCAAAAGATCTGCAAAAACTGACGATATTTTGCTTGAGTAAACAGAATTTTAATTGAGCATAAACAAGTGAACAGCAGGCATGCAATTTCCATAAGTATGCATGATTCAAAGGGAAAAAAGATTTAAAAATCTGGGGCCATAAAACCAACTTCAATTTTAAAAGTTTTAGGGTCTAAAAAAAGGTAGTGTGTATGTGGCTGGCTTTTTTCACTACAAATGGATTCTTTAAAAGAAATTGCCACTGACAAATCATCATTTATAAGAACTGTTTCCAATAAGGCAGAAGTTAAGTTATCTAGCATGGCACTAAAGAACACATTTAATTTTAAGTATGCTTATAGTTTTATTAGAGCCAATGGCTTTTTCCATGCTTAAGGCCAAGCATATGCTCAAGTACTCTGCCGAGACAAAAGCTTACAAGTTTGTTGTTTAGAATGCAAAGCAAGGCTTTTTATCCCCAACCACATTTTCTTGCATGTAATCAGCACTGATGATGCCGCCATAGTTTCCAATTCATTCCAGGGTGCACTCAGCATTTATTAGGGCACAGATGGTGCTCTCTTTCTTTGGCTTCTAAAGAACATGCCGAAATATTAAAACAAACTTGGCTATCTGCCTCTTATCCTGTTCTTACACTCTGTATTGCCACAGTAAAAATAACAGTAACCTTTGATCTAATCTGGAAGCCTTTTCTAACTTACACATAAAATTTGGCAATAGGCTTATCAAGTACAGTCAGCCCACTCGAAACCGGAGAACCTGATATGCATAAATTCAGCACGTTAGTCACAAGCGATCAAGAACGGAAACAAGCAATCTAGAAAACAATCAAAAGAACAAAAATCAGAAACAATTCTTCTAGTAACAAACTACGCGATCCTGACTGTACTCGATGGCTGTGTGTGTGTTTCTGAAACTGTAAGGATTATTCAACAGTTTAACCAGCAATTAGCAAACAAACAGGCTGATTTGTAAGGCAAATAAAGAGCATTAGCATGACAGGATTTGTCATAACAGCGAGCGAGGTCTTTTCCAACACAGTCAATGCCTCAAGTTTGCATTGTGCTGAGAATTTGCAGTGTTTTCCCCCATGGGTGGCACCGGACATTTATTTCCCAAATTCTGAAAATTATTTACCCATTTCCGAGTAAGCATAAAGCAACCTCCACAGATACTCGACAGAAGACAAGCTGTCACGATATTCCATTGAAAATGTCCTAATTTAAGATAATGTCAGATTTGTCCAGCAGATCTTGACAAAATGTTCTTGAACGTGCAGCTAACTGGGACGCAGGTGCACATGACGGTCAACGGGTCATAGTCACCCATCTTCACAGGCTTTCAGTCTCACGCAAAGCACACTGACACTGGAAAAATCACACGTCATGTGCATGAAAATACATATGACCAAACTCAAATGGCGGGGGGTGGGGAGAGGAGGGCTTGGAGGAAGGTTAATCAGACTGCTCAGAAATGACGTTCCCAAGTGAGGACTATCACTATCTCGCTGGTAACATGAGGTTAGCAGCCAGTGCACGCTGCCAGAATCTAGGGCAAGAAACGTGCATTTTAAGCAGTTGTCTTGACTTCAAAACAGCTCAAAAACTGCATGCACGCATTGGTAAAGAAATCACTTCTGAACAAACATCAAGTCCAGAAAACTAGTTTTAGAAGTACATTTAAATGTCAGAAAGCCAAAGACTTGACTAAATAAGATTATGTAACACCCACTAAATCGGTTAGCTCCTAAATTTGTTTTAAAACTAAGCAATGGCTAGTAATTTTGGAAGCAATGATCCTAGATATTTGCACTCCAGTAAACATAACAAACTAAATAAATCTAAATTAGCATATGCTACTAAATCATAATGACATTAAAATCATAATAAAAGTAAGTAAATAAAAATTCTGTCAATATGAACAATCCAGAAACAAACCACTGTAAAACATACATAAACCAAACAATAATCAGGTACGGATGGTGAAGAGACTGTTCTGCAGCTAGTCAAAACTACTGTTTATAGTCCCTTCCCTTTGAAGTAATAGAGTCTGGGTCCTCCTACATCCCAGCCTCTCCCAAGGCAGCCTCTCCTGCTGCCTCCTGGTCTCCTGAAACTCAGCCCTGCTCACTCCCCAAACTTTGCAATACTTCCTGGCATTTGGCTGGCTTCCAGGAAATTCAGGCTGTGCCCTTTTGTTGGTATCATGCTCCATATCTACACGACGCATAACTTGAAATTACTGGTACATTCAAAATATCAGCAACAACAATCCTGGCCTTACCTGCAGGATCTTGTACTGTCATTTCCTTACGCTTCACCATCAGCTTGTCTTTAACCCATGGGAACTCCTGTAAGGAATCCAAGAATGCATCAAAAGCCTTGGGTCCTCTGGTGGGGAGAATATCAAGGAGCATCATGGTTTTCCTCTGACTGGTGGTTTGGGATTTTATTTCTTGAACATGACTGTCCGTGAGAATCCCTTCTTGGTAGAGATATTGAATAACAACTCCATCCACCAGCACCTCTGTGCAGAGCTCCAGGCGCAGGGAGCGTAAAAGCTGCTTGTCTCTGGCATCCATCTGGCAACGTAGACTGTGAGAAAAGTAGTAGGGAAATGCGTGAAGATTAAAATACTTCAAAACCTTTAACATCCACAAGTGATGTTTGATACCTGGCAACCTTTAGAAAGAATGCCAAACTCAGAATCACTAACCTAGGAAAACTACTAACGATCCCCACCATCTTCTTTCTGCTCAGATTTCACTGTCTCGTGAGCTAAAATGCAGCCATTTCTGGGAAATATTAGACAGGAAGAGAACCTTTGGCATTGTGACGACCAGTCCTTTGCTGGAATAAAAACCATGCCAAATAATCCCGCTCACTAAGTGGTCAAGGTCCATACTAAAGGCAGCTAGAGCGTTAGTTAGAGAGATGTCACACCTGACCTCTCTTACTGATGTCTCTGATGCTATTGCTGTTGCAGTAGTGCAAAAGCAGCAGGAGGACTGGTAGGTGCACCACAGCCAGGCAGCAGTGGCAGGGACAGAGTCAGCAGGTAGCTTTGGCCTACGTGACGCATTTTAATTTTAGGAAGGGTAGAAATGTACTTTACGCACCAGGTCATTCTCCTCCCTGACTCATCCTGGAAGGCTGCTCTGGAACTCGACTGATCTGATGATAAAAAACTTTCTTCGAATTTCCATCTCAAATTTATCCACCCTCTATTTATAGGCATTTGTTCTGCCAAAACTGTTCTTTAGCTTAAGTAGCTCTTCTTCCTCCCTGGTATTTACCCTTCTAATGTGTTCACAGGAAGCAATCGGATGCCCTCTGCCAGCTTCCATTTCACTTGACTAAAACTCTGACTAGACAAAAGCTGGAAAAGATGCATTTTATAGCCACTCTACAGAAGAGGAATCAAGATCCACAGAGACAAAGCAACTCATCCAAGATCATACTGGGAGTTCGTGCCAGACCTATGAACCAAATCAAGATGTCTAGTCTAGCCCTTAATAACAAACATATCGCTAGGCCCATTAATGGCACTTGAAAAGGAAAATGACAGAGTAATACAATTAAATACTTTCTCATGACTAAATAATGAAGTCAAAAAACTGCAGCAGGTGTCGAGTGCGATTACCAAGAGATTTTCTGATAATTAAACTAGAAGCTGCTGTTCTAACAGCTGGACCTTGCAGAAACTGTACTTCATTCAGCTTGAGGATATAAGGAGAGGCAGAGATTTTCAAAGCTTTTGTAAGAAACCCGCTAGTCTTTGTATCATCAGAGGTGCCTACTGACTCCCAAGGCCCCAGTAAAGGTTGGTCAGTTGACCTGGTTGTTAAAATCTAGGGCAGGCAACCAATAGAACATATAGGCACGTAAATGGCATCTTGGGCAGAATGCAAGAGCCTAGGGCCACAAGAGAGACTGCAAAACCCTGTCTGTGACATCCTCCGATAAAGCCACTTTCTGAAAAAACTTTCCTCGAGTGCTAAAAGCATTGCTGGACACCACCTTCCCAGGAGGACTCCATCTTTCCTGGGTTACCCACTATGTTTCTCATATACTGAAGTGAATTTTGAGGCGCCTACCTTCTGTCTACGGGTCATTTGGGAATCAAACAACAGCTATCCTGGCACACGTCCTTGAAAATGCTAGTTTGCTAAGCATGGCTCAAACATCAAACTCCATCATGGAGTGAGATGATAGTGCAAGCAAGGAGATGAAAAAAAGTGTAGGCAAGAAAGAGAACTGGATGTCCCCATTTGATGTTAGGATGTTCATTTTGGACAGGTGAAGCTGAAGATTCTGATCTCTAACAGGTACTGCCTTTACACTACTGGGAGCAATCACTGGACTAAAGCAAAACCAGATAAAATTCAGGCAGCAGATGCCTCCCATTTCTCCCTTCCAGGATTCCCTGACCACCCCTGAGCTCATGAAGCACTTGCAGAGTTCAAGACAGGCACCCAGCCGCATTCCCCTGAGGGCAATATCTCAACCCAGGCAGAAAACTGTTTCAGGTGCTACAAACATTCTGCACAGGCCACCGAAGAGTCTCAGTCCAGGAGCCTCCTCGCCCACATGCCGGATGAGGAACATCGACTTCTCCCGTCACTCTACAGCACTTGATGAGTTCCCCTTCTTCATGACCAAAGTGGTCAACGCTTTTCAAACATAAGGCCCTTTCAAACCATCTCAGTTTGCACCTTCGTGAACTGAAAAATGCCTATCAAGCCACAAATCCGAAGTGGGAATTTCTGCTGAAAAAGGCCTTTGGCTCCCTGACCGCAGAGTGAGCACAACTGAGGTTTTAAACCCTTTAATACTAAGGGCCCTTAACACCAAGGTCACTGGCCCAGTAAACTTCCAGGATGGGGTGTATTGATTTCTAAGGTCTTTTTAAAGGATAAGTATTTCTTTGTGTGTGTTTACTGTGAGAAGGAAATGTCTGAGTCAGGAACGAAGCAGCCAGATATGGAAATGTATCAGGATTTTGGTGCATAACAGTGTAGGGATGGAGTTTAGTGCAACATGGAATTAATTTAAATCCATTTAAATCACAGCCTATATCTAAGGATCCAAAGTAAGCTCTAAAATAAATTTTCTCTAGTAATGCTGGTGCTAGAGGGAAAATAAAAAGAAGAGACATTCGTTCGCCCAAAAGATGACATGGCTCAAACCTTCCCCAGATACTTCTGAAAATCCATCTTTTCTATTGTAGAGTCAAATTTGAAGAAATATACCCCCACGTCCCGCTGAATGAGCACAGTCCTTGACTTACTACCACAGCACCATGAGCAGGTTTGCATTTTTCTGCATCTGACACAGAATCTGTCCATGAACAGGGATAAAACGTTTGAAAATCTTGACCCTAAAAAAAAAAAAACCCTTCTGATCCTAAAATGAACATTCACTGAGGTCTTGGCTAGAAACACTTTGGCATTTTCCCAAGCACCAACTGCACTGGGCTCCTTATGACTCCAACTATGTTCCATGTGCCTGTTTAGCTAAGAATAAGGTCCGCCTGCCTAATCCAGGCGTGATTTTGGCTATTCACAGCATGCCTACAGGTTAAAAATCTCCCCCTCAAAATCAAGTTTTGCTTGTAACTTCTTCCCTGTAACCGCGGCGCGGAAGCTGCTGCTCCGGCCGCAGTCAGGGGCCGGCTGCCCGCCCTGCTGGCACCCAAGCCCCGAGCCTCCCGCCGCGGCTCCATCCAGCCCGACAGGCAGCAGCACCCGGCCTTCCTCTCCTCCGCCCGCCCTCCGGGCACAGCTCGGCACGGCACGGCACGGCTGCTGCGACGGAGGCGGGCGCTGCCGCCGGCCCGCGGCCCCGGCCGCCCCGGCCCGCCCCGCGGAAGCCCGTCCCCTGCCCCGGCCCCGCAGCGCGGGGGGCCGCCGCCGAACGGCCCCTCGGCACCGCTGCCGCCTTTACTCCTGCTTCCCCCTCGCGGCGCCCGGGGCAGCGGGCGGGGGGGGCCGGGCCGGGCCGGGCCGAGTCGAGCCGGGCCGGGCCGGATCGAGCTGAGCGGGGCCGCCAGCACCGCACAGCGGAGCAGGCGAGAGAGCGGTGGGGGCGGCGAGCGCTGTGAGGGGGCAGCCCCCTCCGCCCTCGCCCCGTACTTACAAGAGGGAAGTGGGGAACTACACAGGGCGCCCCGGCGCCCGCGGAGCCTGCGCGGGGAGCACCATCTTTGTTGAAGGCAAGAGGGCTCCGCCGGAAGCCGCCGCCGCCGCCGCCCTGCTGCGAGGCCGGCCGAGGAAGGGCCGCCGCTGCCGGCCCTGCTGAGGGCGTGGGGGGGCGCCGCGGCCGCCATGTCAGCTGTGGGCAGCGGGGCAGGGCGGCCCCGCGGGTCGGGACGCACGGCTGCGTCCCACCCGCCTCCCGGGCGGGAAGGTGGGCCTGGGGGCGGGGGGCGCGTGGGGCGGGGGGTCTGCTGCGGGGCTGTGGGGTTTGGTTGGTTTTTTTTTTTTGGGGGGGGGCGCTGGCAGCGCGGAGCCCCCGTCCACGGCGGGACTGGCTGGAGCGCCCGGCTGAGGCGAGCTTCGCGAGTGGGCGTCCAGCAAGGGGAACAAACCCCAGACAGGACGGTCAGCAGGCGCGTAGCCGGCCCCACGCGAGCTCGAGTACAGCCTGAGGCAGAGAGGCCGCCGCGCAGCCCCCGCCGCGCCCCGCGGCCGGGTCGCCGCCGCTGCTCGGTGCCGGTGCCGAGGGGCTGCCGGGGAGGGTCTCCGCCAAGGAGGCTCCTTCCCAGGAGTTCGGAGGACCCGCTGCGCTCTCAGCGTCTGGGTGGTGGGTTTTTTGGTGCCTTTTTTTTTTTTTTTTTTAATCGAGTGGAGGAGTTGTAGCTAAAATTAAATTAGATATTACAAAAATGGAGTTTTCGTGACAGAGAAAGAGCTGATCTCTAAGGATACCGGTTCCTATTTGCAAGTATATGCTAAGCCAAACTTCATCCAGGTGCTGGTATCATCGTATTGAACATACAGCAATATTCTGTTGAATACTATGTATATTTAGCGTCATTATTTTCATCTGAACAGCCTAAAAATGAAAAAACTTCCATAGATGAAAACTGTTCAGTAAGATCTAGCCCGTGTCTACCACATTTCAAGTGCTATGCACATTCCAGTATATTCTCGTAGTTTTATTCATCCGTTACTGAATACGAAAACATCTCTTTCACATCATTTTATGCGCATATTTGAAACCAAAGTACGGTAGAAGAGAGAAAACTGTGATTCATAGAGCTATAAAAACGAGGCAGTGTCATTTCCTATCACGTATCATCGAAGAACTTTTTTCCGTCTTTACGTAGGTGTCAGGTGCCACACGGGCTTGAGCAGTGTCAGCCCTTTTCTTTCATGTCGGGACCGCAATAGCGATGAAAGCAATAAAAAAAAAGGTCCTGCAGAGCTGGAACGCGCTACCTTGAAGCTGCAGGCAACCACAGCGAGCTGGCTGTGGTCTGCTCGGCTTGCTAATGCCTACCCTCTGGAAAAGCAGGAAAGGTGGTTGCTGCAGCTGCTGCTAGAAATGTTGCCACTGTGTGAATCCCATTTGTACAGTCAATTTAGACTAATCATACAGATTTAAGGGTATTTGGAAGATTTAAGGGTATTTGGAAGTTAGTTACGGAAACCTTTACATGCCTTTCCTAGATACTGTACCCAGGAAATATTTGCCATGGAAAAATATAACTGAAGGTATTACTGGTAGAGCTCACATACTGCATATGCTCAACATGATATTTATCTTCAAGATTTTGCATAAAGATATGCACTTAGTCATGCTCAGAAAGCTTAGATCCTTTTCCTTTGATTTTCCTGTGGCTGACAGCAAAGTTGAGAATTTATGTGGATGCAGAATGTAAATCACAGTCTTAAAGGCAAAGTTTGTATGGGGGATTTAAGAAATGTTTTAAAAATTACATGCATTTATTATGTGGCCAGCTTCTGCAGAGATGCTACTTATTTGGCAATTCTAAAGCAATATTTTGGTTTAATTGACATAATGCTTTTATCTAGGATTATTTCCAGATAATGAATTTGATACAAGGGTTTTAAATTGCTTTTAAATAATTGATAAATAGTATCTTATTCCAATACATCTGTTAAACCAAGGCAAATGTTTTTTTGTCTCAGGCACACATGTTAGTCTTCTAGGAACACAGACATAAAAAATTTAAATACTCCTATGGGTTGTTTCAGAGTGATGCATTAACGTATTTACTATGACCTTGACAACACTGGGAACCACACAAGTAAGTCATCATCGGTAACTCTAAGACAAGAAGCATGCTGCCCTTGTAGCCAAAGTACAGCTGAGGTGGTTTTAAATTTTCATGTCACAGTTTGTAATACCGGTTGTGAGAAAGCACATTTGTAAACAACGCAAACCGGCACCAGGGAGCAGAGAACACCGCAAACCATCTATATGATCATTCCTCAAAACAGAGCTGTACAGCTACTGAAAGTTTCCTTTCGTAGCTTCTTGTATTTCTGACTGCCAGCTTTTGTTTTTTTCAGTCACGATCTAAGGAACTGTATTATATCTGGAATTGGAGTGACCAAACTTGGAAACTTAAAATATCACATCATTGTGATCCCGACAGCTGCATTTAATTGCAGATAATGTGCCTACATTTTAAAATAGAAAATGAAGACAAGCAGTTACATCACTTGCGTTTACTATATCTTTTTGCCAGATGAGGCAATTAGGACTATTTATTTTACACTGTCCAAGAATATCTTAGAAAGTTAGCAAAACATATGGATATGCACAGAGCAACTCCGGTTCCCGCTCAAGGAAATGGTAGCAGTGGCACGGCCAGCGTTTAGTCACGTCTTTGCTTACAGTCTAAACAGAGGTGCAAAGAAGGAAAGCAGTGAGAGGAAACAGATAAGCCTGGGAAGGAAGAGGGATACAGCAGAGGTCCAAGTCTGATTAAAGGGAAAATCTGGTGTTTCCTTTTCCTTACACTAGTTTATAACTAGTGCTGCAGATTCACTAGAGGAAACTGTAAATGCGCTACTGGTGTTTCGGGTTCATCTCTAGCAATGCGCCCCAGGTGTTGGTTATACTCTGCAGTTACAGAATAAGGATGCGCACAGGTAATAACTTTTAAATCCAAGGAGAGAAGCCCTTAAACTTCTCATTCCGGTTCTGTTTGGGTTCAGCCCTGACTAAAGTTCTTCCAGCTCAGTTCTGGTCCAAGTTGAACAAAACTTCAAAAGGATGGTTCGGTTCTATTCCAGTTTTAGGGACAGAAAAAAAAAAAAAAAATATTTGAGCCAGTTTGGGTTCAGCTCAACTCCCCGCTAACTCCGCTCAAATCTGAAAGCTAACCTTGGCTAAACGTGCAGATTAAAAAAGTACATCCTAGATTTTGTAGATCAATGGACCACTGTCAATCCGACACATCAGTATCATCAGACTTTTGAGTTAAAACGTTCTCTCTGCTTCTGTGGATTGGGGAATCATCGTTGGTCTTCAGGCCACACTTTTGAGGACTGCAGAATGCAGGGTAGCGACTCCAAACCCGTGGGAACCAAGCTAAGCGGCATCTCTCCCGACAGTGCTATTCTCTTTACACGTGGGTTATTCCAGGTCGGAATACCGGATTTTTGAATTTACCATGCGCTTTTTTAAAGCTCACTTCAAAGTCCCAAATGTTTTTAGAAACTCTGTACAAGTATAATGAGATTTAAAAAAAAAAGCTTTTGAGAGGATCCTTTATGCTAATTAGAGTCAAGCTGTATCTTAGCATGTACGTATTTTCTTTGTTTTCTACGGACTAATTTGTTTCTGCTGATAACAAGAGCCAAAATGTGTTTTTAAAACTAGTGCAAGCAGATTTAATCTATTAGGACTATGCTGTTTTCAATTGTCTGTAGGACAGCATTCCAACTTTAAGGACAAAAGAAAAGAAATATGAGCCTCTAGATTTGTTTATTAAAAACACATCTAATTGGTTAAATCTCTCACAAAACCTCTGAAATGAAGATGGAAAAAAAGAAATATTGTATGGTTGCCTGTCATTTTTAGAAAGAAGAGCACAGAAAACATTTCTGAATGTGATGTATCTCAAAAACGCTTAAAATATAAGCCAGAGTGGCCCAAACTCGGTGGCCTGAAGACCAGATGAGGGTCTTGCAAGCCACTGCCGTCCACTCCCATCCCAGGCAATAATCCCTTCCCTTCCTCCCTCTCCTCTTCCTCCTCACCCTGGTCCCCGTTGCTCTCCCCGTCGCACCGTGGCCCTCCCTATTGCCAACATCCAGGTCTCCTGCGCCAGCCACCGCAAACCCGGCTGATGCCAAGGAAGGGAAGGTTTTGGTACGGAAGGGTTGCCCAACTGGTAGACCGAGCTTAGGCGTGCTGCGCTGGGCGCCGGCGGGGTTTGAGGGCGCTGGACTGTGGATTGGGGGGGGGGGTCGCTCTTCAGGTGGCATTTGCTACTCCAAAAGTGATTCCTTATCGCTCCTGAGAAAAGATGACGGGCAGGACTGAAGTGCATCCCCAAAGGGGATCAGCCCCTGGGCTGCCGCTTAGATTATTCTGATGCTTTGTGACTTCCCACTCATTTCAATAATAAAGGCTTTAAATTAAATGCAGTTCAAAGAGAGCAATGAATATAATACATAGGTGACACGTTGTGAACTTCCTTTAAAGTATTATTTTATTAAAAGGCATGTCCAGCATGTAAGTAAAATATAGCACAGAAGCTTTCAAAACATCTCAAACCATGGGGTTTGAAGAGACCGTGTAGTGTCTATACATTTACATTTGTTTCAATAATAAAAATAAGTGTTTATTAGCAGTACTTCAATGAATTAATTCTTAATACTGTTTACTTTGATACAAATAATCTCTAACTAAAAGTTGAATGCAGAATAGTTAAAAGAAGCAGGCATCGAATGTGAAACTTTTGTATTCAGTCCAGAAAAAAAAAAAAGAATCTCTGCAATGAATTGTAATAAAAAACCTGCAATTAATATTTGCAAAATGTGACTCACTATTTCTCAGAATTTTTAGCCCATTTTCTTTAAATATATGATTTAATGTAGTTCTCAGTTTGGTTTTGAAGTTTAATTTAAAGATGCTTTGAGGAGACAGATGAAATACTGCAAGCCTCTAAATATTTATTCCAGACTTATGAAACTATTTTTTAAATATAAAGCAACCATTTTAATAACATGAGAACAAACAAAGAAAATTCACAAATTAGCCTGAAAATCAAACATTGACAAATAAGTAAAAGGAATTTAAGATTCAAGTCTGAAACCTTTTCACAAAACCAACTTCTTGTTTGCAAATTACAGCATATGAAATGGTTGTCTGGCATTTTAGATAAAAGACTGGAAGGTTGGTTTTATTTAGGAGGAGAGTAACTACTGCTTTTTGTAATCTTCTGTTTCTTTCCCAGGCTTTGAACTGGACAAATTCATATAGAGTACCTGTATTTTTAAAGGTCCTTACTTTCAGGTTAAGCTTTTCAGGAGCTAGGAATGATTCATGCAGAGTTTTTACAGGTAGCCTAGCAAGAGATTTGCCACTGCTTATATTTTTTCCCTGTGTCCTGTTTTCAAACAAAAAATACCCTTGGATTAAAAATTCACTTGATCTGTTTTGTTCCCTTTCAAAATGAAAGCTGCCTGCATGCATGGTTACAGTGGGCTAGTTAAGCAGCCTGCAGTAGGCACTGCATCCTCCATCAGGGGAGTTAAAAGAAACAGATGAATTTCCAGAAAACAGTTATCTTCTCGCAGGCAGTTTTCCTCGCAGGCAACACGCGCCTGAAGTGCTTCAGCTCACGAAGGAGCTGTGATGCCACTTCCACTGCAATCTAGTTAGAGAAGAATCTCACTTTCCTAACTTATTTTCTTCTCTCTTCCTAGCAATGCAGCCAGTCAAAGATATTATCATCATTGCAGCTTTAGTTCCTGTCAATGTTAATTGAAATATAAGCGGCTTTTCCCCCCACGCTGACAAATGACAAAATGTTAAGTCCCCTGCCCACTTTACGGATGGGTAAATTGCAGCTAATGCAGGCTCAGTCTTGTTTGACATTGCTCTTCCTAAAAGAAAGTGAACCGGCTAAAAAGCCCATAAACAGTAACAGTTGATCCACAACTTATTCTGCCCTCCAGAGCGTGTCAATAAGCAGCACACTAGGTAAGAAAAAAGCAAATGTATGACATGTGTAACATAGGTGTCCAGAGCAACCCCTCAAATTTGGAGATTGCCCCCAACACAAACTGAGCGTGGGTACAGAGATTCAGCTGAACAGATCCTATTTCAGAGCTGCAACCTAAAGAGATACAATTAAATTGTAACAAAGTGTTTTGAAAAGTGATTTTACAGCCTTCAGATATCAGTCTCACAACTCTTTCCTATATAATTCTTGTTATCAAGCCTGATCCAAATAACCTCAATAAAGTCAAAAGAAGAATTTGCACTGGGCTTTGAATCTTTTCCCACGTTTAACGTACCTCCACACTTACTATTTGTTAACCAACAGCGCACCAAATTGCAGTCCTCAGCTATGAAACAGCAATTATGGAACAATTTGACTGAAAACAAAAGGGTTTACTTACATAAAACCTGCTTGCCAGTGAAAGAAAAATTAAGGCAGGCACATTGAGTTTGGGGATTTTTTTAAATGTATTTTGTTCTTTGTAGCACTCAGCACTGAACTTTTCCTGGGTATTATCTGTTTGAACTTTTTCCTATAAAATGTCAGCTTGTTTCTTATGCTAATGTAAATAGCTTTTGCTCCTGCATTTTTTTACTCCTTAATATCATAGAAAGTAATTATATTATTTTGGTATTTCAGTTCCTGGAAAGTTAATGGCTCCAACTCTGGAAGAAAACAAAACAAAACAAAACAAAAGACAGGTGCAGTCCTTTTTTTAAACAGGATTTAAGGAGAATAAAATCCACAATTTATCAGGGAGATTAAACACCATAATTATGGTGACAGGTTTTTACATTTCCCTAGACTTTCTCAAAGGCACTGGCTACTTCAAAGTCCTGTAGATAACCTGATTAATAAACACAGTTAATCCCTCGCCTCCTTGGCAACCCGGGACCAGGACAGACTGATTTTGCTATAAGGTTAATTTTTTTCCTGAAGCTCAGTTATCTAGCCAGACTTTGTTTATGTGTGGTTTCAAACTGTGCTGATACTAGTCACTCCCCTGGACCCTTAAGCTGTACTAATACACCTTTCAGCATCGTACTAGTCCTGACAGTTAGTTACTCGATACGCCTTGCGAGAAGTGCCACCTCTCACAGGAGCTGCTGGCTTCTCCGGGTTCTTTCCCTTCCGTCCCTTCTCAGACACCAAAAGGCAGACAGAGAATTCCCTCCTCAGCAAGGAGAACAGCTTCTCAGCTGCTTTCCCGGCAGCTGTGTTTTACCAAGCTTGTAGCATGCCCTCTGTCTCAGACGGCAGATAATGACCAGCGATGTCCGGCACCGATGCCCTTCGCAGCCCCTGGCAGCACCGACTCTGCCTCCCAGTTTCTTTGACTGATCTTCAGCCCGTTGTAGAAATTACCCAATTTCAGCAATACTGTGGTGAACCGCCATGTTGTTGTAAAGCAAGCTCAGACCTTGGTGATCTGAAGTTATGTGTCGGTGGAATGTTGTTTCCAGGCATTTTCAGTCATGCTAAGGGCTTAGCAAAATACTGAGACCTGCGGAAGTTAACACTAATAAAGAAGTGGTTTTCAGGAGCTAGGCTGAGATACCAAAGTAGCTTGTCATCCCCACTTCCTTTGTGTGTACAGCACTAACCTGCTCAGACCTTTCAAGTAATTTCTAGTTGTTCTATTTGGAAATTTTATGGTTTACGTACTAAAAGTTTCCTTTATTTCTACAGTTTTTTTAAAAAATAAATTTTTTCCTTTCGACAGAAAAGTGTCTTATAATTATTGAGAATCAGTAATACAACTGTTAGAATCCCTCAAGCCATTACTTCCTCTAGCAGTCCATATGATACTTAGATTTATTTTAGTCACAGCAAAGTCAGCAGAAGTTTTATTTTACTTTATTTTAAATGACTGTTAGACATGACACCCACGTCTAAAGGTATCTCTTCCCATTTCCATCATGTGTTTTGGCTTAAGAAGAACAACGCCCTGACACCACTCGACTTACTTTCTGCTAGATCCTAAGCTTATAGCCAAGGGAAAAATCCATAGGAATTTTATCAGGAATACAAGAAAAAGCTCTTGAATAGAACATGTAAGTAAATAAAGCTTTTCTCTGACCCTTAACAAGGTAATTTACCTGCAGGAACACTTTGCTAAGACACAAGAGGTGGCTAAGGTACAGGAATTCATGCAACTACAGAACCCTGTCCTTCCTGTCGTATGTAGATTCTGTTTTCTTAAGGTAATGAGACTTAATAAGACTCTCAGATTCTAAAGCTCCACAGTTTTTAGTGAGGAGTAAGTTCAAGATTGTTTTAAGATGTAAAAATAAACCCTTCTCCCCCCATACTCTAATGAACAATTTTTCCTTCTTGCTAATAATTATATATTGTTATCTAGAATGTGTTTACATAAAATATAATTAGGACAAAATACCGATGAGATCAGATTAAAATAAAATTACTTCTAATGCAATGGGCGCAGCTGCTCGGTTACATTCCCACTCTACCCACCCATCTTGTACCATTTTCTGTCTCTGGTGATAATACTAACAGCAGGGAAATACCCATACAACTAAAATGGAGCCACAGTTCACACTTCTGCTAGGTTTAGTGCTAAACTCAATACAGTCATCATTCATCTTGTTGTTGTTATTATTATTATTTTTATTATTATTTTCAAGCATCACCTTTCAGGATTGTGGGATTCTCAGCTTTCCTTTAATTAAAATGAAGAGGTTTTCAGCAACTAACATTCCAGGTATAAGCTGGAAAATCTGAAACCTCAAGACTCAAAAATGAAAAACCAAACCAACACATGGGATGAAAAAAAAAGACTTAGGATTAAAGTCCTTATCATGATTTTTGGTTGACTCACGGGCATTGAACCTGTGCAACTGGCTTCACTGGACACTCTGTACTAGCAAATCAAGATGACATATATCAGTTAGAAGTCATTTTTGGAATCCGAAGGGCCAGCAATTTAAAAACTAGTGCTGTGAACAAGCCACAGCAACATCCATAAAGTAAAAAAAACAAAGCGCTGGAACTTTTAAAAAAATGTTTGGACAACGTGATCGTGCCTCAAAGTTCATGGGGTCTACATGAAAGATTTTTGCACCACTGTAATCTAATCATGTGCTATCCTTGGATTTTTTGCACCAGAACAAGTCATTCCTCTGTGCTGCGTTAGAATGAAGCCGAGCTTTCAGCAAGCTATGGTGTGGTTTAGTTTTACTAGTGCAATTCATCAACCCTAGGGCTGGCATCCTAATGAGGACAAGAACTATGCTTTCATACAAAGAGGACTAGTTCCCCCTCCAGTCTGTTCAAAATATTGTTCACTGCTTCGAGCACACCACAGCTACAGACCCTACTTATTCCTCGCAGTAACTAGTACAAATGATACGACGTCAGTGTGCTCCACGTTTGGTCACTTGATTCCACATCACAGTAACTACTCTTGATTATTTACAAGAATCACCCTCTTTCACTTTACGAGCACTCCTTGTCTTCACCCTTTGGAGAACCGCTAACAAAAAGCCCAGGGAGCTGCCCTGCATCTGCCCCATGCTGTTCCTCGGAGCTTGGCTCTGCCGTGGGGTGTACCTGGCCTGTGATTGCTTACAGCGGGCTGCCAGCAACGAGCCATAAATCATGTCTTACATGTACAACGTGACTGCCTCAGTGCACCCCAAAGCTTCTAACTTCTCAGTCTGCTTGTTCCAGCGTTGGTATTCGTGATTTTACATCCCCAGGCCAGGGGCTAGCCTGGAGGGAACGTATTTTAAAGGACCTTAGTATAATGTGTTCACCACTGAGACCCCAAGCATATCACAGCCACGTACCATCCTGGCTCAAGATGCCCAGTAGCAGAAGGTTAAGGCAGCAGCAGCTTAGAGTGTTTCCTTACTGTAACCGAAGTTACTCCGTATAGCAGCTATCTCATCTCAAAGTAGAGCTAGGCAAGAACTGTAAGAAAACAGATTCATCAGAATGAAAAGCGTTCCCAGGAAAACGGTTCTGTCACGGGCACTGCTCACAGGAAAAGCTCCCCAGCTTCAGGGTGGCAGATCCTAGCAAGACAGATGACAAGCACAGAAGAACCGATTGATTACGACACATACCTGGAATACAAGAGCTCTTCTGGGATGAGAACCGGAGGGTGGTCACTGTGTTATGTGAAAACAACCTGCTCCAGTTTGGCAGGGCATGGCAGGAAATTTTACATAACAAAAGCTTTTGTTTTGTTTTTCGGGAGAAAACTCCTCCCATTTCTATACTAAAGCGTGCATTAAAAACAGGGAAAATTTAAGCCGTGGAGGAAGAGGGAGAAAAGCCACCTTTTCCACAGAGAGAACTACACTACATTGAGTATTTGCCATACCAAGGGACCATCCCCTCTGCCTTGGGTTCTTGGTGTCTTCCTTGTCTCGACGGCCGTGCTACTCATTTCTGCCAGCACATTAATGACAAAACTGAGTGCGTAACACTGCGAGTTTAGATGCAACAAAATAAGCCGGTCAGTGCCCCAGAGTTTATGAGAAGGGACACAGCATCTTGACAATACTACAGAGCAGTTAAGTCACAGGGAAAACAAGAAGATTATTTTATGTTATGTCTATCTCAGCCTGGGCAGGGCTAGATTACAGCAAGTCTTGACAACCCTCCTTGTATAAACACAAGTCTATTTGCTTTAATTAAAAAGTAAGCTAGGGAAAGAGTTAAAACTATGAAATTGTTGACTGAGGATGAATCTATGTCCTTGTTTCTCTCTTTACTGCTCTCCTATTATTACTCTCATCCTGGATATTTCTTCTATTAAATACTTCACATTTAGACTGAGGAATGGGTACTGAGGGTCCTAGTCCCTTCTTCCCATCTGGAGGGCTGCTGGAACACAAAAAGCGATGTGCTATGCTAATACCTAACTACGGGAATTCAGCAGGCAGGCTCTCAACCAGTAATCTGCGTGTAATCCAGCTATACCTTTGAGCAGTACCACAAAGGCAAAGCAAGGGTATTCATCCTCACTGATAACGTGCATTTATTTGAGTATTCGCTGGGAAATTATATAGGTTCATAAGATGACTGTTTCCTGAATAGTAGCAAATCCATACATACAAAGATTGGGAGATTGTTGTGCAATTTGATTTACTTTATTGAGTAATAGTCTGATAGCTACAATGGTGAATTAGAAGAAAAGAAAAAAAAAAGAAAAGAAGAAAGAAAAAGAAAAAGAAAACCAACCCCCTCCAAAAAAACCCAAATCCATACTTCCCCACATTTTGGGAAACAAGCTGAAGAAAACATTCTACACTGTAGAAGACAGCTGTAACTGCTGATATCCATGTTTCGACATTGGAACTGAGCAACTGCAAGTCTGCAGCGTACAGTCCTAAAGCCTCAACCAAAAGAGGCTTAATAGTAATAACATGGATATATCACCACTGGGAAGATGTTAACATGTTAACAAAGATTCTGGGATACCAATCTGGTATAATCAGCAACATACTGGGTTCCTATGCAAGATGTGGCATTTCTCCTTAAGGTTAGCTTTTAGAGAACTTTTTGAAAAACTATGTTTTAAACTGATTACTTACAGTACTCCTTTGCTTGCAGAAAAGCACAAGAATTATAGTTCAATAAAAACTGAATAGATGATCACTTTTTTGACTGGATTTGATTAGTTGCATAACTTTGGCAAGATTATCACAGTGTGATCCAGTTAAGCTTTCAGGATTATACGAACACCAGCACCAAATTAATCTTGGAATCAGACAACTGAGATACTTATGCACTCTCATACGTCTCTGACCACTTCTGCAGTCTCTCCCGGTCCCACTGCTTCAATTAGCATTTGATAGTTAGTGCAGTATTTTATGCCATTGACAAAGCAACACAATCTGGACAGATTCCTGGCTCCTCTCTCCTTGCAAGAATAGCACGCCACCTTGTCGAACCCCCGAGGATGCAAGCTGGGATTATTCTACATAAAGTCTCCCTTTGTGGCATCTGAAATAAAAACCTTTCCCCCAGAACTGCCACTGTTTTGATAGTGAATTCCATGCTGAGTTGTACAACTGGTTACTCAGTTCTTTGGCTGATTTTAAGAACTGCATTTAAAAGTTACTCTACATTATAGGCATTTAGAAAAGATATTTATACCTGGTACTGGTACTCTTTCAAGTACTCTTTTAGTCTTGTTGGTAACGGCAGCTCGCAGATCTGATTTGTACATTTGTTTATAGTTATTCTGCAGCGGTGTTGCAGAGACGGAGCAGACGTATAGAGAGGTTTGTTCAAGTAAAGATGAACTGTTCCATTTGAAGGTGTTTCGGTTCTGTCCTTGCACATAAGAACATAGTACTCAATCAAATGCACAACACTGTTGAACTGTTTAAGTCTAGATCTGACACAAGTGATAGAGTCCAGTCTAAACTTGCCATCTTGATATTCTATACGTAGATTGGTCGGTCCTGCTGATGTTTTTACTGAAATAGTCAGTAGATACTCTGAATGTGAACTATCCCTAACCAAGAAGGTCCCTTCAGGGGCATCCTGTAATCTCTCTTTGGCTTCAGCAACAGTCATGTTGCCCCAATACCACCCTGTTAAAAGAGGAGAGAAAGAAGGGTTTTGTTTATTCCTGTTTGTTTAAAAAGCTGCTCTTTGGCTGATATATTTGTAAAAACTCATTTCCTTTGTTGTTTGAAAGCTACAGTCCTGCAGGCATTGCAAATTTTTATTTGTTATTTAAATTCATTTGCTTTACAATGCGTCTCGTTTTGACAGAGCCTTCCAGGTCACTGTTTATTTTCATATCTATGCATACCCACGCACAAACTTTCCTGCTGCGTCCTGCGAGGCTAACGCCGAGGCCGCCACCCCACGGGCCGCCCGTAAGGTAGCAGGGACGCGCCCCGCGGCGCCGCGCTGCGCACACGCCGGGGCGAGCGCTGCGTCCGCACGGCACACGCTGGCAGCCCGCATAAAGCCCGCTTTGGGGAACTCTAGGTAGGCTGTTGTTGAAATGAGCGTTGTCCAGGAATCAGAAGCGGAGAGGGGTACAAAAACAACTTCGGCGGTGCGGCTGCAGTCCTAGCGGGGAGGCGATGAGGACAAAAGCCCTTCCCTCCGCCCGCGGCCAAGCCCCCCGTCCTGCGGGGCCGGGCGAGCCGCCGCCACGCCGGCGAGCGGAGCGCAGGTACGCGGGGCCGAAGGGATGCGGCGGCCGCCGCCGCCCGCTCCCCACGCCGCGGACGGCCCAGCCGGCGGCAGCGCCCGGCCCTCGCCCGGCCGGCGATCCCGGGCTGTCACCGGGGCGCGGCGCTGCCGGCGCGGGCGGTGCTTTCGCTTCGGCCGCCGCAGCCCGCGGAAGGTCGGAGCCGCCGCCGCCCCTCGCCGCCGCGGGGCCGCGACCCCGCAGCGCCCGGCGGCGACCGCAAGCGTCGCCCCGCCGCCTGTTTCCCCTCTCGGCTCAGCGGTGCTCTCTGTCGCGCCGCTCCGCCTCCCCCGGGACAGCGGCGCGGCGGGCGGCGGCGAGCCGGGCACCCCGGCGAGCGCCGCCGCCCCGGGCTCTCTCCCCTTCCCGGCCGGCCGCCCGGGCTTACCTGCCCGCCGCAGCTCCTCCATAGCCGCAGCCAGCTGCGCCGCCTCACGGGACTCCTCGGCAACAGGCGCCGCCGACCCGGGGTGCCCCCAGCGCACCCGGGAGCCCTCCGCGCTCTCCAGGGACCCGGCGGAGCGCAGGGTCATGGGGGGCGGCGGCGGGCGCGGCCCCGCTCGCACGCAGGTCGGGGGCTGCCCGCGGGGAGAGGGCTCCGCTTCGTCGCCGCCGTGCTCAGCGCCGCGCCGGGTGCATGGCCCCGGCCCCCGGCCCGGGCGCCGCCTGCGAGCGGAGAGAGAGCGTGGTTAGCGGCGAGCCCCGCGAGAGGCGCTCCCGACGCAGCCCGTGCGTTTCTGGCGCTCCCGCTTCGGAACTTCCCAGCATCCAGAGGAGGGACCCGAGGCGAGAGATCACCTCCCGGCGGAGCGGGGGAGGGACATCTCCTCCCCCCGCCGCCCAGCCTGTCCCCGACTCCCCTCCGCCGGGAACGAGCCGGAGGCGGCGGCCCGCGAAGGTGGTCTCGCTTTATCGCAAGGGCAATCCCGCTGATGCGCCGCTCCCTCGGCCGGGGTAGGCGAGCCCGGCCGGCAGCGCTGGGGGGGCGCCGGGGGAGGGAGGAGGTCGTGGGGGAGAGCCGAGCACGTAAAGGTATGAGTGGGGAGGGGTAGCCAAGGAGCGCGGCAGGTCCCGGACCCGGCGCTGCCCGGGTTGCACGCTGCGGTGCGTAGGAACGCCACGGCACGGTACGCCTCTCAGTAAGGTCATACGCGAAGTCGTACCTCTAGGAACGGGAGCCCGCCGTGGGCCTCGCCCGGGCAGCGGTGTGTCCGCGGGGCTGCGGGGCGGGTGCGCGGGCAGCGCCGGCTCCCGGGGCTCGCTGGCCGCTTGGGTACAGGAAGGGGCAGCGCGGTGCAGGGCGCGATATATTTAGCGCGGGGCAGGAAATGTGCTTTTCCCGTTCCATTAAATGCTGATCGTATAAAAAAAAAAATTATCGTTCCGCTCGGCTGAGGCGAACGGGAGGGACAAAAACAGCCTCTCGCTCTCCCACCGTCACGCCGGGAGCGACACGAAGCCGGGCAGCGCCAGCGAGGGAAAGCCTAGCCAGCTGGGCCGGGGGCGGGGAGGGGGCTGACGGGGACGACCGGGACCCCCCGCCGGTGCTTGCGAACCGGGCAGTCTCTGCCTCCAGGTGCGCAGCAGCCGCCAGGTGAGGGGTTATGCCGAGGTGGCTCCTCCCGCCACAAGTTCCGCGGCGGAGCTCAGAAACTTTTCCAAATTAAACTTTAGTGGCAGCTGGTAGGTTGCTCTGCCGGGTTTCTGTCGCAACGTATGCAGGCACACGCGCGGCAGCCCCCGGCAAAGCCCGTGCCCGTCCCCTTCTCCGCCGCGCGGGACCTCCCGCCGCCGGCTCGGCGACCGGGCACAGGTGCGCCTGTCACCGGAGCGGCTGCGGGCGCGGGGCCGCCGGCCGCAAAGCCCCGAGCGCAGGTGCGAGCAGCCTTGCCGAGGGTGCGCGGGCGCGACCCCTTGTGAAGGGGAAGCGCCGGGAACGCGTGGCCGCGAAGTGCCGCCGCCGCCCGCGGGAGCTTGGCGGGGACGGAGGGTTTGCGAGGCGGTGGCAGCTAGCTGCAGCGGGACGGCCCCCGGCAGGGACGAGGAGCGCCGGAGCAGCCTGCCTGCGGCTTCGGGGGAGCCTTCATCCCGCCTGTCGGCAGCTCCGTCCCGGGAGCAGGGCGACAGGCTCCCTGCTCTCGAGGAGCGGCAGGGCACCGGGCGCAGGAGGGGGACGACGACGGGACTCACCCGGGCTCGGCAGGACGGGGCTGGGGCTGCCGCTGCCGCCGCCTGGAGGTGGGGCGGTCAGGTTGTTCTCGCTCCCGGCGGCGTTGGGGGGCCGGGGGGGGCACAGCACCCGCCGCCGGGGAGAAGCGTCGGGGTTGTGCTCGGGCAGACAGACAGGCTGCCGCTGCCGGAGGAGGAGTATGGTGCTCCTGGGGAAACAACACCCTCCGCTCCCCCCCTCTCCCCGGCGCGGGCGGTCTGTTCGCCTTTGCGAGGCGAGGGCATCCTCCCCCCGCCGCTCCCCCCTCCTGGGATGGCTACATACAAAGGCTGCTTTCCAGGAACTTTCCAGGAACCGCATCATGTGACAGGACCCGCTCCGGCGCCTCCACCGCGATCGCGGCCAGCCGGGGCCGACGCACCGAGCCGCCGCCCCTGTCACGCCGGGGCAGCGGTCGCCTAACCCTCCCCCGCGCCGCCTCCCTCCCCCCCCCCCGCCCTCCTCCGCCCGCCGAGCCGTGGGAGACGCGCGGCGAGCAGGTCAGTGGCCGGGGCTGCTGAGGTACCGGCGCGCGGGCGGCCGTTGGAGCCCGCCGGCGGGGCCGTGTCTCGCGGGGTGGCGCACGCCGCCCCGCGAGACCCGGCCCCGCCGGCGGGCTCCAACGGCCGCCCGCGCGCGGGCCGCGCGGCACCTCCTGAGGTAACCGGGCGAGCGCGGGAGCGCGGTGCCCCCCCCCGCCTTCTCCGCGGTGGAGCGGGGGCGGCGGGGTGAGGACGAGGGGCGTCCGGCCTGGCCGGCGCCGGCAGCCGCGGGCACCTGAGCGCGGCGGCGGGGCCCGCCCTCAGGGCTGGGAGCGCGTCAGGGGCCGGTGCCAGGAGCTCCCTGCCAGGGACTTGCGGCGGCCGAAGCTCCTGGGACACCCCACCCTGGTCTCCACCCCCCTTCACCCTCCGGCGCTAAATACCTCGTTGCTACAAACAGCCATTACCCGCCGATCCGCGCGCTGCTCCTTTTCCCCCCTCCGCGATTTTTTAATTATTTTTTTATTTTTTTTGGTTAATAAACCCGAAGCTGTTTTTCGGCGCAAAGATGATTGATTGCGCCGCGGGTGCTGCTCGGTAACCAGCCACCTTCCGCCGCTGACCGGGCGGCCTCGAGCCGACTTTAGAAAGACAAAAAAATAGGAAAGAAAAGAGGGGAAACAAAGCAAAAGTAGCCGTTTTAGTCTCACCCCTGCCACTGGCTGCAGGTCAGGGCTCCCTGCGAATTGCACGGCGGTGTTTGGGAGGGAGTATTTTTCGGGTTTGACGGGAGAAGGATTAAGGGGTGTCTTTTTAAAGTCCTCAGGAAAAAATAATATACAATAATACAAAATAATGTCTTTAAAAATCGGGGGGGGGGAGGGGAAGCCTTTGATATCAAAGAGAGAAATGAATATGTATTAGGCTGAACGGTCTGGCTGAGGGAGCAGAGAAGCACCAGCACGACAGCTCCCCTGCACAGAGAATTCTCCCACAGGGACACTCCTGCCTTGCGTCGTACTCCCCAGTAACTCCTGAAATTCAACATTTCTTTAAAAAAAAGGGGGGGACACGACCGTGGAGGACAGTTCCTGGAGACTTTTGTAATAGACATTACTTACAATTTTTAAACATCGGGGGAAGAGTGAAGAGTATTAGAGTTAATAGTTCTCTTAAAAAATAAGTTCTGTATTTAGTAATTAAGCAGATTCGTCTGAGGAAGAAAAATCTACTTTGTTAAGTGAATTGGTCAGTATGGTTTCATCTGTTTGTAATGCCTGGGTGCTTTTGAATTTAATTTATTCAGTTTATGAAAAAAGGTGGTTTTAATCACTGACAGCACCACAGATTTAAAATGAAGTCTGAGGAACAAACACGGGCTTTCTTACTTAGGCATTCTCAGAAATGGTTTAAAACAATTTAGGTCTTGAAGGTCATTTTTGTTCTTGTTTTTCTCCGTGAGGTTCAGATAGCCTCAGATCCAGCCTCCAGTGACTCTTGTGGAATCCCCCTAACTTTTCATTGGATAGATAGGAAGAGGGGAGAGAATATGTTTATGTCCTTTGAAATTTAGTTGACAGTTCTGCTACCAATGATGTGAGATCTTGCGTAAAATCTAATTTGCTTTTTCAGAATTGCACTGGCTTCTCTATGTTCAGAAGAACAACAACAAAAAAAAAGGAATACAGATCTGTTTTTATTTCTAAAATAATTCCATATATGTATAGGCAGGCACAGAGTTTTTGCTCAAAAATATGTTATTTTGATATAATAGTGTTCAAATTAGGGCTATTCCTTTAAAGTCCACTAATTCATCTTAGAGAAATGGAATGCATCTTGCCTAGATGCAAAGCTGCTTTTTTATAGCTTTGCTGTAGTTCCCTTTCCCTGTGTTATTTATTAATGGCATTTTTATGTGGATAGTATCTCAAGACTTCCTTTGCTTCTGCTGTTTATTCGTCACTTGAAGTCATAATAATTTGTTTCTAAAACCACAGCTGGCTGCTATAAAGGCAGAGAGAGGAAGACCATGATTTATGTGGTGAATGAGAAACAAGAACAGAAGAATGTAATAAATATTTGTTACTTAAAACTTCAGATATTGTTATGAAAAAGGTAGCATAAAAATGAAATAGGCAGTATATCAGCAGGATCTTTCCTAAACAGAGTTCTGTTAATTTTTTTTTTCATGAAAAGTTAATGTCTTTTAAAAATAGTACTAAAGATCTGATAAATTTACAAGAGTAATGAAATTCAAACTTAAAAACTGCAAATCGATCTTTAAATGACACTTTTGGCACCTCATAAGAGTACTTCGGTTCACAGTTACCTTTATTCTCTGGTATGAGACTTCCATAAGTACTACAGGCTCGGTGGAATAAGTTAGTATTTCACTGCTTCTTTCAACAATGCTAGTTAGCTGGTTTTCTCCTCTGTCTGCGTGAGTCTTTCACACAGTCACAGGGGAGAAAAAAAAATTAAGGGTAAGAAAAGGTGATTAAATTAAATTACTTTTGGGATTATGGGCCACATGTGGTGCATGAAACTACTTTAAGCTACTTTTTAGCTTCTTTGGCATTAGGATGTTTAATACATGCTTGGTCTGCCTTAAGTGTTTTACTATATAAAAAATTAGAATGGAGTAGGAGAAAGATGTGAAATGGAGAAAGAGACAAGAAGCAGCAGACTCTGAAAACTTAGCTTTCCATCATATAAACAAAATAACGTTTTTTAATTTGCCATGTAACAAACAGTAATTCTTCTAAACAGAGTCACTAATGTGATGAGAAAACTAGTTTATACAAATGGAGATTTAGCATTTGTGAGTACAATTCAAACCAAGTGCTTTATTTATTTTTAGTCTGTATGTTTTGGGGTAGCAATTCTAGGACAAGTACTGCCCGTATGTATACAGTTATGAATGCTTATGAGGCAGTTTTAGAGGCGTATCATCCAACTGGAGATGAAAGGCACAAACTTAAGGAATCTCTGATTTCTTTTCCAGATACTTTCTACTGTGCATGAACGTTTTGGTTTGGGCAGTATATCATCTGTATAGTAGGTATTTTTGATCGAGATTTATATTAGTAATGAAAACATGAACATTAAGAGTTCTTGAAAATCACAAGCAGAATATATTATATGTTTCTGACTTGTTTTCAAACGTATGTACTCAAAAAGAGAAGGGGAGGATTTATTTTTTATTTTTCCTTCGGGCAAAAATCCCTTTCATGACCAAGGAAGGAGGCAACAACCTTTTTACAGTAGTGTGAAGTGCCTGTTACTAGAAATGATTTTCACTTTGTTCCTGAAAAGTGTGCCAAATTTACTGGAGAGCTAGCCTGCTGATTTATTTATATAATATGACGTGAGCGGAGGAGGGGGCAATGAATTTTTGGCCCAGCTGATTTTGCTAAATTTGCTTTGATTTGCTGAAAAGGTTTACTGATTTATTTAGCTACATTTATCTAGCTACCTGGAAGAATACAACGGGCCTTTCCTTGCTCTCTCCGTCCTTACTTCCTGAAGATGCAGCACAGAATATCCATTATCCATGACATACCATTTGGTCAGATAAAATGCACCTTAGTTAAAAGGCCAGCTATTGCTTATCACACATGTCTATTTATTGACCATATTTTGACAGCTGTTTACCTGAACTGATCTACATAACAGTGTATAACTGCCACGGTTCCTCCCTGTCCTGTGATTACAGTGGTCAGGCAGCATGTCTGGTTCTCGAGCAGAGAAATATGAATATTGAGTCTCTATCTCAAGCAAATTAGAACAAGTTAATTGTAGCTCCACACCACGAACAAGGTCTGCAATGTGAGCCCTTAGAGAATTTCTTACTCAGCAGTCAGGAGGAAGGTTTGCTTATTTCAGAAAGAGTTCCTAAAACACAATAAACACAGCAGAGAGAAAACAAGTATTTTCATAAATGGGATCACTCTGCTCTTTCCAGCTGCCCGAGGAACAGAATGTTTTGATGAAATAAATTATGATGTATACCAAACAATTTTACTCTTAACCAGCTGCCACCTTATTTCCTGCCATTTTTATCTATTCAGATGTGAATGCTTTATCTTTCTTGAGAATATACATTCGGTAAAGGAGGATAATCAAAAATTCAGTGAATAGTTTCTATGAATCAGTGGTGTTCTAAAGGAAAACCAGCACTTGTAATTTAAAAGCAAACTATCAAGAGATAACACTAAGAGAGCAGTACTTTGAAATAACATCCAGATTATTTTCTTTCAGAGACAGTTGAGAAAAAGAAGGATCATTTCCTTTAGTTCAGTGGATAGGTAGACAGATAATCACCGGCAAGCATGAAACTCTGCCCATAAAAAGGTGGCATTTAAATCCTTCTCTCACCTCATCATGTGCTTTATACTATTTAAAACTTACAGTAGCATCTAAAGGCCTCAACTGCATTGAGTAGGAGGTTATCTAGACACACTTAGGATCTTTAATTAAAAACATTAAATGTAGTGCTTTTATAGTTTCTCTAATTTATTATTTACAATTTAAAGTTAAAACAACATAAAAATAATTTGGCTGGACTTGTTAAGGAAAAGTGGAATGTGGTGACACAGGGTACTAAGTATAAAAAAGAGATAATTTACACAGCAGTTTTCACCTTATAATATGTTAGGCTTCTTTATAAACAGCAGCATTCTGGTGTGTCACTTTGTTATTTTGTGAATGATCCAATTTCACTCTGACTAGAACTAGCTAAATATTGCTGAAAGTTACCTGAGGATACCTTGTAAATATACATGCTTTGACAGCGTTTTCTTCCCTATCACGCTTCCTTTTTGTGAACACGATAGAAAAAAAGACTGCTGGCAAGAACTATTTTGACAGCAGTCATTTTAAACAGCTACTGGGAGAGTATTTGCTATGGACTTTGATATTCAGGCTATAGGATAAGATGCTGTGACTGTAACATTTATTTACCTTGCTTTTTTGGCTGACAAAGTGTGTATATGTCTGAGAAAGAGTGTATAGGTGTACATATACACATACACCTATACGTACACATGTTCACAACCACGCTCTTTGAAGTTCTGGATTTTTGGAGAAATATACACTCTTGTCTTTATTTTAGAAAAATCCTAGAGATAGCACAGCTGAAAGCACTGTGAAATCTTGCATTCTCGTCCTAGATGCTGCCAGAAAAAACAAGACTTTTGTGCTCGAGGAGGCTTGAGATGTTTTCTTGCCAGTTGCGAGTCCTACTTCTCAAAGTAAAAGAGAGCAAGTAATGTCTGTGAAAAAAGTTTTCCTGACAGACGGCATGCAGGCAGCTCTCCTGTGCTCTGCCAATCCATAAGTAATTAAAGTTCCTTTGTTGGCAAAGAGTCAGTTCTGAAACTAATAACGAAAAATAAAACAGGTGATGCAGTGGCTATCTCCAAAGGAGAGAGTTTTGAGTGCAAAGTAAAACGAAGATGAAGAAGAAATTGGGTTATATGTCTCTGAATAAATGGTCTCCCATCAGAAAAAGATTAATTTTAAATCACTGTTCTAGTTCGTATGTTAAAGATGGTTTAATTCACCCAGAGGTATTTGGCCTTGAGGATGAATTCCTACAATTAAGTGTTTATGATTGAAAGTGCTGCCATGGAAAGCAGACAGATGAATATCATTTCAGGAGTACTGTGAATCATTAAATGAGTTGTAGAACCTTTTCCTGGGCATGAGCCACTTTTAAATTTCAGACTAAGGCTATAATAGACTTCAGCATAAGGCCTGACGTGTTGCTGTATTTAGGAGTTTGAATAACAGGATAATCAACATGTACTAATGTGTTTATATAATTTTAAACTCCTTACAGTTAATTGAAAATATGCTGCCCATGGTATGCGTATATGCTGCTCAGATCAAATGCTTTTTTCAGATTAGTGCGTTAAGTGTTAGTGTCAGGTCATGAATTTAACCTGCCCCTGACATGTTGGCTTCTTTTGGCTCAAGGTAGGCATGGCCGCTTTCCCCGCTTCAGTATAGAGAGAGGCTGGACATGGAACGTCATACAAACCTGAACAGATGACAAGAAAACACTGCTAGCTGCCAGCTACCTTCTCTCTCTTTATTTATCATGATTAGTGCTTGTGGTTTTTTGTCAGGAAGGCTCAAGGCATCGTCCTATAACTGATTGGCATGTTGGGAGGACATAAACCGAAATAGAGGCGAGACAGAGAGACTGGCATTTTTGGGGCTCAACAGAGGAAACAGACGCAGGGCTGCTCTTCCTGGTTAAGGAAAGAGCATTGGTCCACAGCTCGCCTTTTCTTGGCACTGCCTGTCCATCCCCAGGATTGCTTGCCCCTCCTGTAAGCAGTTTTGCCAGGTGTGTGGAAATTAAAGCTCAAACAGTAGTAGATACAATTGGGTAGTCTCCTTGAGGCAGTTACAGTCTCCCCTTATACTGTACCTGAACCATCCTTCCCATGGCTCTGACAGAGTGCTGCCTGCAGCAGGGATGGGGAATTAACTCACACATCTCCTCCTAAACAACTTCCAGCTTTCAGTCCGGTGTGTTAAGATCCACCCCAGTTTCCGTGTAGCTCAAAACTGCAGTCGTTCAGGAGCAGCTTCATGAGCTGTTTGGTCGTGAGGTGGCAAATTCTGTCACGGGGTGGGGTGGATGGTTGGGGATGAGAGTAGTAACTCCTTCAGCCATCTGATTTTAATCCCTTACCATATGTGACTTGAAGTCCTTAGATGCCCTCTACTGCCATGTACCAGAATTAACAGATGGCGCCGTGTAACCAAATTCAGATTTGCTGAAGTTTGTTATTATCTCTCTGTCTTTGTAAATTAATGGGGGAGGGGAAATAATAGCAAGAATTATTACAAAATATGCAAAGCCTTTTATAAAGTGTGAGTTTGGGCTAGACATCTTTTCTGACTTTCAGTGCCATTGCCCCGTATTTCAAAATTTTAACACTATTTTTAGCATTCTCTTCAGAACTCACTTCTCTGATAAATTATTCCTCTGGGAATAAATTTGATCCAGAAAGATGCCTGAGGCACAGCAGAATTTTTCCACGGCATTTCAGGCCACATCATGCTAGACGGAAGGAAGCTGCAAAACCTGCTGCTGTGGATCAGTCTCTGTTCTGGGAAGGAACTAGAGGATGCATTTAGCTGTTGGATGTATCGTTTGCATGAGACAGAACAGCAGGCAAGAGTCTGTGTCTAAAACGGAACAAGAATGAAATTTCTGTCCCACGTTTGCCTCTGTTCTGGCACTTTCTGTGTGCTGGCAGGCACAAAGCAATCCCAAGTCAAACAATTAATCCTGGAGGGAATCACTCTACAGGTTCTAAGAATCAGGTGTTCCTGTGGTGCTTGAGCTTTAGCTGCATTGGTTGTATCAACTCCTTTTCCCTTCTGGAAGGAAAACCCAGCAAAATGATCCCACCTTTAATTCCCCAGCCCAGTTTCCTAACACTGATTTGACTGAGCGGGTTTGGTCCAAATGAAATTAGCAGCCATGCTTTGTGTGTACGTTTTTAAACGTGCCTGACCTTTTCTGAGGACAGTCTATTACTGTTCATTTTACTCCAGGTGGTTGCCGGGGATGTCACAGACAGAAGCAGGCATGGCAGGAGGGAGCGTGAGCTTTCCGGTGGAACGCGTGACAGTGAGGATCTGCTCCAGGTGAGTGAAGGGGGACCTGTACAGAGGACATTCAGGAGGGCCTCTGCCGGACTAATAAAAAGGTAAAGCTTGGGTTCATTGAAGGGGTGAGCTTTCACACTGCTTTCTTTTCCCTCCAGCACAGTCCTCCACTTTCAGGCACACTGGTCTAGAATATGCTACTTACATTTTTCAGGAGCTTTTGCAATTTTTCCAGAACATAATCTCAAACTAACAGAAGTCCACAGCAAAATCTTGTTGTGAATGGGGGCTTTGTTCTGTGATACTATTTCTGAAAACGCCTGGCTCTCTGTTAGCCATTGCATAAAAGGCTGAAATACGAATTTGTTCATATGCTTTTGTTTTCAGCATGTTCGTTCCTTCAACACCCCCCCCCCCCCCCCTTTCTCCAAGAAATACGTGAAGCTCTTCAAGTCCTCCTGGCAGGTGGCCTATATATTGTTATGGTGGCAAACCTGTGAAGCTATACCAATTTATACCACCCGACAATGTGGTCCATTGCATATATTTTTACTAGATCCACATTTTCTGAATTTGTTCATGTTCTTTCAATGGCATTTTTTTTTCTCTGTCTATCAGGGAGTGGAATCCTGCGTCCAGAGAATGTAAATAACAGCTGTTTCCACTCCATTTGCATTTATATACTTAACACTTCAAAATAGATTATTTCTAGAAGCTTTCACAATCTAGTCAGAATTCCTACTTAGTCAGAGGTACTAGTGAGATGTTAATGAAATCCCTTTGGACTGGCTGATGGAAAAGATGCAGCAACAGCGATGAAATTCCCCAAACAAGGCTGATCAGTTATGCTTTCTGACAGTTATACTTCAACAACCAATTGACGCCCATCCTTTAATCTCCTTGGGCATTTTCAGGATCAGTTCCTTGGGCTGTTCAAAGGGGGTGGGAGTATGCCAGCTAAGGAGATGAATTCTTAAAAAATCTGTGCTGAACTGGTAGTGTATTTCTAGCAAAATGAATTTATCATATGAGTGCAACTGGAAAGGAAAAAAACCCAAAACAACACCTGGCAAGCTGTGAAAAGTGAAAAGTTTATTTGCCATTGTCACAGATTTTTAAATAAATAAACCCCTTATGTCCTGAGAGTAACTGAAAAACAGCTCTTTAATTTGTTTTTATACCACTATTTTCTTTTGCTGACATTTCACTAGCCCTGAAATGGAAACACAGAATTTTTATTTAGTAATGCCTAAATGATGATTTTAAGAATTATGTCCAAATACTGTTTTTTTCCTCCAGAAAACTTTGAAAGCCTTTCACCTCATTATTTTGCCAATTGCCTCAACTTGAACCATTTCTTCAGATTTCTTTGATCCTCTGAAGGGTGAGAATTACGGAACATTGACATTTAGTGACCTTTGGTACGGTTCATTTACTCTGATGTGGACCATTGAAGAAGATGCTTGCTCCTAAATCCAGATTTTGTTTCAAGTTGTAGAAATGCACTTTCTTCTCCACATATTTAATTTTGTTTATCCAGAAGAAAAATCCTTTTATTTTCACAGGAGTCTCAACTGGGGCATCTCTGAACTGGATTGGACAATCTTAATGA
This sequence comes from Phoenicopterus ruber ruber, assembly GCA_009819775.1. NCBI lineage: Eukaryota > Metazoa > Chordata > Aves > Phoenicopteriformes > Phoenicopteridae > Phoenicopterus > Phoenicopterus ruber. The sequence goes on along the minus strand of CM020215.1, from coordinate 51,480,855 downwards.
CTCGAGTTGTTTAGAGAACAGTAATTATGCCTGTGAGTTGCTGGTTTTGTGTGTCTCGATAAGCCTGTACCAGATTCATTCAGACTTAGTAGCCTGAACAAAGACAGTCTGAGCTCAGGCTGTCTGTAAAAACGATGTGGGTCCCAACTACCCGATTTCACGGGGCACGCTTGTATTTCTGAATAAAAAAAGTCCCAGGTGGCAAGAAGACTGGCTTATATTCACACTAGCCGGGGCTAGTTCCCTTGAGAGCAGACTCCTGCGTTCACATCCCACACTACTCCTTGGACTCTTTCTGGTGCCCTTACAGACCCAACATGTAATTCCGATTTTTTTGTGTATCTTTCAGTGTGAAGCATCTGAAACTATGCGAAACTGTACCGCAGCCTGTGAGAGCGGTGCTTTCCTAGCATGAAAGTGAGGGTGCGTATTACACACTTTAGGATGTGGTAATGTTTGAGGGTGCACAGTCAGCTTAAGCAGTTTAGAAGAGCACATAGGGTAAACTCAAAGAAGATGTGATCTTGGGAGCAGTGCTTGGTGTGAACTCTCCCTGCAGGGTGCGCAGCCGCTGCTTTAAAGAGGGGTAGGTGGAGCAGGGGGAAGGAAGGAAGAGGTGTGGGGATCAGCAGCCGGAGCTTGAGCTTGCTGCCCAGCCCGCGGCGGTAAGGACATGCTCAGAGGGACCCCGCACGTCAGTCTGCTGCTGGGGACCACCTGGCTGAGGTGAAGTGTAGACACGGGTATTTTGACTGCAGGATAAACGCTTCACTCGTAAAGAAATATAAGGCTTCTCATGTATTTATTACTTCCACAAAGTCATGAGTTAAATCTTGGTCATATTGAAGCAAAACACTCACCCAGTTCCAGCGATGCAAGGTTTTGCCCTTGGTCCGGACAAGGACTGGCTAAGCCCTGTGTAGGTACTAGCCCCAGCTGCTCTCCATCAGGACTACCACTGCGCTTCCTAGGCTGTTGTCTCACCTTGCAGCCTTACCAGGGGCCTCTCTGGGCTCATTTCGCATCTTTTTCTTCAACAAATACGGCTGTATAAGGTCCATGCAGCCAACATACAGCACGTTTATTTTGGCAGATTTAACATACAAATATATGCTCTAGAAAGGGAATTTCTGCTGTTTTTTCTTATCTCTGCTTAGGGTGAACTTACCATGAATTTTGTTTGCACTGTGCCTTTACTCTGGATAGGAAATCCTTTTTCTTAATCCAATTCTAAAATTTGTGGAACTTGCTGACACCCTCAGTTTCCCCATCACTAATGCCAGGATTTTAGCTGTCTGAAAAACAGCATGGGGGAAAGGGAGTTTTATAAAGATAGGAGGTATTCTTGGAAAATAACAAGTGAACTCATACTTAAACTAGTCAGGATTAAAAATTACAAAATAACTGAATATATGAAAAGGGATTGTGAACCCTTATGCTACTGTATACCTACCAATTGTGAACTAATTAGAGGTCAAGGAAAATTCAACAGCCACTTTTCACTGTTCATTTGAATTTTCCGTGATACTTACATGGTTCAACTTGCTAGTTTTGGCAGAAGAGATGCTAAAAAACAGAAAACTCTTCCAGAATTTTTTTCTATGATATCTCATATTCTGCTGGTAGGGAGATTCTTTTGCTGAGGAATTGTAAACTTTGGTAGCAGTCAAAACTGGCTTTATTTAAAATGGTAAACTGCCTCTGACCCAAGACTGTTTTTCATCTTAACAAGCAGTAAAGCTGAATATAAGCACAACCGTTTTCTGTATTTATTCTTATTTGATTTTTCAGAAAGAGTAGTTGGCAAAGTTTCTCAGTTCTGTTGGCCATTCCAACCTCCTGTGGCACCTCTAGGTGATGAAAAACTTTGTGATATATTGATTATCATTTCTCAGCTACATCATGACACTTAATAAACTTTTACTTGTCCAGAAGCCACACAATGCAAAATTGCTGACTGATAATGCCGTCTGGTTCATGCAGCTTCCCCATAGCTCCCACCTTCTGATGTGCAGTGTCCTAACAGCTGTAGTTACATACAGCGGAACTAACATTCTGCATAAATTGTATTCAAATTTTCAGATGATTCTGTGCAAATTACCCAGTGAATTATCATTTATTGTTTTCTTTTTTGTAGAAGTACTAGAGGTAACAGTTGCCCATCAGGAGCTCATTAGAAAAGGTGCAATAAAGATACATAAAGTAACTAACTATCTTATCTCTCCTGTGACTACACACCAAATAAAATAAAAAAATAACAGCTTAAGTATTATCTTTCAGCCTTGGAGGGCTGATTAAATATAAGGAAGCAAGATTAAAATCCTATACACAATTTATTCAAAATTACAAATTAAACGTGTGTGAATTACTCTATACAGAAAACAGAGTTCCTATATGTGGACTACATGCTATTGAAGGCTAGCAGAAACAGCAAAAATGTTTTTATCTTAATTTTAAGTGGAGTATTTTTCTTTTACATATATGCTCTCTAAAAAAAAAAAAAAAAACCAAAAAGGTAAGACTGCTTCCATTTGCTCCGATACTGGCATCTGAATCTCAGCTAAGCTTCATCCTCCCTTCATAGACAAGAAGGAAAAAGCACCTCCAAAGAACAATTTTTGTGACATATTCTAGACAATAAAATCTTAAAATAAGATCAACTGCCTTGTGTAGGTACTTTTTTTGTGTGTCAGTTGACTATAAGGGGAGCCTACAAAGATTAACTCAGATGTCTGATTAGTAGCTGTCTCAATCTCGGAGATGAATCCAACTTTTACGTATTGTAGGTACACAATTTGTCTGATGTTTATTCTAGTCAATGGCGGGCTTTAAGTCAATTTTATTGTAGCATTAAAACAAAATATACATCCTCTATTACAGAAGAGGAATGCAGTCTACATCTATTTGATCTCTTCATTATGTAATTTTGTACTGGTTTTGAGGATGGAATGAGCACGTCAGAAATTACACCAAAGCAGATACTAAAATTCATAAAGATTGGAATAACTGAGAAATGCAGTGTTGGCTTTAAACAGCCATTACTACTGTGACTTGTAACGGAGCTGCAGCAATGATTTATTCTAGTACAGCAGAATTTAGACACAGCAGTTGAAATTCAGGCCTATTACAACAGCAAACGGACAAGAAGGGAACTTTCCTATAGGACTGAGTAAGTGGAGGGGCGGGAAGGGATGGCTGGGTAACTGCTTCCGCCATGACAGTCACGAGGAACGGAAGCACAAAGACATGAAACTTGTGACATGGGTGTATTTGGCAGTTGGGTCCCTTTACTGCTCCACTGTTGGCTCATCTTTTCAAAACCGGGAGGGTGGGGCTTTTTTTGTTCAAGTGTGAACATACATCTCTGCTACACATTACAAAAGTCAAGTCTGTCAAAGTAAACAGGCAAGTCCCGCAAAAGAACCTTTGACCCTTTGAATCCAACCGCTTTCAGACCTGCTAGGAAGTTCCTTTTTCTTAAGGACTTGCAAATTAAATGAAAGGAGCAGCTAACGCATGTGTCTCGTAGTGTTAAATTTGATGATATAGCTAAATCCTCGATGGTTTCAGACAAATCCAGTTGCGTTATTGTGCAAGGTTGCCTCCTGGTGGTAGTACCAAGAATCTGCAGAACAACATAATTTGCACATAGAAAAAGCAAAAACCTGTTTTAAGAGCATGCTTCCTTTTTTAATTCAGGTCTAACTAGGGGAAGTGAAAGAACTTTCTTTTCACTAGGACATGAAGATAAATTGAACCGCGACTTAAGTGGTCTGAATTGAGGACAAACTTTTTGCTAGTTGACTGAAACAGTTTTCTAATGGCATGCTAGCAAACAAAGCCCGAGAAGACACATTTAAAAAAAATCAGGAAGATGTACCCACCAGTATACTATCCACAGCAATGAGCCTGGTGAGGCCTGAAACACTTAATAACTGCTAGATACAAAGCAAATGGCGAAGCGCCTAAACTTGGACACAAGGACACCAGAGCAGACTTAACGTTCAACGAATTCTACGCCACTAAAGTTTTCAATTACAAAGAACAAGAGCAACAGAAAACAGAAATCCCAAACTAACTCTCAAATGGATTATAGTGGGACAAGAATCAAATGGATGAATTTCCAATTCCAGGTTTTGAAGTGAAAAGAAACAGATAAAGACAGCTTTATGTAGTTGTTCAAGACCTAGAAAACCGGGAGGACAGCTTGGAATTACTGAGAGAGTAGGATTTTAATTAGGTTATGCTTCAGATGACCCAGGAGAAAGATTTAGTAGAAGAGAACATAGAAAGATTGGGAGTGGCAGCGTAATGCAGGGAAAGATTTTAAAATATTGATTTTATGAATTAATGTAGTAACAAAATGGCAGAGGGTACATGTAGCGAATATGTGTTTTAGACTCAGTTTCCAGTAACCGGTCAGAAGAGGAAGTACTTTAAAGATAACAGTCCAGCACATCATAGATTTTTAGCCCTCAGAATGCCTGAAAAGCATCCAAAAATGTTTGGGAAACATTGAGAAATCCAACATTTCTATGGTGATTGTGGATGTTTGATCATAAACAGGGTTTGACAGGCAAGAACAGACAAATGTGGTAACAGAAGGTTTCTGTAAAGCAAAATGTCTTAATAGTATTAGGCAGCAATAAGCAAAAGTATCAGGGAGGAGAAGGGGGAAAAGTAACTGAAAGTTTAAATTAATCCAAGGATATCTTTTCTTACATTGGAGTAAAGTCAAATGGTGACAGATTAGGTCTCAGCTTTCCAAAAATAAAGGGAGCTCGATTTTATGCAGTGGAGCATAACAAAATACTAAACACGAGACGCAAGCTTCTCATTTACGGACCAGCGTCAGTACCAGGCACCATGAATTGATGAAAACACTAAAATTTGTTGTACTACAAGTTACTAAAAACTATTTTAAAAGTTATATTCTAAGCAGGAAAAATAATTACTTTCATGCAACTGAACTTGCAGAGTAAGCAGCAATCCTTTTCATAGACACAATAGACATTCCTTCACGATAGCATGTTTATCACGCGAGCAACACATCGTATAACACGGAGCCAAAATCACTTGGCTGATGTGGGCTTAAGTGTGGACTCAGATATCTTACAAGCAGAACAGAGAGAATAAGCAAAACGATTTCATGCTCTGCCATGATAAACCATTATCCGCTAACTGGCATTTGGATTTAAAAATGTGTTTTTTAAAATAATACCAAGACAAATACTTAGACTAGCTTTCTGTAAAATTTTCCAGAAGTATTTAAAGGCAGTGTTTTTACACACATTCAACATTGCTTTCTTCCACAATTAAAGGAAAGTCAAGGAAAAAAATATTATTTAGTAATAACTTTAGAAAAGTAAGCGTTCTTTATACCAACAATGACCAGGATTAGAGACTTTATATAGTACTCAACTTCTACACATTTTGGCAAAATGACACTGGACTAACAGAAGAAACAAGAACCTTCCTAGCTTACCCAAGTTGCTTTGGAAAGGAAATACAATCAAAATGTATGACATATATGGGATAATTATTTTCTGATTATTTACAAGGATCTGCTAAGAAGACTTCATTAAGTCACTGGGATCTCTGCAGAGGCACAATGTTCCAAGCCAGCCCTTTCTATCGGAAGGCTGATGCCTAAAACTGTAAACTGGAGTAAAGAATCTTCTTTTCTTGAGAAAAGAAAGCTTGATGACATAGAATATTGTAATAGCAGAAACATTTAAGCACTACAAAATACTAACGCTACGAAGCAGAATCAACCCAAATTTCTTTGATTTAAAGCATTTTATATAATAAAGGGCCAGCTTAGCCCTAGGTAAGCTAGAGAGAGCTGGGAGCCTTCACCGCTTACCTTGCTGAAGCAAAGAACTCTTCCTCCCCTGAGCTACAGCTATTCTGATTTATGTACGAACACAGCATCCTCACTGAATGGTAGCTGGGGTGGGGTTAAAACAATAAAAGCAAAAAACCCCACGAACCATGAATGCACACAGAAGTTCTCAGATATTTGGGTGATTTAGAAGGGTGAGTTAGTACGCCTTGGAAGCTAAAATTTAACCAAGTTGGCCGGTTTTCAGTATGTGACAATAGCCTTAAATACAATCACTTGGCTGATGTAGGATTAAACATGGAATCAGGTATCTTAGAATTGTAATAGAAGATGCAAAACTATTTCATTGTTTTCATGAATACCTCATATATTTTTCATCAATACTATTTCACTAATACCTCAGTATTCAAGCTCACCTGCATTTCAGTTACTAGATTTCTTAAAAAAATAAAATCACCCCCCAAAAGAACACCAAACCCTAACGTGTCCAGTTCTAGACTTCCCATTTTGACGTAATACTTCCACGCATTCACTTTACCAAGGATAAGCCTCTGACCGAGTTTCATTGGAGCACTCCGCCACCTGTTACATCCACTTGTCAGACGGGCACGTTCGCTGACCGTGCACATACAAGAGCCTTCACTGAACCCTTGTTTCATGAGTGAAGTTTTGTTGTTTTTCTGTCAACTAGTTGAAGTAGAAAATAACAGTCAAATTTAGTTAAGCATGTTTTCGTCACAGCAGTCGCACAGAATTGCCACACATCTCACTTTCTGTAATTTTTATTTTCAATAAAGGTTAATAGCAAAGTGCTGATGAACAAGAAATTATCTTAATTATCGGTCTTTAGGAGGATTAGGATTCTTGCGTCTTCTATGATACCTAGAAGAAAAAAAAGGCTGCAGTGAATGCGAGCTTTGGACAGTCTTTGATTTTCCTGACATTTGTGCCCCCAGCGAGTGATCTCGAAGTTACACAAGTAAGCGAAACACAAGATGCAGGAGCCGAGCCCATCACCACTCATTAGATGCCATCTCTGTTGTAGCAGTAGAAATGAGTAGCCTTATGTAACTCCACGAACATCTGCTACAAGCACGCAACAATCCAGTCCATTCTACAGCTGAATAGGTACAAAGGCTGCGGTTTATTCTTAATCCTTTGTGTGAAGTTAATTTTATTACATGGTCAGCTTTCCCTTTGGCTAAAATGATTGCTACAGAACAAAGAGACCTGATGTTTAAAGGAGTTATGCCAGACTGTCTGTTAAATAGTGTAATATTTTGCAGACAAACTAAAAGCCAAATTCTTCACAACAAAAGTGATCCCTACTTTCCTCTTAATTACCCACCCTAAAACAAGGAAGATCCTGTTTGATGCTCATTAAAGTGACAGTTACCCTTTGGCCATAGAAAGTTCTTCCATTTCATTCCTTTTCTCTACTCCCAAAACACAATAATTAAAAAGCTTTCTGTGGACAAAAACCAAAACAAAACCAAAAACAACCCTGCCTGTATCAAGTCTCAATAGCCATAAAATTAGCAGCTACCAAAAGGTGTAGTAACACTGTCTGGAAAGGAGTAACATGAACTAGAATGCCACTTGTTTCCAGTGGTATATCTGAATGTATACAGTTCCTCTTTAAGCTCAGTCATGCATACTTGCACCTCTCCTCCTCTTAGCTTTCTGAATACAAGGCACACCAAGCTACACTTTCCACCACTTCAAATGAAAGACCTCCACTATTCTTAAGTCTGAGAATCATCCCATTAAGTTTTTCTCTGAAAAGTTGTTAAAGAATAGACAACGCATGTTTCCAAGCTGTATTTGGTTAAATCCATATACTAGATTCTCTTATGCAACTTTAATAGATCCCCTGAACCAGGAGCTAACTAGATGGTATGAGGAATTTCTAGTCTGTGACATATTTTACAAAAAGAAAGTTGCAAATGCTACCAAAGGGGCATTTCCCTTAGGAAACAGTCTTCCATTTACAGAGCACTGCATTTAAGATTTTATGTAGTAGCCGATGTTCTACCTGTATCTTGTCTCACATGACTTATCCTAGGTTGAATCTAGTCATTAAATTATTCCTGTATCTCCTTTTACATCCCAAAGGAACAAACATTGAAGATACTTACTGTCCCACAGGATACCAGCGATGTTTTGTTGTGTAAAACATTTTGCTGAGCTCTTCAATTGTAGGACCTCTGTTGTTCTTTAGCTCTTTTTCATTCAATCTGGATTTCAAAACTTGATCAAGGGTTTCTTCTTTATTATTCACTGGATCTGGCCGTGGTACGGGCTATAAAAAAAAAGTAGTATATATATTTGCTTTTTCTCCTTTTTTGAGAAAAATCAAAAAGCCAAGCTACCTAGATGGCGTTACAATTTACTCTTAACAGCTGAAACCAAAGGAATACTGAAGAATGCCTGGAACTGTAAAGGCTGTTTACCAGCCCCACCCCCAACAAACCCACACTGCTGTGGAGCAGACATCTAACACATCTCATTACCCCAGGTGCCGTAGCTGATTACCCTACCCCTAAAATCAGCACTGCTGTCATCATTATTGCTGATCTCATCCTTACATTTCACTAGCTGAATCATAAGCTTCAGTTCTACTAATACAAAAGTAGTCATATTTTTCCTATTTAGAAATTTATTCATAGTGACAATCATCATCGCTAAAAAAGCTTTTAGATGATTTGCACCCTGGAGAAGAGTGTCACTTCCTAATTGTCTGTGCATCTGCTAAGACCAAGATGTTTGTTCTCAACCTGAAACCTAACTACTAGTACCGTTACAAATATTTTTCCTTGTTTTAGTCTTTTACAGCTGTTTTTCCTGAGACACATGCAACTGATAAATTTAAAAATACCGATAAGTAACACAGGCAAAGAGCACTAAAATGTTTTAAGTTTTCAATGGAGAATTTTCACATGGAGTACTTCAGCAACGTAGCTACCATTTACAGTATTTTACTAGCACATGAGAACTGGAAATTGAAACAAAAAGCGTACACTAGAGAAGTTTATCTAGACTTACTTCTGTCAGTGTAAAGAACACATCAAAAATACTACTGATAGATAAAAATTCAATATTTAAAGTTTTTTTGTGGCATTTATGAACCCAGAGCGCTGAACGGAATTTAAAGCTCGAGTTGAAAACAGCAGCAGCACTTCTTTACATCCTCTTGCCCAGACTGCTGCATCTGTACATAGCAGGACGCGTGAACCGTAACCTGCATTTCAAACATCCTCTTTGAGGAGTGCACTTACAGACAGACACTAGGTTTCTCTGTAGTACACAAGTATTTGAGTGCCTCATTTAATTCTATTTGCGTTACTACATGCTGTGATATCTGAGCATTACTTGCTCTGCAACTTTCCCTCAATTCAACTAAGAGTAAGGTCCCCCTCATGGCAGCAGCTATATTCATCATTCACTTACTTCACAGACATGCTGATCACATACTAAAAAGTACCTCAGTATTTCCAATTAAAAAAAGATGCCCTAAAGACTCAAAATTATGAACTACTGATGCCTTTACAAGAGTAAGAAATATGAATGTGTACATTTGGACATACTTTTGTATGCTCGTATGGAATCTCAAGCGAAGGGTGGTAGCAGACAATTGTCTTCAAATCTGATGTCACTGCAAGTTCCACTTTGCTATAAAAATAAAAACTTACACTCTTAAATATATCCCTTACGATTTTCAGAAATTCTTAGCAACTGAGCAGCACAAGTCCCACAGAAAATCAGATTTGACCCTGCATTTATAAATTCTCAAGAATCTTCTATAAAATAAACCCTTATAAAATAAGAGTCACAAATACTTGATCTGAACTTCCTCTTTTTTTTTTTTCTCCCCCAGCCATGTTCATGTTTCTTTTTTAGGTGGAGAGGAAAAAAGGGCTAAAATAAAATATTAAAGATAGCTGGAAATATGGGTTGGAAAACAATCTTTAACACTTTGAAGAATTGCATATAAAACTGTAGCAACAGATGGGGATAATGATCTCTAGGACAACATGCCTTTATAAGGAGTACAGCACCTACAAAAGAAAGAATAGGTGTCCTGGTTTCGGCTGGGAGAGAGTTAATTTTCTTCCTCCTAGCTGGTAGAGTGCTGTGTTTTGGATTTAGGGTAAGAATAACGTCGATAGCAACAACTAAAAACATCAGTGTGTTAAGTAGTTGTAGTGCTGATACTAAGTCAAGGACTTTTCAGCTTCCCATGCTCTGCCAGCGAGGAGGTGCACAAGAAGCTGGGAGGGGGCAGAGCCAGGACAGCTGACCCAGACTGGCCAAAGGGATATTCCATACCATATGATGTCACGCTCAGTATATAAAATGAGTTGGCCAGGGGGTGGGAATCGCTGCTCGGGGATGGGCTATTGATCACCAGGTGGTGAGCAATTGTTGCATTGTGCATCACTTGTTTTTGTATGTTCCTTTATCAGTAATAATATTGTCATTATTTCCCCTTCCTCTGCTGTCCTATTAAACATTTTTTATCTCAACACACAAGGGTAGTTTTTATCCCAATTCTCTCCCCCATCCCACCTGGAGCGGGGGGAGTGAGTGAGCAGCTGCATGGTGCTTAGTTACCAGCTGGGGCTAAACCATGACAACAGGAAACAAAGCTCTGTTTGGGGTTCCAGCTTTTCTATTTGGTAAAAGATGACGAGCATGATGAACAGAAAGTCCTACTGAGAGGTTCCTTGAGGGAATATGACTTTTCTCACCTTCCTTCCCACGACACATTAGCTTCCTAAAACCTTGTATGACACAGATGCTGTGTTTCTCACTATATTTGTATCATCTTTTCCGGTTTCTACACAAGTTTCCCCTGCAGCAGCACAAACATACCTGGACTTTGTCTTAACAACAAGCGTCAATGAAAATAACTGCTCTTAGCTAGTTTTGCTCTTACACAAACAAAACTGCAGGGGTGGTGAGGTCATCACCATGTTTAGAATGAGTCCTGCGTGATTTTTCATTACGCTTATTTTTTTAAAAATACTAACTTCACAATCATTATCATTGGAAACAGTACTTCAGTTAAAACTATTACATATATCCAAAACTGGCAGAAGATGGGTTTGATACCATTATATGACAACTTCATGACAGAGAAAGTAGCCCTGGAATAAATGTCACGTGAAAAGGCCACACATCAAAGCACATTTAAGTACCAATTGTAGTCTTCAGGGAGAACTGAGTACGTAGATTTATGGCAAGCACGATACGCAGCTCCATCTGAAAAAAAACCAAAACCAAAAACAAATAAAGAACACTAATGTAAAAACAAGCAGAGCTGTGCCAAATTTAAGAATGTTTACATTTTCACTCTGTTCTAAGTCTTAATCGGGGATTATAATCATACTCAGTTTTAGATTACCAAAACCCAAATACTGTCTAAATAGAAGTTCACTTTACTACACAGATTTCTAGTGCAATCAAAAAATACAGTATCTAGGTAGCTATGGCCTACATTTACCTTTCCAACTGTATTGTTTTCCTAAGGAAAAAAATCACAGTATAAGCAAAATATCTATAGATTTCACCATTAGAGCATACTCTTTACATATGCAAAGAACATTACCTTATGACTTACAGGGAGGATCATAATTTCATTTGTACTTTGCTGGCGACTGCTATATATGCTATACAAAACACAAAACTATGATGTCTTGGCTGCTGTAACACTAGAGAACTTTACCCTTTTCCCCAGGTTTCTGTCACTCCAAGGAAAGCAATCACAAGAATCACTGTAAACCTAACGTAAGGTGTTAAACAGTAGCAGTCCCTTATACAGGAACCATACCATAGGCACCTTGCCTTCCACAACCCTGTAGGTACGCATGCCTAAGATGGGCCTGGGAGGTGCCCGTATTTGACTTTTACGGGCAATCCCCTTCCTCTGCTGCCGGAACCTGACAAATCCATACGTAAGTTTCTGAGTCCAGAGAAGCTTCTTCTACCCCTACACTTTAAGAACTGAATTACGATCACAAGAACTAAGTCTTAGCATGTTCTGAGCCTTCTGTTTTCAAATAAATCATAAAAAGGTTTCAACTGTTTTCTGATGCGTTATTTTATGTAGACCATCTTTAGTTTTAATACAAATAGGATGATTCTTGGTTGTTCATAACGGAGGGGGAGAGCATTCAGTGTGTCAAAACTGGGAAAGCTGAAAGAACCAAGAAGAAACTTTTGTGTAGCTATTTTCCTCTCAGCAATATTTTAGAAGTAAAATTCTTAAATTTAGATATAGCTAATATATTTAAATACATATTTTAGATATAAAAGTCTGAAATTTAGAATTTCTGTTAGCACTTCCATGCTTCAGTTCTTCCAATTAAACTGCTCTTCATTACTAAGAAGTTGAGTTCTGGTAAAATATTACTGCAAATAGTTTGTATTTCTTCCTAAGATTTCTTTCCCCTCCTTGCCCACTAACCTCTAATATGCAACACATCCGTTACATTTTCTCAATTCCTGTCTTTTCTACTACCTTTATTATCTCCCCTACATCTTTCTATTGACATTTAAAACATGGACAAAAATCTAAGAAATAATATAGCCTGTTTTCACCTGTTCTCTGTTCATGTTAAGTAATGAGATTTTACTGTAGCCTTTTCTCACCACTGTTTGTAAGTCTGAAAAAGTAAATTTAAATCTTCAAATATAATCAGTGGTAAAAGGGGTGGTATTTACAAGCTAATTAATACATCAGAGGAGCATCATATGTGGACCATGGAAGCTTTAAAAGAAAAACAAATAAACAAGATATCCTTTACTTATTAGCAGAGAACATGGAATATCAGACTTGATTCTGTTCAAGTAAAAATTCATTTCCATGCTTCGCTTACTTTAAGCAGTACAGGAAAGAGGCGCTCAAAGAACAAATTTTAATATAGGACTTACACAATTTCATCACTACTTACTCTGCAGCGGGGCCTGCTTACAGGTTGCTACTGAACGCATCCAAAAGAAGCTGGACCACGCAGTTCTAAGTGATGCTGCCATGCTGACAGCAGAGAGGAAACCAGTCCTGGACAAGATGGAACTCAAACAGACACCATATCCTTTTTTTCTGCAAACACCCTCTGAAAGAAATCAGTTTCATAACTGTTCAGGGTGCAAAAGACCAACAATTTAGTTTCTTGAATATCTTAAGGACAAATAAAATTTGTGCAGTATATTCTTCATTATTTGTCAGTTGTTTAGAAGTCCTTATTATTTAGGATACTGGCACGTACCTCCTTAATAGTCAAATGTGGTACAAGACTTTATTTACTGAGAGGTACTCTTTGAAGGTACATCATTAACTTTAAAAAAAAGTTTCCAAGCTTAGGTCTTCTCACAGTTTTTCTGCTGGTACTCGCCCACCTAAGTTTCGCATCCTTCCTTCTGTGCACTCCACAGAATTATTCCTGAAACACACTTTTCTTGTTCACAATGTAAATATCATTGCCCAGTATAAAAATAGAAGTACTTATAAATAACACTTGCTGTAGTTAACAAAGCAGTTGGTTTCATCCATCTCAAAAGCAATACATCTAAAAGCTACGGAACACCATTTAGAATACCTTAAATATTACCCCAAATTTCACAGAAACAGAGACACACATACAAACAGCCTAAGTTTTCATTGTCTACAGAAAAAAAAAAAATGCTTCAAAGAGAAACTTATAATGATGCTTTAAAAAACATAAGTGCAGACTGTTTAAAGGCATATTCATAAAAAAATAAAAAAGAAACAAACAAGACCTCTTTAAAACTACTTCATATTTAGCGCTTCAGAACATCATCAGAAGTGTGCATTTTCTGATTTCAACAAATAATTATTCATCATTTTCTTTACCTGTGACAAGTGCTGCTGAAGTTAGAGAACACTAACGCAGCACCCACAGAGCTGCGCGTAACTTGCCTTTGAAAGCTCATTAACAAAAAAGGTGCGAGGAATACGGCGGGTCTGGACCGCCTTGTCAAAGGACAGGGTTCGAGCACCCGCCCGTTCTCGGCCTCGCCTCAAGGACCACAACAGTTTACATCGGGGCATTCCCATCCCTGAGGCAGCACACAGAAAACTCCTGAAGGCCTGTCAGCAACAAGCAGGAATATGAAACCTGACGCTTCTATTAGTAAAGAAAATATTTAGCTTAAAAAAAAAGTCATTAACTCATTAAAGCAAGCAAAAATGTACCCCTTATAAAAACGGATCTGCAGGCTATTAAAAAAAAAAATCCTCAGTGCGAAACACAGCGATTTAACCGCTCTGAAGGTATATAAACTCTCCCCCTCTAGCCCGTTTCGGAGGCCGACCTTGCGGTTCCCCTGCACCAGCCGGGCACGCGTCGCCATTAACTACAAAAACGGGGGGGGGGGGGGGGGGGACACGACACCCTGCCCTCTGCGCCCCTGCCCTCTGCGCCCCTGCCCTCTGCGCCCCTGCCCTTGGCTGCCCGGCCCGCGGACACGAGCACGTTCCCAGCGCAGAGCGCAACAGTCGGCTCCGGCAAGCGCAGCCCGGAACCGCCGCCACCGCCCGCCTCCGGCCGCGACGGCGCAGCCGTTACCTGTGCGGACACCGCCGCGTCCCCTCAGCAGCCCGCCAACGGCAGCAGCACCGGAACTGGCACCAAGTGCCCTTCCGGTTCCGGCGGCGGTTCGCCCCGCGGCACGCCGGGAGACGTAGTGCGGGCGGGCCGGCGGGCGGGGCCTGCCCCGGGCGGGGTGCCCCGCCACCGCCTCCCTCCCTGCCCAGCACCGCCCCGGCCCCCGCAACAAACCCTGAGGCGCTTCAAAATACGGCTGCGGCGGCAGCGAGCCGCCCCTTGGCCGGCGGGGGTGACCCCGGCCCCTGATGGCGGCGCGCCGGGCTGGGGGTGACCAGGCACGCACCCGCCGCTCGTCCCTGCTCTCAGCGCTCCGTGGCGGTCCCTGTGCTGAGCGGGTTCCGGCGGCAGCGCGCTGCTCAGACACCCGCAGCGGGGGGCGTTGGGGCACCCCGGCGTCGGCAGCAGCTGTTCAACCGGGGGAGAGGGCGCGAAGTCCCCGCAACAGGCAGCAGCGCACCTGCCGGTCCGGGGACGTGGCATCGTGTTACACGAGCTGCAAAATAACCCCCTCTAATCCTGTGACTTGAAGGGACATAGAATCATAGAAAAGACCCTTAAGATCATCGAGTCCAACCGTTAACCCAGCACTGCCAAGTCCACCACTGAACCAGGTCCCTAAGCACCACGTCCCTAAGCACCACATCTACACATCTTTCTAATACGTCCAGGGATGGTGACTCCACCTGGGCAGCCTGTTCCAGTGCCTGACAACCCTTTCAGGGAAGACATTTTTTCTGATATCCAATCTAAACCTCCCCTGGTGCAACTTGAGGCCATTTCCTCTTGTCCTGTCGTCTGTTACTTGGGAGAAGAGACTGACCCCCACCTCGCTCCAACCTCCTTTCAGGTAGTTGTAGAGAGTGATAAGGTCTCCCCTCAGCCTCCTTTTCTCCAGGCTAAAGAACCCCAGTTCCCTCAGCCGCTCCTCATAAGACTTGTTCTCTACACCCTTCACCAGCTTCATCTAATTATTGGTTATTTCACAAGCTTGTGAGCATAGCCTGCTTGCTTTCCAGCTTAAATTACACAGTGGCTGCAGCAGCTCCCTCTGTTCAGCCTGCCAAACCTTTGCAGTACCTGTAATACCTTTTCACAGGGAAGGCCTGGGTTTTATGTACGTAAAATAGCACATTTCAGATATTTAAGGCATGCAGAAAGGTCACCTGAATGCACCAGGCACGCTCCTGCTCTGGGGCTACTTGTTTTGCTTCTTTTGGAGACCAAGTCACAAAGCATTTCGAAGACAATGCTATAGTTACACAACATTGATAAAAGAAGTAGAGACAAAAATCAATTATCTGACCTGCTGCTCTAGTACCTGAAATGGCTCCAGCACTGTAAGCTTTCACACGCCCATGAAGCATCTCTAGGTCACATCAGCCAACTGTGTTTCAGTTCCTTTCACAAAATTACTCTTTCGGAGAGTCTTGGATAATGCCTCCTGAAAAGGCTGCAACCTCTTCCAGATGTCATCAAACCATTGCATCTTTTCTGGTCATTGGCTGTGGTACAGCAATTTCATGCGGTCATCGGTGGAAGCCCCACAATTTCAGCAATGTCTAACTTTGTTCTGTAGCTGCAGAGCAATAGTTACACTGGTAACTTCCAGAAGTGTAGTAGAAGTGTAGCCAGAAATCACTAGTCAAGAGCTGATTGTTCCCATTAGCAGTGGCAAACATTTCTTTTTGGATGCTTTTCCTGATAGTGGAAGATGGAAGACATCCACTCTGGGCCTTCTTGCGCTATTAGATTCAGTAAGCCATAGAGAGGGGGCAGAGATGGGCCAAAATGTTTTACATACTCCTTGGAGAGATGCAACCAAGGTGGGAGACCATATCTCCACTACAAGACTCCTCCACATTTGTGGAGATCAGCTCTCTCCATCATTCCCATCAAGTTTCTGCATGCAGCTACAGAGGGGTCCGATCTGGGCTCAAGCACCAAACAGAAGCAACACAGTTCTATGCATCTGCTGTGTACCAGCTCATTATTCCCACAAGGAAACCCTTGTACTTGGATGAACAGCCTTTTAAAGCTGAATACAAGCAAGACAGTGGTTATACTGACGGACAAAGAAAATATGTTGAGGATTTTAAGCTCAAGGACAGTGTTGTCAAAAATAAATAAATGGTTATAAACCATCTGAAACAAGCGCGTTCTGGAAATTAAAGGAAAGGAATGAAACTGCATTTAAGGAGTGAGCTTCAGGAATACCTTGTCCATAGGCATAGTGGGGATAAACAGAGTTACTTCAAAGTGATTCTTGCCGAGTTTATGGCCAGGAGCAGATGTGACAACGGGGGAACTGCTGCTGAGGATTCTTGCCTTTCTCCTGGACGGCCGCAGTGCGACACACCTGTATGCGAATGCACCTTGCCACAGTCCGGTAGCACAGAGCGCCGTCATGTGTGCTGCGTGCGTGTGTTTGTGTGTGAACTTGGGACACAAGCACATTAGGCCTTGTTCTAGTTTCCTGGGAAATGTTAAGTAAAATTAAGGCTTCTCTGACTTACGTTGAAGGTGCTCACGACTTAGTTGTCACAGCTTCTTTAAAAGATTGCCTAAACTCAGCGATGATGATGACTGTGGTTGACATCTCTGATTCTCAGATGCCTTCTCAAAAGGATATTGTTCATCCACACAGGAGACAAAAATCCTTTGCTGTCCAGTGAAATCCTTGAAATCAACTCCCTTCACAGCTGGAGACCACTGCAAATCGCACCTGCTTCTTTCTCCAGTGTAAGATACTTTTTTTTTTAATTTATCTTCTCTATATTGAGCAGCATCTGTTAGAAAAAGTAATTTTTAAAAACTTCTCGCTAGCCCCTTAGAAAATTGTCCTCTCCATAAAAAATACTAGATCTTGATATGCTCGAGTATATTAGTCATCATTGCAATAGAAGCCTTCTGTGGTGCTCCTCCATTACTGTTTCCTATATCAATTTATTTGCTTTTATCAAGACAAGTTTTTTACTCTTCAGTGCCATATGTATTTTCTGAGGACTGCATAGAGACACATACTCACAGGTATGTGTGCTCTCTCTCCTCAGACACAAGTTTGAAAAAGGAGAGTTTCTCATGTTACTGATGAATGTGACCAACGAGTCTTCTAACAGTGGGATTTTATAGGCTGCTGGTATTCAGTTGTCAACAGCTAAGGAGCTAATTCATCAATGAGAATGTAAAGAACAGCAAAAGATCTTGAATTTGAAGTTTCTTTTTTTTTTTTTTTTTTAAATAAATGTTGCACCACGTGCCAGTCAGTCTGTGCTGTTTATTTTCAATTATTGCATTTTTTTCCACATAGCAAATGCTACGTGGTTCTCTTGGGGGGAGTTTCTGATTCCAGACAGGAGGGCAGCCACTGGGAGGTTTACTGGTATCTGTTGCCTAGTGCTACCACATCTTTAGTCCTCTTTTTCACATCACTGCAATGCAATATCACTTGTAAGGTTCATCAGAAATTGTTAGCAATCTTCTGTCCCTTGTGTGAACTCATTGGGAACACTTGACAGCTCTCTGGAATCTTGATGCACAAAAGAGCCTTCACTAGATTTTTCAGATTCCCTGATTTTGTACCTTCGTTGCATAATGAGTTTTAAATTAGAGGTAACTTGTGGGTATTTCTGTAATGATCTTGTTCTGGAAATGCATGCTTTTGAAACATCACTGTAAAGGCAAATCTTCTAACTTAAATCCTGGTTCTAAAAGGTTGCAATTGCAGGTACTGCAGAACGTTATTTTTATTTTTTCAAAACTAAACCTCATTCCCTGTTAAGTTTCCAGGCTATTTTTAGGCAGTTTCTATAAAAAGATTTTTTTAGGAGACAGTAGATGTGGTCTACCCCCTCCCTGACACATAATGTTCTGCGAGTCTATTCTTAGAAGCATGTTCTGACGGATTGCAACTTTCTGGTAGGGAGACGGGAATTGCTTAAGGACAGCTCAGAAGCGTGACTACACACTTCTCCGGCATGTCTGGAGATGGGGTTATTAATAACTGCCAACAGCCTTGCTTGCTTCAGCAGGTTGCAGACAGCGAAGAGGAGAGCTGCTCTCTCTGTATTGGCTCAACAGAAAGGAGGTTGTTCTCTCCATTAACTGCAGGGGTACGGTGGAGGCACTAATGGTGATGAGTTGCAGACCTCTGGGACTTCATGTCTTTGAAAACCTGGAAAGTTTTCTTTCTAGGTTGCTCTCTCGCTGAAGAACAACCATCACCTGTTCGTACTCAGTCAGTCAGTTACAAACTTCTCCAGGAAATATTCTAACTGATAAAACAATTGCCCTATAGTTAGGCCACAAATGCTGTGTAGTAATGAGGGCAGGACTATGTTGATTGGCTCTGTTTTAGAAGAACAAATTTATAAATCAGAGCTGGCATCTGGATTGGCGTGGGTTTTGTGTCAGCAGCTGCACACACACACACACACGCTCCTTGTGGCAAATGGAAAATTGGGACTTGCTTGTTCCAGCTCTTTTGCTGCAGCGGCATATTTAGGAAATTGTTTCTTAGTAAAATCATTCAGGCTGCTCATTAGCAAACTGAATATAATAAATGTTTTTTTTTAAAATAATACAATTTTAAATAAATGTTTCAAAATCTTCCAGAAATAAGCATTTGGTTTCCTTTGTTTCCTTTAAATCTGGAGTAGAAAAGGTACTATACAATCATACCTAGAAGTGGAATTGAATTTGTGAATGGATGGGTTTGTTTTATTGCAAAGGTGATGTCTTAACAACGGAGATGGACGAGCCTTCACTCCCGAAATAATGTATCTTAATCTTTGTGAGATAGTTATGCTGTAGCCAGACAGATTTCTATGTTTTAAGTCAATCTGTAAACACCCAGAGTAAACGCCAAAGCTTATGTCAATAAGCTATCATCTTCATTCTTTAGCAGATCTCATCACTGGTCCATCCGGTTACTGGTAAGGAGTCAAGCTGCGACTATAAATAACAGATGACAAAACTAAAGTGCCTGTCAGTGGTCATATGCAGCCTAAATAATTTGTGTTCCTGTTGATTACTGTAGTTCAAGTAAGCGATATTATGCTTCTATTCAAGCAGCCATTTAATGAAAAAAAAATCAAAAGTTATTTGCTACAGTGAAAGGCTCCTACTCACAGCATCCCATTCTGATATCCTAAGTTGGTAAAACATATAATTCATGGGGTTTTTTCTTCTTCCAGTACAGTGTCACCCAGTACTGCCAGTTAAGATCATTCAGAAATTGTCCAGTGACTCTTACAATTAGTGCTAAGTGAAAAATACTGCACTTCTGTGCCTTGGTTTCCCCATTTGTACACAGGGATCATAACAACTCCTGTAAAATACTCTGGCATTTACTGAAGAACATTTTTAATATAAAATCTAGATATTACTGTGAGAATTCTTTCTGTATGTGTACATACGTACATCTGTTTTTTGCTGCTGAACAGACTTTCTACAATACTTGACAAAAATATAAAAATGCTTTCATGCAAAATAAAGAATCTGGGGTTTGAAATAGAGTTGTAATTGCAGCAAGACTTTTATAAGATTGCGAAGTGGAGTATGAGGAGGAAGTGAGATTAGTCAGCCACAGGCTCAGCTGGCCTGGATGCACCCACTCAGTGAGTAACTTGATGACAGCAAAAGCTGTCAATTGTTCTGGGAGTATTAATTGCATAATTGCAATTACTTGTTTACCTTTTCTGCCTACAGTGACATTATAGAGCACTTTGTTGGTGAATAAGGTGGTTGCTTATCTTTGTTCTCAGAACCGCTGTAATCCCAGCGATGATGTGATGGTCAGGGATTTGTGGGAGGAGGATCGTGCTCTCCATCCTGCCCTTCACATCGGTGCGGTGGGACAAGATGGGCTCAGCCAGCAGAACAGGTCACTGCTGCGGGAAGGGGTAATCCTACGTCTGCCACATCTCACTCTGTTTCCTACTGCTTCTCTTGTGCCAGCTCTGACGCCTCAGTGAGCTGGTCAGAAAGGTAACTCAGCCAAAAAAAAAACCCCATACCCCAATAGATACATACCAACAGAAGGAGGGGATCAGGAATACAGGGCAGAGCGCAGGGAAAGGGAGCAGGAGCGCAGTGTTGCCTGCAGCTTCTCCAAAAGGATAAGAGGCATCCAAAGTTGGGTTAATAACTCATGGATACTAAAAGGGGCAATTTCACTCCCACTTGGGTTACTTACCTTTTGTTGTCTCTGGTGCTTGCTAGACCGCACTGTAAGCCAAATCAATTCACTGGTCCAGCAGAAAACCAGACAAAATGGCTGTTTTTCTGTCAAGTTGGTGCATTGAATCAGCTCAGCAGAGTCTGACAAGCCCCAGGAGTGAACGGTGGGGGAAACGCTGTGTGTGAGGAAGGAGGGTAGAAGGAGTGAGACGGGAAGGGGAAGTAAGAAGACCTCTTTTTGACAGATTGACTCAGCTGTGTGGTATAACTTGACCTCAGATACGTGGTTTCACACTACCCCTGGTGCAGTGAACTATAGACAGTCCCCTTCTCACACCCTCAGGTATGGGTTCCTGTCCCCTTTCTTGTGCCAGACCTACACAGCTGCGTGACTGCCTGTGGTTCACATCAGCTCACTGCTCACCCAGGAACTATTCACGCTTTTGATCAGCTCGTCTCCCGTGAGATCGTGATGTGAGCTGAGGGAGCAGCGGTGTGTGGCGGAGGTAGATGGCAGGAGCCCTCTTTAGCAGCAATGCAAATACGAAGTGGCGTAACCCTGACATGAAACTACACCCTAAATAACCACTGTGGAGGCAGGCCTTGGTGGAGCTGGGCTGCAGGAGCAAACTCTGATTGAAATGGGGACTACAGGTGACACTGGTCTTACTGAACACTGTACCTAAATTTCCTCTGAAATGCAAATATAAATGTTCTTTTATAAAAGCCAACCAGCAGCAACTGTAGCGTGACGAGATCGCTTTTCTGAAATGAACCTGCATTTTCAGGTGCTCTGAACTGGGAGGCCGAGCATCCAGGAGCAGCAAGGGTGGCACTGCTCCCTCAGGGCGGGTGAGCCGGGAGCCGAGGGCGCCCCAAGGCGAGCGGAGCCCAGGGGTGACCCCACCAAGGGGGCGCAGCCCCACTGCGCCGGAGGCAGGTGAGCAGAGCAGGGTGGTTACTGCAGCGGGGCCCACCCACGCTCCAGGGATCGCCAGGCAGGGCGCGGTAACGGGCCAGGCCTGAGGCTCGTCCGGGAGCCGCCGACACTCGGGTGGGCGCAGGTGAGGCGAGGCTCAGGGTGGGCTGAACGCCCAGGCCCCTCAGAGGGTGAGGGCGGAGGCCCCGCTGAGGCCCTCACAGCAATTAAGCTCTGTTTGTTCACTCAGCGCCCTGACACAAAGCTGTGGAGTCAAAATAGCGCCTAACAAAGCCTTTACTGATCTAAGGCCAGTACGACCATCCAGAGTCCTGTCTGATATCCTCAAACTGTTTATCAGCATATATCTGACAAAATACAGGCATATAATGTTCCCAGATTTCCTCACATTCTGCCTGAGGTGCAGGGTTTATTTCAGGATATTAAGGGAGCAAACAGTTAGCAATCGCCAGTGCTAAGAGAGCATCAGACAGAACTCCAGGCAATGAGACTAATGAAAAATTTGAATTTAATTTAAACAAAAATGTCAATCTAAATGACTTCCAAACACATAGCATCTAAATCTTTCAGCCTAGCAAAAGAAAAATACCAGGCTGAGTCAGGGAGGGCAGCTATCTAAATGAGGATGCATGACTTCATTAATTACAATACTCGGGGGATGAAAGCACAATTTTTTTTCCATCAAACTTTATTTTATTAAAAAAAAAAAAAAGAATTGCTGAAACACTCTGCAAGTTTTGACAAACTACACATGTAGCACTGTGGAAAGCTAGTTTTTTGGATCTACTTTTTCTTCTCCCCTTTTCTCCTCTCTGTTCACCCTCCCATGCCCTCCAAGAAACTTTTAATTTTTGTAGGTGGTTTTAATGGTATTGTCATCTGTTTAATGGTATATGTAGCTTTGAAAAACTGTATGGATAAAGAATCCCTGTGCCATACTGCTCAAAACAAATAGTGTCGCAGAGAAGAATAGATACATTTTAGCAACAACCTTGAACTCCAGAGCAGGAGTGCTGAAGTACTGTTCAACTGAGGGAAGTGGATGGCGGAAGCATGCTAGGCTGGATCACCCATGGTGCTTCTCCAAGGATGTCTTCCGAGACACATGCCAAATGGAGGATATGCACACGGAGTGGTGCAGGCTGCGGTCCAGAACCCAGTTACGGTGGCAACAATGGCTGAGTGGAAAATCCTGAAGGACAGGGCTGAACACCGGAAGGTCATTGGGTTGGGAAAGCACGGAAGATGCAAGAACCTCCACAGGGTGTGGCTAGCTCGAGGAGACAAAGCTCCAGCTCTGATTCAGAGGATTAAGTTGCCTCCTTTGGGAATTTGAGAATGCTATAAAAGAAGGACAATTTTTACTATAGCTTCTCCTGGAAGATATCCCTTCCAGGAGAAGGGATTTTTACTTTTAGAAGTAAAGTCTAAAGCCAGTATTCTGGAGTAGCCAGTTTGGATGGCTTTTCTAGCACCTATATGGATACTTGGGGATCTCTGCAGCAGTCCTTGTAGGAAGCTAGAATGACTTAGGGGAACAACCTAAATCTTTGTAGATAAGACAACAGAAAACAAAGTTTTTGTTCACTGCCATCTCCCAAGCAGGCAGACCTTAAAAGCCTCTTCCTAAGAAGAGCCAGAAAGAGAGGTGTCGTGAAAACTGCAACTTTGCCAGGATGTGGCAGGCCACTTGTTGAGCAACGAAAACTATCAAAACATAATAGCTTGCCAGATTGACTTGCTGCAACTTCAGACTGAAGCAAGATTCCTGGTCTACAACACTTGAAAGGGAACACTGGATGCAACATTCATGAGCATTTGTTTGAGCCAACTATGCTCCACTCTGTTGTTGCGTCTCGCAGACATAGGGCAAGGTTCACAGAACAGAAGTTCCAGCACTTTCAAGAATCTGAGTGGCATTTTACTCACGTTAAGCCTAAAAGCATCTTTTGGCCCATGTTTTCTTCCACTTATGCCAGTCCTTTAATGGTCAGTATTCCGGGAAAAGGGTAAAAGGAAAAAAAAAAAAAAAGAGTACAAGGCAGAAACAAAGAAGTAATTCTGCAAGCAGTGTAACAAAATACCTTGGCTTCCAATTACTTTAGTCTTGAGGATATGGCCCAGTGAAGATTCTTTGATGTCTAATAAAGTGTTGGAGTCATGGAGTCTTTCTCCTAGTAGGATTACTAGCAACATTTTTTTTTTCTTTTGTCTTCTTACTTTTGTAAAATTCACAAGGAATTGCTGTCTTTCACAAGGAGTGGCATCACCTCTCCAGCTGTATCTTCATATTTGTTTGATGCTGGCAAGTGCATAAAGGGGTTACCAGCATAGGACAGAAGGGTGAAAAGGGATCACTTGGTTTAGGTACCATTTCTGGTCTTGGTCCCTAAACTGCCTATTGTATTCTGTGAAATTTACACAACATGGAGAGAACAATTTTAAAAATAACCTAAATATTTGCATTCCTTCTACATATGTCAGTATACCTGCTAACTCAAAATGAAAACTCCTAGTTATAAGTGGGTTTCATAGCAACATAATTACAAATATTGTCAGTTACTCACAAAGTTTCAAGATTATACGAATGTTAATTTCCTCTTTTCTCTAACCTGTCCTCATTTTTTTCTCCTGACTCCGTAAGCAAAGTTCGCTGTAATCCCACTCCTCAAAAGCAATTAGATTCTCTACCCCATGCGCATGCTGCTCAGTGGTAAGCAGTTATTTATATGCAGGTCAGCACAGCATTGTGGTTGTCACTAGATGTTGTTAATTCATTTATACCAGCCTCACAGCTCTCCCAAGTGACAGACTATTTGAGAAGGCAGTACTGTATTTATGCCTTGTAAAATTTACTGCAAAGTAAGCCTTCATTTGTGAAGATCTGAGTTCTAGAAACAGGCACTAAATACAGCCTCAAAGTTCTTCCAATCAAACAAGGATTGCTCGAGAGCAATTTTAGTACCACACAGGTTCTAAACCCCCTGTATGAGCCCAGGCCTGAGGTTTACATTTGCCCATACAAAGAACATCTTGAATACGGTACTTTCTATATAGACTATTTGTTCCTGCAGAGGGGTGGGAAGGTGCGCTATAGTCATTTGGGAGAGGTTTCACATCTCTGTGTGTGATTTCACCTATTTGGAAAAAAAACCCCAAACCCAAACGCAACCAAGTAGAAAAACACCAAGACTGCTGCCACCAGAATCAAACAGTAAGACGCTGTGCATCCTCAGGAGGAGAGCCCTATCAGCCCAGATTGTAGTTGTTTATTCTAAGGTACCAGATGTGCTATAGATCCTTCAAGATCTGTGAAGCTAGGAAAAAAACAGGCTAACATCCTGCTGATAAAACGCATTATATCTTAGGAGTTTTTTTCTCTTCCTTACCGCTTTTTTTTCTAGAGGTCAGCATTTCACCTTTTTAGGTTAGATGGTAAGTACTGTGAAGGTGCTGAGTATACAAAAGTATCTACTTGGTCTAGTTTAGTAGTATCAACAGGTTGTAATAATTAAGTAAAAAGAAAAATCCACAACTAAAGAATAGCTCTATCTGTAACTAGCAAGACCAGATTTTGCTGAAGCACCACATCTAAACATGGCCATTTCACATGCTAATGTATGCAAATGAACTCACCCGTCATTCCCCAGATGTGTTTTCATGCACTTCTCTTGGTGCGCGTCACTTTATTGTTGATTTGACTGACTTCAGAGAAAGTTACATCCAGAAAGTTAGGAGAGCAACTAATTGCTTAAAGGGCTGAGGATGTACACAAGGGTTCACAGAGATTACGGGTTTTCATGGATTTATGTGAAGTTTGGAATTACTGGTGTATTCAACAGCTGAGGATATCAAATACCGTAGAACAACTCTGTACATGTTAGTTGCCTTCTATAGTGCCAATGGCTTAGTGAGAAGGATAGAGAAGGAAAACTAGGTAAGTTTTTAGGAAGTATTGTGGGGAGGGTGAAGGAGGGAGGCACACCACTCTTCTGACGCGTACTTCATGTTATCGTAAACATTGTGCAGTAATATAAATGCTTAAATTTTAGGATATAGAACATGTTTGTAGTATCTGTGATTGATAGGAGTGTTTCAGCAATTACACAGTCCAGATTTGCCAGTGTCAGAGAACTTTCCATTGAACAGAGTGTACAGAAATTATGTAGATCATCTAGAAGTCCTGTTTTTAAACCAGGAGAAAACACTTGACAGGGAATCATACGTACACAGGGTCCTATTCCTGGCTGTGCTGCTAGCCTGCTTGGTAACCTATGGCAAATCCCTTCATCTTTTTGTCCTTTTATTTCTCATCAATAATGATGCATGGTGCTAGATGTTACTCTTACTATGCAGCTGTCGTACTGTCCTAGGATGCTTGTGTGATAATTACACTCTAACTTCTACAATATTTCTCTTTCTGCTAAAGAAGGAGGTTCACTAACCAGGTGTTAAGACAAAGATGTTCTAAGATATCTTTGTGACAGGTTTAGTGACACTCACAGTGCCTAAAATCAGGAAACGGTACACATTATGCCATTACAGTGCACGGCACACGCCGACCAAGTCTTAATTCTGTCAGTCTTGAGCGATGACCCCACACACTGATTACAAACGGGCTTCTCCTGCCTTTGCAGATGGCCGGTGCGCATCACGGAAGGGGTACTCAGAGGGACCATAAGCGGCTCTGGCAGCTGGGCTCTGCCAGCTCGTACCGGGGTGGCCGAAGAGGCCGCTGCCCCCGGGCGTTGCCCACTTCTCCCGCAGGACGTGGAGAAGCGAACGCCCCTCCCGGGCCCGCAGGCTGGCTGCCCTGGCCCATGTTAGCTTGGGGCAGCGCGCCGGCCTGTGAAGAGAGGCGGCGGGTTCGTCCCGCCACCCGCGGCCGGGGCGGCGCGGCCTCAGGCAGAGGGCGGTGCGAGCGGCAGCACGCCCCGGCCCTCCTGCCGCCTCACGCCCCCCCCCGAGTCCCCCCACAGCGCCCCCTCCGCCGCGCTCGTGCCCGCGGACAGCCCAGGGATCGCCTTTCCGCTGAAGGGGCCGCCTCACCCCCGGAGCGCCCCGCGGCGGGGGCAACGGTTGCCAGGCAGCGCCCGTTCCGGCGGTACAGCGGGCGGGCGCGGCCTACATTGCCCGGCGTGCCGCGCCGAGGGCGGTGCCACCGGAAGCGCGGCGCGGGCTACTTCCGGCTGTGCGCGAGCCCCGAGCGGAGGCGAGCCCGCGAGCCTGCACCCCGACGAGACAAGATGGCCGGGCTGCCCCGCAGGATCATCAAGGTATTCCCGCCCTCCCCGCCGCTGCCCCGTGCCGCGCCCCACGGGGGCTCGAGGGGTGGCCAGGCCGGATCCCGCGCGGCGGGCACGGCCGGGCCGGGCGCCGCTTCCGGTGCCCGGTAGCAGGGCCGCGCGGGGGCAGGGCCGCTCCTAGGCCTCCTCCTTCTCCTGCCGGGTGGGGGGCGACCCGCCGCTGCGGGAGCGAGTGGGGGCGGGGGACCGCGCCGGGCCTGCTCCCCCTTTCCCCGCTTCCCGCCGCCGCCGGCTGCTCGGCCGCCCGCGGGGGCTCTCGGGCCCGGCGGCGGCGTGCGCGGGCGGCCGGGAGAGGCTGGGCCCGTCTGGCGGGCCAGGGGCGGCGGGCGGGAGCGGGCCCGCGCCCGTCATGGTAACCACCCGGGCGGCGGCGGCGCCTCACGGCCTCCGGTACTGCCGTCCGTAGGATGCCTGCGCGCCCCTTCCAGGGCCCAGAGCTTGAAAGGCACCGGGTGCATCCCCCCACCCCTTCCGCCGGCGGTGCGGCTCGTCGCCGGGGGCGCCCCGCAGTCGGGCAGCGCGGCGCCCGGCCTGGCCCCGGCTCCCCGGTGCAGCTCTCGCCGTGTTTGGGCCGGGGGAGCGCGGCGGCGGCGTGGTGCTCGGGTTCCTCCTCCTGTGCGAGGAGGGACAAAACACGGCGAGTAGTTAAAGCTGGGCTTGAGCTGTACGTCGGGGGCATCCGTCCCGGTACACTCCGGGCCAGCCTGGTTACTGCTACGTGTGCGCTGAGCTGTCGGCCCGTACGGTATTAGCGCGTTCGTGCTGGCGGTTCAGTGTCTTGCTTTGACTTTCGTTTACCAAGCTTTGTAAGGGCTCTCAACTTTGGGGTACTTTCAACTGAGCCTCCGAGTGCAATTTCAGCTGAAAACTTCAATGATTTGGAGTCACTCAGTAGAGATACAGGTAGCTGCATTGCAATGCCCGTGAGTCTTTTTTGATAGCTTGGTCCTGTAGCTAGCGTGGATGTTTGTGCTGGGCTGCTATCTCCCACTCAATTTTCAGTGATGTGAATTGAAGCCCTCAAATTGGTGATCACTTCCTTTACAAAAGTTCCTAAGTGATTCCAGTAAGGTTCGTTAACCCTCATAGGAAGCAACAGCACCATTATTACTTGTTGAAGTGAACAAATGTCACAAATAATTTGTGGCGTTGTGAAGCTCTCTTGGTTGAGCACACAATGTTGGCAACTGGTGTAAAACACCTGAACGCAGAATACGTTATATAGTGGATGCAAAAATAAAACTGAATTTTCTTGAAAAAATGAAGTTATCTAATAGGTGATAGAGGACATGAGGTAAGAATAAGGTGGGAATTATGTTTCTCTTTTGTGAAACAGACTAAACTATGATTACTGCTCAGAATTGTAAGCAGTAAAAATAATGAAGACAAATCTTACAGAATGAGTTTGATGCTCGTCCAGCTGCCTTAGTGCACAGCATGCAAAGCTGAATATCTTTCAGGTGTGAAAGGGGACACTGATTTGTAATACAGTGGAACTGATACTCAGTCACAGAGATGTGGTAGGAGCTCAGTCATGAGGCTGGTGTTTGTGCTAAATTTTTTTAATAGCTCTTGACAATTCCCCTGAATACAATCGAGAAGCACACCCGCTTGTTAGCTGGTGCATAAATTTCCTTCTTGGTGCTTTTGTTTTTTTCATGCTTTTCTAGAAAAAACCTGGAGCAATTCACATGACTCACTTCAAAGATGTGTGATGGCATGGGAATGTTTCTTCTCCTCCTGGAGAGGAGAGGTGCAGGGCAGCAGAAGAGAGACCCTAGAAACTCCAGATTTCCTCCAGAGAATACCCCTTAGAGTTTTTGGGATTATTATCTATTATAGGGTGGTATGTACAGTGGGTTGTGTTTTTCCATGTATGCATTATAAGTTGTCTGCAGCCAGTCTAGAGCTTTTAAATCTTGGATTGGTTGTGTTAGATGACCAATTCTTTAGTTCCTGTGCTGTGCATGCTTTAGGTTGCAAAGTCATATTTTGGAATATCTCAGCTGCAGAGGTGCAGACTTAGAAATATACCTGCTTGAGTCTTCAGGAGTCTTGAGTGAGAATCGTTTGACCTTTTCTATCCTGCCAATCTTGATGTTAAATTTCCTATTGCTGGTTGCCTTAGAGGGAGGGGAGGGAGTGAACTCTGCTGCTACTGAGAATTTGAAAGATCAGGAAAGGAAACGGAAGAGAGAGAGGGGGAAGGACAAGGCTATATAGAAAGGTGTAATAACTCCAGTAACAAGAAGATCTGGTTTTCTTTATGCATAATAGTAAATTTGATGATAAATAAATGGCTTAGGTTACTGTTAGGAAAAGACCTTCTCCCTTTGATCCACATGCACCCTTTGTGGTGTTGTCCGAGGGAGACTGTCGATGGCTGGTTGGGGGCAGAAGCGTGTATTTGGGCTGTAATGAAGTACAGAATCTAGCTAACAGCTCAACGCAGTTGGTGTTCCTTGTCTTGACCGACTGCTGGCAGATGGCCTGGCTCTCAGGTTGACTGGCAGCCCTGTACTCAGCCTGATTCTTCACTGTGTGCAGGCTGTCATCTAGCCCGGTAGGAGAGAAGTAGCTTTCCTTGTCTCAGCAGAGAGCTCTATTTCTGTTTCCAGTACTTTCCCAAATTCAATTAAAAGGTGACGGTATAGATGTTGCAAAGCAGTTGTTACAGAAGATACAGAATTACTCCTGGTTTGCTGTCCTCAGATTACATAGAAACACAGACTTTAAACAAGTGAGGGGGAATGATCTGTAAACTCAAGAGATGACTTGCTTTAGAGTTATGACTTAGCGTTAGCACATCACAAATGCGGAGTAGAAAATGATTATATAGTTTTGAATCTTTAAAGATATAATTGGAATTGGAAAACCTTCTATCTTGTGAATAGAGAAGAGGTATTTTTTTCTTCAGTAGTCCAAACCCAGGGGTCTTCTGAGAATCACCTTAACAAGAAAATGTATTAAGATAAAATAAACATGTAGTATGGCACATTTACGTAGATGTATGTTTTTGATGCTGTCAACTTTTTTTCCTACTGCACAGTATTAAAAAGTGAGCCTTTGCAATATACACAATAAATAAGCCCAGCAATTTTTATTTTCAAGCACTTACTACACCAATTCTCTCCAGTGTTGCAAAGTCACGTAGCTCCAGTTGAGTAAGGAGTTGAATTGCATCTGATTTTTTTTTTTTTTGGCTGACATTCAAACCACCTCATTGCTGTGTCAAGTGCAGTTGGTATATCTGAATGGGATGGGCAATGCTGCCTCATGTCATCTTTTCAAATGTTTCTTCTGCTGTTTTCATTGCTGCAGTGATATCGTTCATGATTTGATGTCCAGGTCTATGTGTTAACTGTGTAGCCAGTTGTTAGTAGCGCTTCTCTTACAATCACTGCAGCTGCTCATACCATGAAGCAAACCATCTGAAGCAGTATCTGAGACTCCGAGACTCCCTTCAATTTTTTTTTTTTATTAATGAATTTATCAGTGTTGAATTGCTGAGGCTTTGATTTCTTCCCCTGCATGGTAGTGTGTTGTTGTCTGAGATATTCCTTCCTTGCTGTTTACTGTGAGAAGCTATTTCCATGTTGCTGCCAGCGAGCTCCTGCTTGCAGTATTTTTCAAGAATCTGGGTAACATTTGGACTGCTGAGTTATAAAATGTTACCTCAAAATGTAGAATTTCTGGGAGGTTTTATGGAGATTCTCATGGTGTATGTGGTGATAGGTACTTAGAGCATTCTATATTAGAGGTCGGTATAATCAGCTTTATATGTTTTTTAAAATATAAATCAGGTATTTAGTCTGCAACTTCTGAAACTTTCTAGAAGTTCCTAAACAGTATTACTGGTAGCCAACTTGAAGTTTCTTGCTTTGTCTTGGAAGTGATGGGTTTCTGGGGCATGGACATCTGTTTCCACGTGAAAATTTAAGTCGCCATTACTCTTTGATTTCTCTGACATTTCTAGCTATTTTTTTTTGTTTCCTGGATAAAAAAATTAAATAAGACTGGAGGTAAATTTAATACTTTTTTGTGGTATTTTGCATTTGTTTGAATGGTGGTTAGGCATAGAAAACATTACTTCTGGACAGTGCTGTTCCTTGGCATTTGTCAGAGAAGCTGTATATTTGGTCTTTGTAATGTCTTTTTGCCCTTGTATGCTGTTTGAATCTTGTGGATAACTTCAAATTTGACAGAAGGGTGAAAATTTCAGGATTTTTCAGAGGGTTCTTTTGTCCTATTCTTCTCAAAAGCACCTTCCTCCCTCCCATCTCCCAGCAAATGTAGGAAGGTAGGAAGATAATACATGAGCTGCTTTGCGACTCTCTTTGAGTCTTCTTGCCAGGCGAGTAGTATAGTATAGGCTGGCTGTGGTAATGGGGGGGTGTATAGGCAGGCATTGGAAGCCCGAAGTTTGGCAGGACAGATATTTTGTGGGGGTGTGGGAGGGGGGCTGAGAAGGAGGAGACTCGGGCCCAGAGGATAAGAAAACTTTCAAGTTAGACCAAGGTACCAGTTATAAAAGGGAAACATGGAGTCTTAATAAAAGGTGTTAAAGAGGACACTGATAACTTTCCACAGCCTTTTCCTTAAAAAAGCTTTCAGTAGACACTAGAGAATAAAAACTGAGGAAAAAAACCAGCAAATAATCCAACTAGAGGCAAAAATCTTGTTTGGACCACCTTCTTGTATAATACTTAAGCAATTTTGAGGTACAAATCTATGGTACACCAAGCTTTCTAAATACTGATGCTAATGGATTTTTATCACTTTGTACACAGTTGTTTTATACTGTACTTGTCTGTTAGGTTTACATGGCTTTCAGTGTATCATCAAAATTTGTTTTGTGCAATAGTACAAAACAAAACCACATTTTCATAGTTACATGTGACTGGTGGGTTAGTAGTGAGAAGCATGTGGCAAATTTTGCCATAGATGGCATTTGGACAAAAGCTCTGTATGAATTATTGTTTGCTTTAATGACACTTTGATAGTTGCCTCCGCACTGTATATTAATGCAAGGCTGTAAAGCAAATGTGCTCCATCAGTATAACCGCAGGAATGGCTTACGCTATTAGCTTAGTGAATTTAGTTATGCCTCACTCTACTATGGCTGGAGATGCACCATGAAAAGCTTGATCTGTGCTAGTGCATAGATAATCCTCTAGGAATTTGCATAGGATCTCAGCCTCACAGTTCCAAAATCCTGTAATCTGCTGTGGAAAATTCGAGAACGAGGTCATTCTCAGGGGAGAGTGGTGCTGACCTTAAAAATGTCCCTCTTCATGTTACTGTTGGTTAGCACAAGGTCTTCTTCCAAGAGTGGGTAGATTCTGTGTGTGTTGGGTTTTTTTCTTTTTTTTTTTTTTTTTGTCACCCCCCCCCCCCCCAGTAAGGTGCTGTTACCTGGAGTGTATTTGTCTCTGTCTCACTGTAAGTGACTTTGCAGTGGTTAAAATTGTTTGTGTGGTGATGGGAACTGGAGAACCAGAAGTGCGTGAGGGAAGATTGTGAGCGATCCAGAGTTCATGGTGCTTGCTTAGCAGAGCTGCCGTTTCAAGTTGCTGGACAATTGTCCATAGATTGAGTACTAGTTAATCGTTTCTAAATCTACTATACTGCTGTTCTGTTCTTTCTCTTTTACAGCAGATGCATTTGACATGTTGACACTCAGAACATCTTCTTGCTCTTTTTTTGGGGTGTAGGGGGGTGGGGAGTAGATACAGTCGGGGCTGATGATGGGGTCTAGGAACCCACAGGGTGGTGGAAGCATTAGTGTACAGAGATGTTAGCCCAGTAATGAGTCCAGGAAGCGGAGGCATGTGGGATGCTGACACTCAGGGATTATATGGCAAGGAAGAGAAGAATTCGTGCGGAGGCCAGCTACTGGACGCCACAAGTGCAGCCTTCTATTTCTGATGTTTGACCTTTGCTTTACAGTTTAAGGGGCTTTATTGCTAATTTCTTTCTTTTTTCATAAAAAAGGCAGATGTTATTTTCAGAAGACTTTCTCCAATGTAGTTGTTTTCAGTGATAAAACTTTAATCTAAACATTCTGAAATCTCTCTGACAATATGACATCTGCTTAGGTAACCGATGTATTTTCAGTAATGCTGGTTATAGCCAGTTCTTTACATAATTGTAGCTAACGAATTGATAGGCCCTGGAAGAATTTTGACCAAAATGCGATGCACTGTTATAAAAAGTTTTTGAATTATGTCTTTGTTGTTTTCTGAGGCAGCTTTATCCCTATATGTAGAAGACAGCTTTGATATGTTTCACTTTCTCTTACTGCCTCCCCCTCAAAAATCAAAGCAAAAACATGCATGCGGTTTACCTTTCTGTGTGCAACTTATCAGCTCTTGGTGAAGGAGATCAGTGTGATCTTCCCCCTTATCCCACTCTGACAGAAGAGGAAAGAATTGCCATTTGGCACGTAATTATAACTTGTCCATGTGCCAATATGCTACTTTAAGTTTCACCCTATGCAGCTAAAACCTTTAGTTTCTATTTCATACCCCAAAATGAATCCAAACTATTAGATGTAGTTGGAAGATAATGGCACTGGTAGCTGGCAAGGGTTTCTTGCAATCAGAATAAAAATAGGAAACAAATGTATGCTGTATGTAGTCTGAATGGAAATGCTAAAGTTGGTGGTGTATTTCTGTGGTTTTTGCAGAAAGCCAGCACAAGGCAGAAAAGTTACCACCTAGTTAAGTTAGATCAATCAGAAGTTCTCAAGGTGATTAGCCTGCGGTTCATGTTGAGCAGCCTCACTGTATAAACAGATTTAGCTTAGGCCATGCTGGCACAAAAGTTTTTGTGCAGCTGTGGTAAACTTGGACTGAGGGACTGATTTGGCTCAGAACTCTGCAGTAAAGGTTATTTCTTAAGCCAAATCACTTCTGTGATCTCATTTGTTGTTTGACTTTGCAAACGCTTGGGCTGATGAAAGGGGTGCATGGAACGGAACAGCAACTGTACAAATTAGCGCTACTGCTGAGAAGTTAGGGCTTCCCACTCAGGCAAACCCTTGCCTTTTGTGAGGAAAGGAAAAGGTGGAGGTAGTTACAGATGTGAGTGAACTTCATCAAAAAGGACTGAGAGCCAGGCTGAAATGGTGGAGAGAAAAGCAATTTGACTCAATTGTAAACTCAACAGCTGAAGGCAATGAAGAATGAGATAAAGGACTTGCACTAATTTTTAGTCATTGAGAGTGGAACTTAGGTGTAACTTGAAAAAAAAAAAATTCTTAGCTTTTTGCTATTGGTAGTGACTTTTCATCTGCTTTAGAAATCTTCCTGGAGGACTTGGCAGCAAATGTCTAATCTCCCCTAGGAAGCAAATATTGAAGAAACCGATGAACAATCAGTTAAACTGAAAGATACTTCTTTTTCCTCATCACATCTCCCACATAAATTGGTATGTGTGGTACCCTCCAAGTGATAAGTGTTATCATTTCAACTATAGCAGAAAATGGAGCTAGTGGCTTTCATTTTAAGTCTGTCATCTCTTTTTGAAAAACTAATTTGCAATATCATCTGTGGAGTCTGAAACTGTCTACCACATCCTCTCTAAAAGTGCTTCTGGATACAACAGTTCAAACACATTTCAGATTAAAAGTTACCTTGTGATTTATGCTGTAGTGGGTTGACCTTGGCCAGCTGCCAGATGCCCACCCAGCTGTTCACTTGCTCTCCCCACCTTGACTGGGCAGGGGGCGAAAATAGGAAAAGCTCATGGGTTGAGACAAAGATGGGGAGATCACTTATGATTACCATCACGGGCAAAACAGACTTGACTTGGGGTAGATCAATTAATTTATTGCCAAGTAAAATAGAGTTGGATGGTGAGAAACAAAGACAAAATTAAATCAATGCTTTTGCCCCCCTTTACCTCCCTTGTCCCTGATGGGTGCAAGGGGATGAGGAATGGGGGGTCCTCTCTGCTGTTCCCTTCTCATGCTTTTCGCTGCTCCAGTGTGGTCCTCTCCATGGGCTGCAGTGTGGTTGTCTGCTCCACTGTGGTCCTTCATGGGCTACAGGGAATCTCTGCTCTGGTGCCTGGAGCACGTCCTCACCCTCCTTCTCTGACCTTGGCGTTCACGCTAGTTTTGCTCACACTTTTTTTTCCCCTCACTGTTCTCTCTGTGTGATGTTTTCTGTCCGTCCTTAAATACGTTTTCCCAGATGTGCCACCAACTTGGCTGATGGGCTCAGGTGTGCCCTGCGGCAGGTCTGTTGTAGCTGGCCGTGTCTGGCACGGAGCAGCCCCTGGCCTCTTCCCCCAGAGGTCACCCCTGGAGCCCCCTCCGCTGCCAACACCTTGGCACCTACATCCTGTACCTATGCCTAGACGGTTATGCAGTTAAATTAGGCCATACCAAATACAAGGTTTATGTCCCAAAGAAGTGAGGAAGGCTGATGTGTGTTTCTTTCAATCTGGGTGCCTTTTTCATTTTGCCAATAACTTTCTTTCAGGCCATCTTGGGACTATTCATGCAGCGTTGCATCCTACTGTTTCTTTTATAAATGGCCGAGGCGACCAAAGAAGTTTGTTTTGTAGCCAGCTGTTTGGAGCACCTATGGAAGAAATGTATCAAGAGATGTGCAGATTTCATTCATTCATACTGGTGGAAGGTGCTTTTACCCACAGCCAATGCCAACTGTTCATCATTTTCTGTTGGAAGTTACTGTCCTCTGCTAGATGGCAGCAGAGTTTGTATGCTGTCAATGTTTTTTTGGGTTAAGGATCTAGTTAAGAGAGCCCAGCTCACTTTTCCTGAATTGAATTGGGAATGCTGACAGGGTTTACTTTCTCAGTAGATTTGCTGGATGGTGATTTCTGGCAAGGGGGCAGCAATAAGGGAGTTGAGCTGTGAGCTGTAATTCCTGTTGCAGATTAAGTCTTATTAAGACAAAGATACTTACCCATCATCTGTCTTCCTTGGCCTGTTCAGAATAAAGCCACCTAGGGTTAGTTGAACCTACACGTAAAGGTGGATATTACCTAAGTTTATTCACTGTCTGAAGTAGATTAGAGGGGTCTTGTACCTTGCCTTGGCCTGACAAAGCTGTAGGGATGTAACCTCCATCTTAGTAGGTGATGATGAAAGTAAATTACTTGACTACTGCACAGAGAATTGAGCTAGTAAACGTGCTGCTGAAAATACAAGGAAAGAATCATTCCACTGAGGCTTTTTATAAAGATGTGGTGTTGTGCCATTTAAAATATTTAACAGCTCTAAGATCTGCAATATCTTCTCTTTGCATAAGAGGCCTTATTAATGTTTTCTGTTTTGAAGTTTCAGAATAATTTTATCACAGCTATGTTGACCTCTGAAAGTCTTAATGATGATCTCTCTCTCTCTCAAGGTACTAATATAAAGCTGCTAGTCATAAGGATGCTTTTCTGTAGTCTTAACACTATAAAAGGTTGCTAGATAACTGTATAACAAGTGAGAAGATATACAGTCTTTGGTGTTTAAGACTTTTATAGATGGATGAAGACTTTAATTTAGCAGTTTACCATCTGTTACTGAAATTAGCCCTGTTGGTAGTTAAGTTTCTTCCTTTGGAATGAGGAGGTAGCCTCTGTGTTTCCTTTTTAGGTTGGTTACAGAATAGTAATCTGTTACGCTAGTATCTCGCTGTGATTAACACTGCAGTTTGAACTCTTTAAACCAGCCCTTTCACCAAAAGGAGCAGTCTGTTCTCCTGTCCTTCTGACAGCATGTGTTTGCACCCTCCTTTTTGTGGGCACAGCTGTTTGTGTGGACATGTGGTGAACTACATCAGAGACTCTTCTCTCTTCTATGATTTTTTTTTTCTTTTTTTCTTCCAGATCGGCTACATGCTATATTTCACCATGAGGTCAAAAGACAGCTATACAGGCAAAAGTGAAGGTGCATAATAGGCTGAAGTGGAAAGGCAGCACAGCTTTTTTCTCTAAGCTCCCTTTGTTCTAGTGGATTTTATGAATTTCAGCAGGTGGTTTCACAGCTGATATTAAAGGACTGTGTAGAGCAGAAGACCATGTTAGATTCTGTCAAAAAGTGTATTCCTTCAATTGTAACATCTCACCAAAGACCACTGTATTTAACTTGTGGATTAATATGCAGAATTTTATACTTCTTGAAGGTAACTGTATAGCAGTAATATTGAATATGAAATAAGAAAACTGGGGTGTCAGGAGAGTGAGCGTGCAGACAGCTGAATTACTAAGCAAAGCAAATTTGACTGAAGGCATGGAGCTTGGATTTTTTCTGTGAGCTAGTTTGTGCTGACTTTGCAAGCAAGCTTCTTTCTTAAATTCTAGTGGCCTTCCTACAGTAGGCTTAATGTTCCCGTATTTTGTAGGTGCTAGATATTGACTTGTTCTTAACTTTTTTAGCCAACATCCCTTGGCAGGCAGTGTGAAATTTGTGGTGATTAACTATTGCCATAGTACAGGGAACGGAATTGCAATTATTTTTCCAAGCAAAGAATATAGTACTCCTTTCTAAAAAATAATGAAGAAGCTTTAAAAATTGTCTAATCCCATGCAACAATTTCTTCCTTCACTACTGGAGTGGTTTCTGTCAGGTGAAACTTCAGAGATTTCAGTTCAGCTGCAGTGGCTCTGCTATGTAAGAAATAATGTTCTGGGGTTTTTTTGCAAATACTTGCATACATGAGTTTTCTGCTTGTAGTTATTTGCCGATATGCCACTGTTTGATCCTGCCTTAGTCTGTTGATAGCAAGTAAGACTTCTGAAGTAGCTTTTTGTTTTCCAAAAATGTAGCACACAGAAATCTTTTTTTTTTTTTTGTTGTTTTGACTGAGGCCTTGGCAACTTGAGGCTTTTATAAACACTTCTGCAAGACTGGAAGTGATTAAAATAGTAGTATATTTCTAATGGGTTCATTCTTTGTATGCTTGTTCGTATCTCCATGTGCTCTAACAATTGATTTTCATGCATGGCTGTATGGAAGCATCTTCTGGGTTGTTCAATTCACTTCCTTAAAGAAGGGCTCTGTCTTGCTCTGGGTGTATGAACCAGGAGAATCCTGGTGGTTATGTCTACTTTTCGGTAACTGCCCCCCCCCCCCCCCCCAGCAGGATAACCAAGTAAAAGCTCAAAGAATGAAACATACCCCCCTGCAAATCGAACTCTCATGTTTGCGTGACTTCTCTCAGTCTTGGCAACCCGAAAAACCCTCACCCCCACCTCCTGCTCTGTTGGTCTCTTCTGAAGATCACAGCGCTCTCTTCCTGAGGCTTCTTGTTGTCACAGGTTACTGTAAAAACAGGTTGAGGATTTCTCCCCCCTCGGGTACAATCAGTCTTCAATTTAATGTCTTCATAGAAGAATAGCTATGCAGAATGTCAGCTACACCATCTGTCCCATCCGTATCATCTGTCACTCTACTTCAGGCCACCTGTGTTAATAAGAAAAGCTTTGCTTTTACTTGTCAAAACACCTTCACCTTCAACACTTCTATGCATTTTAACCACTTAATTAAAAATAAGAATGATAAAATTGTGGGAGGCATAACCAGTTGTGAATGACGGTGTTGTGGGTGGTTGTTGTTGGTTGGTTGTTTTTTTTTCTTTAAGTACTGACTGGCATGTATCTTCATTTTAGGCTTATTAATTTTCTGTAGTCAATGGAAATAATGACATTAACTTGGAATTGGAAAAAGTGGAGTAAAAGCAGGAGTGAGGAGAGATCTCAATCTAAAAACATTGCGGAGTATGACAAATAGAAATAACTGCCTATGGCAGCATGGGATGCTTCACTAAATGCTTTAGAGCTCAAAATATGTCCTGAAATCATAGAATCATAGAATAGTTTGGGTTGGAAGGGACCTTTAAAGGTCATCTAGTCCAGCCCCCCTGCCATGAGCAGGGACATCCTCAACTAGATCAGGTTGCCCAGAGCCCCGTCCAGCCTGACCTTGAATGTTTCCAGGGATGGGGCATCTACCACCTCTCTGGGCAACCTGTTCCAGTGCTTCAGCACCCTCATTGTGAAAAACTTCTTCCTTCTATCTAGTCTAAATCTCCCCTCCTTTAGTTTAAAACCAGTACCCCTTGTCCTACCACAACAGGCCCTGCTAAGAAGTTTTTCCCCATCTTTCTGTGAAATCTCTTCTGTGAAACTTAGTTCAGTGTTCTAGAGGAGAGCTAATAAGAAACACTATAAGCTGCTGTTCTGGAACACTTATTTAGATGGAAATTTGTATTCCCGTGAAGACAAAATTAACTGCTATATTGTAAAAACATTTATTGTGAGCAGCAGAACTGCAAAACCTGTTTTTCTGTGAATTTGTCCTTTTTCCTCTTTAACATGTTAATATTTGGGGGTGTCGGCTCTTTTTATTCATTCTTACTAGCAGGGGGTTTTGCCAGGCAAGAATAATACATACTTGGTTGGAATAAACTGGCCAAACAGCATGTAATATTGGAGTTCTTCATGTCTTTCTCTTTGGTAGCACTGAGCTTGGTTTCTGTCAGCCACTGACAGCTTACAAAACATACAGAAAACTTGAAATTGGACGAAGCATTCAAAGGCAGTTTTGGGGAGAAAAGAGGAAGTAACAAATTGCACAAAACTCACTTTCTCAGCTAAAAGAGTGCCTAAAAAGATACTGGAAAGTGAAGTATTGCATATGCTTGATCTTCCTGATCAGTTAAAAAAGGTGGGAAGTTAAATAAATGGCTTCTAATTAAACTTTTATTTATTTTAACATGTTTGAGAGACTGTTTTTCATTGGGTAACCATTCTCTGGGAAAAGTAATATAAAATTACAAAAATAAGATCAACATGTAGTTAAACATTTCCTTGTTTGTGGATTGAGTCTGCATCTCATGACTCTCTTGTGGATGACTTACAGGGGTTTATTTGGTAATGTACACTTAAAAAAAGAAGAAAAAAAAGTCTTTAAGCAGTTCAGTTTCCTGACCTGGTGCATAGTATTGCCCTGTATACTAACAACTGTTTATCTCAAATATGACTTATTTCTCCAAGTCTTATGGCAAATCAAATTGATTTCAGTATCAGCATGTCTTTAACTGTCCATCATACTGTAAAATGTTGAAGTCCAGTCCCTGATATCATCTTAGAACTGGACCTGCTTGTATGTTTAAGCATTTTATGTGCTTAGACCTTAAACCGTAACTTTTTGATTAATTTCTCCCTTTCTGTTCCGTTGCCATGGTTTCTCCCAAAATATATTGAAGATATTGTTATAAATTGCTTCGAAATTGAAGGGCAAAAGCCTTACTTACTGTCAGAATTTAGCAGGTGGTGTTGATGTATTTAAGTACAAGCATTTTACGTTCTTTTAATAAATGGCATCTTTCTGTGTTTTTTGTAGTCTAACAAGCTTGTCTGTTATACTGTTTTAAAAAGATGCCTTTTCTGAACCGAAGATGCTTCTCAGCTTTTGCATAAAATGGTAGTGATGTATGTTCACAGGAGTCACGACCTATCATTTTGTGTGTGTCAGAGAAGTTCAGCCTGGTGCTTGCTCTCTCGGCGTGATGGCCGCATCAGAGCCTGGCGGGTATGAAAGAGGAGTGTCAACCAATTCCCTCACAGATTTCTTGCAAATATTCTTCCTCATCTCTGTTTGAAAACAGCTTTAGTTATGCCGATAGTGGTGTAGCTCCATGCACAGTGCAGGAAGTGAGGCGTGCTTGCTTAAAGCATTTTTCATCTAATATTAATATTCCATGGGGGGCCTGTATGATTTCTGAGTAGCCTCAACACTAGCGTAGCTGTATGCAGCGTAAATGCTTTTCTTTGCCCTCCCCTTTTTTTCTGTTGTTTTATAGCAAGATAACCACATCCATGTGATGCAGAGGCATAAAGGGCTATCTGAATGTGCTGATGTACTAGCAGTTGTATAGCCCCTTCCGTATAATGCCGTACCGCCATTAGAAGAATCATTTTTCTCGTACGTGGGCACTCTCATTGTTTATTGACAAATGGTTTTTAGTGGCAGAATGTGTAGCTCACAGCCAGGCGTTGCTCCCTCAGTTACGCTGGCAGGTAGAAGTGCTGATGCTGCTGCCAGAGAACTGCTGATTCTGGGTTATTTTAAGCCAGGATTGGCTGCCCGGTATGGTTACAGTCAATTTACTGGCATAACTAGGGAGGCAGTCTGGGGACCAGCGTGACTGAGTGGGGGCTAGGGACTGCTGAGATCAGCTCAGCTATTAAAATGTGTTGCCCTTAAATTTTTTTTTTTTAAAAGTCTTAAATTTGAGCATGCCCATAAGAACCAAAACCACAATTTGCCTACTAGCATGTATCTGGCAAAGTCCAGGTGGTAGCAGCTGTGAAGAAGTTTAAAAATTGGGTGTTTTCATTAAGTTCTTTCTTTTTTAATTTCAAGTTGGCTTGCTGTATTAGTTTGTATTTGGCATAAAACGCTGTTCCCCCTGCCAAAACTGTCAAACCGTAATAAGTATACGATCCTTTATAGGTGGAAATCCAAATTGTCCCATTTACCTGTGGCAGCACTCATACTGAAAACTTGCTGAAAGAAATGGAGAATGTTTTATGCATTTACAGGGATAATCTATAGTTTCTTACTCACTGGCTTTCATACCACTGACTTAAAGCTTTAAGCATTTGTTAGGACTACTTTTCTACAGAATTACTGTAAAAGTAAATAGCCAGCAGAATACAAATTCCGAATATGTTATAAATTTGCGTGTCTCATTGTGGTAGTGCATTCTCTCCCCCCTTTTTCCACTCGACTGCTCTACAATTTCAGTCATTCCCAACAAATCTTGGCCTTCGTGTAATCGGCTAGGGCAGTGAAGCGTCCCTTGACTGTACCAGGCATTCCTGTATGGCTGAGATGGGAGTGGCACTGCTTGTTCCCACTAAATCTCGGCCTTTGTCTTTGTGCAACGAGCTGGGCAGTTAGGTGCCCCTTGGCTGTACCAGGAGCTCTTGCATGGGCAAGGTGGGGAACGAGAATGTACCCATCTGAATTGCATGGAAAAAGTGGAAAATGAGAGCGTGCCGACCTGAATCGTGGCTAGGATGGAAATTTACTGATGACTAAAGCCAATCATCTTGCAACCCTATAAGCTGTGGTCCCAAGTGAGGCCCTTTGAGCTCTCTGGACCGCAGCGGGCTGCGCCCAGCACCTCCCTCTGGGGGGGCGCTACCCAGAGCTCGCAGACTCTCAGGTCTGCGAAATCTGGAGGCTTGTCGCCGAAGACTGACGACAAGACCTGGGCCGATATTCTCCTTGGGACTCAACCCTCGCCCCTTGAGAAATACCAAAGCATTTGACATGAGTATTTCACTGAACTCAAGGGAAATTTTTAA
Source organism: Phoenicopterus ruber ruber (assembly GCA_009819775.1). Classification (NCBI taxonomy): domain Eukaryota; kingdom Metazoa; phylum Chordata; class Aves; order Phoenicopteriformes; family Phoenicopteridae; genus Phoenicopterus; species Phoenicopterus ruber. The sequence continues at coordinate 51,438,612 of CM020215.1, read as the reverse complement.
CAGGTATACCTTTTGTACATTTATATAACTATTCTGCCTGTGTGCCTGTATGTGTAAATTGATTTAATCATTTTTCAGATGTTGGACTAGTCAATAATTGAATGTTGTTAATTGAATGTTGCTGATTTACCTTAAACTGTGAATAATCTTTTAGATGTAAACTGTTGACCAAGTCTGGGACTAGGATTGGATCCAGCCGCCCCTAGACCCCTCTCTGAGAAGGAGTCTAGAAAGCAAGGGGGTCCTCTCCGAATCTCATGACTCAACAGTCGGATTCGATGATCTTGGAGGTCTCTTCCAACCAAAACGATTCTATGAACGGGAGGGTCTTCCTTACCCTTTGCGTCCCTTTACTCTGTGAAGTCAATTCTGCCTCGATTTTCCCCTGATATATTTCTTCCATGCAGTAATAGAGTGAACCTTGCCATTTTCGAATCTTTAACTAAGTTGCTGTTTTGATTAGAATGAATTTTGTTGAATCACTTTATTAATCAACTAATGAATGAGTGCTATTAAATATCACAAACTAATCTTGTGATTTGCTATAAAGGCATAAATAAATTTTAACTGTTGCTAGATCAAATTGTGTGAAGTCACTCATTTGCGACAAAATCCATTCGTGACACATTTAAAATAAAATATACTTGCAGAATGAATGTAGACAGATCTAAGAAGCTTGGATGGCCTTCCAGTAAGGTGTGTAAGTGGCATTGGCAGCTAACATCTATGCAGATAAGTAGGCAATGTGTAGTCACAACAAGGAATTAGACCAGATGAACTTATTTTTGTGTACTTGCATAGTAATAACTTCAATATTATGATTTGTAGGACCGTGACAATTTTGAGATGAGTAACTGGATTTTGGCATTAATTACTGCGACTTCACTTCTCTATATTGTATATTTGATTATTTTTTCCTAAAGTGAGGTGTTATTTAACTGCATCAAGACAGCCATTATCACTTAAATGCTGTGTGAATTTATTTCTACAAAATGCCAGTATTGTAACAGTGCAGTTATGTTTGACGAATGTGTTAAGCCAAGTAGAGGTAATCTGTCTATTTTGTGCTTGTAGTAGTGCCACTGTAGACACGCAGAATAAATATGCTATAAACCTAGAATAATAAATTAATATTACACCTACAAGTTACCATTTTTCTTCGGTAGAAACAGGATACTTTTTCTTTGTGAAAGCCAACACAGAAAAAATTAACTGTACATAGTAAAAACAAGCTAGAGGAAAAGCAGGAAATGGGGCTAAAATTACCTGAGGAAATGAGGCTTCGGCAGGACTTCTTGTCCCTGCCTAATGTCCTGTTGCCTGTTTTGGCCTTGGGTTCTTTTTTGTAAGAATGGTGCCATAAGAGTTGTGAAGGCTGGCAGCAGAGGAGAGGGAAAGATGTCTGGGACTTGGTCGGTCTGTTTGCTCAGTGCATTAGCAGGATGGATGGTCAGAACGTGGGCAGCTCTTAGCTATGGTCACAGCGGGGTGCCTGAGGTAGGACTGGTGCTGTGGGCAGAAGAATTGAGCAACAAAGGACACAAATCTCTGTAGGAAACCAGGCTTTCCTAATTTTGTTGCTTACAGAACAACTTGCCTGTGTCCTACTGTTCGTTAGGGTGACTTTAAACGTGGTTATATGTAGGCTGGAAGTGATCACACCAAAGCTATTTATGCGTATGTATGTGTAAATATATAAAACATCCTTAAAAACACTTTTAGTGTTGCAGCAGAGTAGTACTTAAATCTTTGAAGTTGGATCTGATTCTAGTACAAATGTTCATCTTAATAAAGCAGTCTGCTCTTGTTAGGGTAAACCTTGAACACTCTCTGAGTGATTAACCCCTTTGGCTTTTCACTTACAGGATTTTCTGTTTAAGGTAGAATGAGAAATGCTTTTGGTATTTTCATTGTGGTATTCTTTAAAGTGCTTTTAAGTATATTGAAAAACATAACAGCTTGGCAGTAGTTTAATCAACATTGAAGAAATTTGTTGAGGACAGATTAATTGTTATCTATTACCTTGCGTTATAGAAGCACACTCTATTACAGCAGTTGAGAGATCCAAAAGGAGATGCGTACTGGTTTACCACATCCTCATCTTCTTTCTGCAGATGTTCTTTAAGGTGTTTGTCTAACATTGTCTCTGTGGATGTAGGCAAATCCCTCATAATGAATAGTAGTTGTTTTTAAAATAGTTCGTACAGGTTGTGTTTATTTTATATGGGTTGTATTTGTTACATTGCCTCCTCTTCTCCTTCTAGGAAACCCAGCGCTTGCTGGCAGAGCCCGTCCCTGGGATAAAAGCAGAGCCAGATGAAAGCAACGCACGTTATTTTCACGTGGTCATTGCAGGTCCACAGGATTCCCCCTTTGAGGGTGGGACATTTAAACTTGAACTATTCCTTCCAGAAGAATATCCAATGGCAGCTCCTAAAGTACGTTTCATGACCAAAATTTATCATCCTAATGTAGACAAGCTGGGAAGAATATGTTTAGATATTTTGAAAGGTAAGTGCTACCTTGTTTTCTTTCTTTTGATCTTACTAAGCACAGAAACTTGCAAATTGACCCTAAAAAGAGATTTCATTTGTTTAAAGAATACCTTACTTATTCTTTAATCTGGGAGAGGAAAACTTGCTATTTCTGTAGACCATGATGAATATGGTGTTTCACCCTGCTATAAATGTCTCTTCAGATAAATGGTCCCCAGCGTTGCAGATTCGTACAGTTCTGCTATCAATCCAGGCTTTGTTAAGTGCTCCCAATCCAGATGATCCACTAGCAAATGATGTAGCTGAGCAGTGGAAGACCAATGAAGCCCAAGCCATAGAAACAGGTGATGTATCCTACACTTCTCCCTGCCCCCCCCCCCCCCCCCCCCAGCTTTAGGAAGTAGCTGATTACTAATTGGTTGGGGGATATAAATCCTGACCTCTTGTTTTATGTCTGCAACTTGCAGAAACAATTATTGCACACAGTCATAGTCTAAGTACCCCGAATGTGCCTGCTGTGGTCTCTTTTCAAGTCTGTGAGGCTTGCTAGAAGCAAAGCGCTCTCAATCTGTTTTATCTTCAGTTTTCATGTTCCTAAATTGCAAGCGTGTCTAATTTGAAGTCGTGGTAAAATAAAAGTACACACCACTGCTTTTCCTCTAAAGCTTAAGGAACAGATTATCTGGTTTCAGAAAGTACATCTCTTCCATACCTGCTTCGGTTGCAGGCTGTAATGGATTGAAAGAATTACTCCATTATGCCTCTTCACTTCTGGATCCACTGAACAGGCCACTTCTATAATATACAAAGGTTGACAGCTGCTGGAGTTCAAAATTGCACTCAAAAATCTCAGAATGGGTATATTTTTGTATGCTTGCAGCCATGGTATAAAAGTGATCTTTAACGATATGTATTTAAATTGACTTTAATGAAGCCTGAAAAATACATCTTTTCTTAAATGTGTTTCTTTTTCTTTACAGCCAGAGCATGGACTAGGCTATATGCCATGAATAATATTTAAATGCGCTTTGAACATCAAGTGTGCATCACTTCTCCTGTTCTGCCAAGACCTCTTCCTTTTTTGTTTGCATTTAATGGACACAGTCTTAGAAACATTACAGAATAAAAGCCCAGACATCTTCAGTCCTTTGGTGATTAAATGCACATTAGCAAATCTGTGTCTTGTCCTAATTCACTATTGTACCGCATGAGCAGAGGCTAGAAGTATCATCTGGATTGTTGTGAAATTGTTTAAAAGCAGCAGCACATCTCTGCTTTTAATCATTTTTCCCATCATGGTTTCAGTATAAGCACTGTGAATGAAGGTAGGCAGGGTTAGCTGCGGGGCTTTTTGTTTTAATTTTGTGGGCTCCTCCTCCCTTTTTATGGTGATGCTAATTGCATTGGTAAAAGCAGCTAACCAGTTATACTTTAGAATATACCCTCTAGCCCAGTCTAACTTAGACGCTGTAGATGGACAAGCTTCATTGTTTGAACAAAAAATGGGAACATTAAACATCCATCACCTTCACTAATAATATTGTGATTCTGCTGTCAAGTGTAGAAAAATCCCTTCAAGAAAAAGCTTGTGACCATTTTGTATGGCTTGTCTGGAAAATCTCCTGTAAATCTTATGTTTTAGTAAAATATTTTTTGTTATTCTACTTTGCCTTTGTACAGTTTATTTTGCTGTGTTTTCATTTCTCTAATGTGACAATCGTATTTAAAAAGATTGAAACCAGAATTGACAATTTGTCTTCACCAGTCTGACAGATTAAACAGTAAAGAGGTGGAATTCACAAGATTTTTTTGCTTCTGTTTGCTGACTTTTTTTATTAGCTTGTGTGATGTGGGTGACCTTACCTGGCCAATTTAATATGAAATTGCATTTGGAGTGACTTTTAGAAACAAGTCTCTGATGTAACCATTGTAACCATCGTTTTAGTAATGCCTTGATATGCATTTTCATGGAAATAACCGTAATCAAGTAGGAGGCTGAGAGCAAATGGCAGCACTGATTGTGAGTATCTGCATAACTTCTCTTTGCTGATTGTCATCAGATGTTAGGCTACGCGGTTTTCTAACTTCTTTAATTCCTGCCCTCTATGAACATGAAATACCAGTGTGTAGAACCACTGTTACAGCCAGCTTGTGTATTGACTGATGTTTGCTTAACCACTTAGAGCTAGCGCCTCATACCACTGGTTTTCTCTACAAGCCTTATTAAGCTACTTGCTTGAGCAACTAGTCTGCTTAAATAGCAACAAAGCTTCTTTACTGAAGGGAAGGAAAGTGATTAAAAACTTCCTTCTCATCCTTGTTTTTTGTGTATGCATCTTGTCTGGGAGTCCAGCATCTTTTCTGGGAACCCATCTTACTGCTTCCCTTAATTTCTTGTATCCCTGTTCTCTTCCTTGCCCTCTCCCTCACAAAAAAAAAAAAGGGGGGGAAAAAAAAAGCTTAAAAGCTTTTGGCAAGGCCAACCTGAGGTGTACAAATGACAGCTTGCAGTGGTTGCAGTAGGGAGCGTTTTGTCATGCAATTCAGGGCTATGGTTATGTAGTCTATTGGTATTCTCCCTCTTTCACCTCTTCTTCCTCTGGTGTCATCGGAAATTTCTATAGAATGTGGTGTATTTATTGTGCTCTTATGTAAGATGAAGAATATCTATTAAAACTACGTTTTCCAACAGACAGTGCTTTCAGTGGTTAGTAACCGGTATTGTCCCTCAAAGTCCTCTTTGTAACATGGTTGGAGCTTGGTTCAGAATTCAACTTTTTCACCAGACTGAGCTATAAAAAAACCCAAACTGTTTTAAAAGTAGTTTTTGTGTTGAAGGTAAGCCAAAGTTGCATTCAGGGCTTGTGACAAATTGTTCGTCAGAGTGGGCGAGCACCACTAACCCTGCCGTCTCGTTACAAACGAGCACGTGTGTGGGTTTAGCCGGGATACATCCCGTACGCGCTACGAACACGGGCGACTCCTGTGGCGGGCAGCCGAGGATACGCCAGCTGTGTGGTAGGCGCTGGATTCACTTCACCTACCTCTTAAAGCTTTACCTAACGCTACGTATACAGCTTTCCTCGGCTCCTTCTCTAGCCCAAGGATGGGTGGCACCCCCAGGCGACAGTCAGACCCACCTCGGCACCCCCTTTGAAAGTGGCTTTCCCTTCCTTCGGTAGGGAAACGGGACCTGAACTGGCACTTACACAATTTAACGTCAGACTAGGTGGGGACGAATCCAGACCCAAGGTCACTTAGCAGGTGGGTAGGTATTTGTACGTTGAGGGCTAGTGTTGGCAGCTAATCGCAGGATGTCATTAAAACTGAGTAAGTTCTTGATGGAATATTGTTAATATATTGATAGAAAAAAATCCTCTGCCTCCATTTGCTAGTGACCGAATAAAGTAGATTATAGAACCGTTTGAGTACACGGTAGCCAGTATGTATCTGGGTTCTTTTTGTTACTATCTCAACAAATTTGAGATTTTATGAAAGAAGTGCATGCTGTCTGAGTTTGAACGTACGAGTCCTTAGTGATGGTATATCTGAAATTAATGGTGTAAAAGGATAGGTAAAATACTGTATTTTAAAACACTTTACAACTATCATTTGAAAATACTCTAATGAAGGAAACTTTAAATGAGCTTCCTAAAAACTAAAATTTGTTTGTTGTGGGGTCTATTCAGGCATCTTTTAATCATTTTAAAATTGATTATATACAGTAAATAATATGTATTTAACTCTTAAACCTGATTTAAGAGCCCTGTATAAAGCCAAGCTGGAAAGTTCATTTTATCTTATGTTGGGGAATGTGTGAAACTTTTAGACTAAATTCTTTGAAGCCAGCTAGATATAACTTTTTCCTCAGTTAAGCAGGTGTATATTCACAGCCATTATCTGAAACTCAAAGTTACTTTTGTTACATCTACTATAACAGCTGGTTAGCAAAGGCAGCTATCTTTTAGGGAGTGTTAGTTTTATCTCCATTTTTAGTGCGTGTCCATTGGCTAAATTTACAGTAAATTTACAATAAATGGGTTTCCTCTCGCATTACTGGTGCTCCGTGTCAAAAGTCCTGAAATCCTGAGCGAGAGTGCTGACAGGGCATTTTGTGTGTCAGTGTCTGCATAGTAACTGTGTAGCAGCTGAGCCGGGGTCATCACAGGGGCTCTAAAACCGCACATGCAGAATGCTTCTGCAGGAGTTTCCTTTAGATCAAGAGGACTTGGAAGGCTTTTGTTTTTGCGTAAGCGTTCAGCGGTGGTCTCTTAACGTGTAGCCATGTTCTGTCATGGGTGCGAAGTGTGTTACCACTGGGAACTGATGGAACAGGTTTTTTGTATCTCAGCTGACTTTAGTCTAAACCAAGTGAAATGTTGCTTCTATAGCTTTCAAGAAGGCCGTATTTCCAACGCGTTGCGATTATTGTGAAACATCTTAATGGAGTAGTAACATCAAAAATTGTGACATCTCGATTTATGTACATTCCTTCTTGGGATTTTTTTTTTTTTGAGGGTTACTCTTAAAGTAAAATGTCTGGTAGGTTTTGTCAATAACATGTCTTGACTGTAATGTAATATGACACTGAAATAAAAGGAAGAGTGATTGTTCATTACATAGACACTGAGCTTCATTTAACTGTAGCGGGCTGCCATCAGTGTGCAATGCAGTTTCCTAACAGTTATAAACATCTCTTAAAATAAGGAAGATGATAAACATTGATAACTTCTCTCAGAACTCACTTTCCAATTCCCGCAGCTTTGGGTTTTTTTCCTCTCTTGTACGGGGAGTAAAGAGCAACGCTTCTGTCCTACAGCCATCAGAGGGGCCTGCTCTGGTGCACAAGCTCAGAGGAGGCTTTTTTTTTCTCTGCCTGTGTTTAAATCTGCCTTAGTACAAGATTTTCCTACTGAAATGCACAATTTGGACAATTTCTAGTGCAATTGAATTAATAGATGTATTAAGCTTTGCTAAACCACGTTATGTTATGAGCATGGCACAAAGTTAATTACGTGTCTGCTACAATGGATTTTGTACTGTGTATTGCAACCTTTCCTGTCAAAGTGCGCGGGAAGATTTTAAAGCAAATATCTAATTGTTATGTTGCACTGAAGTACGTTAGCAGAGTGGCATCACCCAGCGCAACCGCTTTATCTGTGGTGGTTGCTTTTGTAAACTCCCCTCAACGCTTACGATCAGGGGTTAGGCGTGAGCAAGCCGACTGTTCTCTGTTTGTCTGCAGGGCAGAAAACGGAGGATAAAAACTGCTCTGACTTGAAGGTGGGTGGTGGAAGCTGTCAGCTGAACATGACCCACTGGATGACCTGTGCTAGGAAAGCGAATTATACCCCAAGATGACTAATCCGGGTAGCTCCGTTTGTTGCTAAGGAGTTGTCAGTGTTGGTCAGCCCATCACTGAGACACTGAATACTCAAGAATCCTCCTCGAGGTAGAGCGCAGTGGGAGGTAACAGCACCTGCGGTGTCTGTGTATCACACTGCATGAGCCTTCCCAGATAAACAGGAGATTGATGCAAGTGGGGCATGTAACAGAAAGATTTTTATTATTATTTTTATGTTTTAAAAAGAAAACTATAAATTATTTCACATGGGAAACTCATCTCTGACTGGAGTACTTGTTGCAAAAACATCTTGTTTTCAGAGCTGCTGTGAAGGAGTATTTTTGGTTCAGGCCTGATCTGCACCTCCCTGCCTGACAGGTATCCAAGCTCAGATGTCCATCATTTCTGTAGACAGGCTTGCAAGGTCAGTTATAAGCCTGAAAGCTTTCATATATGATGTTCAGTTGTCACTTGCTGTGCCTTCAGAAGTACTGCTGCTGGGGTTTTCCCATCAGCTGCTCTCATTATTACAGGGAACAGCGAGGGCTTAGGGTGGGTACTGATAAATTCATGGAGGGGTGTCTGTGGTCTTGTGCCCCATGCAGAGTTATTAAAGGTGGGCTAATCTCAAGAAGAAGATGCAGTAAGGTGATTCTAATGGTATTTTTCCTTTCTTCAGTTACTGTGCATGTTTGCCTGCCTTACTCAAAGGCAGGTCGCGCTAGTGGCGTACCCAGCCAGCAGGAAAGAAGGAAGCGGTCAGGAGAATTAAACCGAGTTGAGTGGCAGCAGAGTGTCCTTTAGGACGAGGGCCTTGTTACAGAGCCCGTCTGGATGTAACAGGGGCCGGGCCACAGGTAAGCCAAGGCCAGGGTGAGTGCGTAAGGCAAGGCCTTTGGCCAGCAGCATCCGTTGCTGTATGATGTGCTGCCTCGTGCTGTCCAGCCGTGGGAGCTGGTGGTGCCGGGTACTGAGGGAAAGCTGTTGGGAACCAGTGCTACTGCTGAGAGCTGCCGGAAGCTTGGTGTGGGCCATCAGGCAAACAGCAGCTGATCCTGCAGCAGGCTCAGTCAGTGGTCTCTAGCCTTCCTCAACTGGCTCTTTGAGCAGCATCTCCTGCTTATTAGGGACAAAAAATGGCCTGAGAGCATTGTTCCCGGTGCTGCATAGCCCATGGCACTCACGTTGCCACAAGCCTGCAGCTGCTGAGTTTGCAGGGTAAGAGGCGATACCGTTCCTCGTGTGGAGTGTTGTGGAGCTTCATCACTTGAGCTGAGCATGCGGTGCCTAGCTTAATGCCGCAGCAGTGCTGAGGCCAGAACAGTGTGGGCAGTAAGAAAGAGGTTAAGCTTAAAAAAAACCCCAAACACATTCAACTTAAAGCTTGAAGATTCTTATCATCTTTCTGAGTCTTTCATTTTTGAGTCTGAGGTTGAGTCAATCATTTTTGCCTTTCCCTCTGCGTTGTGCCTTAACACACACACTGCCCCTTGCCTGTGTGCTTCAACTCCACATGATGCAGGGGAGATGTTCTAGTAGGAGCCAGACGCAACTACGGTAAAACTCTCAGATCTGGAGAAGGGTGCGTGGCAGCTGTCAACTTGTCAGAAGTCAGACAGAGCTGGGGAAGAGAGTATCTGCTTGCTGTCAAAAGAATATGGAAGGAAGGAGGCTCAAAAAACCAAGGCCAGAGGAGGTGGGTCTGCAGCAGCAGGCTGAGCTCTGGCAGTGCTCTCCAAGCTGGGGTGGGTATGGGACATGTGTTCTAAGGGGGTGGTGGTGTCAAGTTCAAGGAGAAGGAATTCCATTCCTTGTAACAGCACAAAGAAACTATGTCTGGCTGGGGAGGGTCCTGAGCCACAAATGGCAGTAGATGGGGGGGAAACACTTGAGGCAAATCCTTACTGTCCTGTTGTTACTAATTCCTCCAGGCCCTGTTGAAAATGAGGTGCTGGGCTAGATGGAACTTCGGTCTGATCTGATGCAGCTGCACTCACTGTTATTGTACAGATATTAAATACATGGCTGGGCTGCAACTGGCAGGTATGAGGATAGCAGAAGGATGGGGAGAGTTAGAAATCTCACTGGTGTGGGTAACAGGGACACCGGAGAGCACTGCACGGTGAGCTAGGAGAGGCGTGCTGGGATAAGCTCTTCGGAGGGCTCTTCCACAGGGCTAGATGAAGCTGGAGTGCAAGGATGAGGCAAGAAGTAGGAAACATCAGATGAAACAAAACATATTTCAGATGAGATCGAAGACTCTTGCACAAATGCTTCTTTTGCAGTATTTGCCATGGAATGACTACATCATCCACAGGACTAATTTAGATTTTATTCTGGTATTTCTCAAATATAAAAAGTCAAAATTCTTACATCAATCTTTAAAGAAAATCCATGCAAGCAGGTCAAAATGTTTACAACTTAATTTGCCCCCCTCCCCCCCCTCCATTTTCACTTCACAAACCATGTTGGTAAGTAAACCAAGTATTTGCCTCTCAATTTTTTTTCACAGCACATTGTTAGTAGACCAATGCTAGGCTAAGTCAGGGGTGCAGTAAGCACCAAAATAAGATTTTTCACTTTAACAGCCTCTCTGCAATACCTCAGTATTTCTTGCAGTGTTTAAAAGCACATCCATTTCACTTAATTCTGCCTCCATATGATTTTAAATTTTAAGGCTATTTCTATTTGATACCACCACAATCTAAGTCATGATAACCTCAAAACCTAACAGCCAGGAAAAGCAGCAGCACAAACTAGATTTTTTGAAAATCGCAGATGACAACCTGTCTCTTCCCTTCCTCCTCTGGAGAACCAAATCTGGATACACGGTATAGAATGTATGGCATGAGAAAAATCCCAAATCTGCTCTGTATGAAATAGGTTTGGCCCATCGAAATAGAGATGTATGTAAAACCAAAATGCTTCTACATTTAAATTGATAGGTTGTAGAAAAAACTTTAGCCTTTGTATTCTGGTATTTACACAGACCCTTTCTGTTGAAGTTTAGTGTCAGATTTCATTAGGACTGAAGCCATACCACTGCCTGTTTACTACAGTTGTTTCCTGTAGCATAACTGAAGTGTTTTCAATTTACCTTTACAATTCAGAGAACATTTGTCTTTGAAAGGGAGTAGAAGTCAAACTAAGCAATAGAGCTTCATTCTGAAGGTTGCATAGAGACTGAAGAGATTTATACAACAAATGCGGTTTAAAAAAAAAAAAAAAAAAAATCATCAGTCTGGCACTACTGAACAGCTCAAATGTGTGTGACCAAAAAATAACCAAAATATTTATAGGCAATCGACTCTGAGTTTGTTAGCAACAGCAATACTGTACATTTTTACATTATTATCAAATACATAATTCAAGAGTTACAAAATAAGATCATGCATTACCACTAAATCTCATACAAGCTTGGATTGGTTTCATTCCAAGAATCTGAAACGGAGACAGAAGCATTTTTATGAATAAGAACTCAAACTCTAGATTCTTGTTTTAGCTTTCACAGGTTCTATATAATCTTGTTACAAGAAAGCCTGTACAAGTTTGCTCAATTTAAAGTGTTAAAATGACTACTGAACAAAAATGTGAGCATCAAAGTGATCAAAAAAGGGAGCTAAATTATTCACTCTTTTAAAGGCAGCTTTAGAGCCAGAGGTACCCTTACACACTGTGGGTATGATTTTAACAAAGATTAGACATTCTTCAACGTGCTCAACTCCACCTTCTCCTGTTTTGCCTGGCAAAGCAGTGCTTTTAATAGACCACTCTGTTTAAAGAAGTGAGCTGAGCAAATGGCGCCCCAGTCTGGATTAGGTTCAGTGTAAAGTACGCGTACACGTGTGTGCACTACTGAAATACCAGCGCTCCTTCCCCAGCTCCCCACCTCATGACCGAAAGGAAGGAGAAGCTGTGGGCGCTACTTCCACCTTTAGGTACACCTGAACAGCGTTGCGTGTTCTTTCCCGTTCTGGAGGTGACCTGGAACAGGAGATACAGGGATGGAAAAGCAGCATCCTACCCGACATTTCAGAAGTCTTCAGCTTTGTGGCTCATGCCTCTGGTCAGTAGTATTTATGCCTCTTCAAAGAGAGCAGCATTAAGAGATCAGATCATGTGTCTCCCTAGTTTCAATGCATTTACATATGGCACAAGATTGGTTTTCTAAGGAGTAACTTGTGGCAACAACATTTTTTTCCTAAAAAAGTGTAACAGCACAAAAAAGTTTAATTTATAGCAGCATTTTACACAATTTGTGTTAAAAAAGTAGAAGTTAACCATTTGTGTATTGAGTAACAAAAGGTTTAAATTACATTTATTTTTCATTTTACACTCACTATTTACTAGTTGGACTATTTACAAAGGTTCAAATGTTGAGTAAGAGAATGAGCTTTACCCAGAATAAACTTCACATGTGAGGTAGTGGTCTACCTCAACCTCTGTTTTGGCTGGCTATAGAGGAGGTACAGTTGGGTTTAGATCCTAGAAAAAATTCAGAATTAGGATGTTCATATGAATTAGATTGTGTTCTTGTAGAAGAAACCATACACACACACATACACAGAGAGAGAGTAATCCTATGGTAAAAACATTAAGACTGACAGTGGATTTAGTTTTCATCTTTTTGTCTGAAAAAGAGGAGAAAATAATTAAGAACAGGGAAGTTGTCAGCTGTACCTCATTTATTCCAGCTAAGTTTTATCAAGAGGACAGCTTTTAATTCAAGAAACTAAAGCAATTGATGTTAGAACAATAAAACTGAATATTTAAGGATTAACTTAAAATTGGGGCTTTCGGCACACCTTCTGAATAAAACAAAGGACTCTCATTTCTCCATTAGTCTAAGTAAGTATCAACCCACCTGTCTCCAAGCCCAGGAGGGACCACTACTAGCTCCTGCTGGGCAAGACGCCTCAACACATGCTTGCTGATAGACACCTCTGTCAGGGAAGGGTGCCCCCTGGGTAAGTCTTACTTTCCTCTACACGTTTTTAAATGACAACAGACTGCAGGAACGCTACCCAAGATGCTTCTCATTGAAGATTAAAAGTTTTTGGAACCTGCAGTGCCATTACACCATGACCAGAACATGTACCAAAATGCTAAAAGGAAAAAAGTGGGGGAAGAGGGATCTACAATGCTTTTCATGTAAGTCTTCTGACAGTTCATCAGCAGACCAAGTAATGAAACAAAAGGATAGTGGATAGTTTTGGTAGTTGCAAGACAAAGTTATTGTTCTTTCTCTAGTTATAGGTTACAGGAAGATTGCATAGGACAAGGCAACCTTTTGGATAACTGAGGCAAGCAGTGCTTAGTGTCGGTATCCTTTGCTCTCGACAGGCTGAATGTGGTTTAGTGCTTTATTGTAGTCACACTTACACATCTCCGCCTTCAACACACCCATTTACCCAAATAGTGCCATCTTAAGATCTTAGCGCTTCATCTGTGGATACCAAATGAGAGTTTAGTATAAGACTATTTGCTCAAGCTTTTTTCTAAGCAAGTACTCTTGCGGAACTACTGACTAAAACTGACAAGTCTTAAATAAGCTGAACACCACTGAGATGCATATTTTATTTTAGCAGATATGGAAATTTATATACTCAAGTTTCTTTTTTTTTTAAAAAAAAATGGCCTATTAAGGCATCTTAAAAAAATCCATATATGGCTTTGGTTTGCTGAAATACTATTTTACATTGTTAAAAAGGAAAAACATGTTCAAATAAATTTGACATTATGACACATTCACATATTTCACTTAGAATTGACAGTTATACAGATGCCTACATGTGATCACAGATGTCTCCCCTTGTGATGACATGAATAAAAAGGTAATCCAAATGTTTATCTCACAGTAGAGGGCAACCCAGAAGTCTGTGCAGAAGTGACATATAAGGAGTTATTATCTGGAAGAGGGGGAACCACAGAGTTTCCATTAGTGGGTGAACAGCTCAGTTTCAGTTTTTCCAAGTACTCCGCATGAACAGGCTTGTGACACTGAAGGACCTTGATTGCATCTTCTACTTTAAACCATTCTCTTTTCCTTCCTGAATGAGTATAATCCACAAAGAAAAAGCTAGTTACAAATTTGTACCAGCACCATTTGTTGCTATCTCATCATTCACTTTTTCTCATTTCTTTTACTTGAGAAGTTCAAGTTGTCAGGCAAAAGATACAGAGTGAAAAGACATTGAAAGAGCTGATGAACGCAAGAGATTCACTCAAGCTTAGTAAAATGAAATTCATAATAAAGCCTTTCAGATAACTTGAAGAAGATACTGGACAGAAGATCATACGACTGTTCATATGCTCCAAAAGGCACACCTAGGCCTCACAGAAAAGGATATTATTATTTAAATGACTTAATACCGCCTTCCTACATTGTCATGCCTAGCACAAAACCAATCTGAAGAATGAACATGCATGCATGCACAAAGCTACAGAAGAAGAATGGCTTGGTCTGATCTAGAAAGCTGCATTCCATACTGAAAACATATCCATGTACAGAGTTACTCAGGTTAGCCCTTAGTTTTCAAAAATAATATACCTTATACCAGAGATATTTTTAAGTTCTAAGACTTATCTTAGTAAGATAGTCCTAAGACCATCTTTCTTACACAAGTCCTTTAAAATTAGAGGCCTCTGAAAATACTTACAGACAAGGTCAACGATAGTATTGTTAAAAGTGGGTGCAATTAAGAGGGTGCACTCCCCGCAACTCAATAGTACCAGAAACAAAACATTCTCTCTCCACCTGAAAAATTGAGCACAGTTTTGAAACTACCCTTACAGTTACATGCCATTTGCCGAGAGGTTAATAGTGCTAAGTCCTAAAGCACCACCTCCTGAAAAGGGCAAAGCATAATGGAAGTAGGATGTCATTTCTTATACCAGTTCTTAGTTAACTCAGATTTCAGCTGGACAAATACACTGAATGCACGAAGTTGTGTGGGGGTTTTTTTTCATTATCATTATTATTATTTTTTAAATTAAGGACAAAAAACAGTTAATATGTTCACTTACTTAAATTCAAGTGGAAGATCCGTACAACATCATGAAGTATGTTAATCTAACTAACTGCATGACACTGATATTTGTATGACAAAGAGGTATATATAAGAATAGTTACCTCTTAAGGTCAGCACTGTCCCTACTGAAAAATAAGGCTAAGGTGAAAGTAAATACTAGTGATTTTTCTTCCTCCTAGGAGAATCAGGGGAAACTTTCCAAAGATTTTTTTTTTTCAAAGACACTTTCAAAAACACCCTAGAGTATCAGACAGCAAAACATTCTACTCTGTAAGGAAAAAATAATTAATCAGTATAATATTTGCCTTAAAAACAAAATTAAGAGCTGCATTCAGCAACTAATAATGAAGTTTATTCTATCTTAATACTTAGAATACCCTAATTAAGAGTAACACAGTATGTTGGAAGCAACCCTAGTTACATGTCTACAAAAGCGTCAAAGAACAGCATCACAATTTCCAGTAATTTCAGTTTATAGAACAGAATTAGTATTTCCCCTAGAATTACATGAATTGCTTCAGAAAATGAAAGAAGTTTGCTTAATACATTTAAAATATGTAGCACATGAAGACAGAGAATGGGTTTACCTATATTAACTGAGTCCTCCCAGTCTTCCAGTATTTCCGTCACAGTAAGAACATAAACATACGTCCTATGCTTCCGATCCTGGTTCTGCTTGAATATTAGAAGTAGATGTTTTAATTCTCAGCAAAAAATAACTTACAGACTTACCACAACTACAGGATTAGAAAGTACGCACCTCTGAAGGATACTTGCCAGCAAAACCTGGCTTTTATTTTCACTAAATAAACATCTGTACTGAGTAGGCCCAAAAGGATGGGAAAACTGAAGTTTTATTTGAAACAACAGCTATTCTATTTCACTAGGCTAAAAAAACCCCCCAAAACACAACCCAAGCAAATTTAGAAGATCGTGAAGCTGGGACCAAACTGTGTTCTTGGTCATCCAGTTTAATATTAGCAGTTGTCCAACTAGTACTGCCCATTACTTATCTTTTACATATGTTTTAAGTTACCACAGTAGAGTGCATTTGCTAAAACGGTTTCTGCAACTCATGTTCCTAGATGAAAGGTTATTCAAAAAACCCTTGCAAGATGGAACCAGTGTATCACGTGGCCAGATCATCTATGCAAAGCTGGCTATAAAGTTTCACTCCGTAAGTGAGGCAAATTAAATAGACTATGTTTGCAATCATGACAAATGCAAAAATCATTACCATCTGTTCACTCGACAGGTTTGCCATGCACTAACCACCTATTTAGAAAGCACGCGCTTTTTGAACAAGGCAAGTCAAATTCAGAGACTGACAGAGGTAGTCTGGGATTACAACTATATTAAGAACCAAGAGATGTTATGCCCTTGCTCCCCTTACAGATGGTTTTTATCCTTGTGCCAATAACCACTCCTACTTAACTCTGTTTCTCTACAAGATTAGTATAGTTTTAAACCGTTGTGCTTTACTAGGAAATAAAAATACTCCAAGATAGTTGTTCGTCAATATCACTATTAAAGGGAGTAAATACATCTATTTAAAAAAAAAAAAATTCTAGCTGTAGTTCCAGAACACAAGGACTCAAGAGCAATATCATTTCCATTTTCTCTTTACTTCTATCTCCAGGTCGCAATGTATGGCCCCCTCAATGGTACTAACAATTGTTTGCAGGACGATGTTGTGAAACTGAATTAGAGCCTTGATTTAAGTTAGCAGTAACCTAGAAAATTGCCACTCTTAACACATGTTTTATCTCCTCTGGTCTAGATGGTGGTAGATGGCTTCAGAGGAATGGACAGTTAAATCACCAAAGAATCATCAATCCGTTGCAGCCCCTGTTTTAAGGCAACGACAGGCCTCTTGTCTTTTTTTGGTCTGAGCTGGAAAATATGGGATACTTTTGCAGACTAACCAGCAGAGTTAAAAACAAACAAGTTTTTACTGCATGGGACCATCCAGGTGTATTCATAAACCCAAAACAAATCAGAAAAGGGACACAGGTATAGTGAATGCTACTAATTACAAACAGGAACTTCTCCAATTTTGTCATGGTTTCCATACTTCACAATGGGAACACTTTTAGCACTGTATCAAGTAGTCATACATACATGACCAAGTAGTATTTCACACAGGAATTCCCTATCAAGAATACAGTGCCTCTGAAAGTTGCTTTTATAATTAAACTGTGAAGATTCATACCTAACTACTAAACTAAGGGACTTCCACTCTCACCCATCATAGAGCACAACATAATAATGTTAGATGTATTATGATCTGAAGACTCACACCTACATTTCTACAGTCTACTCCTGTCTAGAACCTTAGCAGAAGTAGGCAATGCCAACACTAGAAGAGAGTTACATCTAGTACGCATCCTTGTGCTGTCAGTAGTTCAGAGTCTGATGTTTACATTAAAAAAATACAAGTTTTGAACCACGTAGTATTGCTAAAGGTTAGACTTATCTGTAATCCAAAGCGTTAGGGTTTTTAGTGAATCCAAGCCATAATGAGATACTTGATACACAGACCTATCAATTTAGGTGTGTGAAAGTTGACAAGTTACTTCAGCAAAATCTAATCAGAGAGGAAAAGTCAAAATATTGCCCCCAAAAAGGCATGTGTGACGTTTCAGAAATCCTAGATCTATTAATGTTCTTTTTTTTTTTTAAAAAAAAAAAAAAACCAAAACAAACAAAGCCTTCTAGATGCTATCTGAGTACTAATTTAATCTTTCCAGGAAAGTTCTATCTACTTTGAAATCTTCCCATTCAAAGCTTCACATATCATGCAACAACTAAAAGGAAACACCTGTCTAATGTAGCATTTCCAGTAGCATTGCAAAATTAAAGGCAAGTAATATTTAAGTTGATTCTGTTGTGTAGATGTTAAGTTTCTGTAGTTTATCAACTCACAAAAAAAGAATGTTGTTTTTAAAAGGTAAAAAGAAATAGCTCACCTCAAATATCCCAAGCAGTCTGCCTAGCTTTCCCTTTACTCCAGCCTACAAAACAAACAGGAAAAAGTGTTAACATGTGCTTTTTAATTTAAAAAACCTAAAACATCAGTACCAGCCTCCTACATCAGCATAAGTGAATTACTCCTCCTTATTTGGGTTATTTAAGCAACTGTTTTGACATAAGTTTTAATTAGACAGTGCTGCATTGCTTCTGGAGTTTCCAGTTTTAGAGTACTTGGAGCATTAGAACACAAAATCTTGTCCTAATGAGTGGATCAAAGAATGTATAAATCTTTCAAGTTTTCCATCCAGAACAAAATACTCTTCTACTTACCGTGTTCTTTGTGTACTGTATTTTTTTAAAGAGATAAATGACATCCAATACTGAAATAATCCAGGGAAGTAGATACATAGTATAGTAAAGTAGTATAGTAATAAATGTAGAGAAGGAATCGTTAAAACTCCATTTGCTATTTTACACAGAAACTTGAGTCCAAGTTTTCAAAATACAGTAACAAATTAAACTGTAGGTTACTCCCAGTAAGTGGATCTTGCAGCATAATGACTCAGTGTACGCTGGTTTTCATATGGAAGTGTAGCTTTTGGCATGTAAGCTTAAACCCAGATTTATATCCCCAATTCTCTACGAACAGTTTCGAATTCTTTTTCTAGCTAGTTATGTTAGAAAAGGCTGTAAATTTAGAGTTTTACTCCAACTTTTTGAAACAACCCCTATATGTGTATCAGCCTGTGCTTAGTAATTTTTATGAACACAGTTAAGGTGGTCCTTATGTCCTAAGACTCTGGGGTTTGTTTTTCCAGAACTAATATATAATGCCTCTTCCAACAGAAGTATTTATGATCATCCATTTATTCTAAACAAATCTGAGTCCATACGCCTGAGATAAAAGCATATGTAGTCTATTGGTAGACAAAGCCATACTTAGATTTTTTTGTCTTGTTGTATAACCGATATTTAAAATAGGGCTTCTTAGCGCTAAGATGACATTTTCCAGCCTTCAGTCTTTGTTTCCAGCTTTAACCAAAGAAAGTTACTGATGTCTTATGTCTTTATATAAAAACCATATGGATCGTAATTACATTTTAATGAGTAACTCTGACAGACAACTGGGCAGGCTTTAGCAATAAGTCTAATCAAGATCTTACAAGTGAATGTTTTCCGTGTCTTTCTTTTTAAAGCAAGCAGATGGCTGGTGTTTATTAAGCAGTTTTGATGAAGGAAGTCTGATCGCAGCCCCTGCAACGCAACAAGCATTTTGCTTATCCAGAGCAACAGCTAGCCTAAAGTTAGTGCAAAACTACATACAATATTCTTCTGGTCGTCTGCTGTGATGACAGAGATACTGGTTAGAGCTCATGAAGCTGAAATCCTGCTGGATCCTAGACCTGCTGGATAAGTGATTAGGCAGCACATTAATTATGAAAGCGACAGACCCTTATTTTGGTTTGAAAGGGTCAGCTATGCCACAACAGGCACTGAAGACTGCTTGTGCTTTACACTGGGTAATGAAAAAGCATTTATTAGCCTAAAGGAACACATCCTGAAGAAATGTTTAAGTTTTACTCATCAGTCCTAATTTCCTCAACATTACAGTATCTTTTTTTAAAAGAGAAGCAGAACCTAAAAGGCTACAAACTTCTGCTTCTGTCCCCAATTTTTGCCTTTCTTCTCATAGCAGTAGCTAGGAATCGCTACATCCTTTAAGATTTCTACTTTGTGGCAAACTGAACAAAGAAAAAAAAGCAATTTTCCACCATCCTATTCCATCAAAAGCAACAACATGAATCTGTGGGATTAGTCTTTTTTTAATACTTCAGGTGCCCAAGCGTGCAGTTTTAGTTGCGCAAGTTTTGTAATTTCTCCATTTCTTCCCTAAAGGTGCAGCAAAGAACAAGACGGTTTAATTTTCTTACAGATATGGCTTAACAGCATGACAGAGAGCCCAGTGCAGACTCTGCAGGTTTCTCAAACATTAAGAAAAGCTTTTCCAAGTACCAAGGAACTGCTCTAAAGGGGACTATGCTCTACCAGAGGGAGGAAAAAAATGACTCCCTCTCACCTCAAACCCAAACACCTGCTCACCCCCCCAACCCAAAAAACTTTCAAGATTTTATAACTCTTTAAGAAGTCCTAGCCAAGGCCTTATTTACATTACAAAGATTTCTTAAATACAAGTCTGTGGCAACAGGACTGTTGAAGGACAAAGAAACTCACCATCAAGAGATGCAGGAGGGCTTCTCTGACCTGCTAAGTGGGAGCCTGACAATTAACTGATAGCCAACACACGGCACAAACACCATGACCAGGTAAGTTTGCCAATACTGAATAGCTTTCATAGAGAAGTTTTTTCAACTTATTAGTACCCCATAGTCACAATGTGACTTTGTGATTGATGTTACTCTAAGTGGAATTTACATAACAGCTTCTCTCTTCTCCCTCCAAACAAATCAATGGTTTAAACAAATACTCTTAGCTGAGTAATTCTGAATGAAACAATTAGAAGCACTCCATTACATTAAGTGTAAAAATTCCCCAAAGCTTATAATGAAGCTTTTGTGCAAGCAGATGTTGCTATGTAAATGTGATTACTGTCACCGATGTCTAGTTACTCTCTAGGCAAGGATATGTGCTTCCAAAATATAGCATCATTCCTGCAGATAGTAGCATCTTTTGAAAACCTCTATACCCAAAAGTATAAAAAGGTGGTTAATTGGAGTCTCATGATTTTTCTCTTTAAGTAATATATTCAACTGAATCATCTTCGTAGTTTAAAAAGTACCACCAAATTGACAGTGATTTTTTTTAAGTGCTTTTGCTAACAAAAATATTTCCTCCAAGTTCTTATCTTAATATAGTTCCTTCAAAATGTGTCAAAATTAAGTACAAGAGGACCAAGAAATGCTTCAGCTTTTTCCCCAGAAAGTCAAATAAAGTTCCCACTTTCCCAATTGTAAGCTTCTAATCCAATACACTGGTTAAGGTCTGGACTTTGAACTATTTTGTCTCTATTAAAAATACCTTTCTTCCTTTGGCCTTTATGTACCCATGGCTTTTAAAATACGGTTCTTTAAGTAAACAGAATCCTATAGGCTACCATAAGTGCGTAAGACAGTCTAAATTTTGGGAGAAAAGCCTGAAAAAAACCAGCATTTCTTTTGACAGACAAGCTGTTGAATTAAGTGATACACCCCCCGAGAATGATTCCCTAAGGAAGTCTATGAGTACTATGTAGATAAGGTCTCAAATCTGAACTGATGCATATATTTCAGTATTAGTCTAAATCCAACCACAAGAGGGAAAACTGTCCATTTCATCCCATAATCTTTCTAGCCTGGAGGTCGTTCACTGTTGGCAGCTCTAGATGTACTGCAGTCTCAGCTGTGCAGTCAGACTTGCCTTTTGTTTCCTGTAGATGGAGCAAGAGTCATGCTGCAGTTTAATTTTTAGGCTAACAGTCTACTAGTGCAGAAAGTTGCTTAAAATCTGAAAGATTTAAGAGTTACTTTTAACTGTGGGATCTGTTGGATAGTACTTTAATGGCTATGCGCCTGAAGGCACAGTGCAAGACTATTCCTGCCCTTTCTTGCATACTCTCATAAACTCAAAGGGTTTCACTGTACATGCCAAAATCTTTCAGGTGAAAGGGTATTTTATTTATTTATTTTTTAAAGTAACCACCTAGTCCTAGTCTGTAACACCCAATCATTTTTCAAATATTAGAGGAATCCGCTCCAGTGAGCGTCTATTTCCTGCGAGAGGTCTTAGATAATATTACTGCCGTTTTCCCTGTTGCAGCAGATTAACCTTCAGCATCAGCCTCTTCTTCTCAGAAGCTATATATTCACACAGGTCTGGGATGAATTGCCTATTTTTTGGTAGGCATTTCAAAATACTACTGAGTACGAACAAAGCAAGAGTCTCATTTTTTGTGAGATGGAGGAAGAAAAGGGAGTGGGAGGGTGCTCCTTCCATTTAAGAGGTTGGACATCATCAGCTTGCCACCCTTATTATTTGTGTCATATTTCTCTTTGAACACCCCATATGCAAACAACTCTTATTTCCATCTTTCACACTACCCAATTAAAGACTACGCTCCAAATTCATTAACAGAGCAGCTCCTCATTTAGATGAGGTTTAATACCCTTCTGGGATTGCTTTATACTGTAACTTCATTTTGGAATTCCACTTTCAGGTTTGTAAAAACTTACTGTACCTAAGGAACTTGACAGGTTATCTTAATTACTGTAACCTGTGAAATAGCAGACAAACTTAAATGAAATTCATACTAAACATTTAGTAGAGGTAAAAAACCCAAATCACTAACATGAACAGAACTTAAGGATAAAAAAAAAAAAATGGAGTCATGCACACAGGCAGACTATGGAACAACTGTAGTGCATATAGATTTGACTACAAAGATCTTTGCTTGGGTTTTAAAACAAGGATTTTAAATACACGACTGTTGGTGGTAAAGTGAGGGATACTTAGAGCCAGTGGGCTACCACATTGTGAGCTCTTGCCTCTCCTACCATTAAGAAATGCCATTATAACTCCCACTATCAATTTCCCCATTTTAGTAAATTAATGGAATCCGATGCTTAGTTTGTGCATGACCCCATACTGAAGAAACACAGTTCAAACCAGTGCCACAGTGTGCCTCCTTTGAAGTTTATTCATTCACAAAACTCTTAACAGTTCACTTCACTGTACTGTAACCAGCTTGCCAGGTGACATTGACCTTAGTATAAAAATAGAAAGGACATCCATCCCTACAAAGGTTAGTATGAGTTTCCAAGGCTCAAGTCAAAACTCTGAATGCCACTCTGGCTTTTCTTTAAAAATGGCACTTTTCTTTGCAGTCTCATGGCAGCACACAAGATTCAGCCTGTAGCTTAAGAATATTTTACTTTAAGGCATGAGCTTTTATGCTCATCAGCTACACAAGCTATCAAACCCTGGAAACTCTGAAGCTCTAGAACAAGTGTCACCAAATGATTTTTGCTTACTAGAGCTCCTACTAGCCTTTGAAAAATCTTTATCCATTTGCAAGCACAGGTCAGAGCTGCACATGGCTAGCAGGTTGTGTCTTGCTCCAGAACACCATCAAAAAAGTGTAGCCACTGTAGTAAAAGTGAATAAAAATTGGTTTAACTTCTGAGCAAAATGACCCTGCTAGCACCACTCAAGAGCATTCAATTTGCTGGGTTCTTTTCTTTATCTTTAGAAACAGTTTCTCTTGTGGTGTATAAGCACAGATGACATTGGCATTTTTCCAGTCATTTACAACATGCAGCTTTTCTACCATGAAGCCTCTTACTGAAATTTTGATGACCACACACGTACTCTAAGCAGCTACAGAACAGCTTGACATACAATACACTGAAAGGTAATAAAAGCATTTGCCTAAACCACGTTTACATGTAGCTGGTTTTAAGATTCACTTTGTGTGATAGCACCTGAACAAAACACTATCAAAAGAGCTCTGTGTATGAGTGAAGTAGGCTGACCCATGTCTTCAGGATTCAAAACAGCTGAGGGTTGCCGAGTACTGCAATTCTTGACCAGAACCACCATGATGTACAGCAAAGTGTTTTGCTTTGCCCTGAGAAAGAAATGAGGGCAAGAACAAAACTAAGCTATGGAAAGACTGCTTCACATTGTAACAGCAGGTACTCCTATTTTTCACTGATTTCCACCAAAACCAACCAAACAAAAAAGAGGTGGTTTGGGTGGTTTTTTTTTTTTTCCTGCCAGTGTGAAAGCATGTCCAGAGGGAAAAAGATCATTCAGGAGTAACTAACATTTCGATATCTGTATGAACCAGAGAAGTTCACAGTGTCTGGGCAGTGTGTGCACTCTGTTTGGGCTTTTACATTAAGAAAGAAATTTGTACTAAGTTTATAGTATAAAGATGTATCATCCAGTAATATTCTATACCCATTCCTTAGCTATCCTAGCTTAACCTTCCCCAACACTCATGGCCCATGCACTGCACCACTGCAGAAATTTGCAAGAAGAGCTTCAGCAAAGCCAGGACTTGGAAGTGTTCCTCTGAATATTCTCAGGGCAGAACCATGTGTAGTAGGAAACTAGTTATTAGTTATCAGCCCCCAGGTCACAACTCTCACTGCTATACTACCTTGCTACGAAGTCAGCCTAACAGCTTTGTGAGTAGTGGCACTGCATTCCCTGCAAACTGAAAAGCTAGACCGCTCAGGCAGCTTTCAATAGTTGGTCAACCCCCCCCAGCAACTTTGACAACATCCTAACTGCAGATAGGTCCCTTCAGGATGATCCATACTTCACCACCAAAGAAAAAACCAAACATGACTACAGTTCTGTCAGCTCTAGTTTGACACAGAGATGAGATTTTACTATCCCGCATCTTGGACTGTGCCTTAAGTCAGATCAGTGATTAAAACTACCGGTGTTCACAAGAACACCGAGCCAGTGGTCCTGTGCTTTTTAATCCCACCCATCAACTTGTGACAGCGGGAAGCGCCAGGACTTTCCCCAGAGGTGCTACTACTGCCTAGAAGCCTAAATCTTTGCTCCTTTCAAATGGCCTGCCTTGTGGCTGCCTCCTTTACTTTTACAAATACACAAGCACTTATCTGAGTATGTCTTGTGCAGCTTGAAATTGCCCCCCCCAGCAAAACTGGACACAGAAAGTCTGGAATAACTTTGTATCAGTGAGGCTTATTTATGCTTGAACCTTGCTGCATGAAGGCTGCTAAGAGCACTGAATACTGAACTATTAGTCTGTTCCCCGTGTAAAAGGGGAAGAGGGTCACTGAATCACAGTTCACAGAAGACCACATTTTGACATCAAATAGCAAGCAGCATTTGGTGCAAGCTGCATCTACATCAAGTTCCCAAGCCTCTATAACCCAGCAGAACCAGTCTTAAGGGTAAGCAAGCTAAACCGCGAGATAGCACAACTAATAAAAAAAAAAATTCATTACACATGCTAATGAGCAACTATGTTAGTGTGTTTTGTGAATAGTAGTAGTCAAACTGGGATGAGAAAACTGTTTAAGACTAGCAGAAATCCTGTAGTTCACTCACTTGCCACGATGCATTCACCTTCTGCAAAACCTTATACCTTCTATTTAAGAAGTATGATTTAAAGAATTAAGATTTGATCTGTGGTCACTTATGCATTGCATGATTTCTAGCTAAATCAAGTGACTCTGATTTTTCTTGAACTTTTATTTGGCTTACAGTCCTGGCTGTTAGATATTCAAGTAACATTTAACATTTTTAACAGTTTGCCTAGGAAAAATAAACAGCAAGTTAAAAAAAACAGAATTTTGAATTTGAAGTTTGAGTACCCTAGTGGAGTGGGAAACTGCATTAATTCATCAAGACTTAAAGCTCTGTTTTGCCTAGCGGTAGGGGCAGAGATAGAACGGTAGACTATACCTATGGTGCTTTCTTTATAGATAAACAGCCTTAAATGTACTTAACAAGGCCTTTTTATTGTTGAATTCTCAACTGCTCAGATACATCAGCTTCTAATCACTTCAGTTTGGAATCTCCTCAAAGGTCTGTTTATTTCTCTTTCTTATGTAGCTACACATTAATGGTTAGTTCACCTTCAGTCTGTTCTGGAAGAGCTGTGAGTCAAACATTTTCTGCACAAACACTGAAGTGCTACACTACTATAATGTGTCATTTGGCATAAAGTCACAGTTCCACTTCCAGTAAGTGTTTATAAAGGCAGACAGAAATTTAGCTATGAAATGAAAGTGTGCTGGGAAGCAGCTAATTAGTTCACCTCACCATGCTATACCTCAATTCTAACACACAGAACTGCAGTTCTTTGAATTTCACAACCGTGGAAATCTCAGTCAAATCCTGGATAACGGAGGTAGAGCTCCCTCTTTCTTCTTGATTCCCATCTGAAGATAGCAGCAGCAGAAAGAAGCTGAATTTTTTTGTTTTGTTTTGTTACCTCTTCATACACCTCTCTGACGGCTGCTCCCCCTGGCTCTTCTTCTGGTTCCATTCCTCCACCTGGTACAATCCACTGATCTGGGTATCGGCTACTGCTTACCAACAGCACCTATAAATAATTGCAAATGACTGTTAAATATAGCTCACAAGTCAGGAATCTTGGTACTATCTACTTTTTCAGCAATGCACTTATTGACCTAGCCAGATGGATTATAGACTTTAGAAATGAAACATAATTGGCAACCAGGAGTTATAAGAAGTAAAAAAAAATAAAATAAAATAAAAAATAAAAAAAAAGTGAAATTGTTAACATCCAGTCTTTTTAATACAACTAAGTCAAGACAATGTCATTGTAATCTCCTTGCACAAACACTTTCATCAGATGCTTAGACACGATGTGAAAAGTACACAATACAATATGCACAGGAATGAAGACGTACCACAAAAATTTAACAACAATATTCTCCAATACTGAATAAGCCTTAGGGTCATATAGACAGCAAAGCGTGAAAAGACATTTTCATCACACAGAAGTTAAACTAATTCTTCTGAAATGGCATCTTTTGGCTAAAAATCTGGACTTTTGAAAATATTTCTAATTTTTAGTCTTAGACGAGCTTCTTTTCCGTAACTGAAGTGTTATGTTAGCATGGATTCTTACAATATTGAGTAACTAAATTATAAGTATTTCATTGGCCCTTGTCCAATTTGGTTTCTTCTAACATTTCTGTAACAATCTTTTCCCAAGATACTTTAATTTCACTTAATTTGTCTCTGTAACCTCGTCATATCATCGATATATACCAATTTAAAAACCACTGTCTGTAGGACCCATCCTTCATAACATTCAGAGCTGAAGAGATTTTAGCCGCCTGTCCAACAACTAGGATGCCTCATATCTAGAGTAATTTGCAGTAGAAGGTGATGAAAATAAGACCTTGATTCAGGACCACATGGAAATAAACAGCTTAACTTATATTTGAGACACGTCCTGATTAGTAAGACATACTCAATCATCTGTGTAGTAACACACTTCATATTCTAGACAATATTTACATAAGCCCTACCCTGAAGTCAAAGGACAACTGTGGGGAGCAAAGGGACAGGGTCAGTGCCCGAATCTTTAAAAGCAATTAAAAGACTAGCACCAAGGACCTCAGTCTAAAGGTTAAAGTATTGACTGCTACCAGGTGACTGAAGTGACAGTCCAGTCCTCACCAACTACCTTTACGGTCTTTAAACTCATCTCCTGCTGGATTAAATAGGAAAGCAATTCCCTGATGAGGGCAACAGGGAAATGCTTACCTCTTATACTACGTCCCTTTGGCACTCCTGGAAATACAGTGTAGGTTCACCTACAGCAACTGGGGAGTGTAATTAAGATGACTACATACCTTTGGGAATGCAACAATGCGCATGCATACTGAGGTGCACCTAAAAGAGCCTCATCTGGCAGATACTTTCTCGTTGTAGAGTTTATTTTATTTGCAGTCAAGATTTGTCCTACTCTGAAGGATTCTCCACTGTACTATTTTCCCCCAAAGTTTTCCTATGCTAAATAAGGAACACATCGGAGACCTCATTTAGTACAGAATCCTTCTTAGCATCTGATCTAAATGTTTGCATTTTCAGTCAACTCAGATATTTTATTCAGCTACCTAAAAACCTAGAAATAGCCAGCAAAGGCAACAAGGTTAGACACAAATGCATCTCAACTTGATCCTTAGAACCAAAGGCTTTTGTTTCCCCAGTATCCTCCAATATTAACAGAAGATTCCCACAGAGCGTACACAGCTCTACTAAATGTAGTTTTAGAAAAATTTTGAACACGTAGGTGGAGCATCTGTATCACTACAAAGAACCACCATGTCAGCAATGCTTAAAGAGCAGTTGTAAAAATCAAGTTACGAATTCACTTGTGGGATCCCAGACATACGCATTACACATTATTTTCTGCTGAGGAAACTAGCACTCACTGCAGTCATGTGGAAGCTAGCAACAACGATGAACAAAAGGATGATTATATCCCATTAAATCATTCCCAGCTTGGTAGAATGGTTTTAATCAGCATTCATTGTTTAGTTAAGGCTAAACATAAAATTCTTAATTACTACTACGGGATAAATCAGGTTGCTGGTTCTGAGAACCTAGCATACAGCCAGGAATTTTTTTATGCCTTTATATATAAATAGTTGACTAGCGCTAACCTGATCAAATAGTCTATTGAGCTGGGTTTGTACATCTATTAGTTTTAAATTACCCTTTTAAAAAGCAGAAACAAATACGTCCAGCCAGCAATCAACATTAAAATACATCAACTCTGGGAGACAGGCTTTACAGCTATACATACAATAAACTCCCAAGCGTTACAGCCTGGGAGTTAATTCTGGCAAATATCCAAGTCTCCACTAACTCTGGAACTGAAACATTTTCTCAAGCATCTTTTCCTCCGTGCTTTGTTCTCTCTCCTGTGATCCCATCGACCACACTAAGGTACATCCCTGGGACCCTCAGATGCACAATTTTTTCCTCCCAATAACATTAACATTTGAATCCATTAGGGCATGAGACATCCATCCTAGGGTATGCTAGCAAAAATGTATTCAGTGGTAATGAATTTCCACAAAAGCTGAGAAGTGATAGCCAGCAGTTATAAGATTGCGTGGTAAGGCTGAATAGCACTCCAGACAGATTCTTTCAGTTATGGTAGCAAGCAATTGAGCACTCACTTCCACATTTTTGGTTTTGATGTTTTGAATTCCATGTAGTGGATATAGTTTCCAGGTATTTCCATCTGTAAGTGGCCAGCAGACACATCCCACAGTACCTGAATGACTAGGCCTTAAATATACAGATTGCTTAAAAATGAAGACACCAAAAAGCTGCAGTTGGTTGACAAGGCACTCATGTGCCAAAAGATGTGCAAAATCAGCAGCAAAAAGCCAGCAATTCATCTTCCCTTAACAAAAGATAAGCAAGCCAAGAGACTAGAGATCCAGGTTGCCTGGACATCCAGTCTTTTCTGAGGAGGTTCATGTTCACGCAGATTACGGTAGTCTACTGAAAAACAAGACTGCAGAATCTCACACACCTACATTTTTTCTGGCCTATGCACACCAAATTTTACATCATAACCTCATTAGTCTCAGAAGAACACAACGGAAGTACCTCCTATGCAGAGAAATCTGTATCCCATATCTCTGAATGCAGAGAAAGGAATGCGATTTCTTGTGTTGTATTACTTGCTAGTGATCACTGCCTTTCCCATGTCTCTGAAAAAGCCTTACTGTTGATGACTCTTGTTCAAAAGACTTCCAAAGTACAGAGTAACAGCATCAAATCTGCTTGCCTAGTTATACTGTTAAGTTTATCTTACTCCAAAGACTAAGGTAAAGCTGTTATTTTCCATAATACTGCCAAGTGAGGAAGTAAAGCTGCAAATTTCAGCTAAGAATAGAAAAGAAAAAATTCTTCCACTAAGTCTTACTAGCCAAGTTTTTACCTTGTTTTCAAGTCCAGGAATAGCAATGACCTTTGAGTGCAGTGAGGAAGAGAAACTGCTAGCCAGCCTACTTGTAATAAGCACCTATCGATATGCTTAACCAGGATATGGTTAACCAAAAACCCAAAGGTAATTACAGGGCATGTGGCATCATGAGACTTGCTCACTATAAATGCTAAGCCTGAAGACAAACAACTGAAAATTTCTAGAGAAAGAAGCCAAAGTTTTGGCCTGTTTAGTGTTCTCAAGTCAAAAGAAACTTGTGAAACAGTTAGCAGCCATATATACCAGAAGACTAAAATGGCAACAGCTCAGAGTAATACAAATTACAACTAAAAGCTATTCCTCCCTTTTTTTTTTTCCATAGCAAGCACTAGAAGAGGTAGAAAATGACTTAAGGTTATACAAAATATCATTGCTTTTTATCTTCCATAACTGTGGGGCATTATAGCTTACAAAAATAATTGTATTAAAAATCAGCTTACATTAAAAAAAAAAGCAAAGTTAAGGTTGAAACTTGCTAGACAGAGCAAAACCCCACAGCTGGATTCTTTTGACTTCAGAGCAAAGTCATCCACAACTTGAAGTAATGAAGCAACAGCAGCAGAAGCCACTAGAAACCAACTGCAAGATGGGAATTTTTCCATAGCAGACATATTACTTGCAGGGAAAAACAAACTTACAGTTGAAAAGGTACCACTCCAGTTCCACAGAAATTATTTATTTGTCATTAGACATCTTTGTAAGCTCTCTCCTCCCAGCCAAGTCATGTCTATTCCTCTCTTCCCCACTGCACACCCCATTTTCTCCCCTCTCATCACCCCTACTAATCCACTAGCTATGTCCAACTTGCTGTTTGAATTACCTGATGGAGATAGCCAAGTTTGCCTTTTTATCTAGTAAAACTGGCAGTTAAAAGGAACAACTTCCAAGAGGAAGGGAATCAACCCCTTGCCCCCAAAAGACCGCCGAGCACACGTGGCTCAGTTGCAAAGAACACTGCATTGCTCAGGTGTATGACTAAACACTGCACAGAGAAGGAAAGGAGAAAGCAGGTGCATGGAAGACAAAGGATTTGGCTCCCAAGCTCTATGAAAGTGAGTACATGCGAACAATTTCAGAAGCTTTAAACTGGTCAGAGTATGGGAAAGATTGTAAAGGCAGCAAGAGGTACCTCTCAGGTAGAAAATAAAACGTCAAAATGCTGTTAGAGAGATGAACTGCATGTTCTCACAGGCGTCAGAAATATTAAGGGGGGGAGAGGGGGGGAAATCCAACCCCATTCTGAGAAAAAAAAACAGGAGCCACTTTGATGGATGTTAATATAACCTAACCTAGCAAACTCAGTATGGAAACTTCAGCCTGCACGGTTGGGTCTGCCAGTTACAAGCACCTGGAAGAGTCATAAAGATGGTTTAACCCAAATATAGCCAAAAGGGTCAGTCAAGTTGAATGATCTGTTTAAAAATCACCATAAGCAGATGCTCAGGGAAGAATACAAGCAGGAAATATTTTATTATTCACTAACACTTCCAACCTCCAATTGTTTTCAGCTCAGGAGCTTCCTTAAAAGTACCAGGAAACTACTTTGAATGCTACAACACAGAAACATTATTGAGGAGCACGGAAAAGCATCTCTTACAAACCCTGGATCATATTTGCAGGATTCACTGTATGAATTTTTGAGGTAAAAGCACACATCTCAAATTAGAGAGCACATGTCAACCTGCTACTGTAGTTAGAGATTTCCTTTATCTAACACTTTTTGCTATTTTAAGAATCACTGCCTCATTTCAGTAGCTCTGAAACAGTTTCTCAGTTCCTCTATAGGTTACTGTGGTATCCTTGTCCTAGAATGCCATCGTCTCTTTTTGGACTCCAGAAAGCTGAAAAATGCAATAGAGCTTTACAACTCGCCGTAGCGATGCCACACAGGTAGCATTTAGTAAGAAACATACTTTTGCTTTCCTGAAAATATTCTCAGTAGAGTGATGGCTTATAGTCCTCATTCTTTACTGCAGTCATTTTCAAAACGACTTTTTTTAACCTAGATATGTAATGTGCACGAAGTTATTGTAGAGTAGTAAAAAACCTTGGGATCAGACTTGACAGCGTTTTAAAAGCTAAAGTCAAGGCTGTAACATCTTTACTTTCTCCCTTACACTGGCACAATGAGTTCAGGAAGCCGATCTGGCTGAAAACTAGCTTGTACCATGAAAGCTTAGTTTTCAGCCCGCACACACTCAAAACTGATCAGTACGCAGCCATACAAGGGTCAGGACCGCACAAGCTGGGGCAGAAAGGCATGACTGCAGCTACCCAATTTAAGACCAGCCTAAGCCAATTCAAGAGCCTCTAGCAAAGTACTTTACAGACAATAGACTAAGCAGCAGTGCCCAGCTATGACGGAGGTTAAAAAGATGATTTAGTCTCAATGAACAGGAACTGGCAGAGCAGCAGAGAAATAGCATAACAACTAGCAGAAGATTAATCCTAACGCTCATTAACTTGAGCACAGCATCTTGAAAGCAATCCAGAAAACTGGGTTCTGTCTATACAATATATTTAATAAAGTCTGAAATGTCCTCCCAACTTTAAGTAAATATCGCTTTTCCAAGTGGCAGCACAGTGCTTGGACATCAATCAGTGCAACTTTACTGGCGTTCTGAAGATGAATGATAAAGAAATATATGCATATATTTTTATAATACTTCAAAATCAGATCTGCAAATGATTTTTCCTTTGAGGTCTTCTGATTTTAAGGCTATATGGCAATAGGGAGAAAAACATTGGGCTTTTTCAGAAGTTTTGCTTTAACTTGCAATTAAAATTCTATTATTCTATAAATTTTATTTCACATGAAATGCACACATTTGGCTAATATGTTGTTACAGTGATTCAGAATTTGAGTACTTTCCTCTGGCTATTTAAAGTACTTTGTTTTCTTCTTCGGCTAAAGTGTTCGTATCAGGAACGGACAGCACTATACTACTATGGTACGTCAGTCAGAACACATTTCCTCACGTCAACAAGCACTCAAGTCACCTGTAACATTAGATCTCCCCCTAAGCTCTGGTATGTTTCAGAGAATCTGATGTGACAGGTCTCATGGTGCGATGAAGGGTGCGGATCTTGCACCCAGCCATATGGTAAAAGGAGATTCCTGGCTGCAAAAACCCCTGCAAACAAACAAGAAATCCCCCACAAGTGTCTATAAAAGAAGTTTTATTTCTCATGCTAGGTCAGTTCCCTAATCCACTTCACAGCATGTTTTTCTTCCCTTACGCCTGGCCAATACCGACCAAGGGAGAAAACACATAAGGTAGTAGGGGAAGAGCTAAAACTCACATTGCTGCCCATTTCTTTGTAACTTGAAACCACAGCCTAATCTTGAGCAAGAGAACTGAGCTTTACCGGTTACTCGGCAACATAATCTGTTTGACTAAGGGATCAACTTCCAAGCACTTGTCAGAAACAAGAGTGCCAAGTCTTTGAGAATCTTTCAGCTGCAGGTAAAGACATGACAAGGTTACTTCTTGACAAGTACCAGTTACTTTTTAGTCTTTTTTGTCTTTGAGATACTTGGAAAAAAACCCCTACATCTTTGAAGACAAAATTTGTTTTAAAATATTTACATTTATAGGACTGGTCCCACTGAAGTGCTTAAGCGCTAAGTCAGATTGTAGTGTTTCATGAAAGCAGTGGCTGGCCAAAGCCAAACACATCTTTCTTCAAGTTGGAATAACTGGTGAAAGCCACCTAATTAAAATAAGCTTTTTAAGTGTTCTACAAACAAGGCTGGAAAAAAAAATAAACATCAACCTGTGGTCTGTGAACTTGCATATCTTGCAGTTGCTGAGGAGAGCTGCTCTGGAGCCAGCCCGATGCGCAGCGGAGCAGCAGATCTGGGTGCACAGGGGGTTTTCCAGAGGCAGGGAAACGCCAGGGCAGCGGAGAGACCCGCCAAGAGCTGGCAGCTCTCGGGGAGATGCTGACGAGGCCCGGGCCTTGCCAGAGCAACTGCGGCCACCCCCACGCCTACAAAAAGCAGCCTGGGGAGTGCCGGCGACCAGAGCAGGCAACCAGAGCATTGACCAGGGCATGGCATGGCAGTTCTCACAGAAGGGCATAGCCACCTACCAGCTCAACGGGTGAGTTCAGCTGGTGGTCATCACCCTCTCAGAAGGAGCTTCGCTATGGTATCCACCCAGCAGAAAGCAATGTCCTCTGTACCCACCAGAATGGACGTGACAGAGCTCCCACAAAAACACGCAGCCATCCAGGTCTCAGGCTGCAGAGTGCCAGAGCCTTTCACTGGTAATGGACGGCAGTACTGAGAGCACCTATGTGAGGTGTGACCAGGCAGACTATCTGCTCAGCCTGGTGGCAGAGCTATGAGAGGAAGTAGAAAGGTTAAGGAGCATCAGGGAGTCTGAGAAAGAGACAGACTGGTGGAACCATGCTCTGCCTTCCCTGAGACAGAAACAGGGACAGCCACCAGAAAAAAACCCAGATCAAGGGGATCCCGTGTCCTCCCTCCCATCAGGCTGAAGGCAGTACCTCAAAGGAAAGGAGTGAATGGAGGCAAGTCCACACTCAGGGTGGCAGGGGAACACCCTCCTTGCCCACCTCGCCTTCCCAGGTGCCTCTGTACAACAGGTATGAGGCTCTGGATGTGGAAAGCCAGTCAATGGATGATGATCCACCTACATCAGAGGTGTCGCGGAGGTCAAAAAGGCCTACCTCCTGTATCACGACCACCTCCATGAGGAAGACAAGACAGGTTATAGCTGTAGGTGACTCCCTTCTGAGGGGAACAGAGGGTCCAGTATGCTGGACAGGCTCTCCTCTTAGGGAAGTCTGCTGCCTCCCTGGGGCCCTAGTTAAGGACATTACTAGGAAACTTCCTAGCCTGGTATGGCCCTCAGACTATTACACATTACTGCTCTTCCACATGGGTGGCGATGAAGCTGCTACACTGTGGCACACTTGAAGTCTTACAGAGATGAGCCAGGGGCTCCTAAGGTACTAGAAGCCAACAGGGAAACACCAGTGAAATATCTCAAAGGAATTGAGGGGTGTTCCTCTAAGAAGGTGACACAGCCAACAGCCCAGCTGAAGTGCCTCTACACCGATGCACACAGCATGGGCAACAAACGGGAGGAGCTGGAAGCCAGCGTGCTGCTAGACAGCTATGACCTAGTTGCCGTTACTGAAACTTGGTGGGACGAATCCCATGACTGGAGTGCAGTTATCAATGGCTACAGGCTGTTCAGAAGGGACAGCTGAGGAAGGAGGGACAGAGGCGTTGCCCTCTACATCAAGAAATGGATAGGGTGTGAGGAGCTGTCTCTGAAGAATAGCCACAAGCAGGTTGAAAGCTTATGGGTGAGAATCAGAGGCCAAGGCAACAAAGGGAACCTTGTGGTTGGGGTCTACTACAGGCCACCCAATCAAGGGGAGCCTATTGACGAAGCCTTCTTGCTCCAGCTACAGGAGGCATTGCACTCGCAGGCTCTCGTCCTGCTGGGGGGACTTCAACCACCCCGACATCTGCTGGAAAAATAGCACGGCGAGCTGTAGGCAATCCAGGAGACTCCTGGAATGCATGGAGGATAACTTCTTAAGCCAGGTAACAGACAGCCGTACCCGAGGGGATGCAATACCGGACCTGTTGGTCACCAACGCAAGCGAGCTAATCAGTGATGTCAAGACTGGAGGCAGCCTGGGCTGCAGTGATCATACACTAGTGGAGTTCACAGTCCTGAGGGATATGGGTCAGGCAAAAGAGTAAAGTCAGGACCCTGAATTTTAGGAACGCAAACTTCCAGCTCTTCAAGGAGTTGGTCAATAGGACCCCCTGGGAAACTGCCCTCAGGGACAAGGGAGCAGAACAGAGCTGGCAGATCTTTAAGGACGCTTTCCATAGAGCACAAGAGCTCTCGATCCCCAGGTGTAAGAAATCAGGCAAGGAAGGCAAGAGACCAGCACAGATGAGTCGAGACCTCCTGGTCAAACTAAAGGGCAAGAAGGAAATGCACAGGCAGTGGAAGCAGGGACAGGTGTCCTGGGAAGAGTATAGGGACACTGCCTGGTTGCGTAGGGATGGGGTCAGGAAGGCCAAGGCGCGGAGGGAGTTGAACTTGGCAAGGGATGCAAAGAATAGTAAGAAGGGCTTCTAGAGGTATGTCAGCCAGAAAAAGGAGGCCAAAGAACACCCACCTCCCCGATAAGCCAGACTGGCAAACTGGTAACAACGGACAAGGAGAAGGCTGAGGTACTCAACAACATTTTGCCTTGGTCTTCACTGGCAATCTCTCTTCCCACACCTCTCGAGTGGATGGACTGCAAGATGGGGACTGGAGTCATGGCATGAAAAGTCGTGGCAGTCAGGTGAAGTCCCTGGGGACTGGAAAAAGGGAAACATTGCACCCGTTTTTAAAAAGGGCAGGAAGGAGGACCCTGGGAACTACCGACCTGTCAGCCTCACCTCTGTGCCTGGGAAGATCATGGAACAGATCCTCCTAGAAGCTATGCTGAGGCACATGGAGGACAGGGAGGTGATTGGAGACAGCCAGCATGGCTTCACCAAGGGCAAGTCCTGCCTGACCAACCTAGTGGCCTTCTATGATGGAGCGACTACATCAGTGGACAAGGGAAGAGCTACAGATGTCATCTATCTGGACTTCTGTAAGGCCTTTGACGTGGTCCCCCATAACATCCTTCTCTCTAAATTGGAGAGATATGGATTTGGTGGGTAGACTGTTTAGTGGATGAGGAATTGGTTGGATGGTCCAACCAATGTCCAGATGGAGATCAGTGACAAGTGGTGTGCCCCAGGCGTCCTTACTGAGACCAGTACTCTTTAATATCTTCATCAATGACATAGTGGGATCGAGTGCACCCTCAGCAAGTTTGAGGACGACACCAAGCTGAGTGGTGCGGTTGACATGGGTCGGGGCAACCCCCGGTATCAGTACAGACTGGGAGATGAAGGGATTGAGAGCAGCCCTGCCAAGAAGGACTTGGGGGTACTGGTGGATGAAAACCTGGACACGAGCCAGCAATGTGTGCTCACAGCCCAAAAGGCCAACTGTATCCTGGGCCACATCAAAAGAAGTGTAGCCAGCAGGTTGAGGGAGCTGATTCTGCCCCTCTACTCTGCTCTGGTGAGACCCCACCTGGAGTACTGCATCTGACTCTGGAGCACTCAGCACAGGGAAGACATGGACCTGTTGGAACAGGTCCAGAGGAGGGCCACAAAGATGATCAGAGGGATGGAGGACCTCTCCTAGAAGGAGGACCTCAGCCTAGAAAAGAGAAGGCTCCGGGGAGATCTTATTGCAGCCTTTCAGTACTTAAAGGGGGCCTATAAGAAAGATGGGAACAGACTTCTTAGCAGGGCCTGCTGTGATAGGACAAGGGGTAATGGTTTTAAACTAAAAGAGGGCAGAGTTAGACTAGATATAAGGAAGAAATTTTTTTACAATGAGGGTGGAGAAACACTGGAACAACCTGTTCCAGTAGATGCCCCATCCCTGGAAACATTCAAGGTCAGGCTGGATAGGGCTCTGAGCAATGTGATCTAGTTGAAGATGTTCCTGCTCATTGCAGTGAGGTTGGACTAGATGACCTTTAGAGGTCCCTTCCAACCCAAACTATTCTATGATCTACAAAAGATGTTTAAGAAAACATGGCTACAAATCCTAGCTAGAGAGATACATGCATATATGTGTGTGTATATATATATGCATTTATATACAAACCCCAGCTAGAGATATATTTCTGAAGAAGTCTGCCACTCTGCTATTTCACAGAAACTGGTAACTTGAAAGTTTAGAGTACCACCGAGTTAAGCAGGGCAATTCAAACAGAAACTTCGCCACCAGTTTAAATCCTCAAAGTCAACTTAGGATGATGCAAGTAAGCTATAAAGGATATTTTCTCAAGTATCTAAACACTTACAAATATTACTAGTTCAGTAAGAAAGCATCTTCTAAACAGGACAAACCACAAAACATGTTTTGTTGCAGGACACCTTAGCCTGATGTTAGACAGGTACAGCCATGTTTCCTTCTCCCCTCAGCCCATTTTGAGCAACTATCCACCCCATTAAACACATTCGTATGGCATATACAAGTAATATCATATGTACTGGAAAAAAATAATCAAGTTTTCACAATAACAACCAGCTCATGGTTGACTGATTTCAGTATCTGAAGAGGAATGAGTGAAGACTGAAGCTTCCTGCTGTGGTGGACAGCTGAATTCCTACAGCTTTGCTGGACTTGCAGGCTTCCACTGCTGGCAAGCAGTTGCAGTTTGTCAAAAAAAGATCCCAACATGAAGGCAAGGTGCATATGCAATGCCTGCAGAAAGCTCTTTTTATGTGGAAGTAGGGATAACAAGGCACTTGTGTTTTATAAGTTGGTTACCCGATATAAATCCTACCACAGCAACCTAACATTCAATTATTTTTATTTAACATTAACACAAGCTTAAACCACTGCAGAATCCCATACGGGCCTGCACGGATACACCGTAAGCAGACGCTGTCTCTGTAGACAGATCATAAAGAGCCGTTTTGGAAGCTATTTCTAGGTCTTGATTTTTCGAGCTGTAGTCCTTCCTGCACTACACAGATGATGTCCAAGTATCAAGAAAATGCTGAGGAAAAACTAAGGTGGCAATCATCCTACGTCAATTATTCCTCCTGTATGTTAGCAGGCCAGGGACATGAGACAGAACAAATAAAAACCACAGTGCACCTGAAGTGCATATTGAAATGTGTATTCTCTGGTATTTTAAAAATATGCCTATATTCTATTAGGGAATCATAGAGCAAGCTAGGCAACCTGTATCAGTCTATACATTGCTTTGGAGAGCATGCCAGTCTTAGATATTGTGCCATGGTCATGCTCCAGGTTACATTTTAAAGCGCAAGTTATCTGTGTGTTTACACCCGAGAGCTTACACCGAAAGATAAAGAAACCAAATGACAAATTCCGAGTCAAGTATGGAAGATCTTTCATCACTGTGCAAGTTTATTTACAGTAATTCCTAGAACACCTCATTTTGCCAGGGTAGCCAGGTGACAATTTTGGGCCCTGTTTTTATAGATCAGTTTACATTACAACAGCTCTTTTTGGTTTTCAGATTATTTAGATCAATGCAAATAAAAATAACATTTTATTTTTTCCTTTATTATCCTTTAGTAAAACCATTGCTAATATGAAGCAACAGCTGTAAGAAACTGAAGAACACTATTTTTTAAAAATAATAAAACAGTGACCACCAGAACAAGGTAGATTAAACAAGGTTTTCTTAAATCTTTTCATTCTACAGCCCAAGAAACAAAAGTCTCTAAATCAGACCAAAAAGGAGATACAATACTAGGAACTCATCACTTTTAACTCAAAGTTAAGAGGCAATAATTGACACGCAAGTGAATGCCCTGCTGGGGGGGGGGGGGGGGGGGGGGGGGGGCGAATCTACATTTCCCATAAGTGTGTGACAATGCAGTCATCCTCACTACTGTCTCAACAGTAACAGGAAACCCTTCCCATCTATTTTCATCTTTTGTACAAGGCTGAACAACAAAAATGGCAAAATTAAAAATTGAAAAGCTTGAAAGCTTTTTTTTGCATATGAAACTATTTTTTAGATCTGCCACTAGCAACTGCTGGCTGAACACTAAAGTAGGGCTTTCAATACTATATTCAATTACATATAGCGGTGTTACAGATGCCAAAATAATTAGAACGCACTCAAGTTTTGTATTCAAGGTATTTAAAAATAACTGCTGATTTATTTGTATAATATGTAGTTGATGGAAGAAAAACTAAATTAGCTTTTAAAATTGTTTTAGTTATCCAAATGACTAGAAAAAATACATTTATTACTATTTGCTCTTGCTGCTTTAAAAGCCTGCCTTGTTCTCTGCTTTGAGAGGTAAGAATTTCCTTGCCTACTCTCCGCCCAGACCTTAAGACAGCAGCATTTTACTTAAAACCAGTGTTTGCAGAGTACTGAATGCATAAGCAATTCCAATACGTGGAAGTGGTCGGTCCTCACAGTACCGAGAGGTTCTCCTGTGGGCTTATCCTAAAGCTGCCATCCACATCTCCTACTTACTCAAGAGACTCACATTTTACCTCACACACAAATCCACCAGCCCATCCCAGTCTGCTGAATACCATCAGCTTTTTGCACACACCTAACAGCTTCTTGCTTGTTCAAAGCAAAAAGCCTGCAGCCCCCACGCATTTCATGCCCACATAGCCTTGTTTCATCTTTCATGGGATTTCTCCTGCCTCATTTCCAGCAATTTTTTTCGTTCAAAGGGCAGACAGTGCCTGCAATTACCGCTTCATTTCCATTAATAACGACAGAAGGAGCCAGCACTTAAGCTCATATCCAGCCATCTTGCTCTCTCTTCAGCCCAAATGACAGCACCGAGAGACCAGAACAGGCAACACTTCAATGACAGTAGTCTAAGAGATCTTCTAAAATACTCAAAAAAATTCCAAAGCTACTGGCTACATTATTTGGCTATTTGGGCTTCCTCCAAGATTTTTTTTTTTTTAATCATACAGTATCACAGCACGAAGGCTACAAAATCTAAACCAAAATGGGCTATATAGCACTAAATTGCCATATGTGGAGTCACTTGAAGAAAGAAACAGGAAGGGAGGATTTTTGCAGTGGTGCATCTGGACAACCATCAGTCATCTCACAAGTACATGCTTTCAGCTGCAATACCAGCTCTCGAGACAAAGCAGAAGCTTTGACAGGTTGCAAGAGTGCGGGCAAGCCCAGTTTCCAGCCTGTAACACACAAGAGAACTGACTCAACAATTCTAAGTCTGGCAGCAAAGACTGTTGGTTAAGTCTGTAGCTGGAGAGTAGGAGTTCAGCGCCTGTATTTCAAACTATTTGCAGGGACCACCAGATTGACTTTTGCCTCAGTGGTATTCTAGAGCCCACCTACATTTCAAATTAAGAAATAAAGAAGCGAACAGAAAATGAATGGAAATACAGTATGGTTTTACCAAAAACATCCTTTGTTACCGCAGTCTTTTTCAATTGACATGTTGCTTCACTGTCTGTAAAACTCAGCTTTAACTTGGGCTTCAACAAGGCTACAAAGGTAGCGTAAGAAGTGCAATACAGATAGGAAACAGACCAAGAAGCCACAACATGCAGATTCTGCTAGAAGATGATTAACAACAGATACTAAATGTTTTAGTGACTGGCCTGACTTTCATTGGTGATGAACACAAAAAGCTGTTACTGAAATTTGTAAGTCTCCAAATTGAGAAGCAGTGTCCGTAAGTCATGATATCAACAGGGAATCTCATGCTGAAGTTGCAGAAGAAAGATCACGTTTGGTTAAGAAGAACATATGGTGAATCTAACACACAGGGCA
This sequence comes from Phoenicopterus ruber ruber, assembly GCA_009819775.1. Taxonomy (NCBI): domain Eukaryota; kingdom Metazoa; phylum Chordata; class Aves; order Phoenicopteriformes; family Phoenicopteridae; genus Phoenicopterus; species Phoenicopterus ruber. The sequence continues at coordinate 51,397,863 of CM020215.1, read as the reverse complement.
CTGACAATTTCTGGTTCAAGTTGAGAGTTCATGAGATGGGAACAAGTTAGGGACTTAGATACCACCACTAATCACAAGATGACTACATGATAGCTTTACAATCATGATAAAGACAGGTCCTATCACAATGTTTTTTTCTAGTATGGCTAAAGAAGTATTGGTAACCTTTTACACAGCACAGTGAGATTGTATCTAAAGCAACTACAACCATTGCCCACATTCAAAAAATATGGCTGTCAAACTGAAGGAGACGAAAGAGCTACCATGATGATCAGAAAAAGATAAACTGGTTTTAGGAGACGAGGCTGTAAGACTTCAAGTCCATCAAAAAAGTGCTAAGAAAGGAATGACTGTTGTCTACAGATATGTCACAAAGCAAAGTGCAAGAAAGAAGGAAAAAAGCTAAAGCACAGACACAACTAGATACGGACTGGCCTTTCAGAAAGTCAGAACAGAAGTGGGAAGACAGGTTAATTCTAAGATTTCTATCAGAAGATTGCTACAGATACTCATTCCTCCAGATAGAAACTAAGCAGCTGAACAGTAGGACATGATCTATTGAGAAATCTTGCAGACAGAATCTCCAGTAAAAGGAAAAAAAAAAAAAAAGATATTTTGATTTCTTGCTCTAAGACTCCTAAAAAGAAATGTATTGCTAAAGATTGCTTTCAGTTGTCTGTTCTATTGTCTTTCCTCCAATGTCTAGCAACTCTTTGCTTATGGGGTAGTAACCCTGTAGGTTAAAATAACTATGAAAGCTAAATTTTTTTTTTTCCCCACAATAGCTTCTACAGGAGTCTGGTGTTCCCCTCTTCTTCCTCCAGTCACCCAGCTACTGCTTTTGTGCTCCTTCACAGCAGAAGTTACCCTACACTTAAAGATCCCTGGAGAGGTAGGTCAGCTGAAAATCAATGGTACGATCTCTCTAGGGAATTGGAAAGGCAATACTGAAGACATTTATGTGGAGTCTGAAGGAGACCTACACAGAAGCATATTAAGACAACAGTGTTCAAGAACAACAGAAGCAAGCCTCATCCAGCCCATTTGGGGAACATGGCTGGTGATACAATTCAATCACAGGCATCAAACTTGGTAGTCAGGCACCAAACTTCTAAGGAATAGGTTCTGTATTGATATAGATGGAGCTGGCACTTGGGAAACAGCTAAGCAAGTTCAAGATGTTGCCATTGCTTTTCTGGAAATAACTTATCAGAAAGTGATTTGAATTGTTTCCACATGCTTAATCTACGTTCCAGATCTGACTCGGTGTTACCCCATTCATTTCATCCTCAAGCGTGTCTACTTGCACAATACCAAAGCCCAGCCTCATGCCAGCCATACAGGTGCTCCATCCGCAATACTCCAAAGCACTCCAGTGCAACAAGTGTCAGCATCCACCCTTCTTACATAGCCCACCAAAGCTGCTACTACCATCCTTAACCTTGAAGGGTGTTCTTATGCACAATTAATGATGCAGCCAGTGGTCTCATTTGGATGCAAGATTCAAAGAGAACATAAGAAGTTGCAGCAGGAAATGAAGAATGAGTGGAAGTTACTGACAAAGGTGACACCACCCGTGAATTTCTAACTACAATTGGTGCAAGAAAGCTGTAACAGTGGCTTAGGTGTTTGAACTCCAAACAAGTTTCAGCTGGAGTAGCATCCAAAGATAAATACTGAAGACACACAAATGGGGAAGCATGCTGGAGTATCAGAGGTGCTGCTGAAACCAAAGAAAAGCTAGACTAATAGCAAGAACTAGCAAGATTTCTGCTGGGCACCTTTCTCCTTTATAATATTAGGAAAAGCTGACCAGTGTGATCCCAAGGCTGTATTTATAACACACAGGGCACACCACATACCAGAACACCATACAAAATTTATTTGCCTACATCCAAGGGTTTGTATTTTCAGATTTGGCCTCTCCCTACTGCGTTATATTGCTTAGTAGATGTTTAAGCAAGAAATTTGCCATATTGACAGCTTGGATAGGACACTAGCTTCTTCCAGCACATAGATAAGGGGGGGGGGGGGGTGTGGCAGACACCCAAACCCTAACCTTTGTAGTTTTTTTATAACTATTAAAACAACAAAATGAAAACGAAAACCAAGAAAGGGTGCACTTCCAGCCCGAGACAGTCTATAAATGCATTGTGCAATGAAACCATCAGCAAAGTTTCCAGATAACGGCCAGTGCAATTGACCTTGGCTAGGAATATAGGACAACTTTGTTGCCACCTCCCGATTCTGCTGCAACATAAAACCCCGGCTGAGCGCTATCCTCTACAACCAAAACCGCAACACCCCCCTCCCGCCCCCGAGCTCCTTGAGGGAATATTTTTAAGCACCATTTCACTCTCTTGGTGGGAAACACCCACCAAGGCGCAGGTTTTTCAAAGACAAGATTTTTTCACCCCCCCAAAGTATGGCAGAGGGCTCGTTTTAAGGGCAACACCAGCCCTGCCCTCAATGCGCCATTACACATTAACCGATCTCCTGCGCGTTACGGGCGCACAAAGGATAACCGGGAGTTTCAGCCGGTGTCCGATTCCACCCCGGGATCTGCCCCCCGCCCCCCGCCGAGGGGCGCCGCCCGCCGCGCGGGGCCGCGGCCGCGCACAAAGGAGGGCGCCGCGCACGTGGGCCCGCGCCCCGCCGCCCCAAGATGGTGGGCGAGCGGCGCGCCGCGGAGCCGCCGCGTCCGCCCCGCCCCCGCGGCCGGCACGGCACGGCACAGCCCGGCCCGGCAGGGGAGCGCCCGCCGCCGCGCCCGCTGCCAGCGCAGGTTGCGGGCCGCCGCCCCCCCGCTTCGGCGAGCGGGGCTCCGCACAGCTCCGCGGCGTCGCCGCCTCCTCCCCCGGCTCGGGGGGATGGGGGGGGGGGAGAGCCCCGGCACAACTCTGCGTGTGTGTTGGGGGTATCCCCCAGGAGGGGCCGCCGCCCCCCCGGCCAGACAAAGGGACGCGGCACCGTCGGGCCCAGCTGGTGACGGTGGAACGGAAGCCTCCCTCCGGGCCGGGCCCAGCACCCCCCGCCCCACGTGCGCGGCGGCTCGGCGGGCTCACCTCGTCCTCCCGCTCGCTGCGGAAGCAGAGGCACGCCGCCCGCTTCTTGTAGCCCTCCCGGTCGTACGTCCGCGTCTGGTTCGGCTTAAGTTTCATCATAGAGGCGGTGACACGCCGGCTGCTCCCGGCCGCCGCTGCTGCCGCCGCCGCCGCCACGGCTCCGCTCTCCGAGCGCCGCCGCGCCCCCGGGACGCCGGCGCGGAGCCCCCGCTCGGGAGTGGGGCAGGAGGAAGGCCAGTCCCAGCTGCCAAGCTCCTGTCACAGCAGCGCCGCGCCGCTGCCACCGCCCCAGGAGCCGCGCCGCGCCATGGAGGCTCCCTCACCGCCCCGCTCGGCCCGGCCCGGCTCGCCCCTGAGCTGCCGCCCCGCGCCCGCCCGCCGGCCCTAAGCGCCGCGGCGGCCGCCCCTGCGCCCACTATTTAACTGTAACGCACATTCCTGCGCCCGCGCGCGCCGCGCCGCACCGCGCAGGCGCCGGGCGCGGCAGCGGGCGGGGGGGGGAGAGGCGGGCCGCGGCGGCGGGCGGGGCCCGGGGAGCGGGAGGGGAGGTAAAAGGCCGGTCACGGCGCGGCGGCGGGCGTGCTTAGTCACCGGCAGGGCCCCGCCGGGGGTGGGGGCTGCGCCTGCCCCCGAGGGGAGTGGGCGCCGGGGAAGGCCCTGGTGTGAGGCTGGTCCCTCCCTCACAGTGCTGTGGGCTGACAGGAACCGGCCCGGGCCGCGGGAGGGCTGCTGGGCGGCGCCTTGGGGTCCGCCCCCGGTGATCCGCCGGCCGCGGTTGCCCCGCTGAGCCAGGGCTGGAGGTGGGGGCGGGCGTGGTGGGGCAGGGCTGCCCCACAGGCTTGTGCGACCCAGTGTTCCCGTGGAGCGGGCCTGCCGCCAGCGGCGGCGGGCGGCCCCTCCGCGCCCGCAGGGCGACCGCAGGCGCCGCTCCAGCGGCGCTGGGCCTTTGCCCAGCGCGGCTCTCGGAGCGCGGAAAGGATGCGGTCTCTGCTGGCAGCCTCCGTGGCAGGGAGCCTGGCGTAGGTGTGCGAGGCAGGGCGGCTGTCCCTGCTGCGAGGCTCGGTACATGGAGGATGCCCGTGGCTCAAGTACCATAGCGTAGCTTTGCCAATGTAAGTTAAACCGGTTTTGAAATAACTTCTTTTTAGAAGATACTGGTATATGCAGGCTAGGAAAGCAGGCAGCCCATGCTATTTTTTTTTTGTTTGTTTGTATAATAACATTTAGGAGCTAAACATGGACAAAAGGCCTTGCCAATGCTGCCAATGGGCCAGGAAAAGGTCTACTCTCCACATATCTTTATTATCATCTGGTAGGGTGAAAGCCCTGGTGTTTTCATTATCATCAAAAAAACCTGCAGAACCCAACCCAGAAGCAAAACAAGGAACTGCTACTCTTTTCAATGCCCCTAGATTGAAAGTAGCCGTCAAAGCACTTACTGCTTGTGCATGAAAGATTGCTTAGTTGTGCTGGCAGACAGAAGGTAGTGTGCGCTTATATACTTGTAGAAATCAACCATCCAAACTGTTTCATGAACTTTTTCCTTCATCTGAATCTTACTGGTGTTTAGTAGGCTCCTTTGTGCTTTTAGAGTGGACTGATGTGCTTTAAACTTCTATCCTACTTGTTTCTTGTTCCAGAACACCTATTTTTTTTAATCCTAAGATTTTTTTTTTTTTTTACAATTTTGTTGATCTGTAACAAGTCAGACTTTTTATAAGCTTTTTGTGGCATGAAAGGATATTGATTCGTCATCACTGGTTACTCTGGTTCTTAGTGAAATTTGGACCTTCTGTTCTTCAGAGCATGAACTAAGTGCAATGAGTCAGGGCAGTATTGCTCTTGAAAACCATGGAAGCTGAAGGAGGGAAAGCACAATTGTATTGAATTATATTATTTTGTTAAAGTTAGTCAAACACCCAAAGACTAAGAAACTCCAAACTTAATTTGCTTTTACACATTGATTACTTGTATAAGCATATTTTTCTTAAGAAGGCCACTGCCACTTTTGCTATTTAGCAAATGGACTGGCAGATTAGATTTCTTCTTTTTCTCCTCGTTCTGTGGAGATCCGGGTCTCATTTATTACTATGTGCCACCAGTCAGGCCTCAGGCTATGTACAATTTTAGTAGGTATTTAATGGATCTCTAGTCAGAATAAATTCTTCTTTTGTGAGGGAAAGACCAATACCCAATTAGTATCTGAAATGTTTAGTTCAAAGTTTAAAGGCTTGCGATCTGAAACCTTTGACAATGCTGAGAAATAAAAACATATTTTTGATGCTTGTATTCATAAACTTGTCCATGATACAGAAAAGGGAGTGTGATACAGTGTAATGAAACTCAAGGGCTACAAGTTAAGATCGCAGTTAGTCATTGCACCAACATTTCTTAGATTTTGTGTGTTCGACCTTGCCACCCTTGCCGTATTCTCATGTAGTTTTAAAGGTACATCTTTACAAACAGCATAGATTTGCATTCAAGTAATGCATATAGCAAAAAACCTCTTGCCATTGGTCTCCTTTTTGTAATAGACAATTATGATAGAACTCATTTTGCTTTGGGGTGTTCCTTGAGATACTGTTTCAGGATTTATGTTTTAAGACAAACACATTTTAAGTCTTCAAAATGGTTCTTTCTGAATTATCTTTTTTTTTTTTTGGTTTGGGAGGCTTCACCTCTCACGCAATTGGAGGAAGTTCAAAAGTAGGATTTATACTTAACGAGAACAGTGTCCAAAGATCAGATGAGCTTGCGCCAGGTTTTCTACTTTTGTACAACTCACCCCTTCCACCCCCAAAAACCAAACAAAACATTTGACTGCCAAATCCGAACACAACACACAAATCCTATCTCTGTTGTGAAACTCGATGGTTTCTTCGTCACGTATCACAGAGGTAAGAGCCGGAAGAGAGAGCTCCGCAAGACGGGCCAGTCAGTAGGCTGGGTATAGTTACATTTTCTAGTCCACGTATCCTCTAACACAGTAACAGCTCCAATGATTTGTAAATTCATTGAGGCTCTCTTTGGTTTTGTGAAAGCCCCAACTTCTGCCTATATGTAATTAGGCTTTTATTTTACAAACTAGAAAGAAACCCAACTTTGTGAATATGGAAAAATATTAGAAAATAACAACAGATGAATCCTAAAAAGTGAAATGGTAGGATGTTTTGGGTTTTGGACCTTGAGGGATTTTGTTTTGAGAGGTGCTGATGCCTTTTTTTTTTTTGAGAAAAGTTGAGATTCATTGTGCTAGCAATTAATCTTGAATGCCTGAAATGATATTTTTTGGTTTGGAGATGCGATTCAAAAATGGCCCTTGGTTTTTGGAATCATCAAGAGGCTTGAATCTTCAAAGTTTTTGTATTTTTTTTTTTAAGTATTTGATCTTCTTGTAAGTTATGTGGTCTGTCCATACACAGAAGTCAGCAGCAACTGTATGTGTAACAGTCAAATTGTCAGTAAATAATTAACATTTACAGTGCTATCACATATTCATATTTGCAGCAGTTCTGTAATATTGCTTTGCTTCCTATTTTGTTAATGCAGTGTATGAATACTGAGTATCAAATTATGATTGCACGGGATACATTACTGAAAGGAGCTGTGACAGTGTGGTACCAAAGGTCTATTTTATTGAGAGGTGTGGTTTTTTGTTTGTTTTTTGTGAAGTGTCTCTGGATTTTGCACTACAGCAATAGTAATTGTGAAGTAACTGATGATGCCTTAAGTACAAGTGTGAACCAGAGCTGAGTAAACAATGCAGGATGCAAATACACTTTAAAGGAAGTTCAAAAACCTTTACATTCAGACAAAAATAACTTTCCACCTAGCTGTAGCTACACTTTGAGTGAAGTGAAGTTTGCCTAAATGCAAGGGAACAATTTTCTTTTCCTTGAGAAGAAAGAAACAGGTTTAAAAATTTACAGAGTAATTAGATTTTCCAGTTCCCTTGACCTACATTTATTGCCCAGATTAGAAACTGCAGTGTTCAATAACTATGTTCTGGCAAGTTTTATGTAACTTTCTTTTCCACTCTTGGTTTATTGTGGTTAATAAAAATGAAATATTTGCTTTGGAGGTACTTTCAGTCCTCTATTTAACATTTGCTCTGAAGAGAAATAGATACTCAGACTTCCCCCCTCCCCGCAAATATCACATCACATTAATTACTTTATGTTAGGGAGACCAGTGTCTTTAGTTATCGTTGTTCTAGATGATCTTTTGTGCTGTCATGGTTATAACATTTCATTGGTATTCAACCGTTAAACCAGCACAAAAATCCAAAAGTTCGGGAGCGAACAGTGTATTGAGAGTGCATCCCTCTAGTGCTGCATTGTGTGGGCTTTTGGAACAGTAAATCCTCGTTCAGCTGCATTGTAGCCCGGTGAAAGGCTGCCTGCAGCTCCAGGCCCAGTCATCATTTCAGCACGACTTACAATAACTGTAGCGTTGAGGCTGGCAAGGTTAACCTGACAACCAGACTGGTTAGCACCTTTCCCAAACCTAGGAAAAAAAAAATCTTGAACATATTTGAATATAAAAAGGGTTGCTATATGGAAATGGTAAGTATTCATCAGCTTAGTTCTTATTTAAGGTGATTTACTCCCCCTAGATACAATAGGAGGGAGCAGTGATTCTTCTGAGATTTTACACTACTCTGTGGTTAGCTGTAAGGAAGCAAATGAGAACAGTGCCAAGCTAACTTCCCTGCAAACTTAAAATGTCATCTTTTTAATGATTTACCAGTTATGAAAATGCCAGCATTAGTCTTAAAATACATTTAAGTGCCAAAAAATATGCAAAAAGCTTGCCAAATCATGCACACATTTTTCTGGTAAACACTGAACAGATAGAACTAACTTTAAAAAATGGAACACTAATTTATTTCTAAATCATGCTTCTTCATAAAGCAGGTTTTATATAGTAAGTCTCACATAGTCTTTTCCCTTAGAGCCAGACCTTCACCTGAATCTGTAAAATGCACTTTAAAGAGAATACACGTACATGCTCACTATGATAAGGGTTGCATTCCCCATCCACAGGGCTCCCTTATTTTCAGGTGAATCTAGAGCACCGCTACAGCTGCCAACAAATATCTTTTCCTTGGGTTTGTTATCATTGAACAACTTGTGTGAACTGTATGCAATTACAATACTACTGTCTGCCAATCCAGCTTTATAATCTTGCCTTTTATGAAAAGTATAGTTAGCATTGCTTTGATGCCTGGTGAGAGTGACCCTCCCAGTAAAGATAGGGTTTTGCATTAAATGCTTACAAATGGGGAGAAATGATAGTCACCAGTGAATGAAAAGGAGATCAATTAAATACAGCTATGGTTATTTGAACGTAGACATCTGACTGTGTTTATTTTTACATATTAAGAGTATTGTGTGCTTTTATGGGTTCAGTGGATTGTGATTGGTTTGGATTTGCTTAAAATTGAACTTCTTTTAGCAAAATAGAAGAAGTCGTATTTTACAGAACTGTTTAGCATATTTGATTGGGCTTTTACAATAAAGCTAGATTGATGATACTCAACTTCAGTAGAAGTACCTGAAGAATATTTTTTTTTTTTTAACAGATGCAAAATTCTTTTACCTTTATCATAGAGACAACCTAAAACCCCAAGGATTTTGCCAGACTTCATGAGATAAGTAAGTCTGAATTAAGATGATTGTTGTGTATTTCAGATTCTCTGTGAGATTATGTAATCTTAAACTTTGGTTTAAGCTCCTTAGCCTGTAGGGCTTTGTTAGTGGGTTTCCCTCTTGTTTAGTTTTATGTTCATAAGTATTCTTCCCGTGAACAATCCATTTCACGGTTGGGTCCTTAGTATTTTCTCCTCCTTAATTATGAATTCATTGCCATAATACTCTTGTTATTCAAGTTTTGAGTTAATTCTGGTAGTAGACTATTTTTGGTGTTAGTGGATATAGTTTGGAGAGACTATATGAGTTACTAGGCTTGTTCAGTGATAAAGTTATGCCTTCCAGGGATTGCAGTGAAATCCTGCTTTACCTGTAAACATAGAAAATGATAAGTGTGGCTCCATGAAGACTGTAGTAGTGTGAGTAGGCTCTTTGTTGGTCCTCTTTCAGTTTCCTGAATAAAATAGGGTAAAATATGTCTAGGTTTTGAGGAGTTGGGCTTCTTGGGAAAACAGGACTTCACTGACTCCAAGCTGAGAAAATACCTGAATTGTTTTGGAAGTCTACCTGTGGTTAAGATGTTACCACTCCCATAGCAGCAGCAGCAGCAGCAAGCCTGTACCAAATATCAAGCGCTCCAGAGTCCTAGTTTAAGGTACAGAGGAAATGAAACTGTGAAATGGGTTGCCAAGAGACGGGCACATGTTCTGTTTGGCTAAATCTACTGTGGAGCCTGTTTTCCAGTAATGGGGTGAGGGAAGGAGTTGGTAGTGGGATTACCTCAAAACCATGTAGTTCTTTCAGGCAGGGCCTATCTCTTAGAAGCCAAGTTAATAATAAAATGGTAGTTGCATTGTATTATTAACAGATGCATCACAAATGGAAGGACAGACTGCCATTTAAGCAATTTTATTTCCTAGTCCGATGGAAGTCTGCTTGGCTAGACTTGGCACTCAAGTCCAACAGAACAGGTCATTTATTTATTATGTTTATTTTGGTATGTTTGTGTAGCCAGGTTACTGACTATTTGAGCCTGTCTTTCAGATATGACACTACATAAATCTAGTAGAAGAGCTCATCTGATAATGCACATCTTTTTTGACTGTGTAGAAAATCATAGTGATTTGTGGCAGAAAAACATTGGAGGCTTGGCCAAGCTATGCTTTATAAGGAACTCTGCTAAATAGGAGTGGAAGCTATTTTGTGTAGCTGTGAGTTCAAGAAATACTTGAGATAATTACTAAAGGTAATTCCGTATGAGAAGTAAACAGTTACTAAATTTTTACTCTTGCATCTGGTTGAATTTCAAAGGTAAATCTTGGTAGTAGAGCATAGTGATTTCTTAAATATCTGAACAATATTTTGAGTGCTACTATGTTGCAGGCTTCAACCAACTTACCAGAAAAAGTGAGTACTGCAAAGGTGTGGTGGCAGGGAAAGCAATAAAAAACCCTGAATGTTCCTCTCCCCTGTTTTCATCTGAAGGCTTCATTCCAAAATGTTTGCTTTTGACCCTGATGTGTTTAGTCAGGCTTAACCTTTCTTATGTGAAGCAACCTTTAAAAAAGATCTACAGGTCAATATGGGTGGAGTAGATTCATAGGTACCCCACCAATTTTTAATCACAGTTAGTCATTATCATCTTTATGACCTGTTACAAGAGTGTAAGATTGATCACGGGCTACTTGAAAACACCTAGACATGCAAGCTGATCACTGCTCTGTTTTTAAAGAGGGTATATGATGACCGAATGTGTTACCAGCTTTGGAGCCAAGTTACAGTGAGGCCTGGTATTATCACTTTTATTTCAGTGCTTTTGTTTCAGGCTGTGGTTTAGCTACTGTTACTAAATATATGCATCAAAGCTGTTTGCAATTTAACAGTTGAACCTCCTAGTGTTAAGAGGGCCAGCAGAAGGTAGCATTTAAGCTGTGCATAAGGGCTCTGCTGGGGTCGAAGGCACAGATGTGTGCCTGTTTTGGTTTCGCACATAGAGAATCACAGTTTGTGGGCAATCAGAAGATTTGCATGTGAATTTACATGTTGATAGCAGTAGGAAATCACTGCGGTGGCTCTGGATTTTAGCCTAGTGATTTCCATATGCTTGGGGTTCTGTTGCTCAGCTTCTGAGCAGGTGGAGTATGTTTTCTGTGTATAGGTACAATAAAATGGCATTGGTATGGGGGATGGAGTCAAACAAAAATAGGTTATTAAAGCTAGCTAGGACTCCTTCAAGTTCTTTTTTCCCTAGAAAAGAAAGTTTTACTGAGGAATTGTATTTATTTTGACAAACTGTCTCTGGAAAACTTTCCAGGTCCTGTGAGATAGAATTTGTACTTGAGAAAGATCATCAGAATGGACAGATGATTGGAGCGTTGAGACCCAGTAAGCTCCAAATTAGGAACAGACAAGAAGGGAACTTCTAGTTGTTTCTCTGACCAGTGCTCCAAGTGAGTGTTGTTCTTTATGGCACAATCCATATTTATTATTTAAATATTTAAATTTGTTTAAATTATTTAATTTGCATGTTTTGATAAGTATCTGTTGAAACTTGTCTGTTTATCTTTCCGGAAAGATTTGGTTTTTTCCCCCTCATACAACTAGTATGAGAGGAGTCCAGTATATGTATGCAGGTGGTCTGGAGAATGCATTTACTAGTGCTATAGTTTTTCTTGATAGTAATTTAAAACATCCCTCCAAATTTTAGGAAGATAAATGAAAAAATGTGGTTATACGGAATAAAACCAAGTCTACCTCCTGGAGTTGCTCCTAAAGTTAGTAAATCAGGCATTAGTTACTACAGTATCATAACTACTGCTCGTTCCCAGTAGAAGCCGAGTAAATGGTTACTGAACTGTCATGAGAGACAACAAATGTGGGCATTTTCAAATCAAAGCCTGGGGGTGTTTGATTCTGAAATGCAACTCCTTATTGAGATGTGTGTTAGTAGCTTCACATCTTTCAGTGTAATGAGGCTCTGGTTTTACTATTCTCTTGATGACAACTGTTAAAATATTGATGGGAGTGGTGTCTAGTGTAAGTATGCTGTAAATTAATACCTTTTGCATTGTTAGCGCTTATAAAGTTGAATCACAGTAAGAGTTAGTTTGTTCATTGTTTTATTAAAGTTCGCTATTTCCTGAATTTGGGAACAAGTCCAGCTCTTTTGGACTCCTCCACAGAAAAAGATGTTCTCTACTGCGGTGATTAAGCCTTTCTTAGGAAGAAGAGGAAAGTCTTGTTATCATTTTAGAATTTTTCTGATCTGTCTGTTGCTAGTACTGATAGACTAACTATGTCTCTTCAGCTTGTGGCTGTCATTGTATTGCAATTGTCTCTTCGGTCACCTGAAGGCAGCTTTTTTTTTAACTTTTGCTATATTACTTCATTTGTTGTCTTATTAAATTAAATAATTAATGCAACAAATGCCACCGTGCTTGTGCAAGCTTTGTAACTTTACCTCACTGACCAAATTAGATACAACTGTTCATGTAATCTTAGTTGACTTATATTATCGCATTGTAGCTCTATATTTATCATAAGATTTCCTAAAATACTGTTTTCACCTTTATCTCGGGGCTTCCTTATTTGTGTGAGCATGTGTGTGAATTTTCGGGGATGGTGCTGAGTACATCTCATTCTCAAGAGATCAAGTGAGAGTGTAGAGAACTTAAAGTTTCAACAGTGTTATGCATATTATCAGTACTAAAATTTGCTTTTAAAAGCTTCATTTTCCATTTAATACAGATTTTAATATTGCTCTTACTGGGATAAATGAGTAATAAATGAGTAACATTTCTGATTAAATTAAAATTGATTCTTCTGAACGAGTGCTTAATATTTTCACTGTAGGCAAAAGGTAGGTGAAAAAACCTGTAAAATTTGTTAAAAGACAAACCATATCTTGGTCCTTAAGCTACATTTATCTAAATTATATACTAAAGTACAACTCTGGAACGAGAGGTTAGAGAACTCCTTATTTTATTTTTCTGGCCAGTTTTAACATTTCTCACAGGACGTAAAAGGCCAAAATTGTAAAAGGATGAGGCTGCTTTGGATTTTTATATTATTTCCTGAGCTTTACTGTTACTATTTTTAGCGTTTACATAAAGAATATTTGTATGTATATGAGAGAGACAATTCTGACAATAGCAATACATCACTGGAAACATAAAATGTGTCACAAGCAGCCTCTTTTTTTCTAATGGCAATTACGGACCTGATTTCTGTGGTTCATTGTTTATCACACCTCCCCTCTGCCTGAATAATGAAGACTCAGCCTAGGTAGAGACTAAGGTTCCCATGGATTGTTAGAATTAGCAGGAAACTTAGAAGAAAGACCCACCTAGGATGGTGCTTTACTACAGATCTTGTCATTTTGAGTTTTAAAAGAAATGAGGATATTATGGTCTGAATTAAATTTGGAATAAGGTTTAGAATTTGACAGAGGATGAATCAAGTTTGGATGGTTAGAAGGCATAGGCTTCACAATTCATATCCTGATTATGTAAATGCTAAAAGATCAGTTATATTTGCAACTGCAAATTTGTTGCTATTCAAAGTGGTGACATGTCTTTTGAAATCATCTATTAGAGTAAAGATACTTGTCTTAGAATGTGGCTTGAACAAGATTTTGCAATTGGATACTTGGACTTTGCAATTGGGTACTAGTTTTCCCCTGACAGTAGGACTAAAATTGTTGACATAAGCCCAGATAATGTGTAGAGATGCATCGTAAGTGGCACCAAACACAGTCCGGTAAAATAAATGAAAACTGAACACATGAATTAAAATTCCATAATATAAATGCTGAGCGCGTGCTTTTTAGCCTTTACCCCTCCTTCCTTTTCTGATTTTCACCAATGATCCCAATAACATTTCCTTTTATCTTTTTCTGCTTGGGAAGCGTTACCCCCTTTGTATCAGTTTTGTGCCATATTCATATCTTGGCTGCTGCCAGATGGACTTTCACAACGGTCTGCTAAAGTCCTTTGGGACTTCATGTATGTGCAAGTGACCTGAATAGATCCAATTGTAGAATCGGGATTATGCTTGGTAAGAGTGCTGTGAGTCTGATCTGTAAGCATTGCCCCAGTATTAGAGATCATAAGGCCATTTCATTCTGGAACACTGCAAAATAGCATACTAACTGTATTATGTGGAGTCTAGTTGTATGCTTTCCTGGTTCAACAGCAGTGGAGCCGTCCTATTTAGCTATGGAGTAATGTCTGCCACTTGATTTGTCCTCACTTGAACTCCATATATAGGCCTCATATCATAAAGTCTAAAATACAAAGAACGAACATGTAGTACAAATACTTCACAAATTTAAAATTCATGCTGACACTACCTGTCCTAAACATTTTTTTAAATATAATGTGCATGCATTATACAGAGATGTTAGTTTATTTTAAGGTAGGATTAGTTAGTTTACCAACTTTCCCACTGCAATGGTTTTGATTGCACAGAAACTGCTTCAGTAGTCCTGTTTTTACAGGTACTGTAAAGTTTGTTGCTTGTGTTACAGACTGTATACTTCTACAGATGAAACCATAATATTGCTCTCTTGGCAGATGTCTGAGAGATCTTACATGTCTATAGCTATTGAGCATTAACATTATGAGCTTTAACTTGATGTACAGTGTGTTACCTCATTACATTTCTAAGTAAATAGACTTAAAATACTAAAGGCAATTTCAAAAGTAAAATGATAGAAAGAAACTGTCCTTTCAGGTATTTTCTTTTTGAATAATGCTTTATGAAATGAATATTTAGGAGAAAAGTGAACATAAAGATATGACTCAACAGCTGAAGTTCAGGATAAGCCAACAACAGAAGTAAGATTTTGACATACATCAAGACAACTCACTAAGTTGGGAGCAAAATTTGCATCATGGTCAGCAGTCTTTTCCTACTCTACACCCAGTGTGCTGCAAACTAAATTTGTGGTGTGTCCTAAAAAAAAAACCCAAACACGCTGACATATCTTTAAGTTCTCTTTTACATGAACTAGGAAATAAACTCCTAAACTCCTTTCACTAAAGATCATAGAATCATAGAATAGTTTGGGTTGGAAGGGACTTTTAAAGGCCACCTAGTCCAACCCCCTTGCAATGAGCAGGGACAACCTCACTAGATCAGGTTGCTCAGAGCCCTGTCCAGCCTGACCTTGAATGTTTCCAGGGATGGGGCTTCTACTACCTCTCTGGGCAACCTGTTCCAGTGCTTCAGCACCCTCATTGTGAAAAACTTCTTCCTTCTATCTAGTCTAAATCTCCCCTCCTTTAGTTTAAAACCATTACCCCTTGTCCTATCGCAACAGGCCCTGCTAAAAAGTTTCTCCCTATTTTTCCTGTAGGCCCCCTTTAAGTACTGAAAGGCTGCAATAAGGTCTCCCCGGAGCCTTCTCTTCTCCAGGCTGAACAGGCCCAACTCCCTCAGCTTGTCTTCGTAGGAGAGGTGCTCCATTCCTTTGATCATCCTTGTGGCCCTCCTGTGGACCCACTCCAACAGGTCCACATCCTTCTTATGTTGAGGGGCCCACAGCTGGACGCAGTACTCCAGGTGGGGCCTCACCAGGGCAGAGTAGAGGGGCAGAATCACCTCTCTTGACCTGCTGGCCACGCTTCTTTTGATGCAGCCCAGGATACGGTTGGCCTTCTGGGCTGCCAGCGCACATTGTTGGCTCATGTCCAGCCTTTCATCCACCAGCACGCCCAAGTCCTTCTCGGCAGGGCTGCTCTCCATCCCTGCATCCCCCAGCCTGTACTGATACCGGGGGTTGCTCCGACCCAGGTGCAGGACTCTGCATTTGTCCTTGTTGAACCTCATAAGGTTCGCCCGGGCCCACCTCTCAAGCTAGTCCAGGTCCCTCTGGATGGCATCCTGACCCTCAAGCGTATCCACCGCACTACTCAGCGGTATCATTCAGATACAAGCTGAATGGGAATCCAACTGCTTAGATAATCTTATTTCAATGTAAGAACACTGTGGAACACCTGTTAAATGTGGATATAATATAAACTCAAACAGGATCTTCTTTCATGTTTGTCTTTTCAGGTAAACCATAGGATGAGTCTACTTCATGGACCGCTCACTAATGCACATTTCCACTTTACCTTTTCTTTCTGCAGCCACAAGATAGCTGCTTAACACATTAGACTTCCACATTTTTACTTGGTAACATTCACATCTAACAAAACCTTGAAACTCCAGCCTTGAGAGTAATATATTTGTGCTTTTAAAAGTTGAACAGTACTAGAGGAAGAGGAGGGTGTGATTGAGTGAATGTGGAGAAAAGAACGTGCTCAGAAACAGCACGTGTAAGGCCATGTGTGTGGAGTCAGCCTGGGTGTGTACGTGTATGAGGTTGTGCCAGGGAATGAATGAGTCTTCCTGAATATGCAGAAGGGGCAATACATATTTGTCAAGGCAAAGAGAGACACAGTTGAATGTTATGGCATAGGAGTAACTAGCGTTTGTGTGAATGAATTGTCACTGTGTAAGAGCACAAAAACAAGTTAAAAACTTAATTCGAGAAGGAGTAGTAGGTTGCTGGATTACCCTACAGAGTGCTAACAAAGAGCAGGTCCTCACTGAGGTGCTAAGAATGAGAGAACTGCAGCTGGTAAAGAAAAGACTCATACAAGGGCCAGAATCAAAGCAAAGAGTGCAATGAAGGCAAGGGCTGCTGAGGCAGAAAGTTAACCCCCCAAAAGCTAAAATGATGCACAAGAGCTGGAAGGAAAAGAGTAGTGGAGAACAGAGCAGATCAGTAGCAAGGCCAGCAAGCAAGGAAGGGCTCCTGGGGAGCTGGGCATTGGTTGTGGCCTGATTCCTGTTGACGTTTGGACCTTTATTTCTTAAAAGGAAGAAAAAATGCTACTTCATACAGGACATAAATATGTAAAAAGTTTGGGACTGGGAGAAAACATACAGAATATATATCGAATCACCTTGCTTTTAAAAAATTCTGTGTTTCCTCAATTTCCTTTCTGCTTTTTCTTTATTCCCTTCATACCTACTTCTTTCTATAGTGATCAGGTTATTCTGGTAGTAAGGAAGTTATATGAGGCATAACCATTGCTAACAGAAGGATAATTATCTCTGTTTCACTGTGTGGAAGGGCTGGACTGTTCAAAGATTACTTTAACTTTTATCATAGTTGATTGTACTCCAACAGACAACAGTAACAACAACAAAAAAAACCCCAAACCAAGTAGCTGCTAATTGATTTAATTTTTAATGTTTCATTTGCATTTTATTTACATTTTATTTATTTTAATGCTTCATTGCTCTTCCTCCAGCTCCAGACAGCTTCTCTGAACAGCCTGAATAAGTGTTCATCTTTATGGTATGCATCAAATACATGCATCTTTGAACACTTCCTATAAAAATGCAGAGCTTGGAAAAGATGTACAATTTTTTTTTCCTTCACGCAGCTTCTAAGTCTTCAAACATGTTCAGTAGTCTCTTGAAATACGGTATTATGTCTCAGTTACTCAGATGTAGGAAAGCATACAGAATGGTACAGTGTCTTCTCTGAAAGCCGCATCAATCCTACCCTAATAACTACAGCTTGTCCCCAGGGTGGGTGATCAGTGTTAATGCTGCCCCTTCCCCTCTAGGAGATCTTTCAAGACATGTTTTTATTGGGTGGTGTAAGCATGTTGCAGAGCTTGAGAGGGAAAACTGGAGGTTGAATTCTAGATGGAAAAAGGCAGAAGTGGTTAGATGGTTATTTTCTTTCTTCTGTGGCTCATTTTGATGAGTTGTATCGCTTGGTATACCTCTGTTGCCTTAATCTTTCCTAATAAAAATTTTAGCCAGGCTAATTTTTGATTGTGTGTGCAGTCCAGAGGTTGGAAGTAGGAGCTACTTTCTTCCTTCATCTCTTATTATATGTGTTGATGATCTTTATAATTTGATGACCATGCTGTACTTATCCTTTATTGGTGCTGGATAAAATATTTATTTGATAGTATTGTGCTAATATGTGCAGTAGTATTTTCTGTGGGCATTTTTTAAGGGAATAGAAGACTTCTAAGTACAAAATTAAATGGATGTAGATAGAAATGTTGTGTAAGCATAATTTGTGTCTTGCTGCACCTAAGTGTTCAACATTTGGTAACATGTTTCCTCTCCCCACCTCCTACTACAAAATAAATCAGTCCTATTCCTGTATTTTTCATTGTCATCATTGAAAACCTGGAGGATTAGGCCTGTGGTAGTTTTCTTACATTTTTGAACTGTTTTATATTACCCAAATTGTTTCTATATCTGTATTTTGGAAGAGCTTTTATTTAGTAAAGTAAATGTGGGTATCTTACAAAAGTTCAAGTAAAATTAAGATTTCCGTTCTCACATCTGTCTTCAATAATATGTCTTGCTATGTGGATGTAGATGAAGAAATCTGGAATAACTGAAATCAAGTCTGAGAATTCAATGTAAAAATAAAAATATTCTCTGTAATTAAAAAGAAAATTCCCATATGGGCAGACGGTTCTAGAACTTGTCACTTCAGAGCTTCTTATAACCTCCTTTGAATGATTTTTTTACAAGTGCTCATGGAAACAACAGGATCACTGGCTTATCTAGTAGCATTATTTCTGACTTTAATGGTAATCTTGTGCAGAAATGAGCTACAAAATGATTTAGGTAGATCATATAGACTCACATTAGCCATGATACTGATTTTACTGGTAAGGCATATTTTTAAACAGTAACCCAGGCCAGACTGGCCTGTGTAAATCCTAAACAATTATTTTGCAATGTTAGAGTAAAACTAACCATTTTTACTTTGTTTTGAAATAGTATACAAAAATTTTAAACTTTCCTTTAAAAAATGCACACACCCTCTGCCCCCAGCTCTTCCAGCAGTCGAAACACCTCAAATTGCCTGCTGCTGTGCAAAAGAGGACTGAAATAGTTGCAAATTAACTCGTTTGTTTCTTTGTTTAGCTGTGGCTCCTCAGCTGTTTTCTAGAACAAAATGGTGGTTGTTTGAGAACAGTAGGTAGCCAGCGAGTTCTAGGCTGATCTGAAAGTAAGGTGAAGTGGAACTATAGTAAGAATTTCTGAAAACTAAAATAACGAGAGTATCGAGAAAAAGAATGGATCAGAAAGGAAAGGCGGGTATGAATGGCAAAAAAAAAAAAGAACAAAAATGCTTTTGTGGTGTATACTAGCTGCAGCCAGTAAAAATGGTATTTCATTTGCCCATCTGATTTAAGATTTTGGTCTTTGCATCAGTGAAAGGATGTTTTCTGCTGCCAGCTACCATTTTGGGAACCTCATTGCATATGGTATTTGTGATATTTCCTCCTTAACAAAGAGCCAACATTTTGTTCCTAGTGATGACTAATCAGGAGAATGCCTCTGAAAATGTGCTCAACTTTAATTTTTTTTTTTTTTACAGTCTGGGGATTTTGTTACATAGAAGTAATCTGAAGAGCTGCAGTAAGAAAATATAAATCTCTTCAGAAGGGAAACGAGTTCATTCCACACGTTGTACATAAATAGGCTTAAAATCACATTGTCTTCAGGAGAAACACAAAGCATCCAATTACTTAGATGACGTATCACCTGGTAGATTAAACAACATTAATTCCCATTATTCATTGGTGAGAAAGGAATATTTACTTACCTGCAAGCTGGACGTGTCAGTTTGTCTAATGATATCTGTACTTTGGTACAAAATTTCTAACAGGTGCCGAAAATAAAGCAGGTATTTTTCTTAATTGTTTTATCAGACAATTGTTGTTAACTGTTCTGATTTGTTTGCAGTATACCAAATTGTTGTAAGCCAATGGCAAGGCCAGTGGACGTAGGCGTTCCTGTGTTCAGGAATTCCCATACTAAAAGCATCGCTTTCATGGCACAGCACTACAGTTTACAATAACCTCTCACAGATCAAATCATGTAATTCAAGTGCAACTCGTAGAGTATCACCCTTCATGTTTTTTCCATAATTAGTTTGCAGGGTGGAAATCTTTTCTGGGATGGGGGAGGTTTGGTTTCACTTGTATCTTCGAGTCATCAGATATAGGCTATTTTAGATACAGATTCAAAATGCCAAAATATAGTATAAACCCTAACAGTCCTGCCTTGGAGTAGAGGAATGGACCAGACGACATTTTAAGTCCTACTTTTTAAAGTCTCTGTCCTAGAAAGAAAGACTTTTTCCTAACTCTTTGCCTTTGGGAGTAGGGCTCAGTAGCTGATCAGTAGCTATGTCTCATTTATACAAAAGGAGATAAGTTGTCAGTCAGCTGTCACTGCTGAAGTTCTGTGATGACACTGTGGCATGCAAAAATAATTGGTGTCTACAGTGGTATGTCCATAAACCATTTAAGACTTTAAGGATTAAAAGTAATATAAGTACTGATTATAATTCTGCACATTTCTCTCTGTTTCCATAACAAGAAGAATTTCTACTCTGAATTAGAGTTTCTTCGGATAAAACCTGTTTTTGGAAAGTACTTCTGTGAATATGCTGAAGAACAAGACTCAGCATGTGCTAGCATTCTCACTTTTCTTTGACATTCATGATTTCTAGCACAGTTGCTTTTTTCTTTTTTTTTTTTTTAATGAATATCAGATCTTTGTAATGCCAGCAAGGATGTCCTGTTGCCAGGCAAAAATAAAAAAAAAAAGCCCAGGAGGCAATAAATGGAATTGATGTATTTTATTTTTTTAACTCTTTTTACTTTTAAAGTAACTTGAGTAGCACGCAGGGTTTCAGAACAACATGTGGTATGTATTTATTTTGGTAATAGCTGCCATATGCTATTTTTCTTTTTTCTTCAATCATCTCATCTCATAAAGGGGGTTGAACACTAACAGAACATAATTCTAAAGAGAGTCACCTTAAATACATTCCATTGTGTTATTATAAACTGATGCAGTCAAACTGCTCGACAGCCAGGGTAACTATACCCAAATACGTTTTGCGTATAAAATAGCTGTTAAACATAACACAAATGCAGAGCCTTAAAGCTAGTTTTCAAAGATGTCTGAAGGAAAGAGAAAGAGAATACAGATTTCCTTAATACTGGACTATGCTGTCAGAGTTTCTGAAAGAGTTATGATAATATACTGTGGTAATGAGCCAGTGCTGTCACTTACTATTAAAAGCCCTACATAATGATACACCTCTTGATACATCTTTTTGTGCTGGCTATGTGGCTATCTCCTTGCAAAACAAACATGAATCATGCCTAAGATGCTTACGTATTTTTCCTCCTTTCTCCTGAAAAGGTATTGAGGCAAAACCAGTGTGGTACAAAAGCTTCTCCCTACTGTTGGAGGGCAAAGGCAGTAAAGCTGAGACTGACAAATGCATTTAGGAGCCTGATTCTCATTGAAATCAATAGGAATTGGGTGCCTAAGGGCACTTGCAAATGTGGGTCTGACTTCTGGCTAGGGTGCATAACAATGTTACTGGGTGGAACCATGGATGGGATAGGATCAACCAGCACGTTTTGCGTTCCACTTCCATTCTCATGTTGGTCCTACCCATTGTTTGAACAGTGCTAGTCAGCCCTCGGACCACCATCAGCGACGAGTTTGCCGACAGCTTGTTCTTAGTGACAGTCAAGTTGAGCTTTCCATTGACAGTAGCCCACAGCAAAGACTCCTTAGTTTCTGTGTGTTGTCTTTCCTTATTTTGTTTCCTGCATCAGCCACAGATGTCTCAGTGCATGATGTATGTTGTTTCTCACTTTTTAACTTAAAAAGATAGTCCTTTCTGCAACCAGTAGCATGCATTTTGCATTTTTATTTAAGAAAGGGAAAGATTCCATACTTTGGAAAGCTCTTTGATTCTTGGGTTCTTTTGTTTGTTTTATGTTTGTGTGCAATTAAATCTAAATGTCCCCCTCTCTCCTATTTAAAAAAAAAAAAAAAAAAAGAAAAAAAAGAAGAAGAAAAGGTTTTCATCCTGACTTTGTGTGGTAGCATGTTTTGTAGCTACAGTTGTTGCAAAGGTGAGGTGACAGGCACTGACTCTGGGTCTCCCTCTCTGATATTTGTGTCCCATCTCCTGGATGCCCACAGTTCACATGCTCTGAAATTAAATGTAAAACATGCTCAGTGTTTACATCTACTGTCACTACATTGTGCAAACATAGTCATCAATGTCTTCTGAGCTGCAGTCTGCCTTGAAGTTTCTTGTAGTGCTGCCCACACAAGAGGTTCTGCAGATGGAAGTTGTAGCACAAGCTCTCAGCCTTTGCCTTCGATCCTGAGGTGGAAATTGAAGATGGAATTTGCTTATTGGCAGATAAAAAACCAAAACCATTGAGAACAGCCTGGATATATTTAAAACAAATTTGTATTATAACGGATGTAGATGTATGAAAGGTGATATGGAGGCAGTAACTCTTCCAATAGCACCATTCTGAATGGGATATGTGCTCAGGGTTAGCTGATAAGAAGATGGATGTGCTGTTTTGTAGATTCTTCCATCTCCATCTGCAGCATGGCCTCTTGATTATTCCTTATAAAAGCATCAGAGCTGAAACTGAGTAGAGGATGACTATCCCAGGAATTCTAAGACATTTTTAAGTTTTAGCATTTTGTTAGCCTTGGTTTTCTCCTGAATGCTTGCATCACCAAAGTATTTTTTTGAAAACAGTTTCTCAGTGGGGCTGCATGTGTGTATAATATGTTATAGTTTACCTTAAATATATACCTGCACTGCAAAGTAAAATTACACATTGCTATGATGTAATATATTGTTTTGAGAAAAAGGTCAAAAGGGGAAATTTATCTTGGCAGACTAACAGAAGCTTCTCATGGCTTAACTGCTTCCCCTCAAATTTCAGTATAATTTGAGTTCATAAGAGCATTAGGTTAGGCAATCAGAATGTGGTATAGCGAATGTCTAGCATCTCTTCGTTTTGAAATAGCAGTCTTCAGAGTGTCTTGGAAGTTTGGCACAGTTTGCACTGAGATAGATAGAATTCCTGGGCTGCTTTTCTCTTTTTTGATGTCGTTTACTCCTTTGCAATGTCCTTCTAACTGTGATCCATAGTTTCTAATAAAACCTAGCCTAGTGTCTCACAAAATTTAGTGTCTCAAATAGTTGAGAAGGCAAATTGCCAATTTTGGCGTCTATGTGAGTTCAGAGCACTAATGACAACTAACTGTGACTGTATCTACATTACAGTTAAAGGTGTGACAGCAACATGTATAGATATTGCTTTGAAAATACTGATCTAGCTAACCTAGGCAACAGCACTGAAGTTACAAGAGCATTGAATTTGGCTTCAGCTGTACAAATCTGGGCAGTATCCTGGTACTATGTGGCAACTGAAGCCTCTGCAGTGCTACTTTCCTTATAGCTGATGAGTTTTGGTGTAAGTCAGCTCCAGTCCTGCCTTTAACTGCAACTTAGAAGTAGCCTGAAACTCATTGTGAAAAAAGAGGAGATACTAATGAAAAGGTTTAATTTGAAGAAACAAAACAGTCAAGATGAAAGAGGTGATGTTGCACCTTATGACTACTTGCATGATCTTGCGACTGCTTTCTTGCCAGGGAAGCACTAATGTTGCAGCATCAGCAGCCAGATCATGTCTGTCTGCCTGCCTTTTGGTCTCAGCTTGACCAAGAAGCTGTTTATATGCAGTTCATATAGACCATCCAACTATTTTCTTTGTCTTTTTCATCTCCAGACTAAACTAGTTTCAGCATGCTTTGTGTCAGCTATTATTATTGTCATTATTGCACTTATTATTGTCATTAATGCTACATATACGAATCAGGTTCCAGGAGCTCATGAGATTTAGAAAAATCCACACACACCTGACTTCTGTTTGCTTCCCAGGGTTTTGACTTACTGGAGGTTCACATTTTTAAACTTTTCTTTAGAAGCATGAATTCCATTATAAATCCCTTTTTAAAAGGCCAATGCCCTCATGCTTCCAAGAACAATGTAAGAATCTGGGTTGGAATCCCCTCAGCTGAGTAGTCTCTTACTTCCTCCCTGAGTATGCCAGCCTCTAGACATCCACGTAAAAGGTGGGGGATGCCACCTTCTGCTTTGGTAGTGCTTCTAAGTGAAAGTGTGTGTTATACCCAGTGATTTAATCTGGTCTTGGTGTGGCACTTGTACTACAAGCCTATCTATTGGGTTGATCAGCAGACAAAGCACAGGCCTGATAGCTTGTGATCAGTACGCATGAGATGGGGCCTTGAAATGCTTGGCTAAACCAAGATCTTGGCATGCAGAGTAGTAGAACGCCCAGCACTCAGCTAACTTCACCGGTGAGAGTAAAAGCACCAATGACTTTTCAGGTGCCAGAGCTTTGAAAGCAGATTTATATTTATAAATACAAATGTTACTCAGAGCAGAGCCAGTTGGTATGAGGTAACAAGTTAATGCGCCTCAATAGGTCTGTATGCTCTATGCTCTTAATATGTGGCAGGCACAAGTAATTTGAGTGAGTGTCCTCCATAGTGAAGGGAGCTGAGCTGCTGTGAGTTACATTGCATTTTTTTTGTTGAGTTGCACAGCTGATTACTGTAGGTCAGCTGAGGTGTGATACTTGATTAGCTTCCAGCAATTCATTGGAACCTTTGAGCCTTCGCACACCTAAAAATCTCTGTGGATGTGGCACTAATGATGTAGAAGCAACTTATCTGAAAGTTCTTTCACCTCCTAGTCGATCAGGGAAGACACTTAAGTCTACATTTGTATTAGAGGGGAGCAGCTGGCAGGGCATTTTTCCACAGTGCTTTGGAACTTGCACTTCCCCCAATACCAAAATAGTTCTGGGACATGCTGCAGTGGCCCACTTGTTTTTCTTAGCAGTAAGGGGTTGGGAGGATTCTGGTGGAAGATTGTAAATATATCTTTTCAGCTGTTGAGCTATGTTTATTATCAAGTAAAAGGGAGCTACTGCTTTAGTATATCTTTATAACTGACACTCTAAAAATATAATCTTAGGCAAAGGGTGAACGTCCCTTTCTTTAGAGTGACTGTATTTGTGTGGAGTACCAATGAAAAATCATATATGAGAAAGGAGGCAAATCCATTTTGCTGACAACTAGCAGAATGTGTAGCAGTGTATCTATATCAAGATACTGAGGATAAGATTTGCTAATGAATTGAGGGTAAGTTCTCAGTGAACTGATATTTACTCTGTAATTTTAGCTACAGTAAGTCTACCTAATATTGGATTGCCATTTGCTTCCTTCCTATAAACATACATAATTACTTTAAGTAGCAAAATATTTGAGGGTGGAATTGTGGTTACAAAAGACAGAAAATGGGAATTATTTTTTCAGCTTATTTTAGGTCTGTAGACTTTATTACTTTCAAACAAAAAATATCACCTCCCACCACTCTTCACATCGTATATTCGCTCCAATAAATGGAGGATAGGAGGAATGATAGTGATAGGGGTTTGAAAATAGGCTTTCACATATTAATGGCTGTAATGGCATGATAAATGTCAGGACAGAAACAAAGTCTTACTGAAAACAATGTAACTGCAAATAGGAGTAAAGAGCACAAAACTGCCAGTGGATTGCTCAGTATAAGAGGGTAATTTCTCCCACTTTTTTTTGTAACTCTCTTACCTCACTCTCCTTCAAAATTTTAGGGAGGGTGGGCAGAAAAATGTAGTATTACAAGACTGTCCTAACTCTATATAGAAGATGATGAGCTTGTATCTCATGAACAAATATATCCCAAGCTTCAAGATGCCATAGGATCACGTTTCATTTACATCATAAGTTATAAGTGATCTCTGCATTAGCTTTTCCCCTCCTTCCATCACCTTCTACCGTCCAAAGTTCTTCTAAATAGATTACGTCTCTTTAGAGTTATATTTGCTTTGCTAATGGCTATTTCTGGCTTATCAAATGGCCCACTCTACTGCTGAAGCTCTGTTTCAGTGTCTTCTCTAATTTAGAAACTTACTTAGAATGGAAATTTCAAAGCCCCCAAGTCCCATTTTCATAAGATACTGATACGCCTAAGTCCCTTTTGCTACTTTTGAAAATTTTAACCCAGGCATTTTTTTTTTTTTGTATTTACAGAGAACTAGGTACAAGCAGAGAATGAATTTGAAAAATTTTCTTATAGGCATGATTTAAAATGCAGGTTTACTGTTTGTTTAAAGAAAGCCAAACCCACCTACTCTCTGCTGAGTAGTTTGGTATGTGCTGGACTAACTTGAATCAGATCCTCTCATTGCTAAGATCTTTCTACTTCTTAGGTCATCTTACAGAGGCTGCTGAAGATTTCCTGAGAAAAGCAGTCTGCAGCATCAGAGAATGCACATGGGTGGAAACACAACTATAATAAAAAGACTTCAATTGATTTTTGCCGGGAAGAAGATCTTAATGAAATGGCTGCAGCCAGCATGACATAGCCCTATGATTGTGATAAGGATGCAGAAAGGTGCCTTACATCTCTTACCTCCAGTAGTGTGGACTGTAAGCACAGTGCAGGTAAGCACCTGAATCTTCTACTGTATTAATTTCTCCCATTTAGTCTGGCAGGAATAATCAAATGATCTGTTACCTAGAAAGAGTGAGGAAAATTTTTACAATAGACAGAACAGAGAGGAAGGCATTAATATCATTTTTTTGAGGAATAACATGTACCACTCTGCTCTTCCGTGTTCATGAAGGATGAAGTAAAACTGGAACAGGTGCAGGGAAAGGCTATAAGGGTGATCACAGGAGTGGACAGAATATTATAAGAGTCCATAAAAGCTTTGTTTTCATGTGCTAAATAAGTCCACATCTCTATAAATACATGGGAGGGGAAAATATACTTAGGCTGAAAAACAATGTTGGGATAAGAACATGTGGGTGTGAACTAAGCTAAAATAAATTAGAGTAAGGTTTTTAAAAGCACCTAACCTTCAAGTAGGAGGTGTGAGAATGGGAGCCCTAACTGCATTTAGGACTGATTAGTTTAAGAAAGCAACACTTTAACATTGAGAAGACAACAACCTGGAGGCTGAGGTGATTCTTTTCCATCCTGTTCCATGTAGCTTTTACAAGAGAAACGGTAACAAAAATGTTAGCAGTATCTCTGTTTTAGAATTCACAGAATGGTTGAGGTTGGAAGGAGCCTCTGGGGATCATCTAGTCCAACCCCTGCCCAAGCAAGGTCAGCTAGAGCAGGTTGCTTAGGGCCGTGTCCAGCTGTGTTTTGAATATATCCAAGGATGGAGATTCCACAACCTCTCTTGGCAACCTGGTCCATGGTTTGATCACTCTCACAGAGTAAAAAAAATGTTTTTTTGGTCAGATGGAATTTCATGTGTTTTAATTTGTGCCTATTGCCTCTTACCCTGTCACTGGGCACTACTGAGAAGAGTCTGTCTCCCCTTCGTTCCCTCCTATCTGGTATTTGTGCACATGGATAGGATCCCCGTGAGCCTTTTCTTCTCCAGGCTGAACACTTGCAGTTCTCTCAGCCTCTCATGTCAGATGCTCCAGGCCCTTAATCATCTAGGTTGCCCTTTGCTGGACTCACCCCAGTACGATCTGTCTTGCACTGGGGAGCCCAGCAGTGGACCCAGCACTCCAGCTGTGTATCACCAGGGCTGAATAGAGGGGAAGAATCACCTACCTTGACCTGTTGGCAATGCTGTTCCTAATGCAGCCCAGGAGAATCTTGGCCTTCCTTGCTGCAAGGGCACATTGCTGGCTCGTGGTCAACATGTTGGTTGGAAAGACCCCAAGATTTTTCTCTGCAGAGCTGCTTTCCAGCCGGTTGGCCCCCAGCCTCTACTGGAGCCTGGGATTATTCATGCCTGGGTGCAGGACTTTGCATTTCCCTATGTTGAACTTCATGAGGTTTTTCTCTGCCCATTTCTTCTTCCTGTTGGGGTCCCTCTGGAAAGCAGTGCACCCATCTGATGTACTAGCCACTCCATCCAGTTTTGTATTATCTGTGAACTTGCTGAGGGTGCACTCTGTCCCTTCATACAAGTCATTAATGAGAGTGTTAGACAGTACTGGCCCCAGTATTGACCCCTCGGGCACACCACCAGTGGCTTGCCTCCAGCTGGACTTTGTGCTACTGTTCACAACCCTGTCGGCCTGGCCATTCTTGTTTTCAATCCACCTCACTGTCTACTGATCTAACCCGTACACTGTCAGCTTGTCTATGAGGATGTTAAACAGAAACAGTGTCAAAGGCCTTACTAAAGTTAATATTGCAAAGAGCTTCAATAAGTTGCCAAGAAATGACTGTTAATAGCACTTAG
The DNA here is from genome assembly GCA_009819775.1 of Phoenicopterus ruber ruber. Taxonomy (NCBI): domain Eukaryota; kingdom Metazoa; phylum Chordata; class Aves; order Phoenicopteriformes; family Phoenicopteridae; genus Phoenicopterus; species Phoenicopterus ruber. The sequence goes on along the minus strand of CM020215.1, from coordinate 51,369,912 downwards.
ACAAAGTGGAACAACATAAGGAAAGTAGTGAGGGTAGGAGAGATGTGGCAGCCAGAAATAAAACCCAGGTAAAGGTAAAAGTAAAGATCCTTATGTTTTTCAGAGCAAGAACTGAACAGACTGATTCCACAAATTATCTAGTGTACTTTGCACAACAGCTTGTATGCCAACAGCTGCTGCCTTTAAAGTTGTTGATACAGAAATATATAGAATCGAATTCATTAATAAAATTATATATTACAGTTACAGCAAATTACTTCTAGTATATATAAACAGTTGATCACTGTTACTAGTATTAGGCTGTTTCCAGCAGTTGAATGTGGTGAAAAATAAAAAATAAATGCCCTTTTCCCAGCTATTTCTTGTATGCTATCAATGCTGCCATTTGCACCATAAAAGAATGCTCTATCTGTCCAGTGGATAAAGCTCACTTTTGGAAACAGGATTCCTGGATATTTAAATTACAGGAAGAGAAATCGCATGATGAGAGGGAATGATTGTAGTGAGGTCAACGGGAGTAGACCAGTCATGCAGAATTATATTTGATTCTGCTGGCAGTTCAAAAACAGCCTTAGGGTATGAGTGTCCTGTACTCCTGTATTAACTGTGATCTACTGATGACACTAAAGTCAGATTTCCAGGTTTAAGTGTTTAAGCATACATTTGTGCCTGTATGAGGAAGCAATAATGATGGTATTCTAAGAGAACAGCAAATAAAGCAGTATCTTAATTAAAGAGAATGTAATTATTCTACAATAAGCATATTTCATCCTTTTCTGTCAGAAATGATGTGGATCAAAGTTAGTAGATGATCCAAACTTTAAGTTTTACGAAAGTGTTTTAATTAAAAAGCAAAATAGAGTTTGGCTTTTTAGAGAACCTAGTGCTGACAGTTTCAAATGCCATACTACAAGGCGTGAACAGGTGTTAACAACACTGTTCATCTTTCCAAAGCAAAATTAAAGAAGCACAGCTGTATGCAGTATGCCATTTTAAAACAGGCTTTCTGTATAATTTGAACAATGTTTCAAGCTTACTCCATTGTATTTTTAAGAAGAGCAGCTTCTCAAATGACTTTCTAAGTTTTTTTAACACATGCAGTTTTAGTGAAGTTTACATAGATGCTGTTTTTAAAGCTAGAAAACAATTTTAGTAGTTCTCAGATGTACAGACTATTCTTTAGTAAAAATAGGTCCTTATAGCTGAGGTACTTAATGTTTGAAGAAAAGCCAGTCTCAGACACTGCTTCTAAGAGGAGGAAAAAAATGCTTACAAATCCAGTTCAGGCTGTTCCAATGTCAAATTATGTCATCCTGAGCTTGATGTCTTGAGGCCTAAACAGGCTTGTAGTTGACAGCAGTGCAGATATGTATTATAACATGCCTGTTCCCTGAAAAACTTACAACAAGAGGGGAAGCCTGTAGATGGAGAAAGCCCGCAGTCTGCACTCACAGAATAGCACATAAAACATTCCTTAAGCCAGAGTTAGCCCTTAGTCTGTCTCAGTCACCAGAGGCATAAATGAGAAATGATAGCACACCATCACTATTCCAGGAATGCCTGTAATTAAGGAGAAAAAAAAAAAAAGAGGTAATTACTTAAAAGATAAGCTTAGCTTTGATTATCAAAGTTCATATAACAAGAGCTGTCTACTCAAGACAATGCTAATAGGACGTAGAGTTTCTGCATGTACTGTTCAGCAAGGAAACATCCACCAAAATTTACCCAAGCCATCACTATACTCCCACCCCCAGGCCAGAAAACACGCTGAAGGAATACCGTATTAGCTGTCTCAATCTCATCTTAATCTGCACCTGCTTGGTTTGTGCTCTGAATAGTACTTCAGAGGAGCTGGAGCTTTAAAGTAACGTTAACCCCAAGAAGTCTTCCAAAATATCCTTCTCCCATCCATCCTACATTTCCTATTTGGAGTTTAATAAGGCCATAATGGGAAAACTACTTCCTGCAGCCAAAAGAACAGTTGTAGGTTACCTTCAATTTAACATACTAGTCATTGCTAACATTTAACTGATAAAATGTTTATTTTTTGTGTGTTATGTACCACAGGAATACTATTTTTTTAATTGATCTGATTTAATTCTACTCTACTGAGTCATTCTGTTAATTCTTTAGTTTGAACCACCTGTTTTAGAGCAATAAGCTCAATAAACAAAAATATCTGAATTCATAGGTGAACTCATGTGTTACTCAGCTAGCCTATAGCTAGACCTGGCTGCACTGTGGTCTTAGCATTTATTGTAAAATCTGAGAAGGTGTCCTAGAAATACTGGTTAGAGTGGTGATTTTCAGAACTGACCTGTTGATGTGGCATAGGTAAAACTGTGAACAGTAGGTATTGCAAAAAGATTTGTCTATAACAATTATCTGAAAATGTCTTTTGGAGTACTGAGATTTAAAAGGGCTGTAGACCAGATTCTCTCTGGCGTAGGTGGATATCACAAATACCTCCTCACAACAATGTTAAAGTGGGAAGAATAAGTAGGTGGAAAGAATATCCATCTCTATTGATCTAAACAACACAAAACTTGAATAGCTGCATTTTTCAGCCAGAACTACACCAAAGCTCAAAGATTTGACGAGGCAGAGGGCTGGCTTACTTTGTACTTACTTTGATGGTATTTTTATGTGCTCCATGTGACTGTGTGGTAACTGCTTTTTAAAGGAAAATTACTTCAGTGAAGGTACAAGTATTACTGTGTGTGTATGCGTTCTAACACATCCCTTTTAAAAGGTGGATGTCTTAACTCATGTCAGGATGAGCTAATCTTGTAACCATTAAAGTCAAAAGCAAAACTCTCACTAACTTGTAAAATGAGGTGGTTAAAGAGGATTTCTGAAAGGCTTTAAATGATAAATATGATTCAATTTATATTTTAAGTATAATATTTCCATAAACATATTTGCTAATTACCTAGGGCCTTTGCAAGTGTTTGCCTAATAATCTGTACAAACATTTAAAAGAAGAATATTGAATAATAGGAATAGAAAGCTTTCTTCAAAATGCTAGTTTGTTACAGCTTGAAACCTGGAGCGAAGCTTAAAGTTTGTTTTCTTATGCTGATGCCTCTCAAAAAACTAAGACCTGCAGAAGGCAAGTGGTATTTGGTAAGTTTCCTTGTTAAGTTTGAATTATCCCTTTTAAAAATTAGAATAGATTTTCCAGAAGTTACTTCATCTTTCAGGGCTACAAATGATATTGTTACCTTCAGAAATTTAATATGTGTAAATGGTCTCTCTAGGCAGTTTGGTGATGGACACCTCATATTTCCTCACCAGTTATTGAATGGCTTCAAAGCAATATGAGGTTCACCCTAGTTTTTGACAAACTTGTTGCCCTGGGAAATCCATCTTATTTTTAGCCTCAGCCAGTGCACCCTGGCAATGTGTTCTTTCAGATTTTCTCCTAAAATGAGCAGAATTTCTTTTGCCACATTATGAAAATGGATTCCTGAAACATCTTGCTGCCTTCGAGGTGGTAGACTGTAGATTCTCTAAGTCAGCAGTTGTTTTCATGTCTCTTTTTTTCTCCTAATGTTCTTGATCAACTTGGTTTAGTTACTGATGGGATCTAAATCAGAACAGATTTGAGAAGGCTAGAGCTTTCCTAGCTTTAGGATCCTGAATAGAGAACATCTAAGTGGAGTTCATTGCAGTGGGGATCGTTAACTGTAACTCAGCTGGACGGAACCATTTCACTATTAAATATGTCTGTCCAGTATCAATTTTACCAGATACCAGTAGTTCTCATAAATCTGTACTAATGCTAATTGTAAATACTGTATAGTGTTTACCACAGAGAACAGATGATTAATTTTGCTCATGTGGCTTGTAAGGTCAACTTTTCTATGACATTGTTACAATATTTCTGGTGGACATCGTGGAAATTTTTGCATTTTTGCTTGTATCCTAGTATAGGCATAAGAAATGGGATCTATAGTTGATTAGTTTCTAATTTCTTTTTGCATACAAAACCCATTGCTACCTTAAGACAAGCATTGACTCTTCTGTTATTTCAACAGAGCCCGCACTTTAAATATATAATCACAGTATTTGAGTGCCTTCCTATAGTCCATTGGGTAGTCTGCCTACCCATCTGTCCTGTACTTGCTCTCTCTCATCCTCTGCTGAGGGGGTGAAGATGATCTGCTAGAGTGTTTCATTTGACAGAAAGTTTGGTTGGTTTGTTTGTTTTGCTGTAGATGTCTTGCTATGAGTATGTTAAAGAAGGGGTGACCAAAATTGTTACAGGTTCATCAACGTACTATAGTTTCTGTAGGGAGGATTCCAAGATAACTGTAGCTTCCTTGTGCTAACTTGTTGGTTTGACAGCAATTACATCTTCTTCTCTCCCATATCTTTTCATGAATAAAAAGTCACAGAATGGTAGGGGTTGGAAGGGACCTCTGGAGATCATCTAGTCCAACCCCCCTGCGAAAGCAGGCCTTAAGTCCCTCTTAAGAAACTAAAAATGTAAAGTACTTTCTAATATTTAGCTTTCTATCGAAGACAGAAGAAGCTGAAGACACAAAACATTTCTGATAAATTAAATGTTGAGCATTAAATGTTGTGGAAGAATGGCAAATCGGATGCCTCACCTGGAACGTTTATGTGGTTCAGCACCAGATTGTGCTTAGGTTATTCTCTTTCTTTTTTTTTCGGATAGACTTTCAAACCCTTCAAAAAAGTTAAAACAGGATCAGTACATTCCCACAAAGTTCCTTATTCATTGGATTAGTAAACAGCAAAAAACCCCATCTTTTGAGAGAATTTTCAAATACCCTGAATCACCACTTAGTTTTCCAGCAAGGCAGTTTTATTGTTGGGACTGCAAAAGGCAAAATCCTAGTGTGAAACATAAACAATGGCTTATCATTTTTTGTAGCACAGTATGTCTGTCCTTTTGATTTGTACTAATGCACAGCCTGTAAAGCTACCTCAGGATGGTGTCTGCTGGGTGTACCTCCTGGAGTAGTAAGCCTGTAACGTCTGTAGCAGCGTATGAAACCTCACAGACTTCTCAAAGTAAGTCCGCATTTGTGGAGTTTAACATCATTTCGTTAGGTACTCCCAGATATTTGCAGCCTTGTATTTACATGGTTCAGTATGGATGATGGTGTAAATTGACATGTTGACTAGTATTGACTAGTGACTAAAAACAGTAATGAAGATAACCACTGTCACCTTGTTGGTTGCAAAATGTTAATCCATCCATTTAATACTGGCATCTGACAGAGTCTGAAAGACAGTGGAAATCCATGGCCTCCTCTGCATGAGGAGATCTAGCTGGCAAAGAGTCTGTTGGCATAGTGCAGCTAGCAAGTTCTTTTGGCAGAATGCATTCACATTTGGCTGCTTCTGTTGGCAATGTATTTCTTCATGGCTTCAGATTGTATTGGCAAAATATATGTAGCATGTAAGAGGATCTTGGTAACTGTATCTGTAGTGCTGTGCAGTACTCATCTTGAAGCCAAATGGGCTAACTCTTCATTCTGCACTTGTTAGGGCATCGTTACTGCTGAATCTAGGGACACAGGAAAACAGCTGATTCTCCAGCAGGAAAAATACTGGGTGTTGTTACAGTTTTAAAGCTCATTCAGGAATGTCCTTACCGCTATGTGGATAGGCTGTGTGCCTGGCTAATTCAGGCGTCTGTGCAAATAAGATGGTTCCTTGTCCCTAGAACAGCTGTATCATCGCTTGCTGTGAAGGGTGATGGGGTTTGTGGGCAGTCTGAAGTGTCTATGTGTACAGCCAACTATATTAATATGCCCTTATTTGGCATGCAACTAGGTGAGGCTGCTTTTGAATATTGTAGGATACTGAGTGAGTATCCTTCAAGAACTGAGGGAGCTGTGCATTAAAGCCACAGAAACTGCTTCCTCAAGACTGTATTTGGTGTTCTCCACGCCTTTTCCCATTCCCATCATAGAATCATAAAATTATTTAGGTTGGAAGGGACCTCTGGAAGGTCACCTAGTCTAATCCCTTGGACAAAGCAGATTCAACAGGATCAAGTTTCTCAGGGCCCTGTCTGCTTGAGTCTTGACTACCTTCAAGGACATAGATTTTACAACCTCTCTGGACAACCAGTTTTTGACTGCCCTCACAGTAAACCATTTTTTTCTTACATCTGCTTGGAATTTCCCTTATTCACCTTGTGTCTATTGCCTCTTGTTGTGTGGCTGTGCATTTCTGAGAACAGTCTGGCTTCATCTTCCCTGTATCCTCCAATGAGGTAGTTGTAGACATCAATAAGGTGTCGTCTGAGTCTTCTCTTCTAAAGACTGGACAAACCCAATTCTTCCATCATCTCTATGTACGTCATGTACTTCAGCTCCCAGTCATCTTGGTAGCCTTCCACTGGACTCATTCTGGTACATCAATGTCTGTCTTGTGATGAGGAGCCCAAAACTGCACATGGTACTCAAAGCTATCAGTAAAATAACAAAGCTGTACTGCTAGGTGGAGGGATCCTGTCTGTTGTAAGATGGGCAAAACTTTGTTCTATAAGCGGAGCCAAGGTGCCCAGCATGAGTGAACACCAAAGAATAACTTCGTCTAATGAGAAGTCTGTTTTTTTATAGGTGAAATGGTTCTGATAGTGATGCCACATGTTGTATACTACCTTACTTACGCAACTGTCATGTCCCTTGTGGGCTTGTTCAGGTGGAGAAATGAGGTGTTTGTACTAACTGTTAAAGTCAGAGATATGGTGGTTCCATCTGCCGTATGTACAAATTGTGGGAGCATAAAAGAGAGCATTGTGGTGGTATGCACTAACCAGCCTGATTGGTTTTGTTATCACACATAACAGAAATTGTTTTAGCAATTAATTTGGGGGACTTTCCATCTAATACAAAGTAACATAAACCTGGATTTTCAGAAAATAGACCCTTATCAAGCTTGATTTATAATATGGACAGTGCAAAGTGCTGGCCTTGGCATTTATAGCTGCTTCTGAGTAAGAAGATTCATAGCACACCTTCTGCTCCACCTTCAATGCTGCTATAAAATGGAGCAAGGAAGGTATTGTAGGTCCTCAACTAAAGGGGATTATTTTTTATGCTGTGTTGTGGATTCTGGGTTCCTAGTATTTCGATTCTCTGATCAGGAATGCAGCTTAGTATCCTTTTTTTCCTTTAAAAACTGTATCATGTACTTGTGCAGTTTTCAGTCTTTCAGTTTCTGCTATATGACTCTGCAATGGGAGGGAGTTTGTGTTACCAATTTAGAAAAGGGAGCTTCTCTGATGCATTTATTTCCCATTCACCATGTAGAATATTCTACATGGTAAGGTGTACCCTCCAGATCCATGTCAGTCCACACAGTAGGATCTGATAGTTTAGAAGTCCTAGAATAGCTTTGAATATCCCATGACTCCACTGTCCATGAAGGGCTCATTGTGGAGGGAGCCTGATGGCCCAGTAGTCTGGAAGCGATGGAAGCTGCAACAGCTGTAACATAAGGTCTCTGAAAGGAGTGAATGTATGCTACAGGCTTACTGGGTGGGATTCATCTTACCAAATACAGACAATTCCTCGTCTGGACTTCATTTATTGTCTATGGAGGGAAATAGGCATTTCTAGGGCTTGTTTTTTTCATTTTGCAGCACAATTTATCTCATCCCAATGTCACTGTCTAAAATAAACCAGATGCATCACTTGTTAAATGGCTGCTTTTGCCATTGATTTTAAGGGAGGCCTGGGATGACTCTTTCAGCTCTAAAAGTCTGTGCTGTAGCTGACTAAAGCTGGTTGTAATAGATTGCATTTTATTGTAATGGCAGCAAGCCAAAAGAGAACTTACTTTGCTTGGGGGAACTGATTTAACTTTCCCAGCTTTTTGCCCATGGTGTTCTCAGGGGGAGACTGGAAGTAGAGCAGGAATGCACACAGACTTGTGCTGGCTGGAAGTTATTTTTCCCGGTTAAGAGTTCTTTATTGTCTAATGACTGATGCAGAATAAAGTGTCGAATTCATCCATGCCTAAAGTTTTCAGCGTTTCAACCTGTCTTCCTGAGTTGAGTTTTTTGAGCTTATTAGGTAAGTAGACTTCACACTGTCAGATGCACAGTGGGTATTTTTGGAAAAGATGCTACTGGCTGATCACCTCTTTTCCAGAATTTGAACAGCTACACTGTGCTCTGGTTAGTTTCTGAAGCATTGGATTTTACTTCTTGAAGACATCTTATGTGTTTTTCAGAATGGGATTGTAAGGTGCACATGGGTGCAAGCAAACTCAGTCAACAGTGATCAAGACTACTAAATATGCTTTGGAGACAGCAACAAAGTGAAACAAACCAAAGAACTAGATCACAAGCTTAAATTCATGTCACAAATTTACACTGTGCTCCTCCTTAAAACAGTTTCATTTGTGTGTTTGGGCCAAGTAGTACCCAGTAATGGAGCTTTGTCTTGACTGTCAAGAAAAGGTGGCTTTTCACTTCAGTAACTTCAGAAGGTTTCTGGTTTAGTATTTTGATGTACAGAATGGCGTTTCAATTATAGAGTAGTGGCTATGGAACTTGTCTAGGATTTCAAAGTCCTGTCTTTGTCTGCTCACTGTCTCCTCCACATCATAAGAAATTCTGCTTAGCCTTTGGGCTACTGTTAGCTACCGTGAAGTGGGTCTCATTTGCACACAGTACAAAAACAAATGATAAACTAATATTATGTCCAAACCAGAATTGTTTTGTGGCCTTCAGTTGTGAAGATAAAGCCTTTGATAAAATTTGTCCAGCACCCAGAAAAGTGGATCCATGTTTTTAGTTGGACTCATGTTGTCTGTAAGGTGGTTGTATGTATAGTCTTTGCTTGTGTCTATACCTGAGCAAGCCTTCAGCTCTTTAGATGAAGTACCAAGGGTAGGGTAACTTTGATACTTTTTCAGTTACCTCACTAGTCAATTCTCCAGTGGATTCAAAGAGCATCACTGAGTACTCCTGCAGAAGATGTGTGGCTCAGGTAGAGACTTGGTGTCACAAAGCTTAGGAGAGGAAGGGATGTCTTCCAGTTGCTGATGGAAAGGTATGAGGCTCTCTGGTACTCAGCAGGATATTGCATACTCGAAGTCTTAAAGTCCTCAGCAGGTTTGTTACAATTGCAGAACAGACATTGTAAGACTCCTCTGTCAAAAATAATTCATTTACTGTGGAATTCATTTTTGTGGTTTCAGTTGGCTATGTAATGTATGAAAGACATCATTCTACCTACACATTTCCGTTGCAGTGACTGGATAGACTCGGGGAAGAAGCCCACTGTTGGATGGTAGTAGAGGCACAGAAGTTCCCGGCAGGAAGAAGATGCAGTGATGACAATTGCAACAATGTGCATTATGCCAAATCTCAGACTGTTATGTGTATTTCTAAAGCCTTGGTTCCTGGAATTAGATATTAAATCCCATATTTAAGATGGAAAGTTTCAAGTACTTGTAATTGCAGAAAGTGCAAACCTGAAAGATCGAACCAGAAGGCAACAAAGCCATAAATATATTTTAGAAACCTCTAAACTTATCTGGCAGTCTTGGAACTTTGGGGTAAGTTCGTTGTTTGGGAATGTTAATCTTAACAGTATCACTATCTTCTGTCCTGCTTCCTTTCCTTTCCACTGCCATTGAAGACTTCAAATGACAAAATAACTTAAAAGCACCCAGTATTTATTGTGAAATTATGCAGCTTGGTCATCTGGTGTTAGATCACTTCAACAGTTTCAGTGAGGGAGTTGAACATAGCCACTTCATTCATGACTGAGCCTTATTACAGCTGATTTTTAGGGGCTTTGAAGCTATTCCAGTTCCAAGCAGAAGTCAGTGGGAATTAGGGCTATGGCAATAGGAGCAAGTTTGAAACCTTAATGACCAAATAAGGCCTTTTCTTCCCCAATACCCTACTGAGTTACTGTGGCAATACAGGGGAGTCTCTACAAGCAGATTGTATAACAGACTTTCAAGGACTTTGTTATGTGCTTTTTGGAAACAGTATCTGAGTATGAGCTCCTAGATTTGAGCTCCCTTGTATGGAAAGTTTACATCTAGTTTCTAGACCTAAACATTCGAATTTTATGTTTAGACATTAAATAGCATGTTTTCACTATATAGGACTTGCCCGAGAGTTTGTCATACCCTTGAGAACCAAGTAACCAGCTCAAAGTCTCACTAGTATTTAGGATACTGGGTTTGCTACATACTTGTTTGAACTCCTCTATTTCTGCCTGATAAAGGAACTTGAAATACTTCCGCTTGCTCTTCCTGCGTTCCTCCATCAACAGAATAGCATTGGATATACACATGAAAATGTATTTTCAACTTATTTCTGTGAAGAAGGGACTAATTCGAAAGGACATTTCATGACAGTACTGAGGAAAGAGTGTGATTTCTTCGAATCTTAAAGCTTGGAAGATTCAGATTTGTATGTGCTAGATTTAGCCAACCTACTGTTAAATCAAAACATTATATAACATGACTTTCTGATCTTTTCCTATCTGTTCTCTTTTACTTGCTTTTCCTTCTGAATTCTGTTTGTGAACTTCCTGTTGAAATAGTTCTTTTTTAATCAGTCCTTTAAAAATGTTTTCAGTTTTACTTTTCCATGGTTCCTTTTTCAAATATGAGGTGTTAGTATTTCAGCTGTAGAGTCTGATGACAGTGTCAGTGGTTGTCACTTTCTGAGTCAGTGACAGACTTGACAAAAAAAATGAGGAAGCAAAAGAGCCTCAAAAGTTGCATTTTTTAATTGACTCTGTATTCACAAGTTTGTTGTCTTTGTTTTCTTCTTCAGTCCCCAGATTGAGGTGAATAACTAACCACTGTACATTGATGTTAACTGTATCAGAAGATTCTGTTTGGAAATAAGAAATTTGGAGGACTGTATAACAGCAGCAGTATAACAGACCGTCTTGTATTTATTTGAACCTAGTGGTCAGCTATTGCTTAATGCCACCACTTTCTGATGCTGAAGGTCTGATGTCATCTTCCAGGTGACTTATGCAATCAGCAGTGCAGATACATGAGGGGAGCTGTAATTGGCAGTCAACAGAAAAGATTAGTTAGTGGAACTTTTAGAGAAATAACTCTTCTATGTACTGCTTCGTTTTCGTAGCCCTTAAAGTGAGTGGATAAGATAGTAAACATCCATCACTAATACTATTGCCACCCTTGCTTCTGCTAACTTTTGAGTTGCTGTTGTTTTTCAGATTGAGGAAATGGGAGGGTGAATTTGGGAAGCGAACTTGACACGAAGTTGACAGGAAGTTGACACTGTGCTGATAAAGGAAAGTAAGGTATGCTGGGCTGTCGATGCTGCTTCTGAAATATGTAGAGACTGAAGCTTAGAAATTATCTGTTTCTGTACCCATTCACTGTAGTTCATGCCAGGCAGTTTGTATCAGCGGGTGGAAGCCATTTTTAGCAGGAAATGAAGGAAGGCACCTGGCTTCACTGTGTACCTGTTCTCTCATGACATTACCTTTCTTTAATTCTGGCAACCACAAGAAAGTACCATATCTTACTACAAAGATATTTACATAGCAATCACATTATGACTCCATCTTACATAGAAATACTTAAATTAGCCTTAAGTTAATTAATATCAGTCAAATACTGCTATCAGTATAGATTCAGCAGCAAAGAATTCAGCACAGATTAACTTTCTGAATTTGCTTTTCAGTCAGGCCTTGCAGTCTATGCCAAGTTCTGTAGCTTCAGTGCTACGCTGCTTGCAGTCTACATGTTTAAGTATACCTTCATATGATACAGTAATGCCTTGCTGGAAATGTAGGCATGCCCTATTAGACTATATAGCACCAAGCAGAATGGGCTTCTCTTGTGGTTACAGTCTTTTACTGTAACTTTGAGATACTTAATATAGCTGACATATTTTGTGATTATTTGTGTCTGGAATTTTATGGAAGGAAGTCCAAGTTTCAATGGCATAAAACTAGATGAAGACTGAAATTAAGTTTTGAACGTATCAGCAAATCAAGACCACTAACATTAGTGATTAGAAACAGCAGGTTGGGATGAAGTTTTGAGGTATGTGTATAGAACCGGTCACTGCTGCAAAATAAATAAGCTATTAACTATAAGACTGTGGCACTCATTGAATTTCTTGCCATTAGCAATGTACTTTCTAAAAAGATACGGCTATAATATTTGTTGCCTTGGAATAGTGAAAATACTTGTGTTCAGGAAGGAAGCACTACATGGACAGTATTGAAAAACTATCAGCCAAAAGCTTAATAGCTGCTGAAGGCACACGTCTAATAGTCTAAACTAACTGGCTAGAATGACCTTATGAAATTGGAAAGTCTCTTGCTGACTTCCACACTTAACCCTGTTTTCTGAACTGAGTGCTATGAGATAACTGAGGAATTTTTGAGAATACCCCCAAGCGCTGTTGAGGCTTTCACACCAAACAGTTACAGATACAATGAACTAGAAATATCCATGTGTCATGATAAAGCATAAGATGCAAAAGCTATCGTGTGCCATGAGTTTATGAGCCAGAACATATATAAGTTGCTGTTGCAAAGGAAACTAGTTGCAGCTTAGCAGTATTAGAACTGTTTTTCTTAGATGTGGTAATAATGCACTCATTTTCACAGCCTTACTTGGATCCATGAGTTACTCAAATCTAAGAGTTAATGAGATTAGTCACAGCAACATTTGCTTAGAAAATATTTTCTAAAAGATGTTTAAGGGAAAAGACCCTGGATCATCTGTGCTCTAAACATAAAGGCTTAGGATGAGATACTTCTCATATAATTTTAGCCATTTAGAGGATAGAAGTTAGTGCTCCCTTTATAGCAAATAGTGTAAAGTACGTGGGCTGAATTGCCCTCCAGAGGTGCCATTCCTCTTAGACGCCTTTTTTAGGATAGGAGGAATTATCCCATTGAAGTCTCAGAACTTCTTCCCTTAGTACAGAGTGCCTATACAGCTGGTGAGAATGGACACCTGACTTCCACCTGCCTAGGCAGATTCATCAGGACAGATGGATCTCACCCGTAGTAGTTAAAGTAGTACTTTTTTTACAGTAAGAAATCCTAAGTAGTAGCCATTGTATGAATTTCAGTCCTCTCAAAAAAGGGAGAGATCCTATTTCTTAGGGCAAGATTTTACAATTTGTTCAAATATAGGTGTTCTGAATATATCTACAGGAAATAAGCAGTGGGAAATGTAAGCCTTTACATTAGGCATACCATGTGGAATATAGATGAGGAGGGGTCCAGTTTTCCATTCCCTGTAAGTTTAATCCAATTTAAAGGCTGCTCTGTATTCTGTCAGTTAAAGCAGTTCCCTAGGGACTTTTTCCAAAGGGAATCTGCCAGATTATTGGAAAAATTTATACTTTGACTTCTACCCACTTTTGATCCCAATTTAATAATATATTCCCATTTGTTAGCCTGCCACCACTTAGGGGCTTCCATATAGATGGGAGGAATGATGACCACTGTCTGTTTTATTAGTTTCACTGAGTAACACAAAACCAAACATATGAAGTTAAGTTTTGGTCTCACCGAATGCAGTAGCAAAACTGCCATGGATTTTAGCGGTATTAAGATTTCTCCTCTGGTATGTTTACAGCCACTCTGAACTTTCTTTTCTCTGCACTTCTGCACTGCTGTGTTGGGTTTTTTTGGAGAATAAGAGGAAGTGGCTACCCCTTTGTTTAAGTCAATAAATCTGAATAGGGTTTTGTTGTGACTACAGTTAAAGCACTGCTTGAGGTTGCTGCTATAATATGTAATAATATGGTCTAACAAAGTACCAGCCTACAGTTATTTACTGTACTGTGTTTCACACATGTAACAGGAGTCTAGAGACAACAGACAGTTGTTCTGACAGGTGATTTGACATCAAACTATTCAAACTGTCATTCTGGCCTTACCAGACCACAGAACTCATTGAGCAGATACTGTTTGCCTTGCCATTAATTTACTAAGACTGTGAACACTGTTGGAAACTGCTGAAGTTTGGAGGACCATTGTCAACTTCAGTCATGCTTCTGTCAGAGTATTTTATTTGCCACTGTAACTGACTGGTGGTGGCTTTACTGGGGGAGTTAAAAGATCTGTAAATCCAACTCCCTTTCCCTGCCATTAGCACCACCCAGTGTGATATGCGCTCCTCATCGCATGACGGGACACTATCATGTAGCTGTATGAAGTATATCAATACTTGAAGCATGTGTAGCCAGTGCTGGTTATGTTTGAAAACTAAAATGACTGATTGAGATGTTGGGGTTGAAGTGTATGGGCAAAGGTGAGGGGAGAAGGGCAAATAACCCCAGTTGTTAAGTTGTTTAGGCATTTAATAGTGGTTTCAATATAAATGGGAAAAGGTGAAGAATTAATTATACAAAATGAAGCTTCGTGTTTGGAAGCTGTGCTCTGCAGGCAGAGCTCTGTTGACTTAACCAGATGAAATTCCTGCAGAAAACCTTCTCCTTTGCCAGTCGAGTAAGTCTAATAGCCTTTCAGGCTAAACCAAACTTTTAAGGATTTGTAACAACAACTTGCTGTGGTACTACAGAGACAACAACATGTCCATAAATTGAAACTAGTCATCTGACAGTGCCCGTTTGACCTACTTTCTACTTGCACTCTGTAAGGAACCACAAGAAGCAAATTTGGGGATGAAAGAAGAAGGGGCAGTCAGAGGGGCAGACAAGAGAGGCAGAATGTTAAGCAGCTTACACATGCATTGTATCTCATCATTTATAACCAAAAGAAAATGAGTGAGGGGAAATGAGGAAAGAATACTAGTATCTGATGAAATATAAGCCCAGAAGAGTGATTCCTTTCTCTTGGCTATCACCAGTGGCTGATGTGGGGGTGGCTCTCTCTGAAGAGTCATTGTAAGGATCTCACTGCTTTTTATCTTCCTAAGGTGGATGGAAAAAATATTCTCCGTTCTGAGAAAAGCTTCTTTCTCAGGTGTTCATGTTCCCCTTACCAAATGTTGCTGTCCCCAAAACCAGGATGGCAGAATGTGTGTCAGCATGCCGGTCATCCCAGTCAACAGTCTGGTTCACAAGGTGGGTTTTGTTTATCTACCAGATGGTGAGGTGGAGCAGCTAAAGCATACTTTGCCATACTGCTCTATGCTGCTGAGCGTTGCTCTTTTGGCCTCAGTGATTCTGTAGCTGAAGCTTGAGCCTATGTAGTGTGAGCTACTCAGCCACATTCTACAGCTAGCAGCCATAACAAAATCGTATTGGATGTTGATTTGGAACATTTGGGATATAAAACGTGCTGATCAGTGGATTCTTGAAATCCCTGCTCTTTCTTACTAAGGCAGAATATCTGTTTTACCCAGAAGCTGAAAGCTAAAAGAAGGCACTGGATGCTTTCTTTTTCTATTGAATTGAAAACTCAAGCCACTTTTTTCTTAATAATGATGCTTTTCTTCTGTGCTTTGCAATTACTTATGGTAAATATCCATGGCTACTTGTTAACCTGCTGCAAAAACTATTAAAAGTCTTACTGAGGCTAGGAAGTTTACTATTAATACTAAAGCAGCCTGGTTTGCAGCTCTGCCAACACAATGCACATCCTGATCTGCCCTGGCTTTTGACATTCAGGAAAATGATTAACTTGTAAACTTGTATGGTTTTCCTCATGAATGAATTCTGCAAGAGATACATGTGTAAGTACAGCTTCCATGCGTAGACAAGGCAAACGTTCAAAAGCACCATTATGTTCTCCAAAATGTTTAGAGGTCAGGTAAATAAAGCTATGAAAAACGTAGATTCCAACAGACCTATGCGTGAAGGGAGCCCTTGAAGTCAGTCAGAGCTGTGCGCTTGGATCTGTTGCAGTACATAGCACTCAGTTATGAAATAATTGTGCAATAAGACACAGTGACCATGTGAGCACAGTAATTAATACACTCAGCAGTGTTTATTTGATGACTGACCTCTTGCCAGAGCTAAAAGTGAGAGCTGTGGCAGTCAGCTAAGGAGCGGAAGTTCAAGAGCAGGGAGCAGGAATAGCTCATGTTCTCTCTGGATTTCCAAAGGAGAAAAGGTGTTTGCAGACCGGGAGGACTAGAGTGCCACTTGGCTTCCCTTCCCCTGAGGGTTGCTGTGTGCTGCCCTGTCTCTACCATCGTTTCCTCTTCCTTCCTCACCTACCCAATTGACACACTAACTTTGTCGGGGAACATGGAGGCACTGCAATTCTCAGCAGCTGTTCCTAAAGTAATATAAAGCATGGTTTATTGTAAGTCAAGTTTTAACGGACCACATTTTTCTTTAAAAGATTCTCTTGCTTTGCTATTTGCATTGCTATTGCATATTAACTATATGAGGGATGATAACTACAGCTTTGCTAGCTTTTGCAACTTTGTCCGTGAAGTATGTGATAATATGGCAGCTTTCATGAAATCTTTAAAAATGTGAACTTGAGCCTAGGCTATAGAAAGCCTAAAGAGGGAAGAAAGGGCAGTAGGACAGGGCAAGCTGGGAGAGATGGAGACTTCCACCTTCTAGAACATCTAACAGCTGAGATAATCTGAGGCCATTAGCATTTAATGTTTTTATAGGGCCTTTCTAAAATTAGTTGTTGCTTTTATTCTGGCCCACAACTGACGTACTATAAACAGGACTGATGGGCTAATTAGCAGTCTCCAAGGCCAAAGAATGTCTGGATGGGGGGTCAAACTCTTTCTCTAGTGACTAGAGGTTCTTCAAGGGTGGCAGCATGGCATGGTTGAAACATTTGAGAAGAAGAGGTAATGCCATATTCTATACTGTAGCTTTTCTATATAGGTCAATATAAGCTGTTTTTGTTAGGTGGCATCTCTTTGTTTGTTTGTTTTTCCCCGTTCACGTTAGGCTGATGTGAAACATAAAGTTTTACCTACTAGTTGCACTTTTTTAAGTTGCTAATGCTACCTTATACAGCTAATGGTAATACTAGCACTTTTTCTTCTGCAGTGAGAAAGAAGGCAGAGCCAGGCAGAGAAGGAAGAGGTTGATTCTACTTCTTTTGCATCTCTAGCAGTTAAATATCTTTGCACAGCAGATACTTTACATCCTTTTTCATAACATTAACTCTGCACTGTACACATTGAATCTCTCTCATAAGTGACTGGGGGAATGTCTCCAAGGCTGTCCTATTGACGCTTTAGTTAACAAACTGTGAAGGTCTGATCCTGCCTCTGCACTTTTCCTAGCTGGAACCATGGCAATTTATATCCACATTTTGCTGGTTTATATGATGAACAAAGTGGAAGAAACAGATGCATTAGATTTGTAGCAATCTTTTGGCCCTGGACTTGTACCAGAAACACTGACTTTTTTCATTTGTATTCATACTGTTATGCCTTGAGTTCTTCCTAGTGCCTTGATTCAATCCAGTAAGCTCTTACTGGCATATTGTTGATTTCTGAGCTAGCAGTATCACACTGGCCTGCTGAGTTTTATTAGCAAAAATGGAACACTGACAGATCAGGACCCTCCTTCTCTGTCCCAAACAGAAAGCAGGTCCCTTCTTATTAATGTATGAAAAATATTCTTTAAAAATATAAAAAAAACCCCAAAGACACCAAGGACCTAGCTTTTGTCAGAAACGACCTGAAAAACAATGGAAAAGAGGAAGTCCCCTCCCATGCTAAAAGCATAGGGTCAGTCACTCACAGGCAACCTCTGTGGTGGTAATGGGAAGGCTTTATAGGCAGGAGTGGAAGTAGTGGGCGTGAGTCTATGAGATTTCTGGGCATTGGTCTTTCCATTAAGTGGTGATGTGTGAGAAACACTTGGCAAAATCCCAACAGGTAGAGCTCATAGCCTCTTTTCACTTATCCTTTTTCTCCTTTCTTACATAGGATCGAATGAGGAAGATCCAATCTCTGATTCTGCCCTGCTTTTCCCTTGGTGAGAGGAAAGCAACCAACAGTAGCTAACTAAAGGAACAGTGTTCTGTTATTCTTTTTAATCCACGCTTGTGGATTAGTCTAACTCAAACCACAAAAGAAAACAAAGATATACTGCCTGATAAAAAATGACCAATATTGACTTCTATACATACCGTATCTATACAGATATTTCCCTGTGTTTGCTGATTCATAAAAATGCTACTCTATAGCAGAGATCTCAAACAATACCCCAAATGTGTTAACCAAGCTAGCAGTAGCTTGCCAGGTAAACCTGCTGAAGTCTCGTGCTAATCAGCAGGGGCTGGCTGCTAACGTGTCATTTGCACTGTTCCTTAGCAAAGGTACCGAAGGTCATCGTTTTGTGCAAACCTTAGGGTTGGCAGACAGACAAAATAATACTAAAAGCTGGCCTTAGCAAACTAAGATGGATCTCCAAAAAGGCCTTTTTGTAAGGCCCATCTAATGTCTATGGACTCTCTGTCATCAGTGGGATATTCAGGATTAACATTTTCATGAGGGTCTGGAAGAAAATTGTCTACAATGGACACTCTTTTTTTAAAGCATATCTTTGGGCCCACAGGGAACCCAGCTGTTTATACTAGTGTCCAGAAACTGCTGCCAAGGTTTTGTTGGTCTAATCTAAGAAAAAGGAGCATTAGGTCAAACGCTTGTGTTGCAGCACTGTAGCAAAAATATTTATGAAGGTGTTATGTAGGAGGTGTAATCCATAGTTGCTGTTTTTTAAAAACAGGATTTAAAATAATTCAAAACTTTTTTATGAATATTGTAAGAATATATAGGCATATGATGAGGTTTAACTTCAGAATCTATTATTTTATGATGATCTTGATTCAGAAATTGTTTCTCAGCCACAGGGGATACTGGCTGACTGTAGTACAACCTAATGAAATAGGCTGTCCCTTCAAACTTGACTCCTGTTGCAGCAGATGCAGTCATGTGCATCTTGACAGTGAGTTGAGTGGCTGAATCTGCATGAGTTGAAATGATGTGCTATATAAATTCTTTTACACTTAAACACTCTTTCACCCTATAAATTCTATACTGGCTTTTATGTCAAAAAATTAAGCCATATGATGATTTAACCCTCTACTCTATTAGTAGATACTAAAGCAGGCTTAGAGCATAGATACTTCACAACTAGCAGTGTTATGATTAAACTGGCTACCTGCGATGTTGGTGGCTGGGGAAGGAGCAGCAAAAAGCCTGCCAGTAAATAAACTTTATTAACAGAAATCTTATTACAAATGTCAACATATAAAAGCAAATGTGACATTAAAATGTAAGTGTTAATTCACAAGGATTTATTAAAACTTTCTATAGGTCAAACAGTATCAAATTTTGAGGAACAGCAACAAGAAAAACTCTGTTTAGCTGTCATTTCCAACTATTTAATACATGTTTCTGAAACAAAATGAGTTCCATGGTTGCTGCACAGGCTGACTTTGGTGCATGAATAGCATGTGCAAGCACCTGCACTATGCAGAATTGTCTCCGTGGATCATGATGAGCTTTACTGGTCTCTTCTGAATGTGCAGCACTCCCAGTGACATCCCTGGCAGTTCCACATGTGCAGGAGAAGGATGGACTGGTTGGGCAGAGGACTAATATGAGATGTAGGAGACCTACTGCAAGTTTCCTTTGATTCCGAGTCGGTCCTTTAGCCACTGAACCTTCACTGATTGGTGTCAGTGTGGGTTATGTCACTGATTTAAGCAGAGTGGGAAGTCTCCATGTTTGTGCCTATGCTGTGCCTGAGCGGGCTGGACTACTGAGAAACCTAACGCTGGTTTGATCCCTCACCCATTTCTGTGAAGCCATGTTGTTACCTACTAGATAGATACCTTTTGCTAAGTGTGTGTGGGTCTCCTAGGCTGCCTAAACCTCCCATCATCTGCTTTTGCAATGTATGATGTCTGAACTCTCTTAAGAAGCACTTAGCAGCTGTCTTGCAAGACAGGCAGATGGGATAAATGTTGATGGCCAGATAAGTGCAGCATGGTCACCCTGCCCATATGGTCTGCACATGTGTACACTTGGACTCATGTTAAGGGGAATGTAGGTCTGAGTTTTCTTTCCTCAGTCTTCCCTATATCTTCCTCATGTATGTGACTGAATTTGAAAGTTAAACCGAAACACAGTTTTGAGCTCAAAAGACTGTGTAGGTGTAATGTCTGTACTTCAATTACTCATCTCCAAAAATGGATGAAATAGGACATTGCTGCTATTTCACTCTTAGTGATGGTACCACTGCATATTAAAATGAAAGCCTGAAGTACTTGAGTACTACAGTGACTGGGGTCATAAAAGTATCATACATGATTGTATTGTAGTTATGCTTCTTGTTTCTATAGCAACATTTAGCCAAGAATCTCGAGGCTCTTTACAAGTATTCATGAATTAAACCTATGAGCTAAGGGATGGTGATTATTCTTGTTTACAAATAAGGAAATGCAGAGATTAAACTACTTGATGAAGGTCACACAACAAATCTGATTCCCAGCCAAGAATAAAAGCTGACTCTGGTCTGTGCTTCAGTCACTACACTGATATTCTCTGTTAGAAGGGCTGCGCAGAGCTGAGAGGAAAGCCTTGTACAAAGTCTACAGATTTGTTCATTCAAAAGGTACATTTCAGCTCAGATTGCCTCACTGAAGTGACCTTATATTTTTATCTTTTTGTCTATCTAAACTTTGCCCTTGTGAAAACATCATTATATCCAGTCAAAGCAGGAGTAACATGATTTTGACAAGAGTTCTGCAAATCTCTGACAAAGCAAAACTGAAGCCTATGCTAAAAAAGTATGACTATCTTTGCATGTATGATTGCTAATCCTTCAATGGCAATTAGATAAACAGATCCAGTACATGCCTGGTTCATTTCAGTGGCTACATAAACCAAAGAAAACAAACATATTTATACGAAGAACAACTGTGAATTTTCTCTGGAGTTACAACAGAGATATTGCATTATATGATGAATAAATGGGGTTTGTTGATAGACAACAACAAAAAAAAGCCGACTCTCCCGTGTTTCTTTTTAAACCACAGGAAGGGAAAAACTGTAAACTCTTAAACTTTTTTGGTATCCAGCCTCTGCTCCTCCCTCCGTACATTGTGCTTGCCAGTGCCAGAATATTGTAAACGAAGGTATTAGAGGAGAACAACAGCCACAGCTTTTTAACTCCATCATGCCACGGGATACTGTTTGTAGAATGAAAGAGTGGAAAATAGCAAGTATGCTCTTAGGGATGTTCTTTTCTAGTCCGGGCTAAATAGTATAAAATGCTTTCTTGCTTCCTGATCTGTTAGGCATATAGATGTCTGACCGAAGGCATGCTTCTTTTCTTTTTTCTAGATACCATGCCTTACAGTTATTCTGTGGATGTTGGTCTGCTTGTAAGCTATATCCTTGCAGTCACGCTCTTTTTTTGTCTGGGTGGCTGCAACTGAGAGTTTTACACTGCTTGGAGGAATGGTTTGTTGCTGTTTTCTCAAGATCACTGGCTACTTACGGCTGTATTACAGTTCTACTGAAGAGCAAGTCAGCTGGATGAATGGCAGTAATTTAGTGAGGAAAAGTCTTGTGAGAGCCGAGGATCATGTTTAGCAACGTTTGCAAGTCTGGCTGAAAAGTTCACAGAAGTGCTAAGCAGAAAGGAGGCTTATTGGACTGGTCTTATTGCTTAAAGGGGGCGAAGCAGGGATGGGATAAGGACAGGAATGGGGAGAATCAGCACTGCCCCCCTGAAACATAAAGCAGTCATGGAAGCATATAGCCATATATATCCTAGTTTGAATCAATATCCGATAGTTTTCTCAGCTTCTCAGAAATCCCACATGCATGAGCATTAAAATCAGTAAAACACTGAAAGGATAAAGTGTGTCACATAAGGTCTGATAATCAATCTGCATTTTGATCACTGTATTGAGTGACAGCTGCACCTCAGCTGCCACTGTGCCCTCTGAGCTGGGCAGTCAGAGATGGGGATGACTGGGGATCTTCCTTAGTCTCAGTGTGCAGTGCTACTTCTCAAATTTTCAGTTTATTTCTCAAACTTCTTACTAGCCTTTTTCTGAAATTTTTGTAAGAGTCAGACTTGCTTGAGAATTTGTATGTAGCCAAACCACTCAGTGTTACTAGTCCTCAGCTTGCATTACAAAGGATCACTTGAATGTACAGTTTGTCTGTTAGATAAGTACTGGGCCAGACTTGTCAGCTGATTTAGACTAACAGTGGATCTGAGTATACTTATGTTTTACAGGTCAGAGAAAATCAAATGGGAGAAATGTAGCAATAGAACCTAGATGAAACTTTGACTCTCTACTTGCCAATCTCAGGCTCAGGCCATTAGTTCTTTTCAAAAACTAGATCCACATTAATCTCATATAGATCTTTACAGTTGTGGCAATAAACATTTAAGTGGGAATACTTCAAAGAAATGAAATTACTGTCTTTGCATTAAGAAGTTCTAGTGATCTTTTAGTGCATTGAGATTTTTGAGAGCAGATGGCTTCTTCTGTATATATCTAGTTTTGCTCTGCTTTCACAGATTGGAGATGAAGCAGCCCACTGTAATGAGATCTGTAGGGAAGCCCACCTTTTAGGTCTTTTGCCTGCTGTCCTGCTGCTTATGGAGGAAGCAAATTCTGGTTGCCACTGCATCAGCATGTTGCAGCTTGGTGGAAGATGGGCAGCTTAGGAAGTGCTGAGTGGAGGCACTTGGTTCTGCTAAACCCACTGGGTCCATGATCCTCAGGATGTTTGGTTTCACTCCCTGGGAAATGCAAGTGCCCAGTGTTTCCTAGACTAACCTGAAATTTCTCCTAACATTGGCCAAGATTTATCCATGAGGTGAAATGCACCAAAGAAACTCTTTGTTGCATTTGGAAACAGATGAATAAATGTCACAGACAGGACTCTAATAGTTAACTACATATCTGTGTAAAGTTACGATTTTCTTTGTCTAGCCAGCCCACAGGGTTGGTAAATCCAGTGGAGAGAAAGGTTTCGCACAGTGTACAGCTGGGGTCCTGATGACTGGTCTTTGAGGCATTTTCCTAAATGTCAGTTGAGTGGCCACCCAAACTCAACTGTACTTTGGCTGACGCTCTTCTGAACTCTTGTAGTCACAGAAGATCCTAGTCAGGTAAATGCACCCCTTGCGTATAACTTTCTGATAGTTGAAAGTGCTTTTCTGAAATGCATCCCTGAAGCTAAGTAGCTCTTAAACAAGTATAGGAGCCAGTGTATTGATAAATTAGGTCCTTTCTTGCTGTTCAGATTTGCCTTATTCTCGAATGATTTGTGAGATAAACGCTGAATTGTCATAGCAGCTTTAGTGCAAATCTTTTATATCTGTAGAGAGTAGTTATGAAACTTTATTAGTGATAATAAGGAATGCAAGCTTATCTCTGGTTTATGTAGAGACTAAACCTGATAAGTAAGAAGATGAACATGAGAACGGTGGTGTTTGTGGAATATACAGCTGCCCATCATACACAATGTTATTTTTCCTGTTCTGGTAGAGCAGAGAATGCAGTAGACTAACAGAACCTTGATAAAATGCACCCGATTCTCATTTTTCATGCCTGGTAACACCTCCACACATGGTCTTATTTAAATGAAGCTAATAGACATGTCTGAAGCAAAATACTGCTCGGACAGCATGTGACCTTAAGAGAGAAACTAACTGAAGAAATTCTACACTCCGGCTGTCACTCACTCAGTTGTTGACACAACTGTTTGGGGATTGTGAACTGGATCAGGGAATCAGATAAGGTTAAAAATAATGCAAACAAAAAGGGGGCAGGAGAAGGTACTAGCTTACTTCTGTGGAAGGGAGGAGGTTTTGCACTTCTTCCCTGAGCTGAGCTGTGCTTTGCACTGGGTCTCTCCCGCTCCTGGACAATGGCTTCAATATTTGTCAGACCCTTCTGTGAGCTGATTTAGCTCACTAGATAGATAGAGCAGCAGAAAACTATCCAACCCTGTTTTTTACTCTGCCCTTTTAGTACATTAAAGTAGCTCAAAGCAGGGTCTGGTGAGTACCAGAGCTAGTAGGAGATAAATGGCAGAAGCATGACCTTCTGCTCATAGTATCAGGGAGCTATTAGTTTAGCTTAGTGCACCTCTGGAAAACCTGTGCAAATAATTGTGTCATTGCATGTGGGGTAGCAGAGAGCTCCAGTGCTGAGCAAAACAAGTGACTGGCAGAGAGGACAGAGACAAATTCCATTGCCAGAATCCCCTGTATCATGAAACTGAGGTGTCAGCACGAGACAGGAGGGCAACCCTTGTCTTTCTGTATCAGAGTGTAAAAATCAGGAGATAAAGGGTTTGAAGGAGACTTAGTGCTTAGAAGCTGAAGTGCTGTATTTGGAACCAGGTGTAGGACTTTGAAAGAAATGTAGAGCTGAGTATGAAATAACAAATGGAGATTGTTTTTAAAGAAAAATCTCCATTTACTTTACAATCAGTGGAAAGATAAAATTTAGATTTGCTTATAGAGTGATTCTCTGTCTTATCATTGCCTAGAAAATAAGTCATTTCTGATTTCAATAGCAAATTCCAGATAACATCACAGACTGGTGGCCAGACAGCCCTTGCTGGATTTTGACTACGCACATTCTGCATGTAGATCTTATCCTTCTAGCTCTGATGATCTGTCTTCGCCCCTTAGGGACCATCACCAATGGACCAGCTGATGATGATTTAAATTCATAGTACTTCAGCAAACTTAATTTCTTTCCCATTACAGTGATGGCTGTTTAATTAGGGGAAGCGAACTACCCACAGTACACTGAACTGAATTAGGAGTGTGCAGATGTAACTAGGACTTTTTCAGTCCTGGCGACATAGCAGATTGTCAGTAAGTTGAAAGCATTAAACTCTGAGGTTAACAAACACCAGTTTAAACTAATAACTAAAATGCCACGGCTAGCTTATGTCTGCTCAGTGCTGCTCAAAGTGAACATGTAGCTTTAATCTGGTTCTCAAGGACAGAATCTAAATAAGCTCACTACCACCTCTGACATTACCACAGCCCATTTGTGATCAGTGTTTGTATTGGTGATTTCGTGAAGAAGCTGAAGATTGGATGTGTCCACAGGAGACTTTAAACTTAGTTTGTGGATAGAGGATGTCATTCCTCAGTTAGCTATGTTTACCGTAATAGTAATTTCTGATTATTTGTAATGCACATTAAAGACAAACGCTGAAATGTGACCAGCCACGGTTTGCATAAAAGCACACTGATATACAGAAATTCACCATGAGGACATGATTTGACGAGACAGGGATGTTTATGGAAACACAGCTTTATGGGAGTGCCCAGCCTTCCTGCTGGTGCTGAAAACCCTGCCAGAGTGAAGGTATTACTCCTAGCGCAGATCAGCTCTTTGATCTGCTGCCCAGCGTAACCCCACAAAAGAGTTTCACTGGCACAGCAGAAGAGGGGCAGGAGGTAACAGCTGTGTTTGCTCAGTTATGCCACTGAAGCTCTTTTGTCATTAGTCTACAGACAGAGAACTGGAAAAGTAACTTCTTTATCCACCTTCAGCTCTCATCTAAATGTGGAACCACTTGTTCTTGTGCTGCCGTTCACTCTTTTTTTCAGTTGTGCTGCTGGAGTCTGTGTGAGGCTGATTGTAAATTGATCGGTGAAATGATTCAGGTTGAAAAGCCATTCCCATTCCTTATTTTAAGTTCTGACAGTTCGATTGATATCGTATTAAACAACAGTCCTACATAGGTAGTTGCACAGCACAACTAAGAGGAAAAAAACAGTTGGCCAAGGATGAAGGACATCAGAAAACTCTTTTATTGGTTTGGTTGTGGGTGAAAATGTCAATAGAACTCCCCTTTAAATGAAAGGTATAGTTCAAAACTGACTTAATTTATTAAAACAGTACAGTTTTGTGGGAAGGGCAATCTTGCATTTTACATCTTCCTCTGTGAGGCAGGTTTGAATCACTGATATTCGTGGAGAGGCTTGTACCAGTTTGCCTATGTGGGTTTGAAACCGGCGCTCTCATCATACTGATTGTTGAAATTCTTTTCACCTTGCTTAGTTAAAAGCATTGGTCATCTTGCTCCTAATTACCCTTTTATAGCCCTGAAGAGAATGCTGCTTTATGATTACCTTGTTGTTGATCAGGTTCTCTTTTCTTTTGAATTGATAGGACTCTGATAGGGTGCACAATGTTCATTAATTAGATACAGGAAGAAGCAGCTGTGGTGGTGTGATTTTAATAGTTACCCAAGATCTGAATACAAGGCAAACTCAGAGTGACACATCCTTGGAAAGATTCCTAGTGAAAACTGTCCTGGAGAGAGCATATCCAGCGAACAAAATTACCCGGGGTAAGGCTTGTCAGTTACTGCAAACTGAGACGAGGCAGCTTGGAAAAACAAATTGAACGTTGCTGTAGGAAGGAAATCGTGCCAGTGCGTTCTGTGAGAGACTGAGCACATGATGAGGGTGAGGACACCCTCAGAGATGCCCTCCTCAGTGGCACTTGAATGGGTCACTGAGGACAGAAGAATTAAAAAAGTCATGATTAATACTTGGTGTCTGTGACATGTCTTGCAGCAATAGAACATTCAAATCCTTTGCAGTGCTCTCATTGTTAATTATAGGTCCCTTCAGTCATTAACATTGGGTAGATCACAGAGTCCACATCTCCTTGCAATTTCAAGATCTCTTCTTTACCTCAGTTTTTTTTTTTTCTATCTAGTCTAATTTTAAAACTCCCAGCTAACATGACAGCTGGTACCAACAGCATGCCAATTACTGAACTTCCTGTAGTGTGAGAGGAAAAAAACCACACCCTTTTTGGGAGAATGTGAAATTTCTGTGTGCTGAGTATGGATGGGTGCAGCCTCCCCATTTTCTGCCTAATAATTACTCCAATCTTGTACTTTTATATAATGATTTAAATACAAATCCGTAGTGCAGCTGAAGAAATAGCCTAGCTGAATTCTTTCTAACAAAGCAGGTAAAAATGCAGCCTCAAATTGAAAGTTACGATATTTTTCTTAAAATTCACTGTTGTTTATTAGGCACTGAAGAGGCTTTTCTCCTAAATGATAATACACTGGGTTAACTTTAGAAGGCAACAAGAGCAGGTCTTAAGTAATACTGACATTACTTTCCTATAGCTTGAGCACATGGGCTGCATTTTTGCAAAGGATAGCACCACTGCACCAAACACCACAGCATTGTAGACATTATGCTGCAGGGCAGTCCAAACTCTTTGACAACAAAGCTGGAGGGTTTTCCCATAAACTTCTTTTTCCCAAAGAACAAGACAAGCAATTTCAAGCTTATGGGCACTCCTGCACTATTTCATGCTATGATTTTGTTGATTGCTATGCTTGTATTATATTTTTATTTAAGTGAAGAAGCAATGTAAAGCCTGATTAGTAAAACTTTGCTAAAAATTTCACTGAACAATCCCTAACTCATTATCAGCTTTTAATAAAAGCAGAATACATAGCATTTCCTAATAGTATATTCATTCTTTGCAAGTACTTCTTTTGGGATAGATGTGAAGAAGTAATACACTCATGGTATTTTTTTCCTACTATGTCAGATATTACTATGTTTGAGTGAAAAGTTAGGCAGCTGTTTTCATTTTTCTGGGTGATAAGGTAGGCAGTGATGATCTTGTATAAGGGATGTTGGCTTACAGGCTGGTATCATTATGTTAGGGAGGTGGAATTTTATCTAACTGTAAAAATTCTAAGTTTTTGAAAAGTGAACATTAATTTGAAATGTTCTGTCTTCTGAAGAGATGTGATTTTTTTTTAAGAAGTGTATTGTAAAACAGTAATATATTACATCTACTTTTGATGTTTGTTTGCTTTGGTGGAGGGGTGGGAGCTTCACAGGAAAGAAGTTTAACTACAGAAGTACTTGGGATTTATGTTTTGTTAACATTTGCAAGGGTTTTATTTTGCATTGACCAAGTACAAGTTCATGTTGACAATACATCATTATTTTTCCAGCTGCTCCCCTACGTGTTAACAAACTAAGATATTTCGTTGACCATCATATCGCTTGGGTTATTATGTGCCTTAACCCAAGTGTAATAGCTAATGGATTTGGAAAATTACAGCTCTTGGAGATATTTAAATATGCAACCTCTTCAAGTATTTAGCTGTGGGACTGTCCATTTGCCTATTGGAAAGTCAACAATAGCCACCACAGGACTGTATTAAAATAATCAAAATCTCCTCTTTAGACATATTGAGTCACATAAACAAACAGATTATGTATCTTGCAAAATATGTCATTAGTGTTTATTCTTAACATGGTTCTTAGATATTGAAAACACTGAACATATTGTCTGTTGTGCATAAACATTTGTGCAATTAGTACTGCAAATAAGCACAAGCAATGTTCTTAACAAAGACTGTTCAATTATTTCCACAGCATTCCATGAAAGCCTACCTGAATTAGCCTAGCATACTAAACCAGTATATTTTTTCCTAATACAAGAGATCCTCTGGGTATTTGAAAGATCAGCTCATATGAATTTGACAGCCTGAACTGGAACCTGTGTCGTCATGCCAGTGAGCCAGCACTGTTCTGGAGTCTTGCTGAAGGCACCCATACTTGATTTTTTTTTCCCCGTGAAAATCTGCACTGAAGTTACTATCCTTAAGTAAAGGACACTCGTGAGTGACAGCTGTCTCACCATTAGTCTCACTCACTTTTAGTCTATGAGTCTGTCTCTGGCCAGGTGTTTGGTTCTTGTAAGGAGTCAGAAACAGGAGACCAGGCACAAGCTCCTGCAGGTCTGCTGAAATGTGGTAATCACAGATGTGCCTGTTTGTATCAACAAACACAAGGTAATTGACTAATTTTAGCAGGCAGTAAATCATGTTGTTTTACTAAAGGCTAAGAGTGTATTGGTTTTGTGGCTTAGCTGATAAACTCTTGACTGGTGTGTTTAGGCCTTAATTAATCTCTTTCCAGTTATACTGGATTGCTTATCACAAGATCACAATTTGAAAGAAAATCTCCCCAGCCCACTCACTACAAGGCACCAGATAACTCCCATCTCACCCCAGCCTCACCAAACTCATCATCAGAAACGAACCTCCCACAAACCCTATGTATCACTAGTGGAACCAAACTGTGTCAGAATAACAAATGCAAAACTAATACCCACATTTCTACAACAACCACAGTAAATGCTCCCTTCTTTGAACAGAAGCATCACTTGTCTTTCATCTCTCCCCACTCTGTCCTATCATCACTCCTCTGGCTATATTTCCCATCTTATCTGCTTGTTTCCATTACTCTTCTCTCTGATATTATCAAATAGGTTAATGTAACTGAGAAAAATTCAAAGAGACTGTCTCCAAAATGTAGTTAGCTTAAGTTTGCTACTTCTGTTTTGGAGCTGTAGAATGATTTGTGTCCCTGAAAACTTGTCTGCTTTTCTTGAGAGCAGCACTTAACTCTAATGAAAGATCTTGCTTCTCCCCACCACCTTTCCTTCCTAGCAGAGATGACATCTTCCTTACTTTGCTTGCTTTGGATTAAGGAAAATAAGGAAAATAGTTACAGAATTGTTTTTAGCCTGGATCAGTTGAGTGATCCAGTTTACTGAGCTGCCCCACAACAATTGTGTGCGTACAACTGATGGGACGTGAGCTGTGGTGCAGGAACAGCATTTGGTAGCTGGGAGAAAGGATGGGAACTTCTTAAGGCAGCTGCTCCATCTCATTTAGCTGTACCTCTCAGTATTAACTGGGGAGCTTTGTTGCATACCTAACTCCTTTAAATATATGTGCTCTAATTTTATAGCCAGGATGTGTTTGTAGATGTCAATACTCCGGTTCATTTGCCTAAAGAGACATGAATATTAAGAAAATTCAAATACTTGAGTAAGCAGTATCATAATACTCCAGAGTTTTGAATGCTTCTAAGAAACAATTATTATGTTCTGAGTGGTAGTGTGAACATCAAACTGATGACTATTTTTTGTGAATAGCAAAACTGCCCAAAAATGCAGTTTTAGGAGGAGTGAAGCTAATAATTTTTAGGTCATATACTCAAAGATTTTTCCATAAAAAAAAGAAAAAACAGGGAAAGTCAGCATAGTTCATTTTGTAACTTTGTAAGTTTAAAATTTGATTTTTGAAATAGCATTTTGATTTGGAAATTCTTCTCTTTTTTATGATTTTAATAGAAAGTCTGTCAGCCTAGAGATGAAACAAAATACTGTTTTTTTAGCCTAAGTAAAATGTTCTGGGTGAACTTGAAAGGGATTTTTTGTTTATTTAGTGTTATCCACAACTTGGCCAATTCTATAAACATAAGGTATACAAATGCAAAACTGGTTATAGGTGCCTGCAACTTTAAATTCATTATAATGAAATATTGTGTATTGAAGTTTTCTTGGCCTTTAAATAGTTGTTCTGTATGCATACACAGAGCCATGTTTTGCACTCATAGCAATTTTGAGCAGCAAAACTGTTGCAGGAGCAGCCAGAAGTTGGTCGTCTTTTGTTTGAACAGCAAATGACAGTTTTACTTTTGATCTAAACAATAGATTTCTTGTGATAGGGAGGTATGTATTCTTTTTATTCCTTAGACTAGACCTTTGGGAAATTTATACTCTGTAGGACTTTTTGAACAGGATAGTGACAAAACTGAGGGCTGCTATTAATTGATACAAGCAGTGTCAGTCATTCTAGTATATTTATTGCATTTCTTTAATATTCCCTTAGTTTCATCTCTATGGCTCACATGTAAGATGAGTAGCTGGTTTGGTCTCTCTGGTTGTGCTATTCTCACCCCCTTCATGGACCTGTGTTTTTTTTAATGATACTAACATCAGTTCATGCTGAAACAGTAGCTTTTCTAATTGATTTCACACCATTGTGTCTGTTGAGATTGAGCCTTTTGATAGTGGTTTTCTGTGCAATCAGTACGGATGAAAATGAAAGGGACCCTCTGGAGACTATTATCATCTCTGTCATGTACTCGAGAGAATGGAAACCTAGGCAGACTGTGACTTCATGAAGTCACCCAGACCTGAAACTTCTTCCCACTAGCATTGGCTTACACCTTTACATTGAGAAGACTCAGAAAAGCTTTTGATGGCTGAAGAATCAGCCATAGAAATGTGTTTATACAGAACAGAATCAGCTCTGAAAAATGTTTTTGTTCGTAGCATTTGAAACTCTGGTTTATAAACATTTGTATTTGATTAACTTCACCCTCAATTATAGCTCTGACTAAGCTTGCAGTCCATAATTCTGAGACCACAAAGAAGAATTTCAGCAAAAATACAGAATGTCAGAGTTGACATTTTGGAAATGTGTAAAGGAAAGGATAAACAAATAAAGCCAGCCCCCATGTTTTGTGAAGGAACGTTCTGTGCGCTGGAAATACTGTTATCAAGTACAGTCATGGGAACCACATGCAAGGAATGGCAAGAAAGAGTAAGCAGTATGAATTATGAATGTACTTTTTGTTTTTTAAAAATGTTGTATAATCTTTCTGCATGAATAAAAGAATGAAGAGGATGTCTCTTGGAGGAAAAGTAAATGTCACATTTGAAGGAAAAAGTTAATAAAGATCATCCGTCAAACATCCATATGTGATGCAATCTAACCCGAGGGCTGCTAGAGCTCTGTTAAGCCGAACGCAATAGTCTCCCAAGGCTCTCTGCACGTACAGTTAATTCCACAATCAATACCTTCTTCCAAAATGTGATTAAATATGGCTAAGTTAAGACACTGCTCTAAATTGTCCCCAGAAAAGTTCTTCTTTTTCATCAGCCAGATATCTGAATATTACTGCCAGATAGTGTAAAGAATATATATGCCTCTCTGCTTTCAACTCTATAAAGCAGGAATGATAAGTCTGGTGAAGCTTTTGGAGAACTAAGGACACGCTACTGAATGACATCTAGGTATTGCTTTTATTAAAATTGCCCATATGCCGGCTTAGCTATATACGGTGTTAAGAGTCTATGCTTGACTACAAAAAAATTACAGAATGAATTCTCAAAAATATTTAGGGACTTAAATCCTATTTCCAAAATTGAGTTGAAAGGGGGATTTATTTATTTAAGTGTTGATATCTAGAAATGAGCTACCTCTGAATTCAGGGAAGAGAAGTGGGGACTTTGTAGAGTGTTTCACTTCATCCTAAAGGCAACATCCAAAACAGGTCAAGTGTGTCTTCAC
Organism: Phoenicopterus ruber ruber; assembly: GCA_009819775.1. Lineage (NCBI taxonomy): Eukaryota > Metazoa > Chordata > Aves > Phoenicopteriformes > Phoenicopteridae > Phoenicopterus > Phoenicopterus ruber. Next base: position 51,337,782 of record CM020215.1, on the reverse strand, counting down.
TGACCAGCTCAGGTGTTTTCTTCAGATGTGTAATCCAGCACGATGAATTCTACTCATGGCCATCTAGGGCTTTATTCAGAAGTTCTACCTATAGCTGTCAATCAGTTATTTCTTTTGGCACCTCTCAAAACCTAGATTTGTCCAGAAGGAAATTTTATGCAAAGGAGTTAGGGAATGTTTAAATAATCTGGCCTGTAGCCTAAGGCCTAAGTCTCCTTGAAAGTCCAATGGATTAGGGTCCTAAGTCACTCTGGCGCTTACAGAATGTTTATTTTCAGTGCTCTTGGAAAAGACGCTGCTTTACGTAATATAACAGCACTTCAGTTTTGTGAAATACAAGTCTACATTACATTGACAGTGCGCATTGCTGAGCTTTTGTCACATAATTCTGGGCCATCTTTTCACATCTGCTGATGAACCCTTAAGCAAAAAAAAAAGGACAAGAAGGGAAGAGAATTCAATTCTGTCAGCAGGATTCATATCTCCATTTTTTTTTTCATCAGATGGAAAAGGTCAGTGAACTAAAAGTCTTTTTTTGGCGATGGAGCTAGGAGGTCCAGAAGAATTTCTGCAAATAGAAAATGTAAAACAAATCATAAATGTAAATCAAAAGAACATCCTGTTCTTGTTTATCTTGCAGATGAAACTAGAAATTCATAAACCTTTATGCACAGTTGAAAGCGAGTTTAAGACAACCTGTTGTCTGCCTACGAACTGAACAGCTGTTTGTTGGAAAATTTTCCACATAGGTCACCGCAGAAAAAGAGTAAGGTGTTGACAGCCTGATGGATGAATTTGGCTGGCATGGTGCCCATCCAGTTGTACGACTAACACTTTCACGTACAGTAAGTATCGCACACATTTGGATTGCCTGTAATATAGTAGCATATCTAAAGTTATAAACTGAAAACAGAAGATCACCTGAGTTCCTAAAGAGCAAGCCACTCTTCCCCTAAATGCTATACTGATAAAAAGAGTAGTGAAAGTTCAAATGAAATTTAGGAATAGCTCTTTATGTGAAAGGTTGCAGCTGTTAATACATGGAAAGGATCATGCTGCTGTGCTCATAGAGCTAAAAGATAAGCAAAGGTCCCATTGCTACATAGAACTGCTCCCTGTTTCCCAGCCAGGAGCAATGCTTCTTGTCTTTCAGAATATTGGTGGCCCTTATGTAAGCAAAATTTTGCTAAATGGTCAGCCAGACATGGACATGCAGAGTCTCATCGTTGTTTCAATTAGTTGGCATTGACTGGTATCTACAATCCCAGAAATCTCATCCTTCTGCTTTGTGCATGGAACTTAGTGTTGCTGCAATACAAATAAAATATCTTCAAGCCACACTTTATATGAAGGAAAAGAAAGACATTTTCTTCGTTAGTTTTTACTTCCCAAAAGACAAATACCTATCTGTTTCTGCTAAACCTTTCCTTGACATTTCCTTTCAAAAGAGCAATGGATTACATGGTAGACACTTGATCTGTTGACCAGTCCTAGTCTACTAGGGTATGGAACTGAAAAGATGCATTTTGTTTTAATTGCTACTAGGTGGCTCAGTGGCCATATGCAAGTCATCTAGCTGCCATGAGGAGCCCGTGCATACCATGGCAGGTGCCTGCAGCTTGCTGGTTTAACCTTGGGCTGGAAGTGAATTTGGGAAAGCTTTGTTCTGTGCTTGTCTGCCAGCGATTTACAGAAAAAACAGAATTGAGTTCCTTAACTTCTCCATTCCCCTGTTGCCATATTTGTAAAGTTGCTGTTATATTTAGTATTTACCTGCTGTTGCAAACTATTGTGAGGCATCTGCAAGGTGAGTATGCTACTGTACAGAGTGCTCCCTTACTATGAGCCAAACAGCTAAAATGTGACTGTCATCACCAGCCTGGCAAATAAAAAAACAGCACAAGAGATTTCTCCTCTCCTGTCTCTTTACCATATAGAATAAAAGTCTTCATTATCCTAATTATTTTTTAATAATGTATTATTTTTATATATATTTATACTTAATATATATTAAGCAAGCCTTTGGGATCTCTCTGGCAGGGAGTATTAATCTTAAAGAAGGAAAATGGGTTTCACCCCTACTTTTTATTGCAAGGGTAGGACAGCACATGGCACTTTTAGTTTAACTCGACAGGGGAAGCAACTGAGGGTGTGTAACTGCCCTCCTTCCCTGGCTGGGGGGGCCTGCAGTGATGTGTGCAGCGTGAAAGGTTTTGGTAGGTGCTCCACCTTGTTCTGCCTCAGGCCCTTCTAGGAGTTTTTCTACCCCCAGGAAAAGAGCCTGTTTGCTGTGTTCCACCGGTAGAAGGTAAAGTAATCTGGTATCTGCTTAATCTCTGTAACCGTGTAAGGCAAAGAAGAGTGAGATCTGTCTTCATTTTACAGATGTGAAAATGGACAAGGATGTTGCCAAAGGCCTCAAGGCATATCTGTGCTGGATCTGCCACTGAGTTACTTCTATCAGGCGTATTCTCCTAGGTAGATTCTTGCAGCACTCCTGCCTGAAAGTACACAAAAAAGAGTCAAATTTCTTTTGATATCAGTACTTTTTTAATAAATTGACAGGAATGATCCCCGCCATGTTGGAAGGTACGTCATGTTTTAATTACATTGCTCTGGCAAGCCTGATTTTTTTTGTCTTCTTCCTTGTTTAACTTTTTCCTCCTTGGGTTTTTCTGGGAAACCCTTTCTGAATGCTTGCTCTGCAGAGACTTCAACATTTTTCTGCTTCTTTTGACTACTAGAAATTCCATATTGTGCTGGCAATCTCACAGTCAGCTGGTATGTTGGCTACTATGTTAGCTAATTAGCTAGTTAATTAGGGTGTTGTTGTAGGGGTACAGTAGGGAGGATGTATTTCTGTAGAGGTGTTTCTAAGCTACTTGTACAATCATTAACTGTTTTATTTTAGTCCCAACTGCCGGGAAAGGAGCAGGAGAGCTGTTAACATTTAGCTTTGTAACAATGCTTTGTTTCACTGCCCTACTTATAAATATCCAAAATTTAAAAATATAGCAGAAACGCATCTTTCCTGCAGAAACAAATGGGAAACACTGGCAGTACAGACTACAAAAATGATGACATAGAAAGTGTGTTATGAAACTGGAGAAGAGCTCCCCAAACACTGATTTTTAATTATAAACCCTTGTTTCTGCAATATGCTGTGGCTCAGTGAATGCCCCAGAACCAAAGCCCTGGGCTTGCTAAAGCTTATGCTGATTGCAATCTAGAATCATTCAAATACGAAGAAGTCATTCTCGAGTCATCCATGCCCCACCAGATTTTTTAGTGGCTTGACAAACTGTTCAAATTAAACTGATGCTGTGGTCTGTGTATAGACAAATTCCGAGGTTCACGCCAAGGCTGCTAAGTCTCACATGCAGTGAGCTGAAACAAAATGTAAACTCTGAGTCAACAGGGAACATTATGGGTTTTGAGCAAATGAGGCACGTTGCCACAATTGCCTTATTAATGCATGTCACTAAACTTCACCAGTGCCTACGAAAGCTGATCAAATGTGAGTTAAGAGTGGCTCAGCAGGGCAACTGGTGCTTTCGCTGTCTGCTAATTGGACGTAAGCACACTCTTGCAGGCTCCTCACCTGCCTTCCTGCTCGATACAAACATGTACAGCTTTTACCCCCAGTGGCCTGGTTTGCCATGCTGAATGACCGCTTCAGCAAGGGTGCTGGGCAGAGCTGCTTACTGGTGAATGTTTCTGAAGAGTCCTAAGTCATGGAGGTAAAGCTAAATGGGCTCACAGACAGCAACCTTGGTAACAGAGCAGACTTATAGAGCTAAAATGCAGTGGATATTGTATCAATTCTTTTTTATAAAATCTTCCTTATATCAAAGGAAGAAAAAGCTGCTATAAAGAAAAGAGTACTATCCTTAACTACCTATATAGCTACATGCATAAGACATATAAGACATTCAAAAAAGAGGAGACAGCTTAGAGACTGCTGTCTACCAAAGATCTGCAATAATATTGTAACTTAACTTATGTTGACTGTACTTTTGGATTAGTTTGCAAATAAAACAACTGCAATGAAAGTTTTGGTGTATAATATAAACTAGGAGTATAATATAAACTTGACATAGGACTGAAGAAGTAGGTGACGGTCCATAAATACAATATGTCCTGTAGTAGAGGTCAGCTATTTTATGCATACTGAGTAATACTAACCAATCCTAAAACATGAGGAAACATCCAATTTAGATAATTTACCCCATAAGATGTCGTCACCTGTTAGGTCAGATCCTTTTGATAATGTTACAAGAACAGATCTATTTTTACCCAGCTCTGTTCAAATATCATTCACTAGCTCTGCAAGTGCTTTGGTCCAAAGCCTGAATGAACAGGTGTAAGAACATTATCTGACCAAATATGAACTCATGTATTTTATATATTGTACAGGCTCACACTTTTATTTATAAAATGAGTTCACTGTCCCTGGCATTTTACTTGCACTGTTGCTATCTTGTCTGTTGAAATCGGAAATGAAAGAAAGCAGCACCAGTATCTTCTAAACTGCCATGATGAACTAGCAGAAGTAAAAATTAAGTGAAAGATGAGAGGTTTTTTCCTCTTAGGTGATTCAGTGAAGTCACATAAAGTTTGGTTTAGTTTTCTATTACTTCAGGAGTAAACCAAAATAGTTATTCACAAGTTTTTGGTTTTGTCTATGTTGCATGTTATGTTTTTTTTTTTTAATTTAAAGTTTTTACCTACCAAAACTACAGGGAGATATAAGAAAACTTTTAAATTCTCTGTAATGTACTTTTTCAAGAGAAAATAGAATACAAGCAGAATGTTCATGTTTTTAAGGACACTGGGGGGGCGGGGGGTATGTGTTTGTTTAATTTTCAACAAAGATTTTGGAAGGAAATGCTTAAAACATTATGGCTATGCAGCCTGTAAAGATCTTTGCACTTCATGTATGGTCTTTGTTTAATGAAAGCGTGGGAATTTCACATACATGTCTGTATGCATACCTTTCTTTTCCTGCATGGCTCAGAGTTCCTAAAGCTACTAACAATTAATTAAAGGCTCCTGGTAAGATACAAAGAAATTACATATAGACAAAATGCAAACCCAAGAAACAAACAAATATGTTGGAAATGTCAGGTCATGGAACTTTTAGACACACTGGAGTCAAATGTCTATCTCTAAATGTGTACTTTTTAACTTTTTTTTTTACAAGGATTTGATAGCAGAGTGGTAGTATAACATTGGCAAGCAAGCTCTGCTGCTTGTTTGCAGGTGGCTCGTAGCTACCACATGCATAAGGGTGGAATTTTTAGCAAGCATTTTTAGCAAGGTCTGTCTGTTAAAAGCTGAAGCTGACCACCCTTTTTATTTAACCAGGGCCAATATTTTTCACTGAAGCAAAGTTAAAATTAATGGAGCTAATGGATATTTACTTAAGTCAATAATCTAAATGAAAGCACTACACCTGTTTATAAGTAAGATTCCAGGAGAGGCAGAAAGCACTGTGTGTTGTTAAGGCTGCACAGCATGTCCCGGCATGACTCCTTGTATTCAGTTGCTCAAAACTTTGAGAAGCTTTAACAGTTTTGGCTGCACTTTTCCATAGCTGATGTCTGCTTGAGGTGGAAAACTTTGACAAATAGCAGCCAAGTGATCGAGCCATTTCTGAAAGGAAGGTTAAGGGAAGAATATGGTGCTTTATTCCTTTAAAAATATTCTTGAAAGCTTGTCTCTGCAATGTTGTAGTTTGGCCTGGGAGCTGGGGGGAATGGGGAAAGGAACAGGAGGAAGCTGGATGACGAACAGGAGGGAGGCATGGAGATGGTGCAAGAAGAGGGAGCAAGTGAAGAGGGAAGCTGGGGCTGGAGAGAAAAACAGCAACTGAGAAGGTTATAAGCTGGGACTTAGGTGGGCAAAAAGGAGGACAGGTAGCCATGGGGATGTAGAGGAGAGTTCATATGTCAAGGTCAAGAATGGAGACTGCTTGGGAGAAACACTGAAAGAGAGGCAGATTGGGCAGACTGAAGACAAGGCAGAAATGAGGTAACTGGTACACATCTGAGCAAGAAACTGGGAGGATATGTCAGCCTGGGAGTTGTTGGGAGACTAATATTCAAGCGGTGACCTTGGAGGGAAGGCAAAGGGAGAGAGCTGAGACTGGCTTAGCCAGGACAGTGGGACTGATATAAGAGGCTTGTTGGAGAAAGAGGAGGACACAGATGGACAGGCAAAAGGCATGGGCCTCCGACCGGGAGCTGCTATTACAGAAATCCTTATACATGGATAGGGACAGATAGGAAGGGCTGGGCATTGTGGATAAAATAAAAAAATAGTGGGTGGGATTTTTACCTGTCAGAACACATTCTTCTTCCATGATGGAACCTGCTATCCCTGAATTACCTTTCCCATCAGCCAATAATGGTAGTAAATGTTACCTGACAAAGTAAATGCTTTGCAGCCTCTTCTGCTGGTTCACTGGCAGGAAGGCAGCTTGTCTGGCTCGGGGACAGAGACCTGTGCTTTGCGTCCAGAAGTCTTGGCTTGTGGATGCGTGGTAGGCACCTGTGACAGGCACGCAGGAGTTGGTGTAGTGATTTAGTGTGGCATTTCTGTTCTTTTCAGGTTGTGATTTGAGAAGAGTCTGGGAAATTATACACAAAATAGTACTTTTAAGACTGCAAAATCAAATGCCTCAAAGTTAGTAAGTAGCTACAAGAGTCTGCTCTGAAATCAGAGGGATCAATTTCCTAATGCACTTTTTTCTCTTGTGCATCCCTATTGAATTTACTTCATAATACTCCTGTGACATGATGGGGTTTTTGTACCCTCTGTTATCTGCACTAATTTATGACTGACATGCTCAGGAGCTGGTATTTCAGAGTACTCGTGTTTAGTACTGCAGATACTAAAAGTAAAGCATCCCCATAAATCAGCTGCAAGCTGACGCTTCGGCTCTGCTACAAATTAGAACCCACAATCTCAAGCCACAGATGGGAAGATGAGGAATATGCAATTGCTAAAAAACAGTGAAAAGTGTAATTTAAATGGCTTGGCTAGTGCTGCAGAAGAACGCCATGGCAAAAAGCCACATTCATTTGCTTTCGTTGTGATACCTTCTGTTTTCTTCAAGTTCACCTTTAATCACTTGCCAATTTTTGCAACAAACGATATAGAGGGAAAAAAGAATGTCCAGAAAGTGTAGCCTCCATCACTACATTGTCTGGATTTCGTCCCAGAGGAAATCCGTGTAGTAAACAGAGTAAGGCAAGGGCCCCAAGAAACTGGTGTGTAATAATATATTTTAAGACCTTAACTCAGTGTACATAGATAATTCTAAGCACAGCATCACGTCAGACACTTGGGTGCTTTTGGGGCTTGGCAAATACTTAGAAAAACAGGCTTAATGTTTTGGCTTCAGAGTTTTGTGATAACCAGGCTATGCCCTATAATGTGTGCTGTGATGCTATTGCTGCTGGAGGTTTGGAACAAAAAATAATGACATGAGTCTCTGCTTTTATTTTGCAAGTGCATTTTAAAATGTAAATATACTCAGAAAAATGACTGCGCCTGACATCAGAGTTTTCTATATTTATAGCTGTTACTCTCACGTCAAATGTGTTCAATTTACCCAGCCTAATGACTACTGTATCTGCTTCTGATCCAGCAAGTTCAACCTGGGCCATACAAAATTAAGCAGTATTCCTACAGGACCATTTCAAGCTGGGTTTTATAAGGGTGGACCAGTGCTGGTAGAGCAGGAGTGTTAGCTTGTGTATTTGCTCCCACGTTCCTCTGGGGATCTGGGTTGTCCACATGCTATTGTTATCTGTGACCTGATGTGCCACATGTTGCTGGGTTGGTGCATGAATAGGAAGGGTAGTTCTGCTCAGCACCTGAAGAAAGCATGTTTTTCCTCAGCACATTCCCAAGTCTCACTCCAGTGGGCAATATACTCCTGCCTGTGGCAAGATATCAGCTGTTGGCTTTGTCCTGTAACTTGATGCCATGTCTCCCAGGCTGTTCTTGTGGATGTTAGGTCCAGCCTGGCCACTGTCAGGAACTGTAAGTCCAGCAGTCAGAATTGTGGCAGTTGGCCTGTTAGTGTAGGCAGAAGACTAGAAATAAGTTTTTTCCCCTCCAGCTGGTTCATTTCTGCCATTCCACCAAAAGCAACACTTTGCTAATGTCAATTAAGTTAGAAAATAACCCCTGAACACCCTGGAAGCAGACAAGCAGAGTAATCCGGTATGCATGCCATTTTATAGAGTCACTTCAGTGCCTGTAATTGTGCTTTAGAAGAGAAACACCTGAGGGAAAGTCATTAAGAAATTGCAGTTATGTAGATAAATGTCATGCTTTATTTTTAAATGTAAAAGTGCAGCACATACCAAAGATGTGCTAAATTGCTACATTAGAATGGCCAACACTGTGTCTGCTCAGGGCAGAAAGGTACAGAGAATTTTTTCAGTAGTTAATTGGTAAAAGTTTTGTATTTTTAAAGGAGAGAGGAGGAATTTGGATGTAGAAGGGAACTATTTTTAAGAGGCAGATCAGAGACAGGGGACTGAGCCACAGGAGTAAGAGGTCCCAAGAGAGGAGGAGGAGTGAGTGTGGAGTATAAAAACCTCAGGAGAATGAACAAGGGGAGAACTCAGGGATTTTACTCTTTTCTGGTTTACGGACGCTCTACCTTTTTCTCTCTTGGAGGTGTGGACCCTGGTTGGTGTTTCTGAGACTATTAAACAATAGCTTGTCTTTACAGCTACCTTCCTCAGACTCTTCAGCAATGATCCATAAACCTCCTGGGATCTGTAGCCCTCTTGCTGAAAATTAGTGGTTTGCATAAAGAGGGTAAGTATTTAATGTTAACAGCAGCACCTTGCTTTGGGTGGAGGAGCCTAAGCCAGCTATCAAAACAACATTCTGTCCTGAAGGAAAGAAACTGGCCTTCACTTTTACCTCACCTGCCTGCAGGTACTGCATTTCAGGCCAGTTTTTGGATACAACTTTGGCACACATGAAGCACATAGGTTAAAACATATTCCCAAGGCATAGCTTTTCATCATAACAATGAGAAAACTTAGAGCCAGAGCTGCTTCAATAAAGCAATACCAAATACAGAATTACCTCTGTTATCTTCCACTGAAGTCCCTGCACTGGGAGGGATTTGATCATTTGCCTAGAAGGTGCTTCCTCTGTAATTGTTTTCCAACCATTGAACTTTTGGGTGGGAATTTACCCTATCAATGTGGTTTTATGCCAGATGCCATATTACATTTGTGAAAGACAAACACCTGTATCCTTAACAGGGCTGGCTGCTGCTTCATTGCTCTTCCTGTCACTGATGTGTGATCCTTGCTGTTTCTGTGTCTTTCCATGGTTTAAGAAAGACCTCTCCCTTAAGAAAGACCGTGAACAAAGACCACACTTTAGAAAAGCAGGTAAACAATTAAACAAGTACTCAGTGGAGGACAATGATATTTCTTCCTTTAGCTATTATTTTAGTATTTTCTTCTTCATTGGCAATTGAACTCCATTGTCATTTTATAGGCAGCTTGTAGGAATGAACAGAGACTTAGGATGTCCCGCAGGCATTCTGCCTGACTATGTGAAGAATGTTCACTATCAGTCAAGTGGTTGAAAATAAAAGGAAACCTTGTACTGAACCTCATTAATGTGTAATAAAATGGACTAGCTTGTTATCTTGGAGATACAGACTACTCTACCCTGTAATAGAGAACATCTGCAAAACAGAGAAAGAGAAAAATGATGTGCTTGTAGGAGCAGCAGTGTATTTGCCATAACCAGAATTGCTCCGAGGCAGTGATGCCTGTGCTTTCAGCCTGGGCAGTCACATAGCTTCTGATAGCTAATGTGATAAGGAAAGGTGCGGCCCTTCCCCTGTCAGATAAGTGGCCGTGTATATGTCATGTTCTCAAAATCTATCTGCTCTGTCGTCTAGTTGCCACACATCCAGGTACGTGTGAAATGAGTCATCTCACTGGAGGCTGCATGTGTGTCCTGTTACGTGGCTAATGCAGGTTTACTCTGTCCTATGATCACCGGACAGTATGTCATACGGGCAGAGGTTGCACATCTATCCTGGCAGAGATGCGTACACAGTCCTGCCTTGTGTCTTTCTTATGGTGGTGGGACCTGCCTTTAGGCTACAGGCGAGATGAAGGCAAGCAGTGGAAGGAAGGACTGTGAGGCCCTTAGAAGAAATGTTTGGTGCAGGCTGCCCAAGTTAATCACCTGGTTTGTGGCTTGCTGCCTGTCCACGGTTCAGGGATGCTCTGGAAGATAGTGTTAAGACTGGGCTGTGGCCTGGATGAACTTCTTGGCGTGCTGTATTCAGCTCATGAGCTTACCACCCCTGCACTAAAACCACTCTGACTCACTAGCTAGAATTTCATCCATTAGTGTAATTAAAAAGTAAAAAGAAATGAAGCAAAGCTAATGAGCCTTCTTTAATAATCTCAGTGGATATCTCTAAAACAGAATCATAGGAATCATTTCATTTTAGAATAATTAGACTTTAATTCATTGAGGTTTCAAAAGTGACTAGATTTTGGAAGTGTAACAAGCTGGGTTTAACCAAATTCCAAATTCCAAAGCAGAGGTCACGACTTGTTATCAAACACATAAAGTCTCAACATTTTTTCTCATGTTAGGAGTGCAAACAGATGTTTTGAAGAAGTAATACATTCAAGTTGTTTTGTAAGCAGGAGACTGGAAAGGGAATGCCTGTCTGTTTTTGCCTTGTGTCTTCTGAGGAAGGAAGGCAGGCCAGCAAAGGGAACAATGTTCAGATTTTCCTGAAATGGGGACTGGCTGTGAGTAGGAAACCCAAAGTATATATGTTACTTTCCTAGTTTCCTTTTCCTCTATACTTTTCCCCAGGCTTCTGCTTCGATACATAAGCAGCTTGCTTTTTACTGATCTAAATCTCAAATTTCACTTTGTTGTTATGCAAAAAGGCTACAAGTATGTCAAAACTTGAAAGGTGTACAGGGTTTGTGCTGAAGTGTAGATGCTGGACTCTCCTGATTTTATCTGAATCACGTTGGAAAATAATGTATCAGAAACTGGGAAAGACATACTTATTTATTACACTTTAGCTTGAAACCTCACCAGCAGACAGGTTCCACTGGGAAACTGAGTATCACCCAAAGTCAGGCATTGGCTAGGAACTAGGACAGTGCCTGACCTGTAGTTCTGGGAAAGCTTCAGGCTGTTACCCCTTCCCCCAGACTGTGGGTCCATTCAGTAGCTGAGGATGGCTCAGCTTTAGGACCAAGTCTACTGCGACAGTAACTATAATAAAGTGCTTGAAAGCATGCAACTGCTTGCTTATAAATGTGAATGGTTGGATGGGTTTGCATGAAATAAAAATAGCAAGAAACTTTGTAAATGAGTCAGTTCCCTTTTGTTGTGTTTAACCCCAGCCAGGAACCAAATACCACACAGCTGCTCGCTCACTCCCCGCTTCCCTCCCTCCCCAGTGGGATGGGGAGAAGAATTGGAAAGAAAGAGAAACTCGTGGGTTGAGATGAAGACAGTTTACTAGGACAGCAAAGGAAAAGATAATAGTAATAATAATAATAATAATAAAAACCAACTAGAATGATAATAGAATATACAAAATGAATGATGCACAATTTCTCACTGCTTGATGACCGATACAGCACGTCCCGAGCAGTGATCACAGAGTGAAACTGAGAGCGATCTCGGAGCAGCGATTTTCCAAGCAGTGATCTCAGAACCCAAGTTCCTGAGAGCGAGCGAGAGAACGAACAGCACTGGGCCCACCGGCCACCCCCCACTTATATACTGGGCATGACGTCTATGGTATGGAATACTTTCTTTGGCCAGTTTGGGTCAACTATAGTGGCTATACCCCTCCCAGCTTTTTGCACCTGCATGTTAGCAAAACCTGGGAAGCTGAAAAAAGTCCTTGATCTCTTAGCAACAATTAGTGACATCAGTGTATTATCAACATCACGTACCAAATCCCATATTAAATCCAAAACACAGTAGCTACTGGGAGGAAAATTAGCTCCATCCCAGCCAAAACCAGGACACCTTTTTTATTTTATTACAAAGTGTACATCTCTGGACTTCCAGTTCTGCTCTAGAGGAAAGGCCAAAAGGCCAGTTGTTTTTTAGGCTGTCCAGTGTTGCTGGAATGGGATGCTTCAGGGTGGGGATCTGCTGGCATACTGCTTCCAAAAGGGGCTGCTGATTTTCTCTCTCCTGCTCCTGTCTGCATGGTGCTGCTTCTTCCCTTATGTGGACTCTAGTGCTTAGCTGCCTCTATGCTGATTCAACTCACTGAAGCAGCAGAAAAAAATCTGCTTTTCTATTTAATTTTTTACATTAGTTTTCTGCTTGTTTAGTAAGATGAATTGGTTCATTGAAAGGCAGCACAAGGCGAGAAGGAAGACCAGATGACTGAGAACGGTATGAGAAAGAGCTGAGACCACTCTCCTCTGGTTGCTGTGAGATGTTAGATATACTCAGCTTGTCTTGGCTTGGGAATTACCCTATAAGTATGATCTGCGTGAGTATAAATACCTTGTATGTTGGTGTGGAGAAGGTGGTTCTTATTGATTCTCTTGAAAACTGCCATGTGCCTACCTGCATGTGCGACTCTTCTTTCAGTCCCTTGGTTCTGTGAGGACTAGCTACGTTAGCACGAATCCTTATAATACCGTGTGTGTGGGTGGAGAAGAGGATGTGGGTTGAACAAGACCTGAGTGCAGAGCACGTACCGCTAAGCAGGCAGGAAGGAATGGGAACCTCAGCTGGGTGATAGAGAAGTGAGGGCAGGAACCTTTTAACCAGAGCATTAACTTTGATCAGAGCCCAAGCTTTTGTAGACAGACAAAGATGATGTAATATTCCCAGGAGCTGGAAATTACTTCACCTCTGGGCCCCTCAGTACAAGAAAGACATTGAGGTACTGGTCCCCCTATACTGAGCCCTGGTGCGGCCGCACCTCGAGTACTGTGTTCAGTTTTGGGCCCCTCACTACAAGAAAGACATTGAGGTGCTGGAGCGTGTCCAGAGAAGGGCAACAAAGCTGGTGAAGGGTCTAGAGCACAAGTCCTATGAGGAGCGGCTGAGGGAACTGGGGTTATTTAGCCCAGAGAAAATGAGGCTGAGGGGAGACCTTATTGCTCTCTACAACTACCTGAAAGGAGGTTGTAGCGAGGTGGGTGTCGGTCTCTTCTCCCAAGTAACAGGTGACACGACGAGAGGAAATGGCCTCAAGTTGTGCCAGGGGAGGTTTAGATGGAATATTTGGAAAAATTTCTTCACTGAAAGGGTTCTCAAGCATTGGAACAGGCTGCCCAGGGAAGTGGTGGAGTCACCATCCCTGGAGGTATTCAAAAGACGTGTAGATGTGGTGCTAAGGGACATGGTTTAGTGGTGGACTTGGTAGTGATAGGTTAACGGTTGGACTCGATGATCTTAAAGGTCTCTTCCAACCAAAATGATTCTATGATTCTGTGATCTTAAAGGTCTTTTCCAACCTAAATGATTCTATGATTAAACACTCCTCTGAGTTTGACTCACAGAGAAAATGACTTTAGGTGAAAATATATTTTGAAAACATTAGGGGGAGGATTTGGATTTTATCACTTCTTTTATTTAAAAGCCATAAACACAAAGCTTATTTCTGGCACTCCAGAAAATCAGTTGGCTTCCGTCATGTCACAGAAGTGGCGTAGGAGATTGCCTCTGGATATCTGTTCAGTAGAAGTAAGCACTAGCATTAGAGATTAAAAATTATGGGCTCCTTTCCTAAAAGGCCCATTTTAAGAGCTTGATAGGTATTGCTATGTGATGGCTTCAAGGGACTGCCATTGTAAAAGGCAAGGAATCCTTATGTCAGCTGAACCGGGGGACTGAGGGCTGGCCCAACAGGCTAGGTGCTCAGTGCTCTCCCCTTGCTCAGAAACAGGTGCCAGAAGTGCTGTAGAAGCAGAGCGTGGCAGCGTGCCCTGGCAGGCGCGTCCTGTCTTGTAAGGATGCTGCTCCTTCACTCTACAGGATGACGGCCATCAGTGGCTAATGCTGGACATTAAGTGGCAGAGAAACCTGGTATTCGCCTGAACTTTCACACAAGACGGGGGATAATAAGTGATTTATTTGTATTTCTGCACATTTAAAGTAGCGTGTAAGTGTGGCAAAGAGCTAAGAAGTTGAACTTTATCAATAATAAACCCTTCTTTAGCATGGGTACTTCAGCTTTTTCTGTAGAAGTGGGAAGTAGGGCTGATGAGTGCAGTCAGGGCTGAGGCAATAACCCTGAGCTGTGGAGCATTTTAGAGGAAAGCAATGGCTGTAGCACTGACAAATTAATTTCCATTCTCTGGAAAGAATCACTGACTTCCCCTCTGTGTCTTTGGGCCAGGAAGAAGTACCCAGAACAATAAGATCAGAAACAGATGGGACCACTGTTATGTTAGGAGTTGGAAATCCCGGGTTTTTCAGGGTTTTAGGAAGAGGACTCAAACATTTTTCAAGTTTGTTGCACATGCAAGGTTGCAGTGCTATGTACAGCTGATGCACGCAAACCTTTCCCAAATACTATAGACATTAACAACAGCTCTCCAGTAACCGAAAGAGGATACAACTTTAGCAAGAATGTCAAGCATTTGTAGGAGCAGATAGTTTGAAAACACAACAGCTTTGCCTCGCCAGGTGGCTAAGTTTGCTTGATTGCGTTGACAGGAGAGTAAAGCAATACAATGCACTGCATAGTTTGTTCGTTACCAGATGGGACTGGTTGGTACTGGCTGAACAGACTAGGCTGTTATTGCAGCTTTCCTCTCACCAACTTTTGTCTTCATTCATCCTATTTTTCCTTTCTTTACAAATTGCAAGGACAGCTCCCTTAAACAGCTCCTCTCTAACTATGCTCTGAAATACTGTAATCTTGCAGTGACTACAAAGCTACTGTATTATAGCACAAGCACTAGCATCTGTCAATAAAATCAGAAGAGTGGAACAGCACGAACCTAACAGCAGGAACAGGACATGCAGGTGAGTGTTAGAAAAGGTGTCCAGCAGGAAGTGGAACAAGGGCTGTAAGTCTGAGAGCTCGAAGAGAAAGAGAAGTAGGGCCATCTGTTATAGGAGGCACTGCTAATGGCAGTGGAATTGCTAACAGTGGAAACAGCCTCTGCACTTTGGTAGAGTCAAGAAGAAAAAGGTGTCAGGGAACAGGCAAGCCGGCAAGGAAGATGTGGCCGCTTTCCTGTCTACACCTCACTTACCTCTTTTGTCCTGACTGTTGCGCACGCAGAAGTCTGCACAGCTTCCTTCCTTCATTGAAAATGTCTAGGAGAGCAATGGAGGGGCTGTGCCATTATCTGAAATGCTCTGTGTCATGTTCAGAATAGGCAGTTCAGTTGCTTTTGGGGGGCAAAACCTTTCTTGCCATCATGCCCTTGTTCATCCTCTGTCTTTGCATAGTTCTTGAATGCAAGTAACAAAGCGTGTAGGACACTGTTGCTGAGTCTCTGTGCTCATAGAGAGATCAGGTGGGGAGATGAACTGAAACAGCAGTGACTAGTGCACCAAAATAATCTCGGAAGAGTGGAGCAGCAAGCGTCATTAAGCTGATGGTGGAAGTATCCACCCACCACAGATGAACTGGAGGAGAAAGAGAGGAATGGCAGAAAAAATGCGAGGAGTGCTTGTCCAAGGCCGTGGCTGCCAAAGTGAGTCCTGATGTCCAAATTTTTTTCTGGGCCATATCTGCCACAGTGTAATACTAGCTGAGTGTCAGTGGGGAATAAGGTATTAATATTATGACTTCTTTTCAACGTCTGGTAATCTCGGTATCTTCTCCGTATTGATAGGGTTTGCATGCATTGTCTAGCAGAGTGCTTAACAGCCAAGATCTTCCTTCATCTACGCTAGATTTTTACTAATAAAAGGTGATGATCCTTTTATGGTGTGCCAGCCCTCCTCAGCATATTGCTGGCTGATGCCACTGAACTGGGCCTTCTGCAGTAATGATTGGATTGGGCTTGATTCCTGTTTCTAGCCTTTTTTTTTTTTTTATCATTTATTTTATTTGTTTTCAAATCAATTGCAGAAAGTGCCTGCAGATTTGTCCTTGCACAGGCTGGGCACTCTGAATACAGGGAGCTGAGGCTCACTGATAGCAGTGAGAGAGGAATCAAACCCGTTGTTTATCATCTCTCTTGGGAGAAAGACAAAGCAGAGGAATATATGTGTGAGGGGAGAGGGATAATGAGGGGGAAGGGGACAAAACAACAGGTTAAGCAGTGTGTGCTGACTTCAAATCGTTGGAAACATCCTGCTCAGCTGGCATATGCATTTGATGAGGTCTGTGCTTGCAAATGCTGTAACTACCTGTGCATATCAACTCAGTGTAATCTTTTGTGGGGTTAATAGCAGTAAATGATCAACTTAGATTTTCCAGATTGTCTGGAGGTTAAATTTCTTTAAATCCCTTTGGGTGGAGGTAAAGCAAGTGCATAGCTTGGGCTGTGTGCTGTGACCTGCAACAGGATCTTGCTGGAATACACTAGCATGGGTGGCCTTCAGGAAGGCAGGCAGATGTTTATTGATATGAGGGAAGTACAAGGGGGAGTAGAGGGAAGTTTAAAATTAACAGAAAAAACCTCAGCTTTATAATTCCAAATAAGACCTTTCAGCTGTGACTATCAGTAAGAAAATGAAGAGCAGACCTGCCACAAACCATGTGAAAAGCACATGAAGAGTAGTGACACTGGAGCATCCTGAAGTCTGAGCAAAACAAGTTTGCATGCCCTAAATTGCAATACACTTACACTATTAATATGCATGAGGTGGGTGTAGCACCCCACCAACAATGGTGGGTGCTTGGAGGCACTTCTCAGGTGGGGGCACGGTGGTGGCCCAGGGAACAGTGTGTCTGGCAGTTCACAGGTGAGGCGAGAGTTGGATACAGATCATCAGATGTTCCTTATTATTAAGTGCTGACAAAGCTGAAGGAGTGGAGACAGGAGGCTGCCAAGGGCAGATCAGCATTAGGGAAGTTTTGCTAAATGGAGACTAACATTGATATGTAAGAAACTGTAGGAGTACAGGCCCTGGAGCAAGGCAGAACAGGCTGTGTAGAGTCCAGCAACCTCATTTGCTGACAGGGACTCCCTCAACTCCGTCTGTCCTCACACTCCTTCCCTGTTGCAGCTGGTATCTCTGTTTCACCCAGCACTGCCAGGTTTCTCCTGATCCATGATTCTGTGCAGGATGCCAGTTTGAGCATTATCTGCTTGTGGCCTGTATTTGCCGTGTGGGAGTTGCAGAGGGAAAAGCTCATGGCATATGCATCTCCAAGCCAGGGATTGTGTGTGCTCCTTGTTTTCCATGCACACCCATCCTGTATGCCAGTTTCCCATGCCACTGGCTGCCCTTTCCCCCCACTGCTGTCAATGCCCTGTGTTCCCTCTCCCACAGCCAGTGTCTCTGTGAGCTCCTCCAGCCCCCTTGGCTTCTCCAGCAGTGATGCTGCGCATCTCTCCCGCTGTCTTCTCCCTAAGTGTTTTCTCCTTTCTTTTCTCCCAACCTGCAGTACAAGTTGTTTCTTTAAGAATGGGCAAGACTTGCAAAGCTGAGCTAGCAAGACAGGGTGAGATGGAGATGGCGTTAAGGACAGGGTGTGTTAATGGCTCCCTTGAAGAATCCTGGAAGTTCATGGTAACATGGAAGTGGTTGAAAAAAACAAGCGCAGGTCAGCGGATGTAGCCTCTGTTTTCCTGCTTTCTTCTCAAATTTTCAGCCGGTAAGAATGAAATGTTCTTCTAAAATGTGAGGATTGATCAGAAGAGATGCCCAAAATTTGCAGCTTTATATACAGACAGGCAGAGAATTGCTGTTGAGCAGAGTACTAGGTCATGCTTTCCTTGCCTAAGATGTTTTGGATTTTTTCATGTAGCTGGCAGATGCTCTTTACTTGCACTCAGCTCTTAAAGTAAACCTGGCTTCTTCCATCTTGCACAGAACTATTAACAGAAGCAGAGCAAATTTGATACACCATGAAAAGTTGTGCAAATCCCCGTTTTTCTGTGTAGGGAAGCTGAGGCACAGACAGGCTCAGTGCTAAAGGTTACACAGTGAATAATGTAGCAGAACTAAAACTAAACACGAATTTCTGATTTCAGGTTGTCTGCTTGCCTTTTAGCTCATACTGCTGTTTTGCAATGCTGATAACACCGATGTGATGTTTTTGGCTGGTTAGAGTTGAGGTATATGCATTTTCTGTGGTTACTTCAACCTGATATATTTACCAAAGTTGAGTTGCTTGGATTACTCATATCTTCTGCATAGGTTGATGTAAGATTAATATGGTTACTAATCTTATAGGGAGTTTGTGTCCTTGTGCACAGAATTCTACAGGATTCTTTTTAGTCATTTGCAGGCTACAGCCATTTTTCGATATATGGTAAACCTCTTAAATAAAAAGGTCTTCTGCAGCTAAGAGCATCAGAAGGAATCCATGTTCTTAGCAGAAAAGAGACATTATCCAAAATAATTATATCAGAAGCTAGGAGGAATAAGACTTAGAGAATCTTATTTAAAAAAATTTGTCATGTAAATCAAACCTACTGGATATGTATATACGGGCTGGATCCCTAGATAGAAAATGTGTTTCCGTCAGCTGAAATATTGATAAAAATAATCATCGTGATGAAGTTTCTTGTGCACTATGTGTCCTTAATTTCAAATAGTTTTAATCAATATTTTTATTTCTGGAATGGAACTTTCATATAGTGCCTGTGCTACTGTTTGTAATCAAGGCCTGCAATTGTGATAACAATCTTGATAATATCTATCAATCTCAGATTACATTATCTGAGAGTTATTAAGTTTGTATGTAAGTGTCCTGTACTTGATTTCAGTGAGGCTTCAGGACAGTACTTAGGCACATGTGTAAACAATTTAAAATACTATTTAGATATCAGAGTCAATATTGTGTTATATACACTTTTTTGATATGTATGTTGGTTTCCCCATCAGGCATTCTGTGTGATGCATACACCCTGTGTGTCTAGTAAGAGACAGCATCTAAGAAAAGAAATTTGTCTTCCTTAATACAATGAGAATAGCATCTGGTAGGTATTAAAGAAGCTATTTTCTAGTTCACAGAAACTAGAGATAAGAAAGAACCGTTAGTTATTTCTGACAGAAGAGGTTTGTCCTGTAATACATTTTCTAGTGCTTCAGGACAGAATTCAAGTTGTTAGTAATACTATGTATTTAGCAGAAGCTTCTTGTGGATTAATTTCTTCTCAAAATTCACAATTTTCTCATTACTTTAAGTAACTATGTAATTGTCATGTACAGTACATGGGATCTCAGAGATCAGTTTTCAGTTCTCCAAATATACAGTGGTAGTGTGATGTTTGAACTATGGGACCACTGGAGTGTCCTTCAGAAAGCATGTTTTAAGTGTAGTAAAGCCAGCTTGGGTGTCAATTTGTGTTGTAATTTAGATTATACAAAAGGGCGATTTTACAGAGTGGGGAAGCCAGATGTCGAAATCTCATTGACTTTCAGAAAAAAGTTGTGAACATAACTTCCCTTTATGCTTTTTTTCAGACCTAAGTGTGGAGTTCATGTAGTTTTGCTTTCTTTCCCCCTTGCTCATATGATCTATTTCTGGTGTTAATCAGAACTATTGTTCTCACATGGGCTGGTCCTGCAGGGTGGTGAGTTGTTAATCGAACGGTACATGTCATCTGCTTTAAACCATGCACAGTATTCCAGGGGTAACCAGGGATAAGTTCTCTGAAGCTGGTTTCCTGTTATCGTCTCTCTCTTATTAAATGAGCAGCCTCCTAAGCCTGTCCAAATAAACAGAAATGAAAAAGAAAAATACATGTTTTGGTGGCTGGGTGTTGGAGATGTATGTACCAGTGCTTGTTTTTCTTTCCCTGGGCATGATGAAATGGTACATCATAGCCACCTTATTTTGCTTGGCTGTGCTCCTTAGTTTCTCTTATGTGGAAGCAAAATAATAAAAAAAGAACTCGAGCCAGATCATACTTGGGAACTTTTCATTTAAAACATGTCCCATTGTGCAGATTTGCACCACACAGTAGAAAACATGAATTACAACTAGTTTAGCTGTTTTGATATAAGGTTCTATAGGAAATACTCTTATACTGAGTTTTCCTTGAGGTCTTGCATACCTTTTTGGCTTCTTTTTCTTTCAAGCATTGTTTTTGCTCCAGTTGCTTTTGTTAAATTTTCAGTTCAACGTAGAAACAGTTTGATCAGCACACTTGAGGGACAGACAAACAGCCAGTGGAGGAACAGGGACTTCTTAAGTCGGCTTCACTGCTTCATCTGATGTGTTGTAAGACTGAGATCAAGGTCACACTACCTGTATTTGTGTGACTGTGTCAGGCTTTCTTACCCTTGTGGTATTTTAAGTGTCGTTCTGTGTATTTCTTAAGTGCCACTGTCAACTTAACCAGCTGCTCTTGGCTTCCCATTTATGTCCACGCAGTGCTTCTTCCATCGTGCTGTCACATTTGTTTGGGCACTTGCACATTTAACAGGACTGGGAAGGGATCCATCTGAAAATAACTATTTATTTTGCTGGGTGGTTTTACAGATGGATCAGCTCTCTGATCAAGTTCACTGCTTGGTTGCTCAAATAGCTTGACTGGCAGAGCAGAGAGAGTGCTAAGATGGAGAAGTTGTTCAAACCAGCTGAAATAGTGCTGTTGTCAGACATGAAACTCGTCTCTTACTGCTCTGCTGTGAACTGCTTGGTTTATACCCTGTGCATCTGATGGACCAAAGACATATCTTGCTGTCATTTTGCCTGGATCATTCAGTCTTGCATAATGTTGTCTGAGGAAAAAAATCCTGGTTTCTAAGAACCCCATTATTTCATCTGCTCCCACGAAGAACCTTGAGGACTTTTTCACAGTCACCTTAAATGAAAGGTGAAGCCATGTCCAAGAGATTCAAGCCAGCTTCCCGCACTCGCTGTTAGCAGTGGAATCCAGCTACAAGTGATGAAGCAGCATTATTGGCAGAGGAGCTACTGGATGATGTTGATGAATCTGCTTGGATGCAGTTTCTGAATTTTGTGGCAAGTGATAACATGCTGAATGGCCATATCCTCCGCTATTCCTTCGTTTCTCTTGTCCTGCTATTGTTTTTTTCACAGTAAGCAGAACTGAAGGCACTTCAATAATACCCTTTTGACACTGGAGGATATTTAAAGCTGTAAGCTTGCTTTCCCTCTGACCCATAATCATTATTGGAATTGAAGAAGATTGTACATAGAGGGTATCTTCCAACATCAGTAATCATTTAGGTCTGTGGTAAGGAGTTTAAAGATGTGATTATGGTTAGAAACTACAGAAACTGAGTTATGCTAAGGGGAAAGAATAAAAGATGCATTTTAGTAGCTTACAATAAATGGAATAGGAAAGATGAAAGATTGTCTCAAATTTGATTCCCTTCATTGCTCATCAAATAAGGTACAAGTATTTGAATTAATTTAAATCACATTTTCTCATTTTTGTCTCAAGAGAACACTTCTGAAACTAATATATCCAGCTGCACAAATTTCATGTGAAGATCTTTTCCCTTGTCATCCTGATCTCTGTGGAAAGTAAAACAATCATCCTTGAAGTACAGTTGCTTCCAGGGGTAAGAGACTATGCCAATACTGGAAAAGCATTATTTTTCATATGTTGTACTTGACATACAAAAACTCTTGGATTTTTTTTACTTGAACATTTTTAGACACCGTTATGTTTGATTGACTAAGAAAAAATATCTATGCAGATAACACTGCCCTCTGCCTATTGGTAGTCAATTAAATGAGGTATTTGTACATAATTTTTAAACAGTTGGTCTTAAGTGACTTCACAAGGACACGTACTTAACACTACATACCTTTGCAGTTGCATCCACTACATCTGTCTATACTGTTATTGCATGAATGTGAGTCTCGTGTTCTTGGAAGAGTTTGGCATTTGCACTATGAGGATCCTGTGCTCTTAAATTCTCAATACAATGTATTGGCTTCTCAGAAATAAGCTGACGAGCTGAAAAGGGAGAAAAGTGGTTCATGCACAAGCTAGCAGATGTAATTTTGCTCCTATTAACCCTGAAATGACATCTTATGTTTGTAATTGATTTTTTTAAGAAACAAGCGGACTTCAGTTTCTTATTCCTTTTTAAACTACACGAACTATTGCAGGTCTATCTAGAAGCCTGTGTCAGCATGCAGTTTTAAGAAAAATAGTGGCTGCCTAAGATTATCCACATTGTTAAGGATGAACTTGAAATGGTTCTGAGGTTCTTTATATCATGGCAATGGATTGCTTCATGTTCTGTTTGTAGTTTCCTGTACTCCCAGATCTTGTTCTTCAGAATTTCTGCCCACTATGTATTTGTGCAATTAATTCTCCCTGACGGTAGTACTTTGAACTTACCATTCCTGAATTGCATCCTACCTGTCCGGTGTTTTTTCAAGGCCATTTTGAAGTCTGTTTGTTTCCACTGTGGTGCTTGCAACACTTTGCAGCTTGTTATCATTTGAAAGGTGTCTTTGCTACCTTATGAGCCACGACAGTAATGAAAACAGAATAAGACCAATACACCTGTCTAACAGGAAACTGTATGTAAGGTACTCTTAGAGTGTGAAATTACTTATAGTAATCTTATAATGAAAATATTACTCTTTGAATACAGTTTTCCAATTTGTTTTGCAGTCAGCATACACAATCTGTAACTGGACAGTATTCCCATGTTAGATTATGGGAATGTTGTGTGAAATAGTATCAAAAGCCTTATTAAAGCAATAGCTGTATCATCTCCATGGTATCTCGTACAGCCACAGGGTATTTTTCCTTCTAACCCTCCTAAGAAAGGCCTATTTGCTATGTGCTTGTTGTTCAATTCAGCAGGCTATTTACTGAAAATAGAAGTCTTGACATAAGCAGGTTTTGCTAGAATGAACAAAATATAAGGATTCCATCAAAGGCATTTTTATTCACTTAAAAAACATTAGGAACCAGTCAAATAGTTGGGTAAATAAAATGGTTCTGAACAACCTAGCCATGCCCTCAAAGCTGATTGTGCTGTAAAATATAGATCTCTCCCACAATTAAATACTTCGAGGTTTCTGAGAAGAGAATACTGGTTGTTTCCTACCAAACTGAAAGGAAGTTACAGCTTTAATGAGTGTGTCTGGATTACAGGATGTAACAAGAAAAGTCCAAGTAATTATAAATTGCCTGCTTCAGAGGCATCTTGCAAGAGCTCTGAATAAAGACGTAGTTTGCAGCAGCTGCCAGAATTGTATTTCTCCTGGGCAGTGGTTTTTTTTGTTTGGTTGTTTTTTTTGCGTTTTTTTTTTTTTCTTTTCAATTTCAGTTTGTAGAAGAAGTAGAAAGCTACCCAACAGTCAGACACACTGATTATGTGAGGAGTTCTGTGTATATGCAACTTCAAAACCAAATGTATATTCTTATTAATTGAACTCAATATATTCTGCAATACAGATTAAGCCATGAAATATCAGTAGCAATGCATTTTCCTCAGTAATTTTCCTGCTGCTTCTCTCCTAAGGTGAGTAGGTTGATCTACTGGCACCAATAAACAACATGGTGAGAAACTGTCCATTGTAAACAAGCAAAGTCCCTGAGCAGTTCCTACCTCAGCACAACTACACCAACTTTGCCACCTTATTTCCTTTTATTTATTTTCTCTTTTAACACTTCTCCAGTCTCTTATGGTGATAGATTCACAGCTCTTCCTGACTTCACATTTTCGTGGGTTAAAAGACATTTTGAACATTTTCATTTGCAGTTCATTTAAAGCATTAGATCCTTGTATCTCTCTTCCACTGGAAGTCCTTTGCCAGAAGACCTTGATTTGGTGCTACAGCAGTGCAGGATCATGGAGTTGCTTTTACAAAACCCAAGAAGGTCTGTTTCACAGGATAGTTTTGATTTCTGCAAAGCTTGTTTGGCAGTAAAATTAGAGGTCACTTAAGGCTGTTGCTGTATTGGTGCAGTACACTGATAAATCAGTTGCAACATTTCCTTAGACTAAGATTAATTTTTAGAACTAAGGTCAACTTGAATGCAATAAAAATGATCAAAAGTCTCAAAAGCGCAATCTGTGATGAAAGACAGAGAGAGGCAGGTTTGTTTAGCTTGGAGAAGAAAAGACTGAAGGGAAGTATGATAACAGTCTTCAAATACGTGAAAGGTCACTGCAAAGAGGAAGGGGATGAGCCTTTGCTTGTATCATACTTCTTGGCTTTTGAACCCAGTCCAGCAAGGTCACTAGATCCAAGATTTATATTATTACTAGTGCTGCTGTGAAGTTATTGGTACTGTTGTCAGTCCCTGAGCCAGTGGAGCAATTATTTTTTTTTTGCTGGCTAAAGCTGAAATATCATCTGCAAGCTGTTGCCTTCTAAGTGAGTGAATGCAGGAACCTCAGCCTACTGCTTGCCTCAGCGGCTGAAGACAGGTTCTGCTATATCACACTCAATTAATCTTTTCCTTTCCCCTCTCTCTTCTTTCACTGTGTTTTGGGAACCAGCTAGTGTTAGCTGCAGTTGAGGTTTTTTATTTCATGGTCAGTTGCCCACTAGAATTTGGGCTGTTCGGTCACAAAGGCTAGTTAACTTTCAGTAAAAAATGAGAGGAGAAAATAGTGTAGGAAAGTACTGTGGCTGTGCCCATAAGGTATAGGTTCAGGTGCAGCTGACAGTTACCAGCTTGTGCTAGAACTCATTTGATGGCTTTCTGCCTGGAGAGGTTGCAAAACTGCCTAAGTTTTGCACAGCTGATCAGTAGTAATCTTTCCTTTATTGCTAAAATAAAGAATGACACAGCAGAGGGGGACTGATAACCTCTGCTTTTGTGCACAGGTGAGGAAAATCTTCCTGTTGGGGGGCACCCTCTAATATTTACTTTTCCTCAGGTTCTAGGAGGTAGAGGCATATGCCTCTGCTTAAGCCTGCTGGCCCTCATTCAGTGACCTGGCAGTTTTTATTCTGGTGAAAAATTCTGAGACAGTGGGTAGATTGTAGACTCCTGTAAGACTTACACCCTGGCTCCCTGTTTGCTGTTACTTCTCCTTGCTAGCATCAGCTACAGCTGATGTAAGGACAGGAGCAGACAGGGAGGGACGGGCTGGTGGTGCTCGTGGAGGACACAGTGTGTGGCTTGTCGCGGCAGCTGAGTGTGAAACTTCAGGCTCAGGACCAGGCTTAGTTCAGGCAGCAGGATCTGCGCCAGCAATATATGCTTTGTCCAGTTCCTGCCTTGCACTGGCAGTGCTGTTTGTTCCGTTTGCCCAACATGTTGTAAACTGTTTCTTTCATAAGATCATGGGAACTTGTCCCCCTCATATTTTCAAATTCCCATTACCTAGGCTAGATGAGTGAATGCCTTTATTGTCTCTCTTCTCTTTGCTTTTGGATTGACTCCTCTGTCAGCCTTGAAGAATTATGTTGTTTTCCAGCAATGCATTCTCTTTGCCCTTGCTAATTCTCAGTACTGTGACATGCCAGGTTGAAGAGGTCTCCTGAATGGTTTTCTCCATCAGCATACTAGGAATTTTTCCCTTGCTTTTGCTCTTTCCAGTTTTTAGAGAAAGGAAAAAAACAGGCAAGAGTGGTGGGTCATCTTCTCTGGCTTTATGCAAATTGTGTCGCCTCATGGAGATTTCTAGAACTGACTGGACTGGATTATCTGATTCTCTCTTCTGACAGGAATCACATTAATTACAAGTGACTCTGAGCAATAAGGTTCCACAGGTATCTATTGTCAGACTGGGCCATCACATTAAGAAATCAACAAATGGACTGGAAGTGACTGGAGTGAACATGAGAGGCAATTTATTTATTTGTGGGTTGCTACTTCAATCCATTACATTCTTGCTGTGTATACACTTACAACAAACAAGTGGTTGCATGTCTACAGCTAAGGAAGACAGCTTTAGGGCCCACAGGACTGTCATTCCGTGGACACATATACTAGCTAAGCCAGTCTTGGACGGAGTGAGTCCTGTGCTTCCCTGTCTCCAGGCACTGGCTCGCACCCTCAAGTTTGTATGCGTGGGGTGAAATAGGTGGAAGATGCATCCCTTGAGAACTGACTTGAGGAAAACAAAGGCAAAATCTGTTTTTCAGCTGGGTAAGTTAGTTCCCCAATCCTTTTTATTGTAAAGCTGCAAAAAACCATCTGTGTCTGCCAAAAGGAAATGGAGACATGGGATGGGAGAGAGTGGGTGGACCCATGAGGTAAGGGACTACTTCTCTCAGAGGCAGAGCCAGCTGATGCTAAAACAAAGTGTTTGTTGAACAATGAATTAAGGCAAGTGATGGCAAGTCTGTTTAAGCTGTCCTAAGCCCCTTCTGGGCACCAGCCCCATCTTTCAGGCAGCTTATTCTGATTCCGAAGTCTCCCAGCCTGCTGTTGGGGAACAACTGACCCAGCTGAAAAAAAGCAGGGTTTAGGTGGGGATTGGGGGTACAGTCAGTTTGAAACCTGTTCACCCTGGGACCTCCCAGACATCTGCCCTCATGAAGAAGAGAACAGGATCAAACTGCTGGTGGTGGGAAGAAGGTGGGAGTTGTTTAAGCTGGCATTGCCACTAAAGAAAGGGATCAGCAAGCTGAAGGAGACATGCATTTGTTCATATGAGAAGGGCAGTTATTGTTGTTATAAATACTCTGGGTTTTTTTTAACAATTGGCTTAAAATTCTGTATCTTGAAATGAAAAGATTTCTCTTTTTCCAGTGTGAAAGCCAAAGCATTCATTCATATGTGCTGAGAGTCTGTTTCATAACTCACATTTTCAGTCCCTGAGCTTGTCTTTACTATTTTTAATTTTCTTCTATAGCTGCTGTGTTTCTTCTGACTCTCTCTACTTAGTCATATATGAGTCTATTTTTTTCTACTTCTTCTGTTTTTTTCTACTTTGTTTCATTCACTGGAGCACATGGTCTGTTCTGTTTCATCCTTGCACTAGAATGATTGGATTCTGTTAATCTTGCAGGGTAAAAAAAAAAAAAAAGAAAAGGAACAAGAAAAAGGCAATGATTTGGAAAGTGAGCTTTATGCTCTAATATTTGGCTCTTTAAATGTGTGAAATTCTCTTTGCTAGTAAGGGACCCATCATCATATAATGGACAAAGTAGACTGAAATTGAGATCAGATAAAAGAATAGTTCCCTAATTACTGTTCTCAGTACTTTTCTGTAGTAGATAATCCAACTGCTTTCTTTTTCAGGAGGATGAATTATCTTTGCTTTTCATGAGGCATGGTGGTAATGGTAATGGCATGGTAATGACTTGCCATATGACCTCTTGCCTTGCAGTGGTAGAAGAGGAAATAGGGCTGAGAATTCCTGGTCCCTAGCCCTTGATTTAAGCTTCTCCATCTTTAAGCAGATTTCTAGGCTTTATCTTGGAGTTAGTTAAAATGACAGAATGTGAATGCTGGAAGCGTGGGGGATGTTTACAGTCCAATGGGATAGAAGTTAATACCCTAATCAATGCACTTACTTACACTTGCTACCCACAAAGTAATTTTTCTTTTGACATCATGTGTGAGGGATTGATTTGCACATACTACATAATTCTGGCCAGCTGAGCAGTTTCCTGTAACGATGAAGAAGCCAAAATTGACACCATTCAACGTGCATCCATCATGTAACACACTCTTACCTATCATGAGACCTATCTGTGCAAAACAGATATCTGGTGTAACCATATACCAGTGTAAGCTGCGTAGAGCTGGTGTCACTTTCTGAAGTCATCTATTATTTTCAGAAGGCTTTGCTTGTCCCATCTGCCTAGCGTCTCAAAAATAGGTTTATATTAATAACTTTATGGCAGGCATTTTATGTTGAAACACATTCCTACTATATTGGGATTTTTGTCCATCCAATAAATGTCCACCATGATAAGCAATAGAACACAATGCTCACTGAATTTAGAGGAGAGATTCTTAGTCTTAAATTATTCACCAAAATCTTACTTATTTTTGTCAGTATCAGCTAGCTTTTAAGTAGTAAATGAATTGCTGAGTAGATCTAAAGAAGAGCCTGTCAAGTGATCAGTATTTGAATTCAATAGCTTCATCAAGAATGAGATTCCAGCAGAAATGAAGGAAGTCTTTCTTCATTTGTCAGTCTTTGTAATTAAGACTGAGGCAGAGTTATAAATTACGTCTTTCCTCTGGTGGGAGCTATTCATGGTGGATAAGTGTTTGTTATGCTATGGCGTTATCCCTGCTATTGATGTTTTTTCATGCGCATTTACTCAGGCTTCCTGTGCTGCTGATTTTAATTCCATGTGGAGGTACAATGGCGTAAGAAGTCGTCTGTGCTGGCGCAATGAGAAATCTCTTATGAATGGATTATGACAAAGTTGTGCTTTTATAGCAACTAGAGAAGCTATGAAATTAACAATTGATTACCTCACTTTTCAATTAGTCTTAGCACTGTGACAGGAATATTACTGCTCTGCTTCCCTGCCTTGCTAATGAGGGAAGGCTCAGCTACTGGGAGAGATTCTAGCATCAGGTCCTATCTTCATGAGGTGCTAATTCTGTATTTAACCTGGGTTTTCCCCTTCAACACGGGCTGCATTGTTGAATCTAAAGCAACTGTCAGAGCCACACATGAAAGCACTGTCATAAGCTACCTTGGTGGCTTTTTATCAGCTGTTAGTGCCAGGTGGATTCACTGAATGTATGTACTTATACAAAGAAGTAATCAGTCATTTAACACCTACCCACAAGCCTTCTGGGCACTCATTCCCATATCCTGCTTACCTGTGCTGGCTCTCTCTTTGCATCATTGGCCTGAAATGGGAGATATAAAACCTTTTCTTAGCATTTATTATTCCAACCTGCCTACAGTCTCTTCATTTTCATTCATCTCTACATTTTAAGCAGCAGAGCAGTGGGCCCTCAGAAGCCCAAAAGTCTTTATACCAATTGCTTGGCTGCAGGAACACATCAGATGCCTGGTGTCAGTTTGAGCTGAAGAGAGCAAAACCTGATACTTTAATAATGAAGGAGGAACACCAGACATCAAGCTGCTGCTGTTTGACTAGAGGGTTGGGGGATCTGAAGACCACTGTAGAGAAGAGATAAAGGGGCTGAGGGGTAGTGGCTGGAAATCCAGTGGTAAAAATTCCAGTGATGAAATGGGCTGTACGCTGGCACCCCTGGGAGCATGGGGCAAGGGCAAAGGTATCCATGTCAAACGTGGCATCTGCAAAGACCAGTCAGCCAGCAAAGGGACAAAGGGGAAAGAAAGAGGGACGTAAGTGGCCTTACCCTGCCCTGGAAAAAAGGTCAGCTTTGATTTACAAGATGTATATCACACAAAGAGTATAAGCAGCACAGACTAGGACTCAGCATCTCAGGACAGGAAGATGGAGGCACTTGTCTTTATTCCTGTTTCAAAGGACAGTTTGAAATATAGGGAGTGTGCTTCATCTTGAAAGCTCACCTTCAGCTTTCTGTTTGGAGATAGCACCATTGCTCATTTGCCAATGGATTTCCCACTTTCTTCTTCCTTCATCCTGATCACACTGTTCAGACCGTTTGGTTCAGGTATGAGGGGGCAGAAAAGGCAAGCGGGACTTTATTGTTGGGTAGGTTTTCCATGTGACCACAGTTGTAGCTCTAAGTTGGTAGAGTGGCTCTGCTAGGGTTGTAAATGCTACTTCCCTCTGCTAATTTCTGGGATCTCTTTTTCATTCGTGCACTTCAAAATAGCTGGCAAATGGAGAAAAAAGAAGAAATCTAGCACTTCACAGCAGGTGAATTAGTTGGCTTTTTCAAAATGAGAAGCATTTATATACAGACTTAAAATGTTGTGTCCACCTCTTGATCAGATCTAAATTGCCAGGTGTTTGCATGCTTCCCTACCTGTTCAAACCACTTGCCTATTTAGACAGCCTGTAGGTTATCATAAACCAGACTATTGCCAAGCTGATTTAATTTCTTTCTGGAGAGCAATAAGACAGAATATTTCACTTGCTAAGACTTCCAGTCAGTAATTCTTTTGTAAGAAAAACATCTCTTGTCTACCTCTGTAGTTTGCAGTCCCTGTCCCATCACTTGATTACTAGAGCTCCTTCAGTGCAAGACAGAGAAGGATTCTGGTGGTACAAATGGAAGGTGTCGCCTCATACATTGTGAATAAACTGGGTTTTTTTCTTCCATCGTAGTATGTAAGGGAGAGGTCTCATAGTATAGTACAGTAGATCTAAGGGTCATTGTCACATGAAAAAGCTAGTTTCTCTCATTTCTGCCTTTCTTCTCCTTTTCCTACTCTTCTTCCTGTCACCAGCTGCACAATTCTCCCCTTCTTCTTTCCTGGCACTCCTCTTGCCCTTGGTGGGCCCGTTCAGCTCACTGAACCCACAAAAAACTAACTGAACAGGAGCAAGTGAATATTCCTCTGAGGATTTAGTGAGCCGAATCAGCTCAGTTGAGCTGCCAAGCCATGCAAGGGATGGAGCAGGAATGCACAGAAAGGAATGGCGGAGGAGGCATCCCACCCCTTGTAGCAGCAAGATCTGGCTCTTAGATCTGGCCAGCTGCGATGTGAAACCTTACCTGAATGGGAGCTTGCAGAAGTCTGAAAAGGGCACAGCATAACCACCGCTGCTATTGTGTCTTCTACTAACTGGCCTACCCACCTCCTTTACTTCAACAACTGTTTTGAATAATTAGAAGTTAAATTTAACTCCAAATTTCTTCCCTGGGGATAAGTCCCTCTAAGAATAATTCTCAACAGACAGAAGATTAATGGCAGAATGCGCAAACAACAGGAGCCAGTAGACCTCAAAAAGAACAAAGATGGGACTAATGTGTCTTCTAATCCCTAGGAGTGGGTCCTTCTCTCTATTATATTTGCACATACTTTGACTAAATTAGGGCAGCTACTTTTTTAGCATCAAGGATTTTCAATGCACGTGGAAAAAAAAGAATGTTTATTTTTATAACATGCACTAAGGATTGTATCTACATACAAAGCAACAACCCCAGCGCACCATACCACAGCCCAAACATATGACTTTGTCCTACTTTCCAGGCACTCTGAGTGTGTTAGAGAAATTGTATTCCTCGCCATCTTTACTCTGGCAGCTGTATTGCTCGCTGTGGCTACGTACAGCCTCAGGGCAGGCATGAAACACGACAGAAGTATTCTAACGTTGGAAGTGTGACCATACTGTAGAAGAGTAGTCTAGCACATGTGGATAAGCTCTGACTAATTACCTCTGGGACTAGCAAAAGTTAAGACAAGGGTTTTTGCTTTGTGCCTCATGCATTGTGCAGCAGGTACATTATTTCTCTGCCTGACAAGTGATGCTGGGAGGATAAATCATTTGTGTGGCACTTTTTGTTGCTACAGTTACTATATTTTGAACTGAGTAACTCGTCAGGGTGAGCTACCAAAGGGGTGAGTATGGGCATAGTCACCTTTCCGTACAGAGGTAGCTTTTCCAAGCTGGAAGTGGGGGAACGTGGTGTGCAGTTTGAAGGTGTTTGTATTGTAATGTGTCCCTGCCACACCGCTGATGTCCTTGCTGCTTCTGTGAATAGACTTCAGCATGTTCCTGCATCGAAACAAAAAGTGCTCATTTAACAGTTAAAATCAACTGCATTTTATTATCTTGTGTAGCACTATTCTGCTTCCAGCCTGATGCCCTTGGAGGATATTGCTTTAGGCGCGTTTTAACTACAGGCATTTCTCCTCCGCTAGATTCTCAGCAGACAGGGATTAGGATGCGGTACTTGGCTGAAGCTGTCCTGCTGACAGACCGCAGTGACCTTGCCGTGACTTCTGTTCTGATCTCACTGGCACTGCTGGAATTTGACACACTAGAACATGAGATACCGGCTCCATTATGCCACTAATTGGTATCCAGAGCATTGTGTTCCTGCCTCCTTCACCATCTGATGTAGGTGGCAGATAGTTCTAATTTATCTTTGCCATGTGATTTAGGCGGCTTAGGTCTCTATCATCAGCCAGTTGATGCCCTTATCCTTTCATGTGGCTGTCTTTATCATATGCAGGTGTAGAGCTTGACACAGGCTTGTATTCTAAGTGTAGTTGGTCTCCTTATTTTATTGTTGGGTGCTCTTCTGGAATGGAAGGAAATTGTTTGCGTACTGAACATGGATAAAACACACTAAATATTTTTCTCATGCATCTTTAGAGGTAGATCTTAAAATATTTTCTTTATTTGTCAGATGTACAGTAACATAATATTTTATTTCTGCAAGGTTATTTAATTTTGGACTGCATAGATTGGCTTTTATTTTTGTCTAGCAGTAGTGTGGAAGGTAACACAGTAGGAGAATTCATATCCTTAACCAAAATACTTCAGAGTTTGCTCTGAATGGCAGTTTTTGCTTTGATAATGTGGGTTTTTTTGTCCAATAATCACAAAGCTGGACAAAAAGATCAACAAACTGAAACAGAAAACAACTCCACATGGGATGAGGTCTATAGCACTTTTTTTTTCCCCATGGACAAAAAAAAAAGATAGAAGTTTCCAAAGTCCAGTTTTGTCAGTCCTACAAGTTAGAATTTCACGCTGTTAATTTAATCATTAGGGAAGTTTATGACCCTGAAGAATATGACTTGCAAATGCCTTGGTATCAAGAGGGAACAAATAACAAATCTGGCCCGGAGGGAGCACAGGGAGCAGTTGTAAGCAGCAAACTACCTGACACAATTAACAGAAAAATAAGTTGTGGATTTGTTACTGCAGCTCTGCAGCTGAAAGTAATAGTTATTTATTTCTGGTGCTGGTTAGACACCAATGGCTAAATCTGCAGGGGGACTTCAGCATTGTCAAAGTGGCACTTGCCTTGCAGGGTCCCGACTTCCTGGGTGGAATTCACAGCCTGCTGTTAGACCCCGTGGCTCCAAGGCAATCTGTGGAAAGGCAGGTGTCTCAGAGTAAGATGCAAAGCAGTCTGCAGCTACCTAAAATATCAAACAAGAAGTGCTGAATTGCACAGCAGGTTTGAACCCCGCTTCTTTCTCCTGGCTCATCCTAGGCTGTAGGAGTGTGCCTATGCTAAATGAGAATCCATATCCTCTTTTTAGGTACCTAAGTGCACCCTTTAAAAATGGGGTAGACGATCACTGGTGCATAGAAGTTAGAGCATGGATAGGCTGGGGATGGCTGGCAACAACTCCCTGCTGGGGAGGCTCTTTCTCATCCTTGATTCAAAGACTTCATACATTTTTGCACTAGCCTGCCCACAAGACTCGGTCCTCCATCTGAAGAGTCCTACATGGACACAAGAGTTTCCAAATCTCAGAAACAGGGTAAGGGCAACTGATAGGAGAGCTTGCAGGGCAAACCACTAAGCAATTGTCAGCATAGGTATGAATGCAACTCACATCCCTCAATTGATTTATTATAACTGTGCCACGTTTCTCCTTCCTCTGAACAGGGAATAGTTGGCAAGCTATAGAAAGAGAACTTCTGATAATATTGACAAGGTGAATTAATGACTCATAAACTGTACTAATGAGGCTATTCCAGAATGGAGTTCAAGCAGGAACATTCAAAGAGAGTTTAATGCACAGGACATGTTAAGGACCAAGCTCTCTCTTTTACACTTTCATCTCACTGATTATTTTTTAATGGCCTACAAAACCTGACAGATCTGAACAAGCAGATACTCTTTACTGGGAAACACTGAAGATTGATTTCCTGATTTTATTGTCTCCCTTTTTGAGTACAGGTGCACACAACTAAAGGCAGATTTATTTCTTCAATAAAGATGTGGCAGAGATAGGCTGGTAAAAATCTTCTCTTTTCCTTGACCTTAGTCCCATGACCTCAATTGGGGTTAGAAAATCCCACAGCAGAGGTTATCATCTGCTGAGGACAGCAGTCACAGTTCACAGTGCTTTTTTATAATGATCATACAGCTGAATTTAAAGCTTTAGGCAGCTATGTTGAATGATGTTAAACTACAGCCCAGTAGTTTGGTGACTTAAGAAAGGACTATATATACAGTTTACCTATTTATTTTTCCTAGATCATATTATGGTTGAAGAGCATGTTGGTCGCTGTGCTGGCTTCCTAGAAGAAGAACTAGTTGCTTTCTGACTTTTTGTTATTGTTACTTACTGAAACAAACTTACTTAGGTCCCCTTTTCCATTGTGTCCAGGCTCCTCCTAACTATCTGTTGATTTCTCCTCACAATTTCCTTGGCATTTCTCACATCATCATAAGTATTTGTAATATAAAGGAGAGAGAGCTGTCTTTTTTTTTTTTTTTTTTTTACAAAGGAAGAGTCAATCAAGAGACAGTTGCCAAAATCATTATAAATTGAAGGATTCTTTGCCAGGCAACATGTACACAGTGGTGTTTAGTAGTTCAGCCAGGTGCCATGTTCAGACCTATCAAGGTGACCTGATGTTTTTCTTAGAGGTTGGTTAGACTTTTTTCCAAGAGGTTAGACCTCTTAGAGGTTAGGACCTCAGGCTGTGGTTCCACAGTATGAGGCATCTGGTGGCAGTGCCAGATAAAGGGGTTCCTGCTTTCTTCTCCTAGTACCTCCACATACTGTTTCCTTCCCTTCAACTGCAAGGAACTAGCGCCTCAATCAGCCAACACAGAAGTTATGAACCAGATCAAGGAACTAATCCACGTTAAAAAATAACCTTTGTTTTGTTTTTAACTCAGACTGGCTCCTTTGTGGAGTTCACGGCAAGGTCTCAGAAGTGGTGGTGCAGGAGTGGTGTTTCACAGTGCAGCTGTGAAGGACCTGCTTGGCCAATGGGAGGTGAAGGTGGAGCTCCAGGACGGGATGTTTCTGCCAAAAATTTGTTACTGTGGAATTGTGGTTTCAGATTTCCCATGTTCCCAAGAAAGAGCAAAGCCTTTTTCTTGCCTCCTTACTGCCTCCTTGGCCTTACTTAAAAAGGGACCCGAGACCTGCACAACTACTATTGAACCATTTTTTTCAATAAGGCCACTGTGAGAGCATTCTAGGTTCACTCTGTGAGCAGATTAAAGTATTTTATTCCACTATTGACCACTTCGGTCTTGAAAGCACACTGATTATTCCCTACTTCCTATCTTCAGTTGTTGCTGAAGCAGTCATTTTTATTGAATTGCTTAAGCATAGCATGGCCAAAGGTTGGGGAAGATATAAAACCACAGGTAGCTAAAAATTCTCCAACCTAAAGACATGTTTGAGGAGTGATAACCTATCATCAATAGCTTTGCAAGTGGAATGACACACTCTGTTAATCATTGTGAATAGTCTGCTCTGAAGAGTTCAGATATTGTCACCAAGGAGTGGTCCAGTCCACCCCTCATTAGGGTGATGAAACTGCCCTACTTCAGAGGGCTGAGGCCAAACCTTCAAGGTACAACCAGTTAGTCTGCATTGCTGGGGTGTGGGCCCTTCCCCGCACCCTTGGGAGGAGAGCAAACCAAAGGTGGTGCTGGCTAAAAATGCAGAAGTTGCCCCACCAAATGGCAGTTTCCACAGACCCAATCATAATCCCGTGATCCAGGGGAGAATCCCCCACTTCTGTATGGACTGTGAATTCCCCTTGGCCTTGGTACCGTGACCGTTCCTGCTTGACATATCCCCTCCTGGGTCACCTGGCAGTACAAACCTGAGCCAGATGACGGATGGGCACATGATCGCATTTCTGTTGAATGCATTCTGGTGTGGGTATTGGCTTTGTGTGTTTATTCAGGCTTTACAGTGGCCATGCAAAGATGGGCAGTGCTTGATCGGGCATAAAATCTGCCAGTGCAAAATTAATTCATCAAAAATGCTTTATTGCATTTGAGTGCCTAATGTCCCATATCCATGGCACTTCTGGGTCCGTTTCCTGTTGCCTTAGAGAAGAATTTACCATACTGTTGAAGATTTGTAGACCAGAAAGAGTGGGACTAGGTGAATTTGGGGCAAGGAGTACTGAGGACAATTCTCGGATAGGTGGAAAGGAGTTGGTTTTGGAGCTGATAATCAAGAAGCTTCATCAAAACTCTGCTGTGAGGAATGACATAGAACAAGGGATCTCTGGATTCAAAAAGGCAGCTGTGGGAAAGTCTCTTATTAATAAATGAAAGCAGAGGGTGGGTCTGTCTTGTATTACGGTGTGCTCCCTGCTGTCGAACAGGTATGTCCCAGAGTAACTCCTCTAAGGGATACTGCTTAAAACACCCTACTTCATTGGTTTTACCAGGTCAGGGGCCATGTAGCCCATTACTGTTATTTGTACATCCGTGTGTACAAACACAGGCAAGACCATGTCGTTGTCTGAGAAACTTTAATATCTAAGTCTAGACAGGCATGATCTATACTTTGAAGGTTCAAACTGGAAGCACTACTAACAAAAAGAGTTTAATTACTATCCTTGGAGCCTGGTTCTCACCCAGCACTGCCCGGTATCAACAGCTATCTGCTGTCTACCATTCCCTGCTCTCTAAAAATAGACGGAGATAGAGGCCATATAAACTGAAGGCATAAAAAGGCAGGATTAATTTTTTTGCAGGGGAAAAAGGCAAAGGCATAGCTTAACATGCAGACATAGGAGTGGAGAGTTTGGCATGTTACCTTTAGGGGAAAACGTTATTAAACATTTACTCAGGGCCTAGAGATTCCCAGATACGTTTATCTAGAAAAGGAAGATAAATTAAAAATTAAAGTCAGTAATAACTGTTTTTAAGTAGGCTAAGTATCTCACAAAATGACTCAACCTGCCTGGAAAATGTTGCAATCTCCACATCAGGCTGGCCTGCCTCTCCTTCCTCGCAGGTGAATGCTCTTGGGAGCGGTGATTTGACCAGCTCCTTTGCTGGGTAAGCAAGGAGCAGCTTGGCTGAGAAAATATTATTTTTAATGCTCTGTTTGTAACCTTGAGAAGATCTCCATGGCAACAGAAGTTATTGAATAGAGTTGGTCATTACATTTTGACAGAAGTTTTCCACCAGAAAATGCTGTTTTAATGCAAAAGTTGGGGAGAATGATTTGATGTTGATGATATTTTGGTCTGAAAAAAATTGGGGAAAATCTGAAAAATGTCTTGGAAGGAAGAGGTTTTTTCTTTTTTAAGCCTGCCGCCTTCCCTCCTGGGACCTTTCGTGTCAGGAAACAAGACTACTATCTCTTTCTTTTCTGTTCTGGGACTAGTGGTTGAATTTGCAGTTTATCTCCTCTTTTTGACTCTTTATTGTTGATGCTTTTATGAAAAGGCTCTAAACAAAACAGTAGATGAGAGAAGCTGTAAATCCTCAAATATCTAAAGTATTGGGTTTTTTGAAGTTCTATTTTGGGAAAGAGAAATTCTGAAATAAAAGCAAAATAATACAGTGGAAGAGTGTACTATAATTACTTGCCCATTCTATTTTTGAATAGTTGATTTTATACCATACGGCCTAAAATCTCAGATTAAAACTCTTGTCTTCTTTGCTCTTCATGAGTTATCTTCATCCCTTCTCTCTACTCCTAGACCTGAACGCTCTGGATGTAGTGACAGCCAGAGACACGTCATTGCATGTCATATCCTCTCACTAACATTATTAGTTTCACTGAGGAAAGGTCTTGGGACCTGCAAGTGCCAATCTAGTGATTTGTCTCTTTTCCAGTGATGGCTCCTTATGAAACCAGTGCAGACAATGGTATGGGTAATAAATGTTTCTGTAGAGGCAGTTTTCACAGTTCTCTGCTTCATAACTCCTTCCTTGCCCATTCAGTATTAAGAATATGAATAAAAATACAACCATTAATTCTTTACAGTCAGAAAAGACAGGGAAATACACACCTGACTTCCTCACTGTGTCCAGCAAGATTTTTAAGAGCTTCTTACGGGATTTTTGGAAATGGATTTGGCACTCGAGATCATTAGTCAAATTTGCTGATTATTTTAGTCACTTGACCGCCTGCTGTCACTAGCTGCCATTTCAGTACCACCTCTCCTCACGCTGCTCTGCTGCTGGGATTACAGTAGCCTTCCCCCATGCCTTCCCTTCTTTCCCCCACACTTGCCAGATCTCTTTGAGGATTGTCTTTTTCAGGGTTTCGCTGTTGAACATGGGACTACAGCTGCACCACTCAGGGCCAGGTGATGCCTGCACTCCTGGACTAGTGCTGGATGAGTTCGCTCTGGGCTTACAAGTCTGATGAGGTGGCACAGGGACGGACAGCGGGTGTCCCCAGGCTGGAAGCTGCTAGCAATACTGCAGCTACGTCAAAGTGGTACACACAACAAAATCCAGCCTGCTGTCTTTATCCTGGAAAGGAGAGAAAGCAGATATTTTGGCAGCTGTCAGACACCCAAATACCTCCTCCTGCACCTACCCGTTGGCCAGCATGGAGTCAGGAACCACTGCTGCTGCTGCCAAGGAAGAACACAACTTTCTTTCCAGGACCCAGCCACCACCAGCAAGCTATGCATGTTTGCATGGTGTGGACTCGTCTTATGTAAATTTGCCATGCAGGAATATGCCAAGTCACTGGAGGCGATCATACCATGTAAAAAATGGTGGGAATGGTAACAGGATTTGTCAAATAAGGTATCTGGAGAAAGCGTTAAGTTTCTAACTGGAATACCCAAGATGAACAAAAGGATGGAGGTGAGCAGAGAGAGAAATAGCTCAAGGTCATACAGCATGTTAGTAGCAGAGCTGGCATGAGCATCCAGCATCCTAATTATCAGGCCATTTCCCTATCACCTAATCCGTAGACTCATGCTTTAGGTTCAGTGGGCTTACGTCTGCTTTGGATACATTTTTCCTGGAAATCATTGTCTCTACTTACCTCAAACTACATCACACCACAGGGTTTGCACTTGCTGTGGCCGCTCAGCATCTTGACTCTAGTGTTAAAACTGGCAAAGGGGCAGATGATATCCCCTTTGTCAAGGCTGACTGATGGAAAAAGGCGCAAAGCCAACCTCAAATGCCAACTCTGATAGGAGGCTGACGTAAAAAAGGCTGAGGAACCATATAGGACTGCTGCTCTGGTTATATAACCTGGAATATTTTTTGTAAACGCTCAAACTGACGTGCACTGTGTTTTGGCATGTGTTTGTCAGTGCCCTTGTTTTATAGCCTTGCTGAAGACTCATTGACAGATGGCACTCAAGAGAGTGCTTTTTATAGGTGCCAGTGTCCAACTCAGATACAGTTTCTGAAAGCAAAAGGTGTTTGGGGGTGGAGGGATCTGACGCACTGCCAAAGCATTTTGTAAAAGGTGCTTTAGTGGTACTTCATACTCTTCAAAAAGGGGAGGTATGTGGGAGATGAATAAGGAACATCAACTCTTACGGATGTTGAGTCACCAGATGATTCTGGTAGAAGGTGAACAGCATTTATGAAATGGAAGAACAAGAAAACAGGAATTTAAAGGGCATATACCCTGTGTCCAGGAGAGGCAGGTTTTGGGCAGTGCCTATCTAACCTGGTATTCTGGAGAATGATTTCTTGTTACAGCTTGACCCAGTTCTTACCTGGAGACTAAGTGTGTTATAAGTGAACCCCAGTGTAGGCTATCTAGTGCTTCATAGCACCTTTCTCCTTTGTAGGACAGGGACCTTGGGACTGACAGTCACCCTAGTGCAGGCTGTGCCCTAACTGATGGGGTGCTTTCCCATGGGGGCCAAAAGTGGTGGGCAGAGCTGGGTGCTGGTAATGGGCTCCATCAACAGCCCCAGACTGGGGGAGTGATGGCCCAGGTCCAGGATCCATCCAGGGTATCCGTGTGGGAACTTCACAGGGCTTAAAAGGCAAATAGAAAATGCTTCACAGTATGAGGCCTACTTTATTAGATTTTTAAACACTAAGAAGCGACTTCACCAACATGGCAATGATATTGATGCCCCATGTAAGCCATCTGAAGCCTTTAGATTAATTGGACGTATTCCCATCCTTCCTGCGTGCCCTCACCAGAGTGGAGGGGGTTAGTTTGCCCATGTCATGTTTGCTACAGCAGGAGAATGGTGAGATGCCTTCTCTGAAGGGGACCACGTCCTAGTGGGCTTCGATCCTTCTGCCTTGTGGAGACAGCTTTTTCCTGTTCACCCTAACCTTGTTTTCTCAGTTCCAAAATTCAGTCCTTAAGATTCCTGTCCCAGGCTACCCTCCTCCCCATCTCCTCTCCTCCCATGTACATGAGAAAAAGGCTATTACACCAGGCTACTCCTTGCTAAGCTTCAAACTTCCGTCCCCAAATATAGGGATATAAAGGTTTCCAAAGAAAAAGGTTACTTGCATTTTTTAACGTGAGTAAAATGTGAGCAAAGCTGACTTTTCTTTGGATTCATTCTTACACATTGTTGCACCGTTTTGACTGATACTTTCTTAAAGCAGATGTCCAGCTGGAAAATGTAAGTTACGGGGATGGAGATCTGGCAAAGTATTCAGAACTAAAAAAACACCATGGAATGGGAATTGTCAGACAATGCTAATTATAGGTGTGGCAAGCAGCTGTAACAACCACCATGGCAATTTCTGCTGTCTCTCTCTCTCTGTTTTGCAATTTAATGCTCTTGCACTCTGTTGCCTAATTTTAGAGCAAATGCACACTAGCAATTCACAACCAGGTAATGCTTGTAACCATCTGGAACAGAGATTATCTTAAAATGGGAAGTAGAGGAAACACTTTTCCATGTGGTTGTGACGCTGTCTCTTCCTGACCTCTCTAATGACTGGAATTTAGGGAAAGCAATCATTAGAGGGAGGAGAGGAAGGAAACCCAGGGGGAGAAGGTGGAGCAGGACAGAGTGCCAGAGCGTCAGAGCCAGCAGAGTCAGTAGGTGCACAGACAAAAGTAGGACCAAAGATTTACAGTGAGCGAGAAGCAGAGTCAGTGTGTGGATAAAACCAGTATCAGGGAGTGTCAGGAGCACTAGGAAGGGAGGAG
The DNA here is from genome assembly GCA_009819775.1 of Phoenicopterus ruber ruber. Taxonomy (NCBI): domain Eukaryota; kingdom Metazoa; phylum Chordata; class Aves; order Phoenicopteriformes; family Phoenicopteridae; genus Phoenicopterus; species Phoenicopterus ruber. The sequence continues at coordinate 51,296,829 of CM020215.1, read as the reverse complement.
AACGCAGAAGATTACTTTGAAGAAGCAAAAATGACAAGAATGGGTAAGAAAGAATAAACAAGGGCTATGATTTGAGACTAATACAAACCACCAACAAACATGCGTGGTGGTCCAGTCCTGTTCAGAGAAGCTGCTATCTATCCCTGAAATTATCATCAGCTGCTACTTTTGAAATATAGTAAGTATTTTCTCTGAATAAAGGGCAGGTGGAGGAAGTCTATCCACAAAGTATTGGACTGAAATCTATGCTCTTCATATAAAAAGCAGAAAAATAATTTGCATTTTTGTAGCTTTTTTTTGATCCATTAGTACATGAATCTTGCCCGGTGCTTTCACTCGGCCCATCTTACCTGCCTCTACTTTCTGCATATGAAATCTGTGAGGAGGTTCTGCAGGGTTTTTGGTGAGAAGAGTCTTCAGAGCTCAAAGATGCTTTGTGTAGCAGCTCATAAATGCCTAACTATGCAAGTTTTAGGATGTGGCAACAGGTAGTAATTTAATATAACTTCATTGTTTTTAGTGTAGTCATGTAATCAGAGCAGTATTATCAGACTGACCAGCATGAACAATAAAGACAGGCATAGTTTTGTGTCAACTGTAATTAACAGTTGTTAATCCACTTTAATGTCAACCCACTTCCAGATACTGTAAAAATAGGTTGCATTACATCTGGATAGAGTAAAAATAGCACAACAAAAATTTGTGTGGATGTGTTGTGTGACAGTCACTCTCAAAACACTACCACAGTTCATCACAGTAGTAAGGTAAAGAAACAGCATGATTTGGAGTGGTTTGAGGAGAGAAGAGCAGAGAGGAAAGGGAAGGGAAGGGAAAAGGAAAAGGATATATTGTAATGATAGTTACATTCCCTTCAGAAGCAACACTGAATTTTGTAGATAATGTTTTGCATGACAGAAAATCACCAAGTCTCTCGTGAATATAAACCCCATAAAAGTTCCTTTAAAAATGTTCATATTCACAGCAGAACCAGAAAAGAAGTTAGGCAGGACTGTGTGGGAACCCACCCGGGGCAACAGGCGCTGGTGGCCTTTGACAGTCCTTAGCTGCCTCGAAAATGATGGGGTTATGCTTATAACTGGAGAAAACACACAGTTTAAATCAGAAGTTTGTATCTCTCACTTCATTAGAAAAGGATAAATTTAATCGTAGTGGAGAACTATGCGTTATAACACTGTTTTTGAAATATGTCAAAAAGGAATGTCTTGCAAATCTGAAAAAGTTCTGAACAATGGAAATCTTGGAGAGGAACAATATACTATCGGTTTGGCTGCATTGTTACAAGAGCCTTACGCTGGTTGGGGTGTAATTCTCCTGCTGTGAAGTTAAACTGTGTTTAATACCCTGCTTGCTCACAGCATTGTTTTTCAGTCCCAGGAAAATAATTTAAACCAACTTTTATGATTCTGGAAAAAAAAAATCTGATTTTTAGATTGGCTGAGCAAAATGAGATATTTTTGAACTGGCTTCAATAACGTTCTGTAAGATAACAGTTGGCTTTCAACAGATAAATTTGAGTAATTAGTTAGTCATGACTGAAATCAGAACTATATAACTGAAACCTGTTGTTTAATTAACATTCTCCCACATTTGGAACTATCATAAGACAGTAAATAGTTCTGAGTCTTCCTGAAAAAATAATGGCTGAATACCTGTAAAATCCCTTATGTAATAATAGAAGTGGTGCTAGCATTACCTTAGCAAATTTGGAGAGCTGGCTTTGCCAGTCCTTTCTGGATTTTCTTGGGAACTTTTTGTCTCAGGCATCTCGGGCATCTCCCGCTGTAAGCTTTACTGATGATTTTGCTCCCACAGTATGTTGTAGCTTTTGTCTCAGTGGATTCACTGAAATGAATTAAGTGCCATTTTGAAGAGATGGGCCTTCTGTTCCTAAAATATTTGATTTTTGCAGAGTTTTGGACAGATTGTCTACTATGTTTAGGGAGTTCTGACCTTTTTTCCCACTTCAGACTCTTATATAAGGAGCTTCCTTCACAGCTTAAGATGCATCATGTAAGGCATTTCTCTGAAAGCAAAGCAAATGCCTTTTTTGTGGAGTGTGCTCCTGATTTAACGAAGAACAAAGGTGCTTGGTGGCACATTTGCCACTTCAACTTTCATGTCTTGAAGTAAGGACAGTGTCTTTGGTTGTGATCTAATCAATTTTATGAATTAGCTAGAACGGTATTTCCTAAATGCTTATGAAAACTTCATTTAGGATCATGCAGTTCTGAATAATATGTTGCTATGATAAGCCTAGGTGATTTCCAAAATCAATGGGTCTGTGTTCCTCATGGTTCCTCCTGGTGCAGCCTTGTTGCTGCTCCAGACACTAACGCTGTCTCGGAGCCACCATCATACCATTGTTTCTGATAGTCGCTCAGCCATGTGTTGCATGTGTAGAAGTTGTGATTTCTGTTATCTCATTTCAAGTAACTGGATTTGTGAGTTTGTTTTGATTTTTTTTTTTTTTTTTTAGTAATTTTGAAACTTTAGAATTATTTAAGTGCTTGCAAATCGAATAAAAACTCACTCTGTTTTAGGTACTTAAAAATTAAACATCCAAATCTAAACTGGCCTTCCTGGGGTTGCTCTGCAGTCAGAGAGAGTTTGACCTCCAGGGAGCAATGAATCTGACGGTAGCCACAAGCTAGGGCAAGATGACTTGTCTTGAAGAGGTACTCAGTATATTCACTGGCTATACATAGAATCAGGAATGACCACCCTACACTTTGGCATCTGAGTTTTAAACTCTTGGATTGGAAAAGATGAATTCTATCCTTCCTGCCACAAATATGTTTTGGGTTTTTTTTTTGTGGTGATGCGAATATCTTGATACTTCTTGTATTTGTTATTTTTTAGTGAGAAAAATACAGATTTCCTGGAAGTTCCAAGTCTTGGTTAAATTCAATACATATATGGCAACTGTGTATCTGTATAACTGGAGTACTCCATCATTCTCTTCAGACTAATCAAAACATGAAAAATCGTTCAACTAAGATGAAAAGAAAGAGAGCTCATATTTCATAAAGTTATGTGCTAAGAAAATATTAAGTTATGGTGGATAAAGTATCTCAGAAATGTGAATAAAATGAGGTATTTGGTTTCTGGAGCAGGCAATGGAAGAGAGTACAGTATGACAAACAAGAGAAGTTGATCTATTTGCTGCTGGGAATGTAGGATTTTTCTTCTTTAGTCAGCTGTTTGTTAATTTGTTTTAACACTTTAAAAATGCAACTTCTGATTGTGTTTTGAGCTGTGCTTAACTTCGAATGGCATATGATTAGAGAGCTGAAACACCTGCAGGTCTCTGAGGCAAACGCCTGGCTCACACACTGGTCATTGCAGCCTTTGTGGAGCAGTCTGGAGTTGGCAGAGTGAAGAGAGAACAGCCCGTACCAGACTCCTTATCACACTGGAAACGATCTGCTTTTCTGTTTAGTAACTGAAGACCATCAGTTCCTCTTTCCTCCAGGTCCCTGACAAGTGAAATAAAAAACAAGTTGTAGCTGGAGGCCCACTGGCCTTGAGAAAGCTGGAAGTGCAAAGGGCTGTCGATTCTCTGGTCAGTTTGTGCTTTTCTGGAGATCACTCACTGGGCTGGGATAATGAAAAAAGAGAAATGCTAGCAGGGAATCTGCCCAAGAGGAGAGGTGGGATCTGGATCTGCCCCAGATGGCAGGGTTCAGAGATGGTCATCCTAGGGCAGGAATGGGAATGAGAAGCCTCTGTGAGAGGAGGAGGAACAAAGGACTCCTGGTGGAAAGAAACAGTAGGAGAACAACAAGAGGACTTCATGTAGGAACACAGGGTACCTCTTCACAAAATAAGGAGACCCTTCACAGCCAGGGAAGAAAGGAGCTAGTTCTTCCTGTAGAGGAATTCCTCAGCTTAGAGGTAGTTAACATTACTTGATCATTCTTCGTGAGGAAAGAGGACTTGAAACTGTTGAGAGCACTACAGAAGTGTATGCTGGAAAAGTGGGTATGTATAGACTGTGGCCAGAGGTGTGATGATGAGGCAGGTAGCCATACCTGGGGGAGCTGCACTCCAGCTACCTTGAGTACAGTCACAGCAATGCAGCGATGGTAGGGGCTTCACTGCAGGCTGGGAGGGCCAGCCTACTCCATGAACATCGGCTGGGCTGCAGCGATACCTTAGGGAGCCTCTGCCATGACACTCACACCATTGCAGGAGGGACGACCCTGACCACATCCTATCACTGCAGTGGAAACATAGGTAAATTCCCAGAGGACTAGCCCAGATATAACGACCAGCCCAGCTATAATAGGTAAACAGTGGACTCTAGCTATTCGCTTACTGTTTTTTAACTACATCACCCTTTCCTCTGAGCTAGTAAGGAAAGCTATTTACTCCCCCTGTCTTTACGGACTTTGATTAAAAGGTAAAAGGCACTGTGATAAGGTGAAGTGCTTGTAGAAAAGACCGAAGAATCCCAACAAAAAATGTAGTAATGTGGAGAAAATGAGGAAAAGGAGCTGAATCTAGGGAGTTGTCACAGTGAAAGATTGTGGGGTTTTTTTCCTCTTCAGTTTTTGTTACATGCAGGAGTAAATTTAACATGTGCAAGCTACGTCTGTTGACTGAGTTACTGTAGGTCATGTAAATTCTTTCTTTCAAATAATAAATTGTTCAAGATTGCTATTTGGAAAGTCCTGGGTATGGTATTTGCCTCTTTCTCCAGTGGCAGAGGCCGGCTACAGGCACTTTAAAATACCACAGAATTTTTTTGCACTGGACTTTTTTTTCAGAGCAGTGAACTTCTAACCAGCCCAAATCCCAGTGGGATGCAGTTATACTTAAATGGGAATGCTTATACTGACATACCTTATTCCGATTTGAGAAGAAAAATAAACTCTCCCTGTATAAAGCTCTATGATACTATACACGGGGTGCCTCTTCCCAAATTTAGGCACATATAAATTAGTCAAATGTCCTGGGCTTCCTTTTAGTCAAGGGGAGAAATAGTACCTTCAGTATATGTATGTAAAATATCTAAGATAAATCAGAGAAGTCTCCCTGGAGGTGTCAGTCCCTCTGCATTGGCTGTACAGGGTGCTTAACACAAATGAGATTTAGACATAAAACTTTCAAATGCCTGTGTCAGAATGAGATCAATCTGTCTGACCATATGTGTCTGTACTCGAACTTCAATCATTGCAGCCACAACGGTGCAAAATCATGAATTCAGCCAGCAGAGTTGTACGGGTATGACTTTTCCCCCTGTAATATAAACCAAAGCTTACACTTAAGGCACATGACAGAGCTTTTGTACGCTGTAGGTAGGGACTTTGCTACGCTGTAGGAACAGCAGGCTGAATACTTACGTAGGTGGGTTTGCTAACTGTGTGGTGGAAATATTACTGTGATAAGTATCTGGTCGCTTTTTAGTGCACATCCAAAATACAACAGCTGATAACATGTTTTGAGCCAGTGGTATAGAATTAGAAGCTGCCAAGATAATGCTGCTGATTGATAGTTAAGCTTGCCAAAAACATTCCTCTGTAAAAGCAGCAGTGCGTTTCGTCCCAGTGTAGGTACAGTTGATTCTTGAAAATAGTGAAAATAGTTCTGATTTTTATGGAATGCAGAATAGTGAATTTAGACAAAAACCATGGGCTTTCCAAGAGAACCTCTCTCTACCTCCAGCACCCCAAATACTGAAGAGGCGGTTTACAAGAACAATGTTCATCATGGATGAACTTTGTGTGGCTTTGGGAAAAGCCTAGGCTTGGTTTTGGGGAGGTATGTCCATTCCTTGTGTTTGGGAGGGGCTTTCTTATAGAAAGCTGTTTGTAGTGCACTCAGGCTTTGGAGGTGGCCTTCACTTGGTGGAAAAAGAGCAGTGTGGATTCATGGATTTTGTCCGCAGAGCAGGCAGTGCAGGGGGCATTGGAGAGCTATGTGTTGAGGCAGGTGTACACAGCAGCCTTCACCCATAGTGCATGGTGCTTGCTGGGAGGAAGAGTCTTTCACGCTGCGTGGAGAATGTACTGTACTGTTCTGAGCTAGTGCTCTGAGCAGAGACCCCAGAGCGCCAGTACTTTATAAAAGATGATCTAAGTGAGTGGGCCCTTCACCTTTGATGGTAATAATTAGGAATACTGTTGGAGATACATATCTAAATATGTTCTTAGAATTATTTCTTTATCAGTAATCTAAAATTTTAAAATGAGCTCTACAGCTTGGTGAAAACTGAAGTGCAGTTTTAACCCTGAAGTGAATGACATATTATCCCAAAATCAGCACTATTAACATTGTTGTACCAGTATATCAACCCTTTACATTCTCCTACTTTTAGTCTAGTGTATAAATGGTTACTTACATGGCTCAATATGAACATTATTTGTGTCTGCAATCAGTTACTAAGGTCTCAGCACATGGCTGGGTTAGAGGGGCTTGAAAAGATGCCCCTGAGCTAGTAAAGCTCGGAAGAGCTTTACTAACTGTTGGTACTTGTCCAGGTGTGCAAACTTAGTCCACCACGGTTGTAAGGTGACGTGACTTAGCTTAAGCCTCCATGAAAGAAATTTAAGTCAGCCATGTTACTTTCTATTTGGGGTAGTCTGAGAGCATGCACATGGATAGCTGGCATGGTTAATCTGACAGGCTGTAACTTGTTAAGCTGCCATAATTTGATCATATGACAGACCAAAATGTTTGGCCTGACATAGGCCTAGGTTGACCTCTAGTAGCCTTTGAGATAGGCTCAGCGTACTCTTGCTTGAAACGGCAGAGAAGGTCCCTTACCATGTGTATGTGCAGTTTTTCTGGTCCTCTTCATTTCTGGGTGTGTGTATGTGGTCATCACAGCACACACCGCCCTGTGCGCGTCCATGCGACTGCATCCTTAGGGAGCTCTGCTCCCAGCCTGGGCAACATGGAGAGTTTCCCAGGGAGCACTGGTACAAAACAGGTAGGCAGGAGGGAGTCCTGGCTGTGGCTGAGGCGGCAGAAAGTTGGCGTGTGGACAAAAGATTAATTAAGTTGTTGCCTGTAACTTTGTAGAGTGATTATTCCTCTAAAGATGTGCAAAATCGTGGATAAGCACCATTATGAAGGTTGAATCTTATTATCTAATTTCTTTTAAGGTTTCTTGAAAGGTCTAAATGGGAGCACCTACTGGACTTCCCACTCTGTCTGCCTACATTTTCTTCTTATATAAAATAGAGTTTATAGAGGAAAAAGGATGAGAAAGCAATCTGTACACTTTTCTTTCCTTGCAAGCTGGATGCCAACAAGTGGCCCTGAGTCTTGATACACCCCAGGTCAAGACAAGACATGCCAGGTATGCATACACCTGAGATTTGCAAAACACTGCTGGTTCCCACAGTATAGACAGCGCTTGAGAGAATTCTGTGAGCAGATTGCTGAGGTAGCACAAGGGCCAGAAGTAGCATATGTATCTGGACTGAATAGGAGCAATCGAGGGCTGGGAAAATAAAAATTATTTTACAGTGAGTGTATTGTAATAGCAGAAATTCCTTCAGTTCCTTCCTTTTATCCACTTGGATCAAGCTGTCTGGAAGCGTTTCATATCTTTTGCATCACATGAGGAAAAAGATGAAAGGAAGAGAAGAATGCTGTGCTCAACTCTTGCTCACTGGGTTTATGTTGAACTCACTAGGATCTGATGCAGAACTCTTTTTTTAAAGTATGTAGACTCTGAAATATAGTAGAAACTATATTTCTAAATTCTCAGAAAAAAACTGGGCTTATTTATGCCTTTTTTCCAAGGTGGTGTGCAAATATACAAGTTTACTGACAATTATCATGGTTAGGTTTTTAACGAATGCTTAGTTCTTACTTGTCAAGAACAAAAAGACTTAAATATGTTTACAGATCAGGCTGCTGGTGACCTCCACTTTCCGTTTTGTAATGTTTAACATGCAGTTTCAATGTTTTGAATTTTTGCTTAGCAGGCTGAGAGCCGCACCATAACTCTTTTTAAAATAATCTTCGTAGCTTAAATGTTAATTGGAGTTTCTGTTGAGGAGGTTGAGATTTAAATGCTGCCGATATAGCTTTACATGGAGCAAAGTAAGAATTAGGACAATGTGAAATATGTCACGGTGTTGCATCAAAATGAAAATAAGGAGTGCTACCAAACCTCGACTTGTGTGGGGCACCACAGAAGTGTGTTGTGCAGTATCCATGGAGTAAGATTGTTACCTTGCAAGGCAGAAGACAATTGAATAAACCCCACATCAACCCACACTAGCTATTTCCTATTAGGAAACATTGGATATTGTTTTTCATACCCACACTTTATGAAGCGCATGCTATGATAATTGTCAAGTGCTGTGATACTTCTTCTTATTTGGTAAATCTTGTACATGTGGATGAGAGATTATTTTTCCATGGATATGTTTATATGAATTGCAGCCAGTGCCTCTACCTAGAAAACTATGTCAATGTAATGCAACGTTATGTAAGTTTTGTTTCGGTTCTTATATGGCGCATGTCACAGGGTTGAATGTCTTCCAGGAGTGCATAAAGTGATGGGATTGTCATCTGCTACATATGATTTTCCCTCTCCCATTCTTTCCAAAGGTGATTTTTGTGCTCTTTTTATTTTCGGTGTCTTTTAAAATAGTTATTACATTATCTGTACATGGTTCTGTATGTATTTATGTGACTCACATTCAGACTAGAAGATAGTGAGCTTTGTGCTGGGGATAATTCCAGTGGGAGCTCATCCAAAAGTCTGAGACTGGCCTGACAAAGCTCTGTTTTCTGCAGAGCTTTTATTTGGAGATGGATAATCCCACTGCACCTGCATGATGAAGCTGCTGTCTATTTTTCCTGATCCTGTCTCTTTCTGTAGGTGACCTTTCACATAAGCGTACGGGGTCCCAAACTTCTGAATCCCTTTGGAATAAGGATGCAACACTGAAAGTAACGCCACAGATTAAATACAGGTCTTAGACCTGCACCCATTCAGGAGTTATTCTCACGGCAGCTGTATCTTGTCCTTGCACATTTGCAGTGCTGATTCTCTGTAACATATAGTGGTGAGGGGGACGGCAGGACCCAGGCTAGAGTGCTCCCAAGAGGACCCCACATTGGAAGCAGTGTTGCTGGGGGACATTCCTCCCCTCCTTTCTTTCATTCTTTCCAGATTTTTCAGGCTGAAGTCTAACACTGGGTCTTCAAATTGAGGTGTAAAAGCTGAAGCAGTGGCTGATATGTATCACACAAGTGATTATTAGCATAGCGCGAGCCCTTTTGAACACGTATTACTGCTGTGTAGCTTTTTGTCTTTGGGATTTTTCCCCAGCTGGATATTGCTTTTGAACTGAAATGATCTGCATATCTCTTAGGAGCTGAGCTGTCTGGAAAACATTTTGATCAAATTCCAACACAGTTTTTCCAAGTGTGTTTCTTTTGCCTTTTTCTAGCTACTTCCTGATGATATTTATCCAAAACACCACCTGCTGTCAAGGACAATACTGGCCATTTGAAACGTCTCCATGTCCATGAAGCAGCTGTACCTATTAGGCTTAATTTCTGCAATGAGTTATCAAGTGTATGTATGTAATTTAAATCCCACTCTTCTTCTCTGCCCTCCTACCACCACCAGTCGTCTCATTTCGTCTGCAAGCAGTGATGGAATTAGGTTGCCAAGAACCTGGAAGGTTTACTTTCTCTATACTGAATTTTTAACATAATATATGTACAGCTTATGCAAGAAGAAGGACAGTTTTTCTGTTTTCCTGCCATATCATATAACCCTGGAATCTGTTCTCTGCATGAATAGCAACATTAACTATTTGTTTCAGTTTATTTGGAGAAGAAGAAGAAAAAAAAAAGGGAAATGAAGACTAAGCTTGGGACGTGTGCAACAGGAAGATACAATTCTCTAATAAATACTTTAAAATTCCAAGAGGGTCTGAACTTGGGACTGATGATACACAAGAAAACACACAAGAATTACATATGGTGTGGATGTCCAAGAAGTCCGAATCAAAGTGAAACTGAGAATATAGTTTTGCATTATAGTGGTCTGTGCTATATTTGGATCAAGCAAAGAGGCAAGGAAAGAGGAACTGAATTATTTGAAAGTACAAGAAAGTACAAGTGGACTCCAACATCACAATAATTCCTGAAATAATTATTTTTCTTTCTTTTTTTGTTCAGGAGATCCTCAAGTACCGTGGAATAATGGAAGAATGTCAATAGTGGATTTGAACATGAGCAAGCTGGATGAATGGTGTGACTGTCACATCCAGTGAATGTTCTGGAGCTTTCCTGACAAGGTTTTAATTTTCTGCCAGTGCAGACTGATTTTATTTTGATTTTTTTTGAGACATTAGAAAATTCTTAGCCTCTGAGCTATATCAGTAACTGAAAGGATCTGTGAGGATTAATGTAACTATTTGTTCTAAACAACCTACATAGCTCTTTTTTTCTCCTTTTGGCAAGTATCCATGAACACATTTAAGTTTTAGAAAGCCTTGAAGTAATCATTACAGCTGTATTTGACCAATGGATTGCATGGACTGCTCATCATCTGTAAGTGATGAGATCTTTTCAGTATAGACAGCCCAATCACTCTAAGGTTAACAATTTGACCCTCCTGATACTGACTTAAAAATCATGAGACTGGGAAATTTAGGGGACAGCATTTTTAAGTGGTATTTTATGAGTTGTATTGTTACTGTCTTCTGATCAAATACACCCATTTTTATAAACCGATTTTCCCCTTCCATCCTTCTCTCCGTGTTCCCGTATCTCTTGTCAACCAAGTTTGTGAACCTGCTTTTTGCAGAATTCTGTTAGAACAGACTGTTGGGTCTTGGAATATTTCTGAACAACTCATAATGGAGAGGTTAAATATTGAATTCAGTGATGCTGTTTCAAGAAGGTTTTTACATTATTTGAACAGCTCCAAGGCTTGCTTACCTGGATCCCCTGCAACAAAACACTTGATTTTTAATATTTTCTGGGGTTACCACTAGATACTACATCTGGTGTTAAAGTCTGTGACACTTGCTTAGGTCTGTGAAAATCTCTGAACCTCACTTAAATAAACACTTAACAAAAATATACATTGCATACTTGCCACAGTTAGATGACAGAGCCACCCTATGAAAAGGAACTTGCCATGCATTCCCAAGGGACACATCTTATTAAAATAAGATACAAGGAAAACAAGAACATATCAAGAATAGTGGTCTGTGTATTTCAAAGGCAACAAGGTATGCCAAGAAAAACATTGTAGTCATGCTTCCAGCTTAAAACAACGTTTGAGAAGCATTTTAAAAAGCTACTTCAGTTTCACTTTGGTGCCAGTGTGGGTTTTCAGGCTTATAGGACCTTTTTTTTTTTTTTTTTAATCTAGACACAATATAGAAAATACAGAATTAAGAAAAAGCATTCCTAATATGGGAACCCATTTGTTATCCAGTCTGAAAAGACATAAAAAATAGGATGTCCTGGAAGAGAGAGAAAGAAGAATGTCCTAGAAAATAGCTTAAAAACCCAGAACATCTACATTGGATGCATTTATATGCAATAACAGATAATGTATTTATCAAACTGATATTGGTTGAAAACCTAAAAAAGAAATTAGTCTTTCTTGCAATAAGAATAGCTAAATGGTAAGCTGGTGATGAAAACCCTCGTTTTAGTTACTGAGATCAGGCATAACAGTCATAGCTGCAGTGGAACATACACTGTCTCTTTAACGTTACACAGCAGCTTCTGCTGGCTACATACTATAAAAAATCTGTTCTGCTGAATATTATTCCTTGGAGCAATTATTAGCAGAATAGGAATGGCACAGAGTTAGAAAAAACCAAATCAAAATAAGTGTTTTTTCAGACTACATTGTTATGGATAATCAGTGAAAACTGCGTGAACGGTAAGGTAACGGACATGAAGAGTAAAAGGAACAGGAGTAATGCTATCCAGCTTTAGGTGACATCTGACAAAAGGTGACATCCAGAAAACGTAGCTGGTTTGGACAGGAATGAACTACAAACCAGCCAAACTGAGTAGTGCTCAGAAGGGAATATAAAGGCTTGTGTTTCTGATCAGTCCTGTGTTGCCATCTGTACCTGCTCTAAAGAGCATAGCAACCCTTAGTGCCTCTTTTGTTTTGCTGGATTTGGGTATTCCCACCACCAAGGGGGAGTACAGAACTCTAGAAAGTGAATCCGTATAAGTTAAAAGAGTAACCTAACCCGGCTGTAAAGCAGGAGGGGAAGGAGGGATGCTGCACTGTTATTTTTCCTGTGCAATGTGCTGTCCACCCTGGCCCTCTTAACCTCTCCAGTTTTCGTCTCTTTCCCCTTTGGCTGCATTTATCTCGTGACAGCACATTTTGTTTCTTTAGCTGTCTGTGGGTGATAGTTCAAGCTACAAAACCGGACATTATTCTATGCAGTTGGTTCCGTATACTTCCAAAGATTAGAGGAACGTGCTTCTGGGTTTTAGATGATAGTGACATTTGCGATGGGCTGGGAGACATGGGTTAGAGCTGTGTGTGCAGCCCCAGTGGAGCAGGAAGCCTAGGACACTCCAGACCAGCCAGCTTCAACAGCATAAAACTAGCTTGTCCTGTCTCCGCCAGGGTTTTTCCATGTGCTAGATAAAACAACCAAACCAAAGCTTTGGAAGGGGGCAGAAAATGGAATTGCTATAAGAGGTTCTATAACCAGACTAAAACGTTCTTAAAAATAATGAATTAAACACATTTCTGGAAATTATTTAGCTCTTTAAAAAATGGCATTTTGTCTTCCTTTCTCTGGAAAGTGTCTGAAGTTTCTTAAGCTACCTGATGGGAGGCAGTGAAAGCCTAAGATCCTGTAGGCTGCTATGTCAGGGAAAAACATAACTACCCTTTGAAGAGGTATTTCATCCTGCCTCTCATATTACTAGGCTGTTTTCTGCACTGGGTGTTTATAAGTTACACTGATCTTCAGAAAACAACAAAAAACCAAACAACCCCAAAGAAAACCGGCTGAGTGAATTTCAAAACCTTTTATTTGAGAAATAATGTGTGACTAATATAAAGACTGTCAGACTAATGCAGTATTGGATCGGGGAGGGAAGGCACATTTCCCCAGCATTAGATACTTAAGATAGACAGGCATTCATGATGTCTTAGCCAGCCCAGCTGTTGAATCCTGTGGCCTCAGTCACCACAGCAGCCAGCCAGGCTGCCTGGGCTTCCTCTGTAGGTAGCAGAGAGCAAGGCCCCTGTACAAGGCAACTGAAAACACCTGGGTTAAGAGAATCCTGATCAGCCAGCGAGGGAACCTCTCCCTCTCTGCTGGATATTGTGAGAATTGCTTGCTTGGGAGGTGCCTAAAATTGGGTGATGCCAATTATCCTTTCTATATAAATTTTTAAACAACTAATAAATTGCCTCGAGTCTTCTATGAAATATCATGGAGACACTTACTTTCTGTTGGTTTCATCTCCCAGGAGTATATTTTTATTTCTTTCATTCTCCTAAATTGTCCTTACCTAGTTTTCACGTCCCATTCCTTGCACCATTATGTTATGATCATCCGAACAATGCTTCATGACTTGGCCTTATCATAGGCAAATCAAAACTGATGTACAGTGGGAAACAGTGCTTCCTAAATTTAAACATCAAGGTGAACTGTTATTTATGTGCAAGACAGCTTTATTGTTATGATCATTTATTCATTGCACTTCTAATGTACTGGGAGCTTTGCAGCACATATAGCAATATGGTGAGCTCTCTGCCCTTTGAATACTGATATTTTGGAATTCTCCTGAGAATGAAAGGCTGGTTCATCTACTCTTGAAGCTTGACAGACAATATTCTTATTTATCTTTTTAAAATGAGAAAACAAAATGTAATCACCATTCTTTCTGAGCATCTGGAAAAAATGTGTATAGCAAACGTGAGCAGTTGCAATTTCCTTCCTCTGTTAATCTCACTAGGTAGGAATATTTACACGTTTTATGATCTGATTGCCTTCTTCATGTAATGTAATTCACCACCACAGTTGGGGATAAATACTGCAGGGAAGCTACCGTGAAAGGTAAACTATACATTCTTCTTCAAGGTGGTGCATTTATCTGTTTAATAAAGCCGGTTCACAGCTTCCAACAGCTATAGCCAGCCATTAATAACGTAATTTATGTCAGCCCATAGGGGCCTGGTAGCAGAGCAATTAGGATACCTGGCCGCAGGGCCAGAGTCATGAGCACGGGCTGTGCTCCATATGTGTGCTGACAGTGGTTCCCGAGGGATCCTGCTTTAATTGAAGGTTTAGTCATTCAGGCTGGCGAGCGGAAGGTGGGCAGGGGTGACGCCAACAGGCTCATGCCCGTCCTTGCTGTTTTCTGCAGAAGTGGGCATGCTTTTACCAGTATTTACCTAGGTCTCATCCCAAGACTCAGGGGGATGGTGGATGTGTTTGCTGTAGATGCGTATCACTGCCCTCTTATGGACGGAGACAGCAGTGATCAGGAATATATTATCAGTCCCCCACAACAAGGTGCGTGGTATGCTTCCAACTTACTTACTGGGCATCTAATGGTGGCAGCCTTAGCTTTCACAGCAGTGGGATGTAAGAGCAATATGTCCTGTTGCTCTAACATTCTGGAAGGGGAACAGGCACACCAAATCACACAATCACTACACATTTAGTATAACACAGTGGTTACAATTTGGTGGAACACTAGTCCAAAGCTAACAACAATTCTTAATGTGCCCCAGGATATTCTGTTGGGCCTCACTGGATGCAAGGGCATCCAATCACCAAATAATGTCTTTACTATGTTCTGCACAGACCCAAAGCTTTGTCTTGCTGAAGATGGCCACCTCGCACTCCCTTATTCAAACACACAGGCTGTCCTTGAAGCATGTTATGAAAGCAAAATAGGTTAGGAAAATGGTGTTATTTGCAAACAAACAGAATAACAGTATCAAATCTGGTGGGGTAGCACTGTGCAGTCAGTTGAAACCAAGACTTAATAACTTCTATGTTAAGGGAGAGAGAGAGTGTATTCTTCTTAGCTGGCAATAAACTTCCCTGCCTGTATTTTTGGGCTGCTACAGCTTCAGTCTGTTTTTTTAAAATGTAATATCAAGCTTCAGCTCCATTATACTGTTTGTGACCTCTGTCAGTCTCTTGGAGTCTCTTGGAGCTCTGGTGTCTGTGCTGGATCAGGCCTTGATCACCACTCCTTGTGATAAACAGCTGCTGCTTTTCTCTGTACCTGTGCACTGCTACCTCAGGTGCCCATCAGTCAAGGGCAGTTACATGCTATAGCTCCCACTCTAGTGAATTACTGATGCTAAAGAGGGGAGATCCTGCTCCTCTCCTGCTCTGTTCCTCCCTCTTCAGGCTGCAGACTCAACTTGGCAGCACTAAAATAACCCCAAAAGAAACCAAAGTGTAGCTTTTTGCTGCTTATTAAGTTGAATTGGCTTTATTATACAGACAGAGCATCAGAAGTTACACGAGAGAGGAGCTGAGGCTGTGTGGCTGGGAATGGGGATACAGGCAAGGAAGAGGGAGAAGGAAAGTGGAGGAGCAGGACCCTTGCATCCTAAGGCGACCAGCTGTTAAATATCTCCTCCGCCACACATCTGGCTATACTCATAGCATCTCAGCACCTCTCTCTCTCTTGCCAGGCTTCCTTACGCCATGCCCGTGGAGTAACGGTGGTCTGCTATTGCCATTTTACAGGAGAAGGCACAGAGACAATCAGTGGGTTTCCCGCTGCTACGCAGATTAGCTGAAGCACGGCAAGGAATTGGAGTCAGGTGTCACAAACCAGAGGTGAGTGTCTGAACCGCTGGCCATTCCTCCTTACCAGAAGGTGCAACTAATCTTTCTTCCTCCCTCTTTATTCTTGCTCTTATATGGTAACTGTACTTCTGCTTATGAGCATACAGGGGTATTTTAATACTGCACTGCAAAGGCAGAGGCTTGGTATCCTTCTGTCATTTTATCCATGAACTATTGCAAATAATCTGCTAGCTAGGGAGTAAAATGGAAGTTGTCTTCCATTTGTTGCTGCCCTGCTGTAGTCTGACTAGTTAGCCACCATAATCTTCTAATTCCTAAGATAAATGTGCTAGCACTTGGATTTCAAGGTGTAAAACCATGTTCAGCATATTCATATCCAGCAGTGCTTCTAATTGGAGTTTTTATTAATTTTTTCTTTGTAGTCAGGATTGGTAACATGAAAATACATTATGCCTTTTGAAAGCCTCAAGCTAATATGCACTAAAGATTAGCTTGTTTCTACATAATACTCATGTGACACTTAAAAGTCACTGTGCAGACTGTACATGACACTCAGGGTCATGTTTAAAAGCAGTGTAATCAGCTTTCAGTCTGGTCTTTCACTTTGCATGCATTTAGAGTAAGTCAGACAGAAATATTCTACTCGCAGGTCTTGCTGAGATCTCTTTAACTACCCACTTGTAAAATCTTTTAGCAACATGGTGCCAAGGCAGAAAACAGCTCATATAGCACCTTGAAAATAAAGTAACACAATGGAGCTGAAAGCTTCTGAATGATGACATAATAATTGCATTTCATATTAGTCTCAAATAATTTTTTTTTATTGGCTGCATTTTGCTCAGTGAATGTAACCTCTTCCGCTTGTGGAGTTCGTGCAGACAGAGTGCGCTTTCCTGGTTCATATTCCGTGAGTATGTTTGCAGTATGGAATACTTGGTATCCACAATACAAGCTGTGCTATTTAGCTCTGATTAGTTACTTAAGTCATTTGTTATTATTTCCATTACCTAATTGGGGGAGAAGAATTTATAATTAGCAGGGTGAGTTTGGCTTTCTGAATAAGGCAGTAATTTGCTGGATGGGATTTAGCAGGGAAGTAGAGTTATAATTATACAGGTCTTGAAGTAGAGTTATAATTATACAGGTCTTGTCCATAGAATCAATCCTAGAAAATTAAGTTACTCTTAATACTTTAGGAAGGGAACATATTAATTTTAAATACTGTATTGTATTTAAAAAGGAATGCAACTGTGCTCTTGATATTAACTGTGAGAAATACTGTCAGTACAGAGTTTGGTTTATGTCAGTCTGTATACAACATGTGTATTGTGTGTATTATGTACTTAGATATCTTTGATCTGCGGGCTGTGGCTCTCCTAGTCACCCTTTAGTTTGAACCTGTAATCAGTGATATAGCTGGAGGCAGAGGCTAAAGGTTTGGTACAGGGTTCTAGTTAAAGCCACTCCTTGCTGCTAAGACAGCTTTTCTGTACTACTTGTGTGGTACGTGTGCAGAAATGAATTAGGAATTTTGACAGTTAGAAGCCAGGAGCTTGCTCCTACTTCCACATTTGGTAGGACTGGAAGTCTTTATAGGGATACATTTAATGTTAAAGTCAGGGTAACAGTGAGAGTCAGGACTATGTGGAGACCTCAGCTTCTGCTGAATCTATATGGGAATATTTTACTCTGGTTAGGAGTATTATCTTTAAATCTGGGCAGATCAGTGTCAATCATGTAGTTTTAAAAATGAGCTCAATCTTCAGTATTGGTTTGATTTTAGTGAGCATAGTCTCTGGCAACTCAAGTTTCAGTTCAATCTGTATTTGGCTTTCAAATTGTGTTTTGAACTCTGGCCAGTAGAAATGAGACTGAGATTGGACCCAAAAGTGACAGGGCAGTGCGTCTGGCCTCTCACTGGTCCGTCATGAGCATGAGGGTTTGAGTAGTGCTTGCAGGGCACTCTTGACCTCTGATGGGCTTATACAGAAATGGTAAGTTAGATGTGTGGATGAATTATCTTCAGGGGATGCTTGTTACTCTTCATGGGCTACACAGAGAGACTAGTGTGATCTGGCTTCCTACCCAAATGTCCGCATTAAATACCTACTGCTAGATGGGACGAATCGGGTCTTTTTTGCATGTTGGCAGTAGCACTAATGAGGATCAATTGCCTGAATTTGCAGCACATCAGTAGCAATCTAGTACTACTCTGGAATTTACTCAGATTATTTTGATCAGTGGTTGCTCTCCTTGTCAGTTATTTTGAACAACATTTTGAATCCTTTTGACAAACGTGAAAATACTGTGAAAATGGGAAAGCTGGAGCCAAGATAGGTGAGTTCATTCCAGCTTTGTTCAGGCTTGATCTAATTCTGAAGAAAGTGCCTTTCCACAAGATGTTGGGTGGAGACACCCCAGATTCTGTAGCTCAGCCAGTCTGGCTATTTCAGTTGGAAAATTTTATTTCTTTTATACTTCTCTTCAGGCCAAGTTTATGCTTGCTACTCCTTTCTAACAGATGTACAGATTCACCTTGTTCCTATACATTTGATAGAGTTTTCCCAATAAGTTTGGTGGGTGTGAAAATAGTCAATAAGCAATACCTATCATGCCTTTCATCTTTCACCTGCAAACTCTCTGAAGTCAGCCACCTCCCCCTTGTACAGAAGAGGAAATTGTAGTTGTGAAGGGACTTGAACAGGAATTGAATTTTGCTTCAAAAAAGGGCTTGGCACAGAATTCATTAATCTGCAGCTCTGGCTCAGGCAGGCATTTTCCTCCCTCTTTCCTCCTCCTTTCCCTTCCTCCTCTTGGCTGCTTGTCCTTGACTGGCTGTCCCTCC
The DNA here is from genome assembly GCA_009819775.1 of Phoenicopterus ruber ruber. Taxonomy (NCBI): domain Eukaryota; kingdom Metazoa; phylum Chordata; class Aves; order Phoenicopteriformes; family Phoenicopteridae; genus Phoenicopterus; species Phoenicopterus ruber. The sequence goes on along the minus strand of CM020215.1, from coordinate 51,278,202 downwards.
ACCATGCTAGGACAGTTGTGAGTATGATTGCAGAATAAGTTGGACTGGGGAACCGTTCCAGCTAAAAAGATTATTATTATATTGGAGGTACAGATTATATTTCAGGTGAATCACTTCCTTAGGAGACTACATAAATGTTTGCGCTGGGAGGACAATGTGTGAACCAGGATTGGAGGTGAAGTAGGAATGGCTTCAGCTGGCAAAAGCATCATGGCTGCCAAAGCCTCAGTCCCAGGAAAGTGCTCTGAGAGCAAGGGCAAACCTGATCAAGTGACCTGATACAGTGTTGGTGATGGACTTGCTTTGAGCAGGGGATTGGACTAGGTGAGCTCCAGAGGGTCCCTTCCAACCTCAGTTATTCTGTGGTTCTGTGATTCAAACTTAAAACCTCTTTCAGGCATCCTTTGACTCTGTCATGCTGTTGCACACATTTCTTCAAGAGCACGAATACAAAGCTATCATCAATGCTGTCCAGCAGAGACAGAGGCCCTCTGACCATCTGGTATGCTCAACATAGTAAAAGACAGATCGCATCCACCCAATCTTTATTTAGTAAGAAGAACACTATTGCAACTTTTCTTTATTCTTTTCTGCTTTGTCCTAAATAAGAATTGCAAATGTGGCACTGTGTAAAGGCTGTTGTATTTTGATTTGTTACAGCTTAATTGTAAATGATGTGAAAGCTGAAAGGATGATGTCTAGGTAGAAACACTAGACAGCCCTGTACCTGCACCACTGGCAAACTCTCTGTGATACCCATGCTACTGAGCCTGTTCTTCCATAGCCAGTCACAAAGCAGGCAGGTGCAGGACTATCCCTGAAAGCCATCTATCATCTCTCAGGATCAGAGCCACCATGTGTTGGTAGTAGATTGCATAGCTGTGTTGAACATATACCTCTGTTTCCTTCTTCCCTGCCGTGATGCGGGTGTTGAGAGTGACATTCCTTTCCAGGTGCCCGGCCTCATGTGCAAAATGCAGAGGGAGTGAAAGACAAGGTAGCCCCCACTCTAGCTGCAGTAATGCAGATATTGAAGAAAGTGCTGAAGTCTGCAGTTCCCACCCATCTGAGGTGTCTCTCCAGGTATTCCAGCTCTGTCAGCCCCTGCTACTTTCCAGTGAGCTAATATTCAAAAAGACCACGGCATACTGCACAAAGAGATCCAAGGCCAAAGAGGAGCACTGTGTCCAGTGCTCAGTGATGTAGCTCACTTTTTCACGAGCCTGCACAATTTCAATTAAAAAAAAAATCTTTTTAGTACACATGAAAGTATAGGTGGGAGACCTAATTCTAATTTTTTGCCATGTTTAAGTGACAATCAACCTCAACTATGCAAATGAAACTGGAATAAATCAGTTCCAAGCTGATATAAATGTATCCAAGTGGGTATTTGTAAGAAATGGTGCAAGCAAATACAGCTCCACTTGTCTGACTTCTAGAATGGAATTCATTGATGGATTCAATGAAGAGGAATAAATACTTTGCAATGCATGAGTCATCGCATTCTAAGGTAGATACATAAATTAATTCAGATGAGTTGTACTCCAGAAGTGCTTCTCCACTACAGTAAAAAGGTTGTGTAGACCTCAAACATGCTCAGTTTTGCATGTTTACATTAAAAGGCATCAAAAGTTTTAGTGACATGAATCTCATTCCTGCTTTACTACAGGCTTCATCTGTGTCCAGGTTTAACATGGGGATCTGAGAGCCTCATCCTACTACCAATGTGAACATGTTTAGCTCTGTCTGGATCTGGTCCGTACTGAAGAGAGGGGCTTGTGGTGAGGAAGGACAGAAGCATACCGACATGCAGAGCCATGGCCAGAGCCAGGCCGAGGGGGACATTAGCCACGCAGGGGCTTCATCGAGGGTGTCACAACCTGGGGAGCATACAGCCAGGGTGATGGGTAAGGGCATGCCAGTAGCTGTTGCTGCCCAGACACAGGGCCTGCAGGTCCCTGGTGGCAACTAGGAGGACTGCGAAAGGCAGGAAGAAGCACCACAGTAGGATGGTCTGAGAAAGGGATGCTCCCAAATCTTCTTGTGACAGCTCTGCCTGCACTTCTTGCATGCCAGCAAGCTTTGCATGTGACACAGGGAGAGGCACGTAAGTTGCATTCCTTGCAAGCCGACAACAAATTATTATCTGCAGCATGTGAGGGATATTTTAGAGAAACTGTACTTCAGAGAAGTATAGTGGAGGGTCAAGACTTCTTGGGCAGCTCAGGGATGTAGTCTCAAGGGGAATTCCCTGGTGGCAGACTTGATCCCAGCTGAGATCTCAAGCCAGATGGCCCTTTTCTCCATGCCAACACAGCTGTTCGTATCACCATGTGAGAGACTGGACTGGGAAACTGATGCCACTGAAATATAATGTGTTCTTTATTATTTTGCAGTGTGGTTTGCTGCCTTAGGTGGCTCTGCTGTCAGATATCCGTGGGGAGGTTCACACAGCAACCCTTGCTCAGAGCTGCTTTTTAAAGGCTCAGCATAGTCTATTGCATAGTCTCTTAGATTTCTGTTTACGTCCTGTAAAGCAGTTCTTGCTAGTGACGGTGAGTCTTTACACGTCTCTGGCTACCCTTCAGCTGGTCCTCAGAGGAGATCCTATGTAATGACCAACTTCTCTCTCCTTTGAGAGAGGTGAGCCAGGCTGTAGTCACAGCACCTTTACTTGTCAGTGACCTCACTGGGGAGACAAATCAATCCTGAAGGAGGATTTGCTCTTTTAAAGGAAGTCAGTGAGCCTTTGCACATCACAGGTTGGCATGATACGTATTGGTTATTTGAACTAGAGAGGGCAAAATCCCTTGGGCCTGTTGCCCGGTCTTTATGAGTTTATTTGGGGATGGCTGACAGCTTGGTGTCCCCAGCTCTGTGCCTCACCCTGGACGTGCAAGGTGCCTCTGAGTCAGCTGCTGCATCACTTTGGTTTACATCATGGTTACGGTCTGTGGTATAATAGGGCTGATTCATGTTGATTCATCGGCACCTCAAATGTCCATCCGGTCTGCACTAGGCAGAAGGCTGGGGCATTATTTTTCTCCTTTCGTTCTATTTATCTAAGGTATTCCTACTCTTCACCACAGCCCTTAGCCAAGCTTGAATACGAGGAGATTCACTGTTCTGCAGAGCATTGCTAGAAATTCTTCCTTCTCCCCCAGCACCCTTCTTTCAAGGGGCTTTCTTTGGTCTTCACTTCAGTTGCAGAAACATACTGTCGGATGGGTGCTCGCTGGCTGCCAACCTGTGCATGTCTGCAGGGTGCTGCCCCCTTCAGTTCTTCATGGCCCATTGAGGCAAATACTTTAGAATTTTCCTTCCCTTGCCTTTCTTTTTGCCTTGCTCAACAGGGTCCTAACCTGTTCTTGTCCCTTTTAACCACTCATGCAGAACTGGAGAATGCTATGACACAAAAACGTTAAACATACTGCAAAATGTTCCTGCATTTTCTACACAGCAGCTGCAGATAAAGCTCACAAAATGCCGTGTTATTATGTACCTCAGGGAAAAATACTGCCTGTTGTACACTGGCTGCTTCCTTGCTACCAAGAAAGCTCCTTTCTGACCTGCTTATGTTCTCCGCAGGGCGCAGATACCCTAAGCGGTTCTCCACCTCAACCCACCGCTTTCCTCCTTCACCCTACACTCAGCCTTTCATTCCCATCCCCGCTTCGTCCCCCCGGCTCTGCCTCCATGACTGCGTGCCAGGCAGCGGATTGAACCCTATCACTGAAATGATCAAAGCTGAAAGGAACTTTATTTCTGAGGATTATTTTTTCTCCTGGTGGCTGCAGTGATATAGTCAGCAGCACAGCCCTATAGTGCAGTTAGCAGGCAGTGCCTGGCAGAGAAAGCGGCTCTGGCTGGACAGGAATCTCTCTGGTGGCTTTGCCTTGCAGAAGACAAAGTTTTGTGGAACTGCTCCTGCCTGACAAGGGTCTGTCAGAGGGGCTTCAGTGTCGTAAGAGCGGGGGATCCAGAAGATCTGCTCAGTGAGGCATTAAGGAGGTGGTGGAGCAGGGTGAGAAGAACGGGAAGAAAGGTGGAAATGAATGTATGAAAACTCAGTGGGTCCAGACAAGATTGGGAGTGCTGTCAGAATGGAGATGGGGTTAGAGGAGGCTTTACTGAGGAGAGAGAGCTGAGCATCAAATTGAGGAGAGGAGTGTTGAAAGGAGGTGTCATGTCTTTTACTAGACAGATATAGCTAGAAAAAGCTCAGACATACTTCTAAGCACACTGACTTTTCAGTGACATGGAGATGGGCTTGTGTGTCTGAAAATGTCTGTTTTTTCCCCCAAAATATATAATTTAATAAAAACTAGGACCATACAAAACTAGAACTATACAAATATTGCCTTGGTTATGTCCTGAGACCATCACAGCTCCAACAGCCACACTATTACAGCCAGAAGTAGAGACAGAATGAGATTTGGAGAACTGGCAGTTGAATTGGAGGAAAAATCCAAAGGCAATTCTTCTTGCCGGCTTTCCCAAGGATATGTTAAAACCAGGCCTCTGACTTCCTTACGCAGTCTCTGCCCAGCAGTAGATTTTACATCCTCTAGGGTCCCTAGATTTCAAACCCATTTAATGCCTAAAAATGCTCTCCTTTTTGTTACGTAGCCAAGTCCCGCTCGACTTTCTCCAAAATTAGCAGAGCTACCCAAATAGTAGAGATGACCAGGATCAGCCCCTTCCTGTTATCTTTGTGCACAATTTCCCCCAATCTTTACTGGATAAACTGCCTCAAGCTAAATATGTCCATCAACATATGTGTCAGAGCTCTGTCCCCAGGCTTGCCGTGGCACAGACACTGCGTGAAGGAAGGCCCCTAGCATGTGATAACATACGGCCTTCGTGTTTCTAGTTTAGTGAAGGGTAAGCGATAGTATACGATTTCAGGGAAGACTGCTGATTTGCAATCTCTTCAGGAAATTGTAATGTTCGCTGCGACACTATCCTTAGTCTGAATACATTAAGCCCACTGGTGAAAAGATAGCCACAATTTAAGTTAATTGTACAGTTGCTGGAAACAATAAAAGAAGAGAAGAGTTCTCTTTATAGTCAGTCCTCCCACTCATGGGATCAGCTAGTTTTGTATCGTCGCTATGTCACACCACAAACCAGCGGGGAGAAGACAATAATTCTTGACTCTCTTTTTTTGAAGTGGAGGAGGCAAGAGAAGGACATTTTTGTATTCTGTACAGCTTTTTTTCAGCAGCAGCCTTGCATTTAACTACAATTTTCAAGTGTCTCACAAAATATTATCACACGTATCCTGAGAAATATCGGCAGTGGACCTGTCACTTTATTTTGAAGAAAGAAAATGAGACAAAAAGAAGTGAAATTGAGGGAATTAGTGTCAGGACTCTCTGGCTCTAGTTTTAGGCTTAGTTTATTAGAAACTGTTAAATGGGGAGGTGAGCTGTTTTTAAAAGCCTTTTTGATAAAATGCAATCAAATGGTAATGCTTCCAGACTTTTTCGTCCCATTTACAATATAGAGCTGTGGAATAGGTAACCAGGCAGTATTCTGTTTCATCAGTCCACAAATCCAGAGAAAGTGAGAGGAGAAATAGACTGTTTGCCTCTGAAGTGGTAGCAATTGACTCCAAAGGATCCCTGAGCTTGTCCTTAACAGGAGAAAGCTCTTCCTCAGGTGTAAGGACACTGGCTTGGAGGTTATGGACCTGGCCTCAAATGCAGGCAAGAATTTTATATTGCTGTGCAAAGAACTTTTCCCTGGGCTTTCAGGAGGAACCTTCAGTAGCTCTGTGCCTGTTTACTCCCCAAAACAGGAGTTTCTATGTGCTTTCTGGGGACAAATGCTGGTGAAAGCAAATGCCAAACCATGGCACCACATTAAGGCCAGCAGAGCTGCTTAAAAAAGCAGACTGTTCCCCCTTCTTCTCTCATTCAGTCATTCCTATCCTTGCAGAAACCTCCTTACAATTGCAGCACAAGCATTTGTATGGCCTTGTGGGGAACTATATTGGAAAAAAATGCGTATTTTTTTTCCCAGGGGCTGTTTTTCAGCTGGATCAGTTCCCTGATCTGGTTCACCATGTAGCCACACAAATATTTATGATGGCACAGTACAACAGATGATCTGGGAGAAGATGTGGGAGTGGGAGAAAGTGGAGACTGCTTTATTGGCAATCGTGTTCACTTAAAAGAATACCAAACTGTAGCTTAAAGAAGAAAGGAATAGCAGTGGGATGACACATCTGAAAATGGAGTTGAGGCATGTGCATTATTCCCCAGAAATGAAAACACCGCTTCAAATGTCAAATGGTGCAATTACAAGGGGGTGAAGATCAGCTAACACAGCCATTTCCAAATGATGCAATCTGCAGGCAGGGAGATTCTCAGTATTTCGGTCAGTCTGAATCTTCCCTTTGAGGGAGCTGGGAAGTGGAAGATGCAGACGGTGGCTCCAAACAGCTGCAAAAGCAGTGGATCTGCATGTGGATGACCATCCACCTCCACGTGCTCTGCAAGATCTGAAGTGAGATCCTACATGAGATTGTTTTGGATAAATACGCTGGTCTTTGTGTGTTTGTGTGTGTGCATGGGTACAAGCTGGGATTCTATGCGGGGTTCTTACGTGGGTTTCTTCTCTTGAATATGCTTGTTGTGGGTTTCTTTTGAAAAGGGTTGTCACCAGAAGGAGAATATAGCGCACAGATTTATTTACCATTATTTTCTTACTGAGCTATGCTACTTGCAGCAGCCTTCTGGGCCCTGCATGCTGCGATGGCACAGTAGCCTAGCCAAGTCCTCACAGAAAGATGACGTGGGGCTCCCTGTTCCATGTTGCCACTGTCCACCCTGACTTCTGTCACTTGGCACTTGGGCTTGCCTGGCCTTGGGACAAGAGCCCTGTCTGTACCTGCCCATACCCCTCAGAACTGACTTTGCTGGGCCTTTCATGGCCTCTGGCATTTGCTTTAATACGTCTGGGGTTTATGCCAAAACATCCCAGTTCCAATGCATCCAAGTGGAGAGGAGAAAAATTGAATAACTGTTGTTTTCTGCTTTGTGAGGTTCTACTGCATGTTATAAAACCCTTCAGAGAGAATTCCCAGTCCAGAAGGGAGCTCACAACATGCTTCGCTATTATTAAGCTAATGCAGTTGCCAAGTGTATTCAGAGCCTTACAGCGACATGTGTGCTGAAACGCTCTTCTGGACAGGGGACCAAAAATGCTGGGCTATGTCTCTGCTGCAGTCTCAAGCACCAGTTCATATCTGCTCTTTTTCTCCAGGACCCAAGCTATAACTTGGACACATCCGACCTAATTTTGAATGTGTTAGCTCAGCTGCCTACAGCAGTCTAGCTAGGGGAGCAAGGAGTTCACCAAAACTTTCCTGTCAGAAAATCAAGGTAAATTAGGCAGTGCTGAGCTCCATGGTGCTGCAGGTTTATGGCTGTGCCTGCCTCAGAAGATCAAAGTTTGGGTCTTTTCACACGGTACAGTATTTTTGGGACTGTCATACCATTACGTTGTGATGGACTGTGCTTCTTGCATACTACTGAGATAAGTATCCCCTGTTTACACCTTCCTTTTAAAAGATTTTCTACCCCACTATATAGTGTCATAGTTGTACATGAGGTAAGATAAGGGCTTTTCTGCTCTGTAGTCAGTGTTGCGGGAGGATGGACTATGTGCAAATACTTTGATACTAGACTAAATGCCAAGTCTGATTTAGCATGGTGCTTCTTGTATTGGTGTTCCCAGGGACACATGAATCAGTTCCTTTCAGAAATGTTTTTTTAATGAATGAAGTTCTGAATATCCAAGTGACTCTTCATTATTCACTGGTACTTTATTTCAGTAGATGCAGTTTCAGTCAGTATCTCCCTTGCTTTTAAGTGAATGATGTTATTATACCTCCACTTCTTCAGAGGCTCTCAGGATCTGTGGTGAGATCAAAGATGTCAACCGCCCTGTGATCTTCATTAAAAGGGAAAGACAACAGGGAGAGGGCTGGCTCAGGCAGTGAAAAGATCTTTTAAAAATCTTTGTCTCTTCAGACCGTAATAACGGAGCAATGATTCTCGCTCGGTTAAAGGATGCAGGGTAAGAAGCAGAACAGCGCTGGAACCAGACAATTTGGTAGTTTCCTTCTTTTATGCATGGGGAAGGTCCTTTCCAGAGCATTACAAATTCTTTATTGCCCCTGCATTTAACAACATTGTAGGAAACCTGATGGGAAGGAACGACCTTGGGAATGGGTTTACAGTTCCAGCTGCTGCAAATTTAAGGACAGGACTGCTGGGCTTATAAAGCTATGAGTGAAAAGGAAGCAAAAATATTATCTTCATCAATTCCAGGAGCGGAAAGACTGAGAACTTTTTTCTTAGTAATTCTGTACCTCTGCATGACAGTGTCAGTGCCCTGAGGGCACCCCAAGCCCTGACTGACCCTGCCCAGCTCCCCGGGGCTCCCCGCACCCTGCCTACAGCCCAGGACCCCATTTCAGCCCCCTGGGGCTGTTGGTCCCTGCCCCAGTAGATGCTGCAGCAGGGATGGTCTCCAGCTCCCCACAGCCCTGCCCGGCCATGGGTCCATGTCCCCATCCCCAGGGAGGTGCCCAATGCCTGGGGCTGGGGCTGCCTCGGGAACCCCGATTGTCCCCCAGCAGCCCTGTTCTGGGCTCTGCTCTGCCACCTCCCACGGGGAGTCCCCAGCACCCCGGGCCCAGGGAGCCCCCGGCCCTCACGGGGTGCTGATGGTCAGGTTGCTTTTGCTGGAATTCAGCCAGGCCCTTTCTGAGGGCTTTTTCCTGGTGCTTTCTCAGACACATGAATACATCTGAGCTGACTAAAAATATTCTTATCTATTATTCAATAATCTCTTCATCTTTCACCTTGCTGCTGGGTTGCTTTGTAAAACTTTAACAATAAGCTCATTTGATTGAAGTGGAGATAAGGAGTCAGCTCATGTGTGTAGATTTTGCTGGAGAATAGTTTGTGAAACCCATGTGTATTTGGTCTGTCTGCTCGTTTCAAGACCTATAGACGCTACCGTAAGAAGAGGGTGCTTGTTTGTTTCCACCGACATTTCAAGTACGTAACATAAGACAAACATGTTCTTTAACCTTTATTTAAAAATATCTATTGCAAAAGCACTGAGCTCGACTCTAATACCCAGGAATAGCAAATGAGCTGTTCACTAATGTGAAGCAATGCTCTAAACAGAGTATTTTCATTACCGTATTTTTTTCATTTGAATGATTCTTTTTCATTAGCGTCAGGATGTTTGGTGAATGTATTTGCTGATATTCCCTTGAAGAGTTTATGACAGCCACGTGCTTGAGGCTGGAAGAGGAGGAGGAAGGTCGAAGTTACCTAATGTGAAAAGAAAGAGCAGACCACCACCACCCCCTGCCCCTCTTATCCCATTTTGGATATTACGACACAGCTCTGGTTTTAGAAATACACGATTTCTTCTTTTGCTCCTGAAAAAAAAAGGGAATGCATTTTTCAGTGTGACTGTGAGGAGGAACTGTCATTCTCCAGCCTGCACAACCTGTGCGTGTGCTGGGCGCAGGCAGTCTGAGAATGTCCGTTTCACAAAGATACTTGTTCAGGAGTGATAAGGGAAGCCTAACTCTAATCCAGGGCACAGTAGTATGTGTGCTCTGAAATGTGAGTCCTACCTACGGTAGGAAATTGCGCTACGAAGTATCTATCTGAGTGGTTGCCCTAGTATAGGTAGGTGGCTCCCTGTCACCTTCTCCTGCTTTTGCCACGGAGGTGGTAGGTGCGATAGCAGTGGCTTCTCCACGCTCACTGAAGAATCTCTTTTACTTGAGATATCCCTCCAGGTTTCTTGGGTAAGCAGGGCTGAAAAGTAAACCATCTATTTTCTCAGTACTTCCCTGAATCACAATCCTGAAGGAAGGGAGGGTTAAAAGCATTTAAAAAAAAGTCTTGTTAATGAAAAATTAATTAAAAATATCTTATTAAGCCTCTTTGGTCTTAACTATATTGAGAAAATACACTGATTTAGCACGTAACTTGCACAAAACACAGTTGTGTTTAATAATGTGGTAGCTCGTCACAAATTTCTGCCCTTGCTCATTCCAAGGACAAAATGAAGTTTAACATTGGGATAGTTAGAAAACATTTTACCTCATACATTTTAACATTGCATTTTCCCTATATAGTGTCGACCTTAGTTATTCTAATTTTATCTTCAGTAATGGGTTCCTAATTTTATTGTTGTGGCTGTTGTTCCCTCAGGGGTTTTGGAAATGAGATTCAGCATTTAAAAAAAAACCTTAGCTGTAACAGACTTTTAATAATGAAATCAATGAAAAGAGTATTTCTGACTATAAATCCTGAATACTTTAACATGGATGCATAAAGAGTTACTACCATGTGTTCAGTGCTGAGATTTCCAGCCCTGTTGCATTTAACCGCTTATTTGTCCCGGGGATATTCTGCGCAGATCTGGAAATCTCCATTCAGAAGAGCCAGTGGATGACATGTTTTCCACCAAAGCATCTGTCAGATGTGGTAGAGTCCACAGGAAACCTTTCGAAATGCAAGAGGACTGTGTAGCCAGTGCAGCGTTATGGCATTATCACCAAGGAACTGTTACAGCTTTGAAGTAACAGCAGACATTTCCTCTCAGATAGAAATAGGTGCAATTTTTCTTTCACTTTTCCTTGGAAAAGTTGGCTACTCCAGATCTGGAAGGAGGCACGTATATGGCTAGGTAGGACTCTGGGGGTTTCCAGCAGCTGCTCTTCTTCACCTGTTTAAAAAGGTGATCAGTGTCTTCCTATGTGTGCGTTCCCAGGAGATGGGCTTTTCTCCTGGGGAAGCTCTTCTCTGGGGCTCGTCACTGACTGCAGCATGTCCGCTCTGCCCTGTGCCTCCCCAGCATTTTTATCTGAACCGTTCAGGGCATCTGGAGGTAAAAGGAAAGCCTCGGAGCAAGCACTTTGGGATGGCCGGGTGCTCACCTCTCCTGATGCCCATAGCATCAGCAGAGAAGAATCAGCAAAGGTGCCAGTGGAGCCCACACTTGCGGGCTTCTCGATTTACACATCTGTAGATTACTCAAATAGGATAATATGTTTAAAAAAGGATTATCTTGCTGGGTCTTGTTTGCCAAATATCAGCCTGGAGCAAGTTTTTACAGCTGAGATACAATGGCCTGATAGCAATGTTTATGATAGAAATTCTGCCAGCTATTTAATGCCAGCAACACGCTGGCCACTTAGTCACTGGAAGACTTTGTTGTCAAAATGACTCTCTTTTGCAAATGGGAATATGTTTGGGGAATATTGCCTGGTGCTTCTAAGAGTAAAGGCTCCACGCTGGGTAGTGGTTAGCCAAGCCCACAGGCGCTGCTTGCGAAGGTCCCCACGAGCTCTGCCAGTAACAATAACGGCTGGCGCTTACGCAGCACTTTTCATCTTCAGACGGGTTCGCAGGGGAGGTGGGACCCGCTCCTCACATGCTGCGGTTGCTGCCGGCTGCAGAGCTGCGATGGCAGCTCTCCTGCGGCTCGAGGCAGGAAGGGTCGCAGCGGTACGTGAGACACATGCTGCCTGTCACTGCCACATGTTGCTTGGAGAAAAAGCAGCGTGTGCCCTAAGCCAGGACATGCAGCACATCCCAGCTCAGGCACTCATCGCTTGCCAGGGCTACCACATCGTGCCTGCCTGGAGACAGGACTCCTCTATTGGGCTGAATAGACAAGGATCTCTTTATTAGGATATTTTTGATGGGAAACATGCCCATGAAGCACCAGGGCACTATGGCTTCTTAAACTCTTTTGACTACCCTGTGTGTCACTGTGGGGGATTTTGTTCCTCTTAAGGCAAACACTTTCTGATCCTGATCTCATTTCCCAGACTTGGAGCGCTCCTGGGTAAAGAATACCAAATACGCAAAATTATATAGTGTTTCTACAGTGGTGTTACTGAGTATCATTCAATGCCCTTGTGCACAAGAAGTTATGACGCGGCAAGCTCATGACAGGGGACTCTGCCCTCGTGGAACTGCAGGGTAACCTTTCTGCAGACGTGCCCTTGGGAGATACTCAGAAACGACGGTCTCACTTGTTGGTATGGACAAAAGCTACCTAGAACGTGGACAAAAAGGAAAACGTATTTGCTGAGCCATGCTTGGTAACACAACAGCTCGTACAGTAACGTATTTGTTGTCATTGGCCTGGTTTCAGCAGCAGGGTATGTTCAGCTCATATTCAATCATATAAAAAAACATGAAAAATGACATTGTGATCCAAGACCACTGAGCTTCAGCTTACATGGCACATCGCCTGCTTTCAGTTAGGCTCAATTCAAAGAAAATTATTGCCAGTTGTGTTTCATTAGTGCACCAAAAAAAGGGCTGCATTTTTGTTTTCCAGAAAGTTGCTGAATCACATTGCTGTGCAGAATATATTCCCCAAATGGCCTTCTCTCTAATGATGTGAGAAAAAAACAAAAGGCAAACCTGTATAAAAAGATGAAACATGTTATATGGGTTAGCTGAGGAAAAGTAATGTTATCTTTTTTTAATGCCTTATGCTGCAGTGCCTGGGAATTGAGGAGCATAGAGTGTTCCTTTTCTCTTTTACTGCTGCATGACCTGTGCTTAACTATTTATGTTGCAATCCTAAGATCTGCTCTCGCTCCTCAGGAGACAAATGCTAAAGTATTATTAGACCTTAGTGCGTGGGGGAAGAGCTCTTAGTATAATTTTAATGTATAAATATTGTATGCTTTATGCCAGTTCTTAGATTTTTAACAGAAATGTAAGATAGCTGGTGCACACTCTGGTGGCCAGTCTTTCTACAAAGAGAACTCACATGTACAACATGGTAAATAACGCATGTGTATTTGCCAGGTATCGCGCACCATTTTTTCGTTTGTAATTGTTATTTTTAAGTTGAGAACACATATACTACCCAGTCAAGCATCTTACAAAAGTCCTTGCTCCCAAACAGGTACTTTTTAGTTGCTAGTCTTTTGATCTCAAAGGCTGAATCTGGGGCTGTTTGATAAGATCCAGTTTCTGTTAAACTTTTCTGGTCACAGCTTCCTATCTGTTTCAGAAAGAAAAAAGGAAAAAAAAATCTTACCTTCTCTTTTGTTGGACAATAAACAAACAAGGTAAGGCAAAGGCTCTTGGTATAGATTTGTGTCATGCTCAGCAAACGGAATTCCGGCTAGGCTGGGCCTTCTGAGCCCAGTCAGTACAGTGTACAGTTGTACAAATAACTACCGATTTTCTGGACCTACAGGTATACACGGGTTAAAGATTTTTAGAAATTTTTATGTATACACATGTAAATTAGAATAAACATAGTGTTCGATTCAGGCACATAGCCTCTACTGACAATAGCTAACTCTTTGATATTTCTGTTTATTCTGTCTTCTGAATGCAGTTTTAGTATTGGTTCTGCTTAATACTGGTCCTCTTATGTTGTCTGTGACATACAGTTACGGATTTTCTAGTTACTCTCTTTGTTCAACAGGAAATACCAGGCTTTATTTACTGCATTCTTCCCTTACTCCTAGGCAGTGCTCTATTACTTTGTTCATAGGTATTGGAAGATGAAATTCTGCTCAGTTTCCAATCAAGCAAATCTCCATCCTGCAGCGTGCAGAGAAGAGGCTGAAGCGTTGGGTCACCCCAGCGACTGCAGAAGGGGGAAAACGCTGAGAGATTCTTGAGTCCTTGTCATGCTCAAAGCGTGAACATGAAGAAGAGGGAAGAAGGAAAAGACGGTAGCTGCAGATCTGCAACCCTCTTGCCCGCGCCCTGAGAGACAGGTGCTGCTGCTGCTCCCCTTGTTTGCAGGGTAACTGCTCTGGCCCTTGGGACTGTTCCCTAAGACATTTTCATCCTCTACCTTTGTCTCTCCTTTCTCTCAGGGTCCTCACTTAAGGTTGAAAACTCTTGTCACTCAGGAAAAGAAGGCGACCTGCTCCCTCTATAGGCTTTCCTGGTTGTTGGTTTCATGAACCGGCCCTCCAGGGGATCAGAGCTGCATGCAGGCTTTGAAGGCTGGCAAAAACTCTAAAAAGTGAGACATATTTTGCATTTCTTTTAAATTTAGAGATGATTTTTGTGTATGTATATGTGTGTGAATATGTATATGTGTGTGTATGCACACGTGTGTGTATATCTATACATTCTCTAACGCCTATGTATATGGCTACTTTTTCTGCATGCAGAAGTCACGTATGGAACAATTTTTACTGTTTAATCTTTTTTAAACCAATGCACGATCCTTTTGTGTGTGAACTTTCTGTTTGTTTATGGTTTATGATAGCACCCTTCTGACTGCGTTCTACCCTTATTAGTGGCAGAGCCACCCCCTGAGCCGGCAGTTCCATGAACCCAGGCATGCTTCCTCCCCAGTGCCGGATATCCCGACTGCTTTTCTCTCCTCTCTGTCCCAGGGCCCTACCTCCTCCGCTGCACCAGCACCGCGGTTTCTGGTGTCATTACGGTAAGAAAAGCAACCTGGAATAAGAACAACTCTGTGAACAAAAAAGATTATTTGTAACTCGGATCAGCTCAGTGACCTGCTTTACGGCACAGCCCCAACAGCAGTTGCAGAGCAGCGTGAGTGTGAAGAAGCAGCCGGAGGCAAGGTGGGGATGGGAGACAGACGTTCCCAAGGTGGCCTTGCAGCTGAAGTCCCCCTTTGTGAAACTGCAGCTGCCAGCGTACCTTTGCTCTGGCACGGATATCAGAGGGAATTCCCCTGCAGTGCCTGAAATAACACTTTAGGGAAGAACTGACACATCTGTGAGTTATATATTAACCGTTATAGATGACCTTTCAGAGAGTGGCAGAGTAACAATCGCACTGAACTACTGATAAAGAAAAATGGCATTTTTTCCATTATGCAGAGCATACATATTAACGCGTAGGAAAAGACTGCCCAGCTCTTTCCATTGAATTACACTGTTTTCAGTTCTTCCGTACTTTCTTAAATGTGAATAAATTGTTCAGATGTTTGCAATGCTGAATAAATGCCTCTGGCTGTTTCTTGTGGGGAGCAGAGGGGAGAAGGCAGGGAATGTTTTAGCTAAAATGATACAGCCATTTCCAAGGAAGTATCGGGAGAGCAACATACAAGCTTGCTCGAGTTACAGAAAAAAATAATCTTAGCAGTCATTCAGCACCGTGCTCACTTTTCCTTCCCAAGGTCTGACCTTGCTCTGTGTTCAGCATTATCAGAGATCTGCTGCAATGAAGTTTATGATGTTCTTATGTCACTTAGGACACAAATGAATTGCTTTAACTTAAGCTTAAAACCAAAATCCTGCCAGAGATGACAAATATGAGTACTATATATCACCAGTTAAATGACTAATGATTTATTTGTCTTTGAAGCTTCTGGTGAAAGCTGAAGCATAATGGTGAAAGAAAAAATAATGTAAGTTACATAACACCTCACATATGGAATTGATAATGCTCTGTTTTTATATGGAATAAATTGCTCTTCAATGGTTATATACATAGATATAATTATGATGATTTCATTTGGTGTCCAACGTGTGCTGTGCATATATTCAGGAGATTTAAACTTTTTGACTGAAGATCAGATTTTCATAGAAGATCCTTCTTTTGGTCAATATATTCCACTATTTAATGAAAAGAACCCCTGGCCATGTTTCAATTCAATCGTTTGGTTTTCAAGAGACATTTTTTTGACCTTCAAAACCACAAAAATGATCTCTATTTTAGACCAAAATACCATCTTTTTGAATTGCAAAATAAAATCTTAATTTTTTCCTCAAAGATCTTCTTACTTCAGTAGTAATATATTTGCTTCAAATTGTATGTTTGGAATTTTATTGTATGGAATTTATGTAGCCAAGTCTTTAAACACCCTTACATAATTAATAATATAAGCCCAAATCCCTGTGGTCTTTCTATCAGGAACTCAGCTAGACAGGCACCTACTGAGACTCTTTTTCCACCCCATCATTATGGGAAGCATACTCTGCACTCAACAAGGTGAAATAAGAAGGGATTCAGGTAACAAAAAAGGCTGGTGATAAATACCAGCCAGCACAGGAGATTTGAGGGTAGGCCACATTCAGGGCAGGATATTTTGCTCAAATGTGTCTGGGGAGGGAAGGACTGACGGGTTGCTTATCCACCCCTTAGAGCTGCTACCGCTTCATGTGGGTCAAGGTTGTCCTGGGATGTGGCGGCTGCATCTCCTTTCATCTCACCCAGACCTCTTCAAGAAGAGAGGCATGAGTAAGGGAGGAGAAGATGAATCTTTTTGCTTAAATAGCTGGTGCTGTGGCAGCCAAGTGGGCAACCTGTGACAGAGGAGAAGAGAGGTGAAAGGCAAAAAGGGGTAGCCAGGATTAGGTCAAAAGAAAGACCAAGCAAAAGCAGACAGAGAAACACTGAGACAAAGGCTTATCCCAGGAATGAGTGATGCAGAGTTTCTATGAAATTGGTAGAATCCAGGACATAAGTGTGGTTAGGGATAGTGTGGTGGTTATGTTTGGATGCAAGGGCATTGTATGTATACTAGCATTGCAGATATTGAACATCTTTAAGCTGGTGCCAAAGGTCTGTCACGTACATCAATCTTGGAATTGCTGCCAGTTTTCTGAGTACAGCGTGTCCAAATGATTATTACATGAGACTGCAGTTAGAAGCATGCAAAATGAGTTCCACGTAAGTGATACTTGTCTCTGATACTTGGACTCTAATAAAAGGGGAAAGAGATGTAAGTCTTGCATGTGACAGTTTTGATCAGTCTCTTCAGAAAAAAAATTGCTTTGTACTTGCCCATAAATTAAACTCTCGTCGTGATGAAAAGACAGCAACATCAGTTTCCACTTGTTGGAATTGTTTTGCATGCAGGCTTTGGCAACATCATTTCTCCTCACAGGAAGAAGACTGTAAGACATCCCAGCGTTACCTTTATGCCATCACGCTACTATATTGCACCACCAGGGTGTTGCAAAGAATGTCTTACAATGTGGAGCTACCCAAACCTAAAAAGGCTTGGGAGTGGTGTATTCTTTACTGTATGCATGACCTCATCTTAAAAAGGAAGATTATCCTTAAGCAAACTTAAGATGATGGAAAATCGGGAGGGGTTGTTATAAATTTAATTTTGGCAACAATATGGTTCAAATAAGAAAAAATACATTCTTGTCATCGTCCTCTTTGCCAGTTCTACCTATAACTGTTCTTTTTTTATTTCAGAAGTGGCAATCACCACAAAAATCAGGATGAACAAATTTCCCATGTATGTACCAGGGCAACATCAGAAAGTGGTGTGCAGAGCAGCTGGTGTTGCTATTCGGGCTGCTCGGCAGGGCCATGAAGATCATGCTCCGGGCTGGATGCAGGCGCCTGTGACCGCAGGGCAGAGGACGGAGCTGCCAGTAGCTGCCACCAGCCAGCTCTGATGTCAGGCTTATGCAAAGTATGACTAAAACAATGTCACTGCTGAATACAAAATTCCCCCATTTCTGTCTTGCTTTAATGAGAAAAGCACTGCAGATGTGGGCACAGGGACAAAAGTAGCCAGTATTTCCTCTCCTTTCTTCCTGCACGCTACTCACCCATGCTCATGGGGCACTGGCTAATCCCTCTGGCTTCTGAACTGAGAAAAGGAGATGCTCCTCTTCCGAGTAACTAATGAAGCACCCCTTTTAGTACATAGCATGTATGACTGCATTGTTAAAAGCAGCCTTAATCACTTACTGAGAAAAATGATATCGATCATTTCTCTCCTTTAGCGATGTTGTTAACTGGAAGCCTCAGGAGTTGTGACTCACAGGCTACGTGCTGCAGCAAGCCCAGAAAGACTACAGTAGATTTTTAGCTAGTTATAGGAGCCCCCTGCATCTTATTCCTCGCCTCTTCCTAGTATGGCTATAATTTGGAAAAATGGTAGATTTCTTGGTTTCACACCTTTCTAGGAATCACTGTTCTGCAGATCGATTTGGCCTGAACTTTACACCAAAGTTCAAAGAAGAGAAGCATTTTTGGTAGGCAACTGACTTCTAGCAGGGGATAGGCCAAAACAGCTCCTGGGTAAATCTGAAGGGTTTTGACAGCTTCCTGGAAAGAAGGTGAATGGGTCTGAAGTGAGAAATAAATTCTGTTGTTGACTAGGAATTGCCAAAGGCAGAGCAAAGTGAACAGATAAAAAGTTTTCAATGTGACATGGGAAAAAAACGTATCTGTAGTTGTTTCCAATGTAGACAGATGTACTACTTGTGTATTAATTGCATAAAAAATACTAGACTGAAAGATAGTTACCAATGCTGAATGGTCAAGCGTTCAACTGGTGGAGAAGGCCAAAGTTAAGACAGCCTATACCGCCTTAAATCAGTTTTTCTGTGTATGTATGTGTATTATAAGAGTATAACATGGCTGAATTTTGTTATTACATCCAATTTACTTACTTACTTGAGTCAGACTCTCAACTTGTTAATTGCTCCACAAATGCAAAAGAAGCTACGGGGCCTCCATGGAGGAGGACGTGTAAGGACAGTTCTGTTAGTGAGTGATCGAAGCATGTTTGTTGTTATCAATGATTTCTGTTATTTCCCCTAAATAGCCCTTCTCGTTCACTCTGTGCAGAGACCTTCCCCACATGCTCCTCCAGTTCTGACACTACGTGACATGTTGCTGATCAGCAGGTCCTCTGCTGTCCCACCACAGCCTTCCTTAGCTGCTGGAAAATGGAGTTAGCTTCTGCTGCGAGCAGACCCTTAGGGGGCAAGGGGAAGAAGGGAAATAAGGCACCCTGTGAACTAGCAATTGCTTGTGTAATGATTGTGTAACAACGCTAAAAACGCATGCGTTACAAGACTTCGTCATGTTTGAACATAGCTGGGAGCAAAGGTGATGTAAAACAACGCTGACACGCTGAGCGGTCAGGGTGGAGAGAGGAAAACTGTTTGCCAGGAGATGCCCGAATGCTGAACGTGATGCGTCCTCGCCTACGCTGTCTAAGCTGAGGTTGGTTACATGACATCTCAGTGATTTGCTGGGTGCTGTTGAACCATCGCAGCTTTTTGTAACAGCAGGCATAATATCCTCAGTCTCCTGAAGTCCACAGAAAATAGGTCTCTTCAAAGACACCGAGTTCATCCCCAGTGGCTAATGACTTTTTCTTTCCTCAGCAGGCCCTTCTGGCAGCTCAAGCTCCATTCTCGGGGGGAAAGGACAGAAAACACTCCTTTCAGGACTGGTTTAATACAGCGTTAGGATCCACTTGCACGCTGCCCAGATGCAGTTAAGTATTTTTTATTTGCTGCTGTGAAACATCAGCCATAAAAATACATGTAGTCTACTCATTAAATGCAAATTGCTAAGGACAATGGGGATAAACAACCAAAAAATATCTCCAGATAAATGGTATACTAAAACGTGCTTCAAAAAGGTACTAGTAATCATCACATCATCTGCCCTTTGGGCTGTGCTGGTAGAGGGGGAAGGGTGGGATGGCCCAGAGATCCTCTGCTTCAGCAGGGACTCCTGGGACACATCTGCTCTATCTGTAGGTCAGATGATCATAGTTTTCTTTCGGCATCTTTGCCTGGCATTGGATGATTGGCTTTTTGTTTCTTGGGCTGCCACTGCTGTAGAAAGTAGTGCCATCAGCTGTAGGTCTTAGAAATATCCTTTGGTATATAGAAGGGAAATGGGATTTATTTTGTGGCAGAGTCTCGCTCCCCTTGCGGGTTGCTTGATGGAGGCAGTCCCTTGATGGAGGCACGCTGCCATGGGGGGACAGCCCCTGGGATTTGCCTGTGTCAGCTCAGCTCTCAGAGAAAGACATACACCGCTGTGGAGGAAGCAGGTGTTCCCAGTGGTATCACAAAGGAAGAACAGACAGAAATACATTTGGGAAGAAGAGCATGCTAAAGATCCTAGCAAATCTGCATTTGGTGGGCTCAAGGGAGGGTTCAGTTAGAGCAGAGGTGAAGAGGGAGCCTTCCTGGGGGATAGCTCTGGAGCAAAGCAGAGAAGCCCCAGAGGCCTCCCCAGCCACCACAGTCTGTCAGGGGGGTTCAGGTTTTGTGTGATGACCCTACGGATGCAGGAGTGTTAACTCACGGGGCCGCAAATCCCAGCCATCCTCTGCACTAAAGGGTCAGTGAGAAATACCAAATAGTAACTGTACAAAGTTCTAGCCTTTACATAGTTTTGTCTTGGTAGGAAATAACCTGGTCCTTGGCAACTAAAAATGGACAGACCTGTTATAATCATCTGTAAATGTTTTCGCGATGCAGAGATAGTTACAGTAGCCAGCACTTGTTCTTTGTAAGTAGGGTAGCAGACATCAGGAAACCAACATCTTTAATAACAAGCTGCAATTTGAATTCCTGACTGCAACTTCAGTTTAAAATCTCTGTAATACTCTTAAAATATATTTCAGGTTAGTAACCTCATTCAGCATCAGTTTCTGCTCAGATCTGAGCGTACCTTTCAATATTCGCTGTTTGTTACATTCATAAAAATACTATTTAAACATCAGTGGGTCTTTTATAAAGATAAGACTCTTGGATCACTCCAGTAAATTACTTAGTACAACCTGCTTATTGCAGGGGGGTTGGACTAGATGACCTTTAAAGGTCCGTTCCAACCCAAACTATTCTATGATTCTATGATAACTGCCCACCACTTCACAAGACCCCTTTCTGTTTCAGGGCCCTTCCTTGCAAACCCCCAGTGAGACTGAGATAGCTCCGTATCTACTACCCCAATATTTAAAGTTTAAGATTGTGACTTAATGTGTTTAAGCTTTTTTCTCCTAGATCCTACATATGTCTCTAGGCAGGCACAGGTCTCCTCGGAAGACCTCAGAGCAGAGCCCTTGTGTTGTGCAGCTGAGGGATTCACTCTGGTTCCCACACTCAGCCAGGTCCACTGCTGTGGCCTCACACACCTCTGTGACATGTACATGTATATGTTATCCGCCTTTCCATGTCAACAGAGTCCCAAATTGTGTTTCTACCTAAAAGGGACCTCAGCCCTTAAAGGGAATCAAAAGTCAGGATGACCAGAAAAGCCCTGCCCAGTCATGAACCGTGTGTAATGGTTCTTCTCTTTCCTTAGTGTGGACTGGAATAGTGATTTCAATGCTTCTCTGAGGTCAGCAGTAAAACTCCCACTGTCTGCAAGAGTCCAGCCTTCAACATCTGACACCTATTGGGAGATTTCTTTTAATGTCTTGAAATGGAACACGGAATGCTCGCTCATTTCTTTTTCTGCCTTGGGCCAGGCTATAAAATGGATGTCCTGTACCGACTGGCTGTGGACATCATGTTGCTAGGCAGCTGAGAAATGATGGTAGTAGTAGATGACCTTCACCTTTTTCCTAAAGACAAATGACATTTTTAACCTTGTATTTTTGCAATTACACTGTAAGGCTTTGTGATAACACTACACAGGCTTAAAAAGGAACAAAAGTTTATACAAATGAGAATCGTCCAGGAAATTTCAAACTGAAATTTCTACCAAAACAGCTTTCATTATTCATTATGGGAATTCTCTGTATTTTATCAGAAACATCTAATATGAAAAAAATATGCCAACTTCAAACAGTGCACCTGATTTTCCATTTCTTGCTCATCCAAATCATCTGGCAAACTCATCAAGAGATTTTGGTGCACTAAACACATAGTCTGGCCAAGTAGTTAAACCGCCACTGGGACATTCTGCAGATTGGATGGTTTTAATCAGTTTTGTAATCTTTAATCTTAACAAGATACTTTCTTTAGAAGATGTTTTTTCTTGTTTATTTGGTTCATAAACTTTTTGAGGCAGAGATGGCCTATACTATAGTCTTCTGTAATATATAACATCCAGTTTTGGAGAAGCCGTTTCAGTATCACTATAATGCCAAGCAGGGAATAAGGAGCGAACGCTGACTTTCTGAGCATATGCACCCCTGGCATTGCTCTTACCAGTACAGCTAACAACTGTCTAAGAAAAGACAGGTATAGAGGCCAGGCTGCGGTTACATGGCTTGGTGAATCTGGCTTCAGGGTATTTACTGTTGGATCAGAGAAGTTACCAACACAAATAGTAAAAAATGCAGGTCTGGTGCAAACTTATCCCACCTAATAAAATGTGTTAGCGTTGTTTTAAAGCAGTAACTTTCTTCTGGCCAGCTTTGTAATGGATTTGATGGGGGTTTTTTTTGGCCTGCAATCAACTTATAGTCAACAGAAAGTGTAAAACTGCTTTAACACTATATCCCACACTCTTGTTACTTCAGAAAAAATAGAAATACAGTGGTGCACGCGCATTTGATCCAGATAAAAATTGTATTGTCAGTGGACCCAGTAATGCATGTAGCTGACATTAATGAAAGGGAAGCCTCAGCTATTGAAGGGTTGATTCTTGAGAACCATGTAACCATGTAGTATTTCACCATCCCACAGGAAATGCATTGGTTACTTTTTCCTTCATTGATTTCCAGTGCTTGTTTGCCCTAGGCTTTGGTATACACATTTTATTTTCCATTTATAAATTAACTTTTTTTTTGTTTGCAAACTTTAGCTACTGTTTTAGGAAATTACAGATCTTACCTGCTCTAATCCATGAAAGGAAGATGGTGAATGAAAGGTCCCATTCATTATTTTTTTAGCGTGAACATTTTAACTTTAAAAATTCTCTTAACTGGGAGAGATTTGTAATCCTCCTTTGCTTATTCTCAAGATTCCTTCTCATGTTTAAATCATTACTACAATTGCTACATAGACAGGTTTGGCTAGTACTGCAAGAAAATCAAGGGCTGGCCAGCAGGGCATTTAGCAGTGTAATACTCTACAGCTTAAAAATAGCATTTTGGATCCTAGATTAAGTAAATTTCTAACATTAAAATACAAATCTGGAAGACTTTGAGAGGTTAAGTTTATAATAACAGATGCCATTAAGCATTGTGTGATTACTGTGAAGCTACAGGAGTATTTGTTTACTGTTTTAAGAAAGCCCGTCAACCTTCTTTTATAGTTAAAATTTGTCCTCTTTATTTAGCAGGCTCTATTCTGACCATTTAAAAATATTTAACTGAATTGCTGATGCAACACATGTACACAGCGACTCCCAACAAAGCCAACATTTATTGCATCTGCTTATATACAAAGCCATGAACAAATAGCACATTAATTTTGAGTGAGAGAGGACAGTGTTTGAATCAGTGCTGTATGAACCTTCATATATTAAAAAACAAAAGCTTGTTATTACATTTGGTTAGATTTGTGTTTGAAAAAAAAACCAAACCAAAACATAGACCTTCATCTTTTTTTGCAATTATGCAGAAGGGTGATCAAAACAATGCCCATAACTCTATTATCACTAAATCTTCATACATGACATTGAAAATCCATCTTATGTTTTCACTGTAACTAAGACAGTCCTAATAAGATTAATTTAAATGATCAGTACTTCTGGCATCCCCTACAATATCTACATAACTAAGGGCTGCCCTGCTTACTTCATTTGACATTTAAAGCATTTTGCTGAAAAATCTTTGAAATAGCCTCAAATGTGCCTAGAATGATGGAGATGAGTTAGTTTTTGTCTAAGACACAAAGAAAGAGAAGCTACATATGTATAGTAGCACATACCAAAGTGAGCAGATAAGTAACCCCAAAGAATGTGTTCTTTAAAATATTTGAATTTTACTCTGCAGTGGAATTCCACCAATGCCCTCTCTAGTTCCTATTTACCCGTTTTCTGTGCCATTTACTGGAAAGCGCCTAGGAAACTTGCCAGCAAGAGCTACCGTCTCTGAAGTAACGGGATCAGAATGGCCACGGTATCACCAAGCTTTTTAGAGTGGAATTTGAAAGTGTTTGTTTTGTGGTAGGCTTTCAACTTTATGCAGAATAATTTCTTAGCTGAGGCATTTGGCAAAGAGTGCTCTGCATGACTCAGCGGCAGATCTTCTCCATCTCAGATTTTGGTTATATTAATATCAGGTTTATTTTTTACATGAACTCATACATATTTATGACATAAGTTCTCTTGCATGCTGCTGGGCTTTCTCTAGTTCCAGTGCCTCTCTCTCTAGCTACTCCAGCAAAGCTACATGGCACACTCCACACAGTGATTCAGTCTTGGGGTGGGTGGAAAAAAAATCAGTCACTGGAGCAATTTGTTGTTGTTAATAGAGATAATTCTATTATTTCTGTCTTTAATTTGGGTTACCCGAGAGGAGCTGTGCAAATCCTACAATGTTCGGGTTCTGTAACACTAGATAGAAGTCATGACTTGGAGCTCTTGGATTTGGTATTAATGCTAGCCATGCAATCTTTATTAGTACACATGCTCGTTACTCATGCAAGTAATTGGACTCACTTGAAAGAGGTTTTCTGTAGCACAGGAGCTGGCCTCCAGTCGTCAGCTCTTTGTTACAGACGTCATCACAGACTCAGCCTGGTTCTAAAGTAGCTGAGCAAACACACTCACCCCAACACACGCAGGGTGAAGCACTGATGCTCTGGTCAACCTCTTCAGTACTTCCAGTGAGTAACTGATGAGCTGTTGTTTTCCTTTGTAGTGAGAAGGGAATGCGTCAGGAAGGATTGGTGAGTAGTTCAAACAGACTAAAACCACCCTATGGGTTTTGCCTAGCTCCTTAGGGAAGCAGAGGTGACCTCTTGTGTCTTTCAATGTCCTTCCCCTCTGCTCCCCACCACATACCTTTTGAACCCATGAGCAGTTTAAGTCTGAACAGAAAGAGGCGTAGATGTCTCAAAGGTAGTTACATTTCTTGGTTTTCTGACAAAACTGATGATTGGGTAGAGGTAAAAGATCCACATTTATGCTACTGGCAAGGTCAGTGAGACAAGCTGATGTACAGGAGCTCCTGTGCAGCTCTGGACTCACCACAGCACACGCTGTCTCCTGTGTGGTGGGGGCCCAGAGTGCCCTTGGAGAGACAGAAGATGAAGTTTCTGTAAAGGTGAAGCTGTGGGATATCTTCTTCACAGGAAACTAGACTTCATTTCTTTTACTGCTCATAAATCATTGCGTTATCACCACCTAACTGACTGCTAATAAATTTACATTAATAGTAATATTTGACTCTTCTATAATGCTTTTCATCACTACATTCCAATTTCTTTAATTTCTTTAATCACACAATACCCTGTAAGATAGAGAGGTACTAGTACTATCTTTTTAATAGGTGGGGAGTGTTACTCAGAGAACTTGCTTTAGGCTGAGTACATCCAGTCTCCTAAGTCTCAGACTAGTGCCCAAGCCACTGGATAAGCTTGATTTGCTAACACCAGTTTAAAAACACCCTAAATATTTTTGCCAGGCTAAAACCACTTTTGTTTCTCCTAACAGAGCTGAGAGGGACCAAATGGTAAATAATTAAATACTGAGCGTTCTTTAAGTGTGCTTAAAAGCAACATCTTGAAAAAATGGGATACTTTTCCAGAGCAGCACATCACGAACCCAGGGAGCTTGTGACCAAGAGATTTTGAGGTCAGGAATTTAACATGATTGAAAACAATCAATCATCTGTATAAACACTGATAACGTGTAGGACAGTAGCCCAGAATCTTCGCAAATTCATAGGCTGCAAGTCCTAAGCGAGCCCATGTGTTGTAGACATATCACACGTTATTTTCCCTGCCATTTCGTTCCCAAGTGATGGTGGTTCCGGGTGGCCCTCGGTGATGGCAGAAGATTGCATGGGCACTGATTCCTGTGAGCCATGGACCAGGAATCACTGCTTTTATTTGGCTATATGCATAACCATTACAAAAAAAAAAAAGGCAGTTATCTGTTGGAAGGTCTGAGAGGTGCTGGCGTGTGCTGGCGCATCCTGAATACTGCTTATACAGTCAAAAGCTTGATTTCAGTTGTCCACTGAAATAAAGGCATGCTGGTTTCTGCAAGTATGCAAGAAGTTGATGTAGTTCAGACGCTGAGCCTTTGGCTTCTGTTTAGAGGATGAAATACCCGCTTCCAGGTAAATGTCTCGGAAAGTCTTCGCCGTGACTCTGGTCTGAGACTCTTTCTGCCAATGAACTCCATAGAAAGGCACCTTTTAACCCGCCTGTCACTAAACCTCTCACAGAATTTATGACGTTGGATGAAATGAAAATTTACAACTCCCATGCCTGAGAAAATAACCTGTATTCTAACAGCCTGGGATTTCAATACTAGTGCAGCACATGATATGAATCCATAGGTATTACCATACACATAACAATTAAAAAAAAGGAATTCCATTGGAAATGGGACTGATGACACCTTTTTTTTTCTAGATCTCTGCCCCAAGAGTGAATTCTTATGTACATTCTTCAGTATTTAGTAAAAGCAGTCACACTGCAGTCTTTCCTTTACGGCAGGAATCCATGTGGTCTCTCTCTTCTCCCTGGCCACCTATTTAAATTTGTAGGAACTTAGTATCTTTGAGCCTTATCTGGCTCCATCTTATTTGATTGAAATTGGCCGACGGATTCATAAGCTACTGAGGGAATGACAGGTGGACAGGGAGACAGATGCGTATGTTCACACAAACATCCACACAAATACAGGATCAGGCATTTCCTTGCAAGACTTGTCTAAGAAAATCCTCCTCTGATCTAAGACTTTTAACTAGTGTCCTCAACTTTCCATCACCTGCCTCTGAGCACTCGGGAATTGCTAACCAGGGAGAGTAAAAAATGTGTTGCAAAGATGGGCTGTTTAACTTACCTGGGTATGGCAAATTGAGCACTCCAGTAATTCATCATCTCGGCTGTCAATCGCTCTTGTTGAAGTATCTGGCAAAGGGAATGAGATATTAACATTTGCAGTCATTTTGATTAGATTTAGAGCAAATGTCTGCAACTTGCGTAGATATTTAAGAAACTGCACAGCCATATGAGAACACTTCTGTTCCCATCGATAATCCCATGTACAAAATTCAGAAACAAACCTAATTACCGCCATACAGTATGCCAAATTTCAAAGCCATTTCGTACTATGGACACGTCAATGAAAATGATCTAACGGATATGACCAAAGACGTCACAGCTCATCAGCTGAAGCCATTACCAACTGCGTGTGCGCTCTTAACCCGCCCCAGTTGTGGGCTAAATGACATTAGCATGAAACACACTGGAGCCTGTAGCTGGACTAAACCGAGTTCAAACACGTAACGCTACTGTGCCTCAAGCCTTAAGCTGCTGCAGCCGAATCCTTCTGGTCATGTGCTCGTAACTCATGCTAAGTCTGAGGGCTTTAGAGTGCTTAGAAATGTCAACCTTTGAGTGGAAAAATGTTTTCAATCTTTGCAGCACAACTGGTGCTCTGCTATATTTGCTCTACTCAGCACAATTAGTCATTGAACAGGTTTATTATTTACTCATGACCCTTTGTCTTGCATCCAGTATGTAAAAGTTGCAGCTTTAGAATAGAAAAGGGGACTGTAGCGTGTTGAATTACGTATTATAGAGGCTACCGGTATTCCTGCAACTCTCCTGCCATGTCTCACGTGGGTTTTTGCCTCACCACCTATAGATATAGATTCTTTCCTGGTAGAACTAAGGTTTTGGGGCTGTCTTTTGTCTGAAGGTAGGTGTGTGTTTGTGTGAATGTGTATGAGCAAAATGTTCTTTTCTGATTTTTAAAAAACACCTAATGGGTCATGCCACAAGGTCACCTTTTCCGTTCAGGGCCCGAAGGAAGCAACTGCTCCTTCAGAATTAAATTTCCAGCTAACTATCCAAACAAATACGCTTCAACAACACTCCTTTAACGCGCATTCCTCAGTACTTTCAATACCGCACGACTAACAAAATAAACACGGAGCTGCGTTTGCGCTTTGCCTCCTACAGCGAGCCCTCAGCTGCAAGTTCCGACTAGTTTGTTGCCTTCCCCTGACCAAGACCCGATTCCGGAGAAATGACGGTAGCGAGGGGGCCCCGCAGCTGCCAGGCGCCGGGGGCAGCCCCTGAGGGGAGAACGGCCGTGCCGCCGGCGGCTGGGCCCCCGCCCGGCCTCCCCCCAGCCAGCGGGCTGCGCGGCGCTGCCGGCCGGGCGGGCAGAGGACGGGGGCCGGGGGGACATACCCCCGTCCTCCCTTCTCCCCCGCCCCTGCCCTCAGCAGCCGGGCGGCAGAGACAGAAGGCAGAGAGCAGGCGGCGCACCGAGAGCTGCGGTGCAGGGCCCGGCGCGGCGGGAAGGAGCCCGGCCCAGGCCCCGGCGGCGGAGATCGGGGCGCCTCCTCGGGGCGGAGGAGGCGGGGGCAGGCCCCGCGGGCTGGCGTCCTCCGCCCGGGCACCCTCCGCCCTCTCTCCCCCATTTCTTTTTCCCCCAGATCCCCGTCGCCGGGCGGCGGCAACCCCGTCCCCGCCGGGCCCGGCCCTTCCCGGGGCGGGGCGGCGCGTCCCTCCCCGGCGCGGCGACTGCCCCGCCTCCCCGGCCGCGGCGGCTGTCACGGGGCGAGCGGGCCGCGCCGGGCTCCTGCGGGGCGGGGGCGGCGCTGAGCGGGGCCCCGCGGCTTCCCCCTCGGCCTGGCCGCGGCTGCCCAGCGGCATCCGAGCTCCGCCACCATGTTGAGGCGGATTCTGCAGCGGGTAAGGCAGAGAGACCCGCCGCGGCGGCGAGGGCGGCGTGCCTTGCCTTGCCTTGCCTTGCTTTGCCGTGCCATGCCGTGCCGTGCCGTGGCGTGGCGGGGAGGTGCCGCTTCCTGGTGCTGGCCGGGCTTGGGGCCGGGCTCCCCGCGGCGGGGCCAGAGCCTTCGGCCCGGCCCGGCCCGGCCCGTCCTGCGGCGCAGGGGAGGGGTAGGCCCGCGGCGGTGGCGGAGGCCGTGAGCTTGTCCGCCGCCGCCCCCTCGCCCGCGGCGGGGGACGGCCCGAGCCCCGACGGGGCGGGACGGGACGGGACGGGCCCACGGTCCCACGCCGCGTCCCGGCTGGGGGCGGTGGCGTCCCTCGGGCTGGGCGGGGGTGCCGGCGGCGGGCGGGTCCCCACGGCCCGGCGAGGGGCCTGTCGGTGGGGCGAGGGGCGGCCCTGCCCCGGCGTGGCTCCTTCCCACAGCGCGCCGGCATCTCCGCCCGCCGCCTTCGCTCGTCGCCGCGGCTGCGGGCCGCCCGCGCTTAGGGCAGGTTCGAGGGAAGCCCAGCCTGGGCAGAGGCGCCGCGGGGCCCTGGGGTTATTTCCCTGGGGGCCAGCAGGCAAACAGGTTCCGAACGCCAGCCCGGCAGCCACCGGCCAGCTGTCTCCCTTATTTTGGGAACCGGCTTTTCCGGCAGCTCTGCCTGGTTTGAAAAGCCAAGTTGTGACACTCGTTTATGAAACCCTTCTCGCCTTCCAGAATCCTCGCGTATCGCCGCGGCGGTGCTGGCTGCCGTGCAGTTCGCTTGTGGCTCGGGTGGAAGCTGTCAGGGAGGTGCTGGAGAAGGGCAGGTGTCGGCAGGGCTCAGGGCTTGGGGAGTCCTTCATCGCTGGCGCTCGGCTGGAGGATGCACCGAAAAGGGTTGAGTCACGCCGGCGGTGGGAAGGCAGCGCTCCAGATCCCGCACCGCAGAGCGGTGTCGGTGTCATGCAGAAAGCGCTTCACGGATAGAGGGGAAACCAGCTGCCCTCAGTGTTTTATCTGGTGTTTCTTTCGAGGCGTGCTGTCTGCGTAACACCTCTGTGAAAGGGTGTTTTATTGGAAATGCTGGCATGCTTTTCTTATCTGCCATGTAAGGAGGCGTTGCTACAAGAATGAGAGTTAACAGAGGGGAAGAAAGTACATCGGTATGCATACCGCCAACTTTTTCAGCGTAAAGCGTGCCTCAAATTGTTTTTCGGTCATAGACCCTGAGCAGGTGAAGATTGCTCTTGGTCTATTTGGAGCTTCATGTTTACAGAGAAGAGCTTCCTTCCTGAAGTTTGATGGGAAGCCCTGCTAACAAGCAGGGAAACTTAGTACAGATCTAATTAAATATTGGCAGCATTTAACTGGGTGTTTATTGATTCTGAGAAATAACAGGCTGTCAAGGAAAGCTTCTGTGATGGAGGAAAAAGCTTGATACAGTGCCAAAGGAAATTTGCCCCCAAGTATAAGTTCAGCTAAACACTTCCTATAAAAATCTAAAGTCAGTACAAAAGTTTTCATGTGTTAGAAACAGCCATCTTCTCTGAAAAGTTTAAACAAGTAAGTATTCCCCAGTGGCTCCCGAAAATTACAAGATTACAGCAGAGATAATTGCAAACAAAGGTAAAACAGACTTCTTCCTGCCCAAAAAGTAGAGAAATGCCAAGATTTTTAAAGGTGTTAATCTTGTAATTGGTGCAAATAACTATGCTTTTAAAAATCTGCCTCTCATTAAAAGGGCTTTAGGCCTTTTATAAAAGTAGTGATTGCATGCACAACCTCATACATACCTTTTTGACTTACAATCCGTGGTTGGCAAAGTATGAAAAAGACTTCTGATGTACTTTGGTGTTAAAAGTGAGCCTTAACTTGCTGTCAAATTTGTTCATAAAGAGCATAAGTATTAAAATCTCTCATGTCTCTGAGGCAGTAATTTGAAGGCCAAGGAACCTTCTCTTGACCCTCTTCTTGTGCGTCATTAATGTAGCTGGCAAAAAACTCCCCACCTTCCAGTCACTGAAACGTAGTTTCTTGTATATGTATTGGGTTCATTATTTGATTATAGGTGGTGCCATCCTTTCTAGCCAGATGGCCAGTCATTACTGGTGATACAACTTGAGTTATGAAAGTATGCTTAAAAAAAAAGGAATTCTGTATTACATTCCTTTGTTTTTGTGACTCAGCTGGCCATCAAGTTGCAAAGGAGGAAGACAAAAGCTACAAAGATACTGTTTATAGTTTTAGTCACTTAACTTGAAATCCTGATTCCTGAAGTTTTAAAACATAAAATGTTTCTTTTTTTTATACTTCTTCTGTTCCCTGATCACCTTTTTATTTCTTCCATGGCTGTTTTTAAAAGCACCTTCCCAGTGACTCTGGCATATTTTCAAAATAGAAAGTATTATATACTCATAGTAACAAGTATATAATGAATATTCAGTATATACTGAACATGGCTCATTTAGTTTTTGAAGTTAGTATCTCCATGCTGTCTTCAACTAGGTCCTCATTTTAGGTCCTCTCCATGCAAGCTGTTCCTAAATTTTACGTATGTTTTCAATGTGACATCTCAGGGATCCATCTGTTCTGTACGTTTGCACTGTAAAACCTCCTTTCATTCATTCTCGCCACTTTTCAGTTTCATGCATTGTTTGTTGTGCTGATCTAGAAAAAAGTAGTTTTTCCCAAAAGACAGCTGTGTGGAATGTCCAAGACACGACTTTCTTGCCCAGATATTTTGATTTTTGTCAGCCCTACATACACATATTCTTTAGAGACCTGTCTTTTCTTTATTGTGTTCAACTCTGAAGGCCCTTTGTGGCCATAGTGTCCTCTCTCAGTTGTTCGTCTACTAGTGGGACAGTGGCTGTTGCCTCTGGTCTGTTAAAGCAGAGCTCGCTTCTTACCTTTGTAAGATACCAAAACTTGAAAAAAAAGAAAAAAACACTCTTTGTAAGGAGGATGCATTTGTTTTCAGCTAGTGGAAAACTGATTACTTTGACCGTCTTCTGAGCCTTCTTCCCATCGCTCGTATTTTGTAGTGAAGGACTCATCTGTTGGGCCAGTGTAACTCCTGTTTACATTAGTTTTTGTCTTCATTCTTTGTGTTTAACTGGCTGTCCATAACTGTTAGCGGTTGTGCTGTGTTTGGGTGGTAAGATCCTGTTGCTCTGTTTCTAACAACGCCTGAGTTATTGGTGTTGAGATCTTGGGGCCTAGGTGGAGAACAGGGCTTTGCAGGTATTTCTGTAGGTCGGGTAGGACAGTCGCCTTTTCTCTTACTCCAGGCTCAGGAGCAGAGATACTTACTTGTCTGGGATGAGTTGCGTCTCGTGCCTTATGTATAATTTTCTTTTTTATAATTGCAGGGTTGGCTAGATAGCATATTTACTCAGATGGATCCTGTACTGCAGCTGTGCTCGTGCTCTCCCTGCGGGGTCGAAGGGAGCACGTGTGCCTCTTCCTGGGCACAAGGTCTGCTTGCGTGGAACCGATGGCGCGATGGGAAAGAAAGGTTTTATGCCCTATGAAGTCAGGAGACATTTCATTTTACGGAGTCATAAAGTAGCTGTCACACTTCTTTAGAAGTAAACAATATTACTGTTCTGTATCGCACTATACTCTGTTTCTAGCATTATACTCTGTTTCTAGCACTGAGAGTTGTTCGATAACGAGGGCTTTGGCCTTCTTATCTTCTCATTCTTGCGTCTTGTTTGTTGCTTCAGGACCGTACTATGTTTGGACAATAGTACCCTTCTGTAGGATTTAAATCTGTGCTGGGAAAACTGTATAAATCCATATTTGTTCAGACTTTCTCAAGGCTTAACATATTTTTTCAAAGGTTTAATTTATTCTGAATTTAAAACTGCTGAAAGGAGTATCATAACTGAATGGAGTGTAGCTATAGACAGATAAATGACTATGCAGAAATGACACGGTAGCGATCCATATTTATACTCTATCATTTTAATGCATTAGCTCAACTCATTCATTATATAATTTTCTATTCCTTTTCAGAAAACAAGCTGCAATCGTTGTCGTCCTTTTTGTTGTTAATGATGTTTCTTTATATTAGCTTGCAGTTTTGAGAAAACACAGCGAACAACATCATGAAGTTTAGCATATTACTTCTACAACTCTAGTACCAGTAGTAGAAACATATGCTTCTCCACAAAGTAAACAAATATAACTCTGACAGCTAGGAAAGAAATACGCTGGGTGAGAGACTAATTTTGCGTCAATCTTTCAACTCCAGGTATGCCTTTAAGGGTCAAATGTTAATTATGTAAAAATACATATACAGAAGCCTATGTGAAAAATTACTTTTCCTATGGGATTCATACTTTTGCTCCTCTGTATAGTCCAACTGAAAACAAAGAGCATCATTCTGAATCTTTCCTTAGTTCACAAAGTCTCAGTTGTTCATGTGTTGTGATTTTTTTCTTTTATGGAATGTGATACGACAGTGGTCTAGGACCCTACCTTAAACATGTGTGTGAACCTCTGATCATGCAATGATCAATTAAAAAAAAAATTCCCAATCCCTCATTCTTTATTTGGCTGATGAAGGATGTTTAAATTATGTTACAGCCTTGAAAGATAAATTAATTGCATTTATGGTCTCAGTTTCCATAACATCCTTCCAAATTTGTATTAAATTTTTCTTGCTAGTCTATATTACATTGCAAATGGATGCTGTGGGGTGTTTCTCCTGATCTTGAAAGTTACTTAATGACCTCTTTCCTTCTCACCCTTCTTCCCTGTTCATGCCACTCACCAGAAAATGCTACCTATTTGTACTAAGCTTTCTAAATCTGTCTTGGAATTATGCTTTCTCTTTTAAAGAGAGCATGTTGTTTTTTGAAAGGTTAGAAGGATTTTACCAGGTACTGTTTAATAAGTTCTGTCTTGTATATGGTGCGTAATAGGACATGCCATGCAGTGCATTTTAGTGTGATTATAGCATGTCTGAAGTGTTTCATAAAGCAAATACTTTAATCAACCACTTAGGAATAACACTGCACTTTTAATGTAAGAGCTTTCAACCTGGACGCTGTAATAATCTCCAATTTGTAGTGCTAGAGCTAACAGAACCTAATATTCAAATCTCATTGTGAAATGCAGCCAACTCTAGGGTGAAATGTGATGGGCGATTAACAACGCACAGTAGCATTGTATAAGAAGCTATGATATAAGGTGGAGAAAATATTGTGTTAATTGTCATAGAAGATTCTTAGTTTTGGGACAAAATGATTCATTAGGTATGCTGAAAGCATACGCTCAGGTGTTGCAGGAGTGGAGGTATATGTTGCCTGGCTGGAGACGGTTGGACCATCTCGTATTGCCGTTGCCTGGGCTATCAAGTTTTGTTCAGGATCTCCCTCTGCTCTCGTGTCTTTCTGTCCAAGGCTATGTGAAGGCACATTCTTCAGTTTTTGGAGCTGAAGAGTGAAACAAAGGGCTTCCATGTCTTGTAAAGGATTAGTGAAGAAGTGCATATCCATTAATGCTGACACTTTCTCCATTTCAAAACATCCCATTTCGCCTTGTGGATGCAGGTGCTGGGACAGATAGGGGTGCCAGTTCTCAGGCTTTCTAGAACAGAACAGCTGCCATAGCTAACTGCCATACAAAAGCCTTTTTATCATGTTCAGATTTCTAAAGCCTTTTTAAAAATTCCTCTCAATAAGAAATTGATTCTTATATCCTGAAAGTTCAGCTGCTTTATGGAAGAAAGCTTTAACACCTGACCTCTTCATGTTTCCTTACATAGACATATGCATATATTTGTTGTCTTTGGATTGTTTTCGCACAAAATGGATTCACAAGTGAGCCTTACCTCTGGGTTGCATGATTGTGGTTTATGAATTGCATGGAGAGGAACTTCTGAACTGTATAAACCAAAGAAAACTGTTTATAACAGTAGATGAAATGTTCTAACTTACCGGCCTTACTGAGAAACTTGGCTACACCTTACCAATTGTTTTAGATATTATTCCTCCAGCTGACAGTGCACACAATCCATGTCTTCATTAATGGAGTTACTAAACTTGCGTTTCAGAGCTCTCCTGCAGGATGTGTGTTTCTGCGGAGCAGCACTTCAGAGATCACAGAACAATTTGGGCAGGAAGGGAGCTCAGGAGCTCTCTAGTCTGAGCTCCTGCTGCAAGCCAGACCAGCTCGGAGGTCAGGAGCAGGCTGCTCAGGCATGGCCTCACACTGGAGCAGCTTTTCCATACGTTGAGTGGGAACCTCTCTTCTTTCAGTTTTTGTGTCTTGTCCTCCCACTGTGCGCTGCTGGGAGCAGCCTGGCTTCTTCTTTTTGATGACCTCCTCATAGGTGGTGATGGGGCTGCTGTTAGGCCCCCCCAAAGCCACCTCTGCTTCAGGCTGAGCCAGCCCTGTTCCCTCAGCCTCTCCCCACCGGGCAGGTGCTCCAGCCCCACATGTCTTGGTGGCCTTTTGCTGAACTCACTCTGGTTTATCAGTGTCCTCCCTGGACTGGGAGAGCCAAAACTCGATGCAGCGTTTCGATGTGGTCCAACGGGTGCTGGTCAGCGGGGGATGATCACTTCCCTGTGTCGGTTGGCTGGGCTTCTGTTAATGCAACGCAGGATGCTGGTGGCCCTCTCTGCTGCCGGGGCATGCTGCTGGCCCCTGGTCGGCTTGCTGTCTGACACGAGCCCCAGGTCCTTTTCAGCAGAGTGGCCTGTGTTGCTGCCTGCTTCCCAGACACAGGACTCTGCATTTGTCCCTGTTGAATTGCATGAGGTCCCCGTTGGGTCCTTCCTCCAGCCCACCTAGGTCCCTCTGAACGGCAGCCCTGCCGTTGGGTGTATCAAGTGGTCCTCCCAGTTTGGTGTTGTATGAAAACTTGATGAGCGTGCACCCATGGTCCATGCTGGGATGTGCCTTGTTTACTCTCTGTATCAGTGACCTGGAGGAGAAGTACTAATGCCTTCACTTTGATGTGCTTTGCATGCGCATCGTATTCTTTGCTTACATCCTTTTTTGCCTCTCCTGTTATTAACTTGGAGAGCTTGCGTCACCCTGCCTATTGCTTTTGTATGCTGTACTGGAAGGAAACTATATTGTGTTTTTTATTTTCCTTAGAAACATAAAAAAGTAAAACTTAAACAGCTAAAATAAAAAAGGCACGGGAGCAGGAGAACCAGTGTGTGTCGATCACTTAACTGATGACCCCAGAGAAGGCTGGAATGAGGAGAGATGGTCCTCTCCTACACTCGGTGTTGCCAGCCCTAATAGCTTACTGCTGCACCCCAGCTCACTTCCCCTTGGCCAGCCTTCAGAGCCTTTCTGCAATTGAACTATATGTCACTGGGAATTAAGTTCTTAATCAATAAACTTGACCTTTTTATTACATATTGGTTTTTGTTTGTTTAGTAATAAAAGGCTGTAATCTTTATGAAAGTTGGAAATAGAACATTCTTTACAAAACAAAGCAGAAAAATATCCTTAATTTTCAAAGGTTGGAAAAGGCTGCGTGCTGCAGATATCTTGTAAAAGGTTATATAGCTGATTTGTCTGGGGGAAAAAAAGGATATATTTGAGCAAAGAAATTCTAAAACAGATAACAATTTGGAGACACCAAGATCTAGAAAATAAAACGATTTATCTACTTCTGTCCCTCTCTCTAGTTTTCAATCTATATATTCAAAAGTCTGTATCTTTAATCTCCCTATATTAAAACAGAAAATGCTTTATAACATTACAAGTATTTCCAGATGGGCTAAAATACTGCAGTAGCATTACTTCATCTCATTTGCAATTGTCGTCATGGAATTGGATAATGAACTTTTATCCTTTGTTGAAACTAGGATTGCATATCATTATTAAGATAACTTCTTTACTGATGTTTGGTTTGAGAATGCTAACTCTTCTGCCATCGGTCAAGCAGTGGAGTTGTGGAGATGAGTAAGAGAAATCAAATTTAAATCAAAGTTAGAGTTAAATAAGGATTATAAGTGGCGATCCATCTATTCAGATTTTGAATCAAGTAGTATTTCAAATTTATTTGCTTATTTTCTCTAAATCTATAGTTTCAAGTCAATACTGTTGTTTTGATTTCCAGCATACTCATAGGAGTTTATAGGTTGCCTTACTGATTAATATGGTTTAACTTTACCACAGGCTTGACACTTGAATTCCTCCCCCGCCCCAAATCAAGGCAGTGTATCTGCTTTTGTGCTTATTGTATCAGCAGGGTCCTCACTCTTTAGTCTTCTGTCTTTCAAATATGTAAAGGCTTGTACAGATTGTAGACAAGTTACCAAGAAACTAGTATGATACTGGTTTACTGCTTCTGAAACTGTTTAGATTGTAATTTCTACTGTTTTCAATTGGATATAGAGACCTAATTTAACATCAGAGTGAGTGATACAAGAGCAGAGTTTAGCCTAATTCTTTGTTTTGTGTTGAGCATTCATGAGAGGAAGTGGTTTAAAATCCTGGCCTTTGCTTCTGGTGTCTGCTTGTTCTTTGATGCATGGAGAGTCTTGGATAAAAGCTTTTGTTGAAGCGTTGCACTGAAAATCATATAATTGCTTGTCAGCTTGTTCACTTCATTACTCTTGCGGAGGGAAAATACTTCTGTGTTCCAGAAAGCAGAAGAGAGGCCTTTGCATAGGATACGTACCATGCTTTATTAAATACAGTCTGTAGACACTCATGTTTCTCTTCCCCCCTCTCTTTCAGACTCCGGGTAGAGGTGGGTCTCAGAGCTCGGATTCGGATTCATCTGCCACACCAGGAAATGCTGTGGACGTGAACAACGAAGGCTCCTCCGAGGTACTGTATGCTGTGCATGGGACTGGAGTCTTAAACCTTGGGTGCTGTTTCTCTGATCCATGAAACTGTTGGGACTAACTTTTGATGCCCTACCTAAATAACAGCTGTACTAAATAAATACTCAGAAGTGTCATTTTCTAAGAGTTGGTTGTTATTTAAATAAAAAAAGGAAGGCTAAGCCATATGTATAGGTAACTGTTAATTAGGCTTATCTATCTAAATGGTCACAAGCAATCCTTCCTGTAATCCTAGAGATGAATTATTAAAATTAAAAGCAATGAGATGTAAGCTTAAGACTCCTCGTAAATAAATCTTTTATGAGAGTTCTGAAAAACGAGGCTTAACATTTCATCACACTTGTACTCCCTTTTCACCTTGCTTCTGCTAAGCTATAATGTATACTGGAAACCTCCTCCTCCTTGTGAAATATCAAAC
This sequence comes from Phoenicopterus ruber ruber, assembly GCA_009819775.1. Lineage (NCBI taxonomy): Eukaryota > Metazoa > Chordata > Aves > Phoenicopteriformes > Phoenicopteridae > Phoenicopterus > Phoenicopterus ruber. The sequence goes on along the minus strand of CM020215.1, from coordinate 51,240,375 downwards.
CTGTTGGTTTTTGTTCGGCGTTGGTGTATAAATCTACCAGTTGTAAATCCTATCCATTTTTAATGTGCTGTATGCCATACTTAACCAGCAGAATAAGTTGTTATTCTTGCTTCAATCCCATATTACAATGTCTTTGGATTTCCAGTGTTGTCAAATATTAACTCTGAAAAATGCAAACTGACTTCACTGGCTGTTAAAGCTAGTTTGTGCTAATGTAGCCCGATTAGCTAGCTTGAAAATGTTTCAAGCTTAGCATACAAATGCAGTGCAAGGTTAATTACTCTTATTACAGCATTAAAGGGAGCAAAGTGCCCTTTCTTACACTGAATAAAGTGTACGATGATTCAAATACTCCTATGTCTGCTATGATAAGAGATAAGAGAAATTTTCACTGTGCTGTTTAAAATCCTAATTGCCTTCCATCTGTGCATCTGCTTATTTCTTATTTCTTGAAGCCTTATTACAGTCAGTATAATCAGACATTCCTTAATATTTTGCTGCATGTTACACGTCATGCATTTGTGAGCCCAAATCTGGTTTGTATGCATATTTACACCGTCCCTGAAGCAAATAAATATTCTTAAATCACGCACTAAAATCTCATTACTTTTGTAGTTAAGGCATAAAAATATGCAATGAAATAATGCAATGACTGTACAGCTGGTGAGTGTCACAAGGTACGTCAGTACTAATGTAGTAGTATTTTCTTGAAACAGGATGAGCTTTCAAAGTGGTGGTACGCCTGCACCATTGCACCACTGGCTTTTCTTGCTACTGAGTCGAAACTGGGTCAGGCCAAAGGCTGCTCTGTCACTTTTGGTTGATACTGTATAACGTGAAAAACTGTCTTTTACTTGTCAATAATTCCACCATCTGTTGCATTAGTTACAAGTGAGGTGTTCTCCTTAGCATGTAATTTCAAAATCTGTTTGACACTGAGCTCCGAAGCTGGTGATGGGTTCTTATTCTCCTGAGATTCACGCATTACAGCACACAACTTCAGCCTTTCTGATGGTCTTCCTTTTCCTGCGCAGCTGGCCTGAGCTGTTGTCTCTCTGGAAACTTCTCTCCAGGAGCACCGTAGCCAGACTTTACAGAATGTTTGCTCCCCATTTTATCCTTATGTTCCCACCTGGTTCTCCAGTATTACGTAAAGTCAAAAATCCAGTTGACTTGTTTTCACTCCAGTTTCTTGGCTAGAAACTAACTTGTATTGCTGCAAGATTCAAGTAGAGAATAATTATTAAATCTGTGCAGATTTTCATGCTTCCTACCTCAAGCCTAGTTGAAATCAATCCTGATTTTTGAGAATTGTAGTATAAAACAAAAAGAGTGGGGAAGTCTGAATTCAAACTGTTCCTTGCTCAAGGAGACGTGAAAATTCGTTTTAATCCTGTCTGTGGCCACATCAGCGCTTCATATCACACATGGACCTGTAATTAAGTCTAGATACATCTTTTATGTACTGTGCAGTCTGCCCAAGGAGGAAACGTTTGAGCCTATCCTACCTTTGTAGCTTAGGTCCTGGTGCAACTCTGCAGGACAGAGTTGCTAAATACTCCGTGCTTGCAGCGAGTCCGCCAGCATGCTTATGCTTTCATTAGTGTAATGTGGCTGCGTTAGCTAGACAGGTTTGCCGCAGACATCCTTTTTGGAAGGGGCCTTACCCTTTCCATGCATGCGTGGAGGGTTGTGTTCAGCCTGTTCTGCTGCCTCTGTAGTGCTCTGCCACGGAGGTGCCAGCAGCCTCCAGCTGGCAACGTGGACAGAGGCCCAGAGCACTTTACTCTCCACCCTGCTTTTTCTAGGTGTTTAAGCATGTAGCATGTGTCTTGAAGATGTAAAGCTGTTGTTCTTCGGAAACCGATTTAACTTTTGGCTTTGGTAAATCTCTGGTGAACACGCTGAGGTTTTTTTTTTTTAATTCTACAGAGGAAGGCGCATATTTTTCTCTAAGCGAGCATGCCTGCCACGTGTGCGGCTGCGCTGGCGCCTAGGCCTCTTCTGCTGCCACAAACCTGCTTATTAATTTACAGGGGTATTTCTGCAATCTCACCGCACCACCGTTGTCTCTCTGTGAAACATCTGAACACCCTTATGGGAAACTGCATGATGGATCTGATGTGATGCCTTATAATGGTCCATTCACAATTTGTTATGCAGCTTATTCCTCTGTCACATGAAGGGGGTATCAAGGGTGTCTGGAAAACACTTAGTAGTATGCAGCATGGTGCTAGCTTATAAAGTGTGTTTTGGATTTGTTTATTTTCATGTTCTTAATAACTGTTCCTTCTTGCCTTCTCTGTGTTATTGATATGTGGTTTGCAAAAAGTACCTTCCCAAAAGGAAAACAGGCTTTGCTTTTGGTGATTGTAGAGAACTTTCAGCATAAGAATTTGAACAGCCTTTGATTCCAAATCTGCTTTTTTGTCTTTATTAGTTTCTTAAAAACAAATATACATTTCACAGGGCTTCATCTGTCCACTATGTATGAAAGTGTGTGTAACTCCCACTGATCTGTCTGAACATTACCAGAATGAGCACACTGGGACAGAAGGAAGACAGGAGCTTCGTGACCTCCCAGCTGTTACTGTGGGTCTTGTTTATTTTGTTTCAATAGCTTTGGTAATGGGCTGCTTTAAATGAACATACGTCTTTTCTCATGGCTTGGGTGTCAGCTTTTTAAATTGTTTCCTTTGATTCCTCACTGAAACATAATTTGATCTCTTATGCATGATTCCAAAGTATACCTTCAGCAGAAGAATTAATCTATGTCTAGCTTTCTGGTTTGCAGTTCTCTCTCACATGAAACATTTGTGGTATTGGGAGACTTGCAGTCACCAATGTATTCTTTTTGAACAGCTTTTGCTTGATTTTCTTGTAAGTAAGACTATTACGTTATTTGATTTACTTCACTTCAGACAATATAGTGATAAATACAGTATTGGATCTGGTACATCCTTTGTGGAAAGAAATATTTCGAGCTCTTATTAACTAACTATTTTTAAAACAGAGTTCTAGTGGGAGATAGGTACATTGGGCAAAGACGGAACAGAGGACAGGAATATAAAAAATTTAGAAGCTTCTCTTCTTGAACATATTTAAAAGCCTTATGTATTGCAGCAACATTATAAAAATAATTATAAAAACAATTTTTTAATACAGAATTTTATTGGATTTTTTTATGCCCCTAACAAAATGCAAAGGCTGTTTCAGTTAATAGACATTACAAATAGTAGTGCATTTCTAAATTCTTCCAATTGTGGAGGGTAAAACTGCACAATTAAAACAGTGTGCAGTTTTGTACTCCTCAGTTGGAAGAATTTAGATTCTGTAAGGTAACAGCCTCCAGCTGCACAAGGCTATCTGAATTTTTTCTGCTGTGAACCTTCAGAGAGTAGATTTGACTTCTGGGGCAGGCAGCTTGCCATGCATTAAATGGGTTTGTATGGAGGTGAAGTTTTGCATTCCTTCTGCCGATGTTACTTTTGTTGAGTTTTGGAATCAAAGTGTTTATTCTAGGCTGTGAGAGCGATATGATTTTATTGTGTTTGTTGCTGTATGCATTTGCTAAGTAGCGCTTTTTTTCTTCCCTACACTCAATGTGTATTTACACTTTATTTTTGAAGGGAAAACTTCAAATTGTGGGCTGTTATTTCCAAAGATGGTGAAAGCCATCAATACACTGATTGTCCTAGAGTTCCTTGAGATCTCTTTTCAAGGGTGAAGTGTCATCTGTTAAAGTGAGCAGAATCTGTGGTAAAATTGGCCCGTGCTGCTCTCCTGGAGTGCTGGGGGACCTTCTCAGAGCCAGGACAACTGGAGGCTGGCTTTCGCTTGACTCCTCACTGCCTCTTGTTGAAGCAGGGATCATCCGTAGTGTTCTGTTCGTGGTTGAGTCAGCTTTTTATTTTCTTTATTATCTGGTCACAATGCAAGTGCTTTACTTGAATAAGCTCTGACTTACCAGTGGCAGATTGTGGCATTCCTGATTTCAATGATATCAGTAGATTGTAGAATGTGAGCCATCAGAGGTGTTTTGGTTACCTGAAAGTTACTCTTTTATTTAAGCTGAGTTGTGTTTAACATAGTTTCATGGAGTTGACTGCAGGTTGTTGCCCACTTTGAGTTTTTGTTTTTCCACATTCAGTTACTTGTCAGTACTTTTTACTTGTCAATAGCTGATTACCACTTTTTAACTTGATAAAACTTGTGTATTGAGGGTAGCACGTGAAATGTAAGTTCAGTTGTTTCTAGCTGTTGCTGTTTCCTGTTGCTAAAGCTGTGTTTCTTGGTACAGTGATTCAGTAAATATCTGGAAGAGGTGAGAAACAAGGAATGCTAATATATATAGATTTTTTTTCCGGTTTGATCTTTTATTATATCAGCATGCATAGAAGCATTGAAAAAATGGGGAAATCTGTTAATCATTATCAATACTAATATGTACAGTTTTAAATACTTGACTACTGAGAAGCTGGTGGTTTACATTTGTCGATGGAAAATGATAGTTTGCTTTTACGACAAGCACATTGTGATCCTGAAGCAGCAACACAACCAGGTTGTCACCCTTCGTTCCATCTTTGCCATTCCTGAGTCAGCATTATAAGAACAACATAATCTGTTATCAGTGTCATCTTCTGTGGCAGACATGAAACATTGCTGAGTTTGGCTTACTTAGACTGGTGTTTGGCTTTCTGTTGCTTGCAGATACTACTGTGAAAAGTTCAGATACATTTTGTTGGAAACAATGCTGAAGAAGCTCCCGAGTTCATTTTTTTTGCCAGTGCATTCTCCTCAAGCATGGAGATAGGACATGTCGCAAGGACAGTGCTTGGTCACACTTTGTGAGACCTGAAAAATTGTCGCTTGGTTGACAAAAGCATTAGTACCTTGCTTTTAATTTTGCCTATAGCTTTCTTCACTAACCTGTTTTCCACTAATACACCCTCCCTGCTGATGAAAATGTTAGTAAGTCAGGTCATTTGCCCCCCTGTTCTCCTTGCCCTTCCCTCCTCTCCGTTCTCCATGCAGTAAGAGTTGGTCTTATTCTTCAGCCACAGGTGTCCGCTCCTGCAGTTCCCGAAGGTGTTTGATGTCCTGTTGTGGGAAAGGATCCTCGCCACTTGCCTACAGCCTTATTTATGGTCTTCCTCTTAAACAGCTCTCTGTGCAGCCCTCATTTTTCAAACTAGGGATTGCACCATATGATAACTGATGAAAATGACAGTGAAATACTTTCCCCTGCCCCCACGCACTGACAAAGCCTTACGTTAAAAGACAAAGGCCAAGTGCCGGGTCCTGCACTTGGGTCACAACAACCCCAGGCAATGCTACAGGCTTGGGGGGAGTGCCTGGAAAGCTGCCTGGTGGAAAAGGACCTGGGGGTGTTGGTTGACAGCCGGCTGAATATGAGCCAGCAGTGTGCCCAGGAAGGCCAACAGCATCCTGGCCTGTATCAGAAATAGTGTGGCCAGCAGGAGTAGGGAGGTGATCGTCCCCCTGTACTTGGCCCTGGTGAGGCTGCACCTCAAGTACTGTGTTCACTTTTGGGCCCCTCACTACAAGAAAGACACTGAGGTGCTGGAGCGTGTCCAGAGACGGTCAACGAGGCTGGTGAAGGGTCTAGAACACAAGTCCTATGAGGAGCAGCTGAGGGAACTGGGGATGCTTAGTCTGGAGAAAAGGAGGCTGAGGGGAGACCTTATTGCTCTCTACAACTACCTGAAAGGAGGTTGTAGAGAGATGGGGGTCGGACTCTTCTCCCTAGTAACAGACAACAGAACAAGAGGAAATGGCCTCAAGTTGTGCCAGGGGAGGTTTAGATTGGATATTCATAAAAATTTCTTCACCGAAAGGGTTGTCGGGCATTGGAACAGGCTGCCCAGGGAGGTGGTGGAGTCCCCATCCCTGGAGGTATTCAAAAGACGTTTAGATGTGGCGCTAAGGGATATGATTTAGTGGGGGACTTGGTAGTGATACGTTAACAGTTGGACCCGATGATCTTGGAGGTCTCTTCCAACCAGAACGATTCTATGATTCAGCTGCAGGAACAACCACCAAAATGTTGGCAAGTGTCTCTGTCCGTATATAGCCAACTCAGCCAAACAAATGCTGTATGGAAGTCACGCGCATTGCCACATTCCCAAACAGGGACATTGTTCCCCAACTTTCATGTATACAGTGGTGTCACCAACAAAAGCTATGTGGCTTCCTCTGTTTTGTTTTCTTTTTCCTAAAGGAATGATACATTTCTAAACTGTGTCCAGCATTTCCTGACTGTCTCTGCTGGACGTTCAGGAGATCTAAACAGTGAGTCAGTTAGAGGCTTAGTTTCAGACTTCCCTTCTCAGTTTCTCCTGAGGCATCCAAAAAAACCACTGTATGGTACTCCTGCAATGTTTAGAATATAGTGGCTGTTAACATCTATTGCCTTATCTACAACTAGGCTAAATCTAAGGCAATTTTTAAACAGTTCTTTTGGGTAGTCTTCGTAACTTTCCAGATGTTTAGTAAATTTAGTATTTCTTAGCTAATACAAGCAAGATATGACCCTGATGTTTCCTGAACAGACTTTTCATAGCAGGATTGCCTAGAGTGTAAATGGGCATACTAGTTGTGCAAAGATGTGAGTTTTTTTGTCTGTCTTTGAAAATACCTCATTCTTTATGGTGGTTTTTTTTCCTACTTGTCTCTTATTGTAGATGCAATTGATTGCATCTTCTGTTTTTATGGATGCCCTTGGAATTTTGTGGCCTGGTTTTGCACAGAACATCATGTCAATGCTTTAATGCTGAGATTTTATTCACTGGCTGCTCTTTCAGTTGCTTCTCAAATTAGGCTGTGGCAGCTATTTTCACCTTGGCGGTACTTGCCTGTTTTGCACAATGACAAAAATCATTTGTTGAGCTACATTAGTACATTAATTTGCTGCAACATCTGAACAATATTAAGAGAATGAAGAATTAGAGATACTGGTTTTATTTGACGTGGACCTGTGATGCAACTTTTCTTTAAGAAATGGAGAATCCACTGGATTAGAATTTCTAATTCATGACAAAATTGTAGTCTTGTAGGTTGTGACAGAATTGTAGTCTTACTCATCAATAGTAATAAAAACAGAAGACAACTGAACTAGAAATTATGTTGGTTCTATTCTTTTCAGGAAGAATCCAGCTTCTTTTCTGGGAAGACATCGAGTCTGCAGTCTGGTTATAAAATAAACTGTAGTGAGGCACCTTTTTTCTTTTTGTCTAGAAAGTTAAATACTTTCTTGTAAAATTGAAATGGACTGCAGGTCTTAATTATATAAAACATGACCTTTTTACCTACTTTTCTAATGATTAAACAGATGTTATCTAAAGAAGCCACTGTCATCTTACTGTTTATGTAAACACAGGCAAAAGGGCTTTTTCTGGTGGAAGGCATGGAAGAAATGTCAACTGTATTTTCCTTTTAACAATATATAAAGGGAGTGACCTAATTTATTTATTCTTTAACTTAAAATATCTCATGATTTTTTTTTTTTGTCAGTATGTAAGACTTCTGAAATAAATTATGAAATGTGGTCTTGCCCTTGCTGTCTAGGCAGACAGTTTAATCTGCTTCTGAGAACTTCCTGAGGGTTTAGTTAATTGCTTAGATATATATTTGGGAAATAAAACCTAGAAACTACTTGATAGATCTTTCAACTCTGAAACATCAGTAAATTTCTGTCCTTTGGCCCTAAGTATATACAGTTCCTAACTGTCTGTCCTGTAAAATGTTTCAGCCTTTAAATCAGTGTATAACTGGAGAATATCTGAGTTTTAGCTTAGACTTACTATTTAAATGCTGGCGAAGATGTGTATCTTGTATCAGGGCAGGTTGTGGAGGTTCACCTGCAGTGGAAAAACATGAATGGTGAATTTAGAATTTTTCCAAATATTCATGACACACAAAACCTAAAATTAACTCCAGAAAAGTATTTATGCCTCTGAGGACGTGAACATGCCATGCAGCTCTTGAACTTACTTTCAGTTTTTAAACACGCTGAACTTTATTCACAGCATACAGCTTATTGTACCCACATAGTTGTGAAAGAATTGTTAATGTAAGTAAGTCTGGATTCTGAGACATGGACAAATGTAGGTCATGGCTGGAAGGTGTTAGAGCTTTGGGCTTGAATCACAGCTATTGCTTTTTCTTCGTATGGCTCACTGGAAACAGGCTGTAGGCTTGAGTGCTGGCCCAGTATTTCTGGAAGGTCAAAGATAAAGCCCAGAAACTCAAATTTATTTAAACTTAAAGCCTGGTCATGTGAATGCCAATGATGTTAAAGTGCATACTGGATTGGGCTAAGCTGTCCTATAGTATGTGTATGATAGAATAGTCACTCATCTTTTCCATATGGTAAAAGTATCAATTATACTGAAATTCTGTGGGGTTTGGTTTTTTGGTTGGTTTCTTGGTTTGGTTTGGTTTTTTTGTTCACCACAGTACTTAAATATTTTCCAAGAAGAGTGTTTGTGGAATGAAATTGACTTCTCAGTGGAAAACAGCAAAGTTCCTTGGTTCTTTAAGCTTGACTCATGACATAATTGCTGGGATAAAAAGTCAAGATGTTGCAGAAGCTCTGTTTGTATTACCAAATAGAGCTCTGTGCGCGCTATTTGTGCTGTATGGCTCTCTATCACATACAGCTGTAGATCAGCAGCAATCATAGCAGCCTAAATGGGACCACTTGTTCAGTTCTATGCAATATTAAAATGGGATTGGAGAATAGATTAGACAGTCATCAGATACTTCAAGAAAATGCTAAGGCAGCTGGGTAGCTATGGCTGTGACTTTCAAACTTGAATAGGGTACCTTTTTTCTTGGACTCCAACTAGATGAGCAAATAAGAATTCCATCCTGTAAAAACTGTTTTGCCCATGGGACTGTCCTTCAAGAAGTGTCATCTTCTTTCTGCCAGATAACTCCAGTTTTAATTTGTGAAAAAGGAGCTTTGAATAAAGTAAGCTGTGCCTTCACTCATTAATTACTTAAGAGGTGATTTCATATTAGCTCTACAAAGACCATTTCATTAAAGCTCTGGGGAAAAAAGAGCAGTTGGCAGATGAAGACAGATGTAATGCATGTATATGTAGGTGTCTCAAGCTCCAGTTATTGATGATGGAGTCCAGGGAGCTATGATGCTGACCCTACATATGGTATACACATTTGTTAGGTCAGCTGCCTAGTTTCTTCCTCTGTTAACTGTGTTGAATAGCTCTCCATTAGCAGTGATTGGGGAGTAGACACCTACATGTAAATGTTTGGTTATTTTTTAAACCTCAAGCGGGAGCCTTCAGCCTGTTGAGGGAATATCTTTGAAAATCTTCAGTTTTCTTTGCTAGTGAGTAAGGAAAATAATACTGCTTTTCAAAATGTCTTGTCACACTACACAACTTCATTAGATCAGGTTTCTGCAGGATGGTGAGGAAAAAAACCGTTACAAGTAAGACAATATTCTGAGAAGGCTGAAATTTTCAGAAATATATTTTTACACCACCACCCTACTCCCCCCAGTCATACAGAGTAATACAAGGAGAAGCCAGAGAAACAGAATCCATTCAGTCCTATACATTAATTTTTCTGTTACGTAAACTATTTCTGAATCAGTTTTAAAATAGTCTGAGGAATAGGAGGGCTCTATGGTAGCCTGCAGTCAGTCTGGTTGTGTATACTGTGTGCTTGTGGGTCCGTGCCCCTGCTCTCGCTGGGCAGTGTGTTCCGACGTGGGAGGCCAAAGTTCTTCCAACAGTTAATAGCCCTGTAAATTATATTGGTATAATAAAAATAAATATGGTAGTTCTTGTGGCAAGAGTTTCTTTCCAATGTTGCTTTTAGCATCCTGGCATACTTCCCAAAGAATGCTGTATTAATGATTTGTACGAATATTAATGTTACCCGAAAGGAATCATTTACCTCATATGCCTTTTAGGAGGGAGAGCACCGAGAAGCTTAACTTTATCAGGTCTGAAAGTAAATGTTAACTATTAGAGGGGAGAAAAAACAGCTACAAACGTTCTACAGGCTTATTCGTAAGTCTTTCTTGAGAAAGGCAAGTAGAGAAGCCTCTGGTGCTTCCACGAAGTCTAAGATCTTTGGTGAAATTTGGCATTACAACTCAAGCTGAGGCAATACACTTCCCTACAAAACTTCTACGTAGCAATTTCTGTTCTGCTCCGAGTGAAACAGGTATGTTTTGGAGTCTTTACACCGAGGAAGACCTGTCCCACTGCGAACAGCGTGGTGCTGTGGAGATGCTGGGTGCTAGGCATGGCTCACAGGTGTCCGCCTGAAAGAGAAACATTGCCCTTGCGATCAGAAAATTGGGATTTGAAGTTTAGCACCTTTCTCGTTCTCATTGAAATGCCTTGACTGCTGGGCCAGGGGCTATTTTGAGCTGTAAATTGCATGTTGACTCCTACTAGCTTGTTTATGCATGTATATGGCATTTTCGTTTGGACTCCTTTTCTTTTTTACTGTTCTTGATCCGTCTTGCTTCAGCAATTCTGTGGTGATCGTAAGAACTCTTTCCTGATAAAAACTTGTGCATGTGGTGGTGGTTGTTTTATTTTTATTTTCCATTAACTGACAGGCGTCTGCATAAAGCTTTGGATTCAATAAATTGTCATTTCCTCGTGGAAAGATTCTGTATTTCTAAAAATGAAACCCAACTAATCATCCTTTAACTTCTCTTGGGCTCTTTCCTCCTTGTGTAAAGCGAAAGATAAAGCCCAATTAGAAACATCAATTAGGGAGTTATGACTTATGGTGCAGCACTGCAGGGGCTCTAAGTGATGTCTTTGCTTTTATTAAATGACGACTATGAATTGCCTTTCACTTCTCTGTGGCTGTGCTTTATGCAGTGTAACTCCTAAATGCATTTTAAAATGAAACCTACCCAGTGTCTCTTGGCATATACAGCCTTTTGAAAAGTTTAACTGTGCGTGTTTTATATGGTGGCTTCCTTCTTCAAATACAAGAACATTGCTGTCATACTTGCTGCTTCTGCAAAGGAGTCTGTTAGTTAAGGGAGCCAAGTGCAGACGTACTGGAAAGGACATCTCAGCTCCCCCAAGTTGCGGTGACCAGTGTTACATCTCATGGTTGTAACTGCGCAATCTCCTCTTTATCCAGGGCAGGCATGGTCCCAATATAGGAATATCTCACACTTGATATAAATTCCTGCAAACTAACAAAAATGCTTACAAGATTTAAGCATCTCAGACCATTGGGTTTCTTCGCCTCTTCCTTCTTCTCACACATTTGCCTTTAGATTAGTAAAATACACTTGTGCATGTATTTTAAAAATTTATCTCAAGATAATGCTGAGAGAGATATATTTTTATGGCTGTATTTAATTTTTTTTTAAAAAAAAGAGAAAAAGTGAGAGACCCACCAACCCAAGTCCCCGACCAAGATTGTCATCTGGGGCTAATAGTTAGCAGGCCCAGGAAACCTTTACACTTCTGTCTGTTACTGTCTGGTGCCCAAGAAGATCCTGATGATTCAGATTTTCTTACTCTAAAGAGAATTGAATTAATGCTGCTGACATCAGAGTCGACATGTGAACATTATCAGCCTGCGAGACGCAGCCGGGTCCTGGGTTCGTGCAGTTTAAGGCTCTGATGTGCGAGCGATGGTGCCTGCAGGGGTAGGAGCCGGTGTTCCTGCCCACCCCAGCTCTGCGCGGGAAGGGTGACGTTTTCCCTGGCGAAGATGCCCCATTGCAGGAGGGTGACATCTTACTCTGTTAGTGCTTGTGCGTCAGACCTCTAGGAAATGCTGCGTTAGAGGAAGGGGGCATGTGAGAGCCGTAACCCAGCGCTGGCTCCAACAGTGCCAGGTGCCCCAAAAGCGAGGCCAGCCGTGGTCACGGCAGTGCGGGTGGAGAGGCGGGGGCTGGTGGCTGATGCACTTCTTACCCCTGCTTGTGTGAGAGGAGGGGGTTTCTGCCATAATGAGGAGATTTTGGCCATGCTTCCCCCCTCTGCCGGTGACAGCACGCCTGCCTCTTCAGAGCTGCCATCCACCCTGCGGGCTCTCAGCCGCAGCACATTCCCTTGCCTTGGCAGCTCTGCTCTGCTTCTGGCTCCTTGTCCTTGCAGCCACTGCCTTCAGATCTGCCTGCTTGCCTGGGGAATCTTGGGCTGGCTTTGCCTAATCATGGAGACAAATGATTGATTGCTGTCCCCTCGGGCTAATTGCACATATAATCTATTCTTTCCTCTTCTCCAGGACTCCTATTTCCACAGAATAAAACCCAACCACAAAAAACCCAGCAAAGAAACAAACTTTGCTGTTTAAATGGAAAGAGAGAGAGGGCAAAAAGAAGGAGAAGCCAGAGCAGTTTTCTACACTCGTTCTTTCCAGATGCACTTAACTAGTGCTAGGAGGAACATTTGCCCTTCCCCGTGAACAGCAGACCTTCCCATCGCTGGGAAACTAAACATTGAGAACTGCTTGGTAGCATTTCATCCCAAAAGGATGCTGTTGGGGCAGCACTGTATGAGACTGACTGCTTTCATCCACTAGGAAAAATAAATCCCTTGCTTTTTGACCCCTCTTATAGTTCATTGTCATTGCTATTTGCCAGGAATCTCCCTCTTGTTCTTTTGCTCAGAGAGACTGTCACTGCCGTCATTTAATTATATGCTAATTGTATCAGGTAAACATTACTGGGAACCTAGTAGCTTAACCAATTTCCTGTACGCATTTTGGCACCTACACATCCATATGAATTAACTTGGTATAATCTGGAGTGAAACAGTGCTGATCGATTCTGGAAATAAATAAGTGATTGCTAAGAGTAAATGCCTGTTGCCTGCTTAGGAAGAAGTATACTGTTTTGTTTGATCTAGTTGTGCCAAAATTAGTCTTCAGTATGATATGTGGTGGGGTTGACAAGCAACTGCATTTAGTTATTTATTTCTGACACGCTAAACAAGTAATAGCAGTTACGAAGTCCCCGTTCAGTGCTCTGGAGCTCTGGCCATGTTTGAGTAGCTGAACATGATGATTCTCCTGGGTTAAATCCATGTAAGTGTTTGGTTGTTAAATTCTTAGTGACTAGTGAAACAAAATACTATGAATGTCAAGTTAGAAAATGAGTGCTACTGTGGTTATCAACATAAACATTAAGTACATTCATTTTGTGCTAATAAAGTTTTGTGGCTTGTCTCATAACATCCAAAGGCAAAGTTAAGAGAAGAAAAAGAGTGTCAAAACTCTTCGTATGTCCTTCAGAAATCGTACGGGAGCATATGTTAAGTGAAGTGTGATAATCCTGCAGGGGTACTCTCACCTTGGATACTGGAGAGCCTTGGTTTAGCGTTGGAGTGCGCTACAATTTGTGCTGGCATAAGGGACTTAAGGGTAACATATAAGTATGCAAAAGTGTATTTGAAATGGATTTAAGAAACAGGGGGCCTTCATCTCACTTGCACGAGACTCTCTTTGCACAACTTGGAATTACAGGGAGCCTTTACCGTGAGACTAAATTGTTTCTTCTCACTCTGAAATGTCTCTGTTTTGCCACCGTGGTGCGTATGGGCTGTAGCGTAAATGGGAGTTGAGCTCGGAGTGGGCATGATAACCAAGTGAGTGAAGAACCCGTATAAAGTTCAGCCCTTAAAAGCAGGTGTAATAGGTTGCTAGATAAAATGAGTTGGATGGTACTTCTGATAAATGGCAGTTTGGACGCTCCACAAATGTTTAGAGGTACATAATATTTACTGGTTTCATTTGTCTGTGGGCTAATGGGTAGAATGAAGGCATTGGTCTGCTAAATTTTCACTCTGGTAAACTTGCAGTAAATATGCTGGAATGAAAATGGATGATTTCTGATTCTTTAGGCTGTAGAGATCTGATTTTCTTAAGGTAGTATTTCTCTGAATTGCATTTACTAATTCATTATAAGCAAAGTAAAAAAGTGGTTCTTAATCTCCTGGCCCATATTAAAATCGGTAGCCTAAATATGGTGGTAGTAGGTATATGAATAGCTGTGCTTTAGAGCGGGGTTTTGTATCTCGGGTTTTTTTAAGACCAGACTCCAAACCCTACCTCCTCTTTGAAAGAAGAATCTGATTTTATGAAAAGTTGTATGGAAAATTCTTTTCTTGAGGGGGAAGAAATTGTAGAGCAGTCCTTCAGAAGTGACTTCTTATTTTTCTTTATAAAGGTTTTGTTGCTAGTATGTAATGCTGTTGGGAAAAAACCCACTGAATAATGGAATATGATTTTTGTTAGGCATTTTCTAACTTTTTAATTGCCAAAACTGTTATCAGAGCATGGAATAATTAGTATGGGTCTTAACAATTGTATCTGCTACCTTTTAGATGCGCAAACAAAATTTGGAATTCTGTGTAAAAATAACATGGAAAAAAATTAAATTTTACTTCTCACCTCTTTCTTTTTATTTTATTTTTCCTTTTTATAATAGGGCTTTATTTGTCCTCTGTGTATGAAGTCTCATGGATCAGCTGAGGAGCTGTTCAAGCACTATGAAGCAGTTCATAATTCTGGCATTGATTCAACTCATGGAGGGGAAGGTCATCTGTCACCGGAAAGGTGCAACAGTACTCATTTGTGCATGTGCTTTTGTGTCAGTGTTGAGCTGCTTCTAATTACACTCGAAGGCTGTATTAATTTGAACACTTAATTATGTAGTCAAGTATTTAAATGTTCATGCCCCATTTCCAACTACAGTTAAAAAGCAACTTGAAACTTACATTGGCTGATATTGATCTGACAATAAATGAAAATCAGATACACATGTTCATATGGTTAATTAAATCACCTGTTTCTCATGCAGCTGACAATGCAGTATTGCAGACTGGAATGATTTTTAGGAGTGTGGCAGAAAAAATACAGGTTCCTCCTAAGTTCCAGCATAGAGCTGAAATTTCATCTTTTGAGGGTGGGGGAGGACAACCCTGCAGATAGCGAAGAAACCTGATTTAGTCCCTGGGTAGTTAGAGTACTTACTGGGTAATTATAACATCAATATTTGCCTAAGTAGGTTCCCGTATTACCCAGTTGTTTGCAAATCTGAGAAGTTTCTGTCTGTGTCACTAATTCTGCTTCTGTGTTCCAGAACCTCCATGCTGATCTTCAGAAATCTTCTCAAATTTATTTTCTTTAACTGTTTGGTCAAAACTGTACTGTTAAATATATTCCTAGGAAACATACCGGGTGGTTTTATTTTTGAGACCAGCGGTATGTAGCAGGAACTGATGATGCAAAACTTTCTCTAGAAAAGTTTAACTGAGTAGTCTGCCTGGGGTGGTTTGGGGAGATTTTTCTTAGGGGTAAAATTTACATAGGTTTCCTTTAGCTTCCAGCTGGCTCTTTTTCTGTTCAGTGTTTATTTCGGACTGTTGCAAATGACAGTCCATGCTGCTGTTTTGTCACGCTCCCCCAAAACTCCCTTGGTTTGTACACAGCAGTGTCAGCGTGAGCAGCTGCCTGTGGCCTCCTTCGGCAAACAGAGGTACACACCGCACAGCCCCGTGGGGGTCGCCTGCTAACGGAGCTGGCTTCTGCCGATGCTGGGGAGTAAATGGTTCAAAAGTTTTGTCACTAGTAGAAATGTGACCCAAAATGATAAATAATTACATTGAAAGAAATACATGTATTTATGTAACTAACTCAAGAGAGGGTGGTTCTTCAGTGAGAAGAGAGTGTGGAAGGTAACATACTTTGGTTGTTACCCAAATGAAGATCCGTATCTCCCCAGTATTGTGCAGAGCTGGCAAGGCAGTAACAGCCAGCGTTAGCAGAGGTCATGTCTTCATGCGTGGATGGGCCCTTCCTTGTCGATAGCTGCCTTCTCTCCCAGCTGCTGCAACAAAAGAAATCAAAGTCAGGGCTTTATATAGGAGCAAGTGGTAGGGTACTAGTGGAGTTTTATTGGGTTTCCTATGTGCACATTTATTCAAGAATGAGTATTTCTTCTCTGCCTGATTTAAGCCTTTTCCGAGTGATATAACTTAGACCTGAAATGATACTCTTAGTAGAATAATAGCATTCACATGGGGGAATTATTGGTCATAACTATATTGTTTATATAGTTTATGAAAGATTTATTTTTATGCCTGCAAGTTTCTAACATCAACCAGATGTTGGCTGGTGAAATTTTTTTTTTTTTTTTCCTGGCTCTTGACAGTTTAAGGACAAGTGGTTTTGTTTTCTCTCATATAATTGAAAAAGTGGACAAGGTCAGGGAGTTTGGATGGAGTGAAGGGAGTCTGGTGAGAGCTGTTGTGTAACACATGAGCTATTTCTTCCTATTAGTGTGGCATTCTTTAATGTGTCTCAGTTGCATGCTTGCTTGAGAAAACTCTCATTCAACATAAACATGTTTTTCCAAGACTTGGAATACCGCGTTAAAGAAATACTGCAGCCTGCAGCAGGGAGGCACTCTGTTAGCGGTCTAGGAGGGAAGCTTGCATGTAATCCGTAGGACCAAGATTGGGAGGTGAAGTTCCTTATTGAGTCAGTAGAGAAAGCTAGGTACTATGAATTACATTTGTATCCTCTTCCCCCCAGCCCCTTGATAAACTACCGTAATTAAGTGCCAAGAGTAAATCATGTAACTCTCCCCAGTGCGATTCAGCAAGGCCATTGGTACTGGGTGCTAGGAGGGAGGCACCGGCATCACAGATGGGGAACGGAGCGGAGCGTAAGGAGCAGATAGTAAGGATTTGCCAGGTGGTGAGGCTCAGATGCGCTGAGAGGAGGAAGGGCTGTAACAGCCCTAGCAGAAGGGGGGATTTGGTGAGGATTTGGATGGCAGTAAGAAAAAGAAAGTTACAGTGTCTACAGTGATTCCTTACACTTTTTTTTCCCCATTAGTTTTCCACTGGTCAGTTAAACTGAATTTAGGTTCCATCTTAAAACTGTCAAGCAAAACTGTGTTGGGAATATTGAGGCAACTACTGTAGAAGGGTCCTTACATTACAAACTCTCTCCCTCTTCCCCTCTACTACAAACTATTTTTATACAGCTCAAATCCTTTTATCTGTTAGGAAGACCAGAGCATCTTAAATGCTTTAGTATTGCAGATCTGGTATATGTTCAGGCCCAACTTCAATATCATTAACTGTTTCACCTGCCTGAGATTTCGTTGATAATCTTAGGTGTGAATATTAGCTGATTTACTTACTCATACTGGTGAGAAAGCTGCTCCCTCTTCTCCACCCACAACCAATGTATGGGTTTTGGATTATAGCTACACCTGTCTCAGTAAAGTTGTATTTGCGAACCTCCAGTGAATGTCTCACACAGTCAGAATAATGTGTAAACAGCGGAAAATCTTCCTCTGAAAAAAATTAGCCTCCCAATATTCCGTGTTTGTTTTGCCATTAAAATTGGTCCACCTTGGAGTTCTCACTTCACTGGTTCAAGTGCTCGTGTTTCACTTGCTTCTTGATGACCCTGACCAGATGTTAATATGCTAATGTAGATTGAATCTGTTCCTTCCCAGTTTAGCTAAGGAATAGCTTGCTTTGGTTTTTTTTTTCCTCCTAAGTATGAGATAATTTAAAAGAACATCTGTGGAGGAGGGGATAATGCAGCACAGCAGCAATAAAATTGTATGGTATAAAACTGAGAGAATTTGTTGGCATTGGCACCCACGCATGTATATTCTGTGTACTCCTCAGTGTTGCCACTGTACAAACAATAAGAAAGGGCATGTTTGCATTATTTTAATGACCTGTGTATTCTAGATTTGGAGTGGCTGTATCTCAATAATGCAACATTACCCTTGTATATATAGTTGTGCAATTCTGTAAGGAGACTGCGGTTTAGAAGGGTGCTGTCTAAATCAATTAGTAACAATTGTAGCCTTGGATCTTGTGTTCTTCCATGGCTGGAGGCTTGAGCACGAAATTTGAGACTTTAAAATCCCAAGGCTTTAAACATTCAGACCATTAAGTGAGTGTGTCTGTGGGGCATAGCGAATTGCTGTGCGGATGAAAAATGATGTCAGTGCATATTTCAAAAGGAGTAAGATAGCATGCTGTCTCTTAGCAGTGTTCCTTTACATGATATGGGAAGTGAAGGAGAACAGACCTGTCCTTTTCATAAAAAGGCTTGCAAAACAGTTAAATGTCCCAATGCACAGCTTTGCCGTTCTGAACTCATGGTTGAGCTGGCGCACCAATTTAGATTTACATTCTGTTTTCATGAGACCTTTTGCATATCTATTTCTTTACTTATCCAATTAATATGTTTAGCATTTTTCAAGTGATGTGCAAAGTGAACTAATTAAGTATCTATTAATCCGATTTGTTCCAAGGTTCAAAAAATCTAAAAGTAACTATAATTATATAGTCATGTTTATATAGTACATGGCTATCACTCCAGTTATTTAATACATGTTATAACCTGTATGTAATTGACAAAATATAACCACTCCATATTAATTTTCTCCACTCCATGGATATATTTATTCAGAGATGAAGTATCACTGCTCCGACAAGAAGTCCAAGACTTGCAAGCTTCACTGAAGGTTGGAAATGTATTTTACTTGCATTTCGTTCTTTATTTCAAATTGCAAAGTATTCCACTTTCTTAAGCAACCAAATTTACAGTTCTCTCTCTCCCATCTCCTTTTTTTTTGTTGGTTTTTTCCCCCTAGGAGGAGAGGTGGTATTCAGAAGAGCTGAAGAAAGAACTAGAGAAATTGCAGGGGCAGCGGCAGCAAGTAATTGCTTTAAAATACTTGAAGCAGGTTTATCATCAGCATTGACATTGAAGATTAATACCTTTTTTGTAAGGCACGTGGCCTGATTTAGTTAGTTCCATAATTTGAATATTGACATGTTCTTGAAAACAAAGCTAGTTATCTCTCCACAATGTAACTGTATATATAAATCTGAAGGACAAAGTCAGAATAGATAATGATTCTTCCATACTAGTCACTACAAGTTCAGTTCAGACTTTTCCTTCTGTTGGGCTTGTTCAGAACTCATATATAAAAATAAATGAATCGAATGTGGTGTTTCATCTGTTACGAGAAAGGGCGATGGGGTCTTTCTTGTAAGAAATTTTGGAGAACAGTAGTGTGATTTCGCAGAAGTGCAGATAAACTGAACAAACAAGGCAAGGCAAATTGTGGTGTGTTGTGCCCTAAGGAAGCTTTCGCTTTTATTACTATTAGCTACTTAGATACGGGATTGTTACAAACCTTGGAAATTGCTTTCTGACAGAATGCCTTCTCAGAATGTATTTAATGATGTCTGTAACCTCTGTTTTTAGGACAGACTTCAATATTGAGGAAAGGGAGGGGGAGGGGAGTGTTGTGTTACTGGAGTCTTGCAAGTCTGGAAGCCTGATAGTGTAGTGATACATGAAATGGAAAATCATCTTGGCCTTTTCCAGTCTTACAGATATAACTGTTTGAAAACAGGTATTTTTATACTGCTGTGCAGTATTTGAGCACAGAAGTCTCTATTTACCTGTCTTTTTCAAAAATGGGATGAACTTTGGAAGTAGTAGTTTTTATTCCTACTGTCTAATGATGCATTTATTCTGTTTTCTTAAGGATTCTAAGTCTGATGGATTGACAACGGCTACATCTACAGGTGGCTAATATTTTATTATATTAATTTCTGCACTGTTCTGGAATTTCTGAAATTTTTTTCAGTGTAGCTTTTAGGTTTATGAAAAAGCACTTTTGGTAAATTAAAGAGCTAGAAAGCTGGAATGGTACAATTACTGGAAAAAAAGTTCATTGTAAGTGCTTAAGATAGATAGGTCTTGATAGCTATCGTCTGGGGAAATGTTCCAGAGACTTGGGGTCTGTAATTTCTAGAAGCGAGACAGGAGTTCTCCTGACTGTGAAAGCAGTTCCCATGAGTAGTTTTGAACATGTTTTTAATCATTTCATATATTCAAGCATTCAGTATAAGTCTTTTGCTGAGAAACCAGTGATTGTTGATATTTAAATTGCAGCATTTGTCAGTGCTGGTTTTATTTAGTGTTTTTCTGTACTCATTGCTAGCAAAGAAAACAATGAATTTTTTTGTTTGGTTTTCTTTTTGTTTTGCAGACCAGTAATTTTTCCTCTATGTTTTTTCCCATGAGGCACTCATGGAATAAAATTTTCCTTATGTGTTCATAAATTATCTGACTGATCACAATTAAAGAACTTTTAATCGCAGTTCAGGGCTCGGAATTCAGCAGCATGTTGCAGTGATCTGAAGGGCTATTTGTGACCAGTGAAAACCAATACGTACTTAATCCCATGCAGAGTACTCAACTAGTGAAAGGTTCCAGCGTCATGTTTTTACATATTTAGCTTCAGCGAGGTTGTTCACTTTGCTAAGCTAATTGGATGCTAAGTGAACTTAGATTACTTATTTACCTGCTGTGGTTCATTATGGGTGTGAGTAACTGTATTGTCCTAGCTCTTCCAGAAAATAATACTATTCTTTTTATGGAAATAGAATCATTAGAACGGCAACTAGAAGAGATCCAAGTAGAAAATTTTAACATTAAGCAAATGAAAGACTTATTTGAGCAAAAAGCGGCTCAGCTGGCCACTGAAATTGTGGGTAAGTATATTAACATGAGGTCTGATTCTGTTCTCTACTTGTGCAACTTGTGCAAGTGATCATTTATTCAACTTCCTTCTTATTAGATCTTAAATCAAAGTATGATGAAGAAATCAGCCTCCGGGAAGGTGCAGAACAGAAAGTGACAAACCTGACACAAGAACTGCAGAAGGAGAGAAGTACAGTGGAAGATTTAAAGACGGAGCTGGTATTTACATCACGCTAATGTTTTTGTTACTTTCAAGTCAAGGGAGGGATATACTTAAATGCTTTCAAATGCAGTTTTAAAGCAGTCAAACTCTGTTGAACTTGGAGACATCTGCTTGTGGGCTGGAAAGAAGTTCAGAACATCATTGTTTCTGATCTGTTTCACTGACCTAAATTTTCAGTGTTTTCCAATGAGGAAATACATGTAGTTTCTGACATATATTAAAATTTACCCTATATTATATTATAGTCTACTGGTTTGATGCTCTGCCCTTCAGCAATTTTGCAGGGGGTTATACGTGTAGATGTGCTGTGCAGGCCTGTACTTGGAGCATGCCATTGCTGACCTCCACAGCTGTCTTTGGATCACCCTTTTTCAATGAGGTGTTACGCTCTGACTGTCCCTGGGCAGCTGCATTCATAAGAAGTGCTCAGAGAGGTGTTTTGTGACATGGTGTCTGAAAGGCTGGCAGCTGTCATCATCATGCCGATGTTAATGTTGTCCCTCTTGCACTTGGCTGATAATACCAATGTGTGTGTGTGTTCCAGAGTTTTGGCTCCTGGTGACTTTTATATACAGCCATGGCTCCAGGGAGCAATCCCAGTGACTCAGCAGTTGTGCCGCTTCTAAAGCAGTAGTGAAGGGGACGTCCTAGTTTCTCCCACTCAGCCACTGCTTAGACTTTGGGGGAAAGTAGGACTCGTTTATCCCCCTTCTTCCCTGTAGTTGGCTGCCCTGAAGGGCTCATGAGTCCCTTTTGGCCCTGCCCAGCCTCTGGACCTATCCATTCCTCTCTGTTTAGTTGTTTCTTGTCTTCCTTGCTCCTTCTGCATTCTTTTCGTGTACCTTTTCTCTTCTAGATGCCAGCACTCCTTTTCTCTGCTTTCTTCAGTGCCCACTATTGCCTTCCCTCTCCTTTCCCTCCGTAGCTTTTCATTTTGAGGGATGTTATGGTGCGTTAGATGTAATTACCAGCAGATTTTATCTATGGGTCTGGTGTGAGTCATGTCTGACAGTACCTTCAAGACATTTCCTTCAGCTGCCCTTTTTTTTGGTCTGTTCTTGTGGTTTTCTGAAATAGTTCTTGAAGACAAAGGCAGTATCATTATAAAAGTCTGTGTAGCACTGGATTGTTATGTATCTCAGTCTTGAGAATGGGCTTGTGAGTATTACAGCAGTAAAGTATATATATGGTAATCCATTCTGTAGAGTTGTGGAGTCAATACAGCTTACTTCTTAGGGAATTGAGACTTCAGATAAATTTCTTGCATGGATTCCCTGTCACTTCAGTGTTTTCTCCCAGGGAAGGTCTCCCTCCTGTACCTAGCCATCTACCTACATGAAAATTACAGAAATTTAATCTTCCAGACCTTTTCCCATTTATCAGATTTTGTTGAAATCAATCAACAAGTTCAAAGTTTCGTAGGCAAGAAGTGACAACCAGCCATTAAATCCTGTTTCCTTTGGGAATGATATGTATTTTTCTGTGGATGGGGAGGTTTTTTGTTTGTTGTGGGGTGTTTTTTTTGTTGTTGTTGTTTTTGTTTGTTTGGTTTTGGTTTTGTTTTTTTTGTGAGGTTTTTTTGTTTGTTTTGTTTGTTTTTTTGTTTTTCCCCACAGGTGTAATATTGTGGATGTCACCTTGTCTATAAATAGATGATTTGAAAGATTTTTAGAAATTACATTGATGCTGGAAGCACAACTGCTGACAGCGTGTTGCTCATTGCTACTCTTCTACTTTTCAGCTACAAAGGCCTGGTGTGGAAGATGTGGCCGTCCTGAAAAAGGAGCTGGTCCAAGTTCAGACACTGATGGACAAAATGACACTGGAACGTGAGAGAGAATCTGAAAAGCTTAAAGATGAGTGCAAGCACTTGCAGGCAGAGCAGGCTAACTCAGAGGTAATAGTCATACCTAAAGATGTGTGTGTTTTAGCTTTGCCATGATTTTCATATGAAAATGGAAAATATTAATTCACCGTAATGGAAAAGCTGCTTTCTTAACAGAATCTTCTAACCTGTCTATCTAATAGTCATGTTTCTTCATTACAGTAAATTGTGTAATTCTGTCAATATTTACCCTCCAAAAGACCCTATGCTTTTCATTGCAAAACATTTCCTTGGCATAAAAAGTTATTACAAGAGCCCAATAGCTGAGGAAAAAAATCACCTGGCAGAGCTGTGCTCTTTCTCTTGGGAGAGAGAACTAGAGAGTACCTGTGTGATTCAAAGACTTGTTTCCCTTATTGAGCTACCTGCGGATAAAAACAGTTGTTACTGAAAATGATGGTTTTGGTTAATATTTGCATTGATGTGTCTGAAAATGGATGCTAGAGTGTTAGAATATATAAAAAGAATTGATTAATATGAAGTAGATGATAATAATTTGAGTATTCTTACAGGACATATAATTCTTGAACTTGCATAAGATTTAAAAATTTCAAAAGATACTGTAAACAGATTTTCATTTTTCTTTTTTCTAGTTTTTACTGTCAAATGAGAAGCCTTTTTACACCTATTATTTATTGTAGAAATATTTTGTGTGTAAGGTACAAATCCGTTCTGCGCATGTATCTCCCCCCCAATCCACTACATAATGGCCTCCAAGTGTTGCCTGTTACCCTCTAGACCAGAAAGTGAGTGACTGCCAGGCCTCACCATATCTTAAGGTCAAGATGTCAGGATGTCACCTGTAATCTGTTTCCAGGCAACAGCACCTCAGTTTTCCTTTAATTTTCCTCTCTTTGTTGTTGCAGTCTAAAGTAGAAAATAAAATCTATTGTTCTCATGTTAGTGGCTTTTTTGTTGTTGTTGTTGGTGGTGGTGGTTTTTTTTACCTTTTTTCCCTCCTTTTTTTCCTGGATTTGAACCTTTTAAATTCATCCCATTTAAAAGAGATCTCACTGTCTACTTGAGTTGCAGAATATGTTGGTTTCTTCGGAAGTACTTTGTGAAGGCTTTGGCTGAGTCAGTGGAAGAAGTTCTAAATTGCTGATGGGAGATTTGAAAACATTTGTCCATTTTTGTTGTTCTTGCATATAGAATTGATGATAACTGTGTTTAAGGAAGCAAAGCTAACTGCCTCTCCCATAGCAAATACTCAGTTTTCTTTTTTTGTTTTTTATTCCTCTACTTTTCCACCAGTGAACACTTCTGCTTCCATACAAGATAGAGAAAAAGGGATGCAACAGCTCTGACTTGGATCTTTAGGAGGGAACCTTACTTCTCAAACTCAGATCCCTCCTGGCTAAAGTCTGTTTGATGTTGTTTACTATGACAGTGAGGAGAGGTCTCTGACAGAGATAATGGCAAGAAATCCTAATAAAAATACAGTATCACCAAAAAGGCTTTTGTCTAACATACAATTTATTCTACTGGGGAGTAGGTGAATCCATCCCTGCAGAAAAATTCCCTCACTGACTGTTTCTGCATCTCACTAGTGGGTTGGTTGTTATAGTTTTACTAATGGATGGCTTGACAGTGTAACAATCTTCACTGAAGACTGTCACCTGTGTTTGAGACCTTTTAATTTTGCACTCTCCCTTTTCTGTTGTACCCCACCAATGTAGCAATGCCAGCAAAACTTGCCAACACAGTGCTGTGGTCCCTAGTGAAGTGGGGTCCTTGCAGAATTCCCCAGTTTACATGAGGGAACACCTAGAGTTTCTGTAGGACTCCTAGTATCCTCTGTCCTGTTGAGATTTGTGGATGAGAAGAGTTCCTGACATTTTGTTATTCTGGGGTTTCATGTGCCCTAGATTTCAGAACTGCTGTTTTAACTTTCTGTTTCTTCATTTGCACTGCAGAGCTTTAGAGAAGGGCTGCCTGGCATTATTCTAAACTCCTTAGGGCTTTCCCTCCCGCCTTACCCCCCCCAGGAGATATGTTGAGCTCCAGGAATTGTACAAGGGTACAGTATTGTACTAAACATGAATCTACCATTGTTTTCAAGTTAAAATTATGTATACCAAGAGCTTCATCAGACGTGAAAAAAGGAATACCACAGTTGGAGTTATGAATATAATGTGGTTATGTGGCCATGTAAGTTGCTGCATAATTGTAATTTGGTTTTAACTGTGAGATCCCACAACTATGCTGCAAAATTTAAATTTCGTTTCAAAGTACTGTCTCTGTAGTTGTTTGTGGTTTTGGATATTTAGTTTTCAGGCGAAGATGAAATGACATAGTGACATGGGCGTAACAAAAATCTTTCATCTTAAAACATTCTCACAGAAGCATGAATTGCTCCTGTTCCCCCGAATTAGGTATGTTTAAGTTATGACATAACTAGCCGTTTTAAAAAATAGCTTTAAAGTGCAGCCTTTAACAGGAAAATAGACAATTGAAGAAGTTTTTTGCAGTCCTCCTGGAGGTAACAGCAGATGGGGGAGAAGGCTGCATGATGCCCCTAGCTGTTACTATATGTTCGTATAAAAAGTCTTAGATGTATGGAAGGATTGTAAACTACATTGCAGCAATTATAATAATATCATATGTCTGTGTAGTATCATCAGTGTGTAGGCTGAACCAGAGAAGGCTGAGTTGCTGCGTGGCAGAACATGGTAAGCAGTAGCAGTCTGGTTCTTCTCAGAAGTGTTACTGTCTTCTCTGCTTAATTCCAACATATGGCAACAATAGCCCAAGACATGTTCGAAATAAAAGCTTTTGTGTTGATGTGAAGTGACAGATCAGACTTTTTAAAAAAATAAAAATTACTCAAAGTCATAGTGGTGAAAACTTTTCTACTTTTCTTAAAAAAACAGAATTGTGAAAAATGTTAGCTGTAGGAAAACAAGAAATGGAAGTCTTTCATTGGCAGAATGGGTACAGTTCTGGCTGTAAAATTTTGGCCATGTTTCATCTCAGCTTTGTTCTTTAAGACCACCTCAAGGACTGAAAGTGTAAAATCGTTCTTATACCATCCTTGGCGGCTATTGTGCCGAGCTGGCTGAGGATACATATATTAATATTGGTTTCCAAAGTGAGATGCCTTTAAAATAAGTTAGATTTATGGTGTGGGTGAAGAGAATAACAAAGATAGATAATTTTAACGCTATATGAGCACCTTTAAATGCTGCATGAGAGAGATGTGAAGAATAGTGTAGCTCTACAATTGTTGTCTAAATGTATTCATTGTTGTCCTTTCTCTTTTTTTGTTGGGTTTTTTATGCCTTATTTCAGAGTTGCACCTGAAACTCTGGTGTCTAGATTTCTCAGATGAATATTCATTCTGAGATACTCCTTCCCTGTTTAGTTTCTCACTGTAGTGACTCCTGCATAGTAAACACATTATGAAAACAGCTGCACTGCTGTAGAGCTAAGCATTTCTATGAATCTCTGCAGATTGGGATTTGTTTCAGTATCTGATAAATCTTCATAAAATTCAGGGCCTAGACTTGATTGTTAACTTGAGTGCCCACAGAATTAAACAAGATTAGTAGATTAAATTATGGGTAAATTTAATAAAGCCAAGACTGTTTTGGTTTTTTTTTTTCCCCACTAAGCAAAGGCATTAAAAACACCAGAATATTTGAAAACAGATTTGTGGAAGTGTGTCTGCTAACAGCTTTTGTGACTGCTTGTTTCCATCTTTCATCCATCCATTTTATTTTTTCTGCTTTCTAATGGAGACGCTTAAATTTGAGGTAAATTTTTTGGAAAGCTTTTTATTCTTAGAGTAGTTTTCTGTTGTATCAAGATAATTTCAAGAGGTTGTTAAACAGACACGTTCCGGTTTGCTTATTGATTCATTAATCATACAGACACATCAGCCAGACAATATCAGGAATGAATGTTCATCCGTGATAGATTTTCGTGTAAGAATGAAATGTGTGACGGGCTTATTGAATTGTGAATGAGAGAAATGCATCTTTATGCATATGAATTGTGATTCTACTTTGAAAGGCTGCAGTGGTGTCCTTAGCAAGCTTCTGCACATTTTCTGCATTATACCCTCTCAGTAGTGAAATATCCATACGCTGTTTTCTGAGAACATCCTGGAGCGTTTGTCAGCCACAGAGAGATCCCAGGATGTTTTAGCTAACAGCTGTCTAATGAAACTGCCTTGTAATGTAAAGCATTACAGAAAGTCAGAATTAATAACACTATGTAGTCATATAATGTGTTCATATGTTCTCTTTGGTCATCCTTTTTCTGTAGGAAGCTTGTGAATGTATGTTTATTGTCTACTGCTTCTGTTCTTCTAGTTTAGTTCATTCTTGAATTCAGTATTTGTACCTTTGTGCTGAAATCTGTAGTCAGGAGAACAATAGGAAAGAAAACTTCTTTAAAAAGGTCCCTATTATATAGTGTATTCAAAGTGAGTGCATTCATACACAGCATGCTTTAGGGCAGCCATTGTTACCTGTCTAAAGTGCTTTTCTTGTTTGCTTTCATTACGGTATTCAAATACTGTACAGTCATTAATATGTTCTGGTTTGTACCAATCCTGTTTAATGGGGTAGTATTGTTACCCTGATTATGTTGACCTGCAGGGTTGATGTGTCCAAAAGTCACACACCAAGTTTGCATCAGATGCCAGACTCGCTTCTAGTGCCTTTTCCAGTACATTTCCCTTGCCAGGGAGGCAAAGCTTTTGGCCATGTAACTGCAATGACTTGGGAGGGCTTCACCTTGAGCTAGAACTGTGATAATGATTAATGGATAATCTGTTGTGATTTTCATCGGTTGTGGGCTCAACCTGGCATTTTCTATTGGACTGGGGCAAATTTATATCTTCTGAAATAGGACATGAATGAATCTCAGCTGGGAAATTATGCTCAGAGTTACTTCTGTAGCTGATGGTGCTCTGAGATGAGTTTGCAGGTGATTTTTTTTCTTAAGCTGTTTATTTGTATACAAGATGTTTTTTATTTTGCTACCAGACATCCTGCTTTTGTTCGGGTTATGCATGCAAAGCTTTGTTTTAAATGTGGGTTTTTCTGTTTGTCTGTTCAGGCTACCATTAACCAGTTAAGAGCTGAACTTGCCAAAGGACCTCAGGAGGTAGCTGTGTATGTTCAGGAGCTGCAAAAACTTCAAAGTTCAGTCAAAGAGCTAGAACAGAAAAACCAGGTGAGACTGCTGTTATTTCCTATGCTTGTCAGTTCACATTAAAATGGAAACACATCACACATTGACTTGGGAAGTGCTGAAGACTGTAACAAAACACTTCTTGGTGTTGCCGAAGTTGAGAATTCCTTTGCCGTTTTGCGTAACACAAGGGATATTGTAATGTACAAGCAAACACTATATTTTAACAATCATCAGTATGTTACAACTGAAATCCTCAGGGTTGTTATGATTGCAGATTTCTAATTGCTCAGGTTTATGCTTACCTGTCATAAAGCAATATTGCCATCTCACACAGTAAAAGAAAAATGCAGTACCCTTTGAAATATTACAATGTTTGCTTAAAGATCATAATTCAGAAAACATTTTGAGCTGTCTTCATTGCTCTTCCAGTTTTTTAGCTTTTAGATTGTACTCCTGTCATATTTTCTGGCCTTTTATCAGAGTCATGAATGATAGAAAATTGAAATAAACTCCAGAAGCTTCTCAGCTTACAAGTATTCCTTGAGAGCTTTTATCAAAGCCCTTTGAGCTTACTGCGGTTTTTATTTGCATTAAGAAAGCATATGTTGTGGGGTAATAAATGGAGGTAAGAGAGGAAAGGAGATGAGGAGAAAGATGCATGCTGTTTTTGTTGTGTGTATATGTAACACTGTATATCAACTGTACACATTACATATGTGTATTTACCAGCAACCTTGTCAATCTTGGAAAATAGGAAAGCACAGAGACTGAACAGTGCATATTTAATGTAATCTAATATTAAAGCAGCATTTGCAAAGAATATTAGAAGGTGCAATTAAAATTTGGTAAGTTAAACTTGCCTTCAGTAGGATGACTCTTGGTTTTCCTCATTAAATCAGGTGCAGAACTGAGATGGTGAGAATTATCATGCTGTACTCTTCCGCAGACCAGTAGCACTGAATCAAGCTTTTGGCAAAATTATTGCTATACAGTATAGAGCCCTTGGCTGAATATATTGCTGTTCCATTAACAACATGGAGTGAAGCAGATTGATGCATAAGATAACCATACTTTAAGAGAGAGTGCTCTGCTATGTCAAGTTAATGCCAAACACCGCTTCAGGAATAGGAAGAAGAGAAGTGGCAGTGAGCTACTTTTCCTCTTTCAGTTGCAGTGACTTAAAACAGTTTACAGCCACCTCTTTATGCAGCTTTTTGAAAGGCAATATGCATAAGAATGATATGCTAGCCAAGGAATCTTGGCCCTGGAGGACTTGGACCTAGAATTGGAAAAGGTAAGACTAGCTTCCCAAATAACAGAAATTGCTCCCACTTCAAACAGTCTTCACTCCTTGAAGGAGCTGTCAGGGAGGGGGGAGGAGCCATTAATGCAGGATAAAATATATTGCATTTTGCTATGTACATCTGTTTATAAGTCCATTGATATTTCTATGCATTGACGTAGAGTTTTTCAAGCTCATGTACAACCTCAAACAAGCAAGCTGTTTCTTATATTTTCAGGAGCTATACTGAGAAGAGCAGATGACAAGTAGATAAGATCAGTTCTCTTGAGACCAGCAGGAACTGCTTTTCCTTCATTTATAAGGCACTGTAATTATGGGGCTTGGCTTGCCTTGCAGAGGCCGGTAATGGCCTGTAGCCCAGAATAGACCTAATGTGTGAAAAAACAGCATATTCCCTGAAGTATAAGACGTAATTCCAAACCCATTGCATGTGGGTTTTTTTGTTTGTTTTCTTTCAGGAAAATTGTGATGCATTATCTACAGGGAAGAATGCTTGGTTTCCAACCTCTACTGACATAACTATTCTGAAATTTGGTCAGTGATCACAGAGTTCATTCTTTAGTGTCTGGCCACTGTCACTACTAACATATATTACATGTTTTTTTCCATGGAGCAGTTATAAAAGAAGGGATTGGTGTGGTGGTCCCCCTTGTATCTTGTGAGCTCTGAAGGCTCAGGGCTCTTCGTTGAGTGCTGGAACATACTGTCATTCCCTCTTTCTTTTCTGTGGAAATCAAGGTTTGGGGAAGAGAGGTGGCCGGTGTGTGCCTACATATCCCTTTATATATCTGGGATGCAGCTGGCACATGCATCCAGATAGGAAACACTGCTGCGTCCACTGATGTAACCTGAACAACCGTAGCTGGGCAGCTCTGTGGCCTCGAGTCTGCTCGTGGGCTTCAGTCACGCACAGAGGTAGCAGACTGTTCGGCAAACCCAGCTCTTCCCTCGTGAAAGCAGCAGCAGCTGTTTGTGGCTCTGTCCGGCCATTCATGACTGCAGAAGATGGTCAGCTGTCAGGGGCGGTGGCTTTAAACACTGATACTCATGGCTGTATTCATCATCAGACCAGGGAGGAAGAGAGAAGAGTAGCACAGGATGTGGAGCAGCATCTCCAACCGTGTGTAGTTGCTGCTCTTGGCTGTCCTTTGGATAGCTTGTGAGGTGATGGTGAAGAACCCTTGCTGCTCTTGGCTGTCCTTTGGATAGCTTGTGAGGTGATGGTGAAGAACCTTTGCTGCTCTTGGCTGTCCTTTGGATAGCTTGTGAGGTGATGGTGAAGAGGTTTTGCTTCTTTCTTGTTTTACATAGCATTCCTGAAAGCTTCCCAGAGTCTGGGTCTGCTTCAAGACAATGTTAACTGTTTCTCTTTCTTTTTTCCTTCCTCCCCCCCAACTTTACTTGAAAATTTAAGTTAGTGCCCTGCACTGACTCTTCACAAAGTAGGTCATAGCAGTTCTACGTGTGACATGTGGATCTAGTTATGAAGTAGTAGTAATATTACTACCTTAGCTCCAACTTGACCAGCTGTGATGAAGAAGGTGCTGTAGTCTGGTGGTATTTCAGGAACACAATTCAGCATGAATGTTAATGATCCTGCCTGGCCATTTCTCTTTAATGAAAAGGGAATTGCAACTTTATTTTACATTCTAAGGGTGAGATCTTTCCTAAAAGCGATGGGAGCCTTGCCACTGGCTTCAGCAGGATAAAGATGACACCTGACCTCAGTATGTTCTTTATGTGCTCTATTCCTGCATTTTATATATGCATGTATAAAAACTTCTGCATACCTGTAACAGCAACAAGTTGTTTTATTTTTCAAGAAACATTTCAAAATATATTACTTCGGGGCTAGAATTCAATAGACAAACTTGAGTCTTGAGCCAGAATTTTTTGCTAAGTTGTATGCTTTAGAAAGTATGTTTTATTTTAAAAGGACACTGAGGGCATTAATTATATTTGTTCTCACATGTGTTGCTGCACTGCTAGAGTTGTCATTTGCAAGATTGCTTGTTTTCTAAGCTCTCTCTTTTTTTTTTTTTACAGATTCTTCTGTTTATTTTATCATGTTTGTAAAATAGAAGTGTCTGTATATGGTTTATAACAACCAATATAGTCATGCTTTGTTAAAATCTATAAAGAACAAAACTATTCAACTGTTCAACTTATTTGAATAATTTTACAGCTTTTTCTTCTGGCAAAACAGGTTTCATCCCTGGATACTGTGCAGAAGTGCGCTTTTAAGATGCCCAGCATACCTAGAATTGCAGCACTAACTATCTTATCTTTGGAACAGTGTTACTCCAAAGTTGCAGAACTGTCTGAAGTTTTGATACGTAAGACTGAAGTCAGTGTTGGCATTTTTTCAGGCTGACAAGCTAGAAGTGTTCTTTATTTTTCTGTATTTTAATTGAAAGGGTCGCTAGAGAATATAATAGTCACTGAAACTGCAGGAAGAATGCAAGCATTTAAAAGGTGTGCATAGTAATGCTCCACTCAGATAGATAACAGTAAGATGCTGCAATAAATGGTACATTTGAAGAAGACGGAATGAATTACCTAGGTTGGATGATGACCAGGGCCTCCCTGCAACTGTATTTCTGTGCTTCAAAAAGTGCCACTGGAAAATTGAAATGGTTCCCATGGCTTCTTTGTCCTGCTTGGAGATCTCTGAAATTCTAGTTAGTGCCTCAGCTAAGCTTGGGGTAAAACCTAAACTTTCTGGCATTATATCTTGTCCATTAAGATATTTAATTTCTATCTGAATATAGTTTTGATTAGTTCATGGAATTTGATAAAAAGCATTGTGGAACAGCTGAAAATTATCTGGTTTGTTTTTTTTTTCAGTATTTGTCTCAGTGTGTAAATTTGATAGTATGACCTTAGACCCTGCAATATTTACTGTTGTTAATGTGGTAAGAAAAATCTGACACTTAGCGATGTTCATGTCTTTTCTTTAGGGAATCCCAACTTTTAGTGTTTTCAGACTCAAAGCAGCCATCCTCTTTGAGCTGGTTTGTTTGCACGGAAATTAGATGGTATGAATTAAAATGTAAAAACATCATCTTCTAAAATGAAGGTGAAATCATGAGTGTTTCATTCTGTGATTTATCAACATCACAAATTTTATTAGTTTTAACAGGTTCTCTTCCATAATTTGGATAGCAGGTCGTGCTGTAAATATAGTGACAGGGCAAAATTAGGATACTTCTGAAAATGGCCAGCATGATGATTGCACAGGATTAGACAGGAATTAAACCACAAATGTTGTTGCTTAGGGAATTGTGTGAAGGACAGTGATAGTTAAAAACTTGTTCTGTATACTAATAACTCAAATTACTGTTTCAACTTTTCCCCAAGCAAATGCAGTTGTAATAACCTAGAATTTGAACATTCAGGGAAAGCGAATTAGTCTTCAGGATACAGGAATAGAGTTTGTGTGGTGTTCTCAGTAAGAGGAAGTGGATTTACGTGAGAATATGAAAAACAGTATTTCCACTTGAAACCGTGGCCTGTATGGGCTCCAGAATTAACTTGCGTAATACAAAACAGAGGTCAATATTTCTTTTAATAATGGTTTTGAGGAAGTTCTTCACTATTCAGCATCAACACTTGAGAAGAAATTTGAATAATGCATTGAACAGATGTAAGCAGAATTGCAATTAAATTGCTGTGTAACTCTCTTTGTAGAGTCTGACTGAGAAGCTGCTGAAGAAAGAACAGGACTATACCCAGCTAGAAGAAAAACACAATGAAGTATCTGTGAGTAAGAAGAACGTGCAGGCAAGCTTTCACCAGAAGGACCTGGACTGCCAACAGCTTCAGGCAAAGCTGTCTGCATCTGAAGCCTCGATACAGAGATTACAGACAGAGCTAGGTGAGAAGGGAGAAGCAAGCCAGAAACTTAAAGAAGAGTTGTCTGAAGTAGAGACAAAGTACCAGCATCTCAAGGCGGAATGTAAACAGCTCCAGCAGCAGAGGGAAGAAAAAGAGCAGCATGGCCTGCAACTCCAAAGCGAGCTCAGTCAGGTAAGGTTCCTTAAACCTCCTAGACCATCCGATTGGGATGGTTCCTTAAACCATCCCATTAGGGTTTTTTAAACTGTGTGTGCGTATTTTGTATGTGCATGCATTTACATTTCCTTATTGAAGGGGAGTAACTAACCAATACTTGTAGTTGAATAAATATTAAGCTAGCTGGTATCTGAATAAATATAAGAAAACTCTTTGGTATTTGTATGTCATTACGTCTGAATCTTTCTAGTAGGTTGAAACTCTCATCAGGGCAAATGAACGTAGTTGTAGCCCCTGTGTCACAAGCAAACTCAGCAAGATCTGCAGTTATAATGACCTTTCACATTTTTATTTCTGGGAAGGCTAGTGTAATATCTGTCTATCTGTAGTATAATTCCCCTTTTTCTGAAAGGGAAACTTCTTACTAATTCTGTTCTATCTGGAACTCTTCTGTAAAACTATCTTTATACTTTCAGTTTTGAAGATTAAGGTTGAATGAGCATAAACTTTGTAGCTTATTTCTCATGTTCTGACTTGACTTTTTTTGTACGTGAATAAAAGGCTTTAGCTGGTCTGAGACAGGTTTTTTGTCCACTCTTTTTCTCTTACAGTGTTAAATGAACTCTTCTTTCATCCTACAGTTTTTTCCCTCCCCTTTTTTTGTTGATGCATTCCCTGAAATAAGGGAGGTATTGTCAAATGAGAGGGCAACACAGAATATTGAGTTTCCATGACAAATCTGGTAAAAGACAAATCCTAAGAAGTTAGCAAGGTTATTTATTCTGGTTCAGTAAGGTAGCTGAAGCTATAATGAATTTAGGTTATGAGAAAAACAAATTCGGGTAGAGTATCGGGAGTAGTTTCACTTCTAGTAGTAATTTTACTGTTCTATAGGAAGTTTGAGAAAAGTGAATCTTCATTTTACATTAGAACTGAACAATGCTTGATTTGCTCTAAAATTGAATAGCGAGTACTGTAGGGAATACTTAGTGTGAAAAGCAGGGATAATATGAAGTCTTAATATTGCTTTCTTTGTGTCTCTCCAAAAACACCTTCTCTTTATGTTACTAATAGCTGTGAGAACACCCAGAGCATATGTTCCCCCCACTGTTTACGTATTGTTCTGCTGAGTCCAATGAGTTATGGAGGCAGGACTTTCATATAACATTGAGCATACGGACATTTGAGGCTGGTTGAACTCTGTTTTATCTAGCGTCTTGGGGAGTAGTGTGTTAGATTGGAGAAATATTTGTGTATCAGGAATCATGTCCGATCCTAGGATGGAAAAAATAATCTGTTTTTTTATTAGTATGACGTACTTCATTTTAATCTCTTGCTAAAGCTTTATTATTTTAAAGTGAGTGTTTCTCAATTTTCAGTCCTTTGTCAAGTCTGAAATAGATTAAGTCGCAAGCTGTGCATGTATAGTTTATCTTGGAAGAACTGTGGCTTGGCGAAACTTTATTTATGTATGTATTACATCCCCAGAATGACTTCCCTTCTCCCATCAGTCTTCTGTCAGGAGGAGGGGAGATAATTATATTAGTTATCTGCTTAGGAATCCTCACTTGGTCAAACTGCCTCATTCTGCATAGGCAACATGTATGCAAGCTTCAGAAGCACAGCCAAGAGGTTGAGCTGAAATCTGGCTTCAGCCTGAGAGGGCATTTTCAGGAAGGATTTTTGGGGTGGGAAAATGAAGGAGGAGGAAGGTGAATAAAGCATTGCTGAATGAATTCCTAAGAAAGGAAATGGAGGCATTGCATTCTCTGGTGATACCATTGGAAAGGAAGACAGCCTAAGCAAAAAAACCTGAACAAGCTGCTAGATCTCAGGATGTGTTTTAGAATTGTATTGTAAAAGAATAGTGGAGGAAAAAAAGCCCTTCATACACAGTATAAAATAAACTTAAGGCCAAGCAAAACCTTCTTTTCATCTCTCTCCCTCCAAACAAGACTTCAGTTACTATTGTCATGAAAAGACTAAGTTTCTTGTATTTGTTCACTTAATGGGATTATCTTTTTATGCATGTAGTCCAATAGCTTATGTTGATACAATGAATGCTGCTTATGAAGGTATATGTATAGTTGTTTAGTCAAATCACATTTTCGAAGAATCCTTGCCATCTTGTCAAAGTTCATTTGAACATAGGCAAATCTGGTTAAGTTTGTATATTTTACAATTTGGGTGTTGTGAAGGAAGTGATCTTCACAGTGGATGGAAACTAACGTTTGTTCCAGCACAGCAATAGGAATAGGGTAACACAAGAAGATATGGACTCCTTCAGTCTTGAAGAAATGTTAATTGCTAATAAATACTGTTGTTGTTGTTGAGAAAATTTGAATATACTGGATTGTGTCCTTGAAAGTCTAAATATTTTGTTATGATTTTTGTATTCTGTAACATAGGTTAATCCTGGATTTTATGGTTCTGTTCACTTAAAGTCAATCTTGAAGTCCTTCAAAAATACTTAACTGTACCTGGAATAAAAGTGACTTTTGTAAAATGTTGTTTACAGATTTCCCCTTTTCCAAATATTTTCTCCCATTATCAACGTACCCATGAATAGTTATAATAGTTATCTTGTTACACCATTTCTTTGTTAGATTCTTTTCCTCCAGCTCTTGTTCATACTTTTAGTGAGGAGGAAGTATTAATAATTTAGTGATTTCTGCGGAAAAAGATGAATGTTCTTGATTACTGGAGGAGAGATTATGGTCCCTTTCCTCACCCTGTCCTCCCTCTTCTCCTACCTCTCTCTTAACTATGCAGTCACAGTTAGCAATCAGCATCTCGGACACATGCTGAACAGCTTTTCATTCACAGTTTGTTGTTGTTGTGGACATATAAACAGATAAATTAACTTGGTTTCCTAAGAAAATAAGGCATAGACACGTTTCCCTGTCTCCATCTTCTGCAACTTTTGCATTGTTTGATAACTTCAGCCAAATTTTAACAGATGGTCCAACGGTCTTCAGCGTTAGGTTCTTCAGTGCTAAATTCTTGTGGAAACAGGCAGCTGGGTAAAGGAGAGAGACTTAGGTTCGTGCCTCACTCCCTCCGTGCCTGGAGGGAAGATTTAATGTTATCAAAAGCACTGTTCCTTTTTCTGTCCCGCGAGGCAGCCAGCTGGTCAACAAGTGGTAGCTTGCAGCGAGCAACAAGATTGTAGTGTCTTTTGCCTGGACATTAGTAAAGATTTGAGGAAAGCGTGAAAAAGGTTTAGGGATATCGGCGGGAGGACCCGGAGATAAAAGGTGAACGGTTCAAGGGTCTTGGGCATAAATTTGTAGGAAACAAAGCTTCATTCATCCTGATCCCTCTAGAAAGTTCTTGCTGTGCTGGAAGGCCTGATCCATTCTCTGTTTTTGCATTGAGTTGAAAGTTCAGTTCTGTACCCGTGAATGTGTTCATGTAGAAGTAGGCAGGAGGTAACCCAGGACCTATAGTGGCAGTTTGAAATAGAAGAAAAGCTGATTTTATGGAGAGAGCTTTTTAGAACAGTGAACTGTAAAAGGCCATCCTTGCACTTTGAAGGTGGTGCAGTATTGCTTTTGATGACTGAAATAATTATAAGGCAGGCTTATGTCCAGCTGGAAGAACGCATGTCCCTACTTATTCTCTGCTGCTGGGAGGTGCTGGACAATAAGCCACCAAAGTTACTGTGTACCCTACAGTGAAGGTTCATGTATCTCTTCTCTGCAGAGAATGAATGACATTGATGTAGCCATGTCAAGCTAAAAATCACACTCTTCCTAGTCTAGCAATGCAGAACAATATATTGTGGGAGCCAGCGGAGCAGGTAAAGGCATGGTGTTTCAGCCACTGGATCTACAGGAGTTGAGGGTGTGTGCTGTGTAAGATGAGATTGCTCTAAACATCACTACATGATAATCCTTACGTCTTTGAAGGATTGCCCTCTTTGTGTTTCTGTTAAATCTCTGTAACTCATATTGAAGGCCTTCTGTAGATAAATGAGGGTGTTTCTGGGTCCCTCCAACCTACTTTTTTGAATATTTGTTCATGCTTGTGCAATTGATGCTGTTCTTTAACATGGTTTGTGTTTGAGGTGTATGATGTACGTATATGACTTCAGGAGCTCATGTAGTTGTTCTACTCTGAGTTATGAAAACGTAGGGTAAACATTGCATAAAGTGAGTCTCAAATACAGCTCTGTTGGCTAAAGAATGGCTAAAAAAATGGATTACTCTTTTTTTTTTTTTTTTTGCAGTTGCACAGTAAACTTCTAGAAACAGAGCGCCAGCTAGGTGAAGCCCATGGGCGGCTCAAGGAGCAGAGGCAGCTGTCTAGTGAGAAACTGATGGACAAAGAACAGCAAGTGGCTGATCTGCAATTAAAACTTTCTCGTGCTGAAGAGCAGGTAGGGGCTTTTATGCAGACTCTAGTTTGTTCTGGTTCCGATAGTAGCCTGTATATACACTTGTGGTGATGTTGCAGTTTATAAAGTTTGTCCTTAGGGAAATTTCATTTGACTAATACTGTTAAAGTCTTAAGGTAAAATTGTCAAAATCTGCCTAAATGCCGTTTGCATTACAGATTTTTGTAGCGCTAAATGCTCATCAGATGCATGTATGTTCATGGTGTTTTACAGATGAACAGAAAATGTACATTTTGCACTTATGAGCTTTGTCTAAAAATCTTATGAAAAAAAGACTTAGGTGCACCTAAGCCCATATGGGTAAAGCTTTGTGTGTAGGTATTTTTGTGAGATAAAGCCCTACGTGAAGAAAAAGTAAACATGGCAGAGCAGGTCATTAATAGTTAATAACCTGTGTGGGGTGGATGTGCAGAAAACACTTGGTTTATTAATTCTTATTTGTTTTAATGA
Organism: Phoenicopterus ruber ruber; assembly: GCA_009819775.1. Classification (NCBI taxonomy): domain Eukaryota; kingdom Metazoa; phylum Chordata; class Aves; order Phoenicopteriformes; family Phoenicopteridae; genus Phoenicopterus; species Phoenicopterus ruber. Next base: position 51,202,376 of record CM020215.1, on the reverse strand, counting down.
GCATCTTATATATGTTGCTGATTTTCTGCTGCCTGTATGGGGATTGGCCAAATATCTGAGTGGTACGTTGTCAAAACTTTAAAGCTTTTCTGTAGCTAATTTGCAAAGCCTTGACCAGTATAAAAGTGGAGAGACTGCTAAACTGAAGTTGCTACTAAAACTGCTAATAATAGTAATAATAATGTTGTTTTACAGGTATCTATATTATCAGTCATGTTACATCTTAACAACTGTTGGAAAAAACATTACTAAAAATCTCTTATGTTTTAGATTTTTGAGAGCTAAAATACATGTATGTCTGATAGTTGTTTTATAGTTCTCACTGTGATACAGAATCTCACCTATTAATAGTAATGAATGCTTTGGTTAGATTTTGATTCTTTAACTAGCATTACACACTTTTATTTTTATACCAGTTTTCAAATATTCATGTTTAGACTAAAATCTTCTAGCATTAGAATGAACATGGAGTACTGTTGGCATACTAAATGGTGCTTGTTTACTCATTAATATGGTTGGTTTGTTTGTTTGGTGTTTTTTCTTTTTTCCAGCTAAAGGAAAAAGCAGCAAATTCCACAGAATTGCAACATCAATTAGATAAAGCAAAACAGCAGCACCAGGAACAGCAGACACTTCAGCAAAATACTACAGCAAAACTACGAGAAGCCCAGGTAACAGAGTTATGTATCCTCATGTGAAAGTGTATTTCAGAATTTCATTATTTTAAATATGTTTTCTCTGTAAAAGTGACTTGCATGACTTATACTAGTTTCAATAAATTAACTTGTAAGTCTAGAACAGAATATACAGAAAGTGTTTAATAAATTTATCCAACATTTTATGCATTAGGAATAACTTCTAAGGTCCTTATAACTAAGGAAGCTATTATGCGATTTTCTAGAATGATTTGGAGCAAGTACTACGACAAATTGGAGATAAGGACCAAAAAATTCAAAATCTTGAGGCTTTGCTTCAAAAAAGCAAGGAAAACATCTCTCTGCTAGAAAAGGAAAGAGAGGACTTATATGCAAAAATTCAAGCTGGTGAAGGAGAAACTGCTGTTCTTAACCAGCTACAAGAGAAAAACCATGCATTGCAAATACAGGTAAGAACTCGGAGACTTGTTTCTTTTCCTTCATTTGCATTATTGAATCTTGTTTCCTTTTTTTCTGTCTCATCCGATATGACACTAATCTTTTCTGTACTTTGCTGTTTCTTTGATACTTACTTTAAAGATCTTACTGTAAATTTCACAGGACTTGTGTTTTGTTGACTTCCTTGCTGTCAGCACAGGGGAAGGAATTCCTAGATGTTTCCTATGTACATATGCTAGTAATATGTGCTTACAAGTAATTTTTGGATACATATACATGTTTGTTTCTCTTATTTTAAAAAGAGGTTTAATTCCCACTTTCAACACCAAAATCCAGTTTAGCCTGCATCTGTTGTTTCCTTAGTATTTTGGTTTTGTTACAGTAAGGCCAAATTGACGATTCCCTTTTGCTTCCATTTTCCACTGGTATTGTGTACAATATAGCTTTACTGTAATAGCTCAGAAAAAGAAATGTGATAGTGTTGAGCCTCCAGAGTCGTGATAAGACATGCTAAAATTCAAAAGATTTGTGACTTCCTTGGACATGCTGTTCCAGCCTTCTGTTCTACTTACCTCCTTTTTTTTCACTGCAGGTAACTCAGCTGACAGAGAAGCTGAAGAATCAATCAGAAAGTCATAAACAAGCCCAAGAGAATTTGCATGAGCAAGTGCAGGAGCAAAAGGCACATCTAAGAGCTGCTCAAGACCGTGTGCTTTCCCTGGAAGCAAACATCACTGAACTAACCAGCCAGCTAAATGAAAGTAAAGAGAAAGTATCACAACTTGATGTGCAGGTAATGGAACTCTGTACTGTCTGGTGATGATAAATCCCGCTTGTGATTTCTATATTCTCTCCAGAGAACGTACAAAGCAATTTGGGAAAAATTGCATGTTTCTACTAACAGACGAATGAAGTAGAATAAGGCAGATAAAATTGAGGAAAATGTAAGTGGATTCAGAATAGCAATAGATGGCAAGTGTTGTTTTTTTGGTTGTTTTTTGTCTATATTGGTTTTGGTTTGGTTTTTTTTTTTAATTAAAAAAAACACCAAAGTTCATAACTGAGTTGGGAAAATCTGTCCTCAAGCATCTCTTGTTGTATTTGTAATGATTAGCCATCCAAAACCCTGCTCTTATCAGTCCTGGATTCTGTGCACCACAGTGAAAGTCTGTCAAGTCACTAAGATCTTGTTGTTGCCTAGAAATTTCCTATGCTGCTGTCTTTTGTCAAAAACAAAACAAAAAAGCTGCAGGCCACCTTGCTGTCAATTTAGTTTACTAAACAAGGAAATTCCCCGATATGGACTCAGCGTGGACTTTCCTACTATTAAGTGTTGCTTAAGCTAAAAGCTGCTAATTATGTTCAGCTATCCCAAAGAACAAATAGCATTTGATCAGAAGTTCTTGCATCGGTGCACTTGGAGCTGCTAGTGCTGTTGTTGGATTAATACACTGCAGTGTCTTTTGAATTAGTGTTACTCAGTTTCCAAACAGGTCTAGGAACTTCTTCCAGTGTAGCTTTGTGATATTTTTACTGGGCTTCATGACACTATCTGGGCTGGTTTTTTGCCTAGACATTAGAGCTAGAACTGAATAATCTATGGACTGTTGCAACTGCTTTTTAGGGCAATGTGAGCTTCCTTACAGTCTTCAGAGAAGTAGCATTTCTATTAGGGAGAAAAATAGTAAACCACAATAGCAGGTGCCTCTGAATATTGCCACTCTGCACCAACACCATTCATACCCACCTTCTAAATTTTTTTTGCTGAGTGTTTTGGAAGGAAGGGAGGTTGCTCCCTAACAGGCAGGTAGGAGCAGAGAAAGATAGTATGCATGTGGAAGCATATTTTTGTTGTTTCTTATTCTTTTTGATTTTAAAAATTTTGGAGGCCCTTAAATGCGCATGTAGTCTGAGGTTATCAAGGTATGCATGGGTGTGAATGCAGTAAGTATATCCCATTGTTCCTTGTTAGTTAGTAAAAATATTTTCCTAGAATAGATGATGAGTGGGACTGGTGGGGTTTTTTTGTTTGTTTTGTCTGGTTTTTTAGCTCAAAGTAAGAACTAACCGTGGCTTAAAATCCTGCTATTTGTCTAAACCTTGAAAATCTTTCTTCCTTTTTTTTTTTTTTTTACACTAGCACATGAAAACTACTGATTTTACTATTAAACTTACTGATGAGTATAAAAAAAAATTAAAATGAGCTACGGTAAAATAGATGTTTTAGGGAAATACAACTTGTCTTTCAGGTAAAAGCAAAGACTGAATTGCTACTTTCAGCAGAAGCATCGAAAGCTGCTCAAAGAGCGGATCTTCAGAATCATCTGGACACTGCCCAGCATGCACTGCAAGATAAGCAACAGGTTATAAGCAACATATAAACATGAAGTTTCTCTGTTACCTAAAAAACTACTTAAAAACCTAAGAATAATCTACTTACAAACTAAAAAAGCATGTGAATATGCATTTGGAAATCACCATTTAGGATATTTTAACCATGTGATATGTATTCAGTTCTTTCTGCTGTAATCTGGACCAGATATATTTTGTAGTGTGAAGAATTTACTTGGGAATCCACTCCTTGCCGTAGGGTTATGATTCAGAATCTAAGCTGGCCTGTTGGGATATAATTTAATTCTCTTCTGTATGTTATGAAGAAAAGATTGTAGAATGCATGGGGTACGAGTGAACTCTTGTTGCAGATTCAGATAAATTCAGAATCAGCTGCCTGTATTCAGAAATAATAATCTGTGTGTGAACTGACACAAAACACCAAAACACTGTTGTTAAAATTGCATGTTTTAATGTGTGTTAATCCTAGTGAAGCATTCCACCAGCTGCTGAATCAAATATTTGCATTGTTAGAATCAGTGCTGCTGTGGTCTTCATGGAAACATCCAGCAGATGCTAACATAGCACTATTTTTTAGTGTGAGAATGTAATTAATTGCTATAAACAGAAGACCTCTTTTTGCAACTATTAAATAATTAATTAATAATTAAATAAATCATCTTGGTTGGAGAGCAACGAGCTTTGATGTAGCTGTCATCATAGTTGTTACTAGGTGAATGTGTTCATGTCTCTTGCGGAAATTGCGTTGTTTTGTGTTGAACCAAATGGTTTGAAATCATCTGTGGTATGTGGAGAACTGACTGTTTCCATGGTATTGGCTTTCCTCTTTGGTGGTGCTTGATTTCATGAAGACAGCAAAAATTTTCTCTAAGGTTTTGTAGTGTTACATTCTACTTACTGTTGTACTAACTGCAGGATCTAGTGCATTTATTGCCTACAATTCCTCTTCCATTTATAGCTTAAACCACCTTTGTTAAGATTTAGCCCACAGCCTGTAAAGTTTGAGAGGAATATTGAGGCTTTAAAAGAAATTCCGTCAGTTTAACAGAGAGAATTTATGCAGGTGTTTGTTTCCCCTCTCAATTTCCTGCCCCTCAGAATAAAAAAGAACCAGTATTTTCCTTTTAATTTGAACATGTTAGATCATTTAAAGCATATATATGACATTAGTCATTTTTGGAAGTTATTTGAAAACTAACCACCCTTGTATTTTTATTTTACCTCAGGAGTTAAATAAGGTCAGCGTTCAGTTGGATCAGGTTACAGCTAAGCTGAATGACAAGCAGGAATACTGTGCTCAGCTGGAAGCCAATCTTAAAGAGTACAAAGAGAAACATCTTTATTTAGAACAGAAAACTGAAGAGCTAGAGGGACAGCTTAAGGTTTGTATTGAACACAGTATCTGAGCCTACAGAAACTGATATTCTCTGCTGTTTGGTAGTGTGTGATAAAAGCTGTGCTGAAATTATGGGGGAAGGATTATATCAATACCACTTTTGTAGGTTTTCAACTAGTGTTTCCCGATCCATTGTTTAATCCTATTCTCCTCTTCTTCTGTGCTAGCATATCACACTAAGAAGATAAGCTTAGAACATTGCCACTATACTGTCATTTTCCTGTACCTGTGCTTCTACCAACCTCTCTGCTACCTGGAAAGTGTTATGAGAGGGAACATGAATACGTCCCAGAATTAGAGTCTTCAAGTTCAAGCCTATACACTTTACAATTGGTAGCAGGGAATATGTGTTACGTTGGTTAGCCCAAGTTAACACTACCTGTCTGGTTTAATTTATTTCTGTAGGCTTCTACAGAGGCTTTTTGTCAAGATTTATTTATCAGTATTTTTCCTCTAACTTGATCTTGAATTTTGCAGTTCTGGAATCAGTTTTTCTTTTAAAGTGCACATAATTCTGGCAGAAGGTTTGCAGAACCTTTTGGTGTTTTGAGATACTAGTATTTTCAGTTAAGGATAGGAATTAGTCCTAATGCTTGAGAGCTTTTAAATTTGGGCTTTAACCTTTGTTGAATATTTGTTAAAAATTCTTGGTAGTCAAAATTCACAATACGTAAAAGCATATGATACAGGGATCTTAGGAGGACTGCAGAATTGGATTTGCAGTGTTGTCTGTTTTGAGGGAGATTAGCAGTCTTTATGCTCAAGACTGAGTTGGGCGTTTTTCCTAGCTTATGTGCTCTATAGAAGAGAAGGAAGATTGTTTTCCCCATATGAAATTTTAAATCCAATGCTATTAAAAAATAAAGCTGTCGTACATTGGCATTATCAGCATAATTATTTTGTGCTTCCATCTCTCTCTTCTTTTGCACGCTGTTTTTTTTTTTCCTGCCCACTTTGATTTGTGTTTTTATTTTTCATCCTTTTGCTAAAGTTTCACAAGTAACCAACAGACACAAATGCTTGGGAGGAATACAGCACTTGCTTGCACAAGATTTTGAGGTTCCTGGTAGCTGAAGCGTGAAACTGAGCAGGGTTGTTGATGCTGTCAACAGCAATGCAATTCTGTGTAAAATCTTGGCGTCATCACCATTCTTTGGGATTATTCCAGTTGAATGCATGGTATTTAAAAAAAAAACTAGAAAAAACCCCAGAAAACAAAAAGCCCTCAGGAATTTTCTCGGAGAAACTTGGCCATTTTGTTTTATGGCCACTGTGTCAAAGCAGAAGTGCCTGTAAAACAGCCAGTGTGTTGAAGAGTCTAAGCAGTGCCCATTTGATGGAGTCTCCTGCGTTCTTTATACTCCATGTAAATGAATAAGTACCGGGGGGGGAAGCCTTTTCCAGACAGGCATAGGATTTCTTCACAGCTGTAGTTCATGTCTTTGATTTTGTTATAAAGAACGGCAGAGTTCTTGGGATATGTAAATCAGCAGTCATTTGAAACTGCTGAAACTACTCGGTGGTGGATGAGAACCTGGCCCCAAAGCTGAGCACTGTGTATGGCCTTTTTTGTGTAGGTGTTTTGGATAGGCTCTTTAAAGATTTCTGCTTTTTGTCTGTTACTTTGCAGTAAAATGGCTGCTCGGCCTTTAATTTAAAGATGATTTCAGAATGTTTTACCAAAATAGTTCAGTTCTGGAGGAGCAAGAGATTTGCAGGCACTAAATAGTGAAGGATAAATAGCAAAGTAATGAAATAGGTAGACGATGTGTGAGAATTGTGACTGCTTTCTACGGTGAAGACTTTCTGCCATAAATGCTACTCACAGACGAGATGACTTCTGCTTTTTATTGCTATTTTTATTTTGTTGGTTGTGTTCTGATGGCTCTAACTTTTTATTTTTCTGTCTCAGAAACTTGAAGCTGACATTCTTGATGCTAAAGCAAGCAAAGAACAAGCTCTTCAGGAGTTACAGCAGCAGCGACAGCAATCTACAGAATTAGACCTCCGAACAGCAGAACTGAGTAAACAACTTGAAGCAGCAAAAGAAGCGTATGCATTTCCTGTGTTATAGTACTTTTCAAAGTCAGACATAAAACTAAAGTGGTTTGGACTAGAGTTGAAATTTTGTTCTTCTCTCCTGTGATTTCTTAAAATCATAGATAAGTGATGTGTTCCCTCTGCTACGAGAAATGAGTTTTATCCCACCTGTTTTCTTTCACTCTGTATGTCGTGCAGACTCCATCTGCCATGTTGTCTCATGTGAATCACTGACTGCTGTGATTCAATACACTTCTTCAGTTTATTCACTGTGCTTGTTGTCAGCCACATATCTGAACAGTCTGATGTAGTGAGGTATATCTTTAAATATCCATAGCTCTGTAACTTTTTTTTCAAAGACTAATTTGCAATTTATGCATAAACAGCAAAGGGGTAGTTTCTGTTCAGTATAGTTGAGGAAGAAAAATTCATCTCAAAATAGTTTTTAGAGTTGCTGGTATGTCTTCATTGGAGAGACAAAATGCCCATACTCTGGATGAAAAAGGTATGCTTTGAAGTAGTTCTACCGTTAATATATTTAATAATAGAGGCATTTAATGATACAAAAGAACCCATGAAGAAGAAATTAAAAAAAAAAAAATTCTCTTTGTATTTGCAGGATGTCTAATGCTAAATTGGATTTGCAGAAGAAAACTGAGGCCCTTGAGCAAGCGAAACAGCAAATTTCAAAGCAGGAGGAGGAAAAGGCCAGCCTCAAACAAAACCTTGAGAAATCAAATCAAGATACAAGTAAACAACTCAAGGAATTAGATTGTAAAATGCAAGCAGCAACATCAGAGCTGCAACAAGTGAAACTAGAGAAGGACACTCTATTAAAGGACCTTACAGCTACCAAAGACAAGCTCTCAAAAAGTTCTGAATCCTTCAAAAAAAGAAAGGAGGAATTAGAAAAAGAAATACAAAAAGGAAAAGCAGCTGTGGCAGAAATGGTTAGTAGTTTCTTTCATTAGACATTAAGTTTGGTGTATTTACAGTCTGATAAAATGACTTTGCTTTCTGTCTGAAAACAGTGTACGTACAATGACAATGCATGGCAATTAATTGACTTAAGGAAAAACAAATTGTGTGGGTTTTTTTTTTAAGTAGTTCATACATGTGTCCTACCTTAAGTTTTTGTCTGGATGTTTACAGTAGTAAACATCAGTTGTATCACACAGCAGTATCCCTTCTTCTTGCTGCATGCCTTTAATGTGGTGAAGAAACTGAATGGAGACAAGTGGTGAAACAATTTGATGGGAAATGTCCACCTTTTTAAAAATACACCAGCCTTATTATAACAACACAAAGTTATAAACCCTTTGCTAAAGTGCCACCATATTGAAGAAGACATTATTTTTCTGAGGCCATTTTGGTTTCCTTTCTGGAGTCTTTGTATATAGAGCCTTCCTGTGCACTTGTCTGGACACGCTGGAAGGCTGCTGTGTAGTGCAGGCAGAGTAGCACCGTCTGTTGTTTGGGGAGATGCCTAGCTTAAGGTGTTAGCAGAGTACTGGAACTATCTGAGTTCCAGAAAGGTCTCACAAGTGGCGGTATAACAACAAGTCCTTGACCACCAGAGCAACCTATTATGGTAAAGAAAGTAAACTCTCACTAGCCTTAAAATACACCTTTCTCTTCGCTCTTTTGCTTTGTGGGGAATATGAATGGGCACTATATGAATACATGTTTTTTAGATTTTCTTATACAGTTTTTCTGACACCCCTGCCTCAGACATGGTAGGGATGTCTTTCTCATTCCCTTCTCATCTTACATGTCGCCATTTCCCAGAACCCGTTCAGAGCTGCTTTTATTCTGATCTAAAAAAAATTCTGCTCCTAGTTAAAAATAACATTTTTTCCTTTACTCTTTCACCTTTTTAAGATAAGCCTTTTTGTTTGCTTTACTTAGTTACTGCTGTTTAAATATTTGTTTCTCCTAAAAACTTGAAGGATTTTTTCCCCAATTTAGACTTAAAGATAGGAGTCCAGTTCTGCTTCTAATTCTGCAGTCATTTGGAGGCTCGCCACTGTCTTAAGTGCATAGTATTTGGGCTTAAAATGTGGTTGTATTTGCATACAAGTCCTGCAAATGTACTTGCTCATGAGTTTTAGAACATCAGGAAATTTTGGATCCTGAGGAGAGCGATGAGCCTATTGCTTCCCACAAGAAGAAGGGCTGCCAACGGCAGCTTCAAACAGGGAGACTATTCCTAATCAGAAGAACTCTTTGGCGCGTGGCTGCGTTTGTTGGTACAGGTTATCAGCTGTGTTCAGCTTAGATTTACCACTGTTGAAGTTTTGAGAAGTTTTGAGCTGAAAATATGTCTGCAGCTGAGAAGGAAAGTTTTTTCACAGAAAAGGAAAGCATTATTTTTCAAGGCTTTGTAGATCCTGCAAAAATACCTGATATCCAGTCTTAGAAGCTCACAGGAATATTTTCTTATCTTATGTTTTTTAGGAAAAATCTTGCCAAGAAGTAAAACATCAGCTCCAGGTACAGACAGAGTCTGTAGCTAAAGAGAGGAATGAATTGAAAAACTCACTGGAAAAAAAGGAGGGGGTAAGCTGTCTGCTTAGTTTCAAAAATCTAGAAACCAATAATAATAAATGTTTAAAAGATTCGTTTTCAGTCTCACATGCTGGGACTGATGAGAAATAAAGGGGTTGCAGTTCTCAAATTGTAACCTACCTGGGGCACTGAAATAAGATGATACTAAAAATTTCCTAGATGTTAATATGAAGCTTTAAAATACAGGTCTTACTCCTACCTTTCTGTGCCCCACATACCTTAGCAGGGGATTTTAGCTCTTCAGGTTTTTTCATTAGTGAAACAGTTACTTGGTATTACCATGTCCTCATTTTTTTTCATACTTTCATACAGTAAGAGTTGTTATCTCGTATCCTTAGATCTGTTTTAGTCTCAGGCCTAATCAGTATGTTCTCTGTGTGGTTGACAGGACATTTTCAGGTATCCTTGAAGGATTTTGTTGCTTTTGCAAACTTGCGTAAGTCACTTGCCTGTGACTGCATAAGGACTAAATGTACTTCTTTTTTAAAGATGAGCATTCAGGCTGTAAAACCATGTAGTCCAGCTGGTAGCCTGAAGGCTAAATCCACTTTCATGGATTTCTTTACCCAAGCTGTCACCTGTTCCCTAAAGGAATCAGAAACAATATGATCAGTGGACACAGTTTGATGGACTGTGATGGACTCTTACTGCCTGAAAGAGGGTTTGTGGATGCGCAGCTGTGATGGTGATTGCTCTGTGGCTGCTGCTGCCCCTGACTTCTCTCTCGTTCGGCACAAGCGCTGTGGTGCTCTGTGGCAGGCACAGGAGGATGAGTTTGGTATCTGCTGCAGTTGGCAGCAAGGGAGCCCAGGCCACTGCTGGCTTGAGAGAAGTTGCCTGCTCTTAATTTTGAATGGTGAAAAAAAGACTGCAGTTGCTCTAAGGGTAGGAAATTGGGAATAACAGTTGATTTTAATGTCTTACGGTAGGTCTTAAAATCTACTTGCCAGTGTTCGACCACCTAGCTCTGAAGCAGAAGGTAGCAGCAGCGGCACCGTGGGATCATCTGGTTCTGTGTATAAGAAATAACAGTAGCATACTTTGAAACTGTTTCCTGCAAATAATCTGCAGGTCTTTGTAAAAACATACATAAGAGTGGGCATACTGGATCACAAGAAAGGTGTAGCTTGGTATCTGGTCTCTGGCAGAGGAAAGCAGCAGATGCCTGGAGAAAAGTAGAGCAGGGCAAGCCTTTCAGATTCCTACAGTCAGGGGATTCTCCCTGGCTTCTAGCAGTCTTTTGGGAGCTGATTTCCCGAAGCTGTATCTTCAGCTTTAACAGCTTTAACCAGTTTTTCATCTGTGAAATTGTCTGTTTGCTATTTTGGACTACATAATTTGTCATCCACACAGTTCAATAGGTAGTTTCACATACTACAGCATGTACAATAGTGATTTAAATTAAAATTATATACAGTTATTTAATATTTTTGAATATAGATTTCTAAGCAGTTGTCGATAGAACTTGATTCAGCACGAGCACAAGTAGTGGAAATTCAGGGTCTTCTGAAGGAGAAAGAAAAAAGCGAGCAACATCTCCAGGGAAAGCTGGGAGAGTTAAAGGAATCTTTTGAGCAGAAGAAAAAACACAGTGAGACACTGCAAGCTGAATTAAAAACTACCCTTTTAGAAAAGGTAAGACTGGCCTTTCTTACTCCTTTGAGAAAATTAATCTAAATTTCTCTGATAAGTGCTGCAGCTTTTATGTCAGTATCTTTGTGATAAACAGCTGTTTGCTGTTGTCTTGTTGGAAATGATAAGGTCAGGATGAGGAAACAAGGTCTTCAGATGCTGTTGGAGGTAGAAGCAACAACATCAACAACAACAATAATAAAGTAAAAAGAGCCGGTGCTGAAATATGAATTTTGTAAGACCTGAGTTTCAATAAAGTGATAAAAATGGCTAGATTGAATGTGTTTATTTTGCTTCAGGAGCACGCTGTGAGGCAAGAGCTGCCATTTTCTTGTAAAGCAGTAGAATTTTGCGAGAGTAGTTTAGAAAAACTCTGCAGTGTTTTGGAACGTCCATGGCAGTTTTAAACCAAGTCTTCTCTTATACCAAAAGAATTTATCTGAGTGACAGTATGAAACCCATAAACCATAATGGAAAGAGTTCAAATGTCTTACAACATTAGGGAATGTTGTGTTGTGTGCCATACACTGTTAAATGTTGCTCCAGCTGGGGCTGCCCTATGCTACACGATCATATTTGTGCTTTAGTCAGTTGGTGGAAACTTTAGGACTTGGAAACATTATTTAGATTTTTTAATGTTTGGTCTTAATGTGTTTCACTTAGTCTTTTGACATGAATTAAATTTTGTTGTTACATTAGTTACAAAATATTACTCTAAAATCACAAACATCAGATTACTGAACTGCTATTTCATAAGTGGAAAAAAAAAATCTCGTCTTGCAGTAGAAATGCGGTTTATTGAAATGATTAAGCTTACTTTACTGTCTGTAACTTTAATTGAAACTTCTTATGCTTATGTTTCAGGCAAAACTGGAGAATAAACTGCAACAGCAGTCTATTTTGTCAGCCCAGGAGCTTAAAACAGAGAAAGTCAAGTTAGCAGACTTACAGAAGACCCATGAAAAACATAAGGAAAACATGGAGAAGCTGCAGCTGGACCTTTATGGGAAAGAGTCTGAGCTGCTGGCTACCAGGCAAGACCTTAAGGTACTTACAGTCATTTTGATGTCGTACGTGACTTTACAAGATCTGTTTATATCCGTTTTGAAGACCAAGAAACAGTGCAAGAACTGTATAGGCAGAAAAAAGCTCTTCTGCTATATATAGAATTTAGTGCTGTTCAATCCCTTCCCCTGGGACAAAGGACATCCTGAAACTAATTTAAAGCCAAGGGTATTTGCCAGTTTACCTGAAATACCCTTGCATTTATGCAGCAGCAAAGTGAAAGATGATTTATTTTTGTATTCTTTTAAGAGTTAATTTTTTGTGTTTCTTTTTCTTGTTATATATTGTAGCTTTTAACTAATATAAACAGCATAGCTAATTACGGCAAAGGCTCTGCCAGCATGTGAGTAACCGTTATCTTCTGGATGATTTAACTAGAATTTTAGTTGTCAGTCTTTTCCCATGTCCTTACCCCTTCTGCTTCTTCTTGGCTGATTGTAGATGTTCAGAGATGTCAAACTAATAGAAACAGTAGGATTAGGGACCTGCCTGGAATACAAGTGTGCAAACTTAGTCCTTGAAGTTTTTGCTATTTCTAAGCTGAATTTATCTGATTTGTTATAGGGGCGTAGTGCCTTCAAAGAGGTATTGCTGGGAGTTGAGTCAGTCGGCAAAGGTGGTTTTTGTCCTTTTTTTTCTGCCCCCCTCCTTTATGTCAGTGCTAAACGGATGCTCCGGTTAGTCCCAGGACATACTGTGCTGCAGAGACTGGCTGTCTACTGGCAAGATGTGTAGCTTTGGCACTTTTTGCGTCAGATGAATGCCACTGCAGCTTTGTCTGTCTGACACTTGTTTTAGGCTCTTCTGAAGTTTAAGCAGAGAAATAGGCACTTTGGGAGGAAAGATCATCTGATCTGTTTTAGATGTCAGCTTCTGTTTGCTTTGTTACGTATAAAGAGAGCCTTTGGTGACTGCTTAGATTTCATTGCTCCCTTTCACCTGTCCCAGTGGAGGCCTTTCAGTCCCACCACTGAAATCGTTAAAGGTCTTGTGGCTGTTTCAGATAGGCCCATGTGAGCTGTGGAGCCCTAGCCAAACTCCAGGTTCGAGGTTGTTTTAAGAAAAAAGAGAAATAGCTCCTTTACATATAGGCCACTGGAGTTTTATTAATCTTACTCCTCCTCTGTAGCCTTAGATTACTTGCCACATTTCCCTGCAGGTTACAGAAGCTTTACTTTCAGTGCAGCTTGGTTGAATCGCTATGTTAAATTGTGAAGAACTTCAGAATGATTAACAAGCAACAGTGGTTTAAACATACTCTTTCTTACAGTTAGTTACTATGGCACACGTACCTCTGTGAGTTAATTTCCTGCAATGCATTTAGATCAACATTTGGTAATGCAATGACCTGTAAAAGCGTTGGATGTGCTCAGTAACTGGGTTTTTTGGTATAGTTTTCATTTAAGTATTGCTTGTTGCAAAAATAGCTCTGAATAAGTATTATTAAACCAGCTTGATAACCTCTAGTTCTGGCAAGTATAAAATAGGACAGTAGGCGTCCCACATGCTTTTAAATCTGAATGGGGATGGTAGCAAGACAGAGAGAGAACATCCATGCAAAAACGTAAAATAAGGTGATGGCAACAGGAAAATAAGACTTTCAAGATGAGCAGTCAGGTAACTTTTGATTTATTATGTAAGTCTCCGTGGAGCCTAGAAAGCCTGAGGAAGACTGGGGTCCTAAGTACTGAAGTGATCCACCAACTTGGAGTCTGTTCGCCTGATTTTAAAAAAAAAATTTAAAAACATAAATTAATTAGGATTAGTGAGATCTGCTTGCCACCACTTTTTTCTGTAAAATGTAGAAGAGGGAGAAGGTGGGGAATTGATCTTTAATCATGGGTGTGCTGCCTCATTGCAATGTTAACCTAAAGAAGCAGTGATAACTTGTCTTAGAAGACCACAAAGGAAAAAGCACATTCAGAAAGCCTCAGCGTGATAATGTTAGTCTTGAGAGCTGAATATTGAAATGCCACTCAAGTCAGAAGAACTTTATGATAGAGTTTCACAGTCCACTTCAAAGTCAGTTGTCTGGATTATGTTTTGCCTTGGGCGAGTTACTTAATAAAAGTAGATAATTTGAGCCAGAGCTATGGATTTTGATTACAGTTTGTAACCGAAGTTGATGGGTGGGCTGAGGTTCAGATTGGTCTTAATCTTGTTAGTAGGCAGTAGTAGAAATTTTTAAAACTTGTATGTAAGGTGAGCTTGGGTGTCTTTCAGTGCAGGATTTTGAGATACGACCTCCCTGCACAGCTGTGTTCGATTCAGCGCGGTTTGAAGCCCAGCGTTGTCCAGGACAGGCACGGCCAGGCCGTATTGTGAGACCCTAGCAACGCTAGGTTTTCTTTAGCTAAAAATACTACAGGGGAAAACTTAAGTATTCTCATGTGGTGTAGCACCATGCTAGTGGTGATGCCAAGGTTTCGGGTGTGGGGATAGATCATAAAAGGCCGTGGAGCGTATGGGTGAGGTGAGCAGGGTGGTAGGTCTGGTTCCTGGGAGGGGATGGCAGGAGTTGGGCCGTACTCAGAGCACCATCTGCTGGCATCTGTTCGGAATGTCACCGCCGGGATCCCTGGCTCATAGAATCGTTTACGTTGGAAGAGACCTTTAAGATCATCGAGTCATCTCCGTCTGGGAGACAGAGGTGTGACTGAACAGCGAGCCAATGTTTCGGTGAAGTTTTGCAGTTGGAGATACAGCATTGCATGAGAGAGAGCCGCAGAGCTGCTCTCTGGAGTGCCATCAGCACGGCCGAATCCTAGTTTCTGGTGCAGTAACAGAAGATCCTACCTATGTCACTAGCCCGACCGAAACTTTGAAGCTGTAAGTCTTGCAGAGGAAAAGTGAGAAGTGTTGCAACAAAATCGGAAGTGAGAACGTAGTTACAATTTCATGGATACTATTTGCTGCAAATTTACTCTGGTTTAAAAATGCACCACCTGTAACAGTGACTACACTCGGACATTTTTGTCTCTGTGACTGGAAAAAGAAATGGGTAGGATTTGAGTGCTTGTAAAAGCTATAGTTTTTGATTAAAAAAAGAATATAGATGATAAAAAAAGAATACCACTAAATATTTTTTGCGTATATATATACACACACATTTATACAAGTATATATGTCTGTATATATAATATATAAATATTTTTTGTATACACACACAAAATATTTAATGTTTTTTTTGTGGAAAAGGTGTTTTTTATATAGAAGAGTTAATAAAAATGCAGAACTGTTATTTTTGTATTGATTTTGAGTTAGTGAAAACATACTTTGTGTGAATCCTCCTCTCCTGAGTTCTGCCAAGTATCCTTCAGTCTTGGCATTTGTGCTTTTTCTAGTCAGTCCTGGTTTCCTCTGTGTTCTCGAAAGAATGTTTCTTTGCCTCCAATACTGGCATCGCTGTTGGTGTGTCTTCAGTGGACATTCTAGGACAATATTCATGCTGCCAAACCTCAAGTCTGTAAGTCAGGAGCCTAAGTCGCCTACAGTCAGTCTAACACTTCTTCTTAGGAAGTGAAGAGAGATCAGGTTAATTTTCACGTCTCTCCTTGTGGACTGGGATCAGGGAGCACACAGACTAAAATGCTCATTTGTGCACCTCACTTAGGTGGGATGAATCCAGGTCCTACTACCCAGCTACGACCGGTTCTGCTGTTGGCACTATTATTTGCACTGCAATGGCCCAAGTTGTAGTGAATCAGACTGTGCTATCTTCTTATCTTTTTAAAAATTTATTTAAACTCTGTATCAGTCATCCTAGCATCTGTTTTTATATAAAAAAACAAGTACAGATTGACGTCTTTTTGTTCTGTACATTTTCCTTGCATTCGGTTTTGCCTGTCATCCTAAAGAGCAATCTCATGACTGAGGGTATCTTGTTGGGAGAACACCTGTCATATTCTGGGAGCAATGGCAAAACTGAATGGTAATTAAATAAGGTAAATGGCGTCAGATGTTTTGAGAGGTGATTTTTATGTTAGAGATGTGAGCTCCTCAGCAGTCCAAAAGAGTCAGGCTGAATTACGGTCTCGGTGGAGTCTGGGCCAGGAGCAAGGATAATAACTGGAATGTTTAACCATGTGCCATAAGATTTCTGCTCGTTTCCAAAGGATGCTGTGAGGGGCTTTTGAGCAAAGCAGAAAGAAAGGCATAAATAGATAGAAGGTTGATTTACTGTTAAAATGGTATTAAATGGTTTCCCAGTTAAGGTAGGTAGCATCATTATTAATCACAGCACAATTAAGAGGCACTTGTATATGTAAGCTGTAGTATGCTAAATTGTATGCAAAATTCCAAGTCTCTTATATTACAAGCTACTGAATTATAGAATTTTTTTGCATAATACAGTGCAGAGTAGGCTGAATACTGGCTCCCCTTATAAGAACGTTTACATTGTCTTAGCCTAGGTATAGACACAATGAGATAACCTGTCCATCGTGGACACTTTAGGGCGGGGTTGAGAGAGGAGTATCCCCTATGTGAGGCTTTTAATTTGGGTGTCACTATCCGCTTCATTGAATTTCATCATCCTGTGCTAGCAAATTGGATGTAACTACGTTTCTTCTACTGGAAACAAATTTGAATAAAAGCTGTGGTTTCTTTATGTTTCTTTCTAAAACTGCAGTGACTATTAGGTTTTCTTGTGAAGATGTTATATGATGATGTTAAACTTCCCATCCTTTCTCGTTGTTAGGAAAATATCGTACTCCACTGCCCGCAGTGGAGCAGAGAGGGGTAATTTGGTTTCTGAAAGACCTACCCTGCTGAAAGCTTGAAATTGCAAAAGCCCCTCCTATTTTGCTTAAAAAAAATTTCTGAGTTAACACCTTGCAAAAAGTTAAGTAGTAAACTCTAATAGCTCAGAAAATAAATAAAATAATGTGTCTGCAAATTAAATTTAAAAGCCAGTGTGAGCTTTTTAAGAGCCACTGGGGTTGCTGAAAATGCTATTGAATCAGCAGTGTTCCATCATTGGTGTTTCCAACTAAGCTTGACTCTACAGGCAAAATACTTCAGACATTACAAGGGAGGGTTAGGAGGCGTCAGAAATCAATTTGTTTTTAAATCAACATGGGAGTGGCTAAAGCATATGCATAATTATGTGAAGTCAAAGTTGTGCTTATTGTTCCTTTTAAAATCACTAACCTTGAACAAGAGGTTTGATTAGGATTTAAGTGAGAGCTTCAAAAAGAATTTAGTTTATCTATCTTGAAAGAATCTAAATACTTACTGGTGCACAGAAGGTAATAAGCTTATTACTAATAATAAATCTCCTCACCTTACATTCTGTATCTTAGCATCAAAATTTTCCATAAAATACCAATATTTTAGAGGAGTGGAGGATGAGTTTGGTATTTTTCTTTCTCATTGGTTCTGTGTGAAGGAACATGCTTCTGAGTGGAGCTTGTCCTTGCCTAAGCTGAAGGCTTTAAAAAAAACCCCCTCCAGAATACTAACTCAAGAAGAACCCCAAAGTTTGCCTTTACTGTGAACAAATAGAATGAGCCTTGGGTGCAAGTTTTAGGTTGTTTCTTGGGTTTTTGCAACCTGTTGTAGGAAGATAAATCCCAAGTTCTTTTTCTAGGTAAGGGGGAGAGTTGGAGGCAAATTAAAATATATTCTGTGGTAGATTTTGAATGGAAGTTTAAATTTTGTATTTAAAATGTGGATGCAGCTGAGACTGTGAGACATTTTGTCCTGATATTAGCATTTTTAGGTTGTATATTTCACTTTAGGATTTTCAAAAATTTTACAATTGTCCTAGCACTAGCTTCCTTAAGTCATTGGTAAAAAATAGCATTTGAATGACTTTGGAAATCTTCACAGTATAGCTTCACTGCCTCTTAAGTAACAGCTGTCTAGAGTTATAGAGCAATTGATTTGCCCAGAGAATAAAATACACTTGTGTGAGCAAGTTCAAGTACATTGTCTTTTCCTCGGTCACCTGTCATTCTCTGCCCTTTTGTATGTTTTTACCTTTTCTCTGTGGAAGGATGCAGGCTGGAATATGTACAGTAAGGTATTGCTGCTGGAAATGGTACTGGGGTAGTTTCCTTTTACTTAGGTAACCTTGTAACGTAGAAGTTTCTGTAACTGTGCTTTGTCAACATTTGAAGCTAAATGTTGCACGCTAGGTAACAATTTTTCCATGTGGAAAATGTTGAAGTGACTGCTGAGTATCTGAAACTCTTACGCTGACAGATAATTTGCAGAACTCTCTTTGTATTTAGTCCACAGAAGAAAAACTTGCTCTAGCTCAAGAAGAACTAGTTTCCAGCAGAAACAGAATTGCTAGCAATAATCAGCAGATTCAGGAACTGAAGAAAGCAAAGTCTACACTGGAGCAGGATGCATCAAAGAAGGAGCAGCAGCTGGGCGAGAAGACCAAAATGTTACAGGATCTTCAGAATGACAGGGTAAATGCCTCTGTCTTTTGAAGTCTTCACACAGACACATCCACCCCACGCAGGCACCCTTTATTAGTTTCTGTTCCATCTCTAAACAAGGGATATTTTGAGGGCCTAGCACTGTTGTAGTGCCTAGCAATGGCAGTTTTACTGAACCTCTGGTGCAATGACTTTTAACAGACAGTTGAAGTGAATTTGTTTCGAAATAGGCTGTTAATTTGTCCTAAGTGGCTAGATAGGTGGGAAAACATTGTTAGTTTTAAATCTAAAACTGCAACCATGCTGCTAATTGTTTGCACTACACGCTGTGGATAGAGATATGTGGCAGTTGTTTCCCCTTAATTACAAAGCCTCCAAGTAGGTTTTGGGCCCTGGATGTTTTTTGATTGGTTGTTTTGTTTTGTTTTTTATTTTGTGAACTTGGAAGATGTAACTTTTCTAGCACTTTTTATTTCTTTTCAAGATTTTGAAAGAAAAAGACTTGGCTAATGAAAAATGTAAAACAACAGAGCTCCAGGAAATAAGGAGTAGACTTGAAAAAGAAAGTGCCAAGCTGGGTGAAGAGCTTAGAGCCTGCAAGCAAGAATTTGAGAAGGTATATTGAGACAAACTGAGTCTTCATGTGGTTGGTTATCTGATAAGAAATATGTGCCTACTCAGTAGATGTTATCTGGAATGGCTTTGCAAAGATGATTGCTGTAAATATCAGTATTACAGGTAAGGGAACCAAAGCACAGATTTTGTTGAGGTTCCTGAGCAATGCTGACTTGATTAGTGATAATCCTGGAGCACTGGTGCCCAGTGTTCTTGGCCAGGTGGACCATATAACTTGTCTTAGCTTCAGGATGGGTTGTATGTCCTGGCTTTTCTTCTGTTCCCCTGTAGATTCACTGTGCATACCCTTGCTTGACGATTCTGAAGTGCAAAAAAGATGTCCAAAAGTGTAATGAATGTGAGGTTTCCCAGATATTCTAGGCACATCTGGTACTTCTCAAGGATGCGTGGTAGAGCTGAAACTCCCTTGATGTGCTGTGGTTTCTTAAAATGTCTTAAAAAGTCACAGTTGGGGCAGAAACAATGTTAGGAACCTCATAAAAGACTAACTCTCTTCCAAAATCGTAACAAATGAGCTCTCTAAAGGGTAAAAGTTTGGAGGCTTTAATTAAATAATTTTTAGTCTTCAGTAAACCAAACTATTTCTTGCCACATTCTACATATTTCATTTTTTAGTCTCTGTAGAAACAAACGCTGCTAAAAGGCTGTAGTTTGTGTTTTCCATA
Organism: Phoenicopterus ruber ruber; assembly: GCA_009819775.1. Classification (NCBI taxonomy): domain Eukaryota; kingdom Metazoa; phylum Chordata; class Aves; order Phoenicopteriformes; family Phoenicopteridae; genus Phoenicopterus; species Phoenicopterus ruber. The sequence continues at coordinate 51,182,536 of CM020215.1, read as the reverse complement.
TTATACTATTAGTAGTTATATTTGCATCTGTTAAGCACACAGGATTTAAGTTGCTGCACAAGTATAAATGACGGTACAGTCCCTATACGCTAATAAAAAGAAAGTAACGTGATATCTTATGAATTTCAGATGTTCTTTTGTTCTCCAGTGTTTAGAAAATGGTCTCTTATTTTTAGATAGAAGTCTGTACTTTGTTTCTGTCAGGCAATCTATGCCCAGGACTTACTTGGATTTTGGGGAAAGGTTATTATAATTTTCATCGTTCCTGAAATCTCTCTTCTAAAGGAAAAAATTTATAAAGATGTATCTAAAATGTATGCACACCAATGGCAGCTTAATATTCATCGCTTGATCTCCCTACAAGCAATCAGACTAAACCAGAAATTGTCTCCTAAAGGCTTATACTCTGTTTCGCATCTCCTGCCGAGGAATGGATGCATCTATAGGGCATCCCCCTGGCCTCAGGATATGTTCTCTCACTTTCTTTGGTTTGGTTTGAATTTGTGACATGAATTTTCATTTATGGAAAACTGGCAACCCCTATTAGTCTGTTAGTACCTGCATGCCTGGCTGTGTAATTTTAAGGAAGATGATTCCTATAAATGTAACTGTTCTACTTCAGGATTTTTTATGTTCTATTACAGAAGAACAAGTAAAATTAATATTTAAAACCAAATGTATCATCCTACTTGCTTAAAACACAGTGTAATTATTTATACATTTAAGACTAATAGAAACTATCTTTCTTCCATCAGTGTTTGATTTTTACATTGTCATCACAATGCTTTTAACCTCGTTATTGCAACCAGAGAACAATGTGAAGTAAATTTTAGAACCAACTCTAGAAAATGACAATGGACGTATCTTTTCAAAGAACTGTAGAAAATAATCCAACAGAGCTTCCACTACTTTAATAGAAACATACATTAAGTTTAGTTTAAAAATTGAATATTGTTCATAATACAAGTTTAAAATCTTTGATCATGAAAATTACTGATACTTTGTGCTATAAAATCGTCCTTTCTTCCAGTGGTAAAACTAAAAATTATTACTGTCTGCTTCTTTGAAAGAATTACAGTAGTTTTGAATTGAAATCATTTATACTTTCAATGTTGCTACTTTAACTTTGAGCTCTGTATCCTAACAGGAGGTGGCAAATCTCAAGGATGCAAAACAGCTATTGATTCAACAGAAATTAGAGCTGCAGGGCAAAATAGATAATATGAATTCAACTCTGGAACAGGAGAAAAAAAACCATCAAGCTGTCAAAGATCAGCTGAAAAAGAGGGAAGAGGAGCTGAAGAATGAATGTGCTGAAATTGAAGCTAAACTGGTTAGTATGTTGGAGAGTGGAAGACCCTCTTTTTGTGAACGTGCCTTTGGATCCTTTCAGGGACAGAAAGGAAGCAAAGAGTTGACTTTAGTTTCACATTACATTAATTTTTAAATGACAAGGTCAGAAATCTTTGAGGCATTTACTGATGTAGGAAAAGTCAGTGGGATGGCAGCCTTGTCTCATAGAGTTTGTTGATTAAAAGTAGTCATTCTAGTACAGTAAGATTCTTTGCCTCAATTAAATGTAGGGAATAGGGAAAGAATACTTGGAAGGTTGTTTTTCATTGTTCCATTGTTTTCTTAGCACACAGAGAAAAAAGAGAAAGAAGAAGAAAACCGGAAACATGAGGAAAAGGAGACCAAGCTCACCATGCAGGTCACAGCTCTGAATGAAAACCTGGCTACCATGAAGAAAGAGTGGCAAAGCAGTCAGAGGCGAGTGAGCGAGCTGGAGAAACAGACGGACGATTTGCGTGGGGACATTGCGGTCTTGGAAGCAACAGTGCAGAATAATCAGGATGAGAGAAGAGCGTTGCTGGAGAGGTAGGCTGTGGTCATGACGATGTGGAAGCGTAGTTTGGGAAACGGATGGCCTCACACTGAAAACTTGTTTCAGTTGATTCAGGATTCTCTATGCATGCTTTATTTAAATCCATGTTTGTTCCTAGTGCCTGGACTGTGGTTGCAGTTTCCAGAGTGCAACCTTCTGTCGTCCCTGCCAAAGCACAGCAAGGGGTGTTGGGAACAAACGGTGCTCTTCATGGGCTTTGACAGGGTGACCATTTTGTGGAAAATCAGGCAGGCTTATTAGGACCTTACTTATCATCAAAGCCACAGCTCTGTGCTTGCACTTGAAGATTTATGCCCATCCGTAAGAGCCTTCTGAATCCATTGGGCTCCTCTGAACTTTGAGGCGTGTAGGTTGTGGTTTCTCATCTCATCTGTTGTGTGAACCTTGCAAGACCTGGCAGAGAGGGCTTCTCTTACCTGAGTTGACTATCCTTCTCTCTCACTCTGAGGCTCCCCTGCCTTGACTCAATCAGAATAGATGCACTAGTCATCCAGAAGCCTGGAAGAGACTCCTTAGTGCCTCCAGTAACACAGAATTTGCTTAGGGACTTCTAGGTATGCCCACTGCTCAATGTTAGGAGATTGAACGTGTAATTGTATTAGATAGGCTAAGGTTCACACAAGAAACATTTTCTTCCTCCTGAAAACCTACAATCTTCTCCAGTTCTGCTATTGTCTCTACAATATCTTTAAATCTTAGGTAAGCAGAGCACCTTTCCTTCAGGCAGCAGGAGGCATGCCAGGCAGTGGGAGTTACCTCAAAGCAGCTATTACAAGGGTAGAAGAGACACCTGTGAGACAGGAAACAGTCTTCATCCTAATTTTCTGACATGTTTGGTGAAAGCAGAGTGGAAAACTTCTTTCCAGGCTATCAAGCTTGCTGATTTGGATTTTGAGAAGTAGACCTTGGGAAAGGATAGGATCAATTCAAGTGAGATCCTCTTTCTTTGGCAATCCCTTGCCCTACTGTGCTGAACTCATCCAGTAGCCTTTACGGCTTGGCAGAAAAACACACTTTGAAATTTGGCTTTCAACAGTTAACTGAATTTCAGCTGATGAGAGGTGGCCTTGTTAAAAGAAAAAGGTTTATTTTCTGCTCCATTGTCTGACCTGATCTGCTGCAGCTGATCTGCAAGTGTCCTGTTGCACGGGGGTGATTATCAGTGCTTGCTGTTGATGGACTGCATTCAGTACTGTCACTGATTTTGGGAGTAACTCCAGGTATTAATAAGCTGCAGATATTTGGGAGCAACGCCAGATATTCTTAAACTGATTGTTACCAAAGGACATTTTTCCAGTCAAGGCATCCAAGAACTTTTCACTGCAAGGATATTTTTGACTGGATTTTATGAGGGTGACTTCTCAGTCATGACAACCTGCCCAAAGGAGGCAGCGTACGTTGCCTCATATACTTCGAGCTGACTATTTACTGTTTTTCCTCAGGTGTATAAAAAGTGAGGGAGAAATTGAAAAGCTTCAAGCCAAACTTGTAGAAATGAAGAAAAAGCTGGACAACACTACTGCTGCAATGCAGGAACTTGGCCGAGAAAACCAGTCATTACAGGTACAATTTGATTTGAAGCAATTAAACCTCTTGATTCTCTGTGTGGAAACTTATGAAAATTTCAAGTTTGGGTCAGATTGGTGGTGGATTACCTTTCTGGAGTGATTAAGATGTTATGCTTGTGGTGTATGAGGGCCATATTGCTGTCTGTAGGTTCTTCAATCTGCTCATAGTTTTGAAACTTGGAATATTTTCTTTCTGAACAAATGTAAGCACTCAGTATCATGGCAGAATTGGTGCTTTTATACTGCACTGGGTAGTGTGTGCAGTGAGAATAGAGGAAATTAGTAGCAATTAGACATGCATTTTAAAAAAACTGCTTTATTTATATTTTCTATACAGATCAAACACACCCAAGCTCTCAACAGGAAGTGGGCAGAAGACAATGAGGTACAGAATTGTATGGCCTGTGGAAAAGGCTTTTCGGTGACAGTGAGAAAGGTAGGTGTGTTTTACTGTGTGTCTGTGGGGATTTCCTATTGTTTTCGAACTCTTAGATGGGATACAAACTTCAGAAAATGGCCTTAATAGTGCTGTGATACTCAGAACATCTCAGAATACGGTTATTGCATGCAATGCCTTAAATATTAAAAATAAAGTTTGTGGAACTTACTTTATTCATGATTCTTTTGCCATTTTAACAGCATCAGTTTATAAACTGTTAAAATAGTTCAATCTCCTAAGGAAGCAAGCAGAATTACACTATTGTAAGGGTATTTACAGTAAACTTATTTATAAGCAGTCTGAACTGGATTTACAGGTATAAAAGGAATGTAAATTTGTTGAAATTAGATATATGTGAAAATGAGGCAGCAGCACGATCTGGTGCTTTGCGACTATTACTTTCTAAACACTGACTAGACATGGAACAGAAGAAACAACGGGATGTGTTTTAGGTCTGTAGTCAGACCTTCTTTGTAAAAACAGCTGTGGTCAGCTAAGGTGTTAGCATCCCTCAGTTGGCAGGGTCTGCCCTTCATCCAGGGATTACTCCAACAAGTGACTTGGCAATGAAGTAGACGAGGGATATTCATGAGGTTGATTTTGCAGTGCTTCCTGCCTTGGTTTTAGGTGGCTCTCCCTGTCCTGCATTATTCGTAGTGATGTCCTTTGGGTAGCCTTTGAACAAAGGCTGCTGGATCCTTTGATTCAAGGGTACTTCTCATGTGAAAGCAGGTAGTTACATGTAAGAAGGACATGTTTTATGTGACCAAAACAAATTCAAGAGGAGAAATTCAAGAGGAGGATGAACTTCAACCAGTTCACTTCCAAAACTGGTATAGTCTCCTGAGTCAGTGAAGCGCTTCTGAATATTTTACTCCTATACCTTTTAGAAGGGATTTACTCCTATGCCCTTCTGTGTGCTGTGTAACTACTATTTAAAAATTCAATCTAACTTCTGAAACATAAGAGTTGACTTGACGTGATAGTGATCCCTACTAGCGATTGATTCCCTGTCACTGATGTTCAGCGCGTCTATTTCTTCTCTTTCACAGCACCACTGTAGACAGTGTGGAAATATCTTTTGTGCCGAGTGCTCAGCAAAGAATGCCTTAACTCCTTCTTCTAAGAAGCCTGTCCGGGTCTGTAATACTTGCTTTAATGACTTGCAAGGATAACTGGCTATCGTGAGTGACAAAGAAATGTTACACTAAAATCTATAATTTCTGTTGATGCACTTCGTTCAGCACTCAGACTACTATTCAGTTTGGACAATGATTGTAACACTTGGCAAAAATTAGTATATTTTAAAATGTTTATTGATACCAAGTAAAACTATTGTATTTTTTGTGAGACATGGGCTCAGATCATCCATAGCTTATTGCCATTTATCCTGGAAAGAGCTTCTATGTCTAGATTAGAAATACCCAGTTATTTGTAAATAAAGTTTAAACAGAGGAGTAACAATGTATTTTTTTATCTTTTATTTTTTTGTTCAAGAGAAACAGCGTTTATGTGATATTGCAGTTTAGTCTTGTTTCCTTCAAAGAAAAAGGAAGATGCAAAAACTTGTGAGGATTTTATGTATCAAATGTTGCTGTAAAAGCATAATTAATTGTTGCATTTGATTGCATATCTGATGTTCTTTATAACCTCTTGTAATTTTGTTTTCTTTCTATCTCTCTGGTTCTTGGACTTTTCTCTCTAAAGTTCGAACTCCACATTGAGGGTAAAATGGCTGGACTTGACTCCAACTCAGTTTTATTTGCCCACTTAGAACTTGTTGTAGTGTCAGCACCTGAGTCCTTATCCAACTACAGCGCTTGGATACTGGAATATCTTCACACATACTGTATTGCATAGTTTGTGTGTGTGTGTCTGAGAGAGAGTATGTGTGAACAAATGGTAAGACAAAGTTTCGCTGGCAGTGTAGGAATATTACATGATACATTACAATATTCTATCCTGTGTTGATTGATTTCACTTTTACATATTTGATGGATGGATTTTAATGTTCCAGAAACCCTTATATGCAGGTTTTAAAGCAAACAATACTGATAGTAGCCTGTAGCACGTCTGTCCCCCTGGAAGCCCTGAGAGATCCTTGTGGTTCTAAGGGACGTCCAGACCTTCCACACTAGGTATCCTACTAAGAAAAAGTCCTTTTTAAGACTGCTGCAGTCTATCTGACCTTTTCTTCTATCCCTTCCCTCAGCTTTTGGTGGAAGAAGCTGAACTCCTGCTACACCTAACAAACCTCAGTTTTCCATTGCTCCATCTGACCCCCCTTACTGGGGGGTCTTAAATGTCATGTTAGTTATGTGAGTTAGTCTGCTCAGAACGGTGGTATGAATCTCCTGCTGCTGGCTTAGTTATAAGCCAAACAACTCTAAATAAGAGGCCAATATATATCTGTCTTTAGATATTTGTTCATATTTTCTTTTCTGTACTTGCAACAGAGGTTTCTTGTAGAGTTCATGTAGGCTCCAAACTTTTTTTTTTTGTTGTGATTTTATTTACACCTGTTCTTTCTTGCCTGCTTGTCGCTAACTTTTCTTCCGTTTGTATCTGGTATTTCAAAACCATTAAGGTTATTTCTTCCGAGCTGGGGTTATGCCTTCTGATATTTAGGGATGCTTTGTTTTAAATACCCTAATAAATTCCCCGCAACCCAAGCCTTTCTGTGTCTCACAAAATTGTGCCAGCTGTTCAGAGAAAAGGACTGTGTCCTGAATTCCTCTACTTCTTGCCTGAGGTAAGGAATCAAATTCTGTCACAATGTTGGAAGCTTAGCTATCGTTAGGCAGGTTCGTTTGCTTTGATCTATTGACAGCCCTATATGCAAATGAAGAAGAGTCTCTTTTATGAAAAATGTCTAGTCCTGACTAACTCTCAAGTGAAAAGACTTCTTAATCCCTCTTACCCAGAAGTAGTGACCTATATGTTTCATGTCCCTTCTTAGCTTACCTGTCTAGTTCTACATTTGCAGCCTTAAGGAGTCTTCCTCAAGGAGTTTTCTTAAAACTAAATTCTTATTTCCCAAATCCAGCTGAATTATGTAACTGGTTCTCCTCACTGTAGAAGGGCTTGGGATACAAGCACGGTTTATGTGAAATACTGACCCACTTCTCTGGTTTGAACTTGAGAGTTGCTTGCTCAAAAGAAACAATTGCTGCAATGATTCCGTATGAACAGAGCCTGTGGGCTCCCTGTTTCTCCTCGTCAGTGGAACTGTTTGGCATAAGAATCTTTTGAATAGAAAATATGAACAGAATCTCTGCCTCTGCGAATTTTTTTTTCTACTTATTTATTGAGAGAATCTGAAGAGTTTGTTTTCGAGTCAGTCTTTGTCTGACACGTGACTTGAAGTGTGGGAAAGGTAAAGATGTGGCAGTTGTGCTCCAGCCTAGATGCGCTCTGCCCTGTTGTGTAACACACGGAGCCCCGTGCTGCTCTTGGGGTGAAGGACGACCACGTGGGAGCCGAAGGGATTTTGAGAGGGAAAAGAGAAGCTTCCCGCAACTGCAAAGGACAAAACACATGAAGCAGAGGAAGATGGAAATCTCTCAGGGGGAACTAGGAGAATGGTTAAAAGATTCACTTATGTTCAGGCATTTTACTTTTGAATAGGAAGGTGTGAAAGCTGAGGAGAAAGTTCTGCAGTAAAGAGGAAGTGGTAGAAGCTCTAGTAGGGTGGTTCTTAATTCAGCCTTTTGGGATGCCTTTGTGTAAAGACAAGCAGAGTCACCTCACTCAGCTGGATGCTGAAGCAGTGCGGTTGGTTGACCACAGATCAGACCGTGGTCTGGAGCTCCTCAGCTTCAGGGGCAAAACCAGCTTGATTTCTGAAGGTTGCTTTTTGCTGATCAGTTTACATGACCAAAACTTTTCGAGGGGATGGAAGTGCTTTTCAAATACACATTTGTAGAAAGAGGGACTGTTAAAATCTGGAGGAACAGTGATGAGGTAGAAGCTTTCATGCTTGAGCTTTGAGTCTGCAACAGTAGGTCAGGATTTCTACAGCTTTTCACTGGAGCAAATTTATGACTCCATTGCTAAATCTTACGCTCCTTCTTTTGTGCTTATGATTCTTAGTGCTGGTCTGTATTTGTTGACAAGTTGATGGTATAATAGACCCTATAATGCTCTCGGCCTCACTGCCAGGTTGGAAGTTGTTTTCACGCTCAGTAAAATAACCTATGAGATACATAATAAGGGAAACTGGAAGGTGAAAAGCTTTGTATTTGTAAATCTGCTTGCAGAGTCTGACTGTTTTGATGGGCATGTTGTCAGTAGGAATGTGGGGTTTTTGTTGCACTGCTTTAAAATATAAATAATAGGAAAACCTAGTAAAAAGCCTGGTAACTTTTACCACGCTGAGTTAAAGGATTCCAGACAAAATAGTTTAATGCACTGATTTTTCAGACTGCAAACGCAGGAACAGAGGGAAAAACTAATAAAATGGCAGAAGAGACTAGAGCCTTGGAACCGGAGGCCACACAGTGGTGTGTTTTTAACAGCCTCTAGCAAGAACCAGATTGTTCTGATTCACTGAGGAGAGGCCATTATAGAGCAAGAGGTGGAAATAATGGTAAAAGCAGCGCTCGTTGAACCAGTAGGTGTGTGGGATCCTCAAGCTGCCTTTGACTACTAGCCATTACCATGGCATCAGGAATGGGACAGTGAAGTGTGGAGTGTGTTCCTGAAACTGTCCCCTCCGCAGGACACTCCATCCACGTTCAGAATCGCTGGGGGAGCAGAGTATGAGAGACCAGCTGCTACGTGGGCTGAGACAAGCTACGGAGGCAATTGGAAAAGTGTAAAGGATGGTCTTGTTAAGGGTGGGGAGAGGTTCTTTAACTTCCTGGAGACATCACCTCTTTTTCCAGTCAAACAGCCACAATCCCTTGGGTTGTTGCCTCCAAAATGCCAAGTCCTACTGTTCTACTCCAGCCTCATGTCAGCAATACATACTTCATACTTCTGTCCGCAGTGCCTCTGGAGGCAGGTAGCATTGCAGAGGTCAGTGGCAGGCTTTTGATCTTAGCTGGCTGTGCTTCACTGTTATTTCTTCTCCCCATGTATTCCTTCCCTCCAGTAATCTTACCCTTTCTGCAAAGGTTGAACAGAGAGCATAAAATTAATGAGTCACAGTAGGAAAAGTTGCTGTCTGCAGATGAAGAGACAAAAGGAATTTTCTGCTCCAGCTTCCAACAGAGGCAAGAGGTTTAGAGGGATCTCGTTTTTCAGCTGGCTTCACTCTCTGGCACAAGAGTCTGAGGCTCTAGGGTACAGTGTGGGGTTTTTTTCCTCTGTTTTTGGAAGGTGTCAAGTAACCAAGTTGCCATGGAGTGTGGAGCGCTAGGTACACAAGAACAATGAGTAACTATTTTTGTTGGTTTGGGGATGATTAGGATTATTTGTGAATCCTCACTGGAAAAGCTTTCTTAGCGAAGCACGAAGAGATTTGGGAGCAGAAGCATGAAGTAACCTTGCTGTGTTTGTATTACATTAGCAAGAACAATTGAGTCTCTCATGCTGGATGTAAGAGAAGTGACATTCCTAAAGAAGGGAGCTGGAAAACTCAAGTACTTCTCTGGATTGTTAAATGTCAGTTAAACGCGAAGTGGGAACAAATGCTTGTTGCAAAACTTAAAAAATTTATGACCAGTACTTAGTGACAGACAGAAAACTGCTGGAGCTTAAGTTCAAACAGAACATAAACTGTGCCAAGAAGAATGACACCATGGTTTGAGTATGTTGAAACTGATAAATTACTCCTCCAAGTACCACCCCTCCCACTCTCATATTCTTTGAGGACTAGGAAACAACACTGTCATTTGCACTATGCACTTTTTGCTGTCTAACTGAATATAATCTACAGTAAGTGGAATGGCATCGTTGGCATTGTGTGTGTTAGCTGTAATCAATGCACAGATGGACTTCAGCTGGACTTTTCATTGTGTTACATTTGGCCCCTTGCTAAGTAAGGAGAATTGCACTCATAATTCCTTTGTACCAAAAATGCGATCATTGTCTGAGAGCACATATAACAACAAAAATCATGTAGTCACGCGCACATTGTCTTTGTAGAGCTACATTTTAAGATTATAACATGAGAAAACATGAATTTTATTTATTTTCAAGGGTCTTGCCAGTTGTCCAGTTCTTAATTTTTCAAGTCTTGACCTCAGCACCCCTTCTAGGATAAGTTTAAAATTATTGTCCAACCACAGCCTCTCCAAAAGCACTAAGTGGTGTACTTTTCAAAACCAGCAATAATTGGATAGTAAAGTCCCTCCACAGAAACTCAGTTTTGGTTTGGGGTTTTTTGTTTGGTTTTTGGGTGGGTTTTTTTTGTTTTTAAGGGGCGCTGAATAAAGAGGTTTGCATCTTTAGAGAGAACATTAGATGCCACTTAAGATCACAATAATGAAGAAGGTAGGTACTAGTTAGTGTAATAAACTCTGCCTTTTGTCTGTAGCTCACCACATACTATGCACTCACTGTGCAGCAGGTACAGGAGTATCTGCTCTTTTGAAGATTACTGAAGCCCTGCTAACCCTTTTGGATCAACGTTACTATGAAAGCAGAAGCCTGGTAGGCGTGTTTTCCAATTTTTCCTCCCCCTGTCACCTAAACTAAAAACAAATTCATCTGTATTTCCTGCCTTTTTTGGGTAAAGAGGGCTGGGAAAGGGTGTTTGTCGTTAGATGTCAACAGGCCAGTGCTGGCAGGTCCAGGCTCCTGCTGTTGGCTTTATGGCAGAGTACTCCGTTGTATGACGCTAAAGCTTGATTCCTGGCACAAAAGGGATGTTTAAAAGAATGTCTCGCTGGGTTAGCAAATACCAGAACTTTTTATAGTAATGTGTCCAAAATGCTGCTTGTATAGGATTTGTCACTTTTGTAAGAAAAGAAAAAAAAAACCAACAAAAAAAAAATCATAAAACCCCACCATTTGATGCCGTTACGTAAGATTTCATTTAAACTACCTCTCAGCGTGAAATTCAAACATTAGGTAAGTTTAATAAGGCTTGCTCACTGTCATGTTATGTAAAAGTTATAGTGAATGCCAAAATTGCAAAAGTTTATCACCAAAAAGGAAAAAAGATAAGTCTTCTTTTTATGTGTTTGAAAGTATCCAATGGTTTCAAGTTATTGTAAACTCTGTTGTATTCTTTTAACTTCTGTAGTTTCAATCTTGCAAACTCGAGCTGCTGGACAGGAAATAAATCATAACCGCAAGCTTTCATAATCACAGTCTGCTGGGTAAAAACCATTTCGTGTGCAGCTTTGTCATTTGGCTATAGATAGCCTCATTCACCAAATGTACCGTTAATTTAGTCGTCTTTTTTTTTCTTCAGTACTCGAGATGTGAACTTGATGAATGGTATTCTGTAATGGATGCGTGCCACAAACTACATTGTCTCGTTTGCCTCTTTTCTGGATTTTAATGATCAATTTATTATTGCAGATGTGAATATTGCTCATACAACTTAATTTCTGTATAATTGTATAAAATCTAAATGGAAAAAGTTTTAAGTTCTTACCCAGTATTTAGAGGTAATGTATTATACTAGCCTTATGTTGCAGATTTACCTACAGAGTACTGCACTTCTTTTAAACTGGATCATACCATCTTCGTAGGTGTAGATAGATTTTTTTGCATGAGTGTGTTTTGGTTTTGTTTCTTTTTAATTGAAGTTTGGTTCTCTTAAGTTCTGTTTTCAGTGTTTGTGTTTACTACTTGTGATCATGTAGTTGTGCCTTACATTGTGAAAGAATTTAGTCCAGCGTGCACTGTAATTCCTAAACTCTGCGATTTGGAAGGTGGCTGTGGATTTGGATGAGAAAATGACACCATGCATCAACCGGTTCTGTATAAACTATGATGAAATGTTATTGAAATGTCACTTTTGTTTTCTAACCCGTTAAAGGAATGATTAATGACAATAAAAAAAAAATAAATTAGACCTTTCTAATAGACCAGTTCTGTCATTCAAAACTGCCTTGCCCCACTTCAGACAGCAAAGCTACTTTGAAATGGGGGATATATCATTTTACAAATGAACTGTGGGGAAGCCACACATCTAAGAACAAGCTAAACGCTCCAGTTTCTTAGACTTGTGGGGGACTGCAACAAAAGCTTTCTTGTTCCTGAGGAGGCAGTGATAATGACTGTTTTTCAAATCTGTTTTTTCACAAGTTAGATTCAGAGTAGTTTTTCCATTCCCAGTAACCACACAAGGCTGCTGGGTATCCTGTGTGCAATTAAAGTCCTTCTGCCACTGGCTGTGTTTAGACATCGCGTTCAACGCAGTCCGACAATTGGCATAACTGGAAGACTCAGAAGTAGCACTTGTTTTATTTTTTAGACTAATGAAGGGTTCACTTGTGAGATGGAAACCTCTTTCGAGGTGGAACCGTGTTGCAGAGAGAAGCCGGGTGACTGACATGTGTGAGATCAGCCCCGTGACAAAGCCACTGTTGAATTGTGGGGGCATTCACAAAAACCAATGTTTAGCTATTGAAGCAGGTCTTCCTAGGGGCTCTGTGTAGACAGTGGAGGAAGATGGAGAGAAGATGTCTCCCAAAAGGCAATTTAAGTTGGGAAGTTAATTTCCACCTCGACTGCTTGCTGAGGCATCTTTCTTTCCAGACCACAGAAGAGCCTGCTGAGCGTACGTCTCCCTAAAGGCAGCCTGTGTGTGAATACTTCCTTCCCCTGGGGTGTCCTCCTCGGAGATGTGCTGGCCGCCAGGAAATACTGAATCTCTGGGACTACTTACTTGTCTGGTAAACTGAGCAGAGCTGCCTTAAGGTCGTTTTGGCAAAAAATGCAGAGAGGAGTAAAAAAACACCTCATCCTTTCTGCCTGCGCACAAAGCACAGAGCTTAGTCTGTCAGGTGTGACTTCTCTGGGCTTGAAATATCTTTCTGTTGTATGAGCATTGGTTTCAAGATACTGTGAGGTCCTGGTGAGGCGCCGGGGCTGGAAGGGGGAGGGTGTGACGCAGCGTGCAGCTGAGCTTGGCATCGGCGAGATGGAGCACGGCTGTGCCAGCCAAGTTGCGGGTAAGTGTTTGCAGCTTGCGAGGTGCCCTGGAGCAGATCTGCTGTCTCCACTCTGTTCTGCTCTCCTGCCTTACACATTCACCACGTGGCATGGAGCCTGGGTGACTCTGCCTTTCCCAGGAAGCTGTGACAAAAACTTGCCCATCGCAGGCATGGGGGGAAGAGCAGGAATGTGCACTGCAGCGGCCTAGGCTGCAGCGGGAGGCTGCTGAACCAGGGAAGTAGATACGTACGTACATACGTACAGCCTCCAGACCACAGCTTGTACGTACAGGTGAACCGGCTCGAGTGGATGAAATCCACCGCTGCATCCTGGCAGGTGGAGCTGAGGAGGAGCTGGGTTAGGGGCAACACTTGAACTCATGACTAATTCGATCATGGAGTAGAGGTGAAGGCAAAGTGAATGCTGACTTCCCCGTGGATAACGCGAACAACTGGCATGGCACTCCTACGTTCTTCAGCGTAGTCCTCGCCTGTGTTCAGTTCCCCCTGAAGTAATTTCTGATGCTGAGGGGATATTCTAAGGGCTAACTTTTCTGCTGAGGGAGACCAGCTCATTGGGCACAGAAAGTGGGAGAAGTGACAGAAAGTGTGAGAAGCGTCAGAGACACTTGAGCGTGGCTTTAGGCAAGTCTCCCTTTCTCTCTCGACTAATCTCAGGGGATTAGCCAAGGGTAACCTGGCATGAGCACCCTCCCTCCCTCCCTGGTAGTAACCGGCACGAATGTTGTGGCGAGCAGTTGCGGGCTGTTCTGCGGATCTCTTCCAGTACCTCAAAAAGAGGGGGGAAAAAGTGATAAACGGGCACACGTGCTATGCGGACCACAGATCTGGGGTAGTAGTGAAGCGTCGGATGGCTTAATGCAAAAGGACCACTCAAGTTTGTGTAGCAAACTTGAACTCCAAAGGCTGCAACGGGTGTAAACTGCATAATGACAGGTCTGCTGTTAATAAAGTGGTGAAAAACTTCAGGTAAAAAAAATCCCAATAAAGCAGGGCATCGTTACACTTCTTTCATTTTATATATTCTGTAGCATCTCTAGTTTAACTGAACGTTATATGTAATTATGACCTTTTTCAAAGAAAACAATCTCATTTTAAAAATTAATGGGGAGTCAACACAATATATGCTTTTAGTGATCTGCCTCCACAAACTCAATGTTAATGCAAAAAAACATCTTGTAATATTATAGATTAGTAGGTAGAATGACATAACTACAGGGAGCTATGGCTATACAATTTTAATTTTGTGAAATTTATTAGTACGGTTTGCGTGATCTTGGCATAACCCTTCTAGAGTTTTCTAGTGAGTAAGTTCTCCTCACCAATGTAGTCTTTTCCCTGTCCTGCTTTCTAGGAAACGTCAAGCTGTATTAAAACTTCCCTGGATGGCAAGAGCCTTTCCCTAGCTTGAAGCAAAGGAGCATCTAAGAGTGATACGTTTGTTGCATGGCTCATTTTCCCCCTCCAGTTTATTCCTACATCCCGTGGTCAAAACTCATCGCTTCTGTCTAGTCAAGTCAGAAATCTGTTCGCTTCAGAAACTTGAGGCACGCTGGAAGAAATCACTGTGTTATCACCACAATAGTGTTCGACTGGATCTGTCGGTGCTGTGCTGACGTTATTAAATTTCAGAGGATTCAGCTGGGAAGCGGAAAGCAGTGCTTTTCTTGGTTTCATGTTGCGTGGTGTAGTTGGAGATTGCCGTTTCTATCTGTGACATCCATGTTTTCTGTAACACAAAAAATAATTTGTAAACCAAGGCAATCTAAAAAAGTTCCAGTAATTCAGATACATAAATGCTCAGAACCTTTGGTTTTATTTAGTGTTTCTTCATACCCATGCTCATAATTCCTGAAGTGAACATGAATTATCCCAGAACCGAGACTCTCCCAGTTGCTCAGGCCACTACACGCCACTGGAGTCTGTGTCTGGGGCCAGGGATTTCCAGTGAAGGTTTCATTTTTGGTTGGAAGGTAGGATTTTTATGCTCTGTTTGCTTGTAATGGTGAAGTTTGTTGCAGGCTATTTCACCCGTTTCTGTGTAATATTTATTTAACGCTGTCCCTGCAGCTGGGGCTCCCTGTTCCTCTGATTAAGACAGCTCCAGTGCTATCAGCATCACAAGTTCCGTCCCCCTCCGAGATCCGTCATGTGCTGCTACATGAATTTCAGTTTCTAGCATCACGCTGACAGGATTCAGTTCTATACCCACTGTCATCCAGGTATGAGGGCAGGGGGTGATGGCTGGAGAGACGGATTTAAAATACGTAACTTCCTTCTCTCTGCGCCAGTCCAGATGGTCTGGGTCGCAGAAGCTGAGTTGTCTCTGCATTGCTATGATTAGACATTACAAATTAGTTGGCAGCAATACGAGCTTAAGGTCTAGCTGTGCTTCTCCCACCCCAGGATTTTTATTTTGCCTGGTCAGAGGCTGCTCTCCCTGCTGTAATGCATGCGGAGACGCTGAGCTTTGATGCAAAGAGTAGAAACGCATGAGAAGGGGCAGCCTGTTCTACTTCATGCTACACTGGGATTCATAAATTTTGTTATTGACCCATCTGGTTGTTTCTTGTGTGTGTTTACACCCTGAACAAGAAGTTAAATACACCGCTTTGAAAAACAGAAAGCTGGAGAGAGAACGTGCATGACCTGTGGGCGTAGGGAGTCCCAGCAGTGGACGCGAGCAGAGCCTGCGTGCGCAGGCTGTATGTGCCTGGCAGAGCACAGAGCCCAGCTTCGGCACGGCGCGGTTGCTCTGACCCCTCTGGAGCTGCCAGCAGAGGAGGGTCAGATGCGCAGTGTGGTGGTGGTGCTTACGCAGGGCTTTGCCAGGCGGTAGTGGACCCGCAGGAGGCAGGATTTAAACTGCTGAGCTTTTCAAGGCTCAGGGAGGAGAGCGGGGATGGGGGGAAGAGAACAGAGGGCAGGGCGGGATGAGCAACAGTAGCCTATTTCAGGTCCGTGTTTTCACGTGTCTGCCGAGTATTGGGTCTCCGAGGGAGAGGTGGGAGCGGGGCAAGGGAGTCACTGCACCTACATTCAATGCACCGTGTGCGCTCCCGTGCAGTCGGTGCAGCGCAGTATGGCAGCGAGGGGCAGGCGGGCAGGGGGAGCCTGGGCCTCGCAAGGGAGCCGAAGCAGGCGCTTCACAAAAATCAGGAGATCTAAGGGGCAGCTCGCGATGTAACAGCTCTTTGCTTGGGATAAGTCAACGGGAATATGGCATGTATGGCTTCACTCAGTTTGAGGTCGCCATTTTGATACAGCTTAGCTCGCTCGAGGCCCTGGTCTGATGGTCCTCACCGGTATCAATCTTACCCAGATCATCTTCCTTTCTGCCTTGCAGAATCACGTCAGCTAAAACCATGAGCTCATCTTGGCTAGCAAAGTTTCTTTAAAAAATATATTGATCATGCTGAGATTAGGCTTCTTGGGAGCGGAAATAAGGGAGTTCACTTCATTCCACTGGTGGTGGAAAGTCTACCTTTCCTAGGGCTCAGAGCATGCAAAGTCAACAAGATGCGGTAATGCCACCACATCCAAGTGAAAAGAACCTTTCACTGAAGGGTTTTCTCCTTGGGAGACATTGAGAAGATGGTAGCCACCTGGTGTGAAGGCACCTTTGGAAGGAAAGGTAATATTTCAATAACAGGAGAAGGTAACGACTTCTTGAGTAGATACCTATAGTAGATACCTATTCCGAGTGCCAACCAGTGACTTGGAAAGAATTCACTCATTGGTTTTCCCTGAAAAAGTCTATCATCTACTGCCATTTACTTTTAAGAATTAGTATTAGTGGTAGTCAAATTTCAGTGCATTAGGTATTAGAGAATGAAATTCAACACACAGGAGAAAAAAAATACTTCTGTGAAGTGCCTACCGCACTTTCAGATGTTATATACAGCGCTGTTACTAGAAATGTGATGTGGTGTGAAAATGGGGGGTAAATTTATATAACAGTGGAATTAATCATACCATCTGTTCGATCTGAAATCGCAAGATGTGTGTCATGCATAGATGAGCATGATACAGTTTTCTGATCTGAATACTACTGCGTATGAGTTGGGGGGGACGTGTTTTGGTGTTGACTTCTCTGGAGGGGCTGATCGTCTTCATTTCTGTGACACAGGAAATAATGGCTTTTTTTTTTAGCAATCAGAAATGATAATGTTTTTCAACAAGAATACGACCTGCTATCAACCCTGATATAAAATTGGTACATGTTCAACAGCAAAAATTCTGTAACAAATGTGTGAGCCAGAGCACTGGGGTGTTATTTTGTTTGATTTTGGTTTTGGTCAAATGTCACAACTGTAACAGATCCTTATCACGGCATGGCCACTTTTAGGCTGCGATCTTCCTTTAGGGAAAGCGTAGTTGTGTAATTAGAGAAGTAAACAAAAAAAAGGTGTGCTACTTACCTTGGCAGTCTCTGTCTGAGCTTGTAGCAAGAAGACGGCTATACACTGACGATACCTATTTTCATGCTGTATTAGGAAAGCATTCCGCAGGCTGAAGACTGTGGAAAAATATAAAGAAGTGATATAAATTCCCTCGTGCAGCTGTCAGTCCAATTTTATATCACATTGTCTGATTACGATTGAAGAAATGATACATGTAATCATCTTTTCCGATTCTTAAGAGGGCAATGCATCCTGATAGGGTTAGTTTTCTGTTCTGCGGGAAGCTTTGTTATTTCAAAAATTTAATTCCGCTTGCATTTGTTTTATTTTTAATTACTTTATCATTGTGCAGCTAAGGTGCTTTTGAGTCTAGCTGAGGATCGTTAAGAGAAGTTTCCATTTAAAGTGGACTACATCATAACTGAAGGTAGAGAAAAACAAATATCAAAAATTAAAGAGAAGGGCCCCATTTTTATTTGATGTCCAACAGGTCTGTACGACGGCTGCCCCGTAGGGACGTGGCTGCACTCGGGCTGAAGGTGGGTTTGGGCTCTCCCCGGGTGCACGCATGAGCCGGCGCTGCTGCCCGGGGTGCCCCCGGTCGGCTGCCGGCAGCAACGTCTTGCCGGGCCGGGCACGTTGCCGGCAGCGCTCTGGCTCCTGCCAGACTTCTGCAGGAGAAGTTAATGGGTGACAGCAGCATCTCCTGGGTCCTGCAGTTTACTTCGAGCATCATGTAGCAAGTTTCCCTGCAAGGGGACAAGTCAACACCAACGTTGCGTGTCCGGAGTGAAGGGGTGGTTCAAGTCTGCTACAAAGCAAGCTGAGGGGAAGAGGAGGGGAAAAGCATCTCTCAGTAGCCGAAATCCTGCGGCAGATGTCAGGCGTGCTTGGGTGGGCTGGTAGTAGCAGGGAGGGGGCACAGTAGCCTGTTATAATGCACCGGATTCACATGGCGTTGCTTTTTTTAGCTGGAGTTGACATTGCTGTAAACGAAGTGATGGCGAGTGAGGTGCAGGATTGCCTCCCTGCGAGCGGTGGCCCTGAGCGGAGCCCTGCTCCTGAGCCCACGCAGCCTGGAGGAGAGCACGGGTCTCGAGCTGCCAAGACAGGGCAGCTTCTTTCTGAGTCTACTACGGTTGACATATCTTTTTGATAACCTTATCTAGATCATACAGTTTCCTCTGAAGCCTTGTACTATGTCGAATATCTTGCTGCTGTGTAATGCTTCTTGTCCAAGCATTTCCAAGTGCTTTACAGTCAGGCCTCAAAATGTTTCTGGAAGATAAAGTGCCCTATAGTCCTGGTTTTATAGAAGAGGGAAGTGGAGCACAGACTGGTTAAATTAGAGCAAAATCAGTTAGCAGCGGAAATCTGTACAGCAGAGGGGGTATGTTTCAGAACTCATGCCTTATGTCTGTCTGTGGTCAATGGGAAGTACAACTTTGCAGTCCTAAAAATGACTTTTCTGGGCAATGCTCAGCACCAGGCTCTCAGTAATGTTTTCTGAAAGAAATTCTGCAGCTGTAAAGATTACCAGTCTTCGACACAGCGACATACCAGTGGGTCTGGCTCCTTCAAACTTAGTGTAAAGCATTATTAGCAGAGTAATAATAAGTAATTGCAAAGATTAAATACAGAGCAGAATGTTAAAAGGAAAGCAATTCCTAATCAGAAAGTATGTTGCTGCTTACTGTCTTCAGAGATGGATTCCTACTATTGCACTTACTTACATGTAAAGTTACATCTCTTATACAAGGTCCTGGCATTTGTGGATAGTTCTGCCTTTAGAGTATCTTAGTGTTAAGAGCACACCACTATACCTCTTATCCCTCCACTGATATGTGACAGACTTTGTGCTAGAATTATTCTGCATAATTATCAGCCTCCTGCCTGCTGACGAAAAGGGTATTTCTATGATACTGCAATATATATATTTTTTTCTAGTCCTTGTATTGAGGTACGTTTCTTTCCAAAGTGAGATCAACCCTCAGCAAACTAATGGATGAAAAAGTACTTGTTAGATCAAAAATCAGTGTTTCATTTTTGATTAACGTGATGGATCACTATGAGTCACATGCTGTCCTTTCTGAGAACACGCTAACTAATCTTTTACTGCCACCAATAGTAAAAGTCTCCTTGAGACTGCAAATAAATTGGCAGCATTCCCCAAGGTCACACATTCCTGAGAATATTTTTTTTTTTTCTGCAAAGGGACATTTTCCAGTGACACTGGAAGTTTTGCTTGTTGCTTTACACAAAATGGTGGAAAGCTGAACTGCAAGCTCCCTATAGTAATTTTTCTCACTCTTTTTATGGTACCCCATTCCAACAGGTCCTGTATTAGGATGGGGCTTCCAAGGTGCTACAAGACTATAGGCAAGTAACGGAGATTGCCATAGCTACAGTTGTAATAACGCTGGTAGGAATATATGGGCGAGAAGTCAGGCAATGAGGTCCAGAGTGCAGGGAAGGGCCACAACCAGTGGCCAGAGCCCGGGCTGGGGTGCAGCAGGTAACTTTGTCTATCCTGCCGGTTGCGGCTGGGTCATGGGCATAAGAAGGACCCTGGTTAGAAAGCTCTGAATGTAGCAAATGCTGGCTCGGAAAAAAATCCCAAAATCTTACTCCCATCTCCATTGTGGCTTTTATGCCCAATGTTGTATGTGCAAACCGGAGGGTGGCTGCACCGCCCTCTCCAGCACCCGGGAGCTGCCGACCTCGCGCTTGGTCTGGGCTTAGGCAGGACGGTGGGGCTGCCCTCCCCTCTGCCCTGCGGGCGGAAGGCGGCTGCCCTGTCTGCTTCATTTCTGCTGGGTTGGTGGGCAGACTCGTTAGGCAGACAGACAGTGCCTGGAACACGTTTTAAAAAAGGTTATTCTTCTCTGTGTTCATCCCCTTATCTCATCTTTAGTCATTTGTCTTTTGTTGCCTACCTTTATTTCCTATCAACATTGATGCTGAATGCTAATTAGTCTGGGTGAATATATTTCAAGGTTATCATAAATTGTATAGGCTCTAGGTTTATTTTCCATATCTATTGATTTCCTACAGAGCACTCTATTTCCCTGAGCTTTTCCTCCCAGTCTTTAGAATTAGGATGGCTGAGAGGCCCTGGAGCCTGGAGATTTGTATTTCTCTTATTTCTCTTTGATATAGGAGACTCCAGGGATCTGGACAGTGTTAGACTGAGGTGTGTGAGAGCTTGTATGAGCGGCTCAGACCAAGAGGAGGCCTGATTTTTCATGCCTGTTCCCTCACCCAAGCTCTGATTTGGTGACTCCGGGGACGTTGTTTTGGCAGGGTAAAGCTGGTCGCTCTCTGTGGAGGTCAGTTCTCCTCCCGTCCTCACCTAAGGGCACAGCAGCAGATGTTACTGGAGGCAGTTTCCCCTGGCGATGCGTTTGGATGGCTGTGAGCAAGGAAGCACTGATGTAGGGTGGGTGATTTCCGTCCCCTCCACAGCCAGCGAGGAGGTGAGTAGGAGCAGCAGCAGGAGGTAAATCTCCTCTCCAGCCTCCTCAAGGATTGCTGCTGCACATGTGTGAGGACACCCAGGAGAGCAGTGCAGTGGGGTGTCGGGCAGTGGGACAACCGAAAAAATGCTGCATAACTACTGTGGAATTGAAAATGTACTTGGGAAAGAGGCCTGGGGTTTGACAGAGCGTATTAGGACAGTCAGGGCAAGGAAATAGTTGGTTCATGAGAAAAAAGTCATTGGAGTCTTGATACCTCCTTTGGGGTGAATGGATAATATCTGAAAGTCACTGGCGTGTAGGTGAAAGTCGCTGTTAGAGGCAGGGGGACATGGAGTGCAATGCCTGTGTTAGCAGGTCATACCTCGCAGTGAGAGCAGAGCTGTGAAGCCAAATGGTGCTGAGACACCGGCGTTTGCACTCCAGGCACCTGGGGGTGGGTCGTGGACAAACGACGTCTCCTTACACTGCCACGTACGCAATGGGTGGAGGTGGTATTTACGATGATGTTCAAATGCACATGGGTACGTACCTGTAACGTGGACGGGGTCAACGTTTTTCAGCATCAGTCTGTCTAGTGGGATGGGCTGGTCTAGGACTGTGCAAAACCCACCCTCTCTTATGAACGACTGCAACTCAGGAGTGAGGGAAGGACAGACAGGGACTAAGCCGGTGTCTGAGCCCCCGTATTTCTGGGAATAGAAAATGAAGTTGGTTAGCAGGTTGTCTGCCATCTGCTCATGAAGTATAGGCACTAAACAGCCCTAAATAATGTGCTTTCTCTTGTCAAAGGTACTCAGACAGCTTATCTGCCTGAGGAACCTCAGAAAAACTCATTGGTACCTGGAGCTCTCCTGCAAGGTCACACCTTGTACTAAAAAAGCCACAGTAGAAACACAATACAAGTCTACAGGCAGAAAACAATCAGTCTGAGGTGTTCAAAGGTCTTTTTTTTTCCCTTTACCCCCCTTATTTTAATAGCTGGATGTTTTCTCCATTCCTTGGAGGCATGTTTCCCTATCTCCCCTCCCGTACATGCAGAACACAGAATTGCTGGTGCTCCAGATGGGTTGCAGCCCTTCACAGAAGGTTCACCAACATACGTACGCGGAGCAACCCTCAAAGAGAGGGCATCAGGTCCCTTGAATTCCTGCTCCCTTTATCCCCCCCGCATTGGTAAGGGATGGTGCTGCTGTTCTACCATCTCTCACTGGATGCCTTCTCTATCATCTCCTACAAAGGCAGAACAGGTGCTTCTTTAGAAGTCTTTAAATCAGACACAAACTTCTTGAGATTTAGCACAGGTCTGCTTAGCCTTAATTTACATCATCTTTATAGCCTTAATTTACATCAGCTTCACAAACTTAATTAGCTAGATGTACTCCTACACAGAAGCTTTAGGACTTTCAGGTGATCCAGTGCCTATTTTTTTGTGGTTAAATACAGATATTTATCATCTATAGAACTCACTCTATAGTATCTTTCATCAATAAAAATTGTCTTTAAGAGGAGTCATTATATCTCCATTTTAAACTAGGGGAAATCAAGGCAAAGAGAGGACACATGCAACAGGCTGTGTTGGAACTGAGAATAAAGCCAACCTTCCATCTATTTTAGCATTTCCCTGTTTTCTTCCTTCTTTTTTTTTTTTTTTTTTTTACTTCTTTCCAACAGATCTGATATCTCTGGGATAAAAATTTCTGAGGTTGCTGGACTGAGTCATGAGGGGAGCATTAGAAAACTTCTTACATTCTTGAAACTTTTCTGAGCTTTAGGAATCCAGCACATCTGAACAACACCAGGAAAATACAAAGGTCTTGTAATGTAAATTCTGCTTGTCATAGTATTCCTGTAACATACTGAGCCTAGAAGCAGGGTTTTGAATCAGCGTTGTGGTCTGCTATTAGCATAAGGAAGTATCACCCATCCTTCATGCCGATTAGTCATCTTGTATTTTTATCGTTAGATCAATCTTCCAAAGTACATTCGAAATGTTTACCAAGCTAAAAAACATAACAACCACAACCATGTATATCTCTATCCATTATTACCTTTCTGTTACGTTTAATTTTGGTAATTAATAGGAAATCATCGAATAGGAAGAGGTAGACGTCAAGGAGTCTTGTGCTTTCTGAGGAGGAAAACAAAAAAAAAATCAATTTGATGGTGTGATTATTTTAAGGAATTGCTGCTTCTGAGATGAGGCACATGATGAATCACCGCATCTCACAAAATGCTTTTAACAAAGCAGCATGGTTTCCAACATAGTACACAACTACTCATCCCCTAGTCTGCACTCTCAAATGCAGCACTTTTACAAAATCATATGTCTCAATGATTTTGGCTGCTCATACTTGTACCTTGTAGCAGCTACCTCATTATGAAAAACCAACTACTTGCCTGCCAGGAAAAGTGCCCCGGATCACCTGGAGTACCTACGAATACAACAATCAGCGTGCTATAACTCAGCAAATCCTACCTGGTAAGCAGTGAACCTTCTGAAAATGGCAGAGAGAAAGAAATAGGGAAGTGCCACCTTTTCCTGGTACCTTTAAATACTGGTATGCTGCCCTCTTCCCAGGCTTTTGCAGCGATGAAGTCTTAATTGATAGCATCACAAAAGCCTTTCAAAACCTACACAAAATAGTGTTGGCTTATCTTTTCTTCCTAGCTTAGAGGTCATGAGGATTTGAGGAATATAACAACAAATGTCTGTGAGAATGCTTCAAAGTCTTTCAGGTTGATCTCCAAGCCATGTTGAAAACTCAGGTATTGTTATAATAAATAATAGGGAGCAATTTAACAAAAGCAAGAGTATTTTTTAAACAACCTCCTGCAGGAAACCTGGACTCTCTACTGGATTTGCAGAGTTTGGTCCTTTGACCTCTTCCTTGTTTATGGCTCCTTCTATCCCTTTCCAGGAATCTTTCTTTCATTTTCCTTTTTGGTCCCAACTTGCTGCTCTATTTCACTTCCAGAATCACCTCCTTTCTCTGCTGCAGGCTTTATCCTTTATAGTCTGTCCTCTGGCTACTCTGTAGCAATAGGGCATCTCTGAGCGTAAAAAGTAGGCATGAAATGCCCACCTACTCTTCACAGCAAATGGGGTTGGGCAGAGCTATTGCTTCCAGGCAATCTTGCAGGATCCTAAAATACTTTCTTGGATGTTTGGCTCTGAAAGTTTTGGCTTGGAAACTTCTCATCTCATTAATGTTGCAGAAAGCAACATCAGTAACCACCAAAAATTAAAATTCTAAGTAGGCCATGGATCAGCCAGCTGCACGAAGAATAAAGAAATCACCATAACGACCTTTTTTATGTGCCAGTGGAGATTCAGAAGACTACAAACAAGCAAGTTAACATGTATTAAACACCGTATAAAAACTAACCTTCTGTAAGTTTCTATGAAGCCAAACACTTGGTAGAGGGTTCCCCACAGCTCTCTTGCACAGCAGTAGGCTTTTGTGGGTGTTACACAGGAATGAATTATTTGTAAACTCTGTCTACTGCTGTGGACAAACTTTTCTGTTTCTTTGATTTATACTGCGTTCACAGAGCCATTGAATGGCATCAGTTGGAAGGAACCTCTGGAGGTCTCTGGTCCAACCCACTGCTGCAAGCAGGCCAAGCTAGAGCAGGTTGTTCAGTCAAGTTTTGAATATGGCCAAGAAAGGAGACTCTGCAACCTCTATGGTCCCCTGTACCAATATTTGACCACCCTAATTGTTAACAAGTTTTTCCAAATATCTAATGGGAGAACACCCCATGCTGCAACTTGCATTGTTATGTCTCATCTTTTAGCTCCATCTGCCTTAAACCAGCCATTAGGCAGTTGAAGACAACCGTAATGTCTTCCCTGAGCCTTCTCTTCCTATATCTGAACAAACCCACTTCTCTCACCTGCTCCTATTCTCAGTTACAGGATTACCAAAACCCCATGCAATTGTGGTCTCAGTGATCTCAGTTTCATTCAAACAGGCACAGTTCACCTTAAAACCAAACTTGTGTGAGTCTGTTCAGAGTTGTGACTTAAGGACATGCTTCCTTCTGTTGTGCGGCATCGTATTTGACTTGTGATTTCATTTTTGTCTTGAAAGATATTTCGTTCAGACAAGTGGCCAAATGCCAGGTGGTTTTATATTGCAGATTGCAGGCAGCTGGCTGTCTTGGTGGGTAAGAGTTATGCTCATACCTCCTTCTCCATTTTCTAATTACGTATTGCAGAAAGACATGTGGACACCTGATGGCCACCCTTACCTCCTGCACTGGCGGCTGAGATCTCATCAAGAGGGCAATGAACGCGGAGGGAAGCGTTGGCAGGGGAGGACTCAGTGGCTTTCTTCCTCCTCTGCCCGACACCCCCTAAACATCATCAGCAAGCTTTTCTTCTGCTCTCCCTGATGTTGTGCCTTCTCCTCTGCTACTACGATTCTCCTCATGGGGGAAGGAAAACAAAAACACTGAAAAATGGACCATGTCCCTTTTGCTGCTCCCTTTGTAACAGTAATAATGGCGGTGGGAGACAGAAAGTGTTGGGTGCTTATTCTCTTCACCTCTGCTCTCGGGGAGGTGGTGAAGGAGATGTAAGACATGGGCCATGCTCATTTCTGTCCAACTATTGCTACAGCCCTGAAGCCACTGTGGCATGCAGCTTCCCGCATCGTTTCAGATGGTGGTCTTCTCCAAACTGCCCGGGCTCTGCTTCCTGCTCATGCAAGGAGGAAATCCTCCTCTCCTGCGCAGGTCGAGATTCTGCGGCAGCTCCCCAGCAGGCAACCTGTGCCCTGCTACAAAACGGTGCCTGTGTGTCTGGAGACGTGTGAGTCTCCCCTCTGCCTGGGTGATAGACAGCTGCGAGCAGCGCTGTAGAAATCAGCATGCTCGTGTGGGACCACTGCGCTACCCGTGGAGTAAATGGCATGCTGTATGAGCGCTCTGTTCATAAAGGGGAAGCCACCCGGCAGGATAATACCTCCTTGTTCCAAGGTATCCATCAAAACAGCAGTCTTAGCAGAGATGAAGTATGAAATAAAAAGAGGAAAAACCTCTGGACTTTTCAGTAGTTTTCAATGAAACACATAGTGGATATGGTGCCAGAGAGGTGAGGTATGTTGACATCGGTCCTCGGGCACGTGGGGCACCTTGTATGGGACAGTCTGAACTTTCTGCTTCCCTGTTGCCACATTCTTGGATGTGACAGTAAGACTCCCCCTTTGAGTGGCAGGCTTTGGCCAGTCAAGCTGATTTCTTCAGCACCTGGCAGACTGAATATCCAGATGTGACAATAAACAACCATGCAGATTACTCATCCTTTTGGCGGTTTGGCTGTTTCTCAGTCTCTCTCTGACAAGCTGTACATTTGCTTTTTGCTTTCCCGCACCTGCTCAAATACAGTTGCAGAGGTTCATTCTGGATCTACCGTAACAAAATATGTTTCTGTTAAGCTAACTCCTGATACCAGGACATTTAGGGATGTTACCTGCTAGTGTTAGCCTCCCTTCATGAAGGAGAAGTCTGTTCATTGAAGACAAAATGTTTTCACTGCTGTTTTCTCTTAAGCTTTGCTTCAAACACTTGACCCAAAAAAAAAAAGAGAGAGAGAGAATGGGGAATCTTGCATATCTGATGATGAACTGGGAGGCAACCAGCAGTTAAACAAACTGAGCACATGTGTACTCTTATCTCAGGCTAAATACATCACACAGTTATAACTGAGCATGGCGGTATTTCTTCAGCAGTGCTATTGCTTGAGTATGTTTATGCTTTTGAAATGTTAAGATGGGTTTTTCTTTTCTGGGATGAGTTTAATGGTTTTTGCAGAACCATGTGAACACACATTATGCATGTGAATAGACATAATCCCCGAGGTGAGACCCACTTGATGATGTTACCATATCGCTGCTTGAAGTCTGTCTGTATGGGTAAGGGGGCGACCACAGCAGAACGGCGCACATGTTCCCGGGTATGCTATGTACTTTTTTGTAATGGTATTTACATGTAAACAGAAATGTCTTTGGCTCAGCCTGAGGAGTGAAAGAGGCAAATAATTTCTACTTCGTATCCTCCTTGTAAAAAAGTAGTAATACTTCCATTTATCCCATTTCATTCTACCCCCTAAAAACAAACACTGGAGAGTCCTCCTGGATCGTACGATCATACTCTCTTGGGTGCTAGCCGAGGGCAACCCGTGCTGCCCTCCGAGGCATGGTGCATAGCCTGCGTGTTCAGCTACAGCGTTTGCAGTGCTCAGGCTGCAGCTGCTCCTGTTACAGCAGAGTGACCCCCAGCAACTAGAATATAGACAACCAGACAACGTTAGACCACATTATGAAGACAGATAGATAGGAAACTAAACCTTCCTCAAGGAAAAATGGCCTTTAAAAACCCACTTACCTCTGGAACAAAGAATCTCTTGTCACGATCCCAGACTTGAGGCCAAATTATGACCTCTTGCAACTGCCTGAACTTCTGAAAGTTGTCCAACCACTTGACTTTACCTTCCAGATCCCCTGCAATATGTGAAACATCACTTACTGCCAAGTCTGGTAAAACCAGTCCTGTTTCTAGAAGATGCTGAATACTGTTTTTCTCCAGTGGAAGCCAGAACGCCTCACATGTGGAGCCCCAGATGAAATCTTGGCCTCATTGTAAAAGATGACTAAACTCTTCTAAGGTCATTAGAGCCAGAATTTCAAACCATGCATTCGAACAGGCTTAAATTCACTGCTAGATGCAAAGGTTGTGTTTACTAATCTGACTGGGGAAGAGAGGGGGATCATATAAAACTCAATTAAATTGTAATCTTAAAAAGTTTTTTTTAAAAAATCCTGCCTTTCTAAACTGTCTGGAGTAGTGAGAGAAAAATAATTTTCATCATATACAGCCTGATCAAAAGACTGTTGAAATTAATGAGAATTAATTTCAGGGGCAGTGGTGCCAGAAGTGACTGCAGTATTTAACTAGGGTGGGGTGCCTCAGAATGTGAAAAATGGGGACTAAGTCTTTGCTGATTCGGAGCCATTATGGGGAAAACTTTAATTTTCAGCTTAATTTGCAGCTTAAATTCCAAGTTTTTGTGTTGAGTGATATTGCAAATAATGGTTTCGGACACACACACACACGTGTACACCAGAGGGGGAATGCTGGGACTGCAACTGTTCCTTATGTCACTGGTTTACTGATCAAACAAAGAAGGCAGATCTTTGTCAGGTGTCTGTAAATAAAGAGGGGTCACCCCTCTATCTTTGGTTTCCTTGGCCCAGAGGTATCTAAACTCTGGAAGGACCTATTTCTTTGCCAGTAATATTCCCCAGATATCCCATCGTCTTTTGGGGCCATACCTAAAACTGCTGTCCTCCCAGCAGAAGTCCCCGGACTAGCAACAAAAACATCTTATTTTCCTAAGGGACCCATTCTGTGCTGAAAAGTGTGCTCCTTGTGTGGCCGTTAGGCTAGGCTCCTTATAAGACTTGGCAAGAAAAGAAAGAACCTGAATCTCTCTTTTAGGTAGTAATTTTGTCATTGGAGTATTTACCCAAGAAGAAGGAGCCCTAGATTTATCTGCCTCATCTCCCAAGGAGATGTTCGAGGCTTCAGCCTCCAAGACGGGGAGAAGGATGGCGGCAGAGAGCGAGCCACCATGCTGGGTGGCTCCAGGCCCTGGTGTGCTGCCGGTGAGGATGAAGCACTGCCTGGCACCTCTCCCTGCCAAAACTGGCAGGATAAGTGTTTTGCCAATGCACTGTCTTGTCTTTGGTTTCAGTGGGGGCTGCGTGAGGCCTTTGGGGAATAAACCTATCTGCTGAGGTACTATATGACCATAAGACACTTAAAGATGCATTTATAGCTTCCTGAACAAGACTGAATTAATAAATTATTTGCTTAAAACAAAGTGCAGGGGAAAAAAATATTCCTGGACCAACCCCTTCTTTTTCCACAATAGCTAGAGAAAATCTGTAGCTGAGATAGCTCTGCAGCTACTTTACATAGTAGGACCCTGTCATTTAGTGAAAGGTCACTGACATAATATTCCCCTCGTGAGTGCAATTTTATCCTATTAAAGATTAGCCCCAACAAATCCTCCCTAGACATAAATCCAACTCAAAGACTTCTTTGTGTGAGGTCTTTCTTGATTTGTTCCAATTTGTGATCTGCTCTTAATTGTTTGCATGTCACTGCAGATGATTCTGAGCAAATACAAGTGACTCACTGATCTGGGAGTCCTGTGACCTTGCTCAGAGAGGCTTTGATAGCACAAGGGTGGCACCAATCATTTCCTACAGAACGAAGAAGGACTCAGGATTGTAGAAAGGCATGCACATCCTCATAGCATCTCTGCAGGGAGACTGGACCCCTTCACACTCAAAGCACATGCACAAAAAGGCCACATAACCAGCTAATTGTTAATTGCACACTTGACTTTTAACCTTAGCTACTTACGTATGGACTTCTCCACCTTCTCTTTAAGTGACCAGATAAAGCCTTTCTCTGTTTCGTCAGTGCTCCTCTTCCAGATGTTGTTAAGGAGGAGGGGGTAGCGCGTCAGTCGATGCAAAGGAGCGACCAGCAGCTCCGGCAGATGCAGCCTCCTGCACTGTTCGTTTTGTTCACACCACTGCTGAAGACAAGGAAAACCTGCCTTAGGCCTCGGTTTGCTCCCCGGCAGGGAGGTAGCAAACAGTTTGCTGCGTCATCAGCTGACTGTAATGAGACAGGAACTAATTAAAGATGAACTTCTCACACAGTGAGAGCAAGAGCAGCGTAAAGGCTCTCTACAGGGGGAACGCATCGCTCCTCCTGATTCACTTTCTGCATTGCTGCTTCCCATTTCAGATCCTGTGGCCGTGCTAGCAGATCAAGCAGTGCTCTTATTTATCTACCATTTTAATTTCGTCAGGAAAACCTCAGTTATGTTTGAGGGCCACCTTTTATGTTTTAGGGTCACCCGCTACTTCCCACTGGGGACCTTTTTCCTAGGCATGAGTGTATGAAATGCTTGTCAGGGAGCAAGCAATGTGAAGCTCCCAGGCCCTAAAAGGTGCAGAGTTTGGCTGCTACAAAAAGGTGACCTCCCAGTTTTGGGCTGCCTGTGAGAAAAGCCCACTTCTTCAGGTTTCTCTTTCTAAGCCTGTAATGTTGAAGAACAGTCTTAAGTATTTACAGGACACTGGTGTGCTAATGACAAGTCAGAAGGAGCAGAGCCCTCTCCCCGGGAGCCCCACCGCTGCACTGGCTGGAGCTGTCGCTTCAGGCAGATGCAGTGTCAGCAAAGACAGAGCCTGACCTAGGGCTGCAACTTTACAAAGTCATCACTGATAGCTCTTTCCAGACTTACAGGGAGGTAAATGCTCACTTACTGGTAGTGTTTTGATACCAAGTTCTACATTTTCTTTATCTATAGTTACGCAAAACCTGTCAGAAGAGCTAAACCACTGCCATTGCAGAGAGGTTGCTTGATGTTCTGTCCAGGATGTTGCTTCCTCCCTGCGGGCATGTGGGTCAGTGAATACCCGTAGGCGAGGAAAGCAGCCCGGCTTTCTTGCCAGGGCTCAGCCAAAACCCACCCCACTCTCTCGTCGTGGGCTCCCAAGACACATGGAAGCACTGATGTGCTCCGGGATTTCTATTCCCTTGTTTTGGCTTGTATCATATACCCCTTTCCTTAAGCAGAAGGAAGCCATCATACGCTTCTCCAGTTTTGAGGTTTGTGTATGTCACTGCTGATGTGGCATAGCATAGAGGCTGGGGGCAGTTCTGTGCTCAGCCCTCTCGTCTGCTAAAGCACATAATATCCTACATACTGTGGTCCCACCCAACATCTAAACCAAGCTGATATGCAGGACATGTATCAAAGTAAAATACTTGAGAGATTTTACAACGTGGCTTGATTTTTGTTTCTTTTTTTTCTATAACCTTTTCACTTGGTTAAGGTGGAGGTCACCAAGTCAAGGGATTATGTGCGAAACATCTGAATGATAGAGGCTGGCAGCACATATTTTCTGCCTGCAAAAATGCAGCCAGTTGTTCCCTTTTGGCTTCCACCTCTTGCCTGTTCTAAATTACAAGTATGGACTTTCACATGTGCAGGGGAACATAACATACCCTCAGAAGGGTGACTCCATATCTATGATACCCTCTGCAGTTCAAAAAAATCTGTGTAAAATGCTATCAATCTACACAGTTTTACTTCCAATGAGCTTTCGTAGTCTGCTGTTAAAACCCTGTCATAAGGCAGGAAGGATGAAGACAACAGCAACAACAACAAAACCATCACTTTACTTTCAGGTAGATGCCAAAATCTTCTCTCTGTCTCAGGTTTTCCAAGTAGAAGACAGCGGAGGTATAATTAAGGCAATAAATCTGGTGTGTCTGGCAGAGGTCACCCTGGAAAAACTGCAGAAAAGACTTGGAAACTTATCAGGAAAGAAAAATACCATGACAACGGGAGGAACAACAGTTTTGGTTTTGTAACGTGTATTTTACCTGAAATTTCCTCGTGCCTAGGAAAACAGAGGGAGAGGGAAAGGGGGAGCTAAAAAAGTTAAGGGCAAGTTAAAAAGTAGTAAAAGTGGTAAAGTAGTAAAAAAATCCACAACCGTGCTCAAGCAATGCATGGGAGCACCGTTCTAACAGCTCTGCAGAGGTGTGAAGCATTCTTAGTTAGACTTTGTTCTCATTAGAAATAAATGATGTGAAATTCATGCAGAAGCTGAAGATCAAAACCACTATCTATGCAACTGCTTTACATGGCCTTATAGAGCATGTCACTTTATAGCCAAGTGTGTTAGATAGCTCTTAGAAATGTTGAATGACATCCCTGATGAAACTCAGTTTTGTCTGGAATTTCGTCCGTCGCACACAAACATTGTCAATAAGAACGCCTGAAGTCCGAGGTAATGGGGGTGAGAAGCCAAGCTCTAGCCTCCCTTTCCCTTTTTAAAATCCTGACCCCTTTTTAGTATTTTCCCAGAAGTTTTCTAATGGCTTCTACTGCTAGGGAAAGTTCAGGTCCTTGAATCGATTTGCTGTCTGTATTAATATTTCCAACTTTTCAGTCCCTGGGAAGTTGTGAAGGAAGCAGAGCCCCTGGAGACAGCTGTTTGGACAACCGCCTCGCTTGCCATGCGGACTGCCCAAAGGGTTGCAGGGCAGCGCTCGGCAGCGGCAGGAGAGCCGTCTGTGCCTCTCTTGCTTAGCAGACACAGGCAAAACTGCAAGAGATTTCAATCCCATTGAACTCCTAATTAAGCACTTAAATACACTTGTAGATCTGGTCCATGGAGTAAAGGAAGGATCTGTGCAATGGAGTGGAAGGAGGCAGGGAACATCCAGTAATGGGGCTGGGGTCTGGTCTCAGGGAAGCATCTTCCATAGAGGGAGAAGCTCGCCTCTACTGGTGGCAAAGTCTCCTCAAGGTCTGGGCTACAGCTCGCCATGAAGGGAAAATCTTTCCACATTTTGTTCCTTGTACAGAGCACCTTTCCATGACCAACCTCAAACATGCCAATGGATAAAAATAAAAACATCATACTGACAGGAGGTGCTTGAGGCTGAGACCAAACCACCTGTGACAGATGGCATGTCCTTGACTGACTTGATTGCTCTGAGGCACCTGCATGCAATGATAAACGGTCTGCCGCAAGGACCTGCCGAGATGAAGCAAGAATATTTCTAATTATGTTACCTTTGTGAGTATGGAGCTGAATTCCATAGGAGAGTCTGACTTGCTGACATGCTCCTTCACAGTTTCAAAAAAAGCTTTCAGAAAACTGAGACTCATCTAAGTAAGGGGGAAAAAAAAAGATAAATTAGCATCAGTGATCTTCTGAAGTTAAGTTTAAAAGAACTGTATTTCCCAGCCCTGGTCTCTTCAAAGGCTCCAGGCCTAGTGGGGTGCCTATATTTTTCTCCCTGACATTGCCAGAGTTAGCTTCAGAATTACACCTGGAACGCTTTAATTAGTCAGTAGCTAAAACAAATCTATACAAATACCCACTTACGT
Organism: Phoenicopterus ruber ruber; assembly: GCA_009819775.1. Lineage (NCBI taxonomy): Eukaryota > Metazoa > Chordata > Aves > Phoenicopteriformes > Phoenicopteridae > Phoenicopterus > Phoenicopterus ruber. Next base: position 51,149,666 of record CM020215.1, on the reverse strand, counting down.
CATGATAATGCCTTATGACAAAAGCTTTGAAACAAGATTACAGTTATTCCATTTAAACTTATTTTAGGGTAGCAGCTGTATTTAATGTGAATTGCCATGGACAATTACAGTACATGAATGGTATCTACTGGAAAACACTGTGTATGACAGAGCTGTGACAATTAAGGAAGTCTTCACGGTCATCTGAAGAAGATACCATCTTTCACAGTTTGAGTTTGTTTCATGCTGTTGGAGGTGAAGGAAATTTCTATAAAATGCTATAAAAAGTCACATATTCCCCATAAGTTAACTTTATATGTTTGCATCAGATTCCAAGGGTGCCCACACTGTCAGTCAGATGTGGATGAAAGCCTGCTCCTAAGCCCACGCTTGCCTCCTGAACACACTATTTGCACACAAATTCATGACCAGACTCAGCTTTAGGCCAAATTTTAGGCCAGAAGGGAACATCACCCTCTGTGATACTGCTATGAACTGCTGTTGCAGCTGCGCACACTGCTTTGTTCAGTGTATTTATGGGGACAGGGTTGCTTACAGGATGATGCTTATTCTTTCATTTTGACAAGGGTGCATTTTACACCTTTTACAGCATGCGTTTTTTCATGGACCCAGCCTGCTGTCAAGAAGAAATGCGTGCTGTAAAGTGCATGAAAAAAGGCATGAAAGGCATTGAGAGCAGCTACTTTCTCCTATGTTTGATCACTATTTTATATACAAATATGCATAATGGATGATCATTTATCATCCTCATTAATAAGGACAACAAAATTAGAAAACAAACTAGAAAATATATTAAAGTTAATTCTCTCAAGACATCGCCAAGCTCCAGCCAAGCTCAAAGCTTTTGTGGTCACTAAATGGCACACAGCAATATACCCCACTCCTCTCTTAGAACAAGAATGAAGGAATCAACAACCACACATCAACTGAACTCTAGTAGTTGGCTGCACGTGTGTTCTTAGCCCACAACAAGCGCAAGGTGAAACACATCAGCTAAAAATCTCTTTCCTTGTGCCTCCAAACCTGCTTAGGGGGTCACTCACTGCAGCTCACCTGGTGTGCGGTCAGTCACTGAGCAGAGGTGACTTGCTCACGTGTTTGAGTTCTGGCTAATTGTCCCTACTCTGAAGAGCTTTCTTGCTTTTCTGGTTTTGGCTAAAAAGGGAGATGTTAACTGTTAAGGCAAGGGAATTAAAATAAGGGAAACAACCTGAAGTAAGCAAGTGGTTTAGGGCATGTGATGTGATTGTGAGCAGTCCTTCAACTCATGCAGCTGAAGAGCCCCTCCCAAAATTCGCTTTGCTGTTAAGGGTGAGATATGCTGTAAAAGAGCTCTCAAGCTAAGGAAAACTTCTGTTTTGCTTCTAAAGTTATGTAAAAGCTATTTTGGACTTATGGATTCCTTTAACTTTCAGGAGCTGAAAATGGTCTCCCAGCAACTGGCCACAAGCAGCAAAGAGCTGGAGCACATCCCAGCCAAGCGTCGTGGTTTCCCCCCTCCTGGAAGCTGGAGGGTAAGTAGCACATGAACACAGAGCATGCAGTCTCTGTGGGAGATATCCTTCCGCCTGCACCGAGGGAAACCCCACCTGGAGAGGGGTGGTCACCATTTTATTTTAATTTGCTCTACTGGAGTGATGTAATAGATAGCAAAGTCTTTGTGTCCATCTGTTTGCGAAAGGAAACTTGTTATTGTAGTTATTTTTCCATTCTTACTGTTTTGCTGTAAGGATTGTGCAGTCAGAGTTTATCTTAAAAAATCCTTTTAAAAGGAGGCTGCTTGTGAGAATTAGTCTCAAAGTTGTGTTTACTTCAGAAACAACTGCCAAGTGAGCTCTCCTCCGTGTTCAAATGCCTGTTTATCTTGTGCTGGAGGCATATGAGAATAATTTGCACTGGTGACATTTGACCCCCACTGATATACCAAATTGAAATGAAGGAAAGACTAATTATTTGAACTAAGTTCCAAATGTGAGCATTGAATATGAATAGAAGCTTTATGGATGGTTCCTCATCTCCTTTTATTGGGCTGGTTGATTTCTGATTTCAGTAAGACTGCTACTTTTTTACTCACCTTGTTTAACTCCTCTAGGTTTGCAAAAAGTCTCCACAAATCCACATCCAAGAGAAATTCATTACTCTGGAGGTATTTTAGAGTGTTCATAAATATCTTTAAAAAAAACCAAAACAAGTCCATGTTATTTACTATTTGTGCCAATTCAATCTCTCTCTCTCTTTTTTTTTTCTCCTGAAAAGAACATGCTTGCACTGTAATTCTCATGAAATGATCATTTGATTTGGGGAGGGCAGAAGATGACACTCTGAGAAACTTTTCCTGACCTGCCTGAAGGCTAAATACTGGGCTTTGTGCGAGGAGGAGGGTATGAGGGATGTCTCTGGGGTGTCTCTGCAGCTGTCACGGAGGCAGCTGTGTCCCTGCTGTGCTCCCTGCCTGAACAGGGGCAACTGAGCCCCCTGCAGATCCGTGTGAAGGAATTAATAACATCAGAGCTAGAGTTACAGATTTCTATGGCCTTTCTAAATGCTTGTCTTCCTACCCCATGCATCTGCTGTTATGTAAGTTGTTTAGAATTACTATGGGGAAAAAAAAATGTTGGAATAGCATAAGTAGAGGGTTCCTGAAAGTTTTTAATGTCTTTGGATTCTCTTAACCTGTATTGAGTGAAAATTGTACGTGCATTTATTGGCTGTTTAAGATTTTGTATTATTTAAGCTCTGATGGTGACCTTGGAGCTGTGCTGAATCTGACCTAAATCTGAAAAAGGCTTAAAGAATGTAGATTACTGAGTAGAATTTTTTGTATATGTGTGGAAAAAAAAACCAAACCATCACCCAGGTGCTAAGACTGAAGAGCTGGTGAGAGTGTTTGCTTAGCCTTGTGTAATTCTTCAGTTGCCACAAACAGTTGACCTGAGATCTTTAAGGGGATTTATGGTCATCTTAAAGTTCCCTGTGCAGATTCATTAAAATCGGTGGAATGTTTCTATACTGGGAAGGACTCAGAGTAGCAGGTATCTGTAAAACTGGCTACCCAGATTCAATAGGCTCTTTCTTTGGCAGGAGAGTTTGGGAAGCTGGCATGGGCTGAACAGTTTATCATTCATGGGTCACGCAGGGCTGGCTAAGGCTCGTCTGTGGGTTCCTACATCAGGCTCACCAAGGGACCTGCACGTCCTCACCCTGCCCAGGATTCACCCATTTTTTTACCTTCTCGGAAGAGAGTCTAGAAGGAAGGACACTTCCATCCTGCCTTAGACCTGTAGTTGTCCCCTTTCCTCTCCCTTTCTCTCCTGCCCCACCAAGGAGGAATTCGACCCTCTCCTCTATTTATTCCCTTTGCTTTGCAGTACTTCTTGTACTGCCTAGGCTAACTTTTCAACAACATGGAAGATGTTTCACTAATCTTTTTCACTAATAAGAAAATGGAAATTGTCTGTGCAGAATAAGAAAAATGACAGGAAGATATTTAGGGAAACTTCCATCCTTTTAAATGGGTACACTAACTTTTGATGTGTGATGCATGTAAATAGTGCAGCTATTCTTGTAACAGTGTGTAGTGCTCTTGTCCGTATTTCAAAGCTCTTAAAATTCACCAGGAGGAAGGCAATTTGGGGTTTTGGGGAGAGGAGTTGTTTTTTAGTTTGCTTGTTTTCTTGTAATATTAGAACCACAGGTCTGTTGAATTCTGAGGTTTTCATGCTCCGGTCAGGATAATCTAACCACAGCTCTACATGAAGTTAAATGAAGAGTATAATGTTACAGACTAGTAGTAGAGAAATATCCGGTATAGTCAACTGGAGAGGGGCTTCAGTTCAGAGTTAGCAAGGGGAATAGTGGAATATCAGCTGAAATTACTGGAAGGATCTGCAATCAGACGGTGTTTACAAAGCACTAGAAAATGATGTCCAGAAGAAGAGATGCCATCGAGAAGATAAAAACCAAAGGGAATTGTGGGAACAGGATGAGCAGGCAAGACGGGCGAAAAACCAAGCGCTTAAGTCATTCCCCCGTGGACACCCAATGAGAGGTTACAGGTGGCTTTGTCTGCTGTGCTGACAGTAGGGCAAATAATGTTTCATTATTTTTGAGAAATGAAATCTGAAGTTACCATCTTGAGAACCAGCAAATGATCCAGAAAGTAAGTGCATTCACTTGTGAAAAGTTCCCACACTGCTGCTTCTTTTTTCACTTCTATCCGGCTGTCGACCTCTTTCTGCTCAGTCTGTTGTGCCTTTATAAATTCATGCCAGGATTTACTCTATTGATTGAAGAAGAAAGAAAACCACTGACTGTTGCATCGACTGCTTCAGACCTTATGAAAAGAATCTATGATCTATTTGCCCAGGTAAAGGGCCCGGCTGCCAGTATTAGTGATTCTTCTGAAAGCTTAAAGATTCCTTTAAAAAGATTAAAAAACCTGACGTTTTCCTCCAAAGTATTTATAACATAAACACACTGAATTGAAAGTAACACAGTATGATAGTCTATGTTTCCAGGATGCTGTACCAAAAAATATTGGGCAGCTTGCAAATGCTAAGGAATTTAATCTGTCGTGTTGCTGCTGCCATGGGAAAGCGGGGGGGATGATAGCATCCTATTTTCCAGATGGTGAAGTCAAGGTACCTGAATATCACCCTGGTAGCCCAAGCTTGATGTTTCTATGGCTAGGGGGCCCCAGAGGCCAGGAGCCTTGTTTATCTGTCAGACAGGCTTTGGTGGGATTTCTGCAGCTGAACCTTGGTGTTGGCAGTGACCTCTGCGTGGCCGCCTCTGAACGCACCCTGAAGGCAGCAGCGGGGGCGACCGTGCCCCATTTGGCATCTCTGTGATGCTGCAATTTCTTTCCCCAGATCTACGGACACTGCTGAGAGGGTTGTCTTGGTGCCTTTTTCTGAAGGTGGTACCTCCTTGATCTAGGGCAGTGTGGAAGCCTGGCAAAATCCAGGTGGTTGGGAGGGCCCATGCTCACCACCTACGACACTCAATTTCCCCCTCGACCCTCCATTTCAAACAACAAAAATATATCTTATGCCTGTGCATTAATTTTGCAGAAAGGTCTCCTATCCAGATTAATGTAGTGAAAAATAGTAACTTGAAAAGAACACAAACTTTTTATCCCCATCTTTAAGTTTCCTTGGTACAGTATACTGAGTATTTTGATACCTTAAAGCAGAAAAAATCGTATGTGCCACAGTCTATGATCTTAACGGTTGAAAGACAGTGTTCCAGATCAGATGCTTGCTTCTGTTTGTCTTTACCCTGTTGAATGACAAAAAACCCCCCTCTGATTCATACAACATTGTAAAGACCACTAAGAAGTTTACCCAGCTCAGTAACCTTGCTCTGATCTGTAAGGAGCTTGCCCTTAACCGAGTGATTTCCTCATATTTCCAGGCTGTCCTACACAGAGATGAGGCAGTGATGGCAGGTTTATTTGTAGCTATGGGTGGGGTGCGTAGGTGGCTTAGGTGTGGGTGTGTAAGATCTTATTTATGTAACACAAAAGTCTTTGGCAGGGCAAATCATCGGTACGGCAACAGACAACGGGCTACCCTCAGCAGGCAGAACAAATAAAATATTTTGCTTCCTCCAGCACTGTCAGAAGTAGGGGACAACAAACTCATAGTTGAAATCATCCTGCTGCCATAGGTATACAAAGCTTGTGTGTTTGTTTACTTTTAATTTTTTAAAAAATTTTTATTTGAGCTATGTATTGAAAAAAACCTCCTTTGGTCAGCTGCAGAGTAGTGTCTATAAAATGAGATTTTCGAAAGCTTAAAGAGCAGGACGAGTTTGTCTGTGTGAGGGATCATGAAATAAAAACAATTGCTTTTGGTTTGGCTTTGTTTTTCAGGCTGACAGTACCGTGTAAAAAGTTTAACCAATATTTATGAACTCGAATTTAGTGAGCGTAGGCTTATAAGGTGTTTGCCTAAGTTTTATCTGCTCTCTGGAACTGTATACTCATACTTCATGGATTTCTATTGTCTGAACTTTAGGCACTGAACTCAAGCCAATTTTGAAATATGTGTTTGATTATAATATTTGAAATTCAGAGTTTAAGCTCAACTCAGTTTTGAAAGATAGCTTGAAATGAAGCAGAAACAATAATGCAATTATATATACACACACTTAATCAATGCACCAGCAAATGAATCTTCATAAATTAAATTCTATGGCATGTAATAGTCTCAGAAATCACTTTTGGCTAAATATCAAATGCATTTTATTACAAATCTCAAATATTTTGCTGAATTTAAAAATTCTCAGTTTTAGGCCATGCTCCTTCAAATGCTATAGAAATGCTATCAAATGAAGTGGGAACTCTTGTACATGCTAATCTGAGTACTTGCACTGGTTTCACTTGCACAAACTCTTCTTTGATAGTTGAGATTTACAAGATAAATGAAAAAATATTAGGAAGGGGTTGTTCACAATTACATGTTTAGGGGTGCAAAGTTATCAAGACACTTGCAAATGTTTTTTTGAGTGATGAACAACACTCAAAAAGGAAATTCAGATACCAGAGTAAGTGAAAATTTTCATAACTGAAAAAGACAAGGAAATGTGTTAGACAAGGAAATTAACTGAAGTGTGGTGGTGTGTATGCTTTTACTGGAGAGTGTGAGGGTGCCCGCGAGGACACGAAAGACCTAAAAAAGTATCTAAAAAGCTACTTTGATAGGTAAAGCCTACATCCCTTCCACGTGAGTGGGAGTTAGACAGATTATCCAGAGCCCCAAGGCACTAAGGTCTAGGTTGGCGTGCAGAAAATACAGGATACAGCGTGGTCAAAGCAGTGATGCCACTGACTTACCCACCTTGCGCTCTCTTACACCAGGGAGCTGCACTGGACCTGCTGCCACCCCTGAACACCTTGAATGAGAGGTCCCGCATTGCCCACCTGGTGCCAAGGGCACCTCTCCTCCCACCACCCCCGGGGATGGGGACCAGCGGCGCTGACTGTGTCTTCGTGTGCATCCCGTGCAGCGGCGCTGGTGGCTGCACTGGAGCCACCCGGCCTTCGCTGCAGATTGATGTCCAAGCAGTCCCAGGGTGGGCTGAGACCTCTGAGTTCAGGACAGTAAAGTAAAGAAATTCTTTTTACCCAGGTTAGTTGTGGGAGAAGGCAAGGTCAATGCAAGGGAAAAAAACGTGGTGAAATACTCACAACTCCTCTTTTGGCAAATGGCCACCTTGGCTTTTTGGACTCTAATGGGTAAAACAAAAGTGTTATCAGTAAAGAAACAAATAGCTAAAAATAAAACTGTTATTTATATGGGGTTTTAATTTTTTTTTTTCTTTTTTAGATGAAGCCTGATATGTTATACTCTACTTGGCTCAGATTTAATACTTGTGTTTAGGCAGTTTGTGCACCAGACTTAAAACCTATTAAGCCTGTTGGGTTCCTCCCAGCAAGAATCATGCCTATCTGTGATGGGATCTTGGATGATGCTAAACACTCCCACTTACTGCAGATGATCAGTATGTGATTGCCAATTCTTTACATGGGAAAACACATCGTACCCCAGGCCAATTCTTGAAGATACCTGTTGTTTTGAAGCAAGAATTAGGCTATGTCTGCTCATTAGTGATATCTTGGAGCCATGCAGGTATTTAAAATTCCTGTGAATAAACAATCCTACAAACCCTAAGCCTCAGATCTGTCCTGGGGCTGGCACAGTGGTGCAGGCTGTAATTCATGGTCCTTAGTGAGGCACAGGGAAAGCTGGGGATCTAGATGTAGGAATGCACTGATGAGAGGTGAGGAATGTCTGTGTTTGTTCAGCAAGAAATTTGAAAGAGTTTTCTAAATGTGGCACCTACCTTCAGGCCTGTATGTGACTGGGAATCACAGTCGAAACTTTCTCCTTTTGGATTTTGAAGTCCTCGGTCATTCTTTCTGGGGATGGCTGGCTTGTTTGCTTTCATGAAACTGCTGGTTGTGACCTTGACTTATTTATTTTTTTGAGAAAATTTTGATCTCTGGTCACCAGCATCTTCTGGGCTCTGGCAATCACACTGTACACTATATTATACTCCACAATAAATATTTGTGGAAATTGCTTGCAGGTCTACATTTCAGTGTTGGAAGGTCTTGTGAGCAACATCTAGCCATGAGTTGGGTCTGCTACCCTTGTGATTAGAGCACTACTGGAAAGGGTGGCATGTGCCACTCTTCCCTCTGCTTGAAGCTGTGCAGGTAGGAATTTGTAACTCAACTGCTTGCAGATGGAGATCCTGGCCTGGGCTCTGGTTGCTCCTAGCCTGTGGAGGAGGGAGGTGGTCTGTGTCCTGCCCCCCTCATCTACCTCTTACATTTTGCATTCAACGATAAAAATGCAGGCAAAAAAAAACCAAATTGAGGGGAGTTTTAAAATTAGCGATGCAGTCACTTTGGTGTGGGGAAACAGAATCCCCCATGGAGGCTGTGCTGCCTTGCGTGCCATTGTTGCCCTGATCCTCCCTCCCCATCCCACACGCACACGTGTTTTAGTCGTGGCTCCCGCTGGGCTCGGACGAGCAAACCGCACCCTGTGTCTGACCTGCGCTCAGCAGCAGGGCCGCGTGGGGCAGGTAGTCCATGGCACTGTCTGGCACCAGGAGGTCTCCAGGGAACACCTCGAGTCCCGGCAGACTCACTACCACGGAGCTGCGCCGGCGCTCGGCTGATCTGTGAGACGCAACAACAACACACGTCATCTTCTCTCTCTGCTCCTGGCTGCAGAGGAACCTTCTGAAGTGGTCCTTGCTGGTACAGGAGGAAATGAGCTAAAGAATCAAATCACAGCGGTGATGACATAATGTGTTAAAGGAACAATGAGCAGAAAATTTCAGTGACTGACAGCAAATATCTAATTATCTTTGCAACTCCACATTGTTGCTGAAATCAAGGTGCTTATGGCCATGGCTTGCCTCAGATAATAGGTACTTAGAGAATTTAAATATTGGAAATTCCTGGCTTCTTCTGAGATCAGGCAAAAAGTGAGCTGAGATTTCAGGATCTATGTTTTGGCACTGGAGTCCAAAGGAGCAGTTAAACACCATGTCCCTAGCTGATATGTGGGTCGTTGTTACTTTTAACCTTCATATAACTCAGGTGATTTCAAGAAAAGACAGCATACGAATGAAACAGTTAAAATGTTGTGTGGTGGGTTGTGGGTTGTGTTTTTTTTTTTTTTAATATTTAACCTTTTGGCTAGTTTGTGCAACTTTCTTTCTAAATCTTTATGGCATTTTTAATGCTAATTCAAATATTTTGTATTTGGGATATAATATGACTTAGCGGCCCTGCTGATCAAAAACAAATGGCTCTTTCCAACTATTGTTGTTACTAACGGAGGGCATTGTCCAGGATGTAGATCCATCAAGTGAAGCGACACAGGCATCCTGTATCCAACAGCGTGTTTGTGCCAGAGGCTGACTGCATTCAAATACAGAAATTATTGGTGCACATCAAAAACCTTTTCGGATTTTGCTAATAACTCACACCGATACCTAACTGATTGTGGTAGTGTACTGTTGCAAAGTGATGGGTGTCTGTAGCTTCTGTTCTTCTGTCTTCAACTGATATTGATGCATGAAGACTGCATCTGATTTCAAAGGGTCAGTAATTAAGTAGCTGAGGGAGGATGCATGAAGTGTTTGTGCATATTTAAAAATTCTCTCTTTTAGTCACTATTTATTGTGTATGGTATCAGTTAAGTATAATTCTTATTGCTTTTTTGGCCTAGGCAGATACCTTATTGTGAATATTTAGCCATTTGCCAACAGCTGATGTGAAACCTGGCAGGTATATTTTTCTCCTTCAGTGCATGAATAGTCACTTGACAACTTATCAACTGGCAGATGAGCTCTGAGGTAGAGAACTGGGATTTGATAAGTACAGCAGGACACGAGGATTATGCTTTTTGTTATGATCCGACAGTGACATTGCTTGCAATTGCCTTAGCTAAACCAATTGAATTGTATAGATGCAAGGAAAGACTGCTTCTAACAACAGAGAGGGCTGTAGGCTATAAGGAGGGCCAGGCCTGGGGCTTTAACACTTGAAACACAGGTGTATTAGGGCTTGAAAACTAAGTGTTGAGGAGTTTACAATGTGCAACGTACAAGTTCTCTAAAAGCTTTTCCTTTTCTGGTAACCCTACTGAATGGGGAATATAGGATCTGTTTGTTTAACTTTAAGGATTTACAATAAAACTCTGAGGTTTCTCATGAAATTGAACCTGACATGTGGTTTGAGAGCTCTTATGGATGGAGTCTGGTTCTTGGTTATCTGCAAGCCCATACCAGGGCAAGGGAGATGGCTTCCTGATGAGGTGTGCTGAGTGCTGCCCAGTGCAGATTTTAAGTGTTGGTAGCAATCGTAATAGGATGCTTCTGAAACCTCTAGTGATTCCACCATGCAATCTCTTGGGCAGCTGGATTATCATACAAGCCAGATGCTGCAATGTAATACAAAGATAATTCTAGAAGATGTCACTCCTGTACTGGGGAATTCAGGAGATTTACTTCAGGTTGGATTCACAATAAAATTTTGCCAATGTATTATTGATTCTTAAAGTATCCAGCCTAATTTAATTGCAGAATATATTTTGAAGTTGGAGGCTAGTCACGTATGAGGATTAGTAATGGAAGCATGGTTTCATTGTAACGGAGTTAAACTGTGTTATTTCCCTGGATCAAAAAGGCCTTGAACTTCAGAGACGTATGACTAAACAAGCTCTTCACATAGGTATGCAAGCCTGTGAAGTGTGGGAGCAGGCCAAGGTCACATGGATGTGTGTCTACAATATACCTTTGCAATCTGACATGCCTGGTCTGATTAATGGCTTACGTGCCTAAATTATTTACTCATGCTTCACAGACGAAGGTACAGGTATCTGTGATCACCTGGCCCAATGCCTGTAGACACATTAGACACATCAGTTGCTCTTGTTGGTTTTACTGGAGAAATGAAACTACTGAAGTGTCATGTGATGCAATTTACCAATTTTTGAGTCTGTATGCAATATTTTACCATCTTTTCATGCCTGTAGACCCTGTAACTTTGCCTTTTTCTTTAGGTTTTTGTTTTTCTTATTAGAGGAAGGGGGCTGAAGCGCTTGAGTGAAAGAAATGTTTGTACTTTAGGGGTGAACTCAAGCACCTGAGGAGAAATCATCTGCAATAGTTCCTCCTTTAAATCTACTTGTTTTTTGAAACCAGATAATGTCACAGGTTTGCATTACAAAGTTATGGAAAATTATTAAAGATGGTGAAGCAGCTCATGGTCTGGAAACCCCAAATATCCTGGGCATACAGTTGTTTCTAGGGCATGGAGAGTTTCAGCTGATTGCTTTTTAGATGTCTATATCTTGATATGTTCGTTATCTTAGCCTAACTAGAGCTTTAGATGTCCCAGGGAATAGACATCTATATAAATCACCTCACATAAATAGCAGCTATGTTGTTTAAAGGAATGCCTACTAGATGAGAATAAAAGCGACTGAAGAGGACACAAGGGTCAACATTATAGGGTGGTCACAGTACTGAGATAGGTGCCAGGTGATGACACCGTTACCCAAGCCACTCGGGGAGCGTATTTGGACTCCCTGTTTCAAAGAGTTAGCATGACACTTTACGGGCATACGAGACATTAAAAGAGGCAGAGGAGCACTTCAAGATAGATGACCCCAGCTCCCTCAACTCACTGAAAATGAGCTGCCTTGGCAGTTACTGAGAAGACTTCTCATGAGCTGGTTGTCTTTAGGAAACAGTGCAATCCAGTTTTGCAGCCAGTCTCTGATACGCTGAACGGGGCAAGGAGAAAAGGAGCTCAGAGTAAACTAAGGGTTTTGTTTTATCCACATTTCCTTCCACAGCAGTGTTGGCTTTAGCATCTCGCCCTGTCTCCACCACACACACGTCTCTCTGTGCTGCCCCTCTGGTCCTTGTTGTTTGTTTATTTTGGCTGACTATTTTTAATCAGCATCAGTTCAGCATGTTGCCATGTCGACAGAGATGTACTGGCGTTCCTGACTGAGGGCTGTGTGTGGGAAAGCTGTCTAAAATGAGCATTGCTGCTTTAAGAAAGGCTTTTGAAAGTACAGCCTGGGAGTGGGGAGAAGAGATGTTCATTAAAACTGAAGGATGGAGGTATGTTTTTACCCTGGACGATATGTAAGTCAGTCTTGGAGGAGGGTTGCCAACTGTCCCAATGCACTTCTAGATGGAGAGAATAATCTGACATTTCAGCAGTTTTCTCTGGCTGTGATAAGAAGGGATTAGCTGTTAAGGAGCTAGGCTAATGATTTGGATAAAGGAGGAGCTGAATACAGCCCTTGCCCAGACCTTGGACCAAATTCAACCTGACAAAAATGTTCAAAGCAGAAACTGGTGATTTTTGTTTTACATGTCTGCACATTCTAATATTCGTCAGGACAAGAAATAAAATCATAATACATCATCCAAACACCTTTTTCTCAATCTTTCCTGCTGGTGGCTGTGGAACAAAGCTTGCGTTATTCCCCGTGTGATTTCTTGATTTTAAAATGTCTGAATAGAAGTCCAGAGCCAATATCCTAGCTGGCATATAGTGGCTTCTCTCTGAAGCTGCCAGGCAAGTGGCACCAAGGAAGGTGTGTACATTAAATGTTCAATGTTCTCCTGCTTAGCCATTTGCATTCAGCATTCTTCAAATTCTCCCTTGAAGTTTGCTACAGATCACACAAATCTTCACCCTGTCAGTGAGATATGCTTACGTGTTATAGTTTTGAGTTGGATCAGTGCAGACTCTTCCCATATTAAGCGCAGATCACCTGTTTTCACACCAAAATGCAAAGATCTCTCCCTTCTCTCCTCTCTCCATCTCCCTCTCCCCTTTTCTACTGTAAATTCAAAACGCTAAAGAGTGGGCTGGAAATTGCAACAATTCAGAAAATGTAGGAAGCCTCTTCTACAGTGAACATGTAGACGCACATACATGCACGTCTGTTAAGCCTTGTCTAGGGAACTGCGCTGTGTAATGACTCGTAGACTGTATCTGCCTTCTCCAACACACCCAGTCCCAAACACAGACCTGTTTGCAAACTGCTGGTTATAACAGGGCTTTTACCTGAAAAACGAGTAAACATTGGGAAGAAGAGGAGATACAGCTCAACTAATGGTGTCTAATGCCTTAAGAAGTGAAACACATTAAGGCAGAGTCACAAAAGCAGCGTATTGTTGTTTGATGTGAGGTTATTTCTCTCTTCCCCAAGCCTTGCTCACCAGTGCTAGTGCTTTTAATATACCTCACTCACCTGCATGCCCCACCTGAAATCTTCAAGGCGATCGTGCAGTAAAGGGAGCACTGCACCATCAGAGAGGTGTGGTTGTTAAGGGAGGTACTAGCTCCTCCTTCCTTGTTGTTTGGGGAGAAAACAAACTTCGTTTCCCTTCTGTGAACATTTGAACATCTTAAGGAAACAAACGTGGCTGAATCAAACACATTTCTAATCAAGCTTTTACTTTCTGATAATTGCTTGTAAGGGCTTGATACAATCCACTGCACAGATCTACAGTACACAACACCTTATCTTGCCTACACTAAATTATAAAATTCAAGTTTGTAGGATTAACAATCCCCCCCATCCAGTAGCAGTCCTAGATCTGCTTTGCTCACGTATGAGAACAATATTGAGCTGTTCTGCTAGCTCCTTTGCTCCCTTTTCTCTCCCACAAAGTTTTGAAGAATGTCACTCAAGATTATGAGAAGTTTCACATTCTTCAAGCTGAAATTTGACACTGTTAATCCAAACAGCCAGACCTTTTGGCAGTTAGTTCCTAGTGCAGAGCTCTCCGATAGTCCAGCTGAAATATTGCGTGAAATATAGATAAATGTGTTGGGGAGAGGGCCACCTTTGAAAGAAAATCTCATTAAAAAGTTTAGTTTAACAAGCTGGTGACAGGCATTTCACAAAGCAAATCTACAAATTAAAGTTGAGTTACACATACGTGCCTCACTGGTCAGTTTTGTCTTGGAGTGAAGCGGATTCATTAAAAATGTACAGAAGTGAAGCTTAGAGTAAGATAAAACAAATATATGCATACCTTTGTCTAGGCAATCCACTCTGAAAGAAAGCGAGATATTCTTGTTACTTTGTCAGAAAGCAAGCAAGCCACCTGATTTTATGAAAAAAGTACTCATTTGTTAAGAGAAATGTACTACTAGACTTAGACATTGGCTAATTATTTTTGCTGTTGTGGAGAAAGGAGGAGAACTCATTTGATATCCAGAATGTTTTCTATATTTGAAGGGGGGGGGGGGGGGAATAGCTTTTGGTCTGTGGCACAAAACCAACTGGTTAGTAAAGAGCTATACACCTATTTGACACCATCTGTGTTCAGTGAAATGTATGTGTAGGTGCTTCGCGTACGGATGGAGACAAGCATGTGTCCAAATTTAACTGCTTGTGCAAGTAATGCAAGGTCTTTAAGAGTAGATCTAGTAGCAACCCTGGCTTATGCAGTGCCTCTCCTTTTCTCCTTGGGGTGAAGCTAGGGGGGATGGCTGAACAGTAGTGTAGTGCCAGGGAAAGATGGAGTGTGAGCTCCTCCCTTGCTTATTTCTCTTTACTGACGCTGCCACTCACTGGACCAGTGGTTCTTTTTTTCAGAAAAGATTGCACAATTGCCTGCTCATTTTTGGAGCTGAACATAAAAATGGAGAGGACTAGTGAGTGGCAGAGCTAGGTAAGTGGAAGTAAAGAATGGGAATGGGACCTCTTCTTTTGGTAGCAGCAAACCTTAAATGTGGTTCAACTATCTTGAATGACTTCACTCTTGCTTTTGTTGGGGTTAGTAACGCTATTCAGTAAAACAGAATAGAGAACTGCCCTGGTTTAGGAAGAACCCAGCCAAAGGACCCTGGAAATAAAATAGTCTTCTAAAACCCAAACCAGAACTGGGTAAATTACTTAGTCTTGCTCTTTCATAGCCCCACAAACAGTTATACTGGCCCACCAGGGTGAATGGACAGAGGTGGGAAAGAGTGGCCATGTGCAGGAGTGGACTAGGTCACCAAGAGACAAGGCTGGAACCATTGCCTCTTGCTGATTTGGAAGGAAAAATCTCCCTTCCTGATGAGCGCAGAAGTCGGTCTGTTGTATCAAAGGAACTAGGGCCAGGTTGCAGTTCAGGTTAAGAACTGTGGTTTTGTTTATGCGCTGGGCCATGATGGACCAACACTGAATATGCAAGACTGAAAAGGAGGTTACATCATCCTGTTCCTCTTACCTGGGCACCCTCCTGTGGTGTAGCGCTGGGGTGGGGGAGTCTCCTAGGCAGCGTAGCAGAGTTGGCTCTCCAAGTGTTTTGGAGTGTGTCATTGGGACTCCCATTGATGAGAAGATCTTTTTGGCTTGGCAGCTTTGATCTGGGGCTGGCAGACTCTGGATCCGCTATAGTTGTCTCAGACTTCGCTTTGGAAGACAGTAATTTTGCATGGACACAAGAAGGCAACGACAATGAGGAAGCTGTAGTGCAGCGAGGTGGACTCTTACAAATGTGGTGGAGGGAGCCAGTGAATTCCTTTTGATTGCCCAGCTGAGCTGCGTCAGAGCAGTCCTGAAATGACAGTGCTTGTGAGGCAGAGGCCATCCTTAGACGCCTCAAAGTTGGAGAAGTAGAAATTCTGGCCAAAGCATGCCGGTCAAACTGGAAAGGTGCATGATGGCTCCCAATGCACTCTTCTGCAGGAAGCTTCAGAAGTGAAGGCTCTGTATAACCTCGTCTTCGAATGTAGTCACCTGGAGGTGTGGTGGTGTCCATACAAACTGACACTGCCTGCATTTCACAGGGACTGAAGGCATCTTCTGGACTGCAGCTTCCAGACAAAGCAACATCTTTATGAAGGTCAGCTTCCCTGTTTAGAAGTTCCACGCTGATGCAGGTTTCTTTGACCAGGTCCGACGAATAATCAGAGCTTGGTTGTTGCATTCTTTATTTGCAGCATGAAGATTTATAGCTTTGTGTACCTAGGACGCGTGATCAGAAAAGGTTCTTAGAAACTTGCCGTATGCATTTTTATATGGGAGGACAGGAAAACGGAAAAAAATCTAAACAAAATAATGTAGATATGTGCACTAGTACAGAAACAGTTGCCTGCGCTTTGAGTCCTGCTTTAATGGAGGTTTCCACAGCTTCAGGATCCTATTTCAGCAAGCTGTTTAAGCAGCCACTAACTTTGAGTGTGCAAGCAGTGTCATCATCAGTCAGCAGAACTAATTAGGTGGTAAAGACTAACGGTGTAATTAGGAACTCTGCTCGTCTGGTACCGCAGCCACCTAATATCCTGTTGCCACTCCCCCATCAATAAGTGAGATTGTGATACTGCTGTACATGGCATAAAAATGACGTCACTAGCTCTCAGGACTTCCACTTGTTGCAAAACTGTTTATGTACAAATATTAATTACTTGCTGAATGCTTAAGCAAATACAATTTAACATTTATGTAAGGTGAGTCTAATCACTCTTGCTTTTCTTTTCAGCAGGAAAAGTATTTTGTAATAAACATTATGTATATTTTGTAATCAAATAATGAAGACAATTTATCAAAGTAACTTATCTGTTGATTGATCAGTAAATAATCTTATGTTCTGTGATTCATGAAGCTCTATTTTAAGGTATTTTGATGACTACTCTCTCTAAAACTGGACTGACATTTCAAGTTATAACTGAAGATTATTAATCAACCTCTTCAACCTCTTCTTTAATTCAGCTTCTTTGTTTGCTAAGAGGAATCTTAAAACTGTTCATGATTGCTGGCTTCTTTGGGCACTTTTATTTATTACAATGAGCCTATTCAAACATATGTTGACTTTTTTCTTGAGCTATTGAATATCACACATTGAATATCATTTTGTCTAATTATATAGTCCCATCAGATTGATTTATAAAGTGATTAGAAACAAATTATTTCAAGTTTGCTGGTTCAAAGTATTGCTTTTTACAAACACTTCAGCCATTAGAAGACAATAATTCAGATGTTTGCAGGAAGAAAAAGTACCTCTTTATGATGGAAATGGCTTCTTTCACAACTGCAGTGCATAGCCACAAATATACTAGCATCTATGAATTCCTCTTTAATAGATAAAGGCTAATTAACACATGTGCTTATTAAAGTGGACAAGCACTAAAAATCACATTCAAGATATACCATCAGTGACAATGATGAGAAATTATTACTATTTTCCACTTCTGAGCAAAGATACGATTGCATACTATTGCTGTGAGATTTGCTGTTACTGCTTTTTAATCTTTCAAGACTTTTATTTTGTGAAGTGCAATCACATCTAAGCAACATAATGAAATAAAAAGACTGATTGTTGTTTGGCCAGGCATTCTCTTTGCTTTTTTTTTTTCTTTTTGTGTTTTTTTAAGAATCACCTCTTCCCCATGCAGAATTTTGCAACTTTGCGTGGAGCTTCCAGATATTCATGCGAATAGAGTTCTGTTGCAGAAATAGAAAAGACTAACGATGTCTTTTCATGGAAGTCTTATATTAAAAATACGATTTTTTTTTTTTCTTTTCAGTTTACAAGATTTATTTCCTTAAATACTTATGAGTTACTTTTATGAGTAGAATCTCTCAGCAGCAAAATATTTGTAAACAAAATACATTGTTACAAAATGCAAAAATATGCCACATACATGCAGAAAAATTAGTGTATATGATTAAACTTACCAAGGTAGCCAGGTGAAGATTTAGCAGCTTCCAGTATGTCACATCCTTTTCATATGCAATTAAGTCAAATTTTCAACAAGTGCTTGATTAACTGATACTAGGCTTAGCAGTAGCGTTTTCTCTTTTAAAGCCTACTTACTGAATGCTGGTATAGGGAACTAGTTTTTCTTCTTGTAGATTTGTTTCTAGGGGATTTGTTTATCAGGCCAGACGGAAGTGGCTTCAGGATCAATGCCCATTTACAAAAGGTAGCGTGATCCGTATGTTTTATTAAACTTCATTCCTTTTTATAGTTCTTTTTTTGTACTTTTCACACTGATAAAGTTTGGCAAGAGAGATCTCAGTCAAGTACATAATAAGCTGCAAGAGCAGATGAAATGTCTCCACCCCTCCAATCTTTTTTTTTTTTTTGCTTGTCTCGATTCATTCGGCTGGATCTAACTGCATTGTTCATCCTTCATGGAAGAATAGTAGTGATATATCCTTTGGTTACATTATTTACAATCAGATTTTAATTTTAACAAGTGTGCTAACTATGTGAGTAATTCTGAACACAGACAGAGTGTTTTATTTGGCTCCTTATGCTGCTCTCAAGGCGATATTAAGATCACATGAAGCGGAACAGACCTTGTTGCCCGATGAAATATGCAAATCTCTGGAGCTTTTACAGTGTTCAGAGCTGTCCTTTCCAGCCCCACGGGGAGACCTCGGTGCACTGCAGCTGGGCAGGTTGGGGTGGTGAGGCTCTCCAGGAAGAAGCGCAGGCTTCTGTGGGAAGGGGACAGAGAGCAAGTGAAGCCATACCCTTCCTGGGGAGGGGGGAAACCGCCTCTGTGATGGGGAGAGCTGAGAGCTCTGCTCCTGGCAGTCTTCACATTTTTGTGTAGTGCATAAAGAGGCTCTTCTGCTGCCTAACTGAAATCATCTGAATGTGCTTTAAAGCTGCTACTATGATTTTACCTCCACAACTTCTTATATGAAAGTATCTAGGTGGCCCTTTGCAAGCACCAGTCCCCAAATTAGCAGAGGGTCTACCAGTCCAGACCTTACTTCTGCTCTTCAGCTCATCCTAAACTCAATCCTAGACAAACCTTTGCCATAGCATTAATTCTGTGAACTATAATACTCATCCTCAGAAGCAAATGTAACCAAGTCATTTAACTGACTAAGCTCCAGTCACCTTGCATGTGTTTTCTAAAATAAATAATTACATTAGATGAATGACCTCTTCTGGTCTAAATCCTAACATTCATGCTCAAATCTCAGTTTTCTGTCAACTAACTTTACTCTAAAATACACCTCCAACCTGAAGCTAATCGGTTGTCTCTTGTGCATCTTTTCCTGGTAGTCTCCTTTGAGCACAGCCATTGCCCCAGTTCGTTGGCCTTTGCTGGCCTGGACTGTAATGTTGCCATCAGCCTTAGCCATGGTCTTTTAAACGGTTGCAGTGTTTGCCAGGTGACTCCTCCCAGGGTTAATCTCCAGGTTAGACCTGTGCCCCCTTATGGATCAAGATGATACTTCAGTTCAATGATGTCTGCTAACTTTGAACAATACCACGTCTATCCTAAGCGTTTTCTCCAGCCCTACTTCCCTGGTTGTTCCAGAAATACACATAGCCAGATGTCCTCACCAGCTTCTGCAATCACCTTCTGAACTTGCATATTACTCATGCTACTAAGCCTCTGTATGCTGAAACCTTATGCTTTGTGTTACCTCATTAATGTAGACCAACAGCTGCTCCAGCCAGCCCTTCTCCCCTTTTCACCTGGCAAGTCACTTCTTAATGTGGGAGATCCCCAGATTCGGTCTGTACAACTCCTTATCCTCTCATTTGGTTTAGCCTTAGCATTAGGGCAGCCTCGTTTGCTTGCCAGAGGGCTAACTATAGCCAGGTGGACCAAACATGTTCTCAGCTTTGCTGCCTTGCCTCTTAAGAGTTAAGCAATTCTTATCATTTATAGTTTTCTACCTTATCTAACCCAAAACTCAGGCTGAGCTGTAGCCTTCAGGCTCGTCTTTCTAAATAGGTCTCTAAAGCACAAGTGAAGCTTAGTGTCAGGGCAGAGAAATAAATATGAGTGCAGCATTGTCTAGAAGTGCCTCACAGCTCTGTCATGGGCCTCTCTCTAGCTGTAACACACCTAGCTGGCCTTTTGGCTACTGACAACCACTTTAGGGTGGGAGGTCCAGAAATAAAATAATGTGGTCCAGGATTATGTACCTCCAGCAATGTTCCTGCAGGTCCTTCAGAGATATGTAGGCTACCAGAGCTGGCTGTAAAGTCCTCAACTTTCTTCCTGGGTTTTGGAGCATCATTTGTTGCATTTGTTCTTTCTTGTGTTTCCCTGAGGTCTCTCTCTTGTTCTGTGTCAGATGCAACTTGTCTCCTACTATTGACAAGTGTAGAAGGTCTCTCACACGTTGGCAAGGACAAACAACACCTCAGCTATAGGATAGGGGCCTGGGTTGCATCCAGGTCATAGGATAGGCTCATAGATGGATCTGTGCTGTATTTTCCACATACCAGAAAATGTCAGGTTGCTGATTATCTGTTACCTCTGTGCATCAGCCAAAGGGGCCTTCTGTTACAATGCCCCCAACCTTCTGGCTGTTTGTCCTCATCTTGCATGCTTTCTCTGTTCCACTCTTCTTCCTCCAATCCTCCATTGATGGAGCTGTTTGGAAGTAGACTTTACTGTCTCCCGTTTCAAATACACCAAATTCTGGAAGTTATCGTGAACATACTCATCTAGCTGTTACACTCTCTGACCACTGCTCCCAAGTTAGTCCCTTGAATGGATGCTTGCTTCTGAGTTTGTATGACATGTTTATGGCTGCTTGACAGCCCTTCCAAAACAAGAGAAGCAAATGTCATGTCTTTGCAGTCCTGATAATAGCCCTGCAGGGCCTGCGGCAGCTTTGCAGTATGACCTGGCCTTAAAAATCAGGCTGTGTATCCCACCACATCTGCTGCGCTCTTGTAGGAACAGACCAAGCACCGTGGGTTACCAGGACTAGGGCACGGTGTGAGGTTATGGGTTTCCAGCTAGAATGCAAGCCAGTGCCGAGAGCTGCAGGCAAGCCAGGTAGAGTTGGTCCTAAGGTCAGGTAGTCTACACTGTGTGTGTGTGTTTTGGGGGGGGGCATCCTAATGAGTGTTTAAAACTTCAGAACACGCTTGGAGTCTTATCTCTTGGTCTGTCAGTGAGATTCCTCTAGGAGCATTTCTGTGGTGAGAAAGTTGGCAGACGTGGTCTCAGCACGGACACTTTCACAAGACAGAGCAGAGGTAGCCAGACCAATTAAAAGTGACTTGGCAAAAATAACTCATTCTTGCTGTCCAAATCAAAACATCTGAGATCCTGCTTTCCATATACTTAACTCTGAATAACTCTTAACAGACTCAGAGTACAGATGCTATTGACATCAGCTGCAGCTGTAAGTGTTCAGCTCCCTTGGTAATCGGACCTGGGGTCTCAAGTCAAGTACCCAGAGAATAAAGAGCATGCACTTAGTGACCCCTGTGAAAAGTTCAGTTTAAATGGCTTGGGCAGCACCACAGAGAAACTATGCAGTAGATGGAGAGATAAAATCTATTTTTCTGGGGAAACATTCACATGAGAACTCCCGTTTCTCTCCCTGTGAATATCAGCCTCAGTCACCTCATGCTTCTCAGCTTTTGAACAAATAAAGAGCAGTGGTCCAAAGACAGCAGTCTCCTACCTGCCCTAGCGCTGACTTATTCCCAGAGCTAGGACATCCTGTACTGTGAGGAAGGGTCTCATCTGACACACAGCGTGCATGTGTGACTAAGACCCATCATAATGCCAGAACTGGATGAAATGGGGCACGGGGGCGTGGAGGTTGTGCAACCATTGCTCCGTCATCTGAACTGGAATCACCTCCCATTCCTTCCCCAAAGAGGTCAAAAAAGGTACCAAAGAAGATTTATGCTCTGGTACTTTCTCCTTTCTGGGTGCTTAGCTTTGCAACCAAAATATTGGTCTTCTAAAAGCCTGCAGCCTCCTTTTTCCATCTCTAAAGAAAAAAGAAAGGAACCTTCCTGTTTTCAGTTAGAGAGGAAAGCCTTGGCTTGTCCCAGAGCTGCAGCCACAGAGCATGCAAGTTCAGCTGATCCTTTCGGTAAGTGTGGACAGAAAACTTTTGAAATGTGGTCAGGGAGACACTGTTTGCCATTTTTCCAAGGCTTTACTTTGGACGAATTTTGGCAGATTTCATGGGACCAACATAAATTACACAAAACCCATTTTTCTATTTGTCAGCAAAATTTCAAGTGACTAATCCAAAGCTAGACTTATAAAAGAAGAAATTCCCATTTTGTTATGATGGCACAAACATTTTTATCCTCTAGATTTGCCCTCAAAAATACAGAACATGTTGCCTGAGAAGTTTCAAAAATTTCAGTTAATGGCAGACACCTATTGTATGAAATCTCTGCCAGATACTTAAAATCTGGCAAAGCAAATGGGAATTTAATCATAATGAGAGCAAGTATTGGATGATTTTAACATGCACTGCCAGTTCTGCCTTTAATAATAATAGTGGGGTTTTTAAAATCAGTAGACGGTAATACTTTTACAGAAGTTAGCAAGTGATGCAGCATGCATTCCCACTTGTACGCAATGATTTCTGTATAAAACATTTATTTTTGAACTTCTGGAGCAAATGAAAATATGATTTATAGAAGAAGAATAAAACAAAGCCGAAATTTAAAAAAAACCCTCCACTATTAATAGAAAAACTTTCTAAAACGCTATGAAAATCAGAGACCTCCTCTATTCTTCAGAACCAACTTCTATGCAACTTCAATGGTCACTTTTCTTTGTATCCCAAAATGTATGGAGGAAAGCCTCTTTCCATTCAGAAATCAGTGACATCCACAATGTAACTAATAGCCAAAGAGGATAAAATGCAGAGGAGGAACAGATTTGCTATTTCTCTAACGTTTATCAATTTCTGTATGAAACCATCTATTTGGTTTGCAATCATCTGTAAACATTTGTATTAGGGTAATGATATGTAAAGAAATAACGAAGGAGTAGCTTTGTTTTGGGCTGAAATAGGATAGAAATTACTTTGACTGTCTTGGTAAAACTTCCCTCTATCTAACTTTGCTCTGGGTCTAGTGAAGCATAGGTAATGCTTTTTACCTTAAAAATAGTTCACTTCAAGAGTTGAAACCTTTCCATTTGAAGAATTACTTAAAAAAAATATTTAGAAGAAAGCATTTGTTGAGTATTATTACACATAATAGTAGTTACTGCCAAACTACTTAATTCAACAAATCTACTCTTTTTAAGAAGACTTCAGTCAGCTTTATTTATGCTCCCTTTTATGGTTCTCCTCTGAGACTTTCTTTACGAATTCCTTGGGGGTCAGCTTGAACTTTAGCGTCTCGGTCACAACATTGATAGCTCTTAGCGATCTAGGTGATTGCCTTTCCTGTCAGATGCCGTGTCTGGTTTTCATCTCTCAGCACCTAATCTAAAAACACGTGGTGTCATGCAAATCGGAATACTGAAGCAGAGCTAGGAGACAACAGCCAAAGGATCAGGTCTGAATCTCACCTGGCAGATCAGAGAGCTGCTGGCCTGCTTTCTCCAATTTCACTTCAAGGTATTTGGGAGAGGGATTTGCCTCATCCCCATTTAGACAGGCGTGCATCTAAACCAGGCATTCTCCAGTCCCTCTGTCGTCAGTGGCAATGCCCACTATGCATGCAGTGCACTTCTGGCAGAAAGCTCTGCACTATACGAGGGCTCTTCTTTGCAAGGAGAAGACCTACGAGAACTTCCCCTGGCTGAAAGTGACACCGCCCAAGATGATGCATTTTAAGGGTCTTGCAAAATACTCTACCTCATTTCACAAGTGACAAACTGAGAGAAAAAGAAAGTAATTAAACTAGCAAACGATTCAACAAGACTTTGTCAGGCATCTTCATCCCTGAATTCCAGATGTCCAAACCAGTGTCTTCTGTGCAGCTGCACTTGGTTTCAGACAGTGATATTCTCCTTTCTGCGAGTTAATTATTGCGGGAATAGAGGTGTGATGAAGAGAAGAACTGTAGTTTTCCGGCTGAAGGCAAAGCGACTTTGAAACAGAGAAAGGAATCAGCTGGCAAATCATCAATCAGGGATAGAGAGCTGAAATGTGTGCGCCTGAGTGTTGATAAATGAGACCGATTCTTTTACTTTATTGTGGTTCTCAGGACAGCTGTCATGACAGTTGCAGATGTTTTCTGCCAGTGATCCTCATAACCATCTTTGTCACAGCTCAGTGTAAAAGCTGTAGGCAGAAGAGTAACACTGAACCAGAAGAACCCAGCATCCTCATCACCATAAGCCCTATAAAAGGCTGTTATGGTGACAGATATGGATTGGCCAGCTATGGGATGAATCATAAGATAAAGTTGTAGGTGAAAATCGTAACTTTACATTAACTTTCCATTAACTAGCTTTTATTCTAGCCTTAAGGATTTTTATTTTTTCCTGGCCAGCTCTGTATGGCATACCACCAGGAAACATGTAACGCTGGGAAGAAAAAGTGTTAAATTCCCCCCAACACTGTTATACTTTGGCATTGGTTTATCCAGACGGCTGGATTTAGTGGATACAGGAGTCCTGCCAAGACAAGACATGTTGTAAAGAATGACATCTGATTCTGTTTGCTCATCAGCGGCTTCCCACGTGATAATCATAGTAATGAAAATGACAAGATTCCTATCAAATATCTACAAACATTTTTCCATTCTGTGTATGCTTTTTAGGATTTAATGTGCTGTGAGAAGAGATTACTTTAGAACAAAAAAACTCCAATATTTTGGAAAGCTTGAAACTCATATCTATTCTCATCAAGTTCACTCAAATTTATTATCTAAATTCAATAAACTACACCTATTTTCCAACTAAAGAACATATCAGGACAATAGAAGGGCAAGTTAAAGTGAATTTTTGCTGCACTTCCTTAGCTGGTTGCCAGATGTTGCTGTTAATAATAGCTGGGCAAAGGGTTTGAATTCATCCTCTTCAGATTTTTGATTTTGGTAGCACATATCAGTTTGCTGTTTGGATATGCAGACAATGGATCATTTTTTAATGGTGGCATTTGAAACATTAAGAGATGTTGTTTGGATGTTAGCAAACAAACGCATGTGAAATGCTATCTTATGATGGAAATAGAAGGTATGAAGCCCACCGCAAAGCTAGCACTGCTTCTTGTACCCCTGTAGCACTAGGTCTTCAAGTGATACAGTAAGTTCAGTTCAGCAAAATCACTTGAATTACCCTGAGCTATTTTGGCTGAGAATTTGTCCTGATTATTAGTTTGACTCAATTATATATAGTATTATCTAAGTACGATGTGACTGACCATCCCCCAAACTGGGAAATATTGCTTTGGATTTTAAATGAATTTAAATTGTTATCAACAACATTTTTCAATGAAGGAAGCACACATCACTTTTTCTGCTGGATGTTCATGGGCATAAGAGAAAATTCATCTCCACTATGAATTGATGAAAGAATTAATCTGCTATGAATTATCATGACTACACCCATGGCCTATTTCTTTTAGTGTTAGCTTAAGAAAAGAAGACAATGGAGGAAAACAGGGATGATATTTCTTATAATGAAAATAGAGGTAAACATAAAATAGTTGTGGTAGTTTGTCTTTTTAACACATGGTAATTTTCTTACCATCCTCTTTGTAGCCACTTAAAAACACCTGGGAATTTACTACAACACAACTCACGTCACAGTTAATTTTGGTGTTGACAGTCAGTAGGCAGCGATTAGACTATTAGTTCCCCAGTGACTGCAACATAATACAAAGACAAGCAAAAGAAGGCAGCTTTTTGTTGCATTCATCCTCAACATAAGAGGATGAATGCAACAAAAAGGGTGGAAGCAAGGACAGGTAGCCTGGGAGGAATACGGAGAAATTGTCTGAGCAGCCGGGGATCAGGTTAGGAAAGCTAAAGCCCTGATAGAATTAAATTGGGCCAGGGATGTCAAGGGCAACAAGAAAAGCTTCTATAGGTACATCAGTGATAAAAAGAAGACTAGGGAAAATGTGGGTCCTCTCTGGAAGGAAATGGGAGACCTGGCTACCTGGGATATGGAGAAGGCTGAGGTATTCAACAACTCTTTTGCCTCAG
The DNA here is from genome assembly GCA_009819775.1 of Phoenicopterus ruber ruber. Classification (NCBI taxonomy): domain Eukaryota; kingdom Metazoa; phylum Chordata; class Aves; order Phoenicopteriformes; family Phoenicopteridae; genus Phoenicopterus; species Phoenicopterus ruber. Next base: position 51,123,755 of record CM020215.1, on the reverse strand, counting down.
TCTTCACTGGCAAGTGCTCTAGCCACACCGCCCAAGTCGCAGAAGACAAGGGCAGGGACTGGGAGAATGAAGAACTGCTCACTGCAGGAGAAGATCAGGTTTGAGACCATCTAAGGAACCTGAAGGTGTACAAGTCCATGGGACCTGATGAGCTGCACCTGCAGGTCCTGAGGGAACTGGCAGATGAAGTTGCTAAGCCACTATCCATCACATCTGAGAAATTGTGGCAGTCTGGTGAAGTTCCCACTGACTGGAAAAGGAGAAACATAACCCCCATTTTTAAAAAGGGAAAAAAGGAAGACCCAGGGAACTACAGGCCAGTCAGTCTCACCTCTGTGCCCGGCAAGATCATGGAGCAGATCCACCTGGAAACTATGCTAGGGCACGTGGAAAATAAGGAGGTGGCTGGTGACAGCCAACATGGCTTCACTAAGGGTAAATGGTGCCTGACAAATGTGGTGGCCTCCTACAACGGGGTTACAGGGTTGGTGAATAAGGGAAGAGCAACTGACGTCCTCTACCTGGACTTGTGCAAAGCATTTGAAACTGTCCCACATGACATCCTCGTCTCTAAATTGGAGAGACATGAATTTGACAGATGAACCACTCAGTGGATAAGGAATTGGCTGGATGGCCGCAGTCAAAGAGTTGCAGTCAACGGCTCGATGTCCAAGTGGAGATCAGTGACAAGTGGTGTTCCTCAGGGGTTGGTATTGGGACCGGCGCTGTTTAACATCTTTGTCAGTGACATGGACAGTGGGACTGAGTGTACCCTCAGCAAGTTTGCTGACGCCACCAAGCTGTGTGGTGAGGTCGAAATGCTGGAGGGAAGGGATGCCATCCAGAAGGACCCTGACAGGCTTGAGAGGTGGACCCATGCAAACCTCATGAAGTTCAACAAGGCTAAATGCAAGGTCCTGCACATGGGTCAGGGCAATCCCAAGTACAAATATAGGCTGGGTGGAGAATGGATTGAGAGTAGCCCTGAGGAGAAGGACCTGGGGGTGTTGGTTGATGAGAAGCTCAGCATGACCCAGCAATGTGCGCTTGCAGCCCAGAAAGCCAACCATATCCTGCATCAAAAGCAGCGTGGCCAGCAGGTGGAGGGAGGTGATTCTCCCCCTCTACTCTGCTCTGGTGAGACCCCACCTGGAGTACTGCGTCCAGTTCTGGAGCCCCCAACACAAGAAGGACATGGACCTGCTGGACCGAGTCCAGAGGAGGACCACGAAGATGATCAGAGGGCTGGAGCACCTCTCCTATGAAGACAGGCTGAGAGAGTTGAGGTTGTTCAGCCTGGAGAAGAGAAGGCTCTGGGGAGACCTTATTGCAGCCTTTCAGTACCTAAAGGGGGCCTACAGGAAAGCTGGAGAGGGACTTTGGACAAGGACATGTAGTGATAGGACAAGGGGTAATGGCTTTAAACGGAAAGAGAGTAGATTTAGGTTAGCTATAAGGAATAAATCCTTCACTCTGAGGGTGGTGAGGCACTGGACCAGGTTGCCCAGAGAAGCTGTGGATGCCCCATCCCTGGAAATGTTCAAGGTCAGGTTGGATGGGGCTTTGAACAACCTGGTCTAGTGGAAGGTGTCCCTGTCCATGGCAGGGGGGTTGGAACTAGATGATCTTTAAGGTTCCTTCCAAGCCAAACCATTCCATGATTCTATAAAGTAGAGCACCCTCTGACTAAGCCATTAAAAGAGCTACTTTATTTACAACATGAACAGTTTATTGTGTGAACACCTCTAAAAATCTCCAGCCTGCATCCATGCGTCCTGGAGAACAAGTCCAGAGGTGCTGCTGACTAGCTAAGAGCATCACAAAAACAGGCAGTAATTTCCCTAGAGCTGCAAGTAGCTCTCTTGGTTTTCTTCAATGCTGCGCCTTTAATATTTAAGAAATAGTTAATGATTTTCCACTACAGTGGAAAAATCCACAGATTCATCATCTCAACAGGATATTCATACACATTTCTATATTTTAGATCCTTTGATAGCACACTATGGTAACACAGAGTTACAGCTACAAACTACTATGAATAGCAGTCTCCATGGACTTGGTGTCAGCTATTTTGGTAATCTAAGTGATTTATACATCCCTCTTAGGAATAAGGCTTGGAATTTTAGCTGTGTTGCTTAGACCAGAATTACACCCGCCCCCTCAGACACACGTTAATCTAAAAGAAGGATTAATAGAGTCACAATCTGAAGATTAGTATAGTGACAACTCTATTCTCTTCATTTGCAGAAAGAATGAAATCAGAGCTCAGAATGTAATTTCCTAAATGGGAAACAACAGCATAAGTGCTTTGAGCAGGTTTGCTTTTACTCAGGATTTTTTTTTTCTTCAAAAGTTGTGGCAGTTACAAAAAGTATTCCACAACCCTTTAGTGTAGGTTGGAGTTTGCCAGCTGGACTCAGGCTGAGAAAAAAACCTACTTGGTCAAAATGTCCGAGGAGATCAGCAGAAAACCAATACAGATACAAGTGGGTATGTTCCCTGGTGGAAGATATCGGGCAGTACTGAAGACAACAGTTTGTGTGAAAAATAAGTACTTTCAATAAGCAAGTTTACAATCAGTTATCGAAATGACAAATAGAACTCAGTTGATAAGATATCCATACTTACAAAGTGTTTAACATAAAAATTATTATTTTTTAAAAAAATAATACCTCAAGAGGACGGTTACAGTCCGAAGAAAGAAACATTACCTTTATTTGCAGTTGGAGTTTTGTATATGTGCTCAGAGAAAACCAGTACTCACAATAAAGTGAAAAGTGACAAGCTGTATGTAGACCTTTGTTAAAAAAAAGATAAGAATTTTCCATTTGTTTTTAAATTAGAAATATTCTGATAAATTAATAGGATAGTTACTGAGTTCTTCCTTTAGAATATTTATTAGCTGCCAATCATCTCATGGGCTATTTTCACATCCTCTGTATGAAAAAAGTGATTGATTGTTTTCTGCTATACAAAAAGGGTAAAATCCCCATCTCAGTGATGGTGTCAGTAGTTCTGCCATTAAAATCAGTGATCTTTGAGATTTTGGGCTCATAATAAAGCCTTAGAGCGAAACTTGCCAGTGTAACATAACTTGTAAGTTCTGGATGGTGTTCACTCCTGTCGTCTGATCAGTAAGAGCTCTTTTGGGACCCTGTCAGTCATTGCCTCCAAAAGGCACCTTGCTTTCTGCCAAGGCTGGAACACTGAATTTGGAGCTAATGAGAGATTAGAGACTACTCATTTCTGGGATTTTCTGCTTTTCCTGAACATGTAGCACCTCACATTGGCTGGGTTTGTATGATCCAAAAGAGTCTAGACCTCGTGCTTCATTTCCGCGGGAGAATGATCCCGGCTCCCCAGAGCTGCCAGGCTGGAGGGTCCCTAGCCCAGCTTACTGCTAGTGTATCACTCACTAGAATTTCTTATGGTAGTGTCTGCAGATCATTGCATCCTTTATTTTTCAGTTATATCATATTTATTTCATACTTTGCTCTTTCAACATGTTAACTTTTAACACGTAATGTGAACCAATAAAAATTTTGGCCGAATGAAATGATTTTTCATGTTTAGGACTGAAATTTGGAATTCTGAGAAATGTCTTTAAGTGCTTTAAGTTTTCAGAGGCCAGAGCCAGTTACTAAAAAATCATGGAATATGTGAGTATTATTTTCACAGAATATTTCTGCATTGCTTAACAGTGTATCTTGTTAAACAGTTCTTCCTATATACCTCTTTATTTCTATATTATGAGGAACTTTTAAATATAGAAAACAGATGGAAAAATCTCATGAGTGGGTCATTTCTGAAGAAATCCATCTCTAAAAAGTTACGATAACCTAAAGAAATTCTTGTGAAATTTTCCTTCCAAAGAAAACCTTTCTTCTGCAGAAACTAAAAAGTGCTTCAGTTGAAGAAGGTGGCAAAAGACAACAGCCTTTAGTAACTTAATCCATTTTTTATCTTCTTTAATAGAAACATTTTTGAAGTTGCCTTTCTGCTTTCTTTAAATATTGCCTAAATGGTACTTGAAATTATCTCCATAAAATAGACTCAATAATTATCTAACAGTGTCTGAAAGTTGTTTGAAACACTGTTCAGTTCTAGCTCATCTCATGAATAAATTTTCCAGTCGGCAGATGATGCCATCTGCAGCATGCCAGCACCATTTTCATCCCTGTAGAAGAAAAAGAAGTCTATTTAAACTGCCAAAATAATCAGTTAATCTCGTAATGGAAAGGATAATAAATAATATGGCATATTATTAAATGCCTGTCTACTACTGTAAGTACATATTACACTATCCTGGTTAGACAATCCACTGCATTAAAACCAGTGCATTTATTTAAAACTGGTGAAATGGCATTGTGCTTGAAAATTGGATGGAATCCTTGAAATCCACTAAATTCAAGGAAAAGCTGCTTTTAGCCTGAACAGGGGCATAATATTAAGTTCCATTTATTTAGTATTAAATTCAGAGGAACACAACCAGCCTTCTGGACCTTTATAGGTATATCAAGCCAGAAGACACGTATCTCATACCGCAAACAGCAAAGTGAGGCTTATATTTGTGAAAGATTACATAGGAAAGTAGCTCACCAGTGGGAAAACCCATCACAGGTTCAGGAATCTCGCTGCTCCATAGTGTCACCTGAAGTATAGTCGGGTCTCAGGATGAGCTGTCAGTGTCAGCCTCACAGGTTTTTACTGATTTGCTTGCATTCACATCTGGATATTTAGGTTACGGTTGTTGTGGGACATAGCATCAATGTGGAAACAGCACTGGAACATCTCACCGGTCAGTTGTTCTCCCTTCTGGTTCAGAGCGTTTCTCAGAGCAGTAGTAGGACTTGCAAGACATGGTGTAGCCAAAGGATTGGATTGGAACTTGCTTGGTCGGAGTCTGCTTGAGTCTGTGCTGAACTTTGTGATCTGGATGAGCCTCTTGATTTGTACATCTCTATAAAACTGACATCAATCCTCTCTTCCTTTGTGCTGCATTGTACTTCTTCCATTTAAAGAAAATATCCCATTCACCCACCTTTGACGAGTTTGCAAGAAGCTATCACTAACAGAGTATCTTGTATAAATGGATGGATTTTTGTGTACAACAAGCTGCGATTCTGCATGAAGAATGATGGAAGAATTTGTCCTGGAACTTTTTAAACTTTTAGAATTGAAGAATAATTTTGGGTGAAATACACATTTGGTCATCTGGTCCAAACCCTGTTAAATGTTAAACTAAACCAATATTGACTTGGATCAAAGAGTATTACATATCCCATGCTCATTCTGCCTTGTGATATGGACAATTCAACTCTTCCCATTATACCTATTAAATTTCACAATCCCCTCAAAGTGTCTGTGCAGACTATGCATGCATTGGTGAGCATAGGAGAAATATATACATTAATGAAAAAATCTTCATTGAATAGCCACACAAGGGTAGAAAGGGCAGGGGGAGTGCTGGGCGGAGAGAGAGCAAAAGTAAGAAGAATTCCTTCTTTTCTAATGGAGAAAACAGAGGGAGACAACTCCTTTTGTGAGAAAGGAGTGGCTAAAACACACAATCACAATAACTGTACTTTAAAAGAAGTATGGAGTAATATGTAGATATGTTGATTGAAACCTTCTTTCTAAAAAGTCATAGTGAAATCCAGGCTATTGAAACTGGTAGTTTTGACTACAGTGGGTGAGGATTTTACCTTTTTAGTTAAATTCCTTGCGTCCTTTTATTCTCTTGTATTTATTGGCCCTCAAGCCTTTTCTCCATTTCCTATCATTTGGCTATATAGGTAATTATAGCAGTGGGCTTGTAAAGCAAGCAGGTGTATTAACCCAAAAGCCAAATGATCACAACAGGTTCCAGGCTGCAGGATGCAACTATTTCATATATGCATGACAGTGGAAATTTTGTGAGTGGTCTGGAGGCAAAACCCAGGTTAGCAATATCCATGTGCACATCCACAGTTTTTCTCTGTGTGTGTGTATTTGTGTGTATCTATGGATACATACTGTAAAGACTAGGGACATTTTATGGCCAGAAATACGTTGTTATCACTATAATAAGACAGTAATTTCCAGTAATCAAACTGTATTAAGTGGTCCTAATTAGCTCTGTCACTGGGTATCTTTTCCAAGTTATGGGTCACTGTTTCCTGTGACTTTATGGCTGAGTCAGCAGCAATGTCTTATATAGCTGAGCATTATGGAACGTAATTATAAAAGGGGCTGGTTGTAGCACCGTAGTTAAAGAAGAGTTGAAGTGTTTATTTAAAGAAATGTTGGGTTTTTTCCCCTGTCTGTTGCATTTACTAACTCTTTATGTCATAGCAACGTTCCTTGGAGTTATCACTTTCTGCATTGATTATAGAGAGACTAAAGTTTGTTTGGGGAATCATCCCTAAAAACCTGCCCCACAATAAAAAGACTTCTGAGTCATGTAGCTGTTCAGATTGTGGACAACGCTTTTATTTTGTTAACTTGGCATTCATACAGAGTTTACTGTTATATGATATCTTTTCTCTTTGATGCATTTCTCCTAAAGAAATAATAATGTGCTTTGAGTTAACTTGTTGGTCGCCGACTAACTCGGATTGTATTGCCAGGAAACAGAAAGTTGTCGTGCCTTGGCTTAAACTGAAGCTTCTTAGGATGATCACAGTGAATTTTAGGGTCTTCATTTCTAGCCTGAATGGAGAGGGACATGAATTCTGATGACTACAGATCATTCACTGGCCAGGAAGGAATCCAAAATATCTTTAGCTCCCAAGCTATCATAATAGTCAAAAAGAAAAAAAAAAACACTCCAAACCCCAGGCTCCAACATAGTAAATAGCCTAGTGGTCAGGCCCTTTCATAGGAATATTTATTCCAGACTACTCTTTATTTGGTGTGCGCCTTCCACCTCTCAGAATGTTCTGCTTTTAATTAATTTCCTAAAACATCCCGTTCAGACACTTTGGTTCTCACTGATCAGTCTGTTCAGGTGTGAAATGGTTTCACTTGAAAGATATGCTGCTAAAACCTTTGGGTTACTGCCTACTGTTCATTTCATTTTTCTGTCAAACACTATCAGTAGACATATTGCAGTACACCGCTGAAGCCTCAACCTTGTGAGATCCCTCATCACTATTCAACTACCACTAATGCAAGGCATTGCTTCTTGCAGTACTCCCAGCACCTCATACTTGTCATACAGAAGCTACACCTCTGCCATAATTCAGCACCAGAAGTTGGGTAGAAGTAATTGATCTGTCAGTTTCTGAACCTGTTCAAATCCAGCAGCCTCTGAGATGGGTTTTTGCTTTAGAAATATCGTTGTGGCTGTAAGGATGAGGGGACACATAGAGCTACAGAGTAATTCAGGCTGCAGGTGACCTCAGAAGGTCTCTAGGCCAAACCCTGCTCAAAGCCAGGTTGGCTCTGGCATCAGACCAAGTTGCTCAGGGCTTCATCCTGTCGGAAACTTCCAAGGATGGAGACTGCATAGACTCTGGATAAACTGTTCCAGTGCTTGAATGACTATACCATATCACTGCTGTTCTCGGAGCAGCGAAATCAGTCTTTTTTTCCCCGTTCCTGTGCATCTCACATACATCTGGGAGATGTTCCCAAGTCCCATTTATCTGACCATCATACTTGTTTAGTTATTGTACAGTTTATAGAGCAGGAAACCAACACATAGGAAAAGGGGAGCAATTTGCCTTAAGCCTTAAATTCTGAGATATTAGACAGAAGCAATGTTCAGTATGTTGTAAACCATCCACATGGAAAGAAAGCCAGGGTCGTGCTTTTACCTTGGATCACTGGTGCATTTATCCCTGAGGCATTTAGGTACGTGCAAGATAAAATTAATCTGCCAGCCAGCAATACAGAAAGTAATACAAACCAGCACAAGAGTTATACATTTATAGGCTTCTATTGTTTTTTATACCAAGACCCCTCTTGCTCCTTGCTTTTAGGGACCCCAGTGTAGTGATAATCATTTTACTGTCTAACCCCCTCCTGGAGTTTTCTCTGAAAGGGTAATTGCCTTTGAAAGGTTTTACTAACATTAGTTCAGCTAGTGATACTGGATGGAGTAAAAAATCTCCACATATTTATAACTGAAAAGGTACATTATTTTAAAGCATAACAAAAGCTAAAAATTAAATATTGGAACTAATATGGAAGTAGGCCTCCCTGGACTGCAAGGCACCGTATTTTTGCAAAGGAAATCAGATTTTAATTGATTAACATACGAGCATTTGGAAAGCATGTCACTAGAAAAAAAATTAGTTGCTATTTTGAAAGAAGTCGTCTGTGCTTGCATAGTATAAGCCAAGCTCCCTGACCTCCAAAACAATTACAAACTAGATAGTACATAATTTAAAAAAAAAAAAAAAAAAAGTGAGTCTAGTGAGTAATGAAAGACAGTATTCACAATTCACTTATATATTACTTTAAAGGCAGCTTGGTTACAGGGAAATAGAAGAAAATGATAGGATTGGACTAGTGTTGAGTCAAACACCAACAACTTTTGCATGGTTGCTGTGTAATTATTGTCTAAGCAGCATAGCCTCGAAGCAGTAGGGATTAGCCTTTTGAAATGTTATCCTCAAAGGAAAATTGCAAACAAACAACAAATCCAAGGGGAATCAAATACAAAAGTTGACATTAACTCCAGAGTATATTTACACAGTTAACCACCAAATGTCAGGAAATGCCACAGTTCAGTCCGTTTGTGTAATTGTGTTGCTGCTCTTTTATGTGCATTATCTGACAGGCTGATTACATGGATGTCTGAAGTCCCTTGGACAGAATCTATCAGATATAATGGCCCCACACAGATAAAAACCTATGCATGTGTTCGGTATTCCTCAAAGACGTGTCAGTAGCCAGTGACAAATTTGTGGATATGAGGTGGATAGAGGACTCAAACTCCAGTAAAATAAAAGTCAAGGCTCCGTCATCTCAAATGCCACAAAGACCTCTGTAAGGGGATCTCCAGATGAAATCTGGAATATAACCTGAATATTCCTGTGAAGGATTATAAAAAAATACCTCTGGAGACTGCAAGTTAGTGCATTGCTTTTCACAGAAAATTGAAGTTGGAAATGAACGTGTCATGCAACTATGAGATCCTGCCTCAAACAGAGACTAGTAGTTGAGGTTTCAGAGGTGGCCTCCAGCTGAGACCACGTGTGAGGTTTACAGATAATGTTCACCTGTGACACAGATCTGTGTCTCGAGTCCTGCAGCCGTCATCGCCGCCTCCTGCTATGCCGGTCTGTTGCTGTCACATTTGATTTTGGCAGGCTGCAGAAGATCCACTGAGCTGAATCTCTCATCTTTCCCTTTTCTTTGATAAGTCCTCCCAAAACCTGAGCTAGGAGACTCAGATAACAAACTATAACAGAAACATTTTGAGTGTGTATGTACATGTGTATGGAAAAATCCCAAAGAAAAAGAGAAAATGCCAGGAAAGAACAGCCCTCCTGGGAGAACAAGGGATTATCTCAGGGATGTGGAAGGGGGAAAGGAAAATGAAATTGGTTGATTTCCCAAGTCAAAAGGGACAAATGTCTTCTTCTCTTGACTTTACAGGTAAAGTGACAGATAAGCCTTCATTTCTAATACGAGTTTTGGAGCTAGATGCAGAATTCTGCTTTACTTGTTGCCTTGTACTGTTGCCTGACTAAAGAACAAAGCAAAATGGTTGCTGTATTTTAATCAACAGTTATAGTGTCCCAGTATGTGATGTAATTTCTAGCTATGCTTTCTATCTCTACAGTCTAAATTCTTTTTTGGATGCTAGAAACTCTCCATAGCATCATCCCTGTTGTGCTCTTTTCATCTCTTCTCATTCTGGTTAGTTCAAAGTGGAAGGGATTTTCAGGGATTTGCAGGTGGTTCATGGGGTGTTGTGAGCCCTGGAACAGGGAAGGAGCTTCCCCTAACGTGTAGTGGTGTAAGTCACAAGCTTTCTGCTCTCCTCAACCTTGTTTCTCATAGCTGGGTCTGCAGGGAAGGGTGCTTGGGGAGCAGGGACAGCTGAGATGCATATGCGACAGCACCTGGGAGGTGGTAGAGGGAGGTAGCGGAGCCATTTTGTAGGGCAATTGTAGGGTGGGGGAGATAACAGCAGTAAATAGACTGGGAACTAGGAGAAACAGGAACTGGTAGGAGCAGTAGCTGTGGTAATCAACCATGCTCTGAAGCAAGTGGCTGCAGAAAAATGCGTCCTTCAGCCATGTGCTCATTCTCCCTTCTTTGCTGAATTTCCTTATTGTCAGAGTGTCTTTGATAGAGAGAGGATTCAATGGATACAGCAGCAGGCTTACAGGGTTGCGTAAAGCAATACTACCACCTTTCTCTTCCTCCGATGTGGTAGTTCTGTGCAAACCGCAAAAAACTGCACAGCTTCATCCTGTGACATCTCACCAGACACCTTGTCAAACTTAATATATTGTTTACCATCATTCTCTGTATATGGTACCACAGCCAGGTTTTTCATTCATGTAACTGGTTTCAGCGTAGGCTAACGTGAATGAACAGCTGAATAAGACTTCCCAAAGCAGTGTAGAAGTACCTTACTGAAATTTGGATGGAAACTTTCACTTGCACAATTCTTTCCGGCTTCCAGCTGCTGACAGTACAAAGTTACCGGCTCAAACACAGTTTGCCTGCCTGTGAGGTGTTCTGGGTGCTCAGAATAAGAAGCTGGATGAGCAAATAAGCGATGTATCATGTGAAGGCACACAGGTGTTTGGTTCAATGCAAAATTTGTGAAGCATGTTTGGAGTAATTCCAGGAATTACTGGAGTGTCGGTTCCCCCACCTCCCTTCCTTTCATCCTTTCACACTGCCATGTAGGACTCTGTATTTTCCTAGAAGGTTGGTTTTGATCACAGTTACTTGGACTTCCAGCTGTATTCCCAACCTCCTTCTGTCACACAGACAGATTTAACATGAAACTCATGTGTTTTAGAGAGGGTGGGTCATGCTTAGTAAGACTCTCACTACAGACAATTGTGGAGGTCTGGTTGATGCAAAGCAGCGTAAAAAGATAGTCAAGGGCTGGAAGCATTCACAGATGGGCTGCTGCAGATGAGAGGTGTGCTCCACCATGGATGGAGGCAGCACACAGAGGAAGTATCAGAGCCAGGAGACACCATCCTCCGTTGCTGCAAAGCCTTATCACGGTATTTGGTGGTAAGACGTACCCTCTTCAGCAGCTTTATTCTTGCTCCTGGACAGAGTGGGGGAATGACCCTTCTCATAAGGCATAGGGCTTTTGTGTACTTTACCAGATGCTTTTTTCAGCGAGTCTGGAGCTAGGAGATCTAGGGGCAAATAAATTGCCTGGAAGGATAAGGGAATAAGCCATTTTGGGAACACTACTGAGCAGAGGATGTACCAGGCCCAAGGGGACTGTTTATATCTTGTTTTATCTCAGTAAGCCAGAGGGAAATGCTCTTTCAAACATGTTAAAATTCATTAAAGGTTTAGAGAGGAAAGCAGGGCCTGGATAACCAGATGTTTGGATGGGCTAAACTCTGGCAGTTGCTAATTAACTATTATAGAAGTTGGACAGGAACAGGCAGTCTGGTCACAATAGAAATAATAATATGCTGATCTTTTCTGTTTTTCTCTGTCCCACCCCCCCATAGCTGCCTGCTTGTTCCTCAGAGATATCAAACCATTGGCCACAGCAGTTAGAAATGTGGTTTAAACAGCTGTCATTTTGCATCCTGCTGGCTGCTTAGCTCCCTTTTATCCTCTGGCCCAGATGCAGGGCTCTCTTTCCATCAATGATTTACTTGCATAGCTCCTCTGCTTGAAATACCGACTGTCCTTCCTGAGCAAGTTCTTCCTTGGTGTTATGTAAGACAGAAAACACACCTCACACCTCCAACCTCCAACCTCCAACCTCCAACCTCCAACCTCCAACCTCCAACCCCCCCCCCCCCCCCCCCCCCCCCACCCCGTAATTAAATGTATTGTCAAACATTTTTATTTGTTGATGTTTGTTTATTGTTAAATACTGGCAGCTGAGCAGCCATTGTCCATGATGGTGTGGGTAAATCTACACAGCACAATGGCCCACTGTGTGAGCATACATTTTCTCTTGTGTTTTCTTTAGCATGGGCAAGTTAAAACAATATAGACCTATTTCAGTCACAAACCCTGAACAAGGAATTAAGAATTTAACAGAAGAATCCTTCAAACACTTGTAAGAAAAAGCAGCTGAACCTCATTCTCATAATGAAATTAATGACTCCTAACTTTCTAGTTTTACAGACAGAATTAGGAGAAAATACTAGTCTGCTAAAAGTCACCAATGGCTTCCATCAAACAAGTCTGATTCAAAGACCACCAAAGGCAAAGTTCATGTGCTGGGGCTTCCAGACAGACTTTTCCAACTGAACATCTTCAAGGCTGTGACACAGCCAAGGGTTTGCTAGGATCAGACTCCAGCAGTTAGATTTCCTGTGGATTTATAATCCCAATCCTTACTGTGCAACCCTAATATTGATGGGTATTTCACCTGTGGATATGAGTGAGTCTTCTCCCTGCGAGGTGGAAGAAAGGGACATCTTCAGTCTTAAGCAACCATTTTTTAGTAGGTTTTACTTACACCCACGTCCTGCCAGAGGAAAGCATGGCATCTGGGTGAGCACTGGTAATTTGACAATGCTGCAACAGAAGACACCCCCTCAATTACTTCTCCTTTACTCTTAAAGAGATTTAAATGCACGAATCTCTAATTACTTCTTGGTATTTGGCCTCACAGATCTTTGTGTTTACAGGCAGGCACACTAACAAGAAGTGTGTTTTTTGCAGGATCTAGAATGAGACCATGAGGCACTTCTGTGAATGTATACACAGAGTAGGTTACACAGACTGTGAGAGACTCATAGAAACATGTTACCATATTACATATTTAGGAGCCTTGCGATCATCTGAGACTTGAAGAGTGACAGAATGGAAGCTCTCTTGGGTAACAAAGTCTGAGAAACTCCCCATTACTGTCATCTTTCTTGCTTATAGCTAGGAGGGGTCTCTGACTTAGGTGACCTTGAGTACTTTTGGGACTGAAAAAGGGGTATGTCTTGCTGCTTCTTTTTGTAACAAAAAGGGAAGGTAAAGAGCAGAGGAGAAAGATGAGGAAATGAAATGAAATGAAATGAAATGAAAGAAGGCAAGGCCAGCAACAAATACAGCAGTAGTAAGAGGAGACCTGCCTTCTAGCCTCTCCTTGACCAGCAGAACCAAGACAGGATGATACGACTCTGTTGCCAAAGCTTGAAGGACTCCTGAGGAAACAGAGATGGCTAGGAAGAAAGGAGGGTTTGGGGCAGTAGAAGCATTGCTGTGGAACATAGTGGGAGCCCAACATAAGTACTATAAGAGATCACTCAAGACTACGAGTCTTAGAACAGTTCTTAACAGGAAGGAGGATCTGGGGCACAAATAATGTGTTTTCTGCCCCTTTTCTGATTCTCTCATCTCTATTCCTGTCTTTGAGCTTTTTTTTTTTTTTTTTTTTTTTAAATTCTTGTCTGTTCAGCAGTCACAGGCAGTGTGCTTGGGTTATTCACTTGGATACGAAGCAATCCCCTGTTTTAGTCCTCTCGAGTTATGCAATAATATCTTCTGCAACTCACTACATCTAGACCTTGTTAATACGTTCCCATGACTGCCTAAAGCACAGATTTTCCTAGTTAGAAATAATAGTAGCAGATAAAAGTTTCTTATAATGAGCAAGGAGTTAATATGGGAGTGGGAAGACTTATTCTAGTTACAGACATCAAAACTTAAGTGGTAATTCATATTATACATATTTGACGATTATTGTTTTAATTTTTTTATTGCTGTAGAAGCACTTTCACCAACCCTGCAAATAATACCTTGAGGACAGATTACAGTGACTGAAGTCAGTGAACCCTTGAGAGACAGCATTGTGCCTCCATTAAGTACATTAAACAAGCTCATTTTTATGACTTGGGGTTCGCAATGGTCATAAATGTCTGAAAAGAGTCTTTATCATCCACACAAAATTAAGTAACTAGTTCATCCATTTGTCATACTGCATGAAGCCAGAGAACTTCTGTTCTTTCGTGCTGGGACTAATGGCATCACGGGCACTGACTTTCTGGGAGGTGCAACTTGCGTAGCTTTACTCCATTACCATTTTGTAATGCTCATATGAACTGCCTGATGATGATGGAATTAGTTGAACCACTTCTCACTAATCAATATTACCACCCAAGATACTTTCTGATTTACTGAAGACTTGTCTAATAATCATGTTATCATCTACTGTACTAAAGACATCCATGGCCATGGTAACATGACAGCCTTGAAAAGCCTCAAGCAGTTTATAATTGGTGCTTGGCGTCATACTAAACAGTAAAGCTGATGGTAACATTTTATTGGTTTCAACAGGTTTGAAGATAAAAGTATATGGTGTCCTAAAGAAAATGTTGCAATTGTAAGTGGCCCCCAAAGTTTTGAGATCAAGTCTGACCTTTAATTCAGTGCTTTCCTACGTCTTTCAGTTTGTGGATCTTTAAATTTTGGCCAATGGAGAATGGTCTTTTGAAAACGGTACATATATAGTTAACTACAGAAGATAAGTGCTCTTTTAAAAATGGGCTGTTTTTAAAAATCTGGTTTTGCAGACTCCTTAGAAATAGTCCACAGGGCTTTGAGGGGTCTGCAAACTGCAAGCAGAAAACAACTGATTTAAAGCATAAAGGATGGTGTTCAGTGAGCCATCACAGTAGGGACAGAATTATCTAGTAATGATAGATAGCGAGCAAACCCGTAGTAATGGTAGCATCTTTAATACCTACTTGATTAACTATGTTCTTTTATCATCGTTTTGCAAGGTCAAATGTTTGCTGCAGAAGAGTTTACCGTCTCTTGGCTTTGTCTGCGCGTGCTTGTGCATGTGTGTGTGTGTGTGTGTTGCTGTGCAGTGATTGCTTCACAAGGAAAACTAATCTCTGTGGAGCGTCCAGAGAATGGATTTTCTTTAAGTGATGATTCTGTAAGTTGTTAAAGTGCAAGGACCAATCCTGTCATTGTATATGATTTATCTGGTGGGTGGGAAAGTTGTCTGCAGCATGCGGATTTATTCCGAACTGTAAGAAGCTACAGCGCTGTAGGAATTTTTCATTACTTGGATGTACCGATGTGTGAAAAGTAGTGTTTGCAATGTTTGAAAAATAGCCCAAGAGTAGGGTAAAAATCTCTCTAGCTTCACAAGAAATCCCATTATTCATGATATAACTGTAAAAAAAGTCTACACAGGGAATAAAATCATAAATGTCCATTAATTTTCCCCAGGAAAAAAAATTTGCCCTTTTTTCAGCTTTTAACAGCCAAAAAGCTGTTAACCATTAGTGGACATTTGCCACTTGCTTGTGAAGACAAATTTGAAATGAAAATTAAGCATTTTCCTCTTTTTATGAACTCTTAAACCATTTTTATAACATTATGTATGTATTCACATATTCACACCTACCTTTCTGAAAGTTTTCCTTCTTGTTTATTTTCTGGTTTTTTTTGTTTGTTTAAATATCTGTGAAATATGAGCTACTCATATTTTTTGCTCAACACAAGGTGGCAGTAAGACATTGCCTGGTGCCCTACAATAGCTTGGGCTGCTTGTTTCCCTCCTGTTTACTTAGCCTTCAGATAACAAAAGCCCTCCTGATGAATGAGCACTGAAAGAAAAAGAGTTTGTAATAAGAACAGTTTAGAAAGATGCACAGATAAAGAATATACTCCAGATAAGATCCCAAATGATTTGTTACATTACAGTAAGCCATGTTGTATAATACTGTGGACAGTATCACAAAATGCTGTATTTTTCTCTTTTTTTTTTTTTCCCCCTTGTGTTGTTATTGTTTCCTTAGGATTTGCACATTAAATAAAGGCTGCTCAGTGCAAAGGTGGAAATTTACCAGGTTTTCAAGTTTTAATTTAGCAATATTCCCAATATTTGTTGAGATTCTGCGTTTTGGAAAGGACAAAGCTTTCTACCTCAGTTCTTTGTTGTCTAGAAAACACTTCAGTGTCACTGGATTGAATAGAAGCTACAGTGATAAACTCCTTTCCAAATGCAGCTGGAGGGAGGAAGGAAGAGAGATGTGCCAGAGTATTCCACTGGCAATGCTAAGAGAGGGTTTTTTCTTGTTCTGGGCAGATACAGATCGTATGGTAACAATCCTGAGTGCAGACCAGCGACTTGCAAATGTAGCTGCTGTTGCTTTTATTATTCATATTCATATTCCAGCAGGCCCAAAGCAAATTCAAAGCATGGCCGGGCTACTGAACGTGCTAATATGATTAAAATTCATCCTTGTGGGACAATTTATGGTGTTTCAGATCCATCTTACTCCCAGCCTCCAATACTACTATGAAGCATTTATGCATCATGTTTTTGGCTAGCTGTTGACCTGAAGCGGAGTTTCAGCAGGATGACTCTAACCTCCCAGTGGCCACTTGGTTTGTCTGTAGCCTCTCTACACACTAACATCCTTGTTGGGTACCAAACAAAAATTATAGATGTTTCAGACAAGCTGATTTAACGGAAACTCTGCCTCCTTGTTTCACAAGTGATACACATGTGGTTTATTTTCCAAGAACTGGTTGGCAGAGAGCGTGTTATTTTGTTTTCCATCAGAATGATTTACTTATAGCTTCTAAAATCCAATACCACTGTTGATACTGTGAACTCCTGTTCATGTGAATCATACACACAACTTGGAACAAGCGTCCCTTAGTATCTGTCAAAAATATAGTAGTTTTCTGATGTCAAAATAATGACAACAATGTAGACCTACTTCTTCCTTTGCTTACCCCTTATAGTTTTGCCCTTAAATACTTGCCACCTGGAGTGAATTATGGGCTTTGGGACTATGCAAAATAATACATTTTTCAGAAAGAAAATTCCCAACTCTATGATCTTGATTTTATACTAATGGCTTTTGTCATGAAGAATAGCCCCTAGAGAGCACCTTTAAATGGGTATTCACACTATTCTCAATGTGTGATTCTGCATGAACACAGGGTTTGGCGTAAGAAAATGACATACCGTAAAACTCATCAACTTGATGGACTATCTATGATTCCTTGGGATAATAATACAATTGAGGATCAGAAGGACTCTTCTGGGAATCTTTTCAGGATTCAGCTATTGTCCAAAAACTCTTTGCTAAATGTTTCGTGTCAGTTTCATGATTTTGAGTGCATCATAAAATCAGAAGAGTGTTGAAGTATTGTTATTATTAGAACATAAGGTGCTGAACTAACAAGTTCTTTTTCTAGGACTGAAGATAGTGAATGCTACATTACTTTACTACTGTGTGATATTTATTCACAGAGAATCAGGGCTTCTGCTTTGATATATACCTGCAGTTACCTTGGATGGAACTCCAACAAATCCGAGACTGTTCAAAGCGACTATTCTAAACGTAAAATGGAGGCTCTTTTATAAAGGAACCTTCTCTGAAAACCTTCAACAAATCGTGAGGTCTCCCTTCCTAAGAGAGTTTTAGTATCTGGTAACATTCCTTTGAAGTTTTTACATTATCTTTATTTTAATCACATGCCACTGACCATGCCATTAATTTAAGTTTGTAAGCCTGAAATAACATTACATTTTTGACACCCTCATATTATACTTGGAATGGCTGAAACACTAGTAAACAGAGCTATTTCATTGAATGCCCAAGGGAGGGACATGGAAAAAAAAAACCAGCTGCATGCTCCAAGAAAGAAATCTGAGGTCAAACAGTTTTCATGGGAGACAAACTACGTGGCTGGGATCGTCTTGGCCAATTGTGGGTTACAAAATCTCTCTTGAGAGTTTATCATGGCCAATTGCTGTATTAGCTTTCCACTTCTACATCTGTTTGTGGGTGTGGACAGCACTCAGAAGTGTTCCTTTTCTTGAAGGCTTTTTGTACAAGAAAGCATAGATGAGACGCCAGGACAGGCTCTATCTGAATGGACTTACCGTGCTGTTTGTAGGCTTGCTTGCTGTGTTTACATACACAGCAGACAGGTTCTCATTCCCTAAGCTTCTTCACACAGCGGACAGTTGTCTGGCATGAACCATGTTTTGTACACACATGAGAAACAATGTGATCTCCACTGAGAAGCAGGATAACCTCAGGGTTAAAGATACTTTGAGGAGTTTGAAAGCAAGTTAAGTTTTCTACATAAACAAGGCCATTCTGTCTGTTCTGAAGTATTTCTTGCTTTCTGCTTCTAATTAATACACTCAGTCACGTATTTTTCATACAAACACATGATTTCCAACTCTTTTCCCACTCCTATTAAAGCTGGTGCAGCAACCACTGGTTACAGCTGAGTACAGACTCGAGCATCTGTCGTTAAGGGCTGCTGTGCAGTGTAAGGCAAACCAGTCTGAAAGGATTTCTGTCTTAATACTAGCAATTTCTGGGATGATATAAAAAGTATACCTCTTTCTTTTTCAAGTATCCAATTAAGTAACTTATTGTGTGGCACAAAGTCTGGACTAGAGTATGCCTGTTACGTTTACCGTGACATTCACCTCTAGTGCGCAGAGGCAGGACTTCTCTTTTGGAAGTCATGATTGTGGACAGCAAAGAGCTGAATAGTGGGATGGCTGCACTTTTTGGCAAATAGTCACTACTCTGTTTTATAATTCTGGAAACCAAAAAGGACCCAGGTGTTACAGATTCAAGCTTTACTCGCAAGTTCTCCATGCTTTCATGCATAGAAAAGCATTAAAAATTTAAGCATCTCTTAAATGGAAGTTGGAGAGATTGTGATGAGTTTTTCTTCTTATGGTAGGTCATGAAGTCAAATAAACCCCAAACAAGCGGAGAAAGACACAGACTTTGGAGCAATGCAAATCCTGGGATTAGTCATCCTAGGATAACAAAAGGGACTTTGCAAGTGAATTGTAAAAATTTAACATATTATGAGCTGTGTGCTCCTCTTACATCATGAGTCATTCATAAGCTCATTTCTCAACCTTGAAGGCTGGACTCCTCATTTTCTCTGTGGTGTTCATCTCATGTGTTTTGAGAGCAGCCAAGTGCACGAAATATATTCTTTCTGATTTCATAGCAGAAAAATCTTAGATAGGCACTGAGTGCTGTTTCTATCTTGTCATTGATAGTCGTCTTGACTCTGGCTACAAAGTAAGAGAATTAGATTCCTGTTTCTTTGGTTTTAAGAATAAACTATTTTAACGTTAGATCATGTGTCTTATCCTATGAAATGTTTGTTTTTATTCCTAATTACATAAACATTCTTGTACAAGTGTGTTGGTAGCACCATCTAGCAAATACCCAGTTCAGAACCACAGAATAGGTTCTCAGAGATTTGTAAGTGTGACTCGTGCAATGGTGACAATTCCACCATCTCTGTCCCTTGCTTGGCCCCTGGACTGGCACTGACACCTCTAGCTTAGAAGCCAGTAATTGCTATACACAAAAGTGCAGATTCAGGTATTTCCAAAAGGGGTTTGGAATGAGCATAGGAAGCAAAGGAGAGCAAAGGAAAATGCTTAAAGTAACCATAGGAAATGCTGAAGTTAGAGGTGCTGGTATGACTTGTCTTGCTAATAGGTTTAGATGCCTATGAGCAAGGCCAGACAGGTGCCTCTGCGAGGGAAGAACGAGACTCCAAAGCTGCTCTGGGGCCACAAACACCTAACTCTGTTGCTTCTCTGTTATTTGGTTCCTAAGAGTGAGATTTCTTACAGCAGAAAAGGAGAGAGAAGAGAAAATGGGAATGACTCCAGACTGATGACTGGGGCATTTTCCCAGATGCCAAGGGAATTTCTGGTTTTGGTCTGGATCATAGGCATGCTTCATCCTTCAGTATCTCTGTTTAGAAAAGCAAGAAAGTGTTACTGAATTCTGAGGAAAAAATTCGATATTTTTGTTTGGCTGAGACCAAGAAAGTGAAACTTTGCATTTGATTTCATGCGATTATCAAGATTGTAAAGTTTTCTTGACACAGAGGGCAGAAGAAATTTGGTTTGGGACCAGGCTAAGGAGATGATATTTTCTCAGCTTTTCCTACCCTTGACTCTTTGGTAGAGAATGAGGTATATGAGGAGAAAAGTTTATTTGTGGCAGGGGAGGAAAATTAATACTAGATTTGACTGAGGTCGCAATCAATATTTTATGTGGAGCCCAATATTTTATATGAGATGCCCAAATCTGGGACTAAAATTTCTGTTCTACTGAACAAATCAGTCTATGATCTAGCTCATTAAGCATCTCATTACATGTTCAGGTAAGCATTTTTCCATATTTGGTTCTTTCACCAGAAATTAATGACTGCCATTAATTTGTTTTCTGTCCATGTGCCAGTGACTCCATACAATTTTTCGGTTGTATTTTTTTAGTAGGCAGAAGTCATGAAGTTTGCTCTTTTGCATCACACTATTGTTAAAGAGTTTTTGTTGGCTTTACATAAAGGCGATGTCCACAAGTTGAAAGTCATGGTTTTAAATAAGCCAAGAAAACAGAAAGAACTAAGGCCTCCTATAAAACCCCACCCACTCAACCTGTTAATTTTCCAGGTACACGTGGACGTTACATCCATGCTAGAGAACAAAGCAGCATGGAGTTCTTGTCTCCCCTGGCAGCAGTGCCCCAGAACTCTACCTTTAATTCTGGCTCATCTGCAGTAATAAAAAAAACCCAAACCCCATAAAAAAACGGCTAAAGCAGAAGCTTTAAGTTTTCTAAAGTTTAAAAGACTTTTTATATTATTGAGACTTCAGTAGTGGTAGCACGCAGAATTTTGCAGTTATTATTGGCACTAGAGAGACCACAGAAACACCATGTGAGTCCTTGTGCTTACTCTAGATGGGTCACTGCAACAAAACTTGTCTGTAGTAGGCTTCACCGAGCAATATGAATGTGTAGTTTTGTTGTCAGTACTCTGAATAGTTTGAAGCCCCGGTTCAAAAGTTCACTTTTTTTCTTGGCTGGAAGGAATGTTAAAAGCCTTCCCTGGGGAAATGATACTACTAGGCAATGAGTTAAAAATACTGATTTATCACATCTGATACATTAAAAACAAATAGAGCAAATGTATCTATGCCAGATTTAAAGTGCAAGTTTCAAAGTAGTAAGGGCTGTGATTTCAGAGGAACACCAATACCTACCATTTCCAGTTGCCTAGCTCTCCATATTTCACTACACAGAAAGGGGGTCTTCTGAATCTCTAACCTCTAATGCTCCCCATACCTTATATGGGGGACATGAACAGTAAACTGTGGGTTCCAGATTCGTAGTGGATATCCACTGTCTAAAAAGTAGCTGTTGTAGTATCTAGCTTGTACATCTGAATTGACGGACTAGGTAAAGGGGTTTTTATTTAGCTCCATGGATGTCAAAAACCTGATTAGTCCTTCTGGTCCAGCTGCTGGTCAAGCTGGGTGCTGGCCATCTGCAGGTCCTGGGATAATGGCCACTGTGTCTCCACAGCATTGAGCTGTTAACAACCCTTGAAAGAGGAGAGAAGAAGAAAACCAAATGCCTCAGCTGAGGAGTGCCAGAGTTGCAGAAACATTTCCTGTGTCAAACTCTAACTCAAAAAGAGACCTTGGAAGAGAAGTGCAGTCTTGT
Source organism: Phoenicopterus ruber ruber (assembly GCA_009819775.1). Taxonomy (NCBI): domain Eukaryota; kingdom Metazoa; phylum Chordata; class Aves; order Phoenicopteriformes; family Phoenicopteridae; genus Phoenicopterus; species Phoenicopterus ruber. The sequence continues at coordinate 51,102,114 of CM020215.1, read as the reverse complement.
ACTTTATTCAGGTTGCTTCTCTAAATCAGGCACCCTGAATCTCTCATGGCTGGATTTACAAAATGGAGGTTCTACCGGTAGGATGCTTCACTTTTTTTTGTGTTGAGGAGAAACTAAAATATGCTTGCAATCAGCAGAAACCCTTACAGGTCCAGTTCCCTGTGGACTCACAGGGGGGAAATGAATGTTACTATGGCAGGGCTAGCTCACTCACTCCAAAATATGATTATGTTATATCACTACTGAAGTTGTTTGTCTCAAAATGTGCTTCTATTATACTAGATGATGTACAAATGTACCAGGCAAAGATGATCCCATCTGCAGGGAGATCTTAAAGCCTCTGAGAGCGAGAACATCTTTTCCTTTCTGCAACAACAGTGTCGAGGGTCAGCTCAAGCTCTTCGCATATGAAGTGCCGCTGAGAACCACATGAAAGAGAGTTTTTAAAAATGCTCTCTCTTATATGAGGCACTTCACAATATCAGCTCAAGTGTCTCTTGTTTTCTGATAAGACTAGTGAGCAATATGCAATACCAAAGAAACAGTGGAAGCAGTACAGTCCTTGATTCAGGTTTTCATGTTAAAATGGAAATAAAATGCAAATGTCTGTCTTGCTGCTGTATAAATGCATTAAGCCACAATGATAACACTGTTGAGCTGAGCAGGAATGCACTTTGTGATGGATTTTATTAATGGAATATAGTACAGATAGATCAGCTAGACTGATGCATGTTTTTATGAAAACTTGTCAAATTTCTTACCTTCCTTGGAAAACTGTGGGAGACTTTTAGCAGTATTTACAAAATATTTTTTTGTAATCTGTTCATATTACATATTAACAAGGTGATCAGTAGTAAAGCTGGGTGTTGTGGGGTATTGCAGTGAATTAGGATTCATGTCCCTGAGGTAAAAATTGCCTTTTAAATGAACATATGATTGAACCCAGTATTGACCCCTGGGATACACCGCTAGTTGCTGATCTCCAACTAGACTTCGTGCCACTGATCACCACCCCCTGGGCCCGGACATTGAGCCAGTTTTCAATCCGCCTCACTGTCTGCTCATCCAGCCCGTACTTATCAGCTTCTCTATGAGGATCTTATGGGAGACAGTGTCAAAAGCCTTACTGAACTACAAGGTAGACAATATCCACTGCACTTCCCTCATCTACCAAGCCATATGACAGTGCCTCCAGCAGATGTTTAACAACAATGCCTCTGCCTCCCCTTGAAATTCTCAGCTCTTCTCTCAACCCTCCCCTTTCTAATTTCCCTGTCTTTCAGATTACTTCTTTCTCTCCGCCTTAAACCTTCATCTTCCTCTCTCGAGGCAGAGTCTCTTCCCTCTCTTGCCACTACAGTCACTGGCAGACAGTCAGCCTATGACAGATGTCCCTGACTTACCACACTATAAGGAGCTCTTTACATGAAAACAAGCAAACAACCCCAAATCTTCTTTTATCCTGGCTTCGTCTCACCAGTGGAGGGAAGATTTGTGTTTTACCACTGCAATTCCTCTTCCATCTCCTGTGAATACCAGCCTCATGCACAAGTATGCACAGAGACCTCTCTCCCAGAGGCATGGATCAGAGGAAGGTAATACTATAGGGGAATGAAGGGGAAAGACAAGGGGAGGGAGACCAGGGGATCAGGGTGACAGGAACAATCACGTATTATGAAGTACAGAACTACCTCATTTTTGTCAAGCATGGAATGAAAATGTGTGAGGACATCCATGCCATGGTGCCTCAAGGATGTGTGGCGGTGTCCTCGAGTGCTCTACAAGTGGCACTCCAAGGCTGGAACCATCCAGGCTTTAGGGGCTGTTGGTAGCCCTGTATGAATCAGATGCTCCTGAGGTTCCCCTTCCCCGTCTTCAGCAACCCTGTGGTACTCTGGGTACGGTACAGTGGGGACACCTGCAAACGCACCCCACACACTGGTGCCTGTGGGATGCTGTGGCAGAGGGAAGGAGTGACAGCCATTTTCTATCTTTAGTTTCCAGCCACTGAATCTTGTTCTGCCACTGCAGCACAAAGCACAGTCTATTGGAAATCTCTTCCCCGTAACAGTTACTCATGTATCATGGCAAGATCTCCTCTGACCTTTTCTTTGAAGAATTTCAATCTATTTTGCTTACCAGTCTCTTTGTAAAACAGATTTTTCTTGAGATCAAGCTGGTTTTGTAGCCCTCTTCTGAATTCAACTTCTTAACGGTACCTAAAGGACAAAGCAGGTAAGGATACATTTAATTCAGATTTTCGGCTTGTGATTTGAGTGTATGAATCCTTGCAACACTAGAAGTTGTTGTAACCTAATATCAGCTGGAATATGCTTCTATGTGTCCACTCTGGCATAGAACCATTGGCCTGTATTTGCAAAAGCTGGTTAATGCTCGAAGGATGAGATTAAAATGCTTGTGAGGTCAGAACCTGAAGAGAATCTTGTATTAACAGCACGAGGGATGTATCCACATATAACGTAACAATAGCACTTTTTACTAAACAGCTTTCCTTTGTTAAATAACTTTGTGCTCAAGCATGATCTGATTGAAAGGATTAAATAAAATCTTAGAGTCTGTGATTGAATTTTCTTTAGGCACCCTGAGTCACAGCAATGGCAGGATCAAACAAACAGATTGATTCAGACCCTCTGAATCATGAGATTTAATAAAGAAAGATCTATTTAATGCAATATTGCCTCCCTAAGAGCTTCTCCTATACTTCAGGCCAGCAACCATCTACCCTTCCTCCCTCAGTCTGGACGGGAACTCAGTACAGATCCAATGTGCAGACAAACACTCCTGCGACCGCCTGAGGATGGGATGGCTGTGCTCAGGGCGAAGCTTCAGGAGGGGACTGAATCAATCTGAAGGGGCCGAGCTCAGGAAGATGGCAGTCCTGCATCCGCTGCCCTGAATCCCAGCTCCTGCCTCGTCTGAGCCCGGTGGTCCAGCCAGAGAACAGCCTTAGCTGGGGGAAGAAAGGGAGAGAAAGAGAGTAAGAAAAAAAACTGAGAAAGAAGAAAGGCTGTTTTTCCTATGGTTTAGTGAGCTGAACTGCCTCACTGAGACAGTGCCAAGCGCCAGAGCGGGTGGAAAGGAGGAAGAAGTGCTACCCAAAGTGGAGGTCTGGGAAGCAGAACCACTCCCCTGGCAGCAGCAAGCTGTTAGACTGGCACATTTCGTCTTCCATTTTTGACTCTCTGCTTCATCTCCTACCAGGTCGCTTCCTTCCTTGTTGTACCACATTCTCTCACATCTCGATTTGCCTTTTGCTCCCTGTCCCATCTCCAGTCACGTTTCCTTACCTTCTCCTCCTCCTCCCTGCCAGTTCCTGTGGCCCATACATGCCAACCCAGAAACCTGGTACCTTCAGCTGAGGGTGGTCTAGCTTCAGCTGCAAAGGAAATTATGGAAAATGGCAGATGGTTTTGGCAGGGACATTGTTCTTCCAGTAACTCAAAGATATTTCTCTGCTGTGACCTATGGTTGCCTACATAATCTTTCCTCACCTTAGCAGTGCTGCGCCACTGTAGATCTCCTAATAGCTGAAGACCTCTTGCTCCTGACAGATGTGGGTTTCCAGTATCTGCGTTCATGAGAAACTCAGCACCCAGATTCCTAGTGTTTGTGCAGTGTCCTTTGTCACAGCCACAGAATAATCACAAGTGTGCCCTGTCTCCTCCCCAGAAGAACCCTTTGCCATTAAAAGTGTCACCACTGACTTCTGCTGCCATGCTGCTGGCTCAGCTGTTTCGACACAAAGGTTGCAATGATCTGGCAATCAACTCACAGGGGCTGAAGCTTCAAGGCTGAAGGTCCCCATTCTAGGCCATTGGTAAGAAATAAAAATAAATAAGAAGTAAATAATGACTTCAGCTATGACACTCTGCATTGGTTTCACAAAAGAGGATCGGTCAAGACTTCAGCAAGCAAATAGAAACTAAATTTGCAATTACACTATTCACTTTAATCTATGTGTTGACGTATTTCTACTTCAGTGAGGCACCTACACTGTCTTCATCACAGTTCATCACATAATAAATGGAGATAATAACCCTTAGCCCCAGTGTAAATAGGTTGATGATTTAAGGACGAAAAATATATAAAATGACATTGTATTGCTTTTACTCTCAAAAATTACAAAGCATTCTGCACATTACAGTACAGTCAGCACTAAAAGCTTCAATTTCTAATGGCTCCATTTAAAAGCTTAAAGTACAACACTTGTACAATGCGTGACCTATTATTGCAGTCACTGACATTTGGGGAAGTTCTCCCTTCTTTTAATATATAGTTTTGGAACTTTGCTTTCTCCAGCTGGAAAATCTTCTAATTAGAGTTTGTTTTTCCTTTAACAGTCCCCACAGCATTGGAAAAAAAAAACCAAACCAGCCCAACAGGGACCAAATACTCAGATTAGTTTCAAGATACAAGAACATGTCAGAAGCAGAGGAGGTGATGGCACAGTGCCACCGGTAAGAGAACAGTACATCAGTTACAAAGCAGGGAAAACAAGCAGAAAACATGCCAACTTAGGAGCATTTCTTTGCTATGCCTCCAGTTTCGTGGCTATACATTAGAAAGTGTCTTGGCAATTATTCTGAAACTTCAGGTATGCCTCTTCAAAGATATTCCCAAAGTTCTCTCTTACCTAATAATTCAGAATACATATTTTTTGAGGTAAAAAGATGACATGTATAACAAGTACTGCCTCCCTACCTGCTGAATGGAAAGAGCCCTGTGCTTGTTGGATCAGCGCCCTTAGTCCAACACTAGGACAACGTTGCACCATTTCTTTCAGTTTATGAAACACATCTGTACAAAAGCCAGTTCAAGTTGTTTGAGACTGCCCCTTCCTTCTTTTTCTCTAGTATAAATATGTGAGTTAGGAAAAACATTGGGTGCAAGAGGTTACCTTTCTTTGGCCTATATATTTTTCTTTGTTTTCATATATCTGCTTTTATATGATAAAGATTGTCAAGTTGTAGCAGCTGCCTCCTAACAAAAGAACTATTTACATGGGAGTGTACCAAAGCAATCATTGTTTTATTTGCCGTTGAGCCCATACTGTTCTCTATAAAACTCTACACCAGGGTCAGACACACTGCCATATAACGAGGTGAAAAGGCACTCATTGCAAACAGAAAACCTTAAATAAATAGCTTGTTTTCAGCTCACAGACTGACCTGTTTTAATAGGTCTTGTGACAACTACCTGCCAATAATAAGTTATTATGACCTTGTAGAAGTCTTACCACATGAAAAAAGGCAATATAAGTTTAATGTTTTGTTTTCGGTTATTGTTAATGAGATCCCTAGTTCAGTACTGTGTTAGAGCCAGAAGACAAAAGAATGAAACTGCTCAGAATAAGGCTGATGAGTAAATGATATGTCCAGCTTTCCAGCGTGCTGAGGAGCTGTTCTAACGCACTTTTCCAGGTGTTGGTCTCTTGATGAATCAGATCTCTTTATAAACTTGCTCTAGACCTCCTCATTGCTCTGTGAAAACATAACCTTTCCTCTGCAATTAGTCATGCTATTTCTTGGAGCTCTTCTGCGAGTCAGGCTGTGGCATTGCCTGGCCGTGCCCTGTGTGCCCGGATACTCTTCACGGGGAGCTGTTGGCACCTGTGAACCCTTTCACTTGCGCTGCCACCTGTGCCTTTGAACTCGCTCTCCTCTGCCAAGCCGTAAGCGTCCTTCACGCTTGTATCTGTGCACCTTCGCTTCTCACTTTTACTCTGCATCAGTCTTTCTCCAACCGTGGTCACAATCGGTAAGGAGTCATGAAAAGATTTGAAGGAAGTCGTGAAAAGATTCAGAGGAGACCGCAAAATACTGGAAGGCGCAGAGTTAGTTGGCAGCAGCTTGGTACTTCACTGGGTGAGGAAATGAATGCTTATGCTTGCAATGACAGCCTGCTCTTCCTTTCCTGACCTGGAGGAACTGAGCTGCTGCCAACTCAGAGGGAGCACAGGGACAAAAGGAGGTTCACAGGAAGGCATCTGAGACAGAAAAAGAAGAATCAAAAAGCGAGGTGGGGGTGGGGGCATCACGCTTTCGGAAAATTTGAGAAAAACTGCTTGAAGTTTATAATGCTTTCATGTGCACCAAACTACTGAAAAATCACTCTCTGCTTATCCCTTCCAAAAGAGGGAAAACTCTCTCAAATGGGAAACAACAATATTAATGAGAAATCGTTTTCTATCTATCAGCTGATTTCCTTGGTGTACCTTACAGTCTCTCTGCTTGATAAAATAAAGCTCTGCATGGCAGGGTCCAGAGGCTGTAATCAAATAGCACTCATAAATCTAATAAACAGCACTAATAAAACAGATCTAAAAAATGGAACAATAAAGTAGAAGTCATCACAGTGCTCTTGAACTATATGTTTATGACCTTATGATTTGAAAGCAGAACAGATTTGCCATGTTCACGAGTGGTCACTCACAAATCCCTGACTATTTGGGGAAGTCTATAAATATGGTGATGGGGCAGTGACTACCTCCCACTCCTTGCGTGAATCCGTACAGTACTCCTACAGAAGTACTCTTACAGAAGCACTCTTACAGAAGCAGAGGGAATGTAGAGCAGCATCGAGTCCACCACCCCTGTTGCTGCCTACAGCGGGATTTCCAGAGCTTTATGCAGCTTTGTTAAGGATCAACTTTCAAGGCAAGAGAAGTTCTCAAATAGTAATCATCTTCCTGTCAACTATACTATTTCATTGTTTTATCTTTAAATGCACTTGCTTCATTCACTTGAACCTCTCTATTATTACCGTTATTAACAAGAAAGTGTAAGCCATCTAGGTATGTTACAGAAACACGGATCTCAACATAGATCTTGAACATTGAATAGCACCAAACTGTATCATATCCTATTTTCTTTTCAAGTTTATCCACCCAGCTCACATTTATACTGCTCAGCTCTGCTGTCTTTTGATTAGTTTCAGAGTGTTTAGCTATGACAAGATCATATTGCATCCTTTTTCCTCCCTTATCTTGGCGTGAGCCACTTGTCAGGATATATTTTGTTGCTCCTGTGGCTAAGGAGCTGCTGAAGGGGAGTTGGCCTGTGAGCTGCTGGGGTAGAGCTCCAGCAGAGCTGAGATGGGGCTGTTTGTGTAGGTGTGTCTGTGGTCCATCCCCGTGCCCTACAGCACCTCAGGGTAGACGTCCGTCCTTGGCTGGTGCCAGCGGCTACGTGAGAGGGCTGGCGAGCCCATGCAGGCTTGGCGAGGAGGCTGAGCCCAAGCACTGAGCCCCGGTGCTGCTGCCGACAGCCTGCCTGCCCGTGGCACGAAAACGTTACCCTCTTCTCTGATCTGAGCTGCACAGACGTCCCTGGCTTTCTGTACCCGGTTCTGTGATAAGCCATCTATCTTACTGCCTTAAATCTCAGTGTAAACGGCATCGAGGTAAGTGTAAGAAAGCCAGAAAAAACAAGTGATTAAACTGATTTCCATCACAAGGAGTTGATAGGAAACTCATGTTGAATCCTTATTTCTGAGTCCCGCACCATACGTAGTTTGGCTTACAGGTAGCACGTGGGTAAATATTTACACAGGGAACTGCAGTTATAAACGATGTTCACATCATCTTTTTTTGATCATGATGGCACTTTTCCTTCCCCCCTCTGGTATATTTGAAGAATCTATTTTTACTCTTCCCTCAGCTGTGACAAATACATATGTACCAGCCAGATAACACTTGATTATTATGAATAATGGAATTTGAACATGGGCTTCATTATAAATTAATAATTATTCTACTGGTGAAATGAGAAGATAAAAATGGGGCAAAGATAGAAATGCATTATAGTGATCGAGTGATGTATTGAAACAGTAGTTTCAAACCCACCATATTCATGGGAAATGAAAACTTTAAGTTGGATTATGGGTTGTGCAACACCATAGCAGGAAACATTATAAAAAAGAGAAAAATCATATGAGCCATGAATTGGAATTCGGGCTAATATTGAAGGAATAAATGATTCCTCTGAACTCGGAAGCCTGATTTTCAGAAGTGTGGAGGAAACGTTGGTCTCCATTCAACTGTTGGGAGCTCATACCTCCTAAAAAGCAGATCCTCAGTTCAGCACTGAGACAGATTCTTATTGATCAAATTAAGGACCAAATGAAACGAAGCAAACTTGCCAAAAATCAAGAAAAGCTTATAACACTAGCTCAGTATGCGTTGTAAATCTAATGTATCAAAGTGAAATCACTGAATTTATGTTTTAACTTTACGTAAAGCCCTGGTTCGGGATAAACAAAACAGAAACTTGAAGGTAACCTTTTGCAGAAAGGAACAGAAAATAAATTATGACCCGGTTCCTTCCTTATGTCCATTTCAGCTGCCCAGACTTTTCTAGCATCATTTGAGTCTGGGCTGAATGTTAGCTTATACTATCGGTACCCAACTTACCCATATCCAAAATAATACAATTCCTCACAAATACTTGTGTACACCTTCTTGGGTTCCTGCAAGTTTAGTAAGGAAATATTTCTTTTTCACTAGAGTGAGTGCTTGAAACTGGAATGAAGATAAACAGAAATGCCACTCATTTGTTAGAAGTTAAAAAGAAGAGAGGTAGCTCAGGAAGATAAACTCTCATTGTTATTATATTACCTTCTTCAGAAACTTATTAACTTAATAAATACTTGAGTGATGGGAGTAAATCTATATTTCCACAGTATCTGCAGCTTATGAATCAGAGAGAACATTGCTTTCCCAGCTGTGATTTCATCAAAGGCAAAGCAGAGGTGAAAACACCTCACTGCAGCTCCCCTGCCGATCCTTTAGCAGCAAAACTGCATTTACCTCACTTACGTCCAGCTATTACGTCTTTCTCACCAGCAAGCCTTTGCCGTGTTTTTCTGCTGCCTGCAGAATAGAAAGCAGGTATTGTCGTGGTGCACGTTGGTGTCCGGCTCTCTCCCCACAGCGACACCGTGCCGAGACGGTGTTCTTGTTTGTCTTACGCCATGGGCGAGGCAAGACAGTTCTTGCTGCTCTGCCTGGCTGGCTCAAGGAGAAGTGTCTGGAGCACCTTGCTGCTCTGGGAAGTCTCCCTCCAGCGCTCTCCCAGGAGCCCGGCTCCACCCTGAAGCCGGATTCCTCCTTTTTGGGTTGTGGCCAGGGGAAGGAGGTAGGATGCGTGCCCAGCTACGTGTGTGCAGTAACACCCAGAGGTCCCGCATGGGGATCTGGGCCCTCTTGGGCAGGCGCTGCAGAGGTGAAGACCGACGTCTTCATTGCAGATCAGGAGGCTGAGACAGGTGTAAATCACCAGCACTCACCTGTTGCTGTCCATGCTGGGACGTGGCAGCCGTAGAGCAGGAGCAGACCCAGCTCTTGCAGGGTCTCTGGCTGATATAGGGCTGGGCCAGCATCTCCTTGCATCTCACGCGGTGGGGCAGGCTTGATTTCTGTCTCTGCGTTGCACATAGTGGCATGGAGTCCATTTAAAGCTGATGGGAGTGAAAGCATGTATGGCAATGTAGAGGTACCAGAATTAGGCTCAGTAAAGCTAAAAGCAACGATAGATGAAGTCTTGGAAACAACAACAAACAAGAACCAAATAACATAAAATGACCAGACCGCTGTTTTATGGACTGTCTGCCAGGCAATAATACGGAAAGATGTTGTTCATAACAAACTATAAGCTGGCTTTCTCTTTAGGCAGCTATTTACAGAAATACTCCCAAAGTTGGGAAATATATCTCACATGACCACCCAAACATGCTGCTTTGAGGCTTTTTACAAGTCTTGCCTCCTTCAAACTTTAATTCCTCCATCCCTGCCTATTACCACAGCTGCAGGATCCTCCTGTAAGGAGCATGCTGAATCTTTTCCATCTGCCTTCCCCCATAATTTCATGCTTCCTTCCTATCTTGCTTCATTTTCATGTACAAAGTCTGTTTCATCTGAACGGGAGGCTGCAGACTAAAAACTAAATTTGTAGTTTTATTTGTGGCATTAATTCTCTTGTGGTAATGCTTACAGAAATAGTTATAAGCGTGTATAAGTTGTACCAAGCCTTGAATAGATAGGAACAGGAAAATTAAACCATATTGAATGTATTCAGTGAGTGTATTTAATTAAACATTTTAAATAAATATAGCTGGTCTTTTAACAATAGACAAATTAGGATGTTTTCTTTCCCTGAGAGAACCTTTCAGTTAGTTTATTTTTCAAAGCTAATGCTTTTTATTTCCAGTGCAGGAATAATTTTGGTTAATTTAATGAAGTTTTTGTCTAAGCCTGGAATTGTTTAAGGAGGTGCAATTAATTTTTTAAAAATAAAGAAGCTCCTATCCTTACCATGAAGGGAGAGGATTTTGTTCCTGTCTTAGTCCATCAAGTTCCAGTGAAATCAATCCCCCCGTGCGTGAATCATGTCCTGACTGATGCCGCTAAACTAGAAATTCCCCATATTGGCATTTATGTAACATTGGTCAAAATGTCTTTGTTACATTGGCATCTTGATTCCAGTGCGACATATGGTACAGAGGGAAGAAAGATGTTACAGAACAGAACGGAAAAACTCCAGATGAGAAAAGCTTTAGACCACTTGAAGAATAGGAATGGTCAAGCTCTAGAGCCAGACAAGCTTCTTTGTTTGACAGTGGATGTAATCCAAAAGCTGCCTGAGGCAGGAAGACAATCCACTTACCAAGCAGTGGGAGGGAAGGCACTTCTAGGACACGTAATTTTTCCCCCTTGGAGCTAGGGGAAAGGTTTCAATTAGAGATGGGTGAACCTGGTGGTGTGAGGTTTTGCAAACCTCTCCAGCAGATTTATTTTTTGCTTCACAACCATAGCCCAAGTTTCAAACTCTTCTATTATGTAATTTAAGCTCAAGGCTAATTCTATCTAGAAAAACAGGCTATTTTTCTCTCTCTCTCTCTTTTGACAAACGTGGAACCTATGTCATTACATACTGTAACTGAGACCAGCAAAACTGAGTGTCTGGTAGATGTCACATGTGTATGGAACTTAAAATTTCAGTTGCATTTTCCTTACCTCCCCATTTTTTTGAGATGAGGCTCCCTATTGCCTCTCTTAAAGGTGTAGCGTAGAATAAGAAACACAGGAGAAAACTGCATGTGTGTGGAAGGGTCGTATAGAGGGAGTCAAACCACCATGGTAGTTTCAGACGGGTTTCTCTGCGTGAGGGCAGCTGTAGAAGTCTCTTCAGACACAGCAGTCCTTCGTAGGGGTGGCTGGACCTCGAGGCTGCCTGAAAAATCCCTGCCCTCCTGCTCTGGGGTGCAGCCCAGGCTCCCTGGTCATTACAGGAGCGCCCAAGAGGAGTCCCACGCAGCAGCCTAGCGAAGCGCATTGCCAGGACCTTTTCACAGCCTCAGCCACAACGAACACCCCTAAGTCTCCTTTACTCTGCCCTAATGCTTACCTGACCTGAAGAAGCTAGCCCATGGGGGGGGGGGGGTGGGGAAGGGGGGGAAGAGGGAGGACTTTAATTTCCCTTGCTGCCTTCCTTACCTTCCCAGCGTGTGAACCAGAAAGTGAGCCCTGAATTTGAGTGGGAACTCAACTTGCAGAAACCAGCCTGCCCACCCACCCGCTGCTACCTCCAGCTTCACTCACGATAAAAGCAAATGGGAAGTTACTTCATTTTCTCACTTGTACTAGAAAACTGTTAACCAAGATTTACCGGGCTCTGTGGAAGGTTTTATTGATTCAGGAAACACCCACATTCTTGACGGCAGTTTCTTCAACATTAATCATTGGGTTAGGTGTTATTTTATAATAGCATTGCCCAATGCTAAGAAACAAATCTTCACTGACGTGGAACAGCTGGATAGAAAATATCTCAGTGTTTGCAGGGTGTATGTTATAAACCAGCTTGGAAAATCCTGTTTATTGATTTGGGGGGGTGGGAAGAGAAGAGGAAAGGGAAAGAAAAGAAATGAACCGAACTCTGTATTAGCTGTTGCAGGTCCATCTGCCAAAGCTGTAATGAGATACTTGTAAAGCAGTAATCAGCTGTATCAGTGCTAAATTTCATTTAAAGTAGGGATGCATGGTAAAAGAATCTAGAAAGGATTAGAGTGCTAAATTTCTCTGTTAGTTTTCCAAAAAAAGTTCTGGTTGTCAGGAGATAATTCAAAACTCATTTCGAATTGCTTTCCCAAAAGAAATATTAGGTAACTTGGCACGACTATGTTTTTCTGACTAAAATACTTGACAATTTGATTGATGATGAAACATGATCCCCAGGGCTGAACAGTCTCCGCAGAGCCAGGTTCCTGGATGTCGGTGACTCTCTCTGCCTTTCACTTTGCTCCCTTTGCCTTTGGTCTTATTTGTGAGTATGTAGAAGTATTTGTTTGATTTATGCCCTTCTAATAACCTTCTGAATTAAGACTTTGTCCTGCCCACAGACCCCAGCTGGTCTGTAACGTCGCCACAGCTGCTCTCCGCAGCGAGTGGGCTCTGCGTCTCGCCCCACCTCAGCCCTCTGCAGCACCCGCTGCCCTGCTCCCAGCAACGCTGCAACCCGCCCTTTGGGGCCTGGGCTCCAGGCCGTCACTGCCTCTTCGTTCTGTCCAGATAGATGGGAGCCGCTAAACCACCCTTTTTCACCCTAATCCTTAGTCTTAGATGGTAAGGCTTTCCAAGTGGAATTAACAGTCTGGAATTCAGATGGTAGAGAGTTTCAAAGCTGCTGTGTCTGGCAGGTCTGATCTACTTTGGATCATTTGCTACGGCAAGGTCATGAACACTTTACTTCACTAATAGCCTCGAGGACCCAAAAGGCGCTCCACTGTTTGCAGCATATTTGCAAACATTTCTATGCAGATCATCTCACTCTACAGCATTTCTTCTGATGATTATCCCAATTACCACTCCCTGCTGTTTCTTGCACTTTTGTGCCACAATCTCTGCTTTCAGGGAGGAGTTAGGAAAGCTGCACCATGAAGCTAACCTCCCAGTACAGGAAGGTTTTCCTCCGATTTAAGGCTATTCCTCCTCTTACAGGTACTAGCAGACCTCTTTCCTAGGTGGCCATAGGAGACACTTCCCTGGGGGAACTCAGACTCGGTTGCGAGGAGGGGGACATATCTGAGAGCCTGCCAGCCCAGTAATGCATGCAGGACATATGATAAGGTGGGAAGCAGAACCGCATAGACACGCTCGTACGGTGCTGGCATGTGCGTATTGCTAAGGCTCTTGCCTGTGTTCACCAAGCAACCACTGCAGTGCTTTAGGATGTTGCCATCCCTTTTCCAGCCTGGGCCCCCTCTTCCCTTTCATGAGCTGACATCTTAATATCTGACCACGAAAACTCCGGTGATGTACTGTGAACTAGTGCAAACCAGGCCCTGTTTTTTGTCTTTCCTACCATGCATTTACCCCAAGCAGAGACACAGAGCAGAGAGCTGGGGACTGCCAACATGGTAAACCACTGCACTTAGCTTCCTCAGGGTCACTAGTCCAGAATAAGAGCATCTTATGTTCTTCAGGGCAGTTTATATCAGCTTGGAAGGAATTAATAACCAAAGAAAGCACTGTAATACCAGAAAAGGAATGTCCACACTGTGACTTGTATCAGGGAAAGAAATTTACCCTTCCTGTGCATACAAATCTTTCTGGCATGAACCTTGCTTGCTTTAGATTTTAAGAAAATGTGCCAGGGTCCTTTTCACTAAAGAGGCTGTTAGCAAATGGAACAGGAGTCCCTTTTGGCAGAAATTTTAGCTAAAAGAATCTTTTCCCTGATCCCCAAAGTTATTTTTCCCTCTTTCCTCCCTCCCATCCTCTCCCCCATGCACATTTGCAAATCAGATTTCCTCAGAGCTTCTTCGCATCTGAGGGCACTTCCCCGAGCCCTGAACTCCTCCCAGCGGAAACCTCTAGTTCGAGGCTTCTTAGAAACATCCTTTGTTGGTAATGCAGCTAAGCAAGTCTCCATGAATGAAACATACACACTGATAAAGAAACTAAGACAAAAATTTTCTGACTCTTTTTACTCTTTGAAGCCAAATGCACACAGCTCTTTTTTTATGTAGAAAGTATTTTTACATTAATATCTCCAGCATGTGGGAAATTATTACCTCTTATGGGAATATTGAACCAATGGCCCTATATAGTGTTAGTGACAGCCTGCTATGATGAATTTTGAAATCGAGCAGATTCGGTAAATGTGCAACATCATGACTGAAAAGTCTTGGGGCTGTTTCAGTTTTTGTTACAAATTGAATATGATTCATTGCAGTCTACCTTTCCTCTCTCCAGACTGCTTCGGTTTTTGAAATATGCTATTAGCATAAAACAGTCCGTAGTGTAATGCTGCTGGATGGGCCTTAGTACTGGAGCATTTCTTATTTCTCCCCTTTGCTCATGAAGGGAGTCAGGTGTGATAAGTCTAGATTTAGATGTCTAAATCTAAGTAAAATTTCTTATTGTATACAAATGTCACGTGAAAAAATATGTATATATGTGTATGTACAAATCTGTGTCTATGCATGTATAAATATCTATATATGCACACACTCACACACATGTGCGTGTTCATGTAGCCTGTACTCTGTAACTTACACAGCCCTTACAACTTTAAAGCTGAGACCTTTTGGCTGAAACCAAAGTCCTCACCTTGTACGCTGTTATATTTTTCAATAGGAGAAATTCCCTGCTCAGAGTAGTTTACGGTTTAAAGTCTAAACAAGCAGAGAATGGGAGATTATGCAGAAGCTAAGACAGGTAAAAGGAGCCCCGGTCAACATTGTAAGTCTTGGACACTTGAGGCAGTTGGTAGTTTCCCAGTGCAGGTGGCTGCATACTGATGGAGAGACCTCTGCTTGTCTTACCTTCCTGAGTGATGTAAACCGAGCAGGCGCAGGCTCTCTCCTGCTGACATCATTGCCCCATGCCCAGTGTTTCCCTGGGCTGGAAGCACCCAGGAGCAGCATGAATTTGCTGTGCTCTGAGCAGGCTAACTGGGCTGGTAAACTGCGGTGTAGACAAGGAGTTGTCCAAGTCAAGTTGGCTTTTCAGGTGTGTTTTGCCTAAAGAACTACAAGCTCTACAATTTGAAAATGAGGATCTAAAATTAAAGCCCTGCAAGAGTGCCTATTTGTGGTGAGAGCTGTAAATAGCCAGCCAGCTCAGCAGCCTGAGCAGTCAGGCAGGGTGCTTTCCCGGCAGTGCTGCCCTTATTTTCATAGTCCCTTTCAAGCAGTGGAGGGGTCTCTGGTAGCATAAGAATGCTGTGCTGGGAGCAGTGATGAAATGTCCAAATGCTGCCGGACGAGAGGGTCCATAGACCGTGAGCCCCTCGTAGAGCTGGGTGCCAGAAGTGTCAGACCTTCTGCAGATGAGTCTCACAACTGTGCGCTTGTGAGTATACCAGGGATTCGGCATCACATGCCGAGGAGAGAGCCTGAAGCACTTCACATATGCAGAACATCTTTTGTTTACATGCACATGTAGTACTCCCAGATGCTTAAAATCTTAATATAAGCTTGGATCAATCAGCAATATTATTTTATGCAGACCCAAGGCTCTCTTCTCTAAAACCATGAAAGAACCTCATCTTCCTCTGGGCTTCTGCTGCAGGACAGGAGTGGCAAGGATATAGATCTACACTAAGCAAAGAAATGTGTCTGTTCGCTCCTAGTAGCACCACTGAGTTCAGGGACAAAGTATAGTTCCTGGGGACCTAATCTAGAAGTTTGCCTTCAGTTTTGAACTTGGCCCCAAGGAAATGAAAAGTCAAGGCAATCTCTAGTATGCATCTTCTGCTCCTCGATATAAATATAAGTCTACTGTTGTTTATCACCCAGTGCTGTTTAACATGTTCTCTAGCTGGGGTGTCAGAATGATCTATCTTTGCAGTTCTATAAAGCAATGTATGATTTCAGGTTGAGGGAATAGAGATTCCCACAAATCCTGACGTGGCTCAAAACAGTACTTCCATTGTTCATCTCCTTTTGCAGTACAGTTGAAACGCCTCTGCCCAGGCAAAGCCATTTCCCACATTCTATTCTCGCTCAGTCTTGGAGCCCCGTTGCGTGGAGCTACAAGAGGAGGTAGCATAGAGCACTTCTGCTAACCGCGTTGTGAAGGCACCTGCCCACCACGCTGAAGGATGGAAGCAGACAGTGCAAGTCATTTTATCAGCAGGTAGACTACAACAGAAGGTTTCATTTATGGTGAGTGATAGCAATGGGTGCATTTTTAATTAACAAAATAATGTCGTAACAGACCACTAAACTATTGCACTACAAAGACTTCTAGTTTTTTACAGAATTTAGGCATGAAGTTCCCGAGAAATCCCCAGGGTCTTACTAGACAAGGTTTTCTCATTATTCTTTTCCTTAAAAGTTAATCTTTAGCTGGCAAAAGATTTACTTCAAATCCTGACCAAACTCATAAAACTTCCAGAAGAAGCAACTGAGCTTGTGGGCAGCAGTGTGGCTAACCAGGCAGTGAGAGGCGGGCAGTCGCCAAGCACAGTGCAAGCTCTGCAGGGTAGCTCTCTCGATGTCAATTTGTATCCCACCATACCCAGTGGCAAATCCATTAAATATTCAGAGTCCACTTCATTCCTATTTATGTGCTCATGCCATGCTGCTTAAGAAGTTGCCAAGGAAGTCAGCACTGGGAAAATATCGTGATATTGGTAAACTGGAGATAACAGAGGAAAGATAAGTTGGTTAGGGGAAGCTTAGATAAGGCCGTGAATAGATGGATATTCAGAAATCTAAATCTAATATACAATTCTATTTGCAAAATTATTACAGCTTTTCAATCTCTCGCCCTAGTATCTGGGTTCGCTACTCTGTCTTCTATATGCTCCAAGTATCAGTTTTTAAGTTTTCAGTCACACGTGAGCTGTAACAGAGGTAAAAAACATTTTCAAACATCACCAGGATTTGCATATGTAATTATTGGTCTGTAATAAATTTCAGTCGTGAGCTTTCCCGTGTCTGTTAGGGCAACTACTAAAATTGACAACTGAGAGCTCATTTCTTCTAATGTATTGCAGTGTGCATCCTCCCTTAGCAGGTGATAATATTCCAGAGCGACAGTGTTTCTCAAACTTCATCAGAATTCAAGTAAAATTTGGTGGTGCTGCTAACGTGAATAAAAACTGTTATGACTTTGCTGATGAGTCATATGTCAGCCAATGGTTGTACGTTAGCTGTAACACTATGTCATGTATGATATCTCAACAGCGATCTTTATAACATTAGCACTGAAGTGCTGGTGACCTGAAAGATGTTGTCACTTGGCAAGTTCTCCAGGCTAGGAATTTCCTTGATCGTCTCAGAAGTCAAACTCTTCTTCATACACAGATCTCTCTTTATCCTTATCTAATTGAAAATGAAAACTCAAGCTGTGCATCTGGGGAACATTAGCAAACTTGAACTTGACATGTGTTAAGGTGTATAGTGTCCACAGCCTTAGCTGTGTCCTTTGCTAAACTTCCTTTCTGTTTCCACCTTGCTGGAGAAAGAACCAAACAGGGCACATAAAACCAGCCATGGCTGGCTGTTTAGCTGTTCATGGGCAGCTGTTCTGCAGCTGGAATTCACATGAACCCTTGGAAGATCTACTGGGAGAGGAATTTAATAAGCAGAATACGGCAAATTCTGAAACTGCTTTTTAGATATACAGGAGCCCATTCTTCCTGTACTTTGGGTTTCTTGGATTTAAAGGAATGATTAATGTTTTTTAAATACTTCTTATGTTAAAAAAGGGTTTTTTTCCCTCTTTTCCCCTTCCTTTCTTAGTCTCTAGGTTTTAATTTTGTTATTGTGCAGTAACAGAGAAATCAGTTCCTCTGTATACATCATATGGTCTCCAAGCTTTACCATGAATGGTAAACATGGAGGCTTGAGTGATTTCAGATGATCGTATTTATTTTTTCCACTCTGTTCATTCCTGATAACTGGAAACATTTTTCTGAACAATGTCAGTGACACCTCTCTGTTGCTTCTTTGTAACTCCCTGGTGCCATCACTCTATTTCTAACAAGTCTTTACTTTTGGATAAAGGTTGAAAAAGTTCAGATCAAAACAAACAAATCTGTTTTGTGAATTCAAGAGGTTTTTATTTTCTACTTTGTTCAACACATTTCAAAACTGAACATCCTTTACTTTGTAATTTTTTCTGGAGTTAGGCCAGCCTTCAAAGACCATTGTTTTGACTATGTGTTTGGTGTTTGACTCGATTGTGCTCCCAGATAGAAATAGGCTTTATTTATTTTTGGTTTAATTGTTCTTACAGAGCAGCTCCTCATTAATAGAAAAGCTACCTTTCCTTTCCATGGAAAAAAAATATTCTATTTCATGTTCAAAAGGTAAATGTGAAGGCAAACGTACAAAAGAAAGCTGTTCTCCATCAGATTGTAGTGCCTGTGACCTTTATGACTTCTCAATTAAAAAAAAACCCTGCTGGACTAGCCATCCCTTCACACTGATTTCTCATGTGTAATAATCGACATCCCTTTGGTGTAGATAATTACATCTCCTGTGGAATTGGATTACTGCCTTGAGAAATGAAAAAAAAACCCCATAGTTGCCTCTGAAGTGCCAGGCTAATATTAAGAGCAATGCAAAGGGTATTAAAATGTTGAATTGCAAAGCTTTAAAAATATACATTTTTATTATCATTTGCTCAAAATAATTTTTCTGCTGATCTCAGTACTGGGGTAAGTACTATAACAATTACTGAAGTCAATGACTTACATTCTACCTTCACAAGCCAGGTAAGTTAATTCATTAGAAATTATTATGCCAAGTAATAAAAAATGAAAAACATGATCTGTGTCAGAAAGTTAGTTAATGCATAGCTCTAGATAGTCCCACAAATTTCTGTGGAGTCCAATTTTACTGTATGTTAGAGATGATGTTTGATGACATATTGAAATTACATTGGCTTGTTTATCTTTTTTGTGGTCTCTTAGTCCCGTCGTTCTGTGTCCATCAGCCCCTAAAAGCATCCCTCTTGCCAAGCCTGTCTGCTACCTGTAATATATAGGGTGGAAAATTAAGCCAAAGAGAAGGAATTGTGTTTCTTTTTGTTTTCCTGAGGAAGGTGTTTCAGAAGCTTGCCCGATGCAGTCCGTGGTAGTAAGAATAAGAGAGGTTTAGTGCTAACCCTGATGTTTCCAAGGCTTCTGCATATCTGGAGGAACACTCTAAAGGAGAAACTGTGAACCGATTCCAAGTTATCTGCATGCTGCACATTGATGTGGGCAGTCTCCTTCTAGTCAAGGTTCCTCTTCAGTCTAATAGGGCTTTTTAGGACTCTTTTGATGGCCAAATAGAGGAACTATTCAAAAGGCCAGTTTAATTTGGAAATGGAACTGCTAGCTTGTCCCAAGGCACCTTCTGATGGCTCTTAGGTGTTCAAATATGTACAGAGATCAACCTCAGGCTCACTATATGTGTTGTCAAGCACTTATGCAAGTTACAGCTATCTGTGAATAGTTTGTAGCTTTTCTTGAGCCATAGCTAAGCATCATTTAAGTCTCCATTTGTTCAACTAAAGTTTTAAACTGCTGAGTTTCTGTCTTACCCCTGTCAGAATGGGGAAAGAGAGTGATTTTTTTCCCCCTTCCCTTAGAGCATGTTTCTGTTGTTCTAGATGTGTAGGCTGTACCTACTACCGTATTTCATGATCACTTCTGATTTTAAATTAACTATGGATACATTTAGAATTTCAGTCCCTATGTTCTTTATTCAGTAAAATCCAGTGAACCAGAAGATTTTCTGGATTTTGCCTAGATAATCTAACTTCGTCACTCTCTTAGAGTTTTATGTAACTTCATGTCTCTGCTCTTTCTGTTGATGTACAACTATTATTTGCATTTCCATGACAAATCTTTTATTTCTGCCCTTTTTTGCCTCACTCCATGAGACACATGGGAGATGCCTGATGAGAGATAATGTCTGTCCTGCCATCTGTCAGCCAGCAAGGCACTGCTGGAAATTTAGTTATGATGTCCATTGGTCTGTCTGAAATGTAAAGCTATATTCTATATACACCATCAGGAAAAAGCCCTAGCAGTGGACTATAGGAGCCCCCTACCCCCTGCCAGAATTACTGAATTCCAGTGAACATCATAATGTCTGTTGATGGGAAGTGGGGAGAGAGGGGAAAATTCTTCTTTAAGCCTGGAGACAGTATTGAAATATTTAAGTTAATACTACGAAACGATATCGTAGCATACATAAAACATGAAATGCCATACAGGAGAACTTCTAATATTGTGGTAGCTTTACAAAGGCAGATGGTGTAG
Organism: Phoenicopterus ruber ruber; assembly: GCA_009819775.1. Taxonomy (NCBI): domain Eukaryota; kingdom Metazoa; phylum Chordata; class Aves; order Phoenicopteriformes; family Phoenicopteridae; genus Phoenicopterus; species Phoenicopterus ruber. The sequence goes on along the minus strand of CM020215.1, from coordinate 51,081,832 downwards.
CACAGACAAGACATAATATTACTCAGGCATTTGGTAGCTCGCAGTCCTTCCCTAAACAATAGGGTTAGTTTAAAATCTACTAAAAACAAAGGAAATTCTGTCTGCCTCCTGCCCAGGTTGGAAGGAACCAGCTGCTTCTTTTAAAAATGCCTTGTAGCATATCCTGTGCAAGGTATCTTAATGCCTTCCTTTCAAAAGAGTCAGACCTCAGATTTGCCTCTAAACAAGATTTTTTCCTAGGCAGCCAAGCAGTCCTCATCAGAAGTATTTCAGATGCCCAGAGGAATTAGTATCTGGCAGGATTTTTTCAAGAAAATTCTTTTAAATAAAGCATATAGAACCATATGTTCAAGGCTACTTTGAAAAACCCCTCAAGAGTGCAAAGTCTCATGCTAACATATGAATCTTTTCTACACAGGAGCTTAACATGGTTGTGGGATTATTTTTTTTTTATTGTTTTCCTTGTGGAGAGGGGGGTCAGTTCAAACCTTAGCCTTTTCCTTTGTCTTGCAAATGGAATGACTGTTTCCGAAATGAGCAAATATATCCCAGCTGGATCTTATAGCCTAAATAAAACCTGTGTAAATTTATCTTGACGAATGTAAACAGTCAAGCGATAACTTTTTCCATTAACCCAGTCTGGAAAAATGTAAACCGATTCGTGTTATATTTCTGTATTTTCCATCGTAAGGTGTTGCTAGTCGTTCCTCTGCTTGCCTGTGCATTTTTTAATAAATGAAGGCTGGTCCTGGTGTCTCGTATCTCTGTTAACACAAGACCACTCAGATATAGCTAGAAAGAATTTCCAGCGAAGGATGATCAAGCGTCAGTTCTGATAATTTTCACTGTCATGGAAACTTCCTGGTCTACATGTATTACATGGAAAAATTGTTCCTTAACAGCAACATCTTGGCTCTCTCTTTCCTCATCACTGCCCACTCGGGGTGCTAATGTCTAGATGAGATGCCAGCTCACTGATATCCTGCCAGAGGAAAAGTCTCAGGGAAAGCAGCTTTCAGCACGTGCTGCATTTCCGAAGTGCAAAGGAGTGATGGAGAGGGCTGTGCTGAGGCTGCTGAGGTCTGCTTTAGCCGAGTTAGCTGTTAACAGCACAGCTGGGTCTCAGCTCCGCAGCTAAAACTAGTTCGGCAGAGCTCTGCTCCTTTCTGATGCGATTGTCCCTTGGGAGCTGTGCTGCTTAAGCTCTTGGTAGCTGGCTCCTTTCTACCTCTCCCTGTCTGTCAGTCTCAGATCTTGATGTCTCTGTTCCCACTCCCAGTCTCTGTCCCTGTCAGGGTTGCTGCTGGGTTCAAAGTGTGCTTTTGGCAGTGGGTACAGGCACAAGCAATTAATTATTCTAGATAAAAATACTTGGGGACTAATGCTCAGCTGCTCTGAATGGCAGCAGACTTACGGCCGTCAATGGCTTTGATGCCAGCCTATGTGTCCAGGTAGACAGCTGAGCCCTTAGTTCACATCTGGTGATGAAACAAGTAACAATCCCACTGACACGCCGGCTGGTGCAAGAGCACCGAGGCAGCGCGTGAGGTTGTGCGTCTCTGATGAACGGAGTTTCCCTGCTGACAAGACCAAGGCTCCGGAACCGCAGCACTCCTGCATTTGCTGGAAGGCACAGCAGCTCTTCCAGGGTGGCTGTTGCGTGTCCCTGAGGCACTGGGCGGGTCTCGCTGGTCATCTCCTCAAAGGAGAGTAACTTCTCTGTCAGGAGAAATAAAATTCTGCTGGGACTCGCAGCCACACCTGCAGGCACTCCTCTTCATTCCTGTCTGCCTTAGATAGCATGATGCTAAAAAAGCCTTTGACACCGTCTCCCACAGCATTCTCTTGGAGAAGTTGGCTACCCATGGCTTGGATGGGCGTACTCTGCGCTGGGTAGGAAACTGGCTGGATGGCCGGGCCCAAAGAGTTGTGGTGAATGGAGTTAAATCCGGTTGGAGGCCGGTCACAAGTGGTGTTCCCCAGGGCTCAGTACTGGGGCCAGTTCTGTTCAATATCTTTATCAATGATCTGGATGAGGGGATCGAGTGCACCCTCAGTAAGTTTGCAGATGACACCAAGCTGGGAGGGAGTGTTGATCTGCTGGAGGGCAGGCAGGTGCTACAGCGGGATCTGGACAGGCTGGATCGATGGGCCGAGGCCAATTGTATGAGGTTCAACAAGGCCAAGTGCCGGGTCCTGCACTTGGGTCACAACAACCCCAGGCAACGCTACAGGCTTGGGGGGGAGTGGCTGGAAAGCTGCCCGGCGGAAAAGGACCTGGGGGTGTTGGTCGACAGCCGGCTGAATAGGAGCCAGCAGTGTGCCCAGGTGGCCAAGAAGGCCAACGGCATCCTGGCCTGTATCAGAAATAGTGTGGCCAGCAGGAGTAGGGAGGTGATTGTGCCCCTGTACTTGGCCCTGGTGAGGCCGCACCTCGAGTACTGTGTTCAGTTTTGGGCCCCTCACTACAAGAAAGACATTGAGGTGCTGGAGCGTGTCCGGAGACGGGCAACGAGGCTGGTGAAGGGTCTGGAGCACAAGTCCTATGAGGAGCGGCTGAGGGAACTGGGGATGTTTAGTCTGGAGAAAAGGAGGCTGAGGGGAGACCTTATTGCTCTCTACAACTACCTGAAAGGAGGTTGTAGAGAGATGGGGGTTGGTCTCTTCTCCCTAGTAACAGACAACAAAACAAGAGGAAATGGCCTCAAGTTGCGCCAGGGGAGGTTTAGATTGGACATTTGTAAAAACTTCTTTACCGAAAGGGTTGTTGGGCATTGAAACAGGCTGCCCAGGGAGGTGGTGGAGTCCCCATCTCTGGGGGTATTCAAAAGGCGTTTAGATGAGGCCCTAAGGGATATGATTTAGTGGGGGACTTGGTAGTGATAGGTTAATGGTTGGACCCGATGATCTTGGAGGTCTCTTCCAACCAGAACAATTCTATGATTCTATGATTCTATGATTCTATGCCTACTATAAGCATTGAGCCTGTCATAAAGACATCAATCCACAGCTTCTCATCACCTGCCTCCGTCTGGGCAAAGAGCTTAGGCCACCACGCAGCCTCCAGCATGGCCAGCGCTCAGCCCAAGGCCACGTGCTTCCCTAGTATGAAAAGCGCAGGGAAGAGTGTCAATTTAACAAGCCTTAGTTGCACTTAAATACACTTTAAATAATGTAATACGTTTTCAGAAACCTCATTAAATAGTCATAGTACTTTTCTTTCTTTTCCTCCCCGTCATCACTGAACAATTAGCCACCCATTTGTGCATAAGTGGAAGTGTTATCCTTTCTATAATTAGAGAATGCTATAATTATAAATGCCTCCAATTCTAATTAGCCTTGGGCGGCCACCTCCGAGATCAGCCTTTGCATATGCAACTGTACACAAACCTCAGCACCATGATGCTCAGAGGCATTTTTTTTTTCCCCTTTTACAAAGTAAACTCACCTTTGTTTTGCCATTCTTGGGGTTTGTAGGAGAAGATCTGTTACGCACTGAGTGCGGGTGAGGTGATCTTTGATTTATTTGGTGAAGCTTCGTACATCATCACTGTCTTCCTATTTCATGGTGAAAAAAATGACTGGGAAAGGGAGATGGGATCAAAGAGGCGTGGGTTCTGCTCTTGACGCTGCAACAGATTTATGAAGTAATTTTGCAAACATCACATCACCTCTGTGGCACTGTCTGGATAATGATTTTTAATGCTTTTATGAAATGCTTTGAGCACTTTGGCTGAAAAATGCATAGCAATAGCATTGTTAATATCAGAAGTGGATCAGTGAGGGAAAAAGGGCTAATTAGCAGCAAGTGTTTGTATTTATGCATATTTGCTAACCTCAACAAGAAAAACAAAATATTAAGTAGATGTATCAGAATCTTTTTATTTGATGAAACTTTGTATACTGTTTCCTTAAGTGTGGCTGAAATACTTTTACATTAAGTAAAATCTTGCAATTAATCTAATTTGCTTTAAGATGTTAGAAAGATATCTCTGCCTTTTCCTGGTGGTTTTTTCTTCCTGTTTGTCAGTGTGAAATAATCTTAGAAAATGAAAGAAATAAGCAATACTTCAAGGGGAAACAGAAACTTCCCAGTAATGACTGCGAGAAAAATTTCCAATTAGATGTACCTGTTAGCCATCTCAAATGAGTATGTCACTGAAAAAAGTGTTCTTAGAAAAAACATTAGAGAGAAAAGAATGAAACCAACTTTTGTACAGAAACATTAGAAGAAAAACTCTATTCCTATCCCCTCTTCAGCCTCTGTGGATTTTCAGATACGCAAGTGTGTTTCACCTATAGCAAGATCACCTTATAGAGTCTTTAATACAGGAAGATTTTGGCTGGTGAGTTAGGCTGAAGGATTTCTGTCTCAATGCATTGCATTACCCAAGTTGAAATCTTTATTGCCAGCTAAAAATCCACTGTCTTTACTCAAATGTCTGCTCTGAAGTGTGCTTGATTAATTTGCCTCAGTGAAGTGAAAGGTAAAAGTGCAACCTATGACACCCTGGGAGGGGGTAGATGTAGGTACTGTATCAAAGAGCTCCCCATAGCTAATTAAAAACTTCTAAAAGTGGGAGAAGTTATTCTTATGTGTCTAATGCCCGCTCTTAGTCTTACAACAGCACCACATGTCCTTAGAATTTAAGCCTAATGTCAAAGGATGAGATATTGTAAACTCACAAGACAATAATCCTTGCATTTTTCCATACAATACCAGCTAGGATAAATCTCTTGAGATGCTTTCATACTTTTGAAGTCTATAGATAACCCATCCCTGTGACTTTGAGAGTTTCTCTGTGATGAGGGTCACACTTCGATGCGTTTGGGAATGAACTGGCTCCTTCACTTATACTTCGCTTACTCTCTGGTCTGTGATGCAGACACAGAGATGCCGAAGGAAGCACAGCTCTTTACCGAGCCCTGCTGTATTTAGCACAGTGGACATACCCTAAATAAGTGAGCAGTTGGAAAGCATTGTCAACAAGCTGGGTTTCTGTAACAAGCACTGGGTTGGGTGATAGGGCAGCCTTTCAACCGTCAGTGTGAAATACATATTGATAACACATACGTAACATGAAGCTATGGGTGCAGTACTGAGTGATCTGTTTGGCAACTGGGTGAAGTGGTCATCTGCTAGCTAACTATTTAGAATCACAGAATCATAGAATGGTTTGGGTTGGAAGGGACCTTTTAAAGGTCATCTAGTCCGACACCCCGGCAGTAAGCAGGAACATCTTCAACTAGATCAGGTTGCCCAGAGCCCCATCCAGCCTGACGTTGAATGTTTCCAGGGATGGGGCTTCTACCACCTCTCTGGGCAACCTGTTACAGTGCTTCACCACCGTCATTGTAAAAAACTTCTTCCTTATGTCTAGTCTAAATCTCCCCTCTTTTAGTTTAAAACCATTACCCCTTGTCCTATCACAGCAGGCCCCGCTAAAAAGTTTTTCCCCATCTTTCTTATAGGCCCCTTTTACGTACTGAAAGACCGCAATAAGATCTCCCCAGAGCCTTCTCTTCTCCAGGCTGAACAACCTTAATTTAGACTAATTAAACCTTCTGAAAAAACTTGGAACAAGGAGTGGGCAGGCAAAGCTGATCCTGTAGTGGGGTTGTAGGTCTGGGGCTGTTCCTGGCTGCAGCGTGCCCATTAGGCTCCAGAGTGCTGAAGTCTTGGTGCTGACATCTCATGGATCACAAGCAAGTCACCACGAGTTGAGGTGCAGCTCGCTTACCAGATGCACACTTTGTCTCCCAACCACAGAGTTTTTAACATAGTTGTTGGTCATGTGGAAAACAGCTCAGCTCTGTCTGCACTGTACAGAAGAAATAAAGTGAGCAGGCGTGAGAGCCAGGGTCTGCTCCCTCAGGTGGGACCAGCTGCGTGCACCACTCGCTCTTGTAGAAGCCAGCAGCTCACAGCTGTCCTGCGCATGCCCTGCCTTTGGCACAGCTCCCAGCACCTTTCTCACCATATCAACCAGGGATGGGCCCAATCTGAAGGCGTGGGTCAGGGACTGGCACTCAGAAATCGGGGTCTAGGCTGCATCCTGATTCAGGAAAAAGTGGAGTGGAAGGGGCTGTGGCTCTTATACCCCTCAAACTTCTTGTAGGCTGCTCAGACAGAGAGGAAACTTACCCACTTTGCTGTGATATATGGGTCAAAGGGTACCCCTCTCTACTTGTCATAGATATTTTTGATGTTAAAATATATATATATATGTGGCATCTTCTTTCCAAAACTATTGACTAGGTTTCATTATATTCAGAAGAAATGTTATAAGGGACTTTTCTTTTACTGAAAGTTTTCATGAAAAAACTCACCATTAAGAGCTTCTCTCAGTTTTATTTTCTTTTTTTATTTTTATGGTATGTTAGAAAAAACTTTGTTCTCTCTTTCTAGCAGTGACCTCACAGGCCAACTGCACAAGGAAGCAGTTTTAAAGGCGTTTATCTATATATATGCGGGTCGACTTGAAACCACTGGAAAATGACCATATTGAAAACATTATCTGACCTTCAGTTTAACAGAACTAGTTGCTGCTACTTCCCTGAATAGGCACTGAAAAAAATTCCCTCTTAGACCAGACAAAAATACACAAAGCCTGTGTGCACACATTGGAAAAATACTCATTATATCACAGTTAAAAGCTTAAATGAAAGAAAGATCTCAGCTAGTCTTCTTAGGGCTTCGGGGGAGGGGGATGGAATTATCTGAAATTTATGTATAGATACATCTTCAGGATGACCAGGAATTTTTTTTGGAAGTGGGCTTGCTTTTTTTTTCTAAGATGTAAATTTGGGTGGAGCTACTTCGGCGTTGTGAACTAGAGCAATTTACTACTTACTACCCTTGGAACATTTCAGTAATGCGTATTTCCACATCAAAGGGGTGAGAAAGGAGATATGTGCCTTGCAGTAGTTTTTGTGGGTCATGATGAAACGGATACATTCTGAAATAAGAAAACAGAGAACGTGCGACAGTATTCTCCAATGGCTTCAAGACAGGCAAACTAAACGCTAGAGTTACCTCATTTATGTACTAATTTTTCTTCATTTTCAAATTTTCGGCAGTATAGAAGGACTGAACCTTGCAGCATGCCCTGAAATCAGCTATTTTGATTCAGAGTAGTAAGGAAACCCTAAAACTACTGAGTTCTAACAAAAAGCAACCTGTCTTCTATGTGTAAGACAGCTTTCTCTGCCTTCATAGTCTCTATTAACCTCTGGGGTGGAGAAGAGGCCTTTGCACTGAAGTCTGGCTACGTCAACTCTTTGTATGACTAAACCAACTCCTTGCATGCTCACAAACTGCTGGCACCAATCCTGGTTTACTCTGACTACGTTTGCTGTGAGATGTGGCTCAAGAATTGGGCAGCAGCACAGTGAAGCAGTTTCCCTGGGGTGTAGGATGTAGAAGGTACTGTCCTAGGGGATGAAAGCCTGGGTGGCTCTTGAATACACTGCATCTGAAAAGATGAGTCAAAATCAGAACGGGTCAGAAATTCCACCTCACGTGTTTGCTGTTTGAAAATACTGATCCCACAGTGCTGATACGGTCCGTGGACATAGCTTCATTTCAACACAGGTCTTCTGGAAGACAAGCAAACTCTTGACAGTCCAGCTACTCACTTCCCCAGCAGCTAGTCTCTGCTGTAATGAGATATTATCCTTGGATCATTTACAGCTCCTGATTTCCTCCTAGGAAAAAGTCCAAGGAAGTGTATTTAAAAGGTTGCAATTTGCTGTGATCATTAAAATAGTATGTATGTGCCTTAAGAGCACTTTTTAAACCAAAAATTTTAAGTTTTTAAAAAAGCCATTGGCCATTGTAATGGATTTTCATCCACTGCCATTAAGAGGACTTTCTTAGATTCTTTTTGAGGGGAATCCAAACAGGGGAAAGAAAGATTATGAGCATTTTTTTTCTCAGATAACTTGGAGCAGAGGCATCCAAATTTTTCACAAAACTATTCACATTTTTCCATTAGCTTGAAACTTGCACGTAACTCATACAACGGACCATTTTATAGCTGATTTGTTTTTCTCAATACAGCTGCAGAAGTGAACTTCTGCCATAAATACTGAAAAAGAGATTAAAATGGGTGAAGGAATTGATGCTAGGCACCAGCTTTTCCATAGCGTGAAATTTTGAACTGGATGGGATTGACCACTACCCATATTACAGATGCTGTACATTGGAACTGGCCAACAGCCACACTTTCCTGCCCTTGAATTTGGCATGAGTGTAAAGCATTAGAAGTGTGTTTCTTACAAGTTGTGTTGATGACGGCCTGTATTTTTTCCAAAATCTCCTTGAGTCTTCTTGGCATCTCACACATGTCAGCAATAAGTCACTACTGTGATATAAATTTGCACATGGTCAGCCTTACCATTTAACTGTACCCTTTCCAATATCGTTGAGTATTAAAAGAAAACAAATCAAAGCCCCTGACCTGCCTCCTTTGACACTGGGCCCTATTCATCTCCCTGTGACCAAATGGAAAGCGACAAGCGCTTCTTCACGACATGCTGGCTGTATGAACAAGTGTTGATAACATGGGTTGAAAGACACAGCCTGGTGCCACCATGCCCAGCTGTTTCTTCACTAGTTACCATTGTGCTGCCTCTCTTTCTTTTCAGGTTGGCAAGTGTGTTTCCAACTAGCCTCACATTTTGTCTCGGGGGTACTGTATCTTTGGTGCTGCTTGCCAGGACAATAGATGAGCCTCTCTCCCGATGCTGAATGCGATGCTTTTGTGTAGACTTAATCTTTGGTGAAACAGGTTCGTCCCTGCTGCTTACAAAATTTGCAGCGCTCAGTGCCAAGAAATGCATCTGCTGTTGGCCCTGTCACTTCGCTCTACTGAAACAACACTCGTTTTGTGTTTCTGGGCTCTGCTGTGCTGATTTACTAAGTGATGCAGTTTGAGGAGAATAATTTATTTTTATACTTTGTGATGATGGTACTTATTTAACTTGTTGAATTTTCTCTACACAAAAAAGCAGCTTGATTCCCTGATACAGAGCCCTTCCTAATGCAGGGGGTATATCCCCAGCCTTGGTCAAACCAGGGTAGATGTGTGTCCGATTCATGCAGTGAGATGGCCAGGGTTTAAGCTCTAAATTTCGCTGTGGCCTTCTCTGGATTTACGTGTGGCACCCAGGGCTGCTGTGCCTCGGGTGGCAGGAGTGTTTCTGAGACCAGGCCCAAATATCCCCATTTCCTGGCAGATTCAGACTATATACAAATTCCTTCTGATCCTCTAGTGGGTATTAGTGGGTCTCCTGGACAATATAATCTGCACAAGCTCGGACAGGAGACACCATTGCAGTGCATGCAAGCAAACAATGCCTTGTCTCAAGTCCACTCCTGTCGGGACAGCTGGTAAATTTGATTTCGTGCCTATCTTGAAGCAACTTGTAAAATATACCATACATGTGGGGTGAATGCTTTCCTGGGGAAGGCATGAACTACCTGCTTCATTAGAAGACACCCTATCCATATGTGTAAATTGCATTCCTTTTTAGTTTGCTGGGTTTTATTAATGTCAGTTTGCATTAGACATCGCGGTACCTAAATGAACAGGTTACACGCACGCTTGTATTTTATTCACTTGACATTTGCAATCCATGACTTTTCTGTCAAATGTCTATTCGCACTACATTCTGACTGGCATGAACCATGCTAAAGAAGATCCATTCGTAGCCACCTTTAGAAGCTCTTACCAAGACAAGAACTCTACATAGCTGTTTCTAAGTCAAACTTTAACCTTATTTCAATAGGAAAGAAAAACACTTCAGATACTGTTAACTGCCTGTGAGCTCTCTGTTATCTTTAACACATTCAGCACTCACAATCAAGAAAGGCTGAGGTTGATGCCAAACGCTGTGAAGCAGAGAGGATAATATGAGAGAAGAGGATATTTTTTGCAGTGAGCTCCACCTAATCTAGGCTCTGAGTTTTCATTCCTACCCCGTGTTTCAGTTATAAGCAAGGATATCCACGTGTTGGCTGTGCCTCAGTCTCTGCCAAGGACAGCGGTCTGAGAGTAGCAGATTACTGTCCTAAAATAACAGAACTCAAAGAGGGAAAAGGTTGCTTGTCAAGTCCAAGCACAGCAGAGTTGTCTCCTGCTCCACACTGCCTGGTGCTTTGTGCAGATTTCTTTTTAAAGCCTTTTGCTCTTGCTAAGTCTCTTGAGAGACAAGTCTTCACTATAAAAAATCTCAGCTGACAATCATCCTAAACTATGGCTCCTTGCTTAGCTGTTATAATACTTCTACACCCCCCCCCCCCCCCCACCCCCAGTAAATGCTGAAAAAGAAAGTAGATCATATAGAGAGTTTAAAAAAGAAAGTGGAATAAACTGCTCCTTACAGTGTAATGGTCACTGGTGTCTCAAGTTTTAATGAAGACCTGGTATTTAATGGAATTTCATGTCTCCTCCCTCAGAGTGCAGCTAAAGCAAATTGTTCTTTTACTGGTCCCTATGACCACAGTATCCCTGAGCAACAGCAGAGCGTGATGCAAAACTAACAGCTCTCCTGAGATACACTTCTGAAATAACTGTGACAGATCTGCCCATTTGCTCAGTTTCCAAGAGGGCCAAACTTTTGGTTTTGTTTACTATGTCTGGCTGCAATAAAAGAAAGCCTGTATCAGCTCCTGTTTTAAGCCCTTTTTTGTGGAAATCTGACTCTGAGGGCACAATTGCAAACAGGATTATGTAGGCTGCCACCCACTGTCTTCTGATAACCTCCTCAGCACTGCCCTGGAACTGCTGGGGGTGCTGAGTCCTCTGTAATGCTGTCTGGAGACTGAAACTGAGAGCCATGTTCTTCCACTCCAGTAAATATCTGCTTTTCTCTACTGGCATGTATAGAATATATAGTATTTATACACTAACTAAAGTGGGGCCAGAAGAAGCTTTGGTAATGTTCTTCTTTTTTTTTTTCCTTCTTTTACTTGAAGTAAAGATTGAAATGCCTCTTTCTCTCATGATACTGAGTAATTACCGTTATCATCATGGACTTAATCTCTCTCATATTTTATCTGTTTTTATTTCCTATCGTCAGCTACATCTGTAAGTTACATAATTGTATACAGATCTGGTCTTTCTTCCATTCTTTTTCTGGTGCCTTTTCTCCTTATGACATGCTTGTGCTAGCATGTCCCTTTGGATTGTAAGCCTTGCAGTGTAGGGCCTTATGGGTTGGATTAATTCTTCCCCAGGTGAACTGCCTAACAGTTAAGCATCTAGTCTAAACTTATTATCTAGGTTCCCTCTATAGTCAGTAAAGAACGACCGATACCAACAAGGATGAGCCATCCCACCTGCCTTAGACATCTCAATGAGGGTGGGCAGACTCGCGTCTCTAGAGCTGGATTTCTCTCTGTATTGCGTAGTATATCTTCAGATGCTTGTCATCAGGGTCCAAATTTTAGTGTCACTCTCTAGATTCCTCTTTGGGGTCTGGCAGGTAAGCTAGCTCTGGGTAAGTGGGAAGTCCTCTGTCTCTTAGGTCATCAGTAACTCATTTTGGGCAGGAATTTAGAAGCAGGGTGAGCTTTTTTAGGATGGAGGCTCTATTCAGTAACATGCAGTGGCGGAACATAGGAAAGCCTGGCAGTGGCTGGTTGACATATTGACAGGACAATTAACAGGACAGTGTGGGGCCATGATATACCCTATCACAGAGTGCTCCTGGCTGGAGTGTAACATAAGGTAACAAACTGGCCACTCTCCGGCCCATTCCAGTGCTTATACCCATCTTCCTAACCTGGCAGCTCGATTTTTTTTGCCTGTGGTAGTCGGTGAGATGCCATGTCTGATTAAGGATGGCTATGGCCCTTGTACTCCACAGAGCTGCTTTGACATTTTGATGGACTTTTAGCACCTGAACCTCAAATATATCTAATGGCGTAGGAAGGCAGATGGACTTCCTAATCCTGTGGCCCACGTTCTACAGGCAGAGTCCTACTGACTTCATTAAAGAGGAACTTCCATTGAACTCAGAGTTGTAGTGCAGTCAGGATTAAAGATTTAGGCTTAACAATTCATCAATCAGCCATTTGATGAAAAGGTAGCCCCTCATTTCTGATCTTCTCAGGAGATTTGCTTGTTACCTACAAGGTCTTTTCCTTTACTTTGGCTTTTTTTCCTTGAATTACTCCTCTATCCACTGTAAGACAGACCAACAAGAAGTCAGATGTTGCCCAGAGCTGTTAGAGGAGTTAGACAGTAGAGGGTGCAATGTGAGCAATAAATTTATCTTCTAGACATTGTCTCCTTGGATCATGGTCACCTTTCTGACTCACCGACTAAAATGAGTCCACAGTCAATGCCTGAGCAATGGTACCATGAAGATAGACTGTGGCCAGGTCACAAGGCTGATGGAATGCCTAAATGGTCAGGTTTCAGCAGTGTTTTGCAAGCAGTGTGTGCTCGCAGCCCAGAAGGCCAACTGTATCGTGGGCTGCATCAAAAGAAGTGTGGCCAGCAGGTTGAGGGAGGTGATTCTCCCCTTCTACTCTGCTCTGGTAAGACCCCACCTGGAGTACTGTGTCCAGCTCTGGGGTCCCCAACACAAGAAGGACATGGACCTGCTGGAGCGGGTCCAGAGGAGGGCCACAAAAATTATCAGAGGGATGGAGTACCTCTCCTATGAAGACACGCTGAGAGAGTTGGGGTCGTTCAGTCTGGAGAAGAGAAGGCTCTGGGGAGACCTTATTGCAGCCTTTCAGTACCTAAAGGGGGCTTATAGGAAAGATGGGGAAAAACTTTTTAGCAGGGCCGGTTGTGATAGAACAAGGGGTAATGGTTTTAAACTAAAGGAGGAGAGATTTAGACTGGATATAATAAAGAAGCTTTTCACAATGAGGGTGGTGAAGCACTGGAACAGGTTGCCCAGAGAAGTGGTAGAAGCCCCATCCCTGGAAACATTCAAGGTCAGGCTGGATGAGGCTCTGGGCAACCTGATCTAGTCAAGGATGTCCCTGCTTATTGCAGGGGGGTTGGACTAGATGACCTTTAAAAGGTCCCTTCCAACCCAAACTACTCTATGATTCTATGATTCTGTGATATTCTTTCCACCTCTTACTCAGCATAGTTCTTACCATATAACCTCTGGATGCTGATGTGGATAATCTAGATGGAACGTGAAGCCTGGTCTTCCTCCCTTCTTTCCAAATCCTGAACTGTTCCGATATTCATGTGCTTCTCATAATTCTGGCTGTGGATCGAGATCATGAATCAACCTGTTCTTGGTTTTGTTAAAGAAGGATCATGAATTATTCACACTCTGGCAAAAGGCACAATGAAATAATTAGGCATTAACTATGCACTGTAAATCAACCATGAACAGAGAACCTTCCAAGCTGAGACTATATTTCATAAAGATTTGTATCCATATAGATCATAAATATCTGGCAATTAGTTTGCTAGTTTTCTGAAATAAAAACAAGACTCATCTTTTTGACAGCTTGTGATAAACTGGAGATGAAGAATGTGAAGAGAAGTTGTAATGATCCCTACTCTGCATCTTTTCATCTTAACATAGATCCTTGGGTTAGAGAACGTTAGGTTTAAACTGTCTGACAAAATCAAGCTCTAATCTGGCAAATTCAAGATAATAACAAAACAGGTAAATTACGGTTTAGTAATTAGTTAGTATAAGCACTTGGCAAGGCAATAATTAAACTTTCTATATGCTTAACAGGAAGCATCAATTCATCTGTTTGTTAGACTTTTTTCAGACCAGATCTCTGAAGGCATCCAACATACTGTGGTTTCTTTCAGCTAATAGAATTAGTGCGGTGTTGCAATACCTGATTATTATTTTCTTTCTTTTTTTTTTTTTAACTTTTGGTAGAGGAATGGGAAAAGATGCAGTTTAATGAAGATTTCCATAGCCATTTGAGGGAATTTTAAGCTGTTGGTCCCGTGGGCTACAACATGTTCAACCTGCATTTTGGTTGTTCAGAGGTGATCAGTGCTCTCTGGCCTTCACCATTATTAAATAAAAGATCAATCACGAAAAAATTTGTAAAAATCCCACGACAAACCCAAACTATGTTTCTCTCATTCTAGCACGGCATGTTCACTAAATAGCTTTATGTAAGGTGGAGTAGGTGTGACTGTTGTAATACAGTTTACTTGGGAAAGAGAGCGTGAGAAAGCTCAGCACATGGAAGGAGCTGGGCACCAGGCTGAATCAAAGACGTTGACCCATCCTAAATGCCTTAGAGTAGCTAATATAAGCACCTGTGTCTCCTTATTGTACATGTCCAAATTACCAGATGTCAAAAAAGTGATGACCTGTTAAACACACTCAAACACAAGGCATCCATGACCCGGATACATTACAGCCATTGTCAGACCGAAATCACAGACAGAAGCTTTCTTGTAACAATGCAACTACTCTAAAAAAACCAACAATAGGCTGCACAGCTGGAAATACACCATTGGCAGTTCTGTATATTTAGTGAAGGATTGGAAAGGAACACTGAAGAACACCTCCTTGCAGGAGAAGTTTGAACCATCTCCAATGTAAACACAAGAGCACAAAAAATAAGTGCAGAAATGATGCTATTCTAACAACACAGTTGCATGCTAATGTGAGGAAACATATACCATATAAACTTATGAGCCCGCGTGTTCTTGGAAGAGCGCTGTAACACCACAAAAACTACCTAGGGCTATAAGTTGGGCCATAGCTGTGCTTCATTTGGAAAAAAGTACAACTGTGTTGAAAGGACATGAGAAGGGAAAGTCGTTTACCTTAAGCAGTATTGAAAATGAGCAACTTCTACTGTTAAATTCACAATGGAGTCTGAAAACATATCCTTATAAACAGGAAAAGAAAGCTATGGTAGGCTAACGTAGCCACTGGGGGAAATGTGCAATCGGAGGATCAAAATGAATGCGTTATACCTGGGTACTGCAATCCAAAGCTGGCCAAAATCTGGGAGGTGTTACTCTGTTACAGGAACACAGAGTGCTTGGAGTTTTTCTGCTTTTGCAATCTAACATGGCTTTTTACAGCTACATCTTCATTGCCATGTATGCTTCTCATACCATTTGTACTGCTTATCTAGAAGAATACACAGTCTTGATTAATAGTGACAATAGCTATCAAGCACAGCAGACTCCCTCTGTCATTTGTTCAGGATTGTCCTGAAATACCTATTGACTAGATTTTTAGTCAGAGGGGAAGAACAGCAAAGCCTTTTCATCATATATAAATTCCATTTCTAGGACCATAAGTGTAGACTGAAAGATCAATATTATCTCAAAAATGAAGTTACATGGCATACTGGCAACACTAGGGTATTCCAAAAATCTTTGAAATGGCTTGTTTTTGTTCCAGTCACAAGGATCACAGCATTCATCATCACTGATGTTTCAGAAAGCCATTTAAAATCTGTAAACAACTTCATGGGCCTGCAGACTCGACTCTGAATTTTAAGGTACTATTGCAAGTCGTTCACAAGGTATCTAATGATCAATCCCTAAACAGATCAATCAAAGTCTTATGTCCTTATATCTGTAGCAGCTACAATAGCCCTTACACAAGATTCTGAGGCATTTTCGTTTTAATACCAGTGTATATGTTTGTGTTTTGACTGTTCAGTTTGGAAGGTCTGATCGCTCTTGTCACATTTTCCTGACCTAATAGATTTGTACTTTTTATGGCGCGACTGACTTTGCTCTTCCTTAGCCCTCACCTCTGAATCCTGGTGAAAGGGATTGTGAGAAATATCTTCCCATCAGTTATTCAGGAAAAGATGATGACAAGATTCTGCGATTAGGTGTTGTCATATGAGTAAGCTAGTGTCTCTCTTCTAGAGAAAAGAGTGCTTACAAGGGGAGCATGACTGCAACGATCCAACTAGACAACCAGCTGTTTGGCATGGGTCTAACGTTGATCTCTGCTAGGGAAGAAACAAGTGCTACCTTCTGCTGTGTTACACTGCTATCCTCAAACCCTCCTGCATGGCCTGGGTGGTCTGTGCAAGTGGGTCCGGTGCCAGAGCAAGGACCTCTGCTCCTGCGTTCCCAGGAATCCGCAAATAAGCATCTCCGAAGTGCAATAATGAGATGGTCTCCCTGGTAGGCAGTTTCATCCTGGAGTGTTGAGTCCTACTTTGGTAACACACATCAATAAGAACTGATGGTGTTAAGTCCATAATAATACATGGTAAGGAATCAAGGTCTTTGTATTTGATGTCAATTCACCTCTGAACTAATTGCTGGTGAATGTTTACACATGGGCTTGCCTTCCGTGAGGCTGTCCTGGTCCTGGGCACTGCTGGCAGATGAACCACAAGAAACAAAGCCCAGAGTTTACAGAATAGGAAACCTCCCCGTGAGTCTGGCCCCAGTTGTAGGCAGGCTGTGGCCCCAGGGTGGGAGTGCCCAAGTCAGGGACTCGCTGACTTCTCCTGCCCTCCTGCTCTGGGGAGCTGCTCCTGGCACGGACACCCTGGCAGCTTATGCAAAAGCAGCTGGCTGTGTCACCCTGCTCACAGGGGCCTCTAAATGTCCACAAACGCAAACGTGCGTGTATGCACACACCCCACAAACACTCATCAGAGGGAAAGACAAAGCAGATGAAATAGTGGTAGTTGTCTGCTTTCATTTCTCCTTATTCTGCCAACGTTATGGGCCACGTCCAGCAAGCGTTTTGTTTACAGCATTCTCTGAGGAGCTACTGGAGTGACTGAGCTTTGGCCATACCCTTGCCTGGAGACTGAAACACAGTAATCGGCAAAAATACACTTGCAATGCTAAGACTCACTCTAAATTATCTCCGAGAAGAAAACTCTGTACCTGGCTTCACTGTCTGACATTATTCATGGCCTGCCTTTGGAAATTCACATAAATATAAAGGGCTTTCAAGGCCGAAGAGAAGAATTTGTCATATACCAGTGGCCAGGACCGTGGCTGGGCTTGATGGGTATTTCTTCTTTGGAAAGTTTTACGTACCCAATAAACAGCTTTTATTTCTTGGTAACATGATTTGCTCAGGGGAGTGCATACCTCCTTACAACAAATGCAGAAAAGGAAGAAATAATTTTTGGTGGAGGTTATCAGAAAAATCTGTTTGTTCTGTTTACACAAAGCTTTTATAAACGACCAGGGAGGAATGCTGAATGCAAAGTCCTCTGCCTAACTGGAAAAAGGAGTGGTGACTGCTCCTTCCTCCCCACCCCTTGCACGATGACGGCTCAGCCAGCTCCATGGGCAACTCTCCTGTTTCTAATCTTGTAACAATTGATTTTTACCATTCCAAAGCACACGTGTTTCTTGCAGCAGTGAGGAAAATGCCTTAATGTGCCATGATCACTGTCTGTTTCTGTGTTTGTTATGGTACTGTCCCGAAGCCTTGGCTCGCACAGAGACCCTTCTCATGCTGAACTCCCCACAAACACAGGTCAGGATATATTCCATAGCCCGGAGGGCCAACATCTGAGAAATATTGGCTGCGTTTGTATAACAGCTGAGCCTTCTGTCAAAATCCAGAAAGACCATAAACTATCTTGCATCCCCACATAGAATTCTCTGGCTTACTCGGTGCAAATCCACAGCTTGGGCTCTGGCTCCCTATAATGTCAGTGAATGTGAAAAAAGAGCCAGGACCCACGTCCTGAGCAGAAGTACCTTATGATGTCCCAGATTTTGTGGAAAAGGTGGGTGAAAGGCTGCTGCCACCCGGCTGCGAGCTGCGGGGCTGGCAGACAGCTCTCCCTCCTGCCTCGCTGCGGCTGTGGAGTCACATTGCTGGGGGACGACATGTCCTTTGGGAGAAGGAGAGCCATACGGCCGGTATCTCAGTGCTCTCGCAGCCTTAATTCAAGAGCACCTGTCTCCCTTAAGGCAATACCACGCAGATACACTGGCTCATCACGCATGTCCAGGTTGTCTTCCCGTGAAACCAGAGTGCTGGCAATGCGGGATGGAGGGGACAGCTGGGTGCACATTTGGACTTCACCTAAAACGGGGTTGATAGTTGGCTGCAGCCAACAGCTCAGAAGCATCTGTGGGTCCCTCAGTCTGGACTTCATCTCTCTCTCTCACTCAAACCAGTCCTTGGGGGGAAGGAGAAGATAACCATAATACTTGACATTACTCCTTCCAAACACAGCAGACTTTATTTCATGATGATCAATGGCAAGGTTAAGATCTTGTGAGGAGTATGTGTGAGGGTTGGCTTTTGCAAGAAAGCACATTTGCAAAGTAGCGTAGGGAGACTCCAATACTGTAAGAGTACCGGCTAACCAAAAACACCTGGGAGGTAAGAGCAGGGTCACGAGGCTCCATAAGCTCCAGGCCTTACAGGCAGTCCTTTGTACAGTTAAGTGTTTGTGATGGAATAGAGAGTAGAAGGAGAAACATTTATCCGTGGGGTGTGTACCCCATGAGCGTCGGAAATTTCTGGGTGTATCTTCGATGAAGAGATAACTAGGGGAAGGAAAGATGGAGACGGCTGCTTATTTATAGGACCAAATACTTAAACAAATACATAAGAAAGAGGACATTTTACCAGTACCTACAAAGGAAAAGATTTTTTCAAAAATGGCTGATGCTAAGTATTTTCACATGCTTGATGCACCAGGGGGGTGCTGGCAGATGCTATGAGGGGAACAGAGCAGAGGGTTTTCACATTTCACTCCCCCCTTTGGGGAGGCACAGGTTCCTCAGGCTCCTGTTTGCGTTGGCTTAGGCACTTAAGTTGTTTCAGTAGAAAATGCAACTAGTCATTGATGGTCTAAAGAGAAATTCTGGTCGATACAAAAATAGTGGAAGAGCATGACTAGAGGCTCTGAGCAGCTCTGGGAAGAACCAGATTGGCTGGACGAAACCTAGACAAACAAAAATGTATTCTCTGTAGGAAAAATAAGGTACCTAGAAGAAAAATTAACAGACCACAGACTACAAGTAGATCACTGCGAAGCTGAAGCTAGCACCTCATCCTTAGCCCAGTGGACAGGAAGGGGCACAACAGTTCTTTGGAGCAGAATATGGGAACATTTGTCTCTAATCCAGTTGCCCAAATCAGCGACCTGAAAGCACTATTGTGCAAAGGTATCTAATCAATGTGTGGGGCATAGTTCTTCAGTGGGTAGGTTTTGAGAAACTGAAGGAGTACATTCAAGACTTTCCAGAAAGGGAACAATAAGGAATGATAAAAATAGAACTTGTCCCTGGACAACTCAAAGGAGAGTATTGCTTCATTGCTCTGAAAGAGCTATTGTAAAAAAAAAAAATCCAAACAAATCCCCAAGAAGAACAGGGCAAGTTTTTTGCTTGGTGCCTAAATCCACAGATGTGAAAAAGTCACTTTTTTTGTTTACTTGTTTTGGTAAGAGGTCTACTTTAGCTGAAAATACCTACAAGCCTCTTTCATCTTTGCTGAAAGGGTCTGGTAAGCCTCTTCCATGGATACAGAGGCTAGGTTTTTTTCAACTATGAACTGAATACAAACTTGAGAGAGACTTGGTTTCAGCAGATAAACGTATTGAAGTGCCTTGGAGAAACTCTTGAGTTATATTTTGACCATGTCAAGTTTATAAATTCCCCTTCAAGTCTCAGACAAATGAATATATGAGATGCCATTGAGACAAAGTGCTTCCTGAAAAAACTACCCAGGTCGGTGTATTCCCAGATCTTTTGATCACTTGATTTTAATCCTAGACATGACGTTCTTTTTATTATATCTTGTATTTCCCAATGCGTGACAGAAAAATACATTAACATGTCATATGAAAATCATTTAATAATAGGAAAAAGCCATGTGCAGGGATGGATATATTTTATATTGGTTTCAAAATTACAGTGAGAGCCTGGAAACTATTTATATGCTGTCTATGACAGAAATATAGTCCAAATAAAGCAAAGAAGCCTTTTTGTTGGCAGAGGAACTATTGATCTATTGAAAAAAAAATTACCAATTTGTTTGTTAGCTAGAGATAAAATGAATATTGGAGTTGTCCTAAACTGTTCCCAGTTTCCTGACATACTATTAAAAGGAGATATTGCCATGCATATCCAATTTTGGTAGCCAGACAGAGTTTTCAGGAAAAGTTCCTGTCTGACATGAGATTGAGTTTAGGTAATTTGGAAGGAAATACAGCTTTAGATGAGTAACCACTAGTTCCTATTATTTCCCATCAAGCAGTTGGAAAATATTATCAAAATAATAAAGTACCTCATAGAAGAGGATTGCTGAATCAGACTGTGATTTGAGATGGCAACAGTGAAACTGCACAACAGCGCTAATGAATCGTGAGTTATCACCTGCTGACAATTTTTCAGGAGAAACTTAAAGATAAGAACGCCTGCCATGTTAGAAACTTATATTGCAATTGCTAGGGAATTGCAATTGTACAGAAAGACAAACAAAGCTGTGTGACAATTCAACGTGAGGTGATCCTGGAGCTGCCACAATTTCATGTAAATTGTGCCATGCCTGGCCATGATAGGAAATATTGTTCTCAGACAGCAGGTATCTAATAGGCTTTGCGGTTTAATGAAGTTGTGACTATTCTTTACACGGTGACATCTCCAGAGGCGGAGGTATAGCTGGAAAAAAATGGAGATGGGGATAGAAATAAGGACGTTGAGCTAATTGCTTCATCTGAGAATGGCTGAGGCAGGGGACAATCCTGACAGGCTAAATGGGATCTCGGAGATGAGGCAAGCGGAGCTAAGGGACGTCCCGCTGCCTAAACAATGTCCTCCTGACTTAGGGGAAACCTGCAGGTTTTTCTGATGGTGTAAGACACCTCGGAGATTAATTGGACACTTCTTGACAGTCTATATTGTTCTATATTGCTCTATAATAATATGCAGACATTCTGAACTATGTTAATGCGGATAGAAACTGTTGTTATTTCGGGCTGTAGGAAGGAAGTTGTGGGTAGGAGGTCTCTCAGAAGAGCCAGCTAGAAGAGGCTGTTGCTACGTTGTGCTGGGCAGAGGGCTAAAATTACAGACCACAGATCAGTTTGTCCTGCGCCATCCTGTGAAGCAGAGCCTGCCAGGCTCTTTGGCGCTGCGTAGCTATTGAACGACACAACAAGAACCTTGTTTTTAGATCTTTTTAAAACCTCAGTGCACTGTTGTTGCTATATAATCAGCGAGTGACTCAGGCCAGAAACGCCTGTGTAACAGCCCTAGAGGTCACAGGGTCAATCCCACTCTTGTTCCTATTTAGTGCCCGGCACATCACATGAGTAACTGGAGACTGTGTGTGCTCAGGGAGTGGGATCCCATCCTCAAAATTAGATGCTTTGTTGGGAATGGTTTTTGTGCTGGGACAGGCTGTGGCTGGATGAATTTACCCTACCATCACTTACTGCTGTATGAATGGCCCTACTGATAAAGCTTTTGTGTTTATGTGCTTGCTAACTTCAAAGGACGCTGTTGCCTATATGAATTCAGATCAGATTTCAGGAGCTGCATTAAAATCCAGTAAGGGCCAGATGGCTGACTATTTGAAGAAGAACTTTCATGTTTAGCTTTTAAAAAGGAAAAAAAAAAACCCACCTCAAACCCATAAACTAATAGCAATGTTAGAATGACATTTTTGTTTCAACCATTGCTCTCCTTTTGTTTCCTGCTCCCTTCTTAACTAAGTGGTAATTCATACTCCTGAAACTTGTCTCAGCCCCAAATTAAAATCCTTGAAGCATTCCGTTTTTTTCTTCCTATATATCACGTTTCCTCGGCATCGTCCTTGGGTGGTACTATTTGTGGTTCAGCGAGGACAGAGCTATCCTCTACATGCTGGCAGAAAAAACCCCAACAAATCTTGTCTGGCAGTTTTACTTAGTAAGCTAAATGGTGCAAGCTGAACAGACGATGGTATATGGTTGCTGTGAGCGTAGGTCCCATGAGCAGGACTGACATCCCCACCAGCCTTATCACTAGCGTGCAGAGACTCCCTCCCGTATCTCGCCTGCCCTTCCTCCGTTCCCTGCCACCCCTCAAGCCTTCAAAAGCTCATGTTTAAGAGCACGCGAGAAGGCGTACTGCACTTAGATTTTGACCTGCACAAAACATTTATCAGGGTACCTATTCGTTGGAGAACCTCATAAAATAAGCTTAGATGGTTAAGAAATCTGGAACAGGCAGCCAGTGGAGTGAGGAACTGAAAGGAAAGGATATTAGTCACTTGACTGTTGCTTGGGCAAGACAGTGATGTTGCGGTTATGAATGTCAGGAACATACATTTTATGGAAATAGGGGTGTCTGGTATTTGGGGCTTCTGTGGAAAAATCAAAATAGAATGGAAGCTAATAGGATTCTACAGAAACGTCAAAAGATTGCAATAGAAATGAAGTTTACTTCAAGTATATTGTTTCATTTTAAATCGTTTTATAGACAGTTGTAGCTAGATTATAGAGAAAACACTGTTTAATTCTACATCTTTTTAAAAAAGTCTTCTGGATTTTTCCAGAGGATCAAGGAAGCAAAGGGTGGAGATGTTAGAAAGATGCTCCTGTGATGATTCCTGGCTAGATGTAAGACTTGATATTTTTACTGCTATTGAGTTACAGCTGGGTGAATGGTTCACAATCAGTAATTGACCAGATTCTATTCTTTTCTGCACATGGAATGAACCATGAGAAAATGCTGATTTCCTTCACCACCCCCGAAACTCATTTTTGAGATCTTTTATCAGTTCCTATACACATAAAATACACGCTGTGCTAGAAAAATAAGGCTGTTCCTCATAAGATTGTTGTAATAATAAAGTTCAGCAATGTCTATGAGATATACAGATGTGATAGAGGGCCAGAAATGTACTTTGCTGCTGCCAAATACACCTCATCTCATGTTAATTACCAGTTTCTCTCAATAGTTGGAATTACTAGGTCTTTTCCCTGGAGAAACTGTAGCGAAGCTACTTTATCTTTTGATGTACTTGGATCTGAGTGTATATCTCCAACTGGAAAAAACAAACAAACATTGCAAAGAATGTGTTCAGACTTGTGCATTTTTAAATCAAAATCATATGCAAAGCTTTGGATAAAACATACTGGTTTTGCAATGTGGTGTAATTTTGCTCACATTTGCACTTCAAAAGGCTATAATGGGGAAATCCTAACTCAACTGTTGATGAAGTTTCTAATAAATCAGAGTCTTGAACATATCCTGCAGTGCTCAGTTACAAAAACTGACTCTGCGCTACTTGGCCAGCCTGTTGATATTTGTATTGCCACGAAATTGCAGACTCAGCAACATCCAGCATGCTGCTGCCGACCACAAGTTTTGAACTACTGTAATGACCTTGCTCAACAAACACACTCGTTATTTTTCACACAGAGGCAATTTACCAACCAGTCTGTACACTCTTTGGTTGACATTCCCAGAAGTTATCATGTATTTGGAGGGTTGCTTAATGTATAGCTAGTAGTTATTTTTGAACTGAGCTGAACATTTTGTAACGCTTCTATTGACTTTTTTAACCTGTAAATGAATCATGGAAAATTACATCTGCTCCTTACTGTGGGGTTAGAAACGTGATCTTTTTTGGATGTTTATATGGAGCACTCTGATAGGAATCTCTTTACGCTGTACCAAATCAAAACAGAGCTTGGCCCATGGCACATAGTCCCGTGATTTACAGGCTGAAACAAGTTTCAGTTCCAGCCTCCCTAGTAACTCAGGCTTTCAGCTGGAAATACAATCTCTGTATCTCTGAAGTTGGGAGAACTTATTAATCAGAGAACTTTCCCTGAGGTGATGTCTCCTTGGGAAAGAAATAAAAAAGGAGCGGGGAAGGGGTGGGTGGGTGGTGTATTGTACCTAATCAGGTCAGTTAAAGTTCCCTAAACTTGTCAGATCCTCAGCAATTCTTCAGTGTTTTCAGCATGCATGCACTCCAGCCTACATGCATGAAGAGTTACACTTCTTCACTGGCATGCACATGCAACATCCCGTAACTTTTAGAGTGGAAAGTTGATTACATGATATTAGAGAGAAAAATGCAGGTTTCATGTGTCAGGTTATAAAGTCACATGTGCACACACACACACACACAAATGAAATTGTTCCTGAGTGCTGGTTGAACTATTCCTCTCAAACTTGGGAGCTGAATGAGCCGCCTTCCACGTACCTCCCAGCTACTGAGAGCTCTTCGGGGCCCATATTTATTTTCTGTTGATTTTTTCATCTCCACCGCTGTGTTGTCAAAGGTATTTTGACGTTTCATTTAAAAATAATTGGAGAAATATTGTGTACCGTTCTTGTGGGTGTACTTTAAAACAAGCGGTGCAAACGCTGCTGGAGTGCTTGAGCACGTCTCCACCCTTGGGAGTGCCTGCCCGCTATTTTGCTGGGAGTTCCCCTTGCTGTGGCAGGGGGTGCCCCAGCTGAGGGGTGCCTCTCCCTTAACCTCTGCAGTTCACAGACGGACCTTCTAACTTAAACCAGCTGTGTGAGGCTTACAGCCTGTCTGCTTGTGCTTGAGGACTCGTATAAGGATCATGGCACGTGGAGTATCACACATATAAGACAGTAAAAGCATTCTAAAGTCTTTGATCAGCATTGCAGCTCCATATACATATTAATTTCTACCAGGTTTGCTGCAGTCCCAATCCAATACATGCACAGACTTGGACTTTGGTGTTGTCAGGCACTGCCAAATGCCCACTGGTGGTCACTGGTTTGTGCCCCAGTATGGACTGGGTAGCTACACCAGGAGCATATTTATCAATCAGAGTACCATGCCTGCTGCTTTATCAGAGCTTTTCTCTTGGTATCTATGTTCTTACTGTTGCCAGTATACAGTCCATAAATATTTATTTTCAAAGTGTACCTTAGCTTTCCTGAGCTATGGCTTAGGGGTTTAAGTATGTATAAGCTAAACATACTGAGCTCCAAGCATCAGCCAGCTCAGCTATAGAATTAGTCAAAGGGAGACCAGATAATTTTTTATTGTGAGAAAGGGATATTTACAACTCCTCTCACCTCTCAGAAAATAATTCTGCAGCGCTTTTGCACCTAGTTTTGAAAATAACTGCTTACCTTTTGAACAATGACTTTGCCTGGAAAAACTCAACCCTGTGAGCAGCTGCTTGTCATAGATACAAGCACCTGAAGACAAGAGGTTGTAACAGAAAGCAGGTTTGCAGCCGCAGGTTTTTTTTCCTACTCAGGCAATGATTACCACGGTATCCACCTGGTGTGGAAACATACAATGCCATGGTCATAGGTGAGCTTAAACTAGAACAGGTCATACCTTTTCTGTCTGTCTAAACACCACAAAGTGAGCCGTAGCACCCCAGGCTCACGGCTGTTTGGAGCAGACAGATCACGACCGAAGCAAGTGTGTGCACTAATTCACCGCAGCTGAAGGCCCGACATCCCCAAGTTATGAAATTTCTCTATGTTCGCATGTGCTTGTCAGCCTGCAGCTGAACCTTTCTTTTTATCAGGCAGCAAAGGGAAGGTGGTAGGGAAACTGAAGGCGACGGCATCGGAACCAGCGATTTCTCTTTGGAGAAGGCGATCCTAGCTGGGGGACGTGTCTGGTTTCTGGTCTTTGTACATGCTAAGTGTTGTAAATGGGAGAGAGAGGAGGATGGAGTCTGGACAGTATCCATGGGCCGCTGGGCAGTATTTTACTCAGAAGATGATTCTTGTAGGAGTTTCTGCAGGCCTGTTGAGCATCAAGAGGATTTGAGGTATCAAAATGAGTTGAATCTCAGTTCCAGCCGTATTTCTTAAGTTTCGTGGTTAATCAGAATCTATCAAAAATAAAAGAATATGATACCGCAACAGAGACATACAGTGCAAGCAAACAAGAAACAAAGAACAGCTGTGCTTACTGCAAAGTGAGAACCGCATTGCTTTAATGGCTTTTCACTGAAAATCTGCAGCCTTATGAGTGGTTCTGCAAACTGTGAATATTGCCCGAATGGAATGCTTGGCCGTTACAAGAAAACATATAAAAAGCTGAGCACATAGAGGACCTGCCTCCCATCGTTAAATAACACAGCTGGCTTATGTTCACACTAATACTTTCCTGTGGAATTTTCTCTCCGCATCACTTGAAGCCCTCACCATCCTGCGTTGCCCTTTTCCATTTTGTGCTTGGTCTGTGTTTTCAGTGGAACTGAACTTAATGTGCCTGCTCTGTTTTGGTTACGCCTAGAGGTGGGCACAACCAGTTTTGGATTCACCACATTTTAAATTAAACATTTCTCTGTCCTCTGTGCAAACCCCAACCCTCTCTGACCACGGAAAATGTTTTAAGGGTTTTTTTTCCCTGTGTGTGTGAGCTTTCACCCACTGCTCTACTTCCTGCTTTCAGCCAAAACATCGAGGGGAAGACATCAAAAAGAGAGAGCAAATGCAAAGCAGTAATTTCGTAAAAGGGGCCAACGGGCATGAAAAGCAGAACCTTCACTGGCTTCCCACATATGCACTTGACCTTGAAATGCTGAATGTTTCTTTCTTCTTTCAAAGGCTGGATTTCTTTATTTTTCTTCCTTTTCCGCAGTAAAAACAACTTCTTCTGGACTCTTTGCTAAAAAGCCAAAAGCGTAATCAGTATCCCAAACTTTGTGCAACTCTGTAGATCATCGCAGCAACTGCTGTCACAATTAAGTTCAATTAAAGAAAGAGGATTCCAATTAAAGAAATCACTTGTACTGTAATAGGATAAAACTGAGAAGAAAGCCTTTACAAACTGTGCTGCAAGCCTTCATCAACAAGCCAGGGTAATGAGCAATTTTGTTTGCAAGAATGCTATGCAGGGACACTTGACGTCTTCAATGCATCATACATCAATATGTAAATGTTCGTCAGGAACTACTGTAGTCCAAGCACAATCCAATAGTGTCCAGGAAAATTATTCCTAATTCCTAATGGGACTCGGTGACAGAGCCCGGGAGTTTTGTAGCATATAGCCCTGTATTTTAGCAAGTGTTTCTTGTTCATTTTTGGGAAACATGACCAGTCATACTTTTTCAAAAGATCCACCCGTCATCAAACCAAAAATACAAGATTCCTATCTGCCATCAAGTAGTCTGCAAGCTGCACAGTATTTGCTTTTTCATTTCCTTTCAATATCTGACAAAGTAAATGATGGAAATACTTATTACAAATATAGTAGAGTGCATCTTTCTCAATAGTACTAGAACTTCAGGAGCTGTTCATCTGAGATCTGTTCCTGGGATTTCCACCCAGCACTTGATCTGCATCTTTACTCTCTTTCCCTACATGTTGCCGAATATTCATTGTTCAACCAGGAGAACAAGAAGACAAGAACGAAGTCAGTTTTTGGTGACACTGAAAACATCCCTTTTGCAGTGCTTTTCAATAGCTCCTTCTGAAGCTTTTCAATAGCTTCTCAATAGTTTTCAATAGTTCCTCCCAAAGGACAAATGGACTACTCTTGGCATCTGCTGAAGATAGAAATTGTAAGGACAGTTTTCTGGTGGAAGGCTCTCACTTGTGTGAGAATAACTCATGTTTGTGGGCAACATATCATTCAGTGTGCGATGTCTTAAATTAAGATACTGGTCTTGCACACAAAAGCCAGGTCTCTTTTCATTTGCTTTACAAATTACTTACCATGGTTTTGCTGCACTGTATATGTATAGAAAGGGAGCTCAGTACATGTTCTAGGTATTGTATTGATATGATGAGCAGATAAACATTCCCATTAATTTGAGTAGGTTCTTATCTTTAAAGGATACATAGTCGCCAGATCAATCATAAATAAATTTTGTGGGTATCCTGGGAAGTGGATGCTTCTACTGCTTTCTCAGTGTTTTTCTCAGAAATCTTTTATCCCAGACCAATGAGACTACCTTATTGCTGGCTTAATAGGAACTTTTAAAAATATGTTTTATACTTCACTCCATGTGTGAATTGAGCCTTTATATGGGAGATCTCACTAACATATAGTAGTCCCTGTTGACTACACAGCTGTCAGCAGCCAGTAGAGAATTTTATTTGAGTTTTCTCCTTATTTTGCTTCAACTGCTTTTTCATGGTAACTGAGCTAAGCCAAATGCATTTGAAAAAACAGCAGGTCAAAGTGAGGATGAATGGATCACATTCATAATGTGTTGTCTGCAGTTTCAATCAAACTAATTTGTGTTATCTATAAATCTGATATCCATTTTTTAAAAATAAATCAAACCAAAACAAAAGTTTCTGCTCTGTGTCTACTGAGTTAAGTTCAAAGCTGTTTTCCACTTGAGACAGCACAGGAACTGCAGCAGAGATCTTTCATTTGCTAACTGAGTGCCCCAAGCACTGTTAAATGTAATCCTTCTCTTACTTTTAGGATCAGTAAACATTTAATGCATCCATACAAAGAGCAGTGACTCTGGGAGGAAAGAGGAAGAACAGCACATGTGATGGCTTGATTCTTAGGACAGTATCCCAGTAGTAAAAAAACATAGGCTCAAATCCTCTCCAGCAGATGCGAGCATGGAATATAAGTGTTTTGCCTGGGTATGGGAAAATATTCTACTCCTCAACTATGTAACTCTGCCCCAGACTTATATCTACTCCAAAACCCTGAGATGCATTGGTTCCAGCTTCATACCTTACACTGAAATTTGCTTTCTCTCTCATATTAAATCTCTGGATGATCTATTCATTGCCTCTGTTTTCTCAGGTATTAACAATCATGAGCTGCTGACAATGGAAGAGTTTGATTGCTGTGTCTGTTCCTTGCCAGTTTTAAAGGATGGGATTCAACTCGGGATCAAAACTAAATTTTCTGTCTATGGGAAAGTGTCTGCATGCATGGCAGGTATATAGGCTCCCTCTATAGACAATAGAAGTTGGCTCAATGCAGCCAGAAGAGCCTAGAAAGTGATTCTTCCCAGCCTAAGATAGGCCTAAGGCTCAATTTGGATGCCTAACCATACTTTTGGAGTTTTTGGAGATGTAGTAGGGAATCCCACCCAGCCTTCAGCTGCTGACTTAGAAAGACGTGGGTCTCACACAGGTGAACCGAGCTCCCCTGGTTTGTGATCTGAGTAGCTCTTTATCTTTATTGACTCTATTGTCTACTGACTCGATCAAGTTGCCTGCACACACAAGCATCTGGTGCCTTGGAGGGACCCTGGGATAACCTGCTGGGGCTTCAGAAAGAGATGGATCTCCTGCAGGCTCTGTGCCACATCTGCCAGCCTGTGTGGATGTCTTGGATGTCCTAGGACACGTGTGAGCCACAGAAATGAGCACCTGCCTTGACTATTATGATGCTCCATTGTTTAGAGGATTAGTAGACATCTGCAGACTTAAATATTGGGGTCTAAACGTCAGATTGTACTTTCAGAGCCCTATCTCATTACATTTGAAGTAATCCATTTTGATGGAGACCAGACTCATTAGTTAAGCCAAGTTCTCAGCTGTCTTGTGTCATTGATATACAGTAGTATGACGTGGATATAGTGAATGTCAAAGGACAGTTTGGTGCCATGCATGTATAGCATGGAACACAGCTCATTTCTCTGTTTTGTATGATTCAGTACACCAGAGATTAAGGTTGAGCAAGGGAGCAGGGAGACTTTTCAGATGTGTCTCCCTCTCTGTCCGTCATGGCCATTGTCATGCTGGCTGTCATTCCCCTCTTGGGGCCAAGCCAGGCTGGAGGGGGCCATGCCCAGTCATGGTGGGGCAGAACAACTCAGGCAGGGAGGAAAGACCTGGGGTGGGATCAGTCTGGACAGGCAAAATTTTTACTCCCGGGACAGGGATCTTGGCTTCTAGACTTTGTAGCTCTCTCTCCATCAAGTTACACCTTCCCAGTTGCTCTGGAGTAACGGCTCATTCATGGGCAGTGACATATTCATGTGCAAGAATGTGTTACTGCACAGGTTGTGTCTGCCCTGCTGGGTACTGCAAGGCTCTACGCAGTGACTGAACCGTGCCAGGGTAAACGCTGGTGAGAAAATAAGATGATCAGATTTAGGAGGCCGGCAACAAGGAGTAGGAAGTGTATGGTAGAGAGTTAGAGAAGACACCAGTTGTACTGACATATGTTCAGGGTTGTTGGGGGAAATAGAGCTGCAGTCATCATTTGGGTATCTGGAGATATGAAATCGAAGGATGGCGGTGGGGAGTTGAGGCATTTGAAGATGAACGGTTACATGGCTGTGAATCAGGTGAGCATCAAAGGTATTGTCTGGAATGAAATGGCTTAGTTTTAAGTCTTCTTGCTGCATGCATCATCTGTATCCCTGTGAAGAGAAACATAGCACGTCATGAAGCAGTGATAGAGAGGTCTGTGGTTGAGTCATGGAACAGATAATGCATTGCATTTCTGAAAGATTTCACACCTTCACCATCAGTGGAAAGATGTAAGCCATGACGACCCCTCACTTCAGCCAGAGAAAAGCAGGTTAGTGCTGCAGAAATCTCCATTTTAATATGTACTAAAGAATTTATATTCAGAAGAAAATTGAGAAGGTCATATCTATGTATGGTGAGCAGAGATTATTTTTTCCACTCCAGAAATAGTCTAGCAGAGAGGACAGGACAGTGAGTTGCTGTGGGAAGGCCAAAAAAAAATCCCAAACAACCCCCAAACCTAAATCCTCCTCTCTAATCTTTCAGGAAACACTGTACTTTTGGTAGTCAAGATGGGGATGCAGATGGCTAATGCAAAGTACTGAGGTTGGAATAACACAGAGCAAGAAAATAATTGCCAGT
Source organism: Phoenicopterus ruber ruber (assembly GCA_009819775.1). Taxonomy (NCBI): domain Eukaryota; kingdom Metazoa; phylum Chordata; class Aves; order Phoenicopteriformes; family Phoenicopteridae; genus Phoenicopterus; species Phoenicopterus ruber. The sequence goes on along the minus strand of CM020215.1, from coordinate 51,051,131 downwards.
TAAGATATCTTCTCTGGGATACTACTGGGTATCTACAATGCTGGAACACTAATGTGAAGTGCTTTCTTGTGCCTCCTGGACTCTCAAATCTATAAAGCTTGGAGGTTATTTCATTTTCTGTCTCATGTTTTTTGGGTCTTCCATGACGTTTTGCTGCCAGATGGAAGGATGGGGCTGAAGGGAATGGGGAGATCCAATTTCTAACTTTGACAGTTATCCCATTAAAAACAGAGAGCTAACACACTGTCATTTTCTTCTGCTATTTAATCAATAATGCATCTAATTACTCTCTCTACAGACTGGTATTTTAATTATTTTAGTTCAGATAAAGTAGGTACACTGTACTTTCACTTTTCTAGCCTGATTAGCAACACAACAAAACATCAAAGCATCTTTGTCTGCCTTTTCCCAGTTTGAAATTCAGGCTGTTTCGATTGCTCTTGAATCCACGACAGTGGGTCTCGGTACTACATGGGAAGCTGCCAGTTTGGTTTGTTCTGTTGGCCCGAGTGTATTTCTAGAAGGGATTGCCACTAATTTTAGAGGTAATTCTCTGAATAAACCAACCCTATAATATAAATAGAGATGGAAAGAATACAAACTCCAGCCTTCACATTTCTTCTGGTTCTTCTTGGTAGCTGCGAAGCCTCGTTAGTCATGCTGATAGTTTCTTAAGGCACTCAAGGAATTGCTGTGTATAAAATGTGTTTGTGTGTCACTTATAGCAACATTCACTTAAACTTCGTATTCAGATAATGGGAGGCAGTGTGGTGAGGGTTTTTTTTTTTTTCAGAAACAGGAAATCAAGCTCAAGTGGGACTGATTCCAAACACTGACCAATTTTATCCTGACTCCAATTTCGCCTTGACCTTTCCTGACTAATGCAAAATGAGGCTGGCTACGTGGAGAGGTTTTTTTCAGTGTTTATACTGTAAGAGTCATGCTGACTCAAACAGAACCAGGCTTGTGCTCTTCCAGTGAGCCACACAATAGATCCTTTGAGAGGAGCAGTGGAGGTAGTGTGGAAGGTCATTGACTCTCAGTCTCTGTACATGCCAAGAGGATGCAGACGAATGGTGGTGTGAATTCATACAAGTCACAACCACCTGATCACAAGATACAAGAGGGCAGCTCAAAAACAGGAAGAAGCCGCAAGGTTCTGGGACTTCCTACAGAAAGCCATAGGTATACAGACAAAACCCCACACACTCCACCTACCACAGCTTGCTTTTTCTTTTTCTTTTTTATTTTTTTTAGGAAGGCTTTATTTACAGAATTTTGCAATCAAATTTGATCCATTTGGGGCTAAAATAGATTTATGGACTGTATTTTGTCAGTCTCTTTGTCTGGCCCTCTCTGTACTTTTGAATCCCTTCTCCAGAATGTGTAGCGCCATCATAATCCATAACTCTTACGGCAACTGCTGGAGATGCTGGGTCATCTCATCTGGGTGAATGATTTCGTTGTCACGCCTATGATAGTGTCTAAGATCAAGAGAACAGTAAGTGCTTTGAGCCTTGTCCTAGCTGGGGCTGCCAGGCTCTGTCTCTGTGCGGTCAGTGGAGGGAAGGAGACACGATACCAAAGTTAGGCACCTACTGTAGGTGGTCTGGTCACCTACAGGTCACACCTACCTTTTCCACTGTGACTGAGCTCTGGCTGCCCCAGACATCGGGGGATGTACTTACTCATCTCTCACTTCACTTTTGACACGACGGTAGGCAGGATACCTCAGTCAGCCATCAAAGTGAGATTTATTTCACCCAACGTCAGTCATCTAAAAATTGGGAGATCACTCTAAGCAGGTCATCCAGGCTCCCCCTCTTCTCCAACCACCTTGATTCATAACAGGCCCCTTAGGTCTTGGCATGGATGAATCAGTCCACGCCCTCTGTCTCCCCATGGGGAGCAGAGATAGCAAGTGTTCACAAGATGTCTCACATCCTGAGAGCTTGCTACGCAAAGTGAAGGTGGCTCTACTCCACTTTGCCCTTCCTTGGTGTCCTCTGGTTTCTGTGGGGTTGCTGTTCCCTTTGCCTTCAAACTCCTTGCTTTTGGGGAGAGCTGATGCTGTGAGAGAGGAAAATGCCTTCAACAAGGCTGTGCTTCTGTAACAGATGTAAGGCCAGTAGGACTATTCACATGCATTAGGTTACATGTATAGCGCACTGGGTATGTGATTTGTTAGTGTTAATCTGCATCTGTTTCTTTTTATTGCTGCTTGGGGGCATATTTGTACAAAGAGTGGCCATTTCAGCAAAGCCTACATGCTCCCTAAATGCAGATCTGAAGTCCTGCCAAGCATCTGTGGATGGGAAGAAGTCAGTATTGTGAATAGCATGTCCCTTCCTCTCATTGTCATTTGTACTAAATTAGTGATATTACTGCAGTGCCTAGAGGCTGCAAATTAGGTTTAGGGCCTCATTCTGTTAGGTCCTGCGCAGGCACATCAGATGATACTGGCTCTGCCTTAGGGAGCCTACAATTTTGCAAACATGCCACCCAAATGTACTTACAAGACCCATTTGATTTGGAGGGAAGGCATGAGATGAAGGAATATCGAGGCGGATTTCATTTGCTATTTGTAGCACGCTGAGGAGCGAGCGACCGCATTGCACTGGCCAGAGCCATCGACAGCGAGCAAAAGGTCCAGGCAAACTGCTGGCTGCTTACCTGTAGCACGGTCTGTACCCGGCAAAGGGCAAACCTTCACACTGTCAGACTGGGAGCACCTGCAAGTCCAGAAGCAAGTTGCTGTGCCCTCCACAGGGTGAAAGTCACCCCAGCCCTCCCCGAAACAGGCCTTCTGCCATGGCCTGCATGCTCCGTGCTGGAACCTGCTCTCTGAGCAAACAGAAAGGGACATGCTCCTGCTTACACCGGTGTGATAAAGATCAGCCACCTGATCTGTTAAAACCAAAGGGATAACATTAAATAGTACAACACGTTTTAAAGCAGCAAATGAAATGCTGTGTTAATTCAGCGGCAGTACGGTTATTTTTGCTACCACCAGTTTCTTTTTGAAGTAAATGCCTCAGTAGGACTCAAAAGAAGATTAAAAAAGTGTTGCACTTTGTAATATTGGGAACACACTCTTCAGTGATAATTCTCTCATCTTCCATTTATCACAAAAATTTCCATTTGTAGGAGTGCTGTATTCCCCCCCTCCCCGTACACACTGCTGTAGTGTAATGGATGATGTCTGTTATATGAAGCATTGTTTATCACAGACCACAAATAAGTCAATAAGCTAAACCAATATATTATGCTTTCTTTTAAATACGAGATCTGAAGCCTAAATTTGAGAAGGTGCATGGCATAGCATTTCCCTAACTTTCAAAAATCTGTTTTTTCTCATAGTCATTTCTGATAATGTTCTGCAAGCTCAAACAAAGTTGTTCCTTTCCTAAGATGTCTTCACCTTCTCCCCCTTTTTTTTGTGTGTGGGTAGTTTGTTTTGTTTTTCCCTTGCATACTCACTGGACTAGGACTGTTACTGATTCTGACATTGATAGTGACCTAGAAAAGTATTCACTCCAAGCTGTGCCTGGAAATAAAACACTTCTATATTGAAAAGATAATGTGGGTTTTGCAAACAAACGTAGACAAGAGAGGACAGATAACATTTTAGGCCTACCACTTTGACAGCATCCCTTTGATGTGCCAAGCCTTTCTAGCTGCAAATGGATTTCCATCCCAGCTCTGCGAGGAGCAGGGCTAGGAGGCTGAGCAGCACGCAGCGAGTGCCAGGCTGGCACAAATATTAGGTGTTGCCTTTTACCCGCTCTGTGAACCTGCAACGATCCCTGTGAAATGGAAACCGAAGATTTCAGCCCTCCTGGTGTAAGTAGCAAGCTTGAACTCTCTCTGAACTCAGTGTGCGTTGAAGTCTGGAGCAGTTCAAAAGGAAAGAATGAAGGAATTGATAGAGACGAAAACTGTGTAGCTTCATGTTCTGGGTAATGGTGCCTGCATTGCCACGCTGGCAGAGCTGGATCTGAATGCTGTTGCAGCATGAAAGGGAAACGTTACATATATGATTTGGGTTTTTCCCGAGGCTCCTCTGGTTAAAGCTGTTGCTACCTTGCTAGTGCTACAGGCCAGGTAGATAGCCAGAGGTATCATAAAATCAAACAAAACGCTGTCAATAAATAAGGGTAGCAAGAACCCTGATTCCCGAAGTTCTGGTATTTTTTTTTCCTATCAGGTTCTGGCAAGAGCTGTGGAAAGAAGGAGCCTGATAGATGCCTGTGTTTGCTCCCACTGGAGACAAATGGCTCTTCTGATAATGTTATCTCTGGGGACTGACCTTAAACTGCCAAGTTCACTCCATTTAACATATCTGCTGGGTTAACAAGCGGTTTGAGCACAATCCCAGGATGTGCCAGGTGCCTGGGACAGCCTCTTGACGTCAGTGAGGAGGGGGGGGCTCCGTGTCCCGACTGTGTGTGGGAAGAACAACTGCGGTGTTTATCCAGAACATGCCCATTGGCAGCACCACTGGGAAACTGCTGCCGAGTCTCTCCGAGGCAGAGAAAAACCCGGGTACTTTGAACTCCAGTAAGAAAATTACCCTTCCAAAGATCCCTTTCTCAAATTAAACTTTAGCTTTTCTCTCTCCTTGTCCCGGCCTCATTAGAGTATGTTCTTTGGTGGCGAATAGTGGTGCAGAGCTGGAACCTGATGGTGACTCCCGCTCCCTTTCTGCTATGAAGCTTTTAAATACATTACAGTGATGTTTCTCAGGAAAAAAAGGCGAACAAAGAAATGAATGTGTATGTTTTGACAAGGCAAATCAGGAAAGGATAAACATTTTCTAACTGCTATTTTTTTTGCCATGTGCATAAATATTTATAATTGAAACCTGCATCTATGAGCTGTTCACATAGTCAAATAATTAGCTATAAATGCAATGTAGCAGCATATATAAGAACTTTTGCTGTGAAGGATTGTGTGCCTTCCATTGTCATTTCAACTCAACTTGCAGTGAATGCTCCTCACTCCTGCAAAGGAAGCTGACAGTCTCTCTAGATCAGGAGTGTTCAGTTCATTTTAGGGGGTATACGTGTTCTGCTTGCCCATCCACTGCCCCAAAATTCATAGACAATAACCAGTCAGAAAGAAGTATTCATTACTAAGTAAATGGTAATATGGTGACACGAATTCTGGTGTTTAAAATTAATCATATAACTATTTCATTACATGAAAGACTTTGCACAACAATTGTCTCTACATCAGAGTTCATGTTTGCCATTGTTTTTTTTTTTTTCTTTTTTGCCTTCTCATCTGTGAAGTTTTCATTCAGAAGCGTAACTTTTTGATAGGGAGATTTGCAACTGTGAATGCACTGGCTTCTATTTTGGACGCTAACAGAATAAAGGGCACTAAAGAAAACTAATTCTCCATTTTTTCAGTTCTGTGGCAGGTTGAAATCCTGGCATAAACTTTGGGGGTGTAATGACTCCTTGGGTCTAGGCTGGCTTTACCTACTCTTAGCCATATAAAAGTCACTTGGGCTCAGCTAGCCTTCTGTAGTCTATACAGACAGGGCAGCCCCAGCGGGCGATTCACCCAACCTCTCTCAGAAAGCGAGGTTGGGAGGGGGTTAGGCGTCTACCTTTTTGACGACGGATGTGACATGAGACAAACCGGATCCTGGTTTAGGAGGACTGGGAGTGCAAGGGCTATGGCCATGCCCTGCACTGCCCGTCAGCCTGGAAGGTGCCAGGAGGAGAGGGTCTGGGTTTGACTTGACTGCAACAGGACAGTCTCCCTGCAAGGGAACCTCCAACTTTCCTATGGCATCTCTGTGTTGCCAAACCAAACAAATTAAAGGCCGGGGTCTGTACATGAAAAATGTAACTGTGCATGAAAAATGCAACAAAGATAAGAAATAAGCTCCTGATCAGAACTAAAGACAAGGTTGAAAAGATTATGGTCATAGTGCAATAGGGGTGTTACGTGCATGTTTCTGTTATGCATCTTGGAGGTTTTATCAAATGCTGATACATCATATTGTTAGAGCTGATCTCAGATGTGATGTAGGTCAAATAAACATTGCACATTCAGTAAAGTTTCATTGGCCTGATCTGCCTCCCATTAAAAAACCATTCCTTACTGACTTCTGTGGAAGCCCAATCTTTGAAAAAAAGAGGTGTAAACAGACAGGCTTCTCCAATTACTCCTGTGATTGCAGCATGGGCATTCAAAACCCAATGAACAGGGAAGTCAACAGGGGTTTCACAATTGACTGTAACGGTGAGTGGCTGGGATTCTTGCTCTAGCCTTCCCCAGTGCACAGTAACCACTGCCATGGGAAACCGCCTTTTTTTTTTTCCTGAATTTCAACCCCCTGCTGGTAAACAGTAGTTTGAAATACCACCAAGAATGGCAATACTTGGCAATGGCAGAGCTTCAGTGAGATGAAGGGGAGTGGTTAAACATTTGATTGACTGAAAACATGATAGTATCTTTCTAGTGTAATCTTCTTCCCAGAAATGTATCAAGCTGAATGGTGTTGACAAATGACCAGTTCACAAGGCACCTCACCCCACCACCTTCTGCCACTTTCTGTGACGAATAACGCAACCCAAAAACGGTGGGGAGAGAAAGGAGGAGGGAGAAGTGAGTGTGAGGAGAACAGTCTCTGAATCAGTCTCTGTTTTTAAAGGGCACTTCTGAGAACTTTTGGTTTAGGAATTTTTCATTTCTCTGACTAATTATTCATTTCCCTCCACCTGGACTGGGGGAAAAAAAAAAAAAAGAAAAAAAAAGGCATTGTAAGGATCTCTGGGAGGGTGAATAGCAGGACAGCTCTTACTGGACTCCACAGCATTTGCCCCTGCCTCCCGCAGTTGGAGAGCCCAACAGCTGTCTTCATAAATACTGTCACTCAGGATTTGAATAGTTTTACATAATCTGGACTGGAGTGGGGAATCCAAGCTTTTTGCTGGTCAAGTGGCAGGTGGGGAATTTAAGCTTTTATAACAGGGCCACAATTGCTGCTCCCACAGGGATTTTCTTTTACTGTCTATTGATTTACTATAAGCTCCAAAGTAAAGACCCCAGGATTAAAGTGGGGATGGAGGGTGATATATTCTGAAGGTCAGAGGGGTGAAGATGTAGAGGAAATCTGGGTCTATCCTACTGCTGCTGCGCTGGCCCAGACGGATGGTCCGTGTGCCCTGTTTGTGACCCCTGTGCTGAGGAGGAGAAGCGTTTAAATTGCTGGGTCACCAGTTGACATGAGAAAAGGAGAAGCTGCTATTTTAGTTATGGGATTTTGTTTTTAATTCTCTTTTTCTTTTTTAATATAGAAATACTTGCCTGGCTGCTCGTGTTTTCTCAGCTCTGACCATAGTCCATGCCTTTGCCATGACTGTGTCACCTGAGAACTGACTTTTCTAAGACAGCCCAGATGCCCTCCTCTGGCGTGAACTTCTGGGGCTCCCCTGAGGTCCCACAGACATACATTCATTCACCCCAGCTGAGGGCCTGGCACAAACCTAATGGCAATGTCCGAGATAAATCACAATTTAGGAGATGTAGATCTAAGAGAACATCAAAGGAAGCACGGAGTACATTGTTTTATAATTATACAGGCGCAGTAGAGTGTAGGTTTTTCTGAATAATAGCTCAGTGGTAGCTATGAAAAGTGTGCCAGCCTTAAGCAAACATAGTAAACTAAATAGAGCTGGGACTACAGTGAAAAATACACATTCTCGTGCTTACGCTTAGCTGACCATCCCTGCTGTTTGCATTTGCTGTGACATCAGCCTTCAGGTGGGGGCATGTTTACACGTTAAAGCTAATGAAGCTTGATTGCAACGGATCTGCCCGTCAGCCTCCCTCTTCCTCGGTAGCGCGCTGGTTCCAGCCAGAACGCGCCTGGGCTCTGCCTGCTCCACCGCCCCGACGCCAACGCTGGGGCGATGAACTGCTTTTACACAAAGCAAACTTTCATTCACTGGGAACAGGTGCAAAGTGTCCTTTTGTGTGAACAGCTGGGAAAGCAGTAACCCTTCCCCTGCCTGCACTTACTGCACTTCAGGCTCATGCTGCGGGAGGAATAGAGTCGGCAGATTTCAAGCGATGTTTTCTACCTCTGCCCGCTTGTCATGTAAAAACTTTGCCTTTGACTCGTATCACTAAACAGCTCTTTTGTCTTTCCTTGTCTTCAGTGTGCGCAGAGCTACTTCGCAAAAAAACCTGATTTTAGATGCCTCGCTACATATAGCTGTAATTTTCTGAAGCTTACCCTTGCCTTGCAAAGGAGCTGCACATATGTTCTGGTGTCTGCTGCTGGGATTCAGTCAACAGCTCTGAATATGGGTGGTCTTTCCGTAGCTAATCACACAACTCATTCGGCCATGTCCCCTGTTAGACTGGAGTTCAGCAGAGAGTATGAGCCATTCTTTTCTTGCCCTAATGGTAAGAGATACTAGTAACAAAATCCCCACTCCTGTCAAGCATGTAACTATGCACTTAAGACTAAGTATAGTAGTAGTTCCAGTGAATTCAAATAAAGTTGCAGGCTGGCCTTCATCAAAGATCACTTGCATCTCAGTGGGGAGTGTAATTTAGTAATAGTAATATAGTTAAAACTCAAGGCAGTCCCTTATGTTTCTTTGACAAAACCCTTTTTCTTCTATTAGATTCAATGCAAGAGTGTTTTATTATATCAGATTCTTTGCATCTAAGAAAATTGCAGACAATATATTTTTATTTCCATAAATAGAAAATGAGGAAAAATAATGCCAAGGTAATGCTAAGCACATCAAAAACTAATGCAAAATGACCTACTCTAGTGGGACCAGTTAAGGAATTTAGTAGCAGAGCAGTCAGTAAATTACTGGTTTTGAAAGAGCATAGTATTTTGTGGGAAACCATCTATAACAATTTTGCTTGATAGTTATAAAATGGCTATGTGTATTCAGCAGGAATTTCATAGCATCTTTAAAATCTGAAAGATCCTCTAAGTTAGCTGAAATGACTTATTGAAAGCCAACATAAGTGCCAAGCAATTGGTTATATGACAGAAATTTAAAATTAATGGAGTTTGGTAGGCCAAGAGAATTATTGACTGCTCTCACTGCTGCAGTGTGCTTTCTTACAAAATACTCTGCCTAGTACATAACAGGAAGACAGATACATGTGTCAGCATAACATCTCACATCAGGCTGGGAAATCATTGACATCAAAAAGATGGTTATTACAACTTGGTGTATTTCTGAGGGTATATCAGAATCAGATGTAAACAATGATGGCAATTTGGGAGACAGTATTTGCAATATTGATCTATTTTGATCATGCTTGGACAGCGTGAGGAGCCTTGAAACTTTTACTGCATAAGGAGTGTGTGTCACCAATGCCCATGGGTTTTTTTTAGGTCAGGGCTGTCGCAAAGTCCTTTGGAGAAGATGGGGAATTTTACATGAGTTCAGATGAACTAATTACTGCGTGTTCCGTCTTGGTGCTCTGTTGAAACATACTTTCCATATTTCACACCATCGAGCATGGATTAAATCCTGCCTCTAGGTTAGATCAGTGTTTCCCTTATCTTTTCCTCTCCCTTCCCACTGAGCAGCAACCGCTGCCCTTCACCCTTTCTAACAGGCTGGTAGCAGGAAGAATTCGGTGGTTCGTGCTGGATTGTCACAGGTACAGGAGGAGGCTTGCAGCTGTGTTGGCTGCATGTGCAAGTTGTTCCTTGCTCCCTGGGATGAAGAAGTAGGCTGGATGCAAGTGCCCTGTGGACCATGGTCCAGGCTCTTAGCCGCAAGCTGGATCGCACCAACTTCCCGACGGGCATGTGGGAAGGCAGGACTGAAGCTTTTTGTCTCCCAGCCCAGCACCACAAAACCAGAGAGACCTTCAGTGAGATTAAAAGACAGTAAATAAAAAGGATATGCTTTTTTCCAAAATATGTAAGTAAATACTGGCTGGCAGAGGGTGTCACAGAGGGGTTTAGCAAGAATTAAGAAAAAAATACATTAGTAGCAAGAATTTCCAGAATGATAATAATTATCAGAATAAAAAGAGAAACGATGTTACATCTCATGCTGTAAAAGTCATCCAGCCTCTGACTAGTGGAAATGAGAGTGATATTGGGGATGTGCACTTCTGTGTTGACCTGCTTTGGTTCTGTCCCCCTCTGTGTGGCCTGTCTGCTGCTTGCCACCACTAATGCTAACAGTGGAGTTCATGTTGGAGAGTCTGCCCATGAAGCTAATCTAGTCTGGATCTTCGTATTTGTCTCAAAATATTCTTATAATGTTATCTGATATGTATGACAGACCCCTGGTGGTCCTTTCCCTGATGTTATTGTTCCAGCCAAGATCTGGGCAAAGCTCTGATTGAATTCGATGGGGATAAGTATCCAGTCCTGACCAGGCAAGCTGCAGTCCTAGAAAGAACTGAACTTGTGTTGGACATAGTATTAGTGCATACATGAGCTTTCTCTGCGATGCTAGCACCAAAAAAGTGTAAAAGAAGGAAATTATCAGAGGTCAGGGAATGCTGCCTTGGGAATATCTGTCTGTCAGAGGAAAACGTTGCGCTCATTCAAATAAATGCAGTATGTCACTTAAGACATAGCAGGTACTCAGCTATCAAAACAACTTTGCTGTGGGTGTGTAAGCACCATCCCAGAAGGGGTCTTTGGCCACAAGGCAACAAGTGGGGAGGGAGAGGCCACAGGGGAATGATCCTCTGTGTTAGTATAAACCAGCCCTCCGCTGCCTTTGCTTTATCCGTCTCCTGGTGCTTTTCAGGAACAGCTACTGCAAAAAGCACACATTATCTATCTCAGTTGGTCCCCAAATGTCATCTCTGCTTGGAGCAGCTGCAGGATGAGTGCTTCATTTCACATGCCATACATCTAAAAAAATGCTCTGGGCACTAGGAGCAAGGAAGGGAAGCTTAGGCTTCCTATGGCTCCCCGCTGTCTGTCTTGGAAATGTAAAGGGCCCAAACTCCCTGCTGTTAGGTCTCTAGCAATACGGTGTTAAACAAAGAGGCAGTACATCCCAAAAATGAAGAAAATATTGTATTAGGAGGAATACCGTAAAGGCGACCTCAAAGCCTAGCTGTTTTGGCAAGAGACCAACCCCCACATTAGTTCTGCAAAAACTTGAGTGTGCCTTAGTGAGACAACTGGCCAGCTTAGAGAACTGTGACCCCATTGTCCCTCCAGAGGCTGTAAACCCCCCACCCCTTGCAGAGGAGCAAGGTGGAACCGAGTGCAGCTTGGTGGAGTGCAGCTCTCCTGAGAGCTGCGTGTGTGCACTCGGATCCAGGGAACCGCTGACTGACCCTGAAAGTTTTTCACATGGAAACAAAATCCGTTTTTCATTGGGAATCCCACTTTCAAAGAGGCAGATCGCGTGTGAAATTTCAGCCGTTTCAATGGGTATGAGGAAAAGAGGGAAATCTCAGGGACCTGCAAAGAATTGTACAAAATGTGCTCTTGAAAATGTATTTAATGGTTATCAATCTATTATTATCTAGGAATAGCAGACTGTATTACTTGTGAAATATCAGTGCTGGTTTTGTTTTTCACAACTATCAAAAAATTTGGTATTGCATCATCCCTGGATGAAAATGTATCTGATAAAATGAATTCTAAGGAAACTATATGAAAGAGAAAATGGAGAACTTAAGTAGTGGGAGACAAATCACATGAGGTAACACAGTTCCTCTGACCTTCTCATTGTATCTTTTCTCTTTAGCCTCAACAGGGCAGTGAAATCCCTTTACAAGAAACCCCAACCAAGGAAAGTGTTGTATGAAACAATGTGGAAGGCAGGCACAGATTTCAATGTCATGTTTCAGCTTATGATCTACATGCACAGTATTAGGAAAAATACAATATCAGTTTAGTGTAATGTATAATTTGCATAAAATATTTTACCCCACTCTGTATGAAACTTGGTGGCTACTGTTTTAAAGTAGTGTGATCTGAATAGCTCTGAGAGCCTTTGTGTGAAGAATCATAGAATCATAGAATTGTTCTGGTTGGAAGAGACCTCCGAGATCATCGGGTCCAACCATTACACAACACAACACTAATCTGTCCTCTCCTGTAAAGGTTTCTGCTTTCTTTGTGTTGATCTTCACTGAAGTCAAAGGGAAGACACAAATAAAAAAAATAGGAAATGTGATTTTAAAGTTTCTTAACACAATAACTAGAGGAGCTGGTTCACAACTAGCACCTGCAACCAACCTTACCTACTTTCTATTTGACTTCTTTTCGAGTTATTTTGGATTCTGTTACTACTCTTCAGATGTCTGACCAGGCCATTTTAAGCATTGAAAGAGAATCACTCAAAAAGGAAATATGAAGCTAACTGTTTTGTTTAGTGATCTGCAGTAGGGTAGTAATGATAAGTTATCACAGCTACCTTGCAGAAGAGCTGTGAGGCTTGTGCTAGATGAGACTACTGGAGATGAGCAGGTTCCTGAAGATTTCAGAACTCTTTCTGGTTTGCTTTTAAATTGAGAAACAACAAATTTTGTCTGGTTTAATCTTAAAAAATGGATAATTATATATGTCTTTCTCGGTCTTCTCTCTTGATTGCAGCCAGGGGGAGGGAAAATGTGCTGTATTCACAGGTGAACTTAGTGGGATTAGGGAATACGATTTGACTGCCTGCCACAGCATGTGCTCCCAGTCACACAACTGGGGAACAGCTGTTCCCCTGCTGCCCTGACCTAGTCTTCACTGCAGATGTAAGTTAGCTTTGTGCCAGGGAGAAAGAAAAGGTGTAATATCACTCAGCTGTGTCATCTGAGCTTCTTGTTGCTGAAGCCTAAAACCAACATTATACTTGGTCGGTTAAGTGTCACTTGTCATATATTGAAGGCTTCCCACAAAACTGAAATAGAATATAGGGGTCACCCTTAACTCAAGCCTTGCCAGTGTGCAGAAGGCACGTGTCTATTGAGATTAGCTGGCATACTGAGATTAGCTGGCACAGCAATATTATGACCTAAAAAAATCCCCATCCCTAAAATATCATTACAAAGAGAAAACTATATAGGTGTAAATGTTTTCTGTCAGAAGCATCTTTTTACTAGTAGAGCCTCTAACACAGAAGGAGGTGGTTTGATCAGATGAGCAGAGCAGCTGATTTTGCCCTTAGAAGCTGTATCACTGCTGTGGCTTTACAGAGATACATCTAAAGATAAAGCTAAACTGTCATCACCTCCACAGTGCAGATCTGCTGACCAAGAATTCTCCATTTTGAAATGAAAAATGAAGATGCCTACATGTGGAAAACTAAAAATGTATCAAATCAGCTGGCTTAGCAAGCTCATAGTGAAAGTGAGAGTGGAAATCTAAGCACTGCAGCTCTTGGCTTGGCTATAAAAGCTAAGTCCGTAAGACAGCCGGGAGGTTAGGAGCCCTGGTGTCATGTAGGAGCCAAGATCAATGAGCATGAGAGGCAGACATGAGCCTTGGCACGAGTAGGGGTTTTCAAGGTTGCCAGGCTCCCTGCACCAGCAGGGGAAGCAAAGCTTTCAGGAAGGATTGAGATCCCAGGGCTTTGTCACCATTGGAAGGGGTACAAAAGTCTGGAAAGCTGCACATGACAGCCTCCCAAAGTCCTAAGGTCCCTGAGGCAGTCCTATCAAGAGGCTCACAGGCGCTCAATGGCCTGTCTAGTGTCATGACACAACCCTGCTTACGCTTGCCAGAAGGCTGCGAAGCCAACAGGCTTGCACAACACCTTTTGATTTTGGTGGACTGGCATTTTCTCAAGAAATTATTTCACCATAAAATTTTCAGCCAACTCTATGATCTTTGGAGGGTAACCTGCCTACCTCAAATAGCATTTCACTGAATATCTGTTCTAACTTGCACAAGTGAATGTGGGTAAAAATCCACCCTGACAGCGATGAGGCCAGTTCCAAGGGGAAGAAGGTCACAATGGGGAATTTGTAAGAGGCCACAAACCTAGAATCATAGAATCAGAATTGTTCTGGTTGGAAGAGACCTCCAAGATCATCGGGTCCAACCATTAACCTAGTGCTACCAAGTCCCCCACTAAATCATATCGCTTAGGGCCACATCTAAACGTCTTTTGAATACCTCCAGGGATGGGGACTCCACCACCACCCTGGGCAGCCTGTTCCAATGCCCGACAACCTTTTCGGTGAAGAAATTTTTACAAATATCCAATCTCAACGTCCCCTGGCGCAACTTGAGGCCATTTCCTCTTGTTCTGTCGTCTGTTACTAGGGAGAAGAGTCTGACCCCCATTTCTCTACAACCTCCTCTCAGGTAGTTGTAGAGAGCAATAAGGTCTCCCCTCAGCCTCCTTTTCTCCAGACTAAACATCCCCAGGTCCCTCAGCTGCTCCTCATAGCACTTGTGTTCTAGACCCTTCACCAGCTTCGTTGCCCTTCTCTGGCCACGCTCCAGCACTTCAATGTCTTTCTTGTAGTGAGGGGCCCAAAACTGAACACAGTACTCGAGGTGCGGCCTCACCAGTGCCGAGTACAGGGGGATGATCACTTCCCTACTCCTGCTGGCCACACTATTTCTGATACAGGCCAGGATGCCGTTGGCCTTCTTGGCCACCTGGGCACACTGCTGGCTCATATTCAGCCAGCCGTTGACCAGCACCCCCAGGTCCTTTTCTGCCAGGCAGCTTTCCAGCCACTGCCCCCCAAGCCTGTAGCGTTGCCTGGGGTTGTTGTGACCCAAGTGCAGGACCTGGCACTTGGCCTTGTTGAATCTCATGACATTGGCCTCGGCCCATCGATCCAGCCTGTCCAGATCCCGCTGTAGCACCTGCCTGCCCTCCAGCAGATCAACCCTCCCTCCCAACTTGGTGTCACTGCAAACTTACTGAGAGTGCACTCGATCCCCTCATCCAGATCATTGATAAAGATATTGAACAGAACTGGCCCCAATACTGAGCCCTGGGGAACACCACTTGTGACCGGCCGCCAACTGGATTTAACTCCATTCACCACAACTCTTTGGGCCTGGCCATCCAGCCAGTTTCCTACCCAGCACAGAATATGCCCATCCAAGCCATGGGTAGCCAGTTTCTCCAGGAGAATGCTGTGGGAGATGGTGTCAAAGGCTTTACTAAAGTCCAGGTACACAATGTCCGCAGCCTTTCCCTCATCCACTAAGCGGGTCACCATGTCGTAGAAGGAGATCAGGTTGGTCAGACAGGACCTGCCTTTCATAAACCCGTGCTGACTGGGCCCGATCACCTGGTTGTCCCGTATGTGCTGCGTGATGGCACTCAAGATGATCTGCTCCATAACCTTCCTGGGCACCAAGGTCAGGCTGACAGGCCTGTAGTTGCCCGGATCCTCCTTCCGGCCCTTCTTGTAGATGGGCGTCACATTTGCCAGCTTCCAGTCAACTGGGACCTCCCCAGTTAGCCAGGACTGCTGGTAAATGATGGAGAGTGGCTTGGTGAGCACTTCTGCCAGCTCTTTCAGCACCCTTGGGTGGATCCCATCCGGCCCCATAGACTTGTGCGTGTCTAGGTGGCGTAGCAGGTCACTGACCATTTCCACTTGGACTAGGGGGTCTTCATTCTGCTCCCCATCCCTGTCTTCCTCCTCAGGGGGCTGGGTGCCCAGAGAACAACTTCTCTTGCTGTTAAAGACTGAGGCAAAGAAGGCATTTAGCACCTCAGCCTTTTCCTCATCCCTTGACGTTATGTTTCCCGCCGCATCCAATAGAGGAGGGAGATTTTCCTTAGCCCCCTTTTTATTGTTGATGTATTTGTAGAAGGACTTTTTGTTGTCTTTTACGGCAGTAGCCAGACTAAGTTCTAGTTGGGCCTTGGCCCTTCTAATTTTCTCCCTGCATGACCTCACAACATCCTTGTAGTCCTCCTGAGTTGCCTGCCCCTTCCTCCAAAGGCTGTAGACTCTCCTTTTTTTCCTAAATTCCAGCCAGAGCTCTCTGCTCAGCCAGGCCAGTCTTCTTCCCTGCCAGCTCATCTTTCGGCTCATGGGGACGGCCTGCTCCTGCGCCTTTAAGATTTCCCTTTTGAAGTATGTCCAGCCTTCCTGGACTCCTTTGCCCTCCAGGACTGCCTCCCAAGGGACTCTGCCAACCAGACTCCTAAACAGGCCAAAGTCTGCCCTCCGGAAGTCCAAGGTGGCAGTTCTGGTGACCCTCCTCTTTACTTCTCTGAGAATCGAGAATTCTATCATTTCGTGGTCACTGTGACCAAGACGGCCTCCGACCGTCACATCACCCACAAGACCTTCTCTGTTCACAAACAACAGGTCCAGCAGGGCGCCTTCTCTCGTGGGCTCCCTCACCAGCTGTGTGAGGAAGTTATCTTCCACACACTCCAGGAACCTCCTGGACTGTTTCCTCTCTGCTGCATTGTATTTCCAGCAGACATCTGGCAAGTTGAAGTCCCCCACGAGAACAAGGGCCAGCGATCGTGAGGCTTCTCCCAGCTGCCTGTAGAATACTTCATCTGCCTCCTCGTCCTGGTTGGGTGGTCTATAACAGACTCCCACCATGATATCTGCCTTGGTGGCCTTCCCCCTGATTCTTACCCATAGGCACTCAACCGTCTCGTCACCGTCCTCGAGCTCAAGCCAGTCAAGACTCTCCCTAACATAGAGGGCTACCCCACCGCCTCTCCTTCCTTGCCTATCCCTTCTAAAGAGTTTATAGCCGTCCATCACAGCACTCCAGTTATGTGTGTCATCCCACCATATTTCTGTGATGGCAACTATATCGTAGTTTTCCCCTTTCACAATGGCCTCAAGCTCCTCCTGTTTGTTGCCCATGCTCTGTGCATGGGCAACCTAGCTGTAATAGTTTCTGATACATCAATGGTTTGTGGCCAGGGGATTGAAGCAGTCCTAAACTCACTGGCTGCAGTCTATACTATCCTTTTTCTAACATATTTACACCTTCCCTATTCACTCACATTCTGTCTGCATGTTGCACTGCTTTGTGTCGGTCACCAGAAACTCCCATTCCTTAGGGTGTTTCTGTCTGCAGTCCCTGTGCTGTCTATGATTTGACACAAGTGAATTGACAGAAATAATAGCTCATCTCTCTAAAAAGTTGCTTACATTGCAGTAGCGATCTGGAAAGCCCCCTACTTCCTTGGTTCCTGCAAGTCAATATTCAGAGTGATCATGTGGGCTGATTGCTTATGTTGTACTATCTATGAGTCACAGACGGGAATTTTCTATCAGATGTATAGGAGTGATGTAAAGTAGGAGCTTTTACTCTTCTCTCAAACACTAAACTGCAAAATATTAGAAATGCATTCCTTTTACAGGAATTACCACATTAAACTTATTTGTTTTGACTTGAAAATAAAATGAGAAATGTATTAAGGAATTTGTCGGGCATGTAGTAGCTGCAGAGAAGGGAAGTAGCCTTGCTAAATGTTAACTGCTGAAACACTGACCTTGCCAAAGAGGAACTGACTCTTATCTTCTAAATATGATATTAACAGGAATTAAAATAGCAGAACTTTGAAAGAAAGTGTGGAGTCCTGTGTCCAGTTCTGGGCTCCCCAGTTCAAGAAAGACGAGGAACTACTGGAGACAGTCCAGGAAAGGGCTGCAAAGATGATGAGGGGACTGGAGCATCTCTCCTACGGGGAAAGGCTGAGGGAGCTGGGGCTGTTCAGCCTGAGGAAGAGAAGACTGAGGGGGGACCTCATCAACGCTTGTAAATCTCTCAAGGGTGGGTGTCAAGAGGATGGGGCCAGACTCTTTTCAGTGGTGCCCAGCGACAGGACAAGGGGCAACAGACACAAACTGGAACACAGGAAGTTCCGCCTGAACACGAGGGAAAACTTCTTCACTGTGAGGGTGACAGAGCCCTGGCACAGGCTGCCCAGGGAGGGTGTGGAGTCTCCTTCTCTGGAGATATTCAAAACCCGCCTGGACGCAGCCCTGTGCAGCCTGCTCTGGGTGACCCTGCTCTGGCAGGGGGGTTGGACTAGATGATCTCCAGAGGTCCCTTCCAGCCCCTACCATGCTGTGATTCTGTGATCACGCTGCAACAGGTTTTTTGTATGAAATATTTATTAGGATTACTAGAACATTGCTAGAAAGTAAGCAGGCAAGCAACACTTCAAGGACTAGATTATTATTATCATTATGGTAATGATGAAGGAGTTAGTAGTACTAAATTTAGCTACACTGATTTTAAAATATTTTAAACTTCCCTCTAGTTACATGAGAAAGAATATGTTTAAGAAACATGTACTGTTTATGTTGTAATTGTGTATTTTGATGTCTTGTCATGTTTTGTGTTGAATTTAAATTTGAATTTCTTAATTTAAAAAGAAATGTTTAAATGTAATTAAAGAATTCTTGGAATATTGTTCAGTCTAAATTACTAAATTACATAAGCTCCCAACATTAGCTCCATTTTAGTATTGCTTTTATTTGGAAAGATAGATTTGAAAAATAAGCAGTAGGAAATGCCGTACATGTATATACACGTGTGCGTGTGGGCCTTTATACGTGTCATATACACACTCAAACTGGAACACCTACAAAAAAAGAATTCCCAATGGATATTGCTGAAATCCTGTCTTGTGTAACGAACGGCTATTGCATTATAAATTCAGATAGTGGTTTCTCAGCCCTAGAGGCTCTTATCCACTGTTTATCTACCTAGCCATCACATATATATATATATAAAGCAACTTGCAATTCTTTTATCTTCAAAGGTCTGCGCAAATACAAGCTCTCACGATCCTTCACTCCTGTGAAGCTGATAAGTACTCTAGCTGAGGTTTATAACAAAACCAATAGCTAAGGTTGCCTGCACATTTCTGTTCTTTAGGGCTTTTTTAGTCATCTTCAAGGATTGTGAAATTTTGGGGCTGAAATTTACTGGGTTTCTAGATTAAGTATATGATGCAACAATTGCTTACGATGCTCACAGCACAAACTGCTTTCTCACAAAAATCTGTGTATAACTGAAGGCTGTTAAATTCCAAGGAAGGAAAATAGTTTGGGTGTTACTTTTTGATAGATCTGTACGGAAGGCCTTTAAAAGGATTGTTTTGGCTAAGCATGAAACAGGCCTTTGCAATAGTGAGATATGAGTCTTCCTGGGAAGAATGTTTGTCTGTTTGGGACTTTGATGACTTGGCAAAACACTAGCTGATGCCATGCAGGGAAGCATCTTGTATTAGCATAGAATGACAGGAAGATAATCGAGTGAGTCTTTTAGACGCTGGATTCTGGACTCTCCCCTTCCTCCCATACAAATAGAGAGGAAATTAAAAGGAGAAAGGTGATACTGAAAATATGAGAACATATTCCTCTGTGACACTCCCATTGCTTCCTAATATGATCTCAGCAGGAAGTTCTGCAGCAATAGCCTTTCTAGTGAGACCACTGATAAAAAGTGGAGGTGCTAAAAGAATAAAAAGAAATAAATTATGATGTTTGAAGAAAGAAGTGAGTTTCAGTAGAAGTATGGAGTAGACCGAGATACTGAATAAGGGTTCTGGCTGTTTCTTTTTTAAGTCAAACTTCTTCAGCTCATGCTGACATCATTTGGATTTCTAACATAGCTACAGGAAAATGGATAAATATAATAAATGAAATATAATGAGAAGAAGTCTTGTTCAGGCATAGCTGGGTACACAGCTGAACTGAATTTCACTAGTAATCTTTGACAAATTTCTAGTGTGTTATTTGGTGAGTTCTTTCTTGAAGGATACTTAATCAGATACAGCAGCCTGTCTGTCAGGTGTCACACCAGGGACCGAGATCTTGAAACGATTTGTACTAATAGAATCATAGAATTACAGAATGGTTTGGGTTGGAAGGGACCTTTAAAGATCATCTAGTCCAACCCCCCTGCCATGGGCAGGAACATTTTCAACTAGATCAGGTTGCTCAAAGCCCCATCCAACCGGACCATGAACACTTTCAATGATGGGTCATCCTCAGCTTCTCTAGGTAACCTGTTCCAGTGTCTCGCCACCCTTATAATAAAAAAAATTATTTCTTATGTCCAATCTATATTTACCTTCTTTCAGTTTAAAACTGTTGCTTCTTGTCCTGTCACTACATGCCTTGGTAAAAAGTCTCTCTGTCTTTCTTATAAGCCTTTATATACTGAAAGGCTGCAATTGTCCCCCTGTACTTGGCACTGGTGAGGCCGCACCTTGAATATTGTGTTCAGTTTTGGGCCCCTCACTACAAGAAAGACATTGAGATGCTGGAGCACATCCAAAGAAGGGCAACGAAGCTGCTGAAGGGTCTAGAGCACAAGTCCTATGAGGGGTGGCTGAGGGAACTGGGGATGTTTAGTCTGGAGAGAAGGAGGCTTGAGGGGGACCTTATTGCTCTCTACAACGACCTGAAAGGAGGTTGTAGCAAGGTGGGTGTTGGTCTCTTCTGCCAAGAGGTGATAGGACAAGAGGAAATGGCCTCAAGTTGCGCCAGGGGAGGTTTAGATTGGATATTCATAAAAATTTCTTCACCAAAAGGGTTGTCGGGCATTGGAACAGGCTGCCCAGGGAAGTGGTTGAATCACCATCCCTGGAGGTATTTAAAAGACGTGTAGATGTGGTGCTTAGGGACATGGTTTAGTGGTGGACTGGGTAGTGCTAGGTTAATGGTTGGACCTGATGATCTTCAAGGTCTTTTCCAACCTAAACGATTCTATGATTCTATGAGTCTAAGGTCTCCCCAGAGCCTTCTCTTTAGGCTGAACAACCCCAGCTCTCTCAGCTTTTCTTCATCGGAGAGGTGTTCCATCCCTCTGATCATTTTTGTGGCCCTCCTCTGGACCCGCTCTAACAGGTCCATGTCTTGCTTGTACTGGGGACCCCAAAGCTGGATGCAGTACTCCAGGTGGGGTCTCACGAGAGCAGAGTAGGGGGGAAGAATCAACCCCCTCGACCTTCTGGCCACGTTTCTTTGTACGCAGCCCAGGATATGATTGGCTTTCTGGGCTGCAAGCGCACATTGCTGGCTCATGCCCAATATTTCATCCACCAGTTTCCCCAAGTCCTTCTTCTCAGGGCTGCTCCCAATCTATTCATCCCTTGGTCTGTATTGATACTGGGGATTGCCCCAACCCAGGTGCAGGATCTTGCACTTAGCCTTGTTGAATTTCGTGAGGTTCACACGGGCCCACTCGTCAAGCCTGTCAAGGTCCTTCTGGATGGCATCCCTTTCCTCCAGCTAATCAACTGCACCACTCAGCTTGGTGTCATCTGCAAACTTGCTGAAGGTGCACTCGGTCTCACTGTCTATGTTGTTGATGAAGATATTAAATAGTATTGGTCCCAGTATGGACCCTTGAGGGACAATAGAAGTTACTACTGAGTATATTTATTACGAATAGATTTTTATCACTGAGATACATTCTATTTCATAGCTTCATACTGTTTTCCAGTCTCTCTTACTTTCCTTTTAGGGTAACCTGATTCTCATTCCACGCCCCAGAGGCGAAGACCAGAGCACTCAGCTGTGGACCTGACAACTCTGATTATGAGGTTGGTAGATAGATACATTTAACTTGTATCTACCCAGGGAAATAGCTGCATGGCTATATCCCACGTTACAGTGATGAGACTCATACTGTGCGTAGGGAATTGAATGAGGCATTTTTTTATTATTTGAATAGCCTTGCAAACTTTCTTATGGTGAAATTCAATCAGATGGCAATTTCATACCCTATCTCCCTCTCATGCCACAAATAAGCTTGAAAACAAGAATTTTAAAATGAGTCTAACTTTTGCTGATCCACTGCGGTCATGTTCTTAGGCAGTAATTAAAAAGAGCTCTGAGTTGGTGTATATAACTTGATGGGACTTCAGCAAAACAAATATTGGAAGGAAGAGCTTCGGAGGGAGGGAGAGCGAAATCTATGTGTTCTTCTCTGTCAGGTAGCTATTAACTGACAACTGCAAATACGATCAAAGCGGAATCTTCCTGCATGTTGAAAGCATCACTTAGTCCACTTTCAGCGACCATATTTTCATATTACCTTGTTTATGCCGCATGACAATTTTGTCTTCATGTTGATGGAGACTGACAGGAAATGGTGGAACAGAGAAATAATAATTTCCCTTATGCTGTTGCTGCTTTTCCTGGAGTAGGCATACATGGATTGGGAGAGACACCGCATCCAAATCAAACCAGTTCTGATAGGGTGCAAGCATGAGTCATACTATTTAATTTAAAATAAATCATTGAGTATCCCATTCTGTTTTGCAGCTTGAACAAAACTGCTGAGGAAAAGATCTCTTTTTGCTGCAGTCATAGTGCTTTTAAATGGATGTAATATCCCAACTGCCCACAGGCATTTCAGTGTACCAGCATCTCCCCTTTCCCTACGCACTCTCTTGTGTGCTTTTGAATGTCCGCATAGCTGGCTATGTCAGTAACCTTGGGCAGGAATATCTTTGCTAGGAGAGGCAAATCCTTGAGAATGAACAAATGCCAGCTAATTCCATGTGGCTCAGCTTGATATGGTTATGAAAAAACGTGCTCATTTAAAGAAAACAATCAAACAGTTCTCATTTATCCAAGAGTAACTCTTCTAAGTACCAATCTCTACTAGTATCAGGGAGAAAGAAGTCTGTCCCAGAATATTCAGAAAGATCAGCTGTCTTTAAAGATTAACAGCTCCAATTTGTGCTTGGTCTTTGGAGCTTTTTGTTCCTTTCTGGTACTGAGATGCTAAGCAGTCTAGTAACAAAATAATGAAATATCTTTATTGAATAGCTGCACTGTGGTTGGTCTCAGCATAACTTAGCAACTAATGAAGGCCTTTAAAGTTCAGTACAGCCCTCAGTCTGTTACTACAGGAAGAAATTTAAGACGCTAGAAAGTGTATTTGCCTGGAAGCAGGACAGTATTGTACGAGCAACTGCTCTCTCTCTGACACACTTCATTCCTTCATTCTTTCTTTCTGTGTTTACCTATTCCCTCAGCCCAATATACTGGCCCGAAGGTGGCTGCCTGTCTAATAACTTATTCAGCAGTCTTCTAAAAACAGAAGCTACCCTTGAGTCATTTCACACTCCCCAGGCCCTTTATACAGATAGCATGAAAGTTCAATCATGCGTGCAAACTGTTTTCTTTCCATTAAGGTAATTGGTATATCCCTTTTGAGGATATATGTCACAAGACTTGACTGTGTATTGCCAGGCAGCACTTACTCTGCAGAGTGGTACACCCCTCCGCAGCAGATGCCACGCAGACCGACTGCGATAACATTGACTTATCCCCGGATCATGCTTGGAAGTGCACAGCTTTGCGATGAACCGGTTACGTTTGCCTTGCCAGCGCCCACTGCTTCTAGATCATTTCAGGCCTGTCAGTGATCCTTTTACCACCCTATCTCACAAGTATCCTTTTTGCTTTATCCAGTTATCAACAAAGCAAGCAAATATCTTTTTTTCCCCTGTTTCTAAACCTTCTAATTCATTGCCGGTAAAGCTTCTCAGTGATTACAGAAAATGAAGCAAAGCTGCTGTGTACAGATAAAAAAGAAGACTCTCTGAGTCCTTGCTTCCTGACTTTGTGAAAAAGCTGAACAAATAATAGTTTTCAGGCTACTGCAAAGATAATAATTCACATATTGCTGCAAGGTGTATTTTCAGTAACTTAAGTAGCACTTGTCTTCCTGATCTTGTTTTTTTCTTTGATTTCCACAGACA
Organism: Phoenicopterus ruber ruber; assembly: GCA_009819775.1. Lineage (NCBI taxonomy): Eukaryota > Metazoa > Chordata > Aves > Phoenicopteriformes > Phoenicopteridae > Phoenicopterus > Phoenicopterus ruber. The sequence goes on along the minus strand of CM020215.1, from coordinate 51,027,468 downwards.
GATCCAGGCCTCCTGAAACGCAAGTCCCTGCTGTTGCAGGCAACCATATCATGTAATCCCTTTCATACAACGATCTAACTCTTCTCACAGCCAGGTGGATTGCTTTTCCCCACTGCTCCCATTAGAAGGCTGTTCCGGAATTTCAGTCCTCTGATAGTTAGGAAGTTGCTAAGTTAGGAGTTAGGAAACTGCTAATTTCCAGTTCAAATTTACTTGTGACCGCCCTTTGCAGTTAGCTCTTATACCTCATTGTGCTTTAATTTAAACAGATCTTCTCCTCTCATAGTAATGCACTCTGGGGTATCGTTATAAAATAATCCGATCCGCTCGCAGCACTCATTTTCACAGGTTAAACGGGACTCTTTTCCTGTATGATAAAATTCCCACTCCCCCGTTTTTCTGGTACTCCTCCTCTCTTTCTTTTCCAGTCTGAATTCACCTTTAAGCAGTCTGTGTGACCAGAGCTGCACACAGCACCCATGGGTGCTTTCACCGGGGCCCTGCACGACTGTGTTAACTGAATTGTTCCAACTAAAGCAATTTTGCCTGATGCTTCCTACAGCTTCATTTGCCTCGTTATGGCCAAAGGACAGTGCTGGTATCTGGGTAGCTGGTGATTGCTCTGTACACCAAAGCCACAGCTTCTACTGCTAAATTTCTTTTCATTTGTACTACTTCATTCCTCAAAGTCATCCAGATTTTGTTACATGATATCAAAATTCTTCCTATGTTTCCAACACCTCTGAGATTCATGTTATCAGGGAAATTTTCTAGCCCAACACTAGTTTCCCTGACACCAACCAATGAAAAAAATTCTATGAAGTGTATTCATTACAATAAAATGTATATACCTCTTATCTTTGGGATTTTTAGGTTTTTAACCTAAGTGTTGTCTTTGTTTAGTACATACCTGAGTAGACCTGTATACCCATATCTTTAACTGAAACATACTAAAAAGATGGTCAGAGACCAAACTCTTTCTTCACGCTGGATATGACTGACATTAAAGAGTATATTAGATCAAAGTGGTATTTTTCTCCCTTAGGCTCATCTGCTTTTGGTGATCTATTTTCTACTCCATAACATTTTCATTTTTTTCTACTGACTGACATTTGCTTACCGCAGTAGCAAGTCCCTGATAATTGCTTTCTCCCACTGGGTTTGTTTAACACTGCAGAAAGGAAAGGTGGTTTTTGTAGGGTGGAACTGCTGCCTTCAATTGTTGACTTCTATGAACAGCACTGAAGAGGATTCAAAAAGCTAGAAAGGGCAGGGGGAGGAAGAGAAAAAAGGAAGCTGCAAGGGTTTATTAGTAAATTTCCAAAAGATGCCTCAAGTTAGAGACTTGCAGACAGATATAGGCCATGCAACTGCCCTCGGTGATCTGCAAGTGGTGCTGAACCCTGTGGCTCTCCAACTTGAATAGCATTTTACTGAGAATTAGCTCAGTTGTAGAGTCCTAAGTAAATGTCAGGTTCTCCTTTTCTGTCGTCTCAGGGATTCCCCCTCCTGTTTCAAGTCTGAAAGGAGACTTTTTTTTTTAATATGCCCAAGAGATACGTTTGAGTAATGAAGATTTTCAAAGCTGGGATTTTCCCTTTCCCACCCTCAACAAAATCATAGCATTTCCAGTCTTAACTGATATATGAGATATGTCCCATTCAGGGAACTAATACATTCCAACACTACCAAAAACCAAGGTACATGCCTCTGAAATGAAGACTAATGTCCTCTTCTCTCAGAGATATCCACTCATCTTCTTCAGTAAAGGATCTCTTCAGGGGAGTCTCCTGTCAGGGTGAGTCCAGTTATAACACGAAGGGCTTCTCTGAATTAAGTCATATGTCATTGCTTGGATTAGATTCATTGGAAGAAAGAACCTGCAACTTGTGTTCTTTCCCTGATTTTATTTGACCTCATTAATCTGCAGAAAGCAGAAGTGCAACACTGTGTTGCAGCAGGACCAAAGTGTGTCATCGCATGTCCATTCTGAAGTAAGGTCTTGGAAAAAAAAGTCTTAAAAATCCATCACCAAGCTCAAAGTAAATTAGAACAGTTGCAAAATAGGACGGTCTAATCCAGAGGAGGAATGCATACATGGGCAAACTATGCATCTCAAAGGAGTTATGGAGAAAGCGGGATCATAACTGTATTCATTCCTCTAACAGGGTTTTGGAAAGGGCACAATGTACCAGACTGAAGAATCTTTGTCGTCCCTAGAGAAGTGGAACAGGTTTCCAGCCTTCCCCATCCCTGTGTCTGGAGGGGGACATCTCTATTGTCACAGGAGGCCAGGACATGGTGGGTGGGGTGCCAGATGCTCGACAGCATAGCTATTGCTCAATGTCGCTGTTTGCTAGTGCCCAGCAGGCTCCTTCTGAAAAGTGGCTACAGGAGAAAGGTGGACACTAAAGGGTCATCTCCTCACGTGCAGTGGGACAGCCCTTGGCTGTGTTTGGAGTCTTATGTACCCCAGATGCCCTCCTGACATTACTCCACACAACTTACCTTCACCCACACACTATAAGTAGAACGCAAACCAATCTTATCGGTGCCCTGTGCTGTCCCAAATATCCCAGCAGAACAGGAAAGGACAAACAGGGAAAGCCAGAGTCGATTGTCTCCGACAGCCCCGCTTGTGCGAGAGCACTGCAGGCTGTGTTCCCAACACGCCGGTGTTCCCATGGTTTTCCTGCCCTCTCTGCAGAAGCGGGTTTGGTGAGGGCAGCATGGAGATCAGAGGCACCTGCTCCCATAGGATCCTTGCGTTAAGTGAAAACACGCACAGAGAGATTTATTTCTGTAACTGTGTCTGTAACTGAGTCAGGATGTGGAGCTTTTATCAACGTTAGTGGCGTACAACTAAAGCAGCAAATTAATCATAAGGCAGGCATGTGGTCATGAAAACTAACCTATATCAACTTCTAGTACAGGGTATTTTGTCATTTCTGCATACTGTTTATGGAGATTCTTATACTGCCTGCTGCGGTAAAAGATACAGATCTAAATATCTATGGTTTAGGCTAACGCACCTATGTATCACAGCCTCCTTTCAAGAGCCCGTCATGCTTACTGGTGAGTTTCATTGCCTAAGGGGGTGCTACATTCATTAATAAAATACATGGGCTCAAGTTTGGGTGCTTCTTGTAACTATCTTGCAGAGACAGCTTGGCTTGTATTTCAGCAGGCGCCCAGTACAACGGCTGAAGGGAAGGATGGGAGGGGTGAAAGGTACTGAGTCCAGCCTTATAGCAGGCAGCAGCTAGTTTTTACCAATAACCTTGGAAGAATCCTCGATCTGACCTGAATTGAAAGTGATACTGTATTTGCAGCCATCGCCAGCTTTGCTGTGTGATGATCAAAGGATCGCAGCGTCGCCTTTATCAACTGACTGAAAGAAGCAATGTTTGCAGCAGCACTGGCACATGGTCCTTCTATCTTAACTAAGATCAACTTCAAATTAGCGAAACGGAAGGTACAAACTGTCACAGGCAGGACTTTACGGAGAGATTTCACAGAGCTTGCTAAGGGGTTCTGACTGCAATTTAACAGAGGGTTTTAACAGGATGCAGGATGTGGCCTTTTTCTTTGACAAGCGTATCTAGAGAAAAATAACCTTTCATTACCCGTAGTTTGTGCACATGTGCATATTTATACACAAACAAGCACCAGTGGAGGAAACCGCACAGTGTTCGCAGTTTTGCAGATCAGCTGTTTGAGTTCATTGTGTGCCTATATCTGCCCAGTGAGCTGAGAGCACATAGCAACATAAGTGTTGCTGGGCCAAAAATAGTCCTGCCTTCGGCAAACTTTTCTCATACTAGCCCTGAGCAAAAGCATGTGTAGGAAATGGCGTCTGTCAGATAACAGCTGCTAATTATCAGAAAATGGGTGAATGCCTGATTGGCTTTCATTAGCGTTATACGCAGTTAAGAAGGCAATTGCTTATATGCTTATATACAGTCTTTTTACAGTGTCTGGTCTCCATTATAGGTTATTTAAAAATTTCAGTAGTGCTTCAGGTGGTTAACAGAGCTATTTATGATAGCAACTATCCTACAGTGAAAACCAATCTAACTTTCATTTTCAATTATCACATGCTGGGTTTTCTGCCTATAGAATTTCAAGAAAATGGAACAGCAAGAAAAATTCCGTTTCTGAGATTATGTCGAGAGCAGCATGCTCCTGGCCTGTAATCCATACGAAGCTGTTTTGAATAAAATGCATGATGCAGTTTGCAGTGTTTCTAGGTATACATCTAATACATATACACACATATATATGCATATATGTGCCACCTGGGGGAGGGCAGTGAGACAAACGGCAAAACTTCCACAGAATTCAATGGAGTCTGAAGTCCTGACTGCCAGGACTACTACAGCTTCACTTGCTACTATCTCCAAGTATACAGCAAGTACCTACTGTGTAAGTATAATGGTGTGATTTTAAAATTTGTCTTAAAGATAATGCAAATTAGCATATACAAGAAGATGAATCACTTGTAACTTCTTATAACCTTAAGTAGTTCAGTGTAAGTGATCCACAAGATATCAAGCTGAAACACTCTCCTCTTAGTTCTCTGAAATTCCTTTACCTTTAAGAAATACCCAGAGATATTTTTTACAGGACTTCAGTGAAATTCACCACGCAAACAAGGAAATCCCCTAGCAGAAGAAAGCTTTTGGAAGGGATAGGACAAGATTACAGGGTCCTTCAAAATGTGGAAATGAGAATGGAAATATCGGGGAAAGGCTTGAGAGCTCAGTAGACATGGCATTTAAAATCCCACCAGCAGTACTCTCTAGGACTATCGGAAACAAGGCAGAAGCAGCTTTACTTACACTTGTTAAAGTTTCTTCTCATTCTACCTGTAATACATGGGAATAAATCTACAAATATGTATGAAAGTGAGCAGTTTGAATTTCAGTTCAAGCAAATTTTCCCATCTTAAGTGGTTGACACAACGGGGATACAGCCTGGGATTAGCGAACAGAGGTGGAACAGCGTGCAGATTCACAGCTATCCGCTTAGAAACAAGCTGTGCTTACAAACAAGTAAGAGGCAGAGGGTTTTTTAACTTTTTTTTTTTCATTTACTTTTCTTAGTTTGAATACAGACTTTAAAACGAAAAAATTGGCATTATATTTGTGTATATTTACAATGGTTCTGAAATCTCATTGGGAAGGTTTCATTTGGCAACACACCACGTCGGTGGATATTTCAAGAAGGGTGGAAGTACCTCGGTGGAAGAAGGAATAGATTATTGAAGCAAACAGAGCCTTTCAAGGGGGCACCTATATGATGCCAGAGATGGGGAGCAGACGCAGAAGGTAGTCGGACTGAAAAAGACATTCAGAAAGTGAAAAAAAGAAGTATTTTCCAGGAAATAAAGTGCTGTATGAATCAGAAACAGTGGGAGTCAATAATAGAGGGAGTGCTGCAATAATAGACGGCAAGGGGAAGCCATTGCCTACAATGGCAAATATCAAATGATAGGTTTTTAAAGGAGCGCTGCATGTTCCCGGCTGCTATAGCTCTACTGAATTTCTAAGCTTCTCTGGTACGTATCTTACTAATTATTTCAGTTATTTCAGTAAACATACATCATGGCAGCCTAAGTATTTAATGTGGGAACAGCAGAATAAACTTGTGGTTTACGGTATTCTGCAGAAAGGTAGCAAAATGTGTCTCATCTGCCTGGTGCCTCAGCCCGGTCTTTTCTACATGTCTGTCTGTACATCAGCCATTGATAAACACCTAGAGAGTTTTCAAATTTAGCACCATTATTTCTGTATCATCCACCAGTCCCTGTTTTCTTCCTTCTGTAGACCTACCTACAAGCACGTTTTTTTAGGTTTTTTCCCTGACTTTAGAGATCTTTTGTAGTTAGGGAGAAAACTATTGGTCTCAGAGTACCCAAATTGTTCTGCGTACATGAATTAGCACACTGTTATTTTTTTGTGCATTCTGCAACAATAATTCGAGAATAAAAATTTCAAATTCCAGCTCAATGCTATGTTTAGTAAACATAGATATTCCACTTTCAATTTATTCCACTTCCAAAGATATATTTACGTATTTTGTATGTTTAATGGACAGGTTTCTATCCTGACATTTCCCGGCTCCTGGTTTTCTGTTGTATAATTACACACTTTGAATTGCACTTTAGCTGGTATTCCAGGTTATAGACTTCAGTTTTGCACTGGTTTTGCAACTTTTAAAAACCCCTTTGTTTCACAGAACATTAAATGAACACATCTGTCATCCTCATCTATTCACAAATATTTTAAAGCAAAATAACATATCTGGTATTAATCTAATTAGGTCATCAGATTTGTTACAGCTGGCAGTTCTCAAATATGAGAGATTATAGATTATTTTACTTTTAGTGGTTAATCGTGTAGAAAAACGATGATTTTTGGTCTGTTTTGAAGCTGTGCATCCTACTTACAATTTTTTCTATTCCTGGTGTGATAAAGTAAAACTTCAGAAAAGAACATCTGCTAAGTCAGCAGGAAGAGATTCTGGCAGAGCAACTAAAGCCACTGCTGAAGAGGGAGGCTGAATGGATGTGTGGAGGACCTGCGCTTCTGGAGGACTGACTGATTCAGGGAACTGGAAAAGGAGTATGAAAATATTCATTTGTAGGTCATGAGGAGTATAACAGCTGAAAATCTGTGTCAGGTGAAGTATATCTGCAATAATATATTGCTGCATAGTATTTTGGCCTGCTTTTGGTCAACCTTATAGAAACCATATTGCACAAAGGAAAGTGTGTGTCAATGACAAAATTGCTTTTTACCTGGAGATGTTTTAAATATATTTCAGGCCCAAGCTCATCACTGCACTCCAGCAACGTCTCTGCACAGAGCTAGTGATGTGAAGACAGTGTTGAGGTATGTAAGTGTAATATCACGGAGCAAATCCTAGGAAAGAGAAGCACTTCTCCCATGGGTCATTTGTTAGAAAGGGGAGGCAAGGAGACCGTAAAGTCCCAGAGAAAGAGGACTGGTGAGATGCTTATTTAAGGAGAGAAAACTGAATGCAAAATATTGAAGAACTGACAAATCTCTCCCTCTATTTCTGTAAACAGGGAGAAGGACAAGCCAATAGCTTAAAAATTTCATGTCTACAACCATTTACTCAAATATATTTGATTAAAATATATGTACTATACATATACTACAAACTTTTCTTTTGATGTAGGACTTGGCAAAAATTATCTCAAGTGTCTTACATTTCTTCATGAATTAACTTGCTCTCTCACACTCTCTTCTTAAAATGCTTTCTCGTTGATTTTCATTGTGGAATTTGAAGTGCGGTGATTTTCTCAGGCGTGTCTCCCGAATGTAGGTCAGCCATTTAGTGAACAGAAGTCAATACCATGTGGCTAAGGAACAATCATATGACTCCATTTAGCGGTAAGTGGTGACTCTTTTTGGACAAAGAATTTGATTTACTATTACAAATAGGGAACATCGTGATGAGTCCAGTGAGACTTACTAGCTATGTGTACGGTCATTCATCCAGTGTTAGCATTCACAACTGCACGCACTGTACTTGATGGGTTCCTCTTTGCACATAATGCTGCTCTCTTGACACTCAGAATCACAATTTTTGGGGAAAAAATTGCTTTCTGACAGAATACAAATTTGAAAAGTTCATTTTTCTTCCAAACCCATTTTCAGCTATACAAGCCTAACCTTATTCATGATTACTTTATATTCAGTAACACTGTTCATACCTTGGCACCCTACCAGATACATTTTAGGACTACTATAACGCTATGAGAATGTTTCCAAAATACTTTTCCAGTTTCCAAAAAAAATACGTATTTCTCTCCTAGTATTTGAATTCATTCATTAAAACTCAGCCAATAAAAACAAATATTTAACATAAACAGGTAGGACTTAACATTTGGCTGCAGTGCTGAGAATATTAATACAGTCTTTAAATGTATATGTATCAGAAGTCATGGATACTGATGCTGAAGAGACATTCACCCATTTTTAGCTTTATGGATGTGACCAGTCCCACAGAAGGAAGGAAACTACTCATAAACATATGCACACATCTTGCAAGAAGAGGTCTTTTTCTTTAACAGAATAATATGAAAGTTGTTGTATTTATAGGCTGAGTCAGAGGGGAAGTCCTTTTCTTAAATAATTGTCTCCCTTTAGACATTCAGAAACCTAGAAAGATGTTTTTAATGCCCTATACCGATATATATAAAGGAATTACCCATACCAATTACTTTTGGTCCTACAACACCTGAGGGCTCCTCAGTGCTAGGTGCTGTACAAACAGAGTAGACAGTCCATGCCCTGAAGATCTTACCAGCTAAGAGCTTGTTGAAACTGGTGAAATTCCCAGCACAGCTACAGTAGGTTGATTATGCTGCTGTAGTTATAGTGGCATAACCAGGCACGTGACAATCCTCTCCCAGAGGAACGTCCCGCTGCAGCCGTGCCCTGCACGTGCACAGAGTTGGCAGATGGAGCGAGAAGGGGCATGACACCAGAATGGCCACGAACGGAGGATGGGATCCCTGTGCTGCAATGAAGTTGGAGAGGTTTTTTTAGGTTCGGTTTTGTTCTGTGTCAGAGAGGCTGAGGTTTGGTTAGGAAGGGTGATGATAAACTAGCAAGAAGGAAATCCTGAGGGTACTGAGGACAAGAGGCTGCACCAAATGGGGAGAAGGCAGTGAGAAGGGCAGGAGAGGATGGAGCTGAGGTGAAGAGACTGCAGCCATGGGTGAAACATGTTTAGGGCAAACAGGTAATTGGTAAACACTAGGCTGTTGCAGTTTCAAGGCAGTAGGAGCTCTATGATCAGCTTTGGAAATGAGAGTAATGAGCCTATTTTCCTAAGCATTGTGATGAGCTTTTCAAATAAGAAGCTGCTTTTTGCAACTATCTTCTCCCAGATAAGCTTTGCTTTGGCAGACCAGGCCGAGACAGACACATCTCCACTGTTGGCAGTACAAGGAGAGGGCAGAAATTCTCTGAAAAACCACTGATCCGAGAGGTGTTGGGACACTCCTGGGAGGCTCTGGCTGCATAGCAGAGCAGGGAGAAAGGGAAGGCTGAATGGACGAGAAGCGGGAAAAGGAGCTTTGCAAAGCTCAGAAGAGTCAAGAGCATACATGTAAACATGGCAAGTAAAAGCGGGACTTTGCAGGACTTTGCAGAACTTGTAGATAAGTGGCAGGCTAAGTAGAAAACTAGTGTCAAGGTGTTCCAGTTAGTGATTATGGCTGGGTAGACTCACAGATAGGAACCAGTACTGCTTTAAATGAGTTGCAGTTGCTTTGGCCGTTAGGTTATTTGCCAGCTCTGGGAAGATGCTTCTTCATTTGGCTGCATTCCTGGTCTGCTGGGCTACATGTGCTTGGCCATCTATAGGGCTACCCATCAGGAGCACCTTCGTATTATAGTAGGCAGTCTAATCTACTAGCAATAGACAACAAATAAAAGCAGATCCCATTATCCTACAACTGATCATTACGTTTGTCTCTAGTGGATATGCAGAAAGATGAGAAAATGAACTCTTCACTTCTTCAGCCAGTCTCAGGCCGCTGATTCTTTTGCTTTGGACTGAAGAAGACTGAAGGTCATCTACCAGTATAGGGTAAGCAAAAATAGATGCTTTATAACTGAACTGGAAGCAACAGATGCCTGATCCCACCTCCATTTTATAAACATTGCTAGGTTAGAAGTACATGAGAGTAAGCTGACAGAGAACACGAGATACGATCTAACTGCAGCCAGCCTATCGAACACCATCCGTTGCTTCATGAGCTTCTCATTGTTTGAGACTAAATGAGGAGATAAGGAGGGTATATTTTAGCTTGGAGGCATGCAGTACATTATCAAGCATCATACACCAATACAGACAGTGCTATATTCCACACTTACTTATAACTCCCTTTTGCTTGTTTGAGTGCAGACAGCAAAACTGGCCCTCATATCAAAATCCTCATCTCATGTTTTCAAATATATCCAATATGCTTCCTTATAAACTACAGCAATGTAAATACAGGATCAAATAATCTGCACTTGGCTGCCTGTGTAGAGTTGCAGCATTAGTAAGTGTACTACACTATCTGGCATAGAGTAAGGCAAAAGCATCTATATATGCGTTGATTTCCATGGCCTTATCTTTAAACACCTTGTGTTTAACATATGTGAAATGATTCAGAAGTATTCTGTGGTGCCCTCCTGTCTGCCACATTTTGTCACACCCAGATGGAGATAAAACAAAAACAAAACAAAACTGAAAACCTCAGGGCATTTTAAAAGAGCCACATGAGTGATGTCCTGGACCTTTTATCCATTTCATGAAAGACATTAGTGACTGATAATGATAGTCTGCCAGATAACACCAGAGCCAAAAATTAATCTCCACTTGTTAGCTATAAACCATTTACTGCAAGTGTTCCTAAAGTTTGAATACCTGAAAAAATTCAACAGAGAAAAGGCCATTATTCTGTCACCTTGTTAAAATACAACTATGGTGGTGCCGTTCAAAAGTGTTTACAAGGTCACAGTGGAAATACAGGCAGTGCAAAGTCACGGTACTGCAGAGCGCTAGCTCACTTTTAATAACGTCCATTGGGGATAGTTTTTGAAGAGTTGTAATTCTTTCAAATTAATTTTCAAGGTTTTCAACTGAAAGCAAATAAATGGAATATAAGATACAGGGCTATTTTAATGCTGAGATATGATCCTGAGTTAAAATCTGTGGTAACTTTCTTAGAGATACGTCATTGTTAGATTGTTTTAGATTATTTCCATAGGTAACAGAATGGGGAGTATTTGAAAAACGGAAACCAAAACTGATGCCATCGTGTTGTTAATCTAGTTAATTGCCTTCTGCTGTCTATTATCTTCCTGAGTTTTGTCCTGTATTTCCCTTTTCATCTGTTTCTATTGGCCTTTTCTCCAACCCTCAAGTCATCACAGAGTGAAGTGTGAACCATTTCCCTCATACCTTTAATCACACTCTCTACATAACCTTCTATTGGAAAAAAAACCATTTTCAACTGGGGGGAATAAATGACAGCAACGAGAAGGCATGTATAAGCCCTGGCTTCTTCATCCCCTCCATATAACTGCTGGGGAGGTTCTTGTTTTGGCTATGTTGCCAGTATATTTACCTCCAGAAACCCACTACCATGGCAGAAAATCTGATCAGGAACAGTAGTGGTTTCTACATTATACATATAACCAAACAGAGAGGATGGGAAAACTCCTGAAGTCATTACGCAAAGGGGAGAATGGATGCAGTTTAGTTTAAACAGGATTTATTTAACGTGTAAGCGGGTTTTTTTCCTTTAGGGAATTAAGATGCTATTTTAATGTCTGTTTCTGGATATTTTACACATTGCTACAATCACTTTCAGATGACTTAAACATATGCACAGTTATTATTGTTTATTCCTTCTGTCATCTCATACATTTTTATTCAGCTGCTCTTTATTTTGAACGCTCTTTGATGTATCTTGATTTAGGTCTTGCCAAACTGAGAACTCTTAATCAAGAGAATAAATACTTCAAAAAGACTTTCTGGCATTAAGTATTTTTTTTTCCTCTCTCTTCTTCTCTCCCTCTTTTTTCTTTTTCCTTTTAACAGGAGAGTGGAAAGAGGGGGAAGAGGATTAAAACATGGACCTTGCTCATCACAATATGTGATCATACAACATATTGTACTGCTTCCCAAATTTCTTTGAAGCATGCCTCTAAACCTTTTTTGCTCTTGATGAAGCTCATCACACAATTCACGCCATTTGGCTTAGAAATTGTCTTGTTGTTAGGTACCACTGCTTTCTGCAGGGCTCTGAAACCTCCATTGCCATGTGCCACCGTACCAAACTATGATATATCATTTGTTAGACACCCAGACTACTAGTTGTGTTAATTTTGGTAAATACAGTAGTAGCTGCAGAAGCAGTAACTGGAGGAGATCTCTGATAGTTACTCTACTTTGGACAGGGTCAGGTCCAGTCCTGCAAAGCTCCTAGTCCGAACTGTGAGGACTGGCAAGCGGAGGGAAGGCATTCAGGGGAGTGAAATAGGATGACAGGATGGCTGCAGGATGACACACAGGTCAATGCAAACCAAAAATTGCATTGTGATACTTAAGATGGACCCTGGGTAAATTCTGGCTAAAGGAGGTCCCTCATCTCTTGGCTGGCCTGGGCTGCATACCCTCAAGTGTCTTGTCTTTTTGTGGAGACGGAGCTAAGAAGAAATTTAGCCTCAAAGACAGACTTCTGCACTGGGATGAAGTTTTCCTCAGCTTTGTGAGTGGCATATGTCAGCAGTCCTCCCTGGCTCTGCGTCATATGTCTAGAGAGGACTTGGACCCAGGATGGTGCATTAGAGCCTTGGTGGTTTTGGGATAACATGTGACTTCTTTGGGTTTTCTATTACTGTCCTCCTCTCCGGTCATCTTTGTAGCATGTCACCTTTTCCTACCCTGAAGTGTTACCTCTTCCATCTCTCATTGTGAGACTTCTGATCTCTGTTATTGATTTCGTAGATGTGTTGACAGTTTCCTTTTCAAGTCATTGATACATTTCACCTCCCATGAATTTTCCAAATTTCTGTCTGGCTTGTTCAATTAATACCTGGCTCAACATTTTCTCCAGTACCCACAGTTTACTGTTTCCAACACATGCTGGAAAAAAGGTCACACATATGCAATTTAACTGTTTCCTCTGACCTTCTTGTTTGTGGCTTTGGTTTTCTCTGGATTTCGCCGTATCTTCCCTGTTTTTTTCTTACATTAAAGTTACTGATTTGTGTTTTCCACAATATTTGCAAATTTAAACATTCTCTCTTTTCATTATCCTTTTTGGCTGTAAACATCCTGATATCTGGCATTGTAGTGCCATTCCAGGTGGATGCTCACTGTCACCATGCACCATACTCTCACATTTTAGTTTCATGAGGTAGCAGGGCATCAAAAAAACCAAGCTCTTCACTTAGAGTCACTGGTATATCTCAGGGATACATGCTACTTACATGACATGAAAGCTGCCTGTTTTGTCATGAAGGGACTAGTTGTTCCTTTATGCTTTAAGGTTTGAATTAGAGGGAATCAGGTGTTTGGGATTAAACATACGCGAGCATTCCGCTGAATCAGAGACAAGAATTTGCCCTCCGTTTCCATTCACATTAATCTAGTCCACCTGAAAGTTTACAAAGCATGTGCTACCCAGACAAAGAGAACTAGAAGAGGACTCATATCTATTATGTCTTTGAGTAAAAGAACTAGTAAGGTGTTTTGAAACTGGTTTGGTTTTGACAGTGTAGATTTCCATAATCTTCCTCCTCAGTATCCTTTTACTGGTTTTACAGTTTCATCTTAAAAATCTGCCCTTAGGAAAATCCAGGAAACCCAGTATTCCTGGAGCAACTTTTCTTGTAATCATACTATTTCAAATGAATGCTCTTAGGGTAAGGTAATTCAGAAGGTGATTGCAACCCGGCAGTGGAAGCTCCATCCTACATAAGGATCTCTTTGAAGGAGTCTAGTCAGCCTTGTACTCTGCATGCAGCGCTGGGGCAGGCCCTCTGTAGAAACGCAGTGATCAAAGTCGGACTGAACTGACTAGATTTTTTCCCATGACTGGCAGTATTTAATGTTAGGATAGTATCTCTATCGTTCTGACAATCATTTCCCTTTTTTCAGCCTTAATGGTTCAACTTCAAAATTTGCAGTCTCTACCATTCATCTAGAGAGATGCAGCTTAGATAAATAGTTACTCTTTGGTGTAATTCCACAGCCCTCTTTCAAAACACTATATACATCTGGAAAAAAAAAAAAAAAAAAAGAAGAAATTATATTAGACTTTCAGTATAATCTTGATATACACAAATTTCCCAAGCCCTGACCTTGTAAAAGTTTAATGCAAAAATACAGTAAATATTCTTAGTCAAGCCAGATTGACGATCTCCATACACCGCAACTGGCCACTACATTTCAGAGTTGTTATGCTTTGAATAACTAACAATAGCAGATAAGGAAACACCCTTAAACATTTTGCTTAAGCGTTATTTGCTAAATTCTGAATCTCATCACATGGTACAAACTTTTAGGATTAAATTACACAATGGAAAGCGTGGTCAAAACAAACTACCTGAAAAATATTACTCAAGGATTTGTGATTTTTCATCCCGTATATTTGAAAAGAATACACAGTACACACCCGTCGGGATTAATGACTCTAGCACTTACAGGGAGTGAGTGGATTTCTTTAATAGTTCACACCCAAGTTATTGGCAAACTGTTCAAATTACGCAAACAAATCACCTAGGTTATTTGTAGTTCTAGGCACTGAATCACACACTTGAGCAACGGACAATTGAAGCAAAATTTCTACTTCAGGAAAACAACAAACATGCTTTATTCCTGTTAATCTTGAAATGTTAAGTTTATAAAGAAGGAGAATGGCTTATGCATTAAAAAGGGCTAGCTGAAAATTTTCCAATAGAGTATGCTCCTGTAGGGAAATGCTATTACACTGAAAGTGAAACCTTGGATTGAGACATATCCATACTTAAACAAAATAGATTAAAAATATGGAGTAATTTAGATTTTTGTTTGGAAATTAAAATAAAACTTTAAAATCAATACACAGCATTAGAAATCATAACATTAGAGCAAGGAAAAAAAGAAAAAGATACTAACTAAGAACAAACGTTTTTGGCTTGAGCAAACCAGAATGTTCCAATTCCATTTGACAAGTTTTCCATAACATTGGTTTTAAGAAAAACTCAGAATTTTCATCTTTTAAAACTCAGAATGGAAACATGTTGCTAAGATAACAGAAATCTCCGTGGAATTATATTGCTCAGTTTTGACCATTTGCAATACTTTGCCTTTCACGGCTGATGCCGTATCCACCACAGTTCAACTGCCACTGTCGGCCTTACCACTTACAGCTACATGTTGTGGCTTGGTAAACTCTGATTTTCTTAGCTGAGTTTCCACACTTCACATAAAGCGCTAGACTCACCAGATATTGCCCGAGGACTAGTCAGACGAGGAAGTTGGTCTTCATTCTCGACCCAAAAAGTGAAACCTCCATTTTACACTGAAGAAAAAGTACCAGGACTTCATAAGGGGGAATAAACTGACACTGGGTGCCTTTGCCTTGCAGATAAACAAAGCATATCCAGGAAAGCTCATTCCAACAGCTTTCCGGAATATTGAAGCCCAAATCCACCAATGGCTTAAAAACAAAAGATACACTACTTTTGCATTTCAAATTATAAACATTGGCTGTGTCTATGTGTCACTGAAAAACAGAGGAAAAGTTTAATGTGAAATGAATTCTCGTGAGATTGCCAAAATGTTAATTCACTTCTGAAAGAAATCCTTAGGGTTTTACCACTTTGGAGCAGGAACCTATGTTATATAGCATCTGCTACATGGGGGCGTCCCATAGCTGCTGGAATAGTATTTATTGCTATTAGTTATATTATATAAATATAAATAAATATAAAATAATTTATTAATAAGAATATTAACAACAATACCCATTGCTGCTCTTGCTAAAAGTAGTAGATGAGGATACTGCTAGCACAACTGGAAAAAATTAGTACAGGAAACGTGCAAGCTGGTGTGAGAAAATTTCCTGACAAGTGAGAAATTGCAAGTTATGGAATATTTCTCTAAGGGAAGTGGTAGCAACTTCATTGCTTAAGATGTGTGCAATGAAACAAGACAAGTTACTAAATAATAAACTGTAGGAAAAAAATTTAGACAAAGGGTTTGAATAACCTTTAAAGCCCTTCCATCACTAACCTTTTCATAAAAATAATTTCGAAAAAGATTAAATTGGCTGCTTGGAAATTTCACGAACCCATAGCACTATCTTCAATGCATTCTTTCAAGTAAATCACATCTCCCTCCACACCTCACTGCAGTCACTTGCCCTGGCCCACACATCTCATAATATGTATGGTCATAACCCACTAACTGCTTTTTCTATGCTGCCATCACTCACAGTGTGGCAACTTGGGAAATATATGTTGAGGCAGCTCTGTAATTAATAGCATGATAATTAAATTAATTCAGTTAAAAAAAAAAAAAAAAAGAGGTCTAAGTTTAAATAGTCTCATTCAGAAGTATCTGTGCATTCCTTCCCACAGAATTCATGTGACTGTTGGGATAGAAAATGTCCAGATTGCATTTACAGACCGTATCGCCTGGGTCAGTCTAGCCTAGGCTATCTTAAATCTTCTCAGCAGCTCAGAAGGAATTTTGCTCTCTCCTTCTTGTTATATCTGGGTTGGCCAGCTCAGGCTTAGAGGGAAGTTAGTGGAGCGAGGGCTGGGAAAATCAGCACAGGTCAAGGGAGCTGGTCTAGGGAAGTGGGGAGACAAGGAAGGTACAGCAAAGTAAGAGACGTGAAAATGGGTAGAAAGGGTCTATGAGTTTTCCAGGAGTCTGGGTTTGGGATGTGTGCAGGTAGGAAAAGGAAACCAGCGGTCCAGCGCAAGCGGTTACTGCTTCTGCCTGTCCCTCAGGAGCAGCAGGTTGGAGGGTGCAGGTGGGAGTCAGAAACTGTCTGTTCCAGCTCGTGTTTCCAGAACAGTCACTCTTCTGGCTGGAGAAGCAAAAGTAGGAAGGCTGCTACCCTAAGCAACCTCCTGTTTTGCTTTGGCCTAAAGCTAGTCCCACCTTTTGCTGCTGTGGTATACTCTGGCAAAGCAAAACTATAAACCTAGCATAGTAGCATATCCCGGAGTGTCAATATTGAATACAATATGAGCATGGCAGAAGAGCAGGCTACTTGGAGTCAAGATCCATAGTGAATACTGAGGAGTAGAATTTTGTCCTTAGAACTAAATTATCTGACATAATGCAGTTATAATGCAAATATTTAGCTCTTAGGGAAGGATCTGATAAGAATACCCATTTGAATTTTATTGTATTCTAATAGCTTTCTCAGTTGATTTGCAGAAAAATAATTGTACTCCACCCTGCCAATACCATATACAAGGAAACAGTAGCTTAACGAACAATGAGGAACGTCCTTTGTGACCTTGTTTTGCAGAGTCTTGTTTAAAAATACAGAAGATATTGTTGAATTATAACAGCTTAATCTCCACAGATCTCTCAACCTTCTACTTCCAAATTCTACAAGCTTAGTGCAAAGTGTAGTCTCGATTTCAGTTTATTCATGCAGGAAGGCCATCAGCTAGGATCCTCCTATAGCAATTCAGTATTTATTATCAGTCTTTTATTGCATTTGACCTCAGTCAAACACAGCAAGGTGAGGTTTAGTCCTGAGTTATTAGACAGAACATACAGAATGAATAAGTAAGGTCCATTGTTCACATTTTTTCAGGGTAACCATTTTTCATAACTTAATGCCTTTAAGGACTGAACTTCAAAGGCCATTACTGCTGTAAATATTCAATTCCTAAGTAATTTTCATACAAAGATGGGTAGTAAAGCAAAATGAATCAGAAAAACACTTTCTAGCTGGTGCTCAGGCTCCAAATGTTAATAGTTTCAATTTTTTTTTTAGATAAAGGTTTGGTGTCCAAGATAAAGGAGTATTGCTACTCAAATTGCTTGTTTGCTACTGCATAGGACCATCACCTGAAGGAAAAAAGAGACCTGGAAGTGAAATCAGCTCGCCTGCCCTACTAGGAAATTGCCCTGGTCAAAAGAGCCAGTCTCGAGGAGATGGCCAGGGAGCCCCTCTTTCCTGCCTGATCGTTTCACCAAGCCAAGGTAGTAGATCCAAACCAGTGCAACCCATTTTTTCCTATATCGTTGGCAGGTTTATTGAGCTTTCCTCATCTGCCTATGTTTGCCAGTCTGATTTTCACTTGAATTTCTGAAAGTATTGGATAGAATATATGACTGGAGAATTAGAAGGCTTGAAAATGTCTTTGAATATCTGTGTTCCCGTATATTTCTTCTGGCCTTATATATTCTTTTTCGTATAAATGCTTTTACGGAGGCAGTGCCCCTTCTCATGTACTGTCATCTGCCTCTGACCTATTTGACACACTTCACTAAAGGATTTGATCTCAGTAAAGTACTGAGATATTGCTCCTGGAGGCGACAGATATTTTATGAGTTCTAAATTCAGGAATATTATCACTAGGCATTGTACTAAGCCAGAAAGCAGCTATTAAGCTTTCTATCTCTTAGTGCAGTGTTTGAAGTCATATGCTGATATCCCTGGAATGGTGTCAGATTGAATCTCCTGGACCCTGAGCCACTGGTCTATTTTATTGGACAGCTTCTCTGCAGCTATTAGTGCGTTTCATGTACACTGGCTGGTGTTCTGCATCCTGCTGCCTACCTCAGGCTGTTGACTCTCAGCATTTTTGTGTTTCTGACCTAATGGTTTATTTTTAGTTCTGCTTGCACTACTGTAGTGAGCTCTGATTTTTCTTGGAGTCTATTTAGCTCTTAAAAGATAACTGACTGACTAATAACTCATCGCTTTCCTGCTAAACTTTTGTCAAATTGACTTGCTTGATAAAATTTAGAAATATGAAGCTTTACAGGGGATGCTGATAACCTATGTGTGTATGTTGTAATATGTACATATGTATTGCCTTATACTCTCAATTACAAAGCATTCACTCACCTTTTAATTAAAAAAAAGTCTTAATGCTTTTATTGTTTATGACAGGCTTTGAAGTTCAGAAGGGAGAGGGCCTTGGGCTAGAGATGTGTCTTTTCTTGCTCCCATGCAATCCCAGAGAAGTTTAGCAGAGATATAAGCTGCTAGAAATCATCATTTCTTGCCTCATACTTGTGTTCTTCAGAGAAATGTTAAGAGTCTGCACAAAATAAGTGCACATAAACATTTTAAATAGCTGGGTTAAAAAATACCACCAAAGGAATAGCAGCAGCAGCCGCCTGGAAACCACAGGTTGACAGCCTCAGGAAGATAACTAGAAACAGACCAGCTTATGAAAGTCCTTTTTCTGCCCCTCAGAAAGCCAGCTGAAAAGATTCAGCATTGGTTATAGCAGTCCGTTCCCATACTTTGAGACAATAACTTTCCTTTGTTGCCAAATGCCTAGGACAAAGGAGACATCTGCAATATTTTATGGATTACATAGGTGTGATCCTGTCTGCCTGAATCTTGCATTCATGGTGACCTGCAGCCCAGCCAAGGTCTAGACAGTGATCCAGCCTGCCTGCTTCAATGGACTGCCTATGCCCGTGGGCACCTAAATTCATCAGGTGCCTGCCTCTTTCCCTGGGCACTTCATTGCGCCTGTCCCTATGTGCTGTGAAGTGCACATCGCAAAGATGGAAGGCGGTCTTCCTGCATATACCCTGCTGTGATCCGGGTGTAAGTGTAGATATAGGCACACAAAGTCTTCCTAAGATCCCAGAGCAAGCCTGAAGGCGACACGGTGTGGGCAGCAGTATAACAAATCACACCTTAGGAAGTGGTGGCAGTCCAGTTTTTTGTACAATGGCCTTACCTACTGCCTTAACATTTAGAAAGGAAATCTGAGGCTGAAGGATTCAGCTGCTTTTCTGTCAAGGTGTGCTGTTATCCATATCAGCCTGAAGACTGTCCTAGTTACTAGCGTAAAACTAAGATCACTTCTGTGTGTTTTCTAGCTGGCTACAGGACTCCTACGTGTCTGGCTTCATTGTGGCTCGGCTTGTAAAGAAAAGATGAAAATCTCTTTACACAGGAATGTCAAAAAGTTGCCTTTACACGGTGTCCGTGCAACAGCCTGTCACTAAAGCACTGCTGTCAGGCACGGGACATGGTGTGCAAGCAGAGCAGAAGCTAGGTCCCAGGTCTCCTGCTTCCTGAGCGACCGCCCTCACACTGCCCTGTCTGGTAAGGGGTAAGTGGCACCTCCTTCTCTGTGCCTTTCACTGCCCAGCTTCAGAAGTGCCACTTCCCTACCAGTTTATAGATGATTTTGTGAACTACACTGCCCTTTAGATGTGCCTGAATAAGAGGGACTGAGTACCCTTCAGCAGGACTCCAAAGGCATCTTGCTCTCTTTGCTTACTGAATGTGGAACTCGTTTGGTTAGGTGAGTTGGACTGCATGCCTCATTTCACTTTTGGGATGTAATTCTGCCTGCCAAGATGGACTCAAATCAAAAGGAACTGCAAGTACTGTCAAGGAGGAAGTGAAACAATGGCAAGGAGATAGGCATCTTTGGGTATAACGTCAAAAAGTTAAACAATGGCCAAGCAATTGACTGGGGAAATGTTAATTCTAGGTGCCAAGCAGAGTTGCATAGGCTACTTGCTAAGGCTAAGGATCAAACCCAAACATTTATCAGTTAAAACTTTCACTTTAGAAAGTCTAGAGAAAAGCTAGGGAGAGGGAGAGCTTGGGAGGTAGCAGCTTCATATAGTAGAGGTGATCAACATACGAGTCTTCCATAGTGGGTTGACAGCTAGGCTGCCCCAAGGGGTGCAAACTCAATGCAAGTACCAAGCTTGCACAGCTTTTTTTGTTCCTGCTTGCCATGAGCCTGCTAATGAGTTTCTCGGTAAGAAGTTGAGTTGCTTAAATCAGCAGCTAGTGGTCACATCTATAGGCAGGGTTTTCTGAAAGGGGCAAGGGGTCCGTGGTCTGGGGAGATGCGATAGATTCCCAGGTCACTGGTGGAAGGCGGGGTTTGGTTAGTTGGTGGGATCTCAGTTCACTTCTGGAGGAGCAGGGCAGTCCCAACTGGCTTGTGAGCAGGGTGAGGGACTGTGTAGGTCCCAGCAGGTCACTGGGGCATGTGGAGACCTGGGAGCAGCACTTGAATCTGGGGAGCTTGTGGAGCAGCAGAGGAGTGGCTTTAATTCCCAGATTTTCTCCATGTGCTAGGCTGCTGCTGGTCTGGGACGGCAAAAGGAAAATTTCTTCTGTGTGGCAAACACAGCTGGCCCTGCCACATCAGTCAGCCGGAAAAAAGAGGAAGGTTTCATCAGAGATTGTGATATATTCATCCAGAGATCCAGTCTAAAGCGCTGGTTGCCACAGTTAAAGATGTAAAGGAAACTCAGCCTGTCATCTCTCAAGGGTGTGCACAAAAGGAAGGGAAAGGCACAGTCCACCCTGAGGCCAGGATTCTCAGCGACATACTTAGTCCTATAGATGAAGTGGTGGAGGACTCTGCTTGCATAGCTGAAAAACAGGATTGCATCTCTGATGGAAATATGCATTGGGAAGAAGAGATCACTGCATGCAGTACAATTTGTTCTACCTTCTAATTGAACAGAAAAGGCAAATTTAGGAAATTATATTAAAAATCCCTCTGTTAACAGAGATGTTATTCAAGATTACAAACAGAGGAAGTGAGAAGCTAGGAAATGTCAAAACAATCGCTTCCCCTGAAGCTGTAATCAACCCCTTGCATGTATGTGTTATGATACAGTTTTTAGTTACATAGCAGTGTGGTCTTTGTCCACAGGATTCAGCGCACAGGATAATCACTACAATGCATAAGCAGCTGTTAACAAACAAAGAATAACTTCCATAAAGAGAGATAAGTTTAAAAATGTATTCCAGCAGAGCTAGCTGGTCGCTACCCAAAAAATCAGTATTAGCCTCCAAATAAAAAAATCTTCATCCATCAAGAAACCCTTGGGATTAAAAAAACCACCTAGTTAAACAGCAAAATAAAATGTAAATGTGTTCACATAACCTTGTTGCTGAAATATGTATTGCTTTGCTAAATAAAACTGACACTCTGTGATATTGCAGAAGTGATTAAGGGCCTGCAGTGTATTCTTCCAGTGGAAAAAGCTGTATATAAAGGAAAAGGAAAACAGAAGGACTTTTAGTTCATTTGGCCCTATTCATAGTTTATGTGATAAATGACTACAAGCCCAGATGTTCCAGAGAACTGCGAGCTATTTAAGTCACCTTTAATGTTTTTGTTATTAGATAAGGTTGCTTCCAAAATGCCGTAAACCAGAGTTTTTTAACAGTTATCCAAGGGATTATTTATTGTGGGTTCATTGGTCACATGCTGTAGCCCCTTATTGCCAGCTGCTGCGATACTCTACAAGAAGTATATAAATACTGTCCGAATATCATTGCTATTTGTAAACAACTTCAGATGAAAGGGGTCAAGGCTGTCGTCATCAGGTGGTGAGCACTGTGGAGAGAGGCAGAGTGTGCTTCAGGAGGCAGCCGGGCTGTTAACGTGGGAGCTTCACCATCAAAGTCGTTAATACATTTTTGCCTTGTTCTGTATTGCTGGATCCGAGAACAGTTTCTAGCCCCACCGTCCCAGCACAACTCCATACCAGGTTAAAACTTAGGCAGGCTTGCTTTCTTATTCCTCTTTCTCCTCATCTCTGGTGGGTGTCGAGAGGATGGGGCCAGGCTCTTTTCAGTGGGGCCCAGCAACAGGACAAGAGGCAACGGGCACAAATTGGAACACAGGAAATTCCGTCTGAACGTGAGGAAAAAATTCTATACTTTGAGGATGACAGAGCCCTGGCACAGGCTGCCCAGGGAGGGTGTGGAGTCTCCTTCTCTGGAGATATTCAAACCCCGCCTGGACGCAGCCCTGTGCAGCCTGCTCTGGGTGACCCTGCTCTGGCAGGGGGGTTGGACTAGATGATCTCCAGAGGTCACTTCCAACCCCTGCCATTCTGTGATTCTGTGATTCTGTGATCTCCCTCTTCTGCCCTCTCTCCCCTATTTAATCTGTTCCTCGCAGCAAGGAACCCGGGGCTGGGCCGGGGGTGCAGAGCAGCAGCAGAATGGCCCGAGACAGCGCAGTGCCAGGGCAGCCCCCTCCAAGGGCAGAGACGCATGGCCCCCCGCGGCAGCGGTCCTTCAGCAGAAGCTGTCCTCTGTGCAAAGGGGAGTTTTCCCAAGGGAAAAAGCAAACCCTATTTTCCACCAGGAAAATGGAGGTGACAGACAGATGGATTCCTGTAGCTGGTCTGAGAAGACGTTGTCAAGAAGGGGGAAGCAAACATAAAAATACCCCTCTCAGCAAGGTGAAGGGTTCCAATTCCCAAATAGATTTTTTTTTTCAGAATTCTTTCCCTGTGACATAATTTTGGTTTTGCCTTGTGTGCCTTGCCCAGATGAGCCTTTTTCCTCAAACATGACATTTTCAGGAGATAGAAATCACATTTTCCAGTCATCTTCTTTCCAGCCCTAGCTATAACTCCTTCTGGCTGAGGCTCCAGGGTCTTTTATCAGGTGGAGGCTTACGAAGTCACTGTGCAGCCCAAGAAGAGCTCAGCTCTGCTAGAGGACTCCAAAATGACCCAGCAATTAGCATTCTCTCCAGCTGACAGATCGGAGAGTGAGCAATGGCGTGAGTAGCAGGCAGACTGCTGCAGGGGTCCCTGGGTCGGGATCTCTGGCCTCACGTACCACTGTGCTGAGCTGACTGAAAACAGCCATCGTCCTGCATCCTGGGCTTCGCCGGGCTGCCCTCTTCCATGAGACATGCTGGTTTTACTCTGGCCTTGCACTACACTGTCTCACTCTCTAACATGTAGAAAACAACTCTCCCGTTTTTCTGGGTTAGGAGGCTGCAGTGGCCCAGAAGTGGCAGACAGGTGCGAAGGGGGCTTCTGGAGCTGGGAGGAGAGCAGGGCTGTTCTTGGACTGGCACAGGCCACCCCTAACATGCAGTCGGATGAGGTGGCTGAAATTGTTTGCTACATCCTAAAGCGATGGTCCTGCTCCTCCATGCTGCCTTGCTCTCTGTGCCTCTCTCTCTTTGCTCCCTGCTGTCACGGCTGCGACACCAAATCTCCCTCCTGCTCCTCAGCTTCGTCTCTTGTTTCACCCCATGTAAGCCAGTTCGACTCACTAATCCAGCAGAAAGTTCTACACTTTTTTTTTGCTGGGCTGCATTTCTGCTGGATCCTTGAGTTGGTCCAACTCAGGGGAGGACTGGAGAGGCAGCAGAAGCAGTACTGGAGAGCAGTAAGTAGGTGGGTGCTGCCAAGAGATGTGGAGAGCGAAGGGCTGGGGCCATCTCCGTTCAGCGACAGCAAGGTTTGTTGAGTATTGAGGTCTGTCTCATCTGGTGGCATCTGGAGTGTAAAAATGCTGACTTGCAGCCCCTGCGGAGCAAAATTATTTGAGGCTGAAGTTCTCCCTAAATTAGTTTCCTCAGTGAGCGCTGCCTATAAGAGAGGGCCTCAAACGGATGGTCCTGATCCTTCCTAACTGAGTGAAACTACCCTGAAGTGCACTACCAGCTCTAGCTATAATATCAATACCTTAGAAGTAGCTTTTGTTTTATAACCGCAGGAAAGTTGCTGCAAGCTTTATATTTCTCTTGAAGAAGGTGGATAGTTAATTTGATGTATTGTGTTAAGATCTGCTGAGTCTTTACGTCACTTTTTAATCTTTCTTTTTAATTTTCACACTTTTAAACATATGCTATAAAAGCTAAACCTCGCTGTTCACTGAGATTTAGCACAAGACCCCAGGCAACGGCCCAGGTGGAAAAGCTCTCAGGGGAGAAGCCTTTCTGCTGCTCAGCTCTCCCCTTGGCAACCTCTTTGTGACTCCACCACAACAGGACCTGAGTCTTTGTCTTTCTCCTAAACCTAACCCTAACCGTAGCCAAGGGCTGAGCTTTACATAAGGACCTCCAGCCTTGGCCCTTTCTTTGGCCAATCCTTCCACAGGCAGCCCCTCTGCAGCCCCCTGCTCCAACTGGACCCTTAGGCTTTATCTCTCATCTTGCATTAGCTGCAACCTTAAAAGTGGCTGAAGCCTTTACCGCAGACCACCCTTCCCATTGACAAAATGAAAAGGGGAAAATTCTTTTTGTTGCCCAAATCTTCCCTTGGCAGCCTCTTTGCAACCCTGTCACAACTATATCACAAGGTTTTGCCTCTTTCCTAACTCTCTTCCCTAGCCACAGACCTAACCCCTGACAAACCTAGCTGTGGCCAAAACAAACAAACAAACAAATCATGAGAGAATTCTTTTGTTGCCCAAATTTCCCCTAGGCAGCCCCTTTGCAGTTGTACTCCAAGTGGAGTCCTAGGCTTTGTCCCTGTTCTTACCCTAACCCTAGGCATGGGCTGAGCATCAGTTCGAGACTCCAGGTGACATCCATACAGAAAATTTCTCAAGAGACTTATTTTTGTTGTCCAAACCTTTCCTTGGTAGCCTTTCTGCAATGCCAACACAACTGAAGCTCTGGGCTTTCTCTCTCTCCTAACCTCAAGCCTACCATAGGTGTGTCCTGTGTATTAGAATATAAACCCCAAGGGTAGCCCAGGTGAAGACCATCTCGGGAGAATTTGCAGCTTAGGCCTTGCCTGGGTTGTGGTTATGGTTGGGACTGGAGTTAGAAGAGAGAAAATACCTAGATCTGCCGCGGAAGTACAATAACAACTAGACAGCCAAACCAATTCATGTTTTTTCTGGCATGGGATCTTGGTCTAAGGCTTAGCGAATGTCTAGGTTTGGGATTGGGGTGTGATGGTTAGGAGGAAGATAGACACTAGGGATCCAGTTGAAGAGGGGCTGCCAAGGGGCTACCCACAGAAGGTTTGGGCAACAGAAATTAATCTCCCCTAAAAATTTTTCATTTCAGCCAGGGCAAGGGTTGTCTGGGTTTAAAGCTCTGGTCGTTTTTAGGGTTAGGAGAGTGACAAAGCCTGTGAATCCGGTTAAGAAGTGCTGCAAAGGGGCTGCGAAGAGAACATTTGGGCAACCGAAGGTATTCTCCCCTGAGAAGTGTGGTTTCTCTTTGGGATAGATTTACAGTTAGGGTTAGCAGAGATGCAAAGCCAAGGGGTCCTGTTGGGGTCGGGTTGTAAAGGCGCTGTAGAGGGAAGATTTGGGCAACACAAAGAATTTTCTGCTGATCAGTTGTTCACCGCAGCCAGAGCTGGAGGTCCTTTGGTAAGGCCCAGTCCACACCCAGGGTTAGGGTTGAGGCATTAGAGAGACAAAGCCTAGGGGTGCAGTGGAGGGGAGGTGCCCAGAGGCTATTAAGGGAGACAGCAGGCTGCAGAAAGAATTCCCTCCCGAGAAGTTTTTCATCCAGGACACAGCTGTCCTTTGTTGTCTCATTTCCCTAGGACTTTCACTTGTAGGATATCATGTTTATTTCCATTAAAACACTTGCTGAGAAGTATGAAGTGCAGATGTATCATGATGTCTTGATATGTGTAAACTGAAAACAAAATTACAAACAATCCCATTGAAAATGCTCTCCAGCTGGAAAATAAAAGTTGAAAAGAAATGTCTTGTAATGTTATGGAATACAAACTATGTATTAAAGGATCCCTGTAGAATTTGAAATGAAGTATGTGAGTAGTAAAGAAACATAAGACTCATAACAGAGACTAGTGTATGGGAGTGAGTGAAAGACCTTCCTAATGACCTGTAAGACAGGAATGGCAGGACTATGAGGCTCCGATTACAATCTTGAACACAGTATGTAATTTAAAAGTAAGCAGTAAAGGGAGTCACCTATGAATACACATAGCATACTGGTGGCAATTCAGGAAAATCCCCCAGTTTTAATCTGAAACTGATGGATGCAAGCTCAGTCCAAAAGCACCCATCCTAGCTCAGAGGGAACTGTGCACATAAATAACAGAACTGGCAATTTCTTGCTGCTGCTGTGAAATCCCCACGCCTAAAAACTGAAAAGGGGCTTGCCCAGAATTCAGAATTTCCTGGGGTTTTAGAACTTCAAGTTTCAAATTTCCTGAAATCCAAATTTTGTGTTCTGGTGCCAGTTAGGCTGCTTGGTTTTGTCTTCAGATTTGTAGGGCCTGATGCATAAACTGAAAAATAACCTGCCTCCTCTAATATATTTTTGTGGAGAAGATAACCCTAGCAAATACCTCTGGACGTCAGTTAGTTCTTCCTTTGCACTGAGAAAATTAGCTAACACCTCACAGGGGCTTCACAAACACGACTGTATTTTCATAACACAGCCGAGGTAGGAACCGCGTGTATCACACTGCTGTAACAGTACTATTCACATTCTCTTAATGTATCCCAAACTGAATCGCTCCCTATTGTTGTACAGTAGCGATGATGAGATGATGGTGATTTCTACGTTTTCTATTTGCTATTAGGATCTCTATTGTGTGCAGCTGCTGCAAGTTGCTGCCTCCATTTCAGCTCTGAGTATCATTTGCCTTCTCTGCCTTTCACATTGAGAGAGGACAGAAATTCAAAGGGGGGATGATCACCAGCTCACGTGGCAGCCCATGCGTACAAAGGGATGGCAACCTGGATGGCAAACCAGCACCTAAACCAGCACGGGCCAGCAATGACGGGCCGTGGACAAAAGACTTTGATCGTGTGATGATGCTGAGTAGGGTGTCACACAGAAAAAAAGATGGGAAGTTTTTTTTGGGGGGGTATTTAGTAGTCTATTAGGAAGAAGGGTATTTAGTAGTATATTAGGATGACCATAAATAAATAAATTTCATTGAATAGTATTTGGAAAAGGAGCATATCTCCGTGTGTGTATTCACCTGCGTGTTCTGGAGCAGAAATCAGGAGCAGAGGGGCAAGGGCAGAGAAAGGCTCCAGGACTCCTTCAAGAAATGGGGAACGTGGGGCAGGGACACCAGTACAGGAGTGTCCAAGGGTTGATTAAAAATGAATGTTTTTGCTAAACGGCACTCCTGATCTTCAAGTGGTGAATTCAGTTAGCTTTATACTGCTCAAATGTTTCTCGTGTCTTTCCAAAGTTACCTACAGGGCTGTACAAATTTGGTGCCCACTCAATTTTGTAACTGGACTACAACAGACAACAGGACTACAAGATCATACAAATAACTTTTTTCTTGCTTAGTTCTTAAGCAATACAGTAATGTGTTTCCTTCAGAAAGGCTGAGGCGTGTGACCATCACTCTCATTCACTGTGGGTGCTGTGTTCCATTTGGGTCTCCAGCCTTGGGTTGTGGCAAACCAGACTGCGGCTTTTGCATTTCAGCCCGCCTGCAGATCTGGTTTATTGTCCTTATACAGCTGACAGCAAGCACGAAGTGCTGCTCTCCAGGTCTCATCCGTACCTAGATGAAAGGAGGCCTGTCCCTCCAGCACGCACTTAGCACCATGCTTTCAGAAATCCCAAATAAACCTCCAGTGTAATAAATTATTGCAAAATCTCGTCTTTGTCTTTGTCTCAGAGGAAAAATCACGAACAATACTCAGATATGCTCCTTACGCTTGCTCAATAATTTTCCTGTCCAATGAACAACTTCTTTTTAGGGCCAGATGGATTAAATACTCTTTGGTCTTTTTCTCCTGTGGGTCTAACTGACATAGTTTCTTCCTTTACATATAGCAAGTGATTGACGTATATCTCGGTTTAACAGGAATGGGTTAGCTTTAATTCTAAAAATAAACAATAGAAACAATAAACTTGTTTATCAGCACCAAAGACTGAAAGCCATTCACTGTTCTTCATGGTATTTAGTCTTTACCACATCAAGCACTACTGATTTTGAATAGGGCAAACAATTTTCACTTGCACAGTAGGCACTCTGAGCTCCTCTATCTGGTCTCCACTGCAATTAACATTGAAATAATGATGTGTGTAACACGTTCGTCACAGAGGGAAGACATGCAGTAGATTTTCAGAAAGACATATCTGGTGTGGAGATGAATTATTTACGTTGCTTAACTGTAGATCTGGGTAATAATTCTGTCATCAAATGCTAACTCACCCACTCCTTCTGTCCTCTGCCAAAATGATAAAAAGTCTGGAATTAAATGACTATTTTTAAATTCTAGAGCATTTTTTTTTATTTGTATTTACACGTCTTTTAACACGGTGAATTCAAAACACCTGAATTTGTCTGCACAATTTGATCTAAGCATGTATATAACACACAATCGGTCTGGCTAATGGCAGGTACCAAGCTTTAACATTAAGGGGTATACATGAATTCTACCCACAAAAATTCTTGACTGATGCATCTTCAAACTTGAAGTCTGCATGCACACATTCAATACTTTGTGAACAAATCATAGCGTCTGCCCTTTGTGCTCCTCTGATATTCTTCCAATATATTTGGATGTTGAGTAGCTAGGAAGATGTGCTCACAAATGGTAAGCAGGAACAAACTAAGAAAATTCAACTAATTTTGAATACGGTGATTATTGCTCTGTCAGTTCTAGCACTACATCTGGGGCTATAAAATTTTCATAAGTAATCCCAATTAAGAATTCCCATTTTCTGGATTGAAATTCGAATTCTTAAATTCCTTATAAACCTATGCAAAGCACAACTTTTCTTACCATAGCTTGTCAATCAGTATCCATACCTAGTGATTCTGGTTATACCTCATACCCCGGTAGTGCATTATTTTTCACCTTAATTGCAATACAACAACAGAAACTTTTCACTTAGAAATTTTGTTTCATGTATGTGCAACTAGATTTGTTACAGACTACCTTACTAATGCTAGTGGTGGGACACATTACTTCTCTTTTTAAAGAGGTATCACTATAAATTGAAATTTAGATAGAGTAGAAGATCAATAAAATATGATATCTATGGGGAAAATATGATATGGGGTATCTAGAAATGTCTCTAACCACACAAAAAAAAAGAAGAATGAGCTTATGGGATTGGAATATCAAATGATAAATCGTGAAATCCGAAGTGCCATTTCTGTGAATTTTTGTTTGGTTTTACGGTAATCCAGACTCATGCTCCATCTTCACAGTCATATGCTTGTTCTATATCTGGCATGCACAGCTGTTCATGTGCATTCTCATGTATGTGCTTTCATTATTTTGGCCTATTTAACATGTGTGATGAGGGAAAAGTGAGCAGAATGCTTTTAGGTGTGCATTTGAGCTGCATGACTCCGTCTGTGTGTATGTGAGTGCGTGCATGCCTGTGTGTGACGGCTGGAGACAGCTTGCGTGTGCTGAGTGCAGAGACCACGCACGCAGGCATGTAATTTAACATCATGAATATCTACTTTCAGCTTTATTGTTTTTCAGACAAGGGGTTTGGGCGTGTTGTATTTAGAACGGGCTCGCCTGGCATTAATTTTCTGCAGCTAATTCCCTTCAGTGTCTTATTTAAATTCATGCCGATTGCTGTGTATTTGAAGCTGGAGGCCTCTCTTACACAATAATGTACAGCACAGCCCCACAACATGCCTCCATGATGCCGGTTGTCCCCAGATGCAGCTGCAATACACACGGTGCAACGACTGCCCAGAGCCAGCCTTCCCCGGACGCGCAGGGAGCAGCAGGCTGCACCCGTTCTTTACATTCTCACTTGCTGTTGTTGTGTACTGAGAGTAGGAGGTTGTGGGGGCGAGGGAGGTGCTAATGATAAAATTAAAAGACACACTGGACAATCAGAGAACGTAACGCAGCACTGAGCACCTCCGCTTCGCGAATCTCCTGGCTCGGTTCCCCATTCACAGGAACCCCCGCTTTCCGTGTGGGGGCAGCTGACAAGTCTGCGGCACTCCAGACCTAGTTTTAAATAAAGGCTTAAATTGTGCTTGCATTCTCTTTTGGTCCAAGTTGTGTTCATGGTCAATGAAACTATAAACTCAAGAACAATGGACACAATCATATTAATATTTATATCTTTAAATTGTCCTTCTGATGGTTAAACCAGTATTTAAACAGTTTTCCTATTGGCTTCCAAACTTGATCTCAAAGCATATCTTCTTTCCACAGCACACCAAGAAAGGCTAAGTGCATTTTTAATTTTACTTTTAGATCTATTCTACTGTGAAAGAAAAGCCTTTCTATTTTCAAAGTGACGGATTTAGCAAAATGGGTGGATTTTCTGCCAGTATTATTTGAACTTTACACAATTACCTGTCGTAAATTTTAGCAGATGTTTCCCTGCCTGAAATGTATTTAATGATGTATTCCTTGTACATTGCTTGTTTCATAGTAATTGGGGATGTGTTCAATAGTACAGTTTTAAATGCAATCTGTCAGACAACAGTTGTTTTCTATTAATCATCTTAGCTGAAATAATAGAAATACTTTAAATTGTGAATGCCAACTGTTCCTTTAAAAGCCAAAAGCTAAATATCTTCTGTGCCTGTCTGTTCATTTTAGTGAAATAAAATGAAAGTATTGTGATGATTAGATACTTTGGGGCACCTTATAGAAATGCTACTGTATTGCAGAACATAATGAGGCATTTTATTTTCCAGGAATTGCACAAATTAAAAGGAAACATAAGTCACCCAGGTGTGCTACATGACTCTGGCAATGAAACATAATGCTTGATGGTAGCTGAGGCAGAACTGCTCATTTACAGTAAAACTTTTTTTTATCCTTTTATTTTTAGCTGTGCTGCTCCTATTTATTTAAGAAAGGGGAAAAAAGTGGAATTTTGGTTTTCCAGAATTTTAGGTCCTTATTATGACTCATCATGTTAATGACAACTGCGGGATTATATGCGCTTTGGGGCAAAGCCACTTGAATTCAAAGAATTTAAGTCTGTGGATGGCAGCACTGTTGTGGGATCTTTCAGGAACATGAAAGGCCAAGAGCGAGATCTTATTGATTCACAGACTAGAGATCTTTTTGCCTTGGATTTGGAAATGGGAAGCTCCTAGCTCTGAGGAAAATAATTAAAACTAATTTCATACTAATGTTTTGTCCAGGATAAGTCTTTTTGGAGTAAAAACGTCCAGAGCCTTTTGGAGTCTCTGAATTTCTGATGGTAGCTCTTTATATGCCCCAGCAGCTGGTTGCCTTTTTTAGAGATGCCATGGATGCTAGAGATTTAGCTTAATCCCAGTTTGAAGTTTTCTACCTAATCAAAGGTTGAATAGGTATTGTGCTTCCTACCTTACTAAATGCTTGCTGAGATTATCCTCTGTCACTTGCTATGCTTATTATCACTCTATCCCCAAAGAACCATCCTCTCTGATGTGGTGCTTTCAGAAGTGTTATTTCATCATTGAAAAGATGGATTCCAAATGAAAAGGCGCTTGCTACAGAAATGACATTTCATCTCAGGAAGATAAAAGGAGCTGCCTGTGGCTAGGTCTGGATTGTGCTACTTTTCTTGCACTTCCCTATTGATTTTTGAGCTTCAGGCCTTCCCTTGGCCTAAAATGGAGGATAATGTGAATTCAGAGAGATTGCAACCATAGAAAGAACAGAGACAGTGTGAGATGGAGATAAAGATCAGCTCTTGAAGTTCTTAGAAGATGATGTCTAGAGAGAATCAGGGGCCAGGGAGAAAGGAGAAAGCAGGATGAAGGGTCAAATAGAAGGAAGAAAGGTGAGAGCAAGCCTTGAAGGACTTGCTCATATTGTGGTCATACGTGATAAATCTGTGTCCTATCCCACTGAAGCAATGCCATGGGTAATCTGTCTTCTTGGCAGTTTACGATAACAATGCAGTTTGGACTCAGTGGGTCTAGGATTCCAACAAAACTGGTTTGGCCTCTGTCTGGGCTGAGAAAAAAACATCCTCCTGCAGTCGCTCTTATCAGGCACTCACTGTCCATAAGCCTAAAGAATGCTTTGACCTTGTAATAGCTCTGAGTCAACATGTAAAGCAAGGGAACTTGTATTAAGGAAAGAAGGACATAGAAACTCAGAAGCTTGGCAACAGGGTATAATCTGAATGAAGTTACAATTACTCAGTTGCTCTGCACCAGCCCATTCAGCTCTACCCTGAGTTATGAATGCCCTAAATTTCTGCAGTGAGGCCACCTCAGAGATCAGTGCAGCATGATCTGCAAAGTGCCTCTGACCCCGTAGGAGGTGCTGGCTTCATTCTGCCTGGAGGGGACCGCTCTGGCCTGGGTTGCCAAATAGAATAGGGTAGGTCATCCCTTGTTCTATCATGGTCCTTTTAGTCCCTGTGAAAAAATTATCTGCTACTGAGAAGAGATTTCTCTGCTATAGTATAAGTAGCAAAGAGCTTTTGGGACCTAGATAGAGGCAGTACCTTGCTTTCTTAGAGACACAGGAGTTCCCCCAGCCTTCTGCTCCCTCTTCCTTTGTGAAGCTGAGCTCCATCCTCTGATTGACATTCACATCTGGCAGAGTTAGGGTGACTTAGTAGTGTCACTGTTGGGGTTTCTGAGAATTAGATTCTGTGAAAAATATGCTGAAAGGTATTTTCTACTGAAAAAAATGTTGACAATAAAGAAGCCGGTGCTTTCTGCCAGCTAGGCCTGCCGAGTTGCCTGGCTTCTCCTGCTCAAGGGCTGCCTGGTACGCCCAGCTTCTGAGACTGACACATTCCTAATCTCTCTGAATTGATGGCTCCCCAGCTACTTGGCTCACAATGCCTTTGGCTCCCCAGCAGCTGGCAGCCTGGATGATTAAGATTTTGTAGAGATTTACTTCCATTTTCCCAAAAACATTTTTTGAAAATTCCTTTCAGCAAAAAGTTGGCATTTTTTCATGACAAAAGGCTTTTCCATTATGCCATCCACGTGCAAGATTCTTCTTTCAGCATGGGGCACTTCTGACTGAGTGAAGAATGCACGTCCATTGTGGTACACCAGGCACTGGGGATCTGTGTGCTTGGTCTCTCAGGCCTCCAAGTTGATACGTGAAATTGTGGAGCAGCAGCAAGGACGCTCAACGTTTGAGTTTCGACAGGTTTACAGTTACAGTCAAAGTATGGCTTTTACAGAGAAATGATACCCCTTTATTCAACATATGTTTGACCTATCAGCTTACTCATTGCAGGTTAGTACAAAGGAGATGTAACACAGTCATAAAGTAGCCCATTTTACCAGGGCCTGTGCCAGCTCCAAGAAGAATATGTTCTCGGAAAAACTGGAGGTAGTATAAAGGCTTCAGGTCTGTTAGCCTGACGCTCGGAAGCTGGTGTTTCTGGAGCTCTCCTTTTACCTCAAGGAATTGTTTCTAAAATGGTACAAATTAGAGACATCTTAGAGACACCTCAATCACTATTCAGACCTAGATCCCGTGAACTAGGGAAATGCAAGATTTTTCCTGTTTGATGATCTAAATCAGCATTAAAAATCTTTAAGTCAGTCTTCCTGAACTGAGAGACAAAGCCAAGTGTAAATTGAAAAACTGAATAATTTAAAGCAACGCATCTGTCTTAAAAACACACACCGTTGTTCAAAAACATTGTTATCATTTTTGACAGTCTTTATTATTTATTACAAAGCAGTTCTAGCCTGGGCTGGGTCCTGACTGGATTTCACGCTATAAAATATGAGATGAAGTGAGCCCTTACACAAAGAGTTTGGAATAGAAGTTTAAAATGCCACAACAGTTAAAGATGACAGGCAGGAGGATTAATGGGGGATCTTACTGATTTTGATCAGTAGCGCACTGAGATCTTATCTCATATACCTACTCACCAGCTCAGAAAAGAAAGAGGGAAGATTTGAAGGGCTAATTTGGAAGGGTAGCCACAGGAAAACTATGTTTCCTAAGTAAGGAGGACAGCATTTGCGTCACAACCATTTATTCAATATCTTACTTTTTCTCATTGTTCCACGTGTAGCCGTAAGCCTTATGCTCTGGTGATCACTCAAGCTCTGTTCCGAGTTGTTAGAACAGTTCCTGACATGGTTTTGGCTCATGTCAGTTCCTCTTTGACAATTCCTGAGCACAGGAGTTGAGCCAGGCCAGGAACTAGTCCCAGTAGACACTGTAGAGAAGTCCATACTGTTTTGGAAGCTGAGCTGAACAATATGGACAGAGGCACTCTATGCAGTTGGTCCAGGGAGTGGTGAGTGGTCCTGGGAACACTAAATAGCTGTAGGCTCTGTATTCACAACACAGCTCACACTGGCTCCAGTTACACTTGGAAGTGGATCAGTGTTGTCTGTATTAGATCTCAGGGTGTCAAGCAAAGGACTTCTGTTACGGCTCACTGCCTGTGAAATGTTGGTTTGAGGGACTGGCCTTGTATCACATTGACAGTCTATGGCTGAAAAGGGGTCAGAATTCAGTTCTCCAGTCTCTTCAGTGTAAGTTCTCACTTTCTTTCTCTTACTATTTCTTTCCCTTATTACTGAGTGGGGAGCAGACGCAAAAATGATCTCAACTAGAAGAGAAGACCTAGGTGTTTTTCTGTTCTCCCTGGATGATTTAGTTGATGATTCTCACACGTAAAACGTGAATAAGCTGGGGAGCAGAGACTTTCTGACCTTTCCCTTTTCTAGTTGTCACCAGTTCTTTTTCACTTACTTCAATGCCTTAATCAACTGACTATAGAGTCAGTCCCTGCTTGCTTGTTCTCTTGGCCATAGGATTCTTACTTTTTTCCCTGTACATTGGCTTGTTCCAACAGAGGCTTCAGAAAATGAATTGCAGAGCCACTCTCTTTTGAACTGGGATGAGTTAGAATATTTTCTGCAAGATAAGAGTGGTGAATTCAAAGTGCCTTTGAAGTGCTACAACCACTTCATAGGTGTTGCTTTTTTCCAAAAGCATGGACATTCCCGTGATCACCAGATAGTAGCTGTGGGCAGAGTTTATCTACTGGGTCCCACACCAGTCAGAGCAGAGAGGCTGAGTTCATGTATGATATGGGCTTTAGGCTCTTTAGGAACATGGTATTTTGAATCACAGAACCATAGAAAAATTTAGGTCTGAAGGGAATCACCTAGTCCATCTCCCCACTCAGGGCAGGGCTAACTTTCTACGTTAGGTCAGGTTGCTCAGGGCCTTGTACAGGTGAGTTCTTTGGATTTCAAAGGAAGGAGATCTCACTGCTTCTCAGGGCCCCTCTTCCAGTGCTTCACTACCCTTATTGAAATGTCCCTTTCTGAAGCGTGTGATCACTCACTGCATTTTGTCCCTTTACTGTGCACCTCTGAGAACTGCTCTCTATGATCCCCTTTAGGCAGTGGAGGACAGTCCCCTTTAGGCCTCTTTTCTCCAGCTGAATAAATCCAGTTCCTTTAGCCTCTCCTTTTCTATGCTTTAGACCCGTTATCCTCTCATTGGCCCTCCAGAGGACGCTCCCCAGTTTGCCTTGTATGGAAGGGTCCCAAACTGTACAGAATATTCCATATAAGAGCTTATGAGTGATAAGGAAAGGGAAACAAATACCGCTTTTGATTTGCTGGCTATCTTCTTGCTATATATGGTCAGCCTTCATTGCTGCAATAATAATCTGCTCATTCATGTTCAGCTTGTCTACCACGACCCTCCAGAATATTTTCTGCAGAGCTGCTATCCAACAAGACAGTTCCCAACCTCTGTTGTTGCACAAGGTTATTCCATCCCAGGTACAGGACTTTATGTTTGCCTTTATTCAGCTTCATGATTTCTTGTCTGGCTCATTTCTCCAGACTTTGGGTCCCTTTGAATGATAGCCCTGTCCCCCAGTGTGTCAGCTGCGTCCTCTAGTTTGGTGTCATCCATGAGGTTGCTAAGGGTGCCTTTCCTCACATCACTCAGGTTGCTAATAAAGATGTTAGATATATTACCCCAGTATTGACTCAAGAAACACACTCATAACTGGCCACCAGCTGTACTTTAGACCATTGAGTACGTCCCTTCAAGCCCAACAGTCCAGTGGTTTTTCCCACCAACCTTGTGTCCATCCATCTAGTTCACATCTCCTCAGCTATGAGGACACTGTAGAAGAGTATGTCAAAAGCCTTACTGAAATCAAGGTAACTGATCTTTACTGCCCTCCCCTTATCCACAGTCTTTCATCACGGGTGGCAATCAGGTTGGACAAACAAAATTTTCCCTTCGTAATTCCATGCAGATTGTTTCCAATCATTTACCCTTCATGCACCAAGGAATGGCTTCTACAAGCTGTTCCTTATCATGTCCTATACTGCATCCACCTTCTGCACAAAACGAAGCCTTGAAAACAACCGTAGCTTCCTTCCAGCCTCTGAGGCAGTGATTTTAATGTGAAAAAATGTTAACATGTAATTAAATATCCACACGTGCAGTGAGGAGAATAACAATGTTGGGTGCTTCTTTGCAACCTTGATGCTATTCTGGCAATGTGTGTGTAATGTACAGTATAAAAGGGTTAACAAGCAGGCTTTGTGCTGTTTCTCATTAGGGTGAGTCCAGCACTTGGCTTTCAGGCTTAAAGGATATCTCATATCATATGTATACTGCCACATATGTAATTTGTTGGGTAGGACTGGTTACATTGTGGAGATGGCATAGAAATTCCTAACAATCTTTCCTGCCCATAATAGTTTTCCAGAAGACAGAACATACTGCTGCCCATGCACGTTAAATCTTTGGATGAGCTAATATGAAATACTTCTGCTGTTCTAATTTCCTCTTGTGTGTATTTTTTCCTGGCTTAGAGTTAGTGACCTAATTCTTTTCTTCATCCTGTCCAAGGTTTTTGATT
Organism: Phoenicopterus ruber ruber; assembly: GCA_009819775.1. NCBI lineage: Eukaryota > Metazoa > Chordata > Aves > Phoenicopteriformes > Phoenicopteridae > Phoenicopterus > Phoenicopterus ruber. Next base: position 50,990,191 of record CM020215.1, on the reverse strand, counting down.
TTTTCTACGCTATTCATGTTGGACTCTCCCCATTGTGGAAACTGTGCCTTTTATATCCGCTTTGTATTAGCACTCTGGGATAGTTGCATTGACTGCCCTGTTGCTCCTCTGTCCCCAGGCCTGAGGGTGGATACTGATAATGCAGAAAGGAGAATATACAGAAGATGACTTCTGTAGCATGGCATCTCCCACAAATGGTGACCAAGACCTTCTACTGGACCCACCTAAGGGAGTTCTTGCAAGCCCACATGAAGATCTTCTTCCAGAGTTTACACTGGAAAGAACTCAATTCAAAAGTAGTACCTTCAAGAAAGTAAGTTTGCTTTCCTAGTGTGTTGGCTGGAGAGATAAACCAGTCAGTGTCTCTCTGTCTGTTTAGTTGCCTTTTAAAAGTACATAAAGACTTGCTCAAAACCCTTTTTGACAAGATGTGTATGGTGCTACATTTAACTAAACAAAATATACAAACAAAAGGCTCCTTAGTTTTCATAATTGTGAAATCCTCAAACTAGTGCATGCACGTTTCCCAGCCTAGACTGAGGCATGCTTAGGCCAGTTCAAAGGCACGTAGAGAGCAGACCTAGCAGTTTCTCTGTCTTTGATTCTGATTCAAATTCACTTTTTTTCATTCCAGCACATATAGGAGGTTGACAAAAGGATTCCTTTGCTTTTTTGTTTCATTCAATTGCACTTCTAGACCTCTACTTCTTTTTTGTTCTGTGTTTCTCAGCAGTTACTACTCTGTGATTCCTTGGGGCTACCTTAATAAAATATCTGCTTTCAGAGTCAGACTTTTTCTTGTGAGGAGATTTTGTGCATTTGCAAAATAATCTCCACGGCACCACTCATGGGCTTAGTGTATTAACCATCACATAGACGGTTTTAAACAGTCTTCCTGTCTTGACGAGAATTGGTATGAGCAGTGTAATCACTGTTTATCTGGGGGGAAGAGAGGATCATTCAAGTCAAGAAATAAAACCACCCAAAACTATGAACATGCAGTTCGAGTTTTAGCCTAGGAATTAATTGCATCTTTTCCATAGCATAGGGAAAGACCTAAAACTAACTGTCAGTTATACAGAAATTAAGTTCTGTAATTTCAGTTGCAAGTTATACACATGGAAAAGTGTTTGCTCGATCTATGGCTTGTCTCTGTGTAGCCAATACAATCTCTTGAGCTGCAGAAGGCTGTATACTTGGACCCTGTGAGAGGCTGACTTCTCCAGTAAAAGGCCAGCTTTTCCACATTCCTACAGACATAAAAGAGTAAATAAGCTGCCTGCCACGAGTACTTTACCACCTTTAATTCTCAAGCCTTCCTGTCAGTCTAACTAATATTGCATGGCTCTGCATCGTCAGTCAGTCTTCCTCGCACTCCTTGTCACTACGACCTTAGGCTGAGGGTTTCCTTACGTGCTGGTGTGTATTTGTACACATTTTAAAGTAAGAGGAGCAGAGACCCCCTGGGTTGTCACCAAGACAGTGCTGAGGAACTCCTGCATCACTTTTATTTTGGGAACTTTTTAAGAAGAGAGTGACAGAGAAGTTTCTGTCTCCTAGGTATTTTTTTTCAGAGCACTGTACTATTCCTTTTACTGCTGGAATTAGAAAAAACTGGAGAAAAGGTATTTTTCATTAAAGATAAAATCCAGGAACACATGCAACTTTCTGGTTTTGCTTTGCTTCTGAATGATGAAACGACTCAGAGTATGTATAAAAAGGCGTCTCACATTACTTACAGAACAAAAAGCAACTAAGTTGCTGGCTTGTAAAAAGGAAAAAGAAAGTCTTGAGATGAAAGAGAGTTATATTTTGCCTCAGTCATAAAAACCTGTTTGTTTTTTTGTTGGACTTTTTTTTTTTTCTTTCAATTAAACTCTTGAAAAAGTGCAATTTCACTTCAAGACGTTTTGGTTCATATCACAATGTTAATTTTATTAAGCAATAAGACCAGACAGGGCTTGAATTATTGTGCAATAATTTATGCTTAGGTGCACTCTCAGGCATGAGCCTGAAGGCTGAGTGTTATCAAGTCCCAGAGTGTTTCACATAAATTATGTTCTGGTTTAAAAAAAAAAAAAAAAAAGAAAAAAAAACAAAACCAAAGAGCGAAAAAAACAAACTAGGGGAAAGAAAAAAAAAATTGTGCATAGGCTACAAGGGTCTGTGCTCTACAGAGATCACCACCTGAAAGCTCAGGCAGCCTCCTCCCTTGGGACACGTTGGGTTAGTCGTGGCTGTCGGAGTCATCAGAATCTGCTCCTGTGTGGCGTTTTGGGGAAAGCTCCCGCTGTCCCTGCTCCGGGCTGGGTAGGCATGCTGCTGCTCCCCCCGTGCCAAGCCTTTCCCTTGCCCTGCACACTTCTCCAGGAGCTCTGGTACCCAAGATGCAGGGAGCATGAGGCCTAAAAAGGCTGAATCATGGACTTGAACTTAGCTGCAGGGTGTAAGCTGGGATACCTGAGCTCGCTATAGTTTTGGTTCAAAAAACACAGAGTGAAACAGATGAGAGCTGGTACCAAACACGCTTGGCTGAGGGGATCCAGTTACTGAATAAATTCCCATAGAGATTACCTGAATTTTTAACTGAAGTTTGTGACTCACTTGCATCTCACTGGTGGACTAAGTCCCATCTCTAGTGAAGGCCACATAAACCTTCCTCTGAGAAAAAACTTTTCATGACAAGAATGTCACTCACAACATCAATTACTCATTTACCCACTCTGAAAAAAACGCTCTGAAAACCACCTACAGCAAATAACTCAACCAGAGAAACACAGAACATACAAAAGCAACAGTGAACAAACAAATATTCCTCGCAAAACAAAGTTAAAGCATCACTTGGGCAGAAAAAGAAAAAGGCAAAACCTCTCTAAAGGTCAAGAGAAGTTTTAACATCTCTTCTGATTTTACATGGCAGGGACTAAGATATTATTACCCTAGGGAACAGTAAGCAATATAATAATAAAAAGATAGCCCTTGGAGGTAAAGCAGCAAGAGACAGAGAAGAAAGAAAGGGCTGGGAGTTGAAGGCTGTGATGTTTTTTGGAACTTCAAAAGATGTTTGCCGTCACCTTAAGGAGTGAGTAAGGAACCAGAACACTTGTTCTGTGCACAGAACATGCACAAAAAGTTTCCCTTGATGGTCATGAAAATCAGACAGCAACAAGAGCCACACGGTAGCATTGAAATGAATGGAGAATAAGGTGCCACTCAGCAGCAGTGAATGTATCAGAATTTCATCTTAATCAAATAGCCTTCCCAAACAATATTTAAAATTCTCATCGAATACAGATTAGGTATCTTTTTCTTTATAATGCTGAACCAAAAGAATCTAGAAACAAAGCAAACACTCCCCAAACTGCCCCTATTTGCCAATATATTTAGTTTATACAACGTTAATGTGAATAACCTATAGCTTTTAACAAAGCCTAGAACCTACAGAGGTTTTCCTGACACCACCAACTTAAACCAAAGCTAGTCCATACGATGAGCCTTTGAAGCACATTTTTCCATCTAATTACCAATAACTTTTAAAGCTTCAAAACTCACTCCAGATCAGAGTAAGAGTATTGTTCAATGAATAACACTTTTCCAAACGTCTCAGTTCTTCCCGGGTCATTCAAATTTCAAAGGGGTGCCTTTCAGTCAGGACAAGAGCCCTTCAGGTTTAAGCCACCAGTAACACAAGTCCAAGCTGGAAGGGGCAGGAAGACCACAGGTGCCAAAGAGGGAGAAAGAAGGTGGTAGTCAGAGAGACAGACAGAAGCAACATAAATCTGACATTAACATTGGAGACTGTTAGCTGCAATTACAAACTGGGGACACGAGCGGAAGCCAGTAGTAGCATATGAGCAGTTGTCCAGTTGGTAGACGGCAAGACAGATTTCCAGGAATATGTGTTTTCTAGAGTAATGAAATGTGAAGCAATTGATTAAAAAAAGCCCTGTGGAAGGTCAGGAGGGAGAATAGTGACAACAGCAGCAGAAAGCACCATGGGAGGGGGTGTAGGGGACTTCAGCAGCCTACACAACCCTCATCAGTGGGGCCTGGCCAGAGCACGCCTTGAGGTCCAGCCAGAGTGCCACCATTTGCTCCTGCCAACGTGCATAGCTTGAAGCGGGTACACCAGTAACATGTCTACTCCTTGTCCTCAGGGGCTGAGAGCCCAGTAGTGTCCCTCTGACATCCTGGTCCCAGAGGGATTCCCACCATGGTCAGAGGGAGCTTTAGGGGAAGCGGGAGGTTTATCTGTATAAATGTTCTGTGAGGAAAGCTCTGGTGCGAACACTGGGCGGACTGACAGTAAATACATTCCCCAGAAAAATGAGCCCTGTGCTGTACTAGTAAAAGCTCCTAGCTTTCTAACCCCGCATCTGTCAGGAGTTTGCACTGCAGCTCTGGGAAAGCTGCTTTTCTCACCTGCTTCGATTTCCTCCTTCATAAAATGGGGTTGGGAATTCTCATCCCATAACATTTCTTGCACATTTGGTTTTTCCTTCCATTCCTCAAGGGGATGAAATATAAAATTTTTTTGACAATAATTCTTGGGTTGGGTTTTGTGGTTGGTTTTGGTTTTGTTTTCTGGTGTGGTTTTTTGTGTGGAGAAGGATAAGGGGAGGAGGACACATCAACAAGGATTAGCCTGTACTCCATAATTTAAGTTAAAGACTCTATTTTTGGAGCAGGGCTAACACCCTTGAGTCTCCAAGATCTCAGCTGAGTGCTCTACGCACAATGCTGTGGCTGCTGAACTCTTGAAACTCTTGAACTCTCAAAAACTTGAATTCTACAATTCTTTTCGTGCTGAAAATTTCATCCAAACAAATGAGCTTCTATAAACAGATCAGTTTTTAAGAACTAGATTTCTAATAAAATTCAAGTTTTAAAAATAATTTTTAATGAACCTTCACTCTAGCTCAAAAGGAAAACAGATACAATAAGCAGTGTTGGCATTTTCTGGAAGACTTTATGACTATCATGTTACCAGACTAGCAAAGACTTACTGACATGGGGAGTCCTGAGGGGAAATAACTCCCCCTTCACTTACTCTGTCCTCTCCTCATCACAACTGCATCCAGTTCTCATGCAATGTTGCAGTCTGTTCCTATGATTTACTCTGCTTCCTTAAACCTTACAAGACGTTTAAGTCCAACATGTAATAGATGATTACCACTGCAAAACTATATCCATGGTACGTACATGCTACTGACTCTGCGTCAGCAACAATGAAAAGCACAAGGTTTCTTTTTTTTTTCCATTTCAGATTGAAGTTTTTCAGTCAGGCTCTCTCTATCACTGTCTGTGCATTTTTGAAAATACCTTCCCTGAAGTTCTTATTTGTCCGTTTCATATCTTCTTTACTTTACTTTCCTCCTTTGTATGAACGTAATCCATTTTGTTTGCTGAGCTGCTTGAACAGCGCGCTGTCTGCTGTTGCATTAACTATACGGCAACTTCAGTGGTACCTCACTATATCTTCAGTAACGTGGCTAACAGTTTGGTCACCGCAGGACATAATTCAGAATTGATGTCAGTCACTAGTGGCCATAAACTCCTTGATCTGTTTGTCATTGCTGTGAATTGCAGTATACAAATCACTGTTTCTTTTGGGAGAAAATACAGCAACAGTGAATAGAGGAGATGCAGATGGTGCTTTATAGTGTTCCTCATTTTTTTTCTGTTACTTTCCTATCAATCAGCTCAAAAGTGTGTCTTTACCCATGCATTTTCAGCAATGATTTTGGTTCCTAGTGAGGAGCACTCAGAATGGGGAACGGGGAACACTGGATTCCACTCCTGGCTCCACAGTGGCCTCTGGATCAAACACAGGGCGTTCCTAAAAATACCCCTTCCCACTTCTGGGAACTGCTTTGAGATCAGCAGTTGAAAAGTGCCACTGAAGAACTAGGTGTTACTGATTAATGTTTTTTACAGGTGAACATTTTTTAAGTGTTATTTAAATTTCACCTGCCCTCCCCCCAGAATATACACAGAGGGGGCAGAAAGAGAGTGAGAACAAGAGAGAGAGAAACAAAGCTGCTGTAGCACAAAGGTTGATCTGGGAATGGGCAAAAATCTCTGCCTGTCAATGAGCATCCTCGGTCAGTCGTGCCAAATCCATTCCTCATGCAAACCCATTGCCCAGGGAGGTTGTTAGGTGCTGTGGCCACAGTATCTTTGCCAATCCTGAAGATTTTATTATTTTCTTCATTTGTTGCAAGAGGCTGGAGAAGAATAAAAAAAGGAAATAGTTTCTAGTGATCTGCTCTTAACAATTCTAAGCTGCAGAAGATGTGGGGCCTAAAAACCTTACTGGTGCCTCCTTCAGATGTGTATTGTTTCACAGTGGACTGTAATCTCTATTTCCTTGATTGATAGGGCTATAATGCCTAGGAAAGAGTGGAATGGATGGGCCAATCAGAAATAAAGAGCCAAGAAAAGGTCAAAATGGTGGAGCACTTCACTATATTTCTTGAAAGATGTTGGGTATTAAATGTCAGATGCAATCTTTGTCATGAAAATGAAGTAACAAGCCACTAGTGTGACCCTCTCCTTTGAATGATAGTCTTGTCACTTTTTCTAATGCTCTTTTGCCAGGGTTTAAATTGAGGGAGAACGCTGTCTATCTTGTAAAATATTTAAATAATAGAATACATTCAGGAAACAGAAGGAAAGTGAGAAAAGGAGGAAAACAAAAAATCCCTTGTTAGATACTTGCTTTTCAAACTTGGCCTCCTAAAATGTATTTTGTGTCATGGCAAACCAGATACTAAGAGTTCAATACATACTGGTTGCATTATTGTTTTATTAAGATGCTTTCCACTTTGGATTTTGACTAACCTCTGTCCACCTAGCAGTAGCAACAGGCTTGATGGTGTTTGTCTCAGTATGGGCAAAGATTTCTGTTTAGTAACTGAGAGAAAGGAAACACCTACTGAAAGGAAAGAAATTTGACAGCCTTTACTAGAAAGATTACTTCCCAGTTGAGATATATAGCCTTTTACAGTGCTCAGCATTACCTTTTAACATGTCTTTCTATACCATCAGAGTACTGCCTCAGAGTTTTTTATCAATAAATGTTAAATTTTATATAGAAGATTCAGCTTGGTCATCAATTTGATAGCCAGTACCTCTCTGCTCTGGCAGTCCTTTACTCAGGCATGTTCCCTCCGATCTTTGTCAGCTGCATCCTCTTCTTTTAAAATTTCCCAGCATAAAAAGTTTCCTGGTCATTGAAGGACATGTTTGGAGAAGTATATTCTGAGATTGCTACTCTACTGGCACCCTTTCCTTATAAACATTCTGTTATCTTTTCAGTGGGTGCGCTTACTGGCAGGGGTGCCAGGGAAAATAATATGAAAAGCTTCTGCTGGGAAAGCCAGGCTTGCCAAAGCTCTAATGAAACTTGGTTTATTTGTGCACATAGGTAAAGTCAGGATGCACAGACTGAATGCAGTTGGAGGCACATACCCTGTATAACTGACCCACATTGGGTTATATTCCGAAGCATCATGTTTCTACCTCATCCTTCACGCAAAACAATTCACTTCTATTTGGGAGGGAATCAGCAAATAAATAAAATACTGCAACTTGCAAGTTTGTCCCATGATGGTATTGCTAGTTCTGCATCATAGAATCATAGAAAGGTTTGGCTTGGAAGGGATCTTTAAAGGTCATCAGTGTGGTTAGTTTTGGGCATGATTTAACTTATATAAAAATGGAAAAAAACTCTTTCAGCTGATGCAGAATCACAGCAACTTGCCACCAGAGCAAGAGTGATTTGTCCCTGACTGTACTGGCAGATAACCCACGGCAGCATTGGCTTGGTGCTGTCAGAGAGACAAGTTCACAGTGACTATTTCCAGCCTGCGGAGCAGGCGCACACGAGGACGCTCCCTGCAGCCCTCTCCCTGATGGTTTAGACTGGGAATCGGCTGAGATTCCTCAATTGAGACCGGTGTGGCAAATACTCTGTGCTGAGACTATCGATTGTCCATTCCCTTTTCTCTGGGCCCTTGGTTTCTCCTGTGCTTGGCAAAATAGCAGAGGTCTAACTTGGCCTCTTACATGCAAAGTATAAGAGTCAGACACAGACAAAAGCAGAAAGACAAGGTGAGCTCTATCACCAAGAGCAAGCTATAGATGCCACCGTGTAGGAAAGAGAATGAGAAATTAGAGGCCTAAACCATGAATAATGAAAGGGTAACTTGTTCTACATACTGCATTTTTATAGATTTTCAGCAGAATACTGGAAGTGACTGAATGGAAAAGAGTGAACTTCATGTAACGGGTTTCACCCTCTCCTCACTTTCACTCCATTGAGCTTTCCTTTTTTGACCCCTTTCCTGAGAGAAGAACCCAGGAGTCTTCACCTCCTTCCCTGGCTTTCCTGAAGTTCTTAAATAATACATGGCTTTACCATCCCCACCTGTGAGACTGCCCGGTACATCCCTGCATTGCATCTCACTTTCCTTCTCATTGTCTCACGTTTAACGGGAAGACTGATCAGCAGTCTAGGAGTGTATCTTTTGTCAGCTTCTGTGTAGATAAAAGCATTATCTCAAGTAGCTCAGCACTGGTACAAGTTTGCTGGATATGCAGATGTCAGACAAGACAATGTGCTGGGCTCGTGTTTCCACAGCAATGAGCTTGGAGCTACAACTCACGGGATAGAAATACATCACATTTTCTCCCTTTTCTCACCTTGACTGCCTGATGAACATTTTAAAGAGCTGCAGTAACAACACCTCAGTTGATTCTTCCTCTCCAACAAGGACAGCCAATAACATCGTTCATATCATCTGAAAGATTGCCAAATGGGTTTTTTTTCACATATAAAAATTCCCTGCAAGTAATGGGAAAGGGAATAAGGGATCCTATCAAAATTAAATACACTACATTTAAAATGCTGTCATTGTTTTTTTCTTCTGTATCTTTACTTTAAAAGAAATGATATTATTTCTTTCAGGGATTGTTGCTGTGAAGCTGATCAGGCCAAGAGCTCTGTTTACACATCTAGAGCTTATTTAACAGTTTAATCTTGTACAAGACTGTGTCAACTGCTTTGGCCTACTGAGCTAATTTATTGTCTTTATTCTTTCAAACTCATGTTGCCAGAGTAGGCTTGAAAAAAGTGTCATCTGACAGGATTTTTTCCCCTCGTGCAGCCCAAATGAAACCAGCTCTGCTTTCTGCACACCTTCTCCATTCCTTCCTTCATCTCCACCAGCAGTCATGGAGATCTGCCAACTGCAGACCGAAACGGGATCTTTACCCATTCAACCTCTCAGTGGTTCTTCAGAGAAGACCACAACCATCAGCCAGTTGACCATTCTTACCTAGAACATCACAGAACACTTGCCAGAGCCTCAATTTTCAGGACGTAAGGGAGCAAAGAAAGGACCTTCCCAGAAGCCTCCTGACTCGGCTCGGATTGACGCCGTCCATTTGCTTCCCCTTCAGACCACTGCAGAGGGAAGGCGCTGAACTGTAAGCAGCAGTCGTTTCACTGGAGTGCAGCAGCCTCAAATTCCATCCATGGCTTTCTTATTGCTAAGCATTCTTTACCACAGCAAAAGTATTTGTTTAATGGGAACCAGATTTGGGTCATAAACCTTAAGCCTATCAAGCTTTATGTTAGCTAATGTTTACCTTATTGTATTTTTTTTTTCACTCTCTCTCTCCCTCTGGTAAAAAAGACATTGGTGTAAAGGGAATGCAGGGAAGCAAATAAAGCAAAGGAAATCAGGAAATACTATGAACTGCATGTGACTCGCAGCTGCAGGGTTCCTCACAATAAAGAACCCTGCCTCAACAAAGTGGCTTATGTGCTTTAACAAATATCAGCTGTTTGTTTGGGGTGTAATGAACAAACTAGAGCCAGAGTGACAACTGCTTCAAGTAATTATGAAGACAGCTTGCAAACTATGGCCCCACTTGTTTCAGATTCTAAATGACGACAGTCGGGCTGCTGTTGCTGCCAGCTTTATTTCTGAGCACTTTTATTTCCATATTTCAAAGGTCAGTGTGTGGTGGTGATGGCAGCCAAAGAAAGCCTGTGTGAACGGTGTGTGTGTGCCTGTGTCTTTGTGAGAGAGAGAGAAAACAAAGAAAGAAAAGCATTTTTCAGCATTACCAGTAACTGCTATATTAATAATAAACTCTTAATGAAGTGTTTATAATATGTTAAAACCTAGGAGCCCGGGTGAGTTTGGGGTTTCTTTGCTGCAAGCATCATTTATATGTGTAACGAGGGGACTCTGCCCTGAGGAGTTTACAGTGGTAATGGCAGAGATGGCAGAACAGTGATCCCAGGGAAGCTCAATGTTGTTCTTCTACAGACAGCCACGGAAACATGAAATAACTTATCCAGGCACATAGAGGGTTTTACATCCAGGTAAAACCTGAATTGATTCGAACCCCCCTGAATCTCAGACCATTACTTAAGCTGCATCTTTTCCTTCCTCTAATACCTGTAATTTATGTTTTATAGAGTTGTTGATTTATTTTTATACAGAGACTGGGGATTTTATCGTATATAATAATAATAATCTAAAAGAACCAACCCTTGTGCTGAAGATATCACACACGTGCAACAATGCCTGATGGAGCTTCTACAGGATTTCTGGAGAAATTTTACCGAAGTACTAGTCTGTTTTTTCCACAAAGTGATCTAATTTTTATTTTGCATGCTTTCTTTTCCTTAATGCATTTATCTACTAAATATCTCATGAGATAAATGTGAAACAGCACAGGAATGGAGGAGAAGGAATGAGGAAAGAGTTGAAAGGAATGGGTTCCTTGGTGAGACGTGGACAGGGGAAGCCACCTTGGTCCCAGCACTAGGGTCTCATTTCAGGCACACCGTGGTCACACCAGGATTTGTGGGAGAAAGGTCTGAAGGGCGTATGAAAGGAATGAGCAAGTTAGGCGTCTCGACACAGGAATGGCAGGAGGTAACAAATTCTGTGGAGAATTAAAAGCAACAGATTTGCGTGTGATGCAACAGGAGCAAAGCCATTGTGCCGATTTCCAAGGAAAAGATTGTGGATTTACGTGAGCTACCTGGGTAGACTGGAAAAAGAAGCCAAGCAGGGTCAAAGCAGCATCTTGGCTGGAATGACAAGGAAGGCAGGTCGAGAGTATGAAATTGCTAATGAAATAGGAGGAAGGCTATGAAAACATGGAGAATAGTGAGACAAAAGTAGAGAGGCATTTGTGCCATGATACGGATGTAAAAGTGACAGCAGTTATCCTGGCTGTTGGGAGAGAGCGTGGCCGACAGCCCAATGGTTGGAAGGCTGGGATACAGGGAAGCCTACGAATTTTATTCTCAGACAGTTATGTATGTGACCTGAGATCACAGTGACAGGGAGGAAGAAGGAAAATAAATAATGCATCCCATCCTTCCCATCAAGCTCATGACCCTTTGCAAGTGTTAGGTTTACAGTTAGGCTTGATCATCTTAAATGTCTTTTCCAACCTAAATGATTCTAAGATGTGCTTTTTCCCAAATTACAGGAAATTAGAAATTTCTTGAACCAAATCCAAAAATAAATGCAAAACAATTGATGAAGGACAGTAGACTGCAGCCAAAGGTAGACAAATGCTTCTTCGGTGAACTCTGAAGTGTTTATTAATCAGATGTAAATAGCCTTGCTTCTAATACAGTCCAGGTTTGGCAGCTGCCTAATCTTGTTTTTTCCCTGGTTTAGAAAAGACAGAGTAATTTCACTTACTCTTGAGCCCACTCCCAGGCACCTCTTTGATTCAGAAACAGTCTTAAGCATATATCTCATTGTAAACATCTATGTTTCTTCAATATCCACCTATCAATGATAGGCTCTGTATACGGGTTTTTACCCATTTAAATTCTAGTTCACCACCTGTTTAAATAATGTTTTCATGTGTCCATGGGAAGAGACTGCTAAATTTTGAAAGGTTTCCTTGTCTTAGTGCTCCCATTCCTTTGTGGAGAATTGTCTCTTCCATAACAGATTTGACCGGTTCACGTGTGATGCATCCTTGCAGGAAAAGCTCACATTAGGCTACATGTGCCTGAGGAACAGAACATCAAGAGAAAAATAGCTGATGAAAGAAATAAAAGTGCTGAATTATCTGACATTATGCATTCCTAATGTATGAAACCTTTAGTTTGAAAAGCTGAGAAAAAATTTTACTGACTTTGATTATTCCCTGTGTAGGATAATTTGCAGTATCTACTCGCGACAAGCGAGTTGTAAACTAACTATAAGTAAAATTTGAATCCCTTTATGATAGCCCTTTTCTTAGTTTCTTTCATAATAATAGTTTAGTCTTCTTCAAGCCTCACTTGGCAGATTTCCCAGCCTGTCTTTTTGTAGGGCGGCTCCATTAAATTCAGCAGAGAGCAGCACGTGCCGCTCTGAAGTAGCCATTTCACGAGTGGTCTCTGAATTTCTTTTAGTGCTGAGTGCATTCAGTTTCTGGCTTTCTCCTGATAATCTTAGTCTTACAGCACATGTTCACATAGGTTTCTCCAAGGGCAGTTCAATCTCAGCTGCTCCAGTGCTGCTGAAATGAGGGGAGGAGGGAGCTATTGCTCTGGCTGTCTCTCATGGATGTCATTTATAGTTCTTTTCCCAGTTGAAGTCCCTGGAACTTTTTGCTTCTTAGTAAACAAGCTGATGCAGTGTCCTAGCTTCCCTCTTCTACTGCACAGTTGTTTGTGCGTAGGAATTGGAGTGCTAAGCTTAAATACAGATATGCATTTAAGTCTCATTAAATACCAAAATAGCACAAATAAAACCTTGAAAATGAAACCGCCTTTTTCTGTTACTACTAATGAGCGATTAGGTTTGTTCTCAATTACATTTCTCCAGGATCCAGTTGTAAATTGTAATAAAGATGCAATATTACGAAGCAAGTATGTGGTGGAAAGCGAGATAAGTGCTGTTTAGTGTGTATCAGAACAGATTGAGAAGGAGGCTTAGCAACACCTCAGTAGAGCACGGTAGCATTTAATACTTGGCTTATTTTTTTCTTGTTTTATTGAGCTGAGCTGTTTACTTTGAACTTTGGCTGTTTGTTATTTCCTTCAAGGATGGACAACATAAGAAAAGGAGATAATCAGTTGCCCAAGGCCACTCAATGGGTAAGTAATTGAGATGACACTAAAATGTGGCTTTTGACTTCCACAGTTACTGAGATGAGCAGTGTTAAGCTGGGGTCTTAAACTGTCTCTATGACTCTATAGCAGACTCTTTTGAAAAGACATTTGAAACTGGAGTTCATCACCCATGTTGATTAATGTGCTTTATTCAGTGGCAAATAACCACAAAAAGGTTTAAATACAGATAACTGATGTGACTAAGGGACAAGTGAACAATTGAATGTAAGAGATCATGGATTTCAGGGATGTCTGATAAAGTAGGCTAGTGATAACAATGTTACTGGGTTTTTTTTGTTTGGTTTTTTTTTCTCTGAAAAGTGGAGAAAAATATCCTTTCCCATGGATTTACCTTATCTGGGATTCAGTGGGCCAGGACAAGGCAAACCGTACACTTTCCCTTCACCATGTTAGACTTCTGCATGATTGACGTCTCCCTGGCTATTTGTGAGTTAAGTGATGTGCCAGTGCGGAGTGGCTTGTGGGGGGGGTCTTATTTTAGAAACATATTGAGTATGCTGGGAGATTGCCATTTTTCTCCTTAGGTAGTCTCTATCTTTATTCTTCTTTGACAAGAAACTTGGGCTTTGATGCCAAGAAGCACAATGAAAAAGAATGGTTTTCCCTTGCCCATTATCCTCCTCTTTGTTGAACCTGAGAATGTACCTATTTATTTCTATGAGAGGTTAACTCAAGAGTGGCAAGCTATTTTTTCATTTTCATTTATTTTCTCTTATCCAATTTCTGCTTTATGATGGAACGGATGGAATTTTTTAGTACTTTTTAAGACCAGGTTAAAAAAAAAAAAGGTGAATAGGCAATTATGCCATGGCAATTACATTAAAAAAACTCTTGCTATAGCTGCTGTTCTTGCAGCATTTCTAGTTTTGTCTCTATTATAGTACCAGCATCCATTCTCCTTATTATCAGCTATATTTCTCTTTGTTACTGGCAACAGAGAAAGGGGAAAAAATAAATAAAAAGAAGTACAAAGAACTGTAGATCAAGCAGAAAATACTGACATACTAAGTTAATAAGGGATTCCCCCAAAGGTCGTCTTCTGAGATCCCAGTCTTGAAGTATTTAGGACCTTTACTCATCAGCACAGGCAGACATTTCTGCAGTTCAAGGTCCTTACTGTGTTCTGAACCCCATAGGCCTTACACTTGCAAAAAGAGGAGGGAGAGGAATCTTCATTAAGCAAAATCTTTCTCATTTTCACATCTGCTCTACGGGGGGTGATGCCACTGGAAACTTCAAAATGTAGATTTTTCTGGGAAGGCTTATGCTTTGTTCCTGAAAATTAAACCTAATGTATTGGTGGAACAGTATAGTGTCAGGTTTTACTATGTCAGATGGTCTATGAGGAACTAGAGGGGCTAGGAGATCCTTCCTTAGAAAATGATTTTGAAATTCCTGAGAGCTAGTGCAATCTGGTACATTTTAAAAGCAAAATATTCACCCAGAAACACTTCCAAATCTTTGTATTTAATGTCATGTCACTTTTTTGCTTACTAACATTGTATCTTAAGGTGGCACAAGGACACGTAATTCTTTTCCAACGCAGGTACAGTAGCAGTGTTCAGAGGGGAACAATACCATGAAAAGGGAAGCCACACCCTTCATTGTGGTGGTTAATACTCTAATAATATTGCTCAAAATATCAGCCAAAAGTTCAGATCAAAAATGAGGAGGTCATAGGATATGAGGAGGTCATAGAATAAAAGAGGAGGTCATAGAATAAAATGTGGTCTCTGTTTGGCATCCAGGAGCGGAGGAAATGATGGTATGCTGTAGGCTTAGCTGCCAAGAGAACGGGGAAGGCATTTTGCTAAACCTAATGTCTTCACATCAGGAAAATGGCAGGATGAACATGATTATGCAGGTTTTGGATGAAAAGTAGCTAGGCAAAACTGAAGTGATACTGGTCAGTGAACTGAAATAAAAAGTTGGTTGAATATCATCTCAGCCTCCCCGTTGAAGGTATATACCTATTTTTCAACATGTGACAAAGTCTTGGGAAGATGAGGGAGTTGTGTTTACCTGCTGATGAAATTGGGATGAACAGCTAGTGTTGTTTTGTAAATAGCGAGGTAAGAGTGAACAGAAGTCTAGGAAACATCCATTTAAGACATCATTGTATCCATCCATGAATATAACCTTCCTCAAAGGAATCACCAAAGCTGAGCGTAAAATGTTAGGCAGAAGGCTGACACCATGTCTCCGACAGCTTGGCCCAGTGTGAACATAACAGGTCTTTAGAGGAGCCTTCCGCTACTCAGGTCAGCTGTTGATGCCAGTTTACAGCTCTTGTCCTAACTTACAAAGCAATTAATGGATCGAGTCTCAGCTACATAAAAGACAAAATTTCTATGACAGCTGGGGAGATTACAAATCCCAAATATAAAGACTTGTTTCTTTGGGAAAAGAAGGGAGTGGAGAAAGAAGGGCTCAGTATGGAATGGTCTGGCCTTGGAGATCATGCAAATGCTGACCAGATTTTAGCATGCATTGTAAATTGTTTACATCCTAAGTGTGATCCATATTCTCAGATTTATTCCTAAATGTATATTTTCCAAAAATCCCTAGTCCAAGCCGAATTTTAGCCTCAAAGATGGTGAAGTAGCAGTGACCTTGAAATTCCCTAGGGATTTTACTATTGCTTTTGATTTGTATGTGGAAAATCCTCGTATCTTAACACTGACACTATTACTGTACTAAGAAAAGTAAGATGTAAAAAGGTGGCATTTCACCTGAAAGTAGGGGTAAAACTGTGGGTAGAATGGAGAAATATAGGTAGCAGAATGATCTTTGTACTAGGATACACGCATTGATTTCAGGTGCTGGTTCACAGTTTTCTAAACTGTGAGTGGAGGGCTGTTAATGGATTTTATCTCATGGGGAGATGACCACACAGTGATTTAATTTATACCTTGTTTAATTATAAAAACAATGTGGCTTATCACTAGCATCTACTTTAGAGAAAATATCCCTATATAGCAGACCAGCTGTTCTAGGTAAACAAAACATGGCGCATGGGATCCATGCTATATACTACCTGTGGGGATTCTGAGGACTAAAATGCACTCAGTTCTAAAACATACCTAAAATTAAGTTTAGAGTAGGTGGATCACAAGAAGTCCCATTACTTTATCTGGACTAATACAAAGGCTAACAAAGGCAGGCCTGGGTGCAAAAGTCTGTTAAGCCCATGGATATTTATAAATTGGGTATAGCAAACTTCCCCACACTATTCATTAATTAACTAATTTTATTTATTTATTTATTAAAATGAATGCTATTTATTTTATCTGTTCTCTAGGAAAGACTGCTTCTTAATGTTCGGCTCCAGTATTTAGCTGAGTTCAGTTGCTCTTCCTTCCTGCCCTCTGTCCTATCTGTCCTTGCAATTTTTTAAGAGACCACACCGCAGAAGCAGAAGCCCGGAGAGACCTCTGCAACCGAGGCAGGGCAGCAGTGGCTTGAGGCTTGTAGTTTGTAGGAAGAGTAACAGCTTTGAATATCGGTGGTCACGGTGCACGAGCCTAGGGGCTCAGGTCAGTGCTGGCTTGGGGATCTCTGCACCACACCGTCTTCCCTGGTCTTGATTGCTATGGTTGTTCAGCCCTTGTCTTCCCTGACCGGTGACTGTAAAAAGGACATTTATGAGCTGTACACCTGTCAAATCCTTTCGAGCTACTGAGGTCAGAACAATCTAGCAGGATCAGTTCACTCGTCCTCTGCATTTGCCAATAATGCTATTTGTATTAATGTCTTTTCAAATGCTGTGTTATTGAATGAAATAATTGGTGGAGGTGAAGTTGGACATACTATAAAAAAATTACGGTTTGTTTCATGTAGATTGTAGGCAAATTTGGAGGCTGGTGCTCTACAGACATGCAATGAAGTTAATTAGCTCTTTAATCTCTTATATTAAAACCTAGCAACAGACTAAGGAAAGATGAAATTGATCTGCAAGAACTTGATGGGGACAAAGCAAGGACTAGAGGAAACCAGAAATATTATGCATAATTAAGAAAATTGCTAGTGATCACTTTAATCAATGGAATTAGAGATGGAAATGCTGCTAGGTCACGTATTCTGTCCAAGGTCTCTGACAGCTTATTTTCTTATCATCAAGAGAACAGTTTTCAATTTCATGCCTGATTTTGGCTCATCCTTCACTTCCAGCTAACCAACAAAATCTGCCTGAATTTCACAGATCTGATCCTTTTTTTTTACAGAAAGCTTAAGGGAAAATGAGACATTTGCAAGAATGAAGGGTTAAAAATATGAGGTATTTCCATTAGAAAACAGTCTTCCATAGCTCACCCTAATCTGTTGGGGCTTTGCCTGGAACAGCTTTGCATTTATTCTCTGCCCAAAGCTTGCATCTTTGGCAGACTACAAGAACTTGAGGGGCAGGACTGTGGGAAACTGAGGTTCTCATTGAGATAGGGTTGTACTGTGCCATGACTTGGGCACTTTCCACCAGGTAGCTACAAGCTCCCCAAAACATCCCCATGAGCCTTCAGAATGACGAATAATGTCCTTGCAGTTTGGGCGGAGGCCCCAGCAAGCCCTAACTGGAGCATCTGCTCTGCACGACATTTTGCAGGGCACCAGTATGTCCAGCTGATCCCTGTCTCCAGACTTGGTAACAAGCCAGAAGAAGAAGGGGAAGCGCTCGGCTGGTTCTGCCTCTGCTGATAAAGGACCTTGGCAGTGATGGGTTTTGGGTGGCACTTAAGACTAGCACTCCAGCATATGTTTCTGCGTCCAAGTAAACTGAGGTTCATCATATCAAATGTAAGTAGCTCCACTGCCTTATTAAAGCAACAGGCCTATATTCCTCCCTAGCTCAGTTTCTGGAGCCATTTTTTTGTCAAGAAAGACCGGATGGGGAGGGAGAGGACTATGTAAAGTGGTAGAGAGGGCATGCCTGTCCACCTATCACAAAAATCGGATATAGATCTGTATAACCTGAAAGATGCAACAAACACTTGAGTCCTCCTCTCTGGTCCCACCTTGGTCTTAACCAATAGGATTGATGTAGCGTAGGGTAGGTATAAGAAAACTGAGCATTAGGAATAACAGTTAACTGTCTCATGCTGTGGGTGTAAACAGATTAAATACAATTTTAAGTACATACTCCAAATACTGCACTTGCATAGCAAGACGCTCTTTGAATTTTGACAGACAAGAATGTTTCCCCATGGAGACTAGATGTATCACCCACAGAAACCTGATTTATGCCAAGGCTGGATAAGACTGGGGACCTGTGGACCAGGAAACTGAAGTGTGCACAAAGGATAGGAGTGGGGAAAGAGGGAAAATTTCAGGGGTAAAGTGGTGAATAAGCATTTTATTCGGGGGGGAAAGGTTTTACACATAAACACAGAAAAAAAGATACTGAATAGTAGTATTGTTTGGGTGCTTTTCCTGTGTAAAATGACTAATCTCCCTAGAGCCATAGGTCAAAATCTAGGCAGGATTGGCTTTGCCCTTCATCCTCAGTTTTCATCTCCATGGGAATAGGTTAGTGCTCAGCAGCACACGCTACAGCAGGAAATGGGCTCGGTGTGTGCCATTCCTCCGACCAAGAGCATTTCCTCGCTCAGCACACTTCTATGATCGACTTAGGGTTTCTTTTTTCATGTTCAGCAAAGCCTTC
Organism: Phoenicopterus ruber ruber; assembly: GCA_009819775.1. Classification (NCBI taxonomy): domain Eukaryota; kingdom Metazoa; phylum Chordata; class Aves; order Phoenicopteriformes; family Phoenicopteridae; genus Phoenicopterus; species Phoenicopterus ruber. Next base: position 50,971,367 of record CM020215.1, on the reverse strand, counting down.
TGCATTACTATAAACAAATGATGAAGTTGCAGAATTGTATCACTTATGTAATTTAATTCGTGCTTTTTGCACCTCCCAATAGGAGAGAGAGATACATATATATATAAACATGTATATAAACCCAGGCTTTTTCAGCTTTCCGTGCTTTGATTGTCCATATGCTCCTTTTCTTCTACCCTGGATGGAGTTTGTAAGTATAAAACAATAAGAAGAACCAACAAATTAGATCAGTGTCTAAATTAAAACAGCTTATTTCTAGTTTCCACACAATACTAATCAGACCTGCTTCATCTGACACAGTTGCTAAGGTCATTTTTCACTTGAATTAACATAAAATTAGATGAGTAAATCAGTGGTACATATGTTGTTTAGATTAGTTACCACTTAAGTCTCTCAGCTAGCCAGACATATGGATAAGCTAGGCACAGATTAAGCAGGTCGGAGTTGACATTAAAATCCTATTCTTGTGATAAATATTGTAATACAAACAAGTATATGGCAAATGTAACCAAGACTGCATTCATTTTCAGGGTAATATTGATGCAACCCCAGGACTATTCTGTATGTGACACGAATTGCTTCAAGGCTTGTTAACAGATGACAATAGAAAACAAAATAATCAAGTTAGCTTTCTTTTAATTGTCTCCCTAGGTAGACGTGGAAGAATTTTATAACTTTGCATATTCAAAACAGTAATTACCCAAATAACCAGAAATCATTTGTAGCTGTAGGTGGGTTTTGGTTGGCAAGTTGAAGAACTTGAGTTTTTGAAAAAGCAATGTAGTTCAGCCTTAGAAAGTCAGCTCTTCTTAATAATAACACATTGAAGTCATCACCAAGCATTACAATAGGTCTTTTTTTTCTTCTTAATTGTAGGCTGGAGTAGGAGCCTAGTAGAGTTAGGTGCTCTAAAAGCTCTAAAATTCAGAAACAAGTGGCAAAGTCACTGAGGTGCCTTTTAAAAATACATCTTTAGGGCCTTACTGTTTAGTCAGTGTGGTGGGCATCCGTACAGAATATCGGCACCTCTGCTCTGCTGTGGCTCAGGGCAGTCTGCTGGCAGGAGCGTACGCTGGCCCAGGGGAACCGCTGCGAGCTGCTGTGCACGTGCTTCGCTCTTCGTAATGTTGTCGTTGGTTCTTCACTGCTTGTCGCAATGGCTTTCACGGGTGAGGCTGGCACAGGCGCTCCTTGGCTTTTATCACCGTCAGTTGTGAGCTGTGGCTGACCGTGGTGTCCGTATGTTAACTCTTCTGCTGGGGTAAATGCGTTCAGCTCTGCTGACATCTCTTTATGTCAGCGTGTCATTTGATCTGGTACTGGGCCCATCTTATTCTGCATCTTTGAACTGCTATTTGCTTTTTCCATTCATTTGTAATGTTGTGTTTTATAGTTAGGACACTGATTTTTCAAAAAATATTATTATATTTGTTTAATGATGTCACAGTGGTGGGATACAAAGGTGCAGCAGTTGTTTGTATTTCTTGAGCTCTGGATCAATCCTTTTACTTTCTATAGCCAAGAAATGCTTTGCCATTATTCACTTAGGTTTCCTCTCTAGATACCTGTACCCAAATCCTAGTTGAGAAAACAAGAGACAATGAGTTTGGTCTCATCTTTGGCCCTTCGTTGAGCATCAGAAACTCTCGTCACAGCAGTGACACATCTGGCAATCTCTGCCCTGGCCTGCGGTAATAGGGGTGAAATAGGCTCTGATTGAGGTGAGGAAAGCTTACAACTTGCTTGCTGATGCTTTGCTTGGCTTTCGCTAATGCCATTAGTTTCACACTTACATGAACTCTAAACTGCAAATATACGGATCCATTATCCCACATAGCCCTGTGTTATTCCAAGGTGACATTGAGCTACTGGTCTGTGTTTTTAAACTGAAGGGTGGTTAATGACCATACTTTATCCTACACCTTCTGCACAACTCTGAAATTGCAGCACCGAAAGAGAAATGTATCAGCAAAAATGCTGACCATGTTCATAGACTAACTCCGTATCAACCCCACATCAGTTAAAGTGTTTGTGTTTGCAGGGATGTAAATGGACGTTTGATTTAAAGAATCTGCTTTTGTGGTGAAAACTCTATCAAATCTACTCTTGGTTTCTAAAATCTATTGGTTCATTTTGTTCTGCCTTTCCTTTATACTTACATATATTTATGTGCAACACCAGGAGAAAATACTTTTTACTCTCTCCTGCAGTCAACAAGGAAAAAGGGCTTTCAACACTATGTTGCAAGCATTTCAACTTCTTTCCCCTGAGACTGAAGTATCATAGCAATTGAAGTTGTCAATTACTTTTAAAGCAAGCTGTTTATAGACCATTATTCCCAAGGCTTTATTTGTTTGCTTGCTTTGCAAATAAGATGATGGAGACAGTTCAACTATTAAAAAATCTGCTACCATCCCTTCCACTGAGTGCTTACCATCAAAACACCCTCTTTTTGTCTTCTGCCTCCATCCTCTTATTTCTTGTGTATTTTCCTATGGATTGGAGGGCCTGTGAATAACTATCTCATCCATCACTTACGGACATGAGTATCACATAGGGAATATATTGTGAACCAAGCATCTAAAAATTAGAATCAAACATTTTTCTTTGATTTGTTTCTTAGATTTGTTGTTTTGTATTTTGGAGGGCTCCACAATATGACCATCACGCTAAATAAAGAAATTTGTTCTCTTTTGTGTTCCTTACTTTAGGTTAAATAAGGATTTTTGATGACTGATAAACATTAAGTTTCACAAAAGTCATTGGACTGGTAGAGATATTTTGATGAAACATACTGCCTTGTAAAGGAAAGAGACAAATGCTAGATAATTTAGAAGTCTCTTTTAGTCCTAATTTCCATGAAAAGATGAAATACTGTAATATTCTTTTTTAGTATAGTTTAGCACAGTGTTTTCAAACAGGCAAGAACTGGTACACAGCCTAAGAGAAGGATAGCATGATGATGTTTTCCACGATGTGCCAGGGGAGCGATTCCCAATGATGGCAAAGAAGCATTAATCCCATCAAACAAGGTCCAGGTAAAACCACATCTGGAGTTTGTTGCTGCTCACTGAGAATGAAATTACATGGGAACAACTGAAGAGGACTACAGGATTGTAGTCTACAGGACTACACGTGAAAGGAGAGTACATCTTAGAAATAAAGATGAACAAACCAAACTGTTTAGATTCATGGAACAAAGATTGGGTAGGGAAAATATTCTGTACGAGTATGTCAAGGTATTTTAGACACCGAAGAGGGACAGGAGTTGTTTAAGCTAAAGGACAGTGTTTGGTCTGGAAAAAAAATAGGTATCATCTGGCAACAAATAAACTTGAATGAAAATAGGAGGATGGTTTTGAGACATCACAGGAATAAAGCTCTGGGACAGCTTCTTGACAGGAGTCATAATTGCAAAACTCATAGCTGTTTTAAGAAGTCTGGTATTTTCACTACTGGGTTTATGCAGCGTGGTTGCCTGAAATAGCTGAGGATTGGTCTCGTTAACCCAGAAGGTCCCTTCTGCTGTTGAGTACAAGAAATGGCATTTGAGTCAATAATTAAACAGTCTTTTATGCAGTCTTTTATGTTTGTATGTGAGGGGGTGAAAAAGCCTACATGCAATTGTAATTGATTTTCTGTTGTTGTTTTTTAGTTTTGGTTTCAATTTTTGAGCATGTAATGGTTTGACCTTAATGTTATCTTAAAATAGTTTCCGTGGAGGATATACATTATACAAAGATATATGTGCTAACTAATGCCACACATAATGCGATGCAGCTGCTCATTAGAGAAAAATACTCTATTCTAAAGAAAAGAGTACAGTATTAATATATTCCCTGAGTTCAACACCTTTAAATAGGCCCCCAGATTGCTCTGTTCGTGGCCAAAGCACCAGTGCGTTCGTCTCCGTTGAGAAGATGTGCCCTGAGTCATCGGTCTCTGAAAGTGTTTCTCTTTTTTTTTTTTTTCCCCCGTTGTTGTTACCATAGTAACATTCAATAATTTTTTTTTTCCCAGTTGTTCCGTTTCGGAGGAATTTTAGAAAACTCCCCGGGATGAAACCAAAACAATAGCTATGAAAACCACAGCTGAAGCCCTATAGGGGAAACTCCAGACAACAGATGCTAATTTGTGAGCGTGTAGAGCTCAGGTTTTGTTATCAACAGGAAGTGGGGGCTCTGTAGCTGCTGGTTGGTTTCTCTTCCAGTAAATCTGTACCATTTTAACAGAAAGCAATATGTGGTTCAAATATTTATAAGATAAACGTATAATTAATTCATGAGAGTCTCTCTTTTTTTTTTTAACAGAAATTATATTGTGGTAATGGAAAAATAATGGCAAGAAAGTATTTGAGAAAAATTGTTAGCGAAGATTTATCTGAAGTTTCTTTTTCAATTTTTTTTGTCAGAGTATGGTAATTCTACATTTTTTTTTTCCTTCTGGATTTTATGTAGGGTACAGAAAAAAATAGGTATATTAATTTGTACTGTATGTTCTCTCCGGTTCGTTTTGCTACCAAGTGCTAGAGCAGAGTTGGGTAATACATTTGTTATTACCCTGGCAGAGGCTGGGAACAGGAAATGAATGTCTGCTGTCAGGGGACGAATGGTTCAAAGCCCTGCGAGGTCAACAGACGATTTTCCATTTACTGCAGCGGGTTTGGTTCAGTGTGTTTATCTCTGGTAATTCATTACGGTTTCAAGTGAGGTAAAGAGGCTGCAGAATCAAATCCTTGCATGTGTGACTAGGGAAAGGCAGTCTGCAGTGTTTAATACACTACGTGCGAGAAGCAGCCGGGTGCTTTTCTTATCAAAACGTGTGACTGAAGGTTGATGGTAGACATCAGAGAACGAAGTATCGCCAAGGAGGAGGGAGTTTAATGCAGTAATAAAGCCAAGCAAATAAGCTGTATAATCAAATCAGAACTATAAATTGTTAAGGAAAATGGGATTGGGTTTATTATATTCTCGCAGTCAATTCTGTCTTTGGTTTATAATCTTAACTGCTACACTTGCAAAATACTGAGTTATATTACTATATCTGTTGGGGAAAATTACTTCGCATTGGATGATTCTCTACCTATTGAAACTATAAGCCTGCTTAAAATAAGATCTGAGAGGGGAGAATAAAATCCTGTGTACCTTATTCTTCAAATCCGCAGTATTTGATAGCACTCATAAATATACAATAAGCAATGCTGCTTTTCTTTATTTCACTGACTTTCCTCACACTTTTAAATAAATACTGACTTTGTTTATGAGCTAGAATCCTCCTTCCGTTGCTTATCTCTGTGAAGAGGTTTTATTTACTTAAAACATACCTTCTGTGCTAAAAAAGCATTTTCTACTAATCAAAATGATTTCTACTTCTTAAAGCAAATCTACCGTTAACCAACTCGTCCTGGAGAAAAATGGCTTTAATCTCAGAGACTGCATTAAACTTAGGAAGAAGCTGAATCAATAAAGGTGAAGGTCATGGAAACAGATGATTAGGGCAAACAACGGGCTGCCTACTGTACAATAGGGTTATAAAATACACCGAAACAAAAGCCTATCAGAATACATCAAGAATGAACTTTATGAATAGGTTCCTCTTCAGAACACTGAATGGTCGGATTTATCTCCCGCAGGTTTTTTCCCCCCCTCCTTCTCTGCCTCCCTTCCCCCCCAGCTCCTTTCTCTCTGCTCTTTTCCTCTGGTTTCCTGCTATGTTATAAACTAAATTACCCCGTGGAAGGATTGGTGAGCCCTGATTAACTAACATGTCAGGTTTTCAATTCCCACAAATACCTTTGCTGACATGTATGTGATGTAAAATGAATATTGCTCTGAAATAGGTGAGAAATGGACCACTTCGTTATCTCTGTAGCTGGCTTCTCTCTCTCTACACACATGCAATACAAACTCCCACATACAATTTTTAGCTGATTTTTTGGAGTGGGAGCCAGGGGAGAGATTGGGGGATGGGTCTGTAAATAGGAGGGGTGAATAGCAGCCACAATGATTGAGGACTCGGTTTAGATCCTAGAGCTTAATAACAGTTAGGGTTAATGGCTTGAGGTGATTAACTGGTTCCAACCAGTCATTAATCTGCAGGAGGTGTCTTTAGTCTTGTTCATTACTGGTAAGAAATGACACCCTAGCATTTTGCTTGAACTTTGTTCTTTTGTTGTTGACAAATGAGTCTGAAAACAAATGTGGTGGAATCAAAACCTCCAGCGTGATGTCACTTTTCTGGTGCTCATACCAAGGGCTGCCCCAGAGCTGGGGTGGAGCTCTGACCTGACCACGTTGGCAAAAATTTGATTCCTAATTCTGCACCTTAGTGTCTGGTTTTTCTTTTCTTTTCTCCATGAGCATACTGCTCACCTAGTAATTCTCAGCACTATTGAAAAACAGGACATTCACTTAACTAAGCATGGATTTGACTTTTATCCTCGTATTTTAAAAGCAGGGATATTAATTTTTACCCAGAGTGCTAAATTCAGAGTAGTGATGTTACCTTTGCCTGCTCCCAGCATATTTCACCTGTAGGATGGCAACACTGAAGGGAGTTTGCAGGAGCTGACTATAGGGGTTTTAATCTCGGTCCCCCGCACTAGCCTAAGACAAGTGGAAATCTTGACAATCCACTTCAGGAGGGATGACAAGAGCAGTGCTGGAAATTGCACTGCAGCGGACCCAAAGCTGTTGATAAGAATGCACAAAATTATTAAGCTAAAGCCAGAGAAGGCATCAATCATTTTGAAAGGAGGCTGTTTGATTCTTTCCTGAAAGTTCAATCTGACCTGACACCAGCCTGACAAGATCCTTTTATTCTACACAGGCCCATCACTGTCTCATTCTGCTACATGGCTAATAGGGCCAGTGGAAAAAAAAAAAAAAAAAGGAACAGCAATGTTAGTGTATATGAGGGGAATGGGGAAAGGGGAAAACAGAAAAGGTTAAAGGCCTAAAGATACCAAAGGAAAATACCTTTTAAATACTACTTTAACCTTGCTTTACTGTTGCAGGCCTGTTTGTCACCTCCACAGAGGCATGTGAACAGTGACTGGCACATGCAATTACACTTTGAGATAAAATATGTAAGTAGCCTAGCATTATCTTTTATTTGAAATATTAAATCTGCCTTTCCTCTCTCTTCTATATCGTCACAGCTGCTAGAAAAGAGAAGAGAACAGAAGGAAAAAAAGAAAAAAGAAACGAAAAGAAACGAAAAGAAACGAAAAGAAACGAAACGAAAAGAAAAGAAAAGAAAAGAAAAGAAAAGAAAAGAAAAGAAAAGAAAAGAAAAGAAAAAGAGAAAGAGCAGAGGATTGCTCCTATTCAAGATCGAAAGAGGAGGAATTCCAAGGAAACCTCGGTGCAGAGGAAGCTTTGGTGGTAACAATAGATGTTGTGGATAAAGAACAGTAGCTGGCAAGAGATTACCCTGACTCTGGAATTAAATTAGACTTGGTGCAAAATACACCTCTTTGCTGCCGAACTTAAGCTAGCATGCTATCGAAAATGAGGATAGAGGCTCTGCTGCGTTCGGGGCTGCCCCTGCGACTCGAGTCGCCTGTGTATTTAAATGACTGAACTTCGTGCACACCACGGTAGACTGCTTACTGTGAGTTGAGAGCTTTGTAAAATTACATTACAAATTCAATACTGACTGTGACACACATTGAATTCCTCATATGGTGAGCCAAACAGGATAGCACCATGTTTTTTTTCAGGTGCACACTTCAGACAGACTGACAAAATGGGTGAGGTTTTACTGCAAACTCGAAAGCGATAAGCCCTGGAACCCGTTTAAATGACTGTTTTAGACCTGATCTGCCTGCTGTTATGAATACAGATTATAGTGTAAATAACAGTTTAGTCCTAATGCAGAGGATGGCAGAGAGGACAGTGGATAAAGAACTGTTTGCACCAGTTCACGTTCAGGCACAAGTGGCTCAGATTCACTGGTTTGATCTGGGTCAAGTGCTGCTGTGGTTAGGGAGCCTCATCACTCCTCTTACGCTACGGGTGCAGACTCGTTCTGCCCAGAAGGTGTTTCTCCATAGCTCCTATAGCAGAGTTTTCAGGAGCACCTCTGTACTGACTGTCCCCTATGACCACATAAGCACATAACACCCAGGTGGAGAGGAATTCCTGACCTTTTCTGGGCAATATAATGAGGTATGTTCCTGACTGATGGTCTGTGTCTCTCTCAGCATATTGTGGGAGGCGAAGCCATACCTCCTTGTACCAGACTTACCCTTGGCCCGCTGCATTCCCATAGCAATGGCTTTAGCACCTGTGTGCAAGTCTGTGTGCCATTTCTGGGCTGTGGCTCACGTACAGAAGGCTCAATATCTGCACCGTGTATCTGTGCTGAAGGCAGAAGAGGAATTGCATATGCATAAGCTGCTACATGCCAAAAGTTCATTGCCAAATAAAAAGACGTTGGCAGCATGGGAAACGGGGTGACGGGAGCTCTGGGATGCCCAAGACATACATGCACATGGCAGCCTGGACACACTCCTGGTTGCCTGTTGCCTTTCCTGGCCATGTGTTTTTTGAAGGAAGGGCTACTGCACACTGAAATTTCGGCCATCAAATCAGCTGAAGGTAGCCTGAAGCTCTCCAGAGTGATGGACACAACAGTGGCGACTCCTGTGGCTCTCCATGCACATGAGGACGGAAGAGGGTAAAGTGAGATTTGAGGATAAAGGTACTTTTTAATCTAGTGTCCCTTTCACTGTCTCTTATATCAGCTGCCCTCTTTGCCACCCCATTAACTGTATGAGCGTACCCTTTTATCAGCTTAAAGGCCTTAAAATACAGTATTTCGTATGTGGATTAAGGGCAATGTGCAGCTCTAAGTAACTCATGCTGATGTATTCCTCTTTGGGGTGAGGTTGTAGAGGAGTGCTGCAAGGTTGCAAGGCTTTTCTGTCACTTACAGAAATATCAGATAAATAGATGCAATTTATCAAAAACCCAGTTAGAGTAATACATTTGTGTCTGAATACAATATTTCCCCTAGAGTTTAAATGTTTACTTACATTCAATATAAGAAACTAGAATGTATTTACTTTCAGTTTTATAACTAAATCCATGACAATTTATTTTGTATGAAAGGTTAAATGACTTAATAATGGCTTTCTCAGAATGTTTTCATATTTTCTGGATGTTGGAAAAGAAGTGCATTTTTTTTTTTCTCCTAGATAGCGAAAAAATACATCATTATGTTCTTGGTTTAGCTATGTAAATGACCTTACTGATAAATGAAAATTGATATTTCAAAGCTGCAGTTTATTATAGCCTGATGGTGTGTTAGCCCTTATCATTCAAGGCAGTATTTAACTCTGAATAATGTATTATGCTAACCCACTGAAATTGTTATTATGAGATTTTAATGCACCATAAAACATGTCTTATGATCTTCAGCATGCTAAAATGTCAGTCTAACATATTAATCTAACATATATCTTGGAAAGCAGTAGTTTGACAAAATCTGTCTTCATATATAGCATTTTTTTGTACTGTATTTCATACATGGATTTATGTGTAAGTATGGGATTTGCAACATGTGAATAAAATAATTATCTTTTTTTTCTGCACATATAAAACCTAGCACAATGAGATGTCAGCCGTGACTGGGAATGCTAGATTCTGTCAAAATCTGTTTATTAAATAAATAGTGTTGTTGGCAAAGCAGCCATCATACTGAAGCAATGTATGTGAATATATTCTTGGTTTTGCACTTGGACTCTTCATGTTGTCCCTTTCTGATTTGAAAGTATTGATGCTTGGTCTTAGTTTAGATGTTACTATTTTATTTTGGTAATTGAGGAATTTTATTTTGGTAACTGAGGAAAATGCATTAGCTAATCTTGAACTGGAGGATGATGGGGAAGAAGAAAGACAAGGAAATAGATTCTTCTGGGCTCAGACTCTCGCAGCACGGAATTTATGCAGAAGATAGCAAAAAGAGGTTTGTAAGCCGCTATCTTCAGTCAGGTGGGCCAAGTTTGTGCGCATTCACATTTGTGTCCACTCGGTCTCAGAGATACTCCCGGCCTTGTGAGGACCACTGCTCAAGGTGGACGTACAGTCAACCTGCTTCTCTCAAAACTAGGGCTAAAAGATAGGTCAGCTAACCATTAGAGTCTGCTGGGGCAAGATGACACCTCCATCATATCACTTTTTTTTGGTGATGGTCAGGGTGGAAAAAAGAAGCTGTCAGAGAGATGTTGCATCATCCCAATATCCTATGGCTGGTCAATACCCGTGGAGGAGTGCTCTGCAAGGCTTACAGCTGAGCTACTGCAAAGCGGTCAGCTAAGCATTGCACCCATTGACCGCAGCTGGAGTAATCGCTCCCGGACTCTGTTCTGCTCAGATCTGAGTTTAGCAAATGGAAGACGCAAATTAAAATGTTTTCTCTCATTTGTGTCTGTATTAATCAAAATCTTGTAATTCTGCATTTTGATTTGATGGAATTTGATAGGTCCCATATGAAGAACGGTTTAGAGGAGATCCTATTGTTTCTTACTATTCATTTTTTTGGTGAGAATGGATAGTTCGCAAAGCAGATTAGACATATTTCAAACTAAACCAGAAAGTTGATGTATGTGTTGTTACATGTGTTCTGCACGTTCTTCCTTAAGTACCTAGAAAATTAATAACTGTAACCTATATCCTTTCAAAATGTAACAGATCTTTCAATGAAGAAAACTGCAAAAGGCAAGAATCTTCTTATTTAGTTGTACTAATTAATTAGGCAATGCCATTTGGACCAGAAAACTCTGTAAAGAAAAACAATTTTCCTCTGAAGCCAAATGTTGCCTAGCTGCCAGATCACATTCCTTCTGTACCTGCGGACTCAATGTAGTACCTTAACATGGCAAGTTCTTGTGAAATAAAAATGTAGCAACAGCTGTCCTTGAATGTGCATTACATGTTCTGGTTTTCATTCTAAAGGGCTTGACTACTGCTGTGCTTAACACAATAAGGATATGTTATATGTTGTTTCTTACTGGGTTTTGAACTAGTGTTAAAAACATGAGGCCTGAAGGCTCTGTTGAGATCCATATTTACATCATTTGATGACACATGCTTACAAGCATCTATCTAAACATGTCTAAAACTATCTAATCCAAGACTCTCATATTTAGGTGGTCTAATTTTCTAAAATTTATCTTTGCAGCCTACAGGAGCTGCCTTTGATTATACTGATTACACGTCTCCAATGATCAGAGACACTATTTTCTGATTTTAAAGAGGTAACAAAGAGAAAAAAAAAAAAAAAAAGAGAAAAATAATGACCAGATATAATGCTGAAGGCACAATAATTGAAAGGAAGAGTAGTATTTCTTAGTATATTGCAAAGTGAATGGAGGTTGTGCAGTTTAAAGGAGAGGTTACAGGGTCTACTGCACAAGAAAATTTCAATTCAGGGCCAGCAGTGGCCACCTGCAGTAGGGAGGATGCTGGTGAAGAAGAGGAAACAAGAAGTATGATGCATGGATAATAGGCCTCGGAAAGAGAGGATTCAATAAAGCAGCAGCTGGAGAGGCATCCTAGCACTACAGCAGTCTTTGTTAGGTGTGTGCTGCTGTATGCTGCTGTTCTCCTCATTCCTGTTGAAAAAATCAACAAGGGACTAAGTAGTACTTAGGAAAATTAGATTACATTTTCCCCCTGTTATAGGAAATGCGCTTTTTTTGTTCAGTAGAAAATAACAGAAAAATCTATTTGGTATTAAGGGGGTTTGTGTATCTTCTTTCATAAAATATGAGTCTTTCTCATACAGATTTCAGGGAAGTGGTTGTCTGGTTACATCTAAGGGAAATTTCTGGGTTGATACTCATGAAGAACAGTCAGGGGCAGACTTAGACTTCTCCAGTTCAAAGCAAAGATTTGTAGTGTGCTTATAATGACTGATCTAGAGGAGCATAGCATAAAGCATAAGCAGGCATAAAATTATTTATAGGCAAATGATTTATCCTGACTGTTATTGACACTAGCCAATTGCAGACAAATGGCAGCATGTGAAAATCTGTGAAGATCTAGTCATCACCAAAGAGCTCAGTGTTAATCAGTTAATGCAAGTGGACGGTTCTTGAAATGAAGCATATAAATCGTTTGAAAATTCAGATCTTCAAAACTTCATGAGAGTAAAGCTCCACTGAAATGTATGGAGTTGCACACACATATTTGCAAAGGGAGGGATTTCTGAGCTTGAATGCTTGGCATAACTACTGAAAGCGCAGGGATGCATCTGTACCAAGGCCCAAGTCAGGGGTGCACACTGTAATCATCCATGACACTCCGCAAGCCCTGGTTGACCTCAAGTAGAATATTTTAAATCATTGCACTTCATGCTTCTTCGCTTCATAAAATTGATCACATCATCTTCTTATAAGTGTATTTCAGTAGCACGGTATCCAAAACCAAACTGGCCAACCAGCCCCTCTAAACAAACAAGGGAGCTTTGTATCTTAAGGTGGAAGAGAGCAGGGGAATTATTCCCTGGGATGACAACAAGGAAGAAATGAATCACAGAATATTTCCACCAAGGAGCTGTTGACAGTTTGAAGAAGGCAAATAATTCAATGACTAAGTGAGAAGTCTGTTATTTTTCTTTGTTGTATATTATTTGGGAAGTGTGATTTTTATTTATATACTTTCTGAGTAACAGTAGAGGAGAAAGGATAACTAACGTAATAGAAGGGAAAAAAGTCTCTCAGTTAGACTTTGTAAAGTGAAAGATGTGATCTCAGATAAAGGTTCCTAATGAAGGAAACAAGAACACTTAAAGGGCAGGAAGATAAAAAAGAATGTGGATTTGTGTCATTGCATGAACAAATGCTTCTATAGCTTTTGTTTCAAGTGTGACCCTAGGGTAATCAATCATGGTAAGACTGTCACCCATACAAGTTTGAGTGTAAGATAAGGCAGCTCCTGTATGTTTGCAGAAGGCTTGGACAGGGAAAATATCCTCCATGTGTACCTCAAAGACGAGAAAAGTGTTTCTAAATTGAATCCAAATTAGATCATGTGAAGTTTCATATGTTCTTTTATTTTTTTTTAATATTATTTATTTTGTTTGTGTACATGCATGGCTAATGGATAGAAAACATTATTTTGGCTATGACGGTCCAACAAATTAGATTCCCCGTGGCATAGGTCATCATAGTTCTGTTGAAATCAGTGAAGTTATGGCAAGATACCACCAGTCAGAGATTCAATCCATAATGTAGAGTGACAATGTAGATGACAAATTCACCATGAGCCAGCAATGTGCCCTTGCGGCCAGGAAGGCCAACGGCATCCTGGGGTGCATTAAGAAGAGCGTGGCCAGCAGGTCGAGGGAGGTTCTCCTCCCCCTCTACTCTGCCCTAGGGAGGCCCCATCTGGTGTACTGAGTCCAGTTTTGGGCTCCCCAGTTCAAGAAAGACGAGGAACTACTGGAGAGAGTCCAGCAGAGGGCTACAAAGATGATTAAAGGACTGGAGCATCTCTCCTGTGGGGAAAGGCTGAGGGAGCTGGGGCTGTTCAGCCTGAGGAAGAGAAGACTGAGAGGGGACCTCATCAATGCTTATAAATGTCTCAAGGGCCGGTGTCAAGAGCATGGGGCCAGACTCTTTTCAGTGGTGCCCAGTGACAGGACAAGGGGCAACGGGCACAAATTGGAACACAGGAAGTTCCGTCTAAATATGTGGAAAAACTTCTTCACTGTGAGGGTGACAGAGCCCTGGCACAGGCTGTCCAGGGAGGGTGTGGAGTCTCCTTCTCTGGAGATATTCAAAACCCTCCTGGACGCAGTCCTGTGCAGCCTGCTCTAGGTGACCCTGCTCTGGCAGGGGGGTTGGACTAGATGATCTCCAGAGGTCCCTTCCAACCCCTACCATTCTGTGATCCTGTGTGACTCTGTAATGTTTTCAACAGGCTGGAGGTGGTATTTGCCGTGACCCTCCTATACACAGCTGCACTGACATAAGCCAGCCCACATGTTGCGCCATCCTTTTTTTTCGCAAGCAAGCAAGCAAGGACAGCAAATGTTATGGTCCTCACTTCATCCAGATGGCTGACAATAGAAGAAGGTTTCAGCTTGGACCATAGCTGTTTACAAAATCTTTTGTTCGGCTCTGACTAATAGTTGGTTGGGGAAATTCTTCAGGGAAGTTTCTACATAGAACTGACGCATCATGTAGATGACTCAGTTGTTAAAGTATCACTCTTCCTTTTCAGCGAACAGCATGGCGCTATGGACAAAGTCATTTGGATGACCCAAAAAGGGAAGGTGTTAGAAAGACCCAGACATGTTCATTTAGAGCAGAGGTGTTAGCTATGGTATTCTGGCTAAAGTGAAGTCTGAGACGCTAAATGTCTTCTGAGGTTTAAAATATATGACCAGTGTCTGGCATCTCATCTTCCTCTTCTCTCCACTCTAGAGCAAACAGTTCTTGTTCTAAGCTGTTTATGGTAGTCACTACCTGGTTGTGTTTCAAGTATATCTCAGGATGCTTAAACCACAAATTCTTAGTCATGAGCAGGAGCCTATTCAATTGCTGGTATTTATTCATAGCGTACAGGCATGCCTGTTTGCGGATATAGCTCCTTATTTTCTTCCTGCACAAATGGAGACCGAATCTTGGCTCTCCTTAGCAGCACCCATAGACAGAAAATGTAGCTATATTAACTTTTTGAAATTTCAGAAGTTTTTGTTTCTGTCACATGTTTAACTTGCGCTGGAGATCAGTTTGGAAGACACCAATTTTGAAGTGAAAATATATGTTTATATATATTATTTAGGACAATCATTAATAGTGGCTGATCATGAACTCTTTCATTTTACCCATATTTTTAAAGCTTTTTAAAAACTATTATCGTATTAGATATGCATTGAAGCTTTCCCTATACGTTAACCATAACAAGCACAGAAATAATTTTCTGGCTTAATGTAGCATAAAAATTGTTAAGATGTTACTGACCCTTCTAATTTAAAACCTTCTCCTGCAACTCGTCCTCCTGCAAATAGTTTCATTACCTTCAATTTCTTTTGGAAATTGGAGACAACTTGTGACTAAGAGACTGCAAAGCTTGATTCAGTGCTTATTTTGCAACTAAAATATGAAGGTCTTTACAATATTACAGAGTTTAGACACAGTGATTACAGAAAGGGCAACTTTAACTCTCAAAATGAGTTCTGCGATACAAATCGTTCAAAAGGACTTATTTTCAGGGAACAACAATTTCCAAAAATCAGGCTCAATTAAGATGTCTCAAACAGGGCTTTCAAAATCCGTGGTTTACTGAAATTCAAGATATGGTGTTCCCAATGGTTTACATACCTTCTACTCTGCTGTTCTAAATGGCTGATTGACCTTGTTTCTCAGTGCCCTGTTTTATCAGCTGTTAATATCACTACTAAAGCTGTTAGAGTATTTTGGGAACAGTATCTCTGGGTTTTGAGTTTGGGATGGTACCGATCCTTCCAAATCTCAAATCATGGCAAGATACATTTCTGATGGATACTACTTTTTGGACTTCCCTTAGTCTGTCTGGTTTTCTGGAGGCCACAGGAGGATTTTTGCTATGCACAAAACTAAAAGGTCCCTGGTTTGTTTTCCTACATAATATTTGTTAGCATAGTATGAAACACAGTAAAACAAAGAGAGAGAAAATTCCTCAATGTATTTCATTCCTGTAATTTCTCCAACAAAGCAGCGATTCAGAATTCAGAAACATTTAGGCAGATCTTTCTTATTTCTTGTCACCTAAAGGAACGATCTTCAAGCCCTGAAGCTGCCTTCTTCCTGCCCTACGGGGGTGCGCACCACTTTCAGGGTAAATGTAAAACCTCAGGGAGTATGTGGGGGAAAGTTTTTTCTCTCCAGGTTGGTTTTTACATGTGAGACTTATCCTCCTTTCCTAAATTGCCAGAAGAAATCCCTGCTTCTGAAGGATCCTAAGCGATGATAACCAGAACAGGGAAAAAGCGCATATGAACATATTGCCCAATATTTTTGTTAAATGTGTCACTTAGGAGGAAAAAAAGGAAGTGAAAGCAATCTTTGGTAAATTCTTTTTTAGACATGTATTTGCACCAGGGAGGCCAACATCACATTCCCTTAGGTATGAAAAGTGCTAGAATAAAGTCTGAGAGCTCCTCTCTCCTACAGTCAAACACAGCTGCATGAGCTGAAAAAGTGTTGTGTAGGCTATAAAATGTGATATAGAAATAATCACACTTTTCCTTCCAAAATCCTCACTCCTCTACAATAAAGGTCAAGCAGAACAGCTCTTTCATCTCCTGGTGTTCACAGCTAAGGACACGCACGGTAATCTTCCTCAATACTGAGCAGTGTTCCTAAAAACACATTATTCATACTTAAGCACTGGGGCCTTACAGAGCAGCTGCTCCGTAAATTCACCAGAGGAAGGTGATTAAGTCCTTGTATGGCCACTGTATGATACGCAGACCTCTCGGTGCTCTCTTGCTGTGCTATTCTGAATTTGAGGTGTCAGTGATTAAAAGTTGGTGTGAGATGACTATTTGCAGCTCAGCACTGATGTGACGCAGTAGTTTTAGTCCTACTGTCATCGAAAACCTGCCAAAAGAACTGGGGGCCCTATGGCATGTCATGAACCCTTTACCCTGCTGTAAAATTGTGTTTGTTTTCTTGTGTCTGTTTTGCACCCTCTCTGATGTCTCATCTTTTCATATTTCTCTCCTTTCATGGTCTTCCTGCCTCTTGATCCTGTTTCATTTCTTGTTTTGCTGCCTCAGTCTTGTGCTGGTGATCCTTCTTCCCTTTGTCTGTTTTACCTCCATGCCCTCTTACCACTGAGGGATGCCTTGCAGCTGATACTATTACGAGATTAGTGACTCTCCCAAGGCAGCACGGAGCACGCCACACTTTGCTAATCCAGTCCTTTCCCCGCTCTCTGTAGATGACTTCAGAACAAACAGAGCAGAGAGGGGCTCCAATGATGGCAGTGTAATAACCCACTGCCATATGGGGTGGAAAGTCTTTTTTTAAAGAGGGCTGTTATTTTTCTATTTTACTGTTTTCAGTGCTCCCTCTCCCGTCCTACCCTGCCACAAGGCACACAGACGCAGGTGTGCCCTACGTTCTGGAGAGGGCATGTTTTTACAGTCTAGGTGAACTTTAAAATTATCCCCACGTGCCGTTCCATCATCCTTGTAACACTGCGTGAATGATATATATGTTGTATACCCAGGGGTGGCAGTATTATTTTCGTGGCGTGTTTTCCTTGGTGTCCTGTAACAGCTGTGTCAGGCAGCAACTGTCTTTGCAAGGATGTCCCTTGGAAATGAGAGCTTTAGGTCTCCACTGTAAGTAAAATCCCTGTGGGGGAAACGCAAGCAAACTGATCTGCTGATCTTTTTGGCCAAAGACACGAAAGCTGAAAGGGCTGACGTGGCACAACTTTCTTAGCGAACTCAGGTTAAGCAGAATCTGCACTTCAGCCTACCAATGAAAAAATGTATGTGCAAGGAAGAAGGGACTGAGGGAAGATGAAAGCAAAGTAGTGAGGGGATAGATTGCCATTTTGGAAGAGAATAACAGCTTTTTCTTTGCTTCTGTGCATGGTCTCACTCCTACATCTAAGGAGCTCGTTACATCCTTTAGCAAGACTAATGTCACGGTACAGAGGGATGTACAGCTGAACCTCAGACAAATCCATTGTCTCTTCTCCCCGGCCTGTGCTCCCTGAAATACCACGCTGCTACACAACTGCTGTGCAGCATCTTAATTTTTTAGATTCCCCTCAGAAATAATTGCAGAAAAGTAGTTCCTCCACTTCCAGGTTTGAAGAAAGTACAAGTTCCTAAAGGCAACACTGTTCTATTTGACTTGATGCGGAAAAATGATGTAAGTAAATCCAAATATAGAATCACAAGCAAAACTCACCAATGCTGTATTTTTGCCATACCTTACCATGTATTTATTTGGTTGACTTCAACTGCTTATCAGTAGCATTTATAACTTCGACAGATACGTCTCTAATAGGAAATTGTTTTGTATGAAACAATTTACTTTCCCAATTCACATATCACATTGTAACTATTTTAGCTAATGACAACACATCTGCAGCAATGCATTTGGCCTGAGAGGGAAAAAAGCATATGCAACACATGGTGTTACACAAGGTCTGTGTTTCAATAACATCTGTAAATTGAGAAGTGCCTCAGTTTCTGGGATCCAAATTGAGGCACTTCTCAAGACAGCTTGATGTTTCCGAAAATGCAGAGAGCTCACTCTGGAAAGCAATGGCTTAAGTGGCACAAAACTTCTTAGTTTTGGGGCTTTTGGGGGGCTGGTGTTTGTGTTGGTGTTGTGTTGTATGTAAAATATAACTGTATTTGTGCTCTCTAAAAATACAGGTACTTCGCACATGTCTTTACCTGTGCCTACATCACTCTCTCTCTTGCCATTTGAGATAAGGTTCAAGTATTTACAACTGATGTTCCCATTTAAGAGGTAAGCTCTACAAACAAACGTGGTTTTCCTGTATAATATTCCACAAGGGCTAAAGGTTAAATTACCACAACACACCACAAGACTGAGTGGTTTTCTTGACTGTCTTCAATGCTGGTTTAGCATTCTCTAACAAAATAGGCTTGGGTGTAGGTCTGTTATGGAAGGGAGAAGCAGCTTACCCTACTGCGCAGGAGAATTCCAGGGGCCTCTGATTATGCATCCTATTTATTGAGCCTTGTAATTTCTATGGGGTTTTGGGCACTTTACATTTATGTATCATTTATGCAATAGAGCATCTTATCTATTTCCCAGAAAACATTTTTTATGTTGTCCATCTCATTAAAGAGAAGGTTTATTTTCTCATTAACTCCTAAAGAAGGCAGAACTAATCAGCTGTGGATTTTTATCCCACTGATCAATGTCATCTATAAATTGTGTTGGAAGGCTAAATCCTTGTTTCTGCACTAGAGAACTATAGAAATAATGCAGGTCAAGGACAAAGACATATCCTATGTAAGCAGACAGACTCCTGCCAGCGTAATCTGTAAGTGGAAAGTTAACACTTGGCTCTTTGAAACAAGTTCTGACCTGACGATGGCAATAAGCTTCTCAGAACTGGGTCAGAGAGACTGAAGGGTCGAAAAATTAATTAATGCTCTGCTGAAATGACATGATTTTGGTACTGTTGAGCGTGCAATCATTCTTCCCTGCTCCTGCTCTGAAGTAATATACCCAGAAAAGCTATATGAAATATGTCTCTCTACTTATCCTGAAGAGAACACAGGAATATTTTAAAACTATATAAAATCAGTGCTGGTACAACTTTAAGTATTTTTAGCTTTGTTTCTGCAGATAAAGATTTTTCTTTTTTTTTTTTTTTTTTTTTTTAACCAGAAGAGATTAAGTAGGCAGTATCTCTGCATCTTTTGAAAATCAGACATATGTCTAAACCATTGGCCCTTTGGCTATAGATCTCCCAGCTGTGGTATTGGTACTAATAATTAAATGACTCCATGACCAACTAAAATCTGTTGGATGATGCCCTTCTATATTTAAGTGGAATGGTCTCACAGTGAGCTGTGAAGTGTAAAGACAAAAGGCTCACCCTAATGCAAACACAGGAGCAAGCCCAGTTAGCTCTCCCTTCTTCCTCCTCCTCCCCCTGCCATCACCTAGAGCAGCTGTAAAGGGCATTCTTTTGATTCGTTTTTATCCATCCACCTTGTAGTGTCAGCCTGCTTGCTGTCAAGCCTGCAAGTGTGAAGGAACTTGTATTGCTCCTTGTCTGGACCGGTGGTGCCTCTCGGGATGAGAAAAGCCATTGGACTGGCTGCTCTGGGGCTGGAAGTGTGATAGCTGCAGTGTATTTAAACACGACTCTCCTGCAGGATGAATCACTTTATCAGCCTGTTTAGACATGAGTCATGGAGGCTAGTGAAAGGGTTCCAACGGCTTGTGCTTTAATAAATTGTCTTTTGTAAACTAATTTATGTTCTTGTCTTGTACCTTTTTCACATTTCTCAGGAGAAATCTTAGCTAGCAAACACCCTTCGCCAATACAAGGTTGCAACATATCTCTCGGGTATGCACTTTTTCCTCCAGGGCCTTCAGGGATAGTTGATTTCTAGTAGAGGAAGAAGTAAAGCTGGGGGACTTCAGCAACCCTATCAGAAATCCAAGTTTCTTTTTGCTGTGGAATTGTCCATGAAAGACTAAGTGGCCCATGTTGGAAAGGACACAGAGCAATGCTGATGGGACTGAGAGGAAATTAGGAAAAAACTGTTCAGGGTGCAGGTGGTGATCGCATGGAGCAAGCGTACGATGCTGCCTCTGCACAATGAACAATATGGGGAAAACTGAGCGGAAACGTCCCCTTCTTCTCTGATCTGGGCCCGTGGGAATGTCTTGAGGCAAGGCCCTGTGTGTGGCCCATAACTCTACCCAAGTGGACACAGGGCTAGGTTGGAGCCGGAGGGCACGGGCGGCTATGGGACCAGCCTTTCCGCAGGTCTGCTCAGCAGGGAGGATTTGGCAACGGCGGGTAGCGCCGCCCCGGGCGGCCGGATGAAGCTTGGCAGCGGCTCTGCAGTCCTTCCTCTCCCATGGTAAATGCATCTTCCTGTTTGGAAACTTTCACTTGAGACCAACTGACAGGGGTTTCATGTATTTGTTGACTTTTATGCTGTTTGCGTGAACACATGCTAGCCCACGACGTGCCGTGACTAATGCCCAGGGTATGTGACGTTCGGAACCGGGTGTTTGCACAGGGCTGCTGCCCTTGAAGCGGCACCCGGACGGCTCTGCTGCCTGAAAAACTGCACAGAAAGGAGCCCTTGTTTGGGTACCTGAGGTGCTGGATCCACACCTCAGACCTTACACTATCGTGAGCCGCTTTGGGATGATAAACCAAACTGGTGCCAAACACTGCTGTGTGCACAGGCAGGAGCGCACCTGCCTGGTGTGCACGTGTGTGTGGCTTGTGTTTATGCAGAAATACGTGCTCACAGGAGTGTTTGGGGTGCTTGCAGCCCTTTCTGCCAGCTGATGTGGGAACAATACTCTGTGAACACCTGCGGGAGCAGAAAGTAAATAAAGAGTGCTCACACGTGCTGCTGGCTGACGCGCATCCTCAGGTACTCAGTGCAGTAAATCTTTAGTCTTCTCCATGACTTTTGCAGTGATGTAGCTGGGATGCTCTAATACCGTGTGTCATCTCTTTAATCGGCTAGTTTTAAACATGAAATAACTCGCATTCCAAAAACGGGTTTGCTTGTATTTTTTAATTATTTGTTTGGCAAATACTTTTATTTCCAGAGTGCTGTTAATTAATGAACAACCAATTTAACAACTGCTTCCCCCTTGTTATTTTAAGAAATACTTTTGAATGTGCTACCCACTTGCAGCCATAAGCCATAAATATTTCCTTTAAAGGCTTGAACTGGAGAAGCATGTACTTTCCACACTGAAGCAAATGTTTTAAATGCGCTTGCATTCCTCATTTGCTATCTTACAAGTTGCTCTCTATCACCAGATAAAGCTGGATGTTTCAGCACACTGGAGTCTTACTGCAGCTCAGGGGGCGGAAACTTTCTATCTAATTCAGGAGCTTTTTATTTATTTTTTTCCTCCACAGGGTTCACAGCTAAAATGATAGAGTCATCTGCAGCTCTGGCAATAGCTGTGTTTCCCTGCTAGCCAGGGTCAAAGTCTGGCTCCGTTCAACTCAGATAAGCTCCACATTTTGTGCTCTGCTACCAAAACCGGACACTCCTGAACTGCCCCTACCTCCCATCATGTAAGGCAATAAGAGACTCTAAGCTTAATATCTAAAGGAGAGGGATTTATTTTGTGCATGGGTCAGCTAAAATATGATTTGCTTAGATGGTGGTTACCCCAATTATGGTTTTGCAAGTAGGCATATTGCAGTTGGCTGCACTTTACCTGGAATAAAACCAGTTGGATCCATAGCTGTGACAGTACCTGAGGATTAAAATGATGTCCTGTGGTTTTAGCATCTGTGCTCTGAAAAGAGAGGCAGAAGCATATATCCTAAGTGTATAATCAAGGAACGGGAAAAGATTAACAAGCAATATCTGTCCTCTGTGATCAGCTTTTGAAACAACAATAATAAATCTCACTTGTTGATTGTTTGATGGGGTCTAGTAAATATTTGGACCAAATAGTAAGATGCGTCTATAAACAACTGAAAATGCAAGACTTCAGATAGCCTTATCTTCAAGAAGCGCTAGCAGCTACACACTTCCTCTTGTGCCTCCTTACCTTCGATTGACCCACTTTCCATCTGTGTACCACCTTCCTGCTGTCTGTCTCCTGACAGAAATAATATCTTGCTGACGGGGCAAAATTAGGATTTTGTGAAGCTTTGTCTGACTGATCTGAGCGGGTCTATGCCTATGCTATCTGCTTTGTCAGATGGTGGGCTCCTTAATGCTGTTTTCCTGGTCTAGACACCTGTCTTCTGAGGATTGGTTCTCCCTTAAAAATCCAAATATACTGGGAAAACAAATTCTCATCTTATTTATTGTCTCCATAACCGTTAGCAAGTATTTGAGAGTATCTCCAACACCAGAGCTCTGACAGTGCAATTGCCACTTGGTTGTTTTTGCAGATGGAGGCAAAGGCTTCGTGCTCACTTAGCAAGAGAAACACCTAAAATTGTCAGGGTCATACTTAGGCCAATATAGTTACATCAAAGGTGACTCTGCAAGGAGAAAAAGCTGTATTTTCCCTTGACTTACTGGCCTAGTCCATTCTGCATTTGTAGTGGCTTTAAGTAGTTTTCTCATAGTCCTTAAATGTCCCATTCAAAGAAGACATAGAATGTGAGTCAGTTCAGAAGAACAAAATTTAGTTCATATCTTGCATACACAAGACAACGGGACAATTTCATACATTTCTGCAAATTCTTTATGTAATCCAAATAATGGCAATATAGTTCCACTCTTACGTTTTTGTAGATCAACGTGCTAATAAAGAAAAACCCTTTTCTGTTTTAAAGAATACTGATGGGCAAAAAAGACAGTGGTGTGCAAATACAAACTCGTATTTGCATGTTATTCGGGGTTACCTCATCGTCCCCTCACCAGATGTGAAGCAAAAATGCAGGATTAATGCGGGAATTGGAGCAACATTACCACCAGAACAAAATGGTTGAGAAAAAGATTACTGTGACAAACACAACATTTAATAGCTCTAACTTGGCTGCCAAAATCACTTTCTATCTGTCCTGCACCAGGAATAGGAAGGAAAGAAAATTTGGCTCCAGCAAGAAACAGTATGCTGGGTCTTAATACTCTGTACTTGGAGACTGACCCTGGGTCAGTTTTTGGAGTCTTGGTCTCATCATTTTTCAAAATCACTAGATTTTGCTTAGGCTGTAAAACCACAATTTTCCCATCATTTGGTTATGAAATGGCTCACAAGAATCACAGCTAAAATCCAGTGCGGAATCTTTGAAAGAAGCATATGGACCTTACAGCATGCACAGTCCAAATGTTGGTCGCGGAAGAAATTCCAAACTGGACATGGTTTTGGTTTCATTATGAAACCCTTTGAATACTCTTATAACTCTATTTGGGTATTTTTTGTCCATGTTGAATAATTTCAGGACTATTTTCTTGCTGAAGATAATTATTTTTCTTACTGTGTTAAAAACACTGACAGAGTAACGTACACACTTACAGCTTATTTCATTATTAGTACATTAAATAACAACTAAGTACTTTCCATTAAACATTTGAATCTCCTGTCTAGTCGTGCATGGCCATTGACATAAAACACAACAAATGTGCTGGACACAAACTAAAGAAGTTGAAAATGAACTCCCCCTGAAACAGCGTTTACTAGGTCTGGCCATCGTATATGGGTTTCTGCGTGTGGGTGGGAGGGAGGGTCGGTCGGCTGGTCTGTCTTCCTCTTGGCTGCATATATTTTGAGGAAGCTCAATATAAAAATCTTTCTTGCAACAGTAATTTATGTTCTGATTCAGCAGCAAAAATTAAATTTGATGCCTTCACAAATATGCTTACAGTTAGGTAAACCTGTACACTTTGCAGAAACAAAAACCTGTAAAACAACCTTCAAATTATTATTAAAGAAACTGTCAACCAAAAAATTCACTTTGGTTTGTAACTTGATTTTGAAATCATTTACAAAGTCATGGTTAAAGTCCTACCAGACAGGCTATAGAGCTCTGCACTATTAAATACACTTATTTTAAACTGGGTTAGTCTGTCCTTCGGGGCAATGCCACAATAGTTAAGGTAGTGCCAAAAAATCACACGCTTGCAGAATATTTACTTGGAAATAAGGAGTGTATTCAAAGCCAATGTCAGTGGTTTCAAGATCCTGTCTCCACCAACCCCGTGATTCCAGGCAGTGGGAAGCACACCTGGACAGGTTTCCAGAGGCATAATGTGAGCAGCATTATGCAGAGGGTGGGAAAGGCTTAACCTCATATGGCTACACAGTTCACAAAGTGTTTAATACTTGCTTTTTTTTTTTTTCCCCTTTCTTCTGTTTTTTAAAGGGTTTAACTTTGTCATGTGAACAGGCAATCGGATGCATCACAGGAACAGCTTGTTTCCTTTTAATGGAATGACATGGCACAGCAGTTCCCAAGCTGTAATATGTTGATTAGGGTTGTGTGTAAACTGCAATCAGGTGATAGCTGAACTGGTTTGAAAGTATAAAATCAGAGGAGGAATACATTTAAGATGCATGACTAAGAAAGCTGGTATAACCAGGTGTCTGAGCTTCAAGTGCAGCGTGTGCTGGGAACGACCCAAGAGCTGCTGATAAACTGAAGACTGGAGAAAAGGAGCCGAGTTGGTGCTTCCCTCCTTGGTTGTACAGTGCTGAGCACTGCACGTTATAAATAATAGACCTTTCTACAGAGAGTTAACTTATTCCTTAATCACCATGAGGGCTGCGGTTGTGTGCTTGAATCCCAGTTCAAGCATTTGCAGCTGCTCTGACATGTACTTTCTGTGTGCCCTTGGAAGCCAGCCACCCCCTCCCCAAAGAGCAGTCCTTATTTTTTCACTTACCGTGCTTTCCCTGTGCTTGGGCTCTGAGGGGAAAGTTTCAGTCTAGTTGAAGAAAAATCTCTACATTTGAATTGAAATATTCATCCCATCTTAGTGATCATGCGCTGTAACAAGAGCACTCGAACGCTAGGAAAATCTGCTAGTATTTAGAAAGTTTACCTCTGCGTGTGACAGCATGTGTGTGTGCGCGTGCATGCGTTATTTCAAGATAACAAACCGTGATCTAGAAAACGGAGGGGTCACCTGAAGCTTGTCTTCATGTTAGCAGCGGTTGTTTTATTTTGTTTTTAACCGAGCAATAGGATTTTTTAAGAACATATATATTGGAAAGCAAACACGACTCTACATCAGCCTTCTTTCTGTAAAAAAGTGCGAGCTGTTACCACCTCCTCCATGAAACATGTCTGTGCTAGTGTGCAGCTGGCTGACATTTGTGCTTATCTATGTGTTGTCATTTTTGATTGTTGGATTAAACTTTGGAAAAGGTGGGGGAGAGTGTTTTTGTATGCCATTTATATAGGTCAGAAACTATTTTCTTTATGTACTGAATGTAAGAGAGAGAAATGAATATGAAATTCATTGTGGCAAATACTGTATGAATGTCTAAATTCCTGTATAAGCATTTAGTAACTTAAATACCCTGCAAAATAATAACATGTCATAGAACTAGTCAAATGCTTTATTTCCGAATTAAGTTCCACCATGCATACAGCTCTTTTAGTTTTGTACCACCTAACTTCAGGTGAAAGAGAAGGAAAAAAAAAAAGTCCATACAAATAGAGAGAGAACTGGTTCTAAGTTCTTATATTTTGGGCATGGGCATGCAGGTGACTGCAAATATTTCAATGATTTGGGCATATATTTGTTGCATGCAGTAACATTCACTCGCCTCAAGTGGCACTGTGAGACACCTCCCCAAAGCTCGGACAGGAAATAAGCAACTCAAACAAATTTCCAAAGACAAACACTGACAGTCATGAAGTAAGAGCTGGGATTGTTTTGCATGTGAACGTGTGCGTACGCATTTTATCTCAGACCATCGAGTCAGAGCTCTGACAACACCCAGGGTAAGAGGAAAGCGCAGGTGTATTTTTCTTACTGAGGACGAGGCTGAGGAAAGACTTTGATTAAAGTTGGTTTGGCTGGGAGAACACCTAAAGACACACTTCTGAAGATCTCGTTAACGTGACCCAGTTGAGTTGCAATGCATGTGAGGAGTCTGACATTTAGATGTGCATACAAGCATGCATAACCTCAATATGATACAAAACTGGCAGTCAAATCCACAACGCTTAGGCTAGCTAACACCTACAATTTCCTTTAGGCCTCTGATAGCAACTGGGTTTTGTAAGCAGAGTGAAAATAGTGTCTTCCTAAAGCTTCAGTACATACGGTATTGTTGTCTGCTTCCTACTGCGAGCAACTGCATTATGTGAATGAGGTATAAATTGTTAATTTACTTTGTGCAATGTATGCAGTTATACAGGTTTTCCTGTGTTTCAACACAGAGTTGGTTTCTTTATAGAATACATCTTATCTGGAGCCGAAGCTGTCGCTTGTTGCCCTGATAATGTGCTGTCAGCTATTCGGAGGCAGGAGGTCTTGCTGAAATAAGACGTAATTTTATTCATGGTGTATCCCTGGAGTGTTCCCTCAGCAGAAGCATATGGCAGCTATTCAGACTTGGGAATAGCAGTTTTTTGCTTGGATTAGCCAATGATCATGACACTTCTGGACATCAGTTTCTGAGTAAACACATTTTCCTGTTCCAAGAACGCACTGGTATGGTTGAAGTCAGGGACTTAAGGCTGATACGTTCCTATCGGTGGGACAAGGGGCCGCTTTTGGGTTCTCTGATGACCAAGATTCTGTCTCAGGCTGGAACTGCAGATGGGACAATGGACTGGCTGGTTTGCTCTGGAGACCTGGTCAGTCGTGTTAAGGGAGCTATAACGTACAGCAGTTTTTAAACTTCTTTTCTCTGTGCAGTGTAATGGCAAGAGCTTAGTTTATGCATTATTTCTGGAATCTGGAACTTCCCCTCAAGAGGATGGTTTTTCTCTTGACCTGAATCAGTGGGAAGGATCAGTTCTCCAGCAAAACTGTCTCCATATGACCCTATGGTGTAGGGGCCACACAACACTGTGGTGTGCACATATCTACTCGTGGGCTCTTCTCCCAGGTTTTACAGCTATGAGAAGGTGAACTCAATTCCCTCAGGACACACAAGGTCTAAACACCACTTTCTGATTTTCAACACTTTCTCAGTATCTCCTCACCTCCAGAAGCTCCACCTAGAACAGAAGTCAGAATCACATGGGAGGATAAAGTTATGTGTGACACCGTAGATGAAAATGGATTCCTGGGGAGGAAGGTAACTATTTCTACTTCCCTCCCCTCCTATTTCCACGGTGTCCCCTTCCCCTGGCAGCCTACCTGCGCCCAGGACCAGGCTGCCCAGCGCTGGTAACTGAATAGTACCGAGTAGGCAAGGGCTCTCCTTCCCCCAGCAAACATCTGCTCTTCGCGCTGCCTGAGACGCCGCGCAGGCAACACGCTGGTAAGAAACTCCTTCCTCCTCCATCCGGCTCCAGCTCTTCCCTCCCTCTTCAGATGCCCCCCGTGGCTCAGAAACAATAACTGGTTTAGCAATAAACTTTCACTGTTTGTAATTCAAATGATTTCAAAGGCTGCTTCGTTGCCATAAAACAATTTGAACAAGCTTTCGAGCCTTTCAGGGTGCTCTTACCCTTCTAGCAGCACTCAGCTCGGTGCTCCCGATTGCCTTGCTGCTTGCCGTCACCGAGGGACAAATGGCCAAGGCCGGGCTGCGAGCCGGTAAGGGCTCTCTTGCCTAACAGCGCGTCTTCTTCGCCGCGCCTACAGCAGCTGCGCGCGGCAGAGGGGTGGCGGGCGCTCGGTTCAAGCTCGGGATGGATTTCCATTATTTTGAGCAGTGCTGTCCCAGCTTACTTTGGAGATGAGTGGACGGTTCAACGCTTAAACAAAAGGCAGGCTGCCCGATCTTTAATTTTCCTAGATTTGGAGTGAATTAGTTTCTCATACTCACTGCTACTATCCAACTAGTTATTTAGTGTGTGAACTGTAGTCACAGTAACCATGGGCACATCTGTTAAAGGGTCTCAAATCTGACACCCGAAGTCACCGGCCATTTCTGAATAAGGCCATCAAAAATCCATAATATTTTTCTTAACATAAGGAAGACAACTCAGAATGTACTGCAGGTACTGCCTGATGACTATCCTTTAAACACAGGATACAATTTAAACAGTGATGATAAAAGAATGAAACATTAACATATTGGGCTTTCCCTCCACTTTTGTTCAACTAAATACAGTTAATAATAAAACTAAGATGCTAATAAGGATTAGGTGTGAAGCAATTTAATATTAAAAATGTTTTTCAATAGTAGATGATGCTTATGTATTCTGGCAAAACAATTTATATTTGAATCACAACTTGCACCAACATATATTAAACCTAAGTGTAATTAAAAAAAAGCATTCTCATGCTTTTTAGGTTCTGTCAGTTGGCATCTTGTGCTTTTTTGTGTTCCTAAAGAAAGAGGCCATGTAGACATTTAGTGAGCAAAAAGGATAAAAGAATTATGACCTTTATTTCCAAGCAAGGAAATGTATGTATGTAGGTAAAATGCAGAAGAGTTGGGTTCATGGAAAGAAGTCCTATTTCTATTAAAGCCTCACCACAGTTTCTTACTTTGTTTCCTGACTCTGGCCAGTTCTATTGTTTCCTCTAAAAATGACAGAAAATAGAACGTACAGTGAGTGCACTGTGTGTTGCTCCCTGCATTGCCATGTAACGTGGTCTGCTTCTGAGCTCTGCAACATCTACTCTTTAAGCTGGATCCCAAACTTCTCAGGGGGTTTAAACACCTATTACAGGCTGTAGGCACTTTCTCCCTTCCCTTCCTTCAGTGCACAGTATGCATAGGCATAAATGTACATAAAGTGCTCCCTATGTGGAAAATTGTTGCAATTTTTGTATTTTTTTTTTTTTAAATTGAGCTGGTGTGTAGAACTGCTGTGCCAGAGCATCCTTGCCCTTTTACAGGGCTTCCCAGGAGCACAGTCAATAGCTCACAGTTCCACGCCATATGCTCTCCTCATTTGCCCATAGAAAGAGAGACCCTACAGTGGTCAATGCGCTACAAATGCCTAAATAAATTAGGAAAATATAGAATAGAGCATACATTAAAGCAGCCTCGGGCAGCACTACAATATGTTAATGGAATAACTGCACAGTACAGTGACCATGAAAAACAAGATTAATGAGGTCAGGCAGCTTGGACGTTCTAAGGAGGAGCAGTGAAGTCCAAGAGCCAGCTTTTTCACTAGAGGTGAATTATTTCTCATACAACACTCCTGCAGGAGAAACTCACATAAGCTACAGGACCCACACTTGTTTCCTAAGAAGATCCTACAAAAATTGGACGTTGGGCATTTGCATGTATTACATAGGGAGGAGGTTCCCCCTCCCACCTCACCCTTGTTTTGAGATATTCTGTGACTCAAGAGTTTCTGGGAGAAGATGACGATCAAGCCAGCTCGCCAACGTCTCACTGCCTTCAAGTCCATTCAGAGTTCCTCACTGGGAACTTTGTGAGCAGTTTGATCCAAAGCATTAGTATTAGAGAGCTGCAAGGGAGAGCAGATAAAGCTATCTTCTTTTTCAAACCCCTGTTGTGAGGGAGGATCTGCATGTAGATAGTTGAGCGACAGCTGCTACCTGACTTTTCCTGTTAGGAGGTGAGAATTTCATGCCTTCATGTTTAGTCCAGCCTTCCCAAATGTGTACAGACAATATTGTCCACGCTTCTCTTTTTTTTGTCATTATTTAATCAAACAACTCGTCTGAGAAAAATGCAGCTCCTCAAATATACACTGTCAATTATTTCAGTATCTTTGCTTGATCATGAAATCCACTCATTCACGTATTTTCAGCAGATTTAGGTATTTTCATGGGTTTCAGGGGATAGGATTTTTTAGACATTTTTCTGAGTATTTTTTCATTTTATCTATTTTCTTTTTTTTTCTTCTCTGGGTCAGAATAGGTATTTCTGAGTCCTTTATTTGGTACTACATGAAAATGTGTCAGTGTAAAAGTATTCATCATGACTGCACGTTTATTTTTTAATTCAGTAAGATATTTTTCTGCTTTCCTATTGCCTGTTTTTTGTTATTCACTCTCAGGGCCCAGGATCAGGCTGATGATCCTTCCCTTTGACTACATTAATGATTTTAAAGCTAAATTCCATTTTCTTTAAAGTCACACATTTGGCAGCCAATACTTTTACCATACAAAAAACCCACATGTTGTTGGGTGTTTACCTCTCACACGTCCTCAAAATGTATCTGAAATCTCTAGACTATAATCTCAAATTCCATCTAAATCAATCCATTATTTGTGCTTTTGTTTTCCCCCTAGGCTCCAAATGCAGGCAATGCAAGTAAAATGTATGCCATTGATCTCTTCAGATCACAGAAGGCCATTTAGAAAATATAAATACTTCTTTGCACCGCAAGTGCCTAAATCCAGTGGCCTATTTTAAATCAAAGACTGAAGAAAGTGAGTCAGGAATTCAGCCATAATTTTGTCATCTACTAGGCAAACTAACCTGCTTCAGAAGGGGAATCTCATAACAAAACAGCTACTTGAATTGTTTATATGCCATTAATTTTTTTGGCAGTTACA
This sequence comes from Phoenicopterus ruber ruber, assembly GCA_009819775.1. Taxonomy (NCBI): domain Eukaryota; kingdom Metazoa; phylum Chordata; class Aves; order Phoenicopteriformes; family Phoenicopteridae; genus Phoenicopterus; species Phoenicopterus ruber. The sequence continues at coordinate 50,940,569 of CM020215.1, read as the reverse complement.
TTATCGGTAGCAATAGTATCTGACTCTTGCTAGCTCTTTGCTTTAGCTTAGGGCCTTAATTGAATTAAAGGGTATGAACATGAAAGAAGTTTCAAGGCTCCCCTGTGTGTAACTTCTTCATGCTAAAATGGCGAACAATTAAAGGAATAAGGTCCTTTTTTTTTTTTTTTCTTTTTGCAATTCCCAGTTGTATTTATTTGAAAAAGATAAGGCAACTTTGTTATCCTCTGGATGATAAAATCGGGGCTGATTTTGCCATACAAGCAAAGCAGGTCACTGCCTAGGGAAAAATACAGGAAGAATTGAATCTTCTATAATTATATTGGGGATTTCTGAGGGAGAGCAAAGGGACTCCTGTTTGCCGAGGCAGCAATGCCTTAAATTCAGCTCTGGACAGACAAGCAATTAGAACGGCTTGTTCAGGATCACAGGATCAGTTTCTGTCCCCTGAAATATGTGAGGCATAACTGAGGCCCCTTTATAAGAAGAGGTGGCATTATAACAAAACAGGGTATCTTATGCATCATCGCTATACTGGTGATGAAATGCTTGAATTTGAGGTTTTGCTTTTGCTTAAAGCTTTTGTTGATGCTTTATACACAAATTTTAGTGGGTTTTTTGTTCTGTTTTTTGGGTGTTTTGGGGTTTGTTTTTTTTTTTTTTTTTTTTTTTTTTTGTTAAAAATACAAGGTGGCATGCTTAGAGGCATCTGAAACATTAAAGAGATGACCTCCTAATCATGTAGCCTGCTCCACCCTAGTGCAATTTATGGAGTTTAAGGAAGCCATCCTTGGAGAAGGGATTGCATTTGTTGTGATCCACTGTTACAGACAGTGACCCAGTATATTTAAAGCATGCTCTAAAAAACAGTTTGGAAAAACAGGTCACAGAGTTCATGTTTGCGCTGTCATCAGGCCAACTGTTGTGCCTCAGATGGGAGATACAGAGCTGTGACTTTAATCTATGCAGGGTAGCCCTAATCACTGATATATTTAGACAGTCCCATTATCAGCTGCAAGGTGGACCTGATTGCTGCTAAGAGCCCAGATCCTCCGCTGTACCAGCGCTCTGCTTGGTGTAGCTGTCACAAGCAGGCAGCAAAAATATTCTGAGGTGACCCGCATCCATCTGTCCCATCGGTCCTGGGGCTCTCCATGGCGGGCCCCACACTTGGAGGTCGCTCCCACCACCGCAGCGACGCCTTTCTCAGTGCTCACAATGCGTAAGTAGCCTGACGCACGCCATCCTCGTGAAAGACCACGCACCTAATGTGCTCCATCCACTCATGCACGTACAGCCCATGGGACCAGGATAGAGGCGGTCACACATAGCCCGCAGGACCAGACGCCAGAAGCTGTATATTGTGGTTTTTGGGTCCTCAGCACCAAAAGTTTCACTCTGTAAATTTGCTTTTCTTGGGCCACACAGCACACGTGGGCACAGCTACTGCGTGGCCTCGTGGACAGGGCCACGTGTTGGAATTCAGGGTGAGGAAACACGTAACGGGCTAAAGGAGTGTGAGTTAATCGGGGGTTAAACGGGAATCATACAGGAACAAAAAGACTCTCCTGTCCTGGCTTTTCCTTCCGTGCACGCCTGTGGGTGCAGCTGGTGTGAGCCAAGCCCTCTGCAGCTCCCCCAGAGGCAGCGGGGCGGGGGGCGCTGGTCATTAGCCCAGTGTCCCCTCATCTCTGGGGGGAGGCAGTCAGAGCCGGGGCCGAGCAGAGGGGGTATGGGAGAGCCTGCACAAATTTGAGAGGAGGAAAGGCCTGACTTTTTCTTTTCCTAAAAGGCTTTGCTAAGTGGAGGTAAAACAATTATCCATCTTTTATGAGCTCTGGGATGCACAAATGACATACATACCTAAATAAATTTGAAATGCTTCACTACTTGCAGTTATACATTGTCTTTGCTTTCTGTCCTGGCAAGTCGAAGACTGTTTACAATTTTATTTTTTTTCCACGGGACATCCTTGATTCTCTTCAAAGTACTACCTGTGCATATGAAACTGAAAGTAGAAATGGATTTATTCCTCTTATGGAGTAAGACTTTATTTGTGTTAATAGAATGGTCCCAATTTAATAGTAAAACTTTGAAGTTTGTTAACTGAAAACATTTTCAAACTTCTTTAGAATTTAATTCTCTGTTTGCACCTAAATTGCGAACGACTTGTTGAGGAAAATGTCCGTTGAAATATGTTTTATCAGTGCTGTAATCCATGTGGTAATCTACTGGTTTTTAAAGTTTAACATTGCTTGGGTTTTATAATGAAATACGCCATACAAAACTTTAGCTAGTCTGGCATCAGTCTTAAAAAAGGGGTTTAATTCTTTTAGTATTGGTCAAGGGATTCAAATAATTCAAGTTAGCAAAGGGATGACATTCATTGCTGTTTGTGTTGCCTGACTTGCAAGGGAGAAACAGTTGATTCAACCATCCTAGAAATAAAAATAATTACTGTTACAATAATGTATATGCTTAACTCTCTTTGAAGTGACCCTTCAGTATTTCAATAATTTTGATACCTTTTAAACCCATTTGTCATGTGCATGGGGTAACCAAAGTTCTCCAGTCCTAAGACTTCTTAGAGCTACACATTAAAGGGCCGCTGAGAAGACACAGTTCCTAACAAGCATCCTCTGGACTCTGCCTCTCCACAATGCCTGATCTCATACTCTGCTATTGGCAAGAAGGAACCCATCTATTTCCCAACATTTTAATGCTTTGTCGGTTAAAATTGAGAAAAACAACTAGTGTGAATGATGTCAGTCAACAGGACAAAAGCCAGGTGAAGGAAAAGAAAATTGCCTTGGTAAATTTTAAAGGAAAGGTTCCTAAATCATTCAGCACAGTGAAAAATGTTGTAAAATCTTACCCTCTTTCCGCAGAAGTGCACGGCAAAGCTCTTCTGACATCAGAAGAAAGCCTGTTGAATTTGGGAAGCGTACGCACCAGCAAACAGCTGACATTAGTGCACGATAATGTGTTGACCTTACGCTTTCAGAAGAGGAAGGTATGGATAAACAGGCTGGTCACCTTCTTTTCAAGGCGTTAGTGCGATTGATATATAATCAATGAAGAAGTTAGTAATGATAACTATAAAAATACTTGGAAAGGACTCATGGCAGTTATAAAACAAAAATATTCCACTTCCTTTGTTTCATTTGCTTCAGAAATGAGTACATGTAAAATTCTCCTCCACCCTCCATTAAACATCTGCTTGGTCTCCCATCTTTGGAGTTAATGAGCAACACTATTGCATTTTTACGTGACCATCCATACCTTTATTTACTACAGGTAATCTTTTATGTCTCTGTCTTCACAGAGGAGGGTGTTTACCTTTATCAGGAATAGTAAAACTGCTACTGTCTTTGTTCTAAAACCTCCACTGATGACATAAGCATTTCTGTGGTCAATGTAATTACTTTATAGCTGGAGTGGAGAAGGTACAGCAAGTTTCTGGCATTTACAAACACAGGGTCAAAGTGATTTGAGATGATTAGATTAAAAATGAAAGGAGATCCACAGTTATCAAATGCCCTGAGAGCTTGCAAAAGGTGAAATCTCCCTCTGCACCCTCAGAAAGTGGGATTCTTCACATCATCAAAGCTCTCCGAGGTATTGAGCCCTCATAGCTGTTGTGTTAGTCTGAGGGTTGTAACTACTCTTCTCTTCAAATCTCGAGCAACTGAAGTTCATCCTTGTTATACTTTTGGCCATTGGCTGAAATATTGAGGTTAAATCAACAAAGCAGAAAAGTAAGGTTTGGTTCATCATTCTAAGACTGTCTGTTTTGTGTAGCCTAGCAACTTAAAACACGGACATGAAAAATCCACGTTTCAATCACTATGTCTTACTGTAGATTCCACTACCTTAAGAAAGAAAAAGATGACCAGTCTTCAGGAAATATCAGCTATTACTAAGCCATCTTTATATAAACTAGTGAATTTGCCTTTGATATGAAGTAGGAAATTGCATAACTAACAGCCAGATCATTTCCTCTAGGACCATAGCAACTGAAGGAGTTCTCTTATGATCACTCTTGGACATCCCTAGTCATTTCTTTATATGGTGATATCTATACAGAAAATCCAGGGGGTATGCACCCACACTTGGAGGTAGCTTTGAACAGATCTGGAATTTTCTGGGAGGAAAAAATTGTCCAAGTTTTGTTGTTGCTGTTTTTTGCTTTTTAAAATTTTATTTTATGTGAAACAGAAGTGTTTGGGTGCTGGCAGCACCAGCTCTGGCATGGCTCTACTGAAACCATGCTGACTGGCAGATGACACTGAAGCTCCAAGCCGGTGGGAGGAGATGACTCTGCAGGAAATACCCTGCAGCTCCAGGGTAACAAAACCGAGTGGAAACAATGAAGGCATGTCTACGCGGAGGAAAGGAATGCGCTGCAGACATTCCCTGCCTTGGCCTTGCACATGTTGGTTTCTTGGTATGAAGTGGCACAGTTTTGGGGCCGGAGCTGGCTGCAATGATGTGGCATCAGAGTAGGGCTGAGACAGCTGGTGGGGCACCACCAAGTTCTTGTTCCATAGTGTAGATATGCATGGCTGTAGCTCTTCCTTCTCCCCTGTTATCTCATATGAATTTCTACGTGCTCCTTCTTCACTGACTGCTAGCTGAGTTGTGGGGCACAAAAACCCAAGGTGAAGAAAATGTTGCTGCAAAGACATTTTATGCAGACCTTTAAGGGATGCTTTATGTGACTGCTATATCTCTTATGTAATTTTTTATACACAGGCTTTCACGAAGCAGTGAATTTTAAAAAAAAACCCCATGTTTGAAAAAAAACAGAGAGTCCTCTTAAATAATTTAAAAGTGAGTTAAGATGCGAAAAAGAAAAGGAAAGAAAAAGTCCTGAAACAGTAGGTTCATCCTCTGCAAGCTTGGGATCTTGTATTAACGCATTGCATAGTTGTGAAGAAAACGGCTTTCTATCTCTGCCTGATATGTTAGATCCTGCTGGAACACTCTGTTCCCTGCTCCCAGGAACACTTAATGCCGCGCGAAGCACGTGTACCCAGCGCTACATGGAAGAATCGAGCGGCTCCTCCCACACAGCCAGGCACATCTCCTTTCTGTTGTAAGAGGGGCATCAAGCAGCTTTTTGTTCCTCTGCCTCTGGAAATGCATCAGAGACAAACACGGGGGGAAGAATGGTCACTGTTTGAAGGTGGTGGTGGAAGCAGAAGACGAAAAGACTTAGATCACAAGGCTGTGCCTTCTTAGATTCATAGACCCTGGGCATCTCTTTTTTTTTTTTTTTTAAATTAAAAAGCTACGCTTTTCTTCTTTTTAATCGCAGGCCTGTTTGAGACATCTGGTTAATCTAAATCGGAACTAATGGCCTAATTTTATAGAGGTGTATGTTTCTGCTGTCAAGATTTTTGTTTCTGTTTTAGTTAGTCTTTTCTGATGTTCTTTAAAAACAATGGAGGAAAAAAATCTTTTTTTGGTGAGATAAAAGTAGACTCCTGTCTCTGCTTGTATTTAGGCCCCTCTCCCCCCTCTTCCAGTGTTATCAAGCATGTTCATATAAAATACTTGTATTAGCAGTCAGATAGCTCTTGTGTTCTGTAAAAATAGTACCATCAAAAAACAGGAACTTTTTTTTTTCCTTTCTTCTTTTTTTCTTTTTCTTTTGTAGGAATTGGCAATTTATAGGCAGTATAGGACAAAGCACATTCCTCAGTTTACGGCACATCTCTCAGAAAGGAGAAAAAGCATGCGGTGGGAGCTCTGAGATGCGAAGTCTTGGGTTATGTGCCCTAAAATCATGATCCTGTTCATTTGCGATTATATGGATAATCTCATCAAAGTCAGGGAGATTACTCACATGAGTGAATTTAGGAAAGTAAGTTACTGAGTGTTCGGGTTTGTTCATCGCTTCTGGGGAAAGAGTTTGAGCTGCATGGGGACTGGCCAAACAGATTAATTTGGGGCATGCAACATGCAATACAATCCGGTTAAAGGGAGGAATGACTACATTTTCACACACGCACGTTTGAAATGTTCACATGTAAATGTAGTGGAACGCCAATATATGTACAGTTACACAACCAAGTAAGAGCTGTGTATCTGTGATTTTTAAATTTTTTTTTCCACCTGATTATACCTAGAAAATCTATCAGTACTCAAAGGGAGGTAATATACAGACTCACAATGTGATGTTCCCTCAGCCTGCCAAATCTGTCCTAGAGAACTAATTATATCAATTTTGTCCTGAGAATTCACAGGCTAAATTTCTGTCTGAGACTGATTAAAATGCCTGAGTTAATACCATGGCAAGGAAGAGAAAAGCTGTAACAGGAGCAGTGCCATGACTACAAATGATAATGGGAAAGAGAATAAGTTGTGGTAAGTGTTGGCTAGGAAAAATGAAAAAAAAAAATGGTAAGTGTCTGTTTTTACAGCAGTGTATTCATTATATTGATATGCAGGATTTAGATATGACAGACCACAATGAAAGAATAAAAAAGAAGCTAATCTGAAATCATTTGTCCTCCAAAGCCAGATCCTGCACTGAATAAAACACATGCAGGAGCACCTGATTTACAACCCAAAAAAATCATGACCAGCTTTGGCAGAAGGATGTTATGGGTTTGTGAGGCAGGTGTGTATGTCTAGCTCCGTATTACAGTCACCGTTTTACTGCTTCCTCTGTCTTAATAAGCGAATAGTGGGCAATCTCCTTTGTCGTCTGTGCAGGCCTAGCCTAAAATCTCCAGTGCTGCCATTATAATGTCTCCATGTTTTGCTGTTTTGAGGTATTTTTGAGACAGGCAGATTTGCTGAAGGTTTGTAGCTAGTACTTAATAACTGGTCCCAAGGAGCCATCCATTTGAAAGTCTATCTAGTTTCCAAATCACAAACCTAAATAAAACTGTTGAAGAAATTTTTATGACATAATTGGCAAGTAAATGAAAGGAGTTTTTCTCAGATATTTTAAAGTTTTTTTTGAAAATCTGACTAGATTTTTTTAACTACATCATAAATCAAAGTACATAAACTGCAAATACTAAGGAAAAATGAATACTTGCCAGACTAACATATTGGTTTCTTAAAGTCTTTAATTACTTTAATGAAATTTGCACCTAAAATCTGCAGACAGACACAGTCTTAATTCTAACAGACAGAAAATACTGTTATAAAAGTATTAGAATTCCCGGGTTTTGGCTAATATAGTTAGGCTGGTGGACTCTCCACTGCATGGAGCTCTGCTCTGGAAATATCTTTGTAAAAACTATGGTCAGATGTGTTCAGCTGGATCGGATGTTTAGACGCCTATTCTGTGGACAAACATTATGCAGAAGGCCACATTATAACCCGTAATGATTTTTGCTGTCCTTAACACAGTAGTTGATAAGCTTGTTCTAGCTGTAATCTTATTTCCCAGCTGCTGATTTCATGCCTCCCCAACTGCTAGCATGAACACCAGAAGAAACCAAGTCTCGGTTGAGCTCAGGACACTACCTGTCGTTGCTGTGACCCCTGCTGAGGGTGGTGACCCTGCTTTGGGAACCATTGCCTTCAAACCTAGAAACCAACCCTTCAAGAACACCACTTAATACGGGATTAAGCATGGGACTAAATGTTAGGTCTCCCCCTGCTTCTTTAAGCTGCTCCAGCATCATGAAGAATCCCCGAAATGCCCAAGTGGGTGTCGGGATATTCTTCTTCTAGCAGGTCACCTCTGCCTGACCACGGGGGATCAACAGCCCCGTGCTGACCAACACGGGCTGTTCCGGCAGTCACCAGTCAGTGCACGAGCCCATATACAGCCACTATGGACAAGGGAGTTCTGGAATGATTTCAGGCCTTCCTAAAGCTATACTGCAGGCCAGAAAAGAAAACTCTGGGAAGCAGAGAACAATAAACCTCTTTATCACCCCTCTCATCCCAGCTGCACTATGAAAAACTACAGGAGAGGTAAAAATTTTGAATCTGAGATGACATCATTTGATTGCAGAGCATGACAACAAATGGTTAAATCATTCTTTTCACTTGAAAGCTCCTTTCACTTTAATATTATTGTTAATAACTTTCCCATGAGGGATTGCAATGTCTGATTGTTTATCTCATCTATATTAGTCTCTCCTGTTTTATTCATAAGTGCACACAAATGAAAAAATGGATGTGTAATAATGGTTATGTGTAACTCTGTGTTGTGAGGAGCTCTCTATTGACGAGCTTGCAAATAATCTGCTTCTGTTGTTTTCTTAAATTTTTGTTGTTACTGGATCCAAACTATGATCGCTTTGTTAAAAACAAGCGCCTCGTGTGCTGCCACACCTGCTACTATCCCACTTGAAAAAAAATTCATCTTTACAACAAAACCGGAATACTATTTTCTGAATTTGCTTTTTATCTGCTACATGTGCATGCTGTCACATGTTGTTTGCTGAAATCAAAGCGACAGCAGAGGAAAAGCCTTCTGTTGAATCTATCCTGGCCAGATTCCGGTTTCTGCCACCTGAGGCTCACGCCACAAGGAATCTCTTCTCTGTGAGAGGTCCCTTTGAAATCAAACTTATCCCCCACGGAGCAAGCCTTTTTCTGTATGGAGTAAGTGCAGCAGAGTTTGTCATTTTAGGATGTCCTGAGTTGGTTTTCCTGAAATTACTTTTGCAGAACATGCAGTAGTTATAACCAGTGCTGGTTATAACAGCTTCCCCTTGCCCCTCCGAGACGGTTGGACTTGATGATCTTAAAGGTCTTTTCCAACTTAATCGATTCTATCATTCTATGATTCCGAGTCTTTCCATCCCCTCTCAAGCTTCCTGCAGTGGCAGAGATGTTTGTTAAGACTATTGCTGACCTGCAGAATGGGACTCTGGCTTATGGGACTTGTCCCACTTGCTTAAACAAGACTCTACTTGTGTGAGAAATGGTTTGAGGAATTCGTTGCCTGATAGACCAGGCTACAAATGCAGAGTGCGTGTGCGTGCACGCGCGTGTGTGTGTGTGTGTGAGTGCACACACGCCTGAGCATGTCAAAAGGAGAAGGGGCTTCCCAATGTGGTCACAAATCAGTCTTTTGCCCTTTCTCTGACTCATACCAGTCTATCTTACGCTTTCAAAAGCAAGACTTCTCCATTTTGGAAGAATATGCAACTGACTTCTTCACCCCCACACTTTTTCAGGATAAAACACTCATTGCTACAACACTGCGGTTACTTTCAGTGTCGTAACGCTGGGTTGAGAGAAAGGCTGGCAATCAGAGCTGAGGAGCCCTTATCCCTGCCTCACGGCCAAGTGCTGCTTTACAAGTGGGCTGGATCCACCAGACATTTCTGAGCCCAGGTCTGAGCCCGAGCTTGAGTCCAAACATTTCTTGTGGCAACACGGTATGAATGACAGCCTGCTCTCAAGGCTGCAGGGAAAAAAACTTAGGTCCAACATACCCCTTGACAGGCACCCAAGGGCACTCACCCTGCAGCGAGGGGGGTAACCGCTTCTGTCTCCATCTTAATCCCAGTTGCGCGGCCAAAGTCTTTCCAAGAAGGAATCCAGCATCACTGCCGCAGCTTGAGGGGTGCCTACTTGAAAACTTCACAGAACAAGGTGGGAACTCACAGCCAGGCCATGGGGTCCTGCGAGGAGCAGCGAGGGCGTGCAGGGTCAGCTACAGGCTCTCTGCCTTACATCTGCCTCCTGGAATAGCAACTTAATGTCACTGCCGCTGTAACTACATATTCAGAGCAAAGACTAAAGAGAGCTAAAACGTTAATAAATGTTTTATGCATCCCATGGTAAGCTTTCCTCTGCAGAAACAAAAAATAAAGAAGCAACCTCTTGCCATACGCTTTCAAATGCTTGCTAAATGACAAAAATAATGTGGCAGTTTAATAACACCAACCTACACTAAAAATAAACTCTATACATAGAATGGACTTGATATTTTATGTATTGCAAACAGTACTCTTCAGCTAACAGGTGAGAGAAAGCTTATACCAATCTAAGGCACATATACAACTTTTTGGAAACCAATATCAATTATTTCTCAACTGTTACTTCTTTATTAGATCAATGCCAAACAAAACAAAACGATAGCTAGAATTGACAGTGGAATAGGAAGAGAACAGACCTAACGCTCTTCTACACTGAAAGGTTTTAACAAGATGCCGCATAAAAAGCCTGTAACACCTTCACACTTTCTTGCATTTCATTGCTCTGTCAGGAATAATTTTTCAAACAGGAAAAAAAAAAGAATCCATGCTGTACATGTAGTGTATTTATGTTCATAAACAAATATATATTAATTCAGACTTTAGGACCAGAACAAATTTTTTAAAAATCAAATAATTCTAATTCTTCTCCTTTGAACTCTTGAATCTTCCCACTTACCATAAGGAACACTGAGAAGCTTCCTTCAGAAAAAGCTGGGAAAAGAGCATGTTGCAATAGTTGCAGGGTGTGTATGTGTGTGTGTGGCACAGATAAAAGTAGTTGTATTTCTATTACTTATTTCCATTATGACAGAACTCACAAAGTGCTAGGCTCTCTCCAAACCAATGGCGAGAAACAGTTCCTGCCAAAACAACATGAAAGAAATGTTGTAAAGGTTGCATTGTATTGCTTAAAAGTTAGGAAATATCAGAAGCTGGGTTGCCAGTACAACCTTAATTCAACCCTTCTGTGCATATTCATTATGATCCAGTCTTTAATTACATGATCACATACTCTTTTCCTTTATTTTCTCTCCCTAGGGTCTCTGCTTCATTTAAAGCATCAGATGGGCTGAATCAGGCAGTTGTTAAATGTTTACGTTTATCTTCTTCAGCACCCTGCCGTCAAGGTGTCAGTGAGTACCTTGCACTACAGACCAGGCAAACTCCTCCTCTGTGCCTGGAGCTGCAGAGGCAGGAGTAGACAGCTGGAACCCGGCCAGAGAAAGTAAGAACCGCTTCATATATCCCAAAACGTACAGGTGCCGAAGAAGTTCCGAGCAAACTAGTAGCTCAGTGAAAGACGCTGGCATACTGGCAGGAAGCTAAGGTACAAACCAGCAACGGGCTTAGGTATGGCTGGCTCGTCTGATGTTCCCCACTGAAGTTCTATCAAGGAAAGTTGACTTTCCCTGATCCCGTAAGCTGTATGCCAAAGTCTTCATCATCGCTAAGAGCCTGCATACTTTAAAGATGAGAATCTTTGGGAGCATTTCACAGGCATGAAATGGCAGCAGCTCCTTTGCTATCCTACCGGAGCACAGAGATGGAGGCGGACTTGCCTAGACTGGGAAAACAAGACGGTTCTCTGCATCAGCAGCTCCTGTTACCTTGTTCCCTCCCACAGCGAGGGATGAGGTCCTGCTGGCAGACATCTCGCAGAGCCTTAGCCTTAAAGTTACACTTGACCTGCTTACTGGCTGCACAGTAAGAACACCGAGGTAGTTCATTCCTTGCTAGTAGACTGGATCTGTATGCACAGCCATTTACCCTTCCCATAGACAAGACCCTCTTTATACATGCTGTAACTGTTTGGAAGCAATAGGAACTATGACAACTTCTTGATTCGTAAAACAGTCTGAATTTATCGACTTTGCAGGAGATTTGAGGGAAACCCTTTGATGGACTAGCAAGCTTTTTTTAAAAAAAAAAAAAAAATTAACAAATCTTTTAAATTTCTTCCCCTCTCGTAGAGCGTGGGATGAGGTACATGCTGCCACACTATGTTCTTAAAGTACATTCCAAGGGGGATGTTTCAAACCTGAACTGAACAGCCTTGCTGTCCGTAACAGTTACTGCTGTAGCAAGCTGAGGAGAGCTTTTTAAACCTCATGCTTTGGGGTGCTACTGTGTAAGACCACTTATCTACTGGAGAGTTCCTAAAACTCCTTCTGAGCATTTGATTCTGGCTGGAACTAAGGAGGAGAGATGAGAAACTGGCCCAGATAAAGCTCAGGTCCAAGCAAAGGTGGCAAGCATTATACTCTTTTCTTTACTGAAGTATTTCCAGCAGTTATTTTGTTGTAATTGTGATGCTCTAATGTCAATTTTGCACAAGAGAAGTCGTATTTTCTAGCAGGATGATGGACCTCGTTGAGAAGGGGAAGAGAAGCATCTGCTGCTTTGAGGTTTGAAAGAGAACAGCAAATTCCAACCTATGAACAGAAACGGCAGCTGTGGATATACCTCACATATATACATTGTGGAAGCACTTGAGAAGAAAGGATGGCTGGTACCTATGGAGCAGCAAGAAGGGCCAGGTTGGCAGCTCCTCCCTTCTCACAGGACAGAGGGACAGCTCATGATGACCAATGTAACATTCAGAGGTTAGTGGGGGGAAAATAGATGAGACTGTGCTCTAAAAACCACACCAAGATTTTTAGTATGCAGTGAGTTTAAGCTCCCAGGACTATCTTTTGAAGGTGTTTTGCAGATCTCCCTTGTGTATAGAAAGTCAGAGAGAGAGTCCCTTGAAGCTGAGTCTAAGAACCCGAGTGCAGAGAAAAGACCAAAAGCACTATTCAGGTACACCTCTAACACCAGACAAGCCAAACCAGTGTATTTTCATCTTTTATTTAAATTATTTCACACATGCATTTTTATATATTTCATTACTGAATTATTTTACTGAAAAAGAAATCTTAAGATTTTATTATGTGTTATTATTGTGCCTTTAAGAGCCTAATTTCTGATCTTTGACGGGAAGCACTGCATATGTAAATATCGGGCTGTATTTCATTCGCAGCTTTGCACAGGGGCAGGGCATATACCCTAGGGGAAGTTTTCTATCAAAGAAGCTACCCTTTGTGTTTTAACCAAAAAAAAACCAACCCAAAAAACTTCTGCTGCTTCTTTCATCTCCCCTTTAGTTTTGCAAACAGGGAGACACATGGCATTGCAAGGGTTGAGGCTTTACACTCTTCTTGGCTATTGCTAGCTGAGTAATACGTCAGCTCTCTTGTCCACCCTGGGTTTCTCCCCTTTCAAAGTAGGCGATAGAAAAGCTGGGATAATTGCATGCTCCCAAGGGAGAGTATGCCCTTAAGCGGTGTGCACGAGGGGCCTGGAAGACTGAGAGTTGTATTTCCAGGGTGTCCTCAAAGAACCAGGGCTGAGGTTTGGCTGGTGGCCTGTGACAAGACCCTTCCCCTGCTGACCAGCGTTTCCTTCACTTGTGCCCATGGGCTTGGCGGCCCACCAGCTGCCCAGAGACCGGGCTTTCACTCTGCACGGAGTCCCCCTGCCTGGAGACACCGTTGCAAACGTGGCCTTAAGGCCATGGTAAGCAAATGTGAAGACAAAGCCACACTTGGGACCCCTGGAGTGCCGGGGTACAGGAGCGGTCCCCCCTGGGGCACCCCTGGGGCTCCGAAAGAAGGCAAAAGGGGACAATCCATGTCACCTCCTGTGGTTAGGGGGATAAATAAATATACTGCTCTTTGAGCACCCCTGCTGCAGCTGGCTTTACCTGGCGAGGCATGTACGGGCACGCCCCCGCGCACAGACGAACCAGCCGCCGGCTGCTGAGCCGACGCGGGGCCAGGCGCACCGAAAGAGCAGAGAAAGCAGCTCATCCGCCTGCGCGATCCCGCTCCCCCCGGCCCCGGCGGCCGCCCTGCCTGCCTGCCCGCCCGCCCGCCCCCGCCGCTGACGTGGCTCTGCTCTCCCCAGATACAGCGCACGGCCGCCGCTCGGCTCCCAAACCGCAGCGCGCCGCCGTGCCCACACGGCCGCCAAACATGGCAGCCTCGCCCGGTTACGCACCCCGCGCAGGCAAGCAGGCAGCCCAGCCTCCGCGCTGCGTACTCCCACCCTACCCACGCCGGTGCGTGGACCGCAGGCGCCGCTCTCCCTCAGGCGGGACCTGCGCGGAGAGACACCGCACAAGCGCCCTCCCCGTTCCCTTCGGCGCAGCGCAGCCCCTCGGGCGGGAACCCCCGCCCCGGCAGCGCAGGCGCGCTCCCCCTCCGCGCACGCGAAGGAACAAGCACGGCGCACAACCCCTTACGCCAAACCCCGCGCGTCCCCGCGCACCGCTGCGCGCCCCGGCTCTATTTGTTTACAATCGATTACGTCACCCCCCCGTTCGGCGGCCCCGCCCCGCCGCCTGCCGTCACAATGGTGCGATCGCTCGATTGGCGGCGGCGCGCCTCCGGCGCCCCGACGCCACTTCCGCCCGTCGGCGGCTATAAGAGGCGGCGGTCGGGCAGCAGCTCCCTTCGCCCCTCGCAGCAGGAGATGCGGGGTGCGCTGCCGCGGCCGCCGCTGCTGCTGCCGCCGCCCCCCTGCCGCAGGAAGAGGAGGCGGAGGCTGCCGCCCCCGGGATGTGATCTGGGCTCCGCCGCCCGCTCCTCTCCCAGTTAGAGCCGCGCCGCCCCCGCGCCCGTCCCGCTCCGCACCGCTCGCCCCGCGCCCCGTCCCGTCCCAGCGCCGGCCGCCCCGGAGAGCTGGCTGCCGCCCGCCGCCGCCTCCATGCATCCCGCCCTGTACACCCGGGCCAGCATGATACGCGAGATCGCCGCGGCCGTGAGCTTCATCTCCAAGTTCCTGCGGACCAAGGGGCTGATGAACGAGCGGCAGCTGCAGACCTTCAGCCAGAGCCTGCAGGAGCTGCTGGCAGGTGAGGGCGGCGCGGGCGCGGCGGGAGCCGCTCCCCCCCTCCGGCCCGGGGAGCCGCGCTGCTCCTCCGCCGCGGGGCCGCCTGCCCGGGCCGGCGGGGGTGCGAGCGGCACCTCCGGCCGCGGCAGCGCCGCGCCCCGCGGGCGGCCGGAGAGGGGCGAAGGGGAAGAGCGGCCCCTCCGAGGGGCTGGAGCCGCCGCGGGGGCAGGTGCGGGGGGCGAGCGGGGCTCCGCGGCCGTGGCTCGCCCCCTCCGGGGACCCCCCGTGCCGAGCCGGCCCCCGGCGGGTGGGGGCGGCAGGAGCGGGCTGTAAACAAAAGGGGCTCGGGCGTCGCGCGCGCAGCCCCCCCTTGGCTCCGTAGACAAAGCTGTCGGAGCAGCCCGGACTTGGGCTCCGCTCCAAGGGCTCAAACCGCCCGGTTTCCAGAAGGAAAAACGCTCCTAAGTGGCTTTTTTGTCAAATAAATTCAGCGGTGGACGATGAGTCTCGGTTCCCCTTTCTTCTGGAAACATCTCGTAGCCGCCCGACAGCCCCGGTTGGGATCAAAGACCGGCGGTTTCTTCCCTGCCCCGTGGGTTTTGTAATCCCGAGCCTGTGTCCCAGGGTGCTTGATAGTGGCTACGAGTAGCCTCAGACCGATAGGGTTTTGGGTGGGATAAAACTCCTGAGGTAAGTGAAGTCATTGGTGTCTCGCCCTGGAAAACAGGCTGGGAAGAGCAGTGGTGAAATACGGCTTGAGTCAGTTGGTAAATGCTGCCCAGCTCCTTCCCTAGTTATTTTTGGGTGTTCTTAGAATGTGAGGAACTAAGCATGGGTGTGATCTCAAGAGGATGCTGGAAAGGTGCTTTTTTTCCTTCTTGGTTCGTGGAGTTTTGAAGCCCTTGCGTTTTTCTGCTATGTATGTAATCACTTTTTAAATATTTGTTTCTATGAATGCCAGGAAGTTGCATTTCACTCTTTCACATGACAAACATTGTTCTCTGCCTGTGGTGGCATGAAACAGGAACTTTGTACATGAGTACTTCCCAAGGGACACTGCGCTTATGTAAATAATCGGCAAAAATAAAGGCTATAATGATTTTTCAGGTCACTTACTCTAACATAAGAAGTGTCTCAACATCTTGAGGTGTGAAATTTGCAAGAGAACAATGTTCACTGTACGTCTTTTTGAATACAGAATTAAGGAAGATAATCTTTTTTTTCGTTTTATAGAACATTATAAACACCACTGGTTCCCAGAAAAGCCATGCAAGGGATCAGGTTACCGATGTATCCGGATCAACCATAAAATGGATCCTCTCATTGGACAGGCAGCACAGCGGATTGGATTGAGCAGTCAGGAACTGTTCCAGCTTCTTCCAAGCGAACTCACTCTATGGGTTGACCCGTATGAAGTGTCCTACCGTATCGGAGAGGATGGCTCGATCTGTGTGCTGTACGAAGCTGCACCAGCAGGAGGTAGCCAAAATAACACCAACATGCAAATGGTAGACAGCAGAATAAGCTGTAAGGAGGAACTTCTCTTGGGCAGAACTAGCCCTTCCAAAAGCTACAATATGATGACTGTATCAGGTTAAGATATAGTCTGTGGATGGATCACCTTAAAATGGATGGATAAATTTGGTTTTTACTTTGGGTGGGCACCTCTGGGGATGGATTATGGAATTTAAACCATGTCACAGCTGTGAAGATCTGGCACACGTTAGAGTGGTGTACTTTAAAGTGACAGTGCCATAGTTTGGACAGTACCTTTCAGTGATTTAATAGCCTGTGAGTCAAAATGATTGCAACTTGCTAGGGAGTGAAGAAGATCTAGGAAGGGTCAGTTTCTCCAAGACATCTTACTTAATTTCTACACCAATTTTCAACCCCAATCTGTATTTATAAAGTGATTCTCTGCAGTAGGTCTTGCAGAGTAAATTTGCACTATTACATTTATTAATTGTTAGCATTTTTGGCAGCTCAGTAACAAGACTTACTGTTATGAACACAATAGTACTGGAAATTTTATTTTTCAGACTTTTACCTAGCACTTACAAATATGTATAAATGTACATAAGATAAACTAGTAAGTATGACCTGGGGAAATGGTCAGATCTTTACATTGGCCTCAAAAGTAGCAAGTGATCAGAATCTGCCATGGCAACAGGCTTTAAAAAGACCATATAAAGACACTGTCTGAACTGTGGTGTTAGCACCAGCCAGCTATCTGTACATTTGCTAGCTTGTAGTTTTCTAAGACTGAGTAAACTTCTTATTTTTAGAAAGTGGAGGTCTGGTTTGTAATTTCCTTGTTCTTAATTGGGTAAAAGTCTTTTCCACAAACCACCATCTATTTTGTGAACTTTGTTAGTCATCTTTTATTTGGTAAATTATGAACTGGTGTAAATTTGTACAGTTCATGTATATTGATTGTGGCAAAGTTGTACAGATTTCTATATTTTGGATGAGAAATTTTTCTTCTCTCTATAATAAATTGTTTCCTATCTTGGCATTTTAATTAATCTCTTGTCGTGATTACATAGGATCAGTTAAACTATTTTTGTCTCACAGTAGAAATGAAATAGGTACTATAAAGGCTTAAGAACATCAATGGCACCCTGATGCTAGGGAACACTTGGTGCAGACATGGATTAATGAAGACCTCGTATATAAATGCATGGGAAGTTCAGGGAAACACAATGATGTACATGTCACTTTAAACCTTTTAAAATCAGTCAATGTGGAAATAACTCCAGGGCCAATAATTCCAGGATATGAGGAAAAGGTACAGAAATAACATCCGCCAAAGATGACTTGAATAAATCCAGAGGATTAAACTTTACTTGGCTTCCTGATGAAGGATATAGGAAACCTAAATGTCCATTTTGACCTACTTGCTCACAAGTTCTCAGTTCTTCCCTGATGGATTCCCTGCTCAATAAGAGTTTCTGGGACAAGTGTCCCTTAGCCTTAAGAGCAGGTTAACCACTCTACAGAAAGGTTGCTCGCCTTTTGCTTTCTTCAGATGCAAGACTTGCACTTTAGAAATCATTAAGATGGGATTCAACAAAAGGTATGTAGATCTTTTTTCCCAAACTTAAAAGGTTGGTTGAGGCGAAGCCAGAAGCCCATACTTATATGTGTATTCAAAGTTAATGAATGATGTGGAGATGTGATTCACTTAAGCACCACACTAATGTCATTTGTATACAGCACAGTGGTTAGTTACACTTGAGAGAAATTCCTTACCACTTTATTTATACTTGTTAAAGTGCTGGAGTAGAACTCGAGAACTTTCTCTTCTTTATCTCCTGTGTACTTTGTTCTGTGGGTGTTTAATAAAAGGCCTACCCAACTTGGTCACTTCAGTGATAAGCGCTACCACTGCTGCTGTTACTCTGAAGAAAAAGAAAACAATTGTTACTTGCTAGCTAAACTTGCTAGCCATGCATAGAACTGAGCTTCAGACCTGCCATGCTTTGTGGCAGCTCCTGCTCAACTATAAGCCTGTACAGTGTGGCGATAGTAATGTGTTCAGATCTTTGTCTTCTGATCTGTAATTGATTATATATAAGCAAAACATGAGACTGGACTGTCTAGCTTTTTTTTACCAATTTCTTTCCCACTGTGTTTTTGAAAGTTCAGCTTTACAGATGCTATTTTTACCATGATCTGCATATGTATGCCGACATTCAGCACTTCAAAGTATTGCTAGGGCTTCTCCAGTACTGTGACTTTCTGGCACAAACCGGTGGAAGCGTAAGTGCTCCTGAAGCAGTGAACTTTAAAGAGCTTACTCAGTATCTGGATCTGGCAAGAATAGATCTATTACCAAAGCTGCAGAATGAGCTTGCTTTAAAGTACAGGTGTTACTCATGCGTAGAGTCAAAGTGTAGGTTCACATCTTGATACCTTAAAAATTCTACTACTTTTAAGATGATGCTTTCAAGTTAAGTCTGTAACCAAGAATTTATTCAAGCAAAAGGAGTACTCAAAGACGTTTCTGTTGCGTTACATGTCCGCAGACAGCATAAGTATATTCAAACAGAAAGAAAAACATTGAGCTTGGCTTCCTGTAAAGCTATATTAAACTTTCATGAAGCTCACTGCTGACTGAGCTGTGGTTGGTATATCCTGGTGCTGCCTATAGTCTTTGCTGCTGCACAGTAAGAACAGCCTCAGAAAGGCTAGTTGGTCTGTGACATGAGCCATGCAAATTTTGAAGGCCTCAGCTGTCGATACTTTCTTTTTGATAAGTGAAGCATAGCTTTGCGAGGCAGCAAGTATTCCATCTGTGAGGCTGGCATGTGACGCTGAACCAGGAATGAGCGTGCTCCCTTAGATGGTTAACATTTTAGTCCTTTTACGGTAGGGTGCTTTCATTCATGGCATAATTTTTAACTGCAGCTGTAACTAGTAATTGGTACAACCTGTGTCCTCAGAGTTGTTGGGATTGCTTCCAGCTGGAATTTAAATATACCCCAATGTGCACACAATGTACCCTTGTCTGATTTTGAAAGTACTTAGCATGCTGTGGCAGCAGGGCATAGGAAGGACTCCTGAGAGAAATCGAGTATGTCTGTAAGAGGAGGCTGTTGCCAATCCTATGTTTTGGTGCAGGTAGAACAAACAGTGCACTAAGCTACATGCTTTTCACTTTTGAATTTCATTTAAGGTGCCATTATGAAACCAGCAAGGCTCTTATTTTAACGCAAATATTAGAGATGAGAGAGCACATTCAAGACCTGCTTGCCCGGTGCACGTTAGTTAAATTAGCTGGACTTTCCTTGTGAAGCACTGAATAATTCTGTTGTTCTATTGGTGTTCTGAGGGCAGGCTCAGCTGTATGCAGCTTTAATGTTACAGCTCTTCTTTGACGGGCGGTCTGCTAAGACTTGTTGACCATTCAGTGAATGTCTTTATGAAGTGTGCAATTGCCTTCTAGTTTATGCCAGGTGAGCAAATGTTTCTTTTTCTCACAGCACGTTCCCCCACTGTGCTATGCGTTGTATTAGATCCTATGAACTTGAGTTTACTTTTGTGTTTCATGTTCGGTATCAATGCTCCCGTAGAGAGTTGTATTATATGTATCTTGTAAGAATCTCTGTTCTTCTGTTCTCTTTGCAGTTGTGTGGTTTTTTCCTGCTTATTCTGGAGATGTACATCTGGCTTAAGCAGTCATTCAGACCATGCTCTTTTTCTTCTTGTAGATCTTAGGGTCATTCTTAGGTCTGAATTGAGATATGAGGGCTTTCATTCAATTACTAATAATGCTGATTTTAGTTTTTTACTTTTCTGCTGACTCTGCAAAGATTTTCAGGTAGATCTGTATGACAAGCCTCATTGTGCCACAGGATTTTCTTATTATTGGTTTGTTCTATCAGTCTACATGAGATTTTGGAAATAACCTACATGAGGCACTCTTCTGATGTAAAAATACCATCACTGGCTTCTACTTTTGTTGTATCCGTATGATCTCCTATCGAATCAGTTCATAGGATAAAAAAGTCTCTTCTATTCATCACTAAAGAGAGTCTTCTCGGATCAGAAGATCAAGTTGTGCTGTCTCTTGTCATAGCTAAGGATGCCAGTTCTGGAGGCTGAGCATTGTAAGCCTGTATGCTCTCAATTGCTTTCAATTGAAATGGGTAAAAGAGTAGCTTGAGAGATGATTTAGAAGCAGGGGGAACTGTACTGCAGCAGTACGACCTTACAAAACAGTTTACTGGTGTGCAAACCATAAAGAATCCAGTTAATGCTCCTGGAGTGGTTGGTTCGTGCTGATGCTTGTAAACATTTCTGTCACCAAATTAAGCAGATGTCACTGAACATGAACGCTAAATCCGCATAAGGTGTCCTTCTAATTAACCTTGCTTACTTATGCTGGGAGAATATGATCTCTTGTTATTGCGCAGGTTAGCAATGAATAAAATGAAGAACATTGCTGCTTTTCTTTTTTGTGTATCTATGTAAAGCTTATTTCTGAATTTCTATAAATCAAGCAGCACTCTACGTTTTCCAAAGTTTCCTCTACTTGATGCCATAATTTTTAGGGAAAATCGTTTATATTGGCAAAAGCTGCCACTTGACTGAAGAACATTAAAGCTGTTTTTATTTTAAAGAGTGAAACATGTATAGACTGGAGATAAATAGCTCTCCTAAAAAGGAATGTATATTTACACATTCTTGGTGTAATAGCAGAGGTTATTTTTACATGTTTCAGATTTACATTCCAATGTGGCATAAAGTGAACATTGTGAAGCAGGATGTTAATTCAGTGGCTTTCAAGGGTTGGTAGAGCAAGCTGGGCTTAGACAGTAAATGCTGTATTAATGGTTAGCAGTGACAATTTCATCAACATAGGAATTGCAGGGTATAATTAACATCAGTTGCTTTGACACTATGCTCTTAATGTATGGTTTCAACCTTTCTTTCAGTAGCAGTTGGAGAATGCACTGTGACAAATTATTGCTGATACAAAGTAGGTCAACAGTAAAATGGCTGACTTACCATAGATGAACAGATCTAAATTATTGTAACTTAATGTCCAGTGGAATTTTCTTACTCTTCTGTGCCCTTGTGTTTCTCAAGCATGAACCTTGTATACAGCTTTTCCTAACTCCTTATTTCCTAACCAGTTGGTATTTTTGTCTAAACAAGAAGAACATTTCTTCCCAGCTGCTGGGAAGAAATCCACGCGAGCAGTAACGCTGCGTGTGTGACAACAGATATTTGCCCTTGTAGTATTGCAAACCTGTGACTGCAAAGCTGGCAAGGAAAAATGACTCTAAACTAAGGAAAACAAGTAAAAAGCCACATCTTCAAGTTTTGAGGTTTTTTTCCACTGAAAGTGACCCATGACAACACATGAGGAAGGAAAACAGGACTGTGATGATACTGGATGAGAAAAAGTCCAGGCTGAGGGAATAACAAGTATTTTTTTGCAGAGGGAAGTGTTTCTACCTTATGATTCCTGGGATCAGCCGCGCAGTGTTTCCATCACGGCTTGCAACAACCTTTTAAAGTTTTCTTGAGAGGTGTAGCTTTATTTGATGCTTTGGCCTCTTGGATGTCAGGAAACGGCCTCTAGCTTTGCAGTTTCTCTGGGGCATTGTAAAATCCAGCATGATTGTTTTATGTGCTGATTATGTAACTGAATAAAATGATAAACAAATGAATCTGTTAGCATTGTAAGTATGCAGGGGAGGAGAACTTCAGTGTTCTTGGAGCAGCCTTGAATATATGCAAGGAGCAGCAGTGTCTGAAATGCCCAACAACAGGGGGAGGGCTGGGGATGCTGCCCAGCTTTCACGGTTGGGTTCCAAGACAGCAATGCTTACCTGAAGGGCTATAACGTGGAGCTAAGGCTTGGATACAGCTTCAAACTCCAAGATCAGCTTAAAGACAGATTTCTAGTACCAATAGTGTCATCTGCTGACGTTGGCTGCAATTAAGAAATTCCAATAGTGTGCCCTTGCTGTTGTGTTCTGTAAAATTCAATTATTATTGCTTTTTGTAAGCCGAGAAGATGTAATAATTGGTGTCTTTGGGGTTCTGCGGGCCACAGGTTAATTAACAAATTTCTTGTACTTTAAGAAGAATATTGAAAGACAACGTTCCTTCCATGCATTGAAGTTTAAACCAAGTTTTATTTGTATATACACAGGGGCACATATGTAAATTTCTTGTATAAATATATATACATATTTAATTATTAGAGTCTTTTTCAGTGGGTCATCCTGAAGTCCCTGCTTGCTGTGATTTAATTCACAGGTCACTGCAGGTGTTCTGAAGTTTGTAAATTCACATAGGTGGGGGAAAATTATCCTCCTTACTCACTTTTTATGCCTTAATATGTTGGTATTAACAGGAACATGTATTCCTATTTTTCTCTTTCTATTTTCTGAGTGTGAATTTGCAGCTCGACTCAATTTGCTACTCAGTTGAGCAGATTTTCAAGATGTTCTGTAGAGTTTTAAAGCAAATTGTAGTTGTCAAAAGGAATGTTTGCAGCATTTTAATCAATTTAGTACCAGGCTGAAATAAAATAAAGCTAAGATACTTTTACAATCTTAATTGTATACTCATGCTAATACCTTGTAACGCAGGAGAGAGTTCTCTGGTTTCTGGTAAGCGCTTGTCTGAACAATCAGCAAAAGGTCCATTTCTGTTCTGGTGCACCTTTCCCTAGATGGGTCCACCAGAACAGTTGCTTCTGTCTGGTAACATGCAAGTTCTGTAGTGTGTAAATTACAACTTTGCTTACAAGTGGAAAGGCTTTGTATCGTAACTGCGAAATAAAATCGAGCTGCCCCTGTGGTGCACCTAATGCTACAAAGCTATACTAGTGATTTTAACCAACCTTTGCAATTCCACCTCTAAATTTAGCTTGTATTACAAGAATCTCTTTTTTAACCCCTATCTGCTTGCTCCCTTTGTCATTTACAACCTATCATCTACCTCCCTAGCTTGCAGTCAGCATAAGGTCGTTCTGTTTGTAGACTTCAAATCGGTAGGGAAAAAATAAGGCAGTGGAAATGGCAGTATCAGTCTGAATCATGATGACATTAAAGCAAATGATAAATTTAGTCCCATATTTGTAAAGGATCTGTTTCTGTGTGGCAAAGGTACCAGACTCTAAATTTTGATGATATTTATCATACTTTATTTGTTGTCTGGATATATTTAACAGGGGTGAGGCTTTTGTAATATAACTGAGAAGAACCATATTGCAAATATGTAAGTACTTTTCAGGAGGACAGCTGAACAAATATATCTGCTTGATTGTTTATCCAAATGTTCCTGTGACTATCTTCAAAGCTTGTTGCTTGCAGAATTGACAAGTCCTGCATCATGAACAGCAGAACACTGACTCTGAATACTGAAAGTGATAGTTTCCACAATTATTCAGTTGAAAAATATGTGCACGTCATTCAAATTTGAAATCACTATTCGTAGAGTTACTGAAGTTGAAGTTAATTCCAAGCCAAGCTGATATGTGTACAAAATGTCTCCTGAATTATTAAAGTGATGTAACCCCATGACTAATTCTGCAGTACAATATGTTGATTTCCTTTTCTTGTCCCTTCTTGGTACACCCCCCTATCTACGGGAGCATCCCTTTGTAATCAGTTTACAATCAATAAAAGGAAGATTGGCGTTCCGGTGTGATCTGCACTTTTAAGACCCTAGCCTTTGCACATTCCTAATTTTAATGTTATGAGTACCATGAAGCCTTTTGACTTATTCATGTGAGTACGTCATATGCCCTTCAGTATTTTATGAGATCAAGTATGTTGAAAGTTTTCTCAGTGAGGCAGAAATGTGTTTTTTATTATTTCCATAGGCACTGGAAGGCACATTAAAATCTTTATTATTGACTGAAAAGAAACTTTCCTCTTTATTACTGTAGAATAGAGACAGTGAATAGCCTGAAAAGAGAATGCTGCACACCTACTGCATCATGATCTCATTCTCAACATGATTGCCTCGGTGCTTGCCAGTTCCAATGTTCATGAGTCACACTCCAGTATGTGATTTGCTTAAAAGCAATAAATGTCAGCACTTTTATTTACAATCTGCCTTTGAAGATTTGGAAGTCATAACTTCAACATATTTTTTCTACGACTGTGAAGACTAGGAACTAGCTTTACCTTTTTCTTTTAAATGAAAGACGAAAGCTTTGACTGATGTGTTGCTAGGTCTGACCTCGCTGCAGCAGGTTAAGGTGTGTAACTATCCAAACCCACTCCTTCCTCCACTTTGCCAGAAATTACCATCCTGGTAGGTGGGACGGCAGAAATGGCTCTTGCTCAAAATTAGCTGAAGCTGTTTAGGTTGGTAGATTTGTGTCACGTCAGACCGCAATGCCCGAGACACGGTGGGAGCCCGGTGCTGCTGTCACATCTGCTGGGGCGCTGGCAGCCCCTGGCAGACGGCTGGGGGTGTTGGAGACGCGGTGAGCTCAATGCCTGTACGTGGGAGCCCTGCAGAGCTGCTGTTGTCACCCGGCTGCAAGAGCTGGGATGTGCGAAGCAAGCACACTCATGCTGAAATTTCAGGATTGGGTCATGTATGATCTGGGAGGGAGGGAGGGAAGGGAGCGGAGAGAGCAAAAG
This sequence comes from Phoenicopterus ruber ruber, assembly GCA_009819775.1. Lineage (NCBI taxonomy): Eukaryota > Metazoa > Chordata > Aves > Phoenicopteriformes > Phoenicopteridae > Phoenicopterus > Phoenicopterus ruber. Next base: position 50,915,887 of record CM020215.1, on the reverse strand, counting down.
ACCAGACAAATAATCCATATGGTGAGTCAGTGCGAAAGAACTGAATGTAATTCCAGCCTAATAATGACTCATAGTCCTATTGTTTATAGTCCTTGAGAGAGTGTCTGATCACGTGGGCTGTAACGTACACATTTATATGCTGTCCTTGAGAACAAATGAGGGGATTTACAGGGGGAAAAAAACCAACCAGCTTTTAATTTTAGCTTACCTCTTTCTTGTGTATATTGAAAGTTTCCATTTATTCTAAATCTCATTGCCCCAGGCTCCTGTGCTAATAAGCCTGGCGAATTTTGCTTGTGAACTAAGCGTGCTTGCTAGAAACCTTACAAGAGTTGTACAGCTGCTTTTAAGACACCTACAGGAGCGCGGGGCACTGCTCTGCAGCGTTCGTCTTACGTGCTCGTTAGGTAGCACAGCAGCGATACTTTGGGTAACTGACTTTGCACATTCACAATTCAGTGGATAATCCTATCCTTCATCTTCATGGTCCTTGAGTTTGGTATGCGTACGACTGCATCCACTGTTACTATATATTGCTCGAGTCCAAGATAAAGGGCAGTGCTGATTTGCTGGAATTAGGTTCTCAAGTGATTATTTTCTCTCCAGCCTGCTTTCCAGATGTAGCTGTAGGCAGTGTGGATCCAGCCTGGGCTGCAGATAACATAAGGTCAGTGGCTAGGGGAGCTGCAGTGATACAGGAGGCGGTTATTCTATTGGGGGTGGGAGTGTAATATAAACTGCAAAAAGACCTTTTTGGCTAGTGATTTCTAAAGAAAGAACCCTTTACAGTGGAAATTATTCAGGGAGAGGTAATTGTGGTTGGTTGGCTGTACCCGTGGTGGGTCTGCACGCTGCCTTACCTTCTCGAGAATGGTCACGTTACTTAAAATGTGTAACAGTTCAGTTACACGCTGCATGTACGTAAAGGTTCATCCGCGCAAACATATAAGAACCTAGATCATTGCTACGAAAGAAGAGATTGGAGTGGGTTAAAATGTGTGAGAAACTCCTGCAAATACCTTGGTATGGTTAAACAGTTATTATTGCATAATATTTAGGCAAAAAGTGGTGGACATAACCAAAGGCAAGAAGGCACCCTGTCTCCTTCTCCCTGGAAACCTGGGGAGAATTCTTATACTTAGGCTTTTTATCTGAAGCTGCCCTTTGGAGAAATGGCAATGAGAGGAGGGAACTGGAGAAACTGGAGGATGGAAAGTCAAATGAAAGCCTGAAGTTAGGGCATGTTAATGTCATTATAAAATGCTCAAGCCATGAACAAATGTCCTTTTCTGAACTAACTGTGACATAGGTGTCACCGGTTTGAGTTGAAATTAATTTGGTTGATTTTTATCGGGAGTTAGAGAGCCTGATCCACAGGTGGAGAAAATACTTTCAGAGAGGCTTGTCATCTCCTTTAGTAGTGCCCTGCATCCAGCTGAGAATGCCTCTCCGTGGCCTGGTGGCTTCCTTCTCCCAATATTAACTCTGTCCAGTCATCTCCATGCCTGAGTCTGAGACCTCTTCCCTGGGCTCTCCTGGTGGTTGATGAAGAGAAACAGACCCTCTATGGGAAAATCCTCAGGCTGATTTCAGGCTAGAAGGGATGCACTCTAGAATAAGTAATGGGTTCTCTTCTTTGTACAAAGAGAGTGAGACAGCTTGCTCGGATATCACTGACTCCCTCTCGTTAGGTGAGTCTCATCCTCTCCTTCTAAATGGTCCCACATGTAATTGTTTAATGTGCATTAACTTGCAGTATATTGATTACATACCTGTAACTATTTTATTAACTCCTAATGCCCCCAATGAAGAATAGCTTACTCTGCTCACATGTTCATTTTGAAATCCACTGGAATTGCAGTACTTTAGAGGAAATCATTAGCAATATGCTTCCTGAATGTTGGGAACACGTGCTCGAGTAGTTGGAACGGTGGAAATTTATTTCTGAGAAGTTGCAGGGTTTGGCTCGTCCCACGGCAGCTTCCTGTGCTCTGTGCCTGTGGGCACACACAGTTTTCCCCAGGGAATTTTGTACTACGTGCTAATTTATATGTATGATTTTCTTGATGTAAAGAAGAAATAAGTATTTATTTCAGTCCTCATCTTATGCTTCTCTCAGTTTTCAAAAGTCAGTTCCCAAAGACAAGAGGCTAAGTTCTGCTGTTTAGTGTCAAAGTAAAATGGCTCATTTGAAATCATTGGATTCACTTTGCATTGACGTCAATGTAATTGCTAATCAAGTTAAGCTTGCTAAGCGTAAAACTGGACGTTTTAAGTGCAGCTTCCTTGAGAAAAGAGTGCTGTAAAAGGACCTGAACACACCCATGTTTTTTTGTATTAGCTACACTGAGTTTACACGTAAAACACACCGGAGCGGTTTGGTTTTGTTCCAGCTGCCAGGCAGCAGCCCCGTGTTGTGTGGGGAACCCAGCCGGACTCCTGCTCCCGGGCGGTGGCTGCTGAGGGTGTAGCTCTGCCGGCTGAATTATACCCCCAGCTCAGCTGTGCGGGGTTTGGGAAGGAGTGTCAGGCGGGCAATAAACAGTTTGAGGAATCAGAGGGTAGGACAGGGTCTCTCTGCTTCTTTCAGGTGGCGTTGCAGGCCCAGAGGAATAGAAAAGCTTTGTCTGACAGCGGCTACCGAAGTGCAAGGGATGTGCTCTCGCTGCGGCCGGGGCAGTGCCGGGTGACGGGAGTCTCTGCCAGTTTAACATGATTGTTTTTCCGAGTCAAACCCCGCTGGGCGACAGATGGTGCCTGTAGTCCTCTGCAGTCTTGCAAAGACTGCGTGCGCCATTTGAGTATTTTTCCCAGTACTACTGCTGGCTTCTTGGGAGATCTTAAGGGACGTAAATGGCATTTCTTTTATCTAGTAGCTAGAGATCATATACCTGTTTACTTTTTGTAACCCACTGGTGGAGGTATCAACAGTTAACCATACTGAGTAAGAATAAGATTAAAACTGTTTTTTCTTGCACAGTTTCAGATTATTGCTATCTTTGTCTTCTCAGACATCCATTTTTGCACAAGAGGGGTACGGTGCTGCCAAGCTTTGGGGCTCTAAAACCCAGAAGGGCAACTGGGGAGCCAGGGCAACTCTGACATCATTGTTATGAAATAGTGAAATAAATTTTGGAAGAGACAGGGGCTGCCCACGTGTTCTCTTACTTTAGGAGACTGCTAACACTCTCTTAAAGTACTTGTTTTCTTTTTGCTCCATGAAACCAGGAGGATGGTCATATTGAATCGGCATCTCGTGAAACAGGAGTGTCTCATGGCACAGAAGATGCTTACTCATGACGGGTCAGGTCAGCCAGGGTCACTGAAGGAGCGGAGAGCAATAGATAGACTCTTAGAGTTGTCCCTGGTTTAGGTGGTGCGCTGAACTCCACCTTATCTTTCGTTTAATGTGTTGTAAATTAGGCTGCCTCCTACTCCTGTTTATCGGTCCAGCTAGAACTTCTAAGATCAGTGACGGTGAAAAGGACCAGGCAGTGGGCTCATCCTCACAGCAGCACACAAGCCTGTCGACTTTTGTTGTTTCTCATAAGTTTTTCGCTTGTGTTTCCTTTAAATGGTAGGGGGGGGTCTGCTTGTTTTTGTCTTGTGCTGTGCATTTTATTGCACAATTGTGTTTAAACGTCACCTTTCAGCGGAACGTTTGGATATTCAGTGACTGCACAAAACCCCACAATATCATACTTGTTGCATGATGATCCATTAATATGGTCACGGAGTGAATTTATCCCACTTGTAAATTAATACACTTAGAAATAAATAATTGTGGGTTATTTTGTTTTGCTTTGTTTTGCTTTTCAAAGTAAGTTGTTATTCAGTCTTGGCTTGCTGTCTATACTTGTGAATGCTAATGGATCGTTTTAGTTAAATCCACTAAAAACTTTCTCAGTTGACTACTGTCATTCAGATTACATGGAATAGATTATTGTTACCTTGGATTAGAGGGAAAGATGCTGTTGATTGCTGCAAATGAATTTCCTCTGTGCATGTGGCAATATAGGAGTGAGTTGTGGTTTAATTTTTTTAGATTGACTCTGCTCCTGCTCTCAACAATGAACATTCCCAAGCTCTACTTGATGTCAGAGAGAAGAGGATTTGTCCCTTGGTACTCTAACATCCAGAGCTTTCATTTGTTTGGATATTTTTGCCAGCCATAATAGCTTTGTTAAGAACTGTGTAATGTATCATAGAACGCGATAAATGGAGTAGAACTGGCTGTTCTCAAAAAGACTGTCAATGGAGACTCATCACTGGATGGAAATGTTTCCAGTCAAGTTCTGCAGGGGCCAGCACTGCAAAAGTGCTATTAAGGATTTTCCTTAGTGTTTTGAAAATACATATAAAATCTCTGCTCTTAAAATGCTTATATACCCCAGTTAGGAGGAGTCTAAACCAGGGACAATAAAGTGCTGATACTGCGTGATCTATATTGCTCGATAAGCACTCCATTTATGCTATATTTGACTTTATTAAAACATTCAAAAAGTCATTCATTCATTTAGGAGTAAGAAATACAGGTCCTATGTCTATGCAATGGGAAACTATGTCCAGTGCCTGGGATGAATTTACAGCTCAGCAGATGAGGAAGAGTAGCAGCTCACAGCACAATGTTAGGGCAGAAAGTGAGACCCCTGGGAGTATAACAATCGGAGGGAGGAAAGGTGTGATTTTACTTTGAAATGTGGCATGACAGATGCTAGGAAACTGCTTATCGTGTTGGTGTCAATGTTGGTGTGAGGACTTCAGAAACTGGGGAGAGGGCAGAGCAGTGCCACCAGAATGACATCAGGGTTGAAAGAGTTCCTGGCAGCTGGACCTTAGCTCTCTATCCTGGTTAGCATATCAAAAGGACAGGGCTGAGAAGTCGCTTAACAGCCTGAAAGAACCTTCCCAGCATCAAATACTGGGTGACCAAGACTCCTACAGCCTTATGGAGAGGGAGATAATGAGAAGTTTGGGCAATGCCTGAATCCAGGTGTTTTTTGGAAGTAGATCAAACATTTTTCACAAAGAGAGGGTTTGATCCTTTGAGCAGCCCACCAAAGGAACCAAGGGCCCCATTTCCTGATGTCTGCAAATCAAGACCATGTGACTTTCTGGAAGATATATTTAAGTCAAACATAAGTTAGTAAGCTTGTTATTAGAAAAACTGGATGAATTGTGGAGGCTTGTGATATAAGAGAGGTTGAAACAATCGAACAGTCAGTAAAATATTAGATCATTAGCCCTTTTTTTGTCCTTAAACTCTGAGTTTACAAATATGTAAGCTTCTATATTTTGGGTATTTTCTCACTTTTCCTTGCATTCCCTGAGCAGTAACTGGCCCTACCATACTGTCTTGATAGTCATCCTTTGTGTATGGGTCTAAGGTCCATTAAAGACGTGCAGATTTTTTTGTACCTTCTTCCCAAGCTGTGCCTTATGCAGCCATCCTGACACCCCCTCCCCCCTCTTAAATATTTTATAAGAATATTTAGGGATTGGCCTTTTCTTAGAGAGGAAGAACCCTTTTTCCATTAACATCAATGATGTATACACATTTAGAGACACTTCCTGTGTTTTCAAGGACCACTAAGTTGTTTTCAGCTCTGATTCTTTAAAAAAAAAAAAGTATGATTAAATAATCTCTATATACCTATAAACTATGCCTTTTAAAATACTCGGTGTTACTCCACTTTTCTGAGTGTAGTCAACCCCTCTATTACTATGGAAGTGAAGGAATGTAAGACAATTTCTGTACTGTGAAAATGAAGTCTTTTGTACGTTCACCTGAACTGCTGTAGGAAGCCTGGAGGAAGGGGAGAGGTGCTCCAGGAATCTGAAAGGCAAAGGTGTTTTTCCTGCTTATTTGATACTGTTGAAATTGTTACCTTTCAAAAACAATGTTTTCATTGCTTTGATGCCTGTTTTTTGCTTAGGTTATGTTATCATTTTGAGCTCACAGTTTAGTGAATAGAGGATAAGGTAAATACAAAAGGGAAACAAAAACATGCCCAGACTTTATGTAGGAAAAGAGACTGAATGTCTACAAGGGGCAGTTCTTCCAATGCATGTTTAAATATGTATTAGAGTCCCAAATGCATCTCACAAGTGCAGGGCATCAGTTGCTACTTCATAGTGGCAAACTGGTTACCTGCATCAGATTCCTTGTGCCTTTTGGCCCTCTCTGTGTTAAGTACAACATTTCAGAATGGACCACAGTATTGAAAGACAGAAGCTTGATTGATCTTGTCTTTTATTTTTGTAAGTACATTGACTAGAAATGAAAACCAAGATGGGGCTCTAGCTTCTAGGAGGAGAGAGTCCCCCAAGAACGGAATATATAAGCTCAATAGATATGACTGAAAAGCAGTAGCATTTTGCATATGTTGACAAAAACACGGTAGTATGGTCTGCTGTAGGGGACAGGAGAGGAACACAGGTTATCCATCTGTCTTAACTGTGGTGTGTATTTCTTATTTCAGCAGTTACAGAGCTCATATTGGATTTCTTTTTTTGCTTAAACACAAATTCAGACAAGAAGCCTAAATGAACGAGAAGCTTTTGTCTTCTATCTGGACCCACCACATTTTTACACTTTGTCAATCGCTACTGAACAAATCCAAGTTCTTGTAACCTGGGCATTTTTGTGAGCCAGTCAGATCCGTGGAAGTGATCCCTGCGTTCAGTCCTGCAGATGTTACATTAATAAGCATATGATGGTTCTCCCTGCATTACATTGTCATGATTGGGAAGCAGTCCATTTTGGAAGCTTACAGCTGCGGCTGGGTTTAATGTCAACATTTCGTTTAGACCTTTTGGTGGCTCAGTAATCATCTTATTTTCTTTGCCAGGAATATTACTTTTTATTATTTTTCTTAAACAAAAGATCCACAGAGATTTCCATTAGTTTTTGTGAAAGAGGCTATATGATATAGTTCCTGCAACACAGCCAGGGGAAGGGAGCTCAAGTAAAGGTCCTGGACATCCTTTCCTGTCCATGCTCCTTGATACTAAATTGTCATCTTTGCCCATGTTGGTGCATGTCGGTGTCCTGCAGCTGTAATGGGGGAAGCAGCCATTTAAAAATGGGCTTAAACTGCAATACTGAAAGAGATTGGCGTGCTTGACTAGAGGGACTTCAGGGACCTGAAAGCTTGTGCACTGCCATCTCGGTGGTGAAAGAAGCGGCTTTGTCCTCTTAGAAGCCAGGATCCCCTGCCTTTTTGTGGCTCTTCCCGCAGAAATGTGCCTTGGGAGCAGCTCTGCGGAGCAGCGCCACCAATGTTACACCAGACTTGCATCATCAGAGAGCCCAGGCTTATTAGAAAGCTCCTTCTGTGGACAGCTTTGTAGTTTCACACCGCTTTTGGGTAGCGGTGAGGAACTGCCGAGAGAGGTGTGAATGCCGGAGAGAGCAACCAGCTTTGTACATTCTTCTCCTGCATTCGGTTCACAGTAAACATGAATTTGCTGGTTTCTCAGGGTTACACAAGTGTTATGTTGTAATACATAATCTATAGAATCAATGTTATGGAAATGATATATTTAGGGGTCAAACCACACAGTTGGAAAAAGTGTTCAAATTGCCCAAAAGCAAAATCCACTAAAATTCTTGCTGCTTCCAAAAAGCTTTAGCAGCTTCCTGAATGAAATCATCCTAAAATCAGAAACCTACATGGTTTGACTAGCAAATGTGGAAAGCAAAGGTTTCTATGTTTCTGATTTTTTTCCTCTCTTCAACCTGTCAAATTCATTCACTCAATTTAATCCAAATTTGCAAAGCTTTTACTATCTCTGAAAGAGGTTTTTAAGTGGTTTATTTTTTCTTTTGCAAACAGAGGGGAAAAAAAATCTCAACAACAAAGCCTCAGTTGTAATTTCACTAGTGTTTTCATGATTTTCTCTAAATCCCTAAAGAAAATGAAAAACTACTTCTTCATGTACTTCGTAGTTCTTATAACCTGAAGATCAATTCAGTAAAGCTTATGATAGTTTCATTGCCGACTTTCAGAGAGACTGTATTTTCACTCCACAGAGCTTAATCTTAAAAGCTAATGGGAAATTTCACTTACTAATAAGTGATTTGTTTCTGTCAGTACTGAAAGAGCAATCTTAAGGTTAATATACCCGCATGCCTTGTACGACGGTAAATAAAGGAGGTGCCTGTTTTCTTGTATTTGAGTATGCTGTCACAAATGTTAAGCCAAGGTCAAAACCTTAGCTTCAAGCTTTAACACGCTTCCGTTCGCCTTGTTCAAACACTATATATAGGCTTATATCCTGCAAATGGTGGTATGAGGCTCATGCAATGGTCAGTCCTGACGAGTTAGGACTGGGGTCCACACGCAGTATAACCTTTCCTCAAACTGGCACAGGAGCAAAGAACAGAAATCTGGAGTCCTGGCAAAGTTTTTCTCCTTTGCTTCATGTCTGTTCCTGGTATGAGGTGGCCAGGGCACTGCCAATCAACTGTTCCCAGTCGGAAATAGGAAAAAGGAAAAGAACATGATGGGCAGGGCAGGCCCTGGGGACTGCCGGGCTTTCTGGTGTAAGCTGAAATCCATCGCAAACACAACGGCACTGGCTGAGCTGTGCCACAGCGCAGGCTGTGGGGGGTTGCTTAAAGGTGATATTGCTGATTCTTTTCTAATATTTTAAATTCCCGAGGATGTAGTTAATCTGTAGGTACTGCCACTTCACATAGGTTAAGTTTTTTGTTTAATTTTAGAAATGCTAGTGCACACAGATGGGCAGTCTGAAAAATATTTTGACAATAAAGCACACTACATGGAGTGGTAAATAGAGATAATCTCTTAACAAGGTTCAGGTTTTGTAGCAATATGTAAGAGATATGAGAAGCAAAAAATGCACTGTGTGGGAATAGTTATGTTCCCTTAGAAGAGGGTGTATCTGCGTGTGCAGCAGCCAGATAGCTATCCTGCAAAACACTCTGCAAAGGGCAGTGCTGGTATCTAACTGCCAGATCAGCAGCTCTGCTTCCTCCTAAGGGCGCATCATCCTGTAGTCTGCTACCCTGCGAGGGCTTAGGGCTTTTTTGTGTATTTCGTTGGCTATTTCGGTTTTTCTTTTGGGGGGGAGGATTTTGTTGACCTCTTATTCCCATGCAATGAATATCAAAATCATCCGGCATTAACACTTGGAAGAATATTTGAAAAATAGCAGGTCAAAAATTCAGTCCTCCTGACACTGAAGCTGTGGGCCACACGCACACCAGATATAAATACACCAGAACAGTTAATAGCCTGGTGATGAGGCATTCAATGGGAGGCAGGACGCTTAAGCTGAAGCCCTTCTTCCATTAACCTCATGCCACCAGTCTGTCTTCTAGGGCTGTGTGAAAACTACCCAAGTATGAAATATTAATTGGGAAATACTGTACATGGGGATTCAAACTATGAAGCTATTTTAGGCATCTCTCTCATTCATTCTGAATCAAAATTTTATTCTGGACCTGAGAAACCATTTCTTTCTGAACACTTTATCAAAAGTAAGCCGTTCCCATGAAAATTTCCATTTCTATAAATTAATATTTTTTCCAGTGTGGAGTGAACTTCCATTTCACACCGCTTATTATGCAGCGCTTTGCCATAGAGAGGTCTTTGTCAGCTGGGGTCCCAGGCTGGTGTTGAGGGAGATGACACATTCTTGTAGATATGATACTTGGACTCAGAAAGTTTCGGTCTACCAAGCATTTGGTTCATTCTCAGGTTGTTGAGGGACTGGAGCTAGTTCACTTCCCTTGTCCTGAAATCCTGATTTCCCTTTGAAAATGAGAATGCTGTTGCTGATCTCATTCATACCATGCTTCAGAATCTACAGATGGAAATACTACTGGCATATTTTATCTATATGACTTATGCATATTCTAAAGCAACATTTTGTATCAACAAGATTCAAAGATTGGGCTTTTCTAAATGTTTAATTTTATTGGCACTCTTGAATAATTGAACCATGTAGAAGAGGTGCATTATGTTGTCTTCTTGCTGGAAACAAGAACTTGATCCATAGGACTGCATCCCCTATGAGTCCTTTGCTTTTTGCTTGGAAAACGGCATAGTTTATTCCGAAACCAGTCCTGTGTTACCGAGTAGGCATCTGATTTGAGACAACCCTGTTGACTGCGGCCTGTCCTCTACATTCATAGAAGAGTTGTATGTCCGGTCCGTGAATACGGTCAGTTTACTCTAATTTCACTCATAGTTTTGTAGTCGTCTTTGCTACTGTGAAGGGCAGCTTTGGCCGCTGTGAAGGCGAGGGGGGCGGGGAGTGCCCTGTCAGTTTACATCAACTGATGATTTTGCCTAACGATTTCCCTCTCCCTGCTCTTGTCTCTTGAGGTGACACCTTATGGGTGGTGGTGACTCCAGAGCAGTAGCCCCGTGTTAATGCATAAGGCTTTATGCAGGCGTTGGGAACTGAAGTATGCTATCACTGAACACTCTTCTTTCAATATATAGTGGTTTTACCTATTCATGTGTCTTCCTGAAATTGTGAGCATGTCCATCTAGCTAATAAAAATCCAAAAAGGTGTTTTTTCATATCCCAACAAAAAACTTTTCGATTAATCCATGTTAAAAAGTAATATAATTTAGTTTATTGTAAACATGTAAAAAACATTGGTTTTTTTGTTTTGGTTTGGTTTTTTCATGTTGGCATCTAAATTGATATTTTGTCTCTCATTATCATTTTTGTTTATGTATTTGTTCTCTCCAGACACAGGTGCTGTAGTTTTTAGGTATCGATTAATCTTTCCTTCTCACAAAAAATCATGTTAATATGATATCCTGCAGCTCTCTGTTGTTTACACAGTATTAGCACAGGGAAATACTACTTTCAGTTTGATACATAAAGCCCTCCTTGTCTCTTGTGCCTTTTGTCTGTAGGCTATTATGCGTGTGACTAAAACCGTGCATGACTTGAGCAAATGTTTGAATAGGGTTCTTGTGCAGTAGGACTGTATAAGCCATTAGGCATACTCTCTTTAACTTGGTGATGAAAACATTGTGGTACATTTGGTGGCACAAAGTAGAGTAAAATTGCTTTTGTGGCAGCAGAATAAATAGCATTCTAATTTGGTTTTGTTGTTGTGCACGTGTGTGTGCTGCATACTTCTGGCAAAATTATCAAGCAGGGCCAAGCATGAAAGTGTTAAGGTTATTGGAGTTGTGATGTGAAAGCTGGGCTGAAAAGAGAAAAAAAAGGTATTGCTTTTTCATTCTGAAATTTGAAATCAATATTATTCTGTCCTTTTTGTGATCTAAGCCTTGAAATCTGTTAATTGGCATGTGAGGCTGTTGCTAACCATCTTTTTTATTTATAAAGCCCTTTGTAAGAGCATTGTTTTTCTTTCCTCTCTGTGTGTGATGAATACTACGCTAGGGATTTGAATTTTTGCTGTGGGAATGTGAAAAACATGGGAAGCTGCTCTCTGCCAAGCTATTTCCTTAAGGATCCACTTTACATACTGCCAAATCAATGACCTGTCAGGTGTAGTTATGTGCCATAGCAATGATATGAGGTCAATCAGATGAAACCAAGGTACGTATTCCCAGCAGATCCCAGCTATCTGTTTAACATTGTCAAACTAAATTTTTCTTTGGTACAGAGCATCCTCATTCAGTTTCATTTGTTTCTAGATTTGATTAACTCTGGATTTGCATCTATTTTGTGACATTCTAACAATGGAAAAAGAATTATTTCATTTGTTTTGCTTCATCTTGAAATACTATACTATATGTTTGCTATTTTGTCTTTCAACACAAACCCGTGCTTGTTGTATCTATTTGCAACTCTTCCTCGTCTAGAGGGTGTATTTCATGTAATAAAATAAACAAATATGTTCTTTGCTGTAATGACGAGGTGGTATATAATTAATCTATCCTACAGTAATATAAATGTAGTGTCTCCTAAACACGTAAGTATTTTCTTATAAAACGCTACCTTACAGTTATAACATGTGTTTTGTCTTGCAAGTCCATATTTGTGAAGGAAAATATGTACAAATTTGGTCTGTAAATCAGTATTTTTGCATGGAGTCACTTCTCATTGTGTCCTGGAAAACCTGCATCTTACCAATATTTCAAACCTTTTGATACCAGAGGAGAAACTATTTTCTTAAAATGGATTCAGGATTTTCCTTTTTTTCAAAAAAAAAATAAAAAAAAAATCTGTTAGCCTAATGACTGAGAACTGCTAAGCATTAAAAACAAACACACATTTGGTACACCGTGTACTACATACCATATATCAGTGCAACAGCATTTTTAGCTACTGTGTGTGTCTTATTGAAAGCAGAAGACATAAATGATAATGTAGAAACTAAGCAACTGGATTAAAAACGCATTTCTTAAGTATTAAGTTACAAAAAAATGAAAGAGGAAAGTGGGGTTTTTTTAGGGAAAAAAAGAGACAATGAAGTAACAGGAAACTAAAATCAGAACTTTTAAAAATATATATTAAAAATACCTGATTCAGAAATGCAGACATCCTGACTGAAAGCTGCTGCAAGATTTTGTATGAAAAATCTGTTTTGTTTTCAAGATGTTGTAATTCATCCTTAATTTGTTGTCTTGCTAAATATAGTCTAAGCACTATCGTTTGAGCATAAGTTAGTGTAAGTCTGCATTGTGTTTTCTTTTTTTCAGATATTTTGAAGTCATCTGGGGATTTTCTGTGCTGCAAGACCAGCGCTGAATCGTTTCAACAACCGTACTTTATGTTTCAAAAACACGTAAAAAAATTATACTTCTTCAAAGAGAAGCAGCAGAGATCTGGTTCCACAATGGAGCGCTGGAAAAAGAACACAAAGGTGGGATGTAAGACGATACCCTCATCCTTGAATGGGGGATAATTTGTAGCTAACTTATGAAGTTGATACACAATTTGAGGAAACGAGCATCCCACCCATTTTTCTTTGTGTGCTCCATAGAATTCACATCCTTCCATTTTTGTTTTTTGTTTCCTTGAATTGTGCCTCATAACTGATTGTCATTGCTCGTTGGCTGCTGATGTGTTAGGGTTGTCCAGACAGTGACACTGCGTGGAAAGAGCTGAGTGGTTCAGGAGAGAGATTCATAATTCACAGTGACCTTTAACGAAACGCAAAGCTAAAGAACGCTGCTTTTAGTTTACCACATCTGAAAAAAGAGAGAACTATTATTATCTTTAGTCTTTGCTGTCATGATATTTAAAGATACTCTAATGCAGAGGAAATGTATCTTCACATGGGAGCCGACTTTTATCATAGTTTTGGCGAATGGGATTTCGTCTGAACTCTCTTTCCCCTCTGGCCATCAGATTTAGGACCTGGTTGACCAGCTCTCAGCCAGGGCTGCTGCATGGTTTGACAGGCAATCCTGAGAGCCACAGCGTGTTCCCACCTTCCCCTTTCTCCTGGAAGGGAAGAGATACATGTAACTCTGAATGCAGCGTTGTTTGCCTTTTCTCTTTCTAATTCCTCCCTGTTTTCCCGATAGCAGCAAGGAAATACCAGATCCAGTCTCCTTTCTCCTTCCTGCCACGCCAGAGCCGTGCCACAGTAGCAGTCTGGGTTGCTCCAAAACCAGCTGGCAAAGAGGAGCATCCATATGACAGCCGTGCGGGATGGCAAGGGGGAGGTGGGGCTGGAGAGGACCGCACTCTCCGGGGTAGCTGCGTTTCGGCAAGCTGCAATCTGGCCCTCAGCGTGCCCCTGCCCGCAGCGAGGGTCTGACAGCATCGCTGCCAGGGCAGAGCCCGCAGGAGGGCGGAAAGCGCTGGGGGCCACGTCCTCAGCTGCTGCTCCGCTCCAGCGGGACAAGGAAAGCCGGTCCTGCTTCCATTAGGTGAGGAACCGAGCCCGAAGGCTAACTCAGTGAATTTTTCCCTAATCCAGTTTATCAGAGGGTGAAATTAGCCTCTCCCCCCAGACAAACGTATTGCCAAGACCGAGCGCTCGCCTCTCCAGAGCACAAGCTCCTCCTGGAGCCTTTCCCTCCGCTCCGCAGGCTGCTCGGTGCCCTACACTCTGCAGCTTTGCGCTACTCAGCTGTGTTTTCCTTCTCCAAATCCCCGTAGAGGGGGGTCGTGCTGGCTGCCCGCTTCTCTGCAGAAGACACTGCACATTGCCTTGCCCTCCCCGAGGGGAATTTTGCCCAGGTGCCATAGCCCAAACGACAGCTTGTGGGGCCACTGGGGCAAAACACTGCCCTTCCAGCCTATCGAGGGACCCTGTTTTACACTTTTGGTCGTGAGTGGGGAATAAACGCTCATCGAAATGACAAAAGAGGTGCTATTCTATTGCCTTACACAGATGGGAAACCTACTTGCATTGGCCATATTGCTTTTGAGCAATTCCCCTAGTTCATCCGCATAAAAATATCTGTCCCGTGAGCCTTAGATCTCCTGTGGGCAGCTCATTTGGGACCCTTCACAAACCTGTCTGGTGGAGACTTACTGGGTACATCTGGCTTGCTCATATTGCTAAAACTGAGCAAAGGACTTCTGTATTTGTGACTGTTCCCTCCATTTGCATGGCACGGGGTTGGTTACCCAAGAAGGGATGCCTGCCGTGCTCTAAAATGAGGAAGATTATCTGTGTGCAGCTTGAAAATGGAGCTGTGTCGCAGCACCTGTTCAGCCCCATTACAAAGAAAGCCAGGATGGCAGGAGTAGAGACAGAGCAGAGTGTATAAGATGCAGTTTTATTTTAAGCGAAGTTTAAAACCTACTACTAGAGATAAATGCTTTCTTCACAATGCGGTAGCAAGGAAGGGAGAACACATTTTCCAAACAAATTGCAGAAGTTCAGGAAATTCTTGGCTCACTATTTGTTCCAAGTGATATAAAGGAGAAGGAAGAGACTCTATCCAGCATAAATCATATTTTTAAGAATTTCCCAATATTGCTTCCTGTCTTTGTGCTTGGGCAGCAGGTTGTATACAGAAATGAAACAAATTTGCTTTATCTTTTCAGAAGAAAGTGTCTGCTATAGCGTTTGCTGGCTCTCGTTCGTTCGTTCATTCAAAAACAGCAGGAAAAGGGCTTTTGTATTAAGAACAGTCAAGGTCAAGGATTTTTGGTTTTGATGTTGGCTTCCAGTAGCTTGACTTCTCTGACTACTATTTCCAAGTCAATCTCGGATAGCAATCTAATTGCTAGCTTATAGGGAGATATTTCACAGCTACAGGTTAGCTGCAGTGAGCACAGAACAGAAAGAGATTTCAGGATAAAATTAAAAGTCTTGTACTGTCTCAGCCCCTGTTCGTGCCAATCTCAAATTAAGTTAATCAAGCCTACTAAAGGGCTGCCAAATTTGATCCTGGTGCTGCAAACTCTTTTTCATGCACACTCACCTTTGGAATCTGTATGAGAAAAAGCTTTACCTACGTGACTTGGTTTATCAGGGCCTTATACACCAGGATTCACCCTACCAAATATTTATTTTCATAGCAATCAATCAAAAATGCAAAACAATGTTGTGATTTTGTAAAAAAGAGAACCAATGTGCTGCAAATAATGACCTGCATGTTTGCGGTGTTTTTCAAGCCATGCTACCTTGACATTGCACAGTCAATTGCCCTGTCTCATTCACAGTCAAACTACTATATTTTTAAAGCCTCAAGTTAATGGCTAAATGAAAGTAAGATAAATCATTAGCTAAAATATCCATGCCATAAAATGTCAGTATGGAAGTATGAGCATTTCTTGTTGAGGTTTTTTTTTTGCGGCAACTGGGCGTTTCGGTGGCAGGCAGGCACAGCAGAGGTAGAACGGTAGAAATGTGTTGTAGTTTATTCCCTGCTCTGTAAAACCGAGCCACCATACAAGAGTGCAACTTTAATCATACATCCACTGACAACTCCTCTTTAAGCCACTCATTAGCAGTCTGTGACACCTAGAGGGATTTCACTTTTTTTTCACCTTTTAATGTAATTCTCAAGATTTTATGAATGTATCAATTAGAGATTTCCGGTAATGGAAAGCAGGGTTCAAATTCTGGAGAAGTACAATAAATCACCAACCATATGGGCTTTTGTCATTAAAAGAAAGCCATAATAAGACAAAAGCTGAAGTAAGTTAAAACAGCTGAACAGTGATCTGAGGCGGTCTTATGCAAAACCCACTACCTTGGCTTGTTCACAGGCAGCTTCTTTAGAAGACTGAAAGAAAACCTTTTTCAACTCTTTATTTCTTGGCTACGTTGGAAAGAAAGCAAAGAAAAAGCCATCTCAGTGCCGCTTTTCATGCTCTGCTTACTTTGTTTTCACATGAGATCCTGTGCGCTACCTTTGTTTTTTTCCCCTTGCTTTTTAGAGGGCTCCTTGTGCAAAACAATGGAGAGTCCTGATAACAACAGGCAGTTGCTCCAAGGCCTAGTTGTTCACCAGGATTCACTCCAAGAAACTGAGAGGGGTGTGTTGAGTCTTTTTTTCCGTCACCGGCCTTTACAGTTAGCGGGCCAGATGGCACGAGATGGGCGCAAAAAAATAACGACAATAAATAATACTGCGACTCGCAACGTGGACGGAGCTCGGTTACTTCCACTTCATCACCCTGTTTGGAAGCGCCTTTGATGTATAAAAGCACCCCCTAAGATAATGAAATGCGGTGGCAGCTGGCTAATGGCTGGGAAAGTGCAAACCCTGCATTGAACTCTTCCCACCAGGCTATTCAGCGCCCAGGCAATGTCAGTCTCAAGGAGACAAGGAGACGGGGAAGAAATGGAGGCTTGTTGCTGTGCAGCCTTTGGGCTTCTGGGCAGGCTGCTGTAGGTGGGGTATTATTTGCCTTGCTGAATAGAAGTGATGTGCCCGAGGCAAAGGGAAAGTTTTTACTGTCTTAACACATTAACCTTGCAGACTCTGTCCTAGAAATGTTAAATGAAGCCACAGGGTCACGCTGCTTGAAGAGACACTGCTCTTTGGTGAACTTTAAAATGAGCCATATTTTTTTTTCCTACAATCCCATCAGTCATGCAATCAGGGTTAGTTTCCTTTCGGGGAGCACTAGCTCGTGGCTTGGCTCCATGGGAAATAAAAAAATAAACACATCCAGACTTTTCTCTCAGCTGCTCCAGGCCTAAATGTGGGGCAGGGTAAATGACAAAGCTCCAAAATAGACAGCGGACACAGACAAATATGAAAACCCTATTTGTTCAGGAGCTTTGAGACAGTAGGGGATTTATTCCCCCAACACAAAGAAAAGTTTCTGGTCTCTCCGTTAAATGATCCTGTGCTAATAATATTACAATGGGGTCTGACCCTGCAAATACTTGATTAGACGTGCACTTCTCTTCATGCACGTTGTTAGTTCTGCTAGCATCAGTGCCACGGTTTGTCACCAGAAAGTTCAGAATGTGCACAGGCTTTGCAGGTCTGGGGCTTGCCACAGCCAAACGAGGCAACAGCATGCCTCAGCAGAGAAGGTGCGACGTGAGATTTGAAAGGAGGTCTCATCATAAAAAGAGTAAAAGTGGTGAAAGTCGAACTTGCCATAATAAATATTTTGCAGAAATAGAGATCAGCTCTGGCTTTTTTTTATTTGGCAGAAAATGTTTATTTTTTGATAGTTAAATTCCGGAATATTCATGCACAATTATAAAATTCAGCTTGCCAACTGTCTGGACTTAAGGTCTGGCTTATTCTACAATATCACTGTCCTGGGTGTTACCATCTTGCAGGCAAGGGCAGGGTCATGTACAACCAAATGGTCGTGTTGTGACACTTTTATCCCCAGAACAGAAGTCCATGATTGCCTGAGAGCTGCGGTAGCCTCTGAATCTCGTCAATTCTGGAGGGAGCAGAAGATTAAAAAAGGGACATTTTTCATACTTTGTCTCAAAGAAGTACCCAGATCCATACTCAAGTCAAGGCTGCTGAATCGCAGTGCGTGTTTTCATTGACTGTATGCCAAAGGTGTATTGATTATTGTTGCTTAGGCTAACGTGTACTGTATCCCACAGTACAGCTCTAATATATTTCCTAAGAGTAAGCATAAGTCAACGTCACCAAAATTTTCAGTGCCAAGTGGGAATAGCTCTACTTAATACAAAGATTATGGCAGCAAACTTCTGATCTGTTCCTTATGATCCCTTATCCTGGCAATGTGCAGTTGCTTTTTAGGAAAAGACTTTTTGTTTCATTAGATTGACATTCACTAAGAAATCCCAGCCCGGGTGGATATATTGGCTCTATCTGTCAGCCTTAGACCATTCCTTCCACAGAGCTTGTTTTCTAAATCTGTTTTTGAGAGCTGTTTGCCTGACAGACTGCTTCACAGACTTACGACTGTTTGTTTCTGGGTCTTTTTGATTGCTCTGCTAATCTCTAGACTTTGGCCTTGAGGCTATTATTTATATTGTACTTTTATTGGTGTTTGTTATTTGAAACTTTGTTTTCAGTAGATTTGCGGCCCCTTTCTAACCTGCTTTTCTGATTAAATTTTGTCGAAGAGGTTGGGTGGATTGCTTTACCTTTTTTTTCCTGTTTGTCCTCTTCCTAGTCATTCAGTTGAGAACTCACCTGCCTTTTGGTTGTGCCTGCCTTTCTGATTTGTTCTCAGATTAGAAGGGGCAGCTGCACAGCTTTTACTTTTATTGGTTCTTCGCAATGGGTCAGGCAAAATATTAACCACCCATGTACTGATCTCCTAAAACCTCAAATGAATTACAATAAAACTCTTTCCTCCACAGTTCAGAAAAAAATATTTTAATTCTTGGACTGTCACCTCATGCAGGTTTTTTTTTTTGTACGTGTCTAGACGTATCTACTATAAGAATAGAATGAGTTTAAGTATCAGAAACTATGATTTCATATATGTATGAAACTAGCCCGACCTTTCTGACAATTTGTCTAAATTTATTTTTGCAAGAGTTAGAGTTGAAATTCAAATCCAAATTTAGGCCTCAGCCCTGCAGTGCCAGGAGCTCGGTGGGATAAATGCATGCATCCAGTATTTCCTGAGCATATGTCTTTCCAAGGCATTGTGGTTCCCAGCTCTCTGATTCTTTGAGTTTTATCTGCCAGAAAATGTAGTTTGGTCCTTTTTAGATCTGCTAATAAAGTGGCTTCTGTCTTGATTTGGGTGATTTACAAAGTTTTACTATTTCTTGGTTACTGAGCATTCTGCCGGTTTACATTTTACTGCTGATTGCTTGGTCAATGCCTTATCCTTAATGGGGAGCCAGCTCTCCTACAATTTACTTACAATAATCTCTGACGTGGGACTTTCTTCCTACTAATACTTAAAAAAAAAAAAGTTTTTTATTTTTCTTTTGGGCTCAGGGATAGGTGTGGAGGAGGGAGAAGGGGTGGAATATGTCATACATTAAGCTAAGCTCCCCAAAGACCAATTATTCATACCAAATTTCATTTCTTTTACAAATTTTAGGTTACTATGTTTCAATTTCTCAAACCTGAGGCTCCAAGACCTTGGCTGAGCAAGAAGCTGAATGGCCACAACGACAGCTGAAGCCAACGGTCTCCGCAAGCACTTCAGTTTTTCGGGAATTGGACAGGATGATCAGAACAGGAGCTTCAATAAGGAGAGAGTTAAGTGCAGAACACTGCTGATGGTAAACGCTTAAGTGCCTAATATTTGTGATCCCAAATTAACTGATGCACAATTAGTGGGATATTTTGAAAAAGTTGTTCTTGGCAAAAAGTGATAACAGTGTAATATGCTAGCCAATACTGAATTTGTCCATGCCCAAAGTCTGTGTGTCTATATATAATGTGTGCTGAGGCAGATAAAGAAGATAAACTGTTTTTCTTGTTAACCATTGCCTTTTCTTTGTATTCTGTGCTGAATGGTTATGTACCGGCTAGTGGGACCCTGGTTATTGAATTTTGTTTTTCTAATTACGACATGTTTTATAACAGACAGTATACGTCTGTGGCGCTTGAAGTGCGTTCATCTCCTGAGCAATCCCACTCCTGATATGCTAAACCAGGCTACAACTTCTCGCACTTCTTCACATTTCAGCTGCCAGCAGTGGATTTGCTTTGCTCCTTCTTTTTATGCTGAACACTTAGGTTATTCCCTCAGCTCTACATTGGCTCTTCTAACCTCATTTCTGTCCAGTTCTGTGCAAGTATTTGCCTCACATTTTTCAAAGGCACATTAGCATTCATCATTCTCCTGACTCATGCTTTCTAACCTATTGGCTGAATGGTTTTCTGGGTTCGTTTCCATTGCTTATACTTTGTGCATTTTTGGTCATTTTAATTTGCATTTTTATCAGTCCTCTCAACCGTCCATCTTTAGCTTTTATAATGTGTTAGGTGGTTCTTTTGACGTCTGGGGTTGCTGAAGCGACACACAGGATGGGTCCCACTCTCTTTTCAAGCTGACATGGTGATGGTCTCTTGAGGTCCTTTTAGTGAAACCTTCTCCACTTTCTGGACTGCAGCCTGAACTCATTCCAAGCTCCATTTCATTCCGCTGCAGGTTCCACTAGCACAGTGTTTCTTTGAACCACTGAAGCTGTTATATTAATAATTGGATTATAAGCATAGGGAGTTGTTTGATCCTTCATGCGCTTTTGATGCTAATTCTACTTCAGCATTACGTTTTGTTTTAACACAAATACCTTAAATAAAGTTAGTTTCCTAAGATATGCACAGATTCGCTTCAGTGGATCAGGCCCTATTCTCTACATTCATTATGAGTTTTGTCTCCCAGCCAGAGTCTGTCAGAGGTGCATGGCATTTGATAGATATTTTCTCCCTCTCTCAGGAGTGAGATTCAACATCTGCTGTAAGACTGACTTCAAAGGGTTTCTTCCAGTGCAACCTCTGTGGAAATCTAGCCTACTTACACCAGCAAATCTATAAGCCACTATATTACAGTGTTTTATCTGCTGGAGTCCACAAAGCATTTGATAGCCTTTTTCAGAAATGATGCATTTAGGTGGTTCATTTCCAAAGAAAAAAGTCACAAAAGCAGAATTTCTAGAGCCCAGTAAAAAAAACAAAAACAAAACCAGAATGTTTTGTGGATTTTTAAATTTTTTTTTATTTTTTTTAAAAATCATCCTGAATGTCTTTTCTCACCAGTGTGGTAGTGTACATTTGTACGCCCAGGTCAGAGTTTCTCCTGGAAATACATGGTAATTGCCTTTGAGCTGTAAGTGCTCCAGAGCAGACCTGCCCTCTCCAGGAGAAGTCTTCAAGGGTATTTCCATTGCTCTGATCCACTCAAAGTGGGTTGCTGGAGGTCTCTGGACTTGCTGCCAGAAGAAATGGGATTGATTGGAAGACCCTCTGTGCTGCAAGAAACTCCAAGCAGAATTCTTTGAGAGGACTTCTTACCAGTAAAATGTAGGCACTGTCAAAGAGAGAACAAAGTAAAACTGCCAGCTGTCAGCTAGAAGGAGGAAGAAAGGTGGAAAGAAATGAAAAAACTTAGTGTGTAGTTGATAATTAATCTGTAAGGTGCTGCAGACTGCACTCAGCCTTTGTAGTAGCTAGAGAGAAAAAGAAGATGTCATCCATGATCACACATACTCTCCTGTACTTCCTTCAGAAGGTTGTTTAGGCCTTACCTCTTCAAAGATTTATGCATGTATTTAATCTTACTGACTTTTCAAATGGTGAATTTAAGCATGTAGGTCAATCTTTGCAGGAACAAGATGTGCACTTTTTTCCCCAAAGTGCACGTCAGCCAAACTAAACTGCAACAAGAAATCAGGGAGTGTTTCCAAACCATTGTGTGTAGATTTGCTTGGAGGGATTTCTGAATTGCATCTCTCTCAGATTTCGCTGATACTCCTGAGTATCAGGAATGCGATGGATACACATGATTTTATTTGAGTTATCTCAAGTGCTTTTACAGTGAGCCAAATTTCCATTTTCCAGTAACTGAGTTTTCAAGAGGAAAAAAAATGATCTTACTAGCTTGTGACAAAACACAGAAAACACACTCATTTAGGGGAAAAAATGAAATCTTATAAAAACCTGCTTTGATTAAGAAACAAAAGCATTTTGTTAGGAGGCAGGATGGAAGCAGGATGACCATTTCGGTGGAATAGCCCAGGTTTTGTGGGCCTGCAAGGATCTTTCTGAGGAAACATGTCCATATGAAGTTTTCCAAAACGGCTGTCTGGCTTGGATGGAATATTTCTGGAAAAAACTTTAAAGGCAAAATAGTTGTCTCTTCTGAAAGCCACTTTTAAGAGAAAAGATGTTTTTCTTAATAAAAAGGAAAAACCCCTCAACCCCTCAATGAATTAATTGGGGAACGCTTGCACCTCTATAGCTCTGAAATGACATGCTGAAACCTGACAAGGTTTTTTATTGTTAAGGAATTTCCTTTTTGTCTTCTTCTTCTTTGGACAAATTGCCTGGTGTTGGCCAACCTGAACATTTTAAAAAATCTCTTCGTGTGTGCTCTGCTGACACTTGTTACAGTTTGGCAGCTAAATTCTCAGAAAATGGGAAAAAGAGAGACAAAGCAAAAGGGGAAAAAATGAAAAAGAAGATAAAGGAGAAAAATAAGATAAAGGAGATATAAAGGAAGGAAAGGAGAAAAAAAAAAGATAAAGGAGAAAAAGAAGAAAAAGAAATCTGTCATTCGCCGACATATGCTAGCCCCAGGGTGCCTTGCTTGATTCAAGATTTTCTCCGATGCTGCTTTTCCTATGGAAGGGTGCCACCCGGGTGCCAGGAGCCCTTGTAGAAGGTAAGGAGACTGCTCCTGGCTGCTCAGGTGGTCTGGAAGAGGAGTTATTTTGCCTTCTATGAGGAGTGATCAAGAGCTAATGTTCAAGCCTGGTGGTGGTAGAGGGTTACTTACTAAGATAAGGATCATGAGGATGAGCTGCAAATGCTTAGTGGTGGAAAGAGAGTAGAAACATGAGGGTCTGGGATAGTGAGACCAAAGGACATCTGTGAAACTCACTGCCAGAATATGTGTCCATTCTTCTTTAGTTTGGTCAACCTTCAGAAAGAAAGTATGAAACAGAATTTGAAATAGCTGCTTGTTGAGTCCGCTGTGCACACTCAGGCAGGGTGGGAGAGGGTGGGGAAGAAATGCGTGGTTATAAAATTAAGACTATATCTGAGTGACTTCACATAAGCAGGCTGGATTGATGTTGCCCAAGCAGCTCTCATTGTGGCATTTTCAACCTTTTGAATGCTGACTCTGCAACTTCAGTGTAGTTTTAATGCACTTTAACTATATATGAAGAGAAAACAGTAGAGATGTGGCACAATAGGCCATATGGCTGGTCAGAATTAATTATCTACAGATCTAGCTCATGACCGGGGAGGCTCTGCAGTACACCTTTTCCTTTCAACTCTTGTTATTTCATGCATTCATTTAATTTAACAATAAGAAGCTGAAAACATTACGATGTGGAGTGAGGAAAGACAGCTTTTTAACACTGTTTGATTGTTTGCCAAAGTTTTTGCAAGTGTTCCTGTTAGGACATATTACTACGCACTATATACAGCATATTTATGTTCTTACAACATGTTTAAACTTCTCAGTTATAAATCTCTTGTATGTCTAGAGTTGCCTGGGAAAGCAAACCTGCACAACCTGCCCTTGTCCTTCTTCCTTGGCAAGGTTGATGCACCTTTTGTCAGGTTGGTGGGATCTTGAAGACAAGGTCAGAACTCCACAGCAGCCTGCAAATGGGTGTGTTTACAGGGGAAGAGGAGAAATTCAGAGAGGAAAGCTGAATGATTTATGTGAGATGAAAAGATAGAAAAGTGATAGTAAGAGATCAAAGTGTGTTGATTCAGTTGTATAATTTGGCCTCAAGACTATTAACCACAGGTTACAGTTCACCAGGGGAATTTTTTCTGCTAGCCTGCTCTCCTCCCAAAGGAAGAGGATGGAAAGGGGGATGGGAAAAGGAAGCAATTCTCAGATCTACCCTGTTATTTTCATTTCTACCAAGCTGAAGCAGAGCTCGAGTGGGGAGTATTTGGAGCATAGCTGTGTGACATGTTCCTTTCCCTGACTGTCTTTTTTTTAATTCTTCTTTTTCCTCCTCCTTTGGAAGAGGTTGTAGTAGACTCTATTAAATATGAATGTTTATCACACAATGAATTTTGGCTTTTTTCATCAAACATAAGGCAAGTTCTTCAAGATGCTTTTCTTGGTGAAAAATGACAAAAAGTGTAAATGGGAATACTTACATCATGCTTTACGTTTTAGTGCTAGAAGTATGTGAACAGTGAAATTGCAGAAGTTCAGAAATGCCAGTAGGAATGCTCTTCATTGTTTCTTCCTCAACAAGTTCCTACATGCACCTATTACCACAGAACGGAGATTTCCTCCTTGTGTCCTTGCCCGGGACTCAAAAAAAAAACCAAACCAAAACAAAAAACCTCCCTACATTAAGTTCAAGACAAAAGGAAACAAATTGTCCATAGGGACATTGGTGCATACTTTCTTAAATTCCTGTTCCCACTGAAGTCTCTGGGAACTTTTTGGTGAGTTAAAGCACGGCCAGAATTTCTCCACTGATGATGAAAACTTGGCCTTTGGAAAGTTAGTTTTATTCTTTGCTTTTTTGCATCGGGAGGTTTCTAGGACAACTTCGTGCTGCAACATCATCCAACGCTTATGTTGCCGACCCATAGGGCCGGATGGTGTATTGCCTGGTAGCTATTTACAGCAGTTGCAAATAGATAAGGCATATTGCCTTAAGAGAGTGAAGGTGTGCTACGGGCATTGACCTTGCCTGAACGGTTTACAACAAGCACAAAGCGACAGGGGATTCAGCAGTGGTGTTCTCATAAGGAGCTCTTCTACCCTTGCCAAGATATTGCCTGTTCTCTTGGAGCGTCACTACGTTGCAGATTCACCCCATGTCATTGTTCAAACAACATGTGTAAATAATAGATGGTTTTGTTCATTGGCCTAAACCTGAGAAGCTAGAGGGGAGTGTGAGGAGGGAAGCGTCTGAGTGAAGCAGAAGAGAAACTATTCAAATTTTAGGCTAAATTCAAAACCTTTTATTAAATTTGTAGGATCTTCCATATCTTTTTTACTTGTCAGCTGGATTGTTTGAAAGCAAAAAATTCTATTTTGTAAGGAAAAGTAAAAATTTCATTTAGAAAAATGTTGAAATAAACATTTCACCTCTTCCAAACAAGTCTTTCAATTTCAAAAATGTCAAAATGGAAATGTCAATAGTCACTATTTAAATGTTTTCCTACTACTGTTTAGTCTCTCTCCCTATCATATAGATAAAGCCTGAACTATTTTTTTCCCTTAAATTCCCTGGAAGTTGTAGGGAAACAGAAACATATTCATCACAAATGCTTGGTCCAGCTATAAAACTAAATAATCACTGAAACAAATTCTGCTTGGATATTGCAAAGTATGAGATATATTATTTGCATTGTAACCTCTGCATATCATGGGCTGGTGCTGCTTGCTTATAATTCAACCTTCTCTTGCTCAGACCAGAAAACCTTGGCAGAGGTTTGAGTGACTGATTCACTGCTTCCTTCCATTCTCACTGCATTCTTCTTCAGATTGTGGATGCTCATTTTGGTGTAATTTGAGATTTAGGATATTAGTCTTGTAAAGGCTAGAAACGTCGATCTGTTGAAAAAGCTCCATTTACAAAAGATGGACCCAATAATGTATCTTTTTGTCTATTGATTTGCATCCTTCCTGGGTAATCTGTAAAAATAGATGCTTTCTTCCCACCAGAAATTACCTTTCTGTGAGATGTACTCTTCTCCAATGTCCTTTATCCAAAATACTAATACTAATACCTTTATCCAAAAATACTAATTTAATTTCTAAGTATCTTTCTTCCTGCAATAATGGAAAGCCCCTCAAGTATCTTACCATGCTTACTACTGTTTGCTGTATCAGTTCCATATGCTAATATGATTTCCTGTAAAAGGAGATGGATATATTAGTTCTGCAGTGAAATCAGAAAAAAAAAGAAAAAAAAAAAAGAGAAAGCCTGACCAGTGCTTTTAAAGAGAGTAATCTCAATGGAAAATGTTAAACTGGTTTCACGGTACAAGTGTTAGATGTAAAATCTTGCTGTAGCAAAGGCTCCTGACTTTCTCTTTGGTTTTCTGGCCAGCGACGGATGTTGTTTCTGCCACCTGTTTGAAGACAATTGTGCAACTGGGATCATGGAATGATGTCCAGTTGCCTTTTTTAGAATATGAATAGGGCTTTTGAATTTGGCTGTGCTGAGCAGTTTGGGGCTGAATCACTCTGTAGACTTGCCAGAGAAAGCGTTTAGCCTATGGACATGAGCCAAAGCCCACTGAATCTCACAGCAAGGCTCTTTTTGGCTTCGGTGGGCTCTGGCTCAAGCTCTACATGAGACAATTTCTTCTCTGGAATTATCAAAAATTCCTCATTTTTAGTTTCTGTTTTTCTTTTCCCAAAGAGCTTCACCTGTATTTTTCAGTTTCAACCATTGATGCCTTGCCCTGCTCTTCTCTCCTCTGAAGCAGGGATGTTAGGGCTGAAGGTAACGTGGATGCTCCGTCATGAAAAAGTCAGGGGCAAGGAGCCATCTCAGAGCTCAGCTACCTGAACTGCTCTGTACCCACTGTCTACTTTTACTTGCTTTTCATTCCCGAATGTGTGCTATTTTGAAATGCCTCAAATACTGTCGGACTCCAAGCTATTTTGGACATGAGCATGTCATTTCCCTTCCCTCTGCTGCAATCACGGTTGGATCCTGCAGGCATTTCCCACAACAGGCCTCAGTTATCAACGGCAGGAGTTTTAGAGTATTTCCCTTCGCAAAGACTTTTGTTGCCAGATGGGAGTTGTTAGTTGTTTATATCAGGCTATGAGTAATGCCCTTTTGCTAGCACTGTATGCAATGTTTTTTTTTTTTTTTGACATTTATTCCTTCTGTTGTTATACAATGTTAGCTTTGCGAGTTATAAAGAATAACCTTTTTCCCTCAGGTGTCCTTTTGTGTGCTTTTTGCTCATTTTTTGAAATTCTTTCTTTTCCAATTTTAAAGGTAAAAAGAATATATAAAAATAGAAAAATGAACAACAAACTTAGAGACCTTTCCTAGTCTGCTACTCACTGTTGTGAATAGATACTAAACATAGATTTGTGGGTCCACGTTCAAGTTTCTCAAATTCCATTTCTTCTTGAGTCTTCTTTATGTCTGTTACAGGGCCCTGCTTTCATGCTGTTTTCCATGGCTCTCTGGGGTACAACCTAACTTTTACCAGCTCCCAGGACTTCCATTAAATGGTGGGATGAGCCCTTTCTCTGCAGACCTCACTCCATCCTAATTCATACAATAAGACCTCATCCTGTGGGCCATTGAGCATTTTCTGTGAGAAGAGTCCTCAACCTGTGCTTATGCTGAATATTGAATCTCGGTATTTGGACCACCAACCTGAAGTCCTGTCTTGATACTGAAAACTGTCCATGATAACTTTAGCATCTCTCTCATGCTCTTTCATTTCACAGATAGATGACATTTTTTATCCTTCCATCTGCTTGCTTCCTAACCTTTTCTGCCTTTATATTCCAACAAAGCTGGCTTTAGCATGACTGTATAGACTGTCTGTAAGGCACTATATGTTGCTGCAATAGTGTCAACACCATGTAGACAGATTCACAGCCAAAATATCATACGTGTGCTACAGTTCTGCATAGAAGGTAGAGCGCTGTGCCAATCCCGAGCCCTCCAGAAGGCCTTGGACAGCCCATGCCTACCCGCTATTCCCCTGTGTTGCTGCTTGTACATAGGTGTATAAAAATCTGCTCCAAGAGCCCTCTGTCAGGAAATATCGCAATTTCACGTGGTTCCCCAGGGGACCTATGGATCAGGCTCCCTGTAGGCCTGCTAAGAAGATGTGTGTCTTTGACCTTCCACACTGGCTAATGCAGTTTCACCTTTTTTAAGTTTATGAACCTGCACACCTTTCCCACCAGAAGTATGTGCCCCCTTGTAGTGAACTAGAACCTCCCCAGCTTGCTCTTGCTCACTTCAGTTATCTTTCACAGACCTCTTAGAAATAGTCTTTAACAACCATAAAACCTCTTAATGCTAAATACATGGGTATCATCTGCACTGTGCATTCTACAATGACAGTTATTTTTGGAGAAACTTGGCAGAACTTCTGATTGGATCCTAATTATATGGTTGCCCTTTTGCTTTTAGCCACTACTTTGGAGTTTGCCCCTACTTAGGACTGTGGAAGGGTTTGTGAGAACATACAAAGAAATAGGTGACTGTTGTTAAGAATCTGACTTCTCTCTAGCGCTAACTCAGCCACAGAAAAAAATAAAGGAAAAATATGCCCTCAGGTATACTTTCCTTGATGCATATAAATTCAGGTCCCATGAAAATATTTATCTGTAAATGAGCAGCTTGGTTTAGTCTTGTTTCTCGAGGTTATCTGGTTGCGGGGTATAGCTTGCACTTGGTAATAAGTGAAAAACAAGTTTGATCACTGGAATTCTGTTATTTTCATCTGCAATATTATGCAAGATCAAGGTAACAAATTTTGTTGCCAGCTGGAGCTGCAGGGTAACAGGCTGCTGCTGGTTTTCCCTGTAGACAACAGTAAAGAACACATTTTATGTCAAAGTAATTGCACTAACAGGTGCTGTTGAGCAACTGTGTTTTGGTTGCGACACTCTTGTGGCTCAGTGCTTACCACAAATGTTTATATATAAAAAAAATTCGGTTCTGCTTTTAAATTCCTATTCAACTGACAAGAAAGAATAGGGTAAACAAGGGTGAAGCAATAACTACAGTTTAAAAGCTAGAAAGCCTCCTTCCCACTTCTGGTGGGTGAATACCACTGTCCTATCACAAGTCCTTCCTTGGACGTTTATCACAATAACTGTAAGCAGGCATCCGGCGCTGACAACATTAAGACCTGTAAGAACTGGAGGAGATTCCTGCAGTGGGATACATGCTGATATGATTATCTCACATATTTAGGGAATAATGTAATTTCATGCACCGAACGCTGGACAATAACTGATGCAGGTGCAGTGGGTGCTTTTCCTGCTTGCCTTCCTTGTGCGCTCGACCACGGGGCCTGGCTGCTCCTGCTGCAGGAAGGGTGCGAGGTGCATTTAGGGAGTACAGAGACTGTGGTAAGCTTGGAGAAGGTTCCTCCTAGTCTCGTGAACCCATGTAAGAGAACCTGCTAAAACCGTCACCTGTTTTGTGGCAGGCTCATGAAAATGTTTAATCTGAGCTTTTCAAAGCTGTGGACAGCTGGGGAGAAGGGCACTCCAAATAAGTGTATGAGCTGAAACACTCCATGCTCGAGCTGAAAACCTTGTGTGAGCTGCCCCCAAGGGTGTGTTTACAGGGTTGTAGGTATATACAGTGATGTAATGGGACTGATACAAGATCTCCTAAAGGTGGATTCTCCAAATCAAACTTTAGCCATCTAAAAATGGGACTGGTGGCTTTAGCTGTCACCCTAGTGTCCCCATAAAACCAATGCACACCTTATGCTGTCTAACTAGATGTCTGTTCCAAAATTCAGTGTATCTTTTTTTGGAAGCCAAACACATATGCCTGCATTCTGCCAAAAGCATCCAATCTAAAAGAGATCAGCTCCTCCTAACAAACACACTTTGAACAGTCTGGAGACAGTGCAGGAATCCACCAGTGTCTTGCTTTCGTTGTCTAGCACCTCCACTGCTCTGTCTTGCTACATCTTGTGCCTACCGTCTCCATGCCTTGTTGGTCTGCTTTAGCTTCTTCCTCAAAGCTTCTTTCTTGCTCTTATCATGGGTAGATGACTTCTGCAAGGACTGCAATATTTGACAAGACCTTCCCATGCTTTCCTCAGCATCCATCTTCTCTGTCTTTTCCTTCCTAGAGGTCACTGTGTTTGCTCACTTGTAGGGGTTCCTCCAAATCCTCCAATTGCTCTCTTTCCTCCATGCATACCCACTAGCTTTATTTTGCTGAGCTTCTCAACCTTACCAATTTCTTTTCACTCTAAAGCCGATGACTCTCAATCCAGTTACTGTTTCTTAATTTACTGTTCATCATTACTGCACTAAATGTACACATGCATGTTCTGAGCCACAGCCAAGGCAAGCATACATACTATTGCCTAAACTTCAGTGAATGTGGGTTAAGATAATTCATGTTACTTCACATTTGCTAGGATTACAGAGCGCTCACAGTAATCGAGGAAGTCTGAACCCTAAATTCAACTCACTCTACATTTCAGCACCCTAAGACTTCCCTGTTCTCGTTCCCTTCACCTTTAATTCCTTCTCTCTGTGACTAGTAATTTTCTTTTCTTTTGGACTGGTGTAATACCTGCAGTGCTATGCAGGTATCTTTCTGAATTGATTTCTTCACTCTGAGGGTGGTGAGGTTGCCCAGAGAAGCTGTGGATGCCCCATTCCTGGAAGTGTTCAAGGCCAGGCTGGACGGGGCTTTGAGCAACCTCGTCTAGAGGAAGGTGTCCCTGCCCATGGCAGGGGGGTTGGAACTAGATGATCTTTAAGGCCCCTTCCAACCCAAACCATTCTATGATTCTATAATTCTATGATTATTTTAGCTTGGTTTTGAAGATGATAGAGCTAAATTATTCCATGACCTTTCCATGTTATGCTGTCACGCTTTGTACCACCAGAAGAGTGGATGGCTATTCTGTCTGAACAGAACATTAGAGTAATCTCACAGAGGCTTCCAGGAGGATTCATCCTGGCTCCATCACAGGGTGCTGTGAAGCCTCTCCATGTCCTTGGCTGTAAACTCCCACTCCCAGCCCCTTTGCTTCCATGTCTGTGAGGATGAAAAATGCTTTCATGGTATGGAATGACGCTTTCAGTTTGGGTGATCTTTTTAATTTGTTTTTCCAAGGAAGCATCTCTGGTTTTTTGTATGCATGGGAGTAGAGCAGTCCCCTTGCTCTGGTCTACTCAGTGTCTTTGCTGCCCTTAGAGCATTCTTGTATGATGTTGTAGACAGATTACCATTGCTTGGTACCCTTCAGAACACAGTATTTTGCAGTCTCTTCATAAAATCCCTTTCTTACACAATGCCTATGCTACAGGCATCAATAACATTTATATTTTTATCTCTTCATCTTCCTTTTTTGTAAACAGCTCAATGAAACCACCAAAGTCGGCACGTGTTCCAACTGAATAGCCACAGTATTGCGCTGCCGTGCAATACTTTCCCCATCCTCTCTCCCTACACCAGATGTCATGTTCCCTTACACTGACACATCCAAAATGTGGTTGGATACTCCTGGTAGAGACTGAGCTGAGCTACAGATGGGAAACAGTTGAGAATAACTTTCTACCAGGACAAAACTACTGTATCCAAAAAGGTACCGAAGGCATTACTTACCTGCTCATGTCAGTGTTTCTGGCAGGGGAAGTCATGGTTGAGCAGTGAACTATGGTGCCCTTAAAAGGGCTTTCTTCATTTGGGGCTCTCCAAAAGCTTTTGGGGCAACTTCAGGCTAAGAAGACCTCTACTGTATGAGTTAGTTTGACTTGGTCGTTTTTGGGGACTTGATTGGTCTTAATAAGATTTTTATTTTTGTATGTAATAAGGCTAATGTAGACACAATGTGGTAGTACATCTTTTTCTAGTTCTTACGAGTGTTACTTGCTTTGAGTTTTGGAGGGGAAATATAATGCCTGGGCTATTCTGTTGAACTTCTAAAAATTGCCCTCTCCTGCCACCACCAGCAGGCTCTTGGGACCTGCCCTTGGGCGCCATTCCAGGGGCTGCAAAGTTGCCGTGGGCACAGCAGTGAAGACATCCCAGCTCGCAGCATGCACAGCATCTCTCATCAAACTGAAAACCAGGCAAGTTTACTAGAAATAAAAAAAATTTAGATTTACTGAAAAGCTTGCAAGGCGTTTGGACAAAACTGGGGCCATGGAGTGATTAATGGAACCAGATGAGGAGAAATGCCAAATTTCATGTAAAGGTTCTGAGGGATTATCTGAATGTGAAGCTCAAGCTTAAATTTGCAGGATGTGAGACTATGTGAAATTAAAACAACAGAAAAAGAGGTCGTAAACTTGGGATAGAATAAGTTGTTTCAGTCCCTTACTGCATTTCCCCATACCAAGAGAGCTTGCTCTCTGTGGCAGTGGTGCAGCAGCTGCCATCTCACTCCACAGCACCGCAGACGGTGAAGAGAAGAGACAAACTCTGCTCTTCTTTTGATGAGTTTCTAGGCTTTCTTCTTTCTGCCATTCACATGGCACGGGAGGTAAAACAGCCTGATGAAAGGGGAGTATTTTTATCTATCATTTTGTTAAGTAAAATACCCACAGGTTATAACTCATCTGTTTTGTTGAAAATGCAGGTGAAGGACAAGAGGTGATTGACTTTGGTGAAGCCAGAGGGGAACTGTGACTTCCTAGAGCAGGAAACCACCTTCTGCAGAAAGAAGGTTGCAGGGTAACATCTAAGCCAGGGCTGGGATTACTGAGGGTCAGAGGAGTGTGAAAGCGGGGGAGGAAGGGGAAGGAAGGAGCAAGGCTGGGTCTGGCACGAACTGCTGTTTTGAGGGAGGTATCAGCTCTGGGTTTCTCCAGGTGGGAACAGGGCAGGGTGGGACATGGGTCACCTGTGGGA
This sequence comes from Phoenicopterus ruber ruber, assembly GCA_009819775.1. Classification (NCBI taxonomy): domain Eukaryota; kingdom Metazoa; phylum Chordata; class Aves; order Phoenicopteriformes; family Phoenicopteridae; genus Phoenicopterus; species Phoenicopterus ruber. Next base: position 50,883,330 of record CM020215.1, on the reverse strand, counting down.
GAGGCCCAGAAGTGGGTACTTCTTCAACCAACTGGGCAGCAGGACACGCTCGGTGATCCCAGCTGGTTACTTGCTCCTTGCCCCGTGGAGGCGGCAGCTGTTGCTGAGCTTGCTTCAGATACCAAAACTGCTTCAAATGACACCATGGACAGTATGGGACACCAGTGCCGCCTGTCCCACTTCACACCCTGGCCAGAGGGCCGCTGCGTACTCTCAGATGCCCACTCCCCCCACTAAGGGTTGAAATCCATCCAGACTATTAAAGACTTATTTTTTTGAGAGGAAAGATCATCTCACCTGTTCTTAATTACTGCTCATATTTATGATCAGGCTGCTTAGAAAAAAAGAGGTGTCTTTGCTGCCTGTGACTTGGCTCTGCCGCCCCCGGGGCACGTGCCTGTGTGCCGTGTATCTCCCCATTTGTGGGGGTGTGCAGCCTTGCTGGTGGTGGGGCAGTTGTGCTCTGTGAGGATGAATGCTCTTTCTCTCCCTGGTGACGGCTGCCGGTTGCTGAGGGGCCACTGTTTGCTTTAAAATCACGTGGCGAGGCTGGTGGTGGTGGTAGAAGGGAAGAGAAGGAGGGGAGAGATGGTTTGCCCAAAAGAAGATAGTTACTGTTTAACTCCGCATGGATTCAGCTTCACATAAAAAGTCCACTCTTCCTGCAAATGCTGTTGCTGGGAAGGGAGAGTCTGCTTAAACCATCAGCCCGTTTCTCTCTTTCGCTGCAGAATGAGCGTTTGCTATTCCCTGTCTGGAAGCGCTCCTTGCCTGACCCCGAGGAGAAATGTTTGCCCCTGCCCTGTATCAGCACATGTGGCAGTACTTTCACAGTCCTTTCCCAAATTTTCTTGGATAGAGCAAGACTTGGCCCTTACTCAGGAGGAGTGGCTCAGCACTTTTTAGACCTGTTCTTTAGCTGAAAGGCTTTTTCCTATCAGAAGATGAAGACATTACATGGCCAACCTTTCGGCCTGCAGACTGGAGTTATAAATGGATGGTTCCAACATTTTGCTTGTGTCTGCCCACATCCACATAGATTGTTAAAAATTAGCTCCCAGTCAGGAACTATTCAGATACTTATCTTAATGTTTAAACAGCTCTTTTCCTATCGGTGTCCCTCCTGATGGTTTATTCCCCACAAACGGTCTGCTTTCATTGTTGTGCAGGGTAGAAACACAAGCTGACTGTCAGTAGGCTGCCGGTAAAATATCAACTGGAGCAGTAATAACCAGGTATCCTGGGATGATGCAATCCATAGAAATTACTCTGAGATGTTAATTTGGGGCTGGGCAGGGAGGGGAATAGCAGATGCACCTTTGTGATATTTAAAATATAGATGACACATAAGACTTTTAACTGTTTTCTTAAAACCTGGTCTGATTTTCTGTTTTCTAAATCTCATATTCCAGCCAAGGACATCCCTGAGCTAAGAAGAAACAAATAATTTTTCCATCAAAGTCTAGGAGAGATGAAAATTTCAGGGATTTTTATTCATACAGTTACAACCTCAGCAGAGCTCCCTGCTCTCACCTCCGTCCTCCTCCTTTCCTGCCAAGTGTGCAGTTACAGAGAGCAATGCCAGGCTGATATGGTAGGTTTGATTCTGCTCTCACGGGCAGTGATGATGTGTTAGGAGGAATGCTGTGAGGGCCTCAAAGTCTGCAGCGCTCTGGAAATTAAAAGTCGAGGGCTATGACTGTAGCTGGATTACAGCTCTTCCTGAAAGCCGAGAATGTGGAAAGCAATGAACACAGATGCTAATTTCCTGGGAAAGAGGGATGAGGTTTACATTTCTATACCTATAAATGTGTGAAGAAAGTGAACCAAATCTTCTTCTCTTCACTCATGAAAGTTCTCCTACTAACACTGGGGCAACTATTTGTCCCCGGTACCAAATGGGAAGGAATTGCACCTGGTGTCGTTTCAGAGCACTCGTGCGCTGAGATTTGCTCACAGCAGAATCGGTGCGGGTGATGCTGTTATGAAAGCAGCAGCGAGGAGCGCTGCAGTCCTGCACAGCTCTGAGCCTGGCTGCCCCTTGTCAGGTGGTGATGCAGAAACCAGGAAAGATTCATATTTTCTCCTCTACTTAGACGAGTGAGAATGGCAATAACGTTTTGTTCTTTGCCTTTCCCTTAGCACTAATTTGCTTTAACTCTTCAACTTTACCCAGCTCTTCAACAGCTAGTTCATTTTTGACAAAGAAAACAGCATTTTTATCTGGATCAAGTCAATTTTCTATACCAATTGCTGGGTTTAAAATGCTACAGGCCTCTGCATGAATCACAAGGAGACAAAAGACATCTCAGATTTCATGGCTGTTTACGGTAGGGCTAATATCAAGTCCTTTAGCCAGCAAAACACATTAGCTCAAAACTCAGAGGACTAGAAAAAATTACTTTGCCTGATTAGCTTTAAACTGGCATGTCTAAAACATCAAACAAGAATCAGCCTGCTTTTGAAATTTGTTTCCAGTTACAGAGAATGACCTTCTTGATTCCCAGCAGTATCACATCCTAACTTAAAAGAGCTGCACTTTCCCCTCACATCCACAAAGGTGCCCCCACAGACTCTGATGTGTTGGATAACACTGCTGGAGACCCCTGCTGAAATCCTCCCCTCCATGTTAAGAGGGATGGGGAATCAGAGTGATCTGCTTGCCACTCTCAGAGTCCAACCCTTTCTGCAGCAGACTATCCCGATGGAGACAATTTGTCCTTGAGCTGAAGAATATCCCTTCAGCGGGCAATATTCTTGCATTGGAACGGCCCATATTGCCCCCAAATACAGGATTTTTCAAGTGGATTTCCAGATGATGACATTCTAGGATATTCTGACAGAGTCTCTCTACATCTTTACATGACAGAAGCCAAAATGTGCACTGTTGGCACAGCAGAGAGGTGATGAGTGGCCTTGTCTGAGCCCCAAGTACAGGCAGAGCGCAGACCAGCTGGCCCAGGCAGATTTATCAACCAAACTGGGAGACACTATCTCCCAGTGTGTTTCTTTTCTCCCTGCTGTCCTCCTGCGAGAAGATACAACTCTGTAGGACGAGAGCTAGCAAGCCATCTCTCTCAGATGTAGAATATTGAGTACTGAAATGACAAGGGTCCCAGCGTAGAAGGTGCAGAGGCAGGAGGATTTCCCTGCAAGCCTTCACTTACATATCTTGGGCTTGCTGAGGCTGTCAGCAGGGGAGATAGGAGGCAGGTTGTTGTTACCTACAGAGGGAGGTAGGAAATTATTCAAGACTAAGGAAATACAAAATTAAAATGATTAAGTGTTTCCTTTCGGGGCTATCAAACCCGGCAGCGCTGCTTTAAACTGGGTAATCTTCTCTCCAGCCCGTGCAGCAATTTCAAACAGGTGACTTTAGCTCATACAGATTTCAGTAGACTGAATTCATATAAAGAGGCAAGGACCAAGAATATTCCAGCAGTTTACACAGTGTAAAACAAGCACCTAGTGGTTTTTTACAGTGACTATTCTGTGTATTTATTTTTCATTCCCTTTGGCAAAAGTATCAATGAACAGGATTTTAGAACCAAGACATGAATACACTTCTCTCAGACTCTTTACAACCAATATTCTGGTATTTACCCAGTCAGGATAACCAGGTCAATTGTTTTTGGCACAAATCCATAAGCATCAGTTCCTCTGTCTGGTAAATGCTGTTTTTGTAGCAATCAGCGGGGCTGCCATCTAGTCCACTTCCAAAACATCCTGGTAGAAAACAAGGAACAGATTTAGCAAAACAGCCACGTTTACTTAGAGCAGAAGCAATCATCTGAGGCAGGTGATTTCCATACACATATGTAAGAGTCCAGTGAACTGGTAAAAATATCTGCAAAGGCAATAAATAGCTCCAGTTTACAATAGGTGGGATTCCCTCCAATGCCATAGTTTAAACGTAGGACCCATAGTATATCGTTTGACAGCAACCTTCAGCACATAGGGGAATTTCATCCCATGACCTGCTTCAGTTTTGGCCTTATCCTTACAATTTCTCTGTCAAACTTAGCTATAACATCCAATATTTAATTTGATTGAATATAACTGCTTTATCTGTTGTGTGTGGTGACAGTTCTGATGAGTTGTCAGAAGTGCAATGCCTAATGCAATCAATTCTCAATGAATTAATAATGTTAAATTTATAATTAATTTATAATCATTATATAGATCTCAGTACAAAAATAAGACTAAGAGCTTGCCAAGCTTAGATGGATGTCTGCTTTAAACTTTAGTCCTGAAAAGTGAGCAGACCTCTTTTGAAAGTAACCTGCTGTACTTCAGATGCCCAAGCAAATGCTAACAAAATTAGTTTTCTACGACACTTTGTAAATTCTTTTCCCTTAAAAACAGTTGTCATATTTTAGGCTATAAAAGTTGTCAAAGGATGAAATAAATCCATGTTCCAAGGGCCGTAAAAAAGGCTGATTTGCATTTTAATTTTAGGTATAGTATCAAAATATGCTTGAGTTCTGTATTTGCATTAGTAATCTAATAATCTAAATCATGCTCACATGACGCTGAACTTGAAACTGGCCGTTACAACTCAGGAAAGAGATCTTAGAGTTGTTGCTGTTGCCAAAATCAACTCAGAGTGCAGCATGGCCAAATGAGCCCTCAAAATGTTGGGCATCATCAGGAAGGATATTGAGAACAGGACAGGGGGCAGGATTTTCTGCTGTTCGAAATCTGATGTGCCCCCATCTTGAGTACCACGTGCAATCCTGGTCTCCGCATGTCAAGAAGGATTTAGTGAAGGTGGCAAAGGTACAGAAAAGGGCAGCTAAAATGATCAAGAGGATGGAGCAGCTGCCTTAAGAGAAGAGACTAAAAAATCTGGGACTGTTTAGTTTGGAAAACAGAAGGTTGAGGTTTGTGATAAAATGAAGGTGGTGGATACACTGAGTGGGGAACTGTGGGCCTGTGCTACTTGATTAAATTAGTAGAGGATCAGCTTAAAGATAGTAAAAGGAAAGATTTATTTTTTTCATTGAGCAGCAAACTTCTGGAACTTGCTGCAGATGGTATCGGCAGATTCAGAATGGGATAAGACACATTTGTGAATACTAGAGGCAATAGGCAAGGAGGTGCCCTCTAGCACCCCCAATAAGGGGAAAGGAGAGAACAATGTGTCCTCACTCACGTGCACTTCCCAAATAGCATCTGTTTTTTCCGTGTTGAAGGAAGAATACCGCTTGGCATGGGCCAGTGGTCTGACTCAATAGGTCGCTTGCTGCAGTTTTATGCTTTACGGCTGCTCTCTGTGCTGAAGAGGATTGTAGATCTAGTTGTATGACTCTTTTTTAAAGGAGAGACCGAACAAGCTGGCAGTGTGACAGAATGGGTTACTGAAATAGTAGCTGGAACTTTTCCCTCCAGGAAAGGCGAACATTCCTGGAAATGCTGAGAAATTTTTACTAACAACAGATTTTCCCCCATTTTCTCACCATTGTTTTGAAACGATAAGGAGTGACACATAAACCATCCAAATGTAAGGACAGAGATCTCACAATGCCATATGTCTCCTTAAAATCCAGATACAAGTGTAACCTGTGTGAGTAGACAAGTCCTTACGGAGTATTTTCCTTCCTGTTCTCTTTTCACATTTCATGTATCTGTCCCAATTTTGGTAGGTTAATAACACTCTATCTGCAAGTCCTTAACTTTCATTTGCCATCTCTTATAAAAGACACCCAGGCTTATCTCCCTGAATCTCAAAGCAGCTTGGTGAAAGGTTGTTGCCTATCCTTGGTATAAGATGAAGAGTGTAACCTGAAGAGTGAAGTAGACCAGCACATGGTTATCTGTTAAAACCTTCATTGCTCAAATATGTCTCGTGATAGCATTTCCAGACCTTTGTCCTTGCACTTCACACTTGTCAGAATTGAAGAGAAAATAAGTCATTGTTTCTAGACAAATAAATTCACACTATCGTGTTGCGTGAATCCTACCGGCAGCACGAGAGCTACTAGAGTGTGAATTGTTTGCCTATAGGCTTTTTCCATACAGGAGGTGCACATGGCCTTTTCCATTTTTTTCCCTCGTGCACACTGCACCACTTACTAAATACAGGTCAATCATCCTAGAAGTTTCTCTCAGCTGCCCCATTAATAATAAATAATAAACAAAGCTGGGTGAAGCTAGGCACGAAGGATATTGGTGGTTTGCCATCAATCTTTCAAGCAGTAGCCTGATATCTCCTGCCAGTTGTGCAGTTTGCTAGGTAGATTTTATGGTCGTCTTAGTGGATACTGTGTGTGTGCTCACATGCGTGTGGGGACCACTAAAGCTCATTTCAGGTGAGATGCTTGTGGGTTTGCTGATAGAGACCAGCTGAAGGCAACACAGTGAGCTACCAGTGCAGCTGACCTGGATTCTTAACATTTGCTATGTTTTTTCAGACTTTTGCCAAAGACCCTAGATTTTGCAGCTTCCTATTTCCAGCCTGGTGCCAAGTACTATTCAGCTTGCTCTCTCAGCAGAAACCCAGAGCTATGTATCTGCATGCCATTGCTCCCAATTGCAAATATCCTTACATAGTGGTTTCCAGTCTATGGCTCAGTGATGCAGAAGTCGTAGTCTATGGTCTATGTCTATGCGGTAAAGAAATATTTGAGAAATTAAATTCAAAGGAGAACAGTTCACTGTTCTGAGCCAAAGTTGTCTCAAAAATAAAAATCATATTCATAAAGGTTGGACCTTCATATATGAAATTTCTTATAGTATTCAGATCTCTAGTGGAAAATACCAGGGGACCTGCAAACTGAAGTTAAGTTACAAACCACTACAGTGTTCTTCCTGTTTGGTTGGGGTTTTTTTTAGGTTTTTTTTCCTCTTTGTTTTGATTGCTGCAAACCAAACCATTAGATCATTCTCCTTTTTGTGTAACTTATTAGATGTTGACAAATTAGTAGAAATGGTTACTCTATCAGCAGTGGTGGGGTGGAGCCCTACTGGAGACTCTATGCAGACCCCAGTGCCCCCTGACATTATTGGTACTGTTCTTCAGGCTTCCTCAGGCAGCTTTTGCCACAGCTGAGAAGGAGAAGAGTAACAGGACTCTAAGGTATGTCCATGGCAGAGCAGCTGTCAAAGTGTCACACTATGTGTTGCGCATTTACTAGGTAGGTCTGCCAAGAGCCGGCATGCTGAGGAGGTAAATCTGCAGTTCTTGGAACGATGCGTCACAGTGGCCTCAGAGAAAAGATCTCTGGGTTGAAGCGGGGCAGCTGCTGCAGCCCTTTGCTTCCCAGGCGCAGGATGCTTTTCACAAGGATGTTTGTGTCACCCAGAGGCAGTTAAGAATGTGGTACGGTCTCTGCTGGTGCATGAACTGAACTCTTGTTTACTGTTTGGCCAAACCCTACCTTTGGACATGTCTTTGGACTAGCTCTCTTAAACTGCAGTAGAGCCAATCAAGGCAGAAACTGGCCATCTGGACACTGCAGGTGAGATTTATCCCTGAGCCAAAGCTAACATAAATCTCAGACTTAGGCCTTTCTTTGGGATTTCAGTGGGGGTTTGCAGAGCCAGCTCAAGGCTTATTGGCAATGCTGGCCAAAAAATAATAATAATAAAAAAATTGCCTCCTGCCAGAAAGCGGAATTAGAGGCAGGACGGACATGACGGAGTGCTGTGCCAGGCTTGCTGCTCTGGCTGCTGCCAGGAGGGCAGGGGGTGGCCATGCCTGCTTCTGACAGACATCCTCCCCATCTTCCTCCCTTGCGTTGCAAAGGGAGCAGACACAGCTGGCTCCAGCACAGCTAAAGCTGCCAAGGATGTTTAGTTGCTGCCCACAGTTATCGCGAGACTTTGTTCACAGTGAGAGCTATCTAGGATGCTCCAGCTTGGACACAGTCGTTCTCACAAGGGTGAATTTCATCCTGGCCATGGACAGAAGCTCCTCTCTGCAAGGATTTTACAGTGCTGAGGTTTTGTTTGCCTTTCTGAGCCTGGGTTTCACCGTTGCTGAGAAATCGCCTTTCCTCTTTAGTTTTGTCATTCGGCAGAATGACTCACGACCACTACCTGTGTGGGTGCAGGCACTGGACCACGACTTGCAAAATCTGAGCTCATTTCCTGCACCAAGCCACAGATTTTATGCATAACCTTAGGAAGTTACTTCAGCTCATCCAGGCATCACTTCCCCACTTGTGTGTAGCTTTCCGCTTCGGTGGAGTTTGCTACAGTAGCTCAATGTAGATGTGAGTATCTAACAGCAGAAGTCATGATGGAGACACTATGGTTACTCAAATTATTATTTGAAAAATATGCCCTCAGTAATCACTGTGTAAAATTTCAATCAGTTAAACAGCAAAAGTCAGAGTGCACCTTGGAGCAGCACAGCAGGCTTTGTGCAAGCACTGCTTGTTTCACTGGAAACAGGTGCAGCTCCAGAAGGTTTTTCCCCCAGCTTCTCTCCCACTTAAACCCTAGAAGTTTGAACCAGGCACTGCAATGAGGGCTGCTGGCAGTTCAGCAATAGTATGTCTCTCCCTCCTTGCCAAGACCAATTAGATTCAAATGTTGCAAACTTTTCCAAGAGAGTTAGTGTATCAGCACGAAGCAGCAGTTCACGAGAACTGCACAAAAGGATAGGCAGTTGGGGCTTTATTAATTGCAATGGAAAAGCAGACAAGTAGCAGGGCAGCGGAAGAAAGCAAGCATTCGGGGCCATATGACACCAAGAGCAACTGGAAGAAATGTCTGGGGCAATGGGCCAAACTGGTGGTGTTATGACCCTGGGAGCCCATTAGATAAGATGTTTGCAGTTTCCCAGGATACCCTGTCTCCCTCTCACTTTGTTTTTTTCCCTTTCCTCTCTGCTGGCTGGATCCAGTCCTCCCTGACTCTTCCCTTCCCCAGCAGCAAAGTCCATGTTCTTTGCACATGCTGCCTGTGAATCAGAGATGGCCCGTCCCTGCTCCTGCTGCAACTGGTGACAGGGAGGTTGCTGGCCCTTGGCAGTGCCATCCCAAGTGCATCCTCCTGTTAGCGTCTGCAGCAAAGTGGATGCTGCACGAGTGAAGCAATCAAGTGTACGTGGCCTGGGAAGAGATGAGGAGCAGTACGGGCAGGAGCTTCAAGTGGAAGCTGTCTCCCTGGCTCAGAAAGCCCTGCTCGTTTCTCCACCTTTGGATCCTGGAGCTGTTTGTGTGGATGCAGGGCAAAATCCTGCTCAACTACACCACTGCAGGTCAGTCTCTGGCCTTGCTGGAAAGAAGATAAGGCCTATCTTACTCAAGTCATTGTGTCTATGCATAAAATTTAAAGCTTTTGGACCATGGTGGTTTTTCTGAGCTGTATCTATGGAAAGGGCCAGAGGAGGCTTGTGTCGAGATAAATATACAGTCCTCAAGACATAAAGCAAGATCTTGCTTGCTGAAGTAAATGTTTTTAGTGGAGGGAAGGAGTGAGGATTCATAGCTAACAAGCTATTTCTAACAACATCTCAATTTGGAGGAACACTTTTTCTTTAATGCATTTCAAATCACTCCACAAATGAGGCTGTGAAAATTTATATGTAGGGAGATTTGCCCTAGCTCTATGAACAAGGAGGGACAAGAACAGAGCTCTTTGAAACCTACTGCATGTGCCACCCCACAGGCCCATCAGTGGGAAGATGTCACTATTTAAGCAATCAGCATTGAAAAGCCTCCCTAGGAAGCACAAATTTTGCTCATGTTTTCAAAAATGCTTGATTATTTGGGACATCACAGTTCTGGCTAAATCCAATGTGAGCAATGTTTAAGGGGCCTGACTTTCCCAAAGTCCCTATAGTCATTCTCAGAAACATTTTGTTCTGTTGTCAGATATGCAGGAGGTACTCAGATTCAGGAATTGCATGTGAAAATGTAGGCCAAGTCAGACGTTTAGCAAATTAACATGAAAGGAGAAGTTCATGGTTAAAAAATGTGGAAAACAGTCCTTTTTGACTAGTGCTTTGAAAGCACCTCAGACTGGACAAGGCATTGAGGCAAAATACAATCTGTAAAACAGCAAGAGCAAGTCAGATAATGTTCTATTACTCTTTTTATGAGAGGTATGCTGAGTAACTAGAAGCAAAATAAAACCGCAGAATTATGCCTTTATGGCATGAGAAATGTTGCCCCGAGGAAATTAAAAACTGCACACAATTGCAAGCGTTAATCCCCACCTTAGATACTGTGAAAAGACCCTTGAGTTCCCCTTTGGCAGAACTTCAGTTTCTAGAGGAGTTTTTGTGTGCGCGCAGCGGTGCCCTGGTAGACACATCTGGGTCTGTGCCCTGCCTGTACCTGCTCGGCAGGAATGTAAACAAGGCAGAGCCGCTGTTGCTTTTAGCTACTTGATCTTTTCAAATCAGCCAAGGAGAAATGATAACAGTGTTTCTCCTGTCTCTACGCTGTGTGTGCATGGTTTGTGGCAGAGGAAGGAAATTGTGCTTTTTGCAGGTGAGCTAAAGAACAGAGAATAAACTCCTTGTGACTCGGAGAAATGAGAAGTAACATAAAGCAAAGGTTAAATCTGCAAAAGTGCCATTCATTCACTATTCAGCAAATGAAGCCGTGGCAATCCCCGAGCAAAAGCATCCAAGACAGATAACGTGACTGCAGTCATGTATGTTGGCTTTTATTTGTCTTGCCTGGTTAAAGCTCTCATGCTATCCACGTTGCACAAGAATTGATAGGGAAAGGTCAGATATATTGCCTAGGTGAGAAGAGAGCAACACCGGGGCATTTCAGCATGTTGCAAATGCCTACCAGACCGAAAACTGCCGAGCCTTCATAGGGAGCCCGTCTCCTCAAGCCCATTAATGCTTGCTTGATGCTGCTACGCTTGCAGTTGTTTCTTGTTTGAACTGTGTCCTAATGTTCAAAGGGAGGCTGTGAGTGAGGACATCTATGTCCCATTTCTAGTTTTGGTTACCATCTACTTTTGAAAAACTTCTGTTTCTGTTGTGTCTGACCCTCAGTTTCTCAGTAATTATAGAAATGTCACTGCATATGTGCATGTATATATGTGAGGCCATAACAAGACTTTTGTTACTCTTTGCAAAGCACCTTTATATTTCTGGAAGAGCTAGAAAAGTATCAGATGTTTTACCTCTTTGATAGGAGTAGTGCAGGAAATACAGCTGCCAGCTGCTGTTTCACAGCTGTGGGTTTCTCCACCATACCAGTGCTACGGTAGTAATTAAAATGACAGATAAACAGCATCCATGTTTGTTTTCTAAGCCCAGCAATAAACAAAGTCTATATTGACCATGTTAGAACTGCATGAACTCTGTTGACCTGCACCACTATACTTGCCTCTTGGGGATGTGATGTACTTAATCATTGTTGTTATTTGGAACAGAGGGTTTGATTAATGCGTGATTAGTGAGAAAAATCACATGTACTTCTGTGGGCATAGAACCATATTCCTATTCCTGCAAAGGCACAAGAACTTAGCTTCCTCCCAGTAAGAATCCTGCCATTTACTTAATTACAGGCAGGATTAAACCCTGCACTAGGTCAAACTGGGAAGTTCAGGAGTAAAATTCAGCAGACATTTAAGCATTTTCAGGTGCGGGGTCCAGGTTCCCTATGCACTACCACAACAGTTTGGTTTTGAGGGGGCTGGGGAGGAGAAAGCACGTGCGGCTTTGTTTCTTCAGCGCTGCCACATGACAAGAAGTGGCTTAGTTCACCCTGTCAGGTGGAGAACAGTTGGTGTAAGTTATACAGCAGAACAGCTGATTCCACGAAATGTTTCTCAGAATTAGTTAAACAACCCAAGAGCGAGCGCAGCCTGTGGTTTAATGGCAACTGAGTGAAGGTTCGCATTGTACTAATAACATCCTGTATCTCTGTGATGTGGCAGTGATGTGGTGTATGCACACGTACTCCTTTGCAGCCAGTAACTTCTCATCAGATTTTCACACTGGCTGATCTGGCTGTTATTTAACAAGTGTGTTTTTCTGTTCCTGCTACGGGTTTATTTTTGTTGCTGTTGTTGCAGTAGTAAAATCATCTCTGATATTCTGAGAGATTCTTTGTAGCGCTGCTAATGTTTTGCTTGATGTTTTACTGAAATAGGTTGTGCTGGGATTTTTTAAACATCACATCTGTTCTCCAAGTGCATTTACTTAATTGGTGTACAGTGCTGGATTGGATTCAGTACCTACGCACGTATTAGCTAGGTACAAAGCTGCATGGGTTGTCAGAACATACTTGAAAAAGAAATATGAGCTCAGCTTCCTACAGCAGAAAGGTGACAAGCTCTGACGATGTGGCAGGTAGCACAGCAGGGTAATACCCTGGGCAAATCAGAGACACGGGCCCTGCTGGGTGGTGCAAAACATGAGCAGAAGCCAAGGAAGACTTCTTTTCTGTCGAAAAAGTCCTACTTTTGGAGACCTTTCAACCATAAGAACAAAATGAATAATATTGACATCTCCTATAACATGTCTGATCTCATGCCCATGAGATATCTTATGCATAGGTAAACACTTTCTCGTACTATATATTTTACATATAACATACAAATAATGAAACCCAGCTTTTCCACAGAGTCTCTTCTCATAGATATCAATGTACTTAATCAGTGAGATCATATATCATTCCCATTTCATGGGTTGGGGAACAGAGAAACAGAAATAAAATGGCTTGTCATACAGGCCAGAAGTGCAGTGGCAAAACCCTGAATAGAATTTAAATTTCATTTGCTGTAAGCCAGTGGTTCCTATTTGCTAGGAATTGTTGCCTCCATATTTTGCAGTGTGAAAATATGAAAATATAGAGCAATTGTATTAAAATACCGGCAGAGACTCGAAGAAAAACAATAGAAAAATGTAAAAACACAAAAATAAATTTGGAAATAAAATGTTTTCTGCATGGAAACACAGAATGTTCTGTTCAAGTGTGGCTGTCACATGCCACTCTGCTTGTTTTTCCTAAAACAATCTCTGATCTAGATTCCTGTATGTACTGCCAGTATTGACAGATCTATACTTTTCCAATGGAAAAAAAAAACCCTAAATTTTTTTTACAGTCTTCATTTGCTCTAGAGGAGGGAAAGGAAAGCATGCAAATCCAGCAGGACTCCTGAAAGGCCCATTATTTTTTTTTTCTTTTCATTTTTTTTCTTTCATTTAGTGCGCTTTACAAATGTGCTGTAGGCTCAGCTTGTAGTAAGAACACATCTTATCTGACAAATGGTAACTGATGCAACATGATTTAAAAGTCTCCTCCATCATGCAGAAATTAAAATTCTCTCCCCAGGGACGTTCCCCAAAACATAAAGCAGAGCCTTCCTCCTCATTTAAAACATTTTGTTGTGTGAAAAATGACAATGAGCCATAAAATCTGGAGGGAAATGATTACTGAACACTAACATATGCTCAGCGATTTCAATACCAGAACGCGTGGAGGCTGTCAATTGCACTTCAAGCCGGGGAAATGAGTTTCTTGATCTTGTCTGGATGGAGGGCAATTTAAAGAGACGTTGCTAACAGAGCAGTTAGGCCCTGAAAGCCTGTTTTCAAAATAGCAGCGGGAGATCCGGCAGCCAACAATATGAAGGTGCCGGTTTGTTTTGTTTGCAAATGCACGTCTTACTGTCCCTTCACTACCCTGGCATGCTCTTTTCTTAAAACTGATAATTGTCTCCGACATTATTATTATGTACAAAAATGGCATGAAAAGAAGATAAAGGTTTCCTACTCAGGCACTCAGAAGTTAGAAAATAATGGGATTACTGTTGCCTTGACAACATTTCTCTCTCTTTCCCCTGCCCCCAGTTTCATTCTTGGAAATGGCTAAACCACTTTGCTGAAACTCCATCAAATAATTAAATAAAAGATTCAGCCGTGGGGAGACACCTGGCATGGAAAACTTCCTCCTGCCCTCCCCTGGAGTCTGACAAAATTATAAACAGCTGAAAAGCGGGGTTTCATGATGAGAAGAATCAGGTAACACCACGTACCTTGATGGTACGAGTAGCTCCATCTGCACTTTCTCTTTTAATTTATACTATACACATCCCTAAAGGCCACATTTGGTGCGCGCCCCTTTGTGCTGCAAGAAGTAAGACCATGTAAGCAGCAGCAGCAGCACAGAGGGCTCAGTTTCTTTCAGGTACCCGAGGAGGGTGGGCTTTCCAGCCCGGGAAAGAGAAGACTAGGTGGGATTGAAGAGGGCTGCAGTGATGCTGGAGGCAGAGCTTCGGCGGTTTTAGCACTATGCGTCATGCCGGGTGACCCACATTCAACTCAAATCGATGTGGCTGGCAAATGGAAAGAGCTCTGCCTCCCTGGAGAGCATCGGAGGGTCTGCAAAGGTCCTGAGCTGGCAGACCTTGAGGGCAGGCGACAGCACCCGGTGACACCCAGTGCGTCATCTCTAGCTGAGCTCCGAATGAGGTCAGGCCAGAGACTGATAAATGGCCTTGCCTTGTCAACACTGCCGTCATTAGCGCTGTTATCACCCAGCAAATGGGAACGTGAAGGAATTTGTATCCCTGCCCTTGCCAAAGCTGGAGAGCAAGTGGGAACAGGAGCCGTGGAGGTGACTGTGTTTGCTCATACCACTTACATTCTCCTGCAAAGAAGCTCAGTGTTTGGTTTGCAACCAAAGGGGTTTTGTAGCTGATTATAAAACATTATGCCATGGTTCACTTTTCAGACTGATTGAATTTATGATGAGGTTTCTTTCAAAGAAGGGACAGAACATTTCAGCACACACTGGCATGGCTGGAGTGCTAACAAATCGCTGGCCTGGTGCAAAGCCCAGAAATACTGTTATGCTCCTTTCCTCATGCAACCTGTCTGAGCTAACAGGGCACCTAAAAATGTCAGGCGAAGTAGCATGCATAGGGGTTGGAAGTGGACCCAGCTGACCAGCACGGTCTGTGACAAGTCATCTGACAGCACTGTGAGGGGAGGCAGTGCTGTGGTTTATTCAAAAGCAGAGTACTCTGGGGGGAAAAAAAGAATCACTATATTTGCATTTAATGACATGTATTTAAAAACCAAAACAATTACAGCTGCATTAATTTTTCTCCTTTTCTTGTGCTTGGAGCACAGTCAGCCCTTGCTTGTTGCTTAGGATTCCCACTGAATGTCTTTCTGACTCAAATCAGAGCCCCCCGGCAGCCCCTCCGTTTACCTCCATGCACAACCAGCAGCATTGATGGCGTTTCATCAGCACAGAGACTGGTCGATCAGGCCCATCAAGTCCTGCTCTAAAATCTGTACTCCGCTAAGGGGTACCAATAATTGGCCTCACAGGTCCTAACTGTTGTGTTTGTGAAAAATATCTAAAGTCACAGACAAAGTCACCCATGACTGACCTGTGTGGCTCATTCCTGCGTTAGGAGTACTGGGTGATACGGCTGTCTGTGACCTCAGGCAGAGGACTATGGTCTTCTGGTTCAAAAGCATCTGCTTCAATTAGATATTTTGTTAATTTGTCAACCTCAGTATTCTACAAGAGGTGTTTAATTTCAAGGGAAGAAACCTAAGAGCATTTGATATGTCTTGGTTCTGCAGCTCTGAACCAATCCCTTTTTGTCCGGTAACATCAGGTGCTTTTGTCAGTGCTAAGTAGTACTTTAAGTTTTAAAGTCTAAAATCCTTGGATCGGTTATGTGTGGATGCAAGACAATAAACCACCCTGTCTCCTGTTGGGCACTGTCTGCCCTCAGTCCCTAACCCTCTCAAGCACTTGTGTCAAAAGAAGACAGTGTTCTGCTTTCCAAGCAAAGCATTAAAGAGTGTTCTTCTCCGTCTAAAATACCTTATTTATAAATATGGAAGTGTTAGGAAATGTGCAGCATGTTAAGGTCGGGCAGCAGCTTGTGTAATACAAGGGAGCAACCTCAACAGAGCAGTCCAGATGTACGCCAGCTAGAGACCTGGCCTATTAATTGATGGTTAATAAATATGGAATAACGTACTTGTCTGGGAACACCAGACTACTAACAGGTGCTATGAAGTGGAACTGGTTGTTCAAACTCCCCCAAATACATACATGCGCTGTCCTTGCAGAGAGATGGACGATTGCTCTATAGGTCCTGCTGGCCAAAACCGATTTCCTCCCACCAAGGAGAATGATCTGCAGCTGAATTATCTCTGATGTTAGTATTCCATATTCCTCTCAACACAGTGACAGTTTTGAAAGCATAATGCAGTTTGGTCTTGCATGACAACAATTTTTGCAGCAGAGTAACACATGTGAAAAATCTAAATCATGGTGGAAATTTGAAAGGAAAATCCATTTGATTAGGACGCATGGCCTGGGAAATGCTCTCTCAGTTGTATTTCATGTCAATAAAAGCTTTTCTTGATTTGATTTGTGTGTAGCGAAGCTTCACCGGAGAGATTACAGGAAGTCTTGCTGCAAAATTGAGGCTGAGACATAGGTGGTAGATCTATAAGGGTGGATAAGCATTTTCAACAAAAATATTATTGAAAAAATAGTTGGTTTTACTAAAATTATTTTCCTCAACCATGATGTCTGTCAGGGAGGAACCATGATGTCTGTCAGGGAGGACGACAGTGTAGCATTTAAGGGCACCCAGCAGCACTGAATGCCACCACAAAGCAAAACACTGTTTACACTGAAGGGGAAAAATAAATTAATGACCTGGTTAAAATCTGGGCAGGAAACTAGGTGTCACATCCTGCTCTTCTGAAGTAAAAATGATAAGAGCTTTGATGAGTAGACATAGTAAACAGGGCCTTGGCTTTGTGTCTCATCCAAGCGCCAACACCTCACGCCGTACAGTCAGCTGTCCATCACGCTGCAGCGCAGCCCTTCCTTCGGTCCTGGCTCAGGAGGAGGATGCAGCACTCTGAGTCGCCCCGCTCCTCCCTGCAGCACTCCTGCCTCCGGGGGGAAGGGGCTGGCAGGAGGGAGACCTCCACCCTCCAACAGGCACCATTATTTCTCCTTCTGGACAACTTTCTATTCCGCATCTCACTCATCTTCCATTCTCTCTTCTGTTTCTTTCCCACTTGGAGGTTTTGTGATCCTTTTTTCATGGCTAGCCTACCCTTCCTTTTGTCGTGATTTAACCCCAGATGGTAACCGAAATATCATGCAGCCATTCGCTCACTCCCCACCTCCCCGGTGGGGTGGGGAGGAGAATCGGAGAGAAAGGAAAACTCATGGGATGACATAAAAGCAGTTCACCAGGGCAGCAAAGGAAAAATATAAAAATATATTAATAATGATAATAATATCTATAAGAACACTAGAATAAATAAAACAAACAATACACGATTTCTCACCACCCGACGACCGACACAGCCCGTCCTGAGCAGCAGTCAGGGAGCAGGGGTATCCCCCCCCAGCTATCCCAGAACAGCAAGTTCCAGAGAGAGCAGGTGAGGGAACGAACAGCCGAACGAACGAATGAAAAGGCCTGAACGAACGGAAAAAAAAAAGGGAAAACAGGGAAACAAAAAGCAACCCAAAGGGAAGCTTAAGGATTAAGGCACTAAGGGTCTAAAATGCTAGTGGCCCACTGGCTGACCCTCACTTATACAGGGCATGACGTCTATGGTATGGAATACTCTCTTTGGCCAGTTTGGATCAACTATTCTGTCTCTACCCCTCCCAAGTTTTTTGCACCTGCACATTAGCAAAACTTGGGAAACTGCAAAATGACCTTGGTAGTTTAGCGGTAACCAACAACATCAGTGCACTATCACCGTTCTTCACACACTAAATCTAAAACACAGGACCTGCTGGAGACAAAACTAGCTCCGTCCTGGCCTAAACCAGGACACCTTTCCCTGTGATTCTCCAGCCAGGCTCAGCGTTCATGTGGGCAGAAGAGCTGCCACGGGGGCGGGTACCAGATGGATGATGCTCCTACCCTGTAGGACCGTTGCTCAGGGAGGTCCCTGTTTTGCCACTCTTCTGTCTGAATCCTTACCCAGCGCTCCCTGCCTGGAAGAGCCCAAGCCCGGTTACTTTGCATGGGGCTAAAGTCATTGAGGTGCACTTTTCACTATTGAAGGGATTTGGGAACAATTACCCATCTGTTGTTAACTTTAATGGCAATTCTGTTTCACAGTCTGTTATCATTTGTACCCTGGTTATTATCATAACTGAATAGGTGACTCTGGCTAGTCTTTGAACTCCCAGCTCTTTGTTACCATCTTCCAGCTAAGAGGCAGTTACCTGCCATATAATCACTCTTAATGTGTCTGAGAGCAAAGTCACACAAACTTAAATTGCGGCTGAAGCTTTGCTTGTTTGACTTTGTCCTCAAAGGGGCAAGGAGTGTTTGTACAGTCAGTTGTGCCTGTCAGCTGGGAGGAAGTAAACACCCTCTGGGAAACGGTTGGAAGCAGATTTTAAGCCTGTTTTCCAGTGCCCTGGCCATGCGGCTGCTCCATATCCGCTCTGGTGCAAGGTCACAAAGGCTAGATCAGATCACTGCCGTCTGCTGCACTTTGCACAGAGGGTGGGCAGTGCTGCAGGCACCATTGCCCACAGCAGGGAGGCGGTTTGGGAGGCTGCTCCTTCCTGCATCCCCGACCTATGGCCGTGATCACCTCGCAGGGCTCCCACCACCATTTGGGAGGTTGGAGTTCAGGCTGGCGCGGGAGAGCTGCCTGTGTGCTGCCAGGGGTGGCTGGGTGGCCCCTGCTCATCCCAGGGCAGAGAAGGGCTCTTGTGGAGCCAGTAGCCCCATGGCTGGCAGAGGCTCCCTGTTGCAGTGTGATCTCAGAATCACAGCATGGTAGGGGTTGGAAGGGACCTCTGGAGATCATGTAGTCCAACCCCCCTGCTAGAGCAGGTTTACCTAGAGCAGGTTGCACAGGACTGTGTCCAGGCAGGTTTTGAATATCTCCAGAGAAGTAGCCGTGATCCCAAGTAGTGGGATGAGGGAACGTTTCTGCCCCAGCTCTGCTCCTCCTCTTGGTGCTGTGTTTCATGAGTAGGACAGGCTCTTCCCATCTCTTGCAGGTGAAGCTCCAAGCTGAGAAACATCCTGTTCTGGTGGTGGCTGGCAGCTTCCCTCACGATCTGTCAGCCAGCCAGAGGTATACTTCCCTTGGGAAGGTAGGTAGGATCAGCAGGTAGGATCACCCAACAGGTGTGGTCACATGCAACAGAGGCTGAATCCAAATATAAAAAGCAAGTATGCATTTAACGTATTTATCCAGGTTCCTAAAGAAAGCTGGAACAGAGTGAGCCATTAATTTAGCTGTAAGGCTGAGCCTCTTGAAAGTTATTTCAAGGATTTCTTCTTGTACAGTTACAACAAATACCTCCTTTCAATATGCACAATCTGCTTTTGCTGCAGTGTGCAGTATGTCTTATCTCCCTTTGTCTGTTACTGTCAGGAGCCTTCAAGCACCTAATTCTACACTAACATCTGATTTCTCAAAAAAAAAGTATACATCTCACCTGCATCTGAGGAACAATATCGCACCTCATCTGTCAACAAAAAGAAATTGTGATAACCTGCAAGAAAGCATAGACACCACCTTTTGCTTTACTGTAATTTAAGTGCAAACCAAAATTCTCAGATAAGTTTGAGCAGATTCTTACTTTTGTCACAGGAACCAAAGATCTGAAGCCCATCAAGGCCAATTAGGTGGTTATTGACTTCAGAGTACTTTGAATTGGCTCTACAAATAGCACCATTAACCCAAGTGGCCCAAGCACCTCTTCTGTCTGCATCCCTTCAGCGGTCTGTCTACATTCCTCTGAAGATGCAAGTTTAGCTTTGCTTTCATTTACTCCTGGGTGAAGATGAGATCACAACGTATTTATTTTTAGATGTAGTATACCTACATTAATACAAAATGTACCTTTCGCTTCACACATGCATACAGAAGAGGAAGTGGAGCACTCTGCCAAACACACTGAAGTTTCTTGCCATTTATCAGCAGCGTAAGAGAAGAAATAATCCATTTTATGTTTTATTGTGTGTGTTTGTCATCTGATTTAGTACTCGTCTGTCATGGCTAATTACTTTAAAAGAATTCTAGTTCTAGGTCACAAAATCCATGAATAAAAGATGTTCACGTACACCATCTAGGCCAGGTGTCACAACCCAGTGCAGATATCCACATAACAAAATACTTCTGATTTTAATTACTATGTGAATGGATATGCCGATTGCATGAAAAATCAATAAAATATTAATCAGATAAAGCAAGACAGCAGGTGGCTAAAGATATCAACAAGGCATATGTCTGTACAACACAAACATCTCTCTGCAAACAGGAGGGGCATGTTCATGGTGTCACTAGATGTAATATGTCACTGAAACAGCCCAAGTCACCAAAGTGTCACCATGCAAAGCTGTTTAATTTTTAAGCAAGAGTAGGTGCATTTTCTGTTTAACCCACTTAGGGACTGACTGGTCCTACTTCCCTTCTGGAAACACATTTTCCAGGCATGTCACTGGAGTTTTTTTCTACCTGAGGTGGGCAAGACTGAAGTCATTGAGGGTGATGTACCAAAACAAAGCAAAACAAACCAAACCAGAATTTATGCTCCTTCTCACTGCATTAGAACGTGGTAAAAAACCATTCACAGCTTCTTTTTCTTTGTTTCACTCTGGGAATATCAGAAACCTCAAGAGAGCGCGCGTTCTTGTACTCTCTCCCGGCTCTTCTGGGCATGCTTCTTGTTTAACTCTGCTTCCAAAATCCATCTGTGGTTACAGAAACAAATACCAAAACTGCACCTGGCCTAGCCAAATAAAATGTGTAGTTTCTTACTTCACAAGCAGACCTAGAGCAAGTAGCCTCGACTGCTTAGTTACCATGGGCGTTTGCGTGACTGACAAGCCAAGTACGTTCAACAGCATCCTGCAGCCCAGGACTGGGCTCTGCTCAGAGGCCAGGCTGCTCGGCACAAGGAGGACCTCTCGCTGCCCTCTTGGCACCCTGGGTACAGACCATCGTGCAGGCTGAGTTACCGGCCTGGAAATATCTCCCTGGTAATGTTTTGAGGCTCGGGCCCTTTCCTGTGCTGTGTTTTGCAGAAGAGTGGGATCCGGCGCGAGGCAGGCTTTGTTCTTCTCATGTGAGCTGAGCTCTCCTCCCACTTCCCCTCGCAGATCCCTTTGCAGGATATGTTTTTATTGCACCCTCGCTCTCCTCGGTTCAAGCAGAGTTATTCATTTCCTGACTGTATGTGACCAGATGCGTGGCTGTTGTCAGTGGTGTAAATCCTCAGCCTTCGACTGAACTGAAAATCAGCCTGTGGTGTTTGATGTGCTGTGTTAATGGGACATGGCTGTTTTGAGATTTCTGACTTTCACAGAACCAAACACTTCATCTGTGCCTTTAGGAAATCACAATAACTCATTAAGACCACGACCCCATGTTTCTCTTTAACTACAGATGTTGTTCAATGTGGAGCTCTAGACTGGTTCTGACAATACTTTTTTTGTTCCTTCTCTGTACAAAATTGAATAATGTATCTCCCTGAGTCTCCTTTTACTCAAGCAGCAAAGGTTGCTCTGATGTCAGCTGCAGGGGTGAGATGTAATGTGGATAGCTGTGAAATCCCCTTTGACAGTTACAACCAAAGTGAAAATATCCTTCCAATCCAAAAAATCTTTCCTCACACATAGGCTTCTACTGTTTTGTAATTGTAACTGCTAAATCTGAGCACTTCAAACACTTCAAAACTGGACTTTTGAGAGACACAAATTCTTTCCTGGAATCTTTTAAAATTCAGAATATAAAAACATACCCCTGGGAGAATGCAATCAAGAGAGATGACAGAAACAGAGTTGCCCTACCAAAGGCCAATGAAATTCAAAATAACAGGGAAGCTGTGGAGGCAGATAGTCTGTAAGGGCCCCCTGTTTCCACTGGTGCCTGGGGGAACTGCAGGGTGTGTTTGTGAGGAAGGGGAGAGAATGGAGGAAGAACACCATTCCCCAAGGAGAAGATCTCTGAGGGAACCTGGCAGGCATTGTGTTCCCATAAGTCCTTGTCCTTGTGATATATGACAAGAGAGGATACAGAAAGCAGAAGGGAACATGGTGACAATAAGGAGAGTTTTCAAAAAATGTCAGTAATAGTTACTGTGACTTGCTTTTTGTGGCCTCAAATCTCATTCTCTTTAAGGTTAGTGGCAGAGGACAATTGAGGCTAAGATCCAAGAGTCAGCCAGTTAAGAAGTGGTGGTCCCCAAAGTTGAATCCTGGCTATCTGAGGGAGAACCCCAGGAGCTGGGGAACAGCTGGGTGGGGAGGTATCTCAGTGCATTGCAGGAACCTGGGCAAGTAACTTAGAATACACGCCTCATTTTAAAGCAACTACAGTTCACTGAGATGAAGCCGACTCTTTCTGATAGTCAGTGGCTGATACTTCAGCTCACTGAATTTGGGATCCAAACACATTTTGTCCAGGGAGCCAAAACTCCCTTTGAATTAAGTGAGACCATATGTGGCAAAGCCAAGAGGCTGGTGGTCTTACTAAGCTTTGGCTTAAAGTGCTGGGACACCTAAGTACTTAACTGCATCTGTTTTAGCACAAAGCTTTAGATGTTTTCATCCTGCTTGAGCAATCCCTACAGAATTAGCTTTTCTGGAACATGAAACCCTATTGGACTGTGTAAACAAGCCACATTCAGCTGAATGCAAAGCCCATCTACAGTTTCAATTTCTGTAAATTATGCAAGGATAAAAATGACGAGTGCATCAGTAAGCTAGACCAGAGGCTGATTCATTCATGTATTGATTCATGCATGGTTTATCTTCATGCCTTGCAGAAAAAAAACAATTAAAACGGTTACACTAAGCTATAGAACTTGAAAGCGGTGGCTGAGGGGGAAGAGTGATTCTCTGCTTGAAGAGTGGCAGATGAAGCTATGGTTCGTATATTAACCCTCTTCTAATTTGCATCACTTTAAATGCTTCTTAGTTGTGTGTGACCAAAGTGGAAAAAATAATTAGCTTGAAATATAGAGGAAATTCACTTGATATTTTATTACTTTAATGCCATGTGTTTGTTCAATGTCCTTTTTTCTCACTGCCTCAAAAAGCAAAAATAGAAAAAGATGTTTATATTTTTAAATCTGTGTGACAACAGAAATAATAGCAAAAACTCATTCCCACGGTCTGGGAGTATGACCAAGCACCTTTGGTAAAAATTCCCATTAGAAGCTGTAGATGGACAAGTGGGAAAACCAAGGAAAGAGGGCATTCAAGTTTCCTAAGAGCAAGAAACAAAAGAAAGGAGAAAGAAAATATATCCATCCCTTGCTATCATCAGCCAACTGGGATGCAGGAATGACATACAATTTTCTTCAGTGTGTGGGCAAGTAAACCATAATTCTGCACTCCTATTGTCTTTGATGATAAAATGTACCTATAGGAAGGGTAATTTTTTTTTTATCTTGAGAAGCTTTCAAGAAACAAAATATCATATGAACTGAATGTACATACAGGCAGTTTCTTGAATCATGAACTGTTTATCTGTACGCTTGAACACAAATAAATCCAAGTTACATAAAAGCAAACCACGTAATGGATCTGCTTCTGATTCTTTCAGCTTCCATTTTAATTAGCTAATGCAGACACCGAGCAAACGGTATGTTGCTTGTTGTTAAGGATGCTTTAGTCATCTGCCATTTTTGCACTTTTTTGGTTGGCTACTGCTAAGGGAAAGGAAATCTCTCTAGTGGCTGTACATAAGAAAAATAACTCCAACACGGTGCTGTGGAAAGCTCTGCTTTTATCTAGCTTCATCTTCGCCACCCCCATGTCGTTAAGTTTAAGCTCTTTACTTTGGCTGAAAGTTTTAAGCACAGCATTAGTAATATCTACTTTCACGTACACAGTTTTCACTTCATAGGTTGACTCTCAGTGTAACTCTGTTTATTGCAGAAGTATCACACCTGGGATTGTTTTAACCCAGCATGTCAAGGTATAGTGTTAAACAGTTGTTCAAATTGCATGCAAGCAATTTTGCAAAATTGGACTGCCAAGACTGTATCAAAGGCGAAATTTATTTTCAAAGGCAAAAGATAAGTAAAGCCAGATTTAAAATATGAAAATCTCTCCCCTTGCCTTTTTTTTTTTTTTTTTTTCTTTCTTCAAATCTGATAACAGCTGAGAAAATGGGGCTGAACTTCATTGAGAAGTGCACGGGGAGCTCCAACTCCTTGCTGCCCTGAGGAACAAGGCACTCTCACAAGCGCTGTCCTTTGTCAATGTTTGAAATGGAGGTCTCTCATGCCAGTTGAAGTGCAGGTTTTTTTTCTGAAAAGCCCAGAACAGCTTTTCAAAATGCCAGCTGTCCACTCTGAATGCAGGTATAAATTTTTGATAGACAAGGAACACAACATGTCTTTTCATTTAGCCTAGCAAATGGTGTATAAGCAGACTATGTGCCTAGAGTTGGTTCAGTTTTATCACTCTCACGAATGGGAAAAGTGACATAGTGGCAGCCTTTCCTTTCTCAGCAGTGGGGCTTCCAGCAGTAGGTGTTCTGTAAACACTCTTGAAAGCCATCACTCTGCGTTTTCAATGATGCAATGCAATACATCAATCCCCCAAAACACCAGATAAGGTCAACTAAGAATATTCCCCTTCCCCAGTTAGCCTTTTTCCTCAACTTACAGAGGAAAATCAATTCAATTCTGTAGTGAGTGGTTTTGCAAATTTCCCATAATGAGAGAAAGAAAATAAAATGCCTGAAGAGCAGAAAATCGAAATGCTAAACCTTTGATCCTGGATTTGAAGCTAATCTATGCAATTAGCAGTGCTTTTTGTCACAAAGGGAAGAGTCACAGGAAGAAAGGATGGCACACAGCACAAAGAAGTGATTGGGGAAAGATTGAGAAAGTGGTGCTTCAATCATCTTCACAGTCACACAAATCCTTCCTCAAGAGTAAACAAAGCACATGCAAAAAATGAGAGATAAAGAAGAAGAACAGCATCAAACAAACAGACCAACACTTCTAAACAATTTCCTCCAGGTTACCTCACTGGAGGCAAAATTTAATGCTATCCCATCAGGCAGGCCGTCTTCAAAGGAGGGGCTTCCCAGTGTGTAGAAGCCGTTATAGGGATGTGAATATGGCTTCAAGCTGTATTTTTTGTTTAGTAACATCTTCCTGGCTTGAGAGGTTCATTACAGCCCCGGAGAGAATTTGATGACTATTTGTTAATGCACATTCCCATAGCCAAGAACTTTTCTGGCCTGGCAGACCCAACGCATAGACTAGATGCTGCCAGAGAAGGAGGCAATTTAATGCATCTTCTCTGGTGGAGCATAAACATCCACATGAAGAGAAACCCATGTGTGACGATCCATAGGTATCAGTAACCTTTCCTTGTGTTGGCAGGGGGGTCACAGAAACAAAATGAGAGTCTTGCAAGAGTCATCTTTGAGAAGGTGTTGGGCGGTATTGGAGCCTCTGCCAGTGCTGCCTTACAGCCACTGGCTCCTCTGTGTGTGGCTGGCAGGTGAAGTCTCAAGGCCCTGGGCTCAGACACGTGCTGCGCATCGATTTTGTCCTGGATGCCTGTGTAAGGGTATTGCAAACCATCGTAACCTTGAATGCACGTGGAAGGCAGAGACCTCCTCTCTCTCACCTTTTTACTTCTCTTAATGATAGATGATACAGGAATAATTTTTAAAATATTTGGAAGAGTGTTGCTGATGTCTACCGCTGATGGCTCATCTCAGAGAGGTGGGGTTCTCACTGAGAGGATGCCTGTGACTCCCTGTCAGTGAACGTTTATGTGAAGCTTCTTTTTTTCCCCCAAACGGGAGAATGCTAGTCAAGATAGTTTGCAGCTTAAACTGGAGCTAAAAAATATCCCAGTTTGTGGGATCCCCAGCAGCACAGTTGGTGGATGTAATACTTTTCTGTAGGGAGGGAGGAATGAAAGGAAGAGGGTAAAATTTTTATAGGGCTTTTTTGACTTCAGAATGTGCAGTGACTGAATTTTCTGAGAGTTTTCTGACCTCCATACCCACTTAGTCTTTCAGCAAGTGTGATTTATCTCTGGGAACTAGTACTGAAATTTATATAAAGAAAAAATGTGAATGCTTTATTTAAAAGGATATGCAAATAGAGTGGACTTTTGGGTGTCTCTATCCATTTTCTTTCACAGAAAATGGCCTGTTTCCATTCTCTCTTTCCATCTCATGGTTTTCCCAGAAAAAAAAAAAAAAAAAAAAAGAAGTAATCCCTTTATCTAACTTGGTCACTAAAATGCTATTGATGCACATGAACAGGTATTGCTGTTTGAATCTATGCAAGGAGTCAGGATGCAGCTACCATGAAGGCTCAAATGCTCATTATGCAATCGTGCTTCCTTTATTGCTCACTGTCCTGTCATAGACGGCAAGGCTGAGCAAGGCTGCAGTTAGGTAAGATTAGTTATCATCTCTTTCAGAGAACAGTGGAACTACTGTGGTGCTCCAAACATTCCCCGATTTTTGCTATTAATTCTGTGATCATCTGTTTTATTAGAATAAGCTTTTGGAAAAAAAAAAAAGATGTTTGACTGGCAAATGTCTGTGGGCAAGTCATAGTCCTCTGACACCTTGACCCTATCAAAGTTGCTTTGCTGATGACTCACGCTAAGCTGACTGGGAGTTCCTTGCCATTTACACAAAGGATGCAGTAAAAGTTTTGACTGTGGCTCTTCAGTTGGGGATCACCTTCCTGGAGAACTCCACCATGTTGTAGTAGCTTTGGAGACCTGCTGCCAGCAGCAAGGCACAGCTCTGCGGTACTTACTGACCATGCTCAGGTGGCAGCGAGTGGCTTGAAATACGTCCACAAGTGCTCTGTGGGGATACCTTTGCCAAAACGGTCTTGTCCAAATTGTCCCCTGTGAGAAAAGGATGTGTCAGAGCTGATACCAGCTTCTCATGACTCATGTTGGGTAATGGCTAGACAGAGCTTTGTACTGAGCCTGCTTCTTGGCTGGTAGAGATTCTTTCCCTAGTTGACAGCATAATTCAGTCCGTCGCATTTCTGATGCCAACTTCTTTCTATATTGTACATGTAATATTACATAGCTTGCCAGCAAAGGCTCTGTGATCCCCTATCCGGTACTATGAAACTAATGAATTCTGCAATTTAAGATTTTATGACAGTTCTCTGCTACTACTAAAACGAGGATTGGCTTTTCTGGCAGCAGGTTATGGGATGCTAGGAGAGAATAGACTCCAGGCTTCCAGAGGCGAATTAGGGTGCCCAGAGATGAGAATCTGGAAATGAATCCAAACTGTTCAAAGCACATTTAAGTATCCATGCTCCATTCAGCTAAAGGACTGAAGTGTGCCTCCTGTGGCATTCCTTTAATGCTAGTGAAACCATAGAGGCTTGAGGTTAGCTAGGTTATTTATGCATTCTGTACATTGAAAAATGGATGAAGCAGATGGTATTTCAAATTTCCCATATATTTAATCATAACTTTGAGCTTCCTGGCTTTTAAAAGTTATTTTTGAATAACTGGACCAATCTGAACTAGGCTTTCTGCCATCGTGTTACTTATCTGCGCTGTCTAATGCATTACAGCTTAATGAAATTTGTTACCTACAATATAATCCATCATTGCAGGAAATATAAAATAGCATTTGTTTTTTTAAAATGGGTTTTCTCAATGTGCTTTTTGTTTGTTTTCTCCTATAATTTGTTTAATTGAATTTTCAGTTTTAACTCTACAGAAAATCAAAAGTGCATTTTCCAGTTGCAAAGAGATGCAATGAACTTTTCTTGACTTACTCATCAGGCCCATTGTATTGCTTCTCCATGAAGCAGTCTGGAAGCTAGATAAGCCATTTCATGATGACTTCGACAAACCATGGAAGGGTCCTCAGCTTTCTGAGATGCAGTCAGTTTGAGCCATGGAATTGGCTGAATCAGGCACAGATTTACCAGAGGCGTGGGCATGTCTTGGCTACAGCTGGAGAGGTGGTACATGATGGTTTCATGCAGCAGCTCTTTGCTGCATCAACACCTAGCTTGCTCTGGCACCGAGGAGCTATAGCAGAGCCACTCTGGTACCCTGAATCTGATCCTAATCTCAGTTATTGCCTCTGTCCCTTTGTCACCTCCCAGAAGTAAAAGGAGCATGGGCTGCACTGGCTAATATGTGCTTGGTTATTGACCAAATGTGCAGGGCTCAGTTGTTGTGTCTTGTGAACAGCTTAGGCTTTCTGCAGTTGGCTCAGACTGGCAGCATTGTCTGAAATAAGAAAGAGAACAATGTTTTCATTACAAGCTGTGGTCATAGTCAGCATGATCCTTTGCATTGCTCTGAGGCAAGTAGTGCAGCCTGGGAATAACATATGCTATCTATCTCCTCTGCTCTGCACCTACAGAGATTATTTTCTCCATTAGTTCTGAAGTCTCATAACAGGGGAATCAGCGACGTCAAAATCAAAGTTGAAGAACTGTTTGTTTTCACCTTTTCTCCCTGCTTGTGTTTATTTAGCTGATAGCCAACAAATAGCAGACAGCAACAGAGCATGGACAGAGCAATTAGGAGGGAAAATGAAAAGCCTGCTGTTTACTTTCACTGCCTCTGGTAGCAAAACCAGTGAGTACAGAGGCTAGTTTGGTATAAGCTGAGATGCCGTGTCATAGCAGAAAGATATATTTCATATATTGTTAATGTATATGGAGTAGAAGGTAGAAAGAAAATCTTTTCAATTTTGGAGAAAAACTCACGTGAAAGAATGGGAACTGGTCAGTGAAGAGGGCAGGATGCAATCCCATTTCACATGTGAATACTTGGCATGCTTTGGAAGGGCATTCCACAAAGACGAACTTTAGCTAGGGACTAATCTCCAATGGGGAAAAAAGAAGCTTGTCTAGGGACGGTCTGAAGACGCTCTTAAGTTGGGTGCTCTGAATCTTGCAGTGGGGCTGGCAGGCTCTCCACCGGCAAAGAAGAAAACCCAGCAGGACCACTGCCCTGTGCCTGCAGCCAGCCTTTGGGAAGACTCCTCTTATCCTGCGATTCTGAGCTTATGCACATCGAGTGCAGTAGTTGGTGTCTGTTACGAAGTCTGTACAGTTTGCTGTATTTAAGGTATGTAAATAACGTTGTCAGAACAATGAACCAACAACACTTCCTAGAAATACAGTGGAGAACAAGATTCTGGCATAGCCCTTTATTTTTAAGTTTTCAGAGTGAAATTTTTTTTTCTTTTCTATTTTAAACCAGCTTCCAAACAGTAACTCATGCCAGGAAAAACAGAGCCATTCTCTCAATGACAACAATGCTCATTGTGTTTTCTGTAACAGATGCCAGGATTTTATCACCAGGCCAGACATTAACCCCCTTGGTATCATTCTGAAAGGAAGCATCCGTGCACCCCACTGACTTCTATTCCCTATGGTGCTTCATTATGCCTCCTACCTTTAAAGCTTCATGCGTACTTCCTTGCCCAATACATCAAGAAGATCTACAGAGCTGACCTTATTTTTTTCCTCTCCTTTTGAAAGGGAGAATTTGTGCTTTCTGGTTTCCCATCAAACATGTATAAGAAAAAAAACAGAACCATAGCTTGTTTTTCCTTCTCCTGAACAAAATAATTTGGATAACCAAGCTTTAAAAAGCTTTCTGTTTACTAGACAAGTATCACTAGAGCTTGTCCACAAAGACCACATTTTTTCCACAGAAGTGTCTATTCAAATGATCCCTCTTCCAGTCAATAGATTTCAACATGTGGAAAACCGAGACCGGCAATTATATATTTATGGCATGGAAAAGCTCACTGGAAGTACTCCCAACATCTCTTCTATGTTTAAGATACTGCAGTCACACAGTCTCACACAGATGTGCAAGGAAAGCCTCTGCTGATAATTCCCCGAGCATCACAGCGAAGCAGAGAAGAGGCTGATGCTCCTGCTGCCAGCTCGTTTCAGTGAGAGGCATGTGCTTCGCTGACCGCACATTCCGTTGTGTGCTTTGCAGCAGCGCTTGCATCCCTAGCACCAATTCTGAAAGTACTGCAATGGGCAGTTTATGCAGCTACCGCTGCTCCTCTGAATGGGATTATCTGACGTGCAAAAGTGTCAGTCAGCTCTGCTAAAGCACGTACTCAAGAGAAACTTCCGCAATGCTATGGTTGGGTGTAGTTACAAAGGGCAAACTATTGTCGTTAGTTATTATTATTACTGTGTTCTCAGATAGTGCTTTCCTTTAGGTTGCAAAGAGATGGGTTAGACCTGTCTGGGTTATTGGAGTTTTTGAAAGGAAAGATGGAACAGCGTGGCTTTTGAATAGAACTAATTGTTTAATACACGAACTTTTTCCTTGGAGGAGTGGAGAGGTAAAAAAGGATGCCACAGAGACATATAAAATGATTCATATTATAGAGATAGTTGAGGACAGCTAGAATCTCCTCTTTGCACTACCTGTGGCAAAAAAGAGAAAGGCATGCAACAGAAAATTGGATAAAACTGAAACATACTCATTTAGATCCACAAGAACAACCCCAAATGCAACATGGAGTTAGCCCTGGGAACTCACAGTCACAGGGCATTACTGAAAGAAAGTAATCAGTAGGATTCAGAGAGGAAGGCTCAGGAATAAAAATATCATTTGCAGTCACACTGGGTAGGATAACAATTATCTGTCCTCATACTTCAATATATGAGCTGGTTACCAGCTGGGGAAAGTTTTAAATTTCCCCTCAAGCAGTAGTGTTACACAATTGCCAAGTACACTATAGGGAATTTAATATTTTCCTCTGGAACATCTGCCGTAGAGCATTGCCTGAGAAAGGATATGGAACCAGGCAGATCACCAGGCTATTCCAGTGTTAATAAGTCCCAAAATAATTTTAGCAAGATTACGTGTACTACTGCTTTGCAAACACTTGGGATGAGAGGGGCCAGATATGGATGTATATGTGCACAGCAGTGTGGATGTTTAAAAGGGCTCAAGAGGTTACTTTGAAGGACTATATTTGATTTCATTTCTCTTTTCCTTTTTTTTTTTTTTTTTTTTAAGTTAATTAGAAGATATTTTGAGCTTGTTTCAGGCATACAAAAGGACATTAATCTGTCAGGTTAATATAAAAATACGGATCTGCTATCTTAGCTGCCCTTAGCTTAAGGAGAAGAAGGAAAGATTTTAGAAATTAATAATTAAACTGGCATCAAAATAATATAGCCACTGATTTTCTGTAAATCTATTGATATTGTTACTATTGCTCTTGTTATTTCTACTTAGACAGATTGATAGCAGCTTTTATCATCCTTCTAGGTGTCTTATCGAACTCTGATGTGTGCAGCAGAGCTGATAAGAGATGAGAAATGCCACCCCTGGGATCTCCATGGATTATATTTATGCATGGCTCTTCAATGACAGCCAGTCACAGAGAGCTGGAAAGTAGTTTTATTGTTCTGGCGGGGCAGCTGCTGTTCGTTTTCCACCAGCAGAGTAGAAAAGGATGCACCTGCCATTGTGTGAAAGATTGAAATTTAATTTCTCCCAATTTTCAAACTGCAAAGGGGCCATCTTCAGGGCATCAGGAGGCCAATGAAAGGAAAGAAAAAGGAGGGAGTAAATGACCTCTTGGCCTTGGAAGCTGATGCTGAAATAAGAAGTAGGGGCCCATGAGAGAGCATGCGGGAACTTTTAGTGAATAAATAGTTATCTGACTGAGAGTAGTGGGGAAGCACGAAATAGCTCGGGTTTTGCTAGTTTTGTCTTGTCTCAAGGACCTTTCATAGAGCCTCATCCTGGGAGGTGGGAGCATCCTGCCTCCTGGTGAGAGAGGCGTATGCCAAGAGCAACTCCGTGGCTTGGCAATAGAGCTGAGCAAGAGAGGTCTGCAACACTTTGTGTTCCCACCATCAATCTCTTCCAGCATTCAGCCTTGCTTAAAATTCCATCTCTCTTCTCTCCTCAAGGAACAGAAAGCAATTATGATTTTTATACTTCATGCTCCAGTCTGCACTATGGTCCCAGGCTGCCTTCTGTCATCAAAGTCTTTGGCCTGAAAAGGGCTTACTTTGAGAACAACTGGGGCCATTGTTTGATTGGAAACATCTATCAACATGTATCTTTTCACCTTACCTCTTCATTCTTTCCACTGCTCTTATTCATTTTTTCTTGCCTTTCTCTTTTAGAGTATTATTTTTGACCAGACACAATGAAGAAAGCACCAAAATATGACTCTTATGCATCCTCATGGCTCAGCAATCATGAGGCAAACAGAAAGAACCCAAAGCATATTTGTTAGAATACAAAATAACAAAAACAAATTCATATAATGGTTCTTAAGCATGTTCATTGTATTGACCACTTTGGTTCCACTTTACTACCATGCTTGCATTGACTTTATGGACAGTTATATATTTAATCAGATTCATACATGAACTGCAAAGCCATTTCAGGAAAGTAAATAAAGCAACTTGGTTTAAAACCAAGTTTGTAATGGATGTAAGACATTTCGCAGAAAGGTACCATATGCGTTACGCTCAAGAACTTCACTTATTCATTTAGTTGGTTAAAAGAGAAGAAGCTGGACTGTATATCTGTCTCTATTTATATTTTACATTCGGATGTGGTCACGTAAAATAGTGTGTTTGGGTTCTTCTGAATGCAATGAGCTAAAATTATATTGCCTGGTGGTTAGTCTGGGTCTTTGCTTGATTGTATGTAAACAAGACTGATCTCCATTTTCCTTTACAAAATAGATCATCACCTCTCACTGTTATCTGGATAGTGATTATTTGTCAATAATTCTGTTTTCAGCCCTCAGCAGCTGTCCATAATGGTATGTCTTGTGTGGGTATGCCAGACAAATTACATTACTTAGTAACTGTTTTTATGTACTGTCTGGTGTAATCTAAGAACAGCAGCTTGAGCCTAAACAGATTCTGAACAGTGACATATTACCCAGATACGTCTATGAATAGGTGAAGGACTGATCCTACCTTTTAAGCACTGAATATGATTCGGAGCAGGGTCTGAAGAGCAGCATTTGAAGGCGAATATTCTCCCTCCAAGGAGAACTTCCTAACTATTGGGATAGAGAGGCTTGAGGGGTTGAGTAATTCTACAAATATAAAATGTGTGAATTCATGGGTAGGCACTGGAGCGTCTCTCTTCCCAGAACATTAGGCAACTCAGTGAGTGACAGGTTATGAAGAGAATGTGAATACTGTGTTACTGCCCAATAGATTTTAAGCCAGATTTTCCCTTGCCGCTTTAGATGTCTCATTTCATTACTGTGATGCTTGAGAAATAAGTGCCTGGCCTCACCAAGTTGAGGCAGCCTAAATTAGACATCTCGCTATCCTACATTGCCATCAGAGATCTGTCCAGGGAGAAAGGCGTCTCCAAAGGCTGATTCAGAGTCCTGAGGTGAGTGCTACTCACCTTCGGTATTGGGAAACTAACTCCCTCTCTGTGCCTCTACAAACCAAGCTGCCTACCAGCCTACCAGTTGCAAACTGCATGTGCAATGATACATCTCAATGGGTGATTGACTGACAGGCCCACCACGTTTGCCTCATCTGTTCAAAAAACAGAACATCATAAAGGACAGAGGTCAAAGGACCTTCTTTAGGGAAAGAATGTAATGGCATGCATGAGGACTGGAGATCTTGCAGGCTGGCCTTCCTACCCGAGACTGCCAGTATCTGGAGGTGGTTTTCTTCTAGTAGAGCCCACTTAGTCATATGTATATATCTTATCTCCATCATCATCCCTTAAACAGAGCATTCCCACAGGACTTGTGCGGCTGTACACAAATCCCATTCCCTCACTACTCAAAGTTGTCATCTTTCTTGGCACTTTCCCCACCTCCACCCATTGGAGAATCCTCCAAAAGAGCTGACAAAGGCACTCAGAATATGAATGATAAATAATGCTGTTCAGTGATTCTGGAAACCAACAAGGATGTCTCCTGCAAATGTTCATGATCTCCTACGTGGAGTTGTGGAACTGAGGCTCAGGAACAGGTGACCAGTGATGAAAAACATGTCAACTGTATTGAGATGCAGGTTGTCTTGTCAGGTAAGATGAAGAATTAAATCCACTCTATTTTTTTCCACTTCTCTTTAAGTATTATGAACAGCCTCAGGCTTTCCTGTCTGGTAAAGCCATCCCAGAACACAACACTCTGGGATGTCATGACCTGCATCTCTCGTAAATCTTTGCCATTACAGAGTCTTCTGGTGTAATGGCATTGTAAATAGCTTATCTCATTCTGACAAAAGGCTGGAAATGAGAGGTCTTCTGAGAATATGGAATTTCCAGGTAGGTTTCTTTAAGGTGGATGAAAGTTTCCTCATTTTGTTCATGTTGCCCATGGTTGGGGAAAGGACGATCAGCAGATCTTTCAGTTACAAATTTGATTTTCATTTGTGTTTTTCAACTCTTTGTGCTTTTTCTTTATGCTTATTTCCTATGAATGTGGAGTGGTCCCTTGAACGCGAATAAGATATTTCTGATGTCTCCAAGATCAGCACGTATACACTAAAGCTTTCATTCATGAATCAAAGCAAACTGCTGGAAGGAAGCTGCTATCTTATTCTACAGTTGTTGGCATTCTCCCATAATGGAGTTTTCCCCTTTGGCTTACATTAGATAATGCCGTACAAACATCAGCTGAGTGAAAGGAAGTTCATACAAGAAGTACGAGACAGACAAACATGCAGATTTTTGCATTTGCCATTATCAGAACAAGAAGGTTTTAATACTAAAGAAAAATACTTTGGAACATTACCTAAGCCAGATAAAATATTTTATCTGAACTCTACTATGGAGTAGTACTTTATGAAACAAAAGGTGGCAGCTGAAAGGAAAGGAAAGGTAAAACGTACACTGATAGGTTTGTTGGATTTGGACAGCATATTTAAACCATGCCTTGAGTACAAACAGAATTCTGGCTTGTGGGAAGCTATGATTGGAAAAGTTTGCTTGAAAAATGATAAAATTTACCAGTTTCTGAAAGCAAAGAAACTTTCCGGGCTTTTATAAGACCGTTTCCAGATCCCAGCTGAACAGCAGCTAAGAACTGCCAGAGGGCACGCAGGGTGAAGGAGAGGCGTGCCACTGGGGTAGCGGGCTGTTGTCGCTGGCCTCTACATCTGCTTCTCTGCTCCAAGGAGGATCAGGTTAGTCATTCTGTCCTGCTGGTTGCAAGCAGGGGAAGGCTACAAACTAGCGACTTTGCAAGTGAGTATGGGAGGAAGGCGCAGGGTAGCTTCAAATCACTTCTGGGCCATTCTCGGTTGCACTCACAGGTAGTGTGTGTCGCATGCTGCCCTACTGAGCAGGCAGCGCCAGCTCTCGGAAGCCGGTCTGTTTTTGGAAGTTCGTCAGCTTCAATGACTTCTAGAGCAAGGAGAAGCCAGAATATCCAGAAAGATGCAGATACTGCTTTTTAAGAAAAGTGGTAATGTTAAAGCAATGAACGGGAGAAGAATGGGTTCTGCATTCACTGGGTAGAATTTGTCTTTCCTTTATTTTAAGAAAATGCTTTTCTGACAAAATAGAAATGTGGTACAAAATGGTCAAAAGAAATAGGAAAATGGACTTCTGCAAATCCATATTATTTTGCTATGAATATTCAAAACTCAAAATCAAAACATTATTTCTGTTAAAATCCAGCTACTTTCTGAATATAGCTTCAGAATTTTTTGACAACACTCAGAATTCCTACAGTAATAGCAAAAAAGGAATTCAGTGGAATAGAAATGTTTGTAAAGGGAAGACATGATTTCCTGATCAATTGTAGCTACCATAAAGCTGCTCTCATAGCTATGACTCCTCTGTATGAATGTAGCCTTTTCGGAAATCCTGGGGACACAATATGTGCTCCCTGTGAGATGTACTATTTTTTTTTAAAGACTCAGTCTTAGAAGAGAGACATTTGGCTTATTTAGAGTTGTAGCCTCTACCTAAAACCTCAAATACATTTCACTAGCTAGGAAGCAAGACATATTAGAGTAGCTTAAGCTTTCTTCAAAAGCAATGTTGCCGCTCTATCGACATTTTCCGCTCATTTTCCTAGTGCATTCTTGCAGGGTGGAAGGGAACTTCATAAGCAGCCCTTGGGTGTTGGCATTGAGGTTTATTTGATAGGTATTACAAACCTTGTCTTTTGAACTGCAAATATGTGTTTCAGGATTAAATAAAATTTAACGTATTTCTGCACCATTTTAACAATATTCTTCCCAACTTGTATGGATACTAAAAAACAGACTTTAATGCTTTGCACAATTCTATTTTAAGATAAATTTGTGTAAATGATATATATTTTTTAAATTTTAATTTAAAGCAAAGTCTTGATCCATAAAATGAGGGGATCTTTTGCTTTGGTTTTGGTTAGGTAAACAGGACAGGAGAAAATGCTAAAAGCTGGTCCACTGTGCATGCAGGTTCTGCTTCCACTCATACTGAAAAATCTGATCAAGAAGAATGAGTTCAGATGAGCTACATGTAAACTCAGAAGAGCTAAGCAGATCCAGTATGGCTAATAGGAACTCAATTAGCCACTACGTGGAACTACAAATAGACATTGTCTCATGAAGTCCAGAGCAGTACATAATAAGGTAAAATCTACCTGACCCTGATAATCTCCAGGTGCAAATATACTGTGTTACTGCAGCTAACAGAAGTGAAAAAGAAAAGTGTGGAAGGGTATGAAGAAGGTGAGACATTTTATATGACTGAAAATGGGAACAAAGGCCTCAGAAGAAGATAAATGTCCTTATCAGGAAGACCTTGGCACAGGAGATCATGGGTGTGAATCATGTAAAGATTAACAGTTTTCAGAAGGGTCTATACCAAGCTTAGGACTGATCAATCCTTTTTGTTACAGCACGTGTCCTTTCAATGGTCCTGCGTAATCGGACAGCAGACTTCCACTGCTTAGGAAAAGCCTTCAGCTATGGTCAGCCAGTCTTACTGGTTAAAATGGTTCTACTGTAAACCAATAAACCCCCCCAAACCAACAACATATTGACATGCTTTAGTGTGTTGAGATGCATGCATGAGCAGCTCTGTCAGCTGCTCCGCATTGTCTGAGGTGAGGGGAAGAAATTAAATCCAAATCCCCCCCAAAACTTGAGAGACTTAATGCTGTGGTGGATCATTAAACTTAAACTGGCAAGTGAACATTTGACAGGTTGGTAAGCTACTTGAAAGGAAAGAGGATCTGAATATTAGTCACGTGTATTGCAGATAAATAAAATAGGCCTGTTGAAGAAAACAAGCAAATGCTTTGCTGAGAAGCACATATACATTCACGATGCAAAGCTCTCTATAAACTAGATAATGTGTTTTAACAACAATGTGGTTATATGGCCAATGCACTTGGGTATAACAGCTTTCTCCGGTGAAAATAACATCCATTTGGAGAGTTATTTGATAATGCATTTATGAGCAACTCTAATGGTTTCAGCAGAATGTAGATCTTAATTCTGACTGCTTTTTTTCCTTTCAAATATGATAATATTGTAGTACAGCCAGAGATAATCACATCTGATAACAGAATCATCTTCTTGTAATAGACTTTACCTCATCTTCCTTTTTTTTTCTTTCTTTTTTTTTTTTTTTATGATTCTCTCTATAAATAGGGTTTTTCATTCTTCTGGTTGGCCAAAAATTGCGTGAGATAGTTACTTTAGAAAAAAAAATCTGATCTATTTTAAAAGATATTTCTTATATTCAAAACCAATCTTTTATAGTATAGTTCTACCTGAAGTTTGCCCTTTTTTGTGCTAGTGCTAGTCTCATTGTAATCATAAAGTGGATGATAAAACAACTCAGTTCTATACAGTATTTTCTTCCACAAAGCTAGCTCCCAAGATGAGCTCTAGGGAATTTACAAAATCTACATGATTTTCCATTTCAGCAGAACAACAGAATTGTTATATAAAGTGAAATCTTATGGTTTTAGCTGACTAAAAAGATGCATATTACATCTGAAACTCAGAATCACTTCTATTTGTTTTCTGGAGTATAAAAGTAATGTCCCAGGATTTCAGTGTTCTGATTCTCCATTGACTACAAGTAGATAGCTAGCTATTTCTGAAAAGACAGGACATCAAAACATGAGTGCTTTTCGATAACAAATCTTAAAGTAACACAATCTTAATCTTTAAGTAGAATTTATTTAGAAAATTGAAAGAGAAAAAAAACGTAATTTTTCAAGGAAACTGGAATAGAGATTATTCTAAGGACTTTTTCATTTCTGTCATGGAATTTCAGAAATACCAGGAAGACATGAAGAAAGCACCTTGATCTTCAAAAATCTAAGTATTATTTACTGTTGATCTACTCTCTTCTTTGGAAAGATGATAGTCCAGGTCTGCTGACACTGATACTGCTACTGTGGTTTATCTGGAGAAGAGTGGAGTCGCTGACTCTGCAAGATCAAGAGGGGCTCTAACAGGATGAGATACCGCTAGGTATTAAGTATTTTTGTGCCCACATATCCCAATCACTGCATTGCCATTTCAGATGAATCACCCTTCACTACAGTTTTCTTTGCATTAAACAATGACAAATATCCTAGAATGTACCTTGTCCTTTATGACTACTACTTCAACACTGTCGTTTCCATGGGGATAGGAGGATTAGTGCATTGCATTGACTTACTGCCCTGATTTTGTTTTCCCCTCTTTTGCAACACCCAAATATTTGATAGTTTCCCAGGTAAAGAGTTCTCCATTCTATATATTCAATTTCACAGATTTCCCTATAATTTCTGTTTGAGTTGAAGCAGCTCTTGTGAAAAAGGCATCTAAGCTTTAATTAGATTTTAAGTGATAGTGAATCTGCCAAAATATGAGGGAAACAGTTCCAATGTTTGATTGGGGTCACTAGTGTCATATTTATTTTCATTTTCCAGCTACAACTGGTTCAAAGTTTGCCTTTTTCAGCCTTCTGGACCCACACCTGGTCTCCTCAGATTGCATAAGATAACAAATAATGTCCCTGAGCACTGTTTCAGCCAGTTGTCTAAGTCCCCTAGGGCAAATTTCATCAGAATTTGTTGATCTAAAGCAATCCAACTTATGTAAATACTCTAGCCTGGTCTATTCTTTACCCTTTTCTTTCCCTATTCTAACCTGAGATCTCATTCCCTGGTTACTGACGTTAAATACGATAGCTACGTGATTGCCATTGACCTTCTTATTGAAGAAGGGAACAAAACAGGAATTAAACATTTCAGCTTCCTTAATTCATCTGTCACCTTTTCTTCTTCTTACTACTGATCTTATTACTGAATGACTATGACTCACCTCTCTTTTTTCATTCAGTACAGTGCCCTTTCTTCTCTTGTCTCCACATCCCTGTGCTCTTCTTTCATACTCATTACTCTGCCTAGTTTCCACTTTCTTACTGTGCCACTCCTAGGTTTGAGATCATTGAGGAACATGTGATTTTAGCCAGCAGGGCTCCGTCTATGCTTTTCATTCTCTCTCCACATTGAGACAGCTCATACCTGAGTCCTTACCATTGTTCAGGAAATTGCTGGCTCTCCTTATCTGTTTGGGTTTTTTTTTTTTTAGTTGTCTCTTATTGGATTTTATCATCCAGTCTCTGAGTGTATGAAGTCTGCCTCTTGAATTTCACTGACGTTTTTGCTATTCCCTTCCCTTCTTTTGTAAAGATCATGAACTCTTACAATTTCACGGTGATTTTCATCTAAGTTGCCTACCATCTTTTTGTTCTCAGCTAGTTCTTCCTTACTTGAATTCTTCCCTCTTGCTGCTTCCAGCACACCCAGAATTATCACCTCTCCATATCATGCAGTTTTCTTTTCCCAATTAAAAGATGGGTGATTAAAATCCCCCAAGCAGACCCTGTCCATTTGATGGACATCTTACACAAAGCTTCATCCTCTTGATCATCCACTCGTGGTGATCTACCTCCTCCTTCATTGTAATCTCCATGCTTGTTCCCCTTTCCATTGTTAACCCTATTTCATCAGGTTTACTCTGTGATTTCAAAACACCCTTCCTCACTTTCCCCACATGTCCTTAATGAACAATCTTTATTCCTTCTAGTAATTTTTCAGCATATGAATTACCCCACTAAGTCTTTATTATGCCAGGTAAATCACATTTTTTATCATGTTGCAAGAACATAATTTCTTCCTGTTTATTCTTGCAATGGTCTGTACACACACAAAGTTTTCAGCTGACTGAACCACCACACTTTCTTTTGTTCCTCTTTTGATCCTGTCATCATAAGTAGTCAATGGGCTCTTCTTAGAAGTCTCATTCAGTTCGTCCTAAAACAACCCCAATAAGGTTAGCAAAGCCTATGTACAGTGACACATTTCATGTTTTTCAAAGGTGGACTGCATTGTTACCAGTAGGAGGTAGAATACCGTATTGAGAAAAGCAAGGTCTTCATTGTGATACCAACTTTTCACCATGCATTACATTGCAGAACACATTTGTACTTTTTTGATCCTTTATCCATGACTGAAAGGATTATGAGGGCAGATCATAAAGCCAAATTCTTTTGCCTCTTCTTCCTGAGATATTTTTGATCTGTTTTGGCTCTTGTCGTTATCTCCACGCGGATAAACAGGATGGGACAGTTAATACACCAGATCACTTTGTCTGACAGATTACAGAACAAGTTACTCAAACGTTGTTTCTCTGCCAATTGTGCCAGAATAAGAAGAATAACGTGATAGGCAGCACTTCTAGGTGAAGCATGGCTCTCTATTCTGCTTGCAGTTCCCGGTGACACATATCAGATGATTCTAGTATTGATGCTGATTCCAGTTCATAAGAAAACAGTAGCTTAACATTCTATAATTTAACAAATGTTAAAAAAACCCTATCAAGAGTAGGTCTGAGATCAAAGCCAAGCTTGTACTTGTTCGTTTGCTCTCTCTCTCTCTCATTTTTGTCTCCCCCACTTTTTCCCAGGCTCTTTTTGTTATAGCCGCTCTTACGGCTCACGATTGTGATCTCCTTAGACGCAAAACTTTCCATTCTTATTTGTTCGGTGTTTAAGAGAAAAAAAAAAAAAAAGACCTAGTCCCAACTGGAGCCGTTCGCAGCTACTGTAATGTAAATAATATGTAGCCCAGACGTACAATGAACGGAGGGACTGCCAGTACTTTCTAGGCCCACACACTTGGAAGGGGGTGGAGGGGGCAAGAACCGATTAGGAGAGGGGAAAGGCAGAGCTCCACCAGGCAAGGCTGAGGTGGCTCTGCAGTTTCGACTGCCACGAGCCCTGCTCAGGGCTGTCTCTGTGCACACGTCGGGATGTGGCAGCTGCTCCAGGCCAGCCAACCTGGCTGTTTCCACACTCCCTAACATTCTGTCTTATTAGCCTGAAAGCACTCACGGGTTAACGATAAATAACAAGGACACAGTAAAGAAAGCGAGTAAAAAGCTTTTATTGTACTTAGTGGTTACCAGCAGCACTAGCTGTGTCAGGACCAGAAAAAAAAATTGCGGCATAGATGTCTGAAGCACCTCATAGTCACTCAAAGGATGAAGAAAAATATTTACTTGGGCTCTCCACTTGGTTTCATTCACCTCTGCAAGCTTGCACACACACAGTAGACACAGTTGTGTTCTTTTTTTTTAAATTTAAAGCAAAAATCGTTTTATTGAGTCATCAGCTAGAAGAGACATGAACTTTTTCAGTCAGTAGGAACACAACAGATTTTCCACAGGATTCTTTGAAAGTCTCCTTCGTCTGGGCTGAACCCTCACATCTGGCAGGAGCTCACTTCTGCTGACTCCAAGACCCACATCCAGGACATGAATATTCATCGTGTTACTCATGCTGCGTTCCTTTCCCTCTGATGTGTTTAACTCCCAGCACCAGGGAGACACTCCAGAGCAGCTGTGCAGCTTTTGCCAGCTCTTACTAGTCGGGCTAAGCAGGAAATCGTTTTCCTGTCCCATGAAACTTTCCAGTATCATCAGGCTTTTTTTTTTCCTTTCTTTTTTTTTCTTTTTTTTTTTTTTTTTTCCTATTCTGCTTTAGGACAAAATCCCGACTAACAGCAGGTTTTCAGTGAAGAAAACCAACAATAACTCTTACCCTCTCTAAACCAAACTAAACCAAATCAAATGAAGAAACTAATCCCCAAATCAAGAAGAAAGGCAAATTTTCTGTGATTCAGGCCACAGATGCAAACTGGGATTTTTCACACCCAGAAAGAATGCCCTGGCACCAAGTTACCTTTTATTTCAGTAAATATTATTTCACCCTGTTTGTCTCCTGCCTTCATTCCCCACTTGAAATTCCAGCTTGAACCTGAGAGCTAGTTTTCCCAATAAGGCTTCACTGACACTGCTGCATTTTCAGATTCTGAAAAGTATACTATTTTTATATTTCTATACACACACACACATGTAAATTCCTGCCTAACTTTACTTACAGCATTATTAGAGCTCTTTTAGAATATGTGAGAAAATTTGGGCGAGAACTACCAACCTAGCGGGTACTTTGAAGAGCTTTTACTGCACAAGGAGTAAAAAACAACTCTACTTGCTGGTGGGGAAAATTCCCTCATCTATTGGAACATTTCCCATGGTTACTTTCTTCATTTCTCAAGAGGAACGCAACTTGAAACACAGTGATTGATATGATTCCTACAGGCTCTTTGTAAGATAAGTTGTTGCATTCCAAAAGATGCCGTACACTTCCCCCAGTAGCCTGTTGGAGCTTACAATAGGTAGGGGAAAGATGGCATCAGCTGGCTTTTCCTTGGCAGATGAAGGAAATGGGGGATCCTTGTTAAACACGCTCCGTGACCGTCGGCAGGACGCGGGTTGCCGCGCACGCTCTGCTCGGTGCGTGACCGCCGCCGCAGCACGGACACAGCCAGCAGCCCCGGCAGCCAGCCTTCGCAGAGCCAGGAAAGGGAGGCCTGCGAGAGGCTGGCAGCTCCACCCCTGACAGGTTTTGAATGCTTCAAATGAATAAATAACACTAGTTTTGAAATAAGTAATGGATTGCTAGTATTATTACTAGGTACGCAGACTAGAGGAAAATGAAGATGGTTCTGTAAGATGAAGGACCAGTTTGGCCCTTTACTGCCTAAAGGAGAAGCTATTAGTGCTGGATAAGACAAAGGTGATGGGGCGATGAACCTATTAAATGCAACACAATGCACTGTAACTCTTCACAAAAAAAAGCAGAAATCCTCAGTAGCTTAGTCATTGTCAGCTTAATGTTTCTTATTAAAAGGTGAGTTTAGTATTAAAAGAGGTGGCTTCTACAAAAGGATCGCTCTATTCAGGAGGATAAATCTATTTAGCTTTATCTTCCATCAGAAAAGACATTTGCCATTAAAACAACCCATAAACTCTCATATAGATGTTTGACTTAGTCAAATATTTTGTATGACACTGAGATATTTGACATTAAGATATTTGTGTATAACCTGAGCTTTAAAGTACATTTTAATATCTCATTAAAATTCCACTTGGAGAACATATGGCATTTAAAAATTCATTTGTTATCTTGATTGATGGCATTTCAGTGAGCACTGTTTGAGTTTAAAACCAAAATATAATCTTAGACCTAATGAAGCAGACTGTGCATGCCGAACTTTTTGTAGCTTCCCACAAACTGCCTCGGTATTTTTTGGCAGCAGTTTTGTGAAACCCACCACAAGGGACAGATCAAACATCTTTAAAATATGTAGCCTGATAATAATTGTGATAATATGTGTGAGAGATAAAATAGATATTAAATGACTGATAACACTGAATAATGGACTATT
This sequence comes from Phoenicopterus ruber ruber, assembly GCA_009819775.1. Lineage (NCBI taxonomy): Eukaryota > Metazoa > Chordata > Aves > Phoenicopteriformes > Phoenicopteridae > Phoenicopterus > Phoenicopterus ruber. Next base: position 50,839,646 of record CM020215.1, on the reverse strand, counting down.
AATATATTAAATCATCTCCGGGAGAAGTGGAAATATGCTATACAGGGAGCAATGTTTCCATTCTGGCTGGGACTGAGGGAAGGCTAACCGATGCTTTGTGAGTGACGCAGTTCGGACAACAAGTTGTGTGAACAGTGTGTGAAACATGCATGTCAGCAATGTACCATTAAGTGGTAGCTGAAAGAAAACGAAGAGGTTTTAAAGCTGTTGGCTGATATACACTTGAAAAAAGCAAAAGAAACCTTATAATCAACAACAGCTGAACTTCCTGAACTCTTTTGTGGGTCCTGCATCCTCTGAGTATCTCTGTGAGAGAAGCCTCCTTAGCATTTCAAAAACCAGGCTTGCCAGTTGCCAAGATTTCCATTACGGACAATGTCCAGGCAGCAACAGACCCTGCCTTGTGCAGACGTTTATCTCAGAGTCCCCCTCTAGAAGTGCCTTTTTTTGCTCTTGGTTATAGGGGGAAGCCTAAATGCTCAGTTTAGACCAAACAATTGGATTTTAAATGGCTGCAACTGGCTGAAACAACTGTTGTCCCCAGGTTGTAGACATGCGGAGCAGGAGTTGGGGTGAGTGCAGGAGAGCTCAGCCTTCCGTGTTCTTACTGCTGCTGTTTTGGGAGCTTCTCCTCAGGACTGTTCAAGTATGTCCAGCAGGCACGTAGCTTAGAAATTTTTGTTCCACTTCTGAAATTCTTCTTTTTGAACTGCATCTCTCGCTTGCTTTCTCTCTCTCTTTCTTTCTTTATATCTTTCTTTCTTTCTCTCTCTCTTCCTCTCTCTCTCTCTCTCCCCCCCGCCTTTCTCCCTTTCTCTGTTTCTTTCTCCCCTTTTTCTTTCTTCTCAGTTACCTAAAGTTGCAAACAGTGCTTTATTTTAGAGGTAAGTCTGGATGCAAACACCTGGGCTAGACTTAGCTATACAGCAATCTTTCAGACTGAACCTGGGCAGCTTAATCCTTTACTTCACACAATATCGAATAATTTCTTGAATTGCTTTTAGATTCAGTTTTAGGACTATGGCATTTTGCCCTGTCTCCAAGGGGGAACAATGAGGTATTCTTGCACCTCAGTAGATTAACAAAGTCTCTTCTCCCCCAGAAAGTTAGGAAATGCAGAGACTAGCTCAGTGAAGCCCTTATAGGACTGGGCTCTTGGTACCTCAAAGCCTGCCAGGCTGAGGGACGCTGGAGATGAAGGGGACAGAACATGGCCATGCTTCCCTTCTTACTCACTTGGGCTGTGCCACGCTCCTGGAAGAGGCAGCACCTTCCATGTAAGACACTATCAACCTTTTGAACAAGCTTTCTTAAGGATATGCACATAACAATTCAGATGCAAAAATGTATCATATCTATATTATTTCCACAATATTCCCTGCAGAGCCCAGATGTTCTTTCTGAGTGATGATGATGATGGTGATGATTGCTATGGCAAGGATGGCTGGGAGACTTGTTATTGCAAAGCAGAGAAGTTCACAATAACAAACCACACCCCTCTCTGACAGCATGCGTCAAGTACATAGTACACCACAGGCTAAATTTATACTTTCCTCAAGTTGGTTTTTAGCAGTTTTTTCTTTTTTTTTTTTCCCTCTGGCTTAAAGCCATTATATGTCTTATTTGAGGTTTTGATCTGTTCTCGCTAGAACTGCCACATGATTATAGGAGTGTATGCGTTATTAAGGTGGGCCACGCAAAGTTCAGGGCAGCGCATTAATGGCTGAGCGTGGGTTATTCGAAACTCTCAGGCTTTCCAACATGGCATTCCCCACCCCCCCCTTCACCCCCAAGATCAGGCTTAGCTCACATTTCTTTTTAGAAAGCAGAACTTGAAGCCAGGTATTTTGCCACAAACATTTGCAGGCTTACAATCCAAGCAGTCGTAACTGAATGCTGTCTCTCACATGGAAAACAAATTCTGTACATGCTGTACATTCTTCAGTGCAAAATAAAAACCAGATGGCCTTTATTTTACAAAAAAAGTGGGGCAAACAGATGAAGAGACAGAAGTCCTTTCTTACTCACATCCATCTCCGAACCTTGCCAAAATAAAGCAACCAACAGAAAGCTCTCATGACTGGCCAAAGACAGGCAGTTGCTGAATTATGAGATAACAATACAAGGAGAAACATGTTCTTTTTAAAAATAAAAGGATATTAGCAGATGAAAATCAAACAAGGATAGGTGTTTATCATTTTGCAGTCTAACAGAGTCGGTCTTTAAAGCACAGCTGGCCAGCCTGGGATGTGGAAAAGTCGGGTCTGATGAAGAACAGAGGCTGCCGCCTCGGGACACGGGAGAGGAAAAAAAAAAAGAGAAAATGGAACAAGGTCATTTTGAGTGGAAAATGCAGACATTCCGTTCTTGATAAAGGCCAAGATGGAACACTCCAGGGCTACCAAGATCCTTTCTCAATTTGTTTCAAAACAGAATTTAAATGGATTTCCACCTAGTTTTGTGTTGGAGAGGAAACTGGGAATTGATGGTCAATTGATGGCCCTCTGCCAGTCACAGCATCCTAAAACCAAGAAAAAATAAGAAATATTTCCCAATAACAGATTAAAATTAATTTAAGTTTTTCTGAAAATTCACTCATTCATTTGCACAAATAATGAAGACATTCATTTTAATTTTTCATCAGTATTACACAGCAAACTTTTTTGAAACATTTTGAAATGTTTTTGTTTAACTTTATAGCTGTTGCTTACTTCTGAGTCTGTCTCCCCTCCTCCCTTCTCTGCCTTCTTCTTTTTTGCTTTTAAAAAGGAGGAAAGTAGAGGAAAATCAGAGAAATCATGTGTACTTTAGCTGAAAGAACATTTTTTGTCTTTTAAATTCATTTAAAGAAATAGAAAAAGGCTTGAGAGTGTTTGTTTTTTGAAAAGTTTGTTTTTCAACAATACCCCCCATCCATCCTCAGAAATTAACGTTAATTAAGTAGACGTACTAAAAATTTCATTTAGGTGGGATGGGAGGAGAAAGGAAGGGATCCGTATGTTCCAGTGTGGCAGGAGGATGACACAAATCAGGAAACTGCCGTGGATACTGACTGTTGTTATGCAACTTGCCATATTCTTTCAGTCATTGTGAGTTTGCTTTAGATTAAACAGAGCTACAAAAACAACAACAAAGAAGTAAAAATTTCAAGAACAATATAGTGTGCGGTTGAGAGTATGTAATACTGCCCTTCCGTTGCAGTAAGATCAACGCGCACTCAGCGTGCAGTGCCAGCAAATAAAAATCTTCTGAACATTTAAATATTTACATACTTTGTAATTCTCTGTGCGGCAGACTATAGGACCATGGAGTCAAAGAGGGCTCATCACCACGTTTAGAGTCTGTAAAAATGAAACACTAATACCTGAAATATGAATGAATTTTTGGCATCAATGAGGAAGGAAGACAATGAGACAATATTGTATATTTATATCTAGCACAACCTTCTTTCTGTACTGCTCAGGGTGACTCATTCCTGGAACACAGGTCAGAGCTCCAGTCATCAAAAATATGCTAAACAATTCAACTTAATTACAGTTCTAAACTCTGATAAATAATTGCTAGTAGTTCCCAGTTCACTTTAAGAAAGAGATGTAGAAAAATGAATAATGTAAAATATAATGAATAGTATTTGAAATGCTGTTAAGAGAAATATGAGACAAGAACTTTACCCTGATTCTTCATGAAAAATGTTTTTGCCTTTGCAGCTGTGTATTTAAATACAATGCTTCAGCATACCGTGTTCTGTTCTTTATTACAGATATACACACATTCTTCCATGAGCTTTTTTTTTTTTTTTTTGAGAACTAATTTCTCTGTCTCTACGGTGATACTATAGGTGACCAAACTGGGCTACTGTTTGGGTAAATGCCTTAGATCTTATAGCCAGATGTAAAACACAAATACCAACCATTTTCAAAAACAATATTGCAAAAAAGGGCTACTGAATAAATTGGTTTACTACCAGGCATTTTAAAGCCTCAGTTCCATTGCTAGTGACCATCATATGTGTCTTCGGAGCTTTGGAAGAACAGCAGTTCAGAAACCTGACAGCAAATAAACCTGACAGCAGATAAACAACAAGCAGTGCCCCAACTCTGACACTAATAGTTGTCTGGCCCTCAGATATTGTTGAAACAGTAACGTGAGGGCTACAGAGCCAGCGGTGCTGGTACCAGCTTAATAGCTATCCATTCTTCGGACCTCACATCTTTCGGAGGTCCACCTCATCCCCTGGGGCTCAGGATCCGACAGGAATGTCCAAATCCGTACTTCACCCGGCTCTGGCTATTAGCTCATAGAATCATAGAATTGTTCTGGTTGGAAGAGACCTCCAAGATCATCGGGTCCAACCATTAACCTAGCACTACCAAGTCCCCCACTAAATCATATCCCTTAGGGCCTCATCTAAACGTCTTTTGAATACCTCCAGGGATGGGGACTCCACCACCTCCCTGGGCACCCTGTTCCAATGCCCGACAACCCTTTCAGTGAAGAAATTTTTACGAATATCCAATCTAACCCTCCCCTGGCACAACTTGAGGCCATTTCCTCTTGTTCTGTTGTCTGTTACTAGGGAGAAGAGTCCAACCCCCATCTCTCTACAACCTCCTCTCAGGTAGTTGTAGAGAGCAATAAGGTCTCCCCTCAGCCTCCTTTTCTCCAGGCTAAACATCCCCAGTTCCCTCAGCCGCTCCTCATAGGACTTGTGCTCCAGACCCTTCACCAGCCTCGTTGCCCGTCTCTGGACACGCTCCAGCACCTCAATGTCTTTCTTGTAGTGAGGGGCCCAAAACTGAACACAGTACTCGAGGTGCGGCCTCACCAGGGCCGAGTACAGGGGGACGATCACCTCCCTACTCCTGCTGGCCACACTATTTCTGATACAGGCCAGGATGCCGTTGGCCTTCTTGGCCACCTGGGCACACTGCTGGCTCCTATTCAGCTGGCTGTTGACCAGCACCCCCAGGTCCTTTTCCGCCGGGCAGCTTTCCAGCCACTCCCCCCCAAGCCTGTAGCGTTGCCTGGGGTTGTTGTGACCCAAGTGCAGGACCCGGCACTTGGCCTTGTTGAACCTCATACAACTGGCCTCGGCTCATTGATCCAGCCTGTCCAGGTCCCTCTGTAGCGCCTGCCTGCCCTCCAGCTCTCTTTACCTGAGGGAGAAGCCAGGTTCCAGCTAGCTAGGCAGTGTGTTGTGAGCACTACAGGCTATGTACCCTTGGGAGAGAATTGCTTTCCTTCCAGCTTTTCCTTGGAGTTCACGAAGCGCGTCACACTGTTCCAGGCCCTGTAGTAAAGGAGATCTGCCCTGCCTTTTTTGATGAGTTAACATTCTGTTTGATCTGAAACACTGGAGTTTCATCCCTATTTTTAAAATAAAATGCAAGTTTAGAAGACTTTATTTCCCTCCAAAAATCCTAAGCGCAACACTGAATCACCACCCCTTGCAACTCCCCCCCTAAACCAGCCCACGAAACCCAGCATGTTGCGGCAGTTTCTAAATTCTACTAACCCTCTTTTTGGTGATTTGTGAGAGGAGGTGACAAACAGAGCTATTTTGTACAAATCCCATTTTTTAGTTTATGTACATATATGTGTATGCATAGCTCTGCATATATAAACATGTGTATATACGTATGTATGTATAAGAAACACCTGCGTTTCAGCAAATAGGTATCTGTATCTTCGATTGCTCTGTCGATCAGTCGCTGGGGTTCGCAGCACGGCCTGTGGCGGCAAGGTGCTGTCGCAGGCTGTGCTCCTGTAGCTCAGCTCTCGGTGGGCGGCTGCCCCCAGCACTGGAAAGGCAAGATGGGTCCAAGCCCGGCAGCTGCCTCATGCAGGCTGAGGGTGCTTCTGGCTTCTCCCACCAAACCGCGCTCCTTCGTAGTCTGCGGGCATGTTGCTGGCCCACATACATGTCACTGCCCTTCTCCGTCAGGGGCTGGAGGAGGAAGCCTAGGATTCCGCTGGTAGCTCCAGGGCAGGTACGCAAGAGCCGGAGAGCTCAGGGGACGAGCACCAGTGTTTACTACAGAGCCGAGAGGCTTCTTGCCTGAGGGAAACAGCACAAGATTGTAGCTAAATACCATCAAAGAGCTAGAAATGGTTGCTTTTATTTGGGTCAGAGGTTGCCTATCTCTAAATGGGCTGCTATGAAGGAGAAAATAAAAACAAGAGCTGTGAGTCACAGGTTGCTGAGGGAGGGACATTGTAGAGGACTGTAATGAATTCCTCGCTGCTGCCGACACCCTCCAAACTACTCCTGGGCTGTAGTTTGATGAAGGCAATGAATGCTGATACTTCTATGTCCAGATACTTATTTAGCCGGTATTAGCAAACCAGCGTAAGCTCAAACACATCATTGCACTGTTTTGTATGCTCAGACCAGAGAGACCATCAGAGCAAACAGCGCTGAAATGATCTGATTCCGTACTCCTTAATGAGTTTGCCAGCTACGTGCTCTCAGAGGCCTCTCACGTGCACTCAGCGCTGTATATATGAACAAGTGTAAGTAGTGTAGTAATGAACAAGTAAGCTTTCACTCAGGGCCAGATCTCTAAAAAAAAGAGTTGGACATCTCTACCTGTAAACTATGAACTATGCAGGCAATTGTTGAAGCTATAAAAACTAACGACCTTAGTATTCAATGACATTTGAATGATTTTTGCTTTTTTCTGTTTATAGAGTTTATTAAAATTCCTTTTCTTACAAGAAGTCTTACAAGAATTAGATGGCTCGACAATTTACAGAAAACAAATGTCACAGAAATATGAGTACAGCTGGAGCAAATTCCTGTTTTAGGAAAGCCAGAAAGTGATCTGTATTTTCAATAAGTAGCTGTGTGTTTGGTTTTTTTTTTTTCTCTTTAGATTACCCATTCTATTCTCATGTACCCAAACTCTATGTTTTCAGTAACATTGCTTATTCGTATTCCACACAAGTCCATCTATTTCTGCCACAGCTTCTTTTGTTGACCGTAGTATTCCAGACAAGGACACACCATTGATTTATACAATATTATCATTCATTTGATAATGTTTCTGTACCTTTGTTTGTAATAGTATTGAATGTTGCTTGTTTTTATTAATAGAGTTATGTCTTCAGCACACATATTTACTTGAGCATCCATTCTGACTGATAAGATGCCTTTGTGGATGAATAAAGTTATTTTGGATCTTTGATTTGATGTTTGTATGAATTCTTTTCAGTGTTCCTTCCTCAATCTTTTATTTATCAACCCTGAAAAAGTAGTTTGATGACACATTCAGCAACAGTATTAGATTTCTCTAGTATTCTACAAAGAAATTTGTATTGTCTGGCAAAGGTATTATTTGACATCACAGGGACAAGCTGTTCCATGCAATATTTTTTTTTTTTTTTAAATTAGATTACATTTAAGTGACTAATTATGTTTTAAGGAGCCAGGCAAAAGTTTTGAAAGTTTGGCCCCCTAAGTTTTGGGCTTAATTTCAAATAAGGAACACAATATTTTGAAGAGTCACAAAGTCTCATCTAAAGGTCAGTGAAATAAATTTGAGGCTTTTTTTTTTTTTTTAATTTGACTTCAGTAAGCATCAGATGAGGCCTTGAGACAATGAGGTTGTTATCTGCAGTGAAAATCTGCACTTTTGTATTTAAATATTCTGTGAGAAAGCAGAGAGCCAGCAGGATTAATTAAGTCTTTTTCCATCATCTCCAATGTAACTGGAACTGCCTTTTGGAAATTACTTTGAAAATCCCACATAGCACTAGCAAATGTTTATCAACATTGCAGTAAACTGGGCAAGTGATTATACTTCATTGAGTTTTACCTCTTTTACCTGAAACGGAACAAGATATATTTGAAAATTGTGTAGAAATGTTTCTGAAAATTGACTATTCATCTTATTACCTAACTGTGCAGGGGACAAATTGAAGGGCTCTTTTTACTGTGTTTCCTGGATCTTACTGCATGACATTCTTTGATAAAACCTGGTGAAGGGGCAGAATGGGCCAAAAGATGACAGTCTGCTGGGAAGAATCACCTGGGAAAGCAATTGTGTTACTCTAGGCAAATCACTTCTCATCTCTGTATAATTATGTTCCTTCCTATCTGCGGTCTACCTCATTTAGACTGTAAGTTTTTTAGGCAATTAGGCGAGACTCACTTCACCGTACATTAGCCTTCTAAAAGTGAGAAATCTCGTTTCAGTTAGTTATCCAGACTCCCTGTACATTTAATAGAGAGAGAGAGACACTTTCAGAGGATGATTCATCTTTCTTGTCTAAGACTGGAATAACATGAATTGCTCTCTGGACATTCTTCTCGCTCACTACCTCTTCCCATTGACACCACTTTAAATCAGTATTAAACTACAGATAGTTAAAGTTAGGTGACATGACTCAAGCCCTTGCTGCACACTGCCTGCCACCTTATCTCAGTCATGATTTCCAGATATGACATTAGTGGAAATAAATAACAATATATTGGGCCAAATGGGGCCCTGATGTAGTTTTACATTTTTATGGTGAAAAGCTCATAAGGATGTTCAGACTTCAGGGCGGTCCTGCAGCCTACGTTAGGCAGAAGATCAAGCTGGATGACTGCAATTGTTGTTTCTTCCCTTATTTATACATCATGTGGAGTGGGGAGATGGTGAGTATTGACAATATTGACTTATTCTAACTCACTAAGGGTACTTTATGATGAAATACCTCAAGGGCCCCAGAAGGACACTCTAATGAACTTGTGAGCTTTATAAACAACATGCCTTTTTAGGAGCAGCAAAGGAACTCTGCTGACCTAGCTCCTCAGCAGGTGCTAGCCCTGCCTGCGGCTGCTGAGACGCTGCTCTGTCTGTGTGGTAGGGACAGCATTTTAATTGTCTCTGAGTTGAGCAAGAGTGTGAGACAGCCTCTGCTTCTGAAAAGGTTTTCATTATTCCTGTTTGACTGCCTAAAATGGCTTTTATAAAGCTCAATGTACGGTTTCTTCCTGCCCATCTTGGTGTTTAGGCCAACTCCCTGGTCATCCCTCTTATGCCGTGAAGCTTCAGAAAGAACTGAGGGACAGGTCTGTTTCTACTCATGCTAACTCAAAGCCAAGTTTCTTATAGAAGTGCTTCATCTGAATCAGCTTTAATATAGTTTTATAGCCCCTTAGTGCCATTCTGAAGCTGCAGAAAGCCTAGACCAAAAATCTAGCCTGTAATTCCAGATGTATTTTATAATGCTGCACCAGAACGGCGGGTGTTTATTCAACTCCTATGTTCTTTAACTTCTCTCAATATCTCACCAGAGCTTTCTAACCCAAGGAGATGGATTTTGAGCTCACATTTCCCGCACATCCCTAAAAGTTGACACGGCACTCAGTCTTTAATAGAATTACCCCAAGAAATAGATTTTAGAGAATTGGTAAATTACAGAAGTGGGGTTGTAAGTGCCTGAAGACTGTTCAGCTCAGAGCAGGGGCCTCTGCTGCAGTGCCTTTTGTATGGGCAGCACCTTCTCTTCACTCTGTGAAGGTGTTTTCCCCTACAGATGATTCCGCGCTAACCTCAGCTATGCTGTACCACGTGGAGTGGTGAGGCAGTGAGTCGTGTCAAGGCACTGCAGACTTTTCACCCGTCCTTATCCAACCCCTTTCTGGGCCAAGAGCTTCCTCACCTCACTGTAACAAAATACACGTTCTGGGGAGGTTTCTAAGAGTCTTGGAGTGTGTCGTACTCCACCTATGTATCTACACACACGTGTAAAGTATGCCACTATATAAGCCTTGGTACCTACACATTGCAAATTGCCTTTTTAGTGAATCCAGAATCACAACTGAAAAATAACACGTCTAACATTTCTGTATAGCAGTCTGAGCATCCCAGAACACTTCTGTCAGCAGTCATCTTATCAGATATCTGAGTTCAGCTGTTGCAGGCTTTCGTTTTCACTTAGGGAAAAATCTGTCTTGTGAAATAATTGTCAAAAGTTCTTGAAAAAACATGAAAAAGAAGAATTAAATATTCATGATTCATATGCTAAAATTCACATTTTTGTATGGTCTGTGAATGTTGATTTCTGAAATGCACACGGCAGCAAATGGAAAGAGGAGCTCAGCTTCAGAAGAGATGTTGTAAAGAATCTGACATAGCAGTTCTACCTTTGTTCCTCCTTCTATCATTCTGCTAGGTGGGTTAGTGCCTTTTGTGTCTCTTCTGCCCTGTAGTATTTAACCTTATTTTACAGGACAGCTGTATTTCATCACTCGTGGCATAGTGAGAGCTCATTAGGTGAGAACCTCTTCCTCTTTGAAATGTTTTATATCTGTTAATTATTTTCTAAAGGAACTTGAGCACATTCTAATTCACAGTTAAATACATAAATTTGAATACGTGTATTATGATTTTTGCTTTCACTTGCCTACAACAGGATCCAAATAAAAAGTGAAATGCCTCATTAAAATGCAATTCAGTATAGGTTTTGAGCCCCGGAGAAATACAGTTTGCAAGACAACAACAACCAGTTGAAAGTGAGGATATTTCCCCAACTTGTTATCCTTCAGCCGAGGTGACTGGTACTTCCTAAAAGTATATGTAGTCAAAAAGAGAATATGCCGTACTTTTCATTTTCAGCTTAGCCACCACAAAAGCAAATTCTGTTTTGTCTACATCACAAAATCGCCAAATGAAGAAAACTCACGACAAGTGTATCCCTCAGGTAGGTCAGCAGAAACATAAGCTTCTATTTACGAAACTTATATTTGTGTGCTTCTATCTCTGAAGGTTGCAGTGACTGTCAAAGTTGGTCTCTAGGCACCATTATGACCTATTTATTCTTCATATATCGCAGCACATTTTTTTAAAGTGAGAAACAAACTTCACAAGGTATGAAAACTATCATCTTCAAATATATTCTGTGAATTCACATATATAGGGACAGATTTTTTTCTCATTCATGCTCTACATCTTCTGCTAAACTCTGACATTCATATTTACTTATGTTACCTTAATAAATTAAATATCTTTTGTGATTTAAAAAATAGAGCAACATCTTAATGTAAAATTTTTCATGTAATTTTTAGATTCTAGTGTGTAGAGTACACAACAATTACACAATTATTTTCAGGTAAACTCACTCAACTGTTTACCAAATCATGCATACTTAAGGATTATCAAGAGACACTGCTTCTTTTTCTAAACCAACAGGTCAAATTTTCAGTTTGATTAAATTGGTACAGCTCCAGCAAGTCAGCAGAGCAATGCTAACTAATACCAGCAGGATCTAGCTTAGAGCATAAAGACTGTTTCCAATGTCAAAACTGCTCATTATTACTTGGTAGCCAGATTTTTGGGAAGATAAAAAATACCAAGACTAATCTCACTTCAACTTTCATTAACCAAGCGTCTGCCTGGACTCATTTTGAAGATACAGATTAGAAAGGCTATGTGCTAGTCCTGTAAAAGTACAATGTGATGGTTTCTTAATGACTAGGTGTCCAGCATTGATCTTTATGCTCTTCAGAAGTGGTGTCTGGGATTGAGTAGTTTTGGAGGGTTGAACCAAAGCCGTATTGTAACTCCATCGAGTCAGGACTTCCTCTTGGCCTTTTTTCCTGTAGTAATCCATTTCCTCAGCCAACTGAATTGTTTTTATGCTGGCCACCAAGAGATGTAACTGCACTGCCTGAATGAGACCCGATCCCCAAAGCCCTCTGCATGCTTACCCAGACCTTGGCGTTTTTTCATTTCTCATTCTTTTATTTTTCTCCCCACGGATATAAGATCTGTTTCATTTATGTAAAGTCCTGCTTCTCTCAGGGAATTAGGCATTTATTCTGTCCTGTTGTTGCCAAAGAGTGGCCTCGAGCCACTGAGCCACTCAGCCCTCAAGCAGAATCCAGCTCATCCCTGGAAAAGCCCAGGTGTCTCAGGGAGGAATCCACAATACCAACAAGGCAGCCTGTGTGAGCAAGAAATTCTGAGGACAGGGACAAATGTTAAATTTATTTTGCATTTTTTGAAAGTTGCTTACATCCTCTTGGGATTCTGACTTAGGGGTAGGAATAGCCTGAGCCATTATTTGAGGATTAAGAGGAGGAAAGGCTATGTCTGCCGACTCAGATGATTAAACATCTGAGCTTTGTCAGGACTTGCATGAATACGTACAGAACCCCAAGTAACAGAAGTATAGATACTTACAAAGCATATTAGTGGTGCAGACTTCAGAGATGTGGGTATTTAAGTGCTGTGAGCACAGGCAGCAACTTAATGAAGGCTTTGAGAACTTCAGTTTTGATCCTAGGCTTAAGTTCTTAGGTCTTTTGTGGCACTTGTCTTAAATGACTAGTCACGAGAAAGTTGTGACCCTTTGTGTTTAAGAAGTTTTATTGCTGCTTTCTGCACAACTGTAAGTCTGAATCCAGAGGGACTGACGGCCACTAGCCATACACAGTGAGAGGGGTCTCGGAGGATTTACCGTAATGAAAATAATACTTATAGCAGCTTGTTCCGTATATTAATGTACGGACTACTTGCACTTGCTCATGTTTGGGTACGTTATCCTCTGCACTCTTTGGTTCTGCTTTTTATTTTTTCCTGTTCCTGCTCAGTGTTTGATCTTTTAGCTTCTGGCCGCTTTTTCAATCATTTCATTTTGAAGAACTTTTGGTAACAAAGAACAAAAACTTGGTATAACTGACGAGTGTAGTTGCAGACCTTCTGGCTCTGTGATTAGCAGATTAATGATCTGCTCTGGTGCTGTCACTCCAGAAGAATTACTCAATTCACAGTCATGTCTGCAAACCCAGTGTGTGCATCTGTTTATACAGACACGTACGTGCAACACTGGCATATATGGAGTAAAATACACTGCCCAGGAACAGGATGCTGCTTGTTGGTATATTTTTTTCAGAGCAGCAAGAATTCAGCAGTAACTTGCAGAACATGTTACCTTTTTCGCTTAACAAAATGACTGCAATGGTTCTGAATATTTTTATGAAACAAAAAAATTTTGAAAATGCTTGCCTTACCAACATTTAAATTAGTTACATTGCAAACCTCTTGATACAGCTATAGAATAATCACTACCCCGTTTGTTGTTTATGAGGCTTTTTGGCTTTGTTTTGATAAATGACAATAGTTAACACTAAGACATGAACAGACATTTCAGTTTTGCTATTTAATCTGTCAGACTCCAATTGATCAATAACAACATGAGTTATATTTAAAAACACTTACCTGATGCATTTTTGCACCTTTGTCTATAGTTATCTTGCTATTAATTTTCTTGTTTTGAAAGAAGATGGTAATAATTTTATATATGGAACATCATCGCACATTTTATGGATTATGATAAAAGGAAATCTCTCTATCCATCTCTAAAGGATAACATGATGACACGACATGAAATCAAATAGTTGCCTAAAAGCCTGTATAACCAGGTAGGGTGGAGAATGTGAAACCTAATGGAAAAGACAGAGGAAAAGTCAGAGTGTCACTGCCAGAGCTAGACCTGGGGCTGAAACAGCCAGAGCAGCACACTCTGCTCACAAGGGAACAGACTATGTATGCAAAGGAACACAACAAAACCAAAAAGGGAGTATTTTTGCCACTCTAAATATATATTCATTCTTTCTCTGTAGTCAGATAGCAATGAAGGGAATCATGTGGTATCGTGTTATCCATTAAAGATGTATGTTCTTATCACAGAGATGATACGACGATTTCACCCTAGCTCTCCCAGTCAGCATAACATTAGACCTCCTCTGCAGATTGCTGATTGCAGGCTCTTAGCGCATGACCAGATTAGTCCCATGACGGGGACTGTGTGCTCAGACCTGCACAGTGAACCAGCTACAAGCTGTTAAAAATATATGACATTTACCTGGTTTCTGCTAGTGTGCCAAAACAACCATAAGAGCAAGACGTTCTAGATTTAGCTATACATACACATCAGGAACTGGAAAATTCATTACTCGCTGTGGGTCAGGAGAGCGTATCTGACCAAAAGAACGCTTAACAACAGTGAAAACCAATCCTGCACATCAGACGTCCTTTCCGTTTCACACGCAGAGAGCAATCATTTGTTATGCCGCGACGGTGGGTGCTTGCTATTAATGGAAACTGTTTCCTCTCTACTGGTTTCGGTTTTGCTAAAGTCGAGGGGAGAGATCTTGGTATTTCCCCTCCATACTAACTACAGGCTCACGATGCACCCAGATAGGCAGTGTGATTAATAATTGAAAGCTATGCTAGCGAGTGACACAGTATCTGCCTCTGCATGCACTATTCTGCCTCAGGGTTCAGCTGAAGATGTACACTCTTTAGCTTGCTCAGCTCTAGTGTTAACATTCTTCACTTCTCTATTTTGAGTCGTACACCAACAAGACTTGGGTGAGCCCTTTGATTTTTGGTTGCAGGTTGTTTGTTTTGTTTTGTTTTGTTTTTATTTTTTTTTAAGGTACATAAACTACAGATATTTTTCCTTAAAGCCATTTCAACCAACAGGGCTGTATTCAAACTTTAGGACAAGCCGACAAATATTAACCTTCAGGCAGTAAGCAAACATAGAAAATCTCAGCCCCCAAGAAGAGCAGTTGAATCAGTTACAGGGAAGCAGAAAGGGGACAAAACGTGACATGATGGCCATTCTCAGCATTGTCAGCTGTGATTCTGGATTCTTTACGTGCTGTTTTGCCATTGAGTATGGACTGGACAAAAAAGTCTTTAAGGTCAGAAGAGCTCCCTGACCAATATATTTAATCATCCTTCAAGATAATAAGTAGCTTTCAAATGAGAGTTTACAGACATGTATTAGAAATGTGCCTATATATAGGTGAAATGTGAAGGAGGTAAGTGAGAAAGATGAACTATTTTGATTTTTTACTTTTATTTTTCACAATCTAGACTTCTTCAAGGAAGAAAAAAACCTCCTGTTTGGACATCTCTTTCTGTTTAAATTACCTGAGTAGCCTCAGGAAAGCTGTCCTGCAGATGAAGCACATGCTTACAATGTTATTTGTGGTGCCAGTTTCAGATTTAAAAAAATTGTCAACTGGGTACAAGATTAGCAGGAAGCTTCACCTTTATAGACTGAACCTTCCCACGCTCGGTACTAGGGCTTTTATAGTCTGGTTTTGCTCTGTATACTCAGGCTTAGTTAAACTTAATTTTGCATGGAAAGTTAGTCTGACATTTTTGTTTATTCAAGAACATTTTTTTCTTTACTGAAGTAAACAAAGAAGTCGCCAGACACACTTATTTCTGAATTTCAAATACTTACAGTACCCAAGTTTTTAATTTTCATAATGTTTAAACTATAAACCAAATCTTAAAATGACTTTTTATTCAAATATCAAATTATATGACAAATGCTTCTTGCTGTATGCATCATTTTAAGTTTACAGGAATGCTAGAATTGGTGTTTTAATTTTTTATGTTACAAGCTTTTGGAAAGTCCCTAAAGCCCCAAATATTTTGTGCATCTTTTTTCAGGTGCTTAAAAAAATACAGCCCCAAGCTTGGAAATGGAGGATACACATTCTTTTGATTTTTCATTTAAATCACTCTGAAGTGAAACATTCCAGTCCTAGGATCATGTTCATGAGTTTCTACATCAAGTGCTTTTGCTCATACCTGGATATTGCTAGAATTCTCTTACCTGTATGTTAACGCCATTTCACTATTTCTTCCCAGTCACGGGTACCACCCCCCACAGCCCCCCCAGTATTGCCCTGTTTACCTATTCCAGCAAAACATCTCATCTTAATCAGGTGGCATGGCATTTCCAGTGGAATCTCTCCCTCTTTCCCTCTCCCTTCACCATGGTCTGAAATGATTTTTGTACCCCTCTGACTTTAGTATTAAGATGTGATGTCTTTATTTCCTGAGCGAATATACCTGCTGTCATTGTTACCAAAATGAGTGACCAGGCAAGCCTGTCGCATGGCTGCTTCTCCTCCAAAGCTCCACAAGAGCTCAGTGATGAATTTCAGGTTACGCCAAATCTTTTTCTTTATCTACCTTGCCCAGCCTCCACAGCTACTGGCAAAAGGCCTTGCTTCAGTTACGTTCACATACCATCCCTATCCCCGTGAAGCTAGTCAGCTTTTGAGAGATGATGAACAAATTTTATCTTTTTTTTTTGTTACATTTTAAACAGTAAATCTTATTTCTGGTAACTGTAGAAGACACTTAAAAGTTAGATCTTAACGTGCATTATGAGCAAATTCTAAGACATTTCATGTGTGTGTCTAAAATCAAATTTCTGAAATTCTTATTTAAGCAATTTTATAGGGTCTTGATTTCAAAGGGACATCAGCATTGTGGAAAACAGGCACAGATTCAGTAGTTGAAATAGGAGCCTACAGTCAGCTGATATCCTGCAAAACTGTAGCCCAGAAAATTAAATTCATATTTGCCCTACAGGGACTGAATTTGTGAGATCATCTGGCATATGGTAAATATGTAAATAATTGTTTTCACTTCCGTTTTCAGTGGACAGGGCAGTTTTTAAATTCTTCAGAATTTTTCTGGCACTCATTAGCGAGGGATCTCCAGCCTAAAAACTAGCATAGAGTCCCATTTCAGGCATCAAAAGAAGGCAGAGATGAATATTAAGGGAATGACAGAATGCATGCTGACTCCTGGGAAAAAAAATTGAATTTCTCTCGTTAGGAAAAATTTCAGCAGGATAACAGGAGCGCAGTTTTCTCATGGCATAGTTGTCTGGAGTTGGCTTTTGTCTCCTCTGTTGTTAAATGCTGACATACCTCATGTATATTTGGTACTTTTAAAAATCAGTAACAAAAGAAAATTATAATCATAACAAAGATGAATATTTTACTTAGCTGTACCATAGCTTTCAACTTTCTTTCACACAACAGAAAATGGCAATTTTCCACATGCTGGAAATATGTTACCTTATTATGGGATTGTGCTTATGTTTTCAGAACAACTTACTCATTAGTGATGAATGTGAATGAGTTCACTAAAACAGAAGAATATCTTCTTTTGTTCACCAGGGTTAATCAATAAAAAGGCTGAATTCCCGTCATTGTTTTATTTCTGAAATGAGATGTCTGTTTTATTGCAGTAACCATGAGGATTTCAGAGTATATGCAAGACAGTTTATAAACACAGATAATATTTACTGCGAAGTCAACTGATACAGTTTTAAAGAACTAAAACCAGACAAGCTAAATCTTGAAACATGTCTTTTTTTCCAGCAATATTCCCTGACCTACTAGAAGATACTACTTGTAGACAGGGCATAAAGAAATATTTTATTTGTGAGGAGGACTAGTAGTCACAGGCTTCCTACCTTGTGCTTTGTAAGAGCCTTTTAACAGAGAAGAAAAATCAGGAAACAGACACTGGAGGGAAACTAGCTCATCATCTAATAGGCAATGATAATTTAATCTAAAACTTTGAAGTTAATTTCACTTTCCCATCTACTATATCAGCCTTTTAAATCAGAAACCAGAAAATCATGAGGTTTTCCACCTCCTATGTTGTCATACAAGCCAATGATCTATTATTGGAATCTATTTTATCAGTAGCATAAACAAATTCAACTTGTACTTGAAGAACAAGTGCAACCTGTACTCGCTTTAAGGAATAAACAGTCAAATATTTACGAACTCTGTAAATTATCCTTAAAAAATATCCTTAAATACAGCATCCCATATCAAAATTCTGCTAAGTGAGTACAAAGTTGGTCGGCTTAATGTGCATTTATATATTTTTAAGCAAGATGATAGATACATACTGCATGAATTAAGGAACTTTGGGAAATTTCTTGTAAATCGATATGTCTTCACCCCTCTTTGCCAAAGCCCAAGTGTAAGTAATTTACATTATTATTTACTATGATGGGTTGACTAGTGGCTGCTACAGCCTGATCTTTTACCAAGCCAACAAATGGCAACTTGTGCAGAGAACATGGATGGAGGAAGTCGTCACTCCTGCAGTGCTTCCAGTAGAGACAAGGACATTGACTGAGAGGCTCTGGGGTGCAAATCTGCTCCTTTGCATGTCCCATCCTCCTCCACTCTTCGTCATCCCTCCTTTGGTTTGGCCCAGCTGCCAGCCCCGCTGCTGCAGGGCATCTGTGGGCGTCCGTCACACTTCCTAACCTGAAGGTCAGGCTCACTCTGTTTGCGACCTGTCAGTGTTCAGGTAAGATGGCTGTGCTGCATTTACATGGACTTTTGAAGCTAAAAGGCAATGGAAGTTTGGTCCTATCCCTATTAATCTCGCTTACTGTTATTATCCAGAGTTCTTTATCTCTGAGTAGCTTTGCAGTTTTCCCTGAAGGTTAACAAATTCTGGTGCATTGGACAGGAACAGGAGCCAATATCTCACATGTTGGTCTAAGAAAACACTTTGCCAGCAGCACCTCATCGCACGGAGTTGTATATAACTCACCTGACTCCAATGTCAATGTTTATGATGATCTGTCAGGACATGAAGTTGGAGGAAAAGGGGACCTTTTACGGAATTTAAACCTAAACCAGACAGAACTTTAGACTTCAGTGCCATTCATCATCCGTGCCTGGAAATGAATTAGAAGGTTACTTGGAACCTTGTTAGAATAGAGGTGGATGGTAAGGAGAAAAGAATGTCTGGGGAAGGGTGAGAAAAGCATAATTCAGAGAAGAGAGCTTCACTCTGAGCCTTGCTAGTGTGAACTTTACAAGTCTGAGAAATGAAGAGCTTTCAAAAGGGATGTTAAAATAGGAAATATGCTCTTTGAGCAAAGAACATGGTTTTCAAGTCCTCTGACTGATGCATGATTGTGCCACAGTTTCTACCGTTGGACGAGAAAAAACCCAGCCAAGTTATTTGAACTTCCTCCTCTCCGGAGTTACACTTGGAAGGGAGCTGTGTGTCCTCTCTCCTTCCACACATAAGGTGGCCCAGCTGCCTTCCCCAGATTGTCCCTGATTGTCCCGGCTGGTATCACCAGAATTACAATGGCTAATGTGGAAGAAGCAGAGGGAAGTCCAGGCTCCCCATGGCCCGGTGGGACTTGGTCTTCAATGAAGACAAATGAAGCTGTTTTGTGTTTGTGTACCCTGAGGGACTGTGTCCACTTCATCTTGCAGAGGTACCACTCCTCTCATCTCAGCCTAGTGGGACTGTCAAGTGAAGGAGGGTGGGACAACATGTCCAGATTCACCCTCTTTCTCTGTAACTTCCCATTCTTCTGCTTAAAACAGAGTTCCCTCCAAATTACTGTCCGGCAACTGAAGGACCAAATCTGCTCTTTCCTTCTCCTCTTTTCTTCTCTTAAGAGGCTGGGCAGTATCTGTCTAATTCCGATAGCACGTGCTTTGTTCTGTGATCGTGTGCAGTTGCATGTGTCGAAGCCAGCCATTAGTTCTTTTACTTGTATTAAATTAACCTGAAATACAGGCAAGAGAGAATATTTTTAGCATCATCATCTAGTTCTGGGTAGTATAACAGCAAAAGCAAGTGTGCAATTCAGTGAAAAGGAAAACATGTAGTGGAAAACTGCATATCTCACTGAAAATTGACACTATGCTACCTAGGAAAAGAATTGTATAACTTTGTGTTTCACCTTCCATTGTTTGGTCATTTGAGGGATTTCATAGCCTGAAATTGTGTTTATTTTCATGTTCTATTTAGGCAAAGGGTTTCCCTCCCCCGTCTCAGGCATCTCAGCATGACTTGATAGTACTGCATAGTGCAATGAGGCTCATTTATCTTGGTTTTGCCCTTCCCAGAGCCCTTCTATGATAACTCTCACTGTCTATCAGCTTTCTCAATAACACTCCAGCTGCATGCTGCCTAGAATGCAAAGTTCAGCTTTTGCCTTGAAGGCAAACATGCACTTCTCTTTGGGGATCTCCATGACGGACTTTGTCTGTCACTGAGACATTAGATGTAGAAGATTTAAAACTTTCCCATCAGCTATTTGATGTGCCCACACAAATCACAAAGAAAAGAACAGCTTGCTTATACATGGGGGTACATGCTGTTAAATAGACATCAACTTTATGTGAAATAGTGATTCTGCTTAGAAACTTCATACCAATTTAATTTTGTTGGTGCCAAAAAACTCCACCCAATAAATAAAGAAGTGAATTTAAACTGAGGCCAAATACCCAGTTTTGAGATGTTCTCTTGAAGAGCTGGTTCTCTTAGCCAGCATCAACCAGGGGAGCTTCACCAGTGTCACCGGAGTTACTCTGTCTTACAGCAGCTGAGAATTTGACTCTCTTATTTGAACAGTCATACAAGAGTACCCAATGTTTAGGAATTAGGGGAAGCTAGACAGCCATGTGGTGTGGCATACGCCAATGATTTGGCCTCAATTTCGTCTGATTAAAGTATGTAAAGTAGTGGTCATGAAAACAGTAAGTGAAGACAAAGCAGTTTTGTCCTGAAATTGCTTAACGAAGGCAGGACTGTCTGAACAGTAGCATTGGTTTTTAGTGACCTTTCATAAAGAAAAGGCAGTCTGTCTGTCATTATGCAAATTCAAGAACATCTGTTCCATGAAACCCTATAATAATGCCTGAGGTTTGCATCGGATGAGAATAAAAACTGTTTTGACAAAGGCAACAGAGTATGCTTGTATTTGCCAGACAGCTCCTTTTTCTAGTCCAAGTCTACCTCAAGAGTAGGGGGGGCAGATCTTCAGCTGGAGTAAATTGTCATGGCTCAGTGGAACTGGTTTCTCAGAATGCTATTTTATTTGGTGAATAAGGTCAAAACCTAGGAGGTAAATTAGACTTACAACTGCATTATCAGAGCACTAGTATTTCATTAGTAACAACGGCAGCAACTGATGGGCGACACAATGTGCAGTGTTTATTGCAGCCTTCCTATGCAATCCACAAAAGAGGTAGCGAATATCGTTTTAATGAGAAGTCTGCCAGTGACTAACTCACATCTGCTTGAGTTTAATAAAAAAAAAAAGCAAGCAATATTGACAGCAGATATAAACAATAAGTGGATGCCTCAGTTCTGTTTGATACTTAATAAACCTCAGGAAATACCTATTAAAACCTATTGATTTTTTGCAAGACTGTTACCACCTCTGAATTTAAATGATGGAAGGACTGGTGTGCTGAGGGTCATGAGTGCTGGGGACTTGTGCACTCCAGTGGCGGTTGATAGAAATATTATGAACGTGGAGATCAAACAGGAGCACAGCGTACAGCAGCTCACACCATCCCCTTAGGAAGAGCAACCACGGGCCTAACTAGAGCATAGGGGAAGTAGAGCAGAATTTCATCTTGCCAAATACGTCACAGCTCCTTTCCAGCATCAGAAGCAGCAACCTCCTCTGTGTTTGCAGCCAAACGACAGCTCTGTCCTCGGCTGCAGGGGGAAAGAGGAGGCTGCTTGACTTCTCCGCATTGGGGCAATCACGTTTAATGTCGGTCCTTGCTAGACGACCTGTTGGAGAATAACCAACACCCTTTCAGAGCCCAGCTGAGCAGTGTAGGACTCGAAGAATTATTTCTGCCATCCTGTTTTTAAAAGTACTTATTAACTTTTACATCACAGAATGATTCCTGGAAATCTTCACAAAACATAATGGCCCAGGGAATAAAGAGGATATAGAGATTTTTGCAAGGGCTCACAATCAATCGGCTGGGATTTTTTGTTTGCTTTTATGCTGGGTTTTGTTTGTTTGTTTTTAAAATCCATCCTGGATTTTAAGGATGGGAATTTAGCCAGCCTGTCTATAAAAATGCAAACATTAGACATTAGGTCCAAGCTAAAAAGGGTACCTCCAGCCGATCATAGATGTTTAATATAAGCAGGAGGAATCAGTCTCTGGATATGCCCATGTCTGTTCATTGACTATAGGGTGGAAGCTAGGCAGTTAGCTCACGCTAGCCTCATGACTTCCAGATAGCTAAAAGCAGGTGAAACCTGCTGAAATCCTACCCCAAAGCCTGTAGCTTACCCTGCCAGAAAAGGCTATGATAAATGATGGGACTTACTTTGCCTTAAATAGCGAAAAATAGGCAGGAGTCTGGCATTTGTTAAACTGCTTGGCAGTTATTTTGGGGGTGATGGTGAAAACAGTGCAACAGTCTCTATCTCTGGTCCCCATTCAGGAAGCCACCACCACAGCCAGCAATTGCTGATGTGGGTATTTGTGGGGGGTGATCTCCGTGTCCGCTTCTCTCACTGCAATCCCTTTCCCGCGGGTTGAAAGTGGCAACAGTATAGGACCATCTGCCTTACCACTGTAGTACTGAGATGTTTGTCTTGGTCTGGAGTGACCTTCATGGGCAGGATGACCACCCAGCAGTGGTTCCTGCAGTGAGTGGCTGCACCAGAGCTTTCAGGAAATGGCTGCGTTTCAAACAGGGGTTACCTGTGTTCCTGAGGGTAACACGTGAGCAATGAGTTATTTCTGGTAGTTGTCATCATGGGCTGGTACACATCCCATGGATATTTTTTCCTGAACCTTGCAAGTTTGTGGGTGGGAGCCTGCGAAGCGCTGCTGGTTTTTCTTCTTGTTTTTTCTAACATCTCTCATGTATTCCCTCATGAGTTAATTTTACTTTTGGCAGTGATCCCAGCACCATATAAATTGAGAATCTGTAATGTTTTTTCCCAATAAATATCTGGGACTAAAATTTTGGGAGGAAACTACACAGCAGATTAAAGATACAGCTATCAATATAGTTTTCAATAAAGAATAGATCACTTGCTTTTAAACAGGTGAATGAAAATAGCAGCTGAATGGTTAAAGCCGCAACTTGTTTACTGCTAAACTGAAATGTTTTCCACTCCTTAAAATTTACACAGATGTTTTACCCTCAAAATTGGCATTACTAATTCTTATGTTAAGACAGTGGCTTAATATATGACAGAAAAAGCTAACAGCATTTTTTCTTACAAGATGAAATCAAAAGGTCAGAATTACATAAAGTGTGTTGAGGCTTTTGTGAAAAAGGATGTTTTTAATCTGAAATTACCTTCTTGCATTTCTAAATGCAGTTATCAACCAAATATAAAAAAAATCTATTTGCTGTCTTTTCCTTCTCTGTGTGAATAATCTTGCTTTCCAGGGTGGAAGGGAAAAAGGAAAAACGCAAGACAAAGCAACAAAAGCCAGAAATCTGCTAAATCAAGTAGTATCTTCATATAGTTTTAAATTACAGAAAAATATAATTTACTGAAGAGTTTATAAAACAAAAATAATTGTGAACTTTTAAAGATGTTTCATACAACTGTTCTAGTCTTCAATCAGCTCCACAATTAAGATGGTCAGGCTAACTTGTTAAAGAAGTAGCATGTTAATTCTACATTTCCTGTATTTTCGATTGCTTTCATTGTTGGTGTTCTTGAAAAGATAATAGGCACGCACATCAACCAATATATGCCCGCAGCTTTAGCTTCATCTTAACATGCTATTACGTGATTATTATATAATGCATCAGAAATGACTTCTCATTATTGTTTTTAATTATGATGATTAACTTGGATTCCTTCTTCAGAAGTCTAATTCTGCATCTTTATTTTAAATCCCAAGAGAGCTTCATTCAAACCTAAGACATGCCAGAACCAGCCAGACAAATTATGTCATCAACAGATATTTTATTACTGGTTACATGACAAGTTTGCACTCTTTGGTGGATCTGTCCATGTCAGTGGAGTAAACAACCTTGTTTGGTCAGGCTGTCTATGGATAGTGAATAACGCATTCGGTTAACTAGCTTTCTACGGAGGCAGATTGTGAGGAAGCAGAGATCATTTATTTATGGCATAATTCATATTTTAAAGCCATCATTTATTTATACTGTTGATGCAGTTTTCTTACTAGCGTCGTATCACAGTTGACTATGCTTTCAAACAACACAAGACCCCCATATATTCCACAAACCAACACCCAGTCATCACAGGCTGTTAGTGCAGCTTTCCAGTGTACGCTGCACAAACACACACATCCAGCAGAACATCAGAGCAAAATAATCCTTCATGCATAATTCACACTTCCAGTCTCTGCCTGCTTTATGCACTGATGAATTACTCGGTTGTGCTGAGGTAATTCAGAATGAACTAAAAAGCAAATTATGGCAGGCATGTGCTGTAACATTATTATTCTGCAGGCCTGGATTTTGAAATTACTGTCTCTGAGACCTGATTCTGAAATATAATGTATTCAGCCTCCATGATATTTCAGCTCAGTGTCTTGTGTCTGAGGATGTCCGTGGACTCATTTCAAAAGCTTACACAGTCCAGAAACCCAATTTGTTTTCTTTCTTTTTGCCTGAAATGGGCCTTGACATTTTAAAATCATTAAATGCAATCTCTTTCAGATGCTCACAAAAGGTCACAAAGACTATGGGTCTGCCCCTGTTACGCTACACCACCACAGCTCTGATCCACTTTAGCAGGGGGACTAAGTGCTCAAGGCATTCAAAATTGAGCTCCTAATGTATTAAGTGCATTAGTAATAGTCACAGCTCTGCTAGAATTTCCATTACAAGGTCTAGATTACCAAGAGGAACAGGCTGTTTGGGATGCAGTTGACTTTAAAAAGGGTTTTAGTATTGTGTTGGATCGGAGCCTGAGCAAACACTTGACATTTTCAGGAGTTTTTTTTTCTTGAAAAATATGTTTTGTTTTGGTTTGGTTTTTTGGGGGGGGAGTGGGGCAAGATTTAAAAAAAATATAGTTTGGGCACAGTCTGAGGGAAATACCAACATGACAAAACAGGGTGTGGATGACTCATGATGTACATTCTCGCTGCATGTAGCATATTGCATGTATCAGCAGCTGTTTACAAGCCTCTCTTTAATTTCACACCAAAAGTAGCTGATGACAACCTAAGAGAAAAAGGAATAGCACTAGAAAACAGAACAGCTGTGACATGAATACCTTTCTTTCATACACTGCATTGTTGTCTGTTTGCCCTTAAAAAGACAATTTCTCAAGTTACTGAAAAGAAAAAGTTCATCTGTTCGGAGAATACAATCCAGAATTCACCAAATTTGCTAAATTTCATCGGTTTTGCTTAGCACTGGACCAAGTTTTAAGGCTGCCTTTTTCATTCAGTGACAGCAGGATCAAGCCCTAAATCTCCCCTGGCAGGTCAGACTATGGCCAGACCGAGCTTGTTAAGAAATCCTCGCTCTCCTATTTCCAGCCCTTTGTCCTGGCTCCGGCTGCGCCCTCCTCTCCGTTGTGCCAGGACAGCGTTTGCCTGGCCATGTGGCCAAGCCTATTGCTCACCCCGATCCCCTTCATGGCACATCTGTGGGAACAGCTGTGCTGACACAACAGAGGCAGCTGTAGAGGGTCACAAGTGGCCTGGGTACTCCTGACAGCACTCCCACCGAAAAATACGTACCCAGGGCTACAGCCTAACTTGAAGTTGGGTACTCCTATGCCCCACTAGTAACATTACAGTCTTAAATAACAGCCACCGGAACTACATCAGCATCGCCGTAGGAGAGAAGTATATGTTAGAATCTAGTTTATCCAGAGTAATGCTACCAATCTCGCTGCTTCTCACAGCTCTCCTTAGCTAACAGATAAGGCAGGCATCAGATCTGGGAGATATACTTACAAAACCACACACACCTGAGTATTTATCTGTGCATCTTGTGCGTAGTGAGAGGCTCAAAAGCAGTACATGGGCATGCTGAAATGTTACAAGCACAAACATCCTGAAAAAACCCAGCTATTTTATTCAATATATATATTTTTATGTATTACGCTATTTCAGCAGAGTAATTCCTCCTTTCTGAAAGTGTTTGATTTCTCGTCATCACATCTATCAACAGGAAAGGATGTGGCTTGACCTTATGTAGGTGGTCTACATCAAACATTGCAAATCTTTGTATTCTGAAAACCGAAGTGATACTGCTGTTCTGAACATACGGTACAAGTGACAGAGGCTGAAACATGCATGTGACAGATAAATAAACATGGCAAAATACATCTGGAGCCCTCTGTTCTGGAAATGCGTGCAGCCTCTTAGCTTTACCTTCCTGAGAAGTTCTTCTGAATCCATAAGGAACAGGACCAAAAGAAGTGGATTTGCAAATCCACCTGTGTAAAAACACGCTGATGTCAAGTAGGAGCAAGCTGGCATGAACAGGCACTGTAAAATTAATGATTCATGTCCACTTGACTGTAAATAATTCTGCACACGAGGATGACAAAAAGCATCTACCTGCAGAGAGCAGAGCTTCTCTCCTGGTTCCTGTAATATCTATTGTCCAGTTCTGTTCTTCTTCTAGGTAATAGCATCAGCTGAGTCCATTTTTACTACTCTGTATCCCTTGTGGCTCTCATGTTACTATCCTGGTGTGCTCTGCACATAATCCAGTCTCCTCTGCCATCCCCACTGCTATTCCTTTGCACCCCGGTATCTGCACATAGCACTATTATTTATGCAGCTTTTGCAGAGACTGGTAATTCATTGATTATTGTGAGTCATACCACTGGAATTATTTCTTTCTAACAATGTCTGAGGATCAGCTAGTAGTTTTTCTTGCTGGTATTTTCTCTGATTGGATGGATCCATAAACTATTTGTCTGCTATGCAATGTGTGTCAGTGTGTAGGTCATCATGTGATGCCTTTTTCCATGATTTTCCACTGCTTAGCTAAAGCTTAACCTTCCCGAGAAGAATTCCTCATATCCAGGTTTCTGTGTTCTTTTCTGCATATTTTTTTAAAAATTTTCTTATGGGAATACAGATGCCAATCCAACAAAGCATTTATTCACATGCTTCCTAAGGATCCCTAAGGAACACAGATAACTATTTGTGTGCTTAAAATTAAACACTATTAGTCAAATGCTTTATTGCATTGACACCTTAATTTGCATCACATGTGTCACCAGAGGTGCGATGTAGATGAAAATGCTTGTACTAGCTCTGAACCTTTAATGAAGAGCTGATTTGTAACACTCACCTACCCTGGTAGAAATCCACCCTTTTGTGTAACTAACTGAGGAGTAAGAGTTCAATGAAGTGGTCTGGACTAATACTAGTGCAAACAAAAACAATGTTTGCATTGAAAATTTTTTTCCAAAATGTACACACAGTTGGTCTTGCAGGACAAAGAGCTCTTGTTTGCAACTCTCTTGATCAAAGCCATAGTGAAATGCTGCTACGCAGGTCAGAGAAGCCCATCCATACTAGTGACATTTTTTGCCAAGTTCAGCTCCAAAGGAACTCAATTTACCGTGGGCATATTTTACCAAGATAAAGGCCATAGTGCACCAGTGGAGACTGCCACGGGTCTTATTTGTACGGTAACGTGGTAGTTTGCAAAGATTGCAAGGGCCAGATTCAGAAAAGGCTGTAGGTATGTGACATGAGAGTTCAGAAGAATTTAAGGTTGTGGAGTGAAAAGTGAGATCTGTGAATCTCACTTCAACCGTTGTTTATAATCCACAGCCACGACTGAATTTGTCTGGGAGGGGAGAGGTGATGGAAGATGGAAGTGAAGGTCTGCCCAACGCACCGACTGTCCTATAGATACAAGGCTGAGATTGCTCACTCCTCATTTAGAAGTTTACAGCACAGACTTCTGTCTCTGAGCTAATCGTCTAGACTCCCTTTATAGTCACTAGAGAGAAACAGGCACTTCTAAAAGGCAATTTATCTCACCCATTTTAAATGAGTCTGTGAGGAGAAAATGCACTATGCTTTGGAAATGCCCGTTTCTCACCAGAGACCACAAAGGGCGTGTGGATGATGACAAAGACACTGCAAGTTAGGCGGGGAGGATCCCACCCCAAATTAAGGATTCACAAATAAATTTATTCTGGTATTTCCCAGACTTAGAGTGTAGCTAATCCCCATTTGTCTTCTGTTATTTGGGTGGGAAGGGGTGGGCAGCAAGAGGTGCTATCTTACAGGCATCTTTCTCCGACCTTTGAGAGGCGTTGTACTTTCCACAGATTTGTTTCATAGGCATGCAAATCTGTAAGCACCCCAGATTTGCGCTGACATCTGAGAAGCGAAGCGGTGCAGAATACACAGTTACTAGCAAATGGAAACTGTTGATAAGTGAAATGTGCATGTCCTAACATCTCACCAGCTATGCAGGTAATACTATTGTAGACTGGGACAAGCATGATTTTGTAGCAAAGTTCTGGCAGTGCCAGCAACAATTAAATGCAGGTTTATTCTAAAGAACTGATCTGTAGAAGCAGCATGAAATGCCAACAGATACGCCCCGCCCTCCCCACCCCCCTGTTTACTTGATCATCCCGTTTACTTGATCATCAGATTAACCGTAGCAGAAATTCTTGTAAGCCGGTTTTGCACTCAGGAAGTTTACTTGGGGTTCTTGCAGCCAAACGGAGCTCCTTCCACCCCATGCCTTGCCACCCGTAACAGCTCTCATGAGCCAGAAGAGGCATCTTCAGAAACCTGCTACCATTAAACGCCCCGTGCAAGCTCATGGGTCTGTCCCACTGAGGGCAGAGCTCACAGAGATGCTCACAACCCGCCCCGAGGACATCGTCCTGCCTGCGGGCTGTGTCCCCAGTCTCAGAGACGGGCCTCACACGGAGCGCGCGTGCAAAGAAGCCAAAGGGGAAGAGACTTCCCTGCGGTTGTCATTCCCCCCTCGCCCCCTGAGGTTATCTATACACAATACACGCCTTTTTCCAGACTTTCTCCTTGTTTAACTTACCCTTGGCTAGGTCTTGTCATGAATTTGAAACCTGATGCTGAAGCTGAATATATCTGTGATCAAAATACAGTAGATGGACAAATTCTGCGTCTGAATAAATCTACAGGAGCTGGTTCAGAGAAAAGAAAAAGAAAAGAAGAAGTGACATTACTAGTATTTAGGTTAAGTTTTGGTGTCTGTGCAATTAATTCAGAAAGTCATCTAGAGCAAGAGAGCAAGATATTTTTAGCACATGACAGTTCAATACTGCCAAGCTGCTGTAATTCTCAAGTAGTTCGTTTATGGTGCACCTTTTAATTACATTTTACATGTATGTATGGCAGTTTGTAGTCTTCTTAAAATAAATATTTCTCATATATCCATATGCATGATCCACACTTATTTTGTAGTACAAGATGTGCTGACAGAGATTAAAAGATTGCAACACAGCAGAAGGCGTTGCGCTATCTTGCAAGTGCCAAGTAGGTACCTTTATCTGACTCAGTTTTTAGCATCTGTCTTCCGATTCATAACAGCTCTTGTTCCACATAAAACTATAATCACCTCTCAAGCCTCATTTCTTCAGGCACTGGCATTGTAGGCTCTTTGGGGTTGTAGCAAATAAAAACCTAAATGGAAGTTTAAGTCCCAAGGGTGAAAATGCTTAAACTGCAAAGTTTTCTTATTGCAGTCTTCAATAAAGCCTTCGTGCTGGGGGAATACACCAGAGCCTTTCAAGTGGGTTAGACAATAGCTAATAATACTTTCGTTACAAGGATGTAACACCTCGCCTTTCAGAGTGGGGTTAGGAAAAAAACCCCTTTCATCAAAACCCTTTTTTCCTTCCAAAAATGAATACCTTGCAAAACTCTGGAAGCAGGGGTTTTGACTGAGGGGAAGTTAACAATTAATTTTTTTTTTTTGCACTTGCCTGCTTGTGCCTCAGTCTAAAGGCAACGTGGTTAGCTTAAAGTTGTGCCCAGGCTCAGTTAGCAGCGAGGCACGCTGAGCGCTGCAGTGGGCAAGGAGGTGACACAAGCAAGCTCGCTGTGCCTTTTGCCCATCTGACGGGGATGCCAGTACCCATTCCTGCTGGGGGGGCAGAGGAATCAGGGCACAGCCACCGACAGACAATTTGGGGTATCCATCCCCCAGGAGGCTTCAGGAGTGGAGGCTCCCTGCAGGGATGCCCCTCGGCGTCGTGCCGCAGCCCAGCCTGCCCTGGGCAGCGCTGCCCCTCGCCACCCTCCTGTCCCACTGCTGGGGCACCGGTGTCTGCCCGCCTCGCTTGCCTCACTCACCAGCACCACCGATGGGGGCACAGTGCTGTGGATTTGGCCCTGAGGAGTCGTGGGGTGGGATGTGCTTTGTTCTGCTTAGTCGTCTTGAAAAATATTTTCCTGTTGGACCTGGAGCCTGGTCAAAGCCAGGCTGGCTCCATGGGAAGGGGAATGGTGTTGCCCTACTGCTAACACAATGATATCAGTGGAATCATAGATATAAATTACAGTAAGAAAAGTCTTAATTCTATATTTTGTCTGTCTCCACCTTCGCCCCTCCCATTGCTGCCAGCACCTCCTTTTTGCACACTTGGAAGGGGTTTTATGGTGTTGTTACTGGCAAATAGCTATGTAAGGAAAGAAAGATCAAATGAAGAAACACAGTTTAGACAAAACTAGTATCTGAACTTGCAAATAAATGGGTGAGACACTGAACTGTGGTATTTCTATTGCACTTCCTAACACAGACTAAGAAATAGGTTCCTCACCTCTCAGCTCGTCACCTCACATGTTCAACAAGGGGAAATCCCTGGAGGCTTGTCACTGTTCAGACATAAAGGCTGAGAAAAGAATTTGGCATCCAGCAAATGGACAGGACTTCTATGTGTCCGACTTTCCCTCGGGACTATGGTGGAGGAGGTACACTTCACTGGGATTGCTGGTTTCCTTACAAAGGAGAGACTCTGGGATGTCTTCCCCATTTATTCCATGCTAATTCTTAAGCAAGAAGTAAAAAGTAAGTGTTGCTACCGAAGCATGAGCTACAGGAGCCACAGGCACATCCACTGTGGAAACAACTCCCTAGGAGAAGAATAAAATCCTTTTAAATATTCAAATATTATAATTAAATTAATAAATAATATAAAAGTTATAAATTAATAGTGTAATTGTTAAAAATATTTTTAAGCCACCAACTTGCTGGGAAATTTTGTGAGAACAGGAGAAAAAACAAATCCCACCTTCTCTCCTAAAGCAAACAAACTGCCTTAAATCCTTGCTCATGTGATCTATGTTTCCCAGAAATGTTGGCCAGCAATGAGAAGAAAAGAACCTCTGGTATGGAAGACTCTTACTTTGCATATTTTTCAGTGATTTTTTATAAACTCCCACTACCTATGAAAGTATTTCACAAGACACTACATGATTAGCTGTTGAAACTGTGGTTCAGCCAATATTTTAAAAGACTAATACTGAAGTGGAAAATTGAGTTGGTGTTAGTAACCTTGCAAAGAGGAGAAAATCTACCCAACAGAGGAAAATAAATCTCTGACAGGACACTTATCTAGGAGGAAGATAAATTATCCCTACAATCTATTTTCTGACTTATTTTTAATTTCAAACTGCAGTGTGTGCAGATCAATGGAAAGCAACGGGCATTTAACTTAAGTCCCATGGTATGAAAAACATTTTTCTGAACAAGGACTTGACAGTTTGTAATGTTTTTGCAATTCCTTTTTCTAGAACGAATGGCCTTTCCAGGTCAGTAGTAGAGAAACAGAAAGAAATTCTAAAAAATTTAAGGTTACAAGGTTCAGCACTGTTAGGTCAAAAAGTGACAGCTAGGGTTTCTAGTAATTTAATATTAAATGTTTAATGCAATACTACATTGTACCTATGGAAATCATTGCTGCACACTTAATTTTGCACAAAATTCCTGCCCCAGGGAACAGACGGTCCTCCCTGATCAGCAGGTATTCTGCATTTTACTTTGGTGATTATTTGAATCTAGACCTCATCCTCTATACTAATCAAATTATTTTTAAAATTTAGTATTGTTAGATTCCTGTCGGTGTTTTCCTTTCTCATCACAACCTAGAAGTGCTGATAGCAATTTTTGTAGTTGCTACGTAAAGACATATAAGAACATTTGTTGATTCTCTCTTCTGATAAATTCATGTGGTTTACTGAACCAGTCCTGCAGGAACTAAACGGCAAATGTTGCACAGTTGTGTTAATTGACTTTCTTGGATGAATGTGGGAAAAGTCAGGGACAGAACAGGCAAAGGCCACAGTCATCGAGAGCAGCCACCACCTCCTTTCCCTGCACTTGAAGGCTCTGGGTTTGGCTGTGCTGGCAGCACTGGCTGCTGCAGCTGTGCCTCCTGCCTCCTCACCCCTTTGCAGCTCCTGTGTAAAGGATTATGATGGGTAGCACGGGAGTAACTGCCCTTGCAGGTCCAGTTATTGTTGTGGACATCAAAACATCTGCTAATCCCCACCTCACTTCTGCTGGTCCTTCTGGTAATCCAATGCCTACCCCCAGCCTTGTATCCCGCGCCTTCACACCATGCTCACCCTCTTGCTGCAGGAAACTGAAATGTCACCGACAAAGACAAAATAGGAAAAGAAAATGCAGTTTTCCTTTGCACCTTGGGGAAGATTTATGCTGAAAGTGGAGATGTTACTACAGCCAAGAGCCAGCAGGTGCTGTGATCTTTTCACCTGGAAACCAACAAAGGTCTCTTCCTGGCCAACTTTACTAAAGTATGTTTGAGGGTCCAATTCGGTGACACTAGAAGGCACATGTGTAGTAGATCTCTGTCAGTAAGAGAGAAAAACAACTGGAGATTTCAAGGCAACTATAGTTTAAGCCAACAGGATCTCTCACATATTTAATGGCTTTTTCTGGATTGGTTCATAAAACGATAGCTAATCCTAGCTTGTAAAAACAAGCAAGTTCACCAGAATGAGCTGAGTATGGCTAAGCTTCCCAAATGTGCCTCCCTACCTGGGAAATTTACTCATGATGCTGAGGTGTGGGTAAAGCAGAAAATTAAAGCACGTATGTCACCAAAGTACCATTAGCCCAATACTCTTGAATCCTTGAAGAGAAGACCAGAACCATAACATCTAAATGCTTCTAATAAGCATGCAATAATTAACCTTATTATATATCTTGCATGTTTGTGCAAATGGTACTTTATTCGCAATAGCAGCTCTTCTGAAAGGAGCTCATAATTGCTACAGCATCTGTTTGAGACAGCGAGGGAAAATATTGCATGCCCAAAGCAACTGGACAGGAGGGTGGTATGACTGAGCAGTAAGAGTTTCTCAGTCCTCTACTCAGTCTTCCCAGGTGAAGCACTGTGCCTCTTAAGGAGTAAATCCTTTGTTTTTTATCCCCTTCTGATCCTTTTACCTAAGAAGCTGTGGTGA
The DNA here is from genome assembly GCA_009819775.1 of Phoenicopterus ruber ruber. Taxonomy (NCBI): domain Eukaryota; kingdom Metazoa; phylum Chordata; class Aves; order Phoenicopteriformes; family Phoenicopteridae; genus Phoenicopterus; species Phoenicopterus ruber. Next base: position 50,806,601 of record CM020215.1, on the reverse strand, counting down.
GACATGCCTACAGGGATAGCTGAGCCGTTTGTGTTAGATCATCTACATAGTCATGCTACCAGCTGAGCAAACCAAGAAAAAAAACATACAGCAAAGGAGAGAAAAATATTTGCATGTAAGGTAATAGTGTCAGGAACACAGCATCATTTCTAAGCCACAGGCTGCTCACAGGGGTTTGTTTGTTGTTGTTATTGCTTTTTTGAAAGAGAGATATTAGACTCTGAGTCTTACCCATGCAATATTAGCAAGCTCTCACAGGTAGGGGTGGTAATTATAAGGCTTCATTCATTGGGAAGAATGTTGAAAGCCTGAGGGACATGGTTTCTTGGTATGGTATAATTGTACTTCCTTCTCATAAAAGGACGGTGCTTATTTCCCATAACAGCCTGGCAAGCGTACATAGTTACCTTTACCAGACCCAAACCACTATCCATTCATGTCAGGGGAAAGAGTTTCATTGTCCTCACTGAGTGCTGCTGGATTGGGTTCATAAACCCTGTCAAATAAAGCATTTAAGCATGCAAATAGACTCATTGCTCTAAATGGGAACATTCATGTGCTTTGCTATGCTAATTATAGAGATCAAGAAATATCTGTATATCTACATGAACAGCAAGTTAGAAACAAGAACAGAATTGCAAAGGCTTCATGTGGAACCAAAAGCTAGAAATCCTCAGCTGGATAATACTGAGTTGAGGTCCCCACCATGTGGGGCCTGTGCGCCTTCAAACCTTTTTTTGACTTGAGCAGGCTGCAGCTCTGTCTCTTTCTCTGACTTTTCTTTAGTTTTGAGGTTCTTTAGTTTCCTTTGCTTATTTCCAGGGTTCTTTTAGGCCTTTGAATAAACTGTCACCTGCCTTTGGCTCCCAGAAACAGATCTGACCCTCAACACAAAAATCTTCTCAACTTCAGAGCACTCCTTGCCACAGCTCTGTTGTGATGGATATTCTGGGTCGAGGGATCCAATACTACCTTTGAAGCAGACTACAGGCTTTATCAAGGATTCTGTACATAACTTTGAAGAAAAATGCTAAAGCCTTAGTCTTTTCTCTACCTCTGGTTTTCCAACAGTCTTTTATTCCTTGTGATTAAGACTGTAAGGAAACAAACATTCTCTCGCTAGCACATATGTTATTTTCTGGAAGACAATTTTTTTCATCTCTTGATCCAGTCTGGTAATTTTTTCCATCTTTCCACCTGCTCTCTAAAAAGAGCAGTCTGACAGCTTGTCTCTTTTTTAGGAGATTCCTAATTAGTCTAATCAAAAGATGATAGTGTCCCCCCAAATACCCTATTGCTCATCTTCCCCTTTCTCTCCAAGGTTGAGTCAATTGCAGGTACTGTCTCCAGGAGAGGTTCATTTGAGTGGACAACCATCAGATTTAATAACTCTCATCATTCTCCTAATGACAGCTCTAAGGATTTCTCCCGTCAGCTCCTGTGGTTTTAGCTAAAGATGGAGGAAGTTGATAATGGAAAAGACAAACTCCTTCTTCCCGTCTGCTGTCCCATTCAACACAGCAGTAGAAGCATTACAGCACACACCTGGGGAAAGTCCTCTGTGTCAGGCAAAATGAATTAATAATGTGTGTATTTCTCAAATCCTTACTTCAGGTGTTAATATCCAAATGAAAGCCAAGAAAAAGCAAAAAAAAAAAGCAGTAATTTGTGCTTTATTTGCAAATCTGGGTAGGAAAAAGCACAGCCAGATCTCAGGAAGATTGCCAGTTCATCCACACTACAGGGCTTGAAACCATGGGGAAGGGACTGCACCACCTCAGGCATGGTCTGTCTGGAGCTGTCCTGAGAAGGGCACAGTCACCATTTTAGGCCTGTAGCTAAATGTCACAATCTGGCTCTTAATCAGCTTCTTGCATTTAAAAGCTTCTTCCACGGTACTATATATTTAATAACAACAGAGGGTGGTGTCTCCTAAAATGCTGGGTGTGGGCAGAACCTTAGGGCTCTTCTGTGGTATTCCAGCTGGCTGGTACATCTGAAAGCAAACCTCAGCCTGCTCTAGAAAGACGTATTCAATGCATTTGTTCACCTCCCCATTTATTCATTCATGTGCCAGTGGCCTGTGCCCCATGACTCAAAGCCTATTGAACTCCACAATAGTTGTTCCCATGAACCTTCATGGGTATTTGAATTAGACACCCCCCCCCCCCCCCCCCCAAGTAATTTGTTTTGGAGAGTTTTTCTTTCTAAACATTGCTCCTTTCTAGACATTTGAATCACAGTTTTCAGGACTCACAATGTGTCCTGTAACACATCTGAGGAGGGGAGAGGAAGTTGCAATACATAAAAAGTATAAAATTCAGCAATTCTTTTTTAATCTGGAGAAGGAAATTACTGTGTTCTTCTGGCTGCAGCTAAGAAGGTGTTGATGCAAAAGAAGACTGCTATGCTGCCCAAAATTAGAATTTATACTTTTCCAGAAAACGCTTGTAGTATTACGAATCTTATGATGAGAATACACCTGTAGTCAAACCGTAGTCGTATAGAATAATTTCACCATAACAACAGAAAAAGAGATGGAATGAAATAACTACCTGTTCTTTTATTAAAACAATAATAGATAAAAATCTGTCAAATAAGAATTTTTAAGGAGTCCTTCTTAGAAGTTAAAACCAGGTAAATTTATTACCTGCAGTCATTTGACCAAAGAAATTGTTTTAAAGGGGATATATTCAGTTATTAAATGTGAAGGAGAAAACAATAAAAATTGTCTTCTAAGTAGCAACAAGACTCCCAAATGTCCATTAGCTTTCAGAATATTCCAGTATACTTATTTTGGAACTAATACTTGGCACAGCTGTAACAATGGATCACATTTAATCAGAAATAGTTAATTTAAGTTCCAAAGCTTAATTGCTTGAAGTCAGTAGATTGAGAATTACAATTTACCTAAATTTTTTAAATTTGAGCAAGAACTTTACCATACAGAGCAGTATGTCTCTGACCAGGCACCGTAGGTTCAGTCCTGAGAGCAGTGGCCCTGTGGTTCCCATCAAAGGTTTTCTGCTGTTGTTTCACTGTGGAAGGTTCAGACCAGGATGCAATCTCGAGTTATTTCAAAATCTGAAGGGAATATGATTTGGGAAGAAGCACAGGCAGAAGACAGGATGGCTTAGTTCACATGGAGCTCTGCAAGAGCTCTTAGCGTGGCCTGTGTCAAAATGAAAAAGTCTCTAAAACTCGCGCTCCTGAGCTGTTACGCTCCCAGAGGACTGGGCCAGAGCAGCCGATGTGAAACACGTGCCATCTCCTCCCACATGGGCAGTGCCCAGGTCCAAGTCCAGGGCTGGAGCCCTTCCACCTCCCCTTGGGCCCTGGCGGGTGGTCCAGGGCAGGCTGGCGCAGAAGCCACTTCTTCACCCTCCGGAGCCGTGCTGTTGGTCGTGGACCAGCAGGACGTGTGCCAGGCTGGGCTGGTGACTCACGCCTCCCTCCCCCAGAGCTGCCCCTGCCAACAGCAGGAATTGCCCACCAGTCGGCCGGCGCTAACGGGAAAAGAGCAAAGGTTTGGACGCAACCCTGGCGTGGCTGGTTCCATGCCAAGGTAGACTTCAAGCTTGCTTGAAGGCACGTCTGCGTAGACATAACAAAGGGCAGGTCTCTCCCATTCAGTGTCAGTCAGCCCACGGAGCTTACCTCTGTCTGAAAGACATGAGATTGTTCCTGCTGTCTGGTAATACAGTTAAAAATATTTTATTTTCCTCCTGAGTCCTTGCAAGATGTGTGTGGATATGTGCGTGTGAGTGCGAGAGACTGAGCACAGGCAAATGTGACCTCTCTAAATACGTTAGCATAGACTAAGCATTTTGTACTGTTTAAACTATTCCATTTTCTAATTTAAAAAGCCAGGGCATTAGTTCATTGTAATTCTATCCTGGAAGAGAAAAAAAAAGAACAGCAAGCTTAGAAAAGTAAAATACATTAAAGTCTCAATGTTCTGGTGAGCACACCACCGTGTGCAGACAAAGCAAAACTAAGTCTCTGCTTGGATTCACAGGCTGCACCTTATATAGGTCAGATTGCAGCAGCGATGTGAGTAGGGAGCAAGTTAGTCCTGCATCCGTGCTTCTAGCATACCTATATCATGTAACTTGAGTGGCCCACCTTCCCTTCCCCCTCAGAGAGCAAAGTGAAAAACACAAACGTCCTGGGAAAAATGTAACAAGAACTATGTAAAATGTAAAATAATTTCACAGGTTATAGTTTGACTGTTTTGTGAGTGCCAGGAGTTTTATGAATGAAGTCTTTGTGGTGTTCAACCAATAAACCTCCAACATTTGGAGGCTTTAATTACTGCTGCGTTTTTCTTTTTCTTTTTTTTTTTTTTTTTTTAGTGTTTCATTTCAAACACCTCCAGCAGGACAATGTAAATCACAGAGCTCAGACCTTTGTGAATATTATTACTCTTTCATGTGGCTCATCTATATTACCCAACAGTAAAATTCAGTGTCAATATTTCTGAGACAATGTGTACTTAACTTCTTTCTTTTTTTTGGTCAGGTGCTAATTTATTATTCCTGTGTACCAGGAGCTGTCTGTTAATGATGCATAATAGGACTATTTTAGTCCACAAAGCAGGAGGAAATGCATATATAAATCATTCTCCTCACCACCACACTCCTTTGGGAAGCACAAAGAGCATACATTAATAATGACTGTAGTGAAGACTAGCACTTTGTTGGAGTGAACGTGAAGAAGAAACATAGCTTCCTCTCAGGAACATTCAACACTTGAAATAGACATCTGCTAAGTGATATTTCTTCTGGTTAGCTAACAAGGCTTGCTGGTTTCCTAGGAATCATCAAAGTTTTATTGTGCCTCTTCATTCTTGAGCCACTCCTCGGGCAGTGGTTATTACAGCTGGGCCACGTCTGTTTCTAGGGCTCATGTCCTCATTTTCTTTCCTGGAGACCTGCTACTGTAATTAACCTGCAGTAATGTGGTAAGATCTCCCACCAAGACACCAAAACTTTGTCTAAGAGACATGAGAGAGTCTGTTCTATTTGGAAAAGCCAGGAGGAACAAAGCGTGTCCTAAACCCACCCACAAAGAAGACTTGACCAACCCGAGTGACGCACTAAAGGCACATGATCTTTGACCAAGTGCTTTCTGGCTTAGACGTCTCTTTTTTAGAGCACCCTGGAAATAGATCCAGAAATCCTCTCCATCACTCTAGAGTTCAAACTTTCCCCCAGCAAATGAAAGCAAACTTGTACCTCTCCTCTGTGTCTGAATGTACTGGCGTGGGTCCGTGCTAGCCCAGGAAAATCTCAACTGCACCATGTCAGGGTGCAATCCTGGCCTTGGAGCCCATTTCCAGCACCCACCTGCAGTGTCTGCTCAGCAAAAGAGTGAACCAAGGTGAGTGTAGTAAGGTCCCTCCTGCTTCCAGCAATTAGTGATTTAAGGATTTCTCGCTTTGGCGGCTGCATCCAGACTTCCATGTTTAATCTGTCCTCCATGGATTTGTCTACAGTGCACCCTTATCTCCCTCAGACATTTCTGCAGTGAGTTCTCATTGCTCCTCAAATGGTAGCCATTCCACATCCCTCATCATCCTGGGCCAGCTTCCCTGTACTTAAATAGTGCCATCAAAGATGAGATAAGCAGAACCATGCGTAGTTTTCAAGCTATGGGAACATCAGATATTTGTACAGTGGCCTAACAATGCGCTCTGTTCTGTCCTCTGCTCCTTTCCCAATAGTTCATAATATTTTATTTGCCTTTCTGACTGCTGCCGAGCACTGAGCTGGCACTTTCAGAGAACTATTCACAATGATGCTAACATCACTTTCCTGAATGTGGTAAAACAAAATTTAGAGCTGTCATAAGCTTCTCCTGAACTATTTGGGTTCAATTGTACTCCCCACTATATCGCTGGAGGCTGGAGAGCTTTTTTGGCACATGCAAGGCTTTTTTCCATAGACACCCCCTTTATTACCGGCCCTTCAAGCGGCTTGTGCAGCTGACATGGCACTGCGTATTCTTATTCTTGGGATGTTCTGGAACAATATATTGTGAATTTGTGTCCTGCAGAAACACCCATTCGCTGTGGCTTATTCAAGAGACAGTTTGTTCTGTCTTTTGCTGCACTATTAACTGCCCTCCTTCTCCAGAATATCTCCCCCTCTCAGCAGAACACTTTAATTGTTAACTTACGGAGGGTAAAATGTTCTTTTCAGCTGGAAACCCGCTTCATAAATCTGTGTGTGAATCTTTCCAGTACATCAGACTTGATATTTTATATAAACATGCAGATTTACAGCCATATTTTATGCAAACATGTACATAGCATTAATGTATGAAGTTCATTAGTGGCTCTTGATTGGGTCTAGACAAAACAAGGATGTCTTCAAGAGATACAATGAGAAGAGCTCGTTATGTATACGCAGTTAAGTGGGATGAGATCTGTAAGCAGAACTAATATCTTTCATTAGACAACTGGTATGGTTTGAAAAATAAAAAACAAGCTCTTGGGCACATAAGATATTCAGATCTGAAAGAAAAACAGCAGCTTTCAAAGCTAAAGACAAGCACAGACCAATTGCTCAGAGTTTAGTTAAATATGTATCAATTAGATCATCTCTGAAAAAAATGACAGCTGGTATCAGTGAAGTAGAGGTAGAGTACCACTAGAAAATGTAGAGTTAGGGTTATTTTTTCCTCAGCACTTGGCTTTTATCAACATTGAATTTCATTTGCAATTTTATCACCCTGTCTCTCCAGTAATGTGAAAGCTTTCTGCAGCTCTTCACAGCTCACTGTAGATTTGATTATTCTGAATAACTTTGCCGTCAGCAACCTTTATCACCTCACTATTCCTTACTTTTACCAGATGATTTACATTGAGTAAATCCATACATCCTGCTTTATTACACAATACCGGCATACTGGTACTGTAAGGCACTACAGCCATCATCTGTGCCGTACTCATCATCAAGTTTTTATAAACTTTGAAGCACAGGAGAGTTTAATGAAGGTGACCATCACAAAATGAGGTAATTTTTCAAACACTTGAGGATGTTTGAGGAAGGATTCACTTGACAGCTCATTTTAAAAATAAAACAAAGCCAGAAAACTTAGGGCATGCAGTATAGCTCCTCTGAGAAATGTTTATTTACATCAGCCGAAGATCTACCCGTGTGTATTTTCTGCGTTTAATTATGCATCACATTCTATAAGTTTTCAAAGACCATTACAAAATACTTTCTATTCTACTCTGAACTGTAAATGTACTGACCTCTACCTCCCTAACTTGTGAGCCAGACACCATACCCTTTGACTTAGAGCCTTGTAACAGAGCAAACTTTAGTGGAATTTCATCTGCTGTGCTTTCAGATCTAACTTTGATTTGAACACCAGGCAAACAGAGGTATGGAGGGTTTGTTTACAGTTATTTCCTATATCTCAGAATGGAACTAAAAAAATAAATTCACCAGTAAATAAATGACTTGCATGATGGATTGGCGTTTTTGGCAGGAAATGCGATTTCATGATTGGACATAGTATATCCACATAAGATTTGCCTGGGTTTCTGCCAAATAATTAACATAATCTACATGTATTTTTGGAATTGGACAAGCTATTATTTAAGTACTGTAATCTGTACTTCAGATAGAACAATGTGCCTGACAAGCACGGTAGATAGTTGGAAAAATACTAATTATCATTATTTTCCGTTTCAGTAAGATTTGATAGTTCTTTTTCTGGAATTCTGTTGCCTTCCAAATTTTGTGTTAAAAGTTCAGGAAATATGAGGACTACTGTTTTTTTCTGAGTTTGCCTATTACCTTGGAAATATGAATTCTTATAGACATAATAAATGAGACATCAGTCACTGTAGACTGCAGACCCTGAATCTCTCCCTGGGCTCTAGACTTTCTGTGCTTGTCTCCTGGAAGGGGAACAATAGATGGGCATGTCTCCAAAACATTCCCTACTTGGCAGCAAAATGAGACTTCGCCCACTGTAAACTGTGCAGAGCGATGCCATGCCCTCTAGGTTACAACAGCTGGAAATGTTAATCCTTGATCATTATCAGTGGGCAGCTGAATTAAGACCTCGCTGAAATGAGTGAGGAAGCTGGTGCTGCTCAGTACCGTAGTGCTATGCCCTCTGTTAACCCACGCTGTGCCACTCTATAGCAGACAGCAGAGCGCAGGGATCCTGAATGTTTTCCCCACTATGGTCACTCCAATACTAAAAGCCAATACATTAAGTCAGTATAGTTTTCAACTGAAGCTCATTTAATCTAATGTGAGACTGAACTGAATTATGTTGCAGCATGTAGGTTTACCCGCAAGCATTTCTACATGTAGATTTGCCTTAAGCATTTCTGTATTGGTTACTCCCTCTTCAGCTCCTACAGTTTTTCTTAGAACCATATCATGTAGGAAATTACTTTACTATAAAAGAAGTGTGGCCAGCAGGTCGAGGGAGGTGATTCTGACCCTCTACTCTGCTCTTGTGAGACCCCACCTGGAGTTCTGCGTCCAGCTCTGGGGTCTGCAGTACAGGAAAGAGATGGACCTGCTGGAGCGGGTCCCGAGGAGGGGCCACGAAAATGATCAGAGGGCTGGAGCACCTCTCCTATGAAGACAGGCTGAGGGAGTTGGGGTTATTCAGCCTGGAGAGGAGAAGGCTCCAGGGAGACCTTATTGCGGCCTTTCAGTACTTAAAGGGGGCTTATAAGAAAGATGGGGAAAAACTTTTTAGCAGGGCCTGTTGTGATAGGACAAGGGGTAATGGTTTTAAACTGAAGGAGGTAGATTCAGACTAGACATAAGGAAGAAGTTTTTCACAATGAGGGTGGTGAAGCACTGGCACAGGTTGCCCAGAGAGGTGGTAGATGCCCCATCCCTGGAAACATTCAAGGTCAGGCTGGATGGGGCTCTGGGCAACCTGATCTCGTTGAGGATGTTCCTGCTCATTGCAGGGGGGGGTTGACTAGATGACCTTTAAAGGTCCCTTCCAACCCAAACTATTCTGTGATTCTATGATTTTAAATTATTTTTTAAAAAATTAAATGGAAAATGCTGAACAACAAGATTTGTAAATGTATCTTTCAAGATATTTTCCATGGAAGGCAATATTATATTACCCTTGTCACTAAAAGACCTAAACCTCATTGCTGTAACTTAACTTACATAAATAAATATGTAGTCTGTCAGAACTGCTTTACCACTTTGTTTGGGGGGTTATAGCAGTCTTAAAAGAAGTGAAGTAGTTTAGTGTCCATAGTGTGAAAAGAGTTATTAGCTTCCAGATTCCTATTTTTCTTACAAGTTAGACCTACTTTGTGGAGATATATTCAAAGGGGAAGGTAGAAGCATGTATGGTAACAACTAAGATCAATCTTAGCAGATTCTGCTGACTGTATTTAGACACTGTTTCTTCTTGGGTTTAGGGCCAGCTGAAAAAAGGGCTTATATGTCTAAAGTCAGGAGTGTAAGAAAAAGCCCTGTTCATCTGTTGTCAAAACTGGAGTCTCACAAATATCACAAATGCCTTGGCTTTCTATTTGTAAAGCTCTCAAGAATGGAGGAAATAGAGCTCCTCAGAACCTGGGAGAAGGATACATTTTATAAAATGAAGTTGTATTTTATTTTATTCAATTATCAAGAAAATAGACTGCATTTTGTTATGTTTCTTTCCCAAGATAAGGTGTTGGAAACTTAAAGAAGAACAGATGGAAATTTGTTTTGAAAGGATATAATTAAGGACCAAGAGAAAACTAATCTGAATTTAAATAGCTTAAAGATGTTGTTGAATGTATTAATGCAAGAAAATATTAAACTGCAATACATGTCAGAAGCTCTTTGAAGGAAGCCCAAGGACTCCAATCTATGAGCAGTCATGCTGATATTTGGTGCATATGGAGATAATCCATATGCATTGGTGCCAAAATTATTTAAAGAATTTTGGTTGCAAGATTTGACCCTGGAAAACTCAACATTCAGGTCCTTCTGGTTTAGCTCCTCCTCCATCCTCTCTTAGGTCTTGATTCAGTGAATCTAGGAAAAAAACCCATGACTTGGAAAGGCAAATATACTGTGTTTTTTATCTCTCTCTCTCTCTACATAAAGGTAGATGTATACATAAGTATTTTGCTGAGCAGAACTGTCTTGCTGAGTTGTGGGACATAAGGATCATCTGGTTTCAGACCTTTCCAAGATCATCAGCAAATTCTGAATATGAGTACAAGGCTGATACTTCCAGCTGCTTGTGAGACTCTGTCCTGTGAGAGTGATCCTGAAGAAGCAGCCACTGTGCCACCGTGTACATTGCTCATTCTATAGAACAGAATATATCATATCACCTCTGTACTGAAAGTTTTCAGTAAAACTGTGGTGAAATATGGTGTGATGCTGTTTCCACAGAGGTCCTCGGCAAAAGAGAAATCTCCCATCAACCTCCATGGTGAAGGATTGTCCAACTTTCATTGATGAGAAGATCACATCCTGCGCCTCAAAAAGAAAATAGAGTCATATATGCAAAAAGGTGCTCCAAAAATTAGGGTGACACCTATGTCAGTATCTTGCTAAGCTACCTGACTGGTAAAGAAAAGTGCCAAGTTTCTGGATACTCCCAGAGAAACTCAGAGGTTCTACGAGTCTAAAAATCAACTAAATTGTCCGATTTGTCACTTTCTTTAGATAGTGATTAGAAAGATAATCTCCATTCTCCAAGGTATTTGATAAAACTTTAGTGTAACAGGCTGAGGGTTTTCAATTTTATTTGTCAGATGTCAGCATTGTGGTTCCTAAATGTAAATTAAAATTTTCTTAGATTTTATTTGATTTTTATTGGCTTTTAGGTTCACTTAGGTTGTATTTGTTGGAAATTTTGACTTACACATTTATAAGCTCTTATGTTTGAATTTTTGGTAGATTTGTTTTCTTCTAGGGGGTGGCTGCATGGATAGATGAGGGGAAAGAGCTTGATTCCTTTTATTTTTGCCATGGTGAGGTGTTTGAGGAGTAAAGGTCTAAAGTTTAGGGGTAGTTTGTAATGGATGTTTGTAGGGGTTTTTTTTGAGCAGTGCTTCACTTTTTTACCAAATTAATTTTTTAAATGACAAATAAATAAGAAAAAAACCCCTCACACCTTATCCCTTGCCTTAATGAAATGCTAACTTAATCATTCTAAACATATGGCACTTTTAAATGATGGATCTGAGATAATAGTTCCAAGTGCAATAAACTGTCATGTAAACTGTGATTAAGCACCATAATAATAAGAACACCCACCTATTGTATTAGAAAACCACTTTTACAGCTTGTGTCAGCGAGGCAATATCTCAAAAGACTGGTAACAGCTAGACCCAACCCTCTCCCCCGCACTCAAAAATGACATAGGCAGGATTTGGACAACAGAGTTCAGGAGAGCGATCCACCACACTGTTGCCCTTGGCGTCTCGCAGAGAGCAGAAGACCCTGGTGGAGGATGAGCTGTGGGCTCTCCCTGCCACGTGCCCTGACGGTGGGCTGCAGGGTGATGTTGCTGGTTCCTGGGGCTTTGCCTCAGGCCGTCGGCTTCACCGCCCGCTTCCCACGGGGAGCCTACCCTGCGGTTTCCCCATACAAAACAATCGGCAGCAATATTTGCTTATGGGATTCCTCCCTACACATCAGGGTGGACTGTTTGCTCACCCAAGCCCTTACTACTCTTGCTGTGCTGTGAACCAGGTCAGGGAACTGACCTCTCCAAAATAAGGCTCTGAGGAAAAAAAAAAATATATATATTCCTTATCCTGAAATCATATATTAATTTCTCCCTCCAACATGTGTTTGTCACTTGTTGTGTAGTGTCCCCTCCCACTGTCGCTAGGGTCAATCCTGGATAAAGAAGATCCCACCTTCCCTTAATCCTGCACGCCCATCCCCACAGCTGGGCATGTGCAGCTCTCTGTAGGGCTGTGCTACCGCCTGATTGCTTATGCCATTTTGTGGCACGGCTTCACAAACAGCTTAATCAACACAACCGAGAGGAAGGGAAACTCAAGAGGGTGGTGGTGGGAAGAAAACTCTCAGGATGGGAACCTCTCTAACCAGCTTTGCCAGCAGAGATATTGCAATATGGAACTACACCCCTAGGCACTAGATGCAGCATCATGAATTTCAACCTAAAGCCAGCACCTAATCTTCAAGCAGTGTAGAACTGAGCATTATAACACCAAAAGCCTTTCTTTTTCTTTTTCTTTTTTTTTTTTTTTTTAAATAAAAATCCTAAATGGCTTGTGATAACAAGTCTACCATTTTAAATCTGAAATCTCTAATCTTAGAAAGGTACAAAAACATCACTCATGGGCTTGTTAAAACTGTTTAGTGGAATTATGGCATAGCATCTTATTTCCTTCTCTACTTTTAAAAAAGTCATTTGGTGTTGCGGCCCTAAGTACAGAGAGCTGTTGGAGCTGCTAATCAGAAACAAAGAAGCAACAGGACAACCCAGTGCCCAGAGTGACATTCTCAATTAATAGCGATGTGACTTCAGGGAAGCCTGCACTTATGTATTTCCAACATGTATGACAGTCTCTTAACCATTAGATCATTCTAGATTTTCTCTCATTCTAAACCCAGTAGATTAATTACAGTTTAATTTAGATGCATTATGGAAAAGTTCACTGATCATCTTTTGTCCTTGATAGCAGGCAAAAGTGGAAGGTCTGTGATGGCTTGACAGTTACGCTTGATACATTTTTTTCAGTCTTATTTTAGATTAAACCACGAAACAAACTAGTTTCTTAATTCAAACATTAAAGTCTGGTCTATCTCACCAGCCTCCTTTTGAATATGCCAGTGATTCCTTAATGAAGTATGAATTACTGATTATGAAACATGAAGAGATAAAATAAAATCTAAAATGAATAGCACACGCCCTCTTACCGTTGAGCAGGAAATAAAGTCTGATTGTATTAATGATGAACATGATCTTTTTATGGATGAGAGGAATAATTCATTGAAATTCATTTGATTTTTTTTTTAGTATATTTCTTTAATTAACTGTATGGCTTGTAATTTCATTAACTAAACGAAAACTGTGTCACAACCTGTAGCCCTGTGTGTATATACATATGCACAGACTCGGATGGGTGGTATGAACTCAAACCTCCTTTCTGGAATTCAGCTATTCCCAGGAGTGGAGAGCATTGTTGTTTGTGCTTGAGTGGTCGGTCTGTCACCGCTGGAGGGGATGTCACCAACCCTCCTCCTGTAAAGAGCCACTTTGCCTACCTGGGGAGGCAGGGGAAGGAAGGCCGTGCAGATGCACAATCCTTCTTGTGGTGGGTTCTTGTTACGGGGAAGGAAAATCTCCTTGCAGCCTCTGCGTAGTTCTTTAAATAACTTGAATTAACTTTGCAAACAATTTGCCACTTCCACAAGTGACAAATCCACCTCTGGTAGCCCAGGAGTCCGATCTGGAAGGCGACTGCCGGTCAGGTCTGTCATGCATGTTCAGTAGGTCCAATGTGAGAGGTACGCGGTTTACTGCTTCCTGACCTGCTAGTGTTGGCACGATTGCATTTTACAAATCCCAGCTCAGTATGTAAAAGAGTACTATGCCAGGCCAGCAGTTAGGGTTGCTTCTAGGTTGAATTTGACCCATTGTGCTTTGAATAGTAGGAAGCACAAAGAGGCTTTGATCTTGAGTTTATAGACATACTATTTTTATTATACTTGGTAAATCAAGTGTTTTCATAGGTTAGATCTTAAAAGACAGGTTCCCACATGGGTATTTCCCAGTTTCATTCTCAAACTTTGCTGAAGGTAACTAAAGAAGAGGAGCGAGGGGGTTAAAGTGGCAGCAGACCTGTAGCGTGGTTCAGGTGGCTCCAGGTGGGCTGTGACGGCTCAGCGAGCACCGGGCAGAAGGTTCAGCTGCCAGGGCTGGATGCTCCTCTGGCAGACTTCTGCCATACCCAGGTGCTGCACCTTGGCCCCTGCCCCTTCTAATTCTGTTCTGCAAAAGCTTCTCTGAGCACGAGCTGGGTCTCTGTGAGCTGAAACCCATGTCCGAATCTCCTTTTCCCAGTTTAAAGCTGAGCCCAGGTCCAGGAGGAAATTCGCTTTGCCCCCAGTTCTTTGTCAGTCTGAGCTGCCTCGAATCAATGGAAAACAATAAATGTTGAGCTGGCTCTGGTCACAGCTCCGTGTGGTCTGAAAAAGCAACTTTAGAAAAGCTGCAAAATGGAAAACAAATTTGATTTCACAAAATGGATACTGCTTAATTGTCATTTTTCTATCTTCTCTTTTTGTACCTTGTTTATTTCCCCTCGTTGCCTGTGGGACTCAGCATTTGTTGACAGCAAACCTCACCTACTTACCTGAAAATCCTCAGGGCCATGCTCACTTCAAAGCCCAGCCTCCCTGAGTGTTTATAGCCTCTCCAGTTTTGAAGTTATCTGGAAATATCAGCATATTTGAATTAGTGCTATTAAAAGACTCACCAGCAGTAAACATACTGTATTCATTCCAAGTGCAGAGTTGTCATAATTTTTCACTTCAGTTTTATCTAGTCAGTCCCTGGAATGACTATAATTTCTAAGAAAAGAGACACCTATGTGCAGATTGCTGGTAAAATTGTTTTCAACTTATTTTCTTTTTCTTTTCTTCTTCTTCTTTTTTTTTTTTTTTAAATGAAAAATTGACTTTCTGAAGAAAGCAAGTACAGGGATTACGTCTGCTTAAATCTTGCCCGAACTGGAGTTCAGGTGCTTAAACCCAAGTAATCCCCAGCCTGTGAACCACATCTGCCTCTTTACCAGGACTGCCTAGCCCTGGGGCTATTTATATTCACTAGACAACTCCCTGCCTGGTTTGGGAATTCTCTTAGCATGTAGCTTGGTTTGTACATACGATCTAGAAACACGGAACAGAAACTGTCATGCTGTATGGTCTAAGTTTCCCATTTAAAAAATCAGTGAAGTGGTGCCTAAAGTACAGCGAAATGAAGGGAAGAATAAGGAAAAAGCAGGTTAAGGAGTCCACATGTAATTTAGGAGTTTTCACATTAGTTGGGCTAGATCAGCTTCATTTTAGGATATTTGAAGCACTGTCTGAAGCAATCACAGAGCTACTGTATTTGAAAAGTGATGGTGAATGATAAGGTGTTGAAGGATTAGATAAGGGTAAATACACTGTATAACTTTAAAAAAGAGTCAAGAAATTAAAGACTAATCAGCTTGATTGATTTCAGTTCCCGGGGAAAATCCTGGAACAATCAGTCAAACAAATATTTGAAAGCAATTGTTTTAAATGCTTGCTCCCGAGCAAGCCAGGAACTTGGTCTTGAAGAAACTAATGTAAGGAAGCTGCAAACCTATCTGCGCATACATAACCAGAGATCAGTTACTTATGGAAATATTCAAGGGGATAAAAGGAAAAAAGTATTCTATAGAAAACCTTAGAAACCAGATTTAATTTCATTCAATGCTTTTACTACTTCCTAGATAATAGAATAAACATGATCTTTGGGGGAAGATTGAAATAACTGGTTCTTTGTAGCCTAAAGGAGAGAAGACTGGAGCTAGTCAGGGAATAGGGGAAAAGACCAGACTAAGCACGTAAACATTTTTGCCAAGAGGAAGAGAATAATCATTTATCCATGTACAGGATTGGTAAAAAACAGGAAAGGATGAGTTTAAATTGCAGCAAGAAATGCTACAGTTAGACATCAGAAAACCTTACATGGAAAGATTATGAAATACTGTAAGCGATGACCAAGGAGACCGCAGATATGCCAGTAGTAGGAGCTTTTAAATAGTTAGATCACTATATGTCAGAATATGTATAGCTGATCCTGTCTTGTAGCAGAGGAATGCAGTAAGTGATAACCTCTTGGGATCCTACTTTCCTGTGATTTTATTATTGTATGAAAATAACAGAAACACATGAGTTCACATAGAAAAGATGGCTCTTTGCAAGTAAGTTATAACTTGTTGAAAAAACACAATAGCCTTTATTACAAAAGCTGAACCCGCTGGCCTCTCTCTCCCATTACTTTTCTGTTAGTCTAAAATAGACTGATACTAACAAAAAGCCCCTTTTTGACCGAAGGAGGAGAGAGGCTTTCTGTAGCATGCTCCGAGAGAGCAGGAATGGCAGAAAAGTCCATCCTCCACACAGATCACAGGAGCTTCTCAGCAAAGGAGAGTTGTTCGTTACAGTAAAAAAAAGTGTCTTAAACTACAGTTAAACAAGTGGTGAACAATTTGGGGAAAAAGTTTATGTGGACATATGACGAGCACACATACATTGGTGTCCGGGGGCATCGATGCTGTAAGCTGAGCCGGGTGCTCTGAACTCCTGAGGAAGCTCTCCAGGATCTACGTAGCTGCACCATAAAGGATAGAGCCCAAAGTGAAGAAAGGGGAAAAATATCAAGCTCAGGAATTCTACTCCTTTAAGTAGAATACGTCTGGTTTTTGATCACAGCAGTCTTCTGGAAATTCAGTATCAACACAGGAAATACATGGAAATAAACATTTCAGGGAAGAAAAAAATTGTTGTCAAAAGAAAACATGGAGATTACTTTCTTTTCTTTTTCCTTGAAACACTTAGAGCACCATCGAGCTCTTTAGTTTTTTTATATATTGAAAGAAATTTATCCTGGTAAAGGTGGGACAGCACTTAGTCAGCGCTACTGCACACTCACTTACGTTAATCTCACGATAAGCATGAAAAAGAATAGATTTACTTATTGCCTTTTGCTAAGACAAAGTACCAGATAAGTATTATTGTTGCCAATGGAAACACTATTCAGGTGCATAAACGCGCAATAACATCCTTGCGCTATCTTTAGCACAGGCCAATAATTCTGGTCACTATGGTTTACTTGACAGTTGCCGAATTTCTGCTGATGTGTTTGGCATTTGGTTGTAATTACCTATTCATCTGAACTAAAAGATTGATCACTGCAGTCAACGAATGATACAAAACAACATAAAAGAGATACATTAATACTGGAATTTTATGTAAGCATTGTTCCAGAGGGAAAAGAACATATGCAACAGGAAAATTTAGAAGACATCTGTCACGGTAGTCAAGCCTCTATCAAGCTTGATAATGATTATGAATCCATTACCATTGATATATTGCATAAAGCTGTGGGAATAGGAAGCTTTTCACATTACACAGAGAGTAATCAACATCCAGCAGAAGCAGTCCCATCACACACACACCTGCTGCGTGCCTCACATCAGAATATGTTATTTGCAAATCTAAATGTTATTGGCATGGCAGAAGGAGACAGACAAATAATGAGATTCACTTATGAGCTATTTTATTCCTCTGCTAATGAGGTTTTCTAGTAACAAAACAAGCATTTGGTAACTTGCATATATTCCTCAGAATGTGTTGACATACATAATATAATCAATGTATTTCAAACGCAGTCGAGTAATATTTCCAAACTCTTTCTTATGAGGAAAGTCCAACTGCTTGTAGTAGAAATATATATTTCTTTCCTATATATTTATGGTTATATATTTTTCGTGTGCATTTATACTATTATTAAGAAAACAAGAAAGAACTTGGGAGTATGCGGGCAAAAAGTCTTATTTCAAATTAAGCAGAAAATGTCTTTATTTCAACCATTTTTTCCAGAGTGGAACTAAATTCAAATGTGTATAACATGAATAGGAGCCTGTGTTTTGAAGACAAACTACTAGAAAATGAATTCCTTCTAAGAAAAACAACGCACAGCTCAGAATCTGTTTTTTTGCTAAAATCAGATAAAACACACATCTCAGATGGCGGGTTTATGTACGTGAACTGCAGTCTATGTTTTTTAAACAGTTTCAAAATTTGCCAAAATATGCTCACCCAGCATGAGAATATACACACACACATATGCATATGCACATACACAGACGGATGTTTTAGCATATACATACACATACATATATATAAACAGAGTATATACACATTAATATATTATATAATATATATTATATATTTCAGTAAATATTTAGGTACTTTTTTCCTACTAAGTGGTTTGACTTTTCAGAGCTGTATCATAAAAGTTAGGTGCCTTAAACCAAACGATGTGATGTTTTAACATTTTGGTTATAAGCATTTTTAGCACTTGAATCAACAAATGACCTTATTACCACCTTTTTATTGGATTTATTTACATCGCTAAAAAAAGGGAGACATATCAATTATATAAACTGAAATCAAACCGGAACTTTTAGCTTTTTAAATTGTGAAAGAAGTTTTAAGATAACTATAGAAAATACACTTTTCACATGTATCTGTTACACAGAAACGTTGTGGTAAAATAGGCCATCAGAGATGAAATCATATGTTGTTGGGGGGAAAAAAGTCTAAAGAATAATAAACAAGTGAAGTGGTAAGCTGGTGTGACAGATAAAGGACAACACAGGCAATAAAAGAAACAATAGCGCAAACAGCAAACCAAAAGTCGTTTCAACATTTCTCTCAGGCATCGCAGCAGCCTGTTCTCAGAGTGAAAATGAACACATAAACATTACTTTCATTGCAAATCACCATAGTCTAGCCAGGACGAGACAAAGGAAAAGCCATATAATTGTCACTGTTCTATAAAAAGAGACAAATGTTATGTGACACAGAAAAGGAATCCTAATTTGGTCAATATGAGGAAAGTTAGGGTAGCTTTGGGGCTTTTTTTCTTCATTTCTTGTTTTCTCAGCATAATCCAAGAAGAAGTGTATATTGGTGCAGGGTCTCTTCCACTAGACATGTTCTGAAAATGGCTACTGAACCGTGTCCTTTAGGTGGAGGTACATGTGGTGTGTAAATCACAAAAGTCCTTAGCTCCTGGGCTGCTCAGCACTGCCAAGGGTAGGAGAGAACCAGGTCTTTAGGAAACTTATGCAGGAAAATTCAGGAAAAAAGTTTGCCAGCCTCGTAGGCCTTATGCAAGATGAGAAAAGTTTGCCTCAAACCAGCAGCTGTTGGGAAAGTTCATTGGTGCTGGCACTGATAAGTTGGACAAGAGTTTTTATCACTTCTCTGTTCAATTCCTTTTTGATACAGTAAAGAGTCGTGTTGGGTATTGGCTCTAGTTTAAACATCTCTTAAATCCCACCTAAGAACATGACAGTATCAGCTAGGTGTTGTTAAGAAAGATCAGTAAATACAAGCAGGAGTAGAAGCAGGAGGAGTAAAAACTGAGAAGAAATGAAGATGGTGAGAAAGAGTGAAGGAACAAAAACCTGAAGTTTATTGGTTTTTTCCTGAAAAAGATCTGCTTGGCCAGGAAAATGTTGTGCTTATGATAATGAATTCATGAAAAGATATCTCTCCCTTAAAGAATGGTGTTTTGAATGGTACAGCTGCATATGAAAAAAACTCAAATGCATTTCTGAAACCTCTGTAACCTATTAGGGAAATGTGTTCTGTAATTTCAGATCTCGGTTTGTAACTTGAGATCTAAGTCTGGGGAAAAAGATTCTTCAGAGACTCTGATTTCAACTTTGAAGAAACAATGGCGATTGGGAGGCCACACAGCAGAACCAGAGAAGAATGAAAGCTCTGGAGATAAAAGACGACAATTCCATGATGGTCTGTATTACTAAACCACAAACTTACAGAAACATGCAGTAACAAGAACGCACTGAAGACATTAAGAGAAAATCTGACTAGCACAACCAGACTGAGGTTGCAAGAAGCAGAATACACTTGGTATGGAAGATACCACAGCATGTACCCTGTGGACAGAACTGTTGCATCTGCAAGAAACTAAAGCAAATGCCCACGGACAAGATTGCCCATCCCTCTAAGGAAACAGAGTAAGCATGCACACGCTTTCCACAGTGACGCAGGTTTCTGCAGCACAACCTGCAGCAATGCATAGCTCCGCGAACATTTAAGAGACTTTTCTTCAGTGGCTATCAGCGTTTATTTGTGGGAACTGCTCAAAAGAGATTGAGCAGATGGAATACTGATTGGAATAAGAATGGAAAACTTACAACATGCAGAACACAGAGGTCTTTTGGAACGGGTAGATCTAAGGGCAAATGGGCTGGTGAGAGGCTGGGACATCCTGCTTCAAGTCAGCTCATGAAGTGCATTGGCACTTGCACCTACCAACACGGGATACAGAGAGCTATTTCTCTTACTGTTCCTTGCTCACTTACATACTAATTTTTCTCTAGTGACCTAAGGAAGTCTTCTTATGTGTTCTGGCACAGGCCCTTCATCACCACCCAAAAAATGTCACCTAGTCCACTCTACCCCATTCAGCATGATGGTGAGGTCCCCAGGCTGGCAGCCACCGGTGCCCAGCTGGAGCAGTGGCTGTGCCTGCTCACGGTGTGCTTGAACCACCAAATCCTGCTGAGGGCAGGGGTTGCCTTGGCAGAGCCCCCCATCCCGTGGTGCCTCTTCACAGCACAGTGTTGGCCCGAGCCGATGTACAAGCTCTCCCAGAGCTAGCTTATGGATCCCTAAAAATCCCTCCAGGCTCTGTACACATCCTCGCAAAACACACGTTTGTAAGCAAGCCTCAGTGGCAGCGGGGAAAGAGGTGTTTGTGAGCCAATTTTTCAAAGCAGCACTAAGTCTCTTAAATCCTATCTAGTCCTCTGGGGTTCTAGCGTAAAGTACTTTCAAGCTAGCTGTGTGAAATAAGTAACAGTAAAAATCCTTGGCTGCATTTTTCTTTTTTGTTGTTATTTTAGTGAGACTGAGGTGGATTCAGTTTTACAACTTGCTTCAGCCAGAAAATGTTTCCTTACTTTTTTTTTTTTAAATAGTAAAATATGCACTTAGATGATTTTAGAATAAAATGATCAATTTAAGCATTTGAAAAAATACTTAGTTTTGAAATTCAGTTCACTACAAATGCGTATCTCTAAAGGACAGAATTTGCCTCACTAGCAAACATATATTTGAATTTTTCTGTTGAATGAAATTTGTTGAAATTTGCGGAAAAAAATCTAGTAGTTTAGCCATGAATGCACCTTTCTGTCCTTGAAAGAACTGCTGCTGAATCAAAATAGATGTTATTCATACATTCATTCATGTAGTGAAAATTTGCCTACATAAAATCATCACAGGACAGTCAAGTCAAATGATTATTCCTCAGACTCTCTCTTCCTGCCGGCATCCTTGAAAACAAAATGCTGCTCATATAAATGTTTATGGAAACTTAATTCGATAAAAGCAAAAATGCAGGTTCTTTTCTCCAGGCTGATTTTATTTGGAGATTCTGCTGCCTTTATTGCTGAGGAGTACTGTAAACAGCTTGAGTAGCCTCGAAGAAATGAATGTGTCTATTCAACAGTAAGGTTCTAATTAGCCTGAGTAACTGGGAGAGAATCTGGACCTTACAAATTTGTCTTTTCACTCTACATTCATTTTGTTGCATCCTGTTATTATTCATGGCTGGAAATTTTTTTGACAGTTACATTAGTGATGTCAAACCACAAACTTAGTCAAAATTCTTTGAAGTTAGTGAAATCACTTCATTTATTCCATGGGATTTCGATTAGTCCTAATGTGCTGTATGAAAGTATATTAAAAACTAAATGTGTTTTTTCTTTGGAATGGAGGGAAAAGATAGCATCTTTTCTTTTGTGTACTCAGTGCACTTTAAAAACACAGATAAGCAAAATCAGTGTAGCTTTGGCCATTACCAACTGAATCTTATATTTGCTGGCATACAATTTTGGCAGGAACGTAACTGAGTTTATAGTGAGTTTTACCAGCGCCTCCAAGAAGGCTAGGATTAGAAAGACTACAGAGGAGATTTTGGTCATAGTCTTCGTAGGGATGTCCTTTCATCTGATGAAAGTACCATAAAACAGATTTAGAGCTTTGTTTTCTTTGTCTTCTCTCCAGTTCATGCATACAGTAATTATGAAGTATTTTTCTTGAGAGGTTCAATTATTGCCATGCATTATCTGTAATAATTGGTCTTTTTACTTAAAGCAGCATTAAACAACAGAAAAAAAAAAAGAGCTCTACAGATAACATTATGAAGTATGGCCAGCCACTGATGTTTGCCTTCTCATAAAGGGGAATGTAAATGTGTGCGTTCACTGAGTTTGATAATTATATTCACGACATAATTACCCAGAGAACACGCAGAATCTCATTGCTGAATGCTTCTGTAACTTTTAATGATGATTCACTTACTAAAGAAGCAAGCTCTTAGAAGTACATAAATATCAGATAGAACTCGTCCATTGAGTCTTTGAAATAATTCAAAGGGTCAAGCTTTTATGCAGGCTGTTTTCTTACAAAACAGTTAAGTAAAATATACAAGCAGTAGACACTCATTTTCAGTGCTTTTTTCATCGGGCCGTGCAATGTGAGATGGGTTTTTGAGAAAGCAAATTAGAATGTGGTTTGCTATTTGAAAACTGAGTAAAATAATCCCTTGCAGAAAAGCACAACAGGTTTCAATTTAAAAGAAGAAAGAGCTTTTCTATGGACTTTGGACCCTCTTATTAAGCTTAATAGAAAATTATAATCTTCAGAATTCTAAAGATGAATATAAAACACTGTGGCATGGACACACCCTCAATCTCTAACTGAAAATTTAATTTCAACAGAACATTATTGATTTCATCCTTTTTAAAAACATGCTAAGATTCTTAGGTTGCATGCAAATTAGTGCTGACTGTAGTTATACAGTTAGTCAAAAAAACTGCAGGTAAAGAGCAAGACTGGGACCACCTGCATTATCAAGTTCACTTCTATTCAAAGGCAGGCAGGCCTGTAAGATGACATATGCTGATATATCTGTCAATTCAAGGCAAATCTAATGGAATCTATACATAACTTTTGTGTTAAGCAGCAATACTGATACAAATTGGTTTGAAACACAGCACGAAGCAGTCTTCATATTTTCTACTCCAGTTGAATAAATATTCTTGAGGGACTACCGTCTTTGATGTTATTGCCCTGAATTCAGAGATAGGCACTGTGTGATTCACGCTTCGCTGAAGCTGCAGAAATTCTGCTTTCTGAAAGTTTGCCCAGTGACTTACATACAGCTGGTCGGCAATTTTCTCCTGCTTTTCTCTCCCATGACAACTGTGGACTCATCAAAAGGACACTTTTTTTTCCCGTAAAAATGAGTGGATTTCATCACTCCTATTGCCTCGCCCATTTCTCCGACTTCTGTATCGTTTGGGTCTCAAGAACATGGGCTTGATGAGTGAAGGGCTGAGCAGGGCTCCCAGGCACCCCGAAGTGCCTCCGACAGCTGGGGCCAGGTCTCAGCCAGCAGCCACAGAGGCAGGTGGCTCAGTTTAGTTGCCTTCTCATACTCGCAGGGTTAAACTCATTTGCAACCGGTTTCCCTATGGGCTTGGAAAATAGATTGCCGTGCTGGTTTGGGGCAGTGCAGACCCTGTGAACTCTCCTTCGTCTAGCCCAGTATTCTGTCTCTAATAATAACCATCCCCTATGAAAACAGGGCAGGATAAACTCTCTGTGTCTTGCTGGTCCTCCCTTGAGCCTCCTTGAACTAAGTGATGTTTTCCCTGGCACAATAAATGTTGTATCTGGGAAAAGAAAAAAAAACAGTAACCATAAACAGATGCCTAGGGAAGACTAAGAATAGAGCAAGCTTATATGATATTTCTCCTTAACAGTTGTCCAGTCACTTTCAGCTAAGCAGATTTCCTGAGCCTGCTATGATTTGTATGTTTGGTAATCCACAAAATCTCTCTCTTCCAAGACCAGGTTCCCCTTGAACTGTGTTGAAATTTTTGCACCCACAAAACCCTTTGGCAAGGAAGTCGACAGAGTGGCTCTCTGTTGTTTGTTTGTCCTTTTGTTTGTTTTAAACCTGGTTTCTGCTAGATCCATTTGACCATCAGTAGTTCTTGATTGGGAGGGAAGATGAACAGATGACCTCCCTCCACCCTCTCACTGCTACACATGCTTTGGTTGACTCCATCACTTCTCCTCTAAGCCACCTGTGAAAGGCTCTTAGCTGTTGCCTCTGTGGACGCAGTCCTAGATCTCCCTTCATGTACTTCTCTATTTTTCCCTTGAACATGTCCTTCTAGCGCTGCCCAGTAAGACTTAATCTTTTAGCTGTCCCTTTCAGTTGCTTTTAAACAAACTCCCTTATCTTGAGACGGTTGTCTTTGAAGCTGAGCATGGCTGTGGTGGATCTGTAGAGAACCCCATTGGGACAGCGACCTATGAACCTCATGCCCACTGTTACAGAGCAGCACTTCCAAAACCAGATTTTTGAACCTGATCCTGGTCGTATCTTGGCATCAAGTTAAGGATGCTACTTCCTCTCGTGCACTCAATCAGTGGTCACAGGGAGTACCCAAACATTTCAACTCTCCTTCATGCTCCCCTGTGATATTTGCCCAGTTAGGATGGGGGTAATTGAAGTAATCCAATAAAGTGGTGTTTTCTGCCCTTGCTGCCTCTTTGACCTGATCTGTCTGCGCACACTAGAGTCAGTGCTGATGTCCTAATTGGACTGTCAATGATATAGACCCAGCACTATATTCTCCCTGCTGAGGCCCCAGATTTCGATCCATACAGATTTGGTGTTCCACCCAGGTGAACCCATATAGACTCCATCGAAGCAGCCAGGGCATTAATTTGATGTGACTTTAAGGGCTCCTTAGCATATAGTACTAAGCTGCCACTGGCGCAGTTCCTTCCAACTTTCATAATATACCGTCCTGTTTATTGCCTTCCCCCCACCAAGTTTTCTCTGACCAGTGCTTTCACTGGAAGCCATACATCTCTTTCCTAGATTTCTTCCACCATTTGTGCAGAAGTGGATATACTGCCGTTTCGGGTTCTTTCTTGGCGTTGTATTTAAATGACAATCTGTTTGTTTTCCACTTCCTATTTCATGAGTTTCTGAGTTGCCAGGGGCCTCAGTTCCTCTGTGTGGGACAGAACTAGGCTAAAAGCCAACATATTTGGGCAATCAGTGTATTCTAGTGTGAGCATATACCCTGCCAAGACCTGAACCTGAGCCTACCCGACTGTATAGATAGCTGATCCAGGCTTCCTGCCACAAATCTCAGAGTTTGTGAAGCCTGGTAACCCTGGCAGTGAGCAAAGCACCCGATTCAATTTAAAATGACTGACTGCACAATCACAATTAAGATATGCAATTTAGCATAAAATAAGGCAAACTAGCATAAAATAACTGATTTGAATTTGTAATGGGATCATAGAAGGAATTAATTCCCCCTAAGAAAAAAGTATGCTTAAAGAACAACTAAGCAAAAAAAATTAAAGGGAAAGAAGTAAAAAGCCTACCAGGAAAACCTAGGGTGACAGAAAAATGTTAGTGGGGGTTACAAAGAAAGTATGAATAGTTCAACATGTAGGATTTATTAGTGCCCAGGGATTTTTTTCTTCCCTATAGCAACAGTCCTGCGCTGCCAATATTTGACAGTCCTCTACCAGAGAATTTCTTCACTTTCTGCCTAAATTCTATGTATCAGGTGCATATCATTCAAACAGAGGAACAAGGAAAGCAGGGGAGTCTCTTTACTTCTTTTTCCACATACGCAAGCAGATTTTTTGTCAGAGATATCAGACCAGGGGCAAAAATATTGCCAGGCAAACAGGCCAAGAGGTGCCCTTAAAAAGCCTCAGCAGAAAAAAAACAGATTGCACATACCATAGCATAGACCCTTGGAAAGGGATCCAAATTAGAGAGATTATAATATGAGGAAACACAAAGATATTGGGTGCAATAGGCTGCATATAAAATATTAGCAGTTTTGGAGAATATTGGTATGTCCAGGATTTAATTATAAAACTAGTGAAAGTAAATGCCTACATGTAAACTTGCAGGCATGTGAAATTAACTGCATCAGAGAGAAGATATTTGCCTTTCTGTTTGGCATTCAAACTTCCCAATAGTGCAGCTCTGAGTAGTACCTAAGCAGGCTGATCAGGATCAACAGGTAAAATCCTGAAGTTCATAATCAGTTTGTAATGAATCAGATCTCAGCTGAACTCAGAGGGCCTTCTGCCTGAATATGCACTTCTGTATTTTGCTTACAGGGGAGATTTTACTGCTAGAGATGCTAAGAACTTTTCTTTTTTTTTTTTTCCCTTTTTTTTTTTTCCCTTTTTTTTTTTTTTTTTTTGTGGCACAAGAGAAAAATCCCCTCAGTTCTGGCCTCCAGTCCCAAAAGTGTCCTCCTTCCCAACCCATTGTTTTGTGGTTGGTTTCTGTCCATTATTGTTCCAGGGTGATAACAGTTGCAAATGAGATTTCCAGGAGTGGTCAGGGTTTGCTTAGCTCTGTCACCACTGTGGTTAATATGACCTTTACTGCTGATTTCAGAAGAGCAAAATTAAGACAATAACAATCTTTTGAAAATTGTGGATTTTTGAAAATCCAAGTTTACAATAGGAGAGACTTCTGCCAGGCTTCCTAGATACTGCAGGTCATTCTTTGGCATTAAAATGAGCAACTCTTTTTTGTAATTGTCTTTCCTAACTGCTCAATTCCCAAGGGAAATGGAATCATCTTTAAGCCAATGAAGCATTAATTTCCATGCAGGGGTAAGCTTCATGTCACGGGTGAAAGGAAAGGAAAAAGGCTGAGGTTCCTTTTGAGATAAAACACTTCACATAAAACAATGTGGGACTGCAGACAGGCAAAGCCACACAGATTTACTGCCATGCATCAAGGCCTGGATAGTAGAAACTTCATCGCCTAGGAGTCACAATATAAATGGTGAATTAACATAATGCCAGCTCCAGTCTAGCAGCAGTAGTGAACGAGACCTGAGGAGGGCATGTTATACTTCAACACGGAGAACAGCGGGAAGGCAGGTGTTTGCAAGAAGACATGGCAGAGCAAATTAAACTGTGTCCTCAGCCCATAGAGCAGGAACGGTGGAAATGCAGAGTACGCTCTTCCCAAGAACGATCAGGCTGTTTTGGCCAAGGATGAGTCGTTTGACATGTTTTGAATATCTTATTGTGCCCATTTGCTACAAATAATGTTTCAGCGGATCAGTGCTCATATTAGTAGGGCTAACAGGGTTAATAGGGATGTGGCTGTTGATTACTTAAATCCACTGAACCCATTTGCACTAAGGATAGCGTAGCCTGCCAAAATTGTAGATTTTTCATTACTGGGGATGAAAATACCTTAGATATAGATGATCTTGCCAGAGGTCAGGTGGGTGGAATAGAGAACATGGATGTCTCTTCCAGCCCTATTTGATTTTTTTCTTCATTGAAAATTTCTGCTTTATGCCCACTTCAGTCTCCAGCATTGCCTTTTGGCAGGACAGTGGTCATGTATTATCACCACTCAGTGTTATCTTAGAGAAAAAAAGGAGTAATTTCATGGGGTGATGACACGTTATTGCAGGGTTTCCTTTTTTAGATTTAAAGAAAAAACAGAAAAACAGAGATTGTGTTCCTGCAGTTTAGCTAACGAAAACAGGAAGACAAAGTAAAACAAGGCAGAAGATGATACAGGAGTGAAGCAGTTGCAATCTATTGATTTGAAACTCTCTTCTCTGACTGCTGTTCAGTTAACTGGATGGGAAATATCACATTTTGTCCTCATTCTGCTGAATTTGTGGGGGCTGTGTACAATAGCCCTTCATCTGCCTAAGATTAAGGCAATGATGTATTCAATTCATTTTTCACAGAAAGAAAGAAGCTACTGTTTCACGAAGTAGCCTGCCTTATCTGGAAAAGCTTGCATTTCGAGTTTTCCCTAATCCTCAGCATATCAGATAGTGACAGGCAGTGAGTGGCCTAACATGGTATTCTCTGATCCCCCCTGGGAACTGAAAACTTTAATTCTTTCCTAATGTTTTGACTGATACAGGAACCATAGCCTAATTTCACTAGAATATATGTGTTAGACTTCAGATGTTACATGAGAGCATAGGACCAGCACATGCATAATGAAACCTTTGGAGTGGACAAGAACTTTAATCTGAACTAATGTTTAAAGCGAAATGTGACCACGACAAGAAAAAACAACCAACCAACCAAACAAAAACCTCAAACTTTTCTGCAGGTAGGCATAGCATAGGAAAACCCTGACCCAGATATCAGGAAGATGGGGATGGTTCAGGTGGTTCACAGATTTATTGCCTTCAAAGTAATCTCAGCAATAGATTTCCCCTCTAAGCAGTAGTGGTACACTCAAAGCAAATACATTCTTATCTGAGGGAAAAGGCTTTTTGGTCTAAGCAGGCTCCAGTTATTAGTGTGGTAGCTGCAGAGAGCAGGTTGCTCTGCCTGAGAGACAGGACAGTTAGATATACCACCTATTGAAACAGACAACTTCTATTTCCAGTCCCAACAGGAGGTGGGATTAAGAGAAATGTGGTATCTCACGCTTCCAATATTCCCATATGCCTTCAAACTATCATTAGTGTGTCCTCTTCCCCTTCTTTTATACCAATAATACATCGAGGTTTTAGCCTTCAGGAGATTTCTGATCCAAATCCCTAGCAAATTTAAGCTGCTTTTGTGCAAATTTAAACATGGAAGCTCAGTCGGTTAGATGGACCAGCACATAAGGTTTTTTCCTGTCATTCAAGTAAAGCTTCGTTAAGGTAACAATAAATTTCCACATCTAGTAACAGACACTCTTTGAGATCTCTGTCTTTGAACCTGTGTATTCCATTTTGTTATAGATTGGTTTTGCGCAAATACTATTATACAACTTGTACCAGGAAGTTACACTCATTGAAGAGAGGGAAATATTTACATTTCGATAGTGCTGAAGATAAAAGGAGAAAAGTAACAGAGGGGGTGTGCCGCATATACTGTGTCACTCTGTTCCACGCAGTTGCCAGGAATTATTTCACTGACTTCGCTCAGGCCAGGATTTCATCTCAAGTTCATCTCTGACAATAAGGGAGGCTTAACTAAATAAATGCGAAACACTGGGGTTTTGTTTCTGTACAAGCCCCCTGAGAATGGAGGAGGACTCAAAGCAGATCTGGGAGTTTTGCAACCCCTCACCTCTGGAACTGCATTGCCTAAGAGAGTATGAAATCTTAACTTTCTGCATCTCACTACGAGCAGACGAACTCTGCACTATTTCTTTTCTTCTTTGCAGTTACCGTTTCTGAGCTCTGACTTTCCCTCCTTCTCCCATCTCCCGCAATCTTTATACGAACATGGGAATAGGGAAATCAGAAGGCAATACTTATTGTATTTGTATCTACTGCACTTGCTGTATTTAACTGACTTTCCAAATGCTAGGCATCTTACTTCCCTGGCTTCAGCTTACATGGAAGCAGAAATGTACTCAGTCACTAGCTCTGCAGTACGAGGTGCTCAAAAGCAAGACTACTCACAGAGGCTAAAATTAAACTAGCAGTCTCTTTTTTTTAGATTTAGTAGCACTAAAACTTTTAAGATTCCTTTGTTGTAAAAGGGATAGGCCTGGCATAATGAAATGAAATGAACAGAAAATAGCCCTGAAATGTGAATCCATCCATAATATGCATCATCAGGTTGCTCTGGAAATGGTGATGTGAGCTAGAAGGAGGAGTCACTAGCTAAATAACATGCAATTTAAATTAATAGCCTTCAAGAAGCAGAAATTAATTTAAGGAGAACAGACATACAAAGCCTCAGTCACTTGGAAGGCAATTTTAGTCACTGTTGACATTAAACAACATCACTCGCATTGAGTCCAAAGTATGCTTACTATTGTTTCATTTCTTGCCAAAATTCACATTCTATTATCCTGGCACCCCAGAACTTGGAAGCTGTTAATGCAATTGGAAGAGAAAAACAAATGAAAG
The DNA here is from genome assembly GCA_009819775.1 of Phoenicopterus ruber ruber. Lineage (NCBI taxonomy): Eukaryota > Metazoa > Chordata > Aves > Phoenicopteriformes > Phoenicopteridae > Phoenicopterus > Phoenicopterus ruber. The sequence continues at coordinate 50,776,843 of CM020215.1, read as the reverse complement.
AAAAAAACCCTCAACCCTCTAAATATCTGGTTTATTTAAGTTAATAATAAAATTACAAGTGTCTAAAAAACTAAGCCTTTTGTAGAGAGAATGTATCACCAGCTATTGCTATATGTTTTTCATAAAAGGTAATAGATAGCTACAGCATTCTTTTTCAACACGCTTCCATAATGATAACTTTCTTTACAAAAATGAAATCAATGCTTACTCAACACTTGCATTTTTGAAGAAACAGAGGCTTGGGAAGGTTTTCATAACTACTCATCATACATAATGTGTAAGCATTAAGAATCAGTTCCTGAAACACTTTTACAAATCTTTAAGAGAATTTTGAGGAATAGTCCTTTACTCTTTTTTTCTACACTTCTTTTATTGCTGGCATGAACAGACAATGATGCTTTAACAGCAGCTGAAGAACTATGGGGGTTTTTTTAATAACTTCACTGAAGATGTTTGTGTGTTTGGGGGATAGAAGAAGAAGATGAAGCTTTTAAATCTTGCTACACATTCCAGCTTCAACTTGAGATTAGACAGCAGCAAAGCCAGACAAATCTTGAGTAACTGTTTGGGACTGCAGGGCTCAGTACCAAGACAAAACATCCCACCCCCATTTATCTCCGTATAAAACACAAAATATAAATATGGGAATATGAAGCTTTAGGATATAAAACACCAGTTGGGTGCTCAGGGTGGAGGGGAAGAAATATATAGTAACACTAAGAATATTACAAGATTAAAAGTCAGAGCATCTGCAGATTTTACATGCAATTAGCAAAGGAAAGGTAATGTAGACCACTGGCTAAAGAATACATGCACTTGTGAAGTCTATTTTCTCCTCAAATTATGTTATTATTAAACAGAATATGCTGAGAGTATTTTGAACCATACAAGGAAAAGTAAGCAGAGATTTCATAAGATCCTAGATTTCATAGTGGTGGTAAATCACATGAATATAGTTCCCAGAATGATATATTTATAGCAGTAGATGAAAACTACAATAATCCTGCTTATTTTAAAGTTATTTTAGGAGCTTACACAGTTTACAGAAGTGGAGGGAACAGGGAGACACTTTTGCAGTGGAAGGAACACGGAGACACTTTCACAGAGGAAAGAAAATGTCTGAGAACACAAACCATAAATTCAGATGCCAGCACTTGTCCCGTTCATTATGTCCTGCTCACTTATGTATAAAAACATGTGGCAGTTGCCTAAGACCATGAGTACAGTTACACGCAAGATAAATCACCTCTCATGAAAACTAGCCACATAAAGATTCCCTTCCTACCACCTTTCTTTCAAGTACTCCTGCAACCTCAAGAAATTGAGGTAAAGTCTCCACTCAGGTGTACACTCTATTTCATTGTAGAACCACTTGAAGTCATTACTTGTGGAGGAGATTGTTGAGCAGCTCCTTTTTTCTAGTGTGTGTACAAAGACAGAGGTCTTCCTTGTTATATACCTGTCTATAACTGATCAAAGACTTTGTACAAGCAAAATGATTTTATACATGTCATCTTCTAATCTGCTAAATCAAAAAGAGTTAGCCTATTATAAATAGGTTAAACATAGCAAATAGTGATAGTTCTTCCTCACAACACAAATTTTTAACTGAATGCTATTCTGATGATGAATTGTTTAGAATTGCAATAGGAAACGTATACTCCTATAACTATAGAGTAAATGCATCTGTTCTGCAAGAGGACTAGTTCTTTTCTTTCTTACATTAACACATGAAATCCTGGCCCATTTGAGTCAATAAAGCTTTGGCTAATTATTTCATCAGTGCCAGACGTAAAGCCTTCTCTTACCTCCTTTAATCAGAGAAATGTGATCTGCTGGAAGAGATCAAAGTCCATATAAGCATTATTCACTGATGCCAATTCTTCTGATTTGTTGCTGTAATTGGAAACTCATTAAAATGCAATTGTTTTAAAATGTATTTTACTGGCAATTGCTTTACTTCTCCATGTAGTACAGCTTTTCCCTATGACTATGTGCATATATAGTTGTTATAAACCTAATTAAGGGACAGGCAGCTGTACAACAAGATTCAGCTGATGAATAGTAGCTATTTAAAGCTACATGGTATGACCAGTTGAAGACAGACTTGGCGAAAAAATTGAGCTAGATGACTATCTTAAAGACATGGGAACTTTGAATCCACATTTTATTTCCGCAGTGAGCCATGATGTCTAACCAGTTGACTGGTATTAAAAGGAAATCCAGAATAGAATCTATTTTAATTGCTCTAATTTTACTCTCATCAGATAAAAAGTATAAATTATCCCATTGATCTGATACTCAGAAAAACTTCCTTCTGTTATTTTGACACTAAATTCAGCTAGTGTAAACTGAAGGTATTCACAGAACTCAATGGTGCTGTCTGTTACAGCTGAGGTTTTGAACCAGCATGTTCACAGAAAATACGCTGTGATCTACTTTTGTTATTAATCTGCTGAGTTCCTTTAGCATTCACCTAAAGCATGAGATACTTCAGAGTAACTTTCTCAGAGGCTCAGCGAAATGCAGCACAGAATAATTTGGCCTCAGCAAATACTACTTTACACAGGTTTGAAAAAGTGAACTCTTTGAATGATTTGAAGCCTTACTAATGTCTACTGACTCAGCTATGTCATTGACTCACTCAGCAAAATACCAGATACCCGTTTCAATGGGTAAAAAGGTACATCGTAAAGAAAAGCATAGCAGGTTGCATTATCCATACAACCAAGAAAATCATGCAGCATTCTTTGGCTGTTAAATAAAGCTTAGAAGTATAAAGGCCTACCTTGCCTCTGAGTACTAACTGTAACCTCCCAAGAGAAAGAGGCAAAGAGAATTTTCTCTTCCCGCTTGTGTGAAAGGCATAAGCATCAGAAAATAATATGGCTACCATAGCACGATATTTTGCAGTACAAAATCAAGGAAATTTAAATTCTTTGGAACGGTAACAGGGACTTTCTTGTTGGTTTCCTAGGAAACTAAGTGGCCTAGACTCTTCCTGTGCCAAGAAGCAACAGGGACATCAGGTCAAAGGCTTAATTAACTTTTTATGTGAATTACTCAGCAGTAAAAAACAGTTAGCCTGCTCAGGAAAGAAGATGCTTCTTAAGTCAATCAGAAAAGCACTTACTTAGGTGGAAAAAACCTCCAGAATTAAAAGCAAAACAAGCAAAAAAAAGAAGCACTGAGATATAAATGTGCCTGCTTTATAATTTCAGGAGCTAAACATAATAAATATTTCAACCCATTAACTCTTCTTTGCAGCTGATCTTGACTTTGCTGCCTGTTTCTGACCATCAATAGAAATGACCTAAGAACAAGAAGAGGAGGCAACTCCACACGTTCATATGATATATGCCACGATCATGAAGCTGAAGAAAACAAGTCTCGGATACATCACTGAAATTCATCTTCATGCTGTCAGATGAAAAAGAGTGTGTGACAGACCTCACAGTAACCTCTTTAAAATAAACAAAAGATTATCCTGAAAAATCTCAGGGGACCTAATCCTCACAAAGCATACGGAAAGGAGCAATACGAGACCTGCCCAACAGGTCTCTCTCCTCACGGTTTGCAAGCTGGCTTCTGCTGTTCCTGTTCACCAAATACATTTTGACTATTAAAAGCTACCCTTGAATGGCAGTTCCTCCATGCAGGCTGCCTTACCTGGACTTAGCAGCTTTCATCGTTGTTGTTTGCTTTGTGAGGTCCAACACGGCTCGCACAGGCAAGAGGGCGAACAGCCAAATTCTGTTACCATTTCACTGCTGACATAGGGTTAAAGCCAATGGATCTACCCCAAATTTACACACATAAACAAAATGAGATTTTGGCACCACCTCTTAACTTTCTTGTTTATAAAGTATCCTTGTGACACTAATGCTTGACAGTTTGCATTAATAGCAGACCAGTTTAACAGATGATAGTGTAAACCCACATAATTACACATGAAAGTGACGCGGATATACCACTTCTTTGCAGGTCAGATTCCAGCACGTAATACTTTTTTCCTTTCAAAGTTTCATCTAAGTGGTCACAATTTTAAGGGGACTTCTATGTACATACAGTGTAAAACATTTGTGGGTGCCTATGGAAAAGTTTAATGTTCTGATTGCTTTTAAAGAAATAAGTAGTAAAACGTGGGAAAACACCCAAATTATAGGAATAAACATCTTTCTTACTGACTGAACTTCTCAGTGATACCATAATATCTAATTTTGAGGGTATCATCTCTTGGCAAAGAAATACCCGTGATATTGCTGTTTCTGCACCATGACTTCATTGGCAGACTGAAAAAGAACAGCAGATGGTTTGCAGAAAAAGAGACTTCTTTAATTAATGAATATTTTTAACAACTAGCACCCCAAAAAGTCACAAATAACATTTCTGATAATAAATGTGTTGAAATATTATTAGTTCTATCTTTAGAAGCCTTCTCCCACATAGACATTCTTCTATTTTAGGTCAAATTCCTTATTTTGGAAAAGGATTTAGATAAATTTCATGTCTGAGAACACAGGGATTATTAGAATAGACCAAATGTAATATGCAATCTCAGCATTTCTAGTTCCTGACCTACATATGGCTATTATGCCAGTTGTTACCGGGTTTCTTTTCCCCAGATTTCTATTCTGTTGGTAGCACACTATTCACTGAGGATTAATATTTTACCAGGGAATTCATTTCTACTTGAGATTGAATATCGAATTCAATTCCAAGTTGTGAATTTTAGACTTGGCAATAACATGCAACAAGAAGATTCTCTGTTTCGATAGGGCAATCATTCTTTTATGATTAGCTTTTTTATATTCTCATTGCTATTGGAATCTGACTTACATTTCTGTTTTTCAAACTCTAAGAATACGATTCTCCAGAAACATTTGAAAATACTGAGGTGAGTATTGTAGGTATATATGTCTAAGGTATATACTGCTTTTTAATATATGTGCAAAATGTGTTCATCTTGATTGCAGACTTTATGACCTTATCCCATTCAACTTCAATAAATATCTTCCTTTCAGCAATAAGGCCTCAAGATTTTTATCTCAAAGGCAACCTCTTGATACCCCAATATGGACACCCCATATTTCTCATGACCGCCTGAGGTAACTTCACTCCAGCATGTGCAGGGAGTGGGCAAGTCGGAACAAGAAAAGCTCTGCTCATCTGCACATTTTGGACCAGCACTGAGACCAGAGCAATCTGACAGCATCAGTTTTAAACCATCAAATACGGAAACGAAGGCAGAGTAACAGAGGAATCGTATCTGCTGGAGACCAGCAAAGTCCCTGTGGGGAGCACAGGATTTCTGGTAACCATTAAAATGTATATTTTTGCTGTTTGAGAGCTCACAAACTTTTCCTATGTTATTGTAAAATCCTATTGGGAGCAATAGAATATTACCATGAGGTAGAGAAAATACAGTTAGTTATGGGCACGGTTACAGCACTAATCCTGTCTAGCTACCTCTCTGATAACTGTAGAGTTAGTGCCTTTTTAGATAGAACCGTAAAACAACTACTTTGCTTTTATTGCCTCATTGTAAAATACAAACGACTAAAAAACTGCCAACCACAGTGAAGACAAACACGACCCATTGGTCAGTTCTCCTTGCAAATGAAAACGCGTGGGAATAAAGTGAGTGAGGGGCAAGCTGCAAAATGAGTCGCAATGAGCAAAGGAAATAAAAGGGAAAATCAAAGTTTCACAAATGCAAAAATGATAAGAGAAAATGTAGGCCCACTACTGAAAGAGGAAGGAGGACAAACAACTTATGATCCAGGTAAGAATGAGGTATTTAATGTTACTTTTTTTTTCAGTCTTGATAATGAAGCATTTCTGTAAACCGTTATAATAAGGCTTAGCTATGACCATCAATTTAAGCAAGGCAATAAGAAAAATACAGGGTAGTATTTTTTAATCAGAATCCTGTGTCAGAGCATATGACCAACAGTGATGACTTTAACATAAAAAAGTAAACTAATAAGCATTGGGGGGTTTGTAGAAGAGAAATCTGTGGCTGCCAGAGAGTCAAACTGTGAACCATATGCAGGTTTAAATACAAATGTTTTGTGGAATGTTACGTTTCATTCCAAATCTCAGAAAGAGCAGTTATCCTCATACAGGCCAGAATTATGAAAGAAATAATGTTTAGGGTAGTTAGATTTTTTAGACTAAAGATCCTGATGAAATTCACTTCAGTAAATCACCAAAACAGCATTTCAACAACTAGGCATTATCTTTGAGAGCTCACATAGATGAGATTCAAAGGCATTGGGAAAAAAAGTAAACACAACGAATATAAGTATCTTATAAGACACAGGGCTGCAGGAATAGAAGCCAGTCATTTTAAATATGATCTCCAGGGGAAAAAAAAAAAAAAAGAAAAGAAAAAATATATTTAGTTTTCATTTTATAGGATTGCAGAACATACAGGGCAATTTAAAACATCCAGTATATTTTTTCAAGAAAGTAGACACAAGATTTTTCCTATTTCTGCTTTTTCAGGTCAACATTCCTTCAAATATGTTCAGCATGCTTATGCCTGAGCTTCTCTCCCTTCCACTCGCCTGCCAAAATGATGAAGTTCATATTGCCTGACTTTTTATAGACCTTTTTGGTAACAATCTTCCTTTTATTTTACTGGCTTTAACTGAAGTCTGTGGTTCTGCTAAAGAAATGCTTTGCAGTACCAACTTCGTGGTGTTCCAACTGTTCAGTCAATTCCAATTTTCTTTGCAAATAGCACTGTTGATTCAGCTTACATTATTGAGATGAAGACATTTGTTGGTTTATTATATTTTTATGCAATATATTGCTTTCCTTTAAACAATATATGGCTTAAAGTGTTCAATACTTACAGAATTTCTGCAGGAGTAAGAGCAAAATTGCTCGTTTGTAGTCACTGATAAGTTGAAAGGTTGCTACAAGAGGAGCCTGCCAATGTTTTTACAGCTTACATCATCACTACAGAAGCAGATTTCTGATTGTTTGGGTGCTTATGTTTCTAAAAGCTTAGATTTCCTAAGAATTCAATCTTGACTCTGAGTATTCTATGCTTCCATTGGGTAGTTGGTTTGCTTTCCACAACTGTATTGCTTTAGTACTTGTGACAATATTAAAATAGTACTGGAAATAGATACTATGGTTCGCGTTCACTAAGGAGAGGCACGGAACTTACATGCAGTACTTGACGGAACTCAGAGGTTTCATCATAAATGGAAATCCGTGCAAACGTATCTTTCAGTTTCAATCCACAATGATAGTATCCATATGATAAATTATCACAACCTTTAACCTCTCATCTGTGTTCTGCACACTAATCCATTTCTGCAGTGAATGCATCTAATATTCAAAAGTCTGGAGCAGTTTCAAATGGAAGTCATTATAATATTGTCTGGGGTGCGAGTCAAGCAATAGTTCTGAAGCAAGGGCAAATTTAAAAATCAATTGGTAAGATTTTTTGTTTATTCCTCTGGGAATCTTTTTTTTCTGATTCAATAGCTTCTGGCCACATTGTTGCTCAGCAGATGTACACTGTATTTAATTGGAATTTCTGCAATATTCCTATTTTTCACAGTGCAAAAATCAAGATACTATCTAGAAAGAAGTCAGACTGAAACACTTTTCTGTATGTATACCATTGATAACAGTTAACAGATGTCTCACTTTTTTCAGGAAAGCACAATGCAGCATTCAAGTACAGGAGTTTACCTGTACATGTTTTATATTTTCTTTACAATACCTACAACAAAGGGAGGCTGTTTTGTTACCATATACAGCATGAAAGCTGGAATACCTACGATAGAATTTCAACTGTGTCTGTTAGGCCTGTATGTCTGACTCATGTTGATGCAGAGGCTGATTTGCATATGCACATATACAAATATGAGTGTTGAAATGCAGGGCTGCAAGACCAAAACCTGGTGCTCTGCTGGCTTCAAATGCCTACACACCTTTGTCCAACACTTTTGGAAATCTCCCTCTTATCAATTTACTTTGTGGCTGCATTGTCATTTCACTGCTTGGGTGACTAATATGTTAGGAGGAATACAAATGGCATACGTTGCTGAGCAGTCAATTGGATTTTTATTGCCAAATTTTCTCCCCAGTTACGTTACTAGATCACAACCTCCAGTGAAGTGAACAGAAAGGCTATATATGCATGAGTATTGGTGGACTGTGACCTTTAAAACCAAAGCAGTTCTGAGTAATACAGGAAAAAAGATACTGCTTTATCCTTCATTTCCAGTTTGAACCTCAGTTTCTTTGAAGAACCTTTATGTTATTCTGGGTGCTCTGAGCTACTAACATGGTCAAGTTACTAACACCTTTTCCCACTCCCTCTCCTTGAGTAAATTATCCCGCAAAAAGGTATTTCTGCCTTGGAACTGTCCTGTCTTCTACCCCTGTGCTATCTTTGGAAATGCCTATAGATAAGAACAAATGATGGGCCTAGAAGATACCATAAACCAATCTACATCCTTCAGTGTGGTTTTTATTTCATTGGCATCTTTTTGTGGTATACACCTGTGATATGCTCTTGCTTGAGAACAGCAAAGCAAAGAGTCCATGGGTGTTTCTATACTTACAGACTTACAATATGTTCTCTAGAGGTTACATTTCTGTGGATTTCAAAATTATTCTAAAAGTTACATCTTCTTAATACTGGATTATGAGAATTCTTTAATCTTTAGTTCACACAGGGAGATCACCACAGTATTTCTAGAACCCCAATTCACAATTTCCTCTTAGAAAACAGATAAGCATTTGATTCATCCACTTAGCTACTAGTAAAATCATTGCAGAACAATAGAAGCATCTATAAATTAGAAATATTAAAGTCTCTGGCAAGCAACTCCTTGCATGGGATAAAACCCTGCCTTTCAACTGTTCCAAGGAAAGTCCTGCAGATTTTAGTGAAACATCTCACGCGTGCCTTAAAACTAATGGTTGCAAGTCTCAGATTAATGCTTTATTCAGTATTCCTAAAGAAAACCAACAAGTCTAGGTCTGCGATTACATATATAGATGGAAAGTTGAAGCAATCAAAGGCTAAAGGCAAATGCCCTCACATATATGAGGAAGAGGTGGAGATTGAGAGTCAACTGTTTAGATCATGGTCTCCTTAGAGATTCATGCTCTAAAAAAAAAACCCCCACACCAGAATTAGCTGCCACTTCCAAAAAGGAAAGCACATAGGTTTGATCCAGAAAATGTACATGCTGATAGTTAAAAATTTTACACGCAAATAACTCAATTGGCTTTGATGGGTTGCTATAAATTATGCTCATTCCTAAGGTTTTTGTTTGTTTGTTTTAGAAGAACTGGGACACGAGTAATTGAAATCATCCCGTGGGTCACTCTCTCGGTCACAAAATGACTCATCTGCTGAGCTGGTAACAGAACTGTCTCTGCTGGATCTGTATTGCTTTCCCTGTGTTTCTGGCACCAGGCTCGCTGCTAGCTCAGTATGATCTGCAAACTTAACATCGCCATCTGCTACCACTCAAGTGGTACAACTCTTTCCCAGCATTCCTGATGTTTGATGTGCCAAAAACAGAGATTTTAGAATTTGTCAAGTGCTTTGAAGTTGGAAAGTGCTAAACTACATCAATTTTATGTCCAGTCTGCCTCACCACTTGCATAACCTGAGTTGGATTTCGAAGATCTCTGAACCTGATTCTATAGAAACTTAAAAAAAATAAAAGAAAAATCAGAATGCAAGGGTCACTCTGGGGGTGTATGTTTATGATGGTTGTCATAAGACACACACCCCATGTATTCCTACTGATTCTGGCATAACAGAAAGATAGAGACAAAACACAGTTGACTTAAATCATAAAAAACAGTGAAGCAGATCCTTGCCAATCTTGAATGGGAACAGTTGATATAAACACAGAGGACTTTGGCAGGAAAGTTAGCATTGGTAAAAAACCTCAAATGAAAATGCCATCCATAGAAAGATGGAATAAATTCCAGGTAAACCTATCTGAAGGAAGGCTTAAAAAGACTAAGATTTCCACTTAAAACTGCCCGTATGGCAAATCAGGAAGATTGCAAGAACAGAAGAGGAATTTGAAGACAAAAGTATATCAATTTGTAAGCTGATTTCCTTTGTTCCATGTCTATACCCACTCTTGTCCCACATGTTGTCCATGACAAAGGAGACAGTTAGTGTCTGAAAGCTGTTGACCAAACTGTGAGAGGAGGTACCTTTATATCCTCTAGCAAGTGCAACACCATCCCAATTATGCTCTTAACACACCCTCCAAATAAAGTTCCAGAGACTTGACCTACATATCTCTTGAATCTGATGGGGAAAGAAAGTGAAGTGGAAAATCCTACAGTGGTACAATAGTTTTAAGTTGCAAGGACAAGGCTCTGAGCAAAACAGTCTAATGACAAAGCCCTTCTCTGAGTGAGGGGCTGGACCAGATGACCTCCAGGGGTCCTTTCTGTGATTCTAATTAGCAATTGCTCTATTGCTTTAACTTTCTACCATAGAAACATGTATTGGGAAGGGACGTGTTCTCCTTGAATGTTCATACCTTGACAAGAAGAGTGGGAAGTTACTATGTTGGCCATGAATATGAGTGTCCATACTTGGTGAGACAAATGACTGCCAAAACCAGTAGTCTATACCTCCAGCAACAGCTAGTCGTGTATGATAAAGAAGGGGATACGAATGGATCAAGCAGTCAGTGATACTTCTTATTCCTGGTATTCAAGTATCATAATATAAATGATAAGGAGAAATAATAGAAATAATAAATGAAACATTGTCCTTTTCATTTCCAGACACCTCATTCTTTCACACTCAAAAAAAAAAAAAAAAAAAGTAAAAAAGCATTTTGATAAATCTGTCTTGATTGTATCCCTTATATTGGTTTGTTCAGCATGTACTGCTGTGGACGGCGTGCAGTGCCCTATGGGAGGCAAGAGAAGACCTCCCATTGGCTTTGTCCTGTTGTCCTGGTTCACATATAGCTGCCCAAAAGCAGGGGAATCTGCACCTGAGTGTGCCAAGGCTGGAGGAATTATTTGCAGTGCAGGGTGAGACAGGCAAAGGAGGAAACACCTTGCCAAGCCTCCCAGGAAAGTAAAAATAAGATTTCTCTTGTGATTTGAAGGAGAAAAATAATGGCTATTGCAGTGCAGGAAGCTACTGAAAAATTGCTGGCCTGAGAGCAAGCAGATTGGAGGGGAAAACACTGTCTCTCTCCTGGGAGATATTGGGAAGAGAGAATTGACTGTCATCTCTTCTCTTTTATTCTGTCCTTCCTGCCTAGTGCATCTGAGTTTTCTGTTTAAGAACAGTTAACCCTTCCTGGCACATTAGATGCTGAAAATACTTCTGGTGTTCTTAAAGGACTCATTTTAAGTAAAACATACAGAAATTCCACTTCTAGACTGGTTGATTTGAGATATCATGTTCCCCCCCAAATCATTGCTACCTGAGAAGAATCCAAATGATTTAGACACAAAGAAATGAAATTAACATGAACATCTGGATCTAGAAATAAAATCCTGCCCTATGCTTGGACCTACATCTGTTGAAGTGAATATAAGGCTTTCATTATGATCATTATTCCTTTGAGAGCTGGAAAGCATCTGTAAGGCTTTTGGATAAGGTCTAAAATGAAAACAACTACCCCATCTTCAAATATTTCCCAAAACTGGAAGGGTGTTTGGTTGACATCTGCTAGGAGATAGGGAGGATGAACTGGCCAGCCTGAAATATGTCTGTTTTGCTTGCTTTGCGTTATCTTCCCGCCCAAACTGGGGGGACGGACCCTCTCTTTAGGTGATTCTGGCTTTTTCCAGAAGCTATAGAAATCCCAGAAATCAATGCATTTCTTCCCATAGCCTGCTCAGAGTCAAACCTTCCTTCCCAAAAATAACTTCACATGAGAAGTTCCAGAAGAAGAATTTGTAGATAAGATTTTTCCCTTTCCCAACACAGCCTCCCACACCCAATTGGCTTTTCTGCAGGATATAATAAAACAATATATAAGAATTGGCAAAAGACAATTGGACAAACATTACAGGACCCTGACAGATCTGGTAGTATTTGTAACTTGACCTTTTCTGGCTAGCATCCTTGGGTGTGGGAAGCCCTCCCACAACCATTTTAATTCCTTTAACGAGAGCCAAGGAGCCAGGCCCACGCTGTGACCCACTGCTCAATGTAGCGTGTAGCTGGAGCTGGAACTGAGGTCTCCTTCTGGGGATTCAGAGTATGATAAAATTGCTGATGGGCCCACTCTGCTAAACAACACGCAACCAGCAGGGGCCTCTGAGATAAGCGGTGGTCTCTGTGGCTTCGCTTTGTTTGAGTGAAACTTGCATATGCACATATAGAAGCGAAAGCCACAAGCCTACTGAAGTCAGTGGGAGTCCTCCCACTCTTTCCAGGAAGCCTTAGAGCTAATTCAATAGGATGCTAACTTGTTTTGAGAAAACACGCACGCAAACATCAGCATTTCTGCCCAGGGCCTTGCAGATGCATTCTTCCACTCAATGAGACATTTCTTGTGTATAGAGCAAATTCCTCAGGTTCCTATCCTTACTTATATTTTTCCAGTATTCAGCACAAAAAGACTTAAACCGTGATCATGTCTTTTAGCTACTACTAGAATGCAAAAGATTAACATAACCATTGAATCAGTTGGAGCTCCAGGAAATCTGGGGCTGGTTTTGTTATTCCCCATCATCGAAAACTCATCTTGAATGCTGTTTTTTGGCTGCTGAGTTCTATGTGCTGTTCAAGGATCTTTGGAGGATGGAAAGATGTTATATTTTGATATAATAAATTGGGCTTTCTAATACATTCAGCTGAAAGGATAGAAAGAACTGCTTGATGACTTCGTAAGATAAGCAATTATATCCACACAGCCACGCTGTGAGAGAGAAGGAGATGAATTGACTGCAGATGAGACTCCTAAAAGCTATCAAAAGATAAAAACATATTGAAAAAATGCTCTACCTTTGAAAACAAAGATCAAGTTGGAAGAGATTGTCAAATAGATCTCTTACCGAATCTTCTGGGTATGAAATTTTAACTCATGGTTGGAGATATCCCTGCTTATTTTTCATCACAACTATTTTCCTCAATATTGTATTTGCATAGAACTACACAAGTCAATGATTTACAGAAGGAGGGAATGGACAAAAAGTTGATGTTTAGTTGTGCGCCTTTAAGGTTTCAGCTGATCACAGATGCAGCAGATAACATGGTGATTTACCTGTGTGAACCTTGTCAGCCCTGTGAGGCTTATAATTATTCAAATTAGGCAAGATTATGGAGTTCGCAGAGAGAAAAAATGGCATGAGAGTCTTGAGTTCTTGTTTTCCTCATATTCCATTGATAACTCAAATTTTGTCATGTCTAGACTCTTCAACATTGAAATTAAGTGGAAAATATAGTTTGGCAGCTCACTAATGGTTTTGCCATTTGCAAGAAAAGTGGCTCTAGGTAGAAAAAAAAAGTGTTAATAGTTAATGTTCAGCATGGTCTGCAAACCAATTTGGCTTTCAAGTCTGGCATGGTTGGTTTTATATCATACTGATGGATTTTTTGCAGCTAGAACTAGCGCTGTCAGACATTTCATTTTCCTTTGTTTCATAAATATATTATGTTGCTCCATTTTCTGTAGTGATAAAGAATGGTAAGCTTATTTTCAATATTTTCAAACTTTAAATCTCTTTCTTATTAAATTACCAGAGGATAGTTGAAGTTTGGTTTCAGGTTTTAACATAAAGTCCCTGGAAAAAATGCACATTGGAATGATCTCTTTCCCATACGCATTGTGCTTTCAACACCTTGGATCTCAAAATAGCAAAATGATATTAAACATTTCTTTGTTTCTATTGCGACGGAAAAACTGCAAAGACTGGAGTTCTGTTTGGAACTACCATTTGTGCAACAGGATTTAATAAACAGTAGCTAAGAAAAAAGGCCAGAGCAATCCATATGGAGAAACCAGTAGACCTTTTCTGCAGCACTCTGAATAACTTGCCTAGGTTTATCCAAGAAAGACAGGAACTGTTCCTGCGGAGTTGTTCTTCTACGGGTGCTATGCCACCTGCCTTGCAGCAAGAGACCTCGGGGTGCGCCGTCTGTGGGGGACAAGGCATAGGCAAGCCTGCTGCCCCTGCAGAAGGTCCACGCAGCTCCACTCTAAGCAAGTGCTGCTCCTCCCTGGGAGATGCACTCCCATTTTGCTGCTCATGGGTGTTTCTTCGGCGGCAAAGGCGAATCCTGAGCTGCGAAGTAGGCTACCCCAGGCAATCGAAGAGAGAAAAAGGACTGCTGATAAACAGTGAAACCTGTTGAACCAGTACCTCAGGGAAAGTAAGAGATGCTATCATCATCAGTGATTCCACAGGAAAAAAACGGAATCTGAAACTCAGGTTTTGGCAAATAAATACAGGCACAAATATTCTTAAAAGAGGCAAGTCTGTGTTCTCAGACACCTGGAACTAAAAAATTCCTTCTCTTTGAGGGTTTTGAGGGCATAAATAGCTCCAAGTAATAATTTTTCTACATTTTTTTTTTTTTTTTTACAGACTCTTGGAAAGGGTCATCTTTCTTTGGCAAGATCTGACGAGCTGTCTGCAAAGCCAAACACTGAAAACTAAACTTTCAAAAGAAAACATTTCAAGGAAAGACATGCAAGTTTTGACACTCAGTCAAAAACAGTTGGAGAGCAGCCAGTGTCTTATATCCTACCTAAGTCAAAATCCAAAGACAAAGTCTTTTTACTGCGATTTCAGGAATTCGACTCAGATTGCTCTGAGACCTCATTCTGAGGCCATCAGGCCCCATACGAAATGCACTTGTCATTTTCTTAATAGACCTAGAGTGTGCTGTTCCTTCCTATAATGGCTCAAACATTTACCAAGGTAGAGGAAAATCTGAGTTTGGTTCTCTGTTATCCTCATGATTTCTCCTGCTCAAAGCATTAGGATATGGGAAAGGGAGGTCATACCTGTTGAAACTGTGAGTGTGAGAGAGAACACAAGTCTGCAACCTGGTGTATAAGGGCAGGAGGGGACAAAAGGGATCCTGGCTTCCTGCCCCCTCTGCATAAATTTAACCTGCAAGAACTGATTTGAGAAAACACCATCTCTATTTCATTTTTTTAAAGGAAGAATTTATGATCCTACTTTCAGGGGCAGATCTGGGAGACCAGCTTAAGTAAGCAGAATCACTTTGCTGAAGCATTTAGCAAGGAGCTAAGCGCACTAGAGGAGACAAGGTTTAGGACACGTCATTCTTCTCATCACCTAGCTCCAGGCTGTGCCTACCTTTCTCATACAGAAGTACTCAGGTTGTCTCTAAACCCAGCTGGCACTCTGGATTAGGAGGTTAAGGTACATCAGCGCCCACAGCCAGCAGCACACCAGCAAGCAACATGTTTAATATTGCATTGGCTGCTGTGCTGAGTGACCAGTTGTGCTCACTGGGGACTATGTGAAGCCAGGGAAGCCTTGAGCTTCCACACCTTATGCTGTGGTGAGACATTTGCTGCAGCCTGCAGTGATTTGGGGCAGTGATCTGAATTCTACCCCTGGGACCAGGAACAGGGTTGTAATACAACCTCAAGTAGGTTGTATTAGATTACCATGGTGGGATTCAGTCCCTCTGTAATGCTGTGACGACTGGTTTCTATCCTCAGTGAGGTTTGAAAATGTTCAACTAAATACATCTATAAGAAACTGGCAATGAAAACTGAAAAATGAGTTATTTGATAAAAACAACACCAACAAGAAAAAGCAAAAATAAGATTTGTGGCTAAGACAGGAGATTCCCTCATACGTGTTACAAATTGTTTGCCTAGACTACTTTTGCAATCAAAACAAGAACCCAGCTGAATTTCAGAGGACTGACTTTAATGCTGGCTTGCTTAAGGAAGGCTGCAAAATTGTTTGGGTTACTAAACATAAAGCACAGTGTTGAAATAATGCAAGGGCTGATATAGTAACAATTCCCACTCTCAGAGATCTCTCTGAAAGCAGCATAAGGAACCCAGGAAAATCAGTCGTACTTCAATTCACTTTAATTCCCTTAGCAAGATAGACCAGTAGACAGGGAACAATAGTGAAAGACGATTAAAACTAGACTTATTTTGAAAAGTGGATTGTAAAGAACCCCATGTATTTTGACATTGGAAGCTGCTGCTTCTCTGAATTGCAGTGGCTGGGATTCATATCTCTGGAGAGAGTTGGGACATCAGCGAAGAGAAGCTGACCCTTTCTGCCTCTGCTTACCTGTGAGCCTGCTAGCCCTGCTCCTGAAACAAAGGTGCTAGGTTTTCATTGTTGTTCTTGTTTTAGTTCTTCTCGCTTAATGGAGACCGGGTATTATTCTCTGGGCTGTTTTTCAGACTCTCAGTTTAAACAACCAATCATTAACTTGATTTCTTTGGAAGAAGAACTCCAAAAATATCAAAAGCTGTGCACTTTAAATAATGACTCAAGCATGACATTCTTAATTCCTATGAGAGCCAGGGAGCTTATTCAATGCATTTCAGGCAAAACAAAATGTCGCTTTCACCACCAATCTGAACATCCAAGTAAGTCAAGTGAAAAAAAATGAATCAAAAAGAACAAAATTTCTTTTGTTGCCTCAGGGTACGTGATAATAAGCATCCTATGAGGGATACGTAGAGATTTGTAGTAATGATCCCGGGGTCTGTCTTGTGTTCATTCCATACATGAGCAGGACCATGGAAATTAATGGATCTGACCAACAGGAGTAAAGGTCTGCAGGATCAGGCACCTCATCAGCAGTATTTACCTCTATTCTTTTTGGAGTGTACAGGATTTTGGACGGGGTAGGGTGCAGAGAGGAAAAAAATACCATAGAAGAAAATACCGTAGGACTGGGAAGGTCATCTAAATAAATCATAACTAATGAGGCATCTGCCATTAAAAATAAATCATCATCACTTTGTCACTATCCAATTTCCCATTAAATTAGTTTCCAGATACGACATCAGGTCCAATCTTTTCCTACCAGCATTGATGCTCTATTATTGTAAAATGGGAGCACTGGAAGGATGAAAATGCTCAATATGCATTATTAATCAGACTCAGTAATCAGGCTGTTTGAAAAGGTGTTTCTCGTGGTGTGTTCCCATTCCTGCTGGCATTTCTGCTATACAAAATATAAACTAAACAACTAACTCCTACTTGTGCACTTTTGGCAAGGTCGTGTATTCTTCACATAAGTAGTTATGGCTGGGGGTTTTTTAACCTGTATACACTATTAGTAGAAAAATAATACTGTGACAAAGACTGTCAATCCAAGAATTTCAGAGTAATCGAACGATTTTATCTTAATTAAAATGCTTCCCTGGAGAGAGTCATTTTCCCTCAAAACACTGCTCAGATGTGCTGGATGACATTAGCTTCCTAATAATAATTTAAGAAAATACTGTCAATATCACTGTCTTACCAGTTAATCTACTTTGCCTGTTCCCTTGTGTCCTTGTTGCAGGTTTCGTATTTCATTTGGAATTATGTTTTACTGAACTATAACAAACAGTTATATAAAAGGTAATAATTCAGTTTGATCAGCTGCTGGTGTTTGTATAACCAGCATATTAATGGTTCTCTTTCTCAGTGGCAGGATAGGCTCACTTTTACAAAAAGGATTCTTCCCGATTTAAACCAGTTGTAACCGAGAGCAGAACTTGGCCCGTCATATAGTTAGCTTATACCTATGTATTTAAGAGGGTAATTGCTAACATGTGACAGTTGCAGCAACACTGGGCATGTTAAATGAGAAAAGGGCATTGCTTGATTAACTGCACTGGGGACTGTCATATTAGATGGATGGCTGAAGGAGTGCTTCTGTCAGGACTCCCTGGCACTCCCTCTCTGAAATTATTAGTTTCGAAAGTCAGCCACGGCCAGCATGCAGTTGTGAGCCCAACAGTTTGTTGCATGACAGGAAGAGTTATCCAGATAAGAAGAAACTCCGCAGGGCTGGTACAGGACGGGAAACACTTTGGGTTACAATTTGGTTGTGACTGGTTTCCATTGCCTCATACATCTGCAGCTCCAGCAGTGCCTGAATTTTCCATTTCAGGGGAAATGGATTTGCATTGTACCTTACCCACAAAGGGTCATAAACTTACTGAGCAAATAGCTTCTGCAACTTCAGTGGAGCTGCTCACAAACGGGGCTTCTAAACCTTGCCATACTCTTCCAGTCTGATTCACAGTTGTTCGTGGCCTTTTAAGAAATACCTTTGTTAATAGTCGTCAAACCCGTAGCCATCAGCCAGCTGTACTTTAATCCCCAGGGACAGTCCAGCCCAAGCCCCATGAACTTCCAGGGACGAAGCCGACTGCTCACTTTCTTGTCTGTTTGTCTTACATCTTGGTCAGCATCTAAAAGCACATCCTGGCTTTAAGCTCAGGAAAGCTCAAGAAATTTGCCAGCTGCGGTCCCACACTTCCTTTTCCCTGCGTTCTGATTTTCTGCAATTTCTCCATAGCATACAGGAGACAAGTTGCACACTCATCATTTTCCAGAATACTTTGCTTGATACAGCATGTGGAAACCTTGAATGTATTTTGGTGCTGCACTTGCAAAGCATACAAGGCAACGTTGGAAGCTTTGGTGTGGGCTAAATGACACCGTGAAAGTAGGGATTCACGTGACACGGACTGATGAGAAACGACCTCTCGGCTGGGGCTAAGCATCAGCGAAGACAAAAATTTACACAGTAGTTGCTGCAATCCTGATCTTATAGTGTGACTGGGGCTTCCTCTTTGAGGTTATTCCTGATTCACATTTGCGCAGGTCCAAAGACAAAATCTACATAAGCAAGAAAGCTTATGCTGTCGTTCGCAAGAGGCAGGTACCTCACTGCATTGACAACACAACATGAAACTACTGCAGGCAGTGTGTCGGCTAACTGCCTGGGAGAAAGGCAGGCTATTCTACACTGAAAGCAATTGTTGCTGATTGAAGAGCCTTAAATCACTAGTGTTATGCAGCTGTTTAAAGAAGTTACTGAAAATCTTACCAAAAGGGTGCACAAACAGCTTCACAAGAAGGAATTAAAACTTCAAATGAAATAAAAGGAGTGCAATTTATTCTGAACATACACAGAGCAACTAAAAGCCGATAACGGTCCAGAAGACCAACACAAACATTTCAGAATAACAGCAAACTCCTCTTTCTTACAAACTCAACTTCTGTTCACTCTCAGTGACGGTTTAGGACAGGCCTACCTTGAGTTAGGTTGTCACAATGCTGTGTTTTCAAAAGTATCTTCCACCCATAAATGCTTATGTCGACAGGTACCCAGAGACTCAAAGTGCGAAGCTCTGCTTTTCTTGGCTGAGGACGCATTGAGGAATTTCTTGCCCGCATTGTACAAAGGTCATTCCCAAAACAGGCTGTTCCCATGGAACTAGTGATGTGGAGTTCATCAGGAGACAGAAATTCAGGCCCCTTGCCAATTTTGATATTTGAACGATTGCTTTCACCATAAATGAAGACAGGAGTCAGTATATTACAATTTTTCTTTAAAAAAGTCTCAAATTTGTATTCAGAAAAGTCGATGTATTTCACTCTGGATTGAGTCAGTGTTAAACTGAATACATCTGAGCTACTGAAGTGTCTCAAGGAAGCTATGCTTCAAATGCTGAATAGCTCCGTTCGCCTACGAGTCAGATTTCCCAGTTGGACAATGTTTTACGTATTCTGGGCTGGGCCATGGTTTTAGTGCAATGCACAACCTCAGGGGAGACCATGTGGTGTCATGGGCCAGGTAGTACCATACCCCAGCCTAGTCCACATGAGTCATCCTTGGCCTCGTTGGCTTGGATTAACCAGTGGAAAGCAAATGTCTTGATCAGATTTTTAGAAATGGTAGAACAAATATTTTCAGGAAGTATTAAAAATATGGGAAAAATACCATGTTCAGAAGAAAAAAAAAAGAGACTTGACTGATCTGTTATTGAAATGCAAGTGCAAAGCAGTAACTGAAGTTGCCAGAGGCAACTTCTACATGTGCAGAAGACACCTAACATACCTCCGCAGTATCCATCCCTGTTACGTGGACCGGGTCCCAGGGCTGAGGATTTACCCTCTAGTCCCTACCTCTATTAACTGCTGATTTAGACTGTATGAATGGAAGTTTAGTCTTGTGTAAAGCAACATTAGTGGCATTTCAAGGTTGCAGGTTGTTCAATGAGCCTGGTATGTCTGTGGGAAAATAAATCAGTTTCTGCAAATCAGGAAAAATAAAGTACTCACTAAATCTGTCTGTGAAATTTGGAGGATGACCCAGTAAGTTTGACTTGCTTGTTTTATGGTGCTCCCAGGGGCTGTGTTTTGTTTGGAGTTTGGTATTAAGTAGTCTAATTGTGACTGTAGATGGGGGCCTTTTTCATTTGCATAATCTTCTCATGGGACTACAGCTGCTAATTTGGTGATTAATTATCCATATTACACACTGTTTATTTGACCATGCCTAGATTAATTTCTCTTTCCAAGCAAATCACATTTAGATTTGAATTTGCATATCTTGATTACATTTTAATGCCTTGGCTATCATTGTTTCTTCCCTGGGTACCTCATCAGATTAGAGACGAGTGCTCAAGCAGGGAATGATGGAATGTCTTAAATGACATTGCGTATCACTGGACAGACCATGCACATGACTCCATGTTAATGGAAAATGTGTTCTTTTTACTATCAGGAAGGTTATGACACCTAGACTGCAGGTTCTTTGTGAGTTTCGTGGCATTATTACTTAAGGAAATGTTTCAAGCAGGATATCTTAGCAAGGTAATATGAAGAAAATAACTAATATATCTTAACAAATTCAAAAGATATTTACGTTCATAGATTTTCATCTGCACTCCAGCTCTTCCAAAACTTTTCCACCTTTATAGGAAGAAGAAACATATGTAAAGCTTCTCCCTAACAGTAGGAGTTAAGTCACAGGTATAGAATATGTATTTTGAGAATAAGGTTCAGAATGCAACATGGCAAACCCTTGAATATATTCCAATAAAAAGCAGAAAGCCAATTTGTTCCTGACATGCTTTTCTGAGACAAGTTTTTGCAAAAATTGCATTCTAACACAGCTGGAATCTGTGCAAATAACAGGAAAAACTGGATTAGTATATTCATAAAAACCTTTCTAAGGATCACTGTAGTATCTCAACAGACAACTAGGAAATTCTCTTTATAAGGCAAGCTGCTTATTCTGAATACCTTCAAGTTTATGTATGCCTTGTATATTTGGAATTTTGTGTCTCTCTTTTATTTACTTTCACAGGACAGGCACTACAGAGACACGACAGCTAGGTATAGCCTTAAAAACAGAATAATATTTATTGTAGGAAGCATGAATTTTTATAGTTCTTATGATTAAAAAGAATGTTCTCTTACATACATTTGTCTATTTCATCATAGCAATGATCTGTACACAATATAAATTATAAAAAGCAATACATCACTGTTGTAATAGTAATTAATTCCATCATTTTTTTCCCATAAGATGAAGGCAAAAAAATACACTGAGATCTCCAAACGTGTGGTTACACACAAGCTCATGGGGGAGAGGAGAGAAATATTATATACACTGACTTACAGAAATTGTTAACATTAATTCTATTTGATCTCTTCTAAGTGCTCTTCCAACACTACTTGTATGCAGGAAAAGAAAGCTAACAAGTAAAACTGTAATTGTTAAAACTCGATAACCCAAACATATTCCTATCTTTTGGAGGGGAGTTTTTTGTGTGTTCAGAGCATTTTATCACCATATGAAAGTCAATGACTCCTATCCGCAAAACATTTCAGGAAGTATGTCAAAATATTGGGAGCCTGACCCTAAAAACACCTCCCTGTTAAAATGAGTCTGATTATTCATATGAGTGAAGTTATTCACATGTGTTAGTATTTGCTGTAGCAGACCCTTGACCTTTGGCTTTACGGGAAGACAACACAGTTGTCATGATTTCACAATATAAATAGACACTATTAAAAGACCCAGAGTAACAACATAGACTTACTGGGATTAAAACCAAAGCATCATAAATGTTTATGGATGTCACAAATAAAAGGGGAACTTCAAGTTCAAGTGAGCTCTGCACATTTGTTGTTTGAAGTCCAAGTTCATGGGCTGCAGCCCTCCTCAAGAAGTGCCTGCCAACACATGTACGCATATTTCAGTATCAATTTGATCCTCCTTTTAAAAACAAACTGTGTTTCGTTGCACAATGAAGATGAAAAACAAATTAAACCAGAATTAATACTCCCTAAGGAATGAAAACCAGCTTTGGAAATTGCATGCAAACTTTTAATTATTATTATATTATTATATTGTAGCTTAAAAAACTTTCAAAAGCCAAACTAACATTTAATAAAGAATTGGGTGGGCGACTACATCATGAAGCCCCCAAACATAATAAACAAAGCTGCTGGCAAACATGATGCTTTTCTCTGTTCCAAAATAGTGTTCTTTGTGTTATTGTCCTCAGTGAGGCACGAAGGGTTTGGATGAAATTCTTGCCACATTGAAATCAATGGTAAAAACTACTGACTCTGAGCCAAAATGCCACCCTCTGTATTAAATTAAAAAGGGAGAAGGGGGGAGACGATGATGACTGAACCGACCCATAGCACAGAAACGAGAGCCTGCTGTGGGATGCAGCCCCTGGCCGGTGGTGCCGGCCTGGCCCCCGGGCTCGCCTCTGCTGAACGGTGTGTGACCTTGGTCCCTGCTGTCGCTGGCGCGGCCCAGAGCCTTGCACAACCGCGGCAGCCGCTCCACCCCTTGCTGGCGTCAGTGCTCCAACCAGCAGCAACTTGTCGTTGCAAATGTGCTTTGCTAGCTTAGGAGAAGTAAACAGGGAGGAGGACCCTAATAAAGAGCTTTACTCAACCTGCAAAAACTTGGGAAATTGTGCTAGAGAAGGCCCACAGTCTATCCAGCTGAAAGTCTCCCTCAGGCCCCCAGATGTATTTGGTTTGGTCCTGACCATGGGATGCACGATGTGGGTGACGCAGCGATGTTTTATACTGCTAAGGTACCTATTCCCCTTGTCTAGCTGAGAAGAAACTTCCCTGAAGAACCTTATTCACAGTCCTTCCCCACCTAGAATACACTGGGAGAAAAGTGTAATGATAGCATCCGCTATGCTGTCGCGCTGGTTTATACCCAAAAGGGTCTGAGAGAACTTAGATGAAGGTGTGTTTTTCTGTCTGCCTGAAGTCAAGAGGTGAGTTTTATTCCCCTTCCAGGCATAACTCTCCAGATGATCTAGCATCTTGAATATGGCCAAGCTATGCTTACGTGAGAAATCTAGGAGGGAGTTCAGTAAGAAGGCAATGAAGAAAAAGTCCATTATTAAGGGGAAAAGTTGAAGAGTAAGAAAAAACAACAAAAAAACCACTCTACCAAACAACTCAAACATCTGCCTGAGTGAGATTTCCTGCATGGAGTCAGTGAATATTACTCTTTCTGGTGTTATAAATTGGGTGTGTATTTATTATTTGGATGTGTTCCTTAGTCTTATGTTTCTTCTGATAAAAGGAAAATTAAAGAAATGACTGTGAATGGAAGAAATTAGGAATGTTTTTCCAAATGTTCTGGAGCTTTTCAGTAGCTCTCATGGACTAGGTTGGAAGTCCTTCTCCTACTGTTTTATTAAAAGACATGCAGGAAACATACCTGTATCTAATAAAGACACAAGGGTGCTAAATTTGGACCTAACTACTACCCTTTACAAATCAGCATGATGATACGCATTAAAAGTCAAAGCAACTTTGATGAAATTCTTTCAAAAGCCTACTGTGCAATCTGTAGGGTTTTTTTTCTCTTTACATTATGTATAATTCTCTTTAATTAGAAAATATCTCTCTATACCATTGTTCTGATTATACTCACATATAATATATGAACTCTGGTATCTATCTATCTATGAGCCCACTTCCAGCAACATGTTCTAAAATCTTTGAGAGAAATCTTTAAAGTCTCCACATTTGTGTAAATGTTAACGTTGTACGGGAACAGCCCGCTGTTTGGCTGGTAGCTTCCATCAGTTGCAGCTGTCCATATCTTTTTGCATGTTGTGGGTTCTTTCACTTTTCAAACAATAGCTCTATGTCTAATAAAGTGTTCCTTAAACTACTACATACCTTTATAACCCTTGGAAGCAGCTGTCACATGTGTGTTAGCTCAGACATATTTCAGCAATTTTCTCGTGGTAGTGGCTGTACTAGGGAACGGGAAATGTGCAAACACACATGGATGCCATCCTGTGTTAGAGTTCAGCTTCTTGCAGGCAACCCCAGAAAAGCCAACATTTGACATGAATTAATCTTTTGAAGAGTTATTCACAAGAGGCAAATGTTATCCTTCTCATTTCTGAGTGATATTCCCAGCAAGAGGAAGATAATATATCTTTTAATTACATTTGTATATGACTCAACGTATTAAAATATGCACAGTTATTTAAAACCAGCAAAACAGTAATTTTTTTTTTTCTGACTAACATTTACGACTTGCATTCCTAAAAATCAAGTTGATCATTAGTAAGAGCATATTTACAGGATACTTTTGTATGACATTTACAAAAGAAAACAGAGCTGGTTGAATGGTATAAATAAATAAATATAGATTCCAATGAGCAGCAGCAGCAAGGCTGTTTTCTGTCTGCGCTTGGGACAATGTCACTATAAAAAACAAGAGCTTGGGAGATTTATGGAGAAGAGTCCTTCAGAAAAAAGTGTCAAGGGAGTCAAAATTGAGTGCATGGGTTGTTGACCACAGTAGATTAAAAAGAATGTTTGCCTAAGAGTTGATACATGCCCATAGGATTATTCAGCATCCGTCTTCACCTGCTCTCTCTTAATCAGGGTGAAATTAAATCTTCTGCTAATAAGTATAAGACCTCGCTGGATCCTGAGTTATCAGCTGAGCAGTGAGCATGACCTAACTAGTCATGTGAAGAAATTCTTCTTGGACTCTGCAACCAAACTCCTATTGACCGAAGCAGGGCCAGAGTTGCACTTGATCCAGTCTCCCCTGCCTTCCTTTGCTCCTCCTTCCTGACCAAGATGATGTGGAGCAGCACTGTGACCTCTTCACTGATGATGGGAGCTAGTAGGAGACGTGTGCGTACCAGGCCTTTCTTCCTGGCATCCTTCTAGCGCCTTTCTCTCACTTACTAAGTCACTTACCTGCAGAGAAGTGCCACACTGATATATACAACTGTTAATTCAGAAACCCCACATTCCGTTAAATTTACTGTTCCTTGAAAGCAAGCTCTTGGATAACCTGCCATGGCCCATCAGCCTGATGGGCTTCCCCATGCAGGTGGAGAGCTCTTGGCCAAGTGGGAAAGCCCAGGGTGAGAGCCTTTCCCTCTCCCCTACCACTGCTGCTGGCTCCGTGAGAGCTCCCGTGGGAGCGAAAGCCTGTCAGTGACCCTGCGCCTGGGCAAAGGGCTGGCTGTGCCCCAGGGGAGGCCAAGCCGCTCGCTTCAGAGTGGGAACTGCATGCCTTGGATGAGGCTCTGCTGGCACCCAGCTGGCCACGGAGGATACTCAGCTGGGGCCAACCACCCAGAAGAGACTACCCAGGCCAACCCTGACTCAACAGGTCTTGGGATATACAGCAACGACGGTGAGAACAGCACTTAATCTCTCTACGTCTTTTAAATCCACACCTGCCTGCCCCGCAGGTAAGCTCCCTATATTATCCTCCCACAAACAGTCCTGCTTTGGAAGAATTAAAGGCGGAGGAGCAGTGTGTGAATGTTTTTAAAAGCCCACTGTTAACCTGTGGGCCACAGGCATGAAAAACGTGGTACCTCCCACTGATACAGGAATTACCATATTCATTTTGTCAAAAGTTTCATACACATTTCAAAGCTAGTGACATATTTCCCTTGAACTTTTGCTCTGCCAAATTAGTAAAAGTTTCTGCACCAGCATTCTGACCCTGATTCAGCAAGTAATTAACCATCTACCTCAAGGCCTTCTAAATCAAGAACTTTGTGCTGATGGAAGAGCATTGTAAGTACCTGGGTTAATTTTAACTTACTGTACACATCAGCATTTCTTTCATACTTTCTCAAGCTTAAAGGACATTAGTTTTTATCTTCTTGCTGCTTTGGCCAGTTCCAAAGGTACTAAAATATTTCTCCAAAGAGCAATATCATAAGGGGCACAAAGCGTATCTTGGTGTCTAGTTAGGTCCAAGACTATAATTTGGCTAGTGAAGAGTTGATATGGTTTCTGTTAAAGCAGCCAGCAGAGGCAAAAAGAAATAAGTGTTCATATATATATATAGTCATAACCCAGCCTAATCCAGCCTGGATGACCTGCATGTTCAGTAAATTGCATAAAATCAGTGAAATGGGCTGTGATGTAAGAGATCCCCTGTTATGATAAACTAAGGAGCTATTGAAAAGCACCACATATTGGCCTTATGCGTATGTATGCATAAGGGTACAGTACATAACAGTACAAGGGAAATGGAATATTGGAATTTGGGAACAAATAAAAACAAACAACTTACACCATAATAGAAGAGGTCAACAGAAGTTAGCAAGAGACAGAAAATTTATCTGCTTTAAATATGTAAATTGAATTATTGTATGAGCCATACTAGAAGAGAAAAATAGCCTTTCCCGATTGCTTTAAATAAGTAAAGAATGTTTCTGTCGCATTCCCTGAAGTATACAAAAACTGAATAATGTAACTGGTATAGTGTCCGTATAAGTTTCTCTAAAACAATGCTGTACTTCCAAAAAGGGATAGCCTTACTTCTTTAATGAAACAGATCACTGTACTGGCATAGAGAGATCCACTTACATGGGAAGCCAGGCATGGTTTGCATTAAAACTGCCTCACAACCCAGATTCGCCAAACTTAGAAGGCTTTGAACGCTTAGTGCACTAGAATCATGTTTTGGTCAGAGAATTCAGAGCCACATTTGGTGTTTCCTTGAGCAGCCTCGGCAATGTGTGTGCCAGGCATGAGAGGGTGGGTTGTGTTGTTCACTACATTTTATTTATTACAGTAAATGTCGTAAGTTAGGCTGGTCAAAACCAGAACTGTTGGGGTTTTGGGTTTTTTTTGTAATATAATTTGAAATGAATCGCTAGCTTTAGTGTTTTATTTCTTTAACCCTTTCCTCTCTCTATTTTACATTTCAAAATTTTAATTTAATTGGAATCTGAAACAATATGAAGAAAATTCTCTTCAAAACGTGCTTTGGAAACATTTGTTTCCATGGGACTATAAACAGGAACCATCTTTCTACCTAGCCCAATAATTAACATTCCTTGCTGGGCAAATCAGTGTAAGTAAAATGCTTTTGTTGGTGTCAAGGCAGCCCCCTTCAATCCCACGACTAATGGTCCATGGGAAATTTACCTGCCTGTCCTTGAATAATCTGCTGTCCTGTTAGCTGGCAGATCCAGGTGTCAAGAATTTGGATTGTTTTGATAATGCTAAATCAAACAACTTGGGGACAAATCCAAAACACCCTGATTAACAAAATATTATATTCAAATAAAAAGTCCATTTATAACAGTCACACGTTAAGTATGATAAATAGAAGGGATGATGTTATTTTCCTGCAATGCACCTGGAACCGAATCTTATTTTAAACTACAGATATGTCTCACAGTATCATGCTATGTCATATAAATTGGTTTTTCTGATACTTTTTTTCACATGCTTACGGAAAGTGTATAGGAAGGAGAGTAAAAGGTGGAAGGGCACTGTTGTGAGACAACCTTCTTTAGACAACCTTAGGATTCAATTTAATGGCTCCCAGAAAAAAAAGTGGAAGTAGTATTTAAGTACTGTGACTAAAGTTACGTATTTCATCAGCTGTAAACAAAAGTAATCACATTTGTTATGATGAAAAATGATGCAAATACTTACTTTTGATTTTGAGAATGCCAGAAAATTAGACTCCTGTTACATTATGATTAATTGATTCAAAATGGTTCTTGTCGAGTAATTTTATGCTTAATAAAAGTCCATCCATTCAATTTGTTATCCATTCTCTTTTCACAGAAACTATAATGGTCTCAGGTGCAAATTTAAACTGTCTTTCATAAAATATAGATCTTTAGAAAAATAAATGATATCTCCAAGATTTATGAACAGTCTTTAGAATAATGCAATTTCAAAGAATTCAGATTGATTAACGTGTTTCAGAAAGAAAAAGCTGTTCCAGTGAATTCATATTTTTGCCTACCTGCCAGAACAAGAAAAAATAATCAGAATAACCTGTTAAGAACTGCATGGTATACAGGTAATATCTCTGTAAGGCTGTATGCCAGCCTAAAACATGTCACATAGATACACAATACCCATAGTGTACCCTGGTTCTGGCAGCTAATCAGGAAACTATCATTAGTTAGTGATTAATTAAGGGAGGTACACCTGAAGTCATTATGACCGGTGGGTATTGGCAGGAATCATGTTTATTTTTTGCAAATTTCATCTTGTCAAGCTGCATTAGGACACAAGTTGTCATATTAGCTTATCCTTTATGACAGCTGATACAATCCCATTACGACACAATGCACACTGAACAGTGACATGCAATACACCAAAATACGACAGCAAGGGTGGACCTTGGGAAAAAAATATATACATGTTTCTCTGAAAACGAACGTGAAACCACACTGAACAAAACGTCTGCCTGTACTCAGTAATTTGCAGTAAACAGAAGCGCCTTGTCCTCCTCACATTGCATGAACACGTATACGTCACCAGGACCAGGACTGCACCTGAATCCCCTGTTACAACCAAGGTGAGCGGAGGAGCCAGAGGAACCGCTGGTACGATGCCGGTGCACCGAGGGAACGGACGATAGGTCTGCGGAGGTCCAGTTCTATAACAAATAAAGTTTATCATTTCAAAATTGCTGAATGAGTCTTTGTTCTTTCCACAGCACTGAGAATAGATAGAAATGGCAGGACTCAGCGAGTTCCTTGAAACTGTACTTAACCCATGACTTTCGAGCTACACATGCACACAGCCGCTCTGGACGTCGGGCGACTCCACTCAACAGCTCCCAGGCTACTCAGAGAGATACTGCCCTGCTCTTGTAAACTCACCACTGTCTTTTGCCTCTCATGACTAAGGGGGGGACAACACTGGAACAGGAGGGGATGCAATTCTGGCAAATTTTGGCAGGGGATGCAAATACTCATAGCCCCTAAGTTGCTGAGCTATCACTGTGATCCCTTTGGCCTTGTGCATAACTTGGTCTTGCTGGCATACGATAACTGATGTAACATGCAAGATCTACTTTACCTTGTTTACTTGACGCCTGTGGCAATCCAAGGCTTGCAGTGATCAAACCGGTATGTGTCTGTTCCTGGTCCACCCTGAGAGCCCCCACAGAGTATTTTCTTAGGCATTCATCTGCACACCCTCTTGCCAAACTCCACTCCACACATGCAAAGTTGCTTGAAGTGCATAATTTTTCATTGTGATATGTGTGATTACTATTGTTTACAGCTGATGAAATGCATAATTTTATTCACGCTAATTAAATACGGGCTCAATTCTTTTCTGGGAGCCATTAAGCTGAATCCTAAAGCTGTTTAAAAGAGGTCATCTCACAGCAGTGCCTGCTTCAGCATCTAACAGAGTTTGTCACAGTTGGGGCTGAACCTTTTCGGAGGTGGCTTAAACTGTCCCTGTGCTTGCACTGTACCGCCCCGACACGTGGGCGCGTTCCTCCTCTCAGCCCTGCTGAGCTGCAGCCCCTTGCCACGACAAGGAAGGGCTTGTTTTCCCCATCCTTGCTCCTTTCTCCAGCCTCGGTGTGAAGAGATGCAAACCCACCCTCGGAGCCTTGGCTTTCTGGGGGCAGCAGCAGCAGCAATGCGATCCCTTCTTCCTCTCCCGTCAGACGACACACTCTGCTACACTGTGCCTACAGCGTGCTTACCGCAGCTAAGAAATCCTCCTCCAGGAGATCGATTTTTGCAAATGGAATCATCCTGTGGCAGATGGAAATGATATGCTCAAAACAGCATCCCACCCCCATTGGTAAATGATCCTCTCACATGTGCGAATTCATTATCTCTGTAGGGGCAATACAGAATTGAGCCATGACATAATCCAAGGTTATCTTTCAGGAGGAGATGAAGCTGCCTAGTGTAATGCATTGATTGATGAAGATAGAGTGTCGACAAATGAATATATGATCTGCTCAAATTAAAAGAAAATTCAATTCACAGGCTGAAACAGCATTTAGATAGCATTAAGGATGAAATAGAAACCAACAAGTCAGGAAATTCTGCAGTGAAAAGCGTGTCCTATATGTGACTTTTCTGGCTTTTGTAAATTTATGCCACAAATGTAATTATTCAGCTACGGTTATCGCGTGTGTCCTCTTTTTTTCATTTGTGACACAGTATTTTAGAAAACACCTTTTAGCATCAACTATGTAAAATCATTCCGTTTTGTAAACACAACACAATGCATTTAACATACTCTTGACTCGCAGAATATGTACCTGTGGGTGTTTTTTGATGTATCTAATAATATTTTGGGATTAAGTCATTACATAAAACGAGAAAAAAATAGGAATGCCTTTTGCAGAAGATAACTCTGCATAATATTTTGATAACCAAGTGTGCTTATTTTGTTAACCACTTTGTATATACATAGATCACACAATCACCATGCCAGTCTACTCACAGAAACAGTGTTTTGGTTTCAGAGGAGCCATTATCGTATGAATTGTTTATGGTTCACATAGTGAACAAAATGTTTTAAATGGAAATTTATAGCTTTAAATTAAGTGTGAAATTTTATAAAGGGCACCGTTTACTTTGTATCTAATCTTTCTAACAGTCTCCGTAGTTGCACGCATTCACACACACACAATGGCACACAAACACTCCTTTTTATCTTTATTGTGACTGTAATTTTTTCAAGGAAAATAAAATCCCCAAACCGAAAGCCTACCATTGGCGCTGCTCCAGCACTGAAGGCAGAATCGGACGCTCTTGTCAGCTGCACATCTGGCCCCTGCCAGGCGGCCCCGGCGTTACCCTGCAGACCTTGCCGGAATGGCCCCAGCCTCACCCAGTCCCTGCTCTGGCCTTTTGCTATCGTTTCCTGAAACACCATCCAGCGTGAGAAGGGATTTCAGATGCTCCAAACTGAGTGGGCCAGAGAGCTGACCTTTGAGGGTTGTTCTAACCGTACCCATGGACATTGCTTTGGAGTATTGAATTGGTCCCTTTCTCTGCATTTTTAAAATACTTGTTGTCATGGAATAACATTACTGCACCCAGGGGCAAAGACAAGACTCTGGGCTTGTTTCCACACCCTCTTCCGAGACTGCTGTTGGGCAGCAGAGTAGGCTTCCCAGCAACACAAAGACATTTCACACCAGAATTCCAGTAACTGAAGTTTCAGAATGCATTGGGACGTGTTTGAATATGAGGTATTGCATTTTTCCTGTGAAGAACTGCATCTTGTTTCCCCTATTTTTATCCCTTGGACTTCTGCTGAATCTAAACTGCATTAAATATCCAGCTCCCTTTAATTTAGGTCAAAGATATCCTATCTCAGGCCTTGGAAGACTTCACAGGTCAGGGAAGAAGGTCCTCACTCAAGTCAGTTATGCCTGGGCGCGTTAAATAAAGCCTGGCCAGTCAGAGAAAATAGTGCTGGAACAAATGTCTGACATCTCTGAATACACATTTGCCAATGATGAAGAAGCTTAATTGTAGCAGATTAGGGGTTTTTTTTCTGTCCATCCTGACATTTGTTTCCTTAGGTGTTTCAATTCAAAAATTCCTAGCTCTCAAAAACCAGGTCCTTGAATGTATATATTTCTGCAAACTCTTCTATGTTGGTGAAATGGATTTTATGATCAAAAAATGTAGCTATTATAATAATAATTATTAATAATACTATTATTATTACTATTTTTGTTCATCCTTATAAAAGTGTCCGAGGATTCAATGTTGGCAAAAAAGTAGCTGCCTCTAAGTGTGTACGTCCATTATGTTAACAACCTTTTTGTCTGTTCTTAGTGTGTTCAGCAGCATTTTTACTTTGAAGTGACAACTCTAACACTTTCATGAATAATAACAACAAGAATAATAATAAAAATTAAAATATTTTTGTTTACTCCACTGTATAAGTCAGCACAATCAAATTTCAACTGGACCACAAGACACTTAAGGCTGACCCTATTCTTCTTGATAGAATTAGGGTCCCATTAGAATTAGGGGATATTTATTTTAATTCATTCACTCAAGGATGTAGATACAGCCTTGAAAAAGGTTCCAAAACGATATTGACCTATACAGTACTTTCTTCTAAGGGACATATTCTGAATCTGCTTCTTGTGCTGTTTCATATCAAAAATGTGTTAATGCATTAAAAACGCTGCATAGCTGCAGGAAAAATGCACTTAAACCTAAAGGTGACATTGAATAGCAAGACAAAAAGTAAAAGCGGATTTGAAGTGATAGGCAAAGCTAGAATAGCAAATATGTTGCTCAGATACTGGTATTTTATGTATGACCATTACTTGCATAAGCGATGATTCAGCGGGAAGGCTTTAAGCAAGAGTAGAGTCCCATGACGCCAAGTGCCACACTGCATGGACGTGAAACACAGCCCCTGCCTCAAACAACGTGCCGGCTTACAAGCAAAATAAGAGTGGAAGGAAAAATGAAAGCAAAACCAAGCTAGGACTAATACACTCCATCCTAACTCCATTTCTTATGGCTACTGCCCCACGAAATTTGTTTGACAAATCCATATATGTCAGCTGTCTCTTTGATTTTGTTTGGTTCTGCCTTCGAAGTCAAAGTTGGAAAACTTTCAAGATGCCTAGCTTATGTCTGAAAATAACACTCTCAGCTAGATTTTTAAAAATATCTTTTACTCGCTGAATTTTTCAGGGAAGTTAAGCACCTAGCTCCCATCATTTCCAAGGGAGGTAGGCTTCAGAGCCCTTTCGGAAGGATTGCCTTGATGTTTGCAGTGCCGGCTGCTGTAGCAATTACATTATTTAAAGGAAGGCAGAAAACTGCATATACGGAAATGATCGCTGGAACATGCCCTGGCACAACTGCCTACTTCCAACTTCAACAAATCAGAGACACCGCACTGCAACACTACCACAACACTTAGTGAGGATCTTCCCAGCTCTTATTCAGACCCTGGGGTGGGGTTTATATAAACTATCTACAGATGTTGAAAACCTACGGTCCTCAAGAAGCCAGCTATGGAAAATGAATTGTGGAAAAGAGGTACTTAGGGGTCTATTTCTTCTCACCCAAAAGTAGAAGTCCAAGATAGGCCAGATGAGTTTCCATTTTACAGCAAGCTCTATCTGCATCTCAAAATCAGTTACTCCTTTTGGAAAACTACTCCAGACTACCACTCCTGTGAACATTAACCCAAGCTTGCTATCCACTGGGTGACAAGAGCGCCGGAGTCTCCCTCGTGAATCTAGTGCAAAGGGATTTAAACCATGCGAGTGCCAATGTAATAATGATCCTATAAATAGACTGTGCATTACTCACTTGAAGCAATTCAGTACAGAAATACAAATCTGGGTCAGCAGTATCTTAAATGAACTGTACCATTCTTGAAGCATAAAGCTTCATTTCTCAGCTAATGAACAGTAGGTTGCTTGTTGGTTTGTTGTTTGTTTTTTTGTAATAATTGGCAAAATAGTCTTAATTGTCTGCTTTTTACATACACAGTACACACCTTGTCATTGCTATGAACTAGAAGACCCCTCCTAAGGAGTGAGGGGAAAAATCAGGAGCACATTGGTTTCAAACTTCTTCTCCAGTTGCATGCTAATAATGTATGTGTCACTGCTTTCACATATTCACCATGGAGAATAAAGGTAATTAGAAGCTACTTATGCCAGAGATATTTGTAGCTATAAAGAGGATATTGTGACCAATATGTGGTAATGAGATCTGTGCTACCAACGTGCAGGATTTTAACGAAACAAAAGGCTTATCAAATCCGTGTATATTTTAGGCGAGAGGACAAAGGGCCAGAATCAGTCAGGATGTTTTGGCTTTCAGGATTTTGCAGGGCAGGATGTGGCTGCCGTCATGGGGAGGTGGGCTCTGCAGCTACATGTGCGTAGGAGGCACTATTAGGCGAGGGAGCTACAGGCACCCTTCTGCCCTGTATTACGTTGTTGGTCACTGTGACACCTCGTTTTTACTGTTCTGGCATAGTGGAGAACTGAGAATTGTACCTAGGCTCCCAATGTGCTCAGTGGCCCTATGGAATTGGGACTCAGAGGAGACCCCGTGAGTCCCAGAGCAGGAAGATGCCTTGAGCTACCCAACAGGCACCACTGCTGAGGCTTGTGCCCTGTGTTACAAGGCGGGGGTGTCTCAAAGATGCCCCCCCATGGGGCAAGGATGCTTTGCTCCTGGTTCACAGGCTGCAGTCCATTCAGAGAGCCAGCCTGGAGGAGCTTCCCAAGAACAGGTACCTACTGGCTCTCTTTTGAGGAACTGAGCTGGGTTCACTCATCCTGTTTTCAAGCAGGGGCAGAGGAATAGCATTGATGCTATTCAAACACCCTCTTATTTATGTTACAGTCCTGGGAGAAGGTATGAGAGGCAGGTGTTTCCCTTTCAAGCATAATGCTCTAACTGCCCTCTTTGTTCCTTTGCCAGCTCACCGATCAGGGCACTCACCTGAAATATTTGGAAAAGAGGTTTAAATCTCCTGCTCAGACAGAAGAGTGTAAACCTGGGACATCCATTTGCTGGAAAGAGAATTTAACAATACCACCACTAGACAGAAAACGATCATGCCTACCCTCTTCTTTGGCTATGTCTTAAAGGCAAGGGGAACCACAGCTTCATTTTGGCAAGGAATCCTGCCGAGAGATCTTCAGTTCACCTCAGTAACATCTACAGGATGGAGGAGCTGGACATGGACTTCCCAGGTCCCACACCCTGGCTTCATTAGACAGACCTAGCTACACTGTGGTTGTTTGTGGGTGCTGAGAGATCCAGCTGCATTCACCTGGAAAAAATGTCTCAGCGCTTCAGGCAAACACGAAAACAGACGCAAGTAAGTGGGGCTTTTCGAGACTGCGGTTTTGGACTGGTGCAGAATTACAGCACGGTTTAGATTTGGCTCAAAGTCAACAAACAACATGTTAACTCCTGATTTGTATCCCATTATAGCCAGCTCCCAGCAACAAAATTCTCACTAGCTTCAACTAGAAAAGGCTACAGCTCTCGATATTGTTGCTTATTTCAGCGCAGTAACACCACGGACGACCTTGCCTCACAATCTCAGACAGGGGAAACAACATATTTATGCTGAGGCACCAATAGTTGAAGTGCCTACTGGACAGGCCAATATCTTCCAAACCAAGCTGTCTTAAAGCATAAATAAATGACAAATAAAATCAACGGATCCCTTTGTTGTGTAAAACTGGAATGGAAAAGAAAGCAGCCCAATTGATCACTGTTACGTTCAGTCTCTCTGGAGCCATTATGCCTGAGGAAAAAAAGAAAAACCCTATCAAAACCAGAGTTGCATAATGCCTTTCGGGTGATGTTGCTTACAAAGAAAGATATGAATCACTGTTGTTTTACTACCTGTGAGCTGGACCATTAGCTTTAAAACCTTGTAGAACAGTTAAATAACACTCTTCTTTTTTTAAAAAAAAACCCTAATCTGCCATAGAGCTAACATTTTTTTTGTTGTGTGATAAAAGAAGCTAAGAAGGATAAATAAAAAGGAAAGAGGAAGAAGGTGAATTTGAAGAAACAGGTAGGAAGAAATAGTTGATATTCCTGAAAGAGTGCTTTGGCTCATAAAGGATAAAGGTAGGAATGAGGGTATTTTTCTTCTGTTTATTGGCATGATCCCATGAAAAAGAAAGGACTCAAAATAGTACTGGCCTATCTTTAGAGACATCTATTTCATTTTGCCTTCTATGGAAAAGCTGAACAGAAGGGGAGGATCCTGGCTGCTGTCATTGAAGCTGTTTCAGTCAGAGTAAGAGTGAATAAAAAGCACAGCTGCCAGAAATGATACATTGCTGGCTAAAGTGTAAAGTCCAAATATTCATTTTCTCATTAAAATGGGGCTTTATTGCTAGTGGATGCAAATAGGCTGGGAGGTTCATTTCTCTCTTTATGGAGAAACTAACAATGGAAAACATCATTCCAGTATCAGAGGCAATATAAAAAAGGAAAGGTTCAATCTCACCACCACAGAGAGTGCAATGGTGCCGGTTCAGAGTTCACTGATATTACACTGGGGCCAAACCTTGGAACGTTCTCCGTAGAATCCCCAGCAGAAATGCCATAAAGGCAGAGGATTCCTCAGTAAAACAGATTAGTCACAATATTTTAAATGTCTTCATCCTTCATGTTTGCAAAATTTACAGTAAACATACAGATCATAGTATATGATTATCTTTTTTTTTTTTAAAAAAAAAAAGCTTTTATAACTAAGTTAACCATAGAAATGTGCGATTGATACAAAATCCAAACACAATAAAAAACCTACTGCTGTTTAAATGGTCAAATTTGGCCAAGCTACTTTAAGGTTAATCTCAGCTTTTAGTCTACAATAAGCCCCGCAGGGGTGATCTTTACACAGTTGTGAAACGAATTGCATGGCTGAACTATTGGCCTGCCCCACAGGGACTGAAGGCGAGGACTGCTCTTCCCACTGGCCACATCCAGTACGGGACGGAGGTGCCTCTGAGTTAAGCGCCTCTCTACCTCACATTTAACAACCAGCTCCTAGCTGAGAATACAGAATTAGATGCCTGCAATCGTTATAGAGGGAGAATTAGGTGACTCAGAGTGGCAATCTAATCAAACCCACATACTGAGCTGCCTAGAGCTAGGAAATAAGAATAACTGCTCAGGCACAGACCTGAGAAGCACATCTGAAACTGTTCCTTTCTCTTGAGTATATTCAGGCTTCATGAAACAGCTCCACTCAGGGTCACCAGCACACCTTCTCCAGGTGGACACCCAGCGTCTTCCTTCAAAGAACTGCGTGCTTTCACTGGGACATTCTGCTGGCGGTAGCCCACTTCCACTCACAGCTGGGGTGCCGGCTACCCCCAGACCCATGTGAGGGACACGCACCCCACACGAACACCGGAGAGTTGCAATTTTGCAGTTCAAGAGCCAAACCCCTTTCTTATAGCCACAACTCAGTCGTATTTTTCCTCAATAAAGACAAAGACAATAATAATATCACCTTGTCAGCTTGAAGCAAGCTACTGAAGTATTACAGTCCATCAACCACCTGTCCTCCACCCACAGGCTAGATAGAATACTTTCTCTCTCTGTCATACCCACCTGGGCATTGCCTTCAGCTTTTCTCTTGCATCCTGTTTTCCTCCTTTGGTTTCCTGCCTAACGTTCAGCCACAGAGCCTGTTACAGCCTCCATCTTCTCTGAAAGATTCGCAGTTTTGGTCCCAGCAGAACAAAGAGCAATGACAGCTTCACAGTCGCAACTCGGCCACAGAGGATCTCATCTGGGGCCAGGATTTCACTGGTGGAGGTATCCTCCTTATAAGTAACAAAAAGGTGATCCAAGCATCGGAGCACTTTGAATCTAACTATACGCCAAGAAATGGCAGGAAGGTACAAATGGATCAAAACCGGTCCTTGCAAGCAACACCACCTGCCTGACCTTTGTGGACTAATTATCAATATGAAAACTAATTCCAGAACCCCCCAATAGCTTCTATTTCAGGTCCTTTGTAATAAGGGTAAAGTTTAAGCCGGCCCAAAGCATTCTCAGGGTTTGCTGAGTACCACAGATGTCCCTGATGAGGCCTGTTGGCCTTACTTCAAAGAGAAGCTACTGCTGCCCTCCCCAACCCAGCTCCCCAGTGACGGAAGCAGCTGGGCTTAGTTAAACAGTTACCAAGCAAAAGTCATCTTCTTGCTCTGCTGTGCAAAAGGTTGTTCTAAATATTATTTCCACTACTTATTTAACTCTACTAAAAGGGCAAAACGTTCTCTTGAGAATAATGCTTTGGCTCAGCCAGTCAGTAAATAATGTGTTTTGAGTATTGCTGGCTTGTCTTAAGTAAGATTTATCATCTAGGTCTTCATTCATTAAGCCCGTAGGTTTTGCTTTATTTTTTTTATTTTTATTTTTTATGGAAAGGGATTAAATGCTATAGTCTCTATATTCTATATAGTCTATAATTCATAGACTTACAAATAATTTATGCAACAGTATTGCCTATTTTAAAGCCTACTTCATGGTATATAAAAATGTCTCTTCAGGCTTTTGGGAAGTTATAACAAGAAAATCATAGTCTCATAGGAAGAATTCTCCGCAGTGAAGACTAATTTAAAAGTTCTGTGTTGTGAAGACAGGCTTTTATTTATTTCAGTTTGATTTAAAGACTTTTAATAGACTGTTCTGTTCATCTTGTGTTTGTCCTAAGTGGTGGATTTCATTCGATGAAAAATCCCAGCATGTACTATCCCAGTTTTGGGTTAGCTTTCTTCACATCCAGATGGAGCAGAGCTCTGGCTAACAAGCTACATGTTCTTCACCTGGGATAATTTTTCAGCAGTCCACAGGCATCAAAGACACTGTGGATATTTATACCAGTGGAGGACCCTCATCTGTGTTTTTACTGATGGTGCATTTAAGCAAAACAAAATATGAAAATGTTTATACTCTACAGAAGACCTTGAATCCGGCTCTTCCCCTTGATAACATTTCTAGTCTTAAAATAGAAAAAACCCCACCATCCTGAACTTTAACATAGACGGATGTTTGAATTAGTTGCTTCGTATATCGCAGGATTTTATTTTAGGTGTCTCAGTTCCTACTTAGGTTTGGTTAAACTTAGTCACATACTGACACTAGGGGACATTACTCAAGTATTCAAAGCAAAAGCTATTTATTATCTCTTGGTGGATCAGAGTTAGAATACTGAAAGAAACATTTTACAGATTTGAGAGCAAGTTGAGGAAATTATTTATATGTACGTAATCTGCCTACCTCCCTGTCCCTTCTGGGAAGGAAAGAAGGCAGTATGTGAAAGGAAGGTGCCTCCAAAAGGAGGAAAAAAAAGCCCAGAAAGGGGTAAATTAATTGCTTAATATAATCTGTGTCATTCTATCACTGACCTTTTCCATTTCTCCTTGCTTGCCTGTACTCCTTTGACCATCAAATAGTATCCGGTAATAGCAGCATGTTATTTATAGTTGATTAAAAGCACTAATAAGTTCAGATATTATACTTTCTATTGACATTTAGCCAGCAAAGAGCAGACTGGAGAATGACATAGTCCAAAAGCACTAACGCATGGTATTGATAAAAGCGCTGGAACACACACTGAAAAATCAATCTATTCCTTTAGTGACTGATGCCTGCTTATTTTGCAGTTTTCACCGTCCTCAAATGTGCTAATTGCATTAGTTATTGCTATGGTGCTTGAACAAGTTTGTGCTGAATGGTTTTGTGGCTTCATAAATCATCATCAAGCATTAAAAAAGCCTCACTCATATGAAGAAATCTGCAGCGAAATGCTGTCCCTGAGTTCAAACAGAAAATGTTTAAGAGAGAGAATGTGTCTTGATTTTTCCCACAGTTCCTGCAACGGATGCAGATCCTAGTTAGGAGTGGAAGCATTGGTAAAACTCCTGGCTCCCAAACACTGAAGGTCTCGACTGTAGAAGGAACCGAAATCAGCATGACCAGAATCGTCACACACCTGGTGCCTGAACGCTGTATGTCAGGTCCCCCAAGATAATAAAACTGATTTCAAACAGCATTGTTAAATGCAATAGAAAGTACATTTGGGTGTCCGGCTCTTTCACTCGTGTTTCTTGAGGTGGGTTCACACTGAGTGAAGGCTGAGACTCTCATGGGTCTGTGCTGACACACATTCACAAGGCTTGAAGATCAGAGACTTTTAAAGACCCACTTGTTATCACAAGATTCACAGTACAGTTATAAGAGTTAGCAACCTTGGATTCTTGCATTTTATTCACAGCTGAATAATCACTTTGCTCTGTGATTATGAATAAGTCATTTCCTGTCCAGCAAAGGATGGAAGGATTAATATTAAATATGGTATGTCCAGGAGTGGTGATAAATTCAAAGTGACTCTGAAGAGTCATACCCTGCAAGTCCAAAAAAAGAGTGAATGAGTCAGAAATCTTAACATCAGAGAAAATAACTCATTCAGATTTAGCCTAAAACATGGAAAAGTAATTTCTTCTAGTTGGATTTTTGGAATATACAGGTAAATATGTGCCATTTCATTTCCAGAATCCTGGACTAACAGACATTAAAGCTGGAAACATGGAAAGGAATGAACATACAGCATTCAAAGAAAACAAACTGGATCCAATGAGAAAGTCCCAGTAAAGACGACAGGAGGGAAAAAAGGAACAAGGCACAATTGATGAGAAAAGGAAAAGCAAAAAATGTACTGTAATTAAAGTGGCAAGACAGCTACTTGATCTTAGTTGCAAATAATTTCTCTGTGTTTAGCAGCTCTTCCAGGACTGAAACAAATATGGTTGTTCTCTAGATTAAGAATGTGTTTACCATTTAAGACAGAAATTTCTGTCAAGTGTCTAGAATTCTGCAATCACAGCCTTTTAAAACTAAAGCAGCAGATGTGCTTTAGCAGTCAAGCTTCTTAGGAACTGCAATACCCTTTCTAGAATAAAGCTGAAAAAAAGATTTAAGAGCAGTTGAAAAGTAGCATTTTACTTGAATGTAGGTCAAGAATCCATGAAGGATTTTTTTTTTTTTCTTTGAGCATGTTTCCCACTCATAGCGATCTATCCTTTTGTTTCTGGAATCTAGAATTTTGATCCGGTTTCCTAGGGTCTGATTTATTTCCACAGTATATAATTTCTGCACCAGTGTGGCAACACTGGTTTTAACGACAAGACGACTTTTGAAAGAGCTGTTTAGTGGTGAATCACAAAGCCTGCAATACCCAGTTTATTTCATTGCTCTTGTGCATTGTTATTCTGCAGTATTCAGAGCCTGGATATAACAGCCCAGAAAAAAAATAAAACTCCTACTGCAGTCTGTGAGTCACTCATGTTATTTTATCACAGTTTTACTCTCCAATATTACCCTATGACATTTTGTTGAATTTTTCTTCATTAGGCTATTCAGAAACCAAATGGGAAATTCAGGATGAGCCTGTTTCTGACAAAAGCCTCCTCTAAACTTCAATTTGCATACTTGACAGGGAATGAAGGCTGCAGAATACACAGTCACCAGTTGCACTGCTTTGAAGGAATTGAAACAATATCTGGAGCCAGGTTCAGTGCTTCACCTCCTAAGGGAGGGACAGAGGGTACACAGAATGATTTTACAGTGCTCTGGGAATCTGTCTAGGGACTGACCCATGCTCTGGGCTTGAGGGATTACCACATGTTGCCCACTCTCCTCTTCTGCCCTTTGGCTGGTTCCCCAGAAAATCCTTGTTCTGGGAACTGCAAGAGAAGGTAATTATATTTTATTTAATGGGTGATTTCTCTATTGTGTCAGCTCTCCATAGGGGAGCTATGTGGGGCTCAGAAGACATTTAAGCCCCTTCTAAATATTTGCAGGAAGCAAACTTAAACTCAGAATTTTGTTGGCAACAAAATGTGGCTGTGGCTGGCAGGATGGTCAGAGCCAGGTTCAGACGTATGGGAGAAGAGGGAGACTTGAAAAGTCACAGGCAGCTCAGTTTGCATATCTGAACCACAGCTGGCTGCTGGGGCATCTTGTGAAAATACTTCTATTACAAGGAACTTGAGCTAAGGCTGGGAAGCCACCACTGAGCACGACTCTGTCGAGTGGTAAACGGCTTTGACATGAACGATCATAAGGACGTTGCTTGAAGTGTGGGAGCGAGGGTGCATGGGCTTCTTCAGGGAGACTTTCTCTCTAACACAGACTGTGAAGGGCATCAGCTTCAGTTCTCCACCAGCCTGCTCTGATGGGCAGCGCCCTTCCCAGACAGCTGTCAGGGCATATGGGTACAGCTGAACTGCTTTTAGGATCTGTGCTTGTCAGGCGACCCCCACAAGTTCCTGTGGCAGCAGAGGCTAATGCCATTGCCGACAACGCCATGGATGTCAGTATATATCACCAGTGGAAGAACAGAGAGACAAAAGGGTGCTCTACTTGCCACAAGAGAACTGGGGAGATCCCTGTATGTTGTGGGTGTTACGCATATATTCACTGCAGCTGAGGTTCATATGGCTGAAGCAGAACAGCACCTTTGCAGCTGCAATAATCACAGGAACTGTGAGTAACTCCATTAACAATCTCAGCACAGCTGGACACCTTACTTTTCCAGACCCTAGTGATGATAACTGGGATGTCATGGACAGTGGCAAGTTGGGAAGTGTTTTGCAAAATTTCAGTAACAACAGCAGGAGGTACTTGACAGTACTGAACTGCTCATCTATTCCCATACAGGTCTGGCATACCAAATACCCAAAGGGTACTGATTTCTGAAACAGGCTGGGCCTAGAAAAAGAGGTACTGCTGCTCTGTACCCCATACTAACTCCTGGAACAAAGCCATGTGAACAGATTCCTGAACCTTGTACCTGGAAAATAGCAGCCCACTGTTGATACGGAGGCCAACAGGCAAACTTAGGGTACTATCAAGATAGAATGGGGCTGATATGGACAGCAGGACTCTCCAGTCTTCTTTTCAGGGCTCTGAGGACTGGCAGGCACGTGGCTGGAGCTG
The DNA here is from genome assembly GCA_009819775.1 of Phoenicopterus ruber ruber. Taxonomy (NCBI): domain Eukaryota; kingdom Metazoa; phylum Chordata; class Aves; order Phoenicopteriformes; family Phoenicopteridae; genus Phoenicopterus; species Phoenicopterus ruber. Next base: position 50,734,070 of record CM020215.1, on the reverse strand, counting down.
GTACCCATTGTGAGACTGCATCCCTGAGAGATGACAGTGGGCTTGCACCACGGAGAGCACTCACGTGGTCCTCCCACGTGGTGGCCTGCAGATGGTAGGCAGCATTGAGGATGTATAGTGCTAATATGGATGGGGACCCTCTCAGGATGGGCATCTCGCCCAGGAAAACACAACTAGGACAGCCTTAGAAGTAATCTAGACATGCTAGATTAACTTCACTCTAGAAGTAAATCCACTGGAGTACATTTAAAGTGGTTGCTAGCTTGGGAACAGGTACATGCTACCCCTGGTGTGGTTCATGGTCAACTTACAGGTAAGCATGTTTGACATATTAAAGCACCGGAAAATACAGCTTAATGAAGACTTACTGTGATTTTTACTTGTAAATATGTTTCCACATTCAAAACCTAATTAAAAGCAGGCTTGATATATCCATCATTATGGACTCAAAAATTTCCCTGTAGCTTTAGAAAACAAATAGCTTTCATTTCAAACAAGTAATGCTATTACAGCTCTTTAAAAGGTAGGGGGGCTCAATGTAAACATCAACATTTTTTTTTAATGTGTTTACTCATCAAATACCTTTCAAGTCATTACAAATCCTGTGCCTCTCTACAGCATTAGTTTATCATTTCTACAATTAATGAATCCAAACAGCATAATTGGGAATGGATGCTGGGTGAGACAGAGACAGACAAGTGTGCTAAGTCCATTGTTGTATTTCTGTAGGACTAATTAGTCTGATGTAGATTTGAGAATTCAATTTGAAAGGATGTTGAATGTTTTCAGATCTTGCTGTTAATTGATTTCAAATAAGGTTTCTTGTTTTGTTTTTCTTCTGTGAATTATCATGCTGACATGATGTCCAGAAAACCTATTACCAAGGAAAGCCTTTGCATTTTAAAAGCCTGGAAATTTCTCACATTTACAGATTTGAAATTACAGAGTTAAAAAAGAATTGGGAAAGAAATTACCCACTTTCCAGTTTCCCCTGCTTTTGTGGGGAAACTGATTCTTGTGCTAGCAAAATATGGGAAATTAAATATAATATTTTGGCTTTTTTCCAAATATTTTAACAGATTTCATTCTACAGTGAATACACATGGAATAATTCAACCATTTGAATCCCTCTCCTGGACTTCGAATCACTAGGCATTCTTGAAAACCACAAGTGCTACTGACCTGTCATACATAGAGCACCAACCACCTCTTCGGTTTTGGGCCAATGCCACAAACTGGGGGGTGATACCTGCTGACTCGATCACGGTTCACACAAAGGCAGTAGTGATTAGTGCCCAGCATCGCACTGTCTTGAGCGAATTATCAATGTGCCGGTGCATTAATCCAATGACTCATAAATTGTTCTGTTCTCTTTGGCTGAAGAGCCCAGCCTTGCTGCGATATCTTCTTTCTGTTTCTAGTACACGAGCTTTTGGTCCAATTTATTTCCACTGATTAGAAACAGTTGTTGCAATATTATTCACTAGGGCTTACAGTTTAATGCAGTATCACTACAGTGCATATACATTCGATAAATTAAATAAATGAATGAATAAATAATACCTCCCAGCTCCACACAAAAGGGTCGTGTGTATCGCTGTGCTGTACAGTGTCACGTCAACCCAGCAAATCCTTTTTCCTGTCACAATATTCATCATTATACCACCCAGGGTTCATAAAGCACAATTTAGAGATAATGGAAAAAATACAGGACACAACATGTTTCTGGCTGATAATATTGATTCCAGGTGTTCTGAGAGAAAATTAATTCAGTCATATGTTCCAGCTATAACACTGCTTACCCCTTTTATGGATGCCTGTTGAAACAGCTCCTAATATTCTGCAGACCCCAAACCACAGATCAAAACTAATTACAAAAATTAAGCTAATTGTTTAAGAGCTTGCAGCAGAGTGCAGATTAGAGACACCAGCAGCTGCACAACGCCACCTGACTCTTTTCTCGCCCATGTGGAGTTTATGAGAGGAATGATACTCAGCCGAGAATTAATAAATTCAACAGATATGGTCTTAAACCTTTCCCAGGGTATTATACTCTTGGAGCCTAGCTAAGTCACAACCATGATGGCCTCTCCTTTTTTTAAACTTGCACATAACATATGTCAACAGATGCAAAACACTTCCATTTATTTCAATTGGTACATTAACCAGACTACTGGTTAGTAGGGCAGCTGAATTATTCATCACAAATACTGACTTGTTAGTCTGCAAGTGAAAAAAACAATTTGCCAAGCAGTTCACTTGTGGCCAAATCTGACCTTACAACACACTCACGAACGACTCTTTTTGGCTATATCACTGACACTTTGCCATGGTTATTCATCATGTACGATGTGTCATCTCCTGCTATGTGATGTTACCTTTGTCTCACGACTAATTGACATTGCTAAGTGTGAGAACATCCATACAGATGTTGACCAATGAATATTGCACATTGGAGATGAGTCCTTGGATGAAACTGAATTTCTGTTGAGTAAAATAAACATTTCAAGGCCACTGCATACACTGTTAAAATATTTCCGTATTATTTTCTAGCGTTCCAGAAATTTAACTACTCATTTTCAGAAGACTGAAGGTTTAATCACCTCTGACTATAAAAACAGTGCAATGCAAGAGAACTGCTGTGAAAGAGATCTTCACCTCTGGAGGCAGGACCAGCAACATCAACTTCCTTGGGCCAAACACTGAATATATACTGGGCAGGAAAAAGCTTGTGCTGCCCACAGCGCTGATGAGGCAGAGTGCTCTTCCTTCCATCTATGAAACTCTGTAGTGTTGCTGTCCTGCATCTTTTTTCAGTTTATATTAGAATTCATCTGACCAGACATGTCTATTTCTTTGTCCTGTCTAGCTGAGAACTGTCAGTATGCAGTATGTATCCCACTATCACGGGAGTGAAACTACACATTTCATGAAAATTTCCTCTCCTTGTATCGGATTCATACCTAGTTATATGGTGTTTATCATAAATTGACCCCAGTCCCATAACTACATAGAATTTATCTCTCTTCCTTGAGGTTTTGGGTTTTTGTTGGTGGGGGGGGGTTTCTTTTGGTGTTACACTAACTTTAAAGCAAGCATGTGGGTACTTATAAGGCCTTCTGCAAATGAATGAAAATGTATGCAAATGGACAACCGGTGTTCCTTCATAAAGGGCATCAGGAGGTACAATAACTTGAAATTCACATTCCTATTTGCACTTGCCCTCCAATTTATTGAAAACGCCCAGACGGAATTTGCCGAGTTGGGTATTTATCAATCCTAATAGTCTGCACGCAGAACCTTTTGAGACAAACCAGCCCTTAGCAGCTGGAAGAACAATGCTAACCACTGTACTGTGTAACAGTTTCTACAGCTTAACTAGAACAAATAGCCTGATCCTTCGGTATGGAAATTCTAGCTTTGTCAATATTCACAAGGCACAGGGTTTATTTGTATTAGGTTTAAAAATGTACAAGGTGTGCCACTTGTTAAGTCCACGTAGTATATTCACACATCATGTTGAAAGTAAGGAGCTTCAAATCACATTTGTTAACAGCTAAAGATAGCTAAGATTTTTAAAAATATTTATTAATCTCTTTTACTGTGAATCTTGTAAATCTTTTTGTCTGTAGTGGGATGGGCAAACCAGAAACCAAGAAGTTTGCTTCCTGTATAAGTTTTTTCCAGGCACCTACTTCAAAGTTTTAGAAAGCTTCTTCTAAATAGCATATATTCAAAATGACAACAGGTGAATACTAAACTCTATGTTCACCATTAGGACACCACTGAGAAACCATCGCCATTGGGGGAAGGAGCTCCCATTGATCCTGAATGAAGCTTTCACTGAGGAATGAAATATAGAATCATAGAATCATAGAATGGTTTGGGTTGGAAGGGACCTTAAAGATCATCTGGTTCCAACCCCCCTGCCATGGACAGGGACACCTTCCGCTAGACCAGGTTGCTCAAAGCCCCATCCAACCTGGCCTTGAACACTTCCAGGGATGGGGCATCCGCAGCTTCTCTGGGCAACTTGTTCCAGTGCCTCACCACCCTCAGAGTGAAGAATTTCCTCCTTATAGCTAATCTAAATCTACCCTCTTTCAGTTTAAAGCCATTCCCCCTTGTCCTATCATTACATGCCCATGTCAAAAGTCCCTCTCCAGCTTTCCTGTAGGCTCCCTTTAGGTACTGGAAGGCTGCTAGAAGGTCTCCCTGCAGCCTTCTCTTCTCCAGGCTGAACAACCCCAACTCTCTCAGCCTGTCTTCATAGGAGAGGTGTTCCAGCCCTCTGATCATCTTCGTGGCCCTCCTCTGGACTTGCTGCAACACATCCATGTCCTTCTTGTGTTGGGGGCCCCTGAGCTGAGCACAGTACTCCAGGTGGTGTCTCACAAGAGCGGAGTACAGGGGGAGAATTGTGCTCAGGTGGCCATGTGCAGGACCTTGCACTTGGCCTTGTTGAACGTCATGAGGTTTGCACAGGGCCACCTCTCAAGTCTGTCAAGGTCTCTCTGGATGGCCTCCCTTCCCTCCAGCATGTTGACCACACCACACAGCTTGGTGTCGTCAGCAAACTTGCTGAAGGTGCACTCCATCCCACTGTCCATGTCGCCAACAAATATGTTAAATAGCGCTGGTCCCAATACTGACCCCTGAGGAACGTCACTTGTCACTGGTCTTCACTTGGACATCGAGCCGTTGACTGCAACTCTTTGAGTGCGACCATCCAGCCAATTCCTTATCCACCCAGTGGTCCATCCATCAAATCCATGTCTCTCCAATTTAGAGACAAGGATGTCATGTGGGACAGTTTCAAATGCTTTGCACAAGTCCAGGTAGACTGGACTTCTCCAGACAGGAGAATTAATCCATAATCCATATTATTACTGGATTTTGTGACAGGAAGTTTCTCTGTTAAAATAGTCTTACACCAACAGCACTCTTCTCCCCTGTTTATGAAATTGCATACTGTACCTGTGAATTACTACTAGGTTAATCCACCACATCAGATGAGGAGTTATGAACACGACTATCCCAAATAATAAACTCAACAACTTATATACAAGTCAGCCCTCAGGTTTTCCACTGATTAAACTACGAAAATGTGGAGGAAACAGGAATGCCAACTGACAGAGGAAAGCGGTGCTGGTGTACTGCAGCCATGAGCCTCTCAGCCAGGAAAGTCCAAGCTGATGGGGTTGACAACAACCAAGTCTTGACGCCTTGTACAGTTTCTGAAGACAGATACAATTCCCGGCATGGAAAGTCTGATAAGGGCAGTGTCTGCAACAGCTGTGTGGAAACTACGCTCTGACCCGTTTGTACCTGTCAAGAACCTTATCAGCCAAGCCGCACAATTTTTCAGCAAAATAAATGCAACGTTAAGGGCTGAGAGCAAGGCATGGAGGTGGTAACGTCCTTCCCAACTTCATCTATTTAAAAGTTAGGCCTCTAGTGTAAATCAACTGCTTTGCCTTTCAACAGCTGGTGGAAAAGATGACACCTCAAAGGGGCACTTAAGTCTTCAGACTTTCTTTAGCTAGCTGGATTGTCCTCCAGAGGTTAGTCTCCTTCCATGGACCACAGAAAGAGCTTCAGTAACTACTTTACACTCGATGTCTAACTTTTAAGTTGTTGAGGTTAGTGAGCTGAATCCCATTTCAATTCCACAACTTCAGAAAGGTGGGGAGCTGGCTTGAACGATTGTTTGTTCAGTTATTTTGCCAGTGCTGTGTCTGAGCAGATGTTTCTATTGAGCTGTCCACAATGACTCCAGAACTTCTCCCGAGTGCTTGCCATTAATTTAAAAGCCAGTCATGTGTGAGTAGTTTATACTGTTCCTCCCAGAAGCCCATTATCTTTGTGCTGAATTTTATCTCTTTAAACTAATACACGTCTTGCTTTCTCTAAATGACTGTGGAAACAGTATAATGTAATAATCTGAGTCTGACCCATGATGCTTTTTAAAAACCTATGTGTGCTAGTATACATGGGAAACTTTCTTGACTCAAATTTTCACTGTATATGCAAAGAATAACAGAGATGCAGATTCAGATGATGACATTAATAGATTCATAATTAAATACCTGGCAGTCTGCCTCAGGAATTCTGAAGAATAACATCTCCAGTCATTAAACGGTATTATTTAAAAGTATATAAACACACCTTGTGTTCATCATCAGACCACAAATAAATATTATCAAGAGACATGAAACCAGGCCAGATGGAGCACAAGCCCAAGAGACAGTTAACAAATAAATTAATTAACATTCAAATTAAAATAATTACAATTCTGATCACATACAAATATTGAGCTGTCAGACCTAAGCTTTGTTTGGAAATACAGCATTTGCCCATATTGATGGATGGAAGAATCAGAGTAACTATTGACGTGAAAGCTCAAAGTCTATTAAGCACATCATCTCTGGATTCCACCTTTTGTTCACTGACACATCGGAGTGACATTTGGTTAATGGTTTGGTCTTGGTAATATATTTAGTGTAATCTCTCCCACAATGTGATTAACTGTACTAGAAATGCAGATGAAAAGGTGTATTCAGTGTTTTGCAAAGGGTCGCAGATAAGGAGCATTACCTTCAACATTTACAGCTATCTAGGCACAGAAAGAGATAATCCATACTCAGTGGCAGACTACCAGGGCTTTTCATACTACATGTAATGACTACACAGAATAGATTTCAGAATAAAAACTAATTGTCTCATCATGCAACCCAGAGACAATAACAATCCCTAATAATTAAGGAAGGGGAACAACAACTCATTACACAATGCCTAATATGAAGGGTTGGAGGATATATTTACCAAGAGTTCGCACTTAGGTTCGGTCAATAATAGATGTCAGACGTGTAAGAGTAACCTGATTCTGCAAAGAGACGCATACGTATAAATACTCATGTGCACACGCACACAGACACGCACAACCTATTGTGAATGGCATAATTTAAATCAATAGGCCTACTCACAGCATCTATGACTTATTTACTCTGCGGTTTCTCTAAAATGGTCTGGTAGCAAGATTGGTCTGAAAGTAGTCATCAAGTGCATTTACATTCATTACAATGATGTAAAAAGACCTCCGTTTAACTAGGAATAAGGCCCAGGGTACATTAAGTTAAATACATACATCTTTGCACAATCAGAGCTTAAGGGCATTATGCAAAAGGTGGTGCTTTCAGATGAAGTCATTTGATATAAGCAGTTAGCATAATTCATGTTACTAAACAAATATGAATAAGGCAAGAAATGTATATTTAAGAGAAATTACTCTGGAAAAGCTCATTACTTTCTGATTATTATTTCTCCTGTGCCCTTTCCTCCTTCACTCTTTTGTAAATACATGTTGATACCTTCTATGCCAAGGAAAATGAAAGCGTGTTAGTCTCTTTGCTTTAAATTACTGATCCGTAATTTCATAAACCAGGAAAGCTTCCTCTCCCCTCATTCTCTCTCCAACAGGACGCGTCTTCTGAACAGCAAAATAGAAGCCACATTTGGTTACCGCTGAATTTCTTATGGACTTCCCATGCACCTGTCCCAGCACAGAACTGCTGATGAGAAAGGAGGCTGTCCATTCTCCTCGCCACGCCGCTACACGCGGAGGACAGGGTCTACGCTCTGCAACCGCAACTCCACACTACCCAGTCCTCTCCCGTGTCCGCGCTGTGACAGCAGCTACCCGTGCACGAGCCATTTACCACACTCACAAAATATTTATTCTTCATATACACGTTTCGCCCCTCTTGTGGAAATATTATTATGATGGTTTGCCGTTCATGGGCTGGATGCAGTGGAGTTTTGGAAAACGGTCACATCTCCTCACATATGGAGAACATACATGAATTAATGTATCTGCCAAAGGCATAGATTGAATCCACTTGTCTTCTATCAGTCAGCAGCTATTAATCATGAACAGACTGGTCTCAATTTGGCCTATTAGACAGTGGTTTAGGTTGCTGGCATTTTCTCTCCTCGCTGTTTTCTTACAAAAAGAACCAGTTAGGGCAAACATTACAGTGCTGTACCTATACTGATAGAACTGAAATAATGCAGCGGCCCTTCCCAGTCTGGGCAGGGTTACAGTGGCATTGAGGTATGTGAACACTCTTGCATGTGTGTTTACATACTTATCACTGAAAGATATTCCTATACTGGGAGGGGAATAAACTACTGGAGTAAGCATATTTATGATACTGAACCTATGCCCATCCTAGTCAAGCTGTATTAGTAAAAATACCAGTATGTCAGCATATAGGGAAATAAAACCTATAGGGTTTGGCAGCTTAATAAATTGGTATAATAAACCCTGTATATGCCATAGCTGTCACAGCTGCAAAGGAATATGCATCAGCTTAAACCACCTCTGTTAAACTTTAGGTGATCACATTTCACTTTGCGAGGGGACTGGTTAAGCACATCCACATGGCCAGTTAGTGCAGCTCGTGAAAAGTTGAAACTGAGCATACTATGATAGCTAGGTTGTTCAAAATGTCCAACTGCATGTCTCTATCTTTCATTAAAATGACATGGGAACTGCTAATGCCAGATTTTCATCTCTAACTGTTCCAGTTGTGAAGAAAAGTTTGTCAGTGCACTTTGTAGCTAACCAACACGGCAGTTTCAAGTTTTTAGATTGCAAGAATTGACATCTCCAATAAGTGTGGATAGCATTGCCAGAGGATGAAAGCTCAGATGCTTAGTGGTGGCTGTTTAAATACACTATTTATTAATTTTGCTCACAGCGGTGGAGCAAGTATTGTATTTGGAAGGTCAGCACAAAGTATTCTTCTGTATTTTGTTGTCTTAACCGGGTATTCTCCAGCAAGCTCAATTCCACAGTAACGGCAATGTCCAACCCAGACGGACACCTGACCTGCTGTGAGGAAGGCTGAGATCCATGAGTACAAATGGCTAGACTAAAACTACAGAGTTACATCTGTAGATCCTAGAAAACTGGCATGGATCACATTCAGTGCATCTATCCAGTCTATCACAAGTAATGTTACACAAGGATGATTAAGGGACTGGAGCATCTGACATACAAGGAGAGGCTGAGAGAGCTGGGACTGTTCAGCCTGGAGGATCTTGCCAGTGTGCATAAATACCTGATGGAGGAGAGCAGAGAAGTTGGGGTCAAATTCTTCTCAGTGGTGCCCAATGAGAGGACAAGAGGCAATGGGCACAAATGGAAATACAGGAAATCCCACTTAAACAGAGAAATAAAAAAGAAAATAAGTCTCAGTGTGAGGGTGGTCAAACACTGGACCAGGTTGCCCAGATTATGGTGTCTCCATCCTTGGAGATGCTCAAAACTCAGCTGGACACAGTCCTGGGCAACCTCTTCTAGCTGACCCTGCTTTGAGCAGGGAGGTGGACTAGATGACCTCCAGAGGTGCCTGCCAACCTCAACCACTGTCTGATTCTGTGATTCCACATTGACATACTTCAAAGAGAGAGTTAATTTGTCTCTGGAGCTAGGAAGATTGCTACACTTTCTTTCCCTTCAGTTACCTTCTCTTACTTTGAACCTTTGTATCAGTGCCGCTGTTTGTCCAGACTCGAATTATTTCCCTCTACTCTCCCACTGACTTCAAAGGGAATTCGACCATGTTCTAAAGGACATAATGTTAAGGCGTCAAAGATGCCCACTGTCTCCACTGACGAAATCAGTGGGAATGAGATACTTAGCCCACCTGTGAATTTCTGTGAATTCAGCTACATTCCTAAAACCTTTTTTTAACATCTTTATCCATACATATATCTGGCCCTGACAGTTTCCTGACCCAAATCAAATTCTTCTGTGGTTAAGAATTCATCCCCTTTGTGGAACTGCAGCTTTAGTCACAGCATTTGTTCACTGCTTTCCCGTTTTCTATGTTATCTGTTGTGGCCAAAGTTATCTTTTTAAAGATGAGTGTTTTAGAAGCCCTTGTTAACTCTATTACACTGACTCCTGTTTTCCCTCTTTACTTCCTCCCCCACCTCCATCTAGATTTTCTTACAGTTTCTGTTTTCCTGTCAAAGTAGAATTTCTTTAATAACCACAAGACGCCTTTAAGCACAAAAAAATCCATCTGCATGGAAGCTTACAGAACTTCTGCCCGGACTTCAGCAGTAAAAGCTGAAATTGTGTTATAGCAGTAAAAGTTGATTTTGATTATGACGGGAACCAGTTCAAGGTTTTGAAGATCTTTGCATGAACTGATTACGTGCCAAGTAATTGTGAAAAATTAACACTGGGACACCTGAATAAGAAGATATTGTATGGTCTTATTATATACTCTCTCTATAGATATATAATAGAGAGAGCGCGAAAGAGAGTGAGTATATGATTATATACATACATATACATAATGTGAATATATATACTTCATTCATATATATACACACAACTATATATATGTATACAAATACATATATATGAGCATATACACATACTTCACCCAGTTCTAATCACAATATAGTTCATTGATTTTGGTAAATGTAGCCATTATTTCCCTGTAATGAAAACATCGCTGCATGACTGATTAGAAGGCAATATTGGATACCGCCGACTTCTCTTTACTGTACTGCAGGTGTTAATGCACTTAGAAGTGCTACACTTCCATGATTAAATTTGCCCTCAGGAAAAAAGGAAGTATTTGTTCTTCATTAGCATTTTTGCTAGATGGGATCCCACAATCCAGTCTCAGGAACAAATGAGGCATTTTCACTCATCGCTGCAGATGCAGTATATTTGTGAAATAGGCTTTTAAGAAATGCAAATTAAGCAACCGCTATGAAAAAAACACGCAGATGGGAAAAAAATCCCAAACTACTGATAAGAAAGAGTGCCACTCCTCTCTGGCAGAGCGCTCTCCTGGAAAACCACACGGTGCAGGGCTCGAAGTCACCACCCTGACCGCGCTCGGCTGGCAGCGACTACGAACCCCTGCAGCTGAACGCCTGTGAGTTTTTAGCAATCTATATGAAACAGGCTACTGCTTTCAAGCGTTTTTTGGTGGCCCGCTGCTCCCCTCACAGATTCACTCCACTGACCTACCTTGTAACCTTGGGAGAGAGGGCAATTTGTGGTGGGATAAAAACTGACCAGCTCCGTCAGCCCTGAGGGTGGTTTCCCAGACCACATTACAAGGGTAGCCTGGTGAATTTTTTGTGGCGAAGCACCTCTTCAGACATAATACATTCAGGCTGAGAGGCTGTTAATCCATCCACCGTCATGAGCAATGCGTTTGTTTAATTACGTTCCCAGGCAAATAAAGATCTCAGTCGGCTGAGTCCTCATTCTCTTCTCTCACCTCCCCCCACATGTATTAATGACGGAAAGGCCCTTAAATGTGGTTAGGTATCGTCTTCAAAGAGTTGTTTACTGTAAAAATCAGCAGGCTTCATCCTGGATAACACGTCACTCAGAGAGCTGAGGAAAGGCTGAACGTGGAATCAAAGATGGTGGGAGTCATGAAATACAGTTCTCTGGGAAATTTTAATGTTTCAGTATATGCCTTACCTCACATCAGAAACTTCCAGAAGAATATGAAGTTCAGAAATAAATACTGACTAAGGATTACCGAAGTATTTATTTTCCAGGAAAAAGCAGTCATCTTCATTTATGTAGTACATGATATATTGTGGTATATCGTAGAGAGGATGATATATTAATATGACTGAAAAGTCTAAACAAAAGGAGTTAGAAGTAAAAATAAAGTATTTTTATGTTATCAGAACAGCTCCTTGGAAAGATTTACCCCAGAGCATTTCATTAGAACTGATTTATTCACTCAAAATATTTCCATTTCAATGAAATTGTGTTTTCCAATGGAAACACTTTTCCTCATTTTTTTAATCACCCCTCTTCACTATTTTGTTAAACGTGAAAGCATATTGCTCAATCTTTTCTTCCTAGAGGGAAATGCTCAAGTCTCAGACACATTTCATTTGGTTAAACTTAGAGATACTTACAACATTTCTCAGCACATTGTGCACATTTCTTGTCAGAAGGCTATTGAAATGAATATTTTTTTTAAGCGATTACTGAAGAATTTTTATTTAATAAAACTCCACTCAGTAACTTTAAACACTACATTTTCTGTCTCAATTTTATGTAAGTTTCACACAGGTAATTTCTGAGTTCCTTGAAAAACTACACAGATTCAGAGTCCAAGCTACTATTTCTGTTGCCTGCCATAGATATATATTGTCAGACAGACATTTAACGCTACATTGCTAAATGTTTCCTTTCATCACACTCTCATGAAATATTGACAACATGCCCTGAAGAGGTTAGGCTTTGTTCCTACACAGTATTTTTTTCTGTGAGGCTGTCATAAAATTCTTTTTTTCTTACTTTATTATCTCATATTCTGGGCCTGCTATTCATTTTTTATGCATGCATACTGTTTTCTTTCATTAGGTACAGTTCAACTCTCCTGCAAGGGCCGGTCCATGGCACACAGACGAGGGAGGAGAAGCCATTTGAAGAAGTCGTTGACTGGTTTGCTTCCCTCATCCGAGCCGCTTGTTCCCATTGTTACTTCGTGGTTTGTTTTTCCACCGGCTCAGCAGTACCTGTGGCACTGCACTGACTGTGGGGTCACTGAAATGAAGGGTTATTTTGGGGAGCCTTCTTTTAACCATTTCTGTGGCATGCAGTATGGCCCCATAAGCTACTCCTTCTGTAGCACTGAGGGGGTGAGGGAGAGGAATCAGCAGCAGGATGGATGGGAGATGAATGAAAGTTCATAAGCCAGCTTTGCTGCTGAAACCTGGCTGACCCCGAACTATGGCTTCAGGTAACTTTCCTAATGTTATGGTAATTGATGGCTTGGAAGAATAAGGGCTACATGTCAGCTCTTTGATTTTTAGTGTTGTGCTTGACCGGTGTTAAGTAAAATGATACAGGGTAAACAAACCAACCAACCCTGAATCCTTTGCCCAGACCTGATTAAAATCAAACATTTGGCTGGTGCAAATCAAGGGGATCCCGTGACCTTTTAGAGGAAGTAGAATGGTCTAGTGAAAGGCAGGAATGCAATGGAAAGAGAAGTAGGTGACCAAGGGAGACATCAGAGCCCTCTTGAAGCCAACGTGAGCTTCCTTGTTAGCTTCAAGAGGACAGAGACATCACACTGGGTTCTGCTCCTTGCTCTGAAACAGAACTTAATTATGCTGGTTGCTGTGTCTTCATTTACGACTTTTCCAAATAATTCCCTACATGCTTTCAGCAATTTAGAGAATAAGCGTATGGATACAACTCCTCAGTAACCCCAGAGAGCTGCACAACACAGCTGAGGTGACTGGCTTTTTGCCACCTTTTGTGCTCATCCGGGCTCCAGGCTAATATGTCGGTGAAATGCCTGTCTGTCTTTTGTCAGACAAAAAGTATTTTACCCAATACAAGGTGACTCTGGGTTAGACTTTATCATAGATAAAAAATTAATTAATAACCAGACCAAAACTTTATGGTTGCTTAACCGTAAAGTCATCATGTACTGTACAGAAAGAAAGTAATGGGACCTTCCAAAGAGAATGGGGGGGGGGGGGGGGGGGGGGAAGGCTGGTTTCTGAAGCCAGGCAAAATCAAAGCAGAAATTAGGTACAAATGATTAACAAATTAGTACATGAAATATCTTGTATTGTGAATTTGACCTCCTCTGGCCTCCCAAGTCCTTCACACTTAGGAAACATTTGTAAATAGAAAACTAGAAAAAAGTGATTTGGATTAATTAGAACTTGAAACTTTAACATAATGAATTTCAATTTAGAAGACTTCAGAAAAAAATAGAAGAAAAACAAAACAAAAAACCCCCGAAGTGCTAAACATTTTCACAAAGCTAATTTTGTGACAAAATACTCTGAAATGGCATGCCAGAATCTGTTTGCCTGTCAGCTCTGCTGCTATGGAACTTACAAATATGCTATTAGCATTCTAGCACCTCATCCTAGCACTTACTTTCATACAAAATTAGCCCTGCATACAAGATGTACACACATGTCTTTTTGTGACATAGCAACGCTGATTTAAAAACTGGAATTCACAGTAACCCAATAAAAATGAAGGCTGTAAATTAACTGGGCATAATGTAGACTTTGCAGTTCTCCAGAGTCCTTGAATAAATACAAACATAAATGAGGAAGAAATGTAAGTGAAAAGAAGCAGCCTTTTCTTCAGATGGTCTGCATTTCTAATTGAAAATTTTGGCTGGCATTAGTTGGCGGGAGCATGGAACACACAGCGTGAAAGGTCAATAAATGAGTCTAATACGTGGAAAAAATACCTTACTGGAGAAGTTGATAGACACCATCAGTTTTAGAGTTACATATCCTGCTTGTTTACCCATTTCAAAGCCCTTTCTAACACTTTAGTGATACAAGTCCATCACATTGACTGACAAGGACCTAATCAGTTCAGGTTCCAAATTAGGAGATATAGGGGAAAATTTGTTAGTACTTAATGCCTATCTAGTTCACATAGCTGGTAGAAAACCTGTATTTGTAAAAGAATAATGCTGAAGAGAAAATACACATTTCATTCTGCAACACTAATAGGCTGTGCCAGGGGTATTTTAATGGCTTGGAAAATGCTAGTGGTGTACGAGAAGAGACAAATTAAAAAGAAGCCTTACAAAACATACCTGAATCACAGCGACACTTCACATCCATCCAGTGCTGTTTTATTTAACAATTCACAATAATTGTATTTTAGACTATTTTGTGCTTAGCCTCCGGGGAATTCTCTGCTGACTTCTACAACAGAAAATGAATATATTTATTTAGATGGTGAGTCCTCCAGGGGCAAAGACTGTCTCTTACCATGTGTCTTTTACTGGGCCTGGCACAGTGGGGTTTGTCTTGATAGTGTTGTAATACAAACAAGTGACATATTTGAAAGCCAGGAGGTGCACTGTAATCACCCACTTTGATCTCCAAAACAAAATGGCAGGGGTTTAGGAGGATCCAAGTCCTGCTTGCTCAGGAAGCAAATGTGAACTATACAGTGTAAGGAGTTTAATGGCTTCCTACATAACAGACAGAGTCATTCATCACTAACGAGAAGAATATGAATCCTTTTGCATTCATTCCACAACCCCAAGCCACTCACTAATAATAATAATAATAATAATGAATAATACCAGAAGCAAGTGAAATATATTTGATTTCCTTTCATTTCATTCTTCTCAGA
The DNA here is from genome assembly GCA_009819775.1 of Phoenicopterus ruber ruber. Taxonomy (NCBI): domain Eukaryota; kingdom Metazoa; phylum Chordata; class Aves; order Phoenicopteriformes; family Phoenicopteridae; genus Phoenicopterus; species Phoenicopterus ruber. The sequence continues at coordinate 50,718,871 of CM020215.1, read as the reverse complement.
AACTCAGCAGTGGTTCTGTATGAAATCTGGTGGTTACATTACACTACATTTTCAGTAGTGTTTAAATTAAAACTATGCACCCAGATGCCAGCTGAGAGTCTGTATTTGACGGGTCTGATGATAAAATGGAAGAAAGCCCAACTCACGGATTTAGGAAGCCAAGGTCTTTTGGCATGGCCAAGGCCTTGCTCTAGATAAGAAAATAATTTTTTTAGATAATATTTTCTTTTCATTATCTGTACACGGCTTTGATCTGTTTTATTTTATTACTTTCAGCATTTAAGTCCTGAAGGATCACAGTTTCAGATTAACAAGAAGCCCTGCAGTTACCGAAGCGCAGTGAAGGGTTTTGAGCAGGGGATCAGCACCTGCTTTGCGGCTTTCATTGGAGTTACTCTTCAGCCATCTGAAGAGTAAGAAATGCCTAATAAAAAAACCAGAAATGGCCAACTCAATGTCTGTAACATCTTTTTGCTGACATATCTTCCAAGCTCATTCAAAAACATTTCACTAGACCCCGATCCTTAAGTGACATAAATCAGTGCAGCTTCACTGATGTTAAAGAAAGAACCTGGACTTAACAGCAGTTGAGATTCAGGCCTGTGCTCTTTATATTACAGAGGCTATATTTACATTTGCAAGCAGTATGGTGCGTGGAGTAGGAGGAGCATGGATCTCAACCTACAGAGTGAAACAGAGAGACAGAGGAACCAATGCTCATACTGTGTGTGATACAGGGATTTTATTTTGGGTCGGTTTTTCCCCTAGAGTGAATACCCAGTAGCAGTTGGCATACAGTAGGGGTGCTGCTTAAGGGCTGGCATACAGTAGAGTGCTGGGTGCTTCTGGTTTAGTTTCATCCTAAAGGGTTCTGGTTTAGGTTCTCCAAGACTACACCAATATGCAGACCAAAGCATGTTTAGGTGAGATGACTGGGAAATCTGTTTCAAAAGCACAGTCCTGATATGAACAAACATGAACCAACAGCATGAATCAACATAGTAAACCTAGAGTGTTCCCTTAGAGCACATAAATTGACCTTAATTTTGAAACATGCCCCTTCAGGACTGCACCACCTATGTGTGTTATATAATCTTGAATATTCTTCAGAAGACCATTTTGACCTACGGCCATACAAACGTAATCTGCTTCCAGCCTCCTGAGCATTTTTGAGGAGAATATTTGCTCATTTATGAATCTCTGATTTTCACATTCTCCAAGGATATGCAACATGGAATGCAACAATAACGTGTTGTCTCACTACCTGCTCCTTACTAGGGGCATAGGGCACAGTTTCAGGTTCAGACTCACCGTACTTGCTCAGATATTTAGAATTAGGTTGAGAGAATATCGCCAATGCCCTTAACAAAAATATAGTCTTCTCCTAGCAAATACTGTTTCACTGTGCTAAAGTCCTATTGTAAGCAGAATGGATCTCTTTAGACTATTGTTGAATTAACCAAACTAAGTTTAGGTTCCCTTAAGCTTTAAGTTTAGTATATAACAAAGGCAGACTCCTGTGCCAAAAACAGACTTCCAAAATGTGTGGACTTAGCATGTGCCAGCTAACATTTTGTAGCATTACATTTTCATACCTAACCTAGACAAGCCAGAAAAGACAGAGAAAAAGCCAAACAGTGAGGGATAAACCAAAGACATTTTGAAGAAGCAGAAGATGTTTATGTATTTATAAAATATCCTGTTAAAAAAAAAGTCTTTTCTTAGACTTCAGTCTAAGCTTGGCAGAAGAATGACTATTGGTTTTATTTCTGTTGCTGCAGCATCTGGGAGGTGTCACTGTTGTGTTAAAAAGAACACAACTCTAAAGCACTTTTGCTTTGGCTGAACATATTTTATCCAGTAGGTTGGGGAAACTTACTGCTAATCATCACACAGCTAATGCAGAAGATCTAAATCTCTCAGCTGTCCTAGCAAAGCTTAGCTTTAAGATTCAGAATACAAAATGCAAGGCTGAGAAAATATATCATGGGCAAAGGACTGAAATGCAGAGCAGCATCTGGAAAACAAAAAAATAATTTTCTAAGAATACAGGAAGTGTGTTTTTTATTGTAAATATTTTGCTGAGGAATCTTCATTTAAGGAATGCGTTTAAATGTCTCAGAAGTTGTTGAAAGTACCAATGCTTCTGAGCAATACTTACATAAGCCTCAGAGTGACATGGAGTATTATCTATTATTTCTACTGCAAGTCCATTGAATTACAACAGGAAGACTTGTAGAGACTTCATATGACATATCAAGTGGAAAAAAAAAGGCAGGCCCTTGCCACAAAGTTTGTAGCACCCAGGTATATAGGGGGTCAGGAGAAAGAGTACAACAATCCTCTCTTTTTAGGTGAGGAACAGAAACAAAGGACAATATCCTTATAGGTACACAGATGTCTGACTCCGAACGATTTCATTTGAGTTGTGTACATAGGCAGGAAACGTACTGGTGATATATAATTTTTAAATACAGGCAGCTTCCATTTTCTATTCTGTCTTCTGAGCAAGCAGGTCTGAGACACATCCTGATTCTTCCCGCACTGCAGGCAAAAAGGGCAAGCCGGAGTATGTCACCGGAGCACTGTGATATTCATGATGGCAGGGGCACGGAGGTGCTGGTGGGAAAGGAACTGAATACTTAGAGCAGATGCAGAACTTTGGATTTTTAAGCCTTTTAAAGCTCCTGAGATGGCATAATGGGAGAGTTAAACACCTGGGAGGAGGAGCTGCCTCAGGCTAGCGTGTTGATGAGGGGGCTGTCTCTAAAGCCAGCTCCCTAGCGGGCAACTTCACAGAGCTAGAGAGTAGGAAACCTGGGGCACAGGGGTAAGTCTCACCCTCACTCTCATGCAGCCCCCCCTCCCATCCATGTAGGTTCCACTATGAACACTGTCAACACTTGAAACAGTTGGGTGATGTTTCCGGATGACGGGGGTTTGCAGCAGGAGACATGCTCTACTCCTTCCCTTTGAAGGCAGGTCACTCTGCAGCAAAACGTTCAAGATCAGCACGAAGAGAGAGAAGAGAGAGCGCAGCTCACCAGCTTGGTGTAGCGGGCACTTGCATCGGAGAAGATGCCTTGACTTCTGATCTCTGCTTCAAGGAGACTTTCAGCATTTGCTGAAGTTGGCAGCACAGCGGCATTTCGCAAGGAGCCCTGTCCTGCTGTGTTTGGGTTCAGCATGCTGAATAGACCTGCTGGGTGAAACAAGCCGAGCAACAGCCATGGCCAGGTGCGAGGACGTGCCCAGTCACTCAGAAGCCAGAATCAGCTCTGGGTATGGGCACTTCTCTGCGCTTGGAGACCTTCACATTATGAAAAGAGGAGGCCCCGGCAAGCTCAGGCACATCCAGGTTTAGGCAGCAGTTATGATGTTTATTTTCAAGGTTATGATTTTGTTCTGTAGCCCTTTTGTTTTAGGCACTAAAGTTCTTTATTAGAGTTGGCCCCAAGCGACTAGCTCAAGCTTGTGGAGCAACAGTTTATAGGAAAGCTGGATCTTCTCAGTGCCAGTCACAGCAGAGGATGCGGTCATGGATATGCAGGAAGGAGTCCATAAAACTGCAGTGACCTGTGATGAATCAGCTCTTTTGTTCTCCAGATTCCACCATGGTAACACTGACTTCTGCTTGTATGGCAATGAGAAAGATTTTTACCCAAATCAGCGTATATATTTTGTGCTCACAGACGTCAGGAATCATCTTTGTCCAGCTTGCCCACATTATGCACTAACACAACACGCTGGATTTCTGTGAGATAAGCCACGGTCAGCTTTATTAAAGAAGAATTTTGCCTTACAGATTAATGCAAGCAACAAGCCATTTCGAAACACCAGTGGATGGATTGTGGGAATGAACATTTAAGTGCAGCTTGTTCAGGCTTGTGCTGGTATTTGGTGCTGAAAAGAGCTTTTAGTGATGTCTGTGGGAAACTTCAAATAACAGCTTTAAGAATTTGCCTGACAATGAGCCTAGAGAAAATACCCTGGAATTACAAGATATTTTCCTTTCAAAATAATCACACGTTAATCATATATATTATAATGAGTAATATCACTTCTTCACTCAAGAAAATTCGATTTCTGTATTTCTAACACTTGAATCTGGGCTCAAATCACGGGTGGTAAATACTATTTGCAGTTATCATTTTTCATTGCTTTTCAGTTAAGTCTTTTTTTCAACTTTGGTGGAATGAATAAGACAAAAATATATATGTGCTCAGGAAATGTATCTGTTTTGCCTGTCACTCAGACTGGAACGAAAAAAGCAAGAAAATTTTTTGGAAGAAAAAAGCCAGCAATTCCATTTCAAATCAATAAAATATTTCTTACAGTTTAAGCATGAGATTCAGCTACTTAGATTATCATTTACAGTGTGAGCACCTGCCTTGGAGTTAGTTATCTTAGATCTCTTTTCCAATCAATAGAGTGAACTAAACCCTTTTAAGGTGCAAAAATCCAACCCATTTTAGATATCTACTTTAGGAAGAAACGAATTTGCCCTTTGTGTCTTTCTGCTGACCATCAAATGATATCATACAAGTAGGCATCTACCTTTAGTCTATTTTAATTGACTAACAAAACCAAGATCCATTGAATATAAGCAACAGCTGGGGTTTTGAAGTGTTTTATCTGAGGGGTTTTTTTGTTGGGCTTTTTGCCTTCCTATGAAGCATTACACTTGTGCCACAGAGATGGACTATGGCTGAGGTGGACTCATGCTTCTAAATGCATTAAAAACACTTGAGTGGTTGTTCTGCTAATCCACTGGAGCTAAACTACAAGCAGTGGACATAAGCAATATTTTTACCCTGGGTCAGATTGGCTGAACTTTGGGATTTTTTTTGCTCTCTGTGAAGTAGGGAATTTGCTCCTCTCTCTAGGCTCATCTGAACATTTTTATTTGAGCTCCCCTACTCTTACAGGTGTCCAGATTTTCACCTCTGCTCTCCTTCCATCCCGGCCTGTTCCTGTGCTGTGTTACAGTTCTGGCTGGATTTGCTCTTGTTTAGATGCTACTCTGGGCTCTTGAAAGCACTATGTATCGGTGAGGTGATGCGATGAAGATGTAGACCCTTCTAAATTAGACTTTTTTGTCTAAGGTGGCACACATCATGTTATGTTTACTAAGATCACAGAGAATTGGATCTGAGGGCTCAGAGGGTCCTCTTGAGCCCTCTGTTCCCATATTCTCACAAAAGCATGCAATACAGTCAGCATAGATCCTTATCCAAAAATTCACTTAACTGCAAACTCATGAGTAGTCATATTGCCATCAATGGCATGAACATGTTTGCCAAGGGCACATGCAGGTCAAGAAAGTATAAAATGAGGCTTTTCATAAGGTAGACATACTTGTATAGTTCTATAGGTATCCTATATCTTCAGAATTTTTTGCCAGAAAGGTTATATTGGGTCTCATAATTTTTCCTGGAGTATTTCCTAGGTCCCTGCAGAAGTAAAAGCAAATACAAGAAACCTAGGGGATTCACCCAGTTTCATACTAAACCGAGGGAGCCCCAAAGAGATTTTATTTTTAACACCATCTGGGTAAAGCCAGTTTCACTCCCTGTGTAAATTCCCGTTGACTCAAAAGGGTGATGGCATCTGTTTTTACCTGCCCATTAATATCTTCGTGTGATGAGTATGAATATAGGGCATAAAAAGGAAGGAAGGCCACTAATAACAGGATAGAAAACAAATCAGCATATTGCTTGAATTCATTTTGAAGATTTCTTGTGAGAGCTTCATGTTAGTCCAGCCTCTTCACATCATGTAAAAGGGATGAGGCAGCAGGAGGTGTTACGTAGGCATTGCTAAAACTCTGCTTTCACAGGAGGATAATTCCTCTGGTGGAAGTGCCACAGAAAGCAGCCAGAAGTTTTCAGTCTGGAGCAGTCCTCTTAGGCCCTGGAAATGGTAGGGGTATGTTCAGCATAGGACGCAGGTAGTGATGCAGAACTGAGTGACAGTTTGGTCCACTGGGCAGCATGAGGTAAAGAAGGATGACTTTTAGGTCTGGAAAACCTTCTAAATTATGCCTGGGGACTCTTACTGTTTAATCATTGCTCATAGCCGTTGAGTGTGACAGAATCTGCATATTTCAGTGTCTAAGATCTAACCGGGAATCCTCATGTAATGTAAGAGTTTATGTAACTTTGCGATACATAAGTAATAGCTAATGTGGGAGCCTCTTAAAGTATGACCCTTTACAAGCAGATGTTTTCATGTGTTCAGTTCCCGCTTCTATGTTCCAAAGCTGTGTACCCTCACAGGGAAGGGAGCGCTGTGGAAGTTTGAGACCTGAGACCATCCCCCATCCGCTCCGTGTCTTTCTCCTCTCTTGAACAGTAGTTGGAGAAGCGGGAGGTGATGCATTAAATCTTGTTAATACTTTTGGTTGGTTTATCCTTTCCGTTTTGACATTGTATCTTGTATCTGTCATTTTTATAGATGTACATAAAATTGGTTTAAGGAATAGATTCAATTTGGTGTCCAATTTTTAACCAGTGTTGCTCATAAATCACACACAGTATCTATCAGTTTTAACAGGAAAAGGCACGGATGTCCAAAGCTTATGAATTCCTCGCAGGTCATAAATTCTCCTGGAAACCTGGCTTGTAATAATGTGAGCGTACAGTTTCCACTTCCATTTTTCTGTAACTTTGACTAAGCCTCAAACCAAACTTTAAAACCTAGTTTACCATAAAGAGGTCATGAATTGCATCTGTTTATTCATTATGTTAGAAACTCAGCATTACTAAGCCTGACAGATTTTTCTCTCTCTTTGATTACAGTGATAAAGAGGACAATATTGCTGTACATAGATGGGATGAAGGGGAAGGTTTACCTTCCTAAATTAGCTATGGAAGTTTGAATCCAAAAGCTGCAGAACCACTCTGTATGCCACTGATTTCCAGCAGAGTTGTGGTATCAACTTGCATTTTTGTGCACCAGAGTTATATCTTTGTCCTTTTGCTTTTTCACATCAGTTTTCTCATCTCTTAGGCAACTCTTAGAAAACTTCAGTGACTCTGAGAATTTGAAAGTCCTCTGCCCAGGAACCAAACCAGTACAGATCTCTTAAAGGTGAGTGAGTGTTGGAGAAAGGACATCTTCTCCCAGGAAAATATCTTTGATATGATAGTTCTATCATATCTTGAAGGGTTTTACCCACAGACTGAGGCTGACCATAATTTCTGAAACTGAATTGGCATTTTTGTTGTTTCTGGAGGAATGGGACATCTCTTTTATAGAAGCAGTGCTGATTTCAATCAACACTAACAAAATATTTTATCAGCCTACTGAAATGCACGTCTGATGTTTAGTGCATATCTGAAGGAGAAAAGGTCACTGTTGAAGTTTTTGAGAACTCAACATTTTCCTCATCAAAACTGTCAGGAAAAAAATCAAAGCATTTTCATAAAGTTGTATTGAAAAATTTTTTTTGGCTGAGGGATCAATTAAAGTCTTTTCATAAAAAAATGATATAATAGTGCTTTAATTTAAAACAAAACATGTCTGATAATACATTTGGGGTTCATGCAATTTAAATCTGGGACTTATGATTATATTAAATTCATGTGCTGCTTTAAGACATTTAAAAATTAAATTTTTCCTATTCTCATGAAGTAAATAAGAAATTTCTTGGTTAGCCATGAACTTCCAAAAAATCACCCTTCCTTTTTAAAGGGAAATTAACTGTTACAGTCCCTCGATGTTTTCTGAGCTCTTCATATATACATGGTACAGTGATCTGGTACCTGGATCTTTTGTACCTGGTTTTGCAAGGGGGATTTATATCTGTTTGGTTGAAGCCTCATAAAACTGTAGTAGTTTAGATCCGGAGATTTCCATTCACACATGAGAAATTTACACAAATTATTTCATTAAGAGGTTCCACTTCCATTTCACACAGAAATGATTCTGTGTCCATTTTTTTTACCCCTTGAATGCTGTAACCCACGCGTTTTTAGCTCTAATATACATCGTGCGGGTGGAGGTTGACTTCCTGCTTTAAGAAGTAGCTGCGTTTTTCAGCTGCAGTCTGGGACAATGATCGTCTTTTATTGAACTGCTGCGCTTGTTCTTCCTAAACTAGTATTTCCAGAATTATGGCCCTGACCTCAAGTCATGACACTTTGTCACTTTTTATTTGTGACTCTTACAAGGAATGCAAACCCAAGGGGAATTCAATTGCAAAAGACAGGCTCTCAGGTGGAAGTGAAATCAGGGTTTGCAAGGGAGGGAATATGACTGAACAGGGTGGTGTGATTCCATAAACACCACTAGCAGGTGTTTTTTTCCCCTATTCCTACTTTGCAGTCTCAGTAGCAGCTTCTGTTTCACCTAATTGTCTTTCAGAAGGATTTTCTGAGAAATTAAAGCCAGTCTATGATCAAGAATGTGCAGAAGCAGCAGAGAATTGAAATATTTTCTCTCCTCAGCTCAGACAGGAGAGAAATTGCGAGATCAATTTCCTCACGGCATGGACTTGTCATGTTTACCCGCATACTCTTCCAGAATTTCTTCGTTCGAATTCCGTCTCATCAGGAAATCAAACCTTCTTAAAAGTGATTCCTTTGTGGACTGGCTTTGGAGTTACTTGGCTGCGACACTCCGCCAACAACATTCATTACAACCAACTGTTTTCAACACCTAGCCTGTAGGTTGCGAGAATACATTCTCCTTGCCATTTCAAATCCAGTTTAAAAACAATGCAATGCTGATAGTCTGAGAAGGTTCTAGTGCATGGAATAAGTTTATTTAGATAGCCATTGAATGCTCTTTTACTTGCCTGGATTTAATTTAATTTTACTTAATGGGACCCTTCACTAAATGCTGTTCCTTTGAAATTAAACATGAATTAAGAGGTAAATGTCTCTGACAACTCTGAAGTTCAGTGATATATTCTCCATTGATGTGACGTACTGGTCTGTAGTTTACCATTTTCTAGCAACACCAGGCTTTGCAGCGTGGCTTACATCCAATGCAATAAACATACTATCTTAAGAATCAATCCAGAGTGTTCTTGCTTTATAGGTCTTAGACCCATGGGATAAACAAAGTAAAAACAACATCCATTAAACAAATCTTTAAATGATTTTTTTCTGTTTTATGGACACAAAAGCGTGCATAACTTGAAGGCAAGTTAGATAATATAAATGTTAAGTTATATTTGCATTTCCAATTCTTTGGCTCGATTCACCTCAAAAACTGGGAGGCCATTCAGAAAACGGGCAAGGATTCCCTTTGCAGTATCATTCCTAATGCTTCAAACGTGATAATGTAATTCACAGTGAAAAAGTAAGATCGAAAGAAAGGAGGAAGTAGAGGATTTTTGTCTCAGAAAGAACATTTAAATGATCTGACTGTAGGTTAAATTGTACCTTGCATAGCTTTTCCAAAGGCAGGAAGGTTAAAGAAATATTCCTAAAATCCCGTAACTTTAAACAGAATGTTGAGTTGAAGAGGTGTTATTTCCAGAGGAAAGTAAATATTTAAGAGGTCTATTAAACATAACAACATGTCCTGCCGATAGAAGCAGGGAGTTCAACAATGCTTGGAAAAAACCTGTCTTGCGTGCTGTAAATTGATTGCATGGTTGTTTATGGGGCGGACTGGCCAGCGGGGGAAGTCAGCCGGCATTTATCCTGCGGTTCGCAGCTGGAAACGGGGTCTTCCCAAACTCGCGGAGAGTGGGTGAGGCTGCTGCTGGGCGTCTGCCGATGCAGTTCTGTAGTACCACAGCCCGCTCTTGGAAGCACACAAGTGACTAGGTTAATTAAAGGGCATAGGCGTAGGTAGTATTTATTTATTAAAAATGAAAAGGAGCTACTTCATTTCCACTGTGGCATGTCAATTGCTTCTTTTCTAATACAGAGGGTTTATCACTTCTGATTTGGAAATCGAAGGCCTTAACATTTGGTATGCTGTTTATCTGACCAGGTCATCCCACTAACGCCAACAGAGAGACAGGGGGTGAAATCGGTGTAACAGAGAAAAGAGCTGGTACCACAAATTAAAAAAAAATAAATAAATAAATCCCTAGTTTAAGTGCCCAATGACTACCATAAATTTCAGCTTCCTGATTTTCTTTTAAGCAACCTTTTTCTCCTGCTTGTGTTTTGTGGAGTAAAATGTCGTGACTTAAAGCCATAAGGCTTGAAAAACAGAAGACAAACTACAAGAAAACCGAAAATACTGGGTTTTAATTGTCATTATTTTTAAACTGTTCAGTGATTTTGAAAGCAGAGGTTGACGGTATCTCCTGTGACTTTAGTTGCAAATGTAAACAACTCTGAAAGCTCTGCAAAATTTTCTCTGCAAACTTTCCCAATTTTAAAAACCTGTGTATGTAACTTGGGTAATGCCAATTCATCATACGTATTCTGGCATTTATTTTTCTTGGTATATATGCACCTATTTTTGTATTCACTTTGCTTAAAAATATTTCTGTACATGTAGTTCATCCTTTATTCTTTAGGAAGATTTCCTATCCAGTCTTTGTCCATATGCATGCCTGCTCCATATTCAGTCAAAACAAATCCAGGAAACAAGAAAAGAAAGTGTTAAATATTCTGCTGTGCAATACCGTTCATCCTTGTCTTTGCTATTAACGTAACAGCAAAAGCTATCAGGTCAGGGTATTTTTTATGATGTCTGTGAGCGTAGTCTGTATCTGATCTTTGCTCCTTCCTGAAAGGGTTTGGTTTAAATAACCCCAGTAGTACAAAGTCTCACATTCACAGTCTTCTATTTTAGTTCTCCTTTCAAGGGAATTACTGCAGTTTTAACCTGCCTCTTGCTCTGTTTCCTAGCGCAAAGCCGTGTGATTACAGGGGAAGGGTGATGAAGCACATCAGCTCTGTCTCTTAATCTTCTTATAAATCCTAACAGATTTTGGAGATGAAATTTGGCAAATGTTAATTGTACGTGCAGAATTCATGCTGGGAAAATCTCCTTCAGAAAAAAAAAATCCCAAAAAATAGAGAAGAAAAAAAGGCTGAGTGCACAGCCGGACTGTTATGTAAGATGTTTATTTCCATCAAATCTAGCCCAGTGGAGGCTATGCAGAAAATAGGTCAAAGCTGCAGACTCGTGACATCATAACATCATCAGAAAGGTCAAAGGAAACATTAGCACACTGAGAAATACTAGTTTATAGTACTAGTCATTTTTCTCTATATTTAATACCTTTTTTTTTTTCCTCTACATATTGGAATAGAGCCTGCTTGTGGTAAGCAAGCCTGGGCTGTTTTAAAACTTCCAAAGAAATATGTCTGTGATAGCACACGGCAGCATAGGAACATGGCTGTGAGAACTACTCATTGTTTTGATGACGAAACTGAAAACCAGAAAAAAACAAAGAAAAAATTTGGTTAGAATGTGAAAAGTTGCGTTTAGCTAAAATTTGACTTTGGAATTTTGTCTTAAGAAATTGAAACATTTTGCGTATAGCACATCTGAATGAATCTATTGACTCCTTAAAAAAATTAACTTCATTTTTTTCCCTCAGTCAGTTCAAGACCAAAATAATGAATTAATTTAAATGTCATGAAACTCTCTTTTTTTTTTTGCTGTTGAGTAACCTCATGATTAGAGACATTGCTCCAGCTCCCGCTGTATTGTTGTCAGGCTCAGAATGGCACCGATGCACAGTTGCCGTTCTGTTCTGTCCTTGAGGAATTTACAATTTAGCCATTATATTCACACGGATCGCCTCTTCTCATGTTACGACTAAAGCAAGGCATATATATGCTCAAGTACATAATAAATTCTACACAAAGTAAACATTTTTAATCCAGATTTATTTTAGCTTTTATGCCTCTTCATACTTGCGGCTAGATTTAAAAAACACACCCAAAACAAAATCAGACAACTCTATTCACAAAAAGATGATAGTATATGGACACAGTTGTCTGAGTATAAGAATAATTCTAACTAGTTCCTGACATACTGGTTAATGCCCAATTTTAAAATCTATTTCATTTTCTTATATGCTACATGTGATCAAAATAAATACCAGGGGCGTTTTAAGTGATGGTATGTGGGTATCTTGGCTTGGATACAGAGGAAGGTACTGTTAATTCATGTTTTATTCCCTGCCCTGTGTGAGGTAAGTTATTTCAAGAAAGGAAAGAAGGTGGTGCTGATGGGCTAGTGCTAGCCCGTAAGCTACACCAGTGACCTGGCAGCGCAGGGAGGTCGGGAGAGGGGCGTCACATTTTGAGGCTCCGAGTTGCTGGTGCTACGCAGGCAAAGCCTCCCGCTCTCCTTCTGGTCAAAGGCAGGCAGCCCGGTGCAGGGCCACAGGAGGGGCGAAGGCACCGATGCAATACCCACTAGATGCCTTGCTGCTCAAGAAATAATTAAAAACATTTAATCTATAGGTTTGGTTTTTTTTTTCCTTTTTAGCTACACAGATTGGGTGACAGTCTTCTGTAGACTCTCCAAACAGAAATTTGGAAACCAACCTTAACAGCAGATTGTATTTGCCTCAGCTTGTGTATGTGAGGGGAGGAGAAAGCAACAAGGCTGTGAGGATTCATGCGACCAAGCGTAGATACCTACAGCACAGTTGCCATGTAGGCTATTCGCCAGTTTCATGGAGAGAAACAGAGAGCAATTTTTCTCATGCTAAAGTAGATATCCAAAACAGGTCAGACAAATCATGCCATAAAATGTCTACTTCCGCACTGTTGCACGAGGGGAACCCATGGTGACTAAAACACAGGATTTACACTGTAGATGTCTGAAGCCAGATGAAATGAATCTCACCCCAAATCTCCTTTTGCACCTCCATCCCTTCTGGGACGAGGAGTCAACAAGGCTTTTCACATGGAAACTTCTTTCAGGCACGTATTTTTGTGTGCGCTTGTACGGCGCCTGGCACAATGGAGACTACTTCAAGGCTTTGTTCATATGGTGCAACATCTACCTCCCAGGGATCCTGGCAGTGGCAGAACCATCCAGCTCCAATGCTCAGTGGTATTTCAGTATTTCTACATTGACTTCTGTGATCAACACAATTTTTTGAGCTAAAAACCCCCTAAAGATCTTATTAGCCTGAAGTTTAATTTTTGGCGGTAAATTTTTAGCTAGGTAGTATGTGTCTTGTTTTGGAGAAGGCAACGTACTATCGCTTGCTTACTCGCCGATGGGCACTCAGGCACATGAGACGATCCCACAGGCACCTGCAGGGTCATGGCTACAGGTCTGTGTTGCCTTCGCAAACTAGAGGACCAGTTTGTGCTCTTGTGAGAACCTCAAGGCACATACTCAGTGTTTGTAATTTTATACCTTGTTTGTAACTTTCTACCTCCAGCGGCACATTTGTCGCAACTGAGGAACGGGACCTGTAGGGAACAGCACATGAATACTGATTCCACTCCCCTGAAACCATCTGGCCTGTAAGTCCTAATGAGCTGTGCCCCTTCTTACTTGCAACGTGTAAGCCAACGTCCGGGGCTGATGCTGGACTCCGAAGGCAGTAGAGGAGTTGCTTTCAGCCTCCAAGCTGTTCAGATAGCTCGGCCTTCTCTTCTGCTGCGTTTCTTCTTCATTACAGACTAAATACTTGTCCCACAAAGGTTAAAACTTTGTATGCCAGGAAAACCAGTTCTTGATTTACTGTCATTTGCTTTAGCTCTGTCCCTTGGCTAACTTCCAGTGGGATTTATTTGATTAGGGTATAAATGAGACAAAATGGAATTATAATAGGCATTCAAACAAAGCCGAACTTTGTCATGATTATTCTGTGATTTATAGCTGATATCCAGAGGACGGAGGAACACTAATCAAAGAGGAAAATTTTGCACATAAAAAACAATCCTGATGCAATCAAAATTGAATCAAACAAATGACAATTCAAATTAGCCAACATCTATTTTTCTCTTTTCCTTCCAGCGGGTGAATGACTTTCAACCTAGAAAGGGTTTGAGATGATTACAAATTTAGGTCTGCTGCCCTTTTACGCTTTGAATTAGTTTGATATTTTGAATATATTAATCTTGCCTCTGTCTTAAATCACGATGGCTCTCACCACTCTTTGTATAAATAGCTGCCTTATTAAGGCTCATTCTGTGCTGAATTCCAATGAGTACAAGAACTTACCGCTTTTTCAGTATGTGTGAAGTGTGCATTCACAAAAAAAAGCTTTAAATCAAACTGCTGAGTGCATTTTCTTGATGGTGGTGGAATGACCAGTATCCTCCTATTAGGCTTTTCAGAAGGATGCTCCTGATACCTGTTTTTTCCTTTTGGGTTCTCTCAGCTGTTATTTTGCTAACCAAGCAAAATAACTTTCCTGAACAATATGAGCATACTTTGAAGTCCTTATGTATTAAAAGGCTATAGATCTTTATGCTTGCCCTTTCATTTTTTATGTGACTGACAGTGAAAGCTGGGCCTGATAAAATTGTTAAGAGGTTTCATTCTGTTATCTAGTGTTCCCTTTTCATCTTCCCAACCTCTGCGCATCATCAAGATTAATGTTTCAAGTTACAGAAAGCTCAATCGTTGGAGCTTTCAGATGGCAGCTATAGCTGAGATTTCCCAATATTGATCTCCTCTCCTCCCATTTCTTTTCTTTCCACGTCTGAATCATATCTGTCTGAATTATGAGCCAGCACAGATTTCTTGCTCTGGCAGATTGCATTAGAATCACATAGCACTGGGCATCGGGTTATCGATTAGGAGCAGACTGACTCCACTGTTAACCTGACGTTTCTTCTTCTGCCAGAGACGTCTCCATTCACAGATGCCTGTGTGGAGACACAGAACCTGCTGCTCTGGGGTGGGGAAAGCTGCGCCGCCGTTGTTGGAATGGATGTTAGCAAAAGGACCAAAACTACTCTCTGTCTTTGATGCCCATCAGAACTGACATAGACATTGTTGAGCCTCTTTTGACAGGAAGGGTGCACGTTGGGAAAGACTAAGTGACACCGAGGTCTGTTTCAGGCCTTTGCTTCTATGATAAACAAGTAGGAAAACCAAGTGCTCTGCGATTACTGATACAAGTGTAATGATTTAAACAAGATCAAATTTGGGGAAACTTGGCCATGGCTGTTAGGCTTGGTTCACAAAAAGAATTAAGCATGGCAGCATTCAACCTCATTTTAAAGTGCCTTTTTGTCAGTCGAATCTGAAGGTGAGTCACCACATCATGTGTGGAAAGGAAAATGCCTTTGATGGGTTCTCATGGTGGGGGTGTGCACACAGCACACAGTAGTATTCGGTATTGATTTGCCAGCAGCATGTTATGTTATTTACCAGAGCAATTTTTTGTCTTATATTGTTATTTTAAAGGGGTCATCCATGACTGCGAACATTTTAAGACAGGAATGTATGCAGAACTCTGGTTTTATAAAGCCTGGAACACATGCATTGGGAAGGAGAGTCAATATTGTAGTATTTTAATGAAGTAGTTATGAAACATGACCGAGAAAAAATAAAGAGACTCTAAGATGTAAAGCAACATAAAGTACAATGGGTACAGCTGAATGACTAAGACTCTTCCAAATCCAGAGTTTAAGAAATCTGGTATATAAGGTACAGCAAGCGACAGAATTCCTACATGTAGTTCACTTATTTCTCCTTCTGAGGAAGAGCAATAGTGAAGACAGATTCATGTAGTGCAGCGAAGTGCCAGCCTTGGAAGAACAGTCACCTGAATCTCCTTGCGTGGAGAAAAATAGGGAATGCAAGCGGGTAGCTCCAACTCACATGTGCTGGATTGCCTTCTGGAGCTGCCCATATTTCCCACAGATAATTTAGGACATAGACAAGAGGCAACAGTGGAAAGTCCCAAGAAAGGAAATCCAGTTGGGTTACAGAACAAAACGTCTTGAGGATGAGGGTGGCTCAGCACGGGAACAGTCGGCTCAGGGAAGCTGTGAGCGAGGCCCTCAGCAAATTCACCTCGCTTTGAAGTAGCGCTGCTTTGAGCATGTGGTTGGACCAGAGGTTGGACTAGAGACCTTCAACTAAAACCCAACCTGAGTCTTCCTATGGTTCTGTGTACTCTTAGCTTAGGTACTCTGCCTCCACCCCTCATCCCAAATCTTCCTCTTTTTACAGGAGTGCTGATCCTGGACATATTCACAGGTGTACTGGGTCACTGATCTTGCTAACAGTATATGTATGCATAAAACTAAGCATAATCATGGAACAGAGCTATATATATATACATGTGTATATTGATACAATCTTTTCCCTATCCTACCTTTCCCCTTTCCACAAATGCTTCAAGAGTTTTTAAATTTTCTTTTTGCCAACTCCCATTTCAATTGCTGCATTTGCATATTGCTACAGCCCTTTATCTGTCTAACTGATTTCTGTCTTGCTTCCACTCCGATTGTAGTTGCCACTGGTATAGAAATAAAAAATCTGTGATCTTTTTCTATGCTTATCAAGAAAGCATCTTGAAAATGACTGAAAAAAAGACATTCTTTTTGGTGCCTCAGAAGTGGCTTGCAATTTTTGAATAGGAAAGGTAATTTTGAACAATATCTGTCGATGTTCAGAGACTGCCTCAAAGATGAGTCACTAGAACTGGCAAATGCAACCTTGAAAATGCCAATAAGCTGTTCTTCTCCTCTCTGTTTGTTATTACACTGACTGAAATGTTACCTTGATGTAATTTTCATATACTAGCATTGTGCTCTCCTACATTACACTCCATGCAAATTGTATTTCCTACTGTACTTCAAATGGTCGAAGGTGCATTATTTATGTTAAACATTACAGAAAATTTTTACCAGAGGTGGTAAAAATCCATACATCCTCTGATAAAATCCGCAGAGCCTTGCAGGACCAAGTTAAATTTACTTAGCTACATAAATTCAGTAGAAAGGATATTTTCAGCTATATGGAGGCCAATGCATGCAATTTTTTGAATGCTAACTGTAAGAGACTGCACATGCTCTTCTCATAAAAATGTATCCATATATGCGTGTCTAATTTTACCCTTAGTACATACTCATCTTTTCTTGAGAAGAACGGGAAGGCAGAGCAATTGGTATTATTTATCATCGACTTTAGTACAGGCCAGATAAGAGGACAATGGACTGGCTGAGCTGCCAAGCTCAACGGGTTGTGATCAGCAGCACAAAGTCCAGCTGGAAGCCACTCACTAGTGATGCACCGCAGGGGTCGATACTGGGGACGATACTGTTGAAGCTCTTCATTAATGAGCTGGATAGTGGGACCGAATGTAGCCTCAGCATGTTTGCAGATGACACAAAACTGGGAGGAGCAGTTGATACACCAGATGGGTGTGCTGCCATTCAGAAGGACCGCAACAGGTACAAGAAATGGGCTGACGGGAATCTCATGAAGTTCAACAAAGGCAAATACCAAGCCCTGCACCTCAGCAGGAATAACTCCACACACCAGTACAGGCTGGAGCAAGCCGGCTGCAAAGCAGCTCTGTAGAGAAGGACCTTGGGGTCCAGGTGGACAACAAGCTGACCATGGGCCAACAATGCATCCTTGCAGCAAAGATGTCCAACAGGGTCCTGGGCTGCATTAGGAAGACCTATGGGTCGAGGGAGATGATCCTTCTGCAGAACTCACCCCTGGTGAGACACAGCTGGAGTGCCGGGTCCAGCTCTGGACTCCTGCGGTGGTGCATTCTCCCCCCCCGCTTTTTCTCCTGGACCACTCTACAATCTCGGGTATTTCTGTCAGATCTTGGCCTTTGTCTTTGTGTAATGAGCTGGGCAGTTAAGTGTCTCTTGACTGTACCAGCAGCTCCTGCATGGCCAAGGTGGGGAGCGGCACTGTATGTACCAGGAACTCTAATTGCCTGGCCAAGGTGTGGAACGAGAGCGTGCCGACCTGAATCGTGGCTAGGATGGAAATTTACTGATGACTAAAGCCAATCATCTTGCGACCCTATAAGCTGTGGTCCCAGGTGAGGCCCTTTGAGCTCTCTGGACCGCAGCGGGCTGCGCCCAGCACCTCCCTCTGAGGGGGACGCTACCCAGAGCTCGCAGACTCTCAGGTCTGCGAAATCTGGAGGCTTGTCGCCGAAGACTGACGACAAGACCTGGGCCAATATTCTCCTTGAGACTCAACCCTCGCCCCTTGAGAAATACCAAAGCATTTGACGTGAGTATTTCACTGAACTCAAGGGAAATTTTTAACAGGTATACCTTTTGTACATTTATATAACTATTCTGCCTGTGTGCCTGTATGTGTAAATTGATTTAATCATTTTTGAAATGTTGGACTAGTCAATAACTGAATGTTGTTAATTGAATGTTGCTGATTTACCTTAAACTGTGAATAATCATTTAGACATAAACCACTGACCAAGTCTGGGACTAGGATTGGATCCAGCCACCCCTAGACCCCTCTCTGAGAAGGAGTCTAGAAAGCAAGGGGGTCCTCTCCAAATCTCATGACTCAGCGGGAGGGTCTTCCTTACCCTTTGTGTCCCTTTACTCTGTGAAGTCAATTCTGCCTCTTTTTTCCCCTGATATACTTCTTCCATGCAGTAATAGAGTGAACCTTGCCATTTTTGAATCTTTAACTAAATTGCTGTTTTGATTAGAATGAATTTTGTCAAATCACTTTATTAATCGACTAATGAATGAGTGCTATTAAATATCACGATCTAATCCTGTGATTTGCCGTAAAGGCATAAATAAATTTTAACTGCTGCTAGATCAAATTGTGTAAAAAGTCACTCATCTGCAACAAAATCCATTTGCGACAACTCCCCAGTAAAAAGGAAACAAAAACATACTGGACCAAGTCCACCAAAGGGCCAGGAAAATGATTAAGAGACTGGAGTATCTCACATACGAGGAGAGTCTGAGAGAGCTGAGACTGTTCAGCCTGGAGCAGAGAAGCTCAAGGGGATCTTACCCATGTGTGTAAATACCTGATGGGGGGAAGTAAAAAAGATGGAGCCAGGCTCTTCTCAGCGGTGCCCAGCGACAGGATGACAGGCAATGGGCGCAAATTCAAATACAGGAAATTCAACTTAAGCACAAGACAAATATTTTTTACTGTGAAAGTGATCAAACACTGAACCAGGTTGCCCACCGAGGTTGTGCAGTCTCCATCCTTGGAGATGCTCAGAACCCGACTGGATACAGCTGTGAGTAATCACCTGCTGAAGCTGATCCTGCTTTGAGCAGAGGGGTCTCAGTAGATGATCTCCAGAGGTCCCTGCTAACCTCAAACATTCTCTGATTCTCTGTTATTTCACAAATATCCAAGAGTAGTGGTTGGCATAGTCATGAACTCAGGAAATATGATAAAGAAATTATCATCTATAACACTTGTAAGACTTGCAGTCTTAAAAAGAAAGGTAAAGCAAGGACATACAAAACTTCATAACTATTCATTCAAGTGATTAAATGTAGAAACTCATTACATATGGACAACTATTTTGAAATACTATGAAGCCTAAAAAGACATAAAACAAGAAGGGAATTTATGAGCTGAAGAAACCATTCTTTTGAACAAAAGTCCTGGAAAATACATTAATATGTGATAGAAAATGCTAATCTTTTGAAAGGTTTTTGCACCAGGCCATACAATATAATGGAAAATTATATCACTTCCACAGAATTCTATGGGATACTTCAGAAAATCTAGACAAAGATTTTAGTTTTCTATTAAAGCTGAATGATTCTTACTATAATTTTCATAGAGCCATATTACTTCTCTATAGAAGGCTCTTGGCTTCCTCGCATCATTCAGATCCTCAACAGTAGTGTGAACATTCATTTATTTTATTGTTTTTATTTTTGGCTTTCTTTTACTTTCACTGGATAAAAACTTGAAACTCCCAATAATGATAACCTCAATTCAGAGTTGTTGTGTCTAGTTACTGGAGCATGCATTGTACCTGTCACGCTCTTTTAGGCCTCAGAGAACTAACAAATGCTTTTAGCCTTTGTGACTCCTTATGAAGAGTGCATACATTACTGTCTGCTTTTATACCCACTTCATGGGGGTGCAGTTCTTTTTTTTACTCTCCGGTATTCTCTCTGAGGCATAACAGCCAAAAACACTATTTAAATTCAATTCTAGTGCAGGAAGGCTATGAAAGATCAGAGATAGAAGAGCTTTTTTTTTTTTTTTTTAAAATGTGATTGGCTTAAGAACTTTATTTCAGAAGTAGAATGAAATAAAATTATAAAATAAAATAAAATAAAGTAAAATAAAATAAAATAATATAAACAAAACCCCACCCACTGTCCTACCAGTTCATCTGAAAATGTGCTTAACATTTTCAACAGATATTTGACAATCAATCAGGCACGTATGTGATTATGTCATTGGTGGAATTACCAGAAAGTGCATCATCCTATTGTGTAAAACTCTTCTGACATGCTTCCCCAGACACAAAGCGCAGAGCCTATCTGCCAGCCAAGCAATCACTGTAAGTGAGCTTCAGGCTTTAATGTGCACCTGTGCTCGGTGTTGGGGAGCATTTGAGTGCTGTACAAGCTGTGGTTTAGCTGGTCTGTGCCTTCCCTTGTTGAGGAATTCTGACATTAATGAAGCGTCTTCCACTAAACCGAAACCAGTTCTTACTCTCCGTAAGTGAATCATGTGAAAAAAGTTACCGTGTGTGTTTTCACGGTTGGTAATTTTCTTCCACTACAATTTCAAAACCCACATGAATCCAGTGATTTTCTCCATTATTTATTTTTGCAGAAAAACAGGTATGTATGTCGGTGATCACACGATGCGCAGCAACTGATACCAAGGAAAAAAATCCACATTATGTAATGGCTGCTCATTCTTCACTTTGATGTTTCTCTAACAATCGTCAGCTAAGTATAAGAATTTGGTATCCACTTATTTCTTCCTTTGTATTATGCAAAGCTCTACCACCCGCTAAAAATCATATTGTTATGGCAAAGAGAGAGGCTACACGAGACTTCAGCAGGTGCTAGGAGATTTTCTTCCATAAAACCGCACTTGTTCAGGAGGGCTTCAGTTACATTTTAGCAGGATGTTATTTATGTGCACGTATTTCTCCTCTAAAAGTTTGCAAAGGGCAAACTAGGTAATGTGATTAAGTGGCTGAACACAGTAAAGGTTCCAAAAACTAGGTCATTATTGAGATTAACGACTGGATTAAAAGGATTTAGGAGAGTGGTAGGATTTTGATTTGCATATTACTCCAAAGACCTTTGACTTATGTAAAGCCTCCTCTTAAAGACTATCAGGCCAAAGTATTACATCAAGCAATTTAGTTGTTGCAAATTAGTCTTGCCTGTTTTTTGACCTTGTGTATATTACCCATATTTCTACACTGGAATTATTTTTCATAATTCAACACTTGGATTGCTCCTTTGGATGTGGCAAATGCAGGGGGAGCACTAATGTGAAAGAGATAAGTTGTAAAATAATTAAATCTTATTAAGTATAAGTGATGGGATTCTTGAAGGATTTCACCTGAGAGTATTTTAGCCGGCTGCTAAAAGAGGAGACCTTGTTTAACAGCAGATTCTAGCAATTCAATCAACATCAAGTCTCCATCAAAAGCCTCACAAATTTATTTAGATTAACCTTTGTGCCACTCTACAAGAGTATACACAGCTGCTATGGTATATGAAAAAATATCTCTAAGAGCTCAAACTTATAACTGCTTTGGGAAATTAAACTGGAGGGTCTGCATGGCTGAGGTCATCCATTTAGCATCAGATAAAGGAAAAAATTAGGTTTAGGGGTTACTTAGTATAAAAATCTCTCCATTGACAGCACGTGTGTGTGTGTACTCGTATATTTCAATGTATGAAAGAAGGAGGGGAGGTGCTTCTGTGTGGGCAATTCAGCACAAACAAATGTGATGGTGGGAAAGAGGACAGAGGACGTTCTGCAGACAAGTGATTCTGTAAGACACAGCATTTGTGACAACAGTCAAAACAGGCAAAATGCTTTCAATATACCACAGGGTTAGAAAAGGTAAATAATTTTAGGATTTTCAGCACAAACTTGATAAATGATCGCAAATACTTGCAGATCATATTTTCATAAATCACATTCTTCATAGATTATCCAGTCACTGGTATCTGAGGAGCACTCTATTTTTGTAAACCTTTAACCTTGGCAAATGCTCTTATCATTTTACTGCTCTGCTTTTAAACAGTATTACTTTAAAATGTCAGTCTCCACTGGCCCGTCAGAGTTGGGATGATGTCATTTCAGAAACTGCCTCCATCACCCTCAACCTCAAAAGTACAAATTCTACTCAAAAGTACTAGTAATACTGATGTGGCTGAAAAACAAATATATGTGGTATATGGGATCATTAGTTCATCTAAGGGATTCATGTACATATGTTACTCACAACATGCGTAAGTTTTTTCTGGGTTCAGGGGGAATGGATGACAGATTTCCCATGTAAATTAATCTTAATTATGCAGTGAGTGAATGAATACAGAATTAAGGCCAAGGAATGGTCCCATGTGATGAGTTTAGATTTATCGTTCAGGAGTTGTTTTAATGTCAAGATACCATTTGTGCAACGTTGTATGAGACGATCAGTAACGTTTAGATTTTAAAAAGCCCAAACCGAAATATAAAATTCTTACATATAGAAAATGACAGCTGCTCTCTGAAGGCAGCTTCAGCTCTAACAAACTGTAGCTTGCAACATTTTCTTCTGTCAGGACCTTTGTGGCAGAGTTATGATGGGGAACACAGCTTTTCCACCTCCTGGCTTCGTCCACTTAATTTTGCTTGCAGTCAAGCTGAGTTTCTATTTCTATAGCATTCAGGTTTCATCAAAACCTCCACTCTAAAAATGTTATTCTTCTTCCTTACCTTAAGCACTTTTCCACTGTAATTACAGAAAGCAACATTTTAAAAAAGTGCATTGTGAAAAGGTGTCATTCATGTAGAAAACTCCAAGCGAAAAACACTGGTTTTAAATTTGGTCTCTAAGGTCCCAAGGCTGGAAGGGGATAGAGGGATAGAAAGGGATAGAACAAAAGCTTCTGTGGTAAACTGACCTGACTTATGCCTATGGTTCTGACCAGGTGTTAGATTTTGATCCCAGGATTTTTTGTTTTCTCTGTTTTACTTAATTAATGGCTGTTGACTTTAAAATGTGAGGATCACAATGCAGGCCACCTCATTTAAAGACGAGCAGCCCGATATCCAAGATGCAGATTTAGCTTCTCTGTATTGTTTGTTCATCCTTGTCTGGAGTCTTGGCTGTAATGTCTTCAGAAGGAGAGGTGGAGAGCTTGCCCCATCCAAAAGCGCATGTAACCTGATGGTAAAGGCCGCCACTTCAGAAGCAAGAACTGTGCCTTTGAACTTTGCTAGAGTGAGGAGATGTCCAGCCCAGGAACCCTGCACATCCTGGGAAAGTGCCCTTGCCACTAAGCTGTGGCATTAGAAGTAATTTGTAGTGATAAGTTGTTGCAACTACCTTTTACGAAGAGTCACATCTTGTTGATCTACTTTGGACGTGTGGTGAGGACAGCTAGCAGATTACTCCCTTGAGGGGATTCACGCTGAGAAGTGCCATGTTGCTGGACTCCCTTCAAGTCTGAATGGAAGATGGATGCTGAAACATCCAACTGCAACACTCATGGTCCTGTAGAAAACAGAATTTTAGCTGCCAGGGAACCTTAGAAGCCCAAGAGGCACCTACAGAAGTAGAAAATAGCTGAGTAAAGGATCTGGGGCTGTAATATTCAAACCTGATTTTGGTGTTTAAGAGCCATAACGAGGTCTTTTGAAAAGACCTCAGGTTTGGAAGGCACAGCACGTTAAACAGAAGTGTTGTGACAGAGCGCACGCCCGTCCCGCAGGCCCTGCCCAGCCCCGCAGAGGGGTGACGGCGGTCCCTCAGCCAGCCCTGCCCGCTCGTCCCGGGAAGCGCCGGGCGGGAGCCTCCCCACACGCAGCCCCCGACCGCCTACAAGCACTTAGCAGCAAACACGCACATATTGGTGCATTATACCAGTTCCTCACGACTGACATAAACATGTTTATTATTATCTACTCTTGGCTTCGGTAGTTGTTTCTTACTCCAGGAAGGGTTTCTGTTTAAGGAAGGATTAAATGATGTTCTCTTCAAAATGAGGAAAAAGTAACTATGCAGTATTTCTTTTACTTCTGGGGATCAAAAAAATTGCTTCAAAGCAAATGTTTCAATGCACAAAATCAGGATCATTTTAAGGGAAGATTAATTGTTTGTTAGTTACTAGTTCTTATTTGCAGAATCTAGAAGGAAGCAGTCCTGAAAGACTAATTAGTAAACATCAGTTATAACAATACTGCAGAACAGCATCTTCGTAACTTTGGAGTAAAGACACCTTCCTCTAAAATAATCAGAGATAAACCACAATTTTTCACCATCATTCTTGCAGACATTATGTTTTGGAAGCAGATTCCTAGTCTCTCTCTGATTGTTTCAAGCAGTGAAAAGTGGCTGTGTTCTGCCTAAACATAGCCAGTGGAGAAAATCAATTCCAGAAAGAAGCTCCATGTTGCTAGACAATTAGTGAAGTCAAAATGTTTGGCCAATGATGGCTTAAGCAGCTTGGCTAATACAGCTGATGAACATACGCTCAGAAAGCTTGCTATTAACAACAACAACAACAACAAAATTCAAGGTACTACTTGAAAATTCTTATTCTTCAACAAAGTGAATTTAAAATCTCGTATGTATAGGACAAGGAGAGAAAGAAGAGATTCTTGCTTTTTTTTTTTTTTTTTTAATGAAAACAGATTTCCTTTTAAGAAGAAGCCACTTGAAGTGACAAAAAAATAATTATAAATTTAAAAAAACAGATGTGCACACCATAAACTTCAGCAGGTCAACATAAGAAGAGCTCTAGCTCACAAGGACTGTGCAATACCATTGGAAGCTTAAGATTTGGACTTCCCAGTAGTTCCAGCAGGTCTCAAGCAGCCTCAAGATCTTGATGCCTTATTCAGGCATCTAGACATAAAGGGCCAGCTTTTCCAAGATTCTCAAGATAGCTTGGGAAGATGCCAAGAGAAAATTATTGGGAGAAGCCAAACACGTCTGTATGGGTTTAGGAGGTTTATTGTTGTTGTTTTGGAATGGTGAAGCTTTTGTGGGGTTTGTTTGTTGTTGTGTGGGTTTTTTTGGTTTTGGTTTTTTTTAAATCCCACAGGTATCTACAGAAACATTTGGAAATGTTAAATTGTGGCCCTGAATTTCTTCCCCAAAGAGTTTCCACTCTAAAGATAGGATTCACCTATCTTTACCTATATAGTAGTTGGGCATCTACTCCAAGCTAGACGGCTGCATTCTCTCTAACAGGTAAGTGGGTAGCCCATGTCCAGAGGGCAATTCATTCCAATGTGGCTAAGTTACCTTTTTTAGGATAAACTGAATCACCCTCAGGAAGTTCCTGTCACTCTCCATTGACTCTCACTTAGATGAGATTATTAACTTATAGATGGCTAAAGTTAGGTGAATCCCATCTGAAAAGACAATGTTTAAATGATGAATGGGATAAACAGGAAGGTGACAAGAAAGAAGGACAAGATAAAGGTTTTTTAAAATGCATTTTAGAATTAATCAGCACAGTGTGTAATCCTTATCAAATCAGCACCAGAAACTGCATTTTTTTTTACTAATCTAAGTTTTCATTACTTCAATAATTGCAATGCAGAAGAGTATCTGCTAGTAGGTGGAAGCTGGGAACTGCCACTCAAATTCAGCCTGCTAGTCAGAGAAGTCCTTGCGTTACAGAAATCAAGTAAATTGTCTGTCCTTTCTTTTAACAAGAGGTAATTCAGATTACAGACTATTTCCATCAGGATAGGTTGTCATATCAACTTAACTTAAAGCAAGTGGTCTGATCATATTATATTTTGAATACACACACAAACATGCACATTTCTCCAAATTCCAGTTGCAGAATGGATTGTCTTCAAAAAAATAATTGCATAATTTTAATTTTCTCATCTTATTACTGAGTGTACACACTCAGCATCTAAATTGGATCTAAAATGTTGGAAGAATGAGCAAAAGCACAATGAAACAGGGCAATGTGTGCACCTCTATGATTCTCTATGTGAATTCTGGCTGCAGTATATGCATCGCAGTGTCCTCTAGCAGGAAATTTGGATGCCCATGGTGCTTTGATATGCTCCAAGAGGTTTCAAAATCAGCCAACAGAACTGCATGGCACAGCTCAAAGTACACCCACTTTGCAGCACAGGCACTACCAGTGAGAGCTAATTAAGTATGTTGTAAATAAAATAGGGTGAATTCACTAGTGCTGATTAACTGAAAACAGAATAGTTGTGGCTTGAAGTTGGGACTGCCTTGTCAAACATTCAGCAGAGTAAGCTTGTGAGCAAATTCTAAAACTGCCTGTATTAGGCTTAGGTCACCAGTATCTTGTTCCTTGCTGCTGTCCTTGTGAGGTGCTCCCACTCTGAGTTTGCAAAACACCTCTTTCCTTCCTTTCCTTCCTTTCCTTTCCTTCCTTTCCTTTCCTTCCTTTCCTTCCTTCCTTTCCTTCCTTTCCTTCCTTTCCTTCCTTTCCTTCCTTTCCTTCCTTTCCTTCCTTTCCTTCCTTCCTTCTTTTCCTTTGTTTCCTTTCAAACAGCAGCCATTATATTCAAAGAGGAAAAAATCGGTAAGGATCACGTATCTTTCTTTTATTTATGAACTAATTCAATTACCTCAGATGAATTACTGTTGTTTCCAACTACGCCTTTTAACACTTCCCACAAGTGATTTATATTGTGGGATTTACAGTCCACTAATTTTACTAGCCATTGTCAGAGATATTGTTTTACAACCGAAAAATCTCTGAGAGATTGGAAATTCATTGTAGCCTGCTATCTGTTCACACTGCACAGCTGAAATACAGCCTTGGGCAACCACCATCTCACACAACAGAATAACACCTTCTGTGGCTCTGCATCCTCTATGCAGAGATCTACAGCGTGATCCAAAACATCACCTACTTGCCTAAAGTAAAAGATCCAGCAGGATTAGACAATATCTAGGCTACGGGTGAGATGTGCTCCACACCACAACCCTTACGTACTCGTGATTCCACAACAGGCCAGACCGAACTCCCAGCTGGAGAGACATAGCTAAGGTCCTCCCAGAACTGGGAGCCTTAATAAAACCTTGAGGTCCCACAGCAAAAACCAAACTATAGCCTGTTACTACAGAAGTTATTGGACATGTGCAGATCTGCGGAACCAAAAATTCAACATTTTTCAAGCAGTAAGATCAAGAGAAAAGAGTATTGTCGGCGGTTCAGGCCAAAAATCTATGGACAAGATACTCCTTGAGTATTAGTTTATGTAATTTATTAAACAAATCTCACATTACAGACTTCAGAGAAGAATTTATGTGGAAATTTGATTCTTCTTCTCTCTTTCTTGGCAGCAGAAAGGAAATCAAACTATGAAAAGCTTAAGGAGATACGAAGGGTCCGAAATCAAGCCAAGCTGAGTCAGGAAAGTCACACTTGTGGCTGTAATTCACGACTGTTTGGGGGAGAGAGAGGGTGTCACTTTTGTTTTTGTTTAGTGAAAAGACCACTTTGGGCAAGCCATTCTGGCTTAATTTTTCAGCTTGGATTTGTCTGTTTCTGTCAATATGGTGGCTCAGAATCAAAAGATTAGATCCAAGAATTACAATTTAAAAGGTTGGAGAGGTTCCTGTCAAAGTTACAGCCTAAACTCACACACTTTGTACAGAGGGAACTCCAAAGAATGGAGACATCTTCATATTAATTTTACCCGCAAAAATAGACCTTACAGATATAAATGGAAAAAACCTCTCGGTTTTGTAGTCAAAGACAGGTTTTCTCCTTTTGTCTTTTCTTTTTCTTAACACTTTTAACTATTTTTTCCAACACCACAGTGAATTCAAACTCAAGGAAACATTTATGAAAGCTGAGTTGCCATTTTCTCTATGTCTCCATTTTTCAGTTTCCAATTGCATCAACATCAACACTAAAAAATACTGTTAATTTTCTTCATAGCCAAGTATTCTCATTTGAGAAAGTAACTGAAAATAAGAATCTTGACCTTTCAGTTAGTATGTTTTAGGCTACATCACGAGTTAGAGATATATTCAGGCTATTAATTTCAAGCTAATCATTCATTAATTGTATTCATGAGGCTGTTAATAACTTTATTAACTTAGTACCTCAGCACATCGCTATCTTTAGTGCTGTTATCCTAAAGCTCCCCTTGGATATATTTACAAGTGTTCCCACTGAAGCTGTATGTGACACGCCAAGGCAGTCTGGGTGAGACTGATCTCACGAGAGCTTCAGTATCTGTGATTCAGATGTCTCCTTTTTGAGCTCCTTTTATAGCAAATTGAGAGAAACGGGTACTCTTAGGGAATGATTAATCTGACCTGTCTACTTTGGGATGAGAGAAATCATGTCCTAGAAATGTCTTTTTCTTTCCTTTGACTACAAAAGGACTCTAGACTTCTGACAGATATCCTTCAAGGGCTGTGTGATGAATTCTAACTTTCCTGGCCATAGAGACATCGTTCAAGGTATGGTGGAATGAAGCTCTTTGCTCCAAATGCTTTGAGCACAGGCTTCTCACTTCTAGGATGGGAATCGATGGAAGCTTTGGGTGTTTCTGTGAATTTTAATCCCCCTAATAGAACGGTATCCTTTAAAAAAATATTGAAGGCATTGTAAGAGGTAGTACAAAGTAGTATTCTTTTTTAAAGTCACTATTGTTCTGCAGAGCTAATTAAAACGTGAATTCAGCACCAGCGATCTTTTCAGTGCTGTTTACATTTCTTCCTCTGACAGGTTGTTAGCCAGATTGAACTCCACTGAGCATTTTGCAAACTTTACATTCGTGGCCTCTGCAAAGTAGGTACTAATTTCCCTTTGAGATGCCCGTTCTGAGGGCACAGATTGACCCCCAGTTTCTCCTAGGCATCAGCAAAATTGAGTGCTAGGAGATTGCATGCAGAGAACTAAAGGCAGCTTCTGATATGCTAGACTGAATTTTCAACTAGGCCATGGCTTCGTTTGTTTATTTTTTTAATTTCTCTCCAACATGTGAATTCCTACCCAGTTTCTGCTCTTTCATTCTTAAGATACCTGGAATGAGTTTAAAACAGCTTTGGCTTACGCTGTTCTAAAAGAGCAGGTTGCACTGATCTTTGTACAGTGAAATTTCTATTTGAAACCTCATTGTCATCTTCAATGCTGTAAAGAATGGTACTTTTTAACCCTGTTGGAGCTCCTACAGTGATCTTTAATGGTCTTAGGGTGGAAGACCTTGATGCTGTTCAGCAATAGATTTACCTCAAAATTTCTGACCTGCTTACCATTGGGTTGTTCCTATACACATGTATAACAACAGCAATGATACATTGTTGAAAGAAACTTTGTTTTATTTATTTTAAAACCAGAAATTCCAGAAACTAGTTTACTGTATGTGAAGCCATCTTGTAACGTTATCATGTGTGGCAAAGAGTTCAAATACCCATATGTATTCCTAGTATGAACAAATACATATATAAAAGTATGTCTATTTTTCTGTATGCGCGTACCTGCAAAAGACTGGGTACCAAGTAATGAAGGATTGGTTGAGTATTACACGAATGCCAAACAAAACAAAGAAGGCTGAAAATCTGACCATTCACCAAAGTGATGAAAAATTATTAACAGATACTCAGTGTCTCCCAGGAAATTTCAGTTTCTGTAAAATCAGCCATGTCTGATGCTTCAAAACAGTTAAGGACTGCTCAAAAGATTATTTTCTGCACCCAGTCCTGCCTTCACAGTTTCCATACACTCAAAAACCCCACGAACTATTAGTAATTCCTCATTAGTATGCACCTGGCTGTATCCTAGGAGAACACTGGGCTACAGATGCAGCACTCTAAAGAGGGTATCAATTATTTGCCTTAATCATTGTCATCCATAGCATTTAAACAATACTCTGTCTAATGCTGAGAAACCACTCCTGAACTCAAACTGCATAATTATGCACACTATTGCTATTTTAAATTATTTTCCTTTTCAAATCATCAAGTCAACCAGCAAAAATGATTTTTCACTAGGAAATGAGCAAACCTCTTATCTGCCCTTCAGTAAGAAGAGTGACCTAGATTTTAGATCTAATATTTGTTTAAAGCCACACTGTGCTTTAAAAACGGTTCTACACAATGGGTAGTAAGAATCCAGCAGAAGCCCAAGGCTATCAATATGGTAAGTAAGCTGTGTTTCTGGATGGGTTCTGACTCATATTCAGATATCACCAGAAGGTTCCTGTCAAATCCGAGGCTAACAGGATGGAAAGCAGAAGACAGAGAATGCAATAATTATGGGGGAAAGAAGAAGAGAAAGTAAAAATACTGCGCAAAATTAGAAGCACAAAGTTGATAGGGGCAGGGAGAGGATGACGACATCCTTCCCATTCAATATTGAGATGTCTATCAGTACTGGACTGAGGTGCCCCCCAGCTCGGTCCCCAGCCCTTCACAAACATTTCTTAACTATTCCACATCCCCTTCAGATTGCCCAGCTTTGGGTAATACCACAGGCAAGGCACAAAGCTTGCCTGGACTCCTCTTTGACAAATCATCCAAAGGCTCTGCCACCTGCAGTCACGGCCACTCTTTATTTGTGTGTTCGCAAGCATTATTTTAAAGCCGTTCCTGCTAAAGCCAGGTTATGATAAACAACTAATGGGCTTGTGGAGAGAAGAGTGACAGACGCTTTCACCTTAGATCCTTCACATTTCCATATTTAGGAAAAGCAGCTGCACTGACATGCAGAGGCATCTTTCCCCTTGAACTCCAAATGACACAACTCACATCAAATAGGAAAGAGTCTATTGAAAATATAGCACCATGGTCCAAGGTATTTTTAAAAAGCTGAGTGATTTTGTAGGACTTCCTTTTAGTTATTCATCCTGGCTGCACGCTCTTCATCTGACTTGTAACAAAGAGCCAACACTAAAGCACTGCTAATTCACACACACATCATTCATCCATCTAAAACATGTGGGACTAAAATGGGCCCTCAAGTCATGACCAGCAAAGGACTGAATAAGTTTGTACTAATATTTGAGAGAGAATTCTTTCCCCACTAACGCTCAGGGTTATTTAGGATTAGGACTCCAGACTAATTTTAAATCTTTAGAAGCAAAAAGACCATGAGACCTAGAGAACAAGTGGGAGGCAAAGATGAGCACAAGTTACAGAGAGTTACAAATTATTAAATTGTAAATTGTGAAAAAAATGGTTGAAATAACAGAAGTTTTGACAGAATTTCATACTCAGATGAGCTGATGGAACACTATGCAGAGAAATGACACAAATCAGTGCATTTACTGCTGATTTCAATAGGACCACATAAGGCCACTCAGCTAGAGTTTTTTGAGTAGGGATAGTCATCAACTATCCTTAACAAGTATTTATGTTCCCGTATCAAAGAATAATGAGCTAAGAATGGATCTTTTATTTTTATTTTAAAATCCTTTCATTATTGAACTCTTCACATTAAACATCTTTCCACTTGGCAGTGCAAGTAGTGTAATTTGCAAAATATAGCTTGCTCCGAAGATTGCCAGTATACGTTTCAGGCTGATAAAGATTACTTCCCAGCTGCTTCTCATTCACAGACAGTATGTGTGGCCTTCCCTAAAGAGGATGGAAAATGTGGTACTATATCCCAGTACCACATGCCTTATACTCACTTCATGTGTGTATGTTGCGTTTTTGCTTCTAGTTGCTAAAAAGCACGGTTTTCTCGAGACACTGCTTCTTGCTGCATTTTGTATATAGCTGTTGGGTTTGTTATTCTTATCATTGCTGTCTTTTATCCTGCTGTTTAAGAAAACATTTGTGGGGCTTCAAATGGCAGACAAAACTGGGTAACCTCTTTGCAAGTTTATGCTGGAAGTTCTGTGATACTATCATCACTCTAAAGGAAACTGTGCCCCAGTAGGCTCAGCTAGTGTGCAAAACCTGGTGTTATCTACAAATTGGTCATCTCACGCTGCCCTTTAACTGCTGGCTCCACTGTCAGCAGTAATAAAACTAGGGGACAGACCTTGGGAGGTAAGCCAGCCATTGATTCACTCCTGATACCTGACGGTGTTGGCTGATGTGTGATCTCTTGGTGTCACAGAGATAAAGTGCAAATTGTTTTTGAAAATCATTGCCAGGAGCGAAGCGGATGCTTTTTTCAGAATGTCACACCCAGTGAGCTGTGACACACAGTCAGGCTTTGGTCCCCCTACCAGGTAGAGGAATTAGGTTTATGTTTTATGGAAAGATTCAAGATCAGCCCAGCATTGTGCTGATTTAGTCTTTTTTAACCTCTTCTTGTCCTCAGTGTTCTTCCTGAAAGAGACAGATTAACATTATCTCTGCCAGCAATTCAGTGAGCAAAGCAATAGCTTTTCAAAAGACGGTGAACCACAGTGTGCATTAAATGCATGCCCTCCCAACTCGTGTTTATTTTCACACTCTGATGTATAAGGCACTGCATGGGTGTTCTGCGATGCTCATAAAACAGTCTAGCTCAAGAAGAGACTTGCGAGGTCACCCGCCACCCCCAAATGGAGCAAGCCCATTCCTCTCTTACTGATGGCGGAGGAATGAGACGCACTGTCCTCAGCACACCCCCCTCGCTGGGCTTCCTGCATCACCTTCCAAGAACAGAGCACTGTCGCGCCTGTGCTCAAGGATGGAGGGGATCTTCAAACCTATCGCACAGATCAACTCCCGGTGCTTGCCTGACTGGAAGCGACTGGAAGTGGGGTGGCTTTCCAAAAGCCTTTCCCTTATGAAGGGAAGAGGACATGACACTGAGTGCCATGGACCCCATCGCTGTCAGGATACCATGTTGCCTTGGCTTTTGGTCATATTTGGTAGGACATCCTCATTTAAAAAGAGGAACAGCTTCTCCACTAGCTTGGAAACATAGTATTTGAGCTTTCTGATTTCCCAGTCCGGAGAAGCTGTTTGCTTGTATACCAGATACTGATACCTTGCTCAACTACTTTGCCATTTAATATAATAGGTCTTGGTGGCAACAAAAGACCAGTTCTCAGCCATACAGGTTTGTGGAAGAAAGTTGAATAATCTTTAAGTACCATTAGTGGTTTCTATCCTACGATTTAGGATCCCCTGACATAGACTCCAAACTCAGTTTAAGACACTGAAAGGAAGGAATTAAATAGAAATACCTCAAAATAGAAAAATAAAGGAATACATACTACTATTTTCTGCAATGGATTGAGCCACTTCATTTGCTTATCTCCTTCTGGGTTTCTTCTGTTCTGTACATCTGCTTGCACTGTATGCTTCTTGGGCAGGCAAAGTCTCTTGCTATGTTTATGTGTGTGCACAAAGCCAAGTCAGCAGCATTACAAAATGGGTATTAAATTCTAAGCTCAGTGGGGAAGGGCCCCACTCCAACTGGCTATTTGAAGACCCACACCACTGCACAGGGACCCTAGTATTATCTGGAACTTCTAGTGAGAACACAAGTAAAAAAGACAAAATGGGAAAAAAAAAAAAAAAGAAGATAGAAATGGCAATGAGACTCAGCAAACAGCAGAGCCAAGATCGTGATTTCTAATCAAAAAAGAGTGTAGGCAAATTACTGCATCACTAAATGGGGCTCAGCTTTAATCACTGTCCAGAAAAAGAGGCCAGGAGCTGGGCAGGAATAAAGGAGGCAAATAACAGTCTTTCAGAGAAAATAAGGAGAGAACATGCTGAAAGACGTAGACTATGCAACAGGAGCAACTGCAGCACGCCCAGTGGGTTCGGAGGAAAGGTGGTCACTGTACCTCTCACTACCGCCCGTGAAATTGCTTTAGCATAGGGTTCCCTACTATCTGCTTGATTCTGTTTTGCTTGAAAATGGCAAAAGCTTTACAAGATACTCTGTTACGCTCAACACTGAAAAGAAGCTACTAAGAGGGAAAACTTGTACCAGAGATACAAAAGCAAAGCAAGAAACTGAGAGGCTTGCCAAAATAGGCAAAGATGTGCTCCTAAAGCAAAACTGTAGGCAAACGTGCTCCTAAAACATAATTGTGAAGCACCTCAAGAAAGAGGTCATCCATGATTTAAGTGACCAGCTGTCATGTCCTCAAGGAGCACTATGGGCAGTCCCATAACCGCTTCTCTCACTACAGAATCCAGCTGAGTGCAAGAACAGACTTTTCCCTGTTTTTCCAATTTTCTTAGAGGGAAGGAAGGAAAAGAATTCTTTTTGCAGCTTAATAAAATTAAGGGGGGGAAAAAACCCCCAAACAATTCCTCTAGTAGTTAACAAAATTAAAATGTAGTTATGAAAATGATGAAACTACAAATTACCGTCAAATGTAAGCCATGATCAAGGTTGCCAAATTCATAACCTGAATGATATTTATTTAATATACACATCAAGCATAATGCAAATGAAAACCAGCTCCAGTCAAAGTCTAAATTACAGGGAGCCTAAAACCAGCTCTTACTAAATAAGCATCCTTGGTACCTTTGCCCAAAACTTGGTCTGAACCCAAATTAAACATCATCTGAGGTTCACAAACTTCAGACAACTCTGCTAATTTTTTAATTGCCACACGCCTCTTCACAGTACCTGGAATTAGAGGCCAGAGTGCCAAAACTGTCCTGGAACCTGTTTCAGTGCAGTTACATGAATGACACAAAATGTTTTCCACCAGAACTTCTGAAATTCCAGCTGGCTTCTGACTTGTCTGAAGGAATTACCAGAACAGGCAGGGGAGAGACAATCCCATCCATGGACTGGAACTGACAGAACATAAAAAGGCAAAGAAGTGCACTTTGTCTCACCTGTTTTTTTACTGCTGGATGCTGTATTTTATCCTGAAAATAGGAAAGGGGAGGAAACAGATGAACTTGGTTGCTTGATTTCTGTTTTTCCTCCACCTCCCCCCCCGCCCCGATGTGAGAACATCCTTCTGTGCACAACTCCTTTACCAAAAGTATTCCACACAATTCACTCCACCCGCAATCAATTCTGAAGTTCTCCTGTCCTTCGGTGTGTGTTGTTGCAAGGACGGTCTCTGCAGGTGTGAAAATGTGGCTATTCCAGTGTCTCACTGTCACTCGCAGCATCTCGGAGCACGGCACTTACTGTGCTCTCTCGATCCAGAGCAACAGAACCACGTTACTTCAAGGCTAATTAACCAAAGGCCAAAGTCACGAAATAATTGTGCCCTTGATTCACAGAATGGTTTTGTTTTTGAGGTGGCATGCCGTGCAACTTTATGTTACGGAAAATATGTGCCGAAACAACGCCCGTGAGGTGAATGGCAGCCTGAGTGCGTGATGGGGTACTGTGGGTTTAAGCAAAGGAGTTTTTGGCTGGGAGTTGAAATTAGAGCTTATTGTGTGCCCTTGAGTAAACAAAGCTATAATGGGTTATTGAGACTGCTGACTTCCAACAAACAATGCTCTCTGTGTAAGCATGACATTTTAAAACCATGAAGCCTGAGGCATGTATGCTTATTATCATACGTCTTTTTATCGACTCATTTTATGTAATGCTTTTGAAAGAACAACACAGAAACACACAGTGTATGAAGGGAACAGAGCTGAGGTATGAGGATAGGACTGTCACCGAGTATTGGCGTATGCCATGATGATGGCCAAGGAACAACAAATCTAGAACAACACTTTAGAAGTAGCTGCAACTATAAATTAGCAACATAAATTTGTTCCAAAGGTGTGGCCTCTCAGGGAAATTGTCAAACTGGAATTTAATGATCTGGGGATGGTGCAGACAGACAAAAATCCTTGCAATGGTGTTCACACAATTGACCAAGAATGGGCTCTTTTTCAATCCAATTTTGACTGTTCTTACCACGAACAAGACCAATACACTTCTTTGCCAACATTACACTGGTGAGAAGATGGAGAAGCTTTACAGATTGTTTCTGAATGACTCCCATGTCCTGGGAGCCTCTTCTGTACAGTCTCTGTCACCTTCACTGTTTTTAAAAGCAGTTTGCCAGTTTCCTGTAGGATCAAGCCCTAGTGAAAAGAAAAGTGTATTTAGTTTTTCCTCTCTTTAATATTTTGGTTAAAAAGATGGGCAAGTAGAAAAAGCTCTACAAACCAGCTGCTGTTTGAGATTTTCAGGACTCATAACATTTGAAAGCATAACCCTAGAAGGAAATGGAGCTGCCCTTGTCTCGTTTCTCATTCCTATCACAGCCTGAATGAACGAACGAACATGCTGCCGTCTTCCATTTCTTGTACAGGTGGAGGTGCTGGGATGGGAATGGATTCATCTTGTGCCATGGTCAGTTCTCAATTCTGTCTTTAGATAATGAGTTATAGCAGCACCGCAATGGCAGTAACTCTTGTTATAGACTCGTTTTGGGGACAGAGAGAGTAATAAGAACAGAAAAGCACATTAAAAAATAGAACTCATTTTATGACATTCTTAAAGTTGTGATGAAAATAGAGAAAAAAATAATCTGTGACTGTACTAGAAGCTCAGAGAGAAGGGTGGAATGTCTTTACTTCTTTTGATTTTGACTGTCTTCCATCCAACTTTCACTTATAATAGCAGCAGGCTTGAAAGACGTAATGTAATTTGCATCAGTGATTTTTTTTTATTTATGGCATTATGAGTTAGATGATGCATTTGACATAAGAGCAGACAACTGTTATCAAGTTCGTTTTATTTGTCATTTCTTAATAGTGTTTGTAATATTTTAGACAGATGTGTTCTGTGGGGTAGAGATTAAATTCTCTGGGAAGAGTGTTAGCATACTGGTATAAATATGGAAGGTCACATAATGTGGAAATACAATTAATATCACCAAAAAGTTTGAAGGAAGGGATGTGGAAGAGGATTTCATTCAGCTAATTTATCACTACATTATACATAATAAGTTAACCTCGGGATAAGGAAATAAACTAGTTTTCCAGGTGACCTGGATTCTATTTTTGGCTCTGCCATAGATCTGAATTCTGACATTGGGTGAACCGTTTTATATATAAATAGACATTTAAAATATATTGTTTCTGGCCTGCAGTTAGACCACAATCAAAACCAGATGAGTACCACAATCAAAAGCAGAATCTAAGGTATGTTAGACGCTTGCTTTTCTTCTGAACCCTCTCTGTCTCAAGTGCTCAGAATATTTTAGACACAGATTCTCATTTCTAACTATGTGCTTTTATAACAGCAAACACAGCAGGATCTCAGCTGAAACCTACAGGCAGGATGCAAATAATAGCAATACTGTACCATGCCATATGGATAGTATAAACTTCTGGACAAATATATCTAGTACTCTTTCAGCCAATGTTTTCTCTTTTGTCTTCTTCCTCCTTTTTCCTTTCCTTGGTTGGTGCAGCTACCGGTGCTTCATTCATCACTCTTTGCAGCAAAAGGACCCTGCACTCTTGTTTTCGGTGACCCCAGGAGAAACATGGAGGAGGGAAAAGGAGATCATTCAAATTACTGATACGTTTTCTTCTTTACCATCTCACATTTTGCCTTGCTTGTGACTCGGCCTTAGCTATCCTATTTGCACAGCAATTTCACATTGCTATGAAAATACTTTCTTGGAAAGGAGTATGCTAAAGGAACTTAAAAAAAGATCTACAGATGAATATCCTTACAAACATCCTTTTTAGCACAAAGATGTTCTCAGCATTTTTTCCCCAAACTCAATATATTCCATTTTATGTTTCTGATATGATCACAAAGCTGCAAATAAGCTTTTATTTCGATTCCCCACTAACTTTATCTGAATTCATTCCCCATGAAATGTGACTTGCTTTATCTTATACTATGGTAAGATTAATCCGAGAAACATGGAAAAAATCCAGTTCAAAATGATTAAGGTCACTTGAGCTAGCTTTGATGCTGATGCATGTCATCTAGAAATGAAAAAGAGTTACTAGGAGATATCTTTATATCTCTAATTAGTTGGTTACAGTAGTTCTACCATCTCTGTCATTAATCCTTGGTCTTTTGACTCTGCACAAGCAGTTCATTGATACCACTGAATATCTGAAATGTAAAAAATTCACACTGCATTTTTACACTGTAGTTGGTTACAGGCACACAAAACTCTGCAAATACAGTTTCCATTAGGATATCACATTTATCAGTTCTAAATTGATTTTCAACACAGTCTTTACTATTTGATGTGCTTTTCAACTCATCTGCCAGAGAACTTTGAAAAGGGATAATCGTGGAGGAAGACAAATAAAAGGAAAAAAAAATCTGTTTAGACATTTAAACCAGTGTTAGATGTGTTTAGTATATACATGCTTACTTTAATACTAACTAACTAAAAGAATAAAGATTAGATGCTAATCCGATTCCTGACACGGCTCTATTGAAAAACAGCCACTGCAAGACCATACACAAATGCTATAATTTGTATTAATCAGGATGTGTAGTGATGCAGAGCACATGTCTTAAATTAGAAGCTGCCTTTTCATCAGTGTGTCAGCTAAAGACCACATCCTAATCTTCCACTCCGCACAGCACATGCATGTGCATCTGACAGCGCTGTCCCAAGATGTGGCACGGAAAAGGGGCTGTTCATCTTGCTGTGCTCCACGAAGCGCCTCGGGGAAAAAACAACAATAAAAAAGAAAGAACTAGGTGAAAAGTCAGCACAGTACAGTGATGTGTTTGACTCTGAGTCGCTTTAAAATGGTCCATTTCAAGCAGTTAATTTGCCAGTGTTTTTTCCAAAGTGAAAGGACAACACAGTATGAACACACAAAGAGTATCTTAATCACTGCAGCTCTTGTCACCCTCCTTGCATAACAGCTTTATGTAAGCATCTGATTTGCATCAGCGTACAGCCCTGATTGCTGAGAAAGCAGTTTGCAATTCAATAAGATTCATACACAACGTTGCCTTTCTCTTATTTTCTTGCAGTAGTGTTGGTAGCTGGAATTACACAGATTTTTTCCTCACACTAACAAGCACCAAGGCCGCTGTGAATAATATGATTTTTGTCTCTGGATGTATTAAAAGACCTTTCAAGACTGAGAAAGATATTGTTCATATTTCATATACTCTAGGCTCAATATGAAAAAGACAAAAAAATGTCAGTAGGTCAGGAAGCACAGATGTACTGATTTCTTCAAAGAGAAGGATGAGATTGCTGTACAATACACTTATAGCTCACAGTGACTGAACCATTTGCTATCTGGAAATATTTTCTTGGGACTGATGATATCTAGCACCTCTGAGCTTAGCACATCACGCTTTTATTCAGAAAAGCTAAAGATGACATTTCGAGCCCTAGATGACTAAAAACCACAATAGAGACCAGATCTAAAACCAGGGATATTTACAACAGGTGATGTCTGCTACAAAGAGCCTCAGTATAACCAGAGAAGACAAAAGAGGCAAAGGGAAAGACAGGTTACCCTTTCCGTTGTCCACATAGAACAGTGAGTATTAAACAGCTTTATTAAACAGGGCTCAACCAAGAGGCATCAGGAAGCCCAGGGCAGCGCTGGAACCTGTATTTGGGGACCTGTAGATGGCTCTCGCCTGACACTTCCACCGGAAAGCTGCGCAGGAGATGACAGGTGAAGAACATGGACTACTTTTACAAAAAAAGGGTCTTGTATGCGTTGTTTTAAAACAAGTGGCAATTCTTGTATCAGCGATGTCATCAGGAAAAGCAAACACTAGAGAGGCAGTCACCATAAACCAGGCAGAGTTTGCTAGCCCTGTGTTTGAACCACCGGGTCACCGGTGGTTTTGTGAGCAGCCGTTCGATGTTTGGGCTAGAAAAGGCTGTGGAAGAAGTTCAGTAACGCGTCCACCCGGAGACCAAAGAGGATATTCAGAGCTGTGAGTATCCAGCACAGGAAAATGTGCTGCTTTAAAGAAGGTTTTTTATTGGTGAGTTCTGATGACTGCAGCAGTATCTGAATTAAACTATGAAATAAACACTAGGGAACAGTGCAAAAGATTAAAGTGATTGAGTATTGTAGGGAAAGCTACAGGAACATCAAGTATTTTTTGTACAGAAATGGATTACTTATTCTTCAGCTCTTTATTTCAAGGATAATGCACTAAACAAATGGATTAAAGCTATTTTTGAGATGATACTATCTGAAAGTAGGCCAGTAAGCCAGAGTTTCTCAAATTGGCCTTTTTTCAACTCTGTGAATTCAGGACTCCCTCCTCATACATGACAGATGACTGAATTCAGGTGAAAGAAGCGTAGTGAGGCCTTGGGGTTTTAACTTTCCTGCCCCAGTGTACCCAGATTTTTCAAATACTGTCATTGAAAGAATTGAGAATTTATTTCTAAAGACTTTTTCTCCCCTCTGGAAGAATGGAACATTTGAGATACCCTTTGGCAATTAAAGCATGCGAAAAAAAGTCAAAACAAATGGCATATTTGAGCCGATGAAAAAATCCTAGTAGTAAAACAAATGAGGTCTTTATTAACATGAACGAACCAAACACATTACATCAACTGCTTCTGAGCTGCTTATGGATTTCTGTAGCCAGAAAAGTTCGTGACATTTGTATCTCTATTAGTCATTGTATTTTATTTGAGCTTATTAAAAGACTACTATGATATTTCTTTCCCCCTTCTTCTTAAATCATTTAGGTTTCTTTTCAAATTGTACTGCCAATGATTTAATTTTTTTATAGTGTTTTTTAATTATTTTAAACTTTTGGAGGTATTACCAGCTTTCTACAGAAACGCACAATGGAAAAACAAGGAATGCTTCTGTTAAAGCACTATTCTGTAGCGCTCTCACCGCTGCCAACACTCAAGAGTATTTTCTTTACTCTCACCTCTGTGATACAGTAGTGAAGATCACTCCATGTTCTACAGCTCGACTGATGGAAGTGGACAGTTAAGATGCAATGCGCGTACATATGGGTGAAAAACACAAAACATGGCTCTTTTAAAGTGTGTGTGGGGAAGGGCTACGCTCACTTAACTGCCTTAAAAGGACATTTAACAGTACAATTTCAAGCTCACAAGGGTTAAGGAAATATAATGAGACACCTTAATTCAGTGGGATCGGCATTACTTTACCGATTTTAAGTGTATGTTCACCTTCGTTTTCCATCAACTGCTGACCTGCATGATATCTGTTTCTCCTCATCGCTGACTCCCAGTATTACTTACTTTCCTCCCCAATTACCAGCCTGCCTTTCCCTTCTCAGCAAGTGCCAGCCTTCAAGACCAGCCTTTCTTTGCGGCACCAACAATGTCTAGTCTCAATTTCTTCATTTCATGTTCTTCCCTCCAATTAGCTTAGATCAGATCTCTGTGCCATTGGCATCCAACTCAGAGTCTTTCTTCCCACGTGCATGGGTTACAGGGCAAAGAAGAGAAAACAAGAAATATGTTTAACCCCCCCACATACCTTAGTTTTAATGTCTGACAGGGCTCAGCAGAGAAAGTAGACAATTTTACCTGGTTTATAGCACGGTCAAGTATGGATTTTTAAACAGAAGGCAAAACGACCAACTCTCACAAAACCAGCTAAATCAGTTGAAGAAAAGAAGAGAACCCTCAGTTTGTGGCAGACACCCAGCATAAGAAAACTCAGTTTGCCTGGCTAATTCCAAGTGCTGAACAGTGCCTTTTGTAACGTGAAGCACTTGGCTGTCTGGAAAATGAGGGTTGGTTACACTAGGAAAATGTCTCATATGTAATATACACAGGCATCACACACTAACCCATTCCTTTTTCTTTCTCTGTGATCCTTCTCCTTCCCTTAAGTTTCCTAATTTCATTCTGCACTCATGTTGCCCCATATAGTGATTCTCCAGCTTATTTCAATTAAAGGTTGGTGGTTTTTTTCTTGTCTCTCTATTTGTTTCCCTTTTTTCAGAAACCCTGTAGACATTAACTTGAACTTTGGAACACATGTTATTATAACAGATTTGAAGGCAATACTGTGTCCTCAAATTCATCGTTACAGAAAGGTAACTGAAGAGGTTTTAGGAATACAATAAAAACTCTGAGGTGGCACAAGGACACCATAAAACAGTCTTATCAACAAGGGTTTTCTGTTATCTGACTCAAATGCCTTTTCATTTCTTGGTGATCTTTACAAATGTACCTTGAAAATGGCAAGCATTTCTGTCAATTTGATTTTTTTAAACTTGTATGTTCTCTTAAGGTTCTTGCAAAATCTAACTTCCAAGGCCCAGTAGTACCAAATCCAATATTCCCTTTCAGAAAAAAGAAAACATTTAAAAAACCCCAAATCTGGTTTTGCTCGAAACCTTAAATTAAAATCTGAGTTCCGGTCTTAGCTTAGAGCTATAATTTAGAATTCTAAGCCTATCCCTCAGCCTTCTGTAGAACTCTTCCTCACCCCGCACATCAGTTCGTTCAAGAGGCATTCCTCTCAAAATCAAGATCCATAATCACGGACTCTGCTCTCCCCTGCAGATGAGTAACCCAGATGTGAGAGAAATGCAAACTCTATCTCAGCTCAGAGTATTTTTTGTTCCCTTTTTTTGCGAGATGGAGAAGGGGTTTCTTTGCCAGAAGTGAGGGCTTACACCCTCTCAGCTATGGATCAAGATTCATGGAAAGCCCCAGCACCAATTACTTCTGACATCTAACCACCACCGCTCTGCCCACTGACAGCCCCACGGGGCTTCACAGGCTCCAGCTGCCTTGGACATCGCCTCCAAGGAGAGCTCTGGGACTGGAACCAGAGTGTGCGACGGGACACATCCAGCCCTGCTGCCTTCAGACGTGTCTTCGGAGGGTGGCAGAGACCAGTAGACACTGGAAGCTCTCCCCTCTCCCTGCTAACTTTGCACAACAGGTGTTCTGTGGAAAAACCTCTGGATCACGGAGAAGAGGCATAGCAGAGGTAGATTTTTGACCTTCATCACACGTGCTAAGAAGCATGTGTCCCAAAGAATCTCTTCAGATGCTAATCCTCCAAACGAGCAAGAAAGCAGCAGGCGTTGAGCCTGAAGGCACTGATAGCATCAACCGTATGCCCTCCAAAATATTAGTTCAGGAGCAAGCACTCCACCAGATGTATTCCTTTAGGCTTAAAGTCACCTTTCAAAGGTTGCTGTATTGAAGAAGGTTGTCCTGAAACAGCAGTTGCATGCTGGTGCTGCAGCAAGCCCCAAATAACTCCCCGTTATAGCAGTAACGAGAAATAAGAGAATGAAATTGGTCAAAAAAACAGCTGTATTAAGACACACACAAAGGATATACAAAGTAAGTGAAAGCGTGGTTTGAGTTTGTATTTGCTTTCAGTATCAGATAAGGAGTAGGCAATCTCCACCTTCAATTCCAAATGCCTTTTTCTGTGCCTTCTCCACAAAGTGAAGCAAATCTCTGTAGATTTAACACAAGCAGCCTTCAGAAGAGCCTTGTTCCACATAAAGCCTGCTGATGGCACTGTGAACACAACCAGTTCCTGTGAAGGGACTGAAACGAGAACCGACTGTGCAAAACTCGTCTTTTCAACCATCATGCAAAAATATTTTAACCACCTTGGAGTCCTTCTTCATAAGCGTTTCGTTTCTATTTAGTGTGAAATTAGCACAGGTCGCTTATGACGGGAACACATTTGCATTGATTAGAAACTAAGCCAATCAATTCAAGAACTGGTATTGGCAAAATCCACCAAG
This sequence comes from Phoenicopterus ruber ruber, assembly GCA_009819775.1. NCBI lineage: Eukaryota > Metazoa > Chordata > Aves > Phoenicopteriformes > Phoenicopteridae > Phoenicopterus > Phoenicopterus ruber. Next base: position 50,675,258 of record CM020215.1, on the reverse strand, counting down.
CTGCAGAGAACATAGGTTGTCTTTATGACTTGAGTTAGATTTTTGAAATAGCCAGAATATGATTTTCAATCATTTTAGAGAACCTTAGAGGGTCTCAACAAACACACAGCCAGACTCCATCTCTTTCCTGAACGTATTCCTATAAAAGCAGACAAGCAAAGTGTAAGAGGGGCAACAGAGTATCAGTAAAATGTGTAATTGTCCTGCATAATGCACAGGTTTATTCACAGACCCTGGACTCGGTCTCACCTCTCCAGGTTCACAAGATGATGATCCGTCATCTACTACCTTGTACTGAAACCCAGGCATCACATCTCTTTGACAAAACAACGCAAGGAGAAGGTTTTCCTTGTTGGTCCCCTGCCACCCCACCACCCATGAAACAAGAAATGAGCTGCATTGTGCCCGAAAGGAATTGTGGAATTAAATCTTTATATCTTTTTTTGCCCAGGCTGTATCTGCCATACTCCAGCTGTCAGTAAGTGTGTGAAGCTGATCCTGTTAGAGTGCACTGCATTTCTCCTCAGAAAACTCTCACCTCTCCAAAACTGGGAATGGACTACTCACAGTTGAGCTGTCACTTTGATTTTGACCTTTAGAGTGCATTTTGTGTTCCTTCTTTTGAAGTCTGATGCTTGCAGCTTGTTTGTGTTGCTAGCATCTTTGTATGCTAAGCTGCACATACCAGGTTTCTCACACGGAAACTGAGGGGAAGCCGTAAAAATAAGGTATCATATTTAACCAACTGGACAAAACCAACAAACTCCAGAAAAACAATAGCATTAGTGGATGGATTTAGGTCTCTGGATACATTTCTAACCTATTGACCTTATTTTTTTTAGCGATGATGGGATGACTTCTGTACTGTGGAGGAACAAAGAATTTTGGGTGGAGAATTGGCAATTTTTTTAGGGGGATATGATTCATAGAGGCCACAAGAGCTTTGCTTTATTTGTGATCTACTTCAGGGTTGGTAGTAAACTCATTACCTTAGCAATACTGAACAGAGATTAATAGGGGAACTCTGAGAGACAGAAAAGCAGAGAAGAACAAGACATGTCAAGATCCTTATGTTCAAAGAGCTACGTCAGCCCGCCTTTGAGAGAATAACGGTACTACAGGTGCAAGGACTAAAAAAAGATCGGCTAAAAGCCCAGCATTTGTATTAGAAAGCTCATAAAACTCACACAGTGAAATCTAGTGGATATAGTTCAAATGTTATCTTAAACGCACCAAAAATAGAGAAAACAATGGAATATTGTAATGTCACACGTTTGTAATGATGTGAAATGAGCTTACAATAAACAGCTCTCAACCAGACTGGATGCTGTAGAGCACCTGCTAACAGTGTGCTGCCTTAAAAGGCTTTTACAGCAGCAACGTGACTTCCGTTTCTCACACTTTAACGACTTCATGAGACAGAAGACACCAGTGGAGATCTAACAACTCGCTCAACAGCAGATTTGGCCTGGATAGTCAGACCTTCTGGTAAGATAGGACCAAAATTCAGATTGGAAGGGACTGCTTGACTGTTCTCATAGCGAAAAGTTTTTCCTAACATTCTGTCTCAGTTGCTCTTGTTTCAACCTATAAGCGTTGCCTAATTGTGAAGAGCCTGGCTCCATCTTCTTGATGGCTGCCTCATAAGCCCCCCAAAGCCACCTCTGCTCCAGGCTGAGCCAGCTCCGGTCCCTCAGCCTCTCCCCACAGGGCAGGCGCTCCCGTCCCCGACTGTATCGGTAGCTCTTTGCTGAACTCATGCCAGTTTCACAATCTCTTTTGGCACTGGCTTCATCTCGTATTACTTGAGGATCTACATCTAAGTAAGCTCTTCTTGCATCTCTATAGAGATGCCGAAAGAAATATATAGCCTCGAAGGACCTATCATACAGACCTATTACTGCACTGGCTGAACTGATTTCCGACAGTGCTTATTTTCCCCCCTTAACTGGGGAGGGAAGTCAGACTAAGTAGCCGCATTTCCTCAGCCAAGTGAGATTACAGAAAGTTCAACCATAATGTCACCTTTTTTATTCCCTTTGAACTATTTTTTCAATAGATTTGTAAAAAATAAAAGAAGGGAAAATCAGTTCTAGGAAGTGGGTCACTACTTATGATGCTTCCCTAAGAGTAGATATTTGCCGAGATCAACAAGAAAATGACACCACTCAGCAAGTTTTCTGTTTACAGTTACTTTCACTCTGCAGTCCTACTACCTTCATCGGTTTGACTTTCGTACAGCTCAGGAAGCTTCCTTTTTTAACAGTAGTTTTCTGGGTTTGCTATTAACATCAGAAGAAGATCTGTTTGTACTAGGTTTACCTTTTTTCCTCATTTTTGTTTCAACAAAGATGCTGCAGTGTGTTGGTGCAGTATGATTTGCCAAAGCGCCTCCTGACGCCAGTCAGAGAAGCAAAAGGGTCCCTCTCATTTGCGCTGGTAGGCATTGCACATACTGGAATTGATGCTGATTAATTAGATTCAATAGAATGAACCAAAGCAAATATTTAATAGAGCAGGGTGAACAGTCAAAGCAAACAGTTTGTAAATAACTCACTGGCTGAAAATTCAAATTCATCCAAGTAACTTCAGCAAACATGAACCACTAACACACTGCCCAACAACCAGGAATGACTCCAAGCCAGAAAAAAAAAAAGGCTAAATTAGCATGAATACTATTTGCTCCGCCTTAACCTTTGCATTAAGTTCTATGAGGCAAAACTGTTCCACTTTGTTCAGCTTGAGGACTGCATAAAAACTCTCTGCGAAAGTATATTTACACCTCCAACCCAGAAAATCTTTCTTCCTTATTTCAGAGTCTCCACCTAAAGGGAGAATCACATTTTGTCAAAATTTTTAAACCAATGGCAATTACTATGCAAAGGTTTTATACCACCGTTCTTCCTTTCCAGTATTTTGGTATACTGCAGATTTTTACAGATTTTGTTCGTCAGATCATAGGTAAAACTCTCAAAAACACACTTATGACTTATAAATCTTAGTCCCTTTCTTTTAAGAAATGGTCTAAGTCCATTGTCCACTTAGCTCCAAAGTCAAAATTACAATGTTGTATGAAGATTTCTTGATGTTTATGTCTTGAGCATACCCTTGCTTGATACACTGGTTTGGTAAGGAATACGCCTTCACTAGAAAGCAGCCCTTGTTCACTGCATCTTGTATCTTATCTTTGCAGGAGAGCCGTCTTTGAACTCATGTACTCATACAAAGTAAGATTTAATGATATACAACACTTGCATGCAACTTAATTACATTTGAGGCCAGAATGCTTTTTTGTGGTTCAATGATAAAACTATAAATGAACACTTTGAACGAAATCCCTAAGTGGTTAAACCACATTATAAAGTAGCGACATTTGGCTAAAGAATCAAAACCATACAAATAAATAATTATATATGTATGTTTGAGCAGGCTGTGCATGTGAAGGAAGATGAGTCACTTCATTTTTTTATGTTGGCCTTGTGACAGCTGAGCAATGTAATTATCTTCTTTTGCATTGTGCTAGTTTTATCTCATCGGCACTAGATTTTTATTTTTTCCATATTCTAATTTCTGCAGCAGGTGAAGTGCAAGGCTCAGGGAAGCAAGGCATTGCTACAATTTAGTTTGCTCAGGTTTCATCTAAAGAATATTTCCGTACTTTTAGATAAAAATAAAGCCAAATTGGGGAGGACTCTTGTTATTATGCACCCAAATAATGATTAATAAATATTACTACTGAACAGTTTTAAATTTGATTAATTTACCTTCATTTAAAATAAGGAAAGAAAAACAAACAAGAAAATCCTTTCAACCAGGCCAAAGGCTTTACTGAGTGCATACTATGCATAAAATGTATTTAAATGTATAAAGCTAGAAATATGTTTGGGGCTTTTGTTCCTCATGCCAAATAAAATAAAAAAGCAAAAGTGACTATATTTACAGTGATGACTCTGCCAGTTGACTTACAAAATCTGTGTGAGCCCTGGGAAATGGCAAAAGGCATACCAGGCTACTATTATTACCACCAAAACATGCAGCTAAACGAAAAATACACGAAAATCCTGAGGTTGGCAATACATAGCAGAATGCCTGGGTATATCCTTAAATAATGAAATATTAATAAACACCCCTTTCCTATTATCACTTGTATCACCATCAGAATTAATGTTGCGTTAAAAAGACCTCTTCCAGTATCAGGTTTTGACAAGATCCCTGTAAAGTCAGTTAAGTTGGACAACTGTTAAGAAAGAATTAGTTTTAGAATCGTATGTGCTTCTCTTTTTACTATGAGCTTGAAGACCAGGCTTGTTCATCACAAATAGATTCATGAGAATCAAAAAAAAAAAGGAAAGTGCTCCTGGTAAAGTAGCATACAAAGAGGAATGCAGTCGGCAGTCATATTTTGCATTAGTCTGGAAGATGAGATCCAAACTATTAATATGAATGTCTACAACAGTAGACATTGTCCAACTTAGACGTGCACGCTAAAATGAAATGGCTGTGATCTACAATAGGCGTCTGTAAAGCAAATATCTAAATTTGGCGAGAAGAATCTCACCTGAAGTGAGAAACATATATAGTACAGTAGTCAAGCTTTTACTTAAAAGAAAATATTGCCCAGCAGTGTGAAAGGAGTATCTTGCATCCGATCATCTAGGCTGGCTCCGCAGTTAGACAAGAGCGCCGACATTACAGTACCGCACGTGCATAAAAAAGGGAAAAACACCCTGGCTTTCAGACCATCTCCGTTCTCTAACCAACGTCACCTTGGCCGTGCTCGAGCTGCATTTCAGCCTCGCAGTGCAGGAGGTGCGAGTGGATCTGCAGCGGCTGCTCTGCCAGAGCTCGGCTGGAACACGGGTACTCCCGCGGCGCCACAGGTGCTGTCGCACAGCGGGAGCTGAGGGAGGCACACTCGTCGGCAGCCAAAAGCACCACACCAAATCCAGGTTTCATGACTCATTTTGTAGCTCGGTGACATTTCCATCGACTCATACAAGCTCGAACAAAGAAAAAAGTAACTTTGGACCATCGACTCTGGAATCCTCTGTGCTGCAGTTGATACTTTTACTAGCCCATAATACTGCTGAGTGAGTCATACAGAGATGTTTATGAATATGAAAAATTAGAATTTTTTAAGAAGATGACATGTCATTTCGATCTTAATATTAAATTCTGAACTTTTGTGGTGAAAACCAATGCAGATTACCTTTTCGTACAGAAGTATTCCAGTACTGTACAACTCCCCAAGCAGCACATTTTGCACATAAAGCAACTTTCTTACGTGATTGTGAATAGTAAGCAATCCACTGGCAACACTATACAACAGTAAAAGGATGAACAGCCTTACACACAAAACCTATTAAAACTAAAACCACTAGGCTCTGTGTCCAAGGCATTCAAAAGTCGAAGTCAGAAGCATTACTAACGACAGGCACATGTAATAAGATCTGTGTGGTGAAGCAATGCATCGTTGCGGCCAGATTTAGAGCCAGATCATCACTTTAGAAATATCAATAGCTGGATAAGGTCCAAGCTACTTCCTCATCAAAGCAGTATGACTCCTGACTCCAGTGAAAATAATAACCTCAGTTTGCGGAGACAAAGTCCTGATCAATAATGAATCTTAACATGTCTATGGGATCTTCTGCCTTCTCAAATGTGAATTAGTACTGACACCTTCTCGGCACTTTGCCAGCAGCGGCTGCTCACTGAAAGATGAGTGGCAAATGTGGGCTGGTGAAAGTTGAATAAAAATATGATATTTGAAGTATGGTTTACCAGAAAAACTATGATACAACTGTAAAATGTGGCTATGGGAAAAACTAGAGAAACGTTTGATTGTGGTTATTACATTTCTGATATGAAATGTAGCCTGACATACGCATGGTTATGGCCCTAAAAAATCACACAAGACCTTAGTCCTTCAGACCAACTCCCCAGGTTTTGGAGCCAACGGACAATCATCAGTCTTTTCAAGTTTCTCGTGGATTGCCATGTAGCCTGCTCACCAAACTTGTAACTGAAAACACTACCGATTTTGCTGTTTAACGGAACACCACAGACTAGGTATGGGCCACGCATCAAAGCCACGGGACTCAGAGTTAGAGATGCGCAGCTCTGGACTGCGCAGGTTTCATTCTGCCAGCTCAAATTTCTGATGCTTTTTCTCTCAAAATAACCCAGTATTCACCAAGAAGGTCCCTGGAAACCTCTGGGAAAACAGGAATTGTTTTACTAAATTAGACCCCTGACCCATTTAATCCTTTCTCTGGTAACACGAAGACTTAAGGAGCTAGGCACTCATGACCACCCGGATAGGTTTCACTCTGATTTTCAGTGTAACTCAGAGATTGACTTAAATGCCAAATTGCAGGCTTTGCTCTTCCTTCTGCATTTTTATTATCATAAATCTGGATGTGAATTATAGCTTTAGAATCACTACATTCTTAAAATATATTTCAAAACATGTTCTGAAGGTCTCAATTCTATGGTTAATGTTCACATGAGGAAAGAGGATAATTTTAAACAACTGGCTGTCCAGGTTTCCTCTACGATCAAGCTCTACGCTATATCCACAAGCATGCCGACACAAATACAGAATTCACCATGCTCTGGGAAATCTGTTTTACCAGCAGTAGGTTAGGAATGAGCCCTCAAATAAACATGTCTTGTACATTTTATGTCACTCTTGTATTCATTTAGTAACTGTTAAAATACATGTTAAAAATCAATATATTCACAGCCACTACTGTGATAGAAATCTAAGTATCTCAAACATGCATTTGAACAGACATTCCTGCCGGACCGAGTGGAAATTTATCAAAGAGCATAAACGCTTGCCTAAACACCCACTGATGCTGGCAGCATAACCGTATGTGAAACTTCGGACTGAATCAGGACCTCTAACTGCTTCAAGCCATTTTTTCATCTGGACTTCCAGAAACGTCACTACCATTCCACTCACATGTCCTGCACTGCACGGTCGCATGGATAATGTTTCATACATATATGTATGATATATACAGACTCCAGAGGCCAGAAAAATGCATTTTACTCATAGCATTCCAAATCTTCCCTGGAGCACATATACATATCTTAAATTCTAGAAACTCTGACTTTGTAGTATTTCTGTAGAAATTAAGCTTGTCTATGTTTTCACAACAAGAGCTGAAAATCAGGCTTCTGAACTCACGTTTATATGCTTTAAGAAATGACCTGATTTTTAAAAGCACTGAGCCTCAGGTGACTTTGGTGGATTTAGGGGAGAGGTTTTCTAATAGAGCTGGTACAAATGCCTGATCTGCTGCCTTTGTGGTTGGTCGGAGTATTACTGTTGAGCTCAGTGGAGCTCAGCTGCGAACTTTTAGACTTCTGTTTTTGAAAAACAGGTAGTCATAGGAACTGAACACCAAAGAACACTCAAAGAACAGGGCAGGGCTTTCAGAACACCACAACCGAAACACACTCCCTATTTCTGAGTGTTTACCGTCACTGCTTGCTTGAAAGACTAACAGGTGTATGGGAAATAGGATATGAGAAAGATGTCTTCTTGTTTCAAAATAATTTTAATCCGATCTTATTTCCTGTGCTTGCCTTGCCTGAGCCTTGAAAGAAGAGATATGCCATCTGTTTCAATAAAAAATGAAAGGTATATACGTATACAAACACACACATGATTGGCGCAGTGCTAGAACTAGGGAGAGCAAATAAAGAATCTATTTTTAAAATGTTAAACATGGAAAATTATGAAGCAATAAAACACCTGTCCTTTCAGCACTCCATTCTTCAATACTTGGGGAAATGTTTCTTTTAACGACTACAATTATAAATTTTCCTTGGAGCATCACATTTTTGTGATCATCAAAGCTAAAAAACATTTATCATTTAAAGCAACAGACTGAAGGAGTCCAGTAAGCTCAATTCTTCCTATTTATTTTTAATTTTCATTTCATTTATTGGTTATTAGTAGAATCTTCTCAACCGTGTTTCTCTTCTAGGTACATTTTCTTTTAATGATTGAGTTTCTTCACATTGCAGCTGATGCACTTTTCAGTGTTTTAGTTATAATTACCAAATTCAGAATGAAAATGAAAACCACTTAATTATGTAATTGTCTTAGAGACAGCACGATAATTAAAGCCCTCAGAAAAGCAGCCCAGAGGCATTGGCTGTGCAGAAAGGTAAAGAAAATATAATACAGGCATCTCAGGAAAGGACTAAATAAAACATTGTAGGGAAAGAAATTACACATGCATCCCTGAACAGATGCCCTTAAGAACTGTATACCTTAATCAACATAAAATATCATATTTACATAACAGAGCGTGTGCAGCAAGACATGTCACCATAAATTGGCTATTCAGAAGAGACTGAAGCTATACATGACATTACAAGACACAGTGTTGAAGATGAAAATAAAATGTATGACAAATATTAAGAAGAAAATGAAAAATATAGGTGGGATTAAACTGCAAATAAAACAGTTAAAAGTTTACTAAGCAATGCATAAAAAATAATAAAAGCTGAAGATGTTCTTCTTGAAGGAAAAAGAAGTTATCTCTAGTGTTGTGATAAATCTTCAAGCAGTGGTACTGAAAGTGTGCAGATGTCATATTAGAAGTCAGTATAAACTTCTTTAGACACAGATCTTCAAGCTATTACATTTTCCTAAACTTTGGAAATATCTGCAGCTGCACATAGTAAAACCAAAACCAGCTGGACTCTCTTATACAGCTAAAGGGCAAATCTGAAGAAGTTTCACATTTATGACTTGCATGAGAAAGCCTTCCGTTAAATCCGAGAGAAACGCGAACATTTACCCTGCTAAAAAGCCTTAACCCCTTCATTCTGGCTTCATGAGGTGATGAAACAGGAGAGAATTAGGCTATGATCAGATGGTGGGACTGGTTACAAACCACAGAATTTCTGCTGCTGCCCAGAGACAGGAAGGGCGACTGTGTGCACGCTGGAAAAGTCCCACCAGCTGCAAGGGGCGATACAAGCCCTCAGAAGTGCTCAGAACCCACGTGGAGAATGGTCCCTCTGTATGTAACTTGCACCACCTCTGAATTAACAGCGCCGGAGTTACGATGCTATTTCTCCTGAACGCCATCACCACACAGAAAATACCATTACATTTCAAGTTAAGAGAATATGTAAACAATGATTTTCTTTTTCATGCTAGAAGCCTCAAACTGCCACACAAGAAATCAGCTTCCTTCTGTTCCCAGCAGTTAACATTCATTTCACATGTGTTTTGGCACTTGGCAGTAGATAATTATTGGCTACACTCTTTGCCATGAGGTACTTTCCTTTTATAATTAAGAAATCCTTTGAATTGTGGACAGTTAACTTTTCTACTGCTAAAGACTGCAAGCAATTAGTATGTAAATTACAAGTTGACACCGACAGCTCATATGGACAAGATAATGCTCATCCACTGAATGCTACCTATGCTTAATGTAAAAGCAATAGAAAATAATGATTTTTACAAGTTTCAAAGCATTTAACTTAAAGTGGATCAGAACACAGAACTGCTTGCTTCCTTCTATCGGCATGAACCAAGGTACAGGCTCAGTGAAAATCGGAAGATGCAAATTTCTTCAGAAGAAACTCTTCTCTCATTTCCCTTCTTTACAGTTCTTACCTTCACCACACTTGGACTCACACCTCTGTGATGCTCAGTCTGTGTGGCACTCATGAGAAAAGAGGTTCTGGAAAAGAGATATGAAAGAGTCAAACGACTCCTCGAGACTGCGAGATCTTTTAACAGTTCCGGAGGTGTTATCCAGTGCTTGAATAAATTAGGACACAGCAGCCTGCTAATCAGCTCCTGCTTCTGCCTTCCAAGTTCCCCCAGAGCACTTTTTGTGACTATAAAGCACTAGCAGATATCAAACTTTATTTTTAATATATATCTATGGAACTGTATTTATATATAAAGCTGATCGCTTCTTTCCATTGAAACTATTGATGCACTTAATGTACATTGAACATATATTTTATCTGAAATTCCATTTGGTGACATTCTCCCAATTCTCCATTGCAATTAACACTATTTCTTGATAATTCCATGAAAAAAAACGTTTCTACTCCATTTTGGTCCTTTCAGCAACCTGTTGTTTCCCTGATTTATGAATGTGTCATCTCAGGCACTACTTTATAGACAGAATTCCACAAAATGTCTTTAGAACCTACAAAATACATGAAAATAGCTTGGTAACCAGTTCCTGTGAAGAGGTTAAATTCACCCAGCACCGCCTTTGTGACTGCGAGACACTAGTGAGGAAAGAAACGCTGCAAAAGCCTGCCAGAGCGTGCTTAGCGCTGCGGACACCGCCGGCCCGACGGCGTGGAAGCCGGCAGGTGGGCGTGCGGACGCCCGTGGGCTCGCGGGAACGCGGCCCCCCAGGGCAGAGGCCGTTCCCGCGGGCACCGGGCCAGGCCCCGAGCTCCGCTACAGCGACGAGCGCCCCCTGCCGGGGCGGGCGGGCGGCAGCCGCGGCGGCGGCGCGGGCGGGCAGCGGCCCCCACAGGCCGGCGGGAGGCGGCGAGTGGCAACGGCGGCGCGCGGCTCTCCGGTGTCGAGTCGGGAGGGAGGGCCGTGTTTGCGGCCGGGGCAGGGGCGGCATCCCCAGGCTCCTTAATCCTGAGCTTTTAGGCTTTACGGAGGTGAAGGTACCAGTCCGGACAGCAAACGGCGCGTCCCGGAGGCCCGGCACCCCCGCGCCGGCCGCCCCCCGAGCGCCACCGGCCTGGCCCGGCCTTTCCTCCGGGTGCGCGCACCTCACCCCTCCCCGGTGTCTCCCACACCTCTCTTCCCGACTTCCTCCCCCCGTCTGCCCACGCCCACACCCGCCACCCGGCCGAGGGCACCCCCGGGCCGGCCCGGTCCCGCCACGCCCGGCTCAGCTCGGCCTTGCCGAGACGGCCGTCGGCCTCCGCGCCCCGCCGCGCCCCGCGCTCCCATAGGCTGGCGGCACCTCAGCGACAGCCAATCAGAAGGCGGTTGTCAGGCGCTCCCGTCTATTTTTAGCACGCACCACCACCCGCGCACGGAGACGGACACACGGACGGACACGCGCAGAAGCGCACACGGGACCAACGCGGAGGGGTGCGGGCATTGAGCTGCTGTAGCGTTGACTAAAGGCCGAGCGAGTGGAAGGGTGCTGGACACCCGCATCACGCGGAGGCTGCTGCGCACCTTCGCGTGGGGGGGAGAGGGGAAAACCCAAACCCTCCGCTTCGAGCCGCGCTTGCTAAAGAAAGTGCTGCAACAAAAAGTGTTAAAAAAATATTTTAATTGCAATGCCTGTTGCAACCCAGAATGGCTCTGCAGCCCCCTGTCCTCCCAGCCTTGCTTTCCCCTGCCTCGGAACGCTGAGAAGGACGGCCCTGCGCAGGCGCTGCGTGCAAAATGGCTGGTGTGCCAGGTCGGAAGCATCGTACCATACGTGCAGGTGGTTCGTGGCCTCTTGAACAAATCAGCAGCAGAAGGGAACGTTTGGATTACTCATATGGGCTAAATTATGCATCTTTTAAAGTTTGTTTTGTGTATTCGTGTTTAAGTAAGGCCCCGCATAAGGGAGCTGGCTATCTCTTAACTGATGTGCTTCTGATACGTTGTCGGTCACTACTGAATAATGATAGATGCGTAGGTTCTGGAGAAAAAACTAGACATAAACTCTGAGTATTTTAGAGGGTTCAGATATTTCAGATAACTAGAATTGCATTATTTTCCAGTTTCTCACAGAGATCCAGATTCAATAGAGCATTTTCATATATCCTTGAATTTAGAAGGATCAGGTGTGTTGAAACATTCAGTGAAGTACAGGGATGAAGCAAGGCCCCTGGTTTAGGAAAGGAAGTGCTGAAGTACAGTAAGGAAAACTGTCCTTCCAATGTCTAAATCAAGACTTAAAACAGTGACAATGTCAGTATATTGTAGAAGTGTCAAGGAAAAAACTGGTCTTGCTGAGCAAGTTTTTAAGACCCTTGTGTAAACATTAAGAGTTCAGATACCTGTCTAAATATATGGGTACTTAGCCACAGGTGACCAGCTGTCTGGGGGTTTGTGCGTAATGATAGATCGTAATAGCTTCTTGGGCTTTGTAGTGACCTGCTCACAAAAAATACAGAGTGGGAGAAGTGCAGACCTATTGTGCACAGAATCTGCAGTCCCCAAAAGCAGTAAACTGATCTGCAGGTCTTGTGCCGACCCTGCAGCACAGGAATGGATTTCACTGCCTGTGTGCACCGAGAGAGAGTTTTGGACACCTCAAGAGGAAAATCTTGCAAAATAAGCCAGACTCTCCAAAGTCAGCCAACAGCCATTAGTTTTGCAATGAAAAGTATTCCCTGACAAATCTTGCAATATCAGAGCAGAAATTTGCCCAACTGCTCCTCGTCGTCACCAGCCCTTAAGTGATGGTCAGTGTCAGGCTGTTCTGAAATCCTTGTCCTCATGACTCGATCCCCATGGATGCTTTTCAGTTGCCAGTAGGACATACCAAATCGGCAGCGAAACAAAAGAACAAAGTCTGCTGGGACAATGTTTGGATGCCATTTCAAAAAAGTGGCCTGTGGATTTAAAATCTGCTTGGAAAAAAAATGTTGTTTATTCTGTCATTGCCAGAACATTGATATAGTCAGAAACATTATTTCAATGAAGTTTTTACATGCCATTGAACGTTTTCTCTGTGTTCACGGGTTGTCAGTCTTATGTGCAGATTAAACTAAGTTCTCACAGAGGAAGTTCACGCAGCGTGAATTCCGTTAGCTTTGCTGATCCCATTATGCACCATAATGCGAGAGTGAAGATTGCTCTGCATAAATATTCATCTAGCATCTTTCAAGTTTTCACTTTTCATTCTGCTGCTGCCTGACCCTGTCTGCCACTTTTCTCTGAATAATCATTACTGCTGAGCAACCCATTTGGAGGAAAATGCATTTGCAAGACTAAAATACCCGAACAGCACTGGACTCGTGGATTGTCACTTGGACAAGTTGCAGCCCATTGCAATGTATAACTATGGACATTAAAATCATCTAATGTGCTGTTTGGAATTGATGTGCATTTTTCTCTGCAAATGTCACAGTGTCTGGCTCACCCAGAGGCCGTGCTGAACACAGGGGTGGCAGTGGCCCGGTTTTCACTCTGATCACTCTGAGTCCAAATTGTAAGTTTTTGTATTTTAATTCCAGTAGGTTTTGAACTGTATCAGTGATTGTTTTAGTGCAGTTTCTATCAATTCACAACCCAAAGGCTCTACTTGTGTATTGAGGTGGACTGGAATTGGTGAAAATAACTTAAACAATGTGATGTGTTTTTGTGGAGGCAAAAAGTCAAATTCAAGGGCTCCTTCCGTATCAAATGAGGTAAAAGGACTGCAGATTAGAGGATTTAGCCCAAACACCATAAAATTGACCACAATTCTCTTGTGAATCCTTAACCAGTCCTGGGATATGAATGTCCGTTCCCCACAGTTACTCATCTAGCCAGTAAAGGAAATTGCTGTTGTGGGCTGTTCCCAGATGTGTTGCCTTGTGTTTCAGACTGCGTGTTTCCAGCACGTGAGAACAGGCACAGATTTTCTAGGTGAGCTGAGGGGATTGCATCCCCGTCCCCCTCCATTGGCGTTGCAGTGTGTGGGGCGTACTTAACTGAGCGCGTGATGGCTGTGCACATCAGCTGTTTGTTTTAGGGGAGGAGTGGGCATGAGTTTGCCCCCACCCCCCAGTTACACAGCTGAGTTACCCACATTTGGGAAAATCACAGAGTCAGCACCCCTGAAGTGCAAGGAATGACCACCCCTGGGAAAATCATTCTCCAGATCACGGGGTCTCGCATCCATGTTTCCATGCCGTGACTTCAGGGAGATGAGCAAGATAAATTGTTCAGTGGCTCAGTCTTGCAATTGCAGCTCCCTAATACAGAGCTCTCCTACGGCACAAAACCCAAAGCAAGGAGCTGCCTGAGGAAGGCAGGAGGCACTGCAGGGGTGCGTCCCCGTGGCAGGAGTGTGACGAGCCACCTCACAAGCTGTGCTGCAGACCTTCCCGAAACTTTCCTTGGGCAAAGCATCAGCGAGCACAGCCTGTTCTCCCATGCAGTGCTCTGAGGCAAGCGGGCAAAGGGAGACACGCTTTTCTACTTAAAAGGTGCTTACTTTTGCTGGCTATTATCATAACATATTTTTTTTTTCCCTTTTTTTAATCCAGTCAGAATTCCCATAGACACCACTTACATAATTTCCCTGCTTATCAGCTTGACACCTTAATTGCAGAAACTGCACCAACAGGGAAAAGCTGCTAGATAGCAGGCACCAGTGCCACAACAAGTAAAAAAGAGTAATTATGTTACTCAAGGAAGACCAAAGCGGTGAAAATACACTCTCCTCAAAATCAAGTTTAAACCAGACATATTTCCATGCTGTCTGAAGTGAATGAAATCTCTTTCCAGCTAGATGACTTTGATCCAATCCTCCAGCAAAAAAGCCCAGTGCGGAGCAGAAACATTGATGGGCGTGAGGAAGGCCGTATGATTCAGAAACGTCTGTTACCGCCTGAGGTTGAGCCAGCTGCTTGGCCCCGGTCCTGCACCGATGGACTTGCCTGTGCGCTCACACGGAGACTAATAGAAGCTGGGACATCAAAGAAATAGGCCAGGCATTTTCCAACAGAAGACCAGGCTGGTAATTCTGTCTGTAAAGAGCTACATTCATAATGAAGCCCCAGTCTGGTTTAGTGGGAAGTTAGAATGGCAATCATTTTCCCATTAGCAGTAGCATAATCCCATTTTTAATGTGTACTTCATATCCACAAGCCTTAAAATAGATCTTGTCTCTGTGTTTTATGATGACTGATGCTGACATTAATGCCTCTCAATGCCCTATGCTTTTTTCTAAAAGAAAATTGTCATGTAAAAGACCCTTGTTCTTCTAATTAAGATCAAATTATTTGTAGAGTACATTATATTTTGGACCTGTCACATCAGAGCGTATACATCACAGTGACTTATGTGTGGTGCGGTCAATCAGCCGTGTGAGTGAAGGATTATGCACAGGCTTTCTGGATGCTTTGGGGCTTGAACCCTGCGAGCAGTAGATCACAGATGCTTTCTGTCACGTATTAATAGCCGGCTCAGCACGAGGACTGGAAGCCCAGAGCTCCCATAAATGCTAAAAATGTTTCACCTCCAGCACTTAAAAGGCATAACTTCATGTGCTAGTGAAGTGCTCTGGAAGCTGCTTTTCTTTTTTCTCCAAGCCACTTTTAAAAGGACTTTGAGTTCAGAGAAACATTAATGTGTCATAAAATTTTTAACCTAATGTGATACTGTATGATTGTTTTGTTTTTGCAATAGAGGCATAGCAACTATTTTTCACAAGCAAAAATGCATTGTTTCAGTCATCTAAGGATACACTCACCTATTTCGTGTTCCTGGTTGAGCAATAAGAGATGATTAAACCTGGCCTACCCTTAATTACAGCGTTTGTTGTACAAACCTACAACGGTTTGCCTTTAAAATGTCAGTGGAGTGAATGCGGTTTCTCTAATGGAGTCCCTGGTGAACTGACAAGGCAATGGCTCCTAGTCCTAGTCCTGAGCCACCGCAGCTCGCTGTGAGACCTTATTAATGGCCACATCCTAGGTCTTGGAAGAAAAGAGGCGCTACAGAGTGGGTTTTGTGCAGTTGTTAGTGCAGGTTTAGGAGGGGATTAGTATTTGAATTTGGTTCTGACCAAACTGGGCTCATTTTCAGCATTGTCTCGCAGGATGTCCCTACCTATGTGCAGCCTCAAACTGTGGAAGCATTACTGATAAGCATTTATCAAAAGAAGAGATTGATCTTTTAGGAGTGTTCATTTTGGTACTAGAAATAGAAGCTAATTTCCTCTGCTCTGTGCTACATCTGAACCACTGCTGAAAAGCGGTTCTTTGATGGGGAAGGTGCATCCCCTGAGGAAATCCAGAGATCCACGTTCAGTCCCCATCCCTGATACACAGCCAGCAGATCTGGCCACATCAGCCGATCTGGTCAGCTTTGTGTTCTCCCCGTTTGTGAGAGTGTGGTAATGTACTCCGCCTTAAGGACTGGGAAGGAGTTCGATAGCATTTACAGCACAGTCACGGTAGTGGAACTATGTAAAGATGGGGACTGATCCCATCCTTTTCCAGCCACAGCTCATGTCCAAGGGCTAACCTGCCTTTAGTGTCAGTTCTTACCCAAGTTAATGGGTCTGGCCACAGGTTTGAGGTCATATTCCAGGCTCATTTCTCCATCCAACAGTGTCTGGAGTCCTTCGCTTCATTGGTGCTGCTGCCAGTTCAATAGAGCTGCCTATAATGGTCCTTTAGACCTGAGGAATAGCATTTGGGCCTATTCACAGACTCACAGAATCACAGAGTGGTAGGGGTTGGAAGGGACCTCTGGAGATCACCTAGTCCAACCCCCCTGCCAGAGCAGGGTCACCCAGAGCAGGCTGCACAGGACTGCGTCCAGGCGGGTTTTGAATCTCTCCAGAGAAGGAGACTCCACGCCCTCCCTGGGCAGCCTGTGCCAGTGCTCTGTCACCCGAAACTGTAAAGAAGTTTTTCTGCATATTTAGATGGAACTTCCTATGTTCCAGTTTGTGCCCATTCCCCCTTGTCCTGTTGCTGGGCCCCACTGAAAAGAGTCTGGCCCCATCCTCTTGACACCAGCCCTTGAGGTATTTATAAGTGTTAATGAGGTCCCCTCTCAGTCTTCTCTTCCTCAGGCTGAACAGCCCCAGCTCCCTCAGCCTTTCCCCGTAGGAGAGATGCTCCAGTCCCTTAATCATCTTCGTAGCCCTAATTCCTGTTTTGAGTGATTTGGAAATTTTTTTCTGTTACACAAGATACCTACAGAAGTAGTATGTGCGGGGTACTCCCTCTGTTCTCCTTCACTTAGGGGGTGCAGAAGGAGATTCTGCCTTGGGGATCTGATTTGACTCCTCCCTGTCTTTCTTCCCAGTGCTTCTTTTAACCAGAGAATAGTTAACCTGCCTTGCCGCTCTCCCTGCTTCCTCATTGCTTTGATGCATCCTTTTATGAACTGAGGAGGAGGCGATCAGATCCCCGGGCGCATCCTTCCTCTGTCTGCGAATGGCTTTAGGCAGAAGCAGGGCACACAGCCCGGCGTGGGTTAGAGAAATTGTGCTGTACCGTACGTCAGAAGCAGCTGTACAGCAAGGTAACGTCTGAGATGAAGCCCAAATCCGTCCCTGTCGCCGGCAGTGCTGTGGCTCTGGCAAGCTCGCTGGTGTGTGTTAGCTCCTGGCTTCCCCCTTCCCCGACACATCAGCTTTTAGCTGCTGCCAGGGGCACTGTCATTGGACTTGTTTTTCGGTCTTGCTGCTGTTCAAGGTCAATAGATCCCATGTTCTTCTAGCGCTCCGAAAAAAATAAATGCTCTCACAGAGCTGCATCATCTCCTTGTTTTTTCTTCAAGATTACCATCGTCAAGTGAGCAAACATCGAAATCATTCATATTGATATAGTTTCTTTTTTTAATTGGTCATTTTTAAAGCTTTTGTGGTTTCTACTTTCTCTTGGGATAGGATTACACATTATATATTCTGTGGCGACCAATTAGTTCAGACCCTGTTGTGTTGCTTTGTAGGTGTTTAGCCAAGAATTGGAACAATAATTATGTAAATGCAGTCTTCTTTTCTGGGACTTTCAGGAGCATTTTTGCTGTGAAGTGACACTTACTTCTGAGAAGGAAGCAGACTGTTTTAAGGATAATGATTACACTAGAAGTGAGAGAAATGCAATTGCAAATAATGTTCAAGAAGTCAAATATATCCTGACCTCGCTTGGCATGTGAAGCTGTTTGCACAGCCCCAGTTAATGACCAGATAATTAATAACTGGATTAGGTGCTCCAAGAGAAGGTGCAGTTAAATGTTCTCTGCACATCATTCACCTCTGAGTCCAGATGACCTTTTATGATATTTTTGAAGAGATGACTACTGAGACTTCTTTTCATTCTCCCTCTAATTATATCTACTTGTGTCTTGCCTTACCTTAGAATTTAAGCCCTGGAAGAGATTGCTTTTGTGCCCTTTGGATTTTTAGCTAGATTGCCCCCCTTCCTCGCATGAGTTCCAGCAGGCTTCACCTTGTCCCTAATTTATTGTAGCTATGTGAGACGTACTTAAGGGCATTACTAGAGCTCAGAAATTCGCTATCAAAGGATGTGGGATGGAGAAGAATGGATATTTATAACAAAATGGGGGAAAAAAATTAAAGCAGAAATCAATCGAACAAATGAACAATGCACCTCTCACCCCAGCAAATATGACTCTGAGGTGTAAAAGGATTTAAAGTCCATTTATTTGTACAAATGAATACACTAGTAAGAGACAGCATTTGAGGCTTTAATTCTTCCCTTAGTATCTTTACAATTTGGAAAATTCTCTGTATTCCAAAGTGGTAGGATCTCTCACATATCTCATGTATGATTTTAATAAATTCATCCTATTCATGGTTTTAAAAAGTGTATTAGGGAGAAGGAACTCAGTATGTTGTTTAAGAGCACAGACAGTCTGAAATTCATGAAATGAAAGATCACCTTAAGCTTCTGCTTTGATGTTTCACCAGAGTTTTCCGACTCATTTCCTGCTGATGGAAAACTTGCCAAAAGTACTCCCAGCAGAGATAAAAATTATTTGGCCCACTGAAATCCACACACTTGGAGATTATCAGCAGATCAAAGACACAAGAGTCAAGCTGTATGCTATAGACAATTTACATAAAATTCATAAATGTATATATATATATCACTGCCTATGTATCTCTAGCTAATTAATGCATGCATTACTTGTGCAGGTCACTCTAAGCAGGATGTGGAAAGATGTGCCAGTGAAATCTATAGTGTGAAAAGCACATTTCAGATGATTGCTTTAGACTTCAAATATTTCGGGCTGACCCTACCGGATTTGTTTTCTTCCTTGGACAACTTTCAATGATTCTTAAGTTCCTCTGTCAACTCTTTGTTGTTGTTGTTATTGTTAGAGGGTTTATTGAGTCCAAAGTGTCTCTTACGTTTTATTTTGTTATACGAGCACATCTGGATGGTTTATCTTTCATTAGATCATGGTTATTTGGAAAGGGTACTTTGCACAGAAACAACAACTAAAACAGGTTCTTACAAACACAAATGTTTGAACTGGTAACAGGCCCTGAAAGCTTCGTTTCTTTTTCCTTCATTAATTTCCTCCTGTGGAAGGAGGTTTTTGGTAGAGACGAGCCTTTCAGTGCAGATGCGTTTGCCTTGTGCTGTCCCTCATGCCCTGCTGTGGCTGATGGCCTTGTCACCAGTGGGTCTCTGCGAGAGCCCAGGGCCGGGGTGGTGGGGACCAGGGGGGAGGCTGCCTCTGGTCCCCACCGTCTGACCAGACCCACATGACAAAGCAGGCGCTGGTATCTGTCCTTGCTTCAGCCCATAGAGCTGCCCCAAACATTGCACTTTAAATAATGGGAAGCGGTGAAATGTTGAGCGACATCTACCAGGCAAAAGCTTGTGAAGTGGCACAGGTCGGGGTAGGGAATCCGTGGCTGCTCCTCCTGCCCACTGCAGCAAAGCGCTTGTCCTCCGCCGGGCGTGACGCTCCTCACCCCTCGTGGAAGTGCCATTTGCAAAAGTCTGATGGAGCCAAATATCCCACCCGCGTATTTCAGTTGTGGGAAGGGCTTTAGCAGAGTATGCTGGGGGATCCAGGTACACACCTGCTACAGAGGCGGAGGGGACACTTAATTTAATACTGCATTTTCATGTCATGGATGGAAAGGTTTTGTTTTCAACAAATTGGGGGGAAAAAAAATCAAACACTACACCTTTCTAAGTTGCCACAAAATGGCGTTGTCCCTGGTGAGCCCAACGCAGAGCTTGCAACCCGTTTCACAGTGTCTCAGACCTTCATCCCTGACTGGGCGCTGAGAGCATGTGTAAGGAGTCAGAAATAAAATGGATTGCAACAGAAACAAAAAGTAATCCTGCTCGAGGAGAAAATCTCAAGGCAGTGCAGTGTGAAGCCGCTGTAAGTGCCTCTTTAATGATCTGTAAAAATAGAAACACAGCATACAAAGCCTATTTTAATAAATTATCTTTTTAACTCATCCTTATTTTGAATGCATCAAGACTTCCTGCTCTGTGTAGTCAGTCCCAAGTTTATTTTCATTACTCACTATGTGATGGTTGCTTTGTTTTTAGTTACTGCATTACTCTTTTCAGGATAATGCTGTTTTGTCATATTTCAGTCTCAGTTTCTGGGCCTGTTTGCTGCACATGATCAGCTAGAAATAAGCTGCTTTTCCCTTGGACATCTTATATAAATTCCGTCCCTAGCTGTTACACAGTGCTTCCCAGATGATGCTGAATTGATTTCACTCATATCTTGTGTAACTTCGATGACACCAACAGAGACAGAATATGCCGATTATTTTTTCCAACAAGAATTCGTATCAAATCCTTCTCTCTTGTCATTCCCTAGATCACAGCCCAATTTAAATGTATTTAAACCATACAGCGGGCCCTCAGTCTTTTTTGATACGGTTACTATAATTGTATGTAAGACAAATTTCATTTTCACCCCTGGAAACTGCTTTTAGAATCATAGAATCATAGAATCATAGAATCGTTTGGGTTGGAAGGGACCTTTAAAGGCCATCTAGTCCAACCCCCCTGCCATGAGCAGGGACAACCTGACTAGATCAGGTTGCTCAGAGCCCCGTCCAGCTTGACCTTGAATGCTTCCAGGGATGGGGCTTCTACTACCTCTCTGGGCAACCTGTTCCAGTGCTTCACCACCCGCATTGTGAAAAACTTCTTTCTGATTTCCAACCTATATCTCCCCTCCTTTAGTTTAAAACCATTACCCCTTGTCCTGTCACAACAGGCCCTGCTAAAGAGGTTCTCCCCATTTTTCCTATAGGCCCCCTTCAAGTACTGAAAGGCTGCAATAAGGTCTCCCCGGAGCCTTCTCTTCTCCAGGCTGAACAGGCCCAACTCCCTCAGCCTGTCTTCGTAGGAGAGGTGCTCCATTCCTCTGATCATCCTTGTGGCCCTCCTCTGGACCCGCTCCAGCAGGTCCATGTCCTTCTTATGTTGAGGGGCCCAGAGCTGGACGCAGTACTCCAGGACACTGTACTTTTGGATATCTGTGATACTTAAGCCAGTCCTGAAATAAATGTTGCTGTTTGAGCTGCCACACGGTATTATTGTGACAGCTTGAGCTGCCCTCCCGCAGCCTTGTTTGCCCTGTCAGATGCTCCCAAGGTATTCCCGTGTTGCTACTGAGGACCGATCTGTGGTACATGCCATGCCCATCTCTGGCCTGTGTATGTCTTTGTGGAACGGACCAGGTGAGGTTCCTCATTGTGTTTTATACAACTGATCAAAGCAGCTGATCAGAATGGCCCCTCGGTTTAAAATCTATTAATCGGCTTCCTGCTTTGTTCAGATACTTCTGTTAAAAAAACATAAGGAAAAAAGAAGAAGTTTAGCTCATTGGACAGCATCGTTCCACAATGCAGAATATTGCTGTAAACCCACGACTCGGGGAAGGAGCAGCAAGGCTGTGAGCACCTAGGGGCAAAACTGTGGGGAGGGCAAGGCAGAATATTGGGGGGGAAGTAATGATAGGATCAGATGAGAGGCAAGCATTTCCTATTCATTGGTAAAAAGGAGTTACCCTAAATATTATCAATTGGATTTAAGCTATCAATGTGTCCATGCCTTGGTTGTTTCCAGTTAGATCAATAAAGAACACAGGTGCCCATGAACTGCCTCACTGGTAGGTAGATCTAAAACTTAGATCCTTAAAATGCTTGCTCAGCTGCTGCCCAGACCCCTGCGCCCCTTCATCTGCAGTCTTGATAGGCACTCACAGAAAACACCCACAAAATACATCGTCTGGTAAAAAACTCAGGGCTCGTTGCCAGCTCCATAGGCTCAGCTGCTAGAGGGTTCACTGGGGTGTGGGGTCCAAATTTCGTTGAATCCTTGGCCTGCAGGAATAGAATTTATTCAGCTCCAGACCATCTGTTGAAACTTTTCCATGCGGCAATAATTAAGTAATTATTAGGGCAGAGAAAGCATGAGTCTATGGCCTGGGGACGAGGATGGGGGTGGCTTGACTCCTGCACAAGCTCTACTGAACGCTAAATGTGAAATACTCAGACACTTGCGAGAGCAGAGGCGGGAGCCTTGTCTCTCCTCTGTAACTCAGAACATCCTTTTTGCTGGAGCATCCACCTGGGGCCTTTGAGATGGACCTTCAGGTCTCCACAGGCACCGGAGAGGAGCGTAGCCCGGGTCTCCCTCCTGCTGCACAGGAGAGCTAACCAGTCAATCGCGGTGCAAAAGGAGGAGGCGTACTCCTCCCTCCCCCTCGGCTTTGTGTGACGGGCAGAGATCAAGGTCAGTGCTCAAAATCATCATGTTGAGACCGGCACCTTCTGACAGTCCCGAGTAACACCTTCTTACAGAGAAGAAGCTCAAATAATACATCTGAACTTCTGTAGTGCGGGCGTATCTCCACTCAGCCCACGGGGTTTTCTGCTTCTGTTTGTAGGATGCCTAAATCTCTGCGCCGAGTTCAGTCTGAAGTCATGAGTTCAGAGGCTCATCTATTTCTTCTAACGACATCAGCTGGTCTAATAAGAGGTGCTACTTCACCCTCTGAGCCCTCCTTGCTTTATTGGGGTCCTACCTGCCTAAATCAGGGCTCGAGATACCACCAAACAGTTTGGACATGGATATAATTTTGTTGATCTGGATCATAATACTCTTGGGCATTGCTAGTAGCAGACAGAAATGGTACGTGAAGATACATGCAAAATCATTTTTTATTGGAGGCTTGGTTTTACAGACCTTATTAAAATTGCTTTTTGTTAATCCTGACGTCAGAAGCTGTATCACGATGTCATATGACCAGAAAAGACGTTTTTGATAGAGGAAATGCAGTCCAGATTATTAGTGAATGAATGTACAAACTGTCAAATCTTCATGAATTAATTAACCTGTAAGTATATTGAGGAGAGATGGAGTCAATCCACTTGTCATAGAAATTCTTATCCTGAAACTACAGAACTGGGGACATAAATAGAAATACTAGAATGAACTGATATGCTTCAGTAATTTTTTCTCCCATTTTTCTCCAGTAATTTATTAAGTTATTTGCAAAGATTTTTTTTTTTTTTTTAATCTTCCTATTATGGCATCACTGTAGATTTTTCAAAGACACTTTGAGATTTTTTTCCCCTAAAGGGAAAGTAACAGGAGTACTTTTAGTAGTTTTAATGTTTGGGCAGGACTATATTATATTTCAGTGAAAGGCAGGCTCTCCTATAACCCTAAAATTTTAGGCCTAAGTCTCATTTTTGAAAGTTACTTAATACTGAGGAACCTGCCTCCCCTGTGTGATACCTAATCTGTCTTCTGTGGATCATCAAGACCTACAGTGAGCACATCCCCAACACAGCCTGACGTATAGCTGGAAGATGCCCTGCGGACCGTACAAGACCCCACATGTATGGTATTTGTCTATGCTGTAATATATGCTTGAAGAGCCTTGGGGCTGCTGCGGGCTATCCCTGAGGCATACACAGGGCTGTAAGGCAGGCAGATCAGGAGAAACACTATGCTTACTTCTGTTCACAAAATTAAATGTTGAATACATGCTGCCGTGAGTTTCAGAAATATATTCACTGCGTATCTGTGGCCTGTAAAGTGCCCCCAGTTCTAGCAGCTCTGTGAATATGGAATGAGGAGAAAGTAGCCTTCTATAGTATATTTTTTTGAGGAATTAATTTAAGTGATTTAAGCTAAAATAACACCGTCCTCTTCATAATTATACATAATAGCTACCCTGATATTGAAATACACAAAACCAGCAGGAAAATGAAAAAACCAAAGAAAATAGTGAGTTTTTCTCACTGCTTCTCTGTTGCAAAGCTGGGGAGGGGAAGCCCTACAAATACAAATGGCACATCCACAGATACCATTGATCAGTTCTGGCTTGAACATCCACTCTAGGGAAGCTGCCGAATTTGGGGGGGGAACCTTATTATTTCATCTGAGCAAGAGCCAGTTTTCAGAACATTCCTTTAGCTTCCTGTTGTTTTCCAATGCTCTCTGCTTCCTAATTCTAATTTCAAATGTATGGAGAAATGGAAATGATTTATTACAGGATGCAGTCTCGGACCCATGTGGGAAATTATGCGGTCTCAATTTGATCGAAGCTTTAATAGGTGCCATTTTATGTCTCTAAGGCCTCAGTGAGATCTCACTTCACTGAAGGCTTAGTCCATTTGTACAGATAACTTAATAGACCACTGGATGTCACCCTTGCTCTCCCCTGAAGCAAACACACAGCAATAAAAGACGAAGAATGTAGTTTTGAAGTCCTGGATATGCTACGAGGTGGTAAATGGCAGGTTATGACCATAATATGGATATTGTAGGGTAATTTATATGTGACACGTGAAAAAAGTCTGCTACTGAGGGCTTATATTACCTTTTACATGAAGAATTCTTTGAGGCCAAGACAACTATTTATTGAATTATTTCTAATCCCTCCAAAAGTGGTACTGTAAAGTTGCAGCCTGTAAAACCTACTCTAACTCAAATAAAATTTGCAATTCAACACAGGGAGCCACCACCTACTGATTTTGCATTTTATTAAACTTCTGCATTTTCTGTAAGCTAAACTTGAGTTTCATTTACGTAAAAGGAGATGAATAGCTTGTAAGATCTTTATAGGACAAGCTGTGTCTGCCACCTTCTTGCCATTGCCAGCAGATTCAAATACTGTCTAATAGCGATAACCCAGATGTTCACAGTTGTTTTAGCAACTTCTGCAGTAGCATCCAGTAGTTCCAAATAATTTTTACTCTTGCCACTCCTGTATGCTTTTGCTCATAACTGACTTCTGTTTCATGACTGTCAAGAAAAGTCCCATAAACCCCAGGAACATATGCTCCATGTTCATTATTAGCAACTCACTGCATAAGCTGTGTGGGGGAAGAGAGGGGAAGATACGTAGACCTCGTAAATTGACCTAACTCTGTCTGAGATGAACAGATGACAATTACCACGAGCTAAGAATTTGCCCCAGGAAGTTTAGGTAAACCTGTACAAACTTTGCCTCTCTGAGACATCCTCAGGTACTGCTGGCTGGTTGAAGATATCCAGGAACGTGTAGTCCTCTCAGGTTCCTCAGCCTGACTTCAAACGGGGTGGGCTCTCAAGAAAGGGTTTTGCTCATACTCTTCACTCATACATCATCCTGTGAGAATAGCATGGTCCTCTTGAGATAACTGTAATTTGGTGACTCACCATCAGCGAGACAGCAGTGAAAGATCAGAGAAGAGTATTGGCCAGCACACACAAATATTCATGAAATAACTGCAATTATCCTTGCATGAGAGATACTGTCCCACATGTAGAAGTGAAGAACTAGTTATCAGTTACTAGCACTCTAGTTCTTGAATAATTTTATTTTTATGTAGTGATTTGTATTTGTAAACATAAATGTCTTTTACAAAGGAGCAAAAGCAGAAGTAATTGAAATTATTTTGTGAAGAACTGTTATCAAAACTTAATTCTGATTTCTCACGAGACAAAAAGATTCATCAGTTTTCAGAGACAGGGAAAGGGAAGAACAATCTGATAAATTTGATTACCCAAAGTCACACAAAAAGTGAGATGAAGAATTGGAAGTAGCATTTTACCATCCCATTTTACAGTACCTAGTGGACTGAGGAGTCCATACTGTAAGAATTCAGTAGTTCTTAAGACTAACATAACATACATAACCAGGAGCTGTGAAACCTCCCAGAAGCGAGGCAATCTAAAATAGCTAAGCCAGAAGATAATAAAAAGACGAAATATCCTGTATAAATTTGAAAAGAAACCTGAAATCTACTGTGCTTCCTCTTGAGGTACATTAAAGCAGTAAGAACTATGGTGTAGATGTTGGAAAAGAAAGAGAGGGTATCTAAATCAAAGTTAAATGAGTCTATGTGGATTTGTGGGTCAGTCCAAAACCAATAGAGTTAAAGGACTAGAACATAGGGCTTGACAAATTGTGAGAAAGAAGCTAAAGAGCAATCATATTTAGCTAAAGTCTGTCACTGGTAATGAAAAATTTGTACCAAGTTCTTTTACGTTTTTCCTAAACGTCTTCCATTAAATATATTTTTCACATAAATGTGGAATCTTCTAAATCTTATAATCTCATAAGCGGTATTTATTTCCATTATATTTCCTAAATCTCAATGTAATTCTTAGGTTCTCAGGATTCTGGCTACTTGTATTTGTACTTTTCAATTCTTTCTTTGCCCACTAGATGGTGGTACCAGCTTTAAATCCACCATTCAAGGCTGAGATTACAGAGTGGCTTTGTTTCATCATTTCATCCCAGATCACAGACATCAAGGACTACATTATGTTTTTCAGCTGCCCCAGCATAAATTTGCTTTAACTTCACTAGTTCTACATCAGTTTCTGTAGGAACATCCATGGACAGCCAAACAGACATTGGTGCCAGACCTTAAAATGAAATGGAAATATTTCAGTCAAATAGAAGTATTTGCAAACAGGCCCTGTAGTTACTAACCTCATACAGTGGATCACAGTTAAAAGATACTCAGCCTTTTTGGCTGCAAACAACTTCTTCCTCAAAACTGACTTTCACCCATAAACCACAAAAGACACAGATGTCTTAACTTTCTTACAGCTGAAAGAACATTCTATTTATAATTTGGATTCGTTAGCCCTTTCAGTACAACTGTGCTATTTTGTAGCCAGAAATTTCAAGTAATCTATTTTTAATATGAATACCTGAACATGTTTAATTGATAAACTTGGAGAAAGTAAGAAAAGATCTGGTATCTATATTGGTCTTACATATTGTCTGTTTTACCAGCCATCCCCATGCCTATGGACTGTGTCCCCGTTTCTGCAGATATCCTGTAGAGATTAGCCGAAAAGAAGCCCAGATTTGCTCTCTGGAGAAGAAGGACTAAGCCATTATTACTAAACTTTACCCTCTGTTCTTGGCTAGAGAAAAGTTACTCATTGAAGGAATGAAAGCTGCTTCTATAAATCTTAATCATAATGGATGTAAATGAATTTCAAGCCATGGAAGTGAGGGGTTTTAAGCGGCAGTGAGAGACGGGGGAAAAGTGGAATTCTGGAGCCAACATGAATCTTCCTGAATCGTCACTGCCTTCAGGCAATGGAAGAGGTATGACAGCTGCAACTGGAAGGACCGTCCATGGAGCATGACCAGCCACATGGTCCTGCATATACAACGCACTGGGAAATATCATGGACCGCAGGCTATCTGAGCAAAGGTTTTATTTGTCTTCCCTGCTCCCAAGGGTTCTTGTTGCAAGGTGCTGTGGAAATGAGATGTCAGCGAATGGAAAAATCAGCACAGTTTGTTAAAGGAAAACCATTAAGAAAAGAAAGGAAAAGGTCAGATACTAATATCTCAGTGGAATTAATATTCTGTGGCATTGGAAAGGGAGCAAGAGAGTCAGGAAGCAAAGAGAGGGTCACCAATTAAGTGTCCTCCAAAATATCCATCCTGTAGTGCTTTAGTCTTTCCAACAATCCATGGAGCTGATCCATATTGTTTTCCCAGTGAAATGAATCCATTGGCTTTGGAGAAAGTTAAGAACTTGCTGCTTTATTTGAAACTCTCTGATGTTGATATTCTTTGGTTGGACTTCTATGTCCCCTGTTCTTCCTGAAGTTAGATCCATGACATAAACTTCCTCTGGATGATTCACTTCAGCAAACATAGCTTTCCCGCGAGCCTCTGCTTTCCTTTCCCCTGTTCTGTGCTCCCCACAACACAATCCATTTCCTGTGGTTCGTTTAATTTGTGTAGTTTTACCACTGAGCAACGGTTGCATTCGTCCTGGAATGATGTGAAGAAGACGACTGTGCCTTGTGCATGCAAATTGAAGCAGATTGTGTGGCATAGTAAGAGATTATATTCCTTCAATCAGAGGAGAAGACATGATCTTCCAATTGAAAAGTAAATATAGAATGCTATTCTGGGAAGTACAAGAGCACTTGAATCCAGGCAGTATATTTTTTAATTCCATTTCTGGTTCTTAGAGTCTGTTAAACATGAATCAGTCACTCAGCTAAAGATGAGAATCACCTTTTGAGGTGTGGCAGACACCATGTTCATGCCAGCCAATTCTTTTCAGGAATATTTTAAACGTATACATAGACAATAATTTCTGTGTCTAAAATGTTCTACAGAGTACTTGGTTTCTATATTGACTATGGTTTGCTTGTATTTTGTAAAGTGACATTATTAGAAAGCATTAGGAGAAAGAAAACCATTCAAAACAGAATTTCCTACTGGACCAGTAACACCGACCTTGATTTTCTCACTCAAGGGTTTTACAAGCATCTGTCTCACACAGGAGACCTTTGCACTGCAGCCATAGTATAATTCTTGGAAGTCAATCTGTGGAACATAAGATAGAAATTAAGCCCAAATTTGTAATCACTGAAATGTTGTCCCCAAGCTTAGAAGAGAAAAAAAATGAACCAAACCAGCTGAAGTCAGAATTGCTTAAAGTTCTGACCATCACAAGCTGGAAATTTTTGCATGATTATTGCCTGGGTATGATATTCACAAATAAGAAAAAGTAAGAGTTCACTCCTGGGAAGTGCCTTTTTATGTTGGAGAGTCTTCAAGACCACCTTAAAAATAAGTACACATTGTTATTCACCAGTTTTCCATCTGCCTGTATTGGGTGTGTTCAATTCATTATGTGCCGTTAATATAAAGAGGATTTAAAATTCTCTTGTCAGAGTTGGATGGATTTTATAGATAATTTTCCAATGATATATATTTATGTATTTTAATGACATCTTCATATTTCCAAGGGTGTAGTGATGGATCTAGCAATGCTGAAATGGCTCCAGACATTGGCTATCATTTTATGCACCTGTGGTCTGGTGCAACTGACAGGAACAAGGCATTGGCAAGGAAACCAATGGGATCTCCACCCAAGGAGACACCAGCCCCAGCTCCCTCTCTCCTCTTCTTTATGACCTGCTACATGAGCCAAAACGCAGTGGAACCAGTTACTTACTTGATGGCTTTACCTTTAAGCAGTAGGACAATGTGTGCTGCTCAAAGCAGATTTATGCAGGTATTGTTAAAAGATGACTGTACTTGCATTAATGCTTCCACAGTAATTGTCCTGGGAGAAGCTGAAGCTATTGTGGACCGAGATAGTCTCATTGAACAGAAGCGTGTAGAAGAAATTTAAGAAAAAAGACCTTGTAAATGTATTTGCCAGACCAAAAAATCAGTATCACTGTTATTTCATACGTTTATTTGGCTTATTTTCTGAAGTTTCTGTCCTAAAGATTCAGGTTATTGTTCAACCACCCAGGTTCCCCACCTGAACAGGCTGAACAATTAACATCAAGATATACAAGAATATTTCAGTTAAAATCAAACTTGGATCAGAGATAATCAATTTATCAGGATGTTGAGAAGAAATGTACCCCAATCTGAACAGACAGAGGCTATGAAAATAGTCCAGGGAAACAGATAACCTCTTGGCTCTCTTAACATCGGCAAGAGTTTCATATTATTTAACTTATGCTTATCTGGGTCATTAAAAATAATCTCCTAAAAGTTAGGTCACAAACACTGAGATTGGTTATGGCCTGCACAAGCAAGAGGTGCTGTCGATCACATTCAAAGAGTTGGCCATGATCTTTAGTCCAGTGTCTCTCTGCGGGTCCTGAACTTACCAGTCTCCAAAATGGGTAGAATGTGAAGGAATGATTTGGCAGAATACCACTGAAGAAAGGTGCATGATGTTTCCCTGGTCCAGAGAAGTGTTGTGCCTCTGATACTTTTTATGAAAAATAGCACACGTGCTCTCATCAGCTGGATGCTAAACAGACAAACAGACTTAAACAGTAGGAAAGTACCAGTAAGTCCTTCCCACCTTGGAAGATACAGGTTCAAGAAAACTGGTACAGCAATACTTTCTTCATTGTGTGCAGCTGATGGATTTGGCAAACTGAGCTTGTCTTTGACAAAGCAAAGCTTATAGCTTTTACAATGCCATCTGGAGACAGACCTTTCGTCACCTTTTGTTTGGCGCTAACACACTGCTTACTCTTCCAAAGGGGAAAAATGAATCGGGTTCTGCAGCATGCAGTATCTAAGTTGACGTTTTGTTCGGGAAAGAAAATGCAAGGTTAAAGAGAGAGTGATGGAAAGCTGCTGAAAGTTTTTACCCAAATTTCAAAGAAAATAATGACTGTGTATGCCCTTACAAATCCAACTACCATTCTTAGAAAATGTTGTTGTTGAAAAAGAGAATAAGAGATCTGATCTAAAGGAAAGGCATAATTAAAATAACAACTTCTCGCTTCACCATAATATCTCATGGTATTCTTTAGTAAGAAGGAATTTTGATCAATACCTCTATAGATTCCATAAATTTCTCTGATTGACCTTGGCTGAAATACAGGATGTTTCTGACCACAACCCTGTTGGTGGAGTTATATGGCAGTTCCAGTTGTAGAAGCCATTTCAGCCAGTTCAGTCTCAGGGAGGTGCCATTGCAGTCACGCGTTTGGATACCTGTGGGATTTTGTTCAGCTTTCAGAACTGGTATGGCCAAAGAAAGAAAGATGATTAGCAAGCCCATGACTGTGTGAGTAGTTCACAGACACTTTGTGTGTTTATCCTTTGAGAAAATTCAGGCAGGCCTACTTCAAAATCTTCTCTGCTTCTCGGATGGGCAATGACTTGGACAGCCTTGCTATGGTAGGCATGATCCAACGTTATGCCTTGACATTTGGCAAAGAGTAAACAAAAAACAAGGAATGACTTGGTAGACTTCTTTAGGTGCCATTTGTACCGGTCAGCTGACAGATGGGAAAAAAAGAGGAGAAAGGGAGGGCTGACTTAGGATGGCTCCTCAGATCGTTCATAATGATTCATACCTGAATTCCGTGCCTAGAGGGAAGCTTCAGGATGTCAGTATGAAGGTTACACCGAACAGGTAAATATAGCTCTGTAAGGCATCCATAAATCTTTTCCTGTGGTAAAAAGAAAATGAGAGTAAAGTAAGCGAAGAAAAAATTCAATGAGAGTACATGAGATCAAGCAGAACGCTGAAAGGGAAGACAGAGTGAATTAGCTTAGCAGTCCTTAATCACTACTCAAGGACAGGCTTAATAGACTTGGACAGGGGCTTTGGTGAAATCAGAACTACTTGTTACAGTTAATAAAAACTAAAGCCAAAACCTGAAAACCAAATACTTAGAACCGGTGAAATTGCAAAGTCTGTATCTCAAACTAAGTTTCCCAAAGTTTAGACTAAGGCTTGAATCTGGTTTGGTTCCATGTCACAAGAGAGATGATTTAATGTGTCAGCTGAGCTGAGGTCTGATAACAAAATAAGTCATATTATGGCCAATATAACCTTTTTTTATCATAGATCAAAAACTTCTCTGCTTGAAGCACGTTTTTCTAATTTAAATAGCTCTGCTGGTATGTGATCCCTCCTACATGTTTTCACATGCATTAAACCAGTTGATTTTGTAATCTGATATTGTTAACAGATGAGTGTCTGTGCACCCATTCATTAGTCAACCTGGAGTTTATGGTTTTTGTTCATGATGTGAGTTTGGTTTTTTTTGGTTTGTTTTTTTTTTTCCTCCTTTGAACTTGATAGATGAAGGAAGCCCATTGTAAGGTTATTGTTTTCTAGCATCAGCACGGAAGGTATCTGGTCGTTGTTTGCCTGATAAATAAAGAAGCTTTAAACCCATGTTCTCAGTGGTGAGCGTACTGATCTGATAGCAAAGTCTAGTAGATAGAATTTATTTACATTTTTAACTCCAGCTAATTCTTAAACCACAGGAGTTCATTGTGTTAAATCCTCATTTTTTATGAGTGTATACTTTAAGAGTAAGGCCCCTCCAAGAAGGAAAGTACTATCTCTTTGAAGCTCTGGCATGCTGCTGAGCAACATTTAGCAGACTGCTTTCTCCTGTCAGGAAGCTTAATGAGCTGCCTTCTCGGGAAGAAATGCAGTTAAATTTCTGGTTTCTTACTTGTTGGAGAGCAATTTTGTTACACCTGAAAGAGGAAAAATAAAATCTTTCATCCTGTGTTCTGTTGTTGGCAAGACATTGACAGACACTGGGCAAATGGAACAAATTTGAACTCCAGACAGTTTCTTTATCTGACAGAGAAAAACAAAACTAAACTAAATTTAAATTACTATCTTCAGCCCTATTGATATATTTTACTGCTCTACACTCAAGAAATGTGGAGGAATGTGCTCCCCGACTCTCACACGTGCACACTCACACTTTTCTTTATAGTTATTTGTGTTCCTATATTGCATGAAAGCCCAGTCCTGGACCAGGACTCCGCGATGTTAGGCACAGCATACACCGAGCAAAAAGGCATTTCCAGTCAAGGGAAAAATATAAACAGATTTATAGGAGAGAAATAAGGAGAGCTTACCTGTTAATGTGATATATAGTGGCCTCAGCACGCAGCAAGCTAAGCATTCCCAGTGCTTCAGCTGGCTTTGAAGCAGAGATACTAGGCTTTTAGGAGGAAGGGAAAGGGAAGTGATGTAGATTTATGTATGATTACTGGAAGCTTTTCCCAAGGATGTGGATCAGCTAGGAGAAAACTGAAAATGCTTGCTTGAAAAATTTGCATCTGGGCAGTGGAGACTGACTGAAATGGAAGTACATCACATCTGATGAAGTGGTGAAGATGATGGATAGAATGGAGATAAACCATTAGGGGCTTCAACAGAGAAGATGGATCACTTGAATCATTTCACTGGATTGGCTGTATGAATTTGTGTCAATCATCTCTGTATCTCACACATGGAGGCACTCACCTTTGTCAGCTTAACAGACCAATGCTTTCAGTTGCAGTTTGGAGACTTGTGGTTTATGACTCACCTGCCACAGTACTGCAGAGCTCCTAGGGATAGTACTTTCCTCCACAAGCATCTCAAAAATCTTCCTGGACCTCCAGACTACAGCCTTTTCTATAAAAGAAAGAAACAAGATTTCCAGTCCCCAGGAAACAAACTGATGTTCTTGAGGTCGATCTTCCCTCACAAATACTAGCACAGACAGCTATGAGAATATACTTCTGCACCATTTCTGCCACCAGTCACCTGCCCATCTATGAACCTAGTTCTCGGGGACTTTTCTTTCCGTATGGGAAAAATGCTGACTTTCCTCAGGTACCTCCTGGTAGACTCACTCATTCACACACGTTACCATCCTCGTCCTCCCCCCAACTCCCCATCACACCCTACTGCGTACACATGCACAGGTCCCAGAAGGGAAACGGCTAAAATAAATTAATTTTGAGTTTTTAGATACATTTCTGTACTTTTTCATATTAGCGTTGAGACATCCTTAGTATTATTTTTCCTCCACTGTGTCAGTGACTTCCTCACAGCTGTGAAAAAAAGAACGGTAGATACTGGTGTGACCTCTAAAACTATTTTAGATTTGGAACTGAAAACAAAATCAGATGTATGTCCAGCTGGCTGGTTGAAAGCCCATGGACAGCATATACTTTCCATGCAAGGCTGTCTGATAGGTCTCTTCTCTCTGATGCTGACTCCGTCCATCATCAGACTCCATTCCAGCCAAAACCACAAGGAGGAGAGAGTGAGCTGACACAGAGTACCAGGGGCTCTTTGCATGCTATATTTGCACAGATGTGCATGATTACACAACTCTTTCCAAAAGTGGAATACAGGTGGTCTTCTGCTCAAACGTCCCCATATAGTTATACCGGGTATCTCTGTCTTTCTGTCAGCGGTAGATTTCCCCTTAGTTGGTTCTTGAGGAGGTGCTAAATCCCAGAAAATCTTTTATGAGATTTATCAGTTGGATGCAAACTTCAGTCTAATGGGGGAGGATAGGTGCAGTGATAAAGCACTCATAGCTGGAAAAGACAGCTGTGGCAAGAAAGCCGTATCACACCATTTACGATGCAGAAAGCAGACACAGAATGATCTAGGAGGAGTTGCCATGGACTGTATTTATTTTCGCTTTCCTGAGTGACCCACAGGGATGATGTAGTCAGTGCTGAGTGGAAAGTGAGCAAGCAGAGGCCTAAAATTTATTCTCTGAGGACTGCTCAGTGGGGGAGGTGGGTCTGAGTGCTGATGACTTCAGCTAGAAGATCCCTCTAGGGTTTTGGAGCCTCCAAGCTGGCAGACTTGGATTTCTGTCCCAGCCTTGGTCTTAAATCCTTTCTGTGCAATCTGAGACTATTCATGATGTGCAAAAGCAGAAGGCTTGCATCTGTCAGAGAGGTCCCTTCTGAAAGCCAGGGAGAAGTCTGTGCGTTGTAACTAAATGGTAAGACACGATTTTACTGTGAGCCTTTAGCACATCCTGGAAAACAAGGTAAAAAAGTGTGCTGTGGTAAGAAACTAAGAGAAGTTTTGGAGCTAGGATGAGGACTGAAGGAATTGATTATGAACTCTGCAACTGGTCTGCAGTATGCTGACCTTCAAGTTTAAGAAGTTTAAACTTATTGCAGGAAGTAACATGAAAGACTGAATTGACCACAAAGTCAATGAGGAAGGCAACTTGCCCTGTTTGACAGGATAAGATTGAAGTTTGAACTCTTGAGCTGTTTGGAGGGCATTGGCATCAGTATAGTCAAAATTAGACTGGACAGAGTTACAACGTGTGGAGCCAGAGTTGTCAAAATGTAAGCAATTTATTATCCTAAGCCTTCAATGAAGAGTCACTTTTTTGCAATGTTAAAAGACCCAGAATACAACACAGCAAAACAACCCCCCAACAGTGTCTGAGCAATATTTTGCCAGAACTTGTATGTAGGGGAGGCAGGATCGAAGATTACAGGACATGTGAGAGTCTGAGAGGGAGGAAGGGGTGCAGTTGTCAACAGCAGAGAAGAAAAATAAAAGGAGGGAGGATTTGTAAGGGGAGGAGAGAGGTTCAAATAAGATGAGTGTCAGATGGCAGCAGACAGTCCAAAAGCAGTGCGTTGCGAAGACAGCTATGTACTGACATGGGGAAGAGAATGGAAACCATGGGGTTTGTTAGCATTCTGTTCCTTGGGGAAACAGCTTGGAAGGATAAAAAGACATTGGTGAATGTGGAACTTCGTACTCTGACTGTGGCAAGGCTCATAAAAAGACGTGGGAAGAGTGTTGCCCCTTAGCTCAGGGCAAAAAAAGACTTTGGGGGATCTTTATGCTTCTTCAAACTGGGATATAACCTAAAGGAGGTATATAGCTGTGCTTGAAAGTTCGCCCAAGTAATAGGAAAGGCATGTCCTTTTTGGAAACTTGCATTTTTTTCACAGCTCAGAAAATCCTACAGCACTCCCCAATTACAGTACGGTACTATCTCACTGGCAGGCCAGGTGGAAACTCTGCAACCACTTTTGAACAGAAAGCTTTGCTTTTTAATGTGCCTCTATTACTGCACTTGAATCAGGTCTGAGAACATGGAGATAATTCCTCTAGCCGATAAATGGGCTGTAAAATGAGTTTTACTCAATGCTCCCATGCTTTGGAGTAGGACTCTCTCTGACTCTTGGGCCCGTCTTTGTCTCCCTTTCACTGGCGATGCAGCACCACAAAACCCTGTACCTCAGCTGTGTTGCCACATGATAAGACAATAGGAAATTGTGAGATGGGAATGGAAAACACTGTAAGCTTGGCAAGTAGATATGCTTTGAGTGCTTTGGTGGTGAGATGAGGCAGCATCATTTGTCCACGGCTTCTCACACCTCTTTGGTGACCTGAAGCAGAGACTCGGGTACCAGCACTGCTAGCAGCTGAATATGTGTTAGGTATCACAAGCAACTGACGAGACAGGTACTGCTACCGCCTTCTGGGTCTGCTCATGTGCTATGCATTTAATATAGACATGCTTTAAATATTCAGGGCAAAAGATTCACATTTTGGAGGCAACAAGTGGCTGACACAAGGAAAACTGATCAAGTAAGACGTTTTAGCTCAGGCTATTTTTCCAACTTTTCATTCAACCAGCAACCCTCAAACATTTGACTTAAAATTTGAGTATATGAGCTACTTTAGTACTCTATCCAAATAAACTAATTTCTGAAGGGCTGCTTTTAGAAGGAATATTCTGGAAATGACAACACCAAGATACACATATAGACTAACCTCTGACTCATTCAACTGCATTTTGACCTGAGCCAAAAATTAAGATTCAGGGAAAATCAGCAGAAAACCTATGTCTACCACCCCACTTTTCTCCCTGGAAACACAGTGCTCCAGACAAAGGGAGTGCTGGCTCACAAATAATTTTTCTGTGAGTCTCTTTTCAGCAGTATAGTTCAGTCCATGTACATTGCACTGAAGTTTCTCATATGCTTTATGGGAGGCATTCTGCTAAAGCTCCCTGACACAGAGCTTTCGTCAAGATGGAAGTTGTGGTGGTTGGTGGTCGCTGGTCGCTGCCCTCCTCCTTGGCGTCCTTCCTCCATTCACAGCCTATAGACGAGCCCCTGCTAAGCTGAGCAAAACCTCTCGAAGCATTAATTACCCCAACTTCCTCAGCTTTCCTAGATGATTTTTTTGCATCTTTAGCCTAATCACTTTTATTTATTTTCTTAATTCTTAGCTTAAATTAAACTGTGAACTATGTTCATAAATACTTAGAGGAGTTCGTGGCATAATTTTGGCCAAGGCCAACTTGCACTGTCTCAGATGATTCCCAGCCCTGGTGATAGCAGGGGCCAGGAGTTGTTCTTCCAGGCAGTCTGGATGTGGAAGGGTGTCTTACCTGCTTTGGAAGACAAGAACACTTACACAGTATTGTGCTGGGTGTATCTGTGACTGTTGGCCTGATGATCATGGGCTCTCTTGGGCACATCTACTCTACCAGTATAAAGGTAGACTAAGACATAATAAAGGAAACCTTTATTGGAGAACATCATCGTGAGCCTGAGGACATGCAACAAGAAGGTGCATTTGCAAATAAAAGGTAAAATATATAGCTTTGGCAATATTTGTTGGAAGTGTTCCTCAGGTGACACACCAGCCCCCACATGTACCAAACCCACTCCCACTTTGTACTGGCAGGGAGCAGCGACTCAAGACCCTCTGTGCAGTTCTACCTCCACTTTTAGGGCCACTGCTTTTCAGGTGCCAGAGGAGAGTGCTATTGCTTAATGCCACCAAACAGGCGAAACTTCATCCTAGGGCCATCAATCACTTGGCTAATCTCTGTATTGATGTTACCAGCCTGTGCCATTTTCCATGACAAAGTACTTTTTGCTCATCTTTTGTAAAATATGCATGGGGAAAGCTTGGAACCTGAAGCAGAGTCCTACTTGCCTGGAAATAGACGTTAGGGGTGGAAAGCAGTTCAAGATTAATTCCAGCTCAGATGCAGATGTTTACACATCCAGACCTGAATTTCAATATCTCTGCCTGAAGCTGAATATCATCTTAAGTAGCAAAAAAATCCTTTGGGGATTATACACATACCTTTATGCATAATTACTAAGTAAATTAAGAGTTAGTGAAAATGAATGCCATTGTTGATAAAAATAGAAAAAAATTGTTGTCTAAAAACTACTGAAAGTGGACATGGTGATAGTCCCGTGTCTCAGAGAAACAGAGCAGGTCAGAGGAGGGGTTACAGGGCACAACTCTCCTCTGTACCCATGAGTAATGGTTCCCAAAGAACTGCTTGGTTGGCCAAGGATCATATGATCAGGTTTCTAAGGATGGAAATGTTGTGAACATCTTGTCTGAATTACTCTATTACAAGGGTGATGAGACTTCCATCTTAAATCCTGTATGAAACAGTATGTCTTTTAGGAAAACATCCAATCACGGTCAGACTGTTACTCTAGAATAAGCTGCAACAGTTAATAAGGTGTTGCAGTAATTAATTACCTTCTGAGATCAATGGGTATTGCATTTTCCTGAAAGCTGTCTTGGTTGCAACCTTCAGCCATTGAATCTTGTCTGACCTCTATTACTAAGTGGGAAAATGGTTTTTTATCACCTTTTTTCACTCCACGTCTATGACTTATTTGTGATCTTGTCACCAAAGTATTTCTCACCAGACTGATCCTTTTGAGTCTGTTCCTAGAAAATGCATGCTCAAGTCCGTCAGTCATTCTCATGAACCTTTTTGGACTTCTCTGCCTTTCACATTTTCAACATAACTTGTCAATACCAGAGCTGAACGTAACATTTCTGTGGTAATCTTACTGCCCACAGCAAATCTAACCCTGGCTTCCCCTGCCCCACTGCAAACCCAGTTGTATTACCTATTTTTTATGTGACTCTACATAAAAACAACAGAGATCTGTGTATATCTGTAGACATCAGATGTCTACATCTGACATCTACAACAGAGGCTAAAATCACATTGATCTTGGAGAAAGACATCTTACAAGAAAAGACTTCAAGACTTGAAGCGAAGAGTTTTATGATAAGTAATACTAAATTTTAAGCTCCTCCGGCACTACTGGAGAGGAAGTCAGACTTCTGATGTACCCTGACAATGCACCAGCATTTTCATCCGTCTACAGCAAGGCCACCTAGAGGCTTCCAAATTTGGTCCTATTCCAGCTTGATATATACTGCTGTAGAGATGGTGGCATGAGAATCTGTACCTTGGCAGAAACCCCTCTGAGAAGAATGAATAGGTGCTGCCTGAGCAGCCCATGCCGCATGGGTCAGTGGAGTTTCACAGAGCCCTGTGTGAAAATGCCACCATACCATCACACAGTTTTATCCTATTCTAGCCATGGGGGAATCTTCTGTCTTTAATAGGCTAAAGGATGACCACTCAGTTTCCACTTTATTTTTCACATCTACGACTTCTGTGGACATCAGTGTGGCGCTGGTGTGTGGGATAATAGAGAAGACTTCCATGGGATTTAAGTACGTTTACTTAACGATACCATTGTCAAAATATGTATTTATTTCCTCTAGTCTTTTTGATATCATGAACTATGTTGTTCTAGGGACAGGTGACTTGTTAAAGAAGACAGAAGAATTATGCTGTCATTTTAAAGTATGTAACCTAACTGAGAGGTGCTTCTGATCACTGACCATTATTAATTGAGCCAGTTTTAATCCCAACAAAGCATATAATCAGACCAGAGCATCTTCCATGTGGACAATTCAGGCAGACACATTAGAAAAATAACACTGGTAATAACAGAAGAATTTAGCCTACAGTGCAAAACAGAGTCAGAGCTGGGAACATGCTGAAACCTATAACATAATATGTAAATGTCAGCACATAGTTGGAGTGGAAATGATTATAAAAGTAATACACAGTGGAATAATTGTAATGTAAAGCCTTGAGGCAATCCTTCCTATTTCAAGCATTCAGGAGGAAAATGACTGCTGGATTTTCATCTTACCTGTCTGAAATCAAAGTGTTTGGGCAGTGATATGATTGCTTTCTAATTATTTCAATCAATCAGTAAAATGTTTGGGGTTTTTTTAATGGAGATGTGTAATTGATAAAAACATTGTTCTTTCCTTTTTTAAATTCAATGACAATCTGTGCAAAGGTGGCTCAGAAATTGAAGCACTTGTACAGACCTTCTGGTCAGTGATCCCAGCGCAGCTTGCAAGTACTAAAGAATTAAGCTGGACAAGTGGCAAGCATTATGGTTTTATGTCTGCTTTGGGAGTAAGGGAATTAAGGGCCAAAAAACCATGCTTTTGACCCTCAGTTTAGCTCTGGTGAGAACCTGTCTGGCTCCTGTACCCAGCCCCACTGGTACCCACTGGTGGGTCTGCGGTGCTGCCTGCCTGCATTTGCAGAGGTCTTGCTCTAGGCGCAAGGAGCAGGACGCTCGTGTTACGGTTTCACAGAAAGCCCCTGTCAGGGTTGTAACAGCATCCAGGTCTGACTCTCTGGCCTCTGCTTTCACTGCAAAACCACCCTCATCCTTTCTTAATGTGAACATTTAGGTGCTGTTGAATCTAAGTGGAAACGTCCCTGGCAAAGCACTGCGTTTAGCAGCCTTCCGGAAATCTTCTGAAGACGGTAGAGACCTGTCAGCATGAGAACCCCTGCAGACCCTCAGCGCAAGGGGCAAATACAGCTCAACGGGGCTGGGGGCACAGAGCTCTCACGGGGACCCCTCTGGGCACCCCCCGATGGAGAGGGGCTTTGGCTGGCCCAAGCTGAGAACGAGTCTTTCTACTGTTGTCTCTGCCAAGAGCGTTTTCATGCTCCTCTTCCTTGTTCTCAGCAGCACAGATGGGCCACCATGACCATGTGAATTGCTATGTCAAAAAATGCTGGAGTCGTGTATAAAAAGTAGAGCCACGCATCAGTGCAGAGTGATGAAAGAGCTCTACAAAAATGTAGTAGTAGGAAATCTATTTGGCATAATCATGTACAGTTACTGTACAACCAGAAATGTGTATCATCTTAGATTAAAAGAATGAAAACAATCAGTGAAAATTGTTCTAACAAAATGACCCTACCTCTTACTTATAAATAAGGATACTAATTTCTATTAATTCAAAAGGTTTTTTTTTCCTAGTCTGTTCTTTGTTTCCTTGGAAGCAATATAATGTACAGGGTGTGAGAAAGCCTAACCATACCTTCATTGTAGTTAGGGGAAAGAGTTTGCAAAATAAAATTATGATGGGAAAAAATGGAAGTTTTGCAGTTCATTTTGTGTTTGTTTGGAAATCCCATGTCCTAATCTATTTTAGACTTCTTTTTTCCTTTTTTTTTTTTCTTTTAAAGAGGATAAATAATGCACTTAAAGGAATTTAATTTTCTCCATTAATGACAGATTCAAAATGTCTCGCTTACTATAGACATCCTAACTTTTACGTTAATCTCATTCATGAGGTCTTCCCTTGGAAAATTCAGATAATTCTTAAAGGATGAAAACATCTGCTAAAATTATGGCCTACTACATAAACTAATAACAAGACACACTATTTTTAAGTTACTTTCATCCTACTTTCACCCTGTTTCAAAAAAACAAACTAAGGCTACCCGATCATACTGTTTGTCTGTCTCCCAACCCTATACCTTCTAATCCCATTGGCCAAGTTCAGACCGATTTGATAGAGAACTAAATACTAAGTTCTTACAAGTTCCATAAAAGAATCAGCAGCTGGATGAGGGAGAGAAACCCTGACAGGGCTCCCATCGGGGGAGCAATTTGCCAGGCAGTACAGTTACAGCTTCCCTTTGCCAGCACGTCTTGTATCTTGTGATACAAGAGAGAAAAACAGGGCATTCTGCAGGAAGGTGCTTGGGCGTATTGTGGTTGCAGGCAGCAGGGGCTATGGCAATTACCAAAGGGTATTATCCTGGAGAGTTGTAGGGAACGTGACAGGGAAAGTCAGGATATTGCGTTAGAGGTTCATTCCTGTCAAACAACTGTGTCTTTTCAAATTCTCTTCTCAGACTGCAATAGTGAAGCAATAATGAGTCTTGCAGCAACTCAAACCGCTGTCAAACATATCCCTTACAAAGGTGGTGGCATCACAGAATCATAGAATCGTTTAGGTTGGAAGAGACCTTTAAGATCATCAAGTCCAACCGTTAACCCAGCACTGCCAAGTCCACCACTAAGCCATGTCCCTAAGCTCCGTGTCTACATGGCTTTTAAATACCTCCAGGGATGGTGACTCCACCACTGCCCTGGGCAGCCTGTTCCAGTGCTCGGTATAACTTACTTCAGCAGCCCAACACCAGCCGTGCCCCTTTATTGAGTCTCCAACCCTTCTTGAGCTCTCTTTTAAATTTTTTCGAAGTCAGCATTAATGTGAGACATTTCCAGGCAAACGCTCCATTTGGGAAGGGTAGCCCAAGGCATGCAGCCCCGCAGGGAGCCATTTGCTGCTGCCTGCGGGCGGTGCCAAACGGCAGCCGTCACGGCGGATTTGGCTGACTTCTGTGTTCCAACGAAAGGCTGCAGGAGATCATACTCACAGGATATAAGTAAGAATAAAACTAAAGGAATGTTGCAAGAAATATTTTCATTTCATTTTCAATTTAATTGTTAAATATTTTAACTCTTCCCTTTTTTTTGAACATCCATTTCAGCAAAGGATAGAAACTTTGCTTGACCTGGTGAGGGTGAAGATGTCATTATGGCTATATCACTTCTCTTCCTCTCAGCTGCACAAGACGACTGCCAGTTTTAAGTAAGCTTAGGTTTTCTATCTGAATACCCGGGATGAGAGTACTTTCAGAAATTACAAGTGGACAAGGAGTTAAAACAAAGTAACTCCTGTGAGACACCCGATAGCCTAGTGGACTGTCTGTAGATGAATGATGGATGGATGAATAGACAGACAAAGAGACAGGAAAGAATGTAAAAATTTCAGAAATTAATTTCTTAATTATAATTGTATGGCTGTAAATAATTAGCTGTCATAAATATTCCATTCCTTTTTGCTTTCCTAGAGTAGACAGATAAAAATTCGGTATTTAAAAAACACAGTTCCAACAGATGTGGATAAACTGTTTTGGTCTGACAAGGTTTTACTGATTCTACACCTCCCCGGCAATCTGTGTCCCCAACACAGGAAGTCTCATGTGCCGTATACCTAAAGATACTGAAATGACTTGATAGTATGTTAAAAGGCAGGTTAAATGCAATTCCTAGTTTAAAGAGCGATGCTATTCTGACCCATGTTGAAATACAACAAATGTATTTAATAGCTTCAAAATCCATGAGCATTTATAACAGCAGAAGAAATTACATTCTCTGTTACCAGAGGATCCAGGTCCCCAGGGCTGGTATAAATCAGAAAAGAAGCAGAAGCATCAAGCAAAGTTTTCTTAATTTAAGTCATTTAAAAATTTAATCTACAGATTTTTATGTTAATAGACTGCATGGTTTATGGTTTATGGTTTTATGTATTCCTGTCTTTTTTCCAGAAGTGTTTGTGCCTTTTCCTTAACAGAGACAAATGTAGGAGGAACAGGAAAAATCCTAAAACCAGGAAAAATTCCAGTGAAGACATTCCAGTCAGTTCATAAGTTCAATGAGAAGTTTAAAAATGCAGTTTGTGCCTTTGAAACGGAATAGCTCTAATTCAGTCTTGAAATGCGCGGGTGAGACCGCTGCTGCAGAAGAGCGCGAGGGTCGAGCCTGGGCGTTGCTGAGCGATCTGCTGTTTGTTGCTACATCTCACGCGCCTCTGCGGCGTCCCCTGCAGCGATCAAGGCCATTCCGTTGGGTAGGAGCATCGCTACCAACATCCAAGTACAACCAGGCAGGCCCTCTCTGTCCATGGACAGGCAAAAGCGCCTTCCAGCTGGCAGAAGTGTAGGTCACAAATCAAGCAAGGGTGTGGGTTTTCTCATGCCAGAGAGTCAGACTGTTGGTCCGGAAGGAAATGTCAGGAGAAGGATCACTAGCGTTCCTCCTACCAAAGGGAAGAAAAGGGAAGAATTGAAAAAAAAAAAAGAAAAGAAAAGGATGTATGGTCCAAGAACTTTTAAAACAGCAAAAGCAAAGACAAAGAGCTCAGCAACAAGCAGTAAGGTAGCAAAGGGAGTGAAAGGCAGAAGAATAATATAAAGAAAAGCAATCATGCTATAGGGATGCGGAAGACGAGATGATCAGATTACCAGCCTTTTTTCAGGCTGACTCTTGCTCTCCAGAGTGTGCTTGCCCTGGTGGTTGAGCCCTCCAGATAGAGTTGTCTAGTCACATTCTGAGCGTAAGCTGTTTAAAAATAATTATCATAAGGTATGTAGCTATACATGTTGATGATGTAT
Source organism: Phoenicopterus ruber ruber (assembly GCA_009819775.1). Taxonomy (NCBI): domain Eukaryota; kingdom Metazoa; phylum Chordata; class Aves; order Phoenicopteriformes; family Phoenicopteridae; genus Phoenicopterus; species Phoenicopterus ruber. The sequence continues at coordinate 50,631,413 of CM020215.1, read as the reverse complement.
GGTGGAAAGTCATAGGCAAGTAATGGTCATACCATAGGATATAAATAGTTAGAGACACATTAATATAAAATTCCTTTGTGGTTATACATCACATGCATGTGATTACAAAATGAGCAAATCGTACATCAGCATATATCAAAGCATGAGTTAATAATTTTCCCTTTCTTGGAAAAAAATGTAAAAATTTAGAAAACAGATGCTCAAAGAGAGCATTAGAGCGGGATACTGGTGTCAGAACATACATCATATACACTCAAAAAAAAGAGAAGGTAAAATCAGCTCAAAATCAAAACAAATGATGTAACCCTAGAGAACCTAGTTTATAAAAGATACTGAGGACAGATGACTAGTGCTTTAACTGTAAATAGTAACAATTTTGTGTTCATACTACTGATACAGAGAAGTAAATGACAGCTAAAGGGACATGAGAAAGGAATTTACACACAAGTAGTTTTGAAACTCTTCTTTTGCTGACAACAGTGGTGGTTTCACTTTTCTCATCTTGTTTTCAGAGTGGTTTAGTTCTCAGGCAAAAGGCTATCAGATATCCCTGAAGGAATCCTCTTTAGTGCCAGACATTTACTGCTTACGAATAGCAGGATAGATTTCATCCAGCTGGGTCTCCTGATGGAATATTTGTCACCAGACTTCTTGGTCCTGAGGAGCAAGCAGCTCAGCGATGGAGCTGTAAAAGAAGCCTACGAAGGCTTGCAAAGGCTCATGTGTCTTCGTGTGGGTGTCAGTAATCTTAGGAGCAATGCGGCAGATCCGCCCACGGCCCTCGCGTGGCAGCACCCGCAGCGTCGCAGAGTGGGCTTGGACTCGGTGCCGGAACCTGGCGGCACTGAGCCTCCACAGGAGCAGGTTAACTCACCAACCCTTCCACAAAGCGGCGTTTCACTCCCTGACATCTTTGCACATGATGAAGATGAACTTCAGTCAACTGAGGAGCATTCATTCCCACAGTTCTCCCCCTCGCTCTTAAGGAATTATATTTAGCAGCCAGTAAAATATCAGTAATTCCCACTGATGTCTTCAGTGAGCTGTCAGAGCTAGAAAAGCTTGGTCTCCGTCACAATCAAATTACTGAGAAGGGCATTAAGAAGGCAGCTTTAGTAACATGGAAAACCTGAACTTGGCAGAGGATTTGCTCACTGGAGCACCTCAGCATTTGCCCTCATCTTTGAAAGAGCTCAGGCTCAACAAAAATCTAATGTTTCTAGTGAAGCAAGAGCCATTTCTGAAACTAGAAAATCTCACACAGATTGATCTCTAAAATAATAAAATATTCCATATAGCGTGGAAGATTTAAGGGCCTGCAAGGTCTCTTTCCCTTGGATTTAAGGCATAAAAAGTTATCAGAAATTCATTGCCAACTTCCTATCACATTACAGTCTCTTTTTCTCTTCAATACTCATAATCAGTCTATGCCAAGGGACTCTTTCTCTGGCAGTCGTAATGTTGAGGGCCATCTTCTTGCATGGTTAGTGAATAACCAGATAAACCTTGGTAATGTTGATGTGTGTGCACTTAGATGCCTGTAAGGCTATCAGGAAGTCCACTTTTATTAAAAATATGTTAAAAAGGGCAAGGGAGAGCACATAGAGACATCAGAGTGGAATTTCCTTTAGGTGGAAAGGATGGATAGATGTTAGCTTTTGACCTCCGCTGATCCAATAGTAAACAGTTTAAATAAATGAAGTTAATCACAGTCGCAAGAGTTGGAGAACACCAGATTTATTTTAAAGTATTTGGCAATAGTGTATTTAAAACGCTCTATACTCAGACTCTCCTTGAGGTATCTAAAGTGAAAATACCTTGATCTTTTAATTGCTCAGTGAAGTAAGAACTCCATCATGTTTACAGTCCATGTTACACAATTGACAGTTTGCATATTTGCAGTTAAAAGATGTCCTATTTTTTTTTAAAAAATCCTAAATATATCAAAAGGGGAATTCCCAGCATACCCAGATTGAAAGTCACTGATAAGTTCAGGGCTGTAGTATGTCATTGCAGAGATTCATCAGATTATTTTTATGGCTATATATTTTCTAAGTAATGTCGCAGCTTTTCCACTACAAAAATCCACGGCTGGTTATAGTAGGAAATATTCCAGACCTCTCCTGCATGCATTTAGTGCTTACAAAAATTTAGACATATTTTTAGGTATTAGTTTCTTATTCATTTTACACACACAATGATAAATCCAATATATATGTGTTCTCTTTGATCCTGTAGTCATTTGGGGTGCCAGTAGTGATGCAGCCTCCAGCCTCAGGACACTTGAACAGGGGCACTGCACAGGGGCACCTAAATTTAAAACATAATTGCCTTTAGCTCTTTCTGCAGCCAACAGAAACAGGTTAGTACTTACAATCTGATCCCCTTCTAGAAGTCCCTGGAGTTAGTGAAGGTGAACATGGGCTCGGGTGTCTGTGAAACAGTGTCTGAAGGAAACAATCCTTGTTTGGTCCACATCTCAGCTAGCAGGTGGAGATAAAACCTTTTTTCCCTCCATATGCTAATTCACTCCAGTGGCTGTTGCTGCAAACTACATTCCCAGTGCATCCCTGCTACAGAGGTAGGGTACAGAAAAGAGCTAGAAAGAGAGCTCCAACCTGTGTGTCCAGTATTTACTTCTCAGCCTCGTGGAGGTTTCCTGTTGTAGGGCTGTCCTCCGCGGTGGTAGGGCCCGCAGGCTCCTTGTGCCTCCTCCGCCAGCTCTAGTGCCACCGAACTGGTCCAACTGCCACCTGAAGTACCTTCAGGTCTGTTGATACAGAGGATGTATTTCTTCCATTTTAGGGAAAAAAATCCACAAACCCTCTACTTTTAAAATTGTCTTCAACTCTTTTAATGTTTTAAGCAAATGGGAAAATTAGGGAGGGCAGAAACTGCAAACTGGAGCTTTTCCGAGGTCTGGATGCTCCGAGGTGATCAGGCTGTGGGGCGCTTCATGCAACAGCTCTAGGACTGCGGACCAGGAGAGGAGAAAAATGTAACCTGCATCAACCTGATAATGAGCGTAGTTCTACAACTTCAGGTGTGCGCTGGGCATGCAAATAAAACGAAACCTAATCACCTTGACTTAGGAACTGAATGGAAACAGACAATGCAGAAATAGCAGCCTTAAAGCATGAAAGACTTCTCATTTTGGGGGGCAGCAACAACAAAAACCCCAACAAAACCCACCCCCTCCCTCCGCCCCCCTGCAAAAGCCCAAACTCTTTGCTCTTTGGGGTGAATGAGAATTGTGGACACCACAGCCAAACCATGGAGTTTCACCAAACTCGTAACACAGAAATGCGTATGCTTAACATCACAGTTCACTGACAGTACTGATTAGCAGCAGAGGGATGTTTTACTATCTGTTAAGAGTTGCACCATTTGCCATTAATCAGTGACATGCCCTTTTAAACATGCTCTGTGCATGTCTGCACAAGATATAGGACAGAGCATCGGTCCTGGAAAGAATTAGATATGCAGATAGACCTAAATGGCTAGCTGGAGATTTACCTGTCTAAAGGGAAGGCTGGTGGAAAAAAAGAGGCAGCTTTGGGGCTGTGATTTAACAGCCTGTATGGAACGTGGCTCCCCCGCAGTTGTTCCTATCATCGGATGTAATTCAGTTTCTCTTGCAGTCCGGAGGCAGGTCGAATTCTCAGGTGTGGCTGACACAGCTTTGAGCTGCATCTTTGGATACAGGCAGCAGAATGATATTGAATATCTTCCCTTGCTTTCTTAAGGCCAACTCGGGTACAATCTTTCTTTCTTTTCGGCCCATTACTAATTAAAAGGAAATGGCAAAGATTCTCCGTTCCATCCCATCCATAGGAAGGGATGAGGGGCTTCCTCACCAGGTTTTCTGAAGGAAAAGCTTTGGACCTTACTGTGTTCCATGTTTATAAGCCTGGAAGGCCAGTATTCACTTGACCTTCCTCACGAAAGTGTCATGCAAAGAAATTTCAGCAGCCCCCATAGGCAGAAGATCCAAAATAGAGCCAACGTAAGTGATTTTGCTAGCAAGCTGCAGGATTTGAGGGAAGACAGGTAGCACACTGGAGGCAAGTGGGATGAACTGCCAAAGTCTATAAAGATTTCGCGGGAACCCCGAGCCAAGAGAGCAGCAGCAGTGTGCTGTTACGGCTGGCGTGACCAGCTCAGCTTCTTCGCCCCATGTCCGAGGAAGGATCGTCTCGTGGTTAAAACGAGCAGAGCTGCCTCTCCCATACGTTACTGGGGGTGGGAAATCCTGCTTGCTTTTGGTTTAGTTTGTTTTGTTTGTTTGCCCTCCTCCTCCTCTTCTTTGAATGTTTGAAATGGGCAATTTCTCTTTGCGTGCGTGGTACTGGATATTTAACGTGCAAGACAAGGGCAATTGAATCTTCCTTCCCAAACAGCAGGTGGTGGTGCTGGGTTACGCAGAGCGCTTGAGGAACTGCTTACAGATGTTGCTTCGCTGTTGAATAACAGACTGGAAATGGATGCTAAGCAAACTTTTCTCCCCCCCCTTTTTTTTTGTCCTCCTTATTGGAGGGTCACTTAATGTTTGTCCCTTTTCAGCAGGTAGTTTAACTAATGTTTGAAAGTGTGTTTTAAAAATAAATCCCGCTAAAATAAATACTCTGGAGTTTGGGATAAATATAGCTCACGGTATAAGATGTTATTAATCCTCTAAAAATCTTCCATGTTGTCTGTCATATTTTTGTGAAAACTGACAAAGAAGTTTTGTGTGTCTTAACTTCTGGAATAGTTTGATTACATTTTTCATTCATTTTCCAGATTAGTGTTGTGGGATATGTGTTTGTTCTTCTTTCTTCAAGAAGATCGTTCTTTCCTTCTTCTTTTTCCTTTTTTTTTTTTTTTTTTTGAAATAGAGTTCAATTCTACTTTTGCCCTTGGGAATTAGGAACACTGTGCCGTGTTGCTTATTTGTCAATGACTGTTTCGTGTCGTTTGCAATACTGATCCCCTCAATATGAAACCTTTTGCTAATTAAATATAATGCAGTAATAAACCAAGTTCTAAATGAGTTTTCATTATATTTTTCTGTTCCTTCTGACTGATTGGCGCCGTTACCTTTCTCACCACTGTCATTATCTGAAATTATCATCGTAACATGAGTGTTGTAACCAGTGAAGATTGTATCGTTTTGAAGCCATGCCTGGAATATCACAGTAACCCACACATCAACCAAAGCCTGCACGTGAACAGCTTCACCGTTTTTTCCCCCACAAACTGTACAGGCTTCACCCTAATATATTTTTTTGAAACCTGTTTGAATAAGATTTAGACTGGGTTTATGATTTAAGGTTGTTTTGTTTTGTTTTTCTGTCCTGGAGCAATAGTTAAATAAATATTGCTGTGGCTACAACAGCTGTCCCAGTTACAAAACAATTGTGCTTTAATAGCCTATTAAAGTATATATGGGACTTTATTCAGACCTTTTGTATTTCCAGAAATTCCCTCTTTTCTGGGCAAAAGATAGCTAGGAAAATGTGCATATGCCAGTGCTGAGCTTACATGAAACCCTTGACGATAAAAAAAGCGTACGCAGGGAAACACCTCTGCAGTGGCGTATTGGCCCTCAGCTACTCGTAAACAGTATGGCACAGGACTGAGGGAAAAAGGAAACACAGAGCCCATTTTGTAAGATTGTGACAGACTCTTTTACCATGTTGGACTGCAAATTCCTTCTGCTATGTCTCTGTTTAGAACAGGACTGCAAATACAATAATCCAATATTTTATATAGTTTTGGCTTACCTGTACAAAATAATGTCATGCACAAAGTAACCAGAGAAAGCAGTTTTGTCAACAGCATAAGCTAACCCCGACTTTCCCTGGGCTCAGTCATTCCAACAATTTCATTATTGCTGTGCCAAGAGGTTAGAGAAATAGCAGAGGCTCCTGCGTAGTAGGGGCATGTTTGCAAGCGTTATGGGCAGGAAGGATGATCTTGTGACTCAGGCCCCGGAGTGTCCCAGATGTACCACAGATTTCTCACACAGACTACTTAATCTTCTGGGGCCATATGTTCAGCTGGTATAAATCAGTGCAGCTCCAATAAAGTCAGCTCAGCTTTCCAGATTTTCTGCAGCTGAGGTTTCTGACCCCTCGCAGATCAGTTGCCCATCTGTAAGGCAGAGATATTAACACTTCCCTGCCTCGTACACTGCAAAAGGATCAGCTCGTTAAAGTTCATTTGCCACTCAAGTAACACGGTTTGAGAAGCTGCAGAAATGCCCCTGCAGACAAAGAAGCTTGGCATCCCAAGCAGCTCTTAAAAAGATTTGCTACAGATAGAACTTTTTTGCTAACGAGGGGTTGATTAGGACTTTGTGTCCAAAAAAAATAATCCCCAAACTTCTAGAACCTGTCAATTGCTCATCATTCAAAGGGGGAAGCAATTGTAATTTGGTGGTCCTGCCTAAAACGAGTGCTACAGAGCACGGACCTCAACAGGAGGGGCAGCTCACCGTGGGCTCAAACAGGGGAGAATTTTAGCAAAAGGCAGCCCTCCTGCAAGGCTGTTTTCGTTCCTCACTTTACCCGTTTGGTTTGGGTTGGGCTCCTCCAGTGTTTTATGTTGGCAAAGCCCTTTTTAATATTAAGTAATACAAAGGGAACTTCATGTCTTTTTGCAGCAGTTACTGAGCAATTAAGGGCTCAATTCTTTAAGGGATTGTAAGCCTGTGGGTGGTCTCATTGATTTCAGGACTAGTTGTGTGTTTAAAACTGGGCATGCACTTGTGTATCTTTTTCAGCTGCGCCCTCCTAGAACTGCTGCTGAGATTTCCATTTTAGAGTCACTTCACAGTCTCTAAAATTATTACTGGATCTGTCTCCTCCTCTGGGCATCGCACACACCGGCAGTTTGCCTCTGTCTTCTGACTGATTTAATGCCACAACACTGAGGCGTGGAATCATGGCAACGTTTCCATTAAATCCACACTGTACTGCACATTTCCCAGTATTTATCGTTTAACTACTGCATTCATTCCAGATTATGAAAAGAAATATTGAGATCGACTTCCTTTGAAAATACTTATTTCACATCAAGCAGGACAAAGGCATGAAAATATGTATGCATTGAGTAAAACAAATGATCTGACAAATCTTCCCTCAAAAAAGTTAAATGTAGCTAAACAGAATTCCTATGTGGTAAGTGTATTACAGGGCTTTAAATCAGAGCACATGGAATAGGCTGAGCTGCAAGCAAAGAGAAAGCCTTGGTTACATATGTTCAGCTGGTAATGTGTGCTTTTATGCTTTCCAGTGTCCTGCTGGGGTTCTAAGAAAATATTTACAAGATGCAAATAAAAAGTAAATGGAGTCATGTTTCCATGAAGAAAAATGAATGAACAACATCCACGCAGCTCATGCAGTTTTACATACTGCACCAATGTTGCCTTATGATCCTCTAGGACCTTTCTTTGCACAGAAAGCCGATTACCTGAAATGTACTACTGCTTCTTCTTCCTTTTTTTTTTTTTTAACAGACATTCTATTCAAGATTATCTTGCCTTGCAACACATGCCTTTAGGTTTTATCTCTTCATCATCTAAACAAACCCTGGTTTCTGAGATGGCTTTCCATTTCCACAGGTGTTTCTTATCAGTTCCACATTTTCTTCTGACAACGTGAAAAAAAAAATCATATGTCCCTGCTTAGTAGCTGTTGCCTGACCCAACACTGAAACTTGTCTGAATGCAGAAATGTGTTGCGTGGCTGCTATAATATCTCTGTACCCCAAGGGTCTGCTGCTGCTTTCTTTTTTACAGATGCAAAGAGTCACATGCTTGGCCCTCAGCACAGAGGAAAATGCGATTCAGAGTCAGAGGAAAGATGTGACCTATTTAAAACAGTGAAAAAAAAATGCAATTATTAGGTATTGTACCTCATTATCTTGCCTATCCAGTTGGTTTATTTACAGCATGCTGGGCTGTGGAGTATCAGTGCTCCTATTACTGTTTCTCCTACGTGAAAGCACACGTCGTACAAAGGTAACGAACCAGACCTCACAGCAGCCACGTGGACCCACTGATACTTTTCTTGCTTCAAGCTTTGCTTTCCTGCATCAGTGCCTATCCTTCACCTTTTGGCACCTCAAATCTGCTCCTTCCATCCTCGCTCCCAGAAAAGACAAAGATCATTTTGTACAAGTGATTTGATGTGTCCTGGGTTCTGAGACAGCAACTGCAGCGAAGCACAGAAGTACCACTAGTGTGTGAGTCTGATCCGGCTTGTTTTACATTTTCAAATGTAGAAATGGGAAAACACATACCGGGAGTATGCAAGCCTTCAAATGACTTATACAGTATATTCATATCTCCATTTTACGTAAGCTATCATAAAAACATGATTTTACAGAAAACAGTCATCTGCAAAGCACCTGCAATTCCTTGTGTCATTTCGAATCTTTGATACGTACTTAAGGTACTTATTAAAATACTTGTCATTTATATAAATGAACCCAGACAGTAAAAAAATGCTTTGTTATAATTTTGGAGTAATATGTATAATTAGATAGGAAGCTTTTCAGGGCAAACACTGTGTTTTACTGCCGATTATAATTACCTAGGAAGCTTCAGTCTTAACAGGTGCCCGCATCTGCCGTACCTATTGAAATAAATCATCATTCTCGTCACCCTCCTGCAAGCTAAGTCAGAGAAACAGCGTGCTGCATTTCTGCAGTGCTCACAGCGTCCAGGCGGTTGTGCACAGCCGGGGGGTGTGCTGGCTTTAGCTGGCTGCCCCCCCCGGCCCCCGGCCGCTGGCCGCCCCGTGCCTTCCCGCCCGGCAACGTGGCCGGCACAGCCGGAGCAGCACAGCCCTCTGGAGGCTGCAGCGCCGCTGGGATGAACAAAAGTTCACATCGTTGCGCTGAAGGGGCTTCTGGAGCCAAGTACAGGCTTCTCAGAGGTATTATTCAACTCCTAGAGATTTTTTTTTAGCAAAAAAAATGGTATTTTTTCATAAATGTACGTGAAACTAAAATTCTCGCAGTGGCAAGAACAGGGGGGACAATAGGGGACGCAGCAGGTCGGTGTTCAGCTGAGTCACGGGGATTGCCAGGCTTCAACATAACTAACAAGCTTTATGACTACAGCTGGTTTCTGTACATTTACACTGTGCATCTTGCAAACAAGTTTGTGTAGCTATCCAAAAGGATGGCTCATGTGAACAAACCACATCATTTAAAACACAAGAAGCACATTGTTTCTATCAGCTGTACTTTCTTTGTCCACATATTAGTGTAATAGTCTCTTAATATATTCTGAAAAACAGAACAAAACTTTTCTCCCCTCCTCTCCCCACTGGCGATGACTGGTGAGAGAGCCTGTCTGACTTCAACAGCTCTGTTTAGTTCTCCGTTTCATGCTGGTACTATTTTAAAGTTAAGGTGGGAGAGGAGCATCATAGAATTACCCTCCTGGTCTGGTGTTGTCTCAGCCCCTTGTGACCAGTGAAGGAATAGTCCTAAAGGCCTGAACCCAAGTCTTACAACACGAAGTGTTACGAGTGTCCGGGCTCTAGCGGTGCCAGTGAAGGGTGAGGACATTCGGTGGCACGCTTCTGGCTGCCTGGCAGGGCCCCAGGGATGCCCAGCCAGGGGAAGCCCCGCTCCACCACAGCTTTGCCTCTCCAGGGTGGCATGCGGGACTCGGAGTACGGCTGACCCTGCCGCCTCTTTCTTCATTCGTACCATTACCAGGTGTGAACAGGGAGCTCGGATAGAGTTTCTGCTTTACTCTTTGTACAAGCTTGTTATGCAGGACCTCCTGTGTGCGCTGTCCGTCAGAAAGGAGGGAGAAGTGAGATGTTGTGTACCGCTGATCTGATCCCGCAGCTTTCGCACCAGCAGGGATCCACAGAACGGGGCTGCAGGTTTGCAGGTGTGGGAACTGATCAGAGGCTGGTTCAGATTTAGAGACTGACCCTCAGCACAGGGCACGCAGAGGAAGAAGGGTAATGCAACACCCCATTTTGCAATGGGAGTTTTGGCTGCTGGTGGCAGCCTGGGTCTCCCCGCTTTGCAGCGCGTCGGGAAAACTTCCATGTCATCCTGCAGCAGCAGCAGCGTCAGTCCCTCAGACTGCAACGCTTCCTTCAAACGTGTTTTGTTTGCTTGTTCCCCTTACAAAACCACTTCTTTTCCAGAGCTTGTTTTCACATCTGTGGAAACCAAGCACAGACACCCACTCGCCGGCTCGAGGAGAGGCTCGCCGCTGAATAACCCGTACTTACACACTGCGACGGCCCGGATCAATAAAGGGGAGCGTTTCGCCGTGCGAGGGGAGCCGCGAAACCTGCCGGCGCTGCTGTATCGCGTCTGCGAGTGAGGTGGCGCCTGTGCAGCCCGGCTGCCTCCCGCTCCCTGTCGCGGAGCCAGGGGAGCCAGGCGGACCCACGGGCTGCGCTCGCCGCTCCGCACCAGCCCCAGCTCCCCGCCAGCGCCAGCGAGGACGGCCAGGAGCCGAGCAGCCCTTCGCCAGCCTACGTGGCTCTGGGAAATGGAAAGTCCTGTTTACTTTTGGCTGCGATGGGGCTTTCATGTTTCTAAGGAGACAAATTTCTCCCTGTGCCTTGCTTTAACTTGCTCGATAAGTCTGAATGGGCATGTTTTTCATCCTTAAAAAAAAACAATTAAAGAAAGCTAAACAAACAGAAGGGAGAGAAAGAACTCCTTCCTGTTCTCACAGCTAATCTCTGCAAAATTTAAACATGCTTATCAGCCAGCTGTGCTTCAGTATTATCTTTTGCTTCCATCTTTTGTCCCAGTCCACAGCGGATGCAGGCCACCTGGTTTGTGTCATCCAGCAGTTTGCACTGACTGCTTCTGATAAAGGAGCCATCAGCTTGTTGGGGAAAAAAAGGTAGAAGGCTTGGAAAAGAGTAAATGTGATAATAAAAAGCCTGCTGCAGAGAGCAGAGAAGTGATGAAACACATCCTCACTTCGGCACCGAGGAGCAAGGGATGTTCCTAGGCGAGCGAGACCAGCACCTTACATGTTTGCTCAGGTATTAATCCTGTTGTTATATTAAAAAGAGACGTGCTGCGATATGCGAGGATCTCAGGGCCTGGTCACATCTGGTTACACTGTTCATGCCAAAGCGTTTCAAGTTTCAACGGAGAAATGAAATCCCGAACAAATGACTGAACGTTCTGTGTTTCTGCCACCCCAGCGGAGTGAAGGGACCGTGCGGCTGGTGGTGGAGGCTCTTGATGATTCACGCTTGGATCAACGTGGGGAGAGCGGGATGCTAGGCCAGGATGCATGGGGAAAATGGCTCTTGTCCACTCCTCTGGCAGCCTTCCGGTAGGGATTGGGTCACGGTCACGCTCAGGCTGGGAGGGGGCTGTGCGCTGGGTGTTCTTGGCTGCTGCAAAAGGCAGACTAGAGCAACTGTGCAAGTGCTCTAATTTCTAGTGTGGTCCTGCCAGGAACGTGAGGGGGTGCAAAGGTGTGCTACGGGCACTTTTGCCCTGCTCCGTCACTGCCTCTTCCCCTGCCCCTGTGCACTGAGTCTGCTGTACCATGCTGCCTGGAAGAGAAAGCGGTCGCACACATAAGCGGACCCCTGGTTTTCAGAGAACAAAATGAAAGTCGATCAAATGTCGTAAAAGAGTTGTGTGACCAGCTGGTGCTCCTGCCTGCTCAGGGCTGAGGCATGGATGCAGGGTGGAGTAGGCAAAGTCTGTTTTGGAGGCGGACACGCAGCCCGTTTAGTCTGATCTCCTGCTCAGACTGGAATTTAGGGGGAGAGGGCGGGATGGCAGGGGGAGCCCACCCCTTTCCATAAACACACCAGTGCGTTCCAGTTGTGGTGTGCGAGGCAGCAGCTCGCAGAGCCGCTGGCCCAGCCACGCACAGGACGGCTCCAGCCACGAAGGGGCGATGTTGGGGCTCGCAAAGGCACCGGCAGTGCTGGCAGCAAATTTGGGGGACTCCTGGGGGAAAATAGGCGGGCCAGTTTGGAATTTCTCGAGCTGCAGAGCAGTTCACAGGCACACTGAAGGTTTCATGTGCGCTCGCCCAGGTTTTAGCAAACTCGGGCCAGTTTGTGGCTTTGAACGTAAAAACCACACTCAGGTTTGCTGCTGCAGAAGTGTCTGAAGATGGAGTGGGGAGGGGGTCCTTTGTTGTTTTTTTTTTTAACTCAGATTATTCCCTTTGCATTTCAGGGTTAAACAAAACCAGATCTCGAAATGAAATGCAGAGGGGGAAGCGAGAACATGGATGTTGATCTAAAGAGGAGAAAATGCTTCCTTAAAACCCAGGGCCGCACAGCTATGGTGTCCTGAGGAATGCCAAGGTTTCCCAGCCTGTCGCAGCATCTATTTCAATGAACGTGTGGGAGCGCAGGCAGCTGGGGGGCCAGTGGCCAGGAGGAGCCCAGTCTCTAGCTCAGAGGCTGCTGGACCGTGAGCACCGGGAAGCGGTCACCACGTGCTGGTTCTGCAGAGCGCTGGGCAGGGAGCTGTGGCAGTCCTGCCCATCGCTGCACCCCTGGCATCCTCCCCAGCTGCCTGGTGTCCAGGTTGGCAGTCTAGGAGTCAGATCAAAAATTGGAAGTATTGGTATCTGAGCTATACGCTTACTTTTGTAGGTAGGGCTCTCAAGCCAGTCTCAGAAAGCTTTTAACTGGATTTGATGTGTGGTTTTGGCTTTGCAGAAGACTTCTTCAGGGCTACAGCTGTCCAGTTTTACCAGCACTGTAACTTCTCATATCAACAACCTTCCATGTATTTTATAGTAGGCTTTGTAGTCACCACATGCCACAGAAACATTGTTGACCACTTGCAACATTCAAACAAGCTAGACTGTATTCATCATCCTATTCTGGGAAGACCTACAGAATGGAAAGGTCACACAAAGTCTTACAAAAGTGCACTGTTTTGAAGCATGTCTTACCGCTGCTTTGGATAGAAAGAGATTGTTAATATACCACGTAGCAGGGACTGGAAAGAATTGTGCATGAAATGACAGAGGAAGGTTTCTGATAAATTACTGCCCATGTTATAACTTCATGAGATAAGTATGATGCTTTTTTATATACTCTTTCTTTGAAATGTTCCATGCATTCAGCTTTGGAGAGCTTGTAAACTACCACTTTATTCATTAGTTTGCAGCTGAAATAAAAATGAAAAGGGAAAAAAAAAAACCCCTCCGTAATTAAACATTCAATTTGACAAATCCTCTACCACATATCAAACCTCTATTTTCATCATACTGCCAGAAAAATTGAAACACAAGCTTGTCCTCTCACCCTGCATGAAGAACTCTGTTCTCTCCTAACAGCTGTAAGCAGAAGCCAAGGGGCGGTCATGTTTATCTTAAGAAGAATTTTTGGCAGGGCTCGCTCCTGAAGTTTGGGTTCAAATATTCCCCTGTCTCAAAAAGAGTATCTGGTTGGGGGGAAGAACGGGCTGTGTGGAAGTGAGTGAATGTGATGAAAAACTGGTGAACCCGTCTCAGGGACCACCGCAAGGTAAAACTCTGGGTAGCTGGGAAGTTAACCGAAATTAGATACCCAATGACAAAAGAACCAGCCCAGGAAGCAGCTGCTGAAGAGCAGGACTTTTGGAAAGGTGTATTGTGCAGCAAGTCAGGAAGGGGAGATCTCTTTACTGGTCACCTGATGGATGCTGAGAAAGTTCAAAGATCAGAACGGGTAGGGAGAGACATCGCTGTCTTACGCTGTAGGTGCTCCGTGTCCATGGACATGGTCATGTGGTCCATCTGTCTGAGTCAAAGTCCATCGAAATACTCAGAGAAAATATATCCTCATGCTGCCTTTGGCCATGCTGTTAGCATGGAGAGGTTTGAAAAGTCACCTTTTACTGCTGTCTACAGACATGCAAACACTGTTTGTTCATGGCAGCCAAAGTGAGAGGCTGCCTACATTTCTTTCCTTCTAAGCCCAGCATCAGTAACCTGCACTTTCTCAAGAAAAGGAAATGAAGTTATTTGCGTATGCCTCCCCTGGATAACAGTCTCATCTTTATCTGGAAAAGAAGACACAAGACAAAAAGAAGAAAACATAAGAAAGAGCACAAGAAGAAAACACAAGAAAGAGCACAAGAAGAAAACAAGTGTTGCTGGAGGTGCTAAGTGCCCTGGTGGGGTGGCATGCTGAGGCAGGCCGAGAGGAGTCTAGAGAAAGAAAGGGTGCTGCAGATGCAATCCACCATTACTGAGAAGGCTCTGCTGTTGTCACAGACTAATCAAAGTAGTAAACAAATACACCGAGACCTGCAGACGAACATTTCTTGAGGGTGTGCTGGCCGTCAGGAGCACATTCCCTGCTTCCTCGGCTGCCTGCAGGGTTAGAGCAGGATGTTTCCCGAGGAGCAGTCCCAGACATTCCTGTGGGGGAACTGAAATGCAGAGAGTTCTGCTGCACTCGACGTTGCTGCTCGGCTGGGTGGACCAGGAATCTGCACCAAAAGGAAAGGGCTTTCTGACAGGTGGCGGGTTAGCCAGCAGGCAGAGCCAAACCTCTGTTCTGTAGCTGTCAAGGGTACCCAAAACCCTCACAGGGCCAGACAGTGAAATGCATTCCTGCAGCCAATTGTTTGAAGATTTAGCAAAAAAAATATGATTAAGTTATAACATGTCTGAACTTCAGAAATGTTTAGGATGTTAGTGTATGTCAGACTCTGTACAGAAGTGATGTAAATGCATTGGGAAGTAAAGGACCAACATTATATTTTTTTTTGGATAGGCAAAATATACCCCTCGTATATATTACATTATTTAGTAAACATATGTAGCTTTTCAAAAATACTGAAGCCGTTACATCCATTTAAATGATTGTTGTTGTCCCCCCACCCCTCGAATACTCAGCAGTCATGAGCTGCACCACCCAGCCTGTGACTCCCTTCTTCTCAGTGGCTTCCGAGGGTTTCTTTCACAGCTTGAAGAGAGTTGGAGAGTGTCAAACTTCCTTGCAAATACTTCTCTCTCGCTCTTCCTTCACCCTCTTTTATCATAGCCAGCTTTGCCCCTTTCATAGTTAAATATGTGTCTACATGCTGCAAAAATAAATCTAGGGACAGAAAGGTGGGATGACTTGATTGCCTTCAACCATAGCCACCTGCTAGAGTCAGCTCAGCCTGGTCCAGTGGACTTGTCAAATACTTCAATGCTAGAACAATGTTTTAGATATCATAGTGAGCAACTAGTAGCTAATCCGGTGTTATAGTTTTGGAAGTGGGCTGGAATGTTATCTTTCATGTCTTAAAGTCTTTCTGTAATGTCTGTCTGTAATGCCTGTCCATCTCTAGTGTCTGTTCAAAGCGCAATTGAATTGCTTTCTTAGAGCCTTTCTCTCAACATCTCACTGATGGGGACCTTCCAGTTGCTTCAGGAAACTTTTTCTCCACCACAGAACATAGAATAACATCCACAATTTCTCAAGAGAAAAGAAGAATATGTTTGCCTTCCCCAGTGGCAGTTTTTGTTTACTGGTTTCAGAGCAGCCTGGGATCTCTCGAGGAAACAAAACTCAACCCGGGTGGCTTGTTGCCATTTGTTTAGACATTACTGAAGGCCTAAACCTTTCTCTCCATCAGACCGGCTTTCCCTAGCTGTGCTTTTTTTTGCTAGGATTTAGTCATGGAACTGACAGCCAGCGGAAATGACGGCTTCCTCCGAGGTGCCTGGCAAACCTCATGTCCAAGAGGGACTGAGAGCAATCCTGGATGCGCTTCTTGGTGGGTTCAGTCCAAATAGCTGTCTCTGTTCTCTAGGGTACATTATGCTTCAGAGTGCTTCTTTTTTCTGGTTGTCCAAATGGGGTGGCTGGGGGGGCGGGTGGAGGAAGGGGGTGCTGCACCATGTGGCTGCCCGCCAACCTTGGAGCCCAAGCTCTTCGCATTGGCAGAGCAAGAGGGAAGCGAGGGCTGGTGGGCGACAGGACCTCGTCCGAACACGCAGTCAGGATATGCGTCTAGGCATGTATTTAGACCATGAGTTTGGAAAGTGCTCACTGAAGCTGCCAGCAAGGGCTAACCACTGCCTGTCTGGGAAGGACTGTGCACATTTTTGAGAAGGAGCTGGTTTATTCTTATTTAGCCATGTCTCATATATGGGAGGCAGCATAATAGCACAGCGTGGCCTAATTGCTCACATCTGGATCCCTGCTGAAAACGTACAGTGGTGTATATGCAGTTTCAGTGGAAGAGGCATGATTTACTGAGCTGTTCTTGGAAGCAGCAGAAGGTTAGTAAGTACAAAACAGATATACTGCAAGTAGTAACTACAGCCCAGAGCTCCTCTCCACCCTTTTGTTCCATGCACACTCGCACACGTACGCACATGCATAACTGGGCTGCCAGAGGAGTATCGCTTTCAGAGGTTTTTTGTTAAAATAAAAGCAGAAAAGAAGCCCCTTTGTAAAGGCTACGATAGCCACAGATACCGTTTATTCATCAGAGCCATGTAGTTCTGAATCTTGAAATTTAAACGGAACGAAAATAAACCACATCACACTTACTGCTTCTACTACAATAATAATAGCAGTGGCTACCTCCAGCACATTATTTTCTACCAGAGTGCCACTGTGAACCTGGCCACGGACGGAGGCGCAGGCTTCGTCCCAGGAGCTGTGTGCTGCGGGCTGCTGTTCTCCCTCACACTGTTCTCACACCGGTGCAAAGCAACTGGAAATCCAAGTTCCTACTTCACTGCGGTGGCGTGCACCGACCTCGTGCCCGGTTCAGCTGCCTCATGCAAATAAAGCAACTTTTGGAGGAAAGGAGAAGTTGTAATTTTGTGTAACCTGTGCGTGAAATTCTGCACATTTTGTTTGTTTGTGGGGTTGGGAGGATCCTGAACTTGTGTAGTATCTGTGAAATTCTGCAAATTTTGTTTGTCTGGGGGACTGAAGGGGCTGGGAAGACCTTGACATCTGTTCTGTTTATGAACGAGTGTGCTAATGACTGTAATTTGAATGTGTGTGCTAACTTTGAAGATTGTATTTGAAAACAGGAGTATCCCCTCTGCCATGATTTCCATGTATGAATGGATGCTCCTCCCTTTCTCCCTCCCCACGCCCCTGCAATCTAATCTCTTCCTCAGGATTAATTCAGTAATCACATAAATGTGTTTAGGCACATACCAGGCCCACTCTTAGGTCAAGTTTTTACTTTGGTCACGCTTGCTTATCCTGGTTCTCATTGTCTATTATGAAAGATGAGGAAGGAGAACCAATTGCAAAACTGAGAAGGAAGACAGTAATTGAAATGAAACATATAATAGTTCCAGAAATGATTGAGATGAATTTATAAAAAAATCCTTTTTTTTCCCCTCTGCTGTTTGCCCCAGTAATCAATAAATCAGTTCCAGGTAGCATCCATCCACGCAGTCATCCCCTTCTTCTGGAATCCAATTTGTTTAACAATCAAAAACTACAAAACCCCTTCCTACCCCTTGACTTCTCCCATCTTGTCTTTCTCCACCCATAATTGTCTCTCCTCACACATCTCACTATTACTGATTGACTAACTGCCAAATTTACCTTCTGCCAGATTAATATTTTTTCTCTAAAAACCTGGGAGGGAATTATTGCATATAAATTCTGCTTAAGATAATAATTACAGTAATCCATGCAGCTAGGTGGGTTACTTCTTCTCTTTGTTTCCTGCAGACAAGTCCTGCCACAAATCTTTCAGCTCTACCACACACAAAGACAGGCTTTTGTTTCATTTTGTTTTGAATTATTTCTATATAAAAATCAACACATCAGCTGAATGTTCATGTTTTTTTTAATAACTGTCCTTGTTGCTTTCTGAGTTTGTTTTCCTTTAACTTGCTTATATGCCAGTAGCCCCTAGCTGGAATGGATATAGGCAGCTACTTATTTTATTGTCAGTTCTTGTACTGAAATAGAAAGACTTGGGTTGCTCTGTAGGAGACCCCTCCTCCTGCAAGGAATTCACATCTTTTCCAAAAAAAAAAAAAAAAAAAAAAAGTCAGGTCAACATTTTTGTCTGTTTAAGTCTTCACAGCATGATATTTACACTGCAAACTTGTAGCTAGAGATGAAAGAAATGGTGTTAGATGCAATTTAAAAGCTCTCTAATCTTCTCTTAGCGGTTATTTCACCCTTGATCTTCCTGTGGGGACAGGGAGGGGAAGGAGGGTGCCGGCGGCTTGTTTGTGGCTGAACAGATGAGAGCTTGACTCTTGGTACTACTGTACTGACGAGTCTAGTGTCCCGATCGACTCTCTAACCCAGATCGTCTCACCGGTCAGGAGAGGGTGCCCAGTGCCACGTCAGCGAGGGCCGGTGGTGGGAGGGTAGGTGTCACCCACCTGGATCTCTCACACCGTCTCCAGACTCCAAAGGGATGGGGACCTTGTGCGGGAGAGCAGATGTCAGCGGTGCAAACCCCACTGAGCATTTAACTGCTGCTATTTATTGAATTCTTTCCTGTGGCTTTTGGTCTCATTCAGTGAGAAAGAATGGTCTCCCTGTTATCTCTCTACTGTTTGTTTTCTTTTCTCCTTCTGTCCTTTCCCCATTTCTTTCTTTTATTTGCTTTTGTGTGTGCATGTATGAGTCTGTCTCCTCTGTTAATTCTCCTCTGCTTCTTCCCTTGCTTCAGCACTTTGTTTCTTGGCACCAGAAAAAAGTCGCAAAAACAGGTCATGAAGATATGTCATGTGAAGAGTTGCAAGAATGAATGCTCTGGAGGTGTAGGAGCAGCTGCAAAGCCTGATCACTCTTTAAATGTAGCTAGAGACACTTGTGGAGGTGACTGCATGGCGAGTAACCAGTGGTACCGAGGGACCGAACTCGATGACCATAGTAGATCCTTCCAGCCTTCTTTCATTTTCCTTTGGACCAACAGTTTTAGGCAGCTTAGGCCAAACTAAAACCTCATAAGCAACACTTCTAATAGTGACGTGTAATTAAAGAGTCAAATGCTATGGACAGTATTCCAGAAATAGTAGTTTTCAGTGTTTATAGGGTCTCAAGGGCCCTGGATCTTTTAAACAGTACCAAACAGAACGTTAGTCACCCTGTTTTGTGGCAATGTGACAGTTTTCCAGCTACAGACATTCCTGGCGCTTACATGACAATTATCATCCAAGGGAAGAAGCTCTGCCTCTGACCAGCACAGTTACTGTATGTAGTGTTCCCAGATGTTGTTTTCTTCAAATGTGGCTTCCTTGTGAACGTGTCCCATTTGGCAATAGGTAGAGCAGCAGAGGTGAGTTCTTGTGACGCCAGCTGAGTATCAGAAAATACAGAATGCCTAACAGCATGAACTGTAAGGACAATTCTGGCTAACTGTGGTCTTTTTTTCTCCTTTTTTTCTTTTCTTTTTTTTTTTTTTTTAACCAACATTTTGAAAAGACCTTTTCTTTGTCTTCAGAGACTTCACAGAGAAAATAAATTCTGTAGTATTGGCTTAGTTCCTGGGACTGGATTTTTGCAGTATGAACTGGAGACACTGAGCAGAAACAGATAATCAAGACTGTGAGTCTGGAAACCACCACGTCCTCTTCCTGAAAAAATAAAATAGAATTAGGAGCTTTGTAAGCCTGTTTCATTTGAATCACTCACAGAAAACCTTTTACAATATCATGACTGAATGCTGCCCTTGACAGAAACACAGAGTCTCGATGAGCTAAGTATGATCAGCATATCTAAAAGAAACAAAATCTTTTAATCAGTGAGTTCATTTTTATCAGTTGCTGTTAAGTGTTGCAGAGACATTATTTGTTCTTATCCCCCTAGGGTAAAAAGCAAAGCAAACCAAAAAGCCCTTCTTCCATCCAATGTTATAAGATTGAAAGCATTTGTTTCTTGGAGTAGAATGATTTTCAGTTCTTATACCCTTCCAAATATCACATTCCACAAATTTGAGAATACGAAAATTGAATTACTGATATTTATTCAAGAAACCACAAAAATGCTCAGACCTTTCAACCACTAGTATTGTGATCAGTGTGACTGCTATCTGAGTGCTGATGGTGAAAATGATGACTTATTTTAAAAATAAAAAGTAACATTCCAGACACTCCCATCTCGGTTGAAAATAAAAAGAATCGCTGCTTCAGTAAAAGCTTCAGTTAAAAATAAACCTTCACTTTCTTACCATTAAAGGCAACTGAAAAGCTCCTAAAGTGTCTTAACTGTGTGTGTGAGGTTACTTTTTATCTTTATCTTTATTATTACTACAAGTATTTAATTGGTAAAGTTGTTAAAAATGTCTCCTGGGAAGTGGATTTGTATCTGCAAAAAGGAATATAGTGCCATGTACTTCAACTGGATGGCGTTTCTAGTAAAAGCAAGATGAATCAGAGAGAGTTATCCTAAAATTGCCTGTGGTTGTGGGGTGGAGGGCATTATAGTATTCTGCAGGTATGCGGTAAATCGGGCTTGCCCCATCAGGCAGAGTAAGGTCTTGAACTATGGCTTTATACACCCAATTACACCCAATCACACCCAATCACACCATCCAGACTTGGTCTCTGGTTTTCTAAAGCAATTAATGTTTAGTTGCTGATGTAAGGTAAATCTACTCCAAAAAGATAGAAAACCCGAAGTTCAATACCATAACTAAAGCCTAAATAAGAGTTCAACTCTCCAAGCCAAAATGTGCACGGAGAGCGAATGTATCCAGCAGCAGAGCAGGAGAACCACTCGCCTCCTATGAGTTTGTATCTGTACCTATGAAAAAACCTCTCTTCTGATTTCCAAAAAGTAAGAGATAGTGCATGCCTGAGTGGTGGGGAGGTTAAAAAAAAGGCAAATAGTGAGAAACTTTAGGATAATTTATACTGTGAGACTGTGAGCATAAATTATTCATCCCAATGGGCTATGTGGAGAGAAAGTACCTTGTTGACTGTGTCTGGAGCAGGTCTAAGCATAGATGAGATAAAATAATGTTTTATGTAAAGCCCTATATGCTCTTTGGTCAGTATTTTCCAGTGAGTTAAGGAGACAACAGTAGTGCTTCCACTGTTCAAGGTGCACTGCATTATTTTTTCTTCATTATAAAAAGCAAGTTTTAAATGTAATTTTCAGAAGAGAGCATTTCAGCGCTTTCATGAGCTTTAGACAGGATCCTGGGCAAGTCCTTCACCCAAACAGAATATGCATTATTCCATGAACTTCTCCCTGTCACAGCAGGTATGTCAGCAATTACATACACAGCAGTCTGACATGCTTGCAATTTATACTTCCAAAAGAAGTCATCTTACTTTATCTTATTCCAAGATAACCTGGTGGATTCATAAATGTCTTCCATTCATGCTCATTCCTTAGTGCTTCAGGGGAGAGGAAGCAATTGGGCAACGAGTGAAAGAGGGAGAGAAGGCTTTCAGACAACATTCCCTGAGCAGTTGGGCTCATTTTTCCTGCCGAGGTGCAGAGGCACTGCTGCACACTCTGTGCCAGCTCCTCTTCAGCGCTCGGTGCTCTTCTGCCCAGCGCAGGGGTAAAAAGGAGAAATTAAGGAACAAGCTAAACTTCAGTTCTTCTGCAGCAAGTGTGATGTTCCCAGCTTTCAGCGTTTCTTACAAGAGATGTAGGCTTCTCTGGGGTTATTTTGCCTAAATATAATATTAGGCATTTATGAACTGGGAAGTGTTAATTTCATTTTTCCTTTATGACCTCTGTCCTTCCATCTACTTTCTCCTACCACATAGGCTACGCCTGGTTAGCCATCTTAATACGGAGTTCCCTTGCACAGAGGACTGGATTATAAGCTGTATGAGGTGTCCAGAAAAACGGGGCTCTAGGCTGTTGTGCAGCTATTTCAGTGTTTCTTTCTTGGGTATTTCATGACTTGAATTAAAGGTCTAGGACAAAATGCAAAGAGGACACAGAAAAATTAATAAGAAACTGCATATAAGGACAGAAAAAATTCAGAAAAAAATGATTAAATTACAACAGTTTTGGAAGCAGGCACACAAAGAGAGATCAGAAGATCCTTAGGCTTTTCCTTAGATTTTTCCTAAGGACTCAAAGGGACTTTGTAGAGTTTATTGTAACCCTGGTGGTCCCTGAGTTGCTGTACTGAGGTCTGGAGGAAAAGACTTGCCCTGCAAGGAAAGAGTGGATGGAGAAAGAGAACAAATTTATGTTCTTGTATTTCTGTTCTCTCTCTTCTGATTTTTTTCAGGAAAAGGTCATTTTTATGTTCCAAAAAAGTCTATCTTCTGACTTTAAAAGTCCTTCTGATAGTCCTGAGGTCTCATTTCAAGAAAATGACATAGACCCACCTCACTGACTGGCTAACAATCAATAACAGTGACAGCAACAACAGCAGCAGCAACAACAACAATATAAAAGACTTATGTTCAGTATATTCCACTACCTTTTCAATTACTTTGAAAACAGGAAAATACTGATCTTTTTTCTGAATACGAAAGTTCCAAAGTTATTTTATTTTCATCACCTGCATAGTTGTGCATATTTGCGAAATGAAAACAAGAAAAAGCAACTGTAAAAATAATGAAAAGTTGAGAGTTAGTTTTCATAGTTACTTCTTTTTCATGTCTCAGAAAACCACAAAGGGAATCTTTGATCCCAGTTGGTCTAATGAAGTGATAAATTAGGTCTTCATTACCTATTCCTCTGGCAGTTCTTTGGGCAAATGGAAAACACCTATAAAGCCAAATATTTTGGTCTGTAAAAGGGAAAGGCTTTTATTATAGCTAGGAATAAAAGATATGTGCAACACTATAAAAGGTTGGGGTTTTTTTCATTTTCTCTAATTTGAGACTACTGATGTTCTCAGCTCATTTTTGTTGTTAGCTCAAAACACCCTTTGGGTACTTTATGATGCCTTATTCAACAAATAATCCCACTGACCTACACAGGAATGACTCACAACACTAGCCACTGATATTTAAGTAACCATAATACAAGAGTGTTGGAAGAACTCTGTGCTGCTTTGGCATCTCTACCCCTGTTTGGAACATATTTCAGTTATTTTTATGACATTTTAATCTGATATTCTGTAAATAGCCCTAGGAGAATGACTTTGTAGAGGATACACAACATGATAAAATATACCAATACAAGAAAATACTTTATTTTAAATAATCATTTATGGGGATATTGCAGTGAATAAACATTATTTTTTTCTTTATTTTCTTAAATCTTGTGTATTTTTGTGTTTTAAGTAGATGCATGAAGAACACCTGGATAACTTCAAAAGCCCAGTCTTGTTGCAAGCATCTAAAAGTCTCCAGAGTACCCAAAGCTTATCCTTGAGTCTTTTGGTAGGCCCTCTGTATTTTCTAAGTACAATGCACTTTTTTGTTCTGATTCAGCCACAGTCACCTTTCCAGTAAGTCCTAATCATCCATTACTTTAAACTTCGAAAACTTGCTTACCCCACTGAAGTCACTGAGGATCGTTCTCTAGCATATGTTTATGGTGGAAACAGTAAAGACAAAATTCCTAGCTAGGACTATAGGAGTTTCCTTTTAAAGTGATACAGACCCTTACATTGTTTTCTTTCCTGTTTTTATACCAAAGCCTGTGAAAAAGCTCTGCATACGCTGAGTTTTGAATGGGGCACTGTTATCTGAATTACTGTTGTTTTCATATCAGCCGTTCTTGCTATTGTTTGGGTATGAGACTTCTGATGGCAAGCAGAGTGACCTTCTCCAGACCCTGATACCATTACATGGTGCGAAGCACTGTCTGAGGATGACCCAACTTGGACTCCAGCTCCGTATGTTCACGGTGTAGATTCAAATGCAAAAACTGTAACACACAGTCATGTTGCTGTCATAACCTTAACAGACTTCTAACAGGCTGCAAGAGCATGCAGTCAAATATTTGAAGCTGAGCATTTTCCGGCAACCTCACTTAATCCATCCTGTATAGGAGGAAAATTAAAGCTATGTTTCCACTGAGTTCAGGCGAGGTTTCTGGAAATATGTGCTTGTAAACAAAATTACAAAGATTCTTCCCACCTGCTTCTGCTTTCAGTCCTGATTAAACCCTAAGGTCAATTATTTGAAAATCTGGGGAAACTTCTGAGTCAGAGATTGATCAGATTCCAGAAGAGAAGAAATCCAAATGGGAAAAAGAGAACGGATGAGGCAAAATTGGTAATGTTGACAAATAGGTTGGCTTTTTTAATGTAGTCTGTCAAGTTAGGACAGGGAAATTATGATGCAATAGGAACAGAAAGTGTTGGTCGTAATACAACCTGACATTTATTTCAAATTGATGGAAAGTTTCACAATAAACACATTTTGTCCACGGCTTTTCTACAGTCCAAGAATGCTAGGGCCATTTTGCCTTCCTGTTGAGCAAAGAGTCCTTCTCTCTGCTTTTCTGTATTTTTTTTAAAAGAGCTGATCCACCTAGACATTAGGTACCTCTAATGTTAAAACTCTGGATGTAATGTTTTGATCATCCATCTTTTTAAAATGGCGCCCTGAAGTAAAAATACGTTTATCAAGGCAAGGAACTCAGGGGTGTATCTGGCAGCAGAAGTTGGGTTAGTGCACGTTACTGGCATTGCTAGATGGTCTGGCTGTATCTATACTAGTAAACTAAATAGGGCCAGGCTCGCGGGTAAACCTCTGCAAGAGGTGCTCGTTCCTGCTGCTCGTTTGGCAGCCTCTAGGGCACAGTTTTGACCTGAGCTCACCAGCACCTCTCCAACAACGCGAGAGCCTGTGGGACAGCACGGGCCAAACCCTGTTCTCAGTAAACAGTCTGCATGAATCTACGGTGTTGGGACGGTGGGGCTGGAGAGGATTTAGCTGCATGACCTTAGCAGTACAGATGACTACAACGTATTTTACAGCTGCCCTGACAGTTGACTGTAGGCCCATAGTGGAGGCTATGGCCCATTTTAACAGATGCAGCCTCTAAAGCCAGTGTTGCCTTGGAATATTTTCTGTAGTAGGTGAAACTACAAGTTGAGATGCAAAATCTGTGGAGAAGAAATGGAGACCAGTAGGGATTTTGGGGGTATATTCGTGATGCAGAAGAGTGTCACTGTAGTTCTTTAGCGGTCTTGTATTCCCTCCTGTGGAAGCCAGCAATACAGGAGTGGGGAGAAAAGGGAAAATATGTGGAAAAAAAATAAGCTGGAAATAGCAAATGGGGCTTTTAACAGCATCAAGAGGCCCTTCTGTTCAACTGCAGAAGTGATCATGAGAGTTTGGTGAGGAATAGAGCCCACATGATCTTCCCTGCTCACCCCCCAGGCCCAGTCTGTAGTTGGCAGAAATCAGTGTAGCCATCAGCACTATTCTCATCTATACAGCTGAAATTTCGAGGCCGTATTTAAGCTGTTTAATATAGGTGCCCATCTGAGGCAGTGGGGCTCTTTTTTTTCTCCATTGGGTTTACAGGAAGCCAAGTCTGAACTGTTTCTTTACACTTATATTTACAGCAGCAGCAGTGCTCAAGTTAGACGCTTTTGGTTAGGCGGGATCATTTCTTTTAGCTATCTGAAAGATAGGTATGAGGGCTTCTTCAAGGTCAATGGAGAGACCAGGTCCAGGTTTATTGTATTCTAGGACAGTTATCTAAGACAAGTGAGATGGATCTCTGTGTCTCTCTCTGCATTGGTTACAGAAAGAACCTAGATGACTAACTTAGACTAGATGTCTGATTTTTCTACAGCTGCATTTGAATGGCATACCTACCTTGTTCTTAATGAAAATATCAGGCCCTGTGAAAATGTAAGGGTCCTGAAACATGGAACATAAATTTCGGATAGGCAAAATACCTTTCTCTCAGGCGCTCAGTGGTCTGGTTGTCTGACCAGCCCTATGCTTAGGTAAACTGAATTCGCAGTTACATCTTTAATAACAGCAGATTTAACAGGATCTCATGGGTTGCAAAAGCTAACCAGAAGCAGGGATCTAATATTGTTGTAGGAACTATAATATCCCTAGTGTATTTCATATGCTACTTATTTTCTGGATTTGGGGCAGGAAACTCAAAGCGCAGTTGTTGTCTTTTTGTCAGATTGCTTGTGGCAGTCTGTGCAAATAGCGTGCAGACAGGTGACTTGTCAAAGGTCCAGAATCTATTTTTTTTTGAAGTTAGTCAGACTTTTCTTGAAATATTTTCCCTTTTTCTCTTGTGTTGATGTACACTTACCGGCAGAGGTGCTAAACTCTGGAGTGATCCTCCTGGTTTAGTCCTGAGCTCTGTTGGATGGGGGGAAAATAAATGCTGCTTGCCTGCTCAGTATTATAACACAAAAGGAGCACACCAAATCCAGAACGGATAATGGGAATATCGCGAATGTTCAGTGAGGTAAAGTAATAATATTCCAGAAATTGGAAATCCCATCAGATGAAGTCAGTGAAATGGAATGTATGTCATGAGACATAAAATGTCTGATGAAAATAAAGAGGGTTTAAGAAAGTTATTGAAGACACTGAACCAAAATATTTCAGTCTCAGAATCAGGAAGTCTGAGAGAGAACAGTCGGGTGTATGGGAGCCTCAGGAATCTTAATAACCATTTAAGGAGGGGAACAAATTTATGGAGTTGATAGGTGGCTTTTAAACATCTGCTTTTACCCTTGATAATTCAGTTGAGATGTTGCCTGAGACATACTGTTGTAAGGGAATAAGCATGAGATCAACGAAGTGCAAAAGAAGAATGATGGAAAAAATTAACAAATTCAGAAGAAAAAAAAGTGATATACACTTAGAAATTTTGAAAGGACTGGACAGTGGATTTCTGAGCTACAGACAAAACAGTAACAATACAAGCTGCATAATATCAGCTGCTACACTAGGAAATTGGATTGTAGCAAATATTTTATGTACATTTTTTTAAATCCTAAAGGATAATATTTTAAAAGACAAAAAATGTTTCTTAATTAAGAGATTGAAAAGAGATTGAAAAATAGGTATTTAAAATATTTCTGTAGCACAGTCATATAATTTGCATTTAACAGTTAGTGTATAAACATTACCCAGTCCTGGATTGAATTTATATCTGACAATCCTAGGAGTTTTATCTGTTAGTCTGAGTTTTTTTTGATTCCACATGTTTTTCCTTTTTCATTCTTTTCCATATGTCTGTAGTATCATCAGTGCAGGAGGAAACAGAAAAGCTAAAGAAATGAATGGGCAGAGCAGTTCATTAAAGAGATCATATCTGTATCTGGGCGCATCTCATAGAAGTCTGGATTAACCTTCAGCAAATGAGAGTGGAAACTTTAATTTAGTTCCAAGAGTAATAAAAATGTTCTGGATGGAAATGCGTATCATTTAACTGCACAGCCGCCTTCTTACTCACATTGTCTGTATATTGCATTACTCCCCAGGGAACACATTCCTTCACATTTTTCTCCATCAAAGCCAGATTGCTACTATGCCACGTAAATTGAGGCAGTACTTTTGAAATTAAAGCGCTGATGGCTCATCGTTATATAAACCCTGCTGACGAGTTCAGAAGCGAGGGGGTTACTGAGTTTCTCGGTTCTGTCTGTTCAGCAGTGGGGATTTCAGCGGCCAACTCCTGCGCTTGCAGCATGCTCTGAGATGGTGGCTAGCTCCAGCGTCCGGAGCCACAACGCTGAGCTCTGCGTGCTTGTGTGCCGTCACCTCCCAGCCCACGCGCGGAGCAGTCCAGTGCTTTTTGCAAGCCAGTTTGCAGGGTATCATCTCAGCCGCATTACAAACGATCTGCGAGGGGTAGTGGGGGATGGAGGGGCGGGGTGTAAGTTGTCTCCCCAAAGCTGCAGAGTGCCTGTAGCAGCACGTTGCAGGGGATCCTCTGGCTAATGCTGGACACAAGGCTAATGCCTCGTGTAAGACGGCAGGAGCATATTCCCTGGCTTGTCCTTCTCCTTATCTGCTTCATGTTATTCCTTTACATGCTGCTCGCCCTGTGAAGCGCCATGTTATAACCTCCCCAGCTCACTACACTTGGACCCCATGTGTTCCTCTCCACCAGCCTTGCTAAGACAGCCTTTGCTCTTTTTTTCCATCAGATACTCTGGGGATGGTGGAAGAAACCCGTTTTGTTGTTTTTTTTGGTTTTTTTTTTTTTTTTGTTCAGGGCTATAATTTGCTTCTTCCTGTTAAATTCACAGTGGTCTTTGGGAGAGCAGGAATGTCAGAGTTTTGTCCCTAATGTGGTACTTTAAGTTTTCATTAATAAAATAAGACAGTCAGGATCTTGGCAAGAGATGGGGAAAGCCCCAAAACTGATGAAAGGGGACCCCATGCCCACAGCTGCTTTTTTGCTTGAGTCTTCCTGTGGACTATGTAAAGCAGTTGGCAAGGACTCCTGACATACAGGATGAAGAGGGAAAACAGATAGGAAAGACATTTTAGTAAAGCAATATTAAAAGCTTGGACAAACTTTATAAATAATAATAAGAAAAAGAACAGAATTGTTTTTAATTTTTTTCTGTCCTTCCACTTTGAAAATGTGTTGAAGGGGAACAGCATTGTCTGAGATATATTCAAGGGCAGTACTGCTCCACTGTTCTGTAATTTGCTTCTGTTTCTGCATGGAGTGTGACCATCCTGGACTTTGGGAGCTTCCTAGGAGGCTCATACAAGAATTCCTGGTGCCAAAAACATTAGCTCCAAATACACGTTTTGAAAGCTAAAAGGGGATAGCACCTTTCTCTCACCTGCTTCACTGCTACTGCTTTTAGTGCCTGGCAGCTGATCTCGGTCCATCTGATCTCAGTCCAGCCCAACAGAGAACGGACACCATATATCCCTATTTTAGCTTGAAAGAAAAAAAAGTCATAGCAGAAAAGTGCTTTGAGAACAGTTTGACAGTAGTCAATAAGGAACAGCCAACACAAAGCATCTGGACAAACACTGAACTGCTTAATGCAGTGACAATGAAGTGTTATTTGCCCCTGTTTTCCCTAACTGCTTATTTAAAGTTAGTAATCTTATTTTCTCCTGGTACTTTTCTCTACCTTTTGATCCTAAGAAACCAAAAGTCACGCGTTATAAACTCTGAACCCTCTGACTGTGCAGTATAGCTCTGGTTTCTAGAGCATCTCTGTAGATTGGAGGAAAAAAGGCTCAAACGTCCAGAAAATTCTTGTTAGATATCACATATGCCTATCCCAAGCCCAATGACCACATACTTTATAATAAGTATTTTCTGGCACTGCGTAAGCAACTTGCAATATATGCTTTTCCACTAAACTCTCTTTCATCTGCCCAGTACCCTTCTCACACTTACTGTGAAGTTTCTAACACCAAGACAATAAGAAAACATTCATTATTTAAATCCTTAATTACTTAAATGCTGCTCGGTGCCTATCACAATGTCAGACAATTGCCCAGGAAAAGAAAATAGTAGATGTGTACTACAGACAAGAAAGAAGATCAAAAGGGGAAAAAAATAACTTGCTGGGTTTGAGATTTAGGAATCTGGTCTTCTCACAGGAAAGTCAAACCAGCACTGTATGGGCAGACTCAGTATAAAGCAATGACAGCAATGCTGTTGGAATTTCCATAGCAAAAATAGATAGAGAATTATGTTGCAGAAGTATTTCCATGCACTCCTAAGCAGTAACTCTCTACTGTCTCAGATGAACTGATAGGAGCTGGGATGGGAAAGCTGGTAATACATTATCAGACTTATTTGAATCTGGCTGATTACAGACAGATACTTATGTATAGCTGCTCCTCCTTAGACGTCCCATCCACTGTTGGATTACATATGGATAGGATTAAATACACAAGGAGTTATGACAGAAGTGGAAGGGTGAAGAGACTTCTGATTGAATAAGAAAATTAGCACAGAGGACTGAATGACATCTGCCTCAACCTTTCTTGTCTAGATTTCATAAATGTTGTGAAATGCTCTGTGGTCTTTACTATGAACAAAATGTGCCCAAAGGCCTTTGTTAAAAATCTGCTTAAAAAACCTCAGAATTGCCAATTTTTGTGGTCAAAACCCATAACAGACTGCAATAAGAAGAAAAAAATTGAAAGATATAGGTGTAAAGTTCACGCTTACCTTCTGGTTTCTGTGCTTTCAGAATGATCTTGAAGTGATAATTTATGCCTTTTTTTTTTTTTCAGCAACATTTCCAAAATTACCTTAAAAAATAGGATGCAATTCTTAGATGATACCTCAAAGAACTTACACATTAAACTCACAGGACTGGGCTTCCCACAGACCATCAAGTATTGCATGTTTAGATTAATACCACAAAATCTGGCAATTCTTGAAAACCGTGATGTTCATTTCAAATCCTACTTTTAGGGATTCTGAAAGGAAATTTGTAAAAGGAGGGCATGAGGGGACCCATTGGAGTGTGAGCTGATACATCAAGTGAAAACTCCTAATAGCATACCCAGACAATCTGAAAAGTGGCATCAGGTTGTCTTGTCCTAATAGAGCTGTCAGAAAACCTCTTTGACAAACCAGCTGTTTTGATATTTTTTTTGGTCAGGAAATATCTGTTTGCTGACACCAAGTCTTTCCACAGGAATGTGCTATTTAAGCAAAATTTATTAAGAAAGCCTTTTTTAGGTTCAGGATAGAATTGCTGATCAAGTGTGAAAGAGAGAAGCAGAGAGAGCCCCCCCACACCCAGTTTCCTGGTGGTTAGGACACACATTGCAATGGAAGAGCTTTGTGCTAGTCCCAGGGCTAGTCCCAAGTGATCCTTCATCTCGGGTTTTTCAAATGAGAGTGACTGCCTCAGCTCTCCAGAAAGTTACTATTTCGGGACATTGTGATTTCTGCTATTGTTCTTTGGCATAAGGAGAAAATTTATGAAGTCTTAGGACCATTATGAAATCTCAAGAAACACAGTTCCACTCAGTTGTATTTCTGAGCTTGCAAATTTCAAAATACAAAAAGTAAGTTGATCGACTGAACTGGAAACATTTTCAATGTGCCATTTTTATGGGAAAAAAGAGGAAAAGTCAAAATCCTGTGTGTGGCCATTAAGGACAACAATCAAAGATTACAATATATCTATAAAGTTTAAGATGGTTTCAAATATTTTTGAAATGTCTGAAGACAAAGCAGAGCATCATCTGGCAAGCCCAATACTTGAGCAGCTCTCTGGATTCTGGAACAGTGTTTGACAGATGAATCTGTCTTCATTATGGAGACTCCCATAAAGCACAGCTTTGAAATAGGGCTTAAATACAGTATACTCACATTCTGGAAAACGAACCCAAGAAGAGGTGTGCCACGGACTTTCACTTCCTTACGACAGCCAAGTGTAAACTGACCTCAGAGAAAAATGTTTCTGAAGTAGCAGCCTCACACTACCCCTAAGCAAAAATACTCATTCAGATACTGTTCTTTCTTACCCTAGCTATCCTGTAAAGGATGGAGATCCTGGACAGGTGAGTTGTATAATTACTGCCTTCCTTTTATAAATCAGTGAAGGCGTGGTTCTTGTCACTGAGTGTGTGCAGCATGTGGAAGAAACAGTATATGAACGGGAGGGGGACATGGCTGCAAGGTATTGATATTGAAATAGCAAATATTCCTCATAGCTTAACACTGCGGTGCTGTTTTGGATGGCAAGATGGTGCAAAGGACAGATTTTAAAGGGTTTCCAGTACTTTAGGGATGTGATTTATGGATCTTAGGTATCCAACCTCAGCTAGCCATCTAGGCTTCTTCTGTGGCCTGTGGAAAGAAACTGCATAGCCACATGGTAATGGATGCATCTTAATATAGGTCTGCATGATTAACAGGGCGAATCACTTCCTATAACTGCCTGTCCCTCTCCATGCCCTAGAGAGGTTGCACACATAACTGATTACATTAACTTACAGCTGTCTAACTTACAGATAATGGAAGTGGGATGAAATGAAAGTCCTCTCCCCTTAGCGCTGTAAATAGCCATGTAGTTCCTGTTGTGTAATTTGTGAGTGAGGTATCTTGGTCTCTGTGAAAAACAATGATGCATAAGACAAAACTTTTGAACTCCCCATATGCAGTTGCTTGTTCTGTTCTGGGGATAACACAGGCGGGAAAGGGGAATCAATCCTCTGGGTTCATTGTGATTCTTCAATTTTTTATCCTATCCTTTATAGACAAAGGAATCTGCCGTTTCATCTTTCTAACGTAGCTTTGACATATGGAGACAAGTTCTGTAAATGGGTAGAAGTGAAGGCTCCGGAAATGTTGTGGAAACATTAAGATCTTTGTGGCTATAAAATCAGAGTGATGCCAGCTGGGAACTGTAATTTAAAAATCGACCTACAATAAAAGTTTAACTTAAACCAAACAGAATATATTTTTTTTGTGAGTTCTTTGCACAGTGTGAATTTTGCACTCACTGATTGTACCACACTATTACCTTCAAATAAGTAAAATCCGCTGAGATTATGTGCAGGGTCAATAAATCTTAAATAGTGCAATGTTACCATCTTCAATTTCTAGTAACCCAGACCTGGAACATCCACATGTAACATGTAGGTGTTATTCAATCTTAAGCATCTTCAATGATATTCAAGAGTGGAAGAAAATTAGGTTACTCTCTTTTTAAATTGCTGCAATACCTGAAGCAAGATGCCAACTCAATATCCCTTGAATAGGGATTAATTCCTCTCATCTGCACTTCTGGCAATCTTAGTCTGCAAAATGAACATCTGCTGTCTCCTTGAAAAGTTGTAGTGCAAATATCCACTGCAAGCATTTGAATATTGCTCAACACCAAAAGGCCAAAGTCTGACACACACACCTATTCCTATGAATACAAGATATGAAACCTCATTGAGAGCAGTGGACTTTTCTGCTGGGACAGCTCCCCGATCATGTTCCACGGTCCGTGATGGAGCTCAGATTTTTCTCGGTCCTTGTGAAACAGTGTCTCCTGTTGACTCATAGAGAAAAACCTTGTTACTAGTAGTTTTCCTCTGGCTCAAACGAGATGGACTGACTGTTAATAAGAAGCACCTCACAGCCTTAGAAAGAATGAACTTTACTGAATCTTTCTGGATATTTTACTTCCATTACTGAGCGACCATTATTAAAATACTGAGGGATCTAAAAGTGAGCAAAAGGGGGCTGGGTGGCACCTCATTGGATTTCTACATATGTCTGTATTGAATAAAGTGAACCTAAATCTCAGATTGACAGCTGGTCTTTTATAATATAGTGTCCAAGTTCTAATGAACTTTTAATTTTCCTTCCCTTCCCTTCCCTTCCCTTCCCTTCCCTTCCCTTCCCTTCCCTTCCCTTCCCTTCCCCTCCCTTCCTTTTTATTTTTTTTTTTTTTTTTGACAAGTCTTTGGAGGAAAAGTGAACTTTTGCCTGGCAGTTTTAGGGGCTTTTTGTGTAAAACCAGCAGTGGAGCGTGGGAGTCGACATATCAGAGCAGAGCCCTACATGCTGTACGGAGTACTTGCACCGCAAGCAATACGACTTTTGTGAGAGGAAGTGCACCTTTTTATCTTAAAGGTCATAGGAGGTACTCTGTCAAATAAATCACTAAGTTTTCTGGATCTCTGGTTATTACATGTCTTCTCCTGGAGGTGCAAAATCTGCGAGAGAGGGAGCCTACTTCTAAACGTGCTCTGTGTACTGGTGTTTTGCTGTGTGCATGGGGGATTCGCAGTGCTGGGGCCCAACTGCATGTTAAAATTGGATGGTTTAAAATCAATTCCTCCTTGACATACCTTTCAAGTCTGAACAGATTGGAAGCCCTCGGGGCTCTGAATGTGACCTTCTCTGGAAGCAGTTTATGAGATTAACTCTCAAAGCACAGCTGGTCTCTGTCTCCCATTATGCTACATATTAGTGATGCCATCAAACTCTATTTGGAAAAGCACAAAAATCTGCAAGCGTAAACTCAAATCCGGCTGAGTAAAACTTACTCCAGATTCCTTATGTTTCCTTTCTCTTTATTCAGAATCCTTCATGGAAACGGCTTCCAGAAAGAATCCCATGTGTTAATATCATCGTATATTATATTGCAGATGGAGGAAAATGTATATTCTTTACGACAACTCTGAAGAGACTTTAGGTTTTCTCTTATGTACAGTGAGTCTCTCAAAATCATGGTGAGGGAAAGAACTACATTTTTCCCCCAAATTTGTCCAGAGCAATTTTCTTCAGAGAGATCTGCTTCGTAACACCGACAATAGTAGTTGAACATTTGTTAGGAAATAGGATTCAGCAACTAATCTAAAGAAATGTGAAGTAGAAGCTCCCTTCTTGCTCACACCCTGTGATTAACTGCCAAGATGAATCCATGGGGCTTTCTTTTAAATTGAATTATTCAAAAGTCCACTATATAAACAACACAGAAAGAACGAAGCCTCAAACTTTATTAGTTACATCACAGTTACTGTTTGGCATTTACAGGAGGAGTGTGTGGCTGTCAGAACCAGAACAAGAACAAAATTTGGTGTCATTTGAGTACTACAATTGGCCAATGTCTGGACCAAAATGGAGTGAATCGGAACCAAATATTTGTCAAGACTTCTCCCTTTCAGTCATGGCTGTAAAAAAGGATGTTCTTGGCTGGCTGCTCTCCAGCGTGCTCTGGCGTCTTGTTACCTGCTTGGGGATGGAGCTGCTCTGCCAGTTGCGCTCCTACAACGGCAGCAGCTGATTCAAACACTAAAGTGGACATAGTAAAGCTACCTGTCATGTGTTCCACTGTTACGCCTAAGAAACTAGAATGTTCTGATTCCTTTGCCTGTTTGCTACTTCATTTATTTCTGAATATGAGATTACATGATACCAAGGATCATCCCTTAAAAGACCCGGTTTATGAGAGTACTCAGGCCAGCAGTTTTTATCCTGAAAAGGTCAGACTTTATTGAAGGGTGGCATCTGGACATCTATCATAGAAAAACATCAGTAGGGGAGCAAATAAGGGGAAAAATTTGGACACAAGATTGCAAAAGGTCAGGATTTTGGAGAACAACTGGGGCTTGTTTAAAATATTCAAACTGAAAAATCAAGTCCCTCTCTGGATTTTTATCCAGCTCATTCCTAATACTGGAAGAAAGCCTGTCTAACATTACTTTAAAAAATGCCTCCTCCCCCCACCCCCCACTTTATGCAATGTAAAGTATAATGACTTCATGGTGCTGGTGGAAGCATCATACATCTGCTGTTACTCTGTTTTCAGAGCAAGCTGTCTTCTGTCTCACAGAGGCTAAAGGGTCCAGATACAATTTCTTGGAATTTCTAAAACTAGAAAAGGATAAATTCTGATCTGCTGTTCAAGCTATACTGGAAAAAATGACTAATAAATCATACTGACTTAGAAGTGGGTGGAGTAGAGCATCTGCCTCAGCCCTATTCCAGTCAAAGCCTCAAATGCAAGTTTGTGTTGCTCAAGCCCCTGGAAAATCAAGTGGCTCCTATTTAGATTTGCTAGCCAGTTATAGCCACCCTTGGCAAAGGTTTTGCCAAGCAGAAAAAGATAGGTTCCTGGTAGTTCTGCAGAAACTATCTTTTCATTAAGTGATCACATTAGCCTTGTCTGACTAAACCAATTTTCAGTTGCTCTGATAAAAAAGGGAGTATGAATGACACAGTAATAATCTCTGCAATTACAGGAATAACACCTCAATTACTCTTTAAAAATAGAAATAGGTGATAGATCTTTGGTAACAGAGAAGAAAGAAGTCTGGAAACTTCCAGAGAAACCCACATAGTCATTGACAGTCACGGGCCAGAAACCTTCTGATAAATGTTCTTTTTAATGTTCTTATAATTTGGGACATGTGACAGAGCAAATGAATGACTACACCAGAGAAAAAGGACAATCAGCAAGGATGTGAAATTACACTTGGCACAGTTTACTTTGCCTCAGAGCTTTCTAGAGAATCAGTCTTTCATTTAGCGTGAGCCCAAACCCATTTTTTTTTTTTTAACAATCTTTAGCTTTTGTGGCTGTTTGCTAGAAATGTGGGTAAAAAGGAACTTTGAAACACAGTTCACAGTTACATTTCCAAAACCTACATCAGGCTCCGAATTGTTCACTTTCCTGGGGCAGGGGAGAGGAAGAGAGAAAAATAATTAAGGTGAATATTTTGTTCCTTGCATTTATTCTCTGCAGTACTAAAAGATTCTAGATCAAAAACGTTCTTTGTTAGCAATCTCCAAGTCGAGCCTCAACTAAAGACAAAACCAAGTGGTGTCCTTTTGATCTTTTTTCTGTTTCATTCTTGAAACCACTCCCTTGGTGCTTGGCACACCTTCCGTCATATGAGCTTGGATGGTAATAGACTTTCCCCATTTTCAGACAGGGGCTGATCAGCCTCTCTTGGGGCCAAAATCAGTAGCAATGTCTTTGAAGGAAGGGTCTGCATGTTGAGTAACCGTCACCACTCTTCCTTTTGTAAAACCAGCACTCTGGAGAAACAACGAACAGCAACCTTTAACTCTCTGACATGAATTACTGAAGCTAGACCAGTGGGCTGACCAAGCATTTGTTTTCAGCATTTTTGTGGAATATCTGTAGCCTTTCTTTATCTGCATCTGTAGTTCTGTGAGTTGGCTACTTGAAGGGAGTTAAATGGCATTGGTGATCAGGGTCTTTCTATACTCTGAACTTTATTTAAGGTATGTATAATTGGCTGTGGAATGCTTGTTGTTTTCATATTAAAAACAAAACCAAACCAAAATCAGTGTTATGTGAGCAATTTAAATGCAGAAGTCTTTCATGTTTACTGCAGTTGTAATTAGAGTTTCAGCAGACATTTTCAAATATCCAATTGCAATCAAGGAAAATGTAAAGCCAGATAGAAGGCAGTGGAGGAACTATATAAGCAGAGGTTTTGGTTCCCATGCAGGACATCTGAAAAAAGCTACCACAGCACTGTGGCAGCTTGATGTTAGTGACAAAACCTCAGCGTGTAGCCCTGCAAAAGATACGCAGTGAATACCTTTTTTTTTTTTTCTTTCTCTTTTTTTCTGGTTTGCCATTTAACGGTAAGTGTTCAAGAGTATTCTAAACCAGTCTGTCTCATTTGAGAGCAATACTGGAGGTGGCTTTCTGAAAGTAACTGAGATGCCACAACTGTGAAATGAAAATATCAGGACCTGCTGCTTTGCAGCAAAGTTTTCATGATCTCTTTCAGAAATGAGATCCCATCCACTGTGGAAAGATGGCTAGATACATTTCCCTTGCTATGAATGACTGGGTGAATTATAGGACATGAGGGAATGAGGCCCCAGGATACATGTATGTGTACACACACATGCACACACATGCACATATGCATAAGCATAAGCATATTTGGTTTAAACACTTCTGTGCAGAACTGCCTTTACCAGCTATACTTGTGGGCCTCGATAAACAAGCAGAACTACTGCTTTCAGATATCACTGGCAATATGTGTCAAAATACAAATGGCAAACAGGCCAGAACCAGCTGAAGAGCTGCTTTTAATTAACCTCAGTGCCAGACGATAATGGAAGCACATTTTTCTTTTCCTGTTGAATGAAGATGCACTGATTCAGCAATAATCGAACCCGAAACACTTTGTAAGCTTCTTCTGGGAGGAACTGCAAGAAACGCCAGCAAAGTCATCTGTGAGTCATTACGAGGAGAGAGGCCTCTGTTGAGGCTGGTCCTCTCAGTCCCTGATCACAAAGGGAAGGCAGTGATAGTGGCTGGCCATCTTGAGGGTTGTACTTGGCATAAACAGGCCATATTGTGAGTTTTCTGAAGGTAGTTGTTACGAGACAATAGAGCAGTCTGATGTGGTCTAAGACTTCTTAATCAAAGACGGTCTCTGCTAACAGTTCTTTTGCCTGTTACAGTAGAACTGTTTTTAAAGTGCTTATGTTAGAAAAGCAGGACTGCACTTATGTTTCTGCTTTGTGACTGCCAGAGCCCTCAAGTGCTTTATTATAGTACATTGCCAGTTTTGCTGTAGCTGAGGTGGAGAACTCCTTACGTTTGCAAGCTTTTTGTTTCATGTAGGACCATAAACTCCTGCTGATCTTGCCTAGAATTGCACATGCCTGCTCACGATGCAGGATTGGTTTTGTGGTCCAGACCTTGAGTTCAATGAGCAAGAAGTTCTTAAGATACAATTTTCTGAATAAAACATCATTTCTTAGATGAAATCCACTGCTATGTGTACATGTGGACAGCTATGCAACTCCCTGTGGAGAGTCACAAAGCCTGGCTTCGCTCCTACCCCAGGTACTCTCAGGCGTTCAGTGCAAACCTGCTGCTTCCACGGGAAACAAGGCTAAGAAAGAGAAAAAAAAAAAAAAAGAAAGAAAGAAAAAAGGGAAAGAGATTGCTTTTTGCAGAAAGGTATGCCTAGCTGTCAGGCACCAGATGAATTAGAGTGAGCGCTGGCAGGCAGAATATCCCAGCGAGTATCTGCCCATGAGCTGGGGGTTGTATGAACTTAATTGCTTGAGGGAACATACTTTGTTTGCTGATTCCATGTCACACCCAAGCAATGTAAATCCGAACCTTGCTCTTGGCTGAAATCTGAGAAACCTCCGCAGGCGTTTCACTAAAATCCAGCTCTGCTAAAGGTGGGTGTGTGTGTACAGAAGAAATGTAATCAGA
This sequence comes from Phoenicopterus ruber ruber, assembly GCA_009819775.1. NCBI lineage: Eukaryota > Metazoa > Chordata > Aves > Phoenicopteriformes > Phoenicopteridae > Phoenicopterus > Phoenicopterus ruber. The sequence goes on along the minus strand of CM020215.1, from coordinate 50,592,932 downwards.
GTCTACCGGCTAACCCAAAGCTGGTTTTGAAAAGAAAGTGCAACATTTGCATGCTGGATGGGAAGTGATGGAGGAATATCAAGCAGCAGCTTTGGGAAAGAGGGAGAGACTGTGCAGAGAGATAGAGGAGAATAAATGGAATAAGAAGAGAGGGAGCAGTTAAAGGGCAAAGCGGGGCTGGGAGTTCAGGGCAGCAGTAGGAGGAAGGAAGCGGGTGAGGGAGGTAGGGGGATGTCAGACGTGGCTGGGACCAGAGATCACTTTGCTCTTCCTTCCCAGATGTGTTCTGGGTCACAGAGCCTGGTCATGGGTCATCATGGCCCTCATCCTGTCTCCAGTTTAGACAGAAATTGGGGCTAGGGAAGAAGCAAAGAGACAAAGATCATATGGATTTAATCTTTAGAAAAGGAAGTCATTTAAATGATAAACTGAAGTATGCTGGTGGCCTGGCTGGCATACCATGAGTGAGGAAAGGCCTTGGAAGTGCATGGATCATATAGACCAAGCAGAGACGAAAACTGACTGAAAAAGGTGCAGGATTTCATTTCAGTGATATCCTAGAGGTGATCTGCTTGAATGACAACTCCATAACCTAGGAAAACCTCAAAATTGCTGTTACTTCTAGCATCCTCCACAACAGAAGACGCTAAAAAGAACAAACCCCTGTTATGTGCTAGCTGGCTTCCACAGAGTTAATTGCTCAAAAAGGAGGGAGGGAGCAAGGGAGGGAGAGAGGGAGGGATGGAGGAAAGGAAAGAACTGAAAAAAATAGGCAAATTGCAAATAACTTGTGGGGAGGGAAGGAAAGGCGAAGAAGGAGAAAGACTATATATTTGTACTTTCCCTACCACGTCTATTTTTCATGGAAAATGAAAATTTTCTGGAAATGTTTGGACAGATCTTGTGGATTTTCTCTCAGATGAGCAGCTATCTGTTAGTGCTGGGAAATGAGATGTGATTGCTCTCAGTCAGATACTCCAGCCAGGCTGCCATATATATTCAGAAGTCTCAGGTATGTCCCGAAGCAACTGCATGGTGCGATATACCTACATGGATCTGGACCTACTTTGTATCTGCTTCATAGGCGAGCAACTATGCTCAATGTCAGTGTCCTGAAATAACTAAATTTACTGTGCATAGACTAATAGCATAAAATGTGTGTAGTAAGTAGATCCAACACATCCTGGGTGCACCACACAGCTCAGACACATGTACTTCAGTAGAGGAAATCTTGGAGACAAGTGTGGCAGCCTCCGCATAACAATTCTCTTCCAAGCATTTTAATTTGCTGTAGCTACTATTTACTATGCATGTTTGTGATTTCTCTCAGAAACCTTGTCAGAAACTACAAAATGTAGGCATTTCCCTGTTATCTTACCCCCTTGCCAGGGGGTAAGATGTACTGGAAGATGCAAAAGTAATCAGGACTCCCAATAACAACCATGTGGCTTAGAAAGAGAAACATTAGATTAGCACCCTGACCCCTGAAGAAACAGGGAATTAAGCGTGATGGAAGGCACTTACACCCTGCGAGAAACACGTCATTTTCTCCCAGCGAGAACAGAGGTTTCTCCTCCAGCTCACTGAGCACTCTGGGGTGAGCATTCTGCTGCCATGGACCTCCATACTTTCTTTTTAATAAGGCACAAGGTGGAAGCTTTGTTAAGAAGGTTCATGAAGTTTCCTGAATCAGGTGCCGATTTTCCTTGCAAGTTTCTTAAGACACTTAGCGTGTTATCCTACGCACTTCCCTCCAGCCCTTAGCATGACCATATGTAGGTAAAAAATGGCAGTAGGATCTCCTCCATCCTGCTGTTCACAGCCTGCAATGGATTTAGAAAATCCCTTTCCTTCACACTCGGGGGATCCTTTTCCCCCTCTCCCTGGGGCTGATGTGGGGCCGACGGGCAAACACCCTCTCATCTTGCTGTCACCGCGGCACTGATGCTAGCCGTGAGTGGAGGAGAGCCGGCTGCGGCTCCCTGCTCGGCTCTGCACAGCGGCCCCTGTGCGGTGTGAGGCTCCGTTCGTGTTGGGGGAAGCTCTCTGGCAGCCTCTGAAAAACTCGGGCTGTCCGCAGCGATCCTCTGGAGACACCGCGTGCTGCGTTGTGGGTTGATGGTACGGTTTTATTGCAAGCAGCCATCTTCAAAACTTAGGCGGCAGGCTTGGCTGGGAGCGGCCCTGCGTCTGCAAGCAGCTGGCTGCAGGGGTAGGCTGATGGCTCCGTCTGAGGGCTTCTGCCTGCTCTTGCCAATACGGACACACACGCCATTTGCTGCACGTGGTTCCTAGACAAGAGCAAGGTCAAAAAAAATCAGAGGAAGGAGAGCTCAGATGGGAAAAATGACACATCTTGATGGGGACTATGAGACAGTAAAGGCTCTATGCTGTCAGTACAGCCAATCGCTGACGTTGGTCACAGCATCAGTGACAAACACCGTTCCCTGTGAAGCAAAAGGAGCAATGGTGCCACAAAGTATGAAGTGACCCTTGCAAATGCTGAGCAAGACACCTGCTGTAGTATGCAAAGCAACAGGGCAGATTGAGGAGGAACCTGTGAGGTCCTCTAGCTTTTCAGTTTTCTGCTTTCAGGTGTTACTTCGTGCAGTGTTCTGGAGATCTGTAGAGAGAGACAGGAATCTGGGAGAAGAGAGATTATTTTTCAACATAGTAAACATGGTATTTCCAGAGTTCTCTTGTATGTTCATCATCTACCAGTCTGAAACTATCCAGAGCACTAAAACCCTTTACACATAAGAGCTTTTTTTTAGGTGCTATCAAGCTATGAAATCCCCTTCTGAAAATTCCTGTCAGTTATCTTGCAATATTTGATATTACCTTGTTATTTGTAATATATGGATAACAGAAGCTTAGTCCTGGATTTCAAAGTTAAACCTGTAAGCTGGCCTATGGTTTCCTTCTAAACAGACATTCGGAAAATAAGACTTATGTGGAAAAGCTGAGAGAGCTGGGTTTGTTTAGTCTGTAAATGAGGAGCTGAAAAGGCAAATGATAACATGTATGCCAAGACAGCTACACAGAAGACAGTGACTGATTGGATTCCTGGATCACGGGGAACAGGATGTGCAGAAACTGGCTTATTTTGCAGCAAGACAGATTTAGATCAGACATTAACTGGGCACTGGTATAGTTACTTAGAGAAATTGCAGAATCCCTTTAATCATCTAATATATGTTATTTCAAATGCACAGATGTCTGTATGACATAGATACGCTTGAAGCTGCCCCCGAACATGGGGATGGGCTGAACATCTGACCTCTTGAGGCACCTTCCAGCCACCTGCTTCTATGATGTTGCTGTAAGAAAACATTGCTGGGACAGCCCGTGAAACCTGCCAGTGTTGCAAGAAGGATGTTTCTAAAGGTGTCACTCTACCTGGTATTAAGCAGAGATTGAGCACTGAAAGAGTGGAGGGTTTGGAGACCATGATACCCAAAGCAGTCGAGATGGTCATCAGAGGGAGTGCCAGCAGCACAGCAGCCCAGCTGCCCATGGTACGTGGTGCTGGTGAAGCTCGCTATAGGTGTGCCAAGCAGTAGGGTGCTGTTGTCTTCCAGTCCTGTGGAGTCCACATGGGCCATGGCTTCCCCTGCCACCCCCATGCACTGCAGGAGCTGGGCATAGCCAGTCAAATGGGGAAAAACAAGCTCTTCAGGAGGAGAAAGACCACTCTCTCCCTGCCTTGGCTGTCCAAGAAGTCTGACCAAAGCTTTCACCAGTAGCTCTGATGCCAGAGGAAACAAAACCCTTCCCTGTTTCTACTGTGCCACCGTAGCTGTCCCATCCTTCTCACATGTCACCCTCTGCTCCCCACACAGACTCCACTTTGATCATTCCACCATTTCTTCACTTTCTGAGTGAAATGGCCCCAGACATTTTCTTTTTGTGAAGGCTCTGGATCCTATCCGGGTAGAAGTCCCCAGGATTGCCCTGCTATGGATGGTGCTGTGGCTGTATTGTCACAATAGTGAGTTATGGAGTGGTATAGTTGACACACACTGTAAGAAGACAAAATGACTCAAAGACTCAAACAATTTTGTGGTGCAGAAGTTTGGTAGAAGTTTCTTGAAACTCCTTTTTTCCTGTGCTGATGGTGGCTCTGCATTTCCCAATCTTGTACAGAAGTGGAAATTCCAAAATGCTCATGGAAAAGTTTTACTTGTGGTCTATGACCAAGCCATAGGCATAAAGTACTGGAAACATTGTGAGAGCATTTTACCCGTCAGCTTGGCAAAGAGTAGCAATATTTATTTATTTATTGCCTAGACTGGCTCAAGCATTTAAGCGGTAAGTACCAGGACTTCCCAGACATTTATTTATAGCATTTTTTCTATTTCATAAACAAGAGAGTTTGTATTTGTGATTGCTAGCATATCCTTCTGCACTCTGTACTGGTTCAGTATTCTCTTAACAAGTCACTAAATAAAACACCTTCCAAATTTCTGAACTACTTTTGCTTTCTACCCTGTTGTAAATTAAAAGATTTAAGAAATTGTTTGTGGAAGAGGCCCTGTCTTTTTTGGGGGATTTTTTCACCAATGAAAATTGTTCATATAGTATGTGCATTATGATTATTTTTTCAGTTTTCATTGTTCTTGTCTTCAGTGGGCTTGAGTTTGGGCCTCAGCACTACTCTGTTGTCACAAACTGCCTTTGGCTAACTTCAAACTTGTGAAACTTCTGTAGGTGTAAAAAAGGACCCAGTGCTTCAGATTTCGGGAGGAGTAAAAGGTTTTATAGTTTCTTTAGTTTGCCAAAGACTGTTTAGGCAAAGACTGTCACATGCAAAATTGTGAGACTTTAAACATTGAAATGTGGATCCAGCTTTGGATTTCTTCTCACCCTTAGTATCTATCAGTTCACTGGCAATTTCATGTTTAGAAATAGGGTTGGAGTCTCAGCAGCAATAATACATTTATTATCAAGGCCTTTCAGGTAGTCCAGATGCTTGGTTCCATCCAGCTTTTTTCATGGCCTCCTGGATTTGTGTTATTACGAACTGTGCTCCCATGTGTATTGGGTTTGCGTGGCAAGGTTTGGGGGGGGGGGGGGGGAGGGTGGCTAGGGGGGTGGTTAGAGGGGTGGCTTCTGTGAGAAGCTGCTAGAAGCTTTCCTCATGTCGACAAAGCCGATGCCGGCTGGCTCCAAGATGGACCTGTGGCTGGCCAAGGCCAAGCCAACAGCAATGGTGGTAGTGCCTCTGTGATAACATATTTAAGAAGGGGAAAAAAATAACTGCTGGGAAAACAGCAACAGAGAGAGGGGGAGAGAGGAGTGAGATGTGAGAGCAACAACTCTGCAGACACCAAGGTCAGTGAAGAAGGAGGGGGAGGAGGTCCTCCAGGCCCCGGAGCAGAGATTCCCCTGCAGCCCGTGGTGAAGACCATGGTGAGGCAGGCTGTCCCCCTGCAGCCCATGGAGGTCCATGGTAGAGCAGATATCCACCTGCAGCCCCTGGAGGACCCCACGTCGGAACAGGTGGGTGCCCAAAGGAGACTGTGACATCGTGGGAAGCCCATGCCGGAGAGCAGGCTCCTGGCAGGACCTGTGGACCCGTGGAGAGAGGACCCCACGCTGGAGCAGGTTTGCTGGCAGGACTTGTGACCCCGTGGGGGACTCATGCTGGAGCAGTCTGTTCCTGAAGGACTGCACCCCGTCGAAAGGACCCACACTGGAGCAGTTTGTGAAGAACTGCAGCCCGTGGGAAGATCCACATTTGGAGTTCATGGAGGACTGTCTCCTGTGGGAGGGACCCCACGCTGGAGCCAGGGAAGAGTGTGAGGAGTCCTCCTCCTGCAGAGGAAGGAGCGGCAGAGACAACATGTGATGAACTGACCACAACCCCCATTCCCTGTCCCCCTGCGCTGCTGGGGAGGACATAGAGAAATTGGGAGTAAAGTTAAGCCCAGGAAGAAGGGAGGGGTAGGGGGAAGGTGGTTTTAATATTTGGTTTTATTTCTCATTATCCTACTCTGATTTGATTGGTAATAAATGAAATTAATTTCCCCAAGTAAAGTCTGTTTTGCCCGTGACAGTAATGGGTGAGAGATCTCTCTGTGTCCTTACCTTGACCCACGAACCTTTCGTTGTATTTTCTCTCCCCTGTCCAGCTGAGGAGGGGAGTGATAGAGCGGCTTTGGTGGGCACCTGGCGTCCAGCCAGGGCCAGTCCACCACTCTATGGCATTAAACGGCTCGGTCACTTGGGTCAATGTTCACTTCCCTGCCGATATGTGCAACATGGAGGAAAGGAGGATTTGCTGGTAGTGAAATACATTTGACAATAGTTCTCAACACTCTGAGGAATAAGAATAGTAGGATGGACCGTTGAAGGAGAGTGGAGTGACACATGGAATATGCTATGGTTTCCCTTCACCTTTAGCTCAAATGAGCACAGCTGAACCCTTCAGTAATATTTTGATATCTTAACCTATCATACCATGATGACCACCCCTTGTAAAAGCTTGGTAGACAACACACTGTCAGGTATTCAGGTGTCTCAGAGGTTGGATCTGATAAGAACTGCCTTACACAATGGCATTAATGAGCCTTTTCTCTTTCAAACCCATCTTACTGTGGTTTAACACAAGCTATCCACACTTTACCACAGTTCCCCATGGCTCTCTCCCCTGTGCTTGAATTCTGCCCTCTCCTAATCTGGGGTAGAAGATGGCATGGACAAAACAGGCTTATCAGGGTGCTGTAAGCAGCCTCACTGCAGTGTTAGCTCAATCAGCTAGTCTACATCTTGAGATGCAACTTAGAGGGTTTCCTTCTGTCCCTGGAGTTATTCTTTTTTCTGCTTTCTCTGGAACTTCATATTGACAAGTTTCAGAACTGCCATGGTGATGACATTGTCTTGTCTACTTCCTTGCTTTAAAGTGTCCCCGATTCTTTGCTTGGTGGGAAGCTATTAAAATATTGCCTTGGTCCATTCTTAATTTGGTCTCAATTGGCTGAATTTTTTTTTAATGCATGAACTCCTTTCTCTGGTGATTATTTTTCTTTGGTACTTGCCTTACCACTGCTACATTATTTTTACCTTTTTATGTATATTTTCCTCAAACATTAGAGTGATATCTTGCCATGCTGGAATTAATTAAGAATTTTGCCCTTTGCTACAGAGGAACCAAGGTTTCATATTTACCTTGAAACTTCATAAAATTAGACTGATTTTGCAAAAGGTAGAGCCTGTTCTCTATGACCTTAATTATATCCTTATATTGTAAGGCCATCAAATGACTTTTTTCTGAATTTTTCTTTCTTTTGAGCTCCTTGTATGGATATGTCTAAGTATTTTTCCTACATCTTTAATTGTCTCTCCTAGTCCTGGGTCACAGGTCCTTTTTAATATTCACTTTGAGACCTGTCTGCTTCATTCAGTCTGTCTGTATTGCTAAAACACAGAGGTTGCCTGGAGAGGTGCTCAGCAAGGTTGTGGTATCTCCATCCTTGGAGTTATTCAAAACCTGACTGGACACAGCCCTGAACAACCTGGTCTTCGTGGAGGTGGACTAGATGATCTCCATAAGTCCCTGTCAACCTCAACCATGCTGTGATTCTGTGAAAATATGGACAACAATTTCCTTTCCCACCTGACAAGACTTTCTGTTCCTTCCCTCTCCTAGAATTCAGTTGGGTGCTCGCTGGAACTTCTGTGATGGTTGTTCTCTAAATTTTATTTGGCCTTTGATATTCTATTTATTTCCCTATTCAACTGTGTAAGAAATGTTATATACAAAATTAGACAACATCGTTTCATTACTCTACTACTTTCTGTAAAAACGTTTATTGTCTCATGAAATCTGAGCAGTTAGCCAATATTGAGGGCTTTGCATAGTTTTGGGTTGAGTTTTTTCCCCCAATAAAGAGAACATGATTTCATAAGACAGAAATTTCTTTAGCACAATCTAGTCTATTTACAATGAATACCAAGTCTCGTTTGCTTGGAAAAGAAGAGGTAGATGGAGACTATTTCCTTGCTCAAATTTTCCAAGTCTTTAGTCTTTCTCTTTTAGCACCTTCTCAGGGCCACACTTGTTTCTGTTACTGTTTCCAGACTTTAATTTCTATCTGCTTCTGACAAAGCAGACAGTTTCAACCAAAAAGTGCCCAGTTCTGTTCTCTCATCAGTTTGCAGAGACGGCTCCACCCATGTTACTCAACCTCTGCTGAGACATTGCCCACATCTGGAGCTCTGGCTTTAAGGGTGCCAGTCGTCTTATTCTGGGTAGGAGCTCACAGCTTCTTCCGTTTGGCCAGAATGAAGAACAATTCACGTATTCACAGCTTATAAACATATTTGCTATCAGATCTCCAGAACATCTTTGTGATTAGCGTATGAAAGATGTAGGCTTAAAGATGTAGGTATAAAGCTGATATTTAATTTAGCTTCAAGAGAGGTGCTCATAGTGCTTTATTTTCCAATGGAAAAGTTAAACATTTCAATTCATGCACAGCTGATGAATGAATACCACCTCTGACCCCCAACAGCAAATGTCTCTCCACAGTCGGTCATAAAAAAAAAATACACAAAAGACAACTAGGGCCTGATTTTTGTTCAGATTTCATTGTGTGAATTAAAAAATTGTACACACATTTCACAGATGAAAAGAGAAAAAATGTGATAATTAAACATTCTAGTGTGGCAATCAAGGTTCTTAAAACCATGCTGAGTGTCAACAGTTACAAGTTCTTTTGGACTGATATTGCAGCTTCCATCTCTGTGGAAACAGCTGTTGTTATAGGCATTGTATTGAATCATGAGAGGAAGAAATAAACTCTGAAGAAAGATTGATTCTCTCTCTGGAAAATTGCAGAGCTTGCTTTTTCTCCCAAACTGAATTAAACCAGCAAAAACACAATTAGCTCAAAAGAGATCTCATTTTTTGGAAGTAAATCTTGCATTTCACATAACACTGGACTGACACCTCACCACGAGGTCTGCAAGGCTGGAAAAGAGGTCTGTTGACTTTTCCAAGCAGAAAGAAAATGCACTTCCAAATGACTTATACCTCCTTTCCACCACATATAACGTATGTTCTCATCTCTATTAAGAACATTCAAATTAACCTATTATATTAATGGGAAACATTTATGCAGGCCTTGCACCCCAAAGATCTTTACTTTTACAATTAGTGTGAACTGTTTTCCAGGGTAGACATGAGATACATTATTCTTCTTTCCCACATAAGTCACTACATATGTAAAACATCACCGGAGGTTCCTTCCTTTCTTCAAGCTGACTTTCCCTACCTTTCCACATTAGTTTGGCTATTCCAGCACTTCTAAAGCACTCCATATGTTGATGAATAAACCGTCATTTCCCACTTGTAATGAGATTACTCAGTCCTTGGGAGCAGATTTATTAGCTACAGCTATTTCAAGTCTAATCACAGCCTTACTTTCCATAAAGAAAATGGACAGGCATGGATTACATTTGAGAGCTTGGGCTCCTAAATATTTGGGTTACATCTATGTAGACTTTGTTATTTGGAAGGAAAGCAAAAGGAAACAATAAAAGACAGAGGGGGAGGGCTTTTTACAAACCTAGGCTAATAGATATGAAGAGTCTGTCAATGGACTTTCTGCACATGCTTTAGAGTTTTTATACAGGCTGAATACACCTTCACTATATATTTGTCCGGCAACAATGCCATCTGTTATGAATAAATGGTGGGTGGGAACAGAAAAATGCAGTGGAGGGAATATGCTACAACAGTGGAATAAACAGGCCTTCTAGTAACTGTGTGGTGAGAGAGAGACTTTGTGTGAGGTAGAAACCACATTTCTACCAGATGGCATGGGCAGCTGTCCTGGAAGAGAAGGGATATGATGGGGCCCAGCTGTAACTCTTACTCTCCCAAGTATCACCCTGATCCCAGAACCACGCAAGAAAGAGTTTTGGGAAAACTAAAATTCAGGTCACCTTCCTCCTTTCCTACCCGTCCTCCAGGGTGAAATTCAGAGGGAAGATCCAGTCAGAAACTTTAGCTAGAAGGGCAGTGCCAGATGTAGCCTAAGGAGGGTTCTTTGAGCATTTTGAGAACTTCCTACCTAGGGAAGATTGGGACCTGTAATTACTATGCGCCGACTCACCTCCATCTAAGCCTCTCCTACTGCCTTCTCCCCTTACCCTGTTTCATTATCCCCTGTTCCTTTCAATGTCCCCTTTCTCCTTATCTTTCCTTCTACTTAGTGTTTTTCTCCAAAGTATTGCCCCTCTCCCTGATGCTACCACCAGCCTGAGGTCTGCTGCCACACCAGGGGTCATGTTTGGGGTGTCAATTCCATCCAGGGGTCTATCTATCTTGCCTGTTTAGAGTAGATGCTTTTTTTCAGCAAGCTGCAGCTGTGATTCTTCCACGGCTGCCTTCTAGGTTGATGCTAATGTATAGTCATTCTCCGTTGCTAACAGATAAATAAACAAGGAATCAATAAACAAGAAATCAATCTTTTTTTTTTCAGTTCCAGAGTCCTCTTGGGTGTGTTATTGTATGGCTAGTGCAGTTAGGTGTGATGAAATAATAGAAAAGATAATATTCCAAGCATATTTGTTAATGTGGAAGTTCACTTTCCGCCGTTTCCCTTCTCTTAATGAATTTGTTGTTGCAGGTTTTGGGAGTTAGTACTAGAAGTTGTCATTTAGTTCAGAATCTCTTACTGGTTAGGAAGAAGTAGTATATTTGAATATAGGCAAATGAACTGTAAATATTTTTTAACCATGGAAACCTTGGTTTGGTGATGACTTCACTCCTACAGAACAGTCTAGTGATATTCTCAGTTTCCAAGGGAGGGATATATTAATCAAAAGATCCAGGCAATGCTATTGGGATTTATAGGGCTTGCTGGCTGAGACCTCTCTCACACAGTGCCTCTGTTGCCAAGTTGCATGAGAAAAGCAGTATAGTACTACACTGCTAAAATAGCTTACAACTATAGTCCCCGGTATATTTGATACTATCCCTTTGATTCAATACATTAGTGTATTTGAGATTAAAACTAGGAATTGAAATGGAGAAAATGGACAGTTCTGGGCATTCTACCAGACCCCAACAAATAGCACGTTTTTGTTTTCCAAATAAAGGCCAGACCCCCAGCTCAGCATAGGTGGAGAATGTTTGGAAGAGAGGTGCTTTTATGCATTTTAGGAATCAGAGGAGCCTCAAGCCCGCTCTATTGCGGGTGCCTGCAGCACCGCCCTACCCTAGGTTCAAACCTGCAGTTTTCTGAGAAGCAGGGACTTTCAGATGCCTCTGGCATTTTACAGGCTCTACCTAGACCTTGGCAAAGATGCAGAACATGGTATAAGTATTCCACTTCTGGACTATGAGGTGCTTTTAAGTTGAGTGCTTAATGTGGCTTTGGCAATGCAGCACCTGCAAGTACCATGTATTGTATACTTTTTTGTGGGCACTTTACTTCACAGAAGTTGCTAAGCATTCAGTAGGAACAGTGGATGCGCTAAAATTATATCTAATTATGGCAAAACTATAATTAATCTGCATTTGTCAACAACCAGGACGCTAAATATTAATTACTCCAAGGCATTTGATGTGAACAGAAAATTAGCCAAGGTCAACCAAAACCACTACTGCCCCGTAGCAAGAGGAACTGGAGGTGATGTGCCTTCCTTCAGGGTTCCTTTCTTCCCTTTTCTGCTCTGCTAAAACTTTCCTCACCAAAATCTCTGACATCTTTCTCTTAGTGGAACTCTGCTCAACCACATCATGCTTGTCATTCCTGCTTTCTTAATCCCTCGAACCAGACTCTCCCCTTCTTTTATTGTTCCCCTTGCTTGCCTATGTTCTCCCTCCTATTAATCTGCTGACCCACTTGCTATCCTTCAGAAGTTCTCCCTTGTTTCCATTGTCCTGTTCTGGCAGTGTCTCTCTTACGGTGCTTTTATTCTTATTCTTAGTTATATATATTCTTATCCTTAGCAATATGAAATTATCATATGTCACTACTTAGTGATATTATTGTCTTGCTTATTTACATTGTGGTAAAATTGTACCACAATTGTACTTGGTGCCTTAATCACAGGTCTTGAAACATTAATATAGGCCCTGTGCAAATATCCCAAGATGATTCCTACTCCAAGGAATGTAAAAGTGTAAGAAAAGAGACAACACAAGAAAGTAAGACAAAGAGGGAAAGAAGGAAGGAAGGAAGGAAGGAAGGAGGGAGGGAAAGAGGGAAGAAAAGAAGGAAAGAGAGCACAAGAACTGTAATGCCACATTGCTTTATTCACTTGACACTATCTCTTCACATTAAAAGATTGCTAGCATCTTAAATAATGGAATCTGAGTTCCTTAATTTTCCCACATATCTTCTTGTTTTTAGAGTCTCACAACTTCCGAAAATCCCAAACTACAGCAATTAACTTTAACATGTTACTTTCTTCAAAAAGCCAAACTGTGACCAGATTGTCCCTATATAGCATTTGTGGCCAAATTCTCTTCTCCAGAATGTCACATCTAAAGGTAATGTATAATTGTTTTTATTATATACTCCAACCATCACCTGGGAAATAAACATAGTATCTCTCAAATCTCACATATCCTTACTTAAAATAATTTTCCCTGTAGAAACATGTCCACTTTCAGGGTGTGAATTGTTCCTAACACCTAAAAACTAAAGAGAAAAATGCTGAAAATTATCCTGCAGCTGTGGCTGAGAAATTTAGTTTTCATACATGTGGACCTGGCAGATGGGAATTCCAGAGATTTCTGAAATCAGAAATTCGAGGTTTGAATGACAGATGGTTTGTGCATTAATGCAAAGAACATGGGCTAAATTGAGTAGCATGTACACTTTTTTGATTAAACTGGAATATCAGCAGCTGTAGGATACATTCTTGGTTTTGCTTTGGGAAAAGAGGGTTATCTTCTTTTAATTAACAGTGACAGCGTGTAGAGAGAACTGAAGAGATTTGCTCTGTGCCAAAAATCTTCATAGACCACGTGGGGTCTGCACGTTGAGAAATTTGAAGAGAAATGGATAGCATTAAGGGCAAAGTTTACTAAGGGAACAAGACTATAGATTCTTGAGATGGTGGCTACAGCTGCAAAACCAGCATGGGAAGTTCCCACCCCTCGTATACTGTCTTTGGTCATTAATTCCTCTCCTGTGCTATCTCCTCAGTTTTAGAGTTACAACTGGTCATAGTGTTAAGCTGTCAAATAGCTCACTGAAACTACCACAAATAGCTTTTCAGAAAAGAGAAAATGTTTTTATTCTTCACTCTGATTACATCAGTGGTATTGGGAGTGCAGAGAAGTGAATGCAGGGGACATTCAGACTGGTTTTCCTGTTATGGCCAGTGCCCTATCTGACTATAGATATAAAAAGTCCACCAAGCAACATAGAGAAGTTGCTTAGGTACCTCAGAATGTGCTGTGTCTGTGCAGAGACATCCTTGGCTGAAATGACTTCTCAAAATTTAGCTCATGGCAAAACTCAACTATCACTTAGAAGAAGGTCTTCCAGTGTCTGTGGGAAACCCATCCTCGTAGGTATCCTCCGAGCAAACCTGAGAGATATTGTTGAGTCCAACAAGAAGTTAGAAGAAGATAGGCCTTTTTGTTGTTGTTTGGTTTTGGTTTTTGTTTGTTTTTGTTTGGTTGGGGTTTTTTTGGCAGCCATGAAGTGGAAGACTTAAATTTTTGATCTTCAGTTTGATGGCATTCAAGATTACCTACCCTGATTTCCAGAACATTGCTTAAAGCTTTGCCTAACCAGAAAGATTGAGTTGGAGCTACTCTTACTTTCCAGTAAGCCATTTTTAGTGGGTTGAGGAAGCTACGAGGGGTCTGAGATCTCAGTGAGTGCAAGTGCCACTGAGAAGGTCACTCACCTTCTCGGGGAGACGAGGTTCCTCTTCTGCATCTCTATGTTAAAAGTGTACAGTCACCTCCTGGATACTAAATAGAAACCAGTATCTGCTCCACACCTAGCTTAGTGTTCTCACTGCCTCCCCCAAGGATCTGGTAGGGGCCACATTACTACTTCTGTAGGTCATCATGCTAGGCTGAGTTGGGGAAGCTGTTCACATCCCAGGAACAAATATCAATCTACTATTATTTAAGGTGCATACTATAAGCTACAATAATAGAATAATTAGGATTCTGTATGTCTAATAATTTCCTCTATCATCTGAACTAAGCAGCTTAAATATTTCAATTTTATAAGAGGGATTCTTTGGCAAACTTATTTGTTGGAATTCCTATGTCAGCTATTTTTTACAAAAATTTTACTTCTGCATATGGTTTTGAAAGACTTGAGAAGGCTTTTGGCTTGGCATTTTTTCCTCTACCCTATTGCTTGCAAAGATAGTTTGAAGTACATTTTAAAATGTAATTATTTAAATGTCATTCAATAGTGTAAGCAGCATGCCTGGATACCTGTGGCTATGTAGTCACACAGCTACACAAAGGGGGAAAAAAGAAACCATGGTAACAATGTTACTCAGAAATAACACAGATTGGAATAATCAGTTTAGGATGGAAGAATATTGCAGAAATTATACAATTTATAGATAGACTAGTATACTATCTGCCCGCAGGCAGCTTTGCCCCAATCTGTGCAGATATGAGTGGTTACTATCTTTATGACTAAAAAACCTCTTTGACAAGAGGCACTAAAAAAAAGAAAAAAAGTTCTAGTATTTTATTAATTACAGTAAGAATAATGTCCTCATGTTTGCTTCACTTAATCCTTATAGAAAAGTTCATTCTTGGATACTTGGAAATAAATTTCAAAATTGCTCTTCTGATAGAAAGGCAGTACAACTAGACTGGACATTTTTTCAGATGTTGGCATTTTAAAGCAGTATTTGAAGACTAAACTAGTGATTTTAGAGAACTGTTTCTGGTAGAATATGTTAAGAAAGTAATCAAAGAGGTTAATAAATGCAAGACTGAATACTGTTCAGCAAACTAATATCCCACTCCTTCAATCCATTTAGCAAGAAAGAATGGCACTTCTAGCTGACAGGAGTGGAAATGGTACTTGGTGTACAATAAGTTGCAAATTAAAAATACACGAAGTAAATTCATAATGAATGTGTGATTGTCTGCCTGTTTATGAATCTTTTCCTCATTTTCTTTCCTCTGTTTTTGCCAGTTCCTGTACACTCCCAGCACCATTGTTTGGAAACATTTAACAGGATTTTAAAGACAGAATAAAGATCTCGGACACTGAAATATAACATTCTTCACGGGACAAATGTTTTTCAAGCACACCTCTGGTAACTGTTTTCATACTGTATGTATGAAAGAGGGCAGTAGATATGATTCCTCCTATGCTCCTGGAGAAATGAGGCAAGAGAGTTAAAGACCGTTTTCAGAGGGGATTATTTATGCTTTACTATTTATAGATGCTTTTGCTTAATTTGATACTCCTTCTCACTTAGCCATGTAGCATCCACAAGTCTTGTGAAGTCAGCTGGTAGCAATAAGAGCTTAGCACCGTGGAAATTCTTGTCTTTGAGTATCTAACAACTATCCACATTGAATACAATTTTTGAGTATGAGGCTGTGAAGCTTAGCATAATGCAACAGAGGGCTTCTGGTGCCTTTAGGGGACACACTTCTCCACTAACATCTCTCCTCATTTCTTCACACCTTTGGAGAATAGCACTCTGCCACATGGCAGCCACTTCCTCTTCCTTCTCTTCCTCCTCCTCCTCCTCCTCCTCCTCCTCTTCCTCCTCTTCTCCCTCCTTCTCCTCTTCATGTCACAGTAAGAGGTTCCTGGATTGGCTCGAGGGCCAACAATCTGTTTCTGTGTCAGTGATTTGCTCCCGTCTGCCACCAATGTCCCTTCTTACTTAGACCAAGAGTTTTGATATAATGAGTCCAAATTCAGGCTTGAGAAGAAAAAATTTTGCTAGTTTGAGGCCAAGTAAATAGGAATTCCTCAGTGTCCGTTTCTGCCTTTATACCAAGTTGTTTTTTTCTTATTCTCTCTTGATATGTTAGCCTTACCTTTATTTTTCAATGGTTTTTCATCAAAAACCTCCTTCCTTTCAAGAACCTGCAGTTCTTGAAAGAACTGTAATATAAGCAACTGTATATAAGCAATGAGTAGATGAGAGGGAGTTCCTAAAAACAGCAGCAGACACCTCCCTCTCTGTCTTCAGTATAAAAAACTCTGCAAACCCAGCTGTCTGATGATAGTGCAGCGTCTGAACCACAGTACTATTTAGCTTTTTTTAAGAGTTGAAATGCTGTATAAGTAGTGAGAACAGTACATTTTTCCTTTGGCTTTGGAAAATACTGGGTTTACAAAGAACTTGTGCCTATGCTGCTGTCTTTACTGGACTTTCTGCCTTCGTGTCTACTGACTGGCTTGAGATCTGACTACCAATATGCAGGAATCAGCTGAAAGTTTCATTTGAAACAAACTTTTTGTCTAAAGATATCATGTTACTCCTTAGAGAGTGTTTTCTCATATGCTCTTCAAATTACAGCTGCTCAGACAATCCTCCACCATCCAAGTCATTCAAAACAATGAATATTGTACTTATGCTATTGAGGCACAAAATGTCTTTATACTTCATCAGGAAATATTTTAAACCAATAAACAGACAGGCAGAACATTCATAATTAAGGCTGCCAATTTGTCCTCAGTTCACATGTTTTTTAAACAAAATACTATGCTTTTCTGAAAAGAAAAAGAAAAGGTTGTGCAATTAGATATGAAGCCTGAGATAGCTGCAAAGGAAACTGAACTTGACTTTTCTGAAACGGCGGGTTAGGGGGTTTATACAGTGGTTGTCACTGCTGCTGGCATTCCCCTCCTCCTGCAGACTCAAAAATGCCCTTGGCCTTAATCTGAAAGAAGCACTTTTGCTGTAACAAAAACTTTTTTAATAAGGTGTTGTTTTTTTTTTTTTTCCACAGGAATGTGACTTCAGTCTCCTTTTGAGCAGTGAACTCAGTCTCTCAGGTTTGGGTAGTAGTGCTATTATCACAGAATCACAGAATCACAGCATGGTAGGGGTTGGAAGGGACCTCTGGAGATCATCTAGTCCAACCCCCCCTGCTAGAGCAGGGTCACCCAGAGCAGGCTGCACAGGACTGCATCCAGGTGGGGTTTGAATATCTCCAGAGAAGGAGACTCCACAACCTCCCTGGGCAGCCTGTTCCAGCACTCTGTCACCCGCACAGTGAAGAAGCTTTTCCTCATGTTCAGACAGAACTTCCTATGTTCTAGTTTGTGCCCGTTGCCCCTTGTGCTGTCTCTGGGCACCACTGAAAAGAGTCTGGCCCCATCCTCTCGACACCTGCCCTTGAGATATTGATAAGTGTTGATGAGGTCCCCTCTCAGTCTTCTCTTCCCCAGGCTGAACAGCCCCAGCTCCCTCAGCCTTTCCCCATAGGAGAGATGGTCCAGTCCCTTAATCATCTTCGTAGCCCTTTGCTGGACTCTCTCCAGTAGTTCCTCGTCTTTCTTGAACTGGGGAGTGCAGAACTGGATGCAGGACTCCAGATGGGGCCTCACTAAGGCAGAGTAGAGGGGGAGGAGAACCTCCCTCGACCTGCTGGCCACGCTCTTCCTAATGCACCCCAGGATGCCCTTGGCCTTCCTGGCCGCAAGGGCACATTGCTGGCTCATGGTGAATTTGTTGTCTACCAGGACTCCCAGGTCCTTCTCCACAGAACTGCTTTCCAGGAGGTCAACCCCTGGAACTGTACCGGTGCATGGGGTTGTTCCTCCCCAGGTGCAGGACCCTGCACTTGCCCATGTTGAACCTCATGAGATTCCTCTCCGCCCAACACTCCAGCCTGTCCAGGTCTCGCTGAATGGCAGCACAGCCTTCCGGTGTATCAGCCAGTCCTCCTGGTTTTGTGTCATCAGCAAACTTGCTGAGGGTACACTCTGTCCCTTCATTCAGGTCATTGATGAATAAATTGAACAAGACTGGCCCCAGTACCGACCCCTGGGGGACACCAATCACTACAGGCCTCCAACTAGACTCTGTGCCGCTGATCACAACCCTCTGGGCTCTGCCATTCAGCCAGTTGTCAATCCACCTCACCGTCCACTCGTCTAACCCACACTTCCTGAGCTTACCTTTGAGGATGTTATGGGAGACAGTGTCAAAAGCCTTGCTGAAGTCAGGTCAAGTCATTATCTTGACTCCTTTCTTAGTAAGGAAGAAATTGAACCTCTGATCATTATACTCACTTGGAACATAGCACAAAACCAAGAACTGTTTCACTACATTAACTGCTATTAATGCTCCTCCTTACCTGAAATAAGGAAAAAATATTGGTCTTAAAGAGGCAATATTCATTTGAAGTCTACTCAATTTCAAGAAGCCAAAGTAAGTTTCAGTCCCTGTCCATTTTTGATAGCTTTGCATTTTTTTTAAATTTCTCATTTCTCTTCTCCTATAGTTGAAAAATAAAATTATCTCATTTCCTATGGCAACACAAAACAATGGAAAGCTGTCTGTGTATACATTGGAAAAGGTGAAATGATAAAATTTTGTGTTTAGTGACAGAGAACTCTGAATTACTAATCAGTATCAAAAGTGTTTGGCATAAATGATGAAATAGCTCACTTCCTATGGCACCAGGCCTAAAAATGACAAAATGGGGCAGACCCCTACACCCATGGAGAGGCCAAGGTCCCCTGCTGATATCCGCATATGCAAAACAACCTCCCACTGGAAAAGAGGACAATGGAACATCTCCATACTTCTGGCTTCAATTTAAATTCAGTTTTTTTCTTGTTGTACAATTTCCTGATTGCAGTTATATTTATACTTATACTCTCTCATGCATAAATAGCATTATTCTGCTAAATATTTAAGTGACTGTCATAGTACTAGTTGTATTTTATGACTTCCTATAGTAGAGAGGAGTAAAACTGCCTTTCACTTGCTTGCTGTTAATAGTTCCCAATTTTTTAGCTTTACTTTTAGTTTGTCATCTGTCTGTTCCCTAATTAGTTTTAAGGGAGCATACAGAATGCTATTATAGTTTTCGTTAGTAAACCCAAACACTGTTTAGTAAACTCAAACACTTTCCTTTTGTGTCTATTTACAAATGATGTTCATGCAGGTTCAGGATTAGCAGCAGCAGAACATTTCCGAAGGAAGTTTATAAAGATAGCCTATTTGCAGTGCTAAAGGTGTTAAGCCAGGCATTTTACTGTCTGTAAGATTAATCAGCAGATTTTATGCAGACGTATAATATATTTCATGAAATCATGAATGGTTCGCAGCCTTCCATTTGGCTTTCCACGTTCTTTGGATTTTAATTTTTCGGATGGCCTGTGGAAGTAGGCTATCATTCTGAAATAGCTGTAAAAAAGCAGTTGGCACCTAATAAAAATAAATACAAAAACTTCCAAATTGCCTGTTCCTAATTGCCCAGAAAGTGTGAATTAGGCTCTAATCCTTTGGGTACTTAGCTTGCACTTTACTGCACGTGTGAAGGGACCCCAGAGCGCGCGGGGTGGTGGCTCAGACCTGGGCCACAAGCGGCCGCCCGCCATCACAGCTGTGGGTGCAGCAGCTTCACTTCGCCCACCTCCTGCAGCCTCAGCCTTGGTTCAGGCAACCCCAGGCAGCCTCGCACGCCCCGCGGGTGAGTGCGCCCGCGGCAGGGGCTGCCGAGGGGTGCCCGGCACGGGGCATCGGCACTGCGCCCGGGAGCAGTCCCCAGCTGAGCCTCGGACCAGGCTTCTTCGTTCCCTCTTTGCACAGCCAGGAAATCCATTTTTTTGGGAGATCCCTGGCTCTTGCCGTTTCAACTTTCATCATTTTACCAAGACTTTGAAAGAACCTGGGGGAAAAAATTGTGACTGGCCAAATTTTGGCAAAAATAAAATACCTCTAGTAGTAAGATACACCTTGACAGTTCATATCTGTACCAGCAGTACACAGCTGGAGTATTTATATGCTAAAGACCCGGATGTAAATTCAATTCTTCACTCAGAGCACCTTTTTTAAACCAACACTGATGTGCTCACAGTAGTCTGAAGAAAGATTCAACAGCTCTTAATTAAAATAAAGAGAAACCATCCATTCAATGGTGTACTCAGCTGCTAGGAAATCATCAGTAAACCCCAGGAAAATGCCCTAATTATCAGATTCGAACAGGTTTCCATTGTGTAAAACAGTCCAGACTTACACAGGTCTAATGGGACAAACACAGGATAGAGAGCAAATGGCTCGGTGCTAATTCTGCAGAAAAGAATCTTGGCATGAGTCAGCTATGTCATGCTATAGGAGAAAAGTAGATTAAAAACAAAAAAAAGAAAAAGAGTCTGTGATACATATACAGAAATACTGCCTGTGACATATACAAAGTAATTTTTATAACCTATGGATATAGTCAGCATTGGATTGGGAGAGAACCAGCTGGAGTCCAGTTTTGGGAACTGCATTTTAGTAAAGATGTAGACCCATGGAAAAAGCTAGAAGACAAGGCTGAGAAAGATCAGAGGGCAAGAAATCATGGTCTGTGAGGAAACACTGACAGAACTAGGGGCTAGAAAAGAAAGAGCTGCGCAGAAAAAGTTCTACAGAGTACTGAGATTACGAAATGGACTATCTCGTCTCCTTTTCAGTGGTGGTAGAAGAGGAAGTGAAGGGCTCTGCTGCAGCAAGAAAGCTTCGGGGAAGACTGTGGGAAAAAATCCTTTGCAACTGCCGGGAAAGGTCACCTCACTGCTGCTGGAGGCGGCTGCCTGGAGAGCTGTAGGACCTTTGTCACCGATGGCCCTAAGTACCCTGGGCTTGGCGAGAGTGTCTTGGGAGGGATACGACGACAGCTTGCCCTGTCCTTCAGCTCCAGGTGGGAACGGGTGTCTTTGCATCCCTGCCAGATGCAGGTTTCTTCATAGAAGAGAAACTGCGGTTCTTATCCATAAGCCAGGAGTTATTGCACAAAAGACGTGGATGGTTAGTAAGTGATGAAAGTCATGATGCTTGTTTGTTTAGGAAATAACATCAAAGATTCAGGTATAAAGAATATTTTCCTGGTTTTTTCATAGTTGGGAGTTCCGGGATTTGTTTCGATGCCTGGAACAGAAAAGTTTTATGAGGTTGTTCCAGGGTCTGTAACTTCTTGGCCTCTTCTTATTATTTACTGTTGGCTATTGCACTTGAGAAGCAGATATCAAAAGTTTGGTCCAGCAGTTTTGTTTAGTAATGAGCAAAACAGAACTGAGTTAAGAGTTCACACAATATATCTAATAATAGGTCATTTACATTTCAGCTATTTCTTTTATTGGAGAAGAAAATTATTCCCTGTTAACAATTTCAATTCTGTATTACATCCACACTTCTTAGATGTATCTACAAAGTGTATCAAGAAATATGAACGTGCATGTCAAGACCAGTATGTTACCTAATATTTACAGTTAGTGGGTTGACTAATATTTATGGCCATCTTATAAGGTATAATTTTAACCCAGAATAATGCAAGCAATAAGTTATCTGTAGGATCCTAGAAATTGTTTGTCTCCATGAACCATATCCAAAATCTCAGACATCTGTAAGAATATTCAGAAAATGTAAAGTTGTCCCTAAGTTGTCCCGTGAGTTGGAAATTTCACACACCTACTGGAAGTAAAAAGTATTTAAACTGGGATGAGTTCTGAGTTATCACCACATATTGGTGTTGTCGTGGTTTAACCCGGCAGGCAGCTAAGCACCACACAGCTGTTCAATCACCCCCTCACCCTCCAGTGGGATAGTGGAGAGAATTGGAAAAAAAAAGTAAACTCATGGGTTGAGCTAAAGACAGTTTAATAAGTAAGGCAAAAGCCGTGCGTGCAAGCAAAGCAAAGCAAGGGATTCATTTACTACTTCCCATGGGCAGGCAGGTGTTCAGCCATCTCCAGGAAAGCAGGGCTCCATCACCCATAACGGTTACTTGGGAAGACAAACGCCATCACTCCAAACATCCCCCCTTCCTTCTTCTTCCCCCAGCTTTATATGCTGAGCATGATGACATATGGTATAGAATATCCCTTTGGTCAGTTGGGGTCAGCTGTCCCAGCTGTGTCCCCTCCCAACTGCTGGTGCACCCCCAGCCCACTCGCTGGTGGAGTGATGTGAAAATCAGAAAAGGCCTTGACTCTGTGTAAGCCCTGCTCAGCACTAACTAAAACACCCCTGTGTTATCTACACTGTTTCCAGCACAAATCCAAAACCTATCCCCATACTAGCTACTATGGAGAAAATCAACTCTACCCCAGCCCAAACCAGCACATTCTCCACTCCTTATTTCATACCATTTACGTCATGCTCAGGTCTTACACAATCCAATATATCCTCATTAACTACCACTCCCCTTCCTTTAATATAATACACAGATGTCATTCCCTTAGTCTATGGACCACCCCTATGAAATGTCCATAAAATGCCCATAAAATGTCCACAAATTTCCACAAAATGTCCATTGAGTTCATTTAGTCCATGACTTTGGGGTCCATCTGTTATGGTGGTCACTCAGGACAGGAGACACGGTGTGTTGTGTGGTGTTACTGGGCACCAAAGCCAGCTCAGGTCAAGTCACTACTGCACTTGCACTGCTTCTTGTAAGGCTTGTCCTGTGTTTGTTCAGGTGGTTCCTGCTATAGTAATTCCTATAACATGCAACTCAAATCATGGGTTACAACAATTTTACGGTATTTCCATTACAATCTCCACCCCTGGTCCCTTTGGACCAGACCATAGAGTTTAACATTGCAATGAACTCTTCTCTTTGCCCCTGCTCCAGCTCGGACTTATCCACAGACTGCAGTCCCTTAGGGGTGTTACCTGCTCCAAGTGGAGCCTTATCTATGATCCACAGTCTCTTCAGGGGTATACCTGCTGCGGCACGGTCTTATCCACAGCCATAGTCACTTTGAGGTGCACCTATTCCAGTGTGGCCTTCTCCATGGGCCACAATGACTTCAGAGATATACCTGCTCCAGTGTGGCCTTACCCACAGCCCCAGTCCTTTCAGAAGTAAACCTGCTCCAACATGGCCTTACCCTGGCTGCAGTCCCTTCAGGGGTGTACCTGCTCTGTCGTGGGCTTATCCACGGCCACACGCTTTGAGGTGCTCCAGCATGTCCTCATGCACAGCCACAGATGCTTCAAGGTGTACCTTCTCCCGTGTGGACTTCTCCTTGGGCCACAATCCCTTCAGAGGTATACCTGCTGCAGCACAGACATAACTACGGCCACAGACGCTTTGAGATGTACCTGTTCGGGCATGGGTTTATCCACAGCCACAGATGCTTTGGGGTGTCCCGCTCACACATGGACTCATCCACAGGTGACAGTCCCTTTGACTTGAGTTCACACTGGAGTTCCAGCCTGTCCAGTACAGCAGCACAGAAGCAGCAGCAGTGCCCTGGCCATCTGCCAGCCCAGGCGCATGGCCATTGCTGTCATCAGAATGTTCCCAGGCACAGCGGAGTAAGATGATAAGCAGTACAGCAAGCAGCAAAAGCAAAAAGCAGCCACTAATGAGCACTAGACTCTCATATACAGTAAGGCCAGCAAGCCTCCTGGCAAGCACAGGAACCTGTCAATTAATAGCTAAACAGCAATAGCAGCTATAAATTCGATCTAACATATTCCAATCAAATCTGTCATTATCTTGAACCCTTTGAGCCCCATGTTGGACACCAAAAAGGACTGTTGTGGTTTGACCCAGCAGGCAGCTAAGCACCACACAGCTGTTCGCTCACCTTCCCACCGTCCAGTGGGATACAGGAGAGAATTGGAAAAAAAAAGTAAAATCATGGGTTGAGATAAAGACAGTTTAATAAGTAAAGCAAAGGCCACGCACACAAGCAAAGCAAAACAAGGAATTCATTCACTACTTCCCATGGGCAGGCAGGTGTTCAGCCATCTTCATCACATGCAACAGTTACCTGGGAAGACAAACGGCATCATTCCAAACGTCCCCCCCTTCCTCCTTCTTCCCCCAGCTTTATATGCTGAGCATGACACCATATGGTATGGAATATCCCTTTGGTCAGTTGGGGTCAGCCGTCCCAGCTGAGTCCCCTCCCAACTCCTTGTGCACCCCCAGCCTACTCGCTGGTGGGGTGGGGTGAGAAGCAGAAAAGGCCTTGACTCTGTGTAAGCAGTGACTAAAACACCCCTGTGTTACCATCAACACTGTTTCCAGGACAAATCCGAAACATAGCCCCATACTAGCTACTATGGAGAAAATTAACTCTATCCCAGCCAAAGCCAGCACAGGTGTGTATGAGGGCAAAATATTTTCAAGTATTCAAACAAGTTGTAAATTACATTCCTTTTGGTTTCTGTATTTATTTTTACTGAACTTATGTACACATGGAAGTTGTTTCAAATGAGTATCTGAATGTTACCTCCAATAGTTTCTCAGCCCATTGCTCAAAAGAAATTACAACAAATGTCAGTATATTTTAAAATCACTGGCAGTGAAGAATTCAAAGGCAGAAATGGTCCATTTTTGGAAGACAAGTTATTTGTCAAGAATAAGTTACTCGAGTTCAGTGATTTTTGTTGTTTTCTAGTTGCTGCACTTGTCAACATCCCTATACTTTCATGAGTGCTAGTAAGTGCAAACTAATGCCATCTTTCAAAAAGATCAAATGGATGGAACATAAAAATCAGTCTTTCAAATGTGGCTTAAATACATGTCATTTTAATATTAAGATTTATACCATAGGTCCTAGAGACCTGAAATGACAGATAAGACTTATTTTCTTGTTACTAGAGAAATACCTGATAGAAATACTTCTAGTCAAAGAATCAAAAGCTTTACAACCTCAAGCTTTCTGTTCTTCAACTTTTCAGATGGCAGAAATATGTTTTCTGGCATATAAAACTATTCTACTCGCTACTTAGAACTACTCCAAGTACATTAAAAAGCTATAAATGATATTATTAGCAAAGAGGAATTCTGCCAAGAAGCCTGTGCATTCTGTCTGGCTAATACACTGCACGCTAATTCACTAGCAGTGGCTGGTACTCTGCCTACTCTGATACTCTGCATGTGTACGGTAATAAAATAAAACTCAGCAGTAACTAACACACAGCAGTATATTACATGCTATTTCCCAAATATCCCTACACGAAGAATGTCAGTCCAATCTCATGCCAAGGGAAGATAAGGTATTAGACACTGGAGCTGTGAAATGCTAAATGGTTTCTTACCATCAGTGGAGAAATATCCAGTATGGCTGAAGTCCTATTAGTGAAATTAGTGGTCCTTCTAAATGTGTTCTGCAGAAGTAAAGTACAAATCTTTATTAAAGTGTATGTGAGCCAACGCTTTTCTTTTTCAGTACGTGAAATATCTGGTTACTCTTCCCGTAATGTTTTATTCATACATGATTTCACAGTAGCTTAAAGTTTCTAATACAATTCCCCAAATACATACTTGTGTCCAGATATGTGGTCTCAGTTTAGAAGTGCTGAATTCCCACATCTCCCGCTGAGCAAACAAACTGAGTTGATGCACAAAATCGATCTATTTATTGGTCATACCCAACGTCCACTGAAATTAAGGAAAAAAATAATTCCCTTGTGTGCAGTAAGATGAAGGAGTTTGCTAAGTTCTTTAACTTTAGGCATCCACTCAAACAAATGTTTGTCAAAAGAACCTTTAAAATACCTAAACAGAATTTGGTAAAAAAGTCTGGTTTTGGAGGAAATTGTTTATTTCTGATCATTGACACTTATTTTGGAAAATGTGTTTTTAAGTGTTTTCTACCATACTGGTTGTTGATAAAGAGGAGTGGCAAAACCCTATATGTTACAATATTTCTTATTCAGAATATCACGCAGAATTTTCCTTACAAATTATTTGGGAGAAAAAAATTTCCTATTTTTCAGTGTTTGTCATAAGGCAAAAGAGCTGTATCTAGAGAAAGATGAAAATATCCTTGAGTAAATGCACTGTAATAATACTATTCAAACTATTTTCATATCTCAGCCTATTAATTCAGGCAGTTTTCTCACGGCCTCTCATATACTCTATTTATACTGTGTCTGTCTGAACAATATGTGACTGAGAATGGTATTTATTTTACATCATACTGGGAAGCGTTCATTGCCCTCTTTTAAATAAGCATTTAGAACTTCCTGCTTCTTGTGGAAAAAAAAAAAGAAGTTTTCTTTTAAATTATATGCAAAGCTGAATGAATTTGGAGGGAAAAAACCTCAGTTATTGAATCACTTGCTCCAAAGAGCAGCATTATCTGTTAAGTAAAGCAAATAAAAATTTGTTAAATAAAGGAAATAAATATTTGAGTAACAGACCTTATGAAAAAACCCACACAGCGCATATCTAGTAAACAGATTTGCCTGCTAATTTATGAATGCCCATGAGCCTTGTGCTTCCCTCCTGGCCCATCCTAGGAAGCTACACAAGCTTTCCAACGTGCCTGAGATAGCCTTTACTCTTCTGCTCATATCATACTTTGCGTAACCCTAGAACAACACCAGGGCAGCCCAGCTGAAATATCCAGGTGAAGCCCTGTCTGGCAGAGGTCAGTGAGCAGCCAGATTGCTTTCAGTGGCCTCTGTGCGACGTACAAGCTTGAAAGGAGTCTAGTGCTTAATTATTCCAGTGTTCAATCCACTCTTCCTGTCATTTAGAAATTTTAAAAAAGCCCGCTTTTTAAATGAAGAAAATTTGAACATAGGATTTGCCTCGTAACAATACAGGTTCCTTTTTCTAGAAGCGAGTAAAGAAATTTCTCAGCATGAGAGAAAGTAGAAAGAAGTATAACCCTGTGGGAGTGTTCAAGTGTACATATTTCTTAAGTCTCGTTGGTGAATAATGGGAAAAGATGTCAGAAAAATATATGTGCTAGGGGAGGAAAACTTTAAGTGATTCAGTCTGGCGAGCAATAGGCGTAGCTTGAATTTTAATCTTTCTCCATCTAGCACTCTCCTTCCCCCTTTTTCTGTCTTTTTTTTTTAATTTTCCCCTTTAATTTATTTAATACTTTTATTTATTCACATTCAGTCTTACGAGTGATGTATTTTTTTCACATGAGATGCTTATTCCCAGATATCACTTTCAAGGGATACAGATTTTTGCATATTGGAATGTCTTACATTTAGTAGCATTTAATACAAAATATAACGAATATAACTACTTCGCCTTTTCCATATCCACCCTCCAAGAATGGCTTTCACGAGAAAATATCTGGATTGCAAACAGTCTCTTCAGTGCCAGAAAAAACTTTGCTGTCTCTATACAACTCTACAGTCCTGTTGAACTGCAATTTTAGAGTTGCCTGGCTATTCTTTCATGTCTACAAATCACATCATTGTGTGTCCCAGTGTTAATACGTTCCCTCAGTAACTGGTTCATGTGAAATGGTTTGCTATAAAATTTGCGTCCACATTTTTATTGTACCAGTGAAGAGGAAAACCCAGGCTCAATGGCACTGCAAATTTACTCCATAATTTCTTACTTCAGACACATATGAAAGGATAGGAATCTTTTTTTTGGATCAAATTAAACAAACCGCAAGATTTTTCTGAAATAATATGTACTTCCCATGAAATATTTACAAATGATGTCTGCGAGGGTAAAAAGAACTAAATCAGTCCAATTTAAATGACTGCTGTAAATCTGGTTATAGTAGGTTGAACATAGCCTTACATTAAATTTTAACCTGCAATATTTGCACCAGACAAACTGAAGAAATCCAAGTCTCCAGTCCCTCAAGGAAAACAGTAATTTTTGTGCATGACTTTTTTTTGCACAGTCTCAGAAAGATCTGCTTATCCAGACATTTGAAGTAGATGTTCACTTTCATTCATTCCCCGTTAAATGCAGTGTTCAGAAATAACAGCCGGGTTATACGTATATTTTTGTTGCTGATCTCTTACTCTGCCTCCAAGACACAATGGAGTTTGGCTCCAATTTGATCAGAGCTGCTTTTGCTGGGTTCTGCTCGCGTTGATTGATGTGCCCACAGAATCAGTACACAAAAATAGACAAAAGCAACCAAAATAAAATGTTACTATCCCTAGTTTTAGGATAGTTTTCAGAGCTTTGGCACTGATATTCACGGTCAGCCCTGAAGAGGGTGTTTAGACATTAGCCTTTCAATGGCTGAACTCACCTTTGTTGATTCAGCCAATCTTGAAGTCTACAGAAAAGCCAGGAATTCAAGATGGTCACTTTTTACACTGTTTTAACCAGAAGATGATGTGTCAACTCTTCCTTCTTGTTTCAGAATATGTAGTCACCTTTGTTTTTAGAGAAGCCATTTTTTTTTGATTTGTCAACTATTTTGTTGGATTCTGAAGAAGGAGAATTATTCACTGGATGTAGATCTTGTTCCGTTACTGTAAGTCAGGTAGTTAAAGACTGTGAGGGAAAGCCAGGCATTCAAATAATCCACCTCACAATTCTTTAAAATGTGATTATAATGCCACCAAGATGTAGAAATCCCCAGCAAGCTCAAGAATACTTTTCATAGAAAGTCAGTGTCGTCATTCTTCCACAAAGGGGGAAACCAAGCTACAAGATGTGATAAAGTAATCTGAGATAATTTGTAATTTTCACATGGTAGGTAGCATGGTGCCTTTATGTTGGATATGAAGGTGGAGGTTTGCTCTTTTTCATATATTTTGAAGACATGTAAGAGAACATAACACAGTGACAAAGATTCATTCAAAAAGAGGGCCGCTTGTCCAAAACCAGATTTTCCTTTCAAATTGTTAAGGATAAAAATAAGAAGAGGTTTCATCACTTTCAAGGAAAAGGTAACTAGACCAAGAGTCAATCCTTTTGAAAATACTTTACTGTCAATAAATACCTCCACAGAGATAAAAACACAAGACTTTCTAGTGTAGCAGCAAGGCACGGAGGATGATTGCTTCACTCTTCTAGGCTCTGGTGAAGCTCATCTAAAGTGTTAGGTACGCCATTTTAAGATTAAATTAAGAGAATCTATGGGAGAATAAATGAATCATCAGAGGATTAGGAAGAAAAAGTGTTACTTAAGAGAAATGGTTAGAGGATCAGCAGTTGTTTAGAGAAGTCTTAGGAAGGAAATGATGTCACTCTTCAAGTGCACAAAAGGTTGCTATGAAGAAGACTGTGATGAGTTGTCCCACAAGAAGTAGAACAAAGAGTAATTGGCTTAAGTTGCAGCAGAGACTCATGTTTGATATTGGGAAAGCTTTAATAACCATCAGTAGAGCTGAGTAACAGGATTCAGCGCCGGGGAGTGGAGCCCTCCTGGATCTGCTTGAGCACAGGGGACAGAAACAGCCACGGTGGGAGAATCAGCATCTCTGAGAGGTGTTTTACGTGATGCCGCCTCGCAGCAGGAAGATGGACTAAATGGTCTCCTTTGTTTTCTCCCCTACATTGCTATTATTAGTGTGAGTTTCATGCTGCAATTTATCACAAGCTTGCAGTGGAATACCACCACTGAGAAGATGTGTGCTGGAGCTTCTCCTTCACAGACATAGCATGCAGTTTATGTACTATGAAGTGCTGCTGGGTTATCAGCTCAAAAGCATATCAGTGTCGAAAGAGTGTTTGTCACACTTGTGTCTACAGTTTTTACATGACCCACAATCCATGACACTCAGGTCAAATTAATTGTGTTAGCTTACCTTAGATAGAATATACTTTTTTTCTGGAAATTAACGGACATTGAAGGAAACCACTTCATTATGCTTGACAACCCTGTAAACACTATGTCATATTTACTATGTCATATATAGATGGTTAATGACTAATGTGCATTTAAATAAAAGAGATGTGGGACTCTGGCTTACAGTCACTCTTATTGAAAAATCTTATTGAGTCAAATAGGAATAAAATAAATGTGCTTTTATAGAAATGACTCAAAACCCAAGAGAACCAAATAATGAATGAGATTCTTTCAACAGAATTTTTACATGGAATAGGATGTAGAACAGAGCTCTATAGTAAGAATATAATTTTCCATTAATTTTCCATTTGATTGTGTTGGCTGTTTTAAAAATACTATACAAAACCAATTTTGTTTCCTGTTAAATACTTTTGGACTTTTTCATACACACAATTCAGGCGATCAGATTTCCTATCGGATGATTTTGGGTATTTTCTCTTCAAAGAGATGGATGATTATAAAGACAAGCAAAAGGATATTCTGATAAAATAATTTAATTCATTAGCTTCTAAATAAAAATACACGTGGATATAAAGCCATTGGTCATGGTGATAGAGAATATCCTTGTGTCGAGTTACTGCCTATATGGAGTACACTGTTCTCCAAAAGCAAAGAGACTGGAAGAACTAAAAAACTGAGGCACAGTTTTCTGTGCCTTATGTAACCGCGAGTTGATGGGTTTTTGGACGACCTCTTGGACTTCAGGAAAGCTAACACAGAAATCCAAAATTCAGTAAGCAGTAGATCGAAACCAAAATCAAGCCTTTACACTTAAGCCTGGGAAGTCTGGGCAAAGGGCACCCCGTAGGTCAGAGTTTGGTAAAGCTGTTGCATGTGTCACATCGGTCACTTCTGTTCACCAGCTTTATAGAAACAAAATGAAACTAGGAAAAAAAAGAGGGTAAAGTACTCTGGATGTCTAGAAATGTCATATTTAATTGAGTCACATTTTCTACTAATTTGCTGTGTAACTGCCAGCTGCCCTGACTCAAGAGTTTATTGTCATAGGAATCACAGGGTCACCACAGTATTTTTTATAGTCCCACTTACCAGCTGGCGCAAGGCTTATCTCTCCTCAGTATCAAACGGCAATTCCTTCTCCTTTAGCGTACAAAATGGCAAATTCCTAAGTGCAAATCACTTTTTAACTGGACAAGATGAAAATACACAATTAAACATTTGTTTTGGTGAAAAATGGGAATATATAAAAGGCAAAATTCATATTGTTTTCAGAACAGGCTGAGCAATTCTCAGACTGGTAAGGAAACTAAATTCAAGCTACAATAAATATTGTACAAACTTTCATTATAAAGCAGTAATTTGACTCTGTTTTTCCCTGATGAAAGATATCTGACATTATTTTTAAAAGCTTCAGACCTGAAATACAAGAATGTGAAGTTTCATCTTCTATAGCCACCAATCTTTTATTATAAACAGAAGTTCACATTATGGTTTCATTTTTTAAAAATAAAATATCCTGAGGTATAATCTTATAAGAGAAGCCATAAAAAAATAATAATCTCAGACAAGCTGAACCTTCTTTCAAGATTCAAAGAATACTTTTAAAAACTACAAAACCCATTTTGCTGTCTCCAGCGTATTTGGCAGTTACATTTCATACATTTTGTGCTTTTTTAGTGCCACCAATTTTGTCCTCCTTTAATCTGAAACATACCGTAATAAATTATCAATTCACTATTTGAAAAAGAAACAATATGAAGAAGCTGCTTGCTTGGGAAAATAGCACCAAACTCTCTCAATGAACACAAAATCTGAGAGGTCGTGGGGAGACTTGCAGGAAAGGAGGGGGAATTTCAGTAGATAGTGGGAGCTCCATAACTTTAGACTGAAGTCATATAAAATGTCTGGCCAGTAACGTTTGTGGGGAGGAGTCAGAACATACTGAGAGATGAGGGTATGTAAAGGGGTGGCAAGGGTTGAAATAGACATCTACCCGCAGAGCAACAGGTTTTTGTTGTCATCGTAGTTCAATGCTTGAGCGCATCAGACTGGTCCGGCCATTGAGCCTCTCAACCGGGCAATGCTGTGTCCTGGCAATGCTCGTAAGGAAGGGTGTAAGAGATCCCAGTGACTTCAGGTGACTTCAAGTTTAGTGCTTCAAGGCCACGGAACAAAAATAAAAGTGTATTAGAGTAATCTTAACCCTAAATAACCCTAATTTGCTGCTGTAATTCATAATCCAGAGGTTTATTCTGTTGGAGCTGGGGGAATGCGACGTCTTTGGGACCTGGAAGGAGAAGTGAGGTGGGAAAACGGACTCTTTGTAAACCATATAGGTTTCTGTCCTGGATGTGCATTTGACAAACAGATTATGATTATTAGATAGGCACTTCAGACTAAATAGCAGGTGTCTTTTAGGCTAAAATTTAACCTAAGTTATAGCCACAGTTGGATAGATTAAAAAAAAGGCCAATAAAGCCACAAAAGCAAGGCTTTTGTGAGGCCTTACAAACTCCTCTAGATTATTAGCATTTTCTTGGATGTACTTTTAAAACCTGTTTTTCTCTCTTCTATCCTATAATTTGAAAAATAATTGTTTATTTTTGTGACTTAATTCCATTTCTTCTTTTGCCAAACGTGTCTCATTTTAAATTGACACAAAAATGGCATTGCAGGCTGTGAATGGGTTACATACAGTGTGAATTCCTCCTTGAAGAGTCGAGTTTTCTAATTGTGACTGAAAGATAGGTAATTCCTCTTGCGGACCTGACTCAAACAGTTTGGAGGAGAAACAGGGTGCAGGAGCACAGTGGAAGACCTTTAACAACATGAGAAATGACTGTTCCAACCTGTCCAAGTCTCAAGATCCAACTTGCAGTGGTTTTGGTTTTATAAATGAAAGAAGAACAGTCTCTGGATAGATTTTTGCTTACAAGCATATGTGTGGCTTCTTCAGAGGCAAGCTTTCCATCTTGTTATAAAAAGCTGATACATTCATTTTGAAACATCCTATTTAATTTTACATGTAAGGCAAAATAACTCCATCCTTAAATTTAGTTGGTAGATTCAAATTAGTTCTATATACTGAGATTTTCATAAGTGAATAGTTGGTGTGGGTGCCTGGTTGTTTTCTGGGTCCATCTTCCAGTGAATTATGCAATACCTGATTTTCAAAAACTGCTCTTTGAAAGTCTCTTCAAAAATTAGATCTATTAGAGATATTTTGGAAAACTGTTAGCTGTTTTTCCAAATCTTGACTTAGATCTCTGAGGGTTTGGGTTCCTGGTATATTATGATAGATGAAGATGAATCAAGAAATTCAGTGGCTAAATTTTGAAATGGCATAAATCACAGGATGTTGCAATGTCAATAAGATGGTATGATTTATGTCTCCTG
This sequence comes from Phoenicopterus ruber ruber, assembly GCA_009819775.1. Classification (NCBI taxonomy): domain Eukaryota; kingdom Metazoa; phylum Chordata; class Aves; order Phoenicopteriformes; family Phoenicopteridae; genus Phoenicopterus; species Phoenicopterus ruber. Next base: position 50,559,900 of record CM020215.1, on the reverse strand, counting down.
GGGGTGTGTCCCAGCATGCTCATAAATTCATCCATTACGTACGCAGTTCTAAAAAAAAAAGGCAATGAAAAAAACAAAAGTGAGACAAATAAATGCAAACCAAGAATATTCATAATCAAAGCATAGTTTAACTTTTATTCAGTTGAATAAATAGACGTGTGTGTTATCCTCTAAATTAAAATGTAGCTGGTCTTTTTGGAACAGAAGGTTGTTCCAGGAACACGGTATGGAACAAAGAAGTAACTGAAAGAAAAGTAAAGAAGGAAATAAAACAATGAATGATGTAGAAAAAGGATAGTCTTCTTTTTTTCTGATTACCAATGGAGTAAACATTCCATTGTAATTCGATAGCTGAAGGAATCGCCATCACATTAAAAGTTTTTACATGCAGAATTAACTCTGTTTTGTTTAGAAAGCCTCACTATGTTTTATCCAGGTTGACTATGGAAAATTACTGTTGAGGAACATCAGTGCAATTACTTGGTCAGAGCAATCCTTTGAAGAGCTTATTTATAAGCCTAAAAGTAGAATATGCTTTAAATAGTAGTCAAAAGAAAGCCCATATCTGGTTAATGGCAAGTCAAAGTGAATGACTCTTCAAATGCTTAATGAAATGCAATGGATATTTTGAAGACTGTTCCTTGAACAGTACTGTAGCCTGGAAGTATTTAATGGCTCATGATCCTAATTCGAAATGATCTTGGAAGTGGAAGAAATCTGATTCTCTATTGATAGAAAAAGATTTTAAAACTATTCAATACTTTTTTAAAAAAAAAAAAAATTCTGAGCCATGATACCATGAAAATGAATTTTAAAGGTTCTTACTGCCCTTTTTTATGAACTTCCATTTCGCCCTTCTTGAAGAGGCTTGTATTCTACTTTTCCATGTCTTCAAATCAGGTAAAATTTGAGTATAGTGTATAGTGTTCTCATGACCAATTCTTCATCCTGAATGCTAGATATCGTCTGTGCTATTTGGACTCTGCTCCTACATCATTATTTTTCTTTATTATGTTTTTAAATTGTCTCAAATGCTGTGAGTTACTTCAAAGGTTCAAGAGTTATGAAAAGCACATCCTTTCATTTGAACCCCGCAGGGCACACCCTGTTTAGACAGGGTTGGTTCTCACATAACTCGTCACCATCCACCTTAAGATTCTCAACAGTTCCTCTCTATAGCGAGGTCACACAATCCAGACAAAACTGGTAAGTTTTGTGATATCATTGCTTATATCTTCAAAGTCACCGTTTCGTATGTTTAGCTGACGTTAGAAATTATTTATTTCCTCAGCAGATTGCCAACATACAAAAATGAGCATTTTAATACAGAAACATAGACACAAACCCTACTGTAAAGGTCCTTTTCTTCTATTGCACTCCTTTTTTCAGGAATTTCCTCAGTAATACAGTCACTAGCTCCCCCTAAAAAAGTTTACTTGCTGTGATGACTAAATTGGAAGTCAAGGATGACCTGGCTATTCACATGTTTTTCATAATCTGGCTGTTCAGAGCTGCACAGGATGTGTCTCATTCTGAATGCTGGTTCATAACCCCTGACTAACAGAGGACATGCAAGGAGTATAGTTCCAACATTCGCATGAATTACTGTCATCCTTTTCTAGGGCATTGTGTAATCCAGCTGGGATGAGGAGGCTTGTCCAGAGCATGATCTAAGGGCCATCAAAATGAGAATTAAGGTTTGGATTTTTCATCTGAACCTTGAAAATGGTTGGACTCCAACTCAAGATACTGCAAAATATAAAGAAAGGCCAAAATCTGATGAAACAGCTGCTCACTTGAAATTTCATCTCCTCTTACCTAAACTAATCCTTTCTGCTCTCCAGTCATCACTCCCTCTTTCGTGGCCCACACTCCCAGAGTGACACTCTTTCCTGGGAAGGTCTCTTCCATAGGGAGTTGTAGCCTTCTGGTACCTTCGGTGAGGGGCATCTGCCAGCACACTCTTTCCTCCATGTAAGAGATTTTCCGGAGGGCAGGAGACTGCTGACACTCGCACAGAAGCCAGGCAGGAACAAAATGTAATACTATCACTGAAACACAGCAAATAGAGCACCTGAGTACTAATACAGAGGCATATCAGTGTGTATGATAGCAAATGTTTTTGCGTATGTTTTCTTCACCGTTAATTAAAGGTGAAGAGGTAAAGTCAAAGTGAGGTTTTGGGGTCTTTGGTCCATGCTCACGTTTACTTTTCTCTCACTCTTTGTTTCTAGGATGGCTAGGAGCTGAGAGGACTCATACAAAGTCTGGTTTTACCTATTTGCTGCATTTTTGAGGGAGCGAGGTAACACTGATCTCAAAATATATGTCTACACTGCAAAAGTGTGAGGAATAGTTAAGACAGGCTTCCTCCTCAAGGGTGGAAGTTAAGTTCAGAACATTTGAAATCATAGTGAGTAGTAAGGCTACACTGATATGTTGTTAGCTCCTGCAGCTGCTGGATACACCTGGACAAAATGATTTAATTCAGGAAAGAATAGAAATGCCAGTGGAAACGAAAGCCAGTGTTGAGTACAGGAACAGATTGGCCTTTCCAAAGAAAAGAGACCAAAGTAAAGGACATGATCACACGTCAGACATTTCAGCTGAGGACCATTTGAATTTGTTTTCTAGAGTGACCTGTAGATCCCACAGACTCCCTTCAGAACAGAGCAGGGAGACGACCGTGAGGGTGCACAGTACATGCTCCTGCAGAGTGGGAAAGGGAGAGAAGGGAAGACAGACAGTGAGGGAAGAGGCTGTTCCTCCAAAGACAACTCTTCTTCCTCCTTCAACTCTTTTGAAGTTTGGTTGTGTTTTGTTCAAACAGTTATACAAGAAGTGCTTTCACAGCTGCAGAAAAATAATGCTACTGTAGCACACGTCCAAAATCTGATACATTGGTCCTTTTGATCTGTAGATATGTCAAGAAGTTCAGGACTATCATTTCTGAGGTCACAGAGCACTGAAGGAAACAGATACTCAGAATATCCAGAAATTACATTTCTGTCTCTTTAGTTACCTTGTCAGGCTGTGCCTGGGTCAATATTTACCTGGATCAATGTTTACTAAGCTTGGGTCAATATTTACTTGCACTTTTAATAGAGGAACTCTATTGCTATGGTAAAGGACAGTTTACTACAGGTGATTGGAAAAAATTATTATGCATAGCGTAGAAAGGAGAGGAGAGACAGGCAGTAGTATATTAGAGAACATGGAGGATGCCATGCTAGGGAGCTAGTAAAGCCCAGGCGTGAGATATAAAGATAGAGGAGGTGAAGTGGGCCCCTGAGAGGCAGCCAAACAGGAGATCTGGTTTCATCCATTCCTGATGGGGATTGGCACTTACCTAGCTGGTTCATGAGGACTTTGAGGCAGATTTGCCTGCCCTCTTCCTTACCACAACAACGCTAACCAGTCTTTGATCATCAAAGCTGGTATCTATTAGAAGGCAGCGCAAGAAAAAACCCTTTTTCTGTAGTGGAAACTTAGAATGAGGAAGAACCTGAATCTCTGGGCCACCATGTTCCTGGTTTTATTCCAGTAACATTCTGGATGGTAATCAATGCTACCCTTTTTTTCCCAGGCCCCCTAAAAAAAAGCCTTTCTTTCCACCCCCAGGGATGGATTATGTCGGCTTCCCGTTCTTCTGAGGAGTCTGCAACCTGTGCTGGCAGCTCTGGGTGCCTGCTGGACATGCGTCTCTCCCAGCCCAGCCCTGCGCTCCGGCAGCTCTTCCCCCAGGGTGTGTTTGCTCCTTACAGGGCAGCTGCTCATCTCCTTCCTGCAGAGATGTCCACTGGACCCGGGCAGAGCCATCAACAGCAGGCGGGCTTCCTGTCTTCTCTCCCACCACTGCCCTTTCAAAGGTCCACAAAATAAGCTGTGAGCAAATGAAGCAGATGCTATCCATCAAAATTTAATAAAAAGACTGTTATATAAATAACATTAACATGCAGTTGCCTGTAACTTTCTGGGAATCAGTATTTGAAGCAGCATGTAGCCCTGTAAGTTTGCTCAATTGGAGTAATAAAATCATACAGAAACCAAGATTGTTCTAATCATGATTTTTTTTATATTGACTAAGCTGTAGTCAAAGTAGGTCAGACTGGGAAGGAGAGCTTACCGATGCTTGGCCCTGTGTATGGTCGTGGGCCTTAAAATAACATAGTGACTTAATATTATTGTTGGGTTGGTGTTTTTCAAAGCTGTTTATCTTCTGAGTGACATAGCAGGGGGCAAAGAATGGGGTTAAAGGAATACTTGTATCAGAAAGGACCCCACATTCCCATAAAAGCACACAAATGACTCAAAGTAATTGATAGGGTACTGCACCAATAGTCAACGTTGTAAGTCCCTTCCCGTTCAGTTGCTCAGTCCTCCACGTCCTCCACTTTTCATTTCAGGAGGGCTTGGACACCTAACACATACCCCTTCTACCTCTGGGTATTAACAGGCAGCAAAAGTGTTTCCATAATTCCTAAAGGTGGCAACATCTCTTCCCCTCTGATCTTCTTGGGATGGCTTTGTTACAGAGAAAGGAGGACAGTTCCCCCTGCGTGCAGCAGTCCCTCTGCTAGGCAGACTGGGAGGCCCCAGCCCACCCGGCAGCCACCCTGCGCTCCACCTGTTCCCACCTTGATCTTTACATCTTTTTTTGACTCTCCCTAATGCCTAGGACAGAAAAGAAGGAAAGGTGGCTGTCTACCCCCTCCTGTGCCTCCAAAGAGATGACTGAGCTATTAAATGATAACACCTTTCAACCCCCTAACAGCTATCAGAACAAATGTATTACGATTGTCCTGGGAAAGGATATGAATGGGTTTTGTGAAGCAAACTGACAACAAGTTTACCCTGACCTGTTCCTCATCAAAATCTTGCTTTGAAATGTTTTTAAACACCAGATGCAGCTGGTGACCAAGGTTCAAATAACTGACATTACTAAGATGCAGCCAAGATTTCAGCAAGCCTCATGGCGACACTTCTAGACAAAGATAAGCCTTTGTTGTGCTCATGAAAGCTTGGAACACCACTAATCATATGTAGAAAAATATCACAACAAAAATCATTAGCAGTCTTGAATCCAGTGGAGAAGCAGGAGAAAGAAGTTAGCTCAAGGACTAGGGGTGAATAAATGATCCTTAACTTTTAGAGTGAAGTATATAAAGAAGCTGTAATGTAAGATGTCTGATTACACCTTTGCGCTACACTGACCAAAACTAGCAGTCAGTTATTCCACCATGTTTTCTTCCACCAAAGGAGAACAATTATAAGTGCTGTTTTAATGGCTCTTCTTGAAATTAAAACAAGAGAATAGCTAAAGTTTCAAGAGCTTATTGTGTTTCTAAAAATTCAGACTTCTTTTAAACATCATTTCACATTTTGCAGGCTTTAATTTCAGATTTGCACCTGGTCTTAGCCTAGGGGCAGAAATAAAAGGATACAAGTCAAAACACAGAGACACAAGCCTCCAGTATTTAGACGGGACAGCTAACAGCACAGGGAAGATACATATGTTCACAATCTGTTTGGATTACTAAATAAATAGTAATTATTGTATTTGCTCTCCTTTCAGTTTGCTAGAATTTTAAAATTGTGCAGGAATAAAGAAACAGCATTTTATCTTCCATCGATATTTGCACCAAAACAGAAATTACTGAAATAAAATATAAATCTGAACAATGAGTCAGATACATTTTTCCTTTCATGCTTTAAAAAAGCTCCACTGTCTCTTAAAAAAAAAAAAAAAACAAAACCCCAACGAAAAACCCCACCCCAAAAACCCAGTTAAAGCTAATTTCCCCTCTGCTTTGCTGTCCTGGTGAGAAAGCAGTAAAAAAAAGCAAAGTTTATATAAAGCAGTTCTAACCACAAATGTTAGAATCGTTCTACTAATGAAAACATGATTTTCATATATATCAAAAACATGCTGTAGTTTGAAGAAATACATAAAAACTCCATTATTAGACAGGATAATAGTATATTACACTATATACTACTTGGTTTGACAAAGATTATAGCATAAGCAAAGGCAGGTTGATATTTGTTTAAATAGTTTTACCTAAAGGTACCCCTTTTTTCTGATATTAATCTCCACTTTGACTAACTCCAAGATTAATTTTATATCATTTCCTTGAATTAAAAATACTATAAACAAGAGGAACAGCCAAACATTTTTCTCAGTAATGAGTCAGAAAAAAAACCATACTTAAAACCGAGAAAACTTTCCTAAATATGTGTTTTAGGGACATAAATAAAATAAGTAAGATGAATTACAGCTAAGCCTCTGTCTTATAGTGTACAAGTAGTTTGGGATTCTAAACAGATGAAAAAGAAACAAAGCAAATGAAAAAGAGAAAGAAGGAAAAGAAAGCAAAAGAGCTGATAAAGTTTCTGGCTACAATACAGGAGACATATCATTACCATATGATCTAATGTGGGTGTCAGCCTGGATTGTGTTCATTGAGAGAAACCTTATTTTTTAACTGTGCTATGGAATAGAAGCAGGAGGGTTTTCCACCAAGTGACAGTCACTGAGCTGAACTTACCCCCTCCTCCTTTCCACACCTGCAAAGCCTTTTGCCTGGGTTGAATATTTAGTTTAATTACATCTCAGCTTTGAGAGCTCCTGTTGCAAATCCCTGGATTAAAAGGTACGGTTTTCAGTAATTCTCCTGAACTATGCTGCACTAATAAAACTTCAGGCAAGTCTACGGCAAGAACTAATTGAATTTTAAGAGAAGCAAGGAAAAAATCCTACTAAATGTTTAGCAAAGTTAAGTTTTGTATCCAGCACTTTTGTTTCTTGGGAACATGAGAATGCATTCTCGAGGACTGTGCACATTTCCTACTGTTTATTTGACTGTTCTGTCTCTTGTTTTGGTTTGTATAAGCACTGCTATAGTCCTTTCTTTTTCCTTACTGTAAACTTTTGCAGCAGTATATTCTCTGTTTGCAATCCAGTGTTTAGAATCGGTGATGTAGTGAGTGTAAAAAATGCATGAGTTCTTACATTTCTGTTTTAAACTGCACTCTGTGATTTCTTTTTCATTCGGATTTCTTCATATATATTCCAAACATTAATGGATATAATTTCAATTTCAGAGAAAAAAAAATACCTAGTAGTTAGTTAAACGGGCTCAGTGTATGCCTTTGTAATGTTAGAAAGTGCTATGTTACAGTGTACAAGCAAGGGACTCGCATTTAAAGAAGGTTCTTGTGAATGAAATAGTAGAAAAGAAAATTCCTGGAGTTGAAACTCCTGTTAACAGAGTTTTAATCTCCTTAAAACTTCCAACTCCTATGTTTGCCCATCTAGGCTTTATTACACAAAATGGGTAAAACATATAAATGTAGGAGATTTCTTTTGAAACTGCATATATTGTTTAACTTGTCTTTTGTGGCATTTTGAGAGATTTCTGACAGTAGGTGAACTAATATTTAAAACTTAATATTAAGCTAAACTGACAAGAAGACCACCAATACAGTGGTGACGTGAACTGATGAAGCATATTTCCAGTGGTATTTTAAACTGAAATGTGGCCAAGTCTATGGTATAGTTTCCTCTGTTTGTGGAAAAGTCTTCCTCATTGTAAACACATAATTAAAGCAAATTTAAACAGTTCTGTCCTGCAGACATAAATATTGTGTCACAGACCTTTAAGAATTCAGATTTTTTTCCCCTCTCTATTTTTTTTTGTAAGTGAAATGTAAACATTTCTTACTGGTACAGTTTTGTATATATTTTTTCTCTAACTGTTTATGTTCATTTACACATGCAAACAATAGGAATAGATATGTGTGCCTGCAGCAGGAATATGTATATGAATAAAGATATGCATGCACATATCTATTCCTATTCCCTGATTAATATGTGGCTTGTGTCTGCTATTTTCTCTGCTGTGTCTTCAGATTAGATCCTTGATATCCTTTGTTGTCCTGCAGTTTTCCTTTATACCCAGCTCTTACTGATTTTATTACAGTTTTGACCAAACAGAGACCAAAGGAAAAGGCCTACTACAGGGTTTATCTGAGATAAGGGTAGTCATCAATATTAATGTGAACAAGAAGTAAAGTGTGACAGTTCCAAAGTACCTTTGAATTGTTTTGTTTTGTTTTGGGGTTTTTGGGGGGGGGGTGGGGGGGTGGGTAGTAATTTAACTCCAGGATAAGATCCTGATTGTGCACTCTTGGGATGGATAGTGCTTCAGCAGTGACCCTGGGAGGGGGAATACAAGCAGTTTTAAATATTTAAAAATATTTTTAAAATATACCAATATACAAAAAAGAGCTGGGGTAGCTCTTTAAAAAGTACTGACTGCCAGTGCCATGCCAGGATTGGTGTGCAGCGTTCCCAATGTTTATTGATGTTAATGTACATTCTGAAAAATAATTTGTACATGGGTAATGTTTTATTGATCATTTTCACAGGGCAGCTTGTTACAATGAATGGTGATGTTTTAGCAACTTTGTCTTCCCATTTCAGACTATTAATAAATTGCATTGTTATTTTACAATCATTTGTACATAATAATGATTATGTCAAAAACTTTGTTTTGGATTAAACCGTGGTAAGAACTCACCACCACGTATTAACACCACTTTGCTGTGACACCCTTGCTTGTCCGCGTGTACTCTGCATGTATCATGGGGGTGTTGCTGGGGAAGGGACACAGCCCCAGTGGCAGTGGGGGGCGAGGGCAGGAGGGAGCGCAGGAGGATGGCCCACATGGGGACACGGCCTGCCCCTGCTACATGGCACGAGTTTGCACAGCACTGAGTTGGGCTAACAGGACACGCTAAAATGCTCCGACCCTCTAGTTGACATTGGGGTCTGCAATGTCAGTGCATGCAGTAGGTAATATGTCTGCTCCAGGAACAGAAAATGCTTCCAGGTCCAACTAAGAAACCAACTGTGACTCTTAAAGAGGCAACAGAAACAGTGTTTTACTCCATGGGAAGTCGCTTTGAAGGCTTTGGGACATCTGAAGATGTTAGATACCTGTCTTCCTGTTAGGTAGATGAGTGTAAGCTATGATTTTAAAACACTAGCATATTTTATAAGGTAACCTTATCATCCTCTCAAGACTGAGCTCTAAAGGTTTCTGCAGGATTGCATTATTGGCATCTGTAGGTAAAAATTCATAAAGGAAGTTGAACCCAGGCACAATATAGATTGTATCTAATTCCAGGCCTGTGGTTTTTATTTGTTTAGCTTTTTTATACTAACCACTCCTGTTAGAGTACCTGGATATGGTATTGTAGAAAGACAGGCCTCAGTATACCACCCTCACCTAATGTCAGCTGCCCACGTTAGTCATCTGCCTGGTAGGTTCCCCATGTCAACGTAGGGAGGGAGACGGTTCTCCTTCTCTGCCTCTCCCCCAGTTTTTTTATCTTTCCCTTAGTCAGTATGAACCTGAGAAATGCTATACCACGCCCCTAACTGTTACAGAACTCCTGCTAGAAAAAAATTAATCCCAGCTAGTGCCCAGACAAGGCATTTCGGAAGTTATTGACCTGAAGAAGAAAGTGGACATTTTTGCTTCCATTACAAAGAGGAACATCTGTGTTCAGTACTATGCCATCCATTTTAAGAAAAGGCTCCTAAATAAATGACAAGTTTGCCTTTCTGTCTCTTGGCAACTTGAAGGCAGTTTTCTTCTTTTTTTTTTTTTTTTGTGGGTTGTTTTTAGACCTATGAAGGTTTGTAAAAGTCAAGCTTCCTCATATAAAATGAATAGCAAAAGAAAATAATTTTCAGAAAATTAGCTGATTTATACAGCCTTGATACAAAACCTGCAGACAGGTGTTTTGTAATTTCTCCTTAGTGCACACCACCACAGGTAGCACAATGGACAGTGTGTTGAAATGCATTTAGGCCTAGGTCCCGAGAACACGTATTTAAGAAGTTTTACTTGTTAATATCTATGGCAATGCATACTTGTGTAAAGTTGCTCCTGAGCATGAAAGTCTGCAGAATGAGGCCCTGAAGTCCCATTAGAAAGTGTGCTGACAATACCACAAGCATCAGTTCAAATGCTTAGGCAGTGCAAAGCAGAGGATTTTCAGGGTGCATTGTTTATATCATAAAATCCCCTAGCCAAAAATTTGGAAAGAAAGCCGAGACTATCCAATATAACGCAACATTATATTCCATTTTATTGTGCTGTTTAAGCTGGGAAAGAAGTATAGCTCGTTTAAACAACTAAAGATCTTCCCCTCCCTCTCCACCCCGTCACTAGATCCTACTCTTTCTCAGTCAGTTTTACTAGGCTATAATTTAAAACACACAGCAAGCTGGCACTTTAAAAAAATATTTCTTAAGACATGAAATACTGCATTACAGTGAGTTTGGGAACCTCAGGTTCGTCCCCAGGGGACAAACTCATTGCTATGAAACAAATGCTAATGAAATCAAATAGACTGTTACGTTGGCAGAAAACAGACACATGGAAAATGTGGCTTATTGTGTTGACTGTTTTGCATAACAAAGTTGACAGCACTGCCTGTTCCTAATAAATATTACTCTAAATATGCAAACAGATGTGTTTACAGTTGCCTTTAAACTGCTCTGTAAAAAAAAAAAAAAGCCTATTGACAAGCAGTTACCAGACTCCTATCACATAACTGTCCTATTTTCACAATTCAGTATTCATTTATTGAAAGGAACAGTTATGCAATTGGTGGATATGCTGGACCTCCTTCAGCAGGAACTGTGCAGCTATGGGAAACTGCTACTTTTGTTATAAATCTCCTGCTTTGATCCCTAGGTTCTGCCCGGAGTCGATGAACTAAGCCATGAGGCTGGCTCTTCTCTTCGTCCTACTGCTGCCAGTATGCTTGGCCAAGCCGTTCCACCAGCAGGGCCTCTTTGACTTTATGCTGGAGGATGAAGGGTCGGCCGATATGCCTCCAACGGATGATCCCGTCATATCTGGATATGGACCAGTGTGCCCCTTCCGCTGCCAGTGCCATCTCCGCGTGGTGCAGTGCTCTGACCTAGGTAAGCCCAAGAGTATCTTCTCAGGGTATATACTTACATTCTAGCCGCGGGTTTGAAACTGAGATGGTGAGGCTGCTACACGCTGCCACTCCGTAACTGGGTTTTTGTCAAAGAAATATGCTACAATTCCTGTTAACTAGAATGTTCTCTATGAAGTAGGCCATAAAGCCCTGATGAGATGGACATTTGTTGTGACCAGGAAGAGTGTTTGATTTTTTAAATGTATGTTTTGTGTATGTACATTTCATTTGCTCTTTGAAAGACCACGGATTTCTGTTGCAGAGAAAATAACTTTTCAAGGGTATTCCTTCAAATGCATATTAAATAAATCCAGTGAGGTCAGATGTGGGGATGGAAACATTTTAAAAGGTTCTAAATTGCATGGTCCAAGCTCCAACACCCTTAATCATACTGTCTAGTACCTCAACATAGAAATCATCCCATTTCCATTGGAATACATGAGCATGGAACAACCAGCCCTGAATCGTATATGCTGGAACTAGCTCTTTGGAGGAAAGAGCTTGGAAACAGTCCAAAACAATGAACACATTTTGGAGCTCCTTATTAAATATGTTAGACACTGTTCAGGCTGAAACCATGAGAACCTTTCTCACAAACTCCCCTTACTCCCTCACGTACAAGGGCTTGTCTGCAGTCAGACCAGCAGGATGTGAAGCCATGCCTGCCATCACTGTATTTGACTTTCCCATGCAGAAATCTCAAGTAATGAAGTCGACTTCAGTGAGACTGCTCTTGATTTAAGCCAGTATTATTCAGTCTAAGTCAGTGTGCAGTGCAGAAAATCAATTAAAGTTGGTTTTGCTCACAAGGAAATTAGACAATTTATTCAGTGGTCAGACAAATAACTTCTCTTATGATTTTATAGAGGTTTTTTTTTTTTAAAGTCTTCTCTCAGCTGTTCAAATGTATAACTGGGTGTTACTATTTTCCTGTGTTATAGCATTGGCTTTGATAATTACTATAAATCATGGCACAAATCCACCAATTAGGACCTGGATCTCATTGTGATGGGTTTCGTATAATTACAGAAAGGAGGGGGAAACATTAGTTACATCCCTAGAAACTTCTGTGAATTTATTAAAGCAAGCCACATAATTACGCAACAGATATGTTTGGCAAAGACCCAGTGAACAATGCAAGCCAAGTTGCACAAATGAGCACGGACTAACCTAGCCATGCATTCATAAAGCTTTCACAGTACTGTCCCTGTTGAAAGATATTTTCTTTTTTACCATTTAGGTACCAGATAGCAGCAAACATGGGGTGGGGAGTGGGGAGGAGGTTGCCCCACATACAGTGAAGGTCTTGGGTTTTATTGTTGTTACACTGGCTCACGCCGATGGAATTTAAGTTATTTTGGGAACTTGTCCCCAGTCTGCTTCAATTCTGCAGAACGTAAGGAGCTTTCACTTGGTAAAAAAGTAGAGATATTCACACAGGGACCCTTTGTTGCTGTACTTGCTCCCATGTTCGTTCAGTTCTCCTTCACACACACACGGTTTCCAAAGGGTTGCACTACAGTCCGCTGCCTACAGATGCTTCTGGGTTAACAGAGTCCCATACTGACAAGGAGACTCAGAAATACAGCAATTAAGGCCCCAGGTCTGTGTTTCCCAGATAATTTTGAGAGGGGTGATAAGAAAGAGAGATATTTTGAGCTTGGTTTAAACATACATGCTGCAGATACTGCAAGGAAAAGATTGTGCTTTTGAAGTGGCTGGGCCGATAACATCCAGCCTCTGGGCAAGAAGGAAGAGAGATCTCCCTGGGCTTAAAACATGCAGCCCTGAAAAATAAATAATATTTCCCTGGCAGAGCTCAGGGAAGTAATAATCATTCAGAGTTCCCCAGCCTTGGCATTAAGTTTCATCCATCCTTGTCACATGGGGCTATGACAGCCCCTGACGGGTCGTGGCCCAAGTGGGAGGCTCACCAGGGCGCAGGTCCGATGGCCACTCCTGCGAGCAGGGACAGGACAGCTGTGTGTGCCGCCTGCTCGCAGGCACATCTGCCCTCCGCTCTCCTCTCCTCCAGCCTTGAATCTGTTTCTGTGTGACTCAGACAAGGTCAGGTTTACCTACTGACTTGAGGAAAGCTAGGAGCTGGCCCCAAGAGCTCAAAATTTTGTTGCAAACTGTGGAGGTCCTGCCAGGATGACCTAGCATGCTCCTGGGCTGTGGGATGAAGGGTGCTTGGGGCGCAGCGATCAGGAAGGAAATGTGCACACAGGAGACATGAAACCAGCGATGACAGTTCCACCTCCCTGCAAACCACCGCTCCTGGCCCGCCTCTCCCTTCAGCTCCAAATTAGCTACCTCCCTCCCCCGAAATTATCAAATTTAGTCATCTAGTCCCATGGGCACTAATTGAAGAAAAACTGCAGGCCATAACAAGACTCCTCCCGGGGATATATTAAGAGCTTACTAAATTAAGTCCCACAAAGGAAAGATGAAATCTGGATGAGGATCCTTTCTTCCACTCACTCTCTGGCATGGAAGGAGGGCTCTTTGCAGCCACGAGCCCCCGGGTGCAGAGGGCATGTCAGAGCAAGGCAGCTGGGGGACCCTAAGGTGGGCTACTTATGGAGAGGTCTCCTCTTCCTCAGCACGCTTCTATTTGTGCCCAAAGGGGCACTCGCTATTTGTAAACTCTTGCTTCGTAAGGAAAAAGCCAACTGTCTGACTCAGTTATGTGAATAAACCACAGAGAACTATCACATCCAGGGCCCAGAGATCAGGTTTTCCCCTTGTCTCATGAGCACTGGATGGGAATAATAATAATAAAAAAAAAATCCAAGTTCAATAAAAACAGTGAAAAAAAATGCCTAGTGGTCCAATTACACTCTTGTCAGCTGAATTTTTGCATTCCTGTACTTTTAAGCTTCAGTCACATCTTCCTAAGCACATACCTCTGAATTAATTTATTTTGCCTCCAAGCCAAGAGCTGAGTTAGCAGGAAGGAGAACGCCATCTTCTCACACCCCAAAGAAGAATGCTCTCTGAGCTGTGGTTACTGACAGATCGGGAACAGAGCCCCACGTGCCTACCTTATATGAGATGTATTACCTTTGTGCAACAGGCTCAAGGATCTCATCGAGGAAGGCCACCGTGGTATCTTTATAAAAGTGCTGCCTTTTCTGAATCTGCCTCCTGTTGCTAAAAGGGAGCCACAGTTCACTTTTTAATCATGCCTCAGTATAAGGCATTACTATGCTATAGCCAGACTTTCCATGGAAATCCTAAACATTTTCCTTACTAGCACACACTACAGGTGGGGAGTAGCTGATATAGCTGGTCAGAGGCAGCTCTTCGTGTTTTAAAATAATAAATACAGGGAAGATGTGCAGTCAGTTGGCCAGGCAAACATGCCTCGTAAAAGCCCTAGCAAGGATTAACCGTTCCATTTAAAGTCTCATCCTCCCAAAGGGAGTCTCAAGAAAAGGTTCCTCCCAGAGCGCCCTGGTAAGCAGGAGGACGCATGTGTGATTACTCAGCCCTGCAGTGGATGCAGAATGCTCCATAGGCGCGTTCAGAAGTGGCGGTCAGAGCTTTATTTCACCTTCGGATAAGTCTGGCAGCCCCTTATGAAGCGAGCAGTGCCTGTTGTCTGCAGGATGCAATGACATCGCCTTCCTTGGAGACTTCACAGGATGTGGGGGGTCCCTCCAGCCCTCTTGCCGTGAGCGTCCATCGAGGTTTTGTGGTCTCCAAGAGGTGTGCGAGAGATGGGTGTCAGACATCAAAGTTCAAGCAATATTACAGCTTAAATTGGAGTTTTACTCACAGCTCAGAAATGCAGGGTTTCTCCATCTGCAAAGTAAAGAAGGGCATATTAAAGCTCAGCATGGGTGTTGGAGTGTGTGTTTGAAAAGCACTTTGAGATCAGTGGGTGAAAAGCTCACAGATATGTAGAGCATTATTCCAGGGATCCAGTAACATGAGGCAGTTTATCTTAACACATACAGTGTCTAAACTGTATTAACTGATGGCTCTTCAACACCTGAAGCATGGTAACGTGACAACAGCTAATTTGTTTGTTGACAAAAGATGATTTATCTCCTTGTATAAAATCTTCCAGAAATACCTGAACACCCATTTGCTGATCATGACTCCATTTGGGAACCTTATCTCTTATTATAAGGGAAATTATCTCTTTTGGGACATACCTTGATTTGAACTTCTGTTGTCAACATAAAATATTTTTAAAGAAAAATAATACTTACCTCAGTGGTGATCAGTCTCAGACATTTTATAAGTTCAATAAAACAGATAGGATTACTTACTATTGTGTCCTTAGCTTTAGAATCCCTGCCATTGTTTGAATGTTTACTGACCTTTCAAAAACATAATTTTTAAAGCTAAATGTTTAGCTCGAAATCTTACAGGTTTCTAAAAATGTAACAAGAGAAAGCATGGATCCTTAAATGGCCAGACATTAAAAAATATAATTTTTAAACAAAAGTTTTTGTTAATGTACATTGTAATTTCTGAGCCTTTAGGACAAGTTATTCCATCTTTTATGCATTTTTTTCCTTCTAAAAAGGACTAGAGACTTATTCTTTTTATGATTAATAGAAGCTGAGACTCTCGTGAAATCCCCCGACTCGATGGAACTGGATCATTTAACAAAAATATTGTCAATAAAAATGGAACCATGAAATCTGGGAAAGTATATTGTCACTTATACTGAGAGTAGCCTCTGCATCACAATACCATGGCCTTAACACTGAAGAGTAAATGCCTTTTTGGACAACATTCTTTAGCCAAATATAACTTACGCTGTCATCAAACACAAGTCATTGGGCTTTCCACATGCTAACTGGGTGAATTGTAATACTCTGACATGTTGGAGATCAGACTGGAGGATCTATATGAAGTATTACAGGTATTATGTGTAATATGGGAATGATCTCAGGTGATGTTAGCTATCTAAGAGTCTCCTGGGCTCCTTTCACAGCCATGGGGAGAGTCGAGCAGCCGCCCCATGGGGCAGTTCATCCTGTCTAAGGTGGATGTCAGTGACAGAAAGGTTACATCACTCTTGGAGAATTAAACGGCCAACACAGGACCTCAATGACCACTCGAGGCTATGCAACTTACTTTCAGATTAATGAAGTTATGTGTGATAAAATTAAAGCATGGACAAAATAAACTCAGGTTACCAGCTTTATTTTGTAATAAATTTGCCATGGATTAGTAAAATTTTTATGTATATTCTGCTTAGATACAATTTTTTGGGCTGCCTTGGAAGTTAAAGAAAGCATGAATTAAAGCCCTGTGCTCAGTACATCCTGAAACATTATTAAGTCAAGTACCTAATAACTAGAAAACACTCTTGAAAAGTTGTCAGGAAACAAAATATATTGGCCTGGATGTAGACTGCTTTATATTAACGAAAAGTTGTTAGCTTTTGCCAGTGTAACAGTAAAAGACAGGCCTTGTTGCATCGCAACCTGAATTGCTGATGTTCCAGTTCCAGTTGATAAACATGATTCTAGATGAAAATTAATTCACTCTAAATACTTCCCTTCTTTATTAGCTGCTTACTCCAAGGTAACAGTTACCAACTCTGTGTGTTTTCTTTTTTTTTTTTTTTTTTGATTTATTTGCTGACTTCAGACTAGGAAATGTAATTTAAGAAAGCCTAGTGGTGGGAATGGAAATCCTGACTGCCAAGTCCAAGTGATACAAGAAGTGACTGTTTTCTGGTTTGCACTGTGACAAGTGTTCATTTCTAAAATTTCCCAATGCACGAATAAATAGCTAGTAGATAAAAATGTGAGTCAATTAAAAGTAGAGATTAAGAGATTAAGAATTAAAGAGTAGATTAAAATGTGAGTCAATTATTGTAAATCATAGTAGGTGATTACAGCGCTTAAAGCCTACTAAATAATCACTGCTGACACCTATTAGTGTTATGGACATCTATAGTATGTGTATTATGTTCTTAACAGCTTTATAGGGTGTATTACTTGGTAAGACACATAACTATCTAAAAACTATCTGTGTTTTCACAACATAAAGCCCGTGCTATTCAACTGTGAAAGGTTCTCAGCCAAGTCTTAGGACGAGCTAAAGAGTCCAAAGGCTCCTTCCCAGTGTTCACTGAGAACTCGCTGCCAACAGGGAGGAGACCTAGGAATGTGGGTCCTATGTGAAGCCACCAATGATAACAGCAAGGCGCTGCCAATACTAGCCTCCAGCTACTCTGGAAAACTCTTCTCGCAGAGTCCAGTTACCATGGTATTTAGAAAAGTTTATAGTTTTAAGCAGATTTTCAAAACACCCCTCTCTAACCCAGATTTGAGAGTGACCCCTATTTATTAACTTCAGACTCACTGCTCTGTATTTTGCTTTACCCACATCTTGGACCTGCCATGTGATTAAAAGGAAGAGGGGCAAAGAAGATAATCAGGTTACAGAAAAAAAGTTTTTTTCTGAATATACTTTTGTCTTTTCCTGAAGTTCAAATCTAAGAATATATCCTTCAAAATATATTGCAATTTTTTTTAAAATTTATTTCTCCTGCTTTACGTGCCTGCCCTGACAAACAATATTGACAAATGCTGGAATTCTAGGTCTTTTCAGTTGTATCATATTTAAGAGCTCATTCACACAGAGCATTGTTGTCCTTCATGCTACGAAAGCAAAGTAGATAGATGGAGTATAACTTGCTCATTGGCTTCTGTGCAAGCAAAGAGATAGAAACAGTGAACACAGACACAAAGGGACCTTAAGACCAAGGACGATGCCTGCATGGGTTTTTTTTGGAGGGGTGAGGGGGGTTGAGTTATAGTTTTCAACTTATGGGACCAATTATGGGCCTCAGACGGCTCTGCACAAATGACCCTGTTGTTAGCAGGGTTACATTTGCTATATAGGCAACTCTACTGCAAACTTCTTAGGCAGTCAATAGGGAATGAGAAAGGTGAAAAGCAGTATTTAAAGCATTTGTGTGCTCTCTGCATGCGTGCTTTTAAGTGGGAGGGCACCCAGGAGAGCATCCCATACCAGCTTTGTGTTTGTTTCCTGGGATCTATTTGAGTGCTTTGACTTGCTACAAAAATCTGTTAAGGAGAGGATGCTTGCAGTTTTAATTTCAATAAGAACAGGAATGCAATAAATACTCATATTTAAAAAACCAGTGAAACCAAGAAACCTTTTCTGCTCACCTAATTTCATGGCAACTTTAGGGATTTAATGGCAAAATAGCAAATGGGCAGATTATTTATAGAAATGCTACAGCATTTAAAACATGTGCAAGTGTAAATGAGGCTACAGTCTGGTTCTGTAACACATCATCAGCACAATAGAAATGTGCAGTAGGCCATCCCAGAACCAGTTTCTGCCTGCACTTCCCTCACCACCTGAAATGTGAAAGCCTAGGACGACCTCAGTTTCTATGCTGAAGTGCATGTTTTCACTTCTACTGCTCCAGTGTGGGCCTCAGAAACTAAACAGGTTCTCATTGAATTTGTATTTTTGAGTGACATGGAAGAAGAGTGTTTATAGTGGTGCAACAACCAAACTGCTGAATATCTCTACCCAAGGGGTGTATGAGCAAAGGCCTAAGTGAGACAGCCAAACAGGACTAAAAAGCTATGTTATCATTCAGCTCTGATGCTGTTTCTTTCCATAAGTTCAATTAGGTCTTCAGCTTTGATTTCCACACCTTCAAATTGGGAAAACTGTACTAATTCTTTACCGCTGGGAAGTAAGAATGGGAAAGGAAAGGCGAACAGTGCTAATAAAGTTTATATAGCAGCAGCAGCTCAGAAAACAAAAAAAGGCAGATACTAGATGCTGAGCAGATATTAGAATAAAAATGAAAGAGGAGAAAGCCAATGGAAGAAGACCAGGAAGAGAGACATGATAGGAACACTTCTGAGAAAAGAATGGATAGTGTGAACATGGAAGGGAAAATCTTGCTTTTTCAAGGGAAGCTATGACAGAAATGGTTAGAAAAGGAGATGTACAGAAAGTTTCAGATACAGGAGGAACTTAAGATAATAGATGAATGAAAATCTTGCTATTTTCAGGGTTAGGGGGCAAAATTTTTTTTCTCTTCTTTATTCTCTCACTCTATGATGGAGAGTTTACATCCTCTGGACTGGAGGAGATGACTTACAGTGAGAGCTGACCTGAGGAAGGTCTATCACTAAATGACTAACAAAATAAATAAGTAACAAAGCCAAAATATCTAAGAGTTACAAGGATAATACAACATCATGTAGCAGAAAGAGGGAACTAGCAGGTGTGCAGATTTCCTGATTCAGTCAGGAAATTCTCTCTCCACATTCATTTAAATGTTATTCACTATGTCCAGACCCAGTCACAGTGGCTCCTTCCATCGTTTGCTTGCATGAACGTAGGTTGAAAACAATCCTAGATTTATGAAAAATGGTCATGTGATGTTTAGACGTACCCAAAATAACCAGGAACATATCTCTGCCCTCAGGTCATAGTAAAATAAGGGCTGCGCAATGACCGTGTGGTCAGAACAGGAAGGGGTTAGTTTACTTGAAACCAGAGAAGATGCCCCTCAAATGACTCTTTATGGCTGCTCCGTTATGTTTGCGCTAATTCTGGTAAATCCCAAAGTAAGGATGGAGGGAGCTATCCTTAAACTGGCTGCTGCTTAAACTGCAAACCGGGCAAACATCAAAATATATTACTCTAAACGGTCATTCAAAATGTAATTTGTTAGATAATACTCACTTTTCTAAGTCACTGAAATGCTCTCTTCTGGCTACTGTAAATACTTGTCAGAAATAAATGTTTCACCTTAATGCATGAGTACTCATCGATAGCACATCTGCATTGCATCCACTTTGACTAAAGCCATTATGCACATGGCGCTGGCAGATTGCGTGAATCGCACGGGACAGTTGCCGTTCTCTGATGGGATGTTTTACGTCTGTAACCGTGACAGTGGGAAATGTAAAGTTAGCAATTCTAGGAGTTCAGAAAACTCATATTTGATTTTCTTTTACTTAATGTCCTAATCCCTGAAGTCACATGATTATTTCAGAATATTTTTCTGCCTTTCTAAAATACTTCTGTGCTTCTTGAGAAGGCATATACCTTTCAGACCTTTGAAATTAAAAGTCAGTTAGAAAGAACACAGAAATGGAAGTTGCTTGATTTTCAGTTTCAAGAATATATCTTGAAACATCTTGAAAAATCTCTTAGGTATTAGCTTTTGGAGCCAGGAGGCTGAATCTATCTGTACCAAAAATGCAACTAGCACTGAAAAATAATTTATAACATCTGTAGCTTGCAATATCCGTTACACTTTGAAATATGCGTTCACTACAGAGAGTGGGTGGAAATGGAAAAGAACAGTTATAGCAATGCACTCATTTTGAAACCTTTGCTAGGGCCTTCATAATTCTTAGTACTATCATAATGGAGAATTACACATTTGATCATAATGTGTGAATTTGTTTCTATTTTTCCGTGTTCCTCACTCTGTTCTGGGAAGCAATGTCGTAAATGTTTGGAAAAAAACCCCAGTGTAGTAACATGCCAGTAGGTCTACCTTTGTGAGAGGCCACCTCAGCAGGGGATGGAGTTCAGTTTCTTCTTTTTTCCTATGGGAAGGGTCAGAGGTATACAAAAATAATCATCTGTGATAAAAATAAGTCAAAATGGATCTTAATGGAACATGACTCTTATAGATTGTAGAGCAGAAAACAAGTCTGAAAAACAGTTGTGAATAACCTTTTAAAAGATGTATTTTAAAAGTCTCATGCATTCCAGTGGACACAGCTTGCTTTTTCTCTCTTAGAAAAATCACTTGAGATAAAAAATTCTCTAATTTTTCAGCCCTTTAAAATTTTTTTTTAAATTATTACTGCTGATTTTATAGCAAGTGAGGAGAAGGTGGAAACAAACTTTTACTTTGAAAGCGGAAGAGAGAAGGAGGCTGTAGATACTTCTCTGTAAAGAAAGGCAATTGTTTCTTATTTTGTGGATGGTAGGACGCAAATGATGAAATTATTCCTATTTGCAAATCCCACACAATAGAGAACAAATTTCCAGTAAATAGTGAAGCACATAGCCTGGGAAAGCATCAGTGAACATTTTTTAAGTCAAAGCATTCAAAGCTGTGTTAAGCTCCTTGCCATCCCTCCAGAACAGAGTCCTTGAGTCCTGTTATTTTCCATGACTAAGTATCCTCACCCCGTAAGCTTGCCATTCACCTCAGTCAACCCAGAGTCCACTCAGGGCATTACTAAGGGCATTGACCCCCGGGAGAGTTGCTGCCTGTCGGTGGGATGTGGCAGAGCCGGGCTTGGAGCCGGGGAGAGGCCACAGCAGCGTGCACAGGCAGCGCAGGCAGCTGCTGGAGGGGCTGCCTCCGCCGGGAGAGCAGCCGCTGATGATCACAGTTGGGAATTACATGTAGCTCAGCCCAAATTCCTCAGCTGGCAGCAGCTGTTTGTGGAAACTGAAGGAGTCTTGAAAAGAGCCCCATTTTATGGCCCCTGTGATAATAATCGTGAGTGTTGCAATGTAATAACACATGTATCTGAGCTACAGCGTTCAGATGTCTCTCTGCCTTTTGGCCCCTTCTCTCCAGCTGAGGAAGGGAAGGTTTATTCAGAGGGATAAGCCTCATCCCTCCTTGTTGTAAAATGGATAGGTGGAGGAAAAAACTCACAAAATATAAAAAAAACCCCCAAACCATAAGCTCTGCTGCATTGTTACAGTTGTTTATAATTGGCACTGTTCGCATATTTGTTATTTTGACTATGTGGTCTCAGTGTTGCAAGGATGCAATTCTCAGGGAAGTGTCCTCATCTCTGGGCTACAGCCTCAGACTCCCATTTGCTTAGTCTCCCTTGCTGGCCTCATAAATCTTGCATTCCTTTTCTGCCTAGTCGTATGGCTTCAGCAGGAACGTGGCTCCATGCCAAGTTGCAGATTAACTTGTGGCTCTCACTTCTGAGAAACTGGAGCAGCGGATTGAAACCCCTTCATAGCGAGGAGGGTTCAAAAGCCACCCTTCTCCTTTTGTGGGTTAAACAATTCCACGGCTGCTTGATCACAGCTCCTGTAGCTGAGCAGGTTATTCCCTGAGCTGCAAAAGTAATAAAGCCTGTCTTGTATACCAAAACCCCTAACCTCCCCTAGTCCTCACACTATTCCCAAATCCTTGCTACATCTCCTACACCTGTTTGGCTGACTAAATGGCAGCATCCGCTAGTCGGGCTGGTGCAGCGCGACACAGGAGATGGCTAACCACTGATTGCTGCTCTCTCAGGGGTGGGATAAGGACTGAATTATACCAGCCTTGGCTCTTCTCTGCCTAATTTCTGGTCTCATAAAATCTCCAGACTCATCAGCCTTCTGTCCTCTCCAGGAGGTGAGACAATCACAGTTAAACAGCCAGACATTGTAATTTGCTTAAGAAATCATGAGAAAAAACTACACACCCCATAGGTAGCATCCCACAGAGACAAGCCTGATTTCTACACAGTTTCCTTCTTCCACAGTTATCCTCCCACTAAGGGGGGATTCCTGGTCCTGTTAATCTCTCCCCATCAAACATCTTCTAGGTCACTCTAGATGAGCCTTTCCTTCTCAGTGCTTCCAAAAGTGAGCGTGGGTCCTTGTTGTCTGCGTGAAAGAAATCCGTTGATGATCCGGGTCTGCTGGATTTTGATTAATACATTTTGATTCTTTTTCTTATTCTAAGAACCTGTGGTATAGCGACTAGTGTTAGAAAAAGTTAGGAAAACTTCTGCCAGGGATAACAAAAGTTCAACTGATCCTGACTAACAAAAGGAAGTATTTCAAGCCTACTTACACACTTTTTTTTTCCATTTTGTAGTTCTGTGGCATATTCTGTTCTTTATGTGTTTTCATATGCATGCGTTTTTATACACATACATCTACACTAGTGGGAATAGCTGAGAGCTACAGGTTGATAAGGTAGAACAGAAGACAATTTCTACTTGTAGAAATCTGCAGAGAACAATATTGATCTGACCTGTGCTGCAGGAACTGATGGCTGTTCAACTTCTTTAAGGAAGTAATGATTTCTCCCAAAGAAATATTTTAGGGCAAATGGAAATGGTCTTTATGACTAAGAATACATAGAATCATAGAATCGTTTTGGTTGGAAGAGACCCTTAAGGTCATCGAGTCCAACCGTTAACCTATCACTACCAAGTCCACCATTAAACCATGTCCCTAAGTGCCACATCTACACGTCTTTTAAATACCTCCAGGGATGGTGACTCCACCACTTCCCTGGGCAGCCTGTTCCAATGCTTGAGAACCCTTTCAGTGAAGAAATGTTTCCTAATATCCAATCTAAACCTCCCCTGGTGCAACTTGAGGCCATTTCCTCTTGTCCTATCACCTGTTACTTGGGAGAAGAGACCGACCCCCATCTCGCTACAACCTCCTTTCAGGTAGTTGTAGAGAGCGATAAGGTCTCCCTTCAGCCTTCTTTTCTCCAGGCTAAACATCCCCAGTTCCCTCAGCCGCTCCTCATAGGACTTGTGTTCCAGACCCCTCACCAGCTTCGTTGCCCTTCTCTGGACACGCTCCAGCACCTCAATGTCTTTCTTGTAGTTCCAGAATCTTTAGGCTCTTAATTTCAGTGTAAACAAGGATTTTCGAAGGGTGGAGCTATACCATTTCTACTTATTTGTGCATAAGTAGAATTTTTTTAAATGTATTTACCAACTTAAATAATAACTGACTTAGTTTTATTCAACCAAAATAAATAAAGACATATATATTTTCAATTTAACATACGGTGGGAAAGGCAGAAGAATCTAAATCTTTAATCAGTTATAAGTTAATCTTAGGAACCAGAAGCCTGAAATATTTCCAGGGAACTGAATACCAAACTATGTAGCACTGATTATTCACATAAAAAGTCAGACTGCTATGAGACATTTTCATATGGCTTTTTAAGATGCAAGCTTTAATGTATAAAAAATCACAGCCAAGAGCTGGAATACTTGTGTAAACTGTTCTTAAAATGATTGAGAGGTGACACAACTGACATTTTCCAACACCAGTTCCCCTTTCAGTTGCTATCGCATAAATTTCACTGGAAGGTATTTGTAGGTGGACATGCGGTCATACTGTACAACATGGCTTCAGAAGTATATGGGCATCACTTGAGTTTCTCAGAAATAAATAGTAAGGACAGCACACAGTTCCCCTCTAAACTTCTCAATCTCCCAGCCAGAGGAACCAAAAAATCCTCCTGGGAAATGGTAATTCTATCCCAGAAGCCAAGAGCCATTTCAGCTTCTAGTGGGATTACAGTTTTCTAGATTCGGTTCAAATTCTGTCATGCTGTCGTGTTGGTTCAGGCTCCCCCATTCATCTGAACTGGACGTCTGTTGACATGTCCTGACCGGAAAGGTTTGAAGGTTTGCTCTCCAGGCAGGGAAATTCCAGTGCAGGGACTGATTTGCACTACACCAATGCTCCTACATGTATCTATCTGGAGATACATATACCTATATAGAGACCTGGACCTGCAAACTGAAGCACAGCTCTTGAAGCCAATGTAGATGAGACAAGTGGTGAAACACTTGGATTCAGTCCACACCTCAAACACAGTTTAGTCCTGAATTATTTAGCTGCTGATTTTACAAGGCAGTGTCCAGATCCACCCATTTATAAACTCTTCCTCCACTGGAGAGCACCAGTTGATGTAGCTTTCAGTTGGGGGATGTACTAAAATGCTTAATGATAATGCAATGTCTCTTCAGCACGTGGGCTGCCTCCTGTACTCCTCTATGCTTTGCTCTTCAAAACCCAAACAAGCCAAGAAAAAAATCAAATATAATTTCTATAGCTGTTTTCTGAAACATTTTTAAAAATAGCTTCAGGAAATGCATAACAGAATATACATGAGAGAGATAATAAAACAAGTTTAACACTTTGAGGGATGGCAATTATATTCCTTGCATGCAAAGATAATTATTGTATTGTGCATCCTTCTAGTTTCTAGTACAAGACAGGAAGCTTTTATAAATTACTTTTCACAAATGGATATCTGATTATTAAATTTGTGTTATCGTTGTAACATTTAAAGTTTAATTTCATTGTTCTGAGAAATTATCAGTTCTACCTTATTCAGGGATAACACCTGAGCTTTTAGAAGCTGACACGTGAAGCTCAAAATGTACAGTTGGAAATTTAGTTTCAAGTTTAGTATCTGGTAAATTATCCCTTCAGTGGCAATCCAAGTATTCTTACAAAGTATATTCCAAGGGCATCACAGCTGTGTAGCTCTCATGTGCCCTAGTTTCTGCCATAAGCACTTCAATTACAGATACCAGTCCACTAATACAATGTACTGACAACCAGAACATAGTAATATTACTTTGAATACAAATAATTAAAGCATTTTTTGTGTTTGTATGTGAAGAATACTATAAAAGTTGCTAGACTGTAAAAACTTCTTATAAGAAAAGTATGATCTTGAAAAAGTAGTGCTTTTTGGGAAAGAATTTTTAGCTGGTGACATCATTCCTATCCGCTGAGGACAGAAACTGTCCAAAGACAACCAACATACAAATTATACGCTATCACATTTTTATATATTTGGAACTCTAGTCCTACACTTCTGAAAGTAATGAGGGTTTTGCAACTGCCTCCAGTAGAAATGAAATCCACGCCTGCATGAGGAAAGGTTATTTTAGTAATATGAAGAACCTCAATCTGTATCACCTATTCATGCACTGAATATCAGTGAGGTAAACAAGATGAGATGTGAGCTTTGGCTCTTGTCATTTTATGTATGGTAGATGCTTTTACTAATTCATCCCAGGCTGGATGATTGTGCTTTTTAAAAATTTTGGATGCTAGTGTGATTAAAACTCATCCAGGTTGATCTATACTGTACTTGGGTTTAATAAATACCAGATCCAAATATTTTAATAATTTTTTAGCTAATGTTAGAGAACTTACGGGTGGGAAAATAAATTTGAAAGAGTGGCTAGGATGTTTTTTAAATTCAGAAACCAAACTTTTGTAATGGTAGGACAACAGAATATGCTCTCTACAGACTAATATTATCAATTCAAAAATAAGATTAAAAGAAGCAAAAGTTTAGGTCTCCTGCACCCATATATAGATAACTAAAAATCCAGTCTTTTTTCTAGAATTTGCTAGGCACCAAACAGCACTAACAGACAGCAGTGGGATGTCAGATACTCAACACTTTGGAAGATTAAGACCAGGCACCTAAAGACGAATTGGAGGCCTCATCTGCATGCAGATATTTTTAAGAACATGGCCAAATCTATAATGAATTCTTAGTGCGTCACTAATTGTAGTAAAAAGCTCCAGTACACATCACTGTGGCCTCTCTAGAGTTTATGGTAAAGTTTTATAGTGGTAACTATAGAATAGTGCTCTTTATGTAATTTAGAAGGATTAAATTTAGTACCAAACATATACTTCTTTTCATGGTTTGCCATAATCCTTCCAAATAAGAGCCAACCATTTTTTTTTACTCTACATTTATATATATATTCTCTAAAACGGATTGAAAGAGAAGGGGTGTTGCTTAACATTGGATTTTGACAGAGAAACCTACTTTCCAGGTGTGAAAACACTTATACTTGTGATGAACATTAAACATCACAGAATCACAGAATTGTTGAGTTTGGAGATCACCTCTTGAGATTGTCTGGTCTGCACCCCTGCTGAAGCAAGGTCAGCTAGATCAGGTTGCTTAGGGCTGTGTCCAGTCAACTTCTGAATATCTCCAAGGATGGAGACTCCACAACCTTTGTGGGCAAAGCATATCTTATCTCTGGGCAGCCATATCTCACTGTGTTTGCAATACCATGCTTGAGATTAAAATATATAGGTTTAGAAAGATAATATATAGAGGTATATATCTTTCATCTGAGAACAACATCATGCAGTCCACCATCATACTGGGGAGACATTGGTGATACTTGCAGAGAGATGTTTCCCAGGAGAGTTCAAATATAGCTTCAGAAATATTTGTTAAAATCTTTGCTGGTAAAAAGGCTGTACTATCCAGAGAAGTTCACTTCTGTTAGATGCCCATATAGAGACTTTATTAGTGTCTATAAATGTTTCTTACCAACCATTCATTTAGCATTTCACATTCTGTTAAAAAAAAAAAAAAAAAAGAAAAGACTAGTTAGGAAAGAACATTTTAATTTTGTGGTAAATCGGAATGACTATAAAAGATTTGCTCTATTCCAAGTCACAGTATGAAAGGAAAGCTGGGTAAAGCAAGTGTTATTTAACACTAAATAATTTCATTTCCATGACTTCATCGGACTTACATATCAGCTATTCAGAAAATAGTCCCAAAGAGAGTCTTTAATTTAAACTGTCTGATGTTCTTTTGGCAGTTGTAGTGAAACCAAGAGATTTGTTCTCCAGAAAACTTGGACATAGTTTCAGATGAAAGAAAAGGGGGGAGGTGGAGTGGTTTTTTTTTAAGGTGGACTTTACTGCAAGTTATTCAGTTACTGTCAAACAAACAGTATTTTTTCTGGAAATGATTATAATTAACTATTGTACTTCTTTCAAAAAAGCCTACTACCTTTTAAATAGCAGGAAATGTTCTCTGTCCACAAAAGCTAACACACAGTGAAATTAATAAATACCATACCTCTTTCTGAAAGCAATTTTTATTCACACAATTCAGGGGAATTAAATGTGTTAGAAATAATTTTCCCAAACTCAATCCTTTGCTTTAAGCTTTAACTCAGATATATTCTCAGAAAAGGGCACAATGGAAATGTGAATAAATTAATTTTGATTTGACATAGAAAAATAAAACTCCCTTTGACTGGCTGGAGACAGAAATACTTTCAGATAAGTCTTCATAAGCTTCTTCAGGAAATGAGTTTTAGAAAAGGTGTTTACTGAAAGGTAAATGCTACTAAGAAAAGTACTGACCCCTATTTAAAACTTCCTTCAAAGTGAATTGTTTATTCTTTTCACTGTCCCTAGGTCTGGAAAAAGTGCCAAAAGACCTTCCTTCCGACACAACTCTGCTGGACTTACAGAACAACAAAATCACTGAAATTAAAGAAGGAGATTTCAAGAACTTGAAGAATCTTCATGTAAGTGTATAAATGAACTAGCATTTGCCAAAACAAATGGGGAGAAAATGTGGGTTTGGCCTGGTACTCGGGTTTTTAAGGAAAACTGAAGAAATACTCTGTGATCTTCCTCCATCAGCCCAGCCTATTTATTTCCATTCCCATTCCTCTCCTGCAAACTCTCTTCTCATACCACAGAAGTTTCTCATCTCTTTGCAGCTCTTCGTGCCTGTCTCCTGTCCATTCAGTCTCCTGATCTCCATCATAACTTCTCTTGCCTATTTATTTATGTTTTCAGTTCCTTTGGCGCAGTGACTCGGTTATTTCTATCCATCTCAACCCTGCCACCTCACTGTCTTATTACTGTATTCCTTCCCCTCCCACCTCTCAGCTCACACAGATTTGTGTATACCATGTTTGTCAGCAGTTTTTCTGTACTAATTTTAGTTCAAGGATCTTTTTAAACCAATCTTCTGCCCCCTGCACTACAATGAAATTGTGTTTTTGCCATAACCTTCTCCTAGAAAAACTCCATCCTCATCCTCCTCCTCCTTTACCTGCCAGTCTCTTCCAACACTGCTGTCTGTTTTCCTCTTCGCTGAAATATTTTCCTTCCCTGGTTTCTGTGACTGCCCTTTTTTCTAGCTCACCTCTTCTTTTCCAAGTTTCCATCAGACAACTACCTTCCTCTGTTTCCAAATTGTTGTTTCTCTGTCTGAGGTCCTCCTCCCTTGTTTCTATACTTTTAATCAACATCTTAAAATTCATACCTCATAGTCTTGCCTCAATTTTGTTGAAATATCTCTTTCTTTCCAGATCAGAAAAAGGCTATTACTTCTCTGCCTTTGAAAGTAATACCCCAACTCAGGCATATTTCTGCAAATATTATTTTTCTAGCCTTTCACCAACTCAATTTATTCTGTATGTTATTCCATTTGATCCTTTTTGCTTATAACCAATATAAGCTACTTGGCTTTGCTTTCCTGGCTCTTCACAGCCTCTTTCTATTCTATTGTTTTCATTTACAACCAAGAAGCCAGCTCCCACTTTTTATCCATTCATAATGCCAATGCCATCACCCATCACTGTTTCAAATAAGAATCTGCATTCAGCCACTCATACTGGGAAAAAAAATCTTATAAACATTTATCTCCTTAATTGCTTCCAAATTCCCTCTTAAGTTTTTGTTTTAATGCAGCATCAAGAAGAAAAGTTTTAAACAATTTCTAGGAATAGGCAGAATTCCAGCCTCTCCGTAGCGGAGGGAGCTGCATGAGTAAATCACAATGAGTCTCATGTCATCTAATTTTAGCATAGGTGAAGCATATGAGCTAGTTACATAGATAACCTCTACAGTCAACAAAGAGAAGTAGAAGCTTTCACATCACATTTCATCTGACTTGGTTTTAGAACGAGATGACTTGTGCCCCAGAATTGTTTTTCAATTCCTCTGCTTGGCTACTGAACAGATTCGACACCCTCATTCCTGCCCCCTTGTTTGGGTTTTCTTCCACCTTGGAGAGAAGTCCTGTGTTTTCAGTGGAGATCATCTGCAAGGTGCTAAAAAAGAGGAAAGTCTTGTCAGTGAAATTAATCTTCTCACAATCCTTCTTCATGACATTGCATGAAATGAGTTAGAGCGTGATATTGCAGATGAAAAGCACTGGCGCCAGTGACTTCTGCCTACTTGGCACTCAGCTCAGGTCTCTGTTATACATCCTGCTCTGAGTTAAGCTGTTGTGAGCTATGTCATTTCACTGAGGTTAACTCTATGGATTTTTTTTTTCTGTCTTTTATTACAGCAGGTATAATTTAATAGTGAATTAAATAGGTGACTCTTCAGGGAAGAGATTACTTGTTGGTCTTACTCCCAAAAGTACCCAGTACATGATTAGGGACCAGTGGAAATCATACAGAAGAGTGACAACAGTAACATAAATTTTATCAAATGACCTTCAAAACAATGCAGTTATCCTGGATTTACTCAAGAACAAAAACCGATCCTCTCATCTCCTCCCCAAAATAATAATTTAGTCATGCAGTACGTTTATGTAACTAGGCACCATCTTTACTCTCAGCAGGAATCATTCTTCTTCTTGTGTAATATCTGGGAATGATTCCCATTCCCTACCTTGCAATTAAATATTCTTCAGAGTCATAGTGAAAGGGGAATATTGTTTTTAGATAAATATAACTCAAAAGCTTTGTTGTTGACACAGCTCCATTGTCACTTTTGTTTTAAGGAGCTATATGTGTGTGTGTGAGAGAGAGATATCTCTCTCTCTCTCATGTATCTGCTTTTTAATCATATTCCCTGATAAACATAGCTTGTTTTTGCGTCACACTTAACAGTGTGATGTTCGCAAGTTTCTAGACTTCTTAGACTTTAGTAAACCTTCTTATACTCTACTAAAACAGGAAGATAAAGTTTAACTTATACTAAAAAACAGACGAAGTAACGAGAAAAGAAAGGATCTACCTATAACTTGCCCGTGTCTTCTCTTTCAGCACAAATGTAACTACTTATGCTCTGAGTGCACAATACATGGAAATAGAAAGAGAAATTAGCACCTACAAAAAAAATTCTTTGTATCAGAAAATTTTCCTGAGTAGGTAAAAGAGCAGTTAAAATTTGCAGCTGTGGAAATATGGCAAGCAATTAGAAAAGGAGGCAACTAAGGGAATATTTATCTGCAAATAACAGATGTCTGCCAAAAAACACCAGAGTCAACAGTTTTGGTGCAGTTGATATTTTTATAGTTTTAAATTTATCCAGGAAAAAGTGACTAAACTATTAAAGTTGTACTATAAAAACCCAGTGAGACTTTATTTAAAAATGAAAGATAAGATATAATTTTTATCAGAGGACTTGGGGGAATAAGGAAAAAAATGAAGACGGTCTTTTTTTAGGGCCGAGGACTGAGTTTTGCCATTTCAGAAAACTGTCTGATATTATGTAAAAACTTGCTTATGATTTAAACCTGTGGCAAAACAATCAGAGAGGCACTATTGGAAAAGCCAGGAAAAAAATCTTCTATGAAACTGTCAGAATTTTCCAGCCAGACCGACACTTCTGGATAGAGTACAGTACTTTGACCCCATGGACACAATAAAGAATCCAAAATACTACATGAGTAACCCTCATGCAGGGTGAAGGAGGAGTCTACAAAAACAGCACATGGAGTTGCATGCTGCGTGGCAAAGCCAAAGCAAACCAGCATAACGCCTGGCACTTGGAAAAAGAGGTAAAAGAAACTACTGTCTATTAGATCACTGTAAGAACAGCACAAACAACAGAATAGTGACTGCATGCTTTTCCAACAGGAATTTTTCAATGGCACAGTGTTAGTACAGCAAAAGAAGATGAATGCGCTATTGGCCTAAAATCAAATGGAACATTGCTTAATTTAAGCTGGCAGAGCTATGCAAAGCCATGGTTGTGCGTACAACAGTGCTAAAACCAGTTGTATTTATACTGAAAGAAAAGACTTGCATGAAAGAGATAAAAGATTTAAATTTGATAATTAAGGTTATGACCGTATCCACACTAAGGGATCATCAACACTAAATGTACAGGCAAATAAACTGAAACGCTCTTTGTAATAATATCAAGTGGAAAAATAATGTATTGCATTAGAGAAGCTTCATGCACTCTTTTTTTTAATCAAAAAGAAGACTCCCTAAGGAAGGACAAGAGTGCAGATTAACTGAAGAAAAGTTTAAGAACATCTTCCAGGGATACAGCAAAGCTCCTAACAGATCAAAAAATATTAATGAAAGAACACAGTCTTCTGATGACTCATTACAGCTTCAGTCCCCTTTTCCCAGGCATAATTAAAAGAGAAGTTAAGTAAACATAATGCTCTGCAAATCACAGAATGAAGACTCAGAAACCACTGGCATACTGTAAAAAAAAAAAAAAAACCAAAACAGACAGATATCTGTCCAGGTTCTACCTCTGAACTCAACTCCCACTATCATCAATGGCAGACATTCTTAACAGAACTGAGAGATACAATTTTAATTTTTTTTTTCATTTGGTGCAGCTGCAGGTTTCTAACAAATATTCTGAGGAAAAAAAAAGGTAATCTTTTTGAAATGCAGCACTCCCTCAGAGAGTTCTCATTTCCTCAGACTGTCCTGTGCGTTGTGCTTAGCATACAATGAGATTTTCCACTGAAACAGGCAAAGTGCAACACACCACATGCATGCAAAACATTGTTAATGTGCACAGGGTAAAGATCTTTTTGTGTGAGGAAAACAACAGAAGAATAATATACTTTGAGGTCCTCAAAATTCTGGAGAAAGTCAGTGTACTAAGCTAATGAAAAAAGTAAATTTTATAGAATACAACAATAAAATAAACAAGTAAATTGTAATAAAACGAATGACCAAAATGCTTGCCTCAGTAGACAAGGACAGGGTTGAAAGATTCTCTAGAGCTCCGGAGCGTTAGGATTATTTTTGTTGGAGCAGGAAAATGTAGAGCCAGTTGCTGCCTGGTCATCTGCGCAAGTCACGTCACACAATACTTATCAGTGAGGGCTCAAATGCCACGCAAACTAGATCTGCGGCAGGGTCCTTG
The DNA here is from genome assembly GCA_009819775.1 of Phoenicopterus ruber ruber. NCBI lineage: Eukaryota > Metazoa > Chordata > Aves > Phoenicopteriformes > Phoenicopteridae > Phoenicopterus > Phoenicopterus ruber. The sequence goes on along the minus strand of CM020215.1, from coordinate 50,527,212 downwards.
GCTTTGCCAGATCATTCAACGAGGTGCAGTGTATGTGATCAAACTGCTTTCTACAGTCTTCCTTCATTTATACTGACAGGCTGTTGTTTCAGTGCTTTGCCATCTCCTTCCTCACAGTTCATTCGCCTCTTCCCTCTTCTTTCAATGTCATCCCTTTTTCCTTGCCTTTCTTAGCTATGTCCGCTTGATCCTAGGTTTGGTAGGGTTACTACCAAACCCTACCAAAGAATTTAAGTAACGACAAATAAAGAATAATTGCACCATCATGGTTTTTTATACCTTTATCCTTTTCCTGCCTTAACTGTAGGTCATGGGCCCTTCAGGAGACATAACATCTGGAATTCTGTTCAGAGACCTCCTTGGATTCAGGGGCTCTTGGTTCCTTCAAGTTTACCAGTGTTGATGATTTTTTAAATTAATTTAAAAATGAATACTTATTTCTGTCTCCTGGTATAACACAATTAGAGAAGAAAGTCAAGTTCTGTTTTATATTTTTGGTGTTCTTTGGTTATGTTCTTTTTTCCTAAGTACACATCCACTCCTAATAATTTGGCAGAAAAGCCTGACTATATGTCCAGGTTATGAGTATGACTTAACAACTAAAACCATAAGGCAAACAAAAAGGACAAAATTTATTATTATTTTTATTTGGACGCCTGACTCCTGAGCTTACAGTTCTTAAGGCATTACTGTTCCTAGCAGAACTGTAATAAAAACCAGGTAATAATGTAATACATAACCCAGGAAATTAAAGAAATTCCATCGGGTCAGCGGATTGACTTCTCAGTTTAAGCCCTGAAGGACACATGCATCATTAAAGATTTGATGTTAGGTAAGAGTACCATCCGCAGCTGGCAAAACAGATGTATCACCATGTATTACGGCTGATAACAATTTGCTGATCATTTTACAGTTCGCTTCTGATTTTGGCAAGGCTCTCACTTTGAACTATTCTAAACTAAGAAGAACAGAAATAGGGATGAAAACCCCTCAGAACAATCCCCTGAGATTCTCACGTAATGAAATTACACCAAAAGACACAATCCTCTGCTCCTGACAGGGCAAAAATTGTAAGTTTTGGTAACCCCAAGAAGAACAACCCTATGCTGGTTCCTACATGATTGCCACACGCTCCCTCTGCACTTTGTCAGGGTGTATTTTGACAAAAGCCTGCCAACAAGGTGTTCCAAAATTTTCCTGAATTGTGAATCCTCCTTTTTGTTTTGGGAATAAATATTTGAGGTAGAAACCAGGCCAGAGGGAGCTAAATGGCCAGACTCCCACTGACTTCGACTGAGCCAGCATCTATTCCTGTCAGACAGTGATTTTTTTTTTTTTTTCCCCTTACTACACTAATACCAGAGGTGTTTCAGTAAAAAGTAAGCTGTCTTTGGAGCAAAGCTTGGATTCTTTTTCTTCTCGGAACACCGCTTAAACTGCTGGTCGTGATAAGGTGGTCCATAGGTATTAGCACAGTGCTATGTTATAACAGAGTCAATGTTTACAGTGCAATGTTTACATGCTATATATGACAAGGGAAGAAGGCTTTGTCTCAGGAAAATGAGGACAGAAGCTAATTTTTCTCTTATCCGTATGAACATGAACCCTCTAAGCCTGACCAAGTGATGACTTCAATACTTGATGTATTTGTGCCTCTTTATTTTCTCTTTCTTTCTTGCCTCTTTTCTTACCTATGGCTAAATATCTTAGCACCCATACCAAGTCATGCTGAAAGCTGTGCATTGGTGTGCTCAACCTCCTGTATTGGGAATTGGTGATATACGTCAATTTTTTTTTTTTTTTTTTGGAGGGGTACATTTATTTTAAAAGAAATACCTTTTGGTCCACCAAAATGGAAGTGTGGAAGAAGGCAGAAGAAGACAAATTTTCTGAAAAAAAAGTATCAGCCTCTGTGGCTCCGTTCCAGTATTACGTTAGGCTGTCATTTCTCTTCAGTCTGCCAAATTGTTTCATACTAGCAACATCTCAAGTGCTATCTGTGGCCAAGGGCTCCAGCACGTTCAGCACTTTCAGGTTGACCCTTATTTTTCCCTCAGAGTACTTCTTGCCCTGTACCAAATTTTTATATGTCCTTTAACAAGATGAATATAATGCCCCATCATGCCATCTGGGCTTTATTCAGGATAGCTAGTCCATGTGGCATGTTTTTGCTTAACATCCCTTCCTCATAGCACTGCCTGCAGATGTTTTCCCTAGGTTTTTCTCCTCTAGTTCCTGTTTTCACTGACCTCTAAATTCCCCTGAGTTTTTCATTTTGTTTTATTTTGTTTTGTTTTAACTTTTCTTACATGCAAACCATACGGGGCACATTCTGAGGAAAGTAAACAGCATTGCTCTAAGGCTAATAACTTCGTTCTTTAAGTCTTGCATATAATAGAGTTATTGTGAAGTGGGAAAGGAACCCAGGGATCTGGCTTGCCAGGTGCTATGCTGGTGTGTTATCCTCATCATTTGCTCTTGCTCTGGGAGACAGTAAAACTTCTCTTGCAAATTCTGATGTGTGGGTTTATTTTTTCTTCTTTACAGCTGCACACCAGTGTGGAAAAATAATGCAGGTTTAAAATACCAGGAGCAGGGACTTGCACAGCAGGGTGTAAGTGGGAAACGATATTCTAGTACAAAAAAGTTGAAAACTACAGGCTTGTGATACTTCCCACCTTACACCACCATATGTACGTTCCCATACATGAGATCAGTATTTTTAAACATACCTTTGATAGATATCATCATTTCTAAGTGAGAGACTTTCTGAATGTTTGAATAAAACAACATTTCTGTGTGTTTCCCCGGGATAACAAGATCATATTCAGGAGAAAGCATTGGCAAAGCAGAACAGATTAATCCTAGATACTTAGATAATTTCTGATTTTTGTCAGGACTAACAGTTCTACTCTGAAAAGCTGTAGCAACCCTCTTAACATCAGCTACTCAGAGAATGTTTACATTGCAGGGCCTAGCTGAAGGTATACCTATCTATTTCCAGTAAGAAATATTTCACATCAGATCATCAGCTGTGATAATCATAGCCCAAATATTTTTTATCTGAAAGGCAACAAAGTTTAAAAAAATCAAATAAAAAAGAAAAAAAAAACCATAAGGGAGATTTTTAGCTGAAATAAATGACCAAGTAGTACAAAACAGGAATCAGGAGAAAACTTTCAGGTGCTGATAAGGTGAGTCTAAACTCATTGAATGTTGACTTATATATCTATGGAAAAGAAATCCATGGTAAAATTAAAAACAATAATAAAAAAATGTAATTAACAGTAGCACATTCAGATATTTAGTTATTATGATAAAAACAATGAAAGAGACTCATCTGCATAATTCAAGCTGTACCCCCCATAATAACGGGATTGTTTCCCATGCCCTGATATTGTGCGGGTCGCTGTATTACACTGCGGGCAGAATCTACATCTCTATCACAATTCTGGCAGGAATTGTGACCCTCAGGAAACCACACCCTGTGTGCAGCTCGTGTTCTCATGGCGGTTCTTATAGCTCAGGCTCAAATAAAAGAGAGTTGGGGCCATGGCTTCCACTGACCAATATATTTGTTTTGAGAGAAGCTTATTGTTAGGGAAATACTCTGCTGAACCGTGAGTGACCTTTTCTACCTCCTCTTGCAAATGTGTTATTGCTAGCTAGCATACAAAATTAAAACCAGATATGCTCAGCTTTACGTGTACTCAGTGAAACCATATACAGAACTCACTGCTTGCTTCGCTCAGGATGATCTGCAAGAGGACTCCATTAGGGAAAAAACACACATCCACTACCATTTTAAACTGTCTTCTCACCTCTCTTTCAGTTTTCATGATAAAGAGGTGCTGTCACAGATGCTGATGCACTTCTTGGCACCGTTTTAATACTGAACTGATTATGGAAAGAGCTGAATGCTCAATTTTCCTCCAAGAAACAGACTAAAATATAATTCTGAAAATAGTAGAATTGTATTAAAATACACTGAATGTTAACTGTAGTATATGCAATATAAAAATTTGTGGTTTAGCAGCAACTGTTTTCTTCTATTTCTGAAAACAGCATAATGGAGTTAGTGAACAAAGATGTTCTATAGCTATTCTCTAGTAATGAATATAAATAGATATTGCTATCTGTATTTATACAGCCCATTCTACCTAGTTCACTGCACGAACATGCAGCACTGTATGTCTGATAAGCAGATAGCAAACACATGGAATGATAAGATTCATTCTCATATATATCATATCTGAAATCCTTTCCATTAGCTGCGTTACTGTTTGGACAGTAATGGGACTTTCTTCTCCCTTTTTATGTCATGGTTGGTTAATCAAAAAAAGAGTTAGCAATAATGTAAAATTTCAGAGGAATACTCTGAATATGAAGACCACCTATTACAGGTAACAGAGCTTTTATGGAGGCCTTTCTCTCCCGACAGTATTGAGGGCTGATTTGCTTAGTTACCCTGAGCCTGGATATCACAGCTGTGAGGACTAGATTAAGCACCTACATGATTACTACTAGATTAGGCAGAATGACTATGGTCCATCATCCCTAACTGCAGGACTTAGAGCATGACGCTTCAAATTGCTCCCCTTCCATACCAAGTTAGGCTTACCAAAAAAAATAGCTTATATATCTGCAAAAATGAGGTTATTATTATCAGACAGAAGTCTAGGAAGTGCACTATATAAGACTAACAGGAAAGAGATGATGATGTGCATATTTTTATTAAACTAGGCTGTACCTTCACTGTATTGAGTCATAGAATTTTCTGTTCAGGAAAAACTGGTTAGAATGGTTGTGTGACGACAGGTAAGGTATAAAAGTATCCTCAGAATAAACCAAACCAGAAAAAAAAAAGGCAAATAAAACTGATAATGTTAGTTTTATGTGAATGACTTGTTCTTCACAGCTTTCAAGTGGAAACATTATCCTTATTCTTGGGTATAAAATATGGATGTCAACAGAAGCTGCATATACCTCCGCAACGAAATAACATTTGTATTTGTAATGTAGGCCTTGTTTATCTTTGACTGTTTCAGAGGTTCTTAACCTATTTGCTTTAGTGCTGCATTGTATTTTCTTCAGCTCGCTAGATTGGTCATCAAAAGACTTCAAAAGATACTAGAAAAGAATAGTAATTTTTAAATGTTTCATTCCTAAAATAATTTCCCTGGTAGTCATCTGAGATCTCCTTCATTATTACTTCACAGGCATTGATCCTTGTTAACAACAAAATCAGCAAAATAAGCCCGTCAGCTTTTGCTCCTCTGAAGAAACTGGAAAGACTTTACCTGTCCAAGAACAACCTGAAGGAACTCCCAGAAAACATGCCGAAGTCCCTTCAGGAGATACGGGCTCATGAGAATGAGATCTCCAAGTTGAGGAAAGCTGTCTTTAACGGACTGAATCAAGTGATTGTCTTAGGTACGAGCATGAGAAATTATAACAAAATCAACTCGGTGTTTTTTCAAGATGTTGTTTTTAGTTCAATCAGTGATTTTATGTAGAAAGCCAAGAAATGCTCCAATAAATTGTACCTCCAAATTAGCTTTGACCTGAAGGATATAGGTACCTACACTGCAGCACAGCTCACGACCATGTTTTGTTGGCAGAACTAGGCACCAATCCAATCAAGAGTTCAGGCATTGAAAATGGAGCTTTTCAGGGGATGAAGAGGCTCTCCTACATCCGTATCGCGGACACCAACATTACTAGCATTCCAAAAGGTAAGAAATTCAATGAATATTTCCGAGATTTGCACACGTATAATATAGTGACTTCTAATCAGCTGGAAAAAAAAGAGATTATGGAAGCCTTTTGAGTCAGTCGTTAGAGTATCCATTACTTGACTACTTCATTTTTTGGTCGGTCGACTTTTACTGGTTTTGAACATTTTGCTTTTCTATTATGAGAAGCTCCACAAGAGGCGTGCTGTCAAAAGTAAGCCATTTCATGTTATTTTGCTTTTCTTGTCTCGTTGCTGAAATACAAAGTGGAAGAATGTTTTCACCCTCCAACCTTGGTTTGTGAGCCTGATCAAAATTATACAGATGTAAACTCATGTAGAATTAACTGAAGTTCTACAAGCATAAAATCAGCCCTCCACAAGTCTATGGGTTTAAAGCCAAAAATACTATTCCTATACAAAACAGAAACATATGCTATTTTTAAAAGTACTTCATTGCAAATTGCTACAAAATAAGAACAACTTCAATATAACCCATTTAAAAAAAAAAAAAAAAAAACAAACAAACCAGAATGGTTCCAATCCAGAGGAAATTATATTCAATTTATTCATACTTCAGCCACTGGATTGCTTTGAAATAGCTGAAAAGTTTTTGAAAGTTGATACTAGTTGTTATTTCTTTCTTCCCACATTTCCTGTTTTGGATGTTCCTGTGAGGGATCTCAGACAGTTAAAATATTTGGTTCCAACTTTTTTTACCTGATAAACAGAATTTGCAAACTAATATGTGCGCTACCTAAAATAACATTAAAATTATTTTGTCTCATCTTTATAATCTCATTTCCTGCTGCTGTTATTTGTGAAATATCTAGGTGCCAAACATTTGTGGATTTATGCATGTGGATAGTCTGCCTAAAATGAAGGCTCTTCCTCTTACACTATTATATATGCCCCATTTACATAGTCATGAAGGCTAGAATTCATATCTGGGAAGAATTTCATTTAGCTATTTTTTAAGAATTAAAACTGTTCTATGATGACCTTAGGAGCTTGGTCTTATTTCAGGCCAGATAAATTGTTACTAGCTGTTTTCAGTTTCCCTGATTGTGAAAGTTCCTTGTTTCATTCAATGAATTGTTCTTGGCCATGTCTAGTAAAACTCTTTTTGTTAATGTCAAAGAGCCTCAGTATAACACAAGTCCATTAAAAAAAGATAATAATCCAGTTTTATCAAAAGTAATTTGACGGTGTTCTCTCTTTCAGGCCTTCCCCCATCCCTTACTGAACTTCACCTTGATGGCAACAAAATCAGCAAAATTGATGCTGAAGGTCTGTCTGGACTCACCAACTTGGCAAAGTAAGAATTGATTTCTTCTTTTCACATAAAATATTAGTTGAAATTGTAACCACCACACACACAACTGGAAAACATCATTCTGGGCTTCATGAGCGTTATCATCATTGAAGCAGTACATAACTTAGCAGGAAAAGCTTCTAAAGACTTGTGTACTGACTTAAGAGAACAAACCACTTTTTTTTTTCCTAACAACACTTTCCAGCTGTTTTCAATTCTGAGTGATGTATGCCCAAGACAACTGTTTCTTTGATTTAGGGGAAAAAAAAAAAAAGAAAGATAAAGAGAGTAATTAGATTTTTTAATTACGTCATGCTCCTTTCATTGTATTTTCATCTTTGGTTTATGCAGTTTTCTTGGTACACTGCATTACTCATGCAATTTCCTCTGGAAACTGAGGAAAAAGGCTCATGGGAACCAAAAATGCTTGCAACAGTGTTTCCTCTGTTTCTCAAAAAAGGCAAGTCTGCGATGAGTCCAAGAACATGACAAAACACTAATCATACAATATAATTGAAAAAGGGTCATTTTTTCAGGGTGCTCATACCTTCTTAATCTGTGAATATGTTGTTAAATAAGTTTCTCTAACTGTAGGAAATTGTAAGGAGAATTCCCGAAGAGTATTTATAGACATACAGAATTATTTGTGAATTAGTTCACATTAGATAACATGCTAAAATAGTAAAATGGGCCTTTAGTACAAGGTATTTTAATATTATGATACTTTAAAACTGTTGTATGAAAATAGAAGTGAGATTGATCTAAAAGACCATTAATAGGATTAATGCATATAATTCCTGGATCTGGATCTTCATCTTAATCATTATGCTTGTCATAATAAAGGCAAAAACCAGAAATCAAAGAAAGATTATTGAGCAACAGGAGTTAAATTTACCACTCTTTACAGTAGCTTGGACAGCAATTTAGTGCAATGAAGTATATAGTAACTTAATATGTATTTTGAATCTGGCAATTCCAGGTGATAAGGCTTAGAACAGCTTTCTACAGCTTGTCAAATAAGGCACTTCAATTCACAGATTCTTCCCTACTCAAAAAAAAAGTCTGCCGCTGGGTTTTAATGAAAAAATAAAAATACCATAATTATGGGTTAGGGGACTATGAAGCAGTTATTGTTAATGATAGAGGCTTAGTATAAAATGTAACATCCTCCGGAGAAATGATAAAAAAAACTTCCAAACCCAGAACAAGATCATAACTACTCAGGTAGAGAGTAATTTACTTTACGGGGCGGAGGGGCGGGAGATGTGTGTGGGGTGTGTGAGCTGTCCTGCAGATGACCCAGTTTTTCTGATTTTTCACATTAATACTTGGAAAACACTACAGGCACCATCACATGGACAATATTGTTGGAAGTCCTTCTTAAGACATAAAGTTTTATGCAGCAAGTGCTGATGGACTACTAAAAATATCTAACCTTGGGCTGCTTCCTTTGTGGCTGCACTGTACGGAGAAACAAGATACTCTGTTGATCGCGGTGTGGAAATGTGGAGCTGCTCAGAGTAGGCACCAAGTTTTAAACTGCTCTCTGGCCCATGCTTAAGCAAGCAACCTAAGCACAGTCAGAAATCCTCTTTTGCAAAGTTGAAAAATAAGGCAGAATACAGATTTGACGGAAAAGGAGGGCATTGGACATAACAGAGAAGACAGATAAAGAAAGGAGGGAACTATTAGAGACCTCCAGTACAGCGTGTGGGATAAATCTAAGGGGCAGCACGCAGCAGAAACAAGCTACCGAAAAATATCTTTTACTTACACATCTAAGACTTCAGGAACATCAGTATGGGGTCAGACCACTCTCCTCCTGGATCATGTCAACACATGGTCAACAGTCTAATAGTCTAAAGCAGTTAGGCTTTGAGAAAAAGGTCATTTTTCTGACTGTGTTAAGGTGTTTTGAACTGTAAAAGAGCTCAGTGTAGATCTACTGCTCATTCTCTTTTGAATTCTTGAGTTCTAGCAGAATGCCAATATTTATCCTGTTTGTTTGTTTGTTTTCCTCGTAAAATTACTCTTAAGTCTTCTAAAAGTCTTCATATAGTGCTGCAGTGAAAAAAAAAAAAAATCTCATTAATGTAAACCAAACAGAGACTTTGCTGGTTTCATGCAGGAATGAGTTCCACAGGAGGATATACACATTACACAACTGGTGTTACTAAAGTCTAGGTCCTATTAAAGTTTACTGAAAAGATGTAGCTCCATACAGTGGAAGTCGCGTCAAGCCCTGAATAATGATGATGTAAAAATGTAAAAACATTTGAGAATTTCTTAAATTTTTAGATATGTTTTTGGTGATGTTATTCAATGATTTAGAATGCTGTGACTAGATCAGGTAAAACGCTGGAAGTACGTTATATATTCAATATTATAAAAGGAAATAGTATGTCAATATAGTAAGCAAGAGTGATATTCCAAATTCTTCCTTTTTTGTTCCCATGGGAAAAAGAAGAGAGATGAAGACCATATCCTTTCCTAACACTCTTAATCACTCTGTATTTTAAACACTAATACTGTCTTATTTCGTTTGTAAACATAGCCCCAAGTGACTGAGAGTTTGTTTGTAACACATTTAGATGAGGCGTAATTACATATAATTTCACTGCTTGTGGGAGTTAGATCCACTTTTCTACAGACTCCTCCAATTTTACTCTTTCCCTAAAAGAGTTCCCCTGCATGAGCTAATCCAGAGTTGGATCTTGTCCATCCTTGTTGTGTGTAAAGGGGTTACTTTTGCTTCAACAGACCAATTTGAAAGTCAAACCTGCTTTCTTCATGCTAATCTCCCTAGGTGTGACACATCTGCTTCTAGATCTGCATATGTAGTGAGCATATATTTAGATAAGTGTCAACCAAGAATTTATAGCCTTTTGCCAAAAAGTTTGATGTTGGGGGTTTTTTTCCCCAATCCTTTTAAAGACATTCACTATAAGCACCCATTACTGAAGTCCTTTGTAGACATTCTGTAGATCTTCAGACCAAATGGCTCTGTAGGATCAAATCCCCCAGGCTTCACTAAAGCTTGGTGTACTCTGCTCAAAAGGAATTTTGTTATAATATCTTTTAAATGAAAATTCTCCCAAATTCTAGCAAAGACATGGGAAACAAGATTGCTTAAGGAAAAAAAGATAAAGCAAACTAGATGAAATAGGTTCAGCCTTTATAGTAATCACAAACTGATAGTATTAACACAGAAATACACAGAAAGGACCAGATTTTCCAAATTGGGCATAAATTGTGCTAGTAAACCCAGAATGTGGATGTATAAAGCAGAACAGATGATTTTGTGGTGAAAGCTCTGGACTGGAACCCAGAAGAAATGTGTACATCGCACTTCTGTGTCCTCCTGAACAGATCATTACGTATGACTCAGCTCCTGTTTCTAGTTTGTAACATGGCTCTAACTACATAAGTATCTTAGAAGGATGTGGTGAAGATTTAAACTTAACAGTTCTGGTCACCCTGGCTTATGTAGTTTGATGAAGAAAGTTACAGCCAGTGCTCCTAAAGTCATGCAAGAAACTCTTATTCAGCTTTTAAAGAAAGATTGGTGCCTATGGAAGTACGCAGCATGTATTTACAGTGGGATTGGTCATATAGCTCATGAAAGTATGCAGTACCGTGGGCACAAGTTGAATGGTATCATGATGCTTATGATAGTTCACATCAGACATCAAACCTATATTTAAATATGTTTATCTAAACCAGTTCTCCGTAGCGACTCTGTACCTCACGCATAGTTCTGAAAATTAACCTGATCTGTTCTGCAGCAGTAGTGTACAGAAGTAATCAACCCAAGAAAGACGGTCATGTGAGCAAGTTTAATACATTTGTTTGTTTGTTTTCAGATTGGGTCTCAGCTTCAACAGTATTTCTTCAGTTGAAAATGGCTCTCTTAACAATGTACCTCACCTGAGAGAGCTCCATTTGAACAATAACGAACTTGTCAGAGTACCTGGCGGGCTGGGTGAACACAAATATATCCAGGTAAAGTTTATCATACTGCCCCAGAGAGAAATACTTGAAAGATTGAGTGGTATTTATGTGGTTATTCAGTCTTGAACAGAAACATACGGAGTATTTGTGCAAAAGGTAACTTGATGCAAGTTACATAAAAACTGTTGAAGAGGCATGGAAAAGTTGCAAACAACAGGAAGACTCTTATTCTGATTTTTGTGTGGGTGTGGCTATGGAGGTGTGTAGATCTGGAGGTGTGCATTGATATCTCTGTGAGTCTGAGGGGACACAACAAAAATGGGATTATTTGTGTACTTAGATTTTCCTCTTTACTCAAAAAATGCTTTCAAAGAACATTTCTTCCGTTGATTTTTTTTTCAATTCTGCTCAGTGACATTTTGCAACCTTTCCCAAGAACCTTCCCTTTGGTATCTCACAAAGCTATGCCTTCAGGAGGGGAAAGAGACACCATATGCATTTCACATCAGCAGTATTTTCAAGGTCTGTGTGGCTGGATATCTAGAAATATGGCCTCTTGGAACCAAATAAAATCTGTCTTCACTTGGACTAAGATTTTACGGGAAAGAAAGAATGAAGACTCCCAAATGTAAATCACCACTTGCATGTAGCTTGGGAAAATTCATCAGAAATGGTAACTCTGGAGCAAAGTAATATTCATCAGCTATTTTAAATCATCATTAGTGATTACTTTGGCTCTGACTCCTGTACAGTTGCACTCTTGAAAGCGAGAGCATTAGAGCTGTAGAGAAACCGATTAGCACCAAATACAAATTGTTTCTAATTGAGTATACTCTAGGTATTTCAAAAGGAAAGCAGAATCAAGCATTTGTTTGGAAAAAAGGATATGTTGTTACTCTATATAACGCCGCACGGTACATGCCAAGTATTTGACACCAAGTCATTTATCTTATTTGCCACGGTAGCTCTATTTCTCACTTCTGTACTTCTATGCTTTTCAGGTGGTCTATCTTCATAACAACAAAATCGCTTCAGTTGGTATCAACGACTTTTGCCCTCTTGGCTACAACACCAAAAAGGCCAGCTATTCCGGTGTGAGTCTCTTCAGCAACCCCGTGCAGTACTGGGAAATCCAGCCCTCTGCTTTCCGGTGTATCCATGAACGCTCTGCAGTACAGATTGGAAATTACAAATAGATGTCTAAAGATGGGGTTCGGTTGCGTTTCAGCTAAAGTACCTGTTGTAATAGGCCTGTTCAAAAAATTGTTGCTAACAATTAATGCCAAATACCAGAAACTTCACTTTAAAGTGGAGATGATCCATTGATGTAGAATAAATGAATCATTACAGATGTACAAGATCAAGCATACCATCAAAAAGAATTGCCAACTGTGCTTTAAACTGACTTATTTCAGCCTTCTTTTCCAGCATGCTTTCTGTGGTATTTTTCAGTTTGCTGAATGCTACAGGTTTTCAGATTCCACTGTATATGAGATTCGGAGTAAATATTTGTCAAACTATGATATTAAAAAAAAAAAAAAAAAGCTAGTGATTGAGGTTATTTTTATAGCCACACACAAAAAAATAGTAGAGGGAAAAAAGACTCTCAAATCATCTCGAGACTTGAGAAGATGAGAGTTACCTCCTTTAAATTTATTTCAAGCCCTGGAGGTTTAAAAATATCCACTATAACACTAAGCTAATTCTGAATGTATCTATTTAGCAGAGGCAAGTAAAGTTGTTGCTAATGTCATTATTTTGGGAAAAATAAAATAAATTCATATTGTGCACATAGTTCTCTTAAGTTTGCCATTCTTCTAGAGCAATGCTATTCAGGATTAGAGTAACGTAATCCTGTTGAACAAAATAATGAGTAGTCTGCAGTACAAAACCTGTAACCTATGTCTGGAGCTCCATGGCTAAATTTCTCTAGGGCGAATCCCCCTCACCTTAGTCACAAGAGCAGTTTTAATGACTTCAGTGAGACTACCTTGCAGAGTATGGTATTAGGGTTTAGTCATTGGTATCAATCCATGTATATATCTAAACCAAAAGTAACAGCAGTTCACAGTCACTTGTTCTGCATTGTTCATTTGTCAGCATCCTTTACTGTTCTTGGTTTTTAAACAATGTTTTTAATTGTCAAGTAGAGATATGCAGGCTTCCCATCTGATGAATTTGTGGAATTTAGATTTTAAGCAAAATCATAAATATAGCAAAATATGAAGTGAAATAACTGCAAGGTCTAGCTGGACATTGCTGGGACATCATTCATAGAAGTATCTTCTTAGAGTGATTTGAAGCCCTCTGCAAATTGGGATTCTTCAACTCATACCAGTGGGTAGCAAGCACATCAAAGGTAGGCTGCACATTTCTACTGTCAATCTACAAAGCTAAACATATACTCAATAAAAATGTCACCTTAAAAGAATCTTCTGCAGCCTCTTAATACTCCAAGGTCAATCTCTCTAATTTGTAAAACTTATATGTCATTTATATTAAAGAATAATGTAATACAGGCAAACTCCAAAGTGTTTGTCTTTATTTTTTGTTTTGATTGCACAGTGTGTCAGAACTTTAATTTCGATTAAGTCTTGAAAACTGAACATCATTGGCATGGTGATAGCTAAAGTAAGAGCAAGTTGTGTGAAATTCTCTTGCCTCTAGAAACCTTTTCATGCCTAACACTCATAGGTATTTTTTTCTAGAAAATTAATATATTGTCTTTATAGTTGTCATCTATTCAGGTAGTAAATAATTGGAAATGATTATGACTCACTAAAACCATTACACAGAAAAAGCGTGTTTGCACTCTTGTTAGCTATATCTTCTTCATATAGTGGCCAATGATTTCCCCCATTTGCATCTGTGTTTTCTTCTGGGTTTCACATTTTCTGAGTGTTATTTTTAAATAAGATTAACTGTACATGATATCCTTCTGTCACTGGAGGGAAAAACTTCCAGAAAATGAGCAGTTATATTTTTTCCTTTTGGTTCTTGGTTGGATATCTGCTATTATTCAGAGGGAGACTCTGTGCAGAAAGCTAAGCACTGGCATTTCAATAGAGAACAAAGGCATTGTCTTAGTTTGAACAACTCCACAGCGTTTATATGTACACGGTTCAAATGAGCAGATGCAGATAAAACTTACAGGAAGACATTTATACAATAAATAATAACAATTACTTATTACATAAAACTTCATATAAACATACACACAAACTTCCCATTTCTCCCTCCATGGCTTTAAAATCTCTCCGGACTAAGGCTTTTCTTTTAAACCAGAAGCAACTTTAAGTCCAGAAGAATATATCATCTGAGCCTGGTCCTCCTCTGTAATACCTATGGTATGTCCCATACCAAACTTGCTGCCCTCTGTGCTAAAGCACAAGCTATTCCTGATAAAATACATCCTCTGCTAACAACCAAGGGCTGCAAAGACAACAGGACTTTCTTGATTCCCAGTCCTGTGCAATAAAACAGAATAAGCAAATCCTCTAATGTGAGACCTCAACAAGGTCATGACAAATTCAAAAAGTAAGCACACTGTTAGTTTTCCATAAATTGTGCAGCCATACCTACAATGTCTGGCCGACAGGACCCTACCCTAAGTCCAATCCACACGCAGCATCTGCAGAGACTTCAAAGCAGCGGGAAGCCCAATACTTTTAAAACTGTTTTTCATATAAATACAGAACAGATGGCTCTTCCACTTAAAAACAAAACAAAAAAAAAAAAAAAAGAAAGGAAAAAAGAAAGAAAGAGACAAAAAAAGAACAAACCCAAACAAACTATAGAGAGTTGAGCGTAAAGAATTAAAAGAGCTAAAGTAGAAAGCCTTTAGGCCCAACAGTGCATCTCCTATCCCTCCATAAAGTATGAAGATGGTAAACAGTCACAAAATAACCTGTAGGACTCAAACACATAAAGGAATAAAACCTTGTTTCCTGGTGCAGCCTGAGGCATCTTATCCCTGGGCCACAGGGGGGTCACTGCAGGCAGGGCCGTGACCGTCTCTTGGGTGTGAGAATGGACTCTCCTAGGGAGCCTGAAACAACACCTAGCCTAGCAATCTGAACATTCAAGCTGGTGGAAACAAGAGATATGAGAATAAAAAGGTGTAGTGACAGATCCTCGTCTGCAAGAATGATGGAAGAATTTAACATATATTTGACATACAGCGGCTTCTTATGTCTTCCACCGAATATAAAAATATGAAAAAATCCAAACTAAATTAGTAGCGCTGGCTTGCCTTTACTTTTAAAAACAATTTTCTAATAATATTTTAAAAATTATTTCTGTGATAAAGAAGACAGAATAATAAAATTAGAGACAACAATGTATTTTCTGCCATCTTAAATTAATAATGCCTATGATTCATCACACTACTTAGGAAAATGCCTGAGTAAATGTTTGAACTTCCCTTTTTCTTATTTAAAGAGCTTTTCAGAATTATGGCCAATATTTTCTGCTATTTTTTGTTATCTAAATATATAATTTTTCCCCTATTCATATATCTTATTAGAGTGTTAATTAAAATCCCTGTAAGAGGTTTTTAACTAAAGAAAATAATCCCTCCTGTGTTGTACTGAGTTGACTAAAGAAGTTGGAAATGAAAATGATGTCTTGAAGAAGTGATGCTTCTTTAAGTTTTTACTGCAGTTTGATGGCAATACTGTAAACTTATCATTTTGCTTTTGTAGTACCCTTCCCATTTTTTTTTCTGTTTTTAATTAATGTGATATCCCTCAGGTTTAGGCTTTCCAAAGGTAAATACACATTTTTTTGTTAGCAAAACCTCATATTGCTAAAGAATGTCATTTTTCAAAACTTGACTACAAATCAATGAGTCCCTTCATATATGCTTCTCTTTCAAGGCCAGAAGGGAGCTGACTGGTTTCTCCTGAAGTGCACCAGGTTATGGACAGTCGTCATATACCTGATTGGTGACGTATAAATGACATCAAATCTAATTTCATTTCCAGGAAAAGATCAACTCTTAAATCTCTGGCAACAACGTGTTGCTCTGATTTCTAAGCCTACAGATATTTTTCTGTTACCTCCTCAGACTGCTGCTCAAATCCTCGAAAAACAGCTCTCTGGCCCATAACTTGGCTTTTTTGACCTACCAGTGAACCACTTGGTTATAATCTCTTTCTACTTATGTTTGCTGCTTCTTTTAAACAGACAATATTATCTACTTCAGACTCATATATACAAATTAGCAGAAATCTGAGAAATTGCTTTTGTTCGATGCTAGCGTTAATTTCATGCCTCTACGATATCATATGCAAAATAACTAGAAAAGATTACAAAAGACTTTCTGATCCCACCACTACTCTGAAGTGCCACCTAGTGTCACCGAGGGACAGTAACAAAGTTACTGTTCACTAATTGTGAAAACCAGGAGGAAAGACTTTATGAAAAGAGGCTACACAAATTCACATACTTACTCTGCTGTTTGGCTTTAATTTTTTTTTTTTTTTTTTTTTTTTTTTTACATCAGAGTGCATAGCTGTGAAATCAATAGCCTTTTTGTACGTTCACAGTCAAATACTCTTGCTTTGCACATGGATGTGTTTTTGCTCATCCTCTCTGAATGTACACATTGCTCTGAAGTCAGTTTTGTTACAGGGACTGGCCTACATCTCTGTAATTTCTTTCTCAAAAGAAGCGGCCTTATTTTCCACGGTCATTACCAAGCTCTTGCTAGGTCGTTGGGTTTTTTCCATTCCAAATTTTAAACCACCAAAGGGGTTTAGTTGGTGCTAATTTAGTTGAAAGTAGTTTATTCAATAAAAAGAAATTAAGGATCACGTTAGCGACAAGTTTGCGACCGCACTGAAGGAGAAACGTGAGCTGTGAGATGTTCAATATTAAGTGCATTGGCTTCAAACTGAAATAGTGGAACTAAAAATAGTTGATAAATTTTAGCATAAAACATTACCCTCACAGTGCTCCAGCAGCTCCAGCTGCAACAGAACAAAGTATCTGTGCACCCCCCGAAAAGGCACAAAAACTGTTTTAGTGTTTGACTCGAACTCAACACAAACACTCAAGCAGCTAAACTCATCAATGGATACATTTAAAGTGACATAAACCAGCTTTTGGTGTCCTGCCCTGCTTCCTGCTCTGGAAGTCCAGGGCTGTCAGTGCACCCTAAGAGCCTGCGGATGGGTCTGGACGCAGGCGCTCCGGAGGCTGCTTACCCTGCCTGTTAAACCCCACGCTCTCCTTTCTCAGATACAAAGCTGCGGTTTCTTCAAAACTGCTTTGTCAGGCTCTTCTCTTACTCAGTGTGTACGTTATGCCTCTTGAAAGCTTGGGAGATTACCTCTATGTGGGTGTCTTAAGTCAGCAGACCAGAAGAATGTTAATGATGTTCTGTTACTGCCTGCTTAAACCGGGACTTAAATTAACTTACATCTGTGGGAGAAAGAACGGACAAAACTATAAAGAAATTGCTTTAATCATATATATATATGCACACATTTTTTAGATGATAACATAATATTAAAAAAATAAGAAATAAAGGGAACTAATAACAAAATGAGGGAATCTGCAGTGTGATGAGAAGCAGTGATAGTCGTGTTTCTGAATCCACACGTACGGCTGCAGCAAGCAACACAGTGAAGAAGTTTTTAGAAAATAACAAACATTGTAGGCCTCCCATCTGCAAACATTTACCCACGTGAATAGTTCTGATGTTTTCAGTCAGAGGAGCTGAAAGCTGCAGGTGGGCACTCAATTTTGAAGGGAAATTAAACAAAAGATGCCATTCACTGTCTAAATACTAAAGGCAGTTTTTAAACAAGCAAACAAAAAAAACCTATCTAAACCACCTCCATCCAGAAAAGTTTCATCCAAAGAATTGTCCCAGGTACTCTCTTTGGCTCACATCCAGAGATGGAGAGAAGATGAATACTTACAAATTATGATTTCTGGTGATAAACGTCATGATATTTTGCTTATATGCACAAATATTAATTGGTAGTTTTTGTTGTTCCTAGCATTTTGCAGAACAGACAATAGAATATGTACTGCTTTATTCTGTATAAATGGTTACAATTTACAAAACTTTCTATTTTCATATCTAACACAAAATCAAGCAAAATTCCAAGTTTTTTTTCCAGCTCTTAGTGTTATTGACTCAAGAGCATTGAAGTATATAATTTATGATAAATCATACTTGCACCGTTTATTAATTTTCGACTAATATATTAAACTACATATTATATTTGAAGGAAAAAGCCTTAAGGACTTTGTTACTATTTTTGCAAACTTCAGGTTTGGACAAGTTACGTTATTGCTTCCAGATGAAGACTTTAATTGAGATGAATTAGGTTAGTGCTTCTCCACACAGCAGCTTTTTGAAAGTGTTCAAATCCTAATATAAAGGCATAGAAAATAGGGACCATGTGTCTGCTACTAAATGCATGTTAGAAAGCCCTTTCAACAGGAAAACTCAGAACCAATTAAACTAATCAAGTAGTATTCTGCTGATGAATCCTTTCATCTTTTAATTTCAAGGTATTGAATCTTTGCAGGAATCAAAAGATTATAAAGAATAAACAAAATTCCAGAGTGCAGAAAAAATAAAAGGAATTCAAAAAGCATAAAATAATCTTGACATGAAAGACAGAATCATTCTAAATATTGCTTGGCTATGTTAGAAACTCTAGACAACTGAAATGCTTCAAAAGGCTTATTGACTTCTGAGAATAATCCTTCAGAGGTTTGTCCATACACATCATTCTCATGTGGAAGGAGAAAGTGAATATGTTGCAATGAAGCCTTGAAACAAAGCATTGTCTTTGAAGTGTTGGCTAACAGAGAGCAATTGAGAGATCCTACACCTCAGGCGATTTAATATTTCATCATGCCATCACCAAAATTAAAGAAAAAGAACAACCTTTTAGGTATTTTTTTTCTCTTCTCTCCCTTACTGCTCATTTCCAGCACCAAGTTCTTTAAAGATATGCCAATCATTTTTGATATATAGTAGAATAATAGAATCATAGAACAGTTTAGGTTGGAAGGGACCTTTAAAGGCCACCTAGTCCAACCCCCCTGCAATGAGCAGGGACATTTTCAACTAGATCAGGTTGCTCAGAACCCCGTCCAGCCTGACCTTGAATGTTTCCAGGGATGGGGCTTCTACCACCTCTCTGGGCAACCTGTTCCAGTGCTTCACCACCCTCATTGTAAAACATTTCTTCCTTATATCTAGTCTAAATCTACCCTCTTTTCGTTTAAAACCATTACCCCTTGTCCTGTTGCAACAGGCCCCACTAAAAAGTTTGTCCTCATCTTTCTTACAGGCCCCCTTTAAATACTGAAAGGCTGCAATAAGGTCTTCCCAGAGCCTTCTCTTCTCCAGGCTGCACAACCCCAACTCTCTCAGCCTTTCTTCATAGGACAGGTGTTCCATCCTTCTGATCATTTTTGTGGCCTTCCTCTGGACCTGCTCCAACAGGTCCATGTCTTCCCTGTGTTGGAGGCTCTGGAGCTGGATGCAGAACTCCAGGTGGGGTCTCACCAGGGCAGAGTAGAGGGGCAGAATCACCTCCCTCGACCTGCTGGCCACACTTCTTTTGATGCAGCCCAGGATATGGTTGGCCTTCTGGGCTGCGAGTGCACATTGCTGGCTCATGTCCAGCTTTTCACCCACCAGTACTTCAAGTCCTTCTCAGCAGGGCTGCTCTCAATCTCGTCATCCTCCAGCCTGTATTGATACTGGGGGTTGCCCCGACCCAGGTGCAGGACCTTGCGCTTGGCCTGGTTGAACCTCATGAGGTTCACACCGTTTCACTTAACCTTGTCCAGGTCCTTCTGGCTGACATCCTGTTCCTCAGGTGTGTCAACCGCACCACTCAGCTTGGTGTCGTCTGCAAACTTGTGGAGGGTGCACTCGATCCCGCTATGTCATTGATGATGATATTAAACACGACTTGTCCCAGTATGAATCCCTGAGGGACACCACTTGTCACCGATCGTCATCTGGACATTGAGCCATTGACCACTACCCTCTGGATGCGACCATCCAACCAATTCCTCAACCAGTGAACAGTCCACCCACCACTGGGTTAGAAGGAGATAGAGAAGACTGTGTGAATTGCTGTTCAACAGATGCAGATAATTGGATTTTTATGGAAAAAGTTAAGCAGTTAGGCTCCTTACTGCTGTTAAAGGACTAAATTACTGTGAAACGGTAATATTTCCTTTGAATTTCCTTGTCAGAATTCTGACCCACAGGGTGGTTGTGTTCTCTACATCTTAGGCAGCGGGAATGTGCTCACGCTATGGAAAAATACAACTGCACAATAATTTTAGATTATTCTGCAGAGCTGAAAAAGAAAAAGACAGCAGGAATAGGAATTGGAGAAGACATGTCCCATTTACCAAAGCTCTGCCCTACAGAGGAGGAAGTCAAGGGTGCCTCCCACTCCCCTCCAGCGTCCCTTCCAGTTCAAGTGAGAGAGAGAAGATAAAAGAGCTTTCTAGCCACTTGGCTACCTCACAGACAGCTTCTGGGCTGCTATGAGAGCATGTGTGGTAGTACATGTACATACGTGAACCTCATGAATGTTGAGGAAATCGCAGTATCAGTACAGGCTGGGGGATGAAGGGATTGAGAGCAGCCCTGCCGAGAAGGACTTGGTGGTACTAGTGGATGAAAAACTGGATATGAGCCAGCAATGTGCACTTGCAACCCAGAAAGCCAATCACATCCTGGGCTGCATCAAAAGAAGCGTGATTCTCCCCCTCTACTCAGCTCTTGTGAAATCCCCACTTGGAGTTATGCATCCGGTTCTGGGGTCCCCAGCACTAGAAAGACATGGGCCTGTTAGAGCGGGTCCAGAGGAGAGCCACAAGAATGGTCATTGAACTGGGACACCTCTCGTATGAAGAAAAGCTGAGAGAATTGGGGTTCTTCAGCCTGGAGAAGAGAAGGCTCCGGGGAGACCTTATTGCAGCCTTTCTATATAAAGGAGGCTTATAAGAAAGATGGAGAGAGACTTTTTACCAGGGCCTGTAATGACAGGACAAGGGGCAACAGTTTTAAACCAAAAGAATGTAGATTTAGGTTGGATATAAGGAAGACATTCTTTATGTTAAGGAAGGTGAGACTTTGGAACATGTTGCCCAGAGAAGTTGTGGATGCCCCATCATTGGAAATAAGACCAGGCTGGACAGGGCTTTGAGCAACCTGATCTAGTGAAAGATGTCCCTGCTCACGGCAGGGGGATTGGACTAGATGATCTTTAAAGGTCCCTTCCAACCCAAACCATTCTATGATTCCATATGCAGTAGCAGGGCCCTGAGTACACCAGGAGGCTCTTGCTGCCATGACCATACTCTTCCAGAGCCTCTGCCTACCTAGACATCTACCACTCATTTTCCCAGGAGCTACCTTTAAGCTCAGGTCCTTGTCCTTTCCCTGAGCTTATTTTTGGGGTTCAGCGAGAGAGGGCAGCTGTGCAAGGGAAGGTAAGCTGGGAGCCAGTGGTTACACAAGGCAGGGCAACAACCCCATGAGTAAGATGGCGAGTCCCACAGCACCTAATGAAGAAGAGCAGAGATAGTTTGGTGACTAACCAGGGCTGGCCAACCATCCAGCGACAGATGTCCACTGAGGAGGCAGGTCCAAGGTCAAGTTCAGATATCAAGTCAATAAGATAATGCCGGATACAAAGCCAGGCACAGCATATCCACAACACAGCTAGGGCTGGGGGTTCAGCTTAAATACAGCTTCTGGGCCAATGGATGGAGGCAGCATGGCTGGAGAACGTGGATGAACTTGGTCAGGGCAATCAGAGCCTTCTGGTGTGCTTAGGGCTAGGACATGTGGTGTGTTGTCACATATAGAGCTTGCAGAAGTCCCCAGTCACTCACATGGCCTTGTTGAGGCTTGAAATGTGGGAAATAAATGCGTTCTTCCCTGAGGACACTCTCGGCTCCAAGCTTAACAGGCAGTTCAGATGTAGACAAGATGACCTTGACTAGGCTGAGAGGCACATGGGCATGGAGTAAAATGTTTAACATCACCTGAGTGAATTAGGAGCCCAAACGTTGTTTTCCAAGACCGTGGAAGACAGATTTCTGAAAATGTTTTGACATATGAATATGTGACAAGTCATTAGTGGTGGCTTTCAGGAGAAGGATATCGTGCTCATTGGTAAAGCAAATACCTTCTTCCCTTCACCGTGCTTTGAATCAAAATGTTGTGGGCTATCACCTGCACATGTATTCCCTGCTTGCTTGAAAGAATGACCTTCATGTGGGTTACCTAGAAAAGTCACCAGTCTGAGACAACACAAATCTCTGATGGGTCTGGACGTAAGGGACATGAGGGTGCAGGCTCACACATGTGCTCAGAACCAGCCCTGCTCATTCGTCAGCATTTGCATGCCTCAAAAAAACTCTTACTAAGTCCAGAAAGGGGGAAGAGTAAACCTCAGCAGGACAGGAGAAAATCAGGAAAGCCTCACCAAAACTCTTTTACAGAAGATGTGGGTCTTTCTAATGCGATTGTCCTGTTTATGTTGTTTTCTGACACCAGGTACTCTCAGGGCTATTCAATTATTGTTGTGCTAAAAATTGCATAATAAATGCAAAGATTTAACTGCTAAAACACAGCGTAAACCCCTTCCGTTCATGAGCAAAGTTATTACAAATGTGTGATGCTCGGCTCTGGAAATAAGAAGGTCTCATTCTGCTTTCATGAGGTTGGAATAGGAGCAATGGATTTTGCTATACCGCAACTGGCTAGCTATATTCTCGAAGTTATCTATGGGATAGGAACATGACCTAAATTATAGTATTACTCACCGGTACTGCTGTAGCTAAGTTTGTGTCAGCAGTTCTATGCAAAACCAGCTTTTCCACTTAAAAATTATTACTCTGCTAGAGCTTGGAATCAGACCTTTTTTTCTGGAACGTATTCGTTTCTATTTTGAAAATTAAAAAAAATCCATGTATCTTCTTCAAAACTTCCGTGTAAAGCAAGAGTGACATATGCACACACATGCACATGCAAACACAAATAAATTCTGAGAAAATGGTGAAACCAATGACATTATAATTTGATAAAATTCAAATT
The DNA here is from genome assembly GCA_009819775.1 of Phoenicopterus ruber ruber. NCBI lineage: Eukaryota > Metazoa > Chordata > Aves > Phoenicopteriformes > Phoenicopteridae > Phoenicopterus > Phoenicopterus ruber. The sequence continues at coordinate 50,504,109 of CM020215.1, read as the reverse complement.
GTGGATCAGCTAATGTCAGCAGACCTTAGGACCTGAATGTCTATTTTCTTATTGACATTCCACGGTATATTCCAGAGTCTAAAGCTGCATCTGTATTATTAAGTGACATCACGTCATTTTCCAGCTCTGGACCAACTAGCATGACTTAGCCCCATCTCTACTGTAAGGCTATCTTACCCCACGAAACAGGGTGGCTTCATTCAAACTCTCTGTCGAGAGTGGTAAGTCCCAAACCATCGCTAGGAATTGTTCAGTTCAGGCTAGAATCATGGAAAAGCCCATTCTAGTAAATCAATACTATAAGAAATAACTTGTCAGTGCCAGGGGCACTATGTGATTTACTAGTGCAGGTAGAGCCTAAAGGGGAGGTAAGTCATCCATTTGCTTATTACAATAATTTTAAGTGTGGTAGCATTAATATTTTGCATTGATCTACCCAAATATTGGCAATGCTGTTACCTGCTTGCTATTTGAATGCTTTCCTATTTTTTCTTCTCAGTCTGTTATAATGCTTTCTTCAGCCCTTCATGGCGAAGTTTCTCTCTATCTTTTTATTTCTTTGAACAGCTGATAACATGGAGTTCTGATCTGACTGAGAGTTTGGACGAGTTACAATATTTGATTGCAGTGTTTTACTTTCCATACCTACAATCCAAAAAAAATTACAACTCAGCATTTGAAGAGAGAAGGAAAGAAATTCCCACTAGGTTAGCTTCATGTCGCTATTCTAAAAAGGTGCAACATCTTTGAAACTGATATTCTGTTTTGTGGCATAATGTATCTATATAAGCAAAAATAACTTTAAATATTAAGAAAACATGAAAAAAGACTACTGGGAAGCTAAAGGGATAGATGTTGATTCCAGTTTTTGGTCCAAAAAATACAAAGAGGCAAAGAAAAAAAAGTCAGGCTAAGTAGATAGAGGTCTAACATCTATGGCAGTTGAACAAGAATACTTGGAAAGTGATGTATTCTACTTAATCAATACAGGATGAGGGAAATGTTGGTGCAGCTTGTCCCTTCTTGGGTTGGATGGAGAGCAAATCAGACCTTAAGCGCTCTACTCTTAATTCAAAATAAGCCAATGAAAGCTTGTGATGCAAAATGTCTTAAATTGTTTCTGTCCTTTCCAATGTCTATAACTTATACAATTATATATGAAATCTATTGAAAAGCTTTGCTTGACTAAAAAAAAAGAAAACTGTTCAGTGAGGACTCAGGTGATGAACTAATGTTAGCAGAGGACTGTCTTCTAAATTTTTATTTGACCTTTCAAAAAATTCCTTATTTTGGCTTTTTTATTATTATGTTTTTTAGAGGTGGTAAGAAAATGGAAAATACCTGTGGGGGAATAGATCACGACTGTCTCCCGGCTTGTACATCTCATTTTGCTTGGCTCTATTTCTCTGATATTTCTTTGCAGACATTGTGCTGAATACTCAGCTTAGAGAAGTCTACAGAGAAAATTGTTGGAGAAAATACCGTTCAGACAGTTTACACAAAGTGAGGATATTACCTCACTCAGGAGACTGGATATCTCCTGGACTGGAGCACCAAGGGCACCATTCAGGTACCAAAACAAGCGTCTAATGTCATTCTAGATTGCTTAGATTTGCCTGGCCTTCTGCCACTACTTCAGGACAGGACAGGTCTCCTCCAGATCCTCAGTCGTAGCAGCCAGCCCCACTGGGATGTACTGCACAGTCCAGGGCATGTCAGACAGCAGTAGATGCCTTTGCATCACCAGCTGGCTTAAGCCCCTTGACAACAGTCAGTTGCCTAAATACAGATGCCTTGTTATTAGGCACTGTGGAGTACTGTGCTTTGTTATCAGCTGCCACTTGAAAAGGTGACAAGTCTTTAAGTCCTTTCTCATAACCTATACAGATGAGCTGGATGCCTTAGAGCATCTCAAATGATACTGGATGCCTACATTTAGGTAACTGAATACTCTTACGGTGTCTGTGTTAAAGAGTGGAATCGCTCCCTAGGCTCCATAACTCTATTTATTAGATCCCCATTGATCATGAGGAGTGCTTGGATTCCAAGCACACACGTAGATACCCATGTTTGCTGGCTCTCAGGACCAAAGTGTGAGATACAGCATTTGAGACCATTTATAAAAAAGGTGGTCTGCATCTCACAGAGAAGTGGAGATAATCTTAATGAGCTATAAAATAAAGTAACTTATGAAATAAACAGCTTTTCTAATGGGAAATTTTACTTTGTGACAAATTGCTAGCAGTGCCATGCAGTCCGTAATAAAACGTTTGTAGAGTTTCTAAACACTGCACAATTCCTAAGACAAAACGTGTTCCATACAACATGAGGTAAATCCACTCTGGACCTCCTCATGATGAATAAAGACAAGTTAATCACTGGATTGGAATCTGGTGGTTGCCAAAGCTGACCATTTAGTATGGTCAAAAGCATATTTCCAGCCAGTATTTCAGAGGAGCAAAATGTCCCCAAACAGGAAAAGGATGAGCAAATTTGTCTGGGAGGAAAAAATTAGAAGAAAAATAAGAATACCTATATTTAAAAAGAATTTAAGAGATTGTCCTCAAATACCTTTTCTCCTCTGATTTTACAACCAAAAAAGGCCAATTTTAGCCATAACTTTGCTTGTTTCTGTAGAAAAGTGAAATCCAATTAGAAGTGGAAAAAAAAAAAAGTAGTATGAGACATGAAGAATGAGGAAATATAAAGTATATGTAATAGTGTCTCTGTACATATTAGCAATAAGGCAAAAATCAAACTGAGTTGCACTGAAGATATTAGTGACAGATCCTCAGATAGCATGGCTGAAGATAGTTGGAAGAAACTGAAGTTTATGATGAGGAAAATAAATTCTGCTGTGACAGGACAAGGGGTAATAGTTTTAAACTAAAAGAGGGGAGATATAGACTAGACATAAGGAAGAAGTTTTTCACAATGAGGGTGGTGAAGCACTGGAACAAGTTGCCCAGAGAGGTGGTAGGATGCCCCATGCCTGGAAACATTCAAGGTCAGGCTGGACGGGGCTCGGGGCAACCTGATCTAGTTGAGGATGTCCCTGCTCATTGCAGGGGGGTTGGACTAGATGACCTTTAAAGGTCCCTTCCAACCCAAACTATTCTGTGATTCTATGATTCTACAGGACCACAACTAAACAGACACAAGACAATGAGTAGAAATTAAATATGTTAAAAAAATTAGTAAACATGGTTCCTCTGCATTTGGAGAGGAATAGACTGGTGTACTTTGATCAGACTGCTGTACTTTTATCATATGAGGATTATCATGTTCTTTCTAAAAGGAAGAAGCTAAATAATATTTGTTAGTGATAAATACTTTTAAATTGGGTTGTCATAATAATTCATACCTAAATGTCTTAGGAAGCCATGTAAGATATCTTCGGTTCGTTTACAGTCCATTTTCATGAGCCTGGGAATACCAGAACACCAGTGCATTGTTGGTGTTCATGGACTACAAATAGGTAGTATACGTCAAGGCTATTAACCTGCCTGTCTCAGGAAAAATAATGTAAAAATCTGATAGAGCATTCAGTTGGTAATGAATTAAGTGACAACTAATGTTAGAATAGATACCAGTAAATAACTAATGATATAATGGATATTATCTAGCAAGCCTTTATTTGCTGATGAGGTTGTAAACTTGGGGGATAACTGGGTCTTCCGTAGTAGCAGTAGATTTTTCCAAGGTGTTTCATTTTAAAAATGACAATGAGCAGTTAAAAACCTACACATCAAGTAGCTCCCAAACTGTCCCTTCTTCATGGCAAAGACAATTTATCACCAAGTGGATAAATTCCACTTGAGAGTCTGTCCTGGTTTCACCTGGGATAGAGTTAATTTTCTTCCTAGTAGCTGGTATAGCGCTGTGTTTTAGATTTAGTACAAGAATAATGTTGATAACACACTGATGTTTTTAGTTGTTGCTAAGTAGTTGTAGTGCTTATACTAAGTCAAGGACTTTTCAGCTTCCTGTGCTCTGCCAGCGGGAAGGTGCACAAGAAGCTGGGAGGGGACGGAGCCAGGACAGCTGGCCCAGACTGGCCAAAAGGATATTCCATACCATATGACGTCATGCTCAGTATATAAAGCTGGAGTTGGCCAGGGGGTGGGAATCACTGCTCGGGGATGGGCTATCAATCACCAGGTGGTGAGCAATTGTGTGCATCACTTGTTTTTGTATATTCCTTTATCAGTAATATTATTTATTATTATTTTGTCTTCTTTTACTGTCCTTTAAACTGTTTTTATCTCAACACACGAGGGTTTTTTTCCTGATTCTTTCCCCCATCACACCTAGGGGTGGGGAGGTAAGCGAGCAGCTGTGTGGTGCTTAGTTGCTGGCTGGGGCTAAACCATGAGGGGGTTGCATCAACTGGTAGAAGGCCAAAAGCTATGTGCTGGTTGTCTGGACACCGTGTTCAAAGATAAGGGGTACGTTGTTGCACACCAGACCGCTGCTTTCTTCATAGAATCATAAGATCATAGAATATCTTGAGTTGGAAGGAACCCATAAGGATCATTGTGTTCAACTGCGTGCTCCTTGCAGGACTAACTAAAACTAAATCATGTAGCAGCATACTGCTGTATCACTTTAGGCAAAGGGTTGCAGCTATAGGAGCCCACTGGGAGACAGTATCTCATGGAGAAGCAGCATGATGGAGTAAACCTGGACAGGCTGGAGCATTGGGTGGAGAGGAACCTCATGAGGTTCAACGTGGGCAAGTGCAGGGTCCTGCACCTGGGGAGGAATAACCCCATGCACCGGTACAGGTTAGGGGTTGACCTCCTGGTAAGCAGCTCTGCGGAGAAGGACCTGGGAGTCCTGGTAGACAACAGGTTCACCATGAGCCAGCAATGTGCCCTTGTGGCCAGGAAGGCCAACGGCATCCTGGGGTGCATTAAGAAGAGTGTGGCCAGCAGGTCGAAGGAGGTTCTCCTCCCCCTCTACTCTGCCTTAGTGAGGCCCCATCTGGAGTCCTGCGTCCAGTTCTGGGCTCCCTAGTTCAAGAAAGACAAGGAACTACTGGAGAGAGTCCAGCAAAGGGCTACGAAGATGATTAAGGGACCGGAGCATCTCTCCTATGGGGAAAGGCTGAGGGAGCTGGGGCTGTTGAGCCTGAGGAAGAGAAGACTGAGAGGGGACCTCATCAACACTTATAAATGACTCAAGGGCAGGTGTCAAGAGGATGGGGCCAGACTCTTCTCAGTGGTGCCCAGCGACAGGACAAGGGTCAACGGGCACAAACTGGAACACAGAAAGTTCCATCTAAATATGCGGAAAAACTTCTTGACTGTGAGGGTGACAGAGCCCTGGCACAGGCTGCCCAGGGAGGTGGTGGAGTCTCCTTCTCTGGAGATATTCAAAACCCGCCTGGACGCAGTCCTGTGCAACCTGCTCTAGGTGACCCTGCTCTGGCAGGGGGGTTGGACTCGATGATCTCCAGAGGTCCCTTCCAACCCCTACCATTCTGGGATTCTGTGATTCTGTGAAACCAGCTTTGCAGGAGGCAGCAGTTCCCACTCCCACTGAAGTCTTGTAGAACAGACTGTCCCAGCAGCTGCTGCCCACTGCAGCTGCATGCCCAAACAGAAGCAACCAGCTCCCCAGGACGTCACCATACACCTTGCAAACTGGAAGCTACTGTTCCTGTACCGGGTTGCAACCCCCTTGAGTGCATAAATCTAAAGTTTCCTGGTGTTTGTGCTTCAAGAAGCAATGGAAAAAGACTAATGTACTGAGTAGGGATGCCCTGGGTCTGTGCTAATTGAGCAGGCCCTCCTTCCTATCAGCCTGGGAACCAGCCCTCTACTTATGGGTGCTGCCTGCAAGTACCCATTAGCAGACACAAGGATGAAAACTGTGATGAATAAGCCTTACTCAACAGGCAGTCTAAATTATGTCGGCTGCTACCCCAAAATACAACCCTCTGCCCACAGTTGGGAAAGTGCTGAGTGCCCGTCATAACCTGCCAGATCTTGAAACCAGCCTGGGCAAAAATCAACAGATTTTTGCATTGTACTAGAAAACTCCCAAACTTTTCATGTCTTAGATCATAGTTATATGTTGTCTGGAACACATGTAGGTGAAGGCGTTTTGTTGAATTCAGTACAGCAGTAACAGGACAAAGTTGATCTGATTCAGTGATCTGAAAGAAGACAGACATTGCTAATGCTTAGATTAGGGGAAGGTGTTTAGCACCCAATGATTTTCAAAGGAGGTCTACGTTGGTACAGCAGTAGCATATACAAACAATAGGCGGTGAGCTAGCCAAGTTTGCCAAGTCCAGCTCTTTCTTTTCCTATAAATTATCCATACTGTTTAAAATACAGAGCTGCTACTATAATTTTTACCTGTAATCACAACTTTCCCTGAAATTCAACAACTCCTTGAGATCCTCTTACATTCTTTACATTAGTAATCATTTGAATTGGTTCACGTTCCAGGGCCACCTGACTTTCTTTTATACGTAGACCTACACATTTTAAATGCTATAACACAATGTACAGTATATATGTGTAGGAATCTGTTTTAAAAACAGCATCTTGCCTTCATCTGTGCAGTTCTTATCATAAAAGAGCTTTGATCAAGCTTTGAATCAACTCAAAGGAATTCTGCCATTGACGATTTGAATCAAATTAAGTACAGTCTAGTACAAAAAGTCTGAAAAGCAAAGGAGAGGAGGCTAATAGTACTAGAATATAGACGCTGTCAAGTTTGAAGCAAAACAGTGAGCAGTTTTTCAGAACGACAAAAACAAAGATTCATGCTCAACTAAAATATCTGTTGCGGTCTGCTAATAGGTTGTACCACTATTACCATTTTTGTAAATTTCCAAAGCTGTTATTTCCTTTTTAGGAGAAAGAAAAAAAAAGGATTTGGATCACCACAAATTTTGTAATGCTTATAGTATGTGCTCTGACACTTTCCATTTAACATGGAAGTGCAGTGTAGAGGCTGAACAAATAAAATTTCAATTTGGAGGAATGGAAGTTTTCAGATGAAAAAATAATAAGCACCTACAGCCTTCAGAGTCTGGAACTGAATTGTTTTTAGTGGAACTCGTTTGATATGAGTCAGTCTTAAGCAATATTTTCAAAATGCTACAGGACTTCACAAAAACATTTAACTAATTATTACTGGAGATTTGAGCCAATAACATATTTTCATTTATTCATTATATATATAGGCTAACAGGTTATATATTCACTATTTAGAAATATTGAAAATGTGCATAAACACTACACTTCCTCTTTATGATTAAGTGCGTTGCTGTATGATGCCCATGGAATGGCCTTTTCCCTTAATGGAGATTTCTTCACCTGCTGCTACAGGTAGCCAACTCAAATGAACTAGCCTTTGTTTCATCTTTAGAGTAATAGTGGCAATGTGAAAAGAGCCACAAGCACTTTTTCTGGGGCTATATGCTCCTATGACCCAGATATTCTACTCTTAATTTTGGGCACCCAAATCTCCTCGTTCTTAGGGGACACGTCTGTGTACCAGATGTGTACACAGATTTAAGACTAAAAGGAAGCAGTTGGTTTAGATAGTATCTATTAGGTTTTAGTAACTTGAGGGAAAAGGGGATTAAAAGCAAACGGATTGGGAGGAGTTTCCATTTATGCAGAAGTGTGTCGAAGGTATAAAGAAGATGATAGTTTTACAGGAGAGAAAAGGTAGAAAGGATATCATTGACGAGTGAAGAGAGAAAATAGTGGCACTGTAACTCTACAATATCTGGAAGGTAGATCTCACCCACTGCGAAGTGATATACTTGCAGTGAGTTCTGCTTTGAGATTCTTTCACTGCAACCTACCAGACTTCTTGGCCATCTCCAGCCATGAAAATATGAATTAACAAGAAAGGAGCTTTAAATTAAATAAAAGGAATATTTCTGTTCCTATATCACAAGCTGAAGAAAACTAGATTAGAATACATTTTGATCACATTTCCCATTAAAGAAAAATGAATAAATAAGGAATAAGACAGGAAATTAATTTTGGAGAAAACAAATTGAGATGGCTTAATTAGGAGCACAGTTGCTGTAAAGGTGAAATATCAATATGTCGTGACATTATCAGGTATGAAGCATATTCATAACTAGTTTTCAACTTAGATGTTATAGGTGAATTTACACATTGTTTTGTGTATTCCTTGGAAATTAGCTAGGCTACGTTCACATGCCATTTAATGACTTGTGAGAGCTACCAAAAAAACCCACCCAAAACCACAAAAGAGGGCCAGAAAGAAGAAATCACCCACTCACTTTCCCACCCTTTGCTGCTTAAGAAGCCATATCTCCATTTGCTGGGCCGTAGTCTCTACCTGCTCTCCCAAAAAGGTTTATGAGGTGGGTGCTTCATGAGTCAGAATGGTAAGACTAGGAAAGCATATAAAATGATGGTGAAGGGACAGTACTAAATAACAGAGTGGAGAAATGGCAAAAATCTTATTAAAGAAAAGGGAAAATCTATTGTTTTATATCATATCCTTGGAAGGCATGTCGTTCTTCATCTTGACTGTGAAATTTATATAGCTAATTTAAAGCAGTCAGCAAGACGGAAACTATATGAATGAAAAAATCTCAGTTGAACTTTATGTTACCCAAGTTTTTACCATATGTTAATTGCAAAATATCATCACATTTGTTTAATAAGATTTTTGTGCAAGTTATGAAGATATGCATGCTTTATATTTCTGTTAACAGAATGAGAAAAAGGATGTATACTGGACCTACAAAAATCAATGTAATAAACAACTGGTGCATAAATATAACTGTGCCAAAAACATGTTAAGCCTGCACTAATCTGTATTTGCAGCCAATGTACAATTCCATTTGTACTGCAAATGTAGAATTATATCTATTACCGAAAGATCAAAATATGTATTAGTTTATTATAATGTTGAGCTTGTCCTTCATAATAAATCTTTAATCAGAGAAAACACAGCTAGTGCCTTTCCCATGAATTTTAAAATTCTCTTTACAAACATTATGCTCCATTGCTCAGCTTGCTGTTCCTTCTTCCACAGAGCAAACCTCAGTGTTGCCTCACAGAGCGTCTCTTTCTGTATTCAAAATCCTGTCTTTATTCCAATTGATCTTTTGCTGAATGCTCCTGCTTGTTGCTCCATTTGCATTCAAGGCTATAATTTCGATTTTCCTTGATCAGCTGAAATTAATGAAGCAATTTTCAGATAAGTATCATACTGTGCATGAGAAACTCCAGCTGGTCTCTGTTTGTCCACGCGCAGAACAACAGCAGCTTTGTCCACTTCCACATTTCTAGTTCTGATACCATGCATATTTCTTCACCTACTTCGCTTAATTCATTATCATAATCCCACTGCTTCATATTCACTTATTTGCATAATTCAAATAGTAATGTATTTATGGTCTGCCATCAGCATCTGTTTCCTAATGTGTAAATGGTTCTCCCATGCCAGGGGAACAGGCGTGACGTCGGAACATCAAAAGAGTAACACTCGCTCCCTGTGGGCTGCACTGGCACTTGGCACCCTGTCTTGAGCAAATTTGTTTGCTAATTCTGTTATTGCAGAAGCAAAGAGGTCTGTAATTGTTTGGTGTCTTTCCTGTTCTGAGTGAAGGGCACTGAATTATGCCAGGCCTTTCCCTGCTCCCAGGAACCTGTACTGGCATGGAGACCCAGATGCATCAGCAGCAGATTTTGGGGGAAGCCCACATCCAGGCTCCTCTTCTTCAGGAGGCTGCTAGGGTTCACCAGCCCCGCCACATCCTGTACCATGACTTTTCATAAAGATAGCCAGTTGATAACAGACAAGAAACTTGATCTGTACCCACAACAATTACAGTTAAACACAATTAAAGACACAAGACACTTTAAAATGGCTTGTGCATGCTTTCTATATGGACATTTCACATTTGTCCCCATCCAACTTTATACGAAAGAGCTTGTGTCCCATAAAAAGGGAAGACATCCACCATTTACAGATAAGGGAAGGTTCTTATGGAAACATTAAGACCCACTTTAAACAGTTACTGTCTTAGTGCATTATTTTTTGGCATTGCCTGGTGAAAATAACATCTCATCCAAGCCTTAAGATGCATTCTTGAACTACATCCATGGAATAAGAAACAGACAACGTAAAGCTGAGTAGTTCCAGATTCTGAAAAGCAGGAGAAAGCTGTAAGTGCAAAAATGAACAAATGTATAAAGTAAGTTTACAGTAACTGCTGAAAAACCATTCCTGGGATGTGTTTTTGTTAAACAAACATGCATTCAATCACCAAAGTAAATCTCCAGACCAAATAAATTCCAGTGCTTTGCAGAAGAAACTGAACTCGGCATTTAGTGTTGTGGAAAAGGTTATAATTCAAGGCTAATCCTGCATCTTTGGTTCTGATCCTCAAGCTAAAACTTTTATTAAGGATATTTTACTGTGGACATAAGATAGTTAAAGAAAAGGCAGAAAAATGAATGAGTCACTTGGCTGAAGCAGCACAGCAGCATTGAGGTCTGAGCACTATTTGTTAGCTCATGTCTAGCAGTATAAAATACGTTGGAAAACAAAAGTCTGTTTGTAATTTGTTTTATAATCTAAAATGTTTTCCCTCTAAAAGACAAAAATGCCTTGTATAAGGCTATGGCTAGTGGTCTAAACTTTCTCAGGTTTGTGAAACCCTGATCATCCTCTCATCCCACAGGAATAACAGATGGGTTGTCCTTGTGCAAAATATGGTATCCACCTGCACTTCATTAGAGAGCTGCATTTTTGTACATGCCACACCACAAGATCACCATGATGACATAGCAGCTTCAGAGAACAGCGTGACTAGGGCTTTTTTTTTTTTTTTTCTCTTGTAACACAGAGGATCTGGCAGACTTTTACCTCCTGACACTGTTTACAGCATATATTGGTCGATACAGTCCCTTATTGCATCTGCTCTGGGAATTAAGGAAAGCAGCTTCAAGGCAGTAAGGTAAGTGCTGCTTTATGTTTTAACCGTAATGTTCAGCTATTTAAATGTAGCTGTAATGGGAACATGAAAACATGTCAGGATAAGTTTGCCAATTTGTAAATTGAACACAAATCAACAGTTGCTTAGTGGATTTGCTTTCTCAGTTTCCTTAAAACAACCTCACATATTTTGTGCATCAGTGTTGCACTTTTTTACAGTCTGTTTTGTTCTACTTCAAAAGAATAGTTGATGCACAGTACAAAGAAATTTGTAAGACTACTCACTGCTTACTTATTCATTCATAATCTATTAGTAAGAGCTCCACAGACTCCATTTGTTAAATCATTTTGCTTCATTTTACAAAATGACAAGATATCCTGCTATTTAAATAATTAATCAAGTAAACAATGAGATAAAATTATAGATATTTTAAAATTTTTAGTGAATTTTAAAGCACATTTTAAATATCCTATCGAAACTTTTTAAAATTAAATCTTTTGCAAACTATGTAAGATGTTATGCTGCAGAATTAAGGTCTATTTAGTTTAAGGCTAATTGAATGACAAACTTATATTTATTTTGTTTAACAAAAACTTTAGAATTAAGGTACTATAGACTAGCTCCAGAATAGTTTCAATAGTTTGTCTACTCTACTGTAGTAAGCATTTTTCCAAAATCGTGGATTTACCATTTAGTATGTTTTGGCAAGTTGCCTGAGCAACTTCACAAATATTTTCACAGGTATTTTACAACATAACTGGTTATAACAAACACAGGCAATTAGTTCAAGCATGCTTATGTTATAAGATAAACGTCTAAGAATGTATTCAGATTTTATCTTTTGGATTCGTATAGTTCAGTGCAACAAACAAGCATGTGTACACGATCTATTAACCTTTTACACTTCTAACAGAGAAACATTTAGATAAATGAATGAGAAATACATGAATAAAATAAGTTAACTACACTATATATGTACTTTACTGTGCTATTTTATGTCACACACATGCTCATATGCCCTTGCACTACAGCATTGTCACATATATTTTAAATTGTTGTTAATAAAATAATTCAAAACACTTGCTGTCTAACTTTTAAAATTATTTCCAGGATTCTGCAGAGCAGTTAAATGTTGCATACTATTTAAAAGAACTGTCAGTCTATGATATCAATAATAAAATTTAGCATTACAAACATAATTTGAAACTAGAACAATAGAATTTGAATTTAAAATAGGACCTTTATGCCACTTTATCAGTAAGACTATGAAATGATGCAGATATGTAAAAATGTCACTGTAAGGCCAAAGAGTGTACTCCAAGAAGTTCATTACACTCTGTCTTACACGTTGAATACAGAAGCAGTTAGTGCCCCATCCTTAATGTTTAGTGCCTAAAGAGGACCAGATTTTGAGCTGAATTGTGCCCCTGTAGTGTCTTTCCTTTCAGAGGAGCTGTACTTGTTTATACCAGCAGGAGACTGAAGGTTGAGTTTGCATGTTCTCATGTAGTAATGAAGAACAGACAAAGGAAATTACACTGATAACTCACATTTCAATGATTGCTCTATCCTATGGTTTGTAATTAGGTAAATGTGATGGGACCAACACTATGGAAAAGAGATGCAATGGTCCTCCTTATTCAGGGGACAGCAGCTTAAGATCTGGCAGAGGGACTTTGTGGGTGATTGACTGCAGAGAACATGAGAACATTTAAAAAAAATCTTTGTGCTGTACTGCATGAGATCAATAGGCCCTGCCTAGAGGTACTTTGGTTGAGATTATTAGCTGACTAGAATGTGATGTGGCTTTTATCAAGTCAATAAAAGCAGGGAAATTTAGAATTAGGGAAGACTTTCTAGCTATGACCCTGCATTTTAACACTAGGCACTCTGTGTTACACTAAACAATGCCAATAGCAAGACTAACTTACTCTGCTGGAAGGTTGCCCAGATCTGAGATCAATGTCTGGTGGTCTGTTTACAGGCTTCACATACTTTCTGAAATTACTTGAGAACAAGAAGGTTCTAAGGATTTTCTTAATCGTTTCACTCTCAGAACAGCAGTTGAGTACACCAAGCCTTGTCTTTTGCTGGTGAAAATCAAAGTAACCTCACTGACTTCAGTGATGTTAGACACACTTTTCCAACACAACATCTATCTAGGTAGTAAGAAATAAAAACAAGATACTAATCTTCACAGATTAGCATGTAATCTTCACAGATTAGCACGTTGTGGAGTATCTGACAAGAAAGGTATGCCCTTAAAAAGTAAGGTGAGACCACTCACATTGGATCACAGCAAAACATCCCCAAGGTCCTGGATGTCCTTTTGCTGTATGTGAACTGGAAGACCAATTTAGTGAAGCCAGTGCTTTATTGTTCTATTGATTTAGAATGGTCATACAATGTAATCAATACATTTATTGTTATATATGGAATTTGCAAGAACATTTGCACTGTCGGAAGTTCAGTCATTTCGGACCCACTGTAGATCCATATTAGATAGAGTATACTCGTGCACACATATGCAGTGCTGGTTGTTTGACATGTCTAGGAGAATATGCTATATATTTCTATTAGTTTGTTCTTTAGGTGAATATGAAACTTAGTGGATCATGCTTTACTGGATATGATCCGTCAGAAGAAGATACTTCAAGCTACAGGAATCTTAACAACGCCCTATACGACAGATCATTACCCTCAGTTTGTAACTTCCCTGGCTCTTTCAAACTTAAGTCAAATTGACCCGTTATTTAGATATGAGGCAATTCAGTATTTTAGGAAAGCCTGATAGGATTTAAATGGCAGAACTACCTCTGAACATGGCCTTCAGCAAAACTGAAAACTATTCTGTGGCAAGAAGAGTTGTCCAAGTAAAAAACTTGGACTTTATCATCCTTCTTGTGACTTAATGAATGAAGGCAGGAAGATGTAAAGAATGTTTTACTTACAACAGCAGCATGGCTTGCAACTTTGCATTGCAAAGGTAGATTATGACAAGACAGGGACTGTAAATTTATAGTAGTAACAATGCAATACTAACAAACTAATATATTTTTGCCTAATTAATAGCTTTAAATAGAAAGTCTAAATGAATTAGTTTTTAATTATAATCTTTATGTGGTAAATTTTCAAATATTGCTGAAAGAGAGAAAAAATTAAAGTTGTAACTTTTTTATTCCCTTTCACCATACAGGGACAAGACACGTTGCAAAGATGACTTTAAACTCCCTACCCGTCTTTCTGTTATTGATTAGTGGCATTTTTTGCCAGTATTACTATGGTCCTGAAGATGATTATGGTTATGATCCTTTTGGGCCATCCTCAGCAGTCTGTGCCCCAGAATGTAATTGTCCTTTAAACTACCCTACTGCCATGTATTGTGACAACCTTAAGCTGAAAACCATTCCGATTGTGCCAAGTGGAATAAAATACCTTTATCTTCGAAACAATATGATTGAGGGCATTGAAGAAAACACATTTGATAATGTAACAGACCTACAGTGGCTGATCCTAGATCACAATCATTTGGAAAATTCAAAAATTAAGGGAAGAGTCTTCTCTAAACTAAAGCATCTGAAGAAACTTCACATTAACTACAACAATTTGACTGAAGCTGTTGGACCACTCCCCAAAACTCTGGATGACCTGCAATTAAGTCACAACAAGATCACAAAAGTCAATCCTGGTGTACTTGAGGGGCTGGTGAATCTGACTGTCATTCACCTCCAGAACAACCAGTTGAAAGCAGATTCTATTTCTGGGGCTTTTAAAGGCCTGAATTCACTTTTGTATCTTGACTTAAGCTTCAATCGACTTACAAAGCTACCGACAGGACTGCCTCACTCCTTACTCATGCTGTATTTTGATAATAACCAGATCTCCAATGTTCCCGATGAGTACTTCCAAGGTTTTAAAACCCTGCAATATTTACGTTTATCCCACAATAAATTAACAGATTCTGGAATACCAGGCAATGTCTTCAATATCACATCACTGGTTGAGTTGGATCTCTCCTTCAATCAGCTGAAGAGCATTCCAACCGTCAGTGAGAACCTCGAAAATTTCTACCTCCAAGTCAACAAAATTAACAGTGAGTTAAATTTGAATATTTTCAATATTAGTTACCACAGTCTGGACAATGATGGTCAATGTAAGTATCTGAAAGGGTAGATCAGCCAGTCTGAAGAAATGCTACTGGTTAGACTGTTAACACACTGGCATTTCTCTGACTGTTGTCCACGTTAATGTTAAAAGACAGACATTTATCTGATAGCTACTCAAATTAACCTTAAAGATGGAAATTTCTGTTTTCATACTAATGTAGGTATTATTGGCCAAATTCTCATCTCATTTAAATTGGAGTAACTCCATAGAAGCCAATGGCATTGACTTACGCAATTGAGGAAAAAAGTGTGGAAAAGGTTTAATCAGTGTGGAAGATGTTCGGAATTCATAAGTCAGCAAGAAGAGACAGATGTCAGCTGAGGATCTGACTATGGTATGTGCAACCTTTCAGAAGGCTGGTAGTGAAAGTGCTGGAGGGAGGAGAGAGGGAGAAGACAACAAATTCATAAGGTATCAGACACAAGCCACAGTGAAAAAGATACAACAATGTAGCTGCTTTTTTCTCTTTCCTCTCTTCTCTCATACAGTGCCCTTCCAAACCAATCTTGAAAACCCAAGAGCTGCCCCTGTTGTTTCTTCTTTTCATTCCCATTTCCCACATCGTGTGATCGGGTGGCAAGCTTGTCTCCATTCAAGCATGACTTGAAAAAAAGTTCCTTCTGAAGTCAATAAATGTCACACCTTGCATGAGATGATGGAGGTTTCTACTGACACGGGGCCTTTACGAGGCTATCCTAATCCTAGGGTGGGAAGGAGGTGTTGGAGAGCTGGAGAGGCCTCACCATCATGTCCGAAGCTCTCCAGCTGCACCTCTGTCAGCGGTGGTCCCTGAAGGAGAGGCAGATCTGTCAAACATAACAGTGTTTCTGCAGGAGGACTTACATCATCTTGCTATCTGGCATAAAGTAAACCATAAAACCCCCTCTTCTGTTTGCTTGCTTGTATCCATCTGGGGTTTAGGTTATCAGTGTTAGCTATTCCACACGTAGCTAACTCCATACAGACGTAGCCTTTAAAGCCAAATATTTTAGTGTTGATCTTACCAGAGTGAGGGCAAGACCTTTTGAAATGTTTTGGATTTACTATGCTTCACATTTTCCTCAATGTTATGATTTATTTTCCTATTACATCTCAGTTCCTTGTTTGGATGAGGGAAAACAATGAGTTGATGCTTCCCACCTGAGGCACTACATACAGCGATCTGTAGCACTCCATAGAACTCTTCTTCTCCTAAAAGAGCTAACAATGATGATGTTTAATTTCTCATGAGGTATATGAGGCAATTTTCCCTGCTTAGAACGGTTGTTCTGAGCCTCCTGCAAGATACCCTGCTACCGAGTTTATTTTCCATTCACATTTCCAAGGACTTCTGAGCAACTGTGACAACACTTTATTTTGCAATGAAAGCTGTATTTCCAGAGCGCTAGTGAGCAGCAGAGGGGGATGGTGTGAAGAGTGGGTGTGCACCGGCTACTGCTGCCCTGTTGTTGCTACCCTATGGACTGATGCACGAGAACTCTCATTTACTGTTTTTTACTTAACCATAAAATCTAGCAGACTTCAATAATGAATTTTCTTGACTATCTAATTGCACAGGCATAATATTGCATCTCCTAAGATGCTAATTGACAATGTGGGACAAAATTTAGTTAGCAACAAGCATTTCAGTTTAATGAAGTACCAGATACGGGGTGATCAAAGCCTTTGCAGTTCACTATTCATTCATTACACCTGACTTACAGCTGTGAGTGCTTAGTCTTTCTAAAAATTGAGTTGATTGACCTTTCAGTATTTGAGCCTCAAACAAATGACTAGTTTCTTTTTTTAATAAAACATTATAATTTGCCAGAGATTTGCATAAGGATGACTGTAAACAAGGCCAGTTTCCCTTCCATACCATGGCCCATGGTACACATATACTGTGTGAGAGACTTCCGTATTAGGGGTAATGTACAAAAGGTATAATCTTTCAGATTATACTTACATACCTTAAAGTTTTCACTTATACTGAAACCTAACATAAACATATTTCTCCAGAGTTCTTAATTTGTTACTGTCTCCCTTTTTCTCAGGTACCTTTAGGCTAGCAATTAACATTTATATTTGTCAAGAAAGAGTAATCTGGTTCCAATCCTTTTGATATTACCAGAAAGAAAGGAAATATTTCTCTAAATTACTGTCCATTAATTTCATCCTGTGCTTGCTACAGTCATTATGCATTGCCATACATAAAAAAAGTACCTATTTGAGAAATACCATCATTTGAGTGACTTTGAGCTTTTTGAACAAGAGTTGATGAATATAGACATAAAAAAGTTTGTACCAGAACCGGCTTCACTTCAGTATGTTGTGTCTTCATCTGTGATGCGAGGAGCAGTGAGCAAAGCTGATAGCAAACTGGAATGAAGACAAACTCAGAGTAACTCCTCCAATCTCTAACTAATAAATTGAAGCACATCCATTATATTGAATGTAAATTAGGTATCAACTGTGTATTCCAACTGTACTTGATGCTAGTTGGATCTCCAAGCTAGCATAGGACCATGGAAGGTTTATAAAAGCCTTTGCTTTCTCTGTACCTCAAACCTAAACTGTAACTTCTAAATTGAAACTTCTTGTTTTTTTAATGTTTCTTATTACTAGTAATTTAAGGGTGGAATTTTCTGTTTAGTAACAACAGTGGTTTGCTACCATGCTCTAAGATGCCACTAGGATGATATATATATATATACACACGCACACACACACACACACTTGTTTTACAGACTCCTCAAGGCAAAAAGAAAATCTGCAGGATAGAAAAAAGTACAGGAATCAAAGAGGTTCAGTAATACAAGAAGAGGATCCAAAGAGGGACTTCTCCATATTTTATTTGTACTTGCAAAGGATTAAGGAGAGAGCTGTTTCCACATGCAACCCCAGCACAAAGATACCGTGTGAATGGAGTATAACAAGGGGGAATGTGAAAATGTTCCAGAGGACAGTTAAGAGGCCACATATTCTGCTCCAGTCCATTGGCTGGATCAGCACCTGTACCATAACTGTATTTATTCTAAACAGAGTTAGTTGTGGAGGTGCTTTAGGGTCTTTTATCTGGCTCACTCCACCAATCCCACAAGGATTTTTTTACAATGGCCTGTGCAGAAATGGCTCAGATGTGATTACTGTGGGACCACAGACCAGCAAGGATGACTATGGGACTTCAGATCCCATTAGGATTGCCCACTGTATTGCATGCCCGAACAAGGCATCTTTGCACAGTTAACCTTCTCAGCTGAAGGCTGCTTGTGCTCCTGATGTACAAGGGATATACTCTCACCTAGCATATAGAAAAAAAATAATTCTGTCTAAAAAATAAGTGTTTCTGTGCTTCCATTTTGCTCTATAGGTATGGGAGAGGAGAGGAGAGGAGAGGAGAGGAGAGGAGAGGAGAGGAGAGGAGAGGAGAGGAGAGGAGAGGAGAGGAGAGGAGAGGAGAGGAGAGGCGAGGCCCTGCTTGTTCCTGATTTTTTTTTCCCCCAGATATTTCAAATATTCAGGTAGTTTGTTAGAATATCAGAATTTCTTATGGTGACAGACACTTTTAGTGAGAAAATAATTGTTTAGATGAAAATCCAGTTTTCATCCAATTCTTATTCCCTCAGTGCCTGGCTCATGCAGGAATTCTCTGTTGGGAAAATATGTATGCCACACTAGTGGCAAAATTCCAGGTACGCTGCCTCTGAACCTGAATATTATAAATTCAGGAAGACATTTTAACACTTACAACATTAGTAAGTGTAATAAAGGAGGAAGTAAGCTACTGATATTTTATGCAACAGTGCTCTAGTCTTACTGATTGCAGGTCCCATACAGATCATATAGGTAACAGCACATCAAGTGCATTCACAAGACCAGCTTATCTTATTTTCTGCTAGTGGAGACTGCAATTAGAAAACAAACATTTCTAATATCCTTCTAACAACTGACGATTATATGAACTGCAAAAAAAATTAGTACCCAAATGCAGACAGTGTGCACCAAATATTGGAGCCAAAACCCACTGAAGTCCTGACAGAGTTCCTTTGAATTCTGTGAGGACTAGATCTGCGTCCACTTCCAAAGTGGTTTCAGTCTTATAAATAGCACAGCTGATTATTTTTTTAATACAGATAAATTTTGTGGTTTATGTGCATGAAGGTTACATCCTTTGAGTAGTTAAGCATCTACCCAACTTCTATAAGCATACCTTATTTTACAACCAAATGTTAGTATTTATGCTCAAAAGTATGGAAAAAAACAATATGGAAAAAAACTAATAAGTAAATTTAGAAAGTTTTTAAATGTCTGCCTTCAACAAAAATATACTTACCATGTCATTCTTGAATGAAAAGAAAATAGAAAAAAAATCTCTATTAGAATTCCTGTTTATGTTAATCTTTACAAATTACACCCAAACTATTTGCAGAAATCTGAACCTAAATAGTTAATGGTATAGCCTGTAGGCCAAGAAAATGAGCTCAAAGTCTCAGGAACTTATGTTTTCATTCAGCAAAATTCCACATAGATATAATACTATAAATATCTCTCAGATTATATGATCCTAACTCACAAGAATTATCAGTTTACTTCAGCTGGTACATTCTGAATCGGAAGAGTATCAGAATTGGTCTGCAGGCTTAAAATTATACTATATTGCAATATGGACTGCCCAATAAATGCGCCATTAAGGATGCATTTTCTCTCTCACCTTTCTAAAAGAAGGCTGTACAATATACAAAATCTAAGAAAATTGTTTTGATTTGCTTTAATCAAATTGGTGATCAAGATCTAACATTTGAAATACATTTCCTTAATCCCTACTCCAAACAATTTATTTTGTGAAAGATACTCAAAACTTTACCCATTTTTTAATATCATATCTGTGTCCAAAAAATTACCTAAGCTCTCATGCTTTGAAGAGCTACCTGTACAGATGGGTGTACATTTATACTCAGTTTACACAAGCCGTGTTTCATCGATGAGAGCAGGTTATTGTAACGCCAGTTCTGAAAGATTCCGATTGAAGTTAACGTGGAGATATGAAAGATAAGATACTTCCTCCACTTCCTTTAGTGCTACAACATGATGTAGATCATCACATTTTCCGAGATGAGTTAAATAGTCAGGCAGAAAAGACATATAAGGTGGTGTTTTCAAAAGTCCATGAACGACCTATGATTGGCAGTTGAAATGGCATCCGATTTTGAGAACACTACCTTGATTTCTCAGAACTTATGAGAGCTAGTTCTTTTTGCAACATAAAAGCAACTGAAGATATGAAATTTGTCTGCATGCTGGTGAATGGGTTCGTTGAAGGAGTCCCTTTAAAATATTTTCTGTGTGAATCCAATTGATGTCAATGGCCCAAGGACGAGCAAGCCTCTCGCTGCTTCTTCAGTAGTGATGGAGCTTTTCCATAGACTAATCCTCTGTCTGACTCAAAGGAAACACAGGTGGGAATGAAGGACCATCTTTACAGAATTACACAATGTGGTATGCAGGGGACATCAGGTTTATTCACATACGTTCTCTCTTGAGGATAGATCTTCTCTGCATGACAGAGGTGTATAATATGTATATGTGTGTGCTTATGTATACTGAGCACAGAATTTCTCTGCTTCCTGTAATTTCTAGCTTACAGTTAATAGTGCTCATAAGACACAAGACATAGTTTTCCATTCAAGACCTGTCTGGTGTTATGTGAACCAAATAATACTTCGAATAGAGGCTATATATATCATGATACATAAATTACAATAAATATAAATAAAATATATATATATATTTTACATTTATACTGCTGTTCTGGAGAGGTTCAACTCTACAATTTAAATGTAAAACTCCTCCCCAACCCCAGCCCCAAATTGCATTTTGAAACTAGTAAATCAAAATGACACATCCAAAATAATATTTGACACAGAAACCCATCGGATTGCTTATTTTTAAGGGTAAGGCCGTATCATGGTTTCAGTTTCTCCAGAAACTTTTTACTTCCTTCAATATCTTATGTAGCACTGTTTTACCCTTCCATCATAATGTACCCAGCATGACTGATTCCTCCCTCTGCATCTCCACTTTTACTGGAGATTCATTTTTTTCCTTTTTTTAAATGCCAGATTAGACCTCTATATAGAATCTGAAGTCTTAAAAATCGCATGGGTACTGGGAGCACATTGCACTTGAAAAACTCAGTCTTGAAATTCTGAACCTCTCACAACTAATGGAAAGAACCTCTCCTAACACAAGCCTCTCAAGTTCCAGTAAACTCATGGGGAATTTCATCAGGGGACATGCAAAATATTGAAAAACAGAAGAATAAATTTAAGATCACAATTTCCAGATAAAATAAAAAAAAAGTAGAAGAATAATGGTTTTGTCCTAGTTGTCCTATTTATTCATACTTTCTCTTATTCATGTTCCGTTTGTTTCAGAGTTCCCATTGAGCAGCTTCTGTAAGGTTGTTGGGCCAATGACCTATTCCAAGATCACACATTTGCGCCTGGATGGAAACAATCTCACTCGGGCTGACCTGCCACAGGAGATGTACAACTGCCTTCGGGTGGCTGCTGAGATTTCGCTGGAGTGAGATACCTGGGAGCATCCAGTTCCCTTCTAGGGGCAGTAACTGCAGGAATTACACCATGATAGCTCTTTAAAATTAGGATATGCCTTTAAAAAAGTGTCAATCTGCATATTATGCATTCTGTTTGTTAATATTTAGCATGCACTTGGCAACCTTAAGGAAAAGTGTGCATAGTTTTACAAATGGTTGTATTTAGAAAGCACAAGAATGACCAAATGTGGTGCAAAACATGCCTTCATCTGGCTAGGTAAGTGGATGGAAAGCAAAGCATTCAACTTCATCGAAATCTGTGTCCATGCATGCAATACATGCCAGCTGGCACCAGACTTACATGGAAGTCAGGTGGGTTTCATCAGAGTGCTGAGCGGTATGGGCTAGCCTGTGTAAATACAAGAGTCCTCTCCAGCTCATCTAACTTTCTTAATTATTCACGCCTTTTACGTATTGTTATCAATTACAAAGGGAAAAATGATTTAACAATCTAAGAACAATTTAAAATGTATGAAAATATGTTTTCAGAGCCCATGACATTATTAAATTAATGGAATATGTGAAAGATAACAGGGAAACAAACATTTTTCAGGTTAAAAAATTGTTTACTCTTCTTTTTGTCATACTTTCATTTAAACTTTCACGGTAAGATTTTTATCCACTGCTGGTATAATTGTTATTTCAAAATAAGTGATATATACAAGTATTTTTATTCAATTACTTGCATGCTACTTTTAACCAGATTGTAGAAAATAAAACATAGCAAATAGTATTTTTGTGTCCATATCATTGTCAACTATGTTTCAGTCTTTTATAAATAGAAAAAAACCCTTCAGGTTCAGACAAGATAATCTAAGCTATTCTATAATTATTAAAATTTATTGTAAGGTTAAATAAACTGTTTTCTCTACTTTCAAGTTTCAATATATTTGTAAACATGTAATTTAACATACTCCACTGCACTTGTGTTGGCCTTTAAGTCGATGCCTTATGGAGTTTGCTATATGGGAGTCATAGCGCTATGAAATAGTGCAAATTAATTTCTCAGTATTGTCAAAAGAACAATGAAATCTCTTAGAAGCCGCAGGCAATGAGTAAAATGCAGCCCTAGCTACTCATGATAGAGAGATGGTAGTGTCTTCTATCTGGGAATGAATAGTCCTAATATTGTCAGCATCCTGGAACACACATTAAAATAAATGTGTTAGTAACTGAGAGCCATAAATGGCTTGCTTGCAAACACAGATCATCCCACGGGTACTATTCGCTTTTCAACTACTAGACCATTAAACACTCAAACAGAAACTTGTCTAGTTTCTACAGCAAAAGCAGAAACTATCACCTCTGGAAAAAAAAAAAAAAACCCAACCAAAACCCCACATCAAACCATTTAGTTGGCACATTGCCAATTTCAGATGTTCAGAATCAAGACACAGTTCTCAAAGAAACCTGGGGCAAAAGCAAAAAGAGAGATGCAGGAGACAATAGAAATATTTCCCTCCTCATTTTTGTCATTTTGGAACTCGTGAGTGTTATTGCTTTTTTATCCACATACAGGAAAGATTGAAAGTAACCTTTGTTACAAGTGAGCTAGAATTTTCATAGAACAATGAAGTCTAAAGCTGGGGCTTTCTGAACACATCACAGTGGGAATCACTATGGAATAACATCTAGGCATTGTAACATAGGAGAATAAAAAAGAAGTGCATGCAAAAGAACCCAAAGAATAGAAAAAGATATGGAAAACAACATTCAACCATTTCCAGAGAGATTTTGACCCAACTGTCCCCTTCATGGGAAAATACGCTAAACACTAAGACCTCTAGAGCACAAACTGATACTGAAATGTGTCACCACATAGCTGTGATCTGGCAAGCAGGACGGAAATGTATTTTTCTTTTCAATTTGTTTCAGCAAACCAGTTATCTTTATGCGAAATGAAATAGTGTGAACAGTGAGACTGAGAACAGTCCACCTCAGGATAGATTAAAACCTGTTGATGAGGGTACATACCCATATGTTGCAAATAAAGCATCCACAGATGTTCACAAAGCATTTTGAAGTTCTTTTGAAGAGATGCAGTAGAAGGAAGCCCTCTGTCAAAACAGCAAACAGTATCGATGACCTCCCTCAGAAACTGAGGAACCTTCACCTTGCAATGAGTACTTGGACAACTAAGAGAAAATGGCATTTGACAGTACATTTTTGTCTTGAACACCTCTTCCCTGTGGTTCAGAAATTCCACAGTTAGCTGTGGAGAGAGAACATTGCACAGCTTGCTCTTCACACTATCTGTGAAAAAACCTAGAACACGAGGTCCTTCTGCTAAAGGAGAAATAGGACACTGTACCTCTTTGCTTTCATATTGAGATACAGAAGCACAGGTTTCTGCTTCTGCATTAATGAATTGGTTTAAATCACTATAAAGACCATTTAAGTTCCCAATATCTACATATCTTGCAGAAACAGGTAGGCAAAAATATACATGTACCTTAGTTCTCAGTTTATGAAAGCTACATGAATTGTTTTCTAGGCACTAAGCAGAAATGCAGGTGTTTGGGAATACTTAACAGAGCGAGAGCCTTGGAAACAGAGTCACTGTAACTTGGAATTTCTGCCCTTCCTGGAAACGGAGGTGATGGATCTTGGTTATAAAGCCCTCAGTATCATGGATACTGAAAAACGTGATGCATGTATCCCTGTTCCCACCTAACCTGACCATATTATAAAATACTTATGTGTATAGGTGCAAACATGTTACTTAAAAGTACGCAGACACGAACAGATAGTAACACAGCTGCAGCAGTATGGAGACAGCAGAGTGGCTAAATCAGCCTGAACTAAACTCTGTTTAGGGCTACGTAATATGCAGCCTACAGTATAGCTATGCAATTTACTTACAATATGTGTCTCCCCATCTTTCAGGTCAAAATGGGTAAATTTGCCGTGAGATTTTCATGTGAAATATCATATGCATGAATTTACAAAAGTCAAGATCTTTTGGAAAGATATGAATTTGAAAGTAGACCTAAAAAGGAAAGTTTGCTACTAATGTCATGAAAAGCAATATTACGACGACGACAATATACAAAATCAGCAGACAAAAACCTCACCCACAAAATTTCAGGAGCTGGGCTGCAAGTACGTTGCAGAGCCATTCACAAAGACAGAGTCACCTTTCAAATAAACAAGTATTGTCTGATTTAAAAGACATTTCTCATATTAGATTAAATTACAGAAGTTCCCTAAAAGGAACAGGCAGTGACTCGTGAATTTCTGGACATACACTAGAAGCATAAATCCTACATGCTCTCTACTGCTTTATAGAGCTTTCTGGATCACAGAAGGCAGTCTATGAGCCGTGGTAGATTACAGCTGTCTTTCTGTTGCAAGGAACCTGGCAAGGTCCCATCTCTACTCGCAAACTTTCCGTTTTACTGAAAGGGAATAAATAGGTAGTTGCTTAACATAAACCAAATTATTTTGAAAACTGGGAACAAGAAGGCAAAACATCGTTAAGAAAGTCAGTCTGAATTGTTATATGTGCAGCTACAACGAGCATAGACTGAAGACGGTAGAGACTGTGAAGTTATAAAGCAAGAGTGAAGTTGAGCGGAGAGTCACTAAGATTGCAGGCGGCAAAGAGAACTTCCCTCAGCCTTCTCCTTTCCAGGCTGTGCCAGGTCACTTCCCATAGCCTCTCTGAATATGCCATATGCCTCAGTCCCATGGTTTATTGCAGTCTTCCACTACCTAAAACAGCACTGTAGAAAAAGGGGCCAGATTCAGAGATGCACAATGAAAGGACAAGAAGGCAAAGGAAAAGTTGAAAAAAGAGAAATTCAGGCTGGACATACAAAGAAATTCTTCACAACGAGCATGTAAAGCCCCGACACAGATTGCCCAAGGAGGCTGTGGACTCTCCATTCTTGGAGATTTTCAGAACTTGCATGGGCAGTGCCCTGAGGAACTGATCTGGCTTTGAAGTTAGCCTTGTATTTAGAAGGAGGTTGGACTACATGACCTTCAGACGTTCCTTCAAACTTATTTATAATTTCTGTGAATCTGTGTTTCTAAGAACACTAGTAACCAATGGGGGAAAATATCAATTTTAATAATCAGCTCTACAGCTGAAGAGTTTTGCATTAAATTCATGTGGAAAATTTATTGTTTCAGGTTCCAGTCCATAATTCAGACTCCCATGATACTCACAAAATCACAACTCAGCTAATATTTGGATATAGATTCCATGGGTAAAAACTGTGGAAACTTTCCTTCAATGCCCAGATGTCTGCAGCTGGCTTGTGCAAATCTGCTCCCATTTTGACACTTGTGAGCTACTGAGTGCCGGTGGTGAAGTCAGAGATCTATCCCATCTAACTCTTCCATGTGGGATAGCACTGGTAAGCACGTTTAGATGTCTACACAAAATAAGGGAAACAGTCTTATGAGCTATCATCCCAACGGACAGAGTGCTCATGAGGGACATTCTGGTTGTGAATTTTTTGCAGACATAGATATGGGATAAAAGACTCTCAGTCTGTAAGAAAATAACTTAGTAAGCTACATAGCTTTCATGGATAAATAACTCTTAAACCTTTTCTACTTAGTGTGGAGTTCAACATTAGTTCGCACATAGAAGGAAAAGGAGTGCTCAACCTGTATTTTGGGGCACTCACATTGAATGTAGGAATGTCAGGTTCAAGTGCTTGGGCAAACGATCGCTTCATTATGCAAAGCAAAACAGCCTTAAAAGAAGAGGCTGAGCACTTTTAATCATACTATACTGTGCAGCTTCTGAAATAAAGTTATAGCTGTGAGCTAGACAGGAAATAATTGTGCCTGTATCTCCACATGCTGGAACCTCAAGAAGGATCCCACCAGTCCTCTCCGAGACGTGACCTGCCTGAAGTGCCCGACTGGAATGAGTTCAGAGGTGAGACTGAATCGCTCAAGGCTGTGCTCGCTGGGTCACTTAAACACTTTGCCATGAAGATTTCAGTTTGGATACTTTAAGTTGTCCTCAGTTTCATAGCTTTTGTGGACTCCTAAGGTTCTAGCTGGGGTTTTCTTTGTTTTGTTTTGTTTTGTTTTTTTTTTTTTGTCAGCATCTATATCTCTCCATCAATGTATATGAAGGTATAGGCATGTAATCAAGAGCTGAGGACTTCAGTGGGCAACAGAATATCTGAAAAGTTACATATTGCTACTCTTAGGTGCTATAAAGCGTGATTCTTTGTGGGTATAACACTATCTACATGGGGTTTTTTTGAGGGGGTTATCTTTCTTTTCAGAATTTAAAATCTTAATCTGCAGAGAAGAAAACACAACATTTGTAACAAGTCTTAATTACCTGAATAATTATTATTTAAGTGTAATCCCCCTTACGTAGTGCCTCTGTGGTACAGCATACCTTTGTGTTCTGAATTGTTAAAGAAAAGCAGAAAAAAAAGTCTTAATTGGAAGGCAGTGAAGAAATGAGGCAAATACATGAAAGGAGAAATGTTCAGATGACAGTGTGGAAGCACAGGGATTTGGTCAAGTGCACCTGACTTCTGAACAAGAGGAAAGCTTTATTTTGGAAAAAGTACCACTCTTCTGGCAGAAGAGGACAAATCACACCCACCTCACAAGGAAATATATAAAGGATCATGGAGTTTTTTATTCCCTCCAAGAAAGCAATGTTCAGTGACATTTTGAACAACAGTGTCTAAATCCATTGTCATGAGATGTTTAAAAATATTTTTAAATGTTCATGAAAAAGTCCCACATTGTTTAAAATGGTTTAAAAGTGCTGCCTATACCTTCTGTCAGATCTGGTTGGAACAGTTAAACCGTCATAAGATCATTCTGAATAACATATAGATCATGTTTTTATAGTTGCAGAGATATCCCTATTATGGTATCTCAGCAGCAGAGGTTGGAAAAATCGCCCAAATATTTTCTCAGAATCAGACCTTACAAATGATTTTTTTTTGTTCCCCAAGGGACAGGCATGTTGGTGAGAGAAAGCAAACTAAGTCTGGGATACCAATGTGAATTGTAGCACGTTTCTTTGCCAGAAAACAGAACTAGCTGCTTAAAAATACAGAATTTTCTGACTTCAGGCTTCTATCCTTCATCAGACATGCAAAACCTCACACATCTCATATCTCTTGAGGAGCTGCTTGCTAGGTCCACCTCTGGGCATAGCTGCACTGCCTGCAAGTCAGGTAATACTCATTTTCTTAATAAATAGATGGACTCCTTGCTGGGGTTGCTGCACGAGCACTTAGCAGAGAAATACACTGCTATATCACTGACCTGGAGAGCTTCCATGCCAGGAGTTCCATGCTAGTATGGAGGTTGCTGCCCCTGTTATCTTTCCTACTGCAGCTCAATCAGTTCTTGTCCTGCTCAGTTAGCACAAGGGTTTATGGCTGCGGAGGTGACTGAGTTAACGCGTAGCCTTTGGACCTGCAAAGAGAATGGGCTGTTAGATTTAACTATATGGGCAGCTACACCGTGCAAAAGAGTATTTTTGTCTTTATCCCTTGTCTCCTAGCGTGGGGTAAAGAGTGCAAAACAACAGTGTTATCTGGTCAATCTGACTGGAGCACATATTCCAAAAATTACAGACACTTTGGAATATATTGAGTAATATCTGTAAAAATATATTTCTTTTGCAGACAATGCTTTTATTGAAACATGCATAAGACTTCAGACAGAAGTACTGGAAGTCTTTAGAAATTTCATGCCTTATAAAACAATTTAATAATAAGCTGTCTTCAACATAAACAAGGCCAAGTGCTATCTTTCAAAATTCCTGTTTTCAACTTTCCAGTATCTCATCGTGTGCATCTGCCATCCATCTTACTCTCTAGACTGGTTTCCAAACTAGATAAAAAAACATTTCCTGAACTTCACATTTAGATTTCATCATTATGACCATCTTGCTGCCAGAAAATAAACAGCAAGACTAATAAGTTCTCAAAATTATGTGCAACATCACATTGATTTCAAGAAGAATTTGTGGTTCCGTGTGTAAAAATGAGATGTTTTTATTCAAGTTCCTAGGTTTGAGTAAGAAAAGTCATCCCCTGCAGTATTTTCATTCCCACCCTCGATTCAAATGGATGACAGCTATATTGCTCCTAATGAAAACCACAGCCCTGAAATGAGGTGTATATTATACACAGAATGCAGAAAGGAACTAGGCATTTACCTCTGGGATTCCCAGCAGCCACCGTGATGAGCAGGGAATCATCTAAGATAAGAGTAGGCAATGCTGGAGCACAACCCCGACTGTTGAGGGCCTCTGGAGCGCTGCATAGTGCTTGGATAGGGATGGATGCACGAATTCTGCCTGGAGCTGGGCTCCAGAGCTGCCTTCACAGAAAAACGTGGTGTTAGTTGGCACCAAAGTGCTGGGTGTTGAGGACTTTCGTCTGTAGCATAAAGACTTGGTTTCAACATGTTCCATCTGAAAGGATAATTAGTGACTGGAGTGTCCACTGTGAGTGAGATTCTAGCTTGAAGTCAGGGCTCTGGAAGAAAACTTGAGTGCTTTTGGAAATGCCAGCTCTCAAAAATTATGACCAACATGACAGTTTAAGAAAAAAAAAATCAGATATTCTAATGTTTAATTTCAGTATTTCCCAAGGAGTATCTGCATTAAAAATTAGACCAAAAAATACTACAATTAATGGAAAATAAAATAAGGGCTGGGTTTTCATATAGCTTATGCCATTTGGCTTTTCTTTTTAAATATTAAAAAAGCGCCTGAACCTTGAATTTCTCATCTGGCAGAATCACTATAGCAGAGCTTTATTATAAGGGGACTAAAATATTTTTTTCATTAAGTTGTGGGAGTATTCTTTTATGAAACCCTTGTCATTTATTTTAGAGGATAGATCTTTCTATAAGTCTAAGTTTCTTGGAATTCGTCATCCTATTCTGGGAATCTAAAATGAAGATGAATTCAAATATTTTTGGACTTCTTTAACAACAAAACAAAAGAAGAGAACAAAAGTAACACTAACAGCCTGTTTTCACTATCTTTATGCTACCTTAGAATAATCCATGATGGCTTACTTTTCAAAACTGCAGATTTACAGAATGGGCATTGGATGACTAATTCATGTTTTAATTTACCATTAGTTGCCTAGAAAATATTAATCATCTAAATAGCCACATGCAGGCCCAAGAACTCAATATATGTGTGTAATTGATAAATGCCTGTTAGATATTTAATTTACGAGATGTTTAACATATGTGGATGTACATCTAGCATTTTAAAAATTGAGTCCCTGGGTAGGATAGACTTGTTTCAGTGTTGAAATTGTTGAAAGCATGAAAACAAATTAAGGTAAGAGATTGACAGCCCCATTTACATAGTAGGTAAACTAAACCTAGCTAACCAAGAGAAATACCAGACCTTGGCATTGTGTCGTGGAACCTTTATGGTGTCACTGTGGTAAAGAGCTCAAAATAGAGAGAGAAAGGGAATAGACAGCCAAAAAATTCCTTAATGAAGCGTATTCAGGAGAGCACTATATTTCCCATAAAAGCTGAGCCCTTTTCCATAGTTATTCTGTTCTGAAACGTGTCGCTCTGCAAGGATCTCTTTAAGCTGAGCTAGTTGGTTCTCACTGTGGTTTTTACAAAGGAGTGAAGGTGTGCAGAAAGTAAACTGCTAGAATTTTGTTTCTGGACTTTTAGAATAGGATCTCACTTTCCTAAATCTTATATAAACACAGGGTCAGGTGACATTTACATTTCACAAATTAAGCCAGCCCAACTATTTTCCAGAGTTCCTTTAAACAACATCTCCTAATCTAACCTGAA
Organism: Phoenicopterus ruber ruber; assembly: GCA_009819775.1. NCBI lineage: Eukaryota > Metazoa > Chordata > Aves > Phoenicopteriformes > Phoenicopteridae > Phoenicopterus > Phoenicopterus ruber. The sequence goes on along the minus strand of CM020215.1, from coordinate 50,473,603 downwards.
AGCTCCCCAGGTAAACTCCCTACACTTTAGCTGCCTGCACAGGCACAGAAATGCCTATTTAAATGAGAGATGCAATTTCTCCCACCGAGAGGTCTAGGCAAGCAATTCTAGGCTTCTAGGAGAGATGCAGACTTCCTGCTCCTGAGTCTGTTTTGGTTTTGCTTTTTCACCGGGAAGGATGTAGAGTAAAATGCGTCTGTAAGAGCAGAGCCTGGAACATCTGTGCTGGCCCCTTTGATGTATCTGCACCGTCCCTTGGGCTAGCCTGAAGGGCTCACCCATCTGCTTTATTTTAGACTCTTTGGTCTTGCCGACCTTTTGTGGCTCCTTTTCAAAAGGAGTAGCAGATATTATTAACTGGGATGTATCACTGTCTGGTGATCAGGGAACTGTTTGGAAACAGAAGTTTTGTCTTTCTGACTCAGTAAAACTCAGAGCTTCCTATTCTTTACTTCAAGCAGCAATGCAAAAAAGAGAGAGAGATCACCACTACGTGCCAATCTGCAGAAGTGAAAGAGGCAGACTGAGCCCTGAGTAAATGTAAACAGGTGCTTTAAGTGGTCTGCAGGGCTGTCTGGAGCTACCAGTAGAGTATATCGTGAAGGGTACATAAACTGGACTTACTCGCTTCTTCAGGTTTTGAAGTATCACCTTTTCTGTAGTCATCATGAAGGGAATTTAAGAGCACATTTCAGATAAACTGATTGTCCTTTACAGCAGACACTTAGCATTTTAGTAAAGTAGTACCCAAATTAGGCACACTGGATTGCAGCCTTTGCTAAATGGAGCGATCCATAGGGCTGGTGAATTAGTTCTGCTTGCAGTATACTCCTGGGTTTGCTGGTGATGAACTATACACATGCTTGATGTTTAACAGACCTTGCTTCATATTAAATCTGAGACATATGGCAGCCATTACTGAAAGCAAGCAATGCATTTTTTCACCATCAGCAACTTCGATGCTGAAACAGAACAACAGCTCTTACAGCACTCCCAGTTGTCCATATCTCCTCCCAGTGGGTCTTTCTAATCTATCTTTTTAGCCCTTCTAGTCTTTCTCGAGCTTGTGGGCTGTTCTAGTCTCAAGCATGTACATCACTCTGCTCAAGGAGATGTTACCACCCTCTGCGGTTGTTGGTGCTCCTCACTTTTTGATTTTTTTAAATACAGATTCACTTATTACATTGATTAACAATGTGGATTGCCAGGAGACATATGGAGCCAAAATCCCCTAATAGCTTGAGACATGTTCCTCAAACTAGAATCCCAACAGTATCTTTTAAAAGAAGATCTCCAAAATTCACAGGGTGGACGTTCACAGTATTTTTACTGTAATAACTTTTCCACTTCCTTTTATTGCCACACAAATACCTTGAATACTGTTACTTTTTGGGAGATTTTTCATGATCTCAGGAGCAGTTTGTATTTCACTGGTATTTGACTTTGATTGCTCAGCTTCACAAATTAAAAATGACCTCATTAACAAAATTCTTAGGCCCCTCTTACTGAAAATAAGGCCCTGGAAAGTGTCTCAGGTTGGATACTCAAAAGAAAAAGCCTCCCAAACCATTAGTCATTTTTTAAAATCTTGGCCATGGTCTTTTATTAGTCTGTAAAACTTTATCACCATATATTGCACTCTTTAAAAAATAAATAGTAACACCAGATGATGGAGGACTGAACAAAACAAAGGCATGACAGAAAGTTTATGTGTAATCTTGAAGGTCTGATGGAAAGCTGCCTTTCTGCAAAGCCTGCTTGGGTACCCAAGCAATCACTTGTTCCTGCAGAGATCTTTCCAAAACTTTTGCGTGGATGTTAGAATATATATTATAGCCATCACACCCTTTCTTCCTGATTTTGAAGACTTTTCTTGTCATTTTTTTTCTGCTCTTTGTTTGCATCAGAAGAAATGAAGATTCACGTTACTGAGAAAGTCTTAACAAATGTTTTTGCTGTTTTCTTCTCCTAGTGAAGAGCTGCTTCTTTGAACGGGACGGCAGAGTGTTTCGTAAGGATCAAATGCCTGGCCTTCAAATCCACAAAGGCCAGACTGTGACGTGCCTCTCCCTTGCTGAACAGTAGTTCACACAAATAGTCCCGCTGCCTGTCACAAGGTAACCAGCAAGTCCCTCCCAGTGACTTCTGTGACAACATAATGAACATCTGTACATGATTAGCAGGTTAAAGGGTAAATTCAGACCCCCATGAAGCACAAGATAAATCAATCTTTCTTTTTTTGTTAGATGTGCAACATCTGGCAACTTACATTTAAGTGCGTCACAACAGGTATCTGCCACCAGGACTCACTGTTTTAAAATCTTCAGTATAACATTCGTGAAAATTTCAGCTCGTTCTTTAATGGTGAACAGACTTCAATGCCTCCGTATCCTCTCTACACACTCTGTGAAGATTTAGCACAAATGCAAATCAATTTTACGTTGCACTGCCTGGCTTTCTCAGGAATCGTAGGCATGGTTTCCATGGTGAAGCCTCCTTAAGTCATTCACAACTGAACACACAACTATTTTAATCTTCATACAGTGGTGCCTCTGCCTCTCCCCACCTCTCTTCTGTGGGCTCCAGATGAAAAGCTTCCATGTCATTAATATGTGGTACCATGTCTGCTGTGGGAGGTCAAAGGCAAAGTTTTAAGGCCTAGATGTTTAAAGTGACGCTTACAATGGAAAGGTTAATATATTACATCTAATTTTTGTGCTTATAATTAGTACCTCTGCTTAAAGCTAGAACGTTTATTTTTACATATAGATGTAAATTATTTTCATCTAATTTAAGCTTTTGAAATATTCAGCTTAGTATGTGTGAAGGAATCAATTTTATACCTGGCTTATAAGAAAGCCCTAATAATGTCCAAGAGATGTTGAAGGGGCTGGAGTTCTAGCAGAGTGCAACACTTAAGCACTTGTTTTGTTTTTAAGCACATACTTAAACCATGTGAAAATTACTGGTAGTAAGGATGTATTTTTTTTCCTAAACAAAAAACCAAGGTAGTACAAACATATACTTATGAACAAAATTTTATGATGTGTTTAACATTAGCATTGCTGAAGTCAGTGGAAGCTGCCCATGTACTTAAGGGTTGCTTTCCTTTTTTTGATTACTTATCCTTTTCTCTGTACTTCTAAACTTCTTTTGAGACATTCTTAGTTTAGGAGGCAAAGTATTAAACATTATGAAATAAGTTGTTAGAGGTTTTATTATTGAAAAAAATAGATGAAACAAAATAATTATGTAAATAAGTTTTATAACTAATATAAACTCATAAAAGGTACCAGGGTATATTTTTTTTCAGTAGTTTCATTAGCTTTTTCCTTAAAATACTTATGCCATTGTTCTGGCTTTGAACGTGGCTGGTTTTCCTGATATTAAGACGTTACTTTAAGTTTGGACTAAAAAAGAAAATAGAAATCCTCCAAAATACTTAATATGAGAAATATGTGTCTATGCCTTGGATAGCAAGCTGGCTGGAAAGAGTTTACTTTAGATTGATGATAAAACAAGATCATTAATTGGTGCCTTGATAATTAAAACCAGACCTCACTGCAGGAGGCACTGGAGAGTATGATAACTTTGTAGAAATATATGTAAATATCTCTAACAGAAAGGAAAAGGCACAGTTTAATCCCTAAACAAATGAAAATACATTATTATAAAATTCTTAGCAAATGCTTTTGCTATCTTCTTCTCCTAATCAAGAATTATGTCTTTAAATGGCATGGCAGCATCTGCATTTGATAAAAATCAAATAAAATATTTCCGCAGAAACAGATGGCACTGTTTTTAATTCTCTGTGGCCAGTTCACGTATTATGAGAATGAATTATGATGTAAGCGAGCTTTGTGTGTAAAGTATCTTTTGACAAAAACTTCGAATAAAGGTACATTTTGTGTTACCTGTTTCATCTAGATCAATTCCTCTCATCTGCTAAAACATAAAAATCGAATGCCTTCAGCTGTGTGGCTGCTTGATATTAAAGTCAGGATTTCCTGTCTTTTCTTGCCTAGGTGCTGAGGTGCCTTAGTTATTTTAGGGGTTAAAAGCTGTAGCCACTGATGCGTATATATTAGGCTGTATTCATAGAACACGGCTTGTAGCCTGACTCAAGCTATTACAGTCTAACGACAGTGACCAATAGAAAGAGAAGAAGATCCAAGAAAGCTGAGGTAAGCCCAAACTCTGAAGCAATGTCAAATTAGAAACAATAGCTAATAAGGTGTGTGTGGTAATACATCTGGGAATACTAGCATGTACTTCAAGTTTTATATGCTATTAATTCTTAGGAGGACAGGAAGCAAACACAGTGGTTAGTAGCCAAAGGCTGTGAATTTACAGTGATTTCTAACTGGCTTCAGATAGCTCCAGGAACTTGACTAACAAGGTAAATTACTTTATATTTCTCTTTTAAAAACGTTATTTAGGTTATGAATATTTACACAGTGAGAAGGTGCCATTTCACTGTGTAAATTAGAGATATTATTCTTTAGAAATAATTTATTTGTCCTTTTTTGGAATGCTTCCAGAGAGCAGTTTCTGAGGCTGGAAGATCTGTAGGATACTGCACTTGTTACTGCTAATAACAATGTTGAAAACTATTAAATGACTACATATCATAAGCAGCAACTTAACTGAGCTCTTAACCTTACTGGTGCATTAACCCTGGTGCATGAGAGAATTTACGTTTTATTTAAATACTATTTTTGCCAAAACTAACCTCCTAATTTTGACCAGAAATTTCAGCTATCGGTCTCTTGCCTCTGCATTGCAAAATGCTTGCTAATCTTAATCAGAAAGCAAGCAAGATAACAGAGTTTGTGAAACACTGTTTTCGTGCTACACAAATATTTCCTGTTGGAGTAAGTTACCACTGATGATTTTGTTCATCATTTAATGGTGGAAGAGTTTAAACAAAGCAAATAAGTAGGTAAAACAGATACGAGATGCATGAGTGTATATGATATAATTTGGTTAGGACTTACTTTTTTGGGTAATTTAGTTCAGGTGTTTGTTTTGGCTGTTTGCTTTAGAGAAGGAAATTCATAACTTTGGATATGAGAGAGTGAATGAAGGAGGGGAATGGATTACTCAAACATATTCCCTCCAAGCTTTTTAAGAACATGCCCAACAAACAGCTGTTAAAACACTCTTTGATCTTTCACTGTTCTGTGATGCGAAAAGACCCTGGAAAATCTGATCCAGATGCCATTATAATTTAAGAGAGAGGAAAAACAGAAAAGAGGGTATGATTAATTTTAAAAGGAGGAACACTGAGTACAACAGTATTTATATCATCATGGTATTGATAGCTTTATTGAAGATGGCACATTATATAAACTAGTTTATAGCTCTGTACAGGAAACCTTAAATTTATAAGAAGCACTGATTTAATGTCAGAAAAATGATCTGTGTTTTCAGGTTCTTTTGAAATGACACTTGCATGAACAACAGTTAATCTGGTAGGCGATGTGAAGTCTAAGTTGAATCAGGGAAATGTTCTTCAACATATAGCACTGAATAGTTTATACCTCTTATATTACTGTTCCATTTTTTCCTTAACGTGCCGTAGGTAACACCATAGAGGTCAGAATATGGCTGTTTATAAAGGAAATATTATTTTCTATGTAATACTGCTTTGTTAATCTAGCATGCTGTTAGAGAGTTCTGTTGAGAGACAGCTAATCGTTTTTCTCCCCTTCCAAGGCAAACAATGGCTCTAAAAGTCTATACAAGCCTTTTGCTCTTATTCTTGGTCAATTCTGTGTGGACTCGAACTGTGAGACAAGTTTATGATGAGCTGGATCCTGAGCATTGGTCTCACTACACTTCTGAGTGTCCACGAGAGTGCTTTTGTCCTCCTAGTTTCCCCAATGCATTATACTGTGATAACAAAGGACTTAAAGAAATACCTGCAATCCCAGCAAGAATTTGGTACCTCTATCTTCAAAACAATCTAATTGAATCGATTTCGGAGAAGCCTTTTGTGAATGCCACTCATCTGAGATGGATAAATCTGAACAAGAATAAGATCACCAACAGTGGAATAGAGAGTGGTGTGCTGAGCAAGCTGAAAAGGCTGCTTTATTTATTCCTTGAAGATAATGAATTGGAAGAGGTGCCTGCCCCATTACCAGCAGGCCTGGAACAGCTAAGACTGGCTAGAAACAAGATCTCCAGAATCCCAGAAGGAGTCTTCAGTAACTTGGAAAACCTCACTATGTTAGATCTGCACCAGAACAGCTTGTTGGACAGCGCTCTTCAAAGTGACACCTTCCAAGGACTCAACAATCTCATGCAACTCAACATAGCAAAAAATTCACTCAAGAAAATGCCTTTAAGCATTCCAGCTAACACACTGCAGCTGTTTTTGGACAACAACTCCATTGAAGTGATACCAGAAAACTACTTCAGTGCAATACCCAAAGTGACTTTCCTTAGGCTGAACTACAATAAATTATCTGATGACGGTATTCCCCCAAACGGGTTTAATGTTTCGTCTATTCTAGACCTACAGCTGTCTCACAACCAGCTCACTAAAATTCCACCGATCAATGCTCGTCTCGAGCACCTTCACCTTGATCACAACAGAATCAAAAGTAAGTGTGTGTTGTTAGTGTGGGATCCCACCAAGACCTAATTATTTTTAAATGTCTACTTAACTACAAAAAATGCTCTTTGAAATAAAGAGATTAAAAATATGCTGTAGATTATAGGGAGATGAGCAAGAGGATCTCCCATAGGCCAGTTTTCAAGTCAGGTCTAAAATATAACAAACAAATATGTGCAAGGAAGTAATACCACATGTGAAAACTGTTCACATACATGCAGAAAAAACACTTTGCAAGCAGATTAGAAACATGAGTGGATTAAGGAGAGTTTGTGCATTCACATTTTGCTATATATATGCCAGTAACTTTTTTGTGGGAACAAATCAAGTTTCCCACAGAAAGGCTAGGAGTAAATAAGGAAGAAACAACAATAAAAAAAGTAGGTGCAACAGTTAGGGTATTCAGTCCACTTTTATATGACTCTTAGATTTTCAAAGTTCCTGGGCACCTTAGGCACTCCACTAAACTAACAGAATTGCTGTATGCTCAGTTCTTCTGAGTATCTGTCCACCTAAATTACGCAACAGGAGCTTTAAGATGAGGTACTCTTAAAACAGAACAAAATGTTGTCTGTAGTCAACACAATCTATTTGAAATATGACTAATTAGAATGTGGATATTGAATATTTCAGGCTTGAATATCCTCCCCATCTTCTGTTTACTGTGTACAAAATGCTGACACTTGGGTTTAGTCTTCATGAAAAATCTCTTCACTGACTTTACAGAAGCTTTGCCCTACTCAGATTTATCTCCTCAAATGTCTTCTAAGATTTCCCACTTTGTATAAATGAGACAAGGTTTTGCACTCAAGGCAACAGAAACTTGTTGTCATGTCATAGTTCTGCTTCTAGTCCCAGATTCATCCGGGCACAGCAGGGATGCGGTGCTTAGGGTCACTGGATAAAATATCTGTTCAGTAAGTCCTGTAGACCTTAAATCCTTTGTTTCATACCAAAAGCCAAAATCAAAGTGTTGACTTTCTATCTGTTGCTGCACAGAAGGTAATCAAGTGCCTACATTTGTCTTTCCTGTCATGGTGATTTAATTGAATAAATGTTTCCTTACTTCTGTGTTGTGTCACCGTAAAATGTAATGGTTTGGCTTCTGTATGAAACAAAGACATATCAAAGGAAGATACTTATTAATAACTTAGGTTAATTCACAGCATTTTGCAAAACAAATGTATGAAACTTTGTAAAGAAAAATCAATTTTGTACAACTGGCACATATTTAAGTGGCCTGGGAGAAGTCTAACGATTAATTAGAGTTAGGGTTTAGACATGTGTTGTTACTAAACATGTTTCATTGCCCCCTGGTTACAAAGGGATTTATTGTCATTGCTTCACTGCAGGGCCTCAGGTGCAGACTTTATCTCCTGTCGCTTTAAGTGGACACTAAACAGAAATCAATGGAATGTAACCCCTCCAGTTTAAAAAAAGTGTTTTGTGTCTAGGTAGAAAATGAACATTTAAAGAGCTACCAAATATCTTCTTTTCCTAAATATGTTTTAAAAAGGTTAAACCCATGAAAATTAACCTGTGTAGTATCTACAAACTCAAGTCCTATTTTTCAGTGACACATGGGTACCCATGAGCCTAAATCACAATAGTTTTCCACAAGCCTTATATTCCTTAATACCTTTACCACTTTTCAAAATTCACTACTAACTTAAGCACAACATTAATCTTAATTTAAAAAAAAAAAAAAATCTTTATTCTTACAAACTACATATAAAGTAGTCAAATAAATATTAAAAAAGGAAACCTGACACCTTAAATGAAATACAGGTATTATGTAAGGCACATCCTACCACATAGCATAATTGTTCAAGAGGTAAGGGATAATGACATAGTCTCCATGAGACACTGCTCTAATCGATAGTATCTCAAAGGGCCTTTAGGATCACAAACAAGGGATGTAATTCCATCAGGCAGGAGTAATAAGATGTGGCATTAATTCTGCAGATTGTTTTTGTCTTCTTAAACCCAGGAAGTTGACGAACAGTCATTACTTTAAGGCAACAAATGTAAAGGATTTGTAAGAAAAATAACTGTAAAAGCCTGGATCTGGTTCCTCCACAAAAGAGCCCTCCTGAAAGTTTACTTTTACGTGTGCAGTACCAGCCCTTTTTACAATATTAATTCTCAGAGAACTCTGCACACCTGCCAATTGCTGCTTTATTTTCTCTTGGTGATTCGTAGTTACACTGCTGGCATTGCAAGAGCTCAGACATCAAATTTTCTATGTAAATACCATTTGCCTACTTTTTATTGTATGTTATTATACAACATCAGTTCTTCCTAGATGTCCGAGGCCTTATTTCTTCAGAGACCATTTATGAAGATATAAGGCAATATCCTGAAGCCCAGTGAAGTCAATGACAGCCTCATCATTGGTCTCAGTGGAACCAGGATTTCATCTGTGGTCCCTTCCCCAAGGACCTTAATGCACAGAGTTAAAAAAGTGCTTGAAAGTTGGAAGCAAAATCAACATTAACCCCAAACTAATTATGGCTACAACAGATACACACCACACCTGTTCCATGGCATTTTAAAACACGTTTACATATTTATTTATGAGATACACACACAAGGTTCTGAGGAGATGTCAAATGATGGAAAAGGGAGTGTTAGAGGAAGAAAAAAAAGGAGAAAGCATGAAATGATGACGTAGCAAGTGAGCAGGGATAAGCAGGTGGTATTGCAGTGCTATCAAAGGAGTGATAAAAGGGAGCAAATAGTAAGCTCCCCTAGAGGAATGCCAGGAGATTGGCATAGCTCCTCTGAGCTAATATTATTCCATGCGTAGAGAAACGGAAAAGTCCTTGGGCCAAGTAGCAATGCCAGTCTATCAAATCCATTACAGGATATTTGGAAAGAAAAGGTTGAAGTTACAGATCGTGGCTTATTATCAGACCCCTGCACTACAACTGGTACTGGCTTCTTTGCTGGAAGAGCCCAGAAAGATGTAGATTTTCAGGCTGATCCATGGCTGCTGCAGTTAAATATTATGTGCAAAGGAGAAAGGGAGTCCAACTATTCAAGTTGCGCTACAGTGGGTGCAGCTAGAGGTTACAAGAATAGAACATAAATACCCTCACACTCATATATGTCAGAACACATCTATCTTTGAGATCAACTTACTTTTTAAATGTTTCTAAATTATGAGTTTTACTGGAAAAGAAACAGGATCTTCTGTGGTTCTTCAACAGACATACAGTATTTGTCATTAATGAGGACCTTTTCTGCAGTTTTCCCCTACAGCAGCTCCAGAGTCTCATTTTTAAATATTGCACCACTTGACAATACTGTTGACAACAGGTAGGCTTCATCGTGTTTGAATTAACCATCCTAGATTTTTGTACCTAGTTTGGGTTAGTCATACACACCACCTACTCAATTAATGGAAAGAGATACACAATTGCAGAGGGAAGATCATCCTATCTTAAGGAGCTGTGAATCACTTTTTGGAAGTGCTCAACTCTCTCCAGAGTTTATAAACAGAATCTAAATGGTTTACTTAGACTGACACTTACCCTCTACATGGATCAGTTTAGGTAGGGTGAGATGTACCCATGCGGATGGATTGCCCTGTCCCTCCTACTTAAGCAAAATTCAGCAGTATACCCATGAACAGGATTGCAAGAGAAGAGGAGAGAGAGAGCCTTTTACTCCTCTGACAGTTTGGGTAGGATTTACTGTTCACGGGAAGAGAACAATAAAAACGCAAACCACTTCATACCACACATCATCAGGAAATCGCTTCTTCATAGGTGGCCTGTGGTTAGATAACTACTGCCTCACTTTAAGGTTGGAGTAATTAACCCAGTGAAGACTAGTGCAGTGGGATAGTTTCTAGGTCAGAGAACACAGAGATTTAGAACACACGTGAAGCTGTCTTGTCTCCTAAGGACAGAAGTGCTCTTTGAAATCCTGTGTGACCTGAAAAGGCAGATATTTTCTGCTACATAGTGTTGATTCACTTGTAAAGCTTTTAATAACTGCTTTCATAATGAAACCGCACTCTCAAGCTTCCTGCTTTGTAGCTTCACACATAAAAAATAAGTTGTAGCTTGTTTCTTCCAAGATTATCAAATGCTTTATACACATTAATCAAATTTCATAATGTACACAAAGACATTTTGATAGCATGGATATGATAAAAGCTTTAGGCCTTGGCCAACTGGATGTTTTTATCTAGTTTCCATGACAAAGATAAAATCCATTTCCAAGATGTTGCAAACATCTGGGAAGTTTTTCAAAATAGAGTGGGTTTTTTTCTTTTGGGAAAAAAAAATCATGGGGTTTTTTTTCATCTTAACATTTAACCAATTTTGAGGACTGTAATCAAAACATATGTGCATATTATCACTGCTAAATATAAGGGGAGAAAAATTTTGGTAGAAAGCTTTTCTTTTCCTATTTCTGGGCTGCTCAAAAAACTGTGCTCAAAAAAAATCTGTGTTACACAGACATTCTCCACTCAACCGCTTGGTCAAAGGAATTTGACATCTTTGATAAACAAATACCATTTCATTTTTTTCTAGAATAAGGCCATTTTGAGGCTGAAATAGGGCAGTGACAGCCTCACATTCAACAACTGAAGACAAGATATGAAAAGCATTTTAGCCAAGTGACAGTGCAGAGGTAATTTAGGGGAGACAATGTAAAGAACCCAATCTATTCAACTCTTATGAAAATGGGTAATGATTTAAGCCATAGTTTCAAATTTTATCTGAACTGAAACAAGCTATGTGTGATTTATAAAGAATCTTAAGGACTTGTTGGCTTTCAGATTAGGAAGAAAAATGTCCCGTTGCACAAGTTATATTCTTGCAATTAAAACCAACTGTACTGAAGAATTTGAGAGAACAGGAAAGTACAGATGTTAAAAGTTGCAGACACTATGCGAAAAGCTCCTCTGATTCAATACTGTTATCATTTTAAATGTGAGATCTTCTTTGGGGAATATTATCAGCTAAAATTAATGTACTGTCATTGCAATAGGATGTTCAAAATCCCTCAACATTAACCTTGTTCTGCTCTCTCTGAGGGCAAAGCGCTATTTCTCAATGAATAGTTACCCCATAGTTGTCTAAATTAGTTTCCTTTCTGTCTAAGGTAAAATTATGCATCTAGTGGCCTTTACTCATAATTGCAGCACATTAAGTATGTGATTCACTGATCTAGATTACATTATGTTAAGATGCTTTTTTGCTTCATCAAAAAAGCAGTTAATTGTTAATTTGGCATTTTCTAGCTCTGATAAGGGCAAGTGCCTCCCACACAAGCATCAGTGGAAGGCCATTTTATTTGTTTTCTAAATGAACTTTATCTCCATGAACCTTTCCCATGGAAATCACCTAACATGTTGATCTTCATTTTCAGGTGTCAATGGTTCTCAAATATGCCCAGTCTCAATTGCCGTAGCAGAAGACTATGGTTTTTATGGCAACATCCCTCGCCTCCGCTACCTTCGCCTGGATGGAAATGAAATTCAACCTCCAATCCCATTGGACATCATGATATGTTTCCAACTACTTCAAGCTGTTGTCATATAAAGATACCACAGTGCCACTCTTGTGCCGTGAGAGTGCTAAGATACAAGTTTTGCTGGAATGAAACTTGTTCTAACTCATAAATCAAGAAGTAACAGCTTTATTTTGACTTTAATTTTTTCTTTGCTTGCATCTTTACTACAGTTGAAAAGATTGTTCTTCTTTCAGAAGAGATTTTGGATGGACATGAAACATGTGCTTAACACTTTACCTAATAATTCCTAATGCGAATATATTGAAAATCATCTGTGTAAGATCCCAAATATTACAAAGTAAATTCTTGCCTACTCTGTCTTTCTTGTCAAATGCTACATGTCTATCCTGTTAACATCATCACTACAGACAAATTATATTTCCTTATTTTGTTACATAGTAACTAACACAATGAATTCGGGTGCACTTGGCTAAATATAAATGCTAGAAAAGTCATGCTTTGCATGACTACTGGTTATCAGAACTGCCCCACTGTCATTTTTAAGATAGTGACTAATGGTAAACAACTGCTTAACATGTAAATAACTCATAAATTGCTGTCATCCTTTGAAGATTGATACTTTTAAGGCATGAAGTAGATGAGGCTCAGGGTCCAAAGCAATATTCTGCATAGATATTGTTGTATGGATTCATTCAGTATATGATTTCAGAATTGGGATACACTGATCCAACCCAAATCCAGGGACAAAGGAACATGAGATTAAATCTTGGTCTATCAAAGTGCCAATTTTCTGCTGTTTCATTCTTCAGTATTCCATTTCTAGTTTTGACACCATTTCTTTCTGTAGCTTTGGGATAGTCATTGAATATTTGGTTCATTTCAGTTTCCATAGAGGTAAAACCAAGAACAGTAATGATTACATATTTCACAGACTAGGTACTTCACAAAAATTGGAATGGCTAGTTAATATAATGGTGATAAATAGAAAAGTAAGAGATACATATTACCCTGTCTTCCCCCCCCCCCCCAATTATTTACTGAACTAGCCAAATATTTGCATAGGAATTGTATCAGTTTAAGCAAATACAATCAACTCAGAGCAGTATTTAGCTATCTGCTGACTCATATACACGCACATAGTAACACTGGATTTTAGAGAAGTCCCGGTGTTTAGAATACAGCACATTCACAATTCACTAAAAAGGGAGATATCAGCAGGCATCTTTTTATGAAATCTGAGGGTTTATTTTCTATTTTTATAAGATAATATTGGGATTTCAATACACAACTTGAATATTCGAGTCAACTATTCACTAGGAGAGTATGACATTTTTATTTCTGATAGCCAGCACAACAGACTATCCAACAGTCATATTATTTTAGTCGTCTTGTATTTGTAGATAGAAGCAATTAGTTGCTTTTTGATGGCTTGCATTTATTTCTAACATTTTAAGACTGGCCTCAGTAACAAGCATTTAAAGACTATGCATGTGGTATAATTTTTTCTTTGAAGATGAAGCATTTTCTTAAAAGCAGATTTTTAAAAGGGTTGAGAACTGCAATTTCTAACATTTGATCTGTTTTTATCTGACAATCAGGCCTTATTCTGCTTCAGTGCACTTGTGGAAATAATTCAGTATAGAAACCTAGTATAGAAATAACCCATTCAGAAATCCTATCCCCAAAACATTTATTTTTGTGATTCTTTTTATGTGATAGCTGAGAAACTCCTGCCCTTCTAGCAAAATATTTTCTGTACCTCTGCGTTCACCCTGTGTGAAAAAATACAGATTTAAAAAGTCTCTACAGTATGTATGCATGTTTACTTATGTTGTTTACTCAGTAATAGCATAGTAATTTATTTTTTTGAAAAAAAAATGACAATACTACTAATTAAATTATAACAATGATTATGTGCTTACACTTGGAAATTAATTTCTATTTTAAAGAAAGAACAAATATACATAGTCCAAAGTGAATATTCACAGGCATATATGCATATTATTTACTAACTGATTGCATACCAAAGCGTTTTGAAGTTCCAGCCAAAAATTACGACCCTTTTAGGCCATATTGAAACAGAAAAGACTAACCCTTCCCCAAAGAGATATCAAGCTTATATATGAGAAGGGTTGATATGCAAATACATATAGGGACACTGGAGCATCAAGGTACTCAATTTTCTTGATAGGGACAGTATGTGATGAAATCAGGGACATATAATCCGATGAAATCACTTTTAACAGTTATTTTCCACCAGTTGCCCTGACATTAATGGATTCTTCCAATCCACTGTAGGGTGGAAAGCCTTATAAATTAGTTCTTCAAAGGTCACCACTGTCTTATGGAACAGTCTTTGAACACACGCAGATCAATGCTCGAGACTTGTCCCTGTCAAATTTCAGTTAATCTGAGTGAAGACAAAAATTCATCGTACGTCCTTGGTCAAACTGTTATTGGGCTGAAGAGCTGCTGCTGCCGAGTGCTCTGTGTTCTACACCTTTGATGCAACCTGCTGACTCCACATCTGGGAACTGTTTAACAAAAAGAAAATCCTAAGTATCCTCATTTAGGCTAATTTGTCCCATCTTGATTCCCTCTCCCAGAACCAGCAGTATGAAGTAGAATGAAGAATAGGTATGTACTGCAGTGACCTTCACAAGGTAAATCAACCCTGGCTGGGGTTGAGCAGCTTTACTGCATGCATGTCTCTATTTGCAACAGTCTTAATGTTCTTAAATATTCTGGGAAAGTTGGTGAAATTTCCCCTCAGATTACACTAGCAGGCCTAAATTGCGCTATTGTGTGGAACTAAACAATGTAGGCTTTCAGGCACACCTCATCCAATCCCTTCGTTATGCCAGAAGACTATAAAGGAAAATGTAAAACACAATGTCCTTTTCCCTATGAAGATGGTCCCTAAAAGAATGTAAAAAGCATCACTGTGCTTGAAAGTCTGATGTTAATTCTTCCTAATCCCAGATTGATCTAAGACTCCCCACTGATATTTCCTGGTTCCGAAAAAATTGCCGTCTCTTCCACTGCAAGGAGGGAGGAACAGACCTCTCAGCTGTCCTGTCCGAACCCCCAGCTGCCTTCATAAAGCCGACATTTGTTTCACTTAATTGTCAGAGCACATCGCAAACAGTTTTCAATGGAATGTCATGTACAGAAGCAAAGACATTTGCAAGTGTGAGAAGTTGAGTACGAAGCAGGTCACCTTAAGCGCACTGCAGTTGTGGTCAATCGCTAACGAAACCACAAACACCTAGTGCTTTGCCAGAAATGCATATTATGTATGAGTCAATTTTGAAATTATGGTAGTTAACACAAATGTGCTATCACCTCAGCCCAGGGTACAGATGGTTGCTCTGCAAAGAAAAGTATTAAAGCAAAGTGACAGGCTCAAGAACTGAGAAGTACCCAGACATTTCTGACACGTCTGCCAGCTTCGTTGGAGGCTGGATGCTGGATCTATCAAAAGACTGTATGGTTTTATAACACAGCTGGCCCTGCAAGAAGAAAAGCCCTTTGTAGACGCTGCCAGCATAGTTAAAAAATCAGCCATATGCATGAATCTCCCTGCTCCATACTCTTCTCTGGCATTTTCTGTTTCTTTCTCAGTATTCCAAGCAGTTTGCTACCACTTTCTTCTTCAACATTTTTAATGAAAAACACCACCACAACAACCATCTGCAGAGATGCCAGTGACCACAACAGCTTGTATGACACTCATGTGAAGGAAGAAACACAAACACTAGGAGGTAAAAATTTGGAAGATAACTAGAAAGCCAATTTGCATGTTTGTAATTATTAACTCCAACACGTATCCTGTGTCACTGAAGGGATTTTCATTCACCCTTGCTGCAGGCAAATGGTTTCCAATGTTTGCCACAAACACCTGCTGTCATTTTACCAACCTAGAAAGAATATTTGCTGATATTATACTGCAGCTAGTTTCGTTATGTATCTGGAATCAGATTACTGTAACACCTAAACTGCTGTGTTGGTTGTTGAATAGCTAATATCCCCCTTCTGCCATGTGTGGCAGAGAATCTTTGGTGGTGTTGAAGTCAACAAGTAAACATCCTCCTCTTGACTGAAAGTCTCCTCCGTAATTGCATTTTTTTCCCCAGAATTGCTTACCCATTTAAACATAAAGGGTAGCTCTAAAAGGCATCACACTGTCTGTGTAATGACTCTCAGGAGTGGTACTAAGTACTTCAGGTCAAGCATATGGAGCAATATGCATCATTTGCATTATGCTCTGCCTTAGCTAATTTACCTTCTTCCCTGTTAGTAGAGGTAATATTGCCTCTGGGTCCTGTACTTGCTCTGTCACTGCTCGTTCAAACAAATCTACGCTGTAATGAATTTGAAACCTTTCCCAGTACAGTTGTTTCTTACACCCCCTGCATTGCTGCCAACAGCCTGGCTATTCTTCCTACCGTTTTCGTCTTGGTTTCTGCAGCATATGCATTTGACCAACCTATCTGCCTATCAGCTTGATTCGGTTTTGTCTCTTCAGCGTTTTTTAGCTTAAGCACGTTTATGCATGCGGCGCTAATGGCTGTTCTGATTTCATCTGTTTCCTGGCGGTTCAGCTGCATCTGGTTTTCTCTCGGGGAAGCGCCGGCCCGACGGCCGCACACGTACCGCAGCAGAACAGCACGCCCCGCTGCTCCCAGCGTTCGCACCTCCTCCTACGGGCGCGCGCAGGCCCAGGCTCATGCTGTCATGTAGACAGGGGATGTCTGGAAATCGCTTTTCCAAGGCTTCTCCTCCCCACCCCCGGTCGTCTTTGTAGGAGAATTAGTGAAGAAACTGGAATCTTATCTTCCACCAAAAAAAAGCTGTTCCTAATTAGGTGCCGGAGCAATGAAAGTTACATATGGAATCGGCAGCTCTCAGCGAAGCTAGTTTTTTTTCAATAAATCATTTATTCATTAAAATGCTCTATCACATTTTTTTAGCGAATTCAGAAAAAAAATATGCCAATAGTTTCAGCCACGGGAAAGAAAAAAAAATGAAAACAGTGCTCATGCTTCTTATTTAATAATCCTGTTGCTAAGACATCCATGTAGCATGATATGCCTTTCTCCAGGTAATGAAACCCTGGAATTTGTCTGAAATCATACTCCTACTACTAGGCAGCTTATTTCAAGGAGGGTAATCTCCTTGTGATGCTCTGCTTTGTTTCAGGACTTGAAATAATCCACCAATTCTCTACCTTGGCAGTGAGGATAACCTTCATGGTATTATAGGATCTAGGCTCAAATCCCTGTCTGAATCAGAAGCAGAGCGAATTGGAGTGTAGATTTTTTTCTCTGAGGAGGCTGTTTTGAGCTCCAGACTAGAGGTTCACTCTGCTTCGTGAATCCTAAGATTTGTTTCTTCTAATGATGAGAACTGCTTCAAATGAAAAAGACTGATAGGAACCCTTCCCAACACTGCTTAGCAGCAGAACAGGCAGGAGTTACACCTCAAATGTCTTCTCTGAGAAAGCTACCAGACACAGGGCCCCCACATTCCCAGCCTCTGAATTACTGGCCAAATGGGGAAGTGAAAGCTGTCGGTGAAGATTTTCTCTGATCTCATGGTGGTTTGGATCTTCTAAAAATCTAGTCTTTTATGTGTTTGTTTTGGTTTGTTGTAAGTGCTTTAACATTCAACTTAAAACACAACATATAAACATGACGTGAGGTTTATTTTCCATTACCATAAGAAAAAAAAAGATGAAAATATTTAATTCTTAGTCAAATAAACATAAATATTTTTATATTAGTCTGACCATCAAGCAAACAAACAGAAAAGCCAATTTTCTGTTCTTGAGCCAAGATTTCCGTGTTTTCCTTTTTTCCTCTGTTGTTTGTTTTTTACGTTTGCATTCTGTCTGGGGTCACGTAACAGACTTATCAGGTATCGAAGAACATTGAGTAAGATTTCAGCTGCAATATTACGCATGCTTCTTATTCTCCTCAAAGCATTAATAAGACTTGTGTATTTTCTACTTTTGTGAGCTCTGCGCACACGGCCCCTTTTTTGTGCTGTTTCAACCGCAATTGCTGTCAATGTTTGTGCAAGATGCCTGTGCAGGAAATGCAGCGCTCCCAGGGATTCAAGGCTTTCTGTCGTGCCTGCTTTCCTCATATTTAGACATCCACTGCCATCCGGAAGCTCTCATGCGGCTTATTCCTGGTGGTTTAATACTACCTTGGTACTGGGATTTTTCCCAACGTTGGTACTGTGAAGGATGGAGTGGGATAAGTCCTGTTGATGCTGGGCTGCTTCTCATACGGGCCATCTGGGCTGATGGAGGAATGACAGGCTGTGGGCCTTGGGTCTGAGGAGCTGAAGCAGGTGACTAGCAGCTCAGGGTTATGAAGAGGTTGAATTGAATGGTAGAAATCAAGGCAAGAAGGGTTCAACAGCTAAATGAAGTCTGTTTTATCACAAACACCCAGAGAAGAAAATCATCCAGCACAAGACAGACAGAGATGAAGATGTAATTGGGGCAAACTTTCAGACTTACAAGTACATGCAACTACTTGTATAGGTGAGAAACACAGAAAGAGGCAACAATTAGCTCTGCCTGGCTGAGGATCAAGAACAATGAAAAAAAAACCCAATAGTTTTTGAATTTGTTTCAAGGTTTAGCAGCTTGGAGGATCCTAATACAGATTGAAGTCCAAAAGCCCACCTGATGCATTCTGCTTGGCACATTAGACTCCTATAACACTTCTATCCAATTTAGAAAAAAAAAAAAACAACTAAATCTTTGGTTTATCAGCTGTACTTTCTGTCAGCAGTTATATAGAACTGCTCCCTGAAATACATTCTCTTACAGAAGGTCTTAACCTTAAATGTGTCAGGAAGGAGAAATTTGGAAACAAATCCACAGCCCCATCTATATCAGTCAGCAAACAGTCCCCTTTAGATGAGAGCTGCATGCACTCTGGAGGGCAAATGTACTTCTAAAGTAATTGCCTTGCTCCTTTTCATGTTTCCTTCAAGCAGCCATCCACACAGATGGAACTGTCTGAATGTCCATGAACTACCTGGAGAAAAGATACCCCAGTTCTTGCACTTCCATTCCCACAAGGGAGTCTGGAGGCTGAATGAGGGGCAAGGGAAGGAAGGATCCTGGTTTGGCTGGGGAAATTTTCATGGCAGCCCCGATGAATGGAGACATGAGCCAGGCTTCTTAGACTGGGATGTCTAAACAAAAAGCTAAAAAAAAAAGGCAACCTAAAAATAGGGAATTCTTCTTGATTACCCTTTGAATTTTAAGCATTCATAAGGTTTATAAAATCATACTTTTCCCCTGAGTAACAGGACTAAAAATGTTACTTTTTTTTTTAACCAAAGCTGAAATTCTGCATAATCAGTGACTTGAGGAACAGAACTTTTGACATCGTGACTACCTCAGCCTCACCTGGTTCAGTGACATTTGTCACTGAGTCCACTTAATGATCTCCCGCAGCTGCCTCTGGAGTCACGCTAGCTCAACGCATCGGTGCAGGTAGGAGAAAGATCTTTGGAAGCCTACGCGTGAAGCTCGGGCACTTTGCTGCTAAGGCATAAAACCAGAGGGACTTCAGAGAGAAGAAACAGTGGAAAACTGTGAATGCAGAAATGGAAACCTTTTTCCCCCCAAAACTGGCTCTTTTGATTGAACTCACTGACTTAACGTTTGCAGGGTTTTCTGATAAGGCGTAATGATTTGTCCCTTCTTGTTTACCTTCTCAGAGCTAAACAGTAGGTTGGTGACATGGATGGGTTTGTGGCTTTTTTTTTTTCCATACTGACTATTGTGATCAGGTCTAAACAGTCATCGATCAGCTCTTCCAAGTCTCCAGAAACTGTTTAAACATAGCAGTTCAGGCACAGCCCAGCAGTTGTAAGTGCTGCTGAAAGCTCATGTAAACATATTCTTTGTTTAAAAAAAAAAAAAAGAAAAAAAAAGAAAGGCCTCTCCTTTGAACACTGTTACTGTTTTCAGGAAGAATATGTCAAATACTTCTACAGTTTTCATTAACATTTTCATCATTTCAAAAACCATTTCCATAACCATAACCAGTTCTGAAGAATTCATGTGCCTTATTTAAAATAAAATAAGCTTTGAACAAGCATATCTTTTCATTAGCAGACAACTTGAAATGCTTTAGATGAACCTTTTCACATTGATCTGCTAGAAGACATATTTCATATTGAATATTTGCATCCCAATAAAATGAAAACACTTAAAATTTCTAAATTGTCCCTGCTCTATGTATGTGTAGGGAGACATATTTTAATTTTAAGACTGTTTTCAAATTCAACAAAATGCCTGAAGAACTGGGAATTGCCTAAGCTGGTGATTGCAGTCTACTTGCTTGCTGGGAATGGAAATTCCTATTATTTCAAGAGATTAAGCCCTCAGACCAAAAGCGGGACATGCTGAAGCCCTGTGCTTTCTATGACTAAAAAGAGCTGAAAGCACTGCAAATTAGCTAGCTCATACAGCTCTCGGCCAGGATTAGGTGGCGCTTCCCCCTCTGCATCACAAGATCGTGGAGTTATGTTGTCAGCTGTCGCCGAACTGTGAGCAGATGCAAACAGCGTGGAAAGGGAAGTGATGTGATAAAGTCTGGTCATATGAACAAATGGGAAATCAGCTAATAGATTACAGCCAAAGTGGTTGTGGATGGTATTCTTTACTTAGAAAGGTATATTAGCCTTTGCCACATTGATGCTCTTTTCCACTTGAAAAAAAACCCCAACCTTTTACTGTGTTGTAATTGTGGAAAAACCGCCTGTTTAGGAAGAATTCTTAGAGATCTCAAAAATCTGTGCAGGAGCTTCAGCCATAGTTGGTATCAGTTTTACACAGTACTCCCAGATATATGAAAAGGCTTTTGTTGCAGCCAGTACCTGGCCAAGTAACAAAACAACTGTATTTGTCATTTGTCATGTCACCAATATGACCACAATTTGATAAGGAAGGAGACAAAGGAAGTCAAGTACTAGAAGAGCGAGGATGAGAGATGTGAAAAAGAAGACTAGGGAGAGAAAAGAGAAGAAGGAATTTGGGATGGGGGATAGAAGAGGAAGAAGGAAAACAAGACTAATTTGGAAAAGAAGGAAGCTTGAGAGATGCCTTTTTGGGCATCCCTTTGCATGAGAATAAAAGGAGGGGGAAGGAGACACAAAGAGCTCAGATGCTTTTTGGGAGGAAAACTGAGAGCCTGGAAAGCTTGGAAACTACTGGTCTACGATGCCGCTTGTAGCAGTGCTGTGGTCTTTCCTAAAACCTGAGACTTATAACACCTCAGCCTAGTCTAGCGTTACTTCTTTGGGGAACTGGCAGGACCGCAACAGCTAATAGTAAGTGCTTAATATTTGTAATGCTGTCTAAAGCGCTGTGATTAATACGTAATCCAACATTTGAGCCCTGTCCAAACACAAAGAAACTGTGCCGATGTGAAAATAACACCCATGAGCTTTCTTCAGATCATGTGTTATTATATTCTGTGCACTGTTTCATGCTGATGTGGAGTTGCCTTTTAGAGTGAATTCCAGAAGGAGTATGGTAATATGCCACAACCATGAATTTCGTTAAAGATTTGTTGGAAACCACATGAAGAGGCAATGTCAGCTGGCAAATCAACTCTGCAGTGTTCTCAGGCTTAACCTTTATCCTGTAAACCATATGCTTCTCTATGTGCGTAGTTTAATCAGCTAACGTTCCAGACACTGGCTCATATAAGATCCATGGTCTACTAATTTTCAGTGGCCCTCTAACTGGTGGGGTTTTTCAGGAGTACTGTGGCCCCTTAAATACTTTCAGGTGCTGAATCATGGTTTAGATGTACTACAAGCTCAAAAGCAACATTTTGCTTCTTGCTGGCCTCCACTTAACATCATGCAAAGAAAAAGTCTTCATTTTCTCTAGGAATATCAGAAAAAAGAGTGTCCATGCTGAAGGAGAAAAGTCAACATTGGATGGTTATAGAAACGATGTTTAAAGAAGTTCTAACTACAATCCCAACACTGGTTCATCATAAAATCTTTGACATTTCTACTCTTGTAAATGGGATGGCTTTGTATATTCATCTTATTAATGAAAAACAGACAACTAGATACTTAAGCTTGATAAATATGGACCAAATTGAAATTTAAATTCAGATTGCAGAATATCAGAATATCAGAAATCCAAATCACAGGAATTTTTTCACTGGTTACCTTTCTGGATAAATTTTTCAGGCTGCTTTTTTTTTTTTTTTTTTTTTTTTTTTGAAATGGCAGATAAACATCTGATCTTACATCCTTTGGGGTTCCAGGAATCTAAGAGTGGATAGCTTATTACATGGATAGTTTGGGTTACTTTGGTCCCAAATGCATTCCAGTCAACAAATCGGCGGTGAAAACAGCAGCACTGTGTTGAAACGGCCATGACAGCAATAGCAACAAAATTCAGCTGTTCCCTCACCCTGGACTATGAAGTCAGTGAAGGAGCCGTTCCCAGACAGTGAGGGTGACCTTATGGGCTCCTATTAAAAAATGAAGGGAAAAGAAAGGGCGAAAAGGAAAATTGTGTGAATTTCCCCAAATCCTTTTCTACTATAACAATATCTAGAAAAGTGCAAAAAGTGATTAACTTTGAGGGCTGAATTTCAGTGACGAACAGGAGGGAAAGCTGTGAAGAAAAAACTTAATAGCTCTCGTATCAAACCCCTCTACCCACAGTATTGCTTTTTGGCTCAACCTTAACACAACAGCATTTTTATTTCAAGACATAATCTAGTTAAGGAAAAAAAGTTGTTCTGGATCATGCATTCCCTCTCCACATCTACACATCTTCCTGCCAGAATCCCACAGTGGTAGAGTTCTTTTTTGTGTCGATAGCACATGATTGAGTGATACGTGTGCTCATTTCAGTATGTTGTTATCCAATTAAATATATGTGTAGCACACAAAAGAAACGTACTGCATACACGTAAGACACAGGGTAGAGGAAGAGGCGCAAGAGTGAATAAAAGACATTATGAAATGAAGACTTCCATGAAACTGGTTTTAGTTAGAGAAAAATGAAGCTTTTAACCATAATCAATGCTTCAAGCTATTCCGGAAATAATCCAAGAGAAATGAAATGAGAATGAGGTACATGAAAGCTTCTGGGTTTGCAATAGTAACAGCTGTGTCTAGAGAATCTGGACAAGGGAGTTTATTATTCAAATATATCTGTTTTAAATAGCATTTTCAATTCAAGCATACATCCCTGTCCATTAAAACAAAGAAAAAATCCAGGGCTAAGCACACAGGACAAACACCATATGATCTTCAATAGACAGCCTTATAATCAAACACCATGTATTTAGTGCAAGAACTGAATGCCAAAAATATGTTGTGATTCTATGAAATGTACCCTCAAGGATTTGTGAAAAAGAATAAATATTCCAGGACCTGTGCCCATTTATCCCGTTCTGTTCCACATGAAAGAAATTATATTAAATCAACTGGATATCTGGAAAGAATTAAATCATCATCTCTCATTGGCAAGCCTAAAGGAAAAATTCACAAGAAAGCACAGTTTTATATAATAAAAGTTCTCATGTTTCATGGAGTAAAAGGGAAAAAAAAACTGCCAAAGGGAAAGTTTCTGTTGCCTTTGGTTATTCTTCTTCAGACAATATATTATGGAGTTCTCCTCTGCTCCCTTTTATTATCTTTATTCCATTATCTAAAGTTGCAGACATAGTACCCAAAGTCATTTAAATGAAACCATTTCAAACTCTATCGCAGAAAGTCCTACAGGAACAAACTTTTCTCTCTAGCAGCTGATACAGTGACAGTCATTGGCACTCTACAGTAGCAACCAAAACAGACGGGTCCCCTCAGCAGGATTCTTTTTAATGATAGAAATGTCTGGCTTTTTTACTGCCCTCGAGCTCTGTTTAAAGTAGCATGTGGGCCAAAATCTGCCTTTGTTAATGGTGTTTCAGAGGTGTAAATGAAAGCAAGGACTTTCTCCAGCAGACCAAGCTCACCACGAGCTCCAAATGATTTACCTCAGAGATGGCTTTAGTTCAGTAATGGAGTTTTACAAGTCATGATGCACTGTTCTTAATTTGTACTTAGTTTTGGCACATCATGCTTGTATATTAGTTATCATTAAACCACCATCAAATGTTCAGGGCTCAGCTTTCATTTAATCTGCCCTCTGATGTGAAAATCTGGTGATTTTCACCAGCTGAGGCTGTGTCCCTCAGACTTTACTAAGGACAAGACATAACCTATGAATATTAGAGATTACAAATGAGATGCACATTTACATGTCTGCATAACAGAGATAAACTGAAATTTCTATTTTCCTTCCAGAAAATAATCGTGTGAGCAACTGGTGGTTCAGCATCTTATTTGTGGTTTTAGCAGCAACATCCGTTCCTGGGTGTCCTCTTACATCTCAGGTCATTCTTCAGTAGGTCTTAGTCCTTCCCTCACTCTCTTCCATGCCCTGCTGATCTCCCATTGCTTACGTTCCTTAGACAGGTCAATTTATTCACACTACTTGATCTTTAACCTCTGTGGTGAGGATTCCCCAATCTCCTGCTGAAGGCTATATTAAAGAAACTAGAATTTGGAATGGGAAAACATGCAGTTTACTCTTTTCTTCTGTAATTCTCCACAATGCTATTTATGTGTCTTCCTTACTGCTATTAATTTCTCCCCCCCTCTTCTTTTGGACCTCTCCTTCTTCCTGCTGTGGTCTGAATTTTGTCACTACATGCTATGTTGTTTTCTATGCCTGAACTATTATTCCTATGCATAGCTTTTGCCAGTATTTGTATAAAGCTCAGTTATTAGAATCTCTTACTTCTGGTCTCTGGTATAACAATTCCTATTTTTTTCCTTCTCTCTCCTCACACGTGATCATTCAGACACACTTCATACATTAAAAATGTACAGTTTCAAATCCTCATCCTTGCCTATAATTTTGACCATATCAGGCTATATCTGAACATTTCCACTTACTCCCTTTCCCCAGCTGATGAAATTCAAGCTTCTGATCTTCATGTAGGACTTGTTCATTTGGAGCAAAAATCAAAGTTACTTGCTATCACATAATCCGATTCATACATTTCTGTGATTTTACACTAAAGCTGGCGAAGGCTTTTCATCATCACGGGCCAGTTGCTCCAGAATCTATTGCTCTTACAGTTAAAAACTGTTTAAGTTGCCACCTGAATTTATACGTGGCTGATGTGGGCCCTTTTGCCGTGGTGCCAGCAGATATTTTTTTTTTTCCAGTTACTTAGAGTGGACCAACTGCCTACCAAAAGGAATCAGCAAAATAACTGTGGGCATCTGGGCAAACAGCACTATAATCACCACATGGCTCATCAAAGGACAGAAACAGAAAGAAAGCACCATTTATACAATGAAATTTAACACTCTTTCCCTTGTGCTTGGATGGAGAATTTTCCTCTGCACCAGAGCTGGAGTAATTCCCTCAGTCTAAAGCTGGATGAATCTGGATTAATTCGGGTTTCCTGACTTCAGGAAACCTGCACAAGCTGAAACTTCCTCATGAATGATTCCCTCACACGTTCATCGGCCCAGCTTTGTGTGAAAACAGGACATTAGCAATCTTGAAATCGCACTGAGGCAAGCGACATCGGCAGTCACTTTGAACTCTAAAACTTTCCTTTTCCCTTCCGTATCTCATCCAGTGCTTGCGTATTTTCCCAAAACTTACTTAGATCTAGTGCTTAAGTTTTGATTTCTCTCTTCTGGATGATCTACAGCAGAGAAATCTCACTCAACAAAGAATTTTACCTGTATTTTAGCTATATTGGCTGTGCTAGATAAAAGGTTTTTCATCAACTAACTCTGATCCCGTTTCTGTTAATGGCAACACAGAGATGACAGAGCTCACAGAACAGAGCCCACATGGTAACTTGCTGCAGCTGGTGAGCTGAGCAAATCCTGATTGCAGCTTAATTTTAAGCAGTGAGAGTCAATGGCACGTTGTGCAGGCAGTGGAGCAAAACAAACAGACCAACCCCCCCTAAAAGACAACCTTGCAAATTAGAAGTTTTAAGGCTATTTGATGACACTGTCTTGAGGTTTTGTGAAGCTACCAGGATCTGTCTGTGTGAGTCTGTGCGTGTGTGTGTGTGCGCGCGCGCATAAATTAGAAAAATACTTTTGGAAAACGCCTCATACATTTCAAATAGAAACTGAAAAGAAAGGTTTTAATACTTCAGTTCAACCAAAACGAATCACAAAGTGTTAACTTAGGTATTTTTTTGGATATTTGCTTTTAAAAATATGACTAATGTCTGACCTTTAAAATTCATATGTCACTCTCCAACCAATGATAGTTTCCTTTGTTGTCATGCTAATAGCAATCTGCACTTCTGCTGAACTCCTTTCTGGGCTGGTGTTTTCTGCAAGCTAAGATTTTTTTAAAGATGTTTTCCAAATATTTAATTGACAGAAGTGGACACCTGGCTAACATTGTATTTCATTCTTGTTTACAGCCACATTATTCTACAGATAATTGATAAATCACCACGGTAATTCTAACAGCTAAGGAAAATTAATATTTTTCCTTAAAGTCTATGAGAAAAATCTAGATTCTCACATTCTTCGTGCATTAGTATCTCAAAGGACATGTTCCCGAGTCTAATCACAAAAGAAGCAGTTTAAAGCAGACATTCAAAACAAATAAACAGAAATATTGGCTGAAGGGTGGTGTGTCTCTTATTGGGAGTGCCAGAGGTCCTGGAGTCAGGCTGTGGCGAGCCGTGGGACAGAGCAGCTATGTCTGTCTCACCCTGCGTGACTGGCTCAGGCGCTTCTGCCCCGCGTTCCCCGACCGCAGCAGCCACCTCCCACTCTCTCTGCCGAGCACCGTGGTTCCTCCTGTGCCTCTCAACCGTGACAGTCAAAGTTGGCTGGAACTGGGTGTCCAGAAGCTGGAGAGAGCCTGAAATGCTGTATTGTAGTCAGGGCTGTATCGTCTAACAGGACCCATGCTCTCTCAGAAGCTCTGCTGGGAAATACATCTTTGGTTTTAGCCTGGTCACTCCCCCATCAGATGACCTAGTGCTGGTGTGGATATAGCCATTGTACCACTCAAGCCACCTGCATGCATCTGTGAAGCAGGATAGTCTTTCCTCTGTCACATGAACTAACCTGCGAATGCTGTCTTTTACTAGGAGGAGCAGAAAGGAGGTCTACTACAGCTGATGCACCTTCTCCCTTCCCCCTCTTCCCACTCTCTGGTGCCACGAGCCATCCCGTGGGCCATGGTGGTGAAGCTGCTCCCCTCCTCTACAGCTTCGCTAAAACTCTTGGTGTTATTTCTGCCACTGCGGAGTCAGCCTGGACCATGGCCTTTTTTTTTAGTATCAAATATTTCAAAAAGTCAGAAACTGCTAGTTAACACAAAGCTTCCCATAGAGCAGAGACTGTTATGAAAGGAAAAAAAGACTTTTGTATAAAAACCCCAACAACATACTCTATGAAAACATGTAATTTCCAAAAAAATCTTTTCCATGTTATTAGAGTAATGGGAAGAAAAATAATTGTAGACAGTCAGTTGGACTGGCAATAGGAATTCTGCTGAAGTTCAGCTCATCTCTGGATATAGTGACGGATCTCTTTTGCTACAATCACTTTCAACTGCCACCTGCAGATCTATTTTACAATGCATGTACTTCAATCAAATTAATTAGAAAAAGAATCTGCCTTGCAGGCCAGTGTATTTTAAAAAATCCTACAAGTAGGATTGCAATCTTAATATTTTATAAAATCCTATGAAATATATTCCAATACTATATACATTTTATTCCTGGCTTTTTGAATGAGATAACAAAATTTAAAAAAAAAATGTTAAAATAACTTTTAAGATTAAATTTTTTTTTTTTTTTTTGAAAATATGTCTGTAAAGATAGTTGGGGGAGAAAACGGGATCTGTTTTACTGTTTGTGTCCCAGCTTTACAATAAGCACTTTTCCAGTTTTCTTCTTCCAGGGTTAGACGTTCCTATATTCAATTCTTGATTCCATAAGAGATTAAGAGAATTAATATATTTCCCAAATATCAGACCAGAGCAATGTATGTTAATGTCAGTAGAGCTTCCCTTGAGATCAGCGCCCGCAGGGCCACTAACTTGGCTACTGTTAGAAGAAACAATTAACAGGAGCCAATGCATAAATACCATTGAAGGATGTGACTGATATTATGATAACGTGAATGCCAACTGCATGTCTGACACACTGATGCCTGAGCAAAGTATGATAACGACCAGTCTATATACTGCACTAATAATTTCCAGATTATGTTCTGTAGGTTGGAGTAATTATGACTTCTTTGGATCACTGTAGGTGAGAACTACTTGCTAGTGAGTTGTACTAACGTTGTAAAATTTAAGATACTACAAGTAATTAATATTAATGCATTTTGTAACAAATTCAATGAAAGCAGAGATCATTTTTATGTTACAACTGTATGATTACATGAAAGCATTCAAATGCAAACAATCGTACTATCCTCTTTACAAGCATTTTTTGAACATTTTAAAGGCATATGTAGAGGGTATAAAACACTGCAATATATGCAGTACAAAACCCAAACCTATGAACACGCATACAATTTCATATTCAAACATCACAGGAAACTGGGTAACATTTATGTTAATGAGAAAAACAACTTTAATTCCTGTCTTCAATTTCAAATTTACTCAGGATATTGAGGACATTATGACCGCCATTATGCTACATAAAATCTTTTACAATCTCTATCCATGAAAGAAGTATAGTATAATAATCTTCACCCTTTCTTTTGAATAAATGGGTATGTCAACATATACAACATACAATACAAAGCCTATGCTCTAGTGAATTCCAAATCCTTGTGTTATTGAACCTTGTTCCTGGTTTATTTTTCCATCCCAAGCAAAACATCATATATCTTTTAGCGATAAATATGATAACCCAGCTCTGAACTGTACTTGTTTAGCTAAGCAAAAACACTCTGAAGTTTTCCATCTCTGGGGCCAGCAACTGCATTCTCCTGAAAGGGTCTAACACCAACCAGTCCACAGGCTGGGCTGGAACAGCAGACAATAGCTCTGGATGTTAATAAAAACCATTCTGCCACACCGCACGCTTGCATACTCAGCAGTGCTATCTTATGTTCAACTATGATTAAAGAAAGAACAGAGATTCCTTTCCCAACTCCTTCTCAAAACTGATGCAAATTATACCTCTTAAACAGCAAACTGTAAATTTGGTTTTAGAAGAATGGCAGTCTGTCTAATGTGAGTGGGATATAGCCCAAGTATGTGAGTCCGAAGCTCTGACTCCCGTCTTCGGCCTCAGTGGGAATTCCTGAGACTGCCTTCATTAACGAGCTACAGTATAACCTGCATACATCTGTGTGCGTACACAGAACTGATAGACCAATGAAGCACAAAAGGCACATTTGTTGTCACCCAATTAAATTCAAATGTATGAAAGGATTAGTGGCAAGGTAGAAAAAAACTGACCCATTATGATTTCTCCAGCAAAGTCTTCAGAAAACACGTGTCTCCATCTCTCCTCTGCACATTTGCACGGAACGAGGAAAAATGTTATCTTAAACACCAACCTCAATTTAGATTATATTTCAGTATTACCTGTCAGTTGCGTCCAAACCAAAATTACTAAATATCCTGAGAAAAATATATTCTCTTGAAACTTTTGAATCAAGTAAAAAGAAGTGCAAGGAATATAATTTATTATAAAGGCTATTTCAGACCTATTTTAGCAAAGTTTGAATAATTAGAGTTCTCTGATTTTCTAAGTGCTTTTCTAAGATAACCATATGGTTTATTCGTATATAATATAATAATAATCTGACAAGCTTTTCATCTGCTTGAAAATTTATAACATACAGAAAGAGTGAACAGCATGCTGTGATGGATTTAACTTATGGCCTGATTATACAAACAAATGTTAGAGAGGTAAAATTGGAAAGGTATTTAAGGAGGATCTTTGAATTTTACGGGACAGTCATGCCAGCAAGTCTGGCTAGAGATGATTAAAAGTAATAGCTTTTGGATCATGCGCATAGCTTGCAACAGTTTAATAACTTCAGAAGCAGATATAGCAGGTTCTAAATTATCCTTTCCAAACAAAAAGTGGGAGCCATCCACTCCTGTCGTTGTAACTAGGGATTTGTTATTTGATTTTACTGTAAATGTTATTCTTAACAACTAAGAAAATCCAGGTATATTGAATGCAATGATGAATCAGAGTGTAAATATATATGGGCTTTACAAATGCAAGAAAACAATGTTCTGGGTGCTCATTTAGAAAACTATCATAGATGGTAGACCAGACTGCATGAAAATATTCTGAGATCTCACTGTTGGTAATCAGTATTAACCAGATCCAGCATACATATGACAAATTTTTAATAGGCATGTTATTTATTTTCTGAAAGATAAAAAAAATAAAAAAAAAAAAAGCAGCTGGACAGGCAGTACAAAAGAGCAACAGTTAATATTTGAATGACAGGAAAAAAGTCATACTACAAGATCTGACACTTTAATCTGCCTGTATCAACCATGGAAGTAAGAGCTGACAACAAAAGTAACTTTAAAGGAAACTAATAACAGCTTCTAAGGCTATGAAAGGGAATTTGCCATCAAGAACCAAAAATCAGGCAAACTGAGGTGAGAAATAAGGCACTTGAGTTGATCCATATGTAATGGGTTTTCAGTTATTTCTATGACTCATTAAAAAACTTCTTTTATTCCTTGCATTCACTGTTTATGCAGAAATAATTAAACCTAAACAAGACTTTACTAGTAAAAACAATTGTAGCTAGATCACATTTTCTGTTTAACTCTCTTTTTCCTCCTGTTTATGGTGATTTGCACAAGGGATGGAACAGTTGGAGCAGTCTAAATCCTTCTTTTGTACTTTGTTTAACTTTGATGAGCAAAATGGAAATGCTAATCCCTTCTGCAGACACATGATTTCCTTCCTTTCTCCTTCTCTCTGAGACATTTGTTTTTCTGTTCTCCAGCCTTTGTTCCCTAGTCCCAGCGAGGTTCATATGACACACTCCTTTTCCCAGGGTCCTAGGGTGGACGAGGTTCCACAATCCGGCAATTCATGAAATGCATGTGATACCGAGACAGGCAAGGGATGTCTCAAAGCGTCTTCCTACCTTTCCATCCTCTTACTACACCTTTAGAACAAACAGAAGGAAGAGTCGGGGTGTTCAGCATCTCAGAAGGAAACACTCTAAAATACTGGCCTGAATTTTAGCCCTGAAATTGACTGTGGCTAACTTCAGTGATTCCAGGATTTCACATTACGGTTTCTCTTTGTTCAATATAATTCTGACCACATATTTAAAATTGGAAAATAAACAATAAATAATGATTCAGTAAATAATAACATCACACACCAAGAACAACCTGAGAAAAACATTTGTTTGGATGTGAAGCAGACTTTCTGGTACAGTATATAACATTCATGAAAATGTTGGAGGATTACAGCATTAAAGGCCTGAGGGAAGTAGGATGTCAAAGATGATGGATCCAGGTGCAAAAATCACAGAATCACAGCACGGTAGGGGTTGGAAGGCACCTCTGGAGATCATCGAGTCCAACCCCCCGGCCAGAGCAGGGTCACCTAGAGCAGGCTGCACAGGACTGTGTCCAGGCGGGGTTTGAATATCTCCGGAGAAGGAGACTCCACACCTTCCCTGGGCAGCCTGTGCCAGGGCTCTGTCACCCTCACAGTGAAGAAGTTTTTCCTCATATTTAGACGGAACTTCCCGTGTTCCAGTTTGTGTCTGTTGCCCCTTGTCCTGTCACTGGGCACCACTGAAAAGAGTCTGGCCCCATCCTCTTGACACCTGCCCTTGAGATATTGATAAGTGTTAATGAGGTCCCCTCTCAGTCTTCTCTTCCTCAGGCTCAACAGCCCCAGCTCCCTCAGCCTTTCCCCGTAGGAGAGATGCTCCAGTCCCTTAATCATCTTCGTAGCCCTTTGCTGGACTCTCTCCAGTAGTTCCTCGTCTTTCTTGAACTGGGGAGCCCAGAACTGGACGCAGGACTCCAGATGGGGCCTCCCTAGGGCAGAGTAGAGGGGAAGGAGAACCTCCCTTGAGCTGCTGGCCACAAAAAGGGAAAGCTCTTTTCTGTGTACCTTAGCAAAGTTCTTCATGAACATTCAGTGGACATAGTTTGGTGTGCTAAATACTACTTTTATTTAGAAAATTAAAAAGTGTCTAATTGGATTAGGTTGAGGTACATATATGCAGGTTAGAGGGTAGGTTGAAAAATCATATTTTAAATTCTAAAATAAAATTTTTACAAGTGCACAATAATAAGCGTCTTTCCAAATAGTTTAGAATGTCTGTAGAAGGAGTTACATCTACTTTGTGGCCTCTTCTCTACAGCAAAGTCAAAGAAAACAAGCATTCATTGTTGGCATTTTATTAATAAAGGGTACATGTGGGCCACCAAATAATCTGAAACCTGACCTAAATAGGTAACAGTTTATAGTGATTTAAAAAGGAGCAAAAATTTCAAAAATTAAATAGTATATATAAATCACTAACCAAAGTGACAAAATGTATGACATTTCATTACTTTAACTAAGAATTCTCTCCTAGTATATGAAAAATAAACTACATATTATACAGGGCTTTTAGGGAAACAACACAAACTTGCTTTTTCTAGAAATAATCCTGCATAGGTTTAAATATCTAAGGAATCTGCCAAAAACATCAATTTTAAAGTTTAAGACCAATGTTTTCTGTACCCACTGAGGTGACA
Organism: Phoenicopterus ruber ruber; assembly: GCA_009819775.1. Classification (NCBI taxonomy): domain Eukaryota; kingdom Metazoa; phylum Chordata; class Aves; order Phoenicopteriformes; family Phoenicopteridae; genus Phoenicopterus; species Phoenicopterus ruber. The sequence goes on along the minus strand of CM020215.1, from coordinate 50,440,658 downwards.
TTCTCATAACAGCTTTATTCGGAATAGATGGCTCTTGCCCCCTGGTGAGCCTAGCCTATAGTCTTTGCTTACACCCAGCACTTTATACCAGTTCAACCTGTCTATTTTTTGCCACCTTCTTTTTTAAGTGCCCCACATTCTCTTCCTCATACTAACATTAATGTTAACAAGTTAATGCTAACATGGGTCGCGAGCCATAGGATATCTTGAGAAATGAATACTTATGGACCTCCCACATATGACCAAAACACAATTGTCCCCATCACATAATGCGGGTGACCCCATTTTTTTCATCTGACGGATACACTTCTGGTCACAGAATGTGGAAAAGAGTTGGGGGAAAACCAATGAGTCGTCTTAAGTGTCTGTGTAGCCCAAGCAGCTGAACTTACTGTCACCAATACTGGAACACTCACGTATTTCCTCTCTCTTATGTAGCCTGGTCCTTAGCCCAGGAGAAGGCGATTTTTCATTTTGTTACTGTTGTTTTACATGAAAATACAACAACATCTTCATTTATTGCTCTTACTCCATAGTCTCAGACCTGGAGAATCTTTTAGCTGGGTGGCAAGTATAAACAATCAAATGAATGGCTCATTCTGGGACTCCCGTGTCGCTGCTTCCAAAGGTGGATATTATCTCGCCCTCCTTGTTTAAAGTCAGCACTAGAATTTTCCAGAGTTGAAGCAGACTGAAGACCTGCACTTCTGTTCAGGCTGGCAGACCGAGAAGGTGCTGAGAGGGAAACTTGGTATCATACACAAACTCCTTCTGAGGGTCAGAGAGGATTTGTCATTTTATGGCAAAGCTAGTATTTTTCCCACACATTCTTTCTTATCACAAGTTCCTGGGGATGAATCTGTGAGGCCCAAAAGAAAACAAAGCAAAGAAAAAATTATATTTATATCAAGTGGATTCTGACAGTTTGAATCAAAGACTCAGTGCTTTATAATCAAGGTTTTGGAAAAACAAGAATAGGACAACCCTGAGGCTTTGGCACTGAGTTCAAGAACACACTTAGGAGTCATTGCACCTCCAAGAACTGGGAGAACTGAAATGGAAACAAAGCCCTCTCAAAAAACAGGGGAATAAATTAATTCATTTAGCACTGCCAGTAATTATACAATGGGAATGCGTTTTAGCTAGGAATGTGTTAGGCAATGACCACAGCTGGATATGCTTCCAGCTGAAATCATGCTCCAAAAACCACTGAATGCAATGGAACTCTCCATTAACTTTAGTGAGCTTTTAATCAAGCCCAAGTTAGTAAGTCAGACAGCAAGATTTAGAGACCACTGGGGAAGTTTGCAAGGCAGTAACTTAAACTGCACAAAGCCAAAAGATCTGGAAAAAAACCAAGTGTCAGTGAAGGGACTAATTAGAGGACATGAAAAGCTCACTCCCAAATGTCCTTTAGTCAGACTCAGGAATTCCATTATCTTCTGTGATAACAGGATTCAGAAAGCACAAGGCAGTGATCTGAATCAGTTCCTAGCTCAAGCACAGATTTTCTGTGAGCTTTTTTAAATGCTTGTCTTTCTGCTCAGCAACACCACAAGGGCTATAAGTAGTCTTTCTCTTCCTCTGCTTTTAATGGCATAATATTCTCGAACTGCTTAAATGTTGGGTCTCTTGGGTTTCTAGCTAGTCTAGGGTTGCTAGCATCAGGACTTCTAGCATCCAAGGTTGAACAAAATGCCAAACGTTAATTCCAGCATCAACTAAGGAGAGTCCCCCATAGATACACCACTCAATCTCCAAGTTCTGGTTCTTTAAAACATAAATTGCGACAAACAAAACTGTTTTCCTTGTTTGACCCTTACTGGCAAAATTTATATGCTATATGAAACATCATGCTCATAAGCTTGTAAAATGCTTTGTATAAAATATATCCTTTTTCAGGTAAGTTTCCATAGCTCTAACAAAAAAATAAAAGCAATATCAGTGTTTGTAAGTTAACATTTGCCTTCGATTAATTGTACTTGCTTAGTGTTTCTGGAAAATAAGACCAGCAAAGCATATTGTAGTCTGACAGGAATACAGTAAGCCACTAAAATCAAGATTAAGTTAAGATCCAGAGCCAAAGTGGTTCGAACTTCATTGGTCTTAAGAAAACAAAAAAGCAAACTTACAGACCAAAAGATACAAAAGTTTCAGGTCCTAGGTCACAGTATTTCTAAATCAACTAAGTTGTGTAAGAACGGAGAAAAAACATTAATATAGATAGGCAGAATTTGTTGTAGGTAAGAATTTCCCTTCAATAAAGAATAGAAGATTGGGGTCTTTTGTACAAGTGGAATCAATGAACACCATCTAGAGAGAGTATGTTTTGTAAATGAAGAAGACATATTGGGAGTGAGGATCTAGAAGAGTAAATCTTAAATGGCCAATCACAGCAGCAAATAAAATACTTAAAAGTGAAATAATGTTAATTACTTCAGCACGTGGAGCAGCATAAAAATTACCAGTAGCAGTAAGAAGGTGAAATGATGCATTTTGCTGCAGAAGATACAGCTGTTTGCTTTGTTGCCAGGAAGGAGGATACATAGGCATTGCAAGCAACTAGATCACTAACTTAAGGAGTAAACTCAGGCCAAAGCTACTGACTAGAAGAAAAAGAATAACAACAGGACACGGCAGTGTGGTGCTCCCACTGGACTTACTTCCCTGATTCTTCATGGAAGAAGCTGCTTTTACAATGGGAAGGGACTGTGAATAAGGAAATTAAAAATAGCTGATTTAATGATTCAAGGCCCCCATTTTCATAGAGACAAATCATGCTGAACCTTCCTTAGAAAGAAATCTGTCATCCAGGAGTGATCATAGTGCTGTAAGGCACTGCAGACTTGATTCAATTGCTAAAACAGCAAGTGGTACCTAGTGCCCTTTGATATGTCCTACAATATTCTACCCTCTTCCTATTTGCTAACAGAGCTGGTGCTCTTCTACCCTTTGACCTATCTATCTGCCAAACCCTTTCAAATGTCTTGGATTCCTTAGGCTAGCACTAGAAGTTTGATGTTGGACATTCAAATTATTGAGAGCTGCCTTAAAATTTTTAACATGCTTTCAGTGCCTCATACAAATTTGGCCTTGTAAGATGGTCTCCTTATTGGAAAAATTTTGATGTGGAAATTATATAAAGCAAAGGGAATTAGGCTTGCTTAGCACATTGGAATCTTCTACCTGATTCTTGTATTTCTCCATAGATAAGGAATGGGTTCTGCCTTTTCCTAACTGTTAATATAGGACATTGACAGTATCAGAAGGTATATTTCATTGAAGAGTTGGAGGAAAGATGAAAAAGTTCAGAGGAATGGTTGTATGTTGTACAAAATACCAGTAATATAAAAGTAAGCACGGAATTAAGTAGGAAGTGATAATAAAGAAAATACCATCAATAAGGAAAAGAGATAGCTTGACTTCTGCTAACATTGTAAACCCTATTTCTGGTGTAATAAAGCACATGATACTACGATGTATGCCTATCATTTGCAGCATATTATAGGAGCTCAAGTCTATTAAGGAAGTGGTATTTCCCCTTCAGAAATAAAACATACTAGAAAGAGTAGATCCTATGAGCATTGCCTTATAAGTACTTACAGAAAAGTAAAGGAAAAAATAGTACCTCTGAATACATACCAGATAATACCCACAGCACATGGAAATTTATTAAACATTATCACATACAATGAGCCCCAAACCAGAAATGTTACATATAGGAAAAAATATTCATATGTAATCCAATTTGCTTAAGTCTTGATTTTAGACGTTGGAAAATATGCATTTCTAGATTACCAGGACATCCAAAAGATTGTTTCCAGAATGCAACTGTGAGTCTTATTGGTATATTGGTAGGAGCAGTAAGAAATTTGAGGGAAAGGGGTAAAAAGCTGTGACGTGAAATAAATGTCATTTGCTTACAATAAACCTTTGTTTGACCTTGCTAAAATTCGATTCAGCAAAATCAACTATAAAGGTGTTTGGAGTCCAAGAAACTCCCCGGGCTGAGGTCTCCAGTTGAGGGTAGAAGCTCTACCACCTCCCACAGCCCCAGAATGCCACTGCCATTGGTCGGGGTCTAATACCACCGGCTCTGCATTCTCAGTAACTCCATCCCGTTTGAGAGATTGGAAGCTAAAGGTAAGTTTTGGTACTTCTCTCTTAGAACAGTTAACTGGATTTTTAACACTGGAAATATTTTTATAGCATTTGTTTTATTTTGTCGTGTGAATAATACTGATTCAAAGGCTGCAGATTGAGGAGGCTATTTATTTTTCCCTGGATATGTCTTAGTTCCTTCCTGTGAGAGGAGTACATAATCTTCATCAAAATATTTGATCTTACAGCTACTGCAGATGCCAATATCATTACAGTGTGTTCCAATATATTACACATAAGGGAAGTACAGAGACATGCAAACTCTGCAAGTTAGTGCAGATACTATAGTCATAGGTAAATATTTTCTTTTTTCACAGAGATTATCATTATATTTGCTGGTTTTGTCTGTATATATGCAAAATGAAATACTTATCAAGTCCTATATCCTTTAAAAACCTGTTATTTCTAGGCAATGTGAAATGAAAACAATTTTGAATAATGAGTAATTTTTTATTTAGGAATTGTTTATTCAGAGGAAAAACTACACCAGATACGTTAGTATTACATTTTGGGTTAATAGATAACATCCTTTATAGCTGAATCATTTGGGATAAATGACATGCAAAAGAAAAGCAAGACAAAAACCAGTCCTGTCAAAAATAGGTAGCAGAAAATGTAAAGACAGAAAAAACCCAAGCTTCAGTATACTTCAGTTTATTTCAGAGATTGGTTGCATTTTTATTTTATTTCATTTCATTCCACTTTTTTGTAACGAAGCAGAGTACCATGAGTAATACTGGAAGCTAACACTGAAAGGTGCAATTCAACCAAGTCTTCTCAAAGGCAAGCCCAAGTGACTCCAGCTTCTCCCAGCAGCAGCTGAAAAGTCTTTTTTGAATAAAGCAAATGAAGGAAAAATGAACGCCTTGTGTTGCTGACCATCCCCAGAGGAATTTCATATCCTCATGCCTAAACCAGCTTCATAAAGACCTCTTTTCATGAAGCTAAAATTCAGCTTGTTGCTCAGCACACACATTCAAAAAAATGTCTTATGCATTTCTTATACTTAATCTATTTTAAGTAGCTACAGTTTAAAAATGAAATATTTAAGTGTGTGTATCATGGCATCACATCAGGAGTACAATTTATTAGACTTAGGCACTGCTCGTTATCACTGTCTATGCTTTTGGTGAAATTAGTGGGAGCTGTAGCTAAATCGAGGTGTAAGTAAAGAATGCTGAATAGAGCCTTGTGTCAGGCATCTTATACGATAATAGTGAGTACATCCCTTACAAGGTATAAGGAATGTATAAACACTAATGTTCAAGCCTAGTATGAATTTTCTACTGTTTTACTAAAATATGGAACTTTTAAAGGGGTGATAATTCAATTCTCCAAGGAGAACAGGTGATTGTACTATGCTACCATTTCTCACTACTTTAAAAATGACGTTGATTGAATAAAGAAGGAATGCAGAGTACTGTCACTTACAGGGCTATGGAGGACACAGACTACTTTTTATTTTGCTCCTCGGACCTTTGCAGAAGTGACGTTCCAAATATGCCACACCATTCAGCTAATTATAATTATATTCTGGCAAAACAACTACTGGGTGAAAAGTGTTTTGATTATGCTCATCCAGAGACAACAAAGAAAGCAGTCCTAATATTTTCTAATCTTTTTTTTTTTTTTTCCCCCTGATGGAGGAGAAATATAAAATTATATTGTTGTATGTTTCAAAAGATTATTTATTGTGATAGACACAAATAATATCATTATTTAACTTTTGGCTAGTTTCTCGAAAGTTCTTTTCCAATGGTGCAGTGGAAATAGGTGAAGTTAGATGAAAGGGGAAAAAGATGAGTATGTATCTTCCTTTCGCCTTTTCAGGTACTTTCTCATTGAGGCCAGTTTATTTTTATACCAATAAAACTCAATAGACCTTTCCTAAATTACCTAAATGTTAGTATGGCCAAAGCAGGCAGCAGAAATTCTCAGGTTCAGGGACTCTTTGTGAAGCAAAACAAAATAAACCATTGAGTCATCATGAATAAATATGAGTTATCCATCAGAAATATTGTTGCGTGCATACATACAAGTACTGTATTTGTGAGATTTTCGTAGATTCCTTGCAAATACCAGATTACCCACATTTTGTCCATTTTCTTCTCTTTCAGAAAAGAAAGCAGAATGCAGACCTTTGTAAATATTTTTCTGGGATTTTTTATCTTTGAGTCTGTTGGAGCGGCGCCTATCACTGATACCGTACTTTATGATTCTGAGTTCTATGATACACCGCTTGGAGAGCTGCCTCACCCATTTGTCTATGATGAAAACGAGCAGTCTGACCAATTAGAGGTAACCAGAACTTCATTTATTCTGTCTTTCCAAAGTGCACAAATGCAGTGACTACTGATGAGTGTTGGTTGGCCACGAAAACATTTATCGGGCAAATCTACTCATGTGGTTGCTATTGCCTTTGGTTGATCAACAATTTTCTCTGCTAGTAACACACCATAGTTCATTCACATTATCTACAAATGTGGCCAAAATATTTCCTGATTATTTGGTTTTGGTGGTAATCTTGGAGAGCAGGTGAAAGCTACCATGTTTCCCTCAAGTCTCCTTGCATTACCACAAATTCTGTTGGAGATTGTCCTTGTGATTTCTCTCTCTGGATGAGGCACGGTGGCAGCTGAGATAGGACATCCAGCATTCCCCATTAAATAAGGTTTTAAAATGCTGTTTCCTGAGTTTGTTTCTTATAGTAATAGATATGTTCAACACAAGTATTTCAGGCTATAAATGCTAGTGGTTTCTATTTCTGTTAGGAAAGTGGGCAGAAGGAAGCACAAAAGAAAAGGGAAAGCACTTGAATTGAAAAACAGGAAAGTAAGAAAGATTGCTGAAGAAAAACTGTTGAAATTCTGTTATAGTATGAGATAGTAAGATGTGTTGCCTGCACAAGCAAGGGACTCCATTTGTTGACTTAAATGTCTCCTTGCCCGCCTACATTCCTGTATTTCTCTACATTACTAAAAGGCTACATTAATTTTAATCTCACTCTGCTGCTTAGACATGGGCACAACTTCCCTAAAGGTGATATATGCACTGTATGATTCAGGATTGAGTGCGATAGAAGTTGAGTGAAAAATATAACATTTAAATAATAATATGGGCTTTTTGCTGTTACACATAATATTTTAGTACTTTTTCACATAACAGTACGTAATTCACGAAAATATGTTCCTCTGAGTGATTCATGATTGCAGCAGGAGGGACAGGAACTAGCCTTTCATCAAAGCGAGATCAAAATTAGATAGCAGCCTTGAAATCAAAGGACAGAGACAATTTAAGAATAAACATACTGAAGATAAAAATAATCTCAAAGTTTTCACTAAGATCAGAACCTTACACTTTGGAGGAAATAAATTTTATCATCTAAGAAAGACTGAGAAGAACTTTGCTCTAAAGAAGTTACTTTGCCTTTGGCCTGCTTCCCTGTGCCATGCAGAATCAAAGCTCTTTACATACCCATGAGCTTGAGCTTTAAGTCACCGCCACTTTTAGTCACTGGATACTCGTGCTCTCTCTATTTCACATTGACTAATAAGTCACAGTTCCTGTCTTTCTTTGCTCTTAAAAATGAGGCCTTTATCAGTCCTACAGAAACAGCTTCCTTCCCAGAAATGGGAGAGGCTATTTCCCAAGTGCCTTGCCACCACGATTTTCTCATTCAAACAATAGATGTCTTAGTAATGCATTGAATGCTAAGTGGGACTCTCCTGTGCTGTGCTCGTTCTGTGAGGTCCTATGACACTGAAGCACGGGGTGGCCCCTTTCCAAGTTTCTGAGTGAAGGACAGAGACAAGAGAAGGCTCCTGTAGTTCTTTTCCAGCTGAAAGGAAATTCAGGATGATCAATATTGCACCCAACAAGAAAAGATATAGTAGGTCCTATCACAGATTGCTTTCTTTAGGGAAGCATAGAATAGGCAAAGAGTCCAAAAAGTATTTTCATTTTGTCTTGTAAACTTCTTTTCCAGAGCAGGATTGTCTCCCATTACTGACCTCTTTAGACAGCCTTCTTAAAATTCATCAAGTGAAGGTCATCCATCATAGCAGCTGGAAGGAATGTTACTTTGCATATGGATGGACCTCCCTGTGAGAGCCTTTTTTTCCTAGATGCTTAGCCAAATTTTTTTTTTACTTACATTCCTTTTACCATGTACCACCCAAAAGAAACCTAAGCATTCACAATTCCCCTAAACCCAGGAGAGCTCAGAGTGGTCAGTGCTGTACAAATCAAGCAGCTTTTATAGACATGCATGTCAGTCTTGCAAGTTATCTTTTATACACTGAATATTATTGATGTCACTCAAGTTTTAAACAGAATACATTTGATTTCTCGATCGTGGTTACTACTTTCTTCCCTACAATCCTGTTATCGTAAAGATGTGAACTACACAAGTGGCTCTATGTGTAAAACCCAGTATTTATGTGAGGTCAGAGGTTAGTTTTTATTATGCATAGCTTAAATGATGAGCAATACCACAGAGACCCGGACAAACAGCAGGCCTTCATTAGATCTAGCCTGTGTGCAGTAACTCTTTAGGGCCTGATTTAAGGCCTGCATTTCCTTTTAGAGAACTCTGAATCATGTCTTTAACCTTCTGAAATAACAGAGAAAAAATGAAATAGCATTTTCTGTTGTTGCTGTCTTCAATTTAAGATTTTAAAATTCAGTGATGTGCATATATAAATCATTCTGTTTAATGCATTTTTAGACTCATTGGAGAAATGCAAACTTTTCCAAGGTTGTGTGACCAACTGATTTTCAGCAGGTCCAGGAGACTGACTAGTTCTAGGACTTCAGATGCATTCAGTGTGCTGCTCCTGTTGATTTCAATGGGCATTAGGCACCTGTGCATCTTAAGAAATTAAAGTAAGGCATCTATGTCAGTATGTCCTTTCCAGAATGTTACCCGTGTACCGTAATCACTCATTCGATGTATAATTACCAAAATGAGGAAAGACTCAGAGGTAATGAGGGAGGGATTCCTCACAGTCATTCTGTCTGGCTAAAATTAGGCGTTGCATCCCAAGACCATCCTCCAAGAGGAGTATGAATCATTATTTCGGGATATCTATTGTGGTGGGTTGACCTTGGCTGGCTGCCAGGTGCCCATCAAGCCACTTTCTCACTCCCCCTCCTCAGAGGGACAGGGGAGAAATTAAGATTAAACACTTGTAGTTCAAGACACAAGCAGCTTAATGAAGAAAAGAAAAGGTTATATGTAGAAGCAAAGCAAAGCAAAAAGATTTATTCTCTACTTCCCATCAGCAGGTGATGTCCAAACACTTCCCGGGAAGTAGGGCCCCAGTACATGTAGCGGTTGCTGCGGAAGAAAAATGCCTTAATAACGAAAGGCCCTCCCCGCCCCGCCTCCCTTCTCTTAGCTTTTATTGCTGAGCATGATGCCATACGGTATAGAATGTCCCTTTGGCCAGTTTGGGTCGGTTATCCCAGCTATGTCCCCTCCCAACCTCTTATCCACCCCCAGCCTACCAGCCTTGGGGTGGGGAGGGGGGTTAGAGAGACAGCCTTGATGCTGCGAAAGCACTGCTTTGCGGTAGCCAAAACATTGGTGTGTTGCCAACACCGTCTTAGCAACAAATACAAAGTACGGCACTATGAGGGCTGCTATGGGGAAAGTTAACTCCATCCCAGCCAGACTGAATACACCTGTCTTCCTCAAATAACTTTAGATAGACCCTAGACACCTGTTCCAGGCTTAGCACCAAAATTTCAGCTTAATAAAGTTAATCAAGAGTGACTGAGTCCAAGTTCATGACTTCTTTTCTACTTCTCATACTCTGGAAGTATTTTTCCTTGTGAAGTAATGTATGCCAAAAATGAAGTGTATGCGTGTACATACACACACACTTCATTGGCTTGCAAACATTTTTCTGAGAACATTTTATCTAGATAATGGCTGTTGATATTTTTCCACTTCAAATCTGTCTACTTTTCTCATAGATTTTAGAGTAACTTTAAGGTTTGGGAAAGTTACTTAAGAATGGAAATCAGAGGTTATCTAGCATTGCCTGCTAACATCAGCAGATCTGTTTCATTTCTTGCATTCTTTTCATTGTATTCAATATGTGTACATGGAACACTTTTTTTAATGTAAAGATTTTGCATGGGGAGAATACCTGTAGCTGTGAATTACTTGGGAGAATTGTATTGAATCCTCAATCAAAGCTATGCATTGCCATGTATTAGAAGGGTCAAATCTGGGCTATAAAATCTGTGGTTTCCAAGTTCCCAGGTTAGAGAGCCATGGAAGACCTAGCTAAAGCTTTGCATTTAAAGGGAAATTGTTACTGAAAAAACCCTAAGTAATATATCACTCAGAAATGAAATGTATATAGAATCATAGAATAGTTTGGGTTGGAAGAGACCTTTAAAGGTCATCTAGTCCACCCCGCCTGCAATGAGCAGGGACATCCTCAACTAGATCAGGTTGCCAAGAGCCCTGCCCAGCCTGACCTTGAATGTTTCCAGGGATGGGGCATTTACCACCTCTCTGGGCAACCTGTGCCAGTGTTTCACCACCCTCATTGTAAAACATTTCTTCCTTATGTCTAGTCTAAATCTCCCCTCTTTTAGTTTAAAACCATTACCCCTTGTCCTATCACAGCAGGCCCTGCTAAAAAGTTTTTCCTCATCTTTCTTATAGGCCCCCTTTAAGTACTGAAAGGGGTTTGTTTTTTTTGGGGGGGGAGATCTTATTGTGACCTTATAGAGGTCTCTATATATAGAGGTCTCTCTATAGAGAGGCTTTAGAGAGAACAGTATCAACCCTTTCACAGATAATAGTAAAAAAAGGCAATGTGAAAGAAAATCCTATTACCAAGGAAGACATTCCAAGGTCCTAAAGGAGAAAGAAACCGCAAAGGAATGTCACTGTAAGGTAGTGTACAAGCTTTGTGTTGGATTTATCTTCTGAAACTGGCAGTTACAACGGTATAAACAAAAGCTGCTGTATCACCCTTTTTCTTCACAGTAAGTTTCATTATTATATTCAATGAATATTTATATCATGATTGGGTCCAGAGGCCCCAGTCGAGACTGGGTCTTCATTGTCCCAGCTGCTCTGCAAACATATACAAAGACAGATTTCCTTCTTTAAAATGGATACAATCGAGCCAGACTGTCAAAGGCATTCTTGTGTAAGCTTCTCGCTGGTAAAACAGAAGGCTCAGAGTTTTTCCCTCTTTGAAACTAAAACTTTGTTTGGATAGTGTGTGAGGAAAACAAATTGTGGAGAGAGATTGCTATGTACAGCAGCTGCTAATGTCTAATAAAATCATATTGCAAACTTTTGATTACAGGTCCTGTTAAAAGTAACCTGTCCGTTTTCCTTCAGGCAGGAAAAGCTAAGTTAGAAAAATAAGAACCTAAAATATAGGGGCATCAGAAAAATATTTTCATCAATGAAACAGGCTCTCAGTGAGGCTGAGAAGCAAGGGAGCTATCCTAACGCTGTATACGCAGCAAAACAAGGGAGTTGAATACAGGTTGGTCTGGGTCTGTGTACACAGAAGAGGTCAGCTGGAAAGTACCATTTGAAGCTTCATCCCCAAATAGGAAATCTTCTACTTTTTCAGAAAGGCTTTGACGACAGCTTTTACATTCACTTGGCTGTTCATAACGGATTCCATATGCTTCTGTACAGATGTCTTCACAAAAGGTGAACATTTCCGTGGAATAAAAAGTAGTCATGAAATACCTGAGTGATGTTTCAACTATTTTGTCATATAGGAAAAGCAAATAGCAGAAATACCACGAGATGAAAAGGAACGATTCGAAATAACATGTTAGTCCCGAAGTTCTAGTATAACAATCCAAGAAGAACTCGTCTCACCCACTTAGCTACCTGAAATGTTATAAAGACTAAGTGTACAGGCTAAGACATTCATAAGCACCTAAAACTCTGCGTGCCATTAGTTACCACTACCTCAGCTGAACAGAGTAACTACATCCTCCTTCTTGCCTCAGACTGGGTAAGATTCTCTAAGTGATTGTCCTGGTCTGAAAACACCTAAATTGGTCCAGCTAGGGCTCATTGCTTAAGAGTAACTATCACAATGTTTGAAATTCCTGCCAGAGAGGTGACAGCTGAAACTCCACAGTGAGATTACATAGACGTTTTACAGTAGATAAATGGTCCAAACCTTAAAGTTACTCTAAAATCTATGAGAAAAATAGACAGATTTCAAGTGGAAAAATATCAACAGCCATTATCTAGATAATTTCACCGGTCACTTAAACTTTTATTTTTTCCCCAGACTTCCAGTTTTGTGGCTTCTTCTAGAAAGAAGCATCATCCCTACTGATGTGGGGTATGAAACAAAGATACAGATATTTTAGAAAATTACCCCCAATTCCTAAATTGTACCCATGGCTATATATTTTCTCTGAATACCGTTAAGCTAAATAACATGTGCATTTCTATCCCATTTAAAAATGATTTAAGATAAGAATCATTGCAGAGCCAATGAAAACGGGATCCAGAGTGTGGTTTGGTACACAGCTCAGAGGGGAGAGTGTTGTGGTTCTGCTCTGAGTCTGCTCTGAGTCATTTCTATCTTTGTTCATGTTTAGTGTTTGTCTAATGCATGGGACATTAATAATCCTTTGAAAAGGTCACAGGTCTCAATTCCTTTCATATTAGGCTACACAATCATGTTTCCTTTGGCTTGTTCTCCTCCTGCCATGAGTTTTGCCTCTTTGGATGTATTCTGGCTTTGTTTCAACATCTCACCCAAACTTTCCTCTGGCCCCCATTTGGTGGTTAGGATGACTTCTGGAACAGAGGTTTTTGGGGTGCCAGCCTCCTCAGGCTAGCAACTTATATCTCGGCTCTTTTCCTTCTTGGATGAATGGAGAACCAGCACCTTTGTTTTCATCTGAACTGAAATGGAGTAAAACAGATGTGCAAATTTAGCAGATGGGTTCTTTGAATTACTTAGGTGCAGGAATGACTCATTCCCTACACAAATAGCCTTAAGTATGAGGCAGATAACTCAATACATTCTTCCGAACATGCACAGCTGTAAAGTCCTAATGAAATTTCTGCCTGAATCCTTAGCTGCACAATATGTGTCAGGCACCCGAGTTAGCTAAGTAAATCTTCACTGAATTTCTTTCCCTAGATTCCTCAGTGCAACCTCATATCTCATGAGATGCTTAAAGACTTGGTGGACCGTCCGCTTGTATCAGCATAGTTGCTGGTTTTAATGACTTGTACCATTTTATTTTGTTTTGTTTAAAGAACAAAATAGTATAGAAATGGTACTGCAGTAATTGTATGTATTTCATAGCAGCACAATCCCTATTGTGACATCACAGAAATCTGGGGATTGAAAATTTACTTTGAATGTTATTTCTCAAGAGTGGTTTTGGCTCTGGCTTTCTTTACAGATCTAAGCTTGAACCAGCTTCCAATTTCTGCTTTTCAACGTCCACTCCTGACTTAGCTCTTATTAATAGAAGGAGAAATAGTAGCTGTGGATAAAATAGCTGCAGTTATTGATCCTGGACATAGAGTTCAGACCACATTTCAAGAAAAAGCAGGGAGTACAAAAAATTAATGTGCAGAAAAAAATATTATCTTATTATTATTCCTTTTTTGATATTAGTGTTCCTTATTTTTAGGGTTGTGTAGCAACGCCTATTGTTATGATGCAGAAAGTCCCTCCCGTGGCAGGAAACGCAGCACGCCTGTTTCCCTGACTTCAGCACTTTCTTCCTTGCACCATATTCATGTCCTGAACCCGTCACTAAATGTCAACTGATCTTACACTGATGGGACATTTCTATGTAGCATAACAGTCCACACTGTGAAGACAAATCTAAACTATCAGAAACTTTTCTAGTTCTGGAGATATAGCAGCTTGTGAGCACTACATCTATATCACTGCAGGCTACATGCAGGTACTGGGTTGGATCAAATCGGATGAAATATCTTTGCACTGTAAGCTGTAGAAATGAGAGGAAGAGCAGACCTGACACCAGACTTCGGCCTTGATGTCTGGTAAAAAATATGGTTGCCTCCATATGGTCTCGTTTACAGCCAAAGGAAGATGGACAGGCACCTCAGGAAGTTGATTTGATGTGTGCTGAACCACCCTCAGGACAGTGATTCTTCCTCCACTGTCTGCACCAGGAGTGTAAGGAGACTAAGCTACTAAATAGGACATTCAAATTCAATGTCTGAAGTTAAGTGGAGTGAGCCCGGTCCTTTTTGTTCATGTTTCTAACACTGTTTGGTTGTAGTTCGGATTCAAAGCAATCACAGCGCACTTAGGAAAAGCCAGGTTGGTGAACTGGGCAAAAGCATGTTCAGCTCCAGCAGTGCCCGATCTGCCTGGGCTGCATGAGGAAATACGCCTGAACCCTCCTTTAGAGTGAGCTCTGGAAGTCCAGCGGAGGCAGCTCCCTGCCGCAGGTCTGAGGGTTGACAGTTTCTGGTAGATACTCTGGTCCTCTGAGCGAGCAACTTTGTCTGGCTGTGTATGTCTGCTTTGTGGCTTGGATCAGCAGGAGCTCCTGTGGAAATCTTCATTAAATAGCTGGGACTAGTTTTCAGTCCTTTTGAGCTTTATAATGGTGCAGAGCGCCCTGTTCTGATTTCTAAAACTGGCATACTTCTCTTTGAAATTTTATCTCTTGCAAAACTTCAGCACTGTTCCAAAGAAAAGCATCTGCTGTAGGCTAACTTAGATATTACACAGCCCTCAAAGCAGAATGTTAGAAATAAAATCTGTAATTTCAAATACAGTACTGGAATGAGACTTTGACTTCCTTTGTACTCATGAAAATCCAGATTAGCTCCATTTATATGGACTTTCTTCATTCTCAGACAACAGAATTAATAAGAGAAATCTCTGTAGCAATGCTGTGCAGCATAAATGTTTTTACTCAGCTAAAATCAGACATGACAGACACACTTGCTTTTGAGACAAGAAGCTTTAGGATATTCTGTGGTCAAGGTGCTAAAAAGACTACTTCTCTTTCGCAGACTAATTATAAGAACCTCAGAGTCCACCTATATTTTCCAAGGCAGAAGCCACAGACATTAATTTCTAGAGAACTGGGTTACAACTCCACAGCTCTGTAACTTATATATTAAGGATGGTCTGACTGAAGTATGAATGGAAATTTATGCGTATATGTGTGTGTAAGACCCAGCAGAAACAACAAAATAACTTAAAAAAACTAGAAGCCTTAAAGGGTTAAAAGAATGGCCTGCATGGATAATGAAGGACACTGTACCCGACTGCACCACTTCCAGAACACTGTTCCCAGCAGCAAAACTGAGGAATGTGGTGTTTATGCCAAAATCAAAGGTCTTGCACCCTGATAATGTTGCAGCACAGATGACTTCTCGGTGAAGACCCTTCATCCTACCACCAGCAGACAGGAAATAAGGATGTAGAATACAATATATACCATTCCTTTCCATGTTAGCCATCATGAAATCACATTCCCAATGAGGAAAAGGAGGCAATGGGCAGCAACCTGGAGTAAGATTCATGGATGCTGGAGTATCCAAGACTCTGAGGAAGAAGACTGCCCCATAACAGCCAGTGAATCTTAAAGGAGATAAAAACCTGTCCAAAGTTTAGTTTTCAATCCTTGTCAAGAACCTCAGAGGCACCAAAAGAACTCAGTAGCTTCTCTCCCTTGTCTTCTGTGTTGAACACGGGTGATTCTGACCAGACCACTCGGGCATACACGTTTAGGTATGTGGGAGTATGTGGGTGTAAACGTGTAAGTGATTAAAACCTGAGAGAATGAGTGTGAGTAGGTAAAATCAGTTTACTTAGAAATTGCGTGAACAAATATCACCTTCCCCTTCCTCAAGATCTCACTGAGTTTTATTACATTAATTTCTCCACACAACTTATTGAGGTAGCTCTGTACAAGAAAATGACAATTTATTTGAGCTCCATAATTTGCAATCTAAGTAGTTATTGCATTAACACGCAATGGCTCACAGATCTATTTATTTTTAAGATAGAACAATAGGAGAAAAGAAGACCTTAAATGCAAAATTCAAGAAGAAACAAGTATGAGCCACTTTTGGAAAGGAAAACAAACCAAAAACCTCTACCATAATTAGATATTTTCTTGTAAGCCTTTGGTAGTTTCAGAACAGCTGTGGGGGAAACTAGCTCCTTTTGATGGGTCAGTGTGTGGTACAACTGTCCCTTCAAGTTTATAACGTCTCTTTTTAAGTTCTGAACTTTTGTTTGTGTTTTTAAGTATATTTTTTGCAGTAAAAGAAGCACTGAAACAGGACACACTTCAGATTCTCCTGTGGATTTATTACATATAATATATTAACTTTGATCCTAAAAGATGTAGGCATAAAACAATAGACAAAACATAGGCCACTGGAATTACACCACCTCAGAAGAAAAATGTGGCAACTGATGGCTTCCAGCCTTGCCATTTACCTCTTTAAATCTATTTATTTTCTGTATTTTATTACTTTGCATAGATTATGTGGGTCCATCATCCTCATATAGGTTACTCTTATCTACATTTCTATTCTGTTCCACCCCACAGATACTCTTTCATCTGACTTTTTTTTTTTCCCCCACAGCTCAGCCTCCTGAGACGTTTCTAATCTTAAAAACTTTTTCATTTGTCTCGCCTCCTTTTCAGCCAATGGTGAGAGACAGACACCTAAAGAGCCCATCCTAAAAGAAGCATCAGTGGCGGTCAGTGGCTGGAGCTGCTTTTCAGCAGTTTTGTCTCGTTCTCTGCTGGCTGTGAAAGGATGCGAGCACAGACTAAATGCCCAGCCTATGGATGACTGAAGTTACGAGTCGACTTTTACCAATTGTATTTTGTCACTTATTGATATGTTCAGGTTTCTGTGCTCTTGACTTTTGTAACTTCCTGGTCTGAAAGTGCCTCTAAATTGGCCATCCACATTAAGCAGTTTCGTTTGTAAATATAGTCACATTGGATGAATATAGGAGGGGAAAAAACAGATAATCCATGCAATCTTAGGAAAGATATTACTCTGCTTACGGCATGCTCTGTGGTTAATATTCTGCACTGGTATTCTCTAAATCTTTTGATTGATTCCAAAGACAGAGTAGGGTAACTATTAACCACACAGTTAGATGGCTAAAGGTAGGTGATGTGATTCCCTTTCAGTGTTTTCTTATGCCATGGATTAAATCTGTCTTGGAAGGCTGATTATGATTTGAAGACTTGCAACTACTGGCAAAGCGAAACATGCTTTATTGTATTTCTCTACAATATTCTTCCTGCTTTGTGATTTTTCATAAAGAATATTACTTAGAGTAGCAAAGGAAATACAACACCACCCCCATCCCCAAAACCCCTATGGAGAATAATACCATTAAGTGATACAAGATCATTTCTGTTTCAATTTTTTAGTGAAATGCATGTTGCCAAAAATAAACAAACATCTGGAAGATGAAGGATCATTCTGTACAGTATGTAGTCCAAGAAACATCTTTGTCTTGTTACAATCTTGCGTGATTTATCAAATATGTAAAAGATAGAAAGTTACATGGATCAGATGACCAATAATGGGAAACAGACTTTTACCTTTAGGTTACTGGTTCAAGTCCAACCTACGTACAGCAAGCAAATACTGCTCATGCTCTGCATCTGGTATGTAATATACATGTATCAGTGAACTGCTACTCCATTACCAGTGTAAAAATGGCAACATCATTAAATTCACTGTAATAATTGGTATTTTTTTATGACAGTCACAACTGGTGCAGGAGACTGAATAGATATTGATGCTAACCGCTTGGAACTGTTTCTCTAGAACCCAGATTTAGCACATTGGAAAGGCAACTATGGGAAGGCTTGCAACTGTGCATCTCCAAAACTAGATAATATCCTGTAATATAAGAGAGAGAGTAACAGTCTAGAAACAGACTTAGTACCTCTGCTTTGGTACCCAACAGCTACAGTGATTAATCAACTAGGAACACCTCAGAAAGCATAAAGCAAATGACAAATCCCAAGCTAGTAAGTTCCATGGAGTATACCCTCAAACATTCAGAGAAGTGACAGCCAGTGTAGATGACCCAAATCCCATGACAAGTGAAAGAACGTTATCTTAGGTCTGAAGCCTATTTACAAACTGTATCTTGAAAATGCTCTTCTCCAGAATATTATTTTCAGTAGAACTGCCACAAAAGATGCATACAAAGCCGTTAACGGGTCTCAAAATCTCTGGGGTTTGTTCCAAAGTTCAGGACAGGGACTCTTATGTGATTTCCACAAAACTGGTGAAGAAGTAGACCGCATGTGCAAGCACTTTAGTGCAGGACTACCCTGGGTCAATAAAAGTCTGGAATGCGTCTCTCCCTCTAGGCTTCCTCCATTCGGAGAACATCTGTCCCATTTCCTTTGTTCCCAAAGTCTTCTTTTGATTTGTCCCCAAGTCCATTCCTGGTTAAGCTGTCTTACTGTCAGTGCTGCAGATGGGAACATTGTGTATTTGTCTGCACAAAGCAACAAGGTACATCCTTACTTTTACTTACACCAACAGGTTACTCAGTCATAGTTCAGATGAAGTTCATTTTCCTTAACTGATCACCATGCATTTTGCAAAGTTATGCTCCTAGTAACTGTATCAGGGCATTTTTATCCATAAACCCTACTTAGTAATAGTATCTATGGCTTATTGTAATACAACTAAAGAATATACAGGGAACCTGAAGTGTGCTCAGTCAAAATCTGAGTCTGTGAGGTTCAGAGTGTTTCCTGGTTTTTCATTGCTTCCATATTCTCTGTCTTCAGTGAAACTAATCTATAGAAAATATTTGAACCTATGGCCACTGTATAACTTAAACCAAATTATTTCTGTGCAAAAAGTGGGGTTTAGGTGATTATTTAGATGTTCTCAGGCAGTCCAGGATTATAATGTTTAATACTGCTGGTAATGATATACAGCTACACTGCAAGATCCAGAGAGTCTGTTATGAAGTGTGAAGTGTTTTCTTCCAAAATTGTGACAAATATATATACACATATGAATATATATAGGTATTTCACATAAATATATTTAAAATCTATCCTATCCAGGAATAATAAGACAAAAATAACTCTATTTGCTGAATATTATATAGTTAAGCTAAGAGATTCAGACAGAGATTAGAATATAGCAAAATCTTTGCTCATGCTTGAGACCTAGATCTCAGGTGTGTTAGCTCCTTTAACTTGTATGGTCTACATAGAAAGCCTAATTTAAAAAATCCTAACCAATGTCCAGTCTGGATGCAATCTACTTTTACCTGTCTTTTACAATTAGAATTTATGAGCTCTAGTGTGAGTGATTTCAACAACCCGTTCTCAACAGGGAGAGCAAAGCCAGCAGTAGATGGGGGCTGATCTCAAAACAGGAGATGTTTGGTCAGGTGGAAAACGCAAGATTCAATAGTTTTATGGTGGCGGTGTGCTAGAAGGCTGCAGTGGAGGAAAATCTTTATTAAAGCATAATTTTAGGCTTCTGTGCCTTCGCACGTGGGATAAAGATACTGTGACAAAATTCCTACTTTTGATCATGCCTTAGGTATAGGCTAAGGAGTGCTAACTGCAGCACAGGGGTGGATGTATTACCTAACTCTTAAACAGCACCTCAGATGTGCAAAGCCCTATAAGGACACTAATTCATTGCCAGAGATTGAAAAAAAAAAGAGTGCATTTTCAAAGGAGGTCCTAGGGTGGTCAAACAATATTATTACACATGGGGAAATCAAGATATAGTGGTGCAGTAACTTGCAAAGGTCACACAACTCGAGTGGATTCTCGGTATCTGGGTGATTACAGTAAACTACTCTACCTCTTTGCAAATGTAGATCCCTCTGCAACAAGCCTGGCAAGTCTGCAGTACTCTTTTTATGTGGGGTGGCATGATGCAAAAAAATTGCTACGTCTTTATTTTTTACCCTGAAGTTGTCATATAGCAAAATCGACAGAATGCACCTTTAGAATTAAAGTTAACACAGTAAAATTTACTGGTTTGACTAATTACTTTGAGTGGAGAAGAAAAATAAGGTTTCTAGTTCCATGAAAGAGTCTGCCAAATTTTATAGGCTTTTTCTAACTCAAGATTTTTTCTAAAATTTTTTACTTATATTCTTAATTTTTCATACTACATAATGTAGCCACTGATGAATGAAGCTAACCAGAGCCTCCTGTTACTCGGATTCAGGAAAAAAATTGACAAAAAAACTACCAACATATTTGCAAGTAGTATGTGAACTTAGACTTCAGAATTCTTAGACAATAAGATTTTTAAAGTATGTTAGTGTTCTTAAAACAGAACCTGCACAGCTACATTGGGCTTGGATTTAGGCTGGTACAATTTACAATTTTATGGTCAAATGACTTGCATCTTTTTGATGCTTCACAGTAAAATTTCATTTGTCACACAGAATATATCAAATTTTATCACAAATCCAATTTGACTTTAAATAAATGTGGAAAAAGCATTTTGTTAGTACATATTCTTGCTAATGCAGTATAAGCAGTGTGCATGCAAGTGTGCATAAACCAAAATATTTAAAACACTGAGATAAAAAGTGAATAAGCGTATTGGAGTTTCATGAATTGTTTAAACAACCTCAGAATTCATTACAGCTGCCGGACAAAATGCAGCTCAAGCACTAAACCTCAGAACATATATGACCTCTAGTGGGAGAATATGCATAACTGGAAGAGAAACAGCTGCCAGCGGAAGTAAACAGTAACATTTCCTCTTCCCTCTTAATTTTCCCTAGACAGAGATTGGGACAGCACTACCTTCTGTAATTCAAGAGAGTTATTCTTCTGCACCATTGACAGAAGAACCTGAGGAAGAAGCATCAACACCAAAATTAATTGATGGGTCTTCAGCACAGGGATCTGGGGTTCTTGGACCCCAAACTCAAGACGGTTAGTAGGAAAGAGAAATGAGGTTTGTGTGTGTAGCTTTGCTTTTGAGTGAGCCCACTTTGCTTGCTTATAAATGTCTGCCTCTCTTACTGAAGAGGAGGTATATAATTTCTGTACCTCTCTTACTGTAGAGAGGTATAACACGCCTATCCTGAATTCTCTCAAGTCAGATGGGTGCCTAGTCAAAATGTTTCCACACTATTTCACTATGAAAATGACTGTGTGTCAATGAAGATTTTTTCCAAATAGAATTTTATTAACACTTAAACACTTACAACATTAGCAAAATTTACTAATGGTTGGCAAATGCTACCAGTACTTTTTTATTGACTTAGATTTCAATGTCATTACCAACTATCTTTATTTTATAATGATTTCTTACATGATTTTTATAAATGTGTTCATACAAAATATAATTAAAATGTTGAACAATTTTTGACCGTGAAAACTAGAAACTATGAAACTTAAGGAAAGGGAACTATTTAGAAATTTGGTGTGAAGCTGATTTTCTATTCTTCTGACTAGCTATAATGAAATAAGAACTTTCTACATCTCACAGGGGAATTAAAATCGTAAAACGCAATCTGTCCCTCTCCCACACGAACATTGCGATGCTAGTAATTGGCATTTGTTAGCAGGTACTCTAGAGTCTTGTAGTTGAAACTCACTAGAGTTATCCCCTGCTTTGATGGGTCTTTGTGTTGTATGGTGATCAACATACAACAGGAAAAGCCTACTTTTTACTATGCCTAAAACTGTAACCGAGTACTATAGAAGACAAATGAAATGGGGGGGGGAAGAGTTCATGCTTCCAAAATTGTGTGTCCAGTGAAGAGAAATTAATCATTCCTAGTCTTGTTTTTATACATATTATTAGTGAGCCTTGACCAGGCAAAAAAAATACACTGATGTCAAATAAAATAAAAATGGAAATGAGAATTTCCCAGGAGAGTTCTGGAAAAACCACACAATTTCCTTCAATTTTGAAAGCTGCAGGATGTTACAAAACATTTCACATAAACATTGCATATTATGAATTCTGTGTCTGTCAACATTTTTGAGCACTGAATGCAAATCAACTAGTGCATCAACTAAAGATATGCATGGGAGGTTCAAGGCTGTAACATATCAAATCGGATTTTTTTTGTGTGGTTTTTTTTTTCAGCAACATATTTTCCTGTCAGATGTTGCTGCTGTTCTTGGCTTGGTACTGGGTAGAAGACTACAAGGCTCAGGAACATCAAGCCAAGTTCATTTTTCTTCTTGATATCTTTTTGAATCCTTCCCATACCTCTATCCTTCAGTCTACACTGGCCAGAGGTGACAAATACCACTCCTCCAAGATCAAAAATAGGACAGAAGGGGAAACTCTCTTCCTGTACTATGTTGCAATATTTTGAAAAAATGTCAGCCATCCTGAAATCTAAATTCATCTAGGCCTAGATTTGTTGGAATAGTTCAAGGTGTGACATTTTATTTTTTGCCTGTGTCAGGCTTGCTCCCTGTAGCTAATTTAGAATGTCCAGGGGAGGAAGTTAAGGAAAGAATAAAAAGAATCTCATCTCTCCAGATATGTTATTCCTGGATGCCCAAGTAAAGATTCTCAAATAAAAGAGTACTCTGGTCACTGATTCGTTAATCTTGCCTGAAAACACCACATATACAGCCCGCCCTTCAGTTAGTTATTGCTGCCTGTTGGTCATTGGCACAGATTAAGAAGGAAAATCTTCCATGTTGCTACAATTGATCTGGAGAAAAAACTCACCTCCAAGAAAAACAATTTTCATACTCATTAATTATGTTACTATTTTATAAAGTAACCAGAACAAACATCCAGCCATCTGCTACAAGGAGGAGGAAAACAGGAAATAAAAAAGTATTTCTATGGGAGTAAAAGCTGATTTATACCCATAATCAAAGAAAAGATATATCAAAAATTCAGCACACATAGCAATTGACAATTTTTCCTACTGAAAATTACATTCAGCCAAACCACTGTGTCATAATTCTCACCAAATTTGAACAGTATCATCAAAACGAACTTCTGAATTCACTGTATCCATGCAGTTTTATGACTGAGACAAAATGACTTCATTTTTCATTTTCATGAACTTCTGGTGGCAACCAAATGTTTTGTTCCCACGGTCTTTAAGTTGCCTTAACTCAGACTGATAGAGAAATGTTTCATGATGCTGAATTTCTGAATCAGAAAATGTAATGAAATAACATGCAAAGGAAATTGAGGTTCTTCTCCATAGCTCTACAGGAAAATATTAATTTCCTTACAAATTTTTCAGAAGTACTATTTACAGAACCAAACTTGGGAAATCATAACAAGTTTCAGTCATCAGTTGTTATTTCTCCATCAAGATGGAAGTGCACACTTGCCAGCTTTGGGGGAAATTGATCTGTGGTTGGCTGCTGTCACCTAATATTCTATTGTTATAGTCTGAGAAACACTGTGTCAGAAAAGTATATAAATGACCTTCTAATAGGCATTAGCAGAAAAAAAAATAGTTTTAAGCAGAATTTAATCATTTTGTTGTTGCAGTTATATGATGTGGTGATCAAAACAGAATGGGAGTGAATTTCATCATTGATAATCTTATTATGTGCTTAGGTGAGCATTTCATTGTAGTAATTTACATATCATTTTTGTACATTTTTTTTTAACAAACTGTTTTCTTTTAAATTCTTTGGTAGGTCTTCCCACTTGCCTTTTGTGTACGTGCCTCGGGACCACAGTCTACTGTGATGATCATGAACTTGATTCTATTCCACCGTTGCCTAAGAAAACCACATATTTCTACTCACGCTACAACAGAATCAGGAAGATCAACAGAAATGACTTTGCTAACTTAAGTATGGACAGTAGTATTGTTGCAATATTAGCTTTAATTTCCAATACTTCAAATGCAGATTCTCTGTCAAATTTTTGAATTATTAGAAATAACAGCATTCATTTGTCTTTTTGCTGTCACTTGTAATCAGCTTTAGAAAGGTAGAAAAAACCCCAAACCTCACGGAAAATTTGTAGCATATTAGAAAGTACTGTTTTCCTAAACAAGACAAATTCTCAGGCAGACCTACTTTCAAATATTTGCAAAGTGTCTGTGTGAAAGGAATTTTACCTTTGAATTTTACCTTTAAATTGTTCATTGGTTTTACTCTAGAATTATCTAGGAAAATCTTCAGTAAATGAAAGCTGCTAATCCAAAACCAATTGTCGCCTAAAACTGGCCAAAATTGGTGATTTAGAGCTTATATTTTCACATTTCCTACTTGAGGTTCTTAAAGATACCTGATTTTTCAGGAAGTATTAAGCCTACCCTGTTTAGGGATAGAGACTGCTACACACTCACCAGCCTGAATATCAAGCCACATTCTTTATTTTTTGTTTTAGACCTAACTTTGCATAACTAATGCTTATTGATTTCATGATGAGAGGTGTGGAATCAGTGTGAAAAAAGGCTACAACAATAATTCAGAATATGAAAGAAAACTATAAGGGTTTGGTTTGCTCAAACCAAGATGAAGGTTGGGAAGGACAACAGTTGGCATATAAAAAAACAGGGGCAATAAATACTAAGAAGAGAGAAAATTTATTTAGGCCAAAATATACTGCTAGCATAAGAATAAAATAATAAAATAAAATAAAATAACCGTGAGAAACATTCTGGATGGAAAATAGAAGTAAACTACCGCATAATGCATTTTAAATTAATGTATATATGCACTGATATTTAGACATCGGGGTTTTTTGCCAAAAAAGTTTCATTTTCTTTTTTTGATAGGAAAAAGCGTTTGAGTGTATTTTAGAGAAAAGTCAATATATTAAATTTCTTACATATAGGAAAAAGTTGAAAATAAAGAAACATGTGGAACAAGGTGGTAGAGAATATGTTTTTTTTCCCTTTAAATGTTATTTTTCCAAAAGATAACCATTTAAAAGATTCCCGGAACACACAGAAATTTTAAAACTATTAACTTTAAAATCTTTCACTGAAAGATGTGTGAAGAATGACACAGGCAACTCTAAACAGGACGAGAAGGAGATGTTGGTCCCCTTCCTTAAGGAAACTGTTCAAATACAGATTATTGCATTATATACAGAGAGAGAGCGAGAGCTGTCACATAGTAGATCAGGAATGGATCTGATTCAAGACACTTCACCTGTAGTTTAAATAACCCGTTTGCCTTTTTCTTTTGTAAAACTTTCAGGAAATACATTCTTACATGCTTGTTGTATCTTATTTCTCTGCCAGACAATTTAAAGAGGATTGATTTGACGGCAAACTTTATATCAGAGATCCATGAAGATGCCTTCCGGAGACTGCCCCAACTTGAGGAGCTGGTGCTCCGTGACAATAGGATAAGGCAACTCCCTGAGTTACCACCTACCTTAACATTCATCGATGTTAGTAAGAACAGGCTTGGTCGCAAGGGAATACGTAATGAGGCATTTAAAGTAAGTCTGAGTTCGACGGGAAAATCTTTTCTTCCTCTCTCCAAAGGATGTGGCCAGAAGAGCAGCCTAAGAGTCCCTCCACAGTAGTAAAGCCATTAAGGTTATAGGCACCAGGACTGGGCTGGCTGCTGGGCAATCTATAAAGATGGAGCAAGATGTATGGGTACTATCAGCTGGACACAAGAACCCTTTTTATTCTTCTGTACAAAGATTCACATAAGACATGCAGTGGCACGCTATGTTTGTGTCTATGAACCGACTACCCACATGACTAGCAAGACTCCAGAAAGCTGCCTGATGTTCCCTTACAAGTAGGCAAGAGGGAAGGGCAAAGTTATGGATGCCACTGCTTCAAACTTAGTCTGCCATGTATCTACATGGGAACTTGCTAGAGCATTCATTAAATGTATATACTTTCTTTCCACCTTGAAAAGCAGGGAAATTGGAACATCTGAGTGATTGTCCTTCCTCAAAAATTTTGGTGGGGAGAAGCAGCCATGTACTGCTCCTAATTGCATGTGAAATCTGAAGTCATTATAGAATATACGCTAGCTTCATATGTTAGACCTTGCTCGTATGAACTATTCAATTGCATCTAAGAAGGCAGTTGTAATGAGTCATCTCTGAATTCCTCCTTTGGAAGACAGCTTCTTAATGAAGCAACCAACAGCAGATACTGAATCAGGTCTTTTCTCCTAGACCAACATAAGGCAGATGTTGGCAATAGCAACGATGAGCAAAAATCAGTCCCCCAAACTGAGACTCTCGCCTAGCACCCTTTTCTTCCGCGCTTTCCTGATTTTAGGCATGAAGGAGTCTCAGCCTTTATCTTCCATATTTACCAAGGACCTTCACCCTGATATCTCAGAGTTCTGCCAGTAGGGATTAAACTAGGACACTGCACTCAGAGAAGTAGTTAGGTACCATGATAACTTGTGTGTGTAAAAATGGGGGCAAAATGGGAGTATTCTACTGAGCCTTATTATCTAGCCAAGTTTATATCTTACTATTGTTTTAACTACCAGATGAAGCTGCTTCTTCCATGAAGACAAGGGAGAAAATTATTTACCTTTTCAAATGGAATAAGAAATTTGTTTTTAGCTCAGGTATTTCTTATGCAGTTATAATTTGCTTCAACACCAATACACTTCTGCAAAATTGAGTATCTTGTCACAAAAGCAAGAAAACAGACAGAATAGGAAGCCTTTCTGCATAATGACTAGGTAAGACAGTATTTTCACTTTAGAACAACATCATTGAAATAACATCTCTAATTATTGTCTCTAGACATTTCAAAGAATTTTTTCCTTTATTTTAATGCAAACACCCAATCTTTAACAGTAACAGTTCTCAGCCCGTGCAAATGAAGGTTTATGACTGTCTTTGAATTTCTGCCTTTTCAACCGTGTCACACAGAAACAGAATGTGTTAGTATCCAATGGTGCCCATTGCAGTGAGAGATTTCAAACTTACTTGCTAAAGATTTTCAAAAATGTCTAACATTTTCCCCTGCCTTTTTCCCTCATCCTCTAGGATCTGCATGAACTGCAGCATCTTTACATCACTGACAATAACTTGGATCACATTCCATTGCCTCTCCCTGAAAGCCTCCAAGCTCTTCACCTTCAGGTAGGCTACAAAAGTAATGGCTCTATGGATCATGTTCAAATAGTAATAAAACTGCAAAGGGTAACTATTGTCTTGTTTTGTTTCTTCTGTTTACCCCAAAGTGTACTTACTTAACTAAACAAACTATTGGAAACATACCATTAACTAGCGAATGCAATATTTGAAAGAAAATTTAGCTCAGCTAAACATTAATTATTAGAATTTGTAATACAATATTTTTCAAACATAAAATTCTAGATTTATTGCTAGTACAGATTAAAGTTAGGTTCACAGCTGTCAAGAGCAACATTAGTCCAAGCGATTTCAAAGACAGAAATCCCTCACACGCTCATCCAAATCTTTCAACAGGAATGCTTTTAGGTACCCAAAGAAAGTTACTTTACATATTGGTTGTATCTATACCAGTGCATTTCATTCTCTTAGTAAAGGTCATTCCCAGTTGCTAACATTTTTTCAGCCAAACTTTTCCATTTGACTGTGTTGGAACAGCCCATCCATCATCTTCTGTATTACTATTTTTTGTATTTACTTTTACCTATATGTTTGTTTCTGACTTCTTCCTTTTAACCTTTTCCATCTCTGCTTCTTTCCCTTTATCTCCTCTTGTACCAATGCCCAGTTTTGATTATCAGAAGATGTTTTTGTTTATTACATAATACAGCAAAAAAGCTTTGAATAAATGTCCTGGTGTACTGTACATAATTTGAGTTCTATCTTTCAATAAATAAGTCTATAGAAATATTCTACCTGCTAGCTGACTATTTTTTTCACCTGCCTATGCATGTAAATTAAATATTCAGTGCTGTGTGCTACAGGCCAAAGCTAGTGAGCTGGATTTTTTCCACATCAATTTCTGACTAGCAAAGGAATGGAGAAGGGAAGAATTTTCAGACAGCCCTCATTTTAGGAGATAACCTTTTTAGTCTCAATTTCCGACAATATTGTATTCTAGCAATTCATTGTTGAAAATAGTTCACTTCAAGAACAAAAGCTCAGTGAAGATAAGGTATATAAGAGGAAGTTACATCAAAAGAATAAAACCTAAAACATTCAATTTTCCCTGTATATGTTCAGATGTGGGTTAAGCTAATGTGAGAGGGCCTG
Source organism: Phoenicopterus ruber ruber (assembly GCA_009819775.1). Classification (NCBI taxonomy): domain Eukaryota; kingdom Metazoa; phylum Chordata; class Aves; order Phoenicopteriformes; family Phoenicopteridae; genus Phoenicopterus; species Phoenicopterus ruber. Next base: position 50,412,346 of record CM020215.1, on the reverse strand, counting down.
GGGGAAAGAAATTTGTCACAGATCAAATTGCAGATTTGTGCCTTTGCAGATTGAGGCATATCAAGCTGTCAGGATGATAATTATGGCTGTATGATTTTTGGACTGGCCTATGCTGGTTCCAATTTGCATTAATAAGGCTCTTCAATATGATCCCGGAAAAGAAAATGCTCTATGTATCTACCAGGCCCCTCCTGCAAAACCTCTCTCTGCTACATGGTTTGAGTTACTCAGCTCTGAAGCTTTGCACTGGCCAAGAAATTTTCCTTCTGCTTGGGAGATTTCTCTGTTGATGACTTGCAGCCACAATCTAGTCCCCTGGGTTCGAACAAGTATCTCTCTAGGCACTGATAATACATCCATAAATTGTTCTTCGAAGAGTAAAAAGCTGCTTTCAAGCAACTATTCTGATAGCTTTTTTTTTTTTTTTTTTAGAACAACAACATTCAAGAGATGCACGAAGACACTTTCTGCAAAATGAAAGATTTTACTTATGTACGTAGGGCTCTTGAAGACATCAGACTGGATGGTAATCCCATCAACCTGAGCAAGACACCTTACGCATACATGTGTCTACCCCGTTTGCCAGTTGGTAACCTCATCTAAGCTTTGACAGAAGCCAATACTGTCATATGCTATAAGAATCTTTAAAGACAAATTATTAACTCACTGTTACACTAAGCAAGACGCGTTTTTTCAAATCCCATTAATGTGGGAAATATTTATATTAATAATGAAATTGATTACTGAGATACAAAGAATAATATGAAATGCTAAAAGACACTCCATTATTTACCCAACTGTAAGTTGTATAGTAATATCAAGAAAAATATTTTACTACAAAAACTGTACTGAAGGCAATAAAAGATCAATGTAAATGTAAAATTTTACACTGAATTGTTCAGATCTAATGTATGAATTCTAAAGTTAAATAATTTTATATGTTAAAATAGAACTATAATATAGTAAATAAATAAATAAAAACAAAATATGTGTACACAATTTAATATTTATCCCCTTTCCATTTAATTAAATATTTTTCTCTCAGAGATACATCCATTTTTCTACTTCTTTCCTTAAACATCCCTTCATTTTGGAAAAGTACAAGCAGTGTTCCAAAAAGCATGTTTTTGTTAGCAAACAGAATCTTTCACTGAATCAATAATGAAATATAGAGATTAAACTTGTATCAAAATATCCCCCAAAATACATAAACTCTTTATTTATACCTTTGCAGTAATAATTGGTCTTTGTAATGCTGATGAAGCTCAAAGCTGTCTTCTGGATCTTTGATAAACTTGCCTACCAGATCATATGGCTAATAAAAATCTCATGTAAAATAGCCTGTTTGAGAAATATTGAACTTCGTTCTGCATAGGAATTGGAAAAAACTCCCTTTGACATATTTCCACGGTCACAGAAAATTCTGCAGTTCATTATACTTAGGACCAGAATTCAGAGACTCAAGTCACAAATATCCTTGTAGAGTCATGGCTCAGTTTCCAATTATTTGAAACAATTTCACTGAGCTTTTCTGCTTTACTGTTTAAGAGCCTTACCAGTTAAAGATTAGGAAAGTCCCTCCCTTTAGACAGTTTGAACAACTCTCCTCCTTTTGTGGGGGAGCTTTAATATGTTTTTCTAGAGAGAAATCCACCAGAAAATATCCACTAGATACAACATAAGTACTTGCTCTTTCTGTTCTACAGTGACAAGCAGCAAATAACACCTGCACATCTTCAGTGACAAAGGTTTGATAAAAGACTTCAGCCAAAAAATCCCCATAAAACATAACAAATCCTTCCTCTTACACAAGTTGATATTTGTTTAATATCAAAGTTCCCTTTCATCTGTCTGAACGTACATGCTCATTTAAAACGTAAGTGCGGCTGGCTTGCTAAATTTCTGTCAGACCAGGCAATGGAAACTCTTCAGAGAGACCACATTCTTTGCCCTCACCACCACTTTCTGGAAGACAACACACTGGGAACATGGGCCAGAGGTTTGTACGCAACAACCTCAGACGGGCTAAAATCAGAGGTGAAGAAACACAGCAGGCTGCAATGACTGTGCCTTTATGACCATATCTCTACCAATTTGGCAGTCTTACTTGAAATCTAGATAGGCAAAAGAACCCCAAACCAAACATAACAGCGGGACCCTTCACTTCTGTTTAAAATAGTTTTTCTTTGTTTTCAGACACTTATGCGGAACAAAGTGTAGAACACCAGCTATCTTCATTTCAGCATTTCCTTCCAGACATGAGTTGTTCTTAGATACATGCTCTCAGAGCTGAGACAATATTTTTCTTCCACCCTTCAGTTCTCTCTAATAGTAACTGAAAGGTCGATGATTTAAAAAAAAACCCTTCCAAGCTACAGATGTTGTTTCAGGCCTAAAATTTGAACCTACGGCACTGTGTTTAGTGGTCAAAGGGACGATGTGCAATATATCCTTAAATACCCAGAACCTACACTGCTTTGTTCTGTAGCCATTTTGTCTTACTTTTGGGACTCAGTTTCCCTGTTCTGTCAATCTATACGTAAATAACCAGCTTTATATTGTTTTGTCAACCAAATGAAAACTAATATTGAGGAGAAAAAACATTATTTGCACTATTGGGCTGTTGTTTTCTTTGAAATCTGTGTCTCTGTCAATGTGTTGCACTGATAGTGGATACTGTCTCCAAAAGGTTATGATCTCTTGGGGTACATATGCATTGCTTTCTAAATACCAGCCAGAGCTTGCACCCACCATCACCCTCTGTGCATCTGCACTGCTTGGGCATATGCCTATGTTCAGAGAAGCTTTAGGCAGGCTTTGAGGCACACTATGAAAAACAACTGTGATCCCATGCTGGGTTTAAATGTCTACACAACTCATGTCCCTGATATACAGACAGGTTGAACATTGCCTAATCTAGCCATTTGGCGTGCAGTATTAATAAACCTTTCAGAGCTCTCACAGACAAGGCCAGCACCATGTAGACAAGCTTACTCCTAAAAGAGTCCTAATATTGCAGTGTAAATTTATCTCCAAAGACTTTCAAAGAGAACTAGCTAGTCAAGTTCACATGGATAACATTGGTGCAGACATTGCTTTACACTCCAGTTCAAGTAAACTCTTTTCCCAGTGCCTAACAGGTAAGCAGAAGTTCTCAGAACTGGCCGTAACTGTGTAGTTAGCCCAACACTATCACATAAATTAAGGAAATAGTCAGAAAACAACTGATCCTCAGGAAAGATTTAAAAAAAAAAAAAAAAAAGACTCTCTATTGTGAGATTTTATGGTAATCTAATTAACATGAACATTAGATTCCTACAGAACAGGGACATTCTCATATTCAGATGTGTTTCATTACCTATAAAACGTATGTAAGTATGTCAGCCTCCACCGGTTACTTCACACCATGATTGTGAAACTCTTTCCTCTCCAGCAAATGGAGGTGTAAGCAAAAGAATTCCTAGGTTTGAATGAGTCACTTGCCTACTAAGGGAGAGAAAATGGATAAATAGCTTTCAAAGGGTCACAGAATGTAATGTAACAGAAGGAACTATGCTGCCAAAGAACTTCTGGGACTGAGTAGGGGATGGAGCTGTGAGGAAGGAGGTCAGCTGAGGCAAGGACAGGATATGGAATGACATGATGAAGCAAGAGAGGAAGAAGGCAGGGTTGAGAGCAAAGAAAGATTATTCTGGTTCTCTCCTGTCTTGCTGAAAGGTGGAGGGAGAGCAGCAAAACCCCAGAAGCCTTAGACTCTAGCTGCATTTATTTTTATGCTAAAAAGATTCTAGCCATTCCTTTCCTTTCACACCTCCTCCCTCACGCCATCACCAGCTCTTCATGTTCCCAGTGGAGCACAGGTGCTTGGGGAAAGATAAAAATTCAAGGGTTGAGAGGGAAGCGAGGGAGAGCACTAAAGCCCCTTTCACAATTGCTGCAGTCAGTTCAATCAGCCCCTGAGCTCTTGTGCAGAGGTCAACCACCAAGTCATGGTGACGGATTTGCTGCCCATACCACATCTTTTTCAGGGAAGATGCATATCAGTTGGAAAGGGCAATCCTTGCTAATCATGATGGGTATGGTGCACCCCAATTATACAAAGGAATGTGGGTGTTCAGATATCTGGCCCCCAAGCATCTTCTATGGTGTCTACCTGCAATTAGAAGACTGTTTTGCAAGCTACTGTCAGATCAAGGACAGTGAGGAAAATGTATGTTGCAAAAAAGCGCAGAAATCTCTGTGGTAGATAAAAATCAACTGTTGTACTCCAGAAGTCAAGAAATACTAAATGGAATATAATCTCTCTAAACGCTGTCTTGAAAGAAACCTCCAAAACCACAGACCAGAGCTCCATCCCTTGTATAGTGGTCAGCTATACTAATCTAGTGCAGACTTTATCCAGTTGCAGAAATCTAGCCAGGGAGATCATAGTTTCTGTGTATATGTTTTTCTTTTTGTGTGGTTTCTCTGAACTTCAGTCATTATTCCACATTACAAATCAGACTAAGTCTCATGGAACTCAGCTGTGATGCTCAGGTGCAGACCTACTTCATGTGAACAGACCTCCTGAAGCCCACTACCAAATTCTATTCTTCAGAGGTCTGGGAGAGGTGCTCAGCATGCAGAGTACATGTGCTACCTACTGTGCCACTTTTCCCTGCTGAGCCTTAGCTTCTCTTCCTCTGCAGTTCAGCGTCCTGCAACAGCACTGCCAAACATAAGGTCTCAGCCTGTGCTTGTCTTTCACGCAGTCTTGCAGCTTCCCCATGCAAGTACATGCCAAGCGTGTGCCTGTGTCAGGGAAAAGAAATGTTCTGACTTCTGCAGCTGTGAACGTGTGATACAGGCAAAAAGTCAATGTGAAATTTCACCGGAAGAAGAAGTTATACCAAAACTGCACCAAAGGAGAAGCAGATAAAAACCACTACGATGTATCCTTTGGTCAGAAATGTCACGCCTGGCATTCAAACGAAATAAAAAGAGTGCTGGAGATGCAGAAACTAGACAACTTTATTCTTACTGAATTCTGTTTCCAGTGACTGTGAAGACTCCCAGGGAGTATTATCAAGGCCATAAGCAGTAGTGCAGCTGTCTTTTTCCACTGACTTTTCTGAGAGAAAAGCCTTTAGAAATTTTCTACTCAAGTTATCTTCCCACTACTTTCACAAAGTGAATGTGCATGAACCTGATTGACTTTAGCAAAAGATAGATAAAACCAGAACAAATAAGAAGAGCAGTGAATAAACTGTGCAAAGGAAAAAACTAAGCACTAGTGACTGTGTCCAGTCCTGTGCCCATACTATAAGTCTCTGCTTCCTAGGGAAAACCAACAAACAAACAAAACCATTAATAAGGACAATGTTCTGGTGCAAGTTCACAAGGCCAAGCATACTCACTACATTCTCAGTTTTATTCATTATGCATATAGAATATCAGTTATGATCCCCATTATATTATAAGCAGATGTTAATGCAAAAATAGTAATCTCTTCTGTTCTTTGCCACTGAGTCTGCTACCTTTCATCATTCATATTATTGACATCTGCAAGAACAGTATCCTCACTCTTATCTGATTGCATTTAAAATGACGTTTACATGAGCTTCTGCAATAATTTCAAGAGCACTGTATATGAGATTTGGGCTTCTCATTTGTTAAAAAGAAGGGAGGCTAACTCGAATTTCAGGCAATAAAATAGAAAACTCATAGTAAGTAAAAGGGTGTGTGCCCAGGTGGGTGGGTTTGAAAAAGCAAAGCCAGAAGGACACCATAAAGGGAGAGAATCTTATTTCTCTGAAGTTGAAAATACAAACACTTCTCTCAGCAGCTGAATCAGGCAGGATTTTTAGGAGCAAATCCAGACCTAGACCACCCTAACATCAAACAATTGCTTCAAAACTGGTTCATGGGATACAAAGGGGTACATTTTCAACACAGGAAGACAGGTGTACCGCTTTAAATTCTCTGCCTCCCAGACTAAAAAGCATATCTATCCTTTGTATGCAGAGTCTAAGTACTTGAGTGACAAATGAAAGGTGTTAGATTTGCAGGTAGTTGTCTTTGCCAAATACTCAATATTTGGACAAGAACTTGGAAAGCTTATTAAGAATAAAGGACTGAATAAAAAATAATTTAAAAACCAAACCCAAACAAATGGTGATTCCCAGCTTTTCTGTAGCCAAGCCCTATTTGATGAAATTGGCTGTGCTTCACTGAATTCAGTTACTTATCTCTCTCCCTTGATCCTTTGTGCACTATTCTACTCTTATAACACAGAATTTGGGTGCCCGCAGAAAACACCTGCAATATTTCACTTGCTGGCTCCAGAGTGGGACACCAAGTGAGGTGTCTGATGCTTTCCATGCCACAGGACCTTAGTGCCATGGAACATAACCAAAACAGCTGCAGCTCCCCCTAGTCGGTTACTATGACACAGTGAGTGTGGCATCAAGTCTTAAGACTTGCCTCATCCTGTTTTCCAGGTTGTAGGATGGCATTTCCACTTATTCTGAATCCACAGTCTGAAAATGTATGTTCTGCTCTGAATGCCTTAATTGACCAGGCCTTACACTACCCTTATAGCATGAGAGTGTTATCAGAGGTGATACAGTTGGTGCTCTTCCCACTTCAGAAAATAGTTCAGAGGTTAGCACTAATAATGCCAAGGTTACATGTCTGAGTCATGTATGGGCCAATCTGCTGCTGTTTTCCACCACTCTTGTCTGGACATGTAGCAAAGTCCTGGAAGTGGACAGAGCCCTGTCTCTTTCAGGGGTAATTTCTGCAAGTCGCTCTCTGCTTGGAAGTCCATGCTCTTCGAAAAGCTCTGTTAGTGAATCACAAAAGTAAAACCAGCGCTGGTTTTAAAAGAAAAAGATTGCTGTTACATTTTGTAGACGGTTCAGTGCAGCAGTCGTGTGTTTGACATCTTTTGAGAATGTCTACTGGGACTGTCGCAGGAGGAATGAATACCTTGTAAATAATTTCTTGGCCTGGGGGACTGAACTGTGCTGGGAGGACATCAGGTGTCTGAAATCAGGACAGTTACCCTTGTGCCTTTCTCAGTAAATCCTGTTAACCTAGGCTTTTTGCAGTGATGTAGCTATTTGTGCTGCTAGGTTCTGGAGCTGGAAGGATACAGGGTTGTCTCAGCAGCACAATCCATCGATCAGTACAATGTTCCTTCAGCCACAGGACCCATCTGACTCAGCTTGGGAGACCCATGAGAATCTCAACCGTTCAACACTGTGCAATTACTTTAAGTTACAGGGAGATGATGTTAAATGTCTAATTAATAATCAAACAGCTCGTTCAAAAGGAAGTCTATGCAGACACATTCTGCATAAAGGCTGAAGCTGTCAGTGTTCAACAAGAAGGTAAGTAATGACATCAAATCCAATCAAACTGATCATTGTGAGAATTAAACTACTTTTACATGTCTGAAAGACTTTTCCTTGACATATGGAAGATGAAGTGACAATGCAGTTTGGAAAAAGTTGTACTTGCTTAGTCAATATGTCTCTCCAGCAAGCACCTTTGATACTTCACTCAAAATTGATCACAGATAAGGGAGCATTATTAACTGAATGGGCCACTGAAGAAATCTTCCTTTTGAATTGGGAAGATCCCTGAAGTGCTACAATCTGATCAGGAGGTAAAGAATGACTACAGAACCTCCTAAAGTTAACAGGATAAGCCAAAGAAAGCTTTCCAAAAAGTCACTATGGTTAATAACATCACCAGATTGCCACTTTATACAACGAATTTGAGATCACAAACTGTATCTGGAATAAGAGTTAAGGCCACCTTGATTAAGCAAAGACTGTGAACCTGCCTCTTTTTCCCTTTTTTTTTTTTTTTTTCCCCAGATGTTTTCGTTCCTCTATGGAGCTGAGCTTGGTAACTGTCAAGATTCATTAGCAAAAACTGTAGCTATCTCCAGAAAAAAAGGCGTAAGAGAGATTTTGTTTTGCTAATGTACATCATCAGTTAATCATTTCATGGACTACTACTGCCATCGTGTGTTGATAAATAGTAACACTTGATATCATACCAAAGCCTAACATTAAGGCTAGATGTGACTTTGGTTATGTTTGGTAAGCTTAACCCTATCCACATTTTTTTCCTTTCCTCTTTAATGAAAGCTGAAGGAACAGGAAATTCTTTCAAGAGAAAAACAAAGGAATATTGTGGGGATTTTTTTTTTAAATCAGCCTAGAAAATTAAAAGAGGAAAACAATTCCTTCTTGTATGGAATATTGCAAACAAATATTTTATATTTTTAAAAATATTCTACTATTTTTCTTATTTTGTATTTAAATAAATAGACTGTATAAGCCATCAGAACAATTTATATCTCAGGGCATAATACTATACAGGTACTCTAATCATTAAGTAGGAAAATTCAGAGTCCTTGATGACATCTCTCAGCAAAAGATGGATACAGATTCTGGTGTAAATGTGGCTTTGCATCACTTACTATGAAACCATAAGCCTGATTGACAGTATCAGTGGATGGAGAGGGGGGCTAAAACAATAAATCCCCACTTCTTCCTAGCTACTTAAGCCTTGTGAACTTCTAGAGGCAAACACAGCCACAAAAAAACCCTACCTTTATCATTGTGTGGTGAGAATGAGGACACACCACCTGTTTTTCCATAAATAAGTGTATTGTATAACACCTGTCTTCAACCTAGCTGTCTTTTATAAAGCTTTTTCTCTCACCATAGCAGACAAATTTATTTATTTATTTAGTCTATACCCCAGGAAGCCAACAAAAGGGGTGCTACAAATAGCACATGGTGTGATGTAAATATAGTATGTACAGAAAATGAATCTTGAGATAGGCCCATCCATCTTGCTACCTTTCACAATAAAAGGACAGGAATTAATTTCCACAGGAGGTGTAAAGGACTGGATGCAGGATTTTGAGTCAGGAGAGTGAGAAGGGCTTTTTGGCAGTGCTGGCTTTCTGTGCGAGGTTGTGAAAGTTACTTAGCCCCTCTGCGTCTTCCTCCGCCACATGGCCAGCATAACATTCACCCATTTTCACGAGGTGTTTTGGGGCAAGCAAAAATTAGGACTGACTAACATTAAAGCTAGACCCGGTCCGGGGCCTGGGCTTACTGTCCCCCCCGCTGACCGAGGCTGAGGTCACAAAGGCTGGTGCCCTTGTCACAGCCACCACCCCCGTGTCACAAACGTGCCCCAGTGGTTCCACCACGCAGGGTGGCAAGGCAGTCTGTCACTTTGCCCCCAGGCCACCCCAGGTGAAGACCCTCCGCGGGACGGCAGGGTGTCAGCATGGGGCGGGCAAGTTACAAGGCTCCGTCCCAGGCCTCCCAGCTAAACATGTCCCATAGGGACAGAGATGCTGCCCTCGCTGCAGAGCCGGACCCCTGGCACAGCCCACCTGGTCAGGCCACACCACCAGTCGCGGTCAACCCTGGGCAGCACGAGGAGGCACGGCAAGGTGAGGGCAGCGGCAACGGGCAAGGGCAGCAGCAGGCAGCGCAGGCGGCCGACGTGCCCCTCTTGCTCCAGTGGCGGAACAGGGCTGGCAGGCGCAGAAGACGACGGCGGCGACAGCAGCACAGGGGAAAACGGTATTTTAACAGAGACAACATGCGAGGGCAACAGGAGAGAGAGAAAGACCTCACGGAGCAGGACTCCTGTGCATCTTCCTCAAATGGCTGCGGGGGGCAGGATGGCCAGCGCAGGTCTCCTGTGCATGGACCGCAGCGAGAACAGCCTGGGGAGGCACCCTGGCAGGGTCACGACTGGAGGAGCAATCAACAGCAGCAACAACACACTGAGCCCCTCCACCAAGACCAGGCAGGTGGGCAGAACGGCAGCGGTCAAGAGGAAAGACTGTTCTGGAACGTGAAGAAGTGCTGCTTGGTCACGACCTTGCACGTGCCCGCAGTGACACTGCGAGAGGCGACAGTACGCCTCCGCCCCATGAACATGGCAGGGTACTGCCTGCCAGGGATGTGCGCGCCCCACAACACCAGCCAGTACATCATGGACCAGCATGAGTACACGTGGAGAAACGAAGAAGAAGCGGCAGCGGTGACGTCCGGAGGAAGCGGTAACTACAGCACTACGGGTGAGGACTTCCCTCTCACGGTCTCTCTCCCTTCCGCGGCCCAGGAGGATGAAGGCACATCAATAGAAGAGGAAGAGGAGGAGAGCGCACAGCCCGCCCGCCAAGAATAGAAGTGCCAAGATGATATCTACTGTGAAACCTAAAACGGAGTGACAGCACAAGGAAAGCATCTGACTTGTAAAATCATCAGCTATTAAGAGCAGGCAAGCTCTTGACATTCAACTCCCTAAATAAATATATATGTGCACTTCTAACCCTGCTGCCTACTGCCTAGCGATTCACATACACTGAGATAGGGCTGGCAGAAAAAGAACCAGAAAACCAAAATGTTAGCAATGCATGTGACAAAGTGGGCAAAACAGCTACCCCAGAGATCTATCTTTTAGAGACCCTGTTTTCCCCTCAGGTACGTATGTCCCATTCAGGAAGGCTTTTAAGTAGATTACCATGCTCTCCTGAAAACAGAAGGCCTTACTAAATGATTAAAACTGAAAACGCCCAACATACATTTCAACACACATTAGAATGGAGGCTTTTTTTGGACATTAGAAAAAAAGAAAGAGTAGGTAAACATACTTTTTAATATAAACAAACACTACAACCTGCTTATCCATGGCTAAAGTGTGTATTTGCATATATATATGTAAGCAAAATAAATGCAGCTCAAAAATAGGAGAAAAAGCACAAAACATCGCATTTGGGGCACAGCAGCCCAGACACAGACCACGCACCTTGACCTGTCACAAATGCTCATATCACTTTCCTTTTACTGAAGGCTGAGAAGAGAAAGAAGCTTGGTGATATGCCCTAGCTTCACTTTTTAAGGTGACTGAAATGATAGCCATGGGATCCATCACAAATATACTATTATTTCCATCTCAAGGTGAAAGAATCATGTAAGTCTACCAACCATCATAAGAGAAAAGCAGTAGTCAAAACCTCTTGGCTTAAGAAGCTGCTCAAGAGAGAATGATGCTGATGTGGGCTAGGGATTTAAAAGGGGGAGAAGGAAAAATGGAGTTAGTGGGAAAGGCTGTGTTTCTGACCTTTATATTTGTGGACAGAAAAAGATAAATTAAGGTAACATAAGCCTTTTCTAACTTTGGTCTAAGTTGAGACAAGGTCTGAAACTCAGCTAGTTATAGAAGTATTCAATGTTTCATGTTTCTAGTGAAACAACCCACTAAAAACCAAAAAGAGAAATAAAATCAATATTAAATACAATTTTGCTATGGATGTCAATATGCTTTCTGTGTAAAACAACTATGTATAAATATATAGTTGTATATATAAATATACATATTTAAGTTTCTTGAATACCTTATGTAGAATTAAGTGGCCATGTAGATCTGTGCATCTATTTTTTCCCTTTGGGTTTTTTTCTCCCAACAAATTGTTTGAAAGTCCCAAATGCTCTTACTGAAGTTCACCTTTAAAACTCATAATGCTTTAATACTTTTTCCTCTTCCTCCTTCTCACTCTGTCTCACTGCTAGTTAATAGAAACCCTCTCAAAACATTAGAATTTGAACATTTAGCTGTATGCAAATCTCATATTTGGTAGAAATCCTCATTTTTTTACCTCCCATATCTTGACATAGCCCGTGAGATGATATCATGGACTGTAATGGGATAGGGTGATGTAGAGAGAGAGACAGTAAAGCAAGAAGGAAAGGTTTGATATGCCATAAACTAACTAGCAGAAATTGCTACTTCATATTAGACTTCTCAAACCCTTACTTAATTGAAAACCCTGTTACTAAATTTATTCCTAAATCAGTGTAATTTTCATTCTTTTTAGTGCCTGTAGGAATGATTTGAAACTTTGCTAATCATGAAGAAAACAATTTGAATAAGTGTAAAGTTTATAGCCTCATTAGAGTACCCCCTTTTGGTATATTTCAGCCTTTGAAAGGCAATAAAAGCTTGATAAACCTTTTAAGCTTATCAAAAGGGATCTAGATAGATTGGAGTATTGGGCAATTGTTAATAGGATGAAATTTAACAAGTCCAAGAGCCTGATTCTGCACCTAGGATGGAGTAATGCCGGGCAGAAGTATGAACGGGGAGAGGAGAGGCTGGAGAGCAGCCCTGCAGAAAGGGATCTGGGGGTGCTGGTTGACAGCAGCCCCAATATGAGCCAGCAGCGTGCCCCGGCAGCCAAGAGGGCAAACCACATCCTGAGGTGCTTCAAACACAGCAAAAGAGGTGATTATCCGGCTGTATTCAGCGCGTGTGCAGCCTCACCTTGAGTACTGTGTGCGGTTCTGGGCCCCACAGTTTAAGAAGGATGTGAAGGTCCTTGAATGCGTCCAGAGGAGGGCAACAAAGCTGGTGAAAGGGCTGGAAGGAGTGTCCTGTCAGGAGCGGCTGAGGACTTTGGGCTTGTCTAGTTTGGAGAGAAGGAGGCTGAGGGGTGACCTCATGGCTCTCTACAGCTTCCTGAGGAGGTGACGTGGAGAGGGAGGTGCTGAGCTCTTCTCCCTGGTATCCAGTGACAGGACGTGTAGGAATGGTTCAAAGCTGCACCAGGGGGGTTTAGACTGGACATCAGGAAGCATTTCTTTACCGAGAGGGTGGTCAAACACTGGAACAGGCTTGCTAGAGAGGTGGTCGATGCCCCAAGCCTGTCGCTGTTTAAGAGGCATTTGGACAATGACCTTAATGACATGCTTTAACTTGGTCAGCTCTGGTCAGGCAGTTGGACTAGATGATTGTTGTAGGTCCCTTCCAACTGAAAATATTCCCTTCCCTTCCCTTCCCTTCCCTTCCCTTCCCTTCCCTTCCCTTCCCTTCCCTTCCTTTCCCTTCCCTTCCCTCCCCAGGTTGGAAGGTTAGCAAGAACTGCAGTGTCACAAGACCACCAAAGAGAGCTTCCCCAAAAGCATTTCAAATTTAGTTCTCAAGTATTTCACATTCTCATTCATAATGCTTCTATTCAAATCTTCTTATTTGTTTTTAAGTTGTAAGATTCAGATAAAAATCTTTTCCTTTATGAATAAGGAGACATTTGTCCGATCTTTTTTTAAAGTGACTTTCTCTATCATTATGATTTCTAAGACTGTCTGAGATTATAAGAGGAAAATGTTTTTCTTCTTTCTTCCTCTTAATTAACTTTTAGTTGTATCTAAGATTGAATCATTCTGGAGAAATTACAAGTGACATAATGCTAGCAATCACTCAAAAATTGACATTTTGGTCAATCTGAGTATTCTATTAACCCAATCTACACTGTATTCTTGGGGTAGGTATTTATTTTGATGCAAATTTCAGTTCCAATGTGCTGAAAAAAATTAGTTTATAAAAAAATGACAGAAGAAAACTCTTCATTTTGATAACAGGAATCTATAGATTTTGATGTGTAAGAAGGTATCATAGCTGATATGAATCTTGAGTAAGCATATTAGCTACAGGTTTCTGCTAAAATGAGTAGTGATGTAGCACACTGCTGATTTTATTACTTGTTGTATCTTCACTGACTTCATTTTGAAAATTAACAGGAAGTTCTGACTTTTGTGTTTTGTACTGGGGGGTTCTGTATGTTTGGTTTTTGATTGTTTTTCTACTTACACAGACTAGTAGTATTAAATGATCACACTTTAGCAAACAGTTCATAATGTTATCATAGAGCGCTGCAATTTATTTTTCAAGCAATATGAATTAGTATTCAAAATTCAGAAAAAATAAATTTTGGCTTCTTTACTTCATAGTTTTCTTTGGTCATTGAAATTACAATGCCCTATGAAGCTGGAATTACTTATTCCTTTTCTCTGTTTTGTTATTGTACTAGAAAAGATGAGAATGCAATACATCACAGTGAGTACAAAGTATTTATAATTTTACTACACAATTGAACTAGTTTGAATTTATTACAGCATATTTTCCCCATTCACAATCTGCAAGTTATGTGTCATCTTCTTGAGTTCAGTGGTGGACCGTTGACACTGTATTACTCAGGTGGTGTCACGCAGGAGAATGTTTTAAAAAATCCTGAATATGATGAGCTCAGTTATAAAGTTGAAATGCCTTTCTTCAGAATTAATTCTGCCATTATTTATATAAAAAAAAAAATCTTTCAGAAGTGCTTGTAATCTGGCAATAAAACTTTTTAGATCCCAAGTTTCGAATATCTGATTGTTTCATCTATTTCATCTGCTTTTGTGATATAATTGGGAAAAGCAACTCTGTGATACTTCTTAATAATATGGCAGATCATGGTTTAAACATTGAATTTCTGTCTAAAATGCTTCTAGGGAAAAAAAAAAAAGCTTATTTTGCTTTAAACAATTTCATCTCCTGGCAAAAGAAACCACAGTTGTTAGATGAGTGCTGTTTGTGAATAACATTTTATCTCAAGGGTACAAGGAAAATTTTGGGGTTTAATTTACTGGTGTGGATGGGAGAAAGAAAAAAATGTTAGAAAGTGGAAGATGTTCTTACAACAGTAAAGAGCCTGGGCAAATTCTGCTAAAGGGATTATCTATAATGGTGTCCCAAGAGGGTATGAGCTAGACATAGGGAACTCACAGTGAAAAACAACAGCTGAGAGAAAATATCAGCTTCTTCTTTCCCCTTCCTTTTTTTTTTTTTTTTTTTTAATGTGGGCTAATATAGCAAAATAGTTTGCTCTAAAGTGTTTTTGCAAGTAAGAGGCTGAAGCAACACTAACTTTATGGTAACATTTTGAATTGATCTTGTTTAACAAACTGCATTTTATATTTAAGATAAGTTCTCCAGACAAACATTATCTAATAATTTCAAGCTGATGTGTAAATACTTTCAAATATGTGGCACCTCAACAGAATGAGAATGTGAATTATTTGTGTATAAGGATAACATTTCTTAAGCCTCCTGAATAACATTTCTTAATGCCTCCCAAAATACATACTTCCTAAACCATGAATTTATTGTGAATTGTGTCTGAATAAGCATTTCTGATGACATCTGAAGGTACCTAAAGATCAGCTTGGCGTTGACATTTACATTAAAAAGCTTATTACATAAAAACCTAAATCACTAATATTTTTACCGTACGTAATTAAATATATACTCAATTTGGCAAATGAGGCCAACAGGGTATTGCTATGGGTGCCGTTAATGGCACTCCAAGACCTGCCAATATCTCTTTATTGTACATTAATGAAGCAGCAAGGCTATTTTACTATTTCTTATTTCCTGACAGTGGTGCTAGAAAACAAAGTCCTGTTCCTCATTTACTGAATGTGACATTGACAGAACTAGTTAAGACCTTCTGCTCCTTCTCCCTGGGAGTGTACCATCCAAGCAGCACAGCAAGGTGGCCTCTCTTCCTTTCCATGGTCTCATGTGCCAGGCAAGAGATCAGACCAATCAGTGTTTCATTTTAGGTATTACATGCAAACAGTGACCAAAAACAAGCTGAGAACAACCTTGCAGCCACTAGCTTAGCGTATTACCTCGAGAAATAAGAGATCTGGGTTTCTCTCCGTGCTCCAGCGTGCAATTTATGGTACTACAAAGTTGTATAGAGTCACGAAAACTGGCCATACTGAAGAATGAACACTCGGGTGTCCTGAATCCTACGTAAGTACTGAAATCACTGAGCTATTAAATGGTGAGGGAACAGTATCATCCCCACCTTCGGAAACTTTGAGAATCTCTTCTTTGAATCTTTGTAGTGTAACCATATTAGAAAATGAGTGCACACTGTCTCTAGGACTGTGTTGGTAACAGATGTATTGATATGAAATAGCAATGACCGCATAGGTTATTGACAGGTTCAGAGCAATAGTTAGCTAACTCTTGAGTAAGGCTACTGCATCACTGGGGATAATTCAGCTAAGCATCATGTCCCCTTCACAGATAATTTATCCTACAGCTCTAATGTCACAGTGACTCCTGAAGTCTCATTGCTGTCGTTGGCTTGGTCTCTTGAATACCCCACTGTGACAAGTGAATGACTCTGTTGGGTGTGAGGATGGGCACCTGAAGGACCCTTCAGGTCCCTTGAGAAAACTGCTAGAGAAAATGGAACAGGACTATTGAGAGGGCCTTTTAAAGAGAAGCAGTAGGATGCACCCATCCTTATTCCACTTTCACGTTACTCTGATACAAAAAAGCTGTTGAGAGAAAGTCAGACTAAGCTAGGTCTGGAGACATGGATATAATGGAGAGAGTCCAGTGAAGGGCCAGGAAGATGGTTATATTGACATATGACGAGTGGCTGAGAGAGCTGGGACTGCTCAGCTTAGAGAAGAGAAGGCTGAGGGGGATCTTATGAATGTGTATAAATGCCGAATGAGGGCAGTAAAGAAGACAGAGTCAGACTCTTCTCAGTGGTGTCCAGTGAACAGACAAGAAGCAATGGGCACAAATTGAATATAAGCAATTCCATTTACATTTGAGAAATACTGACCACCTCAGTGAGGGTGGTCAAACACAGACAGACTGCCCAGAGAGGTTGTGGAGTCTCCATCTCTGGATCTTCAATACCTGACTGGGCACAGGCCCAAGCAACCTGCTCTAGCTGACCTTGTTCTGAGCAGGAGGGTTTGACGTGGCAATCTCCAAAGGGACTTCCCAACCTCAGCCATTGTGTGATTCTGTAATCACTTTACCTTGCCTGTATTTTTCTTCTTTGGCAACACAAAGTAGTTGTTAATCACTAATAAACCTGCGATTCTACTGAAAACACAGCTCCATACCATTAATGATTGCATAATAATGCTCCTTTGTATTTACCTTCCTAGTGATCATGAATGAACTTTTTGAAAAGCAATAAAATTCCTGCAGGAATTATAGTTTAAATGGGAGAAGTGGCTTAGAATATATAACTGAAATGTAAACATTAAACAGTACTTGTAATTGTTTCCAAATTAAGCCACATAAATTTAGGAAACTGCAAGGTTAAGGATATGCTTAAAAGAAATCCAAACAATGTAATGTTTTGGTTTTTTGCAAATAAGACATCTACCTGATCTATGTTCTATTATGTATCGATATAATTACAAAAATACAAAAATGTAACATCCTTCAAAATCTATGAAATCTAATCTGAGACTGTGCTAATTTTGGCTGGGATAGAGTCAATTTTCTTCATAGTAGCTACTACGGGGCTGTGTTTTGGATTTGTACTGGAAACAGTGTTGATAATACAGGGACGTTTTCATTACTGCTGAGCAGTGCTTACACAGAGCCAAGGCCTTTTCTGTTTCTCACCCCACCCCACCAGCGAGTAGGCTGGGGGTGCACAAGGAGTTGGGAGGGGACACAGCTGGGACAGCTGACCCCAACTGACCAAAGGGATATTCCATACCATATAGCATCAGGCTCAGCAATAAAAAGCTGGGGGAAGAAGAAGGAAGGGGGGACGTTCGGAGTGATGGCGTTTGTCTTCCCAAGTAACCGTTACGCGTGATGGAGCCCTGCTCTCCTGGAGATGGCTGAACACCTGCCTGCCCGTGGGAAGTAGTGAATGAATTCTTTGTTTTGCTTTGCTTGTGTGCATGGCTTTTGCCTTACCTATTAAATTGTCTTTATCTCAACCCACAAGTTTTTTCACTTTTACCCTTCCAATTCTCTCCCCCATCCAACTGGGGGGGAGTGAGTGAGCGGCTGCATGGGGCTTAGTTGCCGGCTGGGGTTAAATAACGACAGACTGCAAAGCACTAGACTGATTATCATTCTGTGCTGACTGCTGTTATTGCTACACCAGAATAGAGATTTGGGCACCTTGCTTTGACAGATGTTTAGGCGATGAGTATACAGTATATGAAAATGCTACAGTTGTTTACAAAGACTGCAATTAAACTACTTTCTGATCCCAGCCTTCCCCATCCAGGAGCTCTTCATCCATGGTAAGTACTTTCTCTAAAGGCAGCTCTCTCCCAGTCTCCCATTTCTTATTTAAACCCCTTCCTCAGTCTTCTCTTCTAATATTCCCAGACTGAGCAACTGACTGTTTTCCCTGTTCCCACCTCACTCCCACCATAGGCTTCATCTACACTAGAAAACTAAAATGTTGAGGGCACTGTTGTGCAGCTCTCCATACCTTTAACATGGAGCCTGGCATCATTTTGGCCTGAACGAACTAGTGCTCTTCCAGGCAATACCTGGAGTTAACACGGGCTGGAGACCACTCAAAGCCAGCAGTCTGGATGTGGCCATCCTATTTTGGGTGGGAAGGGATCTGAGCTATATAGAAATAAGCTATGCTGTGGCAGTTGGCCTCAAGGCCAGAGAGACGCATTTTATCTATTAATATAAATGCAGCTTCAGAGTCCTTGTTCCAATCTGTATATCCTTCCTTTCCTTGTTTGATCCATCTTTTCTCTCCTCTAGGTTCAAATTAAATATTTTCTCCTTGGCAGAAGCATAAGGTCACATAGAACAGTACCAAGCTTCCTACTCTGAGTTTAGACCCCAGCCCCAACTCAGCCTGCAATAGATCACAGCTGCCCAAATCCTTTTGAACCCCTTCCAACCCTGTGCTGGAATACGGGCTGGTATGCGTGCCCATATAGATAGCACATGTGTGCTCAGAGCAGGTGGAATCCCCAGACAGTCAAACTGCAAAACATTTGCAAGTCTCCTATAGTCATAACTGAACTGCACTTTCTTTAAAGATTCATAAATGGAAGAAAAATGAGTAATCTTTTTTTCATTCACAACAGAAGAGGTATGCCCTAAACCAAAAGCCATTCTTCAGTTCAACATCGAGTTCCTGCTCTAAAGTACAGGAGGCTGAAAAGAAGGACTATAAGGATTTTTAACAGGGACATGACACCTTTTCATAGTAATCTTCTCAGAAACAGTCAAAATAAATTTGACTAAAAGTTTCCCAAAAGTTAAACCTGAAGAAGATATCCAACATGGAAAATTTCAGTCCCATGCTCAATCAGTTACAAACACCTGAAGACAGGGTATTATAGTGAGAATTACCATTGATAATAAGCAGTGCTTAAAATTACAAACTAGTGAACTACCAACAAAAACTGCACACATGTGAAGTAATTATTCCCTCATCAAATTACACCTGAATAAAAACATATTCTGAAGAACACAGCAGTATACCAGATGGAATAAACAACTTTGGTCTGTGCCAAGGTTTTCATATCTAAACCTGAGATGGAAATCATCCACCTAACTTTAGACGTCTATAATGTCAGTTGTCCCCTACAGGGCTTTAAGAACAGAATCCAGACACAAAAGAAAAAGAAAAATGAGCTTCAGCCCTGCAAGTACAAGATACATTCTCTAGTCACACTGAGCTCAGCTCCGTGCCTCATCCACAGCACGGCTAGTTTTGGCCCTGATAGCAAAAGGTGATTTCTGAGTCATTATGCAGTTCAAATTGGTGCAACATTCTGGCAGACTAATGCATGTGTTATGGAGATATTAGCAGGATACGGTGTTTAGGTATCCACTACTTAAGATGCCCATGGAAAATTTTGGTCATCTAGGTAAGAACAAGCCATACAGGCCCATGAGTTACGAAGTTTTCAGTCAGAGGACTGGCCAGGTTGTGATACTTCGCTATGACAAATTTGAGATCCCAGTACCATACCATTTCTCCAAAACTGTGGCTTAAATTACCTATCTATCTTTTAAAATCCTTTTGAATGTGAAAAATCCGGATGGAAATCCTTGAGTAATTATGGAGCCACCATGATGACACAACAGAGGAGAGTGCATTAACGAATTAAATGTGGCGGGTTTTTTCGTCTGTTTGGTTGGGGGTTTTGTTTTGTTGTTTTGTTTTGGTTTTTTGTTTTTGTTTTTTTTTTTCTGTATATGAACAGACATTCTCCTTTCCAGCCCCCTACATTTTGCCATTGCTTTTCAGAAAGAGTAGTGCCCGATGCCCAGACAACGGGCTGGCGAGCCTGGGCTGCTGCTGGCCGGTGGCGGCCCGGTCCCAGTGCCTGTCCCAGTGCCCGTCCCGCTCCCGGCCGGCGGCGCTGCGCGCACGGGAACGCCATGTCGGACGCCGGGAGGGCGGGCGCGCGGAGGCGCTGGGAAGGAGATTGTTCCTGCTCCTTCTCCCATCTCCAGCAACGCCACCGCTCCCTGCCCCTTCCGTACAGCTTGGCTGCGGGTCTTTTCCAGCAGCGGCACGGTTCCAGCACACTCAGAAAGCTGCAAAATAGGGAATTTTTAGGGAATTAACAGGAATTTTTCACTAAGAAAGTGGCAGGCCTTTTGCAGAAAAAGGTTTTATTTGTGATTGTAGCTTTGTCAGATCCAAGCTTCCATTCCTCGCTCTGAAACCCTTCTCTGTTCAGCAGAGCTTTTTGCACCAAGTGACAGTAGCCTGGAAAAAAACAGATTACAACTTCAAGTCATCCTTTCAGCTTCCCTAACAAATGACACGTGGGCACTAAGGCACTACACTATTTGGACATCGAAGGGACAGTTCTCTTAGGACAAGTCCTAAACAGTTTAATAGCCTTAATAGTTCGATGCTGAAGAGGCAAAATAGTTCAGGAAAGCATCAATAATGTGCCCACAGCCATATAAAACCTGAGTTTTCATCTCCACTCCAGTCCTGGCATGCTGAAAGATGATAAGTGAGTTGCCAAACTACTATGATCTTTCTACAGCTAAAATGGTGATCTTTTACTTGATACTACTAGATATGTCAGTGTGTTTAATCCATTTATAAACTGTTTAGAAAGCTCTGGATGCATACTGCAAAAGAAACACAAATGTCTCTGTATCCTGGGGTCATCCCAGCTCTTATTTGGGGTGGGGAGTATTTTTAACCGTTACTAAGAAGCAAGAACTGAAAAGCAGGAGAAAAAGCTGGTTTCAGCCCCAAAGAGGATTGAGGGTTGGGAGTGGGAGGAGAAAAATTTTAAGCCAGTAAAAATTCCTGGGAAGTGAAAAGCATCAACCCCCCTGCATCTCGCTGCTGGTGGGAGTAGTAGAAGTAGCTTTCCATCTGCTCAGCTCTAGTATGCAGAGCTAGTCAGAGAGTCCAACAGAGCGTTCTCCTGCTTCAAAATAGTTTGTCAAAATTGAAACATAGTTCAGGGTCACACTGACGAATTGTCATTGTTTAAAAAATAACATTGGTGACAGAGGGGAGATTCTGCTAAAAGCAAAACGTATTTTGGTTTTGTTTCCAAATAATTTTTCATTTCTGTTAGCATGAGTTTGGGGAAACTGAATTATCTATACATAAGACCAAGATCAAGTTACACCATATGCCCATAATGACTGTTACATGCCACGGCCATGTTTTCTGGATATACCACAAAGAGTGCATAAAAACTACTTTAGAAATGTTTTAGAGACAAAAAAAAAAAAAATCCACAAACTGATTTTTTAATGTCATTGCCTCTATAGAATAGAGCTTGAGAGCACAAAACCATCCTGAATATGAAGTACAGTGATGATTTTATGTCAATAGGCTGAAAAAAAACAGAGATTTGTTCACAGAGGTGCCTATAGTTGATGCAATATGCCACTGAATTTGGCAAAGCTGCACACAAAAAAAGTGTTATCGTTCTAGGGCTGAATCTTCTCCCTTTTAGGCTCAGCAAAATACAGGCTAGGGATGTCTCTGCTCTTAAATGTAGAAGAAAACCTATTTATAATCAATTGTCTGAGGACACGGAGACATATTGAAATACAGCAGTAAGTTTCAGAAAAAGGAAGTGCTTGACCAGGAAACTTGGAAGGTTATGGAAGATTCATGAGAACTTCATGCACTGGCAGAGTTAAAAAACCCAACCACCACCTATCTGTTCTCCTCAGAATTCTTTCTCTTCATAGTTTTGCTTCTGTTGTAGGTAATCTAGTTCATGTAACCTTTTTAAAGGCTAGCAAATCGTCTGGTTTGCTGTAGATTTTCAGCAGAATGGAAAGTGCAACAAAATTATTCTCTTCCCCCTATTTCAGTGACTCCACTGGGAGGCCCTCCGACTGCCTGGGGAACTAAACTGCCGGGCTATTTATATTTCATCTTCTCTCCCTGCCCCCACCGCCCAGCCCACGATAGCAGGTAGCTAAGTAGTTCGTTAGATAAATGACAATAACCCAAAACACATCAAGCTTAATTCTCAGGCTGCATTAATAAGGATGTCATTTAAATCGGTGGAACTCTAGCGCTTCATACAAGATATACATCTCATCCGCGTTATTTAAAATCCAGGGAGATTGATCTTGAACTTGTTTTCACCAACTTTCTCTGCCGCCTTGCCTAATTATCAAAGGGATGTCTTGCCTCTGGAGAGAAAGTAATTTAATATGTTTTTCTAGTTGCTACAGTAGCTGAGTCATAATACATGGTTTGTGAAATTACATCCTTTCTTTGGTGGGCAATAAGATAGAGGGAGCTGCATGAATTAGTGTATACGTAGGAGAGATTCAGAGAAGAGACGGATTTTGGCAGGGTAAAGTCTACTTTTAATCCACAGAAGCATCTCTAGTGTAGAAAAGAGGACTAAAAAACCTGCTGGCAAGCTAATGGTTTTGGCAGAACATTCCTCCTGAAAAAAAAGCTCCAGCGTGAATTGTCTCTAAAAAAACCCTCAGATAATATATTAAAATAAAGTAGCTTGAAAGTACTTCTTGTGCATTTTAACATCCCTAAGCACGTACTTTGTTCAATCATGTTTTAGAAAACAGGATTTCTTTAACTAGAAGATGGCTAATTAGAACAGACATGTCCAGAAATTACATAACTGCTGTAATATACTGCAAAAAAATCTTCAAGGGGAATTTTTTTTTCTTTTTTAACATTTAATCTTTTAAACAAATGCCTATACTGATTAAGATAGCTATCTTGGCCAAATAAGCATCCAATTTTTAGATTAATTGACTATAGATCTCTTCATTATTTGAAAATATTTTATGGTTAAAATTCATTTATTCCGTGCTCAGCATGAGGGTTTACCGGGGCAGATTTCTATTTGGATTATCATTTTACTGAGAAGAATTCTTTTTAAAATTAGGATTACGTGATGAATCTCTTTTTACCTCAAGAGTAAAAATAATCATCATCATAATAATAAAAAGTCTTTAAATAAATAATAAAAAGAGAAAGGAAGATACCAAACAAGATGAGCAGCCTTGTAACATGTCCGAATAAAGCTGAGTGCCTTGGAGAAGGAATTAAGAAAGCAATCAAACTGAAGGCGCAGCTGAAGAAAGCCCTGCGACTGGAGGGCCTTCTAATGCGGCACATGTTCCTACCAGTCAGCATTTCCTCTGAAAGGCTGGAACACCCTTGTTTGCTCTTTAGTGACAGATTAAGCACAGATGGCGATTCAACAGCCTCGTCTGCGCTCGCTGGCCCAGAGAACGTGACCTGCATCTGTTTTAAGCAACAGACTAATGTGTTTGCTCAAGACGGCAGCAGGCATTGCTGAGTAATCCTTGGATTCACATGAGAGCCTCTTTTCTTGCCTCTGAGACTTTTCCAACGTTGAAGAGCAGGTGTTCGTATGTGCTTGTTCTAGGATGAAAGATGGCTTTCTGGAACGCTGCTGAAATTTCTATTTTGACAGATTTTTTGTGGAGAACGTGAAAATGAGCACATTATGTTTCAGAGAAAGGTTAGTGGAGTGCTATGCCACAAAAATTTTGTTCTTAATATGTTAAGGCAGCAGGCCGTGATTCAAATGTGCATTTAAAATAAAAATCAAAATATTTGTCGCAAGTCTAAGAGTATTTACTATATAGAAGTATAGCATTTTCTGCAG
This sequence comes from Phoenicopterus ruber ruber, assembly GCA_009819775.1. NCBI lineage: Eukaryota > Metazoa > Chordata > Aves > Phoenicopteriformes > Phoenicopteridae > Phoenicopterus > Phoenicopterus ruber. The sequence continues at coordinate 50,388,554 of CM020215.1, read as the reverse complement.
ACCAAGATTTTTTGTGAAGTAAACACAAACCTATATACGGCAAGTCTGTCATCTGTATTCCTACCTCTAAAACCAGTTCTGAAAACAGCATTTGCCTTCACGCTGAAACTCAAAGATGTGCTGAACTACCAGAAATTAAGACAATATCTATAATGTCCTCGAACTAGCTAGAGGCAGACCAAAACCCAGTACGCTCCCAACCACAGCCCCCCACCTCCATATTGACCTCATTGTTCTTTGCTGTTGAAGCTAGGCTGTGCCAAAATCCTAATTATCTTTCGAAAAGAAGTACGCTACCCACTTCCACCCCTGCGAATTTCCTGTTGGACACAGGTCTGGGGATATCACTTCGGGGACAGATGGTTAGAGGTCTGGGCAACGCACGCCGGGGCCCGTCTGTACCGCACTTGCGCACATGCGGCCGTACGTACAGTAAAGCTGAGATTCTGGTGTAGATGTGCCAGGTATTCTCACACTCACACCGCTGAGTACTTCCGAGACTATGCCTCACAAACCGCTCTGCACTCGAGGCAAATGTTGAAACTGTTCCAAAATATCGGGTATTCTCAAAATGTGCTTTTAGTCTTAACAAGAGTGCTTGTTTGTTTAAAAAAACCCCAACCAAACAAACCCCCCCAAAAAACCAAACCCAAAACCCTAGAAAAGTTTCCTTGTTGTGGACGTTCCTCTGCGGCAGTGGATAAAATTTAGCACGTAACTTGTCCTTTGTTCACAAAACTGGTGAGGTATAATTAACATGGAAAATAAGGATTTTCCAGAAAGAATTCTAAGGTACTACCCCGGACAGTTCAGAAAATGCTGAGATCATAATGGCCAAACTTGGCTTTACTTTTTGAAACCTAAATGAAATCTTCATCTTGTGTGTAACATTTAAACAACTACTATTTCTTAAAAAAAAAAAAAACAAAAAACAAACAAAAAAAAACCCTGGAAATAAAGCCCATTTTATTTCAAGGCTTTTTGTACAGTCAAGTTTTGAAGAGTTAAATGGTCAAACTTCTTATTAGTAGGGATTTCTATCTGCTTGTGTCACAAGGTACTTTTTTCCAAAATCAGTTTTATTCATCCTTTTTCCACTGTGATGACTTTGCATCAGAGTAGGATATGATTGTGGAATGTAAATTTTGGGGTGTTATGGCAGAAAGGCTGAGGACTGCATCATGGAAATAAGGAGAAACTACACATAATTTAGGGACAATGGTAATTTTTAGGCATTTTTATTGTGACATTATATATTTTTCTTTCAAGGAAAAGAAATTTCATCGTTCTTGGACAATTCGGTTAGCATGACTTGCAATCCAATAGTTAATTTTAATACCAATAACTTCACTTTTTAAAATCAGTTCATAAAACTCTTTAAACTCACAAATAGAATTAACTTGAAGTTCAGTCTTAAGAGACCCATAATTTAACAGGTTTTTGCAGTCTTTCCAACTCTTTTTGCAATATTTTTTCACTAGTGCTTTAGAAGGAGAACAGGATATAAATTCTACAATTTTAAGGAACTAAGAACAGGAGGATTTGGAGGTAAAATATTAAATCATTTCTTGATACAAAACTCCTGAAGCATGTCCTCACACTCTAATGGATGTCTCAGTACGCAATACTCCTAAAAACAAGATAAAACTTTTTTTTTCAAGTTCCAGTACTAAAAACTTACAATATTGTGAAAAATCAGTATTTTTTTTCCAGAGATGGTAGCTGAACCAGGTAATATTTTTTTTCTGAAATCCAACTCTCGAGCCAACTGGCAAGACCCAATGAAGAAAATCCCTGACTACTTTTTCTGCTTTGTTTAGGAAGTATTTTTGGAAAAAACAAAAACAAAAACCAAAACCCAAATGTTTATAAGGAAACAATCTGACATTCATTTTTTACATGTAACTTGCTCTTCAATAAAAAGTGTCAGAAAATTAAAACTATCTGACTATAAATTTTAAGATCACATCATTAAATAAATAACCTATTTTAAAAGAAATACAAGTAATAGTCACTGAAAGCATCTACATCATCCCTATCTTAATGATATTCAGGGTCTTGAAATTGAATCAAGCAATCTTCACCTAATAAATACCATTACTTGTAACAGTTGGAACACATGCTTAGATTTTTATGTTTTTTAATATAAAGACAACAATAAAGAACTACTGGGGGCATATATCAACTTTTTTGCCTTTTAAGTGTTAGCCAAATTAATGGGTAGCATTAACATGATAGAGATTTTTTGAACTGGAACTGCTGTTTGAGTTGACAAAGCTATTAAGAATTATTTTCCTGCTAATTTAAAGCCTGTATTCCATTCCACTCCATGGAGTTTAATTTACTTTTTCATTACTTTAAAAAGAAAACTGTGTTATACATTATGTGAAAAATAACACCCTGCTCTACCAAATGATTTTTGCGAGTGGTGCCATATACATTACCAACGTGTTTCAGGGATATTCTTAGCTAATACAAATCGTCATATCCAATCAAGTCAGTGTTGCCAGAACTATTTATTTCACCTGAGGACCTGGATTCCACAGAGGTTTCTGCTTTCAAGTTATTAGTAACCAATGTCACACCAAATACACTGATTAGTTATTAGAGTTCTAGCAAATACTGCTATTTCTCTAACTACCAAACCAAGCTCACTGGAAAAAAACCAGCACTGATCAGAACTACCACAATTGTGCTGTCTTTTTTTGTCTGCTTTTTTGTCGTGAACATAAATAAAATAAATTCGGGTCAAAACCAAGTTGATAGGAACCTGTGTATTGACATCACCAGCCTCAGGGCACGCCAGGCTTGCCACAGCAAAATGCTTTGAAACATTCCATTTTCTGCTCCTCTCCTGCTGTTCTTTTCAAGCCTGCACTGCTCATCAACCACCATGTTTATACTACAGGAGATATCCAGGACAAGTAATAGGTTGTGGGTAATCCCTCCCAACTACATGTCTTGTCTGACCCCACCCAACAGCCTTCCCTAAGGTAGGGTAGACAAGGAGGCATCTCCGTGACAGGCATGTCCAGGACCTGCCACCTGCCCTGCAAGCCTGCTGGTCTCGTCCTCCACTGAGCCTACCACTATCCATGATGGTGCTGAGTCTCACGGTAGAGCGATACCAGGAGGATCAGACTGGGACCCGTGTATGTTAAGGTGAGGTATCATTACCAGAAGAACTCCTGCAACTTCCACAGACCTGTCAGGTTGCCCTGGCACTCAGACAGCAAGACACGTAACCATTCACAACACCACAATCTCTCCTTGTGCAGGATATCATGAACCTGTAGCAGGATCCGGCACTTGCAGTCACAAAGCAAGGAACAAGACTCCAGGGTTGGGCTATAGCTGGCAGTTTGCTACCTGGTGGGGCTTTGTGTTCAGCAACAGCTGTCAGTAGCACTATCCCCAGCTACATTCTTGCATTGTAACCCTTTTCTAAGCTGCGATTTATGATAGTGCACAGGACCCTATAGGTGGAACCTTCAGTGTTTGGAATTAAGAAACCTAGAAAACACAGGAGGCAAAAAGAAGACTAGGGGAAATGTGGGCTCGTTGCTCAACGAGATGGGGGCCTGGTTACACAGGACTCAGGACATGGAAAAGACAGAAGTACTGAATACCTTCTTTGCCTTGGTTTTTACTAGCAAGACGGACCTTCAGGAATCCCAGGTTCCAGACACCAGGGGGAAAGGTTAGAGCAAGAAAGCTGTGGAAGCTGCTCTTCCCCTGGTGGAAAAGGATCAGGTCAGGGAATACTTAAGCAAACTGGGCATACATAAGTCCATGGGCCCTGATGGGATGCACCCACAATTACTGAGGCAGCTGGCTGATGATTGCGAGGCCACTCTCAATAATCTTTGATTGATCATGGTAGCTGAGAGAAGTACCTGAAGACTGGAGGAAAGCAAATGTCACCCCTATCTTCAAGAAGGGCAAGAAGTAGGACCCATGGAACTACAGGCTGGTCAGCCTCACCTCAATCCCTGGGAACATGATTCTGGAAATTATTTCAGGCACATTAAGAATGAGAAAATCATCAGAAGTAGTCAGCATGGCTTCACCAAGGGGAAGTCATGGATGGATGAGCAGACAGTGAGGTGGATTGAAAACTGGTTGAATGGCTGGCCCCAGAGGGTCTTGAACAGTGGCAGAAAGTCTAGTTGGAGGCCAGGGACTAGTGGTGTACCCCAAAGATCAATACTGGGTCCAGTCCTTTTTAATATCTTCACTAATGGTCTGGATGATGGAGCAGAGTGTACTCTCAGCAAGTTTGCAGACACCAAATTGGGAGGAGCGGCTGATATGCCAGAGGGTTGTGCTGCCATCCAGAGGGACCTTGACAGGCTGGAGAAATGGGCTGCCAGGAACCTCATGAAGTTCAACAAAAGGAAGTGCAATGTCTTGCACCTAGGGAAGAACCACCCTGATATGCACTGATATGTGCTGGGGGCCACCCAGCAGGAAAGCAGCTTGGCAGAAAAGGACTTGAGGGTCCTGGTGGACACCAGGTTGAACATAAGCCAACAATGTGTCCTTGTGGCAAAGAAGGCAAATGGTATCCCCAACTGCATTAGACAAAATATTTCCAGCAGGTCAAGGGAGAGGATCCTTATCCTTCCCCTTTATTTAGTGCTGTGAGGTGATCCCTGGAGTACTGTGTCCAGTTCTGGGCTGCTCAGTACAAGACAGACACAGACATACTGGAAGGAGTTCAATGAAGGTCCACAAGGATGATTAAGGGACTGGAGCACCTCACATATGAGGAAAGGCTGAGAGAACTAGGAGTGTTCAGCCTGGAGAAGAGAAGGCTCAGGGGGGATCTTAATCAATGTATATAAAAAACTGAAGGGCAGGTGCAAAGAGGATGCAGCCAGACTCTTTTCAGTGGTGCCCGGTGACAGTACCAGATATAGTAGGCACAAACTGAAACACAGGACATTCCTCCTGAACATCACGAAACACTTTTTTACTGTGAGGATGACAAAACACTGGCACAGGTTGCCCAGAGAAACGGTGGAATCTCCCACCTTGGAGATATTTAAAAGCCATCTAGACATGGCCCTGGGCAACTGGCTCTAGATGGCCCTTCTTGAGCAGGGGGCATGGATGCGATGACCTCCAGAGGTCCCTTCCAACCTCAACCATTTTGTTATCCTGATTCTCTGAAAGACATTCTCTCCCCTTAGCATTCAGACCTTGCTCAAATTCTTGCAGAGGTGCAAATAGGAAAAATAAACATGCTTAAAATATGCAGGAGAGGAAAAGAAAATCCAGGTAGGTAATGTTGACAGATATCTACTCAGCATATACAAACTGAAAGTGCAGCAAGTTTTAATTACTTCAGTTCAGGAGAACAGAAATAGACATCAGTAAGTATGTTGTCCTTCCAACTAAGTACAACTTGGGAAATAAATTATTGAAAGTCTTTAAAAAAAAAATCCAAAACAATCAAATGAGGAGACATTTGAGGGTAGAAAAATAATCTATGTGAAAAATGTTATAAATTAAATTCCTGAAATTATTGGATATTTAAAAGGAAAATTCAGTTCAAAGTTACCCACATCTTAGGCATCTTCTCTTCTATTTTTCATCAATTTAGGACTATGGAGAAAACTGGATTACAGCAGTGCTATCCTGACTTTGCTGAAATAATTGAACATTGCATGTTTTCCAAGATCTTTCCTTTAAAATTCTGATCTGACCCTTTCCTGTTACTCTCTTGACAGTACTGGTCTCTCTGTAGCTTTGATTCTCAACTACAGCATTCTTCTACAGTATTTAATCTTGTACATCTAGATTGGGTCTCAATCTTGCTCTTTTTCTTTAAAGAGTGTCTGCAAGATTTATTGGTGTGCTTGTTTTGTTGTATCCAAATACATATCTTCAACCATAGCATAGGAACACTTATGATTTTATATGTTGCTATAAATACGTTGCTAGAGAAACATATAGTCTGTATCTATAGTAATAAACTGAAGAGTACAGAGAGATATTCCCAGGCCCTGAAGCAACCAGTTTATAAAGCTAAATTGTTAGAAAAGGTCCTGTGGTGATTTGGCCCAAGTCAGCTAGCACTGCTCCAGACACCTCCTGGGTGCTATTCAGGAGTTAGCATGGGCTGAATGCTATTCTCACTAGGCAGTTACAAGGATGAGCTGCTTGGAAGGTAAGAGAGCTTAGTATATGGAGAATGATGTCAAATACATTCAGCTCATTGGTATAGATGGATACTAATGTCTATACTCTTTCGATCAGCTGTATTCTGAAAGCCTGATATATAGCCTGAAAGCCAGTCTTTCCATCAATACTCAAGACCTTTGTCGATTACTTTTCTCTTTTTTTTGTCACAGAAAAAACTGAAGTAGGTAAATCTCATGACAGCCAAAAATTGTTAAATTCAGGCTCACACAGAACAACACAAGAATCTCATGCAACCTTTTATTAACCCCTCCTTAAATGAACCAGAGGCTTTTTGCACGACTGTCTCAAACGATCACTTTTCAGCTTCCAGATTAGTAACTTAAGTAAAACAGCATGGCTAGAATTTAGCTGAAAGATTAAGACACTTAAATTTTATGCTCACACACTGTCGTCTAAACTCTCAGCATAATGCAGATCTCCCCAGTGCAATGGCAGCCTGCACACCGTGCTCAATGTAGGTCTGAAAGTCTGCTTAAAGATTCCTGCGGTAGGTGTCATAATCTACAAACTGAATCTCATTTCCTCCTATAGCACTACAAATCCAAACTAAATTCTGCACCTAATTTAGGGGTTTTTTTCCTTTGATACTACGGAGATATAACCATTTTTGTTTACTGAAGAACATAGCTAAATGAGTTCAGCTGAGCAGCCACTAAAAAGTGCATCTATGAATGAAAGCTCAAACATAAATGAAGCTAAAAATAAAGGTCTTTCCTATACTTTAATATGGCAACCAGTAACGACTTTGTCATTTTCCCATTTCAAACTCTAGTTACTTTAGTGTTTTATTTTGGCTTTGATTTCTGTTCAAAGATATTCTGTCAACATTTTGGAGCATCTCAATCGATCTTCCTGATATAGATCAAGCCTGACAGAAAAGCAATTGATTTTTGGTCTTATAATTAAAATACTTTCCTCTTTTTTCTTGTTACTCTAAAGTATTGATCCATGAGATAGATACAGCTTTAAACATGCCTTCGAAAAACAGTGAATATTAGTAGCTCATTGGTTCCACTATGTCTTCAGAGAGATCTGAAGTATCTTTACAGATAGTTCATGTGATATTGTGCCATAGCTTTTTCTTACTGCACCTGCCTACAATAAAGAATAAAATATCAACTACCACTGGAACTTGACCCGGTGCAACTTGAAACATCAACCAAAACAATAGCAAGGACTGTGACTTGGACTGTACATATATAATGACAGAAAAATACTCATTTTTCTTTGGCAAGATTTTTTTAAATTCTGGTAAAATACCAAATAAAGCATGTGTCTGCTAAGAAGGCACAATGAACAATGAAATGGCTGTAAAAGCATCCATCTAAATAGCTCTTTTTCTGCAATGAGGTTCATATGGGTTTATTAAAGAGAGAAATTCTATAATGCTGCCATTAAAAAAAAATGCTATAGAAGAGGTATATTGCACATACAGACCTGATGGCTTGATAGTGCTGAGACTGAAGAATGAATGTTAACACAGAAAAAGGCAGGAAACCACTTTAAACAAACAAGATAATTACTGTTGACAATGCTTAATGTGATAAATATTACATATATTATAAAACCTAGTCAGGACAATGGACTATTTTAATGCCATTCTTTTTCCTTAGAATCAAATGCATTCAGCTTTGATATGAAGAGCTTGCTAAATACAAGTGTATTTTTCAGGAATGCTGAGGAAAGGGGTTTAAGACTGTTATCAACAGGAGACAGCTGAAGAGAAGACAAGCATCAGCAGTACTTCAATGTAATTAAATAGGTAAATCATCTACATGAATCTCTGATATTTCTTCTTAGAGTTCACAGCAGTCGATTGAGCTTTTAAGCCTGTCAAACAAGAGAGGTATTTATCTAAGATGGTCCAGCAGTCATAGCATGTGTTCTTAGCCAAGAGATTTGAAAGTTTCCATGGACCATTTTCAAAATTACGCCACCAGTGTAATCACTTTCAGCCCTCAGTCACAGAACTGCCTCCTTTGCAGTCTATTTGCACACAAGTCAGAATTTACTGCTCTAAACCTCTACTTATTCACAAAACATTATCTGCCACAGACTCCAGTTGTATTCATCTGGCTTAAGAAGACTAGACTTTTCAGAAAACTGCTAAAAAATGAAATAATTTTAAATATCGCGCTGTTGGTGTAAAGTACGGCTGTAGCAACTGCAGTCCCAAACCTACAGATATACATCTAAATTCTGATTTATTTTGTTACAGGTTCCTCCAGAAGATCTGTGAAAAGTGAAAAACAGCACTGACCTTAGCCTGTGCAAAAGAGGAACACCCTTAGGTGACCATGTTCTGTGCTATTAACGATTAAGAGTAAAGAAAAAGGGAAAACAGTTCTTCATTTTTCACCAGCGCAAAATGTGGAGGTCAGCGATTTAAGACACATTGTGTGAGATATTGAGCATCCCTGCACCGACCTTTGCAACCAATGTTTCTGTGACATCTTTCTTCGACTGGGAGCCATCGCTTCTCACCACATCCCTCGACTACATTTAAGAATGGGGTTTAAATGCCACAACTGTCAAGCAGTTTTCCTCAGAGGATAACGGATTTGGTCCCTGCTTTTTTGGGGGAATGCTTGTTGACATCTTGATATGTATCATGATTAGAAAAAGGAAATTAAGTTAAAGCAGAACTGATAGTTTGCTTAATACATAGACTTATACTTCCCATAAACCAAACAAGAGGAGGCATTTTCAACCTAGATATAGAGGGGAAAAAGTGAATAGCTTAAGAACTTTGAAAAGCATCTCCTTTATGACCCCCTGTATTTTTAGACAGGCATCTACTTCCAGTGAACAGGCAGCAGTTCTCCAGCAGCTCTGAGAGAGCTCTTTGACAGACACTATCCCCCAATTCAGGGGCATTAACCTGGCTTTCTAATCCATCCTTTTTTCTGCTGCACAAAAGGCTTTGAGAATAGTTGATATTTCTAGTTGGTGGCAATGTTTTTTTTTTAAATGTCGTGTAGTCAAACCAAAATGATTTCTCTTAGTTTCCAAAGTACTTGACACTTTTTAAAGCTTTTTTCACCTTTTCTCCCACATTTTCAATTTGTAAATGAAAAGCCTTCAGAACTGACTCATTCTAGAGATAACAACAGCAGCAAAAAGGCTATGACATTTCCAAAATTTTCCATAGTCCAATTCTTTTTTTAGCTGATCCTGAAATAGAGAGATCTTCACTGTCTGAGAGGGCAACATGCTGCCTGACATAGACCTTGTAGTTTTCTCCCTGTCTGACAGAGAGGATATACCTACCTCCTTTGCCAAACCATTCCCCAAATTAAATGGAAATGTATAAAGAACTATACTTTAATGTCTGACAAATTTACTTTTGAATTAAAAAATGTGTTTTGTAGAAATTTATCACATACAAACAAGTGCTTGGGCTTTTAATTTTTTCTAATAATAGCACAAATAACCCAAGGACCTTTCAGTACTTATAGATGGCACATGGTTGTTCAAAAGCAATCTCACTTGGCTGACTGTATCTACTTTTAGCTGTAGGGTTTTTGTGTTCTAGGCTTTTTTGCTGATAACTTTGAAATGCAGTAGCATATCTCCTTTCCATATTCTGGTCTCCTCTCTAGGACATCATGGTGCTGAGGCATAAAAGAGATTTTGTAGAGCTGGGAGTTAATCTCATATTTCCAATAATTTGTGTATGTTTAAAACTTCTCTAAAGTTTCTAATTTCTGCATGACTTTCTTGTAGCGTACTAAATGAGGGTACCATGGTAGCTGTGGCCGCTAGCTAATAAGATGATTATTTTTATCATCTGTAGTAGTTAATTGGAATGGGTCATGTACCTGTAGGCAATCAAAAAAGAAATCAAAAAGACCAAGTTAATCAGGTTAGAACTTAAATTGTCTGCAGGAAGATTCTTTCCAATATCAGACACTAGCTTTGAAGAAAGTGCCACATGAAATAAATGCAACTCTTTGGAGAAGGAAAAAAAAATAGGTTTTGGTCTAAAACCTGAAATACAAAAGGAAAATCTTGTAGGAAGAATATTTAAGGCTTTTATTCATAAAGTTACATTTCCAGTTCACTTCCTTCCTCATGGAAAAGTGTTTTTCTGCTTAGTATATGTGTCTGAAATAAATGAGACCAATAGGAGACTTGCCAAGGCTTGGATTTCACACCAAATGCTTTACATGTGAGAAGACCTTTTCAAAATAACAGTCTTGACTGCAGAGAGGTTTTTATTTTAACTAGGTCTGATGATCCTTAGACTTACATTTAAATTTCTGCTTGCATACTAGCAAAAAGAAAGGTAGATTCATAGGAAGAGAAACTATGTAATTAGACCTTCAGTCTCTATATTCCCACTGCATTTGAGAAACAACAACAAGGGGCTGACTCAGTGCTGTTGTGAAGTGGTGAATGACTTACATTTTTGAAGAATGTTTTCCAGTACAGGAGCAGTTTTATGTGTTATTTTCCAGTGAATTATTTATTAGAATTCACTCTTCACAGCTTCTTAAAGCAGAGCTGGATATTAGCTTCACAAGCACAATTTTGGGGCTTTTTTTCTCTTCTCCTCTCCTCCTGATTTCAGGGACTCATGGTGCTCTATTTCTCTTCCAGCTGGGAGAGCTGCATGTGCTTCCACTACTGTTCCTCCATGAGAGGAACTCCTTGTACACCTTCCTTTCTCGTGGTCCTCATTTCCTTTCAACCAGCATGCAAGTGCTTCAGGATATCAGGATTTTAAACTATTGTAGAAATCATGGAGGTGGAGGGGAAAGGGAATGCTATTGTGCTGAAAGATAATAACTCCACAACAGGAGAGCTGGTTCTAGTCCATCAGTCTGACACAAGAGGCTTGACCACCAGACACAGCTAGGATTCACGTAAGCCAATTCTGACAGAGGAGGCATCTCACCTGGCATAATCTCTGCTAATTAGTTGTGACTCAGGAATTTATAGTATCAATACATATATGATAAGCAGTTGTATATAAACGTCTTCTCTACATGGAGGCCACTTCTTTTCTCAAAGACTGTGATGTCCTCTGCTGCACTATCTGCTACAGATTTTTTCGTGGAAACCCTGTGTTAACTCTGAAGAAGCTTTGCTTTCCTTGTTTTTTTTTTTCTATTTTCCATGACTGACAGTCTCTGTTTCCAAAGCTTTCCCCGACTTGTACCACAGAAGTCTTTTCTGGGGAACCAGCTGCTCCCTTTTTGCCTGGGATAGAGTTATTGAGCAGCTATTTCTAATAATCTGCTTGCTCATAGCAGAGGATAATTAAACTCTTCATTTATACTTTCTGGGTGGCTGCTTAACTCAGGGGTGTTTATGCTCTGTCACAAGTTCCATGTGTGTTTCATGAGCCTCTGTGGTTTCCTAATTTCCGGTAAATAGACATGCCCACAGATGTCATGTTCATTCCTTAAGACATTGCTGTTGATCAGTTGTGTTGTTCAAAAATCACCATGCTACGGTCAGAAAAGCTAACATTTGATGTGCAGGACCTTACTTTCTTTAGCCAGTTCTTTCAAGGGCAGTAGTACACTTAACATTGGTCAGAAAGCAGCATCACAGCTGAGTCATTAAGACTTTGAACATCAATAAAAAGGATTAGTCATTCAACCCTTAGAGAAAGTATCTACGTGTTAGATAGCTGGATGAAACTGATTTAGGAAACAGACTTAGTGGCTGTAGATAAGGAGCTAGAAAGACCACATTAATAAGTGTTCTCTTTTTATTTCTGAGTGAAATTATATGTAGAAGTTAAGAGTGAAACTCTGGTTTACTGAAATCAATGGCCAAGCCTGCAGTTAATTTCACTGAGGATAAATTTTACACGTTATCCCTGCAGTAAATTCAGTCTGAAATAGGCAAGCACACGTTTGCAAATGCTGAACCATCAAAGGTTAGCTTTCATTGTCAAATCATAGATATGTCTGAGCATGTGCTCAGAAGCCCACTCAGGTCACAGGCAGCACTGAAACTCAGAATGAAAAATGCTAAGGAGGATTTTAGACACATTGCAGAAGATTTTTTTAATGATGAAAGTAAAGAACAGAAATATATATTGTAAAGCAGAGAAATGTGAAGAAGGAAGAAGCAGGATTTGAGGCAGCACAAGTTGACAGGATGTAACCCTACTAACAAGCCCATTACATAAAGTTTGAAACTGAAGACTGAGTCACCACCTTCATAGAGTCATGTTGTATCAGTTTAAAGTGCCATCCTTCCCTGCCCCCCTAAGTTTCTGCTCTGTTCTTCCTGGGAGAAAAGGGTAAGAAGGTCCTCTTTTAGCTGCCATACTCCATAGACTGGTGTGTCAACATGAAATAAACTTGTTGGTGATCTAATATAACATGTCAGCCTGTGATATGCAACGCCTAAGCAGTAGCAGAAGGATGGAAAGACATCTGGATCCAGTAACCTACTAAGTCTCCACAGATGAAACATTAGAGGTTGTGAGTCAAAGCTCTGAGGAGTCATGTCTGCAAGTGTGTTGCAGTCACAGGGCTCCTGCAGTCATGGCCAGAGCGAGTTAAATGCTTGAGGATATATGAAGCCCATCACTAACATGAATATTTTGTATATAAGAGGTCTGAGAGCAATGGGATGTTCAAAGACAGAGTTTGAGGGTACAGTGACACAGCTACCTACCTGAGACAAACACACATTTTGATTTTCTGCTATGCAGTGGTGTTGTAGCAAGGCGATCTGGATGGACCAGAGCTGGACAGCAAAGAACATGCCAACCAAGTCCAAATCAGATATTTTTTTCCTCACAAAAGATGGGTGTAGCTGATGGGATACACTGAGGTTGAAAAGAAAAAGCCATGCTAAGGAATGAGAGACGTGAGATTTTGCACACGTACACCGATGCTGGTATGTCACGTAGTTGCACACACTCAGTAACGCTCTTGCTTGTGTATTGAGGTCAGATATGGTCCAGGGATAGGCCTATTGCAAACCAACTCTGGGGCATTGTTTAGACTGGTGATCTAAGGGGTGGACCATTTGTGGCCATGCTGTCACACTGCACTGACTGCATGTGGACTTACTGAGAGATGAAATTGAAAATAAAACTCTCCTAGTTCATAGCGCTGGTTAATGCAGAAAGGAGGACTGAGATAAATTAATTTTTAATTTTTTTTTCCCCATTGGAGAAAGAGCTCATATTATCTTTCTTTAGTCACACAAATGAAACAGTTCCTAACTGATCCTCCAGAGCACTGACAGCACTTCCAGCCAGTCAGGGAAATGGAAAGAACAGTGTTGATTGCTATAGAAAGAAAAGATTCAGCTTTTAAACGCATCACAGAACCGTATCAAAAGATGTTTGTAGACAGGCAGAGAGAGCACAAAGTTTGTACCAGCTGCAATTAAAAGTTCACAGAAGGTTTGCTAGAGCTAATTCCTGAATGCTGAGCAGACGTGAATCAGAGCCGCAAGGTGCTTGACATTTTGATAGTGTGTTTCACAGGCCTTTAATGAATATATAAAGCTACAGAGCAAATGGTGGAATAATGAATACATAAAACTACAGAGCAAATGATGGAATTTTGTAAGAATAAAGCTACATAGCTAACAGGAGACAGCCATCGTGTGTGCCCTCCAAGAATAATGGAAAGAAATAATCAGGTATACAGAGGGATGTTGCCTGGATTTAAAAATAGTGATTTTCTGTAAGAAATCACACTCATAATGACATATTTAAAGATCAGCACTTTCCTATGGACAGGCATCAAGTGCCTGATTTTGATGATCCCAGGAAAAAAAGGATTTAAAATTTTTAAATACAAAGAGGAAGCTGTTGCTTTGGGAACACATTCACATCGCCCCAGCAGATTATCCTTTTGGGACAATCCTGCCCGATTAGGCAGACCCCCACTGGAGCACCACTACACATTCATGGCTGGTGAAGGAGGACAGAGAAGAGATTGGAAGGAAGAGAAAAGGAGAAGATCGCAGTTAGTTGTTGTTATCACCTATATCATAGCTTATAGGTAGTGTAATGGTCTAAACAGGTTGACAATTGCAGATTTCCTCCAACTGTTGGAAGCAGCAGATTGGATATCACTGTCTGTTCATGGCTCAGAGCTAGAGTGGAGGCCACGTGGGCCCTCACACCTCACGTGCCATGCCACCACCAGCACTGTTCCCACAGCTGGCAGCCAGCTGTACCCAGTGGTGGCCATCAGCCACCTCCTGGAGATCCTCCCATCCCAGGCCTGCTAGCAAGCACCACCACGGCCTCCTTGGGGTCACTGTCCTGGGGCAGTCTTCAGATGAGGGTGAAGGCAAGGCTGACCAGCAAAGGAAAGGTTCCTGCAAGCACTGAGATGTAAGATCTGAAGACCTTGCTCTCTGCCAAACATTTATTCATCTCTTAAAAAAATGTTAGGAAAAAAAAAAAAGGAATGATCATGGAGGAAAGGCTTTCTTTCAAAAGCATCCTTCTCCCTGCCCCCCCGCCCTCCCCAAGATCATAAAAGTTTACAGTGGCACAGTGGAAGTGAAACTTTGATATCCCAAAATATATAAAGAGAAGAAGCTACTGAATGCTAAAGCCATGTGACCATCCTTCCCTGGCTCTGCAGAGACGGAGGAGAGTGAGGGAATTATAGTTGACCTTGCACTGATGTAATTTTATTAGTGAGACCTCCTGTGGCAGCTTTAATTCCAGGAAGAGACTGGAGAGGTGGGAGGGTCATTGATCTACATGTAACATCTACATTCAGGATAAAATGCACCCCTTTGCCAAGAAATGCTAGTTTTATTTATAGAGAATTCTAATATACTGGGCCACAATCAGCTCTCTGAAAAGGGTCAGCATGAGTTCTAGGCTTGCAGTTCTGCAAAAATATCTGCCATTCGGACCTTCAAGTTGGAATAAATAAAACTTGCGGTAATGTGCTATCATATGTGTCATACTGAGTAGTTGGTAAGCCTCTGGAGGTAGATGATTTTTTCCTTTATTGTGCTATGAAAGGTTTCCATGTTAACAGAACAATCAGCTTTTTTTTTCATCATAAATTGGCATTTCTAAGCTGTTCAGTGTGGGTGAACACTGTCACTACTGTATTTTTTTGCTGCAGGAGGCTGTGGAATGAATAAATAAATGCTTATTTCTAACATCCCCCTCCTCCTTGAATCTAACATCTGTCACTGAATGAATCAGGGAAGTCAAGCACCGTTGCCTTCCTCTTAATCCTTTGACACATCTATAGCTCACATACTCTCAGTCATCAGCTGAATTCATTAGATATTCTTTTAGAGACATTTTGATCACAGAATTTCGTTCCTGTAGCAGAAGCTTGCTTTATTAATAATAGTAATAACAATAATGACAAAAGTATCAGCAGCATCAACCCCACAAGCCAAAAAACCTGAGAAATGAAAATACTAACTGATGATCCATCATGAGTGTTTCAGGTGTGACGAGTTCATGAAGGATCTGACTAGTATTAACAGGGATATTCCATCACAGTGGTTTAGAAATGGAAAAAAGACTTCACCCGCACCATCAAAAGATAATTCAGTGAGTGAGTTCTCAGGGTTCAGATTGACTATAAAATCAAATCAGCTCTGATCCAACTCTCAATCAATAAATAATCCTGAGAGATCAGTCTTAGGAATTAGTGCAAATCCCCCTTTTTGGACAACATGAGAAGAAAAATGGATTTGATATCCTATTGAGCACTGCAGAAATGGAAGTATTGGGTAAAAGCATTGACTGGAACAGAAAGAACATGCAAGCTAATAAGTTGCCTTTATAAATTTGGAAATAAGCATTTTGCAAGCTAGGACAGCTCTTTTCTCTCTGAAATGACAGCAAACTCTTTTTGGTGCTTTTACTTACTGCTAAGCCCGCTAGCCAAAAGAAACAAGATGTTTCTTCCTAGCTTGGGGTTTCTCAGGCTCCTGGCAGGACCTGTGACCCCATGGAGAAAGGAGCCCACGCTGGAGCAGGTTTGCTGGCAGGAATCAAGTGCACTCCATTGGGCAGTAAGAGTTCTTGCTTTCGGGAAGACTCTTTCTTCCAGGTCAGCCAGTAGAGGTGAGTGGGCAGGGAAGAAGGTCAGCCTTATCTGGAAAAGAGACTTCCTTCTACAGAGCACAGAGCTCTAATGCAGATGCCTAAACTGGGCTAGCAGAACACAGGCTCTGGACTGAACAATGAATATTTGGGCCTTCCGTGTTTTCTCCACAATGGCAGACGCCGTGCCTGTCCCTGTATTTAGGTTGCCTGAAGAAGGCATCTGCTTCCTTTTCTTGATCAGGCAGGCTGTAACAGGCATCCACCACAATTGCACTGTGCCAGGCTGTTCGCTCATCCTTACCCCATGTTGGCCTTCCACCTCTTTCCCAGCTTATGATTTTAAAAGTTCTGAGCCATGATGGTACACCCACCCTCAGCGTTTCCCTTTACAAGTTATGGGCTATGTTGACTTTTTCAGAGAGCAGTCATGCTTTTGTATGAACAGTTTTGATGATCCGTTTCGGTTCAGCATCAGACGTGCCCCCATTAGGTTTTGACTTTTGCTTACAGCTACTTTCTTTCTTACTATGAAAGTCTTTTGCAATAGATGGCAGAGAGCTGGGACGAGGAGAGTGGATCTGGGGGTACTGAGTGTCTAGCATCAAGCGGGGGAGAGGAGGGAGGGAAGGGGTGCACAGAAGGTAAGGATACAAGCAGTAGGGTCTGTGTGCTTCGAGTGAGCACAGATGGTGTTACTTGGAGAGACCAGAGATCTGTCTGTGAGGACGCTGTGGGGCAGGGACTGTAGGTCTGGGGGTCTTCACAGTCCATCAGAAAGCAGAAAAGGCATGGTCACTCTCTAAATAAAGCATTTCTGCCAAAAGCCTAAGCATGGGTGAGACAGCCCCTGACGGGTAGGTGGGAAGGGGCCAGAAAAGCAGCTCTTGGCTCAGTGCAGGGAGGGAGGTTTTCAGAGTGGTGGTATCCTTCCTGCAGACCCTGGTCAGGCAACTTTGCTCCCTGTCTCCCTGGCCCTTACCAAGTTTCACTGCCCTGAGCTATGGCAACTGCTTATACAGCAACTTTCTGCCCTGCCTCCTCCCCTTCCCCTTGTCTCCTCTCATCTCCTAGCAAAGCAGCAAGCAAGCAAACCCACATAACAAAAACCTAAAAGGATATAGAGGATCAGGGAAGATGTAATTTGAGCAGCAATGGACCATGGATTGTGTGTCACTGGGCAGTCAGTGGGCGAAGCAGGAAAGCGTTAGAGGATTCAGGAAGGTATGAAGACACCCCAGATCCTCTTGGAGAAGGGAGGTAAATAGATGATACCAAGATACATTAGGAATCTATTCCTCTTTAACCTTACCATTGGATTTATTACAACACACAAAGACTTTCTGTATAATCACACCCCTGTTCCACCGTGTCCATTCCTGGATGCTCAGCATGTTCACAGCCTTCACCAGTGAAGGAGCAGGCAATGTCTGACACACAAGTGTTGCTCTGGATGCCTCATCCACTAGCAAAGGATGCAGGGGGCTGTGCATAGAATCATAGAATAGTTTGGGTTGGAAGGGACCTTGAAAGGCCATCTAGTCCAACCCCCCTGCAATGAGCAGGGACAACCTCGCTAGATCAGGTTGCTCAGAGCCCCATCCAGCCTGACCTTGATTTGCAATAGATGGCAGAGAATTCAGGAATGCTGGCATCAGGTCTGTCACACCGTGCTCGCTGTCTTGCTACCCGAGATCAGAGCTTCAGGCTTGACATAAACTGTGCATAAGCTTGTACAAATGCTGTTAGGGTTCATCTGCCTGTAGGTTTCAGGTTAAACCATTTGGGGACAGTATGTCCAAAGGGGACATTTAGCAAAGTAATTTCTCACCACAGACAAAAGTGTAACTGTAAGCTCCTTTTAATGCAACATCCCAACTTAACTGCTGAAAGTTTTAGTTTTGGTCAGCATTCGTAGACCAGGAAGTATTTCCTGCCGTCTTAATCTGGTCTATTGCTCATTCTCTTTGTTCTCTATATTAAGAAAAATAATGTTTTAAAGCAGTTTCTGTCACACTTTTCTCCTAGGTTTATGAAGAAAGCTCCCAGCTCCATCCCTTCCTTTTTCTAGCTATGCTTAGCTTCCCCACTTGGAATCACTAAAATTCAGTGTTTCTTCTAGTAGAAAATACTTTGTCACAGAAGGAACAAGATGCTCAATGGCCTTTGGCCCAGTGTCTCAAATGTTCTAATCCACAAAAGATGGGTTTCATGATTTGACACAAACATATTTCCAGTCAGTTCCACAGCATATTCTAAACAGTCTGTGGTATTTTTGGTCGGTTGGTTGTTTCAGAGTTGTTTCACAAAATGTACCGTGGCAAATGTACTACCGTAGTCATGGCACAAGATATAGCCATAATCATGCATGAAGTTTTTTCAGCTTTTCTAAAGCAAAATCAATCTCTCTTATCAAAGTTATTTTGTAACTTTTTTCCTCTCAAAAATGATACAATAAGAAAACCTTACAAGTTATTTTTTTAAACCTGGCTTTGTCTTCTAAAATAATTTTTCCTCATGGAAGATCTGCTTATCAGATAGCGTCAGTCATCCTTTTATTATAACAACAAAAAAAAATTCCTTAGCACCTCTGCCTTATTTTCTTCACGTTTAGGTTCTCTGCATATATTTTTACTTTTCCTTCTTCAGTTATCTCAGAATCTACTCTTTGTTTTTATCCTTACCATCGAAATTCCATCCCACCCTCCTGCGAACTCTTTCTTCTTTCTTTTTTCTTTCATTTCATATGCAGTTCAAATACCTCATTCTCAGTTCTTAAGTGTATTCATGGTGCTGTCCTTATCTAAAACTGTGCTTCCAGTTAACACAGTCTATTTTTGTACTTCTTTTTTACAACTTTTTGCCTTCAGCCATTAATGTTAAGCACCTTCCTCCATTCTCTTGGCATCTGGAATATATTTTTGCTTCTAAAGTGCCCATCTCCTCTGTCTGTGTCTAGTGCAAACTGTGGGAGATGCTCCAGTATGCATAAGCTTACATTTTATTTTGAATTTCAGTAATCTAGATGAAGCAATTTTTTAACCTGTGCATATATGCATTACAATATCACTTTGACACAGACACATGTAGCCTGATTTTCTCAGATATTGAACAAATTGCACTTGCAGTTTTTCCTTCATGCTTGTAGTTGTAAAGAATCTAGTCACTTCACTCAACTGCAAATTAGATGTAAATTGTCGCTTCCTTTCATGGTGAAAAAAATGCAGGATACAATATTCTGGTACCTCTAGGTCATTTGGAAATCGTAGCTTTTAACATCTTCCTTAGCAAAGTCCACAACAGAGAAACTCATACCCATGAAAAAGCAGAGTTTCAGTGGAAAGAACCCTTTAAACAAATTATTTTCAGAAGACTTTCTTCATTTTCTCCAAAAAAAGATGATACACGGGGACTGTTTTTCCGACGTCTTCATTTGTGTAGTCATTTAAACCTTGACAAACTGAGTGGAAGTAGGAGCTATCTTCATACCTCATTTCTTCACCCTGCTGACAGAAAATGGAGGAGGCATTCCTCCCTGCAAGAACTGGTTTTGCTGAGGCATACAGATGGGATGAGCACAATGCTGTACTAAAAGGTGAGTACACTGCATAGCAGAGGGAGGCAGGAGTAGAGTAAGAAGTCTGACTGACAAAAAATTGGCTTTTTGTCTGGCAACAAGACCAGTGAGATCATTTTTAATTCAAGAAACATGTATTAGTATAGATACGTTCCCTTTCTGGTTAAACAAATTGCTTTTTCTTTCCTCTCCTTTTTCCCAAGCTAAAAACCATGACCACAGTCGATTTCCTTAACTTCACTGAAATGTTCTAAAAACATCTGTAGGAGAAAAATACAGCTTTAGATCAGATTGCTTTAAATACTACTTGCTAGTTAGTGGCACTTCAGGGACTAAGCCAAGTAATAAAGAAAATTACTTCATGTGAATTGCCTGTTTACTAAGAATGAGGCTACTGTCCATCGACCTAGAACAAAGTAGTATGTGCTATTTTCACTAATGTTTGCTGTCACTGGATGTACTCTTCTTTTCTTTGCTCTAAATTCTTTCTGAAAGAATTATTTCATAGCTGATATATAGCTCCATTGACTGATAAAAGAATATACAGGTCTTTGACAAAATCTCGTGTGGGTAACTCCTGACCATAATTTTCTCAGTGTTCAATGTTCAATGCTTCTGGTCGCATTTCTGAAATGGATTGTTTTCTGCAGACTAATCCCCACATTTCAAACCTTCCCAGTGACCAATCTACTGTCTTACGGTTAGTTAGGCATGTTCCTTCCATGCTATGTTGAGCTGAATCGCCACAGTAATCTTTCTTTCACTTACCCTTGCTTCTATTGGGAATGACTCTTAATTCTTTCCCATAAACTTATCAGAAAGTTATGTTAAGAAAAAGAAGGAAAACACATTACCTGAGACTTTGGAGCCATTTTGTGATGTGTTTGTGGTAACGTCTCAGATGTGCACAAGTTATTGAAGACACATCCAAGGACAATACCAACAACCAATTAATGCACCATTCTGTGACTTACTAGTATATGTTTTTTTTCCTGAGCAAGGAAAACATCACTCCTTTTTTAATATATGAGTTACAGAAGTTTGCACTAGCTGAGAGTGTGTTTTAGGATGTTTCATATTATACTATTGGGCCCTCATTTAGTAAACGTTCTTCATGTAGATCCTTACCTTTGGGGAATTGTAACTTATAACATATTTCATACCTGTTCTGAAATACTTGAGAAACATATATTGAAGATAACATAATTCTGACACTTTTACCCTTAAGCTACAATGTCTAAGGCTGCTTCAAAAGAGAAAAATCAATTCCTTGTCTGACTAGAGGATTAGGATAGGCTTACGGAATGACATCTGCTTGACAGAGAAGTTACCAGTGCATCAGCTGTAGAACTCGTTCTTTTCTGAAGCTGATGCATTGAAAATATGTCTACCTAGCTTAAACCATGTGTAAAAATAAGTGACTCGGTACAAATAGCTGCATGAGTGCTTAAGTTGTATTTTGATGCTGAAGTACTAAACAATAGTACCAGTGTTCCCAGAGATGCTTAATATATGCCTTAGAGAACATATATATCTTTACCCTAGACAATGAACCATAGTTTATGTCAATTGTTTTGGAAATTAACTTTCTAGTTTAATTTAAACTCACACAAGTGCATCAATGAGATTTGACCAAGAATCTGGAGATGCCATGTGTTTAGAAGTCATTGCATTTGCTGGATGTCTAGATTGATTGCTTTTTATTTTGATATTCTTTTGTTTGTGCTTTCAGAATGGAGCTCATTAAGTATCACATATCAACTATCATGGATATTTTTGTTGGTTTTAATAGTGCTCAGACTGGAAGATCTATGTGTCTTTGTGATATAATCAATAGCATATACTCACAGATCTACACAGTGAAAGTACCATGTTTGACCCTGCCAACACACAGTGTTTCAGTCTTCAAACTTACACATACCTTTTCTCAACTTCACTTGTTTATCAAGTACTTCTGAGTTCACTTCTTGATTAAATTATATGGGAGTTAAGTTAAATGCCATGAAAACAATGTTTGCAGGATTGAGTCTGGATGGATCTAGACAATAAGTGTGTGTCTTATTAATTTTATTTGACTGTTGTTGTGGAGATAAATTAACCTGGAGGATAAAATAAAGTATCATTAAAATATATGCTATACTTCATGTATGTAGCATACAAATGTTGAATATGCAATTCTCATGTATTGTCATATATTTGCTCATATCAACCTACCTATTAGCATGAGTGCTGATCCCCACTCAAACTAAGCAAACTTTCAAACTAAGATTTGAAATTGATGCCTACATTCTAAAGCTAATAGATAGAAACTAATTAAAGAAATAGGATGTACGTAAAAAAAAAATCACATTCATAACAAATACACAGGATCTTACAAACGTCAACATTTTAAACAGAACATTTTGAAGAACATTCTGCCTTTTTATGAACAAGAAACAAATCTGTGAGGTTTTCTCCCCCATTTTTAAAAAAATTTATTCTATAGTGAACTCGTAGAGCTTATTAACAAGAGAAATATTAATTCTCATTACACAGAGAATTCTCACTAACACGTGAGGTGGTTGGTGCTGCATGTTGCAAAATCCTCTGTGTATTTCTGCCCCCCTGGTTTTATCAGATCTTTCCTGACAACTGGTTTACATGGTGATTTTACGATCTTAAGATATGTCTGGTAAGAATAATGTGATTCATATTTTGTTTTCACTCTGTGTTGATGTAAAAATGTAAAGCCAAGTTTGCAGAAAGGAGTTTTTAAGACATTAAACCATGACAGTCTCCTATTTTTCCTTTTTCAGAAGAAAAATTCTGTTTTTCTTTCTGGTTTGATACACAGAGGAAATTTGAATATGTTCACTTAACCATGTGAAATAAATATCACAAAACCTGTGGAACAGCATTATTGTTTTTTGTTAGTGTGATAATTCTATTGTCAGTCTTAAGGTATAACTTATCCATCATTAAAGCACATTTCTGGCATTTTGAAATGAGTGGTGGAGCAGCGAGAATCAGAGGAGAAGGAAGAGAAAATGTGTAAGAGTGCTTTGCATCAAATTATTTACATACAGTCTTTTTCATCCCATCTAACTTTACGCATCTAATTGATCTGCCTAAGATACTGGCGTAGTTATTATAAAGTGAATGGAGCAGGAATATCAGCACACCTAAAATTGGACGGGTATCTTCTTTGACTACATAAGGAGGTATGGACAATATGCTTTCAGTTTAGGTGCCTCATTTGGGTACCTGAAGCCAGGTAGGGTCAAGCAGATGCTGCAGGTCAGACCTGCAATGAATTAAGTAGAGACTCCTATTAGATTTAGTGGAGAGGCCCCTTAAATGCGTTAAGTTTTAATTCACTGCTTTTTTGGAAGGCCTAATCAGAAAAAGGAGCACTGGGTTAAAAAAAAATAGTGATACTGGTGAATAGATGTTTAATCCTAATTATTTTAATAATCTTTTGCCACCTCTGGATGAAGGTGAAGAATTCAAACTGGGAATTTCACACTTACGTTTTGATAGAATTTCCTCCTTAAATATTCATGATTGAGATTTATATATATGTGTGGCTCTCCTTTCAACTCTCAAGTATATGTTGTTCTGTGAAGACACACTGCAATTACCCAATCGTCAAAAATAGGTTTTGCTGGATCAGGCACATTCTCAATTGTCTGTGTTGTTTTAAGACTTAAATATAGTTTACTGGGTTCCACACAGGAGCTGTAACTTCAGTGAGTGTTTCCAAATTAAGATTCCATTGAGAAAATGGACTTTATTTAAAAATAACAATGATCTCCCTACAGAGACGCCAATTCTGCCAGCACCTATCACTTGTCCTTTATCAACAGCAAAGCTGGTCCAAGCAGTGTTTGACTGGACTCCAGAAGTTCCATCAGACTCAGATATTACCTGACAGTGTGACTTTTGGGGGAGAACATCTGCATATGCAAAGTTTCAGGAAGATACGTTTGGGGAGACACTTGCCAAAAAGAGTTATTTTCATATTGTGATCAGAACACCCCCGTGTTTGACTCCTGTGATTTGGGCCAACTTTGCCTTGTATACTCTTCTGTTTCTCTACTAAGTGAACAATATTGTTACGGAGAACAGACAGGGACACAGTTACTAGTAGCGTGATTAACAGACCAACCTGTGTTTGTAAACTTAATCCTTGACATGGGTTAATCACAATTCATGCCTCCAGTCTTAGAATGCAGACTATTTGATGTCATTCCATGTTACACCTTCATAGAAGCACTGTCAGACCTTGTTTGGCAAGGATAAAAGAGCCTAGGGGAGACAGACCTCCCACATCTTGGTACAGAATGAAAGCATTTTATGAAAAGAGAAATGCTGACCACTGCTACAGTTCTTAAAATAAATTAAAAAAAAAACAAACATGTTTTGCAAGACAAGACCCGTGGTAGTACATATAAGCAAGCATCCTTCCAAGTCACTCATCTGTTTCATGATGAAGGGCAACACTTGTCAAATTAGTGTTAAGTTTGATCGGAGTTTCTATTTCATTTCAACAAGACGTATCTAGTGCAGTTTCAAAACTGTAGTGAAATTAGCTTTGTATAAGGAGCTAGTGGAGGGGGCTTTAGATGAAATTTCAGCCCTGATAGAAATGGAAATGGAATGGCAATGCCCATTTTATGAAATGCGGGGTAAATCATTCTGTCTGATACTAATGCAGAAAAAAAGCTCAATTCCAGCTCTTCACTAGCAAAATCCTGCCTAGCTCTACACAGCATTTGAGACATATTTTGAAGACTTAAGTGGTGCCAGTGGCCCTGAGGAGTGAACAGCACTTGTAAATATTGAACAAAGGCAGTCTTTAAGGCTCTGAAGCAATGAATAGCTACTCATACGCTTACTCAACTCACATGGATAGTCAAAGGACTCCACATGTCAGAAAGGAAGCAGGTGCACAGATCTCTGCAGGTCTGGGTTTAATTCAGCTAAATATAACTGTGGGGTTTTTTTCCCCTGCAATACAATGCCATTAAGTTCATTTTATCATATTGTCTACTATTTCAGTGTTAATTTCACCAGAATGTAATTCTGATTTGAACTTCATATCCCATTGTCAGTAAATTAACACCTTTTCACCTGTATTTCTTATTTAATTGTGTGGGCAACTGCTGCAAGGAAAATACAAAGATCTTGAAAATAACACATTGGCTGAAGTGAAAAAAGCAACAAAAATAAAGACATTATGACAGCTTTCTCAAATTAATGTACTGAAAAGTGGTAGTGCTGTAATTCATGCCTTCGATCCATTCAGATGTTCACAGATAAATAGCATATCGTTTTACACAGGTGCATTGTTAGTTTCTTTGTTAGTGAAGACAAAGTTATGCCTCATGGTCCTTATTACTTGTTTATTCATAAATTCATGTTAATTATGATCAGATTTGTCTAGCCAGTAGCCCATCTGACCACAAATCTACCTGCATATATATGAAATAAATACCACCAAAAAATCCTGTTTCAAAAGTATTTAAGAAAATGTCACAAATAAAAAGGTAATCTATATAAACCTTACACTTACTAGTGAGCTTTCATTTGTATGCAAAAGTCCCTGTGAGGTCAAAGGATTTCTCTGCATAGGTATGACAATACCATTGAAAGGGCTAAGCAACGACCAAAGCAACATCTAAATATGATGTCTGCATGTCTGCCTAGTCCAAAAACTTAGGTATCTATTTTTAGGTGGTCATCTAGTCTTCTTCAACAGTGTACAGGAACAGATAGAAGATGTCATCCCATCTGAGACGCTTATATATGGATGGACTGAAGTTTCCCATCCCTCTCCATTTATTTTAGAAGAAGTATCATAACTATTTAGATGGTTTAGGAAAAATAGATCACCTGCAATACATATTGAAGATAAACTTTTTATTCTCATGCACTTTTACCAAAGGACAGCAAAGTAAAAGTACCTATTACTGACTTCAGGAATAACAAGAATGTTGTAGTGAACAAGCTCACAAGGTAAGTATCTTTCTATTCCCACACAAATATAGACAGAAGTATAGTAATGATACACAGGCACGGTGCTCTTTCAGCCACTGTTAACAGATACACTGAGCATCTTGCCTTCCCAGATTTTGCAGATTTCCAAGGAACATTCTGTGCTATTACTTCTTACAACTGATGACAAGCTTGAGGCTTAAAAAGCTATTAATATGCCAGTTACTGGCCAGCTGATATACCTTGCTTACTTACTCAGAAAAAAACAACTTTATCCTCTCGCTTTATAACTAATGCATGAAGTCAATGGAATGATTATGACCTGCTGGTTCCACACTAAGCATTCAGGACTGTTGGGGAACGCTATTCTTGAATACCCTAATTAAAAGACTTAGGCAATTTCTTGCAAATTGCATTTGCAAAATAAACATAGAGACTTGCTTTAAATATGGAAAAGTGCTGTGAATCGCCCCTTCCTCAGAAAGAGCTTTCTGAGTTACTGTTGCTATGGCATCCTTCACTTACTTCGTTCCCACTGCTGCAGGAGATTCAACAAAATCCTTACGCGTACAAGCAGGTGCTTTGATTTTGGAATTGCTCATATGCTTTAAATTAGACATCTGCTGAAAGGCCTTGTTGAACAAGACCTGCTGCCTCCTTTTGCTTATCTTTTCAGTTTGCAAGAAGAACTATATAATAAATGTTCTTTGTACAAATAGTTCGCACGCTATAGTTTCTGTTTTATGATGGACTGAATTTTGTTGTTACTAACCATGCTGTTTGCAGAGTAAATAGCTCTAAGTGAACCTTGTGCTAGGACAACGTGATGGCTCAGACTGCATTGTAGAAATTCAGAATTCCTGTACTCATATGAAACTATTATGGAAAACCACAGTATCACAAAAACTAAGGCTGTGATTTTGAAAGACAAAGTATTCAATAACAGTAGCAGTTTAAAGTGCACCTGCTTTTAAAAATTACAATTTTTGAAGATTTGTTTTTGTTTCAAGTTTCTCTGTGTGTGTGTGTGTGTGTGTGGTTTTCAGAGTATGGTCGTGCAAATAGTTGTGCAGGCTAAGCCAGGGCTAAGGAGCGGGAAGGAGAAACAAAGGGCAGAAGCAAATAAGCAGAGTAGGAAGGCATCAAGGTAATATTGCTGCAGGTAATTTTGTGAAATCACAAACTAAGGCTACAGAAGTCCTAAAAATGTTTCTAAGTATATTCCTTTCTTCAAGATAGGATCATGGTTGACAGATGTTTGTCTAAAACTTGTTTATAAAGACTTGAAATGGTAGAG
Organism: Phoenicopterus ruber ruber; assembly: GCA_009819775.1. Lineage (NCBI taxonomy): Eukaryota > Metazoa > Chordata > Aves > Phoenicopteriformes > Phoenicopteridae > Phoenicopterus > Phoenicopterus ruber. The sequence continues at coordinate 50,361,473 of CM020215.1, read as the reverse complement.
ATTTCAAGATCGGTCTAAGAAATCTGTTCCTATGATTATCTTTCTCTTCATGTAAATATAAAGAAAAATTAATATACATAAAATGCTAGTACTATTATTATTACTACTGTTAATAAAAATCATTATTCCCTCTACTTTGACTGCAAGAGTTCTGATTTGTAAAATAAGCATTAGCATTGGAACAGGGAATATCATTGCTAATTTTTGATACATAATTAATTTTATATAAACTATAGTGATCCATTCCAACTGTATAAGCAAATATTTACCCTACAAAATACATACATAATAATTAGTGAGCACTCATTAATAACCTACATATTTTCTGGATATTTTTCTTTTATTTGCTATAAAACCCCAAAATTACATAATTCAGCTAAAGCCTCATAAAAAGTATTGTGCGCTTTAGAATAATATCATGCGACTCAAAACAAGCCATATGCATCTTGCCTGTAAAGCACATCATATACACTCTTACTGCATTGGAGACTGAACCATTTCAACTCCAGTCTCTCTTCCCTATTACAATTCTTCAGTACTAAGCGTTATTTCTTAATATTGTCACTGGTCTTGGCTACAGCTACTGTGGCATTAATAGGAGCTTTCATCCCTCTTTGTGCTGCTTTGTGTGAAGAGAAGCCACATATCTGGAGGAAACGCCCAACCAATAAATTGTGGCATCGTGTGATGATGAGCTACAAAAGCAGGTGAGAAACTATGCCATGTCTCATTGCTAAGGACAGTAGTTAGGCTTATGCCAAGAAAACTGCTATCCCATAAAGTTACTGATGCATTTTGCCAACAGATTTTGAAAAGAATTATTTTCTGTCAGGGGACTGGCATTCCCAGTGTGCAATTCAGACCTACTAGTGTGCATGTCATCCCTGCCAGCACTGAGGAAATAAGGACCGTCTCTAGTAACATATCTTTTAAAGAATCATCAAAATCTCTGGAACTCCCAGAAGTATGGGAGGATTCAATATGTCACTGTGTTTTAGTAGTTGGCAATTGCTTTTGATGACTGGCTACCTGTCAGCTTGCTGTTCAAACAATCGTTATCAGGATTGTCCTGTACCTCAGAAACTTAGGATATCCAGGGACTGACAACACTCCTCAGAATGAGTGTAGAAGCAAGGTTCGTTTTCCAGACAAACACCTTAAATCTACTAGCTGCCTGGTGCTTGTCAATTTGAAGAACTGGCCGTGACAGAAGTCACTTTTGTGTAGATAAGAATACGTGAAACTTGGAAAACATTAGTTTTCTGAACTCAGATCCAGATAACTTACAAGAGTGCATCAGAAATATGTAGTTTAAAAAGTAAGTTTTAGCTCAATTTTAAGGATATTTTTGACATTATCATCATGATCGGATTGGGATTCACAGGATTAAAAAAAGACTGTTTTGAGGAATGTGATTTATATGACTTTGCCAGCTATTACTTTTGTGACACAGCTAGGAAATGAATTGGTGAAGAGGAACCTATAAAAATAATTATTATTCTTATTGCACATAGATTTCATTTACAATTTTCGGTGAACTGTCATTCACTTTCTACATCCCCTTTGTAATTCTATGTATTCTTTTCTTCCTAATATAACTCAATTTGCACTGTGCTTGAAGTAGGCTAAAAGGCAAAGTCTCTTTTGCTATAGGTGGCAGCACTAGCTTATTATAAATGTTGATGGGCTTCCCTCTCTTGAAGGAAATAGATATAGGGATACCTGGGCAGCATATGATTTCTATGTAAAGTAACTGTGTTTAAAATTTAGAGATTCAAAATTCAACCACATTTTTTCTCATAGGGAAGGTAATTGTACTGTTTACCTCATGCACATTTTCTAATGCCCAGTTAGGAATGATTAGACTGACATCATAGCTGCAGTCTTGGCTGGACTAATTATAAAAAATAAGCCAATTTGTAAAAAATCCACTGAAAATTACAGCACATCTCTGGGCTTGTGGAACTATTTGCTTTTCTAATGGGAAACTCTCCTAAACTCAACTTCCATGGCATCAGTTTCTAGAATACTGATACAAATGTGCTTTAAGGATTTGCTGTGTTTTGTTCTGGAATTCAATGGTATGCTATCAATCACTGCAGTTCTTCAGGTCAATACTCCAAACAAATTCTACTGAAGAAATACAATCTCTGGTCCCTTTTCTTTTTTCACTTCAAGTTCTTTTACACCACCACAACCATTCCTCTAAGTGTCCTCACCTAGTCACATGTGAGAGGCTCTTCATTTAATTGGAAGCTATTTTCATATAATAGAGGAGTTAGCTTTTTGACTGTTATTTTCCTATATCACCCACATTCTTACATTCCTCCTTAGGCATTTTAAATCAGAAGTATACTGGAATATTTAACTTTTAATAAATACAGAACTTTCTGGAATACATACTATACCACACCAGTGGCTACTGTTTTATGAACATTCAGTGGGAAATAATTCCTCCTGCTACCTTTGATGATGCTTTACAAGACCAGAGAGCTAAAAGTATGACCAGCAAAGCCAACCAGAAAGACTCACTGCTTGATAAGGAAGGAAAAAAAAAAAAAATTCAGTTGCCAGACATTGGCTTCCATCATAAAACATGATTTATAAGACTGTTAATTTCCATTACTTTTCTGCATCAAACTACATTTTTCTGCAAAACAAATACATTAATAAATTTGCACTCTGCTATTCTTTCATATGTAACTGTGTCTGAAATAGATGCCATACTAGCAAACCTATGCCAAAGACATGGTAAGACATTGTTGTCATAAAATTTCCTATAAAAAGGCATAAGAGAAGACTGTACAGCTAAAAGAAAAAAGTTTTCAAAATTAAATGCCAGTTGTTAGACTTCTATGTTCTTGTTTCGGATTTCAAATTGCTGAGCGCCAACAATTAACCTCAATTAAAGTCACAGTTAAGCTCTATTGTTCCCTAAAGGAGCAAGACCTTTTCCAGGAGGGTCCCTGTCATTTCAGATATTTGTTACATTGTTTTTATGGCTGGTATAGCTCAGTTACAGTCATATGTAATTGCTAAATATGATGATAAAAGGTGAATGAAAGCAGGAGATCAAATTCAAATGTTCCCTTTTTTTCTCTTCCTTCTTTCAGTGTATTGTTTCAGACACTAATGATAAAAAAAGAAAACAAGCAGAAACTTTAGAAGTTCATTTGAAAACTCACCCGAAGATCTGCAACTTTTCATGCAAAACAGTGGCCAATTTTAATTTCAAAGAGGATGGATTTTTTTCCTGTGTATATATATGTGGTGCATGCAAATTTTGCTATTAAAATCTGAAATGGAGAAATTCTTTAAATACATTCTGGTTTACTGTAGTCCTTGCCAAAATTCTCCTTTGCAGCTTTGTACCAGGCTGCTGCTGGATAAATCTCCATCTTGCCTTCTTTCTAAGGATCTATACTGTATCAGCTACACCCACTTTCCTAAACCCCTTGGCTCTGCCCACTACTGTGACAGTTCTTTTAATCACTGTCTCCCTCTCAAGCTTGAAGCAGCTTTTATCCTCCAGAAAGTTTAGACATTCTTTTCTCTTTTCTTCTATATTTGTCCTAAAAATCCATCTCCAATTCCCTCTGCTATAGTAATTACTTGAAAAAACAAGAGTTAAATTTAGAAAATTATCGTTGTGATTATTAGCTAGGGCTTTACTTAGGGAAGCAGGATGTTGGGAGGAGATGAAACAGAGCACTGCCAAAAATCAGTTAAAAGTGGACTAAAAACTGCACTAGGACTAACATGCAGTTGCATTTTAGGTCACAAGTGAAAATATGCTGGCTCTCATTCTAGCATGTCATTCTTATACAGATTTTTTTTTCAGCCTCAGTGCTTTTGTCCAGGAGCTCTGTAAAACATGTTCTGTTGACAACTGGGCAAAATGTAATGTGGGAGAATTGATAATAAATTAATTCTTCTTGCCTTTCTATATTTATTCTTGTTGAGGTTACAAGCACTTTTAAGCAACATACCTAATATCTCACATTTCTCAGTAAACTACTATTCAGATTTAGAGTACTGTAAGGACCATAATCTTATGGAGATCCCCTTAAAGTGATTCTTCAGAGAAGCACTGCTGGGGCTTTATTTTGACAAGCCATACTAAAACCACATGTAAGCCAGTTGCTTCTCTTGCCCACCTTTCCTCTTTCTCTTGTAGCAGCTTGTCATAGGCTGGAGTTCACCCACTTTGTGATCACAACGTGCCCATACCACCTCGTACGCATTCCCAGGTGACTCAGAGAGAGGGGTCCCTGCCTTCCTTAGGGAACTGTGTACCCCAATTCTCCTTCATAGCAACTCCTAAGGCTGGAAAATGACCCTGTGTTGCTACTCTTGCTTCCATGTCAAAGAGGGAGGAGTGCTTTTTACCCCTCTTGAAAGCTGGGAGCCATCTGAGACCTACTGGGTGCCCTGTATAATGTTCCTTTCCCCACATTCCAAAATAATAGTTCTTGTCCCACTAAAATTCTGAAAGTTCAATGAGAAGTCCTATTCACAGCAAATATACTAGTAAAACTCTTATTATCTTCAGTGGAGTCAGGATATTATCCTGTATCAAAAAACACCTGGAAAATCAATGGTTTGTTCAGTAGGGAGAAATGAACTTTCCTTGGCTGATGATCACTGTGTAGGTAACTGATCCCTTAAGAGCCTTGGGCTGCAACGTAACAGCTCTGGAGCATTTCAGTTCAGATCAGTTGTTAATTCAAGTGTGATAGCAGCCTGAATTAAAATGCATCTCTCTTGGTCTTTCCAAGGTCTGTCTTCTCATGTTTGTTAACTTTCCTGATGTTACATTAAATATTTGTCGTTGTTGATATGCTTCAACTCGCCGTTTCATTAATCATCATCTACAAGGAGTAATTTTGACCACTGCAGAGTGTTTTTCTGCTCACTTTCACAATGCATGGAGAGAAAGGGAGGGTTTTGTATTTTTCTAATGCAAGATAAAGTGTGATACAGAATACTGAATTAACCTTTCAGTACAACCTTGAAATTTCTCCTCCCGACCTTGCTCTGTTTGTTATCTGTCCTCAAAGGTTTAACACCTTTCCCAGGATACTCCACCCGGGAGTAAAGTACAGATAAATAATAGGCTAGCATGTTTATTTCATATGGATAAATCAGAATCAGATGGGTGAACTGCAGAGATTCATGCATTTTTAATAGGTCTGCAAAGACTATACAGTCAATGTGGTAAAGAAGGAGCCAATCAAGACTAAGCAATTATACATTTTGATCAGCTGTTAAGGTTGATCAAAGACTCATCTGAAAAACTGACATGAAAGGAAGGAGGTTTCACTAGCCACTTCAGAGAGATTAGAAGGTCACTGATGACAAGAAGGGGGAATAAGGGAAGAGCGAGACACAGCTAAGGAGGGGGATCTTGTACACCTCAGAAGACCTCTTGACAAAGCCCCATACAAGACTCATAGCGAGGAAAATAAAGAAGAGGAGAACGTGTAGTTTTTCTGCTCTGTATTTTTGTTCTGGCTCTAATTGTGAAAACGGCAGTAGAAATTGTTGAGACACTTGGCTTTCATGAGCTTCAGTTGCTCTGTATCCTTGGAAAGGTGTATTGTAACTCATAGTAATCGCATGCCTGGACTTCAGGAAAATGAGTGTCCTCAAGGTATACATCTGGAAGAGAGACATTGGTCCTAGGACTGTGGCAGTCAGGTTAGAAACTCCTAGTCCTCAGGACTGATGTGAGACGGAGGACCTTCAAGACACTGTTTAAAGACCCAAAGACAGACTCAGTGACTGGACTTCACTGAGACTCAAAAAGCTTAAAAATTCACGAGTGCAGTGGGAGAGGGAGCCAAGCAACAGCTCCCCGAATGATCAGCAAAAGCTGCTCAAGGAGGACTGAGAGAAAACTATGCAGTCAGATACCTTTAAAGCAAAGCACAACAGAAATGTTATTTTAGAGTAAAAAGCAGCAGCTTAGCCCGAGACAAAAGAACAAAGTCCTTAAGCTTTGGGCAGACATCAAAGACCCCTGTTTCATTTTTGGGTTGTCTTCATTTTCTTTACTGTAAAACCAGCCTATCTTTTTGCTTCTCCATTTCAGCCACAGCTATTTTAGAAATAATTGCCTCACATAAATCTCTTCCTGGTGTCTATTTTTGCTCCCCTCCTTCCCTGTCTGCAGAACCATAGAGAACACTTTGATCAACTCATTATGTAAAATAAAGAACAAACCGACATATTTATTTTTCTGATCACCAGTTAATAACAACTTACATTTTGAGCATCAGGTAATATCTTCTTTTATGACATTACACTTTTTCCTTCTATCTATCCGTCATTTACCAGGGTCAGTTTTGGTGATAATATAAAGTGATGGAAAGCCATCAAGCTGAAAGATCATAAATAAGTATAAATGATGAAAATAGTGTTTACAATAAGACGTTGGTTGCGTGACCTTTTTATGTGGTTACCCTTCTCCCTCGTGTCAGCGTGATGTCTCTTGGTTGAATGGTAACGTGCAGGGACCACGAGGGCTGTGGGCCCCCCAGGGGCTGGGGTGCAGGGGGATGCTGGCCCGGGTCAGTCAGGGCTGGTCATGCCCTCAGGACCCTGGCAGGTAGGCCAGATCGGACTAGAGATGCAGCTAAAATTTAAATTGACCACAGAAAGAAAAAAAAAATCAAAACAAGCAGTACTTTTTAAGTGATTATGTTCCCATAATCTTGATCCTTTTGTTTATACAACTTTAAAATTTGTCTTCTGAATTATTGCTGTTGCTGCAGCATATACGTATATATACTGCATACAAATACACAGTCAAAACATATTTCTGAGCACTTAGAGCCTGCAAGGAATGTGTACTTTTGTGTCCTGAAAAGGATAAATAAATAGAGTAAATGAAGTTATCATCTATAGATGCTGAACTTCAAAAGCCCAAGGGATTCAAAGAGGTACCTAATAGTCTGATCCTTTGTGTTTCAAAAATAAAATAAACATTAAACCAAAAAATTGTCAAGCAGATTCTCCTGGACGTTTTACAGGAACAGGCTTTCTCCTGTGTTTCAGTGTTTCCTGGTTTAATCTGCTCAGAAAATTCAGTGACAGAACCATTTCCATTGTATGTCTGCCTGTGGCTCTTTCCTAAAAGCAGAAAGCACTGCAAAGGCACCTAAATGACAAATGAACAAAACCTCAAAACATACATAAGTTTCTCTAACCTCTGGAAAGGTTTGGGGTTACTCTCACAATGACTGTGTGGCTTTGCCTAGCCTAGGTGATAATTCCTTTAAAAGCTTTTAATGTGAAATAAAGAATCAGCAGGCCATTTTCATTTAGGATGAGGAATTTTCAAGGCAAATATCAGAGCTATTTGTACAAGCTAAGCAAATATTAGAATGTATAAGAAGAAACAAACCCAAGGGAATCAAAGTTAATGTCACGAACCATTACAAATCTGGAAAGAGTAATGAGGGAGAAGCTACAAAAGCTAGTTAAAGCTAAAAATCCTTTGAATGTACTTTTCTTGGACCCTAATTAGCTTAGGGTCTTTCAGAAACACTCAGGAAACTGTCATCAAGCTATTGTAAAGAAGAACAAAAAGTTAAAAATGTCATTAGAATGATAAAAAAAAAAATGTAAAGTGCTAGTTCAAAGTCTAACTTATTAATAGAGTGCCTGTGACCCAGACTTCACCAAAATCTCCATTTTTACTAAGCCACTAAGAGCTGCACTTCAGAGTTGTGTTCATCTTGAAAGAGTAGGTGACAGCTGCAGACATATAAGTAAGGAAGGCACTGTGAGTATTTAAAGCTTTTATGTCATCGTTGTTATTGTCTTTCTGGAATAATTATACCTTACATTCCCCTCAACATTCGCAGGCTGGGTTGGATCAGCCGCGGAAGGGACCGTAACCACAGAGCCCTTTTGTGACTTGACCAGGGCTATTTTAAGACTTCAGGAGGCGGTCATCAGCGTCCCCTTTGAAACGATGATTTGAGGGGCCAGAGATTGCCCTTAAGATAGAGCTGTATTTTATGCTGTAGGTGTATATTCGGGATTTTGTGAATGCTGAGTAGATGTCTGTATTTGCATCCACACGTGAGCCATACAGAGAGAGCAGAGGACAGCATGCACACTCAATGCCGGCTCTGCCAGTAGAGCTCATGGTCACAGCAGACATCCCATTGCTTGCTCTCAGTACTGAAAGATTTCACATTTGAACTAAAAAACTGGATTCAGTCCCTCACTCCAGCAGCCCAAGGCGACAGAGCTTAGGATTTAGGCTGCAGCCGAAGGAACAGGGCTGAGACTTAGAAGAGAGTGTCACAGTCCTCGCAGACATTATTCTCAGACAGGGATCTCAGAGCAAGCCCAGACTGCCCAGAGGGAAGGCAACATCACAACCTGCCCTGGAGAAAGTCTCGCTTTGTACCACTCTTACAGAGCTTGGACTGAATTGAGCTACCTTTTGTATTAGGACAGAGTAGGACCAGCATGTGCCTCTATCCTTTCCTGGATTTAACTCCCTCAGCAGGACAACTCAGATTCTGGGCTTGTAGGCGTCCCTTCCCTCTGTGTTTTGGTGAGTGAATTTACATACTTCCTTTATCTTGACCCAGCTTCAATAAAGGAAAAGAGATCTTAAGTTGATTTTAAGGGTGGACTTACATGTGGCCAGCTCTGAGTAGACAAAGGCGGTGGTTATGGCTATAATAAACTATGCATGGCGGCAAACAACCATAGTTATTTTGTCTGGTTTTGGGTCCTGGACAACCAAGCTGACTGTCACTGCAGCTGAGGGAGCAGTCAGCACATGTGCTCTGGCAGCAGCTATAAGAGAGGAGAGAGGAGCCCCTTTTGGAGCAGAAGTCATTGTCTTCACTTCTCCACCCCTGGATCTGCAGACTCTGGTCGCTAAGATGTTTGCTTCCTCCATTCTCTTCTGGCTTCCTGGGTACAGAGAGCCCACCTTTTGTCAGATGGCAACATTTAGCTCTGCATACTCTTTTGAGAAGTCTCAGACTACCTCTGAATTCATTATTTTTGCGATATAAATGATTGGCCTAAGACATTATCTTGGTTCACTTCGAGTACAACAGAAATAAGCCATTCCAGAGCTTCTATCCAGAGCCCCATCCTGGGAATACTCTGTGGGTTATCCTATCCCAGGGTCATAGAATCACAGAGTAATTTAGGTCGAACAGGACCTGCAGAAGTCATATAGTTGGACCTCCAGCTGAAAGCAGGATTGGCATTGAAGTTAGGTCTAGTTGCTGTAGGCTTTGTCCAGCAGAATTTTGAGTATCATCTCCAAGATGGTGTCTAAGCCAGGTGGAAGGAAAGTGCTGTTCTCTGCCCTGTGTTTAGAGGGATCCTAGACAGTTGCGTTGGACTGTATGCTAACTTTCAAATAACTGAAAGGAGATAAGAAAAAATCCATTCCAAACTATTGTCTTGTACTCCCCTTTCTGGCTGAGGCAGTGCCCCTGAAGAGTAAAGAATGCAAATGTAACCTGGAAAAGCAAAGCTTAGGATTCCCATCAGGAGTCAGCATTTCGCTTTAGTTCTGCCTCAGTTGTGAAAGGCAAGATTTCAGCCACAGTTAGCATTTCCCAGTGTTTTACTCTGGGTGGTTTCCCTCTCAGTGTGTGAGATTTCGTGGACTGTGATTTTCAAGAATCTACCTCTCCTGATTCTCTTTATGTAAAGGGCACTTAATTCAGGGATCAGGATTCTGCTCAGAGGCATTGCAGCACTAATCTGCAGAGATGCTGACATCTTATTGTATCTAACCCTTGACTATGAAAGACTACAGTCTTCAATTCTTAGCTACCTATTTGAAATTACACCTAAGTTTTATCAGGACCTCAAACAGCTTTACATTGTGACCATTATTTTATTATTTCAGAGATTTTTAAAAGAAGTTTTAGTGCTATGACAATGTATTTTATTCCCTATTGATGGATGGTTCTCATCTTTACCAAAGCTCAAGCAAGCTAGTAAGCATTGGAGTGATTATTTTCCACTAATCTATTCCTTTAACTTTAAAGTAATTATCTGAGTTGGGCAGCAAAATGGAATGTTTCCTACGAGAGTCGGTAAATGGACTCTGTGTAAGTGCAAAAGCTGATTACTTTGATATAAAGAGGGCCATTATTCTTTGCACCTCTGGAAAGCTGCCTAACTTGAAAGCCTTATAATCTGATTTTCATAAATCCTATTTAACATATTATTATTTTCTTTTTAACAGGCAGCACCTAAAGCTATATCACTCTTCTCTGATGTTACCCCTTATTTTTTCATAAGAGAATCCTACAGCCCTGCTTATGCATAATTTGTGTAATTGTAACCAAAATGTTATATTAAGTCTAATCTTTTTACATTCGTTTTCAATCAAGAACAATTAGAATCAAATGGCATACAGTTTACATTTTTACAATCATACTGACTCATATTTGTGTCAGATTTTAAGGTCTTTGCTCCAGAGAAAATCCAATTCTTCTCTTCCAACAACTCATGCATCAATATGATTTCAGTAACTTTAATCTTTGACCTGAAGGGAAGTATGATGAAAAAGAGAGAGAGAAACTGATTAACAGTTCATTTTGGCAAGGTCCCGTGAACTGTGTTGTAATCAAGACACAAAGGACAGGCAAGACAGAAAAAACACACATTAACAATAGAGATTGATATGAAATTCAAAAGGAGCAATTTTTCCCAACTGAAGAAATTTTATCTCATCAGAAATCCATCCTGAAAAACAGTTTCCAATGGATAACTCCCAGAGCTGTTTTATCCAGCTGTATTTTTAATGTAATAAGCAAATGCATTTCCCCAGCTTAAATTTGGTCCTATTATACAGTCTAATGAAAATTAATGCTAGCAAGTCCCCCTTTCTATTCAGTATCAAAGATCTTTGCTAAAAGAGTTCTGTATAGGACTCACAGGGTCTTCTAGTCCAGCATCTTGTCCGGTTTGCCATTGTCACAGGCTTCATATAATCCCACATATAAATATAGCAAGCTTCACCTTGAAAGAGTAGACCCTCTGGAGCAGGGATACTTCTCTGTTTAAAGGTTATTGGAAAACTTGTCTCATCTTTAGCTTCATTCTTCTTTCCTAATTTGCTTATTGGTATTTGTTGTGCCAATATTGTTCTTGAGGCACGTTAGTTTTCTCTCCCTGGTGTTTACCTTGCTGCAGTATTTTTGTCAAAGTAAGCAAGCATTGCTTTTCCAAGCATGTGGCTGTGAATCTATTTCTTTTGCCTGGCTAATTAAGCAGCCAGTCACGTGGCACTTTGTTTACACTAATATGATCTATCAGGGACTTATTGGCAGCAGACTGTCTTAGCTTGGGCACTCTGTTAGACACCATCCACAGCAGAGAGAGAGAGAGAGAGACAAAGACAGAGAGGCAGAGGGAGAGACGACAGCTGCCAAGTTTGGAGAGTGAGCAGAAGACCTCTGGTCTCTACCTCTCCTCACATGGCCAAAGGTACCTCTTCTACACCTTCCTCCCCCTTCCTCCCCCTCCCAATTTTTACCCTTAATTTGCGACAAATTTTCAAACTGATCCCTGGTATATTTTTACGTCCACTTGTGAACAAATTTGTGCCTGTGCCCAAAAAAATGGAAAAGAATTCATTCTAGAAGAAAAGAACAGAACAGATACGCAGTGATCTTCTGCTTCTGGGTTTGCATACAAAAAGTGAGTCTTAAAGGTATTACTTTAGAGCTGATATAGTGTTTGTTACTGTTCCCAGCCTCCACATGATTTTATGATAGTTTCCTCACACTGCACAACTTCTTGTTGTACAGACTGAAAATTCTGTGAGAAGAATCCATGTATTGGAGAGGACTTCTCAGGAGCTGAAGATCACAGTTGTCTGGGAAGATATTCATTAGAAGATGGAGTTGTAGATAGGTTCCTGAAAAATTAAAAAAAAAGCTGGGGTAGGGATTCTCCTCTAGGTTCTTAAGACTTCTGAGATACGCTGACTACTAGTGTGGCTGGCACAGAGGACCACCAACGTGGCTGGCACAGAGGACTTATGCTTCTGTGCAGTCACAGTGCCTTCTTATTCCTCTGCCTTCCACTCCATAGCCAAGCAGTTGCGGTTCTATAAGTACTGACTAAGAATCTGTCATTGCCCTTTATTGAGACCTAATTGTTGACTAAAAAGTGAATACAACCATTATTAAATTACAGTGCTGTTTTTAACTCTACTTTTTAAACTTCAAGTTTGTTTTTTTTTAAAATTATTTTTAATCTACTTCCCTGCTTATGCTAAGGACAAAGGTAGATTTTTTGTTAACACTAGTACAATACAGGCTGGGAAATGACTGATTTTATCATAGCAGATATTTCACTATTTGTCTTCCTGATGTGGAATGGTGGAGTAGAAGATTAAACTCCTGCATTGTGAAAATAACAGCTTAAAAGTCCAAAGGGTGAAGAGTGTGGGAAAACATACACTTATTAATTTGAACAAGTGTAATTCCCATGGCTGCATTCAGTGGCATCATGTCCTTTAATCAGCAGAATAAAAAGATGGCTGCTCCCTTTTACCACCTGCTTGCCATAATAGCTCCTTACTTAAGGAGCCTCAGCATTCCCTATTTGCTTCATTCAGCTGTTAGAAAGAACTCAATTGTTCACATATGAAAAATATTTATGAAGACAAATTTGTGAGTTAATTGAGAAAAATAAGTGAAAAACTCATCAAAGTACTATTTAAAAAGAAAAAAAACCCACCTCCCCAACTCCGAAATTTTTACCTTTCAGAAAGAGAGGTGAATAATCTTTCTTGATCTTGAAGAAGTATGTAGGTTGTATAGCAGCCATGCCTATACCTGGCTTCTTCAGTGAGCTGACTTCAGAACAAAAAGCAAGCATTTGTCTTCCTCCCACTACTTTTTTGCTACCTACCGGTATTTAATGCCTCCTCCATTTTCTGTCTATTTAGTGACATTCATCTAGTCACTCCCGTTCTTTAATGTTAATCTCTTTTTAATCAAATCAGCCCATATGTCAATTGTTTATCAATTCTTTAAATTTTCTTCTGAGCTCCTTCTAACTTTTAATTTTTTTCAATTAAGAGGATTTTTGTAAGAGGCTTAAAATAATTACGCTTGTGTTCATCAGCTATATTCCTAATTAGCAATGATTCCTTTTCTAAGGTCTGTGGATGACACGCTACTGAGTGCAACAGCTTTCTCATTTAATAAGAAAAAGGAGTCACAAAAGTTTAACTTTTTTTTTTTGTGGGTTGGTTTTGGGGTTTTTTTGTAATATGTTATCAGAGCAGACTTTATTTCCATTGTCCATCCAGCTCGAGTAACTGTAACATCTGGACTTGCGTACACTTACACAAGATAATAATTTTATTTCTGTGACTTAAGCCACTATGTGCATATATTTGTACCATGGAAAACAGATATATACTACCAAGTTTTATGATCAAGATTTGAAAAAAATGTGGAATGCAAATTTATGTACTGTGTTCTGTTTTTAAAAAAAATGTTTATTTCTCAGGATATTGTTTTACTTTGATGCTTAAATGTGGATTACAAAAGACAAAGACAGTTATTCAGAAGAAAGCTGTTTAAAGAGAAAGGATTGCAATACTCTCACCTGAAACATTTGCCTTCTCTCTAATCTGAGCTTGTCTAACTTCAACTTCCTGCTGCTGAAATTAAGTCTTTATTTCCTAGATTTTCATTTTCCTCTGTACACATATTTAAACTTTGAGATCAGCCTTCCCTAAGCAAACTGACTCCAGATATCTCTCCCTTCAAATCATGCATTGCAATGCAATTGCCATTCTTGTGGTTAAGGTCTGAAAACTCAATAACTTTTTCACCACTTTTCTTGAATTTGGGATGCAATGTAGAGCTGAACACAGATTTCAGGAGTAATCCAAAAGCAAAATAGCTTCTCCATTGTTCCTTAGTAATTGCCTATAAATTCAAGGGTTAGCTGAGCCCTTTTGCTCCTGCCTTGTATTGGGAGCTCATATTCAGATGACTATGAACCATCCTAAGATATTTTCCTGGACAGAGTCTGTGGGGATGCCTGCATAGGCCATGCTTGGAAAAATGATGTGGATAACAACGCCTGCTAACATGGGAATGTAAGTGTGTGTGAATGGAAAACCCAAAACCGTCTGAGGGGGTGTTTGCCCAAAACAGATTACACTGAAGAGAAAGACAACCACCAGCCAGATTAAAAAGTAACCAGGGAATTACCAAGAGACTTTTGAAACAAAAAAAATCAGCTTGAAAAGGAGCTATGAAGGAAGCCCAAAAATTTGTAACAGTGCAGAGAGACCTTGCAGTGGCAACAGCAGCACTCAAACCCTGGTGCTGCCAGAAGTTGCCCCACCACCATTTCAACCCCTTAGGCCAGACAGGGCTTCCTCCCTGCCAGACACCAGGAGCAGCATTCCAGCCAGTTGACCAAGATTATGGGGTGAGACAACGAGGGACCCACACTGGGGGTGCGCATATGTGAACTCGTGGGATGCTTTCTGGCTGGCATGTGCGTTAGTGGATAGTAGGGAGCGTCTCTGTACAGAAAAAGCCGGAGCATCCACATGTCCGAGAGGATGTGTTGTTTTTTCTTTTTACAAAAGGTCCAGTCACTTGCCATTTTTATTATTAATTTTTGCTGCAGTGTGTCAGCTGTCAAACATTTAAAGGTACAAATTTGCATACATTCTAGGAAAACAAAAAAACCCAAAATCTACTGTAGAAAATATGACAATTTAACATTTTTTTCCTTCGAATGATAAACTTCTAAAAGATTCTGAAATAGACCACCACTTGGCAAGAAAACAGTGATGTATTAGCTCATCTATAGTTACTAAGTGCGCCTGTAACTTCGTCCCTAATCATACTACATGAATTCCTCCTCTCCACTATGTGAACTCTGTTCGCTTCCTCTGTTTTTAATGATTTCTTTTGTTCTTCCTTGTGTGCCTGGACAGCATTCTCCCAGTGACTTCTCATCCCTTTCTCACAAAACAGCTGCAAACGCAGATGTTCTGCAAAGCCTCCCATCTGTAGGGATCTTGGGGCAGATTCTCAACTGCTGTAAATTGCCTGAGTACCACTTAAGTGTGGTACTTGGCTGATTCACACCATCTGGCCCTTTAAGCCACTCTGTGTTTATTTGCATAATTGAACATATTGTTTCAGGCTCATGCTGTTTAACTGTAAGATTTCCTGGCCAGAGGCTCTCATAACAGCATACTGTACAGTCCTGAATAAACTTAAAGAGCTATAGAAATAATGATGGTGATTGTCCATTTTCTTTTACCACTTCCTAAGCCTACCCCCAAAGAGCAGAGCTTTCTGTAGCTGAAGTGAGGTAGGACAGACTTTGGGCAGTTAGGTAGGACAGACTGGAAAAACTAATAGCACAGGCTTTCTCAAACAGACTTAGTGCTTAACTTAGCCTTTCTTGATGACAGAGTTAATACTGTAGGACCAACATTGAGGTTATTGACTTATTTTGTTATACTTCATGCTTTGCTGTTATCTTTCCTATTCAGCTTGGGTAGATCATTGTTTTACTGGATTATGTCACCTTCAGTATCTTTACTTTTTCTAAATGGCTTCAGAAGGATTTTACTACCCAGTACAACATTGAAGACGAATGTAGCCCATTCCCATCAGCTGATAGAGTGAACGGCTCCCACCCTAGATCTAGAGGAGATGAGCATCCTCTTCTTTCTGCCATTTTATACCAGGTGAACAAAATGAAAAAGTATCAAGAAGAGTTGGATTATAGGTTCTTACTTGGATTATGGTTTCTTAGCCTTCCTAAATAGGGATGAAGCAGCGCTGTCAACCTGTGCAAAGATAAAAAAAATTATAAAATCGGGAGGATCTCTTTTCTTTTTACTGCAGAAAATTCCTGTATTGTTTATACCCTATCTGTTCTAGAAGAAACAAAAGTACTGAACTAGTGTGCCACTGTCTTATTCACTTTTACGTGGTAAACAAAAAATGCCCCACCTTCTTCTCTCGTCATAGCAGTCTGTGTATGAGTGCCTGGTTGGGGCCAGGGTTGGGATATGACTGGAGGACACTTCCTGCTCCTTATACTCGCTTCGTACTGTGTGCCCGTGTACATTTCTAGGAGATAGCCAGCCGTACCCCAAACTTTTCTCCACATAAAGGATTAAACCCCACAGTTCCATCGATTCCCTAATCATTAGACTGAAAGAGTAGAAGTATTTTGTTTGTCTTTTAGATGTGTGCATAGAGCTGCAACTCAGTTGTTGCTATGCATATTCCTCTCAGAACAGTGCTTTGCTGTTTCACAATGTCTTCAGAGACTTCTCATTTGTTCCTTCCTAACAGAAATATTTCCTTTTTCTGACTATGACTTATGTAAACAGTCTGGATTTTTTTTTTTTTTATTTTGCTTCTATTGATTAAAAGCTATTCTTTGTGTGGCTTCCAGTTCGGCATCCTGAGCCCTGGATTCCTGCATTCTTTTCTCTGTAATGTCTGTGACAATATAAGATGTCATAACAAAAGTCATTTCACATTGCACAGTGTCAATCAGACTGATAAGACAGAATCACAAGAAACGGCAAATTTATCCTCAAGTACCTTTCATATCTAAGAAAGTCATATCATAGAAGAAATATAGAACATCTAGACGTGAATGTGAACATGAAAAGAAATAACAAGATCTATATAAAGTAAGAATACTACTGTTTCCCATCTAAATGTTTTGCAGAAATCAAATTTATTCTATTAATAGTATGTAGTGTATTGTAGTACTATTTATAATACTGCAGTATTTGATATCTACAGTGTTATGATATTTAAAACTAAAGCTGTGATTTTCCAGTAATATGTATTTATATGTACATATGTATTTTAAATATTTATTTTCAGGTAGTGGCAAGATAAGAAAAATCAGAGCAGTACAAATTGATTTATAAACACATTTTAAATAAAACAGAAATACGTTTCAAAACAAAGTTGACCTGAAGTTTTTAAAATTGGGGGATTGCATAAATTATAATAAAATTTTCCATAATTTTTCAAAAAGACCCCTACAAATCACCAGAGATAAAAATAGTGATTGAGGAGGGGGAGGGCGGTGTTTGGTTGCTTTGTTTGGCTGGTTTTGGGGTGGGTTTTTTTTGTTGGTGTAGCAAATTCTTTTAATCCAATAAGTTTGGCAAACATAGGAGATATTAATTAAATACTTGGTTTGGTTTGGTTGCATTTTTTTGCAACAGTTGTTTTCACCAAAATATTTTTTCTGTGTCAGCCCAGAACTCTATATTTATAAATACCACAAATCCTAGTACTATAAGAATGTATACATTTAATATGTAATATATGAGTAGTTTTATAGCTTTCAACAGAACTTGCTTCACATGGTTTTAGTGTGTAAACTTCTGCAGGACTTGAAGACAGAAAATTTCTTTCCCAGGAGTATTCATTCAAGTGGAATTAAATTATCCTACATTGTTGTTTCCTCTGTAAATGATGCAGCTACAGGGTACTATCATGCAATTCTATATTCCAGACAACAGGAACAAAAATATTCTTCCATCTCTATATAATTGATGTTCCACACAGCACGTGGCAATTGCGTCTCATTCCTTAAGCTTTTTTCACGTGCCACAGTTTTTTAAAATGCTGTTTACTGAACATAAATGATTTACAAATAGTAACCTGTAGTTCTATTCTTTTCCCTGTTGCATCGGTTATTAATTTTGGACATAAGCAAAGAATACTGGAGAATGTCACTCAAAAGGATGCAAATTCCAGGTGTGTTATTGTTCTTTTTTGGCACATCTGCAGAATGCACCAGGTATAGGAGAGTCCTGCCACACGCATTTCTATTCCTTCTGATTTTATATGTACGGGGAAAGAAGAACATAGAAATTATATTTCCATGGGTTTTGAGTCTTAATGTAAAATCTTGCTTGGTTAAAATCCTTTGGAGCCATGATTTCAATGGTTTCATTGTACCATTAAGTTTTTTATTGTCCCATAAAGACACAGCTCTTCATAATGGGTGCCATAGAAAGGCTTCCAGCAACAACTTGGTGCGAAGTGGAAGAAAGCAATGATGACCTTCATCTATGGGCTGCAGCAACCACCTCTCCATATGTGGGTGCACCTCTGCGGGCTGCTGCAGGTGGCATTCAAAGCAGGAATCCTTCACATCACTGTCCCCTTTTGGATATCCTGACACTCATCATCCATTTCAACATTTTGTTGTTCTGGCAATTCTTCTAATTTTCTTTGTTCAGTGACTCTAATGTGGTCAAGCGATACAGACTTTAGGACTGTGGGATTATTCTTTGATCCCGTCACCTTTATCCTTAATGAGACAAGATGTAAATGTTTAAAAAATGGTAGCTGCCTATATAGCTCCTTCCAGATACAGTCAGCTCAAGGCCAAGTTGCTGCTTCTCTTTCTTCTGGAGAAGAAGAATTAGGATGCAGGTCCTGCAGAGCTCAGAGATACCAGTGCAGAGTGGGGAGAGAGACACACAATTTGCTGTTCAATATCCCAGGGCTGTCATTCTCACGGTTAGTGGAGAGGAGAGAGGGAATTCCCAAAATCTCTTCCAGTTCCAGGGCTGGGCTACTACAAAGCAAACTAGATTTGGTACCTAACTGGTAAAACAAATAAAAAGGGTATGTCTACTGTAGCATTTTTACTTGAATCTGGAGCACACTAAAGCAAATATCCTGGCTGTTCCCATTTGCTGGGCTTTGGTTCTTACTGCATGGAGCACTCAGAGCAGACAAACTGGATTTCATTTGGGCAAAACAAGCCAGAAGGTGCATTCCCAAATTACATCTAAAGCAGTCCAGCTGGTGAGGACACTCAGTGCATGGGACCAGACTGGAGACGGTTCAAAGCAAAGCATCCCAAAACACACACAGCATGGACATAAGGTCCTCAGCACCATCTGGTGATTTCTGCAGATGTGTTCCCAATACTTCCTAATGAAGACAGAACCAAGGAGAGATCATCTGGACCTCCCCTTTAGCTCAATAGCAAGACTTTTGTTTTACTTTACTCTCTGATTTACTTTCTAATTCAGAAAAAATGCAATAAAGCTGAGGAAATATTGCCAGGCATTCATATATATTCTTTCTAGATTTCTTTTCTTTTCTTTGACACCAAGAAAGGGAAGATGATATTTAAGTGAAAGCCCTGGCTACAAGGCTGGATGTCCAGATTCTATTCACAGGTCTGTAAAAGTTTTTGGCTGACTGACTTGTTTGACAGCAGCAAAGTTTTTCATCTATAAAAAGGATTATAATACTTGTCTACCCTATGAGGATTCTGGGAAAATGAATAAATGAATGTTGAAATGACTTTAATGAGAGACATAGTAAGCCCACACTAAATCGAAATTTAAATTTTATATTTATCTTTCCTTGTGTGT
Organism: Phoenicopterus ruber ruber; assembly: GCA_009819775.1. Taxonomy (NCBI): domain Eukaryota; kingdom Metazoa; phylum Chordata; class Aves; order Phoenicopteriformes; family Phoenicopteridae; genus Phoenicopterus; species Phoenicopterus ruber. The sequence continues at coordinate 50,342,035 of CM020215.1, read as the reverse complement.
ATTTAGGCAAACTTGAATAGGGAAATTTCTATCTGCAGAACTCTTAGAAGAAATCAGATACTTCAAATGACATGAATTTCAAAGAGAAGAAACACTTCTGTCAGATTATTATATAGAGAGAATAGTTAGAAGTCAACAAAATAAGGGATGCTCTGGAATTTATGAATATAGAACTAACTTTTTAAAAAGAAAAGAGTGAACATTGCTTAGGTATTTCACAAAACAGTCATCTCTACCTTTAGGAACAGATTCTGGGCTCTAAAATTGCATAGCATGTAAGTATCTACCACCTAAATACTGGAATTGTGCAGGATTTCAGGCACAGCTTCTATTGTACCTTAGCTATCATGATGACTGGGACTATTCCAACATGAGGGGCCAAACACTTGCCAGACATGTGGTATGTGAGAGGTCTCCTCATGGACAAGTGCAAGCAGTAGGCCATTCTCTCCAGCTATGTTATGTGGGTGAGACAGAAAGCAGAACTGTAGAAGCAGCTAGTTAGCATGGTTTGCACGATGCTGTGCCAGAGGTTATATGCTCTGCAGCGCTCAGAGCTTGGCTGAAGGGAATAGCTGACTGTCTGAGGCAGATCTATCCATACACAATTACTGTGTGGGTTTTTGATCCTGCTGTGGGCCACACTCTTGAAAGCTAGGCACAGCGGTGTCCAAAAAGTACGTGTCAAGGTTTTTCATGAGACCTAGCCCCTGGACACTTAAGCAACTGTATCTTCATGAAAAGAAAAACTGAAGAATTCCTGACCAGCACTAAAAAGTCAGCAATTACTACTGGTTGAAACACAATTGTATTTGGGATTTTTTGGGATGTGAAGTATCTGCTCTTTTGAAAAGAAGATATATCAGCTGCATGATAATATTTGACCAATGTCAAGTTTCTGAAGGCTTCAACATTAAGACCCTCTTAAATTTCTCCTGAGTGGATTTTTTTTCCTGTTACTGAAGGAGTTGAACAGATGTTCTTACTATGATACCTTTGAGCAACACTCTTACTTATACATAGGCTTACTATTGACCTCTTTTCTCTCTTTTTGTGACTCGATATAGTTTTCTGTCTTTTGTAAGCAACGTTGTAATGTGCTGGAGGCTATGTGATGCTATAAGATTTATATAAATCAGCGTACACATGGAAACATTCAAGATCAGCTTCAGATCTGGGGAAGCCTGGATATACAAGATAGTGTCTTTTGGAAAACTAATTAAAGTTCTGTCATTAAGAAGTCCTCGCTGATGTTGGACAGTATAATTCAACTGTCTGTCAATCTACAGCTGAGCACATCTAACTCTGGAACAGACAGGCAAGAAAGGCAGTAATAATGTGGTTTTGCCCTCTGAAGGGTATTAAGGCCTTCATTACTTTTTGGGCAACAGGGTCTTACTTTGTAGCTCTGAAGACTGAATGTCAGCAGTACTTGAGGTGGAATAAAGGCAGCGACGCTCTGCTATCCCCATATACCCACTCACACATTTTCAATGGTGTTTAAAAGGAGAAGTATCACTGATACCCAAGATTGTCTGGGCGTACAACTAGGTGGAATTCAACGCCCTAAAATATGTTCAGTTTCCTACTTTGGTTTTAGTAAAGTCCATGTAAACCTAACCAGCATTTTAATCCCAGCGGATCTTGAAAATTCCACCTAGAAATTATTCCAACCAGCAAATAACAAATTTTAGTAAAACTGAATGACAGATCTTAGCTGATGTAAATACGGATAAATTTTGTTTTTACTGATAGCTAATTTTGAATTTGTGTCACAAAGCTATCTCCTAATATCAAGTTCTGTTTTACGACAGGTGTAGTGTTCTGACCTGCTGGTATCTGGCACACTGTGGCAATCTAGTGATTTTGCTGGATTTGACATGCAATCACATCAACATCACAAGCTGAAAGTGTAGAGTCCTGGAATATGGTAATATTTTATTCTGATAACTATAATATATCTTTAAAGTGGTCTTCACAGGACCACAACTAAAATATGGCTTTGATTTAAAAAGTTGAAAGATTTACTTTCCTTACAACATGAATTAATAAAGTTGTGCTGTGCTCTGTTGTGACTTGTCAGAATTAGACGCCTTTATTACCTTGGAAAACCAGATAGATTCTTACAATAAAATCCATCATCTGTCTTTGAGTACTAAGAATCAGTAGATATGGAAACTACAGGTCACCATCTTGGCCTGCATATGGATTTTGGCTGCCTCATTTTCTTTGAACAGGAAAGAAAGAAAAGAACTTGTTTTACAGCAGAAAGTATTTCAATGCCAACACTTTTTTGATGATGTTAAAGTAACAGACAGCAAAGGAAAACTCTGTTCATCTAAACCTTAAAGCAATACTAGACTCATGCAACAATGTGTAAAGCCTGTTAAAATGGAGGAAGAACTGTAGTTGCTTTTCAGCCAGTCTTAAAAAAAGAGTAATTTTTAAATTGTCCCAAGTATGTTGATCAGAAATATCCCCCTCATTCCCTTCCATGGTGAGAATGTATTGAGTATAGTTTCATGAAAATAAAAAGAGTCTAAATGTTTAATAAGACCCAAAGGATTTTTTTTCAATTGCTTAATAATGTGAAAAGAACGTGAAGGAAGAAGAGAATTCAGGTTTTACTCTTTCTTTATATCATGCTGTTATTGAAAAAGAATTAATAGCTTGTATTTTGTTGGAGGATCCTTGTATCTTATTGGAGCCTTATACTAGATGCATTACCAAAATTAAAAAGTTAAACATGCCAGACACACTTAACATAATTATTTAATAATTACTCTTGTAGAATAATACTGCGAAACTATTTAAGGATGAAATTTTGTCAGATCTTTCACAGGATTATCTAAGTGTTTGTTGGGAGATTAATAAGGAGTCCTTCTCCACCATTTTCATCTCCAGAAAAAATGCTGGAAGTGTTAGTGATTCACTAGGTGTCACTCTTATCGCTATGAAACTGCTGATGGAAGACTATTCCAGGAGACAACATTCCCTGCTAGAAATGCCATCTCTCAGCTGGAATATAAAGCCATAGCCCTGGTTACTTGTACTCATTAAAAAACCCACACCCCTTTTCAAATGAGCAGGAACATTGTTAACCATAGCAAATTGCAAGTTGTCATAATTTCATTCTTACTGGCTTCAATATTTCTTTGTATTTTAAATCAAATATTATTCACATTTCTTTCTAAAACCAGTATTGGCGTATACAATCAGCTGCATTTTACTTTACCCAAAGGCACCCATTTTCAACGGTTAAAAAGCTTATCTTGAGAGACTGTAACTCATTTAATAAAGCATTAAGCTATGTTACCTTTTGAAAATGAGAGATGGTATGTAATAAATATTGTATAAGAGACTGCAAGCATAACACATACGTGCCCTAGAATCTGGCTATGGTTGGAATTGTGAAATTGTGGTGGGATATTTTTTTCCTCTTGGCAAATAGTTCTGAAACTTGTAGCAAAATTAAGGAGAATGTAATTGTTCATTTATGGGCTTCTGCTCACCCCCTGCCACCCTCTACACACACAAGTAAGAAAATGTTTCAATATCCACAAAACCCCTACAGGAGGAGGCAGTCTTGATTTAACTAGTAGGTCCATTCCAAGGGATCTCATTCACCACCACTAGCTCAGCCTCCCACCTTTCAGAAAAAAATGTATTTGTTCTCACTGTCTTCTGCCAGAGCTGTTCCTCTTTGCATGGATCCAGAGAGGATATTTCTCTGCCTTAGTTTTCAGAACCATTATAAGGAAGGTAAGGTAGTCTGTTCTCCAAAAAACCTCTGAATGTTAAGCAAAATTGAGAAAGACTCATCTCAAAGGAAGAGAAGACTGAGAGGGGACCTCATCAACGCTTATAAATATCTCAAGGGCGGGTGTCGAGAGGATGGGGCCAGACTCTTCTCAGTGGGGCCCAGCGACAGGACAAGGGGCAACTACCACAAACTGGAACACGGGAAGTTCCGTCTAAATACGCGGAAAAACTTCTTCACTGTGAGGGTGACAGAGCCCTGGCACAGGCTGCCCAGGGAGGGTGTGGAGTCTCCTTCTCTGGAGATATTCAAAACCCGCCTGGACGCAGCCCTGTGCAGCCTGCTCTAGGTGACCCTGCTCTGGCAGGGGGGTTGGACTAGGTGATCTCCAGAGGTCCCTTCCAACCCCTACCACTCTGTGATCCTATGATTGTGTGAAATGCATTCATCCATTGGTTAAGAAATATTGGGCTTGGGCTCCAGTGTCCACAGCCCTGGTAGGGTTGAGATTTCGCAACTGTGAATGTCATTAAGGACTGACCTACTCTGCTCCTTTTCTGTGAATTCAGCCTTTTGTTTATTTGGCCAGTATTAGAAGGACTCCAAAATGGAAGATTTTTCCCTGTAATTTTTATGAAAAGAAAACTCCAAAGAAAAAAATATTTCTGGTCCTTTTGTCTCCCAGTATATATATTTTTAAGCAAGATGGTGATAAAGACAGGTTATATTTGACATTAAGGATGTCTAGTCTATTGTTCGTGAGGCTTCAGACAGAATATCCAGCTTTATATTTGTCCATTTTTAAATTATGACATGCGTTGGATGATTTTTGGACTGAGAAAAGAGATTTATATTAATTTTTTACAGTTTTAGCTTATTACTTTTTCTAATCATGGATCATGTTCCGTTCCTGTGATAGGAAACAGATTTGTGGAAGAAAGCAATCTACATAATAATCAAGGTAAGACAGTATTACAGGAAAACAGATTGTTATTTGCAGAAGTCTTCAAATAACATGGCTGCATTATTGATTCTATTGAGATAGTATCCACAAAACCATACAAAGATTTATGTTTCTGTCTCCTGTTTGCTGCAAAAGCTTGGTAAGACGTAAATCTCCCCAAATGCTTAAAATCTATAAACAGCTTAAATAGAGAAAGGGACACAGGTAAAGGTTCAGAATGATGATGGCTACCTGTCAATTTAATTCTGGCTTCTCTTATTTATTCTTTTAGGACATGCCTGAAAGTAAACAAATAAAAAAGTAAACACCTAGAGTTATTTTGCTGCTCAAATAAATCCGAATATTATCATGGGCCTATCCTATTCATCCTTTTACTTTCTTATTGTTTAATGTCACTCCACTGTTCCTACCACCAAAAATTCTTCCTGATATCCAAAATTTTCTTTAGAAACAAATATTTCAGCAATAACCCAGGAAAAATTACAGCACTTTTTCTATATCCACCTGTTAGAATGGATGCAGGAAAAATCCTTAGGTCATCAGTAAGTTCTAAGCTAAATAGCTGTTTAAAATCTGCAGGTTTCTGAAACATGGAATGTGAAGAAGTCCAAATTTGTTTAAACAAGTTTGAATTTTTGAAAGTCTATTTCAAATCTAGTGTAAAATATCTTTTAAAATAGTTCAGTTAGTTTGATATTTTTCTGTAAGATTCTAGAATCAGGGAAAATGGCAACAATGACAGTTTCCTTGTGCCCAGCTGCTTCCTTCTTCATACCAAACATTTACAACTTAAAAAAGGGATTCTTGCATAATTACTTCACTTATTATTTTGATCCCAGGAAGCAAATTATATACTAATACCATCCAGGAGTTCAAAGTTGTCTTTTGTAAAGGATGTTTAAAAACTGATAACCTGTATTAAGCAGTTGCAACATACCACTTAATTTCAGTGGATGCTTTTGTAGTCCTAAGAAGTAATAGTTTCAAAAATGATTGAGGAAGTAATTTGAGACACCTCAAAATAATATTCAGAAAATGCCAAATACTCAAATTCATAAAAGTAGGCCTTTTTTTTTGAGTGGTCTGTAATCAGTAACTTTGAAATCTTACCCGGAGCCTTTTATTGAGAGAACCTTATCCTCTGATCAATACATCTGTACACATTCTTTTTTTAAATTAAGCATGAATAATTAAATAACTCTGAAATAAACACAGTACGCATATTTTACTTTCTCTAGTAAAGCTTTTCTATTTTAGCAAGCTGTTTAGTTTTTTGTGTATTTAAAATGAAGCACAAATTTTAACAATTTGTACAGACATCTAGTTCAGTGTCTGCTTGTAATAAAACCTTTGAATAGCCATGGCTTGATACCAAGACAGACCATCAGTTGCAGAGTAGGTGTGTTCATTTTGCTATGCAACTCATTAAAATTTCCTAAATCCGTGCTGTAGGTTCTAATAGAAAATTGGAATTAATACTATGGTATCTATGAAGATAGATACCATAAATGGGAAATTAGAATATAGATCTTTTAGGAAACTGAAGAACAAAGGCTTAAGGCAAAAGTTTGCTGCATTTCATCACTAATACAACTACGATGTTTGTGTCTTTAGCGCATGAGCACAAGGACATTCCTCAGCAGAGCAGGACATGGAGCGTTTCATCAAAATCTAATCAGTGGTATTATACTCTGTGCCTGGCAGGAATGCCTTTGAGTTGCTGGGATTTTGTCAGATTTGGCTGATGAAACCCTGCCAGTAAAGTTGTTTTAGCATCTAATATTTTCCTGCTTGAGTATATCCTGAGAACTCTGGTATTCTCAGTGTAATGGGACAAATCCAGCATCCATCCAAACCAAAGGAAATGTCACAGAATCGCAGAATCACAGAATAGTAGGGGTTGGAAGGGACCTCTGGAGATCACCTAGTCCAACCCCCCTGCCAGAGCAGGGTCACCTAGAGCAGGCTGCACAGGACTGTGTCCAGGAGGGTTTTGAATATCTCCAGAGAAGGAGACTCCACACCCTCCCTGGGCAGCCTGTGCCAGGGCTCTGTCACCCTCACAGTGAAGAAGTTTTTCCTCGTGTTCAGGCGGAACTTCCTATGTTCCAGTTTGTGTCCGTTGCCCCTTGTCCTGTCACTGGGCCCCACTGAGAAGAGTCTGGCCCCATCCTCTTGACACCCACCCTTGAGATATTTATAAGCATTGATGAGGTCCCCTCTCAGTCTTCTCTTCCTCAGGCTGAACAGCCCCAGCTCCCTCACCCTTTCCCCATAGGAGAGATGCTGCAGTAAAGTAGCATCAGTGCATCATCTACTATTGAATAACTATAGGTATTTGAGATAGGAGGCTGCTGTCCTTTTGGTTCCTCTACAACCAGTTGAGACAGGCAGGTGAATGTTAGGCATTGCCCTCTCTAAAGAGCCTCCTTTAACAGCCAGAGAGAGAGGGAGAGACTTAAATCAGCAGGGAGCTAGAAGGCAGTTACCGAGTCTGGCAATGAGAGCACTCACATCCTTCAGTGGTTTAACTACTTGGGAACTCAATCACAATTTTACTTTTGGAATACCAATAAACAAATGACGCCTACCAAAGGAGTGGTTTGATGAGTTTAGTCCCTTGATATGCTTATAGATAATGCTTTCAGAGTATCTATTTGCTTATTTGGATTAGTAGCATTTAAAATGATTGATAAATACATTTGCAAATCTCAAACCGCTCATTTATTGTGCTTATTTACAATTGAGGATGTGTTGGTTGCTTAGAGAATGTCTACAGCATAGTTTTTCTCCAACACTTGGATAACTGTGCAAACAATGTCTTAGCTTAATATTCATATGTGCTAAACACTTTTGTTCACATAGGAATCACTGCTGTGATTTGAACTTCACTTTCATTGAATGTTTGTGACAGAAAGTTCACTGACAGTAAAAAACCCCAGTGTAATATAACCAGAGTATTCAATAAAAATATCATTTGAATACTGCCAGAAAAAAGTTTCACTATTTGCCTATCTTGACTGAGGATTCAACAATGTTTTTCTTATTAAAAATATGCAGGTTTCTAAGTACTTGTTGACTAATTGAACTATTTTATTGTGCAGTTTCTATTCTGATAAAACCCTTGCTGTGACTCACCAACGTCTCAACCAACTGATGCATTACAGCATTATATACTGGTGCTTGTTTTCTATCACAGAGAGCACAATATACTATATGACTTTTCATGGCAGTAAACCTTTAATAGTTGAACCTGTTCCTTTATCTTTCTTGATTTACAATGCAGAGCACAGTTTGCATTTAATAGAATAATAGGTATTGGTTTTTTGTTCTCAGAATTACCAGCTCTGCCAAGAATGTCTTGATGCTATTTTAAATCATAGAGTGTTTTCATCCCTTCTACTACGCATAAAATGCACCTCTGGTTTCTCATAAACACAGTGGAGAAGAAAGTAAGCCACTGAGACACATGGTTACTAGAAATTTAAAATATGGTTCATGTATATTTTCATGCAAAAGTTGATTAAAAATATAAATACTAATGCAAATCCTTAACTTCCATTTTCCAAGCACAGTGGAATCCCAGCTAAGAGTAATTTCCTCCAGCATATCCTGGAACTCACTAATTTAAACAGTTAGCAATAAGCTAAATTACTGCACCTTTGCTCCTACTGCTGATGTGGCCAACAAAATATCTTTTGTCTCAAATACAACTAGTTAAAAATTCCTCCTTTTGCTTTATCTTGTGCTAAAATACTGTGAAAAAAATCAGTAACATACACAAGCAACATGTAATTACACTCGTAAGTACTGCATTGCAATAAGACAAGATCACAGTGATCTGAAAAGTAATGTAATTTGGGTAAGGAGGTAGAGTTATCTTCTCAAGAGACAGGCTCACATTAGTAATGTTTACATCATTAGAATAATATTTTGCACAAAAGTTTCACTGGGTATTGAAAGCCTTATTATTGCATAAACAAATGACTTCAAGTTTTCTTTTTTGTTTTCTCAGATTAGTTAGCTATTTTCCTAAGAGGCTGGACTGTACGTGAGTTCAAAAACTTGGCCCAGGGCTATGAAAGAGTAAATCAGATTTTTGAGATTGGACTTGGAGCAGAAGGTGGAATTTTCTGTCTGAAAATTTGTCTGTATCAGAGTTGCCTAGAAAAAGGTAAAATTTACCTCAATCTAGACTGTGATGGATGTTATAACTGTTTTATTTATTGGCTAAAGGGCTATATCCTGAATACAGTATATAAGTTTTTAAAGCGCAGTGGCTGGCAGCAGAGCAGAAGGCAGCCCGTTTCCCTTGTCTGAGTGGGGCAGATAACATGAAACAAGCGTGACGGGAAGGGAAGGAGGAACAAGGACAGAGACTTAAATCTTGAGAGGAAAGAAGGAAATATTGCAAAGGAACCAAAAAGGACTGTGTACAGTTTGCTACAGCTGAAAGCTGCTCGAAAGTCAATGGCTTGGAAAGCAAGACCGGAGGAAAGCAAGACTGGCGACAATGGTATTAGTTTCAGTTCTTTAAAGCACTCACTTTAAAAACAAGATTTGCAGAGTTTCAACTCCAAGCTTCGGCTGACTTGAAGTCCTATTACAAAAGCTCTGACAATACCTATACAGTACTTGGATGATTCTGCACCAGGGTAATACTGGTTATTGGCCCAGAAAACACAGAGGAGTATCGGGAATAATGGTTTCAAGGCTCCATTACATTGGAGTAATAAAGTGTTGTAAAGTATTAAAATTGGTGGAAAATAGAGCATAATCAAAAGGTTTATTTACTTTTTTATACATTATATCATATTTTAAATAGGGAAGACTGAAATCTGCTCATACCGTTTTCACCTTATTATGCTATAAGATTATGTATTTGGTTTGAGATAGAAGGCATATGCCCTGAAGCAAGAATTCCTGCGCAAGAGACAGGGCTTTACTAAGTTACTGCTTAGAGAATGGATATTTTAGACAACACTAGTACAGACAGACAAGCACGTAGCAGGTCTAGCAGAGAATTGCAAAGTGGAGGAGCTTCAGCCTCATACTGAGGGAAGATACCACAAAGCAGCAAAATGGCAGCATCCTGTCACTGTAAGTGGCAGCATCTGTTGGTTCCCATGCAAACACAAGTGCACATAAACTCTTATTTAAAAGAGGAAATTACAGTGTGATATCCCATTTTTAAAGGTTTGCAAGGCCCTGGAATAAGCTATCATGCACAGACAATCCCCACTGGAATTAAGTAGAACAGGAGAAAGAAAATTAGGCAAAACAGAAGAAAGAAAATATTATCCTTATTTTATGTTTTAAAAATGCATAAAGTGGTTATTTGACTAGAACAGAAAAAGAAATAATATCTTCATATGGCCAGCTTAGGATTGTCTTAACAAGAAAAACTTCTTTTCTCTATGTTCTTCTGGCCACTCTTCTCCATCCTTGTAATTCTATATATTTGAGTGGGCTAATTGTGATGCATGTGTGTATAACAGGGGTGGATTTAGTTATATCATGTGAAAAAAAATGTGGGATTTTAGAGTAAAGGCTGAGATTTTAGAAGAAGAAAATCAGGATTCCAGCAAAGTTCTAAAATGTATGCAAAACCAATCTTAATCTTTAATTAGGTATTGTATACCATGTTGATAAAGTAATAATGACGATGATGATTGTAAGACAAGAGCTATGAATAAAGCACTTCAGAATCATCATAAAATAAAGGTCCCCAAATCAAACTGGGGGCAGGAATATTGTTATTAAAAAAAAAAAAGTACTAGAGCTATTGGATCTTTTCTTCCTACTTACTGTATTCAGCATAAATAACATAGTTCACTCATCTGTCCTCAGACTCTATCTTTCATTACAACTATTTTTCATTATTATTCATTATTTATCATTTTGACATCCTAAATTCTGACTTTTATGATATTTTCCCAAATAAATAAATAAATAGATTGATTGCAATAATTTCAGTGCAATCAAATGGTTAGATAGTCTAAATTCTCAAGGATGCTCTGTGTTTAAACAACTCATAGCTTGTGAAATGGTGACTGAAGAGTGAACAAAGGAGGCAGGCTTCTTATTTAATACTTCAATTTCAAATTCCAAAGGGGTGTTATCATTTAGCTATGCTACCTTTTATCTATTTAGCTATGCTATCATGAACTGTCATCATAGCACAGTCTGTTATTATTTTTACTAGGATTTTGTGAACTTTATTAATCCTGCCATGAATGAAATCTTATTATTTGTTTTCATTCAAAATTAGAAAAAAAAGCTGAAATAGTAATAGTTTCTGAGAAGCTTTTGAAAAAGCATGGTGGCATTCACAGTGGTATTGACAAGAAGTGCTTTGATTTCCAAATTGTTACATTTCAGTTTGTTGAACAGACGAAAAAATTCGGCTCAGGTCAACTCAACACTAAATTTCATTTTTTGTACTGTGATTTATTGCCTGAGAGCAACTGTATGCAGTTGGGAAACTCTATAATGCTGAGCTGACTCCAAATGATGTGTAAATATCTCTTTGCTTTTACACTGTTCTGACATTGTCTACTTCAAAGGCTGCTTAAATGACTGAAATGTTCTCATTGCGTTTAATGGGGCCTGGACCAGGGCTCACCTTAAGGAAATGGGAGCTGCTGACACCAGCATGTTCTACAACTAATTTTCAGTGATGAGTATTCCAAGAAACTTCTGGTTTTGGATTTTTATTAATTTAACTTGAAGAGAAAAAAAAGCCAACAAAAACCTTGGGGGAAAAAACCTGTTTCTGAAAAGCCTATGAGAACAAAGGTAAGAATAACTTTACTTCAAATAGTGTATTTAATATCTTTTAGCAAAACAAGGTAATTTTAAGTTAAATATAAATACATTGTGACATTAGGTGTATTTACCAATCTAATGACTGTCTATAATGGTCTTTAAGGTCTTACTGCTTGTTACTACCTTCTCTTAGAGCAGGCCTTAGAGAAGAGTCTCTTCTTGATGAAGAGATGCGCTACAATGAATTTAGCAAGTAAATTATTGGTGACATTTTGATTTTTGGAAGTCTGACCTTAACTGTTACTGCATTTCTGGAGGATCACTATGTTTATGCTAAGAATCTCTACAGACAACACTTTTTCTTTCTTTTAATTCCAATGGTTCTGACCAGATAGAAATAAAAGTGTGGATACAATTTCATTCACACTGAATTTTTAGATTTTTCTCTTTTAAATCTCCTATAATTAGACCCTCATTCTAGGGACATACATATGCTCTCAACCTTGTGTGGGTAATTCCAGTGAAGACAGTAGGACTACTTGTATATTTAAATTAAATGAAAGTATGTCCAAGATCACATATTAGAGATGATTTTCACTGAAGTCATTCAGAGATAGAAGTTTTGATAGACTAATCAATGCTAACTGAAGACTAAGGAAATAATGGTCTATCTGGGTATCCACAAAAACAGCTGAAGTAAAGATCAGGAGCTACTTTTACTCATACTGAGAAAGTCTTTAATTCATGAGTCATCCTGCTGGTTTCAGTAAAGCTTTTGCTGGCACGTGATGTGAGCAGAGGAGGCAAAATTCTTAGTATGTGATTCAAAGCCAGAGGCAATACGCAAATGCTTGCTTCTGTTGAGGAGCTTCTCTGGAAATTTCCCTTCAGAATTATGATTTAAATATTTTGTCATAATCAAGTGAGAACTATAAATAAACAGATTTAGTTCCTTTTCCTTTAGTTCCAGATTAATTTTTGTTTTCCAAAAATGCTTTAGCAATATTTGCATATCTGTTAGCATACAGTATCCATCAACAACTTGATAGATGATGAGGTAATTGGGCATTATCATTAATTCAGTTTTTAAAACCTGTTGCCATTTCACAGGATACTTGGCTTATGAAAAGTAGTTACAGTGCACTCCAGCATAAAGCCACGCACAAGGTTGCAAACTATGCAGCCACACATTCTCTTATATATATATGAAAAAGAAAGGGCAAGCCCTAAAAATTCTGGAGTGCAGAAAGAGTAATAAATCTAATGCAATCTTAAAAGTTTAGGAACTTCTGATTCCCCATGAGGGTATGTAGTATGCTTTCCTTCTCTTTGTTGTTGATGAGTTTAATTTTTATTTCCTTTTTCCTTTCTCTTCTGGTTCTGATTTCTCTAACCATGTTTGGTATGCACATCTGTACTTCTAGACTTGGACACTAGTCAGTGATCAGCGGGTGGCAGCCTGTCCCAAACAGTACTATGCACCACAGTCAGGATCTGTTATTACTTACTTTTCCCATTTTGGGCCTCTCTTGAGCAAATCTGAGTGTGAGGTCCTGAGATCTAGTTAATAGTGGGATTTATGTGGTTGAATTAGGATGACATTATAAAAAAAAAGCCAAAACAAAAACAAAACCAAAAAAAGAGCACAAAAGCCCACCACAGTTGACAATGAACCCATGAGAAGCAAGACCAAAGAAATAATATTATTGAAGCTTTGCCAAACAAAACATTTCACAAAGCTCCCATTAATGGAAGAAAGAAAGAATTGGCGCATTTCTTCCCTTTTCCCTCCATCCTTTTTGTTTGACAAGCAGTTCACAGATGCCTGTGAGCGCTTATTCCTATTTTCTCCCGCACGCCACTGTGATGTACAATATTCTCCTGAGTCCCGGTGGGATAGAATTAGGACTGGCAGGGGATGGTTTCATCACATAATTTCACGCAGCTTATTTTGCCTCCTCTTCTGTCTCCCTGGGCTGCCTGTATAACCAATGGGGGAAAAGAGGTCCTTGAGAGGATGATTCAGTGCAAAGGTCCTTGAGAGGACAATTCAGTGCAGAAATCCAGGTGAATGCTCTGAATGTCTCTTTGGAGAAGCTTGTCTATCCATTGGTTATTTTTGGAGCCTGAGAAAGCTAGATTCCTTCTCATATAACAGGCCTTATGTTGAATAATATGAATAATATATTATTCTATATACAGTATATATATTTTAATAATATATTATTCTATATATTCATATTATTCTAGAATATGAATGCTCCCCAGATCATGAGAAGCCTCATTTGAAGACTTAGGCACATGCATCAGAGCTTGATTCTCACTTGGGATTAATAAGTCAAACTTCATAACAGTTGAAGAGCTACAGTACAATATTGCTACAACTGATTCGGCAAAGTATTTTTGACCCTTTCTAGCCACTAATTGACCTGTTAATTTAACCAACAGCACTGAAAGTTTTTCACCATGGCTGCAGTTTCCAATAAATATTTCAGGGTCCTGAAGTGATTAACAAGGTTTAGGTCGTTATACACTCACTTTTGATACATACCATCTGGTGTTTGTTACTTTTATCTTCTGTTTGGATGGCTACTAAGACATCTAGAACTTGGTGCTGCTTGACAACAGGTAAAAAGAGCTACATGCAGTAAGAGATAATGTAAGATCGCAAACTATGTGCATTTTTTCTGCCAGATAACATTAAAACATTTGACATGAAAATACTATATTTTAGTAAAAAAGCCCCATATCTAGTCAACTGACTTGCAGGTTTGACAATGAAGTTCTCTAAAGAGAACAGAGACATATTTCATAAAACCTTTTAGAAAATATCAGCGCTTATGACGTTTGAAGCACAGCTGCTCTAGAGGCCAACATCTTCCAATATTAACAGGCCAAATGTGGCCTTTATTTCATAAGATTATCCCCACAAATCCATCACCAATTTCATTATGGACAGGGAGCAGTTAGGTCAAGTCACAACTTTTTTGTGGCTGCTTAGGCTATTTTATAAACACCGCCCTGAGTAAAAGCTGGCAAAGCCAATGGAAACTGTGATTCAGAGCTGCGATTCCACAGATTACTGAATCTTCTCACCTTGCCGGGTTTGTATTTTTTTACACATCAGAGAAGTGTAGTGGGCGTCTGCAACAGCAACAAAATTACAAAGAATTTACCACGGTCGCTCAAAACTGGTTTGATAACTGAGGAGCATAAATAAGAAGCCAGGAAAATTACAGATGATGAGAAAAGAACAAAAAGGTTGTTGGAAAGGGGCCTGTGGTTGTTCAGCATGGAATGTGCACATCTTTGTAATTGTGTTTAATTACCGTATTCTTACGAGTGTTCATTTTAGCCCAGAGAGCAGAACTGAATTTTGAAAGGCATTTGGATATGGAAAGGAGCGCAACTGAAAGCCAGAGCCCTCACGAGCTGCAAGCATACAGGATTAGGGCCTATTATAAATAGTTTAAGACGAAGGCATTTGGGCCTTCACCCAGCAGAACAGTAATGTACACGCTTAATTGTTAATGCTTTTTACCACATTCGTACCTTCCTGTGATTAACGTCTCACTCAGATCTGGGGAAGTAAAAGCTTAGGATCATGCACATGTTTAAATGCTTTGCCAGGTCAGAGTCAAAGATGGGGAGTGTTTCACACCAAATCTAGCACAACACTTCAGCCCCGATGTTTGACTTAGTAATGTGTAGGCCCACTGAAGGCAGACCCATGCATGTACCAAATTCCTCGTTTGGCTGGTGCCAGAATGGGGTACTCCTTTCAAGAAAGAGATGAGAGTGCAAGAAGAAAAGGGGAAAAAAAAAATAATGAATGCATGGTTTCTGTGGTACTTGGCAATATCTGATTTCTGGTACTGTAAGCATAAGTCCTAAAAAGGAAAGGACAGGAGTCCAGCTCCCAAATGTAGCCATTTTGGGAAGAACCTTATATGCAGTTTAGGAGAACTGTCTTCTCATGACCTCAAATTTTAGCTCTGTCTCTCACATCTTCTAGACAGTTGTCTTTCTCCTTGTTCTCTTAATAGCCAAGATAATGTTTTTCCTATTACTAAGACACGTGCCATGCAGCAGAACGGACTGATCAGTAGAGCAGTTTTGAACAGTCACCATTAATTTTTAGAACCTGAATTTTGATGTTCCCAACTTAAGAGTCCTGAGGACTTCCTGACTGGCAGTAACTGTGTCTCTAAGTTCAGGCTCACTGCACATTTCTTTACACTTTCTCAAAGACAAAGATCTTTTCTAGGCAACAAAATAGCTATAGGACTGAAATGACTCTGTATTCCTTGCCAGAACAGGCTTTTCTTTTTTGACAAAGGAAAGAAATTGAAGTAATTTCTGCTAAAAATATTTCCATTGCATTTACCATTGACCTGTTAAGTCAGCCTTCTATAAAATGTCTAGACAGACAAACTGTATCTAATGTGCTCAGTATCAGTCAGCCCAGCAGGGGCTGTTTACATGATATTGTTATGTTTATTGAGCACAAAAGTTACTCATATACTGTGCGGAAGATTAGTGTAGAAAGATTTGTAACTGCATCTTGAGAGAGTAACAATTAGTTTCCTTTCTATCAGGATGCCTATGAAGTGCAAATCCGGATCCAGGCACCAGTGGATGGAACCGTCACAGCAAGCCTGGGCTGCATGTTGGGTCCTGCCGAGGGATTGTCACAGCGGGCTCCCAGGGCTCAGCAGCTGACACCACGCACGCAAATCCCCTGGCTGATGCGCGCCCAAGGGAAATCTGCATGCCACGCATAGGGTCAAGCCCTGAGCACATTGTCATCAAGGTTCCTGAAAGCGTAAAGATGTTCTTCTCCACAGCATTAAAAAGTGAATTGGGGGAGTCATGAAATTATGAGGACCTCCTCAATGGGACATACAGGGAGAAGCTTTTCCCCTAATTGTGATGCCTTTGATACCTGCCTTAGAATGGGACGAATCGCTGTTTGCATTGACCGCTTCAGGAACCTAGAAACTAGTTTAGGGGAAGGAATGAGTACTTACATCGTTGAAAGTTTGGTGATATCTTTTCTATATCTTATACTGAAATATTGGCTAAATTCACCTGAATGCAAAATGTTGGAAACAAACAAATGGGCATATTTTTGTGCCATATGGCTCTACAGCTGAAGGAAATATGAGAAATCAATCTTAGTCTTCTTCAACCACATACTGGAATCCAACTTTGACAACTAAATAGCTGTAAATCACCTTAAGGATATTGTGCAGCATCGAGACTAGACTGCCACAAGCAGGCAGATTATTTGAGTTGTACGATTATTCTTTCATTTTTACTTTTTGATTATTGTTATTAGATGACTCTTTGGATAATTCTGACAGTGAAATCAGGATTCTGTTTTCTGCCAAATTTTTGGGCTTATTTGGTCTACCCCTATTCTATACCTGGAGTTATTTTTTTCCTTGAACAGTGCTATAAAACTAGCTAGATCTGACTGTCGCCTCCTTTGCACAACTGTCTGTGCTCAGGACACTTGGGAAAGGAAGACAACACAAACAATTTCCTAGTCCTGTTTCTGCCCTTTCCACCCATCCTGTGACATAGCTAGCAATGTATGGGTACTTGTGATGACTTTGGCTCCAGAGTAAGGTACCTGAATGCATGTACATATGTGCTAGTGATAAATCCGGTGAGCTATGTGTCCAACCTTCAGTCAAGGCAGATTTGTGGAAGGCTTCAGTTCCCTAAACACAGGTGTAAATGCTGTTTGAGACGACAGGAGAATCTAAGCCACCGAGCTACCCAATACAAGGCAGGGCTTACGAGAAATCTGTACATTTGAGAAGCAGACTGGAGGCGACGTGGTACGTCCCACAGCTCCTGCAATGCCACCAACTGAATTTATTTAGGCAGCTGAATCCCACTCCAAGACAACGGACTGTAATTTAGTTCTCCCTGAATAAGACATCCCCAGCTGCTGAGGTGAATTGCCCTCTAGGTCCCCCTGGCTGTATTGTCTAGACATCCACGGACTATAGCAGCTCACTTAGGTAGCTCACCTAGCTTAGTTATAGACACCTACACGTACACCGATGCTTAAGTTTTTCAGTCTCAAGCTGAATGCCACTGTATACGAAGGATTAACTTGGGGACAAAACCTCCCCACCTGAAATTCATAAGCTAACTCTTACTGTATCAACCCATGGCAGATGTGCTGTCATCCTGGCAAAATAATGAAATTCTTACTTGTTTGTCAGATTATTTTTTCTCTGATTTTATGCTATGATTCCTTCACGGGCCAGAAGATATTCCATAGAAAGCAAAGCACATTTTTTTTCTCCTCTTCTTTTTGTTCATTTCTTCCTGACAGAAAATATTTTTAAAATATGTATAGCCGAACATGATGTAGCCAGGCAAATTGTAATAACGTTTTTCCATATTTTAAGTCACAGAAATGGTAACTTTAAAAAAAAAATGAATTAATGTAGCAGTATTTATGCATCCAATGCATAACAGACTGAAAGCATGAAACATCTATGCACACATGAGCACAGAAAACTAATTCATTATCTGAATCCAGAGGAACTACTCAGGTGTTATTTTAGTTTACAATGCTGCATAACCTTTTCAACATTCATGTCTGGTACCCAGTCTTAACTATAGCAAAATATATGCATTTAGTTGTTCCTTTTCTGTCAACTAAGCCTTACAATGGAAACCTTTGAATAAAAATCAGCTGAACCAGCTCTTTGTCGTAGGTTATAGGCTTTTTCTTACTCATCCACGTACTTTGTAAAAGCAGTAACTTCACTAGCCATATTTCTTCATGTCCAAAAGCACTGAAATTTATCCATTTAGAGTGCTGTTTTCTTCAATATTGTCAGATTTAATGACAACAATGCTAC
The DNA here is from genome assembly GCA_009819775.1 of Phoenicopterus ruber ruber. Lineage (NCBI taxonomy): Eukaryota > Metazoa > Chordata > Aves > Phoenicopteriformes > Phoenicopteridae > Phoenicopterus > Phoenicopterus ruber. The sequence goes on along the minus strand of CM020215.1, from coordinate 50,323,653 downwards.
TTGCGTACAGCGTTGTGAACAAAGCACAACTATTCTAAGCGGCATCTGTATTTATTTATTTATTTTTCCTTGTAATGTTGGTAAGTGATTTTGACTGGTTATTAAAAACTGTTTTGCGATATTGGACCTTACTTGTCAAATCCGTCAGCAGCAAAATCTGATTGGTACTTTGCATAATTCATGTCAAAACTGCAGAGGTTTCTCTAAAAGTTAAGTGATTTATTGGTTTAAAATCAGAAATAATTCAATTAAACTAAAAGAGAAGACAGTAGAGAGGAGGACAATGAATATGTCTATTTTTCAGTTTTCCACACTTCTATGAGCTAAAGTGAATTATTCCATATTGTGAATTCTTACCAAATACCTGTATTCACTTATAAAATAGGACATCTGGAGTACACATGTTCTCCTATGAAAATAATTCAAACTAAAAATATGTAGAGATTTGCACTGACAATCACATCATTGAAGCCATTCTTTTCTGTCCTTAATTATCCCTTGATTAATTTTACTAATGGGCAAAGCATCCAACCAGTTTTTACATAGTACTATGCCTTATGCATTATTATTATTAATAATAATAATAATTATTATTCCTTATGTCCATGAACAGCTTTGAGGTCCTTTCACCAATAAACACTCACACGGCATCATGATAGGTTAATCCCTTGTGAGAATAAGGACCGGCAAAGTTAGACAGGATGCCTCCACATTGCATTTTGAGCTCAGATGAGAAATTGTGGATCCTCCCGAAGGTCTTTTGGCACATACTTCAGGATGGCTGGGAGCTGTGTGTATCTCCAGGGCAAAATATGCACGTCCTTTCCCTGCCATCCTTACCACTGCACCCTACCCACTTATTCCCCATTCTGCCTCGTGAGAATCTTTCCCATTATCCTTTGCAGAGGTGGAAATTTTGGGGTGAGGCATAAGGAGAATAGGCAAATGGCACATAAAGAAGTTTGGTTGAACTAAATACCTTCTCTCAGCCCTCCAGGCTCTGTAATATTGTGAAGTCCCTGTGGAAATAAGGTGGCTGTCCTTCCTATTGGCCCACATATGTCTGACAGCAGTATGACGAGCACAAGCCCCTGCTCAGAAGGCTTTCTCTGTGGCCAGCTGGAGCATCCTCTTTCACAACTCACCAGGCTGAGTGGGGTCTTCTGTGGCAGGGCCCAAGATGCACAGCAAGAATGTTTTGATAAGTGCCCTTGTGCTTCCTCAGCCTTGCACCTCACAATTATTAAATCCCCTTCATGTTGTTTTTCTTACTGGAAACAATAAAAAAAAGAAGACATTCCAAGCAATGTGAGGGAAGACAAAAACTTCTTATCAAGATATTTTGGATAACTAACAGCCTCTGTTGATATCATCTAGAGCAGGACAGGCTAGGGCATGAGGGAGTAAGTCTGCAACAGAAGAGAAGAGAATGGAGGTGAAGTTTCTTAATTGAAATGATATTTATTCTTCTTATTTGCTTTGAGTTATCTAAGAACAAGTGAATGTAACCTGATTTTGTAATATGAGCTGCTCTACAAATATGCCCAACCTGCATGGGATCATATTTTTACATTTTATCTGTCACCAATGCAAATCTATCTTCAAAAATAAGTCCATTAAGTTGTTAAAATACAAGTATTCGGTTAGAGTTGTGGGGTTTATTTTCTTTAAATCTTTTTGTGATTCTCAGTTTAAAGAGACTTTATTAGGTATATGCTGCATCATTCTACTTTCTCACCTGTGAAAGCATTCAGACACAACACTTCCAATTAGGGTAGTAAATCTTTTTCTTTGCCCAGTGAATAGTAGCTTCACTGGACTAGAAAGGGGTTTCACACCAATAATAACTGTGGAGGAAAAGTGGAGGAGAGTATGGAAAAAGAGATGGGATAGTGATAGAAGGCATAGTTATGTGTGGCTTCACATCAGTATCAACATCTTGAGAAGAAGGAAAGAACATTGATGTCAGCCACAGATATCATGCTCCAAAACAACTGTAGAGAAGCTTTTCACTTATGATAGGAGAAAATTAGACTAAAAAGTGGTATTTGAAACAGGCCTGATCCTGCAAACAATTTAACCAGCAAACATATTGCTTTATGAGACATAGGTGGTCCTGAGCACTCTAGAGTTGCTCCAGAAAAGCCTTTAATGATGTGCTTAATTTCAATACATCTCTTGACAAAAATTCAATTACTCATACTGTAAATATGTGCTTAGGTGTTTTATTGGGTGAGAGCCAGACTACTCTGCATCTTTCAGGATCAAGCCCTGTGTACCTACTGCTTTGAGTTTTCCCTGTACTATGAATTATCACTACTGAATGAAGCTATACATAGTAACGAGCACTACATACTGTTTGCATGATAAGCTGTTAAGTTGTCAAAGAAACAAGACAAAGGATTTATAACACAACAGCAAAAATCAAAATTATCTGAAAAAAATTAATAGATTGAACCATCAAATTTATCCTTATTATAAAATACTTCATAATGGGAGTGAATGGCTGGTTGTGGATAGCTGATGCTTTGTAATAGGATATATAAGAATACAGCCGAGAACATTGCAGTCATTAATGGAAGAAGTAGGAAATAAGCTAGGAGAACAATAGACTGAAATTTTTGCCTAAAATCTTGGGGACAGAGTTAATACCACATTTTTCTTTCTGCCATATTCCCATATCTCTTCAATTTTCATGATTTTTAAAAACTACACTGCCAGGGGTTTGTATGAGTTTATTTGCTATTTCCCTTAAGATGTAGATTGTTTGGAATGACTGATTTACTTGTGTTCCCATTTTTTAAGTAATCCCTCGGCTGCTCTTTGTCAATACATACTTTGGCAAAGTCTTCTTTATGTTGCTTGTTAGAGTCAGATTTTAAACAGCAATATTTCACCAGTTTTTGAACTCTACAGATTTAAAATTGTTCAGAAGCACATTTATCTTTTCTTTAAAAAATCCACTGTCTCAACTCAGAAATGCTTTACACAAGAATTATGTTATTTCTCACTGATCTCATCGGCTTGTTGCTTTTATCTTTCTGACCATAGCACATTCTTTCTTAGTATGATTTTTATGCAAATCACAAGTACATTTATTCTATTTTTAGTTGCTCTTCTATGTGTCACTGAACATTGAGAATTAATTTGCTACTTTAAGTTATAGTTAAAGTTATATTTAAAGTTATATTTAAAAACATGCAGGGCTTCTTGTTAAATGATGGAGTTCTCATTATGACTTCAAATCAGCACACTGCTCATACATATGCGTGACTTTAAGCTCCTGTTGATTCTAGTTCAAAGGCAACAGAGAATACTTTTATCCTAGAGTAACAAATGCTCTCATGTGAGTAGACTAAGCTCATATATCTGTTTCATTTATGAATTGCTTTGAAAGTCAAAATAAGGAGCCCACCACAAGTAAGGCAGGGTCTCAAACACTTGTTAAGTTTAGGACAGTTCATCTTCATTTAGAGTCTGGTTTTAAACTCCTACTAGTTTAGTTCTGTTCCTATCCGATATCAGACTAGTACCATGCCCTGCTCAACTATAAATTAAATGCAGTTTAATTTTTGCAATTAAAACTGTTAGAATTGTGTACTGAAAGGTCTGTAATGCTCTCCATCTTCACCAGTGGGTTGTGTTAACCTACCAAACTTCAGTTTAAACTCCTGACTCTCCATATTGACATTTAGCCTTGCACTGGATAACTCAAGACTTGAGACTGCATTAGATACACGCATGGGTTACTGCTCTAGGCCCAAGGCTGAACTTATAATTTGTTTTGTGAACTAGACTGCTGCTCACAAAGCCCCAGTCTCATGCTCAGCTCCCAGCATGCAGGACCAGTTGGCTGCTGGAAATGGTTCATCAGAGGTATGAAGCTTTGTTTCTTTCTAGAGCCCAAACACCCACAGGCAACTAACTGATGGTGGGAAAGATCTCAATGTCTTGGAAGAGCAGGCTGGAGCAGGAATGGACTCTGCAGCCCCTTTCCCTAATGCTAAAGCTTGCCTACGTACAAGTGTGCCTAGGACAAATGACCCATTTGAGGTCCATTACCATTCTGACAATACATACCTGATTTTCAGAGACCTAAATAACCAAAGAAAAAAAATAGTACCCTGTTGTTTGTCATCACTGTGATACTTATAGATGCTGTGACACACGCTGTATGCCTGTATACGCACATGTTGTGAAATTTCCATTACTTGATTGATCTTCTTCCTACGTCACTGGTGATAATAATGTTCTACCCTCTTTGAAATCAATGTGAGTCAGCTAAACTCCTTGGATGTTTTTGCATTTAGTGTCTGGAAAATCCCACTATGTACCTCTTTACATGTTTCAGTGCCAAAATATCTTCCATCGTCAGGCCCTTACTTTATAAAGTTCATTTTATCTTGTGATCAGAGGAAACTGTCTAGCTTTTCTACAGTACCTTGGTGAGTTTGTCACCATAGTGTTATCCATAAGCCTTCCGTGTATGGCTTTGTACACAATTTCACAAAACTTATTTCAACTTCTATCAATTTCCATGAATTAAATCTCCTGAAATACAATTAGCAATAAAAATTAATAATATTCAATGTACAGGATAACCTTACATTATCAAATAGTTTTCCAGTGAAACTGGCAAGTTCTTTCTTACAAAAGGTCTTTATTGCTAGAAACCAGTATGACATTATTTAACCAAGAGATTTTGCTGGGGATAATCCATGACTGAATATCTACTTTTCTACTTTGCCAAAAGCTTCTTTAGAAATATTTCAAAGATTTCATCCTGTTATAGACTTCTGATATTTTTTTCTAAATGTTTGTAAACTGAACTTTACACAGTGCACATTATGGTGGCACCAGTTTATGGAAAATTCCACTCTGTTTGCACTCTTGCAGATTTCCCAGATTGTGGTGAGTTTGTACCAGAAACATGACTCAGACATAGGGGACTTTTCCAACCCCAGAAAATCAAATATTTATCCTCACCTCGACAAAAGATACTTTTTAGACATTTCACTTAAAACAGAATATATACAGATTTTTTTTAAACTTTATCAGGATTAGTTACTCATATCTGAAGTTAGAATTTGGGCAACATATTAAAAGCAATAAAGAGCAGAAATCTGATTATCCAGCCTCTCATTTTTGCTATGACTAAAAGCCCTGAGCATTTAGGACTACTTTCACAAAGTGATTTATGCACTGTGTTTCTTGGAATTACAACGCCTAACGTTGAGGCGTATACCCTGAGACTGGAATCTGCAGTCCGTGGTATGTACCAAATCTCCTCCTAAACTGGGGAGACACACGGGACTTGACATGGGATTGCAACAGTCAGTGTGTCAGATTGGGAGCTACCAAACTTGGCCAAGAGGAAATGCTGAACATAAGGGGGAGTTTTAATTCCTACCATTACTGCATGCCTAAAAACTTATCTTTAGACTACAAGAGGACAAATATGTCCTATTGAAATTCACAGATCCAGCCTCTTTTAATGCATTAAGGCTAGTGATTAATTTCATCCGGTAAAGTTTAGTGTGAAACGCATATGAAATCCTTGAAAGGTGGGTGCCCTTCTTCCGGAGAAGTGCTTGAATCACTGAGCTACAGAGCTTTGACTCCTTTTGCTTTCTCAAAGGTGCTGCAAGCTTCTGAACTATAGGATGTCTTCAACAGTATGAGCAGTGATTCATATACCCCAGTCTGCCAGAATAGTTTACACGCAGGTAATTAGGATACTAATATGGGAAGTAGGAGCTGTAGTTTAAATCTTTTCAGGCTAAATAACTCATCTCACTTTCTGGGAAAGCACTCATCATTCAACTGCTGGACCCTCTTTCCATCACCCACCTTAAGGGTATCATACCAAGAATTCCCATCCCATCCTCCTCCAGATCCCTTTTTAATGCTTCTCGCTGGAGGTTGCTCTCCTCCTTATTCTGCTCGTCCAGTTGTTCATCTGACAGTTCTGTTTAATGATCCATGTTAAAAATAAGGACCAGCTTTTGAGGAGAAGCTTTATCTTAAATTGGACCATTTCACTGATCCATTTTACTGTATGGCCATGCAAGGAGTTGCACTGGCACAGTTGAAGATCTTAGGCTGCATCAAAAGAAGCGTGGCCAGCAGGTCGAGGGAGGTGATTCTCCCTCTTTGCTCTGCTCTGATGAGACCCCACATGGAGTTCTGCATCCAGCTCTGGGGTCCTCAGTACAAGCAAGACATGGACCTATCGGAGCAGGTCCAGAGGACGGCCACAAAAACCATCAGAGGGATGGAGCACCTGTCCTATGAAGAAAGGCTGAGAGTTGGGGTTATTCAGCCTGGAGCAGAGAAGGCTCTGGGGAGACCTTATTGCAGCCTTTCAATATGTAAAGGGGGCTTATAGGAAAGATGGGGACAGACTTTTCAGTAGGGCCTGTAGTGATAGGACAAAGGGTAATGGTCTTAAACTGAAAGAGGGTAGGTTCAGACTAGATATAAGGAAGAATTTTTTTATGATGAATGTAGTAAAACACTGGGACAGGTTGCCCAGAGAGGTGGTAGATGCCCCATCCCTGGAAACATTCAAGGTCAGGCTGGATGGGGCTCTGAGCAACCTGATCTAGTTGAGGATGTCCCTGCTCATTGCAGGCGGGTTGGACTAGATGACCTTTAAAGGTCCCTTCAAACCCAAACCATTCTATGATTCTATGATTAATGAGTGAGAGGACATCATTAATAAATGGCTTTGGGCAGGAAGGAGTGAGAGTTTCTTAAAAAATCTCTTCAGGTTAAGGATTTACAATGTGGAAATGCAACTGAGAAGGCAACAGAGAGTCTTAAAAAAAAAAAAAATAAAGACACAATAGTATCTATTTCTATCTAGATGACGGTAGTTCTGACCATGTGAAAAGCAGGGATATTGTACTAGCAAAAAAAAAGTTTTCTGCCTACTTCAGCTAAAGTAAGTGTTAGAGAGAGGATATACTGTTGAAATTAAGCCCAAAAGGTAGTCTACAGGGCCTTCTTTTCAAAGTTAACATATTAAATATCCAATTAGAAAAAGAGTGTCTGAAACTGAAGTATAAGTATTTCACTTTTCTTTCTCTAATTTGTCTATGGACTGAGTTAAGATGATGCCTTATGCTATCAGGAATCCTCCTTTATACTGTAGAAGTCATGAAACAATCCCTCAGTACAACTTTATTCAACAGCTACCCTAGTGACAACCTCACCCTGCTGCTTACTTACTGACTGCCTTATTCTCTGTCATCAGTTCTCCCGGGTCACTTCACATCAGCTTGAAGATTTTTCCCTTTCAGCTTTTGCCAGGTTTTCTTATTGCTTCATATCAATTAACTCTACCCAGTCCATTACAAAACTCAGTTCATTAAGTTTTAGATAATTATTTGTCTTTTCTCTTCAAGGTATGTTCAAAAGCTCTCCATTGCAGCACACATCTTGACACTTTAAAATGTCAGTGGCTAATTAAAAAGAAAACCATTGCTAATGCCTTTATGCTCTTACTTCAAGGAAATACAAAAATATGGTCTGTATCTAGCTTTTATACTAATTTTGTACCTTAGCACATTGTATATGAAGAAAACTTGGTAATTTTAGACTATACAGCACATAAATAATGGATAAAGAGTGGTTAACTTTTCTAATTTACTCTGCACTCAGAGATCTGTCAAGCAGGATTTCAAATGCAAATGAGAAGTGAAGCGGAATAAGTACCTGCATATAGCAATCTTTTGACAGAATTGCTCTGAATTGCAAGATCTTTCTTCTTTTTTTTATGTTTAGTACACAGAGAAAAATTAGAGGCTGTCTTTTATATTCCTGTGTATTTGATATCCATACAAGTGATATAAAACAAAGAAAGGGAAGCCAGCTTGCTTCCCGTCCACATGAAATCATTTTTTAACCGGCTGCCACAAAACCTTGAAGCTTACAGTGCCCTTAAACATCAATTGTGCATTAAAACAAAGACGTGATGCCTTAAATTGAAGTCTGTAATTCATAATATAGACTATGGAGATATGGATACAACTAGGGCTGAATGCTGAAAAATTATCACGCCTTTAACAACAAGCATAGGGAGCGTTTGCACCTGCTGAATATTTCGGAGAGAATTCAGTAGGAGCAGCAAAAGGATAAATTGGCAGCAAAAGGATAAATTGGCCAAAAAATTACTGTGAGCTAGGGGCCTGGAAGAAGGATGGTCTGAAAAATATCTGTAATGGGATTTTAGGAGGTTCAGATGAATTTGGGCAGTGTCTGCAACTCTATATTTTATAATCAATAAGGATTTCATGAGAGGCTTCCTTATAGTTGCTTAGTGCTTGAATCCTCTGCTGGATGAAGGTTCACTATGAGACCAATGCTCAAAACAAGCCTGTTCTTCCTTTGCTACCTAGTGCTTTTAGATAGTTTTCTCCAACAGCTCAACCCGAGTCTCTCCATCTTACAGCCGCACACGACAAATGGCACAAAGCTTTGAAAGCAGTGGAAAAGAAGATTAAGTAATTCTTGAAGAACCAGCCCTCACCAGGGTCCCCGTTTGCAGGCTGAACCTATCTTAAAATGTTTCTGAGCCAAACACTGCAGTGAGTTCTGTCTCCAAACCTATATGCTTAAGAGTTTAGAATGGAGTATTTGGGTTCTGCCAATTAAAAGGAAGATGATATGTAGGTCCTGAATCTAGAGTTCAAATCTAAGGTTTATATTCAGGCCTACTTATTGGAGGTACATAATGTAATATAACTAAAACATCATTCAGGTGATAGCTCTTTAGGGAAGTGACTGCTATTTGTCTAAATGGCAGGGGCTTACCCTTTTCTTACATGTTTACATGTGAAACTTTGTTGATGGAGACAGAACAAAAGTACATGTTTGTAAGAAAGACTAGTGACATTTAATATGATATAATTTTATGGAAAATTAGTTTTTAATGTCAAGAAAATATTGTATCCAGTTTGGCAGATAGCATTTCTTTGTGAATTAAATAATTTAGAAATTTAAAATAAAGCGTAAAGTGTTATTGTTTTTCTTGGAAATTCTTTTTGCTCTTCATTTAGAACTTTTGTTTTTGCAACCCTAGCAATTAAATACCACAGTCCATATTCAGAACAGATTATGCTGCATATATAAAACTCTTACTTCCTGGCAACATGACTAATTCCTAATTTTACTACCCAGCCTACTGCTTCCTCAAGAGGAAAAAGTCAAAGCACTAATGACGCTGTCCATGCGGGAGCTTAATGCACACTACCAAATGCTGTTATTAAGGCATGTAAAAATGATCTAATTACCAAAATTGGTACCAAATTATCATTGCTAGCAGGAAACAGGCCCACGTTTTAGGGAGTACTACAAAAGTGAAGTCAGCATGCACCTTTCATAAGCTGCGTGATGTTATATACATCTCCCCTTCGCTCACTAAGGGGGCAGCAACAGCAGGCACAAGGCATTGGACACGGACATTTTTGCTGTGCCCTCATTGCTTTGTGAGTTCATAAACAGATAATGCTTTGCAGCCAGTTAATCAGTCATGGAAACTCCTCTGCACACCTCTCAGCGTGAAGCCTTTTGAAGAGAGTGGGTTTTCAGGGGTAGCAGAAGAGAACAGGATGGATTTCAAACTGCCAGCTGTTTTCTACTGGCAACAGCTATGGTGGGTATGCCTTTTGGGTCAATTTGCTTGGTACATAAGGTTTCAGCATAATGTTTTTTGCAAACATGGGATTCAAAAAGGTCAGGTAATGCTCCGAAAGTTTTTTCTCCCACTTTGTAAAATAGGCTATCCACAGGTGAAAAACACTTCTGAAATATAAGACTTTCTGCTTGCTGAGCAAAATAATTAGAATTTCTTTTCAATGCTTATTAAATGTATATATTTTACAACTTTTGTACACCAGCAGCCTTATATTATGTAACCCATTTCAGTAACTTAAAATTAATTGAGTGCTTTTTTGCTTATTTTGTTTGGTCTATTGCAGTATGATATAGAAAAGAAGCTAATGAACTGTGGAGGGGTTCCCTCTTCAGGACAAAAATCTCAGACTTCCACTGGGAGCCAATTTTGTGATACTGATATAATGGTCCGAGTACAGTCTAAATACTTACTGTTGAATACACTTTTTGAAGGAGCCTATTTCTGATGGAAGCCTGAGGGTCTGAAATATTGGCAGGACTACTTCCCTGTGCTTAATGGCATAAAACCCCTACACAAAATAGGTTAAATGTAGGTAGTAAAAGGCGGGGGGATTTTTTAATTTCCCTTGAGGTAAGGTACAATTGACTGTTCCTCAAGGCTGTTTGTAGTTTCATCTGTGATTTGGAAGGAGTTCTACTGTTTAATGGCAGTAACTCTAGTCAAGACATAGCTTTGTAAAAATCTATACGCAGCAGTGTACACTACAGGAGATGAATAAAGAGCTGAAGAAAATTGGCTGTGGTTCAAAAATGCATGGTAAATCCATAGCTGAAAATGCTTACCATCCAGATGGGAAGGTTGCCATGAACATGTTTCCAAGGCAGTCTCCCTACCTGCACATTTTGTAAGGCATCATTTACCACTTTAAGTGCTTCTTTGACCATCTGTATGGGATTTACAGAGTCTGGGCAGCTTAGTGAGCATAATGGCAGTAGTCCCAATAGTCCCATTAGGGGCTAGAGAAATCTCTGAATCCCAGACCATACCAGTTGTACGTGCACAGAATTACGCTCCACTGCGTGCAAGGTGAAGTGATGGACATGCTTGTGGAACAAGCTGGGCTGCATGCACTTGGGTAGCAAGTCTAATCTAGTCAAAGACATCAGACTTGTTCCACATCATGGGCATTAGAGAAGTGATTCAGACATGAGAGATCCCATATACGTTGGACTTGCAAGTGTAAAGTGGTTGCACAGCATGTTTATTGATTTCATACATTGCACACAAACATCTTGTTGACCAGTGAGAAACATGGAGGCTACGTCTTTTTACATCTCAAATGTTGACATCCAACTCTAAGGTGCGAGGGCTAAGCCCACGCTGACAGCAGGGGAGACTGAAGGAGCTTTGGACTTCACAGGCTGAAGTCTATACCTCATTGGCAAGGTTAAAAACAAACACTGAAAGGCTGACAGGCTGAAAAAGCTGCTGTGAGCAGGGAGGAGAAGAACAAGAATGGAAACAAACATAAGGCAATTTTAGAAATGCACAGAAACAAAAAAGAGAAGAGCTGTAAAAGTTGGCATGTTCTTCTCTTAACTAAAGCAAAGCAATGGACCAGCTCTGCATACCCTGCACAGGCTGAGTAGCTCTTACCTGCAGTTCATCATCTACTAATACAAGTCTAGCAAGAAGTTGAAGAAATTGTAGTCCTTTTTAAACCATATTCTTTTATCCCTTACCGGATACCCCATATCCCTTATTGATTACCCCACCCCCATCTGTGTTTCTTTTGTACTTCAGAAATAATGCAAAAGACAGAGAAGTTAACTTTAATGGGGAGCTGGGATCTTTCTAAAGGAAATTCTGGAACAGCAAAATACTTCATGGTTCACTTCATTTACACACAGAACAGACTGAAGGTGTGGCTGCGATCCAAGATTGCACTCCAGATGACCTGAATTAAATGTAGTTAGAAAAGACTGACCATATATGCCAAACACCAGAAAAATTCTATTAATGTTTAAAAACTTAATTTTAATTCAACACAATTGTCTTCAGAATGTGGGATTCTTGTATTTTTTTCTTTCTTTGAAGAGCCTAGGGTATTTTTTATCTGATTTTTTTTTTTATCTCCTGTTGGAAGAGTGTAAAAATTTCTGCTGGTGTGAGAACTTTCTGTGTAGTAGAATCTCCACAATCAAGGGGAAAAAAATATTTTTTTTGTCTTCTCAACCTTAAAACATTTTTTACATTTTAAATACTGATATTAGAAAATTTTACTTTCCCCAATATTTACGCAGGACTAAGTCACAATGCTTCCCTAAAGCTTCTGAAGTAAAAGTTGTGTAATGGTATCATCTCTACTGTATTTTCTTCTGTAGTTCTGAGGCAGAGAGTTCTGTTTTTCAGTCAGCCGGACAGAACTTGTGCCTGTGTGAATGGGAGAGATTCCACTAATTGTATGCTTCTACCAACACTTACAATTTAACACAAGTACTAATCTAGCAAACCTTTGGGAAAAGAAAAATAGAACAAAACCTGACAATGTGAATTTTCTAGAAATAGGCCGAAGGACCTGAAGTTCACAAGGAACCTACAAAAATATGCAGATAATATTAGATTGTCAAATCTTCTTGCATCTGAAGTGAATTGTATTTAAAAATAAGCCACTGAATTTAGGGGTCTTTGTGCCACTCTTCCCTAAACAGTGCAGCTGGAAAGACAGAGACTTTGATCTTCAGAGTCCTGCTTGACTGCTGGGTGTCAGGACAACAGCTCTATCCCCACACCATGTGCTGCTTGGCAAACTGTAAACAACCTATATCTCCATTATTGTATTCTTTCGTATGTTCCTTTGCAAAAAGGATGTGATACTTCCTGTTACATAGGGACAGGGGTGTAAACTCCACTCAGAAAAAAAAAAGGAGAGATGAAGAAACATAAAGTAATGCTTTCCAGTTTTGGAAAAAAATGTATGTCTTACTTAGGCTGACTTACTTAACATTAGAGAAAAAAGTAGTATAAGAACAGAAAATGTTGTTTGTTATTACAGAAACATCAGGGTTAAACCACATTTGAATACTATCTCTGACAGCTATTTAATTTCTTTCCATGAGAGGCAGTAATCTGCCTTACTGTGCAATCCATTAGTGACAATGTGAGCTAGGAAGCACAGATTTGTAATCTGTGGAATATTCAAAGAATTTCCCTATAAAATATCTGTCAGGACACAAGCCCTACGGTCTAGGCTCTGTATCTTCCTGCAAGTCAAAACTCTGTCATTTTTCTCCTTTGAAAAGTTAATCTTCACAACACAGTTTCAAAGTTTTAAGCTTCCAGATGAGTAAGTGTCCTAAAGTAAACTACTGAATGATACAGTCTTCTGGGCACAAAGGAAAAGAAAAGAAATTGTACATTTATTTACAGAATAAATGAAAATGTGAAGTGTTTCCTGAGGGGCTTGAGTTTTCTGATATTACATACCTGGGAAAAGTCAGAGGGAATCTTTTTAAATGCTGCTGAATGTTAAAATGCTAAAAATGAGATTATTTACTTAACACTTTTCCTATGTGTCTCATTAAATTCTATGCTAATTTTGAATAAATCCTAATGACCATATGCAACATTCATTTATTTTTAATGAACTTGAGGAAAATGTTTCCTTTTTGACCTTACTTGCAAACCGTTCCAGATTGTTGAGCCGCATTTGTAAGTTTCTTTTCATAGGTCATCCTAAAATAAGACTTTGAGGCAGATCTCTCCAATTATGTGGTCTTGAGTCAGATGATGAAGTGATCATGGAGGTTTTTCTTATGAGTTTGTATAAGAATCTGTTTATCAGCCTTGTCATAAACTTGTTATTGCCACAATTGTCAGTGACAGCCTGTAAATGTCTGATCAGATTTGGCAGGAAAAAGATTGCTTTGAAATCCTCTTCTCAGATGATGCACCAAACCCTGTTAGATTAAGTTTTAGTAAAAGCCTAAGTCAAGATAAAGTCACTCTGCTTGTGCCTGGAAAGACAAGTGTCTACTAATTAAAGATGGGACAGTGGAACAACATAGGTTCATATCAAAATTGTTAAGACATGTCAATATTTTACTGAGAAAGAGAGGCAGATTATTTATAGTGCCACAGAAGAGTTTAATTCTGCACCACTTCCTTGGAGTGAAGAAAAGATAACAAAAACTTTGCTGATTCCCTTCTGGTTTTGTTACGTTGCCTTCTCCTTTGTGAGGGGAGAATTCTAAATAGGTATAGATTTAGGCAAATATTGACATGAAATGTGTACTTTTGTATAATGTATAAGACATAAATATGAAATGTATGAAGATGTGTTTCATTTAAAAAGGAAGTTTCCCAAGTGTAAGGTTTGAAGTTTCTCTATCCCACCAAGACGATGATGGAGCAAGCAGTTTGCTCTCAGACACCAGGGTGTGACAAAAGTTACAGGATTTTCAGGTCAGGTCAGGTTATGGTGAAGGACACTTCAGGAAAATGCCTCTCATCGCAGGTTACATTATCAGTCTTCACACATAAAATAGTTAAAGTCTCAGTTAACTCCCAGGATAGTGTCTTAATTTTCTCATTAGAAGGACCCACATGTTTCTCATCTTAGTTTCTAATATCAAATCACTCCTTGCTGTACTTACAGGCTCCTTATTGCAAGCGTAGTCACACTCTCTGGCCACTAAAGCTCGGCTCCATGTACCTTCTACCCTGAGGTGGGAAGCCTCTAACCTATGTCCCCCCTGGATTAGTGCATTTGGCCCGGAACGCCGCCTCTGCCCTGCTGTTCTGTGGCTCCTGTCACCCGCCACGCTGGGAGCGCACAGGGAAAGGCGCCTGGCTGTCACGCGTGGCAATGCTGAGATGAGCAATGTCCCCTGCGCCGCAGAACGGCGATATGCCTTCGATTCACCTTCTCCTGAAACACCCTAAATAAGGGATACTAAAATTTTACAAATCCAGAACTTTCAAATCACGTGGGCTATAATTTTACACAGGTGCTTTATCACTTCAACAGCTGGTAAAAATTTATCCTGTGAGTTACATTAAACATCATTGAAATGAGAACAAGAATTACCTTTCCCTGAGACTGAAAGGTAGACCATTTAAGTACCCCTTAATAATAAGCTAAAATTGTAAAGTTCTGTGTCAGATCAGAAAGACAGATCAGAACTTTGTGCTATGGTGGCTGAAGAGTTTCTCAAGGGCTGATACGCCACACGTAGTGGGGGATATTTTCTAAAAACAAAGTTTTCAGTTGTTGACTCAGTTTTGAAAGGAGCTTATATAGGCAGTATACAAAGTTTTTCTTTTACTAAGTATGCAATCTGACCTACTAATGAGTCTTGGGAAACAAAACTAATTTGCTGTCACAGTCAAGTGATAGACAACAGTTTACAACAATTGTTTTCTTTTCTTTATATGGACTTTTTTTTAACAACAGAAATATTTGAAAAAACCTCACTGATAGAATTTCAGTTAGAAATATTTTTATAGCATGCTTTTTTGTAATGTTCACAGAAAACAACTGAGAAATCCCTTTTTGCTTAAGCTACAGTGAACTTTAGTCATTACTGTCCTCCTTCATGCAAAAACTAGAATCAGAATTGTAGAATAATTCGAGTTGAAATGAACATCCAGAAGTTGTCCTCATGCTTGAACCAGGATCAATAACCTCTTCACAACTGTACACAGCATTTTCTGTCTAGAAATGTATTTTAGGGTAGAATGCCTCAGTTGTAGTCACTGTCACGGGAACAGTCTTTACAGACTGGGAAATATCACTACCTTAGAGTGTGATTTCTATGGACTCCACATGTTCTACCTACTGGCCCATTATGAGCTCCTTGTAATCAGTATTTATCCCACAATAAACATATGGGATAAAATCATCCCCTGCTTTCTAAAATATTGAGTATATAGGCCAAGTCTATTTGCAATTATTTTAGGTAAACTAGAGCTTTTCTCGAAGCATATCTGAAGCATCACTAGCGCTTAAGTTGTTGCTAAAGGTAACTAGACTTTTCTTTATAAAGTCTGTAGGAAAAAATAGACATTATAGTTTTAAAGGTTCTTCATAGTTGCATACAGGAGTGAGATAACCATCAGTCAAGGTAGCTCAGAGTCAGTTGCTCGGAAGCCAGGGAGTATTCCTAAGAGTTCTCTCCATCATTCTCACTTTGCCTAACTCTGGCTTGATTCTTCAGTCTTCAAGCAGTGAGGGACTGATGACTTCTTCCTCAAAGACATTCTTATCCATTCCTTGTTCTAACTTCAAAGTTTGTTTCAGTGTCTGTCATAGGGCTCTGAAGTCTTATTCTGAGAGAAACTAGAAATTCATTCAGTGAAACCCCATAAGGGCATGAAGCTTATTTCCCTCATGGACTGCAGAGCCTGGGTGAAAAATTGCAGAAGTCGGTCATAGTTGTCCATGGCCTCCTAGCATAAGCTGCTTTGAGGCCATATTTTGAAGCCTTTCCAAGCAGAAAGGAATCACTGAACTTTTGGAAGAAAACCAAGAGAACTCATATTTAGTAAGCATTCGTGCTCTACACAGCTACAGATGAAATTCAGCATAAATTCTTTTTCTTTTTCCTTTAGGATACAACTTCCTTACCTGGATTATAATGTCAAAGTTAGAGGCCTGAGGGAATATCCCATTTCAGCAAACAAAATCTCAAACAGAAAGCTATATCCTTAGCTTTTGTTTTCAGCATGCTGCTTAGTGCACTCTTAAGATAATGTAAAAGGAGAATCTTGTCATTTGTTTTGTGGAAAGACTAAGGTTTCTTCAAGGTGAATTCTATGCTGAAAACAAGGTTCATTCAACAATTACATTGCTTAGTGTTCATCCACAAAGTATTGATAGAACGGCTGAGTCAGTCTTCCCCTGATTCATATGACAAATAATTGGACTGAGGTGTATAGGCACCTAATTAACCATTCTTTTCCAGCTAATAGCATTGCCCCAGAAAACATGGACTCTCTTGCCAGTTCCTGCTTTTGACTGGAACAGACCAGGAGGCTCCTGGGTGAAAGAAGGAACATTGTCATTTTCATTTGTGTTTCTGATATTATCTGTTAGCTAGGGCAGGAACGTTGCTTTCAAAGGCTTTTGAAGAAATGTAAATTCTGGGTAGGGTTTCACTGAGTAAATATAAAGAACAACAAGGGAAAATAAAACCAACTACAGCCATTTATTGTAACTTTTCTTGAAACATAAGAGCATGAGAGGAATTACATTTGAATGTACAGTGACAACAAACAGTTTGTTATAGAGGTTACTGATTTGCAAAGGCTTTCACTGAAGAATATAGTGTAGCAAACAAAAAAAGGAATCAGATGCATGCCAGCATTTTGTTTTATAACTCACAGAAGAGATAGGTGACATTCAGCTTGGAGTAGGGACTTCTGAGATCATTATATTGAGGTCATTATTCTGAGGTCATTCTCCACTGCTGAACCTGCTGGAGGACCAAGGTAAAAAGTATGCCATGTCAACACATTAAAAAAGTGTGTCTCATGAGCAGTCTGAATGGTCCCATGTGAGGTCTTCAAGATTTGCCTTATTGAGATTTCCCATATGTAGAAAAGGGAAAAATATGTGCAGTACTGGCCCATATATTCATGGAAAGGAGAGTAAATATTTGGGGGGTTGCTCCTGAATTCCTGCAGGACGATGAGTACAAGCTAGGCATATAAATCCCAGTTCATCAAGTTACTTAAGATACAGTGCGACTATTTACGGCTAAGGAATCAGGCACTGCTGCCATGCTATCTGAACAAGAAACATAATTTCAATACCTAATTCAAGATCCTACTACATTCATTATTGTTAAGAAAATTTTTAAAAGTTAGATTTAAAAAATGCCAGGCTTTCATAATAAAAATCCTCCACTGGTTTTGGGTTCCTGCCATTGTATGTGACTGTGGGGCTTAGCTGGCTGGAAAACAGGGGAAAAAATTTGCAGCATTCTTCTAACGGCAAATTAGTTCCCGAGTCCAGTCTCGGTATTGCCACTGAACAATATGTATCACAGAAACGCTTCCTAAGCTGACACACTGGAGCACTTCTCCAGGGCTGTACTGACAACATGGAACAAAAGACTGGATCTCACATGGACCCCACGAGGAGCTGGATCCTGTCATGCCATAGGTACAGGCTGTTCAGCAGAAGCAGCCTGTTCAAGGTAGTGGTAATAATTGCAGGTGTTTTGAGCTCGAGTTGAATAAATACTGAGCAAAGTAATTAAACATCAACCTAAAAGCAAGTAATTTTTTCCTACTCTTATGAGTATTTTCATCTTCATAAATGTAGTAGGTACAGAAAAGCATATGCTCTACAATGTTGAAGAGACAGCTATAGCTTGAAGCAGTATGTCAAGTTGTTTTTTTGCTTTTGTTCTGTTTTTTATTGCTGCAACTTTATTAAATGACTTGGGTTAAGAGTTCTGTGATGTTTTTCTGTGACAGGAGGCTTTCAACATCTCTCACGCACTGCAGGGTGTTTGCTTGCTAGGTTTGTTTTACCTTGGCCTATTTCAGCCTTTTTTCTTTTTTCTTTTTTTTTTAACATGAGTCACTGTATGGTTAAAACTCATTAATGGCCTTGGCAGATACTAGTTAAAGGCAGTTAAACGGCTCCCAGGAAAAGAAGCCTTTGCCCAATTTCTTTGGCTCCGGATGAAGATCATCAGTCTATTAGAAAACAAAATTGTGAGTGAAGACTTGCGTGTATTGGGGGGGAAGATTGAGAGAATCATATGAACAGTATTAGTCACAGATGTGGCTGATTGTAATATGATTGAAAACATACAAAGTTATTTCAGAAAATCCATTCCTATCATTATTTTATTTCAGTCAGCCTCATGATTCTCAAAGAAGAAAACAGTTACATGATTAACTGGAATGATGTCTCCTAGTTCTGCTGAAACATTTAGTCCAAGTTTTCCAGAGTAGGTAAATATAAGTCTCGACACACAAACCTTCTTTAGCTGAATAAATCAAGATCCTTATCTTCGATAAAATTTCATGTTCAGTTACACTGGATATCAGCATTTTAATAAGAGCATGCTTTTTGCCATAATGCTGGCTTTTATGTTTACTGCATTAGTAGACACATAAGAAAACTCTTTTCAAGAATAATGACTAATACTCTAGCATTAGTCCAGAGTATGAGACTAAAACATGGTATGATGGTTTCTATCCAAGTCTTGATAAATCAAAAAAAAATTTTTCTATAATCTTTTGTCTTGTAGACTTGCTTCAAAAATATGTCAGAGCCTTTAGACAGGTATGCCCAAGAGGTCATACCATTTGACATCCAGGAATCTTAGTCGTATGATCTGACCGCTGTTTCAAGGCAAATTACTTCTGTCCTAGGACAGGTGTGTTGCTCACCGAGTCGAATAGCTAACTTTACATTACCTATGCTAAAGATGTCAGTATGCTAACAGACACCTTAGTAAATATGAAAAAAGAGTGAAAAGAGGGAGAGCTTTAAAAATTACGTTTTATCAATCGTGATATTCCAAACACAAAGAACTCCTGAAAAATTGGCTAGTTTATCTGAGAATTAACTACAGCATCAGTATAAGATATTCAGCAGGAGGTAATCTCAACACAAGAGGATTGTCCATTTATAATGGTTCTGGAGCTCCATTTGTAAAAGGACTAGTGTGGTTTAGCATGATGTAGTTCTCATACAAGCTCATGCTCACGTCCAACACTAAACAGTTCTCTGTAACAGGTTCCAATGCAAACACAGAGCAAGAGGATTTAATCATGTGACTTATGAATTTACAATGCTCCAAACAATTAAACAGCACATGCACAGCCTCCATGAGTGAACTAGAACAACCTTGGGGTAAGCCCTCTATCAGGAAACCTGAAATACTGGAAGTTATGAGCAGAAGTGCTCAGACTCCATAGATGCTTTCTGTTTTTTCCTCAAGACTTGGAAAGCCTGAGAAAAACCCTCTACAAATCTTAAATTCTCTTCAACCTGTTGTCTGCTTACTGATCGTTGTGCCACAGGGCACAATGTTATCATAATATTACAAATAGTCCAACGTGGGAAGCAGGACTCATGGTGCAATGCACTGTACCATACAAAACAAGCTAATAATTCATAATACAAAGGTAATAAATGACAACAAATAGCTTAAGGACACCCAGGAGAACAATGGCTAACATGACATCCTCTGATTTTAGTACTGGGCACCAAGGCTGGGATTCGTTTGATCTATTATAGATATCTGTAAGGACTCCTTTGTTTGAGACAGTACCATATACTGCCTTCACTGTCCATGGTACAATTTATTGAATATAAAGTAGATGAATAAAGCAATTCAGATGAATCATGCTTAAAAGTGACTATATTTCTGTGTTGACAAAAACAGTGCCATTATACCTCACGTATACTTGTCTGCATTGTACATATTTACAGTTAGATGTGACAAATCCCACTTCAATGACCAAAAAGTTCTGCTGCTTTGTTTTGGTTTTGGAGTTGGTGGAATGAATCACAGAAAAGAAGAGTTTTAAAAATGAATGGAAAAGAAAATAATGAATCTTATAGCTGGAACTGTTTGAAGTCCAACAACATGGTCGCAACACACTGGTAGGTGGATAAGCATAATTCTTACTTTTTAATGATCAGAAGAGGAAACTGACTGAAATATGTCCTTCTAAAGGAGATTTCATTTGGAATTTTCTTTGGGGATTAAAAAAAAGGCAAAACATCAAACTCTCTTGTCCTGAGAACTTGTCTCTAGAGTGTTGCTCCTGTTAGGCCAGACCACCGTGTAGGCCACAAGATTAGAGGTAGCAGAAACGAAAAGGCTAGCGGAACCTCAGCTGATAATCAGAGTCACAAAGGCTTCCTGGGACTCAAGTATGGACTACCACTGTTTAGTGACCACCACATATTTTGTTACTATACAAATCCTGATAGATACTTTTTCCCAGTTGCCTGACATTAAACTGGCTACCTGACCAAGACACATGCAGTCAAACACCATAATCAGCTGGGTAACTGCCAATTGTCCAAATCTCACATTCAAATTCATAGTTGCTTGTGTTTCTGCCAATAAAATCTGTTCTTTAACAGAAAATCTGTACTCTACTTCTTACCCAGCCTGGAGTGCCAATCTCTGTTCTGAACATGAGAAACAAGCTCAGAAGGGGAATAAGGCATTGCTGGGTCCAGAGAAAGGACAGCTGTACTATCAGAGACTTACAGTAGTAAGAATCTGGCTAGAGAGGAGTGATATAGAAGATGAAATAAAACATATCCCAGTCATGAAACCCCAGAAAGCTTTCCCTCAGGCAAAGGAGAGTTTTAAATGTCATCAGAAAGATGGCATCACAGTTGAGAAAATTAGGAAGGAAAGATTTGTCTGGGAGACACTAAGAGAGATTTTAGTCATGTTGAGCTTCAGCTGACAGCAAATTTGTATAAGATAATGCCAGAAGGCAGCTAAGATCTTTTTGGACACAATTTAACCACTAGTTGATCTCTTAGATATAGGTCTTATTTGGAGATACTAACCTGAAATGATGTGAAATAAGGATAATAGGTTCAAGGACAGTGGCGCATGAAACAGCTGCAGAAAATACAGGGGGAGTAAGGAGGACCTTCAAAAAATCCCCTAAAATAAAAAGGAGAAAAATTGAAAGAGAACTAAGCCAAAGGAAGACCAGAGTTCAGAAGACTCTCCGTGTTGGAAGTACATGGAGATATATGACACACAGGGATATAATGCGGAATGGCAGAGACACCCAGATGGCACATTCATTCAAAAAAGGAAGGAAAGCAAAGGAAAGAAAAGAGACCATAAGATGCAAGCAGGATAAACACACATGTTAAACTTTAACTACGAGTTTAGAATATTTTTAATAAAATCCCTTGCTATGTAACACAATTGGCAATTTGCAAAATGCTGTTCAGCTTGTGTTCAGTATACTACATGCACACGCAACATCAGATTGTAAACTCTGCCGTAGATATTCCACACTTTCATCTGTTGTTTGAAGTATCAGTCTAAACTGCTCCACAGTGGAAACATATAAAAATTATATAAGTAAATAGTAATCTCTTTTTCACTGTAGACCAGCCATCCTGAAATAAATACTCTAAGGAAAACATATAAATCAATTTAATCACATTTGCTTCATAATGTTGATGATCTTATCCTTCTGAACTAGGAGACTTTTGTCCACAGTATATAACAACCACAGATTTTTGTCAGAGTTAATGTGTCCGTTCACCATATTGTCAAAGTAGTTTGGAAAGAAAGTATGCTTTTGACACTAGTGAGAAAGTTAATAAAAGTAGGTTCAATGCAAGTTATTATGTGATGTCATAATGAAATCATAAAGTGCAAAAGCTGCTGCTACTGATGATGAGAAGAGGAAGAGGAATGCTGCATGTCTTCCCATATGTATGTAGGAATAGGATTTAAAATTATGATTCAACTTGTGTTTGATGCTTTTGCCAAACACTTAGAGTCAAGCTACGTGACCATAAATGAGAAATAAATGAATGCCATTGGACTGCCAAAATGGTACCTTTGTTTCTCTTGTTAGACTGCTGTTTTATTCTGTCAGTTGTGCTTTCTGTTGCATATGTAATGGATTTGCAGAAACAGTTGACAAATAACTGCAGGATTTGATGGGAGCAGCAGGTGCCTATTTTTCTGGTTCACATAAACCTTATTCTCAGTAAAACTTCACACTTCAAGAAATAATTAACACTGCATGTCACAGTAGAACATTAAAACTGAAAAGAAATTACCGCAGAATTAGCAATGGCCTTTACCTGAATACATCTAAAAGCTTGATCAATTTGTAATTCTCTTTGGTTATAGCAAAAACAGGCAGCTGGACCACTCTCTTCCCTTGTGGCTAGGTTACTTCTGCAGAAGTAATTTTCCATTTTCTGTTTCTCCTACCAAGCCCAAATGCGCCCAAATCTCTAGTAAGAAAAGTTTCTTTCCAAACTGCCCCCCTCTAACCTTTCCTCCCTTGGCTGTTACTGAGTGCCATTCTGTCTTACTACTTTCATTATTCGGAAGAGCAGAGTACAATACAGAAAAAGCCGCGGGAACTCATGGAACATTACCATTATGTCTGAATGAGCACTTGGTTAGAATCTCTTGTGGATGGATGTACTTTGAAACAATCCATGGTAGTAAACAAAATAGTTTAGATGAGAACTGAAGTTACATTTTCAAATTCCCTCTTTAGGCTTTAAAAATAAATAAAAAAATGTTTTGAAGACAGGTGTGCTCCAGATTTGCTCTCAACTCAGAAATGTATAGGTATGTGCACATGTGCACGGGAGTGTGTCTTTGTACACGAGGTGAAGATACATATATACATGGAGGGGAGGAATGAAAGTAATCACTTGTTACATTTTTTTTTCAACTGAGTTAATGAGAAAAAAGATGTATACATTCCAGTTTTACAGGGACAAAGATCCACCTTGTATAAAGACTAAAAATTTAATTAACTGAATTTCCTGTAAAACATAGATTTATGATTAACACATGACCCACAGTAATCTTTAGAGGCCAACGTGATACTCTTCAGTGGGACAATCACTCTTGCATGCCTTCCTCTAACATATGAATGCATCTGTTTAATTGTTCCTTACATGGTTGCCTCTCTTTACTCTACTAAAATTGATGCTGGCAACCAAAATCTGAAACTCCAGTTATATTCAACAAGATATGTACATTTGTTATAAGATTATTGATTTTTTTACTAGATGCTATTCTTCTCTTTTAAATAAAGCAAAGCTTGTTGATGCTCCCCTTCTGTGCCAGAATGCAAGTATTTGGTAAACATAATTTACTTGCTTGTCATGTTGTCTGAAAAGTTGTTAGCCAAATGAACATAATGACCAAATAAAGCCACAGCATAGGTCAAGATAAACTAAAAGTGTTAAAGTATTCCCCTTATGATACTGCATACTTTTCTTATATTGACTTACCTGTGATTCTCTAAGTGCCTGTGGGACTTCCTCACTCGTTTTCCCTTTCCTGCAAGGTTTATCCCTTCATCCTGTCATCGGACGCTTGTATGTGCATGAACAGCAAAAGAGTGATTTTTGTCTGTGGTTATCAAACAAACACAGGGCAAAATCCACATACCCAGATGCCATCCCCTTCTCTTTCTTTTTTAAAGATGAGAACGAAGGAGAAAGTTGGCAGTTTGATTGTGTGATGTGTCCTACTTCACAGTATATGAATTATACTTCTGACATCCATCTTGGGAACTTAATGCTCTGTCCTTTACTTTTATATACAACCACAGGTCACACACTAGAAACGAGACCTAATTTTATGATAGCAGATTGCCCTTCTAAAGAGGTGTTTATAAAAAAACCCCAAACCCCAGAATTTTGGAAGCAGAAGATAAGAAGCTGATTTAGAATATCGCTTATACCCTAATATTGAATTCAAAGTTTATAATACTTAAGAGATCAGGGGGTTATCACACATTGTTTCAAGGAGACAATCTGTGATGCGGGAAAATATTACAGATGTTTATTGAAAGAAAAGGTATCTTTTCACTAGTGCGAACCTCACAGGCAAGCACAAAGAACATCATAAACTTTCTTTGCTAGGACACAACATTCTGGAAACATTATCTAACCTGACAAACCAGGAGGACTCCGGGCAGGCTGACAGGAGCAAACTGGGGATGTGTGCGTCTGCACGTGTGCATGTCCATGTGTGTGTGTGAGAGAGATCACAACTTTCATAAAGTTCCTCCAGGTACAGGCTTCTGGCACCCAGTAGCCAACTAAGATTTGATGGTTTCTCACACACAAAGAAGCCTAACAACTTCTTTTCTTTCCCTACTACAGTTGCCTGGATTCCAGAATAGAACATCCAGAGTAAGAACATTTAAAAATATAAATAAAAAGTAAAGAGAAAAAACCCCAATAACTCCTTTGAATGCTTTGTCTGAAAAAATGTTTAACATTTTACAGAAATTGAATTGGAGTATTAATGAGTAATATGTAGAAGGAAATACACCACGTACTGGGAGATTGTGATATTGTTGCTTTTCATATGGGAAAATAATATCCTAATTGAGAAGAAAGTTAATTAAAACCTGAAGAAATGTAAGGCACAGATGAAATACTACCTTATTCTGACATATATACCTACCAGGAATCACATGCAAGGCAAGGTAGCCTTGTGATAGGTTTTATGGTTACTGGAAAGGAAATCTTCCAAGAAAGAGCAGGTAGAAATTGTTAATGAAGTCATTGTCATAGAAATGGTTAGCAGAATAGAGGCAAGACACTATCATGGGAATGAAAACCAATTAGGGCAGAGCCCTTATGAACCACTTGCGCTCTACTTACCAGCAGAATCATGGTCACAGGACTTTTGGAGTGGGAAGAAGAAAAGTAGTTGGGAAACTTCTTGCCTTTTGCTCTGTGTGCTTTCAAAGCGCTGTCTTCTGTGCCATATTAGCTTGCTTTAGGTCTCCTCTAACCTTCTTTGGCATTCAAAGAAATTCTTTTTTTTGCACTTACTCTACACTACATTCCTGCTCCTGCTCCCTGGTCCATAGTGGAAGGACAGGGACAGGCTGTTCTGCTCTCACTTCAAGAGCAGGACACAAAACCAGCCCCTCCTAAAATAGTCTCTACTAGCCAAAAAAAGTGACTGAAGAAAAAGTCAAGTTTACTCTTTCCATCCATTAAAGACTTTCAGCAGTAACAACTCAACATAGTGAATAAGCAGGTGGTGCATAAAGATGGCTACTAGCCATGTGGCTGACCATGAAAAGAGATCTTTTTTGGAATAAACTATATATTTGGATACATTTTCATACCATTAGCAAGGTATATCTGTAACTCTGTAGTGCCTCATTTCTGCATTTCAAAGTGTGTAGGTACCAGAGTGCATAATGACATTTTCTTTAAGAGGGGTACATGTTGTCTGATATTAGCATCGTTGAAATGTTCTAGAGGAAAATTTCTTATAAAATTGAGCCTGTTTCCAATTGCTGTCTTGGAAAACTTCAGCCTGAAAAATTAAACTAGAGCAAAATGTTAAGAAACTAAAAATAGGATTTTATGATGTGAGGCATCACATTTTAACTGTTGGCAAGAGCCTAGTTCTAGATGCAGTATCATTGCATACACAGTTATGAATACACATACGTATATACATAAGACTACACTGAATTATTAAGATTGCAAGAACACTGCATTAGGAAGTTAAAGAAAGTGACACTAATTTGAACTGCTTCACGGTAAATGCCTTAAAGGACTCTTTCTGTAAACAGTTAACAGAAATCAGCTCATTTATTGCAATTTGTTACTATATAGTCCCTTGTTTATATGGCTGTGGTCAGGGTCTCAAGCCAGGCTCAGAGAATGAGGAAAACAGATTAGTGGCCATCTTGGGGGTGTTTGACATGCCAGCATCATGTGGTTGCAGGCTTAAGTGTTTTTGTGTTCTGTTTTGGGTTTTTTTTTAAGGAGGAGTCAGGTTCTGATTCCCTAAGTTGAGGTGGGAATCCATACAGTTTCAGGAACTTTGCCAAAGGTACCTAGGTTCGCACAGTAGTAGATAATAAGAATTCACTCTTACTCATTATTTCAGCAAAATTTAAAAAAAAGCAATGAAGAACATATGACACATGAAAAATACATTTACAATAGTGAAGCGACACAGATGTACGGATAATAAATGAAAAGGAAAATAAATAATGGGTTGTCGTGGTTTAACCCCAGATGGTAACCGTCCCAGCCTAAACCAAGACATGGGTCAATTGAGAACTTCGGTTTACTTTGAAGATCATTAGTAGATAGTCACCCTGCAAGAAAAGAAATGTTACTTAATTTATCTACATTCAGAGACTGAGTGGAATTCAGCTGGTGGATTAAGACACCTGAACAAAGATTTCTGCGTATAAACCAAGTGCCGAATATCTCCTTTTAGTCAGTGGACATCTAGTCAATAGTGTAAATGGAGTCTAGAGAGTGATTTATCTCACCCTAATCTAGAAATTTCCATTTCATCCACTGAGCAGTTCCAACTTCTTCTTCCCCGTTTTTGTGACCAATGTGTGCAGCTCTCATCTGGAACCTGAGGGCTCATATCATGTTTAAGGGTCTCTTGAGAGGTTGCAAGTCTGTTGGTTTGTCACATCACTAACAAAAATCTTGTCTTCAGACAAGGGAAGGGAAGGACAAATATTTTCAACTGGCAGTAATTACATGGAGGCTTTTCTACCACATGAACTTTATTGGAGTAATTTCCGTTTTTGTTTTGGCTCACGAGTCACCAGCAATAATGTGAAGATACCCATTTCTTCAAGACGTTCCTGCCCACTCCCAGTGTCTCCCTTTTTGGCCCATGCTCGCCATGGGAAGTTCAAGTGCCTCTGTTGCTTTGCGTTTTATAATATAAGAAAGGTCTTAAAACCTGTCAACCTCAAATCAGAGATTTTTCCAGAAAAAAAAAAGGGGGGGGGGGGGGGGGGGAGAGAGAAAAAAAAACCCTACATATGTTTGCTTAGAAAGCTAAGTTCAGTCTTCCAGTTAAGGTAATGGACATATAACCCAGAAGAAGGATGTTACATTAACAATGTATAATAGCCTGATTTTCACTTCCTTTCCACACATGCATGTTTTTCACAGAGGGTATTCCTCAACCTCAAGGAATTCCCCAAGAAGTTACCAACCTTTCTTAAAACACTATAGAGCTTTTCGTTTTGCATTTGTTTGGTTTTTTAACTTGCAGAAATTCAGAAACCAAAATAATTTTGGGATTTATTCCACTGATTTCTGACTTAAAAACAGATCTTGCTTTTATATTTCATCAGAATAAATTATCCACATGATTAAATTACTGCATTTTTTTTTGACGTTTTTCAAATTAAGGGGACCTCCTCCCACTGTCTTTGCATTCAGACTTTGGAGTGAAGAGTCACTTCCACACTTCTTTGGATAACTTTTTTTTTTAATATAAATAAATAATATTAGAATTAGTTAAATAAAGAAACTGCTTAATATACCAATTTCCTACATTTATTTAGTAGTATTTATTTAGCTACCTCGTGACCTGGAAAGCAAAAAAAAAAGAACCATAGAAAATGAATGAATACAGAAAACAGCGTAAGTGTGAGAAAAAATCCAAAAGGTTGACAGGCAGAAAGAATTTCAGCTAGTAAGGGACATAAAAGATATTTTGAAATGTTTTAATAAATGTAATAATTTAAATAAATTTAATATTTTTTAAGGAATTTTTTTAGAAGAAAAAATTTTTTTTTAAAAGAAACAATATTTATTTAACTGAGACTGAACATATAACGAATGAGACAGAAAATATTATCCATGCTTTTTTCTGCTTTGATGCTTCACAGAAAAATAGACAGTTGTGACCTGATAGTGTTATTACTGTTAATACCAGTACATCTGGTACATCTGGTACATGTGTACATGGTACATCTGTACATCTCTCTGATGGAGAGATAATACATTTGCTCAGGTTAGATAAAACTTACTTGTGATGGAGAAAAACAAGAGTGATGGATTTACAGAACAGTTCATTTAACTTTGGTACTTGAAAAAATACAGAATCATGTTTATACACCTAAGAGGTGATAACAACCCGCCAGCATGAATTTGTCAAGAGCAGATAATGTCAGGTCACTCTAATCCTTTGATGAGGTTACTGGTCTGTGAATACAAGAGGGGCGGTTACAGCATCTTGATCCCAGCATCCTTCTGGATGTGGTTCTATCCAGTGTTGCAGTGAGGAATTCAGGGAAAGACAGAACAGATGAAAGTGTTATTAATTCAGCTCACGTATGGTTGAAAATCTGTGTTCTCAATGTAGTTATCGAGAGTTTGTTGTCGAATCAGAAGGACATACCTGGTGGGATGTTTGTATAAAACAGAGCACATGCTTATAAAATTGTATGACATTGACCCGGGAAAGGTTTAAAACACTCTGAAGAAGCAGAATGGAATCCAAAATGATGTGGGTAAACTGGAGAAATGGTGATACCAGCAAGATGATTTTTCTTAGTATCAAGTGGAGATATCACATTTAGGAATGAAAATCAAAGGCATAACTACAAATTGAGAATTAACCAGCTGAGCATAATGCTACAGAAGTAAAGCCAACAGTGGTGAAATTAGAAAGCCTGGAAATACGTTTTCAACTTAGTTACTTTTGCACTAAAGATAGATGTCATTGTCAGTTGCATTATTGTTAAGACAGTAATTATTCTGTTCCAAGGTCTTTCAGGTATGTAAAGATCAGTTTCAAGCATTTTTAAATGAATCAGAGGGAACTCAGAGAAGATGAGTAAGAAAGGAAGTTTGGAAACAACCTGTATAGCCTGAGAGGACTGAGGTGGTTAAGGCTGGAGAGGAAAAGGTAGGATAACAGTGTCAGGGAGAGAACATAAAAAGTTTCAAATACATGAAATGTTATAGCAAAGAGGACACTAATGAATAACATTCCACAGTTGTAGAGCACAGGACAAGAAAAAAAAGTTTAAATTTGCTTCAACCATTAAAGAGATATTAGAAAACATTCTTAATTGTAAAGATGGTCAAACAGTGGAACAGGCTACTTTGGGAAGCTGTTGAATCTCTGTGCTGAGCATTTTTTACAATTACCACACGAGACAAACATCTGTCAGGGGTTGTTCAGTTATACTTGACCTTGAGTCAAAGAGGGGAAGTGGACTAGCTTAATCTATGACCCTTAAATACTAGGATCCTCAGCCATGCAGACTTCCAAAAGCAGAGCAAAAAAAGCCTATTTTAATTTTATCTGTGCAGTTCACAGAGGAGCCATTTACAAGTCATAATGAAAAAGAAACTCTTTAAAAATACATGAAGGGCAAATGTGTTTTCTTTATCAGCCTCAACAATTTGGTGCACGTTCTAATTTCTTTCTGCTGCAGCTTCCAGGGTCCCATTGATCTTGTGGCGTGGGAGGACTCTTAGGTGGGAGTCTGTTACCCTGAGCAACATGACAGCATTAATTCAGTTGTGCTCTGGGAAAATGAAAGTAGGCTACACGCATATTTGCATCCCTGCCAATAAACACATTAGTGCTGCAAGTGCAGGAATTTTTGCCACGTTAATCAGTTTGATTCCCCTATTAGTATTTTTTTAGTGCTACCTGTCTTCCACCTTCTTCATAAGAAGGGTAAGGGATCTGCTTGTCATACATTTCATATTGAACTCTGCTCAGTTGTTCTGCTTTAGTGCATGCATTAATTTTAAAGTTCATAAATGAGAAATCCAATAATATGCAACTAGAGAAACGAGCTGGTTTTCATGCCATTTCAGCTAAATAATTATTTTTGTCTTGCTAAAACACAGAAAACATTTTTATTTTTAAGAATAATGTTAAGGTTTATGGAACATAGCTTGATTCATACTCATTGCTAAAACGTTTTTTCCTCACTCTGTGTTAGTGCATCCAATGGCTGTTAGATCCATGAGAAATTTCTAGATATGCCTCAGTACAGCTAAGTTGAGATTCATCTTGCCCAACTTTACTATGTAAGAGTTAGGCTTCTAGTCTGAGCTAGTTATGTAGATCCTTGATACGGTCACTGGAGAAAGAAACACCTTGAGCTGGTGATTCATCTCTGTCCTGGTTTTGGCCAGGACAGAGCTAATTTTCTTTCCAGCAGCTACTGTGTTTTGGATTTAGTATGTGAAGAATGTTGATAATACACTGATGTTATTAGTTGCTACTAAGCTATCAAGGACATCTTCCAGTTTCCCAGGTTTTGTTAATGTGCAGGTGCAAAAAACTTGGGACTGGCATAGACAGTACAGTTGATCTAAACTGGCCAAAGAGAGTATTCCATACCATAGACATCATGCCCAGTATAAGTAGGGGTCGGCCGTTGGGCCAGTCCCTTTTTCTTTTTTCCCTCTTTTCATTCGTTCGTTTGGCTGTTTATTCCCTCTCTCTCTCTCTCTTTGGAACTTGCTATTCTGAGATAGCTGCTGGGGAATATTCCTTTTTCATGATTGCTGCTCGGGATGGGCTGTATCAATTATTGGGTGGTGAGAAACTGTCTCTTGTTTATTTTATATATTTTATTATCATTATATTTTTTTATTATTATTATATAATATAATTATTATTATCTTTTTCTTTGCTGTCTTGTTGAACTGTTTTTATCGCAACCCATGAGTTTTCCTTTTCTTTCCAATTCTCCTCCCCACCCTACTGGGGAGTCAGGGGGGAGTGAGTGAGCGTCTGCGTGGTATTTGGTTACTGGCTGGGGTTAAACCATGTCAATCTCACCTGCAGTACTTACTTACTTTAAAGTAAATGGAAATGCAGGAGTATGGGATTTCTGGGTAGTATTACACTCTGGTCAGTCCTCAGCTTGGATGCATGGAGAGCCAAGACATTGGAGAAGTGATAGCATCAACCTTTACTACCCAATCTGGGTGCTGTTGCAGCCTTTCTAGTGGCAGCTATAACATACTTTCCTAGATTTAATTTGGGAAAAACTACTCTGTTAGAAAATTTCCTCCTTAAAGAGAAGTTTTAGGGTGGGGGCCGGTTTCCCTCAATTTCAGGTGTTTTTTTTTTTTTGTGCTGAAGTGATCCCACAGGAGTGGGAATCAGCCAAGTTTAAAGGTGCACCTTGGATTAAGACTCTTAAATGAAGCACGTTTTCTTCCCACACAAAGTCTAGAAGCCATTGCACTGCAACCTAACAGCTGGAGAGAGTGTTTCTTCAGGCTAGCTTGCAGCAAATATCAGACGGGGTCTAAATGTTCAACATAGAACATCACAGTGAGCATCTCCACCCACTTGTTCAGAACTCTGAATCCTTCCCCGAGGGCAGGTGCTGCACACCAGAGCAGGAGGCAGGTTTTTCTATACTAGACCCACATGCTGCGAAGACTTTCCCAGAAATAGAGACTTCACCTTTGAATCCTATATGAGCCTCAGGAGTCTCGAGTCCATTTTTCCTGCTCTTCAAGAAAAGGGTCTAACCTCCAACTCTCTGTTTAAATGGGATCAACTCAGTGCCATTTATGCACTTTTACCAGTGTTTTTTTAACAGATAATCACTATGAATGTACTGTGTTATTTTATGGTATTTGACAAATTACTTCTCAATTTTGTTAACTAATGATCTAATTTGGAAAGTATAACTGGCATACATAGTACAAATTTTGGATGAAATGGACTATATGTCAAAATGAGCAACTAGAGTTTCTTCTGATTTTCTCCATGAAGATGACAGGAGGAACCAGGAGATTTGCTCAAAGCATGCATTACCCAAATTAAGCGTGATAAACAGAAGATAATATTGATTTATTTTTTTTATATTGTTATCTGCTTCAAATTTGAGCAAATATGTACATTGAGTTAGGCAGCATTTAAAGGCAATACCTTGCTGTGTGTCCCTAAACTTAAACAGGCTCATCTGCATATAGAACTTGTTGGGGTTTTTTTGAATTTTAAATCCTTACACATATATTGTAGCTTTACTGGCTGTAATACAGAGGAGTCAAAGCCGCCAATTCCTGTTTTCATTCATGATTTTTAATGAATGAGAACAATTGTGTGAAACTCGCAGGTTCATATTCTAGCTTGCTAAAACCCATGTTGTGTTTGCATGTGTGTAAGACAGAGAGTGAGTGATGTACAATGGGGAGTAACGCAATGTTGAGACAGGAAACTTAAGACATTGTAATCGTAATTTATAAATTATAAATCTCATTTTCCACATCTCCAGCCCAATGAGCCTACCCTTCAGCTGTGAAACTTAAAACAATAAATGTGAATAATCAATAGCCCTGTAAACATGTTGGCTATGTTTCCTACCAAGATGATTAGACTTGTAATTTTATGCCTAGTTTCATAGCTGACATTGATAATTTTTCAAAACAATAGAAGTTATTTCACACTGGTGAAATTTCCCTTTTGCACGGAGATCTAGACCTGTTCCTGTGCTATTATGTCAATGCAGAGTTTTGCAGATAAAGAGTCCCCCTCCATGAGTTCTAGGACCTGCAGACCCAAGCCAGCTCTGCGCTGGAAGCGATATAGCAGTGGTTAGGGTAGCGTTCAACTAACCAGCCATGCTGGGAGACAAGATGTGTTAGGTTTGACTCACAACATGATAATGTCTGTGGGTTAGTTTGGAGTGCAGATGGCTTAAGGACACGTCTGTCGGAATAAGAAATTGAGACATACCTTTCAGTCTGCCCAAATGAATTTTGAAAGCTTACCAGAAGCTCAAAATCTATAAGCGGCATTTACTGCCCTGCTTCCCTATTCTTTCTCTTCCTTAAGACGGGTGGGGGGTGAGGGGGGTGGACAGTGGTGTTAACAAGAAATGGTCTTTTATTCCAGAGTTTTCCTTGGGGCTTCCAAAAAGAAAACAATTTCTTTCTCAGTTCATCCAAAGTAACACTGTCTTGCCCATTAGCTGGTAACATGCTTTTTATATTTCTTTTCATTTTAATATCCCCAGTACTTTTTTTCTGGGATTTTGTCCCTCTTTGAGCATCCTACAATCTCCAATTTCCTTTTGGACTTGTCCATTTAATTAAGCTGAAAGAGTCAAGTATGACAGGACCTATTGCTGCAACGAGTGGAGGTGACCTCTACATAAAGCTTATAGAAGCAGCTCTAGTGTTGGTACCCAGACAGAAACTGATTAAACCAGACACCGCTACATGGAAATATTATTCATTTTAATAATGTCAGACAGTCTCAGGAGTATGATTGGTAATAGATTCTATCTGGTTTGGTTGTCTCTGTTCTGCCTCAGAATGACTTTATAATTAGCTTTGAATCTATTAAGCTCTATAATTTCAATCCTGAAATAAACTAGGTGGCTTCATAAAAGTTTAAAGGTAATATACAGGCTTAGAATTTCATTTCAGGAGATGCATATAGGAGGCCAAGGATTGACTTCAGTTAATCATATGTTCTGATACTTGATTTAAAAGATCAAATAGATGAACTGGATACGAGCTAAGGATAGTGGATTAATATGCAAAATGGTCATTTGGATAAAATAAATCTTAATGGGCTTTTTATCACTGAAAAATTCCTGAATTTTATTTACTTTCATTTGCTAATACAAAAACATTTACTAGCAATTCAAAAGTAGAAATGTGAGAAACAAAATTCCTTTATGCCTCTAAAAAGTAAAATAAAGATTGAAAAACTTATTCTACCTTTACTGATGGTGTTATTAATGAGTTTGACTCATCACACAGTATTTTGCATGTCTTACACAAAGATTTCTGGCATAATTTACCCCAAAAATGAAGCCTTACCAGAAATTAAATTCCGATAGACACAGAAAAGACAGTCATTTTTATCATCTTCAGCATGAATAATCACCTAAATTAATTTGAACTGGTATATTGTCTTCAATTATACAGTTTATATACATTATTCCCCTGTTACCATTCAAATGTAACAAGATGAATACCTTTAAGCAAAGTCTTTTCTAATTATGAAGCAAAAGAACAAAGTCAGCTGATCATTGATTCTAAAGCAAAAGGAAATGGGAAAGCTGTATCATAAGCATTAAAGAGATTTGGGGGTGAAAAATAATAGTTTCCATCCATCTTGTAGAGTCAGTACAATTGGGCAATTGGGCAGTATCTAACAGATAATTAGCTATAATTTATAAACTGAACACTTCTAACATTAAGAATTGATTCTACAGAACATCATGGAAAGTACTTCTAGCTGTTTGAGTTGGATCCCTGAGACAAATCCTTCATCTTATGATGAGATGTATTTCTCAAAAAAAGACACGTACATATATTTTAATTAAAACTGTGTAGAAATTAAGTTTCTTTAATTTATACACAGTTACCTTTGTAAAGGCCAGTGATGGTAAATCAATGGCACTGATTCAAACTGTTGGCAATGACAAGAGATGCAGACTGGCACCAGCAAGAATGAATTACAATGATTTTAAAATAAACTTGACATAAGACTCCATGAAGGTTCCTCATCACTGCCAATAATTATGTTGCAATTCTGCGTTCATGTTGAAAACTAAGCTGCTTCTGAATCATGTTTTTCAGCAAATTAGTTTGCGTATGACTGTTGCTAGGCAAACCTCAGTAGCAGCCATTATTGGTGTTTGAAAGTTTCTAGCTCACAGTAAAAGAGGAAATCCAAGAAAAACCATAGGAGATGACGCTTCTTAGGTTCTAGTGTGAAAGGCCAGTGATATTTACAGTAGTAGTTCTAATGCTGTCTATAAGCTACAACTCTGAGACATTTAATAATGTTCTTTAATAAAAAGCAAGTAAGCAAACCTTACTTTTAGCAGGAAGTAATTTTTTTTTTCCTTTTGAAACAATTTTGACAGAAAGATCCATAATGAAAGTTCCTTGTAACACACTTTCAGTGCAGTCGTGCCTTTTGATTTATTGATATTTGTTAATAGAACGTGCCAAAAGGCCAAATTCAAACAGCAGATGTGCACCATTTTCTCAAATTACAAAACATATGCATTTAAGCCAATGCTCCCAATGCTCCATAGCTGACCTTCATTCATATCTACAACAGCTTGGTCTCTTTTTAACTTTCTAGGTTGTCCTGGTTTCTATCCTGGGATAGAGTTAATTTTTTTCCTAGTAGCTGGTATAGTGCTGTGTTTTGGATTTAAGATGAGAACAATGTTGGTAACACACTAATGTTTGAGTTGTTGCTAAGTAGTTGTAGTGCTTGTACTAAGTCAAGCACTCTTCAGCTTCCCATGCTCTGCCAGCGGTGAGGTGCACAAGAAGCTGGGAGGGGGCAGAGCCAGGACAGCTGACCCAGCCTGGCCAAAGGGATATTCCATACCGTATGTTCAGTATATAAAACTGGGTGGAGTGGACCACAGGGGGCAATTGCTGCTCAGGGACAGGCTGGGCATCAGTCAGCGGATGGTGAGCAATTGCATTGTGCATCACTTGTTCTGTATATTCTATTATTATTATTATTATTATTATTGTTGTTGTTGTTGTTGTTGTTATTATCATCTCTTCCTTTGCTGTCCTATTAAACTGTCTTTATCTCAACTGATGAGTTTTACTTTTTCTTCCATTCTTCTCCCCAACTCACTAGTGGTGGGGGTGAGCGAGCAGCTGTGTGGTGCTTAGTTGCCATCTGGGGTTAAACCATAGCAGTCCTTTTTGGCACCCCATGTTGGGCACCAAAAAGGACTCTTGTGGTTTAACCCCAGCCAGCAACTAAACACCACACAGCTGCTCGCTTACTACCCCCCACCCAGTGGGATGGGGGAGAGACTCAAGAGGGTAAAAGTGAGAAAACTCATGGGTTGAGATAAAGACAGTTTAATAGGTAAAGCAAAAGCCACGTGCACAAGCAAAGGAAAACAAGGAATTCATTCACTACTTCCCACGGGCAGGCAGGTGTTCAGCCATCTCCAGGAAAGCAGCGCTCCATCATGCCTAACGGTGACTTGGGAAGACAAACACCATCACTCCAAACGTCCCCCCTTCCTTCTTCTTCCCCCAGCTTTTTATTGCTGAGCATGACGCCATATGGTATGGAATATCCCTTTGGTCAGTTGGGGGCAGCTGTCCCAGCTGTGTCCCCTCCCAACTCCTTGGGCACCCCCAGCCTCCTCGCTGGTGGGGTGGGGGGAGAAGCAGAAAAGGCCTTGACTCTGTGTAAGCACTGCTCAGCAGTAATGGAAACATCTCTGCGTTATCAACACTGTTTCCAGGACAAATCCAAACCATACCCCCATACTAGCTACTATGGAGAAAATTAACACTATCCCAGCCAAAACCAGCACGAGTGTTCGTATTTCTGACAGTCTCATAATCAGTATTATTATCACACCTGTAAAGCAGGACCCTCCAGTTCATTTCTCTCTCATTCAAACAATGCTAAGCATTGATTGAGGCTAATTTCAATACAGTAACAAAGTGAGATGGGACAAATATACTGAAAGGCTTTAAAGAGTATGAAAAAAATTAAGTATTATATTCTCTTATTCTATCTGAAGATGTCCTCTGACATCTTCAAAGACAGCTCTGATTGGATTTAAATCAAGTTATCAATAGCATCTCTTAAAACATTGGGTCCAAGAATAATTCAAAATCAATCCGGCAGATAACCAATGAGCCACAGACAGGGAGAAAAATATTCCTGTACTTCAGAACACAACTCCATGCATTGCTAGTGAATAATCCTAAAAGTAAAACAATATAGAAAAAAATAAATAAATGAAACTGTAATGCATTGACCTCCTACCAGTCTTGTAACACAAATGTTTGGGTTTTTTTCCTTTGATCCAGTCTTAAGCAAGCTTGAAAAGGTAACAATGAAGCATACAATCTTTCAGATATATAAATTTAATCATATATACACACCGCCAAAATTAAAAACTCTTATAAAAGCCCAACAAGCATTTAGCTACATCTACTCATATAAAAATAAGTCAAATTTACTGGTGTCAGAGAAGAAAAAAAAGGAAAAAAGAAAGATTAAACATGTATGTGATTGCACTTTTTCGTCTTTTCCAGTAATTATTTGTTTTTCTTTAATCTGCCAAAGAATTTTCTCTTAGAGTCCATTTTTAATAATTGGCTGAAACATCCCTTTGGCTGAGATGACAGAGGTATTGTTTAGCGTAAAAGTTTACTTTGAATGAAAAAGTAGAACTCACTCTTGCACAGCTTCATCATCGGGATGTTTGTATCCAGCTAGTACAAAGTAAGAGTCAGCTCTGAATTTTAATGAAATAAAGATGTAAGTAAGAGTACAAGTGGGGGAATTATTATGCATAAAAGTGCACTAAGCCAGGAAAACTACTAAAACTGACACACCTCTTTGAACACACACTGAATAATTCATAATTCTGTGGTTTAAATACATATTGTCTAAACAGTTTATTTTAGATAAGGCAATGCAGAAGGTTATGATAAAAAAGCAAAATATTCCAAGGGGACCACAGGTAGGAAAGACGAGGCTCTCAAATCTGCACAGGGAGCTGAATTTCTTCTATTCAGACATCTTGTCTAACATTTGCAGAATTTCACCAGATTACTTGTGTCAAGTCCATAACTTCATTCACAATGACAATTTGTCCTTCAAAGGAGACTAGCTTTTGATTTTTAGATTTCTATTCCTGAACACCCTACCATATTCCCAGTTAACTTTCACACGTAGTGCCAAAATGTTGAACTACATTTTTATTTTGAGTTTGTTCAGCTTCAGCTTCGCTTTTCAGACCTAGAACAATTCTATTAATTTGTTTTCTGCTTTCAATGGTATCTTCTCTCTGTTAATACTTATAGGTTGTGAACTTGTCACTTCCTCACCTCATCTTAGATAAGTATTGACTCTCACTGAAAGCAAAATTCAGTATTGTTACAGTTCTTTTCTGACCAGTTCCAACTTTTATCATTTTTCTGCCACATAAACAGGATAGTAACTTTCACTGTTGCTATTTACAGGAAAAATACGACCTTTTAAAAGCTTGGTATCACCTAGAATATGCATCTGAACCTCCCGTTAATCTTCTTATCTGAAGGAACACACTGAGAGCTCAAACGCTTAGCTAACATTAATTATGAGTCTTCAGTAGGATCAGCCCATATTCCAGTTCTCCTAGGAGTATGATTCACATTTTAGTCCCTTAGTTTTGACATTGCATTTCTAATGCCTGAGATACAAAATGAACTTACTCTGCCATGTAATCCTGATCATGGTGACAGCAATTAATAATCGAAATGTTAACCTATTTCAATTATAATGTAACTACTCTGCAATTTTTTTTTCACTCTCCAAATATTACCATCAATAAAGTTTTCATGATGGACAACACAATGAATATGAGTCAGGAATACTCCTATGAAGCAATCTATGCAAAACACATATTGGGTTGCATTAGCAAGACCATAGCCAGCTGCCCAAGGTAAGCGATCGTTCCCCACTCTTCAGCACTCATGAGGCTACGTGTGAATTACCACATACTCTTGTGGGCCTCTTGGTACAAGAATGACATTTACAAACTGAATTGAGTTTGCTGGAAGGCCACAAATGCGGTTAGGAGATGGAAGCACATGATGTACATGGGAAGGACTGAAAAAGTTGGATTTGTTAGCCTGGAGAAATCTTGAGGACATATTTCTCCAGAAGAAGGGGGAATTTAATTTCTGTCTTCAACAGCCTAATAGGTTCTTATAGGGAAGACAGACTCTTCTCTAATATGCACAGCAAAAGAACAGGATGTAATGATCAGAAGCTGCTGCATAGGACTTTCCACCTGGACATATACAAAAAGAAAAATCACAAATAGGGTAGTTAAGTCCAGGAACAGGTTTCCCAGAAAGGTTATCTCTGGAGAAATTCAAAACTTGACTAAACTAGATCCCAAGAAACTTTGTCAAATCTGTTTTGAGCAGGAGGTTGGTCTAGATAATCTCCTGCAGTCCTTTCCAATATAAATTATTCAATGTTTTTATTATAAATAGGTTGTTCAGTTGAAGAAACAAAAAAGAACTATCTGATTCATAATATCTTGCATTATATTAAGATTTATACTTTTGAGACTGACAAGTAGCCTTCTGGGATGTACAGCATACCTACACATGGGAATGACTGGCATCATTTTATTCATTTTCATTTGGCCAACAAGTCAAATCTTCAGATTGCTCAGGTGGAGATGTCAAGACTAGCAATATATGGAGGGAATACGCTTATTACAAAGCTACAGATCTGGAATACAATATCAAAAGTAATGGGAAGTGATGTTAAAACCAAGAAAACTCTTTCATGCTTAGGTAAGCCTCAGCAAGAACAGACATGGAAAAATGAATAATGACAAAGTCTCAACCTCACTTGATTGCTGAAATCAAGACAAATATGTTAAAGTCTAGTTTAAAAGGGTAGTAAGTAATGAAACGGATATTAATCTAAACCTCAGGGACATTTTCAAAATGAGTTAAATGACTTTCCTATAATAAATCTTAATATAGTTCTAGTGGGCTAAAATTTCAAAGATTTTGTCCTGCACAGAACATTAAAAATAATAGCCCCTTGACATCTGAGAATGGAGGCTATCAAGATTTCATGGTGGCCATTAAAACAAGAGCAATATGAATGTCTTCTCCTGGTACTCTCCTTCAACAGTTACAAGTAGTGTCTCTGATTTATTCCTGAAGAATTCTATTGGGGTGCAAAGGTAACCACTCCCTCAGCTCCCTAAATATATAATTTTTTAGGTTCTACTCATGCCTCTTAGTCCTTTCAGTATGTTTAAATCCTTTCCTTCTTTCTCAGTCCTTCACAATGCCATACCCCCCAGCTGAGTTAGCCCAAAGCTTTCTAGCAGAGTAGTCCACGCTGGATTTTACTGTTGTTTGGATGCCCCTTGGCACAGTCCAACAATGGGAAGGAAAGAAGAAAAGGAAAGTTGTGGAGCTGCACCACAAAAGGAGGAGGACTGTCCTAGATAGTCACATTTCTTACTCTTGGTGCAATCAAAGGAAAGGCTGTGTCCTCAACAGTAGCAGCTGTCACTCCTTAAATTGGTTGTCCTTTATCAACAGCATTTATCCTTTATTTCTACAATATCAACATAGGGAAACTAAGAAGTTAGATGAGGGCCATTTTGCTATCTTTAATAGCTTTCCCTGCGCCTAGAGCCAAATCTGGCCTCTAGGTCCATCCATGTCCTCTACCGTATTCCCGCTTCAATTAATTATCATCAGGCCTGTTGACTGGATAAAAAGTAATGGATACCATAGCTAGCTGTGGGCTAGGACCATACTGTTTAACTAGTCAAAGCACATGTTTTGATGGTCAGGCATGTATTACCAGATAGAGTAGGTAGAGACTAACTCTCCTCCTGTCTTTCCCTCTGTAAGAATGTTAATCAATCAGGTAGATTTTTTTTTTCTTAACCTACTTGGTTAGTTCTGCAGAACCGTTAGGAACTTAGTATCTCTGAGACTCTTTCCCTTTATATCAAATTAAGTTGGAATTAATCACCTGCTTCAAAAATTGTTGGGTAGTGACACTGACGCACATACACATATGGACAGGGAGAACAGGTTAGGAAAGCAAGGTTAAGAAAATAGACTATAAGTAAAAAAATACTTAGAAAATAAAAATAGGAAGAATGCTCCAAGACAATTACCTTAGTACAGCTTCCCTGAGGGACCAAATACATACAGTAGCTGGTCCTTCAAACTGAAGCCTAAGGAGTTTTGCATTTGGGTGGGTGGGAGATAGAAGGTTAAGACATGGAATTAATGAATTCTGGCAGGAAGGGAGTATTTTTTAGCTGTATTACCAGTCTGAAGTTCAATACAAAATCTGCACTAAGCAGACTAAAAAGTAAGGGACATGTATATAATGTCATAAAATTAATTGCAACACCGAATAAAACTTACAATATGCAAAAAATTCAATCACTAGAAAAAATACTTCTAATATTCAGTATATAATAAGGATATCAAGAAAATAGAACTTTCTAGTGATTTATTAATAAAAACAAATAAATATGTTTCTAAATGTGCCTACACCATTCAAAAACGTGAATTGTCATAGCTTGTGAACATTAAGTCATTAACAGAAAGACTTATTATCTGTGAGTTGTAATGGTAGCCTTTGAGTATACAGGACATACATGGTAGCTTGCTGTTAATAATACAAAGGGCATACCTTGTCCACACTTTTAAAAATTACCTGTTTAGAATGCATGCTTAGACTGCCTCTGACCACTACACTTTGCTTATTAATACTTGAAGCTTTGGCTGTATTAAGCATATTCAGCGTATCTCTATTGTATTGTTTCTGAGTGCAATAACTGGGAAATCATGTTCAGAAAAATTAAGAAGGTTGATTAAAATAATTTACTTTCAACATTAGTGAAGTCTTAAGCTTCTGCTTAATCACAAATGCTTAAAGTGTACATCAATAACTCCCATGATTTAAATAAGTTACAAAATATTTCTTAGCAGAATTCAGCTCACTGTATATGGTAAGAAGATTCTAGTCACTATTCATGGCTGTACTAATTGTAGTATCCTACATTCTAGTTAATATCCGTGGCTGTACTAATCCAGAATAATTACTTTACTCTGACTAAAAAAGAAATTTTTGAAAATATTTTGTAAGAGTTAAAAGACAATAAGTCTTCTTTTTATGGATTAATTCACTTTTTCTTTGCAAACCAAAATTTTATCATTTTTTTGGCCAATATAAAAAGTTACTTGTCTTAAAACTTTTGGATATCTTTGAAGGATAAACCTGTTTTGTCATTATTTTTACTTAATAGGCAGAAGTAAATCTTTTCTGTCAAGCTCCATAGCAATATTACTTCACACAGTTCCTTCTTCCATAGATCTCAAAGGTCTTGCTAATGCAGTCAATCTCACAGCGGCTCTTTGAAGCTGGGAAACTTCACCTCAAATTCATTGTAACACACAGAAAGTGTAGATTCAAAGAATCTTCAGTAAGCACTAAAAACATCTCAGGCAATAAAAAACCCCACTGCAATCCTGAAAAGCCCTTCATTATGGCTACCAAATGCTTGAGAGCTTTATGCTCTGCTGACACCAACATTTTGGATCATGATATTCTCTAGATAGATACACAAATACAGAAGTCTAAATCTAGACAGACACTCCATTTTGAGAGGTCTGATAACCCATTTCCTACCTAAATTCTACTGCTGACCAACTCTATGCAGAATTGAAACAAATCATCACCTAAAATGGCAGCAGCCCCTTATTTAGTAGGTGTATTAAGGCACACCTCACCCACGTCGTTTCTGCACAGAAATGGACAATTCCGGTCTCTCATTCAAAGGCCTGGCTTCAAGGAGGAGGTGGGTAGTATTATATACCTGGGTAGATTATATATCTGGGTAGATCAGACACTTCTTAGGAAATATTAAACCTGAACTCCATCCACTTCACTAAATGTAGAAATTTAAATCTAGAACTCATCCATTTGGGAAGTGTGCACTAGCCACCCAGGCGCAGGATAAAAAGAGGGGACAGTTCAAAGGAGACTGGGTAGATTGGGACATCCTTCATTACTTTTACTGAAACATTCATTTCTGCACATTAGCTCAGCAAGTTTCACTGTTTTGGGAAAAAAATGAGCAAGCTGAGGCCTGGCTCTGCAACCCAGTGATCAGGGCACTTGACTGTGGTCTAGGACGTTACTGTACTTTCATTGCAAGGAATATCTTTTCCTGCAGTTGCCAGGAAACTTCACTGGTGAGCTTAAAAAAGTTAATTAGCTTGCTAATCCATGGAGTATTAATGTACCCTTTTATTTTAGTTTATGTAATTACATTAATTAAAGCCACATTTATACCATCTTAACCACCTAACTGTCCAACTGAATTACAAAACAAGTAAGTACAGATACTCTTCAGTGTAACAATGAACATGATTCATTTCCCTGTGGCAGTCAGAACTTAGATCATTTTTTTCTGGGAGATCAGGAGCTTCAATTCTGTAAGGCAGTTAACACATGTCCAGTCTTCAACTTTTACTCAAATTCATCTTCATTCACCAGATGATAGCCTTGGCATATGTTTAAAATTAAGGTCATGTTAAAACCTCACCGTTTTAGAAGAACGTTAAACACACGCATAATACTGTTCTGAATATGAATATATGATTTCTGCAGTTGTAACAGCACATTGTTATAGCCAGTATCTACTTCCCGGATCCATACTAATGTTAATCTACTATAAGAATAATGTCGTGCAATATTGAAAGTAATTACTTTCCTTCTACTTTTATACTTTTGCTTCTTTGGCATGCTAATTCAGACATCATTCATAAGTGTTGAAACCAGTTCAAGCCCCTAAGCCCACAAATACAGATATTTGTGCTTGTGATAAACTTCCTCCATACCGATAAGGCAAAATTTGCTATATGAATTATCCTACTTAATTATATGGTTTAATTATATAGGATATATCAGAAAACCTGTGAACCAGTCTTAGTATTTTAGTGAAATATTTATCTAAACACATTTTTTCCCTATTCATTTATTTCTATGAAGTGAAGAATAAATACTTGGTTTGACTAAAGTCACATGAGAAGCAATAATGTGCTTCTAGAAGTACGAGAAACTTGATCAAATATATTTAACCTCAACAAATGATTCTTAAGATGTCTTCCTCTTTCCGTACTTCATTGTGTACTATAGAGAATATTCTACTCACCAAGAGCGTTGAAAGAGATCTGTAATTCAGAGAAGTTGTATAACCTGCAATTCACTAAAACAGAAGCGACATATCCTCTAGTTGAACTGAAAACAAGATCGAGAGAGAGTCAGATATTTCTAATAGAGAGAAGTGTTCAGTACTTTAACAATGAGCACCATAGAAATCTCTTTTAAATAAATAATGTAGGGGAAAAAATGAGATAAAATCCGTTTCCAGGATGGATGAAGATCATACTGTATCTGCTAGATAATACCACATAATACTGAAATAATTGAATGCATTGCATTTGGAGGATTTTTGTTTCTCCCAGATTATTCATTTTGCAGGAGTGCTTCACCCAAGAAGCTTGGCTTCTGTGCCAACCTACGCTCAGAACTGTGGGAGACAAAATCAAGTTATGTATGCATTATGAAGAGCAATGGAAAATACAGACACTGAGCTAGTTCAGGAGCTATAAACATTCTTAATACGTTAGAACGAAGTGCAATGTGTCTTGCATTATCCTACCTAGACAAAGACTGATAGCTGGGGAATTCCATTTGACTGACAGGACAATCTACACAGACGAGACAGGAGATGAAACGAAATTACAGAATGACAAAGTGAAGTGGCTAAGTTTATCTATCTAGACAATATCATAATAAGGAATAAGACCAATGTCTCCAGCTGATTTCCCAAAACTTATGCTGTCTCCTTGATTTTGTAATGAGATATGAAGGGAAGGGGCAGGCTATATTATAAATTCTTGGAAAGATTGTGCGGGATTTGCTTCTTTCTTTGTTTGGAAATGCTTACCTCTAACCATGTCCTTTACTTTACAATATTGAGAAAGATAGAAGAAAACCCACCTCATTTATGGACATTTGTCATACATGCACACACATGCACACACATGCAGAATCACAGAAGTAGAGACTTCAAGTAAGTTTTCAGCAAGGGTTTTAATTCAGGGTCCATAATG
Organism: Phoenicopterus ruber ruber; assembly: GCA_009819775.1. Lineage (NCBI taxonomy): Eukaryota > Metazoa > Chordata > Aves > Phoenicopteriformes > Phoenicopteridae > Phoenicopterus > Phoenicopterus ruber. Next base: position 50,278,804 of record CM020215.1, on the reverse strand, counting down.
TCATATTGCAAGTATATTTAACTAATAGGGAAAATTGAGTTGACTTCATGAAGGTCTTGGGGGCCGTGGTATTCAGATGGGCAGGAGAATGACATACAAGTAATTTTCTTCTTCTCATGAGCTGAAAGTACATCACAAGGCAATTTTACTGTGACCTAAAGTAGAAATTAGGCAGTCATCAAGATCACTAATTCTCTGCACTGGAAAGCTTAATATATTTTTATGCATTTTTCCATGAAATCTATTTTAGTGAAGGGAGCCCGGAAAGGTCTCATGACAGCTCTCATTGCACTAAGGCTGTCTGAATGGATGTCTTGAAAATTCATTGTCCTTCTCCTGGTAATATAAGTTTGAATTATCATAACTAGCCTCAGTGTGAGTACCTATGTGTTTATAGTTATTGGATCAGAACCAAAATGTTCACCATGCTGCAGGATGGAGCACAGGTTGGGCAGGCAACAGGAGGTGACTATTACTAAATGTTCTCCCGGAATAAGAAATTATGACTAACAATAGTGTTAGTCAAAATAAGCAGCTTGACATTCCTATCCATTCATTAGCAACTGATGAGTAATTCCAAACAGCATATATTTACAAAGATTAGTACTGAGAGTGAAAGGTTATTCTGTTCTAATGGAGTGTCATGGGCAGTTGATACATTTGGCACCACCAAAATAATGTTACATTAGAAGCCCCGCTAGTATGGACCTTATTCATCAGGGACCTATATCCATTTCTTTCTGGAGGGAGCATCCCATTGGCAAATTGGGGTTTCTCAAATTTAAAATATGGTTTTCCCATTGAATTTACAAGTAAAATAATGGAAAAAAAAATGTTTGCCAATATATTTAGAGCATTTTCTTTCTCAAATGAATCAAGAATACTATATTAGAAACAACCACGGTAACTAATTTTAGAACGTAATCTTCTTCAGTAGGAGCTGTCTTTTAAATCAACTGGTTTTAACCTTGTTAATAGTTATTTGGATCATGAAACAAGTAAATAATTGGGGGTATTTGCTATCTGTCTCACATTAACGTGTTAACTGGAATAGTTTCATGTGCAGTTTCTGTGTGGTTAGATATCTGCGTACCGTGGGCAAGAGTGATCCTTTGCTCCTTTGTGTTTCTGCTTTGTTTCATATATCAGTAACAGTAACACTGCAGTTCCTCCTAAATTCTAAAACAATGATGCTCAGAAAACTAACATGACTGCAGCAGATAATCTTTTTTTCATGAGTAAAGTATCAAGGGGGTGTGTGAAGGGGATTCAGTTGTTTTGATTTATTTTTTTACTAGTAAATTGAGTTTGCTGCTTGTGCAGTTGCCGACTATTATCTTCACAAAGGAAGCAAATGGGGCCAGGCTCAAGCACTGCCCCATGATCATCTGTATCATTTAATTATTTGCACATTCCCTAGAACAGACTTGGCCTGAGCCAAATAGCATAGTCCCACATAGTTTAAGGGCATGACCAGAGGGATAATGTGGGGGTCAGTAAAGGGTACGGATGAAGCCCGCCTGCTTGTTGGAAGAAGGGAGTCTAACCAGCTAGACTTGAGCTATGCTCCACAATTCGGTTTCAGGGTTAGGGAGCGTTATTTTGCTCTTAGAGATGTACCATTTGGTTAGAAAGGTCAGGACTGAGCTGTAGTAAGTCTAGGGTAAAATGCTAATATCTATTCTGAGAAAAGTTAAAAGGACAATAATGGGGCAAACCTGCTCTAAGCTGTCTGTGACCAGTGGAGAGGATCTCTGCAGAGCAAGTTCTATGCAAAAGAACCAGAGTGATCACCAAGAATGCAGTATCAAAGCCTACTGTCTCTCCTGGGCTACGACTATGTTGAGTATGTGGAAGGCAGAGCTAACATTGCCTGTATTATGAACATTTTGGATGACAATGGGATCTAGAAAGTCTCTAACTCAGACAGGAGTCTTATGTAAAAAAGGATGCACAGATAAATGAAAGCTACTTCAGCCCTGTAAAACTGTAGACTGTGTGTTGAGATGCACAGAATATTGCATATTTAATTTAAGAATTTAAGCACAATACAGAGTGTTATCTCAGGGGCTGAAAATAGCACCTTTATGTTACAGGTTCATAGGTCTTTCAGTGCTATGAATTTTTTTTTATGTACGATTTTGGACCTTTTTGGCAACAGTCCGGGAGACCCTCAATAGCATTCTAAGATCCTTGCCTATTAAGAAAGTATTCTGAAAAGTCTTCTTCAGCTAGAGCAATATATGTATGATATATTACTCGCTAAACACACCAATTCTTAGCCCAGCTGTCCCAAACCTGTTCATATCTCGTCCAAAGTTCATCTTGCAGCAAGGCCACAAATTTGTCATATATATGATAGGTCTAAATTTTCAAGTAAGCATTTGATAGCCTCACTTAAAGCTTGTCAGTTTTGCATCAAGGTGTCTAGCCTTGCAGCTGTTTTGAGGCGTGACTGAAATGTGCCTGAAGGAGCTGAAAGACCACCCAGGGATACCCTAGTTCTTATTCTGAATTGGACCTCTTGTGCTCCACTCAAAATCTGCTGTAGCTTCCTCAATTTATTTATCTTGTCCATTCTAGAAGGAACTAGAGCAAAGTAGATTAAAAGCAACACAAAACCAGTTTCGCTGTTTTAGACCAGTGTATTTACAGCTCCAAGGAGGAACCTTCAGGGCTGTGATATGCATTAAACAAGTACTAAGGAGACAGCCTCATCCATTACCAAAATGTATCTACTTCTAGAATAAAAAGAGGCATCTCTTTTACTACTTAGATTATCTCCAACATGGTTAAGGGGAAAAAAACACACAAAAACATAAAGAAAATCACAGGCAGTTAACCTACACTGGAAGATGGGATGAGTGAAATGGAGTTGCCCATGTAAAGTCTGACTCAAACACAAGCATCAGTACTGCAACTCTTGCAAAAAGTGCAGTGAGATCATTAATAGCAGACAGCAGTCAGAAAGGACTACGGTTCTAAATTGTATCAGCAGTGAGCGTTTCCATTAGTTTTGTGGTATCCAGCATGTCCTGAGGAAAGCTTAGAGACCCGCTGCAGGCACGTTATATGTTGTTTTTTGGATGTTCAGATGCTAATTTTCAGATAGTGGCTGACTGCCAAATATTTTGAGTTACATTTGTAAATCAAGGTGCATCAGCATTCATAATCACCCTGTTAAAGTTACTCTTCATCAGATAATAGAAGTACTACTAAATAAGTTACTTTTGTCTTCTGAAACAAAAAGCTACTTTGAAAAGGTCAAGTAATTACCACCTACAAGTTGGTCATATCAGGTATTTTCTCTACAGGTATGCTTAAAAAGTATTTTATATATTTCAGACATCCATACACCACATAATTTCACATATACTAATGCTGGTGAGTGTCATATATTCAGAATACAGCTTACCCTAATGTTTTTACATGCCAGTTTCTGGAAATTGTTTTTTTCTTTTTTGTTTTCCTATGAGAAGCCTAGAATTGACAGAAGAATGTCTTTATTATAAAGGATATGTAATTTTCATTAGTTACTTTGAATAAACATAAGGCCTAAAGGGTATATGAAGCTTAACTTCTGTCACTTATTTAGTATTGGGTCAAATATCGTGAATCCAGCTGTACTCAAGAGGAAAAAATAAGTTTTAGACTGAAAAGGAAGAATGAGAACAATTTTTGTCAGGCAAGTCTACTATGTTTCAGTCAGTCATGTCGTTAACGGTAGCAATTCGTCTCCTGTCAATTAGTTCTATAAATACAGCAATGCTCTCAAATTTTTGTGACTCCAGTTAGAATGGGAAATGCATTACTTCTGTCACATGTACAATAAACTGTTTCAGAGAGATAGCTAATTTCTTGGCTTAAAATTCAACACTAGAAAATTAAGAATGTCCTGTTAGTTTTGCTTTCACTGGCATATGTGATATTTTTAGTTTCTATCAACAATTCTTTTCACGGTTATTAAAATAAGGATTTATCAGTGTCAATGTCATGTTCTGCGTTTAGAAATTTGGTGCCAAAAAGAGTATATTCATTTAGTGCAACAGTAAAAGTCTCTCATAACCAAGACAGCTAACTTTAACGTGATTCATCATTATTGGAGAAAACAAATTTCTATGGGATTTTCTCATGTTACTGTGGTTAGGGTTCAGTGGGCATTCATATTATAAACCAAGGTCTGTGCGGGCTTATGAATCTTACCATTTTGAGTCACAATGAGCCAAGACTGAGCTGGCAGTTCACCTGTATTTACATATATCTATATGGCAGGGAGCCAAATACAAAAATGTTGGAATCTCTCCAGACCAGGAATCGGTGTGAAATGCAATTAACACTTCCCCCCCATCTTAATGACAATTATAGAATACATATTTCCTCAGCTCCAACCCTATGTGCAGAAGCTGATCAATGGTAAATCCGCCTTCAAGGGTCCTCTTTAGAGTCAACAGGGACAATCGTTAATCATCAAGTCATCCATCGCTAATGGCTGTCCATCACCCCAGCCTCAGGGCTAATCTGGGAAGATATCACAGGTGTAGCCAGAGGGCCTTTTGGTCAACAATGACAAGATATTTAAAGTGTCATCTTTCATATTTCAAAGATGGAGAAACTCTCTGGGAAGGGGTGGGGGTAGGAGGGAAGTGGGGGAAAAAAAAAAGGGCTTTGTTCCAAGTGTGCTTGTATAACAGACCTGGAAACACGTCAACTGTTTTCTAGGTAATTCCCCACTCTGTCAGTACTCTCCTTAGTTGGTCACATAGCTCTGTCCTTAAAGACCTGAGGTTTTAAACAGAAGGTGTTTACAATTCACTTGCTTGTCATTCAGATTCACAATACATGGGCTGGTTTTGACAGGTGTTGGATACCCCAGCATTTGATCTGATGTTCCTACAAGTAGAGATTCAGACTTTTTGTCCACAGGAAAAAAAGCATTCTTCATAAAAAACCCAAAAGATTATTGCGGAAAAGGGTTAATTTATGTCAGTTCTAAATTTTAAAACAAAGATTTGAGAAAAGTTCAGAGTAGTATATCTTGACCTCTCAAAATGAAGAGTTCATTTTCTCATGAGAAATAACATTTTAAAAAATATAACTTAGTTTATATTGAGAGTTAAAAGTTGAAGTCAAAACGTAATGCTTTGAAATTACTAAAGCAGTTCTTTTACTGAAATGCATGGTTTACACTCCTGATTTGAGAAAACCACTAAGATTTTCACTTTAAGTTCTGTTTCAGGACTTTTTTTCCTCTTTTATCATGACAGTTTCCACCCAACTTTTCTCTTTGATCATGAGTTAGAAGTTTAAGCAGCAGTTTGGGAAAACCTTCACTCCTGAACATTAATGTGATGACAGTTCCTTGAACGTGAGTGGTGCTGTTGAGTAAGAGTAAATGAAAGATGTGTATAAATTAAATTTCATCAAACATGAATCATATTAGTGTTTGTACAAGTCTCCACATTTTTGGCAATGGAACTGAAGTCTGTGTCTAATAACCCTAGTGAAGTCTTTAACCTTTCCTGATGAAATGCCAGTCAGTCATGCTAAACGGAATAGTGGACAGTTATCAGATGAAAATAAATGTGCAATATGCTCTAGAATAAGATGATCAAATTCATTTTAATTTGTGACATCCTAATGGATTAAACCAGTCTATGACCTGTCCTGAACATAGACTGGGTACTTCTGCAAACCTAGACAATCAAACACTGGCATTTTCAAAACACCAATTTGGCAATAAAGTAGTTGTCAAAATGAGTTCTCCTCTCCTTCTTGAGCTTGATTTCTAATACAAGAAAGCATGTTTCCCTCCTAAGTAATCCTCAGAATCACTGTGGCTTTTAGTTTTTAATATTAATGGGAGCTGATCCAAAAGCAGATCACAGCCTCAAGGAAGCTTTTGACTGATTTTGATAGGATGTTGATCAAGGATCTGGTATGCTTTTTAACATCTATCTTTCTGCATCTAGCTATATCCTGAAATTTGAAAGCCAAACACATTCCTGAAGCAGATACTGGTATAGGAATATTTCTTCTCTCCTACAGGAGGCCACATTTCTACACAAAAATATACATGTATTGAGGTTTCTGAAAACAAGAAAAATAAGCAACTGACTAGAGAATGAGAAAACTCTGTACCTTTTGAGGAGGAGAAAAGTATGTGGTGATCACCTTTAAATAAGCAAACCTTTGAGTGAAAGATACTAATTATTACCTTAGAAAAGTTACCTTAGATAAGTCATGTCCAGTACGTTGATGATAGGAAGTTTAAAAAGTAGGTCACTCTCAAGGTTTGACATTTTCACAAATTCTTCTTCGTCACTTTTAAGAGTTTTTGCTATTTAACTCTTAGGAATGTCTTGCTTTTGCTTGGGTTTCAAACAGTGAATAATGGACTGAAAAAGTCTGTGTGAATCCGCTGACAAATCAGAGCAGTGTTGGTTTTAATCCAGAATGTTGAGACATGGACTGTTTTGTGGATTTGAGGCTTGGAGACAGATCTGAAAGTGGAAGATTTATCCCCTGACATGACTGTATACTGACACAGTTAAAGCACCCTAGAAGCAACTAGTACAAAAATGTTGGCAAGGGCAGGCATTCGGTGCAATCCATTCAGGCAGCAGAGAGTGTTCCCAGCATTCAGGTACCTTTGCAGTGTTGCTAAAAAGAAACAATCTATGGCACACTATGCATATAAAAACACGCATCCGCTATACAGAAATAAAGAATAGGAATGAGGCAGAAACACAAGGACTTTCCCTTCCATTTGAGTTCTTTACCAAAAAGGCCAACAAATACAACCATTATTAGGCTGCTGTAAAAGAAGCAGTCATCTAAAGGAAAGTATTAGTTGCTGTCTAAGGGCAATACGAGGGTAAAAGTGTTTATTTGATATGTATATAAAAGCTTGGTGCCTGTTCCTTGTTTTCAAGAAGTGATGTCATAATAATCAGGCCTCTGACAGAATGGGTATTGTCAGCAGAAACTGGAAATATTTTCATTGTTAAGAGAGGCAGATAATTCAAGAGACCATGACACTTTTGTATAGAAGCTCAGCCAAGAAAATACTGTCATCTCTTCTAAAGCACACAGCTATTTGTCTTCCCACTCAAAAAAATAAAAGAAACCAAACAAGAGAGGAAAGACTGTTTTCCTCTAATCATACAATAAAAAAGTTTAAAAAAATACACCAGTAATGAGGGAGAACATTTCAAATTACGATGAAAATGAGGAATGTTACTGTTGGAATGGAAAAGGTCTGGTTAGGTCCACATTAACAATACTACTGCTTTAAGACCTTACAGAAATCTAGATAGACATCTGTAGCTCTTCCCGTGTCCACTGATGTAGTCACTCCATCACAGAAGGCCACTAGGTTGGTCAGGCAGGACTTGCCCTTGGTGAAGCCATGCTGGCTGTCTCCAGTCACCTCCCTGTTCTCCATGAGCCTCAGCATAGCTTCTAGGAGGCTCTGTTCCATGATCTTCCCAGGCACAGAAGTGAGGCTGACAGGTCGGTAGTTCTCAGGATCCTTCTTTCTAAAAATGGGTGCAATGTTTTTCTTTTTCCAGTCCCCAGGGACTTCACCTGACTGCCATGACTTTTCAAATATCATGGAGAGTGGCTTGGCAACTACATCAGCCAATTCCCTCAGGGCTCTGGGATGCATCTCATCAGGTCCCATAGGCTTAAATATGTTCAGGTTCCTCAGGTGATCACGAACCCTCTTACAGTGGGAGGGACTTTGCTTCCCAGTGCTTGCCTTGTGGTTCATCCACTCGAGATATGTGGGAAGAGAGATTGCCAGTGAAGACTGAGGCAAAAAAGTTGTTGAGTACTTCAGCCTTCTCCTTGTCTGTTGTTACCAGTTTGCCAGTCATGTTCACCACGAGGGGTACACTTTTTTTGACCTTTTCCTTTTCTGGCTGACATACCTGTAGAAGCCCTTCTTGTTATTCTTTGCATCCCTTGCCAAGTTCAGCTCCAGCTGTGCCCTGGTCTTCCAACATTTCCAGTTGACTTTCAGTTTCTTCTAAGATTCACCTAATATTAGGCATACATACTATGTTAGAGTAGAAAGGGAAGGCTCTATTAGTTTGTGTTGCTTTAGCGTAACACTAAGGAGTGCATGTTGAAACCTGACTGAATGTATCTTATTCAGCAGTCTGGACACAGGAAGCCTAAAGGAACAGATTTTGACCTGATCACAGACACAACTTGGTTAATGTAGGATTTTGGATTAGGTAGCCCAGCAGTGGGCTGTCACCTTTAAAACAAAATTTAAATATGATTATTTCAGGCATGGAGTTGATATACCGGCTCCACGATACTTGAACATGAAGGTAAAATGTCTGTATATGACCAGCCAGGCCAGTCAGACACCAGCAAGGTGGCACAGCTCGGTGTGAGACTACAGGCCACTCTTCCCTTCTGCCAGGCAGGTAGCAATGTCCTGCAGAGCCCGGCCAGGAAGGGGGTCCCTGTCAGTGGACCAAAGCCTGCAGACACCGTGCAGCTCTCACTCGTGCTGTTTGCGGCAAAGGATCCTACTTAAACAGCTCAGCTACCAACAGGGGAATTTCTGGCAAAATATGACTTGGGGAGGGTGGCGGGAGCTGGAAATCTCACACTGTGAGGACACTGTCTCACGGCTCCTACGTGTGCCAGTACAACTCTTGTCACAACTAGGAGTGCAAAGAGCACCTCATCGTTCCAACAAATGTCTCGATTTAGGTCGATGAAATAACATCACTTGATTCATCGCAGAATGATTTATTCACCTTTTGCTGATAGTGCTGTGAAAGAAATGTGTGGAAATGCTGGAGAAGAGAGATGGGTTGTAATGAGTACCCCAGATGCAAATGAACCCTGGCAAAGTTTGGGTTCAAATCTGAATTTTGGAACATTATCTGTAGGAAACTTCAAGAGCTCAGGAAAAAAAAGTGCAGTTGAAGGTTCTGCAGAGTGGCAGCACTTAAAATTCACTTAACTTTCAAGTTTTAGAGAAATTCTTTATACAAAAAATGGGGAATACTACTACACGCTGAAAATCATTCAGTGGAGCTGGAACGGGCATCATTAGGGCACCTGTAAATAGCTAAAATACTCTACATTGATCTATCATTCAATCATTCTTATTCATTTACAGATAAGCAATATTCCTTAACCATCATTGAAGATGTTTCACTATCTAAATAGTAATGCAGTGATCACTAGAAATGCTGCACAAATGGTTTACCTTTATTTATGGCTGATTTTCTTTTCTGTTTCTGAGCAGAAGTGGTTGAAAACTGTCATTAATGTTGGCAGATGGCTGACAGACTGAGTGCTATCGGAAGAACACAAATTTCAAAATAACTGTTGTGTGTACCAAGTTATCTCAGACCACGGCTGGGAATGAAAAACGATTTTCCCACTCTGCCTCCAACATCAGCTGCCACAGAACTTAGTAGGGGACATCATTTCTGCTTTGGAGAAAACCAAAAGGAAGGGCTCTGTGGTTCACTTTATTCTGTGAAAAATTCTAGCTGGGCATAACCCAGGATTTTCTCCTTTCAATTCAAAAACAGAGGAAGTGTTCCTAAACAAAACCCTCTTTTACAGCTCGACCATACCTTTCCATAAAAAGTCAGGGGAAGAGGTAGAACAACATGATCTGTCCTTAGCTCGTAAATTAGATCATTCTGTCTTTCAGTACCAATAAATGAGTTCTATTTTCTTCTTTTTTCTCAATTGTTGGAAGAGGTGTTCAAGTCTTACAAGTGCACTTGGCATCTTCAGATCTTTTACTTAGGCAATGTTTCCACAGTCATTAACACTGAAACCAGGCCTTGTCCCCACCTGACCTGAATCAGGTCTAGGACAGCACTGCGGTTTTGCCTAGTTATCCACAAGCCACGGTGAGGAATCATAACATCACGCTCACACGGCACTGGGGTTTGCTACCTGCTTGGGAGTAGATAGAAGATAGATAGATAGATAGATAGATCGATCGATTGATCGATCGATCGATCTGCTTGGGGCTGACCAAACCTCAAGTTTGGATGGTATGGACAGATGCCCCTGATCTCACAGGAAGCCTTCCAAAATGTTAACATTTTTTATTGCATTTGAACTGTCACAGTAAGATGATGGATCAGTACTTCAACACAGCTTTTTTGATCTGGTGCCAGGAGCTCTAAATCCAGATTTAATGTATTGCCAAACCACAGCCTCAGGGTGAGGTTCATGCCTCTGTGCAAGGCCAGCAAAAGGTCTGCAAAAAGTTTCAGTCTTACTCACCATCTTTAAATAGATCTTAAAAGACACTTCACTGTTTGGTATGTCTTGCGTTAGTCCTTTGTACAGAGAGAAATTTGCCGCCCTGAATGTCCAGAACATATACTGGGAGGAAGGACAGTGCTCTAAACTGATCAACGCAATCCTTGCTAGACACGTGCTGGATACAGGCATCTATTCAGGCAGGGGTATGCTGCAAGGCAGAACACTTATCCATGCATAATAACGCATGGCTTTTGTTCAGCACTGTGAATACTGTACTTCCAACCAACCATGCCACTGGCACACCAGGAAAAGGTCAAAGAAGAAAAATGAAGAGTTTCCATTATTTTTGTCATTCATGTACTTTTATTTCAGGTTTTCAGTGATATGCAGTCACCATGATGGCTGGTCAAAATATGCCGTTTGCCTTAACCTTGTAGCACAGTATTTCACTGTGAACCTTGTCCCTCATCACCCTAATCTAAACGGGGATGGATGTTTTAGGCCCTCTTATGGTCTCACAGCAAGAAGTGACTTCCCCAAAGGCATCAGCATGGGGACTATATTGCATTCCTAAGAAGATTTCACCCTGGGCAGACATCTCATTGGAACAACAGAGGAGGGAAAAACATTGGAAGAGTTTTACTTGTAGCTTCAGCAAACACACATTTTGTTGGGACATAAATTTTCAGGTGATTTTTCTTTTAGCATCTGCTGCATAGAATCAGGAAAGTGATCTCGTTAATCATCAATAACTTCAGCAAGTAAAGGTTTGTTAGATGTTCTGGTAATTACATTTCCGCAGTAAAATAATAAAGATTTAATACAACCAACACCTATTCAATTGTCAGTGCACATCTGTGCTTTTTGTAATACACACAAGTCACCTTCTAAAGGATTACTTTTTTTACGTTTGAGAGTAGAGGTGGTTCTGCAAATGTTAGAAATACCTCTTAGAACAACCCTTTTTAATTTTGAATATCACTTATTGTTTTTGCTTCTCTGCTCCTTTATTCCTTTTCATGAGGCCACAACAGCTTGAAGAGAGTTATTTTAACCAGATTGTAGGTGCCTTGTGCTTTGTTCCCACAGTTTATGGAGGAACTCTTAGTCCCTTTAAAATCAGGAGGAATTATTCCAACAAGGTCTGCACACCTAAAATTTCACCTCTGAGAAGACTTAGGTCAAGCAGCCATGGCAAAGAGAGGCCCATGCTTTGGACCTGAATGTCACCAGACACACCAGCACTTCAGAACGCTCGGTTTATCCTGCTTGTGAAAAAGAAAACAGATGGTAGATGTAAGGAAGTACACAGAATTAGGAAAAACAGGTCATATGAAAGAGGACAACAGAAGAAAAAGGCACGTGGGCAGTAAGAGTAACACTGCAGACTTTAAGGGTAAGATTTTAAGAGAATTCAGTAAAGGATTCCCCAGAGTTGGAGAGCAGTCACACAGCAGATGTGATAAAAAGTCCAGACACGTGGCAAGTCAACAGTGATCAGAAGTGGGGCAGGAGATCCTGGATGACCTGAAGGCACCCGTGATATCCTGTGGCTGCAGGAGCTGCTAGTAAATTATTACCTCCTAATGTTGTTTATTTGCCTACACTAAAAATAAAATGGAATAAGGGAGCAATTTTCAGGACTGCTTAAAATAGCAATGTCAGCTCTTACGTCCGATTAAAAAAAGTACTTACTGTTACCAATAACACCTACAATTACTGGAAGCTGAGATTACTAAAAAAGCAGTTCCTGTAATGTTTGGTTTGTTTGGCATGTTATGCATCATTAGTTTCACTGTTTTCTCCTTTCTAGTTAAAAAGTCTGTTTCCCTTGTTTGGGGTAGATAAAACAAGGAGAATGACAACTTATTAATAGTCTTAATGTTTTGTTTTGCTTTTAGATAACGTTGCTAGAAGGACTTAAAACAACCTGAAACTATTTAAGGTACTGCATAAAATCTTGTTTCAATTGATCATGTCCCTGGAAACCGGTGTGAATTCCCCAAGAAAGGGCATCCTATTTCATTCCTGTGGTGAACTTGATGTATTTCTGTCATAAGGGAAAAGAAGGACTGTGTTAATTTTTTTCTGTTTTTTTTAATGGTTTGTATTGGTATCTACATATATAAATTAATTTTATCTCATGTGTGACATTTTATCTTTGTTTAACAACAATTCATTTTTTTTAAAAAAAAAAAGAAAGGATTTTTTTATTCTAATGTGAAATATATGCCTACATTTCTGCGTGCACACTAATGAAAACTTCTGCTATATGACAAGCAAAAAGCAAATTTTAAACATCATGCTTGTCAGAATGTCATTGGACTAACATTAACTTTAGATGAAGTCTGAACACCCAGATTGAATTATTTCGTGATACATGAATAAGGGGAATAAATAACCATTTAATTTCAAATAACAGTAATTTCAACAGTGACAAATAAGCCAATCACAAAAGGCAATATTTATAAAAACTATTTCAATTTGGGGAATGAATAGTCATCAATTTACTTTGAATTCCAGACAATCTGGAGCCTGGGCCAACTCTAGCTGAAGTTGGTCAGGACTGGATCTGGATGTGAATCCTCAAAATGGTTAGATATCAAGTAATGGCATCAGAAATGTCCAACAGGTAGAGACAAAATGGCAGTCAAAGCAAACCATGAACATTTTACTGGGTGGCTGGAACCGCTTTTCTTCTCAGAAGGCAGGAGATGAACTGGAGTTTTACTATTCACTTGCACGTCGACAAGGCTTCATTTGTGGCCCCTTTACTTAGTCTAATATTTGACTGCTGCAGCCTCATTGCCATCATTATTGTTGAACTAATGTAAAATTGGAGTCATGTAGTGATATGCAAACCTTTAAAGTTTCTCCTCCTAATGAAGAGATGTTTTTGCTGTTATTTTCTCTCATTTTCCACAACAACCAAAAGTAGGACAGCATTTTAAGAAGGCTCTTCTAACCACTGTACTGTGAAATCTGTGAATGCATTTGTTTGTACATGCCAAATCCCAGATAAGCATGCGCAAGGATGTAATTACATCTTAAACTACCCGTCTAGTTTTCCATGTGAAAGTTTCCAACGTGAAGTTTTGTGAAATTCAGCCAGCCAATAAGATCTGAGATAATTAGAAAGGCTGCATTTGATTACAGTCAACAAAACCTGTTATATTAGGCTGAGAGATATCTCTGAACTTGGTTTTCTTGTCTATGCTCATTATCTTTTACAGCATCAATGTTCAAAATACATTATACTTGCTAGGTAAGGAGCTGAATTCACACTTTCTTTATATATAATTTGCTATAAATGTGCTGAAGAGAAAAGAAGATGACAAATGAAAATTTTCCGTCAATCTTGTGAAGCTGAATTTTGTAGCTATTTGACAACTCAAGGACTTTTTACTCCACTGAGTTCTGTACAGGAGTTTTGGGCAACTGTCTTCTCATCTTTTTTGAGAGAAATGCAGATTTGAGTCTTGCATTTTAAGGCATCATTCTCGATTCCTTTTTGAGCCGCCTGATCTGTGGGCTCTGTGCAGCCACTGCTTCAGCCACGAAAATCTGTTCCCTAGACAAGCAGCACTGGCTGAATTGAGGCTGGCAACTGTGAAATAGTGTATCATTGTCTGTGACCTGTGAGGAAAGAACATAGAAGTGTGGACCACAGACAGGACATTGGACTACTCCAAGGCCCTCTGTAGAAAGAGCCTTAGAATCATAGAATCATAGAATTGTTCTGGTTGGAAGAGACCTCCGAGATCATTGGGTCCAACCATTAACCTATCACTACCAAGTCCACCACTAAATCATATCCCTTAGGGCCTCATCTAAACACCTTTTGAATACCCCCAGAGATGGGGACTCCACCACCTCCCTGGGCAGCCTGTTCCAATGCCCGACAACCCTTTCGGTAAAGAAATTTTTACGAATGTCCAATCTAAACCTCCCCTGGTGCAACTTGAGGCCATTTCCTCTTGTTCTGTCATCTGTTACTAGGGAGAAGAGTCCGACCCCCATCTCTCTACAACCTCCTTTCAGGGAGTTGTAGAGAGCAATAAGGTCTCCTCTCAGCCTCCTTTTCTCCAGACTAAACATCCCCAGTTCCCTCAGCCGCTCCTCATAGGACTTGTGCTCCAGACCCTTCACCAGCCTCGTTGCCCGTCTCTGGACACGCTCCAGCACCTCAATGTCTTTCTTGTAGTGAGGGGCCCAAAACTGAACACAGTACTCGAGGTGCGGCCTCACCAGGGCCGAGTACAGGGGGACGATCACCTCCCTACTCCTGCTGGCCACACTATTTCTGATACAGGCCAGGATGCCGTTGGCCTTCTTGGCCACCTGGGCACACTGCTGGCTCATATTCAGCCAGCCGTTGACCAGCACCCCCAGGTCCTTTTCCGCCAGGCAGCTTTCCAGCCACTCCCCCCCAAGCCTGTAGTGTTGCCTGGGGTTGTTGTGACCCAAGTGCAGGACCCGGCACTTGGCCTTGTTGAATCTCATGACATTGGCCTCGGCCCATCGCTCCAGCCTGTCCAGGTCCCGCTGTAGCGCCTGCCTGCCCTCCAGCAGATCAACACTCCCTCCCAACTTGGTGTCATCTGCAAACTTACTGAGGGTGCACTCGATTCCCTCTTCCAGATCATTGATAAACATATTGAACAGAACTGGCCCCAATACTGAGCCCTGGGGAACACCACTTGTGACCGGCTGCCAACCGGATTTAATTCCATTCACCACAACTCTTTGGGCCCGGCCATCCAGCCAGTTTCCTACCCAGCGCAGAGTACGCCCATCCAAGCCATGAGCAGCCAGTTTCTCCAAGAGAATGCTGTGGGAGACAGTGTCAAAGGCTTTACTAAAGTCCAGGTACACAATGTCCACAGCCTTTCCCTCATCCACTAGGCGGGTCACCATGTCGTAGAAGGAGATCAGGTTGGTCAGACAGGACCTGCCTTTCATAAACCCGTGCTGACTGGGCCCGATCAGCTGGTTGTCCCGTATGTGCCGCGTGATGGCACTCAAGATGATCTGCTCCAGCAGTCAGCACTGCAACAAATACAGTAAGTCTTCCTCTGACAGAAATCTGCATCTGATCCTCTCCACCTGCTCCAAACAGATTGACCCAAAAGCCCCCTGTGCAGTCACCATATATTAACCACCCACCATTTTTACCTTCGGAGGTATCAGACAATGTGGTGATTGCCAGACCCACAGAACAGTGAATGACTCCTTAAAGTATTTTCACATGGTTGATGATAGGATTTGTTATCTAGTGTTCTTGGTCACTGTTATAAAATATTTCACAGACAGTGGAAGTTCTGATAATACAGCAGAAAAAGGTGCTCCCAGAAAAATGGATATATTCAGTTACCTTTATCTTCACCACCTCTATTGATTGATGTACAAGGTTTCTCAGCATCTCTGTAGTTCAGCTCTCTTGCTGCAGTCACTGCAAGGTGCTGCTTTCCCTGCTTTTCTGCTGAAGTGACTGAGACATGTGCATCACAGCTTATTGACAGGTGCCCTAAGGCCCTGACTATATATTGGGGTACGTGTGCTTTGCTGTACTTTCCCCCACAGTCCAGATGTCTTTGATGATCCAGCCCGGATAGCACTACTGCTTTCTTTCTTCCATCCTCTGCCTTTTTTTTTCAGAGGAAACCAGTATGTGTCAGTGGATAGTGCACACACAGGTCTTACCTTCACAGGAAAACAGTATTTGGCCGGGGTGTGTGCTGGGTCAGGGCTGTGGGAACCACTGTACAACACACCTGCACCACAGCGTTACTGCCAGAGACATCTATGCTGGTTCCCATAATTATAAACACATTAGTCACCTTCATAAAGAGGCCAAGTAATGGCTGCATCATCTGATATTCTGAGAGCAACGTCTCACTTTTCCTGTTCTACTAGTATAAGTTTCCTACAGAAACATTAGAGATAACTATCATTAATAAACCCACCTCTTCAATTTGTGTCCCAGTTCTCCCTAAGTAAGACGTAGGACAGTGATGCAAATATGTGGAGAAGAGCTCACTTAAGCTGACTAAGATCACTAGAGATATCAGCCCTTACAGGCAAACACAGTGCTTGTCAGTTCGCATCAGTTTCTGATCTGAGAACACCAGAAATAACACCGCTGCGCTCTTCTGACAGTCTCAGCTAGCTGAGTTTTCAGCAGTCCGTATATACCTTGCCATGAGTTTGGACACAGACGAACAAACTTATTTGTCCTTCCCCTTGACGATGCCACACACAATCAGGCCCTTTGACAATGCACTTGTCATAACCACTTCAACTTAGGCTGCACACACCAAGGTCTGCCGCTGAGGGTTACGTGTTGCCTTTAGCTTCTTCATTTGTCTAGAGCAAATTGCAGGTATATTCACCGACTTTTACGTTGGCATTTTCACCCCTACACAGGCAAGAAAGGACTGATCCAGGTGTAACGCTAGCACTGCACTGACAGGAGTCCCTGGTCCCTGATGATCTACCAGGGAAACGCGCTTGCAGCTGCGCAGAGCAGCCTTGAACCCGTGTGTGCTGACAGATGGGCGCACTAATGATCAGGGCAAGCTCGGGAACAAAGCATGAGTCTGCAAAAGCTACAGGAGCAAAAGCAGACAGGGAAAACACATATTAAAAGTCTCTTCTAGGTCTTCTTTCTGGCAGACCTCCAGGAGTGCTCTGCTAGGGGCTAAACCTGGCTTTGGGCTGAAAGCAGCTCAGACTAGTAGTCTCTGTTCACGCAGTTTAGCTGAGAAAGGGAGGTGTAATTTAGAGCAGTTTATGCCAGTCTTCTTGCACTTTGCCTACCTTTTAGTAGGCCTGCTATCTCCCAGGCTTTTAGTGAAATGTAATTAAAATGCCTACCTCTGGAATAGCACATTCTTCTCTCTGCTCTTCATCTACACAAAAATTGTTAATGCTGACTTCAGTTTTCAACAGCAACGGAGATACATTTTGGTAATCAGGGCGAAGGTATTTCCCTGAGCAAGTAAGCATTGATGTATCTCCTTGTACTGGGCCAACACCAGCTATGCCAGGGGACTGCCTTACCCGACACCTGTATCTGCACCGTGTGTCCCTTCGAATTCCCTGGTTTGCTCCCCAGCAGACACTGACACTTGGTACTTTCTGTCAGCCTCCCCAGCTAAATTCTCACAGCAAAACAGTCACAAATATAAATCTCACTGTGAAACAGCTATTCTATAAATAGCCCAAGGATTATCTTTTGTGAAATTGTATTCTATAAACTGAAAGGTAAGGCTTTCTTGACACACATAACTCAATGGTTATTAGCTAGCTGAGGATTCAGGGGTTACCAGATTGGAACTACTGAATATCATTGATTATCATTAGTGGTGTTATTTGTTATTCAGTCACAACATGAACTAGAGATATACACATATTTTTCTTTGTCATGTATTCAAGAAACTGCAAGAGGATTAATTGAGGCATATGAAAGGAACTTAAAAAATTTTGAGGTTTTCATATATTTTAAAGCTCCAAGGAAATGCAATACAAAAGGAAACGTCTGGCAGTCTGAGTTATCAACAGATGCAAGTTCTGAATGAGCAGTATTAGAAGAAAACATAAAATTTCTGCATAGAAACAAACCTTCCTCAGCTGATGCTCTATAGTGGGTTCTTCATTACCTGATATTCTCTCTCCGTACTCCTTTTATCAGGCTGCCCCTCCTATGGCCGCAGTAATTTTGTGAATAATGACAGATCCTGTATTTAACCCAACTTCTCAAAATGTTGTTTAAGAGAGTGTGACTGAGCATTTCTACCGTGGAAATAGAATAAAACTAAATTGCTCATTATTGGTCTCTGCAGTCCTATTAATGGAACTACAGTGAAGGTACACTGTGACATTAAGAAATGCTCCAAGAAATTCTTTCAAAAGAAAATTAAATGTATCTGGCAGGTAACGCATTCATGGGAGCACTGCAGGCTATGCTGTTATGGAGATTTTCCAGTCTATATCTTGACTGTCTGATTTCGCGTATCAGTCCTGCTCCATCCCCTCTAACAGCCCGCTGGCACTGTTGATTCTGCTCCCAAAAGTGAAGAAGGAATGGGTTACTGGCATCTGGGAAAACCAGGATGGATTGCCACAGAGTCTTTAACCATGAGAAAATAAGAAACACCTTTCCAGCTACATCAATGATCCAAGTAGCCTAGTACTCTGTAATCAACCCTGATATCTGCACTGGATTGGCAACTATAAGCAGATAGAAACAGAGCTTGTGTGCATCTCATCTCAGCAGATGGAATGAAGAGCAGAAAGGGAAATAAGAGTTTTTTCTTTCTTGTACTAATGTCTTTAACAGAATAGATACCTGGTATCCTTGGGGAGCCCACCCACATGGAAGGAGATGACAGCTTCCATTCCAGGATCTGATGTACGGTATTTGAGAAAAGGTGACTGAAAAATCATGCTTTAGTGCAAGACAAAAAACAAAAATGCGTTACCTCCTAAAGGATCTTTGCAGCTTGGTTATCTACATGCAGATACGGATTTTTAATGAATTAGATGAGTTCCAAAATTGAACTACTAGCAGTGATCTGGTTTTGCCTCATTGTATCAATGGGATGAAGAAGGAGAAACCTTCCTCTTTCCATGTGAGACAGAATCATAAAATCAAAGAATCGTTTTGATTGGAAGAGACCTCCAAGGTCACTGAGTCCAACCGTTAACCTATCACTACCAAGTCCACCACTAAATCATATCCCTTAGCACCACATCTAAACGTCTTTTGAATACCTCCAGGGATGGGGACTCCACCACCTCCCTGGGCAGCCTGTTCCAGTGCCCGACAACCCTTTCGGCGAAGAAATTTTTATGAATATCCAACCTAAACCTCCCCTGGCACAACTTGAGGCCATTTCCTCTTGTCCTGTCATCTCTTACTCGGGAGAAGAGACCGACCCCCACCTCTCTACAACCTCCTTTCAGGGAGTTGTAGAGAGTGATAAGGTCTCCCCTCAGCCTCCTTTTCTCCAGGCTAAACATCCCCAGTTCCCTCAGCCGCTCCTCATGGGTCTTGTGTTCCAGACCCTTCACCAGCTTTGTTGCCCTTCTCTGGACATGCTCCGGCACCTCAATGTCTTTCTTGTAGTGAGGGGCCCAAAACTGAACACAGTACTCGAGGTGCGGCCTCACGAGGGCTGAGTACAGGGGGACGATCACTTCCCTACTCCTGCTGGCCACACTATTTCTGATACAAGTTTCTGAGACAGTTGTAACACTTCCATAGGCTTAAATGGACAGACACCTGGACTTCTGATCTAGGTGGTCTTTCCCAGATCTCAGTCCTGTAGTCACAACTGACAATAAGCAAAGGATATCTCCTTTGAATTACTGCATTATACTTGCAAGGAAAAAAAAATTATGATTATACTATTTCTTTACACTGCAAGAGTGTTGTAAGTAGATCCTACTCACTTCTTTCTATGTAATCTCTTACAAAAAGTGGTATGTGCAGTGCCCCAGGAGCCAGAGCCCGCATAGACACATTGGCGTGGACCCGAGCAGAAGGCAATGCTCCAGCACAGTGCGCAGAGCTCAACAGCACCCTGAGACCAGACAGGCATTTCCAGTGTGGACGGCCCCCATGGATGGCACGAGCCCCAGACGTTCCCCCCACCTTCACAGTACAGATGTGACGTCGCTGTCAGTGAGTTACTGAGGTGGGGGCAGGTCCTTCCTTTCACTATTTTTAAGGTCTATAAACTTAAGAGCCCTGAAGATTTGTCTCCTTGATTCAGTTTAATCGGGAAAATCCTGTTGTATAGACACACATCTCAGTTTTAAATACACAGAAAATATTTTTTTGTTTTCATCACAAATGTATAACACATTATTATTCAAGATACTTGTACTAAGTGAGCATATTTTAGAAAAGCCATGTTATTACCCGTTGGAGGTACAGCAGTACATATTTGATGACACTGATTACTAAAAATATTTCAACTCTATTTGATATTAATTGGATGTAGTTTTCATTGTCTGAACTCAGTTCTTCATTTACTTGGAAGAAGAATTATATTCTGGATGTATATTAGATTCTAATTAAGTGTGCCCTTTTTACAGGAAAAATGCCTAAATACTTTTGTACCTTGGGGAAAATTAAAAAAAAAAAAAAAGAAAAAAAAAATAACAACCAGTCTTCCTTCTTCACCTAGTTCCTAAATGCAAAATAGTCCAGGAAGACATTAGAAAAAGCAGCAACACCTGACGCAATGGGTTGCAAGCCAGCCATGTATGCTGAGGCCAGGAGTTACCTTCCTGAATGTGCTGGTAATTGTATGGATTCCAGATGCCTTTTTCGGTTCATGCATAGGAGTAATTGGGGTAGACATAATGTTCTCAGGTTGTGCTAGGATTTATTTAGAAACCAGCATGTAACAAACCACTCAAGAACCAGTGTGGCTCAGTGTCTGGGAGATGTCATTCTAAACACATTCTTAAACAGCTTTTGTTCTCTAGACTGAACCTGAGCAATGTGATGGGCAGCTGATTCATTTCATTTAAAAATACAGTCATATTAAGAAAATCTGTTCAAATATGCAGTGTACGAAGGTTGATTAATTCAAGATGTTTGAATTTAGGCACTCAGTTAGATGTAGTAGCCCTGTAATTAGGATCATACAGGGTCTAATTTGTCTTTGATTAAGTATGTACTCAATTAAAAAATCCCATGAATATGCACATGGAAAAAATCCACACACTTTTTTTTTTGTATCCAGATATTTTCAACCACATAAAGTATCTAACTCAATTGTTGTGCAACTCTCATACAATTTTTTCTTGCATATTCTTTGTAAAACATAAAAAAATATGGCACAGAAATATGATATCAGAAAACCTTAGTGTAAAAGTATCAAATGATCGTATTTCCTAACCACCAGGCATATGTTTAAATCATAGCAATTCCTGATCAAATTAGCACTATTGGTAATTAGAGGATATTCCAGTTGATCTAACAGTGATTTTTTTTTTTTTTTTTTCTCCAAATGAAAGCAAATGTGACTGGCAGGGTGTGTCATATTACTGGTGTACTTAGAATTATAGTTTGCCTCACCCCATGCCCCTTGGTGGCTCAAGCCAGGCCATCCGTGCAGACTAACTGCCCGGAAATTTGGAGCACCTGAGTTTGGAGGTCAGGCAAAAAAATGCAGACAGAGGATGACCAACTAACACATTCGATGCTGTCTGTCCTTACAAATCATTTCAAGAATTAATGCATCGTTGCAAGGGAGATGTGGATCGATGCAACCTGTAGGATACATTTTCCAAAAACCCATTAGAGAAAAATCCGTCTCTACACCAGGCAAAAATTATTGCAGCACCGTGATAGCATGAGAAGATGGCCTTCAGAGCCTAACTGGTTGATTTTACCGAAGCATGATTTTACCACAAAATTCACATTGCAGAATTGTAAAGCTCAGATTTTGGGATCCATGTGGCAAAATCAGTCTTTCGGACGCTATATCTGAGACAAATCAGCAGTAAAAGCAAAATATTCCACAGACAGTACAATAGCATGACAGTCTTATTTTGTAAGATCCACCTACTGCACTTGCATCTAATTAGGATAGTACAAAGATTTCTCATTTTCTGGTATAGAACAGTAATAAGTGAGCTCAGTGACTTGTTACTGTATCACATCTCAGCCACTTGTTAAATCCATCCTTTTCTGTACCACATCTACATTTCTTCCCTTTGTGGAAGATACTTGTCTTCCATAATTTAGTGCTGGAGTCATGACAAATTAAGAACACAGACAAGACAAGGTACATAAATATAGTCATAGCTTCTGCTATACTAACTTGGAAAATTAGGCTTTCAAGAACAGAAGCCCTTCCTCAGGTTCTCTATGCACAAGCATTTGTCTAATTTTCCAGCTTCTGTCTCTACCTCCAGGCATATCTTTATATGCGGTGATTTCTGCTTAAAACATCAGGGTGTTATTCCTTCTCTTTGTCCTTAAAGAGTTCAATATATTTGGTGCTCTCTGTCATTTTACAGATTATAAAAGCAACCGTGTAACTGTAATCTGCAGTTTGGGTTTATCTTCTGTTTCAACATCACTGTTGCAGAAGTAGGAGAACAAAGTTTCAAGTCATTGTATGAATCAAGAAGAGAGGAAAAAAATCTTGTAAAATGCATTTCTACCATTGCAATCTGCTGGTAGAAAATGACCACCTTCACTATAAGGGATAAGAATGAAGCCTTTGTTTGGCCAGCCATTACAGTTAAGCCTGTCACTTGGGACATCCTAAAAGTAGCAGCATATAAGAATGAGCTCTGTGTGGTCTTCTAAAAGTGAACACTTCAAAAAAAAAAAAAAAGGCAAAAAAACCCCAACACCCACCCAAATGTTTTTAAAAAAAATGGACTGTGCTTTGAAAAAAAAAATCCATAACGTTAAATTAAGAGCTGAAATTCAACTGACTTTTGAAGAGAAAAAAGATAAAAATATGTAACAGGGTCAGTACTTCAAAGATCCTCAGAGAATACTTATTTTCAGGTGATTCTTATAAATGTTAAACCCAAACCAAGCAGTGGTGAAGCACAAGAAGGGGCCCTAAGCTGATATATATAAATTAAAAAAACCCAAAATAAAACAAAAGAAAAACCCCTAAACCATCCATAACGGAAAGGTTTTAAAACACTAAGAACTGACTGCAGTTCAGTAGCTACAAGAAAACCCTCAGGTTTAAATAAGGAACTGAAACCCCAGGGCAGGAGTCCACTTTAAAAGACAACACTTTAGTGAATAATTTGCATGAACTATTCCTAAAGGGTCTACAAAAGTAACTAAAAACATATCCCTATTCAATTTGCTTCAAAAAAGCTGCTTATCTGCTGAAAAATTCATAGGGGTATACGCATCATAAAATCTTAACACCAGCTGCTGCAAAGGCAGAGTATTTTTGGGTTGGTTCCTCCAGTGCTTGGCTGAGAAAGACCTCAGCAAAATCCTGAACGCCAGTTGGAGGAATAGACTGATTTCAGGTAGATTTTGAGATTTTGTTTTCTCGCTCTTTTTTTTCCCTTTCTCTTTTTCTTAAATGCTGCTCTTTTGTATATATGCTTTCTAGTTTGTAAGCCAGAATGTATCCCTTGGCGTGATAAGGATAAAACTTACTGTTCACATTTAAAGTCTGCCTAGTATTTAAAGTGAACTCAGTGACTTCGATAAAATGGAATCGCCTTTTCCTTCTCTCTAGAGGAAGAAAATCCAAATAAGTGCCGGCTACCTAAAACAATTTCAAGACTCCAAAGAGCTGTGAAGATTTGAGTCAGTCCAAGGACTAGTTACATGGCTATCAAGTAAAGGAAAAAATCTTCCTGTTGGAGTATACTCTGATGCCACTTGGAGTAGGGGCATGCAGTGGAAAAGGGCGGGCTCTAAACTAAGGCCACTGAAAATTTGTTGATACCTGTAAAGGAAAACTGGACGATTGCTTTATGACAATATCCAGGGCTTGACTTGCCTCCTAATCAGGTTCCTTTTACTCTTGTGCTGTGTTTCTTTTCTTTTTTCTCCTCCAGTAAACAAGTTTTACATCTAGTTTACTGATGAAGATGACCTCTACTTCTTGGCAACACAGAGTTTGCAAGATAAACAGTCATTAATACTAATAATCAGAAATGTTTGTGTATCTCATTTCACAGCTAAGTTTTCTCTGGCTTCAGTTGTTCCTAAACCTGCATCCTGCCCCCTCGCTCCCATATAGTACTGTTTGTCCTTTTGATAAGGCTGAGGTAATGTTGAACATTTTCTAAAGTGAGTTATCTTCATTTGAATTCCCTGAAATGAAAACAATAAATGCTTTTCATGACGAAGCCATTAATTACTAATTCAAAAAAAAGTCTAAAGCAAAAGTGTACGCCACCCCCTAGTAATTAAAATAATAGGTTTTCCATTAAGATAGATTTTGCCAATTTATGTATTTACTCAGAAAATTTCCTACAGTTTGCAAATAAAGAATGCATTGCACTCCTGCAGTGTGTTCAAGAACAAATATAGATAAAGCTTTGACATTCAGTTTAAAGCAAAAGGGTTTGGCAGGCTGGGAAACTTGCTGCTGGAGATTATAAATGGCTGTGACTGGCATTCTAAATTCATGATGCTATTTACCAGTTTAATTTGTGCATCTTATGGTTTGACTATAGCTGTACATTGTATCATTTAAAATACTGGAAATATATATAAGCTGTTAAAGCAAGCAATAGGCTGGAGAATAAAACAAACCTTTCATTTGGAAGTCTAGGTAACTTATTTCATCAAAATATAGTCTGCCCCCCTTTGCATCTTTCAAAAAGTATTTCCATGTGCTGCAATTTACCATCATGTAATTTGTCTGGAAAATTAAAGTAATAAAACCTTAGTTTGTTGCTTGTCTAAATGGTAGCTATGATTGTCTCAGTAGGGTGCTGCAAAAGCTGGGGGAAAAAAAAAGTCCTTGTAAAAATATGCAGACAGAGCAAAGTGTTAACTATTGGACAGTAATGTATGAGTATTATGCATAATGTATTTTTAGACTTTTTTTTTATATGAAAAGAATGGTTTCTTTACGGCTACAATGGCCAAAACTAAAAAGCTAGTAGATGCCATTTTCAGTTACATAATATAGAGAATAATTGTGGCATCTTGCACACAGTGATGCATTAACTGCTGATGTTTAGTGGCTGGCAGCATACGGTCACAGCTGTCTCCATTATCTGTAAGATGTACCATTTCAAATGTGAGCCTCCAAAATGTCTCTGAAGAAGGCAAAGCTACAGGATGCAGACTTAGTGTATCATAAACCCAAACCTTTCAAAAATGTCACTGTATTTTTTAGGAGTTCAAAGAGTAAAAAAATACGGATCATCAGCAGGAGATGCTGCTCTGGGCTGCAGAGACCTTCCACAAATAGATCTGAAGCTGGTTTTCATCCGGTAATCAATATTCATGGTGTCCAGTAGAGCACACTTCTCTGCTTGCTCCATCAGCACGTCGCAGAACGGCTGCCTGACCCTGACACTGAGCGCTAAGCCAGGTACCCCGGTCACAGCATCTCATGGCGTGAAGTTGTGCTGGTTTGTAGTCAGTAGGTGTAAGTTGTTTTATCAGTATGCCTTCAGAATACAACAGAAAAGAAAACTATGAGTTGGTTTGGTTTTTTTTAATGGTGGAATGCTTTGTACAGATAAACTGTCTACAGCCACTCAATTAAAAAAAATAAAACATCCAAGTAACCAGGCCTGAGTTACCTAGGCATAAAACTTCAAGGACTGTAAGATTATACCAAATCTAAAAATATTTATGTAAAAAACATGCACTCTAGGCAGAGGAGTCTAGCATGTAAGCCTGAACTTTATTTAACGTGTTTAGGTTTTACCTTCATTTTCCTCCATCAGTTTATTCCAGTTTTATTGTAGTAAAATCAAAAGCCTTGTCATCACCTGTTTTTCTTCCCTGTGCGCAGAAAATGATAATTTATTAAGTGTTAATTTATAAATTATAGGCAACATCATATTTGCTTTATTGAAAAAGTCCATAGGCTCAGCTACTATGACGTCTAACTTGTAATACTGCAGTCAAATAAGACCTAACAGGTCACATGTTTGCAGCAGGACCGCATACTTCTCAAGAAGTGAAACAGAAGAGTGTTGATGAATGGATTTTCAGAAGAATTTTTGTAGTTACAGCATTAAATCCCTAAGAAAGGCAACTGGTATCTGAAGGCATAGCTAAGGACTAGGGTGAAGTGCAATTTCCCTCTAACAGTCCTGCTCGGTGACATGCTTCCACTGCCTAGAGATCATTTAACTTCCTAAAGGAACAAAAGTTACAGTTCAGAAGAAATATTTTTCCCTATTAGGTGCTTATCAATCGATACGTTCTGGAATTAAGATTTTTTTTTTTTTTTAATTCAGAGTATGGCAGGGGCAGCTGCAGGGAAACCTGTCCCTCAGACAGATTTTATTGGTGGCAGAAAAAAGTTATTTCATTAACTTTTCTTCTTGAGACATACTGACATATTTAGAAGTGTTAATTAGCTATCATGAGCACATAATGGTCAATATGGAGGTTATTTCTTGTGTACAGATTTCTCTTTCTATGGAGAGAGGGCATAGAGCCTGTGATGATCACAGTCTTGCAGATGTCTCAAAGTGCACTGTGTATTATCAGCATACGATGAAAAAAAGAATTAGCAACACACTTTAAAAGCTTTTCATAATTTCTTCCAAATTAAACAGCATTTGTATTAAAGTTGTAGTTAAAAATCATACAAAATCCTTGGATTCCTCAGAGAACATAAAAAAAGATACAGCCTGGAACATCGTATTGACCAGTAATCTTATTTTTGGTGAGATCGAGAAGGAGCAATATCATATCTAACCTTTCTAGGGGCATAAATATCCTGCATCCTGTCCCCTCATGTCCACTCTTATTTTAAGAGTTGTTCAACGATAGGATCTTTGAGTACTTTGAAATTTCATGACAATAATTTTTTAATTCCTGTGTATTCTTTTATAGCCCTTAATTGCTCCCACTAGGTGGATGAGGAGGCTGAACAAACCCAGACATCTCATGTAACATTATAGAGAATTGATGCAAATCAGAACTCATCAACATTAAACTTTTGAAAATGGAACTTTTTCTGCTTTACCCATCTGAACTTCCAAAACCTTTTTCTTAGCTAAATAGCATTGATGGTGTAATGGAAGAATTGTAGTTTTTAAATACTATTTTAAGAGTTAGGAGGAATGTTCACCTTTTGAAGGAGTGTGAAATAAAAGACTAATACGCCAGCGTTGCAGTATCTGAATTAAAATATTTTATGATCTTGTTACACCCTCCACGTGGGTATTGCCATTTCCTAGACCGCAGCAGCAATGTTGCTGTTCTCATCCCGCCATCAGCCCCTGCGAGAGCCCAGGGGAAGCATTTTCTTATCACTGCTGCCAAGAGCGTGGCTTGCCGACCCTCCGCCATCAAAGGAGGGATCTGGTGTGGGACTCATCCTTCTTACCTGCCCGGCCCAGGACATAACCTCATCACAGCAAAAAAGAATAGACTATACTGAGAAAATAAATGCAGGCTGAGAGCAATTTATATGTCATTTGGGACAAATCACCCCACAAATCATAACTGTCCAGCCTCCATTCCCTTCCTTTACAGATCTATTGCTCTAATGAGTCCTATTAATATAAGGTCTTGCAGTCTAATTAATCTTCCTCCAGGACACGAGCAGAATAACAGCCCGAGTAGAAGCCTCACTGTTCTCTTCACACTTCGCGACTCTTAGACACCCTGTTAGTAGGATTTTAATGAGGAGAAATAATCTATCTCTTTCAGGGTGCAAAATTTACAAACTAGGTTGGGATTTTTTTTGAAAGCAATTTCTTATTTTTTTCCTTTTTAAAGGCAGATGAGGGTTATTTCCCCTCATTAAGATGTTAATGAGATGCTGACAAGTGTTTGGTATTTTTAACATAATTAACTGTAGGGCTATTTTTGTCCTTTTCAAGCTATTTTTCAATGTGCCTTTTATTTTCTGAGTAGCTCATCATATAATTAGGGATAATGAAACAGTTCAGTCCCAAAACCACAAAACCAACAAAAAAAAGCAGCCCCCAGACCCTCTTGATTCTTTTGAAAGAGAAAAAAATGACGATTTGTGAGTAAGGTTAGAATAAACATTACACAGATTACATCCATACATTTCAAGTTAAGCTGATCGTGATGCACGATATTAAGGACTCTGTTCTGAAAAATGAGCTTTTCTGTATTTACCTCTTGAAGTGAACAGTCACTCACTGAAAACAAAAGCTCCTGCTAAAGACTGCTAAAGGCATAAGACGGAGAAGCCATTCTGGAAAGAAAGGGAGCTGTACCAGTCTTTGACCTTCACCTTTCCTCAAGGTTAGCAGCTGGTAAATAAATACGTTATTCGGGGATAGCAAAATGCAGTTGGAGTCAGCTTGTGTTTGATTTCAGGTTTGGGCGAGTAGTGGGAGGTGTGCTGGGGGAACCGCTGTGTGTTTGATTTTGAATATAGCATTCGTTCAGAGGAGACTGCCGGAGCCTGGGAAGGTTGTGCTGCTGGTCGTCTCTGAAACGTGTCTCTGTCACTTGTGATGTCCCTTTCTCTCCACAGCAGCCCTTTTACCTAAAACAGTCTTTTTTAGGCCTTAGCAATTGCTTTCAGTCCCATCCAATGTCCACCTCCCTGCAGCTGGCGCAGCGCGAGAGGCGAGCAGCGCCTGGCTCTTCACGAGCAATGAAGCTGGGGATTAATTACATCCAAAAGGGACTAAAAAGTCCATCTAGCCCCGCATTACTGGAGGGCAAATGGCACAGAAAGAAGCTGAACTTAAGCCTCAATTAAAATGTTACCATTTTCAATTAGCAATGAAGACAGTAATTTCAACTGCAATTTTCAGAAATAATAAATGTTATGAAAGACATTTCAGATCATTCTAATGAAAAGGATGTTTTCACGAAAGGACATGAAAAGGAGAATATTTACCTCCTTGCTTCCACTCTGCTGGTTAGTATAGAAAGGACTCAAAAGGTAATACATACAAACCTACACCTGCACTTAATCAAAACCAACTACTTCCCAGCAGTCCCGCTTATCAGGGAATGAGGAAATTGCCTCTGCGTGTTTCACAAATGCATTGCAAAAAAACCACATTAAACCAGCTCAATTGGCACTTCTGACAATAACCTTTATCCTTTTAGAGCCATTTTGTAACCACTAGTTAGAGCCATATTATAAACTGAAAGAAATCAGCAAGTATAATATCGTGCTACAGGAAAACAAAGGAAATACAGACTTACTTTCCACTTCATATGAAAAAGTGTTCACTTTATTTTATGTTTTAATATTAATTCATTTGATATTCATCATTGTAAGGACACTATTCAGAATAAACTGTCAGATATCTATTGTGTTCTCGCCTAAAAACATTAGCTAACCTACGGTGGAAAACTTTCCTGGCTGATGTATCAAGCTGTGACTCTAAGTACATCAACACTTGCACTAGATGGATATTTCCTTTCTAATTTCTGTATAAAATTCATATTTTGATTGCTGTTTTTCATTTGGGAAAGTTTCAGCAAGACTGTATCTGAGTATTTATCGTTTCTTATAAAAACATTATTTGTACAAACACGTTTTTGTTTACATATATTTAAAAAATGTCTATTTTTGTTAACTTTTACTAGTACCTAGAAGACAAATTCATTAAAATTAGAAAGATACAGTGTGCTGGTACAGAGGTACACTTATATGGAAAAGCAGTGGTAAAAGTATTGAGGCAATATTTTTGGACTTTGTTATACATGGAGCAGATGAACTTAAGCAGCAGAATCAAAGCAGATAAGCAAATAGCAGTTTCTGAGAATTCAGCAAAGGTTATGTGTGCTCAATAAGTTTCCTTTTAATTTTTTTTAATGCTCTTAATTTAGATGTTTAATCATCAAAATTGAAAATTTTGAACTAAAGGATTTGCCAGGTACCATGAAGTAAATAGATAGTAGTGATAATCTTGTTCTCTCTTCACTGATTCTTTGTGTCAACAGATCCTCAGACTCTATGAGTAATCGTATTTTATCTCTGCACAATATGGTACAACTTGAAATTCCTTACTGGGCCAGATGGATCGATGTGCTGTTATTACTTGTTTGGGGCTGCTGAGATTTAGAAAAAAAAATATTTTGAAGTTGATTTTGAACATTTGTGGCATCACAGACGTTGGCAAGTAATAATGCAAAGAACAATTTTAAGAATTTTGGAGTCTTGAAAAAGTGAGAAAACATGGAACAAGTCCTCAAAGAAGAGTATATGAAATTGTGCCTTAGCTGAGAAAGAGTAATCTGCCTATCTTGACTTTTCATTTATTGATTGTATTCATCAGTTAATACCAGTAATACATTCACAAATATATTTGGCAGACAGACTGAATAACATTGACCAATAATGTACTTCCTAATATTTTTCCTGTCTTTCTAAGTAGTTCAATGTCTCTTAAACCGGTTATATAAATAGTTAAGTGATATTTATCAAGTGATATAAAAACCAATCAGATGTCAAATAAATTATTCTGTGTTGATATATTTTACCGTTCAGACTGCTCCAGTCAAGGCTGGAGTTCGTCATGGTGTATTTACCATTAATTACTTCCTACAGGCCTACCACAGCATAATATCTCCTTTCTCTTGTGCAGTTTTCCACATACATTCTCACACACAGACATATACACACCATGAATTCTTTTCCTTTATATAAATACATTTAAGCACTAAGAAATGGAAAAGACATTCAACATTTCTCAGCAGATGGTACTTCAGGGTGGGAGTTGCTTAATAGCAGCAAAAAAAAAGCCATTTTAGCGTTGCAGTAAAAATTGTTGAAACACTAAAATAGGGTCTTAAAAAAATGGTTGCCTTGGTAAAGCCAAGACATCTGGTCTCCTTTGCCTAATAATTTTAAAGCAAAGTTTCATAAAGAAGGAACAAACTGTGAAACAGCATCATGCTTCCTTTCAATCTATTGGCTCCCAAAACAAATTGACTTGACATGTAAGACATCCCTGTGACCATGCTTCCGTTTAAAACGCTTCTTCCTTGCCACAGGGGAAATGCTTACATGTGGGATCAGTCATGAGAGTTACAGAGAAATCACTCCCAGTCTTGAATCAAAACATATCTGATTTGCTGGTTTCTTCCTAATAAATATCAAATATTTAAAAGCAGATTAAAAGAAAGAGAAAACCCACCCACAGCCATTCATCACTTATGCCAGGCACCATTTGCCAAGCGGCAAATGTTCTCCCCAGGTGCACTCACCCAAGGGGTGCTACGTCCAGGAGGCAGGAGCCTTTCCCGGGGCAGCACCTCGCCACAGCAATAGGAAGCACATCCTTAGCCTCGGCAGCGCAGAGAAACCCAGCCCTTACCCCACACCCCTGCAACAAGATTCATGCATGTGGCATTCCCCATTCACATCCAGAGACATAAAAAGAGATATCAAAAGCACTCGTTACAAAGGGAGAGAAAAAAAAGGTAATAGGGCTTTCTCCTTCCTTTACTCATCTGCCTACGAACATGTGGGAGACTATATGTCTTCCCTAAAGGAAACTGATCTCATGTTCTCACCTGTCAGGAGCGCACTTCTCCACTGAGGAATAGTATATCTCAGACTTTCACTTTTGGTGTTGTAGTCCTTTTGGTGCTGCTCCTCTTTGCAGGAACCCTTAAACGTTCCTTGCACTAGGGAGAAGTCTGAACGGTTGAACGCCAAAATCTCTTTCCCTAAAGAGACTTGGCTTTAGTTCTTGCTGCTGTCAGTAGCATTCAACTCTCTTGTGCCAAGTGAGACATATTCAACAGTGTAGTCTGAGACTTTTCTGTACAGGTCTCAGAGCCCTGTGGTGCCTTCATGAACCTGAGGAACAGGGCATGTACTGAATGCGAGTGTCCCATGCAGTGAGCATCCAAACCCACAGCCAAGGAGAGAGAGGCAATTCCCTTCTCACTGTCTTCTTTCTACTCACACCTGAGGTGCTCCTTTCTTCGGGTCTTTTTTTTTTTTTTAATTTTCCCACTAGTAGCTCCTTGTTTAGACACTAATCATACCTATGCTTTGCATTACAAACCTCGGCTGGTAATTCCACATTGCAAAGTCTGTTCAGCAGCAAAGGGCATGAAAGTTAAATATTTGTATTGCTGAATCAATGTCTCAAATCTGAACCTAACTCCTCTCTCATTTCTGTTTTATGTAGCTAAATACTTGGTAGGAGAAGCTGGACAATCATATGGCTTTTTTACTTATCTCACTTTCTTGAAAAGAGTGTTTGAGTGAGGCATTTCACTTCAGAAAGGGATTCAGCCAGACCCTTCAAGCGCAGAACTGTTGGAAGTCCCAATTCAGCATGGCATGCATGTACTAAGAAACAACAATAGCTCCATTGGTTTAAATTAGATTTAAAGCATATTAAACAAATCTGCTGAATAAAAATGTGCAATTTTTACAGATAAGCTTTATTTGTGATTCTCAATGTATGTGGAGATTTACAGGCTTTATTAAGAATTGTTTAGAAAATATTATTTCACCCCACTAGCATTTGTCATATCTTGTTAACTACTGGCCATAATGGTTCTAATCACATTTAACATGTGTTATCATTTCCTTGCTCAAAGGTAAATGTGTACTTTGCTTCTTTTCACTGGAATGTTCTCACCTGAAGAATTTGGATGCCTAGCAAAAATCGTGGTGTTAATTTCTGCAAATAGAGTCAGGAAGAGGAAGTGATCTGAAAAGCAAATAGAAGCGTGATGAATAGCTAGATCATGTTCCTCAGTGCATAGCAAACATTAATTTTGTGCTCTCACTCATGTACTTATTTCTCCATATTTTTTTAAAAAGAAAGTCTTGTGAATACCCCTCTTTCCAGGGAGGCTGAGATAAACCCCGAGTAGTTGAGAGAAGTTTGTACTTGTAATTCATATGATACTCTGATTTCAAGAACAGCTATCTCCAAGCAGCTTCCATAATGTATAATGTGACGATACGGGAATATTGAATGAATGTATAACTAATCAAAATAAACAGAATTATTAATTCAAAGCAGGTGAATCATGCAGAAATTCTTTAGAAACCTCTTATTGGAACTAAATTTCACATTGTTTTTATTTTCCTGGGTTTACTCTTGCTCCTTTTCAAGGAATTTCTGGAGTTTTGCCATTCACTTCAGTGACACAAGACAGTCTCTTGCTGGGCAAGTTCATATTCAAAACCTAACCCAAAGAATTGCAGTAGGTCATTGCATGAGAAAGAAGGAGAGGTTTTATCCTGTCAAAAATGGTGAAGCTATTTTGTAATGATTGCCTTAATAATCATAACCCAAATACTTGCCCACTTCTTGCCAGTCTCTTGAACCTTTCTTTCTCTACTTTGAAGCAAGAGCAGAAATCTCTTCATCATTCACTCCAGTCCTCCCCAACACTTTTCTGCCTACTAGCTAGCTTAATTTTCCTTTCTATGTTAAAGCTATACACATGGATTTCACCGTAAAACATGTTCCTGAGCTTGAGCAAAAGAATTTATATGTTTTGTCAGATTAAGGTGTCTGTTGCTATTTCTATGCCCTGTGAACTATCCAGAACAGAGATTAACCATGCATATGGTTTTGCAGGGAAATTGCTTTAAGATGATTTAGTCTCATGGGCATAAAGTCTTTGCAAAGTACTGAAGGTTTCTCTGTAACTTTGATCTCTTTAGAATATACCAAAAAGATTTACCTTTTACAGTTACAGATGCCTTGCAGCTATGTGTCCTACATGAAAAAGGAGGAAGGAAAGTACCTGGGAGGAGAAGTTACGGTAATTCTGCAGGACCTTTTGTAGTACTGCCTAAAACTCACAGAATGTTTCTAAGTTTGGTTTAAATTTTATCTTTGAAATAAAACAAACAGTATTCTCATCACACAAACTTTCCTTCTCAAACACATCTCATATTTTCAGTTTGTCAACAGCTTAGCACGCAAACGAAACAGTGAAGCAGCAACCCGCTGTGTTAAAATAGAATGAGCATAAAGAATTCCTGTAGGTAGTTGGGAGCGCACTGCTTTTTTCCATGGCTTGATTGTACTGCAAAACATTATTATAGCTTGTAAGATAGCTCAAACATGTGTCTAATCACAAAGTGAAGTGAGGACTGTAGTGTCTTAGCAACCTTAAAAAGTCACTCCAGCTCTCTTTCTAACCCTAGTGCTTTGCAAAATTTTTGGTTACAGCGTTAGTTCCACCTTCACGCACAAGAGACACGCATTGCTTAATTCACACTCCTTGCATATTCCTGGCGATTGGACTGAAATGGAGTCGGTGAGCAAGAGCTCACTGGAGGACAGTAATTTCACTCCCCAGCTCTCAGGGAAAGCTGTTTGCACTCTTGACACGTGGGCTTCAATAAGAGCTGCCCGGTGGTCACTGGCAAAAAGGAATCACCCATCTGCCGCCTGTCGCATTCAGCATGAAGATTGCACAGTTGCTGCAAAAAGGTTACGGCTCCATCTTAGGGGCTTCTGCATGTGACCGTTGGCTCCTTGAATCTGTCCTTGAATCTTTTTCCCCAGAACCCACAATTTTCACCTACGTTGTTTCTAAGGAATCTTTAACGTCGCTTGGAAGGACCACCTCTAACATGCCTCGAAATTCCTGCCCCACAGAAACTTTCTCATCCCATGCAGAAGAAAGATTGCCTCCAGCCATTTGTGCTCCCAGAGTGAGGGTTGGAAAGCAGGGCCTGCATTATTCCAAAAATACCTGTTCTTCCATCAATACAGAGTTTTAACAAAAAACATCATCTTTCATGATGATCGTATTAATAGGAGCACGTTCTCATTTCGGGCAGCTTCTGAGCAGATGTGAAAGACTGTTTAAAAAGGCTTCATGAATGATTGACTGGGAGCTCCCAAATTTCTAGTTAGCCATCAAGCTCTTGTAAAGTGACCTAACAAACTGGCTTAGCTTTGCAGCTGTGACTCTCATGCGGCAAATCATTCAGCTTTCATTAATTAAACGTTTCAAAGTTAACTTCAAAGAGGTACACTGGGGTTGGGTCTAAATTTTAACATACCTCATGGTACCTTGCAACAAGATCAAAACCTGACTGGAAGAGAACGCGGAATTAGACTTCACAGATACTCGTAAGGGCAATATATATTATGGCAGCGCCAGATTATGTCTCTCAGTACCCCTTATTGTAGGATCCCCCAAACATTTTCTAAGCATTAAACGTATACAAACACTTCTGCACAAGAACAGACAGAGATTAGATTAGCAGGGGCAGCTGGCACACTTGAGATTTGGAAAACCCAGGTGTGAGTCCTCGATCGGAGTTGGGCAGACTGCCTT
Organism: Phoenicopterus ruber ruber; assembly: GCA_009819775.1. Classification (NCBI taxonomy): domain Eukaryota; kingdom Metazoa; phylum Chordata; class Aves; order Phoenicopteriformes; family Phoenicopteridae; genus Phoenicopterus; species Phoenicopterus ruber. Next base: position 50,243,604 of record CM020215.1, on the reverse strand, counting down.
GAATGCTGGATTACAGCTATTCTCACTTTGTGGAAAGATTCCTCAGCTACCCAGCTGGTCCATGGTACAGTTACATTTCATGCCTCCCAATTACGTGTTTGTAGATGAATGATACTGTGACTAATTTGGTGGCATAATACATAACATATTAAAATGAATACACTCCCTAGACTTTTTTTATAGTGTCAGTGACTTGGGCCAGGCTGGATAGAATGGATCCCAAATGGCGTTCTGGCAAGAAGACAGTCATTTCCAGATGGATCATTTACACCATTTAAATTTTTCTAGCTAAACTGCATTCCTGCTAAATGAGCGTGCTGTGGGTATTTACAACTGTAGGGATCAATAGGCCATTTAAGAGTGGTATAGTGGAAAGCTACCTCAGAATATCCATCAGGATTAAAGTACACACAAGTACAGAAAATGCAAAGCCATTTCCCTGACTTCGCTTGTGTAAATACATCATTCAAAAGTGAAAAGCAAAAGGTGTCGTGAGATTTAGAAATTCATAAAAATATTAAAAAGTACATAGGAAACCAAATGATTTAGAAATCTCTATGGTGTATCCAGGAGGGTGCACATTAATATTAATAAAAAAAAGATTGTGAATAACATTAATTTCATACGGCAGGTTTTACTTTCTATAATCTCGTCTTTTTCCTGAATTGTAGCAGCTACCACTACTCTTCATATATGTGGTACCTAGAGAAAACTATAACGCACAAGGTGATTTTGCTAGCCATTAGCTGAAATGTTTAGGTTAATTAAAGAATCTCCTAGGCAATCATTCCTTGTAAATGGCAGATGTGAAGGGTGACAAGAAGAATATTTGCTCCTTAGTTATAAATATTCACTGACCCTCTGGGTCTGCTTGCAAAGGAGGCTAAGGCTTTTACAATTTTCATTTTATTGCAATAAACTATGTAGCTTCACTGCATGCTTCGAGTGTTTATTAAGGTTAACTACTGTGACTTTTTTTAGGCAGCTATGCCTAAAGTCAATGATGGACACAGGCACCTATAAGTTAAGCAATTCAATCTGTCATTTTTTTAGGCTTTCCAGTGTGAAGCCTGAACACACATGCAGGGCTCTGCACTGGTCTTGGGAAGAGTGAGGGGTCGCAGGGGGAAACCCCAAAGTCCTGCGTGCCGGCAGTCAGAAAACACGCTGGAGGGCACCCGTCATCAATCCAGCCCCTTCCCTGGGGAGTGCTCTAGCCATGAGACGAAAGGCAAGGTTAAACGGTTTTATTGCAGCAAGCGACAAGAGATACATGAGATCCATAGGAGAGAGAAATGAGTTCTCAGGGTACGCAAGCAGGGGTAGGCAGACCTGAGTTCAGGCAGGTTTGAGTTCTCTCAGTCTCAAATGGGCTGATTTTCAACTTTATACCTTATGCAGTGCCTTTTTGCTCTGTTTTTTGGCTTTATACTTCAGATCCCTGGGTTTTTTTCAGTACAGATTCAGGTATTCTTGTATGTGGGGTGCATTTTTACTGAAATGTTCCAAAGCAGCATACACAATATTCATTTAATAGATTTATTTTGATTGATTGAAAAAACCCTGTAGAGCTCTTGAGTAGAAATGCCTGATGTTTGGTTGATTGCTTCTCATGTTTCCCTTAGAGTGACTGTTCAAAATGAGTCATGTAACTCACTTGTTCACTCTAGTTCTTGTCGCAGGCAGACAAACAGATCACTGCTGCTTGCATTAACATGCCATTGCGTCCAGATTATCTGAAGTGTCTGACGGCCTCTCTCGTACTCAATAACCTCTTAATGCTGAGAATGGGATCATACTGCTGTGCTTCATAATAGGGATAAAGCGAAACGTTTTTGTTCCTTTAGGGCTAGTCTAGCACAAGCTTAAGTTACAGGTAAAAAGCTGTAGGGATTGCCAAAGAGTTGAGGTCTAAAGCAGAGAGGCAGGTCTGTAGGCCCATGTCTTGATGGATCTGCCAGGCTAGGAAAGCAAAGGCACCTCTAAGATAGGCCTGATTCTAAGTGTTATTTTAACTATGATGGTAAAATAAGCAAAAACAGGTTTTGGGGAGAAAGGATCTCTTTTATTAAATCAACAATTATGGATAAGCTTTTGAATATATAGAAATTATTGTTCTTTGGGGTTGTGTCCTGGTTTTGGCCGGAATGGAGCTAGTTTTCTTCCCAGTAGCTACTGTGTTTTGTATTTCGTATGAGATTTGGTATGTGAAGCATGTTGATAATACACTGGTGTTATTAGTTGCTGCTAAGCGATCAAGGACATCTGCCAGCTTCCCAGGTTTTGCCAATGTGCAGGTGCAAAAACTTGGGAGAGGTATAGCCAGTACAGTTGACCCAAACTGGCCAAAGAAAGTATTCCATACCATAGACATCATGCCCACTATATAGTGGGGGTCAGCCGGTGGGCCAGGTGCCTTTCATTCGTTTGTGCTTTCATTTGTTCGTTCGTGCTTTCATTTGTTCATTCGTTCATTTGGCTGTTCGTTCCCTTGCTCACCCTCTCTGGAACTTGCAGTTCTGAGATCGCTGCTGGGGAATATTCCTGTTCGTTCCAAAATCAGTCTTGCTTTCGCTCCATGATCGCTGCTCGGGATGGGCTGTATCAGTCATTGGGTCATCAGGTGGTGAGAAATTGTGCATCATTTGTTTTACATATTCTATTATAATCATTTTTTTTATTGTTATTATAATTATTAATATAGAAATTTTTTTTCTTCACTGTCCTGGTGAACAGTTTTTATCTCAACTAACAAGTTTTCCTCTCTTTCAGAGTCTTCTCCCTACTGCACTGGGGAGGGAGGGCAGCGAGAGAAACAAACATTAAATTGTGCTCATTTGGAGATGATTCTGCTGTTAGTCCTGACTAACAGCACTTGAGGGGGCAGGTCTGTGTCACGCAGGTTAGAGAAAAAGATCATAATCATCTGTAAGCCTTTCTGCATTTAAGATGCTAATGTGTTTGGAGGATGAAGTGCCCTATAACGAGTTTTGGTCTATCACTGAACAAACCAATGATTTAAATAGTGCACCTACAGATCAAATGAACTTGGAAAAAATGTTTTGATATGAACCAAAGTAAATCTTCCCCCAGTTCTTTAGAAGCATGCTAAGTAAACCAAAATCTCGCATTTGGTCAATCAAAGCACATTGATTTGTGGGGGATTTTGAAAAAAATCCATTTTTAAATTTCATCTAAATTAAACATTGAAATACAAACCATTTTTTGATGGAAAAGTAAGCTTGTTACTTGTTTTTCTCTGAAGAATTTGTGGAATAATCTTTTAATGCAGAATACAACAAAACAAGTTTCAACAGGAAAAAAAGTGCTTCATTAGAAGCACTCTTGCCACAGGACACCGAGGCAGTACATATCATGACTTAGACCAGTAATTTGTCTATGTTAAATCATAAAGTAAAGATATGGATTCTTGGGACCAGCTTGCAAAAGTAACTTTTTGTACAAATAAAGGGAGTCAGCACTGTCATAAGACTGGTTTTTGCACTATTTGTTAATTTTACATTAATAGTGTCAACATATAAAATAAACATCAAAGCTCTGCCATCTGATTGCGAGCTTTGGCAGGTCTTGACTCATGCGTACAGACAGAACCACTAGCACCAGATAGCAAATTATAATAATTTATCTCATTTCCAATTTTGTACCCCTCTCTATCATTTTTAGCCATTTTTAGTGGACTATTTCCATTCAGTATCTCTCTGTAGTGCTTCCCTTGTTTTGCAGTATTCAGGTTCAAATATTCTTTTTGAGAGGCTCTGAGGGAGGTGCTTCAAAACACACTGGTGCCCGGGGAATATCCCACACAGTCCATCTCCTTCCAGATACTTTTCCCTCTAGGGACAATATCAGCCTCTGCCTCAGAGACACAGCTCTTGGGACCCTGAGATGCTCACTTGTTTAAAGGATCTTCTCAGCACCCCTCTGGCTTCACTGGCGCTCTGGTCCTGGTCTCTACGTGCTGCTCCTGGGAACTACTGCCTGTGCACCCTGCAGCCTTTTTCGATCACCCTGACTCCACCAGCACTCTCCAAGTCTCCCTTTTCTGATCCCTGGCCACCCCTCGGAGGTCTAGGTCCCCCTTCCAGCCCAGCCACCGAAGGTTCGGTCCCCAACCACTGCAGGAGTACTTGACTATAGTTGATGTCTGAGTTTTACCTGCACTCTGGCACTAATTTGCATTTCTCTCCTTCACTCAGCTGTGAATTTTTACAATATTTTCAGGAACTTAACACATTCAAGAGCAACATCTTCCCACGTGAAATAGGCCAGTTGTTCAGAAATTATAGACTGAGACTGACAGCCAGCCAGCATGGCTGAATAAACTTCATTTCCTATAAGCACCTAGGTTTAAATCAGGATTAAGGAACCTCAAGAGATCATCTAGTTCATACCAAATCTGTTATTGCTATTATAAGAAATGTATTTGGACAAGTTGAAATTCCGCTATCTCTGCCTTTCCAAGTACATTAATGTTCAAGAAATTACGAACCGCACTGGGCAGAATGCCCGAAACAATGCCATTTACCTTCTCATTCTACACATGTAATCTGGCCCAGTTAATTTCTTTTCATAAATCTAGAAATCTGTTATTCTGCAGTTCCCACGTTACTTCATAATGTAATGAAAGTTTTTAAAATATAGCGTATTGGTAAATTGGACTCCACAAAGGTTTTTCTTGGGAAACACTGCATCAGTAAAAATTACTGAGAATAATAATATGTTATACTGCTTTCTCAAGAACTTCTCAATATGGACTCACTAGTTTGATTCCTTTGGCCTATGAGGAGTTCATAAAGAAGGAAGAAGAGAGGTATTTTTACATAGAAATCTTCCTGATAAAATAACCCATTGTCCTCTGCTATGTTACCTGTCAGCAATACTACCACACCTTTTACCTGTGCAAAAACCTCCATCATGTTTCACAGAGATAAATCTACAAGCTCTATGGCTTATTTAGCATTTTCTTTCAGCTTTCACTGTACCAGCCAGAGTATCCCACATTTTCTTTTGATTTCTCCCATAGATTTCCAAATATTGTAGCTGAATAACACTGAACAGGTTCTTATTTTCCAAAAATTTCCCACATTGAACCAAGCGTAAAATTTTCACTTCTGTCATCTAAGCCTTGTCTCAGAACGAATGAGTTTTTTCTTTGCATAACATAAAATTTCTAAATATTATAATTTGTTTATCATTTTAACTCAAAAATGTCTTAAGTTTTAAGATGCAAGGTTTTTAATGGAAAATCAAAAAGAAAGATATGCTCAGAATTAAGCCTGTGTTATGAAAGCTTTCACTTTCCATATTTATTTTGAAATAGATTTGATCAAAGAAAAAATATTTGAATGTTACTAATTATATCTTTAAAAAAGAATGAGAATGCATTTTTTGAAATAATATGTTGAATTAAATCTACTTGTTAAAGAGATCTTATGAAAACATCTATATCTCTAAGTGCATTTAAATCCTTCTTGATTACACTACTCCACATCTTCTTGGGGAAGAACACAAACTGTCTTGAAATTTTGAATAATTTGCAAGTGCTGGCAATAGTGTGACTCTAATTCTCAATGAGACATTTCTAAGCCATGTAATTATTTTAAAATCTATTATTTTGCAGTTTAATCTTTAGTAATAGAAGATTGAACCATGTCACATGCTCAGCATAAAAAGCTAAAACTGAACCTCAGTTTAGGAAAAGTTTTCAATTCTGTTGACTTCTGTAGGCTTTAAGCTGAAGAGTAGCTGCTGCCTAAATCTCTCCCCAGTGACTCTGGGCGCTGAGCAACAGCCAGAGGCAAAGCCTACGCGAGGCTTCCTCGCGGGAGCGTAAGCAAAACTGAACGCTACTGTCCCAAGGATATGGATAAAATTAGTCAGCCCTGGGGAGACAAGCTTGCTGAGTTTGTTTTCACAAGGGAATGGATGGTTTGTTTTCACAGCAGAGGCTGCTGTTTCTGTTAAGTCCCCTGCCTTGCCCAGCAATAGCCACATCCTTGCAGAGGGACCCGACCATCAGTGGTGGTAACAACCAAAAACCATCCTCCGGAGATCCGGCACAGGCAAAGCAGGCAGTAGCAGCCCCAGAAGGTCTTCAACTTCCAGCTTTGCCTAACTGTAAAGCTTAGAATGGTGTAAAGTGTTGATTGATGTAAAAGAAAGAGAGAAAACAAAAAAGAGTAAGAGATGCAGATGGTGGTGCTAGCTGTCATTCTGCTTACGGACTGTAGAAGACAGAATCGATTGAAAAATCAGTAAGAGTTTTGGCAGTGAACTCAAATGGAGATAAAATTTCACTTGTGAAGTTACACACATGCAACAACACGCTTCAGTCTGTGTTTGGGTAGAGCAGTAAGCGAGAGAATAGGTGAACAAGCCTTCACTTTTACCGTTTTATGTCACTTTGGAAAACTGATGCAAGGAGGAGTTAAAGGAATCTGTTCTTTGATCCACAACAGTTAACGGAGAGAATAAAGATTAAAATGAAGGAAGCTTTGAGTGAGACCCCTCCTTTAGTGTTAGGTCACGTTTGCTCCTTATTTTAATATTATTCATTCTAATTTGTGTTATATTTCTTTGTATGTGGATATATTGAAGTCATCCTCATTAATCTGACTTGAACATGTTATTTTTACCTTCACATTCTGTTCGTTTTCATTAGTTCACTGAACACATTTTCTCTAGAGACATGTATTTATACTTGCCTATATGAAGCAATTTCTACTAATTTGCACTTTTTACAGTGTTTGACAATTTATCCCTAAGTACATTTTTTAGAAAATAATTCACCAAATACATCTATGTCACAGTGCTCCACTCTTCAGTTGCACTCTTTGCTTCTTTCAATGGGTTAGAGTTGAAAGAAGTCATATTTACATTTTACCTCCTGCACATTACCTTTCCCACAATGGGGTATAATGCAATCTTACAAATCCACAAAAGCCAACTTGGATAGCGCCCAAAGCTGCAATCCAATCACAATCCTTTACAGTTTTTTCCTCTTCCCTTCGTTCAGAATAGTAATGGGGACAATGTTTCTTTGCACCAGACTACCCAAAGAAAAATTCGTCCACTAACAGAGGCTTAGAATAAACATTTCAAGACTGAAATCCATTCATCTATAAACAGAGATGACATGGTTGACATTTGCTGAAAAAATAAGCAGAGATTATCTTTTCATAGTGGCAGGAGATTGAGAAAGAGTTAAAGTGCTGGGTTGGGTTTTTCTTCTTTGCAGAAAGCTTTTTTTTTCCCCTCCTGGTAAGTTGTGCTAATCACGATCTTTACATTTAAATGCAACTAATGAACAGCCATTGTAATTTAGACTGTGTGCAAACAAAGCTAGCAGAACCCAAGCATTTAGATATACCTTCAGGAAGAAATAAGTCTTATACTACCTTCATGTGGAAGGACAGAAATTTTAAAGATAATCTTTGTCTCTAACAGCATCAAATTTATTGACTTTTCATGTTCCAACTTGGCAGTACTTAAAAATAACTTCATACATACACCCTGTGCATTCTTTGGGGAATCAAATCTGCCATATGTCTAATGCGTAAATTGCATTCCAGTAATGTAAAACTTCATATTTTTTTGTATGTCTCTATGGGTCTTTTTTCAGAAATAAATAACTGTAGTTTTTTTCAGGAAATCAAATGTGAATTTTTTAAAAAAAGTATAGTCTGCCTAAAAGGTTGAAAATTTCCAAGTTAAGCTGTAGGGAAAAATAGTCAAAAGAGGCAGAAAAAGATGAAGACCAAAAAGAAGCCCGAGAGAACATGTACAGGTGACTCTTTAAGTGTGGGAAAGCAACTCCAAGTGCAGTGGATTAGAAGACACGATTTTAATACTGCTTTAGTAAGGGAACGAAAATGCTCATGAGGCACAACAGTACCGTAATCCACACCTGTTTAGAATTACCAGTGTTATTATCAATTTCAAGGACATGGATAATAAAGCTGACCAACACCAAAAATAAAAATGTAACACACTCCAGTATAGCGTAGTGTTCCTTTTCTGTGGGAGATCTGTACTCCTTTAGTGTGATAAACCCTGCTTTTCTGGGAAGACAAACTTGACCTGAGAGTTGACTGGTGGATTTTTTTTCCACATATGAAATCCCAGCTATGAAATCACCCTTTATTCCCTGAATATGGCTAATTTCCAAAGCATTTTCCAAGCATGTGTTTCAGTTTGCTCCTGTGACATCCACTGTCTGGCTGCAGATGCAGAGGATCAGCGCTGGTTCCTGCCTCACCAAACTCCCTCAGCAACAGGATTCCCCTGGGAAATTGCTCACAGAAAAGCGTGGGTCCGACATGAACTTCCTCACCTTCTGGTCTTTTCACCCCACGGCTGACCTTAGGCCAAGCAACGCAGGTCCAGGACAGGAAGCACTGGTTGTAGGAGGCTTTACAACGGCAGAGCTTCCCAATATGCAGGGAGAAATCCTGTGGGACAATATCCAGCTGCTCTGTACTCAAAATGCAATACATAATAGAGAACCGTGTGCTAAAAGAGAGCAAACTGAACTCAGAGAATTGGAGGAGCCAATCCAATATTTTCTAAAAGTAATAATAAGAATACCATACCGTAGTCCTCATTATTATGCTTCATTATTCTCCCTGTCTTTTTGGTTTTGTCACATTGACCAAAAAGGTAACTGAAATGATAGGTTTAATGCTATAATTAGCATGCTTCCTTCTACTCCAATTTGTCAGCAGTAACCCTCACGTGTGACAGGTGGATGGAAGTCTTTTTAGGTTTTTATCCTTTCCTAATTCTTCAAGCAAACAGCCTTGTGTCTCCTTACTGTTTTTCACCTATTGTGTCCAGTTCCTTCTTCTTCCGTTCAAAGTCAAAGAAAATTCAGTATCCCAACAGGAGAAAACACACATGTTGAGTTCACTCATGTCAAGCTCTCCAATTTATTTATATTTGCTTTGCAAAAAAAGTGAAGCATAGAAATTAAACCTGTGTAAGCCCACAACTGTCAGCAGGCAGCAGCTGTCAGCAAACCAAAACCAATCGCTTTTCAGTGAGTCACAAATTGCAGCTGAAGAAACTTGCTGCCTTTTTTTTTTTTTTACCTTGTTCCCTCTCCTTCCTGCCAAAGATTACGCAAAACAAAACTTTCCACCCCAAAAAGCAAACAATCAGATTGACTTTTCAGAAGGGGTTGGCGTTTCATCGTTATCTTCTTTGCTGATATAAAAACAGATTTGATTTTCTCCTGCTGTTTCTGAGACTGGCCCGTCCACTGCGACTCTGTGACATGAAAAGCCCCAAGCAGATCACTGCTAGGTCTGCACTGGGTTATCTCACTGCTCGGCTGGGTGCAAGTAGTTGCATGTTTGGATGAACCAGCACTGCAAGCCTGGCCAGATGCCGGCGTAGATGCTCTGAAGTCGTGCTGTTGGGATGCTGAGCCCAGGCAAACGGGCCCTTCTGGGATGAGCAGAGGTTTCATGCTGGCTCAGCTCCATGCGGATGCAGCTCTGGGGCTTTGGGGCTGGAGCTGAAACATAGGTGGGATCACACAGACTGTCTGCACTCATCCTTGTGAACACGAAACATCGCAGGCTTTCTGTGGGGCTAACAACCTGCACTGCTGTAAACCCAGATATATCACTCTACATAATTTAATGCTATATTACGTTAGGCTTCAAAGGCCCCAGTTAGACCCACAGTCCTGTGCCAGGTGCTACGAAAGCATGCAATTCGGAGATGGACCGATAGGTACACTGAGACTAATGAGTACAGCCTGTCCTCCACCTAAACTGTCCATAAGAGATAAATAGGTTGCTGAGGTGAGAACAGTCTCTAGATCAAAATGCAAGCATATAACACTATCCCAACAAAAAACAGATGCGAGGAAGCACTAGAGTTTGAACTAGCTGGGAGCAGGGCTTGATTGAGTATAATTTTAGTTAGAAGCATGCATGTGTAGGAAGCACCACAGAACAAAGCACAGAGAAAGAGCAGAAACTTAGCCCATGACTGAACAAGCACTGAAGCAGTCGCTTAGCGAGGGAAGCATGAAGAGCTTTTGAATGAAAGGGGCTTGACGTTGAAGCAAAGAACCTCTGTGCCATTGTTTGATTCTTTTTGCATTCAGGAAATCAAGACTTTGTTTACTGTTTGTGAATAGCTGTGATTGCTTCTAAGCTGCCTGAGACATAATCAACTTCTCTTTTCATTTGGAAGCAACAGAAGGAGCCCTGAAACATGGTGAGCTGCTCGGGTCAAAAACCCCCATGGTATAAAAGGCATAACTTTTCCTCATAGGGTTAAGGTGGCAATAAAACCACTATGAGGGTTGATGTCTCACTTGCTCTTACCACAGAATGTCAATCTGAACCTATGACTTAGGGCTTTTACCTTCTTAATTTTCACTTGAACCTTAAATGCCAAAGGTGTTTAATTTGGGCAGAAGAACCAAGTTTGGACAAAACTGTGTTATTTTCAGACTTTGTCTATGCCTTTGGAATGTTTTATACAGCATTTTTTATGTAGCAAAATTCCCTACTGTGAAATTGTTTATTGAAAAATCCCTTGTGTCGTTACTTTTAAGAGCTAATAATCCCCTTACCTTTTAGGGTGATCTTAGTCAGAGTTCCTAAATCTCAGACCTCATCTGAAGACTCTCCTTTCAAACTACAAACACTGTGTGCATGATGTTGTCTTCTCTCCTCCTAATTGTTGTGAATATTAAGCAAATAATAACTATGTTGAAATATTCATGTTTCCACAACATTTAGAATCGGTTCCAATGAAATCTTCTTTGTGAAAGGGAGAATGCCTATCCTGGGCTCTCTTGACTGTACATACTTAAGGCTCATGATGATGTACAAGTATTAGAGGCTGCAATTCATGTTTATGAGTTTAACACTTCATCATCTGCGCAGCAGTTTGCTCCCATGATCAAGGCCATTTTCACTGCACTATACTTCCTTCATCTTAGAGGTCCTTACTCCTACTGTTATCAGACCTTCTGGGCAACCAGACTGTATGTGCAGCTTCCTATGCCTGCAGTCCCACGAGATCAAATCTCTATGGAAAGCCCTAACACATTTCTTTCCCTTGTGAGATCCCTCTCCCCTATTTAGCTTTTGTCTAACACAGGATAAAAGCAGAGAATGAGGGCTGGCACTGCAGGACCATTGTCTTCCTGGGAAAAGTTTTTAAAACCTGCCTTTTCTGCATGTGTTTTTCCTAGTAAGTATGAAACGCAAAATGGTGGGTACATAAGGAAATAGCAGGTTTTGACTCAAGCGAAATTTCCAGCAAATATTCAAGCAAAACAATGTTACAAGTATGTTATCCGGTGTCTTACCTTGGTTTTGCATTTGGACTATAATTTCTATATGTCTACATTTCTTTTTGTGACTCAGGACTAAAGGCACCAAAAGCACTTAACAGCATCTTATATTTGCATTAACATCCTTTTCTCATATTTCCAGTATTTTTATGATATTTCATTAATAATGAATGCATAACATACATTACATAACATAACAATAATAGTACATTAGTTTAATGTTGCTTCAAGAAAAACATGGTAGGAAGCTCAAGTTTCTTCCTCACTGCCTCATTGGAATAGCTCTGTATCATCCTTTCTACTCTTTTCATAAGGCTTGTATAAAGCATTATCCCTTAACTGTGTTCTAGTAAACTATTTAGGGATAGGTGACTGCAAAACAAATTTGGATCATGGTACAGAAAGCAACATCAAAAAAACAAGCACGAATGTTAAAAGTGTTTGGCCCGTGGAACTAGAAATCCAAACAAGTGACGAATGCAACCTAAACATCAAGAAACAGTCATGACCGTGTTTTACACAAAAGCATACTGTGGCTTCTCTTGCAGTATGGTATTACATAATACCTTGAAGGTTTTCTGAGAATGAAATCTTGTACATATGGTTTAGTGGTGGCCTTTATGCTTTCCTGGGAAAAGATGCTCTTTATGTATTAACTCATTCACAGATGAAAGGCAGACCCTGTAACATCATCGTGTTCAAGGCAGAATGCTCTATATGGATTTTTTTTTTTTAACTGTCAGCAAAGACTAGCACAGTCAATTTCCCAGCAGCCATAGTCTAATAAACAGGGGAAAAGGAGTTAGCCTTACTTGTCAAAATAGACTCTTTGGATGAGCTTGCTTCCCTGCTGCTGCTTTGACAGTCGCCTCATATATTGATGTCCAGCTCTTGAAGGACATGGTGCTGTGCCCCAGTTGCTCCTCAGCGACCATTTCAATGACCATGACATCTACACAATTGCCTCTGATCTAGACTCAATTTCTTTCTCTAATCTCCTATTTCTCTTTAACAATGTCTGTTCAAAGGAAAAATTTTGCTGGGCAGAAGACAAATACATTTCCTCTTTATTGCTTCCCTGTCCCTTCTTCCTCCAAAATGGAATAGGGTGAAAGAAATTTCATTTAATTAAATTTTTTTCAAAAAATAGCCACCTCCTCTCTCTCCCTCTCTCTTTTTCTACGTTTTTTGGCAAGGCCACCAAAAGTGAAACACAATGCCATGAAAATCAATTCAAGTTGTGCTGTTGACTTCAATAAAACTGGGTTTTAGCTATTGACTTGTATGATGCTTTTCCTTGAGCTGAAATAGAAGTTACCTTGATTATAAAAACTCATATTCTATATTAGTGTGTTGGGATAAAGTTTAGATTAAAACTAATTATACAGCCTGTAGTAAAACCTCAGTGACTGAGAAATGTGAAATATAGACTTTAATGGTAAGCTGATAATATTTCATCTATTTTTCACCTGTCCGGCTTTCTCAAATACATTCATGTATGGTTTTGACTGAACTATTAAGAGTTAATTTTGCAAGCCTGGTGCTGCCAAGAGCACAGAGACAGAGAAGTTGAGAACTCATCTTTCTTATTCTCATCATTATTGAAAGCCTCGTACTGCATGCTTTCATTCCAAGCCCTTGATAACTTTCATTAAAACTGTTTTCTTTTTTTGAATATTACATGATCTGGGAATAGATGTGCCTAACAGGTAAAAGCAGCGAGTGAAATTCACCAGTACAAGATGAGCAAATGAAGCACCTTGCTTTTTGTTGAGAAAATATGATCTGCATGGGAGGTACAAAATAAAGATTTTAATTTTAATACAGAAGAAGTGGAAAACCCACCAGTGCCGGCTCGCTCTGTCTGTATCATCTTATTCACCAGAGTGATCCTTATTGCTTATATAAGGATGATCACATAAACTCTGTTGCCATGGTTTATTTTATAACAGATATAAATTTGGAGAGGATATTACAAGACTTTAAAATCAGATTTGTTTACATTGCCTTCACTTCTGCACTTTGGAAACTAACATTACATTGTACAGGTGACTTTTCTCATTGCAGATTAAAAGAAAAGTCCAAGACTTTTGCTGCTGACACAACTACAAGTACAGATCTAAACAGTTTGTTACATACATGCAAAATTGATTAACTCTAATAAGCCTACGTTGCAAAAGTGCATTGCGATGTTATTCTCTTAATGTTTCTTTTGGCAATCTTTAGTTGATTTAACCTAATTCAGTAAGTACTCATACAAATGCATTATCATGACCAGAGACAGCACTGTCACCAGCAGGTAGTGCTGCATCTTAGCATTACGTTTTTATACTGCTTTATGCACTGTTTTTGTATAGTCTTTAATTAAATCAAAGACCTAGAGGAAAGTGAGGGTTGTGCGTGGTCTTTGTGTGCTAGTTATCATGAAGAACACCCAGAAGAAAGTGGAAGTAAAGACATCTGTTTGCCAATGTTGTTATTTGCAGTGTCCCAATGAATCACTTGATTATTGTAAGCATGTGTTGCGGCCGGTGAAAGGAGCTCCTAAATGGCACAAAGACTTTTCCCAGAGAGAGAATTTACTCAGTCATGTGAGCGATGCTGGACTCTGCGAGCGCTTGGCAGGCTGCGAGCTTTTGCTGTCTATGAATGGGTGAATGGAGGAGAAAGCAGCGATGCCTAGGAGTCTTTTTGGATGACCTTTTATCAGCAAATTCCCCAGACACATAGTGGCTCTTCTAGGCAGTTACCCAAACACTTTTCTGGGTGAAGACTAGCCCTTCTGAAACCCCAAGAGGAATCACAAGAGGGAGAGGTCATCAAATGTGTCACCATGTATTCTTTGTGTACATTGGGAAGATTACGGATAGGAGTCTTCCTTGACTCACTCTGGCCAGAAAGCGGCTTCGATACAGCAGACCCCATGTTTGACTGAACTGGTGGTGCTGAGAGGGAGCCAACACCCAAGAGCAGTCCAGAGAGAGCACTGGCAAAAAGTCACTTTATAGGCAGTTTTTCAGGGAGTTGAAGACAATATGCTGGAGACATCACCAAAGCAACCCATAATTACAAGCATGAGCATGGGAGTAAAATCTGGGGATTTCCTGAAGGTATCAAGTGGTAATTCCCAGAATAAGGACAACTCCTTCATACCAGGAGTATGATTTCAAGAAACGATTGTCAATGAAGTGGCTAAGAAAATCATTGACAAATTGTTTTTTATTTTGAACCTCAGGAAAGACCCATAGTCACAAAGTTAATGATAACACAGCTACGAATATTTTTTTTTTTTAATTGCACTATAGACTTTGGGCTTCACTCTTTCACCTTATATCAAGTAGACATAGCAACTTCTGTCTCCGTCTTCTCCTAGCCACTACCCACACTGGTTTCTAGCTCTCTTCATCTTTGCTTCTTTCCAAGCCAAATCTCCTATGCTTGTTGTGTCTTCTTACCAAAACTTTGTCTCGGAGAGTTCCCATCTTCCTCTTACTCTGCTCTTATTCACTCTCATTGCCTCTCCCTGACAGCACATGCCTCAGAAAGAGGCAAATTAAATTGAATAAATACAAACCAACATACAAAATAACTTCATTTACTGTTCTGTTTGGAAAATCGACAAAATTTTGAAATCTGACACCCAGAGACTCTGTCAGACCCAGGAATATCGGGAAGCAGGAACAACTTCTACCAATGTATAAAACTCTTGTTCCTAACTTTGTGTGGTTGGGAAAGAAAATGCTAAACATAGACACATTTTCATCTGTAAAGAAAAATTGTCTTTGGTCCAGAACTGAACGTTGCCCATTCTGGGCCTTAAGCCAGGATGATTTAGTGGGGAGGGAGGGAGGCAGCCTGCATTTGGAGAGAGAATGAGGAAATGTTTCTCTGGCAGGTTGATTTAAAGGAATGGCAGCTGTCTGAAACTGCTGAGGGAGACGGCATCGTACAGCGAATCTTGGGGGAGAGGGGTTACTGGGCACACGGTGCAGACAGACATGGGTGAGCGATAAATGGAAAAGCATGTGAAAAATGTACTTGCACGCACTTCTGAAGCTTTAGGAGCCTGTATATTTTGAGGGATGATCTTTTTCCTCTGTAGCCTAATATGTCTTAAATAATGAAGAACAAGCTGAATCCTTGTAGTCTGCAGTGAAGCTGCACTGGAACACAGCAGTTGTCCACCACCTCCCTCTGGTGTGTCTCCAAATGAAGGAGCTTCACTGGCTTTCCAGTTCAGCCAAGGTTGTAGGAGTTTCAGTAACATGATCAGAGTTTAATGAACGTAAAAAATCCAAACCTGAGTTCCAGTAGGTTTGAGTAGAATATTTTGCACAGCTCGGTAGATGATTCATGGAAAAGTTAATGCATAAAACTGCAGGACATCATCTCTTCTGCCATGGTGCTGCTCCAAGCCCCTGTCTGAACGATCTGCCAACAGATGGTGCTGTTAGAAATGGGAGACCCAGGGCTTTCATTTTCATACACCAAAGTGCAGCATGTCCTGAATGCGCATGGGCTGCTTTAGTTTGTTGTCCCAACAAGCATCAGTTCAGACTGTGCTAACAGAAAGACTGCACATGTCAAAGCTGCTGGACGTGCTCCAGGAGGTAGTGTGGCGAGCCTGGTGCTAAGATGCTTTAGACACAGGGCACAAGGTGGATTTGACTGGGTGGGTTTCAAGTACGTATTGGACATGTGGCTAAATGAAAGGAGCATGGCCATGGGACAGGCAAGAAGGAGACCCTGAGTGCTGCTCCAGCCAGTGTCCGCTGCCCATGAACGAGGGCTTGCTGGTGTGGGTTCAGGGACACGTCTTGTTGGCACCTTCCTGCCCTGTCTTTCCTATATTCTTCCGCTTTCCTGCAAGACCTGCAGCTCAGTCACTGGGTCCAAGAGCCATGACCTTTCCCAGAGCTGTTTCTAACCTTCTCTGAGGACTGTCTGTGCATTGATCTTCTCTGCTCTCTATGCTGAACAAATTTTCCAGAAGGCACAAGCCAATTTCTGATGCATGGTTTTTTTTCACAGATTCAACCTCTTCCCATTCTGCTAAGGGGCTAAGGATGTGCCTGCCAGTTACCTCACTTAATCCTAGACATTGGTGAGGAATTTGTTAAAAATATTGTTTTCTGCATGGCAGAGTATTGTAATATACAGGGTATATGATACTTTAAATCCACTAAATTTCATTGTCTTTATGCATAATATAGTATCTAGAAATTTTCCTCAGTAAACATTATTAGCATACAGTTGGTGCAGTACATCTGGAAGGACAAGATCTTACGTAGCTTTGGGAGAGTTATGAGTCATAGCTATTTTATACCCCTATGAGAAAATATTATAATGCATGTAAGTCTCTACCCCGAACTGTAACTAGGTTAACAGCATTTTGCCTTTCCACATTCCTCCATGGACTCAATTGATATGACATTCCCCATTTCTTGTCTTAAATCATTGCATAATGCTAAAATGTGCTGTTAAAGACTTCTTTATTTCACCTTACTTTTCTGCAGTGAATGAACGAAATAACTACTGCAAATAATTTGTACGTGGGTTGGGTAACCTGTAAAATATTTTGTGAGACACTAAGATGCGAAAGTAGCATGTAAAGGCTTTGAATATTCACAGTCACAATTTCTATGAAATTAATTTGTGAATAAGCCGAAATATAAAGATATAAAGGAGAAAAAATAGAACAAACAAAAGCTTCAAGATAAAATATTACATTTGGAAAAGATGGAAAAAGCCTTGAGTTGTAAAGAAAGATTTATTAGCCCATGGAAAAAGAAATTTGAGAGAAACTGTAAGTCATGTGAAGTCATTAGGGATAACTGCTGCAGATATTGGACATGCTGGAGAGACAAATTTGGTTTAGTAATACAGTCCATCTAAACAGTCCGAGAAGTGAGCTGTGAAATGAAAGAGCACATTTTTAAAGAATGATGTAAAAGAGCTAGAGCAAATAAATGGCTGATTGTAAACGTCCACGTAACTTCTCTGCAAGTCTTGAAGTGCCTGTGATGGTTTTGTATGGGAAGTGATGAATATCCTGAGTTTCCCCAAATTACAAATAGTATCTGTGTATTTTATTAAGGGAGAGGGAGAGAAAGAAAGGAGCTGGAGAGACATAGAGAGAAAAATCAAATGTGAACCAAAGAAACAACATGAGCCACTTTTCACAATCTGGCATTTAGCTTTCATTAGTACCTCATATATGAATTTTAATATAGCCAAATATAAAACCTACTTGTTATGGAGTATTATATAAGAACAGAGGTGAAAAACCATTGCAGATGAAATGTTGGAAATTTTTCCACTGACTCCAATGGCATCATGATTTCAGTTAGAGAGACATTCCCCATTTAAAGGCGGAATGTCATGGGTTAGGGTTGAGGGCTTTATTGGCAAGGACTGATATGGATCCAGCACTTCTGTACCCTGTCTTCAACCTCTGCTGTAAAATTTATAACTCTCTTAAATTACTACAGATTTGTCTATAGTTGATATATTTTATCTTTAATTTAATTAAAAGCTATTTGAGACAAAGATTGCTGTTAATCATGTACATTTGCTAAAGCCGTGCATCTTTGTGTGTTAGAATTTGAAGAGATTTCCACTTAATACACATATAAATATTGATTGAATTATAAAAGTAGTCTGAGGCTATTGTGAGGAACAATATGGAAATGAATAGTGTTATTGTTGTATTTTAATTTAATATGTAAATCAAATCACCAACAGCATAGCAATTTTAGTTTTAATATTGTCTTGGGAGTGATGCAAAATGACAGACAACATAAAAATTAAATGGTTTGGAAAACAGTGCTCTGAATCTGGTTGTAGTTAAATAAAGCTGGGAACATCCTGACCTTCCATACAGCCAGATGTGGAAAATGTACTTCAAAGTCTTTAAGACAGAGCTAATGGCATACAAGATTAATGGGTGCTGTTCCTGAAGGAAATAAGGGGCCTTGTAATCTTGGAATTCACGAAAACAAGGCATATATGTGAAGTACAAACTGATATTTTCTAAATAATCTGGAAGAAATTATATTTCTTATCTACAGCTGGGCAAACGCTTTAAGAGAAGTTATTACCTGTTCAAGTGTTTTCATTTATTTCATTAGCAATTCTTTAACACCAGCTGTATCTTTTACTGCAATCGTTATGTGTTTAAATTTTACCAAAATAAACTAATGGTAAATAAGTGTTTTTAAAAGGCATAAGTTGAAATATTTCCAGACCTTCCATTATTTCAAGTTAATGTATGGGAATATTCATTTCAATTTACTTGTGTACTAATTAGAAAATAAAATCATTTCATTTGCCATCAGAGAAAAATAATCCATAATGTTTATTTATCCAGCTGTAATGAATCAATACTTCATGTTTTAACTACTAATACACATTAAGACTTTTTGATCAAGCCGGGCTATCATTTAAAGAAGAATATATTTTGAAAAAATTATATTTTATAACTTATTTTATATTAATTCCTGATAGAAAAATTAAAGTTAGTAGAAATTATTATTACTAATTCTTTTGCATTTTTCAGCTATTACTTGATTAAAAATGCTGGCATTTAGGAGGATATTCACCATTTTATTATATAACCCTGTATTTTATATAGTGGTGTCTTTTCCTTCAGATTTCATATTTAGGCGCTCTCATCTCTATTTCTATTACTAAAAGTAGAGTAACCCCCAGCCAGCAATGACCACGCAGAATTCCTTGGTACAAGGAATAGTGTGGAAAAGCACAGATGTACATCACTACTGGTCTGCACAGAGAGGCTGTTGACATCAAACTGTTAACATTTTGTCCTCTTCACTTTCTCCCTCTGAAGAGAAAAAACAAACCCTCACCACAACTCGTATCCAGCCAGTTCTACTTTATTCAATAAAATGGAGGAGCACATGGCCTGAAGAATTGGTAACAAGATGTGAAGCCTTTTATGTCCATGTCAATGATTTAAACACAGCTTAGGTTAACAGTGACTGAAATCTGCTCCCAGATTGACTGCTGCTCAAGTGAAAAGCCTGTTGGCTGTTTCGGTATGATCCCAGTGCACTGCAGAAGTGGATCTCAGTAACCAGCATCACCACTGTCATCTCTGCAGCCTCTGCAAGGAAGCTAGAAAATAGTCCTGGGAAATGAAATACTGTCTCTAATAAATCATTCCTTTGGGAGTCCTGGGACACGCTGAGAGAAAAATGCAGGTAAAGCTTTCACTGCGGCTTTTCCTGTATACGTACTTGCGTGTACACACGTGTATTTGCCTGGTTTTGGTCTAGAGCAGGAACGAGTGTGCCAGGCACAGCAAGGGGGCCCAATCAGTAACCCACGCAGCATCGCACTAGGTGAACTTTGTTCAGGGATAACCTTTTAGCAATTCCAGGCATCAACGCACGCATTTCCATTCAACTATTTATCCTATTCGTATCAAGAAAAAAAAAATCACTCCTCAACCCCACCTTGTCTGTACTTAAATAAATGAATTCCAAATAGAATTACTGTCAAACAACTCAGCAGTTCTGTAGCTCTAATGAAAGCTTTTTCCCCTTGGCCCCTCCTTGCAAACACTTAAGTAAATTAGCACAGAATAGACAAAGCCATACACAGATCAAAGGAGCAAATCATACTAAATGGCATAGGACTATTAATGTCCTCCTTTTAGACAGAAAATGAATTTTTGCTTCTGTTTTCCCAAGGTGCAGCCCCACTATAAATGCTGTCAGATCAGGATCAATTAACTCTCTCCACCTGTCAGAGGATCCATGTACCTATTCCTCTCCAGCAGGACATTTATCTGGCACGTAGAACCAGAAAAAAATGCTCTAATTTGGCTTTTCAAATCCTAAAAAATTTAGAATTCCCTAGTTGTCATGCCAAGTTCTCTCTCCCCCTCATCTACGCACTTCCCCTACACCTTCTGAAGAGATTTTCTTAGCCCTGTCTGCTCCAAAGCACCTTATTCAGAAAATCCCAAAGTCTGCTGATCATTTCTGCACTGTTTTCTGTTGTTTCTTTACCTGACCATTTCTACTGCCCTTCCACAAAGCGAGCTCTGGATTTCTTAAATGAAGGAGGTTACAACTCTCTCCACTGCTATCTTTATTCCTCATTTTGTCTTTTTCAGATGATAATGTACTACTATTGTGTTGCTTTTGTCGTCTAGAGTTCTGAAACTTTAGAAGTTAACATGGTTTATTGCCTAAATACGGATATAATTAATAGCCACTGAGGAATGAGGCGATTCATTAGCTGGTCTGAAAACTCCTTGCCAGCAGCAGGAGCGTAACCAGGATTGTCCTCTCGTAAGACATGTGTGTGGGTACAGTGCTCAGGAAAACAAAACAGAAGTGGGGCTTTTAGTTATGGGAAGAACGAACGCTTCAGAAAAGTACAGATTTGCCATCCCAGACAACCTCCATCACCAGTAGAGGCTTCCCTGGCTGGGAAATGCCACCCCGCAGCCCAGCAGCAGAATTCATCAAGGTGGAGACCTGCAGTGTTCGGTCGCCCCTTTTGAGCCCCTTTTTAGGACGGAGCTCAGAGACTCGCTGGTACCACCTCCCGAAAACAGTGTGTGAGCATGGCTGCTGTTGTTCCTAGCTGTGGATGCACGCAGGAGTGTGTGGGCAGAGCAACCCTGTGCCTCACAGCTGGCCAGCTTTGGAAGGAGATAAACGTCCTCTGCAACAGGAGAGGTCAAGCTACTTCGGCCCAAAAGAAACAGCCTTCATCTACTAAATAGCCCTTCAGCTGGGATTCATTAAGGAGCAGATATTAAGAAGATGATGACAGCTTTGGGGAGAAGTGTTTTTCATCTTTCTCTTTGCTCTGTGCTGGAAGGGACTTTGCTGGGCTCTGAAGGCAACTGCCCGCCTGGAGCTGTGCCAGAAAAGCCAGTCCTCCCTCCCCAGCCCGGTCAAACGGGCGGCTGACTTACATTGCCCCAACTAAGAGAGCTACTTAATTTAAATACCTGGAGGCAGGGACCTGATTTAATTTCAAGGCCTCCGAGGTCCTGCCGGTTTGTCTCGTATTAGCAAAAGGCAAGGTCAAAGGTAGGTTTGAATGCACGGCAGGCTTGAGGACATTTTAACCCTTCAGTGTTCGCTTTTCTTTAATCTTGTGCTCCTTGCTGTTTTGTGAGAAATGTATCTAGCCAAAAAGAGGACTCAGCAGCTACTCGCAATAACTTCAGCAACATTTTTTAAAGAAATGGTACAGAAGCTCACTTCTTTTTTGTGCTTTTATGTTTTACCTCTCAGGCTTTTTATAGTCTTAGTGTTTGTTAAGTTAGTGGCACAATACAAGTTTCTTCAGAATGGTATCTTTGCGCAGAACCGTGAAATGTCAAAAGCTAAGATGCTGTGAAATGAACATCTGTTATTATAATTCATAGTATTCCCCCCAAAAGGCTTGCAGCCCAAAAAATAATCAAACAAGACAACCAGCCAAGTCCACTGTGATCTGACTTCAGCTTACAATAGCCTGGCCCTCAACACTGGATCATCCCCATCCTAAATCACTCAGGCTAACCCACTCTCTTTCTCATTCTCCTTATTTTGTGCTCCTCTTGAATTACTTTTTTCAGCACTCTGTTGCTTGACTGCTGTCTTTGGGGTGGGGGAGGTTTTTTATTTTTTTTCTTCTGGCTGTGTGGCTTCAGCAGAGATCTTTCTTTGAAATGACACAAAATGGTTGTTCTCCTTTTTTGAATGACCGATTTTTTGTGACATACATGACACTTGTCAGCATTCACTTGTGAGATACAAATTAGCACTGGAAAGCTTTGAAAGAGTAAAAATAAGTCAACGCCAGAGAAGGACACCCAAAACTCAGATGCTGTTTGTTCCTTGGGACATTCGAGAGTTGAACGGGAAGTGAAACAACCTCATTTGCAGCCTTCCAGTTTTCATATTTCTCTTTCTGTTCCTATTATATCAGAATGAAAACCAGCTGTTTATCAGCTCATAGTTTGCTTTGCTGATTGTGATTTTGGCAGACAAATGAGATTTCCTCTTTTGTGCTTCTTGTATTTTCCATAGTACCAAAGTCTATTAGTGGGGAAGAGTACTGAATATTAATTCCAGACACTACATTGGAAAGTTGTACCTGGCATTCCTGTTCAGATGCATTAACATTCCAGTTCAAATACATTAACATTCCTAGACCCTGGTCTGACCTCACTTGTGTTAATTTTACACTTATATAACTGCTGACTGCTAAGGAGTTGTCCTTAATTTACACTGCATTGCTTTTACTGAATGTTTGCAAGCACATTTACAAATGCTTGGTTATTTACTGTACTTCTATTTATAATCTTATTTTGCAAAGAAGAGGGTTTTTATCATTTATCTTGTGAGGCTCTTGCATGCATCGCAATAGATAGCATGGATTTTTTTTTTTTTTTTTTTTTACATTTTAATTTTTTTTAATTCTGTCTTTTAATATTATTCCACTTAACTATCCTCCTTAATCAATATTCCCACTATTTATGCGAAACAATTGTTCCTTCTAGATCTGGTAAAACATTTCCCATGTGAGGACCAGAAATATTCAGTGGCTTGTTTCAGTCACCATGAAAGCCAGCAGCAGAATGAAGACAACCTGCTTCCCACCTCTGAGCCAGAAGACCACATTTTGCTGCACTTTTCGCTGTTCTTATCTTGGCTGCTTTGAATCCTCTGAACTTCTGAGTTGAATAAGGAATTTGCTAGATACTGATGAATAAATCTAATGACTGTTCTGTGGCCAGTCAAATGTGTAAGCTCTTTGCTTTCGCTCATTTATGTATACCCAGGGGAAATAAAATGACTTGTATTTTAAGTTTCTAAAGGAAATTAAAGGTCATTAACAGCCCTCTGCTGTTTACTACTGATGATTATTGAATGAGAGTGAAATGAACTGAAAAGCAATGTTTCTAGACTGATCAGGTCTAACTTCCATTTTTCTGCAGGGTAGATGGTCTCAGAGTGAGGGAGGTAAAGAAGTGGATTTATTAGCATTCTTCAGCCTTTAGTTGAAAGGGAAAGAAACAGAAAGAAGACATGATCTATCAGTACCCTCAGGATTTTATATATATATTTTTTTTTTTTTTTTTTTTTGAATGTATTATAGAGCTTCTGATAACAACATGTAGACCAGATAAGACTAGCGGGAAATAGCAACAAAAAATCTGAAACAAAATGTTAGATAACTCTTGGGAGTAATATCCTCAGAATCAGACAAGTCATCCCAAAATATATTTTCTCTTGTTTACCCTTAGCATGTTATTAAAATAAAACATAAATTGTCTCCACGCAAATGCTATTTCAAGGCAAGAATAATAATAAGTAATTATGTTCTTATCATAGCCCCATATTGTCTTGTCAGATGCTAGTACTATTCAGGAATACCTTTTCTCCCCATTTTGTTTTGTAGTGATTCAAACACAGCTACTATTTTGAGCTGCTTCGTGATTTGATTTTAAGTATATTCAGCTGTTTCCCATTGGTTTACAAAGGCAGCATCTTGCTCCAGCATGGGGAAAAACTAGCTTGTCTTTTTAGAACCGGTTGGAAGATTTCCAGTGAACTGGATCTCAACTGGTAAATGGTGATTCACTAGAACTGAAGCTTTCTGTGGGATCGTGATGATTGCATGACAACTGTGGAGACCTGGGAGGTTGGTAAGTTCTAAGCTACCTCCAGACCTACCTGGCTGAATATTGTAATACACGCTTCTTGTACTCTGTTTTACCAGAACGGCCTAAATCCCTTGCCATCTCACTGGCTTGAAATTTTCTTCAAAGAAATACATGTTATGTTGTGCATTTCCAGTTTTGTGTTTGCTTGGGTTTTTTCTTACCAAAAAAAAAAAGAAAAATCCCAAATTTTCCATAGGATGAACATACTGATTCCCATGTAGCTTTATCCACCTGTGCTTGGAAATTCAGACTCAGCACAATTTCCAGCCTACCACCACCCATAGCCCTGCAGTCAGCTATGAGTAATTACAATTGCTCAAATATTTCTCATATGCCATTTGTAAATAGTAAGGGCCAGATTTGAATGTGGTGATGGAAATTCCAGCTCTGCTGACATCAATGAAATGAGGTGAATTAGTATCAATTATTGACTGTGATGTTTTCCTGCTAAAGTCTTTGGCATCCAACTACTAACCACTGGCAAGCACTGATAACCTCTATCAGATATGACAGGTGTGCATATTAGAAGAGTTCCTTTCCATTTTAAAAGTGCTAAAGTAATCTAAAAGCTCTGTTCTATAATCTCCAAGTGTCGTATTGCTGGTTTTGTCATTATTATTATTGCTGTTATTATTGCTGCTACTACAGCTAGTTTTATTCTCTAACCTGTTGCAAAGTCATGCACAGATATCAGAGAATTCATTATTTCCTTTGTCTTGCCATTATTTCTAAGACTGACAGCAACTTATTTTAAATGACTGAATCCCAAGAACATCCATTTTCTTTTGAGAGCTTATCAAATATTGTAAACTATGATTAGTGAATGCTAATCATTTGTATTCACTGGAGAAACTGATGTTTAATCAAGTTAATCTCATTGTCTATAAACAGTCTTTGACATCCTTTAAAGAAACAATTGTATCTTCTTCTAGGGCATTGATTGAGGGGATTAGGAATGGTTTATCTACAACCTTTTATCTCTTAGGCTGCCAGATAAAAGACAGCCAAACTTGTTTGTCTCTGAAAGTTGTTAGTATCATATTCTGTGGCTTAAATTTATTTGCCTAGTCACAGAGATTATATGTTCTGGCTCTTGGTCTTTGATCTGCCTGTTGTGTGAACCGCCCATAGGCCTCTGAATCCATGTTCAAGGCCATACATGTTTATCTGCAGTACATCCAGAGGGTGATGGCAGAGGGAGAATTGGGACAGGAAGGAAGAGAGGAAAGCTTGAACCTGTGATAGCCCTTTTGTGTATATCATTGTGGTCATTTATCCATAGTGCGGATGGGCAGTCACAGTGTCTGTGACCTGACAACACCAGGTATCCCATCTGCTGTCATCACAGAGTCAAAATTGAATTGCCTAAATATAGCTTTCTGATGCCATTTTAGGTACTATGGCCTCCTGCTGTCACTGCAGAAGGGCAGAGGTCTCCTTCATGTCCTGTGCCATACATCTTAACCTCGTGTAGAAATGTTTGAAACTTTAGGAGAGCACTAATGGCACAGGACATTGTCATTGCCTGATGTTCAGGCAATTGAAACATGCCTCATGGCAAGAGAGTCCTAATCTGTCCCCAAGGCAGTGAGAGTACTAATCAAAGAAATCTACTTGATCACTGCCCTACAGAACAGACAGATCTGCCATGGACATCACACATGGATATAGATGCACAGGGTTAAGTCAGGAATCACACCAGGCTTCAGCATCTTCTCTGGATACAGCTCCTAAAGACAAAGCAGACATAACCTGGCAGGCAGAGGGAGTTTGTTCTTTTGCCTGCATACAAGTGTGCATGAATTTAAAATTTATTTTCCATGAAAACTCACACATGTGACTTTCTATAAAGCTTTAATAAGGAAATAAGGTTATTGAGATTAGCTTAAAAAGTGAGTAGAGACCCCGAGATACCAGTGTAATAACTACACATATATCCATGGGCATATTTCAGTATTATTTTCCCAACTCAATAAAAGTACAATACAGAAAGCTGTGGTCAAATATGGGCTTTCATTTCATTATTGTAGTCAGCGGTTACTTAATTAGTCAAGCATTAGTTCCAATACCTCTTTCACCAACTCAAGAAATTGCAAATAAGTCAGCCTCTTGGCAAGAAAATAATCTTCAAGGGTATTTTCACAAACACACATGCGTAAACCCCAGCCAGTAATTTACGCTCTTCCAAATACTACAGGGCAAATTGTGTTATTATTGCCCAGTTGACTACTTGAACCAGTGGTTTATCATGAAGCTTTTTTGTTTCCAAAGTGATAATAGAAGGATTAATCGTTGCAGGGAAGAAATCTTAAAAGCTTTTCAGGCTTTCTCTTTGGGCTGCCAATCAACCTTCTGTTTACTGAACCATCATCTATTTATTTCAGTCTCATCTGATGTAGTTAGCTTGTCAGGACTACTCAGTCCTCTCTGTTGTTCAATCTGTGACATAACAATGCTGAGCCACAAAAGTAAAACCAGTAAGAAGTTGTGCTCAATGATAAGACAATGGGCATCCTACTAGTTTAATGTAACAGGATAGAAGTATTATAGAATATAAATATTGTAGAATCCTTCTGATGGACATCCCAGGTGGGATTACCCCTAATGGTAAAGATCATTGTATTAGGATTGCACTTCTGAACACTTCACTGGGGCAATGGGGCAATGATGATGATCAGGAAATTTATGACAGGTAAGAAGAGTAAGAAGATCTCAATTCCCCATATACAGACTGGATAAATGCCTATTAAGGACAAGGTGTAGAGACACAGTTTTTGATGCAAAGAAAAGAAATGACTGTTTAATAGAACACCTTGGTTTAGAATCTACAGGAAAAATGCTATTCTAGATTTGATTTTGAGTGGAGCGTAGGGCCTAGTTCAACAAATATGAGTGGAAGATCCACTTGGTGGTACTGACCACCATTTAATTGAGAGAGCAACTCAAATAAAACCATTGCACGGTCATTTAGTTTAAGAACAGCTACTGTGTAAATGAGAAAAATTGCCAAAAAAGAAAAAAGAAGAAAAAAAAGGGAAAAAGGAAAAAAAAAAAGAGCGAGCACTGAAAAAAGCAAGAAGCCTCTAAGCAACCTGGAATATGTTTTAAAACATTATTTGTTAGACTCTCAGGAAAAAATAGTACCAAAATTTAAAACTGATGTCTTAGAAACCACGGAAGCCCCTGAGAACAGTCACATAGGAATTAGGGCTTCTCCCCCATAAAAGGTGGCAGGATCAATAGCCCCACTGAAGCGCATCTACACCAACACATGCAGCATGGGCAACAAACAAGATCAGTTGGAAGCCATTGGGCAGCAGGAAAACTATGATATAGTTACAATCACAGAAACATGGTGGGATGACTCACACAACTGGAGTGCTGCAATGGATGGCTATAAACTCTTCAGAAGGGAAAGGCAAAGAAGGAGAGGTGGTGGGGTAGCCCTGTATGTTACAGAGTGTTTTGACTGTCTAGAGCTTGATGATGGTGATGAAAGGGTCAAGTGTTTATGGGTAAGAGTCAGAGAAAAGGCCGACAAGGCAGATATCATGGTGGGAGTCTGTTATAGACGACCCAACCAGGATGAAGAGGCAGATTAAATATTCTATAAGCGCCTGGGAGAAGTCTCATGATTGCTAAGCCTTGTTCTGATGAGGGACTTCAATGTAACAGATATCTGCTGGAAATACAATACAGTGGAGAGGAAGCAGTCTAGGAGGTTCTTGGAGAGTGTGGAAGATGATAACTTCCTGACACAGCTGGTGAGGGAGCCAAATAGGGAAGATGCTCTGCTGGGCCTGTTGTTTGCAAACAGAGAAATATTTATGAGTGATGGGATGGTTGGAGGCCGTCTTGGGCACAGTGATCATGAAATGATAGAGTTTTTGATTCTTGGAGAAGTAAGAAGGGGGTCAGCAGAACTGCTACCTTGGACTTCTAGAGGGCAGACTTTGGCCTGTTTAGGAGGCTGGTTGACAGAGTCCCTTGGGAGGCAGTCCTGGAGGGCAAAGGAGTCCAGGAAGGCTGGACATTCTGCAGGAGGGAAATCTTAAAGGCACAGGAGCAGGCCGTCCCCATCTGCCAAAAGACAAGCCGGCGGGGAAGAAGACCAGCCTGGCTAAACAGAGAGCTTTGGCTGGAACTCAGGAAAAAAAGGAGGGTTTATGACCTTTGGAGGAAGGGGCAGGCAACTCAGGAGGACTACAAGGATATTGTCAGGTTATGCAGGGAGAAAATTAGATGGGCCAAAGCCCAACTAGAACTTAATCTGGCTACTGCCACAAAAGACGGTTAAAAATGTTTCTATAAATACATTAACAACAAAAGGAGGGGGAAGAAGAATCTCTATCCTTTATTGGATGTGGGAGGAAACATAGTGACAAAGGATGAGGAAAAGGCTGAGGTACTTCATGCCTTCTTTGCCTCAGTCTTTAATAGTAAGACCAGTTGTTCTTAGGGTACCCAGCCCTCTGAGCTGGAAGACAGGGATGGGGAGCAGAATGAAGCCCTCATAATCCAAGGGGAAATGGTCAGTGACCTGCTGCACCACATAGATACACACAAGTCTATGGGGCTGGATGGGATCCACCCAAGGGTACGGAGGGAGCTGGAGGAAGTGCTCACCAAGACACTTTTCATCATTTATCAGCAGTCCTGGCTAACTGGGGAGGTCCCAGTTGACTGGAGGTTAGCAAATGTGATGCCCATCTACAAGAAGGGCCAGAAGGAGGATCCAGGGAACTACAGGCCTGTCAGTCTGACCTCAGTGCTGGGGAAGGTTATAGAGCAGACTATCTTGATTGTCATCACGTAGCATGTACAGGGCAACCAGGTGATCAGGCCCAGTCAGCATGGGTTTATGAAAATCAGATCCTACTTGACTAACCTGATCTCCTTCTATGACAAGGTGACCCACTTAGTGGACGAGGGAAAGGCTGTGGATGTTGTCTACCTGGACTTTAATAAAGCCTTTCACACTGTTTCCCACAGCATTCTCTTGGAGAATGCTGCTCATGGCTTGGATGGGCGTACTCTTCACTGGGTAAAACACTGGCTGGATGCTCGGTCTCAAAGAGTTGTGGCAAATGGACTTAAATCCAGCTGGTGGCCAGTCACAAGTGGTGTTCCCCAGGGCTCAGTATTGGGTCCAGTTCTCTTTAACATCTTTATCAATGATCTGGATGAGGGGATCGAGTGCACCTTCAGTAAGTTTGCAGACGACACCAAGTTGGGAGCGAGTGTTGATCTGCTTTAGGGTAGGAAGGCTCTACAGAGGGATCTGGACAGGCTGGATCGATGGGCCAAGACCAGTTGTATGAGGTTCAACAAGGCCAAGTGCTGGGTCCTGCACTTGGGTCACAACAACCCCAGGCAACACTACAGGCTTGGGGGGGAGTGGCTGGAAAGTTGCCTGGTGGAAAAGGATCTGGGGGTGTTGATTGACAGCCAGCTGAATATGAGCTGGCAGCATGCCCAGGTGGCCAAGAAGGCCAACGGCATCCTGATGTATCAGAAATAGCGTGGCCAGCAGGAGTAGGGAGGTGATTGTCCCCCTGTACTCGGCCCTGGTGAGGCCGCACCTCGAGTACTGTGTTCAGTTTTGGGCCCCTCACTACAAGAAAGACACTGAAGTGCTGGAGCGTGTCCAAAGAAGGGCAACAAAGCTGGTGAAGGGTCTGGAGCACAAGTCCTATGAGGAGCAGCTGAGGGAACTGGGGATGTTTAGTCTGGAGAAAAGGAGGCTGAGGGGAGACCTTATTGCTCTCTACAACTACCTGAAAGGAGGTTGTAGAGAGATGGGGGTCGGACTCTTCTCCCTAGTAACAGACGACAGAACAAGAGGAAATGGCCTCAAGTTGCGCCAGGGGAGGTTTAGATTGGATATTAGGAAAAATTTCTTTACTGAAAGGGTTATCAAGCATGGGAACAGGCTGCCCAGAGAAGTGGTCAAGTCATCATTCCTGGAGGTATTTAAAAGATGTGTAGATGTAGTGCTTAGGGACATGGTTTAGCGGTGGACTTGGCAGTGTTAGGTTTATGGTTGGACTCGATGATCTTAAGGGTCTTTTCCAACCTAAATGATTCTGCAATTCTATGAAATATAAACCAGGACTTAAGAGGGGTAAAAAGTGTTTTGAAGGTCACTTAGCAAAGGATGAATATTGATGGTAGAAATTCATTAAGTACATCAAAAACAGAAAGCCACCTGCAGAAGTGACAGGACAGCTTGATGACAAAAATGTAGGAGTGGCACTGAGGGTTAATAAGGCTATAGCAGGAAAGCCCAATGACTTCTCTCCATTGGTCTTCACTGCTGAAGAAGCTGAGGAGATTCCCATAGCTGATGCATCTTTCGTAGCAGATAGGTCAGAAGTGCGAGGTGAGTTTGAAGCAAATATACAGGAAGTATTAGACCAAATAATTAAGTTAAATGTTAATAAACCACCAGGACCAAATGCTATTTCATGTGAAACCACAGGACTGCTAGCTAAGCTGTGTAACTTGTTATTACAAGCAGCCCCTTCATTGGAGCTGGATGGCAAATTTAACTCCTATCTATAGAAAGGGATGGAGAGGGCATCCCGGGAATTATAGGTCAGTGAGCCTGATTTCCATTCCTGGCAATGTAGTCTATGATGAAGAGTAAGAGCATTGTGCTCTTATTCTCCTCAGCGCACACCAGAGTTATATGCATGTTGTGGGGGAGTTAATGTATAAGAGATGATCATCATGCAAGGCATCGCTTAGCAATTTTCTACCATTTACCCTGACAGTTTGCCATAGAAACGAAGACATAAAGCCCAGCAAATCTAAAGAAAATAATCAACTGCAGCTTAATTTGGGATTAATAAGCATGTTATTTACTATTTTCCATGTTGTTTCCTCTGCCTTTTGAGGTATGAGAGAAAAAATGATCCTCTTTAGTATTACATTTTGATATTTTTTAGACGGACTTGCTAATGTTTCACTGTACCTAAAAACATACTGCTGCACAGTGAGCAAATCCTTCCCTGAGGTGCTGGGCCTTCAAACTACAAAGTCAAACTACATAATCACTA
The DNA here is from genome assembly GCA_009819775.1 of Phoenicopterus ruber ruber. Lineage (NCBI taxonomy): Eukaryota > Metazoa > Chordata > Aves > Phoenicopteriformes > Phoenicopteridae > Phoenicopterus > Phoenicopterus ruber. The sequence continues at coordinate 50,212,502 of CM020215.1, read as the reverse complement.
CTTAATCAGTGCTTAAAATATGTGCCAAGTCATGTAGCTTGCTGTTTCTGCCACTGATATAAATGTGGGTTCCTCGTTCTGAGAGTCTTTGTAGTCCAACACTTCTTGAATGTGATGTTACTTGCCCCCAGGAAAGAAAAACTTTCATAATGCTTCATGGAGGTGGATTGGCCTTGACCTGAAGATCCCGGGAAGTTCTCTGCATGCTTTTGTGGGCAGTTTCAGCACTGCACACAGCACAAGTTGAGAGGCTCCATGGAAATGAGCAGACATTACTGAATCCATGAGGAACTCAGTGTTGTGATCTTGTTTCTCTCAAGTATTCCCAAAATAGGCTAAGATGATTCAGGTAGGGGACCTTGGGATTTTTTTCAGCGAGGAGCCTTGTTATTTTGTCTCAGTGATTATGTGATTTTACACTGATATATGGTTAACAATGATGAAATCGTGACCATTTTTGGCTTATTGATGAAGAAATGACTTTCATATGTAAAACTAAAAGAAATGAGGAGAATCTAACTGAATACAGCTATTTCTTTTCTAGGGAGAGGATGGATAAGAGGTTAATGTTGCAATATTCTACATTTAAGAGGGCAAATCTATAAACTGAATGAATTTGCTCCAGAGACAAGAATGTTGCACGCAATCTGTACAGCAACCACCACTTCAGATTTCTGTGAGAACAGTTCAGAATGGTGTAGTTTAATCCACTCCACTTTCTAATTGGATTGCAGCATATCCCTCCCTCAATATAGATAGCATTAGCTGAATCTTTACTGTTATGACTATTATTATGTCACTTATGACATTTTTCAATAGAATATGACTGAAAAGCTTCTTCTACAGAAAAAAAGAAACAACTGAAAGAATCTGGAAGATTAAGAAAATCCAGTGGGTCACTAAATAATTTACTGAAAGACTAATCTTCAGAATTCAGAAAACAATCATTACAAAGCAAGTGCAATCGAAGATAAACAAAAAAAAAAAAACTTTGTATTTAAGATAGATTACATGGAGATTGAAGGTTTACATTCTAATTCAGTAAAGTCAATGGCAATGCTGTCACTGTCTTCAAAGACTAAAGAGCAGGATTCCTGGAAAAGAAATTCCAGTTTCTGTAAAGTGATACAAATGATCAAAACCATATGGTCACTGCAGATAAAAAAATGTGGGCTAATCCACATTTTTTACCATTAATGGAAATAACTTTGCAACATTTCAGTAAACAGAGGCTGCATTATTATTACTACCCTTATCTAAAATTAAACTTTGAAGAGATTCATGCCTGTTAGTGGAGGAACAAACATTCTGACACTGACAACAGCTTACAGTGGTGTAGAACAATGTTGTAAAATTGTACTTGTTATTCTATATATGTACAGATGAAAAATGGGGTACAAAATGAATACATAAATAAACACATCCTTCATCTGTTGTTTGTAGGATTTCTAAGTGTTTCATGTTGAAAACAAAATGTTTATTTTAGATTTATTTGTAAAATGAGCAGTTAAATGCCTCCAAATTTCATAATACATGTAACAATACCAAATTGTAATGAGAACTGGAAAGGGGAAGGGCCAAAGGGGACAAATATGTATGGCACCAAAAATTTCTTTTATCACAAGGAGCCAGACTTTGGAGATTACACTTCTCAGGTCAATAAAGTCAATGGCATCTTGCACTATGTGCAGCTTTTCTTGATCACATGTCTATGCAAATGAAGGACAATGAAATTAAGATCCTGTCCCACCTACCAATGGACCTCGTAGGAGCATAAAACAAAGAAATTGTCCTTTGCTGGCTAAGTTCTCATCCCTTAAGTCTACTTAAGGTTTCAGATTTCTTTTGCCTCAAAAGGCAATAAATCAAAGAAAGTAGCTTGTAATATTGTTCTTTTGCACACCTGTCCTGGTTTCAGCTGGGATAGAGTTAGTTTTCTTCCTAGTAGCTGGTATAGTGCTGGTTTGGATTTATTATGAGAATAATGTTGCTAACACACTGATGGTTTTAGTTGTTGCTAAGTAGTTGTAGTGCTTATACTAAGTCAAGGACTTTTCAGCTTCCCGTGCTCTGCCAGCGAGGAGGTGCACAAGAAGCTGGGAGGGGGCAGAGCCAGGACAGCTGACCCAGCCTGGCCAAAGGATATTCTCTACCATATAACCTCATGCTATTCCTGGAAGTGTTCAAGGCCAGGTTAGATGGGGCTTTGAGCAACCTGGTCTAGTAGAACGTGTCCTTGTCCATGGCAGGGGGGTTGGAACTAGATGATCCTAAAGGTCCTTTTCAAACCAAACCATTCTATGATTCTACACTCAGTATATAAAACTGGAGTTGGCCAGGGGGCAGGAGTTGCTACTTGAGGACAGGCTATCGATCACCAGGTGGTGAGCAATTGTTGCATTGTGCATCATTTGTTTTTGTATATTCCTTTATCAGTAACATTATTATTATTATTATTATTTCCTCTTCTTTTGCTGTCTTATTAAACTGCTTTTATCTCAATCCATGAGGTTTTTTTCCCGTTCTCTGCCCCACCTATGGGCAGGGAGGCGAGCGAGCAGCTGCGTGGTGCTTAGTTGCCAGTTGGGGCTAAATCATGACAACGCCAAAAAAAATACAAATAACGAAGAATCACCTTTGTCCAACTTTATGCTCTTAGCTGAGCTGGTATGAAGATCAGTGCTGGTTAGCATTTGCTTCTTTAGAGGCTAAAATATACAGCAAGAAGTTCATCTCCTTAGCACATGTCATTTAATCATATCAGCTTGAACCTATGCGTTCAGTCCAATTGATTCTCCTATTAAGAAGGAAAATGGCTTTCCTCAGATCTTTAATGTTTTCAGACCTAGTGGGAACCCACATAGCCATCAAACAGAGACTACTAAGGCACTGAAACTATTGAGCAGCTATGGCAAGCCCACTGCAGTGATTGTTAAATAAGGTTGCTATTTATTACTTGTGCTCCCAGTAGGCAAAAAAAATCAATTGAATCAGGATGAAGTAGACTGCCCTGTTTAGGTGGTGAAAAAGCAAGAGTGGCTGATGTGGATAAATTGCATCTACTTTTTAAAATTAAGACACAGTAGGTCTTTTATAGGTAACAAAGGGAAAAGCGATAAGTGTTATTGCCGAAGAGATTGACAGTTTTTCCCAGCGTAGCAAGAGGGACCTGTGAAAATAAAAGCTCCACTTGTCAATGATAACTCTAGAAGAAGGAGGCAACTAACCTTGTGCCCTGGTGCTTCTGAGTGGAGCTCCAGCGTTCGGCTTCAGCAGAGTTTTCTCTTCAGAAAATGGCCCAGGAAGTTTGGTTACAGAGCGTTTCTTTCAACCAACCAAAACTAAAGACCTTTTCAAAGCTGAACCTGTCCCACAGCTTCGAAGTATTAAGGCATCTAATGCAGTGAAGTTTCCATAGGAATCGAGCCCAAAGAGCGGAGCCTGCACAGCAGTCCCAGGGGCACACCGAAGCCGGGAACAGCGGCTGGCTGCCCCCAGCTCCCACACCGAGCCCCCGCTTCTTCCTCGAGCCAGCCAGCCCACCTGGGGGCTGTTCGTTTAGAGGCAGCCTGGCAGGCCCTTCGTTCTAAAATAAATATCAGAAAGGAGATGGAGCACATGAAAAAAATACACGTCTCACGGTGGATGGATTTCTATGGGTGGGATTTTTCCACAGCTTTGCAAATAAGCACTACTGCACGTGATCTTTCAGGCGGAAGGCAGATGTGTGAGCCTTTTTGCCTTACGAATCTCCTGGCTATCTGCTAACTGTGGATTTGTAGAATGCTGCTATGTATCTTTCACGGATCTCTATTGTCTTAGCAGTGAACAGTGAAAGGATGTGACATTTAAAGTTGTTTCTATTTTCAGGTGTTGGGACATGGAGGATCTATATCAAACGGGCATGGGACCAAGCACCCTGGGATTTGATTACAAGCCTGAATATTGACATTTCCCTTAAACTCAGGGACAGTCTAAACAACTTTTTTCCTCCTCACTTCTCAAGGTACATAGACAAATGGCAATAAGAGTCTGAATCTTGACTTTCAGCTGCCTCACTCCTCTTTTTTTAATTGATGTATATATTTTCTCACGCTTTAAATTAACAACAGGAAAAGGTCTGTGTCCGATTCTGTGTCCCAGTATGGCAACTTGCATTTGTAAAGCTGGCAAAAATCCATCCTGTTAAGGCAATCTTAGAATTTGCCAGTTTATGGCAACAGAATTTTGGGGTGAAAGTGCTGGGCAGTGAGAGAGGAACACAGCTGGGGACCCTCAAAGGTGTTGCCTGCTGTACGGAAAACAACTGTTGTATTTCAGAGAGAACATTCACACATGATTTGAATTCAGAAATGTACTGAATTCAGAATTCATTATAGACTTGGCACTTTTAAAAAAGCAGAAAAACACCTTCTATGTCCATTTCATGGTAGGAATAACATTTGGGGGGATTTAGAGAAATATACATAAAAAATTGTAACGTCATTTCCCCATGATTCTGTCAGAGAATATACAGTTTGGGCACAATTTTGAAATTATCCATCTCAAAACCAACTAATATGGAGCTACACAAAAATCTGGAAGAAAGAAACCCTCAAAATGCAACAAAAATGGAACAGGAAAATACTGACTTAAACCTGAAGCAAAGCTTTGGAGTAGGTGTCTGCAGTCACTGTCTATCCACAGAAACGATATGACTATTATTACATATTTTACTTATCTCCCCAGATTACCTACTGTGTGTGAAAGTCAAATCTTCAAAGTGCCTCTAACTTCAAGTAAGCTCTGTCCTGAGCTATTAGAACATGACCACAAAGATAAAATTAGCAATATTTATTTTTTTATATCACAATAAAATGAAAAATAGTAGGGATGATTATGTGAACAAGACTGTTATGTCATTTAATACTATAGAGCCTCAAGCCTCCATTATTGTTTCCTGTCACCCTTACTCTGTCTCAAACATTTATATTCTCAGGAGTAAAGGTAACTGTCTTTTGGTACATGCATTCACATACTGCACCAAGAAGAGAGTTTGACTATAATGGTCAATGTGTATCTGGTGATACTGGATATCTATTTACTATAGTTTTCCAGTATACAAATCACTATTTAGTTTTTGAAAGCCCTGTTTTCAAAAGTAAATATGAAATTAATTATTATTCATACAGGTTTGTTGTTGCAATTTGGACTGAGTCTGAGAACTATCGGTTACACCTCATTATAATTGTTCCATGTCCAAAAATTTCTTTTCTCTTTAAGGACATATCCTACGCACTTTCCCTGTAAATATATCTAATTTAATGATTTTTTACTACCTGATCGACAGTAAGCTACAAAATATTTGTTTCCAAAGGGGATGAAGAATAGCAGTTTCGCATTGTTTAATGGTATGCATTAAAACATTAATCTCTTGGAGACATAGAGTAAGTACATCACAGAAGATACCTGCTATCTTCAGCAGTTTACTGCAAATTGAAAGTCATTATTAATTCATTCTCTGTTAATTATGATAGCCATTAATCACAATGATCTTGTTCAGCATTCAGATGGCTAGAAAGAATATCATCGCCTGGAAATTCAATGCTTTATTCCAGAAGCACTGAGTCACTTAAGGTGGCTCAAAAACATTATTTTTACAGCAAAATAATGTCCAACTATCAACTTTATTAATAGTTTATAACTTGAGCCATTTACTAGGTTTTCACTTTTTTTGGTTCATGGAAAAATGCAGCTTTTGCAAAATGTTTTTTTTCCTTATGAATATTTCAGCCCAATGGGGAAAACCAGCACCTTTTCAAAACTAAGCACATCAAATTACAATGAGGCAAAATTTGTATGTGTTTTGTCTGGGTATCCCAGACAGAATACCCATTACATCATAGCAAACATTTTACTCAGATTTATTTCAAATACATCTAGGGCACATAGTTAAAAGGAAGAATTCTGAAGACTAGTCCTAGCCTGTTGTATGACAGGTAATGCCATATCCACTGCATATGCAAGTCCAGGCAGAGGCCAATTCTCGCTCATTTCAACTTAAATTCTCTGCAGATACTTCCCCACAAATGAAATTGTAAAGCTTGTCATTCACTATCAGAACAAGAAATGCTTTGCTCTGTGCAAAAACATATTGGCAAAGAATTAGAAGTGTCTTTCAACAACACATGTGGCCGGTGTGGATGGTATTCAGTATAACAAGGTTTAACAACTCAAATGGCACCCCAAGCACTTGAGAGCATAAACACTTACATTATCTCTTTACTTGACTGCCAATCCTAGTACAGTTCTTACCTTTCTCGATTGCACAGAGAAACATAATGGGTGGAATGGCTTTATTACAGTTCATGCACAAAATTCAAATTCTGAATTTCCAAAATTTCTTATGCAGTACTAACACAAGCCTAGCTGTTCCCATTGGGTCATATGGACCATGACACCCTTCGTCACCCAATCATCCATGATGAATTTGTGCCTCCATGTAGCTCTGCTCAAGTCAATGTGATTTTCCTTATCTGCACAACTAAGCATGCAAATTTGCAGTACTGTGGCCTGCCAGAATAAAATCCTGCTTGACACAAGTGTTAAAAGTCAATCTGACACACCGTATCTGCTGTTCTAAAATTTGGTATCAAATCACTCCTATGAGAATGAGTGATTTCAAAATTTTGCTGGTAGTGAAAAGTGAAGCTGAAAAACAGCAGAAACAAGGTGAAACTGCAAGAGAAATCTGTATCAAAATCCTTGTTGGTTTCAGTGGAACAGCAGTTCCTTCACGCACTATAGCAAATCAGTAAGACTTACTGTGAACTTCAGGCATCCTACAGCTTTGCAGAACACACTGAAGTATTTCATAAAATCCCCCAAAGCACCTGAGAAAAGGTATTGAGAAATGATTGAAAAGGTCAAAAGTAAAAAGAGAAATGAGAGAAGGGGAAAAAAAGACACGCTTAGCCAGAAGAGCAGATGCGTGTTGAACACAGGTGAGGTGCACTGACGATTATAGGAAGAGAGAGATCTTGCTTAGTCAGAGCTCTTTTTCCCTGTGAATGAGCAGTAAAGAGAAAATGACTGAGCAGCCCATTTTCACTTTTATTTATGTAGCTGCTGAGCTATAACAGTATGTTTCAGCTTTTGTACATAAGTGAAATTAGTATGGTGTAAAATGGAAGTTTCTGTAGTCTGAATGAAAGCCACAGGTATCCAGCTTCTTATGTTGCAAACTTCTAAAGGTTAAAATCACATAAACTGTCAGAAAAACTCCTGAGGAGTACAGGAATCCTCATCCCTTGCAAATCAGGTCTAGATTGGACAAAGGCACCACAAAATATGCTAAACAGTACAAGATTGCATTGCTGAGAGGTTGCACTGGATGACCTACTTGGCCTTTGCTGTCTTTAAATTATGTAATTCTCCTTAATGCTATATTAAGATTTTGAGGCAAAGCCAAAGTCTCCTAAAAACATTTGCCAATCCTTTTATGAGAGAAAGCTAAATAAACCCTCAAAAATCCTCCCAGAAAATCTCCATGGCTGGTAAAGGAGAGAGAGCTCCTGCAGGGAGGGCTTTCTTCTCCCTTCTTTTTCCTGAACATTTCCTCTGAAATGCATCTAGGGCAATATTTTATAAATGCAGCCTCTCTGCAGGATTTTGAAACCCCTGCCACAATGAGAGCCACAACTGCTGCTGGGAGGACGTGAGTGGAGACGAGCTGAAGGGTACAAGCAGATGCCTGCAGCAGTGGTGGCTTGGTGTGGCAGCAGCTACCCCCACAGGGTGCAGGCACTGCAGGGGTTGGGGAGCACAGCAGCCTCTATGCCAAAAGCTGTGCCTCCTGGAGACAGACATGGGTAGGAAGAGGTGGCGGGGGAGTGTCAGGGAGCATGAACCTGGGCCGTTAAGTCAGGAAGGGATTTGGGAATAGCTGGGCAGAGGGCAGGGAAGGCTTTGAGATGGGATGAGTTGAGTGATGGAAGGCAAGGGGGTGGGCTAAAAGGGCTCAGAGCAGCTCTGAGGCAGGAAAGATGAGGGACAGGAGTCCTGAGGCAACTGGGGAAAGCCGGGAGGCCTCTGCATTAGCAAGAGCCATGGGGCTCAGAGCAGCGAGCACCGAGAAATTACCACAGGACTCTCCCTCATCCAGGCACCTGAACTCTCATTTGGTGGCAAGAAAATTAGAGCAAGAGTGTACAGACTTTCCGCTTTCCCCAGACCTGCACTTTGCCTTCACTTTTGCTTTCAGAAAAATAGATAGCTTGAAAATAAGGGCTAAACTTTGTGAGCATTAACTGTAAAGTCAGATCTGAAGGTAATTTGGAACTGATAGCTTCTTTGTCTCACACCTACCCCCCTCCTTACACAGTTACCCCATGGAAGCTCTCCTTTTGGCAAGCTGGAGGTTTAACTTGGCAATTCTCATTTTCACTGGTTCTGTCTCTACTGCTCTTTTTGGCCACTCTAAAGACCACGCCAGCAAGAGCACCTCAGACTCATACTTGCTGTCAATGCACCAAATTCCCAGGACATTTTTGGGGTAGCTCAGACATATCCAAACTGCATAAGGTTTTCTCATCACGACATCCCACAGGTCCTCACAGGATGTCCTCACAGCAAGACACTCTTAGTGTTCACCCACTCTAACATGTCTGTGCCATGAAATACCGTCTTACTCTAAAATGTCACATCATCAGTCTCTATAATGGTCTCACTGCACTAGTACCTGTCACAAGCTATCATAAATGAAGTTGGAAGACAGTGGAAAAGCAAAGGTCCTAGAGAGCACCATGCAAGAAGAGAACAAGGCATATTTTTGTGAGGGCCTACAGCGCCATACACTCTACAGGGCCTGCCTCCAGCAACATGACCTGGTGGTGTATCAAGAGCAACAGCAGATGAATCTAAGGATTCTGGGACTCACTCCAGAAAGAGGTTGCCCAAAAAGGGCAGTTCATCTTTTTCTTCTGGATGTGCTAGTTGTGGCTGGACCCAGATAGAGACTTGCGACCTGTTTCCAGGCTGAGAATTAGCTGGTTTTCAGCCCTGGGGATGGGTGAATGGCTGGGGGAGGTCTGGATACTGGATGAGAAGCTTGTGCTTGCACTGTTTACAGAGAAACCATGTTTGTAGTGCCTTTGTCACAGCAGGATGATGGTCTCTTACGCATCCTTTACTCCTAATAGAGGGCTGACCTGGGCTACCTGGCATGCAGGTATGTCCTTATGATACGAGACTGTCACATGAGACTAAAGATTCATCTGTGATGAGAAGAGCCTGACAGTATATGGATTTGCTGAATGGCAGGTGTTTCAATGGGATGCTGTGGGTGCACCTCCTCCCTTTTCTCTTTCTCAGGTGGGACCTGAGCTGGGGGTTGCTGGGCATTTGATGTGCTCCTTGTCAGGGTGATTCACAGCGTGTCTAAGGATGTGCTGACGGGCACTGAAAGGGCACCTTCTCCCTGCCAGTTTCCTCCAGCCAAATTGTGCTCAGGACGTCCTGGAGGGCACTCCTGGAGTCAGACACTGTGGGCACTCAGAGGATCCACTCTGAAAGCCAAATGAAAGCTTCGGGGGTACTATAGCTGTGCAACATGGACAAAACCAGGAGATCCTCCGTTGCTGTTGTATCCAAACATGCACTCAACACAGACTCACTGCATCTGCTGTATCTATGCCATGCAGAATTCCTCTAAAACTCCTGAGACTTGCAGTGCTTTCAGTTTGAGAAATGCAGCATAAATAATAGATGCCTTATCTTGAAATGAAGGGAATATATTTCAAGTGAGCCGTAATATATATTAATATATATGACTGATATCTTCAAAAAGGAAAATTTAGCAAACTTCCTTTCCATGTTTAATAACTTTTGTACTGTTTTCTCCAGAGAAAGAGAAACGTTTAAAGTAGGTCCTGGAATTAGGACAGTTATTGGGTGGAAAGAGGGCTGATATTTTTTATTTAAACACATATAAATAAATATTTTCTATGTAAACATTGATGTAATACCATTAATTTCATTACCCTTATAACTGTTTGCATATTAGCTGGAGAAAGGATAAAATGAGTACATTCCCTGCATGTTTGTGCAACCAGGTAAGCAGCTGCATCTCAAACGAGCCCTTCACAGTCCCTGCGTTGTAGTCTGTGGCTTCATTAAAGCAGCACGTGCCACTCTTCCATAATGAGGTGTGTGTTCTGTTGCGGGTAATAGAATCATTTTCTCTGTTGAGCAGACTGCTATGTAAATCAGGAAAACTGAAATTCAAGGTGACTTGTTTTCTTTGCTCCTTCGTTACCCCAACACCACATTCCTCTTTGTCGCTGTGCTAAACCTGAAAAGGAAGACTTCTATTAATAAAAAATGGAATTGGAGAAAATATATTACACCATCTCTATGCCTGTTAAATTAATAATAAGCAAGTGATGAACAAAAATTGTGATTCATTATGCATTCTATGACAAAAAGAATAATTTATAAATTCCAAGTAATGTTATTTCTTCTGTAATAGCAAAATGAATCACCAGCTTTTAATTTTCTGTCATAACTATCTAAACGCTATTAATAAGAGGTTTGTCTGTCTCTTGAGGTGTCTAGCAATGTCTGATGGAATTTCTCGAATTTTACAGATGTTCCACTAATGTATCAGCTAAAAAATTTGCACCAGATTAATTGCTTTCAAATTCAATTATCTCTTAATTCATTACAGTTATTGTTATATTACTCCTTGAAGTTTCATCTTAGATGTTATTGTATGTCCAACTATATTTCAGCTACAGGATTTAACAGCATATGCCTCACAAGTGTATGCTTCCACGTACCCTAATGAGAAAGTAGGACACTATAGCCCACCTATAGCTACACAGAAACCTTTATCTTACTACTCGATACACAGAAGACAGGAGTCCAGATGGTTACAAATGCTTTTGAATTCTTAAAACATTCAGTTTGTTAAATATTTTCAGCTTGTGATAGAAGTTAGACCTTTTATTGTGGAGAAGCTTGATGAATAAGGCATCCTTAATACTAATATAATGTATTATTATTTTTTTCATTTCTAATGTATTCTCTACTTGCATTAGAAAGCTCATTACTGAATTATGACTGAGATCATAGTTTTGTAGCAGAGCAGCGTGGGAAGATACCCCTGCTCTGGTAGAATTATTAGTATCTTTGACAGTGGGGAATGAATAAGGTCTCTAGGGCATGGTGTGCTCTCTTGTTCTGTGTTTGTGTTATGCATTGCATACCAGGAGCTCAGCTGAAGACCAAAGGTTCCTCAGTGCACCCCTGGCACAAGCAATGCAGATAGTCCCATTATCTTCCACCTCACAGTCTCTTCCATGTTTCTGTCTTCATGGCGAAGTATTTAACATAAGGTGGAATTTATCTTGCCTAATTTTAGCTATCTAAATGTTAGGAATCATGTATAAGCTGATTGCCCAAGACAGCCTGTAGTCAGAGGAGAAAGACAGGCTTCTCCAGACAGCAATTCTTCCCACCTTACTGTAGGAATCTGAGTGAACGGCCATGCTCTGGCAATTTCCATCTCTATTTCCCTCCCTTGAAATAGAAGACCTAATACCTAACTTTAAAGTGACTGCTGTAAAATACATGTATTCCCCTAAAACTCTATTTTTAAACCTTCTAAAATGATAAAGGAACCGTATTCCTATATCTTCATCTTCCATATCTATTAGCTTTAGAAATAAATTAAGTTTCTTAAAATGGATTTCTTTTTCCCTTTGTATGGCTTTTGCATTTGATAATGTAACTCCAATTCTATTCTCCATCCCTGGAATAGCTGAATAGGAGGTTTTCATTCAGAAACTTTCTTCTCGATGTGCCCGTGTTCAAAATGTTTAAAATGGGCTCTTCCAAACATGAAAGAGCTTTACTAGTAATTGTCCCCTGAAATCTAAAGCTAGGCCTTAGTTTCAGCTAGTTATTACGAAAGTGAAATACATTATATCTTTGTGAAGCTGCACTAGGATTGGCAGTTCCCACAGTTTTGTGGTTTGTCTACTACCTAGCAGATTTCTTAGATTTCTCTTCTTGTAACTGAAAGTTGGCTTTCATTAGGCAACAGCAACAATAAAAACAACTGTTCTCTTTTCCTAACTCATGTTTCAACGAAAAGCTTGAAAAAATTACCTAAACATATGTCAAAGGTATAAAAAACAGTAGATAAATAAGAATCAAAAATGCATTAAGATATTTATTGATGTAAGGCAACATTATACCATGTAGCATAATGCTTGCATTTTGAATATTATGTCTGGGAATACTATTAAACTTAATTCCTCTCTGAAGTCAATGACAATTTATTGTGGGGAGCTTTTTCAGTGGTAATGAAAGAAGGGCAGTAAAATTCTAAAAACGAGCATTGATCTTCAAGAGCTAAATGAGGGTTTTCCAAAAACCTAGGGATATCATTGCAAGCTTTCCTCAAAACTCCCTTAATTGTAGAAGGCATAATGATCTGTTTTGAATAAAGTAAATCCCTTTGTTTTGATGGTACTAATGCACTACAGTAAATGTATGATGATAAGGTCTATAATAATAGTATAATAATAAAGGCTCAAAAGGGGAAAGAAATGCTTTCACATTGGAGTGTGAAACATTGTCATTTTTCTTCTGATTTACGATCTGTAGTGAAATGCCTGGTCCCATGGAACCAAGTAAAGAGTACCCAAGGGTTTCTTTACCTCTCGTTGTACTATTGATGTAATCAGATCTGACCTTGATATTTGACACTGTAAGAAAATTACAGAATGGTCTTGCACAGACATTCATTTCAGTTTGACACCTCACTAGCACTTTGTAGATCTTAAAAGATACATTAGGTGCTTATATTTCAATTACAAGAAAAGCTGAAATTCATTGATCCAAGTTACTTGGTAAAGGCACCTAGTAAATGAACACATACAAAGTGAAAAGAAAACCAGTAAATATTGCATATAAAAAGAGGACACATAGTCATTTACTTTTTTTGAAGAAGTCAAGAAAAACAGCACTTAGTGAATACATATTAAGTCACAGTATAAATTCACAGACAGAATATCTGTAATAATACTTGGGACCTGAAAGGTATTTGAAGGCTTTAAATTAATTTTTTTTTTTACTTTCCTGGTTTCAATGGCAATTGGGGATATGAGCTTCTTTTGTCCTCAACTTTTTTACTTACAGCAGCACACTTTTAAAGTGAGCATTACTTTTATGATAATCACTCATATATCTTAAAAAATGTATGAATAAAACTAGGTATGTAAAACTCTTGCCAAATTAGCAGGCCTACAGGTAAAGCACAATTCTGAAAATAAAATTATTCTGGTTAATTATCGTGGAAGTTGAGTCTGGCCCTTGCTTAAGCAATTTTTCAGCAAAAATAAGAATTGTTTATAATACCAGGATCTACCTCTTTTCCTTTGCTCCTGTCTTTCTTGCCAGAACATATCTGCATTTGTGAAAGAACAAGATTGAGAACAAGTCCTCTCTTTTAGAGGATACGTGTTAGATTTATGTTGATATTTCCACTTGAAGTGAAGGGAGTGCTCAGCAATGCTAATTTGGATCGTCTCCAGTGAAAGGAAAAGTTTCCATTAATTCCCATGTTTTTTCTTGTCCAACGTGAAGGATGTGTTACAAGGCTTCATTCAGGAGCATTTGGGAAGTGCTTTGAGATCCCTGGTGGACGCTGTTCTGGCAGTGCAAACTGCTCTTAGGATGATAGATTGAAAATCTACCACTGGAACTATTCCCTGGCACAATAAGCCAATTACACCAAGCTAAAATACTACATGATACTATATTGATTCTGTCAAATTTATCTAAGGAATTAAGTGATTAAGACAAGCTGTCTCCTTCTCTGCCTGGTTTCTTACCTGCCTGCTTGCCAGACTGCCTGAGTGGTGTGCCAGACCACCATATTCTCTCAGCTACTGAATTTCGACCTGCCTATGGAGTTATGCTGCTGGGTTCTCAGGAACTTCGGAAGATGGGATGTGTCCAGCTAAAGAGAAAGCTGAAAATGGAATGATTCTGTTTGTTGTTGCTTTTTTTTTTAAAGTGGATTTTTTTAATCACAATTCCTCTTTCACATAAAAAAAATAAATCCAAACTTTTAACTTTTCCTCTCCATTCAAGAATATTACTACTTAAAGTGAAATTTCTTGCCAGATTTCTGGCGAGCTCTAGGTAACACAGCATCTTTTTTCTTTCTTGGTCCCTGATCATGGGGGAGCCTATCTGGAGGCCAACGGAATAGTCAATCACTTAACACAAGATCTTAGGTAAGTCATTCGAGTATCTTGTTCTATATTTTTCTGCCAAAATTTAAACCCAGTGAAATATAGGAATTTGAAATCCATTTCAGATATCCACCTCAGTGTTGGCCTTTGATGGTACTACTTTCAACGTATACATTTTTGTCAGGTTTACATGACAACATGAGCCTCATTCATTTTCTAATTAGAAATGTTTTTTGTATAAGGAAACACTGAAGGCTGACACAAATGGGTTGAGTGCCCACCAGCTAATATTTTTCAAATCATGCTTCCAGTGGCAATCTCACTTTTCAAGGCAGGTCCACATTTAAGTTTGTTTAGGTTCCCATACATACAGTATAGATCTATGCCCTGGATATGCTTGTCTTTCCTGCATCCTCCAAAATTTGAAAGCACCCAGGGAACTGTGAAAAGCAGCAATAACTCAGCATGAGACCTAACAGAATGAGTTTTCCAATTTATGTTCAGTTGTTCCCATATTTTACTTCGACTGCTGTTTAAGTCACTACAGCAGTATTCCATGAAAAAAAGATTTTAAAATATGGTCTTGTAGAAGGAAGTGAAATAGTGAAGAGGACAGTAAGTTTTAAAGAAATGGGTATCTTTCACAGACTAAATATTTCATGTAATCACAGCAGTGTATAAAATTATGTAACGAAGACAATCAAATGTATAATCAGAAAAGAGCAGAAAGTTAAATATTTCACAGAAGAATGTCATGCACAGCAATATGAATGGTAGGTAACTTGCATTGAAAACCACAGTAAAAGACAAAAAGGAGTGACTCAGGAAACTGAGAGTGAATGGGAAGGTGGCACCACTTTTCAAATCCTACCCATAGTTATTAGCTCCTTTTACCTCCTCTTTTTTATGTGGATGCCTATATTAAGAGCCTATTTTAGGTGCTCATTGCCAAAAAATATTGAAAATATTGATGATAGTAACTCTGAAAATGAGGTTACAGGTATCTACATTTGAATGCCAAAAGAAGGAAATTGCAGAAGTTGAGATTGTTTTTGAAAATACATAAGCAGCAAAAGCACACAATGTTGTCCTATTAGAGTGTCAAGACTGGGATACTTCTACAGGAGTACTTTTCTTGGGGAGCACAAAATAATCATGGCAGCACATAAAGATGCTATGGTAGAGTGGAAGGTTTAGTCATACAGTCATGTCAGATACAAGAAAATGTGCTGATTCCCTTGCTACCTTTCCTAAAGGGATTAAGAAGTCAGCTGGCCCAGAACAGTACATGGCTGGCTTTCATTCTTCTTGCTTTCTTAAAAACTGGGGTAAATATCCTCTTGTGATTTTCCTGAGCTTTCAAGTTTAGGTAAATTTCACCAATACAACCCACCTAACCCAAACTGGAAACCAAAATCATGTTACAAAACATGCTATAACATTAAAAGTTTTTTGACAACCTTCTAGTTAAAGCCACTTCCGAGCCCATCTGAAAACTGGTGCAAACCTCTATGCATCTACATCTTCACAAAATGTCCTAATTTCAAAGAGAGAATGATTTAAGCAATTTAACTTTTGTGAAAAATATTTTATGGGCCAGACCACCAGAGGGAAGTACTGAACAGTCTTAAGAGACACAGCATTTGAGCAAGTTTTCAGTCTTGAATGAAATGCCATATGGCGGGGGGGGTGGGGTGGGGGGTGTGTCAGATTTGCCTCTCTGAGGAAGCTGTGACAAGTGGCAAAGTTTAATTTTTGCCTTAATCTTTCTATGACTCCAATTCTTAAGGCAGACTTTTCTCCTGAAGAACAAATTTAGATTTTCATTCCCAAAAAGGAGATTGAATGCTGCTTGCGAACACCTCTGCTGTCATATTTACATTGTGCGTGGACTCTGTGTAATTTATTTCTAAATCAACAAGAAAATAACCTGTTGGTCTAAATAGTCTAGCATTTTAAGAAAATCAACAATATTTTACACAAACTTGTCACAAAACTATTTTTTCATTTATACCAAAAGAATAAAGAGATTGCACAGATAGGTGAGCCAGGAAGATTAAGCAATGATATGAACTAAAGCAGAATACAGTAGAGAGGGGTCAATGTGTTCAAAGGTAGGAAAAAAACAGCTCCACTGTTCTTACAATTTAGAAATGTGCTTTGTCTGTTAGTGCAACTTAATCAGAAAGTCTCTGAAGGGCACAACAACTTTATTGATCGTAAAAACTTAACAGAAACAACACTATTTAGTCTCATATGACAGCAGATGGCACTCTATAACTATTGGCATGTACATGTATGACTGCACATATGTATACATACAAACGCAATCAAAAAAAATATTGTTTTCCAAATAATGAAACCTCAGAAAAGTCTAGGGTCTAAGTCTATGATGCTATTTTCTCTCAAAATAATACATTTGAAATAAAAAATGTCTCTACACAAGATTTTAGAAAGGTTTTCACAATGGAAGATCTTGTACGGAAGAGAAATAAAATCTGTTTCTAATGTATTTTGTTTGTCTTTTGCTGGCTTTCCACATCATAAAAGTCACCTTCCTTGAAAATAACTGTATTGCTCTTTATAGGTGAAAAAAAAGATGTACATAGGGATGTTTTTTTTGCAAACACCACAATGGAGTATCTGCTCAGTATTTATCAGAGCCCCCAAAAAGTACTTAACATGTTAAGACTGTATTAAGAAGAGGAAAGAGAGGAAATATGACACTATCCATTGCAATCTTATTAGCATATGCAAGAAATATGATAATAACACTATATGAATGCTGTGCCCTCATCTTGAAGTTTTGGCAAGTTTTATTCTCTCTTATTAGAAGGAGAAAGAAAATTAATGAATAAAGCTGGAGAAAGCTGAGAGAAGAACAATAATTATTCAAGCAAGAAGCAACATTGGTGGTAGAAGAATAATGTCACTTGAGAATAGATTGTTACTGGATGCCAAATTACACTGTTATTTTTGACCGTAGTGGGTGGTTTTGCTTGAATAAGGACTGTAGTGTTAAAACCAAATATGCATACAATATCTATGTTTGAGCAAGCAAAACACTTGGGAGTTTGAAGCACGGTCTGTAATTTGAGGATCAGGCCTAGCTTTCTTTGTAATATAAATAGTCTTGCATTTCTACTAGCCAAGAGAACTGGACAGTTCTTATAGTAGCTATGTTAATGCCAAAAAAAAAAAAGTGACATCAGTGGTGACTAGGAGAAAATTTTTTCTGGTTATTCCTATTTTCAGGAGTCTCCCACTAACCAAAGAGGCTGGAGCAGCCTGTCATAAAATACTGAAGATCAAATTCACCAGGATTATAATCAACAATGGGACTCAGACCACTTTGGACTCACATGTAGAGGTGTAAGGACACATGTTTGCATTTAGGTACAGGTTTTATTTGGTCCATGATTAGGGGAGAACACTTGAGACTGGGCTGCCTCCTACTAAAGACTCAAGTGTGACCCCATGGAGGGTCTAGATCAGACCATTATATTTACATCAGCTCCTTTTGGGGTGATACTGCAGAACTAGCAGTGACTAAAGGTTCTGTGCACACGAGATGGATCCTGACATCATCTGTTAGGTTGGGAACCATCTGCAGTCAGATCTCAGTCTCAGTCCACACTACTATGTAATCCTGGGAATAAGATATACATGATAGTTGAGAACACACTAGACTTTACTCTGCTTCCTGACCTGGCGCTCTGATGTAGGCATACATATATTTGGTTAATTTAGGAACAGACCTAATGAAGAATTTAAGCATCTAAAATCTGAGCTGGGAGCCTAAATTCTTCTGCAGTCCCAAATGATGACTCTGGATACGCCAGTTTAGTTGCTCTCTAAACACGGTGGTGCCCAATTGATAGATGTGTAGCTCTTCGTCAGTGTTGACTTAGATAAGAACCCTGATGCATAAGGCATGGCTGTGCCTGGCTCTCCTCCATCTGCGCCTCTGGAAGGATATGGCTTGGCAAGCATTCTCCCAGCACCCCTAAGCACACCCCAATAGGGACAACAACAAGACAAGTGTAGTTATTGCTACTGTCTTCTGAAATGTAGCTCCGGCTCTCGTTTTATCACTGTGCAATTGCTAGAATATTCATAACAAAACGGGAGACTTCTTTTTTGGAGTACAAAAGCACACTAGGAAAAGATTTTAACCATCATGCTACATGTAGCCTCCTATAGAAGGGTCTGGGTTTAGCTGGAAAGATATTTAGGGAGAAACAGAGAAATTCTGGACCCTATCCTGACGAAACTAAGCTATAGAGTAAAAAATCAGGATCTATTGGATTGGAAATTGAATAAAAAATGAAACAGAATATATGAACTTGGTTCATAGCTTAATGGTTAAGACACTGTCAATAGGATATCTGGATCCTAATCCTTTTCCAAACAGCCTTTACACATTTTTTACACAGTGATTGTTCCTTAAATCCTTATAAAGCCTCTGATCAGGACAAGAAACCTAGATGGCTGCCTCCAAGCTAGAATACAGAAAAAGCAGTCTTGCTTTGTGTTGTGTCTTGCTCTCTTTATAGAACAATAAATCTTGCATTCTTTTGCACAGTAACACTGCTTCAACAGAAAGAGCTGGAAATGTTCCCTCTTTCTCCCATAGTGCATTAAAGTGTTTATAATGGTTAGGACGCAGTAGAAAATACAGGTGTACATCCTGTTGGGTAGACGAGAGCATGAAATAAGCCTTTCCCTGCTTCTAGGATGAATGCTCAAATTGTATCCCCAGGAGAAATTGCTTCCCTAGCTGTCTTACAAGAAAGTCAACTTCTTCCTTTCTCTCAGGAGTCTTCCACTTGTGTTTTAGACGCTCTCTACGATGGCTTGTGAAATAGCCACTGAGCTGCTCAGCCCTGAGAAGACAGAGCTACCCAGGGAGGCAGGAGGAGGAACGTGCCTGGGCAGTCAGGGTCGTGCTCCTACGGTCTGGCAGCCTCTGAGCTGCGCAGGACTCGATTTCGGTTTTGGACATAGGCACCAAACTTCATGTTGTACTTGAGTGCGTTCTTTTAGGTCTTTTGCTAATACATGAGGCCTTGAATGCAGGATGCTGGGCAAGTGAGGGCCTGATCCAAACCTTGGTCAAAGTCATTGACACCGTGGTCAAAAGTCATTGACAGCAATGAGTTTTTGTTTCAGCTCAAGCCATTACACCTCTTCTCTAGAATATTTTCCGTAGTACATGAAGCATTTGGAAAGTGGTTCAGAGGAAACCACAATGGAGAAAACCATGCTTGTTTTCCTCTCCTGCAATTATTCCCAAGTCCTATTTTCAGTCTACATTCTGCTTATTTTCAGCAATTCCCTCTAGTGTGCGATTCATCTGGCTTGGCAGCTGCTCTGTGTGCAGTACATTTCAAGAAGGAAGGGGACAGAAGCACAGGCGTGTTTCCAAGAAAACAGATAAACTGCTTTGGTGTCACTGACTTAGAAAGCGGGTTAGTCATATTCTAAAAGACTGGTATCCCTGATTATTTTTACCCGTCTAGACCAACACACGTCTATGCTAGCCCACCTCTCAGAGTATAAATCAACAGGTCTTCTCCTCCCCTGGGAGTACAGCAATGAACTTAGAAGATGTTTTGGAGTTTACTATATAAATGATGCAAAGTAGTCTGCTGTTTTAAGGCAGCATGGAAAGCTGATTTAGAGATTACTGTTATGTTGCCTCCCTTTTTTTAGATACACTAAGTATTTATCTATACATTTAAACCTTTATCCAGACAGAGAATAGGTAGGCAGATTAGATGACAATGAACTAACAATTTTCACTGTTCTAAGTAGAAAAAGCAGCACTATTCAGCTGACAGATTAAGAGGAAGCTAGCAAGCTTGTGGCATGAAAAGGTTAACTGGAAATTAAAATTTTTTATGATTCACATTTGATGAAAAAAAATCAACATATAATCCAAACAAAAGATGACAAGTTTATAAGATCATGATATGAAATGTGTATAGCTGTGTGTTGCAAAGAAAAAGAGGAACATGAATTTTAATATTTGGTGGGCCTGAAAATAAGAGGTAGTATTTCCTTTTCGCTAATTATTATTCAGACATGCGCTTAGCACTTACCTAATGAAAGTAAGTAATTTCTTTATCTAGAGAAACACAAGAAAATAAACAAAAAGACAGAGTAACAAAATTTGATAAGGTTTGCAGTAATAGAATCACATGCTTACTAAACTAAGGTGTATATAATGATTCTATTTAACTTCTCTTTTTCTCTCTTTTCCTCCCACTTCTGACTGAGATTGATTGGTACAAGCTTAAACTGAGAAACTAATTACTCAAGGAATTACACTACTAGGTCTTGAAGACATCTCATTTGCATTATTTTTATACTATTGTAACTGAATCAACTTCAGTGAAGATACTTCTGACTTAACACTGGTGCAATACAGTGGATATTTTGGTCCAGGGATCTTCCCATGTGGAAGATGCACCTTCCATTTTCAAATGCTTAAATAATCCTGATTGAATAAATGTTGCTACAATGATGGAAAAACAAGTCTTATTTGAGAATGTAAAAAGAAAACATAACAAATTTGAGGAAGAAGATCAGCAGACACAAGAAAAAGAAACGGCTAAGAAACTCCAAAGCAAAGGAAGAAAATTAATTTAAGAGTCTACTTTTTTCTTTCTCTAAGAGGTAGTTCACCCAGACTGAGCACACATTAAGTTCTACTGGAAGCTATGGCAGATAGATCACTGACTGTGGGATATGAGTTATTACACTGTAAATTATTCATGGATGCCATAGCCGGTTCAAGCTATGCACAGTTATAGAACTGTTTGAAATCAGTGGATATGCTGAATAAATGCAAAAGAATCAGTAGCTGTATTCACACTGTCCTGCAAGAGTGCCTTCAACTCTCCCCTCAAAGCCAAATTCCTGGAGAGCCCGTGCTGTCTAACTATGGGAGTGAATGTCGGAGGATGCCGCCTGATAAACCCAGGAAGTGCCATGGAATTTTCCGCTTATGCGAGAATTCTACAGGATACAAACTCAGGCCTTTGGTGAGAACATCCTTGCACCGGCCACCACAACCTGAAGCACAACACCCTTGCGTTTTACCACCACACCCCCAAGCCACGCTGTGCAGTATTGCTCTGTGGGTTGGCTAACACCCACAGGCTTTTACAGGCTCCCCGCCACCAGCCCAGCTAAGCCGGCAGCCCCAGGAGCGCGCAGCCTGCCTGAGCACATCTCAGTAGCAGCAGCACGCTCCCTCTTCTATCCAGGTAGGAAGCAGTGTACCCTACACCAAGATCTTGGACAGACGACTCATAACTACAATCTTTTTTTTTATTTATGTCACAAGAACAGAATATTGTCACTCAGGCAGCTTCTACCATATCAAGACTCTTCACTTCCCTTGACAGGATTGTTCATCTGACAGAGGCATCTATCCGCAATGAGCAACCCTTTTGTCTACCTAGAAATTCGGTAGAAAGATGCCACCCTTGAAGTGTATTCATCCAGCGATATGCTTGGGGGTCTAAGAGTGTGTCCCTGGCCTCTTCAAAGAAGCAATATTTATATAAGGTAAGAAGAAAAGCACTTGTGAACCTATTTTGGGACAGCCTGATTATAAGGGGAAGGAGGAAAGTGGGGTGAGTCCCTTAACTGGATGTAGAGAACATTTCTGAACTTCTGGTTAAGAGGTAACTGAAATACTGCATACCTGGGATTACTCCTGGCCCTGGATTTCATATTAGCAGTTTTCCTCCTTCTTTTGTCCCTGAGATAAGATACCTCCTTGGGATGGCCTCAAGCATTGCACATGTACCTTGGACATGGAAGGTGGGCTGGATGGTCAAAGCATGCAGCTCAGTATGCAAAGTATGCAGCAAAGTATGCAAAAGCTCAGCAGCTGCTCATCTATGAGGCTGACATGTACGACTTAGAGGACAGAAGTGACTTCAGGAAAGAATGACAGCTAAGTACTGATTTTCCCTATAATGTCTTCAAAAATCAAATCCTTAAACCTGCATGACATGTTCTTATCCTGACAAGTCTCTGACAGAGAATCAAGAAATAAAAACCACAAGAAGTGTACAAAGGTCCCCGCAGAAGGATGCCTGGGACACAACCAGGATGAACGGACACAGCTGCAATGTAGGCATGTGTAGATGACACAACAGCATGAGAAGAAACACTAAGGTAAGGCATTCTTATCTGTAGGCTTTTAAGAATCACCATTCCCCATAACAGCTTGTTGACTTTGATGCATGCGACTATACCACTTTATCTATATGAAGGGGAGGATTTCACAGACTAGCTTACAGGCTTGCGCCTTGGGTTCTTTGAAGAACGGAAGTGAAAAGATTAGCCAAGTGACCACATCTTCTGGGATCAACCTGAGAGTGCATTTGTGATGCATTTTGCGTTGGCTGTAAGCACTCCTGGTTGATGAGCTCAACTCAATAGTGATGTGGCAACAGGTGGAGGCTCCAATTTATCTATGGTTTGGCAAAGAAGGCCCAAGAAAAGATTAAAAGCAACAAATGTGAGACAAGGGAAAAGATGAGAGGGAATAAAAAAGTCCCATTTGACTCATACTTATTTTAAAGTGTTTATTTATGCACTAATAAACATGTAGGAAAACACAGTACCTGATGAATGAAAACTACTCAACTCATGATCTCTGCTCTTTAATGTGATATATGAATGAAGGTTGTTAACTCATACAAAGTCTTGTTAAAGAGATGTTGGAGAGATACAGTTATTCAGATTAGTGGATTATAAATGTAGCTATACTTAGTTATACTGATCTTAAACTAGAGTCATATATTTACTACTGCGATTTCTTATGGAAGTGGCAATGGAAAAATGGTGTTATCTGTGACCACGTTCATAGTTTTACCAGCTACTGTTTTCTTAGAAATACTTCCTCTGTATATGATGAGCTTACTCTGAAGGGGAAAATACTGGTAAGATTTTATGGCAGCCAAGAGACGGTACCTACTGCAAAAGTCATTAGCAAAAGGTCATAACTCTGCATTCACTTTAAATGCCTGCTTTTGAAATATTCTGGAATTTTGCTTACCTTCTTGAAGAATCTGGCACTATGTAGTTTCAACAATCAGATATTACGCCTACCACTGTATTTACTTATTTACATTTCAAATTGTAGCAAATTTCCATCCAAAACAGCAGTTTCTCTGTAACTACTCGTGTCTCCAACAACAGGAGCTACTCCAAGGGAAACATGAACGATGTCTTAAGTCTCCAGGATATTTTCTCAGTCATGGCCATAATCCTAATCCTGAGGACAAAGTAGTGTAAAGCATGAACAGGAAAACAAAGAGAAAACAATATAGCTCCTCTTGCCTAACGGAGATACTAGGCCTAGATAAATGTTGCAGTTAAGAGTGATTTTGATTTGTTTCTAAGTCGGCACTACTTGTGTTCCTTAAGGAACAGCAAGTCCCATCTGTAGCTGAAGTAGCAAAGAACTTTCTGAAGATAGTGGTTATTTTTAACAGTAGTTAATACCTTGTGGCTTTGTTCAAATTTTCTACAAATTCTTACTGAGAGGCTTTGTTAAGCTAGAAAAAAAAAGTTATAGCATAGTACCAGGAAATTTATTTGAAGACTATTTTCAAATGGCTATTTGAACCTGTCATGTATTTATTCTTAAAGAGCACATAACCCAATTTTCTTTTCTTTAACAGATAACCTTTGTTTCTTTATGATAAAGAAACTGTGAAAGAGCTTTTGCTTTTCCCTTCTAAAGGCTTCCATTCTCTGCTATTGTTAAACCATAAAAATATCAGTAATGTCATGTCAGTTTTGTGGAAAGATTCATTAACAACTTTTTTATCTATATTCACATCTCTTTGCTGATTAAAGCTGAAAGAGAGAGAACAAGGGATGTCATTAGAGGTGTTCATATACCTTTTTTCCCAAGTATTTATGTGTACAGAGGTGATAAAAGGAAATAATCAGACAAGACTGTTTTCATCA
The DNA here is from genome assembly GCA_009819775.1 of Phoenicopterus ruber ruber. Taxonomy (NCBI): domain Eukaryota; kingdom Metazoa; phylum Chordata; class Aves; order Phoenicopteriformes; family Phoenicopteridae; genus Phoenicopterus; species Phoenicopterus ruber. The sequence continues at coordinate 50,188,254 of CM020215.1, read as the reverse complement.
ATGTGAAGAAAAATCACACATGCCTGTCTTAGATTAATTGACTTTTTTCAGAAACTCTGGGAAAAGACATGTGCAGAACCAAAATCTGAATTTTTCATTATAGAAAAGCCAAACACTTCTCATTGCCCCCTGCCTTCCCTAAACCTGTTTTGTTAATATGTAACAAGAGAATGAGTCCCTTTTTTCCTATCATTTTTCAGACCTCTTCTATGTATTATAAAGAAAGCAAAAAATCTTAGACCCCTTATTTTCAGTCTCTTTGTAGACTGCCTTTACAAACGCATAGTAGATTAAACTTTTTATACTGTAGTTCTACAGTATGTTATCACAGTGGTCCATTTTCTTAATAATGTCAAATAAAATGGGAAATGTGGATTGCCCTTTTTCACTCTGATCATTTGTTTCAGACACATGGTGTGGATGATGGTTTTATGGTGTACGCGAAATGGTAACCTGATTTTCACTGCCATAAGCTACATTGCGTCTCTTGGATATGAGAGGCAGCAACAGGCAACGTGAGGTTCACTATCCCGTGTGGATTTGGAGAGGAGACAAATCTTCCCTGGGACAAGTACAGTCATAAAGGGAACCATCTTGAACCAGTCCACCTGGTTTACCTCACCTGCTCTGCAAGATTGGCGTTGGTGAAAGAATTTTGGAATCAGTTCATAATATGTGTAAAAACAAATCAGCAGGACTAAGGGGTCCAAAGAAGCCCAGATATAAAATTACTAAATTATACATTTTACAGTTTCTTTTACCATCATCTACTCTTATGCCATCCACTGTAAGAGGGAAGGGAATAAAGACAACACAAACCTGAAAGAGGCTCACAAAACAGTGAATACGGCTTTCAGTCCAGGCCTATTCGTAGAAATTATATTAGTAATCAAATAAATAAACATAATATAATTGAGAAGATTTAACATCTGAAGAGCAAATTTATGCCTCCCAAATTTGAGAGGTATGAGTTCTTTCAAGGAGACAGTAACCATGTGGAGAAGGTTTCCCATCGTACTCATCTTGGATTTCCAAAAACTATTACAATGGCTTTTAAAGAAACTAAGATGTCATGTGGAAAAGTGAGAAGTTGTCTTGTGGATCAGTAACCAGTTGAAAAATAAGTAACAAATTACAGCAATAAATACTCATTCTCAAAAAAGGGAGAGGATTGTCAGAGGATTCCCATGTGGAACTGTCTTAGGGACTGAGAATATTCTTAAACTGCCTGAAAAAGAGGCTGAACAATTACACGAAAAAATATGCAAATGATACAAAAATAGCCTCAGTGACCAAAATTAAAATTGACCATAGTGTTCTGCAAAAGCATTTCATAATACTGAGTGGTAGAGTGATAAAATGGAAAATAAAATTCATTGTCAGTACTTTGCATAACGCACATGGTAAAAACAACCCCAACTATACATACAAATGATGAACTCTGAATGAACTTCTACCACCAAAGGAAGAGATCTGGAAGTCACAGGTTTTTGAGATCTCAATCTCAGGGCTTAACCTAAAGGAAAACTGCATGCTAGGAATCAGTAGGAAGAGAACAGAAAATGAAACAGGAAACTGCTATATTGCTGTACAAATTCCTGATGCAAACTGCTTTTAATTACCATGCCTTATTCTGGTCATTCCACCTCAAAGAAGATTCAGCAGAATAAGAAAAGAAATTATACAAAAGGCAACGAGGGGTATCAAAGAAAATGGAGGGGCTTCTTTCTACACAAGCAGAGCCTAAATGCGCTAAAACTTAGCCTAGAAAACAGAAAGCGAAAGAAATGCGTGACAGAAGCATGGCAAAGGTAAATGTTGAATAATTTTTCATTGTTTCTCATAATACCGGAGCTGGAGGGAACTGAATGAAATTATGAGGCATCAAGTTAAAAGCAAACAGTGGAACTAAGTTTTTTCACATTCTGTGTAAGGGAGCTGGGGAACTTGCTGCCTCTGGATGTTTTGCCATCAGTACAAATGAGATTGAACAAGACGAAACAAATATGTCTAAGAAAGGTCCACTGATGGCTACTAAAGACAGGGGTGAATATGCAGCTTCTGAAAGGCTCACAGCACAGCTTGCACCATGGGAAAATATAATTCTGAATTTTCCTTTCCCTATCCTCATTCCTAAACTAGCCATGATAATGGATGTCAGAGAAAGGATGTAAGGCTGTAGGCCTTATGGATGTCAGAGAAAGGATGTAAGGCTCTCTTTGTCTGGTACCAGTTTGCTCATCTGTACAGAGAAGAAACAGTGTGTTAATTTCTCTATCCTGGCTCCTCTGGAGCTGTCAGTGCCCTCAGGTCATACATAAGAACAGAGAGACTCTCCCTGCTTTGTAATAAGCATGGTGAAAGAAAGCTGCTTGAATTTCCTCTTGTAGCCCATGCTACATTCAAGGTCAGTCCAAACCTGTAAGTTCTCCCCAGGAGGATTTAATGGGAATAAAATCACCATATTAGAAGTCGAGAGCATCTGGCAATATGCTCAGTGCCACAGGTCTTACCATTATGACTGCTGAACTACACAGTAGATACGTAAATATTCATAGAAACACCTTGCAGAAAGTTCTCAGCCTTTCAGAGGGTTATGCCAATAGCTAATTTAAGATCAAGTCTGGGTTTGTTGGCAATTTATTTGACTTCAGAAATGCCTTTAGAGACCTGTGTGGGTAACACTATATATAGTTATTTCTAATCTTATTTTTTAAGTAACTATGTTAAATTCAAGCATTTGTTGAAAGGAAAGACTGTTCTCTGCTATTGTAAGGAGAATGTCATTGTCAAGGGATAGAGGTCAGCTCTAGCCATTAATCCACATTTCAAAACTCTCATTATCAAGAAGTAGGAGTTCTGAAGCAGAATTATGACAGAATTGGGTCTTTAACAAAACTTTGCTACGAATTCTGCAGATTTGTCTTAGAACACATCATAAATATAAAAAGTGTGAGGCAGTATCTTTGAAGTTTTGGAGAATTTTACCTTATCTCATCTGATAGGTGTTGTATCACAGTCAAAAAATCACATCAGAACAGTAGGGAGTTAAAAAACATCACTGTACGACAAGACCAAGATACAAGGAAAGAGAATGCAGTGATTTGGGAATGATAACTATAGATATTTAATGGTACCAGTAAAAAATGCCATCTCTTCATAATGCATCTGAGTACTCACCTAACTGTTATTGGCAATGCTAGGCACTAATGCACCTGCGAAGATAGGATCTGCACAAATGAGTGATATGAAGTAGCTGGGAAGGCAGACAGGACGTCGATAGCTGCAGCCTTTACCAGTCAGTTAGAATTGATTCCCTCAGCTCCTCTGAGCTCTGCGAACACTGCAACACAAAATTTCACCTCTGGCTACAAGAGCAGTACTGCATTGGAACACCAGGCAGAAATGATCTGCAAGTTCTAGTCTGAAAAAAGAACAGCTTTTACTTAGTTATTGTCGACACACCCAACTTTCTAGTTGATCTTTCCAGATTTAAATGGGGTTATCACTCAGGATTGACTTTTAGAAATGCTGAACTTCCACATCTGTCAATGGAAGCTGGACACCTGTGAGAACCAGCTTTACACTCACCTGCCTTAGAGTTGCGTCTTTGTGCCTCTGATGAAATCTGGTTCCAGTTAAATCAGGGACAAGCATCACTTTTGGCTCAGTGGGACCAGCATTCTTCAAAGAGAGAAAAACCCCTTCAGTCCTCAGGTAGTTTATTTTTCAACTGGCACTATTTAAACCTTTCATTCACATGTTCATTCTCACCCATTTAAAGGAAAGGGGCACAGTTTTAAAATCTGATCATACTGAGGCAAATAAACTGAAGTTTCACTACGGAGTAGCTTACTGGTCATCTCCCTGGTGCGTTAAAGGACTAATCCACATTTGAGGGAAGAGAATATATTTCCACATACAGCTTTTCATGTATGTGCCTGTAGCACTCTTCTAGTCTATGCCAGTAGATATTCCCCTGGATATCATGGGTAGGACTTTTCATACCTAATTCTAGCTATCTCAAAGTAGTTGTTTATTCCTAATCATTTAAGTAAGACTAACCTTCCAGAATATAACTTATAATAGTAACATTTAAGGTTTACATACCAGTCCTCTAAAAGCTGCTTTAAATGTCATTTCATACAACTGACCATTATCTCTGAGTCAGCACTGCAGGCCTTTAAATGTGCTTAAAAATAAATTACATAGCATACATTTTTTATAACCAAAATTACCTGTGGCGATGATTTCAGTGAATCACAGGATAGTGGTTTTCTGCAGAAAAACTAAAAAATCCAAAGCTTTTTGAAGCTGGAAACAGGTATTAGAACTTAAATGGCCAAAAATCTATTGCAAAGGCTCCTTTGAAAATGTTAGGAAACATCCTAAAAGTGCATCATAGAGGGCTTACAGTAAAACCCCTAGAAGGTGGGTGCCACTGATTATTGCTACAGTAGCAATTTGTCATTTTTTGGTTAGAGAAAGATATGAATTTTGCAATTTTATCTGTACCTTTTTAGTTGCAATGTTAAATAAAATTAAGTTTTGCCATATCAATATTATCTCTATTTAAACATTGGTTTCACCTTATATACAAATAGTAGAATTAAGAATACAATTTATTGGCAGAAGAGATATGATATGAACAAATAAGAGCTTGAAAACATTATAATTCTGAAGCAAATCAAAATAGCTTATTTACTTTTCATTCCATATATTTGTTAATATTAAGCACCTAAGTCATTCAGGGCTGGGAGCAACAATAACTGAAAAATCCAGGAATTTAAGTTTTCTGGTAAAGCAGCACTAAAAGTCTCAAAGATATCAAGTTCTGAAAATTCTGTGATATAAACAGTTTGTGATGCAATGAAGAGAGTGGAAAACTTAAAAAAAGTAGGGGACTGAAACAATAAGTTTGGCTGCATTTTTATTGCACTGAAGAGGTACAAATTCTACGTCTTGGAGACAACAGGCTGTCAGTAGCTGTAGATCAGGTATGTTTTCATTCAAATGCAATTTTTAAGTAAAAATAATGTTTTACTAACTGCTGCGCAGAAGGACAAACCTACCTCCAGTGAGGTTCTTTCTGTTGTATATATTATTATCTCCCATGACAAAAGCGAACAATTGATTTGGGGGAGATAACAATTTTGTGCATGAATTAGCTAAAACAGAATATGGATAAAACCCATAGCCATTGGACTCATATATGATCAGACATTTGCGTTCAAAACATGCATCTTCAGCTCCCTTTCCTCTCACCCAGCCCACAGGGTGGCTGTAGTGTGTAGGCACTTTAGTTTTCAATGTCAATGTTCCCCTGGTGATTAAACCTCTGGTTGTGGGCATCAACAGAAACACCATGGCCATCACACAGCTGACCACCTAAGCACTTAAATGGGGACCGTCCTTCTCCGTCAGTCCCTAACCCAGTGGTTGTTTCTGAGTATCTCTACAGTAGCGTGCTCTGCACGAGGGCAGGGGTGTCGTAAGCTTTCTTTACACCGCCTGCCTGAAAAGAGAAGAAAAACCTGCTCAATAGCCTATGGGTTTAGCTGTAGCGGAAAGATTTAGGAACCAGTCCTAGACTATGGATAGAGCCTGTTTCTTTCTTCCTAGTGTAGTGACTACTTAATGTAAAATGCATGGGCAACCCTGAAATCAAGAACTGGAGAAATCTGACTGTGAAATAAAGACCTTGCCACAGAGCTGTTGTATCACTGCCCTGATACTCTGTACAGCTGCCGGAATACAACCACCCAGCTTCAAGAAAATGAGCAGAGAATGACACCCACCATCCAGTCTTGTCAAAAAGCTGCTGTCTTGGGTACATTTCCATGGCTTGGGGTTTGAACCTTCTTGCAGAGAAATACAGGCACTCTGAGCTGCAGGAGGATAGAGTTAAGAGCAGGTATAGGGCTCATTTCCCTCCGACGGCCTCCGTGCTAGTGACCTGAGCGTATCTAACTCACTGGTCTAGAAGCAGCCACTGTGCAGCATGTATCACTAATCCACCTGAAGCTTCCCTGAAGCAGAGGGCTCAGCATGGGGAAGAAATGCAGAGCAGCTCTGACCAGACGGCTGCACGTCCAGAAATCCCAGCCGTACCCGCAACAGGGGAGCACGTCTGAGACCTCTGGCCACGCAGCTGCCGGGTGGGAAGCATCAAAGCTGCCAATAACACAAGAGGTCTGGAAATTCCAGGCATGTTCTTCAAAATCCCTGTGATCAGAGTTTCTGATAGAAAGAGGATTCTGTTAGAAATTTAGGTCTACAGTAGCCCCATTTTTTTATCTGTATTAATGACTTACATATTTAAAGTCCACCTTGTCCCTGCTAAAACACTTCAGTCAGTATTTGGCTCTGGCCTCTTGCTGCTCTGTGTGGATGTGTTGGCTCAGCAGTGTTAACAGGAGTAGAGAGCAATAAAAACTTGTTTTTGTTTTAAACAGTGTAAGCCAATCTGCCCCAGAATACACACAGAGAGTTGTTACACTGTTTAACAAGGTGCCATTTTTACATGGTCACTTTTTTAATAATAACTACATTATGCTGCTAGATGTGCCAACTAACATAAGTTTTCTTTCCTCTAACTAAAGATCACACTGTGAGGACTTTCTCTGCCAGAAAATGGGATTATTTATATCTAGTAAGATCTTCTATGAACTAGTTAGTGTTGCCAAGTGCTTACTCTTTTGCTGCAGATGGTTATGTTAGGGCAGAGTTACTCTTTTTTAACTTACTTCTATACTTGAAAATGTACATTGACAAGAGAATACAAATTAGAAATAAATCGCAAATGTGGTTCCAATGCTGTGGTCATCCAATTCATGGGGGAAATACAAGGGCTTATTCAGATTTGCATGTGTGATTCCACAACAGAATTAGAGTGCTCATTTCATTAAAGACAAAACCAAAAACATGAAGACTACTAATTAAGGGATCAGCTTTTAAAACTGTAAGATCTAAGACTAATGCTAAACGACTGACAGCCTATTAAGTACCCCTCTGTCGCTGGTACCGACTGATTGCTTGCTCAGATATATGGAGAAAACAGGATTCCTATTTGGACTAGCAGAGAGATTGACATTGACAAATATGTTCCTATTGCAAGTGAGAGGCATCAATATACGTGCCTATACCAGATGTGTCCAAACTGGGAAATCTGTTTAACTGGGAGGGGAGAAGAAAGAATGGGTTGAAGAACGACTTGGAGTGTGACAGTAGGAGGATACACCTATTGCTGGCATTATAGCTCTCCAAAAGCGCTCCTCCAAGGACAGAGGAAACTTGCATGGCTAAGGAATGCCAATGCCTGTAGCCAACAGCACATAAGGCAAGCATTATATCCAGCTGCTTTCAATTCCTCAGCTCAAATGACCAAAACCTCATTCATAACAGGGGCAGCCTGTAGCATGAATCCAGGGTAAGGTGTAATCTCAGGCCTCTACTTTCGCATGCAGCAAGAAGCTTTTCACCACTCTGCTGTTAGGTTAAAGCCCTGTTTAGCATCATGAGGGAAAGCCTGATTGCAGTAACTAGGTGCCATTTTTGTCGTAACATAGGTGTTGGTAAAATGGAGGCACACATTGAATATAAAATTAGCAATGTAAATAAGCATCTCTGTGTTAAGATATTGACCTGTTTAGTGCTGTTGCTGCTTCTCTAATAGTAAAGAGACTGAGAAGTGTAGCTGAATGCATGGAACTTGGCTTCTGGCATTGAAAATGTCTTTAATAAAGGGACTTTTCAACTTCTGTTATAAATCGTAGGAACTGATAGGCATTTTTAAAGGAGAATAACTGAGGCTCAAATTGGACATTAGGAAAATCCTGTCTTGGGAGGACAGTGTGACATTGGCAATAACAGAGGTTGTGGGATGTCCCAGTTTCAGCTGGGACGGAGCTAATTTTCTTCCCAGTGGCTGCTGTGTTTTTGAATTTCATATGTGAAGAATGTTGATAATACACTGATGTTATCAGTTGCTGCTAAGCGATCAAGGACATCTTCCAGCTTCCCAGGTTTTGTTAATGTGCAGGTGCAAAAACTTGGGAGGGGTATAGCCAGTATAGTTGACCCAAACTGGCCAAAGAGAGTATTCCATACCATAGACGTCATGCCCAGTATAAGTGGGGGTCAGCTGGTGGGCCAGTTCCCTTTTTCCCTCTTTTCATTCATTCAGGTCTTTTTGTTCATTCATTTGGCTGTTTGTTCCCTCACTCGCTCTCTGTGACTTGCTGCTGAAGACAAAACTAGCTCCATCCTGGCCTAAACCAGGACACTTGCTCTTCTGAGATTGCTGTTGGGGAATATTCCTGTTCTGTGATCGCTGCTGAGGATGGGCTGTATCAGTCATCGGGTGGTGAGAAACTGTGCATCATTTGTTTTATATAGTCTATTATCCTTATATTTTTATTATTATTATCATTATTAATATATAATATAATTATTAGTATCTTTTTCTTTGCTGTCCTGGTGAACTGTTTTTATCTCAACCCATGAGTTTTCCTTTCTTTCCAATTCTCCTCCCCACCCCACTGGGGAGGGGGGGGAGTGAGCGAGTGGCTGCGTGGTATTGGGTTACCGTCTGGGGTTAAACCACGACATGGGGTCTCCATCCTTGAAGGCTTCTTGAAAATCTTTGGAAATTTCCAAGACTCAGCTAGACAAAGTCGAGGCTGACCTGATCTAGTGTGGACAATAGTCCCGCTGTGATTAGGCTGTTGTGACTTACTTTATCTGAAGACTTTATTAACTGAATAGCTAACAAATGCAATATTTGTTTTAAGCATTTTTTTCAGAGACCCTGGAGCATGGAGTAAGTCCTCGGAATAAGTCTCAACAAATAAGTGCTTGATGAGGGCTGGTTTCTCCACAAGTGAGTAGCAGCAACAATTTCTTAATGTTCTTGGCTGTCCATGGTAAGAGTGCTCACAAAGTACAGCCTGGAGAGGCTATCAAATTTAATTTTGAAAAACAAAAAATATCTTGCCTCCCTATCTGTGTTGTTTTGATTCTGTTAGTAATTGTATCCTCTCTTTGACTGCTTTTTGTAGCTTCTCCATCTTAACTGATCTTTTGCATGAAGTACAATATCATTTCCTCTTTGAATCCCTTGATCAGCTCCATTTGTCCTTTGACATCACATTCAGGCTGCTTATGTTCACCCTTACCTACACTATACTATCCATACTGATCTCTTATTTCCTCCCTTTCTTTTAAATGCTTTTCGCTATCCCAAAGGCATTTCTTTCTCTCCCTCCTGCTGCTCCTATCAGTTAAAAATAAGCAGGAATGTTCATTATTCATTTTATGCTTCTGCCTTCTTTTCCACTGCATATTTATTTCATCCCTGTATTTTTTTTTCCCTCACAATGTGGGTAAGTTCGTTCTTCAGGGAAGGAATTACTTTGAAAAAATGGGTTTTTTCGATTTGTGACTCAGGGTTAGCACAGTAGAGCCTATAAGGCCAGCAAAAATCGTTAGGTTGCTCCTTCTTTGTCTGCTGTTCTCACTGAAGTATGTTCCATTATCCACCAGTACCTAAAACTTTTTCCTATACCTGTGTTCTAAATATCTCCTCTAACGTATTTTTATGTAAATCTGGCCACGACTTTTATGTTTACCTTAACAGCAGTTGTTTAGTCCACTAAGTTTAGACCTGAGTGTTATATTTAAAAAAAAAAAAAAATCTATACTATTTGGATAATTTACTTTAATCTAACATGCTGAGTATAAATGTAACTGTTTGTTTCAGATTTTAAGCATTATGGCAAACACATTGTTTTGCCACAACTTTTAGGCAAACATGGCTCACACCAGTAATACTCTATAAACTTAAAAAATTATTTCAGCTTTGTTAGCACCTGTCCTTCAATCTTGTCTATTCTTGGATTTGGAGGGAGAGAAGCCTACAGTACACTTAGACTGCTGGGGAACCATGCTTGCAAAATATAAGCCACTTCAGTTTAAGCAGCGTTCCTAAACCTGCCAACTGTATATTGATTGCTTGAATCACACCCAAATTGTTCAACCAACCTCTTTTAGCTAGAAGCTATTAGTTCTCTAAAGGCCACCATCGCACTGAAAAAAAATAAACTCTCTGATCAGCTGTCAGCTGTCAGCCATCAGCTCATTGCACACTAGAAGATGACTAGAGCCTCTACCTTTTGGTTTAGGCAGCCTCATACCTCCAGGATGCAGGGTAACTCCGGTGGGGTTTTCTTCTAAATTCACCTCCTCTGGAGGAGACATTTTTCTGGGACTCCTCAGGTATACAGTCAATATGTCTTGAACCATAGTAAACATTAGTTTTATATGTCCAATAAGTTTCATCTGGATAGAGCTTCTTCGCTGCTAGAATCAGCTGTGTGTTGTAGATAATTTTTTGTTTATTCATTCAATTTTATTAATAGAGAGCTGTTTGAAGCTAGGCACATGCTTTAATGCTTCTTCAAGCAGAAGATTTTCTCTTGAACAAAGCAAAAGCTGATCTGAAGTCACGGTGCAGTGTCAGAAGAACACAACCATCTTTTCCCATTTTCCTTTTACTGTACAAACCAAGGAACCCAAATGGTTTCTGCATCTTTCTAAACACTAAGTGGAAAAATGCATTCAGAGACAGATGGGTTTCTCTATCCACACGGACTTTTTGTCTCATCTCAGCTGCAAGCTGTTCAAGCCACTTTCCAGTAAGACCATTAGACCTCTCAGCTGGCACTGCTTTCACTTATCTTCTACATCCTCTAGTCCTGTTCCAGTGTCTCTGGTCTATTATTTAATTTGGCAGACAAACACACTCAACTGGCCCAAATACATTTTCTGGCCTCCCAAGCTTTATTGGCTGCCAGAATGTGAGTATATCCCTCAGCAAAGGAAATAAGAAGGACTTGCTGTATTAATGTATCCTCTCATTCATTAATCCGCTGAGGAAAGTTTTCTTGTTTCTTTCTTAAATAGTGAATTGTGACTCATTGACATGTTCTGTGTCCTAAAATAACACTCATTTCTTCTTTTAAAAAGCTGACCTAAGCGATTATGGCATTCTGCTTTATAGCACCTTTAGGAAGTGGCAGCTCCCAGGAAAAAGGCACTTCTAGAATACAGAAGCAAGGACTCAGCCTGGAGAAGAGAAGGTTCCAGGGACACCTTATTGCAGCCTTTCAGTACTTAAAGGGGGCTCATAAGAAGGATGGAGAGGGACTTTTTACTAGGGCCTGCTGTGACAGGACAAGGGGAAATGGATTTAAACTGAAAGAGAGGAGAGATAGACTAGACATAAGGAAGAAGTTTTTCACAATGAGGGTGGTGAAGCACTGGAACAGGTTGCCCAGAGAGGTGGTAGATGCCCCATCCCTGGAAACATTCAAGGTCAGGCTGGATGGGGCTCTGGGCAACCTGATCTAGTTGAAGATGTCCCTGCTCATTGCAGGGGGGTTGGACTAGATGGCCTTTAAAGGTCCCTTCCAACCCAAACTATTCTATGACTTTATCAATGAATGACTCCCAGAATGTCATATTACAGTATTTTTGTCATCTTAGTTGTGCTAAGAGATTTGACTACATAGTGTTTTGCAGCCATACAATGGCCAAAATATCTCCTCCTGCATTTCCTACCAGGCTTGCATACAAAGTTGGTCAAATCTGACAGTATCTCAGTAAAGCAAAGAATTTAGTTGAAAACATTTCACTGAAAAGTAATCATCTCAAACAATACCTTTTCAGGCAGCCCAAATGATTAGCGATACTAAACTTTGTATCAGACCTTCCTGTGTTGCATGAATATAAGGAGGTACATAGTGTAAATAATAATTTTCTTTGGAAGACTTCAAGGATTTTAAATGCTATATTCACAACCATTTTCTCACCCCCTATAGAGCTACAGAATAACAACAGATATGCATACATTAATTCATGCATGACATTTTGCACTTGTGGAGATACTACCTATGGAAATTTTTCACATATGTATTTTGGCTTGAATTTTTAACATTTGGAATTATTTTTAAAAATCCATTTGGGCAGACTACTTCATCTACAGTGCTTATTAAATTGCTTCTGTTTGCATACAGCTGACTTTTGTGTAAAACTAATGCATTAAAAACATGGCAGTTTAGAAAGTACAGACTGTTGTTCAAGCAGAGCTAGAAGTCTCTATCAACTTTTATCAGTATGGTACCTGAATATGGAAACATATTTATGAGACCAACATCTTTGTTCAGACTCTGAACTGTGGGTTGCCACTATCCAACACACTGTTCCATATATATTTTAATACTGGACAGGAGAAGAAAGTATTGTGATATCTGATAAAATCAAAATACTAGTGAATCTCGTTTAGGAAGAGAGGCTCAATTCTTCCGCCAAGGCAATATCAAAATCTGTCGCGTCATTTCTAAGGGTAATAGTAAAAGGCACTCATATTGTGGTAGAAAAGAGTGTCTCACATGGCTTTATGGAAAAAAAGAAATTATAATGAACAAAGTAACAAAAGTAACACTTTGATTTGCATCCTACTTACACTCCTTGTTCCAAACCATAATTAGAGAGTCTCATAAGAAGGTCTGCAAATTAGCACTGAAACTAATTTGGTCACATGGCCTAATAATGCCTGGAGACTGGTTTAGACCAGTAAGGCATCCTGGCAGCCAGCAACCTGTCCTCACTATCCTCATGCACTGCAAGCTCCATTTTTCCACTTTCACATATGAAGATGAAATCAGTATTTTCCCTGTTTAATTGCCATTTAATTGTGAAGATTTTCCCTACAAATCCATTTGCCACTAGATGCCACTAAAGGTCGAACAGACCGCACAGGAGGCTGAGAGCCACCCATAGACAGTGTTGTACTAATAGTCCCTGCCCTTGATGTCCAGAAGATGCACTTCTCTAAAGCAGAGGGGAGGCAAGGAGCAGTCACACTTCAGTTGTACTTGGCTATGAAGTGGATGGAGCTGACCACATCATCAGACGCTTAATAAGAAATGCCACAATGTCTGGAGTTTATTTAGTGAAGTATCGAATTCCTCTAAGCTATACAAAAATGAATTAAGGGAAACATATCAGAGAATTCTTGTGGGATCACAGCTTCTGAAGAAAATCATTCTGCTGGGATGGAAGGAAACACACGAAAGGTGTAACTGAGACAGCAGCTAACTCCTCTGCAGACAGTTTTAGGCCACAGAGGAGTAAAAATGTATGTAAAAGATGGGTACGTAAAAATTTCAAGCATAATAAGGTCACGGACAATTACAAGGAGATGCTCTAAAGTCCTGATATGGGTCCCTAACTACTGGGAAAAACTTCTGCTGGCTTTGAGGTGAGGAAGGGTTGACAGGAGGGGAGAATGGAGCTGCTTTGTATGCAGAGTTTTCTTTATCCCCCAAAGCTCCTGCATCCTCACTCTTTATTTTAATGGGAATCATTTATACTGTCTTAAAATTGGATTGTACCTAGCACTCCTAACCCTCATGCAGAGGGTGATATCAAACTGCATTGTCCAGGGAGAGCTTAGTGGGCCTCTTTGTGTTTGGGAGGTACAATCCCAACAGTGAAACTTCCTTTGATTAAGCCGTGACATTCTTCAAAAACACATGGTTTGTTTTTTCTGGTATGTCTGATGCACTGAGAAGAGCTTTGGCTGGGTATGGGCATCTTGCTGCTCCCCAGCGATGGTTTGAGCCACCCTCAGTAAAAGGAATCTGTGGCCAGTGTATTTCTGCGTGCCCAGGCCTTCAGTTTTCTTTGACCCATGCATGGGGTAATCTTGTGGGAAATAGTTTTTTACTGGAATTTGGGATTTAGGACATTGCTTTTGTAGACTAATCTAACTCAAAGGCTAAGACAATTAACGTTGATGCCATCAGTGATCTTTTATATGTTCAAACTTGTGAATAATTTGGGGATATTTACATACAAAGGCAGTAGGCAGAGACTGGACTCTGACAAATGTTTATCAAATATTTGAGTGTACCACCATTTTGAACAAACCTAAGAAATTCTGTGTCCCATGAATTCTTCTCAACTAAACTGGCTTAAATAGAACCAATCCTTTTTTAGGATATGTTATTTATGAAGCATAAAACTCTGTGTTTGCTAATGATTCTTTGTATGGACAGTGAGGCACTGCAAAGCAGTATTCAGTATTATTAGCTACTACTTTACTTTACATTTCAGTGGAAAAGACTTACCGTCGTAAAAAATACTGTGATTGGTGTCAGTTGTCATGCCTTGTGGGTGTTGACTTGGCAAATAATTTAAACACGGGGTAAACGAGCCAACTCATTTTAGCAATGTGGAAAAAGGGATTCATAGGGATATACTTTGTGTTATTTGTGTCAGAGACAAATATGCAGGTTTTTTCCTCAATTTCCTCAGTAAATGTGCAGTAGTTTTAGGACATGCTTGAATAACCTCTCTGTGTAAGTCAAAGGAGCAACTGATCAAATATGAACGTGTCTGCAGTTTACAGTAGTGACGGCTAAGATTTTCTTTTATAGGCTATCATAATCCCCAGCGCTATGGCAATCCCCTGCACTCATGTAAACTTCCCGTCTGCAAGTTGATTCATGCAGACTGTTCTGCCTCCCTGCCCTTTAGGTGATGAAATTACGCCCTGGAATTGCTGGTCAGGCAGAGCCCAGAAAAACTTTGCTTTGTGGTCTGACAAGACCAGTGGTTGTGACTTAAAATGGAGAGATGGGAATGAACTTCTCAAGGAAGCACCAAAATCATCACTCACCTGACAGCACATGTAGAAAGGAGGAGAGGAAACGAGTGCCAAAGATACCCGAATAATGGTACTAATCACACAGACCGCAGAGAAGGAAAGAAAGATTCAGCACATCCAGAATTGGAAAGTGAGCTGTGGCAGGGAACATCTGCAAGGAACAAATGTTTCAATGAGAAGCTGCCCTCCTTACTGTTATATAAAGGTAAGAGACACTATTAATCCAGAAGTGAACTGTATTTGCTGAAAAATCATTTCACCCAGCAGTGTCAGCCAGTGGGGAACTGGGGAGGGAAATACCTTGGGAAAATAAAACTAAAAAATAGAAAGTAATCAAGATTTAGGTCCTTTGATTAAGGATTATTTTTTATTTTGTCTTGTTTCCTTTCTTGTTTTTAAGGTTTTGTTTTTAAAGATGGGAAAGACTGAAAAATACCACCAACCTCTCAAAAAACATTTTAGTTTGGGGAAAAATAAGGAGAAAAAAGATCTTTTCCATCTGTCCAAGTGGGACTAAAGATACAAATTGTCCCCTGCACAGATCAGTCTTTTATTACAGTGCTTTGGCACAGGACTTCATATGTAATAAGGATTATTTGGAGCTTTTACGGCATTTGACCTTGTTGCATGTAGCAGAGATATCAAGAACGCACCTGTTGTTTTTGTCTGTTCAACAAATTACTTGGCTTTGGCAAAGAGAAGAGTAAACACAGCTAAACAAATTTCATATTCAGCACCTAAAAGGTGTCTTTTTTATCCTTGTGGGGGAAAAAGGGTATATACTGCTGTTGCTTCTCAACATGGCTCTCCTGGTAGGAGACATCAGCATGGCAATCTGCAGCTGAGGAAGGGTTCCTGGCGTGTCTAACCAGTTTTGCCAAACCTACCTGGAAAGCCTGTTGCTGCGAACCCACCTGTGCCACTTCCAGTGTGTACCACAGTCAGGCGTGGTCACTATCAGGATTTCTTCAGCTGAGGGGCTTGTGGTGGTGTTCTGTGCTTTTCCAACTACTGCTCCAACTGTTGACGTATCACAGAGTTGTATCGGGCAGATGCTCTGCTCCTGTTTGTATCTGCGTTATCGTTGCAGCAGGGTGCAGGCAGGGATGTGGGGCCACATTTCAAGCCATGTGTTTGCTCCCTTAAGTCCGCGTTGGATACCTGGGGTGAGAGTGTGTGTGCTAGCACCCTGAATAGCCGAGTGGAAAAATCTCTTCCATATTGCGGTCTCTGCGGGTTCCCCCTCTTGGTGCATGACAATTATCTCAATCTGATGGGCTGACTTCACCACTCGGTCAACTAAAAGTGGCTCAAAGAGTGTCGAGTTAAGGAAGTGTGAGACCTGTAAGGAACTTGCCACAGCCCTCCAGCACCAGATCAGGCAAATAAGGGTTCTCAAACAACCTCTGAATTATACAGCTGTTTCTCACAGTGATCTTTTCAAACACAAAGAAATACATTTCCTCCACGCAAAATAGTATCAACGAGATATCAATATCTATTACTAGATTAAGGGACCATGTGTGCTCTTTTCTTCCCAGTGTAATGAGGTCATACCTTCATTGCAGAGAGTTTGGCAGGTATCTATACAAGTGCATCTATGACAGTTACAAGCAAAATAGAGCCTAAGATGGTACTATCTTCAAAGTACCTCAACAATTGTCTCAGGTTAGCAGAGGTAAAAGCTCTCGTTGAAAAAATTAGACTATTTTACATCTCTGGAAAGAAATAACAATTCAGCCTCACACTTTCATTTTAGATTCTGTGATTATAGCGAAGTCATGAGTTGACATTGTTTAATGGTCGTCCTTTCCTTTAACTTTCATAAAGAGTCCAGGGGTGTGCAATGAGAACGAACTGCAATCTAAAGAATAAGATCTATACAGAAGGACCTGAGGAATTATGCTCCTTTTGTCTATAAAAGAGATAACTAAGTTGTGGGAGGAAAGATAGACTAACAGTCTTCACATATTTTAGAGGTAACCGCCAAAGAAGAAGAATATAAACTATACTCCTCGTTCTCTGAGAACAGAATTAGAGGTAGTAAGCATAAACTGTAGCAAGGAAGATTTATGTTGGACATTATAAAAAAGCAATACCAACTGTCTGATGGTTATTTGCGAGAATAGTTTGCCCTGGAATTGTGAAATTGCTGTCACTGCTTGGCTTCAGGAACCAGTAAGATGGTCATCTTTCAGGAATGGTTCAGAAGCAGCTGATCTTGTCTTTGAGTAGAGGGATAAACGATATGACTTGCAATGTCGTAGCTAGCCTTACTTTCTATAATTCCACAGTTGGCCTGGTCAGAAGCTGGTGTAGCGTATGCTGTCAGAAGCTGGCACGGTATGCCTGCCAGCATAGTGTATCCGATGTAGGATAGCTGGCATACAATATATCTGGCAAGTACTGCTGGCTCAGTATATCTGCCAGCTCCCATATATACTACGGCAAGAATTTAATATTTAATTCATTTGCAAAAGCGTTGCACAAGAGGCAGAGAGAGAGGAAAAATAAACTCTAAGAGGACAGGCAAAGGTGTTCATGGAAATGTGGGGTCCTACTGACATTATTTCAGATTGGGGAAGCTTTGACAGAGTCAGTTCTCTGGAGTGCCCTGACAGGAGAAGAGATTAGGTTTTCCAGCTGAGGAGTTTGTTCCTGTCTATCTGTGTGTAGAAACCTTTCAACTGCTCGCTGGCTTGTCAGTGAATCCAGTAGTGGAAAGGGTTAATATGGGGCAGCCACTGGCTGTTTGTCCTGTCCAGCAGCCTCCTCAGCGACCACCTTCAGTACGAGAAACTCTCATACCTCACATGTCAGGACCGAGGAGAAACTTGACTGAACTTTAGCTAGAGGCTGAATTAGGATGCAGGGGCTTGCTGTCAGCAGAACTGGTTCGTCCCTCCACATCTTGCACAGCTTGGATAGCCTGCTGTGACTGCCATATCCCAACAGACACACTTCTGCCTTTTCAAAGGAGTTTTTTCTTTTAGTTCTGCTGCTGGGGTGTGTAACCCAGCCTCAGTGGGCAATTGCCTTGATCACGCTAACAGTATCACTCTCATACCTTGACACAGACAGTACTGTAAATTGAGGCATGCACTCATGCATATTCAGCTGATTAACTGTGTTTCTACTCAGTTGTCAATTTATTTGTAAACAACTAACACAAACACAATAAAAATGAAACATTAATTTAATATTTAAATTTTTATCCCCACCTGATCACCATCTTGCATTTCGTGCCAACGAAGTGGAAACAGAAGCCTCTGTGTCAGCAAAAGCTGGAGGTGTAACAGCATCAGTGGTCCCCAGAGGGGACAAGATTCAGCCGCTGCTGTTAGAGACATTTGGGGAAGCATCTAACAGAGGTCTCGCCTGGCTTCTCCCTTCTCTATTTTGTTATATAAAAGGCTCACCTGAGTCATAACCTTCAAGTCAGAGTGCCCTTTAAACAGCACAAAAAAACATTACAAAGGCCGCTGTAACATATATATACAATCAGTCTGTACTGATTGTATGTATTTTCACATGTATTCAGTGTATTTGGTCAAAACTGGAAAATCCATCTTTCTTATGCTATATATATTTATATATGTGTGTCCATATTTATATATACATATATGTATACATAAAACCAGAAAGACAATGTGCATGACATAAGGCAAAATTTTCTAGTCATGATTAATATAAAACTGTATATATAACTATATATACAGTTATGCATATATAAACTATATATACATGCACACAAAAATGTAATAAAATAAGGATGACACCTATCTGAACACTATTTTTCTTCCAGATTAGTTGTTACTTCCAAAAATTGTTCAGTGGATCCAACCTCAGAAAGACCTTCACATAATTTCAGGAGACTTTTTGGACCACTCACTGCGATATGCTCCCTGGCTTTTCAAAACACTAAAGTCTATACAAGGGTCTGTTCTACTTTTCTGTCCACTCTGAGATCTTCTCCAGTGCTATAAAAATCAGCTCTACCTTCAGTCTAAGTATTGGATCATATTGTTCATTAGGCCATCATACTAGACAATTAGAGGGACAGGACAGCTGGATCATATTTTTTTCAAGTACCTTTTTCATTGAAAAGCACACTTCTGGGACAACCAATAATCACTGTACATTTAGGTCAGTATCTTCTTATAATATCAGCCAAAAGCAAAACTTACAAAATCCTTTTTGAATAGAGTTCATGTTGGGTTGAAAGAAATAGTTCAGAAATATTGAAACCAACTGTTCCTGCCATTTCCAGTATATTTCATTTCCAGCCACTTGTGATAAAATGAAAGACACAAAGCACAAACTTAATAAAGTATGGGCAGAAAGGAGGACTATTGCTTTTAAGCAATAGCTCACTGCTTAGAATAGAGGGGGTGGGAGACAAGTATTCGATTCCTTTTTTGCTTCAAATCCCACCTTTCAGTGCCTGATAAAACTACATCATGGGCTGTTCCAGAGGAAAGTGTTCTCCAGCTCTTACGTTGATGCTATTCCAAAGTGTACAAAATGCTAAAGTATTCATGAAGAAACATACTGGCACCTCTCAAGAGAGTCACTACATCAGCAACAGGCATGATGTCTCTTGCTGGGTGACTGGCTGTTTAAGCAGGACATGAACAGGGGAACAAGGAGGTCAAGAGGCGACACACAGGGAAATAGACCCTGACGAAAAGGTTACCCTTCCAGACCTGTGGGACTGCCTCTTGCCTGCCATGTACACTGCAATGGCTGTCCATTAATGCTACCTGCCCACCAGAGACACTTGGAGTAGGGCGAGAGGCAACCCTGATGGTAGGTACTCCCAGAGCTGACCAGCAGCACTCTCTGTGCATCCAGCACACATGCTCTGTGAGTGGACACTACCATGCTTTGTAGTCCCCAGCTGCCACATGTGCCCTTGCTACCAGTGGTTGCCTGTAAGGCTCCTGAGATCCTTCTAAGGCAGTTTCTGGCATTGTCTTCTACAAAGGAGCATGGTATCTGCAGGCGAGCTAAGCTCAGAGTGAACGCGGACTGCTTGCAAGGACAGTATGAGCAGCCAAGGTGATTTTTGTTTGCCCAAATGTAGACATCTGTCACGTAAATGTAGACATCTGCGTTGCTCATTCTAGGTTTCCGCTATAACCAAAGGAGATAAAATAGGCATAGCCAGAGCACAATTCACCTTATTTATCTCATGCTTGAGTGCATGTCTAAATTAATCAGATTAATTCAGCCTATCTAATGTCATTTCTCCCTGTTGACCATAAAGGGAATCTAGGTGACTGGTGCAATACACAAATCTGTTTTGTTAAAAGCTGGAGAGATGGCTCATATCTCACTCCAAATCTGGACTGGTCTGCGGGTTT
The DNA here is from genome assembly GCA_009819775.1 of Phoenicopterus ruber ruber. Classification (NCBI taxonomy): domain Eukaryota; kingdom Metazoa; phylum Chordata; class Aves; order Phoenicopteriformes; family Phoenicopteridae; genus Phoenicopterus; species Phoenicopterus ruber. The sequence goes on along the minus strand of CM020215.1, from coordinate 50,168,157 downwards.
CTAGCAGCCCTGGCAATAATCTGACCAAGTACCATTTAGATATCCACTTCTTAAGACTGACTCTCCTAATGACCAGACTCTGAACACCGGACACGGAAAGGCTGGGGAAAAATCTCAAATTTTCAAGTTGGTAAGGTTACTTTTTGGACTGTGATTCAAACTCTAGAGGGTTTGTTTGTATCTACTGCACTTGGCCAGCCCCATGGTCCCAAATAATATCAGTTTAATTGAGATATATCAGGGAAGATAGTGGATGATTCTTCTAACTTAATTCTGTCTTGACACTGCAATTAACACGAAACCTCATATGATCTGCTCATAGAGCTCTACTTTGGGATGTAGATGGTATGTTTGAGCACTCGTCCTCTGCTATGGGCCTAATATTGTAAAATGGAGCCATGAATGTAGTGTAGGTTAAATCCCAGACAGGAATGAGTAAACAGAGGGAATGTTTCCTGGTCAACATCCTTGACCAGCCTGAGCTCTACTGCTTGCTCTGTAGCCATACATATACTGCATAGTGGATGGGGCACACTTCAGGGGGAAACCTACACTTTAATTATTTATCTGAGGAAACAAGTGAGTATGGGTTCAAAGCAGAGGCATAACAGTGTTACGAGAGGCTAATTCAGAAGGCTTGATCCAGCAAATGGGAAAGAGCTGGCTGGGAAAGGGACCACTTTGAAACTGGGTTCAGAACAGCAAATTGGTAATGACTTGGTAAGACTGGTAAAACTGTCAGCCTTAAAAGAAAAAGCCCTCAGACATATACCAAAGGCACCTACCAAAAAAATGTAGAAACTATCATAATATTTTGTATTTAAATGATCTTGTTGCAGAATCCCAGTGAATTCTATTTTAACTACAGACAATCTGGCTTTTCTTCTTTTTTCCTAAATTGATTCTTTATAGGATTTGGGGTTTTTTTTTCCTTGTTTCCATGGTATTTATTATCCAGCCATTTGCTTTCTATTCTGGGTTGAGTACAGAATGAAAAGCTTGAGTGCTGGGGCTAGGTTACTACTTGCTGTAAATCAGGACAGTAGTATCAACTTCAGTGAAGTCACTGTTTATTTATATCATCTGACCTTTGAAATTTTATGATGTAGAACATTACGAAGAAACCTTGGAACGGAAGTCCCTTGGTTTGTTAGGCATCTTTGTGTTTATTTGTATTGACTTTCGAAATAAATGGATAGTATAGGGTGAAAAATGTACTACCAGAATTCAGTCACTTAATGCACTACAAAGGAGAAGGGAAAATAAGGACGGGCTGGACAGCTCCAGGCTCACTGAACGAGTGGTAAATGCAAGAACACGATGATGTTTTCATTTTCACAGAATTTACAGATATTTTCAACATTTTTATCCCTTTTCAATGGACGGAGTAGGTCCTACAGGTTAGGTGCTACAGCACTCAGCATAGGCAGTACATGTCCTGCATCTGCACAGATGCCCACACCTGTGAAAACCTACATTCAGTGATTTGCACTATTGCAAACTAAATCAATCGTTCCTTTTTTTTTTAACACCCCCCCCCCACACACACACAAAAAGGTATAATCTTAGAGATTTCTTCTTTGAGACATGCTCAAATGGACAACTTGCCCACCAGTGTGCTTATTTACCACTATGTGAACTGCTTCCCGTTTGTGATGTTATAACATCCCTATGGCAACTGCAGCACTTGCTTACATGGGAAAGTCATTTTAGGAAAGTATTGAATTTATTTTTAGCTTCTTTTAGTGAAATCTAGCAGCTGGAAATGAAGTGAGCCAGCACCATGTCACTAGCCAGGGCTTTGTAGAAGAAAGAACTACTGGTTTCAATCATACTATTTTCATTATTACTTAATTATTTCTTTACTGTGCAGAATACTTGAGTCCTCTCTCTGCCCTTCTTCAGCCATTAAAATCAATGTAGATTTTATCAAAGAGCTGATTAAAATTGAAATTGAAATTTAAGATGTCGTGACACCACCATCATAATTATTTTTGTTATGATGTTTGTTATTGACCTTAATTCCAAAATGCTTGATCATAACAACAATTGAAAATCATAATTGAAATTGTGATAAAAATGATTAATTGTGAAACAGATACAAGAATAAGGAAAATTGCTTTTCTTGTGAAAACGAATATAAATGTCTTCAGCTTGGGTCTCTCTCACAGATTTGTGCGTTCAGGATCAGCAATAATGAAGAAACAAAATCAATTCAGAGGTGACTTTTCTTCTCCTTCTTGCAGGCCAAAAAAAATTTGAAGCTATATTTTCTCTTCAATGATATTGTGATAAAGGGAGAAGTAATGAAAGAAGTTAACCATAAACTTCACACCCCATCAAAAGCAGAAGGCATTATACCCAAAAGTTCATGCTTTATTCATGGTAGAAGAGGAATTCCCATTTAGTCTTACTGTAATCTGAGAGAGTACCATTACTAAAATGATAAGCTTGCAAATCACAATTTCTAGTTATTTCTCTCTCCTGTCACCCCTGTATTAAGCCACTTATCACACAGATTTGTGATTCACCTCTCTTTCCCAAGAGTTGCGAGCCTATTTGCTGCATCCTATTTCACAGGGAAGCTTGAAAATGCCACGTAAACTGAACTGATTTCCTGGAAAATAAATTAATGTGCCTGCTTGTGCATCTTCTTAGGCAAAAAGGCAAATACTGAACAAAAACTGTCAGACACTGTGTCAGGCAGTGCTGTAACGCTTCAAAGTTAAGAGCACGCTCCTAGTCACTGAGTTCATAATGTCAAGGTAAGAGCTGAAGATGCCGTGCAGCAATCAGACAGAGGAAGGTTAGGCTCTTGTACCAGGTGTCACAAGCGGTCTGAGCACGGGGATGCTTTAGCCAGCCCACAAGAAGGAATAAGGGGGAGAACGTGTCTGAAATCCTTTTTCACAGATGAACATAGAAAACCTCCTGTGGCAGCAAGTTCTAAAAGTTCGATACCTGCTGTGTAAAGAAGTACTTTCTTCTAGCTATTTTAAGCTCACCTCCTACTAGTGTCATTGAGTGCCCTCTGGTTCCAGTATTGTAGGATTTGGTAAACAACAGTTCTGCATTCACCTTAACCTCTGCCTTCATGAATTTTAAACCTCAGTCTGTCATCCCTCAGCCTTCTCTGCTCTGAAGCAGAGCCCCAGAGCCCTTTAGTCTCTTCTCAGAAGATGGCGGCTCCATCTCCCGATCATCATGCCTTGTCACTGGCCTTTGGTTTCCAGTTCCCCTCCTGGATCCCTGAGTCTTGGGTTTTTTTGACCCCTCAATGACTAACTTCAAGAGGAAAGCTAGAAATCCATTATGCAGAGTACTGTTGTGGAAATTGCAGGCTAGGAAGGCTTCCTAAGGGCCTCCAGCTCCCTCACGGAGGTTCTCACTTGAAAGCCACATGGCAGCAATGGCAACCCACTTTTCATCTTTTTCAAGACAGATCCCAGGATTTCTGCTCTGTGATTCTCGAATCACCTTCATCAGGAGCTGATTGAGTTGGCTTGGCAATGACAGGAGTGTTATTAAGCCACGTCCAACAACACATAGAAGTTTTGGTGTCATTTTGGATGTTTAGCTTGTCTCAAATACTCAAGTTAAATATGGCTTTTTTGAGCCTTTCTCCTGAATTTAAGGACCAACACGCTCCTTAAGCAACATGAATGCTTTGTTGAATGCTTGCCAGCATGCTCAGAGCCTTGCTTATTGTGCATAAAATAACCATAATGATTTGATATACTTGAATCCTAAGAATAAATATAGGGTTTTTTTTCTTCTCTAAGTCCCCTCTATGTAGAGATTTAGTGTGTTTCATAATGCTTTCAGCTTCTTTTGGCAGCTGTGCTCCAGAACATTTTTGGCATGAACACTTACTTCTTGGCAGTAATACAAACTTTTATTAGACTATATATATTATTTCTTTTTAATTGTTCTGTTTTACTATATAAATGTGTGTGTCCCTCTCAGTTGTCTTTCAGTGGGTTATAGTCAAAATGTTTAACTTCTTGCATTAACAGGCAAGGAATTTCCATGCACATGCTTTTCTCGCATTCAAAGGTCTACACATTTATCTACTCCAAGTGCTTCTGCTCATAAAGTGTTAAGACAAGCCTGAGAACAGTCATTTATTTCTCAACTAAATTAGCCCAATAAACTTTCTCTCTCTGTCTTTGCCAACTTACTTGATCCTTTTCTGGGAGTATATATTATTGGTGAAAAAAAAAGGTCTGATTTCCTCTCATCTATTGATGGGCAATTTATTTCGATAATCAAGAAGATGCTCTATAGTGTCAGTTGTGCTGATAGTATCAGGGAGTAGATCAGTAAATATTAGGAAATGAACAAAACCATTAATTCACATTCATAAATACATTGTCACTTTTAGTGTGTTTCATGTTAATATACCATATTGTCCAATGGCAGATGTAGTTGTCTTTCTGGACACTATATGTTATATCTATGCAGTAACAGATTGCAGAAATTCAAAACTAGTTGTGCTTCTAATTAAAACAGTCAAAATAATTTTTTTTGACAAATGCATATTGGAGTTACTCATCTTCCTGTTAAATTCTATCTGCTTATACATTCTATTAGTTTATATACAGTTTGCTTAATTATTTGCTGCAGTATTTTCCATGAATTACAGTTTAGCTGACTGTATAATTTTCTCAGCTCTCCCTTAAAAAGAAAAAGGTGGATCTATTTGCCCTTTCTCCGTCTTCTGGACCCTCAGTCATGCTCCACAAGGTCTTAAAAATACCCATCTTCAATCCTGGGACTGCTCAATCCCGTTCCTAAAATATAGCCGGGAATTATACTTTATATTATTTCCTTAAGAAACTGTCAACTCTCCTTTACTTGTTTTTGCCGTGGACTTTCTCTGAGGGACATAATAGTTTCCAGTTCCCCGGAGTTTATTAAAATCTGTCTTCTTAAGCCTTCTGGGTTTATTACGCTTTTTCCTAATTTTTCTTCCTACCTCAGTGATTCAGGATCACCATCACCCAAGTTGCGTTCAGCCTTTGTCAGTTACTCTGTAGTGAGGAGAAGAAAACACTCTTCTGTTGCATCCTTTACCTTCTCTATCAGATCCCCAGCTCATTCCATGAATCTACTGAATAGTTTCAAAACTCCTCTCCCAACATATGTCCATTTAAAGTCCCTGTAAAACCACTCAGTCCTCTGATTCAGAGAATTTTATTCCTTCTTTACAAAAAGTTATATCCACCTTGGCTTGTTTGGCTCAATGGTTCACCATAATCCTTAGTATGATACACTTTTTTTCTTTTGCTCTTACGCACCTTTCGTTTTTGGATCCAACAACGTTCTGGACTTCAGAGCAGATCTGTGTCTTTGAGCTAGATGGCAACACTTCTTCCCTTTTCAGTTTCTGATCTTTTATATTAATATAAATATTGATTGTATTATTTTTAAATTTTATGTGGCTTAATATTTTATATTAATATTAATTAATAAATATAGAATATCAATTAATATTTTATATTTGTTATTGTATTTTATTAAATTTATTAACATTACTATCATATGAATCATGTATTATGAACTATATATGTGTGTCATATCATGAACTGTGTATTATGCCAAATAAGTCATACTGTTGATCAAATAGTAAGGCTTCCATATCTAATTATTTATACCTCATATTTCCTGTCTGTAGACATCTAACATAATCAGTAAACTGAGTTTTCTGTTGTTTGGGTGTTTTTTTTATCATGTCTAGAACAGCTAGATTCCCTTCATTATTTTTTTTTCCCTCAAGTCTGAACCACTGTAAATTTATACCAACTATTGGTCTTATTCGTCCAGCCTCTTCTATTAATAATGGACATTTTTCATTCCTGGTTAGCAACTGTATATTCAAAGCTGAATTAAAACCATCCTTATTATGGGACAGATTTATTTTTCAACTATCCTGATCATCAGCCCAATAACAACAGTGAGAAGCCAAAGGTAATACAGCAAAAAGGCTTTTTCAATAATGGTAAAATAAAAAAAGAGAATTGATTATATTATCGGAAACAGAATTTTACTCATGAGAAATAGTCATTAATTTCTTAAAAATTCTTAATTTTGAAATTGAAAATATTCTTTTATGCTGAACTCTGTGGAATAAGTGTGGGAGATCATTAGGGGAAAAGTCAGGGGATGAAAGTACAATGCAATATATATTAGGAGGATTAATTTTAACCATTTAAAAATAATTGTGTAATCTAATCTAGCTGTGTAAACAAGCTCCTCTGACGACAGTTAATATAGAAAAGTAATCACCTCTACAGATGATGTCCTCCCATCCTGAGATACGTAAGCACCGTGAATCAATTCATCTCTGAAACTGCCTATCTTTCTTTCTTAACTTCAGAATAAAAAAAGTAGGATGAACAGCTCAGGCTGCTTGCTATCTTTTAGACAGCTAAAATTAGGTGGGATTAGGCTGGCCTAGTTAACAGCAGCTTGGAGCAAAGGAAAACAGGAGAAAACTCAGGTGTTGTGCAACAGGAGAAATGATAAGTAGGGAAAGAAATTGGAGGCTATACCAAGATATGTGATAAACAAAGCAGTATGATAAAAATACTGTTTTCCATAATGGAAAACAAGTGCAGATTCAGTGTCAGATGAGGAAATTCAAGTGGCAGGTCAAGAGCCAGGAAGTGGAGAGACCAAGACAGTTTGTACGTGCTTGAAATGAAGTAAGCACATAGCGAGGAAGGTTGAGTCATCAACAAGGGCTGAAGCATGACAGCGGTAGGTCGGAGGTAATAACAGAGTTTTCTGTGCAAAAGTGGGAAGCAGGGAGAGGAAGACTGTGTGGATGTGGACAGGAGTCCGTCTACAAGAGGACCAGGACTTGCTTTGGTTTTAGAGAAGGGATAGAAAAGACGAGAGAAGAAGTAAGGAGGAGTGATAGGAAAACAGTAGTGAGGAACTACAAAAGGAAGAATTTTAAAAGCTTGGAAAAACGAAACCTAAAGGAGGTCTAAGGGCAGAAAAGATCAAGTTGAAAGAGAGGAGGTGGCATGAAGTAGTTAGAGGATTTGGACAGATGGACAATGCCATGTGCACACAGAAGGATTGAAAAATACTGTGAGAACAGTCTGTGTCATAGACAGGAGCCATTTTGACCTTGGGCAACTGAGGAACATTGTCTTAGGAAAGAAAAGATGTCCAGGTTTCAGTATCAAGAGATTAGTAGTTGAAGCCATCAGAGAAGAACTGCCTCCCTTTTCAGAAAAGCCCAATTGCTTATTTCTCAGCTGAAAACCAAGATATTTTAGCAAAGACATTTTGTTGTTAAACACTTTCTCAGTTCTCACAAAATGACTACAAATTGTATTATATTTTCATTATAAAATGCAATTCATAGTGATTTACTATTGAAAAACAATAACAGGATGACTTCTTATCTACTCCCATAATTTTACATTTTATTCTTAAAACACAATATTAATTAGTTAACACTAATTTCCTCCCCCTCCTCTCCTCTTCTAAAAAATGGTAAGAGAACCATGACGTAACAGTCATGTTTTTGCCCTGATTTGTCTTGTATTAAATGTTTTAAGATGTGCTACTGCAATTAGGACAAAGTTCTGGGAAGCTAAAAGACATGGACTGAGAGATAAAGATATTATTGTTATATGTAGAAAAGAGAAAATACAGCAAATGGAACACAATTTGTTTCATTCTTCTTTTCCAATAAGGTGTAGGAGCTTTGCAGCATAAGTGCTGAAGTAGAATCTAAGCCCTTTTTCTTTCTATCAATGAGGCTACAGGATTATTCTATTGAATATTAACTCTGAAGATGATCTTTGTGGAGAAGATTTTCAAAGGTACAAATTGGATTTCAGATGCCCAAGTTTTACTGATCCTTAGTAGAAACTGAGAACAAACCCTGTCTCTTTACTTTTAAAAATCTTCCCAGTTTCTGCATCTGTGTGTGTGTATGTGTATATACAAATGCATATATAGACGTGTGTATATAGGTATGTGTGTGTGTATGTGTGTGTATACATACATATATAAATGCGCTACATTCAAATAGCTATGGGAAAATCAATATCTCAGTCAATCAGGAAAACTGTTGTTATAATTGAAGTGGAATAGAAGAATTACATTTTCCTTTTGACCTTGAGTTGAAGTAATATGGATCTAAAAGCAAGAACAAGGACATTTTGAGCCATAAACTTCAAAAGATTTAATTAATAATAGTAAAAGCAATAGGTAAATGACTGCTATATATCATGAGCGGAAGATCTAGTTTGCTCCCCAGACCGTATCCATTTGGAAAGCAACTTGAGAGAGAATCAGCTTAGGTTATGAGAAATTTAGCCAGACAACTACTTGCATAACTTATTTGGCATGTGTTGTTTTTGTAATTTTACACATATTGAGATTGGATTTTCAGTACTTGTAGGCAATATGCCATTTAATTCTCTATATAATAACCCTTAATACCTGGAAAGGAAATGGAGAGAGTTATTAAAATTTTTCTAGCTAGTACAATGCTGTTTCTGGGTAAAGTTTTCATAAGTCTGTCAGGGCAATTGCTCCTGTTCAGGGGGATAGGACATGAGGATATTTCCTCTCAACTTCAGCACGTAAGAGTCCTTAATTAACATTTCTGTCTTGTCTAAAATAGCATATCTATTTCTGCCTAGCTTGTGGCTTCTATTTCAGCTATTGGGAGGTACAGTGATGTGATTTCACAATTAGTGCACTTTAAGAAGCAATCCATTTAAATAACAGTATGAACCTTTTACACGAACATATGACATTCAGTCTAATTCTGAGCATTAAATAAAGAGCGAACAAAAAACACGGGATGCTGGAACTGGGTAGCAGAGGTTCAGATTGTGTAACATAAGTAACTTTAGGTCCCTCGGCCATTGATCTCTTCAAAGTGTACCGAGAGCTCATTCCTGAAAAGAAAGATGTTTCTATTGTCTGGTGTCCTACTTTTTACACAGCCTAATTGAACCAAATAGTCTAAAATGGAAACCAACTATTCCTAGAGAGCAGAGGGGAAGCATGCTAGATTGCCGTCAGGCGATGATTTTAATGACTTCAAAAGAATTTTTAACGTCATGAGTAGTGATATGGTTGCAATTAAATATTCCACACCCAACCTCCCCTCCTGTGGACTGTCAGATTTACAGATAAGTGATGACTTCAAGTCCTTGAAAAACTAGCTATTTCCTAGCTTTTATTGCTACCACTTACATAAGAAAGAATAAATTCAAACTGGGTGATCTCAGTGAGTTATTTGCACTAAATAAATTATATTTTTACGGCATTTGTATGTGTTTTGACTGATAGATTTTTGTGCTTCTCTCTTTGGACTCTGTTACACATTGTATTCCAGAGAGCCTTGAGAAATTTGTTTGCACCATAGGCCAGAGAGATTAATCGAGACTGCTTGTGTTGTGTTCAACAAACCTGTGATGAAATTACTCAGATATTAATAAGTTCTCCTTCAAGTGATCTTCTGTGGTGGCATCAGAGCAAAAATTGCAGAGGTAACAAAAATGTACTTTTCACAAGAATGCCAAAAGGTATCACTCAATGAATTTTTTTTAGTTGTTTGGAATATTCCTCTCCAAGTAGCATGAACAATTTTGGGTAAAGACACCTAGATACACAGGCTTTCTGCTGATGAAGATTACCAACACTTTTGTTCAGAAAAACAGGTGGCGTTGTGTAATCCCTGCTTTAAAAATAATCTCTTAGCATTGACAGATTTGTGAACTAACAAGTAATATCACAGTTTCTGTCCTTAAGCGAGCAATCTGGACATTTGAGGATCTAGAAGCCATGTATTTGCTTCATACTTATCAATCCTATTTCAACCAATTACATGAGGAAAGGATTAGAGAATGCAAAAAAGGGATTGGTAGGAGTGGAAATTCTGACTTTAGAGGGCTCAGATCCCAGGCACAGTCATGAGCTTTTTTTGTTTGTTCGTAAAAGGGTAGCGACATATAAATGCCTGATGTCCACCATTACAAGGCATTTTACCTCCTAAGAAAGAATATTCCAAAGCATTTTTTTAACCCAAGGATGCCAGTAGAGATGATGGAAATTCCTGAGAAATGTAGTATTGACAAGTAAAAAACCAGTCATATGATGCTTACTTTTCTTTAAGTCAAAACAGAGGTTCAGCAAGAAACAAGTGTGGTGTGTGACAGTTATACATACGAGAAAGAAAATGCTGCATTGTGAAAACTAGAAGAGGGAGACGTGGGGAAAGACAAGAGAAAGAGATTGCCTGTGTCAGGACTCCAAGCACCCCAACAGGCTCTGCAGTCTCCTCCCGTGCCGAGGGGGGCCGGCTGCCCGTGCCCTGAGATGGCGCCTCCGAGCAGCCCTGCACCATAGAATCATAGAATCAGAGAAATGTTTAGGTTGGAAAGAGTGGCATGAGGATGAGACCCGGGCCGTGGCTGTCCCCCGCAGCTGCCACCATCCCTGCCCTGCTCGCCTTGCGCGGGTGCTGCAGGGCTGCTGGTGACAGCACGGCACTGCCTGCCCCACCAGCCCCCAGCCCCGGAGCAGCCTGCTCCCGCCTGGCTGTTCCCTGGCACCTTAGGGGTATGCTAAGAGAGCAAAAAAAAAAAAAAATATCCATTTTAATACTTTCCAGTCTTAAAGAATAGCTTAAAATACAGACGTATCAGTCTGTCTGTCTATGGATCTATAAATAAAGCCTAATATCTGCCTTATCACTCAGAATTGCCCGCAGGGTAACCACTGTATGCCATAATAAAACAATTTTTCAACACTTCTGGCAGCAGTTTCTCTTTAAAATCTCAGTATTTATTAGAATACATTTCCACGTACTCTAACACATCAGCATAATTCTATTTTTTTCACAAAAGTATTATTTCTTTCTCTTCAATCTTAGTTCTTTCAAATTCACATTCAGGTCTGCTACTAACATTCCTGTTTGCTGCATTATTACACGCTTAATGTACTGTAATGGCAGATATGCAAAAATTTATCAGCCAGTCAGCATGCAGTACATATAATACACTTAAATTCCCTTTAAAAATAAGTTCTGTTCACTAACAGAAAAATGTAAAGTACTTTCTACCAATTTATAGACTAAATTGTTAAAATGAGTTATAACAACCTCATTTGTTATAATAAGGATCTCTGTGGGAAGCTCATTCAGAGATAGAATTATGAATTATAATTTAATTTGTGGAGAAACAAAAAGATACATTATGGGATGAACAAAGTGGGATGAACAAGGCTGCTGGCAATTGCCATTTTAAAACAAACCCATAAACTGCAGAGCTGTGGAATTTGCAAGGGGATCCTTCTACTTCACAAAAAAATTAAACCCAAGGGCTACCTTACAACCTCATGCTCCAAAAGTAAGAATGTTAAGTAACTTTTTCAGTCGGTGTTTGAAACAAAAAACTGGTTGAACTCTTAAAATGTGTATCTGTGTGTGTGATATGTACAAAATAATATGCTTAGCTAGAGGTGTGATTCCAAGACAGGACCTTGTTTTCATCCCTCTTGCTGATTTCCCTGCATTACTTTTCAGTTGAAGTTCCAGTTCTGCTATTTAGTAAGTGGCGTTTCTCTGTATCTAGAGAAACAAAATGAAACTCTTTCAATCGTTAAACGATCACTTTGATTGTTCATGTCTTGTAAAAAAAAATGCCCTTGAAAGCAAAAATTCTTTTAGAACCTACCATATTACTATTGTTGCAAACTATTTATTAAGCACAAAAGACCATGCTTGGCTCTGTACAGAATAAGGGGACATAGGCACTACTGCTAATGAATTTGTAGACTAATCATAATTTCTGTGAAATACATGGGATCTTCACCTAATTTTTGTCCCCTTTGTAATTCCATTTGTACTTACTCAAATTTTGTCACACCTGCAACGGTTAGCTTAAGTTATTTTTCAGGTCAGTAGTTCCTGAACTTATCTTCCAAAACTTCAGATATATCTGTGCTTATTGATATTTTTGCTAATGCATGACTTGTTCTTCTCTCAAAACTGCTGTTTCTTCAAAACCACTTTTTCACCTTTTTTCCCTTGTTCTTTCATTGCATTCATCAGAAAAAAAGAGCCATTTAAAACTTTGTCACTCTTTTCATCTTTTTCCTCAATGGAAAAAAAAAATCACACGAAGTCATTGTCAGGCAATAACTAAGATGTTTCTTTTCTTCCCTTTGCACCACAGCGAGCACAGCAGCTGTCTGGCAAGGGGTGTGCAAATCACATAGCAAGTAGCCGCCTCTCCAGGGGCAGTTTTGACCTCCCCAGTTACTTTCTTCCTCCTGAAGAAGCTGTGCAATTAATTGGATAGAAAAAGGGTGGGGGGTTTTTGCCTCTCGCATTTTTGCCTAAAAGCTGATTTTTCTTCCTTCAGATCTTCACATTACGTGTTGCTCTGTGTTGCCTGCTTTCCTCAGCTTTCAGCCTCTGTCCTGCTCTGTGGATTCCTTCACCTTGAGCATCCACGCTTATTCTGCCCCTTTCTCTGAATGTTTCACTTGGATTAGTTATTTGCAGTTTATTCTTGAGGTTTAAATTTGTTTCTCTGACCAATCTCCCCCAAAGCCTGGAGGCACAAGTTCCATGACATAGCCCTGCCAAAAATTAGGAAACCTTTAATGCTTGCAAAATTACATATAATAACAAGTTTCTCAACACTATTGCTTGCATTGCTTTTTGCTTTCTGATAAACAAACCATCACCACAGACACTCTTTCAGTTTGAGGTGACAGAATTCAAACAGTTTTTCCACTGTCCCCACTTTGGGGCTCTATTTCTGTTAATTATCTCATTTCCTATCATATGAGTCACCTACTTAGACTCTAAGTGCTGGTTTGTTTTCCTGCTAACCACACTCACTTGTTCTGTTGTGGTTCTCACTAGCTTTCCTCCTTGCCACGGTGCTTCATATATGCTGGGTAGTGACACGAAAGAGCTACGTGCTTCTAAAAAGCCCGGTCTCTTTATTACTTATTTACAAGGATGGTCTAACTACCGCTAGCAGAGCTCTGAGCGAACAGATTGAGGCTTCCTCCAGGTATTTCATCCAAGCTTTTTTCTACACGTTCTTTACAAACTGCTACAAACTGTCTCCACTAACCCAAAGTGATCCTTTGGAGTTTGCTGTACATGCTTGGCTCCACCAAAGGTTATTATGAGACAAGCAATATTGTTTCCTCTGCAGAAGTGGTGTAGTATGAGAAGGAAATAGGCAACACCTACTAACTGTATCATACAATCAAGTAACACGTAGTAAGGTATTTCACCATCTGTACTCCAGTTAGACTGCCAAAAATGCTTGAGGTATGTATGTATTATAGTCATAAATGATAAATTATTATATTAAATAACATTTACGTACATATAAAAATATTATTTAAGTATATATATAAACACTTAGATAATACATATTAAAAATTATTTAAAAATATAAAAATATTTTAATATAAGGACTTACTATGTATAAAAAGAACATATCTATACTACCTAAACCTGATTTTTTAAAATTTTAATAAGCAAAATCCATGAAATACAGGTATGTGTGGCCATCTAATTAAAGAAAGCAAAGCACACTTTTATCCACTTGCTTCCTGTTCTTCTCAGCTCAGATGTAAACATCTGACCCATTTTTATTCTCATTCATAGGAAATGTAGGTCTTACAGAACGTATGGCCAATGGTTTCAGGTTTCTATTACAACTTTTGTCAGCTTTTCACGATAGTAAGTAAAATTAGGCAAAATGTCTGATACTTTAAAAAAACTACTTATTAGTTGAAGTAGGGATGAATCAAGAAATAAAAATTAATTCAAATGTTGGAGTTGGCATACATTACCTACGGATGGCTGTATTCATTCACACTGACTTAATTTAAGAAGGTTTTGCCTGTTGCACTATTAAAAAAGGTTACACTCCAGCCTCAATTTTGGGTGTTTTAACCCCTGGCCCTTCAACTACAGTGCCCTGCTTTTCTTTTGGGTACATTAAACAGGCATTAATCTCCGCTGCCAATGCACACAAGCGCTAGCTGGCTCACGTCATGGGTGCCAAGGTCATTTAAATTATATTCCTATATTTACTCATAACCAGGTGGATAGCTGGTCTTTGCTTAGTAGCTAAAAAGTTAGGGATCTAGGAGTAAGTGCCACCTGTAGTCTTCTGCAATCAGAAAATAATGGAGCTCTTTTGCATATCCTGTACTAACGACTTGCAAGACACAGTCAAGGCCACTTTTAGCTCCTGAATTTGTAAAGCAAGAAGAGATGTCTAAATAATCAAGTCAGACTTGCTGCATATCTTGGGCCCTTACAGTTGATGTGCGTGTAGAATCCAGTGGAACCTTGTGAAGGTTTAAGAGCCTTCAAAGCTCATCTCATTTAATTTCAGCGTTTCTAACACAATCTAGGTTAAGAAAAAAGGAAACTTTCTTCAAGCAAGAAGAATTCATAAACATCACTGACTTTGATCAAGAGAGGTGTTTGAGTCTGAAATTGCGTGAAGTTGGTGACAGTTTAAAGGCAGAGACCATACAGGGTCCTCAGCTAGGGACCATACGGGGTCCTCAGCTAGGGTAACAGAAATGAGTTTGCCTTGACTTTACTGTCCTCTTATCAGGGTGTACGCACATACAGACTTTGAGTAAACAAAGACGTTGTTCCATAAGCACTGGGGCTAATCAAGTGTTTCTCTTCTCGGAGCTCATCATTACCATCATTAATTGAATTTGATATCAAGAAGGGGCCAAGTTTGACTGAATCCTTCCGTGCATCAGGGGACTTCTAAGGGCTCTTTCCTGGTTTAATTCTTTGGTACCTAATCAGGTATAAGTTCATATTGTAATTTTCCTTTCATTAGGACACACACTCCTCTACCCAGCCAGATTTTAATGATGTACTTAAGAATTTCTTTATGAAACTTCCACCTCTGTGTCAAATTAGTCTGAAATCAGTTAACAGGTTCAATAGTTATTAGAAGTTCAGGGGCAAATGTGGCAGACACACCTATTATGATGAGACAGAACAAATATGAAAATCTTCTTTTTAAAGAAATACAAGTTTAAAAGATAATAAAGGATATTTATTCATTTATTAAAATTCCTGGGTAATGTTCTATTTTGATTTATGATTCATAAATCAGTAAATTTTCATTATCAATATCAATTAATTATTCTTCTTGTTGCTGTAATAAAAAAATAATCTTATAACACTGGTCATAGCTAGAAGTAGTTGTGATTCTGAGGAAGGTCTATTACTAGGATAAGTTCATGGTGATATGTCATATTCTGTACAGAAAAATATTTAATTAGAATGGATTTTGAGGTTAGATTGGATGTGTTTCTGATGTCCTCTAAAATCTTAATGAAATTTAGTGCCAAGTACTATTACTTTTGAACTTTCTTTTTGGCATTACTTGGCTAAGTGTTACAATTCATTCCCAGGCTGATATGGGAAAAAAATGTTAATTTTGAATCAATTCTAAAAGGAAAAGAAAATGCAGGGAAACTTGAAGAAGATGTCATTTTGACCATTTATTATGTTTATTGCCAGCTACAGAGATATGTTCTATCTTACTGATGTCAAAACAAGAACAAACCTCTGATAATTTTAGCATACATAATAAACATTTTTTTGTCAATCACTCTTGTGTTCATTAGTGTTTATTTGCCTTGAAAAAGAGCCAGACTGCATGACTCACATTATCACCAGACAGATGCATGGCTTTTATTTACTGTTGGACACTTCCTAAAGCATTCAGGAGCCATGCAAATATTTATCTGTCAATATGAAGGGGGAAAGAACGATTGTCCTGAGCAAGTCCTATACAGCCAAACTGTCCCAAGGTCTTCAGAACTGAGCTCTGAACACTTATGCAAGTTTAATGTGTCTGAACCTCAGCTCTTAGGTGGTTTGCTCATATTTACACAGGGAAATTGCTGGCAGATTTGGGAAGTAAATTCAGATTTTCAAGGTGCAAATGAATTCCTTCAATCACTTTAACGCTCCTGCAGCAGACATTAAGGAACAGTAACCAAGAAATAAGAATATGTAATGCAAGGTAGGAAATTGAGTTTGCAGAGAACTACTTTCTCTCCTACATGGCTCATATCTGTTCAGATGCTGGTCAATATCCTCTCTTAGTTTAACTGGTGGAAGAAGCATATCTAGAAAAAAAATAGAAAATTTTAAAGGTAGTGGAGATGTCTCATCTTCTGTCTTACAGAAGAGCTACAAGTACTTTCCCCCATTAGGGATTTTTTCAATGTCTAAACAGGTATCTGAAAGGGTAAGAAATTCAATAGCAATTTGATCTATGATATTTTTTCAGGCAGTCCAAGACACTTCCAAGGCTCTGTCTAAATTCTCTCGATTTCTTCTTCACTTAGATTTAAGGTAGGAACTGCCTTGTGATGACTTCGTATCTTTACATAATGAAAACTCTTTATATCATGAAAGTATTTTTTTTATCTTTCTTAAGTTATCACATAGGTTTCTTAACAGCATCTGAAGTCTTTTGTGCCTTTTAGATGAGGCATTATAAATTTCAGCTCCATTTCCCTCACTGCTGTGTTGGAAAGTCGTCTTTCTAATGGTAATAATCTTGGTGAAGGAGCAGCAGGAGTTGACATTCCTGTCTCTTATATTTTCCTCCATTTTTGTTTGGTTTTGTTTGTCCAGATAACAGCTCTCTGACAATCCACAGTTTCCTGCCAAATATATTTTTCTGCCCAGTTGTCCCTTAGGGTGATGTTCAGGTAAAATGACGAGAAAAACAGATAAAACAGAAGCACTAGGACAATTAAATGTACTCATATCAATTATTAAAGCCTTATAAAACAGATAATCTGAACCCTTTTTAGTCTTCTGAAGACAAAAGAAATGATGAGGGTTTGTTTGTTAGTTTTACAGCATTTTGTATAATTTAGAGGTCTTTTATAGTTTTACAGTAGGACTGGTTTTCCATCATCAAACTGAGCTCAAGTCTCCTTCTGGTGCCAATGTTGTATTGAGTACAGTGAGACGTCAAAATACATTATAACACCACCATCTCGGGTAGTATCCTGCTGACTTAATTTTAGCCTGCTAGAAATTAGGCACATTATCTAACCTAGTCATCTGGGCTCCTTCAGGAGGCAATAGAAAAAGAATGGCATTTCTAGAGGGCAATTTATCCCACTTCTCTTAGGTATTTATTTTAGGATGAACTGAATCACCTTTGTAGATACTGTCATATTAGTTTTGCTTTGATTAAATAATGAATCCCATTGTTAAAAAGCATTCTTTGGGTTTTTTTTTTCCAAGTAAGACAAAATATTTCTGTAAGATCATTATTTCATTGGATGTTACTGCAGTAGCCAGAGAAGAACAGGGAAAGAGAGAGGAAAACACAGTGAAATACCTTCCCACTATTTTCCCGGGCTTAAACATGTGAAGCTGGGAGTATTTTTGACGAGCTCTCCTTTTTAGTCAATCACACAGGGAAAATTTCTACAAACTGTGAAGCTCACAGTCAAGTTTCATATTTCAGATTTTTAAGAAATGATCCAAAGGCACTGATCAAGACCAGATTCATTACACTGAGACCTGTCCAGTTGGCCCAAGACTTTGCAAGTGGTCAGGTGTGGTTAAGGTGAGCCAGTATCTGCCGTGTAGTCCGTCACACAGAAGGGAGTGACAGGGCAGTTGCCTTTCCAGCTACCCTGAGTTACCTAATCCAGATTATCCCCTTTCCACACCGGGTGGCTTGAGGACAGCCCTCGCTACTGCCCTCACTACAGGACACGCAGCTCAAACCCGAGCTTCTGGATTCATGGCAAGAGGCAGCACCCGCTCTGCCTTTGCCACTGCTTCCCACTGAGAGCTGCCTGGATTTCTCCAGTAACATCATTTCCTCATCAAGCTACTATGGCCCAGTTAATGAGATGAGTCAAACGTCTGCAACAGACACCATGGAGAAACTGAGGGTAAAAGATGGGTATTACAGTAATAAGAGCAGATGATACAAATGATAAAGGTGGTTGTCTCATTTCTTCACAGAATACAGTGGGAAGCTGTAGAAACTCCCCAAAGTTTCTTCAGTACTATTACACAATTCCTGTCTTTGGGGGCCACGCTAGAGAACTGTCTACTTGGCAATTTGACTGTTTTTATGTATTCGATACACTATTCAATAAATATAGGTGTGGGATTTCTTATTGAATAATTCCATAATGATCTTTGGAAACATTACCCTTGGGTAACGGCGGTAGCTTATGACAACTATTCATATTGAAGACAACGGTTTAATTAAAAAGAAAATTCTAGGTTTTTTCTTTAAGGAGGATGCCTGGCAACCACAAGTTTCTGAATATTAACATAAGACACTTACTGTTTAATATAATGCATCAACAATAATGAAGGTACATCCCGTAATTGAAGAAATGAGCCACTGGCAGAGTGAGAATTAGCCTGTATGAATAGCAAGAGGCAGTGAAATGAGAAACATATTTCTTACCGCTTTTATTAAATTGAACAGTCGAACACTGGCACTTTGAATGTTTGTACAATTCCTTTTAAAGATCAGCTAGCAATATCTAACTTTCATTCTTTAAATTTTGCATAATTTTCTTGGTGCTACAGTTTTATTTTATAGTATAGAAATACATGTTACGTCTTCTTATATGCATGTTCCTACCTCCTGCAATTTGTCTGAGGCCTTCCTCTCTTTAATGCATTTTCTTAAACCTCAGCTCTTAGAGATGAGGAGTAAAAATGTAATTCCAGTTTTTAGTTAAAAACTAAAAAAAAGTACTCTTGGCTGAAAAGAATACCTTGAAAGTGTGCTATGAGCACATATACAGCCTCAAAACACAAGAGGAAAATAAAAAAAAAAAATTATATTGGAATTTTTTAATTATTATTTTGGATGTGTTGAGAATGGACTTAACCCATGACTTTTGAGTGTCTGGAGTTGGGAAACCCACAGCATTACCTGTCCCTATCAGAAGAGAGCTCCCTGTCAGAGAATTACTCTGGTTCCTCCATTCATCTATACTGCAATTCTTTGAGATGAAGCTTTGCTGTAACAGCATGCTGTCCCTGAAAAACAGTTTTATCTTTTCATAAACAGCAATATAAGATGCAAAAGAGAGAATTAGCATGTGCTTGAGCATTTGGTTCATGTATTGGTGCCCACTAGTTAGGGCAGGGAAGTGTAACGAGAGTAACCAAGGCAGCTATTTTGAGTATCAGTATTAAAACCAATGTAGATGAACTCATACAATAACAGACAGGAGAAGGCAGGGTAACTATTATGATACATATGTAAATACATCAGACAAGTCCCAAGGGGTTGTAGTTACCTGCCTAGGAACGTATTATTCGAGTTTTTTTAATAATTATCTCATATCGTCTTCAGATGATGGAAAGACCCATCAAGGACTGTGTAGTCTATTTTTAAGTACTTTATTTTAGTGCTTATTTCCCTTTTGTTTTTGCATAATGCTTTTGAAGAGAACATTTCCTTCTACTGTAGATATGATTGTTCTATTGTCACCTTGCCAGCTGATGTAAAAGCATTTCTAACAAATACTCAAAATTAGAAACTGGAGAGGAGTTGCTTGCAGACAGGTGTAATACAGCAGGAGAAAAAGCCTTCTGGACCTGAAGAAAAGATTATTTTACACAATACTTGTACACAATACTTAAATAAGTAGGAATTCTGCCATCTCATCCACTGGCTGCAGAAGAGGACTGTGTTGTAACAGTGAAAAGAAGCATTGAGAAGTTTGTTAAAGGGAAAATGAATGAAAAGACCCGCTCATGGGCTCTGCTGTCATGATTTGCTATAAGATCATGAACTAATCCTTTTTTCACCTGTGTTGGATTCACGTAGGAACAATTTCTTTTAAGTCAGTGGTCTTGCACTGATTTAAACCTGTGCAGGATGAGAACAGCTCTCTTCAAGTCATTGAATCAGGAGCTCGGACCCACTCGCATTGTTCTGGTGAAGCAGAGAGGCAAGAAGGAGCTCACCCGCCCACTGGCAGTCCTCTCCACCAAGAGTCAGTGCTACATTGCTGCCTCTATGCAGTTTGCTTATCTGAGTCACTGTTATGCCCCGTCACACCGCTTATGTCCACCATTACGCCCCGTCACTCCATTTCTGTCCGCCAGTAGAGTATTGTTTGGGCTGCCTGCAACAGGGCGCTCTCCCCTGCTGCTCTGCTGGGCACACGTCCAGGGGACCCACAGAGCCTTGGGCAAAGGGGAATGTTTAGGCAAATGGCAGCAAATAATCTCACGTACATTTTCCTGTCTCAGTTTCCCCGTCACTTTTTCTGAGTACATCCTACAGGGTGTTTGGGATCTTTCTCCCACAATTTGTTGTTCATTCTCCTTGGTCCCCTAGCTTTGACTTGGGTACTTCTAGGACTAAATACCCACTTCTAAAACACCATTGCCTGGTAAGTCCTTCTGTCGTAGTGATCCTCTTTGGGTCAGTCTTTCTAAAGCAGTTTGAACTAATTTGAGCTTTTATTTTTTTCCCTTTCCTGCTCAAGCCTTTCCACAATCCATGTATTTTTTCCTTTTTTTTTTTTTTTTTCCCCAGAAAATTTGAGGAAAAAGAAAACCAAAAGAAAACAGCTTTTCTTCATGACAATCAAGCCAATGTCCCAAGGTGGTCTCACCCGAACAGGGCAGTACTGAAGGACAGTCAAACTGTGTGCTGTTTGTATCTGCCTGCAATGGGACTCTACTCTGACGGATGCCCCATACTAAAGCCAGACCCTGACAGAAACCAGCGTGAGTTAATTGTCCCTCAATATTCACAGGACATAGAGTCCCAAGGAGTCAGGTCTTTCCATGAGTTCAGACTCCGGCTTCTGCTGATCAGCAGATCATACAGTTCAGGGCATCCCCAGCCGCAGGAGCAGGCACTGGAGAGACGTGGCTTTCAGGTTATAGAGAAACAAGACTTTGTGCAGGACCCACCTCAACACGGAATGGCGGTGTGGAGAGGCTGAAAGCAGGCTCGGGGCTGCAAAGCGAGGGCTTAGGCTGCGCTGCCTCATCTGTCGCAGCGCGGGGAAGAGACCAGGGAGACTGAGAGCACGAGGCAACACAAGAGCACTCTGCAGACCCTAATGCATACAGAGAGCCTCTGTGTCGGCCACATTCCTGTGAGGGGTTGGAGGCTTTTAATAAAAGCACTATTATGAACCAGTAGCTAGTTTAACACTCTCCTATAATCCATGGGCACATAAACAGTTCACATTTGGTTTAAGGAAGGAATGGCCCTTCAATACGGTTTTCAGTTCAGGTTCAGAATCCTGATGTTTTTGAGTTTATTAAATGATAGCCTAATGTAAAACACGTACGTAGGCAGGGAAATTTCCACTAGTGTTTATGGTGGAACTGAAAATGAAGCAAAAATTAAAATTACAGCAGCGCTAACTAGGAAGAGATCATAGACTGATGGCCACTAGGTGAAGTCTGCTGAGTTTTGCTGCCCGTTGACAGGCATATACAGAGGAGTGACTGTTTCTCGAGCATCAATTGGACCATTAGAGCAATGCAGTATAAACCAAATAATACTGACTTATGAAGCGCCCAATATGCAGTAACAAAAGGGGTTGCTTGTGAATTAAGGAAATACTAACTCCTGAGCCAGGGTTACAAAAAACAAGCCATAAATAAAAACTGAATGAGTGACGTTGTCATTGTTTTTGCAGCAAAATGAATGAAGTCAAACACATATTAAAAATCTTCCATCGGTGTTACTATCAAGCAAGGTTGTGGAGGGGGGGTTCTTAGGGTGTATCAACAGTAAACACTTCTGCCTATATTCCAGCATTTATTGAAAACACTAAAATTTACATCTTAATATGTATTTTCAAAAACATTCCCATGTTAAGAGGAACATCAAGCCACAATTTTTTCCCAGTAAATTCAAAAAAAAAAGAAAGATTCATGTGGGAAGAATAAAGATGCTGTTGGCTTTCCTCTTTAACAGGAAGTTATTATATAAGTTTCACCGCAGAACAGAAAAGAAGGTAACCGCTTCAAAGTAGATGATATTTTGGAAAGTACGTTATGCCAGTGCATGTTAAGAAAATGGGACCCTAATACGAGCAATGCTGTGGTTTGACAGAAGCGGGCCATATTCCATTAGCACTAGGCATTTTTAAAGAAAACATTCTTTTTTTCTTTCTTTCTTTTTTTTTAAAGAAGTGCAAGCTGTCATATTCAAAAGCCTTATTGCATGATCATCTCCTATATGTTCTCTCTATCAGGACTGCTGTCACTAAGGATTGCCAAAGAATCCAGGTGGAGTTAGTCAGCTTCTTCTAGGGAAGAAGAAATATGAAAGATGCCATCTACCCAAACTTGTCTCTGCTCTGACTTTAATCCAGATTGGAGGTGAAAAGCCAAACAAGCTTTTACTAGTTTGTGATAGAGGCAGACTTTACGTAAGTGTCTATGATTCTATGATTCTTGAAGTGTCACACATTATTTCCCTAAGTTTCCAAGCTGAGATTTTTTTTAGTCATGCACAAAAAAATCAGTCAATATAAGGTTCGTATGCTACTCTCTCTTTTGTGGAGGGATAAAATGAGAAAAAAAAAATGTGTATCAACAGAAGTCTTTAATTTAAAAAAAAATCTTGGCATCAGTTGCTGAATAGACAGTACTGAGCTTTTAAACATCTTAGCTATCCCCAAAAGCATAAACATGTGAAGTGAATGACCATAACTAACTTCTTTATACCCTAATATCCAAGAAGCATGGGTAGAGACAATATCAAATTAATAATGATCTATTTCTTTTTTCGCTTGCCTTTCATAATGAGTCTTTTCTGCACAGGTGGCAATTTTGCTGTAGACTGTGGATTAATATAACCACATCAAACAGAGACTGAAACTTTTAAATAAAGAAAACCATACTGTTGTTTTCTTTTTTTTTTTCAGAAATATAATATTCTTGAGGCCAAAAAAAGCTAATTACCAATTTAAAATCAAGGGTTTAGACTCCGAGCCAAGACAATTATATCTAGTCTCACTGTCTTTGCTCTCAGCTGAATGCATTTGTTACAATAATCTCTTTTGCTTCACAAGAAGATGTTGAAGACCTAATCAATATTTTTAGCAGAAGAGGTGAGCCTCTGAGGTTTTTAAAAATTTACTTGTATATGCTTATTAAAAATGCCTGCCCAATGCTGAAGACATTATTCAAACATCAGTCAAATATTTAAACTTCACTCCCAGTTTAGACAAAAAACTCAGGAAAAGAGCTTCACGCGACTGTGGTTTGAAGTTCTGGGATCTTACAGGGGTGATGTTTGCTGTAGCATTCACTTTCCACGCGACACAAACTGTCTACATAGGGACAGCGCACCTAGGCAGGTAGGATTCACCTCACTAATTTTAGTCAGCTAAAGTGTGAGTCCAGTCTAAGTTAGTCATGTACTCTCCTCTGTGTTTTGTACAGAGGTTTGGGCACCTGCTGAGAGACACTCTTCTGGCCTTGGAGAGGGATGTAAGACAGGAGGCATCAGCTGTCCTCCAGTGGCCATGGAGGCAAATTATGAGTCTGAATCTAGAAATAAATGAAGTAAGGGTAAGAAGAATCCCGGCCCACATGATTAGCTTAGGGTGGGTTTTTAACCTTCAGATTAATAAAAGGCAAGATCACCCTCACAGCCTGGGGCTAATTACTTAATGTAGAAGCTGCACAGCCTTATGACTGAATTTGTTTCCTTTTAAAAGGGCATATGTCCGTACACATGCAAATATATGTGTGAGGGTACAAGTCTGCTTCTAAATAGCAAGATAGAGGTAGCATTTTAAAATAATATTTAACCATGCATTCAAATTTATTCAGTTATAAGTAAAATAAAAAGAATTTTATTTGGACCTTAATTGCAAGAATAGTCTATAATTCCTCCATTTTTTACCCACTACCTTTGACCATTCCTTACTATGGGATTTTGCCAGAATAAAGGAGTTATAACTGATGGACCTCTGCAATTTAACAGGTACAAGAAAGACATGATGAGACTTCAAGCAAGTTGCTGTAACAGCCACTCCTTATGCCATAGTCTGAACTATACCCTCGAGTGAAACCTGTTGTCTTGGCACTACCTTCCCACATCACCACCACCCTTACAAATATCTCAAATATCAAATCAGCTAGAGCTGAGAAGCTGTAGTTCTCTGTCTATCATTGCTTCTAATGCTCTATCTTGTCTGTAATTATCTTAAACATTTGCTGAAGGAGGGCTGATGTTATGAGCTTACCAGAGAAGTACATTTAAGAGAAAGTAACTCTTCCATTAGAAAAATTAGGTGAATCATTTGAACAAAAGGAAAACAGTAATAATCATCATCAGAGATTTTCACATCAAAGTTAATGGGAAGTTTACGGACAAAATCCCCATGTGGCTTTGAAAATCAACATTCTGGGATAACAATTCTGCTGAATTCAATAGAAATGCTTCTATTTACAACATCTTTCATTTAAATGAATGTACTATTGCTTTACACATTTTCAGGGTCTCCCCCCCCCCTTAAATTTCTGAAGCATCACCATTTAGGAACAAACAATAAAGCCATGCCTGTATTCATGAACAGTGATTCTCTGGGTTGGTCACTGACCCTGGTGGAACTACATACCCAAATGACAGTAAGTCCCCGTCTAGCCAGTAGTTCATTAAACACAAGGAATGTGCTAGAAAAACTTCAGGCTGACTTTTTAACTAGCCCTCACAGGGTTAACTCCTTTGAACAAGTATGACTCTTCAAACTAGCTAATTTAGTAATGGTACTTGTTTTGTGTAAAGTGCAAATGCCTCCAAAAGCTAAATACAGGGGTTATCACTGTTTACAATGACTGATATATTAAACAAAATGTTTGGCTTTAAAATGTCTTTGCTTTTCAGGCAATATTACTTACATTAGATTTTTCAATCCAGTTTTCTATAGTCTCATTTTTAGAGGTGTTGAGCCATAAAATGGTTCCTCCAGAGGCCAGTGGAAGCTCTGAGTACATGACACCAGTAAAGATCTGACCACATGAGTAACTAAATAAATTTTTATATGTTTAAGTTCTGTTGTCTGCGTCTGAACATTATGGCCTAAGGTTCCAGCATCAGAAAGTGATTTCTCATAAAAAGTCCTTCTGGTTGTCAGTGAACACAGATAACTCATTACAAGGGTAGTTAAGAATTTCTGTTTTGCTTAGCACCTTGTGTCAGCAGAATCTGATGCACACACAGATGTGCATCCTAATTTGCCTTGTTGTCCTCGAATATCCCATCTTCCTAAATGAAAACTTCCTTCTTTTACTGCTTCTACTGCCCAAACCTCCAGAGGGGAGGATGGGAGGGAAGTGTGTATCATTATTCTACCTAGGAAACAGTGCAAGAAATAAGACCCTTTTTGCTCTCTTGAGGAGACTGATAATTTATCTGGTTATTCAGCCCTCTTTCCCTCATTGTTGCCTTATTTCACATGAAGTCATATTGCAGTGCAATACAACAGCAAAAGGTTTTGTTATATAATTTATTTTATTATCTTCTATATTGTAATTAAAGTTGGAATTTCTTTTAAATAAAAACATCTTGAGTTCACACTGTGTTGAATCAATCTTTATGTGAATTCACATGCAATTCACCTCATCAAACTTTATTCATCTAAAAGTTAGATGTGACATCAAATGTAGGATGGTAATCTAGGCTCAATCTGCATTTAACTGAGAGACAGGCATCTCGAGAGGGCCATTCATCCCACCAGCCCAAGACACTTGCATTAAGATGGAGGTGTTTTACCTGCAAATGGAGCCTGCTTGATTAGCTTAGATTAAATGTTTGCTTATTTTATGAGTAAAACCTGGTGAGATGAATACCATCACATGTCAAAGGCTTGGATTTTTCCTTCATGAGAAATGATGCAGTGTGTCTCATATTAGGAACTCAAAAAATACACAAATCTAATGTGAAAAAAAATAAAAGAAAGAAAGAAAAATATCTTTTAAACAATAATATTTTTAATGTGGCACCCATTTGTTCAAATAAAAGTTTTAGTATATGATATTATTTTTTGTCTTTCCCTGTTGGGAAATATTTGTTTCAAAAGACAGTTTTCAGAATGTCAAACAGCATATGCAACAACAGGGACATTTCACCTACAGCTGAAAAGCAACCTGTCAATTTATCATTCAGTTACTGCATCCAAGCCATTTCCACTGAGATTATTTAAAATCATATTCAGGGACAAATATGTCATTAAACTAAGTAGCCAATAACATGAAAAAAAGAGAAATGTGTGGGAATATAAACAAGTTACTTATCTCTAAAGGATGCATGTTTAACATTTCAAAGTGAGGCTCAAATGTTAATAGTTTTCTTTATCAAGTGGGGTTCATAAATAGCAACCTGTCAGTGGTGGGAAACCGTATCCTGCATGTTACACTAGCCTAGAAGCAAAAGGAACAATTTGTAAGGCATGATTTGCAACAGAAAGTGAGCATGTCCAGAGAGAGTTTTCATACAGATAATCGGTGTGTTCAAAACACGGACATCAGCCCTCTTGTCTCAGTGCGCGCGGTGGTTTCTGCAGTTTGTCAGCCATCCTTCCCATCATCTCCCATAACCACAGCCTGACTCGGTAAATCAGTGCCACCAAAAAGAGTGGAGGAAGTAAGGCAGTTTGTGTGTTGTTGTTATTTGGAGATACTAGAAAGATTCATTACCTTACTGTAGAGCCTAATACACTGTTGGTCACAGTCTATGTTTTAGCCATCTGCCCTTGGAATAGCTCTGCTGCCTTCCAGGACATTCAATATTTGACATACCTCCAGTGATACAGTCCACAGGTTTTCATACATACCAACCACAGGCTGTAGAAAAGGATGCTTCAAAGTGAAAGTGAATACAGAAGTGTTACTAAAAAATGCCTAAGCTGTCCTGACATATACCATATAAAATGTAGGCCAGAAAAAAAAAAAACACAATTTTTTTTATGTATACCCCTTCATGCATTGCTTTATGAAGTGATCTCAGTGAGGTAAGAGATTAAACATGCCTCTACAGTTGTGTGTGAAGCAACTTGCACAGAGTGGTCACAACGGTAACTGATACAAAATGAAGAGCTATTCATGAATGAGTTCTGCCCTTGCTGTGCAATGACTGGATAAGCCATCAAAACAAACAGTACACACTTTGCTTTTGTTCCTGTGTGGTCTTGGAAATTACTACCACATACATCAACAAAAGAATGTAATGTGCTAATATGCTCCGGGAAAAAAAAAAAGCCATGCAAAGTAATTTCCAAGCAGAAGGCAAGAGAAGAAGATCATATTTTCCAGAACTAAAATAGCATATATTGCCTGATTTAATCTGAATTCAGGGAGCCACAGTACTGATTTTTTTTTCTGCAAATGGTGCTTATCCAGAAAAAAAATGAAACAAGCAGTGGTTGTGAGTTATCACAGGAACTTCCGCAAAAAAATCTGAATTCAAATCTTGTCTAGGTAACAGCAGAGAATGATGCTGTTGGTTTCATCTTATTCTTTCTAAGGAAACAGTTTAACAGTTATTTTGGCACACTCAGCAGAGGGGTTATGGATAGAGTCCTTCAGGCTGGGGATACAGAAGCAGGGGCGTGTGGAGAAGCAAGCACTGCAACTGTTTGCGTTTTACCAGGTTCAATCTTCTGAGGTAAATGCAAAAAAATATCTCTTTTATGACCAGTGAATCCTGGGTATATTTTAAACAAATATCTCACCTGAATAATAGACAGCAGAGAAAAAGGGCAACAAGCTGAAACATGACTCATGATGATGAGGTAGGTTTTAGAGAGGGCCAATTTAATGTGTCTGCCTAGAGCTGGTGGTGGGTGAGACTGTGGGTAGAGAAAGAGAGAGAAAGAGATTTGTACCTCTCTGCCGCAAAACATTTAAAACTAATGACCTGCAGCGTGTTGCATGACTTTATGTGGAGATACGTGAAGCATCTGCCACTTCTATGAGGCTCTGTATAGGTGCAATAGTCCTTTCACGTGTAGCAGATTGCAGCTAAACCAGTCATAAGCAGCAGCAGAAAATGTGCAAATGAATACATAACGCCCACTTGAAGCTTATGTTAACTCAACTGCTGCTTTGAAGAAGAATTAGCAATGGGGAGTATGTGCTCTGTCTTGTTAAATAGCTAGTGCCATGCTACAGTTGTTTGAAAGCCTGCAAAAAGAAGAAACACCTGATATGCATATTGCGCAGTAGGCTGTAATGTTAGTAACAGGAAGAACATATTATGAAACATAAATATCAATTAATTAACTTCTAGAGAAAAAATACACTTTATGCAGAAAGAAAGGAGCAATTGGGACTTTCTACAGGAAAAATGCATCATTTCACAAACTTCATTGGCACTGTGATCTGAACAGATGTGTGTTTCAGCTCTGTTTCTTTGGCCGCCTTTGAAGTTCACTTAGTCCAGACAGGTAATCAACTGCTGTTAAAATAAATCTACGCTTGAGTGAGCCAAATGGATGGTTAGGGACTGGAAAGAGTCTGTCCCTTTCCCAGCTCACAGTTTAGGTCAAGGATTGTAAGCACAGGAGTGTACAGCCCATATTGAAAACATCTCCTGATGATGTTGATATTCCAAGACTCTTGTCTTCCTAATTCAGGAAGCTGAAATCCACAGGAAGAAATGAGAAATGCCATGATAACTGGGTTAGTGACTGTAGTTGCTGGATCATTGCCTATTTCCACACTGTTCCACAGTACAGACAACTCACAGGTACAATCCACACATTTTTTTCTGAATTAGTTCAAGAAAATACACTCAGCAAAAAAAATAGTTTCAGGCAGAAGGTAAGCCAGGACTCTTGCTTTCTAGGCAAAGATGCTACATTGAGCTAAAGCAGCTGTGTTACCTTAGGTGACCTTCTGGTAACACTCATCGTCAGCTCTCCCGTTTCAAGCAGCAGGAAAATACTGGTTCACTTTACTCAGGGCCGTAGTACTTCTCCACAGAATGAGATAACCCCTTCTTTTCAGGCATAAACATCAGAATTAAACCAGAATGGATTTAAGATAAGATCCAGCTTTACAGCTCAAGTTGCCTGCTGTCCTATGGATATTTGTGTCCCTGCCTTGTGCTGGCATGTGACTGTCTATGGTTATATACTACAGTATCGATAATACAGTATTCCAATATAGTCGTAGGAATCTGACAACAGGAGCATGCTCTCCACAGATCAGCTGTAATGGAGAGCCATAGTTTATCACCTATATATATATAGCTCTCTTGTGCTCCATTTTTCAGATGAAGTCCTGAACTAAGAATGAATGGGAATTAATCAAAACAAAGAATGGAGAGATTTACTGATTCTTTAATTTAAACTTTAAAAAGAAAAACTGATTAAAAGAATTACAGATGTTGCAACTTTCACAGTATCTTCAAAGATAATTAACATTTTTAATTTGGAGCCAAAACTGAAAACGTTGTTAAAAGAATCATACTATCTTTCCCAGCCAATCCATCTGCACACCTATATCAAATTGGCAAAGCATACTGGTTTGGATATTTGGGGAAGAAAGAAACCAAGATATAAAAAATATGTTTATGAACTTTAACATAGGTTTTAAAGGCAATATCCTGAACAATTTTTACTGTTACACAGTACTTTTATGTGAAACCACTTTACAAAGAAAAATAAGGATTGTTATTTATTTCTCTTAAAACAGCACCTAAAGAGTTGACCTCGGGCCTAGGGAGAGTACATACCAAACAGGCACACAGAGCTACATCAATAAAAAGATTGCGGTATCTGCTTCCTACTTTTGTTGCTGACATTCAAAATTTTAATTTTCAAAGACCCCGCAAATTGTTATCAAACAGTATAGATGTCTGAATTTTGTAAATGTATCCACTTTTACAACATAGGCTTTCTGAGTATTTAATAGTAGGATTGCTACCAGTTACCCTAAAAGTTAATACAACCAAAGCTGCATGTCTAGGTTCCTACTGTGAAGAGAAGTAGAAACCTTCAAAGGACCACACATCCTATCATAAGGCGTGAGCCTAAGGTATGTAGGATGAATGACCCTCTGACAGTGCCTTCATTAACTCAAGAGGAGAATTAACCCAGATCAGTCCCAATTTGACCTCAAATATCTGCTTGTCAGCATGTGCAGGACCATCCAAACCATGTCCGTATGAGCTGAACAGCCACTGAACTAAACATCCAACTAAACATCCACTCAGGATTTGGGAATTCTCAGCACATGGCTACTGGACCAGTCATCATATATAGAGAAAAATTTCTGGAACAGGTGCTGGTGCCGTCTTCGCTGTTGCCCATTAGAGGACTCAGGAGGGTCTTGAAAGCCTCATCTGCTTCAGACATCTTGAAATCACACTTTCTGCAAGCGTGATCTAACACCTGGATGTGGCACGTTTTGGACCAGAGGGTCTGCTTTCTCTCTCTGACTGAAACTGCTCTATTTCATATGCACTCATTTAAATATTAATCGAGGTAAACACTGAGAATAAAATAGTCTTTTAGCTTAAGCACTTGTCTGAATATAAAGAAATGTGTATTAAACCTCTTCATCTAATTTGCATTATTTTATTCGAAGTGAAATAGCTTCATCAAAAGTGGTGAAGAAGACTGTCCTCCTTCCCATTCCCAGACTGTGCTGAAGTGCAGACTTTGGGGATACAAACTATTGCTGCTCAAGCCTCCTCAGGCAGAAGAAGATAGCTATGCATTTTGTGGAAAAGGGTTAGACTTAATAATTAACTTAAGGAAAGTTCCATCCAATACCTCAACCACTTCCTTTCTCTTTTACAGAAAACCTGACAATTAATATATGTAAAATCAGTGGTCCTTTTCAAAACTAGCTTAGGTCACATCCTCAGATAGCAATTAGAAGTGAAGGCCCTCATGGTTTACAATTAGAGTTTAAAATACAAATGCAGTACTTTTACTTACAAATCAAGCTCCCCCACAGACTTCAAGGAAGAAACACAAAAGAAACCTTAGCGCATGTTTGGAACTGAACTTACACTGAACCTTTCATGAGCAAAAGTACTTTGGCACCTCTGATTTCCACAAGGGACTAGAGATGGAAATGACCATTCTCTAACAGAAAGGCTTTTCTTCTGGTATTTCCAGCTGAGATGCCAAGTGGAAGTGCTGGAATCTGATAAGAAAGCTTGCTCTCATAGATGTTTATTCAAACTCGACCGAAACTGTAAAATTTTGAATATCTGGCTATCCTTACAAAATGACACTGAAGTGAGTTAACAGAACAGTCTTCATTATTTATACTCAAGCACACATTTGTTGTTTTAGTAGAAAACCTTCGTGTTTTCATAGAAACCAAAGCGATGAAAGTATCAGCAGTACAGGTTAATACAATGGTGAAAGGCGATACCTGACTAGCAGATGCTAAAAATACAGTCACTGGATACAAAGCCTTCCAATCAAAAGAAATACATTTGAAATGTCTGTCTTGCCTCCTCACTCTCTTAAATCACAGTGAGAAAAAATTTTACGTTGAAGGTCTGATGTAAAATCCTAGAAATCACTGTGAAATCACTGAGAAGTCTACTATTGAATTGGCTCGTCTTTGGAACAGTCCTCTACTGTAAAACTTGGCTTCGTTTATACTGCCATCCACTCCATTAAGCTCTTAAGAGGTACCTTAACTGAAATTGTTACGGAAGTGAGATCTTGGACGGTTTCTCAATGGAAGAGCACTTATTCAGTCCTCATCCTGCCCTAGCAGCACCAGACGACGATAATCTGTAAGAAGTGACAAGCTGTGCTGCCTGTTTCCTGAATGCATTGCTAAAACATTTATGATGGATATGTGTTCAGTTCAGGAAAACTAATACAGAGATTATAATGTACCCTTAACAGTGAACTAAAAAGAAAAGCACTCTCTGACCTGGTAAAACAGCTGTGTATCCTTGCGTAACAGTGAAGGACTGAGCCCAGTAAATTATTACAGCTAACTGCTTGTGTTTACATCAACTCGTGAAATAGCTTCATTTCTCTGTGCTGGGGAATGAAGCAATATTATCTTCTCTAATAGCACAAATGATTAAAATGAGACCTTCAGATGACTGTGCCCGATAAATGACAATCGTGCCTTGCTTTCTGCACCAGCCATTGTATGGGCATTTTCCAGTAAACTCTTGCTTTTAATATCTACAACAGTTATGCAATTTATGCAGTTATTTGATCAATTTATATAATGCACCTGTCCCAAATGTTCTGGATGAATGTGTACATTATACAAAACCTCACTTCATCATTGATAAAACCAAACCATCACAATTTCAAATAAACACCTCCCAACCAGCAAACAATAGACAATTTTCCTCTAAATAAAATCCTAAGATATTACAGTTGACATCAGTAGTATTCACTGATAATCGCCATGCTAGACCGAGAACTAAAGATCACACCGGGGTAGAAGTTCATCCATCCAGAATGTGAGGACCATGAGCACGTATTCCTCTGGTGATCTTACCTGTGGCCTTGTAAGAGACAGTCTCTTTCAGGTACAGTGAACTACCAAGCCAGTAATTAATGTGCATCCAGAACAGAAGTGAAAGTCAGTATAGCTATTAAGCAGCAATGCAGTGAAAGACATCGAGTAGAAAGCAAACCACATTTTATTCTTGCCGAGGTTTCAAATGATTTTAAAACCTGAACTCTACAACTGCTTGCTCTGGATAAACAGAATGGTGGGAAGTGTGCATTTGGACACATGTTTGTAAATGAGAAAACAAAACAGAATACAGTTCCCTGGCTATTATTGCTGGCAAGGTACCAAGATGCACCTAAAGGTCCTAGAAGATACTCTCAGTTCACAAGCTTGGCTAAAAGGAAGGAAATTGCTCCTTCAGCCTCAGACAGCACCTCTCTCAGACAGTCTGACAGCTTCTCTCAGATGTGCTTCAGGTAATTACCTCTCATCCAAGCAGTGATGATCTCATCCCAGCATGAAGAAACCTAAGGAACTGTGTCATCTAGACAATATGGAGCAAAGTGGAATTAAGTGACATCACTGTATGGATGGTTGCAGTCAAAGAGATCACAGTGTTCCTTTGAGTGACTACATATATGATTTTAAATAAGATGTACAGCATAAAAGGCTACCATGCAGCAAACTGTTTGTCTTCTTTGGTAAAAGAATCATTCTGAGGTTTGTCCTCTCAGAGGGAAAAGACTGGCACTCTCGGGCATGTCTGTGCTTGCTTTTGTCAGGAACTGTAGATGTCATATAAATGATGTTCCATGTGAAAAGTCATTTGTGACAGTTCTGAAAGAATCTGCTTGGACACAAAATGTATTTGCCAGTATCTTACGCAGCCAGAAGGTATTGATTCAAAGATCAAGAAAGGCAAATACACTGTTGCTGACATTTTTTAAAGGGTCATATGCAAAATGTGTCTCTCAGAATCAGAGACAGTTTCTGAAATCAAGTTTTGATTTCCATCTCTCTGTGTGTGTAAGACCGGGGATAGCCTAGCAGTGATTTCTACCACCTTGTTTACAACATACATGATCTACCTGAACTCTCAAAAAGTCTGTTTTAAACCAAATCTGGTTTGGTTGGCTCATACTGCAGAGCTCATGGGTTTCCCAAAAGTGCCATTCCAACAAACAGAGACAGAGACCCATGGGGATGAGAAGATATACAGTGCCTGCTTTTCTTTAGCTTTTGTGATGATGTAAACCCACAGTAGCTTTGACAGACTTACAGCAGATATAACCTGTGTATGAAAGAGATTTTTAGACTTCAATAACTAGGTTTGAAGTAGGAGCACCTATTAAGTTGTTCCAGAGAGCAACTGCTTTTGAACCAGAGAATGCATTTGGATCATCTCGACTATGAAGCGATAAGCTGTGTAAGTTCAAAGTACAGTGGAAAGCCTTAACATTATCCATGCTTATTAGTACACAGCGCCTGTATAAGCACTATGGGAAATACCATTGTGACTGTGGACGCAAACCAACTCTGACTGCAAGACTGTACACGCCTGTTGCTATTCTTTTAGGGGTTATTACTGAATGTCTATGTGCTGCATTCTTTCAACCTGCTCTGAAGTCCAGTAACTTTTTACATCTTATTATCCAGTGAACAAAGACATAGCAAGTTTGTCTAAAAAGTCACTATAATGATAATAATCTAAAACTGTGAGTTAAACTCCACTCCGTGTTAACCTGAGGATTTTCCAGAATACGTATTAGCTAGCATATTCCCTCTATCTAGAAAGCCAAGAGTACCAAAACTAACAAAAGTCTAAACTGACAGAAACTCCTCTCTGCAATTTTTTCTTTTCCAATTCCTTCTAAAGAAGAGGCCAAAACTAGGATTACTGGTACATGCTCTATGCCCTGCCTACAGTTTCATGCTGTGAATATTATGAAGCACTTCAACAGAGTGGACAGACCCCAGGAGCAACAACTGCTTTTAGTTCTAAGGAATACTTCACATCTAATAGAGGGAAGTAGGTTGCAATCCATACTTCTATGTCTGGTTAATAAATATGATTAAGGTCTGTGCTTAAGGTCAATATGTCCTCAGTTTACACAAAAAAAGCACAGTAGTGTACACCAGCACTTGTTTCAGAAAAGTATGAGATTCTTCACTGCCACAGTTTCAAGGCAGCTCCACTCACATTCAGAGTGCTATACATGCTTAGAGTCTGGACTTACATATAATGCAAGTACTAGTCTGAGAAATAAGGAAAAAGGCAAAATAGCAAACGAATATGGGCCTACCATATACTTACCGTGTGTTTCACTGCCAGGACGAAATTTAGCTATGCAGAAGGATATTCTTAAAAGTGCACCCAGCTTGAATTTAAGTAGACATTGAAGAAAAAGAAATGACAAGGGCTGTGCTAGTTCACTGTTTACTGAAATAAAATATAATAATAATAATATCACTATTGTTGTATTCGTGATTGTGAGTATTCTCAGGCTAACCAGGTCACATAGTTAACTTTGTATTACCAACCACCTTCACGAGGTTTTCAATTCTTTGCATTGACTTTGCACTGCACAGCTTACATACAGCTGATTGTATTCTTTCTTATTTATGATTCTTGCATGCAAACAGGCTTTTTAAGAGTTCATCAGTTCCAGCTGGCTATTTTCCATTTGATGTCAATAATTCTGTATTCAGCTATTTATCAGAATTCTTTTCACTGCATCCAATGGGTGATGTCACCAAGAAAGAGTTATAATTGCAGGTGGGAAATGAAAATGAGATCAAAAAGCTTTCAAGTAACAAAAATTCTCTATTTATGCAAGTGTTCTAAGAAACAAAGAAGGCAATAAGAAACAAGCAGACAACAAAGTAGGATTCAAATGGGAGCAAAATTATGGCTCAACATACTAATCTTCAAAGTTTAACATGGGTTGTCAGCAGTTCTTTCAGAAAATCATGTTCCTCAAATTGCAACTGTAGAACCATTAGTCAGCTGGAATGAATATTTCCCTTTACCAAATCAGATTTATGGAATATTTTGCCTTCTGTCAGATTATAATATACTTGCATCTAATAGTTCTAATTTTGAATGTTTGAGTTATAAATAGATGGGAAATGTGGCATAAATTAACATTGCTATGGAAGACTAATATGTTTTCCTTGTAATCTGCAAACCGCTTCCATGTCAAAGGAAAGCTAAGCTGCTCTACAGTTGAGGTTTTCTGAGGTAAGAATGCATTGGTGCTTTAGAGGAGTCGTGGTGCTCTTGAATTGCAAGATGTGCTATCCAAATTCCTCTCCGTGTTAACTATTACTGACCTTCAGCCATGGAAAGCAGCTAGTAGCGTGACTTAATTTGGCACCTGTTCTGGGGATTTCTGAATAGCTGAAGCCAAAAGCAATCCATATTTAGGTGGCCCAGCCTGTTCTCAGCACATACTGTATTTTACGGTGGATTTCCTTAGGAGATTGTAAGGGCGATGACGTATGGGAATTCCTGAGTGTTGCCTTTCACTCCTTCAAATGCCAAATGTGAGACTGTTTTTACCTATGTCTTTTCTATGGTAAAAGTGGCATCCATAGGAGAGATTCCTCCAGTACAGTAAATGTCATGAATTTTCCAAGAACACCTTACGGGAATACACATTTCTTGGGAATGGAAAGGAAGGGAAACTATTAATCAATTGAAACTAGGCTTGAAGTGTAAATGCGATGTTATCAGCTATGCACATTGTATGGAATTTTCTTCCCATTTCTTGAGGATAATCACAGGAAGAGTGTGGGTGGATTGGCTCACATATGAAAAGACATCTCTCAGCTAAAGGAAAAACAATAACATTTTAGAACACAGGGTTTTGACACAACCCATAAGACGCAGGATGAAAACAAAGAAATAAACTGGAGTCTACTCTCACATTAGTCTATGCTGAAATTATTGTTCCGCTTCCAGTTACAAAGGTAAAACATCTTTTCAATTTCTGATTCTGGAATTCTGCTACCCTATGTATGTTATTTTACTTTCTCAAATTCTTTAGAAATAATGATTATAAATACTTGTAAGGGCTTTTAATTGTCCAGAATTAAAAAATAACCACAAAGAACTGAACAACTGGGTTGGATTCCAATACTCATTATAAAATGAAAAAAGAAAAATGTGTCATCTCAGAGCTTCAGATAGAATTCCTCCATGAACAGCCTTTTAGCAAAGTGCATCACATTCTTTCATGAGGACACAGTCTCCTATTTTTAATGACTATAACATATAACAGTACACAGAGGATGAAAATACCTTTATTTCTTTTCAGTTTCACAGTTATATGTAGGCTATAACAATGTGTACAAAAGAAAGATCTTCAGAGGAATGAAAGGGGACAGTTTTGAAGCTTATTTCCCCCTCCCCTAGCATTTTTACACTAGCATGAAATATTCTTGAGCCAGCTGGTTGTTTTGTTCACATTGGCTTTCATTGCCTAATCTAGTGAATTCATTATAGCTCCCTGCCTGAGGGCTCAATTTTCAGCTGCGCTGAGCATGACCCATATCAGCTGTGGGAAAAGGGAGGCAAAGGCTCTTGCAGGAGCCTCACACGTCCCCGCGTCCTCGGGAAGCCATGGGGGGACCGAGCCGCCGCACCAGCCCGAGCAGCCGCGCCTCTGTGACATTGCCTTGCGTGGGTCTTGGGGATTACTTTGCTAGCAGGAGTTTGCTTGTCCCAACGTGAATCCTGCGGCAGGGTGTTGCAGGGTAGCAGAAGCTGCCGTAAAACAATGCTGGGTCTATGTCAGGACGGGACTCTCCCATACCAGGGGATCCTCAATGTATTCTGCCTAGGAAATGCTGCAGGGCTGATCTTACCATGTACAGAGACCTTTCTGGAAGCAGAATCCGGAATCAGGCATGTTGTTTCTGAGGTAACCAGACTCTAATGTGATCGCAACAAGTAGTATAATTTTGTTTCTCGGTTACATGCTAGAGATACGGTATTACAGAGGAGCTCTGTGGCAAATGGATTCTATTTGCTCCTGTGCTATAGAAGGACAAATAGTTCTCTGTTTTTAAAGCTTTTTGGATGAGATTAGTGGTTGCGGAGACAGAGCTGTGTCCATTTTGTCCTCACTAGCAAGTGGGTGGTTGCCTCCCACACTCACGTCACTGCCACATTTGGCAGCAATAACACTTTGGCAGCAATAATTTATATCTAAGAGGTCCCAGCACTGTAAAGTAGTCTCACTACTCTCTAAAAATTTTCTGAGTTGATTAGTTTAGCTCTTTATTTTCAGTTTACTGAGCTATGGTCACTACTGTGCTGGTTTTGGCTGGGATAGATTTAATTTTCTTCATAGTAGCTAGTATGGGGCTGTGTTTTGGATTTGTGCTGGAAACAGTGTTGATAACACAGGGGTGTTTTCATTATTGCTGAGCAGTGCTGACACAGAGTCAAGGCCTTTTCTGCTTCTCACCCCACCCCACCAGTGAGTAGGCTGGGGGTGCACAAGGAGTTGGGAGGGGACACAGCTGGGACAGCTGACCCCAGCTGGCCAAAGGGATATTCCATACCATATGGCGTCATGCTCAGCATCTGAAGCTGGGGAAAGAAGAAGGAAGGGGGGATGTTCGGAGTGATGGCGTTTGTCTTCCCAAGTAACCATTAGGTGTGATGGAGCCCTGCTCTCCTGGAGATGGCTAAACACCTGCCTGCCCATGGGAAGGAGTGAATGAATTCCTTTGTTTGCTTTGCTTGCACTCATGGCTTTCACTTTACCTATTAAACTGTCTTTATCTCAACCCATGAGTTTTCTCACTTTTGCCCTTCTGATTCTCTCCCCCATCCCACCAGGGGGGAGTGAGCGAGCGGCTGTGTGGTGCTTCGTTGCCAGCTGGGGTTAAACCACAAGTACTTACACGCACGCACAAAACACACAAGTGCGCCCATCTCCTAAGCACTGCAAGGAACTTAAAACTTACAAATCAACAAGACAGAATGGTCCTGGCCAAGGAAGAAGAACAAGCAAGATGAAAACACCATAAAGACCCCATGCTGGCACAGCACACTCTGACTCATACTTTCCAGTTATAAATGTCATCCATTAGGTTAAAAAAATAATAATAAAAATCAGTCTCCATTCTGGGTTGTGTGTTTTTTTATTGCTTGCTTTAATAGCTCTGCCCTTCATCAGCTCCAGTGTTCGGCAGCTGATCTCTCTTGCCTTGGCTAAGAACATGTGATAGTTTTGCTGAATAGCTGCAAACATGCTCTCTGCTGGGTACTAATAGCTGGCACATTAGGCTGCTTGGCGAACTGTGGCAGCCAAATAGAAATGCTTTCAACAGACTGATTTCAGTAAAGAAGTGGAGGGTCGGGATTTTTTTTCTTTTTCTTTTTTTTTTTCCTTTTCCCACTCTGCTTGGTGCCAGAGTTCTTAAAATAGTTCTCTCAGAGTTTTCTTGTTACCCATTTTGGAGCCCAGATGTAGGAAGCAAGCCAGCACAGCTGGTGAAGTCTAAGTGTCTCACAGATAGGGAAGGCTTACATGGCCTTCATTTTATTCTTAACTGTTACTCTTCACTTTATTCTTAACTGTTATTGATGTTATTGCTATTGGAGTGTCAAGAAAAAAAATGCCCAGGCTTGCAGAGATTAAAGGTCTACCAACCTTTCTCTCCCTCCTGTCTTCATCAACAGGCCACTGCACCTTGTTATCTTCAGTACTTCCCTCATCTTTTCCCTCATCAGGAATGTAGATTTAATTAGTTGTTCCATTCTGAGCTCACACTGATACCTGTACTGAGCTAGTACAAGTGATGCGCAGTGATGCTGTGATGTGAACTCATTCTCACAGCAGGCTGGATATAAAATCAGCGGTCTCCTTATACTTAGGAGTATATGCTAGATTTCTAGCATATTTCTGAGGAGAAAAGAATATACAGAGTGGTACCAGCCTTCCTAACAGCAAGCTAAAATGTACATAACAAATTGAAAAGAGATGATATGTCAATCAGTAGAGTTTCCTTATAGTCATCTAGTAAGTACTGGGCTGGCCAGTCTTGGAGACACAGTAACCTTCTTCCCCTAAGGATGCAAATCAGATCACTGGAAGAGTATTTGCTTCTGTGATTTTTTTTTCCCTGTTAGAGATTTGCTATCACCTGAGCACCTTCATAGGCTCTTTCCTCATTCAACATGTGGTAACTCCTACCAGCCTGTAGTTACTTATAATTGCACGATTCCTCAGTGTGGTTTTTGAAAGCAGCCCAGTCTGGGGTATTACCGTTATAGACTGCAGAACTCCATGTTCCTAGTACATCTGTGAAAGCATTTGGGGGAACAGCAATACGGGTGGAAGTAACACTGATTCATTCTATCTTCATATGAAAACAGAGGGAACAGTTGGCCTCTCCAAACTGGATGATACAGATACAGAGATCTGAATACGCAAAAATAGCACAGCAATTTCTAGAAGACGACTAAACACATCTCAGAAATGTATTGAAAAATAGCACATTGAGGTCCACAGGGAAACATTTGAAAGGTGCAGAGTGCAACACTTGGTTGCACTAAACACTAGATTACACTAAAAGTCGGTAGGAGTCAGATATTTAATCCTTATTTATGCCTTTAGACCTCTGTTGTCTTCAACAGCTTGCTCTAGCAGGAAGCATGTCCCCTACCATAAGCAAACCTCTGATTACAGCACTTGCAAATGGATGACAGAGGCTTTTGGAGGAGATGAACAATCAAATTCTGCACCAATTTTGGGCTTTGACAAAGCATCTCTGGTGGATGTTGGGCTATTAATTTACAGCCTTCCACTGCCTACCATTTCCTTCTGCCTCCTCATGACAGAATCAGAATAATTCAGTTCGTGCCCACATCTCCCTGATGGGATCATCAGGTCCAGCATCTTAGCTGACAGCAGCAGTAAAAGTGGTCTTGCATGAAGATGCAGGTCTGTGAGTGGGAGCTGCTGACACATACATGTTCCTTTCTACCAGCACAGTTAGAGGAACAGTAACCTCCAGCAAGCAAACAGCTGAGGAGGTATTTCCTTAAACAGCTTCTGCTGCTCGCACAGAGAACATGAGTACAAGCCTCTATACTCTGCGCTAATTCACACATGTGACAGTGTTCAAGCTGCCTCCATTCCCTCCCCTTGCGTCAGCAGCTCAACGCTTATGTTGGTTCTGAAGTTCACAGTAATTATATATAAGCAACACATGACTAGAGAGCTTTAGATGAGGTCAGGCTTTTTTGCGCGTAGGCTTTTGCCTGCTTTTGCCTCCTTTTCTAGGGAAGAGGGACAGACTAACACCTGAGACTGGAGTATTACAGGTGCCTACCGAGGTCTGTACCCAACTTCTGCTAGCTGTTTGCAGGACCTGTATGTTTCTCTCTCCTTGGAGGGCTTCTCGGAGGCTTTAACCTAAGCAGAGAGATTTTTGTTGTATTACTAAGGTGAGATTTATGTTACCAGCCATTTGGAAGTGTCTCACCTAAGCTACTATTTAGGTTCTCTATATTAATTGGAGAGGGATAAGCACCTTCACATGCCAGTGTTCTACATCGTAAGCCAGAGTATAAGATAACAGATGAATTTCCATGCAGCATTAATAGAGAGGGCCCTGGCAACTGTCTGAAATTGTATGCTAAAGCTTGCATGATTAAATCTGTATGAGGTAAACCCTATTTTTCTGTAATTCTTCAGTCATGACTGAGCCCCCCACAGAGACGCCACATTGAAGCCTCTATGTACCTTCTTTCCTGATGATTTTCTACAAAGATCTTCATTAGCACAATTATCCGTAAAGCTACCCATAAGAAAAAAGATCTTGAAATAGATAACAGATGCACTTAAGAGTTACATCTTGTGATGAATGAACACAAAATCCCAGCTTCATTATAGCCAGCCCACACAGTCACATTTTTTATTGCTCATATGTAATGATCAACAATCACTCGGGGCAAAAAAATAAACTCTAGCCAGAATTTTAATACAATCTCATAAAATAAAATAAAATATAATGAAATTATTTACAATTTTTGAAGCACCTGGGAGAAGCACCCTAGCTTGACCCTAACTACTTGCTAATTT
Source organism: Phoenicopterus ruber ruber (assembly GCA_009819775.1). NCBI lineage: Eukaryota > Metazoa > Chordata > Aves > Phoenicopteriformes > Phoenicopteridae > Phoenicopterus > Phoenicopterus ruber. The sequence continues at coordinate 50,126,538 of CM020215.1, read as the reverse complement.
CTATCCTTCTGATGTTCTTAGTAAGATCTCTGATATTTTCATCATCCACTGTTTATTACCCCTTCCTATACCTGCTCCGAATGCCATACATCCTCCTCAACAATCTAATTTTTCCTTTCAAAATATCTTTAACTAGAACTGGTCTGTTCTTCACCCATAAATTTAGCTTCCAGTTCATTCCTAATTTTGTGTATAAACTGCATGATAGCCCTCGGGCTCACGTGACATTATTTCTGTTCTGTCTGTTTAGATGTGCTCATTTTTACAGCAGATATTTCTCTTCCTGTTAGCAAGTTACCTTTAAATACTCATAATTGTTCTATAAGTTCTTGTGTGTCCTTTGTATGGTGAGCTTTCCTTTTCTCAAAATGCCACTTACTGTACAAAGACATTTACCTGAGCCTTGAAACTCCTTTGCTACCTGCATTTCGCTTGCCCCAATGTTTGCAAGTAAATAAATTTAGGACACATCTACACAGATAGGTACAGACAGTTACATATCTGTTCTGCCTAAACTCCAATCTGGCTGAACACCATGTAGTTCAAACTATTTTGTCCTGCTGAGATTAAACAGTTCATTGCATCTTAGACCCTGGGAGTGGCATGAAGGTGCAACTATCTGGACCCATTCATCTGATCACATTATTTGCATGGCCAAAGTCAGAAATGAACTGCAGTTTACACAGAAGCATTCACAAGTATTTTGTATATGATATTTGTCTATCCAGAGTAATTCTGAAGATTTATAGGGAATTTTTTTCTGGTCCTCTGACTCATTTTGCAAGTATTGAAGTCATCTGAAGTGAATTCTTCCTCTGTGAGGAAGCCCAAGGCTTGTGAGGCTTGAACTGAGGACTCTGCCAGTCTAATTGCAGCATTTTGTTTTCTTGCAGAGGTAATCTACAAGCAAGGTAAGTGATTCCCAGCCAGGTGATGGGGAAGAAAATTTTACACCGTTTTACTCAGTCTCACAAAGAACTGTAATAAAAGACTGATCATAAGTACTTCTTAGTATTCTCTTGATCACATAAACTGGCTAAGCTTCTTCAACAGCACTGTTGGCTTCCCATAATGTTAAAAGTTGTCCAAGTGTAAAAATAATGCATCATAATAAAGATTGTCTCTTCCTTTTTTTTCTCCCCTTCTCTTTTTCCATTCAGTATTTCTTGCAACTTCTGTATCTTGACATTAAAAGGAGTTGCAGAGACCAGTCAAGTCAAGCTTACCAGAAGTCAGAATTTGATAGTAATTATAAGAGACTTAGATATTTTAGCTTTCATCTTTTCTAGAGACAGCATTGCACAGCAGAGACAGGTTCTTGAGTTAACCTGGTAAAAGAGGCCTATTTCAGTTTCAGTGGCTAAAAGCAACACTTTAAACGCCACATGGAAATGAAGAAGTGGCAGTGCAGATCACAGAGCACCGAGGTAAAGCTCTCTGCCGCTCCGTAAGAGACCAGCTATACGCCGCACTAGCACGTTTCCCAGAACGTCTTGGCAGATGATTCCCATGCAGCATATTATGTTACATTCATTTAAAGGTAGAAAAGACATGGATAACTATAACAAGATCTGCATCCAACAATGTAATAAGAGACACAGGATTCCAGAGAACAGTAAAGAGAAAAGTGGTCGGAAGATGAAGCACTTGGCTGCAATGACTACTTACTTAATTAACAATATCCCTGATCTAATAAAATCATCATACTATGAATCATCTTGCCCCACTTCATTCAACGGAGGTGTCAATTATACAATCAGTGGGCATTTGTGCATTTCCCCCCCATCTACTAACATTGTTTCTTTTTTTTTTTTTTCCTTTTGACCTGGGCAACCATGCTTAAGACGACGAGCTCTCAGTCAAATCCTTGTCTCACAAGGATTAGAATACAGGAACTTCCTGGCTCCCAGTCAGTTGCATTGTTTTCATCTAATAAAAAACATCAGTGGAAAAATTCACCACTACAGAAAAAGCAAATAACTTGAAGCACTTTAACGATTGTGTATTAGTGCTGGCATGCTTCAAAAATAACTGCTGAACATTGCTAAGAGGACTGCAGGACTATATAATCATTTATGACAGGCTTTCAGCTTTTTTTCCTTCTCCTAAATGGTTGGTGTTAGTTGAAGGCCAAAGGAATACTGTGAAATTGAAGGAAGGAAAGCAGTGGGATGCTTTTTATAAGGCAACTGCCCTCCATCTTCACTCACCCATGAGCAACCATACCAAGAATCTCCTGGGAGGACCACTGTTCAAAGGTGTTTGGACTTCAGATTTCATAATCTGAAATCCATGGCTGTAAATAGAAAGAATGAAGAACCATGAATAGAAATGAGTAGGAAACCGTTTATTCCCATTCCAGGAATATGTTCAAGTTGAGAAATAGTTTTCCATTCCATATTTGGATGAAATTGAGACCTTTCAACTTTTTCCAGAAAAAAAGATTAAGTGAAAGCTTTAGTTCCCCCTCTCCTCCTGCTGCTCCCCTTCATGTCCTCCAAAAGAGCCAAGCAATTAGGGTACCAGCCTCCAAGGAAAAGAAGCTGGATCTGAAGCCCGGCTCCGCTAGCCTGATGCATTCACATGCCTACTCTCAGTACTTGACAATCCCGTCATGCATTGCAGAATAGTGTCCAACCTGCAGGCTAATGAGGTCAGATACAATTCATTCTTCTTAAAATAGCCCACCCTAGAGCTCAGAATCATTTCCACCCGCCACTTTTCTGATGCTGACGTATTGCCACTAAAGCTCTCGGTTAGAGCACGTTTACTCAGCTTCGGTACTCGCCCCCAGCCTCTCTCTGCCGCAGGATTGAGCAGAACTTGCTGTTTGTTTGAGCACCCACTGCCACTAGCAGAACCCCAATTCACTCCCAACACACACACAACTCTACACAAGAGTGCAAAGAACTACCTATATGTCTCACAGAAACACATATTGTACTTCTGTTGTAGGATTTCTTCTGGAAAACTGAAAGATGGCCAGCTTCTGAAGAATGCCTAGGAAACATGTTCTTACATCAACAGTGCCATCACTAAACCACATCCCTGAGTAGCAACTCAGAGAGTAGTGGTTGTTTGGCTTTTTTCTCTCTAAATATCAGCATTGCTTTTTGCTTGCATGTTACTATCCTTGTTGAATTTCACTGGACTACCTGCATGTCTAAAATTCAGCATCTGCATAAGTATTTGCAACACTTTGGCCATTGTTTGTCATGTCGTGTTCATGCTGGAATATCAGCAAATATGTAGAAATTCAAGTTTGTAATAGTATGCCAGCCCTTGTATTCCATGACTGAAGGAAAATATTCCCATGCCTAACATAAATAGCAGAATTAATTCTTTTCGCCCCAGTGAGGGATTTGCTCCTCTACCTAAACTAAGCAGTCTGATTTCTTCTCAGGTGAAGGGGTCTTTGTAAGTGATGGGGTTGAAACCTGGTCAGTGTGTCAGTGCTATCACACACGACAATGAATGTTACCAATAAAAATAAAAAGATATTTTGAAAGATGATCACCCTACATAATCATTAATGATCTGTCACTTTGTCCTGGTTTGGGCTGGGGTAGAGTTAATTTTCTTCCTAGTAGCCGATATAGCGCTGTGTTTTGGATTTAGTATGAGAAAAATGTTGATAACACACTGATGTTTTAGTTGTTGCTAAGTAGTTGTAGTGCTTATACTAAGTCAAGGACTTTTCAGCTTCCCGTGCTCTGCCAGCAAGGAGGTGCACAAGAAGCTGGGAGGGGGCACAGCCAGGACAGCTGACCCAGACTGGCCAAAGGGATATTCCATACTGTACGACGTCATGCTCAGTATATAAACAGGGGAGAGTTAGCCAGGGGGGGGAATTGCTGCTCAGGGATGGGCTGGGCATCGGTCAGCGGGTGGTGAGCAATTGCATTGTGCATCACTTGTTTTGTATATTCTTCTATTATTATTATTATTAATCTCTTCCTTTGCTGTCCTCTTAAACTGTCTTTATCTCAACCTACTAGTTTTACTTTTTTTCTGTTCTCCTCCGCATCCCACTGGCGGAGGGGGCGGGTGGGGAGCGAGCATCTTTGCGGTGCTTAGTTGCTGACTGGAGTTAAACCACAACAAACTTTCTGGGCCTTTTTGGGCACAAAGTCATTAACACCAACACTAACAGCTGCTGCCACCCTGAATGTTAGGGAAGGAAAAGATTGGAATAAAATTCCATCCCATGTTTTTAGTTCCCCACGCTGAACCTAGGGATGTAGACACCTCTGACCTTGGTATGCAGGTTTATCTGGATCTTCACTTTGTAGCTGGACCTCCCATAAGAATTTAAAGAAAATAACAAAAGCTCACAATGGCACAGTATCAGCTGCATCTGAACATATTTGGGTGGTGTTGGGAGAGGTTAAACTATTGCAATGCTCAGTAAAATAGGCTGTGAACACAAGTAGGTGAATCATCACTTTATCCCTGTTGCATTTGAGATCAAGCTTCTGAAACATTTTAACCCAGGCAGTAGAGACAACTGCATGAATCTATATTCATAAACTATTTTGCTCTGATGGGAAAAGTGTGTATGTAACTGAAGTAAACTGGAGCACTTACAATGCCTGCGAAACGGGACAAAAGAAAGCTGTTGCCTTTCTTCCACACCTTGCAGATGGAAAAGAAACAAGGCAAATCCACTGAGTGAAGTTCAGAACCCAAGAAAGATTTCAGGTGCCCAGATCCAAATCCTCACCAAATAGGATTTGTAGATATGCCTTGGCGCCTAATTCCTACTGACTTTTCACAGAATGCCTTTATAAATCTGTTCCGTGAGGTAGGATTTCATATTTTGCAGCAAGGCAGAGCCTGCGCTGAGGAAAGCATGTTGTAGCTCATGTTGCCTGATGCTAAGTTTGCTCTAAGGTGTGTTTGGAGGAGGCTGGGAATGGGAGGAATGTATTGCAAATGCGAAGGTCCTGCTTTCAGCTGCAATGAAGTTTTGCCTCTGGGAGCATAAGGTCAGAAATGATGAGCGGCCATTTTCTATTTAGTGCAGTTAGTGGTTTATACCTCATGTGGCAGTTGCCAGGGAGCCAGGAAAGAGTCCTGAACATGAACATGAAGCTCTTAGTGGCCTCTGGCATGTGGATGATAGGAGCTGGCCTTTTTTGACTACTGGATCCCCCTCTGTCTGCAATAGTCATGTAAGGCACAGTGACCAAGGCTAGGTCTGACACTAAGAAAAAACGCTTGAAACCCTTTCTCCTCATATAAATTAAAATGCAAATATGTGTAGTCATAACAGCAATCTGGAATGGAGGTGCTGCCAAAAGCCTTAGAAGTCCCTTGAGACTTGCAGCAGATGTCCACAGTGAAGAAGAACAGTTGTTATTGAGGTCACCAGCTTTGCTGGGCCATTGCTGAATCTGGTCAGACCAGAAGGTGAAGCAGGAATGAGCAAAGGAACATTATCCTACTGTGCCTTCAGAGACATCTGAACCACAGAGGACTGTGCCCAGCAAAGACACCACTGGTGAGAGCTTCCAGCCTTCGTATGGAGTTTCTACACTGGGACAAGTAGAAGAGGTGTCAGAGCACATGACCATTTAAGTCGTGTCCTGAGTCATGTAATCCCAAGATGCCTCAGGTTTTACATCAAGTTCCCAGAACTTTAAAATCCATGTTGTTATGCTCGTAGCACAGTGACACTGATAAGGTAGTAAGTACAGGCTGAAACTGAAAACTCTGAGTCCTCAGTCATGTTGAGGACATCGGTGTTAATTCCTCAGCTAGTTTCTGTTCCAGAAAAGGTGTAGAGGAACAGCCACTGCTCTATGCTGTCACCGAGCTTACCAGGCCATTTCCATATTGTCCTTTGCTTCCTAGAGTAGAGACAAAGGGTGATAATTCAACTCGGGTCAAATCAGACTGACCCTGACTTCTCCAGGTGCCTCTTTGTGGTGACTCTGTGTGCGTTAAGTACCTGTTCTCTCACCTCTTATGTCCCTGCACAGTAATAGAGCAAGGCAAGATGTGGTTATTGTTGCCAGGCATTACGCACAGCAGAGGATAGAAAGTCAGCAAGGGCTGTGCTTGCTTCTCTCTGCCCCTAGCTGGCCAGCTGAGTATGCAGATAACTCTCCGAATTTCCTAAAAAGGCATCTCAACCAGCGCTGTTTGCATGTGGGGGCACTTAGGGAAGAAGCCCTCCCAGATCCTTCCCTGGGACAATAGGTCTCTGCACTGTTCCCCCTCTGTTCCTTTGCCTAACTTCCATAATAGTCTAGTGTGATTAATCAATATTGCTCCTGCAGCCAAAGAGAAAGGGAGGGGGGCATCACAGAGTGTTCCCAAACAATACCAAATATTGCGTTAAGACTGTAGCCTGCAGATTCCATTGTTAAGCAGTATTTTTGTTTTAAGAGCAACAGCTTAACTTACTTTTTTTTTTTCAAATCAGATTGATTAAAGTAGAATCTGGAGTTTATTTGTTTTTTTTCTCCAAGGTACAGCAGCTGCGTAAAAGAACATTTCACCATAAAGAACAGGCTGATTCACTGCATTTCTCCTGAGTACAGATTGTTGTCTTCTCCCACACAGTCTTCATAAATTAGGAAGGAAACTTGAAAAGCACCACAATATATGTTTTTGATTGTGCCTGGTTTACAGTAGTTGAGTTAGATCTCAAATATCCAGTCTTTATCTAAAAAAATAATGGTTAATAAAATTTAATAGATGAATAAAAAGCTACACTCTTAGATGCCTCAGGGTAAGTGTAGAGCCGTGACACGATTTAAACAGGAGATGCAGTGAGTTCAGCATCAGAGACTTACCTTCCCTTTGTAAGGCCTGAGGACACTGAGTACCTTCAGGTCTTGGGACAGGTTCCTCAGCTCTTAAATAAAGGCACAGCAAGGTGGGACTGTGTTACACCCCCGTGTTCAAATGGACTAAGCTCTGACCTGCTTTAACTCACTATGCCAACTTCACTCGAACAAGAGTTTAAATGTCTATGAAATTGAAAACAAAGTCACCCACAAAAACATCCAGCCTCCTGTGTGTAATTATCAATCTACAAGAACAAGAAAGAGCAGCAGAAGGCTAGGCATCCATACCAGCAGTAGGGCTTGGTCTTCCCTTCCCATCCTTTGCTTTTTCTACACAGTGTATATTTAGTGCAGGAAACCAGCTAGTAAAACTTGCCTGAAACGAGATTTGGTCCATGTTTCAGATTACAAGTGAAATGTCAGAAGTAATTCATGCAGGAGGTGGCAGGATCCCTCCAGGGTGGTTCAGCCCTCAGTTAGAATAATAAATAAATAATCTCAGAAGCTTTTTGGTTTTTTTTTTAACTACCGGCAACATGAGAAGGTTACCAGAATGTTACCACACAGACACAAAGTGCATCCTTTCCTGGTTTCTCTAGTAAATTGCAATATATCACACTGTGATTCTGTCAACAATCATTTTGCATCACTCCTTGAGACTCTTAGACATTCAAGTCTATCTCTCCCTACAGAAAAACAAAGATAGCTGAAGTAAAACATAAGTTCATAGTAAAATGCAACTCCCATCACATATGGGAAGGTGGTCTGCACTTGAGTGATCTACAGGTTCTTAGCATTCAACTCTGGTGAGCTTTTCTTACTAGGGAACAGTTGAAATGTCATTAACTTTTCCAATTGTAATGGCACACATGTCAGAGCAGAGACTGAAATATGATGGGACAGCAAATGTTGAGCCAACTTCATAAACATGATCTTTGAAATCAAGGCAGTTGAGATGAAATTCCTGAACTGTTTAACAATGAACATGGTTCAAGGCCCCATCCCATGGAACTGCAAAGATCCCAGTGATCACATCCTTAGCAGCAACAGGGTCTTTAAATATTTTTAACAGTCATGGCGTCATGAGCTGAGAGTGGAACTCATAGCAAGGAAAAATCATCTCCTGTTGAGCTCTGCTTCTGCCGTGAGCTGGGGACACATGGGCAGTACAGTTTCTTTCTAGACAGTAAGAGAAACGGAGATTTGCGATTATTGGGTTCAGTCCCAACAGATAGAGAGGAACATTGACCAATATTTTCTAACTTTCCTTTCCTTCCTTCCTTCCAAATTGTCAATTCTTCCAGTCCAGCTCCGTGCTCTTTTCTTTAACTCTCCTCCTCTTCATACTTGACCCAAGGAAACTTTCCTCCTGTAACCTATGTAGGAGGACTGGCAGCAAGAGGAGCGTTGGAAAGACAGTCTCTTTGTTTGCAGTTTTAGTGCCAGGAAAGCAACAGCAGGGAAAGTTGTTTCAAGGAAGAGTGTGTGCTTGTGGCTGTGTGAGAGCTGTTCAGTGAGTTTGGGAGCTGGTGGAGAACAGTCAATATAGGCAATGACCAGAGGGCACAGATGCCAAATCCTAATAAGTCTTTGCTGAAATCAGCTGTTGACCACATGCTCCTCGATGAAGCAACACTTTACTACACAGGTGCATTCCAGGTCATGTTAAATATGCTTTATCTCTTTCTCTTTCATAGAATCATAGAATAGCCTAAGTTGGAAGGGACCTTGAAAGATCATGTGGTCCAGTCTTTAGTGGGAAAGGGAGCCTAGATGAGATTATGTAACACCCTGTCCAATTGCATCTTGAAAACCTCCAACAATGAGGGCTCTACCACATCCTTGGGGAGGTTGTTCCAGTGATCAGCTGTTCACACTGTAAAAAATTTCTTTCTTATATTGAGATGAAACTTGTACCCATGCAACTTGTACTTGTTGCCCCTTGTCTTCTCCATGTGGCTTCTTGTGAAGAGACAGCCTCCATCCTCCTTGTAGCCACCCTTTAAGTACTGGAATACTGCAATGAGGTCCCCCCTGAGCCTTCTCTTCTCCAGGCAGAAAAGACCTCACTCCGTCAGTCTTTCCTCATACAGCAGGTTCTCCAGCCCTTTGACCAGTTTCATGGACCTCCTAAGGACTCTATCCAGTCTGTCCATGTGTTTTTTGAATTGTGGGGACCACAACTGCGCACAGTACTCCAGATGTGGCCTGACAAGCGCTAAGTAGAGTGGGATGATCACGTCTCTGTCCCTGCTAGCAATGTCGCTGCAGATGCAGCCCAGGATCTGATTTGCCTTCATTGCTGCAGCGGTGCACTGCTGACTCCTGCTCAGATGGTCCACCAGGACCATCAGGGCTCTTTCAGCAAGGATGCTCTCCCACCACACAGATCCTAGCCTGTACTGGACTCTTTGGTTATTTCATCCCAGGTGCAGGACTTTGCACTTGTCTTTGTTAAACTTCATAGAGTTCTTCCTAGCCCACTCTTTCATCCTGTCCAGGTCTCTCTGTAGGATGGCTCTCCCTTCTGCTGTGCCCACCTTACCACCCAGTTTAGTGTCATCAGCAAACTTGGTAAGGATGCTTTCAATCCCATCATCCAGACCATTTATGAAGACGTTGAACAGCATAGGGGCCAGTATTGATCCCTGGGGGACCCCACTTGTGACAGGCTGCCAGCCCAAGTAAAAATGATTGATCATCACATTATGAGTGCAGCCTGCGAGCCAATTTCCTACCCGTCTCACAGACCACCCATCCAATTTGTATCTTGCCAGTTTGTCCGGGAGAAGGCTGCAGGAAACAGTGTCGAACGCTCTACTGAAGTCCAGTCTTTGTTGTACCGCTGCCTGAGTCAGCACTCAAAACTTACGGCATTCCAGAAACGATGCAGCTCTTCAACATTTTTCATTTTCATCTTTCTGTCCTACATGAAAAAAACAGAGGCAGCTGTAAAGACCGGTGCTTTCTCACCTAACTTTAGCTTAGAAGTTGAGCATCAAATCTACTTAGGCGACTTTTATTTAATTATTAGTATACTTTTAAATTTAACTTTAAGTGAATAGTGAATACATCAGAAACTTAAAGTGGAAAAATGAACTTTGACCTCAAGGCAAGTATTTTTAACTATATTTTGCACAGCTGTTTGGAAAATCTTTTAGAAAATAGGTTTCCTTATTCTGTGATACATTCTGAGTGCAGATGTCTCTCTTGCTCTTTACTCTGATTTTCATCCTGAAGTTGATGTTTTTGCCCTAGGTGTACAATCAATCCCTGCCTTTCTAATCATAGAATAAATGAGGTTGGAAGGATCATCTGGTGGGCATCTAGTCTAACCCTTACTTGAAGATGTCCAGTTAAACCAAGCTGGTCAGAAACTTGATGTGTTTTGAATATTCCCATGGATGGAAATTCTCTGGACTACTTCAAATATTTTACCATTCTCACAGTGAAAAATCTTTTCCTTGTATGCAATTCATGATCAAATATATATACTGCAGTAGCTGAACAGAAAATCCTGATTTTCACTTACGTTGTAGTTTCTTTGCTACACAAACAGTTTACCTGGTAAAACTGATAAAGGAAAAGATCTTATAGCTCACTAGCATCTACTCCATTGAAGCAGCCATTTCAATATATGTGTGTGCTTTTCCCAAACCTATATAATGAGATTTTGCAACTGCCTTCAGCAGTATTTCTGTCTTGTGAAATCAAACTAGCTACTTTTTGTTATGATGCAAAGGACCGACTCTTTTAACATTCAAACATCCAAACATTCACGCAGGTATTAGCATCCCAATCTAGTCTATTGGAATTAGTCCAGGATAGCCTGTTCAAATCACACATCTGTAGCAGCAGCAGAGTAAACCGAGTACATACATAGCTTTGCAGAGCAAAAGAATGAGGTTTAATTTCTTATTTCCCTGGGTTATGATAAAGATCAGTATCATCATGCGGTCAGTCCACATAAAGCTGAGGTATTTAGGTTTCTTGCTCTCTAGCCAGCTTAGTACCTTAAACCTCAAGCTCTGTTCCAATCTCCCCAGTCTTTTTCTTTCATTAGATGTGGAATTTAACCACAGATCACCATTGTAAATCATCCTTCAAAAGGGCAGTGAGGTCCCATCCCTTTTCTCCTGATATCGGGAAGCCCTTGTTACACTCAAGACATAATCTCTCATCCAGGAAAACTACCATTTTCCAGAGGTTCAGGAGAGGAAATTTTGTTTTGCTTCAATTTGTGCCATGCTCCATCATGTCATGTCACAACTGAGACATATTGGGTCTTGCCTTGGCTCCACTTCTTCCTTTTCCCCTTCCCTCAAAGCAGTCTGTGATCTTTCTTAACCCTTTCTTAAGCCTCTCCTAAAACCTTTATCAGATTAAATAGGCCTCTCTGGAACATGGAGTCAAAACTGTTTCCATGACTTTTTTCTCTCTTGTACCTACATATAGAGTACTTTCTACCACACGTAGATTTGAAATCTACTGCTTTAACAAGAGGAAACGTAAGTTTCACTTTTGAAAAGACTGTCTGGTATATCGGGTTATGTCTTAACAAACTACCCTACTAGAGAAAGAGGAACTTTTGAAATGGGTAGATCTGTAAAATCTCCTAGTAAAATACTCTGTATGTTATACTGCATTTGTCTTTCAGATGATAGAATATTTTTCTGAATCAACTTCAGCAGCTAAAGAAGGCTAGTATTTAAAGTAAACATGAATGCAGTCCCGTACTTGTGCACATAATTTAGTGCTGGCATTTAAAATTTAAGAAGGTTGTAAGAGTTATCTCATTATCAATTCGGTTTATTTGTAGACTCTTCTGTGGATCACACCACTGTATGGAATCTGACCACCTCTCAGGAGTCATGATACACTTGAGGTGATGAAATGGTTACAGAGTTTAGCAACTATTAAAACTGTTTTGTAGCTAAGTTCAGATCTGAAGATGCATTTTTATCACTACTTTCTGTAACATATTTCTGATAAGAGATGAGAGTGCTTTTCACAGCATGACCACAGAAGAATCACTGCAAATTATGTATGTCAGACATGGACTCTGGTTTTCAGTAGTGCTGAATGTCTGCAGCTTCCATCAGCTTCAGCTGATGGTGAGGATGATTTGTGCCTGAACGTTGGATTTTAAGACTAGAATTCCTCAGATCCCGTGTAGATACCTGTAAGTTGGATAATCAGTGAACACCCATCTCGTACAAAGCATGTGAGGCTCTCCCTACTGTAACTCTATGTCTGTGTGACTGTAAAGAGGGTCTGGGGTGACTAGCTTAGTTACTGGCATCTCCACTGGAGTGGTCTAAAGTTAGGTGAGAATTATTTCATTCTCTGTTCCAATTTAACACTGAAAAATGAAAATCTATAGCCCATTTCCAGAGCTGCAGATTGCAGGAAGGCTGTGGAAGAGTTAGAATATGACTCTCCTGATTTTTTCTCCGATCACAGGGAACACATTGTCCACTCTTCCACCTCATTTATAATATAAAGACTTCAATTTGAACTCGTCTCTTGTCCATGATTGCTGACTTCTGTTACACTTTCATAAGCATATCACGTCTATCATAATTGACAGTGTAGATCTGTATTGTCCTATGTAGCAAATAGAAGGTCTTTTCAAGGTCAAACTGACGAGACTCACAGCCATTAGTTATAAGAGACCAAAAATAAAGATGAGCTGAATATAGCAAATAGGATTTATTTGGGTATCAACTATCACCTCAAAATAGCAGAAGGCATGGTTGCTGAGAGAAAGAGATACAAATATAGTTTAGAAACCTTATATAGTTTTATAAATAACCAGGTAAGTTTATATATAGACAACTATTAAATAGGTTTGTCGCTATAAGGAGCGCTCTCTGTTTCTCTCCATATAGAGAGGAAAGTTTGTGAGATGGCACACTAGTATGGCGTAGTCATAAAATTGTAATAGCCTATATCTGAAGCACGTTTATTGCTCTTTAGTCCTGGGCATTAGTGATTTAAGTGGCCTTCCCAAATGGGGCACACTAGCTCTCCAAGTTTCCACTGTCACAATGAGGTTAAGGAGCACTTCTGAAAAAATTCTTCACTGTGAGGGTGACAGAGCCCTGGCACAGGCTGCCCAGGGAGGGTGTGGAGTCTCCTTCTCTGCAGATATTCAAAACCCACCTGGACGCAGTCCTGTGCAGCCTGCTCTGGGTGACCCTGCTCTGGCAGGGGGGTTGGACTGGATGATCTCCAGAGGTCCCTTCCGACCCCTACCATGCTGTGATTCTGTGTGCTTCTGTAGTCTGTGGTGACAATGTGCATTGTCTTTATCTAGCAAGGCTGCAAAGTCTGATGGGTATCCCCATTTTGCAAACACATACAGAATTTTGTGATTTCTAAAAACGAAATTAATTTTGTCTTTCTAGGTCAATATTTTGTAAATGTAGAATTCAACTACAGAAGCTACACCAGGGACAACTAGTTGGATATAATGACAAGCTTGGAATTGTATGGTTGGCATCAGTGTCTGTATTTATATTAGTAGCGTAGACCAAAAGGAACAAATGGGTGATAAAAATTAAAAGATTATTTAGCAAAATGTTTAAGCAAAATAGCATCATGTGTATTATGTGGCATCTTACTTTTTTTGAATTTTAATAAAGCTTACATAATTTCATATGATGTAACAATTTAGCACAATAATCTTCACAGTTAGGCCTCAAAGAAGTTTGCCTTAAAAAAAAAATAATCCGATACTTAAAACATATTTTATTTTGCTAGAAGTGTATTTAAACTGCCTAACAACATTGCCAGTGCTTTTGGTTTTTTGCTATGGAGTTCCAATACGGTAACCATAACTACTGTAGTTGAATGTTTCAAACCATATTTACAAACATAGGAACCAATCATTCACTTGCATTCTTTCCACATTTTGTTTATTATTTGAAAAAGTTTTTGCTTTGTGATTTTTGTTTACTCACTATGTTTGAGGAATGGTTGCTATTTGCACTGAAATAAGTATACCCACACACCACAGTATTTGTAAGTGAATAAAAATATTTCGGTCATCCAAGCTAAATTCGTAAAAGTGTGGAACCCCACTAAATTGCATCAAAAAGTACACTGCACACATTCCTTATTTGAGACCCTTTAGAAAACAACAGAAACAATAGACTATGAGATGGAAGATCAATTAAGCAATGCAAGTATGGACTATGCAATATGACGAATTTTATATTTGGAGAAAAAAAAAAACAAACAGAAACAACCCAAAAGCAGAATAAAACATTCAATGAAAAACAAAGAATAAAGAAAATAAAAGAAAGCATTTCAGAAACAGAGTGCTAAACCATCAGATAATAAAATGTGAACATTAACACCTTTCTTTTTATTGCATATTCACAACGTACTTTCTACTAGGAAGAATATCATCAGACAAACACTCTTTAAGAAATTTGTCATTTGTCTAAAGGCTGAGACCAAGAAGGGATGTGCTTCTCATAGAAATTTTTAGAAACTGTTTCAAATAATAAACAAAATGTGGAAAGAATGAAAGCGAATTAATTGGTTTTGATGTTTGTAAATGTACCTGCTTACAAGCTAAACAACAAAAATGATAGCTAACTTGACTTGGTGAATATTCCTTATTTTGAGGAATAAATTTGTGGCCAGTATTGATGCTTCTGACTAAGTATGTCTTCTTTTTTTCAGTCTGACTCAGAGCAGACCTCACCACCTTTTGAACACACTAGTACAGATAGTGTCTCACACGTACTAATCTTCTTAATATTGCCAAAACTGGTGAAAATAAATAGTAGGAAATTTCCTAGGAGTTGCTTTAAGAAAAGTGGACTATTCTGACAGGTGAGTGTTATTCCTGGCAGAGACAAGATATATTATGCAATTTTTCCCTGTCTGGAGATGGGAAACTATGAGCAAGCAAACATTAGGAGATCTGAGCTAAACTTTATGCTGTATTTCTGTTCATTTGTGTGTTACAGAAACACAAAAATCAGTAGCACGAAGTGCATATGATAACCTGTGTCAGGACCTCCGTATGTATTAGAAAGCAAGAAAGGAAGGGGAGATGAAAGCAATCTTAAACCGTTAATACCACAGTAGAGCCAAGCAGCAACAGAATAGGACTTTAAGAAAGATCTCACTTTTGCACATCAACAGAGCTAAGAAAAGGCATGGGCAGAAAATGTTCATGATTTTTCTTCCTTTTTTAGTCAAAATATAGTGAATTGCTTTCAAATGCAGTAGTTGCTTTGGATAATCCAGTCCAGATTATCCTAGAGGAAAACCAGATTCATAGACAGAAGCAGACATGTCAGAAGTTCACCAACCTGGAGATATCCTTTAGGCTGACACTGAGCACTACCCTTCCTCTTTTCTAGAACAGGGTCAAATAATAGCCCTGAATCTCTTGCATGGGGTGACACTTCTACTTACTGAGAGTAATCCTGAGCTCTCTGCTTGGTATTTATTAATTTGAAAGACTCCAATTGGTTTTTTGTGCAAGCATGGTGAAGACGCTGTCATTGATGGTGATGAAACCAAACTTGCCATCTGGGACTGACTGAGTGGGTTCTTCTAGAAAAAGTGATTTTACTGCCTCTGGTGAAGAACAGAGGGAAAAAAAAGATAAATTGAAATTTAATAATGTTAATATGGGTTACTATGGGTTTTTTTCAGTTTATGAACTGATATATACTGGTTTTGCAATTCATATCGTATCTTGTTCATTCTCTTGCTCCAGGAAATGTTTAGAAATTACCATGCAATTTCTTCACCACCGCTATAGAAATAACAGCTGGGTGAGGCCTTCAGGGCAAATGGAAAGGACAGGGCAGTTTGGCTTCTAAATGTTGCAGATTTCTTCTTGTTGCCTGCATTTGTAACGCTCCATCTTTCTAAAACAGGGGTACACAAGAATGTAAGACTGTATGGGAACACTAAGGTTATCAGACCTGGCTCCCCGTAATCGCTGGCAACCGCAGCATAGATATCTGATCCAAGGAGCTGCTACCCACCCTCCTTGCCACCACGTGCCACAAATCACTCCCCAACATGCTGTAATGAAGTTGAAGCCTGTAGCAGAAGACCATATGCCACAACTAACCCTGCCCCTCTAGCAAAGTTCGAGGAAGTGAGACCACCACCAGTCACCTAAGGCCCTGAAAATAACCCAGATTTTGTTAAATAGGGCTCCAGATGATCCTAGAAAGTAGATTTCAGATGAGAGCAAAACAAATAAATATCTACCTTCCTGGTCCGGTCTGGCTATAGGGATGGCAGGGGGAGTATTTTGTAACTTTAAATTAGTGGAGTTATCATCTTTGGGCTTTTGAGCAAGGCATACTAACCAGACATAAGGGAATTTAACACCACTCAGAACACTCTTTCTCCAGACGAAATTTCCCATCCATAAATGGAGTGAGGTGGGAGTGGAGTATAAGTGGTTTCCCGAACCCCACAGGCAACACCAGAAGTCCTGGAGTGCTGGGTAATGCACTCATTGTAAATGCAGTACTGGTAAACTGTGATTCATGCTGTTTTCTAGTCCCCTTAGAGAAATCGGCCAGTATCTAAGGGTTCATATTACAAATTTAATTTCCTATTCCCAGGAATTATTTAATCATACAATGCTTTCCATTGAACTTAGCAAGGAAGAAAGGGGGGGGAAAGGAAAAAACTACACACTCTCAGTCACTGTCCTGGCCCTATGAAAGTTGCGGTTGTGAATCTTTCCCTTCACATTAATTTAGGAAATAGAACAATCGGAAAAGAATATTCTGACATTTTTAAATCTTAAAATATACTTTCATTTCACTTCCAAAGAGTTATGAAGTATTTCCATGTGCAGCATATGCCTTTTAAAAGTGAGGCCACAGTCTGAAAGTCAAAGGAATATTATTATGTGGGAAGCCTTATAGCTAATTTGTTTAGCAAATCTCTGTATCCAAAATGCTACTTGTCTCATTTTTGCTTCTAGAAAAAGAACAGATTATAAATATAACACATTAGAACTTGACACTAATCCACAGTACATGTTAAAAGGAAGTTCAAGAGATAATCAAGTGGATGATGTTCTCTCCTGATAATTAATATATTATTCTTTCTACAGTTTACTCATATAGCATAGGATCATGCTAAATATTTTATAAAATAGAGTACATTCTTAGGGAAGGAGATAGCTCCTTTCATTGCACATCATTGAAAAAAATATTCGAAGTTCTATTGTGAACAGCCACTGAAAAAGCTCGAGCTCATGGTTGATTTAAGAACATTGCTTTCATTATGATAACTTATTTATTTTCAGGTTACCTGTTTTCCAAAAAGCCTGGAGAAACATTCTATGTCTGATGTTTGGGAAACTATGTTTGTGGGTAAATTGCCTCCAAAAACTCCAAGGTCTCTAATACAGTCTAATATTTCTTTTTCTGTGCAATGATTATTCTTTCTCTCCTTCCCCCACAAAGAGAAAGAAAGCTTTTTAATTAGGCTTCTGAAAACCAAAGTGATTCTTCTAAGTCACTCTATGGAGAGTATGCTTTCACTTATGTAATGTTTGGGTTTTGTCTCGTAGGACAGGGATCTCAGACTTGGAAGCATAGATGGTACGTATGAGAGGAACCTGCCACTTTTCTCACACAGTAGTGAGACAACAGGAATCAAAAGGAATTCCTTCTGTTAAATGGTCATAGCACCGTCTCGCCTGTGAAGATATTATTTTCCATATTTAACTGTTCTGCAGTAGGACAAGGCACAAACTTTTGGGCCTTTTCACCCCTTTATTTTACTGATTACAATGCTGTTGCATTGCATAGAACAGGAACTGTCCTGAGCTAGCATTATACTAGCTAATTCAGCTACAGGCAACAGAGGAAATGTTTGGTTCAATGAGAGATTAAAAACTGAAAAAGCAAAGTAAATAACTGAGAACTCAGTTTGTGCTGAGCCCCACACTGCTGCCACCCCAATGATCGCAGGCTCTATAGCTTCAAACTAACTTTGCTGCATCTGTAGTATATTCACGTTACAGCATAAGAGAGCAGAGGTGACTGCTATTTAGAATTATGTTCTGGGTCAAGGAAAAGTAAATTCAGTCTTTTAACAGGAAATACACTATCACCATATGTTCAGAGCTAAGATAATGCAGACCACTACAAAGTTTTTCTCCCTCGTCAAGGCGAGGATAGGAAATTGTAATGGATTTTTGTTCAGAGCTGATTTTATAACCTATCCCATTAAATGGCATTACATTCACATGACCTGACTTTACATAACAGAGTTATCATAGCACAACTGACTGAACACAGAACCTGCATTTTGCAGTAGCAGACAATGTCTAGACCAACTCATTATTAAGTACTTGGTTCAGGTTTTAAGTTTTCATGTTTCAGTGAAAATAAATGTATTCTTCTTTCCCTTTAAATCCCATTAAAAGGACCTGATTGCTTAGTTTGTACATGTTATGCACCAAAGTGACCCTTTAATTAAGATCATGCTGAAAGTGTCACCTAGAACATTGTTATAATCCTTCTATTTTTAGCTGGGTTTTTTAGTAAATAAGGTCTTTGAATTCATCTGTCAGTACCACCTAATAACTGTCTAATTAGTTAGCCAGTTACAAGAAAATATGACAAAAAGTAGAGGTCTCAAAGATATCATGTTCCTGTATATTTTGTAAAGATTGGTGGCTAGAAAGGAGAGAGGGACCCAGTTCGGTACCAGTGAGGCTTAGGGAGCGACTTGCCCTGCTGAAGCGCCCATCAGCTTTCCATCGCTCGATAGTCACACAGTTTGTAGGTAGGTCCAAACCTGGCATGGCAAGTGGTGCTCTGGCCTGACGTGACACATAAAGGGCATGGCAAGAACTTGTTATGGTTAGGATATTACTTCTCAGCTAGTTTTATTTCAAGAATTGCTTAGCTATTCCAAAAAATATATTCGTCTTGTGCAGGACTGTCAAAGAGCATTTTTTTACTTCTTTTCATTTATAACTAAACTAAAACTAGTCTCAGCTCTGAATTTTAATTAACTGCTTCTGTTTCCCCAATTTTGCGTGACCATTTGCTTGCACACGTAAGAGTCTTTGGGTGTTTTTTTCAGGTGTTTTTTATTGGCAGCCACTTGGATTTCTGTGGACTCCTAGTGTCCCAAGGATCACGAGTTGCAAAACACTGGTTCAGGAGCCCCGGGACGTGGAAGGAAGGGATGTATCAGAAAAGAGGCTTGCAGATGTAGAGAAAGACCTAAGGAAACTATGGTACACAAAATATAGAGAATAGGAATACAAAAGTGGGTAAGTAAGAAAGAGATGAAGATTGGAGAACACAAATCCATGGGAAGCCAGACCTATTCCATCCTGCCAGACTAACTGAATCTTCTAGCGTGGTTTTTCACATTAAGGTTCGGTTTAGGGAGGAATAGAGTTTACTACTTTTGTCAAATAAGCCTCTAATTATTTTTTTTTTCCCCTGCAGAAATTTCTCATTAGATTTTGAAGTGGCCAGAGCTCCACGGACTCTGCTCCAACTGGTGCCAGTTGCAAAATGTCTCTCAATGCCCGTGGGAGTTGCGCTAGACCAGCCTTATCATTTCCACATGCTTTCTGTTTTTCAGGGTTCCCTGGTCAAAAGTACTGCATCACTCTGCACATCTTTATTCTGTTAGTATAGTAAGTAAATACATGTGACTATTTAAAATTAAGGTAAGCATAAAAGAGGTTTTCCCTACCTTACTTTTTTTACGCAATACCAAGGCTAAGATTTCATTCTGAATGTCTAAACTGTTATGTGCATGATCCATACAGTAGGTTGGACAGTACATGACATTAAGTCCTTATCACTGAAGCATAACATTATTAATATGCGCTGAACATGATGCCTGACAGAGAACACTGGCCACAGCCAGAGAGCCTGAGAGTCCGTTCAGAGAGAAAAAGGTTTAGCAAATGCCCTTAATGAACATGAAAGAATACTGAGGTGAAATAGAGTCTGTGCTGTGGAGTCAGTGGGAAAGAGACGTTTTGGCGCAAAACAAGGCTAGATCTACTGCTTTCCTCACCTTATAGGCCTAAACACATATCAGTTGGAAGCTTTGCTTATTCTGAATGTTAACATGAGTTACCAATAGCCACTTGGATCAAGTAAAATGCTTTTGCTTCTCGTAGTTGGTCTTGGATTAACATCCACTGCCAATAAGAACCTCACCTAAAGCCTTGAAAAGAGCAGGCCAGACAAAGGATTGAATTCATGTGCATCAGATGTACTTCTCCCTATTGCTTAAAAAACC
This sequence comes from Phoenicopterus ruber ruber, assembly GCA_009819775.1. Classification (NCBI taxonomy): domain Eukaryota; kingdom Metazoa; phylum Chordata; class Aves; order Phoenicopteriformes; family Phoenicopteridae; genus Phoenicopterus; species Phoenicopterus ruber. The sequence goes on along the minus strand of CM020215.1, from coordinate 50,106,454 downwards.
CTACTAGACAATAAATTAAAAAAAAAAAAAAAAAAAAAAAAAAAAAGGGCATTGTAAGAGCTGGTCGGGTCATTTGATACTGCATGCTACACTTTCTTTCTTTTCTGGCCATGCATGAATAATCTTGTGAATTTGGAGTTTAAGTAGCACAAGTTGTCTAACAAAACTACAGTTACTCATGAATAATTTGGATTTCAATGTGTATGTGAAGAAAATGGCTCAACATGAAGCTTTTTGTATTAAAGCCATCTGTGACTCACAGTATCATCATGCATGATATCAGGTCATTGTGTGAAAGCAGTAGTGCATGAAGGGCCATGGAAACGACACATGAAAAGCCACTTCAGGATGTCATGCGCAGTTCCTGGAAATGGTAATGATATGGGGTTTGAGGAACAGCGATGTGCTTACAAATCCTGCTGGTGTTGAAATCAGCTGTCTTTTCCATACTTAATATAGTTGTACATGAGGTTTTGGTGCATTGTAATGACGTTATTAGCACGAGTTTTTTACTTGGGTATGAGAAAGATGTGAGTCATGCAGCTTCTCCAAAAGAGAGCAGATGAAATGTTGATAGCACACTAATGTGTATTCTGTATGTGTGATAAGTATTCCAGAAAAAATGTTCCTGTGAGGTATGGTAGAGTGCCCTTAAGAATTATGTCGGTACAGTTTTTTCTTAGCTGTGTCTGCCCATCAGTTTTTTGTAGATGAATTCTGGAGTTCATTAAAATCACATATAATACTCATTGATTTCAGCAGCTCCGAATTTTATCCCATAAGTTCCCAAGCATTGCGAAGAGGAGATATAAACACATTTGAAACCTGAAATAGATTTTCTGCACAAAAAAGAATAATTTACATATAAATAAATATTGTCTTCTTCTCCCAAAGCCTTTTACATATGAATTTGAAGAACTCTGCAAGTCTGCATAAATATATTCATGAAAGTTTGACTGCAGATTATATAAAGATTCCTCCATTTTGACATAAATCAAATTAATCCTCTTTGAATCTTCACTGAAACGATGATGCTAGGCTAAATAAATCTCTTTGAATTTTCATTAACTGTTAGTACAGTTGATTCTTTGACTGGTTCATTAGCATGCTTGGTGGCATATGCTCAAAAAGAGGAAAAAAAAGAACCCTACAATTTAATGCAAAATAGAACAAAGCTGTAGATTTCAGCCTTTGTCTTGTACACACTGTAAGGTACATGGAACAGTGATCTAACTTAAGCATTGCATGAGGTTCTTCTGAATTGCCATTCAAATTGTTTCCTAACTTTGACAAAGTATAAATTAATTACTCAGCTGATTTTCACCTGTCAAACCGAGTTAAAACTATGGAGAAAAAGAGTGTTAAAATATCCACAGTATAACATTAACAAATAGATATCAGCAACTAAATCTGCTACTTTGCAATAGCAAAACATGCTAATTCAGCTTTAATGATTCTTAGAAAGGAAAGAAAAAGTCATGTCTTTATCCCATGAACATCTCGGTGAGATAATTTTACATTACAACGTTCAAGAATGGGAACTTCTCATCCAATTCCTTGTCAGTCATACAGATATGCTAAAGCTATTATCTACCAAAGAAAATACATAATCTGGATAAAACACTACTATATTTAATAATCAATTATCCACTGAGAAGCTATAGAGCTTGGATGAAATGCCACTGTATTTAGCAGAACTCAGGAGAAAGAAATGTACAAGATCTCAAAGGAAACAGAGCAATCAGCAGTCATTTTCCATGCTATGTGTCAGCAGCAGCAGAGCTGCACAAAGCTTTTTTCATTCCGTTTCCATGATCCGATGTTGCTCCACGGGACGAGTTCAGTTCCTTGGCTTGTGGCAAAGGCGGGTGGGATTTCCAAGAGGTCTCCATTTACTCAGCCAAACTGAGTATCCGTGATCGCATGTGATGGGGTGCACCACGTCAGGCATAGCCACAGGCATCAAACTGCCTGACTAGTCTTTTAGGAGAACAGGACGCTGTATTATTTAATCTATCATTAATATGTTCCACGTTAAGCATGACGCCTGCTGTCATGTTTCTTGACTTTCACGAGCTAATCCACGTTGCTGCTTCTTATTACATAACTGTGCTGCAACGCAATCCTAGAGGCTGCTTCAGGATGTCTCCTACAGCTTCCCATTGCTTATGTAATGTCCCAGAAAACCACTCCAAAGACATGTCTAGAGGTAGGGAAGACCTAAGATTTATCAGCTCTTCCCAGCCCAAATAGAGGAAAACTGTTCATAGGAGATATATCTTCACTGTAAAGGTGAATCCCTAAAATCCACATGGCAAATAAACTTGTGTTATTTCTATTAATAGTATCTTGGAAAACAGCTACCGCTTTATGTTATTTTCCTTTTATGATAACCAGAAGACTCCTTGTCCTCCCAGTTCACAGAGCAACGCCCGGAGCGATCTCTGACAGGGATGGAGTCCAGCTCCCTTTCCTTCTGGGTGCCAACGTTCTTGCCCAGCTCCCTCTGTCCACTCAGATCAGTGCTCATACCTCAAATACTTTTCATGCTACATGCTACATTGCTAGCTGAGATGAAAAGCCTAGAATAATGGGATAAAAGTTTTATTTCGCAGACTTTTCCAATCCCAACACATTCCGAAAGTTATCTGTAAAGCAGTTGACTTTCTTCTTCTCTTTCCTTTCTGTCCTTACCTCAGGGAGAAGTGAGGAACAGCAGCCACACCGAAGGGAAGTGAGAGCAGTGTACCGAGCCCTGTGGAAACAGAAAGGAAGCGGTAGATCATTTCAGTGAGAGCAGTATGTCTTGGCGTCGTTCCTTGACACCACCCCCGCTATCCCAGCCTCCTCTGCCCCTCCCACACTCACACATCTAAAAAGCAGATGGAAAATATTCTGCCAGAAGACATTGAAATACAGCGTTAGAAAGTAACTCTCTTAAGGCTGGAGAAAGTGATGGAGAACTCTGGCAGGCGAATTAAATTATTCATAGTCAGTGGCATTTTGGAAGGAAAAGCGGGAAGGGAATAGGAGACTGAAAGAAGTTATAGGATTTGTACAAGAACCATCTGGGACATTGGAAACAGATGCACTTCAGCTTGCTGCACTTCAGAGAGAGACCTGTGTGGCTAATACTGGGTTAAGGAGGCATTACTGGTCTTCCCAGTTTGTTTTCAGAGCTGAGCATACTCTAATGATGCCACGACATTATGGTTATAACAGAGCCAATGCTGCCAGATCTGGCTCCCCCAAATGGATTTTACTCTCTCTAATGGCACTGAGCAATGATGCTTAGATCCTGAAGTCACTGTAATTTAGTCCTCTGCTGTGGCACATTGTACACATACTAGTCTCTTTTGCATTTTAAAGGTGTGACACGGAGAAGAGATGCTGATCGGTGTCATTCGCAGTGCTTCAGTGATGAAACTTCTCTTAAAAACTTATTTTTTCCCAATTTCACGTTTCCTTATACGTCTCTGAAAGACTACAGGGTCTGTTATCACAAGAGCTAAGCTACTCTACATTCAAAATAAAAGGTGCCTTTTCTCGATATGACTCACTAAGAAAATTGCATTGCATATTCTAGAGTAATAACATTTAGAAATGAGTCCAGTTCCACCCCCTAACTCTTGCATGGGGAGAGAAGGGAGGAGAGGAAAAAAGAACCACGTGTGAGAGAGAACAGACACTGCAATCAGTGTTCTTATGAACATATTGAGGTACCATGGTGATGAGCACAGGAGGTCAACCTGGAAAGGATATTTTCCTTTCTGATATTTCTTCTGAGTTTTAGGCATATGATGTTGGCAAATACCTAATGCATTTTCCATTAATAGATCTATCCCACCACGTATGTCTTTGTACCACAGATAATAGAAAACAGATGGAATTTGCCCGCTTGAATATTTAGATGTGCATAGTACATACTTGTATACATACAGACAGATACTAAAAAAGATAAATTTGGTGAAAGCATCTCTTCGTTCCCTCTCATCATCAGCATTCTGAGTTTAACTCCAATAACAATGGTCTTACTAACTTCCAGAGTTACGTCAAGATAGCACTGTATTTAGATATGAATACATATAAAATCAACTCTACACCAAATTCTTCAGAAGTGTTTGTGAGCACTTTCTCCTCTCTGTTCCCCAAAACAGTACAGCACAGTCTACTGCGGGTTCTTCACTTTCTTGTCCAACCCGTGGAAATGAAGAAGCTGACATATGTTGTAGAAATATTCCAGGCATTGTAATTTTCCCATCCTCACAATCTCATATTGCAGGAACCCAGCTTTTTTGTTGGAATTTGCAGATAAAACAGCACCTGCCACAACAATCTAATGACCTGAAGGAATAACACAATTAATTCTTTTGAGTTTTATTGTAGAAATCAGTGAAGTGCTTCAGTATGCTGTGGCATATTAGTCTAATTTTGTTTTCAGCATGCAAATTATTTAGGCCAGAGATCATGCTTTTGGTTATAAATCACTTGGTAAATTCGGGATACAAATGGAAAAATTATAATGAAAACAACAATAATCAACATGAACCACCAGAAAGGAATCAGCAGGGAAAAGATAAATGGTTGTCAGTAGGAATGTTAGGCATGTGTGGCTGTGTGTAGATAAACACCAAACAGATTGCTTGCTTAAACTTTTTTTTTTTTTAATTTTTGCCTGAGGGGCACTGAATTTCTCTCAAGACTGATTGTAACGAATGTATTTGGCAAAACTGTGCTTGCTACTTGGGGTAGCTCTTCTACAGGGAAGCCATGCAAATTATCATCCCAAAATGGTGCTCCACTAAAACAAATACTGAATAGTATTTTCGTTGTGAGTTTGCACAAATATTTGCCAAAAGAACTCTAAGCAGGATCTCTAAAAAAGAAAATCTAGTTATATCACAAGAATACATGTTTTTTAAAACATGAAATTCCTTTTCTTCATCCTAAAAAATAGGTTTTTGAGGTGAAAAAAAAACCCCCAAAATAAAACCAACAATATTTAACACTCAAAAATAATGAAGGACCTCAAGGATTTCAAGTAAGAATAACTTTGTGATTTGAATGCAGTTAGAAAGTAACAGGGATCTAAGTTTCCTAATAATCTTTTTGGATGAGTACTTGGGAAATCAAAATTAGACTTTTCTTAATTTATTACCGAAATATGAAATGCTTGCCTGCCCATTCTACTAAAACAGTTTTAGCTCTTACACATGTAAACAGACATGTGGCATGCAAACCCTATTTACAGATTGAATTAAAGTTAATAATGTTTGACTGGCGGAATATATTTATAAACCCTATTAATTCTTAATCTGTGTGCACATCTAGTATCCTTACCGCAATCCACGCTTGGGACCCGCAAAGCAGTCTGCCTGTCGTATCTTTATGCCAGGGCACGGCTCCCATTCACTCGTGCAGAGAACATTGCAGACTCAATGTTTCAACACGCTAATTTTATTCTCTTGACCTCAAAATGTAATTTTCAGCTAAATAACATAAATTGCTTACTATGTTTGCAGTAGCATTATCTTGCATAGGGGTAAACAGAAACTCCCGGGTAGATTTCCTAGCTAGATTTCTTCCACGGAAGTTAAAGATGTCATTTAAAAAGGCAAAGCTGGGCTTCTGCTTTCTGCTTGCCAAACCTAGCTTCTTGCCAAATCTTCTCCAGGTGGAATAAGATGAGGAAATTCTGCCAGGGTGTGACAGGAGGACAGGGCTCCAAGGAAAGGATCCTGGGAGCTGGTGGTCAAGACAAACCAAGACAAAAAAGTCTAGCGAGGGTTGAAGGAAAAAAGCTGGCTTGGGGAAAAAAAGGCAGGATAAGCAGATGGTCCACATGCTTAGGATGCCCACAGCAGGTGCTTGTAGCAGGGGCTGAGCGAGTGTCGCTGTGTGAGCATCTCTTCTCATCTCACTCCAAGTGGTCTCATATCCAAAAGGCATGGGAGCAACCTCACAGGGCAGAGCGGCTTTGTGTCCTGCGTGTAGCGTAGCTCCATCAGAGTGGCACTACGGGAAAGCCCAGCATCTCTGCTGGATTATACTTCCAAGACAACAACTCTGGAGCTGCCCTGGCAACCTTCATTTTGATGATAGCAGGTGTGCTAGAGTGGAGCTCAAAAGAAGGGCATAAGAGTGAGCAGGTCAGGCTCGTCTGGATGCCACTGTGCCTTGCAGGAGTGAAGTGTGGGAGAGAAGATCTTCCAAGTTTTAATCACGAGGATTGATTCCTCTCTAGTCCAAATGTGCCCTCTGCTGAAAGAGCTGGCAGGCGAGAAAGAGCTGAGACCACAGCAGGATCTCATACTGGATATGGAATCGTGCTGCTACTGCTTCTTTTGGTAAAGGTTATAGGTATTCTGCAAAACCTTTTCTTTTGGCGTTTGGATGATATTGTTGTTGTAATTGCAGCTTAGTGCCTGCAGTGGGGTTTGGGCTTTTCCAGAATGGGCACACATGGTGAAATCCTAGCCTTGGTGAAGCTGGCAGGGACTTTTGTCAGTAAAGTGAGTGGGGCTCAGCAGCTTCCTGTTGAGGGACTATAAATCTTCTGTTGCTAGAGTCAGAGGAAAGTAATCATACGGACGTAATGCTGAAGGAGAAGGCAAGGAAAGGACCCCTAGTCCCAGAACACCATTGCAAGAATGGTTCTCAAACTACTACTGTCATGTCTAGTTCTGAGATTCAGAAAGGCACAAAACTCAAAATATGGTCTCTCAGCTTCTCTGGGTTAATATATATAAATTTGTAGAGTTTGAAGTCGTTTATTTTCTTAAAAAAAAAAATAGATATTTTTCAAAATATTTCCTCCTAAGTATAATGGAAAAAAAAAAATATGAGTTCTCATCTTGGGTTTGGTTAGGCACTCCTGCCTAAGCCGAGCAGTGCTTAACGCCCTCTATGGATAAAACTCAGAATCACAAAATAATTCAGGCTGGAGAGGACCTGGAGATCTCTAGTCCAGCAACCTACTCAGAGCAGGCTCAGCTCTGAGATCACACCAGGTTGCTCGGGGCTTCATTCAGCTGAGTCTTGAAATCTCCAGTGTGAGTGCAGAGCCTCTCTGGGCCCCTGTCCCACTGCTTAACTGTCCTCCTGGGGAAAAAAATTCTCCTTATATCCAGCCTGAAACTCTTCAGTTTCAATTTATGTCTCTTTTCCTCCTGCCTTGCAACACTGTGAAGAGCCTGGCTTCATCTTCTTGATGACTTCCTCATAGGCACTGGGGGGATACTCCTCTCCAGGCTAACCGAGCCCCAATCCCTCAGCCTATCCTCTATTTGGTTTTTTTTTTAGAGTAAGCTAATATTTCTGAGACTTCTATGCCCTGGCAAATGGGGTTGGAATTGTCCAATGTGCTCAGAAGTCATTAAAGGGAACTGATGAACAAACCTTCAGACGAACAGAGTGGGATAGATCCTTTTAGAAACATAGCTTGCAAGTTAAAAGATGGAATAAAAAGGATCTTCTCTGGCTAACATTGCAAGGCTATTCAAAACGGATGAATCAGATTAGATCTGAAGCTTCTAAAAATTCTGGGCAGTGCTTAAGCAGCACAGTGCAGAGAGAAATAAATAAAGCAAAACAGCACGTCAAAACGCAGCTATGGGAATATAATCTGCTCGACCCTGAAGCAGTCATTTTGATAAAAGTCCAACTAAAAGAGTTTTCATGGAAGCTAACTTTAGCCTAGTGAGGCTAATCACCTCTGCAGTCACTGGAGAGAAACAGGATCCCATAACGGTCCTGCATGCTCTGCTGCCTCTGCCCTGGCTACAGATGCAGTCTGATGACATGAGCCTGAGTGGGCTAAGCCAGCCTTCATGAATGCCCTACAAAAGCCTGTCTACACAGTCAAGATGTTAGGTAAGCTGCATCCACTAATGGCAGATTTTCCTGGCAGCCCAGCGGGCTGAAAACCATCGGCAGCAAAAGATTCAGCTCTAGCAGAGCTACTTCCTTTCACAAGCGTGGAGTGCGGATGCCTGCGACTGCTCCATTTCTTCTTCCCATCTCAAACATATGTGAGGTGGATGGCGGGTAGGAGAAGCTGTATTGCAGGTATCTCCTCCTACATGCAGCTATTTGGAGGAGACCGTGGAGAGAGCACAGGCACCATTTTGAGATGGGGAAGAAAGAGAGCGAAAAGCAGATTGCCTAAACCTGTTAAATCACAAGACAGGCAAACGAGGCAATGGCCAGGTACCATCTGAGAAATCCCTGGCTCCTTGTCAGATATGCTCTTTTTTCATAGTACTACAACTTCATATACAAGCTCTGACAGTGCAGGCAAAGCAACCTGATGTCAAATAAAAACTAAATGGACTTGCAGTAGCACCAGAAGCAGGTCTTTCCTCAGTGTCAGTGCACAAACCCTACTTTAATGAGTTCAGACATGCCTTGGCTTTGCTACAGCAATATTGACTGAGCCTCTCTTTTAATTAAATAAATGCAATATACAGAGAGAATTAGCTTCATGTAAACTCTTGAACAAACACCAAAAAAATCCTCCTACTCTAGCCCCCGTAATCACTCTGATAAACTGGTTGTTCCTTTCTTATAAAATAGACAGTGTGCAAACAGCGCACAGTCATTCTTTATTTAGTGGCAAAAGATTTCACGTGCCGCCTTCACTTCAATGCCAATAATACAGTACAGTCAGTCTTATTCATAGGCTTTGATATTTAGTTACCTTTTCCCAGCTGTATTTGGAAGACCTGGGTGTACCAACAGGTAAGTAGGCAAGTGCATATAGATAAGTAGATAGATGCCAACAACAAAAGAGATTAGGCAAAGGATTTCACTTTTTTACTGTGGAAAGGAATATTAGCCATCACAAATGCAAATACACATCCGAGCATGAGTTGAGCGTAGTAGATTTGATTCAGATGCCATCCTATTCTTTAAATGTTTCCTTTCCAATGGGTCACTTACAACTGTTTATATGCCTAAAACACTCTTTTGCAATTTGCTTGTTTTCTTCTCAAATGCAGCTTGGGGCGTATTTGGATTTTTGCACGGCAGCATTGGTATAGCAACCGTCAGCTGAATCAGTCCATACCCGTGGAGGTCTTTGCTGGTTCACTTATACACACTGCTCTTCCCGAGTTGCTTAGTTGTGTGACGTCAACTCCCTGGAGGCTAACAATGTCATTATCATTACCAGACAAAGACAGTTAGGTAATTTTGTCTGATGGGAGTGCAGATATTGACCTGAACTAATGTATTCTTATTTCCCAGAGACATGCTGATTGTAGCAATGTGACATAGTAGGGTTTGCTAATATTAATCTAAAGGCTGTGTTCGTTTTTAGCAGAGAAAAGCTTTTACATTCACATTCAATTTCATCACTTGACATGTCTCTAGTCTACTTGCTAGACTTGAGATTCTTTGGCTGTTTAAAGACAAGTACAAGGTCTTAGTCTGTGTGTGCCTGCGAAATATTTTTGGCAACCTCTAATTTGCACATCTTCTGACCCTGCAGAGAAAATTACCAAGCCTGTTCAAAAGGCTTGCTTTCTTCAGGACAGCCTACGAAGAAATACGTTTAGGGAAAGGAGACTTGTAGCAGTGATCACATCTGATGCGTCTTGTGACAACATGCTATACGTATCTTACTCTGTTTTTTCATTGCTGACTGCTGGCAATGCATTTGGCATAAAAAGTCCTTGCCTTAAAGAGATTACAATTTGCACATTTTATTGCAATTTCCTTGAAAAGCAGATATATGCTGTGCGTATAATAAGCATTACATAAACAGATTGTGGAAACATGCAAGTTTAATAGTCCTTCTGGAACATTCTGTGATTATTATAACAAATACATATATATGCCAGAAGTACAACTCCTCCTTACGAATGTATGTTAAAATTGCTATCAGTAGAAAAACGGTTAATAAATACTATAGTGTAACTGTTTAATGATGCAGTCTGGGATTTTGTGCAATATCCTAAAATCTAAACTTTGGTACATAAATACAAATTACTACATGTGCATTGCAATAAATCTGATTTATGCTGAAGTCAGAATCATATAACACTCCCTCCAGATGTTAAGAAAGCAAAACTAGCCGTCCCTGAAAAGGCAATCAGGCTTCACTGAGACATGTAGCTTAGACAGTGCTATCATCCTCTACTAGCTATGGTGGAAAAATAACCATGGAGACTGCTCAGCTGAGAAATCCAGACAAGCAGCCATTGCCATCAGTGGAAAACACTAGTTTCCAAACACCGATAAACTTGTTATGATTCCATGACAGCCTTCCATAGCAAAACCTTTTAGTTGTAATGTCATGTTCCCCATTTGCAGTGTGAAGCCTTAAAAAAGCCAAGGGTTTAAGAAAAAGCTCAAACCATTTTATATCTGTTTCAGCCACTACCAATCTGTGTAAGTGTATAGAGGATGTAGTCTGACAGTAAGCATTACAGGCAGAAGATAATTAAAAATAAACTATCTGCAAATAGCATATTGCCTCAAGTCATCGAGCTCTATTTCTTTCATTTAAATGCTGTGCAATGAAAGGTACATGCAAAGTACATTTTCAGAAGAAGGGATGCTGGGTTTACTTTTCTTTGTCCAGAAAACTGCAGGAGAAGTAAAGCTATAAATCAATGGGTGACCTACTATGTACAAGGAACTTGGTACATCCCCCAGAGGCTAGACCGCAAATGCCTTTCCACCCCAAGCATAGCAATAAAAATCGCAAAGCCATGGTCACTCGTGGCTTTGTCTGAATCTCCCTTTCTGCCCAAAAGCAAGACTTATCTTGGCAAAAAGGCAACTGGATAACTACTACCTTGGTGAATAACACCAGTTCCCCACTGCTGTGCTACCTCTACTTCAGAGCCCCAATCCCATTTTGCACACAGGGGGTTCTTAATAAGAAGGTGTAAGTTCTTATTCATTGTTCTCAAGGGATTTGAGGATTTTTCCTTTCAAGCTACTTTCTTCAACTTAACAAAAAGGATGTTTTATGTAGCAAAGGGGACTCCCTTGGTTTTTTAGCAGATAAAGTAATGCCTGCTGCAGTTGCTGACACACAGGTTATAATAGGTTCACATCTCCAAATCAATGCATCTTCAGATCAAGCGGACTGTTATGTTCAATAATCAAACCTAGGATCAGAGCATTACTCCAGCTTTGGAAGATTTTTTTTTATATATATTTTTACAGTCATGATGTTTTCAAGTTATCTACGTAGCATACAATTCCACTTTCCTGAACAACTATGTCTTTGAATACTGCTGTAAAGTTTAATACAGCATTTCAGGCTACTATATTCCACAGTCTTTTGCCTTACATTTTCCCAGCTGTAACAACACTGTACTTATTGTAACCAACAATGATGACTGTACAGGTAATCATGCCAACAGCAATGAATCTTCAGTACATTCATCGGCCTTGTGCAGGCTTAACTTGACATTTGAAAGTAGGAAAGGTTTTACCAATTTTTTTTCTTTGTAGTTAATACAGAAACCATAATTAATGATTATGTCGCTGAGCCTCTGTAGCATCTTACAATTGATCCTCTATTACACTGGCAAAATAAGAGGATAATGTCGCCAGCATTTACAGAGTTGGCAGTAAAATACTTGGCACTTCATCCCACTTGGGTTTCATTTGACAGAATTTGCTAAAATGGCCTTGTTTAGGGCATAAGCTGGTAGAGTGGTTTGGTTTAATTAAAACAAATTTACACTCTTTTCCTTAGCTTTTAATATGGTTAAAGATAATTATATTGCTCCTTTTCTGTTGCTCCTGGATTTCAGGAAACCCCACAAGCTAATATTTTTACATACCTAAAGAACAGTGCAGCAAAGTAATGTATGCTGTAGCTAGGCTTCCCATCCTAGTAACTGGTAGGACAAAATTGCCATTGAGCAAAAGGAAACTCTGTCACTGCTGTGAAATTGATAGGCTATTTTATTCAGTTTTTATTGGGGTAGAATAAGAAAAGGAGATGTTAGTATGTTATCATTTCTTTGGGGGTAGTTTTTCAATAATTTTCAACCTAAGATTAACAAATGTATGCATACACTTAACAAACCTTGCTAGTCTTTGACCAAAAATACTGTTCACACAGAATTGGAGTCTCACAAAATATAGAGTGTGAATCAGATTAAACCTCCATAAACCATGCAATAAAAAGTGAAGCTAGTGTTAACTCACATTTTTGAAATCTGTGTATACTAATGCTTCCCTGAAGATGGAAATTGTTGCCTAAATCTGTAGTTTGGGAGTTGTAAAACCTCTAACAGTGCTCTGCTGGGGTGGCAGACCCTTTCTTGGGGAGTTGGTTCAGGCTACCTCCATCTGTTACCTCTCAGCATCCTTCGGGTCCGTGGACCCCAGCTGAAAACTGTAATCTGAGGTGCATACATTTAGATAAAGGTAGCTGTATGATAGAAGGATTCACAGAAGCAGTTTTGCAGGACTATGACTATGATAAGAGGAAATGAGGCTATAGCTACAGGACCTTTTGCAGGCTGAAGCTTACTACCCCCGTGCTGGCTGGCTGGGTACCAGCTGTTTTCCAAAAGCCACACATCCGTGGTTGCTACTGGAGCTGCTGGAGCAGAGAAGACCAGCACCTTTGTGGGATCTTAGTGCAGGAACAGGACACTATGGATGCTACTACGCACCATGTGGCCTTTCCTTTAGGGCTGGCTAAAAATATGAGCCGGGTGAGGGACCAGGTTTGTGGCAGCATGTGCTGTGCTGTGCAGGCTGCATTGCAAGCAGAGAGCGAGGCTCCCTGGCTGCAGAAGCTGGTCGGTAGGAAGGCAGGGGATGAGCAGCTTGTGGCAAGTTAAATGATGACCTGTGAACTGTTTGGGAAAAGTGGTCCTTGACTTGCTGTTCTTGTGGAGTAGCTGAGTGACTGGCGTTCAGGGAGAGTGGAGGCTTTGCTGTTCAAGACAACTCACATAAATACAGGCTGTGCCTCAGCAAGCTAAATGCTGTGACCCTATTTTGCTGTGGACATGTGCTTTGCTTCCTGCCACAGCCAGTGCTTGTATGTATTTTACGGGTGCCATGGCTCACAGTGCAGCAAGAAAAGCCATGGCTGTGTTAATATGCAGACTGTAGCACTCCTCAGCGCCTCAAGGCTTCAATGTGCACTTTCTGGAAGGGTATGAGCAATCCCTCTGCAACAGTAAGTCAGTGCCAATGCAGCCTCGGGGCACTTAATTTCCTCTTATTTATAAACAAAGCATTTTTGACACGTACCGGTTACGCATGTTCACTGCTTCTGGTTCCCTACTAGTGTCTGCCCCAGTCATACAACGCCCTGGCTGCCGTTAGCCCAGCTTTCCTCACTCACCACTTCTGCGCAGCTCCCAGCTGCTTTTCCTAAGCTCCCTTCCCTAGCTGTCCCCTGGGCCAAGGAACAGGTACAAATGTGGCACCTACAAATGAAGGAGCAGGGGCAGAGGAAGCAAGACCAAACCAGCAGCTAGGTGAAGTTAGTGGAAACCTTTCTTGAGGGTGAAAGGAACAAGGGGAGCAAGCATGGGGAGCACGAAAAAAGCCAGTGGTCTGTGATGCAGGATTAGGACACCTCTGTGTTGGCTTCCTGCTCAGCTACAGAGTTTCTGAGTGATCTTGAACAAATTGTTCAGCCTCTTGGGGCATCGTAATTATTCTCTATTTTACAAGACTTTTGAAAAGATAATTTTACTAAAGACTGTGAGGTGCTCAAATAAATAGTACAGTGATAGGACCCACCTAAGAGATAAATACTGTGGGTATTTAAGAAGGATGAACATTTAACAGAAATATCCCCAGATCCTGCTCCGCACAGGTCTGATCCCCTTCCCTCTGTGCTCTATCCCCTTATAGTTTGCTGTTGTCAAAGTCCTGGTTTTTTTCAGCTGCTTAGATTTCCCTGCCAGTCCTCCAAGACCAGTACATGTGCCTTCTGACCTGATGTCCTGAAATATACACACACTCCTCCATTGCTTGGATCCTTCTCTCCCAGTTACAGTCACACATATTGCCCCTCACCTTGTCATTGCTGATGCTCTGCTCTAACCATCTTCCAAACTTGGAAAAGTACCATGTCCAGCAATCAAACCTGTAGAGTTGCTTCTAAATCAGGAAACACCTTTTTTTCAACAGCAAAAACTACATAAGCTCTTAGCAGAGGTGGACAGGAGCAAGAAGACTCTGGATCCATCAGATATGTAGCACAGGCTGAGTTTCAGAGCGTTTGAGGCAATATAGCATCAGTCTCAAGGATGCACCCCTTGCATCCACTAAGGTACTGTAATAAAGGCTTCCATTACTCTTCCCTCATACGGCAAACCTTGCACCGTTCAGGCTCTTTGCAAGGCTGTGTTTCCTTTAACGACTTTTTTGATGTTGGTTTCTCCAGAGAGCTGTTGGTGCCAGGGCTTTGGGGAATGAACTAACCCAAACCTTCAGGAAGCCACACGGAGGCTGTGCCCTGACCTCAGCCTCGGCACTTCAGACCCAGTGCTGCGGGTTGTGCATTCCTGCAGCTGAAGGACAAGCAGGAGGCACTTTCCAACAAGTGTCTCCAGCATTAGAGTAAAAAAATAAAGGAGGGAGACCACCTGAAGAAGGTGAGGTCTTTAACCACCGTAGAAAGATTTGTCAGTTGTAGTCTAAAGGCCTAAAAATCAATGATCCTGAAACTTTTTCAAACTGGTCAGGAACCTTCTTCCAAAATTGTTGGCCTCCCCCTTGCTTTTCATTATTAATTTACATTACAGAATCTGTTTGCTGTTCCCATATTCCAAAACCACACATTTCAATTTACATTCATATTTTTATTCTTGGATTATTTCCTTATCTCCCTAGATGTTCTGCTTTGTTTATTTCTATACAGTGTGATTGCACAGAGATTTCTTTAATTCATTTTTATTAGCTTTCCTTTTCTTTTCTGTTTTTTGGATTCCCCATTTTGCTGCTTCACTGCATTTTTCATCTGTGAGTCTTCTAATTTCTTTCCGCTTTCATTTATTTTTGTTTTCTGTATTTCTCCATTCACTTTCACTGTTATTACTTTTTTTATTATTATTCCTCTTTATTCTGTCTCTGTGTATGTGTTTGTTTTCTGTTTTCTTGCCTTTCCTGTCTTTTTTTCATACTGGCAACAGGAATTGTTTATTCATAGCATACTTCCATTAAAATGCTCTACAAAGTTACCTGCAGTATTTCGTCTGATCAAAGTGTCAAAACACTAAAAAAAAGCACTCTGGATTGTATCAGGTGCTTAAATAAGATCCACCCCTTTTATACCTGAAGGTGGATTTTTTGAAGACAACATTTCTTTCCCAACTTTTAGTATCGAGTATGTGGGGAAGAGGGACTTGGAAAAGCTTGTTTGGTTTCATTTTATATGTTTCAGGAGAGCAGTTGATCCTTGGTTCACTTTTAATTTTTGGTTTGTTGCAAGAAGCTGATACAGGAGAGAGGTGGAGTTTGCCAGGAGCGTGAGAACCGGATGAATGAAGGGGATTTAGCACGTTTGGGGAACCGGGAACACTGAATCTGGGATTTCAGTTCTGTCTTGCAATAATGCTGCAGAGTCACAGAGGAATCCAAAGACGAGAGGTCAGGTAATCTCACTGTTTGGAATAAACTTTTCCATTTGATGCTGAAATGACATATTATTTGTGCTTGAGCTTAGCATGCAGGTCGGGTTGCTATTCCTCTAGGATATAAACTTATTCTTGTGTATACGGAAAGTCAATATTCACTCTGAGTAAATCAACCACAATATTTACAACCGTGTAGCCCTTTGACCAGCTCTAATTTAGACACATGAGGTTTTTTGGTTACTGAATCTGATTCTTATATTATTGTGTTGGCCTTGGTACATTGTGATGTTGTCAACTGAAGTTATAAATGAGTTATAAAAGAGTTTCTGCTTCCCGGGAAACTCATATTTTCAATATTGGATCATAACCCACCAGAAAGAAAGCAGACAATTTCAAATTGTCTTGAAAGCATCATTTATTCTTTTTCCTCAGTTTATGATTAATCACAATATTTTGTCTCACATTTGATTTTTTTCTACAGTTTTTACACTATAATCTGGTCTGAGTATAATGTTGAGCCTATTATGAGGAGGAGACTGGATTAAGCTCCTTCCAACCTGAATTTTTCTGTGATTCTTTGATTCTATGCTTTTTTAAAATTCAAAAGCCATTTCATAGTGAAAAATTAAAATATTACAGACCTAGAAAGAGAATATTTTGAATGTATGAATTCTTTTTTATATAAAAGCCCTCCTCCCATCCCCTCCCCCAGGTTTCAGTGAAATTGGCAAATTCATCTAACCATTGCTGCTTTCATTAAAATTGTATTTTCCAACAGGAAGATATCCCTAGGAGCAAACATATATGCTATTAACCATAGCACTTCAGTTTTATCCCAGCATAAGGAATCTGAGAAGCTGGAACCATTACTTCTTCCTACAGTCCAGGAATTGTAATTCTTCCTAAAATTTGTGCTGTCTTCTCATATTCGTAGCTCTTCGCAGTTTTGCCTGTCCCTAGCACATCTGCCAGGTAAGGGTATGTGTGTGCAGCAACTAATACTCATGAATAAAGACTCATTTCAGGACTTATTCTGCATCTCCTGACTTCACTAGAAGCAAAATCAGATGCTTCCGTTAGCATTTCGTATAAAATGTCAGCTGCATATTATGTATGCATAGTTTGATCTAAATGCAGCTCCCATGGGATTTACCTCACTAGAACAGGGGCTAGCTAAGAGGTAGCAATATAATGAACTGTAGTGTGAAAAAGAGTAACAAAACCAATGAACCAGATTTATAGAAATCTATTTTTACACACATTGTTAAATAGTCAGAACCAATATAATCGGTGATGGGGAAACTTCAAAAATTAGAAGTCTATTCTGATCCAAAGATCAGCTGAGTGTGTCATATAAATGATTTTGTAAATATCTCATTCTGTTTTTCTTGTGAAATTACCACATTTCTGCAAAACAGAGATTTAGTATTTCTAAAGACTATTTTCTTAACATTGAGATTAATTTAGTTCCTGTTTGGGTGAAAGTTCAGCTCAGTGTTTATCTTATTCAAAATGCCTCACTCATATCCTGATAAACAAATTAAAATGATTGTGCATGAAACAAATCTCTGCTGCAAGGAAAAAGTAATAAAAAAGAGAGATGCTGCTCAGCATTTGCAGAATCTCTAGGCTTATAATTTATCTGAGTGACAGAGAGGGTGAGCTGAAGATTAGCAAATTCATGACAGATTCAAAAGAAAGCTGAACGTATTTCAGAGTGTGGTTGATGTGTGCATTGTTGATGAGGAGACCTCAGGTCAAAATGATCTATGATGAATATTTGTTCCACTGACAGATCTTAAATGGAAAACCAGGAAAGAAATTATATCATCTCTGAAGAGATTCGACTAAAGCATCCCATGCAATAAAAAAAAAAAAAAAAAGGAAAAACTAATATTGAAGATTAAGTGATAAACCCACATTGACTTTCAATTTCTAGTGCATATAAGCTTTGCAATCGGTTTAATGGAAGGATATTCTGGAGGGCATGGAATTATGCCAGAATAGGGTCTGTGGCACGGTGTGAAATTTCCCTGCAATATTTTTCCTTAATTTTATTTTTTATGAGAACTAAACCAAACTGCAATTACCCTACACTTAAATCACCAGTGTTCTGCTGCAGTGTCATGCTGATGTTCAGGTTTACAAACATGTCAGACTAGACTGCCACGACAGTAAGTGAAGTCCTGGGGCTCCACAGAGAACAAACTGAACCATCCAGAGTGCTGCTACTGAAGGCAGAAGTAAAGAAAAAGCTTCTACTTGTTTATTTAGGGTTCAGAGGGCAGAATAACTCCAAAGTTAAATTTGCAACGCTTTGAAGAATCACACAAACACCTATCCAATAAGGCTTTAGTAACTACAGGAACTGAAACTTCCAATCCCAAATTAGAAGGCAACATCCTCCCCCCTTCCCCTGTCACCTAAACTTCGAGGCATCTAAACTTCATTGGATACTTCCTAATTAAGAGTTAGTTTGGGTACCTGTGCCTTCCGCATATGCTTATTGTGCATACGCTGATGGCTAGCGCACACCCCACACCTGCTGAAGATCCCACTCCAGCAGAGGTATTTGACACATTTCCAAAGTAATGAAGGGATCCATTTCTCTACAATTGACACAGCAGAAGCAGATGTTTTTCAGTGGCAGAACAGTTGGGAAACATAGCCCTAAATTCTGCTGACTCTGCAACTTGAGCAGAGTCCAACCCACATATCCAAGAGACTAGCATAACCCTGATGGGATGAGCAGCCTGGGGATGTGTTGTCTTTCCTGCACTGCACACTAAAAAACTTCACAGAATCATAGAACGGTTTGGGTTGGAAAGGACCTTAAAGATCATCTAGTTCCAACCCCCCTGCCATGGGCAGGGACACCTTCCGCTAGACCAGGTTGCTCAAAGCCCCATCCAACCTGGCCTTGAACACTTTCACAGATGGGGCATCCACAGCTTCTCTGGGCAACCTGGTCCAGTGCCTCACCACCCGCAGAGTGAAGAATTTCTTCCTTATAGCTAATCTAAATCTACCCTCTCTCAGTGTAAAGCCATTACCCCTTGTCCTATCACTACATGGCCTTGTCCAAAGTCCCTCTCCAGCTTTCCTGTAGGCCCCTTTAGATACCAGAAGGCTGCTAGAAGGTCTTCCCAGAGCCTTCTCTTCTCCAGGCTGAATAAGCCCAACTCTCTCAGCCTGTCTTCATAGGAGAGGTGCTCCAGCCCTCTGATCATTTTTGTGGCCCTCCTCTGGACCCGTTCCAACAGGTCCATGTCTTTCCCATGCTGAGGGCTCCAGAGCTGGATGCAATACTCCAGGTGGGGTCTCACTAGAGCGGAAAAGAAGGTCAGAATTGCCTCCCTCGACCTGCTGGCCACACTTCTTTGGATGCAGCCCAGGATATGGTTGGTTTTCTAGGCTGCGAGTGCACATTGCTGGGTCATGTTGAGCTTCTCATCAACCAACACCCCCGAGTCCTTCTCCTCAGGGCTGCTCTCAATCCATTTTCCACCCAGCCTGTATTTGTGCTTGGGATTGCCCTGACCCATGTGCAGGACCTTGCACTTAGCATTGTTGAACTTCATGAGGTTCTCACAGGCCCACTTCTCAAGTCTGTCAAGGTCCTTCTAGGTGGCATCCCTTCCCTCCAGCATGTTGACCGCACCGCACAGCTTGGTGTCATCAGCAAACTTGCTGAGGGTGCACTCAACCCTACTGTCCATGTCACCGACAAAGAGCAACATTGTTTACAGAAAAGAATATTCAGCAGGGACTATCAGGAGGGGGTGGTGGTTTTTGGGAATCCTGGACAGTAATTCTCAATTTCTTACACTCTTATTAGCCAAATGGACTAAAAACTCCAGAAAAGCATTCACCGCAGAAGCTGGGACCAGAAATGTGCTTTTCAAGTTGAATACCTTATTTTCAGCACTCAAAATGATTTCCTCATGTACTCTTACTCTCTGGCTTGTGTTATCTGGTATTTATTCATACAGAATGGCTTAGCTTCACTGTAGCTTAAAGTCTGGCCTTGCCTGAGTACTATGTAGGCTGATGCTCAGGGCATTGTCTAGGGAGAAGGAAGCTTTGAGTGTCTGGGCTTTTCAACCAAGCTAATACAAGGAGGCTGCTACCAGGTACAGTTCTGACAGCTCTGCTTCTTTTAAAAGAAAGGCTGGATAAATCTGTTCTCAGGAAAAAAAACCTCTGTGGATTCAGAACTGATCGAAACATCCTGAAGGCCTGAATCTGGGGCCTGAACCACAAGGATGATCAGTATTTCAGACATTTCTCTTAAAACTTTGATGAGTTAATTCTGGGCACCCACGGGTTGCTTGCTGCAAAGCAAACAGAAGCGCCTGGGTCTCCCATGAAGTCTGTAGAGACCTTAGACTCCTTCATCAAGGTTCAGGACCCTTTTCAGGGGATGGTAGGGCTGACACCTGAAACTTAGGCGATATCCTAACTAATTTTTAGACATTTGTGTCATGTAGTGGATCTCTCTCTTTCAAGATTTCTGCCAAAGTAATTGAAATTTGGTGCCTACATTCCTTAGGTGCTTTGCAAATCCCACTAGGCACATCTATCAGCACCAAAGATGCCTTTGCAACTCTGATCATGGGTCTGTACTGGAGGATGAAAACTTTGTTAATGTCCAGACCCAGTGAAACAGCTTAAAGACCGAAATTGCTCATACTGAGTCCTAGTTAGATTACTAGGGAAGATTCACCTGTGTTTGCGATTTTTATTATGTTGAAAACACAAAGTATCTCTTCATCCAGAAAAACGCATGAGACTCTCCCTAGAAATAAACATAGCAGCTGGTAACGCTGACTTTCTGCCGTGCTTTTATACCACCCTGCAGCTAGCATTGGCCTGGAAAAGGAAGGATGCCTGGGAATTCCTTTCCAGAAATCTCTGCTTGGCTGTCACATCTGCCCACTAGCAGTTACCTTAATTTAGAGAAGCCTTCAAGGTTTTAAGACTACCCTATTTTCCCATCGAACACAACAGCTTCCTGAGAGAAGACCTGAGGCACCACAAGAGGGGCAAATAACAGAAAATCATTCCAGCAGCTTGCGGTATGTGGGCAATAGGGTATTCTCTCAGGGTACCTATGGTCTGGATTGATGGCTGCCTCATGCCATAAGGTGACATAAAGAGGAAGAGAGATGTGTCCCCTAGGAGCTGTAAACACTTATGCATGAGTCTGAAGTGTCCTGTCTGTGAATGTTTGTGTCAATAAAGGAGAACTCTGAAAAATCCAGAGAGAGTGAACTTCAAGGCAATGTAAGCAGGACCAGATAAACATTTAAATGAAGATAACCAAGAATATCTGATGCCTCTGTTGTTGTCTCTTTACATCAAAAATTTCTGCAACTGAAAGGGGACATTTATCCCAACTCAGTGAAAATACAGAGCTACATGTCTCTGACCTTGTTTTATCCATGCTAGTTCTGAAATCCTGTGTGTTTCACCCAGCTGGGCTGTAACAGAGACTTGAGTTTGGCTGCTTGGGGATTTTGTTTGGGGTTTTTTGGGGGTGTGAGGGGGAAGGCTGAGGGTTGGGTTTTTTTACTTTAATGACAAGTTTTACCTCTTAGCCTTCTGTGCTATCCACTGCAGGTTTGCTGTTTCAGTAATTTCTCTCCTTTGTCATCTTGCAGGTTCGCCAGTGCAGGATTGATGTCATGAAATTTAAGGGCACTAGTTCACTTGCTCAGCTGGAGCATGGATTTCAGAGGAAGAGTAAAGCTAGTACAGATATCTAAGAGCTGAATAATAAAATGTCCCTTCATCTGTGTACTTAATTAGCTGCTTTCCTCATGATTACAAAGATCAGTGCGCAGGAAGAGAGGAGCTTTTAGGTCTCAGCAGGTTAACTCCACACCAGAGGATTAGCCAGGACCCAAACTGTGATGCTTAGTGTTCTCATTTCCAGGGCAGTGCTGGCATCCAGTACTCGCCTATTCTGCTCTGCAGTGAGGTGAAACATTCGTGGGACTGAAAGCTCTGAGTTAATCCAAAAAAAGAGTCATTTTGGATAGATTTTGGCAGATTGCTCAGTTAAAAAAAAGGCAAATATGAATATGTAATAAATGATAAATTCTTGCCTCCTCCTGTGTTATCAGTGGCGACTATATTGCTTTGTCATACAACTGCTGCAAAGGCTAATCCTCCACACTTGCAAAATCTTCTTATTCTAACTGCCGCGGCCCTGCTGAAGCCAGGGCTTATGTCCCTAAAAATAGGAGCAGGATTACTTAGGTTGCAGTCCACTGAAGTAGTTTAAAGGTTTTCAGATGTGGAGTGAGGAGAGAAAAAAAATGTTATTCTAAACTACCAGAGCTCAAAATTACCATTTTAATCAACTTTAATTAAAGACTTCATACACTCCCAGTACAAAGGCTTCCAGCATGAATGAATGCTTACCCCCTTTCGAAAATGAACCACCAATAAGGCACTTACTTTAACTCCTTACCTCACACTTTTCATATCTGTCTCAGAACCTCCTGGCTTTAGTTTATTGATTTCAACCTTACAGCAGCTGAGTAGGGGCTTTAAGGAGGACTTAGGCACTTGCAGCCATAATTGCAATCCTGACAATCCCTACTCATGTATGATCTAACCCAGGGCCTTTCGGGGGAAATCAGGCCAGGGTGAGCTTAAGTGCAGCCAAAGCTGAAGGCTCACCTTCCTTCTGAGCAGGCAGTCAGGAATCTGGGTCTCAGCTGAATTCAAACAATAAAGAACAAGCCAGGGGCAGAAGTGAGACCAAAGGTTCAATAGAAGGTATCTATCTGGGCATAAAAACATTTTTCTATGACCAAATAACCTGCTCAGTTGATGTGGGGTGAGCGGTGGATATTGTTTACCTGGATTTCTCCAAGGCTTTCAATATGGTTTCCCAGAGCCTCCACCTAGAGATGTGTTGCAGTCTAGACAAGTGGTCTGTGTGGTGGGTGGGGAACTGGCTGACAGGCCACACGCAGAGGGTGGTGGTGAATAGCTCCTTTTTCAAACAACCAACCAACTGGTAAGTGGAGTCCCTCAGGGATCGATATTGTTTAATGTCTTTATAAGTGATCTGGATGATGGGATCACGTGTACCCCGATGAACTGTGCTGATGATACCAAATTGAGTGGGGAAGTGAACACTTTGGAAGGGAGAGCCACCCTGCAGGAGGACCTGGATAGGCTGGAGGAGTGGGCTGACAAGAACCTTATAAAGTTCAACAAGGACAAGTGTGAGGTCTTGCACCTGGGAAAACATAATCCAGGAGCGCAGCACAGGCTGGGATCTACCCAGCTGGGGGGCAGCTCTGTGGAAAGGGACCTGGGGATCCTGGTGGACAATAAGCTCAATATGAGTGAACAATGTGCTGCTGTGGCAAAGAAAGCCAACAGGATGTTGGGTTGCATCAACAAGGACATCACCAGCAGAGATAAAGAAGTCATTATCCCACTCTACTCAGTGCTTGTCAGGCCACACCTGGAATATTGTGTTCAGTTTTGGTCCCCGCTATACAAAAAAGATGCGGACAGGCTGGAGAGGGTCCAGAGAAGTGCCACAAAGATGATCACAGGACTGGGAAGCCTGGCATATGAGGAAAGGCTGAGAGAACGGGGTTTGTTCAGTCTTGAGAAAAGGAGGCTTAGGGGAGACCTTATCATAATATTCCAGTATTTAAAGGGCGGCTCCAAAGAAGATGGAGACTCCCTTTTTACAAGGAGTCACATGCAAAAGATGAGGGGTAATGGGTACAAGTTACTCCTGGGGAGATTCCAATTGAACACAAGAGGACAATTTTTCACAATGAGAACAATCAGCCATTGGAATAATGTCCCCAGGGAAGTGGTGGATTCCCCAACATAGGACACTTTTAAGATTTGTCTAGACAAGGTGCTGGGCCATCTTGTCTAGACCGTGCTTTTGCCAAGAAAGGTTTGACCAGATGATCCTTGAGGTCCTTTCCAACCTGGTATTCTATGATTCCATGATTCTATCATCCTATGAACAGAGCAAAGAAGCCCAGACAGTGTTTCCTAGAATTTGGAAATGTTTAAGAAGTTAACAAATGTTGTTGGACATAACTCTACTTTGACAAGTGAAGGAGGAAGAGAATAAAATTTGTACAGGTCTAAAACAGCCTCAGGCTTGGCAAACCTCTGCAGCTCATGCCTAAGCCTTGTTTAGGTTCAGAAACTAGACCTTCCTCTACTTAATATTCACTATTTAACATGAGGTCTATTCTGGGAGGCTTGGTTGGAGTGTTCCTAAAACAGTCTAATGGGAAACAACTCCTTCCAACAAATAGTGAGAGCCACTCTTTCTTGCACAAGATGCAGGAGAACAAATGTCCCTTTCTTTAGTAGCCTCACACTAAGAGGTTTTCACCCAGGTAGAAGGACTTCTGGTTCAATTCAGTCTTCAGATCCAGGCAAGCTGTATCTGAGAATAATGCCTCAACTATGGGAGCACAGACTGCTACAGAGAGAAAATTATAATCTTTGGCTCTGACCCTTCTCTATATCTTCTCTCTCCCATTTCTCTCCATCCAAGCCGTGCCACTGTATAGAAGGGGTTTACTGAGTCAGAAGGAGAAGACGAGAAAACAATAGGAGAAAGAAAATGTTCTAGTCTGATGTTAAGATAGTTGCTTAGGATGAGGAAGTCTAGGGGTTTGGTGTCTCTTATGCTGGGACAGTTTAATGTAAAGCACAGAAATTGTTCTTTGGCACAGAAGATTGTAGCCCTTTCTAAACTGAGACCTGAACCTAGGTGCTCAAATCACATTTTACATGACCCTATTCTTCTCTTCTTTTTCCCACAGTAAACCTTGAATTTGGTTTCACTCAACAGTATGTTTCAGCTAAGGACTTGACGTGTGTCTCTTCCCCTTCACACCTTAGCGTTCAGGAAACTTACCTCTGAGATGGGAGATATGATTTTGAATCAAAGAAGATGAAATGAAAACTTCTCTTTCCTCAGTGAGTGTCCTGGCTGTTAAGTTTTTACACGAAAGACAGGTTCTGCCAAATATTTTTGGCTCTGTATGTCACTTGAGGACAAGGGTAGCACCCAATTTCTAGCCGCTTGGGACAGAGTGGGGAAATCCATGTATGCAACCTCATACTCCATCCACTGTTTAGTGCAGTTAGGACCCTAAAACAGGAGAGAGATGTGTTTTCTCCTCCCTAGATGTCCCAGCTTCCCTGAGAGGATGCACTGGCATGGCCAGTGCCCTCCGCTCAGCTGGTCAGCCTACTCATTCCTCTACTTTCTTTCTTTCTTTTTCTGTTTCTCTACCCTCTCACATCAGTGGGAGTGACATGAAATGCCATTGACTGTCTCTAGCCTTGTGATAAAGGCACTCTTCCTGCAGCAAAAATTGTTGATTTGAAGTTCCCTCGTGTTAGGGGGGGCTAGGTGAGGGGCGGCACCTTTCCACTATTCCACGATGTTATTACACAGCAATAGCAACTCCCCTGCCACCTTCGCTGCTCAGAGTAGACAACACTCCCTTCTCTGGAAGATAAGTCTTAGCCTCCCTCCGTTCAAGGAGGTTACAAGCCTTGGGCATGAAGAGGACAGAGCACTCCTTGCTTCTCTGCTCCATGTGGGAACCAGTGACCTCTCAGATTCTCTTCATGGCTTGCTGTTTCTCTGATGGGTAGCCCGGGGTGTCCCTCAGTTGCAATGAAAGGTTTCATGCCGAGGCTCACAACCCTCCGCACACACTGCAATGGAGGCGAGGTACCAAACCCCATCCTCTTTCAGGAGACAGGTCCCTAAAGGCTAGGCACTCTAAGTATTAAATTGCGGTTGTGGGATTGTTGTGTCATTTTGTTTTGCTTTTATTCTGTCACATTCCCTCTCCTTAACCCTCAGCATAGGTAACAGTACCTGAAAAATATTCCAATGTGCAATAATTTGACTATTTTTTTTATGTTTGATGGTCAGTTCAGGGTTCTTGAGGGACTCAAGAGCGAGGCTCAGAGGCAGGAATAAGTAGTACTTCTGAATCTCCTTTTCTGTTTGCCTTGGTCAGACACCAAAGTAGACTTTATCCAAGAGAAACCTTTGGTGGCAAGCAGTAGGGGATAAGGATACCTCTACTGAGTGAAGAGGTGCAGGTAGATTTGTTCAGGGCTTTTTTTCCCCACTGGCCAAGAAGAGTGAAGGCATTGTGCTCTAACCGTAACCTAGTTTTATTGTTCTTTGCAAATGTATCCCGTCAACCAAAGTCATTGCTAAACCCAAGCTCCCTTTGATGAGTGCTTCCAGCTGGACAGAACCTATCCCTTCCACAGCCAATGTTTCCACCTTCCTCTCCACTGAACTCAGTCTTTCATAGAATCACAGAATCACAGAATCATAGAATAGTTTGGGTTGGAAGGGACCTTTAAAGGTCATCTAGTCCAACCCCCCTGCAATGAGCAGGGACATCCTCAACTCGATCAGGTTGCTCAGAGCCCCGTCCAGCCTGACCTTGAATGTTTCCAGGGATGGGGCATCTACCACCTCTCTGGGCAACCTGTGCCAGTGTTTCACCGCCTTCATTGTAAAAAATTTCTTCCTTATATCTAGTCTAAATCTACCTTCTTTTAGTTTAAATTCATTACCCTTTGTCCTATCACAACAGGCCCTGCTAAAAAGTTTGACCTCATCTTTCTTATAAGCCCCCTTTAAGTACTGAAAGGCTGCAATAAGGTCTCCCTGGAACCTTCTCTTCTCCAGGCTGAATAAGCCCAACTCTCTCAGCCTGTCTTCATAGGAGAGGTGCTCCAGCCCTCTGATCATTTTTGTGGCCCTCCTCTGGACCCGTTCCAACAGGTCCATGTCCTTGTGCTGAGTGCTCCAGAGCTGGATGCAGTACTCCAGGTGGGGTCTTACTAGAGAGGAAAAGAGGGGCAGAATCATGTCACTTGATCTGCTGGCCGTGCTTCTTTGGATGCAGCCCAGGACATTGTTGACTTTCTGGGCTGCAAGTATACATTGCTGGCTCATGTCCAGCTTTTCATCCACCAGTACCCCAAAGTCCTTTTCAGCAGGGCTGCTCTCAATCCCTTCATCCTCCAGCCTGCATTGATACCAGGAGTTGCCCCGACCCAGGTGCAGGACCTTGCACTTGCCCTTGTTGAACCTCATGAGGTTCACCTGGGCCCCCTTCTCAGGCTTGTCCAGGTCCCTCTGGATGACATCCCGTCCCTCAGGTGTGTCAACTGCATCACTCAGCTTGGTGTCATCTGCAAACTTGCTGAGGGTGCACTTGATCCCACTGTCTATGTCACTGATGAAGGTATTAAACAGTACTGGTCCCAGTGTGGACCCCTGAAGGACACCACTCATCATCGATCTCTGTCTGGACATTGAGCCATTGACCACTGGATGCGACCATCCAACCAATTCTGCATCCACCGAACAGTCCAGCCATTTGCCTGCTGTCCTGAGTGTGAACTTGCGTCCACTCACTCCTTTCATTGAAGCTCCTGCCTTCAGCCTGGTGGGAGGAGGATACAGGATCCCCTTGATTTTGTTTTTTTTTCTGATGGCTGTCCCTGTTTCTGTCTCAGGGAGGGCAGAACATGGTTCCACCCGTCTGTCTCTTTCTCAGACTCCCTGATGCTCCTTTCTACTTCCTCTCGTAGCTCTGCCACCAGGCTGGGCAGATAGTCTGCCTGGTCACACCTCACACAGCTGCTCTCACTACTGCCGTCCATTACCAGTGAAAGGCTCTGGCACTCTGCAGCCTGAGACCTGGATGGCTGCGTGTTTTTGTGGGAGCTCTGTCACATCGATTCTGGTGGGTGCAGAGGACATCATTGCTTTCTGCTGGGTGGATACCATAGCAAAGCTCCTTCTGAGAGGGTGATGACCACCAGCTGAACTCACCCGTTGAGCTGGTAGGTGGCTACGCCCTCCTGTGCGCTCTTCTGCGTGAACTGCTGTGCAAATTGACACACCACACTCTGTTGCCCGCTCTGGTCACAGCGCTTTCTGCCATGTTTGCGTAATTTGATTCCCACCATAACTGACAGAGCAATTGGGAAGGTCTCAGTCACAGTGGAGACTGGCTGGAAAACGTAACCCATGGATTGGCAGCCAGGCAGGAATTCTCAACGGGGAGCCCAGTAGACATCAAGATATAAATAGTCACATGCTTCAGTCTGGGTCAGATCTGCTTCAGGAACCCTATACTTGAACAGTGAACAAGCACATAACTTTGGTTTCCACAACCTTCTGTGCCTGGCAACTGCCAGGAGGACTGACTATATAGCAAACTGATATATAATTTACCAGAGATGAAGCTAACATGTCTGTGGAAGTGATAGAAGGCACTAGTGTAAATAAAAAGTGGTAAGTAAGGAAGAAGTTTTTTACAATGAGGGCGGTGAAGCACTGGAACAGGTTGCCCAGAGAGGTGGTAGATGCCCCATCCCTGGAAACATTCAAGGTCAGGCTGGACGGGGCTCTGGGCAACGTGATCTAGTTGAGGATGTCCCTGCTCACTGCAGGGGGGTTGGACTAGATGACCTTTAAAGGTCCCTTCCAACCCAAACTATTCTATGATTCTATGATTCTAAGTATAATAGGAAATAAGCACTCTACCATAATTTTAACCAATTCCAGCAACTTTTTTTCCTTCAGGTAGAGATTTCTAAAAATTATATCCATTGTGCTAATTTTCTTAGATAAATAATACTAAAGAACTGAAGCCAATTTCTAATAAATTAGTGGCATAACAATAAAGTAATGATCAGCCAGATTTCTTAAAAACAAACCTTCATATTTGGATTGTATATACACTCATTTATCTGCAAACAAAACATTTTACAAGGTAGACAATGGATAGTAAAACATATTTCTATTACAATTTGAAGAAACATGCCTTCAGCATAACTAAAAGCTCCATCAGTGAATGAAAATAGATTTTTTTAATTTCTCTTTCATTTTGTCCATAAACTTAGTGTATATTGTGGATTTTATTGTTTGAATTTTCTAGTACTGAATGGAACTGAAAAAATTTTAATTTGTATGTATTTCATTCACAAAATATGAGACATGCTTCATATTTTTCCTGTTCCAGCTGCTTCATATGTCTCTCTTCCTGTCTTCACCAAGCAGATTATGTTGGTTTGACTACATGCAAAAATCCTTGGCTAATATTTGCGACATGTTGTGTGACTACAGGAAGAACCTTAGGTCTTACTGCTTTTCACTGTTCTCCATGTGGTCTTTCTTTTATTTTTATCATTTAATATTGTTCCCAGTTGTGTCATCCAAGCTAAGTCTTGTGGGATCTGTTGATGTCATGGTGATTTATGACCTTGTAGAATGAGAAATTATGGATTCACACGGGATGGCCAAAGGCCCACAGTATAATCTTATGAAGTTTTTCACTTCAAAAATTACCTTCTAAAATGTGATAGAAGATCTTCATTTTCTTCCTGACAAACCTCCCAAGCTGGGAATGCAGTTCCTTCAGTATTCTGCACTGTTCAGAGACTGTACTTAAGACATTTGATACAGTAAGCTCCCCCCATATCTATTTAGCCATCACTAGAAATTTCTTTCTCTCTCTAGTAGACTTCTACTTCAATTACTCACATTTTCTGATCAATAAACTGCGTTGTTGATACTGTTCTGACAAATGTACTAAATAGCCTCACATTGCCTAAGAAGTAACTCAGTTTCAGATGCATACAACAGGGTATGCAAACAAACACACAAATGTACAGCTGCTCTTGATTCCTAAACAGTTTATAAGCAGGGGTCACAGGCCTGCCATTGAATCCCTTCAAGTGATCTCTTACAACTTGTAGATGTGATTGTAGAATTACTGTCTACTTACAATTAAAATGATTTTACGCCTATAGAAGGACCTTTGCAGCGATGGAGTCAGTTCTGATCTGCACCGTAGGTTTCCTGCGTGATTGTTAAGCAACATACCTACTCTTTCTCTGCATTAGTTTCTACAAACTTAAAAAACAACAACAACAACAACAACAACAACAACAACAACAACAACAACAACCTCCAACCAAACACCAAAAAAACCCTTACAAACTAGGAATGTCTTTCCTGGCTTTTCTGATTGGAATGTGAACCCTGTGGGAAACGCATTGCTTCTGAGTGTTGCAGGTATGCATTTACCTTCAAAAGGCCAAAACTCCTTTAGAGTCTCCAGGTGCTGCTGTAGCACAGACAGCAATTTCTAATGCATATAAAGGATTTTGAACTTCTAAAATGTTATAGAATTCTCAGTGTTCACAGGCTGACAGGGAAGGGGTGAAAAAACAAATGTTCTAACAAATTTTTCAGCTTTTTTTGATTATTGTTATTCTTCACTTCTAAGACCTTAGCACTATGGTAAATACCATGTGGCTTTTTTCCCCTTCAAACTATTGACAAGAATGGCAAAAATTATGTTTCTGCACACCTAAAATTTCTTTCGTTGCACCTGAAATGAGCAGCTAAAATTTGTTCTTTCACCATTTTTTAATCTCTGTGAGACATCTCAGGCTACATGCTGGGATAAAGAGTTCTTTCTTGGATTCTCAGATGATAGAATGTCTCATGTTCTCCATCTATTCATCGTATTCCCCGTAAGGTTTTATTCAACATCCACCTATAAATATCCTTTTTTTTTTTTTTACACCCGCTGCCATTCTGCTGAGAAGTGACCATCTGGTCAATAGGGTCAATCTACAGCCTGATTCAGAATCTCCATGTGCCAGAAATCATATTATATGCTCTTTTTCAGGAAACATGATCTAATCATGGGATTGGAAGTGGTGCTAGGGGCTATCTAATTCATCATTCTGTCCAAAAGTGAGATTAATTTGTTTTATGATGCTCAAAATAGATGTTTGCCTAGCAAGTTCTAAGAGATCTCCAATGATGGAGCTGCTACAGTCTTGCCAAGAAATCTATCCTGCTGTTTTAATGGATACTAGTGAAAAATGTAAAGCAAAGCTCTAACCTGATGATTTCTAAGAGAATGATTAGGTTGTCAGATGGTTGTATACAAATTCCAGCCCTCTCTGAAAGCAGGAAAACGTGCTCGCATTTCACAGCGAGTGTGCAGATCCATAGCACAATAAAACTGAAGATACAGAGGCTATGTTTGTGCATTTCAGAGAAATCTAGGAGAAATATCCAAAATATAAAGTTTTCTTAAAAGAATTATTTACTTCTATTTCACTAGTTAAAATATTAAAACACTCATCAAAATGGTTTTGGTGAGATATAGATCATGCTTTGGACCTATAATAGCTGTGCAAAGAAAAAAAGGTAGAACGTTATCCTTTTGTATTTTTTCATAATACCAAAATATCTATTTGAGATAAAGACCACGTGTAGCAATATAATGACGCTTTTACATGAAATAAATGTATGAAAATACATGACTGGATGCAGTACAGCTTTCATGCTGTTCATGGAGGACACATCATGTTATAAAAATGAAACAGCAGTGAAAAACAATGTTTATCAACATATGAATTTTGAATAAACCTCATGAAACCAACAGTATAATAAAAGCAATATTCATCTTACATGTATGGAACATGGCAACTCTGTTATTTTGCTTTGCCTGAAGCAGCTTTAAACCTGAGAAAAAAAGTAGTCAAGCAATGTAAGAAATCATACAGAGAGGTAGCAGTCACACGGTATCCTTACTATTCTGACAGTGGTTTAACACTAATGAAGCATCTGCTGATCAGTTCCATGAACATCTCTTTTTTAACAGAAGGACAGATGGGGAAAATTCTCATAATCACATACATTAAAAGAGACCAGGGAATATAAATCCTTCTCTGAGGGTCAATCAATTCTTCATCTACATCTCCTACCCTCAGTATACCCATGTATTTATGCGTTGATAGGAGCACCCCAACATGTCCTCATAGTCCCAATACTGTGCAGTAGAAGCTTAACATGCTTTAGAGAGCAATGCAATTTGGTATTTCAAGTTTTATGGTTTGCATACTGATCTCAAGCCTAACAAGCGTATGTCAGTAAGGCTGCAAAAATAAATGTGAATGACTTATGAATATAAAAAAATCAAGAATAAATGTTTAGGCAGAAAAGCTTTTTCTAGTCGTATAAAAATTTAACATGTATAGTAAGCCACTTATTTCTTATTCTTTTGCTTTGTTCAGAAGTTTTTTAATTGTTTTTCTTCTCTAATTATCTGAATTTCATTTGAAATATAATAAGATGTCTTCGAATCTAAAGTCATAAAACTGAAGATAGTACTTGCCCACCTAGGCCCTTTTTTATAGTAAGAGCTATCTGCCTTCTCTCATCTTTAGGTGAGATTGACTTTACGCAGTACTCTGAAGAGCGTACATATGTTCTGAAAATAGCAATTCTGTGTAGAACTCATCTAGAAGACTGTTTTTGAATTTGAAAAACATTTTTAGAATACTTTTGTGGGCAGAAGGAGTTCAGTAAAAAGCAATAAAAATACCACATTGATTTAAGAAATATGCTTAGAAAGCTGAAGAGTGAGACTGATAAAGAAAGAGTGGAGTAGATCCACTTTTAGAAAGAAAAGTACAGTGTTCTTTTATGATAAAAATGCAAATTAGTTAAGACTTTTGAGACCAGTAAGTGCTAATAATAAGTCAGTTAGAGATAGCAGCTGCTTGTAATAACCACTATTTTGTATATGGTACCCCAAGTACAAGGAACAAGAAACTCACTGAAGAAAAAACTTGTCGTTTATTTCTGGTGCATTTAATAGTTCAGTTCCTTTCCTCTTGCTTTAAGTTATGGTTCAGTGGCAGTAATTTAGTTTTCATCAGCTCTTTAAACTTTCCCTGAGTAAAAATCTTGTTGCTATTGCAAATTCTAAACCTCTGTTTATAAATCCTGAACGTTGTCAAATTAGTCTGGTGGTCTGATAAAAATGAATGTTTTGGACATTGCAGAAAGAAAAAGAGTTGAAATTTGGCACTTTTGGCAAATTTTTGATGAATTATATTGTTGTTGTTTTGGGTTTTTTTCCCTCTATAAGATGCTAAAAATATCTGGTTACTGTTCTTAAACCACATTGTTTCTCCTCTTGTGCTTATACAGTGGTAGAGCTTGGCTACTTCAATCTGTATACATTTTTAGAAAACATTGCCCAGGCCAAAACTTGTGCTTATTCCTCTCATTTCTCCCGAAAACTTTTAGAATTCATTTTCCTTATCATTGACTGAAGTCATGAACCTCAATAAAGGCTGGGGAAAATCAGAACTTTTTAAATTAACTTAGAGAAGACCCTGGCCATAGCTTCCCTGTTACTGC
The DNA here is from genome assembly GCA_009819775.1 of Phoenicopterus ruber ruber. Taxonomy (NCBI): domain Eukaryota; kingdom Metazoa; phylum Chordata; class Aves; order Phoenicopteriformes; family Phoenicopteridae; genus Phoenicopterus; species Phoenicopterus ruber. The sequence continues at coordinate 50,073,580 of CM020215.1, read as the reverse complement.
AGGCCATCTCCAGATCACGTTTAGCTCTTTGTAATCTTATCTAGTGCCTGACAGTGTCTTATGGGGTGACTAAACTATTATAGATATCCTTATCTTTTTAATCTATTCTCTTCCTCATACCCAGCCCCTCATCTTGAGCCAGGAATAGGCTCCCAGGCTCATTGCTGCTCAAACAGCTGATGAGTATGCAGTTGTGTAGCGCACTACAGCGGTGCGAGTCAAATCCTTCTCCAGGGGTTGAATGTGCTGGGATAGGCTGCAGCTAGTTTGGTAGGGCTCAGTAGACCTTGCTGTTAAAAACACCTGTAGTGCACAACCGTACCGTTCACACTCAGTTTGGTGCGTGGGTGGTTCTTCCTCCCGCTATTTCTCTCATTCTTTGCTTTCAAGTTCAAATCAAGAGGTCTTGCTCTGTCCCCATACTCCAAACCTCAAATCTGAACTAATCTGAACATTCAGGGACAACACACTACTAGAGCTGTGAATGGGCTGAAGATCACACCTATAAGCAAAAGCTTCTACCATTGCATTTAAGACTCTCAGCCTCCAGGATCCAAAAATCAAGACTAGTAAAAAAATTTCCCTTGGAAAAAGCTACATATTCAGTTTCCTGCAGGAATATGCAGTTCTGTCAAAGATTTTGACCAAAATAAGGCAGCCTAGGAGAAGATCTGCCCTACTCACCCACCTCTCTGCCTCTCCCTGCTTGCTTCCCCAAGTGCCCCAGCTGGATGCCACGGACTTCCAGACCCTGGATGCCCTGCCTTTTTTTTCCCCAAATTGCCCATCTGACTTCTTCCTGCAACAGTGGCACTTCCAAGGCTTCCGACTCTCCACTCCCCCCCAGAACAGCTCTGAAAGGCAGCTGAGGCCCTGGTTCCTCTCGTTAGCTGCTCCTCACACAGCCAGTCCCCCACCACCCCAGAGCAGGCTGGGGCAACACCGAGAACTGCCTGGCCAAATGAGTTATCCACGCTGGACAGCAAGCCTGAAAGTCTGCATTTAGGGGTGCCTGAATTCAATTTTTGGAGACTTGGTTCCCTTGAAAATATTATCTTAAACAGAATATATTCCCTAATTCAAAAAGAGTGGAGAAGTTATATTCTTTTTCCTGACCAGTTGTAGTTTAGTGTCTGTTGCTAATCTAGAGGGAGGACTGGTTTGGTGATTCATAACAGAAGAATAACTCTTTAAAGTACATTTTGTACTGAAAAGAATTAGGATAACCTTTAATTTTTAGTATGAATCACCAAAAGGCATATTTCACAGTTAATGCATCATACTTTCACTGTGTGATCCACTGGACTGGAGGTGTGTCTTGTGCCTGCCTCCGTCAGTAGCTCTGCATCTACAATGGCACGCTGTGATTGCCGTGCTAATGCCGGGATTGACCCCCTCCTGTTGTCTAAGAGCCACCGAGCTGCTGCTCCTGCATGGTGGAGGAGGCTCCAGGCCTTGCTCCAGGCCACCCAAGAGGAGAAGCTGCGCTGGACACCTCGCATCTTAGAATCATAGAATCATAGAATCATAGAATTGTTCTGATTGCAAGAGACCTCCAAGATCATCGGGTCCAACCATTAACCTATCACTACCAAGTCCCCCACTAAATCATATCCCTTAGGGCCTCATCTAAACACCTTTTGAATACCCCCAGAGATGGGGACTCCACCACCTCCCTGGGCAGCCTGTTCCAATGCCCGACAACCCTTTCGGTAAAGAAATTTTTACGAATGTCCAATCTAAACCTCCCCTGGCGCAACTTGAGGCCATTTCCTCTTGTTTTGTTGTCTGTTACTAGGGAGAAGAGACCGACCCCCATCTCTCTACAACCTCCTTTCAGGGAGTTGTAGAGAGCAATAAGGTCTCCCCTGAGCCTCCTTTTCTCCAGGCTAAACATCCCCAGTTCCCTCAGCCGCTCCTCATAGGACTTGTGTTCCAGACCCTTCACCAGCCTCGTTGCCCGTCTCTGGACACGCTCCAGCACCTCAAAGTCTTTCTTGGAGTGAGGGGCCCAAAACTCAACACAGTACTCGAGGTGCGGCCTCACCAGGGCCGAGTACAGGGGGACAATCACCTCCCTACTCCTGCCGGCCACACCGTTGGCCTTCTTGGCCACCTGGGCACACTGCTGGCTCATATTCAGCTGGCCATCAACCAACACCCCCAGGTCCTTTTCCGCCGGGCAGCTTTCCAGCCACTCCCCCCCAAGCCTGTAGCGTTGCCTGGGGTTGTTGTGACCCAAGTGCAGGACCCGGCACTTGGCCTTGTTGAACCTCATACAATTGGCCTCGGCCCATCGATCCAGCCTGTCCAGGTCCCGCTGTAGCACCTGCCTGCCCTCCAGCAGATCAACACTCCCTCCCAATTTGGTGTCATCTGCAAACTTACTGAGGGTGCACTCGATCCCCTCGTCCAGATCATTGATAAAGATATTGAACAGAACTGGCCCCAATACTGAGCCCTGGGGAACACCACTTGTGACCGGCCTCCAACCAGATTTAACTCCATTCACCACAACTCTTTGGGCCCGGCCATCCAGCCAGTTTCCTACCCAGCGCAGAGTACGCCCATCCAAGCCATGGGTAGCCAGCTTCTCGAAGAGAATGCTGTGGGAGACGGTGTCAAAGGCTTTACTAAAGTCCAGGTACACAACGTCCACAGCCTTTCCCTCATCCACTAAGCGGGTCACCATGTCGTAGAAGGAGATCAGGTTGGTCAGACAGGACCTGCCTTTCATAAACCCGTGCTGACTGGGCCCGATCACCCGGTTGTCCTGTATGTGCCACGTGATGGCACTCAAGATGATCTGCTCCGTAACCTTCCCGGGCACCGAGGTCAGGCTGACAGGCCTGTAGTTGCCCGGATCCTCCTTCCGGCCCTTCTTGTAGATGGGCGTCACATTTGCCAGCTTCCAGTCAACTGGGACCTCCCCAGTTAGCCAGGACTGCTGGTAAATGATGGAGAGTGGCTTGATGAGCACTTCTGCCAGCTCTTTCAGCACCCTTGGGTGGATCCCATCCGGCCCCATAGACTTGTGCGTGTCTAGGTGGCGTAGCAGGTCACTGACCATTTCCCCTTGGACTTTGGGGTCTTCATTCTGCTCCCCATCCCTGTCTTCCTGCTCAGGGGGCTGGGTGCCCAGAGAGCAACTTCCCTTGCTGTTGAAGACTGAGGCAAAGAAGGCATTTAGCACCTCAGCCTTTTCCTCATCCCTTGACACTAAGTTTCCCCCCGCATCCAATAGAGGAGGGAGATTCTCCTTAGCCCCCTTTTTATTGTTAATGTATTTGTAGAAGGACTTTTTGTTGTCTTTTACGGCAGTAGCCAGACTAAGTTCTAATTGGGCTTTGGCCCTTCTAATTTTCTCCCTGCATGACCTCACAACATCCTTGTAGTCCTCCTGAGTTGCCTGCCCCTTCCTCCAAAGGTGGTAGACTCTCTTTTTTTTCCTAAGTTCCAGCCGGAGCTCTCTGCTCAGCCAGGCCGATCTTCTTCCCCGCCAGCTCATCTTTCGGCTCATGGGGACGGCCTGCTCCTGTGCCTTTAAGATTTCCCTCTTGAAGAATGTCCAGCCTTCCTGGACACCTTTGCCTTCCAGGACTGCCTCCCAAGGGACTCTGCCAACCAGACTCCTAAACAGGCCAAAGTCTGCCCTCCGGAAGTCCAAGGTGGCAGTTCTGGTGACCCTCCTCTTTACTTCTCTGAGAATCAAGAATTCTATCATTTCGTGGTCACTGTGCCCAAGACGGCCTCCGACCGTCACATCACCCACAAGACCTTCTCTGTTCACAAACAACAGGTCCAGCGGGGCGCCTTCCCTCGTGGGCTCCCTCACCAGCTGCGTGAGGAAGTTATCTTCCACACACTCCAGGAACCTCCTGGACTGTTTCCTCTCTGCTGCATTGTATTTCCAGCAGACATCTGGCAAGTTGAAGTCCCCCACGAGAACAAGGGCCAGCGATCGTGAGGCTTCTCCCAGATGCCTGTAGAATACTTCATCTGCCTCCTCATCCTGATTGGGTGGTCTGTAACAGACTCCCACCACAATGTCTGCCTTGGTGGCCTTCCCCCTGATTCTAACCCACAGGCACTCAACCCTCTCGTCACCATCCTCGAGCTCAAGGCAGTCCAGACTCTCCTTAACATAGAGGGCTACCCCACCGCCTCTCCTTCCTTGCCTATCCCTTCTAAAGAGTTTATAGCCTCCATCTTGAGGCTGCTCCAGTCTGCGTGGCGCAGTGAAACATCTGCCCGGGCAAGGACCAAAGCAGGAGCCACCCCCCAGCCGCTTGCAGCTTTCACCAGGGAGAAGAAAGTCCTGGTTCCGTCCTTGTGTTGGCGGGACAAGCCAGCCTCCTCTGCCTCCCCAGGTCTGAGGCTCAAATGGGCTTTAAACACCTCCAAAGATAGGTAACAGCTGAAAAAAAAAAAGGATGTGAGGATCATAGATTCGCAAGCTGGCCCCTAAAAGTCGGAGTTAGTGGAGGTTTCACTCCCTTGCGGATCTAACCCTGAGGGATCGCTGAACAGCACACCTGTTACAACAGCTGCTCTTGGCTATATCCAGTTTCCAGAAGTCCTTGAAAGCCTCTGGAGTGTTTTGAGAAGCGAGCGATGACATGGGCTCCTTCGGGGAAGTCCCCTCCAGCTGGCGGGTTATGTCATCACTAGCCCTGACTTTGCATGGTGTGACTTCTGCAGTCACACCAGCCCTGGACTTAAAGGACCCCTACAAGGGGCATCTCATTTTACCAGACAGTCTGGGAATGGAGGATCTTTTTCCTATATTTGGTTAGCACACTTTTCAGTCTACAAATGTGCATGAGTGATTTTTTTTTTTTTTTTTTTTCAATTGTATCTTTTCCTGGGATCCTTCTCCAACAAGCAGAAGGTATCCCTGCTGTGCCTTGCTCTTCTTTCCATGTGGGGTTACAATGCACCTAGTGTACTAGCACCTCTCTTTATTCTTGCTTAGCTTTACCTGTGGCAACACTGTTGAATTATTATACAAATGACATCAGTGAACAACTTATTTTTGTTAATTTTAAATTCTTGTAAATGGAGATAAAATATGATTGATAGATAAGGAAAGAACTTAATCAAAAAATATTGTAGCTTCACTAGGTAATCTGTTTGTTGCTATGCATCATATCCTCCCCTACAGCACAAAGTAAAGGCTGAGCAGACATTCTGATTTATAAGGGCATGAAACACTGCAGCTTGCCTGGTTTTGCTTGCTTGATGCATTCACTCTTGTACTCACTAGTCCTGCAGCTTTAGCCTACGTGCTTAGCAGCTGCACCATGCTCTTCAAAGTGTTACCTGACACTTGGGGAAAAAAAACAAGCTTGAATCATGAGTTTTCCATGCTTTGAGGCTGCAAGAATTTCATTCATTGCAGGATGCAGGGAGAAGAGGGGAGGATTTTGCAGTGTCACTGATATATTGATTCAACTTATATTACTTAAGTGTTGCCAGAGTTTTGAGGCAGTTTTAAATACATTTTTGTTTTATTTATTTGCTCTCAAAGAAACTAAGCAACCAGCCTTCACCATTTCCAAAGTTCTACCTTCCAAACACAGCACAGTGGCAGCATGGCCACAGCATCTCCTGCCATAAAGTAAGACAAACTCTACAGTTATCAAAACCATAGCAAACTAATTGGCAGTTTATGTGTTCCTGTTCCCTCTTTGGAGTAGCCAGAAATGCATACTGCAGAGATAACAGCTCTCTACATGCCTTTGGGAAGTCATTCTTCAGGTACAGTAAGTTAGAAATGGCCAAAAATGTAAATGAAATTGGCCTTTTATTGCCAGCACTCCAAACTAAAGGAAGTTTAACAGCACTGAGGACTAGCTGCTGTTATCCGCAATTTCAGCCCTAAGACTAGCACTACTGGAACAGAGAAATAATTGACCTAAATCTTCCATGAGTCCTGTATTCTGCCACAGCACAAGCCTTTTGCTGACCCTTTAGGGTTCCAGATAAAGCCTTGTGGGTTTTGTTCCTGTGGACAGTGTATAACATTCCTAGCAGAACAGCTGCATACTCACTTCAAAATTGTTTTGGTGACATTTGTTTGCAACAGTTCAGCTGCAGTAGGAGTGAACGCACTCGAGGAGTCCGAAAGAATTGACAAGGAAAGAAAATACTGCATGAATAAACAACCAGAATGGGATCAATATCTAAGTTTGACATAACTTTGAGAGACTGGTAAATTCAGATGGTATTTATAAGGGGTCTACATGCAAGAATCTACATAGAAAAAATTTTGATTGCCAAATTCTACCCTTCATACAAATTCATAAATCATCTTGCACTATGGTACATTCTTAGTCTGTTCCCTTTGTCAGTGAGATATCAAAGGTTTATTTCTGAACGAGTCTAGGAAAGAGAGGAAACTAAGTAGCCAGGGTCCAAACTGATAGTCCCACTGTAAACTCGAATAACCTTAAGGCAGTATTCAGTCGTGTCAACTTGACAACAGTTCCCTTGAATCTATTGCAGCAGCAAGAATTAATGGGTGTTTGCAGCCATCCTTCAGCCATGCTGGGCTGGCATAGAAATGCCGAGCTGGAGCAGCAGAGCCAAACGTGGAGTTCAGTGCACAGGAGGAACCTTGCTTGTTGATTGCGAGTAACACAGATGGCACTTAGCACCCTCAGAACATGTATTACCTCCACAAAAAACACACTGAGGCACCAATTCATGCACCCTTACAAAGGTGTCTAGTAGCACGTGGAACACCCCAGGGTATCCTGCCTGGCTCTAGCAGTGCACAGATCTGCAGGTCCTGTGTTATATCTGTCAACTCCCTGCAGATAGTCCAGGGCATTACGAATAGTAATAAGTGCCAAAGTGTGGGCAGCCTAAAAGGTCATCAGGCTTGTATAGAAAGAGACACTAGAATTGGCAAATTACACTATTAAGGCTGCCTGATCAACTTTAATTCAGTTCTTCATGTATATATATGGAGATGTAGTCTTTAATTATATTCCCTATTTCTGGTCCCATTCCTCCTTCTCGATGCTCCCAATTCATTTCTAACTGCTGAGTCCCGCAGTTTCCTCTCCCCCCCCTCTCTTTCTTCTTCCTTATGCCCAGCATCTCACTGAGCCATGGTAGGCAGCTGCAGTACCTGCATTTACACAGGGAGCATAATTTTCTGGTAGTTCGGTGGATTTCTAGCATGTTGCTGCAGATGGCATGGGGGAGGAATGGGGCTTGTTCATTACAGTCTCAGTAGTCTCTACTGAACAAACAGAAATTTTTCTGAAACCTTCCAGCTTGGCAAAGATCACAGACAGCTGAAAGTAGATTCTTGATACAAAGGTTGCCTGCTACCCCATAGCTAGTCCTTGCCTCAAATATAAGAAGCCTAATGCTGCTGAGAAAGAATCTTTCCAGCATGGGCTGAAGAACCCGATTTCCTGCAGACATACTCCCTTTTGCAAACATCTGAACAGAAAACAAAATAAAACGGTCCATGGCAGTGTTGAGCACAAAAAATGTCAACCCCAGTGACTACTCTTAGGCGAGTGCCAAGAATTGGACCTTTCTGGAAGTATCACACAAACTTCAATTGTACTTGTCTGTCGTGGTTTAACCCCAAATTGTAACCCAATACCACGCAGCCGCTCGCTCACTCACCCCCTCCCTGTTGGGGTGGGGAGGAGAATTGGAGAGAAAGGAAAACTCGCGGGTTGAGATAAAAACAGCTCACCAGGACAGCAAAGGAAAAAAATGAAAATATATTAATAATAATAATGATAATATATACAAGGATAATAGAATATATAAAACAAACGATACACAATTTCTCACCACCCAACGACCGATACAGCCCGTCCCGAGCAGCAGGCAGGGAGCAGGGGTATCCCCCCCCAGCTACCCCAGAACAGCAAGTTCCAGGGAAAGCAGGCGAGGGAACAAACAGCCGAACGAACGAAAAAACAAAAAGGTAAAAATAGGGAAACAAAAAGCAACCCGAAGGGAAGCTTAAGGATTCAAGCAAGTTAAGGGTCTAAAAGCCTCAAAAGCCTAAAAGATCTAGAAAGCCTAGTGGCCCACCGACCGACCCTCACTTTTATCGGGCATGACGTCTATGGTATGGAATACTCTCTTTGGCCAGTTTGGATCAACTATCCTGTCTCTACCCCTCCCAAGTTTTGCATCTGCACGTTAGCAGAACCTGGAAAACAACAAAATGTCCTTGGTCGTTCAGCAGCAACCAGCAACATCAGTGTGCTATCACTGTTCTTCTCACACTAAAGCCAAAACACAGGAGCTGCTGAAAACAAAACTAGCTCCCTCCTGGCCTAAACCAGGACATTGTCCTACCAGACAAGTCTCTAAGAATGCAAGTGAATATTTTACAGTAAGAACCACACATCACAATTAGATAATTATCTAATGTACTAACATGTCCCATTTGAGTAAATTCCACATCATGCAACCTGAATATTAAAATTCCTTTATAGAAAGGTCTGACACAGGTAGGCAGTAGTTTATAGGGAACTAAGCATTCAAGTACTGTACTATCTGTATTATAGCAAGGAAGATGTATAGCTCAGGGGGCTGGTCTCGAAGGAAACGATAATGTAGCTGACTGACATCTTGCATTTGCTTGTCTGAGAATCAAACCAACGTGTGCTCCAAAGTAAAGTTTGGTCCTTCATATGTAACACATAATGACATTTTTTTCTTGCCAGATAGTGAAATACATTAAGTAATGAAGATGGTTGTATGTAACATTTGCTGCCAAAGGTCAGTCAGTATTGCTATTCTCTCCCCAAACCCTCACTCCCATCTCCCTGTCCCAGCAGCAAATGCTTGTGTCTCAGATCAATAATCCAGGTACATTTTTTAGCTCAGGTTTATCTTCATCTGAGCAAAAAGGTTGCATCTTTGCCACTGGATTATCTGTCAGATATGACCTTTTTTGTCCAATTAAACACCTGCAGCTCTCATCCATACCCTCACCCTCTCAGGTCTTAGCTCCTGCCACCAACTTCTTTCCTGCTAGTCTTTTCCCACATGTATAGTTTTGAGTCTGTTGTTTTAACCATGTCAGCTCTCTTTTCTGCATCACTCCCTTTTGCTCAGCCATAGCAAACACCACTTAGGAGTATTCACTGCAGCGTCCCAGGCAGCTTATCCTACCTTACCTATAGTCATTCACTCATTATCAGGACAACGCCTTTTGCCTTCAGCCAGCGCAGCTTCCAGCTTCTTAGGTGACAGCAGCAGTGAGATCCCATATAACACCAGAGTGTGCCAGGGAACAGGACAAGGGAAAAATAAAAGATATAAGCAAGGCAAAGAAAAGAAGAAGAGAAGCTCTTATGGTTCCTTATGCTCTTACAACAGAATCCCTATTCTCTACTATAGATTTTTAATTAATATAGTTGCTTTTTAACTACCTGTTTTCTAGCACTGAAAATACAAATGTGTCAGTCAGAACTTTGATGAGTACTTCTCTCCAAGATCCTCCTGAAGGCTTTCCAGCAATTATCCCATAGACTGGAGCAATGTATGGGATCCCTTGTTATAGTCTGAGCAAAAACTGCACCTTAAAAATACAGTGATATTTGCTATCTTTCAGTAATCAGTAAATTTAACCAACAAGCATAAACAAGAATTCTAAATCAATCAGTGCTTTCAACACACTTAAAACTGCATTTATTTAAAGATTTCTGTTGATCTTTAAAATATACTGCCTTGCTTTGAATAGCCCTGACACTTGACTTTAAGGACACACTCCAAGCTCCTTCTGAACTTGGCTAATCTGTCTCTTTGGAGACTTGTATGAATCACGTCCCTCGCTTTCATTTTTGTGGTCTTCCTTCTCTGGGATGTGCTTACTGAAATGCTGAGCTAAGTTCTCAACAGATGCAAATGAACATGGCTTTACTAGCTTCCAAGGTGCCAGGCTAATTTATGCAAGAGGAGGATATAGGGCACGGGTTTTAATTTTATCCCATCACAGGAAAAATAGATATCAACACTTCTCTGCTTAGTACTTCATAGGCCACAATAATGAGAACTTCTACTTTTCAACCTCATTTGATTACCACAAGATATTCTTAGCATATAAATGTTAATTATCTGTGCAAACAGGAAGATACCTGTTTACACTGAGTACATCCAGCTATCACTGAAATACTTCCTAGGCCTGGATTTTTCCCTCTGAACCAGATGCAATTCCTTTTCAGTGATTTAATTGCTTCCTTTCCATTTAATTACTTTGAGGATTAACTGCGGGCAAGTGTATTCCAATAATAGGTTCATCTACAAAGAACAGGAAGCTTTCCCTGTGGTCCAGGGAATTCACCACTTCCGACTGCAGCTCAGCTATATAGCTATCAGGTTTCCCTCTGCCCCTGGGCTTTATGTGTCACCTTGTCCGTTTGAGCGTAAGGAAATGTCATGGGACGAACTGCTTGTTCATGAATTCGCATACAGAGCTCCTGGCAGGAAATAACGAAATCCTTCTTCTCATCGGGGCAAAAGATGCAAATATTTCAGGCCCAAGTATTAAATTATTAATTATATATAATTAATATTCATGATATCTAGACTACTTTCCATCAATAAATTTCTGGGGGAAAAAAGTTAAAAACGGACAGCTTTTTGTTTGTTCATAACATTATTTGGGCAAAGATTTGGTCCTAACATCCGTATTGAAAAGCAGTTGATCTGATCCATATTTCATTGGAACTACTCTGCTTGAAAGCTGGGACTGAGATTATTGCTTTCTGTATGTAAAAATGACACATCATGGGAATTTGTTTTCACCTTCTTAGGTGAAGGCTGAGCGCTATTTTGAGACAATTTGTGCTTCAGGGGTTAAGGGATTTACAAGAAATTTCTTTTGACCTCAGATTACACCGAAGTCCATCAGACAACTTTATGCTGAACGGGTGCTCTGTGACTGTGAGCTCCACACACCTGACCGACCCCTTGCAAGAACCGAATAAAATACACACACATAGCACAGCACCACGGCCTCTCGCACACCTGGTGATTGAAAGAAGCTCATGGGTTCCGGGTGGGGAAAAAGGGCCAGGAAACATCCACAAATAGGGTGGCAGAAATTTGCAGATAAAAGAAGAGGCACTCTGGCCCCTTCCTTTTTGTATAGCACAATGGTCCCTAGTTTCTGTGCCAAGAGAGGTAAACTGAAAGAGTTCTCTAGCTAATGCTAAAGCAAATTATACTGCCTTGGGTTAGTTTATTTTTCAGACGATGCTTGGGATATATTTTTAGTCAACAGTGCTTTTCTTCCAAAAGTAGTTGTGCACAAAATATTTTTCTGTCTCTCAAATTCTAAGAACATTTCTGTTTATAAATGAAAGGCTTATTACTCACTAAATAATAGACATCAGGTGACCAGTTTATAAAACACATTTTTTGTTTTGTTTTCTTTTTCTTTTAATTGAAACTCCACCAAAGCAATTTGGTCTCCAATTTGTTCTCATTGGTAGAAAAATACCCACCTTAAATTCAGTAAAACTGATAATGAGACTTTAGATGCTTCCATTTAATCAAATTTTAGAGGTGATTTGTGCTGTCTCCTTTAATCCCTTTTCCTCTGCTTGTGGTAGGTGGAAGGAGACTTCTTGTCCTACCCAGCAGAGGTACTGCCTATTCATTAAGATGTACAGCAGTACAGACGTGGCAAATACAGATATGTGTGGAGAATAAGAAGAGTTGCTACTAGGTTCTTTGTCTGCTCTACAGCTAGCAGATTAAACAGTTTTATGTAAGAAGCTGGGGAGGTGGTCGGGGAAAACTTGGCCTGTTTTCTCCAACAAAACATTTCTTTTGCAGTCAGTCTGAAGGAGGGGGATGCCTATCTGCCGGTCCCATCCAAAAACTTCCCAGGCCCTGACCAACTTCTTCCAGCCTGGCAAAGGAAGGTTTACCCGCAGATGTGATTATGATCAGTTGGTGCACACAGCTCATGGGCCAGCTTCCAGGGCTAAATCTGTGTCGCAGATCCTTAGGGAAAAGGCACCAGGCATTTACCCAGGCAGGGGAAGCCCCAGCCTGACCATTTCACAAGCACATGGGTCTGGGCTAGCCAGAGCAGATATCATCTCTTGGCCAGCCTCCAGGCTAAACAAATGTAGGTAGGGAATACAGGAAGGAACAGAGAGTATTATGAAGGGGAATAGAGGAAAAGAGAGAGAACTGAGGTTAATCCATATAGGAACAGAAGTGAGGTGTGGAGTGTATTTTGGCAAGGTGGTACAGATTGTTTGGGGGAAACTAAGGCTATTGTGCTGGGAAGTTTGAAGTTCAATAATAAAACAGGGAAGTCCTTAATGCATTATGTTATACACTTGACTTGTAAACAAGGGGACCCAAACAAAGGAAAACTTTCTGGGACAGCCCAGATCTTTGGGAAAGCCTCAGTCAGGCAGCACGTCCTATGGGGCTCTTCAGAACCTGCTTTTTCTGTCAGGGTCCTCACCCAAGTGAAAGACAGAGCACGAGCTTCCACCTCAACCTTAGTATTAATTTGGCTAAAAAGGTGACCAACTACAAGACACAAGCCCATGGTTTCATTAGTCCTGGACCCCATGGAACAAGGTTGTTACAGGGAGAGATATGCTGCAGTTACAGAACAGGGTGGTATTATAGTGCCTCTAAATGTTTCTAAAGTCATCAAAGTCACTTATGCACATTCCAGTCTAATGGAGATAAAATCCTTACCAATTTTTAGCTGATATCTTTGCAGTTACATATAGCTATAAACTCTGGTGTTCATATGATTACTTTTTTTTAATTACTCCTATTCTTTGGCCACCATATTTGGATGCTGCACAAACAATTAGGATAAATATAAAACCCAATAAACCACAGACAGTAGTATGCATCAGTGCTAATAGCTATACTTATGGAAAAACACTTCTAAGAGAAGAGTCAAGAACCAGCAGTGATGGGCAGCTGCTGCTACTGAGGTAAGTTATAATGTCCAACTTCAGTTCTATCTCAGTTAAGCAAAAGCAGAATTTCTGAAAGCAAATACAGTAAAATGTAAGTCTCCAGCCTTTCTGAAATGATACACTAATGTCCAGTACTGCCTTGCTAGATAAGTAAAATTCAGACTTACAGTAACGCTCATGAGAAAAAAAAGTCTTTATTTTACCTACTGTGCTGTGGCCTCCCTGCAAACTCAGTGTTATGGTTTAACCGCAGTCGGTAACCAAGTAGCACAGAGCTGCTCACCCACTCCCCCCAACCCCAGTAGGATGTGGAGAGAATTGAAAAAAAAACCTCACAGGTTGAGAGAAAGACAGTTTAATAGGATAACAAAGGAAGAGAGAATAATAACAATAATAATGATAAGAGAATATACAAAACAAGTGATGCACAATGCAATTGCTCACCACCTGCTGACCGATGCCCAGCCTGTCCCCAAGCAGCAACGCCCCTCAACCAACTCCCCCCAGTTTATATACTGAGCATGATGTCATATGGTATGGAATATCCCTTTGGCCAGTTTGGGTCAGCTGTCCTGGCTGTGCCACCTCCCAGCTTCTTGTGTGTCTCCAGTCTTCTCACTAGTAGGGCATGAGAAGCTGAAAAGTCCTTGACTTAGTATAAGCACTGCTTAGCAACAACTAAAACATCAGTGTGTTATCAACATCATTCTCATACTAAATCCAAAACACAGCACTATACCAGCTACTAGGAAGAAAATTATCTCTATCCTAGATGAAACCAGGACACTCAGAAACACAAACCAGTTTGATCCATCCTAATGCTCTAAAGAGGGTTAGCAATATTGGTATCATTCCTGAAAGATGTATAACTAAACTTTCATTAAAGACTTCCATTGACAGAGTATCCAGTCTTCCCAATGTATGTGTTCCCATGCTCAATTAGCTTTACTATTAGAAAATATTTCTAATTACTTCAATCTTTCTTGTGTCAATTTAACCACCTCTACTTCTTGTCTCATTCATTATGGACACAGAGAATAGTATTGTTTCCCTTTTGCAACAACAGGAATGGCTTAAGATTATTAAACTTACTTGCCACCAACATCCTTCTCCGTCTTTTTTATTTTAGACCTGGTAGCATCCGTTCTTCTAATCTTACCTCCTAGCTCATGGCTTCTACAACGTCTGATCATAGTGTGGGTCTTGTAGGCTATGTTTCTCTTTGTACACCATGAGCAGAATATTTGTCTTTTCAAAATAACGTAACATTATTGATTCAGATCCAGTTTATGATCCACTATAATCTTAAGATCTTTTTGAAGAATTGCTTCCTCATGTTTACCATCCTGAATTTGTATCGTTGATTTTTCCCGCAGTATCTTGCCCTTGTCTCTTAACCTTGCCCTCATCCTTTGTCTAGGATGAGTTACATCCTATGTTTCCAGTCCATTTCTCCAGATTTTTATTTTTACTGTCAACCTCCAACACATTTGGGGTCCTTCCTAGCACTGTGTCATATGCAAAACTAATGAGCATTCTGACTATTCCACCATCTGTTTTGCTAATGAAAACCTTGAACAGAAGCAGATCTAAGGCAGACCCCCCACAGAACCCTGGGTGTAATTAGACTTTATTAACTTCTCTATGGTGTGGTTATCTAACCAGTTTGTGCCCACAGAATAATGGTCGTGTTTTTCCTAGCTTGGGTATGAGAATATGCACTGAGACTGTGTCAAAAACTTTGCTTGAGTAAAGGTACATGAGTTCTTCCTGTTACCTGGTCATTGAAAGAGTCAGTTTCATTTGCTCTGATTTGTTCTTGGCAAATCTGTGTTGGCTTCTGCTCCTCTCCCTGTTGTTTTCTAGGCGCTGCAGGCTGTTCCAGATTTACTCTGTGAATTGAAGTTAAACTGACTGATCTAATTCCCTCATCCTTTCCTTTTTTTCACTCTTCTGATGAATAGGCACTAACTTTCCCCTTCTTAGTAGAAGTCGCAATAGATGCACTTTAATCTCTTCACAGGCAAAGAAATATGCACTTAGCAGTAAAACGAGGTGTCTATCGCACCAGTATTTGAATTGTGATAACCTGAAAGCATTTGATTTCCTTTGGTTAAGGAGGATTTACAACTTTATCATTTCATCTCAGTTACACCTTTAAAATACTAATGGAAATAAAATCTTTAAAGATATCTGGAAAGCTTTGGAGGTCACTGTTTATGGCCCTACTAGAGCAGAGATTTTGATTGTGGTCTTGGATTAGGGTAAAATGCCTTAATGGGGAGATTTTACAGAAATATTTTATGGATGTTAAGGGTCTAAGATTTTGGTGATGTTCAATGAAAGCTTTAAACTCCAGATTTCCAGTTTTATCTTCACAATAGTAACGGAGGATGAGACTCACACAGCCTAAGTTTGGCAATGTAAGAGTTGTTAGTTGCCTGGGCTACAGTAACTATGCAGGCTCTTTCTGGGCAATGGAGACAAACTGACACCTCCTTCCTAAAAGTGGTACAAACCAGATGAGATGTCCCTTTCACTCTATCATCTCACTCATACTGACATGAGTAGTGCAGATGGGTTTTGGTAACTGCTTTAGGGGGATAGATGTGGAGGAGCGCAGGTGATGGCTCCTACAGCAAAAGTTGGTGACTCTTCACTGGAATTGCTGCTGTTATCTCAAGTGTATGAATCTTCAAACTACACTGACGTCCCTGCTGGATAAGCCTAAAGTTGAGCGAACAGGCCAGTAAAATGAACAATTTTCTTGCTCCTCATGGTAGCCTGACATATCTGAGTTGATAAATGAATTTCTGTTGCTATATGATATGTTAGTTCTGTATATAAGTAAAGAATTTGGGTTGTGAAGACTGCTTATTGGGATGGGTGAAATATTTCTATATCTTATTCTCTCAGGAGTGAAACAGATGGTATACTCCAGAAAAAAGGGAACTTTAAAAAGGTATTTACAAGTATTGATCTTACAGATATAGAATCATACTATCAGAATTCAGGTTCAGGTCAGAAGTGACCTCAGGAGGTCTCTAGTCCAACCTCCTTGCTCAAAGCAGGAGAGGCCTACAAGTAACTGAAAACCTGAAGGTTTAAAAGAGAAAAACACAAAGCAAGGGACAATTTTTAATATTTCTGGAGATAAAACAATATCTGGAAAATGTGAGCTAAGCAAAGGCTCTCTCCATGGTGAGATAATTCTGTACCTACCCTTTTGGGAATATTCATAAAGATGAGTAAGAACAAACCAAAAAAATTCCACATAATTTGTAAACAGAAAATTGCTTGGGAATGATTTACAGATTTGGTACACAATCAAATGCATGTTTATTAGAAGAGAACATTGTTTAATTGGTCTGAATTTTTAATATAACTAATTGTTTCAGAAATTCCTTTAGTTCAGGTATTTGCCAAAGAACAATTTCAGCATTTTGTTTTGAAATTTTATTTTAAAAATACTCTCTATTTTTTATATGAAAAGGCTAAATAACCTGAAAACAAAGCACAGCATTTCATTTTAGGTTCCCTGAAATATTTCAGGCAAATGCAAGATAAAATTTAATTATACTTGTTTGATCTTCTTTGTTCCACTGAGAATATTGCTTTGACTTGATCTGGCCTGAATTTTTAATCCCTTTATTTTTTGTGGCTCAGGCATGAACCAAAACCAAATCAATTAGTCACTTCCAACTAGTGGCACCAGCCACAGTTGGGGAAAGGATCTTGGACTAGATCAGCAATGAGATAGTGCATGAATTAGGGTCCCAATCAAAATGGTGTCAGCTTATCATCATATTTCAGACTTCTATGAACACTTGCTGACTGCTGGCATTCCATTACCAGATCTAGGATTTTTAAGAGAGAAGTCACTTAATCGAAATTAATGATAAAGTAACTTTATCCAGCAGAACCCCCTTTTTCTTGACAGGAGGTATTGTCTGTTCACAGTGAGTAGCAACACTGAGTCAAATGAGATTCAATGATTTTTTTTGCCAGGAACCAGCTGGACACATCCCAAACCCTTACAATCTGACACTGAGAATCACCCATGCATTAAATAAGTTCATTAAAACAAGCCCAGCTATGTCTGCGTCATCAGTTCACTTTTCAGCTCTGTGTTGGGCAAGGCTACAGTAAGCTGTTTCTAAATAATTCTGTTTCTAAATTATAGATGTAAATGTATATGTATAAAAATACATATATACATGCACATTTGACATTTAAGCTGCATTGGTTTGAACTAAAGCAGCTGACAGGCCTTCTTAGTGCTAACAGCTTTAGCATGGCACTGCTTAACTGATTCATGCCCAGTAGAAGTGGCACCTGTTAGTGGCACAAAGCATCTTCCGCCTCATGAGGTCAAATAGCTACTAAGAGGAAAAGAACGTCTGTGTTACATGAGAAGCATGTTGGACAAATTTTGTTTTCACGGATGTGACTGTAAATTTAACATCACCAGATGAGAATTATTCTAGCTTTACATTGCCTTCTTACTGTTCATGCTACAGCAGATCTCATCGTGATAGCACTGTGTATAGTCTCTTTAGAAAAACAGAACTACTTATGCAATAGTCTTTGTGAGTAGTAGAAAACAGCAAAATCTTTCTCTCTTTTATCTTGTCTACAGAAAATTAGGTGGGATAAAGTCATAACTTCTTTTCCTTACAAAACAACATAGAAATGTAAGTCATGATTACTCTGGGTAAATAGAAGTCATATACTAGATTAATACCATCACTTTCTGAGGATATTTTTTCTTGGTTTGATTAACTTGGATGATATGCTAGACAGATTTTGGACAACAAAAGAAAAAGTAGAATTACTTTTCTTCTAATCCTTAAGGCCTGCAAAGTTTTGATATTCATCTTCCAAGTTTCTAATTGCAATTTTGTCATTTTCAATAACTGAGGGGAACAGAGCGATATAAAATTTTGCTAGGGAAACAAAATATCTCATTTTTAAAATGTTTTTATTGTCTTTTTATATTTGGTTCAGAATGAATGGAAAGGGACTTCCCATCCTCAAAGTGAGAGATGTGCAACTTCCCGACGCAAAAGGGAAACACCATGTCCTATGTATTTTAAGTGCTGATAGGACTGTTCCAACATTGTTTCATCCACTGGACTTCATCCAGGATGATCCTGCAGGTGACTAATTTTATAAATAGCAACAAACTGAGTGACTCCATAATTTACTTCAATTGGACCTCCTTGGCTTGAAATGAAACAGATTGTACTGTGCTCCATACAGATTAATGGGGGCCTATTATGTCATCCAAGTAATTGATTTCCAGAGCAGCAGACCAAATATCCCATAGAAATCAAATCAGTAGAAAAATGTCTCAGCTGAAGTATATTCTATCTGCAATCAGAAAAAGAGGGCAGAAGTCTTCTAAGGTAAGTGTGATTAATTTCAAAATCTGCAAGGTCTACAGCATTTTCTCATTAGTTATTCAATCATTAATAAAATTCCTAAGTCTCTGCCAGCATCCAATCTGAGACACTAGCTATATTGAGCAGTCAGAAGCTTGATAATAAAGCAGTTCTGTCAAAGGCTGGAAGCAAAAGTCCACTTTGAGGTAACAAGGAAATCCATTAATTTCAAATCCTAATTACTTCCCATTGTTGTGAACAGTCACTGTGTGTTGTTGACAGAGCAGAGAAAATTACTTGGAAATGAACATTTCCCACAGCTCCAGGGATGACCCAAGATCATTTCAGATGACTATGTGTCTCCATCATGAAAAAGAAGGGGTCAGTCACACCAGGCAGATGTTTCAAGTCAGGACGGTACCTCAGGGTCCCATCGCAGGAGGGAGGGCCTGTGCTTCACCGAGATGCCAGCCCTTCGCATTCTCCTGGTTCCATATGAATGGGAGGCCTAAGACATTTTTAAGGGGACCTTTTAAAAGCAAGATTTGTGGTGAGTTAAGGATTTGGGAGAGGTAAGTTTCAGAAAGGCAAAAAAAGTAGGAAAAGCTTTAAGGGAAAGAAATCAAAACCAGTAACAACAAAAAGAAAAATATCTTATTTCTTAGCTTTTATTCCTCTCTTTGTTATCACAAATCAGCAGAGAGGTAGGTTTATTGTGATGGTACAACCAGGTGGAATAGTATCAATACAAAGGCTGAAATAATGTAAAAAGAGATTATATCTTGAAGCTGCCTGCCATATTCCAACTATATTTGTTACTGGTGTAAATCCTCTAACTATTTTATTAAGGTATTTTAACATTGTTATGTACATAGAAACTTTAATTTAACCTTAAAAGCCTATATCTAACAAATATCTTTTTTAAGGACTTTACTGCTTAACATTGAGTCTTCCATGTTTTGGGGGGTCTGAAACATTAACGTTTTAATCATGCCAACTTCAACTGAACCTTGAAAGAACATGAGAAATAAAAAGGAGAAGAACCCCACAGAACTGGTTAAAAGAAGCTGTGCGTATTCTGGGATAACGTCTCTTGCTCTTTCTGTGATGTCCAAGTTCAGCTGCAGAAAAGACCATAGTTCATGACTTTAGACCTTCCCTGGAGAAATTTTCATAGTTAGTGTTTCACATTGAGTGCATGGGGAAGTAGATGACTCTTAAAGTTCCTAAGAAATTCCCTTGCACAAGCTTAAAAGAGAAGGGGGAAGCAGTGAATAATCAGATATATGCTCTAGAGGTAACAGCGCATCTGCTTTGCCACGACAGCATTTGGAGGGATCAGCATGTCCTAAGATAAAACACAGGCTGCACTTTAGGAAAATTTAAAAAGTATTTAGTGGAAAACAAACAAACAAAAAAGTCTTTATGCACTAGTGAGTGAAAAGTTCATATAGACTTGCATTATCTCTGCAAATCCTGTGAGCCCAGAAATTGGTTCTAAAGGTTTGCAACACTTTGAATTGCAGGAGCTCTGTCTGGCCCGAGTACTAATAGCAATTCAACAAGTCTATATCCTTTTAACAAGTAGCTTGTAGCTCTGATAGAACTGCTAATCCTATATGGTCTTCACATAACCTCAGAGACATGACAGATGCTGCAGCATATATTTCCTCTGACAGATACATATTTGTCCACTCTTTCAGCTTGTTTTCACTGGAGGTGGGATGGTTCAAAGCACTGTGAATGGCACAGGGATCATTTTATCTCTGGAACACAAGTGAGAATCCACCCTAAGTCATCAGCGATCATAAATTGTTTTAATTGCTGTTTTAATACTGACTGTGAACTCTTGTGAGGTAGCTAAACTTTGGAAAACCAGCCTCTCAGATTATACTGATTAGAAAAAAAATTATCACAGAACTATTATAAAATCTAAAGGGTGGTGTGCATTTAGCATTTGAACTACTTTATCCTAAAGATTTAGACTGAGATTATATCGGTCACCTCAAAAAATGTGTCCTTCCCTGTGATTCATTTGCTTTGTGGACTGGTCGTCACCTTCAAAAAGAAAACGTATCTTACTCTGAAGAAGAACAACTGCGGCACTGCACACTTTTTAAATTTACCATCATCATAACTTAGTGGGTTATAATATTTATTACCAATTTCTTCATTATAAGAATTTACTGGATTTTCCAACACCAGATAAATCAAAATTTTCAGATTAAAAAGCCAAATATCATTCTAAATTTCAGTTAATAGACATATATTTGCATCATCACAGAATATTTATTCTTCTTAACCTTCCATGGACAATAACTGCTTCAGTCTATCACTGTAATGTTGCAAATATAGATTTAAAAATATATCCTGCTGTAATTTAATATTTTTTACTATTCTTCTTAGGAAGTTTTCTTTCATTGAAATATGGTTGGTTTTTTAAATGGACATTAGGAAACCTAAGGTATAAAATGACACGACTATGCCGACAGGCACAGCTAGTCACAGTGTATTTGTCAGATCTAAATATATGTAGGTTATTTTATTTCACTGCTGATTTTTCCTAAAAGGTTCAGATTATCAAGTCAATACTGCAGACATGCTAAAGTATGAGACTAGTTGACACTTAAATTTCTGAAATATTGATAAATACGGATGAAGCAGAGAAGGATTAAAGCCAAATCCAAGCAGATGTGTAGGAATGAGCGTTGATTGCTGAGGAATGGCACGCTAGACGGAGTTTTATTGAGTCTGCAAAGGTACTCTGATATACGTGATACACATAGAGCAGGAGAAACAGCCCTAAAACTAGATGGTCTTTTCACTTGTCATTTAGTCCCTGAAAACATGTCAGTGGGCAAACAAACTGAAACCGTGTCGCGGTGTCTTCCTCTCTAACGCAGATATGTTAAAGCTCCCTAAGGGCCAAAAAAGAATTTAACTTCTGCAACAGCTTGCAGGTCTGACACAACAACAAATGGTATGTCATTCTAGTGATGGCTCCAGCCGATGATTTCCAAAAATGTCAGAAAGACATTGTTTTACTGAAACATCTGAATGTGATAAAGGAGAACAATACTTAATTTTGAGGGAGTTTTGACGTATTGCTTTCACTCTGATTGTTATGTTCTTTTTAGCAAAAGCAAAAACCAAAAATAAAAGCACTGCAGTGCAGGACCAGTGGATGTATGAGCCTAAAGAAAGGCTAAGGATATAACAGTGTTGTAAACAAGGGGTATAGTTGTACTTTCAAACCGGTGGAGAGGGTGACATGGGTCTCCAGTCATGTTTCTCTTGGTACAGTCTCCAGGCAGGTCACCCCAACATGAGCTTGTCTGTCCCCAGCACAGTGTGTCAATGTTATCATGGGTAGTAAAGTGGAGAAAAAAAGGAGAATCTTCATGATCACCTAAATGGTCATCACTGGTTACCTCACTGAACAAAATTACTGCAGCACCTTGCATGCCCCAGCTGGGCTGGCTAGCCCCGATTTGTGCGGTGCTCCAGGGCCAACAGCACTCTCCAGAGTCAGTCCAAGAGCTTGGCACCTCCAGGCTCCTGAGGATCTAAAACGTCTAAGAAATTTGCTCTAATCAGCCAGACAAACCGTGGATACTTGCAAATGATGATCAGAATGAGACTTCAGATGTACCTCATTGCAAATCAACATGTCCAGATATAGTGAAAATAAAATTCTGGTCTTTTGCAATTCCAGCCCACAGTGATATAAATACATATTGGTATATATACTCGATATATGTTGCATATAAATACAATTCATATACATGGGAAAAAAAAAAAAAACCAAACGTCATTCTATCTACATATTGACACATGAGGTTCCTTTTCAAAGGTAACTGGAGGGCTAAATTGTATCTCGTAGGCATGGACCTTCAATGGGGCAACAGGCACCTTACCAACCCAGGAGAAACCTACAATTTCTGTTTAGGAGAGGAGGAGCACAAGTCCTGCATAGCAATGCTGCGACACATTTCCCTTCCTCCAGGCAGCCAAGAAAGACTGGTGCTGAGGCCTCGTCCTGCCGCTCTCCATTCTCCTCTGCCCCTTTTGAGGTAATAGATGGAGAACAATTCCTGTTCCACATTTAGCACAGGGACTGCAATTCTGCCTGTCCTTCACACAGACTTGGCAAAATGATAAAAGCATATAGGACCCCATGTTCTTGTCTAGTTGCTAGAAAGACTCAATCCACAAAGAAATTTCATTTTGCCTATCTACAGTGCTTACACAAAAAAGCTTCTAAAATGCATATCAGAATACAGCTTTACCGTGAATTTATGTTAGAACAGATGAGATCAAGAGAAGACATTGGCATTTGCAGAAGCGAATGGTTGGGATGCTCCTTAATCCTTAGAAAAAATCATTCTACGATCACTGGAGGCTTGGGGGTCGTGGCAGAGCAAGAAATTGAATCAAGATTTTTCTGTGTCAGATAAGGAATATAATCAGTGGCCCTCCTCCCTCCATTGCTTGCTTTTAGAAAAACACAACCAGCTTTCCAAGCCTGCCCTTGGTATGACTAAAAATCAGCACCTGGGCAGAGAGGGCAATTTGAGCCTTTACCTAGCATTTCCAGCTTCTGCTGATGATTTTTGTTCTCGCTTTTGACAAATGGACAGAACATGAATATGAGCTAGTTCTCTAGGTTTTCAAATACAGAGCAAGTGGCTTTGGTTACCCTCAAGGTGTCAGCACAGATATGAAACAAAGTCCTTCAGCAGTCCATCAATTAGTTGTGGAAATTGATTTTTTTTTTTCTCTTCTTAATGTGAAGTTTTGGGAGCAAAGCACCAACAGTGTCATCCCCCAAAGCAGAACTAGCAAAAAGAGGAAGATTTATTGAGCTTTGCTCAGGATGTCTCTAATTATGCAAGTTAATATCTCATGCATGCAAAACTTCCAGCAAAGAAACAGGGGGAAAATTGTCTTCTACACAATGGCACCAAAGTGCTCGTTTGGGATGTAACACTGGTATAGTTGAACTTCCAATTGTTATTTAATATAATAAAATGAGGAAGTTTGAACTGTAATTATTTTAATTAATTTTTTAAAAATCAACACATATTGAAGGTCTTTTGCCATAAATGAGAGCGTGCACGTTTACATCAACCGAGGATCCAACTCACATGAAACTTGCAATTGCAATGGGGTTTATTGGGTTTTTATATAGTTTTTACATGGACATCTACTACCTCATACAGACAAATCATAATGCTGTAAGAGGGTTTCAGTCGTAAAAGTCCCTCTTGCCTAAAGCAAACTTAGGCCACAAACATAGCTACTGAAATTCTCCCTTTGGTTACTACTGAGTGTGTGTCCATAACACAAATCTGTTAGAGTCTTCTACAAAAGCAGCAGTCTTCCTTAGGAGGGAAAAATCACCAAAAGTCCCACAGACAATTGAGAACAAGAAAATCAAGAGATCAGGTTCACGTTTTATGCAGCACAGATATGTCTAAAAGTTTACAGATCTCACCAGTTTTCCTAAGAGAACTGTAGCCTCACATTTACTGAGTTTCAAATTCATCTCTAAAGTATAAAAAGATTAGAAAGTTCCGATGACCTAATTGAGTGCAATTCAGTTAATTTTATATGCTTAAGGCAAATCTCTCATTAAAAGTATTTGAATGCCTCTGACGTCCAAAACCTGTTACAAAAAAGCTTCCAAACTACTCATATTTTTAGTATTTTTTCTAATAAAATAAATAGGAAAACACAGTAATAACTGTTCAGAATCTTGCACTGGGGGAAGTGATGAGTCTGGGGCTCTTCTCAATTCAGAAATACTCAATTCAGATTACTTATATTAAATTGCACTCCTGTTTATCTTCCAAAGGTAATCAAGAGAAGCTATCAAGGGCCCTGCAATCTATGACCTGATATGGGGAAAGTTCCACACAAACAAGGGTTGTGACAATATTTAAGCTGTGTTTGAAAATGAGTTCTTGGCACTGCATTAGACAGATGAAAGGTGTCAGGGAGAAGCTCTAGTCAAAAAGATTGGTGCTGTCTTGCCATTTGCTTTGTTGGTCTGAACAGGCTGTGACAGTCTACGTACGAGAAAACCACCATTCTTTCTGGGATCCCTTTTGCAATACACATATTACCCTGTTTCTTGGAATCACTGACGCTCACTGTCTGCGTTGACTCAAGCTTCTACACAGACGATGACTCTTAAAAACAAATTCTGCATCATCCATAAGAAAAATGAGGTTTCTAGTTCATCAGTCATCGTGTCATAGCTCCAATCTTTATTTTAGTCTGGACCTGGGAATTTGCAGGGTTCAAGCCACAGAAGTGGAGGTCAAGGAAGCACACTGAGGAAAGTGAATGAGCTGAGAGAGGAAAGAAAGGTGACGTTTCTGGAGAAGAGATGCTTTTGCAGCTAGCAGAGGTAACATTCCTTTCTCTTTTGGAAAGTTTATTACTGTTCTCTTTCAGGGGGCTTTAAATCTGGAAAGCCTCTTCATTTTTTGCCGTTAGCAGCTCCCAAAATACAGGAATGTTTTTTTCATTCATGTGAAATGCACTAGGAGAGAGTGCAAATTTTCCACCCTGGTAAGGACTTCACAATAGTTTT
This sequence comes from Phoenicopterus ruber ruber, assembly GCA_009819775.1. Lineage (NCBI taxonomy): Eukaryota > Metazoa > Chordata > Aves > Phoenicopteriformes > Phoenicopteridae > Phoenicopterus > Phoenicopterus ruber. The sequence goes on along the minus strand of CM020215.1, from coordinate 50,048,642 downwards.
CCATGGTTTAAGAGGAATTTTTTTTTCAGAGGGAGAAGAAGGAGAGTTGTTTGCCTTCAGCTTGAAATACAGTATTGTACTTTACAGGAAAGAGGTCTGGAAAGATTGTTTAGGGAGTGCAAAATATAATACCTGCTCCCTCAAGAAACTTCCTCCAGGGGACCTTTAATAGCTGGGATCCCTACATTGTGCTAGTCACGTCCAGAGCTCATTGCCTGCTGATTTAGCCAACCAGGCCAGTCGCATTTTGGGATCTGCCTCCCCTGAAATCAGTCTCTCTGGATAAATCAGACTGGCAGCTGAGATAAGCTAAGGCAGATCTAACAAGCCAGCCCCAGCGTTCCTTTCTGAAAGCTGCTTTCTGCTTTTATCAGACCAAGTCACGGTATCTTGAACTCCAGGATCAAGGTGCGTGCCTCCTCCAGTTCCGCTGGCTGGAGAGAAGAACACCCACCGTGACCATGCTTTTCTCCAGAGGGATGGGTTAGGAGCTATTTTCAGATCTGGCTTTTGTCAAACGGTTCTTTTATATCTTGAAATCACCTATGCCAAAAAATCACATGGAGGAGGTATTAAAAAAAAAAAAGAGAGAGAGAAAGAAAAGGTAGTTGTGTGGAAATGGGGGAGTAAGTAATAACTTTTGAACACTTGGTATTGCTCAAGTGAACTGAAGAACAAAACATTGAATGAAAAACATTCTGGACTATTTCTGTGTGTCCTATCTTCAGTGGCAATATCTGCCTCGGTAATTCACGGAAAGTATTCAAACTCTGTTTTGTTTAAGGGACACTGTGTGGTATGTAGGTCAGCCTCTCCAGTGATTCTTTTTCTGTGACTTTCTCAGGAGATGGTTGAGGGGTTTTTTCCTTTCACTTTATACGTAAAAGCATGATGTTCTACAGATTCATATTCTGAAAGGTGCAGTGATTCACAAATAAACGAACAAAAATGAGAGTAAAAAAATTGCTCTGTGAGATTCAAATATAAAAGCAAGAGAAAAAGCTGGCTTGTCTTTGTTTTAGCAGCACACTGACTACCATAATAAAAAGAAAAGGAATAATACTGTCAGGAGGATAAAGAGACTTTTATGGGACTTCAGGAAAATTAATTGTATCAATTTAGCAATGCTGAATACCTAATAATGGTGAGCAGCTGAGAGTGACTCAGCATTGCATCAAGTATGCCCGTTCTCTCAGGAAGTGTTTCAATTCAACATGAGAACCAGACTGTAACTTTTGTGTGATTGACAATGACTAAGACACATGTAAGATGCGAGGGGATTGAGTCATTCTTCTTGTTTTTCTCAAAGTGATAGCAGAAGAAATAATTCAAGGAAATAACCTAGCCGGATTCTCAAACTGAAGCCAATCGTTTTTAAGACTTCAGGTGGTTTTCTCAGATCCTGTGCCCTTTTTGCTGCCCCTTTTTATTTCCAGAAGGCAATTAGTTGTCGCTGGCATCCATCTCCGGAGCTCATTCCACAGACCTGCAAGCTGTTGCTGGCTCCAGTGCCGTCAGAAAAGCTTTGCCTGGCTCCGTGTTTCTGTGCACAAGGTGCCACAATTCCTTGAACGCTGTTGATTCCCCAGAGTTCGTGTTTGTCCTGGTAGCCAATGTCACTTTTACAAAAAAGGGGTTTGATGTTTTGCCCACTTTTAAGCCTCTGCTGTAGCCAGCTGCTGCACCCTCCTGTTTACCAGAAATTGCTCTCGCATATCAGTGAAAGTCTCAACAGAAGGAATGAAAAAACAACAATATCCTGGTTAGAAAAAAATGGTCGGAAACAATGCTATGAGACAGGAACAACTTCTGCTTACTCTGTGAGCCTAGCCTGCCCACTGAGAGATAATCCTCCTGGGATGTCTGGTGGGACATTTCCACTCTATGAAACTCAGAAATAAATTTAAAAAAAAATCACAATTAGTTGAGGAAATAGTCAAATGTGCATGGTTGTGGATCTGCAAACATTTCCAAATGTCGTTTAATTCATATTTCTGCAAAGATCACAACAAGAGGCGGGACACACCATTTCACTGCAATTTAATCTGAATCAATGGAGCTCTTGTTTGTAAAGTCTATCTTAATATCAAACATGGTGATAGGAGTTCTGCAAACTGTATCCTCATATAAAAATTAAGAGACAACATCTGAATATACTGCAACATTTATTCTGTTTTCCCAAAAGAGCATCAAGCAGTCATCGAAGTAAATTTAAGTGAAGAAATACATACCCCCACGTATACGCGCACAATTATTGGATCCAACGCAGTCTTGTAGCCATGGGAAGTATGGCACTATATCATGGAGGAAAACCAAACAGTTCTCCTCCTGTAAGGATACTCTAATACTCATAAACAGGAACAATTTGATTTAAAGTAACAACACAAGTACCGACACCAGCACATTCAGGCGGGTTATAACTTAGATGACAGTAAGTCAACATAAAACCAGCCAGAATTTAAAACTATTAACACTTGTTTGTGCTGTCTGCATTGAACATTGCAACTCCTTCCAATCCAGACAGCTTTAATAAGCCCTTATCACTCCTTTAATCCTTAGGAATCCACATGTTCGTCTGTTTATATGGTATTCCTAAGTAGTGTACATGTTCATGTCTTAAGTTCAGCCTCAAAGTCACTGCTCAAATGTGCATCTGTATTATCAGTGGTCACAGGTCTCCTGTTTGCAGAGTCAGGCCTATCCTCCGGGCAGATATAGACTGCAGTGAGTTGAGGTTCAGGTGGCAAAGCACAATTCCTTCTTTGCTGCAAATTGCTCCATTACAACCACTGCAACAAAACTTATTAACATATGTAGGACTTACCAGAATATTTCTAGATTTTCTTTCATGTCCCTCCAACCACTGAGGGGTTTTTTTACTGGCCTTTCTCACCTCTAGGTCATTTGCATGCTAGTTTTCAATGTGCTGCAAAAAGGAGGCTCTGTTTTTCTGGATCCACGCTTTTGGATTCATAACAACTATGCCAGATATATAAAAGAATGGTAAAAGGAGTATCCCAGGATTTTTTTTTCCTCTACTTTTCTCTGACTGCTTAGCCACATCTATTCTGTGTCCTGGATGTTCATGTCATTATTGTCTTTACAGCACCAATACATAGACATTCTGCGCTCCCGTCTTCTGAAATGCTAGGACTACCAGAGCACCTAACTACAGAGATCTAGTTAGAGGGAAACATAGGTTCCTGTAGTCCTAAAATAATCCAGTGAAGAGAAAAAAAAAAGGATGGCTGAAGACCAACAAGGACTATGTAATGTATCTCTAACTGTCGGTGTTTTTCATGCTTGTGTCGCTGCTCTATCTCATACTTGGAGAAGTTGTCACATGCTGTCAGCACCGGCTGATCTCCAGTTGGTGTTTCCGAGAGCAGCCCTTTCAAGTCATTCCCGACGAACTCAGAGGCAGAGACACTTTACCTAATGGAGTTGCATTCTCCTTTGTCATATGTTCCTTTCTGGAGAAGCAGAACAAGTCAAAATTGGTATCCCATACTTCACACCTGCAGCCACGCTGAACTGAAAAGGTCTCTTGAAACACAAGGAGGTGTAACAATGAAGATGCTCCACTACTGCTGCCTGTAAGCTCATTGGCAAACAATTCTGATCCTCTCCTATGACGAATTGTTAGTCAGATCACTGATAATCATTCCTGAGCTGCACCGAACCGTATGAGTCATCTCTCTGTCAGCACAGCTACTCTCGTAACTGAGATTGGTGCTCATTCCTGATGCTGCGACGAGCCAAACACCACAGTTGATTTTCACATCTCTCACCTGCATACCTCGCTTTTTATGCTAAGCATGTCCATTTTGGTGTTCCACAGGTGCAGCTGCAAGCTAATGAGCATAGCAGGGCACTGTTGCGTACATATGCCTGTTTATAGCAAGCAAACACAGGCAATATAGGCTCTGTAGCCAGATCTCCAGTTCTTTTACCACATATTTGGTTTCATCCAAATTTGCCTTCTTCAAAATCCTTGATCTTTGCCAATCAATCTCTTCAGTTTTCCAGAGTGCTGCAAGCAGATCAGATGAATTCATCCCATGAGTCACTCTAGAGCCTCAGTGTGCACAGACCTTGAGTTCAGTGCAAGCTTGATTTCCCATGTCATTTATGGTGATCAGAGATTATTGAGTGACAATTTTTTGCACTGTTTGCTCCTTAGCACTGTTGTTTGTTATAAATTAAATTTATTCCAGGTCCTGAAGTGAACTGCATTGTGATTTTCCAGCCCTCAGTGTCTTCAGATGTTGAGAAGGGGTCTCTCTGGAGCTCTTCACATGATTCCAACAGATATTGAAGGTGTCTCTGTTGCATGAAAAACTTCCCATTTCCATGCCTTTGGGTCTGCAAATAGTCTGATGTTTGTAAGGACCATTTCCTCACTTTTGATCATGAACTGTGTAACACTAGCATGAAGCTGTTAGCCACTTCATTAATAACTTTTTCTTGAAGTGTTGCATGTCACATAGTCACTCACAGACTGGACAGTAATAGCTGATATCTTTGAAGGAACACCAAATTTCTATTTATTTCCCCCTATTAATCCTACATAAAAGCTGATCTGATCCAGTCTGACCTTTTCCTTCATCTGTAGGTTTTGAGTCTCCTACATTAAACTACTTTTACTCATTCACTCTTGTTTTCCTACGGCAGTCACCTCTCCTAAATTTATTGTTTCTAGATTCAGCACAGCAGGGTCTGTCAAAATTGAGACATATTTTGGGCCTATCAATAAACAGTCTTATCAAAAGTTATCTTTATGCATATAGAGATCTGTACAGCAGTTCTGCTTTGTACTAATGTTTTGCAACAAGATGTACTGTCCCATAATGATCCCAGTAAGAAAGACACTCAGACTCTGGAATGTATCCTTTAAAATTCTACTTATTAGAGCTAACACTGTAAGGAGAGAATAGCATAGACAATCTTACATCCCTTTAGATGGTGGGGACCCTGGGTGGTGCGGCATCGAATGGGTTCCGATCCATGTGCAGCAGTGCTCAGCAGAACCCATCCATAGAAGAGATTCCACCATTTCAGTCATTTGAGCTATTAAAGGATTTTTTTACAAGAAAACAGCTCTATCCATCATTTCTACAGTCAAACAGAAATGATGTTCCCATGAGGACTTCTCGCTGCACTGTTAGATAAAGGCAAGGCCACGCAGGAGGTGTGATCTTTGGTAGCGAGGGGGAGCTGCCTGCAGGCTCCTCCGTTGCCGTGAGCTGGTGGAGTCCGTCCTGCAGCCGAAGGGATGCGCAGCACGACCCCGGCAGCTTAGTGCAGCGCAGCACAGCACAGGTCTGCGCCTACGTAGGATAACGGTAACGTGGATCACTCACTCCTCCATGGACAATGGCCTCCCGGTCAGGATGACTACACCTACCTCTTGCCTCACCTTTCACTTGGGGATTTCAAAAGGGCAAGTTCCCTTTCACAGTAAGCCATATAACTGGTTGTATAACTATGTACCAGAGACAAACGGTACTCTGGAAATACACTGATTAAAAGTCATCTAAAAAGACTGTTAGGTGATGCTGTTTCTTTCTTCCCATATGTTCTTATGCAAATATTTGGAGTATCCCTAGGTCCCAGTTTCCACTGCTTGATCACTAAGTTTCTTTTCAGGAAAAAAAAGTGATTTCACATCCTCATACTGTGGAATATTGGCTAACAAAAAAAAAAAAAAAATTTATTAAGACTCTGGAAATAACAACTTCTTAAGTCAGAATGATCTTTACTTTCTTCTCCCTGCATCAAAGACAATAATGTAATGTAGGACTCTAGAATTAGATAAGTATATAATCTGTAATATCACATTTCACGAAGGTGTCACTTCTTCATAGACTCCAAATTAATTACAATGCAAAAGTGATTTGCTAGGGAACTAGAGACGGTATCTGCTGGTGGTGGTTACAAGCACAAGCAAAGCCATTCTCATGGTCCTGACTCCAAAAATGAGGTTGCAGAGGTCAGCTGAAGAGCTTGTATAACATTTGGACTAGAGTGAATTGGTAGGGGTGTTGAGATTAGTCAGATAAGTACAGAAAGTATATGGCTGGTGTTGGTCACACGGAGTTGATAGGGAAGAAAGAAACACATTTTAGAAACAAACTTGGTCACATCATTGCCAAAGAGCATCTGCAACATTTTGTCAAGAACAAGCCCACCAAGAGGAAATGGCACACAGGGAGTACTTGGCTCACACAGCCTTTTCCATGCTTACTGAAGACTGTGCAGCACCATGGACTCTTATCTGCCCCCTTTGCAGTAAAAAAAAAAAATGCATTCACATTCAAAATAGCACTGCACGAGAGCGACGGCAGTTAAACAAAAGCCTGTTGTCTGTTCCCTGATGGATTAGTCAGTGCAGGTGATGCTGGCAACCCAAAGAAAATACATGACTACATGACATCCCTGTGGCCCTTGGAGAAGCACTGCAAGGAGCTTGGTCAAGGAGTGCAAGAAGCATTCACCACAAGCTGACAGAAACACATTCACAGGAACAAAATAAGAAATGATGCCAAGGGCCTTCCCAGAGGCAATGCAACTGCCAAAAAGTGGTGAGAAGAATGAGAAACAACTAAAACATAGTAATGTCTTTTTGATCAGAGGTATGACTAATTCACCCTTCTGTCCTCCCTCCCTATCTTTTTCAGAGAATGTCCCCAACTACAGCACATCGCGCTTTCCTTCTTCCCTCACATCCCTTGTTTTTTTCTCAAACTGACCTCACAGCTTTCATTTTCTCTGGCAGAGGTATTTTTTGTCCTGCACTTGGTTAATGCACACAAATGAAGCCCTAATGTACATAGGTTGGAGGCTGTTATAACGGAAGACTTGCTGATGCCTCTACCCAGGCATGCCCCCACAGAAAGCAGGTGGATTTAGTCTAACTCAAATCCTTTTCTCATCAGCCCATGACCAGAGAACAGAACAGAACTGAATAATTTTTTGGACTTAAAAGCAATTCTATTTTGTCATCCTCCTCGAGCTCAAAGTAAATAAAAAAAACCAAAACAAAACAAAACAGAACAGAACCATTCTTGTTCAAACTTTCCAAATAAAATTACATTTGGACAGAAACCACATCTGGAACAGAGAAAAGTTTCTGAATGTTATTAGCAATTACAAGCAGGATATTAGAATATAAACATGATTTAACCTCAGCACTGTGACCATAATAAGCTATTCTGGCACCCAGAACAAGATGGCATCAACCTTTCACATCTTTAACTTCATGTGCACATATATATGAGTTTCTGTCTCTCGTCCCACTCTGTCCAGATTTTTGCTTGCTCAGCAGGAATCTGTCAGTTGCTGTGTATATAATACATGGATAGGCAAGTACAATGGCAATTTGTCCATCTGACACACGCAGTGACATACCCCTTGTAATTGCCCATATTAGTCTGTGACCAACAGTCTCCCCGAGATGGGGTGGGCACAGTGAGACAGTCGTTGCGGGGAAGTTGGAGGAGCATCTGGCAGAACCCCTGTGCCCCCACACCCTGGCAGCAGCCTCTTCTTCCTTCCCTCAGCCACCTCCTTCCTGCAGGCCTAGGAATAAGGAATATCCTCCTGCGGTATGAGGACAGCTGGCAAGGCAAAGCCAACTGCAGGGAAGAAGAGAGAGACCGGCAGTGTTTGTCCATGTGTGTGCATCTGCACTCTGCTTGGGGTCACTGCTGGCAGGCAGCAGACCATGGAGATCAGAGGGCACTGCAAGATTTATCTCGCCTTTTTGCCATTTTGTGCTACCCTTTCCCCTCGTGTCCCTGCAAACCATGAATTCTTCAGCCAAAACTGAACTGCAGCCTCCTCTGTGGTGAAACATGGATGCCCGATAACAGTATACAGCAACTATTGAAACAAATTGAAAAGGGATGCAAAGAAGAACACATGATGATCTCTGCAACAGGGCTGGTTCTGGTAAGCTGAGAGTACTTTCTCGTGCCTATATGTTTTTCATTAACAATGATATCATTAGATTTGTATTCATTTTTTGGACTCGTGAGGGGGGAGGGCTCAAAGGAACTTTTCCAATTCGTATTCTGCCTTCTGTCTTCTCAAAAGAAATGGAACTTTCACATGGTTGCCACCTTCTTTTTCTTCCAATACAGGATGAATCAATATTAGCACTAAATTCAGTAAAAACACCTTTAAGAGGCCTGCCGAAGAGCACGTTCAGCACTTGTGTGTTTTGGCTCCCGGGATAGTTTTGCCTTGACTCACTCATGTTCTGAGAACAAACCAGGGAGTTAAATTTATTATGCAATTCCCTTCTTCTTATGCGAGTAATTCTTCAGGGCTTTAATAACAAACAGTTATGGATCATTTCCCCCTGAATAACTTGTTTTCTTTATCCTTGATAAACCTGTATTTTTTTTTCACTGCACCAGCTGATTGTGCCTCCTGTTACAATGAGTCACAGCACAGCCCTGTCAGCCCAGCCGCAGCCTGGCGCGCGGTGTGGTGTCGCGCAGGAGAGCTGAAGAAGCCCTGTTCACGTGCGGCGGTCCAACACGTTTGCGTGGAAAACCTGTTAACCTGTTGTTTCCAGTGCCTTGAGGGGGATGGCTCGTGTAGAGTTACAAGGGGACAGTAGACAGGTAAAGCCAAAAAATCCTTCTGAAAAATAAGAGCTAGACTTATTTCCAATATTCGTAAACGTAAAGATAATTTTAAATGTCCCTATCACCAAAACATAACTAAAATACAACAGAATTTTCAGACTTCCACTGTCAATGGTAGGCACAGCAGCCAGTCTTTTAAGCAGGCCTTGCCATTCAATTTTTCTGAATATACAGCTTCCTTTCACACGGTATGTGAAGTAGAAATTTAAATCAAGGAAATTCTATTAAAGAAAGACCCCATTTGTTCAAAAGATCTGGTTACCCTAATGCCAATTGGTTTTCCTGCCGTCTAATGCCCTAAATTCCACTCTATTCAGTATACGTCTCGTACAGATTATAAAGTTCTATCACAAAGTTTGCCTTCTGCAAATCGCAATCATTAGACAAGAGAGTGGTTTATTTGCAAAATGATTGCAGTTTTGAAGAAAGGAGACATAACAGACCCATGTATTTACCTGTGTTGTCACTGAACAGGCTTAGGATGCCCGTCCTCCTGGCGTGAGCAGGAAATCACTTACAGTGATTTCTTTTTTGGTCATTTTACTGTTATGTCAGTAAAGTATTAGAAGAGGGAATATTGTTAGGAAACATATTTAAAAAGAATTTTCTGCCACTTTTGTGAAGAAAATGGCTGGCATTTTACATGCAGTTCTAAGTATAGGAGAAGGCAGTGTCAAGAATTTCTGGCTGCACTTTATTTGACTGTCCTCCACAGATAAGGAGACTCTTAATTCTTAGTAGGCCCGGATGGAGCAGCTGATGGAGCTTAGAGTGCTGCAGATAAAGGGAGGATTGCTGGCGGATGAAACAAGGAGTCAAGGTGAAACTGAACCCCTTTCTCCTTGCCATCCCAGGCATTTGTGATCCTGCTGGCTGCAGCTCTTGGTATGAAATGCTAGAAAGCACCTTGTCTGCCTCCCTTCCCCCTGCACCCCCCTGTCTCTTTAATAAAAGTCTCGCTGAAAGCTGTAAGAGACAAAGAGAGGCTCCATTTCAGGGATGGGAGTGGAATCTCCAGGGTTTTTTTTTTGCATGTGAGCATGACAGATGGAAAATGTTTCCGAGGGAAGTCTGCACAAGTGGCGGCCAAGAACTCCATGTGTAAATGCATTTGGCAAACGCAAGAGAAAAAAACACCTCGGCCTCCTGCTTGAGAACTGCCTTATTCCATACCTCTCCAAGCACATGACGTGTCTCTTTATTTTGACAATGTCTCATGGCAAGCCCAGGTTTTGCAATTCGATCAGCACAGGGTACACCTGAGCCCCAGGGGTAGCTCACTGCAGACCGCACCTGACTGCCAGATCTGATTCCACACTTCCACCAGCCCAGGAGACACATTGGAATATAATAAAGTTGTAATTTCTTATTTCATTAGTCAGTACTTACAATGTGGTAGCAGGATCAGGACCTGGATATACATACTCTGTTATTTTCCAAACAGTCTGAAACATTAGTTCCAGTGCCTCAGGTTGCCTTATTAATCAAAACCTAACCGAAGACACAGCTATCTTGATAATTTCTTGATAAGCTCAAAATTGCATTCACCACTGATCAGTCAAACTTCAGCCAGGATAAATAACTGTTGTTTGTTTAAAGCCGCCTCATCATGTAGTGTCACAAAGCAAATGCACCATGTTATCATAGCGTGACATGAGATTCTGTTGTCTGAATTGCTAAAGCATGAGGCTATTCTTTCTCCAGGATATCAATCACAGAGTAATTAGTGGTTTTCTGCTCATCTCCTAGTTGCCATTACAATGGCCAAGCTGCCTTCTTCACTCTTTGCTGTCTTCCTTCTTCCTGCTGTTGGTTGATGAAAGGGACCTTCTCCTCTTCTTTCATGTCCCAGTGGTGAAGGTATAAAAATGCCAGGTAGATTTCATCTCCAGCTTCCCATTTTTTGTGCCTGGCTTCAGAGTTGGAGGTTTTATGTCTTCTATCCCTTTTTCCTCCAATTTTACCAGAAGAAAAAAAAATATTCATCTCAAATTCACACTTTGACACTTTGACAGGCAGCACAGGTGTAGTCTATGGGCAGTCAAGGGTAAAGCCGAAAGCAGCCCTTATTGGCTATGGTCACTAAATAATCACAGAAAAAGTTTTAGAAAAATCCCAAATACCTGGTTTGTCACTGTACACTGAGGTAATTCTTTCATCTGACTCTGAGCAGCAGGTCAGAAATCTAGTTTTAATTAGACAAACTTACTCTTCTTCACAAAAGTATCCTGTAACTGTTATCGTCTCTGGGATAGACGCATGAAAGTGATTTTAGCTATGCCTCATCTACATTTGTTCTCTCATGACTCTTCCACCCAAAATAATTGTATCAGCACCTAGCGAATCCAAGATATGCTGAAGAAGTTGGATGGAGCATGAGAAATTATTATCCTACATCCAATTTCCCATAACAGCTCCAAGGGCAGGCCAAGGAATAATGTCCAAAAAACTATCATAACTTACAGGAAGTGCAAGACATCTTGCTAAGAGATGCCCATTTTGGTAATAAAATAGATCAGGAATATGTCTGTAGAAAAAATATTTCCCATGTGACATTTCTTCAAGAGAAAATAATCTACTTAAACTTTCAATATTTTTTTGAAAACCAGGTTTGTTTCCTTGCCTTGGTAAAAAATCCTAATGGTGAGACATTTATTTTCAGCAGTTACGTTATATTACATAGAAACCTAAGCATGGGCATTCTGGATAAAATCTAAGATATATATAGCCCCAGACCTTGCTCTGACAGTGGACAACAGCAGATATTGAGGGAAGAATTTAATAACAGAGGGAACATTCAGGACTATATCTTAGGAATATTCTCTCAATTTTTACCAGTTTGTAACTCAAGGATTTCCTGAACCAGAAGTTCTGTCTTTGTGTTTAACGCTTCTTCAGGTGTTTTTATCCCATGAATGCATCCAGTTGCTTTTGAAATCCAGCGGTTGATTTTTGAACCCAAAATTATATCAAAGCTGACCCAGGGGGTGTATCAAAACCCTATTCATATACATGCGACTAAATGAAGTATCAAGGAAAGTAAAACATACGAGCTGCTTCTACAAAATATGTGCATAAAATGAAATTAAAATGCAAAAATGAGTATCAGAGATGCTGGAAGAGAAAAGTATACAGGACAACCAATTCTAATGATCGGTATAACAGTTCCTTATCCGACCTTCGATAGTACTAGCAGACCGTATTCTCCAAAAGAGAGACTCTTTTGTAATGTGCAATTGCACAAGAGATGTGGTTTTAATTACCAGGAGACAAAAGGACCTCAGTTTTACATCTTGCCTGAAAAACAGCACACATAATTATGCTGAGATAATTATTCATTATGGACTCAGCAATCTGACACCTACTGATTCACCCACATCATTTTATTGTAGTGCCCACATTTTCCTTTGAGATGCCAATCTACAGGCTTGATTTCAACTTCATTAAGGCAATGGGAATATTTAAGATAACTTTAAAGGGGGATACAGCAGGACTTGCATTTTAATCAAGCTCAGGGTTTAGTCAGAAACATCCCAAAATAAGTAAGGGTGGGAATAAAACACTAGCTCACTGGAAATACTCGTGTCCATGTCCTTATTCCATGGTACATGGTAAAAACAAGGTTGCAAGGTGCAAGAAGATCCACAGGGTGTTGGTGGTGCTTCTGAAGCTTTGCTTGGTGATGTGTAACTGATTTGCTTGTCCACATCCTCTATCCTGTTTATTTTGAAAGATGTGTCAAGACCAAAGCCCCAGGGGACACGGCTGCAGATCTGGCAGTAATCCCTGGAATGGTCACTGGTGCACAAGGGAAGGAAAACAGTGACTGGCCAGGAAATTGGAGTTGTTTTTATTAGCACTTTATTCACCCCAATCCACCAAGCAGTTCTTCTCATACGGATTTAATTACAAAGTCAAAAGCAATTGGGGGAAAGTGTTAGACTTCGTTTCTTTAACTCATATCTGGGAAACAACCAGACACCTCAGGAAAGTTATTTATTATTGGTACTAAGTGTTAGCAGAGTTTTGCTCACATCACCAAAGCACCAGATGTGTGTAATTTTTAAGTGAACAGTCTATAAGCACATTAGTGCGCAAGGTTACAATTCCCCTCCTGCAAGCATATTTTGAATTTACCCTCAGCAAATGAACGTCCATGGAAAACTTCTCCTGAAATTTAGTAAGCAAACGGACTGCCAGTCCCATTTTTAATTGGAATAAGTACTACCGAGTTTTATTTGCTTGTGCAATTCAGCCAGAAGTTCTCCAGGCTCCCTCTCAGCAGAATGAACAGGGAGCAGCAAGACATGGTGTGGTTTTATTCACGCCAGGATGGAGATGTACACTAAAAGATATGAGGCCTGGACAGCTATACATGTGTTATCTCTGCTAGTGATCAATGTATAAATTGAAGTAATCTTCCTGTAAGTGCCTGTATTGATAGTGCTTTCTATTTCACATACACTCCTGTGCATCTAAAAAATGTTGTTATTATTAACCTCGGATTGTGTTTAAAATAGCTTTGATGCAAAACAACTTTTCTAGTTCACACAAATTTCATTAGGCTTCTTTTGCAAATCAGTAGTAGACAATACATATTTTAAAGGCCAGGAATGTTTTTCCTTCCCAGATCACTGAAGAAAACCATGTTTTGCTGACCTTGGAGAATATAACATTCAAGGAAATCTTCATGTCTCTGTTGAAGAGGAAGAAAAAAACAAGATAACCCTGGAATTTAACCATATTACTACATAAAGGATGCAATGACTCACAGACCAATAGTAGGAAAGCACAAACATCCCTGCATAGATATGAGTGAGTGCTAAACTTAATTTATGGTATCTTAGCTACTTCATTCCCAAAATACATTTCCTTTTCTCTGAGATAAGAAGAACTTTGCTTTCCTCTCTTATTCTCTAGTGGCAATGTTTGTCAATACACTGTGCCCTTGTGATTATTCATTATAAGAAGACAAAAAAATTGGCATGTGATAGACCAGAAAATATAGCTTAGTGCAACATTTTATAGATTAATTTATTATGAATACAGACACTCTGCAAAGCAAAACCTGTTTGTTTCTGCCATATTGACTGCAGTTTATTTTTTACACTACACTAGTTAGCAATTATTCACACACAACTTATTAGGCGTAAGCTAAGGTCCAGGTTGCAGTAGCCCCCAGGTGTCACTATCAGATTGACAAGCACACCATCCACATCCCGTGGCACGGCTGCGGTCACGCAGCTACTCAGCCCTCTTCAGGCTCAGGTCCATCCACACACTTCGATTTGCACGGAAGTCAAAAGCGTCATATAAATAGATTTCATGTTTGGCAGGTGAATTTTGACAACTGAAACTAGTAACTCTGGTAGATTATTAGAATAAGATGGAGCTGGAGATAAGGATGGCCTAGATAAACACCTATTTCTAATTCTTCTAAATTGGTCTATGAAATACTGAAAGGATATTGTATGCCTGCATAGGAGAAAGTGAGATGTAAATTTAAAACTCATTAATACTAATTATCAAGTAAGCTTCCTAACAAAGTCACATCCTTAGCAATTTTACACTCGAAAACATTTCTTGCCTTGATAGAAACATGAAAAAGGACACTTAGCAGGGATTTCTTCTTTGCTTTTGATCTCTCTACACATTTTGTCTGTATTCCCAAGTCATTTAATTTATGAATGCTTATGAAAGCTATATCCATTGGTTAACTTGTTTTGAGTCTAAAATGTGTTTTACTGACACATTATGATCAGAGTCACAGTGTTATTAAATACTAACTTTGCAAAAAGCAGACTCACTTTAGCAATGTCTTGTTAGGAGATTTGAAACTAAAACTTCCCTACAATCTAGTATAAACATCTAGTTAACTATTTTAAGTGAGAAATCAATAATTTTTAAGGTAGTTGCCTTTATTATTCCCTAAACAGGATTCAGGCATAGGATTCATTTTACTGACTTTATGTATCTGTCATGGAGATGCATATGTCTGAACAAGTGTCCTTGAGCTCCCCTCAATAGATAAAGGCACTTTTAGAGTGATTCAGGACATATTGTCTAAAATAAATCTTAAGAATTGTGCTCTAGAAATGCCTGTTTCTTCCAATGAAAATACAGAAAGCTGAGAGGAACCAGCTCACCTATAGACATTGCACCACAGACCTCTAAGCGACATGACCCCAACATGAATCTCTTCATACAGTCAGCATTGAGCCAGAGCAAGCTGTGTACTTGTGCCCCTTGTTTTAATTGTGACCTTATGTCTCTGAGACAACAGAGATGCCACCATTCTGCATGTTTCCGCCTTCTCGCAAGGCAAACACATGACTTAACCCCCCACTCAGAGGCGTGGGAGGCAATGTGAGCCTCCACCCTGGTGAGACCCTACGTGGAGTACTGCGTCCAGCTCTGGAGCCCCCAACACAAGAAGGACATGGACCTGCTGGAGCAGGTCCAGAGGAGGGCCACAAAAATGATCAGAGGGATGGAGCATCTCTCCTATGAAGACAGGCTGAGAGAGTTGGGCAGTATGTTCTAAAAGGCAGCAGCCATTTGAAAGCTTGATAAAAAGAAAGGCACAAATGGATGTGTACTTCATTTAGATGATCTATTTGGTGATTTTATTTCTTTTTTACTTTTGTAACCATGTCTGTAGATAACAGTGAGGATTTTCACTGAGTGCCACTTGCTACAGCATTGGCGAGACTGAGCTCCACGTTTCCGTCTCACTCTGCTCTCAATGAGACACTCCTGAATTGCAAATGGTGTAAAAATGCCACACGGCTTTCTCTCAGGAGAATCTCTGTCTAGGGGAGGCATTATAAGGAGGATCTTTATGACTGCCACACCATGGGTGTGAGAAAGAATTGTTCTGGATTGGGGAAAAGAAGTAAAACTCCCATAATCCCCATTTAACAGGTGACCATAGAACTGTGTGTTCTCACCCGCACTGAGATGGGAGCAGAGGACCAAGAAACTGAGATGAGGGTCATGGCAGTGTCCTATTTGGTAAACTGCGAAGAAACTTGGGGCAGCGAGGAATGCAGCCCATATATCATCCCTATTGTCAAAACATACGTTTGTATTTAATGCTGGTGAAAATAGGAATGTGTTTTTAACATGGTCATTGTACGTCAGACACTTCACAAGGCTCTGAGTTAATTGTGGAGACTTTTCTTGCCTACAGTAGCAATTAAATATCCATAATTACTCTCTAACCAAGTATTTGGTCTTTCAATGACTTGTTAACATAAATGAAAAATTTGAGCTTCTTTGTTAACCTTATTCCAGTTATCGGGGTTGCCTGCATTGTAGGCTGCCAGGTTTTATTCAAGGGTTTGCTAAAACTGATGTTTTTAACAGCACTCAACTACCTAACATGCCAGCAAGAGAAGCACCAAAAGAATCCAAAACACGTTCAAAAGTGTTTACCCTGACTTTAGATTCAACCTTTGCAAAACATCCAGTCCTCAAATAATTGGAGAGAAAGGTATAAGATTTAATTGTATGGAAAAATCATCCAAAGCTATTAATTCACCCCTTTTCTGGAAATATCCCAGACGAACACAGAAAACCAAATCTCCCCAGCAATTCAAGAAGAGGAAAAAAAAAAAAAAGCAAAACCAAAATCAAACAAACAAACAAAAAACCCCCACAAGCCCATAAGCAAACACATCAATGCATAGAGCCTCTTTTCCTTGCACAGTATGCTGTACTTTATAATGACAGACAGATATGTTTAGTACCCAGTAGGCATGTCAAATAGTTATCAGAACCAGTTCATAAGACGTTTGAGATTCACAGTATCTGGCTGTGGCCAGCTTGTTTCAAGTTAGATTAGTCCAACCTAATTTTCTATTCATGTTATGTACAGTTATTCGAGGTGGGAGGCTCTCAACTCAGGGCAGGCAAACAAGACTGAGAGAGCTTCAGTCCTCTTGAAATCACGTGTACGTTATGTCCTTTCCCCTTGTGTGTCATTCCTACACCCAGCATATAAATATCACGCTGAGTGACGTTAGTGAATGTGCAAATGTGCATTAAGTTTGGGGATATTAAAGCAGTCCTAACCTACCATCCCAGGGAAATCTGTGCGTCTGTGCCTAAATGGGTATTTATCATTTCCTGAGCTCCATGCTGGCAGCCAGCCAGCAGAGTGTGTACATTGAAATTAGAATAGATTGGGAGGCAGGACTTTGTTCCAAATTGATCTGGATGACGATAGCAATTCTGAAAGCAGCTCCACTTTTTTAAAGGTTCATTGTGTGTTTCTAAAAAGGAGGGGGGAAAAACATTTAAGAAAATAACCGGAAGGAAATCTAAGGCCAGGATATATACTTTATTATTATTATTATTATTATTTGATTCTTTTACAGCATTGTTTTGTTATCATCAACATAAGAGCTAGAGCTTTCTAACGTCACATGCAGAAATGCATGGAGCAGGAATGAAGAAAATGCTATTTCTAGGCATCTATTTATTATTAGTAATTCTTCCTACTGCAAGTTGCTTATACTGTACAAAAGGTTTTATCAATTGTGTCAATTTCAACAAGGAAAAAAATATGAATTA
This sequence comes from Phoenicopterus ruber ruber, assembly GCA_009819775.1. Lineage (NCBI taxonomy): Eukaryota > Metazoa > Chordata > Aves > Phoenicopteriformes > Phoenicopteridae > Phoenicopterus > Phoenicopterus ruber. The sequence goes on along the minus strand of CM020215.1, from coordinate 50,031,408 downwards.
CTGTTAATAGGAGAATTCAGTTTTGTCATGTCGTTGATAGGACTTACTGTCAGTTACTGTCAATTTTTATTCTACCCTTGCAAATGGTAAGGTGAACATACAACCCTAGCTTAGCTTATTTTTCCTGTAACATTCAATATCTACTGTAATAGCAGGATATTTTAGTAAATGTATGTGCTATGTTTTGTTGTTTGCACTCTTCTGTAAAACGATTTGTAAAGTGGTAAGTCAAAAACAATAATGTCGAGCATCAGCATTAATTTCATTAGCTTACCAGAAGCACTGATAATTTCTTCTGCTTTGAATGCTTGCCAGAAAGATAGACCAGGCACACAGTTCACCAGTTATCAGAGTATTCAGGGTGGAACTGCTTAAAAACAAGATCTGATACAATGGAAAAATAACACTTGAGATGACATACTTTTAAATAATTACAGCAGGAACTGACCCTGTGGCACCATTTTTTCATTCCTTATGACTCAGTATAGAAGCTGAGATAAAACTAACTGGAGTAATTCTGTTTTCACCAAGTGCCAGAACTCTGTGTATATGGTCCTGATGTTATTACCAAACTGCTGTCTTTATATGCCTGAACAATCATTGACCCAGCTCCATGTTGTAAGAGATATGATGGTAAGAGGATGGCTGCTCCTCTGAATGTTGAATACACAGATTTACACCTCAGATTTGACCACCAATAAGAATACATTCATGGTGTATCTAAGCCATTCCCCAAGGACATCTCGAAACTACCTTGCCACCTATGGCTAGCTGCTTTGAACATATACTTGCCAAAAGCAACACACATAGTGACATCTTTGGCCGTACTTTTACATGACTTATGTTATGTCTTTCTTCAAACATACTAACTCCTGTAGGCCTCGGTTCTTGTTTTAAAGTACATGTTAAGTGTTTTTAACTTATAAGCTTCGGCCGTGTAATTTCCATGCTATCAGAGAAAAAGAAAAATTGGGGAAAGCTCTGTTCTCTTTACATCAATAAAATTCGGTGCCTGAGTAAGCAGCTATTTTCATGACCCTTTAATATCATCAGTGAGCACTGAAAAATTTCTCAGTCAAAAGACTCGGGTGCTTCACTTCCTTCTCCTTCAGAGCACCACAGAGCAGGGCTTTCACATTTAAAACCATGCAAGGTCCTCTAAACCTTTGGAACAATAACGTCAGGACCTAAGCAATTCAAAGGAAATAGCTCGCTCAGCACTGTAATCCTCTTTAGCATGGGCAGCTGCCTCTCAGTGAGTGCGGCTTCCCGTCCTCCTTGCAGCACACAAATGCTCATTGCCTTTGATCTGGCTCCCTTGCAGCTGCTCAGCAGCAGATCTAGAGCTCCATAAGGATGTGATACAGCTCTGAGCTGTATTAGTGCCTGGCCTAACTTGTCCCAGTTTCCAGAACGACCCAGATAGTCTGAAAGCAACAGTGCAGCAGAGCACAAATCCCCCTTCTCTGTCCTTCGTGTGTCCATACTAAGCCACAAATCTCAATAGAGCTCTGACTCAGCTGAGATCCTCAGAATCCTTTTTATGGTCCAGAAAGAAACACAAAATGGTGTTGAGGGAAACATCACAGCCTCTTCTGCGAGCAGGTGGAGTTGTACACACAAAAACCCCTCAAGAGAGCAGTGTACTAAACGATGCTTCACACAGATTGCTGTGGAGTCAAGGAACGGCAGAATCAGAGTGCCTGGCATTGATGTGCTCTAAAGCTTTACAGGGTTATACTTAGGATATTTTAAAATAGAGATTGCAGGGTAGGGAAACTAACTACACATTACTGAGTGCCAGCTAGGCTGTTACAACACCCACTTCTCACAGATACACAGTTTGCTGCATACTGCAACGGAGGTACCTTTTCTTCTCCTGTTCCATGACCTCGGACCATATTGGCTTATGCGTAACACCAAAGAAGAGAAGGAAGGGGAGAGGAGAAAAGGCTTTGGATAGCAAATCCTGTCTTACAAGCCATGAGTTCTCTTTACAGCCAAATACCTGAATGACATATACACATTTTCAGTAATCCATCCCACCTTTTTTTTAGAGGTTCTTTTAGGAGCCTGCATCACATGATGGTGCCAAAACATCATCGCACACTCGGGAAGGACTTGGTGGACACCACATCACATTCCCATGGTGAATAATGAGTTATGATAATGGCAGGTGTGTACCTCTCTCCCTTGTTATGTTACAAGACAACAGTGGTTAACTTTAGTCTCCGTAAGTTAAAATTTCCCATTTACCTACTGGTAAATGTGCTATGTAGAAGACATAGCACACAGATAAGCAGTGTAATGTTGTTCAGTCGGAGCTGAATAATCCTACCGTCAGTACTTCAGCCTAGCAGCCTTCTTTGGTGGGTTTGGCCTGGCTTCCTTCTGTTCTCTCCCAGGTGAAGAGCATCAAGCATTTTTTAGCTTTCTGAAAGAGCATTTGCATTCCAGTACCTCTTACTTTTTTACCTAAGTATGCTTACGAACTTCTCCGTCAAATTTAGAAGTGGTCTCTAAAGTTGCAGGGAGCATGATTTTGTTGCAGACGGCAGGAAGAACACCTAGGAGGGAATACTTCCAAAGTATATTTGTTTGCTGTCTGTTGCTGTCTGGTTGCCAAAAGAAACAAGATTATGTGATGCCAATGTCTATCTATTAGTTCCTTTAATAACTCTGAATCCACTTTCTACCATCTTTGGTGGATGGCAAAATATCCCAAATTTATTAAATTCTCAGAAAGTAAGTGAAAGCCAAGTAACTCAATGACAACCTCACTGAGGAAAAGGTTAAAATGAGAGCTTGCACTTCATTTGTCCTCACAGATAGTATCTATAAACTCAACTTTAACACAAATCCATAGGAAACAGGTTACGTAGTATTGCTGCTCACCAACTTAAGTTCAAAGGTGTAAGAGAAATCTGTATTTTTCTGTACAAAATAACAATCTGTAGAAAGGGAAGGACTGTCTCACATAGCTCTGCATAAGCTTTTGTGTGTGTTTGAATTAACTGAACAGCAGAATACAAACTGTGCTGTGTTATGTTGCTTCTGCATGACGTTGGCTTCATTAAGGAAATTTCAAGCAACCCTAAATCATATTAGTAACATATCAGCTAGATGATTTCTGAGCGTCTATATGTATCTTTGAGTTGCTGTTCCAGGCTTCCAACAACAAAATATATACCCAGTGGAAGAAGAGCTGGAGTAAAATGCAAATAAAAGATGGCAACAATTAAACTTGGCAAACAATCCTAGCAAATGATCCCTTAAATGAATATTAATCTCTTTTTTCTGTATTCAAACTGCCATGGGCAAATTGCAGTTTTCATTCAGTATTCAAAATTATTTTACTTATCTTTTTGAATAATCTGTGGCATACGGTGGTTTCTTGTGGGTATTGGAATATTCAAAACTTCAACAGTACTCATAGTTCTATTGCACAAATGAGCCAAATCCGTGGGTACCACATTCTCCTCCCTTGAGAATGATCTTACTGAAATCATCACCACAGTATTTGCTGAGTGGATAATCTATTTCTTAGGGAAATTTTAGATTTTTATGAATTTTACGCTTACTCAAATATCTTTTTAATTTAAAATTTGATGATCAAAGTATCTCTCAACATTTGCTTGAAAGTAGCTGAGTCTAAGAACTTTCATGAATATTGGTGGGAAAAATCCCACACAATGTGCAAGCACAATAAAACAGTGGAAACTATCACTTTGGTAATATATGAATATTTATGGACTTTTTTCCAGTAACTATGTCACACGACATGTCTAAACAGCTTCTTAAAGCTGTTCTTCATCTATAAAGGTTTAATATGGGGAAACATAATTTATTCAATCCTTTGCTCATTTTATTCAATCTTAGATCCTTTTGATAGCTCTCTTTTTCTCACTCCCTCCATAGCTTGTGCTGCTGCTGTCCTTGCTGACGACTTCCCCTCAAGCAATAGCCAGGTATCCTTTTGATGCGAGGTTACACAATGGCAGGAGACACAAAATCTGAAGTCTTATGTGAAGATGTGTATTAGTTTTTCATTATAAAGTTTCCTCCGTTTGAAGTTCTAAGGAAACCAGAATTTCCTTTCTCCTGCTGTAAGATACATATTCACTCACAGTTAAATACATCTCCCATAACAATTTACTTCTCAGGCCTCATCAGTACTTAGGTGCAGTTCAAACAGCACCTTGATCTGCACACAGTTCCTCAAAAAATCCTCACCCTTCCATTCAGGTGATGAGGAATCCTACCAAGAAATGGCTCTCTGCATCTAACTCAATGAGACCACATAACACTTTAAGCAATACCCTATTAACGTACATATGAAAAGTCCACGTGGGTAATTTATCGCACAACGTAGAACACTGTGCTTGGTTAGACCAGTAGAGAAGGCAGTTTTAAATCATGAATTCACTTACAATACTGTGCATCAAATAAACCCTTGTTTGCCATTCTGTATCAGATTGTACCCACAACAGTAGTGACTGCTCTTGGGAGCTAGCCATTATCATGTTAAAAACAAGGACTTTCGAGGCCAATGGGCTGCAGTAGCTCTGTATAAAAAGTAGTTGTATTTTTATGCCTTTGCTAAGTTTTGTGGCTAAGTGACTCACCTCGTAAGCACTATGCTATGTAAGCCGTACACAGAGTGAGTATTTATGCAAAGCATCCACTGACTTTAGTGAGGCTATTCGTGTACGCTCTCAAAAATGCAAGTGCAGTTCATACAGCGTAGCCTCGGCGTGTGTCTGAGACTACATAGAGCTCAAAAAGCAATGGCCTGCAATCTGCTGGCTGGAGCTTGCGGGGGAGACAAGCAGAGAGCAGTAAATTAGAACTGCAACTCAGAGCTGTGCCATCATCACTTACAAGTACTTATAATTTGTTTATTCCTCCCCCTTCATGCTGTAGCTATAGGCTTTCATGTTCCTACATCAGCTCTATATGACTGCTCTGCTTACTTACCTATCTCCCAGAAAGCAGCGAGGCTCACTTACAGCTTACATCACACGCTAAGGGGTAAGCACCACCTTTGTGCTGAGCATTGTCATCTGTCTTAATTTTGATGTATTCTCCTTTTGCCTGTATTTGAATCAGATTACAGGCAAACATGGGTTAAGAGCAACAGCTAACGTGACAAGGCTGAATTTTTCCTTCCCTGTGGATGTGAGTCTAACAAAAAGAGAGTGCAGGAGAGGCATAAGCCAGTATTAAATGGCTTGGTTTTCATTCCCATACCCGCTTTGGCTCCTCTTCACAGCACACTCCTTTGGCTTGCCACAAGCCACCCCTTTCCAGAAGCAGCTACGCAGAGCAAGGGCAATGAGAGCAGGGCCTAATCATCCACCAGTCAGCTGAAAGGACGTGTTCGGTTTTGCACACAAATGTAATGCTGGTCTGCTTCAGACGATATCGCTCAGTCACTGTCACCGCAGTAACTGGCAGTAACTGCTACCCAGGGCCGTGACGGTGTCCTCACCTCCATGCGGAGGTATGAGCTCAGCTCAGCCATGGATCGGTGTAATCCTACCACCCGGTTTAACAAGAATAAATGGAACAAAAGAAAGTAAAAACTTGTGCTTACAGACTCCCTTTCATCTAATGAGCACACCATTGCTTTGCTGTGCGTGTTATTCTTAGTGGCCCCATGGCAATCTGATCATCTAAGATGCAGGAAGGATTGCTTGGTCAGTCCAGCTAAAGGGTTCGTGGCAGAACCGAGACCTACGTATCTTTACTCCCAGCCGTCTGCTTTGACCGCTAGATGATGTTGATGGCTCGATTCTTTGAGGTTATGTGAAAGCTTGCCTCAGACACATCCGTTTCAGGCAATTTCATGGAGATACCTCCTTTCTTTAAAATTGACTGCAATTGAAATACTACAATAAACTCCATTTAATATATTGCCAAGCTGACGTATAGCTTCAAATTCAGTCTGTGAAGTCTCATCTTTTTAAGAGCAGAAAATCTTCAGTCACTGAGAAAGACCTGAAAAGCTCCCGCAGCCTCATAGGGAGTATTAACCTCTGGTGGGGATCTGTCTTCATACACCAGAGAACAAAGGTCGACATAGTCTGACAAGAAGTATGGGGGATTAGCAGAAGGAAAAAGCCTTCTAACAGCCTAGTGTATAAACATGATTGTAAGGGAAATTTATAATTTTGCCCAGCAAATTTCAAGCAAACCAGCCATGCTGAATTAGGATTTTAATAACATTTTCTCTTGCTACCAAGAACGCTGCACCAGAAGCCCTCAGGCCTGCCTGCAGTCATATTACTACGCTTGCAGAGCATACTGACCCCAAAGACGGTGCAATCTATTTCTGTCACAGATTAAGTGACCTCTGCGCTTTTTGCGTCTAGCTGTGGAGAAAGCTGCAGGTGGAGGAATGTTCATCCCTCGGTTAAGCTAAACCTTTGTTTGCTGTGTTCGCATGAATAACTTATAGGGCCTTGGCATCATGAACAGCAGCGCTGACACAGTTGACATGACAGCGCTATAGACTGAATCCCGATCTGCCCTCCGAGGAGAAGATGGGATGTTTGCTCGTTTCACATTTCACCAAGTCGGGCTGTTCAACTATTTATAAGATGAATAGAAATTTCCACTACTTCAGCTGACACACCTGCCTTTACCTAGCAACTGCTCAGGGGGAGCCAGCTGAGACAGAGGAGGCTTTGAGAGGCGCAGCCCGGCGGGGAGGCTGCTGCCGCCACCCCTGCCAGCCCTCTCCGTGACGGTTCTGTCCTCTTGGCAAGACGGCGGCCCCTTCCGCTCCCCTCAGCGAGAGCTATTTATACTCAGCACGGCCCAGGAGAGGAAGGGAGAGTCCCTACATGGGATGCTGCAGCCCAATTTGAGGCAGGAATTGACAAGGACATTGAACAGACAAAAAGGGGGTGGCAGCAAGAGGAACGCGTGCTAGCACAGATTCATCATGCGTGCCGTTGCCAGGCTAAGCAAAAAAGAAAAAAAAAACAAAAAACCAAAAAGATATCCCAAATCAAATCTGTTTGCATTTACTAGATGTCCCTTCTGTGCTCGTCCTCAGCAGGAGGGACGTGGGGATGTAACCCAGGAGTACAGGCTGGGGCACCTGGGGAGTCAGGGCTCCCTCTCAGCGGGGAAGGGGGCTCTTGAAGGGGGCTGTTTTCTTTATTCTGATACCTTAAATGTTTACCCACCAGTGTCTGATGTTTTTGGAGAGGGAAGACTGTAACTAAATGTGAGGTACTCTTGTTGTTCACTTTATTGTACCCATGTGGCAGCTTTACGAAAAGGATATTTGACTACACGGTTTCAATGCTGAGGATGAAAAGACCATAATTGCTGCAGTATTGTGAATTGTGTTGTGAAGGAAAGAGTTACCAAACAGCAGCCAGGAAAGAAGATAAAGCAGAGTAGGTTTTATGGTTAAAATTAGATTGACCGAGTTCAGATTATAAATGTCGGAAAAAAAGTAAATGTGGTTTGGAAAGGGAAGGGAAAAGGTGTTTCCAGAAGACAGGCTTCGTTTCAAAATATCTTGTACTTTTCACAAAGAAACAGTCTGTGCCAAATATTCAGCAGCTTTTCTGCCTTGTGCTTGACACATGCTCTTAAGCGTGGAGCTGAGATCGGATGTGAGGGAGGGCAGGGGAGAAGGTTCCCAGCAGCAGGTGAAGCTGAATCAACAGAGTCATCCTTTTGTATTTCAGTAAACTCGGCAGGGACTGGTGGTAATCTGCAGGCTACTTCTTCCATCCGTCTCCTCTCCCTCTTTTCCCTTCCCTTCCCTTCCCTTCCCTTCCCTTCCCTTCCCTTCCCTTCCCTTCCCTTCCCCATTCCTCCTCCCCAGCCCTAGCACTGCTGTTCAGCTCGGTAGCGAGCTGTTCGAGCTGTTAAAGCTGTTCGCTGGAGCTCTGGGTGCTCTCTTTAAAACTGAAAATCATCCTGCCATCATCCACCTTGCTTTAACACCCACCCACTTAGGAAATCTGAAAGCTGTGTATCTCCTCAGAGCCTGCTAATGCTATTAATTCTCCTACCTTAACAGTCTATCCAAAATGTGAAAGCAGGTTTTCTGCAGATTCCTGGGCTATAGCACATTCTGCTGCATTTCCCATACACATTTCAGTGTCTGTTTCCCATGGTTAAAAATAAAAAAGCCTGATTCAACACTCTCTTATTTCATTTTTACATGACTAAAACACCATTGTTTTTTACCTGCATAGCACAAGGCTGCACCCCCTAAACCTTATTGTGATTCTTTCCCTGTTTCTTGGCAGGCTAAATTACCCTCTCTAACCACAACCAGACCATTTCCCAGACTCAAGCTAGCTGATTTAACGATATCCTGGATCTCTCCAGCTTGCACCGTAGACATACCTGCGTGAGGGGCACAACCACTGTTAAATGTGCCGTCCAGTTACCGTGGGTCTCGCACAGCTGCCTACCTAAGCACTGTTAATGATTTACCTATCAAATGAAGGTAATTGCTGAATGATCAGATGCTTTAATTGCCCACTAGATCTTAACTCCTTACTACACTAGGAAAATAGTCTTAAAGTGCCGAATTTAGCTCCCCCCCAATATCATCATCTGGAAATAGAGCAACACCTACCCTGCTCTTTGAAGGGTTTCTCTCACAGCTTGATATTTCCTTCCACAAGGCCCTGTCATCCCAAGGGGATACAGAAAAGCGTGCACTGAAGCTGATTTACAGTCCCACACGGGTCTTGCTGTTGAACTCTGGCTTCAAAAGGGGCCTTTTAAGAGAGAAAAAAAGGGGACATCCGATTTCTATGAAAGCAGTTTCAGCCATCCTAGATTCTATACAAAAGCCTTGGATAAGTTTAGTCCCCTGCGTAGAGGAATCTGAAAGGTCCCAGGGGGAGCTGGAAAGAGGACGCAGGCAAGGAGCAGGAAGAGTCTGCTCTGCTGGAGACACGCTGCTCCTCAGGTGGGGTGGGAACCGGGCAAGCAGACTGTGCTTCAGCACTGGAAATCTCAGAATGCTGTGGGTGTAAACGAGGCAGGCAGGCCTTGGCACCGCTTCAAAAAGGCCTCAAAATGGTCTTACAAACCCAGTTTAGTTTATACCTTTTCCCTGCCTGTTCTTGATTCAAAGCAGAGAATCTTGCCTGAGAACCAGAGCATGGGGCCAGTACTCTAACGCAGATACAATATAGTATGCAGTCAAGGGCTCCACCACATTTACTGTATAGAAAGAGATTAAAATATTGCAGGGATTTGATTGAGACAGCTTTAGCGGCCCTTACATTATAAATATCTTCAGTCCCAGAAAAACAGCACATCTGATAACAAGGCAGAAGAGACGACATCAGGAGCCACATGTGTGCTGCTCATGACATGGCCAATGACTGTACTGAGGCAAGAAAGCTGAGAAGAATTTGACTAGATGAACCGTCTTCACGATTGTTCTAATCTAGGAAGAGACCTGACAATATTGATCAAAGTTGGTAAAACATAAAATGCTAACTAAAACAATAAAACGATCAGATGAAACACAATAGCATGAGAATGGCTTAATCTTTCCAAAAGGTTTAGTTAATTCAAAAGGTAACTAAGACTCAAGCATCCCTTGGGAGCCAACACTGTAATACTCCATTTCATTCCACGCACTATGACTGAGACAAGATCTAAGGAGGTCATGAGCAGCATAATAGGAAAGATCTTATTTTAAACCTCAGCCACTGGTGGAAATAAAACTCATTCTTCTTTGGAGGAATGTTAAAAAGTAGGTTAGAGGTTTGTTTGTAATGAGAGCTTTTTGTTTGTTTTACCTGATTTCCAGTAATACTGCCTTGCGCTGTGTTGTAATAGCATGGACCATTCTTTCCTTCATTTCATTTAAGCAGCATTATTCAGTTCAGAGTAGCTTTAGGAATAGGTTTGATGTGGTGGATCTTCTTCTTCTAGACATTACAGAAGAGGAAGCTACTGAGCATACAGGCATGGGAGTTGTACCAGGCTGGGGAGGACGAGCATCGCTCTGTGAAGGTGCAGGGAACCAGAAGGAACATGGGTGGCTAGCAGAGCAACAAGAACCATTTCGTTGTTTCTGTCATGCCTAATATGCTGCAGCCCAGCACTAACCAAACTCACAGCAGGCCCATCACTATAAAAGGGTCTTAGGAGTGGATATAAATGGTCATGTAAATGAGAGCTAAGGCTTATATTTTCTGACAGTCAGATCAGAGTCTTTTTTCCCTTTGTACAGCTAACTGTGAGGAGCTCTTTTAAAGTTAATGATGTAAATGAGGAAAAAATTAGGCTCAACAAACCAGCTTTTTGTAGCTACCGATTTCAAAACCATCCAGAAAATCACTGTGAGCTGAACTGCAGTATTTGGAATATCAGCTGAAGACACACGACTGAGGAAAGTGGATCGAGTAACTTGCTTCATAGTCTGCGTAACATAGGCGTGAGATTTGAAAAGCTAACGGCATGTCTATGCTAGCAGTAGGGTGACAGCCAAGCTGGATCTGCGACAGTCATGGTGGTACCCAGCCCTGACCCCACGGGGACTCCACAGCCACAAAAAATGTGGCAGAAACGTATCTTATAAGAGAGCATGACAGCAACATTACCTGGAGGGGTATACTCACTCCTCCTGCTTCCCAGCTTCACTTGCCATCTGTGCTTGAATTAGCTGGAAGCAAGATGGTCTCAGAAGGATATTATCTGCCTTCAGCCCCAAGCTAGCTGCTGCTGACTGCACCATACTACATGTGCACTAACCCCAGTCTGCCCTAGCTCAGGGATCTTTGCTCCATTACAAGGTGCAGATACACCCTAATTACCCCCTAGCTTGCACTATCCCTTTAATGCCAATGGAGCTACACTCACAAACTCATAAAGGGCTGAACACTGTGGCCATGAAAGAATAAATAATCCCAAACCTGCAGTTAGGTCTAAAAATGCTTAAATAATTTTCCTGTCCAAGATGAAGTCTCTGCTTTGCTCTCAGGGCCACGCACTCACTGCTGAGTGCTGAGGAACGACGCCAGGGCTGGGAGGAGATACCTTCCAAATGTCATTATAAGTGTCCTGAAATGCTGACAAGTCAGAAATCCACACAATTATAATTTAAATATTTGATCACTGGCAGAAGAAAACATGCACGCTGGCAAACATCAGTCTGTTGTAAAAACAATCCCTTCAGGTAAGCCCCCTTCATGCCCTGAGTTCCTATTTACTTTAGTGGAGTGTTTTGGAGTGCCACAGGCTCTCCCTGCACCTAGCTGGAGCCAGGCTGTCGAGCCACAATGTTCAATGTACCCATTTTTCTAAATTAAAAGGCCTCTAATCATCATCATCGTTATCATTGTACTTAGTCTCTGCCTGCTCCACAAGGAGATCATTCCTCTTTCCCTGTGGGATAAAGACTGGTTTTCTTTTTTTTTACTCCAGGGATTGAACAAACAAACCCACTCAAATGATAGGGACTATTATTTCCCCAGAAAAAGCCTATCACAACTTTATTTTTCTTTTCTGGAGAGCACCCAGTGGTTCTCCAGGTTATCCTCTCCTCATCCTACCCTCTTTTACAAATATTTCACCGATTTTTTTTGCCTCCATGCATTTACCTGTAAGGCTCTCCAAGGACAAAAGGATGGCAGCTTCTTAGAGTTAGTTTAGCTCTACACGCAAGGGCAAAAATGGAGATGGAAATGAGACCAGTGAAAGCACTGCAACTCTATTTCCCTAATGAAGCAGAACTCTCACACCGCGCTGGGCTTACACGCTGTAATCAAGTACACTTCTCACAGTGCTGGGGTTATGGAGAGCCCTGCGCAGAGCAAGGTAATTATCAGCTGCCACGGCTCAGAAGGGCTCCATTCCCCTCTCCGTTTTGCTCAGTTGTCAGCTTATAGTCAGGAAGAAAGTGAAAAAAACCCGCCTTTTCAGAAGTATCTGTAGCAAGAAAAAGATGGTCAATACATAGGTAGCCCCTTCCCCCCTCGCGGCCCCCCCCCTCCCCCGAAAAAAGTGGGGGAGGGAGGGCGATCAGAAGATGCAGTATTGTTACTCTGGTCCCCTTTGTGAAACACATTTTTGCAAGGATAAGCTAAGCCTAGCTCTCAGGCCCATTTCTGAAGGACTGCATTGTGGAAATTGCTTCATAAGTGATCAATAGCACCGAGTAACTTCAAGTGTTTTGAGAAGGATTTTCCCAGTACTGAAAGGCAGGGGCTGATGGACAGCCTAGAGGAGAAGAAAACTGATGGGGAGATAAAGTGAAGCAGAGTAAGATAAAGCCATGGACCACCAGAAGGCTTTGGAAACTTTTCTGTTCACTTCACTGATATTTTATCTTGCTCTTTAGGAAATCTGTGTTTCTACTGATTTTGTTAAGATAGGTCTGTCTGTCTGTCTGTCTTTTCTTCCTTCCTTCCTTCCTTCCTTCCTTCCTTCCTTCCTGTCTTCCCTCCTTCCTTCCTTCCAACTTGTGCCCCACTCCCTCCTTCAGAGAAGGAGCTGAGATTCCCGTCCACATAAAAGCTCTGATTTCCTCATAGGGAATGAACACTGGTACAGGTACAGGGGTGTGGTTCAGATGGCATTTAGGTAGTGACGGTAATACAGAGTTATTTTCTTCTATGCAAGTGTGCATAAAGTGCTCTGTGAAGAGTTTGCCTGGAAATTTCTGTGGGACTGTAAGACCTGAGACAAAGTAATGCTTTGATACCTGTATGTATACAACTTTCCAGACACTGCATGCCATAAAACCTAGCCAGGCAACACATACAAGCAAAAGGAAATGTCAGTGAGAAGCAACTCAGAAAATCACACTGAGCAAATTGTTCTAGAACAATGAGACACATTTGGTCCAAAAAAGTACCAGAAAGCTTGATCAAAAAGAATTTCACTTTTATTTAAGAGCATAAGCAGAGGTGAAAGAAAGAAAATCACTAGGCAAACTGTTCTCAAGATGTGACCTGTGGCAAAACAAAAAGCTTGTTCCAAACCACACCAGCATGTGATGTACGCACAAAAAGCTCTTCAGCTGAACTGTCTTGAAAAAGCAGACCATGAAGGCATACAAAATGAGAAAAAAGTTAAGATCTTATAGGAGTATGAAGGAGAATTTCAGAACCACAGAATGGTTGAGTTTGGCAGAGACGTCTGGGGATCATCTACTTCAACTCCTTTGCTCAAAGCAAGGTCAACAACTACAGCAGGTTCCTCAGGGCTATGTACAGTTAGGTAGGAGACTCCACAACCTGTCTGGGCAAACTTGTCCAGTGTTCAATCACCCTTACAGTAAAAAAGAGTTTTCTTATGTTTAAACGATTTGTGCCCACTACCTCTTTTCTATTCATTGAATACCACTGAGAAGAGTCTTGCTCTGTCTTCTTTATACCCCTCCATCAGGTATTTATACACATCGATAAGATCCCCGTGAGCTTTGTCTTCTCCAGGAAGAACAGTCCCAGCTCTCTCAGCCTTTCCTCATATGAAAGATGCTCCAATCCCCTAAACGTCTTTGTGGCCCTTCACTGCACTCAGTCCAGTATGTCCATGTCTCTCTTGTATGGGGAAGCCCATAAATGAACCCAGCGCTCCAGCTTTGTCTCACCAGGGCTGAGTGGGGCAGTGGGGAGTCAGTGTACTGACTCAAAGGGAAGAAATCACTAGAAAAATATATGATAATTTGACATTGGAGATAAACTAAAAAATATCTGACAGTAGAGTGCTACAAAAACCAAACTTCCCCAAAGACACTCAATCTGGGTGGTGCCTAGAGGATTCCAACGGTACATCAATGAGACCAAGAGAAGAACTCAAGATCTTTGTGCTTGTACTTCAGAAACTCAACAAAAAATGAATAGCTTCTGAACTTTGTGAATGTGTTTGGCTCAAAAAAAAATCGTAAAGGAACATAACGTTATTACAAAGTCAAGATTTTTCTACTTCTAATCAGGTAAAAATTGTCCTTGAGCAATTCTTTTAGGGCAAGTTGTAAGCCAGAATGTACATGTGTATGCACACATAGGAAAATACATGAAAGCACACCAAAAATGAAATTAAGTAACCCTGCATGAGCTTCTCAGTGACCTGGAAAGAATGTTCTCGAGAAACATTTTGCCTGATGAAAGCAATGCTGTCAATGCTTACTTCATCTTTGGCAAAGCAGGGTGGGCAAGTGAGATTTTTCATACGACTGAACCGTGATACACTTAATGGTCAGGGAACTACTCTGACAAACACACTAGTGCATCTCTCTAAATCCATTCCCATCAGAGGATAAACACAAGTTGTGACCTGAGAGTATTGTAAGATGTTAGCAAAATATGTAATTGGCTCCATGTGGAAATTCAAATACCTCCATCAAAAAAGCATTTGTTAGTCATGGTCCAAATACTAAGACATAAATTTTTGTATCTGAAAACTGAGCAAAACTGGAGGGACTAGAGGAGAACTGAGGTCATTTACCTCAGGCTTCCTCTTTTAAGAGGCTAGCTGGAGATCTGCAATTACACTGAAGTTCTGTATTACACTCATTACCCTATAATACATATATTCACAGTCCCAACCTTTGCCATATATTCGCAGGATATCTGTGTGTTCCTGACCTCCCATGTACTTTCACAATAGCCTGATTCTACAGCTATTTCTTAAAAACTTCCTTTCCCTGGCAATTAATGTAGCTCAGTTTTTGCCTTGAAAAAGAACGTTTCAATGCTTTTTTTTAAAAAACAAGAAATGCCTGGAGAATCTAAACCACTTGCCAGGAATGAGAATTTGGTGATGAGTGGAGGAAATGAGCAGAGGTCTGTGCATACAGGATGCTGGAGGCTGGAGGAAGGAATCCTGCAGGGAACAGTTTCGCTCCACTTTGGTTTGCAAGTCAAATAGAGCTCCAGATCTGAATCATAATTAGATTCCTGCTGAAAGTTTAACTCTTGGTTTCTGAATTGGGCAGTGAATGCAACCAAATATGAGTAATGATGCCTCAACACATCCCTCACCAAAAGCAGCACCAAGTAGCCAGCAATATTGAGGACCTAAACATTTAAGCGGGCTAAAATAAATATCCTCAGAACTTGACCTGTCCCACCTGGGCAGGTAGCAGCAAGGCTGCATCACCCTATATTTTCTCCAGATGTCTATATTCATCAAGAAAACTATTGGTATTCTATTTTTATAGAAAACAATTTATGGCAGAAGTCCAACAATATGAATTTAAATCTGGGTATCTGCCAAAGAGTGGTTTGGTAAACATTCAATCTTTCTTTCAAGTTTCCAAGAAGCTGTTATATATAATTCAACAGTTCCCACTAATGAGACATGGCAATAAGAAAAATCAGACTTAACACGGAGTGGGGAGAAGCCCAAACTAAGCAACTTTGCTTGAGGATCTGAGTTGGTGGAAGTGGGCTGAGAAGGAGCTAGCAGCAGCCCAGGAGAATGGCAGAAGACAGCAAGAAGGTGGGAGGCAAGGAGGCAGAGGTACATTGCTTGGGGGCAGCAGGATACCCAAGAACTGGAAGGAAAAGGAGAGAAAAGCAGAAAGCATAGGAAGGGGGAAGACTAGGGAACGGGTGAGGAGACAGAAAACTGAAGGATGGGGGGTACACAAAGGAAGAGGAAAAAGCAGTGGCAGTGACACCTAGCTATAGAAAGGCAGGGAATTACTCATATAGGTAACACCAGGAAGAATGTAGCATTGATTTTAAAGCTTTAGAAATTAGAAAATGGTAATTTTAGCTAAAATATAACTCTCCTATACTTCTCCTAAATCCCTAAATTGGGTGAAACCCAAAGGGTGAGCACACTGTTAAATTAATGAAGAATTGCAATAGCAGTGGTATTGAAGGTGAATACCAGTCCTGCAAAATGTAACAAGTGGTTATTAAGAGCAGCTGGGGAATGTTTCTGAAATGAAAGGTAAATGCACTTAACATTTCTTCCTGATGAACCATTAATTCTATCCAATCAGGACCTCAAATAACTTGTTTCTTTCTTTTTATTTTTGTATTTCCTCATAACAACCAAGGGGATGCATTATTTCCATCAATGTGTAGGTTATGATGTTGAAGCATATGGAGTCACAGCTTTGTGGGTTGGGAGAAGCGGTATTTTGCTACGATAATAACACCATTTCTGCATAACTAGCCACTGACCTTTGTTCTTCTCGTCAGCAAATAGACCATCTTTGTAACAAAAGTAAAGCTGAGGGATTTGAAAATGTCAAAATAGCAGAGCAACAAAGAGCCCTTGGCCCATATAAATATTTACATTTGAAATATCCATTTGCTGAACTGAATATTTCAGCTGTTGAGGGCAGCCTGAATCTCATTACATCAGCTCCGCAGGCCTATTGGTGCTCTTCCTTTGAACACAGACAAGAGCAGCACTTTTATTGTGCGATACGCACATTCCAAGCACCCAGCACACTCACAAAGTGGGTTGTATTCCAGCAATGCCATGTCTCTGCTATTCAATTTTTATGATAGCATCCAGACTCCACAGCTGTGTAGCTTTCTAATATTGAATACAGATCCCTCACAAGACAGCTGTCTTGGATTTTTATTTTTTTTATTAACAAGGAGGAAAAAAAAGCCCTTCTAAAACCAGCCTCAGCAACACGTTGCCTAGTGGAAAATCCATTTTAATTCACTAATTATTCTGATCTGGAGCTGCAGTGAGTAAAACACTGTCAATCCTTTCAATTCAGGAAGATTAGCGCATGCAGCCCTTCATCTAGATCCCGCCAGCTCAGCCCCCCTTGAGCCAGTCTTTCTCGTGATCGACACATAGAGAAGAGCCTGTGAGTACAGACCTGGTCCTCTGTCCTGCCGGAGGTCCTTCTGCCCCTCTGCCCTTATGAGGCACCAGGTCTTTGGGATACGATTAGAGGAGAAGAGGGAAGAAGGAATATGAAGGTATGTCTTCTCCCTTTTGACCTTGCCTTGCAAAGGAAATCCATGTAAAAGGCATCCCAGCTCCTTTCTGGGAATGTCAATATAAGTGGACTGCAGGGACATCTGCGAGGTCAATAGTCCTTGCAACCACGGCTCCGTTTAATGTCTGCCTCCCAGGAGAAAGACTGGGGGCAGGAGGCCACAGGTGTAATGCTGGGGGCCAAGGGTCTCCAGTGGAGTCATCCTGGCCCGCCCCATAGGCATTGTCACCCTTGTCCCTTCCACGGGAGGCAGCTTGGCCCGGGAGTTAAGACAGGAGAAGCCCAGGAGAGGAATGCAGATGCATTTTTCTCCATTGTGAGTGTTTACTTGATAGAGAGAGGTCCAAACTGGCATTTTTCATGTAATACAGTGTGGTCGCTCTATAGTTCTTCCAACTTCAGTGTGTATTTTGCATTGAATACTCCCAACTATATGTCTATTTACTGTTCCAGCTCATTTGGAAGTGTTTTGTATAGGCTGCTCTGTAGATCTCAATATGCCAAATAAATAGCTGAGATACTGCTGTGGGCCCCTTTTTAGTATCTGCCTGTCTGTTTCCATACACATGCTAAATATCTTCACTGTTCTACCTTCACTTCAGGAAAGGCTCAAAATCAGACATTACTGGCTTGAGTAACTTGATGCCTCAAAAGTCCTGCACTTTCACTTATTTCTAATAGATTTTACTCAATTCTTCCCGAATATCCTGGTAAAAGGTGAAGCTAGAGAAGTTTCCTAGTCCTCAGATTTATATTCCAGTTTGTTTTTATTTCATCTTACTTTCTGGCATTTCTATGACAAATAAATTCTACTGCTCCTATTAATATTTTATAAACCAACAAACAGCTGTAAAACGAATCAAACCCAAGTTTAGCGAGTCTATCAATGGTAAATTGGCAATATATGTAAAAGTTGGCGTAATAGTGATATTTCCATCTTTTTCTAAAGTTCTTTATAACCAACATTATCACTGAATACATCTTAAGGGAAGTCTGCGATAACATAATGATCCTCAGAGACTTGTGGCTGTGCCAGAACATGGAGTACGTTTACGATGAAAGCATCATTCTGGCTCGGCACATGTAACTATTAATGCTTTGCAAGTATGCTTTGCCTGGGATGTAATGGACTACAAATAATTGCCCGTAGTGTGCTTTATCTTTGTCCAGGTTCTGTCAAAACACTCTCTTCCTTTAACTGAGCTGATTTTTTCTCATTACCATAGATTTTTTTCTCACCGCTGCCTAACTGATTGAAAGGAAACATACACTCTCAGATGGAAAAACACAGTGGCTGCGATTAGGACTAAAAAGCAATCTACAGCTCACTCTAGTCACCAATAGATGACATTCATAATAAGGTTTACCACTGTTTCCAAGTACTTTTCTATTAAGCCATTACTTTATTGTCTATGTTTAAAAGTATACAGTTATATAATGGAAAATCCTTCAAAATCAAAGTTCAGGTATACAAAGTTGCCTTTATTGGGGCAATTAAGTAAGTTTTATTACTCATACCAAATGCATGGTGTGTGAGAGCTAAAGAAGAGCTAGTAATAATAAAAACGTACAGGGAACTGTTGGTAAGTGTTATAAACCATTTTTAGCCAAATAAAGGAGCAAGCACCTAAACACACATGCACATACATACACCAGCACACATGGGGCTACTTACGCACACTTTAACACAAAGGACAATTTTGCAATTCAAAGGCTAACGTTTATGCATCTACGAGCAACTGTTTGAAAGCCGCGTGTCATGTCTGTAAAACGTAACAGCTGCTTGCAGTTCACGCCTTTGCGAAGCCAGAGCACAGGGGTGTGCGCACCCGTTTACACGCGGTTTTACAGTCCCGCTTGTGGAGGGCCGGCACAGACCAAAGTGGAATTGCAGGTTCTAATATGCATCGTAGTCACAACCACAGTTTCACGATGCAGAAGCCACAGCTTTTACAGCTCGTTGGCATTCATAGCCTGGGTTATGTTGTTTTTGACCTTTCTCTGTGAGGGGGTGTTCAGGACACAGTGAACTTTTCATCTTACCCCCTCAGACGCTTTCCCTGGGCAGACTGGGACTTCCCTGCGTTGGTGGATCAGGAGTCCTGCCACCTCCCAGCTTCCAGGTGGGGAACCACAATGAGTGTTATGTCTTCCAGGCTTCCTATCGGCCCACAGAAGGCTACAACAGCAGCATCTCAAAGCATGTGCTTCCTTACAAAGGAGGCAGTCACGGAGGAGATGGGCCTTTTGAGACACCACCTGAGGGAGGTACCTGCACAGTGTCCTCAGCAGAAAGTTAGATTCAAGACATCGCTTACCCTGCTCTTTGCCTCCTGTCAAAGCACTGAAAGACATGTTCAAGCCAGCTACAAAAGGATATCCCCATGTACTATCTGGAACCTTCCCCTCACAAGGACTGACCCAACCTCACTCTGACTAGCCTGAGAGATCTGGTGTCACATGTGTACATGAAAAGCATCTAGGCACTTATTAAATATGTATTCCCCTTCCTACTAACATCGTTCCATCAATATTTTAATGTCATGTTGCCTCTTAGATTGTGTTCCTACTGTAACTTGAGGTCCCTGCTGGGGCAGACGGACACCACAGAAATGGATGTGTTTATGGATGACATTTGTTTCAGTATGAAGAGTTGTCATGAGTGGTGATTTTCTGCTGCAAATGCTTACGGTTATTTCATCAGGAAATACCATCTCTATTCCCTTCTCCAATAAAGCCAACGGGGCAGCATGAAGGTGTACAAACTAGGGCTGAACGTATTCAAGTAGCAAAAGATAATCATTTATTGCCAAAGAGAGCTAACTTGTGATCAAGCTCATTAGATTAAACTTAACCCAGCGCAAATGTACTGACTTTATTGGCATATATGAGGAGTAAATTTGATCATTGACTATTTCTGGAGTGAAATTCATGTCTATATGAAGTTTGTCTGTGGGTTTTATTTCCTGTTTTTTTACAATCCTTTTCTCATTTTGTTTTGTGTTTTTCCTCTCCTCTGGTTATAGACTAATCATCGCCAAGTCTCACTCATTTGCTTGAAAAACAATAGCTGGCAGTCATTGTGCTAAACAGCCCATTTTGTTATCCCCACAATTCGCGGTGTTCTCAGTTATTGCACTTGATGGGCGTCATTAAGGTTTCCATGTTGTTAGTCACTTTCCTGATCTTTCATGTTTCTCCTGCTCAGGAAGCAGCTTTTCCTGGAAACATTCAAAGAGACTAAAACCTGATTACAGCCAGCACCTAGGGGTAATGGCATCTAAGATCTAAATCCCACACTTTTCTTTTCTAAGGTGATAACTCCAATTACAAATGTGAAAGGCTGGATTATGCCACTTGTGTTCACACTAAGTAATTCCACAGAAGTCTACAGAGCTAGTTATGAGAGAAACATTGTTCAGTGCGAGTAATTTTTAGACAGTGCAGTCTAAGAGTTTGTAGCACACTGTATTATCATGAGCTGGGATGTATTAATGGGACATTAGACTGGCATAGACCTGCCCATCTCAAATACTGTGAGGTTACTCTATGCCATTTGCAAAAAAAACAGTGAAGGTGCTGTGGCTGTCTGGAGGCTCTCAGATAACTTTAAAACTCTGTTTGAGGGATGGATGTGTAGCCACCACACAGGGAAGGAGACCTTCCTGTTTGCAGGGTGAAAGCTCTCGCTTTCCCATTGCTACCAAGAAGGTCTCTGGCATCCCTTGTGCAAAGCAAGAGAAAACAGTATGAATGAGAGGGATGCAGGAGGCCGACGTGGGTGCAATGGCACCCACATTCATGCTGAGCCAACCAGGGTCCGACCATGCGCTGGGACCCACGTGCCCATTGCTTCATCCTGACATCTAGCTTCCAACCTTGAAACCAGAGATTTGCCAAATCAGCTCAAATCTAAACTGCTTAGAGCACATGAACCAGGCTGTCCTCCCTTTGGTGGGAGAGCACTAAATAAAAGGAGAGTCAGTTCCCCCAGAAAAAGAGTTTGGGGACACAGGAAAGAAGATACAGGTTCATATCACTTCAGCAAACAATCTCTTAAAAAAATGCTACAGGTTTTTAATATCAAAACAGGAAAGGCAGATCTTGGATTAGTTTACACTGTTTCATCTCAAAGCTTCACACACAGTAAGCTGGACCTAGCATAGCGAATGCTAAGGGTTCAAACTAAAGTTAATTTGCAATCCTAACATGAGCAATCTGTTCCCCAGCAGAAAAGGATCAAGGCTTTAGTTAGGGTCTTTTTGATGATTCAGGCAGAATATTGCAATTTGAAAAGAGAAATTCCAGACAGCTGAGGCCAATTCTTACCTCATATATTTTTTCTATGAATTTACAGGTCTCAGGAGCGTCTTACAGAAATGGCAAGTATATGGACAAAACTTTCATCTTTGCTACAAAGCTGAGAAAATAGGCCATTTTTAGTTTGTAATGCAATGATGAATTGTAAGTGTTTTCATTTCTATTGCAGTTTATATCCCAAACAACAGTGGGATGCCAAGCACTGTATTAGCATGCACCATAAAACAAGTACACATTTCCTATCCTCCTCTTCCGTTAATATTCAAAAAACTTTTCCTGTTGCTGTAATTCTTTTGTGCCCACTTTTCTTAGGAGGTGACATTTGAGGAAGAATGAGGGAAAATCCATGCCATAATTTTTGAATTGGGCAAGAGTGTCAAAGAAAAAAAAATCACGAAAACTCTTCAGGGTGAGAGAGTAACACTATATCTTTCTCCTTTGAGGCACAGATTCCTCCAAAAATGACATAGCTGCGAAACTAATAGCTCAGCACAGAAACAGTTCCCGGACACCTCCTGCGTATGCATATATATAGTACACACGCAGTTAGGGACACACTTACGGGTAGCGATACATAAGCAGCAGAGTCACCATCAGCTGAAACAGTAATTTCAGAGACGGTGAAATACTTCTCCAGAAGGATAATGTTTTAAAGGGAACGCACAGGCTTTCTGTTGGCCCTTTCACTGAAAGAAGACCATCTGAGGGGCTCGACAGAACAGGGATACGCTTTGCATTTCACCAGCAAGAGAGGGGTGAGTGGTGCGGCTGTGGAAAAATTGTAATCCCGCAGGCTGGGAAATATTCCCCCGGCTCCTCACTGGTTAAGCCTCTTTTTGATATAAGTGTAAATCATCATCTTTTTGTTGGGGGGGAGAGAAGGGAGAACTTGCACTCCGATTTCTCCTTGAGAATCTGCCAGTGCATTTGCTGTTAGGAAATGACTAAAATAAGCCTCTGCACATATGTCCTTAAAAACACTTTGACTGCATTCTCCTGTAATTATTAAGCTTCTTCAGAGTCTGTAAGCCAGTGAGAAAGCGATTAGAGGGGTTACTTTGTGCCTCTGTGCCCATAAAAATCCCTTGGCTACTGCAGCATACTGCTCGGAGCGTCCTGAAAGCTTTCCTATAATCCCTGCCTCCCAGCCACCGCCACCACTGCATCCTCTTTATTTAGACACATTCAAATTTCATGCTGTAATCCAAAAGCACTCCAACACGGAAACAAGATCCACGTTATAAATCACATTTAAAAACTAACCTGCCAGTTAGAGTGGAGCAGCAAGGCAACAGCATGATATAGCTTCCCTCAATTTTATGCTGGAAGAAAAACCAGGAGATGCAAATTGGCAGTTAGCATCTGCTGACATTTCCTGTTCCCCTGGCAGCTCAGGACAGGGATCATTTTCTATACCTGTCCTTGTAGGAGAGGTCACAACAGGACACCGATCCCGGACTGGAGTTGCATGTGAGTGTAAATACAGGATAGCAATAGTAAAAGAGAGATCCGCTCCCTGTCACCATTCAGGGGATTTTCATGTCAGAAGAGAACTTGTTATGCTCAGTGGTGTTGCACTGAAAATAAGTCATTGTATCATAGGCAGCAGCAACAGAAGACTGCAAGCTATCTTCTGGGTCAGAGAGTCTGTTTCTAGTGCCAGCACAATATTATATAAGCCCTTTCACTAACTCATCTTTAAGTACCCTAATTTTTTTAAAGGCAACATTTCCCCACAATAAATTCAGGGAGGAATTCTGGGCTGCGGAAAGCTTTGAATGAAGCACTGCTGTTAAGCCCAACAACAGCTGTAAACATCCAAAGTGAACAGCTTCCAGATCATGATGTTAAAGCAGAGAAACAACTGTCAAATGTGCATTTAAACAACATCTGCAATACAGAATCGAAAAATCTCTTTTGTGGAGCCAACCAGTAACAAATACTTCCTGGGTAAACAGGAACCTGGCACCGCTTGGCAGAAATCAACCGTGAGGGCAAAAAACCGGGGCTGGAGCAGCTCGAGAGGAAGCTGCTCGTCACGCATTCCCGTCCGCGAGCGGAGGCGAACCCGGCGGCTCTTGGGTTTGCAGCGGGCGCAGTGAGGAAGAGCGGGCACGGCCAGGGCAGCCTGGTAACCCAGCTTCAGCGCTCGGCTCGCTCCCTCCCTGCCCCCTCACGTTTGCCTGTATCCTTTGGCACATCACGTCAGCGTATCTTGGTCACCATCTGTGAAGTGGAGATAATAACACCTCTTGTCTGCGTGCCTATTTAGGTTGTAAATGCCTTCCAACAAAGGCCGTCTCTTCTTTTGTTTACCAACAGTATGTAGTACATGGGCTCGGTCTTGTATACAGATCCTGGTCACTAATAATCATTATTTTAATAGCGACGATAAACACAGTAATTAACCAATATGAATCTAACAACAACATTCAAGCTGCTTTGGTTTTGTTTTTATCAGAATTGCTATCCGAAGTACACGAGGCCACAGGAGTCAGAAACACAGAGCGGTTTTGCCCGTTGCGGGGGGGCTGCTGGCGATCTCTGGCTGCACACAGGATGCACCTGAAAACGCGATACACATACACACGCGTGCAATGAATACACAAGTCCAGACACTGACCACGTGTGACTATTCAAAACTATCATTTTCCGTGCACTGTCTCTTTGTGGAGTCACCAGGGAATTCATTCCATATGAAGCTCTGCAAAATAGGATCTCTGAAATATTATTTTATGATAATCTCACAGGACAAATAAGCAAAGAACATGCATTACAAACAGAACAGATGGTATTTTTTCCTGATTAATTCCATCACCTCTTTCACTTTAACAATAGTAAAACCAGGAATACCAATTCTTCCTCATTCCAATTAAAGGATTTGATCAATCCATGGTGCAGAGAAGTTGAAACAGTAGTTAAGAACTGCAGCCTAATACTAAAGCCCTCCGGGGCTCGAACAAACTCTGCTGACAGTGCTTGGCTAATTTTAAAAATTGTTACAATTAATTTTTTAAATAAATGAGCTCCCAAAGTGACATATTTCAAACATAAAATCTTAATACTCCTTTCTAGTGAAGTATGTGCCATTGTTCATGGGGAAAGAGAAGGAAGCTCTGAGCTAATTTTTAAACCCAGGGGAATATCGACAGCCAGCCAGCTGCTAAAGCTTTTTGCTTGATCCCTTGCAAATTCTCTTCAGCTATTCATGGCCAAAATGTGTTATGTGCCAATCTGAAATCATGTCGGAGGAACTGGTGGAAAGGGTCTCCTTTTCATACTCCCTGCAGGCTTATGTCAGAAGGCTGTGAGGGATAACCATTGCTATTTATAGGTAATCCCCCTTTTGAAAGGTCACCCTTCATTGTGTTCTTGTTTTGACCCATGTCTATCCAAAAATCATCCTCCTGCAGCTCATCTCTAATGAGTATTTTTTAAGCAGATAAAAATGAAATAAATCATGCAACAAAGCAGAAGATAGTGTCTGTTTTACAACTGACAGCCCAAGGAATGCATAGCACGCACGTTATCTCCTGTGATTTTAATTACAACATAGGCAGGTTTATTTTGTTTGGGTTTTTGTAACAACCTCACTATCTTCGTCCAGGAGTAGGCACTTACTTTACATGTTGTACGTTCTTGATAATAGGACATTTGGGCACTGAATCACTTCTCTTATCATGAGCTACTCATGTGCAAGCACAGAGCCACTTATCAGCCCAACAAACTGTAGCTCGCAGTGAGCCGGAGAGCAGAACGGCGCCTGCTCTGCATTTCTCAGCACTTCTGATTCTGAGAAAAAGAACAAAACAGCTCTCATATTATGAAACTAAGCTTTTGCTCTTTCTGTACGTCTGAGTGGTCATCCTGAGCTGAAAGCTGACTGCCTTCCCCACTTTCTGCTGGGTTGCGAGTTGGAGGAAGCAAGTAAAGCGATGACAGCACTGAGCACTAAAATAACAGAAGCGTTGAATAGAAGAAAGAGAAAAGTGCATTTTTATGGAAAGTGGTGCACAGCAGTACACCAGCACAGTGATGCTTCCTGTATTTCAACACCATCAAAGTTCAATTAATGGAACCGAGAGGATCGTCACTGTGGCAAGAGGTCAATGCAGTGAAGAAGAAATATGGGAGAGGAGGGGAGATAAAACAGGGTGAGGCTTTGTGAAAGAAGGAGGCCAATGTCACCTGAAAAGAAATGGGCAGGGGATTTAAGAAAATATGACTTAAAAGCACAGAGATAGTATATAATGATTCTTTCAAAAAAAACCCCTCTCTCACGCTGCTATCCTTCTTAAAAGAAAGAGGTAAAGGTAATGAGTGAAGCCTTCTCATCACACTTCTAAGAGTGGGTAGACAGGGATGTGGGTTAGCTTTCCTCAGGGTCGACAGTGCTGCCTTTTGCTGAGCTTTATCATCATGTCAAGCAAAATGGAGCACGCTACTGCAGGGAAGGCAAAATAGCTTCAGGTTATGCAGGGCTGCGCCAGAAGTTGTTCTCAGTGCCATTATTGTGTCTTTTCTCCCGATGAAATTTTGAGTGTAGATGGCAGGGTTTGTTCCACGGAAAATAATGGCTAGACTGCAGAGGTGGACAACGGAATTAGTGATCTCACTAGGGCCACCACAATGAAGCTAATTCTGTAACATATACTTCAGCTCCTTTGTTCGTGCTGTTCATTAAATAGGGCCTGGCTTAGAGGCAGTCTTTATGTTTTCAAACTGTTGAAACAATTAAATAATTAATCAAAGCAAGAACTGTGTTAAAGAAAACAGAAAGCACCGAAGTTGTTCCTCAAAAGAAATGGAAAGGATTACAGAGATCATGTTTGAACAGGAAAAACAGGACTATAGTTCTTGGACTATTTATGTAAATGACTCATCTGCAGGGGAAAAAAACAGCCTGTAAATGTCTGATTACTGGATGATGATTTTTGCCAGCTTCCACTAGGTAAACTGGTATTTCCAAAATTTCTTTATAGATCCCCACACCCAAATCCCATTTTATTTCAGTAGGTATGAGGGTTTAATTCAGTCACATCTGTGGTTTAAAGTGCTCTTCTAGATACTGTGTGGATGGAATTTAAGTTTAGATAGGGTTCACCTCACCTAACTGCAGCCCTGTAAAATTTAAGCATCTAATCTGAGATTGTCATCTAGGTTACTTGAACAGACAGTGCAGAGAAAATTGTTCCTCTAGAGGGTTCATCCCATCTATTCTACACACTTAATTTTTGATGATATGAATCATGCTTTGGAAATGCCTGTACCTCTCGACTAACTAAAGAGAGAACATGTAGGGCCCTTTGAGAAGACACTTGTCTCTGAAGGGCTGAAGTCTCATCTCTTGTAGCCACTATTAAACCAATACACCCACATCAGAGTTGCCTGCATTTTGAATGCAAGAAGAGCGGAGAGAAGAATGCTGCATGCTCAGCATCTCCCATGCCTGTGCTGACAAGTAGGGATGAGAAGGGAGGTGACGAATGCTTCCACCTGCAAACTGCCTGTAGGAGTCAGAGGTCACCAAGAAGGAGATGTGCTCTGCTGTACTTGTACTTTGTCTTACCTCCCCGCAGGTGGGAGGAAGGAGGAACAAGCTAGAAATCTCTCAACAAAGCATCAATCTAGTTTTCATTTTGTCTGAATTAGTCTTGATTTTAGATAGCTCATTACTGCGACAACTGTTCCTCAATGTTAAGGGAAGAGTATAGTTGGAGAATGTGTCACAAAATGTGTTATCATGTGGCTAGCAACAAGGCCTTGCCCTTCCACTTGCCAGTATAAAGCTTGTGGAGGATTTTATAAGACAATTTAAATAGATAAATAAAGACATTAAGTGGCACCTAATCAAGTTAATGTAGACACAGTGAAGCTTCTACTCTTATTAAGATTGCCATCTGTCTCTCATTCTGGAAGTTTTTTTTCAAGATGGACACAAGGCATGACTTCAGGAATTATGTCTTCATCTTTCCTTTCCCTATTGGGAGCTCCTTGCAGATCGGGGAACCTTCCTGGGAATAACCCTCAACTAGTACCCCAGGATAAGATTGTGTGACTACCCAGAAACATACCCTACATGGTTTTGCCTATGTTTAATGGGTCAGTACATGTCTTCTTCCATCAGAGTAGTGGAATAGCATTATACAACATATATGTCTCGGACTCCCAGGCAGTTCTTAGTGTATACTCCACTATTTTTGTATTCTCTTCCACTCAACCTTTCATACCAGTGGGGTAGGAGACCCTTTCTTTTAATATTGCTTCCAATTTGTTAGCAGTGACCTCACTTAGAATGAGGTTGCATTATTGTAGGATTTTTTTGTCTTCATCTGATGGAAGAAAACTGCCTTACAGACCTGCAGATGATGGCTGACTTTGAGCTGTTAAACTGCCCAACAGGGAGTCCTTCTCATCAAGAATACAGTCTTGGTTTCCTGGTGTGGTACAGCAAAGCCTGCTTTCACTTCAAAATGAAGCACGTTTTCTCCCTTACCCTAACAAATGGAGAGGAGTACTTAACTGAGAACAGCATAGTTTCTGGGTAACACATAAATATTTCAAATGGTCCAGAGATTTCCATACAATTGTACTCCTCAGCAGGCAAACAAAGCATCTATCATGCTTCCATTACTGTCAATTTAAGCTAGAATCACCAATGCATTGTAGGCTTTGGCATAAGTAACACCCAAATGTGCTGATGGTCACCGAATTGAGAAGGTACCTTTAAAAACTCTGCTGGTTTTGTTAGTATTTTGCAGAAGATGATTGCTTGGCTTCTTTTGTTCTATAAGTATTTTAGGCCCATAGATTCACCCGCTTTGAGATTTTGTGCAACCCTGTGGCTGTCTTCCCTTGCCCATGTCCAGTGAATCAGTTACAGTCTCAAACATGGAGTTTAGTTTCTTAAGATATTCTTCGGAGCTAAGCTGTGGTTTAGTCTTTCCTCTTGAACAAAACATCAGCATTTCTCCAAGCCTTTGGCTTTTTCAGCCCCTGCCCCTGTGTGGGCACCTCACATACCTGCTATCATCACACGGGAGGATACACAAGGCACAATTTTAAACTCAATAAATTTGCTGTATGTGCTATAATAATGCCATGATACAAGGTTGGCTTTGCCTATCGATGTTACCAATGGGTGGATAACTGCTATCGGAAGACTACTCTTATAGAAATTGCAAATCGTTCTCATTCTATCATGAGAAAGATTTCTGTTTAAGGAAAGGATTACACTACCTTAAGCCCTAGATCATTTTAATGTCATGAAATGGGCTTTAATCTTTCGCTCTGCTGTCCAGTGCTGAAAACAAGGGAACAAAAAAAGCTGTATCTCGCCTCTCTGTAATCCCAACCGTTTTCTTTTGATCTTTTAACAGGCAGGGGAGGCTAATAGATCTTTAACAAAAACAAGCAAACAAACAAATTAACAAAAAAAAAAACCCCAAACTTTCTAGGGTCTATTTGGTCTGTAGCTCATACATGAAGGAGATTTATTTCATCTCACTTAATCTTCATCAATGCTCCACAGCATCCCCTACCATGGAAAGTTATACCTTCAGTTGTTTTCATATTATGTCTCAGAATGCCTTTAGAGTGCTGGAAAGGTACTGGCAATTTTTCTAAGTCACTACAGATCTTCTTGGAGTGCTTTTAGCAAATATGCTGGAGCTTGGGGGATGATTCACAGATTTCTAAGTGTTTTCTTTAATACATAGCCTCATGCCTGTACAAGGCTGAACACTGCCCATGAATCCTTCGATCTCTACAACCACAGGCAGCATAGAATAAAATTTTGGTATCCTGCCTCTCTATAAACAATACTCTCCACCTTCCTATAGACCACTATGAAATGGAGGAAGGAGGAGAGAGAAAGTTCTTATATTTTGTGCTGGTAAGAGATATGAACATGCAGAAGCTGACTTATAAACGGGCCTTAACATTTTGTGCAACAGCTATAATTAGTGCTTCCCAGTAGACTTGATTTTAACACCCTTTGTGATTATTTTTTTTTTCCCCTCCAGGTTCCCTGCGAAACATTAAGCAGCTCTGTAATAAAGTTGCACCACTACAAAACAGTAGCTGCTCTCTGCCTCTGTACGCTGTGGTTGCCAGCCACCAGCTAAACGTGAATCTGTTGTGTCATTCATAGCTCTGCACGTTTGGAAGAAACACCGAGTTCAAGTTTAAACTGACATTAGTAAGAATGACAGGTCCCATTTTTAACCACCATTCATTTGTGGATGCTATTTTCGTCTACTGCCCTATAGAACCAAGATTCCCCCCAGTGACAAAGCACAGTACTGCTAAAATTCAGCTTTCCTCCTGGCATCATGGCCACAGCAAA
The DNA here is from genome assembly GCA_009819775.1 of Phoenicopterus ruber ruber. Classification (NCBI taxonomy): domain Eukaryota; kingdom Metazoa; phylum Chordata; class Aves; order Phoenicopteriformes; family Phoenicopteridae; genus Phoenicopterus; species Phoenicopterus ruber. The sequence continues at coordinate 50,001,814 of CM020215.1, read as the reverse complement.
CCCAGAAGAATAAGTGGACTGGTCATATTCTCTGTGTAGATATATGCAGGTCACGCTACCCCGCCACTTCGCTTCTCTCCTTTGCTCCTGTGTGCAGGCAAGGCAGTGAAGTATGCAAGACTCTCCCTCCCCGGCGCTCGCGGGGAGCACAACTCTTATAACGTGTGCTTCAGTGTCTGCCTGCTTATGAGAACTGAGCGGGCAGGCAGAACAGAGGAATCGGTGCGACAAGCACATATACATTCACAAAAAAAAAACCCCACAACTGATGGATATAATTTTAGGCTTACCAGCAATCTCTCTTTATGATAAGAGGAACAAAAAGATGTTCAGCTCACTAGTAAATGGAATATTTACTGTACTAGAAATACAACCATTTTTAATAGGCATGGCTCTGGAACAGGATAAAGAAGCTGCTGTTTGAAGTCTGATCCTATGAACCGCATAAAAGAAGCTGGGAGACTGAATAAGTATCTAGCCCAGATCAGACACAGTCATCTTGACCCTCCGTTGGCTTACAGTCACATAAGCAACTGTTGTCCTCATTGGAAACATTTTAAAACCAGTGACTTACCAAAAAAATTTTGCTATGGAGACTAAACCTCAATGAGCAGAAGTCATAACATCCAAGGTTACACATTCACATGTGAGCTGAGGAAAGTGGGTATTTGCATCCTTGCTTGTCAATAGAGAGCCAAAGGCAAATTCATTCATCAAGACTGTTTCAGATTTGTGCTCTGGGAGGAGATGAAGTGAACTCTAAAACTGCCTATGTCTCTCCATTGACTATAAAGGGAATCTAGTTACCACCTGACGTGGAGCCTCCAGCTCTTGGGAAGCAGGGAAACTCCATCCTGTGCATCAAGAGGCAGGTCTCCAAAACGTAATGTTTTTGGTCAAAAGGTGTATTGGTCCACAAAGTACTACAGAGTTAGGTAATACAGGGCATCAGAAAATGAAGATATATATATATACAAGCAGACTAAGCAGAAAAAAGAAATTAAAATAAACAGGAACATAATTATACCCATGGAAAAAATCTTTTACTCCACACTACTGTATAATTGCTACTAACTTTGGGCATATAGCATTGGGATGGCATAAAAGATACTACCATTCTTGTCTTGAAGTCCTTGTCAGCTTTTTCCCATGAAAGGATGAAGGAATAGAAGCATCTATACTCTATAGGAATATAAATCCTTTCTGGAAACAGAAATGAGTATCCCATTGATTTTTAATGATACTTAGTCATGTAAGTGCTTGACATCATGTCTACATTGTCAAGGGAACTCAGCTGAGAGATCCCTGGAGTAGCTCCGTACAGGTTGCTACGTCTTCACAGAGCAGCACATTGCTACATGAGGATACTGGCTTAGGTCCCAAAACCCAGACTTGGGATATCCCTGCACAGGGTGCCACAGCATGGAATATGCACGCCCCAAGTCGCTTTAAAAAGAAGTTTTATGATTCCCATGTCACTGAGGCAGTCTTAAAAATGATTCCTCTTATCTTCACACAGCAAATCACATGAAAACAGAAATGAAATTTTACTCCTCACTGTGTATGGAAATTTCACTCCTCACTGTGGATGCCTAAATGGCTTCAGGATTTATTGTTTTTTTCAAGTTGACTATACAAGTCATGCTGAATGAAAGAATCAGAAGCTCTCCCAACTTATATGATCTCTTGTTGCAGTCCAAGTGGAAATAGACTCACTCATTTCCTAATACAAACAGTGATAAAACAAGTTAAGTAGTTAATTGCTACTGTAGATAGATCTAATCACCAGGAGAAAGCTGAGAGTAAACTGCACATATTTGTCACCATTTAAACAACTCACATTTTGCCAGCAGTAAAGAATAAGTATTTGAGACCCTGCTGGTAGAGCGTATTTTTTGTTTAGGAAAGATGGTGTTACTTTGGATGTTACAGTTAACTTGTCTTATCTTTAAAATAATAAATTGTATATGTAAATATAGGTGTAATAATTCTGCAGATTTACAAGTAGAGAGCTTTAATGGGAAATGTTGGCTTGTTCTAAGAATTTGTCTTAAGGTGGTCCATGTTTCTGAACAATACAAAATAGTCTGCGTGATATTACAGAAATATAGTCTCCAGTCTCTGGAGATCTGGTTGAAATTTCATATGTAGTTTCAATCACAGCAGTAACAAGAGACAAGCTAGAACAATATTCATTCAGTGCAGATAAAAAACTTATCATGTGGAAGAGAGATTCTGCAAAATATAAGCAGGAGAGGTGGAAGACACACTATCGCTTAGCCTGCATGCCACCACCACGACCCATGTAGCACAGAAGCAGCTGTGTCACAGCCACGGCTGTGGAACGCTAGATCTATTGCTCTTGCCTCCGACGGTATTCAGGATTGCACAACACCGGTTTGCAGCAATATGCTTCTGCTCAGGTATCCGCGCTGTGTCCTGCCAGCTCTGTAACTACAGTATACGCTAATCCACAGCAGGAAAGAAAAAGAAAAATGTTGCAGACATGACATGAGAGAGTGTAAAACATTCGTGAGACCTTTTTTTTCTTTCTAACTTGTTACTAATTTTACTAATGTGTTGGCTGTTTACAAGCCTTGAACCAGACACAAAAGAGAAACTTCATAGACTTGGTCCCAAAGCTGAGAAGCTTTTCTGCAGTATTTGTTTGTTATCACTTCAGTAGTTCATAGTAGTTAACATTTGACTAAATTTCCTATAGCAAAGAACCTGATTAAAGAAATATTGCAGCAAGGACTAAAATACTACACCTCCTTTTTCTTTATTGTTACGGTGATAAACACTGGTGGATAAATCAGAATGCACCTGAAGGAAGGAAAATGTTGTGTTTGCATAAAACTTCATCATTCTGTTTAGTCTTAGAAACCAAAGAAGGAAAATCAGAGGCAATGGAAGTGAGGGCAGCTGTTATGTTTATTTAGTCTCATGGGCAGTTCCACGATGACAGACGCTCTTGTAGTGCGGCTTTTGCACAGTATTTCATGTTTCCTACGGAGTTTATCATTTCCACACAGCCTTTCAGGCACTCAGCAATTTTCAGAATCATCTCCTTAACCGTTTTCACATTCTGCGTTATAATAAATCCTGTATTATAATGTTTTGCTAACTCACTAGTAAGTAAACTGAAGCGTGGTCTGCTTCCTCTGTGAAGCACTTGATGCATTCGATGCACTGTGTTCATATGAATGTATTCCTCCGTCTTTATTCAGGTGGATGAATTCATGAACCTTGATGCTTACACAGAAGCCATTTGAAGCCTCCTGCAGAAAATGGTAAAATACATAACTGTAAACTTAAAATCTTAAATGTGGTCTAGGAAAGTTCATGGGAGGTTGTCTTAAGATTTGTGAAGCTGGGGTTACGTTTTCCATATACATGGCTCTAGCCACGATGACATCTGCAGTGGCACTGGCTTTAACCAAGTTCACTCCCTGCCTCCTGCCATGATGAATTTCTTGTTAACCTTACAAAATAGTGCAAAAAAAAATCGGTCATTCTTGCCAACTGCTCACCGCCTGTTGTCAGTAACCTCTCATAACTAATGTCTTTGCACTGAGTTACAAATCTATTAAATCTGGCCCAGTAAAACAGAGATACAATATTAGAAACAACACTTGGGACATTGAAAATTATGTAAAACAGGGATTGCATTTATTAGAGTTAGGACTGATTGCACCTGTCCAAGGGCAGGAGGTCTTATCTTTTCTGAGAATTCTGTACATTCAGTAAAGAGAGGCACTTCCAGAGCGGTACTTTGCCAGGATAACTTAAACACCTGGTTTAGAATAAGACAAATTGCCAACTAGACTTACCTCCTTTCTTTTGACACGGAGCCCAGCTGCCCACTTTCTGGCATTACACTTAACTTTATATACACTTAACTTTACATAGGGTGAAGTTAGTTAAGATCACTCTTGTCTTTTGTGAAAAAAATGCCTGAATTCAGAAAAGTCAAGAGCTGCACAGGTCTATATGACATCTAATTTTATCCCAGAAGGCTGATAAAAAAGCATACCTCTATATATTTTACAAGCTTTTTTGCTAGAGCTTTGGAAATGGCTCTACAAAGAGCAAAGATCTTAATCATAGTTTAACTTGTCTGTGCCATTCTAAAAACTGAGGTGGCTTGACACTCTCAAATACTGGAATATTCTGTTTGGTCTTAGTGATGATTATGCGTAACACACTGGAGCAGACATTCAATGCCCTGTGCAAGCATCCTACTGGAAGAAACACTGTGTATGTCATTTACTGATGTAAAGCTTACTTTTCTGACTGCCACAGTGTTGGTAGACTGATTTATCTGCCCTTTGGGAAAACTTTGGGATGGGATTTAAAAAGCCACTGATCTCAGTGGATGTCTGTGCCACATTCTGAAGCACAAAGAGCGGGAGATTTTATGGAGGACCAGAAACGAGTTGCACAACAAAGATTTGGTGATCATTTCTGTGGTAGTAGAAATCTTCTACGCAGACCCTTTATATGCTGTCTGCGAAGTTACGATCTGCACAGAAAGAAATAAAAGGAAGAGAGATCAGGAGTGAATATTCCTTAAAATCGTACGCCTTCAGTCAGCACATCATTTCTTATTCACCAGTACAGAAACTTCTGGACTAGAGCCTGGAGCTGTAGTCATGACTCTGGGGAGTTTTCCCTGTGAAGTCTCGTGCAGCACGGCTGCTTTAGGAGCGTACTGGGAAGCACAGGGTGGTTGCCAGTGCCTCAGGGCCTCCTCGTGAGGGGCTGGCAGCTGATGCCCTCCCGGGAGCCCATCTGGACCTGTGGGGTCCACAGGCTCTGCGATGTCATCCACCGGGGCCTGCAGCAGGTCCTTCCGTATCCTGAAACATTGACGGAGCAATCCAGCAGGAAGAACCTCACCAAGAGGCTCCTCTCTTATCTACACCCATCTCTACTGAGTTTGCAGGTAGGACAGGCGGGAGTTGCACAGGTGACAGACTCTGCTCTGCACTTCAGGTGACACTGGTGCCAACTTGAACCAATCTCCAGCGGAAAGAAACAAAAAAAGATACCCATGCTATTCACACTGCTAGGGAACATGTCTCCATTTACTTGTTATTACTGCTTGTGTAAGAATGGTAACTTGGCTGTACAAAGAAGCAAATAAAACAGAAATGCCTGCGCTGAAGATGATAGTGTGTTGATACCCTCAGTCTAGTAATCAGGTTAGAGTCAACAGAAACTATGCGGTCAAATTCTATGCTTCTGAAGGTGTGATCTCAGAGCAATAAGCTCTATTTCTAGGAAACAGACAATAAACAAACTCATGTCAGCTACTATATGAAGTAAGGCACAAGCTTGGATACAGAGAGTGCTCTGATCATGCTTTGAGTAAGTTTGTTCTGCCATTTTTAAGCAATAGTCCTACACTGAATATAAATGCATAGATAACTCCGAGCTCGTCAATGTTGTCCAAAGGACAATTGCTGGCTGAGTAGAAACCTAACAGAGAGTGACAGAGCTGGGAAGCAAGTAGAGCTGAATTTCACCACAGAACCTCTCTCAGTGGGTGCTCCTTAGCTTGGCCCCATCTACACTGTGGTGTTGATTTTAGTCAGCAAACATGTGAGAAGAAAAATAATAGAATTTGCCTTTTGTTTAATAGAGGGAATAATGAGGTTTATGTCACTGGGGAGGGACATTCTTGGATTTTCCCATATTTTTGAATTTACAGGCCATTGGACAGCAGGAGTTCTGAGATTTTCTTGAACAAGATATGCAGCAAGTACAATGTTCTACATGAATTATAATTTTGCCTGAATCCTGATTAGTTACACATTTTGAATGTTCTCAGGCTTGAGTAGAAGTAGTTTACTTTTCCTCTTCTTGCCTTCTGTCATGTTCTCTCCACATACTTGATGATTCTCCATACTTCCTCCCAAGATTCAACAGTCTCTTCTAAACTCCCCTTAAACATGTTGAGAAATGTTTCTTCAACACAGTTACCGTAATTTAGAACTGAGGACAAGAGTTCCCACCACCTTTGGTGAAGTGATAGAGCTCTTTGGCTCCGTCCCACCAAACAATGTCATTGTTTCCCATTAGACAACAATGATCTGTGTGGGCGAAAGAGAGAAGAGTTATAAAGGAAGTTCGGAAAACTATCCCTACAGGGCAAAGAAAGGCTCCCCTTCCAAATGATAGCATTCCCATTGAGCACAGCAGCTGCCAGAATAGTATTGTACCCGACAGGCTTGAACTACATAGGGAACCCCAGCACTTGTGGGATGCAATCCACCAAGCAGCCCTTCAAATCTCTGACCAGTGTCAGCTTCTTGAGCTTAAACCCCTGGGGGCACGTGCCACAAGGTCATAAGCATCCAGCCTACGTCAGCAGAAGTCTATAAATTTTACACATCTGCCAAATTCTTACCGTATACGTCAATGAGTTCTGCAGGTTTCTAAACAGCTTTCAACTTGCTTGCCCTCACATTAAATGCAAGATAATGTATCTGACTGCTTAAAGGTTTTATTGTCAAGACATAAAACTTTTTCCAAATTATTGTCTTTTATTTTCCAGGTTGTAAAGTGTTCAAATAAGCAAATCTGATTTGATTTTACCTTATTCTATTGCTCCATGACTAATTTACTTTTATTGCTTCATAAATGAACTCCATGGACATTTTACTCTTAGTTCCGAGTGCATTTTTTATGAAAGTAGTCTATAAAGTTTTGTTTGTGGAGCGGTAATATTGAACATGTTGACATAAGCTACAAAGCCCTAAATGGTCTGGGACCTGTTTTTTTCTTTCCTTTATCTTTTAAGCCATTGAGTTCACCTGGACCATTTCTGTTGTCAGTTCCAGTTTCAGTAATGGATGGGAAAATATTTGATGTGAAGAATGCTCAGCTCTAGAGCTTGTTTCCCGTCTGGTCTGGTAGTCCTACTAGCCTTTAGGGTACAGAGCAAAGCTTACCCGTTTACCTGTACTTCTTCCTAAGAAAATCCATGGAGCTTGCTATCTTAGCAGACTTAGTGGGGAAATTGGTTAGCCCTGACGTTTCTAGAGGGCTTTTGTGCTCTCGGATACTAATTAGCTTCAGGATTCTCTTTTCTCTAGCAGTTGTTGGTAATATGTTGTGAATTATTTATTAGGCTTTTTGTGAGTGTAAATCCACCCAGATGCTTGGGCAGTGGGCACATGTTTTATAGATATGAATGTCGATCAATAAATAAATAGCTGTGAGTGCTTCTCTGTAGAGGAGAGTCAGGAAATGATCAGAAGAACAGGAGTAAAAAACAGAAGGAGTATTTTGACACTGAAAGCCTTTTTTGGCTGGTGTCATAGCTTTTTTTTCTTTCCTCAATATCCTCTGACTTCCATTGTGGTATTTCCTAATAAACTATGTCAGCACTGTAAGGGGCAGGTACCATGGTGCCATTTGCAGATTTTCAAATGGATTGCATTTTGCAAAGTGATATGGACATATTGGTTACAAGGACATACGCAAAAGAAGTCATCTCTATTCCAAATGTTTTACCTTCAAAGTCCAGGTACAAGACCTTGAGCTTTATAAAGAATATTTTATACTACAGACACAGGCTTCTTTTCTCTGTGCAAATGATCCAAGAGGAGATATGGGTACTTTTAGTCATCACTTACAGCTGTCCAACAAATATTCCCTGTGAATATATTTCAGACTACAGGTGGTTCATGAACTATTCAACTATTTTTTACTATATGCTTCTCTCAAGGCTCTGACTTACATTCACTAAGCAAACAGCTGTGGTGGCTAAGACCTTACTGCCTCTTCTCCCCCATCCCAGCTGTTTGTTACTGACCCTTTGCCAGAAGTTCTTGCTCCTGTTCCAGATACAGCAAAACCTGCTGCACCTCAGCTGCTCCAGTTCATAATCTGGTGTCTTAATGCAAAACAACTTCTATTGCTAAGTTAAGCTCATGTACAGGACTGTAAAATGGAACAGCTGAGGTGCAGTAAAATGCTCTATTCTGCCAGCTCAGCAATTGAGGGCCATATCGTCTTGAAAGAAGTGCTGATTTAACTAGTTTAACAAGACCTACCAAAGCTTGTCTGTCAGTGTTCCCCTGACCGTGTATTGGCCACCACATTGCTTTTAGATGTCTAAAAACATTATAAAAAAAGTTAAGAACTTTTGATTCATGTAGTAACACCAACTATGGTGACATCACTACAGCATTTGACAACTTTTGTCACCTGCATGGGTGTTACATATATGAGTAAATCTGCTTAAAAAGTAGGAATTCTCTAGTCTTCAAAGAAACAAACACCCAGAAGTCACTGAGAAACAAAGATGTATGAATTTATGAACATGAGATGGGGAAAGTGAATAAGAATATATTCTCAAATGGTTGCCCACATCTACCTCAAGCTTAGTTGAAATATAAACTGTTTAAAACCATCTGGGGGGAAACTAGTAAATTAAAAGAATACTGTGGAAACAGAAAGGGCACAAGTCCTAGCTATACAAGAGTAAAAAGTGAAACTATGCATTTCTTCATATCAGGTTTCTGAATATAAAATAATAAAGGACTTGGAAGCCTGCCATATGAGGAAATGCTGAGAGAATTGGGTTTGTTCAGTCCTGAGAAAAGAAGGCTTAGGGGAGACCTTATCACATTTTTCCAGTATTTAAAGGGTGGCCACAAAGAAAATGAAGACTCCTTTTTTACAAGGAGTCACATGCAAAAGACGAGGGGTAATGGGTACAAGTTACTCCTGGGGAGATTCCAACTGGACACAAGAGGACAATTTTTCACAATGAGAACAATCAGCCATTGGAATAATGTCCCCAGGGAAGTGGTGGATTCCCCAACATAGGACACTTTTAAGATTTGTCTAGACAAGGTGCTGGGCCATCTTGTCTAGACCGTGCTTTTGCCAAGAAAGGTTTGACCAGATGATCCTTGAGGTCCCTTCCAACCTGGTATTCTGTGATTCTGCGATCCTATGATACAAAAGCAGACTGGAAAAAAAAAAAATTCTTGGCATTGTTATCCTTTCAGTGTCAGTGAAACATGTAAAGGATGTTTGTGCAAAAATAGCTACTCCGACTTAGGTGACTATTAGGTACAGTAAATATTTTCAGGGATGTTCCATTCAGGTTTGCCCAGTAACTACCTGTGCACAAGGGAAGGTCATATGCAACACATATCACTCTGTTCCCTTAACTGGATTGCACAAGGAATACAGCAGCAAAGAATTTTCTCAGATATGTATGTTTCCATGGGAAGAAAATATCTTCTACTCCAACTGAAGTCAATGTCTTATTATACTTCAAAAGGTGGAGAACATCCAGACAGAGAATTCCCAGGATAAGAATCAGTTGTTCTTTATAAATATGACAGCAAAATGCAGCACTAGGTTGAATTAACACTCACCAGACAAACAGGACAACCACTGAAACACAGCCCAACTTGCATTGTTTTACAAACATAATGTGCTGTGAAGTAGACTAAAGCAGCTGTTACTTAGAATCAAAGTAAAGAGAAATTCAAATGATTTATACTGTTAGACCTTTCTCCATTAACAGCTGCTTCAGACCTTTTGCCCTGAGGGAAAATACAGATGGATTTTGCAGTACAAAAAGCACAATGCATTGGACCTCAATTATTGGAAATAACCGAGTTTTTAACAGGGAAAGATTATTACCGATGATGCAGCTTAATAAGATTTTCATGAAAACAAATTACTTTTTCTAGAATGCTCACAGCTTGGGATATAGGCATGTTGGGTATATAATTACCCTAATTACAGGGAAACTTGAAGGAATTTGACTATAATTGCCCATTAGCTAGTTGTCCTGAACATGACAGTCACCATACCTACTTTTGCAACAGCAGATTTCCAAAGGGCAGTATGATACTGGTGACTCTCCATTCTGCTCTATGGTTATTGATTATGCTTCCATCTTACAAAAATTAGTGCTTTCTGGATGTAGTTCCATCCTCTAGCACTCACTTCTTCTGATGCTGTGCCTTTTACTTCGACTAGGAGATCCAGAAAGAAAGGAAAGGTGTACCCAAATTGATTATTTCCCTTCCACAATTTTTCTATGTTGTGTTATTGCTGCATTTCATATTTACAACAACTTTCCATGCAAAAAGTCTACAAAGCAAAAGCTTTTATTTGTTCCCGGAGCAAGCTGGAGACTTTAAAGCAAAAGTTTTAGAAAAAAGGTATATTTTATCTTTTCTTAAACTTTCCTTTGGACCCTGAAATTACAGAATCACAGAATCACAACATGGCTGAGGTTGGCAGGGACCTCTGAAGATCGGACAGTCTAACCTCACAGCTAAAGCACTTTGCTCAGGACCATGACCAGTCAAGTTCCGAATACGTCTAAAGATGGAGACTCCACTTCTCCGGACAACCTCTTCCAGTTGTTGTCCAACAACATTCACAAGAAAAACATTTTTTCTTATGCATATAACTAGCCACAGTAAATACAGATTAATGAAAGCATGTAGGATCCTAACTATTGTTTAATGCAGTAATCTTTCTGTTGAGTTTCATTTTTACTTCTACATGGCTTATGGACTCAATCATTAATCTTGTGGTTGCCCTCATCTGTATCCCTCAGTGGATCCAGTTAACCTGATTTGAGACATTCTTGCATTTTATTCAATAGGCATGAGATTTTGTACCAGGGAAATAAAATGTAGAGGAACTATTCTGTTTTTACACTACCTACAAATAGAGTTTGGCGACTCCTATCTAATCTAAACCATGCCTTAATTACTATCAAATTCTTAGCTTCAAAATGTGATATGATTCATGGAAAAAATATGCAATAACTAACAAATATACCTGGCTGCAGTACATTAGGGGTCCTCCTGAGGTCAGTTTGGAAAAAAAAAAGTACGTAATTAATGTATTTCTGTAAGGAACCATCTGATTTCCTGGTTAAGTTTTCAAGTCACTGGAACAATCCCATAAGGAAATTCTGGCCATTGCAACAGCTTTGCTTACTGTGTAGCTTTGCATAGCATCAGGCAATCCAGACAATAAAACAAAATCAGGCCAGTAGAAATGCCAAAAATCCCATCTCAGTTATACTAGACTTCCCTTGGAATAAAAGAATTTGGACTCTCAAACTCATTTTCCACCACGTAGCATGTATCATTCAAAACAGCAGGAGAACCACAGGTTAGGGCAGGCCTGTGAAATCTTTCTATGAGCTCAGAAGATGTGCCATCACTGCTGTTCTGTCTTTTGGAAGGAGAAACTGGAAGTATGAATACACATGTACCTTGCTGGAGCCAAGACCCACCATTGCCAATTCCACGTCACCCAGAAGGGATCTAAAATTTGCCATCAAAAAAGCTAGATCACCCTGATTAGAACAACTGATATTTATTTATTTATTTATATATTAAAAATCTGGAATAAGATTCAGCTCCCATCGAGGCTCATCAGTATATCTACATAGTCTTTTATGAAAGAAATAAAAGATCTTAAATAAACTCTTGATGCAGTGGACAGTGGTCTGCAAAAAAACAGCGAATACCTGCACTTATTAGACAGCTGTAGCTTGCTATTTCAGAATGTGTTGCATCCCCAGTGATCAGAGGGAGAAACAAACTGACCCAAGAGATCCGCTTCGCCTCTCACTTCCAGGACAGGGCTGCTGTCATACAGCGGCATGGACTTGCATGCATCTGTACATACAACTGGCATCGGGTGTGTTTCGAGTCAGCACACCGGGGGGCATACAAAGGGTGAGAAGACAAGATGGCACTTGATGTGTGCCGGGTTGGAGTCAGCCAGAGACCCAAGAACTAATATTCTCCAAAAGAAAGGCAAACATATGAAGAGTGTACATATTTATAGAGCAAGCGCAGCTAGGGAAGCCAGCTGGCAGCTCTACCTGCATGTCTGCTCCCTGGGAGAGCCTAACCAGCTAGGCAGCTGCAGGAGACTGGCAGCCTTCCCCACACACACCCTATCAACACCATTCGCACGGGAAAGGAGAGGAAAGGAAGGAAAATTGGATGTAGCTCTCTCCATAAAGCTCTCCCCTGAGCAAAGGGATGATACCTCTCTTCCTCGTCCCAACCTACTTCTTCTCCCTGGAGCATCTTTCCCCGGTCAGTAACGGACCGTGCCATCTGCCCTGGCTGGGAGGAGCAAGGTGAAAACCCCAGGGGAGCAGACATAGCCTGGTAGGAGGCAAAACTGCTATGTAAAAGCAAAAGTGCTTGGGGTGAGCTCTGGTTTGAGTCATGCGCAGAAGGACAAGGCAGACCGCCACAAATGTTATTAAGGTGGATACACGTCCAAGGGGAAGCAGCCAAAATGCCCTTTTTGGTGTCACTGAGCAGTAACACAGCTGGCCAGTACCTGCAGGCCATCTTCGCAGGCAATGATGCTTTTATCCTTTACAAAGCCTGCAAAGTGCCTCCTGTGAGCATTTTCCTCCTAGTGCCCTGAAGGCATTCAAGCCACTGCTGCTCAGAGGCTATGCGTTTTTACACTTGTGCTCTCTTCCTTTCACCTTCCACCTCCCCACCCCATCTTAGGCCCGAAGAGCTCTAATACAGATATTTGTTTAGTGGTTGGGTTTAGCTGTTCTAAACAGGCGAGAAAGTATACCTGAGCTTTTAGCAGCATGACTCACTTGAAAGCTAGTTTTCATGCCCAGCACAATAGCTGAAGTCAGGATTCATTTTGCATGTGCTGTAAGAGGGTTCACAGCTACTGTGCTGTAGGAGGATGGTTGGGGAGCAGGTAATTACAGCCCGCCCGTACAGGTATCCTCATGCCCTGCCAGGCTTCTGCAGAAGCCTTTTTCTGGGATTTCTGTGCTCCTGCAGATGGGAATGACTGAGGATTTATAGCAGTCCTTGGGAGAGGCAGGGGCTTGAGGATTTGGAGACATAAGGGCAAATTCTTCTCTTGAACCCACGTGGTGGATTGAAGAGCAGAAATTAGCCGGATGAAATAAAGCCAGGTACTGTGACTCTTTCTCGTAGGTAAATATTTCTTTAATCTTTTTTTTTTTTCTGAGGGTTATTTTTTGGTATATCCAGCTGTGGCCTGTAGCAGAAAGGAATATCTCATAATGAGCTCTGTTATAAATGGCTCTGAAACACAGAGTGTTGGAATGCCACTAAAAATATTTTGTCTGTGGCTTTTGCTAAGGCTCAGCTCCTCAGGAAATACTTTCATTGTTTAATGCTGTCATTTTGTACATATCCAATATTTTCTTAATCTGTCACTGGGAATAGTTTATTTATAACAAGCTTATTTTCCAATTGCATGTTGTAAATATGTCTTAACAGTCTTGCCAAAAACACTAACTATTCACTATAACTACTCAGTTATAGAGATTTAAGCAGTTTATTAGCTTTTAAAAATACCAGAAGTATGTGTCAAATCCTCCCTCACCCCCTTTTTTTTCCACTGAAATAGTGGACGTACAAGTTTGGGTCAGGAGTCACTTTGTTGATTAAACACAGTAATAAAAATGAAAGATTGATTGTGTCTCTAGATTTAGCTCTGAGTTTGTCATTCACGTCTCTCCAGAAGTAATTCCAAGGGGCGGTGGGACTTAAAGACACCTACTCCATGTTTCTTCCTTGTTCCTTAAAAATTTGCCACTAGTCTATAATAAAAACAACTTATGGCAACTATAACACAAGAAGCCCAGCTGCTCTTGCTGAGGAATTTTTGAGGAGACTCCAGTGCCATCATTAGACCGTCTCTTGTTCTCTCCTGGAAGATGTGAAGGGAGAGAAAAAGACCCTCTGTTTCTTATGTCTCAGGGTTATTACATAGATTGCCTGCTGAATTTTACAGCTGGCAAGCAGGTAAGGCTTATAAAATGTGTTTCATAAGCAGCACATCCCATAGCATGTATTCTGCAACGGAATCCTGTTTGTTTGGGGGAGCTAACTGAGGAAAATTAGCTCTCTTAAGAGTCTTGCACTCTTTAAATGTTATTAAGTCTATATACACGTGTGTGTGCATGTGTGTGTGTCTATGTAGAGAATAAAAATGAAGCTATGTGGAGTACAGAGAACTTGTTGAAACATTCATACGTCTGCCAGCAAGTTTGCTGACAGTTTGGGGTTTTTTAATATATTTACACAGCTGTAATATATATACTTTTATGGGGAATATTTTCCATCATTAGCTTTCCAACAGGTTAAGAAGGTTATTCATAGATATATCTACACACAATGAGCCAAATTCTAGTCTCAGCTGTAACGGTGTAAATCCAGAGTCACTCCATTAAAATCGATTGCTTTTGCTTTTTTTTTTTTTTTTCTTTTAACTTGTACCTGGTAACAGAGAGGAATTTGTCCTCCCTGTATTCCGAGATCCCAGCAAGACTGCTGACCTTCTGTACTCAAGCAGATAATCTGCCGGTCATTTCTGTGTCATAGCTGTGGAAACGGCTCTTAGTGCCTTCTGCAGTCATATGCTTCGGCTGATAAGATGATAGGAATCAATCTTTCCGAAAGCAATGTCCAAAGGCTGTCTTTAGGACTGTTTTTAATTCACAAGTGCTGTCTCTATCTCACTAGTGTCTAAAAAAAAGTCTAGAATTTCCCCAGGTATTTATTCCTCCCGACTAAAATCCATATACATACTTTAGCCACACCTGGGGCAAATTGTCATTAAAACATCATCAAAATGTGGCTTGTGATATGGGCCCAAAACTGATCTTGCCTCTGCAAGTGGAAATCTTTTGTAACTGCACTTTAGTCATTAGAAAGTAATTCCATATTTCTGCTGCCTTCGTAGAGACTGGAATTTGTTCTTCTTCGTCGAGTCGCTCTTTTTAACTAATATGGTTAGACAAGTTTTTAGAGCAAACATTCTTTTTCAGCTGTGTCAGGAGATTTTTAAAAGCTACCTTGTCACTTGTCTTAATGTGGCAGCATTATGGCTGTAGGGATGCTGTCTCTCAGCAGCTCCTGCACTGCCATTTCTTTCCACTGCAAGAAAGTCGATGGATAAAATGGAGCTGGGAAGGACTAAGTCATGCTACAGGGGAGCTACAGGGCTTTCCACAAAGAGTAAACTGCTCTGCTTTCGGGGTTGCATTAAATAAATTATGCAGGAGGGAATAGTCAAAGTCATCTGAGAAACTTGGGACACACTCCTGTGGTATATGAGCAAATTAAGCAGGCTGTAAGGCCTGGGTAAAACTTAGAGGCTGCCTAAACTGAATGATACGTCTATCAAAGCAATATTTTTTCGCATAAGCTGGTTACAAAACAGTAAGTTCCCACACAATGAAGCATTCCATCTCATTGCAGGACAAGCTGCAAGATAAACACAGAAATCACTGAAGTGAATTAGACTGGAAACTATCTTCTACAGGGGCCAAATCTTCTCACATATTTCTACTCTACCAGACAGAGCTAAGCCCTGACCCCCCACTTCAAGTCTCTCAACAAGGCTGGAGTAAACCCCAAATAGGTTGCTAGTTTCCCGATTTGATATGGGACTGCCTTTCAATACAAGGACATAGGCTGAAATATGGGGACGTTACCTATGTCTGCATTTTCTATACGTTTTTAGTAGGAGCCACTCAATTTGAGACTGAAGCATAGGCAGTCCTCCAGCCTCCTGCACCCTGCTCTGCCCGCTCTGCCCCTTGCCACCTCCAGCCACCTCCATCTGGCAGCAGCAGGGACAGCAAGGGGGGACCCAAGCAAGGGGACGGGGGCTCTGGGAACCAGAAAACTGTTGCTGGGTGCTCAGGGCAGTACCTGGGTGGGAGCAGCTGAGCGACACGCGGGAGAGAGGAGGGGGTCTGGGTGGGAGGTGGGTCTGAGCGGTCTCATTGCCGGGCTCTGCGTGCCAGGCTGCTCCCCAGGCTCGGCTGCACCCACTGCCCGCAGCTGGGGCTACCTGCAAGTCCCAGCTGCCTTCGAGGGCTGTTATAGCTCGTCTGAGCAGAATAACCCCAAAAATATCCCCGTGGCCTGGTTACACGCCGATTTCTGTCACATACAAAGGAAAGGGGAGGATTTCTCAAGGAAAGGTTATTAAAGTCTGTGATAAGGTGCTAAGAAACCCAAACACAAACTCCCTCAAAAATAATAGTAACTGTGTGAGAAATTCTTCATTTCAAGTGTTTGTATAGTGTAGCCTTGTATAATATTACAGACTGTAGTCCTGAATGTCATAATCTTAACCATACACCAGCATGTGTTTTTAAATATAATGCATTTTGATGTCCTGTTTGCATTGGACTCACTACTGTAGGTCTCCACAGGACATTCTGTTTACAAAAGAGATTACCAAAAATAAAAATTACAAAACAAAGTAGTGTAAGTTACAGAAATGAGAGTAGGAATGCCTCACTCCGGAAGTTTTTGCCACAAGTCCAGATATAAACACGGCCAAAGGGACTCAGTATAAATCAAGTTATTTTCCTATTACCTCAGTACGACAGGGGCTCAACAGCTATCCTGGCCTTATTTTACAGTCTATAACCTGGAACTAGTTTAAATCTACTTTCATTCAGTTTGTAGTTCATGAAATAGCTGTATTGAGATGGAAAATTTTCATGTTGAGTTCTTTACCTTCTAGATGTAAAAAACCTCCTCTTATAAAAAGTAGTTCTTGCTTATGAATCATTTGTCTCTGCCTTTCTACAACACTAACAAGAAAAGGTAGCTTTTGAAAATTTTTCCATGCCATCAAAGATGGACTGAGCTCTGGCTTTTGCACTGACTTACAATTATACATACGTTATTAGTGAGGAGAACATTGAGTTTTTCTGTCTCTCTCTTCCACTCTCTCTCACTCTCTTCCTCCCTCCACCCCCAAAATTTATTGCACTACAAGGTTACAGTCACATATGTGCTATGCTTGCTTTACCTTTTTTTTCCCCCCCTATCTGTTTAGTTACTCTCCCAAGCTTAAACCCTCCTGGGCTGTGAAGGCGTCACATTTGGCATCCAGGGCACTGCTGAACAGTTACTGCTGTTCACCTTATTCCTTATCCCTGACGTAAGTAATTTGAGCACCACTTGATAATGTCCTTAGTTTCTATTATAGTAGTACACAGTGGTCCCAGTCAACATCGAGGTCCCTTTAGCCTAAATGCTGTTCAACTAAATAGGCTGTAGCTATATGGCACAGCAGAGTGAAAGGAACATGGAGACAATATAGCTTTGTCAGTGTGCTGTTTGCCTGGATTAATTAGCTTCCACAACAATTTTAATGGTCAAACACCGTGCTGGTGTCACTATACTGATTCTGGTTCGGGGGCATGTACAGAACCCATGAGGACTTTGAACTAGTGCACCATGGCACTCTGCATATCGATAGAAACAATCCCCACCTCGAAATTGCTTACAGCCTGACTAGGCAAGACAAAGGGTACATGGAGAACAAAGACACAGAAAGGAGAATATCTACGGCCACAGCCACAAGGCTGTTCCTGAGACCGAGCGTATGGGCTCAGCTCGACTACCCACCGGTGCTGCCCAAGTAGCAGGGGCAGTCTCGAGCGCAAGGCTGAGTTGTGAAACATAACTCAGTCAGGCAAGCTCACACCCTTCCTAATTACTTTCTGCAAATAGTCTCCTGAGTGAAGTATTGTTCACATCAGCACTCGAAGGAAACAGATATAAGCCCTTCTTGTTTCAACACCTCCTGGCTATAAGCCTAATATGAGATAGCTTTGTGCAATAGCAGGTCTAGGTTGCCCATGAGGTCCCCTGCATTGCTGCATTGCTACACAGCCTGACTACAGGGAAGAAATCTGCTAGAGGAAGGATTTACCACCCCAGGCAGCTGATACGCTCCAGTTTATAGGTATAAATTCCTGCAGATAGGAGAATTATTTTGTCCCTCAGCCATAACACATGCTGGTGTGTGTCCTAGCTGGGGTCTACAGTGCTCCTTGCTGATGGCTGTAAGGCGGCACGGTAAGTGGGTCCTGTGCTGGCTGACAATATTGCAGTAGCAGAGGAGTACTATGATAATCTCAAAGTACTGGATAATCACCACTCGGTTGCGTTGCCTCACTGCTCAAGAACTAGCTTTCCTCTTCAGATTAAGGAGCAAATTTTACTGCAGCCAAACACCCTGTTTTTTTGCTGGTCCAGACAGGACTCTTACCTGAACCTGGCCCTACAGATGTTTTTCCGAAAAGTTCAGATTAATATAAACATGTGAAGATTATACTTCATTTTGGAAAAACTGGCCATCAGATGTAGGTGTTCAGTTCATCTTCAAGAAATGTGAACCGCAGATCAATCAAACTTAATGGTTCTAATTCATTAGCTTCTAACAATTTATTAATTAAATAATTCTAATTAATTTATTAATTAAATAACTGTGTAACGTGACCAACCACATCACTGGGATTTTTCACTGTGACTGGAAAATCTTTTTGTAAGGGCCTAATCAATAGTTATCCACAAACACATCTATATTAATTTTTTTTTTTTAAAAAAAAAAAAGATAATTTGAGAAAGCAAAATACTAATTGTTTTGTGGAGAAAAATGCTCATTTCAGGATATATGCAGAAGCAGAAACAAGGGCTGTTTACTGCAGCACACAAGTCACAAAAGCTGCTGGTACTCAGCTGAGCATCTGATTTCTCTGTCTGGAAGAATGGTCCACTGGGTGCAGTTAAAATGCAAAGGAGAGTATGAAAAAAACATGATCCTGTGTGGGTGAAGAAGCAGTCTCTTTGAAGCTTGAATCTGACACATATTTCAGAGCTCAACAGAAGCAAAAATCAATTCTCAGATTGCTCTTCTTTCTAGCTTTGGATGAATTTGAAAGGAGAGCTGACATCAGCATGTACAGATAGGTCCACAACTCTTTCTGGCCCTTTTGCATTTCCAGGAACAGGCAAAAACAACCAACACAGAAATATCCCGGCAAACAGAGCCAGAACATTACCTCCATTTTCTTACTCCTCTCACCTACCTGGAGGGACTGACCCCTGGGAGTCCATTACTGCTTTGTAAAGCTCCTGACCGAATAATTGTCCCCCGGGGAATGTTAACTACAGATTCCAACGAGAACATAGACAACCTCCCGCGCCAGCAGCTCCAGGATCAGAGAAGTACAGAGATGTGTGTTATTCATCCCCTCCTCACCTCCCCGCCGGCCAACACACCTTCCCACTGCACTTGACAAGTGGAGGAAGAAGGAGGAGGTGGAGAGGGAGGTGCAAAAGTAAGAGCACTTCATTGCTTACCCAGAGAAACCCCCCAGCAGAGTAAGGCCATTGGATCATCGCTCAAGAAAACCCGAGGCTAATATCTCCAAGTGTTAAACTGTGTGGCCAGCTTTGCAGGTGGAGCCTGAGGTTCTGCTGACGCCACGGGGACCTGCACATGCCGAGGACCTGGTCCAGTACATTGCTCCATAAAGAGCAATGGAATCCACTGGCAAGGGCACAGCATCATCTACCCTTGGCTGTGTGACACTGAGGGCAGGCTCCTGTCCTTACCCATCCTATGGGCCATATGTCCAGGAACCACATCTACCCTTCGGACCCAAGTCCTTACAGAAAATGTTCATGTGCCTGAAGATCTTTGAAGACCGTGGGGCAGCAGTCTTGAATATGAAAGACCATGCCTTGCGGTGGAAAGAGTTTTGTGGAAAGTTTGTTCACACTTATTCCTGTTTAACTGAAAAAGCAATGTATAGTGTCATGTTTTGATTACCTAAGTGCTGCAGCTGCACTAAGAAAAGAGATTTGCCCGGCAGCAGGGGGTTCACAGGCTCTTCCCACCACTTTATGTTCTGCTTTGAGCAACATCCAGACTGAATTCAACACTTGTGATCCTCTTCCTAGTGTTGTTATGAGGTAACGGTTTTCTTAATCTAAATCTTATCTGCCAGCTGCAGTTTTTATATTTTCCTCTGACTATGCTAGTCATATGAGATCGAAGGACATGAGAATTTAGTAAATCTTTTAGAGCTTAAGATTATAAAGGGTGGAATTTGTTTCATCAGTTGACTTTATTAATGCTCTGCAGTCCGAACTGGGTATGAAATTTAAGTGAGTAGCACTCACTAACAACAGAAATAAAATGCACCGTGAGAAATATTTAGTTTATTAGTGTCTATTGGTCTTCACTTATATTAATAGAGATAGAAGAACTCTACAACACACAGTGAAGAAAAAGTGTGTTTGTTTATTTCTCTCCTTCTCTATCCTTGCTCAAATAAGATATATTTAGGTATATATTGTCATTAAAAAAAAATTGTAATCTTTATGCAAGCAAAGCTCCAATAAAGGCAGAGAAATAAAGTTTTTCTCAGTCGGTATAAATCAAATGTCATTGATTTATATAGATCTATCACTTTCCAGGTGGCATCAGCTGTGGAATTTATTAGTTTTTTAGGCGTGAACTCTATCTTTAGAGCACAGGGAACAGCGAGGCCTTGATCATGGCTGACATGTCTGTGTGGTATGTGCGTGAACACATGTATGGATGTTTACGGACATACAAGTGTTCCTCTGTAAAACACATCTTGCCA
The DNA here is from genome assembly GCA_009819775.1 of Phoenicopterus ruber ruber. NCBI lineage: Eukaryota > Metazoa > Chordata > Aves > Phoenicopteriformes > Phoenicopteridae > Phoenicopterus > Phoenicopterus ruber. The sequence goes on along the minus strand of CM020215.1, from coordinate 49,981,314 downwards.
GAAACTTTTCTAAGGATTAGGCAGCTGCCCAACCTCTGCAAACCTGTCATCATTTGACCAACCTCTCTCACTGCCATCCAAAGGGAAATTTTCTTCCCAGGAAATAGAGCACTAATTGCTTGCCCAGAAAGTAAATTAATGACTCAACAGTTGTGACCAACAGGCTGCATTTTGGAGATAGCCAATCCTGAGAAATGTCATCTTTGTCAGGCTATAATTTCCATTCTCTGCTTGAGGGTTTTTTGAGTTTGGGTGGGTTTTTTTTTAATGGTGGAAACACTTATAAAATGCTGTGTGGCTGTGAAGCTGTATCACAGGGCAGCTCACTGCCCTCCCTGGTGGCGTGGGTGTACTGGAACTGCTCATGCTGGGAGAGAGGAACCTGTCCCAGGGGCACCACTCTGGCAACTGCAGTCCCAGCCCTGCCTCTGCCCCTTGTCAAATCCACGTCAGCACTAATTCGAAGCCAGAAGCCCGATTTCTATGCCATGGCATGTCAAAGCTCCCCTTTGAAAAACATCCCTGCCAAGCAGAGCTGCAATGCTTTGATAATCCGTTATTATGCATGGTTTCAGGGCAACACCAAGCAAGGAGGCACGTCCAGTTTCTGCTGTGTGTTACAGCAGTGAGAACGTGAAAAGGAGGAAGGCTCAATTTCTAACCCCCCCGGGATGTGGAGAAAACCAAAATGGCAGTTGGTCTCCATCCATGATGGATGAGTCATTAAACATGAAGACATGTTTATTGCAGAGTTTTTACATCATATTTAACCAGATCAAATGGCCCATTGTTAGGGGCTTCGACACAGTCACAAGTCACAGTATTCTTCTTCCACTTCTCATAAAAGTCAGGTAACTGTCCTGTGACAAATTTATTCTATACAGGCAATTTTCTATCAAAGATGTTTTGATATTTGATCAGTACAGATCCCATTCTACTTATAGCGTCAAACCAACCTGTAGCCTGGAGTTGCAATGGAGAGAAGTGTGTTGCCTTTTGCATGGCCCTTTCAGCCAAGAACAGTTCACCAGTGCATCTCTGTTTTCCAAGATCACCAACTGCCAAAAGCTGAAGGGAGACAAAATATAATTCTCTGATTTTGTGCAATCTAGAAGGAAGACAACATAAAATGTAGCTGTGATGGATCAGGTTAAATCTCTCCAAAGATAAGAGAAGTTGCAAGATTTCTTTAGGGTAATGATAAGTAGGCTATAAGTAACCCTGTGTAATTATTTTGGTGAAGCCAGAGTAGTGACCTGACCAAAGGCTTTTATGACCACATCCAGCTCACTTGTACATGGCAAAATTTCTCTGTCTCCGATTATTATTGTATGTATTATAGAAGAACCAGCAAATTACTTCAGTAGGGAGACGAGAGACGAGAGCAAGGAAGAATCAGAAACAGAGTCAGAACAAGCACTGGTAACTATTCTTCAGAAATACCTTAAAAGACTTTCACAGGATGAGTGCTCCTAGAGGAGAGCTTAGAAATGTCAGCAAAAAAGTGGTTTCTAACAAGTTTCTACCGCATGAGGGGAAACGGGACTTTGCCTATTCCTTTTAAATAAACAGGATGGCAACAAAGATACTCAGTTTCACAGTGAGCTAAAATTTATTTTCCTATTGGATCCTATCCAGAAGCTATTTCATGCCATGGAAAGATTAGCATTGATTTCAGTTCCAGTGGATGTTGTCCTTAGGCCCCGGCCAGAGGCTTCCCATTGCACCCCTCTTAATGCAACGCTCGCAGAGAAAGACGTAGCCTGGCCTTCACCTGCCCTGCTACGGGTCTGACTTGCACTCAACAGCAGTGGCTCCCAGAGGTATCGCAGGGAAACAATGTCGTTCCTTACCCTCTGCCCATAGAGATGAATCTAGTTCAAGAATTATTTTCTATGCAGGCTGTAAAGTACTCTAAGACAGAGATTTTGAAATCAGTACATCTTTCTGTAGCAGTAACTATAATTTCCTACTTACAGCTCTGCCCAGAGATGTTAGAAAGTTAAGTACTTACTTATATCTTTAAGCTGAATGGTAATTCTGTTGAGTTAAGCACATATGTAAGTGCTTTTACTGGCTTACGTTTGTTTATGTACTAGACAGAGTACATAAATAATGTACATAAAGTATAATGACAATATCCAAAATAATTTACTGTCAGGCTCAGAACTAAGCAAACTTGGAAATGTATGAGGAAAACAATTCCGGGGTTTGACTCACCTTTTACTGGGGATTAAAATCCTAGTAACACCCAGTCAGTGATGTAAAACAAGAAACATAATGTCTAATTTAGGAAAAGGTACCAGATGTGAGGAAAACCGTTGGAAGGAACGGTGTTCAGAAGGAAAGGGTAATATGACAGATGATTTTGAGGGGTTTTGTGCATGTTTATTTTTAACATTTAAAGCTAAATCAGATAAGTAGCAGCGATCTCTGTTCGCTCTCTGCCCAACCGTGCACCGAGCAGCTGCCGGGGCAGAGCAGCGCACGCCGAGCTCTGCCTGCGTCACCAGACGAGAGCCTGCAGCGTGCGCAGCATCGACAGCAGCGGCTGTCACAGCTCCAGAGGAGCAGCCACGTCCCTCGCGCCTGTGAGCTACAACGTATTCACGCGGCGGGCCCTCACAGCTCCGAAGGATGCCCTGCGTAAAGCCCCATCATTTAAACTCTCCAATATATAGGTTCACTGAAGAGGCTTGGAATCATTAGAAGGAAAGGACTGGGAGGGAATTTCTTATTGTTTTGGAAGAGGGGGCTCTATGTCCAATACAGCCTTTTTCAAAATATGAAGGCAGACACGTAAACCTCAAGTACTGAGCTGGTCAACAACAGCTAGGAAATTCAAAGTCAAGGCTGCCACTACGTCCTCGGTTGACTCTTTGATGCCCTGGGATTGCAAGAGCTTCAGCTCAGTGTGTGGTCTTGTGTATCATACGTGTCGCAGTACTGATTAACGGGGGTGCAAATTCTGCCTGCCTGCACACTACTACTTTATTCAGTGTGCATCCAGGATGAATCTGGCCCAAGGCACAAGTGAATGCCAGAACCCTGCCCTTCGTGTTGCAGATTTGCCCTCTCATTACCCCTTGTCGTATTGGAAGTGGCCTGCATGGACTGATTTAAACCTTCTTTTGTCATGTGACAAGACACACAGAAATGATCAAAGAAACCATAAAGCAAGTGCTGACTAAGATGCCTGCTGCATCTGACCTACATTTCACCCATCTGTTACAAACCTCATTTATGGAAAAACTGAAATTATAACACTTTCTGGAAACCTAAACACTCGTAACTTGGCCTTATTTTGTCCAGTCACACATACCTATTTTTTTGATACCTCTCTGTCTTTTTACTAACCCAAGATACTTACACATAAGACCTAGAATGAGAATGGTCCTAAGCCACAGCTGATTATCTTCTCTGATGTCAGACATGAAAAACATATAACAGCTTAGAAGTCGGGATAAGGCAATGGTGGAGCAGCACAAAACGGGAGAAATTACAGGCTTTACTGCGTGATTGCCAGCTAGGAGCCTTAGCAGGTCAGTCATATGAATGATTATTTATGCAGAGCAGATTTGCAAGAAACCACACATGTCTTCATGCTAATTTCAGTGTCAGAGCCATACGATGCTCTGTCACATTAGGAAAAGGAGGGGAAGGAGCAAAAGTGCTACAGAAAAGGGTCTGGGAAATGCAGCTCTAATAAATTCTGCAGCAGTATGCCATCTGTTCCAATGGGAAATCTATGCTGTCATAAATCTGAGTGTTGTGGCTAGAAAGACTAAGGGCATGCAACCCGAATTTGTAGACACCGTGTTGTGAAAACTACAGAATAGAGCTGAAGCATGAATGTGGCAAAGTTGGATTCTCTTCTGGTTAGGAATACTTCTTGAGAATGCTTTTCTCTCCTTTAATTAATTCATTACATAAACTCTGTAGATGACAAGGTTTGTTACAAACAGCTTCCACAAATATTGACAAAAAAATTGACCTGCGTTCACTCACTGCGAATAGTTACTGAGTATAGTAATGTGTTTTCTACTCCTTCTGGTGGGCAGAACTTTGTAAAAGGGAAGGGTCTGAAGAAATCACCAGACCTTGGACTCTGTCTTGGGGAAAAGCCAAGAGGGAGGCTGAAAATAAACAAGACTGTAGTACCTGGGGAAAATCTTTCCTCTCTGTGTCTTTCAAGTCCTGCCTGACTGAATAAAAGATAACAGCAACAAGATGTAATATGATATTACTTATTTTTTTATTAAACTTCCTATTGCCTACAAACCACGTTCATGGACAAGGACTCCTTAAAGGTAGCAAAAAGAGACCAAAAATGAGTCTCTGTTCTATGGAATGCCTAATATAAACTCTTTATTTCTATTTTTTATTATTCTCACGTGCACAAAGTACCTGCTAAATGTTACTTAGAACAGGGATGATCACATCACATCACAGGCCGGATAATTTGCTTGCTCTGTGACAGAGCTCTTTTGAAAGGGGTTTCTGTCTTTCTTCTGTGTCTAGCAATGCCTTGTCCAATGTAACACAAACCAGTTCTAACACAAATACCAATGGACTGTCAGCTTAACATTCGCTTTTTGTCAGTACAATTGATGTACAGTTCAGTCACAGAAATGCTGTGGAAAATTCTGATATCCTTGCAGGATTTCAGAAAAAAGGTAACCTATTTTCGCAGAAGAGCCACTATTCAGAAAATGTTGTAGCCCACCTAGAACTGGAACAGGAGCTAATGCGTATAGAGCATGCAGCTACTTTTGTCAGTGTTAGGTATGCAAAGTCTCCCAAGCTCCCTTTAAAAAAGGCCTTCCTTTCCATATTGTATCTGTTTTCACAGTTTGCAGATTGACAGTTTGAAAAATCCTTTATTCAGCCATGGAGAACCTTTTTTTTGGACTTTGTATGTATTCACATATGTTTATTGGAACAGTAAACAGAACAGATAAGCCTATTAAAAATCAAGCTACATCTTTAAGCAAGCAAGACTTGAATAAAAAATGTGCAGACGAACGGCAAGATCAGAGCTTGCTTGTAGCTAGTGAGATAGAATAATCATATATGCAACTTTTAAAGTATAGATAATTGCATGTAAATATGCATAAAAATCCACTAGTTCATTCACGTAGAACAATTTCAAAATAAGGAATGTTGAATGGACCGGAGGTGTAGGTCAGTTTCTTCACATACTGATGTTAGCATGCTTTTTTCCAACATATGACATTGCTTATCCTTTCTAGACGATCCTTATGACTACCGTGCAAGACAGCAGAGCGTAGGGTTACTGAGCAGAAGTAGTTGACTCTCACATACAGTGGTTCTATTGGATCAAATCCCTGGATGGCTTTTCTACTCAGTACCCGCCACTTTTGCATTTATTTAGCCTAGGAATCCACTACCATCAGCTTTTACTTGCAAGAATGCTCCTGGGACAAAGATGTCCTCTCCATTAGGTGATTCTAGGAACTGGCCACTTCTTACAGAAATGTGGAAGTTGAAGACTGTATGTCCAGCTGGGCTGGGGCTTATATGCACTGTGGAACTGGGATTTGCCCGCACCTCTGAATACTGAAAGCTCCTTGTCAAGGTGTAGTGATTAAAAAAAAAAAAAAATCAGTGTTGACATCTATGACAAGCAGATAAAGTATATATTGTTCAAACCAGATGTGGGATAAACTTTCTCTCTTTACCCTCCCCACACCTTTTGCCCTCAGGTAGAAGAATGGGGAGGACCCTGTGAGAGGTGGCAGAATGGAGGACAAGGAAGCTCCAGCAGTGCCCAGAGGAAGAAGAGTTGCTGCAGCAAGGAAATGTTGTGGAAAACCTTTTGGGTTGCTCTTCTGCAACAACAATCTGAATTTACTGTCTCCTTTGAAATGCATTTGCAAACTGAACAACCTGCAACAACCCCATGAAGTAGTTAAGAAGTAACAAGTTGGAAATAGCCAGTGATTTTCTGCTGGAATCGTGCTAGGATGGTCTCACACTAGGCAGGAGACTTTGGCAAGCACACAGCGTGCTATGACAGAAATGGTTCAAGCTTTTGCTTCATTCTGCAGGACTCATGACCTCAAAGAAAAGGCTTGCCTTGCTGAAGCAAAGGGAAGGAACAGATATACTTATCCAGATCCTCAGTACACATCGATCAGTGTAAAGAACACAGTGGAGCCACAATAATATACAATACCTGACAACATCCACCCAGATATTTCACCTAAAGAGCTGAGGAAAATTTAAGAGATGCATAAAAGTGTCTTCTAGAAACTTTATGATAGGTTTTCACTGTTAAAAGGTAGACTTTCTCCAGGAGTTAAGTAATCGCAGTCATACTGTCCTAAAATCTGAACTTGGAGAGGATGATAGCCACTGAGGAGATTGAGGTTTTATTTATCATTTGTATTGTGCAGGAGAGACAGAAACCACAAAAACAAAGAACTCTGCCCTGTTCCTTCAAAGAAATGTAGGCACCTATCTCTGTGAGGTAGACTCTGGGCACTTGTTGAATGAATGGAGGCTTTTACCTGCCCCTCTGACTCAGGCATCGATGGTCCGAAGTGCACTCAGGCGTCTAAGTCTTTGTGCTTGATAGGAAAGCTGTTCGATAGCTTATTTATAACAAGTCACTACATGGGAAGCCTAACTACCAGACACAAAGCTCTGCGCTCTCTATGCCTGGGCATTGCCTTGCAGGGCACTGAAGTCTTTTGTTGGCTCTAGACCTACCTAGTATCTCAGAGGACATGAGGGGTAGCACAAGGAATTGAACTCAGGTGTCCTGAGTCCTAAGCTAATATCTTAAAATGCTATTTCTCATTACAGAACTGCAGTGTCAACCACGCAGAAAAGGAACAGACAGGCTGTTTGTTGTTCATAGGGTTACACTGCTCTACCCACCCTCTTTGAACAGCAGGCTTAGGTTCATATTTTGAGGTCATCACCTGTATTATGGGCACCATTTGTCAGAAAATTATTTCATTCAATCAAAAACTGGAGACTGCCTGTGATTTGCTGAAGTGACAGTGAATGTCCATGGTATGTCTAAGGAATTGTTTTGATCTTCAAATGAAGCAGTTTGGGAACACAAATGAAGGCTAAGTGATTTCCACCGAGTAAGAAACATGCCATTGATTGGAAACACTCTGCTTACCATCTTATTACAATTATACCACAGAAATTGTGAAAAAAAGGGGATAAATATCGAGTTTGTTGAGAGTCATTGTGACAGGCTAACATCAGAAAAGTCGTCCATCGAGCTGTCTCTTTGGTCTATATAAAGATTATCAAATACATGGTAATTCAAAGTGCTAATCTCTGCCTAAGTAATGAGTTAGTAGCTGTACTGTATTCCTAAGAGAAGAATCCTTATTCCCAAAGAGCTCAGGAAAGCATCACACTCCTGTGGGATGTTTTCATATTCTTATTCTGATGATGGACTGTTTTTCCCTAACTTCTATTGAATCCATAGTCAAAGTTGAAAGTCTGTGCATGTTCCCTCTTAAGATCTTGTGCAGAATTTTGTCTACAACACCTACGGCGAAGGTCAAAGGGAGATTGTTACCTCTGACTCAAGGAGGAAAGACTGAATCAGCTATGCAAACAAAAAAAAAAAAATCTGTATTATGGGGTAAAGAGATTGACCTTTAGACATAGCAACGATAGCAGAATGGAACAGTCATAAAGCTGTTAACCAAATGATTTGGTCTGACAATCTCGAATCACAAGAAAAGAAATTTTTTTTATCTTTCATTTTTTAAATTCATTGTTGCTGAAGTAAAATTGGCTTACACGGACAAGTTTTAGTTAGGGGTCTACACAAAACAAAAAATCCCACTTTTGTCACATAACAAGTCCAGAGCTGGTTTGGGATTGGTCATTTCCTGGACTTTATTTTTTGAGTATAAATATTAACAGTAAGTCTTAGAAATAAAGTTTTATAATCCTGAGCATTGTGATAAATTATTACAGGCTTGAAAAATGTGAACTTTAGGCTAAAATGAAAAATTGTCTATACGTAGCAACAAAAATACCTCAGTAGCTGCAAAGCTGGACCTTAAAACGCAAATTTATAACTCTTGGTTTTTACAGAGCATCAGTGATACATGGACTGGAGTACGTTTTCAGCGTAGACACACCTGAGTTGGTTCTACAGCACTGAAAGCATTGTCCCCTTGAACCTGCTCTGTACAAGTCACTTAAGATCTGAAAACAGCATAAAAACAAACAAGGAGTAAGGTCGGAAAATTTTAGGCATTGCACAGACTCTTACTAGGAAATGTCTCTTGCTGTAAGGATTCTGCAACGCAAACAAACAAGATAGGGAATGACAGGATGAGATAGCATTGCGGAAGTGATTTGTCTATAATAACAATGGCTGACTGCAGTACAGCGTCTGGCTCCCCTCACTTCGTAAGTTCAAGTTGCAAGTGTTTTGCTCATTTTACAGGCACGTTATTTGCCCAAACACGACTCTGATACTTATTTTAAAAGCAGTATCAAAACACGGTGGTGTTAGCTTCCCAATGAGGTTAAAACACCTTTAAATGCTTTACATCTCAAATCTTTTCACCTGCTCAGTGAGCAAACCACACTGTTTACAGATTCTGGTGCTCCAGGCACCATTGGACTGTCTTTATTCTCTCTACTAGTGAGTGACCAAATGATCAATGTAAAGAGGCATGTATCCTGTCACCTGGGAAAGCTATGTTCTTAAAAGACATGTGCCACTTGTTCATTTGGGCACTATTATTTGGTGGAGTAACAGGGGGCGTGGAAACACTGGAGCTTCCCAATATAAAAGGAGAGAGAGAATGTGTAGCTAGCACATTGAGCTAAGACAGCTTGTGTCCTCTTCCTACAAAGGTGCAGTGCAGGATGCTTTCAGGAAAGGTGCCAACCCTCTCATAATGGATAATTATTTTAGATTATTCTGTTGTCTACCAGTGCTGAATCTCATCTTAATGGCACCTTGAGAGATCTGTGGTCTGCTACATAATAGGGCATTATCTGAGATGTTCATTCCTCTTTTTGTATTCTCAATAGGCTTTGGGGAATAATAGATGCAGCCAACTGACAGGCAAACTTTTTACCTCCTTTCCCCTCCTTCTCCTCCCAAAAGAACTGCTGGGAAGATATCCATTATCTCAGTCAGCAAACATACAAGCTCTTCTGTACCCACACCAGGAATGACAAGGTGGTCAACTGAGTGGGATGGAGAGGAAAGGCAAGGGCAACCCATGAGTCTGAAACATAAACTGTCCTTTCGCTGACTGGCTACGTGGCAGATATGAGAAGCTGTCTGGGAGGGACATGAGAAATATCTCAGCATCATGAACTCTCTGATCATTGTCACCTCTCTAATGCATGTTTACAATGCGCGCTGGAAAGCTGCTGTCAGTGATTGAACCAGTAGCTCCAGTGCAATGGGACTATTTCTGAGTTACTGGCTCAAATCCAGGAGAGAATTATTTCACCCTGAACCTATGTTGTCTTCTTAGCCTCTTGACTCTGTTATGCTTTTAAGTTGCAAACCCTTTCTGAGGAACTTTTCCTAGAAAAAGTGTGCATGATGCCCAATATATTCAGGCCTTGCTCCTGGTTAAGCCCTCAAGTTTCTAGCTCAACAGAGTATCCAACACTATGAGTATCATCCTAATTCACAAAGAAACATTAGATGTTGTTTGGTTTGCTTTTCTGAGCATTTTACAATTCTTAAGGAAAGATGTCAGAAAATTTTATTGTTATATGAGTATTTTTCCTATTGCTCTAAGCTTCCAAGCTGGTTAGAGGTGCTAAAGAACATTGTGGGCACGTCTAGAGCAATGCCAGCAGCACCAGAGAAAAAAGCACATCGTCCAAATCAGTAGAGACCATGAACCAAACACTTGAGGCTCTTAACTGTGAGGAAGAAAGAGCTGGGAGCATGATATTGGAGGTGAGAAGGCTACTGAAGGCATCCTTGGGGATCATCTTTTGTATTCTCCTAGGAAATAAAAGACTTCCAGTGAGAGGAAACAAAAGACCTGAACAGCAGGAATATTTTGGGACTGGAGCCAGGGAAAAGAGTCAGTAACAAAGACTGGTAATTTTGCATGAATTGCTGTTTTGTGTTGTTGAGCACCAGGACACAGCTGGTGTACTGGCGAACCTGAGGATTTGTATTAACTGTATTGAAATGATAATGAAGTTTTTATTTTATGATTGCAGATGTTGGTGGATTATTGTTATTAAGCCTATTAGTGTAATAGTACAAATATGAGTTTCTCTTTGCTTAGTCTTATTTGTTTTAGGTTTGTGAAATTAAATTAAGATAGCTATTAAATAATTTAAAACAACCTAAAAGGTCAATTGGGGAGATAAAAGCACAGAGATGAAGATAAAGTAGTTTGACCGATTCAAATCCTTGAGAGTTTGGAGTGAACTCGCTGCCTTCCTCAGTTACACTCTGGGCACGCACTTAGCGGTTCTGTACGGTGATCCCAGGTACAGCAGAAGCAAGAGGGAGACCTGGGGTTGCTTTATGAACCATCAAAAGAGCAAGGGTCTGTTTTGCAAATTGGTTTCTCTCTTTGCCTCATCTGGAAAAAAAAAAAACACAAACCCACCAAATATCTAATTACTTGGGATGTCTAGATTTCTGGCTGCCTAATGTGGAGCATCTCAAAGCTGCCCCATTTTCAGAGAGGAGGCTCTTCATGTTCATGTTTTCAGTGAACTAGTCTTTGTCTGAGTATCTCAGCTGAGCACCCATACTAACCATGATTGTAAATATTAGCTTACTACATAAGAGAGATGCATTTTTCAGCTTATTCAGTATAGCGACCAAGTTGGTTGGTTTTTTTTTTTAATATAAACCACGTAAAATGGGTGTATTAGGACATTTACTTGTTATGTATGATTAAGGTATATATTAAATACATTAAGACGGTTCACTACCCTTATGAACTTGCAATCTCTATGGCCATTAGACAATACTTAGGGATTTCCCCAGCACAACCCAGTGGTTGCCCCTCCCTAAGCAATGGGATTTTTTGAGACAATACTTACTACCAAGTCACATTTACAAACATGAAGCTCTAGATTTTTAATATACCTCTCCAGGCTGTGGTAAGCAGCCTTTGGCAGCTAACCAACCAGCCCGTGACAGGTGGTGGGGCACCAGAAGAAAGTCATGCCGCAAATAGAGTGAGCGCTGCGCTCTCACATGAAAATCTAGCGTGGGAGCCCTCAAATGTGTTGAGAGCGAAGAAAATCGCAAAAGGATCATTCTGGCCCATTTGTTTGGCTGCAGGCATTTGGATATACGTGATGGCTGATCCAGTGTCTGCTGATGCCCCTGAAGCATTGGCTAGAGCACAACTTTCGGACAATGTGTAAGTAAGTGTTACGACGAGCCTCTCTCTCTGCTCGCGTGCGTGATCGGCCAGCTTGGCTACAAAATCATGATAACTGATTTCTCCTAGAGAGTACTAAGGTTTACTCCCTTTCTCTGAGCTGTGAGTTAGGCCGCTGCTTTCAAAAGGAGGAAAAAACTGCTGGGTTTGAAGACTTTGGGAAAGAACTTTAAACTTTTGTCTGTCTAAGCACATACTTTGACACATATAAACAAAACAGCCATTGAAAACCCAGCCCTTGGAAATCATAAAATAAATATTTTCCACTTCCTTTTAACTATAGTAATTCCTCAAATGTTCTTTGCACACCACCCTCTCATGCAGAAAATTCATAATGATAAAATTCTAGAAAAACATCTGATTAGATAAAAGGTTTACAATTCTTAATGTTCCTACCATGTTGTTACCCATTCTTTCTTATTTTTATTCACTTTGCAATGAAAAAATGCCACCCACAAAAAAATGAAAAAGTTGATCGAGGGATGATAGCTGTGAGGTGCAGAGAAAGACTGGTAAAACTCTGGGGTTTTTATGTGAATCCCTGTAGTAGCAGAGCCATTTACATTATGAGAGTCTGTATGTATGTGTTGTGCACACGTGTGTGTATGAATATTATATATAATTGTGTGCTTATAGAGAGATGCACACACAAACTTTTAGCCATTCTTAAAGAGGCTGTAGCACAGTTTCCTACTTGAAGGCAGTCAGAATAAAATAGCCATTAATCTTCCAGCACAGCCCAGGCAGTGACAGGGTAAGCTCCCACATTATGCTGCCAACAAGCTGCCTGGGCTGAGAAGTCCGTTCCTTTCTTGTCCTCTTGGCTGAGCCTACCTATAGATATGCCAACAAGCATTAAGAGTTATAGTGCTTTCTGTTATGACACCTGACTCATCAAGGTACTAAACCACCTGCTTGATTTTGAGCATGGGAAATATTTCATTATTCAAGCACATTCTCAACTCCCGTAGCTGAACAGGCATTGGATTAGTCAGAAAATGTAACTGGCAGCACTTACTATCTCGTTTTACACAGACTACCAAATGGTGACAGCAAATAGTCACTGCTTTCTTGGTCTCTAGCTGAACTGGTGCTTTGGAACCAGCAGGCAAAGAAACGTTTTCTGCAAGTCTTGTGTTCTCAGATTTTTTTTATACGTTCATCTTAATTGAGGGCAAATTTCTGCTTTCCATATATACAGGCAGTTCCCATTGCTTTATAAAAGATTATATTTGCAAATGTGGAAGGGCAGTGGTTTCCATCTCTTCAGTATCAGTGATGTTGAAGGCACACTGATAGGGTTTGTTTGCAATAGAACAATACTCCGTGTATTTCCCAGATATAGTACCAAAGCTTATGGCTGTTTAGCATAGTTCCAGGACAAAACCTAACAGTAAAGTACTGTAAGCTTAGTGAAAAGATCATGTTAAAATGCAAGTGGAAATGGGAATGACCCTTTCCTTCAAAGTACAGAAAGACACAAAAATGATTGACTTCAAAAAATGTGGACAACCCACATCTTCCCCTGGAGTATATGACTGTCGAGAGGCAAGTCTGAAAAAGATTCTCTCAATTTATTTCTTTCACATGACTCAGTACTGAGAAGCAGTGCAATGCTCAAAATGGTTTCACAATCAACAGAGTAGCTTAGAGTCCCCAAACTCCGCAGAAGACAAAAGTAAAAAAAACCACGAGATGAACTAGAAGTGAAAATGAAGTGCTTCTCTTCAGTACTTAAGGTGATCCTGTATTTGTATCAGCAGAGCACTGTTGATTTAGCATGATTATGCTGATGCATAATTTAGTTGATGGTATCTTGGCGCCAAAAGTGCTTTGTGATTTCGATGCATATCAGAGTATTGAAGTAAGGCCAACAGAAGATTCAGATACTAAGCAGTTCTGAAAGATCAAGCTATATTTGTTCATTTTGGATGCCCAGATAGACATTTGGTGAAAATATGATGACTGCTTTCTGAAGTTGACCTTACATGACTAGAAACAGCATGTATCTATCTACCTTAATATCAAGCCTATGCAAAGGTTCTCTGTCACCATTTAAAATTATACTGAAAAGCTTAAAAATTAAAATCCTACAAACCAGTCAAAATAAAACCTTGACATAAGTATATAGCTATTTCGCTATTCAGCTTGTTTGGTTACGGATACTAGGACAAGAACATGAATCTGAGTAGCTAGAAATATGCAGATTTCTTCTTATTAAAATATATTCACAGAGATTGTTCTGCAAGGAGCTCAACCTGCCTGGATACAATCTTGACTTGGGAACATGTCCAATAATAACTGAACAAGAAAAGGATCTGCACAAGAAATTAACCTTCATGAAACAGCCTCTGAAAGCAGAACTTCCACAGCTTCACACTGTGGCACATAAATCCAGAGACCACCCCTCAGTTATGCCTGTATTGACAGTTCTGCTCTACCTTTATCGTTAGCATTGACTTCTCTTCTGCAAAGGGCTTCTGTTGGGTTTTCTGAGTGGTTGCTTCTGGCAGAGTTCACTGTATAATTAGCAGTATTATCTTTCATAACTGGGATGGTGCGTATCAGACTGTGCATTATTAACTACTCATTGCCCTCAGAAGACCTGCTCGAACTTTTCAGATTGATGTTACAGCGTTGTCTGATTTCTACTAATTACAATGGAATAATTTGCTTTACTAACACTGCAAGAATTAGTTCAGTAAATTCTAGCAAATTGTATTTTCTGAACAAAGTACTTCGGGGGTCATTAGGTATTAAGATATTTTATTATTTTTAATATGTAAATAAAAGAGGTTAAGGCTACCATCCTAAACAGATGTCAAAATTAGACTTGTTTTTGAAGGGAGAAATATTGCTTATTCAAACACATGCATGAGAATGTTCTGTTTCACATATCACTAACAAATGTACCAAAGGAATATATGTTAATTATTTTTTGAAGATGCTTGGATCATAATCTTAAGCAAATACCTACCGGAAAACTACCGAACAGCAACATCACCAATCCAACCAGAATTGAAAAAAAAAAAAGAGATTTTCAGGATTGTTTTCTCCTAAGCTAACATGAAAAAAAATAGAACCCAGTGGTAAAAAACGAGCCAGGAAAAATGCAGCGTACTCTGTTTTTCAAGATCCAGGGTTCCTTAAAACAGTGGCCAGCCAAACAAGGTGTTACAGCACCCTGAGATGCCAAGAAGGTCTATATTGACTCTTTCTCTCTTTCTGAATAGAAATTCCACACTGGATATGAGTTGCCCTCTTAGCAAATCTTTTTCTCAAAAGAAATGCATTTTATGGATTTTTTTCTATATTGATAAACTAGTATTTTCCAGTATAAAAGCATTCCACTTACCTCTCAGCGGTCCAGCAAGGTTTCTTACAAGCCATTCCACCACAGTGGCATAAAACCAGCCAAGCAGGTGGCCACCACGTCAACATGGCACCAGACAGACATTCCTCAGGCCAAGCTTCTGCCAGCAGCTTAGCTGAAGTCACTGTGATGCCTAATCTTTCTTCTGAAAAATCACCTTTACTTGGAAAAATAGAGAAGGTAATATTCTACCCAATTCTCAACAACTTGACAATGACATTGCTCTTCAATTTTTAGTTCCCAAGTTTTTGTATAAGCATCTTCATATCACCAATGCCTTGGGAAATTTTAATTTATTTACAAGTATCCTATACATTTTCTTATGTATGTCATGTGTATTTCTTCCAGAAGTGATGTTGACATAGAGCAACTGGATGTGTGTGAATTTCTCCTGTTTTCTTTGAGCAGTTTCTGAAGGTTGAGTTTATTTGACGGTTGATAGCAGATGGAGCATGTGCAGATGTTCCTGTCTTACATGAGTAGCAGCTTTGGAGTGTTAAGTCTAAATCCAGTTGTATGAAAGATACATAGAAGACAAAAGAAAAATGCATTTTTTTAATTCACTGCAGGAAAATTGCTACTGACCTTGAAAAAACTGTAAGAAAAATGAGTTCATGGGAAGTCGTTTTTACTTATGCACCATGTGTACTTCTGCTTACGCTATTGCAGAACCCTGTGAGGAAGTCAACATGCACCAACATTTAATACACAATCTGTGAACTATTAACATTTAATTTAGGATTATTCAGTATAAATTCATTTTATATCAACAGTAATGAGTGCTTTTTTTCAGATTGTGGCAGTATTTGTTCTTCACTGTACACTGACTGTAGGCTGATTGACAATTTCAAACTAAATACCAGTAGCCCAAAATAATGTACTCCCACTCTCAGCTTGTGCTTGAATATTCAAATCTGCAGATGTAGGAGTAAAATAGAAGACAGAGAAGTGGAAAAAAAAAAAAAACTTTAATCTTACTGAGATTCCAGGTGTCAGATGTTTGACATTGGCTCACCTCAAGGAATGCTCTTTCCTTAGGTAATTGGACACTGCTATCACCCCCGCAGAAAAGTTTCAAATTTAAGATTCTAGTCTTGCAAATTCTTATTTAATAATAATTCCTGTAGAGTGGACTAATGAACTACTAAGCTTTTCTTACCCATTTCAGCATTGCTGGATTAAATCCTGAACATGCATTTTGAAAAGATTCTTACAAAAATAAAAAGTTCCAATTCTTAAAATCAGACAGCCCAGTCAGGCTGGTTTCTTCAGTGTGAGCTTTTAGACCAGAACTGTATCAGCAAGCTACTTTGTGCATATGTCTCCACATGTCCCAATGGCTGCAACCACAACATTTAGGTCATGTTAGTATGTTAATATTAGGCACTGTCTATATGTGCAAAATGAGTTTAAGGGCCTATCATCTCACTGGCATAAACAAACAATTTGCTCGTGAAACAATTTAGCATCTGGCTTTACAGCAAGAATTAATTATTCATGTTCATTACTGCATTACTGCTATGGATAAAAAAAAGAAAATTCACTTCAAAATGAAGACAATTCATAGTTGCATCTTAACAGCCTTACACTGTTTCCTTAGCACAGAAGAATCTGTGATACTTACCTCTTCTGCTGTGTAAAATGGAGGCTACTCAGAATGAGAAAAGAAATGTTCCCCCACTCTCTATATCCAGCCAAGGCTGATACCTGGAGAATAGGCTTAACAGGCTTAAATTTAGTCATTCATGCATGTGGGGCATCAGTCAAAAGCTACAGCCTCCCCCACTGAAAATTAGCTAACAGATCTTTTTCTCATATTCAGGCTGTTAGGCTTTGCAGAAGATTGCAGAAATAGCATCGAATGGCTTTAGAGATTCTGCAGACTCCATGGTCATGCAGCAAGTATGGAATATTTGGGTCTTTCCAGTCCTTAGTTAATCTCCTCTCCAGGCAATAAATGCCACTCTGTAAAGAAAGGATAGGATTCGGGAAGTATAGTGAGGTTGCCATGGTTTGCTTCTGTGAATTGTTTTCACCATGTTACAGAGACTAATAAGGCAATGTGAGCCCCATAAAAATAATTTCCATCAATATATTTTTTCACTGCCATAAAGTATTGCACCGTTATGATTAATCCCTTCATCATAAAGAAAAAAGATTAAAATGCTGACCTGAAACATGCTCTTAAGATTTACTGGTTTCTTTGACATATCAGTATGTGAGTAGAATAAGAATTGTTTTGCACAGTAAGAAAAATGCCAGACTCTTTTTACTTCCTTCCCCCTTCCGTCCTTCATTCTAGGTGTAGGATGAGTGAATGTTCAGTATATAGAGAACAAGCAAATTACAGGTCAGATTATCAATATATGTAGGCTGGCATAGCCCAGCAGAATGAAGAGTTACTTCAGTTTACACTAACTAAAAAATCCATCCTACAAGTAGCACTATCTAAACGATTGATATCTCTGGGTCAGTGGCAGAGCAGAAAATAAATAACGTGCAAAATGGATTAAGTGTTTTTCAGATTTTTTCTGACATGTTGTCCTGGTTTAGGCCAGGACGGAGCTAATTTTGTTTTCAGCAGCTCCTGTGTTTTGGCTTTAGTGTGAGAAGAACGGTGATAGCACACTGATGTTGCTGGTTGCTGCTGAACCACCAAGGACATTTTGCTGTTTTCCAGGTTCTGCTAACGTGCAGATGCAAAACTTGGGAGGGGTAGAGCCAGAATAGTTGATCCAAACTGGCCAAAGAGAGTATTCCATACCATAGACGTCATGCCCGATATAAGTGAGGGTCAGTCGGTGGGCCACTAGGCTTTTTGGTCTTTTGAGGCTTTTGAGGCTTTTAGACCCTTAACTTGCTTGAATCCTTAAGCTTCCCTTTGGGTTGCTTTTTGTTTCCCTTTTTTTCCTTTTTGTTTTTCGTTCGTTTGGCTGTTTGTTCCCTCACCTGCTTTCCCTGGAACTTGCTGTTCTGGGATAGCTGGGGGGGGATACCCCTGCTCCCTGCCTGCTGCTCGGGACGGGCTGTATCGGTCGTCGGGTGGTGAGAAATTGTGTATCATTTGTTTTATATATTCTATTATCCTTGTATATATTATTATCATTATTAATATATTTTCATATTTTTCCTTTGCTGTCCTGGTGAGCTGTTTTTATCTCAACCCGCGAGTTTTCCTTTCTCTCCAATTCTCCTCCCCACCCCAACAGGGAGGGGGGGAGTGAGCGAGCGGCTGCGTGGTATTGGGTTACAATTTGGGGTTAAACCACGACACGTGTAAAAATTTAGTGAATTAAAAAGCAAAATGTTTCAGGATAGGGATTTTGGTTTTTTAGTTATATTTCAGGACATCTTTAATGTGGAACTAAATGAAGTTTGGAAACCAGGCTAGAATTACAACAGACTAAACCAGAAACTCAGAACAGGGATGTGGCAGAACTGTTGATGTTGTGACAACTCCTCCTCTGCAGCCGTGATGAGAGCCTAAAACCCAATCAAGCAGGAAGCAGCTAGTGTTCAATGCCCTAGACAGCCCTTTGTAAACCTTACGTAAACCAAGGGGCTCTTCACTTTATAATAAACAGGACTATAGTGTTTCCTTTCTTTGCAGATATGCCGTGATTTGGGTGATAGAAGTATGAGTAGTCTGGGTAGAAAAACGGGAGAACAGTCAGGTTGATTTTTCTCAGGAAGAAGTTGTGGAAACAAGGAGATCTAATAAAAAAGTAATGGTGTTGCCATAGAAAATGGCAAACTGACAGAAAGTTAAGCATGAGTCACAACATGGCACAGAGTGTTTTATGTTTATAGTCGAAGGGATGTATTTCAACCCTTGCAGACACACCTGGTGTAATTTTAAAATTTATGTCAGGTCCTGATCTCAGTGGTAGAAGAGGCAGCCACAAGCTCAAAGGAGGCTGCAAAAGCTGCCCCAGAAGTAGATAAATACGAGGGCAGCTAGCTCGAGCTGCCATGACAATGATGCCAGCAGGTCCCAAATTAGCCAGTTTATAGCAAGATCCGTTGTTTGACCACTATATATGTTCAGCATGTGAAAAGGCCATTGCAGCTGTGACTCAAAAGCTACCAGGCTACAAAACAGTCCCTCTCTCGTGTAACTACAGTTTTATATTTTACTCAGCTGCGGGTTTTTCATAATAGTATGTAGGAGGAAGCTTCCAAAAGGGAAAAAAAAAGATCAACTTGGGGAACTAACTGATTAGGAAGGATTAAAGACTTGATACTGCAAGTTCTTCCCAGGGCATACAAGGGGAAGTTCAAGAGGTTTACATCTTTGGGTTTCTATGAGTAACAGTTCCTAGGAACATGAGTTAGCATGTATTTTTATTTTGTGCAGTCCTGTATATCTGTGTTCCCAGGATAAATGTTAGAACAATGGCGAGATAAATGATCTACAAGTAGTCCCTGGGTTGTACCAGGCACGAGAATCCAAAGCAGAGTTTGGATGCAACAGGGTATGGCAATGACAGAACTTCTGCATCTTCCAAGCCCCACATCAGGTCTGGGCCAGTATGATTTGCAAGGAAAAACAGCTGGAGAACATGTGCTTTCCTACATTGTCAAGTTTATTCTGAAAATCCTCAATTCTTTCTTTCCCAAGATGAACAAATCAAAAAAATCTCCAAAGTGATGAGCTATAGGAAGAGACCATGCATGTCTCAGGAATGACCAGCTTATAAATAGGAAGAACAAAGAACCACGGAGGCTTACATCTAAAACTTTAACAAACAGACTTCTGTTCAGTCCTCAAATCTAGGCTTGTCAGTGTACTTTAATTCTTTGATAGGAGCGTGTATCAGCTCTCTTGGAACACACAACCTGACTTAGTGAGCTTAAAAATTAACACTCAGATAACTTTTTTCCCTGTTCTGAAGAAATTTTTAGTCGTACATCTCCAGGAAATGTGACCAGATGTCTTGAAATAAACATAATTCATCATTATTACACCGACAGGTTGACTTTTTTAATGAGTTTGTTAATTCATTTCCATGAGTCTGATGTGCTGAGAGAGGGTATGTCTCATCTCTATTTCATAGAACAGGGGTCATCATCCAATCACCAATACGTCCCACACATGGTTAAATAAGACCACCACAGATCTTTCTTCTATAATTGTAATGCAAAGTAACTATGGTAACGATAGTTGGCAAATCTTGTCTTTTAAATGGCTTCTGTTGCACAGGTTTTTATATCTTCTTCCCCCTCCCCCTTCCCACACATATTTTCTTCTTATTATAACAAGAAGATACGGGTAACTATTACAAGATGTATGGATTCCTGTTCTCAGCACGACTGAAGATCGTTGCTTCATTGAGACTGGCAATTGCGTTTAACCCAAAGTCAGCTTGGAATACCTTCATACTTTACGTTCTCAGGACCCATACAATCCAAGATTCCTGCTCCCTCATACCTTTACTACATCAATTCATATTCCCCTTTTTCACCAAATTCTAACATTTTCCAGAAGCATTACTGAGCTGAATTAGCTTCAAACAAGGTTAAAATCATGACATTTCATGCATGTTTGGCAACTCCATCTTAGAACTAAAATGCATAGAAATTTCCTTCTTTATACTGTATATAGTTATTGGTACTCATACTCTGTCTGAGCTAAGAATAATCTAAATGAAGGCTACTCAATGTCTGTAGAGAGTGTTGTCATTTACTAGTATTTTGACCTAGAAGGAAGACTGTGGTAGAAAGCTGCTTGACTCAAAGGTTTATGTTGCCTATGAGCTGACTGGCTGCGTCTCCCCTCTTAATGTCTTTTTTCCATTGACTCACCTTTGATTTTTGGCAGATTCTGAACAACCTGTTCATTATAATACTGGTGATGTGATCATAGTGTGTCTGGCACTATTTGTTTTATAGAACAAAACAGTACTTTGTTCCTCTGACTAGTTTAAGATGCATTGTGTTTCTTCCATCCATCAAATCACCTCATTTTAATCATGAACCAGATGTCAAACTATGTTTAAAAACTTGGGCTGCATGTTACTTGCAGCCAAAAGTACAAAAATTCAAGGTCAGAGTTAAAGGGCTTTCTCTAAGAAAAGAAGCATTGATCTTCTAATTATAATATGCAATGTTATCATCTTACAATTTATCAGTACAATGATGGTATCAGCTCCTTAACTATTGGAAGAGCAAGGTTTAAAAACAGATAAAAATAAAGCTAGAGTTGCAGTATGCAAAGAGATATGGAAAAAATTAGGTACGCAATTTGATCTGCTAAACTCTCTATATTTGGGTTTTAAAAATGGGTTAAATCACAGTGATAAAATTCCAGTGGGTTAAAAAACTGAAATCTATGGGCTAAATTCAGCTCTGATACAAATCTAGAGCAATTCAACTGTAAGCAGTGGTGGTGTTCCAGATTTACACCAGCGTAATCGAGACCAAAATCAGCATCATTTATTAAACTGTAGAGGCCGTGTTTGTCTCTCAGTATGTTTATTTAAGTCTCATTAGCTACTGAGAGGGAACTGTATACCTAATGGCCTGCAATGGATAGCAGGCATAGGAGCAGGGAAAGCAAAGGGATTTTCAGGGCTCGAGAAATGCAGTCTGTTCCCCAGGAGAGGGACTGTTGTCCCTGTCTTATTCAATTATCTTATTTACAGAGCCATAGAAAAATAGCAATGACCACATATAGGGGGATTATGAAGTTACAATGATTATATCTGCATACCCAGTCCCTCCATCACATTAAAGTGTAGCTAAAAAGTTCTAGTGTGCTTTGATAGGACACTGCCAGCAAACGGTGTAGCCTTTTAAGAAGAGGTTGGTGTCTTCTCCTACCTATACCTGTTTTATTCAGGCCTGTAGACACCTGTGTTCAGGTGTGTAAGAGCAAGGCCTTACAGGAAGGGGACAAGAAATAGTTGCTTGACAGGCTCCATACTCTTGGGTCATGCCACTATAATCACAGCTTTTAATAAAAAAAATAGAAACCATTTGATATCTGTACTAGATACAAATACAACTACAGTAAAAGGGAGACTTCCTTCTATTTGGAGAGAACCCAGGGAAATGTAAAATGAACGAGGCTATGTGGCTAAAGACAGACTCCAATTTATCATGAAAAACAGTGCATAGCAAGTCCAGAGCTTCTTATTTTACACAGCACATACACAAAGACCTGAATTGCTATATGTGTGATGTAGGTCTCTGTACACCAAAAATGGACTCTCTGGAGTCCATTACTCCAATACACTCTCTGGACTTGGTATATATGCATACATGTTATAACACAACTTTAGCAATAAATCGTGGAGATAGAGAAGCCTGGTATACCCATTTTCTTCTTGATCCTGAGATCATCTAGGTGTCAGTCTAAGATGAGTTAACCTAAAGATCCCGAGATGTTGTTACAGAAGATACTTCAGCCCTGCTCTTTCTATTACACCGACCAAAAGATCACCTTGTGCTGAAGATCTGGAAATCTCTGGGGACTAAATTTTTCTTTATCTGAAACTCCATGCTTCACTGTAACAAAAATAACAAGTTCATTCTTTATTTGTTTATCACAAGCCATAGATGTGCCTAGGGAATGCACTTTTCCTGCCTTGGCTTAGATGACTTTCTCCTTCCTAGTACTGGCCATTCAAGAAGACTCATAGTTTATTTTATTCCAAGTAATAACTTGCATGAGCACACTGAGGGTTTAAGTATATATTCCTTGTGCACGTATAATTCCTTACGCATGAAAATTACATGTAGTCACAGAAGCCAAAATGAAGTTTTGCAGATGTAAATTCTTTAAGGAGGGCATTTTACTGTGCTTTTTATATAAGCACCTCAAAGCAAAGCCCCAGCTCTCCTTTAAACTGCTCATATTGGTAAAAGTTCTCAAAACAAAGAAATCTGCATATACATAAAGGTATTTTAAATCTTCCATTTCCTCCCACCCCCTTTAAAAATGATGTTTCTGAGCAGTTAAGGCCTCTTGACAAGAAGTGGTGGAAGAGTTACATTTTGAATTGTCTTCTAGCAAGATCCAGTGAGCAGAGGAGCGCTGGAAAGACCATCTTAATCCGCCCAGCTCAGGACAGCCTTTGGTCCATTCTAAGTCCTGAGCTAGCTGGAAAAAAAGAAAACTTTTTTCTTCCTATTTCAAATTCTGCAACAAGTACAATTCAGCTAATATGAGAGTCTGGCCAAACAAGAAAAATAAAGGCTTTTTAAAATACAATTCCTCTGCCAAATGGTTTGTCAGAGAAAAATCTTTTTGTAAGAGACCTTCCTAGATTCAAAATCAGCATCACGCTTAATCCAGGCTTCTTTTTAGATTTCGCAAAGCTGAAATGATATATAATAATGAGAAAGACTATGGATCTCTGTGCGACATATAAAAATGTCAAAGCTGGTATTTTGGTTTTGAAATAACAGCATGGTATCTTAGCATAAAGCTGGTGAGTCATCCACATGCTAAACATTTGGAAAGTCCAGATGCTCTTGGGAAATTTGTTTTTAATAAGAAGAAAGATTTGTTTTTCTTTCATTTTTTTAGAAGTGGAGATGAGAATGATTCCCTTTCCTCCAGGTTCCGAACCTGGTTCACTGAGTCGCTAAATATTTCCTGAGGTATCCTATCCTAAGCACCTTCCACCATCACTTGAGCAGGAGCTGAAGGCACGCTGAAGTCTGCCTCCCAATTGGATTTTTTCACATTCACTTTGACAAGAATGACATCAGCATCCAGACTGAACTAAAACAACATAATTATTTTGCTGTCCTTTATCTCTGCTTAATAATAGGGAGTCATAAAGATACAATTATTCCCAGGGAATGGATCTTCTGGTGTTACCTGCAACACTCTCACTTCAGTAATCGGATTGGTGACTTGCCAAACATCTTTCACATTGCCAAAAATGTAATTGGAATATTGCAGGACTCATAGGCTTTAGGTTATACTTACCCAACTCTTGATTTGGCAGTTTACTCAATTAATATCAGAGATGCACAGATAATGGATGGAGAGAAATAAGATAAACTTGTTAACCTCAGTACCTACACTGTGCTTCTGTTACCTCCATCATTAATTATTTCAGCCTTCATTAATTAGTTACTGGAGACAGGAACGTAACGTGCAGTATTTCGGGTGCGCAGGCTCGACACCAGCGGGTAGGCACGGCCTCGGAGGACCGTGCTCAAGGCGTTACACAACCAGCGCGCGGCTTCCTCGCGCGGCTCCCGTTCCGCTGCGCAGCATGCCGTTAGATTATGTTACATGGCTGGTGTGCGCCTGGCACCGCCAGGAAGATAAATAAATTTGGAACCGAGACATTTTCCTATTGCGTTTATCATGGAGCGGTTATTGCCTCTGTGGTGAACTATTTCTTCGATTACAAGAAAGTAGAAAATAATCCAGGAGGAGATCTATTTTCAGTGGAATAGAAGCAGGACACAAGCTGTCTAGATTAAGGAGATACACTGAGCAGTTATTCAGGCGCGCTTTTCTCTCACTTATAACTAAGCCTTGATTAACATTAACTTTTAAAATGGATGCTTTTTAACCATACCCCCGAGAAATGTTTCAAACAGTATTTCGGGATTTACGGACATCTTATGCTATTTGAAGGACTAACATACAGCACATGAAAAGTTCATTCCAATCCATTTTGAAAAAATAATGCACAAGCCTTTCAAACAACCTTTAGACTTTCTCAGATTACTAACAACTATTTTGGTTAACACTCCAGGACTTAACTCAGCCACCTATTTATTAAGAAGCCAAGCCAACGTTTTTTAAACTAACAGTAGACAAATGAACCCCATTCAGAAGCTCACCACTGCTCGCCTTTTGTGTTACCAAATCAGTATTTTGGAAATTAATGCAGAAGAGATCACCATTTTTATACAGTGTCATTAGACTTAACATCTTGGAATGCTAAAGATGAAAATGAAACCTTATCTGCCAGAATACACTGTAAGTGATACCAGTATCTCCCCAGTACCCTTAGGATACAGTTGAGGGAATTGTTTTCCCTGTTAAGTATGAAACACAGTAAAGGTTAAATTGGTTAGTGGCTTGAGGTGACACATTTTTCAGACGTTCTGGATGAGATCGCCCCTGAAATTCTATTCTAGAGGTCAAAGTCCTTCTTTTTTTTCCTTATGGTAAATAGGCAGTGACTAACTGAAGCA
This sequence comes from Phoenicopterus ruber ruber, assembly GCA_009819775.1. Lineage (NCBI taxonomy): Eukaryota > Metazoa > Chordata > Aves > Phoenicopteriformes > Phoenicopteridae > Phoenicopterus > Phoenicopterus ruber. The sequence goes on along the minus strand of CM020215.1, from coordinate 49,956,369 downwards.
CAAGGAGAACGCACAGGTTTATTAGGTGTTTCACAACTATTTGGAAAATGTTTATGGCTTTACTTTAAGTGAGTTTGACAGTGGCTGAAGCCGGTGATCAAGCAGAGGGTTTGGTAATGCAGAGCGCCCGGTGAATGAATGCACTGAAGGAAGGACAGCACTGGCTGGAACATAAGCGATCGCTTGTGATTCTAGCAGAGGAACTGCAGTCATCATTTAGTCAATGATGTTTATTATTAACTGTGAAGAATGAGCTTTAGGCAGCAGAGTGGGAAATCACTGTGGGTGCAGTGGAAGTAAATGAAGATTTTTTGTCCACTCAAGATAGGTTCTTACCTGTTTGAGATAGATATTGATTTTTATCATCAATAGAATAAATTATATTAAATTCACTCTGTTTTCCTATAAATAACATAGCTGCTGTGCGGTTCTATTCCTTTCCTCTATCAGCCCTCTATTGCTCACCAACTAATATGCAAAATAGGATTGATATAGGAAGGAAAACAACTATGAAACAGGAAAACAAGAAAAGTTTTCCTGACTGTTACTGTTAGCATAAGAAAACACAAGATAGTCTCTGCTTTGGTGACACTGTCAGAAATTTACTACAATAGAAATAAGTTTGGGGAAGGTAACTGGTTTTTGCATCTTTCCTGAGCCATATGACATCCAGTCCTCTCAGGTGTAATCCATGAGCCTTGGAGGGCTCCCCACCAAACAACTCCAGAGAGTAAAAGCAAACCAACAAAGATGATGTTCCACACTTTCCTTGAGCCTCTGTCCTCAGGAAGCATGAAAGTCAACTTGTGCCTGTGCCTTGTTCAGAATCATTTTTCTTTTATGCTCCATTGTACTCTGAACAATTTCAGTTATAATATGATACATTTGCTCCAAGTCAAGGTGACATAAAACTGTGAGCTTGTTTCATAACAGATAAATCCTGTCCACTAGAATGTCATTTTAAAATTTTGGTCATCCACCTGAAGTTCAGGGACCTATTTAAATTAAAATGAACCACCCAACAAGATATTAATCAGTGGAGAATAGATATCAGGATCTAATATCATTCCAATGATTTTATGTTATAGTAGCTTTATTACAGGAAGTATTTTAACTGTAAAGGTGACGCTCTCAGCTGAAGTCTTGTATAAAAGTTTTTCTGTTTATGTTTCAAACGGGAAACGTAAATCTATTTTACAACAAAGGTGATAGCATTACAGCTTCACAATGACTAAGCTGCCATGGTGGCAGATATCCTAAAGTCACACAAAAGCCACAGAAATGCAAAAATTGTAAGGGTCAGCCTTAATATTTCTTAATTATTCATCAGAAATTCAAAGCGACCTGCCACTTTAGGTTTGTGTAAAAAAATACTACACTGACAGGAGTCACAGGGTTTGCCAAGGAGTGCTATAAAAGTGTACCTTAGAGCAGATGACTTCTCTAAGTTGCACCCAAAATCATATGAGTTCTCATGCTGGCATGTGGTTCTCTCACAAAAGAACAAAGCTGGATATTTATACAAAACTTGGGAATTTCTTATGGTCTACAGTCTCAGGACTCACAAGTCTCAATCTTTATACCAAACACATGATCAGAATAAAAATATATCAGATGTTTCTTAAGCACGTGGTTGACAGGCACCATATGGGAAGTGGGCTCACCCGTGTTCTCATTAGCTTCAATGGGCGTTTTGTCCCTTGGTTTCAACTGCAGCAGGAGGAGAGCCTGCCCTAACAAGCGTGAGGAGCACAGACACAGAACGTGTCCTTGGGACGCTTGTTGGTGCAGCCTGGTGCTAGGAAACAGTGACCTGAAAGTGATGTCAAAAGCAGGAGCCTGAGGTTTCTCAGTCACCGCAGCTGCTAATGAAGAACCACGGAGCAGATACTGATGGTAAGCAGTGATAGCCTTTGGCAGACCCATCACGCCTCACACACCGTACAAGTTTTGCGACTGACTCCTGCCTAGCAACGTGATCTGCTCTGCCTCATTTATGCAGCACAAAGCCAAGGTCTCCAGCCCGCTCCCACATTCTGTGCCACTGCTGACCAGCCTAGTCTGTGGCTTGCTGACCAGCTGCTGGTGTCACTGAGCAGGAGACCACAGCGCTATGCAATAGCCCAAGGATGTGTTAACCAGAAAGGCACCCATACGCAAGGGATAGTCCCTGGAGTCACATCACATGCCATGTAGCCCAAAGAGGCCAGGTACACCACAAGCTATACAACCCAGTCCCATGCTATCTCATGCCTCAGTAAGAAATTCGAACAGTCCAGTTCTCTCCTGAAACAGAAGTATGAAGGCTTGAGACATTAGTGTGCATAAAAAAGAGTAGATGTCATTTTTTTGCCTACAAGACATGTGGATGAGGACTTCAGTGAGAGAAAGGACAGAGGGTAAGGGGATCCCTTTTAACTCTAATGGTAACCACAGAAAGTCAAAACCTAAATAAAGACATCAGAGAGATGTCTAAAAGTCTTTTGGGAGGTATCCTTTCATCTTTAAATTAACATATTTGCTTCTCAGCCTAGCAAGTGTGGCCTCCCTCAGGCATAGACAGATGCCTTGCCCTGTAAAGGGGACATGTTGCCCAATTTAGTACATGCCTGGACACCCGGACAGAGTGCCTGGCAGGTAGCTGTGTGGATGCCATCTTACCTGTGGCCACCCATAAAATGTAGCTGAGGTTTTCCATATTATTGAGGCAGAACCATTTTTTTTTTGCAGGATGCACCAGTGTGCCAAGAACCCTGGATGCAAACACTTGACATGTGCCTTGAAATGCCAGCTTTCATTCCATTCATCAAAACATTACGTATAAACAACTTCGTGTTTGTTCAAGATGTATAGCTGCAGTAAGCAGAACTTGCTTGGTTTGCCAGAAACAGCTCAAAGCAATGAGAGCAAATGTGACAAAATATGTTTGGCATTAAGAGCAAAGTCAAGACTAGAGACCCTAGCAGACCTACTCCTTTTTCTCAAAGTGATCGTAGAACACTTTGCCTTGTTTTATAAATTCATTCAAGTATCAGCAATATTCTTCCTTTCCTGGATGCTGTTGAGCATATAGCTGTTGAGCATGTTTTTGCCTTCAGTTTGGTTTCTGAGAATTATTGCCTCAAATATGAGGGTTAGACCAGAAAGACTGCCATTTGTATAGGCACCTATTGCTTCCCTGCAGCTTTTAAAGAATAGCCTGTCGAAAATATTTTTGGCTTCTTTTGCTTGCACCTTGAGTGCTTAATCATAGAGGAAGCTCAGGTTTTATAGGCCAGCTTCATGGAGGAAATACGTTGGTACAACAGAGGCAGAAGGGGATAGTAGGAAAGGGATAGATTTTGTAGCATTTTAAGAGAACTGAGACAGCCACAGTGAGTCACAGATACTTCCATTGGTAGATTCATTTCCAGCTTCACCAGCTCAGGTTAAGAGTCCTGCTTCTGCAGCTGAACTCCCGTCGGTTTCTGACCTGCCCTTCTACTCTCCTCCTTTCTTGATCTCATGTGATTGTGATACCTGGTGAGGGGACTTCTGGCCTGCAGGCTGTTTAAGTTCTGCTATATCCAACTGGAGTGAGCCAAGACGCATGGGCCTGGCAGGAACCGCACCACTCCTCAACCTGGTCTGCATTTTGAACAGTCTTCGATCAGCGTACTGAGGGCAAGGCACAGCAAACACAGCTTTTGCACATCTACTGTTGTCTGTATGTCATGTGGATTCAAGCCTGAAGCAGCAGACGAGGAGCTTAAATAAACCTGTCTGGTTTGGGGTCCCTTCTTAGGGATGCCGGTGTAGGTACCACTGCGGTCCATGACAGGTGATCTCTTCAGTGCAGGGAGATTCCTCAGGAGGCTGACTGCGGTGATTCTTGCCAGCAGGTCCGTTTTTCATTCACATATGCACTAGCGTTGTATCACATACGTGCACATCTCCATCACTGGCTTAAACAATTTTTATCTTTTTCACCATTGGGCATTAATGTAGAACGTATACCCTCTGAAGTCTCCATAGGGCCGGAAGAAAATCTTTAGCCGGATGGCAAACTCCGTGGGTAGCAGACAAGCAGTTACAGTGCAAAGGAGGTTTCTGGAAGGCTGCCAGCAAAATAACACTGAGGCTTCTTCCTGTGCATGTGCTTAGATTTGCTTCCCACTAGGCAGTACAAGCAGTGGTGGAGTGGGCTGGATTAAGAATGAGCAACAGTGAGTCACTAATCATTGTCAATTCACTGATAATCACCAGAGCACCACTCCACAATGACAATCTGGCACTGCCATTGATGTCTTGCTGTTGATGAGGGGATCCTTCACAGGATTGCAGGCAGCTTTACTGCAAAAATCAGGTAGCTGCATAGTAAGATTTAAAAAAAAAAAAAAAAAAAAAAAGAAGAAAAAAAAAAGAAAAAAATAAAGACCGGAGCTTTTTCTAGCCAAATACAATTCGATTTTAATGAGTTCACTTTGTGTGCCATTGCTAAAGGAAGGAACAGTCTGTAATGTGGCACATGCTGTATCCTACTTAACAGCTCAAGATTTCTGGTTAGACTGTCTTCCCTTCTGATTTTTTTTTTTTTGGTTGTTTACTTTGGCTTTACAGTAAGTGCATGATGAACGTACCCCAATTAAGCGCTTTTTAACTGCCCCACAAAAAATTAACCACTCTTTTCAAACCAGTTTCCTGGGTTCCTAGCCTCTGTTGACTCTGAATTTAGCATAAACTCTAGTGTCTCTGATGTCATCTACTAAATAGTGTCAGGCTGGGTCAATGCTTTAGTGAGAAACTTCCAAGAAAAATCTAAGAGCTGCAGTGACTCATTCTCTTCCCTCTGACTCAGTACTAAATTGCTCTCCCAAGATGCTCTCCTGGAGGTGTTATCTTTCAGATGAGATATAAAACTCAGGTCCTGACTACATACAGGAATTTTTTAAACAAGAGGAGGAGATGTATGCTGCTTTTTGCTATATACCCCCCAGACCCCGAACAGATATTCCCTCAGAAAGTGGCTGGAGCAGATAAGACACTATCACTCCCACCTCAGATGTTTGTTCCCACCCCCCGTCGTAGGGTTAGTGGACACAGGGATAGCACAAATGGTTCTTAATCTGCTTCAGCCAGAGCCAGTTTTAAAAAACAGTAGATGGATATTAGCTATCCCAGCTGGCTTTGGCCGAGTCAGATAGGGAGAGCACTCACAATTCCTCCCACCAAGGGAGCTGGGGGCAGGATGACCCCCCAGTGCCCCTGAGCACTGATAATGGTGCAGAACAGTGGTGTGAGAGAGATGTGGAATGTGGCTCTGGAGTCTCCAGGCTGCATCCCAGAGGAGAGTTTCTACTATTTTTTATTTGTTTGTGATAGTCTGTCACACCGTTCACATCATTTCTTTCCACAGGCAATCTGTGAGTGAGGAGTTGCCCAATCAGCTAAATCATAATAACTAACTAGATCTCATTTTTGCCTTCTCAGCCCATCTGCCTTTCTTCCTTACCATTTCTAATTCACTTTTCACCTTTTTGCCCACTAAGCCCTCATAAAGTGTTTTGCTACAAGCCTAAGGCTTCCAGCCCAGACCTAATGAGCCGGATCACAGAACATCAGGGAGCTGGAGTTCACTGAAGCTTCCATTTCATGTTCCCACATCTTTTCCTCAAAAAAAAAACCCCAAGCAACCTTTACTCCTCCACCATCTCAGAGAAACTCAATAAACCTCCAGCCCTCAGAGTTATGGAAAAAAAACCTCACGGTCATTTTAGAAGTCAACTGATACCTTTAATTGCTGCTAATAGGCCGAAAAAAACCCACCCTGAAAATGGAATGAGCTACTCAAGCCATGACAATAGGTGGTAATGATAATGTTGACTTTTCAACCTTTGTTAGCTATCATTGTACATCGCTGCATGTGGGAAGAAGGAAAAAAAAAAATAAATAAAACAGGTGTGCACAATCTCTAGCACCTCCCAGAGCTTTTTCTGCCTGGGCAAGCATTACTATTCCTTTACCTCCTTAAAATTTTACCCAGAGCAGCAATGCAAGGGGAGAGCCCAGTTCATAGGGCGCTGCAGCATTCTAGAGAAGAGAGCAACACTGATGAGCCCCCTTCCTCACCAGTACCCCAGGGATCAGTCTCTGCCCCACTGAGAAGAAGCCAGAATGTCTATTCACCCTGCTGTGTGTGACTCCTCAAGTAGGCAGAAAACCGAGAGCAAGCAGAGTTTGGCAGGGTAACCTTCCCATTTGCACCTCTCCCGGTTCAAACTCCGTACCTATGGATGCTGCATTTCTGCAGTGAGTAATGAAGACTGTGTACCGTACATGATGATTCATTTCTTAAGTCTGCCCGCAGCTTTGAAATCTTTCATTAACTATGTGATATGCATTCAACAGATTAGCTAAATGATCTAAATATTATGTAATTAATCAGCAGAGTGCAGGATACCCCATCTGACATTTAGTTGGGAGCATTTAGGTGCTTGTACTTTATGGTCTTTTACAGGCAACCCAAAGCAAATATTCACTAAGTGAATAAAATATCTTGCTTAATTAAAACAGCTCTGATAAAACTCCTATGTATCACATTGCATCAGTTTGATGTCAAACACAAGGCTAATGTGATGTAGTGGTACGCCACAGAATAACTGTAGGTGTAAAACAATTAATTGTATCCAATGCAAAATAATAGGAATACTTTCAGATAAATACAGCTATACTGTGTGGGTAGGCAGGGCCGTTTTCCAGCTCTGCATTAAAGCAAGCTACTAGCAGTTTCACTGGTCTCCAAGGAGCCTGGGGAAAAAGTTTTTCTCTCATCTGTCTCCAGTTTTTCTAAGTACAACTTTATGAATAATGGCATTTTAGGTTTGGTGAAAAAGATTGGTTCAGACTGGTTCAGAAACCAAACACGTTGTTTTCATTTTTGTTTGAGGAATCTCTTTTCTTTGAAAAAAAAATCTTGAAAATAAATTGATTGCAAAACAAAGAATCTCTTCAGGCTAGAAAGGTGGTATATATAATTCTTTAAATATTGAGACAAATATGTTGGGCCTTTCCTTCTCCTCTGAGACTATTCTGTGAATTTGACCCACCATTTCATTCCCACCAAAATTACCATAGTGGTTTTTGTGTCACAGACACACACAAAATAGTAGTAATTCATCTCCTGCATTGGTTTCGTGTGGCCTACCGCTACCTCAATAAAAAGGATATAATCCTTACTGTTCATCATTATATTAGGTTCAGACATATTTGAGAGAGAGAACCATGAAGGATTTACTCTTCACAAGGAGCAAGTGGCAGTCAGGAATTAACTGTTCCCATCACCCCCGAGCCATGGCCCACCTCCTGAGATCAGTTATTTAAATGACAGGAAGGCCTGTAAATAGAATCAAGTTTCCAAAGGGAAGCAAATTCCTTCACAGTATTTCATCCCCTTCGTTACTAAGGGAGGCAGATACCTGCCTGTACTATCTTGTACCAATTACCGCTTATCACAGTCTTTCAAATAAGTGGCAAATAAAAACTGCAGCTGGACAGATGAACAAGGAGAGAGGACTTATCCCCGAGAACGTCTGGCCTGGAAGCACACCTCTTTTTCTTCTCAGGCCAAAGCTAGCTCGTGTCAGAGACACCAGAAGCAGCGATCAGCAGCAGTGGCAGAAAGGCCGCAGGCTCCGAGCGTCATTTCCCTGTGCCAGAGGGCTGGAGATCGGGCCGCCTGCTGCAGCCAAGGGCCGTGTCAGAGCACGTGGGGCAGCAACGACAGCTGAGAGGAGTGAGGTGGTGGGACCATATAGCCCAGTCCTCTAGATTTTCCATCCTTGCCCTGTTCCTTCTTGTGCTGCAGACCTTGGTCTGTCTGTCCTTCCCGTTCACAGCAATTTTCAATTTCGCCTCAAACTCAGAAGCCGTGACTCAGCTCTGGTCCAGGCCTGGGTGCACAAAAGCAGCAACAGGTACATGCTGAGTGAAGCCTTTTGAAGTGCATTTTCTTCACTCCTTACAGACCCAACACCAAGAAAAGGACTCAGTAGACCGAATGCAAATATCTCTGCTGTAAACATCCCCATTTGAGCTTGTAGTCTAGATGGCCTTTAGAGTCAAGAAGGAGAAACAGGCACTTGCAGGGTGTAATTTATCTCATGTGAAAGGAAATGGCTAAAATAGGGCAGTTCTTTCCCTTGACTATAAAAGGAGTAGCATGACTTGCTCAAAGGAGATGTCTACAGTGTGGGTGTTTACAGTTAGGTGAGATGTCTCATATCTCCATCTAATAAAGAAAGATAGCAGAGTTACATTGATTTCAATTGTAAAACTCATCCACACTTATATTCCCTTTCCATGTGACTATGCTAGCATTTCTAATTTTTTTTTTAACAATATTGCCCTGACTAAAACTTTCCACAAACAATTTGCAATGGGTGCAACTGCTGGTGTAAACAAGAAACTTCATCATCAAGCAATCAAAATCTTCTCTGAAACTCACCACCGATATAAAATCCCACCAAAAGTTGATGTTACTGTATGGAAGTAGTGTCCCATATAAAGACAGAAAAGTGGATGGTAACAAGAAACAAATAAAACAAAATACAAAACAGAAAAATGAACTCTCTTGTCTCCAGAAAGTTACTTGGTTAGTTTGCAGGATTATGTTTTTTAAGTATTCCTTAATGTGATATGTTATTTTAAACATTAATCTAATTGCTGGATATGTTTCTTTTATCATTTGTGTCATCAGTCCTGCAAGGGCACAACTTGCCACGTTAGAATAACTCTTTTTGCTCAGTTTCATGCTAATATTTTAGCTGTTGTTAAACAGATACTTTTCGTAAGGAAAAGAAGTGGCTGCTTGACTGCAGAAGGCAGTGAAACAGCAGGATTGTGCTGAAGTATTATTCATAATGAGTATTCTGGTCTCTCTTTGCTTTGTTTGTATTGGTAGGAGCTAGGAAAGACAAGCTCTCATTAAGAACAGGCACATCTTTACGATACTGCACTAAATTGAAATGCCTTTCTTATTATGGTAATGCCTGATGGACAAAACAAGATTGGGTTCCCATTATTTGTATAGCGCTTAGCTAAAAACAGTGCTCAGAGTTTACAGTCCAAGTAGACAACACAAAGGAGAGGAAAAGCATGCAGTATGTAAGCAGAGTTAGCAGCAGTAGCAAACATCAACTGTTTTTTCTTTTTTTTTTCTTTTTCGTGTTTTGTTTTTTTGTTGGGTTTTTTTTTTTTTTGTGGTAATGATAAACAAAAAGAAAATATGTTCAAGAAGTGAAGGAAAGAGACCAAGGAGACACAGCAGGTCAAGAAGGGAAAAGTGAGGTAAGGACTGTGAAGGCAACAGCGGGGAAGTTGGGATCATACCGTCGTTCAGCACAGGGCACAGCAGGACAAGACCTCAGCAAGTCTGTAGCTTCCTTCTTCAATTGCTCCTAGAGCATGTTGTTGGGATCTATAGTCCTCCGCCTTCACATCTCCATCGGAGGCTTTAGTGGGAGGGGGAGGTTGGGAAGACACCCCCCCGGGACCCTAATGCCCAGGATGTTGAAGTGAGAGATGGACTTGCACAGGGTGACACTTTAACCCTTCCACATCTAATGGAGTAGTTGCTGCATTAATTGCTTCTGAGCAACTCCGGTAGGTTAAACATACGTATTTAACCAGGTGCCTGTTGGCAGGTTTGAGTACTTCAGCAAGCATAAATTAGCATAGCCTTACTGACATTAACAAGATGGGACTGATTTACAGTCACTATGGAGCCTCAGCTTTGTATCCAAGTAGCCAGTAACACTCCCGAACCTTTCTGTAGAAAAAGAAAGCTTCTCTGCAGGAACTCCTTCGGACAGCATTTGACAGGAAAGAATTGCTTTGAATGTTAACAGGTCTGGTTTGTGTTCAGAGCTGCGGGAAGGAGTGATTAAGCAAGTAAATGTATAGCATTTTTTCTATCCTTGGTGTTTTATTGGCTCACTTTGTATGAAAGATGTAGGTGATGGGGTTACAATGTCCTCGTTGTCATGATGGTTTGAATTAATGAGATTTCAACTTTTATCTGAGCATATGGCTCTTTTTTCCTAATTTTTGCAAACACTCTAAAAACAAAAGCAACTTCTCTCCCTCCACTTACCCTCTCACCCTACTTTTAGCATAGCGAAGAGTCGCGCATCTCTCCACCCGTGTGCTTATTCCAACAGATGAGGTGTAATAACAGGCCTATTGCACAGCAAAATTACTATTGCTAGAACAAATGCAATGCTTTCAGAAACGTTGGATGGCGAGCCTCAAACAGCTGCTAGCCACCTATAGGTACAATATGAGTGGAGCTTGTACAAGCATCCCCATGCTAACCTGCAATAGCTGCTCAACATGGACCATGCAGCAATGCCTCTGGAAGGAGGTGAATACTGTCAGACAAGGATTCCCTTCTTGGTTTCTGCACAGGTATAAAAGTGTCTTAACTCTGCATTAGGATAAAAACAAAGGAAAAACAAGGCTTTCTGGATTTAGGGATAAGACGATTAATTTATGGATTCCACTAACACTGGTCAAACAACATGTACCAGCAAATAATGATCTTTGTTCTTCCACAGCAGAAAAAAACAAATATTCAGAGCAGTCCCATACAGGTATTATATTGCATAAACAAACATGGTAACTAACTAACTAAAAAAAGACACTTCATCCATTACTGTTGGTACTAAACACAAAAAAGCAACATGCAGAGACATTAAAGATTAAAACCTCAAACACTCAAGGAGTCAGAAGGCAGTATAATGATCCCTGAGAGTGGATAGCAGAGGAGAGAGAGGCTAGGGGAGCAGGCAGCATGTCTTCTCCTACACCCCCCGGGGAGTCTGTGTGCCACCGAGTCGTTTGCAAGCCCCAGAGATAAGCTAAGGGTTGGCTTAGGATCTGTATCATTGTTTATTTGACAGATACAGAATTTTCCTCTCTCTCTGTAAATTAGCAGTTAGCATCTGAAAAACTCTTGACCACTGAGCCTGATTGTGTGAATCTGAAGAGACAGAAACAGGCTTGTCATTGACAGACTCTGGTTCCTCTTTATTTATTCATGGCAGCCTCTGGGTTCCCATGCTCATGGAAAAGAGAGGTTAGCATTAAGGTTATGGTGACCACTGAGTGTGTCAGAGCCCACCTTGCGCCTCTGCACTGCCGGTTATCAGTCTAGCCCTTAGTCATTTGGCACTTTTATCACAGCAGACATGAGTTCCTCTCACTTTGGAGTCCATTCAAGTTATCTAAGGGTGCTCAGTGCTACGGGTGCACATGTGCCTCTCGGTCTCACATTGCTCCAGCTTTATCTCTGGTACTTGCAGACACATTCCATATGTGAGCACAAAACGGGTCAGAGCAGCCCCGCAACCGAAGCACCGAATTCAGCGTTTCACACATACCTCAAGCACATCGCTGCTTAGAGGTCTTGGCAGCCAGCCTGCTCCTTCCATGTCAGTCACACGTCACGCAGCTGCCTACGCTGCTGACACCTGCCATTCAGAAGTTGTCTTATCTCACTTGTGTGAGCTTGGCCAGTCGCTGCAGAGCCTTAGCCAAGAGTACTGCCTGAGAAAAGGCATTCGTGTTAATAGGAAATTCCTGCAGGAAGAAGTGAAATTCCTCTACCAGACCTTCATCATTGACCAGATCCTACACAAACACAACATTTCACGGCCTGTAACAAAACAGATGCATAAGCATTTTGTTTTGTGGTCAGTAGCCTCCAGCAATGTTGGAAAGCTCAATCAATTCACTGAATGGCTTTGCAAAATACTCCGCTATTGATTTACTCACAAAAAAGAGAGAGTCTCCTTTCAACATATGTCCCATTATCCTTGCCACTTTTTCAGCCGTGCTGAACATTTTATATATATATTATATATATAAAATTTCTTGCTTCCTACCTTTAGAATAAATCATTCATATATGCTTGCATTTCATAAAGGACATTTTTGCATATTTTAAGACACCTCTGCAATTAAGACTCCTGAACCATATAGAATTTATTGCCAGGGAACTGCATTGGTCAGTCAGTACTCACTCAACTGCATCTAGTATGCAATGTGTTTGTGTTTTCTTGCTTCAGTCATTGCATTATTTGAAATTTTTACAGCCCACATTAGTCAAACAAAACTGTGTGCCCAAAGAGTTTGAAATTAGAGGGAGGACTTGTATTTAAGACTGCCATTACTTTTATCTGATTGGGATAAACAACGGAAACTTCTTATCTCTATATATCAACGTTCTCGAAGTACAGTAGACTGATAACATTATACAGCCACAGCAAACTAGCAAGTAGCAATAGAGGATGAGACTGACAGTTTATATCAGCCCACAACATTTTGCTTCATTAGAGGATCCTTGACTACACAGTCCTGAGTGATATATGTTGAAGAATCAGTTTGTCCATCTGCTCATTACTTTTTCTTTTAGGTGTTCATTAAGGGAAAAATAGCTTTCAGTGACCCGAAACGTTATAAGGAGAGTTCTCAGCTATCACTTTGCTAAGAGCAAAGGGAAAATACTTATCTCCCAGGCTATCGAGGTGCAGTGTGATTACAGTTCAGACAATTCCATGACATTATCAACAATGACGCCTCTTAATCTTGTAGGCCTAAGTCTTTCCCATGTGAAGTGATCTACGCCAGTGAAGTGTCAATCCGTGATCTTCCCTACCCGCCACATCCACCTTGCCTGGCAGAGTGGTAGGGTTCCCTGTACTCTGGGTGAGAAGCCAGGAAGAAGTTTCCCATTACTTCCTTTACTACAGAAAAGTTCTAGCACCATATGGTTAGACCTTGGCCATTTGTTAGTACAAGTGCTTGATGCCTGCGTGTGAAGTTCAGTACTTCCTAAACATACTGCCTAAAATTTCAGAAAGGTGCCTAGACTGTAATAAAATGTCTAAAAACTGCTTTACAGCCAGCTTTCAGTGTCTCAGGGAACACCATATATGACTGTCATTTAGTCCCAGTAAGGACTAGGAAATAGCTCGTTGCCAAAGCCAGGTTTGATTTGTGCATCCATTTCACAGCAGTACCAACCAGTTTTTGGAACAAGCGGCACAGCATTGCAAACCTACAAAGCCAGTAAAGATCACTCAGCTCATGCAGAAGAAAAGCATGGTTTAGAAAGGAATTTGGTCTGAATAAAGTCTAGGTGAGTTTGTAACCCTCCATATCCACCATCTTCCTTAATGCTTGGCTTATCTTTTGACTTGATTACAAATGGATCCATTATCTACAATTTTTAGCTCCCAGACTGACTGTCAGGGATTACAGTTTCGGTTTGCAGACATTGAGGCAAAAGGTATATTAATCATCTTTGTTTTCAAAGTGTGTGCTTTATCAGAACCATAGTTTGATTGACTGATTTCAGTATTTTTCACTGCATGCAGCTCATGAAAATAAGGTTCCCAAGATTTCACTTCATGTCCCTAGATTTCTTCAGCAGGCTGCAAGTGGCCCAAAATCCAAGCCTATTTTGCATAAATTGGAGCAGACTGAAGACACCTTTCATTCCATTAAAATGATAGAAGACGTGTTTCTAAATTCAGCAGATGGCCTTGAAAATTTCAGACGTCCATCCTTGACTGTAAGTCTCATGAATGCTATGGGTAGCAACAGGTACTGAGAGCATTGGTACAGCATTGGGCTCACCTTGGAAGGAGAAGTGAAGAGGATGGGTCAGTTTGTAGGCATTCACGGGCAGCCTTTGGACCATCCCTCATGAAAGCGTACCAACTAATGCTACTTAATCTTCAGGCAGTGCAAGAAAATTCTTCCAAACACTCAATGCAGGTTAAATGACTCCTTCTTTTTAGATGTATTTCAGCTTTATTTATGGGACAAGACCTCGAAAGGTAACAAATCCGTAGTTGCTCTGGATCAGCACAGATGTTGAAATCCTGGGATGTCATCCAATAAATGTGACATTAAAGATATTGCATTCCTTATCTGTAGAAAAGGATAATCACACAGACCTCTTTTGTAAAATGTTTTGAGGACAACTTTATATAAGTATCAGGTATTATGTTTTCAGTAATAGACAACTTGTATAACAGGTAACTGTTAAAAAAAAAGAAACAAAATAAATTATTCTTTTCATTAAACCACCTTACTGAAAAACTAGACAAACCACATTTTATTAACATGACTATAAGAAATCCGTAATTTGACTGCAAAAATAATTGCTTTAGTGATATCAGCCATCTCAAAAAGCACAGGGCTATTTAAATCATCTAATCATCTTGTCATACTTTTCAAACTGAAGCATTAGTAGCTTGATCAAGAGTTCGAATGCAGCTGAGACCTTCAGCCTTGATTTAATCTGACTCCCTGCTGACATTGAATGGAAACACGTAAATCTTATTAGGCTTACAGTTATTTCCTTCAATCATGAATTTAATAAAGCAGGTTGGTTTCTTTCAGTGTGCCAAAACCTGTAAAGTTCCAAAAGCTAAACAGCTTTCTATTAAGTAAATAGAAAGTCAGTATGAAGGAGTATTAAAGTACATTATACAACACCAAGACTGGAACTTGAGGGATCAGTTGCAAAACCCTGAACCCGTTATGAAGTTCACTTTTTTGAAGGGAAATACTTGTGCGTTGACAATAAAGTCCTGTTATCATAACTGGAAAGACATGAATTTTTTATTAACTGTGCAAAGTTAGTTTAAGATTAGATTGTAGTCCAATCTATACAATTGCGTGCGCCACTAGGAGAGCAGACACACAGATGTTATGTAGCCATCTGTGGTGCAGGAAATAGCAGAAGAGGTTGTGCACTCGGTGGTCCCGATTCACCCCAGTGGTGTGGGATGAGTTTTCCCTTAGCTCTTGGCCCCTACTATCCATGTCTGCACAACTTAGAAGGCCTTGTAGAGATGCAAGAAGATGTTGTCTCCACTGAAATTTCCTATGGAAAATCAAAGCCAGTCTTCCTACAAGCACAGGAGTGAGGAGATAGAGAAATCACATTTAATATTTTTTCCCCTTTAACCTCAGTAGAGAGTTGCTGTGCGTGTATCTGTGACCACTGTACAAGGTGATAAAAGAGACTGATGCCTTTCTACTGTTTGATCTGCTACTATCAAAGGTTCTGCATTGGGACTTTTAACTGGAACAGCACAGGTTAAAGTTAACCTAAAAATCCTTACAATTAATTATTAGAGGGATCATTTAATTCTCAGGTACAACTTCATAAGCTCCACTGAAATAGGACAAAGTGGTACGTGTGTGTCCCAGAGGAGAGCTGGATCCTTAGCTAAATACTGCTTTTATTTTCCAGAAGAGCAGACCTACTGACAACCACAAGGAACAAACTTTTCAAAGTTCATGATCTCAGAAAAAATGCCCTAGTCTGATAGATTTAACATTAAAACTTCTGACCCATTTGAATGGATGCTTTAGCTGAAGTTTTATCGAATCTGATACAAGATGCCCTATGTAGTTTTCTTCACTGTGAGTTGCTGGAGCCACTGTGGATCTAAGTGGGTGAATCCTATGACGTCTAGTCATACTAGATTGCTTCCATATACTGGGCTGCATCAAAAGTGTGACCAGCAGGTCAAGGGAGGTGATTCTGCCCCTCTACTCTGCTCTTGTGAGTCCCCACCTGGAGTACTGCGTCCAGCTGTGGGGTCCCCAGCACAAGAAAGACATAGATCTGTTAGAATGGGTCCAGAGGAGGGCCACAAAAATGATCAGAGGGATGGAGCACCTCTCCTATGAAGAAAGGCTGAGAGAGTTGGGCTTATTCAGCCTGGAGAAGAGAAGGCTCCAGGGAGACCTTACAGCAGCCTTCCAGTACCTAAAGGGGGCTTATAAGAAAGATGGGAACAAACTTTTTAGCAGGGCCTGTTGTGATAGGACAAAGGGTAACGGTCTTAAACTGAAAGAGGGGAGATTCAGACTAGATATAAGGAAGAAGTTTTTCACAATGAGGGTGGTGAAGCACTGGAACAGGTTGCCCAGAGAGGTGGTAGATGCCCCATCCCTGGAAACAGTCAAGGTCAGGCTGGATGGGGCTCTGGGCAACCTGATCTAGTTGAGGATGTCCCTGCTCACTGCAGGGGGGTTGGACTAGGTGACCTTTAAAGGTCCCTTCCAACCCCAACTATTCTATGATTCTGTGATTCTATGAGGTAGAAACAATGAATTGCTTACACTGCCATATGCCATATGTATTCTTCAGACATTCACATGTAAATTTCTAATAGGGTACCTGTCTATCCTTTTGCAAGAAGTGCTAAATAAGACATTGGACAAATATAGGAGATGGTGTACAGCTTGCAAAGACAGACCAAAACTTGTCCCACATTAAAGCTATTTGAGCAACAAATAAGTTTGTATTCTCATAGAGGGAAACACAGCAAGCAGGAAACAAGGAGCCAAGAGACAGGAATGTAAAGAGGCAGATTCAGCCTAAACTTATGAATTTTTCCTATCAAATATCTTAGAAGACATTTTCATTGGCAAACATAAGTGAAAATAGTCCTGTTATTAACAAAGCACTGCATAAAAATCCCTATAGTCTTAAGTGAAAAGATAGACTTGTGCATGATAAAAGCTTGAACTTGATAAAAGTGTGTGAGATACATTTAAAATAACTGCATATATTGCATTGGAACATGATTTATGAAACTTTGCAGACACTTAAGTGTATATAAAAGTATGACTCCATTGTTAAAATGAGGGTACATGCTTTTGATGATCAGTGAAGTTACTATTATTTTTAATGGCATTTTCAGTGAGGGGAAGGGGCACACGTGGCAGAAGATATCTAGAAGTGTGGGTAGGATCTGATGAAAAATGTTAGATGAAAAAATCAAGGGAATTTTTTAAATGTCAAAGCATTTTTACAGTTTTCATTTTGGAAAGGCCAGTATCTTTGCTTTCGATGCTTTCAAAATAAAAAAAATGTTCACAGTAGATTAAAATAAGGTAGGAAGGGTTAAAAATCTTAAATAGCACACAACCAAATTATATTTTATTTCAGATTAAGCTTTTTTTGACTGATGTGAAAATGAAGCAGCATGGAATTTCCTTTTTCATTTTGCAGAAATCATTTCTTCTCATGCAAAATTTGTTTTGATTTGAACTGGCTTAATTTTTTCAATGTTGGGGGTTCAATGACTATATTTAATCATGACAGTAAGTCATATCACAACATTGGCTTTATGAGACAACAATAACTGAGTAGTAAATTCAATATCTTTCAGAGTCTAAAGATTTAAGGAACTATACATTCTGCTCTCTCTTTCTACTGAGTGTTTTCCATGGGCTACAGAGATTTATTTATTGTTTTATTTACTGTTTTATAACATAAATGAGAAATAAATAGCTCAGACACTTCTTCAGACTACTATCCTTTTTAAAATATATATGTATTAGTTTTCATGATGTGCTAAGCCCACAGCAATCATCCAGAAATAGTTGAATGCTATTCCGAGATACTCACAATCTAACAGGCAAGAAGACAGAGAGAAGGAAGGGGAAAAGAAATGCTACTTTAAAAGAAAATTTAGTGGACATATTAAAAGTGAAAATATGTCTAAGTTGCAGCATATAAAGTCTTTTTCACTTTACATACGAATGTCTCAACATCTAGTGTCAGTGAACAGGTATCACTGAACACATAGACATCAAAGCACTCACGACGATACATACGCAAAACTGTCCTCAAGTTAGAGAAAAAAAAAAAAAAAAAGAAAAATCTCATTTATTTTTCTGCTCTGAGGATTACGTGAGTTGTGCTGTTAGAGAGCTACAACCAGACTCAGGTGCACAGCTCCTCTGACACAGTACACTTTGAGAGACTGAGGGAAAAAAGAGTAGCCAGCAACTTAAATGGGAGATGCGGTTGGGAACATGAGCAGATACAATGCCTCAGTGATTCACACTTACACCATATGCACATACACACACACAGAGCGTGTACGTCTAAGGCCAGCTCCAACTGCAGCAGCCATGTGCATACTATCAGTCACCACACCATTTTATTCCCAAGGCATTTCACAAACTGTGCCCATCAGATCTGTGTGGGTAGTCCATGTGGAGGAGGTTCTTTTTCTTCCTAGTTATTGGTATGGCAACAGTTAGTTACATCTTGGTTGCATTCAGAAAATGATAGAAATTCTTTGGCTGGATCACAAACAGGCAAAAAATGTGACAAATGTTAAAAAGTGTTTTTATCAGACTGTTTTTAATTGGATAATAGCCTACTGCATTATGGCAGGGAATTGTTTTTTTCTTCCCAAATGGGTTTAACTGCTTGTTGAATAGTGTCGCTCCTGTGACAGAAAAAGAAATGTCAACCATGTGCTGTCTTTAGAGCTCCCATTTGATAGATGAGGTTTACTTCATATAAATAGTTTCTTTCTAAGATTCACAGAAAAATAAAATTAGATAACTTCTCCCCTTTGAACTTTGGCACCTCTCGGAAACCATGGAAGAGAGCATCCAAGTAAAGTAAAAAACTTCTCAGAAAGAAGTGTGTTGTGTATCTCGTTTCCTGCAGATCTCATGTTTCTTAAAGGTCTCTGCTCAAGCAGTCTTTTGACCATCCCAGTCTGAGACAAAGAATTGAAACACACAACTGCCATCAGTTGTGATGGGACTGAAACAAAAGACCCACAAACTCTGTGGAGGGTTGGGTCCAGCTATAAATGCTATCCCTGAGAGCCAGCTACAGGAATTATTGCCCAGCCATGCACTGATAGCCACAGTGCTGTAAACGGTGAAGCTTATGTGAGGCTTCCTTCCCTTGCCCATCAGGGAACTGGGTTTATCTACTTCCATCTTACAACACTTAGGGAAAGCTGACTGTTTTCCAGTGATTACATCCTGAATATTAAGGTACATCCAAGATGCATAGGCATGTATGTGTGCATAAGACATTTAATCTTAGTCCCACAAGCTGTTCCCAAAGTCCTTTCTTAAGAGCATGTTCTGTCTGCAGGGAACCGTCTTGCTCTCTGATTCATTCTGTTAAACACATGTTGGCTAATCAAACTGTTGACTTTTATGATATGATTAAGGAAGCAGTTCCTGGTTATTTATGCCTAATAGTAGTCTTTTTAGATGATACTGTAAAGTCTATGCTCAGAATGAATCAGGAAAGAATGAGGAAAATACCACATATCTTCTGCAATGAAAATTCTTGTTCTGAAACAAGCTGTTTATAGCGTTATACTTCTTTTTAACTATATGGCCTCCAGAAACCAAGACAGATTTATTTTCTTCTTCAATAACATCCAGCACTCCACCTCACTGGGTATATTCCAGGCTTACTGATACTGTTCCTGGCATCACTTCTGTGCGGGAAAATATATTTCTTAGATGTTATTTCCTAGACACAATGGTGCTGATCTGCTACCACCACAGTCAAAATCATAAATAATAACATAATTAGTGGAATTCCCAAGTTTTTCTGGCTAATCCTCCCAAAACCTGTGAGATGGAGGTATTATTTTTAGAGTTATGTTTTTCAGCATATCTAGATTCTCAAAACATCAGAGACCAAAACTCAAGTGAAAAATAATCCTGTATTTTTGGGAGACAGATAGTGAAGTCTACATAGGAGCAGTCAGGCGAAGTAAAAGCTATGTTTAAAGAATACTTTATTTCTTACAGAACACTTGATCATCTCTAGTTATAATAATAATTTAGCTGGTCATCTGCAATGTTCTTCAGGTATGGTTTCCATAGTATTTGTTGAGAAGAGCATTGTTCATAGAAGATGACAGAGAGGGTGGTCGTGAGGGTCTTGTGGTGAACAAAAGAAGCTATTTACTCAGTGGAGTGGAAATCAAAGAGAGGTGATTCCTTAGATAGGATTTTTCAGATTGTTAGATCCTTGACTACACATGCTAACACATATAATTTCATGAGATAAGAAGAAGCAATTAGACAGAAGGGCATTAATCATGCAGGATGATGTCCTTTGGGGAACATAAAGTGTTGGTGAGGTCTTTACATCCTTCTCACATGGAAAAATTGTCCCCAGTTCTCATGGGCTTTAGTGACAGATCTGAGGAAGGTTTCTGAAGTGATTCAAAAAAAAGATGGTTTCTGAAGTACTTGTGTGTGTAACCCAGTCAAAGGAAAATCTAAAACAGCTTCACATGTGTAATGTTGCTTATAAAGGTACTCTGAGGAGCTCTGCATCTGATAATGACATCATTTTCTCCTGAGCTGTTTGAAAACAGCTTGGGAGATCAGACAGGCAACTGTAACTGATATACATATGTTCATAAAGTGTTTCTCCTTTATTCCTATTGAAAATCTTCACTGATTGGTCTCTTGTAGACCTGGTTGGGAAACAAAATTTTGTTCCATGGGAAATTAGCTTCTGCATTCTTCAAAGCAGAATGAAAAATTGGAGTATCAAAAAAGTAGGACAAAAAACTATGAGAAGTTTCAAAATAAAATTGTCAAAGTGAAAAATTACCACACTTGTGATTGGGAAAAAAGTTCCTGCATAACCTGATTTTTTTTTAATTCAAATAATTATTTGGAATTGAGAAGTATCTTTGTTTCAAACTGTCACCTTGAAATGTGGGGGGGGGTTGTTTTGATTACCCCAATTACAAAATTAAAAATATGCATTGAAATTGACATTTTCCCACAGAAAGTTCTTATTTCAGCAAAACCACATTTTCCAAGAGGAAAATTTTTCATGCAAAAATATTTCAACCTGCTTTACTTACTTGCCAGGAAATATGAAGCTGTCTATAACCATCATCTTACTAAAATTTTTCCAACATGAAAGTTGTTATAATTTTGCAGTTGAAACTTTTAAAATGTTCTGTTGACGAAGAGAATTTGGCTATGAAACAGCACAGTGCTTATTATAGCACCAACGCACTGAAGTCAGTTAGCACACTTCATGGCTATCACATGTTCCATTACAGTGGCAAATTCTAAGCATGGGTCAAATGCAAATAAACCCCGGAGTTTAAATTTCTGCTTCTTTAAACATTCCAGATGTAGAAGTTTTCCATTTACTTCACCTCAGTCAACTGAGTTCAATGTGGTGGGATAATTAATCCCCTCAAGTGTTCTGCAAATATTTCAGTCTAGATACAGCCTTACCTCTTTGTGAATGTTGATATACTTTCTAACAAAGGTACAAGAACAAAGTGATTTCAATCTAGTTGATAGATTAGAATCAATACAAAATTTTACCAAAAAATCAAGTAAAAAGACTGTAAAAAAGCAGAATGTAAATAATACACTTTAGAAATGTTTGTGTTATTACAGCATACAATGCTATATGAGCAAGATTGTTTTACAGTCTTATTTGCAATCATTTTCTGGGAACTTATTCTAATCAAGCAGAAACTGATGCTTTAGGATAGCTCAATGCTTTGATATCCACACTGAGAAGTTTTACAGATGTTAGTTTTCCATAAAGTGCTGAAGATTTACTCTCAAAAAACCAGGTCTATTTAAGAATCTGAAATTAGTCACCTCAAATCTATAAACAGCATCGTTCTTCCATTTTGAAAGTCTTGTTGGTTCTTTAGTACTTTAGCTCATATAGTTGACTGACCAATAATGGCACGAAGAACTTAATTTTAAAAAATAGGCTAGTATTGGAAATTTTAAATTCTGAATTAAACAGTCCAGTAATTACTTAGGTACACTGAAATCCATTAGCTTCCTTTGCATCAAGGTCTATAATTCCAGCACTACACAGAAGCCTATGAATATCTTCATTTGCACATACACACATTTACAAACAATTCTGCCAGTATGAATTCCAAATCTAATGCTTGTGACACCAGTACAGGAAAGAAATACATATTTCAAAACCAAACTCTGACATTTCTGGATAGAAGCTCAGGTGTCTTCTACATTAAAAAAAAAAAAAAAGCTGCCTTTATGCCATATTTCATGTTCACATACAAAGTTAAACACAGACATTTCTCATAGTCCTTTAACACATTTCTTGCAGTCAGAGCATAATTGTATAGGTAAGTCAATCATATATTCCTGAGCGTAATATGTGTGATGAAGTGAGGTCCTGCCTCGGAGACATCTTAAAACAAGAATCCTATGCAGGAGAGGATATGTGGAATCCTTTTTGTCTCCGACATATTGAGATTTCTTACTCTGAACCAGTTCTTCCCACACAGCTACCTAAACTCTCTCTCTCCTGTGAAGTCATTAGACTAACCTTTAGCACATGAATAGAGGAAAGGGTCATCTTTGTTTGACAGCAATAATAAGTGCAGACCTTTAATTTCAATTATGTGGAGAAAACCATAGAAATGGAGGCATGAAGCGACATTAGTCTAGGTGATATCAAGGTCAGTTAGTATGAAAAGCATTCAATTTCTGCTTTCATAAAATTAAGAACCTCACCAGTAAAAGGCTGGAAAAGCAATAGCAATGGAGTAAGGCGTACTAGGGGGATGCTGACTGCTTTCTCAACTGGCCTAGAAATATTTAAAGAATTAGAAGAGTCCAGACTGGACATTCAATGGCACTACAGTTGGGGCAAGTTATAGATATGGGTAAAGGACTAAGTCGTCCACGGTAGCAGAGCCAGGGACAGCAAATGGCTATTCAAGTCCTAGAAAGCCAGGTCTGCAGCTGCTGCTGAGAAGGAAGAGTCAGACTATGCTGGTCAGCTGTGGCTGTAACCATGAAAGGGCGGGAGAAACAGCAATTAGGAGCAGGAGTGTTAGTGGCATCTTTTCCAGGCAGAATCAGATGCTGGTAGAACTGACACTTTTTAACACTCCTTGTGTTAAAAAAAGGCACACTGACTTCTCCAAAGCTCCCCTCTGGCATCTTGCCTTCACATGGAAGAACTGTCCAAGTTTGGATGTTCCCAGGAGACACAACTCGGATTTTTGCACATTGCTGAAGAATTTTGAGCTATCTGTGATCGTGGGTTACACAAGAATGGACTCTTAAATCTCCTTTTTGATCTTTCTCAATCTGGGACCACGTTGGGATTAATATCTCTGGAATAATTCAGGTTGCCCCAGGCTCCACAAGCTTTTGGCTACAGCAGACCCAGGAGGACCATTCTGCCAGTCCAGAATGAGATGAGTCCATAGGGCTGTGGCTCAGCTTTCCTCATGACCCAAGTCTCCAATTAAAATAGTTCTCTTAGCCAGAATCATGGGAATGAGTGCTGTAAAAGCTGTCTGTTCCTGATTCAACATCGCATGGCTGTAAGGGGAAGGGACTAGGAGTCTCTAATAACAGGGATTTGATTGTACTAACAGCAGATTCCTCGTTGCCTTACACTGCTTGAGAACCTTAGTGCGACTGGACATGAGGCCAGGGACCTGACCTTTGAGCAAGCTGGAATATCATATAATTACTGCTCTGTGTAAGTCCACTGCTTCTCTCCTCCCAGCTGTTTCACAAGCTTGGCTAAGGATCTGCTTTGAGATTTAACATATCTTTAAAATATCGTACTATACCTTACACAGAAGTGGATTAACTCACTGTGACTACTCATATTATATTGTCAATTTGCAGGTCCCAAGCTATCACCGCTCTGCCAACCAGTCTTCTTTTTGGGGATCACACATTTCCAGTTGGAGTATAAACTAGTTTGCATTTACTAAATAACGATTATTTTTATAATAAAAATATTTATATTAATAATATAAATAATAGTACAAGATAAATCTCTAAATTGCTCAGACTTTGTTAGCTCTGAGCAGCTAACTGAATATACCAAAATAGAGTTTACCCACAACAGACAAGAATCAAAAAAAAAAGTCTACTCCAAAAAGCAAGCATGCAAGTAACTCCAAAACATTCAGAAAAACATTTGGAAATTAACAACTCAGAAAACTAACATATGGCTTCCTAAAAAAAATTATTTGAAATGTCTTTTTAAATTTTTAAATGCCTAATTTAATATCCAAAGATAATAAAGAGAAAGAAAAAAAGAAACATCATCATCTAAGATTATTAAGAGTCATACAGCATCAAAATTCAGTGCATTGTCACCTCAATGAATTAAGATAAGGAATATTTTCTCTAACAACAATAGCAAAGGACCGAATAAGGGACTTGTAGTTCAAGTCTTGTCATTAGTTCATCTTGATTATTAATTAAACACACATTGACCCTTTAGGTCCCTAACTAATCTGAGGAGCCCACATTCCTAACAACTGGCTTCTTGCTAAATTACTAAATATCCTTAGGAAACCATTGCATTAGTTTACGAGTCCAGGTTGAAGTATAAGAAGCAAACAGGCAATGAAAACTTTTGGACCCAGTCAGACTTAACGAATACTGTATATGAGTTTTTTTGCAAGCCCTAGGTGAAATCAACAGCATTAAGAAGGGCAGGAGGTGGTGGAAGGAAGCAGGCAGTGCTTGAAGGAATCTATTACTTCTGTCAGCATCCGTCATTTGCCTCCTGCTGTTGTCAGCTACTCATAGCCTCAACATGCTTTAGAACCTCTTGCCATTTTCTGTAGTTGGCAATTGAATGCCTTTCACAGGCATTAAAAAGAAAACGGGAATCTTAAGTGATTTCAGGATTAAACACTACTTCGTTGAGCCACAGCAATGTCCTTCTCATGTGATCTGAACTGGGTGGCATCTGCTCGTTTCCACGTTCTCCAAAGGTGAAGCACAGGACAGAGTGCTTGAAGTACCCGTGTCAGTGTGTTACTCAAGTGCGTTAGTGACAGCACTGCCAACCTCAAACATGTAAAATTTATGAATCGCTTGTCTCTCCAAAAATCATGATGTTTTATTTTTTAATTATATATTTGCATGCTTTTATGTCTCACTTTCTGAGCCTTCAGGGTGAAACTGTGCCTTGTTTTCAAGTTTCTCTTTGAAAGGAGAAGGTTAGGAAGATTTTTTTTTTCCCTGTTTTAAGAAAAGTTGAAAATCCCAGCCATTGGTTTTCAAGAATTACACTTCTAAGAAAAAATATCCAATGTCACTCAGAGTCATGATTAAATATTTACACTTGCCATTGCATTTATAGTAATAGTAATTAGTGTCTGATGCTCTTCTCACTTATTCTTTAGTTTCATCACCCCTGTGAGCTGAGATAGAGCTAGGAAGAGGATTAACATCCCTCTCTGCCCCCACATTTCTCCTTAGTATAATTAGAAGGTATGCAGACTAGCAATAGCTCATCAGTCAGCTAAGTGTAATGGCTGATACTTCTGATCTCCACTAGGCTACAGGACTTTTCCCAAACTGTTGCTGTTTGAACTACAGCATGTGTTTAAAAAAAAAAAAAACCAAACCCACAAACCACAAACAAAACCCCAACAAACCAAACAACCCCACCAAAAAAACTATGTTATATTTAAGCATTTCTGATGAAGAATCCACCTTGGTAAATGATTCTGCTAATTATCTTTTCTGAAAAAAAAAAAAAAAAAAAAAAAAAAATCCATGTTCCTTAATTCAAGACTGAACATGTTTTACTTCAAATGCAGACGTGTCTGCTGAAGACTGCTTTGTTATCACATTTCTCTTGCTCCCAATACCTCTTCCTTTCACCCATTCCCAGTTATCAATACTTCTCTTGAGCTCTGGACACATGACATGGACACGCTATGGCAGTAGAGTTTGCTTTCCCAAGCTCAGAGGTGACAGAGCCTCCATGCTCATAGATTTTGTTTCTACAGTTAAAAGCTATACCAGTGCTTTTAGCTACACTGTCACATTGGGAGTTCATCTTCAATGCGTATAATTCCACGTAAACAAAGCCCCCTTCCCCTCCAGGATATCAAAGTAACCTTCAAGATCATTTTAATCATTTCTCCTGCTGTCAGTGGTCCTTAAAAACAATATGATTCTGTTACATGTTATCTTTAATTTGAATTTCAAGGGAAGTTTTCGGTAACAAAATCAAGACAACAATAGCTCTCCTGTTGTGAAAAAGTGCATATACACAAAAAAGCCTCTAAATTGCAAGTTTTATTTTGTCCAAACAGTTGTTTGTAAGAGTGGTTAATCTAATCAACCAGTTTGCATATGAAATTGTAACTTTGAACTTATTTTATTTTGCACTGAAATCATATTTAAAAGGACATGGTGAAATTCTTTTGCATAGTTCTCCATAACTACTTTATTAATTTCTAAGACAGAAGCCATGAAGTGTTGTAACAAATGTAATTGTATTACAGTTCTCTTCAGTTGGGTAGCAGCCATTCTTCATATTGGGAAAGAAAAGAAAGATCACATCAGGTATTTTGAGTGTTGAATGACATGACATATATTAGCAGAGCACCTCTACTGCACTGTAAAAAAGTATGTTTAAGCCAGCATTAACCTACTACCTAGCTTAGATGACAGTAGTCACCTCAGTAGAGTAGCATGGAGCTCAGCATGGGCCTCTTGATAAGGTAATTAGATTATTCTGAGCTCTGTGCTTCTGTGATAGGTTTTAAAAGAATAGAAACAAATACCTGATGAAGCAAATAGAGGAAAATTCATTCTGTGGCAACGTATAGGGCCACAGAATAGGTGTTATGGATCATCTGCAATGAGAAGAAGAAGAAACAACTACAAACTAGGGTTTACTTAAGTTCAGCAGGCCAACCATTTGGGAGGAGGAGGATCTACAGATTCAAGGCAGAACAGAAATGGTCAACATGCTATCACTACGATCTGCTATTTCCCTGATGAAAGTAAAATGGACAGGAATAGTTGTCAGGTAATCAGCCCCTGATGTGAGGACAGCTGAAGAAGGAATTTAACAACTCCGTACTACGATGGGTAAATTACAAGACTAAGTAAGACCCCCACTAGTTAATTCAAAGCTCCTGAGGACACTTTGAGTATTACGGGGTCTCCAGTGAAGAGATAGGTGGTTCACATCATAGGAGAGGACTCAGCTAATAAATAAGAAACAATTGCACTTCTGTTTTGTTGCATTCTTTTACATATAGCTTTCAGAAGTTGGGAGGTGAAGAGAGGGTTTTTTTCAGTGAGCTTTGAAAATGAACAGAGGTTAATATGTATGAACTCAAAGTCCTCTCTCTAGAGCCACATCTAAGGAATGTCAGCTAATGAAGTTACAGCCCTGTCTTTGTTGAAATATAGATATCGTGTGTCTCTAATAACCAGGCATTTAGTTAATCATGAAAACTCTTCACAGGCAGAAGAGTCTTTTCTATGTGTTTGTACCTACATAGAATGAGAAACAAATTCTGTTTGGAGTGCACTTACTATTGTCAGTATAAATAAATATGATTCTCACCCAGAGCTAGAATAAATTGCAAGCAATGTTTTGATGATAGGGCTATCAGAAATGAGAGTACATGAATGATCAGCACAACAAGTTAGTCCTTCTCTAAAATAGAATATAGTTTGATCAGCAAGGAAATTTCTATTGCAGAGTCAGTCTATGTATTTTTATTAAAAGAAAGGAGTGAAAGCCTTTTCTATCAAAACAAAGGGTTTAGTTAAAGATCGTTGTTTTCAGTGGGGCGTTTTGAGCACAAGTGTTTATATTATAGAACAAGAGAATTCACAACCTGTGAGTCCAATGTCGTCACAGCTAAATTCAAAATAGACGGGTGCCCACGAGATGTGAGTTAACTCCCCCTGCCACAGGTTTGTTGTGCAACCTTGAGCACTTAACGTCACTCTTATCTGTTTAGTGGTGCACGTAGCACATAAATATAGATATTTGATCAGAAAGAAATTTCCTCTGAGAAAAAATCTCTAAGTACAAGTTGGCAGGCCTAGATTTTTTTCTGAGAAAATGAGTGCATCCAGAACACTTGTACGCCTTACGTATTCTGTTGCCAGAGCGACCTGTGATTGAAATGGTCACATACAACAGTCAGAATGGTTCTCAGGTACCTCTGGAGGCTGGGAGCCATGAAGGAGGTGTACAAACTGCATCTACCATCCTCAGTTCACGTCCAGGTCCTGCACAGTCCAGGCGAACCTAGGATACCCAGGCACGTCAGGATTCCAGAAAGTAAAAAAGTGCTCGTTAACCTGTGTTAGATAACATACCAAACTCTGTGATGGTGCTAAACACTTCCAGAGGGGTGTTTTGATCAGGAGACTGTTCTGCCACCTTTACTTCAATACCTGCTATGAATTATAGCACCGTTAAAGACACTACTGCTCTTCTGAAATCACTAGCCAAGTTACGGGCAGCACTAAAGCTTGTGTTTGTCCTTGGAAAACACTAGGCTCCATCACCCTATCATTTCAGAGTGCAAAATGCTGCCTGGGTAGAACCACGTTTTCTCTCATCTGATCCAACTCCTTCACTGCTGTTAAGAAAAAGAGTTCTTATATTTTCAATTGTTTGGAAGGATCTGATATAAATGGTATTTGAATCAGTTTTCCCCCTTGCCATAGAAGACAGATTTACTTTGAGCAAATGAAAATGAAGCAAAATTGAACATCTTCTGTGCATTCCTCAGTTCCAGAATAGCACTTTTCACTGCATCTTGCTTTATTCAAAAATTACATGTACAAATGTCTCTAATTCTGCTGTTATGAACAAGGAATTCCAGAGCAACTCCAGAGAAATTTAAAAATAAAACAACTCTGATGTTCATGTCTGGTAAAGAGAACAATAACTGCTGCTTTCCTTCTATTTTATCATCCTTATTTATATTATCCTATTGTTTATTGACACAGTTCTATTTTAAAATATAAGAAACATGAAATACTTATAAAATGTTAAAGACATGGGTCTTGAACATCATTTAATGTACCTGGAGAGAGGCAAAACCTGGCATGTGACCATTTTCTCATTCCTCAAGGAGAAAAACTAGACAAGGCAAAACCATTCTACAGGATACCAGCCTTTGGCTCTCTAGTTTTACATGGTTCCCAAACAAAAACAAATATCAGGAAATTCAACACATAACATGTAATATCTAAAGTTCTCTGTGCTTGCTCATGTAACAAGTCTGGCACGATATAAAGTCTTCTATGTACACACAGTAAGTCTGCCATGTCACATTTGCTGTACTCTTAAGAAATTCTCAAGAAATTGAGATCCGATTTGTAAGGAAGAGGTTTTCCAAAGTTAAATTTAATTGAAATGCACTTTTTTTGCATTTCATATCTTGACATCTTAGCTTCGCAATTACAGCTGTAACAAATAACAGCAAATAGTCTCCCATTTTTTCTTTTGCTTAAATAGGGCTGAATTTAAAGTTCAAGATAGTTAATGTGTTCATCCATGTAGAATCATAGAATCACAAAATCACAGAATAATTCTGGTTGGAAGGGATCTCAGGAACTAGTCTAAACTAGTCTAAACTCTCACTCAAAGCAGATTCAGCTTTGAGATCAGACTAGGTTACTCAGAGCCTTATCCAGTCAGGTCTTGGAAACGTCTAAGAACGGAGACTGCACAAACTCTGTAGACAACGACTGCTTGAGACTGACCTCATGGTGAAAAATTTAATTTAGAGCATTCACTGCTTGACTGTCTTCATGGTAAAAAAAATATATATATATATTTTTATCAGGTAGGAACCTCTCTTGTTTTAATTTATATCCCCACTGTTTCTTGTCCACCCACCATGCACCACCATGAAGAGCCCAGCTCTGTCTTCTTCATACCTTGTAGGTACTGGGCATTGTGGGGGTGGAGGGCAGCTATTAGGTCTCCCTGAAACCTTCTTTTGTCCAGGCTGAACTAGCCTTGGTTCTTTAGTCTCTCCTCACATGGCAGGTGCTCCAGCCACAAGCAACTTGGCGGCCCTGTGCTGAGCTTGCTGAGTTCACCGATGTCTTTCATAGAATCATAGAATTGTTCTGGTTGGAAGAGAACTCCGAGATCATCGGGTCCAACCATTAACCTAGCACTACCAAGTCCACCACTAAATCGTATCCCTTAGGGCCTCGTCTAAACGTCTTTTGAATACCCCCAGGGATGGTGACTCCACCACCTCCCTGGGCAGCCTGTTCCAATGCCCAACAACCCTTTCAGTGAAGACATTTTTACGAATGTCCAATCTAAACCTCCCCTGGTGCAACTTGAGGCCATTTCCTCTTGTTCTGTCGTCTGTTACTAGGGAGAAGAGTCTGCCCCCCATCTCTCTACAACCTCCTCTCAGGTAGTTGTAGAGAGCAATAAGGTCTCCCCTCAGCCTCCTTTTCTCCAGACTAAACATCCCCAGTTCCCTCAGCTGCTCCTCATAGGACTTGTACTCTAGACCCTTCAGCAGCTTCGTTGCCCGTTCCTGTATTGGGAGGCCTAAAACTGGATGTAATGTCTAGATGTGGTCTCACAAGTAAAGGGGAATAATCAGTTCCATCGACCTACTGCCTGTGCTCCTGTTAGCACAACCCAGGATGCTGCTGGCCTTCCTTGCAGCCAGGGTACACTGCTGGCTCATGCTCTGTCCTTCATGGTTTCATGTTGCTACGTATGTTTTTATCTGTCAGCCTGATACCTCTTCTCATTTATGCCAGAATGTATATGCAAATATGAAAACAACTATCCGTGTATAGATTTAAAGGCACAGGTTTCTATCTTCCTGGTACTTCCAACATTGTCTCTCTCATCGGCATTAGTAGTGCCAGTGCCGTGGGATTACACAGGGATAACAGGAAACAGTTTCTGCTTGCATATCTTAACTAGCTGATATAAGACAGGGTGGAGCTAGTAAATATAATCAACTGTTCTTAGGCATGGAAAAGGAAGAGGACAGTAACTGCAGCAGCAACAGGATTTCATCATTCCATTGGCTAGCAACAGGTATCATCAGCCAAGCTAGAGGCAATTAGAACAAATATGATTTGGTCGAACCAGTGTCCATATTTCCCCCGTGGTTACAGTTCCAGTTGCAGAATGGTTTTGTTAACCTTCACTGTTGACCATTTTAACATCCAATCACTCACTGTCAACCCAGTCCAGTGATAACCTATCACAATATTTCTTTGTTCCTCTGGACTCATTCTTTAGGCACTAACGGTCAGATTCCCTTTTAGCATAGTTCTAATGAATTCAGCTACTAATTGGCCTTGAGGAATTTATGTTCACGTGTTTAAGGGTTGTAGACACTTCTGAATAGTTCAAGATGCTGACCACTGGGGGGAAAAAAAAAAAAAAGGCCAGTAATGGGAATTACAACTTTATATGAAACTCTAGTGCTCATGCCTGTCTAGTCCATAGACAATGATGTTGACATTAACAGAAAAAAATAAACAAGGATGTGAAGATGAGAATAGGAGGAAGAGAATGTTGGGTAAGAATGAGACAAGTATTGAACTACTGTGTTTATACATAGGCCATATGGTGCGGACATAAACACTGTGAGCTTACTTTACCAGCATTATGCAGTCTGTAACCTCCCTTTCAGATAACTCCTGTCTGCCAAATGTTTTTCTTGTCTTTAATACTGCAGATTCTACAGACACGAAGCCTGCATGCTTATATATACCAGAGCTAGATTCAGTAGACAAGCTTTCCTAAACTATGTCCATTTTCTTCTAGGAGTATCAGTAATAGCTAGATTGCCTTTAAAAAAATATTAAAAAAACAAAAACCACAAACAAAACCAAAAAACCCTCTTTTGCAACTTAAAAAAAAAAAAAAAATACTTCTACTGAACTTTAATGTGTAATGTCTATTAAAGGCATAGATTTTTCAGGGAAAAAAAATTGCAATTACAGTATAATCATTGCCAGACCTGATGTTTGCCATGGACTACAACTTCAGGCACACATTAAGATTTTTATCTGGTATTACTGTACCTATGGTTTTGAAAATCCATGCCCAGCTATTTGGCAGCCTATCTTTGATCTCTAGACTTTTGTTGCTAATTTGCTTTAATGGCTTCTAAAGACCCAAGGAAGGCAGGAGAATACTTTCAGGAGCAAATTACATGCCATCTCAGTCACAATGCTGATAAATGTATAGATGATGATGAAATATCAAGTGTTCTTAATGTAGCAAGCACCTGGTTTTAATTCCATCATCTAATATATCATTTTGCCATTAGCCCATCTTTTACAACTCATTTTAGCAGTATGTATATTGATACTTTGTAAAATTAATGTAACAATCTTAAAATGCTGTGGGTTTTTTTTTTTTCCATTGGCCTGCTTGCATTTTTTTCCCAAGAGTTTTCGCAGCAGTACAGACTTCTGCAAGAAGATTTTCCTTTTCAAGTGACACCTCCTGTATAAATCAGCCTATTTCCTTCAGTCAATGAACGTTATGTCAGTTTGCACGGTATAACACCCTGGTGCAAAAATGTCCTTTTTGGACTGTCCAAGAGAGGTCTTATGCTCCATTTACTGTGCTTGTCCCTAGTAAGAATGAAAGGATAGTTCTAGCGGAACGCCATGTTATTACTGTCTCTCTACGGGCAGGCTGAATAGATGCCTTCATCCCAAGTCTGGTACCTGTATGGTTGAAGATGTCATGACAACTGGGTAACAAGTCAGCATTTTCCCTGCTAGCAAGCAAATTTTAGAGATCTAGTGAGGCTTTGTGCAGCCCAAACCCCTATAAATCAAAGCCAGTGTAGAAGTAAAGTTCTGCTAGACAGGCTCAGTACTTACACACCCAGATATTGCTCCTATTCAGCCTTCTGAGAGCAAACAACAGTTATCGGTGACTGCGATGAGGATAAGAACAATCTGCGAATACTATTAGGATTCCCACAACAGTGTTTGCGACATTTTGTCCTGTTGCCTCACTTCCATTTCAGCTCCTGCCCCATTTGTTTCTAAATCAACAGCACATTGTTTGAAGGATTACTATATCATATGTTTCCAGGAAACTCTCTGAATTTTACATTACCTTTTTACCCCTGTAGTATGCCCAGTAGGGAGCTGAAGCTGAGTAGCTCCTTCCCCCTCACAGGATATTGTCTTAACCACCAAACTGCCTGCAAGGGACTTTTGCCAGAAAATTTAGGTTCCTCAATAATTTGAGGACCCTGTTCAGGTCATTCAGGTCTATTTCTATACGATTTATTTTATTTTATTCTGCTTTAAAGATTGCATGCTTTAGTAGAGAGACCTAAGCCTACACTGCCAAGCCTACAGAGCCAAGCTTCTACTTCTGATATTGCTCTTTGTGCCCTTTTTTTTGAAGGTACTTACTTCATTTTCAGCTTGTGAAATGCTTGCAAGTGGAAGCAGCTGTATCATGCACGCTGCATTGCTAAGCACATCCAAACCAGGTTAGCCTAAAGTGCAGGTATGCTCTAAAGACATGGTAACTCTTCCCTGTAAACAAGCTCCAAGATACTTACAGTATTCTGGGACAGTTCTGCACAGTTTATGTTCTGCGATTGCTATTGTAAGGCATCTTTCATCCCCTTTTCCCCTCAAAAATGCAGAGCCCAATCCCATTAAGCCCCCAATGAAATTACAATAAGATGTAAACATTATTCTCATTTTCAGCATGTAGAACTTTACTTATTATTTCAGTTGTTCCTTTCCCTTTTTGACCAAACTCGGCAGTTGTTTATCAAAACACTAGTTGTTGTTTAAGTCTCTGTTGATCTACACAACAGCTTCTGGGACTGTACCTAGAAACAACCTCACAAAACACTGGGAGCTGACAATAACATAAATCCATTTACCCTAACAGATATTATATGCTTACAGCCTGTATCCATGCAACCAAATAAGTGTTGTCAGTTTCTAACCACAAGTCCTCATTTATATTTTTAGCTTTTTTTAGAAGACAGGAAAGGTGTGGTCAAAACTGATCAAACAGCATTTTGCAGAAAAGAGTTCACACATCTGCAAAATGAATTCTCAGTCAATGCATGTTTTCTCTATTCTCGCTAGCACCAGCGCTCAGGACTACAGAAACCATCACAGCTCTTGGATTCCTAGTAACTTGATTTGTTTTGCTTATCACCATGCAGGGTGGTCTTATTTTCATCGTGTTCCTCACACGCATATACTCACCCATATGGCCTGGAGAGGCCATAACCAATGGACTTTAAGTCTGATGGTAGAGATCACAGATCTCATTACAATCAAGAAATGATACTAGCCTAAATATGACTTATGGTATCCTGTTGTAGGCAAAGCCATATTGAACATTAAGAGGCCACTCAAACCCACAATTCTGTATTAGATCAAGTCTTATTTCTTTCTCCATAGCTTTTATTATGACATGTAAATCATGCCAGAAAAGGGGAGTACTCGCCCCAAGTACAGATCAATTAGACAGAGTTTATGCCAGTCAAATGTAATTGCTATAAATATATTTTTCATAATGTCTTGACTCTGGCACTTCTTTCTGACCACTCTTTTCTCCCAAGTCTAAACAAAATTATATGATCTCTTCAGCAATGCACACAGTAATCAAAATTCCCATTGTCATCACAATACATGGCTTAGGATGCATTTCTGAGAGCAGGGAAATATGCAAACAGTTAATAAGATAATACAGGAAAACATATCCTGGCTACAACTTTTGAATGATTATCTGATGTATTTGTTTTTACCAAATCTATCTTTCTTTTATTTGGCAATATGAAGCAGTGTAAATCCATCTTAATCTACCAGCTTTGTATTGTTGGAGCGTAGTGGTCAAGCTGGCTTTCTACGTTAATTTCCATACCTTACTGCTGTCAGGGTGGCTCAATTCATATGCACACACAGAAAAATGGTTTAATTCACTGTTAAAACTGACCAAAAAATAGTCAGGTTTTTTTCCACTCAGCTGAAAAGAAACTAGAACTGCATCAATACCGAAACTCTTTTTTTCAGGCTGATTCCTGCCCTGTCATTGCACAGATATGAATGCTGCTGTCTGACATTTCAGGAAAGCATGAGAAGAAGAAAAGCTGAGCTGCTGAGTCTGCATGTTACATGCAGTCAGAGAGGATTAGCTCACCACGAAACATTCAGCTTAAGAAACAGATGCAAGATATCTCCCAGAAGTGTTAAACAAAATGGAAAAAAAAAGGGGGGGAGACCTAATTAGTGAATGCAGAGCCGAAGGCTAACATGCAAACAAACCAGGCACAAACGGATGACAGACAAGCTAGATCTGTCAGCTCCGTGCATGATACTCCAGCTCTCGCCCTGCCTTTCCCTCTCCCCCTCTCAGACACACACCGATGAGTGGAAGGGACGGTGATGGTCTTCAGGGCATTAGCTGTATTGGTTATTCAGTCCAGTGGAAAGACTGACTCAACAATCAATTCCTTCTTTGTTTGGATGCCCAGATTTCTGTGCCTCTTGTGAAGGTTAATTCATTTACTGCCCATTTTTCCTGGCACAGAAGACCTAGGCTTCGCTCAGCCCGTCCTCTTCCTTTCACTTGCTTGTCTCAGATCTGCTGGCTGACACTATCAGCATTCAAACGTCAGGCTCCTGTTAGCACCGATTAACAGATTTGGTGCCGGTGATGGGTCCTACAGCCCAATCTGGAGCTCGGGGCAGGAGGAACCCCCTGGCAGCAGGGCATTCCGGCACTCCTCCTGGCACGGCAGCTGGCACAGCTCAGCCCCGCACGGTGGTGGGTACACCCATTTACCTCCGACCTGAGCCTGCCAGTGGTGTGCAATTTCAGAAACCATTTTACAACTCCTCATTGCATCTTTGATTGTTACGTGGGCATAAAAGACACAATGGAAAAACTTACTCATGGAAAATTATGAAAGAATTGCCTCCCTCCATAGCCAGTCATTACTATGATAAACAAAATGAGCTGGTGATAGTAACTCACCTTTACTCTTTGTTTAAGATATTAATATTCCACATGCCTTCTTTCCTTTTGAAACAGTATTTATGACTTGCTTGTGATTCACTGTGAACCTATGCCAGTTTACATCAGAATAGCTCTACTGACTTCAAGGATGTTTTTCCAGTTTGCATCTATGCTTAGATTTATTTTCTTTAAATTATGTTGATGCCTACCTATTCTTTGCAGCTAGATATAAGCAGATTATTGCATGGACTCTGCTTGCAAAACAAATATATTCACAGTGATAATCTAGGTCATCAATTTTAATCTGACTAATTTCTTCATGAAGCCCATAACTTCTGATTGAACTACAGTATCTCTATGAAAGAGAAAAGCAGTCCGTAAGGGTTGAACAGAGAATCCACTGTCTCCTTTGATAAATTATTCTAATAGTCCATCAGGCTTGCTTAATGTGTATCTGCGGCTCAGAGCTCTCTATCTTGGACACACTTGGTTTTGTGCTCTTGAGTTAGTTTATTTTACATTTGTTTTGAGGGTCATCAACACCAGCATAAGGGGGAAGATCAGTGGATCCAGTCCAGCGGAGTGCGGAAAGCGGACAATGGCCTCAGCAACCCGCGTGCTGTCCGAAAGGAGGATGTCAGGGAAGCTATGGTTGTATAATCTGGATGTTTCTCGGTAACTCGAGACTGCATCAGATTCAATCAGTTTCCTTTTAGCAAGCAGATGATATCCGCCAGGATCTTTCATAGATAAAAGATGATTATATGTGATATGACAGTAGTGCAGCATAGGTGTCTCTGGTGCTGCAGATGACACTTAAGGTAAGCCAAAATTGCTGTGTGCAAGGAGTGAAAGCAAGAAAAGCTCTGAGCAAGTGGCTATGGGAAGATGTAAGACAGAGTTACCCTATGCCTATGCCTTCTAACATGCTTTTTGGTGTCATCTTACATTACTCGTGTAGTAGGTATTCATGGTACAGCTCCATGCTCTCACCCACCCTGTGTGGCAGCCAGGACCGCTTAAATCTAGGCCGATGTAGCAACACGCAAACTTTATCACCATGCCACATCCACCGCCTCTTGAATTGCTGACTTTGCAGATATCCTGAACTTTCCATTCCCATGAACTCGCATGGTACTGATATCACTGACAAGTGAAAAAGTGCTGATTTAATTCTCTTGCTTGTGATTTTATTAGAAGAGACATGGGGAAGTAAGATGGAAGCAGCCCTTCCCCTTTCTGCTGTACCCTGAGCGAAATCTGCTTCCAGTCATGTTACTAGTGGCTTGTTGGTTGTGAGGTTGTGCAATCCCTGCGCATCCATCCACAAAGCAGCAATAGCCAACAGGAGCCAACTTACCCTGTTGTAATGACCTCAAGGAAGGATCTGACCCTGATTTGGGAACCTAAATACATAAGCAGGGCCTTGCTTATCTTCACAATACCTCAATATTTTACTTCTAAACAGCTTTAAATTGTTTCTTCTCAGCCTTCCTTCTGCCTCTCCCTAAACTCTGAGACAAATACAAAATAAAAGATAATAATGAATTGAGAACAGGAAAATCAAGCTAAAGGACTATACACACAAGCATTTTTTTTCATTTAAATCACCAGAATATGTTTCACTAGAAAGCAAATACAATACAAACAACTGGAACAAGATGGCAGATTAAATCAATTTCAAATGTTGGTGTCCTTAAAGTTTACTGTTCGCACCCTAGTGCATTGACCAAACCTAACATGATGTTTATACAGATTATTTATTAGACTATGACTGATTTAGTTGAAAGCATTCTCTAAGATGACTGGAGTGAGAAACCTGATATCACAAAAAACATGGCTTTTAAGCATCATTCACAATACTTGAGTATATCCGTATCGTTCAATACGCACTGATAAACTCTTGTCACACATCAATAAGTAAAGTTGTTATGAACTCCTGACTTCAACGCTATCTGCAAAAACCCCACCTTGTTTAAAACCTAGAGGAAGCAGCATGCAGTGTAAACAAAGATGATGTTTGAGTATAAATATTTAATGAAAATGTAAAACCTGCCAAGTCAAGCCTCAGATCAATGTATTTTTTTTCCAGCTAAAAAGGAGTTGCTATTCAGGTGCTGAGTACCAAGTCTCAGATCTCAATCTTGTTCATTTTGGCTTCACCAACAGATGGAAAAAGGTGTTTTTAAGTTCTCTTCCACTATCAGAATAGGGAAAGGAGAGAGTAGAATTGGTACTGCCCAGAAACTTTAAACACAAATATGTTGAAATTGATGTTTAGTACATAATTCATTCCAAAAGGAAAGAAAAGCAGAGAAAGCCACTAAAAAGATAGAGAACTGAAGAGATGGAGATTCTGAGCGGAAAAAAAGTAAATAAAAAATCTAATAGAACTGGAAAACTTGAAGTGACCCTTTGTGTCCCTACACTCAGCTTTGACTTATTTCTTCATTTCTTTTATCCTTCTGCCTCTTTCAACTTTTACATTCTTTAATGTTGCTTCCTGTGTTTGGAAGCCTCTCGCTCACTGTCAGCCAAACATCTTTCTTTGCTTTCAAGCCCTATTTAAAACCCACTACCTCACTGCACCTTTACTAACCTACCCGGTTTTTGTTCATACCTTCCTCTTCCTGAACTTTTTTCATGTTCTGTGTTGTCCGAAGCTGATCTTTGGAACATCTTCATGCTTGGAACCATGTTTAATTTCTTTCTTTCTTTTTTTTTTTTTTTTGCAAAGCACAGAAGAACACACCAGTTATTCAACCTTCTGGGGTGCTTGAGGGTTTCATGTGGAAGCGTTCTGCTACGCACAGCATCTTCCTGAGATATGTGGCTGTGTCAATAAGGGAGGAAGGGAAGTCAGCTGGTGCGTGTTTTTGACAGGTACAATATTCATTCATCCAGACCAGCTAGTGACCTTTTTTCCCACTTCTTCTCCATTGTTCTCCAACAAGTCTATTTCAGGATGGGCAAATTGACAGCAGCTACCCTGTGGTCTTACCAA
This sequence comes from Phoenicopterus ruber ruber, assembly GCA_009819775.1. Classification (NCBI taxonomy): domain Eukaryota; kingdom Metazoa; phylum Chordata; class Aves; order Phoenicopteriformes; family Phoenicopteridae; genus Phoenicopterus; species Phoenicopterus ruber. The sequence goes on along the minus strand of CM020215.1, from coordinate 49,917,719 downwards.
AACCTTTACACAGGCTATAAAAGAGATGTTATTTGCTCCTTCCACACCCTTGTCTGTCTTCTGCAACCATGTAAGGGAGAGCAAGATTTGCCTCTTTCTCCTCTTCCTTCCTCCTACTCATATTAAGTATTTTTACAACACAGCTGAGATAATACCTACAATATGTTGCCAGAAATGAAATACTGCTTTAGTATCCCACAAAGCATGCTTAGAACTTTTCTGTTTTCAATTATTCCACTAAATCTAGTCAGAACACAAAAATACATAGAATAAGTGAAACAATGACACCATATACGGTGGTGGGAACTTAGCAACACATAAAACTTGAAGAAAAAAAAAAAGAAAGAAAAAGACAAATCTACAGTACTTTGAACTTGGCAGAGTAGTAATACAAAAGGTCAGTGACAAATAATTTCTGTGTAGACTAAATTTCCATTTTTAGGAATGTTATCCTAAAACTTGAAAGAGAAATGCCAGTTGAAATGAACTGAGAGTCTCCCCAAGAATCTCACTTAACAAACAAGAATGAAGTCCAATCAAGTCTTTAAAGTTCACACTCTGATAATTCTATGACAAAATACAGTTTGAAATGCATATGAATAAAGTAAACTAAAGCTTAAAATATCATTGATAAATACATGAACATTTAAAAAATATGAAATATTCAGTAAAGGCAAGACAAAACCAAAGCAAATATAGTAAAGCAGACAGTCGAGGTGCCACCAAAATAGCCAAGGGCCTTCATCAAGCTTTCTGTCCTTATCACCCTATGTTCAGATATATTTTTATGTCACGTAAGGCACAATAAAAGGCGCTGTGAAGTTTTCCAGTTGTGCTTTATATCAACCTTTTTTTCGAATCTCTGACTCTCAAAAAGATGTTTTCTACTTTGCAGTACAATGTATATTGCAGTACAATGTATATTGAAAAACATACGTGATTTACAGTGCAAAGCACCATATGTGAGCATTCACAAGATCAGAATCTGATTTATGTCACAGAAGCTAAGAATCTGACCCACTGAACACAAATAAAAAGTTTTAATAGAGTCATCTACAGTTTAATATTGTGAAAGTGTGTTCTGATCCAACTGAAGTCCAAAGGACTATATTGGTATAGTCTGGTTCATTATCTATCTTAAGGTTAGGAAGAAAAGTTCATTTACTAGCTTGTAGCTGAAAAAAATAAATTCATATATAATCAATTTTTGTTCTGATATAACAGAAGATTTGTGTTACATCATTGATGACAATTCTTAAATAGCAGCCTCCTGCCTGGACCAAGATTACGAGCAGGTTTTCTTCAACGTCCACCACATGACACCTCTTGCATTCCTGCAGAACATCCTGTACTTCTCACCATCATCCCAGATCTTAGGGAGTAGCTAAAATGCGTTACTACACCTCCAGGCTGCAAAGGCAGCTTGCAGAGCACAGCCAGCCCGGTGGAAGCAGAGTGGACACCGCACTCTGGGAGCAGACTGCGGTAAAAAATGAATGATAAGCCTCTAAAGCAGGGCAATACCTGAAATCTTGACTGATTCGTCTCTCCTACTATCGGTAAAGTTGAGAGCCATAGCATAAACAGAGCACAGACAGCCTCTAACGTTTTAAGCAGTGTTATTTAGGCCTGCTCTAAGTAGATAACAATGCTGAAAATGCTGGCAGGTTTGCTTACCCCAAGGCTCTAAACGCTGCCAGCACCTGAGGAGCAAACCAACTGTTAGCAGCACTGGGACAGGTTTGCAGCATTTTCCTGTGCCGGTGAGAGTGAGATCTCTAGAAATGTTTGACCCATCTCCCTCAAGCAACATCTGCTGACAAGTCGGAGAAGAGTTAACAGAGCCTGCAGTCCTTTCCTTTAGATTAGACTGCATCTTCTCTCAGCTTTATTTTGGTTTTGAATGAAACAACTGACAACCTATTTATACCAACAGCATGGAAACAACCAGCCTATCCTAAATAGTAGTTATAGACTAGAATACTTAAAAAAAAAAACAAACCACATTTTCCTCTCCTTGTTACAAGAACAGAAGAAAGTCAGTTCCACTTCTGGGAAACATAGGATGAGGAAAGCCTCACACCATTTGTGAGAAGAACGGATGAGTTGAAGAACTGAAGCAGCCCAAGCAGAAGGACCTCTCCTCATCAGCCTGGGAGGAGGCTCACAACAGATGTTCAAGTACCCACCAGAGCTGCTGGCACCCTGGATGTGGCCTCACCTAGGTGAGCACTGTGGTTCTGCACAATGACTTATTTTTCTCATCTTTCATCAGAAGAGGCTGCAAGAGCCCAGCCCAGAATATCTTACCGGTTGATCTTCAGACTTTCACCAGGAAGTGGCAGGTTGAAATCCCCTACAGAAGGAAACCAGACTCGTGAGCCCCATCTACCAGGTGAGAGATTTAGCCATCAGGTTAGCAGTTAAAGTGGGTTCTTCCAGCATGACAGTTGGGGTTTGGGGTAGGTTCTCTCCAGCTGATGTTCTCTGAATACATGCAGTAGGTTGGCTGAATATTCACACTTTGAAAGTCGATGCCTCATTTGTGCATTTCAATGAACTCTTGCAGCCCTATGAGTTTGTCAGTGCCTCTGAGCGCCCTCAGGTCAGACCTACACCCACTTGGGGAACTCTACTGGTAGAAACAGACCCGTCTCAACACAGGCATCAGGCGATGCCAAGTTTGAATTTCCATATTTTTGAATTAATTACCTACATTTGCAGCCTATAAATAGCACTTCAGCATGCATTCACTTTCCAAATTCCACAGAAACAGGGTGAGACTCTGGGGAGGATGTTCAGATCTTCCAGGATCAAACTAAGCTCTGCTAGGGTAGAGCTTAGGTATATGCAATGTAAATGGCTACTAGGTCTTGGCTGAAGGTCAATTTCAGGGTCAAATGAACTATCAGTGAAGGCACATAGAGATATATGCTTTTTTGGATTTAGGCTCAATTAATGCAAAGAACAGGATCTGGTTAAAATAATTATTGCATAAGATGCTCATTATTACAAGCCCATTTCAAGTCTGTCATACTACACACTGTTTAATATGTCATAAAAGGTAGTGTAACAGTTTCTTAAGTTGAAGGTTTTCAAGCTACGGTCTACATATTGTGCATAAGCTGTTACCAGTACCTGTAACAGGTAGCCAAGAAAACTGTTTATTGACAGCTTAAATCGACTGTGCAAACACCTACACTGCCAGTGGAGCCAAGAGCACAAACAAATAGAGGCTGAAAACCTTTCACATGGGTGACTGCTCTGGATCATAGGCAGGAGGGTATGTTCAATCTGACATTCCAAAATCCACTTAAAAGGAGTTCTGACTGCAAATGCTGAAGCTCAGGGTATTTATTAAATCCACTGTGCAGAGAGGACTGTCTACTCAAAGCAAGTATTTTTAAGCATGATCACTAATGAGATTGCCACAAAACTTCTAAGCACAAAGAAATTAAACAGTCACTCAATCAATGCAGAGGTGCCTAATTAAAACATGTTTACATAATAAAATCTGCATATTAAGATTAGTTTTAAAAGCAATTTGCTCTTCCATCAAAGGCCACTGGTAGACTAAAGGCATTTTCGACAGTCAAGGTGGATGGGTGCTGGCCCTGTCCATTTTGTCAGCCATAAAACCCCGCATAGAATGGCCAACAAGGCTTCATGCTGCCCTAGCTAACCTAGAAATTCCATTTAAGTCAGGTTTCATTTTCTTTGCACTTCTGTACTAGCCCTATTCAGTCATCTCAGCTATTGTGTTCATTCTGCCTCAAAGTTGTAAATAAGGAGTATGTCCTCCCCCTCCAATCCGTTCTTTCAGCCAAACCTTCGTTTGGGAGTTTTATCTCAACTTTCTTCTTCAGGACCCAAATTTTAGGCTTTTTCTTTCCCACAAGCAGATAAATGTCACAGATATTCAACTTTAAGCTGCACTGATCTAAAAGTAAAGAAGTCCTACTACGTAGATGGACAAAACAGTGAAGAAAAATACACTGATCATTAGCATTCATTTTATCAGTGTGACAAAGCTGTGATTATTTTGTCATTGTATGTCCCATTTTACATATCACACTACTTTTTTTACAGAATTTCATGTTCAAAATAACATTAGATTTGTTTTACCATTGTATGACTGGAGGAGGTTATGCAGTCTTGGTGTGTTGGCCTTGACCCCCTAAAGGCTTTGGTCATGTTTAAATGTTGACATATTTGAATTGTGACAGTTTCCCTAACTTTCTGTAAGTCCTTTCTTAAGGCAGTTAAGCTGCTGACATACTTCTTGGGAGTGGTTCACAAACAGACATAGAAGAGCAGGTCCTTGGCAGAGAAGATACACCAAGAACATAACCTGTGTTGTTCATCATTGTAACACCTAATAAAGCACCCAGTTCTGGACACTCTCACGTAACTGAGGAGATTCAGTTACTGACTCCCATGTTGAGATGTGCACCATCTGGACAGAATCCAAGTGTTACTCTTCAATTTCAGAATATAGACCAACCATCTAACATTTCTCCTAAGAGCCAAACCCACAATCCGGCTATGTCTACGTAGGATGCAGCTCCAACTACCACCATAATTTAGACGTACCTTTTCTCAGAAAACAATACACAATAATTATGAGCAACTGCACTTCTGCATGACCTTTTCAACCATACAGTTTCATTTATTCAAAGGAGAAAACAAAGATAGTCAGAGGTTGCTTTATAAGTAGCAGATCTAAATACAGGACTTCTAAGCCCATTCATCTTGAAGGCCCTGAGGGCCCAGCAGTCAGCAAGAAGACAGGAATATTCCCTCTTCCTTCAGACTGCTCTTGCAGACAATTTCTCCTTAAGTAGGCTGTCAAAAAATGAAAAAGTATATGTGTTTACTTTAGCTCCTTCTGTTCTAAACCTTCCAGTCTGTCTGTCAGACAAGACCCATCAGACAACCGCAAAACCCTGCTGGACAAATCTGTTGACCAAGTGATCTGTATGGTTCTACTTCATTTCATAGAAACTAACTCCTCCTTCTATGAATATGATGTTTCAATTAGCTAAACAAACAGACCTATATAGATAATTCCACTGAAATTTTAGTTCACTAAAGAAGTGAAACGCTGTGGGAAAACAAAGCATGACCATACAACCATTACAGACAAAAGAGAGTTGCGATCTGCAGCCAACTTGGGTATACCTTATAAAATCAGCCAGTATCAATCAACTATATATAGCTAATCACCCAAATCATCACAGATAGGTGTTAATATATTTGTACTTGAAAACTAAATGCAGAAAAAACCCCAAGGACGTACATGACTATTGGAGATACTAGCATAAAACTGAGATCCCAAAGAGAATTTCATAAGCCCGATGACAGAGGAAGCAGCCTGTGGTACAGTGACAGTTCTCACAAAGGAGCACTGCTTATCCAATTTAACTGCTCTATTGTACCTTGTGGAGGAACTGCCAATCAACCTTTCTTTCTTTAAAAATTGTAGGAAAGGTAAAAGAAGACACAGCTTTCTTGCAATAGCGAAGAATGTGCAGATTCAAGCTGCTTGCTCTTTTCCCGGAGAATTGATCTTAGTGTCGCTGTGAAATAGCAACAGTGCAGAAGAATTTGGGAAGTGGCAAACAACCGAGCACACAGTGTAGCCCACTTTGCTTTGTAATCCTGCATCTAAATGAATAAGAATATATAACTTCAGAATAGGCTTAAAATGCAGGTTGGCAAATGCAAAGGTATCCTATTCAAGAATTAGGGATGCAGAACTCAGTGAGCCATATTATCTTCCAGAAAAAATACAATGGTTTTGCCTGCCATGCTATCAATAAAAAATTGTCCAATTTTATGAAGTTATTTGTGAAGTTATTTTTAGCACATTGTGGTGAGAAATATTTTTCATTGTCACTGAACTATTGTTTCCATGGAAATTTTCTCACTAAACTCCTGTTTTATTTGCCCTTACATAGAAGAACAATTCTTTTAATGTCTAGTTATATAGTTACAATCAATTCAGAAACCTCACTGAATTCCTTAGTGGTTCTATGGACAGGGAAGGAGAGAAGGAAGAAAAGAAGGGAGGAAGGATGGGAGGTAAGGGAGAAAGGCAGGAAAAGAAAAAGAAGAAAGGAAGGGAGGCCTTCTGCTTCTGAATACAACTGATTAAGCTCCAACACCCTTCTCCAATCTCCTAAAATGAAAAAAAAAAAAACAAACAGAAAACAAACAAAGAAACAAACAAAACCCACCACAGATGTGACTGTAACTAAGCAGTCTTCTCTGTTCTAAAGCAATACATGGAGAATAACTCGGTTGGAATTAAAAAAGCAAGCAAGCAGGCAGTGGCTGGAAGAAAACACTGAACCAGGTAAGCAATGAGATCCTGAGATTCAAGAAAATGCAGAAGTTAAAAGTATAAGGCATATCAAGCAGACCTTTACATAAAGGCTTGAACCCTTTCCTCAATCCGGTTTTGTCTACTGAGGCTATAAAATCCTGCAGGTTGACAAGTTCCCAACACTGTGGGTTTCAACTACCCGCTATGGCTTGAAGTGCTGTAGAGCAGAGAATGATGGTACTGGTGTGGTTCAACAGCCTCAGCAGAGGGTTGGGATTCGTTTGTCATACGCCTTCCAAAACCTGGGAGAAAAAAAACCTCCTTGTCACGGCCAGAACTATGTGTTAAGCATCCTAAACCCTGGTGTGCACCGGCCCAAAGGAGGGGACTAGCCCGTCTCTTGCTAGCTGTGCAGCCCTGCGTGAAAGATTCATGCCTATATGATGAAGTCTGTTCCCCCGTATGTACTATCAGTCTGCATCTTGTGTACCTGATATGCTGGGGCAAGGGTGGAAACTTTTGGCTGGTGACATTTTTAATGCCTTAAAACACAGGAATGTTACGCAGAGAAAACAACTGTGTCAGGCCAGGGGTACATAAGCTGTTACAGGATACGTGTCTGCATTTCGCCAGCTGCAAGTTCGTAACATTGCCTGTGTTAAAGCGCTTCACGGGTCAGATGCGCTTTCCGTATTTCTTTTTTTTTTTTTTTTTTTTTCCTGAGACCACCCATCACACAAGGCACTTCATTTAAAAAGTGATCTAAAAGGGTTTCCAACAAGACCTATTAGAATTTTGGCAATTCAGAAAAAATGACTGAGAAAGTATGGGGTTTTTTTTCAAATTAACAAGGAAATGAAACAAGAAATTAAATGAACCAAAGACAATATATCACAAAACAAGTAACTTGAGAAGTGCTATTTAAATCGGAAGTAGTATTTCACAGGTAAATAGTGACTGTCCTAAGCTGCATGTAACAAAAGCACTGAAGTCTCATGAGTGAGACTTCTTTTTTTCTTTTCTATTTTAAATATATGATGAAAAGTGACAGGGCCAGTGTTTGTGTGGAAATTATGAAGTGTGCTGATTAGTTAAGCATGTAATAATGAGGTTATGAATTCCCAACATGCTGACAGAAATTTAAGTGTCTGAAAAAACATTGCAGAGATGTAGCTATGAGTTTTCCCTTCAGCTTCTTCTTTCATTTATTTTTTTCCTATGATAACTGAACATATGGAGATTAATTTAAGTGTGGGAGTGACAGTGTGGATGTCTAATTAATTGCCCTAGAAAATAAAAAATGGTTCTGCCTTACTCATAGAGGCCATTTGGCTGAAGTGGTGCCTTACATTATCAAAATCTGGATGTAACATGGAGTATTTGATGTAAAAACTGAACAAAAGGCAGAAAAACTTAGTTAAGAACCTGGCTTATCCGTTTGCCAGGATTTCAAGCTGGAGTAAGCAAGCTGTGCTGTCAAGTATGTGTGTTGGTTACTGCTTGTCAGCTACTGAAGAACTACAAATATGAATAGGTACAAGTAAGAGAGTGATGAATTTATAAATAAACCAAATGGCATGGTCAAATAGACCTACAGGTGAGTTTTCTTCTCACCTTTAGCAGAGGGCGTTTTCAGAAGAGGTAAGGCTGAAGCAGAATGTGGTTTGTTCCCCTCATATGTCTCAGAGAGATGTTAGATTTACATTTCTAAGATTTGGGGCTTTATGCATTGTTAATTCTGGCCTTATTTTTCGCTACCATCACTTTCCCCATAGCATAAACAATCTGGCAGATAATTTTTAGACAAGCAGTTTCTGAAAGCACTTCAGTGTCGTGTTTCCTTTACTACGGGTGTTTTTTTCTGAAGTGGTGCTGATGGACACTGTCATTACACCCGTGTGTGAGTCCCCTCTTCTAAGGCGAATACGCTCAAAGGATTTTCAAGCTGTGTCATGAAAGAAAGGTGTTTCATGGATAAAGCAGCTCCAACAACAAGAAACCAGGAGAAAGTGTCTCTGAAAAACACATCCAAAATACGCGGCGGTCTCTGTCAGATAGACTGTAACGCTGCCGTAAAAACTCGGTTGCGCCACAGCACTTCAGACCATTATACGAGTGGTGCACGACTACAGGTTCAATGAGGTGACACTGTACTACAGACAGAACTCTTGAAAGACTACATAACTTAGTAGTAAAAGACCACATAACGTATAAAATAAGTCGGGTACGATTACAGGAAGACAACCATCCATCGAAAATAGAAACCTGAATTCTTCTCCTTTAAAGCGCCTCATCGTTACCCTGCAGAGGCATAGCCCTCACAGGTTTATACTGGCTGTGAAAGACAATTTATATCCCGTTCAAGTCTTCAGAGGCAACACTATTTTTTCTTCTGTGCTTTCCATTTCCAAAGGACATCACCCAACAAATCAAGTGTTTTGAACCTTGCAAGCCTGACATCAAACATCCCGAGTTCAGGAGGACACTTAAGTGTGCATTAAATAAGAGGGTAAGAGAGTGTGATGAAAAGGCAAATAGTTTCACCTAAGAACCGGCAGCAATTCAGTGGACAAAAAGAAAAGGATACAATATATCATGGAAATCTTTTGTATGGGTAAAGCAAATATTGTTTAATTGCAAGGTAATACTATCATTAAATAGGGAGTAGCAATTATATCAAACTACATTCATAAAAACATATCCCTGTTATTATCTTGTAAAATGAAATTTAATGAGTGAACAATATATGAAACTTAAAGTGTACCAAAGGATAACAAATATCTCTTTGTAGATTAGATTTTATCTTTAAAAATAAGGATTGTAAACTTTATTAAGGGAATTAGAATTTTAAAATTTAGAGAACAAACTGATCTTATACATTGTTGATACATATTTTCTTTCACTGTATCATCTGTTTCTCAAAGCAATATTAAACCCATTGTTAGGATAAATATTAACTATGGAGGAAACCAAATTTCCTTCATAGTTAATGGAAGGGAAGACAAGAATAAAATGTGGATACCTTTCCCCCAGCTGTTCTTTAGACTGTTAAAAGCCTGACTCTGCCATGCTTGTTCTGGGTTAATACTGCTTTATTTAGTTACTTACTAAACTGGTACTATCTGGTGCTTAGTGAATTAGTTTTTCTCAAAGTTGTTGCATTGATAGTCCATTAGAAGGCTGTTCCCTTTTTAACCACAATAAAAAAGTTAGCATATCATCTTATCAATGTACACGAACATTATTTTAGCTCATCTGAATCCTCATGAATCTTCGATATGTCTTCCACAGTTTACACAAATATTACCTTTAATTCCTTGCATTTGATTTTGATAACATGAAACTACTTCTTCTTCTTCAGGGAAGCCTGACTGTATTTTAAACTTATTTTTGGCTTTGTATTCAGATACATCATAATTAATGTATAGAATGTATCATAGTATAGGAACACTGTAGAAGAATAAAATGAAAGCATCAAATACTAACAATTATTTCTCCAAAGACATGTAATATATAGCAAAATATGGTAACTATTCTGTAATGGTTGTATTATTTAAACAGATCCTGCAGTCATCAGTTAAATGTCCATAATCTAGAGATAACAATGCAAAAGCAAGCCAAAAATAGAGAACAAATAGGCATTATCAGGAAGGAAGAAGTATTGTATAAGAAGCATAGAGAAACCTCGTGAGTCACGTTTAAAAACAAAATAAAACAAAAAATAACCCGTGTGAATAAAGCCAAGCAGAAACAGGCCATGCTATTGATATTTATATAGACCATGGTATAAAAATGCAACACCTGTCTTGAACACTAAAAAAAGAAATATCTTTGAAACATAATTTAGATAAATGTGGGTTTATTGCCTCTTATTTCGCTGATGGTTCAGAATACAGACTAAAGGAACTGGAATACAGGTGAATGCATTTTATATGATTAATTATTTGTATTTTTGTGCTCAACTAGTTTTTAATTCCTGTACATTGATAGAGGACCTCTAAAGACAGCTCTGAAAAAGAGGAGACGGCTAGATTGCACCAGTCCTTGAATGAGTGTATCTAAGGTACTGTGACTCAGAGGCTCATGCTTGAGATCCATTATCCCTCTGATTTCTCCTTACTCTGAGGAATTAATAAATGTCTTTCTACTATAATAGGCAACATATACAAAGTGGTAGCTGAGTAGGGATGCGTGGAATCAGGACATGATTATTTTTTTTTCCTTCCTCCCACTCCTTGAAACAGGTGAACACTCAGCAAAGTCATTCATCCTTTCCACACAGGAGGCCACAGGTAAAAACTGGGAAAAGTTGAACAACAACATGAATTGGACCTGCCCAGTGATTTCTATTTTAAAAGTCCTTGCTGATCCTTTTGTAACCCTGCTGAAAATGACACACACTATGAGGTTTCAGATCAGATACTTCTTTGATGTATTTCAGGAGTGCAATAAAACTGAAATATATTAAGAAAAAAACATTCCTTATTCTCATAACAATGGAAAATAAGTGCACACGTTTAAATTTTCAAAGGAACAGACTGGAGTTCTGGAAAATGCTTTTTCATATTGCAAATAGAAAACAATGACTATACTGAGAGAGATAGCGAAACTCGCTGACACAATGCAAGCAATATATTTTCGTCAGTTCCTTTAGGCAGTTTATGTCCTAAACCTGCAAAGGCATGTACAAGTTTAACTTAATCTACATATATGTTTCTGTTTGTTTGGAGCTTGCAACAGAATAACAAAAAACTCTCCTCTAATACAGGTATGAGATATATATTATATTCATTGCTTTCTCTCACATCATTTTATTTACTTTTCTCAACCATAAAACCAAAAATAAGAATACATTCCACTGTGTGGAACACGTTGAAGGAGAAAATAGAAATGTTGTAGTTAGCTATTCAAAACCCCTAGCCCTCAGCCTCAAAACAAAAATTTTGAGGGAAGGCAAAAAATTATCTGTGTTGTTACCTATCTCAGTATTACGTCAACAATGAGACACCACACCCCCCCCCCCAGTACTGCAGTATGGGAGAAGAGTAATGTTGTAGCTTCATCTCTGAATTGCCTGGCATTATGGGTTTAAGAAAGGTACTTTATCTTATTTTTACTTGTCTGCCAATTTAATGTTTCGTGTAGTTTTTTATCTAATTTAGAAAAGAGGAAAAGATCGGGGGGGGGGGGGGGGGGGGGAATCCCAAACATATCTGCACAACACTATCTGTTTTCCAGCTTTAGAGGTCTTAATTAATTCTTTCTGGTTTCATTTCTCATGGTTAACATCCATTGTTTACCATAAGAGTTCTGGTTCCTTTTTAAAAAAAGAAAAGTTTTGCACGGTTCCCATATAAAACCATCAGACCTCCTAACTTTTTTCTAAAATTGATGGTTTTGCTTGTCTTCTCAGCGAAATTAAAATGGATGGGGATATGCATGAGGAAAAGATCAGTAATAAGGAAAGGAACAATTTTGTTTTAGGTAACAAGCTGGATTTTCTACTACCGACAGAATTTATGGACATTTTACTGCTGGTTTATAATTTTTAAATTTTTATTATCTTTGCTAAATGTAATACTGGTTTAGAGTTTAGCTGGATATATTTTTAGATTACAGTTTCCTTCTAAAGCAAGTTCTTTTTATGTATACGTATATTTTTGCATTTATTTATACACACCAACACTATATTTTTGAAGGGGATTCTAGACACTTTTCCGAGCGCTGACATTTCCCTGCACTTCAGCAGCGCATCACGGACTTCAACAGAACCACTTAAAGGTGAGAGACAGACAAGCACATAGTGATTAGGAAGATCAAAGCTTAAGCGTCAGTGTCACTCAAGCCTCAGCGCCATTTTCAAAACAGGCTGTGATAGTGCTGGCAATCCGACACTGCATCTCAAACCTTATTCTTAAGAAACTCCATGCACTACATCCAGCATGGGACCCACACTCATTTTCTTCCCATGGCTGGCTGGTCTAGCAACAGAGTGTAAAATGTCTCGGGAGTTTAGTCTAAACTGAGTCTATCAGGACCACGACTGACCAGCTCAGTGGAATTCAAGCCAAGAGCCGCATCCTTCAAGCCTTCTGCATGCCAATATCCCTTTCCTTACAGATAGCTCCACTGGAGTCAGACATACTTCACTCATGTCGTTACTTAAGATCATGTTGTGTACTTCATAAGGATTATTCACCTCAATTCCAGTTTCCGTGCTTTAATTACTAAAAGTGGTTAGCAAAAGTTGCACTGATCAAAAAAGTTGCATTCGTTAAAAATCACTAGCAATGAATTGTTTTAAAACCTGGTTCTCCTAGTGTAGTTTTCTACTTTTGGCTTCTTGGAATATATTCTCCTGTTCCGTGGCCACATAAAAGGAATGGCTGGTAGATTAAGAGAGTCCAGAAAATCATGCAGTCTGAAAGGGAAGTTCATCTCATATACCCACTGTTAACCTTCTAAGAGTTAGACATTTAAAGTTAAACTACTCATCCTTGTTTGCCTCCAGAATTAAAGGAGATGTATAGACAACTGCAGAATTATCCTAAACGTTAGATTTAGAATGACATACATTGCCTTCTGGAGGCTGCAGCGTCTCACCATTGACTATAAAAGGAGCCTAGGGTTACTAGTACAGGTCTAGATATGTCCCTTTTAAATGTCCGTACGAGGACTAATGAATCCCATCCTACTGCCAAGAGGAGGAATACCACACACGAACAGCACAAACTGCAAATTCATCATCTGATGCATTAGTTCCATGGGATGTTCTTGGGGTTTGTTTTGGTTTAGTTTGTTTGGCAGGAAGTGTGGGAAAGGTGTTACTTGGGAAAAAAAAACCCTAAAATGAAGGAAAAGCGAGGGAGAGAGTACATAAGGGGAAAAGAGGCAAAGGGAGTTACGCAAAGGAACAAAGCGAGTGGAAGAGTGTGGCTCAGCACTTTGGCGCAGGGCTGGGCAAGTCCTAAAGAAAGATCTCTAGAAGATCCCCAATGCCTACCTCAGCTGTTTCTGAAACTGCACTATGACGTGACTGAATTCTTGACTGGTTCACCTCTGTGTTTTCCCTACGTACAGCAGAGAAGTATGAACACTTGAGTCATCCCCATTATAAAACAAAAGTCTCCCCTCTACTATTCTCAGTCCTGAGCAGACGACGGAGAGAGGTGATTCTAGCTGAGCTTGATTTAAACCTCCCACATTCCAGTGCCATTACAAGTCCTTCTGCAGCGACCTGTAGAGCAAGTATTCCTGTAGAGACTGATTCATTACCAGTAAGTAAACATGTATTTTCAATGTTTATAGCCAAAAACTGCACAAATGAGCTAGGATAGTGGTTCTCAGATGGTTTGGACCATTGGATAATCACCAGCCCTTAACATTTTTACAAACTATATGGTGTCAAGGACATCTCATACATTTACTCCTAACTATAGTCCCACAGACCAGCTGTGGGCCCTTTCTGATATGCTGGTGGACCGTTCTCAGCGTATGGCTTGCAGTTCAAAAGCCACTGCTGGGGTTTGGGGGCTTGAACGTGAAAGGCTGAACTGGCTGAACAGTGAAATGGACCTGATTGATTGATTGATTGTTTTGAACATCAAGCTGAGTGAAACACAAAAGGTAAACAAATTTAAGATTACTGTAAATCTAAAATTGAATAGCTCTAAAAGCCTTTTATGGGGATTCATTTTTAAATACCTTTTAGTAATCCAAGGTATTTTTAGTAACACCGGTGTTAGTTTTAATAATTATTAAGTATGTGCAGCTCTCCCTGAATCCAGTCAGAACTGAAGATAACAAAACTGTCAATGTTTGGACTGCTGTCATGTACGAAATATTTTTATATCTTTTAATCCACTTCTTCCCTAAACCAAACTGCCCTTACTGCTGTATAACATGTTGTAGCCTGAAAATACCCTACGGCAGTCCTATTACTAGATGTGTCCGTAACATCATATATTTAGACTCTGGTGGTTCAATACAAGGCTGCCGTGTTATCCAATTGACAAAAGGGAACTTAGGCAGAGGAAAATCCTATTGATCTTTTCTACTAGTACATAATAGGAATAGAGATGATGTCACAAGAGCTCAGTTAATTTTCCCCATTTTTATGAACTAACGAGCAACATTCTAAATGATTTTTAAAAGGTTTTCCCTAATCACCTTAATGTTTGTAGTTGTAGTATTACTTGATAATAGAGACAACACTCCAGCCAAGACTTCCCTCTTTTCACTGCCCATAATCTATGCTTAAGTACTCTAAGCATATTAGATTTTACATACACACAAGAATAAACATTTTATGTAATACTTTCAGTATAATTTATATTACTATGAAGAGTGATTTATTTTAAGGCTTTGTTACTAGATATTTTATATCCACACCTTTTCATAGATACACAAATTTTGATCTTGATTATCTTTAGATCTGCTATTTGTAATCTGGAAACGGTTGTTCCCGAATAAGGCTTGCTAGGCTGAGCCCAGAGTTTTAAACCATGCACATGCATTATTAATATGCATGTCATATTATTAATATTTTCTAAATGCAATTTTAGGTAGGTGGTATATTTTTCTTAGTACCTTAAAAACAGCCAAGATGATTTAGAGCTGTATCTGACCGACAAAGAAAATAAGTAAGTTATTCAAGTATATTCTGGTCATTGTTTATCATTTGAATGATTAATTCTTGATGAAGGTAGTGGGAATAAGGTAGTGCATTTTTTCTGATACTCCTCCTTGAAGGAAATGCAGAATGGGAGCTATTAGCTCTAATGACTCTTAAATGTTTCAAAACCATCTTGAACAATTGCCAAGGGGCAGAAATGCTAATGTTTGCTGAAGGAACCTAAGACTTAACTGAATTATCTATTTTCTTATCCAAAGGACTTTGAAGTAGCATTGCTAAGAGACAATTTATTGTTCTCCTCAAGACAATTACGCAGCACTGATGAGAGAGAGGAGCGGCTACATTTACTCTCCCTAAAACTAATTTTTGTGAGTCAGGAGCGTGACTCAGACTGGTCAGTGATGTTGATGTTAGCCTCAGAGAGAGATAGCTTGGTTACCCGTGTTGCTTCTTATCTAGGGGAGGGGAGGAAAAATAAACAAACCCCTTGTCACTTGATCACAGAGGAGAGGATCACAACATTACAATTTATGAACCAGATATTCAGTCAGCATAAATTGGAACAGGTCCACAAAAAGAGTGAAATCAATGAAGCTTCACAAACTAACATCAGCGGACAAGAGGCTCTCAAAGATAAGACCACAACTTCATCAGACAAGTTCAGCAGAGAAGCCTTAAAAAGCAACACACCTAAAAGTACCCACGGTAGCATAAACCAAATGAACTAACCCTTTTTTATTTCAATGTGGGACTGTACATACCATGAACCCCCCAAAAGCACATTTGTACCTTGGTAATTATAATGGATACTCCCACATTTTGAGCCTCGGGGTGATAGGTAAGCTGCCTGACCAATACATATCCATACCAAGGACACGCACCGAGAGACGATGGCTAATAGCAGCTTCAGGGAGACGGGCGATAGCAGTGTTATTTTAACACACCCTCCTAGTGAACCGGAGCGAATCGCTTCCAGGACAGCCTCATGTGAGACTTTGGCCATCCTTTAGGAACTGAACAATGAAGTGGAAAGGGTCTAGCCATGGGGGAGAAAGTATCAGCTCCAAAGTGGGGCAGTGCTACGTAGGAAAAGCCACCGCAGTGGAGGTAGCTGGGTGCTCGCTGTATGTATTTTTGAGCTTTACTAGTACGCTATTTGCAGAGTAATAGCACACATTCATTCACCAGTCATTTCTCCCTTTCTAAGAGGCAGCCATGGTCATACTGTTTCATCACAACCATACTTGTTTTTATTTTTTTTAGGTTTTATCATGAAAAGCTTCCCAAACATGTTTTTTCCCTGCTCTTTGTAGCAGCGTAAAGTATGGTTACCCTACCCTGCTCTCTTTTTTTCTTGTCCTCTCTCATGCCTGATCCAAGTCCTTTGATTGGTCAGATTCTCCATCAATTCCAGGATTTTATGCTTTGGTATTTTTTTTCTTTGCATGTAGACATTGCGCCTTTGTTCATGAAATGTCTTTCTACTCTTCCATCTGGTCTGGGTCTGTAATGCTGCTGTGCTGTGGTGGCATCTGAAAAGAACACATAAAGAAGAAACAGTTAACATATGAAGTCCAGTGTATTTTTTCTGATATATTTCAAATATAATATACATGAAAAAGTGATTTGTGCAATAACTGTCGCTTCTCACATTCCTTTCTTTTTTTTTATCTTTCACTGTCCTAATCCTGCAGTATTGCAGTAAGAGAACGTAAAACTAAAAGAAAACAAACAAACAAACAAACAAACAAATGTTGTGAGGGAAATGGAATAGAGAAAAAAAAATCAAGTATTTTAAATTATCATATGCATTCACAATAAGAAACACATTATGCACAAATCCTGAGCTCCTGAACAGTCAAGAGAAAGAACTTCGAGCTGATAAAAATGCAAATGTTTAAAGATAGACCTCTTTCCTAAGGGAGGGGTGGACTATTTCAGGATGAATTGGGTGATATTGTTTCGTTTCACAAGATCATTGCTAGGCTGCGTGAGCGGATGATAGAGCAATTTGGTCATCGTGTCACCTACAAGATGAGTGAGAGGTCAATTGTTTGCTTATCTAGATGGTTATCTGGTCTTTTAGGCAACAGACTGATCTGGTAGGATGCAGGATACTGGAGCCATCACGAGATGCAGCCTCCAGGTCGCCGCAGGAATCGGGGCAGGGCCCCAGCCAGGAGCATGGGGACCAGGAATCTTCCCCACGGTGGTCTGCGGAGGGTGGTCAAACAGCAGTACTGGGCTGAGAAAGCTGACTGGAAGGTAGCTGGTGTGCAAAATGTTTGGCTTTGCAAGCCCGGTGGAAGCTTTGGACACTCATCTCTCCATGCTCACACACAAATATTCGCCCAAGTTCTCACGCTTTGTCCAGTTTCATCACATTAAATTCATTGGCCCAATTTGAACAGGATCAGCACTAGCAGGGTAGTCAGGAAACTGGTTTCAAAATGAAATAAAGTTTAGATCAATGCACAAACTACGAAAAGTCTGTTTTCTAGTTTCTCTTCTCAGGTCACGTCCCTCATGTGATTTTGCCAAAAGGCCCCTAGTTCATCCGGAATGGTGAAGTGGTCACTCAGACCTTGGCTGCCTTACTCATTTTTGACCAAGTATTGTAATGATCCAAATACTCCGATTCATACTCTTTATGTTAAAAGTCTCATAGTAAGCAGCTCAGATTCAGGCAGCCCACTTACATTCTCTATGACACATTTTCTGCCTCTGTTGTAACATATGATATTTCTGTCGTTAGAGTGTTGGTCACGGAATGAGTTGTGCTATTGTCACTGATTTGTCAAGTCTGGCCTTTCCAAATTGTCTGCAAACCACGCTGGATTTTCCTGAAATGGTAATGTTTCCTCAAAAGTTAAATGAAAGATCTCCGGAAAGACTCCTTTGGTTTTGGTTGCTTTATATGATTGGTGACCTACATTACATGGAATGTTTTCTGTTAGTCAATTACATGTCCTAACCTTTAGAAATAGGAGGAGTGCCTATTTTCTCACAAAAATCATGAAGAGCATTGTAGCTCGAGGATTAATTGGGAAAACATTTTGAAATCCTCAGGGACAAGATTCTGTACAGCTAGAAGAAATTTCTTCTTACTTTCAGTCCATGTGTTGCATGTTTTTATGCTATCCTCGTGTATCAGTACAAGAGGAACATGAAATAATAACTATTTCGTGCCATGAAAAATGTATCCTCTTAGAGAATTCTACCACAACAGTATCTCAAAAAATTAATGCTGATATGTATCCCCTCCCACCTTTGCTTCCTCCCTGTGAAGAAAATAGGATATTATTCCCATTTCGTAGACAAAGAATTGAAGTACAACCTACCCACCTTCCCTCGAGACAAAAGGAAGCAGGTATGGACATGTACCCAAACTGCAATGCGTTAAACACATCATCTGCTTCTTAGCTGTACCAAAGCTGATTTTGTCTGCCTGAGAGCTAGAAGATATGACAGAACTGTGCAGAACACATCTGCCAGTCTTCTAAAGCTGTATCGAGAAATGCGGTTTCCAAGTGCCTGGGGAAGCCTCGCTGAGCTACAGGGAGCAGTGCAGAGGAGGGTGCTGAACTGCAGACAGAATGTAAGAGAATTTGTTTTATACATGTTCAGATAGTTTTATCTTCTCCTTCTGGGAAGAAATGCAAGAAATCTCAACAGAACAGTCTGCAGGATTGCTTACCTCAGTATTTTGATTTTTCAATTGACTTCTAGATATGGAGAGGTAAGGTAGTATTTTTAGCAACATCCAAGATGAGCAGGAGCCAATTACTGCTCACAGTCTCTTTTGATTGCCTCTCTTGAACAAGGGGGAAAATGTAACAGGCATTCAGGTAAGAAAGAGAGAGACAATGAAGCTCAGGCAAGCCATGATAATAACGTAGTTAGGATGATTTATTTATTCGCCAGTCCTTGTGGGCTGTTTTGTGCTGACTTCATCCTGTTGCTTTAACCCTCTAGGCTCTGCACCATCTCGGGTTTGCAACAGTACCGATACACCAGCTTCTCCCTTTCGTTTCTGTTGCGGCACTGGCTCTGGCAGCAGTGGGATTTGAGCGGTAACGAAGGAGAAGCAGGGTATTTATGGCAGGCTCAAAGAACCCGACAGCCTGTGGCACAGCTGGCCAGTCACTCCAGCGAGATGCCCAGCAGAGGGGCGGGTAGGACGTCAAAACAAGGCTCAAAAAACAACACAAAGGGGTTACAGAATTACGTATGGTTTATGGATGGGGATTTTTCAGGGGAGGGGGGTGATCTACTGCACTGGAAGAGGAGAACTGGAATCGGGGTCTTTTATTTCCAGTTTCGTTCCCAGCCCTGTCACTGACACCCAGCGTATCCCCGGACATCTCACTCGGGCTCGATCGTTCACAACCCCATTTATTTCTTCTTTCTCCAACCGAAGAGCCTTCGGCTGGAGACAGAGAGGCGCTGACCGCCGGCGGCCCCCACACCTTCCCCGTCCTCCCGGGGGAGCTGCCAGGGCTCCCCGAGAGGCGGGCACGCCTGATGGGAGGCTGGACCCGCCGCTCCCCGATCCCCACCACCGGCAGCGAGACACACGCTCGTTCCTGCCGCTCCGGACCTCGGCGGCCCCGCGCAACAGGGGACCCGCCGCCTCCCGCCGCGGCGCGCCCGATTCATCCCTGCGGCCGCAGCAGAGCCTCGCCCCGCTGCGCTCCCGGCGCCCGCGGCCGAGGAGCCGCGAACGCGCCGGTGAGGCCTCCGCGGCTCCCACAGGCACCGCCCGGGCGCTCAGCACCGCCCGGCTGCCCTCGGGAGGCGACCCCGCGCCCCCGGGGCAGGGGAGGACCGCGCCCCGGGCGCGCCGGCGGACCGTTAGGGCGGCCCCGCGCGGTCACACCTCCCGTCACGGCGCCGCCGCCGCCGCCTCCGGGACGGCCCCGGCCCCGCGCGCGGCCCCCGCCCGCCGGGGCATCCGACGCGCCCCGGCCCCGTGGACCGGCTCCCGCCGCCCCTCCCCCGCGGGACCGCGTCCTCTCCCGCCGCCGGGGGATCCCCGCCCCCCCGAGGCAGTCCCCGGCCCCGCCGGCGGCGGCGGCCCGGCACCCACGGGCGGGGGGACACGCCGCGCCGCCCCGCCCCCGCCCCGCCCCGCGGGAACCGCTCGTGGCAAAGTCACCGACCCCCGAAGCCCGCCGGGCTCCATCAAACGCCGCGGCCCCGCCCACCGACGTCATGGAAACAAGCGCGTCAGGCTCCCGCCCGCCAGTGGCGGCAGCGGGGGGCGGGGAGAGGTGCGGGGCCCCGCCCCCGCAGGCGCCGTGCCTATCGGAGCCCCTCCTCCTCCTCCCCCATTGAAGACGCCGCACGTCGGGACCCCCCCCTTCCCCGGCCGCGCGAGGGGCCCCGTCACGTGACCGGCGCTCCGCAGGCGGTGAGGGGGGCGGCGGGGACCGGCGGCTGCGGCGCCGGGAGGGGAGGGGAAGGGGGGCGGCGGGAGCGAACAAGTGAGTGACCGCGGCGGGCGGGCAGGGCGGGCGGAGGAGGGAGGCGGGCGGATCGCTGCGCTCCGCCCCGCCCGGTGGCGCCCGGCTCCTGTAGCGGTTGCTCTGCGGCGCTGGGGCTCGGCGGCGCGCTCGGCGCTGCCCGGCGCGTGCGGGGGGAAGGAGGCGGGCGGGCCCCGGGGAGCGGCGGCGGCGGCAGCGCCCGCGAGGAGGGCGAATCGCTGGTTCCTGCCGGTGAGGCGACGGGGGCGGGGCGGGCGGTCCGCGCCCCCCCTCCTTCCTCCTCCTCCTCCTCCTCCTCCCCCGGCTCTCCCCGCGCCGGTGCCCCCTCCCTCCCTCCTTCCCTCCCCAATTCGGTCGCCGCTTCCCCCCCGCCCCCTCTCCCGCCCTCCCTCCTCCCTCCCCCCGCGGCCGCAGGGCGGGGGCGGCGCGGCGGGGCCGGCCGGCCGTGGGCAGGGCGGGGAGCGCGGGGACCTTGTGCGCTCGGCGAGCGGGCGGCGGCAGGTTCACGGGCGCCTCGTCCCGGCCCCCGGCTGGGCGGCGGCGGGGTCGGCCCTGCGGCGCCGAGGTAAGCACGGCGGCGGCGGCTCGGGGCGGATCTCCTCCCGGCCGACCGGGGCGGGCAGCGGCGCGGCGGCAGGTGCAGCGTTGCTCCGCTCCCGCCGCGGGGCTGCGGGCCGTGGCCGGGCTCGCCCGGGGAGGCGGCGGGCGGCGCGGCTGGTGCAGCGGGGTGGCCGCGGCAGCGGGGCCGCCGGCGGGGCTGGGTGCCGCGCTCCCCGGTTTCCGCCGCTTTTCCCCGCAGGTAACCGGAGCGCGCACCTGGCCGCCGCCGTGCAGCCGGGGCGCGGCGTGACCTTGAGGGCAGCGGATGCGGGGCTGAGCCTCCGCGGGAGCGCAGCCGCCGGGCGCGGCGCCGCCGCACCGGCGCGGACCCCGCGGCCGGGCAGGGCCGGCACGCCGCGGCCCCGCAGCCCCCGGCGGGCGGGCGGGCGGGCGCGCACGCGCCGCGGATTAAGGTGGTGCTCGGCCCCCGCCGCCCGCCGGGTTAAGTAGCCGGGATTAGCCTGCTGCGGCTGCACGACACCGACATCCCGGGCGCCTCTCCGCCGCCCCGCGGGGGCCGGGAGCCCGGCACCCGCACCCGCGCAGCCTCCCCCGCCGCCTCCTCCTCTCTCCCTCCTTCCGTCGCCCGCCCGCCCGCCGCGCCCCCGGGGCGGTGTTTTTGGCCGCGGCTGAGTCGTACGCCGCCCTCCGTTGGAGCGGGCGGGCTGTTTTGATTTATCGATGCCTGGCCGGGCTGCTCATCGACCGGCGCGGGCGGGGAAGGGATGCGGCGCCCCTTGGGGAGCCGGGAGCGCGAAGCCCCCGCGGGCGTCGCGCCGCGGGTGAGCGTGGACCCGCGCGGGGCCGCCCCGCTCCGCGGTGGGAAGCGCCTCTAACGGCGGCGGTGTCATCCTCGTCCCGGCGGTGCATGTAACCTTTGGATGTGGCACCACGTGAGTTTGGGAGCGGGCCGGAGCCTCCGCCGGGGATGGCCGGCCGCTGCCAGGCGCGGGAGGGAGCGCTCGGCGCTCACGCTGGAGCGGAGCGGGGCGGCGGGAGGGCGGGTGTCCGCGCCGCCGCCTGCCCGGGCTTCCTGCCGAGCCCCTCGGGCTGTCGGAAAAGGCTGAGGTCGGAAGGATTTCGGATTTCGGGAGGAAGGTCTCGTGGAAAGCTGGCGGGTAGAGGTGGTCTCCCGGAGCGCTTCTTGTAGCGCGGCGGTGCGAGTGGTGCTTGCGGAGGGGTGGGGGGTCTCAGCCGGAGCCGGGAGAAGCGTTTGGAGGTCGAGAGCTGTGGGTGAGTCTGTCCCAGGTTTTTCAGTCTGAGGGGCAACCTATTTGCACAGCTGTAATAGGAGGCTATGCAGTGCTGTGCATGTTCCACGCTCGACGTAAGTCCTTACTAATATTTAAATGTTTGGTTTTATTTTTTTTTTTCGTTTCACTTTTTAAACTGTATGAGAAGGGAGGGGTGAAAGAAAGATGCACAGTAACATAAATTTCGGGGGCTTTTTTCTTGTCATTTTAAGTTACCTATTACAGAAATCCTTAAATATCTGTTACATGCAGCATTCTTAAGTTTGTAACTTCAGGTGCTGAGGTTTTCTTCTCGAGGTCTGTTCAAAAGGAACTGGTGATAATACTTGATTCCTTTTCTTAAACCGTTGTTCTGAGCATGTGTTTGCACTGGTATCTGGCTTAAGGGTGTTTGAGGGGTGACTGGCTAGGTGAATATTCAAATCATGTCCCTTAACCTGTCCCTGCTTGGAAGTGAAGTCCCAAGCCAAACGTACCTGTGAAACATGGCTTGCATCATTAGTGACTGACAATCTTGACTTGCTGGGGGGAGAAGTAGAATGTGCCTTTGGAAAACCACCGCCTGTCCAAAAGCTGCTGCATCTTTAAAACACTTGTGGGTCCTAATGAATTTGAGTTGAAATAGTGTTTTTAGGTGGTTGAAAAGATCTTGGCTGGGTAACTTGCCAGCTCCTTGGTTCATCATACAATGTATTCAGAAGGTGGTAACTGTAGCTATAGCCAGTGCCATTTTTTTTTCCTGTTTGTTGGAGCTTTTCAAGGATTTGTTCCAAAGGCCACAAATCGTGAATTCCAACAGAAGTAAACTTGTGTATCTTTAAACTATTGGCTCTTTTGGCAGGAATATCTTCCAACGTACTAGGACTTTAATACTTATGGCATAATGAATGGAAACTCTCTCGGTGTCAGTGGAAAAAGTGGTCACTGAATTCAGTGAGGAAAAAAACTCGTACACTTCAATGTGAAATTTTTGGTCTGGAACAGCATCGTTGGGTCGTTCATTGGGTCGTTCGGTGTATTGCTCCTCTTTCTGTTAATGTGGTAACCCAACCTGGGTGGGTTATCTGAAGAAAAAGGGGGTCTAGTGCTGCGTACAGATACTTGTAGGTTTTCCCGGTCAATGTTGCTATCTCGGTGCTGAATTGCAACATTGCTACTTCAATTCATTCAAAGAAAAATGCTACTTATGATGCAGATAACTAAAATGATACAAGTGAAAACTAATTTTGAAGGTATTTGTGGCTGTACTCTGTATGCACACATACAGTGACTCACTATTGCATATTAAGCAGACGTGTTTGGGAACTTAAAGCAGAAAGCAGACTAGTGTCACATTAGCATTGGGTAAACTGTGTATTGGTTTCTTACAAAGTTGCATTACATATAGATAATGATATAAGCAAAGATCCGCATTCGTGTAATATACAATCAGCCAATGATCTGTGAGTGATCCTACCAATGAAAATGCTCTGCAGTCTAACGTTAGAATCTCATTTAGATAGTGACTCTTTCATGGACCACAATAGAGAGAACTTCTGTCAGCTGTTAAAATTGAGAACCTCTAAACCATGTTGTGGAAGCTTAACAGGAAGCTGAGAGGCGTGTAAATGTCCTGCAGCTCACAGTCACGAAGGTCTAGTGATTACCTTTTCTTTCTTTTTTTTTTTTTTTTTACTTTTTGAGTTTATTCGGAAAAGAATAATATGATAAACTGGAGACAGTCATAAGATGAAGATATTAACAAGGAAGAAACATAGGTTGGATCTGCTGAAGCCACCTCAAAAATGGATGCTTTGGAAAAATTAACTTTGCCAACACTTAAGATTTTAGAGCTGGGAACTCAATACTAACCGACAAGTTCAAAATGGACTTGGCAAAGCAATCAATAACATGCCATAGTAAGCAAGTCTCCCTTGACATAAGGGTGGACAAGATAACCTAAAGTATCTTCTAACTCAAATTTCTTCCATTAAGGTAGACTAAATATTAATGGCACCGAGCATTCTTTACTGCTGAAATGTGACCTCAATGATGTCTTGCAGTGTTTGAACTGTTTATTTTAATATATGTTCTCTTCTGTTTTTAAAGAGAAAATAACACTAGTGCAACAAGGATGTGTATTTTGCTCAGAGTTGAAGTCAGCTTTCAGTTAGCAAAATTTAATCTAATGCAGAATAATGAACAGCCATGATTAGCCCAGGGCATTTAAATGTAAATATCTTTTGAGAAGTAAGGAAGACTACTTGAATCTATAGCAGATTTTGCTATAGAAACGCATGCTTACTTTCCTCCAAAAGGATCAAGAAAATTGCAATAATATTCTTAAATCTGTACTCTTTGGTATTCTCAACTTGTCTTAAAATGAATAATAATAATAAAAAAAACTTGTTAAAAGCTGCTGTTCAGGAGATAATGATCTTTCTCTGTAGACTATTTTAATTAAAAATTAGATAAAATCTAGGGGTTGCAGTATTGTGTCTAAAAGTCTGAGATTAGCTCTGCCTACTGGCTTGCTATAGTGTGTGCAACAGTCTCAAGTACGTTTATTTTTTTATTCAAACCTGTTGATGACTTCGAGAGAAAATTCATTTTTATTTCTCCTTACAAAGTTAACTGATGGAAGAACAAGGAGGGCAGCGGACATGAGGTGATACTGTTGCCTGTTTGAAAAAGAAAAGTGAACCTATGATGATTTATGTAGAGGATGGGTATTTCTCGCAAGCATTAAGAATTACTAATCTAACTCAAAATGGATTGTCTTTAGATTTGGATTTCTTCCCTTTTAAACAACTGTCACTAATGTTAGTTTTCCCCTAGCTTTGGCTTCAAATAGTGGAAGAGACCATCTTCACTAATTGCATGGCAGAATGATAAAAAATAAGGAAGGATTTTTTGTTCATGAAGCCTCCCAAATGTTTGTATCCACATGTAAAAAACTAAAAATGTGTTCAGCATCTCTGAAACAAGGCAGTTGCATAGAGAAGATGGAAGCAATGATAATAAGCAGTATAGAAGGAGGATTTCTGGGTGGTACCATGTACAATGAAATCAACAGGCAAAAAATTAGAGTAACCCATCTTGGATCAGTTGCACCTTTTCACACTGAATGTCATTTTAACACAAGTACGTGGTATCGTCCAGTTTGTCTTTTATTTCTAAATTATCAGGCTTTCAAATACAGTTTATAGAAATGAGTTACTAGTTTTCATGACAGGTTTCACTTGATATGAAAGGTAAATTTGAGGGATCTGCCTGTTCAGGCTATTCATATTCCAGTAAACATTATGAAAGTGATTTCTGCTGCCACTTATAAATCTTATTCTAACTGACAGATGACAGCAGGAGGTGTTATTAGTTTAATTTTGGCGAATTGCAAAGTAGGCATGAGGCTTTCTCAGTTGGTATTTCAAAGGTCTGGTGGGAGAAGAAATGTAAAGAAAATGTAGGAGGCATTTAAAAAAAAAAAAAGCCAGAAATAGCTCTGAAAATAAATCCAAATTCTTTTTGTCCAGTAAGAGGTAAGATGTAACAGCATGTTACAAGACAGACAAGGAACATCTGCCCTGCCTTTGGAGGGGAATGGACTGAAGAAGAGGGTATACCCTCCCCTTACTGCTGTTGGCAACCGTACTGTGCAGTTAAGGAGTGCGTGGACACTTTTTGAGGATGACAGAGTTGATAAGATTTGGTGCTGGCTGCTAAGTCTGGCTGGTTTTGCCACTGAAAACATGACCGGTGTTTCACGCTAGGGGTAGTGTTGGCTTATTGCTGGCTGTTTTCTGGTCCTGCTTTGGAGAAGGAGAGAGCTAGGTAAGTTCCTACATGGCCTCCCACTTACGCAGACCACTGAAGTTCACCACGTCTCAGTTTTTTTAATATTGCTTGTGAGCTGGATACCGCCTTAATTCCCAGTAAGCACAGGAAACACCATGTTTTTAAAACACACTTCTGCGGAGCCTATCACTTGTAATCTGCTACCCTTACTGGTGCCCTTATATTCACAGAAAGATAAGGTGGCAGCAGGGAATCCAACACTATTGGGTTCTGACCACTTGGTGTACAGTGTCTGGTCTACGAAGAGGCGGCCTGGGATGTACCGTACTCTGCATAGGTGATAGTGACAAACTCCACCTCAAGGCAGAAAAGATGATTCAGCGGCTCTTGCTTTAAGCAACGATCTGACTTCCTGGGACTCAACCCAAGGTTCACAGTGGTGTGCTCTTTTTCTGCTTCTCTTACATCTTCATTGAAACTCAAACTTTGGTATTCATTTTAAGATTTTCAATCCAAGATGATCTTAACCTTTACAGTACATGCACCAGTGGAAGAAAAATCAGGTGCTCTTTTCGCTGGAGCGTTACAGATGTGCCCTTACACAGAGATCGCATAACCTTTTTGCTCTTGTTATTCGACAAGTGACGGGCGGCTTGTCCACGTGGCTCTTTCAGGATTGCTTCTGTGTCTATGCAAATACAGGGATGTGTTGTTTGTGATGTGTACTTTGGCTTCCTGAACTACTGCATTTCTAATAAAATCAAGATGTCTTGGGTCTTACATGCTAACAGATTTTTTTTTTTTTTTTAAAGATGGATATATAGATATCTATAGAATAAACTTCACCTGCGAATCAAATCAGAATATCTATCTGGGTTTAAAATAAATCAAAACCAACTGATAGCTCTGTATGGGGAAAGAAGAGAATTACCTGCATTTGATGGACTTTTTCCACCATAGAAAGAAAGAGTCATAGTGCTGTGCTCTTTGTTGAAATAAGGAGCTTAGCCACTAGCACTAAAGAAGCCTTGTAGCTACTGCAAACATTTTTTAGGAATACTTGTAGAATGTTATAAAGAGTTAAGAGGATGGCCACCGTGACTCTCCAAAAGCTTGAAAACATTTGGTTTTGTGTGGTACGTGTTGCAAGAGATGGGAGTCTTTTAAGTCCTGATCAAAAGACTTGCTAGTCACTTCTGTTAATATAAGATGTTTGATTGCTTTTTTTAATATTCCAGAGTTATGACACACTTTTATCGTGGCCTTCTGAAGCTGCTGTGTTGATCAGCATAATCCAAGAGACGGCGAGGACAGCGAGGCAGCCTCATTTGTACTTGCCTATTTGGCTTGTCACTGCGACTCGAAAGTTTCATGGGGTGTCTGAGGAGGCACGATAGCTACTTTCATTTCCACCCTGTCCTGGGCTGCTCAATACTCCCCCCTCCTTTGTGCCATCTCTGCTTCTTTGACTTGCTGCACCAGTAGATGATTTGTGTTACACAATCCTTGTGCGCAGTCCGGGCTCTCCAAGGCAAGAGGGAAGCAGCACGAGTCTTCAGATCGGTGGTGTGGGAACGTTCCTCCTTGCGAGGCTGTCACGTGAAACCGTTCCCTAGAGAGTATTAACCTTTTCATATAGAAGAACTTGAAGTTACTGTTCTGATAGTAGATCAGAAAGTAGTTTGAGTGCCGGCCTTCAACTAACGGCTTTCCAGAAAAGCTTATTTGGATCTATCCAAAAAGATCTTTGCACTAAGCAAAATATTAAAGAGTATGACAACTCATTAGCTGTATGCCTAGGTGGTTTCTGATACTGCAGTGGAGGAAATGAAAAACTGCTTGTCGGACTGTGCATCCAGACTTGCTTTCTGAGGTTTTCACTTAGATAAGACTGAGGAGATAGTAACAAGAAGTGAGTAGAAAAGATGACAGTTATGGTTAGCTGCTAAATTATCTGAGAAGGGGTGGTATTTTTGAACCTCTTCTGGCCCTTCAGATATAGTAGAGACTAAAGCAGGATCTTAATATGCATATTGAACAGGAGTTTTTTCACTTCCATCTAGGTGCTACTGCTTTCAGTGTTGATATTGCACTTTAAATTTCTTCACATCACTTGGGTCTGCCAATTTTTCTTCACTCAGGAACGAAGCTGGTGCAAAGCTTCATGAAGCTTATGGAATACAATGCAAATCAATACTTAAATTAGAGCAGTGTCTAGCAGCCTCACTCCGATGAGGTTGTGTGAAACATGAAATGATTTAAACTGGCTAGCAGGATCTGTGCTAGACAGCTTTCAAATACACATAGTTGAAAAGCTGGAGACTTGACAGCTGGGGAGGGTAGGGAAGGTGCTCTACCACTGCTAGCACAACTGCTTTACTTCTGCTTTATTAACAACTCAAATCTCCTCAGCTTGTCTTCACCTACTTCGGCTCTGAAATCCATGTAGTTAACAGTGACAGTGAGTTTCACATTCTGCAATGAGCTTGCTTTGCATAGTGAAATGTCTTAACATCTTCACAAAGTCTCACTTCAGACGTGTGTTTTGGTAATAGGTGGATCTGGCTGTGGTGACTGCAGATCTAGGGGTTTGTTTCTAAACTGGAGCTGTATTTCTAAAGTGAGTTGAAAGGGGTTTGGTAGCAGAGCACTAAATTATCTAGGATTTGAGAAAAGCATGGTCTCTTGCCTTTTGGATTTTTTTTTTTTTTTTTTGCATGTTAGTTGGCTTCTGTTAGTGGAGGCACTCGTAGTGGAGCTATCCTTCAGATGGAGACAGCCACTCATGGTGCATACTAGATTACAGGAATCTTTTGAAAGAGTTTTAGTACGAACACGCGCTTTCAAAAATGAAATAGCAGCATATAAAGCAGTGGTACGTACTAAGGATATTGTCTGCTTGTGAATGAACGATTCGCATGCGGCTGGCTTTTTTCCTTGTTGATGCTGGCGTTGCTGGGCACTGGACAGCAGCACCTCAAACCGCCTTACCAAAACCGTTCAGAAAAGGTTGTCTTGGTCATGCAAAGTCTGACACCCTAAGGCTGCGGCGTGAACTTAAGCTACCTCAAAGCACAGGAAATCAGTTTACTAGATGGAAAAATGTAAGGGGTGGATGCTTGAGGGGAGTAC
This sequence comes from Phoenicopterus ruber ruber, assembly GCA_009819775.1. Lineage (NCBI taxonomy): Eukaryota > Metazoa > Chordata > Aves > Phoenicopteriformes > Phoenicopteridae > Phoenicopterus > Phoenicopterus ruber. Next base: position 49,888,511 of record CM020215.1, on the reverse strand, counting down.
TTTGTGTTTTCTGGGAAGTTACTGCAGTAACACTTTTGGTAAGTGGACTACTCACTCCAAAACTGAAACGCTGAATTTGCATAGGCTCGAAGCTTTATGTTCTCATTCTATTGTCAAATCTAAAGCTAGAGACATGAATATGGAGAATAAAGCTATATATATAACCGCAGGCAAAATGCTTTGAACAGGACAAAGTAAATACGTGTTACTTTGAGGCTGTGATCATAAACGAGGCCTGTTTCAAGCTCCTGGCGGGAGTTGCCAAAGGCCCCTCCTGAGCATTACTGGGCTGGCAAAGTAAAAGCACTACTGAAGGGCTTTCCTCTTCGCTGTGACAGTTGGGAGTGGCTGGAAACGGTGACATATGTCCGGTGCTGGATTGTGGTGGTAGGGCTGCGGGGTGGTCTGGATGGTCACCCTGGGGGTGAGAGTGAACAGGAAAGTTGGGGCTGCCTTGGCTGCCTGGCACCCGTCCCCCTGCCGTGGGGCTGGAGGAGGAGGAGGTCTGTAGGAGAGGTCTCAGCCACCCTGCTGGATGGGGGAGCCTGAGTCAGCAATAGGGCTCTCCTGTGCTGGTGAGGACTAACCCGTACTGGGCTGCATTAGCAAGAACGTGGCCAGTGGGTTATTGCCCTCCATCGTGCTTGTGAGGCTCCATCCAAAATGGTGTTCTGTTTTGCACCTCTCCTGACAGAGAGAGGCTGGCAGAGGGTTGCTAAGCTGGTTAGGGGCCATCCTGTGGTGTGTGGGGAGAGGTTGAGTGAGGTGGCTTTGCTTGACCCGGAAGGGAGAAGGCTAAGGAGGGACCCTGGTGATGGTCTTCAGTGGGACCTCACAGAGAAGGTGTAGCCAGGCTCTTCTTTTTCCCAGGATGAACATGGGGTGAGGAGAAGAGCTTCCATGATTGACTTGAGCTGGTGAGACCTGGGCTGCACTAGAAGGGTGCAGTCCCCTTCACCCGTGTGACCTTCAGGAGGAACCACTGCCATTGCTGCTGTCTTCCTTATCACCGGTTCTCATCTAGGGCTGTCCCCTGACCCTCAGGTCAGGTGAGTGTCAGTGCTGGCGCAGGACTGTACCTTCTGGCAGTAGCATAGGCTCGGATATTCCTAAACTAACTGTGAAACCACATCCTTCCTCTTGCATGTGCTTGCTCTGACATGGTAGTGCAGCTGCTTGATATGCGAGTTCAGCCCAGCCAACTGCCCTTAACTTCAGCAGAGCAGTCCTGGCCACTTACATAAGCATCTTAAAAAACTGAAACTAGTCACTCTGGGCCTCTTCTGTTATTGAAGAGACACAAGCACTTCTAAGATGAGATTCATGTGACTGTTATAGATCGGGTCCTAGGTGGCTAAACTTAATCTTTCAGCAGAGAGGTTATAATTTATCCATTGCCTATTTAAAAAAAAAAAAAAAAAAAAGCCTGAAGTGCCTACCTTAGATATAGGTGTTACCATTTGGTCAGGTGAATCTTGCATGTGATGGGAGGAATGTAAATTTTTAACCCGTGGAATGCAAACAGGCTTCAGAACTTCAGATCGGACCTCCAGGTGGTGAGAGGAGAAGGGGATGGGGAAGAGCACAACTTCAGCATTGGCTTCTAAAAAAGCTCTTGCATCTGCTGCATGTTGTCTGTTACTAATTATTGAAGTACTAAATCTCAGAGTGATTAATACTGGAATCAGTAATTGTTCAGCTGTGTACTAAATGGAAGGTCTTTAGCTTTTCAGGTTAAAAACTGAGATAACAACAAACCTCCATAGATCCTTAAAGGCAGCTGTAGTAATTTTAAAGTGTAAAATTCTGTGAAATTTGCTGTAGATACTTATCCAAGAGGAAAAGTGCTCTAAACATACTCATGCTTCAAGGGGCTTTTCAGTGCTTCCCCCCCCCCCCCTTTCCATATAAATGGATCACATTTTATCTTTCTGATTAGAAGCCTAATGTCAGTCTCTCAAATGTAAAGGGTATTATGAACATAATTATTATTGAGCTTAATGAGGCTCCAGTTGCAGGATGAATTAAAGTTGTGGTATCATACTCAACCAATAAATTGCTGTGTGAATTTTTGGCATTCACCTTGCTTATATCACCTGTTTATGACTTTGTAGTCATAAATTCAGTCATGTCTTTTGAAAAATGCATCTTTCCTGCAAGTATGGTTTCACATTTGCTTGACTGAAGCAGGTTCAGTGGAGTTCTGTACCCTGTTTTGAATTGGCACTGGTATTGGATTATCTGTGTGGCGAGTCTGGTTAGATAACCAGTCTGACCCAAAAATAGTATTTCTCCTATCTGGATCAGCTTCTCATGTATCTCTGCAGAAACTTCACCGTTGTCACAAGAGACAGGAATAACTTGGGGAAGGGCAGGGTGATCAGAGCAGTTGGGACGCATCCTGATACTTGGGCATCGCCATGTTTGTGATGGAAGAGGCAGGGCCCTCCCTGCTGTGGTTGCCCTACGTAAAGCGTACTGAGCAGCCTGGCTGGGGTCCTGGGAAGCAACCAGGCACAGCACGCAAACAGGGAATGCTGCTAGAGCCCTGGATTTCAACAGCAAAACTGTGAGTTGGTCGCGTCCCAAGGTAGGGGAGAAACTTTAGTCAGCTATACAATATTCAACCGTAAGTTCTGTAAGATGGGAACCAGTTTGGCCCCCTTTGACTTATTAATTTAGTGAATCTACTACGTGAAAATGAAGCTGGGAAGTGAACTCCACTTTCCTGTAGGAAGTGGGGAACAGAAGCAGCCATCTAACTTGCTGAAGGGTGGTTCTTCTATTTTCAAAACTCAAAACAAGTGAAGGCTAAATTCCATAGCTACAGGCGCATTCTTCTTCTTGGGTAGGTAGTAATCAAAATCTAATGATTCAAGCTGTCAGAGCTTTTTAAAGTTCATGTGAAATTTAAGATGATGGAAATTTATCTTTGGGAGGAGGAGAGTGTTTTGCTGCTCTTCTAGAGGAAATTTTGAGACTAAGGAGCTCATCACATTTGTGCAAGCTTTTCATATACAAACTTTTAAATAATGAAACTTGGAAATGGCCACTCAATAGAATAATTTGATAAATGCTTAAGATTGGCAAGAATGTGACCAACAAGTTGGGAAATACTGACTTTATTTAAAAAAAAAAAAAAAAAAAAAAAACTTGTCAAAATTTTGCAGTGTAAACAAGTAAGGAGTGTCTGTTTGTGGAATTTTTGCCCAGAAGGTATGTTGTCTCGTGTTGGCGTAGAGCTTAGTGTTCACCTCCACGAGATGGCCAAAAGCTATCAATCTGTCTGCTTAAAGCCTGTTCCTCTTTCAAACTGTTTCCACAGCCGCCGCTGTGTCACTGAACACCATTCAGTCGTAATTGCCAACTCCACAGCAGGCTGATCAATGGAAATGCTAAATAAAGCAGCAGCGCTCTTGCCTCAGAGGACGCGTAAAACCAGATTTGCCAATAGGTGCGTGCCTCTGCGAACGCCAGCAGAAAGGTTAGCGGGTTGTTACCTTCCAGTCCAACACCGCGCCGTACCTTCCTGGCTCCTCTGCTAGTGGGTCATCTCGAACTCTTGAGTTTCTTGACTTTTCTTCCACGTGAAGCTGCTTTTTAAGAAATGAACAACCAAGAGGGTTTAGCTTTTCTGAAATTAAGAAACAGCAGAATCCATAGGAATAAAATCTATTGACTAGCTTGAACTGTAGCTATATAATGGAGGGGATTTTTTGACATGTGAAGCATCAGGCTTATGGTACTTGTTAGCACTGTTAGAGTTGATCCTGCCATTTTTGTCAGATAGGAGACTTTGAGTTGTGACTGCTGGCTGCGGATCAGAAACAAAACACCAACTCTACCGGCCATTGACATACATGTCTGTGAAAGCCTGAGGAAGTTCTTGGCATGCTTTAAACTAACCAACCGCATTAGGTTTGCAGGCACAGCTCTTAGTGCTTTCTTACAAGGTGAGTATCTTTTCCACAGCTGATAAGTAAAATGATGTCTGTACTCCCTCTGCTGGCTTTGCAAAAATAGCTTTCATGAGCTTAAATAGTCAAGTAGCACCTCTTACAAATATGCCTGTGTGAGATTCTGAGTTAAGAACAGTTTAACGAATGGAAGAGGGATTTTCCTGAAAAATGGGTCAACAAATAGTTACTGAAAGGTAATCAGGTGTCTCAGATGCTATCTCCTGCTATAATGGTAAACACTGGTGTTGTATATACCTTTGTAATTGTAGTCTGGTCTGTTTTTGTGTATCGACGACTGGATGGGGCTATCCAAATTAAGATATCAAATACTTGTACATCTAGTCATACATCTGAGCCCTATTTTTATAGGTATTGTGTGCTATAGGTACATAAAGAGATATGATATCTGGAAGCCTCCCAGAGGAGAAGAGAACTTTTATCCTTCCATAAATTACAGTGCTCTGTACATTTATTTGCTTATTCTGAGACTGCTGGTTTCTTTCTATGTGAAGAGATATCGGATATAAAACTTCTCAGACAGAATGGATGAAGTTCAGGCCTTGAACGAGGTCTTGGTATAGACAGGTGGTGTGTCCATAATCAAAACTATCGCTCTTGGAAGTCAACAGACATCTTTACATGCCAATGCAGTTCACTCTGTTTTCTTGTTTTCCGATACTATTACTCTATTATACTACTATTCTAGTTATTTTTGCTTTCTGGAATTTAGGGATGGTTTAACAGTTTTGGAGGACTGAGAGAAGAACCTACCCTGCTATACTGGTCAATAACTGGTCTGAAGCTGGATAAGTGGAACAACAAGCCAGACTGTCTTTTTAGCATTTGCTAGTTCAGGATATCTCTGAACAAGAATCCCCGAGCCTTGTGATGTGGAGAGCCTGGCTTCTGGTTGCTAAGTCTGAGGATGAGGATGTTTTGTGTCTTTTCATGCCTGCAAGGTGCGTTTCCTGGAAAGCGCGGTCTTTTGTCCAGACGTTTGCTTGTATAATTTATGACTGTCAAATATTTCGGAACAGTAAGACTACTGTGCAAACCCGATTTAAGAATTCGATGCAGCCAAACACTCTGTAGTTCCTCCTGTTAGATTTCTCTCTGGGTATATCTGTGGCTTTCTGCAGATCCCTTTAGGCATTGCTGTACTGAGAAGGGACTGCTTGGCTGTATAAAAACAAGCAGTTCCCCAGGCGTTCACACAAAGGCTAGAACAAGTCTTCCTCTCACAGTGAGTGTGTTCTCCCTACCAAATATCCTACTATTCCAGTTTTTCCCTCTGGGCATGCTGTTGTGGATTAAGGTTTTGAAGTTTAGCCCTATGACTTGGATATCCCCCACTTATGATCAGAATTCAGAGTTTTACTGCCACGCTCAATAACTTCTGTTTTAATGTCCAAAGTTGTATTTTAATAATGTTCATGTTAGTTGACAAGTAAACCAAAACTTGTGGACCTGCATAATATAGGCCATAAAATTTAGCTTAGCAATGCCTGCCTTGAGCCCTAATCTTGTCAAGCAAGAACAGCTGAGGATTCTCAGTGCACAGGGAAATGCTTCCATTTTCTAGGAAAGCCTAGTGTATTTTAGAAACCTCCAAGTTAAGGAGTCAGAGATTCCTAATCTTAAAATAGCTTAAAATAATAAACTAGCTTAAAATAGCTTGGTTTAGGCTTTCTTTGAACAATTTTGCTGTGAGGCAATTGTTTAAATACTTGAAAATATTTGCTTGGTGAAAAATACTTTTTGACAGCTAATGGCTTATTTTAATAATAATTGCTCAACAGCAAGGTAATGTTTTAGTAAGTACCTGCTTTTTGAGTTTTAAGGAAGAAAGCTGTCTCGAAAGCTGTTTAGTCTTAATTATGTGCATAAAACATCATGCCTCAAACTAGATTGTGGTTTTGACAGACAGCTGTGTAACTGCCTAACATTGTTTGTTCCTCCACACTTAGTTTGATTCTGGATTCTGACCATATACTGTTTGATCACATTGCCAAGTTCCTTTAATTAGATAACTGCTCTAAGCTGTGTTCAAATATCAACAAAATAAGATATTACATACTCCCTCCAAAAAAAAAACCCAACCCAGTCACCACCCCAGTTTCATGCTGTTTTGGTTAGAGGGAAAGATTTCAATAGGAATGGATACACGTGCAAAAATCTGACTCCTGTAGCAGGAGTGTAGCACACCGAGAATCAACTTGCTATTAGTAGTCTAGAGAAAGCTTTTAGCTTTTTTTTTTAGTATCGAGTCTACCAGTGCAAGATACAAAACTACACATAAATGTCCAGTGTAAATGCATGTTTGTTCTGAAGGTGAACTGGAAGCACTGTTTGTAAGCTGCACTGCTATACCTGTGAGTGTTAAACATATGAAGGATATTCAGGATTCTGTTGGTATAAATTTGTATCTATTTTAAAGCATTCCTTTCCTCCAGAAAAGGATGAAACAGAAAACTATGTTGTAAAATATTGGAAGTAGAATCAAACTAAGAATTTAACTCAGCATAGATTAGAGACCAGGGTAGAACTTAGCTGTCAACCTGCTTGATACAGTGTACAGACTTGAATATACACATAACTTAAATGAGCCAAATTTATAACATAACTTTGAAATGAGATGTATGGTTGTTTTTCAACGTGTAGGACTCCTCAATAAGAAGTTTCACTTCTTCCAAACCGGTGTTTGGTAGCCTGCCTAGAGAGAACTTACAAAGTCTGAAAGTGTGAAAGTCAAGGCTGCTACTTGTTACTAGCAGACTTCATACTTGCACCAGTTTTTTTCTAAATCTTCTCTACCTCAGGTAGGTTTTTTGGAAATGCTACTGAAGTCATCCTTAATTATAAAGGTTTTCAGATGGCTTCTTCCTGTACTTCCCTTCACAAACTCATTGAAATAAGTCATTCTTATGGGACTGAAATAATAAGCAGCTTTTTGGAGAACAGTCCTAGCACAGCTGCTTCCTAGCAGTCTACTTTCTCTTCTCCATTAGAAATGAAGATACTGCTGCGTGTCCTTCAAGCTAAAGAGTCTACTGAAGGTGCTGAGAAACCAGGTGGTGGTATCCTGGGAGGAGGACAGGGACACAGGAGGCCGCTTAGGAAACTGCGGAGCACTAGGAGGCAGAAGGGGAAACTCCTACGCATCTTCCAAAATTATCTCTAGAAAGACTGAGTCCCTAACTGTGGAAGGTTTGGTAATTCATGTTGTCTTTTGTTTCATGGTGCTGTGTCACTCTTGTTTCATGATACTCTGATGCTCTTCTCGGTCACTTCCCTCCAATGGGGAAAACAAACATTTCCCTGAGTCTTGCTAACCTCAGGCTAGAGGAAGCTCTGGGCTTTTCTACTCTGCTTTACTGTTTGCTGCAGTAAGGGAAACTTGTGAGCTGCAGGGGGGTTAGATTAAAAATGTAGTTACTTCTGATTTATCAGGGCTGGTCTGTGAGCCCCTACTTGGCTGTATGGGGAAAGAAACTCACGCTGAGCTGAGGTGCGCTGCAGTCAGACGTGTAATTGCAACAGAGCTTTGAGGAAGTTTGTTGGAAACCATGAGCTGGACGTACAGATCTTGGTTCTTAAAAGAGTTTGTGTGTTCAGCAGTGGCCAGTTGGAATTAGTCTAACATGCACAAATGCAACATTTGAGCAGGTTGCTTGAAATTTGTCACTTGAGTAGAGGAGCTGAACCTGCCCTTCCCTGTTTCCTTTCTTCAGAGATACTGTATGCTATTGCTAAAAACAACCTGATTGCAGAAGTTGCAGAACGTTACTATGCACCACTGTAAAATAAACACTTGTGGGAAGTAGCTTGATGTAGAAGGAAGAAAATAGGTCTGACGTAGTTGAGTCAGAATGACGATCTGTGGTCTTCATGGATGGGTAGACTCTTGGCCCTGAGGGTCAGCTGCAGCTGAACTAATGGCAGTAGGCTCCCAATTCAGATGCTGTCTTTTGGAAGGAGGAATATCACCCTTATTGAACTAGCCACTAGGAATAACTGCTGAGGATTCAGAGCTGCCTTAGCAGGAGACTGACACCTCGCTATGTGTGCTGATGGTAGTTATGCTCTAGGCACCTGAGAGCCTGCTGGTTTGCCACATTATTTCTGATAGCCTTGTGCTTCGATTGGGCAGGGGAGTGAGGGAAACAAATATCCGATCCTCAGCACTGAATAGGTCCAGCTGGTTGCTATGAAGTTTTTCAAGGCATAGCCTTTCCCTACCTAGAGGAATAAGCATTGTGCCAGAGCTAAATAGACACCTAGTTCACCTCCTAATTTGAATGCTTGCTCTTTAGACTGGAGGCACGAACATCTATAAACTGCATTGGGATCCACTGATACTAAGTGAAGAGTTAAGACCTTTGGTTTATGGGAAACTGGGGGAGGGATTTCTTCTAGTGGGTAGAATAGGACTTTAAAATATTATCATGGAGTGTGGCTCCATTTGCATTCTTTTCCCCAGTCACTTTTTTCTAATGAATTAATCATACAACTGATGTATTTGTGCTCTCAGAAACCTAGAGAGTTATGTACAGTACAGATCTTCACACCTGAAGACTAGAAATGAAGCCGAAATTGTTAATTGCGCATAGCCACTTTGTACAACAATTATTAAACAGCCTACCGAAACTGAGAAATGAGTTAAGTTTACTAAATCTGCTTGAGCTGCTGACATCTGGTGAATTTGCTATTCAGTTCAAATGGTATCTGGCCTTGGCAGTAAAGTGATGTATAATGCGATTTGCTTAGTGGCATGTCACTTTACCTGAAATAACAGAGGGATGATGAACTTTTCCTTGAATGGAGATTATTGTTATCTTAAAGGTGACTGCAACATAGTTCCATGATGAAGCTGCTCCCAGCATTACCTGAATGCGTGTCATGGCATATCCACATTGCCTTTAGGACTTCTACAAACAAATTGATTATTCTGGTATCTTGTGGAAAAACTTCCAGGGAATCTGTTGTGGTAACTTGTTCAACCAGTAGAAACTCTGATATTTAAATCTTTTGGCTTTATTTTGTGGCTGGGGGGGGGGGGAGGAATGGTTTTTGGATGGCTGCTTTCTGCACCAGGCTGCTATGAGTAGCCCACTCTTAGACTGTAGAGAAGCAAAATGCATGGCTACGATCACAGCTAGTGGGAGGGTGGAGGCTCGGGAACATGCGTGGTGCTTTCTGTCTCCTTGGACCTGAAGGGGCAGGTTGCATTGCTGTCAAAAAAATTGCCTGTTCTTAAAGATCAGGGAAGTGCAGGAAGAAGGTGAGAGCAGTGGAAAAAGGATTAGTAAAAGAGTGGGTGCTAAAACTGGTTGGAGTGCTGTGTGTCCCGTGAGAGATGGACTTGGAGCAGGACCCAAAACAAAGTGCTGTCTCTCAGGGGCTGAGGTGCTGTGAAAGAAGAGTAAAAAGGCACACAAGCAGTTACTGTTGAGTCCTGGGTTGCCTGCATGACGTTGCGACAGCAGGCTTTCACACAGTCTATTACTTCATCAACGCAGTTGCCAATTAATGTAGGTGGCTTTTCCCAATGCAAAAGGATAAGGGTGGCAGGTGTAAGTTGCAGTGCTGTCAGTGTCGAATAATGAGAGCTGCTTCAGGACCTCTGTGGGTGGAAGTCTTATGCCTCAACACTGTAGCACAGCCATACCTTTGGTCACCTGAGGATGTGACAGACTGGCTGCTTGCATCGTCAGACCTTATGAAGTGGTACGATGGGAATCTTAGCTTTGTGCATCCTGCTTACTAGCAGTGCTTACACGCTCCCTGTCTCTGTTAAACTGCTGAGAGAAGAATTTATTACCTTCTATTGAATGGTGGACCAGGGATTGTCATGTAACTCATACTGATCACAAAGCATTTAATTCAGCATCATTCTATGGACAGGTACCAATAGCTATATTGCAGTAATGCTTAAATGTATGCAAAAAAAACCCCAAACCAGCAACCAACCCTGCATAAATGAGAAAGTTCTTTAAAAGGAGTAGCTAAAAGAGCACAACAGTGCAGACAGCGTGAGAATTTAGCCTTTAAGTGGGTGTCTGACTTGAGAAAGACTAAGAAGTGTAATCATGAGGAAGGACCACTTTTGAAACTGGAGATGTGCCTGAAGGATAAAGCAGTATATAGCCTCACTAAATGATAAAACATATTAGATGATACTATGAGGCTCAGTTTACTGAAGATACTTCTTATATTGTACCAGAAAAAGGAAGCCCACTAGAATGGATTAGTGAGCTAAGATCTCAAAATTTATCAAAAAGAGTTAAAGAGATACTCAGTATAGTCATAATGAAGAAGTTTGCAAGAGATTCCACACCTATGTTTCTTGCAAAGTCATACAGTGGATTTTCAAATTCAAGTATCGAGGTTAAAAACAAATAAACAAAAAACTCCAAACAACGACAAACCCTGAACCCCCTCTTCCCACCACCAGCAGGAACAGCAAACGTGTGCAATAATTCTGAAAGAGCTACTCAAGTGTAGACTAGTTATGATATTTGAATTAAAAAAACTTTGGCTCCTTAAGGATGGATGGCAAACATAATAGCAGTTTTTGAAAGGGGTTCTCTCAGAACGGCTCTTTAGCCAGTTTACTTGGTGTATTTTCTGGCAGGCAGGGATTAATATGGCATGCTGGGGAAGCTAGCATAGCTTTCAAGTTGCATATTTTTCAAGAAGTAATGCTTTTTTAAGGGTTTGAGGATAAGGATAAACTGTGTTCTTGTATTTCCAAAAGGCTTTTGAGAAATCTGAAGATGAAGGCTCTTAAACGGACATGTTACGGGACAAGAGGGAAGCTTCTTGAACTTTGGCCACAAGAGAACAAAACAGATATCCACTTAGCATCATAGTGTGTGCTCATTGAGATGGGTGACCAGAGCTGGGGGTTTTGTTTTGTTTTTTTTTTTTACATTCCAAACCGTTGCTTGGCAGGGATGATTTGGAGGATCATATTTGGATGATTTGCCACATAAATATTACTATTTATATATTATGTGTTTACAGTTCAATGACCATATAGAATATTTTGTAGTACTGTTTCTACATAGCAGTAAGCTGGTCAAAGGTAGCAAAAAAAACCCCTTAAAACTTACTCTACTAAGCTAATTTTACTGCCCTAACAGAAAGGAGTTAGTCATATGCAGAGTGACTTTATGGAAGTAATTAGGCTGAATCTCATTAGGCATAAATATTTCCTGGTAGTTTTAAGACTAATTTTAAATTTGTCTGGAGGTTTCCTGAATACAAAAAGAATCAAGTAGAGATAGACTTTGGCCCTTTGCCTGAAGGCTCCAAGCTCTAAAGAGCTTTTGGCACCTCTTTGATACCAGGAAGCATGGTTACAGTCAAAAGCATACCGCTCTGCTTAAATGGATATTGATATGAAAGAATACTTTCTAGAAGAAAAAAGGGGGAGTGTTCAAATCAGGATGAGATGGTAAACGTCTGGTTCTGGCTGAAGTGTTACATGCGATTTAACTTGAACATGTTTTAATTTAAATGGGTGCAATGTGTTCTGAAAGGAGGTTTCTGGTGTTAAGAACTCCTGAAGTTGACTTGGAGCTTTAGAACAAAGATATTTGCCACTGGTGCTAGTTACTGTCTAATGATATGGGAAGGGAAGAAAATCATTGCTCAAACCGACTAAAGCGATTTCAATGGTATGCATGTATAGTATTGTGGGAATTGAAAGATGGAAGTAAATAGAGGTAACATCTGAAATGCGAGTTTAGCTCAAAAGGTATCAGAAGCAGGGTTAAGGAGAAGCAGCAAAAGTTTAGAGGCTTTGTGAAAAAAGAGAAAAAGATTTCTCAAGACAAGTAATACACCTGTGGGAATAACTGTTGTGAGGAAGTCAGCTGCTGTATTGCTCTGAGTCATAATTATAGTCAGAACTGACTGGCTGGATGCATTGCTTCCAGGAATGCACTAAGCTTTAAATGCAACGAGTGACTAAAATCCAGGAATCCAATTCCAGCTCTGTTGGGTGAAATTTGGTACCATCTCACTTTCCCTTTACTTGCAACTTGGCTGCATATAATGATGTCATATGGCTCATTTAACACTTGCCTGACAGGTTTTGTGACTGGAATGCATCTTGTAATTTGGGAATGCAAGCAAACTCTGTTGTAGTCTAATAATGCATAATTTTAACAAGTAGGGTATCATGCTATTATCTCTTTTTCAAAAAGTTCACCTTTTTGTATTGTAAGTTTTGCCAACACCATTTTGCTAAATATTGATAAGAAAAGTGTAGTAAGTTGTTCGTGAACTTACTAATGTGAAAAATCTTCTTTCAGGCTTATATATTAAGTTATTAACATTGACAGACTTGTTAATAGAACTTACTTTAAAACATAACTATGCTGAATAAACAGGATAAAAACCTGAACTGTGCAGGATTAAGAGACTTTAAATCCTCAGTCATCTATTTAGGACCCAGTGGATCTGAAGTGAAGGAAAAGATTGGGCAGTAGGCAAACACTTTTTTTTCCTTGCATTTTAAACACCAATAGGTGGAGCTTTGTGATATCCCAGGTTTGTCTTCAGCCATCAGCTGCCTTAGTCCAAATTTTGGCAGCTCCACTCATCTCAAGTTATCTGAGGAAGGTGACGCACACAGTAAATGCATCTTAGGTACTTGAACACACTAGAAATAATGCCAAATGGGACAGAGTTGTATCTAGAGGTTAAAACTTTTTTCTGTGGGATTATAGTCTTAACTTGAAATTACCTGGTATTATAAACAGTCCTGTCAAATTTAGCCTTTTTATTTCAGTTTACAATGTCATCGCAGAATGAAAAGTAGATGAGCCTAGTAAAAGGAAGTACTGGAAGGAAGCTTCAGGGCCCGCGGGTGGAGAAGGGAGAAGCTGTCTGAGCCCTGGTCAGAGCTGTGGGCTGGAAGAGACCCTTCAAGACAGTGCTCTGTTAACGGATATCTAGAATGAGTAACTCCCGCTTCCAGAAAAGTGTTTTAAGTAGTTAAAAACTCAACTTTTCTGCATGGGTTTGTGTCTTGAAGTGTTTGGATTCTTGTGGACAACACAGCATTGTAATATGAAATAGAAGAGTATGAAAGCCTAGTATTTTAAGTACATGGGACACTTGATGCTTTCTGTAATGATTGCATTGGTTTTACTCTCTAGGATTTTCCAGTATTTCTCAAAGTCTCATGTTCCTTGAAAGTGTTTATAGGTTTTTCTGAAGCCCTACTTGTTGGAACAGTCTCTTGTATCTATTTAGTTCTCTCATATTCAAGTTAAAATACCTTAAATTCAAAAAACTAATGATTAGTTTAAGCTTTTGATAAAATAGTTTTTCTACTCTGACTATTCTATACAGCACTTTCCAATCTTGTTTCTTAATCTAGTTGTCCTTTCAGTCAGAGTTGACGTGCTTTGTGAGTGTGGAAAGGCTGTGGCTTGGTGTCGTGGTTTAGCCCCAGCCGGAAGCTGAGCACCACGCGACCACTCGCTCACCTGCCCCCTCCCAGTGGGACCAGGGAGAGAACTGAGACAAAGAAAGGCAAAACTCGTGGGTTAACAACAACAGTTTAACAGGACAACAAAGGAAAAGAAAACAAACAAACAAGAAACCCCAACAATACCAACAAGTCTCTTGGGGTAGGAGAGAGAATGTGAAGTTTGCTTGGTTGGTGAAACAGGGCCGGGTCTCGGTGCTGTGCAGCAGGTGACATTGGATGCAGTGGGAGGATGGTGTGTAGTGTTGGATTGTTGCATGTTGCATCTGGAGCTCGCAGTTGTGGTATCTGGCTCAGCTGGTGTATCATGTCCATGGTCTGTGGGTTGAAGATGTCAATCTCTTGAGGAAGTTGATGGGCGCCAGTTGCTAAAGCCAGTTCTGCTTCCATCACCACTGCACTTTGCTCAGTTTTATCAATAGTTCATTCTTTATTAATTTGGGTAATTCTTGCTATATCATTGATCTGGCATATAGCAACTGTGGTAGAGATGACATACAGTGACAGGGTTATATAGCAATTAACATCATACAATTTAATTCACTGGCTATTCTCACCCAAAATCAAATCCCCTCGAGGTACACATCAAATTTCCCCATCCTTTCGCATCACCCACCAAGTGCGCCCAGGTCCTTGAGCAAAAGCAATCCCACGGATGGGTTTGCCTTTGCCTGAGGCAGGAGTAACCCAGACTGTCTTCCCTAACATATTCTTCATGTGCACTGCAGGAATGTTATCCCCCTCTACAGTATGTAAAGGTTTTGATTGGGCAGGGCCAGCTTGATTGGTGGATCCTCTAGTGTTGACTAACCAGGTGGCTTTTGCTAAATGTGTGAAGGTTCCACCACCCATTGCTCTCAGTGTAGTTTTCAGTAGTCCATTGTACCGTTCAATTTTCCCAGAGGCTGGTGCATGATAGGGGATGTGATACACCCGCTCAATGCCATGCTCTTTGGCCCAGGTGTCTGAGGTTGTTTTGGAAATGAGTCCTGTTGTCTGACTCAATTCTTTCTGGGGTGCCATGTCGCCATAAGACTTGCTTCTCAAGGCCCAGGATAGTGTTCCGGGCAGTGGCATGGGGCACGGGATATGTTTCCAGCCATCCTGTGGTTGCTTCCACCATTGTAAGCACATGGCGCTTGCCTTGGCGGGTCTGTGGGAGTGTGATATAGTCAATCTGCCAGGACTCCCCACATTTATATTTCAGCCATCGTCCTCCATACCAGAGAGGCTTTGACCGCTTGGCTTGCTTGATTGCAGCGCATGCTTCACACTCATGGATAACCTGTGTGATAGTGTCCGTGGTCAACTCCAGCCTTCGATCACGAGCCCATCTATATGTCGCATCTCTTCCCTGATGGCCTGAGGTGTAATGGACCCACTGAGCTAGGAATAATTCACCTTTATATTGCCAGTCCAGATCCACCTGTGCCACTTCAATCCTAGCAGCCTGATCCACCTGCTGGTTGTTTTGATGTTCCTCAGTGGCCTGACTCTTAGGTACGTGGGCATCTACATGACGTACTTTTATAACCAGCTTCTCTAGCCGGGCAGCAATCTCTTGCCACAGTTTGGCAGCCCAGATGGGTTTGCCTCTGCAGTACCAGTTGCTCTGCTTCCATTGCTGTAACCACCCCCACAGGGCATTTGCCACCATCCATGAGTCAGTATAGAAGTAGAGCACTGGCCACTTTTCTCGTTCGACAATATCTAAAGCCAGCTGGATGGCTTTCACTTCTGCAAACTGACTCGATTCACCTTGTCCTTCAGTGGCTTCTGAGACTCGTCGTGTAGGACTCCACGCAGCAGCTTTCCACCTTCAATGCTTTCCCACAATATGACAGGACCCATCAGTGAACAGGGCATATTCCTTCTCATTTTCTGGTAGTTCATTATACAGTGGGGCCTTTTCAGCACGTGTCACCTCTTCCTCTGTCAACATTCCAAAATCTTTGCCTTCTGGCCAGTCCATGATTAATTCCAAGATTCCTGGGCAACTGGGGTTTCCTATTTGAGCTCGTTGTATGATCAGTGCGACCCACTTACTCCATGTGGCATGATGTGTAGAGGGGACTCTCCCTTTGAACATCCAGCCCAGCACCGGCAGTCGGGGTGCCAGGAGGAGCTGTGCTTCAGTACCAATCACCTCCGAAGCAGCTCGAACCCCTTCATAAGCTGCCAAGATTTTCAGTTGGAGTGTAGCGGGGCTCAGATCCTCTGTATCCCCGGCTCCAAAAACCCAGGGATCGACCTCAAGTCTCCCCTGGTGCTCTCTGCCAGAGGCTCCAGGTAGGGCCGTTCTCCCCGGCTGCGGTGTGGAGCATATTTTTAACATCTTGCCCTGCGCAAACTGGGCCAAGGGCTACTGCATGAACTATCTCCTGTTCAGTTTGTTCAAAAGCTTGTCGTTGCTCAGGGCCCCATGTGAAATCATTCTTCTTCGAGGTCACTTGATGGAGAGGGCTTACAATGAAACTGTAATTTGGAATATGCATTCTCCAGAAACCCACAATGCCTAAAAAAGCTTGGGTTTCCTTTTTGTTAGTTGGTGGAGACATAGCTGCTACTTTGTGGATCACATCTGTCAGGATCTGATGACGTCCATCTTGCCACTTTATTCCTAAGAACTGGATCTCCTGTGCAGGTCCTTTGACCTTACTTTGTTTTATGGCAAAGCCAGCTCTCAGGAGAATTTGAATTATTTTTTCCCCTTTCTCAAAAACCTCTTCTGCTGTGTTGCCCCACACAATGATGTCATCAATGTATTGCAGGTGTTCTGGAGCTCCACCCTTTTCCAGTGCAGTCTGGATCAGCCCATGGCAAAGGGTGGGGCTGTGTTTCCACCCCTGGGGCAGTCGATTCCAGGGGTACTGGATGCCCCTCCAAGTGAAAGCAAACTGTGGCCTGTGCTCTGCTGCCAAAAGGATTGAGAAGAATGCATTGGCAATATTAATGGTGGCATACCACTTGGCTGCCTTGGACTCCAGTTTGTACTGAAGTTCTAGCATGTCTGGCACAGCAGCACTCAGTGGTGGCGTGACTTCATTCAGGCCATGACAGTCCACCATTAATCTCCATTCTCCGTTAGATTTCCAAACTGGCCATATAGGACTATTAAAAGGTGAATGAGTCTTACTGATGACTCCTTGGCTCTCCAGTTGATGAATCAGCTCACAGATGGGAGCCAGGGAGTCTCAGTTGGTGCGATATTGCTGCTGGTGCACCATCCTGGTAGCAATTGGTACCTTCTGTTCTTCAGCTCGCAGCAATCCCACAACGAAGGGATCTTCCAAGAGGCCAGGCAGGGTAGATAGCTGTTTGGTCTTCTCTGCATTCACAGGGGCTACACCAAAAGCCCATCGGTATCCCTTTGGGTCCTTGAAGTACCCTCTCCTGAGGTAGTCTATGCCAAGGATACAAGGGGCCTCCGGGCCGGTCACAATGGGGTGCTTTTCCCACTTGTCCACTGTTAAGCTCACCTCAGCCTCCAATACCAACAATTCTTGGCATCCCCCTGTCACTCCAGAGATCCAGATGTGTTCAGTGCCCCTATATTCTGATGGCACCAGAGTACACTGTGCACCAGTGTCTACCAAAGCCTTATACTTCCGTGGGTCTGATGTGCCAGGCCATCGAACCCACACAGTCCAGTATACACGGTCATCATCCCTTTCTTCCTCCTGGCCGAAGGCAGGGACCCTCTATTCCTGTTCCTCGTCAGAGTATTCTCTGTCTGACCCTTGCAGAGCCAGACCAGAAGGCCCCTCCTCAGGATCAAGGGAGGTGATTTCAGTTCTTCTCTGTTTGGGAAATCGCTGATTGCCTTCGTGCATCTCTACAGCAACTCTGCTGACAGACTTCCTGGGTGGTCCCTTCTTAAGAGCTGTCTTCCCTCTCAGTTCACGTACACGTGCTTCCAGCTTAAAGGTGGGTTCACCATCCCACTTCCTCATGTCCTCCCCCTGGTCACGCAGGAAGAACCAGAGTGCTCCACGCGGCGTGCGCCTGGGGCTCCCTTTCCCTCCGACCGAGGCAGGAGGGGACTGATTTCTTCGGGCACCCCTGATAGCCAAGGCACTGGCCTGTAGGGATGAGGAGGTACAGAGATTTTCTTCGAAGTTTTGGAGCCAAGAAGACACCCTCTCCACAGTTGGTGTATCAATATCTGAGCAATACATCGTTGCAAGGCTGTTAGAATGTGATGCTGGGGCACTTTGAATCACCTTCCTCCACACAGCCTGTGTGCACAGGACATCCTCTGGATCTTTAGAGACCTCGTCATTGTCTAGATCTTGCCCTCACACTTGAGAGGAGCCGTCTCCAGAGACTGCAAATTGCTGCCTCTTTTCCAATTCCTCTCTCAATTCCCCGGTTCCTAGCAAGGGATCCCAGCTGTTGGGCTTCCTTGCCTTCCAACTGCTGACCGTCGGCCCCCCTGTCCCAGCATCGCAGCAGCCAGGCAGCAATCCGCTCACCTGGCTGGCGGCTGTAATCTTTCCGCATGTCTCAAAGTTCTGATGAGGTCACGGACTGGGTAGTTTCTGCTTCCTGTCGGAATTCTCTCACTCCTTCCTCCGATGTTGTTGTCAAAGGACCGGCTTCTTGATCAAACCTTTCCTCTTCTTCCTCCTCCCTTACTAATCGAGGATATGGACCCATTGTCTTCCTTGTCCATTGTTTCTTTTTAACTACTGGGGCAATTACTGTAGTTGGTGGTGGTGTTTGGGTCCCTATCTCAACTATGGTGTCCTCAGGTGCAGTTTTGGTCCCTGCCTCAACCAGAGTCCTCTGGGAATGCTGAACTGCGGCTCAATAGGCACAAGCCAGGCCCCAGTACAGCGCTAGAAGCTGGTGGTTCTCATTGGGATAGGCAAGGCACCCTTCCATCAGGTGGTGTGTCAGTTTGCTAGGGTTGCTGGCCTGTTCAGGTGTAAAGTCCCAGGCTATGGGAGGTGATAACCACCCTAGGAACCTGCCCAAGTCCTTCCACACACCCTGCCACCCTGGGACTGGCCACCTCAGGTTGCGTTTCAATATCGCCTCACCCAAAAGTTGTCTTCTGTTTCACCAGGACGAGACCAGATTCCGCAAACCCCATAATATGCCAACAGTATTAATTAATAGTACTAAACAGCTCACATAAGGGTGAGCAAGGACCTCAGGAGCCTGCACAATAAACCTATCCACATTAATCCTGGGCAGGGAGAGGGAGATGATGTATCCCCTTGTTTTCTCCACCAGATAGCCCCCCCCCAGCACAATAAGGCCGTCAATGCCAGGGCAAAGCACATAAGCATTGTTTGCATTAAGATGTTGCCAAAAGTAGAGATAAACAGTGCAGCCAACGAACTTCATGACCCGTACAGGAGCTTGTCACTTAATAACTACTACGGCTATAGCACACTTAATACAAAAGTGCAGTTGTTGTGCCCCATGTTGGGTACCAAAAAGGACTGTTGTGGTTTAGCCCAGCTGGAAGCTGAGCACCATGCGGCTGCTTGCTTACCCCCCCCCCCAGTGGGATGGGGGAGAGAATCGGGAAGAAGAAAGGCAAAACTTGTGGGTTAACAACAACAGTTTAACAGGACAACAAAGGAAAAGAAAACAAACAAGAAACCCTAACAATAACAACAACAGATTGTACTTAGCGGTGCACAGGTCGCTCCTGCCTGGAGCCCGATGATCAGCCTGCTCCCAAGCAGCGATCCTCCCCTCACAGCGATCCCCGCGATCCCCGCCTCATGTGACTACAACCAGGACACTTAGGAAAGGCAGAGCAGTACAGGCCTGCATGATTGATTCATGGTATAAGACAATGTCTGATGGTTTGCCAGGCTCCTTGCGGAGGCTGTGGAGTGAGCTGCTTTGTAAGAGAAGGTCATGTTCTTCATGCCGTGCATAACCATTAATTCAAAGGAAAACTTCTGAGCTGCTTGATGTATGTAGTAAACCGATCCAAATTTGTTGTCATTAATTGCCTAATAACTCACCTTCAAGACTGTTACAATTTTCCTTTGCTGCTGCCAAAATAGAAAGGAAATTGTGTGGGAGTCCTTTGCATTAACATTGCTAACGTGTATTACTGAATTGACTTCAGACTACTGAAGCCCTAATTTGTTAGCCATCACTTCAATAAGAAATGATTTGAGGTCTTGAAGAAACTACTATTGGATGAAGCTGCCATTACAAAAGTGGCAGCCGTGGTAGGCACCAGCAATCCTTTAGATTAAGTGTGGTAGATACCAGTGTTCACATCCACTGCAGAGTCTAGGAACAGCAGCCGGTTTTTATTTCAGTTAGGTGAGTACAACTGCCTCCCAAGAGATTAAACTTCAGAATGAAGTTAAATTTCTCTTTGAAAACTCAGCAAAACTCATGACCTTTGAATTTACTGTTTAGAACACAGGAGTTGTAATAAGGGAAACTTGTCATTACAACACTGTTGTGGGCACATTTAAGGCTGAAGGTGATGTATTAAAACCTCTCTGTTGCGGAGGGTCTGCTGTGATTGTGCCGTCTCCCTCTTCGCTGTTTGATCTGCTTGTAATTGTCTCTTTGTAAGCCAGGCTGTCTGAGATGCTTGCATTGAAACAGCGGCATGCCACTGAAATGATTTAACGCCTAGTTGTTCAGTTAGGCACGTTTTAACATACGAGATAGTGACCTGTAAATGCTTACTGTTCTGTATGAACTTTCTTTTTTTTATTAACCTTCATTCGTATTTCTTGTGAAAGAGCTGGTGAGTTTCTGTAGCCTTTCAAGTAGGTATGAGGGTCTGTCTCTTAAAGTAAGAAATCTGACCCTCCAGAGCAGAAGACCTCAGACTTTTTCAGTGTGATTTCCAGATCAGTTTCTCAGTTACAATTACTTTCCATTATAATAGTATCACAGACAGCTTTTTTTTTCCCCTAAGGAAAAATGTCATGTGCTGGCTTGAAGCTGTGGAACATACCCAGTACTGTGGGTTTCAAACTAAAGTATGAAAAGGCATTATTATATTTTTTTAAAAGCTGTTCTTCTGAAACAGATTAAAATGGCATGACAACTGAAACATATGGGGACAGTTTTTATCACTGCAACCTCTTTGGTATGTAGATTTGTCCAGTCTTCATTGAACTAATTAGATTAAACAAAGGCTTTCCTGAGATAATCACTTTGCAAGCCTTTTCCTATATCACAGCGACCAGCTTTAGTGTGTTGTTGAAGGTCAAATGCTAGTACCAGCTAATGCTTAATATCTGAATGTATAGTGTTCAAGCCGATGTACAAATTAAATTGAATGACACAGGATATATAATTGCTGGAGCTTTGACTCTTGAGGTGTGAGTTTGCTTAAGTGTTTTAAGATTTAGTTTTCTTAATATTAAAAAGCATTTCCTGTAGTTGGTGAAGCAAGAATTAAATGCAAATTCAATAATAGGAAAGGCTTGGATAGGGGTCTAAGGTATGCTAGGTCCTGTGCATCTGGGCAATAGTAATTATGCTGCTCCCAAACTCTGCTGTTCACCTTTGATTGCCAGTGCGTGGCCACTGCAAACTATCACTTCAAGGTAGTCTTAATTTTAATGAATGTAGAACACAGATTATAGCTTTCTTCCAAATAGAGGGCATTACTAAATACTAAATTACTAATTGCTAAATACTTTCACCTATGAAGGACTATTTCTGGAGTCCTTTTTGAAGCATGCTTAACGTTCAGCGCTGCCTCAATAATAGCTGTTTTTGGGGCGGGGGGGCAGGATTAACATGGGTTTATATTTAAAGTGTTGTTACAAGAACACTTCAAGAAACATGTTACAGCTTCTTCTAGCTTGGTCAACACAGTATGTTCTGGTGGCACTAATAATTAGAGTTGTAATCTATAGTCTCTTCATGCTTTGGTAAACATCTCTACATGTAGACTTCTGTTTAGAGCTTGTCCTTTTTCCAGTCCAACTACAGAGGCTTGTGAGGTTGTCAAACTTCTAACGCTGGTGAAATTATCTAACCTTTGTTTCGTGGGTTATGATTTTGAATTATTGTCTTTGGTAACAAAGCATACTCACGTAGCAATAAATACCAGTTTGATTTGAGCAAGGAATTTAAGATGCAGTACTGCTCACAGGCAGCCGTGATGACACGATATGTCAGTGACGCTATTACAGTCATGGAGCTGCAGGGTCTTTTCAGAGAGATTTGCATAAGTATCTGAATCCTGCCTATGAGAGTATTTGCTGCTACTGTAAAGTGCCTCTGCAGTACAGCACTCTTAGTCACTTGAGTGTGACAGACAATAGCTTTAAAGTTGCTCCTAGTCTCAGTGATATGTAAACAAAGGATTATCCAAAAGTTGATGTGCCTAATGAAAGACGGACTTCTCTTAATCATCTTGTGTGCAGCTTGTTTAAGCTGAACACTAACATAACTTCAACTGAATTAAACTTTAAATAAGCTGGAACTTCAGTAATGGTGTATAAGTGACTTCTAGTTATGATAGCTGTTTCTTGAATTTAAAATTTGAGATGTTAGCAGATCGGAAGTTTGAGGTGAGTTGCTTTTAACTGTGACGCTTCAGAGCTCGTGCTACTCAAATAACATATCTCAAATGTCTGCTGCAAGAATTGAGTTGAGAACTGGAACGCTGGTCAAAACAAATAAAATATTCCACTAGTTGGGGATTAATATTATTAGATGATTTATGTAGCTTAAAAATATGCTTTCTTTTATGATACTTGAATGTCACTGTTTATAGTTGCATTATGCATCGCCACTTTTGTAACAAAGTGGACTGTTGGAACTTGCTGTAACAGGAAGCAATTGAATGTTGCAAGGTTTGACATCAAACTGCATTAAGGATATTTCTTAAAGAAATTTGTAGTGAGAGTTTTCTGTAGGAATCAGCAAAGAAACTATGTTAAGTCCATTCTGTACCCATGTACTGAGAGGCTTTTGTACTGTCCATTGAAACGCCTGCTAAAAACGGGCTACTGGAGCAGATTCTTTCTGGTCTAATTTGGTGTAACAATTGCTAATGTTTAACCAAGTTTTTCTGATTTGGAGCAAAACTGCTCTTGCTCAGTATTCAGAATTTGAAGAGCCTTTCCACTATTCCTCTCATTTTTTCCAGAGCGATTTCCTAACATGGATATGCCAAATAGTCTGTAATACTACTAGAGCTGATCTGCAGAACCGCACTGCTTTTGTAGTGCTAATGTCTGTGAATCCTAAGGGTCCCTTGGTAGTAAGGACACCGCTGATGTACTTCAGGACATCCGAGAACCCCTTTCAGTATAAACTGTTAGTAATAGCTAATCACTGGATTATTATGCCATAACGAAAATGAACCTGGATGCATAGAGAGGATAGAACCGGAGCGCAAAGCACAGTATGAGCTGTGGTTAAGCAATGTTATTGCTCTTAAGATTACTTGCACATGAAAGCGAGTCTTGCCCTGGCCCAGTATTCAGTCTCAAAGCTTTTCAGTGCCAAGTGAGCAGTGACTAGAGCTGTAGCTTTTCCTAACCTCATTTCTGTACTTGGATTTGGGTGTATTTGGGCCTCAAGTGCAGGGCTCCTGCTAGAGACCTGAATAGAGCTTTTCTTAATTAAAATTGAATCAAGTTTGATGTAATTAGTTGTGGGGCATTCTGCCTGGTCTGTTTTTGCCTCATTAGCAGTTGCAGCATCTTCTCCATAGCTATACAAACTCATTTGCTTGATCTGCTTCTTGTTATACTGTCATAGCTTGTGATCAGATGCCAATTGATAAATCCTCCTAGGCTACTAGTTGGCCAAGAGCATCCACCTCTTGGGCATTAGATAAAGATGTGGTGTGGCTTTGAAGAGCACTCTTTTGTATGTGATTTGCATGAATTTCTTCACTTACAGGATGCTCTAGCAGAACATGTTATAGTCAGGTGAAGAATGTGTGTTAATCAAAACTGCATCCTAGCATGCAGGTTAACACCCTCATCTTGGACTCTTCAATGTGTCATTTTTTTTTTTGCAAGTAACAGAGAAAACAATGAAGATTTAAAATGAATTTTTAAATTAGGTACCTTGTTGCTGTTATAGGATGTTGAAGTTTTCTGCATATGAACATTGATTGCTTTATGCTTTTTCTCACTCTCCAGAAGACAGCCATAGACAGTGCTTTTCTCAGAATCTCCTAGTGACAGGAAGAGAAGAGCGGTTGTAGTTCTGCTGGAGATGGGACTGTCACTTGTGGTCGGGTGACATCACTTCAGGGTCTTTCAGCATCAGCGGTTGTCTTCAGTGCAAATGCAGTACTGTGGCACGGTGCTTAAAACAGCAGATTGACTATAGCTGAAGCCAATTGTTTCCAGAGCAGAGAACTGAGACTTTCCTGGAACCAAGACCTTAAATTTCTGGTAATTAGGTGCTTGTACCTGGACCTCGACATAGACACGGTGGTTCAGCCAAAGAGTCCTCTCACCTGGCAGGGCAATAGCCAGAAATCTTTTCTCTGCTGTTTGACTCTCTGCCTCTGTAAAGCAGTGCATTCAGTGGTAACTGTCTGCCTTTGCTAGGCATGTGACACCTGAGGGCCTTGCTGACCTGCAAGTGTCCAAGTTATTGCTCATCTGAGCCTGGCAGTCGTGATGTTTGATGGGGGAATACTTTGTTCCTTGCGCTCACCCTGCCCCGTTACGTCGATGAAGCTGACTTATGTGATCACACTTCTGTCTTCTGCACACAGCAGATCTTTATATAGGCATGAAGTGTTTGTGCATTCACTATACTGTTGTGTAGGTACATGCGTACGTGCAAGATGCGTCAGCCAAGCAGGAATTAAATATAGAGTGACGGTGCAGGTTAAGAATCCTATGGGTAGGTGTTAATTTCTCAGCTACAGTGCTTTGATAGTCAGATGGAGGAGCTGCTCTTGGTTTCCCTATCCCTTCTGTAGGAAGGTGGTATTGTGCAATTTTCCCCTCTGTTCAAAGAATTAAATGCAGATACTGTGGGAGGCTTGAGTTGTGATGAAATGGCCTGGAGGGGGGCTAAAACTGTTTGGACATGAAAATGCATTAAGACCTAGGTCTGCCTGAAGATATACTCCTACTTACGCTACAAAAGTACTTCATGCGTGGGCTAACTTAGTGTTGAAACAGTTTTCCTTGAGATTTGCACAAATGAATTCATGGGAACACACAAAAGCTTGCTTATCCCAAACTCTGAGGTGAAAGCTTCGGTGAGAAGTTGAGATTTTTAACTTGAGCATGTTCTTACTCCATGTGACATCAGCGGCGGATGCTCCAAACTCCATTTCCCTGGAAACAGATTTACTTCCAGGTGTTTTTAAAGATTTCCTCTTGATGCTGAACCATATGGATATACCAAGCAAAATGCAAGACTTAAAGGCAACAACTGTTCTAAGAAGTTAATGATTTAAGAAAGTATAATAATGCAAGGTTATTTTGGGATAGGAAACATCCGTTTTATGCCTCATTACTCTTACCAGCTGAATGCTAACTAAAAATATTATAGGAAATTTGAAGAAATTGTCCTTAAGCAGAAATTTGTTCTGTAACCTCAATACGAAGAGTAGGGTTGTCTTACAATGTATTTCAGTATAGCTGTTATGTAACTGAATGTATATTTATTCTTTCCCTAGACTGCACATGCCATTAGGCTTGGGGAACAGAACGCGCCATGGGACAACCTCAAAGATATTTCTCCAGACGGGGTCTCTTGCTTGGGTGATGTGTCTGCTCTCCTGACTGTCTTCATACCCGAAGGATTTATTCTCCTTTTGGAAATATTTTAAGTTGAAATTGTGTTCCTTACTGAAAACTGTCTACACTAAAGACTGCACGCATCATGGGTGATATGGCAAACAACTCGGTTGCGTATAGTGGCGTAAAAAATGCTGTAAAAGAAGCTAATCATGGAGATTTTGGAGTTACTCTTGCAGAGCTCCGTTCTCTTATGGAACTTCGAGCTACAGATGCACTGCATAAAATACAGGAATGCTATGGAGATGTACATGGTATCTGTACAAAATTGAAAACTTCACCAAATGAAGGTAAGTCAATTTTAATACTATTATTGAGGAGATTCCGTTTAGGAAAAACCTTAGTCAAGCAAACTACTTCTTTTTTTAATATAACAAAGTTTATAAAAGTATTTCAGTTACCATAATAAAATATTGCTTCTTACTCCTCTAAGGCAGAGGTATTCAATGGTAATAAGTAAGCAAGAGTTTTTCAATTGGTCTAACTGCATGGATTAGTGGTGAAGTTGCACTTTGGAATAAAGTTCATTGACATAGGCATCCACATATGAAATAGCAATGCAACATAGCAATGTTTAACTTGCTGTGAAAGTCTTAAGTTTTGTGAATAGCTCATATGGCCTATAGTCCACAATTCAGATCATGCTGTCGTAGAACACAAGGTTTTAACAGTCTAACGCAGGGCTTATTAACGCTTCCGTGTTGCTGCCCGGTTCTTGTATTTCCTCATGCAACAATCTTTACAACTAGTAACATCTATTTTCTGGTTGTACTACATTGAATTCTTAATAGCAGGATCTAGTTTTTAAATCTATAGTATTTCTGTAGATTTCATTTGATCTATACAAAATAACTATCAGTACAACTTTAGGGACTAAGAGGTACTGTCACTATTAGTAGGTGGTTTGCAAAGTGATCACACAATCTTGTTCTCTAGAAATAAGCATCTTTAAAGAAGTCTTTGCCATGCTGGACTTGATGGCATTCTGTGAAGTGTGGCTACCTGATGCTTTTGCTCTCTAGAGTTATTACTCCAGGATAGACTGTACAAATGTGAAGAAGGAAATAAATGTATGAAGTCTCCTTCCTGAGAGCTTTCCAGAAGTTTTCCTTAAGATCTGTCCCTCTCTTACTACTCTTTTCCAATGTAAATGAAAGCTATAAGCATTAATTTGTGAAAGAAAGATGCAAGTCATATGGCTTAAGATATCTAAACTGCAGTATGCTGTACAAATGTGGTTTACGCATTTTTATCTAACATTAACTCAAACTTCACATTAAGTCCTGCTGTTGGTAGTGGTTGAGAAGTACCAAAATCAAGATTTTGGCAAACTGTAGTGTCTCAGCGTTTAAGCACTCACATAGCTTTTAACCAATGTGGTGTCATGTTGATGGCAGTAAAGTACCTACTGTCTTAATCCTGGAGAGCTGTTGCTTTCTGTTCTTCAGAAATGCTACGGAAAGGTTTGTCTCCTTGGATCAGGAACAGCCTACTAATGCCGTAAGGTATCTCTGGGTCCACCTGCATTTAGCATGTTTTGGCTTGATCTGCTTTTGAAGCCAGATTCCTGATTTCCAGACTCCTGAAATTATTTCAGTACATTAACTGGGTTCCTTTTACCAAACTGAAAGTAGCCAGCTCTCATGCCTGACCCACCAGTGAATGGGAGTAGACCAGTTTTAGGCTGAAGAAGAAATTTGGAAAACATGAGGAATGCAAACTTCTGTTCCTTGGCATCAATGGGCTTGTAAAGCTTAGTGCATGTGTGTGACACGCTGCTGTGTGCAAGCAAGTGCAAGACCCCTTAGGTAGGAGCAGCAGTCTCTCCTTACCCTGTTGACCTGTTGTATGGTATTGAAAGGCAGTTTCCTTTCTCAGTGAAAAGGGCTGTAGCTTTCTACAATTAGGAACTGAACTGAGGGTTGAATCCTGTTTTACAGTAATCTGCAAGGTTTAAGGCCCATTACTGCTGCAAGCTATGTGGGCGTGCGATTGTAGATGGCCATGACGCACTAAGCACCAAATACCTGGTATACTGCAGGATTCACTTTATGTCCCTTAATGTAACAAGCAGGTTAACACATGGGAATGATGAGTGTCAGCGTACTAAAACTGGAAAGGGTTAGATGCCCTTTCCTGCAGATTGATTCTGCTGTACTGAGGACTGTGTGATGAAGGCCTTTCCCTTTCAAAAGGGTTTGACATTTAGATGTACTGTCCTGCAATCAGTTAAATACAATCACTAACTTGATAAAAGGATGCCATCTTTTTTTGAAGTGTGAGAGCAGCTCATAAATGCAGCAAAGCTTCAACAGTTGAACATGATAATTAGCTCAGAAAAGGTTAAGTAAGATGAGTTAGAGCGGTGTCCTCTACAAAGGTGTCATTTTGGCTCTAAATCACTATGTGAACCTTTAGAGGACCAGCTTCTCTGTCAAGTAAGCTGCTATAAATTTCTCGGAGGTAGTACTGGAGAGCTCTTGTAAAAGTAGAACAGGGTGTCTTCTTTTGTCAAATTCAAGTTGTAAGTATAGAAATGGAGACATTTCTAATGGAGAAAATCTAGGCAAGATCTACGCAGAAAACTGCTATGTGTTACACTAGTTCTAACTCTCTAAAATCTCGTGTGTACACCTGCAAGGCCCTATGACACTTCTTTCTATTCAGAAGCTTTCTTTATGATATGAAATGCTGACTTGTGTAATTACCAGTGGCTTCACAGCAAAAGTACCGGTAGTTCCGAAATACTACACAATGGATGAGTTCAGCTTGTGTAATTTCTTGCTTTGAAGTTGTTGACAATGTTAAGGCAATGTCTGTTTTCAGGCGAAACGTGGATCAGACCTACCTGATTTGAAATGAGAAATGGGAAGTGTCCTTTACCATTATTACTAAAAAAAGACATTAAGCAGACTTTACTGCGTAGTATTTAATGTTCATTATGTCCTTTACTTGTGTACAAATGTATAAAAATGTGAATAAATGAATGTTTGACATATCTGTAGTAGCAAAAGTCCTTCCTCTATTCTGGAGAGATGGACCACCATCGATATTTCCACAAGTCTACATAATTTTGATTGTGTAGTAGCTTCTACTTCTAGATTTCTGATAAAATTTGTTTATGAAGCTTTAACTAGTCCCTTGCCTAATATTTTTCAAGCTTAACCCCAAATAACATAAATTACCCTAGTGAAGATACATAATGAACAATACAATGACAGTGGTTTCGACCTCAGAATTGTAGATTGTGAACTGTGAAATTGCCGGCCATGTGGTAGATGTAGCAAGTTCAGTAATGGTGCATGGTGTATTATGGCAAATACTAAAAATACAAATGCTTTTTGTCTTTGCTAGGCTTATTTACTAATCTTCACTAAGTGGTTCTGATAGCAGCTTGACTTTATATAGCCTTGTTGGAAAATGCTTTTCATTATTCAAGGACCTTTGCTGTATATTTCTGATGTTCTGCATCCTGGTACCCTGTGAAGGGAGGAGGAAAGTGGTGCTGCTGACGTTACATAAATAATCTTCCAAACTCTGCCATGCTAAATGGAAGAGAGAAATGGTATCTGTCGCAAAATAGCGATATGGCCGAACCTTTTGGAATGGCCAAACTGTCCTGAGTTTCTGTAGTTCCTCTCATGTAGCTTGATTTTCAGAATGGTCTTGCAGTGCTTGTTGAGTTGAGAGTGAAAGTAAGCACCTCCAACCTTGAACTTCAAGAAGTGTAGTGTTATGGCTAACCAGTAAAATTTTTGTATTAAACCTCCAAAGCCGTGAATTCAAGGTGAACCTACGAGTGTTAGAATAAATCTAATTTATTATATACACTAAGAGTATGTTTAATTTGTCTCACTCTTGAAAAGATCTGCACATAATATTTTGCTTTTCAGTTAAGTGATTACGTAGCAGTTGTTAGCATTTAAAACTGAGCTTTGCCATTCAGTAGTCTTTGCAAAGTGTCTTGAAATATCATGTGATGGTTCTAGGAAATGTCTGTTAGAGGTGTTAAATACAGTGCTTATTATGAAGGCCAATTGCAGTGGTCGCTGTTCTTATTGATTACCTAGTGTATTTGCAATGCCTTGATATCACTAAGCAGTTGGGTTAACTACTAAAAAATCTGCTACTAGGAAAATTGTTGTCTTTAAGCAGGTGCTGATCATAACCTTGGGCACAATATGATTGAAGTATCCAGACCTTTGCTCTGAATACGACTGGACGTTTGGCCATTTTGCCTTGAAAAATGGGCTAGCAGCTTCAATTCTGAATGTTGGGTTAGGCAGCTGGGAACTGTTGAAGGAATAAACAGGAGGTGTACTTATAGAAGACCTTGAGTGCATGACCTTGCACTGAATATACTTTGTATTCCTTTATTTTTAAGGAGTTGGCTAACTCTTAAAGCATGCAGTGCCTTCTAGTGAAGGTCCCTCACTCTTGCCTGCTAGTGTCCCTTAAGGATGGTACAAGACTTGAGACAGAGAAGAAGACTCTGAAAGAAATATGCCATATAAGAAAGAAGATAGGTACAAAGCTGAGGTGACAGACCCTGCACAGTGCCCAATATGGGCTCTTTCTATGTGAGAGGAGACAGAAAGAAAGCGAAGCTTCACAAGAGCAAACAAGTGCTGTCTAGGCAAAAGCAGCATCATTAA
Organism: Phoenicopterus ruber ruber; assembly: GCA_009819775.1. Taxonomy (NCBI): domain Eukaryota; kingdom Metazoa; phylum Chordata; class Aves; order Phoenicopteriformes; family Phoenicopteridae; genus Phoenicopterus; species Phoenicopterus ruber. The sequence continues at coordinate 49,858,654 of CM020215.1, read as the reverse complement.
GTGGCTGCCTCTCTCCACATGATGCCTGGAGAGCTTCACCAGCTTTTAATAGTATTTGATACCATAATTAATTAATACAAAATATAATATTTATAGTAATTTTATATTATTAAATATATTAAATATTTCATTATAAATGTTACACTAATTGTAGGATCCTAGGATGTTATCTCTGAATACAGAATCCCTACAGTGGGAACCAGAGCTGGCTTCACAGGCTGTGGTCTTGCTAAAGCTACATGGTGCTACTCAGTCTCGATAGTAGTAACTCTGCTAATGATCTTGTCTTGCAAACTTGTTTACTTTGTACGAAGGTATGTCTGTTACTATTACTCTGTTGCTATGTCATATTAAGTGCAAGTAGGTAGACCATCAGCTTTATACTGACAAAGTGTGAATTGCAAAATATAGCTGGTTTTCTATAGTGACTCTGATTTAAGGATAATACGTATGTAATTATATTGAGATATGGCTTTTCAGTATTGTTACTGAAATATGGAGTGGGACTTGACTTCATGAATGGGAAACCTCAATCACTTCTAATGTGAGGGTGAAATGCAAATAAGTGTCACTAACTTTGTCTTATTATTAAATAGGTTTAAGTGGAAATCCAGCAGATATAGAAAGGAGAGAAGCAGTTTTTGGGAAGAACTTTATACCTCCTAAAAAGCCAAAAACATTTCTTCAGTTAGTATGGGAAGCACTACAGGACGTTACACTAATTATATTAGAAATTGCAGCCGTAGTATCCTTGGGCCTTTCTTTTTACCAGCCTCCAGGAGGAAATGAATCATGTAAGTAAACTTTTAAAAAAGTAGGTATCTACCTGTATTATACTACTGACTTTCCTGGTCCAATGTGCCTATACTGTAAATCTGATGGGAGACAGTAAGTCAGTGGAAAAGCAGCTTATTGTTCCTTATTGAGCGAACGCTACTAGAACTCTAGCTTGCCTTAAAAGGGCAACATGAGATTTCCCTGGTCATGATCTGGTATGATTCTGACCAAAATAATGCCAAAGGTAAAGCGCAAGCAGCAGCAACAAGGGCTTGTCTTAGATCCAGTCGTGTTTCTGTGCAAGTGGGTTTTTTAGCTTTGCCTCAAATATTTAAGCAATTTATAATCTGCGGTCATGTGCTTTCTTTAGGGAGTCAGCAAGTCTTAAATTTTCCTTGATTTGCAATATGACACTGGTAACTTTCCAATTTAAGAAATGAAGCTATATTTATAGTTCTAAACGGAGGATGAAGGGATCTGGCCTTCATTGAATTGAATTTTTGCAGTGATATCTGGCTTGTTAAGATAAAGGTAAAGTGGGAAATGTTGAGAAAGCAGAAGCTGGCTAACTAATTGTCTAGTCTGGCATTCTTATTCATTTCATGAGATAATAAGGACAGGCAACTTTCTGTATCAACTTCTCTGATGTTCAGATAAGCAGGGATGTAAGTTCTAGGTGGTTTAACTTCCTTGAGCTGCTCTAGCTTTCAGGTTCTTTAGCTTCTTTGTGTGTTACCCTTACTGAAAATTAAATCTGAAATTGCAAAGAAGGCTAGCACAGAAAATGTTTAGCAACTATTAGTAATTTCTTCTGTTTGGCAAAACTTTTTTGTTGTTGAAATAACTATCTGCATGAACTTTCTTAAATCTAAAACCTGTTTTCTACAGTATGTGGATCAGTAAATATTGGTGAAGAAGAGGAGGAATCTGAAGCAGGTTGGATTGAAGGAGCAGCAATCCTCCTATCTGTAGTTTGTGTGGTATTAGTAACAGCTTTCAATGACTGGAGTAAAGAGAAACAATTTCGGGGATTGCAGAGCCGTATTGAACAAGAACAGAAATTCACAGTCATCAGAGGTGGCCAAGTCATCCAAATACCAGTAGCTGACATAATTGTTGGAGATATTGCACAAGTGAAATATGGTAAACATATTTTTAAAGTTGAACTTTCTTTTATTTTTAAAAAAGGAACTGCAGTCAACATACCCAGTGATCTCTCGTAGGTGATCTTTTACCGGCTGATGGTGTACTCATTCAAGGAAATGACCTCAAAATTGATGAAAGCTCATTGACTGGAGAATCTGATCATGTTAAGAAATCTCTGGACAGAGATCCTATGCTGCTGTCAGGTGTGTAACATTTGACAATTCTTGAAGAAAGTGGTTTTTTTGGGGGGTAAACTAGTTATTTAAAATTTTGAGGTTAAAATCTGGCAAACTGGACCTTATCTAGGCTGACTCCTAAAAGTATCCAAAACCAGTGCATCTAGTACAAAACGTTGTAAAAGTGAGAAGACTCTTAAAACTGACAAACGTTTTGTGTAGTTGCTTATGGGTTTATTTTCCAGATAGTTTTGGCAATTAAAGCTCTAGGGGAACACAGTGGTATATATACATCTCATGGTTTCATCAACGTGCAGTTTGGGAACTCATTTTGTTTGTGCTCTGCCATATAACTGCTGAAGTCTCAGTGGAAAACCTGATTCAATCTTTCAGGTACACATGTGATGGAAGGCTCTGGAAGAATGGTAGTTACTGCTGTAGGTGTGAACTCTCAGACTGGAATCATCTTTACCTTACTTGGGGCTGGAGGAGATGAAGAGGAGAAGGAGAAGGAAAAAGAGAAGAAAGACAAGAAAAGTAGGCATAATAATCTTAAATCCCTGGGGAGGGAGGGGTGAACTCCTGGGTGTTGCTGGATAAAAACATGTCCTAGTCATCTGGAGCCAGAAATCTTTTTTTAAACCTTCAGTAGGTTTCACAGGAAAAAAAAACTTGGGTCCAGTGACCTGAGAGTACACCACTACTACTAACTCTTGTCACATGGATTTTTAATTAAACTTATGATCACATTGATCAATTAGAGGTTGGAAAATTTACAACTCCTAACCAACCATACCATGTATAAATTGTTAAACTGCTATCTTGTGTAACTTCAAAGTACATTCATGTCTAATAGCAAATATTTATTTATGGCAAACAGGTTATTACTAATAACTCAATAAGTATCTAGTTTTGCTTTTGACAGATAGAAAGTGTTTTGTATAGGGAGTTCTTCTATGATGCTTGAAGGGGAAAAGCTTGTTATATTGATACTGATGAGATTGTGGATATCTTTATCAAAATCAGTCTTATATATGTTTAAGGTGAGCAGACAGCTGCTTCTGCCTCTCCTTTTCTTCCAGAGCTGAAACTTTGAATGCTCAGATATGTACACAAGGCAAATCCCCAGCAGCACTTTTCTGTAAACTTTATTTTTGGAAGGATGAGGGGCTTGTAACCCAGAGCATTTTGGAGCCCTTTTGCGAAGTGTGAAATGGGCTATCTTCCTTATTCTGAAGGACTTGCTCAGTAGCTGGCATTATAAGGTCACTTATCTAAGCCATAGTCTTTATCCTGAGAATCAAAGCTTAGAAATGTTAACCAGTGATGTTTTGATACTAGCTCTCACAAGGCATGTTCAGGACTGAGCTTCACCACAGCAAAAATTTTTGTAGAAACTGTTGAGATCTACTGGATGGGACTGAGGCTGAGGATTCTTGGCAGAAAAATATACTTTTTCATCAAAGGAGTATGAAACAGTAATGGAAAGACATAAATGGAAAGCCATACAGAAATGTGCTTAGGAACTTTAATGTGCTCAGTGCCTTTAAACTGAAGAGGAAATTGTTGAAATGTGTGCTCCGTACAGGAATTAGGATTGAACTGTGCTTTTTGTCTTTTTGTCCTAATCCACAAATACTTTACAGTTCTGACCCTTGTTGAAACTTGAAGTAGTAAGTTTCTTCAGAAGTAAGTTACAAGAATTGTTACAAGAAGAATTGAAAGTTCAAAATTAGTTTCAAGCTCAAGCGTGGTAGTGAAGAGTAAAAGTTGACCTGCAATGCTTCCAGGGATTAGTGTGGAGCGGTTTCCATCCTTTGCTCTTTCCCTTACAGAGGAAGGAGAAGGAAGCAAGGAACAGTACCGGCTGCTACAGGAGACAGGGAGAAGATTATGGCTTTTATTAATATTCTGCCAGTGTCTATTATTCTATAAGCAGAAATCTTCTTGACAAGTAGTGTTTTGGTGCATCCTAGGGCCTGAACACTTGTGGGGTTTTTGTCTCCCAAGATAGACAACTTCCTCTTTCCCTTAAGTTAGGTGCCTGATAAGATTCTCCTTGGTAAAACTCAGGTTAAACTAAATTAGCTTCTCTGTGAATGTTAAGGAGATTAAAGTGGCTATTTTTAGTTGGCTGTGCATGGCTTGGTTCAGAGTGAAAGTAAACGTATGTGCAAGGAGATAGAAGTAACTCAAGTGTAGAACTTTGCTCTTGTAAGAGGGAATGGAGAACTAGGAAAGAGCAAATACTAAATTAGGAGACAATGATGAGTTCTTAAGAAGTCTGAAGTGGCATCTTCTGGAGAAGGTGAACATGCTTTTTTTTTTTTTTTTTTTTTTTCCCTCCTCAGCTGTTCTGAGGATGCTTGGGGGGAAATTTTGTGTAAAGAAATCAGACTATGTCTACAGTAATAATGTAGAGGAGGTATTAAATGTCATGCCAGACAGGCTGCTTGATAATTTGATTTTCTTCTACCCGAGTACTCTCATACATTTCAGTCTACATAACCCAAGTCTGAAGACTTAATGAATTATCAGTGACTGAAAAATTCTGAGTTTTGTTCTAAGTTCCTCAGTTTTGTACTTGCATTTTAGGTTACTGCAAACAGTAACCATAATCCTTGCTTTCTCTACTAAGGAGAAAAGTTTGTCACTTGCCAAGGTAGTATCTAAACCTTTTTATCTGAAAACCCAAACAAAAAAAGGTTGCATGCCTCCCAGCCCCAATAAACTACACATGATGTGTCAGTCTTCTAGTTATCTTTAATGTTTCACTCATTAATTTCTTTCATTATTTCACTGTCCTTCATTATGATCTCTTGTTGAACTCCATTTCTGAACAAAGATAGCGATATTTTGTTATGAACTTGAACTATTCTCTTAGTGGTATAATATCGGTATGTTGCCAACAGATTATGGTCGTGCTTGCGTAAATAGGGTTAGCATAGATCCAGTAATCCAGTGCTGTACCTCCATTAAGCTTTGGTGTGCATTTATAAATATTTTATACTACAGTAGCTTCTGTATTGTTGTACAAAAACACTGAATCTGGAAGTGAGATCCTACAGTTCATTTACAATAGTAGTAGTCAGACACAGTTGCCAAGTGTTGGAAGAACAGAGAGCAAGACTGAGGCCGCCAGAATCACTTTAATGTCACAAATTTCTTTCCTAGAAAAATGTTTAGGCAAGCCTTTTAAAAGCTTTCCTCACAAGTAATAAATGTCTGTATCAGTAATTTGTGCAAACTTAAGTATGGTAGCATAACACTGCAGCAGGCTTGTGTGGGAAAAGTCAAGTCCAAAAAACTGATGTGAGCTGTTTCTGTGAGTTGACTTCTAAAGCCTCAGTTACGTCACCCTCTGTCTCCAGTTTGTTCTACACTTTTTTAAAAATGCAGTTGCTTGTTTCAGCATACATATGGTAATGTGTGTACTGTATATAAATGTAAACACTGAAATGAACTCTGCACAGCCAATTTAAAACACAACTTGTTCCCCTCCCCAACAGGTAAAAAGCAAGATGGAGCTGTTGAAAACCGTAACAAAGGTAAATGAAGGTTCTCTGATCCTTTCTTGCAAGTCCTTATTTTCTGAGTGTATGTAATGAATACATACTTTCCTATTAAAATGCGTATTGAATACTAAGATCCAAAGTGCTTATGCTAAAGATGGCATAAGTGAATCTGCGCAAAAAAATGCTTGAATAAACTTGGTAGTCTCAACATAGCTTGAAAAATCATTGGTAAAGTTTACTTTTGTAGTATCTAGCTATCTTGTTGAGGTGAGTTAACCTTGGCTGGCTGCCAGATGCCCACCTAGCTGCTCTCTCACTCCCCCTCCTCAGCAGGACGAGACAGAAAATAGAATTAGAAGCTTGTGGGTTGAAATAAGGATGGGGAGATCACTTACCAATTATCTTTACAGGCAAAACAGATTCGACTTAGGGAAGACTAATTTATTGCCAATTAAAAATAGAGTTGGATAGTGAGAAACAAAAACAACTAAAACCACCTTCCCCCCACCCCCCTTTACTTCCAGGCTCAACTTCACTCCTGACTCCTCTACCTCCTCCCTCTGAGGAGCGCAGGGGGATGGGGGATGGGGGATGGGTGGGTTTGGTCAGTTCATGACACTTGTCTCTGTTCCTTCCTCCTCATGCGCTTCCCCTGCTCCATCATGGGAGCCCTCCCACGGGAGACAGTCCTTCATGAACTTCTCCAATGTGGGTCCTTCCTGCAGGGTACAGTCCTTCAGGAACAGACTGCACAAGCATGGGTCTCCCACAGGCCACAGCTCCTGCCAGGAGCCTGCTCTGGCACAGGCCCTTCACAGGCTGCAGCTTCCTTCAGGGCACATCTGCCTGCGGCGGCATGGGATCCTCCATGGGCTGCAGTGTGGATATCTGCTCCACTGTGGTTCTCCATGGGCTGCAGGGGGACAACTTGCCCCACTGTGGCCTTCTCCACGCGCTGCAGCTCCCCTGCTGCCAGCACCTGAGCACCTACACCCAATACACTTGTTAAAACATTCACGTGCAGTATAGCATCTCTGGATACAAGGTACTACGCAGTACTGGTGGTTAGTGGAGCCTGGTGTTATTAAGCTTTTTAAGCGTCATTGATTTTTGGGGACTCCTGAATGGCTAAACTTTATTTGGTCTTAACTTCTAGCTAAAGCTCAGGATGGTGCAGCCATGGAAATGCAACCGCTGAAGAGTGAGGATGGTGGGGATGGAGATGAGAAAGACAAGAAGAGAGCAAATTTGCCAAAGAAAGAAAAGTCGGTTCTCCAAGGCAAACTTACAAAACTCGCAGTTCAGATTGGCAAAGCAGGTATGATGTATCAGTACCCTCCATATGTTGATGTCACACGTTTGAATGGAACATGCATAGTTTATGAAGGGATAACTTAAGAAGCTGGCCTTGACCGGTTTGATTATTTTAAGTGCAAAATTCTAATACATGCAAGTATGCAATTGTGCCTGAGTGTGCTGATGACTTTTCAGACTGTCTCGTGTGGATGGCTTTTGTTTTTCCTCGATTTAAATAGATTCAGACTTTAGAGTGTCAGCTTCTGGGAGAGAAAATTCCAACTTCATAATATTGGACAACTGTTATGAAAGATGTTTTTAGATAAGATATGGCATTTAGTGATGTACCTAGAGAACTATAAATTGACTGAAGTCTGGAAAATGTGGTAGGGTCGACCAGGTTATCTCTGGTACTTCCAGAGGCTTAGGAATTTCCACTTAACATATGCCTTGCTGATATGTTACATTTTTATTGACTTTCTACTGTCCTTTAGCTTCTGTTACTCTTCCGTCAGCTAATATTCAGCTGTCTTATCAAAACACTTGAAAAACTCTTGCTTCTTGAAAGTAGACTAAAACAACAATGAAGTTCAGTGTAAATTTTAGGCTATGTTATCTAGTATGTAGAGGTTTAATTCAAGTATTTCAGGATTTATTTTGGCACGTGTAGAACTGTTGAAAGATTTAGGCTAGAAGGAACTTCTAGAAGCCTTGGAGCCCAGCCCACAGCTCAAAAAGGGCTGACTTCAGCATCTATGTCATAAGACAGTTATGGTGTGAGGACAAAGCAATTAAAATTTTAGCTTTAACCCTCCATAAATGTATAGCAACATTAATTTTTCAGAGAAACTTGTACTAACAGACATTGGATAAAGCTGCCATGGTACGTTTAGTGTAAAATACTGTTCTTCTCAAACAATTTTTTCACATCTTTCATAAGTAAGACCTCTTGTTTGCCTTTATGCACCTTTTGACCTATCGCATTTGCCCACACCCCCTTAATACTCACCTACTTCATGCATGCATTTTTCCATCCTGCTGCTTTGGGGTGGTCCACACACTGAAGCATCTTTCTATAAAGAGCTGACACTTCAGTCAATTCTGTTCCTTTATTCCAGCCAGGTCTATTTTTCTTCACTGTTTTCCTGTGGTGTCTTTAAATGTCCTGCTCAGCTTGCTAGCAGCAGTTCCGAGTTGTCTTCCCAGTTACTCCCAGCTCATTGAACACTGTGCTTACCTGCCATATTTAATCCCACCTTCAGCTGGAAGCAGGCTACAGACTGTCAGCAGCTTTCTCCACTGAATAAGTCAGCAGTACCATCGTTGAAGGCCTGCTGAATTATTTCAGTTCTTATTCTGCTTAGTTAATTGACTTTACATATTGGTCTCTCCTGTTCATAATTAGATCTACACTTTTTCAATTAAATGGGAAGGGGGGGGGGGGGAGATTTTAGAAGTTTCTAGGTGAAATGCATGAGGAAATACTTGCATTGGAAGTTGGAACACCTTTGAGAACTACCTCAATGTTTTCTGGCTTGCCTGTTTAAAATCTTAGCTATAAACTAACTTCTAAAAAGGCAGAAGTATTTGCACTTATTCACAGTCTGTATTGCCAAATATTTGAGATAATTTCTGAAAACTGTTTATTCTCTTTTTCACAAGGTTTATTGATGTCTGCAATCACGGTCATTATCCTTGTGTTATATTTTGTAATTGATACCTTCTGGGTTCAGAAGAGACCTTGGCTTGCTGAATGTACACCAATTTATATTCAGTATTTTGTGAAGTTCTTCATTATTGGAGTTACAGTCTTGGTGGTGGCAGTACCAGAAGGCCTTCCACTTGCAGTCACTATATCTCTGGCTTACTCTGTTAAGGTAAGTGGATAGATGGGGAACAGATCTTAAAGGTAGGTGGGTGTATTCATCAGCTGTAAAGTCTTAGTTGAGATGTGCTGCATCACATATACGTAACAGATTGGGGAGAAACTTTTCTTGTTTCCCTGAACTGCATAAGAAATCCGCCCCAGTATTTTTCTTAATCTCTGAATACACACTAACATGAACAGTAAGCAGTGACAGCCTGTTGTCACCAACTAAAGATGAATGCGTTTAGTTCATAACATTGTAGCACTTGCTTAAAATAAATAGATGTGTTAGAGTTTGTAAATAACAAACTCTTCTGTAAGCTTTAACTTCTACCTAACTGGTGTCTTAAGCAACTACTATAAAGTTTCCAGATTGATTCTCCTTGAGGACTGAATATTGTAGAGCATATAGCTTTCTGTTTATTATACAGCATGTTTTTTAACTCATGCTCTTTGTTCTCTTAGTTTTCTTATTGCTTCAGCATGCTGGGACTGGTTATTGATCTGAAAATTTAATTGTAAAGACAATGGTGGTTTAGGCTGTGTTCTAAAACTTAGTAAACTACAGTATTAACTAGTAGTGGCCTTAGTATTGTATCATTTGAAGTTACTCTGCCTCTTCAAGGTTAAAATACTATCCAAACCTGTTAAGTAAAGAATTTAAAGCAATGTTTGACCTATGAAATTTGTGTAGTCCTCACTATCATAGCTGAAACATAAGGCTCCCAGTTTGTATTTGATCTGAAGTCTGACTCTAGCATCTTTGAAATATGTATCATCTGATGGTCGGATAAGTCTGTAACATAGCTTACTTGATCTTTCTTGTAAGCAGAAAGACTTTTTCTTTTAATGTTGTATCCGGGTAAATCTCAGTCTGTACCTCTCCTCTATTTCTAAATATCATCATAAACTATTTGCTTGTAACAGTCTACTAGTATCAGTAGTCAGCATGACATGCAGATACAGGAGATTAAGACTGTGTTTATGAACCTTGTTCAAAATGAAGTTTACTGTGACATGATAGACTTAAAGGAATCCTTACAGAATGTGGCAGCTACAAATTCTTCCTCTGTAAGATGCCAGATAACTTAAAGGCTGAGTGTCTTCTGAAACTGCTGTGTAAGACTGGACACTCTAAATGAGAATATCTGAAATGTGAAGTAATGGTCATGGCTAGCTGTTGACTGCTTTTATTTCCTTAGAAAATGATGAAAGATAATAACTTGGTGAGACATCTGGATGCATGTGAAACAATGGGCAATGCAACAGCTATTTGCTCAGATAAAACAGGAACATTGACCATGAACAGAATGACAGTGGTCCAAGCCTACATCAATGAAAAACATTATAAAAAAATTCCAGAACCAGAAGCTATTCCAGAGAAAACTATGGCTTACCTTGTGACAGGAATTTCTGTTAATTGTGCTTATACTTCCAAAATACTGGTAAGTGGGTTGCTTCATTCTAATCAAGGTAACTAAACAACTTCCTCAAAAGATGCAAATTGTCTGGTGGCCACATGGTAGGCAGTTAAGTGTAAGTGTGTGGCAAAATACAGTGTAAGGTATATTGTACCTACTGTAAATTACTCAACTGTTCATTTGAGACTAAACTTCAAAAATAGCTTATTTCGGTTAGAATTGATAATTCAAAGATACAATCTCAGGAAGATAACTTCCTCTGAGTTCACAGTTGTGTCTAAATTTGTGTTTATAAGTGGGGCTGTTTAGCTTACTTGAAAAGCATCTTGGCTGTATTTCAGTGCTACTTCAAAGTAAACATGTAAGAGTAGCATAACATTAGCTAGAATGTAATGAGAAAATGCAAGTACAGATGAGGATTTTGATGGATTTTTATTCCAGATACTGTTGTATGAGTGTTTAGGCTTTAGAATTGTAACGTCTTTGCTCATACCTTGTTTGAAACTTCCAAAATATTTTGAAATAAAAAGAATAATGGACTGTTACACATTATAAATACTGGACTATTTACCACTTTTGTGTGCATCATTTTCTGTACTCCAAACATAGCTTCCTCGTTGTAATTATTCCAATGTTTTGCATAACTTATATTCTTTAAGGCAGCAAAAATAATAATTAGGATTTAGCTTTAAAAAATAAATAAATTAGCACTTGTCCCAGTTTTGGCTGGGACAGAGCTAATTTTCTTTCCAGCAGCTTGTGTTTTGGATTTAGTATGCGAACAATGTTGATAATACACTGACATTATTAGCTGCTGCTAAGCGAACCAGCTTCCCAGGTTTTGCTAAGGTGCAAAAACTTGAGAGGGGTATAGCCAGTACAGTCGATCCAAACTGGCCAAAGAGAGTATTCCATACCATAGACATCATGGCCAGCATAAGTGGGAGTCGGCTGGTGGGCCAGTTTCCTTCTTTTTCCCTTTCTTCATTCATTTGGGCCTGTTTGTTTGCTCGGCCGTTCGTTCCCCCGTCTGCTCTCTCTGGAACTTGCTGCTCTGGGATAGCTGCTGGGGTAAATTCCTGTTCCCTGACTGCTGCTCGGGATGGGCTGTGTAGGTCATCAGGTGGTGAGAAATTGGGCATTGTTTGTTTTATATATTCTATTATCTTTATATACTATTATTATATTCATTATTAATATATTTTTCTTTGCTGTCCTGGTGAACTGTGTTTATCTCAACCCACACATTTTCCTTTCTCTCTGATTCTCCTCCCCACCCCACTGGGGAGGGGGGGAAGTGAGTGAGCGGCTGCGTGGTATGCAGTTACCAGCTGGGGTTAAACCACAACAGCACTTCAAGATTTAGTAGAAGCCTCCACTATGAATGCTTTGTACAGGAATAGCAGTAAAACCCCAATCTAAAAGCTACTTTTCAGCCAATAAAGATGGTACCTTTGCAAGAATTTCCTTAATAGCAGTACGTGAGGTGGCACATCAAGATCACCAGCACCGATTTCTCTGGAACAAGACTGAAATACTACAAATGAGTTATAGCATGTGAGGATTTTCACAGTCTATTTTCTAAAGATCTTTTTATAGAAAGAAAAAAAAGTAGCTGCATGTAAACTGACCAGGTCCCTTACTACTACAATTTTTAATCAAATTGTATCTGATGTGGTCAGAGTTAGTCTGTTTTACAGAATCAGAGGGCTGAAAGGGACCTCTTGAGATCCTCTGGTCCAACTCCCCTGCTTTGGCAGGGTCAACCAGAGCACATTGCTCAGGGCTATGTCCAGCCAGGTTTTAAGAATCTCAAGGGATGGAGACTCTGCAATCTCTGGGTAACCTGGTCAAGTATTTGACCACCTTTAGATTAAAAAGGTGTTTCCTTATGTTCAAATGGAATTTCAGTGTTTCAGTTTGTACCCATTGCCAGTTGTCCTCTCACTGGGTACCACTAAGAAGTCTGGCTTGGCAGTCTTTACTGTCGCTCCACCCGCCTGCCCCATTCAGTCATTTAATACACACTAAGTTTCTTCCCCAGAGCCTTCTCTTCTCCAGGAAGAACAGTCCCAGCTCTCAGCCTTTCCTCATATGTCAGGTGCTCTGGTCTCTTTATCATCTTTGTGGCCCGTGGCTGGATGCCCATGTCTCCTGTACTGGGGACCCCAGAACTGGACATCGTAAACTGCACATTAAAGTGAACATTTTGAAAGTGAGAGTATTCAGTACAGCCAAATCCAAGATCTTGCAGCTCTGAACGATGAAAATGGATCACTGATTTGTGATTAATATAGTTCAGCTCTAGCTATTTGAAGCATGTCAGGCTGAGTAAGTGCTTCTGCCTTTTTTTGCTACAAACTACACTGCAATGTTATAGCTATATAAGCTCAGAAATATCTTGAGAGAAATACTCCTTTACTTATAGCACCGGTATGTGCATATTCCACATTGCTGAGATAAGAAACTTGTTCTGGTATTAAAGGGTTGGAAACCTGTATCTGAGCCACTCCCAGTTAAATAGGCCATGGCCTGGAAAACAGAACTTGTAGTGAGACTTAAGAAGCTTAAAGACTTAGTTTATTCAGTAGAAGGCTAACAGGTGATGTGATTGTAGTCTAAGTCATTGAGGAAGAGTTATTACAGGAAAGCATAGTTTAATTTAGCAGAAATAATGCCATTTAGCTTAAATTGGTTTACTTAAACTTAATCTATACTGTTAAAATGCAGAATAATTATTCAGGGACTACAGTCAATTGATCAGATAGGTATTTCAAGCAATGGAAAATGCCTTTTAGAAGGGTCATATTGGGATTGGATACAAACTTAGTGGGTGATTTTTGAGTCTGAGAAAGGGACTGAAAGATCCTAAACAGGTACAGAAATTACTTACAAAAGCCAGCAGTATGACTTCAGCTCATGACTCGTAAGAATTTATAATCATTGCAAAAGTTAAATTTCCCCATCCCAGAGCTAAGCTTGGCCTTAGCTTCCTTGTTTTCTAAATGCTGTAATTCAGTGGTTCATAAGTTAACCTCCTAATCAGCAAAGGTTCTTGTTCTTCTTGCAGCCTCCTGAAAAAGAAGGTGGCCTACCACGTCATGTTGGAAATAAAACTGAATGTGCCTTGCTGGGATTGCTCTTGGATTTAAAACGTGATTATCAGGATGTAAGAAATGAGATACCAGAAGAGGATTTGTACAAAGTGTACACCTTCAACTCTGTTAGAAAATCTATGAGTACTGTGTTAAAAAACTCTGATGGCAGTTTCCGGATATTCAGTAAAGGTGCCTCTGAGATAGTTCTTAAAAAGTAAGAACAACTACTATTGTACTTCAGCACTTAAATTTGGCTAAATGCTGTGATAGGTGAGGAGACTGAAGTGCTAAACAACATTGTGCCATAGCCTGCAAAATATTCGCAAACAAGTGCAGCAGTCCTATACCCTTGTGATTGCAGCCAGCTTCCCAGCTTTTTTCCCTCAATTGTTTGACTTTCTACAGTAAGATGGGCAATTAGCATTTCAGTTACTTCAAGTCTTCCCCTGCCGCCCCCCCCCCCCCCCCCCCCCAAAAAAAAAAAAAAGAGCGAGCTGGTTGTGATTAATTTTAACTTGTGAACTCTGCTCTGATACAGCAAAGTGTCTGTGAATTGATCTATTCTCTATTTAAACTGTTATAGTTTTAGGTGTGCTTGGTCAAAATGCTCACCCGTCTTCCGGTAAAGTCCCAACAGCTGATATGCCTGAATTCCAGGAAAGACTTGTTCCTTTTCAAAGTGATTACTTTTAAGATTACTTTCAGCTTCAAAAGACTGTGCAAGTTGGTGTCCAAGCTGATAATTTTAACAGGAGGTTGAACTTGGCCAATGGAGAAACTTGAGGGGTTTTAATATGACAAAGCAAATTGCTTCCTTATGCATCTGCCCCTCTATAGAGGATTTATTAGAATGAGATTAGACTATTAGCAAGAGATTAGTCACCACTGGGACAAACCTTTAGGTGTGAAGAAGGCCATGGTAACTCCTAACTAGGTGAGGAGAGAAGTCAAAGCATGTATCACTTACGTTCTGTAGGAACAGCAGTTGTAGCCAGTCTGGTTTTGGTTCAAGCATCAGACTATTTCTAGTCTGAGTAGTGCATAGGTTATGTTCATCAGTTCAATTTACCTTTTGGTTGCTACTAGCCCCTCAAATCATTATCTAGGAAAGTACTAATGCACTAAAGAAAAAAGATGAAATCTTCCTTCTCCTCAACTTAGTGCTGACCACAAAAGGTCAATCTTTTTTATTCCTTTTGATATGGAACTTAGACTTAGATGTGAATTTTTTCATAGCTAGATTTTAAGCCAAGTCTCTTCAGTGAATAAGTATGTCTATATTTGCATTACTTCTACCTTCAGAAGTATTTTGTACCTTCTTATCTCATTGAGCAATTGAACTGTAGAGGCTGCTAAAACTTATTCAGCCCAGACTCATGTGGTCCACTTGGCTTCATAACTGAGATAAGAAAATAAATAATAAGGACATTTGGCAAAGAACAAGAAAATCTAGACTGATTTGGATACTATTGGAATAGTTGTAATTCCAAAACTATTTCAGAGTATGCACGGACTAGGAAAAAGCCTTAGCACATCATAAGCCTCTTTCTTTACCCAATACCTATGCAGTGCCAGAAATTAATCTCAGAGCTTGTAGCCTGGTTTGTGCTGCTCATTCTTTATTATCACATGCATGGCTATTCTTGAGCACTGAAAGCTTAAACATGAACATTTATAAGACATAAATGAATTGCTAATAAGTGTAGAAGAAATGCAGCAAACTTTTCCAAGCAGAGCATTTAGTTTTGTTCTTCTTTCCTTAACATCAAGTCAAATATTTGAAGTGAGTTTCAATGAAATCTTTATGTAAAGCTTACTGGCTTCCATTTTAGTCACCTTGGAATTCTTTGAATTTATCAAAACCCTATGATTGCAGGTAACGCAAGATATCCTTAGTGGTTGCTGACATTTGAACAGATAACCAAAATCAGAAAGTTCAGATAGACTTCAAATTTCAGTTATGATGAATACTATGAAGCTTTAAGGGACTGCTTCATTTTCATTTCCTGGCTGAGATGGAAACTTTTTTGTACGTATTGCACCTGGGAATTCCCTAAACCCTTGGACTCAATACTTAAATGTAACTGAAGTAATTTTAGCAGAACTGCCAGGTCTGAACTTGATATTTTAAAAAAAGTCATAAATCTTTTTTTTAGTGCCATATTAGTACTAATATGTAAAACAAATGCTTATGGCGTTGCTTTATGGCAAAACTTTGCTAAGGACACAGATGAACAAGACTAAATTTATTGTTCAAAATATTTGGTAGTCTTATATTCATGGCATCAATATTGGTAAAGTACGTATGCTGTCTATGAAAGCAGTGGCATCTTTGGCATGAAGAAACATAACTAAAAGAGCATGTGTTGAAATGTTAGAGTACAGGGTGTTGAATCTAGTCTCTTATAAACATTTTAAATCAGATTTAAGTATTTGTTTTTCTTTTAATACTTCACATTAAGAACTCTATGCTAGATGCTCTCTGAATTCTCTATGCTTAGACTGGGGCGCGGGGGGCAAACCTTATTATTCTTAAGGATAGCATTGGTTCATCATAGTACTAGAGTTTGCTTTTAGTGCTGTAAGTTTAGTGCTTACAGCTGTTTAAGCACCACATGCGTGTTCTGAAACCTATTGTACTTCTGAGACTTCTATAACTGTTAACAAGTTGGGATTATTTTGTTGAACTTGAAACTGGATTGACTGACTCAACCAGCGCAGACACTAATCTGTTTACGTATAATGGAGAAATGGATACTTCTGGGAGGTAACTAATGTTTGTGTCCTAAATTCATTCGGCACTATTTTCATCCTAGGATGACTGGATCAGTTAACTTTCTACAGCAAGTATGTTTTTCAATTGGGAAGAGAGTAAGTGCATATGGAGAAAATTACCTTAGCAATGCTGCTACTGGCTTTTTTTGTGTGTGTGCGCGTCTAGTGAAAACAAAGCATGTGGAAATTTACTGGAGTTGACTAATAAGCCATTGAATGGGCTGAACTTCTGGTTAAAATTTGATAACTCTTTAAACCTTCCTTTTCAGGTGCTTCAAAATACTGAGTGCTAATGGAGAACCAAAGGTATTTAGACCTAGGGACCGCGATGATATTGTGAAAACCGTAATTGAGCCAATGGCTTCTGAAGGGCTCAGAACCATCTGCCTGGCGTTCAGAGACTTCCCAGCGGGGGAACCTGAGCCAGAATGGGACAATGAAAATGATATAGTTACCGGTCTGACGTGCATTGCTGTTGTTGGTATTGAAGACCCTGTGAGACCTGAGGTAGGGTCACTGACTGAACTGCAGTGAGTCTGTTACAACAGATCTTGATTGATGTTGTTGTTCGTCATGCAGCGAGTACAAGGAAGTGAATTGCTATTGCATGCCTTAAGCATAGTTGATAAATGAAAATCTAATTTCTTGGGGGGAAAGTTAATGGAGCTATAAAAGCAGATTAAAACTACTTAATGTCACTTATGCTGTGTTACTGAAGCTCTGTACAAACTAATGACTTAAGGCGCTTACTGTGCAGGGTCTCAGTAGATGGAACAACTTGTCATTTTTTTACCACTTGGAATATTAGGAGTATTGTTTAGGATAATATTAGCCATTGTGCTTGTTGCCAGCTTCTCATGGGGAATGATAGAGATGAGGGTTTGTCACCTGAGAACTGAGGTAAGGAGTCTGGCTTGTGGTCGAGGTCTAAGGAGGGCAGCATTTTTCAATAGTGAAAGCTTTTATGCCACATGTAAGTGGAACTCCAGTCTGATCTGCACTGTTACCACTTCACGCTGAAAGTCACAGGTGAAGTAGTGGAGCGTGAGCTGTAGTTTATTTCACACAATCATAAATGAAAAGCCAATACTCAGTACCTTTGAATACTACAGCCTAATATGTCATAAGGATTTTTGTGGTATTTTTGAATACTGCAGTATTTGGAAAGTGAAGGGGAGGGGGGACGACATGCCATAACAACAAAGCCCCTTTGCCAGAATTGCCATTTGTGTATTTTTCAGGAAAAGAATTGTGGTAAGCTACTTAACTTTTTTAAATGTTCCATAACAACAGTCTTGAATTTAAAATAAGAGGTATCCTGAATTGAGACAAAAACATTACTTTCACTCATACGTCTAGATTTATTCAGCTAATGTACAGTCTCTCAGCCTGGGGTTTTGGTTTTTTGCTTACAGGTACCTGATGCAATAAAAAAGTGTCAACGTGCAGGCATAACTGTCCGTATGGTTACTGGCGATAACATTAACACCGCTCGTGCTATTGCATTAAAATGTGGTATTCTCAATCCTGGTGAAGACTTCCTGTGTTTAGAGGGCAAAGACTTTAACAGGAGAATACGCAATGAAAAAGGAGAGGTAAGCATACTTACTGTGTAAAGTAGATCAGCGGATATTCTAAGTCTCCTAACTGTAAAATATAACCAATGCTCTTTTTGTAGATAGAGCAAGAGCGAATAGATAAAATTTGGCCAAAGCTCCGTGTTCTTGCAAGATCTTCTCCCACTGACAAACACACTCTAGTAAAAGGTAAGTAAAAACTATCTGAGCTTCTAAGTAAAGCTAGATTTTTTTTTTGTGCTTCTAGAAAAAAAAGCTAGAACCGAGCAGTGGGAAATGCCTATGAGGGTGTCTTCATTTGCCAACTGATTTTTTTTTTTCTGCTCCCCCCCATGACTCTGAGGAAGACAAAAACTAGGTTTCTCTTTCAGGCTTAATCTGTGCTGTGTTGTCAATTTTGAACTGTGACACTGAGATGTCGTTTTATTTCAGGTATAATTGACAGCACTGTCTTTGAACAGAGGCAAGTTGTAGCAGTAACTGGTGACGGTACCAATGATGGTCCAGCGCTGAAGAAGGCAGATGTTGGATTTGCTATGGTATGGTTTGGTTTTTTTGTTTGGGTGGGTTTTTGTTTTAATCTTCAGTATTTTGGAGACCTATTTTGATAAAATAACTTATCAAATCACTTAAAAGAAGATTAAACAACCTTGCTTGTTTCATGAGCCTAATATACAACTAAGTTAATGGAGTCAGCATCATTCACACTTAATACATATTACTTTTTCCTCCTTCCTCAGTCCTCCAAACTAACCATGTTTTTATTTGATGGAAAATGTCCTTGTGGCATTTGCCATTGAATAAAACTTAAAAAAACGCAGATCTCCATTCACTTGCAAATCAAAACCTTTTTACACAAAGGCTTGTTGCAAAATGTAGGAAGAGAATTACTGATACTGAAGACTTTTGAAATGAGATCTGTTCAACATAAGGCAAAATGACTCTAGGTGGTAAATAGCATACTATGTTGACTTTGAGTAAAGCTTATACGCAATATGAAATGAGCTTATTCATCTGTTTTCCATGAAATGATGCATAGGAGCAGGGAGACTAGAATGAGAGAGACTGCCAGTTGATGTTTAAAATGGCTTTGAAGGCTATACTAAGAGACATCTCCAGTACAACTGAGGTAACAGCATTTTATGACAATCTAGGGTCTGGATGGTTCCTTAGATTACTTGGCTTTCTTAATTTAAATTCTCAACTACTCTTTCAAATGGTAGCCAAACCAAGTCTTGGCTTTAAGTGCTAATACTAGACAGTCTCATGCCTTAAGTATGTAGGCTTCAGCTTTCTCCTGTCTCTTTCTAAACACTGTAAGATAGATTCCTCAGGCTTCCTTCTGCCTTGAGATTATTCCTCAGTCTTAAGCTGAAAAGGTACAGTTTGGTGCTAGTAGGTCACTTTGCTCTTTAAAAACTCATTATTAAGCATTTGAAGGAAAAAAAAAAAGAAAAAAAAAATTGAAGACCGCACTCCCACACCACAAGAAGATGCACTGACTCAGATGCTAATCTTGAAGGAAAAAATGGAAGAAGGAAGAGCTTTTGTGTCATTCTCAAGGAGCATTTTTCAAAAGTGTAACTTACAAATTTGACAGCTACACATGAAATGTTCTGTAGACTGTAACTGTCTTGTTTTAACGAGTATCTGTTTTCTGCTATTGTATAGCTGCTGTAGTTGGCACTGTCAGGGGCAGATTTATTTTCATCTTCTAGAACTCCTGCAGTTGCTGTCTATGTTCATCTGTGTAAGAAACTAATTTCTCTAACTGCTTGTCTAAATAGCACTTAAAATATACCATCTACTAGATGATATTTAAAGGTACCTTTTAAGGTGTACACATAGGTGTGCAGGTGACTCATTTTCTTAGCAAAATAATGTATCAAGAATAAGGATCATTAAATTTGTTATTGAGTTAGTGGGTTTGAAATGCCGAAAGCAAAATAAATGTCCTTGAAGCAGTTATTACACAGAATTTAGCTTAACTGTTTAGATACTGTAGGAGACTACAGGTGCTTAAAACTTAAGAATGTCATATTGCATTGCAATGTCATGTGCAATGACATTGCTTAGTCTACTGTTTAATGCCAACGCTCTTCTGCAAAAGGTTTTTGGTAATGTGTATCATTCTACTGTGTTATGAACGCATGCATTGCCCTACTGCTGGAATCCATATAGCAAACTTGTTAGGACATAGACTAAGCTGTAGTACTGCACCATCTGGTGGCCTTTAACTTGAAGGGGGTTCAGTAACATTTCTTTGGGAGAACTTACACAGTGTCTTTATCGTCAACTTGAGGACTTTTATTAAGGTCTTCATTTTAAAGACAACATTACCTTTTTTTTTTGTTTACATTTTCCCATGCTTCAGTAGAACTTGCAAGCAGAACTTGATTCAGTAGAACTTCAGATACTTGCATTAAAATAGTCCTTCAGACGTGGTACATCAAAGTGAATGCTGAGCAAGGATATAATAATAGCTTCTATTATGTAAGTCAGTGCTTCCTGTTATGTTTCATAGTGTTTTTCTTTTTCTACCAGGGTATTGCTGGAACAGACGTAGCTAAAGAAGCTTCTGATATTATCCTTACAGACGACAACTTCACAAGTATTGTTAAAGCAGTTATGTGGGGACGAAACGTGTATGACAGCATCTCCAAATTTCTTCAGTTCCAGCTTACTGTCAATGTGGTAGCAGTAATTGTTGCTTTTACAGGAGCATGCATAACACAAGTACGTACTGGTGGTGGATTGTTTCAGCTAATAAAGGTTGAAAATGGCATGACTGACTAACTCTTGAATTCAAACTGTTGGTTAAATACTAGTCCAAAGAACATAATGCTCTTCAGAACACGCCCATGTTGTGCAATAAATGCCTTTAATAGCTGCAATTTGTTCACTTATATTGGAGGGCTTATGTATCTATCTTTATAGGATTCTCCGCTTAAAGCTGTGCAGATGCTGTGGGTAAATCTCATAATGGACACATTAGCTTCTCTTGCCCTGGCAACAGAACCACCCACTGAAGCTCTTCTGTTGCGAAAGCCTTATGGTAGAAACAAACCTTTGATTTCTCGTACAATGATGAAGAACATTTTGGGTCACGCATTCTACCAACTCGTAGTGGTCTTCACACTCCTGTTTGCTGGTAAGAATACTGAGGCTTTACAAAGTTATTCTAAAAGTCGTACAGAGATGTGATCTTAAACCTAGTTTTTTTGTTGTAATGTGTGTGTAAAGACATCAATTAAGCTGCTGATAAATGCCTTTTATACACAGGTGAGAAAATTTTTGATATCGATAGTGGAAGAAATGCACCTCTGCATGCTCCTCCTTCAGAGCATTATACTATTGTATTTAATACATTTGTGATGATGCAACTTTTCAATGAAATTAATGCCCGAAAAATTCATGGTGAAAGAAACGTTTTTGAAGGAATCTTTAACAACGCTATCTTCTGTTCTATTGTTCTGGGGACATTTGTTGTGCAGGTAAGTAAATTCCTGGAAGGTGGGGGGGAAATGCACTTAGTACACTGATGCACTTGCTTACCTTGGAAATGCTAATCAACTAGTGCCAGGCATTTCATTTCCGCAATGTGAAAAACCTTCAGTGTCAAACACGCTATAAATCACTTGGAAGTGCTGCTTGACAGAGTTTTCAGGTAAGACCTCTTTGAAATTGGTAAAATTGGAATGTAGAAGTACTTGTATTTACCTTTTGAATTTTTTGGTCCTTCAATTTGATCGTAGTGTCCTAGTCTCTAGACAAAATGTGAAGAAGTTGTATGTTCCTCCCCCCTAGTCAGAACTCTTCCTCATAGTATCTGCCTGTGCATCTGAACAAAAGTCCATTTAAACAATTATAGAAAAGTTACACTTCTCATATCTTCTTAATCAGATTAGGACATGAATAAACTTCAGAAACTTAGGTGTCAGTTTTTATCTTCCTGATGCAGAAATCAGTTATCTGTATTGGTATATATTTTACAGTTATCTGTATAGATGCTGCTGTTTTAGGTGAAAACCACTGATGTCTGGGGACTTTCTGTTGGTGCATCTAGGCAGATTTGCAAAAGCTAGTTAGTTAACTCAGTATGTGCTAACAAATGAAATGAAATTATCTGAAATTAATTAGGTTAACACACTGGTGTTGAGAAACACCATCTCCAAAATTGAATCTAAAGAAAATAGTTTACAAGAAATAGTTTCACCTTCTAAATGACCTTAACTTTTAATTCATCAGGAGAAATAACCAGCAAATCAGTATACTACTTTTTTTCAGAACTCTCTTTCATTTTGACTTAAGTTATTTTGGACTTAAGATATAACCTATGCCCCAAGCTTCTCCTTAGACTTGGGATTCCATGAAGTTTACCAAATTCATAGCGGTTCAAGCAATGCAATTGTACACACCTCTGCTTCATGTAAAGTTAGTTCACTTATTCTCCCAGGTTTAGGTTTTTTTAATGACACTTCTTCAGAAGTTACTCTTATTTTTGGGGTTGCATACGTAGCAGACTGACTGTTGTTGTGCAACAAAGCCAAATATGTAGAAATTACTCCTGACTGCAACTGTGTTCCCTTTATAAACTTGGCAGACTGAATGCCTTGCCAAATAAGTAACTCCTGAGTCGTTGTCTCAGTGTTTTATTCTGTGTTAATAAAAGAAGATACTCTTGCGCTTTTCAGCTGTCAGGTGTCCTACTTAATGGTCAATACTGTCTCCTTTTCACACCTGCCCTGCTACTTGAATTGTTGATTCTCTAGGGCAGACTTTCATGCATATAATTCCTATGCAGAGGGATACCTTGCTCATTAGGGCCTGTACAGCTTGTTGTAATAGGTAAGTCAGTAGGAGCTCATTTAATTTAGCTTTTGAGATCTCTTCCCCTTCCCCCCAAGACTTACTGCGCAGATGTCACACAGTGATGATTTAAAGTCTGACATTTAACAGTGATGGGATGCATAGTAGTAATATTCTGCTGAATATTGTTTCTGCGAACTGTTTCATGTCTTGTGGATCTGTATTAATAGAAGTTTATTAATCAACTTGGTTCCGAGATGGGTGTTCATATGATAGATAGTGTAAATTTGTAACATCGAATACATGCTGTAACTGTGAAATGAAGGGAAAGAACTGCAAGCAAAATGAAGTAGTCAACAGTTTTTTTGTGAGTGACATTTGAAGAATAAATGGGTAGTTCTTGAAATACTGAAAAGCATAAGAAGATGACTTAAGTTTGGAAACTTGCTCAAACTGCTGAGACGGTGGAAGTATATGCTTAATAAGATGGGAAATCCTATGTTCTAATGCAGAGTTGTCTGTAGTGATCTTGAAGCATTAAGAATTTTCTATTAACAGATCACTGATACGTGTTGTTTAATGATGTTGCTCTTCACAGATAATTATTGTGCAGTTTGGTGGGAAGCCTTTCAGTTGCTCAGAACTCTCCATTGAACAGTGGCTGTGGTCCATTTTCCTGGGAATGGGAACACTACTCTGGGGCCAGGTAAACTAGCTTTTTTAAAATACCAAATATCTACCTGCATTAGAATACTTTACATGGAAAATACAAAACCAGTATCTTTAGCATTCAGATCTTTCAAGTGGACTATATGAATATATGGAGATTAACAGTAAATACTGATTAAAATTGACTAGTTCAATAGCTAGAAAGTCCTTAGTTTGGATATTTCTTACTCTGGCTTGGTCAATTAGTTACATTTCATAACTAGATGCTGTGGCTGGTTTATGTTTAGTAACTTTTAACTAGAAGCAGCTGTAGTTACCTTTTAAATATGAAATTATATCTTTAGCCGGATAAGTAATATAACAAGTTTTGTAAGAACACAGATACAATGAACATGCTAATGTTGAAATATATTTAGCTTAGTGTTGAATAGTTTTCTTGAAAAAAACAGAGTTGTTAAACTTGCTAGTATTTTCTTGATTTAAAAACTTCCTGGAGTAGCAAGAAATGCAGCAAAACTCAAAACAACTTTCTCTTTAATCTTGATTTGCATAATTATGAAATAATTGGACAGTTCTCCCACCTATTAAGCTATTGCATTTTGATTTTTATTCCACACCCCCACCCCCTCCACCCCTCCACCCCCTTAGGGTTTCATTACTATTGCATGCACAACAGTGCTTGTAAGCAGCAAGCTTATTTACATGAAACTTTAGAGCTATGGAGTTTTCCATTATTTAATGACATAGCTGTCTAAACTTTTCATACCACATGAAGAGTTTTCCATTACAGTTTCTTTCCTTCCGTTTTGTAAAGGACACTTCAGGTTTCAGTATAAAATTGGTAGAGTGAATTTTAGTTGTAAATACATACAAGGACACGTATTCTAAAAGTGGGTGTAAGCTTTTTATTAAGGTTCTCTGGAAACTGAATTATTTAAAAAAATCAAATAGAGTCACTCTGAGGTTTAAAAGTAGCCTAGAAGAGAATCGAGATGACTTGAAATACCTTTGACCCAAAGTGTCTTGCAAGGGCAAAGCTTCCCTGCTGCAGTTCATGCTGCTCTAGCATCTCATTAAAGTCAAAGAGCTTTTGACTTTCTGAGAATAGTAGAAACTGAAGTGTGATCTGGGACCATTCATAGTAGATATTTCAGCATAAAGGGCTGTTTATCTTGCTTTTGGAGCAATCTTTTTCCTCTGCAGCTGCTGAAATGGTCTTCTAGGTTTGTGATGATCAAGGAAAGCAGTCTTGGAACTGATCTGGATCTGCTAGATGGGACATATCAAAAGATGACTCCCCTTAACTACATAGTCCACCAGAATAGCCCTGAAGGTGGGGATGAAAAGGAAAGCTGGAACAGCCATATTTAGCTTTTGTTTAGTTTAAGATAGATGAACTAGTGTACACCAAGTAGCAAAGTAACAGTTTGGGATAAGGGTTTTGGACACATCGCTCACCTTTCAAATGGATTGATACCTTCCAGGTCACAAACAAATGCACGTCTGTTCTGTGTTTCTGAATTCACTGTGGCTACTTTTTAATTCAATGATGTAGTTCTTACTTGAGGTAACACATCATGCTCGTCAAACTGATGGAGCTCTGAAAGCTCTAGATACAAGCACAATCTACAGAATTAATGGCTCTTGTAGCTTCAGTACTGCTCCTTCCTGGCTTAGTCAAGTAATGTTAAAGTGGAATTCTTTGTCCCTAGCAAGGATGTTTTGTTTTCTAGGTTTGTAGTCCAACTTTAATTTCACACCTCAGTTGAGGTGGTAAGGATATTCACAGCTTGGTAGCTATTCAGCTGGAGTGATCGCTCTACATTGATGCACTCATTCCACTTACATAATTTGGTTTTTTTTTTCAACGTTGCTAATTGTATGCAGGATATTATGTTAAGCCTTAAGTCTGGTATTACTTTTTTTTTTTAAAGAATAATCCTGATTCATATTTTTCATTCACCATTAGTTGATTTCAACAATTCCAACCAGCCGTCTGAAATTCCTTAAAGAAGCTGGTCATGGAACACAAAAGGAAGAGATTCCTGAAGAAGAACTAGCAGAAGATGTAGAGGAGATCGATCACGCTGAGAGAGAATTACGTCGTGGTCAGATCTTGTGGTTTAGGGGCCTAAACAGGATACAAACTCAGGTATGGTCTTGAAAAAGGTAGGACGCAGTGGGTGTTATGAGGGAAATCTCTCCTCTCCATCTCCAGTCCTTTGACCAAGGTGGCAGTTCTAACTGGTGTGACTGAGACTGTCAAAAGGGGGTATGAATGGATGTGTAATCCCTCAGGGTCCTCTGTTTCCTTCAGCTCTAAATGCAACTCTTGCCTGTGTATCTACTCTATAAAAAAAAGTGCCTTTTTTCTTTACTTTTTGTGTGTTATAGATGGGATGGTCCTTTCTCTTGTTCTCTCTCTCTCTCTTGCTGAGCAAGCTGTCACAATCTCTGATTCCTTGCAGATGGATGTAGTGAATGCTTTCCAGAGTGGAAGTACCATTCAGGGGGCTCTAAGGCGGCAACCCTCCATCGCCAGCCAGCACCATGATGTAACAAATATTTCTACCCCTACACATGTAGTGTTTTCCTCTACTACTGCTTCTACTACTGTGGGGTGTGAGTGTGTGTTCCTAAAGTGCATGAAATTAACGTTTCCTAATTCACATACCTAACGTTTCTCATTTTCTCCTTAGTACTTAAAATCATCGTTCAGGCTTTTATAGAGCTCTTCCACAAAGTGGAGTCCTCAAGACTTTTTTTTCTTAGAGGGCTGAGAACAGGTGGAACAGTTGCAACAAAAGACTTTAATGTGAAAGCTGTGAGCCTGCACGTCCTGTGCCTTCATCCATTTGTGTACAGAGGGATGTTTAAGATAAAACGGGAAAACCGTTGTAAATTTTCGAGTATATGCCTCTTAGAGTGACTTACATTGAATAAGTGAATTAACTGTATAATCATGGACCCAGGTCAACAAAAATAGATGTCTTGCACTGAAGCACAAATGATACTGAAGGTAAACAAGCTGATGGGAAAGCAAATGGTATGTTAAAAATATGAATGTAGTTAGACCATGGAGCACTAAATATATTTTCTTTGTAGCCTGTAAGGAACTTCTGAATCTCTGCTTTTGTTGGTCTTTTTTTACTGAATAACACAACTTTCTCAACATCAGGATTCAGGTGGCGAAACAAGGCTTCTAAAATGTGTACAAGTCAGAAGAAACGTTTAATTAGCTAATACAAAAAGGAAAAAAGTTTTAAGCATTGAATGGTGCAACTTTCATTCAATTCTGAAGGGTGTTTTTTCCTCTCTAGGTTCTTCTGGCAGCAGTTCATAAGCCATCAGTGAAAGTAAAGTTTGTCTCACCTTAATTGTGCCCTCTTTATATTGTGCTCTAAGTGGCATTTCAGTTGCAGCCTTCCTCTCTGTAGAGGCTAGAGATTTAATTACTCCTATATGTAGGCTTAAACTCTGGAGCCTGAAGATGCATAACAGTTGTAGTTGAATACTGATAGCTAATATCTATTGTTGAAAGAGTTTTCCATCTTAATTACATATTACATGTTTAACTTCCTTCTCTAACTTCCTAGAGACTGGTTAAATAACTGTTTTTTAAAATAACTGAGAGGGCTTCTTTTTCCCCCCTGCTCTTTAAACTTTCAGATTACCAGATGGATGAAGACCCTTAATTTCAGGAGCTGTCTTAAATGAAATGTTCTCTTCTGATCTTGTTTTTTTCCCTATGTGAGCTTGCACAAGTATTTACCTCTGTACTTGTCCTCCATTGGCGAGACAGGTATTTCCCTACCTTGCAGTAGTATTGAGAAGCTCAGCTCACAAATTCGCACACCTCAAGAACACGAGACGAAAAGTAGATTTAACAGTAAGGATGCCCAGGATTGCATCTCCTAGTTAAAATGCTAATTAGTAACCTGTATCCCTAACTACACTCAAGAACATTAATTAGACATTCAGAATTCTCTAGAGAGCAGCTTCATGCCATGCTGCCACCTGAGCAGAATCTAATGGGCACTGCAGCATCTCATTGCATCAAATGACCAATGCAGACACGGAGCTACAATAGCAGAGAACTAGTTTTTGATCCTCGCTAAGTAGTACAGCCTTCTGCTACACCTTCCAGGAGAACAACTTTTGATAACTAATGTGTATTAATAGGAAGCAGATGTTTTATTTTACTGTGTTTCTCTTTCGGGGCTGTTTGTTAGAAAATAGTTCAGCTGTTCCTATGAAGTGAGGTTGCATCTCTTAAGCAGCCATCTGGCTAGGAGGATTTGGAGTGCTTACTGCATTCCTTGCTATTCTGGTCCTCATATGAGGAAGGCCTGATGACAGTATAAATTACACGTAACAAATTGTCTTGTTTGCTCCTCACTTAGGCAATTTATTTATAGTTACCTCTCTCATCTAATTATCTTGAGTAGTTGAAAATAAAGCCTTCAAAACACTAGATTTTCCCGTTTTAAGTATAACTTCAAATGTTGGTAATCTGATTTCTGCCTTCATGGCTGGGCTCCTTGAGGGTCCTGGGTTCATATGACTGTCTAGACCACTTGTTTGGTATGCATTCTGCATGGGAACCAAGCCTTTATTGTGGGTATGCTTATATTCCTATGATAATTGCAGCTGTCCTGTTAACCAAAAATTGTTTTCCATTACTGCTTATGTTCTAACTTACCATCTGTAAGCAATGAAAAACCAGTCCCACGAGGCAGTCATATTTCATTTTGCCACATAAATCAGTGGCACAGTGGGATGCCACATGCCAAATAAAGGCATTGCAAACTTTGTCTGGCATTGTCACCGCTAATTTTCTTGGTAAGTGCCAAGACAGTTTATGCAGCTAGCTGGATGTGTTTAAAGCTCATGTAACACGCCAACTCCTTAACAGCGTGCTCAATTTTTTTTCACATGATGAACAGTAAAGTACTAGCTGCTGTTGTAATCTTTTACTTCTCAAGCACATTCACACTATTCCCTGTCCTCCCTTTATTGGTAGTTACGTCCTCCCCCTTGCGTGCGTGCCCCCCCCATGGTTTCCATAGTTAATGGGGCTCAGCCGTAAAAATGGGGACATGATAGCTTTTGAGTAAAATTCTTGGTGCAAGTGCTCTGAGGAGGTAGGGGTTGGGGGAACAATGCTATTTCTGAGGTCAAAGAACACAGTCAGGACCTAAGACTTTATTGTGTGCAGTGATTCTATGGTAACAAATTTGCTAATGCATTGCTTTTGGGGAGCCCTTCTCTTGTGTTTACAGTGAGGTGGTGTGGTGTATCTTAGCTGTTCTGAAGTCTGTGCTCTTGATCTGCTCGACCTTCCAGCTTCATTCCTTCACCTGGAAGTCACTTTATTTTTACTGTCAAGGAACTCTACAGAAGCACTAGTCATGACATATTTCTCAGCTTGAAATAAGTCATCTTGGATGTGCTAAAAAAAAAAAAAAAAAAATCTCTTCAAATTGGACTTACTGTTTGTAACAGTAAGTTCTTGTTTACTACAGAGTTGCTCTGCTGCTTACTATACAACAGAGGAGCTTTGGGATTGAAACTGTGCTTTGCTGGAGACTTAGAGTAGAGATGTTGAGAATTAATAGGGAGCGAACCGAGGAGGGAAACTGTATCTTGGCAAATGTGTTGGACAACGGGGTCGCTGACTTCTGCCTAACCTTATTTGTTTTATCAGTTCAAGAATGTATCTTGAATTCCTGTAGTTGGTCAGGGAAACCTGTGGGGTGTGGGAGGAGAAGGGGGGTGTGCAGGCAGGTGGTTTCATCATTCAAATTACAATGTGGAAAGCTTAAATTCAAGTCAACCTGGACATGCACAATTTGCAAAATGAAGCTGTACTTTATTCTATCTAATTTCACTCTGAAATGTATGTTTATGAACTCTGTAGACTTAGCTTTCTGATTTGAAAAATGTTAGTTAAACAATGAAATAATACTCAGCCTGGGGATTTTGTCCATGAATTCAATGTAAATTGAAGACTCAAGCAAAGGCTGATCACCTGCTTTTCTCATCCTTTGTGGTACTTGAATAATCTCTTCAAAGTTGCAACCTGTAGCGGCTACTTAATTGTACAATACAATATTCAGTTTCCTAGTTCTGGTCTTAAGTTTCCAAAGTGCTACTGAGTAAGGAACTTTCTGTAGTGTGGTAAATGGGTATATACTCGAATATTTACAGCTGTTACAGCGGTATCCTTTTTTGCATGACTCTTCGTAAATGTCCGGTCATTGTGACATTGGCTTACACTTGCTTGGCTTTTTCATAGTCAGTTGACATCCTAATTCCTAGCATGAGAATTAGCAGCCCTTTTATCCTCTAACTTACTTTCAGCCTCTCCCCTCCTTCTCCCTCCTCCCACCTCCCCCAAGTATTCAATAAAACACTCATTGAGATCTATTTAATTCGTGAATAAGTAAATAATTGTTGGCCTCACTTCTGAAAAATGCTTAGCCCATGTTAAATAATTGAACGATTCTAGTGCCATGTCTGAATTTTTAGGCCCTTCAGCTTTTTGCAGTGCTTTTACAATTTTTATTCCGACTGTGTAGACTGGCAGTGCTCTACTGAAATGCTCTTCATTTTTTACAGTTTATTGCAAGTTCCACTGCATCACATACAAATTCGATTCACTCATGTCTAGCTGTTTGTGGATTCAAACTCATAAGAACCATGCCATTACCAGTAAATCTGCAGCATTTTAACAGCCTTTTTTCTTTGTTTACAGATCCGAGTGGTGAATGCATTTCGTAGCTCCTTGTACGAGGGGCTAGAGAAACCTGAGACACGAAGTTCAATTCACAATTTTATGACGCATCCTGAGTTTAGAATAGAAGACTCCGAGCCTCATATTCCCCTTATTGATGATACTGATGCTGAAGATGATGCTCCAACAAAACGCAACTCTACTCCCCCACCCTCTCCCAATAAAAATAACAATGCGGTTGACAGTGGAATTCACCTTACAACAGACATGAACAAGTCTGCTACCTCTTCATCCCCAGGGAGCCCGCTACATAGTTTGGAAACATCACTCTGATTGTAAGCTGAATGTTAACACACTAGCTGCATTGTAAAGAAATCGAAACTGGGTCTCTTCACACATTATGATGGACAAGATGATATTCTTGTCTTGGACTTCAACAGAAGACACACTTGTACGAATGTAGATTTATTTTTTTAAAAAAAAGCTTTCTGCCAGACTGGAGGGTGCTTTTCTGGGGGTGGGAGTAATAATGAACTCTGACAGATAAACAGTAACTCAGCATAAGTGACCTGTGGATCATCTGTTGTACTTAAGAATGGTCCTGAACAGTGTGTTAGCAGAGCTTTAGTTTATCATGATCCTTTTCTGAGGGGAAGGCTGGGAAGGGCAAGGAGGCCCTGGATCATTGAATTGATACTTTAATTTCTGCTGTTGGCTGTTAATAATTTGGATTATTTATGTTTATAAATGATACAGATCTGTTTACAAGGTTTGTAGATACTTTTTTTGTTCCTGTTCATAGATGGGAAGCTTCCTTATAAATGATGCAGAGAAAAAACAAAAAAACCAAAAAAACAAAAAAACTAGTCCTTCAAATACTGCTGTATTTTCAGGAAAAGGGTGTTTCTATTGAAACTGTACTAAATTTTGCCTGCAATTTACCTTGTTAAATATTGTAGATAAATTGCTAATACTAATAGCCAAATAGATAACACTAATGCTTTGTAAAAACATGAGCAGTGGTGTTCTAATGAAGTTATGGCCTCTGTCCTAATTAGTTTCTTAAATACATTTACTACTTAATGGTTTTGAAACAACTGTTTAATTTTTAAAAATTTTGAGAAACTTACTGAATAACTTTTGTTCAGAACTTAGTAGGATTGTTTAATGCAGGACATCAATATGTGATGGAACTTGCTTGAAATATTTCTGTTATCTCGGGCAAAATGGATTAAATCAAGATACATCAGAATCTTAGTCCTTTGTTTTTGTCTAAACATGTTAGTTTAGTGCTGTCTTGGTGAACTGTGAGTGGAACTGTGATTTTTTTCTAATCTATAGAATCCTTCATGCAGCATGAGGGCTGTTGGCATTTTGAAAGGTTGTTAGTGGGTAGCATACATGTTCTCCTTTTTGTTTTTGAAACTTGTTTGTAAACATGAATAAATCTGCCCTTTTGTTAAAATAAAATTGCAGCAATGGTTTCTTACAGATTTTTTTTCTCAGCTCCTTCACTGGAAACACTGAAAAGTACTCTTTTGTATTACTGGTTAACTTTAAACTGCAATTTCAAGATGGTAACAGCCCCACTAAGAATAGTACTTTGGGTAAATGGAATCATGGTGGCTGCCTCCAGAATGAATGTAAGCTAAGATGCTCAAAAGTCTTCACTGAGCCAAAAGGATGCTCCTTGGGAATGAATAGGTCTGCCTGAAATTCCAAGACTTACTGTGAGTACTGTGTAATAAATGTATCCCTGACCACTTAAGTGAGGGGAAACCGAGAACTGACGTACAGCACGGGTGAAAATATATTTTTCAGTTGATTAATATCTTGTGCACCAAAACTGACCTGCTAGCGATTGCCTGAAGAAGTTATGGTCTGCCTCAACTGCATTGTTTAAACAGCAAGGGATGACAGAGCAGTACTTGATCTAGTACTTCCCCATGTTTTCTAGGTCCAATACTGCTTAGAAGAGCAACCGAAGAGATGAGTTGTAAACTCTTTCGTTTCCTTTCTTTTTTCCAGCTCTACGTTCTTTAAAATGGCGAGTCAATTTTTTTGCCAAATAATCCAGAATTTTGGAGATTTTTAAAGGGGTGCCTTCAAAGGAGTGCAGGAATTAAGTTGGTAATGAGGGAGGAGATAATACAGGAGCAAGCTGCAGAAATGAGCAGGTTAGGAAGCTCAAGCGTAGCTTTTCCTTGTGGTGGGACACACACATGCTTGGGTTTGTCCTTTAGTGGCTAATGTTCAACCTGTAGCACTGTATCCCACTGTCAACCACTCCCAAATTCAGTCTTTTCTATTGTACCTGAGTAAATACACTGAATTCTAGGCAAGGGGGTTTGCACTTGACACTTTGTATAGTAATTTCTTCCACCTATTTCGAGCACTTCCCTTATATCATAGCTCTTACCTAGAGTGCTTGGTAGGAGGATCAGTTTTTATGTGAGCTGTTTTCTCCCAACTACAAAAGTCAGATAAGCATTGGCTTAAAATGAGGAGAGTTTCTTTACCCATGAAGTACACTGCCATGTGGGAAAGTATCTTCATTTAACTTCATTAATGCATCATAATTTGACTTCCTTTGAAAATAGACTTTAATTTTTTCCTCTCTTCTAGCTGTGTATCTTTTTTGGAATAAAGTCTACACTTAAGCCTTTTGGGGGGGAGTGGGAGGGTGAACGTAGGCTTTGTACACATCGGTGGTCCCTCTTGATTCTGTTAACATCAGTGTGCTGTTCTTACAGGAAATTTCCTTACAGAAATAAGGAAAAGTTGTTAAGAGGGGGGGTATGCTTTCTTTGTGATCGCAAGAAATCATAACATGTTGCCTCGATTACGAAATGGTTATCACTAAGCTCATGAGGCCTTCATTGCCTTTCTGGTTGTAAGGTTTACTTGTCTTTCTTCTTGTAACTGAAATAAATAAAAGTGCTGTTCATCTCAGTCTGTATGGGGACTGAAATTCTTGAATGTCAGTACAGTACTGATTCAAACCTGAAATGCATGCCAATTCTATAAAATAGCTCTTGCTACAACTTTAAGCTCATTCCCTTTCAAGAGGTCATGGTGTACATGGTATTATGATCAAGCAACAGTAACTTTGAACATAAATGCAGTTCTAGACTGATTACTGTTTGCAGTGGCTTAAAATTCACTATCCTGGGTAGGATGTCTACTATACTTTTGTATAAGACAAATGTTAGGACACCTAATTTTGGCTTTGAGGGAGGGGTGAAGGTTGTTATATAAGAGGACTCATTTTTTTCTGTATTGGTCTTGACAGGAAGAGGAAAATGCTGCATCACGGAGTAGTCTGGAGAGAATAATGGAAACAAGTGCCTTAATGCCAAACCAATGGGTAAATGCAGGGCTCTGGAGCAAATGTAAGCAGCCAGAAAATATGAACTAACGCTCTCAGAGACTTCCTTAGAATAACAGGAAATTTTCTAGTGTGTTTCGAAGTAAGCAAGCAAATGTAATATTCATGGAAGGACAACTCATGTATGGCTGACTGTATTGGGAAGTTACTCCAAAGGCCTGATAAGTTCAGTTTCTACCGCCAGTAGTGTCAGCCTCTGCAGAGCCCTAGAACAATCCAGATCATTGTAAGCCTTGCATAAATTAAAGTAGAATGTCTTAATGTCCGTACTGCTTTTCTCATGCAAATACTTGGTTCTAAAGAGCTCCTGCTTTTTTCCACCCTCACCCTCTCCCCAAGCAGTGCATATCTTCTGATCTTACGGATTTCAAGCCCTCACTGAAATACCTTAACTTTGTTGGATGAGCCTGGCCAGCATGGAAGGTCCAGCTCCGACTTAAACTTATCTCCAGACTGAACTGGCCTGCTTATTCAGGGCCATGTCATGAGAATTTCTGGGCCAGAATCAAGAGCCTGAGAGCTGCTCCTGCTTATCTTCTGCCCTCGACTGTATACAGAACTATCTAACCACCTTCTTCAAGAGACTGCAGCATCCATCAAGGAGATGGCTTATGCGGTGTCTAACCCAAAAGCCTCCTACAGGTACTACTTGTCCTTTTTGTTCAAAATGAGGTCTAGGATGAGGATTTGCTTAGAAAACTATGGGATGGGCTTAAACACCTGAAAGAAGACAGCATGAAATAGGTAGCTCACTAGACAGCGGCAGCATCATTCTAGTTGCAAAGCATAAAGCTGGATTTGGTGTTTACACCGCAAATCTGGCAAAGCGGGAATATTCCTCACAGGGGAAACATATTGGACATGGCTCTTATGCTTTCATAGTAACTCAGCAGCATTAATAGGAGATTATATATAAAAGGAGAAGAGGTTGACAAAGTTTATGTCCAAATCATGAGCAGCTGCAAGGAAGCAAGCAGGTTTCTCCTGCCCTGTATGGGGCAGGAGAGGACTTTGTTCTGTGTCCACGTACAACTTTATGACCACTTCAGATCTTGTTAGTGTTCTGGGTGTATTCCTTTAAAAGATAGAGAAGGATGCCTAGCATTGCAGAAGATGGGCAGTAGCTTGCTTCAGCTATATCTGATCTTCAAGATTTAGTGAAATCCTCTGTAACTCTTTACTACTGTTATGTGCACCTGACATCTCCTAGTTTTCTAAAAATCTGAAAATTGTTAGGCTGAAAAGGGTTCCTTGGCTTGCCCCTACTGGAAGATGGTGGGAATTCAAGCTTGGAAAAAATGACTAGCAAGGGGATTTCTGGGAGTTAACAGCTTTTGGCTGATGGAAGCGTACATTCTAGAATACTGGAACATTACCTAGCATCTCAAATTCTGGTGTAGTGACAAGTGTCAATCCAACTATGAAGCAGCAGTTGCTCACTGAAATGCAAGTATGCATCCAGTATCCCTTTGATTCATTGCAAAGCTAGCAGTATCTAACAGTATTCTGAACATCTTCATCTGCTTTCCTAGGCTGCCTCTCTTACAGGGCGTGAAGCTGAAGTATGCTGGAAGACCGTAAGTACGATCACAGAGAAAACTTTCTATGGCTTCCTCCTTAGCAAAGGCACAATCTAGCGTTGCTCTATGACAATTGCTGAGGCACAAAGCAAGTACTAGCTTTTCCTGTTTAAAGGTTTTCAGAGCCTCCTGTAGAGAATCAGAGTGCACAGCTCAAATGCTTCTAAACTTTGTGTGAATAGCTTACCAAAGCTTTTGATTACGGTATTACAATAAAAAAACCCAAAACCACCCTACAAATAAACTCCAGAAGATACATCTATTCTTTGACAATTTCAGTTTTACAAATACAGGCTTTAACTTGACATTTTCCCTCTTCCACATGTTCGTTGCTCTGATGGCTACAGGTACAAAGCATCTTCAGTTACGACCTAAGTTAGCCTCAAGATCTCCTGAAGGTAAGCCACTCTTCGGCCAATGTTTGTGGTGAAATGGAGAGCTCATTTTGAATACTGTGCTGGCAGCTACTGCATAGTGTTTTGTGCTATGTACTTTAGGAGAGAACCTGCAAAACTATCAATTTAGAACATTCAGATCCTTGTCATAGGACCTGTCAAAGAATACACAGGTCAGGCATAGATAACTGAAAATAGGGAGCTCTTGGAACTGGTATTTTGGTAGGAAACTCTAGGACTTGCTTTCTGAACGACACTACTTTTAAAGATGGGAAGGTATGTCTTTACTCACTTGCCATGTATGGGTCATTAATATTCTGTAACAGTTTAACTCATTGAGGGGCATCATCTAAAAAGCACTTCTATTAAACTAGTCATTTTAATTTAAAAAATGCTCTGGAACAGGTACTTTCTGTAGTATTTTAATTTCAAAAAAGATGAGTCATTCCTAGTTTTTTTTCCTTTTACCAAATCAACTAGGCTCTGTTCTAATAAATCTAGCAGTAGTATGGACATGACCTAAAACTTGGTATTGTCTCCCTTTCTCCTCTTCCCCCTTCCAGTCTGTCAAGGACTATCGTAGGGAATCAGTGAAGGACAGATGCAGTAAGAGGTGCAATTGTGGAGCTATCATCTCCTTCATCATCCTCCAGCCCTGCCTTGTCATCTCTCTTCTGCCTTCTACTTCAATATCTCACCCGCTATCAATAAACACAGTGGAAAACAGCTGAGCAATGTGGCTATTGCTGTTTCCAGTGGAGGATCCTTAATGTGCTGCTTCAACTTTTTAATTGTGGTGAAGGCTTGAAGAATTACATTTTAAACTAAGAATGAACAGTGAATGAACATAAGAGTAGAGCAGTAGAGAATGAAAATTTAAGCCTGAATGTTTCTCCCAGAAACCCCTTACCTAGCTGAACCCTTGATGTTCATTTGTACCTCTGTGCCTGCTTATATGAAAGCGCCTTGGTATACAGACAAGGTTCCAGCTCTACACATAGTGGGACTTTGGTCATGCTTGAAGATGTACGGGTGCTGAGAATTAGGATAACATTTTTAAATTTAAGCATTGGGAAGGAAAATTCAAAAGCGTTATGCCTTACAGCAGACTTCTGTCAGGTGTATCTTGAAGACCTAAGGTGCAGGGCTTTGAAAATATGCGTAAAAGGCCTATGAGGACTTAATAAAGAAAATACATGCAAAGGCAATAATAAAGCATCTACTTGAACAAGCGTAGTGTTCCTCACCTGCAGACCCCTCTACATGGAGGAGTGATCGATCCACAACACAACTAACATGAGCAGGTGCAGGCTGTGCTACTCTGCACCTACCATGTAGTCTTCAGACCTGTGGTGGGCTGCAGAGCTCCCTTGGCCACAGGTAGCAAGCACCTGCTTAACAGCCCCTCTTCCCTGTTGTCATGCGTATGTGTTGTCCTCCCCCATCCCCAAAATATTAAGCACCCCAAAGCATTAAGCTCTTCAGATGTACAGCGGTCTAATTTGCCACAGTTGTGCACATGTGATGGGTGGAATCAAAGGAGGGAGCCAGACTCTTCTCAGCGTGATCCTGAAATTCTTGAGCAGGAGGTGCAATTCTATAGGGTTTCCCCGTCAGCCTCACGGATGTTATTTGTACACACAGATGGAATTCAGCAACGAAATCAATCACAGGAGTGATCAAACCTGAGCCAAAGCAAGAAAGGAACTGCCACTCGCCTTTCTCTTACCTTAAACTGACCTGACCAATGGGCTGGCTGACGTTTGCCTGCTGTGACGCTTACCGTGATAGCAGAGCTCTGAGCGCTTCTGCTATAGTAAACCTTCTGGAACGATGACTGGCCGGGAGAGTCAAAAACTAATGTCTTAAAATGGCATCAACTTTTAGCTATGTTCTGTAAAGACACGACAGGCCTTCTAGAATCCTGATGCGCTAAGTAACCAGCTAAGCAATGCTAGTGGTAGCTCTTTTGGGCTTCAAAATGAAACTCACGCTGCTGTTTTTCTAATGGGGAAAAAAGCTGTCCCTCTATCTTAAAAATGTTTTTTTTGCAAAGCTAGTTCTTTCCATACATCTTGTCAAAAGAGCTCTCCTATGAGTTGCTCTAGACGGCACTGAAAGATACTACCATTTAAAAAGTACTCCCAAAATGACATAATTAAGCATAAGCAACTCTACCTTGCTTGGTTTTTATCTGAAATTCTACAGCTTTCAGGCTTTAAGTTACGGCATGCAAGATGATATCCTGTGCTTGCTGGCCTGTTAGGTATCCCAGAGGGCTTCTTACAAGAGAGGGACTCAGGTTGTCTAAAACGTCTCCAAAGGCTTTTTGGAAAGATGAGGACATTAGGTGCATAAAAAAGGGGATAGCATATGTGCATTGAAGAAAACTTGCAGTTCCCATTTCTTTGTAGAAGCATCTTTTAGTAAATAGAAGCATGTATTTTCACTTCCTTCTTCTAGCAGCTTTTTCTCATATCACCTTCTTATGAGTTGAAAATGGAATAAAAAGAATTAAGTTTGTCCTATGGCTAATGTAGGTAATGTGAAGCTTGGTGCAAATAATGTTACTTAAGTGTTTTTACAGTTCTTAGAGTTGTTCTCTAGTGAGCAGAACTCAAGCTAACATCTAATCCTGAAGTCTTCAGTGGTGATATTTTTAAATTTCAGAGATGGTCAGGAATTAAGTTACTGGTCATGAATGAAAAGCTCCTTGTAGGAAGCTTCAGATACCTTGGCGCTTTCCCGCCCCCCCGTGAATCTTAGTAAAGGTCGGTGAAGCTTAAACTGGACTTGAGCTTTTCTCATCTCCTGTTAGGAGAGAAACCCACAGGAGAAATATCACAGAGCTTAGTTGTTACTGTTCAGTGCGGAATTGCACAGATTTTGTGTGGCTTCTAATCCCTGCCCCTTCCCCTCCTGCCTGAGCTTATCCCATCACGGTGCAGTGCAGCTCTGCAGACAGCTGTCAGGGAAGATATTCTGAGCTGTGAAGAGGGATACTGGGTTAAATCAGTATTCAAATGTTCAAAATAACAGCTTATTCAGTTATTCTTTTGTGGAGATGGTTATTTTCAGCAGAAAATAAGTCTTCAGTGAGGAAAATTCACAGCCTTTTTGTCTTTGCAGGCATTAAAGGAACGATGCTTCATGAAATAATCTGAGTGAAACTTCATGAAGTTCTACTGCTTTGAGCAGGAGTTTGCATTAGATGACTTCCTGAGGCCCCTTCCAACCTGAATTATCCTGTGATCCTATTTTTAAACTATCTTCAATGGGTATCTATCTGTTAAACTTTGCTTATGCCTTCTCATATTTGTGTTTTATACTACAAGACAAACATGCTTAGCCAGTTCAAAGTCAGTCTGTAATTCATAGGAAAGCCCACAAATTTTAACGTGATCTCCAGAAAGCTCTGCTGCAGACCTGTGGAAAGCACCTGCTCCTCAAGGAAGAGGAGGATTTCTCACTCTGTTATTTGGCTCTTCCAAATCTTCCAGGTGTATAAAGAATAAAAATTGTAGCTATTTCTAAGGAAAAGGAAAAGTTGACTTATTTGCAGATTTGTGTGGCTTCACTGCCCTGCTCTCTACTTAGGACTCTCTTGCAAGAATCTGCTCCTTTTTCTCAAAGCTACTGTGGGTTTTTTCCGGGTTTATGTGTTTAAGATCAGTTTCTGAAAAAGAAAGTCCTCTTGCAGGCATATAAAGTTAACAATCTATATTATTGTTCTAACTGATCAAGAATAAAGAGCACTGAAAAATATATTTTCAATCATAGAATCCTATACTTTAAATGGAATTGAGAAGCTGACTTTTCTCCTTACCTTAGTTCATAGAGTGGGGGTGTTACAGGCCTTTATCTAATTGAGCAAAGTATCAGTGAAATTAATTTAAATGCAATACCAGTTTTGCTGTTATATACAAATACTCCGTCTTTTGCCTTGAGTTACAGAAATACTTTTGTTACATTGGAGAACTTAGTGTTATATCAGATTTGGAGTCTCTTTTTACTGATTCTCAGATAATTGCATATAAAACTTTAAATGCTAATGTAGGAAGATTGATATTACAAAACTGCCATTCTGGTCTTAAAAAGGGTGTAATAGGAAAAAGCTTCTGTCAAATATTCCATTTATAAGCTGTATAGTAAAACTAACTGGCTGGCTGACCAAATGTTAAAGTAATGTGAGATGATTCAAATAGAAATTTGACATTCTAACTGTTGAAAAAATAGCTGGGCTTCTGCAAAACAGTTGTCACAGCCTTTTTTTGCTATAAATAACACATTGCTCTTGAAACTAAAACAGATTTAAAATAAGTATGTTTAGAAGATGTGGGGGAGTGCCTACACCACTAAATCTGCATGCTGTCTCTCTACCTTAAAGGTGCAAAAATCGTTTGAATTTTCTTCTGCGGGGCCAGTATATTGCAGCATGTTTCATTTCAAAGGTATTAATGTTTCAATAAAAGATGAACTAAACTCTACAGGAGGAGGTTAAAAGTAGTCTGAACTGTCATTTTTAAAGAGTTTGGGATAGCAGAGGTCCCCAGCCATTCTGCAGGCATGTCAACAGTTGAATACAATTATTACAGCTTTAAATCTCACTGACTTCATACTTTTTCAAAAGGGCCACAAACAGTACAAGTCTGAATATCAACTAAATGATCATGTGTCAGCTTGATACCAATCAATACAATCAGCATTTTATACCTTTGAATGAAGAAGTGCTACAGTGTTGTGGTTTAACCCCAGCTGGCGACCAAGCCCCACACAGCTGCTCACTCACTCCCCCCTGGTGGGATGGAGGAGAGACTGAGAAGGGTAAAAGTGAGAAAACTCGTGGGTTGAGATAAAGACAGTTTAATAGGTAAAGCAAAAGCCATGTGCACAAGCAAAGCAAAACAAGGAATTCATTCACTACTTCCCATGGGCAGGCAGGTGTTCAGCCATCTCCAGGAAAGCAGGGCTCCATCACGCCTAACAGTTACTTGGGAAGACAAACGCCATCACTCTGAACGTCCCCCCCCTTTGTTGTTCTTCCCCCAGCTTTATATGCTGAGCATGACGCCATATGGTATGGAATATCCCTTTGGTCAGTTGGGGGCAGCTGTCCCAGCTGTGTCCCCTCCCAACTCCTTGTGCACCCTCAGCCTCCTCGCTGGCGGGGTGGAGTGAGAAGCAGAAAAGGCCTTGACTTTGTGTGAGCACTGCTCAGCAGTAACAAAAACATCTCTGTATTGTCAACACTGTTTTCAGCACAAATCCAAAACATAGCCCCATACTAGCTACTAGGAAGACATTTAACTCTACCCCAGCCAAAACCAGCACGTACTGGCTTTTTGATCACTGGATGAGGAGTGTGAGCTGATAAAATACCACTTGAGAATACTACTTTACATCAGCTTTCTTCAGTACTGTCCCCGAAGCCAATCAGCACAACCAATAGACCCCTCAGTGTTTGTCTTCCAAAGTCATGCTTGATTTCTGATAATCATTATCAGAAAGACTGAAATGCTGAAACATACTCCTGCATGCTTTCATAAACTCAGTTTGAAATGTTGCACTTAGAATTGATCCAAGTTCAACAGTTAAGCCATAGATAGTTATTTCCAAACTGACTATGGCTGGGATATTGCCAAATACAAGGCAAGTGCTCCTGTGGGTTTCTTGCCTTGTTTCAGTCTCGCAAGGCTTGGTGGTTGTACTGTAACTTAGAAATCAGGCCTTCGAGGAAACTTCATGGAGAAATACATTAAACTACTAACCACCCTAATAAAATTATACAGCTCCA
The DNA here is from genome assembly GCA_009819775.1 of Phoenicopterus ruber ruber. NCBI lineage: Eukaryota > Metazoa > Chordata > Aves > Phoenicopteriformes > Phoenicopteridae > Phoenicopterus > Phoenicopterus ruber. The sequence continues at coordinate 49,817,635 of CM020215.1, read as the reverse complement.
GAGATCTGCTTTTGGGAGGGAAGAGTAATGTTATAAAATAAAAGAGCTTAGCCATTTCAAAGAATGGAATTGTAGGGGAAAGTGTTATTTTTCTATTAATGCTCATTGCTGCTGATACTCTACCATCTCCAAATTTTTCAATAAGCTTTGACACTTGTCAGGGAGGATCTCCTGGTGCTGGGGATCTCTCTCGGTGTCCCGGTAGAAAGCACAGACAACTTGCAACCTGTTAAATACCTGTATAGTCAGCCTTGTCCGTTGTTCAGCAAAATTCTCTGAAAACTGTACCTGTTCTGAGCAAACTGCTCTGCCTGGTTGCAGGGGGGTGCGATCGGGCTGCAACTGAGCCTTTCACAGTGATCGTAACCCATGATGCTGGCTCAGGTTACCTCCTCTGCTTCGCTCCTCTCTCCCTGCAGTGTCCCCTCAGTGGTGCCAGTTCAGCAGCTTCTGTGACAGCGTGGTGAACCACACCGGAACCGCTCCTGGGTACACTGCTGCTGCCTGAGCTAGCGCTGCTGCTGCTGCAAAACATGCTTGTCGGATGCTATATCAGCTGCGTGGGCTGTGCTCTGGACAGCAAAACTCGGGCAGAAAGGTGCTCCCTTCTGTGGCTTCCAGTGCCCCAGTAACTAGAGGTGGAGGAAGCAACAGCTAAAATACTGTGGATGAAGGAAGTTAAGTGGGAGGTGAAAGGGGAGAGTAGAAAGAAAAGCATGAGCAGCGAGGAGGTTGCTGAAAGCTTCAAGGGAAGCAAAGCGGGATAACAGGATAGGAGTGAGAGGAGCAAAAAGAATGAATATACAAGTTGAAAAGTGTGTATCTTAAAGCAGGTTCCTCCAGCTTGAGGCGCTAATGTCAGGGGAGCTACAAACTATGCCCTCTGTCAGTGCTTACTTTTGCTTGATCATTTCAGTCCTCCTTACTTCTTTTGGTTTAGAGGAGAACCTACTAGGGCCTGTGCTGTGAATCTGAATACTGAAATTTGACAACCAATGTAAATAGTTGTATGATTTCACATAAGGGTTGGAGGGTGTGTAACAAGACTAGAATACCAAATGTTCTAAGTAAACAGATGTAAGAAACTTAATCTAGTGGTTTTTATGTAGAATACCAAAATTAAATGTGGCTAAGACATAAGTTTCACAATCATCTTCAGTACCATGGTAGGAAAACTTCTTTGCAACAGGAGTGATCTTGAAGGTAGCAAGCATGTAGGACCCTTTTCTGACAACTAGGAAATTCAAAGCACACCCTGTCTGTTCTATAGGTGCAAGAACAAGCTGTTTATATTAACAGCAGGCTGTGCTCTTCAAAACAAAAGTCTAGTTAAGGATGGATTCTCTTAAACTATTCTCTTAAACTAGCAAACAAATTCTGAATAAGAATTAGGGCAAAAAATGCAAGCAGTGCACAATGTAAGTTAGGAGCTATCATCTCTTAACAGCTGCCTTGTGCTCCTTTTAGCATGAATTTAATGTTTTGTCTCCATCAGAGAGCTTGTGTGGTGTGAAAACACTTGTTAAGTTGTAGCCTCACAGCACACTACAGGAGAACTGCCTGGGTTAGTTCTGACAACTGGGCAATCGGGCCCAGTCAGCATGGGTTTATAATGGCAGGTCCTGCTTGACCAACCTGATCTCCTTCTACGACATGGTGACCTGCCTAGTGGATGAGGGAAAGGCTGCGGACGTTGTGTACCTGGACTTCAGTAAAGCCTTTGACACCGTCTCTCACAGCATCCTCCTGGAGAAACTGGCTGCTCATGGCTTGGACGGGCGTACTCTGCGCTGGGTAGGAAACTGGCTGGATGGCCGGGCCCAAAGAGTTGTGGTGAATGGAGTTAAATCCGGTTGGCGACTGGTCACAAGTGGGGTTCCCCAGGGCTCAGTATTGGAGCCAGTTCTGTTTAACATCTTTATCAATGATCTGGACGAGGGGATTGAGTGCACCCTCAGTAAGTTTACAGATGACACCAAGTTGGGAGGGAGCGTTGATCTGCTGGAGGGCAGGCAGGCACTACAGCGGGATCTGGACAGGCTGGATCGATGGGCCGAGGCCAATGGCATGAGATTCAACAAGGCCAAGTGCCAGGTCCTGCACCTGGGACACAGCAACCCCAGGCAACGCTACAGGCTTGGGGAGGAGTGGCTGGAAAGCTGCCTGGCGGAAAAGGACCTGGGGGTGTTGGTTGACAGCTGCCTGAATATGAGCCAGCAGTGTGCCCAGGTGGGCAAGAAGGCCAACGGCATCCTGGCCTGTATCAGAAATAGTGTGGCCAGCAGGAGTAGGGAGGTGATCGTGCCCCTGTACTTGGCCCTGGTGAGGCCGCACCTCGAGTCCTGTGTTCAGTTTTGGGCCCCTCACTCCAAGAAAGACATTGAGGTGCTGGAGTGTGTCCAGAGAAGGACAATGAAGCTGGTGAAGGGTCTAGAGCACAAGTCCTATGAGGAGCGGCTGAGGGAACTGGGGATGTTTAGCCTGGAGAAAAGGAAGCTGAGGGGAGACCTTATTGCTCTCTACAACTATCTGAAAGGAGGTTATAGCGAGGTCGGGGTCGGTCTCTTTTCCCAAGTAACAGGCGATAGGATGAGAGGAAATGGCCTGAAGTTGCGCCATGGGAGGTTTAGATTGGATATTCGGAACAATTCCTTTACTGAAAGGGTTGTCGGGCATTGGAACAGGCTGCCTAGGGAAGTGATGGAGTCCCCATCCCTGGAGGTATTTAAAAGACATGTAGATGTGGCACTTAGGGACGTGGTTTAGTGGTGGACTTGGTAGTGATAGGTTAACGGTTGGACTCGATGATCTTGGAAGTCTCTTCCAGCCAAAACAATTCTATGATTCTATGAACGGGCAGAAGCCATCAGAGCACGCTTCCTGTGTGATTCCTGCTACTGCATCTGCAAAAGCTGCAGCGCCCAGATACCCTTCTAACTTTGCAAGGGAGGTGCTTTGACTTCTGTTTTCTTTTCTGCAGTGCTTATGGATTGCAGTGATACCGATGTGCTGCATGTCTTGTCTGCTATGAGGCCCTATTGAGCTTCCCCACAGCTGGGACCAGTCTCCATAGTACCTGTGCACTAACTGCCGCTGTAAAACACCCTGTGGAATCCCAACTGGATCGTGATGGAGATTCGGGGTATAGTGTGCCCATATGCAGCAGCCTTGCGATTAGAAGTGTGCAAAATGACAAAAACAGGTAATGTTTTGTGATACAACAGAATGCTACAGCGAGCCTGAGCAGTGTTCTCGCAAACTTGTTTTAACAAGAAAATTAGGGGCATTTTTCCTTGCTCCGTTTTGTGATATTAAGCAGATGCCACCTTCTGCTTCTCTCCACTGTACAGTACATGGGTTGTTCAGCCATTCAGAAGTCATCCCTCTCTGAAACAAAACCAGTCATTATGCTGAGATCAGCACAGAAGTTCATAATATTAGAGCCCCTGCAAGAAGTCTTAAAGCAAGCTGGCACACATCCAGCTAGGCATGTATACAGCCTTCTTGCAGGAGAGGAAGCGAGTTTAAAAATAAGGTGTGGAGTGGGGAAGATATTTGCAGCTTGGACTTTCTACCCCCAAAATGATGCACTCTACTTGTGTGCCTCATCAGTGCAATAGGGCCCATTGGTTAGATTTTTGTCATTTCATAAGCAGCATTTGACAAGATGTAACTACACTGCTTAGTCTTTGAATCAGACCAGAGTGCTGTCACGTTTATGGTGGCAGCTTGTATACTCGATGCAGGCACGCAAACAGAACAGTGTAGTTAATAGTAAAACTTCTGAGAGTCTGAAACTACTAGTACCCCCTTCATCTTTCTGTGTGCATCAGCAACACAAGTAATATTCCAGAGAAAATCTAAATGGCAGCAGCAGGAAGCATCTGTGGTACTCTGTCATGTTGTGGGTTTGCCAACTGTCATGCTGGAAAGCTCTTCCTGCCCAAGCAGCCAGTGCTGCAACCGCAAAAAAAAAAACCAAACAATGGTACGGATGCAGGCTTTCCTTCTCCAGAGAAGTCCCTGCCCTACTCTGGTATAGCAATGATGAATGCAGATCAATCAGCATTTAGGGTTGCCTATGAAGGGGCAAAAATGTAATCTGTAAGGTTTTCTCTCTTTCATGTGACCCAGTCTTCTCTCTAACAATCCTGAACCTGAAGCAGCTGCCACTGCTGGTCACAAACACCTTGCCTTACTCCTGTCCCTCTAGAAACTAACCTAAGGGAAAAGTGGAGTCAAGTTCTACTAGTTCTTTTAAGTGTACTAACAAAATCTAGTTCAGCCCTGGTAAAATAAACTAGCGCTTCAGTCCTTAGTTATATTCCACAAAGGGGCAGCAGAGGAGAGAGCAATGACATTTCTAATTCAGCGTCCAAGTCATCTCTGGACCAGTCACGAGATACGGAGTCAAAGACCCTTTTTAGAGGACGCATTGTAAGCATGGGTGGTGTGGAGCTGGGAGACTGGCATTGTGACATTGCTAAACAAATGCCTATAGCACAGCCGTGTGCTAAGCACCTGAAGTCTCTGATGGGTCAGACCTTGGCCTTCAGCAAGCATTTAGCAGAAGAAACTAATGCCACAGATAAAATGTGGATATGTACCAAGCTGTGCAGCTGAAGACCATCCCTGCTCCACTGAGTGCGCTCTTCTGCTCCTTTCTCCATCTCTCTGGATACCACGTTCCCCCTCCTCTGCCACTACAAATACACTTGTTGAACTGGAAGTCATAGTGGAGGATCCAGAAGATCAGTTGGCCCACTGACCTCCCCTTGTGATTTTTTTTTACAGCTATATACTCCCTTACTTCACTTGCAGCTGCAAGTGTTCAGGCACCATTAATTTCCTTGTTTTCCAATAATAGTGGCACATTGGTTTTCCTCACTTGTTTCTGTAATAACATTTGTTATAATTCCTCGTACTTTGTACCTGGCAGTTCTGGTCATTGGTTTCAAGCGCTTGCTTTAGTTTTTCTGTTGTACCTTCACTGTTCACTCATATTTCATACGTTCATGTGTGTTTTCCCCTAGTCCTCCCTGGGTAAGTGCAGATGAGCAAGCTTATGAAAGATGGAAAGTAAGGTAGTTTCCATTTTCTCTTCCCATCAGCAGCAGAAAAAATAAATTAGCATAGGAATTACGATGGTTGTTGTTACTGGTTGAGCATGAGGTAGCAGCCGTATGCTGATGAAACTAGGAAAATTAATTGTCTAAGGGTGTAGTTTGACAACTTCTCTGAGACAATGTATTGGCTAAGTATTGCCCAAAGGAGCCGTCCCGCACTCAGCAGCAAGCTCTGACCACTTACTGTGTGCCAGTTACCATTGGTCTGATCCTGAGAAGAACCAATTCAATGCACTAAACTGGCAGAACACTAAACCAACAATAAATAAGCAACCATCACACTACTATTCATGTTGGTTTAGCTCTCTAAACCACTTCACTCCTAGGTCAGATGACCACTAATGCCAACATGAAAAGAAGGAGTGATGATGCCCCTTTTGGCAGCAGCTAACCACTAGATTTATTTATGTCTGTTTTGGTACAATCCAGGTACTGCCTACATACCTATATACCTCTCGCTATAAACCACCATATCCACGGCAATGCAAGAAACAGAAACAGACATTCCCTTGTTCTTCCATATGACTCTGATACCACCAAAAAAAACCCCAACAAATAGCTAGTGGAAAACAAATGCTACAAATGTACTCAAATACAATACTACTGGTGTGAATTTAACCAGCTAAGATGACAGAAGTGACTACTTCTGTCTTACACTTAACATAACATAAAGAAAAAGAACAATAAGAAATGGGATCTGAACAAGGCATGACACAAAACAGTGGTCGAATCTGGTATAATATCAAGATTATTGAACAGAAAATATCATTAGCCAAGTAGGACTGTGTTATGCTCATTTATAGGTAATTTTAGCAAGTGGCTTTACTTAAAAAACAACTCTTACAACTCTGAATTTTATTTCTACATATTTTTTCTGGTAAGTATTCCTTGGAGGCACACTAGCAATTTCTTGGAGCCCTGAAATCAGAATTTGGAGTCGGACATGAATTCTGTTTCTGATTTTGCTATAATCCCCCACAAAATTGGCTTCTTTGGAGCGCACATTTTCAACAGCAGCCATCAAATAGCCTTCACCACTGTGTATGCTTCTACAGAAATTCAGAACTAGAAAAATACTTCACAATCTCCTGTGAAGACAGGCTGAGAGAGTTGGGCTTGTTCAGCCTGGAGAAGAGAAGGCTCTGGGAAGACCTTCTAGCAGCCTTCCAGTACTTAAAGGGGGCCTACAGGAAAGCTGGAGAGGGACTTTGGACAAGGCCGTGTAGTGATAGGACAAGGGGTAATGGCTTTACACTGAAAGAGGGTAGATTTAGATTAGCTATAAGGAAGAAATTCTGTACAGTGAGGGTGGTGAGGCACTGGAACAGGTTGCCCAGAGAAGCTGTGGATGCCCCATCCCTGGAAGTGTTCAAGGCCAGGCTGGATGGGGCTTTGAGCAACCTGGTCTAGCGGAAGGTGTCCCTGCCCATGGCAGGGGGGTTGGAACTCGATATCTTTAAGGTCTCTTCCAAGCCAAACCATTCTATGATTCTAAAAAGCACTATATTAATGTATTTGATTATTTTTGCTATAATACGCATATTTTGTAATTTTTCATTCAATCCCACTAGTTCCCCAAAGCCTCATAGTAACACCTACGCATCCCTTTCTGCTTTGTTCCTTCAAGATCAGAAAAGAAAAAGAAAATAATCAACTACCCAGCCTCACTGATATGCTCTGGATTATTACACAGCCTTCAGATCTGAACATCTTTTGTTCACTTCTTCATGTTTCTGTCTTACACCCTGTTTGTCTATCTACGTACAAAGGGAAAAATGTGTAATTTTGTGAGTGTTTCTAACAGCTTTTTGGGTTCCCAAAAATACTGATCAACTGTTATTAGAAGTGGTAAAAGTGCTTCTCTACATTTTATGTTTAAAGCAAATGCATATGGTATTTTTCCTTTTGAAAAGCTGAATTAAGCTTGGTGTGTTAAGGTTTTATCACTCCTTATATTGTCTATATCTTCAGTTTCATGGATGAAAACCTCACCCATAGAGTTTTAGGGTAGTTTGGTTTAAAACAAACCACATGAATTTATAAAATACCTGCTAATATGAATTCTGCGATGTGCAAATACCAAATTCCTCCTTAACACCCAGCAAATAGATTTACTGCCACCTTTTATTCATAAATTTGTAAGCTAAGCCAGAATTTGGTTTCACAGAGTTTGGACTTCAAGAAAAGCTACATTTTTTTCCTAAAATTGAGTGAGGTCAGATATCAAGAGCTCATTTTTCTAGTTAAATTTCTTATTTTAGTTTCTCTTGGTCCTGTTTATTCCATTCCCTAGTTCATTGTCCTTACTAGATTCTTTAGGTGAAGTGATGCCTTGTGACACATACCTAAACAGATTCTTCACCAAGCTAGGTATCTCCATACAACAGGACGCTGCTCATCACTTTTCATCGACTCACTCTTGCAGTTAATATCCACATTATACTAGACGATGCTATTGTTAAGCAGTACTAAATGGAAGATACTCCATAAACACCATTCTATCCGGCATCTGCTGAAGCATTAATAAATTTGTTCTAACCTTTGCTACATTGTACTAAATTCTTCCAAACTTGTTCTAGCCTTCATAAACCCGGTAAGACACATGAATAGTTCCTGATTTTAATCACCCTTTACCAGGCAGTTTGCTAAAGTAACTTGATTCCAACACATTGAATTTTGCAACATGACAGTTTCTAAGGTATTGTATACAATGGCAAAGAGCCATCATACCACATATCTATTAAGAAAACTACCGCTTTACCTATTTTTAGAAAAGCTAGGCGCAAGGTCACTGAAATAAAGATACATTACCAACATATCCATGTTACTGACAACACAGCAAATATTACTTGTACTGATCATCCATTAAAACATTACCAAAAAAAAAAAAAGGAAGAAAGAGAAAGATGTTCTTTAAATTTGGAATTGCGTGTGGGTATCCAGCCAGGTAGTGATGCCACTGCTATAAAACACCATAATAAGATTATCCCAGAAAATTCCATAGTCAAACCAGTCCCGTTATCAGAAAACAATCAGTGGCTGCAAACGTTCTCAGGTTCAAACAATGCACATGCATTATAGAGAGTATGAGTTATAATCTGACATTGAAGGTAACACTAAGAGAGGTTTACATGCAGCTCAGTGAGTGTTTCAGGTGCATCTTTCTATGTCAGTATTTTTACTGTGCTGTTTGGGCACTTAAGGAGAAACATTAAGGAATTTAATCCCTGAAGTCATTAGAAAGATAAGTATCTTCTATACAAAAGCACTTAATTAAAAGGAACAAATTGAAAAAAACCTTTGGATAACACACCCACTTTTATACAAATTCTAATGACTTTAAGACAAGTTCTTTGGCAGAGTAATTGTCACTCTCAGCTTCTAATCCAGATGGTTACTTGGTTTAAAGTGCTGGTTTTAAATTATGCAGTTTTCCTTTACACATGCTTCCCTTCAGGCACTTTAAGTTCTCTTATTTATCCTTCAGTACAAATACAATCTATACACTGAACAAGGAAAAGTCTCATATATCTATCATCAGCTACAACAGCCCTCTGATCGTCTTCATGGCCCTCCTCTGGACCCACTCCAACAGGTCCATGTCCTTCTTGTGCTGGGGGCCCCAGAGCTGGACGCAGTACTCCAGGTGGGGTCTCACCAGAGCGGAGTAGAGGGGCAGAATCACCTCCCTTGACCTGCTGGCCACGCTGCTTTTGATGCAGCCCAGGATATGGTTGCCCTTCTGAGGGCAACTTCATGAGGTTTGCTCGGGCCCACTCCTCAAGCCTGTCAAGGTCCCCTGGATGGCATCCTTTCCTTCTATCATATCAATTGCACCACTCAGCTCGGTGTTACCCACAAACTTGATGAAGGTGCACTCAATCCCACTGTCTATGTCATTAATGAAGATATTAAATAGTACTGGTGCCAAAACAGACCCTTGAGGGACACCACTCGTTACTGGTTTCCATTTGGACACTGAGCCACTGACCGTAACTCTTTGGATGCGGTGTTGTGCTTTAAACCCAGCTGGCAACTAAATACCACACAGCCGCTCACTCACCCTCATCCTCCCAGTGGGATGGGGAGAAGAATCAGAAAGAAAGGAAAACTCGTGGGTTGAGGTAAGGACAGTTTACTAGGACAGCAAAGGAAAAGATAATATTATCATATATTAATAATTATAATAATATGAATAAAATATAAAGATAATAGAATATAAAAAATGAACAATGCACAATTTCTCACGACTCGATGACCCAACAGCCGATACAGCCTGTCCTGAGCAGCAATCACGGAGCGAAACTGAGAGCGATCTCAGAATGACCCCGAGCAGTGATCTCGGAACAGCGATTTCCCAAGCAGTGATCTCGGAACAGCAAGTTCCAGAGAGTGAATGAGAGAGAGAGGGGGAATGAGGGAACCTGGCCCACTGGCTGACCCCCACTTGTATACTGGGCATGACATTTATGGTATGGAATACTTCCTTTGGCCAGTTTGGGTCAACTGTACTGGCTGTACCCCTCCCAGCTTTTTGCACCTGCACATTGGCAAAACCTGGGAAGCTGGAAAAAGTCTTTGATCTCTTAGCAACAACTAACAGCATCAGTGTATTATCAGCATTCTTCACATACCAAATCCCATACTAAATCCAAACACAGTAGCTACTTGGAAGAAAATTAGCTCCGTCCCAGCCGAAACAAGGACATGCAGCCATCCAGGCAATTCCTTATCTATCATCTAATAATCCATCCATCAAATCCATATCACTCCAATTTAGAGGCAAGAGTGTTGTGGGGGACTGTATTAAAAGCTTTACAGAAATTCAGGTAGCTGACATCAGTTACTCTTCCCTTGTCGACTGATGCAGTCACTCCATCATAGAAGGCCACTAGATTAGTCAGGCAGGACTTGCCATTGGTGAAGCTGTGTTGGCTGTCTCTAATCACCTCCTCATCTTCCATAAGCTTCCACATAACTTCCAGGAGGATCTGCTCCATGATCTTACCGGGCGCAGAGGTGAGGCTGACTGGGCAGTAGTTCCCAGGGTCTGGCTGTGATATTCCCTTTTCTCCAGTCACTGGGGATTTCGCCTGACTGCCATGCCTTTTCAAATAAGATGGAGAATGGCTTAGCAACTACCAACTCTCTCAGGACCCCGGGATGTTTCTTAAACTACATGTTTCTTTTAGACTAAAAGTAATATCATATATATTCCAAATCATCCTTGCATTTCAAATCTGTACATACATACTTGGTAGCCTTTTATTTTCCGTTTTCTTGCTGCTGTTGGCAGACTTTAATGGGATTTTGATACGAAAATTTCAACAAAACCAAAAAACCAACAACAGTACTCCACAAGTTACTTTACAATCTTAATACTAATTTTCATAACCATTTTGATGTAGGAGAAGAAAAGGTAGGATCAAAGGTTGGAAGGATGCTGGGGGCATAAGGTATAGTGGTTCCACAACTGCAAGACAGCCTATAATTAAATCTTTGTGCCCTGAGACTACATTCTTCTCCTGCATGTAGGCGGATGAATGAGGACACCATGCTGGCAAAGCGTATCCCACACTCCCCTCTAGCGCCCGCGGCGCACCACCGCCTGCTTGTGTCCCCTGTCTGCCAAGAGCCCGAGGACCAAAGGCCTCTCCAGGAGTCTGGACAGCTCTGCTGCTAATACAGCTGCTCCCAATATGATCCCACGTAATTAAAGTTGGGGGTGTCAATTTTATTTTGAAGTAGGATATGACTTTCAAACTCGGTATTAACATTAAAGGTATAAAGTCCTCATTTTAAATCAGACAGCACTTTAGGTGGGCTAGTATATTACATTTGCCCCTTGTACACATGTATTGTATTACCACAATTATTATTAAGTCATATGTGATCAGTGTAATTTATGAGTGCATTGCAACATACATACACAAAGGGTACTAAGTTTGTCTGTGTGTCCTTGAATTCTACATGTACTTTTACTAGGTCTTTTCCTACAGTGACCATGCAGCCCGCATGAACCTTGAGTTACAATTTTAAAGCATTCCTTCATATACACGATTTCTGTTTGGACATATACCACCTTAACTCAGTGCCTGAGCAAAAACCTTCACAGCTGCTGAAACAACAGCCTGCTGAGACATGACGCTTGGAAGATATTTTCTGATGCACCATTTATCATTGTCATCACAGTGCACAACAACTTAATACAGTAGATTGCACTTGTATATCCCAGCACAGTTATTCTCAACCTTAAAAAGACAATGCCAGCTCATAATTGTATTAAATTATTAGGAGTTACAATAATCCTAAAATAATTCTAAAAATAAAATCTATGCATGCTAATGAGAAAAAATAATCAGCATAAAAACTATTACCTGCCAGCTTTGCGACTACAATCATTATAACTAATTATATGTCTCTGGCAAGGGAATACTTTGCTTCGTACAATCATTTGGGAGTCTTCAAAACACTCTCAGCTGAGGAGAAGCAGCAAGGAACAGACTAACTTTGTAAGCCCTACAATTTGAGAAACACTCTTCCAGCAATTTGTAGAAAGAGGGATGCCGCCTTCTTCCTCTCAATAATCGTAGTCCTTCCTTTGCTTTGTGCCTATCACCTGGCACTTTATAATTCAGGAATTTTGTGGGTAGGTACAGATTTCAGTTTATTGCTAGCACCCCAAAATGAGTAAAGGATACTGAGCTGCTGGAAATGTAGCATCTGTGAAGAATGTAAAAGGAAAAAGATTCAGTATGACTGGGAGTTGTCATTTAGCTCAGCTTGTAAAGAAAATAACATGTACCTCTATTCACTGGGTTTTAATGAGCTTCCAGAACACACCTGAACCTCAGAACATAAGATACCAGAAATACTGACATACCATAATACACAATTACAGCAGCACAGAGGGTAATGTCTCTCATTCAAGAGAAAAGAAAGAAAAGGAAAGGAGAACACAGAATAACTTAAGATCACTCAAAGTCTGGTACTAAACCCGCTTCCCAGAGGGATAGGGTCTAAATGTAGCTTGGCTGTCTCCCTGCTGAGAGGCATCATTTACAGCTGATAAACCATAGGAGAAAGAGGATAGTTGGAAAAGAAGTTGAGAAACGTCTGGAAGACATCAGTAGCGGTGAAGAGGCCAAGTGAATTTAAGTTTAACTAGTTAACTCACTGGTCCTGCAACCTGGTAGAATGTGGGACATTCAAGTCTTACCATTACCAGCTCTTTTTAATGTTACATTTTTACTTTGTGATAACTAAATCATGGGAGCTGACACAAAGGGATGGATGAGTGACTTGTGTGGAAAAAACACAAACCAAACCAAGAACAAATAATGACATAAATCTGTAGCTTTACTTAGGTCCAGGTTAAAGTCAATGTGTCCTGTCCCACCATTTATTTTAAAAAAAAAAACCAACCTTCTTTTATACTCTGAAGCTGTAAAGGCAAGTTATCAGCCTGCATAACAACAATGTAAGGAATGGCTAGAAGATTTTCATGGAAACCTTCTTACATACTTGTGATAATCCTGCTTTTTTTCAGCACTTTAAAAATTTTTATTCTAAATGTGCATTTCATGGTTAAACACAATTGATTTGGAACTGTCCTATAACTGACAAACCTTACATGTTGACCTAATTACTGACCTGATTCCGTAGATGTACGAGTTTAATGTCAGATGAAACTGTAAAATGCAGACTGGATTTAAAAAAAGGGTAATTGCAGTATATATTACTTCTTCATGAACACTTGCATATTGAATGACAGTTTTGCTATCACAGCCCTCCCTTTTGCTAATTGATGTCAACCCTCTTTTTGCCAGCATAGCTATTGGAGCAGTATTTTTCCAGTGAGATTGGTTCCCTTATCTAGTTTACCATGAAGCTGCATAAACATTCACAGCACTAGTAACATCAACATTTTTGTGGTGTTTTTTTTTTAATTTTATTTTTTAAAAAGGTAGTTGTATTTTTTTAAGGCATTAAAGGACAGTTTAAAGGCAAATCTGTATGATACAAATATGAGCGCTGACTTGGAAATCTAGAAAGCACTAACAGGCTAAGAAACAATGGGAAAAAAGACAGAGGCCAAGACTACCTAAGGTGGCTTAACGCAAAATGAGTCTGCATGTTAAACGGAGCTATCCCGCATCAATTTATAAGTCACAAAATCGAGGTAACGTGGGCCAGATCTTCCACTAGCTCTGCAGATTTTGCTTGTGCAGGTTTGCTTTCAGCCAGCCTGAGAGAAAAAGGCGCTCAGGAGCAGGCGAGCGAAAGCGTTAGGAGACTTAGAAACAAGCGTTGCTCTGCTGAGAGAGGCGCAATGGTGCAAGAGAGCGAGCGGACTCACGGTACCTCGCTGGGGTGCTGCTTCCCGCCGTTACTGCCGGGGGATGGCGTTCCCACAGCCGAGAACCACCGGCAGCCCGGACGAAACGCCTACCGAGCCGCGCCCCCTCGGCGGTAGGTCGGCGCCTCCCAACCACAACCCGCTGCGTCCCAACCCGCGGGCAAGCTCAGAGGCAAGAGAATTTAACTTGCCCCGGCCAGAGCGGGGAGGCCGGGCCTGGCCAGGCCGCTGCGCGCCGCCACCGCCGGACCCGGGCGGGGAGCAGCTGGACGCCGCTGAGGAGGCGCCGCTTGCTCGCGCGGTAGCCAGGCAACGCGAGGGGCGCTGCGTCTTTAAGAGGGAGTCGAGCACCTACACCGCCGATAGGCGGCTCTGCGGCCCCGCCCCCCGCAGGGCGGCCGGCGAGAGGGCGGATTGAAAGATGCGCTGTTGGCGCCGCGGATGAATTCGGGGCTCGGCCGGCCGCGCCTGGAGCGCGGCGGGTTTGACGGGCCGCCGCGCCGCTCCGGCAGCTGCCGTTGCCGCAGCGCCCCGCTCCGCCCATGGCCTCCGCGCTGGTAAGGGCTCGGCCTCGGCACCGGGCGGGCGCAGCCGGGGCGGCGCTCCGGCGGGCAGGCGAGCTGCGGCTGCCGGCCTGCGAGCGGGCACCGCGGCCGGCGGGTGTCGCCCGGAGCCGGGGGCTGCGCGGCTATAGCCGGTGCGGGCGGCGCACCCGCCGGTGGGAGCGCCCAGCTCGGGGGCGGCGGAGGGTGCGGGGACCGCTCGCGGCCGTGCCTCCGCCGCACGTGGGTCGTTAACGGCTCCTGAGGGGTGGGCGGGCGGGGGGACCGCCCCCACCCGGAGCCTGACGGTGCGCACCCTCTCCCCCAGGAGGACCCCGTCTTGATCCGGCCTCTCCGAGGCCACAGAGCGGCGGTGACGGGCGTCTCCTTCAACGCGGACGCCGCGGGGCTGGGTGAGTGCGGGGGACCGGCAGCGGGGCCGGGCACCGTTTGCTTTCCGGGCGGGGCGGCTCGCCTCGCTCCCTCCCTCCCCGGCAGCCGGCGGAGCGGCGGGGCGGGTCCGGGCGCAGGTCCGGGCGCGGAGGCGGGGCGGGCTCCCGCGCCGGCCGGGCGGGCCGAGGAGTCTCTGCCCCTTCCTTAAGCGACAACTTTTTGAGCAAACCACAAGGCGGGGGGAGGGGTTTGTCCCGCGGCGAGAGAGGAGGAGGAGGAGGAAGTAAGTGAGGGGAGCGCCGAGGCCGGAGGGGCGGGGGGCTGCTCCGTGCCTCCACTGCTGCCCCGCTCCCCCCGCCGCCCCCTGGAAACCGCTGTGCCCGCCACGGAGGGACTGGCTGCAAACTCGGCCGGCGGCCCGAGCCCGAGGCTGGGAGTGCCTGCAGTCCCCTCCGTCCTGGGGGCGCGGGGGGAGCCAGCAGTAGTTCACGGAGCTCCTCTCTGCTAGGGGTTGCTTTTAATCGCCTACGATGAGGATCCGTCTGGCGAGAAGATGGACGTGGGTTCGCAAAAGCTGCGTGTTTCTTGGCTTTTTGATGATCGCTTACTTCGTGGTCGAGCTGTCGGTTTCTTCCTTCGGTGCCTCCCTCGCCGGGGAGAGCATCACCAAAGGGAAATGGGAGAGGCGCTTCTCTGACAGAGCAGAAGAGGCTGTGGATTTGTCTCGTCCAGTTTATGACAAATCCCCACCTGATCCTTATGCCCCAGGAGAATGGGGTAAACCGTCTCACCTGCAGCTGAGTCCTGAGGAGAAGAAGCAGGAAGAAGAGCTGATTGAGAAGTATGCAATTAATATTTATTTGAGCGATAAAATCTCTCTCCACCGGCACATTGAAGATAATCGGCTGAGTGGCTGTAAAACTAAATCTTATGACTATAGAAGACTGCCCACAACATCTGTTATAATCGCTTTTTACAATGAAGCCTGGTCAACGTTGCTGCGGACGATACATAGTGTTCTTGAAACATCACCTTCAGTGCTTCTAAAAGAAATTATACTGGTGGATGACTTGAGTGATAAAGTGTATTTGAAGACTGAACTTGAAAAATACATAAGCAGTCTGAAAAGAGTTCGTTTGATAAGAACCAACAAACGAGAAGGATTGGTTCGTGCACGCTTAATTGGCGCTACTTTTGCTACGGGTGATGTCCTCACATTTCTAGACTGTCACTGTGAATGTGTCTCTGGCTGGCTGGAACCACTGCTGGAGAGGATTGCTGAGAATGAGACTGTTATTATTTGTCCTGTCATTGACACCATCGACTGGAAAACATTTGAATACTACATGCAAACGGCAGAGCCCATGATTGGAGGGTTTGACTGGCGGCTGACATTCCAGTGGCACTCGGTGCCTAAACATGAACGTCTCAGGCGCAAATCTGAAACCGACCCGATCAGATCCCCAACCATGGCTGGTGGCTTGTTTGCTGTCAGCAAGAAGTATTTTGAGTACCTGGGTACCTACGATACAGGAATGGATGTTTGGGGAGGGGAGAACTTAGAATTATCATTTAGGGTTTGGCAGTGTGGAGGCATGTTGGAAATTCATCCATGCTCCCACGTAGGCCATGTGTTTCCAAAGCGTGCGCCGTATGCTAGACCGAATTTCCTTCAGAACACAGCACGTGCTGCTGAGGTGTGGATGGATGAGTACAAAGAGCACTTTTACAACAGAAATCCTTCAGCAAGAAAAGAAAACTATGGAGATATTTCTGAAAGAAAGATACTAAGAGAGCGTTTGAAATGCAGGAGTTTTAATTGGTATTTAAAAAACATATTTGCTGAATTACATGTACCAGAAGATCGTCCTGGCTGGCACGGTGCTATCCGCAGCGCAGGAATAGCTTCAGAATGCCTTGACTATGTCTTACCAGAACATCATCCTACTGGGGCTCACCTTTCTCTCTTTGGATGTCATGGTCAAGGAGGCAATCAATTTTTCGAATACACATCAAATAAGGAGATTAGATTTAACTCTGTGACTGAGCTATGTGCTGAAGTCCCTGAGCATGAAGATTTCATAGGTATGAGGAGCTGCCCAAAAGATGGATCTCCTATCCCAGAAATTATTATATGGCATTTCAAAGAAGATGGGACTATTTATCATCCTCATTCGGGAAAGTGCCTTACTGCTTATCGTACAACTGAGGGGCGTGCTGATGTGCAAATGAGAACTTGTAATGCTATGGATAAAAATCAGGTTTGGAAATTTGAGAAATAATCACTGCTGGTAGACTGTGACGTCCAGGTTTTTTACATGCGTGAGCAAATAGCAATGTTTGATTGTATACCTTGAAATGTCTTCAGATGTGTCTGTAGTGGTGTAGAAACTATATCTGCTGTAGTGAACTGTATGGAAAGTAAAAGTAAATACTGGGGTTTAGTTTCTAAAATGTTGAATACAGATCTAATGCCTTTTATTTTTGTAAAATTTTGATCTGTTATTTTCTTACTTTGGTCTGTCTTGATTATGGTAAAACAAAGGCTTTTGAGTGGACTGAGGAGGGATTTTTTTTTTTTTTCCTTTAAAAAAGGTTATACACATTAAACCTGCAAGATAGTGTTACGTGAAAGTAAAGAATCTTTACTTACAGAAGTAAAAGTTTAAGGTTCTTGCAGTGGAATTAACTGACCTATGTTGCAGATACATTATAACATATGTATCTAACATGCGAAGTAATGCTACAGTAGCATGCGATTGAATCAACATTAATGTGGAAAGCTGAATCTTAAGCCTTGTAATATTCTGCAGTTTTCTGGGAATTTACATGCTCTTAAGGGTTTCAAGGTGACAGCTAGCTATATTACATTGAAGAAAAGGAAGGCTTTTTAGTAGATGGGCTTTGGCATTCTTTTGCAGTCTTGTGCCTATTCTGGAAAACTTGCCTGATGAGGGTGAGTCAGGAGCTCTCGTGCGTCTAGAGGAGAGTGTGGTAGCAGTGGAACCAAGGACGTGCCGGCGCTACCACAGATGGGAAGAAATAGGGATGGCTACAAGTATGAATTCTGTTTAAAGGTAATGGAGAAGCAGAGAAAGCACAGAATTGCATTAGCTACTTCTGTTTCTTAGCTATATATTTAATATTTACGTTGCCTCTGTGTAAGCTTTTCCATGTTAGGCCCGACAATCCTAGGGACACATAGCTTATGTGACTATACCATGTATCCTTTTTTTTTTTTTTTTTTTTTGGTCTGGCAGCGGGGTAGGGGAAGGAGACACAGAGGAAAACTTGGGCTGTTGTATTTTGGCAACAGCTGGCATGCAGTAGCCCTCGGTAAACCGTTGAAATAACGCAGCATACGCTGCCTCTTTCTAGTCTCAATAGTACCATGGGAGACCTCGGGTAAGGCTGGGAAGATGGAGTTCCTGAAGTGAAGGGAGTTGAAAAGGCAAAGGGCAGCTTGGAAGAAGACAAGATTATTTGGTTAGGTGGTTCACAGAACAACTTATTTAGAATGTTTTCTGTATCCTGTTATGCTGAGTTTTGAAGAATATTGATTCTTGAATCATGTCACTAATCCGTTTTGAGTGTGATTATCAACAGTAGATGTGATAGATACATTGTGTGCTTGAAAAAAATACCTTGTGTTAGTATCTGTGTTTTTAGCTTTATATGATTTAAGTTGAACACTCACCTTAATGTTTCAGGCATTCCAGCTTTTTTGATTACTTTCACTGAAGTGATAAATGTTCTTCAGTAGCCACAGTGTAGTAATTCTTGATATGGGGCTGGTAGGTAGGAACTTGAGCTAGAGAGCAATAAGGATCTGGATACTTGAGGAATATATAGGTGTGCATTTGCTGCAGGTGTTGGTAGGTAGAAGGGTTAAAAGGGAGCAAGTGAGACCTGAAATAAGTGAAGATTTGCCAAAAATAAAGCAAGAGTAAATGAAGACATATTCTTGAATCTTAGTGGTTTTAAAGAGTTGAGAGGTTTGGGTGGAAGCAGGCTAAGATACAAGGGGAACAGAAGAAGAAAATTTGGAGCTGGGAATGTAGCACTGAATCATGCTAAAAATAAAAATGCTTGCCACTGTGTGGCATGGGTTGTTTTAAGTCTTTAACTTATTTTTAGGAGGTTACTTGCAATTTGATATTTTTTTTTTTCCTCCCTTTCTTCCCCCCCGCTGATCTTTTTTGGAAAAAAGGAACTTCTTTACTATATAAGGGAGACATTCCTGAAAAATTCCATTCCACTCTGCAGCAAGGAATTCTTTTGTGGACCTACAAGTTATGAACCATTTATCAAATTTTAAAAGGCAGACAGTCATTATGTACTGGGGCAATAAATTATAGAAAGTATGCAGTTTTGTGAAAAGCTTGCTGTAGGCTGTTACATTCAATAGAAATGACAGGAAAAAGGCCTGGGTTCTCCTGCATAGCAAAGTATAAGTTGTATATGCAATGCAAGTTTCCTCAGATGAAAGTAATTAAATGGTGGGAATATAGACTATGCAAATTTTATACAATTAACTTTTTTAGGACTTGGCAAAAACTACATTTCATATAAAGAACTACCTTCTTGTTAAAACTGACATTCAAAGTGTTCCTTATCTATTTAAGCAATAAGTCTAAGTGAATTTGCCTCTTAAAGTTTGAAAAGTTATTCGCTCTATAAGTATCTGAACCCTTCCTCCTTCTCCCCACCACCTCTCATTCTATTTTTGTGGTTATTTCAAAACTAAAAGGGAAAAAAAAAAAGCAAAAGTAAATAACCTGGCCCTTAAAATAATTAAATAAAATTAAATTTGTTCCCAATGGGAATAAAAAATGTTGGGGGGGGGGGGGGGGGGCTAGACAAGGAGAGAGACAGTGAGAAGAAAAAAAAACCTTGCCATTTCAAGTTCCACTAGTTTTGAACTGAGTTGCAGCAATTCTACAGAAATACTCCAGTTGTTGTTCAGTGTGTACAGATTTCTGGAAAATCTGAAACTCTGAAAGATTTTTTTGTTCCGTTAGACTTTGAAAATTTGGGGAACACTTGTATATATTTTAAACTACTGATTTTAAGTGACTTAAAAGAAATTGAATGTAAACTTAACACTGAATAAATGTGGGAGGGCTTTGGGGTTTCTTTTGAAAAAATAAAATCCAGAATGGTAATTAAATTTTGGCTTGTGTGCTGACTCTTTTCAATTCTCTTCCACTTGTGTAAGTACATATGGTATACTATAAAAACTGCCACGAACTTGAACTTATGGGAGTTACTGGAAGTTCTTCATAATTTATCCACCGTGCTTAGAATTCCAGATTGGTTCCCTTGACAGAGGTTCAATTAATAATTGTTTTCCTCCAAGTAGGAAATCTTGCGAATCACTGTTAATGTGCAATGTCACTATATACAAACACATTTATCACACTGAGATTTACAAGGTTCCTGTAAAATGTGTTAGGTTTTTTTGTGATGGTGGTGGTTGAATATTCACACACACATCACATGCACAGCCCTGTACTCCAGCTGACCTGTAGGTCTTGCACTGACTGAGTTGTATTGGGGATGCTTCAGTATTTGGGAGGGAAAAAGGGTGACCAAGAGGTACATCTAGCTGTTAAAGCCTGGATGAGTATGTCTCTTCCGATCTTTTGCACAACTTGTAGTCACTACTGTGGTGGTCTGGGAAATGGGGGGTGTAATGGTGATTCCACATTGCAGTACCTTGTGTCTTATATATATGTATATATATGAAAATGTATACCATCAACATTCACAACTTAACAAATTGAAGTTGGTTTCGTTGCAAATACCATAAACATTTTTTCGTGGCACATGTGAAGCCCAGATATCTGTTTAGAGAACTGCAGCAAAGCGATGTGTAAACTTGGCCTTTGCATAAGGCTAAGTCTTTGTTCTTTGGTGTTCAGTTCTGTTATGACTCATCACCAGAAAAGCAAATTGCCTAGAGATGTGTCAGCTATACTTGGGTGTGTACAGAAAGCACTTTTTTTTTTTGAAAGAAAAAAAAGGCACTGGGGTTATAAACTGGACTAAGTTGCATATTGGAGTCAGATCAGGTGTGAATTTTCAGCTTTCTTCCTTCTAGTTCTATTTTGCAGTTGATGAAATATTTTCATTACTATAGGAAGGACAATTTTTGTCTTTCACTTCTAAACCTGATTCTGGTTATGTCATGTTTTCTCTGAGGAGCATGTGCAAGACACTTTTTTGTGGTACGGCGCATCCTAAAAAATTCTTCTGGACCTTCCATGTTTCTTTTGTTCAGTTCCAAAACTTTAAATTAGCCTTGGAGATCTGTTGTGGACCATTTACTGGTGGTCTGGTAATTGAAAGTCAGACTGTAGGGTGTTGGCATACTTAGCAAGTGCTGACAGAATGCATCGACTGGGCCTGGTCTGCATTGCTGTAGGAGTTCATGTGTAATCTGTCCTGGAAGGTTCTTGCTCCACTCCTTTTGAACACTTAAATGCATGGATGATGTGAACTTGAGGGGAGAAAAATGCATAAAGGATTAAGAAGCAATCCTCAAGATACTGTGCTTGAGTAAATTGGAGAAGCATTGTTATAAAGTAGGCAAAATCCCTTAAAATGGAATAAAAAGAGAAATAGAGAAGTTTATTTGATAATAGTAATACTACATTTTTCATGTATAAAACTGGTTTTAAGATTAGTATTGATAATGGAAATTATTGCTGGCAACATTGTTACCCTATAGACTCTTGTATTTAGTATGTGTGGTTAGCTAAGATAAAATGTTTACTGTGACAGCAAAATGCTTAGGTGTTGGCCATGTGCACCAAAATTGATTTCAGCCTGCTTGGATAGGGAATAGCTTGGCTTGGCTGAGGCTTGTTAATGGTAAAGGGACCTGGTTTCCTTGGCAGAATAGGGGCCAAAGTTGAATATAGATTCAGAGTTTTGGCTTAGAGTTTCTTTGTCTGGGTTTACGCCTCTCCTGTGCTGTTCAGATACAGAGTCACATCAGCCTTTGTGCCTTAGGGAAATAATTCTGCAACAGGTCTGCTAGTTACTCCCCCTTTCCTGTGCAGGTCCTGAACATCTCCCATCTGTCACCCCTGGGGCGGTGTCAGCTGGGCTGGAACTACAGTATTGGAGACAATAATTGCCTTTGAGTGTCATGGTAATGAGCAGGTGGCTTCAAGAGAGAAACCTACCTCAGGATGGAGAGAGGATGCTGGGTGAGCATAGGCAACAGGGAGTCCAGAGGGACAACAAGGAAGACGCTTGTGGATGTCCTGGGAAAGGAGAACTCTGGATCACTGCTTGTGTCTCACTAACCTTGGGATAATCTCTGTGAGAGAGCAAGCTACAAGAAACTAGGCTTTGAATTTATTGTACTGCCCTCTTTTAAAGTATTTCCTTCAGTATTTCCTTCCTTCCTTAGAACTGAAAGTAAAGAGGGCTGGTATTACACAGCCTTCGTGAAGCTCATAAGGTACCACAAGTACCTGGTAGTTTGTGCATTTGTTTTAGAAACCTTCAATCTTGTGTGTTCCACGTTTCCAATGTAATGCCTTCAAATTCTATTTTAGCTTTTTCCTTTCTGTTTTATGCCACTCTAGGTCACATTTTTCTGAATCAAGGTCGGGGGGGGGGGATCATTCAAGTACAATTAAAAAGAGCCTGCTGTGAAATAGAGTTCTGAAAAGTTGGAAGGGGGAAAATATCCTGTACTTCTGTGTCAAACTTAGGCTTATTGATATGGGCATAGGGACAGTCTGGTCCCACATCGTTTACCAGAAGCTAGTCTTTTGGGAGTAAAAATAATATCTCTGTGCCAAATCCCTAAGGAGAGTTTAATGTGTAATATTTTGTTCGAGGCTTGCCTTGACACACGTGCTAATAAACAAACTCCACTCCTTTGTGCTATGTTGGTGCCTGAAAGAGGCTGGGACGAGAAGAGCCGTCCTTTTCATGTCCTCTTCAACTTCCAGGAAGTCCCTGTTCTTCCTCTCCCTCCCTTTCTGTACTAGGGGTAGAAATTTTATAACTGAGGGGTGGGAGTGTGAATCTCTTGGTTTTATGTCCTGCATGCTAGCACTTAGCAGAGATGAAGATAATATGGGCATAGGAATATCACACTTGTCAGTTTAGTTCAACTGAGCATTGCTTTTGGTGCTTATAGTTTCCTGAAAATGATCAAGCTCTGGTAAAAGCTATGTCTGCGTTATCAAATGTAGATAGTATGGTCCACCTCTAAAGCAACTGCAGGGGAAAAAAAAATCATGCTTTTTGACCGACAACTTCATATTGTGTTTTGAACTAGAAAAATGTTAGTATTAAAAAAATTAGTACTTAAATAGGATTATAGAATTAACATATTTGGATGTTCACTTCAGTGTAGATATCTGAAGTGTTAGAAACAATATGTTGAGTTTAAGTTGGCTTGTCTTTTCAGAGTTAAACACTTGATGCTTGAAACAAATTCCATCTTGGAGATCAAAGTGAGATTACTGACAAATTTGTCTCATGTTCTTAGTATTTGGTAACTCCAAATCTGCATTCATACTTAATGACATGTGCATGATGTTTGGCTTTGGATTTTTTGTGCTATAGCTTTAAAGTACATGTAAGCTAGTTTACTTAATATGTGGGAGAGTTACCTGTTAAGAATTGTCCTTTACTCCTCCCAGTCTTCTGATGTCCTTCCGAAAGCCTGGTGTTTGGCATTGCTGGCTGCCAGGCTTCTGCTCAGGCCAAAGATCCATTAAAACCCAATAACTGCTCCCTCCACCCAGTAAGTTCACTGGTGAATCCAAATCCATAGTTGCTAGCTCTGATTTTTCTAATAACAGTGAGTGGACTCATAATATCTTTTATTCCTTGCCAGCTACCTCCTCTTTGGATAGATTTCTTATGGTGTGGAAGCTGAAGACACAATGCAGAGCTTACAAATTTGTAGGCCATGCAGAAGCGGTGACCAGTGTACAGTTCTCACTAGATGGGCAGCTGCTTGCTTCAGCTTCTCAAGATCGTACGGTCAGACTATGGATTCCTTGCATGTGAGTATAACCGGGCGATGCTGGCTATGTGTTTCATTAATGTGCGATGTGAATATCAGAGTCTGCATGGCAAAAGTTTTGCTTTCCTTCCCACATCCCTGACTGGGCTTTGACAGAAACAGATTGGGGAGCACAAGTAACGTGGTTCTTTCCTGTGTTACTTGGTTCTTTACTGAATATTCTGTAACTTCCACAGAAAACTATAGCAATTCAGAGGTCATAATTTCATGAATGTGTAGGACTATACTTGGTAGTATTTCTCTGGCTTAAAGGATATATTTCTTTTAATAAGGATTGCATGGCTGCACTTCATTTTGGGGAGACAAGTAATGAAGGAAACAAAAAATAGCATTTGTGGAAAAAAAAATTTGATTTGACTTGTCTATCACTTGGAGAAAATTCCAAATATGTTAATTTTGAGTTTTATGGGGGTTTAAACTCTTTCAATTCAATATAATTTTGTGGTTTGGTTTGATTTGGTTTTTTTCCACCTAGTCATGGAGAATCATCGGTACTGAAAGGTCATACAGCATCTGTTCGTAGCGTGAGCTTCTCGCATGATGGACACTTTCTGGTTTCAGCATCTAATGATAAATCAATAAAAATATGGAGTGTTCGCCGTCAGTGCCTTTTGTTTTCCCTATTCCAACACACTCACTGGGTTCGCTGTGCCAAGTAAGCGTTGTTTTTATTCTCTTTGTAAAGAAGTAGAACTCCTAACAAAAGGTTTTTATTTCCCAGGGCAGAACTAAGAGAAGAAAAAATCTGTGAATAATAAACAATGATCCATCACTACTAATAAAATTTTAATAAATCAGTCTTACACACATTTTATATATGTCTCCTAGTTGAAGTCTGAAAGGTTGCTCTGTGTTAATATGTGTACATATTATATTTATTCCTAGGTGTTAATTCTTTAAAGGACAAATAGGGTCTTTTGTATTTATTATCTGTCAATATCCTGTCTGTTTCCCCAGTTCTGTATGTTTTTGTGCTGTATTAAGTTATTTCACAACATTCACTTGTTTCTAGATTTATTATGCATGGTAGGGGTTTTCTCAACTATTCTTGGAACAGTAGTGGCATAAAAGAACGGTCATGAGTCAAAAAGAGTTAAGCTTACGTAATTGGAAAAGGTAAGAGAAATGGTCTTTGTATTGCAAGTTAAGATTTGCACCCTATTTAAAGGCAGGGCAGCTCTGCAAAGACAAGAAAAGATTGTTCTTTGCTGGGTTTTTTTTCCATATTAATGGAAAATCTGCAGCTGAGAAGCCTGATTTAAACCTCTTGAGAAAGAAATTTAACACTGGTGAAGTGCAGAGGCCTACAAAGTTCCAAAGTATCTGATTGTTGAGAAGAAAAATAAAAGCTCATCGTATGTGGAAGTTCTTGAAAAGTGTTCTAACGTCCTTGTGCAGTTGTTTAATATGAGAAATAATAAAGATTGGTGAAATTATAGAAAAATCACTTTTCCTGTTTAAAAACCTAGTCTGCTAGTCTAGGAATAATCATGAATGTTTTGCTGACAGTTTGTAAGTCTAGAGAGAACTCACAGGAGAATATATATGTAGGTTAAAATTGAACACAAGGTTCTACTGTGTCCTCTTTGTCTTTTTGCCTATAGTTTTCTATAATAATCTCTTTGGCATCTGAAGTGCCAACCTTAGGCTGCTGTTAGCTACCTCCCCCTCCCACCCCTTTCTCTTGCTTATGGCTCTGTGTTTATTATAGAACCATAGAATAGTTCGAGTTGGAAGGGACCTTTAAAGGTCATCTAGTCCAACCCGCCTGCAATGAGCAGGGACATCCTCAACCAGATCAGGTTGCTCAGAGCCCTGCCCAGCATGACCTTGAATGTTTCCGGGGTGGGGCATCTACCACCTCTCTGGGCAACCTGTTCCAGTGTTTCACTGCCCTCACTGTAAAGAATTTCTCCATTACGTCTAGTCTAAATCTACCCTCTTTTAGTTTAAAACCATTATACCTTTCTCTTAAGTACCTGAAGGCTGCAATAAGGCCTCCCTGCAGCCTTCTCTTCTCCAGGCTAAACAACCCCAACTCAGAGCCTGTCCTCAGAGGAGAGGTGCTCCATCCCTCTGATCATCTTTGTGGCCCTCTTCTGGACCCGCTCCAGCAGGTCCATGTCCTTCTTGTGTAGGGGCCCCCAGAGCTGGATGCAGTACTCCAGGTGGAGTCTCACCAGGGCAGAGTAGAGGGGCAGAATCACCTCCCTCAACCTGCTGGCCACACTTCTTTTGATGCAGCCCAGCTTACGGTTGGCCTTCTGGGCTGCGAGTGCACATTGCTGGCTCATGTCCAGCTTTTCATCCACCAGTACCTCCAAGCCTTCTTGGCAGGGCTGCTCTCAATCCCTGCATCCCAGCCTGTATTGATAACCTCATGAGGTTCACACAGGCCCACTTTTCTCAAGCTTGTCCAGGTCCTTCTGGATGGCTTCCCATCTCTCAGGCATGTCAACTGCACCACTCAGCTTGCTGAGGGTGCACTCAATCCCACTGTCTGTGTCACTGGGATGCATCTCATCAGGTCCTATAGACCTATGTTATGTTCCGGTTCCTCAGGTGGTCACGAACCTGCTCTTCTCTTACAGTGGGAGAGACTTTGCTCCCCCAGTGCTTGCCTTGCAGTCCATCCACTCGAGAGGTGTGGGAAGAGAGGTTGCTAGTGAAGACTGAGACAAAAAAGTTGTTGAGCCTTCTCCTTGTCTGTTGTTACTAGTTTGCCAGTCTTGCTCATCAGGAGGGGCTATGCTTTCTTTGACCTTCCTTTTCTGGCTGACATACCTCTAGAAGCCCTTCTTATTATTCTTTGCATCCCTTGCCAAGTTCAGCTCCATCCGCACCTTGGCCTTCCTGACCCCATCCCTACACAAGCAGGCAGCGTCCCTATACTCTTCCCAGGACACCTGTCCCTGCTTCCACTGCCTGTGCGTTTCCTTCTTGCTCTTTAGTTTGACCAGTGGGTCTCGACTCATCCATGCTGGTCTCTTGCCTTCCTTGCCTGATTTCTTACACCTGGGGATCGAGACCTCTTGTGCTCTATGGAAAGCATCCTTAAAGATCTGCCAGCTCTGTTCTGCTCCCTTGTCGCTGAGGGCAGTTTCCCAGGGGGTCCTATTGACCAACTCCTTGAAGAGCTGGATGTTTGCTTTCCTAAAATTCAGGGTCCTTACTTTACTCTTTGCCTGACCCATATCCCTCAGGACTGTGAACTCCACCAGTGCATGATCACTGCAGCCCAGGCTGCCTCCAGTCTTGATGTCACCAATTAGCTCACTTGCATTGGTGACCAACAGGTCCAGTATTGCATCCCCTCTGGTAGGGCTGTCTGTTACCTGGCTTAAGAAGTTATCCTCAATACATTCCAGGAGTCTCCTGGATTGCCTACAGCTTGCCGTGCTACTTTTCCAGCAGATGTCGGGGTGGTTGAAGTCCCCCAGCAGGACGAGAGCCTGTGAGCGTGGTGCCTCCTGTAGCTGGAGCAAGAAGGCTTCGTCAATAGGCTCCCCTTGCTCGGGCAGCCTGTAGTAGACCCCAACCATAAGGTTCCCTTTGTTGCCTCGGTCTCTGATGCTTACCCATAAGCTTTCAGCCTGCTCGTGGCTATTCTTCAGAGACAGCTCCACACACTCTATCTATTTCTTGATGTAGAGGGCAACGCCTCCGTCCCTCCTTCCTCATCTGTCCCTTCTGAACAGCCTGTAGCCATTGATAGCTGCACTCCAGTCATGGGATTTGTCCCACCAAGTTTCAGTAACGGCAACTAGGTCGTAGCTTTCTAGCAGCACGCTGGCTTCCAGCTCCTCCTGTTTGTTGCCCATGCTGCGTGCATCGGTGTAGAGGCACTTCAGCTGGGCTGTTGGCTGTGTCACCTTCTTAGAGGAACACCCCTCAGTTCCTTTGAGGTATTTCACTGGTGTTTCCCTGTTGGCTTCTAGTACCTCAGGAGCCCCTGGCTCATCTCCGTAAGACTTCAAGTGTGCTGCTGTGTAGCCATCACATCTCAGAGCAACAGGCTGAGAGCCCTCGCTAGCACCCCGTCCCTCTAACCTTGGCATGTCATCCTACAGCTTGTCACGGGCAAGCCTGATGTTATCCCCCACCCCCTTCAAGTCTAGTTTAAAGCTCTGTCAATGAGCCCTACTAGCTGTGAGCAAAGACCCTCTTCCCCCTTTGAGAAAGGTGAACCCCATCTGATGGCCGCAAGCCTTGTGCCCTGTAGGCTGTCCCATTATCATTTTAATTGTAGTTGATTGTGAAATGGGGTTGGGGAAAGCAGAAGGAGAAGCTTTTCTTTTCGGTTTTATTACTTCATGAGAAATATGAGAAATTCAAATGTTCTTTGAATGTTATACATTTTAATTCCAAACAGACTTTCTTGGTTCTGGTGTTTTGCTACTTATGTCTCTAACGCTAATCTAGGTAGTGTCAGTTGTTTAGTAATGTATACGCTTGTACGTTCCAGATTTTCACCTGATGGAAGACTAATAGCATCTTGCAGTGAGGATAAATCTGTTAAGATCTGGGATACGAGAAATAAAACTTGTATTGATAGCTTCTTAGATTATGGAGGGTAAGTGTTACTACAAGAAAGGAGAAATGTGAATGTGTAGTTTTAATGAGATTAAGTTCATATTTTGTGGTGTTAACATATATATGTTATGTCTGAAAATAGATGAAACTTCTTTTATCACCCACATGAACTAAAATAGTTCATTTCACGTTTTTCTAAAGAGGTTAACCAGCTGTGCTTATCCAGCTGTTTTCCCATAGTCAAAAAATAAGCCAGAGAGAAGTCAGATTGTTCTTGGATTTTTAAACGTTTTCATGTTTTTCCTCCATTTGAATAATGCTATTTGATATTGGATGCTTCAACAAGAAGAGAAGTTTAAGAATTTTCCACTTGTTGATGAAAACAGGGTTCTGTTAGCGTCAGTGACCTGCCTTAATTAGGTTTAGAAAATACTTGCTTTTACTTATCTGCAGTTTTCTTGAATATCTTGGAACCAGAATTTTAATTAACAAAATGAAATAGAATATTAATCTTGTATGTCCTTTGCTAATTTCATGGCTGCCATCTCTATCCTTTTTGCAAGCTAAAAGGTTGTTACAGCTAGATAGTCTGTTCTTAAACAAAATTATTTTACTTGCTGCTTACAAACTCTTTGCAGCACTTTCTTCTAGGAATTTTGTACTCCAACACAAACTGTGAAGAGTTGAGTCAGGACAATTATGTTATCTTTTTAACAAAAGCGAGATTATACAGTCTGATTTGTCACGTGCATCTTGTTTTCTCATGCTTATTTCAGTTGCTTGAGATGATACCTTATTTGAGTTTCCATACATGAGGATTCCACACAAGATTGTGGCAACTCTGTGTTAATATGGTTATTAAACCCCAAATATTTCTGTGGAAACATGTAATCAATCTATTTTCATGAATTATATTTAGATTTGCAAATTTTGTGGATTTCAACCCAAGTGGTACGTGTATAGCTTCTGCAGGTTCCAATCATACAGTGAAACTGTGGGATATTAGAATGAACAAGCTACTGCAGCATTACAAAGGTAAAACCAATGTAGTTTGTTGTATTTTCTTTAGAATGGAGCTCTTTGCAACGAAATGTGATTTATTTAGATTGTATGATTTCATTCCTTGCTGAGGAAAGTGGACAAACAGGTCATATTGGCATTTTGTAAGTAATCTTTCTGTAGTCTAGCAACCCTAAAAACCCAAACTGAATCCTGGTTATTCCTTTGCAATGTTTCGCTTAATTTTTAGAACAGAACTAAGCAAATACTTTGGAGAGTCTACTATGCCCCCAGCACTTTGTGGAGGTTTTTTTTGTTTGTTTGGGGGTTTTGTTTTTGGGGTTTTTTTTTTGTTGTTTGGGTTTTTTGTTTGTTTGTTGTGCCTTTTTTGTTGTTTGTTGTTGGTGGTGGTTTTGGTTTTTTTCCTTTAAATGTAGTACGTTGTTCTTTGGGAAGTAGAAAAGAGCAAAGAAATAAAGTGTACATTTCCTGTTAGTAGATATCTATAGTCTTTGAATATTGTCTTCTGTAAATTAGTTCACAGAGCAGGGGTTAATTGTGTATCGTTCCATCCTTCTGGTAACTATCTCATCACTGCTTCTGCTGATGGTACCCTTAAGATTTTGGACCTCTTAGAAGGAAGACTTATTTACACTCTTCATGGACACAAGGTATACACAATAATCCTATTTAAATGGAGATCTTAATAGGTTCTTCCGTACCTTTTCAAAGGGAAAGTAACATTTATGCCATTGTGTCTTGTATCTTGCAACTTGCAGATAAACTTTAGTGGACAGCAAAGTGTTGTATTAATATACCTTGTCACAAGTGCATAAGGAAATGCATCAATGTTAGCTATGACCGTGCAGTTAATCTGTCAGTATTGTATGCATGCTTAATGTTAAGTAATAGTTCATGTTCTGAATTAATTAATAATTGATTTTGAAAATCAAGAGAGTTAATTATTTGGCACATTAGTCTTTTGTCTACTGAAAAACAGTGCTTTCTAAGGAGGGGGAAGCGTATGGAAGACATATTTTTTTCCCTATGCAAAACAAACCCTACTTTTAATGATGAATCACTCAAACACATTGTCTTGAGTAATACATATTTGATAATTTTTCACTGCTTTAACTCTGAATAAAAATCTATGAAAAATGCCACTATTTTCCTAGTATTGATTGTAGTGATCATAATGCAGCATCTAACTGAGATCTGCACTATTAAGTCTTCGATCAAGTTGTTATGCAAAAAATTAACTGCAGTTACATAGTTCCTTATTTTATTAAAATTGAAAAATCTATTTATATTAGATAACTGCATGAGTGCTTTTCTCTTTGCATTCAAATACTATGATTACTGTAATAGTGTAATTTTACTGTATGCTAATGTTTTTTCTTTCAGGGACCTGTCCTTTCAGTGGCCTTTTCAAAAGGTGGTGAAAAATTTGCCTCAGGTGGAGCAGATGCTCAGGTTTGTGGTATTGTCTTTTTAAATCAAATGTCTTCTCAATGTTTGTTACAGTGGATGGGAGTTAAATATAGTATGTCACAGCAAAATGCTAATTGCAGGATGCTGACATGCATTCTGTCTAGTGGTGTGTTATATAGACTTTGTTTATCCTAAAGTTAAATTTCAGGAGAAAAATAAATACATTATTTAAAACGCTATTCTTAACTAATTTCAGTTGGATGTTATGATGAGAAGACAATAATACACTTCTGTTTTACAAATTACAATAAAGGAATGATTTTTAAATAGAAATATTTTAAGTGTTGCAATTCCATGTCAACAAAATAGTTGTGTTGCAACTAGTATTAACCTGTACAAGCTCCATTAGCTTTTCACTTCTTTTAAAGTGTAATTGTAAGAATTAAGGTGTTCTGCTGGGAAAACTTCAGATAGAATTGGGGAAAAAATAACTTGTGTTAGTTTTGCTAATTTATATTGGTAAAACAGCAAAGTACTGGGTTTTATACAGGGAAGAGTTGTTTGAGCATTTAAAACAAAAAAGTTCTTTTTAATTAAACAGCCAATCATACAATTAATCTTCATCTGCTGTGATAAATCTCGTAATTACAAAAATTCTATCAAGCCTTGAATCGTCTCTATCAGATCTTTACGTATTCTCCAAAAAGAAAGAACTTGTGTAGCCCAAGGCTTAGAGTTTTACAGTCTGAAATGTTCCTTAATATTTGTTGTCTTTTTTGTTGTTTCCTGTTATAAAAAGCTAAGAGCCTAACATAGACACAGAAAGCCATGCTGTGGAAATTAGGATCTTTTGAATTTACCATAAACCATGTTTGTATTCTGTTTTGTAGAGTTTGAAATATGTTTCAGCTAGTAACAGAGACAGTCTTGGAAAATAATAAATACTTTTCAATTAAAAACTTAAGTATTGTTAAGCCTAACTCAACTTCCCAAATAAATGTGAGCATACCCTGGGAATGCCTGTTTTATTCCAAGGTTCCATTGAATTCGGGGCCCCTGAATGATGTGTGTTCAGTGCAGTCATGTCACTGCCTTTCTCCTGCTCCGAGTTCATGCTGTAGAGCACATGAGATCATGGAGTGAGTGGGGTATTACACTGCAAAATCTGTAAGATGGCTCGTGTTTCTCAGCAGTTTGGTATAGTGCTCTCATGCTCAATGCATGAGAAGGAAGATCCAGTTTCATCAGGAAGTGCATTCTTGTTGAATTAAAAAAGTAGTCATAGTAGGTCTAGTAATTAATCCTGGTTTTATTTACCTTACAAAAAAGCATAGTTTTATCCACTGAAGTTTTTCCCCTTTTTCTCGTGAACATTCCGGTGGGAGAGGGCTACTTATTTTGCTGTAAATTTCAGTTTTCTGTTGTAAGTTTTAAAATGTGCAGTGCTAACCATTGTGTGGTAACTGCCTGTGTATATATCTCTTTAACTATAGTAAACGTAAGAACTTTATTCCTCAGTGTCCTTTTTCTGTTGGTGTGTACATACATGTACTCCACAAACATCCTTTTTTGCTGACCTTTGCACAGCCCTCTTCCAGGTCTGCCGGGAGAATAGTGGTGGGACCTCTTCACAATTCCTTTGATAGAATTAAGTTAGTTTACAGTAAATGTAGGGTGTATTCATTCAAAAAGTTCTGCTGGCAGATCAGCAATGTCAAGCTGATGAGCAGAGGCTGGCCATAAAAGTATCATCTTCTATCCTTAGTGTAGTATTCAAAAGATATTGTCTGTCCACAGCATGAATTGGAGACAGCTGATTCATTGTAAGTTTACCATGGATTACTTTCTCTATACACATATTATTTCAAGACTATTACATTTTCAAACAACAGATAAAATCTGTTTTTCCTCTATCAAACAAGGAAAACCAGTATCTCTGCTTCTAGTTTCAAGTTTCTTTCTGGTTGGTGCTCAGCCAGCTGAAAGTTTTGTTCAGAAGCACATTGAGTATTTCAGTCAAGCACTAGATGTTGCTTTTGTTTCTTCCTGTTTGTTTTCTTCCTCAATCAAAAAACAACCCCAAACATGAAGTTATATACCTATTCCTTTGGAAGGTAGTTGCCTGTGCTATTAATTCAGTTCTTACCATATAGAAGAGACAACTCGTTGTGCCTGGTGACTGCCTTGATGTAAAGGGAAATAACTTCCTTATAGAATAACTATTTTTCTAGGGTTGTGCATAGTTGATTTTACACTGTTTGCATTGCAGTTGAGATACTCAAGGCATACACAGATGTTTCTGTGCTGATTTTACTCTTATTAATTTTGTTGTCTGTAATGATGAAGCTGCAGTGGCATGGACTTCCACTTTAGATCAAAATGAAACATATTTACAGTTCAAGCAGCTCAAATGCTCACCACCGATGAAAGGTCCTACTTCTGCTGCCTCCTGCCTATACCCACACTCAGTGCTGGGCCAGTTTGAATTGCTGAACCAGCAGAAAATTAGCCTGAAAAAATGGGGAAAAGACACATAAAAAATGTGAATAACTTTATGCTGGATTAGGTGATGGAGGTAGTGGAACCACAAGGCTGAGAAGAAGAGGAAGAGAGAGCAGGACCTCCCTGTTAAAGCAGAGTGAGCTGCTGTGTATCAGCTAATCTAAAAGCTAACTGTCCTGCAAGTGCCAGGTTCTAAGCCAGGTTTATGTAGTTTGTACTGAGATCCATGCATCCCACTTTCTCTGTTACTAATGTCTGAGTTAGTTTGGGTGCATCTTTATTGGTGCACTGAGTCTCCCAGTGCATATTTAGGGTTTTCCACTCAACAGAGACATGAAAGATGTTGAACCTGAAATGAACTTGTAACAATCCAGCTACTTAGGAATATATTGAAAATATGATTTAGGCTGCTTGGAATTTCGGTCAGCAAATGTGACTTGTGCTGCTTATGTATAGTTTATTAATTTCTGAAAAATATTTTTAATGGTTGCAAAATACTTTTGGCTGGACAGGCAAATAATTTTTAACTCAGACCATGGTCCCATCTATGTTTCCTCTAATTTAGGGAGCAGCTATAAAAATCAACATTGGTCTTCTGGAAACTGCCATCTTCTGCTAAGTGTTATGAACTTCCTTTTTTATTTTCTTTTTTCCCTTAGCACTTAAAGTAACAAAGATAACACAAATCATGTAAACTTGTGGTAAATTTAGTTAAATTACTTACATATACCATTGCTTTGTGACATGAGAGAGCAATATTGTGTGTTATGATTTGGTTTCCTGGTCTTGCTCTCCATAAGGCTGGATAGAGACTACCTTCTGCTACCTTACCTCTACATTCTACTACCTTACTTCTGCATATGGCCATGTGTGACTTGCATATTGTTTCTACCTTGAATGTAAGGGGACAAGGTTCAGAAAACAGATTCCTGTTGCTAAAACATTGGAACTAGGTGCTTTAGAGTTCTATGGAACTCAGTCATTTCTCTTATGCCCTCAAACTTTCTCATTTGATGACTTGCAAGCCTTTATAGGGGACAGAAATCTGATAGTATATGACCCCTTGATGTGGCAGAAAATAACGTAGCACAGTCCAGTGAGACACAAATTTGCTTTGGTTTATGATTATTGGGCCTTTTTTTTTTTTAAATAGATTAAACCACATCTATTAGACTTGAAGTACAAGATACTTTGGGAAAGTGGCTATGTTGTAAAAGAGATCAGACTAAGTGATGACAGCAGGCTCATTCTGATGTTATGATCTATTAGTACTAACAGACTTCACTGAACACTTATGTTTTGGGCACTGAATAGGCTTCAAGTTGTTACTGATATGATGATGACTTCTTACAGGTATTACTATGGAAGACCAACTTTGATTCATTTGATTATAAAGAAGTTCTTAAACACCATATTAGAAGAACACATATTGATGACCCTCCTCATCTTCTTGATATTTACCCAAGGTCACCTCATCTCCATGATGGAAAACTTCAGTCAGTTGAGGTGAGTGCAATAAGTACTGTAATATAGGAAACCAGAAGCTTTTGTAAACACTATCTGTCTAACATTTATAGTTAAATGTGTTCCAAGTTCACCATTACCTGGTTTTGTTCATATAAAATGCAGATACTGCTGCCATGGCATTTGTTTCTGGCTCAGACTTTTAAAACACCGATATTTGAAGATATTAAGCTTTTTTTGTGTATGTATGCAATATGAACAGTATAAAGATTGAAAATATTTTGGTGGAGGAGGGGAACCCTGATAGAATCCATCACTAAGTATGCTCATGTGTCTGTTAAGTTGGATGTGAAGCTTTCTGACGCTTAGCATTTTGGTCAGAACAAGGACATGACAACTGCCTGTATGACAAGCTTTATAAACAAACTTCTGTGCCAGACTGTCATATTCATTGTAAGGTCAATGAATGAAGTTAAGTTTACTGGTAGTAGCCTTCAGTATAGGTGGTCAGTGCTAGACCAAATTCAGTCACAGCATTTGCTGTAAGATTTAAACCACTCTTGCTGCATCAACAGTTTGCTTCAAGACCTGTTCAAATTGCACCCAGTTATAACATGTGCTAAACAAACACAGTAGCTTATAGCTGCGGGGTTCAGTTGCTTTCTTTTCAGGTCAACTTTTCCAGACTTCTGCTCAGATGCTTAGCAAAGGTATGAATATTCTCTAAAGCAATTTTCCAGTTCTCCTCACTCCCCCTAGTCCCAGGTGATTGAGGAGCTCTGGAAAAGCATTAATGAGTCCAGGGTAAAGTTAGAGTAAGGCTAGGAAGCACCTCATTGCCAACACTGAAAGGGCACATAAAGGAAGTTTGATAGTTGAATGTCAAGAAATTATTTATCAGCTAGCTTTGACAGATTTCACTTAGCATAATGTCTGCTTTTCTGTATGGTTGTAACATTTGTAGTAGCTTATAAGCTTCTGGGTTAGCTGCTCCCTAGTATTGCAAGGGCTCTATGGCTTTGTCATTTGTCATAGAAAAGTTTTGGACTCTTGTGGGATCTTTTCTGTCCTGATTTCAGGATTTTAGGAATAAGGTTGCTGTGTTTAGTTTTCTATTAACATCACATTATCTGTAGAATATCTTGCTCTCAAATAAACATGACATATATTACATTCTTTGAGACAGAACAGTGGCTGATAATTTCAAAAAAACTGTTATTACTGTAATAGAATATATTTTTATATTTGCAAATTAAATAATATGATGATTAGGATCTGTTTCACAGTTTCTTTTCAGAATTAATATAATAGTTTAGGCAGTGTTAAAGTGAAGTTACCAAGTTTTGTTGCTCCATGTGTCTTTCCCTTTTTTTACTGCCCCTCCTGTCTGTCTCAACAAAAATTATGGGGTTTTTTTGTTGCTGTGGCAATGAATAATGGACCTCACCATCTGGACAGAGACATAATTTATCCAGACAAAACTAGTATCAGGTTATTACCAACAGCAATGTACTTTAGTGGCAGTAACTATGCATTAAACTTTTCAGTGTTCTGTCTTCTTAAATATTTCCTTCTGTAACTGAAAAAAAGCAGCATTTCTAGCCCCGCTGTGCTATGCTGTACTCTGGAGAAGAAAAAAAGAAAAAATTTTTGTCCCTCTTCAGTTAAAAGAAACATACTTTTTTTTTAACATCCCAACCTCTTTCTAGCATGTCGTGGTTTAACCCCAGTTGTCAACCAAGCACCATGCAGCTGCTCACTAACCCCCTGCCCCCTCAGTAGGATGGGGAGAGAATCAAAAAAAAAACCCAACCTGGTGGTTTGGGACAAAAACAGTTTAATAGGATAGCAAAGGAGGAGAGAATAAGAATAATAATAATGATAAGAGAATATACAAAACAAGTGATGCACAATGCAATTTCTCACTACCCACTGACCGATGCCCAGCCCATCCCCGAGCAGCGATCACCCCCCCGGCCAACTCCCCCAAGTTTTATATACTGAGCATGACGTCATATGGTATGGAATAGCCCTTTGGCCAGTCTGGGTCAGCTGTCCTCCCTTCCAGCTTCTTGTACACCTCCTCGCTGGCAGAGCATGGGAAGCTGAAAAGTCCTTGACTTAGTCTGAGCACTACTTAGCAACAACTAAAACATCAGTGTGTTAGCAGCATTATTCTCATACTAAATCCAAAACACAGCACTATACCAGCTACTAGGAAGAGAATTAACTCTATCCCAGCTAAAACCAGGACACAGCAACAGGCAATAGAGAGAATTTGAGCTCTAGGCAGTTCCATTTTCTATGGTTCATCGTGTTTCTAATATACCAGGGAAAGGAGGAATTGAATCACAGCTATGTCAGAGGGAGCTTTTGGAGGTCATCTAGTCTTGTTGCCAATGGTACATCAAGTCATCCATGGCTTTGTCTAGTTAGGGGCCTTGGAGAGGGATGGAGATTCTCCAGTCTGAGTGATCTATTCCACTACAGCACAGCAATTGTAATGATGCAGTTTTTCCTAATATCTGATCTGCACCTCAGACAAAATGCAGCATTGCTTGCTTTCTGTTTATTTTCTTTCTCGTGAGGAACAGGGGAAGATGATTGATCTTAAATAAACTGAAGTAATAGTATTTTAAGAGGCTTGGTAACATATGCAAGAGTTACAGGCAGGCAGAGGAGGCAGTTCAAATACAGGATATTTAAAAATATAGATGACCTTTTAAGGTTTGCTACAAGCCACTACAATGTCATCTAGACACTTGAGATGTGTTATAATACATTGCCCCAAGTTACACTGAGCTGGTTAAGTTTAGTCCCCTCTATAGCAGGAATGAAGATGGATTGCCTTAGGATAAAGTTCAAAGTGGTAGAACACAAAAAGTTCAACAGATGTACAGGTAGAACTCAAGAGGGAAGTAATTCTGTCCATGCTTTTTTAAATTTCTAATGTCTCATGCCTCTCGCGGTTTCTTACTGCTTTTGGGTAACCGTTGCATCTCTATCCCTGTTTTCCTCAACATGGCAAGGTCCCTGATATTCCAGAACTTGGTTCTGGGAAAACAGTACACACAAAATGGAACTGACTTTGCTCGGAATTTATTCAGCTGAGTTCAGAGAGACAGTTGTAGCGTTTTCATACACCACTAGTTGGAAATTCTGTTTTGAACAAAACAGCTTGCACAAGGACATTAAGAATTGCAGGCATCACCTGGTATTTTGCCTTCAGGACAGTGACTGAAATGTGGAGCTTAAGGGTAGAATCATAGAATTGTTCTGGTTGGAAGAGACCTCCAAGACCATCGGGTCCAACCATTAACCTAGCACTACTAAGTCCACCACTAAATCATATCCCTTAGTGCCACATCTAAATGTCTTTTGAATACCTCCAGGGATGGTGACTCCACCACCTCCCTGGGCAGTCTGTTCCAATGCCTAACAACCCTTTTGGTGAAGAAATTTTTGCAAATATCCAATCTAAACCTCCCCTGGCGCAACTTGAGGCCATTTCCTCTTGTTCTGTCGTCTGTTACTAGGGAGAAGAGTCCAACCCCCATCTCTCTACAACCTCCTCTCAGGTAGTTGTAGAGAGCAATAAGGTTTCCCCCGAGCCTCCTTTTCTCCAGACTAAACATCCCCAGTTCCCTCAGCTGCTCCTCATAGGACTTGTGCTCTAGACCCTTCACCAGCTTCGTTGCCCGTCTCTGGACACGCTCCAGCACTTCAATGTCTTTCTTGGAGTGAGGGGCCCAAAACAGAACACAGTACTCGAGGTGCGGCCTCACCAGGGCCGAGTACAGGGGCACAATCACTTCCCTACTCCTGCTGGCCACACTATTTCGGATACAGGCCAGGATGCCGTTGGCCTTCTTGCCCACCTGGGCACACTGCTGGCTCCTATTCAGCCGGCTGTCGACCAACACCCCCTGGTCCTTTTCTGCCAGGCAGCTTTCCAGCCACTCCCCACCAAGCCTGTACTGTTGCCTGGGGTTGTTGTGTCCCAAGTGCAGGAACCGGCACTTGGCCTTGTTGAATCTCATGCCATTGGCCTCGGCCCATCGATCCAGCCTGTCCAGATCCCGCTGTAGTGCCTGCCTGCCCTCCAGCAGATCAACGCTCCCTCCCAATTTGTTGTCATCTGCAAACTTACTGAGGGTGCACTCGATCCCCTCGTCCAGATCATTGATAAAGATATTAAACAGGACTGGCCCCAATACTGAGCCCTGGGGAACCCCACTTGTGACCAGTCGCCAACCGGATTTAACTCCATTCACCACAACTCTTTGGGCCCGGCCATCCAGCCAGTTTCCTACCCAGCGCAGAATATGCCCGTCCAAGCAATGGGTACTTTCACCTTTTCTCAGAACTTTGCCTTACGCACTCTTCAAAGCTATACGCAGAGTCAGTAATATTTAAGATACCTTCTCTATTTTTTTCTCACTCCCTGCCTACTTTTTGAAGGACAATTAACTTTTACAAGAAATTCCTTACTTGTATCTCTTCTTCATCAGATGAGCCTGAATTTTAAGTGTTGAATTTCATGTTCTTGACTTATAAATCTTTACAACTATTCTCCAACTGCACTGATCAATGTGATTCTTGAATATTCAAGTAAGTAGAGGTTAAAGCTCCTAATCATTACTATTACTCAGACAATTTGGAAATGTAAGTAAATGACTTGTTCTCTGAAGGTGCCTACTTTTTTCCATTGACCATAGAGGTAATCTTGGGTGACAGGTCAAATACAGGTGTCTAGAAGTATGTCTAAATTTAGCTGTGATAAATCCCAGTCATTGTCCCTTTGAGATAAGGAGCCTTTGGGGATATTTGAAAACAGTATGTTTAATCAGTAGTGCCATTTTAGTGCAGTATACTAAAAGAAACGTGTTCCACTTGGTGACAGTCATATTTCTGAATTTCCTGTGTTTGTACACAATTAATCTTTCATATACTAAAGACCTCTTTAAAGCGGATGGAAGATAGAAATAACCATTTCCTTTAAAAACATAGCATTGAGGTTTAAATATATGAAGATGTGTAGAGTTTATATCTTGAGCATGAAAAGCTACGGTTGATTTAGTTTCATCTTAAAATTTTCAGTGTAATTTCAATTGTGAATATTTTCTTAGTTGAAGGAAATCCAAATACACGCTAGGTGGCAGTAGAAATAAGACTATATGGCTTGCTTGGCTTGAGGGCTCCAGTCTAGCACAAAGAACTGTGTTTAATCAAATTGAAAGCTAAATTTCTTCTTGGTGTGTTTGGAGACACTATTTCACAGCTAGCTACATCACTTTCCTAGGAAATACTTTGTGTGAGTCATTTAAAACTTCCTCTCTTAATTTTCTTAATTTTTAGTTTTTTGATATAACACTAATACCTTATGAAATGTATTAGAAAAATAAAGTGAAGGGCGGGGGGGGGGCGGTTTTGGAGATGGATATACTTTTGTTAAAATCCACAGAGGGATATCTGTAGGGCCATAATCATTTGCTGAAAGCATATGGCTGAGAATCACCTACTTAGTTGGGCCTGCTTCTGTTGTTTCTCCCCTAGTTCTCTGCCCGAAGCAGTGATCCTAATTCCTGCCTCTTACTGTCTTTAAATAATATATTTTCTTCTGTTCCATTCAGTCTTCAGAAATCTCTAATTCTTTATGTGAAAGATTCTGTAGAAACCTTCCTTCAAATATATTTTCTTGTGCTATGGATCAAAATGGGATAATTATATCACCATATTAGAAGAAGATAATGAAAATATTCATGTATCAGTTTACCAGATAAAGGAAAGCTTTGGAAGAGTGTTTTTGAACACCTTTAATACATGACAGTTCTCTCTACCTTGCTTTTTAGTGTTCTGGTTCTTCTTTCTCATTTTTTTAAAGTTAAGTTTTTCAAAATATGTTTGGTGAGATTGTTTGACAGCTAACTACAGCACCTTGTCACAAAATGTCAGGTCATTTGAAACTTTTAACTTAGCTTTGTTCCATTACCTCATTAAAGTTTAGTGTGACAGATGACTGAGGACCTTGAGTGAGAGCTGGGAACTGATGGATCGAGGTTGCTAGGTGTGTGCTCCCTTTCATCTTTGGTGCTAATGGTGCACCCGCGTCAGTAAGGCAACTCGGGCTTAGGGACTGGCTTGGCGCACACCTTCCCATGCATCGCTAAGTCAGTGTGGCTGCAACCACATTGACCCTAGCTCAAGCTGAATGGTAGCGGGACGTAGAAGCTGCGGTATGAGACTGTGAGTGAGGATGTGCCCTAAGGAAACTACGACAGGCCAGGGACCAGTGTAACATGAAAAACAGAGTGCTGCATAGTTGCATATGGAAACCTCCACAAGTGGAGGGCTACTGCTGTCCTTGGACTGTAACAAGCTAATTGAGCAGCACGGCTAGAAGGCAGCTAGTCCAGAGTTATCCAGGGCAGTACGCCGCTTCTGCCTGGGACAGTCGTCCTGGTGGCAGGAGGAATAGGAAAGACGGCCTACCACTGCACCCACAAGTGATTGAGGCTGGAAAGTAAAACTCAAAGGTGACTTTCAGGAGCCCTTATAGTTGTTGTGCGCATGCAAAAACTTTCAAAAGCACCTGCAAGTGACAGTTACAGAGCTGGGAATTTGTTTGAATACTTCCTACTGTTCAGTATTTCAGCAGCATCACTGGCCACTCTATTAATTGCATGGCTTCAGCCTTGGGCAGGTTTTGAGTTAGCTGTCTTAGTAAATCCATTTCAAACTAGTATTTGTAACTTCATTTTTATTGATTTGTCATACAACTGAACTTCTTAACACTGGTACCTCTTCTGGTAGGAATCCCCTGAGTTACTTTTGGGTGACGGATGTTTACGAAGTATAAGTTATATTTCTGTAATAAATGCGTATCTGGATTCTCTTTCTGTATTATAGCGTTGCATTTTACATGGTTGGAGGGTAACATCCTACCTTTATTTTTACAAATTTTAAGGCCTGTTTCCAGTCCTTAGTGAATAGTGGTGCCTTAATGTAGCAAGTGGTCCTTTTTATTTCAGTCTCATTTCCCTTTCTCTGCTGGTGCTGAAATAATAATACTATAATTCATTTTCAACAGGTCAACCCTACCTTTGATGTGACTAATACACAAACACTTGACCCACCTGTCATAGAGATTAGTTCCTCTTCATCTTTCAGTATGCTGGTAAGTTGCCTTCTGAGAGGGGAAAAAAAAAGATAGGGCATAGCTTAAACTAACATGTTATTGGAAATGTGCTCTTTTTGTCTGTATGAATAAAATATATTTTTAGCAATTGTCGACTGCTCAGAGGTCAATATCCTAACTTCTCAACTTAAGCTTTCTTTCACAGTTCCCAAGGCTAACCAGAAGATGGTGTAATAGCGAAGCTTTCATGTTATGCTAGTAATTTTACCCATATGCTAAGCAGAAAATATAATTATAAGCCCATGCTAATTATATCTAAATATTACTGTTAAAATTTGTGGCTTATTCTCAAGCACTTTTTGTAACTCTGTCTTTATCTGTAAATAATGGGAAACCTAAAGAATAGATTCCTCATTGATCAGATTCCACAAGTGATGTTTTAATTTTTCTCCTTTTAAGGCATCTAGTAGTCCTCTAGGAAGAAAAAAAAAAGTAACACATTTTAAGACAGAATCATAGGACTAGATCCTTCTAGTGTTAGCTTTTCATATGACATTGGTATGGCATGTGGGAGGAAAGGAAGGCAATGTTTTAACGGTAGTTTCGTAGGAGGAGAAATATGCTCTCCTGGTATGAAATCTAAAAGACGTACTGTTCTAGAATTAGGTTAAAATGAGAATTTCTCTTTTGGCTCTGAATCTGTTCCTGTGAAGGCATAAATTGTATCATCTTGAGCAATTTTAGTTACCATAACAGGAGTTTGTGTGGCTGAAGGGTTAAGACATACGAATAGTCAGTAGGTGTGGTTTCTGCTGTTCTGTTTTGTCATGAATGCTTTATGAAAAGGTATGTTGTGAAGGTACTTTGTAAAATTCTTCAAGATTGTTTATTGAAGATCATGAAACAGAGGTTGATGTCTAGAAGAAACCTTTTCTTCAAAACAAATAATCATATAATAACTTCTGTTTGAGAGATGGTAATTTCATATATTTTAAGGTTTAGCAGTTGTGTTTTCACAATGGAAATATGGCTCTTTAAGATAATTTCTAGGAAAAATAATTTGCAGTCTTACAGAAATCTCTTTAGCAGGCTTAACAAATAGTGGATTGTGGTGGATATAATTTATTGGCTACCTAGCACTTTAAAATACTCTGTGTTCATTACTTCCCGATCTTAATACTGATCACAGAATTCACATGTATGGTTACACTGTAATTCTTTGTTACATACCTATAAATCTGCCAATCATTTTATCTCCTTCATTGTTTTTTTTTTTTGTATGAAAGCAGCTTATAAACTTATGCCCAGAACTCACAGTAGGAATAAATTGACCCACTAGAGACAGCATCCTCTTGATGGCTGGCTAGCTTTACAGTCATCTTCATTAAAAAAATATTGCTTCAAAATTCATGCATTTTGACTGCGTCAGTAATCAATACATTTTTTTTCCATTATCTTGATCTCCTGTTCACCATTGATTCTCACCTTTCTGCATTTCAGCATGCATCATCTGCATCCTTTTTCCATCTAGCAACATTTCTGTAACCTTGCTACTCAGACTACAGCCTTAAGGACAACTGCTCTGTCCAACACACCCCTATTGACACAAATCCAGAAACCATTTGCATGTTTTCTCTGCCACTAGCATCCCTCCTCCCCCATAGTAAGTAACACTCTCCTCAACTTTGATAACCTATCTGGTCCTCCCTGCTTTCTAATGTCAACTCATCTTTTAGTGTCATCATCCTGTCCAGTGTCTGTCTGCTGCGTTACCAGCTTCTGTTTGTGGAATTGTCTCCTGTTTCTTAATCGGGCTAGCCATCCAATCTCTTTGTGTCTTGTTTCCAAAGGGTTCTGGATCTCAGTGACTTGGACCTTTTCATCTGAAGCTGACTCAATTTCCCTAATGTATAGAGGCCGTTTCTATAGAGGCTTCATGTGTTCTTCATAAAAATCAAAGGCGGGAGAGCAGATGCTAGATTTCTTCCCATCCCACCTTCACTGCTAGATTTCCTCTTGATACTGTTTGTCCTCACTTGAATGATACTGTGTTTGTGCATTATTTGTGTTTTTTTTAAAATCCTCCTCTAACTTGAGGTTCCCAACCTCTAGTCTAATTCATCCTCCTCCCCCCGATTCCACCCCCCCCAGGTTGCTCTTTTTCTACTGGTTGTAAAAGACAGTATCACTGTACACTTTTTTCTTTTTTTTTTTTTTTTCCCTGCAAACTTGTCAAGACCCATCTTAAAGCTGCTTATGGCTTTTTGGTCCTACTTCTAATGGAAGAACGCTGTTCAAATGACTAAAAAAAAATGCACTCTGCACTTACGTATCTTTAAGGGTTCTTGTTCAATGTCTCTATCATGCATGTAACACAGCAGGGCCCTAAGGGTTATGTACAAAACACTTTGGAAAGTCCCTGGACCACTGAAAGTAGCTAATCAATATACTTACTTTAATTTTTCTGCTGAAGAAGAGAGATACAGCCTTTCTTTGATCACTGTCTCACGTATTCAAAGACCAGCTTCTCTGGGACAAGTAACAACATTGAAGCTTTTGTAGGATCTGTGATGAATTTCCTAAAGGTCCCTGAAATATCGTCAGGGAGATTGGAAGTCTATACAAAACCTCATAATGTTTTGTTGGATGGCTATCAAAATACCTAACAATAAGTGAGCAAACTCCCATAGATCTTAAGCTACTCCAGAAAATAGGAGAAAGTGTTCTCCCTATTGAGAATCTCTTCTTCGGCTATTTGGAACTGTGTCCTTTCGTACTGGTGATAGGAAATAGGCTATTACTACCCATAAAATGACTTGTGGCAGAGCAAAAAGGTATTCCTTTTCTTCCCTTCTGTAAAGATTTATTAATAAAAATCAAAGAGCAGTATAGGTTGGGAAGGATGTCTGGAGTCATTTCATCTAACCTCCCCTTTAAAGCAAGGCCAACTTGCATCAGGTTCTTAAGGGCCTTGTCCAGTTCATTTGTTAATATATGTAAGGATGGAGATTCCACC
Organism: Phoenicopterus ruber ruber; assembly: GCA_009819775.1. Lineage (NCBI taxonomy): Eukaryota > Metazoa > Chordata > Aves > Phoenicopteriformes > Phoenicopteridae > Phoenicopterus > Phoenicopterus ruber. The sequence goes on along the minus strand of CM020215.1, from coordinate 49,773,071 downwards.
ACCTCTCTGGGCAGCTTACTGTAGTGATTGACTGGTGAAAATATTTTTTTCATAATATGTAGCTAGAATTTCCTATGTTCCAACATGTCTGTTGACTCTAATTCTATCACAGTGGTCCTCTAATAAGTGTCTGGCTCTCTTCTCTTTATCCACCCATTAGATATTTGAGATGGCAGTAAGATCTCGTGTTCTTCATTCTTAAGGCTGAACAAACCTGGTTCTCTGCCTTTTCTTGTATATCATGTGTTCCAGCCCCCTCACCATCTTGCTCGCCCTCCACTGGACTTGCTCCAGGATGTTAATGTCTGTCTTGTATTGAGAAGCCCAAAACAGGACACAGAACTCCAGATAATTGAGGTGCAGCTAAGTATCGCAGTCATCTATTCTTGACAACAGTCTGCCTGGAGAAGATTTGAAAAACAAATATTTAAAAATTTAACACTCTTGATTCTTTATTGTGAATTTAAAATATATGTTTAGATATTTTCTTAGCAATTCATTTATATTTTGAGCTTTATCTGTATGAGGAAATACTGGTATTATCTCTTCCTCCCACTCCTCCTCTTCTTTTCAAGGAATTTTAATTTGTTGCCTCATCAAAGCCAACAATCCATAACAACTTTCACACTTAAAATGACTACATATGTGGGTTTTTTAAATTTACTTACTTTTATTTTCTTCCTTCAAAGACTAAGCCAAGATATGCAGGTATGAATGTTCTCGTAAGGATTTTGCTAGAAAACACTTAAATTATTAAACACTCTGAACTCTATACACCTTACCTTTTCAGCTTGTGTTCTACCTTAAAGCTGTAAGGCCAGTTCTTTTTGAACAGGGTGAAAAACCTGTTTTCATCTAAGATTCGCACTGATGCAACTTCCTTTGTAAACTTAGTGAAGGGAATGTGGTCATTGTGCCAGTGAAAAACTTCAGTGTAATCTTCAGTATGGAGCTGCTTTCTTTTGGACTATAATTACAAAAACATTAAGAATTCCTGTCTGGGTATTATTATTGTCAGGAAAATAGCTTTCAATTTAATGATTCGTGTATTCAGTTCTCCTATGTGTTACTGAAACCAGTATAAAAACAAGCTATATATGCTTAACTAACTGGTATTTGCATAATGCCCTGACTTTTCCAATGGTAAGAGCCTTCGTGTGTTGCAGTTATTAAAAACGAGGTGTGTTCCAGCCTCTGAAAATGTTCACTGAATTGGGGTCAAGGTTTGGGGGCTGGAGGTGGTGTTTCTTTCTCTTTTCTATGTCATTGAAGACTTTGAAAGCATTACTGCCTCTCTCCCACCCCTTCTCCTCCGTGTGTCAAGCAGCTTAATATTGCCTTTGTCTTCTGAACTATTGAAAAGGAAAAATTGGAAGTCTTGTTTCCCTTTGGGACTATTTCCTCCTGTTTCATCCTCTGATTTTACTTTTAGTTTTGAGGGAGGTTGAGTTTTTTCAAGACTGTAAGGCAATACATCGGTAACCTCTGGTCCCTGATAAGCTATTGGGAACAAGGGAAAGCTGGTGATGTCTCGGTAGATTTTACTGACAGCAGCAGGAAATCACTGTAGAGGATCTTTAATGTTCCATCCCCTGACCTTGCTCATGTAAACAGGATTTGGAGGAAGCAAAGCAATGTACTGTAATCTGGAAGTCAGAATGTCTGCACTGACTGGGAGATGTTTGCTGTTCTTTCTCTTCCAGTGCTAGTTTACACTGAAAACAAGACATGTTTATTGCTCATTTACAGTACGATTTCTACAAAGTTAAGACTGGATTAATTATTGGAAGGGGAAAGATAAGGATTGTTCCTGTTTGGAGCAAAAGGAACATACTATGTTTTAAAATAGAAAGTGACCAAATAAATTCCCTCCTCCCACCTCCCCCAACTTGTAAAATATGTGAAAGCAAATAAAAGCACGTGCGACTTTTATTCCTCAAGGTAAGACATTGTTAGTTTATCTGTACTGCATTTGTAGTAGGTGTCTTGATGCAAAAAGTAGGAGTATCTGTACTCTCAAATTATCCTATACACATTGCTTCCCCAGTGTGCATTTCAGGATTTAGGTTTTTTTGACACAATTTTTTCTGCCTTTATTTTGAGTACAACCAAAAAAAACCCACCTCAAACCCCCAACCTAAAAACCACCCCATATATTTTTGCAAAGACAGCAGTTATGAATGCAAAATTTGCATCTGTTCTTCCATCTCTGTGTACATGAAGGCTTACACAACTGTTCTTCCTCACGGAAACTCATTTTGAAAAGATCTTGGGGTAATGTCTCTTCCTTGTATGGCTTAACACAACTCCAGAATCCTGTAGAAGAGGATGACAAAAGAAATTTTATCTCAAAAGCTAGAAACGCCGCATATTTTCCTTACCATGCAACTTCAAATTTATTCTGATTTACATCCTTTCCTGGCTCCAGCCTGACATGGAAATAAACACCAACTGTCTTCAGTGAGGTTAAGGGGAGGGGAAGAGGAAGAAAGGAAAGAATAGGAATTTTATACATAGATCATCTCCTCTGGGGCCCAAGTCCAGTTCAAAAGGGAACAGCCAGTAGAGCAAAACTCCTATGGCACTTCACTGTGCACAGTGGTTGCCCTTACTGCTTGTTATAGTTCATCTGAAAGCACAACAACTGTCTGTAATTAATGGATATCAAGTTTTCTTGGGACCTCGGACATTTAGCCTTTCACTTAAATTCTGATCATTGTATGATATTCACACATTTTTCTCTACCAAAGGAAAGTTCTGGCACTATCCCTTTGAAAGGAAGAGTGGAATCATTGTCCTCTAAGAAAAAGAGAAAAATGTCCTGCTTGTGTTCCTTGTCCAAAACTCAGTTGCCAGTTAGACTGAGCTCAGCATTGAGGAGTGATCCCACCAGTAGAAGGGCTTTGATAAAAATTGACAGTTCCCAGCCTCTCCCATCACCTTACCTTCCTTGCTCTCAGAGAAATAAGAAAGGCCACTACCTGAATAGCTATGGATTTTTTTTCACATACTGCCTTTCTTGTGATTACCAGTAAATACGTATTTGAATAAACTGCCAACTTCATGATCTGAACTCCAAATCACAAACACGCAATTAAATTAGGGAATAACGTAAAGAGATCCTGTTTCTCCAAAGTTTTGAGGTAAAACTGTCTGCACCGTTTCCATAGATGAGCATACCAAAAACTCTCAAACAGGGTCTGAATCTCTGATGCTAGGTCTTATAAAAACATAGAATAAATGCTGTAAATGGAGGAACTCGGAAGTGTTCAGTGCGGCAGAATAAAAATAAGAATTTGTAAACTGAGCTCTTACGTCTTTGCAAATGAATCCTTCTCTCTGTCCAATCTTGCTCTTAGACAAGCAATTTTTAGTGTCCTCTTGGCTTACAGCATGCTCCAGACAGACCTTTCTACTCTTTGCCTGCTATGCAAGTACAGTGGGGCGCTGGGGGACGAAGATAGGCTGCCTTCTCCCCACAGCTCTGCAGCTAAACATGTTCACCTGCTCTCTGGGAAGAAAAGTCTCTCATCGCTCCCTAAGGTGACACCTAATCCACCTGGAACAACCATGAGGCAGTAGAGACAGCCTTTTCGGTTGCCCAGCTAGGGGCCTTCCAAAGAAGGTATGGTGTATATGAACAAAACGGCTCATCTTCTGTCACAAGTGCCAAAAGGATGAAGTGTTTGGCATATTGAACAGTGAATTTCTAAACTTGCATTTTGGGCCTCTGTAGAGGCACAGGCATGTTTAAAAAGATTTGTGTACTTAATCTTAAAAGCAATATGCTTTGATACCACTAGTATCAAATAACACTTAAAGATCAGATACATGAAGGTGAACTCAACATTTGTAATAAAAGAAGAATATGATCCAAATGGCCCTTGCATTTTGCAGTGATGCTGTTCTAACACAGCGTGTAACTGCTGGTTTACAAGGAGAGAACAGGAAATGTGTTGTGCCGCTACATAATTAGGTAATAATACATGTCTTGATGTTCCTTAATAGGCTTCATTATATTCTTTGAGTGAACTGGAGCTTGAGAGAAAGTCAAGTTTTCATTGGAGACAGAATTCTGAATTTGGGCACTAGAGAGTGCAAGAATATAATATTTCCTATACTATTTTTAGCCTGCTTTCCTGAGGAAATGTACCTTATGAGATTGTACTGTTTATTTGTCTGTCTCTGTCCTATCTCCCTAATAATTTTTGAATCAAATAGTTGGGGGGGCGGGGGGTTTAACCAAGTTTGGAAATAAGCAGTTAGTAGAATAAGGAAACATATTAGTGCTGCCACTAAAGAAAAAGCCAGTGGGATGTGACGCAGAATTTACTGGTACGGGGCTAGGCATGGACTAGCTACTGGTGACCTGTGCTGTAAGAGTGTCACAGCACATACGGAGGGAGCTTGAGTTACTGTAGGATAGGAAGCTCAGGAGAGGGACCTAACAGGAAAAAAATCTCCACGCACAGAGACACACATACCCACACACCCCTTGCCATATAAAAGATTAAGCTTCAATATTTAGTTTCCTCACAAGGCAGTTTGTTTAATTACGTTGCCTTTGCCCATAGCGACACTATTAATAGATGCTATTGCTGGACTATTGGTACTGTTTTGTAAGGTAACTGGCTTGCTGTAGATGACTTTTAGAACTGGCAATATTTTACTTTGTATAGGGTCTTACTCATGGCAATAGTGCAATGCTTCAGGAATGCTTTTCAAGTTGATCCACGTCTGTATATTGTTCCTTCAGCAAATCAGCACATTTCTGGGAACTAGAGGGATGGAAGTTCCAGGTATTATTTCTGTTTCAACTTCCTGAGATACTGTACGTGTATGCTTTGACCTTGTCTGCCCAAGCAGTGTTTTCCCCGGCTTCGGCTGGGAATCTAAGCTGTATTCACAGTTCTCACAGCTGATTCTGCGGCATGCAGAAAATGCCCGACAGCTATCAGCCCACACATCCAATAACAACTGGTTCCTTCCTCTTCCTGGGGAAGAGTAACATCCTCTGAGAAGAAGCGTCCCCTGAGGAATGCAGGAACAGCAGCAAGCCTTTCACACAGGAAATTACTACTATAGCACTTGTAGAAAAGTGTTTCTGTCACTTGGATTGTCAGTCTGTAATGAGCTTCCTGCTGACCTAGATGATGATTTACTACTGATCTAAATGCCATTTGTGAGTCATTTAGCTTAATGGAAGTTAATGAAGTTAGCATTCAGTAGCTCTGTTACTCTGTAAACACCTGTTTTAATTTTTTAATGCAGTAGCACAAGTTAAGTTTTGAACTTCTTAGTATTCACGGCACTTTAATAATTCTGAGATTGCACATTTTGTGGGAGTGAGAAACAAGGGAATGTTTAGATTAGTTCATAGTGCGTGACTCTCTTAGAGAAGGTTGCAAGGTTTTATTTTTGTTTATCTTAAGTTGGATAATAAAGCTCAGCTACAGATCAAGCATGTCAGAAAACAAGATACTAAAGCTAAAATACTGCCCTTGAATTACCCTTTGTTCTTAAATACTACTGGAGTCTAAGTTTAGCGCAGCATGCTTGCAACTGTGTGGTATAACCTTGAATTTAAAATGAAATATAGACATATATATATAACCAATATGTTATTCAAAATGGTTAATGCAAGTTTGTTACAAAAGCAAACACTTTAATACTGTTTAAATCTTTTCTGATTTTTCCTAAATGACAGTGCTTGAACAAGTGCTAGCAAATTCTATTTATCACTTAGATTACAGTGATATCTAAACCCAGAGGGTGCTTTTTGCCTAAAAGCTTGTTTGAGTGTTTTCCAAATATATCAGTTGTTCTAATACAACACATCTCTCCTTGCAAACCTTGCTGCATTACTATCTAGTTTGCTGTAAGAGATGTAGTTACTTGCTTCATGTGAGATAATGGAAACACTGAGTCAGATCCAAAAATTACATAGGTTGCTTAAAATCAGACTGAGAGATTGAGACTTTTCAAATAAAATTCAGCACCAAGGGCAAAAATGTTCCTTCATCAGATAGATGTTTGATATACAAAAACTAAGAAAGCATCTTGGCTTATATCTTCCACCAAAATAGTTTTGGGGTCAGAAATTAGGTAGGACAATGCTAAAGGATGATTTCACAGTCATTTTAACTTAATGACTGTTTTTGTCTGGTTAATTCCATCCACGTCAATTCCCTGATCTGCTCAGCTATCCAAACACTAATACCAGCACAAAGAAAATAATGAGAAAAAATTATTTGGAAATTGAGGAGATCAGTGCTGGCTGTAACTTAACTGAGGTTGACCAATGTCCATGGAGCCAGGTACCCAATGTGATTGTGCTATAATACATAGAGGTATGTTACATGCATGACACACCTGAACATCATCTTTCCTAAGATGCAATGGAAAAATACAAGCAAAGGAGGTGGTGGTGTAATGGCTTTTGTTCAGCCACGTAGGTATGTTGGATTCAGTTACTTTTTCAGCCTAAGAGGATTCAGCTTGCTTTCTTCTGTCTGCATGGCTGTAACCTAAACAGCAGGTAACCAAGACAGAGGCTGAATGGAGGCAGCTCCATCCTTCATGCTTGAATTTGAAGTACTGTAGAGTAAAAGCTGAAAGTATATGGCATCAGAGGAAAGCAAGTGAGAAGCAGTCCATGGTTAGTGATTAGGGTGTTCTTCTGGAAGGGAAACACTGGATTCCATTGCCTTGATGCGTTTTGCAATAAATAGTATTTGGAAAAAGAAAAAAGTAGGAGCTGTATGACTGACACCATAAGTGGAGATACATGTCATCACTGTTCTGAAAAGCAGTATCTTCTTTTTTGTATCCCCTCACAGTGTGGTACTCTGGTTGTACCAGCTTGAGTTGGTGCAAGGGAGGGAGGGAGGGATAGACAGATGCTGTCCACTGGTGTGTTCTGCCTGCGTGGAGATTGTACTTCCTGAATGCCAAGATGTCAGTTCCACCCTGCACATCAGATACCTGAAGCATAGGCATTGCAATGCAACTCTGAGTTGACTATCGCAGTATTTTTATTGTAGAGGAAGACCCCTTTCTTGACATAGAGATTTAAGAGAATTAATTACTTTATCCTTAACCTATTCTTAGATAAACCACTATCAAATGTTCCTCACTGAAAAGATTACTCTTCCAAGCCATGATTCATTCTTATAGACGTTTCCTCATTTCTTACACATCTCTTGGGACAGGAGCTCTGTGTCCATACTTCCAATTTTTGCCAGTGTAGGGTAACAGTACGATACTACCTCTTGCTCAGTACTTTCAGCTAGTTATAACTACATATGAGAAGTTACTGTAATTCTTCACTCAATAACCTTATCACATCAAAGTTTTATCATTTCACTCGGTTATATATTATGTCATTGTAATTCTTTTCAACACCTCTGCTTCCTATAGTATATTGCTCTAGAGTGTTTTCATCTCTGAGATCTTACATGTGTACATAAGATTGCATTTGGACAGCTGAATGAGGTGAGATTGTGAAGTAACCCTGACTAATTCAGTAGTTTCCAGTATTCCTTTTTGTGTCATCTGTAAACTTGATCTTCCAGATAGCTGGTACGTTTTGCATGGGACTGAAACAAGAACAGATTTCAGTGGAATCACTAAAACCAACATAATTCTGTAGTAACCTTCTGATTTAACTGTTTTTGAAGAAACACTAGCTAGATAATTGACTTCATACCGCATTACAACCTAAAATGTGTTAATTAACATTGTAGTGTGCCTATTATGGATTTTTTTTAAAAAGGGACTTTTATCAGGAACCGTTTGACTAAATATTTCACTAGAGAGATCTTCAGTTTAACAGACCATTTATTTTCTTTCTCAAACCGTATTGATTTGCTTGACATTATGCCTTAAATCTTTGCTATATTTGTCCTAAATCAACTTTTCACTGTTTTTCCCTGACACAATTCTCAAGCTGACTGTGACCTGTGACCACACTGTTATCCTGTTTATCCTTTCTAACTACTGATGGAATGTTAGCTTCCCCACTCCCCTGGTATTTCTCCATTATTCCAGGATATATTAAAAATCAACATCACTACCTTACTTGTTTAGTTATTTCAAAACCATTGAGTTCAAACTATGTAACCCAGGATTTAAAAATATTTACACACAGTGTAAATTGTTTAACAGTCTTTTTTTGCTACAGTTGGAATAGAAAGTATTTTGCCAGAAATACAATTACAGCATTTATTATCTTCTGAAATGGAAGATAAAAATACTTCATTAACCACTTTAAAAAATTTCTGTATCACTCTAACACCTCTAGTTTATAAGTATGCCATTGCTAGGACTTCTTTTGTTCCTGATATTTGTAAAGTACAAATAATCCTTGAGTGACAGAAATTATGTAGCCTAGCAACACAAATCTGTGTTTCATAGCTGACTGTAAGGTTTTATTTGAAGCTTTTCCCTTGCTTTGAGGTAATTAGAAGTTCTGATTCTCTCATATGCATTCTCTGGTCTCCAATAATGTGTAAACTTATGCCAGAGCCTTTCTCCCAGTGGGAGTACTTACTGATTTCTCTCCTTTAGCTGGCAATCTATTCTCAGGAAACTTATAAGAAATCAGCTCCCTGTAGGATATCTGTTCCTCCATCAGACCCTCTTAAATCTGCAACAAGTTCAAAACTTAAAAGTGAGGTGTGGGGACAAGCAGATGGAAATGATAGTCTCAGCATTGTTTCCTTAGGAAAGTGGGCTAAAATGTCCTTTTTATTGCTCCTAATTCTAATGGCTGTAGAGTTTTTGCTGAGGCCTTCAATTATCCGGATCAGATGTGTTTCATCACTTCTAATTTGTGGTCATTTGTATTATTCTGCCTTTTACAGTTGTAAAAAGCAACAGTATATTTTATCTCTGAAGGCTCTAAATCCCCAACAGGAATTTGGCATTTAGGACTGGAATGCCAGCTGTTGATCTGGGATTATAGTGCCAACTGCTTTCATTTTTATTGTCATTTTAACATCAAGTGTGGAGTATGGCACACAGTAGGGGTATGCCTTCTTCCATATCCCACCAAGTGTGGCCTCTCCACATCTTGACTAGACCACTACCTGTCATAACTGATACTGTACAATTGATTGCACCTTGTTCAGCTCTTCTGTGCAGTTGCAAGCACACAGTCAGCCTTTATCAAATGAAATTAATGAAGGGGACGTAACAGTATGATATTCTGTTTTACATGCCTTTTGGCATAGTTGTGTTTATATTTCTTATCTATACACTAGTGGATAGTATTTAATGCAGTTTTTCATTAATGCTAATCTAGTGAAGTATTTAAATATTATTTATATCTTTATATATCTTTTGATTCAGTTATATCCCTAATCCAACTCTAACCTGTACAACCAAACTATTTAGAGAAATGTGCTTTACTTTCAAAGAAGGTGCCACATGGCCATGAGCACAAGGGAGTGCAAGCACATTTCAGAATCTGAGCTGCTGTTCTTATCAGGAGTATCTTATACGTTAAGTGTTACACACTTAACTTGATTGATATCCAGAAAAGATTTGTGTTAATGTTGTCCATTATTATTATTATTAGAAATTATTTTCCTTAAGATGCAGGGACATAGATGACAGGGAGTGCCAGTGACACTGCGTTTTCATTACAGTATGGGAAATGATACATCCTCTTGTACCTTACATGGACACACAGTTCCATAAATTCTTGGTATCACCAGGCTACTGCTGGTGATAATAAAATACCAAAGTAATCTTCCCTTCAGTTTTAAAAGATCATAGTATTAGTACAAATAAGGGAGTTTTTTCTAAAAACAGAAAAGTTGTAAAGAGACTGCAACATAGTCGTCATTACAAAGCAAGAATCCATGGTGATTCTTAACAAAAATTCTGTTCTGTTACTCAGTAAAACATCAGACCTCAATGCCAAAGAAATGGCAAGCAGGAATAGAATAAAAGTTTCTGGTTTCTCTTTGTCCTGGTCTAACCAGAGGACCAGATTTCCAAAAGAGACATGCAGTAGTTTATTGAGATATAGTGACACGAGCAAGCTCTAACCTTGTGCTTCAGCTCCAAGTTGTACATGTACTGTGGCTTTCAGTCCTACTTGTGGAACATACTGACTCCTGTTTTGGCTGCCAGTGTGATTAGTCACGTTAAAAGGATGTTCCTTTACACCAAAAAGAAACAGTTGATGATGTAGGTTCTTTTTTTTTTTTCCCTCAGGACTTTGATACAGCATTCATACAAGAATATACTGAATTCTGTAGACCTATATAAAGACCATTGATATTGAATACTGTTTTAGACTGTGATGGTTCTGATCTGGATGTCACTAATACAAATATAATTCCAAGACACTTTTTGTATGCTAGAGCAATAGGAAGGTGAGCAAGTTAAACAATGACTTAGTATATAGAATTGTGTTGTCATATTTTTTCCCATTTTGGACACATAGGGAATACTAACGTTAATAAATGTTTTAAGTTTGGCTGTTCAAAACAAACAAAAACACCCAAACACACCACAAGTGCTAGTAATGTGGCAGCAAACATAATTAAATATGGAATGTGTGCAGAAGAATTGCATGGATGTTTAACAAGTTAATTTAAACCTGGGTGGATGTATGAATAAAATAATACACTGTGACCAGTGGAATTTAATATTTAGCTTCAAGTGGTAAACCATTTGTTTAGTGTTTTCCATTTATTTTCCTTGTATATATATACACACACAGTTTTAAAGCTTTGCATGTTATAGGGGATAGAGCTGTAGTTTATTTCTATTCCAAGGTAATAAGAGATTGTAAGGTGTTTTATATAAGTGTCTGTGTATGCGTATGTATGTATACACATAGAAAAATGTTATACATATAAAATACCTTTATAAAAGTATATATATAGCCTTTTTTATATATATATCCTTATATTCTAAGGAGATATTTCTTTGTGTATGTATTTTTTACTGCCCTATGTGATGTTATGCTATTTTTTTGAAAAATCATGAATTACATTATTATTTTCTACTTATATACATTAAATGGAGAGATGTGCCAATCCACAGTGAGCCTGTTCTTCAGAACCTCTTCTGTGCAAAAGGTGCTACACCTTGCTGAATGAAGGAGTAAGCATTGGTCTTGTTTCTTGTGAGTTGTGTATCTGCTTGTAGTACCTCAGCTTTTCTGGTCACATCAGCATCACTACAGAGAATGGAAACTGTAAGTGGAGTTTTCTCTTGTACCAAGAAAGGGTGATTAAGGTGTGACAGTGATTGGATCTGGAACACAAAGCTGTGAACTGTCGTGGACACTAGACCAGGTTGCTTCCTTTCTGCTGTGTTCGCCAACTGCCTCTCTGCAGCTCGGTGGCAAAGGAATCCTGTAAGAATCATGAAGCAGAGCTTCCTCAAGTTCTTGGCCTTGTAGCATTGTGCTGCTGAGAGAGGCAGGAGTTTGTACTAGATTTTTTTTTTTTTCTCCCTCTTCTTTTGGGTTGGCAGGGAGGAAAAGCTGACTGCAAGTAGCCAGCTGTGTCACGTCACTAATAATATCAATCAGAACCTTAATCTATAAGACATTCTCACACAAAGAACTAAGGAAAAGGGGGGCTTTCTCCCAGCATCATTTGCAGAAGTGGAGAACAAACCCCTAAATTTTAGCTGACCAATTTTGTTAGTTATTTATCCATACTTATTTTAACAAAAGTCTACAGGACTATGGATGTGACCATTGTGCTATTAAGACCATCTGCTGAGGCAGAAGTTGGAAGATTTTACGCTTTTACTTGGCTAGAACATAATCTGTATAAACTAAATTCTGTCCATATTTACGCTTTTTAAAAATTAAAATAAATAAATAGTCATAAAAGAAATTCACTGTGGGAGATGATGTCAGTTCCAAAATAAGAGATTGCTCAATGAGAATGGTATAGGTGCAAACTCCTCCTCATACCCGAGGACCAAATTCAGTGACCAAGACCTCTTTTAGTAGTATGTTCCCGTGAAATTTAAGAGTAATTCTTGGAATTGTAACTCACTGAGTCAGCCACCATCCCTACCCTTCCCCCTGCCTCGACCACCCAAATTCAGTTAGAGTGGTGTTGCCATTTATCCCATGCTGACAGTTAGTCACCTCCAACAGTCTGTTAATCTTTGTCACTTTAGGTAGGAAGAAATTGGCTAAAATACAAATACCAAGTGTCAAATAGGGAGAAGATAAATCTTTAGAGCCTGGTCGCTAACGAATTGCTTGAGCAATGAAACCCACTCTCTCGGCTTATCACAGAGATTTTTTTTTTTTTTTTTTTTTTTAATTGAATTCGGATTTTAATGAACTGGCAGAACTGCAAAACATATTCTTAAATCAGTAAGGTGTTTATTTTGGTTTCCTCAAAGTTCCAACTGTCACAGCCCAACAGTGGGAGAAAATTCTGAAGCATTTCAAAATAAAGCTATTATTGGCAACCCTAATGCTTTAACTGTAATTTTTATCATTGTTGAATTCCTTTTTTAATACAGCCAAGCAGAACCTATCTACCTACCAATCTTATGTGCCAACACATTTAGCGTTTTAATTGGTGCTGAACAATGTGTGTATTTTGACAGAAGTTTGTAATAGAACACTAATTAAAATAAATGATTTTTCAAGAGTATAACAGGCATGTCAGACCACTCCAAAGTTAACATTTCTTGGATATTTGTATGCAATTCTCAAGTTTCTCAGTTTCTGCAGTTCCCTAATCTGATTCCTGTCACAGTAAATTGTAAAACTCAACTGTCTTAAGTACAAGGTTATGCTAGTGCTGCTAAAGCAGTTTTTGAAAATCCCACCTCTGAACTAAGCTCAGCAGCACTGAGTGTTGTTTTCACCTGGACAAATTGGACAGCTTGTCCAAACCTTCAGCATATTACTAATGCTGAGCACAGGAATAGCTCAGTGTAGACTTTTACTTCTTTCTCCAGGTATTAAATGAAGCCTAACAAAAGCACATAAATTTGACTTTTCAAGGAAAATTTTGAAGCTTCATTTTATCCTTATGGGAGTTTTCTGTGACACTATTGTTAAAGTATTTGATGTCCTTGTCAAACCTTTCTTCATCATCCATTATAGGTGTAACATTTTATTAACAAAAGCCGTGGTCAAATGCTGAAGAACAGTGTTCCTCTATTATGTAGTAAAATATTTTTTTTCCTGGCTATACTCAGGGGATTTCAGTTCCAAGCTGTGAAATATTGGGCATCTTCCCCCCCACCCCCCCCCCCAATAGTAGCATCTGTCTCTTTGGCAAAGTCTTCAAGCAATTGTGCTGGCCCTGTTGGATTTAACTTTGGACTCTACTATGCTGGATTGCTAACTTAGTTTCTAATGCTTTTTACTCCTTGATATTTTCTTTGAATTTCTGTTTGAATTGGAGGAGATTGTTTGCTCCGTAGAAGTAGGAGTAAAAACCCAATGGTATTGTCGATAACCACCCGATCAAGTGGTGTACCCTCCTGTTGTTACCCCTGCTCTGAAGGGAAGTCAAGGTGCCAGATCTCAGCTAACAAGAGAAGATTTCTCTGTGAAGTCTTTGTGTGGACACCCTGCACCTCCTAGCATCCCCTAACGCAAGGCAAGCTAGGTTTGTCTATGCAGCAAAGTTTTGTTGATATGAGTTACCTTGGTATGAAGTGCCAAAAAAAAAAAAAAATTCATACCACAGCACTGACACTGTTATCCTGACAAAAGCCACTGGTACACGTGCAGCTGTGCCAACAGAACGGAGCTTTGCCTGTAACTTTGAAAGAAGGTTGTGTCTAGGTATATATGAGTATATACTCATGTATGGGCTGGCAAAAAGATCTTATGTGCTCCTTCTACAGCAGGGGGCTCTGCTTATGTAGGACATGTATGTGCAGGAAGGGAGGCTCTGCAGTGTGGCCAGCTCTGCGCTGGTCCTGCTGTGCAGCAGCCTCCCAGCCTTGTGGAGCACCGGCCCCCTGGTCTGCGGAGACGGGAGCATGGGAACTGCAGCTCTTCTCAGCTTTCTGCAGGGTTGAGGAGGAGGTTACTCAGGGCCTTCAATCCTTCTCCTTGTCCTGGCAGAGTCTGTCTTTTCAGGGTTTTGTCTTCGGTTGTTTTCTGTTCATTCTTGTTGAGAGGTGGGATTTAAGACAGAAGTGTGTTCCTTCAGCTCTTCTCATTTACATACAGTGTAACTTGATCAAGATTAGTTTTACCCCAACAGGTTAAGTATAAGAGACACTTATCTAAGAGAAATCAATTACATATTGTAAAGTATATGATTTAGTTTGAAAAATTAAACTTAAGAAAAATGGCTTTGGTTTGGTTTTCCTAGGAATAAACATGCCTTCAAGAATGAGAAATTCCTTTGGGTTTGTTGTATGATCTTTTTTCATTGTAAATTCATTTTGAACAATACCAATGAATATACTAGGTGACTTTGCCAGCCATTTGAATGAGATCAATGAAGTGCTAGCCCTTATATATATTTTAAGACTCTGCACAATAAATCATACTGTTACCAGCTATTGTTTCTTTGTAAAGTTCAGTTAGACTGATTTAGCTATTGGTCTAAAGCAGAGACTTTCAGACAGTTTCTTAAGTAGGGGGAAGAGGACAGAAAGGAGTCATGAGCAGGCAATGCAGAAGAACGGCTGTCATTTCTCTGAGTAGATGTGTTCCTGGTGAGGATGCTGTGCTCTCACTCACACTCTGAGGTACCCCTGCCTCCTTCCCTCCATCTATTTGATGCCCTCTGTGAACCTCCACAATCTGCTACTTGGAGTATAGGGAGCTTGCCCACATGCTAGGCAAGTCCTAGGTTTTTTAGTTCTGTTTTTATTCATTAGCATTTGTGGTATCAAATATAGCAGAATATTCTATTTATAGTATTAGAAAGGAGGCCTTGTCCATATAGGGTTATTCATTTGCTGTCATTATTTCATTTCTAATATCTATTTCATTATGTTTCCAGTTTCTGTTACAAGTATTCCTCCTGCCTTCCTTCAGCTTTTCCCTGCCCTAGTATGGATAAGAAGTTCAAGCAAAGCATGTAATATAATTTTTATTAGGACTCTAGATGGGTAAAAAGAAGTCATCACTTGAAACTTTAGCACTGATTTTAGCTGTAAGATGTTCCCTTGGATATGCACACATGCAATCCAAAGTAATTTCCCTAAATTAAAACCGGCTACTTCATTTTGTAATTGTGAATAGTGGGAATGTTTCTATGGTTTCACATTATCTGTCCTCAGCTTTACAAAGCTTCTTGCTGAAGCTGAAGGTATATTGAAGATCATTTATTACCTTCCTTTACCTTTATTCCATAGGGTACCTATGGCTATTTTTAGTGCCTGTGTTGCCAGTATTTTTATAATTTATGAAAGTGCTTGAATATGGTCTTCCTGAACTGTTATATTTAGAATTGACTTCCTGGCAGGGAAATTCTCACCTTTGGAAATTGAACCTCTAATGATTTCTGTCTAGTTTGTGTGGGATGTTCATGACATTTATTTTTTTATTTGTTAACTTTTCAACAGTATTGCTTGCTTTGTGGGGGGAAATCCTCAGTTTTCTCTAAATGCTTAAAACATAGTGGTTTGATTAAAACATGTTTGAGGGGGCTGTGTTTTTTTTCTTCCTTTACAAGCTGTATAGCTACTGTATTTAGGTACTTAGGTTTATCTAAATCCAGTGGGAACAGAG
Organism: Phoenicopterus ruber ruber; assembly: GCA_009819775.1. Lineage (NCBI taxonomy): Eukaryota > Metazoa > Chordata > Aves > Phoenicopteriformes > Phoenicopteridae > Phoenicopterus > Phoenicopterus ruber. The sequence continues at coordinate 49,757,368 of CM020215.1, read as the reverse complement.
CATTGCTATTCAGTTTTTGTAGATCTCTTTACTGAATCAGACTCTGACAGTGCAGGGAACTATTGATGTTAGAAATTAACGTCAACAAGCAAAGCAAAAAAAAAAAAAAAATTATCTGTTTTTAAGTAAAGCTCAGGTATTACTGTAGATCTAAGAGTTTAGAAAAATACTTTGGAAGTATGATTTGTTTCTACCTGGACACACTCAAGTATTTGTGGACTTCTGAGGTTTTTATTGGGGAAATATAATTAATTTTTATATTTCTTGGAGAAAACAAGGCTTATTTTTCGTTCTTTTTCTGTGTTCTCTTGACATGAATGGAATAGTGAGAAAATTTTTTGTCCTGTACTAGATTCTATACATGTGGAATTGCAAAATACTCAGTGCAGTGAATGTGCACTGTTTTACAGTGTTTTCTCAGACCAGCAGCAATCTGGGAAAAGGCTGACATAACAAAACCACATAGCCAGTTTCTTATTATGTGTGTGAAAGAACACTTGTAAAGTATGATATAAGTTTTTTACAGGAAACTATCTATTCGAGATATCTTGAGATGTGCCTGTGAACAGAAGAGTTTATTATTTCGTGCCATCACAGCAATGCTAAATTTAACATAGCTGTAATCCTGATAGAAATAAACAAATCTGATTAATCAGACCATAGCTGTAAGTGCATCAGGATTTCAGTTAATTTTGTACTGATATTTAAAAAAAAAACCCAAACAAGCTAGCAATTCATTTTCATTGTATTGTACTGGCCTCGTGACCTCCATAAACTCAGTTAGCTTCAGGCTGAATTTGTTGTTTTCAAGACTTAAGAAAGTGCTGTTCCATTTTAGGTGAAAATGCCTGTTTTGCTGAGGAATACAGTCTGATAGTCTGGCGTGGTTTGGCAGCTGCGAGTTTGTGCCCCAATACCACTACTCATGGTCAGGTCCTAAACTGAAGGATGTGCTACCTTCAGTGATGATATCTGTGCCAGAGAGGAGGAGACCGAATATTTCCTTGTCAGATTGGCTGAGCTGCACTTACATTAAGTGCTTTCAATTTTTGGTTTTAGCTTGGACATTCTTTTAAGAGCTAAAGAAGACTGAGATGCATAAGAAGCCAGGAAAGACTTTGAATTAAGTGTGAAATCCTGTGTTACGAGTTGTTCTGAAAGGTCTGCTCAAGCTAGACATGCTTGGTAGAACTTTGTTTTAGATGCGCTGCATGGTTTATCTATATTTTACTGCTTGAATGCAAACCTGCAATTAAAGTTTGCGCATAAATTATACCAGAACTACCTCATCAGATAGCAAAGGGCAGAAAGCTGCAGTTTGGCACATGGCAGGTTTTTGCTGTGCTGATTCATGTGCGTGTGAGAGGAGAGGAAACGAAGAGTGCTGTCATCAGCTGAAACTACGGGGAAGTTTTCTGCAGTAGAAACTGATAAAACAGATTGTGATTTAACATACTCAGTGTTAGCCTAATAGATGAGAGAGTTTTATGTGGATCACTTATTGACTGAAAAAAATAATTCCAAAGCAATAGAAGTGATCTGTGAATAATTATGGCCTATGAAAAAAAATGGAGAAAAACCCATCTCCTGAATGGTTCAATTTAGCATGTCCACAGTGAACCATTTTCATTCGAGGGCCGGTTCACGAGATGGAGGAAAAAGCAGTGATACTGATAGTACTGTTACTTCTCCTGAGAAACTTCCCATGATTTCAAATAACCAAAAAACACAGAAAATCGGAGTCTGGTAAAGGAGACTACTCTGTTATGCCTTTGCTCTTTGGTCTGTTTGAGCTTAATGCCCTACTTATGACTAATTGTTTGTAGTTGTTTTAATCACAGTATCAGAAATGTTTTAGTATTAGTAGGCAAATGTACCATGTGTTCAAAATTTAAAGGATTATTTTTAAAAAGCAGACCATGCCAATTTTTGTGATTCATTAGGAAGCTTACCAATGTCACTTTTTCATATAAGCCCATCTTAATTATAAGATCATTAAGATATTCATTTGGAAGCTGTTGTCTATATTTTCTGAATTTGAAGCTCTTTGAAGATTGAAGACTAATGATTTTCAAGTGAGTGAATGAGACTTGGGTTTTTTCATAATTTTTTTCCTTGAGGGAATTTTTTTCTCTATAAATAAAACTGCTCAGGCATCTTTATATATGGATGCATTTTACTCAGATTCTATTCTTATACATCATGAAGCGAAGGGAGGCTGGGATGCAATGTTTGTTTCTATCTGATCTGTGAATGTTTCATGGGAAAACATTTGGGAATAGGCAGAGGTGATAAGGTTATGTGTAAGGATTTTTCACAAATTGATTAAGTACCACCCACAGAGTTTTGGCTATTTTGCTTGACAGAAAACAAAGATGAGCAATTATGGTTTGCTGTTTGTGACATCATTTATAAGCTAAATTTAATTTTCTACTGAACATCCGCTTGGTAATGTCATGGTAATAACTTCCTATTGATTAATCAAATCTGTTCCTTCTCCTCCTTATTTGTAACTCGCATGAAGTTGCCCAAATGTGAGTCCATTTTATTACTAACAGGCTGTGAATGGAAACACTGTACACATTTTAATTTTCTTTTTAGCTTTGCTCAGAAGTAACAATTTAAAATTGATTGCCGTATTCAAATTTATTCTCTCAAAATAAGCTATAGCTCTGAAGTCTTTCAGAATAGTTTGGTTTTTTGAATTATGAGGCATTTTTACTACATTGCTGGAGACATATAGAATTGTTGTTTATGAATTGGTAGAATTTAAAGTACTTTAGAAAGGGGCTAATTTGAAGAAAAGGGAACATCTAGTTCTTGAAACACTTTATGTAAAATAAGCTGTTGGGTAGAAAGAGTTTCTTTATAAAGAACTTTTTTATAAAAGATTATGCTGAATGAAAGCGGTGGACATGAACTGATCAGTATCCAAAAGTAAAGGAAATCTACTGAGAGTAGTGTCACTCCTTTATAAACAAGGTTTTGGCATTTGAGCGTTGCATTAGATTTCAGCAGCTTTGGACCCTTCGCTAAGCTGGAGGAGATTGTAAATTTAGATACTAAGGTTAAATTATAAAGCAGGCACCTCAAGGATATAGCAACATACTTGATGTCTGACAACATTTTAAAATCTCTACAACTTTCTAGAATATGATAAAAATAACAACCATTTTGGCACAACTTATCTAAGTTGAAAATTTGAAACTGTCTCATTTCATTTCTCTCTACTAATTTTGAAAGTTCAATTATTTGCTTATCTGTATTTGATCCTTTCAGATTTGACAAACATCGAGGCCTTTGCCTTATTTATATAAGCACTTTCTTGTTGCATTGTCCCTATACGTCTTTGAGTATATAACAGAAGACTCTCGATTTCCTGCTTAACCCACTAAATTACAAGAAGACTTTTCCAGTACTCTGACTTGGCAATGTTGGTGGCAATTTACTGAGCTACAAAGCATTTTTCACAACTTATTTGTCTGATACATTGAATTTTGGATCAATTTTGCTGTAAGAAAAAAATGTTTGGTGAGATTTTTAGTAGCTTAGCATTGCTCTGTTTACCTGAATTGACTGCTTTCCTCCTTGGTTTGGAAGAATCTATTTAGGTTGGCTTTAATAGCAAAATTTGTAATCACTTTGTGGGAGCTTAAACTGAAATCATGGAATCACAAATCTCTACTTTATTGTCAGTCTGAAGTACAGCAGGCTTGTTTGAAAAGAAACTGAGAAACACCAACCTCAGTAGAACTGTTTTTAGAAGAACTTGTCAATGTCTAATAACTTCAGATTGTTTTCTTCTCCTGCTCCATTAATTTAAATTAATTTTAAATCCTAATACTTCAAATCACAGACAGCAAATTTTTAATTTGAGTGCCATTGAATGTTAAATCTATTTTTTATTATTTTTAAGTACTTGAGAATTAATAGATTATCCGTAGGACACTGAACTTGCAAAGCAGTGTGCCTTTAAGCAAAGCCAGAGAGTATCAGTTGAAGTTTAGTTACATCTGTTTCAGCTGTGTTATTTAAGTACTTGTATCATTCAAGAAAATGAATGCACTTTTCAAAACATTCGTAGAAGTAGCTTTGTTAACATGAGACAAACTACGCTAGGTTTATTTCCAATGAGCTTATTGATACTGGTGTCTGGGAAGACACGGGTCTTTCTCGCACTTCTGGAACTCACATCCTTATTCCCCTTCGGAGCTAAGGAGTGGGAACTTGTAGAGCTGCGTTAACTTCAGGTGGGAAACTCTGGCAAATGGTTTCGTGAAGCTTTCAGGAACTTAATTACTTCTGAGACCCCTGCCTCTTCATTAGGTTTGATTAAAATCAGCAAAAGGTGCCAAAATTTTCAGAGGACACATACAGGTGTCTACAAAGAATAATTGTATTAGCTTTGCAAACTGTTCCTGCACCAGCTGGCTATTTTTCACTGACGCTTTTAACTTCCCTCATCAACTGCCTGCGTTTCATAAGGTGTGTGATAACCAGGCAGGTTTACTGCTGCCATGCAGAATATATAATGCTTGAGTTCTGTCTTTCCTGCAACGTGTCCCATCTACCTTGCCTCCAATTTTCCTGAAATTTGTTGCAACTTAATCAGTGAGCCCTCTACCTCTCTGTCAAACTTAGCTAATCCTGGTTGAGGTTTGGAAGCTTCTGGGCAAGCAGTCAAGATTTACAGACAGAAGCAAGGATTCTGTAATCTCACTATCTTTCTATAGAAATCTCACCAAGAAGTCTATTCTAACAGACTCTCCTGTTGTAGTTAAATACAAGGATGTTCTTCATAGTATGATTGGTTGTAAGGCAGGAATTCTTTAATGTATGTCAATATTTTTTCTTTAACATTTGAATGCCAAATTGAGCTTAATCTTTTCTGTGTTAATCAGCATTTGAGACTATCTCCATCTTGTGATTTAGTAAGCGTGCCAAAAAGCTTCCATTAATCCTGTTTCTCAAGGACCTCAGATATAACTTGGTAAGTCAGAAATAACACAGTGAATCTGAGCTCTTCTAGGATCGAATTAATGGTATCTCATATAATGAAATCTGCAAAGAGAAGATATGGACAGTCTTAAGACGCAATAATCCTGTATACTTCATGCTCATCTAAAAGTACATGGGATACATTGTGAGCCAGAATATTCTGAGATATTCGGAACACTTTCTTTTGAGGACTTCTAACACTTTACTTTGCTTTAGCTCCTTGCTTTAAAATTAAATGGGATATTCCTTTTCTGCCTACCTTGTCCAAAAATCATTTGTATTCTATTTCATTTTGTGCTAACAAGTGACTCCTTCACAATGTACAATTCTTTGGAATAATTTGAAGTTGACATCACAAGATTTTTCATATTGAGAAGAAATTGAAATTCATGGTACTGGAGAGAAAGATGTAATTAAACCATCTCGTTAGGAGTGGGGAAGTTCTGGGTTCAAATCCTTTCTCCTATGGAGTCTTTATTAATTTTTCCCTTATATACAAAATAGAAAGGCTCTCATGGGAACAGGATTTACCTGCTCCTGACTGAGCAACCACTGAACTAAAGCTGTTTTCTGTTGACCATTGGCCAAACTCGAACAGCGTGGCTGAAGAGAGTACCCTTTCTTCCACAGTTTCATGCCTTTAAAAGGTAACGGCCTGGCTGACAAAGTATTGTGCTATGAGCCATGAGTTTAAACAGCCTTAGACTGAGAAGGCCAGTTCTCTGTAGTCTAATGCAAATGTTGTAACCATTAGGACATTCTGTAGAACAGCCTCGGATGTTTAATGTTTGAAATCTGTAGTTTGATGTCTAGCACAGTTTTATTTTTTGACACAACCCAGTATCAATACAAATCACTGATGGATTTCAGTATTAGTTGCATCAGACCTTTATTACTTGACATGCTTAGTTCATTTGCATAAATCAGTCACCCAGCACAGAAAAGAGGGCTGAAAGGGAACTGGAGGTATCTTCTAGTTCATTTATCTGTTTCTTTCATCATAATGAAATCAATGAAAGTGACATATCACCAAATCCCATGGTACTATCAAACCTTGAGAAGGGTTCCATGTGGTTTAGCGTTCTAAGTCAAGGTCTGAAGTATATGGGTGGGTATGTCCCCCTATCCCTATCAGCCCCATGCTCTGCACTTCATAGGTTCTTGCTTGGGGGCTGAGACCCATCCTTGCAGAACTTAACTGCACAATGGAGCTTTTAACCCAGAGAGGGTGGTGAGACTTTCTTCTTTGCCCTCCTCTTCCGAAGATACGAAACCCTCTTGCCCCACCACAATCTCTGCTTTCAGCCATCCCCCTCCCTAGACCCATGGTCCTCTACTGACTCTGTGGCATTTTTGGTTTGCTCCTGTGCTTTGCTAGTAAAAAGAAAAGCCCTTCCAGACAGACGGTGGACACAACTTGTTTCTTGCTTAGCTCTCTCTCATTGATGTAGATAGCACAACCCCAGCACTTAGCGAAGAAATGATTCTTCTTCTCCAGTCCAGAGAACAGAGCATGTTAGTTGGTCAGAACTGTGCAGCATGGCACTGAAGACACGGGAATAGTATTGTGGATAATGCAGCAGTATAAGTTCCTGATAATATTGGTATGATTTAGTATGCCTTATATTTAAAATCATGGCATTATCGTAGTAGTAGTATTTCATCCATCACTCTCTGACCCTACCTGATTCAAAGGCAGGGTCAACTACACATAAATCATTCTTGACAGAAACTCATCAACATGCCTAGGTAATCTTGTAAAGGTTTCCCACTAATTCTGCCTAGCAATTTACATTCTACAAGATTATTTTATAGACTTAGGAGAACTTTTTTTAATGGCTACAATGATTTTAAGACTCTTTCTTTTGAAAATCTGTTCATCTTAACAGCATAAATATATTTTGGGTACATTGTAAATATTGTGCATTTTAAATACATCAGGTAAGACTAAAATTTCCCCTTTGCATAGCTAATGGATATTTTCATCAGCTGTCAACAAATTTCAGAGAAACAATGAAATTGTAACCATTTAAAAGTTTTATTTTGTAAATGTTGTGGATATTGGAAATATAATTAGAGATAATAAAACGACTACCCCAGTTTATTTTAGTGTAAAAATAAACTAAAATTATCTGAAAGTATAAGAAGTTTTCAAAGAAATCTCAAAAAGTCATTAATAAATCAGGTAAAGTTGTTAAGAAGGACCTTCCAATGAATTAGTGATGATTTAACCTTTCATGACTCAAAAGTTCCATTAAGAACTTCAAGGTACAAACAAAACCAGAACTGATTGGGAAGATCATGCTCTCTCACTTACCCTGGAGCAATGTCTATACATCAAAGTTATTTCTCTCTTAACTTAACATTGTGTGGGTCTTTTCTGTTGTTTCCTCCTCCCATTTTCTGAAGGAATCAGTTTCTCAAAAGGTAATGCCACTGAATAAACAACTTAAACTACCTAATTCTTTTTTATTCTGAAAGAAGAGGTTAATTCTTACTAAAAAAAGATTTCATACTGTCAAGGTGGAAGGAACCCTTGCGATCATCTAGTCACATATGGATTTTTCATCCATATGACTGCTGTGAGTGAATTCCTTTGTGAACTAGGCCTATTTTTTTTTAAGAAAACTCCAGTCAGCAATAGTATTTATGCAAGCTTTAATTCAAGCTCTAGTAGTACAGCATGTAGTTCCTCAGTCATATGTACCTGAAACATGTACTTAAAGACTGCTGAGATTTCTCTTATTGCCTCATCCATCACAGCCGAAATTCTCTCTTAGGTCAGAATGAATTGAAGTGTTACGAATTGAACTTGGTACAAGAAGAAAATCTAAAGGCCCTTGTGTGTGTGCATATATGTGTAAATAGATTTTTTTAAAAATTAAAAGCCAGACTTTTCTGCCTATCTTCTTGTATGGTTCCAATTAAACGAAGACAAAGGCAACTGAATCTTCACATGGTGTTTCTGTATTCAAGGATGATGTCAGCAGTGAAGATCTGCAGCATCCTCCTGCTTCAGTCTTGGCAACAAGTTCAAAAAGGAAGTCAGAGAATGAGAGCGAATCAGCTGTACATGATGTGGACAAGCAAAGAGGCATCTCCCCCTCCCTGGGTAATGCTTTGGAGCACATTGTGGAGCAGCTGGACGTTTTAACTCTAGTAAGTATGCAATAACAGATAACACTTGCAGTGGAAAATGATAATGATGTCAATGGGCGAAAAAACCCAGGAACCATGTTCATAAATCAGAATATTAAAGTCTATGGGGTTATTTTGAATAGTTGCATAGTCAAGTGACTGTTTTGGGTTTTTTCCTTTCAGCAAATATTGATCACGTATTGTATTTGCTAAAGTGAAAGCTTCCTGCTACATAATCACGGAGATTATTGTTGTATTTTTAACTCTGGAGGAAGAGTCACTATTTTTCAGTAGTGAGATCTAGCGCAGATTTGCCAGAAGCCAGTTGTTTAGCAGACATTGTCAGATTCCAGCTTGAACAGTCATGCATTAGCAGGGGATGAACAAAGTAAATTGGCAACGTACCATTAAATCCCTTTTCAAACTTAGTGTTCAAGGTGTTGGCTTAGGTAGGAATCTAAGCAGTGGAATAATTCCTAGTGTCAGTGAAACTGCACAAATACTAGTCTCAGTCAGTGACTCTGAGTCACTTGTTTGCAAATGCTCAATACTTCTTTTTAGTAATCCAGATTTAGCCAATCTTTGTTTTAAGATACTACACTGTAGTCTGTAATATGTTAACGTTAAACCAAATCAAAAGAGAGTAGCTAAGGGTATTTTTCTGCGTTCTTTTGCAATATATATATGTTAACTCAAAAAATAAGTTTCAGGAAGTATGGAGTCAAGTCATCAGTTGAAAATGATTTGTGTTGTAAATTGGATTAAAAAGAAACTGCCACCCTGTGTCCAGAAACCTACCTTTTCTGATGAAGGTAATCTCTTGGAGAATGCCTTTTAATAGTATATTTTTTTCTCACTTCCTGATTTTGGGGATGCCGGAGAAGTTTCTTTTAGGTTTTTGGAAGACATCATTCAGGGTCACCAGTGATGGCTGCTTTTCTGTTGAAATATGGATGCAACTTTCACATAGTATTTCAGAGTAATTTATATATGCACATATATATTTCTCTCTCTATCTCAGAGAAAATATTTTGTGAAAACAATTTTAAACCTTTAGACAATCTCCATAGATACAAAGCCATTATTTTTAAATACAGTTGTAAATAGTGGAATAGCTAAGGAAAAGCCATCTTAGGATATTTTTTCCTGTTGAGTTAAAATGATTTTTCTTATGTTACTATGTATGTTGCACACTTTTATAATACTGTGTGAGTAATATAAAAACAAATTGAAATTTCTGTCCTCTTCATGCAGACTATTTCAATTCTGGAACAACGTCTGACTTTGACTGAAGATAAATTGAAAGAATGCTTAGAAAATCAGCAAAAAATGTTACTTCAGGGAAGACAGGAAGAATAAAAGATGAAAACGATCTATATTGATGAATATGTTTCATATATTCACAAGGAAATAATAAATGTTACTTCATTGGATTTTGCTATAAGCAAACAAAAAATCCTTCTTTTCTAACAAGTCAATGTAATAAAACTGAAGAAAAAAAATATACAACACATTTTAAACATTGGTAGCAAGCAGATATTCTGGTTATATATTTAATAAAGTGTAGCCCGGCCAAAACTAATATTTTCTAAAATCATTCCCATTGAATGTTACAGGACTCTTATTTCAACCTAATAAGATCTTTGAATACCACTGAGCAACAAACTGTGTATTTTTAGATTAATAGCAATTGTTACGGAAGTGCACTATGCACGTGTTTTAACTCAGGTAAGGACTGTGAAAGTAATGCTCTTTGTGCTAAGACAATGTTACTCAAGCACTTAAATTAAATAAGACCTAATTAGCTCTAACTCCAAAAATGCCAGAGGTTTTCTTTGTCCCTTACATACTCCCAAATATTTTACCAAAAAGTAGCAACAGTTACTCTATATCTTCTAAACATTTTATGGATGATTGCAAGAAGATGTAGTGTAAAAACTTATGGTTACAAACATGGAAATGAAGTCACTTAGACTTTGAAACTATAATTGCGTCTGTGTGAATTCAGCTGCAAGACTGATGCAGTCGAGCACTTCTGCTTATCTCATCCCCATCAAAATTCATTTTTCATATTTAGAAAAATAAAAATCAGCTTCATACTTCTGAAGAATATATTTGAACCCAACACAAAATGATAAAAAATCTACATCATAAATACAAAAATTTTCATCCTCCAAGGTGCTCAAGGTTTGCATGCTATGAATGTCCCCCATCAGTTAATGTGTTATGAATGAAGCCATAAATCAGAAAAGACTTTGCAATGTATGATGATTTTGATTTTATTTTTAATAAAAATGAAATTTTTAGAAAGATGATTGTAGATCTTTTTTATTTTAATAGAGAACACCTATGCTTCTTTATGTCTACCTATTATTTTTTCAAATGGCAATTGCAGAACGTCTGTTGTAAATCCACAATCAAAACTAGGTAGTCATCCATTTCTGCAACTTCACATTTTGTATGTTGAAAAATAGGACACTTGAAATAGAGGGAGCATTTTAATCCAATTCTGCAACTGACTGTATATAGATAAAACCCATTTCCCAGGCTGAACCTCATTAACATCAACAGAGTTCAGCTCAAGTACAGAAGCTCACTGTGCAAATACCATTGCAGTTCAAGCCAGAGCAATGAGCGGTCAATTTTTCTTCTATAACTTTTCATTTTTGCTCATAGTAATCACCTTCAGATAGCCAGACATCACCTCACTTGCTTGGTAGACTCAAATTTTACCAACAAGTACTGCGTATTTTCAGCTCAGTCTTAAGTAGTAGTTTATCACAAAGAAACAGTCTCTTATCAAAATTTTAGATGCAACTATTTCTATGCAACATCCTAGCCACAGATTTTTTGTGAAAGGATGGTCTTACATATTCCAATGTAAACAGCCTGACCTTTGATTATGCAATTGTTTATAATGCTATATAATGCATAGTTATGTAAATACTGTCTTTTAGGTCAGATCTACTTTGCTTTATGCATTTGCAAATACTTTTGTGGTCTTTGCCTTTTCTTGGCTCCATTAGAAAACACAAAACCATGTAGCTATTAAAATCCTTTGCTTGTTTCTTGTTTTCTCTGAGTGGACTATATATATATATGTTTAAAATATGTAGATTTTTTTTTTGTTAAGCTTTTCAGGATTATTTATCAACAAGATCTGGAAATTTCTTTTGCTTCTATATTTTTTAATAAAATCTCTGCTTAAATTTTCCTTTCTGCCTTAGCTCCTATAACTAATCCTTCTTCCTTTTCAGTTCCTATTATCTGGAGCATCTACTACTTAATCCAGTTTATTCCTCTGCTGTTTGTGAATCTGGTGAACTAACATAACATTTCCAAATTAAAATATGTTCTTGTCATTCTATCAGGTGGTCTGTTGATATTGAAACTCAACATGCATGACACTTGGGATGTCTGTATAACTAGAGATGGTTGGTTGAGACCAGGATGGAGGTATTTTCCTCAAGCTGTGATGGCTCTCCTAAAACACAACCACAACCAGCTAACGTGATGTATCTTTTAAAGGAACGTTGATGTGGGCTAGTTATCGCATTCTCTTGATCCATATAATTTCAAATAAAGCTATGGAATAGAAAAACTTCCTTTAAAAGCACCTGAAGAGGCTGGTTAACCTCTCAGAAGTATTTACTCTAGGGTTTGTGCTCTGGCAAATAACTGGTGACTTGACTAATTTGAATTATCTTGTAGAGCTAGAGGAAAATGACTGCTGTTTAGCCTTAGCTGTGCTCCTGCACCATGTGAAAAAATAATTGCACAGGTCTTTAAATGATTATGAAAACTATATCTGTATTGCAGACTGCAGTGAAGTACTGAAAATCCATACTTACTCTAAACGAGCTGAACTGATGCAGTCCAGCTTTCCTCAAGCTAAGTTATCCCTTTGATAGTAAATGTAAATAGGCCACCCTGTTGGAGAAAGACCGCTTCCAGCATCCAGGCCAGCTACTGCAAAAAAGGCTTAATTACTTATTAAAAAAAAAAAAACACTAATGTCTGAATGACATGCAGTAGATCCTCAAGGTTTGGGGGGGGAGAGAAAGAAGGTGGCAGCAGGAATGACCTCTCCTGCCGGCGTCACTGGGAGACTGTCTCTGGAGGAACCCAACTTCAAATTCCTGAAGTGTCAATGCGTTATGCAGTAGCTCAGCAACTCATTGTACGAGCTTCTGCAGATATTTCGAAAGAAAAACTGTCTTCCAAATTGAAAGAAATGCTGTCAGTTACTACTGTGTCTTAGATTTTATTTGTAATTCCTATCAAAGTTTAGTGGAATTTTAATGGAATTTTTATCTTGGGCATTACATAAACCATGATGCTGAGCCAGTAAAGGTATTTTTCTCAGTTTTTCATTTTGGATGGCAATATATGCTTCCTTTGGGAGCATGCTTAGAGGTTCCTGATTATCTCCGTGGGGGCAGACACCGAATGGCTAAATGCTACAACGTTGGACCTTAAGGCACTTCACGTTTTCTTTTGATCTAAACATGGAGGGTTTCGAATACTGGGGTAAAGTCAGACTCAGGCATCAGTTTATGCCAATAATCCATTGTGCTTTATGGACCAACCTGAAAACTCAAACTGCATTCTGGGTTTTCTCTTTTTTATTTTTTGGAGGTTGTTTCATTTTTGGTTTGGGATTGTTTGGTTTTTTTTTTTTTAAAACACACCACTGCAGTCTCCAAAAACCTTCAGTATTTACTTTTCACTACTGCTGACATATTTTTTATAAACTTACGGTTTTGGAAAACCAGTTCCTGGAGGCGAATGTACCTGAACAACTCTCTCGTCTTAGGGGGATTGTTGTTTCTTGCTTTTACACGTGTAAGATAATAATTCACTGGTTTATTATCATTATCTTTATGGTGAGAATCTTAAACTGTAGTTTTAAATTTTGATTAAACGCATTTTCTGGCTGGAGAATTTGTGGTAGAATAGGTTCTCCTCACCATTTTAGGATGGCCTAAACAGATCCTTGTAGCATGAGGGATTTGAGAAATACAACATCCCACCTTTATTTATTTATATTTATTTAAATAAATAAATATGCTGTACTATTTTTAGGATAAACAGGGGTTTTTTCTTCCTAAAAGTCTTATTATGGTGTTACTGAATTACTTTCATTTCCATATCACAGCACAAAACCACTCTTGAGTTTTCTACTGAGCGACAGTAGCTGGGATGTGAATGTATTTCCAAGGACATAACTTTATGTAACCTGTTTACCTTGTAAGACTTGTAAAAATCAGAAATTCTGTACTCTTTGCCCCAAACAATTAATGAATATGTATGTTCACATTGGATCCAGGAACAGTATGTTTTTGTCAGAGTGCCCCCTCAGGGACTTTTGCACGCTTCGGATGCATAATACAATTGAAGCCGTTTCTTTGTGAGAAAATAGGTTAATGACTTGCCAAAAGGCAGATGTTAATTGGAAAAAGTGCATACAAGTCCTTTTCTTTACAATGTGTATGGGTTGCATTTGTTATGACTTGCATCCAAGAACAGGTGCAATTTCCATTGACTCAGCTAACAGGATGTGCTGAGTGCACTCCTCACCAATTTCACCAGAAATTTTAAATCCAGCAGAAAAAAAAGGGGTTCTAAACTAGTCAGTGAGTGATAAGCTGCATTTATCACCTGTTACAGAACATATTTATAACTTAGGGTTGTTCTTACACTTAAACATCTTAATAGTATGAAAATAAGGCTTTTGATTATTTATTGGTATTGAAGAATTTTACTGGTGAGCACCGAAGAACCTTATATTTGACAAAATGTGTCATCCCTTCCAAAATATTTCTTTTGTAAGAGAGTCAGCAGTTCTAGACAAGGTACCACCAGTGTATTTGTAAATGCAACTTAAAGCAGAAAAATTGCTTCTTTTCGCTCGCACGTTTCCTGCCGCGAAGCTACACAATCAGATTAAGGTCTTCACCTTGCCTCGCTCCATTTTCCCTGTCTTCAGAAGCAAAAATTAATAAAACAAGGGGGGGAAAAAACCCCATCTGGGTGTGTCACAGTCAGAAGAGCTGCTGTTTGATGGTTTAATAGTTTGATTCCAAGGAGTGACTGGGAATTTCTAGGCTACTCATACGAGTCCACTGGAGCAGGGACTTTGGTTTGGGTCCATGTGCCTAACCTAACCTCGTCCTTCAAAAGTCACTCTCTCTCACCCGAGGAAGGCTGAACGTAAAATTCGGCTGTCGGGGAAGCAGCAACGGTCTAAACCAGTGCAGGAACATCTAGTTCAGGAATCCCCTGGGAGCTTTGGCATTAACGGGGGTACTGAGTCTGCCAGCGACTGGGGTCACACGATTTTCCCACACCCATAGCAGGGAGCTGGGCATCAGAGGGCTCGGTGCACTTGCAGAGTCAGGAGTGGGCTGAGAAGAAATGCTGAGGGTCTCAATGCCGCCTAAATACAGGATTCTGCAACTCAGAGTAGTAGTTAGGTTTTTCAGTCCCTCTATGGCCTGTGCCCTTACAGGCCTGGATAAAACAGAGCTACCCAACTTCTCTTGAAAGCTGCTACAGAGGAAGCAACTGCCAGAAGAGAAGAAGAAAAGACAACCATTAGCTACCTTTTCCATCCTTTTGTGCTTCGTGTTGTAATGAACTAGTACCTCTGTCTCAAGTTTTTCCCTCCTCCTAATCCCCAGAAGAAATCTCTGCTCCTTTTAGAGAGATAAAACCTTGGGACAAAGAGAAAGGAGCAGGAACCGCCAGTCTCTGCACTATCGGGTGTCACTGAAGCCTTTTCTGGCCACGGTGATGGAAGCTAAAGGCTTACAGCGCTTATTCCAACACCTGTATCGAATGTCGATTCTGTTATAAGATTCAGAATAAGATTTATAAGATTCATATGCAAAGCATGTTTGCAGCAGTCTGCTGTTTATTGAGACTTTATGCACAAGTGTCATAGACAGAAGTGTGGGAAGGTCAAAGCAATGAAGTCCTTTCTCAGATTTCTTCTAAGAAAGACTCAGGTGAGCCATGTGCAAAGGGTCCTGCTGCTTCGTGCCACCTTCATCTCACACATCTCAAAAAGAAACATTTACGATGCAATGCACTTGGGTGGTGGAAAAGGATAGAACTCTCCCGGCAGCAATTCTTCCTCGTGAGAGCACTTGTCGAACATTTTTTAATCATTCTTTTTATTATTATTTTCACCCTATGATACATGCTGGGAGCACAAGACCCAGGACGTTTGCTAGAGTCTAGAAAGAGCAACCTGAAAGAGAAAAACAAGACAGTTGCTGATGATTTCTGACAATGTCCAAGTTCTGCACTGATTGGTGGGCATATTCTGTTAAAATTAAGTGATGCTACACCTGAAAATTAATGTTGCAGGCAAAAGCATGGTTTAGTTCTTAATCTGTAAGATTTGAAAGTCCTTGTACTTCACAAGACCAGCTTTCACGTCTAAGAAAATTTTATAAATGTAATAAGATGCCATTAACTTTTCAGTTAAGCGGTGAGTGTAATCAGGCAAAGCATAGTAGATTATAATATTTAATTGTATGTAACCGTACTGAGTGGTTTCGGTCTGCACTGATGTCTCTCTACAGCTTCATTGCTAAAACACTGTGAGCTTTTGTGCAGCTTCTGCAATCTATTCAGTATAGACATAGCCTATAAATAGCTCCATTATTGAAAAAGACCGTGAGAGGTTCATTAGAGAAGTTGTGACAGCCTCGTTCGAGCCAGGGCTGATATAGTACCACTCCAAGTTGCCAACGAGTTTCAGCGTGTGGGCAACACTGAGCACGAAGCTGGGCTTTTGGCCGTGCAGCAGAGTAGATGCCCCTCCAGTCGTCCCCTCCATCACCCCGGCTGCAGACTCTCACAGAGTACACCGCACTTCTTGCCGGCTCTGGGCACGGGGATTTCTGTCCAAAGGAAAGCACGGCACGCAGGAGCTCGTGCTCGCGCCGATGCTGCCCCAGCCCAGAGCCAGGATGCAGCCAGGGCGTATGCTGGGG
Organism: Phoenicopterus ruber ruber; assembly: GCA_009819775.1. Lineage (NCBI taxonomy): Eukaryota > Metazoa > Chordata > Aves > Phoenicopteriformes > Phoenicopteridae > Phoenicopterus > Phoenicopterus ruber. The sequence continues at coordinate 49,741,226 of CM020215.1, read as the reverse complement.
GCCGGGGCCGCAGGACATCCTGCCCGGTGCACCTACCCGCCGGCGCAGACGCAGCCGGGGAGATTAGTCATCTTAAAATCACACGCAGGCGTAAGTACTTTGCTGACTCAATAGGAAGTCGCTGGCTGAAATCAGTGGGACTTCTCACATGATTGAAGTTACATGCTGAAAATGTCTTAATCTTGTGCACTGTACTCGCATAACTGGGGGCAAAGAAAGAAAATTTGAATAGCAGCTGATGGCTGTTTTCTTTCAAAGGTACATGGAAAACAAATATAGCCGTTATAACTTGAGCTTCTGGTTAGTTTAAATGGGTACTTTGCTATTTATTTCACAGCTATCTGGATTAGAGCCTCCCGCTTCTGGCTGCTCTGGAGCTCAGGTAAATGAAGAGTATGCAGAACTAAGTCCTCAGTTTGTATGCAGACCTTATCCTGCGGCCTTTGGGGTAATCCTTTGGAAGAGATGCTAGAATGAGAGAGGTTTCCAGTATCACTCAAATCCATAAAAGAGGAAATATCCCTCATTTTGTCTTTTTTTTTTCTTTTATAAAGAAAAACGCTCTCAGCTATTCAGCTATTCCAAGTTGTGTGTGTGTTTTCCACATTTCTCTTTTCTCTAAATGCTCAGGTTAGTCATTTCAAAGTGAGAGAGTTATGCCCTTGTTACATAATCTAAGTATTGGGAGGAAATTATCCATATTTTTTCTGTGTAATGGATTTGGGAGGAACAGGGAGGAATACAAAACTAACAATCTCTAATATCTGAAAAATGTTACTCAGAATGAAAAAATGATGGATACAATAAAATCGCTCTACGCTCACCCAGCGCCTCACCATTACTTTTACATTTGTGTACATTGTAGGGGAACAAAGCTGAGCCTTCAGCACTCATTGTGAAAAACCAGACTGAAATGCCCGAGATCTCATTTTTCAAGATTTGTGCCATATAGGGAGTGACTGACAAAACTATATCTAATGTAGCCCGTTAATGTTAGCTATGACACACCCAGTTTCTGTCTTTTTTTTTTTTTTTTTTAATTTAAGGAACGATTATGCCATAAGAAACACTGGCTGGGAGGTTTCCAATAGCACAGGTTTTTGTCAGAGAATGCCGATTTGTCGTAAGCAAAATGTTTTGCAGAAGCGTCTCTGTTTGGATGAACTTCCGATGAAACACAGGCAGGTTTCCATCACAAGCCCGCCTGATTTCCTGCCAGCTTGCCTGGCAGCTCTCCAGGCTCCGCGGCTCCGGGACGGCTCTGGACTGAACCTGTGATTCTTCCTGACTTCTTTTTTTGATTTTTTTTTTTTTTTTTTAAATTAGAGGGAAAAGGTCTTGGGAGAAATACGTATTGGCTACGCTTGGCTTTTTCTGATTGTTCAGAATTAGGTATTTTGATAACGAGGACCTCGCACAGCCCAGTCCCTTGGTTTGTTATGTGGGAGACCCAAAGCAGCTTTCCTCCCTTCCAGAGAAGCTTCTCAGGTTAAAGTGCCCTGGAAGTGAAATATTTTTCGTACCACATCGAGCTTCATTTCTGAGCATTTCCAGGAGACCTCCCAATGCCAATATTGCCTCCTCCTCTCTATTTTCTAAAATGCCTAATTGCATTGCAGTCTCTCTGAAGTAGCAGTGCCCTTCAGCACTGTCTCCTTCACTCGCTTCCCCCAGGCCAGTTTCTAGTACAGAGGCTGCATCAACCTCTCTAGTGTCTTCTGGGCACTCGTGGCTGCTGGCATTGTGGACGTGAGGTGGTTTCTTGGGACCTTAGGCACAGAAATATACTCTAGGAAGCCTCCTCAGCAGCTGGGCTGCTTGAGCGTTGGCTGCTGCGCCCTGGTCTATCTGCCCCATCTTCCCTTGGAGCCAGAGGTGTTTCTCTGCACTTCAGTCTGAATCACCTGAGGGGCGCCGGTTGTTCCATTTTTTCTCTTTAATGTGGGGTTATCTGAGGGCAGGACCTTGCGCAGGCACGTCCCCGGCATCCGGGGGGCTCAAGAGGCGAAGCAAGCTGGGGAAGGCAGATGATAACTTCTTTCACCTCCGGGCTCATGCTGTAGGCAGTCAACTTTATCTGCCTTTGTACGCCAGACTCTCAACCTCTAGCAACCTCTTATATGGGTTTTTTTTTCCTTCAGCCCATAAGTTTCATCAGTTTGTTAATTGTGTCTGTGTACTTGGGTTAACTTGGCTTTGAAAAGCATCTGACTGAGAAGAAGTATTCGGCCAACATTGAGATGATCTGGTGATTTAAACTCTGGAGTTAATTTGGCCTTGGTGTTACCAAACAGCAGGATCCAGCTGTAAGCATCATTTTAATATTCTCTTTAAGCATTAGAGTATCTATCTCATTTTTTCCAGACCTCTCAGTTTTAATGACATTTTCTCAGTCAGGAAACCCATTTCATCCGTAAGTGGATTGTCCAAGAGGCTAGCACAGCCAACAGGACCAGCCTGTATCGCTGCCACAGCACGGCCAGGAGCTATAGAAAGAATGGGGAAAGAAAGGGATGTGCCCCAGTGTAATTTTCTAGGCAATGCTGTAAGCCCTGCCAGACCCTGAAACCTCCAAGAAGAAGAAAAGGCTGTGAGTGTTAGAGGTGTGAGTGGAAGAGGCAACGCCAGCAGAAGCTGAATGCAGGCAGAGAGAGAGATAGGGAGAGGACAAACATGAACCCCAAAAGCACCCACAATCTCTGCCTTCTGCACTCATACCTTGTCCCTATATTGTTCGTCCCACCGTAGCCCATCAGTTCTTTGCTTATCTCTTCCTCTCTCTGTTTTCACTCTCTCTTCTCTCCCATCCTTTTCCTCTGAAAAAATATTTTGCAGCCTACAATTAGTGCACTTGGCTGAAGTCTTGTTGGGCATATCAGGAAGTTTTCTGGATCACTCACGGGTGGAGTTTCCCAAAAGCATCAATTTGGTATTAATGTTGTATAAACAATGGGGCTGCCAAACCCTGAATAGTGTGAGGCAACCTCAAAATGTTGTGCCTCCTTGCAGATTTCTCTCGTGGGTTACCTCACGCGACAGAGACACCGTGGTCTCCACAGCAAAAAATGACCACGGGCGTAACCTCAGCATACGTCGGGAGGGATCTGCCTTGTGTTGCTCACTCGTTTCTTTTGATGGCCCGAAGCATTGGTACTGATACTGTTCGGTAGATGCCTGTCCAAGTGGCCATTAAGAAGTCACGATGGGTAACACAGTTAGAAGTGCAGGCACATTTTCAAAGTTGCATGTGAATTACCAAGCTCATTTCTGCCAGCTGTCGTGGGATAACGAGCTGTATAATAATGACATTGTTTGCAGCAGCTATGGGATCGAGTTTGAATCAGTACATTGTCTGCAAGAGGATTTTAAGTAAATATTACAGTTCGTACAGCACTAGTATGGCTTGACATACAGAATCACTTAGCTCATTTGGGAGCCCTTACTCCTGATTAGGAAAGCGGTGGGCAAGAGCTCCTATAATTATTTCAACCACAGACTAGAAGTGCCACAAATAGCCATCATTTCCTGCATTTCTTTTTGTGAGAGGCCATTCCCACAAATTTCCCAACATTTGAATGAAATTTTCCATGCTAGGTATCCTTTTCAGGAAGAAATTTTCTAGAAATTTTCAGCCTTTTCTAAGAACAAGATAATATGTGACACCCCCCCCCCCCCCCCTTTGGACCTTTCCTGGAGACCTTCTGGCATCAGAAAGCATACGGACAACTGATGGGGGCAAACTGGTGTAGGAGACATTTCTTCTGAGGACACAGGCAGGCAGCTCATGGAAAGCTACCACAGAATGACCCAGGACAGATGAAATGCGGATACAGTGGGACATGGACAAGCTTAGCATGGAGACTGAGACTGGGGTAAGGAGACAGAAGAGAAGATCTGAGAACTGATGAGTGGATGGGGACGGTATGAGACACCAAGGAGTTTGAAGCAGGACCGAGAAGATTTGTAGTGTTGGGAGAAGTCAAGCTTGGGGCAACAGGAAGAAATGACCCTGGTCCATTAGATCCCGTTTCCTACCAGTTTGCAGAGCAGCCTCTTGCTTGACTAAGCATCTGTCGAGCCACTCGCTTGGTGTCTTTCCCAACTGTGCACTGTCCCTGTGGCACGAGTGAGCACAGAGGACAACCCTGCTACTGCCGTTGGTTGCTCCACCTGCTCAAGAGGCAAAGGTCGATGTAGCGAACCTAAAATCGTAAAGAAGATGCATACAGAGAAAACTATCTAGAACTGCATGTTAAAATCATTTTACTAAGGCAGCTCTTGAGAATTGAATTTTATCTCTGCATCTGTATCATCAACCTGGCAGCTGTACTTTGTGTAGGAAGCAGTGGGATGGAGATGTGAAAAGGCTGGCAAGGAGAGGGATGTAAAACCCAAAACCTGGAGACTGCAAAGTTATAAGCAAGTGTTTTGAATTCTTAGTTGAGATCCGAGAGATGCTACAAGGGAGCAAGCAATAGAGTTTGAAGCAAGGGACAGTGAAAAGCAATGCTGTGATTATAGGTCCAGTCAATAGCTTCTACGTCAATAGAAAGATGAAGGGGAGAGGGAAGGGCCTTCAGAGGGAAGTAGTTAGTTCTGCATTAGAACTGTGAAATGTAGAAATGTGAAAAGCTGCAGATGAGGTTGCCTGCTATCCTGCCTGAGAAAAGTGTCCTGCTGTCTATCTAACCATGTTTTTATGAACCATAGACCATGTTTATTTGTTGCTCTTCCTATTCGATTTTATAATGGTGAGTGCATCCTTTTGCATTTTTTAAAATCAATTTGATGCTTGCAGATTGATTTGCCACGCTAACATCCTCTCCCTCTCTCAATCCATTCAGCCTCTAATGAACAGCCCATGCTGCCTTCCTCTCATGTGTTCACGACCCCGCTGACTCCAAGGCATTTTCCAGCGTCCTAAGTACCCTGCGGCATTTTTCCCCCGCCGCCTTCTTGCCGGTGGCACTGAGTAGGTACCACCGTGGCTGCCGTGCCTGCTGTTCCATGCTTGTTGAAGGCAGGAGGTCCTGCTCGCCTACTAGATGCTTCCCCGTGTGTATTCCTCAAGCACGGGAAGCTCCGTGCCTGGGAAAGGTGGTAAGCTAAGCACGGCATCATTAGGGAGCCTAAAAGCTTTGATTTCCGCCAAAGCCCAGCACTGCCACTGAGAACGCTTTACCTCAAGCCGTGTCTGCTGCTTCCCAGTTTGCTTTCTCCCGGAGCCCCCGGCACGGTGTGCAATGCCTGGCTGTATGGCGAGGGGAGACAGGGCTTTGGAGTGTACGGCGAGGGTTTGGAGCAGCAGCCTCAGGTAGACGCAGGGGCAAAGAGAAAGGAAACCTGCTCAGTGAACTAGAAATTCCCACACTCTGTTGTCAAACATGCTTGTTCACTGGTGTGGAAAAGGGAAGTTGAGGAGAAGAGAAATGAATTTGAATGCATTTTAATTGGGATTACGGGCATATGGTGTGGTGCCATTTGTTTTCCTCTTCCTGCCCTGCAGTGGGGCTCTAATACCTTCACACATTTGCCTTTATTTGTCATATCAAAAGGGGAGACAGCAAGCGGCTTTTTTCTCCCCCCTCTTTGGGGCCATGCTAACAGCTCTCGCTTTGCCCTGAACTTTGCCAAAGGAACAATCATGATTTTCAGAAAAAGTGCAGCCAGATTGCAAAAGCAGATTAAGCAGCTCCGACTTATTTTTATTAAACTTTTCAGCTGCTCCTTGGAGGACCCTTGCTATTTTCCAGCAGCAGAAAGGGATGGATTCAAGGGGAGAGAGGGGACGTGATGTCCACAGTACCACATGCACATAATTCACCAGCAGCTGGATAGTTAGATTTTATTGTTATGATAGTATACTTAGTGTTTAGTAAAAAGCTACTTAGGGAGCTGTTTCCCTTGTTGTACAGCAGTTTGTTAGCTGTAAGATTCAGACATAAGCCTTTAATTACGCCTAGCATCTCCGCAGAAGCAATTTCAGTTCTCTCCCCTGCCTCATGCAGCATCTTGGGATGCTCTGCATTTGAATGTGAACAAGCTATTGTTCAACATGGCTTTAAATCATTACAGAAATGTTCTGTAGCATCCACTGGGAAAGCCTGCTCCCATCTGCCCCGTTCATTTCTCACAGTCGCTTTGGGAACCAGGGCCAGTAATCACAGAAATTTTGTTTAAAGGTTAAGCACAGAGTAGCGTTATCTTCACGCACTGTGCAAGCTAATAACAGGTGAAGGTGTGGCTCAGAAACAGTTAAAGAGGAATGTAAAGCTTAAGACTAAACATCTTTCACAGCCTTTATGTAAGCGTCTTTCCATTCAGTTTCCAAAACTGTATATGACACAGTCTAGGACTTGCAGGGGAGTTAGAAGCTAAGGTCCACTTTTAAAATTAAATGTCACCAGCGGAGCTGAAGCCAATCTGAATCTCCTCCTGCCTCCCCTGACACAAACCCTCTGTGGTAGACTTCGATCAGCTCAGTGCCATGGCATCCCAGCCTGACCCTAACTCTAAGTCTGTAGTTCCTGAAAAAAAGTCAAGGCTTTTATTTTTCTTCTGAAAAATATGTATTTTTTATTATGGCTTAGACTTGCACAAAAAGTAGAAAACATTGCCTAATGTTATTCAGTATATCCTATATTAGATGCGCCTTTTGTCCCAGAGTTTCTGTTTCAAATAATGATGAAAAAAAAGTTGTATTAAATTTACATCAAAGGAAAGTTGGGGAAGCAGAAACATGAATAACAAACACATGCATAATGTGATTCTGAACAAAGAAACCTGTGCCGTCAGCGCGGGGATAGGCCGCGTGGGAACACACGTATGTCATTGCAGCATATTGCTAACACATGTAGGGGTCATCCAGATACGTTCGGGGGCAGCTGAGATCCCTGTTTGAAGGTAGATTTGATAGAATCTGGTTTGTAGGAACTGTGGCAATGACTGCACTTTACATCTTTATAGAGCTGTTACCACAATTGTTTATGTGTTACCCTGTACAGGTTTCCACGTACAGAGTGTGCCAAAGGGAGAGCGTAAAGAATATGTAAATAGTCAGTGTAAAGATTCACTGAAAAAAAATTACAGATGATAATAACATTCTCAAAGTAGTCCATACACATCTTTAAAATGAATGGGAAAACCATTTCATTAAATTGTAATGAATTTCACCCACCTAGATCTCAGAGCTCCAAAGCAGTTCAGCAGTTCCAGCGAAACACAGAGCATGGCCAAGGGGCCACGGCTCTGCATGGAGGTGAGGATGCGTTTGCCAAAGCAAGAGGAAGGCTCTGGATTCAGGATCTTAGTTCAGAGCTCTTCTGCAGGAGCTGAGGACATACTAGTCTTTTGCAAAGGTAATTCAGACTGTTTGTTCTGGACGTGATTTAGCAGTTTATACTTGTTAGGCAGAAATAGGTATGCTTGACTTTTGTTAGTAATACTCCTGTTTTGGTTTGGTTTCACCAGGTATCTGCAATCTTGAACAGACAGTGTCTATTACTCTGAATGCATTTCTGCTTTCCTCTCCTAGCAGCTCTGGCCCCTGCTCTGCTGTCCTTCACGTCACCCTCGAACTGAGGCAGCGCTCCGCTGACTGGCTGGTCTTTATCACCAGATTTTCCCAATGTTCAGCACCCGTAACATTGCAGCAGATTTTCAGAAGCGGGCAGCCATCAGCTATGGTAATTAATTACAGTTAGGGCCAAATTCTCAAAAGAACTTGGCATACCGTCCCAAATCTGGTCCCAGGCATGGACACATAGTGCTTTCCTGCAGGAATCACAGCTCTGATTTTGGGAGTCACCTAATTCTATGCCCCACAGAGGACTCCTGGCTGGGAGGTGTGCAGTCAGGATGAAGGTGGCAGGTAAGTGCCTGTCACACGCGGTGATGCTGGTTTGTGATGCTTGCGGTGCCAGAGAAGGACAGAAAAAATGAGAATCCAACTATTACAAAATGATAGTTATGAACAGGAGGAATCCACAAATACAATATGCACTTTATATTAATAAAATCAGGTGGCTGGCCCACTGCATGCAGGGACTGATGTGAAAATAGCCACTTAAGTTTTGGCACATTATAGCTAAACATACTGAAGCAGGTCTTTAAACCTTGGACCCCTAAATTACTTTTAATGTTTCTCCAAAAGGTACCTAAGGAAACCAAGATTTATATTCATTATGCTAGGATCTTAAATTTCCATCTATATTATCAGTGAAAGATGCTTAGAGCTGCACAAATTCAAAACGGTTGGGAAAAAACACCAGAATAGAATTATAATCAACCTTAAAATAGTAGTTTTCAAGACAGTAACCACTAAAAAGTCAGTTGTAGGTTTCTTGAACTTCTGCCTCACCAAAGGCAGAACTGAGGGTAAAATAAGCTGGATGAAATCACTGAATGTAGGATTAGGGTTATCCAAGGGCCTGTTGGCCCTTCTAATTGACCCTGAAATCTATCCTACCTATTTTGGGAGCAGAGTAAATGAAGGCAGTTCACCAATTTTTAGACTAATCCAAACAAATGTTAAAAAGACAAACAAACAAGGAAGCAAACAGACAAAGAAAAAGTCCCCAAGCCAAAACTAAACAGGCAACCAAAGACCCCTGCCAGTCCCTAGAGGTAGGCAAGGTCACTGCCTGGGAATGCTCTCGCGACTCGCAGGCAGACAAAGCTGCTCCAGCTCAGACGTGACGCAGAAAGACATGACAACGTGGCGACGTACCGCTGCTGGCATGGGGCTGGCCTTGAGGACGAGCCCTCGCTCCCCAGCTGTACTTCAGCGCATCGCTAGCATGGCTCGCGCTGCCATCCCCCAGCCCTACAGTGACTAAACGCGCTCACGGTGTGTCTGAAGGCTTGCACAACGTCCCACCACATGCACAGACGGTTGCTAAAGCCCTGCCCTGCCAAGGTCAGTGGGAATTTTTGTCATTGACTTTGGTGCAGGCAGGATTTCCCCCCACGGACACACACCTCCTCCCGGATGCATGTGCATGCGAGTGTTTGTGTATATACATATGCTTTACAGTACAAAGTACTTACAGGAAGGCATCTTCTCTCTTTAAATATTTTTCTTCAACTTTATATTGGGTGAAGTCAGACCCTCACTGACACAGCCGCAGTTTCTCACAGCTTAATGGTGTTAAAGAGCCCTTCTTGCTCCCGGCCGCTGCAATAACAATCAGGCTGGGAGGAAGGGGAAATGAGCAGTGTAGCACACGCTGTACCTTCCAGCCACCAGCTATTGTTAAGAGCGCGGTGCTCCAGACAGAGTGGCAGCAAGGCACGGGGTGGGAAGCAGGTGTAACCTGCCAGGAACACCAGTCTAGCAAAAGTCAATTTTTAATTCAGACAAGTACCCCTCCTTCTCAGCTGCCTCTTGCCACCAAACCAAAAGAGGTTTTACATTCCTGTTGCTCAACACTTGAAAGCTTGACAAACGCCCTCATGGCAAACCAAGAGCTTATTTTCTCATGTTGGCACTTTGGTCATTCATCTGCAAAGTCACCAATCTTTTCTTCTTCAACTCCCTATCATAGCATAGCATTTCACATGCAAAAGTTTGCTCTCAGGAAGGACATTTCCAGACGCTTTGCTACAGTTTGGGTACTTTACAGAGGAGCTTGAAATCTCTCCTCCTTACTTGCCCTGCTTGTCCAGCTCATTTTTCTTCTACTCTCTTCAGAAAGTGAAAGCCCCACCAGCAAAGGCTGCCCAAGCTGTGGCAGCCCCAGTGGAGGACTTTGCTCAAGCGAAGTCCGCACAGGTGTGTGGCCGACATGGCTGGCTTGGTTTGGAGTGCTGCTGGGTGGCCCAAGCCCAGCTCACTTACCTCACCCCCCAAATTCAACTGCAGTGTGTCGCTGGAGAACTGGTCTGCCCTTCCTGAGCCCCTGTGCTATTCTCAGACACCCTCCGGGATGGTTTATAAACATCAACATGGTGGTCCTTGCCAGAGTGCATGAAGCCAGCAGCCCACACGTTCAAGCCCCTTCTGTGCTTTAGTGCAGGAGTTACTGTCCTGCAGTGCAATCTTAAAGCCTATTTGTGATCAGGTTTAGTTCACTGTGCTCTTGATCTGCAGCCTTTATTAATACCTTGTTTTCAGATACCTGCCTGTGTTTGCAAAGCACTCACACACCGTGCAATGCAATATAAACGAGCGTGTTCAGCCCAGCTGCCGCACCGTAAACAAGTGTGATGAAAGAACATCACATCTATGCCTGCTACTACCCATCAGGACATTATCTCTGCTCCCTTTCCTCCACCGAAGCCTGGAGATGAAGTACTGCCTCGTATACACCCCACTCATGAAATGCCTTCCCTGGCTGGCTGTTCCCCGTCCAGGATTATCTATCAGCTGCAGGACACAGCTGCTAGGCAAGGGAGTCAGTGGACCATGAGAAGGCCTGGCATCTTCTGTCCCTTGCTAAGCATTTTCTCCACTGGTCCCTTACATTATTTCTCTCCTCCTTATAGCTATTGGTCCTCTTTTACCACAGGATCATTTCTGGGAAAGAGAATCCACTCTGTCTCCTCCTCCCTCTCATGCAGCAGCTCTCGACTTCATTTGGACTTTGCCTGGCTTTCTTCAGGAGTTAGCTCAACACCCTGCCAAAGCCCCTGGTATCTCCCCCGGCAGCTCGTCCCCAATGGTCTTTCTCCCCTTCCCCAGCTGCTCTCGCATCACTCATGGGTGTTACTGCCCTGTTCCTGGTAGCTTGGCTTATTTGGCTGGGCTGGAATGATGCTGAAAAACAATGGAAAAAAAACCCTGAGAAATGGTCTTTCCCCAAAGGACAATTCTCCTCCTTAAATAGTCCCTTTGCATTTGGGAGGAAAAACACAATTTTTATCTCATTAACATATGATTCCCCAGTCATCTGCACTTCTGAGCTCTGTAGCTATTTTATGTTCGCTCCTAATACATATGATTTAGCCTGGAGCTATGATGTATAGATTCAGACTACGGGAAAAGAACTGGAGACTGTGTATTAGTAATCAGTTCAGCTTTATTTCACTCAGCGGTGACACAGGACAATAACAACTTACAAGTAATTTTGGACTGAACACGATACATCTGTCCCTGTGCTGCAGTGGAGATGCATCTGTCTGTGCCCCAAGAGCTGCCGTTGTCTCCTCATCTATCACTTCCCACTTGTGGCATCACTTCATCTAGTCACCAGTGCCAAGAAACTTTGAAAATGCTCTGAGTATCATACCAGGAAAGGCCGTAAGGTGCACTTTGTATGTCAAATGCCTCAGAAACTGGTTCTGTGCTATTGTAAGCACTTACCCAAAACACATGTGGATACAGTTCTATGTTAATTGTTTGCTGTTCTTCTTTTTGCTGCATTGTTTTTGATCATTGGTATAATGTATCCTAACAAATCATTTTACTTTTTGCTTTGCACCTTTCAGCATTGCATTGCTTATGTCTGATTAAGAAATGAAGATGGGATGGGGTAAGAAGCCATGCCCTGGAACAGCCCAGGCCACAGCATATAAACTCAGTGATGCCAACTCCCATCTTCACTGCACTGTAAGTGCCCTTGTAAGAGTAACAAACTTGTCTAATTCTTACAGAGGTGTAACGATGACAGTTGGTCTCCCCGAGCCTGTTTCTGTCCCAGTGTCTGGGCTGCAGAGCTGTCTGCGGGACAAACAGCACCATGAGGACGGTGGCTCCATCCAGCCGGGATTGCTGGCTGGGGGGAAGCAGCACGCAGACATGCCTGTACTGCTTCCAGGGCCAGATGAGGCAAGAAGTAGGATGGCTGTGTCCCCGCGGGGCTAAGCCCAAAGCTGTCAGCTCCACGCAGACCTGGCTGGGACACATGTGCCCCACCTCCCGACACAAAAGCGGCTGGGACGTGGGGCAGAGAGACCCAGGCTGTCTCCAGTGTGGCTTTGTTGGAGCATGAAGCCTACAGCTGGGCCAGCTCTTCTTCAAGCCACTGAAGTGCCAGTGCACCACACTCCGCACTACCAGCCCAGCTCCCAGAGGATTTATTAGCTGGAGCGGAGAACCTGCCTGGGGAGCGCTGGCTCGCTGCCACCGCAGCCACCGCGTCTCTTCGGAAGCCAGAGGGCTGGGACGGTAACGCGGCGATACCGGAACCCTCTGTGAGAATCAGGAGCGGTTGTACCTGTATTGTCTGTATTATTTCCATTACCAGGAGTAGCCAACCTCCTGTAAAGAAAATCCATATGTCATTTTATAATGTTAGGAAAACAGAGACTTACTTTAGTAACCCCTGCACTGACTGCTCCCTCGTCATGCCCCGCAACTCAGGTATAACTGATCATAGATGACACGTATCACTGCAGCGATGCTTACCTGCAGCTCCCATCTTCACAGTATTTCTTTTTTAACTCCTTGTGCTAAATAGCATGCTTTACACTCATGTTTTTGTCATGTACTGTTCCCAGAAGTCACTGATCACTTCAGAGGGAGCAATGATGCTGGTGCTGGTCATCTCTGAGAGTCCTTCCTCAAGGAATATTTTGAGAGTCTAGATAGCGAAACTATGAGCTGAGTCCCAGAATAGCCATAGAATAATTCTAAAATCAAATTATCTAAACTAATAAAAGGAAGTTATCAATGAACATCTTGCTTTGCAGCACTGTTTATAAAGATTAATAAAACATTTACATATTTTACAAATCCATTTGGGGAGGGAATTTCTAATTTGTAGGAGAAGTTGACACTACTGTAGCTTGTCTAGGTTGAAAGGAAAATTAATTTCAGCATGTTGAAAATGCCCCCAAAGTGGAAATTCCCAGTTCTAATCTATTCTGAAGATCACACAAACAACATTTCATATTTTTATGGCAGGAGATCAGAACAGCATCATTCCTTTCTTCCATATGGCAAGGACGACGCAAAATAATATCTGGAGTGAGAAAAAAAAATAATCTGTGACTAGTTGGAATACAAAAAAAAAGAGCTTCATTGAAATGATCTTCTCAGAGCATCATCCCTCATAACTCAGAACTTCTCAGCACGAGTTTGGCACACGCTGCGCTATGCCAGACTTCTGGCTTCAAGGCTTCAAGCTTCAGGCTTGCTGCTGCACCGCTGACAGCTAGAGGTGCAGAACCTGGCCCTGGGCAACCTGCTCTGGCTGACCCTGCTCTGAGCGGGGGGCTTGCACTGGGTGGCCTCCAGAGGCCCCTGCCAGCCTTGGCCTGTTGCTTAAACAGCCACTTTTCCCAAACCTTAATTGCAGCCTGCCCCTCTTTGCTCTCTTCCCCGCTGCCATCTCTCCACGAGCCACCTCCCCGCAGCCAGCTCGGGGGCCGGCGGTGGCCATGGCTGTCCCCGCCGGGGACGCCAGCATCGGGCTGCACCCCTCCGTGCCCAGCACGACCTCGCGCTGCCTGGCCGGCCCTTGCAAATGGCAGCATCCCCCTGCAGAGAGGGCAGTATTGTGAAGAGGCTGCGTTTTCACCGCCCCAAAGAGTGAGCTTTTTGCAGCAAAACAGCTGGTTTGAATGGTCTTTTTTGTCAGTGAAGAAGGTCTGTGCTGCCAGACCTGCGTTTGCGAGGCGCAGGCACGGCAGCCACTGAGGGAGCAACACTTGGCCAAGCCGGAGACCCCGTCAGGCAGAACCAAAATAGCCAATTACTTCATAGCCCATGAAAGAGTGAATGGCCTAAAAGTTATCCTGCGCTAGTGGCATCAGTCCTCCATGACTCCCTTCCAAGAGGCTGAGGTGAACAATTCATTTGCAAGAGTTAAAATGTCCTCAAACGACAAAAAAAAGAAAGGCTCATAAGATCCACCATTCAAGTAAAAAGTGGCAAACAGAAGCCACTACCTCTTACTTAAGACAGAGCTAGGGGAAAAAAAAATATATTTGCAGAAATCTAAGTAGCTGCCCTAAACTCACCATTTTTTAACATAAATGAAATGGGTTTTGCCATGTCACATGGAGATCTCCAGTGATGCTGTTTCTGCTGTGCTCCTTTGACAATTTATGAGATGAATTTGGGACCTGGGACATCTCACCCAATTTGTATTCATTTTAAGGCAGAGTTTAAAGCATCTCTTGCTTATAGAGAAGGAATTAACTTTTTTTTTCCCCCAATGATGTATTTAAGCATCTAGCACATTTATTTTACAATCTTTTTTAAATCAAGCTGTCACCACCTTGACATGTCTACTTAGAATTAATTTTTCTCAGACCAATATAAAAGATATCATGTCTTTGCTTGTCCGAGGAGGACAAGAACATCTTGTAAGAACAAAATTCTCAAGATCCTTCCACAGACATGCTTATCTACACCCTGCAAGCAGGTCTTGTGTTCCACGTTCCTAGTGAGTTTGGAAGTTACAGAGGCAAACCAAAGTGTGCTGCTATAGCTGTTTGTGTCCCTGTGAGCGTGTGTGTGAGGATCAGATATTTGGGTAACTGGTGGTCTAGGCAGCTGGTATTTCTATGCATCTTGATGAGATGATAAGAAAATTAATTCGGTTTTAATTTAATTTCTCAGAAACTGGAGATTTCTGATCATAGTGTGTACTATGTAATTCTTAATCTCAAGTAGTGCAGTGCTGAAGGGTGCTGCAGGCCATGGATAAGTAGTTGATCTATGGGCAGTCACATACGTTAATAGTGGCAAATCACCTTTCATTTATACCAAAGCAAAGAAAAAACCCATGCCCATTATGTAATTAAAAAGTGAATGAATAAAAACTCATGCCCAAGGTAGTGGGCTACCTGAGAAAGCAGATGAACTGATTGGAAATCACAACCAAACAGCTCCTCAGCGGGAAGCGTTTCGCATCAGACGCAGGAGCCGAAAAGGCGCAGGGGTAGCCGTCACCCCTGTGACGGGCTGCAGAGCTGGCCCCCCATCTGAGATGCTTCAGGGCAGCCCCTGTGCTGAGCACTCCCAGCGCCCATCCTCCTCCTGGGCAAGGAGAAGCTGTTGTCAACCTTAAAGCAATACCCAGAAGAGGGTGGAGACTAATGTCTTTTCCATTATCTGAATAGCTCACAAACAAGTCTTCCTCCCCTGCTCCCCCCACCCAAAAAGGCAGGAGCCGCTCTGGAAGGCACGGTACGGAGGGACAGGGAGGCACTCCCAGGCCAGGGCTGGTAAACACCCGCAGGGAGACGAAAGAGCAGCAGGGCACTGGACGTGTATCACCAGGGATTTAGGGCTGCACCCGGGAAAGGCGATCCAAAAGCCTCTCTGTACCTCCCATCAGTGCCTATAAGGCCATAGGTGTTTGCCTGAATGATAGAGTTTTCTGCAGGAGCCACCAAAACAGAAAAGCTGTGCTCTGCGGGCGAAGGCAGGAGCATCACTGCCGCGGCCGAGCTGGCTGCGCCGAGCTGGCTGGTGCTCAGCGGGGAGCAACCTCTGCGCCGAAAGCCCCAACATGAAGCCAAACCACTGACACCAAACCAAGCCACTCGTCTGCCTTTTGGTAGGGGCCAAGCCCTACATTTGAGAGGACAAATCTTTTACTGTAGGTGCATTTTATGGCCTGCTGAATCCATTTCTGGCCACATGTGAACACAAGCTGCAATAAGTTGTTATTTCAGTTCTGAAGAAGCATTTGACTTTGGAGCAGCTCTGAGGAGAAACCTGCTGTAAAGGAATTTGTCGTCCCTGGGCCTGATGCTGCATACATATCCCATCACGTTTATCGCTACGGGTGTCTCACGGACAGTACAGAGGTTGCAATGGGAAACCCGCTTAGTATTTGAGTCTGCAAATTCTGCCAACAAGCAGAAGTTGTCAACATGATCAAGCCCAAATATCAATATCCTAATTCCTTAAAATAGTGTTTGATTTTAAAATTCACCATCCAAAAAATAGCAATAATAGGGGTTTCAGTCTACGCATTATCGTAAACTGCCTTTATGATTTCAAGATTTTCTTTCTTCGGCATAAAAGCTAGAAAGACTTGTTTCAGATACACGAAAACCGAGATTGTAATGAAATTGCAAGACTCGAGGAGCTAGGGCTTAGCAGAAAACACAACATATGTCATGAGATTCACACCAAAACTGGGAGAGCGAGCCGTACTGCAGTGTAACTGCAGCACAGGTGTGCAGAACTGCAGTAACTTTATCGTCAGGAAATACGGTTATGCAGTAGAAATGTCTCTTAAGCCTGTATTTCATGCAAGTCTGAAACGACACTTCTTTGCAGCCACTGAAGCAAGGCAACAAAACCTGCGGAGCCCGTGCTGCTCCCCCAGAGCCTCCATGCTACCGGTACAAAGGCACACGGGAACGAGTAGGCAACTGCCACTCAAAGCTGCACTGAGGCTGCGTTTCACAGGGAGCTTGTCCCGGGGAATATTAAGAAATCTTTCCCTTCAGTTTCCATATCAGGTTTGCAGATCAGCGCTCTTCCCAGCCTCTCCTCCTCCAGGCTGCTCGCAGTGTGGAGTGCTCTTTTCCTGTTTACCCTTACATCCCTTTTTATTACTAGGCGGGATTTTTTTTTTTTTAAAGCACACTCAGGCGCCTGCTTGTTTTTTCTAAAGCTCTACGGGGATTTGTTGGCGTCTTTTGCAGCAGGTCATCCTGTTTTCAGACAAAGTTCCTGTCTTGTTAAAAACAATCATTTCTGGATGTCTCTGTATGGCTCCTGCTTTTAATCATCCTGAGTCCTTGAGCCATGCAATCCGCACTCCAAATATTTTGGTTTTGTTTGTTTGTTTGTAGATAACAAAAAAAAAAAAAAAAAAGAAAGAGAAAGGAAAAGCCCACAGGACATTTTCAAACGGCCACCCTTCTGCAGGACAGAAGACCTCTGCATGCTGCAGTAACACAGGCCAGCTGGGCACAGGCTGTGGCACGCTCAGGACAAAGGCTCCGACTAGCAGACAACACGGCGGCGGCGGCAGCAGCGACAAGCCTCTTTGCCACCACTCAGAAAGCCCTTGCTGCTCTGGGTAGGAGCAAGCTGGCTGCAGATGCCCAAGTCTTGGGCAAGTGCCGGCCACCACGGCTCCCTGCTGCCGCGCTCAGCCCCGGGGGCAAACCCGCAGGGCACGGCTACGAAGATGGGACCGGCCACAGTGAGGGCTGGCCCATCTTTTGGGCATAGCCTGCACTCTAAGCACCTAGCCAAAAAAAAGAGTAACACTGTCATGTACAACGGCAATAATTTTCAGAGCAGATCAAAGCTCTGCATGGCTTTCAAACCCACGGATGGATAGTAATAGGGACAGTATAATACTATATAACTTATTGGGTTTCAATTTTACGTTGAGAGAAAAACTCAGACAACCGTCTGTCCTATTTCATCTATTTTAGTTCTGTACATGCCCCCTACTACTGCAGCAAGGGCAGCTATCCAAAGAGTACATCCACACTGACACCACCTCCTGTGGTGAGGGGACCACTATCGTTGTAATTCCATGGAGGCTGGCACAGATACTTTGCATGGCTTCGTTTGAGACAGAGGCAGGAGATTACTCTCCATGGTTCCCTTTATAGCCAACAGTAGAAGGTATTCTCTGTTAGGGGGCAGCTAGCACCCCTAAATTAGGATCCTCTGCTGAGCTCTGCTCTGTGCAGTCTCTTCTCATTACCCTAGTAAAGGGGGTCAGTGTCCTGCCTTTTAAAAGTTAGATGATGTGAATAAACCCTCAATAATTGGTGATATAAGATGCCAAAAAGTGTTTAACAAGAGTATTTAGGACCCTTCACGTATAAATAGGTGGGGGAAGTCGGTTCACAGAAGGTGATATGTCTCACCTTAAGCTGGCACAAGAAGTCAAGTCTCTCTTGTCCAGCCTTGGAGGAAGGGCTGGATATATCTGCCAGGCTGTGCTGCTGCCTGCAGTGCTGCAAGGAGGACTCACAGGAGCACAGGACCAAATCTCTGAGCTCCTGAGCCAGCACTTTCCAGCCTCTTACCTATTGGGAAAGGCTATTATTAAAATGGCAAAAGAAAAAAAAAAAAAAGAAGACAAATAACTTATTCTCTTTACTGGCTCCCAATTTGCACTACAGCAAGCTGCATCTTAAAGGGTCTTGGGTCACCTCCTTGAAGCCAAGGGAAAGCTCACTTTCAAGTGTATATCTCCAGGGTTTTGTGTACTGTTATGTTCCAGGAGGTGATGAAACGTGTTTCAAAATATGTATGTTTAAAGGTGCCACAGCCTGCAGCTCCATTAAAAGAAAGGGTCTATTGTGTGCTTCCTGATGCTGAACACTCTTGCAAAATGATCATCAATCAAACTTTCAGGCTTTGGTAAATTTACCCCTGACAGTTCTTATAGGAAGACGTTACACAATCCCTAACCCAAATGCTTTGATCTCCTAAGTCAAAGTCAATATGTCCAGCTGGATAAATAGCATTAAGCCCAGCACTGCTTCCTGTGTAAGTGATAAAAAATGGATAAAATCCTGACTTTCAGAAGCACAGGTGCTTTAAATCAATGGAGTACAGTTCACCAAAGCTATTAATACCACCCCTGGAAGCTCTGACTGGAGGCAAAAAGCTTCGAAATGTTCATGCTCCTCGATTCAGAAATAGAGTTCAAATGAGGTTGTTTTTAGGCGACCACAACCACCAAGCCATACTCTGGGCCAGTATCAATCAGAACTGTGCCATTTGCTTAACTGGACCGGAGTCCCAGAGCTGCGATTCAACCTCCTGCACTGCCAGCCTCCCTGCAGCACAACGGGATTAGCTTTCACGGATGTGCTCACAGAAACAGTTGTACAGCCTTGTCCCTAGTCCTTGTCCTAACCAGTCCTCTCTTCACACACATTAGATGTGTCGTCATCCCCCTCCCTTTCAGGGTCCTACCATTTTTCAAACCCCACTTAGTCTCCTTGGACTCCTAATTGACCATGGTGAGGATGCTTCCTCCTCCTCGTGTTATCACAGGTCTTCCTCCTACCCTCTTCCTGGGTAATAGCAGGGCTGGTGGAGTTGAGGCGGGTTTCCTTCCCTCCAGCCTACCCACTTCCCAGCATCAATAATCTGTTACAGATCCTGTCTTACTGCCCATTCCCCTCCTCCCCCAATAATAATGACATTCTTGAAAGCTTGAGATAAATATCCTGTTACAAAACAGATGATCAGGATGAATATTACTTTCATCCTCTAAGTCACGACTTGTGGGGGAGTGGAGATAGTCTGTTTAGCCATATGGATGGTTTCCCATCATTCACAAATGTCACTGACAGCGGGGCAAAAAAAAAAAAAATTGATGTGATCTTTGGTTTGCTTCAGCTGTAGTTGATTCTTGGAAGGTAAAATTCACTCTGGACCAAGGGCCACTCCATAGCAAATATAGCCCACATGTTCTTACAAAAGCCCTGAAAACATATGGGAAATTTCAGAAGAACATGGACCTTGTGATAAGAAAACTCTTGGAGGAAATCTTTGACATACAGATCTTAGAATTCATTTTGATTCCTCTGAAATGATATACCCATGTACAGTCACCTGCCCAGTGACTGTAGGTTCCTAGAAGTGCTATGTCATCTGAAAAAAACAAACAAATTGCTTCCTAGAAACTCTTCTTTGGACTTGAGGGAAGGAAAGGACTCAGAGAACAAAGTCCTCCCTGCCACTTCTCAAGAAGCATTTCGTACTTCCTCCGAAAGTGAACTAGACCATGCCCATGAAGAAGTGTGAGATTCCTTCTCACCCAGCAGCAGAAACGAAAACAGACACCTCGAGTTTCAACAAATGTCCTTGCTGGGCAGATTATGAAGAGCTAAAGAAAACAGTCTCTATCTAAGAGTATGTCAGCTAAGGCGTTTTCTCCCCGTGCCAGTAAGAATTGCTCAGAGAGAGAACGGGCTAGGTGTGCAGCTTGTTCTCAGAGAGAGAGACCACGTTTCATGAGGGACTGTTCTCTCGGGTTCAGTGGCCCCATTTTGTCTAGACCTTGCTCCTTCCTCCCTGACCTCAGCCACAGTTCATAACCCCACCCTGAGCGAGCAAAACGTCTCCTGGCTGCTCCCAAACAAGCTCTTGCTCTAAGGGGTGGCCTTAGGCAAAAACCACCTCAGCAAATGCTTAGTTCCCTCCTCGCTGGCCCATGTAACCCTTTCATCAGCGTGTCTCACCACAGCGCATGTAGGACACGCCAGATGCCCAGGAATTGCTCGCAGGCAAACTCTTCAACCCATAGTGAATGGAGGCAGCTCCCATGTTTTTGGAGGCCTGAGTGTGAAGGTCAGGTGGGAATTTGGGAGGAAAGGAGACAAGGGGCACAGGGCTGGAGCTGCACAGATCCACGGGGCAGCTGCTGGCATAGGGGAGGCTTTGGGGTCACCTTCACCTTAATTGTAATCCCTGGTTGGAGCTCGGCTTGCAACAGCTGGACCTGGTCCCTCTGGCATGTTTTTGCCATCTCATCTCTACTGTCTCTGTGGTCAGAAGTTCATTTTCCCCTTCTTTCTAAAGGCAATGCGCTGAACCCAGCTTAATGGACGATCAGAGCAACTGATCAATTCCAAGCCTGGAGAATAAAAAGCCCTTGGTTAATTTCTCTGCAATTTTGGCCTCATTTACCTTCTAAAGTAATATGCAATATATTTTTGCAGGGATTCAGTTGCAAAATCAATATGGGCTATGCTTATAAGAGCAAAAAGACAATCAACATCACGCGTCCTATTCCAGGCACTGCTTTTGCCTTACTATGTCAGCTAACTTAGCTTGAAAAACTGCTGTAACACCACTCACAGGGAGGTGAGGCACTACACCTAAAACGGTTTTCACAACACAGACTGCTGTTATTCTAATGACTATGAATTTTCCTATTGTTTCTTGCTACTATTTTAATGTTACAGTTGCTATTTGTTGTGGAACATATCGACGAAGAGAATTGGATCAGTTTACCTACAGTTGCCTCGCCACTAAAACCAGAATACCTACTGCTCTGTTTGTTTCCAGTCCAGTCTGTAGCTTGAGAATACTGATCATCTTACTCAAATGAGACAAATAGCATCAAAGTGACTGAATCAAGTGATACCTCCTCAATAGAGACAGACAGGTGTGCATCTGACAATTAGCAGATTGTAATCAGTATTTTCCCATAGCGATATATCTCTTAGCTTTGCCAATTAATAATGCAGCATTCATACATTTACTTCTGTAGGTTTTCAGAAGAAAAAAAAAAAGTCCAGCTAACAAAACCCTTCAAAGGAAATATCCTGTTGCAGGTTTCTGAGTTGCCCTGAAGCTGAATGGTGTGGGTAGGTGACCTCTGTACGTAACAGTTCTTGTCCACCTGACATAGCAGAGGCATCACGTGTGTTGTTAATGAGTCTCAAAGGAGTGCGAGCAATTGTTTTTAAATAGTCTGCGTCTGAATCTAAGAGAGATTAATTTTATCATCAGCGAGCATTGAGAGCTCTTGGTATGAAAGAACTCATGCTTATTTGTCTCCAGTTTTCTCTGAGTAACTACATGAATCGACACGGGTGGCGGTTGAAAGTGCTGGGCTAGAGTGAAGAGTGCTCTCATCCCAAGCACTCAGTGCAGAAGACTTGTTTCCTTTATTTACTTTGCATAAATCCCAGGGAGGAAATATGAGGCACTGAGAGTCCTTTTGTTTTTGCTCATTGGATTTAAGCAATTCCTCCGGCACACATCAGAACAATGAATCCCTTCAGTCCACCAGTCTGCGAGTGATATAAGGCCATAGATTCACACTGCAGACCTCCAGAATTTTCGAAGTTTTGGAGAAGCAATTGAATGATTGCAGCGACTTCAGATTCAAACTTTGAGTCTGCTATTTTCAGAGACAAGTGATAAAATGTACCCCCTTATGCTAAAAGTCTGAGCTGGCATAACGTACATATGATTAAGCCAGAACATCCAGGCTGAAGTTGTCCTCTCCAGTTAGGAAAATTCCTGGCCAAAAATATATTGGTCAGAGCCCAAAGAACACAGGTTATCCCAGTGATCCTCACCGCATACTGTCACTGGTAGAGACCTGACCTAACATATTCCCAGTCTCAGTAAGGACTTGCTAACACAGCCAACGTGCTGTGTGTGGACAAGCATCCGCACAGCAAGTAGGTTCAGTTCTCCCTCTGAACCCACAGAACTTGTAACAGAGACCTTCTCTCTGATTGACTTCAGAAAATACACCTTTTTAGGTGAAAAACATCCTACAGCCATTTGTTGACTCTCCAAGAGCCATGGACAAACGCTGTTTTGCTAGATGATCACTCAGGCATGTCAGCAGATGCCCAGCACCATTCAGACTTGTGACCTGGCTCATTAATTGTACCATGTAGAGGAAGAGCCAGTATATCAAGGTCATGATCATTTGAAAGATTTCATATTAATCCAGATGAAAAAAAATCCATTGGCTAGTTTGACTGGAGGTTTTTGGTACCAAAGGTACAACTTGGATCAAATAAGAAAGAAAACAGTTATCAGGTTTTGTTTCGTTCATATTTAATCTTTAGAGAGAAATCTTCTCTGAAAATGCCATTTGGACACTGATCGAGTCTGACTAATTTTGGTATCTTGCTCTTGGGAAACAAACCAGTTCTCCTTCTTTTGCTCTGTAATACATGTAGAAAAGCAGTTGCCTCGTAATTTAATCCACCGTACTTCAGTGGGGTACTGAACCCACCCTGAATATAGGCCATAAGGCATTATAAGGCATTTCAAGTGTTAGTTTGGAGGCTGCATTATCATTCTGCAGCCCAAAAACTATATAGGCAAAGAAAGTCAGGCAAACTAAAACTCAAAAAAAAAAAAAAAAAAAAAAAAAAAGAGAGAAAAGGTGTTGAGGGTGGGTGTGATGATGAAAATGCTGACGGGCCCTTGCATTCAGTGGCAGTAATTAGCTTTACCATAGTAAATTCCAGGCATATGGCATAGCAACTTTCGCACCCTCTTATATGATTTAAAACGGTTCTCACAAATGTTCGTCTCACTGTAACTGTGAAAAATCTCCTGTTTTCTCAAGAATAAAACTGCTCCAATATCTTGCCCTGACAACTGACGCTTAAAAAAATGCCCCCCAAATCCAGTTAAGGCAATGATGTGTGTTTAATGCAAGAGAACAACAATTAGTGTATTTTTGACTGAAAAGAACTCAGTTAAGCTGCCAGAAATGTCAAAAGTTCCTCGCTACCCTGACACTTACGTAATTGTTCTGCAAACACCCACACGCCGGAATAGACCTACTCCACCAAAAATTGCAGGGCTGACTCACCGAGCGTTCCTCTACGTATCTGAAGACCTAACCATCTAGGATACATCATCCATAGCGTAATTCCAATGTGATTTCCCTGATTCAATAAAATTACACTTCACTGAGGGAAAAAAAAAAAAAGATAATCTATATCTTCAAGATCCTGCCCACCCATCACGGAGGAAGCAGCCAAAAATGGCAGTGCTGCAGAGGGTATGGGCTCTCCAAAAATCTGCCCGATTCCCATACAAGGACAGGTCTGAGATTAGATGTGGCTGGCCATGGTCTTCTGGATTTTCCTTGCTGAAACAAGATACAGAAGCAACCGTACCTACAACCCACTCAGTTTTGACCTCTGTGCTGTGTAATGTTCGCCTTTCCGAATCCAGTTATTACAGCTGGCCATGAACCTTCTTACCTGCAGGACAGCGCTCCCCTCCACGCAGCTCATCCTAACCCTGCGCTGAGGCACCGACCTGGCGCGGGCTGGAAAGGCAGCAGGGCGCTGCTGAATCCTGGTCCTGGCTTCCTGCGCACTGCGGTCTTATTCCCGTTCAAATTCCGTCGTGATCCAGAAACGCTTAACTGCTCTGATCTGATGGGGCTGCCACATGAAGTGAAGCAACGTGGTGCAAAATGGGGCTGGAAGCAAGAACAAAATAACAAACCAACATTTACAAGTTACTGGAGAAAGCCTCTACGAAAGAGCGGGAAGCCTCCGATGCATGACTGGAAAGCACAGGGGTGTAGGCTTCTCTACAACAACCTCTTGCGAACACTTGAACAGAGGTTTATGTGCACAGTTTAGTCAGAATAGGAAACTTTGTGAAAATGGTTTATACTTTACAGTTATACTTCAAAACTGCCCAGAGAAAGTAATCATTTAATATAATTTACCTTTGCAGTATGCTGGTGGCACCAATGTACCAAATGAGTAACGTAAACCGTGACCGTGAACGGTGCTGTAATCATCGTGCCATTGTGCTCTGACTAAGTGACAACCTGGTATTTGGATGGGACAGTCCTACCGTTAAGTCCTCGTAAATATCCAAGCATACTAAAGCCAGGATAAACTTAACAGCAGTAATTCTCTTGTCAGCATTTGCAGAGATTACACTTGTACACACCCAGTCTTCAAGGTATGTCGTATACAGCAAAGCTTTTAAATGCGGAATCAAAGATGAAGAAATAACTACCACCCCCATTTATGGCTATACCTTGAGATGTATGCCTTTCAGAAGGACTGTACACCTTAAAGATATACTTTCCTAGTAATGTGCACAACCCAATACTGCCCCAGACATTTTTAATACTGCTCCATGTTTAGGGCATTCTCATTTGCCCATTTGTTCCATTTACACCAAATTCTTTCTACTGGTTTCCCTCTCCCACCAACCAAAGTCTCTTGAGCTTCTAGACGAAATGAAACTACTAGGTTGATCTGCGGGACTTGGGAGTTGTGGTGACTGACCCCTTGAGACCACTGTAGTCTGGCAGTTCTCATTTCATCTCCTGTTCTTTCTTTTGGGGGGGGGGGGAGGGTGGGGGTGGGACAGGGGGACAGTGGTAGTGGTGCAAAAATGCAGCAAATGAAACCAGAAAGGTAGGCCCCCGCACCGCAGGACACAAACGCTCATGTCACATGCTGTCCCCTGGAAGCCAGCAACACAGCTGGTGCTTCAAATTCGGCATGCGATTTGAGCCCTTTTTTTTTAACAGAGTAGGACATTTTAGCACCTAGGTCGGGCCATCAGTTTGGTGCTTCCCCCTCGATAAGCTTTTACTAAACTGTGTTTGACAGCAGCAGGTCACCGGGGAAACCCCCAGACTCAGTAATAAGGAAACTCTTGCCTCTGTCAATGCGTTTACCCCCTTTGGTGCAGGTCCCGCCTGGCCCAGGAGAGGTCCCCATGTGGTTTACATCTGTGAAAAGTAAAGCAGATGTGCTAAATGGGAGTTGCAGGTGCCAGGACATATATCTGTCCACATCTCTCCCCCCGTAACATCCTGGAGCCAAACTGTGTGCTCGGCTCCGTGGGGTCCCCAGGACACATTCCAGTGGCCATATAAAAAACAGACAGCGGAAATCGAATTGTTCATGCCTGGGTTGGACTCCTAATTGCCTCTCTTTGGAACCAGAACATAAGATAGCTGCGCAGCATTTCTTTTCCTGAATATGCCTGTCCCAGGATGAAGATCTTTTTCTTACATAATTTGCTGTCCCCGCTCTGCTCTCTGCACAGCTGATTTACCCCGTGCTGGGCAAACGCAGTCCTTGTTTACTCTTTTCACGGTCTAGAGCAAGCCTTCAGCCGTGCCAGGGGCAGGCTTTATTCCCATGGTCAGAACAAGAGAGAGACTTGGGATCAGGGCACCTCGTAAACGCAGAGGAAAATAAATCTTTAGCATTGGGAGCAGAAAGCTGCCTTCTACACTTGCTTTACGTTGTCAGGTTTGCTTCCTTGTAGGGTGAGTGAACGGGATGAAAACGGGACAGTGCTATTGAAGGAACATACTTCAGCGATAGCACGAATACCTGCCCAGGTAAGCCCGCATGTTAGTGCCTAGCAAGCCCTTCCAAGCACATCAAAATGGGCAGCACTCAAGAGATTATAGCATTTTCTCAGCACCCTAATCTGGTGTGATGTATGTGCCCAGTATAGAGTGACACAGGCTGTCCCTGAAGAGCAGGCAGCAGCAGAGAGAAACACACCAGCACGCAAAACACGGGAACACGCTTTGGGCACTACTGAACTCTTTGGTATTGGCAAAGAAACAGTATAAACACATGTCCCTATACAAATAGCATGATATTCCTGCGCCATGGATCAGGACTTTTCAGTAGGAGTTGGTATTTTCCTCAGCTAAGGTAACAGAACCATATGAACCTGGATTCCAAGTAGTAAGCTGATTTATTAATTTCATCACTGCCACCAAATTTAAGGGTGTATCAGTATTTTTACGCAATTGCAGTCTCAGTACCACTTTTAAAATTTAGTCTGCTTCTCTTTTTTGCTTCTATTACACAGTCCATTTTTTATTTGAAAGCTTTCAAATTAACATGTAATTAATTGTAAGAAAAGTATGCACACCCATAGCCACCTGTTCTCTTCATGTTTATTATTTTTAAGACAGAGCTGCCCACTCGTGCTATGTTTCTGTTGCCAGAAGAATGTAAACCACTGCAAAGTGATACACAGGTCAGTACCACCAAAACTGCCACTACCAATGGCAGTACCTGGGGAGGGGGCGGGGGTGAAGAAAAAAAAGGAAGAAAAAAGAAAGATTAGAGTGCTGGCCTGTGTGCTTGGCCAATGCACTGTGAGCCTGGCTAAATGTGTGCCTTGCACTGCCCTCCTGCAAGCTTAGTTTTATCCTCTAAGAAAAGAGAACCCTACAGCCATTAGAGATCTGCTGTCAAACAAAACTGCTCACCTTTGCACACCCTGAGGAACCATTTAACTCGCGTAGGAGCTACGTTCAGAAGGGAACTCAGTTTATACTACAAGAAGTCAAAAGAAAACAAAACCTCTTGAATAAATGCATGCCTGTAGGAGCTGTTAAGTCTTTTAAAGCGCCATTCCTAAGTAATTGCTAATTACATTACTTTATTACAAGGCACAATTAAATATGTGCTTGAGGTCATCCAGCTATTTGCCGTTTCAAGGAAAGCACTTGAGTCAAAAGGATTTCCTAAATGGAGCCATTCAGTGTTTTATTTCTGCAACTTCAGGAATTATTTTAGATGTGAATAATTGGACATTGAATAATCGGTTAAATGCCATTTCCATAAATTGTTTGTGCTTTACATAAAACAAATAAAATGCTTTATAGGGTACTTTTGTTCTCCCTTTGAGGCACCCTGCACTAGCCAGTTTTGCACCAAAGGCACTGTACTTTATGGCCAGTTTGGTCTAGGATGATTTGTGTATTTCTATTTTCAAATAGATCATTCACACAAACCAACACAGACAGACCATTAATTCTCACTTTTACCGAAATTAAAGGAACTGTGAGAAAGACTTACAGATAAAGCTAGAGGTAAGAACCACAGGCTGTAACGTAAGCACCTAAAAGTAAGGGCTGGTTACACTAGGCACCATTTAGAGACAGTGAAGGGAACTGAGCGGCTCCAGAGTGCAGTTTGTCCTCTCTGAAGACCCCCTGAAAGTGATTATTAAGAGAAACAACTAGCTAAAATGTGAACATCTAACTTCTGACATGTAACGCTGAATGACTACCTAGCTGAATCACTGG
The DNA here is from genome assembly GCA_009819775.1 of Phoenicopterus ruber ruber. Classification (NCBI taxonomy): domain Eukaryota; kingdom Metazoa; phylum Chordata; class Aves; order Phoenicopteriformes; family Phoenicopteridae; genus Phoenicopterus; species Phoenicopterus ruber. The sequence continues at coordinate 49,713,804 of CM020215.1, read as the reverse complement.
CATCTGGTGGTTCGCTCAAAGCTGACGGTCAAGATACTCAAAATTCATGCCTAAGTGTGACCTGTCAGTGAAGAAACCTGTCTCCACTACATTTTCCAAGCACCTACATTTCCAGAGTTCAGTTGAGTTAGCATCTCAACCAAAATCCTGACGCCAACACGTTTCATGCTCCTCGACCTTCTCCAGCAGGCAATCCCAGCGCCTGCTTCACTCGCCCGACATCAAACAGTGCAGAGCCAGGTGCCTCTGACACTTTGATGCAGGCGAACAGCAGGATATGGAAAACCGAGGCTGGAGTCCCTGCTTTCGTAAATATTGATTGATGCAACATGGAAAAGGTCTGACCAAAGACACAGAAAAGCTTTTTTTTATTTTAGGCCCCATCTTTCCATAGAAAGACAGGCTCCTATCAAATTGTGCTCCCATCGAGTAGAAGAGAGGCGTGAACCTGCATCTTTAGAGGAAGAAAGCACTTATATAAGGAAAAAACTTTCCTATCCCTGATGTCTAATGCAAGAAGAAACTTCATCAGTACTTAGCCTCCTGAGGATGCCCCTGCATCGCTGCTTCAGCATCCCAGGCTGTGAAGCGTCTCACAGTGGCCCAGTTGGCCTGGTTTCAGAATGTCATAGATACCTGCCTTTTTGGTACTTCTCTCTCCCATTACACTATGTAGATAGATAGCCTGTCTGCCTAATTCAGGGCCAGGCCTTCTATTACGGGGAGAGATATGAAGGAATTAAGCAAAGCAACACTGAACTCTAATCCCCATCCTCCACGTGAGGCTCTTGTCCTCTGTGTCTGCATCTCTGGTCAAGACAAGCTCAGGTTATAAGCACTCACAGAGATGCTAAGAATGAGCAAAAGTTTTATGGTCCAAAGCCAGCAAAATAGGCTTTTTGCAATAAATAAGCCTTGAGCTGGGCTGAAGAGGTTTCATTGGCAGCCAGGGAGGTATAAAACCAAAACAAAATTTAAAAAAAACCCAAACACCCAGAAATAAACATTTCAGGGTTCAAAAGCGAACTCCACCAGTGACTGGATGAATGAGGGGATCATGGTTAACAGGAATAGGCTCTCCTTACTGTCTAGGTACTATAAAAACTTCTGGAAGTTGAAGGATAAGTGACCTCCTGGTAAGGCTTGGGCTGTAGATCTGGTGTCTGACAAAGCATCAAATGGTAGCGTGGTTAACTGAATCCGCCCCTGCATCCCTCAGCGTCACACGGACAGAGCGGTTCAGGCAGAGAGAGGAAAAGCGAGCGCATACGTGCATGCGAGCACAAAGATAACAATGTGCCACATAGTTTTCATTCTCCTTTAGAGTTCTTCAGCTGGTGTGTGCTGAGGGAGGTACTGCTACAGATTCAAAGGGTGTCATTTGTATTTTACTTGTTTAACTCTGCTGCAGTGCAAAATCTCCTGCCTGGCTCCCAACTCGCCAAATGCCACCCTCCGACTGCTGCCACGCAATGAGCTGGCTATAGCCATCATCATTACAAGTCTCTTCCCCAGCTTGGGAAACACAACTCTCTCGAGCGTGCTTCGTCTAACGTTTTATTGCCTTCAGATACTTAACCTTAATGCTCGTAACATCTCAATCAGATCTGACAGTACTAATGATAAAAATCTCTTTAAATGCTATCATTATTTATTGTTGCATTACTACTAGGCAGGTATATCAATGGGTTTGATAAACTGCTTGCATGATATGTAGCTTTCAGTTAAAATGTTGAATGACTAAGATTTTTATTTTAAACCACTGCCATAAAACGTCACTGAAAATGCCCTGAAGATGATAATCAGAACATATTTTCTTCCTCAAATATTTTAGTCATCAGAGAGGCAAGTTTACCTTCTATGAATATGGAAGTGTTTGATGGAAGTAATGTCGGGCTTGTTCTGTTTTCTTCGAATCCGAACTCTGCAATGTGCCAATGTTTATCTGTGCATCTTCATTTTAAAAAACATAATCAAAGTACAATGTAACCCCAAAGAACCATGTTAATTAATAATAACATGGATTACAAGGAAAAATTGTATTTATCAGTGTGTCAAGCTTGCTGGGAATTGTCCCAGTGTTATACTGAAATTGTCCCTGTCTTTAACTTTCAGGTCACATTCACTATAGTTTAATATGACTCCTTCTGCTTGCTTTCTAAGTTGACCCTTAGGTGACAATTGATCATTTGAGGATTCTTCTGGCTGTGGCTCCTGTTGGGATGAAGGTTAACAGAGAAAATATAGCTTATTATTAGAATAATGAGTAATAAGAAATGTTCGAGATGGTTGTAAGACAAGCATCGCATTATACTGCGTCTTAAGAGATAACTACAGTTGAGGTGGTTTGAGAATTTCTATTTCAGATGCTCATGCTTTGCAGAACTTCCATTTCCAGAACTTCCATGACTTAAGCCTGAAATCCATGGTTAGTAAGGCTGAGGTCTGCGTTAGATTAGTTTGTAAAATTTGAACAAAAGTTGATCTGATATACTTGAGAAGAAGGGTAAAGAATAAACCTGGTGCCAATTTTAAGAAAAAAAAAAAAAAGTAGGACTTAAATTATAATCTGATTATTTATTTTACCAGGACTGTGCTATTTGCTGTACTAACACAGAGTGACCAACAGTACCAGGCCCAAAGAATTTGCTGTCCTGCTTGAGCCCTGACCCAGGTGAAAACAGAAGACCTGAAGGGGGGGGGGGGGGGGGAAGGCGGATCAACAAAAAAATAAATAAAAATCAAAGGCTCCTGCTTTGATCTGTCACTGCTCTGAACATTTAAACACCATACCCTGAATACACAGAGCTGCACAGCAAGTGAAGCACCAAGTAAGAACAGCCTGGAAACTCTTTAACGGTGGGCAAGGTGAACTGGACAGTTTGCCCCCACTGGGCAGTGGGACAAGGTATGTGGTGCGTGTCCGGTGAACTGCACATCAGCCTGGCCAAATCCCCCTGTTTAGGGTCAGGGCAAGGTTTGTGTAACACTTCAGTCCCACTTTCAAGCAAGCCTCTGGAACAGGTGACAAGCAGGGATGCTCTCAAAATCCCTGCTGGGGAGGATGTCGTTAATGCCATCTGGGTGCCAGCCTTGCCTGAAACTGCAGCGACCGATGTGCCAACTTTAATTAACATCACGGATGTTTTCTGCGCAGAATACACAGGACTGTCCGTGCCACTATCTGTTCCCAGGGTCAACGCTCTCCAGCCACTCGCTACCTAAGGAACCTCCTTCAGCTGGGGTTAAAGATAACCAGCCCTGAAGCACAGCAGCGGCGTAAACGAGATTAGCCTCTTCAGAACAATTTGACTCCCAGGCAGATGTTGGCGACGGGATTAGCATTTAGACCAGGCTTCTCCCGGTTTATTTTCGCTCCTCGCTTTTCACTTACCCATTTGCTAACCCGCACCTCGGGACCACCCCGCCCGGCTCAGCCTCCGGCCCCGCTCCACCGGCCCCCCGGCGCCGCTCCGCCCGGTCCCCCCCGGCTCCAGCTACCCCGGCGCCGCTCCGCCGGGCCCCGCAGCCTCCCCCCCAACCTCCCGGTGCGGCGGGGACCGCAGTGCCCTTCCGCCCGGTCGGGGCCGGGGGGAAGCGCTGAACGGCAGCGGCGGGGCCCCACCCGCAGGCCGCCCCGCGGGAGGAGCCGGTGCGGCGTCCGTGGGCTGCCGGCGCGGGGGCTGCCAGGTGCGAGGGGCCCCTCCGGGCCGGGCCGGGCCGGGCCCGCCGTGCTGGCGGCGGGCAGGGCGCTCCCGCGTCGCCGGGGCTGGCTGCGGGCTCCGCGCTGGCGGCGGCCCCACGCCGCAGTCGGGCGAGCGCGGTTCAATTACCGGCTACCTGGAGGGACCGGCCGCGCCGGGGCGGGCCGCTTTCCCCGGTCACGTTTTTTGGGGTGGCCCGCCCGGGCTTTAGCAGCGCCCGCAGGCTGTTCCTGAGGCGGTGCCGGCTCCTCGGCTGCGCTTCGTGCAGCGAATGAAGCCGGGCCGCGTAGGAAGAGATTATCTCGGGGTTTACCCTTCACCCGCGTAGAGATCAGCTGAGGACAGAGGCTACCCGCCTCCCTAAAAATGGGATTCCCGGAACGCCCTCATGAAAAGCCGGGCCGGGATCAGTGCTGGGGAGTTACGGGGGACGCGGGGGGCCCCCCGCAGGCGGCAGATTTAGGGAGAAAAAACATGGAGGGAGAGAAAAGGTGCCTTTTGTTCCGCCGCCGGCGGCGGCCCGCGGAGCGGAGGGGAGGGGAGGGGAGGGAAGCGGGGGGGGGGGGGGGGAGGGAGGGCTGGGCCGGGCCGCGCCCCCTCACCTGCCCCCGCCGCCCCCGCCCGCCGCGCCGCGGCTGCCGCTTGTTTGCACTCGGCTTATCCGGAGCGGAAATTCCTTTCCGTTTTTGTGAATGACAAACTCATTAACGATTCATCAACACAACCTGTTCCAGCCGGCCCGTCGCCGCGGCAACAGCCCCTTCCGCGCGCCCCCATTGGCTGCGCCGGAGAATGTATCCATTGAGGCGTCCTGCGGTTGTACCCATTGAGGAGCCGCCGGGCGCCGGGCTGCGCGGGGCCGCGGCCGCTGCGGGCGGGCGGGGAAGGGGCACCGGCACCGGCACCGGCACCATCGGCACCGCCGGCACCGGCACCGCCGCGGCGCTTCCGCGCGGAGCGGGGCAGCCCCGCTCGGCGGCACGTTAATTGGATTTCATTCACTCGGGGCGGAGGAAAAGCCCAAGGGCTCGGGCTGCAGCGGCGATTAGGCAGGTTCATTCAGGGATTCATTGACAAAAAAAAGAGGAGTCCAGGCAGGCTGGCTGCGCGCACGCAGGCACACACACACACACATACACACACGCACACACTCGCGCTTACACACACACACGCCGCGGCCGGGGCTGCTTCTCCCTCCCCGGCGCGGGGGAGGCGGCGCGGGGGGGCTGCGTGATTCATTTTCCTGGGGCGGAGGGAGATAAGTTGTGCGGAGTTGGAGGGGTGCAGCCCGCCCGCCGAGCCAGCCGCATGCCTCTGTGAGAGAGAGGGGCGCTTCCAGAGCACGCTCTGCTCCCCCCGTCCTTCCTCATGCTAGATACGTTCAGACCCGTCCCTTTCGCGTCGGAAATGGCGATTAGTAAATCCGTGGCGTGGCTGAACGAGCAGCTGGAGATGGGCAACGACCGGCTGCTGCTGATGGACTGTCGGCCGCAGGAGTTGTACGAGTCGTCCCACATCGAGTCGGCCATCAACGTGGCCATCCCCGGCATCATGCTGCGGCGGCTGCAGAAGGGCAACCTGCCCCTGCGCTCCCTCGTCGCCAGCAGCGAGGAGGACCGGGAGCGCTTCGCCCGCCGGTGCGGCACCGACACGGTGGTGCTGTACGACGAGCACAGCCGCGACTGGAACGAGAACACGGGCGGCGAGTCCGTGCTGGGGCTGCTCCTCAAGCGCCTCAAAGACGAAGGCTGCAAGGCGTTTTATCTGGAAGGTGAGAAGGGCTGCCCGGGGTTGGGGGGGAGATCGCTGCCTGCTTGCCTGCCGGGGGGGCCGGGGCTCTGGGTGTCGGGGAGGCGAGCCCCGCGGCTCGGCGGTGCGGCTCTCTGCCCGGGGAAGGGGGGGGGGGGGCGTCCGCAGCGTCCCCTGGGCGTTGCACACTGACGCTGCGGGAGGACACCGAGCCGGGCAGGGGGCTTTTCCCCTTGCCCTCTTCCTCCGCAGCATCCCCGTCCTCGCTTTGGTTAAAGAGACCTCGAGGACCGGAATCGCTGTAGCAGCGGGCGGGGGGGGACAGGGCTAACGGGGATCCCGGCGTGAGCCGGGGAGGACAGAAGGAATTGTCGCTGAGACATCTCTCCAGAGGTCCCCGCAGGGCGAAGCGGCACTGAGCTTTAATCTTGACTGTGCTGAGCCCTCCGCCGCAGCGGGCGATTTTCTTAAACCTTCCTTGAGGTTACTCCGTCTGCGGGCGCGTGTGACTTTTTTTTTTTTTCTTTTTTCTTTTTTTTTTTTTTTCTTTTTCCTGGGGCTCGAGAGGGTGGGAAACAGATGCCCCTTTGCAGACAGGGCTGTACCAGGGAAGTAAGTCGGCTTGCCATCTTATATCAGGTTGCACCCCCCACCCCCCTTGCTTTTCTCCCCAGGTGGTTTCAGCAAGTTCCAGGCCGAGTTCGCCCTGCACTGCGAAACTAACCTAGACAGTTCGTGTAGCAGCAGCTCTCCTCCTTTGCCAGTCCTGGGCTTGGGAGGCCTCCGAATCAGCTCCGATTCCTCATCAGACATTGAATCTGACATTGACAGAGACCCCAATAGTGCCACCGACTCCGATGGCAGCCCACTCTCCAACAACCAGCCTTCCTTCCCGGTGGAGATTTTACCCTACCTCTACTTAGGCTGTGCCAAGGACTCCACTAATCTGGACGTTTTAGAAGAGTTTGGCATTAAATACATCTTGAATGTTACCCCCAACCTGCCTAATCTCTTTGAAAACGCCGGCGAATTCAAGTACAAACAGATCCCGATCTCTGACCACTGGAGCCAAAATCTGTCTCAGTTCTTTCCTGAGGCCATCTCCTTCATAGGTGAGACCCGGTTATTTGCTAACAGCTATATGTCAAGCGGCAGAATTCAATTTCTTTTCCAGAATTCGGGAGATTTCGGGCGAGAAGCAGTAGCAGCGTTTCTGGCAGTCTCTGGGGGATGCTCTGCTTTCTGGTTTTAAAGCCGGTTTAAGTTGAGGGGCGGGTGGGGACTGTTTGGGGGGTTATAGAGGAGCCCCGGTGAATGGTAAGCGACGTTTGCAGGCTGCAAACGCGTATCTGGCTTGGCTGGCTGTGGGATTCCTCCCTGAGCCGCCTGTGCCGAGCTGGGGACTGAGCAATGCGCAGGATGGGGGATCTTTTCAGATCTCTTCCTGGCGGGGCGGGAGGGAGGTAAATGAGCCCGGGGTTGATGGCTTATTCGTCCTTCTTTTTTGTTGTCCCCCCTCGCCCCCCCTTCTTCTTGAGGTTACTGAAGAGCAGTATAATAAAAAGAAACGATCTAGGAAGCTAACTTTAGCTTTTAAATACAAGTTATTCATAAGCAGTACCCTTGGCAAATGTATAGTCAGAGCTTTAATTAAATCTCGTGGTAATAACGATATACCTCTCGGGCTCGGTGCCTCGGTTAGCCAGCCCTCAGACGTTATCCGTCAGCTTTGGAAACACGTCCCCTTGGGGTCAAGGAGTTCTGGTTAAAATTTGCACTCTCCTTCGTTCCGGGGAGGACTAAAATCACCCCATCGGGGTGCGGTGGGGTGGGCATCGCATTATCTGTTGGGAAGCTGTGCTGTAATCCGGTTGAATGATACCGGTAATAGTGGAGAATGTAGGTAATCTGAGCCCAGCAGGAAGAAATGTGGGCTGGAAGCCACAAAGAAACTAATCTCCAGGCATTGTAATGCATTTCCTATTACAAAGGAACCCATTTTCCACCAATGTTGACATCCTGTTCCTCCTAATGGGCTGTCCCCTGTGACTTCCCTCATTCTTTTAAAATGCCTGAATACCTCCATTGTTAGCTGCACAACAGTTGGAGAATAATTTAATAGACCTTTGCAGTCTGCTGGTCTGTATAAAAGGCATTCAGTGACATATTGCAGGATTTCCATGCTGGGGCAAGGGGACTGTAAGAATTTAAGGCAGATCTCCAGGCAAAAGCGTGTCTTTTAAAACTGACTTTTAAAACAGTGTCATGCAGCGTATCCTGCTCCCTTTGTCTCATTCTTAGTTTTCTCAGCTCTTGGACTCGGGTACACATACGTAGGGGGGTGGATTCTCCTCTTGTCCTGGTTTTAAGCCGGTGCAGTTAACTCTTGCCTTGCACTGCTGGCCACTGGGGTCAGAATCGTCCTTTCTTCCTACTTGATACTCATCTCGCTGGTGTTGAGAGATCGGTTACCAACCCCCTGTCTTATGTGTCCTTCTCTGCCTCTTTGTCTCTGTACAGATGAAGCACGGGGAAAGAACTGCGGTGTCCTGGTGCATTGCTTAGCAGGGATCAGCCGCTCGGTCACGGTGACGGTGGCCTACCTCATGCAGAAGCTCAACTTGTCCATGAACGATGCCTACGATATCGTCAAGATGAAGAAGTCCAACATTTCGCCCAACTTCAACTTCATGGGTCAGCTGCTGGACTTTGAGCGGACCCTGGGGCTGAGCAGCCCCTGTGACAATCGAGTGCCGAACCAGCAGCTGTACTTCACCACCCCTTCCAACCAGAACGTCTTCCAGGTGGATTCCCTGCAGTCCACGTGAGCTCCCACCGCCTCCCTTCTCCTGTCCGTTTCATGGGATCACTCCTCAATGGTTTCTCTTTGGCAGTGATAAAGAAAACGCAGCTTTCTCTTTTTCTGGCCTCTGCTATCGGAAAGCAGCTGCCAGTGCAGGCTAGGAAAGGTTACGCAGTATGGAATCGGCTCTTGCGAAGGGAGGGAACGTGGCGAGCTCTCTGGGAAGGACCGCGGTGACCAGGCGGCAGGTGGGGAGCGCGCTCGTCCCTGCTCGCGCCGTGGCTTGGGTCCGAGGACTTCCAATGGGGTAGGGTAAGGCTGGACAGGCCGAGCACGTGTTCGCTAGAGACTGGAACTGTCCTGCTTCCCTCTCTGCTTTCGGATCTGTGACACACATCTTTGTCTTCAGTGAAGACTGGTTATTTTTGTTTGTTTGTTTGTTTTAATTTAGAGGAGCCAAAGAAAGAGATTTCAGCTTAGTGTATTTGGAGTACTTGTTTGCCGGGAGCTCGGTAGTATTCTACTTGATCAATGTAAATACTTAATCTTAAATCGATTTGCAATTTTTTTTGAATTCACATGTATTCAAGAAATCAATCCAAGGGACATCTGTGTTTTTGTTCTCTTCATAAATTCTGCTTTATTTGTTTGTTCTTTTTTTTTTAATTGCAAAGAATATATTTGCAGCATGCTTAATTTTATTGTTCAACTGAAGCAAGCTTTCCATGAGGGAGAAATGGCAATGGTGACAAGTTTGCAAATCATGTTTTGTGAGCACGTACAGTCTCTTTCATATATCTTTCTTTTCCTTGTGGTGATTTTTTTTTTTCCCCCTCACACTCTTGATGTAGTTTCCACATGATATATATATATTTTTTAAATTAAATTAATTTTTTTGCCTTACCTTTTGTAAATAGATCATCTGGGAGGAGGTTTGTCTTTGAATGCGAAAGATTTTTGATCACTTTTTAAAACTTTCAGATGTGCTAAACAGTGCATTACCTCTGTACAAATTCTTCAGGGAGCTTCACCTCAAATGCAATATTTTGCGTCTTTTTCTTTTTTTTCTTTTTTGTATAAAACTGGAAGTATGTGCGAGCATTTGTACCTGTGTGTACGCACAGTGAACCTGCACATGGTTGCCAATAAGGGAGAGTCTAATTCACGGTGTAAAAGTTTTAAGATGGAATTTATTATAAGAATGTAAAACCTTAAATTATTAATAAATAAATAACTATTTTTGGCTATTGAGAACCTGGCTGGCTTATTCCCCCTTTCCCCTCTGTGTGAGTGTGGTTAATTGCACATACACATATGGTTATGTTTAAAGGTAATGATTGCTTTCAATAGCTTTTGTGCAGCCCCTAAGACAATAAAGCCTTGATTTCCCCTTTGGTCCACTGGTGCCTAAATGAATAAACAGTGCATGTACTGGATTCTTGTCTTGCTTTGGTGAAGGGAATGCTTTTGAAGGCCTTTAGGTTAATTGCAAAATATTCTGGCATCCCTTTGCTACCCCAGGGATGCACCTGACCCTGGGCCATAAGGAATTTTTATTTTTACCCCCCCCCCCAAGAGTAAGGAGCTGCTGTTTTCTGGGTTTGTTTACAAGTTTTGGCCACTCTATTACAGATGCCAGGAGATGGGTTCATGCTCTCCTTATCTGTCTGGCAGGAACTCATTTCACAGAGATCCATCAACAGTCTGCAGCCTGTAAATGATTTTTCTGCTGCTGTTCAGCCACGTTGCGACTTAGCAGGTGAAGGCAAGGAGGAAAAGTCTCCGTATACCCTTAGTCACCTCATTTCCTCTCTGGACTCTTCAAGTAGTCCTGTCTCTGCAGAAGGAAAAAGGGGGATTATAGCGATTGCAAAACTTCCTGCTGCAACTTATTTTCATTAACATCCTTCCTGATGAGGAGTGGCCCAAGGTAGAGTGGTGCCAAAATCCACGTGCGGCACCACGGTGATGGGCTGATGCTGCAGCTGGGGCTGTCGGCTGGGGTTCTGCAGAACTGGCAGCCGGAACACATTTCAAGTAATTTTAGAAACTGCAAGTATGTGAAATGAAAAGCAAACAAAACATGGGAAAAAAGTGAGTCAGTGTCTCATGCAGTAGTGGCCTAGATTGAGTGCATAAACTGTGAAAGTAGAAGTGGGTTGCAGTTAAACTTGGCTTGCGCTAATCCAGTTTTGAACGTTTTCCGCTCTTGGCATTCCCTGTGCTGCTCTGTTCAAAGTGGAGATTTGCAAGCAGCTCTAGCAATTTCCTGTCCAGCTGCAGCTCAAGTGACTCCCTCGGTTTTTTCTTTTTTTTTTTTCTCTCTCTCTCTCTCTTTTTTTTTTTTTAATATGGTCTGTGGATAATTTTAGCCAGTTTCCTCTTTGTGGATTATTAATCTGCTTTCCTTGTAGAACCTACATAGCTGCGTCCCTACTGTTCTGCTGAAGTCAACAGATGGCCTCCCCGCCACTTCCTCTCGTTTCGCTGTGGGTTTGTTGTCAGGCCACTTCTGAAATTAATAGTGTTTTCTGGCCGGCTGCCACAGGCCATTACCACAAAGGGGAAGTAACACATCTGAATAGCAGGAAGCCGGGCAGGGTCACAGCGTGAACTGAACCTGTTGAGCGCAGTCGGGCCTCTCCCGTTCAGCAAGTGTAGGGCTCCCTCTTCCCTCCCCCTTTTTAATACGCCTTGCCCAGAGAAAGGGCTGATGCCGAATGCCTCAGCTGTTTGCACCGGGCAAATATTTCCGGCCGAACGAGTTGCAAATGTTAATTGTGACTAGGTGCCCGTTAAGGTGAGGAGGTAAAGAGCAGCGTGCAGCGATGTAGCCTAGGGGAGGAGGGCCTTGGCTTTCTTCGCGAGCTGCTTTGAAAAGTTAGTGCTTACAAGGGCTTCCTGCTTCCTTCCTGCTTCACCGAATGACTAACACCAAATGGGTACTTCTGCAATTCATCATTTTTCGGGACAAGCAAGCAAAGCAGACCAGCTTTGCTTACACACACACATACAGCAGAGTTGGGCAGAAAACTTGTTCCAGATTTTTCCTCGAGCAAGGCCTGAACTAGGGCTGTTAGTCAGAAACCTTGGCTGAACTTGAACCAGGACTGGGCGAGAACAGCTTTGGTCACAGGCAAACCCAAACCAGAACTGGAGCCAAACCAAAACCGGGTTCGACCTCCGATTTTGCTGGAGGTGTTCACACTCGCTCGTGTACCGGCTCTTAATTACAAATGGTTTGGAGGGAAAAGCGGCGAGGGCTCTCACCAGCAATGTTCGCCCTCCCCACGCAGGCTCCCGGGTAACTCTGCCCCAGCACGGTGAAGGGAATGGCTCACGCTACACGAGCGCTTGCCAGCTTTTCCGAGGCCGGGCTCTGCTTGCTCCTGCAGTGCCCCCCAGCACTTGTTTCAAAATAACTTTCTTCCTCTCTTCCCTCCCTCATTTCAGTCCTTGCTGGGATGGGGCAGAGGTCTCGGGCTTCTGGGGGGTTTGGCAGCTATTGCAGTTCCTCAGCTGGTAAAGTAATTTGTAAAGGGAAGAATAAATCCTTTGTGCCTGTAGGGACAGGCCTGAAGTGTATAGGGGAAGGGGGGGGGAATGTCCCCCTTTGCAGCTAAAAAAATTGCAACCTGCTTCATATTATAATGTACGAGTGTGAGGTACTGACTTCCTTCAGAAGCGATGGAGATATTAGGAAGGAAAACTGTACCCTCAGGAGCGATCAGAGCTTTCTCACATGACCCATCTGTGCCTTTAACACAAAGGGTGAAATTGTGTCCTGTGGCATCTGCGTCCCCTTTGCTCTGGTAAGGCCGAGGTTCCCCTCGGTGTCTGGGTGCACATTAGCGCTCGGCTTTCCATTTCCTGGGCAATAACATCGTGCTGGTTCCCCTTCTGGCGTTTCCCCTTTCCCACTCACACCCTTCCAAACCACTCTATGGCCACCTTCAAAATGTCTTCCAACTCTTTCTGGTTTTTGTTGTTGTTGTAGCTATAATTTTCTCTTTCCCCATTCTCTTTCTTGTCCTTTTTTAATGCTTCTCTTCCCCCTATGCCTTCTGTTCTTCCACAGACCTTTTCCTAAGCTCCGTGGTCCGTCCTTAGTTCTCTTTCATTTTCTTACCCTCTCTTTTCCCTGTTACTCTCTTGCTGTTTGTCTCACATTTCCTAAATCAGCTCCACTTTCTCCCAGCCTTAAGCCTCCCCACTCCTCTTTGTTTTCACAGTGAAAACCAGGATGAGTCTTGTGGAGTCGGTCAGTTGTAGTGAGCTATAGGAAAGGTGTATGTGAGAGGAAGAAGTAAGAAAATACCACTGCTGTCCTCTTGCCACTTCCTAGCAGATGACCTTATTCCCCATCTCCATTCCCTGTCACTGTGTAGATTTGGCTCTGCGTGGCTTCCCTGGGTCCTCTCTGTACAGCACCCCGCACTCTGCCGCTGCTAACAGGGAAGGCGGGCGTGAGGCAGCAGCCTTTCCTCGGGCCCGTCCAGCGTCACAGGGCACTGACCCCCCTCTGAGGAGCGGGGAGCGGTGAGGAAAGTGGGGAGAGACTGAAAACGTGGCCGCCAAAGGCGGCTCTGCTAGTAAAACTGAAGCCAGGCTTAACAATCACGTATCTGGAGAGCATTTCTTCAGCTTCTCTGAAAAGCTTATCCAAAAATTTTTCCCTGTTGAGAAGCGTGATGACACTTTATTCAGAGCTCCAGGAGAAACAATTGCATGTGAACATTTAAACGAGGCTACAGCGTAGGCTCTCTCTCCACACTGCTATAAATCACCGAAAGCTTTGCCTGAGTGAGGATGGTGGAACAAATTGCTAAGCTCAGTTCAATGCCCCCCTAGACCTTGAGTGTGCGTGTTCAGCATTGCTCAGTTACCCCAGGAACACAAGAATGGGGCCAGACCCCTCCATCACGCCGCAGCGCATATGAGTGACTCCTGGGACTCCGGCGAGATGCTGCATTCAAGGAAGGTGGCTGAGTTTGCTCCGAACACCTCATAGCCAAAGGGAAATAAAGGCTACCCACTGGTGTTTTCTCATGGCATGTGGTGACATTGGGGTATGCAAACTGTGCCCTTCCCTCCCTCCCCGCAACAGCCAGAAACGGATGGTGCTGCATCATACGTCTCCTTTCTTCATTGCCAAATTTGAGAGATAAGCATGTGTTGTAACTTAGTAGATAGCACAGGCAGAAAGCCGGTATGGGAGCTGGTCTCTTTTGAGTAAAGTGCTTGTCTCTGTAAGGAAAGGAAAAAAGCGTGTTAGATGCTTTCTGTTGTTTGTTATCGTAGGGATCTGCAAGCGCTGAGGGAATTTTGGAGTGCTCACAGCCATAGCTTTTCCTCATAAGGCAAAGATGAAGGATGTTGACTTACCACAAACACAAGGAGATGATTATCAGATGGAAAGTGGGGGTATGGAGTCTGTTTAGGAAATATTTCTTAATGACAGAAGTTGCATTCAGGACTATATTTGAGAGATGCAACAGAAAGTGCGCCCTGCTCTACTTCACAGCTGCGATCCCCAGGACGCAGGAAGCGCGCAGAAATGCTGGCGCTCTCCCATCCCTAGGCTGTTCCAGCACTGCAGATACCAGCGACATAAAATGATACTACGTGGGAGGTCTGTTTACCATAATGTGGAGACCATGGTGAAGCACTTTGCTCATTTTGCCAGAGGCACAAGTGTTTTGGAAAGTCCTGCTACCGAGATCTTCCACCTTCCCAAATGGGCAATGTCCTTGCTTAACTCCAATACTTTTATTTTAATGAACTTCTCTGTTTTTCCGTGAAAGCCATGTTTTGGGGCACTACGGAAGTCTCTTTTTTCATCTTTTTTTTCCTGCTGACCTCAACTCTGTAGGAAATAAATTCCCATCTGCAAGTGAAGCCATCTGAAAAACATATTGATGGCTGACACTTGGTTTACGCAGGGCAAAAGTTCTTTATAGTTTAAGGGTGGTGTTTTTTTCCCTTTGCTGGGAAATGATGTCCTTACAAAAACAGACTGGAAGCACTAGTATTCAGTATTTGTGAAAACACATTAGCTGTTCACTTGGCAGGCTGGACGCTCAAATGCTGTAAATCAGCATAGCAGCAGAGACTACCAGTGGAGACTCCGCCACAGACTGGTGGTTGTAACACTCTTGAACCCCCTGAAGACACTCTCTGCCTCTGTATAGAGACCATTAGGGACATTAGCAATTTTTGTAGATCCTTTTTGCCTGCATACAGTAATACAGGATTCTGAACAAGACATAGAGCTAGAAAGTCAAAATGTCTCAGTGTGGTGAGAGAGAACTTTTCTCCTTATTTTTAAAAAATTATAATTTTAGTGTCCTGGGGACCTACTAACACATTAAAAAAAAAAAAAAAATCAGGATCAGTGAGACTTCGGCTATTGCTTGATTGATTAGGATTTTCTGTGCTATCAGTGATCTAAATTGCATTTTCTGTGTCAGTATTTCTACCACATTCATTTGTTAGAGGGGTTTCTAGGCCAACCCTACTCTCTGTCAAGAAATGTTGTGCAGCACCTCTCATCTGGGCTGAAATTGAGCCCATGCTGAAGTCCAGCACTGAGGTGATACTCAATTTAAGTATTAGGAATTGACCAATGCTCGAACTCTGTGCAGGATGTTTTTGTTATAAATAAAGACAAAACGTATCTGATTTCTGGGAATACAAACCAGGAACAACAAATTAGTCCTTCACACACACCTTTACAATCCCTCACCCAGGTTTTTTGTTTTAAGTGAAATTTTACAGGCTGCTGTATGTGAACAAAAGCTTTTTTATATTTGCAAATTACCGTCAGAGCAGACAGTAGACAATGTCTATTATTAAGGTGGACCAATGCTTCCTCTTAAAAGAGGACTTTTCTTTTCAGATGTTTACAGCTTTGCTAGACTTTGTTTGGACTCGAATATAAATGCCTCAGGCTGATCTATAAAGATGAAAAGAAATGAATATCCCTCTGAAAATGTCATCCTAAAAGACTTGGCCCTTTTTGCTGAAGAAAATGCCTTGTTTTTTGTCTGTGTAACAAAATCTGTTACTGTTTCCTTGAACATCTTCG
Organism: Phoenicopterus ruber ruber; assembly: GCA_009819775.1. Taxonomy (NCBI): domain Eukaryota; kingdom Metazoa; phylum Chordata; class Aves; order Phoenicopteriformes; family Phoenicopteridae; genus Phoenicopterus; species Phoenicopterus ruber. Next base: position 49,698,461 of record CM020215.1, on the reverse strand, counting down.
GCACTCTGTGCCTGGAGGAAGGGACGCGAAATCTGGCAGGGCGTGTCGGGAATGCGCCTGGCGCTGCTTCCCTGAAAAGCTCCTTTTGCCCAAGATTTGAGCAGTTGGAAGATGGTGATTTGCACATGCCAAGCAACTGCATCTTGAACTTTATAAGTTAGCAGCCCCCAAATTGGTAAGTTTGATTGCACAGCTATACTGTTTCTGTACCCGAGCAGTACTGATCACACCTGTCTCGAGTGTCTCTGCACTGTGCAGTATAAATGCTCTCTACATCCCTGTTTTCCACGGGCAAAATAGGGATGAGAGCAGTCGTCTAAGAACAGTTTTGGTGTTAGGCAGAGGAGAAAATGCACGTCCGATGACAGAAAGCAGGGTACCTTGGTGATGTTGGTGGAAAGGCAAGAGTTGAGAAAACGTAGCTGTTTCTGGGGTTCCTCGGCAGTTGAACTTTGTACGCTTTGAGGTGTCTCAGGTGGCAGCTAGGTGCACAAGTTCTTCTGTAAGCTTCAAAGTGCTTGACGTTGCAACCTTAACAATATTCTTCTAATAGTGTTTTTACTTCATGCCAGCAATACATATTTCAGCCTCTCTGTTGAGGTCTAAATGAATGGCATTCCTATGGCTTTACACAAGAGTAGCAGAGATCCCACTCAAGCCCTCGGTTTGTTATTACAGTATTAAGGTTTTAAAAGACCCTGTCAATTACGGTGGAATAAAATTAACAGGATTCTCATTTTTTATGCTTCAAAGTGTATGTAAGCTTCCTTTGCCAAGCATTTAATCATCCGGTATGTTTATACAGTACCTTGGCTAATGAGAGCTGGTTAGAGCTATGGGACATTATAGTGATGTTAATAATAAATACGATAATTATCTGAGGTCAAAAGAAAATTTCCCTTTTTGCTGAGTCCTGCACAGCCAGGTACAGTGTGTAGCTTGACTTAATGTGCATGTTGCTATATTCCAGAATGACAGTTCTTATCTACATCCTCGGATTGCTGAGTCTTGTTACAGAGTTCAATGAGCTTATTCCTGTCAGTAAAGTTATTCACATGCTTAACTATTGGCAAAATCAGACACTGGGGCATTCTTTTGGCTGTGAAAACAACTTGCACACTGCAGGCTGCATAATAATTGATAATATCGACTAATAATTGAAGAAGCTAGGAATTCTTGGGCAGGGCAATTTCTCACATTACTAGAATTTTCTGAATTAACTACTGAGCTAAATGCCCTTGTGTTTTGGCTGCTCAGCATAAGGGAGGAAGAAGCAGTTTGTGTGGGAAGTGCAGAGCCCTCACACCCCGGGGAGCTGGTCTCACAGAAGAGCATCAAACAGGGAACTTACTTAGGCAACTCAGTCCTAAGTCACGAGCCACTTAAGAGTCCATCCTACCCTTTTGCTTTTGAGAGCATCACAGACAGGACTCATAGTTCATGTTGTTGCAGCACTATAAATGGAGTCCCTGAAATAAAGCTGAAGTAATATAGTGATGAATCAGGCCCAGGAGCCGTGCGTGTGAGTGCCATTACTTGGGGGAAAAAAGGAAAAATAGACTTTCTAATGTATTCTTGTAAATGTGAGTTACTGTTATTCAAGAAACATAGAAAGGAACCTGTATTGTTCCAAAGTGAATGTCAGATGATTCCGTTCCTTGCGCCTTCTACCTACGGTGACGATGAGGATTGATTCATTCCCCGTAGAATTTTCTAGCTGCTTTTGTATCTTGGGTGTCTGTCTAGAAGTCACAACTTTTGTCGGGCAGGTCTTTGATCTGTTGGTAATCACAGACCTGGCTAAAGACAGTGAGTTTGCTTCTTTCGGACTCAGTACCGGAGAGTTTAATAAATGCTCTTTTATACAAAGATGGTAGGAAGCAGACATGGGTTATGGCCCAAGGCAAGGAGTGCATGACAAAGCTTGAGCAGTGCTAAAATACTTGGTCTGTGCGTGCAAGAACAAGAATATGACGGGCAAGCTGCTGTTTGTACAGAAAAGAAAAAAGTCATCAGACTATAAGGGAAACAGTCATGGTCATCACATTGAGAGGAAGCAGACAGTCAGGGTGCGGGGTACAGTCTGATGCTGGGCCAGGCAATCAAATGATCAGTTACCTCTGAAAAGGCAGTCTATTCCCTTTCTTCTTCTTCTTCTCAGTTTTCAGTTGTGTCCTCTTGTTTCTTCCTTTGCTGTCGTAAGCGCTTGCCTGTCAGCAAAACTCTGCAGAACTCACCGATATTTTTTCTGGTGATCTAGCCCTGATGCAGCACACCATGAGGTCAGAAAAGCATCAGACACAGTGCAATGCCGGGAATAGGAGGATGCAATCAGTGGCATCAGAGGGATGGACAGAACTGAGTCTTTTGGCATTAGCTTGAGCTGAGATTGGCTTAGCTATAAAATCCAACTATGGCCCCAGTGTCCGGGCATAGAAGTAATTGGAAAGACAGGCGGGGGGGGTTCTGGGCAAGGAAAGTGCTTCCTGATGTCTGCTTCTGTTGGGTTCATGGAAGAAATCTTCGAGAATTAAAATGGGATGGTACCAGAGGGCACGGCAGGCTCACACACTTGATTTCTTTCCTAAAGGAAACAAGCCTACAAGACCCCCAAACGGGCTTGCTAGCTGCCCAACGGGGTAACACGCACGTGCAAAACTACAAGTTCCTCTCAGAAGGCGCCCAGTTTTTTATTCTGCAGCATCATTGTCTGTCTACTTTTTCTTCCCATTTTGAACAGACCTTTGTGTAACAGCCACAACGTGCTTATAAATCATCTTCTAAACCCAAAAGCTGTCCTAATTGAAGAAGTATCATGTGGTGTTTTAATGGGCAGTTTTCACTGGTAGCCGCAAAATGCCATTTTGCAGAGTTAAAACAGAAAAGAGTATGTATGGAGGCATTTGAATTAGGAGACAGGTTTGCATTTCAGTCTGAGAAGGATCTGACTAAAACCCCATTTGTTACATTCACACAAATACAGAATTGCTTCACGGTACAGTTACACTGGTTAGTTTAATCTGTGAGGCATTTAAACCAGGCAAAAGTTAACTAGTTTTGGTGTTGCTGCTAGTGCAGCACAGAGCAGTTACTTCTAATCTGAACCTTGAAGAAACATATCGCAATGTCTGTTGCACCATGGACACTGTTCCCGTGCTAGGTTTCAGAAAAAAAGGCACCCTTCACTTCGGTGGATTTTAGCATTGTTGTTGTGCCATCTATCTGGGGTAATTCACATGGCCATAATTAACATAAAAATGCACTTGTCATTTTCTATCTCCATGTCAGAAGAATGCTTCAAAAGAAAAAAAAAAATGCTTTGTGTCCATGATTAGTCATCACCACTAATTTATTTTACTCTGATATAATTAAAAGAAAATATATGCAAAACCTACCCATCACAAAAGAAAGCTATTACTGATGAGACCTGTTTCATTTAGCTCATGTATGGAGACAGTTTACTTTTTCATGACAGTAATGCCAGCCTGGGCTTCCTAAAACCCCTGGGAAATGCCAGCAAAAAGACAGGGAACTAAAGAAGACTGGCTATTGCCTTTTTTTCTGGAGAGACTGGGAAGTCTCCTTCTGTCCACAGGCCAGGGGAGAGCTCTAGGATGCCACCTCCTTGCGAGGAAGATGTGGGGCTGGAGACGTCTTTCCCTGTGCACTCAAGTGTCCCACCACAGAGCTGAGAGTTGGTTTTGCTAACATTGGTCTTGTACAAAACACTCTTTCTGCCATACTGGTACCCGTACTAGCTACTCTGGGAGCCTTCAGCTTTGCAGAGGACCCACAAGAGGATCCTTCTGACAGCTCAGCTTGGAAGCAGAAAGCTGTATCTGCTTTACTGTGCTTGGCTTAATCCAGCTGGCAATTGCAGCACCATTAAATACATCTTTGCCCTGAGAATTGAACTGCGAGGTAATTCCACTGCTGTGCATATTGCCATCACATACTTAGGATTTCCAAAGATACCCCTTGCCTGCGTCAGCCAAAGCATTTCCGTCCAACTCCCGAAAGCGAGCGAGGCGGCGAGGGCGCCATGGCAGAGCCCAGCGGGACCTGGCATGGGAAATAGCTGGCCTCAACTTTTCCGCTCTTCCGCTCCCATATAGGGACTCAAAATCCACTGGCAGCAGCAGGCAAAGGCCTGCTCACAGCAACGGGGGAGAACAAAGTGCCGCCGATCCTGTCGGAGCTGTCAGCTTTGATACTGGCGAGGGGGTAGCGGCGTATTTGTTACCCTTGATGGCAGGGAGCGGAATTAATTTTGGAGTGACTCCATGCTGTGGAATGAAGGCTGCCCTGCTCTGTGATGGATTTCCAGGCAAAATCTATGATCTTATTTTGAATCTTTAAAGATTTTCAGTTGTTGGTCTCTAATCCCTTGACAAACTGGAATCTTTCCTTGACCTACGCTATGTGTGAGCAGCGGAGGCACAAAAACCAGCCTCATGCTATATCCAGGACACTGCACAGACACCACGCTCTTCTGGAGCACGTTTCCTCCACTGTACGTGTGAGTCTGGGCTTGTTTATCCTTCCAGCCACCCAGCAAGTCCCATTTGTCCTCAGGACTCTTAAGTCAAGAGCAGAAACCTCTCCATTGCTAATGAATTTTGCGCTGGGGCTTTTGGGAGAGAGAGAGAAGATATTTAAAAAATAGCTTATTTAATTTAGTAAATCAAACAGCTTTAGGAAACAGGGTGGCCCAAATACAAGGTGACATAAAAAATAAGATCTTTTACTTTGTCTTACTGAATAAAGAGCCTAAAAATAAATTCCCAAATGAAAGTAAGTCAATAGATCCTTTATTGCTAACTATGTTTTCACCTTTTCAAAGAAATGCTCTAGCCTTCCCTTCACGTCTTACATTCAGCTAGTTTCCAGAGCAAAACCAGTCAATTCTGCATTATCTCAGTAGGACAGTTTTAATTTTAACACTATCTGCCCTGATCTCTCTTTGTCCAGTTAACATTTCCTTGACCTAGAGTTCAACCCCTTTTACAAAGTAACCTCAGGCTTTGATGGCAGTAATTCTACCTTCACCCCAACGGATTCTGAATACACAACCTCCAGGCCCAGAGGAGAAGATTAGCAGACTTTACACTAATTACTTGTTATTGTGTAGTTGTTAAAAAAGATTTTGGCTCCAGAAAATGAGGCTGTAGCCAGACAGAAGTTAGCCTGGGGTTCAAAAGTCTAGCAATCTTTGGCTCCACAGGCCTATAAAAGCAAAGTGTTGACTGAATGCAAACAGCCTGCATGGTGAGAGGCCCCCTCGGAGGGGGTGACAGCAGGCCATCCGTCACGGGAGGCAGCGGGAGTCGGAGGAGTCCCTCTAATGACTCCTCGCTGGCCTGTTAATGGATAGCTCCATTTGATTCCTCCGTCGGTAGGAATGCCAGACTTTGCGATGGCTGCAACGCGCAGACCTTCGCGTGCGCGCTCTGTTCTTGGGCTCTTTGAGAGGATGAGCCGTGTTTGACACGCAGCTGGAAAAAGTTCCCCTGGTGCAGTAGGTGCCTGCAACATACTAACCTGCCACTTCTCTAGACGCTCGTTTTAGGTCGGTGTAATGAGCACCTATCAACAATTAATGACGGTTGTTGCATGGGGGGAAGGATCAGGAGTGCCTTTGGTGAAGTGAGAAGCAGTCAGTCAGCTCCTCACCTTCAAGCATTAAATGTCGCGAGAGGTCAAAAGGTTTTGCGAGGAATGCAAAGTTTGGAATATTTTTAATTAAGCTACATCCTTTGAAATTCTTTCAAGTCAATCTTCAAACAAATCAGGTCTTAAATCAACACCCTTTAAAAGCGCATACACCTCTGGTAACTGCCTTCATGCAACCTCTACTGGGTATCACAGAAAGCAGTTAATTTAATTTTATGTGAGTCATTAAAAATCTCCACTTATTTTTGTGTTCATTCACCATAGGATATATTAATATTCCTTTTCCCTGAATACCTGAATTCCTTATCCTCTGTAAAGTTGGTGTGTTTGTGTCTGAATGGGTTTGCTATCTGAATTTACCAATGTCTTAAATATAAGGGTTACGAGGAGAGTTTGGAATATCAATGTTTTTGTTAACCTAAAACATGCCTGCTTCTTTGTTTGTTTTTTATAATCTATTTTTATGAAATGCCTGTCTCTTAGAGAGTTACTGATTGGGGGATATTTTCATCATCCTATAAATAGAAGCTGCAGTTGACATACAAATAACTGTACTCGTCACTGGAGTTTAAGGCCCTTTTGGAAAGTTTTACTTGCCTGAAGAGATTCAGCAGCTGGCTAAATCCCACAACAAATTACATAAACCAGCAAAATCACACTTGGCCCAAACATTTAAAAGACACTAAATGCCATTAGAAGGCAGTGGCTGATTTGGTTTCCATCCTGGCTGTCATTTTCAGATCTGTACACTTTCTGTGTTATTTTTGTGACCGGCACACATGGGATTCAAAAGACTCTCTGCTAACAAAGACCTTTGATCCCTGGATTAACTCTTCTAACACTCTCCTTAAGCAACTAGGAAAATAAAATTATTACCTCATTATCTATTTTGAGAGAATACTTTAACCGGCCTCTGAGGAGAAGGGCTGGAGGGGCCGCCCAAGTCTCCCGAGTGAAAGCTGATGGCAAAGGGTGGCACCTATCGGTGTGAATAGTTGAAATTCCAGCCATAAGCCTGGAAGCAAAGTCCTTCTGTTGGGAGCTCCGGCATCTGCCCTGGCTTCTCCGGGGTTGTGTCTGTGCTACCAGGGCAGCTGCCCCAGGGGTAGTCTCTGACCCCAGGCCAAGTGGTGCAAGATGACTCCCGTCCACGTTACTCAGGAGTAACTACTCACTTTAGGGCAGTGTGGCCAGATTTGGGATAGTCCTTGGCCCAGGTCTCCTCTGGCCCTGTATGGCCCTGAGAGCTTATTATTAAGCGTTTGTGATTTACTAATTCAAAGTATGTGTTGCCTACGTGTGGCGTGCCATGACAGCACGTAGGGGATTTGAGGACACGAGGCCTATTGGAATAACATCAGGCAACTGTCATGGGCTGAGAGAGTTAAACTTGCTATAGTCCAAGTCCATTTTGTCTGTCTGGAGCGGAGCCTGGAGCAAACTATTCTGTCAACTGCGTCCAGGCTTCCTCTCCAAGGAAACTAGTCATTTTGCTTCAGAAGGGAGCCTGGGAGTGAGCGAGCATATATGCAGCATGAATGATGAGAGGATCAGATGCTGGCAGCAAACAGGGAGCTGAAGTATGTGACAGTGGAGACGTCTGTTGATCTTTGACGGGGGTCTGTTTCATCCATAGCAAGGGTATCGTTTATGCTTGAAAATAACCCACGTTCAGTACTTGATGCAGCCAATGTTTCCTTAGTTTAAACTCAGATACTCAGTTTTCAGCAGTGGAGCTACTCAGCAAGGGCCTTTATTGAAAGCTTAGCTGCACGTCCCTCTTCACTCTGAATATGGTTACTGCACAGGCGCAGCTACATCTGTTGTCAAATTTGGCCTAATCTGGAATGAAGACAGTATCTAATGAAACTGTAGCTTGGCTGTACTCTGAAGGCCTGCATTTTTGCCACTATGCTTTGAGCTGGTTCAGTTCTGAATATGTCACATATCCTGTTTCATGAGAAGCAGAACAAGGAAGCCCAACTTCCTATGGATTTTCACCTGACCTTCCCATGAAAATCATAGTTTCTCTCAAAAGTCTGTAAGAATTCCCCAGTCCCTTCATGTCTGCTACACATCCTCACATTAATCCTAACTTACTCCTGTTTCCTCTATTTCCCTATTTTCTCTTCACCTCATTTCACCCCCATGTCCCTTAACTACGTGCTGAGGGAGCACAGTGCTGCAGATGCTGTGGCCCACACGCATGCTGATCAGAAAGCAGACGCTTGCACGGTGGTTGTCCAGCCAGAAGGTCCTGTGGAGCTCATAGTGAAACTTTTCTCTGTTTCTGTTTTCTCTGATTTGCATTAGGTGCTTTCCTCTGTCCACTTGTTGATTGTCACAAGGAGTTTTTGTAGGAACTCATCTCCCCTTGGAAATTCTCCGTTTTTGTCTGATGTGATTGTCAGCAATTGCACATTTAAAAGCTACCAGGGTAGGAGGCAAATGATGGACAAACTGAAATCCACATGGAAAGACAGCAAGAGTAGAGAAGCTCAAGTTCCTCAGGAAACGAGGCTAAAGAGAAGGTGATGGTGAGATCACCTTGGAGCTCTGCTGCCAGCTGGCACAGAGAACGCAGCTGCCCAGCAGGGCAAAGCTGACCCTCAGAGCTGGTTTCTGCTGTTTTTTCTCAAAATCTAGTGTGACCAGGGTGAAAAGGAAGTTCCTCTAAGTGTGATTTCTTTATGCTTTCTTGCCAGTTTGGTGTATTCACAAGGAATGTCACTGCAGTGTCTGGGGGACACCGATACCACAATATCACCAGTACCAACGGGCAGAGTTCAAATAATTAACCCAAGAGGCTTTTTGGGTATGTAACAATGCAGTGTTACACATTATTTACCACTTCAGCTTCACTTACACCTTCAATACTTAAGTCACCTAAGGTGAGTTAACTGATGATAATGCATATAAAGCAAAGCCATGTAGATGCAGTGAAGATCTGGTCTCAGTTACATGCCTCTGAAGTCAGCAGGGTCCAAAATCTGACACAGTGCATATCCAGAGTAACAGCCTCCAGAGACCTTTTGCCTTTGCACTTTTGATGAGTATTTTTGTGTGGACAAAGCTGACAATTCATGCTTATTTTTGGTTTTGGACTTCACAGCTAATGCATGTGACTGGACCAAGGACTATATACCACAGAGGATTTTAATCCTAAAGCAGGAACAAAGTATTTCTGAGGAGCCTAAACCCAAAATCATGATAGAAAACCCTGTTCGTAGAAAAAGCTGCTAACCTCAGTATGTACTTACCTCTTTAACCTGAAATTTTCCTGGTGCCTAGAGTTATACGGCTGTGCTTTGTCACAGAGATCTCTTTTGAGCAAATGGATATGCAGGTCTCATCTGAGACCAGCAGTAGCTGTTCCATCATCTAAGTTCCTTGGGAGACACCTCATGCTCAGAGCATCTTTAATATATGCTGGTAGCGTAAAGCCTCTCAGAAAAGCAATGCTGACCACTTTCTTTTGAAAAGCTAGAGATTTAGGAGCCCAGCTTTTCTATAATGGTTTGTATTTCTTCTCTAGAAGATCTGGAGCCCTTCTCAGCATGAGAGATTTCAAACCCAAATCACAGGAAGACCCATCTATTTCATCAGTGGTGCCGCTGTTCAGCAAGGGACCAGGACTGCAATGCCTTAGTAGGCTTTCCTGTAAGGGACAGGCTGACTACTAGGCCCATGGAGTCATTCCTTCTCACCAGTCTTTACCTCTTTGCTTCATACTTTAGCAGAGGGAGAGAAGAGTCTCCTCAGTTCCACGCTAATCAATAACTTGCCTATTCATGTAATCCCACTTTACAGGGGAGACATGGCTCTAATCCTCTGCAGGCAAAAGAAAGACACTACAACCACTAGTCTGTAATAGAAAAGGTTGGTTGCTTGGTTCCTTCTCTAGGCATACCATGTAAGGAAAAAGTGCAGATGCATCCTGTCCAGAGGTGAGAATTTGGGGGTTTGGACCTCAAGGATATTGCAAGATCTTTCCTTGCAGGTGTCTCTCAGAGACCTTAACTCTCAAAGACAAAGTGATTTCAAACACAACCTTAGTCTTGGTGTTTCTTATTGATTAACTCTAAACGACTGCCTCAGTAAGTAGGCTGTTTAGATTACCTGCCTGAGGCGTGTAACTCTAGCAGCTGGTACTGGATGTTCCGGTGTCTGACAGACTCAGGTCCCTAAAAGTAAAGCAGTGTGAGTATAACTTTATCCCATGTTTCTGATAGGTCCTTAAGCCTGAACAGAGGACGTAAGCCAAAATTTGAGAAGCCACAGAGAGTATCTCACTGGAAAAGCTTCTTGGTGGCTTCTACAGGGCAAGTAGGCAAAGCAGATAACTCAAAAACATAGTCAGACCATTCACTCTATAAATCAACGCAGCACAAATCACTCATCAGAGAGGAACATGAGGTCTATAAACAACAGCTCCTTGCCACGGACAAGTTAAATCAATGATAAAGATCTGAAACACATACTGCGTCAGAGGTTTCCTTCTTTAAGCTCTCTTGTGTATTTGCCTGTCTCCGTTCTTACACGGCCCCTTTTACAACAGAAACAGAATGCCTTTTTTTGCAGGACAGCACAACCCTTTATTCAGAGAGCCAAAATTAACGGGCTTGAGTGCCAAGAGTCCTTCTGTAGCCACATCTCTTCTGTGTCGTAGGAAGTATTGATGGCTTTTTGTTTGTCATTTCAGCTGCACAGACTAGAAATATATGTGGCTTCACTGTGTACTTTCTATTCCAGGCATGAATCCCATTGGCCTTTCACATGTAGGAACCCCTGGTAACCTCAGCTGAAGTTTTCTAGGGTGAAAGAGAAGGGTTATTTGATGGCTGGAACGCTACTCCAGGCCTTGGGAGACCTTGCTTGTGATCTCTTCACAGTATCTCTATAGGATTTTTTTTCAGTAAGTCATATAGTCTCTCAGGTCCCCATGTGTAAACCAAAGGTAACAGGACTTTACACAACACCATGAAGGTTAGCACGTGACACTCCTTCAGCAAAAGGGATACCAAATTCAGCTGGTATCTGAATCCTTCCAACAACCTGCGACAGTTCTTGCTTTTACAATTAAGCCACACAGATGCCTAGCAGAACTATAGATCTGAACAGAAATCTTGGCAATACCAAGAAGTGTTTATTGAAGAAACACTGTTATCACTGTAGCTTCTACCTGTGGAAAGCTTTTTTAATGTTTACAGAAAGTAATCCCAGGTTCAACTGTTAGCAGGAGTAAGTCAAGAATATGAATTACCCTGCTTCTCTCCTTTGGGAATACTTATGCATCAGTCAATGTAATGGGCTACATTTATGAAGGTAAATATGGGGCGAAGGGGAAGGGAATGAAAAAAGAATTTGCTCCATCTCTTCGTACTGTGTGGTTCTGCAAAGGGAAAATATTCTGGCAAAGATTACGTCCGTCCAACCTCTGGCTCACAGTCTGATTGCTAATCTGTTCTTGAACTTGCTGCAGCCAGTCATCAGCCTCAAGGGCTGGTGGCAAAACTACAGGTGGGCCCCTGAATGACCCAGATTCACCTATCTACTCATCAAAAACACCCCAGGAGATTTTAAGTGAAGTGAAGACCGAAATCAATGTATATAAAACTTTAGCATGGGAGTGCAAATCTTTGCTGTCTCAGGTGGCCGCATTATATTCTCTTCTTTACAAACTCATGAAGCTCCACTGCAAAAGTATGGCCCCACACTTGTAGGAGAAAAGCTGTTCCAGGTCATAATGTTCTGATTGTTACAAAATTTTTCCTAATTTTGAGCCTATGTTCACCCATGGCCAGTTTATACTTGGCCTTAATCATCTTGACATTGTCCTCTAGCTCTACTATTTTTCTCTCTCCTCTGTTTTACCCCTGAGGTGCAGCAGATGTATCACCTCACAGTTCTTGTTTTGCCATACAAGTTAAGTGCTTTCAGTTGCTTGTCATTACTCTGTTCACTGTATTTCTTTCAGCTTGCATTCATCTTTCTTGAGCACAAACAATCAGAACTGTATACAGAGGAGGTTTCACAAGTACAATGACATTAATAGTTTCTTATCTCTCCTGGAAAAAGGATTTATGGGGATTGCACTTGCCTTCTTCACAGTCATATCACACTGATGGATCATAATCATCCTGTGAGCAACCGACGCTCTCAGTTATTTCTCTCTCTCATTTATTTCCAAGTAGTGTGTTCTAGCAAAAATATCTTATTAGTAAATGAAAGACTTTGCAATCTTAATGTTGCATTTTATGCCATTTCTATTACTGTAGACCTCAAAGTTGTCCAGTTCTTCCTTTAAAATAGCTTGCTCCCTCACTGTGATGACAAATACTTTCAAGTAAGAATTGTCACCAGCTTTCATTAGCTCATTTCTGTTTCTGTGCCAAATTCTCTGATGACAGTATTGAACAAGATGAGCCCTGACCGATCTTTTAGAAATGTCTTTGCTAGTCTTCCTCTAGCCAGAAGTTCACCTTTCAACACTACCCATTGTCTCTTTGTTGAATTAATAATTTCCTAGTGACACTCCTCAAATGATTTACCCACCTTTCATTTGTCATGAAAGACAGTTATCACGGAAAGATATCTGGATAGCCTGGCATGGTAAACACACGTTGCACTTTATTTGATTTCTTCATTTTTTTCCACATCTCTGACTAATAGTTCTTCAAAATGCTATTTAGATACTATTACTGCTTTAACAAAAACCACAAGAAGTGTTGGTACTTGGTTCTGGACAAAGGTGGATTATCTGGAAATTGGAATCTGTTTTTAACTGTCTAAGCTGGGAGGCAGTACAAAACAGTGAGGCAACCTTTTTCCTGCATTGGCTTCCCCACGTCTACTGTAATTGGGAGACTTTAATTTGTGATCTATGTAAATGTCGCCTTTAGAAAAATATTTATTTCAAAAAGAAGGACGGTACTCTCTTCAGGTGTAATAATTAAACACTACTAAAAGATCTCGGAGTATAATACCTTGTTTGTTTTCTGCTCTGATCCAGTGTGTCTCAGTGACACTTATTTTAGGTACTTATCATTAAGAATTTATGTGGTGTTCTTTTCAAGAGCCCTGATGGCAGTGAATAAACGAGATATTTGTCTAGATGTTGGTGCTCACATTAGCACTCATAATGCATTCTACTCCATTACCCGATGGGGCCATGAATTACAGGAAACAAACTTCCAGTTTCTGGATGGCTCGTTTACAAAATAGTTGTAAAATCCATCCCTAGCAGAGCTTTGCACATAACTAAACAATGATCTGCTAATTGATCTTTAGGGATCGCTTTAGTTCCCACTGAAATTAATGGAAAGGTTCCCATCTATTTTGCTGAGAGCTGGGTCATGCCCCTAGTGAGAAAGGAGATTAGATCACGAATATTCATGGGAATTAATAGCAACTAAAACTAATCTAAAAAAAAAAACAACCATAAGAAATGCTCATGCAAAAAGACTGTGTAGCTGACCTTGCTTTAGAGGCACTGTGTTTGATCAAAGTGTGTGGTAACAGCCTCATCATCTGGGGAGAAATTGGTTTAACTAAAGAAAGATCTTATTATGAAGCTTCTAATTTCCCTGTTTAGCCATCTCAAAGTGGATGTTGTGAGAACCAAACAAGCAAAAATTGCACATATCATATATTACCCACTGGCTGAATGTTATGTGAAAGCAAGGATGATGATTCTTTCTTCACCATCGCACCAGGGCCTTGAGCTGCTACAGTTTGAATTAAGAAGCCAAATCTCTATGGCAAGAGTCTGCAATACGTTTAACTTCTGGATTTTGTCACCAAGAGGGATTTGTACCACTCATTCACCAGAAAGTTAAACAATCTAATCAGAAGTTTGTAGAGCTGTCCAGTTTGCATAAGCCCACTGAAATTTAAAATAAACATTACGTATGTGGAAAGCAGCAGGAAGTAGAATATCCTTTAGAAGCCAGCTGTCTGTTTACTGCCCGGCTTATAACGAAGCTGTTTGTTTTTAGCTTGGATGTCACTTGTATTCTCAGCTACTCAGTTAATATGGTATACATGTGATATAACCATTAACGTAAAGGTGTTTTTTATGTCTTTGGTGTTTCTATGTTTAGACACATCCCCATTTGTGGTCATTCTCGCCTTCTTGAGAAATAATTGAGATAAACAACCATAATAAGCCAGCTACTATGAAGTTTGGAAAGGCATGAAGATCAAGGACCAGTCGTTCTGGCTAGGTGAACAGATGATGAGCAGAGGCTAGTATGTGATAATCAACAGAAGGTGCAAATATTTGATTTCAGACGAACCAAATGATGAAGAGAAAAATACAGATTTTTTTACCTTATTTATACTGTTCATACACTATAAAAATAATTTATCCCACATGGACAATCTCATCTGGATTTGTCACTCACACAGGACCATGCGTGCCAATGAAATCCCATACCAGATATCTTTGCAGAATGTAAGCCTTTGGGGAGGCTGTGGGTCCTTATCAGTTGTATTTACCCACAATGTATAACTCCTGACTCAGAGAGCTCGTTTTACAACTTTGCTGAGAACATATGGGGAGTGCCTGGGTGTGGGATTGCCCTTCTGTCAAGAAAACCACCAAAATAAAATTTATGGCAAGGAGTGTTCAGAGCAGGTATCCTGTGTGAATGAATATCCTGTATGGGCTGCAGGCCAGTTACGTCCTCTGCTCGTTGTTTGCTAAGGCGCTGTAGTTCAGCGTATGCATGTGTTTAGTTTGCATGTCTACAAACAGAAAGTGGAAGTCGAACTAGTTGGCCTAGTTTGATAGGTAGTTCACTAGTTTGATAAGTCTGGCCAATTAATTTTTTCCACAGAGATATGCATATCCGCTTGGCGAAATTCCACCTGACCGCCTGCTGCTGGTTACAGCTGCTCACAGGTCAGGCTGGCAGACTTTGAAACAACGCTGCTGTTTCTGAGGCTGCTTGGACCTTCGATGGACTAAACTGAAAGAAACAACGTAAAGGGCTGTAATGGTCCCAACGGTGTACGCCGCAGACACCCGGTGCGGACCTTTCTGTGCATCCTAACAATGCTCGTGGAAGCTGTGGCGTCAACATCCACACACTGCAAGAGGGCAGGGTGGCTGGGTTAATCTCGCTTCAGTGAAAACTTGCTCATTTAGCTTACCGCAAAGCTATATCCACTTCCTTGGGTCAGAAGGTACGCTAAAGTGGCTGCCCGTAGAGAGATGCATGCTGTGTGGTTACACAGCTTCCTGGGGAGATGCTCGCTGGGCAAATGGCTCTCAGGCTTTCCAGGTTAGGCTCTGCCAGCTGGGACACTCAGCCTTTTCGGCAGGCCGGCACGTCCATGGGCCAATGGTGCTTGAAAGGGGGCAATGGGCACAGTGGCGCAAAAGCAGGAGCAGAGGCGTGGGGCTCAGGGTCTTTCTTCCCACCATGCAAAGAAGGAAGAATTGAAGGTATGAGAGCAAGAAAGATGTGAGCGATAGGCTGCAGCTACTGCTTTTCTATTTTGCTCCAGGAAGAGGACAGTGCAGGACACAGAACGTAGCCCCACCATCTGACCCTTGGACAGGGGCAGCAGGGGCACAGCTTTAGCCCGTAACATCCCTGACATGGCAGGGAGTCATGCAGAATGTCCCCCTCGAAATCAGCTGGAATTTGCAGGCTGACATTTTACATAAGCCAGTCCCAATACTGGGTGGAAACCCAGGCTGAAATGTGTGGTGGTTCAGCTGTCCCAGGTTCAGGGCAGTGGTGTCCATCGGGAGGGTGGTACGTGTACACAGCTGGGGAGTAGCTGTGTCAGCCACCTGTGTTTTACCTCCTGGAACGAATCTGTCACGGCCTTAATTTTCACCTTTTAATTAAAGAGCCTTTTAAGGTTTCAGATTTTTGACCAGCATTTTAATGAGTTTTAAAACATTTAACAAACTGTTGGCATTATTGTGTCAATTGTATCATTTGGGTAAGAAGCTTAACCCAATGTCTAAAACTGAATGCATTTGTTGAGTCTATTTTTAATCTTTAAACATGAAATCTAAATATGTTTCTAGACAGTCAGAAAGGTGATTATCTCTGTTCTCTCCATCTAAGGCAATGTGCTTTCCTAATAATGTTATTTATAGCTAGAGGCTGTTAAAGTGTAGCGCAGACAGTCTGCCTACATATCATGTAAAACTGCTTGCTGGAGTAATTACACATTTTTCTTAAGCAATGTGGTAACAGAGAGATGGCTGAGTACGAAGTAGGTGCTTGCTTGGCTGCTTACCTGCATGTCCCAAAAGCTCAGTTCAGCTCCAGATGTGCTGGATCTGAAGGATCTTGCCATGCTGTGCTGTGCTCTCCCTTTACAGATTTTTGCTAAATGACTCTGATGCACAGCTTACAGCTCTAAGTCTCCTCTGACAGGGTAAGCTGCAAAGCGACCCCACACTTTTCAGACTTTAAAGACATTGTATAAGTCCAAAAGTGAGCCACACAGATGGCTTGAGAGTGATGCAGAGCACCACTACTTGTCTTACCACTGAGAGGCTGTGCTTGGAACCTGAGCATTGGTCCCCAAATCAAACACTCCGAGGGTCTGCTTGAGGTGTTCCTGGATGCCTTTCGGAAATGATTATTCACCTCCTTCCAGATAAAGGAAGATTAAATAGATGAGGATTTGAGTTTAAAAAGGAGCTGTGGGCCTATGGAAGAAGTTAAAATATCATATATGGTGAAGGGAAGAAAAATTTGGAACCATGATTCACTATTTGCAACAACTTGGCAATGAGAATATACCCAATTAAGTGATTGGGTTTAAAACACACACAAAAAAGGAACTGTTTTCACGCAACACATACATACATAGTGGAACTCATTGCCACAGGATATTCTGGAAGCCAAAAGTTTATATGTGTTCAAAAACGGATCAGACAAATTCTTTCAAGAACAGCCCTTGCCAACTATTTTGGATGGAACCTCTGGCTCAGGAGGTCCATAAGGTGACTGTCAGAAGCAGGTTGGATACCTCAGGGAAAGGTCACTGAATTAATTGCATATGGTTCTGCTACTCCTTAAACAACTTTTGCTAGCCGTTATCAAGATTGGTAGATTGGGCTAGATATAGACTTTTGATCAACCAAAGCACATCAGTTCTTATACTTTAATGTTCTGCTCCTTGTCTGCCAAAGAAACAACTTCAACCAGATAACGTTTTTATAACTAGCAAAGAAAATGTAGGAAAATGGCAGACTGAAAAGTGAAAGACACACAGTCTCAAAATAAAGAAGTAACTTATGACAAACTAGGAAATAAGTGTCATTTGAACTGATGTCATGATGAATTGTTGCTAAACAGTTAGATAGATAAAGGGATATTAGGAAAGTCATCAGGAAAGTTAAAATATGGACCTTGATCAAAAGTATCCCAGTAAACCAAGATTACAGTGGATAATCATGCCTAAACAAATCTCTAACTTAATAGTATTAATTATTTTGTTCAAGGATGGGGAAATAAAGATGAAAGAGAATCCTAAAAGCAGCAGAACTGGCCAGGGAGGGAAAAGAATTAGGAGAGGACCCATTTCCAGCAGCCAGGGGAGAGAAGGATGAGTAATTTGAGATGAATTTTTAAAAGCTAGCAAGATTTTTTAAAAAAGGCAAGAATAAAGCCCAAGAATACTCATATTTTCTTTTTTTACTTCATGTTCTCTGTGCTTGGTATCTTTGCTGAAAATTATGGATAATGATAGATTTGAAAGTTGATTTTCAGATTTCTGTAATCATGATTCAGGGCTCAAATGTCAAAGGGTAAAAGAAAACATTGGAACTTGTCTGGAATGACCTTAAAGACAGAAAAATGGAAAAAAAAAAAGGAATAGCACAATGAAAGCACGATGAGCAAGCAACGGTTAAGGTACTGGGCATGCTTTGAGCGGACTTTCCTGAGTAGTCACAGTCAAGTTTGTAGTGTGTTTGGCCTTCGGTACCCCATGTGTGTGGTCTGTTTGCACTTCTTGAGGCAGGACCAGTCTCCCCTTCCAGCAGTCAGCCTAAGCAGGGTGTCACTTTAGCAGTGACATGGTGGCATAGCTGTAAACCAGGTGGTACTAACAGAAAGCAAGACTGCACAGAAATCAATAACACATCAGTCATTTTTATTATAGGAAAAACAGGAAACATCTGAAAGAGGCTATCAGACTCCCAAAAGGTGGCAATTTGTTTGTAAAGACATTGCTAAAACATTACAGTAATTTTCACCATATTAGGTAAAGAAAAGGAGTAGATACAGGAAACTTTTTTTTTTCTCCATAGGAAGCAGAATTACTCAAAGAAATTGAGATGTTACCAGAAGCAAGCTGAAAAAAGCAAAATCTAGGAGAAATAATAAAGCTCTCATGCCAGGAAGACTTCTTCTTGTTGTCCCCAGGCAAAGAAATCACTTGAAATACTTTAACTGTCCTTTGGAAAGAGGGATGTTTCAGCATTCTCCAGAAGTTAATCTCGCTTTTACAATGTGAGTCGCTTCTATGGAATAGCCAGGAAACTATTGACTTGAGTAACTATCCTATCTAGGGAAAGCAAAGCTGTTCGTGTAGATCACAGTTAAAGCACAGGATAAATTATGATTTAATTATAGCTATTAAATATGAAGTCACGCATGACTAATTGGAGGAATTGCCAGAAAGAATTTCAAAGGGAAGCCAAGGACTTCATAATCCTGGATTTCTAAAAAGTTTTCTATGGAGTGGGAGTGAAAAAATTACACTACAGATTTGTCTAGACTGCACAGATACCTGAGCTAGCTCTGCATGTGAATTATCTGGGGACCCTGGCAGCAGCACAGCTGGTAGCACAGTGTTGTGCCCCTGAATCAGGGCTAATTAGCCCAAAGGGAGCGTTGCAGTAGCATAACAGCATAACGCTGCTTCCAGTTTGGGGGAGACGTTGTTTAGCACCCACTCTGGACATCTCTGATGCTGCAATGAAGTCAATGACCCTCTGAGGTTAGAAATGAAATATATTCAAACAGTGTGAAGAAGTGTTTGGATAATCTCCATTAAAAGACAGATATCAGCCTTCCTGTAGAAGATATCCCAAAGAAATCTAAAAGAAGTTGTCTCTCAGAGTTGAAAAAAGTATGATTATGGGGCATTTTTAGCCAGATATGCTCTCGCTACAGCATAAGTATCTGTCTCATTTGTTTCTTTCGGAAGAAGATGTATGTTGAAGTCTATGCAAAGGAAATTAATCACTGCCATGGGGTAGACAGGGTTTTTTTGGTGCACTTAGAAGATACTTCTGAAGCCTTGCCAATTCTAGACTCATCTTTAGGGATTTTTTCAGACTAGGACAAAGTAACAGGGCATTTTTCCAACTAAGTTAGCTCAAGCTACCCAACATAATTTAATGGAAAATTACCATCACTTTTGCTATAGCTCAGTATCTTCTTCTCAGTTCTAGTCAATTGGGCAGATGAATAAGAAAAGACTGACTTTTAAATCAGAGAAGACCTTACCGATATTCCTGTGCTGACCATTTGCTGGACTTGTGCTTCATCTAGCTATTCAGATTATTCTGAGACAGAGTCAGGCTTCAGATCACTACCGGTGTGGCAATCAGAGTACAGCTGGATAAATGGGCTCTGCATTTTAAATGAGCAGGGGTGCTGTTATAGGAGGTACCAAGACCGTTGAAGGAAGGAGGGAATGGCTGGATGAGGTTGACTAGCTGAAAAAGTAAAGACAAAACCAGTAGCTGTGTAGTAGTCTTGTGGAGCTGTGCGTTTAGTTTGGTGCTACTGGTCAAAATGAAGTTTGGGCCTTTTGTCCCTGTGGTCGCAGTTTAGAAGAACTGGAAGTTTTGAGAGCAAAACCCTACCTGGAGTAGGTGATGAGGCTTGGGTTTTGGTCACTAAAATTAAATCAAATTGCTCTGTTCATGACCGATATGCATGTGCATGTGTGGGGGGGGTGTGCGTGTGTATTTTACCTCAGTGTGACTCACTTTTCATAGCTGTGACTATGTTTGCTAAATCGTTCCTCCAAATTTCCCAAATGGATATAAACCCTCATAGGTTTAAAATGAAAGGGATGCCACAAGTTATTAAAGTAGAGGTGGTTAACTTATATCTGTGGCAACAGGGAAGATTCAGTAAACTGCTCCAAGAGTGATTAAAAAAGAGTAGGGAAAGCAGGTCTGTATTCTCTGGGAAAAGTAAAAGCATGTGATGCCAATATTTCTAAATTAAGAGTAAGGAAGATGTTACAAGGCTGTTGGGAGTCATGTCAGAGAGAAATAAGAGAGGGCAGTTATCAAGTTAAGATGGTGTTTCTTTAAACAAAGATTTTAAAAATATGTACTATAAATATAGCGTTCTCTGGAGAGAGAGAGAACTAGTATGTGCACACAGTTCTCAATAGAAAATGAAAAAATCTGGGAAGATAAAAAACACAGTTGCAGAAAAAAGCCCCCCCGGATCAGGCTTGCAGACATATCATCACAAAATATGCTGTAACCTTCTAGATTACAATAACAAATAAAATGTAAGTAGCTGTGTGAGGGAGATGATCTCCCAAACCATGTTTGGGACATTAGCAACATTAAAGTTATGGTAATGCATTAACTCATGGTTTAAAGAGCTATCGTGACATATTTCCACGAGCCGGTACCAAAACTAATTTCTATTTTTATACAGAACCAATAGCTACAAACCCAATACAAACTTACAGACCAATAGCTTAGCGATACTCATCGCAAAGCTGCATGCCAAGACACAGTAGTTGGGGAAATGGCAGGTGTTACCTTTTAGTATGTGTCATCATTTGGAGCTTTTCTGATGCTGGTTTCCTGTCACCTCATGTCTTGGAGTTGCTACAACAAAATATTTGTCCTCAGATATCACTACACTGATTATTTCTCATCACGTCATACAGCAGAGAAGAAAAGGGGAATCTCAGGTTTTACTTCTCTTTTTGTTTCCATGGACACAGTTTTCTAATTCTGTAAGGAATCAAGATCTGCTGCCTTCATTAACTTCTTTCTTGGAATGAACTTCCCTATCAGCTTTTATAAGTCATTGAAATAATTTGGAAAAAAAAGAAAAGAAAAGGAAACAAACACAAGACTGAAAATAAACCACATACTACAATTCCAAGTAAACAGGAAGTTGTAGGTTAAGGCTGAATAGAAAACATCATTTAATAAATTGCTTCAGAGGGTATTTTATGAGGATGTAACAGTAAGATTTAATATAAAAGCTCTCTTCTGGTATTTTTTGAAGATAGATTTTAGACTTTTTGGTTTGTTTTTTGCTTGCTAGCACAGCTTGTTGCATATTATGTGTAACATACGCTTGTGCGCCTTGCTTGCCAGGAATCTGTGGCAATAAGATAGCTGTGTTTATCAAAAAAAAAAAAAAAGAAGATGTTCAGGCATTTTCATCTGGAATGTCTCCTACCTAGCACCTTGTTAAAGTAACTCTCAGTAATTTCCCATTATTTTACTGTTTCTAAGGGTTACTTCATACGTGCAGAAGCTATTGTTCCTCATGACAGACTAAACCCGCAGCAAGTCTGACATTTAAGAAAGCAAACTCTTAGTGTCCCGTTGTGTAATGAGTTGTTGACTAGCCTTGGGTTTGCAGTAGCCACAGAAAGAGCTGCTCAGGGCTAAGGAAAGGATTTGTTCATTGAACGGCAGGGCCAAGCGAACACAATAGGGTCAGGCTCCATCTGCACCATTTGCTGCAGAATTTCCTTCCTTCCCTGCGCTGCGCATCTGCTGGGAGCTGCTGCTTGCCAGCTGCCAGTTCCCACTGTCCCCCTTCTGCCAAAAACCAGCTGAGGTAGGTGGGCTGTATTGGAAAACTGAGGTCTGGGAAAGAGGAAGAACTGCACCGAGCCAGAAATATCAGGGATCAGGGAGAGGTGAATGAAAAGGTGTGTGATTTGGTGTGCACCAGAGAGTTCAAGCTCACTTTTGCAAGGGGTGTCTTGGCTGAGAATAGAGGACAGGAAACAGAAGGATTTGTGAGAAAGGATTCAGAGATGGGAGCAAATAGTATTTAGAACAACGACACTGATATTAAATGAATTTTGAATTTTACAAGTATATTAACAATATATTTCTATCCAGTGCTGCAGTTCAGTCATAAGAGTAAATGCTAGACAGTGTTTGAACAATTTTTATGCATTGCCACTGCTGCTTACTTGGCTGCTGGAAGATTTCTACATAAGGAAAACCTAAAACAGATCCTTAAAGAGACACATTGGACACCAGTCTTGTGAGTAGTGAGTGTGCTAAACATATTGGATACACAGGCTTTGTTTCTTTTTCTGTAAACTTTATACACAGGTGATTAAATCTACTATTTAAGTGTCTTTTGAGGCTAGTGAATACTTCTGAAAGCAGATAAAATGCCTGTTCTATGTGCTGCTTAAAGCAGAATTTATCAAACTTCTAGAAGTATTTGCTTTTGACTAAAGAACAAGAAGTTGTGGCCCAAAGGTTAATTTTTCTGCAAGTGGCATTGCAGTGCCTGAGAGACTTAGAGTGAAAACAACTCTTCAATTAAAATAATGGTTTCTTCCCATCAAAATGTACACTGCAAATTAGCATCAGTCCAGCACAGCAAAATTCACTTAATGAAATTGGCCTTGTTCCACAGAGGCATACTCCCCTTCTCAATGCGTTCCAGATACCCAAAGATTTATTGAGGTTGCTCAAAAGAGCTGCTCCTCTTTGAACACGCCTTACTCACAGCCTCGTCTAGTTGTCAAAACCAGCCTACCCTTACGGAGGCTTGGAGTCCAATGCTAATAAACCTGTCCAATGCACCTAACCTTAAAACTCAGAAGTCTTGCACTGCAAGAGGCAGACAACGTCAGTACCTCTCAAACCCCTAGAAAAAGTGACACACTTTTATCTTATCTTTATGCCATCTCTTGAGCCAGCAGACGTTCAGTTCCTTCTGGGCAGGAGAGTAAGAACCAGCTAAAATGTCTGCAGCAGCTGGTTACGCTCATGCCTCCACCCTGGAGGACCTGAGCTGCTGCTGACAGCTGCACTTTATGTTGTGCAACCCTCCCTTCCCTGAATCATCTTGCAAACCCCAACGGAGGCCACAACCACAATTTGAGCAAAAATAATACACACACATATGTCAAGCGGATATTTAGTAAGTCCTGCTTTGGAACTTACTTGTCTGCAGAGGTATGAATGAAAATGCATGCATATTTAGTGTTCTTAAAAGTACAAGTCGTGTATCTACTTGCAACTTCTGTATGTGTAAGCATATGTGTGCATGTATACAGCTATGTGAATGTACAGGAATATTAAACTTACAGCATCCAGTTCATATAATAAGGTCTCTTAAGTTTAAAAACCAGACAGAAGTCATTAAAATGTTGCTTAGAAGAGACTTAGGTGGTCAATGTGTACTACCTCCCATACAAAATGGTTGTGTGTTGCCACCACCAGATCAGGTCAGCCATGACTTTGTCCAGCCAAGTCCTGAAAACCTCCAGGAATGAAGATCCCACATTCCTCTGGGCAGCCTTGCTCCAGTGCTGCACTGCCCTTCTTGTGAAGAAGTTTTTCCTAAAGTCCAGTCTCAACTTGTACCTATTGCCTGTGATATTTTCAGGCAAAATAATTAGACATGAAGTAGGACTTATAAAACTTTTTGTACTCCAAGTTGCATAGGAATCCGTGCTTTAACACAACTAACACTACCGAGCTGGGTACTGAAGCTCGCCTGAGCAAGTGTTTGTACACACAAATCAGGCATCAGCCCTCCTACCGGCTGCTCCATAAATGACTGAAATCATTGTGCATGCTCTAATTGCGTATGTGCTACTCTAACCACCTGGGATTTTGAAAAAACAGGTTTGAAAGTGTGAACATGCGATATCTGTTTCCTTTAAAATCATAATTGTTCCTGGCTTCAGTTTATTGTGCCAAATGCAGCAGGAAGCGAATGTCAATAAAGGGTTTTTAACTGGATGTAGACACTGCTGAGGTATACAAACATTTATTAGAGGTAGTCATAGTAACTAGAACAATGTATTACACAGACTTAATATGCAATTCTTATAAATGTAGTATTCCACCGCTCCAAAGGCAGAAACTTTTGACTATTCCAGGTTCTGAACTGGCTATTCAAAATTGGTGTCAAATACATTACGGGGAATAAACTTTTAAAATTCAAAGAAGAGTTAAAACTAGTTGCAGGATTACTTAAATTCAAGAATCAATTTAAAATTCACACTTCAGAAAGTGGGAACTATCTCATTCTTCATCAGAAAATGATAACCGGAGTTAAAAGCCTCATAGGCATGTTATAAAAATATTTCCAGGATCAGATTATCTTGGATTTATAATATTTATCTTCCTTCAAGCCAGAAATTTCTCTGCACTGGGAACAATAGTCTGACTTAAATTTGTTACTTCATTGATTGGTGCATTCAAATTTCACAATGAACTGACATCACCACTTGCTGTGAAAACTGGCTGCAGATGTGGAGCTGAGTGTTTGTCCCTGAACTTCCAACGACGGACTACACAAATATTTCTGTGTCAAAGAATCTCTCCTGTGTGACAAATAACTGCACCATTCTAGTGACAGGGCTTTAATTAAGTCTCTCTTCTGTGATCAGCAGAACCTGCTCTGCCTGACATGAGAATCTTCTGTCATCTGCTTTTGCCTCTGGTCATCATTAGGAGAATGAAAGCCTCACAATCAGTCAAAGCAAATGAAAAGGTAAAAGTACTCTCCAGAATGTTTAAAATAATTTTCCCCTTAGGAACACGAAAAACCCTCTGGTTCCTTGTGGAATTTTATTTTGTCCAGTATCACATATGAATGCTGACTTGTTATTACTAGGTGCTTAAGAAGTCAAGTTGACAGATTTGCCATTAATCATAGAAAAACAATAAGACAAGCATATTCTCTTAGAGGAAAATCTCCTCCATCCCAATTACACTCACTCATTTTTGCAATACCTTATGCAGGTACTAGAAATAGAGGCCAATTTTGCATCTCTCAAGCTACAGACTGCCCTTTTAATCTCTTAAATCTGAAATTAGACGGATGAGATGTGTGATGTGTGGGTGTGAATGTGCATGTCAGGACATAACCCTGCAATTCCCTTTGTCTTTCTTCAGAGCTGAACACTGAATTATGCACAGCTTCTAATCTTCAAATGATTCAGATGTTCGAATCCTTATCAGTATCACTATCTCAGCCTGCTTTTAGAAAGAACTAGATTAGCAGAGCAGGTATATAGCACTCCTCACGTCTCCACAATGATTCACAAGTCTACTGTCTCTGTGTTTGCTATTGTTGGGTGACCCAAGAGAGGAGCTGAAGTATTATAGAAAATTGCATTGGAGTTGAAATTGAGGAGAGAGATTGGTGGAAAACCCTCAAGAATCAAACTGGGAAAAGGGGACAGCGGAGAGGTACAGAGAAGGGACACAATGGATAGAAGGGCTGTACAAAGAGAAGGGAGAACTGTAAAGATGAGGTCTGGCAGGCATAGACCTGGCTTTGCTTTAGTGGCACCGAACAGTGAGTGTGATTTTCCTGGTGACGGTCTCTATTGCAGCTCTAAGTTCTGTGCTTGCAAAGTGCCTTTTGGAGAGAATTTTATTTTTCGGGAGGGTCCATAGCAATTGTGTGTTTCCTCTGAGCCCCTGGTGTAACAGTACAGAATCATGTGGTGTCTCTCCACTACAGCCCTGTCTTCTGAGACCAAAGGGCCACCAAAGCATGCACTCACAAGTGTTGCCTGCAAAATAAAAATATTTTCAGTCTTTCTGGCTGCAGCCACAAGAATAAAGTTTAACCGCTTTTGCACTCCTTTCTTTCCCATTTGAACAAACAACCTGAGAGCTGAGAGAGCAGCTTGACTGAGTGTGGTGGAGTAGGCGACTGAGGTTTCTTCAGTGGTAATCAACAAGTACCTCCATGATGACTGACATAAATTTCTAGGTTACGATCAAGGCACTGTGCAGCTCATGTCTTGGCATGCAGCCGGCCACTCAGGACTGGTTCGGTGCATTTGACGGTACAGAGTGCATCGTGAACGACCCCATCTTCTGAAAATCCTCTATGATAGAGGCTGTTTCCAGGTCATGAAGAAGGCTTATGGTTGCACAAAAGCATTTCAGGTCACAAAAAAAAGCCTTTCCTGATTCATTCAGGAAAGCATCTAGTTCTTTCAAGTCGTGGTAAATTATTGGCACCGATTAGAGTGTAGCACCTACCATTTCTGCTATGATCCACTAATCTGCAGTGCACGAACTAACTGTGCCTAAGGGAGCTCCCCTGGGATGAACATCACTCAGCATGCTGGTCAGCATGATGCTCACCAACCAACTCCTGCGCTGCTTCAAAAAACCATTGCCTTCTATAAAATGACTTTATTTCCCTCAGGTCCCCATTGTAACTCCACCATGACAGCCTAAGCTACACTGGGACCCTCCTAGGCCCAGGAAAAGGAGGTGTAAGATTTTAAGAGTAAACCTTAAAGCCAATTTATCACTGTTGTTTTCTTTCGCCTGGAGGAAAAATGAGGACAAATATCGAATGCTCATGAAAGTGCAAAATTGGAAAACAAGATCTAAACCCCGGAAAAAGAGTACAGAAAGTTTCCTAATTATTACAAAAAGAAGATGAATTACTGCATTTTTTATAGTAGCTACTGCAAATGGAGGTTTGAATAACTTGGTTCAGCAAGCCCTTAGAATGATGCCATCAGCTACCGGGCTCATATAAATCTGTGAGAAATACAGAATTGTATAACAGCTTCACTAGGGTAAGAAGTACCCCATCTGCAAGATGAAGGTAAGATGTAAGCAGGCCAATCTGTGGTTAGTATCACGGCGTGTATTTCCACCAGATAGTATGAATTATTATTAATAACAATAAAGCCACCGTGTTACATCTATTGTTAAAAAGTGGCAAATATTTTGTGGTAAAAATAATTTCATTTCAAATGAAAAAAAAGTTTTGGTGACATGGTAAGCTTGAAATGGTGAGTGCTCCTATAGATTCCAGACTACAAGGTTTCTGATGTTTACTCTGAATGTTTGAGATGTGTGTGGTTCAGGCCTGCCTGGTGATAGATACGTGTGTACATGCCATCCTGTAAATGCTGTGGCTACCTATCCATGCACAGATAGATACTTCTAGAGAGATAGACAGACGTATTTATATATTTGGGCAGATACATAGGTAAGTGTACATATCTATAAATTTAAAGGATTACAGTGGCTGTGTTACTCAAATATATTGCAGATCTAAATGGGAAATCATCATTGAAACAAGAGAAATGTAGTGCATAAGTCATCTCTTGAAATGTTACAGGAGTATACCTTCTCCTACTCTACCCTTAAAAACCCCTTAAATGGGCAATTTCTTGCAGATCCAGATAATGCAAAATGACATCTTTATTGTTCATTGCAACTCTTGTCCAATCAGCAGCTGCAGTCATGGAGATTGTGTGTGTTTACCAATATCATAACGGGAATAACGGGCAAAATCCTTTCCACGTTCCTCATTCTGCCAAAAGCCCGATGTCTTTGACTTTTCACTTTGAACAATCATCCTTCACAAGCCAAGCGTGAAGAACTCAGGCTATGATTTCACTCACCTTCATTTTACATCGTTTGCAGTGTACAATGGAGAATCAGACTGAATGGCTCTATGCAGTTTGTTAAATCAGTCAGGATTTCGCTCCATGTCATTCTGATTACCTAAAGAAAATTTGTATATTTTTGGGGACTAGCTTTATATAAAAGAAAATAATAGTCCCAAAAAGAAGATATATTTATGACTAGACAAAAGTAGTGGCTTGTGCATGTATGAGTCACTCTGTGTATATTTATTTATCTATCTGCTTGGACAATACGTGCATACAAATGTAGTATAATTCAAACAGAGCAGAATCTGCTCAGTCTTTTTTAATGACGCAATATAAAAAGATGCGCATAAGAGATTTTATACTGAGTTTCCTTTTATGTTAAGCTAGGAAGAAATGAAAAACCTGCAATAATTTTTTATAAACTGGGAAGATTTTGTGTATTTTTAGCCTGATCTGGAAGCAATAAAGATGTATTCCTAATTTCTTGCAGTACTTAGATTTTATGACAACCTGAATAAATCCTCCCAAACCTGCCAGTAGTACCTATTAGATACAAAGCAAAGAGCCAAATTCAGTGGTTACCCTCTGACTGGTTAGAGTGTAGGAGGATGTTAATTAAAACCCCATATTGCCATCCTGCTGTCAGGAGGTCAAGTGACCCGGGTTAACACTTAAAGTTACAGGGCAAAGCCCTTGGATTTTGTGACTTCGAAGGTCCTTTGGTCCCCACGGGGCTGTCTCCAGCAGCCTTGGCAGGAGCAGCCCCACACCCACTTTCTTCTCCAGGCACCTGGACCATCCAGTCTTGGAGATACAGCCCCAGCAATGCCCTGACTGTGCCTCCCTGAGAGCGCAAGTGGCACAGTTGTTTTCATGTTTTAAATGAACCTTTTGGGGACCAAGAGGAGAAAAAAGAGCTGAGGAGAATGGTGAGGCTTCAGCTGTGGCAGAGTGGGAGAGACCGATGTCCCAGCTTCCCACTTCCTAGGCAAGAGCCTGTGGGATGAGGGATGTTCATCTCGCGCTCCGGCAGGGAGACAGACAAAAAGAGTAATTTTTTCCCCAACTCTTTAAAAGAGAGCTGTAGGAGAAAAGATGTGGGATCCAGATCCCAAGGGGCTGGAGGTGCTTACTGTTAGCTCTGAAGTGGCAGCTCAACTTCTGAAAAGGGAGTGAGTTGAGACACTTTTCTGTGTAATTTCTAATTGCTTGTATTTATGTCACTGCCTAATCAGAGCTGGGATTCATCTTAATGAATGTCAGCTGCTTAGGAGGGGTAAATGCCTAACTCCGGGTTTGGGATTTCCCTCTGGGAACCAGCCATGTAAAACATAGCACAGGCATGGCAATACCCAACTTAATGTGCCTTGGCACTTTATGAGTTACATCCTCTCGGTATTTAGCTAAGGTTCTCTGCAAATATTACATAAACACAAATATAAAAAATCTGGCTTCAGTCACCCCTGCCCCATTTCTTTTCTTTACTTGTAAATGGGCGTGAATCCTCCCACATGGGATGTTCTAAAAAATAATGATCAAATTCTTTTTATCTGAATTAGAAAAATCTTTGTAACTGCAGTGTAATTGTTAGAGTCACACTGCTATGTCTGTGGAACAAAAATGATACACATGACTTCTGTAACCAATTACAAGGACACAACGGAGTTCACATTTCAGTATTTTCAAGAAACTGTTCAGAGATGGCCTTAGTCTGGTGCCTCTGCTGATGTCTCTTTGCAAGTTAAGTGGTGAAATGTCTGCTGAAATCAGTTTGCCTTTCTTTGTGGAAACCTTTGTAAACAACATGAACAAGGGGCAGAATCAGGTCCCAGCAATCAACAGAAGAAGAGCTAGCCCTCAAAATACTGCGCTGATCCCTTTACCTTAGAAAAGCGTTTACTCTTTGCCAGTAGAAAGTTGGAATTTGTCAAGTAAACCATTCATTATCCTTGTTCCAACCAAGCAGGTGTGTGACAGATACACCAAAGCTGTGAGCACAAGGGGAGCACAATGTGAAAACCATTAGATAATAATTCTTATTGTTACAAGAATAATATAGTTGTTATGAGCGCTACAAACCATTAATCTTAGTAGCAAAGCACTAAAAGCTCAAATCCATCTTTGTTTTCCTTTCCTAAGGCAGTAAAAGAAATGATCTCAGAGCTCTACAGACCCCACAGAGACATGTCACATTTTCATTTCCTCCGTCTCCTTTAGAGATAACAATGGATCCCTGAAGGCTGTTCCTCTTGTCTAGTTAAGGCTAATGACTTGTGCTTGATGACATTAAAACCTGCTTCTGCCACTGTTTCGTCTGCTTTGACGGGTGACTGACAGCCCACCAGAGCATGGGGGAAAGAGAAAAACCCACTGCAGCCTGCCTCACGCATAAATCTCAAAGCTGAACTCTGGCAGCCGGATACCAGGGAGCAAATCTGCAGCCATGCTGCCTGACCTTGGTGCTCCCTTCTGCTCCACGGTCAAGGGGGTGGAGGGACTGAGCCTGCGGACAGGCAGGAGAAGGTGCTCGGGGTTGGAAAGGCAGCTGGGAGAACGGCAGGGCGCCAGGAGCCCAGTGCCCACCGCAGAGGAGCAAACAGCGTGGTCATTTGCCTCCATGCTGGTTTCAGTCGCTTTCAGGGAATATGAGAAAAGAACTATTCTTCCAGTCATGTGATATTAAAACTTCATCGAAGGGGAGCAGGTAGAGATCTCCGTAACCTCGACGGACTTCTTCCAAGAACTGTTGAAAGTGTGTTCTCCCAGCTCCTCTTTTTCCTAGATTGGGGTTGAAAAAAGAGCAATCATTCACACATATCTTTCTTGGATATAATTTTCTTACATCTCGATCCTTAAAGATTAGCATGTCACAGGCATCTCTGTTACCTAGCAACTAGGATAAAGCCAAGAAAAAAGCCTAAATATCAATTCCTTATGAGTAATATAAACATTAATACACTAAACTTTAAACTCTTAGGGAGTCTTCCTTTTATAATTAATGAAACTATCATGCCTTTTCCTAACATGATAAAGAAATTGTCATCTTAATGAACTCTGCCACTATTGATCCATGTCTATTTTTTAAGCAGCCCTTGTGCTCTTCAAATGTTTTGTTGGCGCAGCTTTACACCATAAATCTTTCATGTTAGCCACTGAACATCAAAATTACTTTGGTGACATCTGGTGTGATGAAAGTAAACAAGATAATTCCTTATCTAGAGGCGCCTGAAAGAAAACCTTATCTTTGAACAATCCCAGATATTGTGACAACTTGCAAACCTGATCTGTACCTCGCATTTTGTCTCCGACCTTCCCCCTTTGTAAAGGGCAACGCTGTTCTGAGAAACTGCAGAATAGAAGTGGTACCACAGTTCCTTTTCGCTGTGTTCATTCATAAAGCTGTTCAGCACAGTTAACAAACAAAGTTTCTATTCTAGCTGCTCCAAGACTCACTACATACGGGAAAGGACTACTCATTAAAATGGTTATAGGAGCCAAGTCTCTATCAGACTCCAGAAAAAATGCAGCCCCTTGAGGACTGCAAAAGCACGACCAGAACTTGTAACAGGCTTCACAGTAATCTTCCAGGGGGACTATAATGGCTCTAAATTCCCGTTCCCATAGGCCAAATATGCCCTTCTGATTCAGTTAGCTTGCAGGCAGAGCTTGTGAGTAACAGTTTTACACAGATGCAATTAAAACCAGAATTTAACCCAAAGACTCTTCTGTACTTGTATTCATAGAATCATTTAGGTTGGAAAAGACCCTTAAGATCATCAAGTCCAACCGTTAACCTAACACTAACAAGTCCACCAATAAACCATGTGCCTAAGCACCACGTCTACACGTCTTTTAAATACCTCCAGGGATGGTGCCTCAACCACTTCCCTGGGCAGCCTGTTCCAGTGCCTGACAACCCTTTCGGTGAAGAAATTTTTCCTGATATCCAATCTAAACCTCCCCTGGTGCAACTTGAGGCCTTTGCCTCTCATCATTTATAAACATGAAGTAAGTTGCGAGTGTACCCCTGATCTAGACAGGCGAACCACCACGCATTTCATGTGGCTTGCTTGCTCTCAGTTTGGTTGGTAAATCCACTAACAGTCTTGTTTTGTTTGATTGGATTAGTCCATTGGTCTTGTGGAGCACTCATTCAAATTCTGGGTCAGGCCAAGATGATTAAGACCTGACGCCCTTCAGGGTCTTAATTCATAGAATCATAGAATAGAACCATAGAATAGTTTGAGTTGGAAGGGACCTTTAAAGGTCATCTAATCCAACTCCCCTGCAATGACCAGGGACATCTTCAACTAGATCATGTTGCTCAGAGCCCCATCCAACCTGACCTTGAATGTTTCCAGGGATGGGGCATCTACCACCTCTCTGGGCAACCTGTTCCAGTGTTTCACCATCCTCATTGTAAAATATTTCTTCCTTACATCTAGTGTGAATCTACCCTCCTTTAGTTGAAAACCATTACCCCTTGTCTTATTGCAACAGGCCTGCTAAAAATTTTGTCTCCATCTTTCTTATAAGCCCCCTTTAAGTACTGAAAGGCTGCAGTAAGGTCTCCCTGGAGCCTTCTCTTCTCCAGGCTGAATAAGCCCAACTCTCTCAGCCTTTCTTCATAGGAGAGGTGCTCCAGCCCTCTGATCATTTTTGTGGCCCTCCTCTGGACCCGCTCCAGCAGGTCCATGTCTTTCCTGTGCTGAGGGATCCAGAGCTGGATGCAGAACTCCAGGTAAGGTCTCACGAGAGTGGAGTGGAGGGGCAGAATCACCTCTCTCAATCTGCTGGCCACCCTTGAGTACCTCAGCCTTCTCCTTGTCCATTGTTACCAGTTTGCCAGTCTGGCTCATCAGGAGGGGCTATGCTTTCTTTGACTTTCCTGTTCTGGCTGACATACCTCTAGAAGCCCTTCTTATTATTCTTTGCATCCCTTGCCAAGTTCAGCTCCATCCGCACCTTGGCCTTCCTGACCCCATCCCTACACAACCGGGCAGCGTCCCTATACTCTTCCCAGGACACCTGTCCCTGCTTCCACTGCCTGTGCATTTCCTTCTTGCTCTTTAGTTTGACCAGTGGGTCTCGACTCATCCATGCTGGCCTCTTGCCTTCCTTGCCTGATTTCTTACACTTCGGGATCGAGAGCTCTTGTGCTCTATGGAAAGCGTCCTTAAAGATCTGCCAGCTCTGTTCTGCTCCCTTGTCGCTGAGGGCAGTTTCCCAGGGGGTCCTATTGACCAACTCCTTGAAGAGCTGGATGTTTGCTTTCCTAAAATTCAGGGTCCTGACTTTACTCTTTGCCTGACCCATATCCCTCAGGACTGTGAACTCCACCAGCGCATGATCACTGCAGCCCAGGCTGCCTCCAGTCTTGATGTCACCAATTAGCTCACTTGCATTGGTGACCAACAGGTCCAGTATTGCATCCCCTCGGGTACGGCTGTCTGTTACCTGGCTTAAGAAGTTATCCTCAATGCATGCCAGGAGTCTCCTGGACTGCCTACAGCTCGCTGTGCTACTTTTCCAGCAGATGTCGGGGTGGTTGAAGTCCCCCAGCAGGACAAGAGCCTGCGAGCGCGGTGCCTCCTGTAGCTGGAGCAAGAAGGCTTCGTCAATAGGCTCCCCTTGATTGGGCGGCCTGTAGTAGACCCCAACCACAAGGTTCCCTTTGTCGCCTCGGTCTCTGATTCTTACCCATAAGCTTCCAATCTGCTCATGGCTATTCTTCAGAGACAGCTCCTCATACCCTATCCATTTCTTGATGTAGAGGGCAACGCCTCCGTCCCTCCTTCCTCACCTGTCCCTTCTGAACAGCCTGTAGCCATTGATAGCTGCACTCCAGTCATGGGATTTGTCCCACCAAGTTTCAGTAACAGCAACTAGGTCGTAGCTTTCTAGCAGCACAGTGGCTTCCACCTCCTCTTGTTTGTTACCCATGCTGCGTGCATCAGTGTAGCTGGCACCCCGTCCCTCTAACCTTGGCATGTCAATCCACAGCTTGTCACCGGTATGCTTGATATTATCCCCCTTCCCCTTCAAGTCTAGTTTAAAGCTCTGTCAATGAGCCCCACTAGCTTGTGAGCAAAGACCCTCTTCCCCCTTTGAGAAAGGTGAACCCCATCTGATGCCAGCAAGCCTGGTGCCCTGTAGGCCATCCCATTATTGAAAAACCCAAAATTGTGGCAGTGAAACCAGCCATGGAGCCATGTAATAATAGACTGGGCCCATCTGTTTCTTCCAATGTTGCTGCCCGCAAATGGAAGGAGAGAGGAAAAAATAACCTGTGCTCCAGATTCCCTTACCAGCTGTGCCAAGGCCCTGAAGTCTCTTTTGATCGCACTTGGACTACGCGTTGCCGCTTCATCATCACCCACATGGAAGAGCAGTAATGGCTAATAGTCCGAGGGCTGTACCAGGCTAGGAAGTTTCCTAGTAATGTCCTTAGCCCAGGCCCCAGGGAGGCAGCAGACTTCCCTAAGAGAAGGGTCTGTCCGGCATATTGAACCCTCTGTTCCCCTCAGAAGGGAGTCACCTACAACCATAGAGCATCTTTTCTTCCTCATGGAGGTGGTTGTGATACGGGGGGTAGGCCTTTCTGACCTTGGCGACACCTCTGATGTAGATGGACCATCATCCACATTGTCCATTGACTGGCCTTCCACATCCAGAGCCTCATACCTGTTGTACAGAGGCACCTGGGAAATGAGGTGGGCAAGGAGGGGGTTCCCCTGCCACCCTGAGCATGGACTTGCTTCCATTCACTCCTTTCCTTTAAGGTACTGCCTTCAGCCTGGTGGGAGGAGGATACAG
Organism: Phoenicopterus ruber ruber; assembly: GCA_009819775.1. Taxonomy (NCBI): domain Eukaryota; kingdom Metazoa; phylum Chordata; class Aves; order Phoenicopteriformes; family Phoenicopteridae; genus Phoenicopterus; species Phoenicopterus ruber. The sequence goes on along the minus strand of CM020215.1, from coordinate 49,664,348 downwards.
GATCCCCTTGATTTTGGTTTTTTTCTGGTGGCTGTCCCTGTTTCTGTCTCAGGGAGGGCAGACCATGGTTCCACCAGTCTGTCTCTTTCTCAGACTCCCTGATGCTCCTTAACCTTTCTACTTCCTCTCATAGCTCTGCCACCAGGCTGAGCAGATCGTCCGCCTGGTCACACCTCACACAGCTGCTCTCACTACTGCCGTCCATTACCAGTGAAAGGCTCTGGCACTCTGCAGCCTGAGACCTGGATGGCTGCGTGTTTTTGTGGGAGCTCTGTCACATCCATTCTGGTGGGTGCAGAGGACATCATTGCTTTCTGCTGGGTGGATACCATAGCAAAGCTCCTTCTGAGAGGGTGATGACCACCAGCTGAACTCACCTGTTGAGCTGGTAGGTGGCTATGCCCTCCTGTGAGAACTGCCACACAAACTGCCATGCCTGTTTGCCTGCTCTGTTTGCCTGCTCTGGTCGCCGGCACTCCCCAGGCTGCTTTTTGTAGGCGTGGGGGTGGCCGCAGTTGCTCTGGCAAGGCCCAGGCCTCGTCAGCATCTCCCCAAGAGCTGCTGGCTCCTGGCGGGTCTCTCCACGGCCCTGGCATTTCCCTGCCTCTGGAAAACCCCCTGTGTGCCCAGATCTGCAGCTCCGCTGCGCATCGGGCTGGCTCCGGAGCAGCTCTCCTCAGCAGCTGATGAGGCTTAGGGCTTAGTTGTCAGGGCTTAGTTCTTGCATTTGCAAAACAATCTGTCAGAGCACTTGCGGAAAGGAGATTTATGCAGGTAGCCCCTGACATATCTGCATAAAAACTAATTTTCCTGTCCCCACAGCCCCGTCCCAACAGATTTCAAATCAGGGGATGTAGCAGGAATGTCCCAAGGACTAAGTTCATCACCTTGGGCTTTGGCTTGATGCAATGTTACCACAGCTGCTTGTAGCAATGCTCCCTGTGATTCATCTGGGCCCTGCGAAGAGAATATAGGTTCCTCACCCCAGTCTTGATAATGCACCCCTCTTGCTCATCTAATAGATAGAGTCCATAAGGTCCGAGTGGCATCTTCTCAGAGGATGAGGAAAATTCCAGGGCCTAGGTCTAAATCTTCTGCCTCTCTCGCAAATAGAAACTCTTCCTGCTCTATCACTCCAAAGTTGGTATAACCATTCAACTATTGATTCCCCAGGTTGCTCTTGACATGTTATCTGAATTTTTCGCAGATCATCTGTATTAAAATCATGAACTTTAGTGGTATCCTGTCTCTGCAATTCGTCTCCAACTGGGTCATCAGTAGTGATTTCTTGTTTAATCAGGGGTCGTGCTGGTACAGAGTCACTTACTTCACTTACTTCCTCATCAGATCCATCTGGCCTATTCCAAATGTCTCCATCCCAGTCACTATCATACATAACGGTGCAGACTTTTATGGGGTCTAGATTGCTACCTTGTAATAGCATTTCACGGTATTTTCTTGCTTTCTCTATACCCTGTGGCATTAATTGGTTTTTTTGGGGATGTGCCCTTTTCCCGGTCTCGCTGCCAGCCTTTAATTTAGCTTTAATTCTCAATCCTTTGTTAAAAATTCACTCTTCCACTTTCTAATTTCTTCTCTGACTTCTCAGCCCATTAGTTCTCAGTTTTCCATATTGCAGCTAACAGCCAGCACATCCCTTCCTTCCCTCTGTCTTTCTTTATTTTACACATATCCTTCCAATTACTGAATTACTTCCATACAGCTTTCAGATTGTGGCTTATTGCCTTTAGTCACTCCTTATCCCACTTAGGATCTTGCCATCCATTTTCCATAAAACCCTTCTGCAATTTTCCATTTATCAGGGGAATCAGTCGTCATTCTAACCCAAGGATCCTGCTGGCTACGCCAATGAATTCTGTCACCCAAAGGTATGAGGACAGGCAGATTTATTTGGGACCTTCAGTAGAACAATGACACAACAACACAAAAAGTTGTTGTGACAATCAAAATTTTATTTTAACCCAGACCTTCTGTGAATTGGGTCCTTTTACAAAACTAGTACCGGAGATCCTCTGCAGATCGTGTCATTTTAACAAATTAACCATAATGATCTCGAAGTACACATACAAAACTCATTCAAGCCTTGGAAGAAGCAGCCTACGGTGGAGGTGACACTAACCACCGAGGGATCATGGGCCTGCCATCCAGCAGCAGCAGGTCTGGTCTAAGTCCTTTCTAAGTTCCCAGGCTCCCAGGACCCCTTTAAAGGAAAAGTGGGTACATGACAAGCTTGCCCACATCTAATGGCCACCTGCCCCTCAATATGGCACACTAAGAGGTAGGAGTAGGGGACACAGTTCACAGGGCCTGATGTAATTGCCCACTGGCACAGAGCGCCAGGCTGAGACTTGTCACATCGGTAACCCTTGCAAGTGCAGGCACACAAGGTGACCACTTGGTCCTGGTGGTCACTGCCTGAATTCTGCTCAGGGTGACAGCCAAGCCAGCTTGCACATCGAGATTTTTTTCCTTGGATGATGCTAAGCCTGGTTCTCTTCCTGACCATGGCTCTCTGCATAGTTTCTCTGTTCCTCGGTGGCCTTGGCCTTTGCATCCTCCCCAACTGGGTCAGGGTCAGGGTGGACGTCCTTCCTGAAGACCTGAAGAAAGTGGCCATTGTCACAGAAAGCATGGCCTCCGATTGGCCAAGCAACATTGGCCTTTGCAGCCCCCATGGCTGGGTCAGGGTCAGGAGGGATGTCACTCCTGAGGACCTAAAGCAACTGCCCATTGGTGCAGAGAGCATGGCCTCCAGCCTACCATGTCCTCTGGGCCAGCTTTGGGACAACCTTGCCTAGGTAGACATGACCTGTTTGCTTTGTGGGGCCTGGGAAACCGTGTGGCTGCTCTGCATGGCTTGGATTGTACTTGGCCTCTGGAGAAATGCAAAGAGACCCCAGGGACAGGGAAGCAATTGAGATCAGTCACACAGGAAGGGACCGGGTTGTGGGGAGCAGGGAACCACAACAGCCTTGGTCAAGAAAGCTTACAATGAAAAAACAAAACCCAGCATGGGCAAGAAAGCCTCAGCAGGCACCGAGAGGTCCTCTGCCTCTTCCCCAGGGACACACCAAGCCTCAGGGCTGAAACCCTCCAGAAGCCCCCAGCATGACATGGGGCCTGCTGTAGGTTTCCTCAGCCCAACGTGCTGCCTGGAACAGTCCTGAGAGGCTGGAGTTCTTCCAGAGGAAGCCAAGCCCAGGAGGACACTTCTTGGTCCCCGAAGCCCCCACCCGCTTCATTGTGCCCTGGCCCTGTCATTTCCAGAGAAGAGGACAGACGGCCTCATCTTCCATGGGAACAGACTGCTGGGGAAAGGACACCTGCATTGATTACGACATGGTCTGCCGGCTGGAGGCCAACACTGCCCTGCTGGTCAGGCACCTAAGGCATGTCTACTGCCTCCACCTGAAAGAGCTCTGGCACCAGCACTCCAAGAAGGTGGCATGAGAAAAAGGCAAGAAGAGGAGAGCCCTCTCTAGCTCCCCATGCAACTCCAGCTAGAGTGTGCATCTGGTGGATTGGCAACATGTAAGACAGCGGTGCAAGTCAGTGCTGCTGTCCATGCGTGGTGGGACGTGAGGCAGGCAAGAACAGGCATCCGTGACTGTGAGGTGCCCCATGGGTGCCCACATCCCAAAAGGACAGGCCTACATCCTGGCAGGGTACCCACGTCCCCGTGAGGTTCCCAGTGGGTGCCTATGTCCCATTGAAGTGCCTGGTACATGCATATGTCCCAGCGAGGTGTGGGGTGGTTGCTCCCCATGTCACTGTAAGGTGGCAGTGGCCAGTGCCTGCCCGTGACCCACTGGGTTCCTTAGGCCTCAGGACCTCCAATGCTGGTGCAAGAGCAAACATCACACCAGGAAGAGGGGCAGGTGTTAGGTAGTGAGTGGTTAACAATTCCAACTGTAGTATTTTCGTCCAGCTAACGGTGAATTCTCTTCAGGGTGACAGCCAGCTGGTGCATCAGGACATGCCTCAGCCCACTGAAGGCTCCTGGGGTGACGGCACCTCCACTGACTACAACCTCTTCTGCTGGCTGGAGACCATTATCACCCTGATATTCATCTGTTTACTCTCTAAGTGCAAGCAAAGCTTGCCAAGAAGGGCAGTTGGAAAAAGAGTATTTTCTGAGTAAAATAAACTGATAGGAGAGAAGACTGTGAATTTGACTGTAGACTCCACTGTGCCCTGTGCAATCACTTGCCATGGCAGCACTGGATTTAAACAGTTTAAGCCAAATTCTGCTTCATTCATTCCTGTAATTCCACCAATGTCAAATGTTTTCCGTTGCTCACATTATTGCTTCATAGAGTTTTCCCTAGTTGAGGGTGATTCTGGTTAAATGATGTAATAATTGCCTTGAATTTGCCAACATAAGCTACATAAAATCTCTTCAGCATCTCAACTTCTTAAATACAACTGTTTCTCTCATTGCTATTATTATTTTCCTTTTCTGATCCTCATTCTGGCCTGAATCAGAAATACAAGAAAGCTCAAACCTGTGAATGTAGGAGTCCTGGAAAAGGATATAATAATTTCATAGTACTTACTTAATCCTGTCTAGATTTAACTTTCCCTGCTCCCATGGGCATATATTTTATGGTTGAAACTGATTTCAGGACACCAAACTCTCTGATTATCATCTTTCCCTGAACACATATTTTCGGAAACAAGCTGACTTTAACAAAGGACTTCAGTTTGAATGGCCATGCCTGTAACATGTTAGGCACAATATCTGACTTTTTGTCCATGGTGTTAGAAATTGGGAATATCTTGGGTTTATTTCCAGCTCGGGGATATCTTGCACACTACTGAGACAGTGCCTTAGGCTGGATATGTTCACTGTGCAGCCATATTCAGGGAATAAGAAGTAAGGGAAGATGAGATCTGCAGCTACTCATGTTTCACATGATCTGCAATACACATTTAGCTTTGAGCAATGAGAATGGGAGTCTTTTCAATTTTCTCCAAAATCCTTTTTTTCCCTCTACGGAATCTTCCCTCTTCAGGGTCCATGCATCCATATGAAGATGCAATTAATCAATAAACTGTTGGGATATAAATAGAGATTTTGAAATGAAACACTTGTTGCACTTATTTGTCTTCTTCTTGTTGTTCTTCTTGCTTTTGTTCATGTTTTTCTTATATTGTCTTATTTAATTACATGGGACATAAGGGAAAGAACTGATCTAGTAGCACTTGCATGGAAAAGGAAAAGCAGTTATCTACAAAACCCTTAGTGCCTTTCCTATTCAACTGTCTTCTGTTATTTGTTTGATTAGTACATTTGTTTTACCTGATGATTTAACTGGGAAATTTGAGCTTTGACTAGTTTTGGACTTCTCTGTGAAAGCAGAGAAAGTAGGACTTGATGGTTGGGGATAGTGTTTTCAGGCCATTGTTCTAAACATTTTTCGTGGAAGCATCTTCTGGGAGTTGAAGTTAAGTCCTCCTACAGTTTTGAAACTACTGTCTCACTTTGTGAAGGGAGGGCGGGTTTCCTGCAGATTATAGCTCAGGGCAGAATCCACACTTTTTTCCCCACATGTATGTAGGAAGTTATGAATCAGCAAGCATAAATCCAGAATGCCTTCTTAAGGCTGGCTATTTCTCATCCTTATGAGTCAGTAGCACCTTTTCCATCCAGCTTGACTGTCTCCCCACCTACTCTTCTGGAAAATAAAAATAATGTGAAAAAAAAGGAATTCAAACGATTTAATTCAAAACCCCCACAATACTCCCACACAAAGATTGTCCTTGCCAATTTTGACGTACAATCACACAGGAGAAAACTCTGAATAAGGCGAAGACTTGCATACTGTTGTTAGAATGGACTTGTTGCCTACTTTGGAGAAGCCTGATATTGCTACAACAGCTACATGTTGGCTTTCTCCTGCAGCCTGTCTGTGTCTTTCCTCTAGCTCGACAACGAGAGCCTGTTCTCAGATTTGGAAACTGTGACAGAGATGGGCTTGAGCAGAATACAGAGCAAGAAGGCTTGAGCAAACTGGAAAAATGGTAGTGCTTGATGTAAATGAATGTGGATTATTTATGTGACTTGAGAAATATACGCTCAGCACTCTGCCACGCACTGAGTGTGGTCAAGAGAAAACTTTGCCACCAAAGGTGCATAAACATATAAACTACATGGGACAGATAAAATGGAGTGGACCACCCAATGTGAGAGCTAGGACACTCTGGACTAAGAGAAGCTGCTGTAGATGTTTTGGTATTTTAAATGAGAATAGAAAAAAATACAAAGCATAAGGGCAAGAGAAAGAAAACACAGGTTACAGGCAGGGTGGGAGGTACATATGGTGTAGTTACACTGACAAGGTATATCTTAGTCCAATATTACATTTTAGAATCTTGAAGATTCATTGAAATCATGCTTAATCAAAAAAGAAAGAAGAGATATACATAATTTATATAAATACTCAGAAATATTTCATTCTTCTACATTTGGTTCTATGGAAAACAAAGTAAAGGATCAGTTGGATGGCAAAGTTGAGTATTTATAAGAGCAGACACAACAGAATTAAAGTTGTGCATGCATCAATACGACATTTAATTACACGATTTCTTTTTTTCAGGAGCCCTGCCCCAAGCAGTGTATAGTGGTAGGCTCTTCTCTAGGAAAAGACCAGGAGTGTAAAGTGAGCAATCTGCTCTCCCAGATCTCTGCCTCAGTTGTGGAGAAATTTAGGTGTGCAGTGAATGAAGCTGAGAACATCAGAAACAGCAAGGATAATGTCATAGTTGAGGTACCTACAACATGGCCATGGTTAAGATATTTGAGCTTTTCCTTGCAGAATGGAACTCTACACTTGCCTCTACCAGAGACTTTACACATGGTGAGAGGCCAAACTTTGACAAAATGCCTCCAAACTTATGTTCCTAATGTTCCATACACTGCTGTGAGCCTGCTGAGCACTCTCAGATACAGTCAAGGGGAGCTGGGCTTCACGTCTGGAGTTGTTAAGTAGGCTAAAAAGTCAGGCTGCAGGTGTCTCAGACAAATGGTCCTTACTGTTAGATAGATAGTTTTTAACGCTAGTTTGAGCCACAATTCTGAAGTAAATAGAGGAAAATGAACCCTCTCCCCACCTCCCCCCACATATCAGTGTAGGGAAAGGTAACACCTTGTTTCTACAGTGATGACAGCCATTAAAAAAACTGTGAGGGAATTAATTATTCTGCCTTCAGAGATGGTGAGTAGGAAGAATTAAAAAAGGCTTGGGGAAATAACTATAGGAAAACCAAAGTATTGAAGACCTGCTGTTGAAATGGTATTGGTAGTGTAGGCAAGGATAGAGGACGCATCTTATGCAAGCAATGGTAATGCATAATCATCTAATTCCTGGCTATCGTAATGTGTATGTTGCTAAAGGAAATCATCTGGACCTTCTTAACTCTTTGAGTATGCTGTTCTGCTTTCCTCATGTTCTTGGAATATAGCTTTTTTTATTTCATAGTTTTTGAGAAAATGACAAGGTGAAATTCTGTCATCTAGTATTATACCGGCTGCTACAACAGGAAGGTAGACAAATTAGTTCCAGTGGCAGATGTCGACAGAGCCTCTGGAACTAATAGAATAAATGGTACCAGGCAGTTAGGGTATGAAATAGGTAGCTTTCTCTGCAAATTAGCTTTGAGAAGGTTGAAACCTGTGCTTTAAAATTGGGGTTTTGTTGACAACAGGGGAAAGATGCCCTTTTAGACTTTGAAGCAGAGGACGAACCTGTTGGCAAAGCCCCTCCTGTCCTCTGGTTTTCAGTCCAAATCCCAGTCCCACTGCCCCTTTCTGCCCTTTCTCTATGACATGTATAACTCCATCTTCTTACTTCTAGCGCTCTTTTTTAACTTCCTCCTTCTCACCCAGTCTCAGATGCCACTCTTCTTCTCCTGTCCTGTGCTCAAACAGTCCAAATTTCTCTTTCTCTCTCCCTGTCCGGATCTCCTGGCCACCCTCCTCTTGCCCCTTCCTTCAGTGACTCATACTTGGTGAAGTGTTTGAAAACTGTCTATTAAAATAGAAAGTGTTTGGCATTCTTCAAATTTGGAGGCACAGCAAGTTTCACCTGTGCCACACTTGTGTTAGACGCACAGTGGCAACTGGCGAGTCTCGGAGTGTCACCTCTGAGCTATTTCAGCCCAGCCACTTGAAGGCATGTCTGATTGTGCTCCTCTCAGCTCTATTCAAGCGGCCTGGAGAGGGACAATCAAAACCTGAGTAATTTCAAATTGACAGGTACTCCTGAAACATCATGGCCAGACTTTACAGCCCTGATCCTACAAACAGGTATGAAAATACTCATGGTGTAGATTATACAGTGATGCATGTGTTTGCATGAAGGGGACCTCTAAAGCATAACCTTTTTAGGGCTGCAGAATCCTTTTTTTCCTCTGTGCAGGCCTAGTACACATTGGCACATGCATAAGAAACAGTATTAAGGAGAGTAGTAGGACAAATCAAGATGCATCAGCATCTTTGCTGTTAGCTTTACATTTTAGGGGCATAGACTACTCATCTGAGAGCCAAGACTTGGCACATAAAATGTCAAAGTGGAAACCACTGCTGTGTAAAAGATACAAATCTAAACACTCCTTCAAATTTTTAACATGTGAAGAGAAATATTGATATTGCAGACACTGTAGAGATTTTTCAGTCTCAGACAACTCTTGTCATTCACCCCACAATTGTTAGCAGTAAGGATTTACTTACATCCCCTTAGAGGGAAAGGGCCTGTTGTATGTACAAGGTAATTAAGACTGACTTAATGAAGTGTGGGTATTAGTCTTTCTTTTGTGAACTGGTAAATTCACCTTGGAAGAAAAGTGCTTTACCTAGTAAGAGATCAAAACATCCTGCTAGCTGTCATGGGAAATAAAATGAGATCCTGTGATATTAGTATGGATGCCACAGTTCTCTTCTAGAGGATGTAAAATGTTAATAATAGTCATAGACGTGCTAGCCTGTACCATAAAATAAACCAACTAAACACAGTCTTCCTCCCTTAGAAAAAATAGGGTTTAAAAATGGCTGCAGCCACTGTCAAGAATGATTTCTCAGTGAGTCATTCATCACCGTGAAAAATGAGTTTAGCTTACCAAGAAAATGTTTGTTTCCTGCTATAACAAGAATTCAGTATATCAGCAAGAAAATTGAATCATCTCACTTGGCTATAATGAACAGCTGAGTTATACTGAAATCATAACTAAGTACAGCAATCAAGTACCTTGGCAAACTAGAAGTGGTGTTTAAGGTGAGCAACTGAAACTATTAACTCCTGAATGAAAAATGGATTTGATCTAACCAAGACCAAACACAAGTGACCACAACAAGAAATTGCCAAGTTGCAGTGTGGGTAATACACCGTGTGGTGATCTAGAAAAAACAGATCTGTGAGGAACTTACAGGAACTGAACATAAGCTCTGCTGTATTCTTACCAGTGCTGCTGTAATTGGATGATACCTAAACCAACAGGTTTCATCCAAGTCATGTTAAGGTCTTAGGAATCAAAGCTGACAAAAGAGCAAAAAAGCAATCCCTACAGAGAATGCAACAGGGTAAAAACATATAGGAACACAGAGTGTCAGCAATCTATTGCTATCTATTTAAAGATTAAAGCACTCATTCCTCACACTTGTAACCTAGGCACTGCATAAAACAACAAAAAAAACCCACCCAAAAAAAGAAAAAAGCCAAAAGGGCTGGAATGCCAATGCCTGATATTCATTTCTCTTCTTGTGATGACCTTTTCTGGTAAGCTTGTCAATCAACAGTAAAAGCAAGAAAAGGACTACAGGTGTGAACAATGGTGGCAGGGAAAGAGAGCAATTACTGAAATCAAATAAAATCAGGGTGCAGCAGCAGGTGAAAGTGCCTGAAGCAAAACAGACAGAGAAGACTTTTTCTTACAGTATTTGTGAGCTTCCTTAGGCTAGAGAAATGATCTGAAGGGCATTATTAGAAGAGACAAGAATGGCTGCCTTCAAAAAAGAAACTTGTTACCTCCCCTCTTACCAGCAGAGAGATGGTGCTCAGATGTGATAGTACGGTAGACAGTATAAATTTCTGCTTAAGGATGGGACAAACAGTAGGCAAGAGCAAGCCAGCATGTGGGAAACTCAGGGGTTTGGCAGTAACAATGTGTCTATGTGATGCTGTACAATGTTCCCTGGGTAAAGTCATGCATTACACAGTTGGGCGCTTCCAGTTGCTTAACTAGCTCAACTACACATAGCACATTAAAGCATGTAATACTGTACTAACCTGAACAATGCAACTGCATGTTCAAGGAAAAAGAGGGGGTTGGATGCTAAGGGAGTGGCGAGGACCTAATCTGACTTGGAAGAAATGGAGACCAAGGCTCTGCTTTGCAATCTGCCTCTGTGGAACTGGGTATTAAAAGCATTGCTTTTTCTGAACTGACTGAAAGAACAACTTTAGTAACCCTCCCTGCCCGTCACTGCAGAAATTCCTTGGGCAGGAGGCCATGGTGGCTTGGGGGCAGATCTTTCTTCTCCCTCTGATGTTCAGACTTGGTCCTGGTACTCCTTGTACTTAGCCCTACCCAATGCTTCAGCCCTCTGGGTTGTGAGCAATGTGACAGCCCACCCGGGGAACATTCCTGCTGGAAGGAAAATCTGGAGGGACTGGAAAGAGAAATACAGAAGCAGAATTGGAGACATAGGGATAGAAGTAGGTGACCACAGGCAAGACTGTTTGGAAGAGGGGATAAGGGTGGACTTGTAGAGGAATGAAAAGAATGAAGAGAAGTTGGGCAATATGCGGGTGAGTAAGAGGAAAGGGCCCATTCTTGGTATTTGCATGAAGACTATCTCAAACATCATTATTCTCCTGCTATGTCACCCCTTGGGAGAGACCAAGAAATTCTCCATCCCCTCTACAGCAAGATTTGCAAAATCTCAGTTAACAGAAGTGTTCCAGACAGCAGAGTGACTAATCTTCCCACACCGCCTCAAATCTGTGTCATAACCAAGTTCCTCCACTTGAAGAGAGTTCTCATCTCATGGAAAAGCTTGCCCACATCTGTGATGCTTTCTCTGGAACAACAGAAACAGAAACAAAGGATGACAAACTGGACAGTGCAATCAGTTGTTCTGTAAGCACATTGGTAAATCTGAATCACTCACATAAAAAAATGACCCCCCCTGCCCTTCATTATTAGCCAAGTGACTATGGACACAACACTAAGACCACTAATGCTGTTCTCAAGGAGACATAGCTGTTAATTAAACTGAAATACATCACAGTCCAAGCAGTGTTAAGAAACCTTATTTCATTCCAAAACATCACAGTTTATTTTTTTTTCCCTAACCTTCCCTTTCTGAGCAATGTTACTTCAGATCAACAGTGGTCCATCTCCAGCAATACCCAGGCTATCGCAGAGTTGTATCTCTGGCTTCTCCCAAACAGTGATCAGGCCAGCATATGACATAACCGATTGGATGACAACATTCTTTGGAGAAGGCATGGAGAAGCATTCACGTTGGAACAGACACACATGCAAGTGAACGATTCATTTCCAGTCTCTTTAATACCTCAAGAAGTAACATCACATGGCTTGCCACATGGAGGACGCCCTTTCTCATGCTGATTGCCACAAGGATCATTTTTTCACCTTGAATATAAGGTGTGGCAGAGGAGGACAGGACAAGGAAGACGTTGGTCATTGCAGAAGACACTGAAATCTGTACTTCATCATGTCTATCCTGGCCAGTGTGTTAGTCACTAGTGAAACAGGGGTATATGAAACAATTTCAGCTGGGCTCTCTGGGGAAATTAGATTGGAAAATGCGAAGGTGTTTGTCATATTGCTCAATAGATACTGCTGGTTGATCATTTGCTTGTCTTACTGTTTTATCATCTACTTTTGCATGTCTAAGTAGCAGGCGGGGCCAAAGGTTTTTCTGTTTTTGAACTGATTTGAAGGTTTTTTTAAATAGATGTGGATTTGTTTCCATTACTGTTACATTACACGTAATGTAAATATCCCTGTGATAGTACCTAAGAGCAGATACCTGAACTGGCTTTGAACTACAGAAGCAGAACACAGAAGACGGCAGAGTTTGCCTGTCCAGCTAAGGCAGCTTGAATCCACAGGCTGTCTCACAGGATGAGAGTGGCCACGCCAGCCTACTCTGTGCCATGCTGCATCATGTGCACTCATTGGCTTCACCAAAACCACCTCGGGATCTACGTCTGACATGAAGTACAGAGCCCATGTATGGTGAGGATGTCTCTTCGCTCTTCCCAGCTATAACAAGGCAAATGAAGTTGAAATGATGGCGAAGGTTAAGAAGGTTTACAGTCAGTGTTGGATGCTTACACAGGCCACTCGGTGCCAAGATTCATGCTTTAAAATTTTGACCATTGAGAAATCATATAAACACAAACCTTGGCAGCAGTAATATGCTCTCTGGATACAATATCTCTGAGTGTACCTTCCTACAACCAGAATATCCAGTTATGCTATGAAAAATAGTCACATTTCAGATAGTCATGAAAATAAATTAAGAATAAGGAATACTGAGCCCTGCTTTTATGGAGGCATTCATACTTTTTAATAGTGCATGTATAACCCTACAAAACCTGAAATGTTAAGCCACTGCCAGGCAATTGGATTTGGCAGCCACTCAGTGTAGGTATGACTGAAAGTGCCCATTGTTACTGGCCTATAGGCAAATTTTCTTTGAGTTACGGACACTGAGCCATGTGCTTTTAGTTCTTATTTCCGACGTGTCCTACCAGGGTATGCTTTACAGTAGCATTATATAAGACCAGGTCTAAAGTGAGCTAACAGCATGTGACACTTTAGTTGACTTAACATAACCTGAAAAAATGCCCTAAATTCTTGGGATTATTAAGTAATTGTGCAACTTGCAAGAAGCTGGAACACTTCAGATTTTAATAGCTGGGTTCTTTGGTGGTGATACATTCCTTGGTGAGCGATGTCAATCAAATCCAAAATGCATTACATACTTGCTGGGGATTTAACTGGGACCCTGTTTGTCTCCATGCCCCGTCTTAGCATATATATATATATAGACCTGCAGTGGAGACAACCTTGCTTTTACTGAAAAGAGGGCAAATCTAAGGTTTTGCCTTGCTTCACTGGACTTGTGCCAACCAAATCTACAGAAATTAACGTGGGCAATTCTCTCGAGATGCTGTCATTTTTCCTTTGGGGAGCACAAGACTGGACAGGACCTCATGGCTGGCCTCTTCCAGTCTCCTTCCTATTCCCAGTTACCCTCCTGTCTCACACACTGTAAGGCTTTGCTCTGGGTGATTGTGGGAAGCGAATTCTGCCCTGTGCTGTAGAACAGTGCACAGCACTCAAGCTCTTGGAGAAAGTTGCCTTTCTCTCTGTGGGCCATCATTGAAACGGGAGGAGGCACGTATTTTGCCAGAAGCTTCTGTGAATATTTGGCAGGTCAGGAACACAGAATTTGAAAACTCGTGTTTCTTTTACACCCTATTGAGGAGGCTTCCTAATGCGTGCTTCTGCTGTGCCAAAAATGGAGGTCAGTGGGAGCAGCAGCTACCTACTCTCAGCTCCTCCTTCCTTCTTGGGAGCAATCACTACAGAAATGTTAGCTTTTGTCTTTATTGGCTTTGTAGGGAATGGATTACACACAGCCTGGATATGCAAACCTGCAGTTTGTTCATCAGAAGAGAGAATTTTTGCTAAATTTTTTTCTGAAACTACTAAGCAAGTCAACTGACAATACCTAAAATGGATTTTGTCAGTCTTAAAATGCAGCCAAATTTAGGAAGAGGAGGTGTTACAAGGATGGATTTGCCACAGGTTTGTCCCACATTATTTAAATCCCTTTGCAAGCCACTGGGAACTTAGAGCCACTGTTAAGGGGTAGGTAAGGAGAAGGAGTAGAGATGGGAAAAGGCACTTGGTGCCTCAAAGGTAGGTGCTTCAGCTTCAGACATTTAGAAATGTATACATGACCAGGAAAGATGCTTCCTCAGTTCACTGTGTCTAGTTGCTAGCAGTAAGAAGAATCCAATGTCCTGCATTTTTGCAATAACTGCAAATATGTTCAATAATGCTATTAGATTATTTATGAGGCAGACAGGCTACAAAGAAGAGCAAGGTTCCTGCCTGACCTGGAAAAAATTACCTTCTGACTCCAGATAGGTTTACAGGTTAGATCCTGAACATGATAGTCTTATGAGTAGTATAGAAACTGAATGCCATCACGTGCCTCAGCACTCCTTGCCTAAATCCTGTCTCCAGCTGTGGCAAACCTAGAAAGCTCAGGGGAAGGCTGTCTTCTCCTTCACCCTGCCAAGATGGGCACCAAGTATGGGCAAGACTGAAATTTCTTTTCTGGCCCCTCCAAACTACCAGAGGACCCCTGAAACATGGCATTAAATGCAACAGAAATCTGGTGCAAACAACTAGTGCAAACTTCCTTCGAAATAAGAGCACACTGGATGCTCACAGACTCGGGTCACATGCATTAAATTTCCAGGGGTCATGAGACTGATCTTTCTTTGTGGGTTTTCTAGTCTGTGTGCTCTCTTAACTTTAGAAATGCTTAATAATATTCTAGATCCTGACAGTGCCTTGATGGAAATTTAACAAAGGAAAGGGCAAGCTATCTCAACTTCAGAATCTGCCAGGATGACTGCGCTGTCCCATGATCATCTGTCTGTCTATAAATGTCTTATATTTCCTTTCATTGATCTACATGGTCTTTTCTTTGGCTTGGCTTTAGGCTTCCCTTTTCCCTCTGGATTTTCTTTGACTTCAGACATATTTTTTTTAAATTCTCTTTTGCTGTAGGCTTACCATTCTTTTCCTCTTTGAAACCGGGTCTGGTTTTGCATTTCTCTTTCTTTCTGGCTTTACTCAGGGATCCCTTGTGAGGGAATAGATCACAAATTCAAGCTTGTAGACCATAGTTACTGCTCCAACTGTAATCTTCCATGATATGATAATGATTGTGAATAGCAATCGTAAAGCTTCTGTTACAGCTCAGTGGAAAGTGCTAAATAAGGGACTAAACCTTCCGGCCACTCAGAAGGTTAAATTAGTGCAGTGGATGCAGATGCCAATGTTTTGAGCAGGACAGATTAGTAAGAGTCTTTAACACTGTTGCACTGCAGTGACTCGCTCACCTTCAGGTTAAATTCCAGCCACCTTCAAGTCATAAATCTCCCAGGTCTCATCAATGGCTGTTTGTTTCAGCCCTACTGTTTCATTCACTGACATCAATTCATCTATTTTCCCAAAAGCGAAGGTCAGGGGAGCCAGGGACAGGCCATGCCTTAGCTGTGAATCTTCGGAATTGGAAAAGCAATTAGGCTTGCCCACATTTATAACTTGTATGAGGCACCCATTTTTTGTGGGCTTCTCTATAACTGCAAGCTCTGAAAATCTTCACAACTGACCTTGAAGTGTAGAGTTTTCTCTCTCTCTCTCTCTCTCTCTTTTTATAAGGTCTTGTGAT
The DNA here is from genome assembly GCA_009819775.1 of Phoenicopterus ruber ruber. Lineage (NCBI taxonomy): Eukaryota > Metazoa > Chordata > Aves > Phoenicopteriformes > Phoenicopteridae > Phoenicopterus > Phoenicopterus ruber. The sequence continues at coordinate 49,648,819 of CM020215.1, read as the reverse complement.
GTTAATGAAAAGAATACTGCTGCTGTTAGTATTTCCATAACCAAAACCAGCTTCCAAATCCCTTATCTCCATCAGTAAATGTCTTATAAGTACCCTATGCAATATCTCCATAGTTATATATGTTCATTGCAGTTAATGGCTTCCTGTTTTGTGGGAGTTGCTTTCAGACTGCAGGAAAAACCCCAGTCTGCAAATACTAATATTTTTAATGCATTTGGGTAATACTTTTACTTCTGTAAAATCCTCAAAGGAAATTAAAGTCCACAGAGCTACATTAAAATAACATAAGGGATGAACTTAAACCCACAGAAGCTAGGAAATTGTGTGGTAAGTTGTCTGAAAAACTAGGGTAACAATACATAGTTAGAGTGTTGAGACATTGCTAAATAATGGGACATACTGCCTTCATAATTCTGCAGGAAGTCATCTGATCTCTTCATACTTACATGCTGGTTGTAGGACAGTACTGATCATTATTCTTAGCATTAAAAATCACTGACCATCACTGTTTACCATCCTTTACCTGTACGAGAAACACGGGTGAATTCCTACTCTACACTGGAAGTACCAATCTTTCACCACTGACAAGAAAAGAACCCAATAGCAAATAAACCCCTAATTTGGCACTCCTGTTAAGTGCCTGTAGTTGACTGTACCTTGTTTATGGTACCAGCTTTATATGATCTCTTCTTGATTTGAGCAACCGTAGTGCAAGATTTCACTTATTTTCATACAAAGTTTTAGACTTTGCTTAGCCTGGCTGTTTTACATTTACTAGCCATTAGACAACGTACAGAACTGGACTGCGAATGGACTAAGAGTCCAGGATCTACCTGCAGAGTGCTCATGTCACAGAGTTACAGAGTCACATCCCAGCTGGCTTCTCTCACATGCTGGCCCCATATACCTCAGATTCTGTGCTACACACAGAGCTCTCAGCCAGTGACCCTCTAGTCCTGTGTTCAAGGACTATGCTGGGAATGATGTATACTAAAAACGAAAATTTCAGTGTTGGAATATCTGGATTTCAGGTACCTAGCCTTAAATTATACAAATTAAGGTGGTGCATGGAGACAGTTTGGTGCCCCAGAGGATGACCCAGAACATCTATCTACTGGGCTGCCTAGAGTTTGGGACATCAACTCGGGGACTTTGGTACTGCACATAAGGCTGCAGGAGCCTTTCTAGGTACCAGCTAAACCAATATTAATGAGTGTAAAGACTAAGGTTTTTTTGTTTCCAAAGAAATGATGATGAGATTTGAGCTCATTTCATTGATGGCTTATTCAAGTAAGATCCTTTTCTTTGTTTACTATGTCTGCTTTTGTGCATTTAATTTACCCTTAGTGCAGACATATACTGCCTAATCACAAACTGTCCTCAAGGACAGAGAATTTGTTGTTGGCCTGCAAATTTAGTTCACATGATATTTGGGAATTCATAAGACGATAACTTCCTGAAAATGATATCTACAGATCAAAAAACAAAACTCAAAAAGCCAAAGTGAGGAAACTCAGAGACAAGACTGCAAGACTGTTCAAAGAGCAATTCTGACTAGGAATCAAACCTCTTTGGCTCAGTGCTGGGAGACAGCTTCTCTATACTTGAAGCACTCAATCGGGATGTGGCAGCAAGGACATTTTCCCTACTACTTTATGAACCAGTTTACAGCTCTCCAGATGCTTCCCACAGCAAATGATCTATGGGACATGTAAAGCTAAGCAGTCATAATTGCTCTTTAAAGCCTGAAACTAGGGCAGGTTAACTTGATAGGATGGGCATTAAGGTCAGACGAGAACTGTAAGTTACTTGTGTCTTGTGAATCCATCCACGGAGAGAAGCCCAGAGAGTTTTTGGCAGCTAATACACAGTTATTCAAGTCCTACCATTTAGGGAGAAAGAAGAACTGAGTGAGTTTGTTTTGCATTTTAATTTCCTTGGAGTGGAAAAACAAATAAAAAAATCAAAGCAGCAGCACATGGTTTCATACAGAATAATTGAAAACATCTGTAAGTAATTCTGCTTTACTAGTCCTTCCAAGGGCATGTATCTGGTTAATTTAGTATGGCAGCCTCAATTAAACAATCCCTGGTAGCATGTTGTGGCTAATTGCTTACTGTTTACCAGAGCCTTTTTTTTCCTTTGAAAAAGGATCCTTCCTTTCTCCAAAGCATGCCTGTTTTAGATTGAAGCTAGTGCTTTGAATCTGATTATTTAAATTTAAGATGCCCAAAGCAATAAAAAAAAAGAAAGTCAAATAAATGAATTTACACTCTTTGCCATCTGTTTAGCAGGTGAGGAAGAACATATGCTATTTTCTTAGTTTGTTAGAGAATTATAGAGTGTTAGTGATTTAAAGTGTGCTATAACGAAGTTAGCAATCATTATCAATAGCTCATAGAGTTTGTATACAGGATAGCAAAAAGAAATTTGTCCATCTGGAGTGTTCACAATAGCCTTTGGGTTGGGTGTTCTTTATTACTTTAGGAAAAAATCCCTATTTTTGCTCTTTCCCTCTGCTCCCCTGAAACAGTCAGTTTATGTTGCACTCCTAATGTGTTTAGTTCAACAACAACGAATATCTTATATCCATTATTATTTTTTCAAAAAAAATTGAAAGATTTATGGAAAACAGAAAACATTTTTGGGAAAAAATATTATGCGAGAGACAAAAATTGTACACTTGCTTTATTTTTAAGCACTCTTGGTATATCAAGGTATTTCTGAGAACAGTAATGGAATCTAGTAGGTCTACAGGCTATCCTATAGCTTGTTGCATTCAGTGGAAGCATTTTAGACCTTTCATGCAAATCCTGAAGTCTGAATCTGAAGTTTAACACACCCAAATTGTTTCAACACTCCCAAGAGCTATTCCACATCTGTAGAGAAAACCTTACTTTTCGACCTAGCCAACCCATTGAGATCATCAAGATGTCCCTGCTCATTGCATGGGGGTTGGACTAGATGACCTTTAAAGGTCCCTTCCAACCCAAACCATTCTGTGATTCTATGATTCTATGATTGAGGACACTGAAAACAGGAGGAATTGCTTCAGCTTGGGCACTCTTTAAAGTTTAACTACTTCACTGAAATACCTTAAAGGAAGCTTGACGAAAGCTTGCATGAAAACCTAAAAAGCATTAATTTTCACAGATTAGGGGACATGAGCAAGCAGTAACCTCATCTCACAGCCCTTCCTGCTACCACAAGCACATTTCTGCTCCCTGCGCTGCCAGTCTCCTCCAGGTTACTCAGTGTCCAGATCACATCTGCATTCAACCCTCATGGCCAGCACTTCTTGAAAACCTGTTTTTGGCTGGTTTCCACAGCCATGCTTGAGCCCAGTCAGGTGTTGCACAGGTTCTGAATTGAGCTTTCACACCTACTCTGAGCACAACGAATTTTTAGAAACTTCTGATCTGGGGCTAATGGAAGCTGTGCCTGCTAGATGTGGACAGGGAGCTGGTTCTCTGGTTCACAGCCCAAGGTCAAAATCCCTACAAATCCCATCAAAGAAAAAGTTCTGTTTACAGGGTTGCCAGTCCTTCTCATTTTAAATTTCATTGTATTTAAAGAAATTTCAAAATTAATCACAGTTTGAAACAGATTTCCAATGTTTCATTCTGAAAATACCCAAACTCAAGAGGTAGAATTGTTGGATATTTTTCCTGGTTTTCTCTGCTTCAAGTGGTTTGAAGAACATCACACAGGCTTACAGATTGTTTCTTTCAACTTGAAAATGCATTTTTCAAGAAGAAAAATTTTGCCTGTGAAATTTTGCTAATCCCTCACATATACAGACAATGCAAGTGGCCTGAAAGATCCCTCCAACACAGTTTTAAATGACTCCGTGCATCCTAATGAAGAATTTAACCAGTGTCAGGCTGGCCGCCACTGGATTGCCTCTAGGCATAGGCAGTTGTTCAGAGCAACAGACCTCTGGGGCCAGCAAACTGGCCATAGTGCTTGTGACTAGTCCATGTTCTGCGGACGCCAGAACACTGGAAAGCCAGGAGTGCTGCTGTGGCGTGGGAATACGTGACAGCAGATATCACTAGGGGCATAGCTATTCCCAGAGGCAGCAATCACTGCTCCTATTCTTCCAAAAGAATCAACAAGACTGGTTTTCCAGGGTTTTCCCCCAGCTCCACTTTCTTGGCAGCCTATTTCCTCAGTGCTGAAAACCTCTGAACTGGTCATGCCTCACTCATTTGAAATCACTGGAGGTTTGTTTTCATCATATAAGTAGGGCAGAACAGAGACTCACCAGATGTAGTTTCCAACTCGTAGCAGAGCAGGTGTATGGGAAAAGTGCTGTGCCCTTTTGGACTGTCTTGCACTGGGACGTACTGATGTGTTGGGCTGGATCTGTGCTAGCTCTGAGGTCTCCGCACTGAAGTTCATTGCACAGCATGGCCAAACATGGCTGACTTTGCTGTTGTTCTCCAGTGAGGTGAACAAGAACTGCAGTGGTGAAATCTGCTCTTGTTTCTTGAGGGGAAAAAACCCCTGGATTATGTATATGCCATATTTGTAATTGACCTTAAAAAACAAACAAAACTTATTTTCAGTATTCACATGGAAACCTTTGCTTAGGTTAGTTCCAGATTGTAATGTGCTGGGACACTGAGGGGCTAATAATTTTCCGAACCTTAGGTGCTAACTTCCCCCAGCTGTAGAGGGCTGTGACCTTACCATCCAGACAGGCACTGGTGTCCTACTCTTCACTAAGGACCACTACCACATTCCCAGGGGAGGGAAAAGTCTTTACAGTAGACATTCAGTGGCTGTTTCTTCCCAAAAGATGATTTTATCTCAGCAATTGTCTTCTAGTCCAGAGCTCAGGCCTCAGCTGGGACGGTTTTGGATGAGTTTTGCTGACAGCTGTTGAGAGACTCAAATGAATACAGATGTTTGTGTAATACTGAATGGTAAGCCTTGTCTTTTTTTTATTTATGTTCCTCACGTTATAAGGGGTGTGAGGGCGCGGGGGCTAAATCAGATGAGGATTTAGACGTCTTAACTAGGACTCAGGTGGAAACAAAGTGTCTGTACTCAGCATCATTACCTGAAAAACCTGATAGGGCTGTATGGTGTATCACTCTCTTCAGAATAGGAAACCTGGGACAGTTTCCATCCTAGCACAAAGCAGGTTCAAACCTCCGATCGCTCTCCTCAAGGAGGCAGGCGAAGCTGGGAACAGGGTGCTCTGTGCCACGTGTATTTAACAGGCTGCTGCAAGAATGCTAGCTGTCTTTCAATGTTAAGGCATCACTCAGTGCGTTACAGAAACCATCCCTGCAGATTGTAGAGGGGCCCAGGTCATGTGGACATGCAAATAGCAAGTGAATGCTCCCACTCGATGCTACAGATTCAGGCTCCCTCTTGCATGGAGAGACACACATTTCCAGGACAGGAAGCTCCAGGACCTGGGTCAGATGAGTGATATGACAGCACACAGAGCTGCACTGGTTCTCGCTGTTACTGTCAAATCACTTGAAGGTATCAGTCCACGCATGGCTATTCCAGCAAGACAGCTGAGCATCTTTAGGCAGCCCAGGCCCTTGCTGAAGACAGTCACTACCTTCTCCAAGGTTGCCAAGCATTCTCCAAATATGAGTCCTGTTAACTCTTGGCCAAGATGCATTCATGGTTTTTTCCCTGTCTGTAACCTGACTTGTGTGATGGAAAGCAATTCAGAATGAAACACAAATAGTGTTTAAGAAAGCCATAGACACCAGAAGGGAGATGTGACAAAGAACATTGAGGTGCTCTTACAAAAGCATTCTTCACTACCTGATTGTGACCATGGAAACATGCTGATGAAAAGCCCTGTGATGTGGCAGCCTGCTCTTTCAAGCCATTCTTATTTGATCTACTTCTAGGAGAATCTGAAAGACTCTTCAGTTTATTTAAAACTCAAGGGTCCTGTCTAATCAATGTTAGCAATGTCACAGAAACTGAACCAACACTCTGCCGTTGTTCTGAACAGAACCAAAGTTTCAAAGACCTAATAGTCTTCTTAATGAAATCTAAGTAATGAAATACTCTGTATCATAGTGTTCCACCTGTGCTGATCTAATGGATCAGCACCTTTTTGTTGCCCCTTGTAATCATCAATTCTTGCCAAAGAATCAAGATGCGCTTTGACATATGTTACAGGCTTTGAAATTAGCATTCATTTAAGATGTTTTAGAGTTAGAGAATGAGCATGTTCAGACAGAGGCATATTCCAAAAATACTCCAACCTTCTATTTCCCCTATGAAGAATTGGAGATGGTATAAGATGACATTCATCACATAGCCACAATGAAAAGAATCCGTAAGAAATTTCGGCTTTATTAGCTCACCAGCTGTGCTTGCTGCCAAGCTGACCTCAGGTACCGTTTCAGTGGCTCTATCACTCACGACTTCCCTTTTCCCAGGAGAGAGCTCTCATTATCCTTCAAAGAATAAAAACATACTTGAGAGATACAATAGAGGAAAAGGGCAGCAAATGCCGAGCAATGTCTGAACTATATGCATTTCTGCCAAAACAGAGTAATCGACATAGCTGATAAATTAAGAGACCAGTGATCCTTTACTTCTTGAGCTATAATAATAACAATTAAGAAAAAAACCCACCCCATAGACATTTCTCAGACCCCAACCTTCTTATTTCCTCATGCATTTGTTCTCTTCCCAAACTGAATGATCGCACGAGCCACCCTGGCTTGCTGCATTGCCACAGGTGCCCAGGTTTCCTGGGACTGTTCTCCCTATTTAATTTACACTGTTGCCAAATTGCAAGATAGTCGTGGAGCCAGGGGGCAACAACTCTGCCAAAGCAGCCATTCCAGAGCTTTCAGCAATAGGAACGAACCAGTCTCCTGCGTGTGCTGGCATTAAGAAACCCTACAAAAAGGTGATGCCCTTTCTATCATAAACACTGCTCGCTCCTGTGTCATGTCTGCTGTAGAAAGATTAACAGCTTATCAATATTTCTATTTTTTTTCTTCTTATTTTTCCAAGGTCTGAAGGAGCTCATTTCTTCCCACTGATTTTTGAGTGGGGCCCAGGGAGGTTAATTGGTTAAATTTAGTTTCTGTAGTTGATGACACATGAGTTCCTTCTAGCAAGACCCTACTGGTTGGGAGGAGAAGCAATGGTTTCTCCATTGCATTATTTAAAAAGCTATAAAGCTGCCTTCCATTTTGCCAAGAGAATATACTGAAATTTTCTATAATATTTCTCTCTGAATCTCATTGTGTTCCCTGGGAAGGATTCCTATTTCACAATGAGTGTTGTCAGCCTGAATTAACCTTGGGATGAAAGGAAAATGTAACAGGATGGATGTATAGAGAAATCAGGAGAATGACATGGAAAAATGCAAGACAAAACTAGATGTTAGAATAGAGATGAAGAAGTCTTGCGCTTTCAACACCAACTTCTTTAGGGTCAAGAAATGTGATTATTCCACTCTACTCAGCATTTTTTAGGCCTCACCTGGAATAGTGTGTCTAGCTTTTGTCCCTCCAGTTCAAGAGACACATTAAAAAACTGGAGACGGTCCAACAAAGGGCCACCAAGATGACTAGGGAGCTGGAGAAATAGTCATACGAAGAAAAGTTAAACAAATTGGGGTTGCTCAGACTAGAGAAGAGAGGGCTTGAGGGAACCTAATCACAGTCTTCCAAAGCCTCAAAGGTAGTTACAGAGAAGACAGAGGTACTCTTACCATACAGATGCATGGTGACAGGACAAGGGGTAATGGGAGCGAGTGGTTTCAGGGGAAATTCCATCTGGTGTTAAGAATATATCCTTCACCAAGAGAACAACCGAACATTGGAGGAGGTTGCCCAGAGAAGGGGTGAAAAGGCTCAAGACTTGATTTAGCAGGGTTGTCATGGTTTAAACCCAGCCGGCAACTAAGCACCACACAGCCACTTGCTCACTCACCCCTGGTGGGAAGGGGGAGAGAATCAGAAGAGTAAAAGTGAGAAAATTTGTGGGTTGAGATAAAGACAGTTTAATAGGGAAAGAAAAAGCCGTGTATACAAGTGAAGTGAAACAAGGAATTCATTCACTACATCCCATCAGCAGGCAACTGTTCAGCCATCTCCAGGAGAGCAGGGCTCCATCATGCCTAACAGTTACTTGGGAAGACAAACGCCGTCACTCTGAACATCTCCCCCTTCCTTCTTCTTCCCTACAGTTTTTTATTGCTGAGCATGATGTCATATGGTATGGAATATCCCTTTGGCCAGCTGGGGTCAGCTGTCCCAGCTGTGTCCCCTCCCAACTCCTTGGGCACCCCCAGCCTCCTCGCTGGTGGGGTGGGGGGAGAAGCAGAAAAGGCCTTGGCTCTGTGTAAGCCCTGCTCAGCAGTAACTAAAACATCCCTGTGTTATCAACAGTGTTTTCAGCACAAATCCAAAACACAGCCCCACACTAGCTACTATGAAGAAAACTAACTCTATCCCAGCTAAAACCAGCATACAGGCCCCTAGATAACATAGTCTAAGGCCCTGTTTTCAACAAAAGGCTGGATTGGAAGCTCTCCAGAGGTCCCTTCCCACATAGACTCTTCTTTTTTTGTTGTTGTTTTTTTTTTATAACTCTTTTTCATACATTATAAAATAGAGAAAGATGGAAAAGAACCCTGCACTTTGATTTCCAGGAAAACAAGACTAGTGTTTTTTGACAGTAAAAGGTTTTTAGGTTGTGTTAGTTTTCCAAGCATTCTCTTAAGCAGCATCTCCAGGTTTTCTCTAGCAGTAGCCACCAAATCTCTTCTACTTCACTATCTCTGCATCTCCTTTCTCGGCTTTCACATGTTATCAGCTACAGTGCTGATGCTTCTTTAGATGTCTGCTAGCCCAGACAAAGGTACAGCTCTGACTAGGCTGTGGGAAATCAGGAAATCCCTAACAAATTACCTTTAGACATGTACAGGTCAGCTCTATGGCATGTGCATGGCAGACCTGCTGTGCTTACACGGTGCAGCCCACTGTAGCACCAAGATACCAAAGCGAGTTCTGGTTAAGCTAACAAGGGTACTGGAAGCAGTGCCCACACATGTCTTCTCAGCGCAGCAAATGAGTCTAGGCAAAGGCCCATTTTATACCAGTTAAATTTCTGGTACCTGAGCTTAGGTTGCTCAAAGTGTACCTTTTTGGGGGTGGGAAGTAAAAATGGACACATATACTGTAAAAGTATTGACTTTGCCTTGACCAACATTTTACAGCAGGTGCAAGATAGGATTGGAGCCCAGCACCACTGACCCTCACTCCTGTGACCTTTAAGACAAAAGCAGTTTCCATCTATCATATAAAGAATATACCTGTGTATCAATCTACTAGGACCACTGGTGTGTTTTAAATTAAAAAATATCAATTCCCCTACCCCCAGTATAAGCCCTTATGCCAAAATACTACTGCTGCTTCTGAGACAGAAGGTGGAAACTGAAATCCACCTACTAAAAACCACACATGCATAAACTTCTTATCCTACTACGTGACTACCTACTACAAATATAACTTCCAATTTGAAACTGAGACAATTTGTTGCAGATGTATTTAATTTTGCAAGTCCTGGTTTCATGTTCATTCAAGACATGACAGGTGTACTCTATTTTATATGTTATAAGAAGCTCGGGGCTGTACAACTTGTGCCAAAAAGAGGTAATTAAATATTTAATGTTTCCTGCCTGTGATGTAGCCCCTCTTTTCTTGCTTCAAATGTGCTGCGTTTAGACAGAGGTGAGAAATATTTCTGAGCCATCAGTAAATATTCTGTAGCTGGTTTTGATGTGCTGTCATATACCTTCAAAGACAAGCTTTTTGCCAGAGTGCTCGCTCTGTTTGCTGGTTTATCACTCTGGTGCAACTGAGACAGCGTCATTAGACAAATATTATTAGCACTCCTGGTACTCTGCCTGTTTCTTGTGATAAGTTCTTGGGGGGGAAAGAAAGTGGTCTGACATTCAGACAACAGCAGAAATGTGAGAGTTTTCTAACATAGAGCAGATCTTGATATAAAACCTATCAGAGTAGGAAATGAGTAGGTTGTTTTGTGAAAAAGAAGGGGAAAACCCCAGGGGAAGTTATCACTAGGGTCCTAGCGACCCTGGTTACAGAACCAGACATTCATAGCCCATGCTCAAATCTGCTCTGTAAAGTTTTCATGTGGTTGTCAACAAAGCAAGAAAAATCAGCAAAATACATGTAAAAGGGAGGAGGGTTTATTTCTACTGAGCGTCAGCAATCAGTGGAAGGTAGAAATGAGAACATTAAACATGTTAATAGTAAGTTTTCAAATATATTTCAAAATTCAGTTCAAAGTACACATCAAATTGGCAGTATTACAGCAGGTTTCTTTATGCTGTTTTTCTGCAATCAAGGCTTTCGGTGAGGAGAACAGAAAGAAATGCAAGAAACACATGCCTAGATGATGAAAATTAGTGAGGATATAATCACACAACAGTGGCTATGTCTTCATTAGCCAGTGATTTGGCACAAGAGAATTGGATTACTATATGGAAACAGGTGGCACTGAGGCCCTTACACCTTCATGTTATGTGACCCAGGGGATTCACTTGGGACTGTATTTTGTCTTGTCTCCTGCATCATACACCCCCAGAACACATGGTTCAAAGCTGCCCAAGGAAGCGGTTTTGGCCTGGACCCTTTTGCCTGATTTAGGGCTCGGAGCACATGGAAGGACATGTATTCAGCTTTCCCCAGGAGAAATCTGGACAAGGAGCATCAGAATTGCTCTGGGGACAAATCAGTGTGCGGTAAGTGCAGACCCTCAGGGAAATCGCTTCAACAGCATGCTAACACCTCAAAACAAAGTGCTTTTATAGGCACAGCAACATGTGCTAATATGAGCCCAGCCTTGCCTCGGTACGTACAGCGTGCTAAATCTGGGGTGCAGCAATGCCATGAGGTCTTCAGAAACCCAAAGAAACTGGTCTGTGCTCACCTCTCCCCTGAAGACAGAGAGGAAAGAGATTCCTGTACACCTCTAAGAGCTTCACAGCCATCTTCTCTCTGCCTCACACATGGTCGCCGCTTCTGCGGTTATTTGGCCACGAGGTGAGATTGCACAAACAAGGTGGTAGGTAGGTGAGAGAAGAAAGGAGATAAGCCAAGGAAAGGGTGGCTCTCCAAAGCGTCGTTCCCAGGGAACGAGGAAGTCCTGCTGATAACCCTGTCTGTGCTGATTTTACAGGTCACTTTCCAGCCTCAGGAATCCTCCCAGGGGACTGCAGGACCTGGGGAGAGTCTGTTCCCATCATCAGGAAGGAAGGGAGTAAAGAGTATTGAAGATACTGGAGATGCCTCGAGTTCCCCAGGATTTCCATCAGATCTGTGCGCTTCCTCTGCTGTTATTTCAGCCTGAAAAGGTCCCTTTGCTCCTGCCACTGCCACGTGGAAGTGCTTCTAGATACTGTTTCACCTTCTGGGTCTTCAAAGCCGCAGGCGGCTGAGAGACAACAGCTGAGGGGAAGCAAGAAAAGAAGTCGCTTTGCTAAAGCCCTTTCAGGAACATTGCAGACCGGTAGATTCTGTGGCTGTGGGAAATGATTTTCCAAGGCAGCAAGACTTGCCTGTCTCCCTCTAAGGATAACATTTTGTCTCAAAAGAATAACTGCTGGTAGCTCTTAAAATAATTTAGCAAAAAGTTCTGCAAGAGAGATATGGACAACGGCCCTGAGCAGAGAGAGGCAAACTGTTAGGAACCTCTTTTTTGGTGCAGGCACATGTGACTTCCAGAGACTTTTTTTTTTTTTTCAGTTTGCAGCAAGATATATCTATGCCCAAAAGAACTAGATGAACCAGAATTCTTGCTTTGTGAGGAAATATTATGATTTTTTAAAAAAAGTAAAAAAAATCATTTTAGGTTAGTTGAAACATTTCTCTTGCTACATGTATTTGCTGCTATTACTGTAACTATTATTATTTTTTTTAATCACCATACAAAATCCAACATTTTTTAAATTTCATGGTGCCAAATGGCAGAACAAAAGACAGTCAGAAGGACAGAAAGACAGAGGGGTACAAGGAAACAGTGAGGCAATACATCTTTACATGAGAGGCAGTGGGGCCAGTGGCCTGAGACCATAGTTTTACAAGCAGTTTAAGCCAGCAGAAACAAGTAGCACTGCCAAAAGAGGCAGTCCTGCCCTGTCTTTTTCTCCGGCTGATTATTCTGGCTTCTGCATCCTCTGTGCCCCCTCCCTTCGCCAGCTACTCTAGCCCAGCACAAGCGCTGATGCAGAAAACAGCTAACCGAGCAAAATACAGTTATTTTTACCTATGTCAACTTCCCAACTCTTCACTGTGCTGCCACACAACTGTTTCTGCTGGTGCATGTCAGGGGACCAGAAAGGGGCAAAAAGGAGCCGTCTGTATGGGTGGAAGTGCCTTTTTTAGTGGCAGTGTTCTCTATTGCAGGCTCAAGCTGATGGTGAAATGAATGGCACAGTAAGTGCTGTAACATTTTTTATAGGCAGAAAAGGGAAGTTTGAGGGCGGATAATGAATTTGCTTGTAGGATGCTTTAAAGGAGCTCCACCCTGTGGAACACAGTGGACAGAGGGAAAAAATGTGAGTATTTATTAAAAAATGTAGGAAGTTGATGATATTCCCTGGTACCATGGTTTGACTAAAGGAAGGAGTCTTCTTTAAAATGAACGAGACATATTGGCCATGCAGGGCCAAAAAAATGAAACAAAATGAGTTTAGGTGATAAAGAGGAATAAATGGAGGGATCGACCAAGAGGAGTGATGCAGTTGAAACAACTGCTTTGGAAGCAAACCTTCACTATGCTTAAAACAGGGCACTGAATCCCATCTTCCCTCGAAGCCGAAAGTGCTCCTCTTTTTCTCAGTACAGAGGAGAGCCAGGCTAAAGTAATCTGCAGACATCCTACGATGGAGTGATGCAGGTACCCCTTGTGACTATTATCACTAGTTGAAGGAGATGTAGAAGTGTGTCACAACCTTTAGGTTGTGACGAAGTGGTCTCCAGTAATCCTTGTTTGTGGTTTTTTTTTGGCAGGAGGACCATAACACAACAAGCTGTTCCCATCCATTAGCTTTTGAGATTTGGGTAAAAATAGTTAGAGAATGTTTGCCCATTTGGCTCAGTATCTGTATTTTCATCTAGGTGAATGTATCTAATGATTTTTCTCCCTCTCTGAGCTCCCCATGCAGGAGATCTTTACAGCCACTGCAGAAAGAGAGGGTTTTCCTGAAACAAGGGTGCAGGCCACTGACGTACAAGGAAAGGGTTGCATTGCTGATAGAGAGCACAAGAGGCTAATTATACTGCAATATACACCTCTTGGTACCTCAATGGCTTAGTCATTCATGCCCAGGGGACCAGTAAAGAGGCACTTGCACTTAACACTAATCACTCCTGAAACAAAGGCATCCAGTTGCCATTCTCTGATGTGCAAAGGCAGGTACACCCTAAACGTTTTGCAAGTTGCAACACCGAGATTTGGTATGCATTAAAGAGCATTGTGCAGAGAAAGTTGTTCTCTTACTTTACTAATTGAGTAATCTGAGGCACAGATGGGAGAGCTAGATACCTTGGAGTCAGCCAGGAGCAGAAGCCAGTTCTTCTGGATCCTGGTCCTGTGCCTTATCTGGTAGATCACGTTGCCTCTTAAGAGTTTAATCTGATATTCAATGTGCATTTAGCCATGGCTTAGGATACAACTAATTAATGCAAATTAAGACCAGTTGGGTATCTCCATTATATGCAACAGTGAACTAATCATTCATAGGAGGTTAACTGAAACACTGAATGCGTGGACCATGTCTCTTAAGACTATTCGTTTGGCCTCACTGGAAGCATTAGGACTGTAAATTGTATAAAATATTCCTAGGTTCATTTGTTTTATTCTTTTATAATGACAACTCTGGCATTAAAGACTCTGGGTTTGTTTGTCTCTGGAAGATTTTTTTTTTCCACTGGAAATCCTCTTTTCATCTCCTCTGCGTGAAGCTCTGTGAGCAAGAATCATGCATGAAGAGAAAAGAACACAGGGGCTTTAGGTTAACATCGCTGTTTAGGCATGGGCCAATGATCAAACATCGGCTTGTGTGGCAGGGAGAGTGCTATATAATTTATAAATCCAATGTCTTGTTCAAGTGACCAAAAGACCCCGAGTAAGTTTTAATCAAAAGGACTTGCAGACAGAAAAGCAAAATATCTGTAAAATTCTATCCTGCAGAGTGTTGTACAAGGAGTTGCTATTGCAGTAGTTTGGTCTGCAACTTGTCGGAGCCCATTGACTCGAGGGTGATTTTCAAAAAGGGACATAGTGAGCTTTTGTCAGCATGGTGCTCATCCAATTTAAGAAGAGTCTGGATGACTGGAGAGGCGTTATTCTGGAAATGCCTTGGGTTATTTATCCAGTCCTTGAAATAACTTTGTCACTGTATTGTAGCGTAAATATTCTTTCTATTCACAAAGAGTATTTTACCCTATCTTCCCTCATGCTTAAGCATCAGTATTTCTCATACAAAACTGTAGGAAATATTAAAGTACTGTGATTATGAGGTAAAACATATTTTTAGGCCAGAATGTCTTTGTCCTGTTTGGCTTGAACATCCTTGTTACAGTACACTTTATGAAAACACTAGTTCTGTATAAATTTGTTTATCTTTTAGCATAATTGTCCCTGTTCCAGCATTCCCATGTGCTTTGCTGTTGCTACTAGCACCATTGCTTTTTTCCGCTGCTGAAGGTGAAGTCCAGACAGCAGGATGCTGCGCTGCAGAGGTACATCCATGGCAGAAGAGGGTACACTGAAGCCTCAGTTGGGAAAAACTCCTGTTACATTTATAATAGAGCACAGCTTGCTAAAAGACACAGAAGTCAACTTCTGGAGGTGAGAAACAGACTGCTAATCTGCTCCTGAGACTGTGGATGCAATTTCCACTAGCAGCAGCCAGAGTAATGAGTTAGGAGAAAGTGTTCTGGAAAATTGTGGCATTGAAATTGCAGCTATTTCCTAATAATTTTCTTCCCAAAGACTTGAAAATAAAATAAGAGCTTGAATGTATTACTGCATCCGTGTTTGTCTACTCAAAACAGTGTTTGGTTGCTCTGTCTTCACAAATATCAAAAGCCTCAAACTTTGTCACTGATGATAACAGAAACCTTTTTTCACCACGGGGTTGTTAACAGTGGGTCTGTGGTTGACAGGGCCTAGTTTACTTCAGGGTAGAAAACTACAATACTTTTTTTCCACGCAGATCATGCTGCAAGATAGCTAAGCACTTGCTACCATGTGATAGCCACCTACAAGCATGGATTTTCTTAGCACTGAAGGCAAACACTGAAGTTTCACATCTAGACATGAAACCAGGTCAAGTTGGTTGAGTCCTGAGAGGAGATATGAACAGCTGCTGCTACGACAGTATGTGTTGGACCTCAAAAGCACAATTGCTCTGCTGTGCATCATGTTGTCCGAAGCTGATCTTCCCCTTCCAGTGTGTGCGATGGGTGCCTTTCTGCTTGCCAAATGCTGCTCAGGCAACGCAGGGGTGCCTCTGAGAAACATTTCTCTATATCTGTGTCCCTCTGACATGATTGCCTCCTTCCACACCAAGCTCCTTGGGTCGGGTGATACCTGTGGGGTCTCGGCTTGTCTGCCCTGGTGAGGTTTGTCACACTTACTGCAGAGGGGCTGGACAAAGAGCCAAGTCACAGCACGTGGGTGACACATTTCTGGGCCCACGCTTTCACCCCCCTCTACAAGAGAAAAGCCTGGAGCAGGAACAGATTTCAGTAAGGAGGGTATTGCTCAGGAATCTTGCCTGGAGTTTCTCCCATGTCTCCTCCTCATGGGAGAAATTACAAATCCGGCCCCTATCCTAGCCTGATTCCTTGGGATTCAGGCAAGTGAGTGGGATTCTGTGCACGGGCTATGCTACAGGGGCTTCACTTATTCAGCTGCGCCTTCTCTGATACCCAGCAAAGCTGTGCTATAAAGATGTACTACCATGGTGTCCCAGGCGAAAAGCTTTCCAAAAGACTATATGTGTCCCACCTTCTGGGCTGACTGCTACCGGGAATCATTCTTCCCACTGCTGCAATATGGAATGACAACTTGTTGCATTAGGCTCTCACCCTGAGGATAGATCTGGGTGTTGGCTTTAAAAATTGTTCAAAGCACATAATAACAGGTATTCTTATGTCTTTTAGTAGGTCAACAGCCCTCTATAGCTTTTGCACTTTCAGCACATACAGACACAATGGCAATGATTGCCCCCCCCCCACTCCCCAAAGTAATATAAAATACTTTGGGCTTGAGCCTTACATTAAAGAAATAAAAATAAGTTAATGTGGTTTGACTGCCTGTAGATTACGATGGCAAAATTATCCTGGTTTCTATTCATAAGGCACTTGGAATATAATTTGGGCAATTTCTCATGTTGGGAAAATCTCTCTCTCTTAAGAATTATGGCTCTCCAGCACTGTAAGACTAACATTTGCATATTGATAGGGAACAGAAAAAAAGGTGCTTTTTAAATAGCTAGTTAGCTTCCCATTGAGCATGAGTTACTGTCACTGTAACTTTTAGCATTTTGACCTTTTATTTTATTTTTCCTAAATTGTGATTGCTGCTCCATTGCATGAGCCAATAGAGGAATTTTGAACACGATTCTGCCAAAAGCTGAGTGTTTAGTTGTTAACCTCAAATGTTGTGTTCCCCCCACAGTAATCCCACAGGTGTCCATATCTTTGACTTTCTGAAGTGCTAATGTGATTTGAGTTGATACATCTTATTGTCTCCTAACTTGACCTTTAGTTGTTTTGAGCAGAACTGTTAAGATAAGTAACGTGCCCACAGAAGAACAATTTGTCTTAGATACAGATCATAGGAGATAGTGCTGTAAGTGTGAAATAAACAGAGGTAACTTAAACCACTTGCTATCTCAGGTTCAAATCCACCCCCAGTTTTTTTGAGATGCAGGCAAGCACCAGCTCCCAGTGAAGTTAGTGAAACAGGTTGCTGGGCTACTCTGCAAAGTTAGATCTTTGTCCACTTGCTAGTGAAAATACCCTCGTATACAAGCTCATTGTATGCACCAAACTTTGCCCTAAGCTGAGAGTCAGGCGCAGGATCTACCTCCTTTGCTGTGTAGGACCTTTCTCCTGGTGACTTGTATTGATCCCGTGAGAAAGAAGGACAGGCTTTTTACCTGAATGATGACAGAAATATCAAATTAGGGCAAAAAAGGAAACATTTGTTTTACAGGGTAACTTGTAACATATTTGTGGAACCTCTTTTATAGGGAGCACAGGCGGTTTCACTTGCCAGAACTGGGAAGCAGAATAGAGAGAAGCATTAGGGCAAGTGTTTGTTAGACCAACCGCCCCATGAATATAACACATAATACATGTGTTACCCAAAATACCAGTGTTACAGGACTGGCATTGTGATAGAGTCTTCTGCTCAGCGCTGCATTGCCCAGCCTGATCCTGAGCAACACCAGTAGCCCCACTGTGTCGCTGCTTCTGTACAGTATCTTCAAGTGGTGGGGAGATGGCATCCTGACATCCGCAGCACCACCTTACTCAACCAGTTTTCACTTTTCGTCTAGCAAAGTGCCTGAGCAGAGCAAAGTTGTTGCATGTCTGATGTGTGTGGGAATATGTGGGGCTTGGGAGGGTCAAAGACGAGGCAGCACAGGGATCATGAGGTATATGAAAGGGGTCCCACCGCTGGTGTCATCTTGGAGTAGCCTTCCTTGTAGGATAAAGCAGCCCTCTTGGCATATGGGACCAGGACCTCGCACACAGAAAGATCACATAGGCTAAGCTCATCTACTCATCACATAGACGACTACTCAGGAGACAGAGATCCTTGCTTCCTACTTCCGTAACCCAAATCCTACTGACACTTGCCTGAGGTGTAGCATCACTGCAAGAGTCAGGGTTATTGCAATAGTTCTTAGGCATCATCAGTATCATGAAAGATTCAAACAGCACAGCTTAAATAATACTGTACAACACCAGTAGTATGGCATAAGGACGAAAGTACTACACAGTTTGAAAAACCAAGTTGCATCAAGCCGACTTCTGTAGTGGCCAGTATTAGATCTTTCAGGTTTGTATGAGGCTTGTCCAGCGTGCTTCCTTTCCCAAACGGAAAATCTTAAAGCGAGGACACTTGCTGATTTTGCATCAGAATCTGCAAAAGTTTATGTGTATTTTCACTGTTTATTAAAAAATAATAGCAGAACACACTAGAATATTCCAGAGAATATAGAAATATACAAAAAGTCTTGCTGTGTAGTTGATGATCTAAAAGCCTCTTTAGTATTCTTCCCATCTCAAGGCAAGCTTTACTTTTTTTCAAGTTTGCCACACTTCACATCAAACCAAGCAAAAAATATCCAGTCAAAATATAAGAAGAGGGAAGATCACACAACAATCTCAAACCCACTAATGTGATCTGCTTTTTATCTTTTGCCATGTGTTTCTTCCACAATCTCAAGGATAAGTTTATAGCAAGCCTTTAAACCCCAGATAAAGAATCCCAAGATAGATAATTAGAGACCTTTTCTGTCAGTGGTACTATGTAATAAAATTAATACTGATCTACCACAACAAAGAGGCTATATGCAGAAATGAAAGCCTCAACCCACTAATGACCACATCACTAACAATGACAGGACATAAATATATTGAGTGAATGCTTTAGAGATCCAGCATTATCATCAGCATTTGAGATCAAGTTTGTCTTTTTGGAAAAAAATAGTTATTTTATATACTCTGGACACTGAAATGGCCTGTTTAAAAACAGCTGAAAAAATTCACACACTCCTTTTCCCAAACCAGCCAATCCTTCAGATTGTCAGGTGCACGGGACTAATTGTTGTCACTCTGAATAAATCTGGACTTAAAGCAGGATTGGATTCCTCTCACCCATCTGGCCATCTGTAGTACGCAGGATATTAGACAAGTGATCACAACTGCCACTTCTAGACTAAAAATCCACCAATCTATCTTCAAAATATCGTCTTCAAAACTGTATGTGCTTACATCCCTGACTACCTAGTTGTTTGAATATATTTTTCAATTCCTCATGTTTCGAGAGTCTTGTAAAACTATGTTTTAAAAAGAACATTTATAATATATGTGTTTTCCATTTAGTCTCCATTTTCAGTCTCCTAGGAGTCACTAAGGCCAGACTTTTCTTCTTGCTTTACATATGGTTGGCAGCAAATGAAGCAGTTTTCATTTTGATGAAAAATCTCTGTATATAACCTGTCACCCTGAGGAAGAGGCACATCCTGTTTAATAAGAATTTCCTCCAAGCGATCCAAGAAAAGTTCATTCAGAATCTTCATGTGACCAAAAGAAAAGAGTGGGGGAATGATTTGATTACATTATGTTGTAATGAGAATGTGAAAAGCAACAAATACAGTATGTATGTAAGCTTAGAGGGCTTATAGCCTTTGTTTCTCTTTACTGCTTTGCAGAGAAAACACAGATACAGAAGAATGCTTTATTTATTAAAGCAAAAATGGAATGTAGCAAATTTTGCTGGCACTAAATTTTTGTCCTTGATATTGAAGGTGATATAAGATGCCGATTAACAGTAACATGAAAAAGTTTCACAAAATTTAAATACAAGAAGCTACTAAAGATTATCTGATTTGTTAAATTTTACCCCCATAGGCACCGTCAGACTTCCTTGACACTTGTGGATGTGTTAGGGACATTCAAGAAGAGATTGGATACATCCAGTTCATTAAATAAAAATCCTGTGAGACTATGTTGTTATGAAATATGGAGACAGTGTTTCTGGTTAAAGAAGTCCCTGCGTGGTAGTTTTCTGCAGGCTGGGAAAATATGGTGGGGTAATACCTCTACACACGCTTATCCTGCTCTTGGATTCTCAGCTACGCATCCACTGTGGGCCATTGCTGGGAAGTGGTTGCTGGGCTTTCATTCAGTACCGCTTTCGCCTGATCTAACACAGCGCTCTCCATTCCTATAAAAGCATTAGTCAGATCAAATGCCTCAGTTCTCAAAACCCAACCAAACAAACCAACCTACCAGATTTGCCTTTGTCTGGAGATACAAGTGTTCAAAATGTCACTAGTGCCGAAAAAAAGTGTCATTTTAAAAATGTCTAGATCACAGCATCTGGGGAACTATGCTACATAAAAAAGCAAATTAATTTACTCCCCTCAACCTCTCAAACTCCCAAAGAACCTGAAACAAGAAGAAATTCCTTCCTTGACTCCAAATTTGAGGAGCTGTATGTCCCTGGGCCTGTGAGCAATACATGCAGGCGGGGCACCTGAGAAAATTCATTCTTTCTCCTCCCCTTTCTGTGTCCAGTCTCAGATGCTTGCTGGGAGGAGAGAATCCTTCCCCATCCTTGGAGGGACTGCATGTAAGGAAGGATGGAAATGTATCCAGAGACACACGACCAAAATTCATCCTCCGCTCGCCCAGGCTGAAAAATCAACCCAGAAGGAACATCTGGTTGATCCTGCTAAATCATCTTTTCAAAACACAGCAGAGTTTCACGTAGCAACTGGCAAATAGATGGGAAAATACAGAAAAACAGAGCTGATGTCTACTATAAACATTCACACAACAGCAAAGTTAAGGGGGGTGAGGTTAGCGCAGGAAGCATAAAATACTACTGAGTTTACCCCTTAGTCTTTAAAATGAATTTCTAACTTCCGTCTAGGAAGACACCCATTAATAATTTCTCAAAGTTGAGTGGAGTTGGTTGTCTGCAGGGAGTAGGGAGATTTACTTTGCTTTTTTGCTTATATTTTCTCATATTCAGAGCTACCATTTCCGAATTTTCTACCAACTCAGCAAAGATGCAGTGAGTTGCTGATTCTGTTCTATCTTAGTTCTCATCTGTAACGTGAGTGTGAGTCATCAGACAGTGCCCTCATGGACAGACTTTATCATAGAATCACAGAATCATAGAATAGTTTGGGTTGGAAGGGACCTTTAAAGGCCATCTAGTCCAACCCCCCTGCAATGAGCAGGGACAACCTCACTAGATCAGGATGCTCAGAGCCCCGTCCAGCCTGACCTTGAATGTTTCCAGGGATGGGGCTTCTACTACCTCTCTGGGCAACCTGTTCCAGTGCTTCACAACCCTCATTGTGAGAAACTTCTTTCTGATTTCCAGCCTATATCTCCCCTCCTTTAGTTTAAAACCAGTACCCCTTGTCCTATCACAACAGGCCCTGCTAAAAAGGTTCTCCTCACTTTTCCTATAGGCCCCCTTTAAGTACTGAAAGGCTGCAATAAGGTCTCCCCGGAGCCTTCTCTTCTCCAGGCTGAACAGGCCCAACTCCCTCAGCCTGTCTTCATAGGAGAGGTGCTCCATTCCTTTGATCGTCTTTGTGGCCCTCCTCTGGACCCGCTCCAGCAGGTCCATGTCCTTCTTATGTTGAGGGGCCCAGAGCTGGATGCAGTACTCCAGGTGGGGTCTCACCAGGGCAGAGGAGAGGGGCAGAATCACCTCTCTCGACCTGCTGGCCACACTTCTTTTGATGCAGCCCAGGATACGGTTGGCCTTCTGGGCTGCCAGCGCACATTGTTGGCTCATGTCCAGCCTTTCATCCACCGGTACCCCCAAGTGTTTCTCGGCAGGGCTGCTCTCCATCCCTGCATCCCCCAGCCTGTACTGATACCGGGGGTTGCTCCAACCCAGGTGCAGGACTCTGCATTTGTCCTTGTTGAACCTCATAAGGTTCGCCCGGGCCCACCTCTCAAGCCTGTCCAGGTCCCTCTGGATGGCATCCTGACCCTCAAGCGTATCCACCACACCACTCAGCTTGGTGTCGTCCGCGAACTTGCTGAGGGTGCACTCGATCCCGCTGTCTATGTCATCGATGAAGATGTTAAAAAGGACCGGTCCCAATACAGACCCTTGAGGGACACCACTTGTCACCGGTCTCCATCTGGACATTGAGCCATTGACCACTACCCGCTGGATGTGACCATTCAACCAATTCCTCGTCCACCGAGCAGTCCACCCATCAAATCCATATCTCTCCAGTTTCGAGAGAAGGATGTTGTGGGGGACCGTGTCAAAGGCCTTACAGAAGTCCAGATAGATGACATCAGTTGCTTTGCCCTTGTCCACTGATGCAGTCACCCCATCGTAGAAGGCCACTACGTTGGTCAGGCAGGACTTGCCCTTGGTGAAGCCATGCGGGCTGTCTCCAATCACCTCCCTGTCCTCCATGTGCCTCAGCATAGCTTCTAGGAGGATCTGTGCCATGATCTTCCCAGGCGCAGAGGTGAGGCTGACAGGTTGGTAGTTCCCAGGGTCCTCCTTCCTACCCTTTTTAAAGATGGGTACTACGTTTCCTTTTTCCAGTCCCCAGGGACTTCACCTGACTGCCATGACTTTTCAAATATCATGGCGAGTGGCTTGGCAACTACATCAGACAATTCCTACAGGACTCTGGGATGCATCTCGTCAGGTCCCATAGACTTATGTACTTTGGAGGCCTATTGGACTGATCTTATAAACATTTAGATTGCAGGGAAGCATACCATGACCAAAATCTTTTTCTGGGTGTAATTAGTGTTTGGGAAGAGATTTTTCTGTTGCTGTAGAGACACAGTTAGACAGGGAACTAGAACGAATCCTTCTGGTGTGCACCTGATGGAGTGGGCAGGTTTGGAGTGGAGGAGAAGAGGTCTTTGTTAAGCGTGCAGTGACACACCACCACGTAGCTCTTCTGTTCTGAGTTACCTTTTAAAAACAAGCGAACAGCTGCAAGAAAAGATTGGTTACCAGTAAGCTGATAAATCATAGAAGAGAATTCTGGGTTTTGTTCTGAAATTTTGTCAAAAAATGCTAAAACCAGAGCTGAAATAAGGGTTGTACCTGATAAGAACATAAATTTTTGCATCCAGTAAGGTTACAGGATATAATACATTTTCTTAATTAGCAGGTGAAAGATTCTTGTTTGTTCTCTGTTCTCTGAAAGCTTCTCAGTCATTTGAAATGTTTCTTCAATTCCCTTTTTCTGCTCTCAGAAAGTAACCCTGGACCTATTGCTCAAAAACACTCAATGGGACTAGTACCACATTAATAGAAGACAAGAACTTTGCAGGGAATGGCTTTCCAGTGCTCTTTGCTGTCTGTGCCCATTTCTCTAATTCAATGACCCACTTATTGAAAAACTTAGTCAGAAATGGAAGGATACGAAACAGTACATTTAGATTCATCTATATGTAGCAAGATTGCCCTTGGGATTCTGATTCATGACTGAATTCCTATGTGTAATGGTATTGCAAGTAATAAATAATCATTGGCCTGTCTGAGTCTGCCAAGGGGAATCTTATTTTTATTTAGGCAGAGGATGTTTTGCAATTAAAAACAATTATTCTAGGACAGGGAAAGTATTTCTCCCTCGAGAACAGTAAGGCTGCAGGCTAACGTATGCCTCTCTTGAGAGAATTCTCGCTGCCTGCTGCTGAGAGTACTTAGGTGTAGGTGAAGAGACAAAAAGAGGGACAGGAGCCTGGTGTGTGACTAAACCCTAAGTGTCTCCCAAGGAATTGATTTCATGTGTCATTGCAACAGTGGTTCTGCAGTTAATTTGATTCTTCCTATAACATTTGAGTAGAGTTGTACGGAGAAAGGTAAAAGCCATTCCACAAAGGATTTCGTCCCTTTGACATTTGGTTCTGATCTGCCATGGAATGAGAACCACAAGTGCCGAAATTATCTCTGAAGGCAAGAGGAGCTCCAAATCCAGGGCAGGCTGGTGGATCTCGGGAGCCTTTTGCTGCCAAGGAGCTGCACGACTGGGAGCAGTGGTAGATGAGCTTGACAGGAAATCATACACATGTTTTTGACAGAAACCTATGGGTTTTGAAACTCATCCCTGTTCTGTTCCAAACTCTGGTGAAACTGAAGGGCTTCTGCAGAATGTTTCAATTTAACAGAACCTGCTAATGCTGACAAAGTGGAGCATCTTTTGGATCATCGGAAGTTATGAGCTATTTGAAATACAAACAAGGTTTTGGAATCTAATTTTTTACAGCTATGTAATCAAATTACTTTGCTTTTAGGTCACTGTGCAACAAAAATTTGATTCTTTCTTTGAATAATCTGGTAAAATACGAGTAACTGCTTGGCTAAATTTTTGGTCACTGATTTTTCATCAGATATGGATCTAGTTGTATTTCCCTTCCCACTCCTCTCCCTGCACCCACAGGCTGTATCCCATTATGTCATGTCATGTTGGGTTACCTCCTACTTTAGCAACACATGCCATGATGTGACACCCCATAATTCACAGAGACAGGAACAAAGTACTCTAAACAGTAGAGTGATTGTGCTGCTGTTATATCTGGGGCATCTGCAGGGTGCTGGACGATGGCACAAGTTTTTAGCTTTTTGAAAAAAAGTTGGATAGCTCATCAGATATGCAATGCTTAATGGGCTAAAATGCAAGGGTATTCAGTACCATAAAGAACCTGGTGCCTGGAGTCTCAGCAGCCCACGAAGCAGAAAGTAATCAGCTCAGCTTTCTCCAGCGAATGTCACTGCAGCTTCTACATGTGGCTTCAAGGTGCCTGAACGGATTCAAAGTGAAAGAGAAAAGTAGAGCAGAAATGCCATTCAACCCATAACATCCTGATTCTTAGAGGAGCTGTTATTTGGAAATCCCTTGATGAACAGCGTGGTGATGACTGCGCTGTTTGTGCTTCTAGGGGGGTTGGCGTATGAAACGTGCTCATTCTGTAGACTCATACTGGTGATTATTCATTCTCTCTGTTGTGGTCAGGCTTCCAAAGAGGATATGATGCCCCCTGTGCTGTCTGGAGTAATAATCCTAAAACAACATCTGCTCCATAGGATTTGCAACCTGAGATTTAGATAGCACGCAGCAAATTAATAAAGGGACGCTCCTTGCAGTACAAAGACAAACTAACAAGTTAGAGTGGTTTTAATAGTCAGTGGTCCTCACCAGCATAATCCTCCTAAAGACTGTTATCTTGTAGATGAGTTTGGTGTTTCCAGGACTCATCTTTATGCAGTATATGGAAAACAGATTTTCTTTCAAATATGAGGTTAGTGTAGACAATACCTAATTTGCCCCAGAAAGAACAAGAGCAGGTCCTTTGTGAGGAAGGAAATATTGGCTGTTTCAGTCATGGCAGGCTCCTTCCCTCTGGTGTAAAAAAGCAACAGATTTGCATTCAGCTGACTCGGCCACAACTTCTCCTCAGCCATCCACACTGCAAAGAGCACAAGGTCAGAACAGAAGGAGTGGGGCACTGCTGAGGTTTCAGAAAGGTGAATGAAGACAATTAAAAATGAAGCAGGAAAGAAAATGGTAATGGCAGGAGTTACTGCACTGGCCTACATAAGCAACTGACTGGCAGGAGACCACCTGCCAAACAGAGATTTGGTGAAATCACAGGCTCTGGGTTCAGTCCCTAGTGCTGATGCAGGCTTTAGGTTCATTTGCCTCATTTCCTCGTCTGAAAAATGCAGATAACTATAAAACTTCTGACTCTCTGTTATTTATAGTTCCGAGGTGTTTTAAGAGGACCTAAATCTTGCCCAGTTGTTCCTATGCCAGGACAATCCAGCCTCCCTTAGGGTTTCACACTGAACCACAAAAGAAGATTATTACTGCTTTATACTAACGATAATAGTTGTGTTAGTGTTAAGTAACATCAGGAAAGACACTGGGAGCTGATTGTGCTTCCACTGCTCTTTCCACTGTTCTGCCGCAAGCACAGAGAGAACATTAGCCTCTTTGATCAGGTAGGTATGTAAAATCAGTACACCAAAACTCTGTCAGGTTAATATTTATTTTACAAGTATTGTTTAATCAGAAAGAGGTTACATTCTGTGCTCTGACTGTAGGTCTGTACCTGACTACGTAGAGAAGTGGCCAGGTTGGGTGCAAAGCATTGGCCAGAAAAGGAGCTACTGCATTTACTGTAACATTTATCACTTTATATGACACAATAGTATTACTGAATTAAACATGGCTGCTGTGCACCAAGGTTTTGCCCTGTGTCCTGGACAAGCTGTTACGATCAAGTATAATGGATTTTAATGCTTGTCCATATGAGCAATCAGAGTCCAGAGAAGTTTATAGAAAGTATGTGGGGTCGTAGATCTTGAGTCCAAATGAGTCTAGCAGAATCCCATGGTCATGGCTACACTACAAGGCTCAGCTTTCCCCTACCCTGTCCACAGCCTTCTGGTTTTGCTATATCCCTTGTTTTATTTCACTGTGTATCGGTTTGGGATCTCTTTCAGAGAGCTGGGTGTCATATATGCATAGCAACGAAGGGCTGCTTCTCTCATTTCTTAGGCATGCAAAGTCAGGCTGAAATCCTTTAAAGTAAAAATGAAACATTTACAGCGCTAGCATGCATATTCCATTTAATTACTTGGAAGAAATTTGTCTTAAAACTCGTAAGTACAGAGAAACAAAGTACCACAACCAAACAAAGTATTTCAGATTTTGGGGTGTTTGATTCTTTTGACAAGCAATCAATATTTTCTGCATTAGCCAGCCACTCTGTAGAATTTATCACTTAGTGGAAAATTCATTTTTTCTTTAAAAATTATTCTCAGCCAGACACTTCAGCAAATCCATAACATGGCAATGCCTGTATTCTCTGCAAAGGCATTTGTCTTTCTTAGAAACTGTGAAAATCAGCAATAGACTGCTACCTGGAATAATGGCCATACAGTGTCCTGAATACAGTAAATTCTTAAAATTAAAATGCTTCAGAACTTAAAAGACAGCAGAAAAATGTGGACAAACATTACTGCTTTTCTGGTGCGATACACTAGATACATCAAAAAGTAAAGAAACAAAAAATCAAAGAAAACGATTTTAATTTCCTTGAAAATCCGATTAAAAAGAAGAAAGATAAATAATTTTAACAAGTATTTTTAAAGTCCTGATGTTATCAAGTATTTAAAAATAGAGCAGAGTGTTACCAGACATTATTCTTTAACATGAATATGTACCTTTTCATAAGGGTGTCCTTTGATGAGCTAGAAAAGAGAACAATAATGGAAGACAAACTGAAGTCCCTTTTTTAAGAATCAAAATTAAAAAAGCAAAACAGAAAAATAAAATCATCTCCCAACTTCAAAAGAATTTCAAAGCATGAAGTTCTTAAGCTTGAAACATAATTTAATGACTTATGTTTAAGGATACAGTGTAGAGCTTTGAAATCTTGAGAAAACAGGAAAAAATGAGTTGTCTTTTTTTGTGACTAATGAAAATATGTCCACAAAGGGTTTCTAATTGTGATACCCCAGATGTTTGGGATGTATGAACATGTCACACCCAGAAATCTTTTTAACTTTCAGTTCCTTTTTCTTCTGCGGATTTACATGAAATAAAACATTGTTTAAGGTCAGCTTTCCCAACTGGAACGTGTTCAGCTCAGAAGTCTATTTAGAAATGAAGAAAAAAAATCGCTTCCCCTCCAAAAACGGGGAGGAGGTACCCACGCTGCATAACCCTTTTGCTTCACCCAAAGTGTGTCTGCACTCTGGATTTTGTTAGTTGTGACAGTTGCCATGAGCGGTGTATTTATTTGTATTTACTTGCATTGACCTTGTAATTTCACTATAAACAGAAATTAGCTGGTGCCAGAAGGCTCAAGGATCATACAGGCAGTGTCACATAGCGCTTCCATTCCGTGTAAACTTACTCTCTCTCCCCCTGTGTAAGTGGGGAGGTTACTAAAATGATTAGCTTAGACTAAATGCTTCACTTTCATTTGTGTAAATCTGAATGAGGCCAATCCCATATTCTATGATTTTACAAAAATCAAGCACATGCTATTGCCCAATCTGCAGCTTTGGCCAGATCTTCATTCTTCATAGCTCCTTAAAAATGCACAGGTCAAAAGCTCTTCCTTGGTCTGTGATTTTCTGGATGTTTTTATTTCCTGTTAGTTGCTGAAATTAGCAAAGAATTGCTGATAACACAAAATAAGATCCTGGTGCTCCAGGTCTTGTTGCATGAGGCTAGGGTGAGTTATCAGTCCTCTTCTAGGAGGCCTGGTGAATGTTAAAATGGGTCTGTTTTTATAGGCCTACTTGTGGCAAGGCATGAGTGTAGAAGGGGCTGAAATCTTGCTTGTAAGTAAGTACAAGCCCCTTTTCATGGATGCCAAGTAAAGACAAAGTATTTTGGGAGGGATACTATGGATTGCAGCTATTTCTTACTAAAGTTTGTGCTTCATTCTCTGCACAGCACCCCGTACGCGCGCATTTAGATAACAGCGTTTCTTTAAAAAGAAGGGTAAAGCTTGAAATAGGAACTCTCTAGCTTAGCGTGTTTGCTGAGCAAACACTGAAAGGCAGCAGGGACGTAAATCATCGTTGCATGCTGAAGGGAAGCGTGGCATTACTTATGAATGACTGCATGCATGGCTGCCTGACTCAATGAATGAATCACCCAGAATAAGACTGCGCAGCTCGAACGAGCACAGAAACTGCTCTGATTTTCATTTACAAAGCTTAATCATAAATATTGTATATTCTACAAGGCAAAGAAGGAAGCACAGTCAGACCTGGTTAGTGTGTTTTATTTCCAGGGCTGGGTGCGTTGGGTCGCTGCGGTGCTCACCCCTCTGAGGTCACCTGTGGGCACACAGTCCTTTCGGTTCCAGCAGCACAAACATTTCAAGCCAGGCTGGGGTTCACTGACCTGACGGGTTGCATCACATACACATTCATTAAAAAGAACAGTGCCACTGGGGAAAAATTATACTATGAACTATCTCTTATACTACAGAGGTTTAAAATCCAAGGACATTTTCTAATAACTTAAGTATTTCCATGCTGGCTTCCATTATTAAATAAAACCAAGCAGGGCCTAACAGGCCAACATTTATAAGGTGTTTATAGTGTGGCAAATGCCTCATGTCAGACTATCTAAAACGTCGCCAATATTGACAGTTTCAGCTGATGTACCACATTTTTGAGCTTTGGAAGCTTTCACAGGAAACAGACTTCAGATGATGAAATATTGTCTGGACTGAGGGACAGTGTCTGTGCTATGAGTAGTTTAACTCCATAAGTGGAAGTTATATATTGTAGAATCAAAATTTTCACAATTGTATTTTGATTTTGAAAAAGAATGAACAAAACAACACCGTATTTTGCACTCTTCAGTCTCTGCTTGAAAAATAGCTTTGCTACCTTTTGCAGTTAAAGTTTACTATACCACAATGGTCAGAAGTTACTCTATTTCTGCAGTAAAAATAAACCTTCATTAATAACAAGTGATGCTGGAAATACACTCAAATGCTTTGAATATTTTAAGTGCTCCAAAATCTTTTAGGACTTCGAGTTCGATTTCATGCTCTGTCACTAGAAATTGATTTGTACTGATGAGCTATGATGTACAGACAAATGACGACATTTTATTTCAAGATACCACTTAAAAAAACAAACATAAAGAGTCAATTTTTAAAAAGAGACTACAAAAATATCTCTGCTGGGTAAGCCAGATGATTTTTAACTAAAAGACACTGTGGTTCTTTGGGCTTTGAGCCTAGGCAGATTTAGATATAATACAGCTGTGTTTTGTGAGTATGTCACACACAAAATCTATCCTGAAATTAAATGATAGGACAGAGTAGAGCATATAACATAAATTGCAGAAAAGACAGCATGCAGATGGTGGCAAACAAATTTACAGCAAAATTTTAAGGCTAATACCAAAAGTTACATTTACAGAAACAATACAGCTAATGTGAAGGGTTTTTTCTGTTTGGTTTTTCAAAAAGTGTTTAAGATGGAAGTAGGCTGCTCCAAATGAAATGAAGAGGCTTAAGGCGAGACGAAGGTAGCAAGGAAAGTGGGCAATTAGACTGTGCATCCTATTGTGCAAATATGTAACCTGCTCTGAATAAACTACCTTTGAAGAGCTTTGTAGCGGGATCAGCAGTAGCTCACGTGCAGCCATACATACAGAGCCCAGGAACGTTGAAATGTATGTGGACAAGCTTTGCAGGAGATCACTGCTGAGACCGTGACCAGTGTTGTCATGCACCAGTGATGCTCAGATGGACACCAACTTGGTCACAGCCTTGCAGATACTTGCAGAAAATCTCCAGTGCTGCTGGGAACACGCCCCAGGCAGGTCAGGGGGAGCATTCATGGCAAAGGAGTCCCTCTCCTTAGTGTCAGCTCTGCCATAACTGACCCCGGCTGCCAGCAGAGCTGCTTTCTGTCACCCAGCTAGGGCCTGTGCTCCAGAGGTAAGAGACTCACATACTAGGACACCCTTTTCTGCATGATCCTGGTTACATGTGGGGCAGACAGGTCAGTCACTAAAACCACAGATGCTCACCACATGATTTTCTGTGACCACAGCCATGGCCATGGCTCCTCACTGCTCCTCTGGGCACACAGCTGTTAACATCTGGCATAGATTTTGAGTACCTCATTGGTAATGCAGATTGGCATTTCCCAGGACATGACATCTAACATTTGCTTCTTGTACTCAGGGGGGACCGCTCTTGCACAACATGGGGGCTGGAAGCCACATGCTGCTTATTTCAGAGACCCAAAGGATAGGGAAGCACTCACAGATGGGAGGTGACAGTGACTTCCCAACGTGCCTTTGCAGATGCATTGCATTGAATACACTGGGCTCAGTAGCTTTTGGTAACTAATTTATCCTGCAGATGGGGAATCATGGTGCCAACAGCACCAGTACAGTGTTACTGCCAATCGTGCAATGCACCCCCACCACAGGGGCCATGGTGCAACAGTTCAAGTGTTCAATTCAGCTTACAAGCTGTAGAGATCCTTGTTAATTCTGGCTGTTCTCTGCTTCTCTGTTAGCTCTAGATCTAGAAAGCTCACTCTATTACAACCCTCCCTACTGCGGCTGATTGTCCTACGAGGTGCACACTCCACCTTCGTCTAGGCACGAGGCTAGAGGCCTGCACAGGATTTCCAAATCCCCTCTAGCTTATGAACACAAAACTACCATAAATGATCTGTGGAAATGCAGGCATAAAAAGTAATGTCTTATCCAGATGCAGCATCTCACGTAGGTGCGTGAAGATACCTTTGTGAAGGGGCACCCCAACGCATGAACCCCTCCTCCTTGCAAACATGCAGGCACAGCTACAACTTGATGGTTGGCTGCCCTTGCAAAACCTCCTGTTGGGGCAACGTCTGACCTGCCATCAGCTCTTGCTTCCCAGCGGTTCACTGCCTGGGCTTCCCTGCATGGCAGCTGCTTCTGCTCACACACAGCTTTTAGGACTCTGCTGAACCATGTCTCCTCTGATTGCAAGATGTATTTCCTCCTGTTTGCTTGGCACCGTGGCGTCTGCTGGTGGGGTGCAGAGCAGGGTGACAGTGCCCCCCTCTCTTGCTGAGCTGGGGGGCCAGAGGAAGAGAGCTGAGGTAAGGAACTGAGATAAAGTACCCTGAAATGCATCAGAAAGATTTGTTGTGATAATTTAACCTGCAGTGTTGTTCAGATCTAAAGCTACTCTCACTCTCGTGTTCTTCCCTGAGCTTAGAAACCTGTACAAAATGCAAATCATAGAACAGTTTGGGTTGGAAGGGACCTTTAAAGGTCATCCAGTCCAAACCCACTGCAATGAGCAGGGACATCTTCAACAAGACCACATTGCTCAGAGCCCCATCCAACTTGACCTTGAATGTTTCCAGGGATGGGGCATCTACCACCCCTCTGGGCAATCTGTGCCAGTGTTTCACCACCCTCATCGTAAAACATTTCTTCCTTACATCTAGTCTAAATCTCCCCTCTTTTAGTTTAAAACCAGTACCCCTTGTCCTATCGCAAAAGACCATGCTAAAAATTTTGTCTCCATCTTTCTTATAAGCCCCCTTTAAGTACTGAAAGGCTACAATAAGGTCTCTCTGGAGCCTTCTCTTCTCCAGGCTGAACAAGCCCAACTCTCTCAGCCTGTCTTCATAGGAGAGGTGCTCCAGCCCTCTGATCATTTTTGTGGCCCTCCTCTGGACCTGTTCCAGCAGGTCCATGTCTTGCTTGTACTGAAGACCCCAGAGCTGGATGCAGTACTCCAGGTGGGGCCTCACCAGGGCAGAGGAGAGGGGCAGAATCACCTCCCTCGACCTGCTGGCCACACTTCTTTTGATGCAGCCCAGGATACGGTTGGCTTTCTAGGCTGTGAGCGCACATTGCCAGCTCATGTCCAGCTTTCCATCCACCGGTACCCCCAAGTCCCTCTTGGCAGGGCTGCTTTCAATCCCTTCATCTCCCAGCCTGTATTGATACCAGGGGTTGCTCTGACCCAGGTGCAGGACCTTGCACTTGGCCTTATTGAACTTCATGAGGTTCACCCAGGCCCACCTCTCAAGCTTGTCCAGGTCCCTCTGGATGGCATCCCTTCCTTCAGGCATGTCCACCGCACCACTCAGCTTGGTGCTGTCTGCAAACTTGCTGAGGGTGCACTCGATCCCACTGTCTATGTCATGGATGAAGATATTAAACAATACTGGTCCCAGTATGGATCCACCTGTCACCGATCTTCACCTGACACTGCCTGTCACCGATCTCCATCTGGACATTGACTCATTGACCACTACCCTCTGGATGCAAGCATCCAGCCAATTCCTCATCCGTCGAACAGTCCACCCATCAAATCCATATCTCTCCAATTTAGAGAGAAGAATGTTGTGGGGGACCATGTCAAAGGCCTTACAGAAGTCCAGATAGACGACATCCGTATCTCGTCCCGTGTCCACTGATGTAGTCACTCCATCGTAGAAGGCCACTAGGTTGGTCAGGCAGGACTTGCCCTTGGTGAAGCCATGCTGGCTGCCTCCAATCACCTCCCTGTCCTCCACTTGCCTCAGCATAGCTTCTAGGAGGATCTGTGCCATGATCTTCCCAGACATGGAGGTGAGGCTGACAGGTTGGTAGTTCCCAGGGTCCTCCTTCCTATCCTTTTTAAAAATGGGTGCAATGTTTCCCTTTTTCCAGTCCCCGGGGACTTCACCTGACTGCCATGACTTTTCAAATATCACGGAGAGTGGCTTGGCAACTACATCAGCCAATCCATTCAGGACTCTGGGATGCATCTCGTCAGGTCCCGCAGACTTGTGGTGGTCACAAACGTGATCTTCTCTTACAGTGGGAGAGACTTTGCTCCCCCAGTGCTTGCCTTGCAGTCCATCCACTCGAGAGGTGCGGGAAGAGAGGTTGCCAGTGAAGACTGAGGCAAAAAAGTCATTGAGTACCTCATCCTTCTCCTCATCCGTTGATACCAGTTTTCCAGTCTGGCTCATCAGTGGGTCTATGCTTTCTTTGACTTTCCTTTTCTGGCTGACATACTTCTACAAGCCCTTCTTATTATTCTTTGCATCCCTTGCCAAGTTCAGCTCCATCTGCACCTTGGCCTTCCTGACCCCATCCCTACACAACCTACACATCCCTACTCTTCCCAGGATACCTGTCCCTGCATCCACTGCCTGTGCATTTCCTTCTTGCTCTTTAGTTTGACCAGCAGGTCTTGACTCATCTGTGCTGGTCTCTTGCCTTCCTTGCCTGATTTCTTACACCTGGGGATCGAGACCTCTTGCGCTTTATGGAAAGCATCCTTAAAGATCTGCCAGCTCTGTTCTGCTCCCTTGTCGCTGAGGGCAGTTTCCCAGGGGGTCCTATTGACCAACTCCTTGAAGAGCTGGATGTTTGCTTTCCTAAAATTCAGGGTCCTGACTTTACTCTTCACCTGACCCATATCCCTCAGGACTGCAAACTCCACCAGTGCATGATCACTGCAGCCCAGGCTGCCTCCAATCTTGATGTCACCAATTAGCTCACTTGCATTGGTGACCAACAGGTCCAGTATTGCATCCCCTGTGGTAGGGCTGCCTATTACCTGGCTTAAGAAGTTATCCTCAATGCATGCCAGGAGTCTCCTGGATTGCCTACAGCTCGCTGTGCTACTTTTCCAGCAGATGTCGGGGTGGTTGAAGTCCCCCAGCAGGACGAGAGCCTGTGAGCGCGATGCCTCCTGTAGCTGGAGCAAGAAGGCTTCGTCAATAGGCTCCCCTTGCTCGGGCAGCCTGTAGTAGACCCCAACCACAAGGTTCCCTTTGTCGCCTCGGTCTCTGATTCTTACCCATAAGCTTCCAATCTGCTCACGGCTATTCTTCAGAGACAGCTCCTCATACCCTATCCATTTCTTGATGTAGAGGGCAACGCCTCCGTCCCTCCTTCCTCACCTGTCCCTTCTGAACAGCCTGTAGCCATTGATAGCTGCACTCCAGTCATGGGATTTGTCCCACCAAGTTTCAGTAACAGCAACTAGGTCGTAGCTTTCTAGCAGCACAGTGGCTTCCAGCTCCTCCTGTTTGTTACCCATGCTGTGTGCATCAGTGTAGAGGCACTTCAGCTGGGCTGTTGGCTGTGTCACCTTCTTAGAGGAATACCCCTCATTTCCTTTGAGGTATTTCACTGGTGTTTCCCTGTTGGCTTCTAGTTCCTCAGGAGCCCCTGGCTCATCTCCGTAAGACTTCAAGTGTGCTGCAGTGTAGCCATCACATCTCGGAGTAACAGGCTGAGGGCCCTCGCTATAGCACCCCGTCCCTCTAACCTTGGCGTGTCATCCCACAGCTTGTCATGGGCAAGCCTGATATTATCCCCTACCCCCTTCAAGTCTAGTTTAAAGCTCTGTCAATGAGCCCCGCTAGCTTGTGAGCAAATAAGAGATCCAGATCTGGTGCCTGTACACCTCCAGGTTTCTGCTTGCCTGTTAAGGTCTGGGATTTACGTTTGATCCAGTTCAAAGCTGGGGGAGCACTAGGAAATGCAGGTCTGCACCAGGAAGCAGACCTCCCCTTCTTCCCCCTCCAAACGAGTACAGCAGATAAACAGCAGCTTCTGCACAAATGCTCCCAATTCTAAGTGTGGAGATGTTTCTGGCCTCGGCTATTTTAGAAAGCAAGTTTCCAGGTCAGGTCTTGAATGTATTTTGAATGTGCATTCTTGCATTTGCTGCCTTTCCCCTGGCTTTGTCTGGCAGATCATATAATGTAATACTGAATGCTTAAAAATAATAATACAGGAATCAGTTTTTATACTTTCTTTTTTGTTTAATTCCCTCAATTCAATTTCTTGGATCTGTTTTACTGTGATTGTACCTAAGCAAAGAGCCCTTTCAGTGAGGAAGTCAGTCCTTTTAAAAAATACTCACTTCTAAATAACTGAGTAGGGTGAGTCATGTAGCAGGAAAAAGCTAAGAATCACAAACACTGACTCTGGTAATACATTGCTTCTATTAGTAGCAATTTCTTTATGACCTTAAGACTTCCGTAGCAGCATAAATATTTTAAATGGTTGAAGCAATTCGAATAATCTTAGTTAGCTCAGGCATTAAAAATGCAGCAGTGAAGGAAGGGAAGCTTGTTAACAGCATTCAGGCTTAGAATTATAGTCGCAGTCATGATCGTGTCACGGCATGGTCATAACTTTCCAGGTGGATTTACAACACAGCAGTTGCCTGTTGGCCAAAATGCAAAGAACTGAAGCTGGGACCTCCAGAACCAAAAATCATAAGCCACAGTTTGAGTTGAAGTGCTGTAAATACTTGGAGTGAATCTTGCCTCTGTGGGCTAAGCGCTTCATGCAGGGGGTAGCAGCAGCATGTGGATATTCCTCAAAGAATGAGATGCAATAATGTTATAAATCATGCAGATTTAATGTTTATTACTGTGGTAGTCACTGTTTGGTAGGCACTCCATGTCAAAATAGAGGGTAGAGACATTTTGGCTATATCTGTAATGAGAAATAAAATAGGGCTGCTCTGATGGAGCTCCTGTGGGGGGCAAATAATTGCAAAATAATTTCAAAGAAAAATAATTGCAAAGTAAAATAATTGCTTTGTTTGAGTGCTTTTTCAGTTGAAAAAAATAATGTGGGGACTGGCCTGCAGGCTTTCAGAGTGGTGTTTTCATAACGTGAAACTGGAGCTATATGTTGTATGTGTGCGTAGGAGACAGAAAGAGTTGAGACTTTCATGTACCAAACTTTAAAATCCAAAAATAAACATGACCCTACTGAAGATCATGCAGACTTTCTTCCTGATTGCTTTGCTTTCTGGTTTGATATATTTCTTGTCTATCTTATTTGAATTTGATGCTTTGAGGGTAGGAGCACCTGGCAGCTGTGGTTATTATTGAGAATTCAGTAACAAACAGTGCTAAGGGTGATGAGCTTGTTTGCAGGTTGTGCATGGAAAAAACATTTCAGATCTAGATCTAATGTGGATCTGCTACATGAGCTAGACCTTGCTGGTCTAGCTAGTCTCATGTCTTGGCCCAAGCACTGGCCTGGGCATGGCCTCTCGGAGGAAGGTGGAAACACACGTTTTGAATATCATCTATGCCATGTCTTTGTGACATGTATGCCATGTCTTCATGAGAAATGTCATTTCTTAACTGTCGTGGTGATTGTCATGGCCCTTGAACCCATATCATGTTCAATATTGCTGAATGAAACTCATTCATTTAAGCACTATGGGTACAGTATTCCACAAAGATCGTCTTGCACAAGCAATATTGGCAGATCAGAAAACACTTCCATTAAAGAAAAGTAC
This sequence comes from Phoenicopterus ruber ruber, assembly GCA_009819775.1. NCBI lineage: Eukaryota > Metazoa > Chordata > Aves > Phoenicopteriformes > Phoenicopteridae > Phoenicopterus > Phoenicopterus ruber. Next base: position 49,612,190 of record CM020215.1, on the reverse strand, counting down.
ATTTTACTATACACATGCTAGTGTCTTTCTTTCTGATCTTTTCTTGTCCCACAGAGAAAAGACGCTTGAGCTATGAAGAAGGTGCTGTAGCTCAATCTCACTGCAGACCAACCCCAATGTTATTACTTTCTTATTTACTCTAGTTTTCTAAATATTTAGAAGATTATTTTAATAATTTATCTATCCTTTGCTTCAAGCTCTTGCTATGTAAACTTCTACTAGGGTCACCTTGAAACATTTTATTTTCAACAGGAAGAACCCCCATTGTCTTTATGCTTTCTCATATCTTAGTTTAATTAAATCTAATTGTTTTTTCTTTTGGCTAATGTTACCATATTTCCAATGTAAGAACATTACTGCCTAGATTATTTCAGTTATATTCTCAGTCAATGTCATTACCAGACTCAGGGCTGGCCAGAATAGAGACTAAGACATAAGCTTTTCCTTCTTTTCTTTCACATACAGTATGATCTGGACTTTATGTAGGACTGTACACAGGAATAAATAGTTGGCAAGGTGAATCAGGGTTGAAAAATCTGGCCCTAAAGCTTAACCAAGAGACGTATCAGATCAGTTCTCTAAAGATAAATGAACAGTGTTATCATTTTATTAAGACAAGTACTACTTTGGTCTATAGAATAAACAAGCTTTTTCTCAGGCCTGTCATATGATATTCATGCTGGAATTCACTTGAACAAGAGTGCATTCATTTCATAATAAATAACTGGTGGTTATACAACACCTTTGACCACAAAGCCTTCTAAAGGCTGTGTTGTGTTCCTTCCACAGTTACAAAAAAAAAAAAAAAAATCCAGAAAGAAGTGAGGCATAAGTTTAATAGCATGAGTAAACTGCAAACAGATGACAGATATTTCACAAGCAAAAGGCCAGCTTTATCAGAGAAGTTATTTTTTGCCCATTATTTGCTTGAAGCAAACAAGCATTCTGAGTACATTGACAGGGAAACTGAGTCACAACACATAATTGACCAACAGTCGCAGAAACTGCTGTTGGAGCTGGCTTTAAAACTCAGGAGCTCCTGTCCTCCAGTTCTTTGTTCACAAACTTCCTTTCCTGTGTGGACTGCATGAAAACAAACAATCGTTTTAATCAACTTTTTTTTTGCCAAGGAGGAGAAAAAAAAGGGGGAGGAATGCATTTATCAGGGTTTGAAAATGCTGAAATTCACTTCAGCATATTGAAAAGGGCTGAGAGCTCAGGGAACTCTTGACCTGAATCTGTTTCTCGGAATCTGCAGAACAAGATTGTTCTTCTGGTTATTAAATTTATTGTTTGGATGACTATAAGCATATTCATGGAAAACATAAGTAAATCATGGAAGTCTTATGGTAGTTACCATGAATAGTCATTCATTTGAAACTTCATCTAGGAAGTATGTTCATCATTCATTACTTCAACATTGCCGTTGCACAACCAGATAGTACAAACAAAACCGCATAGCCTAAATGACATGTTGCTTACCACTAATAGTACACAGTGAATAATGCTGAAGTGCTCTCCTGGCAGACTATGTGCAGAGTGGGATGTGTCCCTCTAAATCATGTGGTGAACCCCCAGAATTGCAGACAGACAGGGAGTGTTCCTGAATGACTGGCAAACAGGAGAAAAACGACTAATAGTCATTGAGGGAATGATTCGTGATACGTTGCGTGATATCACTTGCTCTTTCATCTGCATGTTTTTTTCTAGATGTGAGCAAACTTAGCCCGCATTTCTCATAACATAGTTACATTTTTGAAGCATGAAAGTCGTCAGGCTAAAATAGGTCTAACAGCTCCGTAGCAGTCTATGGGTATGGTTGGATCAAACAGAATTTTAAAAGAGTTTGGATTTAGCATGTTTGAAGCTGAATCTTTCAAGGTGCTTTTAAAGTTATCTAGAAAGCCATAGACACCATTAAAATCTGTATATTTGTAGGCTGTGTTCTATATATACGTACTTATGAAGGTTAGAGCTTGGATGATAACGCATTCAGCTCACTAGCATTAAGCTCAGTATGAATTCCCTATACAGGTGGCTTTTTCATATATCTGTTCAGGCCTATCTTACCTCAGCCATACTTGCCACCACTTTAGCCCTCTTACAATCATTTACACCACTGCAAAGTATGATTGAAATATCATCTCATCATATCCTTACAGTTTTATATATTATCTCTGCTCCAAAAATGAGGGCTCGTAGGCCTAATCTCAGTGATGTGTTCTGCATGTAAAGCATGCATGGGTCTTTAGGAACTTGAAGTGAAGAGGCATTTACAATCCTAGCAGATTCAGTCTGTGTCTTAACATATCTAATCCAAAATTCTACCTTCTAATTGAAGAGATTTCTAAAAATGTGTTTTCCGTTTTCTGGAGCCAATATTTGACAAGCATCTATTTTTTGCCTTTGTCAACAGTACAATTCCCATATTGGTTTGCAAATCTATAGTAGCAGTATTTCTGGAGAAAAAAATATTCTGCTTTATTTCACACTATTTAAAACTGAAGGGAACCGTGATGATGCTAGCGCTGGTGGTTATTTCAGGCATATCTGCGGAGATAAACTGCCCAACTGGACCTGTACATCCCTTTTTACAACAGAGATTTTTGCTGTAATGCTCCAAGACTGGTTCCTTCCTCTCTTTACCTCCTCATCTGCAGCTTTGGTACTTGCTTGTCCCTTAAACAATTAGCAGGAAGAGGTTTCTCCTTAACTGGATCTTTTCGTAGAGGTCCCTATTACTGATAGTTTCCTGTGAGAAGGTCCTAGAAATGGACCTTTCTTAGAACACACTGTTGTCACTGGGATTCATGATATTTTGGAGTCAGTTTTAACATAGTGACCGCACCAGATCCAGGCACCTGAGTAAGTGGTTCTGGTCACTGGGGAGCTTGTCTCCTGAACTAACCCCACTGTGCTGGACTGTTTGTTACTGCTCTGGTGTCCATCCCAGGAAAAAATCAGACTGTTTGATTTCTCTTTTAGCTCTGGGGACTTTCTACATCTCAAGTCTCATTAAACCAGCCTTACTTTTTCTTTTCTAAAAATAGAGCTTGTTCTGTACTCTTAAGGCTTGATCGAGTGCTTTTTAGTAGATGGAAAACTTTACTGCAGTGGCCTTTGATTTATTCTTCATTTCCCTTCAACTCCCGTACTATTGGAGCTGGTCAATTTTAGCTTTTTTTTTGAGAATAAGGATTTGGTTTTGTGCCAGTCAACTCACCCATAACAAATGTCCATCCGTCCCATTGGAAAAAAGCCAGCCTAGATCCTTGACTAGCCATTCAAAATCGATACCAGATTTTAACTTACAACCCTTACATAGAGCATGTGGACTTTGGGACATTGAGTTTAGGGGAGGAGGTGTGACAAACAGTGCTTAAAAACAGGTGGTTTTGTGTTTCACTGTGACATATGCTGTTATTCACCCCAAGGAGAAAGGGAAGGCAGCAGAGAAGGAGGGGAAGTTTGGCCCATATGGGAAGATAAAGGGAAGTGGGAGAACTGAAGTAAATGTAATCAGTAGCATTGTATGCTAGTTTATAACCTGAATCCAAGACACACAGCAAGCATTTAGTTACTTGATTTGGCTGAGAGTCAGTGAAAGGGATGTTACTGAGAGTTTTGAAGAATTTGGCAACAGAACAACTACATGTGAGTGATGTTGCAAGGGAGGATGTAGTACCGAGACAAAGATTTCATACAGATAATATTTGGCTCCAGACTTGCAAGATTTGGATATCTCCAATACAAACACCAAGACATTAACAGGAAAGATCAAACACACCCAATGAATCTTTATTACCTTATAAACATTGAGAAAAGCCGTCTAGCCAGCTGTGCTGCTCATCTGCTCCTAGGTACATGAGAAGTTGGAACCCAAATATCTGAATTTTCTCCTCTTGAAAAATTCCACCTTAAAGTACTTCTTCTCTGAAAAACTAGTATTTACACCATTTTTCTCCGGTTGCCAGTTTGCAGCTGCTGCAGATCATTTACCACATCCCTGTGCAGTGCTGCAGACTCGTTACCCCCTGACCCTGGTTTCCCGCTGAGCTGTGACTAAGCTGTCCCCCCGAGGCCTGGCTCCAGCAGCACGAGTGGACACGTGCCCTCGCTGGGGCCCCATAATTTCAGTGAAATCAGTCTGCTGCAGTATTAACCTCCAGAAGTTGGGAGTGCGATAGTAGAGTCCCCAAGGCACCTTTATGCCTTCTGCCTCCTCCATAAAGCACAAGGCATATGCCAAACTAATATACTCTATCTATGCAGCTGGAATGAAACCACTGCGTTCATCTCACTGTTTAAGAAAAATATGATCAGACTTCAACTCCACTTTGGCTAAGTCAATTTTTTCACACCTCAGTTCCCCAGCTGGAAAATAGGACCTACTTTCTTCCTCTTACACATTGACAGCTCTGGCAGTTCACGTTATAAATGCTTAATTTTTATCTGTTGCCAGCAGACGGCATGGTGGTGCCCCGCTCCACATGAGTGAGGGCAGTGGGAACCTTCTCAAAAGCAAAGAGTAAGTGTCAATAATAATAACGTGGATCACATTTTCAAAGCAAAACACCATAATAACCACAGCAAAGATGTAAACACATTTGCAGTCTACCAAAACCAATTATTGTATGTTTGGTTTTTTGCAAGCTGATGAAGGCAAGGGATAAGAAAAAACAATGTGTTGTGGCTAAGAAATCTTGAAATTTAGGTATTGACAAAATATTTTCAGCAGCTGTCGGTAATGATCCTGACATGTTTGGTTATGGTAAATCTGGTGGAGGTGTCATATGTGTCAGACTGGCAATGACATCATGGTGAGATATGGTACAGTGGCTGTCACTGTTGCCTCAGGCTCTTCTTGTCTGAGTCTTACTTTGTTTCCAACAACTCCTACTCTTTTTCCTGCAGCCTCCCACAGCTGGAGAAAGAAGAGGGGAATAACTTCTTAGACAAAGTGTTTTGTAAATGATGATTGCCTCTTGTTAGAGATGGGAGACTTGAAAAAGACGATTAGGACATCGTGTTGTCCATGTTCTGCAAGCTAAAAAAGAAAAAAGAGTTAAAATGTCAGAATTGTCTAAAGAATAGTTTGCAAAACAAGAAGGGTATGATCCAGAAAAATCCATTACAAGTACCCACACTCCATTCCTATATACTCGCATGGCAGGTACACTTTTTGCTGTTACATGAGCAGGCACCCCCTAGCAGTGCCATACTTTCTTCGGTAATTTATTAATGGTATTCTAAATTACACACTGGCCATTTTTGGAGATGTTCTGTTCATGGTTCCCTGCGTTCTGGGTGAGGTGAATGCAGGTGTAGCACAGAGAGATTGACTGCATGGGGCGGGTGCTCTGAAGTCTGCTTTCATTTAGGAACAAAAGACAAGCTGAAGTTAGGAGGGAGGAAATATATATCACAGCTGTGCCAAACATCTAATGCATAACATTAACACTGGCAAAAGAGGAAAGGAAATTTAAATGTGGGGAGGGGAGGCATCTCTAGGGAAAAGGCACATTAAAAAGAATAAGAGGAACCCAAGACAAGTCTGTTCTTGATTTGAAGGCCCATAGCATAGCAGCCTGCTGAGAGGAACTGAAAGAGTCTCTTTTGTAACAACGGGGGCTTTGAGTGTTGCACAACCAGCTGAGAAGCGTCCTGGGACATCCACGAGACTTCTGTGGATAAATATAGAGGAGGAGGCGGCGGCTGTTGAACACTGTCTCACGGCTTACAGACGGAACACAGAGGTGGCTTTTGGTGCTCAGACTACTAACCTGGTGAAAACAACATTATTTTCTGGAGTCTGGGAACTGATGCTATGAGAGCACTGGGGAGAGGAGACTAAGTCTCTCTCTGCTCCTGGGTTTTACCCTGTCAACATCTGCTCTTCCTCCCATTGCCTCACAGGCCTGGGAAACAGAAGGGACTTGGGGCTGGATCTGCAGGTACGATTCCTGTGTAGGGATCTTGCTTGCTCTGGGAACTTCCGTCTGCTGTGAAGACAGAAGTGAAACTTTCCCTCATTTCACTGGCCACATTTATCTTATTCCAAAAGTTATCCTGTTCCATGTGCTTTATCCTCTTGTTTTATTCCTGTAAAATATTTGCATTAGGAAAAATAAATTAAAGAAGGAAAGAAGAAAAGCTAGCAAATCTGAAATGAAAAATCCATGTCCATATATACACACATGTACAATTTCCTATGTCCTTTTCTTTATAACAAAATGGATGCCCAAGTTTTCAGAAGCCCAATACAGTACAAATTTGACTGAAGACCTACTTTCAACATGAGCTGAGCAGCCAGGGCTTATACTGGGTAGAACAGGAGGTACAATCACCTAACGCTTCTGAAAGTCAGGCCAACAAGCCACAAAGCATTGTAAAACCCCCCATTACTTTCAGCAAAATAAAACCAGTCACTATCAGGCTTTGGACTTTTCCAGTTTTCCTCTGCCTGAGTAGCAGTCAAGAAGTGGGAAAAGTAAAAAACGTGCCATTGCATAGCTCAAAATATTTGCTTTTGTGAGTTGTTATATGAAGGTATCTGTATTACCTTAGCAATGAATTGTAATTGCTTTGTCCCTTAGTGGCTGGATGTCTTGAATGAGGGTAGCAATATTAATAGTACTGGTCGTAACTGGAGCTTCTCCTTCAGCTTAGGGGATAGAATTACAAGGCCAAGTTCTGCCCTCATTTAATTTCATAAAGCCTGACTGAAGATGTTGAGTGGTACTGTGGTCTAACTGAGAAATCAGTGTCACTGATGCCTTGCGGTACTGATTCCACATATCATCATCTAAGACAGGCTTATTCTACTATAATTCATAGGCTACAAAGCTCTTGAAAGGATTCCTGCTAGGGGTTACCCTCTGCATTCCCAAAGGGTTTCCAAGCATCACAGCCCAGGAAGAATTTTGAAATTACTTTATTGAATGATTTTCCTAGTCATTCCAGTGGAGATACGTGGGTTGCTGTCTATGCAGGGAGCTGGCATTACAGCCCCTTACAAGTAGGGCTGTCTTGATGGGGAAGTACTGATTTTCTGTCCTGAGGCTTGAGAAGGTGCATCCGTTATTCTCAGCAGATAAAAACTGTGTACAAGCTAACACTAGTATACTTACTAGAATCTTATAACTGGTGCAAATGAATATTTTACTGTGGATTTACTGGAATACTATAACTTGAGATTTGGGAGGGGTGGCAGCAAGTTATTTATGCTGGTTTGTGACAATGAGGAATTGTTGATGTCAGTGGGAGCAGAGCAAAATTCAGAAATAGTGGAAGTTGCTGGGCAGAGCACAACCCTGGAGTGTTCAGCCCACAAAGCTCATTGATGAGATCTGGTTCATATAGAAACAGAACAAATTACTGCATGATGGTATTTTCTATTTTGAGAAGAAAAGATGGCTCTATAACCTTTCAGGCTATGTCTAATTGGCCTCGGGGCTGATTCCTGGTCCTGGGACGAAGTCACATGGACTGGCTCATGTCCTGCCCCTTCTATAGCAGATTTGTCTTGAAGAAAACTAGCTGCAGAGAGTGAACAATAAAACAGTGTGGACAATCAGAGCTCCAGTGTTCAAGCTTCCTCCCTGGCTCTCTGTTACTTAGCACTGAGACATGTCTTCAAAGTCCGTTGCAGATCTCTTTTCTGTGATTCTATGAAAGTGATCGTTTGTTATAACGAGTTGCTAAAAGAAACTGGACAGGCTTAATAGAGAAAATCTCTTTCAATGAATATGTGGTAAGGAGGGTCAAGCATTTTGTTATTAAGGGAGCTCCACAGAGAGAAAAATAATTCCAAACTTTTGGTTAACAAGATTTTAAGGTCTTCCAGCTCATTTATTCTACTGGCTCAGTCCAATTCCATGTCACCTATGAATGAAAGTTTTAAGACAGTCCACGTGCAATAGTGCTGTTGTCTTTATTATGGTCATGCCCATACCACAGAGTCCAGAAGCACATTCACAGAAAATCACAACTACAGCTTTGCTCACATAGGAAGGTTCCAAAGCCCAAACGGATTTGTAGCCCAAGGACCCTAAAACGTATTTATTGAAGAATGATAATCAAGCAACTTGCAATGCTGATGTCTATGTATCTTCCTAGTGCATATGACAAGAGCTATGTTCTGTATCTGACGACAAGTATGAAGCCAGGTAGTTAAACTGAAAATCGTCACTCACATTCTTTGTAATATTGGTATAGGGGCAAAGAGGAGAAGAAAAACAGACATATAAACACTGTGCACATTTCCTTTGCACAGACAGACTTTTCTCTATGAATTACAAGCAGGGTGTAATGACTGAGCCATGAAGGAAACATGGTCTAGTTGCATAAACGCTGGAGGCTTCTCTAGATTAAGCACTGTGTAACACTGGGATCATTTAAAAGTAATAAAGAACATGAAAGAGCTCCCCTATACTTATACTCAATCTATCCTGGTGAAAAGACAAGGAAAGAAAATTAAAAACTGCTCATTAAAAATAAATTATTTTCTGTAGCATTTTTCTCCTGCTCCAGAGGAAAAAAATCATCTAGATTGCTGCTTGACTTTTGGAAGACTTGTCATAGAGCATATTACTTGCCATAAGACTAGATATTTTTAATTTCTGTACAAAGACATAGATGCACTTTTATGAAATGGAACATTCAATCCTTCCTCATGCTAAAACCCCTTCAGTTTGATATAAATGATCTTCTTGCTTATATGATGTACCAAAATCTTAATGCCAGGCAGCTTTCTGAAGTAATTAGGTAGTACTTTATCACTTTGTCAATTCTCTCCTTACGTACAGGCAAGCTTACTATTTAAACTCACTGTCTGAAGAGGACATGCTTCTACTGAGATCCTTGCACCTTTACTTCCAGAGCAGTGTTACTTTGCTCTTCAAAATGGTTCCCCGTCTAACCTGGAAAAAACAACTGCATTGATGATCAGTTATTACTCATTGACTATTAACTCATGAGTAAATACTCATGAGAGAACTCATTTGACTTAATCATACCTTATAATTGGATGAACTGAATACACACACTTGCAGTTTCTGAGAGAAGCCGCATAAGAGCAGCCTAACACTTGCAACATGTTGTCTGGGACACCACAGATTCTCCATGTGGAGCACCAAGTCAAGCCCCTAGTGCCAGACCATGCTTGCTTTGGGTCCTCAGTGACAGCAGACTATTTTGGTGAATATGGAGCCTATCACAAAATCAGCCCTTGACTTCCTCACTGGGAAGTTCTTCTCCTCACTGCTGTGAGATGAAGGCAAAAAGGGGTGAAAGATGTGGTAAAGCTTTTTCAGCTCCACACACGCATAAAGGTATGATTTGAAAAGTTAAATTTGCCAATTATTTTGAGGTTTTGTGGATCTTAGTCAGCAAATGATTTGAGAGATCAGGACTGGAATTAATTTTGAAAGCCATATCAAAGGACAAAATGAAGACTCTCTGTACAGGAAGATCTTTTAAAACATGTGGGTGTTATTCATTTCACCTCTGAATATTTTTTATCTCCTTTGAGACCAAAATGTTTTGTATGCATTTGGCAATTAAAGTGATGGGGTTGTGAAATAGCACTGGTAATGTACTTTGAGAAAGTCAGTAGAGTAACTTTTCATGAGCAAAGGAGGAAAGAAAGAGAAGGCAGATCTGATAAGATTGCAGCGCATACCAGTGACAACCAGAGCTGCTCTGTATCAAGATGAGAGAGAAATAACTGCACTGATAAAAAGGAAATATTTGGTCACCGTCAGCTTCCCCAGAGCATCTACTAGCACAACAGGCCTAATGAGTAAATCCACATTGGCAGTATGAGTCATTTCTCTCAGCTGCATGAACAGAGTTTAAAGACTATGTGCGAGGCACCCCAGCCTCTCCTATTTCAAAGCGGCAGAGAATATTTTAGAGGAGCTGAATGGAATAATTATCTGATTGGGAAATAATACTCAAGGGACTGGTGTCTAGTGGGGTAAATTATAAATCGACACCAGATAACCCGGGGAGAGGGGCTGTTTGAATAAGAGCAATGCAGCCTTTGGAAAAGAAGCTAGGAGATCTTCTGGCCTCTATTCAGGCTACGGCTCAGCTACTGAAATTCATTGTGGCTGTGAGACTTTTGCTGGAACAGGTATAAAAAAGAACTCTGAATTGTAATGGCAGGGGTGGTTGGCCTGGTCACAGAAAACATAGCAGGCCTCCAACTAAATACGGAATTTACATAAGCAGACACTTAAATTTAAGCAGAGAAGTAGCCATACAGAATTAAGGTATCTTTTGGATGATATACAAGTATGGCACTAGCGAGGTAGCAAGAACCATCTGTGTCTTTTTCCCACTCTCTCATTTGATTTGTTTCAGAGCTAGTGTTTGACAGCTTGGTTGAATCTCCTGGCAAAACCAACTACCCAACACTGAGAGCAATCGCAGGACCATATCTTAACATCTTTCAGAAAGGTAGAAATGCTGAAAAAGCACTGGAATAGGAATTGGAGTAGTCTGACTTCATGGTGTCCTGGGTCTGGTCTGACCATGTTTCGAAATTACACTGAAGCTGCTATTTATTTTTTTGTTTATGTGTTTGCTTGTTTAAGTAAATGCAATATTTGGAGTAGTTTGCAAGGAATCTGGAAGACTCTAGTATTAATCCATACAGGAGATGACTCAAAAACGAGTGAGTTACTCTGAGAAGGCTGCATGCAGGTGAAAGCAGAGAACTTGAGATTGTTCATATTTTTTCAGGCATTTGCTGAACCATGTTATACCCAATACTTTAAGGGCACTTAAAGTAAATGGATCTTGCACTTAATGTCTGAGTCACTGTTTTCTTATCTTACATAGTACTAACTTTACCGAAACTGGTCCATGTACCAGGTGCAACCTGCAACAAACTGTTTTGCCCCAATGGAGGCTGATCTTTCTGAGCTTTGCAACCATCTTTATACTTTCACATGTTTTCACAATACCCGAGTCCTGCTCCTCATTGGTATGAAACTAATTAAAGATAAAAGAGTTCTGGAGACAAGATACATGCTTAATTCTGCCTACCAGTAGGAAATCCTATGATATGAGATACAGAAACAGAGTTTTGGAGGTCAGACTTAAAAATTAAAGCAGTCTTTTTCAAGCTTAGTTCATGGTGTGAAGATTTTTTTTTCCTCACATGTATACTTGGACCCATCCAGGCCAGACTCTTACGAATGCCTGGGGAGCTCCGTTAAAGCACAAACTCAGCTTGGCATGAGCTTTTACAAAACATTGTTAAGGAGATATGTATGGAAAGTACCAGCTTCACTTTAATAACTCATAAGACCAGAACCATAGCCTTTTCTCTAACAGCTTCTTTACTACTGTATAAACTCATTCAGAAACTTAAATTACTTTGAGTGACAATGATTAAAGAACATTTTACAAAAGCCCCATGTGGCACACACTAGCCTTCTATAAAATAATGCAAAAATAATTAGCAGGAAGCAACTGAATACTTAAGAGAATTGTAGGAAATAGATCAGTAAAGTTATGAGGCTAAATTCATCCCCGGTGTAATTCCACTGACTTCATTCTGTACGTAGGTTTGGAATAAGCACCTCAGTGCACTGTGCACATGCTGGGAAGTGTCACTTTTAAGCTGACCTGTTATGCCATGCCCCACTCCCGGGCTCTGCGCTGAGCTAGATCCTGCTGTCGTCTGCCAGGTTTATTCAGATTAGCAGCTTTGTGGGTGTGCATGCCTTCTCCAGGAAAAGAAAGATGTTATTGTCCTGTTGTCAGAAAATGGAAGAAATTTTACCAGGGTGTTACGCAGCCTCTTTGGGTTTCTAGGAGCCTTTACTAAGCAATAGCAGTGCGTGTGTATGTCTGTATGTGCATATGAAGGTATACATAGACACTAACTGTGAAAGTACTTCCTCTCATTGATTAATTTATCGACTCTAGTGGTCTACTCAACTGTATGTATATGCTTTAGCTAGTCAAATGCACTGACTGAAAAGTAAGCATTTTCCTGGCAAAAAAAAAGAAGAGTTGAATTTAAAACAAATATCTAAAACTTTAAGTTAATAATTTGTTTTAATCTGTCTTGAGGAAAGAATAGCAATTTAATTTTTGCAGCATTCCATTAGGGCATGTTAGGACTGAGGGTTCCTCGTCACACCACAGAGTTTGTGATCAAGTTTTGAAATACTCCATTGCAAAACAGACACAGGAAATGTGTCTGTTGAGAGGCTGAGAGGGGGTGAGGGAGACGCTGGGCTATGGGAAAAGCACAAATTTATAGAAAAGCAGTAAATCATCATCTTTTTTTATGACTACATTTCAGCCCAGATGTTTTTCTCATTCACTGAAACAAGCTTTTCTCTTAGTGACCGTGCCTGGCAGTGAGCAGTAGTAAGCAGTAAGCCTGAATCACAGGGGCTGATGCAGAAGAGATGAGCTGTGAGTCCTTCTGCCCCCTTTTCTACTTGACCTTCCACCATTCAATCCAAGCCAATTTTCCAGATTTCTCCTGGGGTTATTAATGTCAGTTCATAATTGCTGCTGATAATTGAATAAAGAAAAAAAAAAGCATTGGTTTTGTTGACATTTTAACCACCTACTCTGAGACTCCCATCCCTGGTTTCTGGTTTCCACCCCCATTTCCATCCTCCACAGCCCCCGATGCTGCTGCGCCCCTGCTCTCCCAGCCAACCTGCCACTGTCCACGCCGCTCTTGCCTGCACCATGGCCCAGCCCCTACCTGGGGCTGGTTATAGTGAATCATAAAGATGTCTCACTTAAGTATGAATATACATGTATAGTGAACATGTGTATTATGTCCTAAAATGCATCCTAACTAGCAAATTCATTATGCATATCAACATCACCCAAAACATTTCCATGGTTGTTCATGGATTTATCTTGCAAATCATTATGGTAATGATTTACTTTTTTTTCCCCCACATATTTTGAACATGATAGATACTGTGGATGTGAGAGTACCTTCCTGTAACTAGGTAGTTGTACTTCAAGATTACAAGCATCTCCACATGACACTCAGACCCTTCTTTTAATTTGTCCCTATATGACTCTTCTTTCTCTCCTCCCCTACAGAAAACAAACCCCAAAATTTCCCTCTTGCTCCCTACGAATAGAACCAACTTATCTAGCTGAGAAAAGACTTGAAAATAAAAGGGCATGTGTCCCATGTGAAGATCTGTGTATGTATGTTTCAGCAGGAAAAAAGATATCTTTCACAAGCAGCCATAACTGTGTCTCTGACATTTGATAAGAGAGAGAGATCTGTTTGTATGCAGAATTCTAAAGCCATTTAATGATCAAAGAGCAATCCTGATTTTATCTTCCAGTACTTCCTCAGTAGTGATAAGATTAATTCTTTTAATGTTACATTAGACTGCTCTAACCAGAAATAGATGTGTAAAAATACAAACACGCAAGACTCAGGAAGGAACACGGAGAATTACTTTGTTGGCCAGAGGCAGAACACATTTAAAATACATATAATTTTTTTTCTTTTTTCCCTTTGATTTTGAATCTTCATTGATTTTTTAAATAAAAATGTATAAAACTACAAAATTACTGTTTACGTACAAACCAAGAGCTGTTTGCCTTTTTTCCCCTTCTTTTCATATCTTTCTTCTCTTTTATCAATAGAATGCCATGCTGATTTCAAGATTTTCTGACATCTATTCTCTACCCTACTGTTAATTCTGTCTGCCTTCTGCTTGATGGATGGGATGTTGGATGCCGGCCCTTCCCTGCAGGAACTCAGTTGGCACTTGCAAAGACGGCTGTCCCCAGCAGACGTCAATTCTGGAATGTAGCAGGGGATCCCCTTCCAGAAGTCAAGTGTGATGCCGGAAATGCTAGTAGCTATTAATACTGTCTGTATTTTTATGATGAAAAATTGGCAAATGTGATGCTTTAAGACCCTTTCCTGCCCAAAGTGTTGCTGTGGATGCTGGCATGAGATCAAGTGGGTGACTTGAGTCTAGTAAAACTAACCTTGCTCTCTCTTTCCCTGCCCCCCCCCAAGTATAGTCATTAGAATAATTGAGGCACTGCTGTAACTTAAAGAAAAAAAATGTATTCTGGAAGCCTGATGACATAGTAAGACATGAAACTCAAGTCTGAGATATTAAACCCTTGAGGAAAGGTAACTTTGTTCATAATGTATGGTGTAAAATAGCAAACTTTTATTCTGTCTCCTACAGCCAAAAGTTAAAATCAGTAACATTTATGACCTTTGTGACCTTCCTATAAGGTTACACGGTTGGATTATTTAAAAAGTAGTTTTAAGTGTCTTTTTTGAAATAAATTCCAATTTTGCATGTATAATAATACAGTTGCATAAGTGAGAAAGAATTTACAAATGTATTGGTATGCACAGCGTAAGATCTGAAAATCTGAAAATTGGTATGCTAGTCTGCTTTTCAGCAGAGCTATTTCGGCAGATGCATGAAGTGCCTGTTCTAGAAAGCACGACATTTAACTTACACTCTAAAGATTCTTACATTCCTGCCATTTTTGTTCCCACAGTAGCACATCAAAGAAGCTGGTGGCATTTTGGATGTCAGGATGAATACAATATTTACTAACTAGAGCTATTCCTAGAGACGTGTAGCCAGAGGGTACGGAATTATGGGTCTGTCCTATACTTGGATGGGAGACCATGAGGAAATCTGGATATGGGATGAACATTCACCCACAGAAATTAAATAGAAAGGTTGCACCTCATTCCATTGTCGCTGCTGAGCTAAGAGAATAGGAAAGAGGTGAAGGTAATGCCTAGAGATTACAAGTGGGTCCAGGGTTCTTTATTAAAAGATGTGATAACTTTAAGTCCTGGATTTACAGAGTTAGATAAAAGAGGGGAAAAGAGATATTGGGGAAACTGAATTACATTATGATTAAGTTACTTCTGGAAGCAGAAGAACAGTCAGAGCTGGGATTATAGACAAAATCTTCACATGCCTGAGTGAACAACAGTTTCATTAGCCTGTGCTGCCACTTCATCAAGTACATCAAATACACTTCATCAGCTAACTCCCCGTTAGCAACCATAGCATGGGGGCTGATAATGGCAATACCACTCTGTAATCCTCCTTGTTCTTCATTTTAAAACCAGAGGAACAAGGAGGCAGAGCTGCAGCAGAAACCATTCAGTTCATCCAGCTCTTAAAATTATAGTCAGCTCCGGAACAAGCTATTTGCTTGGTTTTGCTGCATGTTCTTCTGGACTCCAACCCCTCAGCGCCCACCACTGCCAGCCCTTGCTGCTCGTTTTCCTAAGAGCCATGTCAGCCAGCCTTAAGTAGCAGAGGGCTTCTCCTTCCTTTCCTTTCTCCTTTTACCTGCCTTAGGCATAGGCTCAGAAGTCTCCACCCCTGGGCGCAAGGGAATGAGCACCAGAGAGGCAAAAAGAGAGCAACAAACAACTCCAGATGAGCTCCCTGTGCAACGCTCTGGCTAATGTCTGGTGTATAAATGAGCTGTCGCGATTTAACCTTTTCATACATCCTTGGTGAGAACAGACACAGGTCTGATGATGACAGTTTAAAAATAAGTTAACAACATTGGAAGGGTGCAGGAACCATTCAGAGGTAAGAAGGCTGAGTTGCAGTGAGTATTGAGAAAGGAAAAATCAGTTTACCAAAAAGCAGATTAAGAGATGTCTCAGTTACCGGCTATTAGAACCAGCATGGAAAAATGGTTGCTAAAAGATTATTGAATCTACTAGACAAAAACATAAAAAGAACTGATGTTTTGAAGCTCAAGCTGGACAAATTCAAATAGAAAAGAGAAGATATATTTCTTAACAATGAGTATGATGTTAACCTTAGAAAGAGACTTCCAGGAGAAGCAGTAAGTTACCTACTCTGGATGTCTTTCTGGAAGGTTAAGTTTTAATCAATCAATCAATCCCAAATTATTGGCCTTGGTACAGGTAAAATATAATGGCCTGTGATATATGCAGGCCTGAAGTTCTGCCTAGCAGTAAAATATATGAATAAAGACATTGTATGAGTCTGTGATTATCTGACGGATTCATGGGACCAACAAGTGAATAACTGAGACAGGAACTTGGCTGTGTAACCTGCTGGTTGGGACCTCGACGAGCTTTGGGAGATGGACCTGGCCCCATTCCTCTCTGTGTCTTTTATATTACAAAGTCCTGGGGTGAGAGAAATCCAGAGAGCAGATTCTACCCAGATGTAGGCCATGGCTGCTAGACCTCACGGATACTTTCCTTTTTACACACTTTCCTACTATTTCCCCAAGTCTTGCTTTCCTAGCTGCACAAGGCTCTTCAGCCTGAAGGGAGGGAGATGTCATCCCTGCCCTTGGGGTAGTACATAGCATAGTAGTCTAGATACACACTTAAGATACAGAGGCTATGAGTCCGACTCCTGGGTTTAGACAAAACTTCACATCAAGTCTCTGAATGACTGTGCTGACCAATGAGTGGTTATGTATAAACGGATATTGCCATTAAGAGTTGTTTTTGTTAATGAAGTGGTGGATTCCAGTTTGAGATTAAAGTACCTGCGTCTGTGGTCCCATTACAGTCAGGATAGACCTAATCAATGTGGTCTCACTGGAGTTGAGAGAGATATTCTACTAACCAGCCATTAGGGTTGCAATTCAGTTGCCCACACAAAGCCACTTGGGATCCTCAGAGCACCTGCAATGTCTGCAGAGTGCTGGCAGAAATGACCTATGACTTAGAGGAGATCCTCCTCTCCTGGAGTGGCAGCTGGAGGCCAGGGAGGATATCCCACAGCAACCAAAATAGCACCAGACATCTATATCTGGGTAGCTCAGTCCGTCCCTGGTGTCAAATTTTGGTTAGCTAAATCATTCTCCTGCCTCTATTGCCTATATGATTACATGTCTGCTGAGTATGATGGGAGTTTTGACACCTCACACACAAGTAGACCCCCACATTTAGGGGTCTTAATCTGAAGCTGAATCCTACCCAGACTAACTGTAGCTCTGGTGCTCTGTGTTGTGGTCCCCGGCTTAAGTCCGTGCAGAGCGTACCTCCTCAGGGATCACGGGTTTTGCCTAAATGCTAGACTGAGTGCCAGACTCATCACATGTGGGGAATTGCACCCAAGTGGCTAAGCCTTGGGGACCTGAGAGCTCCAACGCTCAGCCTGGAGTTCCCCTATGAGCTGTAAACATGACTGATGTAAAGCAGTGCCAGCAGGAAGGCTTTCCAGATCTGCTTTTGAGGATCAATATGCCTAAACTGCGCTGCAATCCCAGCTTGGATGGTCTGAATCTTGTCCTAAATGCCTTATTTATCACTTTGACATTACATAAAAATGTATTTATGCTTTGGCTTAACTAGGAATATATGTACGGTAGGCAACAAACCAATGTTAAGACCATCATCTATGATGGGGAGAAATCCATTTCTATCATTAATGAAGAAGAGAGATTTTTAAAAGTCTGTAAGGTGAAGAGAAGTTTCTTAATCACTGTCCTGTTCTTAAGAATGGTTAACAATAGCTTTAATAAGATCTACCTTTGAATGCCTGTAACAGCCACGGAGTCCTTTTCAGCACACGATACTAAGGTAAGGGAATAGAATTGAAAGTTTATAACAAAGGTTTTCACTTCAGTCAAGGAAAGATCACTAAGGCAGATAAACTGGGTAATGAACCATTACTGACACTAACTTCCTCACAACAATAAAAACAGAAGGGTCTGGGTCTTCCACTGCAGACAGTTTTATTTGATATAATACCTACTACACAGTGACTGATGAGGTGAATAGAGAAAGCAATTATCACAGAGCCAGCTGGGAAGAGAGTTAGCAGTAAGCAAGGAAAAAACCCCAATGGCCATCATTTTAAGCCAGAAAATTCACATTTCTTATGTCCTGCTATCTTACTCCTTTCTTTTCTGCCTGCACTGGCACAGCTGATCGTGCTCTGCTAAAATGCTTTGTACAATGCATATCCCAGACCTATTTGTCCTACCAGCTTTCTTCAGCCGTCTCTAAAAGCTCCGCTGAAGCACAACATTGTTTAAAAAAATGTAACAAAGGTAGAATTATTTGGACCATGTTACAATAAGGAAGAGGAGTCCTTGGCTTGCTGCCCTACCCCAATTGCCATTACTGCTGCCATACGTGCTGTCCCTGGGTGCCCGTGGGCCAGCTGAGCACAGGCAGAGCCCAGTGTGCCTCCCACGTCACCGCAAACTTGTCCTTCGACTCCAGAGCAGCAGGGCTTGCGCTGGAAACAGGGATAACAGATGATGCTCTATGCACACTGTGGCTTCCTCCACACTATGCTCATTCATTCAGGGCAGTTTTGTTGGGGTTTTGTCCTGTCCATATTAGGCGAGGAATGCAGAAGGAACTGAGTAAATGGGTGTGATGTGGTTGGCGGATGCAAACCCGTGTCCTATTTTACTCACTTGCAGTGATCTTCTTGCCTCTTGCCAGCACAAACACCTTCCCAGGGAGGCAAGGACTCGGCCCCGGGAATGGATACTGCTGCACTATTTTCTGCTCTCTCCCACACCCTGCGTCTGAAGGGGCTCCTCCCTTTCTTCCTGGGGTGTTTAGAAGACAAATACCTCCCAGGCAGGATCCATTTTTACTTCCGTGATGTGGCTGGGAGAAAGGTATAGCAGAGTACTACAGTAGAGAGCCGGACAACATGCTCTTTATTTCTAGAACAATGCAGCCTTTTTCTGAGTTGAACAAACACTTCAGCCGGCAATACGACCCTTGGCAGTACTACAGTGTTCCCAGCTTCCCTGGCTTAAGTAGGTAGATTACGTTTCTCACCTGATTAATCACCCCAGTGGCCCTTGGTGTCTCTCCAGAATAAAACATCATCACTTGCTGCAGTCACTGACGTTCTTTGCTGCTACAAACTTTTTAAGAGTGATGATAAAATCCTTTTTTGCTGGGTGATCCCCTCCCAGACACTGCTAAACCACTCATTTGAATCCATTTGTTCTCCAGATCAGTCTCACTGCTGCAGATCTCAGCTGTTCCCAGCATCCAAGCCAAACATGTCATGCTGCAGAAACATCTCCTCTTGTTTTTTGTTTCTTGTCCCCCTCCCACTGGCCTACTAACTAGTCTAGAATTACCTTGCCCATTACCCTGTCCTGGTTTTGGACTGACAATTGCTCTCTCAGGTGACATTTAAGTAGCTACAAACAAATGGGTTTTGCCCATCTGTATTTCACACTTTCCACCTTCAGCGAGTGGAGATGGTCTGTTGGATATTTTCTTCAGACATGGCTCAGCCTGGTGGGAGCTCTGCCTCTCCCAAGCCAGTGACACTGGGGCAGCGGGCTTTTCCTGCTGCTTTTAAGGTTTGATTGGAGGAGAAAATATTGCTTAAGATTCATAAAACAGTGAGGGAAGGTATAACGATTAGAACTTGAGACAGAAAACAGCCCTGAAAAAGAGGGCTTGAGCAGAGGAACATATTTTCAGTAATCTGTGGGGACAGGCTGCGCAAAGCTTTCTGCGTGTTTCGATTCTCATGTGTTTTAGCAAATTGTCCCTGGAGAGGCAGCATGTACCATATGGGTACCCTAAACCCTGCTTTCAAACTGAAAGTCATTTGCATTCAAAAAGTTTAGCCCCAGATTTGTACACCATGCTTCAGAGCTGTAAAGTATAAGGGGTGCCAGGTACCAGCCACCCCTCTCTAAACATTCCTCTTTCCTACCAAGGTAGAGGCAAGCTTTATGGATTTCTGCTCCCGTGGGCATCTTTGATCTTGAAGTGGAGCCTACTCATTCTCCCTCCTCCCAGCGATGGAGGCCATGTCAAGCCTCCTTCCCCTCATACATAGAGGCAGCTCTAGAGAACGTGTGCCCCATGGAGGGCTGCAGAGAGAAGCTGCTGTGCTATTTCCTGGCTAGGGCTAACTGGCAGAGGTCAAAGCAGTACCATTAATCACCCTGCCATGTGATGGATGGCGATATCCACTCCTTTTGGTGATTACTGTTGCATCTCCCTCCTTATATCAAATCAAAAGCAGCCAAAACATAATGTCAGCCAGTAATTTATTGAGAGCCGCAAGCTAATTCACCCTATTAATAAAGCACACTGGTTGACACGATAAGGATGAGGCCATGGTAAACAACTGAAGTCTCCTGACAGATGAATGGATAAGACTGGTCTCACTGGACATCTATCAGCAGCTCCCTTCCTGAACCTCGCTTGCCCTTCGTCACAGGGCTGCTTCCTCCTCCCGAGGGGTTTCCTTCCAGTGCAGCCTGTTTGCTGCTGGAGCGAATCCTCCTTTTCCAGCCTGCTGCTCTGGTGTTTCTCACTGCCGTTGGCGGAGTGGGTGGTGGTACTTCTGTCGGTATGGAAGGGGTGTCGAGAGCCTTCCCAAGCTCTTAGGAAACACAGAATTTGCAGGCGCCTGTGTTCTGCTTCACCATCTTCTCTTTCTCCTGTGGGATGGGGAAAAAGGGCTGGTTATGACGTACAGCTGCAGGATGAAAGGAACAAGTGTGGGATCCCCCATTCGTTTCATGGCATATGACATTTATTTCATTACTCCCCTCTTTGGCTAAAGAAGTCCGTTGTAAAAACAAACATTAAGGCTTTGAGAACGCCTACCCTCAGCTGCATCAGCGTGCTTGGTGGCACCCTCTTACCATGCTGCACTGGATCTAGGAAGCAACGTCTGCTGTGAGAAGTCTTATCTGAGGGGCAGCGTTTCTTAGCGTGACTATAAAGAGGAACTTGTGCGAACCGGATGTCTTGGGCTCTCTCCCCACCATCCCGCGACTTGCTCTGTGAAAGTGATCCTTATCTGCAGCCTGGCAACTGTATGTAGGTCTTTGTACAGCCCCACAACCCTCTGGCTCGTAGATGTTGTAGGAGTCCTTTCCTCTGAGTAAGATATTTGACAGTCCTGAAAGAGTGTTTTCCCTAATGCTACTTTGAATCAATTTTATTGCATGACAACATTAAGGGGAAAATAAGATATTTGCTTAAAAACGCAGATTTTCAAGAATGGAGCTATACTTCAGAAAGACCTTCCATTAGCAGTACTCTTTCTTTCCGGTTCACATTTTATCTTAAAACTGTCATTAAAACTGGCAAGAGAATATGAGAGAGGAGGTCACTGGTAGATAGATAATATCAAAGTTGGCTAACTTATCTACCTTGAAATGTATCTTGTAGCTATATTAAAATATTATACAATAAATTGCTTTTTAGTAACCAAAACAGGCTCCTCCCCATCAAATTTCTCTGGCAGAAGAGCAGAAATAGTTGCAAGCTGCTCTGCCAAAATGCTAATTACTCCCTAGGGAATCATCCAGTTATGCACAAACATGTGGCTGTTTATGTCTTCTGCATAATGCATATAACTTAACTAATGCACTTTTTTTTCCTTACACAGGAGATCTGTATATCTGAGTTAATATTATGTCAGCTGCACTTCCAGAAGTTGCAGAAGAAAGAAACAAAAAAATGTTTGTTACAGGAATGCACAGAAGTCGGCCATGGATTTCAAATTACAAAAAATTTTCATGCCTTCTCTGTATAGCAGCCACATACATCTTTCTGTCTTTTAATAACTTTCAGGTTCTCAGGGGACTGCAGTGTAAGTCCAACATGGGCTCACTACCAGCTCAGAAAACAGGCAGAGTGGATGATGAAGTGAAGAGATGCTCCTCTTTCACTCCTCGCTAAAGGTAATTTGAGGGAATGGGAGTTTCTGTGTGGGAGAATATGTGATGCAAGAACAATCTAAAAATATTTCTTTTTGCTCCCATAGCAACTCCCATGCCAGCAGCTCTTTGAATTCGTTAATTCATTCTTTCAGCCCTCCTTGTGGGCTTTGTCCAGTTTGCAGAGGTGCAAAGTGATGTTTACAGCTTGTGTTTACAGATGCGTATCTGCAGTCTGTTCTGGCAGCAGGGTACATCCTCTCCTCCGCTGGCAGCGGCGCTTGCCAGGGGAAGGGGTGACGGCCCTAACCCCACGCGCGGAGCCAAAGGGCGGCAATTACCCTCTGCAAACTGCTCTCTCCTTTGTGCTCTGGCTCATGCTCCAGCTGACCCCAAAACATCAGAAGGCAGGCCCC
Source organism: Phoenicopterus ruber ruber (assembly GCA_009819775.1). Classification (NCBI taxonomy): domain Eukaryota; kingdom Metazoa; phylum Chordata; class Aves; order Phoenicopteriformes; family Phoenicopteridae; genus Phoenicopterus; species Phoenicopterus ruber. The sequence continues at coordinate 49,590,096 of CM020215.1, read as the reverse complement.
GGCAGCCCTCATCTCACACTACAGTGTTGTAAAAGCAGTCTTGCTCACATTTTATCTCTATCTCTTCTGTGACATAGCAGGGCAATTCTGAAATTTATACTTGCAAGCACTCATTTCAGCAAAATGCCCTCACTTGGCTCTGTGAGGGAAGGAGACAGGGGGTGCGAGGCTGTCTGAATTGATTTTTTTTTTGGTCCTGAAGGGAAATGGTTTGAGCTATTTACATGGTTCTGTTGAACATTTGCAGATCTGCTGGATTTGAGGGAGAGATGGAAATGAAGTGCATTTTGCTGTAGAATTCTGCCTTCTGCCTTGTGGCTGTAAAGAACATTCTTTACAGCTACGCTTTTGAATGGGGTTTGCAACACGATGACTGAGCGGCATGGTCCAGTGTGTAGGGCAGGGATCTGGGACCCTCTGCTCCTCATCATGTCACTGTTTCCTTGCAGTACTGTCTTTCTGCCTTGCGTCTGATGGCCGCAAGGATACAGTACATCTCCTTCTTTATAAGTTATGAGCAGAGCCTTGAGTGAAAAGTGCTGTAACAAGAAAGGTTTTATTGCTTTCCAGATTTTTTTTTTTTTTTTCAGAAAAATTATATTATTTCAGAGAATGTGTGGATGTTCCTGGAAATTCAGCAAGGATTAATACCGATCTCATCCCTATGAGGACTGCTGGAAAACTTCTGTATTTACAGGTGAAAAGTTTTAAGCAATGTTGGGTGAGCAATTGGTCGCATTAGCACATGTCATGGTTCTCTGGGATATGGAGGGTGAAAACAGCTGCAGCATCCCACCCTTCCACAGGCCATGGTGGACAAGCGCCTTAGGCTTGATATGGATTTGTGCGAGAAGCAGTTATCCTGCAGGATGATAACAACAGGTGAAAACCAGCCTACTGGAAGTGGTGACAGTGGGAAGGTGCTGCCAGCGAAAGGTCCACAGAAGTCCATGCGAGTAGCTCCGAGACAAGGGCCTTACCGGGCTCGGGAGGCTCCCGCAGCTGGGGCGCGTGGCCTCGGCCGGGCCCTGGGAGCCGGATGAACTGATCTCTATGTCTTGAAGCCCAGACCCAGCACTCTTCGTTTCTAATCCCAAACTTCTGACGTCCTTCTGTAGTGCTCTGAACTTTTCTTTCAGAGTCTTGTCCAAAATCTTCCAGTTCCCCAATTCAAAAGCTTCCCTTAGACCCCAGACTTTTATATCCTCCTTTGTCAAAGGAACAGAGATTCGGCTGATGTGGCCAAATGGCTGCTGGATGGTCCTTTCCGTTCCCCTTTTTTAGTCCTTTGTCACCCTTAGACTAGATCAAAAAATTCATTTTGATCCTCTTATACTTTTGACTTCAGCCTTCAGCTAAGAAATTCGTTAAAATCAAAAGCCAGCATAGATATATGTCAACACTGTTTCAAACTGTAATGTCATAAAATAAAATAACAGCCAACCGCTCCGGAAGATGCCATTTTAACTAATTCAAAACAGCTGCTCTGCCATCTAGTGTCATTGAATAATGTGTGCTAAACCCAGCTTCCACTCTAACAGCTGAAACACCTCTACCATGTACTTTTCTTTCTAGTAGATCTTTAAGGACTGGCACGTGCCTCTATCAGTGGGTGACAGAGAAAGGGATATAAGTCAGGAGCAGCCTCCGTTCAGAAGCTCTCCCATGGCAATAAGGTGAATATAAGTTGTCCCTTACATAAAAGGACTGTTCCTCACCTGGAAATGCGAGCTGCAAAGCTAGGCACATCTGAAGCACTGCTGACCTTCTCCCAGAGATTCATTAGCTCTATGGAGGCCACATAACAAATTCTTTATTTCAGGCAGGAATGTAACAAGCCTGTCAGGAAAATTCAATCTTTTCAAGTCTACCAGATGTTCATTTTGCCCTGGGTATTTTCTGCTTGATAGCATGAGATCAGCTCCAGAAGTGAAAGATTGCCAAAATTAGGCCATAGAGGTCTGAATGCCAGTGGTCTCCACTGGACAAAGGGAACAGACGGGAATTTGTTTGTTTGTTTGTTTTTAAGTCTCCCTTTTTATGTTTGATATCCTCCCCAAATGAACTTACATTCATCAAGCTCAGGGAACTGTTTGGTTTTTAAACAAGTTGATAATAAATAATAAGTGATAAATATCCTTGTCTATTTTAATGCCATATGTAGGTACTTAGAAGTAATTTAAAAATCCTTTTTTTTTTCCCAGGGCCAAACACCATTCTTGCCAGGGGAATCAAATACATGGAAATTAGAAGTTATTCACGTATTCTGCCTGTTTCTTACCAAACCATATCTCCTTACTTAGAGGTTGGCCTGATAAATCTTTAGAAATTGACCTAATTTGCCAGAATAACTCCAAATTTGGATCAGTGCTCACAACTTCAATTGATAACAGATGTTTGGCTCCAGTTAAAGGATTTAAATCTTAAGTATGACTCTACACATCTTCTTCTGAAATGTCACCGCTCTTTGTACTCATAACTAGAAGCCATGCCAGAGCAAACCAATACTGTCAATAGCAGAGCTGAAAGAAAACACACAAAGCACACGACACTGCATTCCAGAAACAGTACAAATGTGGTTTGGAAAAGCTCAAATTTGAGGCTACTAAAACCATGATATAAATACTGCAGCGCAGTAATGGTCTGCTTAATTTAGGAGCTGATGAGAAATACTGCCTTAAATCTTCTTCTTTCTCAAGCAAGCCCATGAGATTGCCACTTTATGGGGACGTAAGTGCAATAAGGCAGATCTCAGCTACTGCTGCTGAAAGGTTTCCCTTGAGTCTTTGAATTCCTAGCCCAAATAGACGTTCATCCTAAAATAAGGAGAAAAAAAGGAGAAGAAATCTTTCAGGACCGTAGACACTGATTTTATCTTACTATAACATCTCCAAAAGAAACATTCTTACAGCCTGTCTTGCTGGCAGGACCCCTAAATCCACAGTTGTTCCCAAAGCACCCTAGTCTAAAGCGCTGTAGAGGACTCTGGAGCCTCCTGAGGTGGTTCTGCTGAACATACAGAACCTTATTGCGTTGTAGGTGACTGAAGAGATCTGGGTTTTCCCTTTCCTACCAAAGCTGATCAAAATACAACTGGATTTTCAGATGTTAAATGACAGCCAGAGACCAGCAAGCTTGGTGCATGGGTGTTGTTTACTCTGATGTGCTCTAGTTCTCAAAATAAATAAATGATCCCCCTCTCACCAAAATTAAGACACGTTTTGTTTTTATCACAATAGTCCCAGCTGTTACAAATAACTGGCACTAAATAATCTGTGGTTTAGACTGATTAGCATCCTATATCCCTTCATTTCTAAAATGGAATTTTAATCAGATTGTAATTCCTTGAAACCTCCACGTCAGTGAGTACTTCCCTAACCATTAATCAATTGAATTTTGCCCTCTATTAAGCTGCTTAAATCCACTTCACATTACTGATTGATAACTTCCATTGCCTCCAGCACATCGCTGACATACTGTGGGGTTTTTTTTAACATCAGGGCCATGACACTATTATAAGACTGAGAAAAAGAGCAGACGTTTGCATTGCTGCTGTTGTGGCTTTTCAGCTTTCCCATTTTAAATCCCTGTTTTCTTCAGGGATTTGAAAGTGGGTCATAAATTCATTCCAAAGTGAAATCACTTTCATTGGTCTAATCATGCAAGTACTCAATGTCTCTTCTGGGAGGCCAGTTCTTAGTGTGGAAGTAGCTTAGCTCTTTCTGCTTAAACCCCCTGCATTCATATTTTCTGGCCTCTATGCTTGTTTTTTGTCCTTTTGTTTGGCTGGTTGCTTTTGGTGCTACTGTGCTGAAGCACAAATTTATTTTTAATAAGGAAATTGGTAAGTTGTGACTCTCTAGTGCAGAAGGATAATAGCTTGTTTTGGCTAAGAAGGAAAATGAAGTTATTTCACTTGAGATCAAATGCTTCCCATATTAATAAATTGCAAACTGCTTTACTGGAAATGTGAAGAAGCTACATTAAGACCTCGGGTCATGAATAGCTTTAATGATTTGTCAGGACAACAACACGCAACCTGAGGGAATAACTCTGCAGTCCTTGCCCAAGCCAAGGGGATTTAAGTCTCTGGGACTGGGTCATACATCAACTGGCAATAAATAAAGAAACACAAAATATGCTTCTCAGGGCAGAGGGTTTTTTGGGTTAACTAAGAGTTCATGATGGAGGGCCTGATTCAGGCATGTCCTTTCTTGGATGCCATTTCTTAGATATTTGCTTTCCCTGAAGCAAATCGGGTGCTTTGCATGCTAATTTACAGCAGTACATGTGTTGTGTTTCAGTTTTAACCTGGTAACATGTTCTAGCTATGATACACCCATGCATTTAAGTAATTATCTGAAAGGCAGAGCCATAGACGGTAACACCTACAGTCTGGAATTTGGCCACCAGAAGAGACCAGAGGAAGATAAATCCACAGAGCCCCAAGGTAGCACAGAAATCACCTTGAAAGAGTAAGCTGAGTTCTCCTCGGTTCTTGCTACTGAAGTAAGAAAAGAAAAAACCAAACCCTACAAACCCAAGCATTTCCGTTATGATTACTACTGCTAAACCTAATTAACTCTCAGTATGTGCCAGACATATCAGACCTGATTAAAGTCTCCTGTTCTAGTGTTAAAAGATAATCCAAGGCCTTTAAGCTTTTATTCAGATGCCTATGATTTTGCTAGAGCACCTGCTGTACAGCATATGCTAATTAGAATTTTTGAATTAAAATGGTCTACATCACCCATTTATGGGAAGAAAGAAGGAAGGAAGGACATTTTAGCACCAGCTGACTGCCAATGGCAGCTCCTGAAGGAGTGGGGTTCCGCTGCTGTCTGCAAGAGCTTAGGATATTTCTTTCTTAATCACCTCTGTTGGAGATTAACTTCACCTTTGTTTCACTTCTACCTTATTGAAATTATGTTCCTTACCTTGCTATGTGTTGTTCAGGCTGCTGGAAGACTGCCGTTTGCGGCTAAAGTTATATTTTCATTCCAACTGAGAGCAGTTTTTGTTGCTGCAGTGGAGTTCTTCCAAGTTCAGAGAAAAATTTTTTTAAGTAAGTCAGCCCTTCATTTTTTTCTGAGACATTCCACTTTTCACCAGAGCAGACTCAGAGCAACTGTGATGACCTTGCTGCTATCATAGACTGTGGTTTTGACAGGAGAACTAGCAGCACAAGGCGTTGTGTAGTAGGAAATGACTCTATCCTGAGTTAATCAAAGTCTACAATATAACACATAAGCCGGATTTGATTATAGTTCATTATCTCGAAAGCTTTAATGTTGGGAAGGAGAAGGGCAGCTTGCTTGCAGTTATTTTGAAACAGTTTTATAATTTATGGTAGATTCCTAGCTTAGTTATTAGAAAAAGCCACGTAGTACTTTTTGGTACTTTCCTGTTTGCTAGAACTCGTTGAAGTCTCCCGATGTTTGTCTATATTTGCCTAATGCAGTCCTTTAATAACCGGCACGTGTCCTCATTTGTTTCAGGGGAAGTCCTTTCCACTTCTATTGACATTGCAGCCTCCTGTGAACCACTGACTGAGGAGGTGGAGAATCAGGGGTCCCATTTATAGCTTTCTAAGTCAATAGAAATAATCCCAGGGGAATTTTGAAAGAGATCTTTAATTACTTAACACTGACCCTGGAAAATAATCTCCTGTCAAAGCTAGCTGTTCAGCAGGATGGCCAGTCAGCTGACACTTTGTTATGCTTTTTAAAGAAGCAACAAAACAACTGGATGTATTTGTTATTGTCAAGAATATTTTTTAAGACATTAACTTGAGTTCTGACTTAGAAGTTTGCTAGGCCAATTCAGATGGCAAATTTTTCATCACAGAAAATATTACATCTGTGTGTGGGAGTTCCTTCAGAAATGCAACATGATTTTTTCTTTAGGCACTGTTAATATTTCAGGTTGACACTGTGTTAAAAAAATACAGAAACTCATTTTTCTTGTCTTTTGGGCTATGCTATCTGAAATTTATTCCAAGGGCTACAAGAAGTGTTGGTGCAAACTGCAAAATTTTGTAAAGGGAAATCATACTGTACTAAATCTTGACCATTAGCCAGTATTCCTGAGCTGAGAGAACACTTCAAAAGAGAGAGTTTTCCTTCTGCTCTCACATCAGTCAACCAGTAATGCACAAGTATTTGCATATGTGAAAAGCTGCTACAGTTGATAGAGTGGTAACAAAGCAAGGTTACAGTACTTTCACTGTTGCCATCATCCAAGATTCATTAAAAAAAAAACCCAAAGTATCTTCTTCTGGTTTTTTATTTGCTTCATAGGTTTTGACCCTTTGTCATTTGCATCTCCAGATTTTTTTCTGCAACTGTGAAAGACAAACAGTATAAAAAGAGAAGTCTATGATTTACAATTACAAATTTTGCATAGCTATTAATTAAAGCAGATTTTAATTTCCGTTCTGGCTTCATGTCGTAAAATCTTTGTTACAACTGAATCCCTTCTTCAGAGGCTAAAAAAAAACTCCAGAAAGATTTATGGGATAACCTTTCTTTTAATCACTACTTTTTGCTTATGTGTTTACCTTTCTCTCTGTCTGTTGCTTGTTCTGTGCATATTTGCCTTTATTTCTGTTGCTTCCTTTTCTGTGTTTGCAATTCTCTGTCCTTCCTATTTTCTCAGTGTTTGCCTTTCTCATGCATGCTTTTAATGTACCTTTGCTTTTCTTAAAGCTTTCTGTGTGCTCATATTCTCTGAAGGTGCAGGGTTATGTTTGGCAATCAGTAACTCAGTGACTGAGTCACCGATCACACTGAATTAATGCTGCATCTCTGGTATCCTCCCATCACCTTTCTCAGCCTGCTTCTTTCTGACACTCCAAGGATTTGTTGAACTACTCTGTCATGGCAGGAAAATAGCACAAGCTTGCTCTGAGATAGTTTCTTTACCCACTGTGGTCTAGTTTGCTCGTTCTTGCCTTTGCATAGTTCATTGCCTTGCCAGAAGCCGTAATATCCTCCCTGCTTTGTCTGCAAATGAGCCCATACATTTTTGGTGAAGCTCTGTCCTTTTACTTCACTATAGTGAGCCAAAGGGAATGTGCTGATCATGACTCTGCTTCAGGATGTTCGTATTGTGTTAATGCCACAGGACTGGCACAGACTATTGCCTTAATATGTGGTATGTGACCACATACTTTTGCTGTGATCCAGCATCTCAGCCTTGTTATTACGGTTTTCCTCACCATTCTGTGCGGCTCAGTAATTCATGCAGGTATTATTTACAAAGCTAGGATTTTTACCCATGCATTTATTGATTTTATATGAGCTCTTCTCAGGATAAAACCTGGACATGCAGCTGATATTAGTAGGAAAGACATGATGTCGGCCTATTGTGTCTGGGAGGCTGTGGCATACGGTCAAATGAGCTGAACAGCCTTGTCCAATTCCCATTGATACGTCGCTCACCAGTACTGCCTCTATCGCCCGCAGGAAGTGAATGGACATGTATCTGAGCTGTCATCTTGAGCCAGAGGATGAAAATAGATGTGTGATAAGTGCGCATCTTCTCACCTTGAAAAAATAAGTGGTGCGATCTCCCCTTGAAGAGAGTGTTAATTTCTTTTTTCCCCATTTCTAAAGCAAAACTTCAGGTCTAAAAAGGAACAACACAAAATATTTATGACTCCGGAAATCCTTTCATGAAAGGAAGATTCCATTTAAAGGCATTCTATATAAAAACCAGCATTATTTCAGGAAGGTAATGGATACATGGTGATGGAATAAAAATTGAAGGGCATGATTGAATGACCTCAAGTCAGTTAGCATTCCTATTCACAGGAGTACAAGAACAGTAACATTAAAGGTAACAAGTTTATAACTGGTACAAAGGTACAGCAGAAAAAAATTAACCTGTGAAACTGCACTCCACTGGAGACTTCAAACAAGAATAAGTTGAGAATGGCCAGTATAACCTTAGCTACCCTAGCTTAAAAATGAAGGCTTTCAGGGAACATGGTCGATACAAATTTAGAGATAAATTAAAAACAACCTCCTCGTGTTAGAATTATTAGAGACATGCCTAAATGCTTGATGCTGCGTATTTGTGGATTTTACGCTCACCTCTGAGACCTTTAGCACTGGTTACTGTCAGATAGGCTGTATCAGACTTGATGTGCCACGTCTGATGTAACCGGGTAATTGCTGTGTTGGTGGGATGGCTTGGAAAAACTCTGGGCTTACCTGGGCCAGAGCAGCTGCAGCTGCAGCATCGATGGGGCTGGACTAGGGGAAACGCGGTGTGAGACGGTCACTGGGGACTTTGGGCTAGAGAACACGCACAACAGAATGACACTTAGGGGCGGGAGAAGGGTGGGATGTAGCGTCCCATTAGGTCCTTACTCCCAGTAGGTCTGCGTCCATCTGTGGGTGAATATGGAGTTCATGGGGAACCGTCAGTTTGTCTTGTTTCACAAATTCTAATTTCATCCCACATCATTAACTTTTTTCTTTTAAAATCCTGTTCTTTGCACTGACATCAACACTCATCAGTTGGTGGAACATAAAAGGCTCTTTTTGAAAGTGGCTCATACAAAAATATTCTCTAATAAAGAAGAACGTGTCTAGACTTAGTACTGTAGGTAATTCTTGCTAGGATAAAAGTAATTTCTATGTTAAAGGGAAGAAGTATCTTTAATAGAACTGTCTTTAAAAAAAGGAACGTTTTCTTCAGTAATGTTTTGTGATGGCTGAACTTTGCACACTTCTTCTTGCAACCCCAGATAAAAAAAGGCACCTCTCACTTGCATTCCTATTAATCTACTGTCCTGACAAGAGTCCTTACTGTTGCCACCACATACTCTTCTAAAGAAACGCCAGTGGGAGAGCAGTACATAAACTACGGCAAGTCAGCACAAGCTCCAGTTCGTAAGAGCTGAGATTTTTTACATACAAACAAACAATAAGAGGATTTGAAAGGATGTCAAGTGTGAGACTTTGGCACGAGGATGTAATGAATCATCATTTCCAATCTCACAAACCTTAGTGGTCGTGAAAATTAAGAATCGCTGTTAACAGCTAATTGTTCCCACACAGGAAGCTCCTGCTTCGGCTTCAGGCCTGAAGAGGGTCCTACGAGCATGAAAGGTTGCTCATTTTTTCCAGTTCTGACAGTTGCTCTATAAAAGACGTTACCTCTCCCTGCAAACGTTGCCTCTTGGCCAGGGAAGCCTTACTGCAGCTGCGCTGCCGGCACAGGCTCCTGCCCAGAGTCACTCTTTAGGCACCGGCTCAGCGTAGGAGTGTCCAGTATCCCAAACTTGATACATGCCCCTTTTTCAAATTGCCCTTGGTCACTTCTTGAAAATATTTTGGGACACTGCCAGTTTCCGGAAGATGCTGGGGATCCAGGATAACAGTGCAAGGAGGACATCTCGGAATGCCTGTGGAATTCACAGAGCTGCTGAATGGACTATGCCTCACTTCTTCTCAGGACTGACAACATCAGCAGATCCGCAGCCTTGCTCATTTTGGCTAGCTAATCTTTAACGGAGTGGAAAAGTAATTTCACATTCCGGGTTTTCACCCCGTATTGCAGGCATGAGTAAATGCTTCCAAAGGGGATTAATAGGCCAATTTGACTGCTGAGTGCTGTAACCAATTTACAGCACCAAGTGCAGCTTTGCTTCTCTCCCTCCCTAGCCAGTCTTCCTGGTTCCTGGAAGTCCCAGACAAATGGTCAGTGTTTGCATGGGAGATCCAGGTTTCTGCTGCTTGGCCAGGCAATTTGTGAAGTTCACGTGCGATGGATCCTGGAAAATCTCAGTGTATCAGACACTGCACAGTCCACACCCACAGTTTCCCAGTACAACACAAAGAATGGATGTACTGGAAAGGATTCTTAGGACAGGACTCAGGATTTTTTGTCCTAAGTAATGGTCCAATGAGCACTGAATTATGTTGGAAAAGCTGAGAAGCGTCAGCTGAGATCTACCTACCCAGGAGCTACCTGGGTTGACTAGGCAAGCAAGAGAGTGGGAAATGCAGTATCCAGCACAGTAGAAAAGAAAGAAGACCAGGAGTGTGAGGAAGGTCTGTCTGCTGTGCAAGGCAGGAAACACTCCCCTCCCCTCACTCCCCCACGCCCCCCAAAAAAAAAGTCCTGCAAAGGAGTAGATATCAGAGTTTTTCTACAGAGAAAGGTGGCTAGTGAAGAACTTCACTTAGCATAACAAAAATCTTAAGGCATATTTATTTGCAGAATCTTTCTGTTTCAGATCCTGATAAACTCCATTTTATACTTAGAATGTATAAGCGATGAAAAAGGAAGTAGTTTCCGGGTATGAAGTAATTATATTTGTATTTACAAATACGCGCGTGTGCACACTCTCAGTTATTTCTGTACGCACAAACCCACACGTATATATATTTATATTACTGTGCTCTCCAGGATGTAATTCGGGAGCGCTTGGCCGAGTACCATCGCCCCGACCCGCCAGCGCTGGACGGAGAACGTTTAAAGCAGGCCTGGGGTTTGGAGGCTTTCCATCCGCAGGCTGGCGTGCATGGCTGGCTGTGCACGGGAGGGCCGGGACGAGAGCGAAGAGGTGGGCAGCTGCAAGGCTGGGGTAATGATTTTTAAAACCATTCACATTGTCAAATGCAGCATTTTAAGATTCTTCCTCCAAATGCTTTGTTACCTCCAAAATATCACCAAGGAAAGTTTCCCTCTAATGAGGCAGACAGTTGCAGCAAGCCTCTCTGCTCACAGAAGGGGCTCGGTGATTCAGACAGACAGCGATGATCAATGAGCAAAGCAGCGTCTAGCATGTCACAAGCGGAACAAAAAGGTTGGGGACATCTGAACGAGGGAGCTCAGCCGCCACCACCAGCCTTGCCTCCGCGTCTCATTCTGAAAATCGCAGGGAAGCCGTGCTCTTCCTCCCTCAAGATTTGCATAGGACATTTACTGCATCAAGGATTCCTTCTGACATTTCTAATGGAAACAGCTAGAAGAAAGAGGGAAATCAGAGAGCAGAGTGTCTCTGCGCGCTGTGCTGTTGCCAAGCAGATTATGTGCTGTAATCTGTAAGCACTGAACTGTGTTTGAATTATGAGGAACCTCTCCCTTGCTTTTGTTTTAGCCCCCCGGGAGAGGCGATGTTTCCGGACTGCTAATGTCACAGCGTGACCTGTTAATAACCTGCGAGAGCCTTCCTCCACTCCGCCGCCTCCCGCTCCCCCAGGACCCGGCAGCTGCCGTCACATGGATCGAATGCCTGCCTTGTATGCGGTTCATTGAGAAAAATTCAAGCATGTGGCCTGAGGTTCCCCTGATGACTGTCTGAGGATGATGATTTCTACCATCTGTTCTGGCTGCCTGCGGCTCCCGGAAACACCGAGGTGTATGTTGCTTCTGGCCATACGTGGGATTCCTAATGAAACCTCAGCTGCCGTCCAACTGTCTGCGAATATCAGATGGGTTTGAATTATCTTTCCGCCAAGAGGGGAGGGAGAAGCACTTTGTTTAACTCTTTAATCTGAACCACTACACAGCACGTGCATAATCACAGGGTACAAAGCCGCTGAATTATTAGCATCTGCATCATGGTGGCAGCTGTAGCGTTTGCACATGTGCCGGGTCTGTCCGATTCGAGATGCCCAGGCTGGTTGTTTCCAGGCTAAATATACAGCCTCAAGTCAAATTCATCTTGCTGTAGCTCGCTTGGAAGCCCTGTAATTATACCAGAGATTTATTTGATCCCTTCGCTTCTGATTTGTGTTAAAGGCACATTTCATCCGTATAAATTGTGTATCGGTATATGACAAAAGGCTGCTTATCAAATGGTTTAAATGCAGCTGAGGAATTGCAGCAGTTTCAAAGCTATTTATTGAGATGGAGGAAGTCACAGCAAATTGATATTAATCTTGATATATGAAAGAGACTCTCATGCAAAAAACCTTGATAACAAATAAATAGAAATCACTTGTCTTTCAGGATTTGACATCCAGTCTGTTATTTTCCCTGTAATCTGTCATTTAGAAACCTTTTCTTGCCGTTTGCTGAATATCAGATTTCAGTGGACATTGAGGGGCACTAAATCACTTAGAGGACCAGGTCTCAGTAGAACGGATTTGACATTCTTTCTTGTTAGACTTACCCAGACTTCTTCCATTGATATTCACACTGTTTTCTCCATTGATATTCATACTATTTTCTTTGAATGAATAGAGGCTCTCAGTAAGAAATCCACTGAGTTTTATGTGGTCGGAAAAATTGTTTACATAGTCAGTGCTGGAGCAGTAGAGTTATAACAGAGTTGCTGAATGGATCAGGAACAGCTGCTTACGGTTCTTGCAGTTATTGTTCAGGCAGGGCAATGCAGAATGTAAAACTCATAAGTTACCTCAAAAACAAAAAGAAAGGGAAAAGGAAGTGGCGACCCAGCAGTAGGCAGCAGTGACAGCCTTGGGTTGCTAAACGGTAAGGGGGGAGTATGAGTACACGGTACTGGATGTTTCGCATTTTCAGATTCAAGTTAAACACCTCTGTAGCCTGACCTCATCCACTTATTTTTAGAGGCTGTTTTTCTACTAATATTGTGGATGCTAATCAAAGCATGCAAAAACACTTCTTAGCAGTGGCTTGCTGAGGGGCACTCAGTTGTTTTTGCTTTTGGAGCTTGTTTTGTTATGCTATGAGACATAACAGCAATCTGCAAACGCGTTCAGCAGCTCGTGCACAGGCACGGGGTGGGAGGCAGGGTTCCCACCGTTGCTGGCATTCCTTTCTCTTGCCCACTGACTCACGCAGAGATGTGCACATACCTCTTACATATGCACAGTGTCAGAAATCAATATCGGGGTAGAAGGCTTGAAAGCAGATATTACCAGAAAATTCAATAAAGCTTAGAAAAATATTTCTATTTCTAATTTTCTACTTTATTGATTTTTTTTTTTTTTTTTTACAAAAAAAAAGACACTCAAAACACAGGAACTATATATGGAAACATTTCACGCATTTATCTTCTCCAACCTGGAATGACCCAGTAACTACCTCTGCCTTCATCTTTAAAGCAGTTTTTCTTTTAGCAACGAATCGAAGACTACTGCCTTTTAGCAAACATGAGCTAGTTAAGCAGGGCACACAAATACAGAAGAGGTGGTTTGTCTATAATGTAAAGCTTCTCTAGGGACATTTTTCTTTTTCTTGTCTGGATATAGGAAAATTTAACTGTACTACCAGTGACTGGCCAAAAAAAGAAAAGAGAAAAATAATAATAATAAAAAAAAAAAAAAACCCAGGAAAAACAACCTTAATTTTTAAAGTAGTTAGCTTTTGGCATACAGCTTTTTAAGGAAAATCTGATATTTCTTTCTTCTCTCTGCGTAGATCTCTGCATCACTTAAGAAAGATTTGACAGATGGAGACAGCTTGTAACAATGTACTTGAAGCTCTGAAAGACTAAAATGAGTAATCAAAACCATTCCAAAAATGACTTTTTCAAGAATCTGTCTAAAAATATATGTCACAGAGAATTTCTTTCCCCTCCTTTCCACTCCTCTTTTTTGTTTGAAGTAAGGTGGGTATTTATACTTAGCTGTATCTCATTATGCGTGATTTCCCTTCTCTGTTAGTCACATCATGTCTTGGCGTGCAGTCACGAATGACGTGAGATGTTGCAAAATGTCACTAATAAATATGTTACGTGACAGTGAACTGGAAATAAAACATGGAGATCCCAAAGTGACTCTCATCATCAATTTCTGCCATAGTCCGCTTTTGATAAAATTTAGATTATGATGAAACATCTGAAAGAATTATTCTGAAATGGAAAAATATACTCTGCAATTTCCAGGCCTCAAATGAAGACCGTAATCATGCTCCAAGGGGCAGAACATGAATGCTTCCCTCCTTCTGTCACTCGAAATATTTCCTTTAGGCTTAGAGGGCTATTAGAGGGATTTGAGTATACATACCTGTGGGAACATTTGGCCTGAAGGGATGCTTTCTTGGTTACTATTGAGAGTTGACTGTTACACTGAATTCCCAGTCGTCTGTGCCACAAACCCTGATGGGATTAGAGGGAATGCTGAGGAGAACATCGCAGATGATGGAGGAAGAAATGGTTGCCGGAGCAATTTTGTTGCTAGCGCAACAGAGGAAAGTCCAAATACATCCATGCATATTCCCTGCCCTGGGTTATGAACATCCAGCCTGGGGTACCACAAGGGTCTGGCTTACCCAGGTGCTGAGCACTTACCTTTTGGGTTGTAGTGTTGATGATAGCTTGCAGTTCTAAAAATGAAATCTATGGTTTCTCAATGCAGGTATCCATTTATGGATGCACGCATTAAAAGTAGCTAGATGGCTAGGCTTTAGTATGCCTGATCTGGATTTGTGTGTGATTATAAGCGGAATGTTAGCTACCTATAAATGAAGGAAATTTCAGTGCTGAAGGGCTCTTTTGATAAAAGCCCTAGAAGTATCTGGGTTACCCATATAATTCAAACCACAAAGACAATCCTAAACTTTTAGAGCCCCCCTAAGCAGTCTTGTTATATAGAGAGGAGGATTAAATTTTACATGGAGAAAATGAACAAAGGTAACTTCTCTAATAAAGGAAACATATCAGATTGTGGAGTACTTTCCTACAGAAAATATGCAGGTGCCATCACTCAAGTTGTTCATAAGACTGACTAAACCACTAGAAATATACAGGTAAGATTAATTCTATTCTGAAATAAGGTTCTAATGTGACTCTCCACCTCTAACAACTATGGTGACATTACTTTGAAGTGGCAAACTCAGGGTGAGCAAAGAATAGTTAGCGCTAAGGGAGTTAGTTGCCAAATAAGTGTCCCGTCTTCAATTAGAGCAACCTTCTGACTGCTCTAGCTTGTCATGCCTGTTTTCTGTTTCAAGGAACTGATACAGCAGCTGGCAGCCAGCAAGGTTTCTTATGACAGCAAGTGCATACACAAATAGTAGAAGTCAGAAGCTGCTGGGCTTCCTAGAAGTAAATTTTAAATAACCTCACAAGATCCTAGGTAAATCATTCGGACTGGCCAGCAAACAGACAAAGCCTAGACATTTGCAAGGGCAAAAATTGTGAGCCTTACAAAGATAAAATGACTACATAAAATAGTACTCTTTGAACAGGCTGTAGTTACTGTGCTAGAGAAGACTTTTTTTTTTTTTTTTTTTTCCATTTTGCTCTGGGCATGCCACTGAATTTCAGTTACTGAAGGAAAAAAGATCATCTAGTTCCAATGCCCTGCCATGGTCAGGGACACCTTCCGCTAGACCAGGTTGCTCAAAGCCCCATCCAACCTGGCCTTGAACACCTCAAGGGATGGGGCGTCCACAACTTCTCTGGGCAACCCGTTCCAGTGCCTCATCACCCTCACGGTGAAGAATTTCTTCCTTATATCTAATCTAAATTTACCCTCTTTCAGTTTAAAGCCATTACCCCTTGTCCTATTACTACAGGCCCTTGTAAAAAGTCCCTCTTCAGCTTTCTTGTAGGCCCCCTTTAGGTACTGGAAGGCTGTTCTAAGGTGTCCCCAGAGCCTTCTCTTCTCCAGGCTGAGCAACCCCAGCTCTCTCAGCTAGCCTTTTTGCTAGCAACTAAGAACAGAGAGTATTGTCTTGCATCTTATGTGCCTTTTGTGTTTCTAGGAACACATAAAAATTATTTCAGAAAGCTTCACAGCAATATGGCTGAGGAGAAAGAAATGACATCCCACAAAGCTGGATCACTTTCTCCCACCAGGTTCTCCTCAGAGACACTTGCCCATTAAGGGAAAGCACACAGTTTCAGTTTCAATGGATGCAGTTCTTATTTATTCTGGGTACAGTTGATAGGGTGACTCACTGCTCTGCTAATGAAAGCCTGGTATTTTGCCTTTAAAAAATGCATTCTGAATTCATTCAAGGAAAACAGATTTTACTTACTGCCTTTGTTCTGCTATTTTAAGGGTAGGATTAGAGGACAATGCTAATAGGTAGAATGAAAAAGACATGTTTGTCCCTGCATGAGCATAAAATGAAAGCACACAATTAAAAACCCAGTGAACTAGAAAGGAAGGTGTACAGTGAGTAACAGCAGGTGTACAGGTCTGCGTGTCTCGAACAAGCCGTAATGTGATCACAATCTCAGCCTTCCCGTGGACCGTGAATAAGAACAGGAAACAAAGGAAGAAAACGAGGCCACATCCTCCCTTAGTGTAAAATGTCATAGCTCTGCTGAAGTAAATGGGACTCTGCTTAATCACCTTAGCTAAGGATTTCATCTTCCCAGCGCTCTCCCCAGCTGGACCCTTGCTAGGCTGCCACGTAGGTGTCACTCCACCCCACCTGCCTGGTCTGCCGCTTTGCCTTGCTTAGGTAGACAGCAGCATTGCTCCTCCCTGTATGTAACCTGGATGCAGGGGCTATGCCTTCACGGGAGGAAGGCTCCGCTGCTTCGCACTCCCACCAGCAGCGACATCTGTCCTGGGGCTCAGGCGTACCTTTCCTGAGCCACTACTCAGTGGGGACTCAGAGACTCTGGTCTCGCTTCTCAAGGGCACGTACAGACACACACACACACATATATTTTACATGGCATTAAGCAATATGTTAGTTTTTATTTTGCTAAAATGGAAAACATGCAGAACCAGGGGGGAAAAAAAAAAAGTGTTAAATCCCAGATGCCTTTTTTCTTCTGTTTTCTGGTCGCAGAATTTTGTTTGGGTTTTGGGTGTCTGTGTCCAAGTTCCTTATCTTTCCACCAAGTCAGGGAGCATCTCTCCCTCTCTGCTGCCTGCTGGCCTGTTGGTCCATTTCTGATAGCCAAATTGAACACAATCATCCATCTGCTGTAAAAGTATGCTCCTCTCTCCCCACCCCGCTGCCTACTGAGTAACTCGGTGACGTTTCTTGATCTGTACCACCTCTGTGCTCTTAAATAATGCAATTACCTAGGATTTTCTACTTTCACATTCAGCAGTAAAGAAAGCCCTATTTTTTTGAGCTTTAGCTAACCGATTGCTCAGTGCATTTTCACCTGAAAAGATGGCCTTTTAGGTTTGACTACAGATTGCAGTTCTTTGTCTTTCAGAGATGTTATTCAGCTTTTGTCAGTAAATATGTCTATAGATATGATATTCTATAATACTGGTACTTCCATATTAACCATTTAATAATTTCTTTTTCATGAGCTTTGTCTAGTTGCCACCCCACAATCACAGGTTAATTGTCTTGTTCAGTCCTGGGGGTATTTTTATTGTCTAATGAGTTTAAAGATAATTTTTAAGGGTAGGTACAGATTATATTTTTCTGAAAGTTATAAAGCAAAGGACAACCTGAAATCAGACCTGGAGCCTGAATCTACTGACTGCTTTGGAGAACTTATTTCCTAAGCACTTTACATCTCAGGCTGCAGCAAAATGAAGGAGACAGTTCTTGCTATAATCTGTTTGAAGAGAGGGAATTAATGGACATCCTATTTCTAATTTCATTATAATAAAATGGACAATATTAGATAACTGCCAAAGCCAAAACTTTTAAAGAGAAATCCTGGCCCACTAAAGAAAATGGCATGATTTCCAGTGCTTTGAATGGTGCTAACGTATCATTTCACCAGTTCAATGGGCTAAGTGATGCAAAACAGGCCCTTTTTCATATACACTGTTTTTCTGGGTCAAGTGGCAAAATATAAAAGATAAGGACAGGTGGCTTCAACACATGATAGAAAGCTTGGATGTCCATTATCATTTGAGGTAGGGAAGGCGTATCATGTGTCTGTGAGAACAAGCCCAGGAAGTTTAAATGATAATCTGAAGTGCAGACTTAAGCCCAGTGCAACTGGAATAGTACTTGAGAGTCATGATCTACCGTGTTGTA
Organism: Phoenicopterus ruber ruber; assembly: GCA_009819775.1. Classification (NCBI taxonomy): domain Eukaryota; kingdom Metazoa; phylum Chordata; class Aves; order Phoenicopteriformes; family Phoenicopteridae; genus Phoenicopterus; species Phoenicopterus ruber. Next base: position 49,572,234 of record CM020215.1, on the reverse strand, counting down.
ATGTAATGACATTTTGCCAGTTGTAAAGTAAAATAAGGGCTTCACTGAAATAAAATGGGATTTTAATATCTACTCCAGAAGGGTTAAGTTTTAGTTTTCTTGAGTGTCCTAAGAGCACTTTTCTGTTCTACATTAGCTGAAGGAGGGGAAGAAAGTTTTGTCTTGTTCTAAGTGTCCAATGCACTCTGCTGCTGGAGTGCACTGTAACATGCCCAGAGCGATCTTCTTGCTTTTACCCGAGTTCTGCTCTTACGTGTGAACTTACAATAACTTTCTTCAGGTTCTGAGGCATGTACTCTCACTCGTTCCAGTGCAAAATACAAAATAAAATCCACAGAAGAAAATCTGCATTTAGCTGGTTAGTCCCCCCGGGCATATTTGCTTCTTGCTTCCACAGTTAGTTCACTTGAGTTGGAGAAGCAGAGACCAGACTTGCTGTTGTTCCACATAAAAGCTCCCGCACAGTTTGGCAACTGCACTTTGCAGAGTCATTTCCTGTGAGTCAGTAAAAGCTCTCAAAGAGAAGGAATAGTTTTGCTAAATTGGATAAGTAATACCTGCTTTTATGATTTCCAGTCTTAGGGGAGTCATTTTTCTCTATCCAAATTTCCATGGTAGTCTAATAAAAGGCACTAGATGCTGCTTGTCCCTATTCTTCCTAGATTTCCACAGCTTTTCTTATTCAACAGAGTTTTTCAGGAAAGTTTCATATGTCTCTCCCCCTGCACACACCGTTCTGGTGCCAGGCGGGTAAACTTCAGGTTCGGCTCCATGCCTTTGTTCACACTGTCTCCTAGTGTGCAAGTGCAACACGGAGAAGCGGGCACCGGAGAAACAGCACAACAAATGCAACTAATAAGAAACAATGTTGATGGATTCTCTCAAGTTAAATTGCACTAAAATATTCATTGTTAATTGTGTATTCTTTCAATGTTCCAGTTTACAGCCCTGGAGTTTGAAATTACCTATTAATGACACAGGAGTTCCACGCTAGAAATGTCTGTTCCAGCTGCCCAACAGCACCAAGCTAATGTGCTCAGATCCATTTTCAGGGGTGAGGAAGCAGGTTGTTTGCTCTATTCACTCTGTGCCAGGGTTACCAGGATGTTGAACAAGGTTGTATTTACACAATAAGTTCTTTGCTGATACGAGAATACTGGTGTACTCTACCGGCAAAAGGCTTCTCATGCAATCGCAGGCTACAATTGCAGAACTGTGGAAAGCCGCTCCTCACAAGTGAGACAATGGTGGGAGTAAAACAGCTCTTTTTTCTGGCATAACCCTTTTTGAATTAGAGAATTTTGGTAGTGCAGCTATGTTGGGGCAGAGGTGTAAGGACATGAAAGCCATAAAATACTCCTTCCATATTACTGTGCGCAGAGTGTATGTTTCTCAGTAAATGCATGTGTGAAGAAAAGAGGTAGAAGAGTGGGAACAATGAGAAAGAGCGATAAAAGTTGTCCTCTAAGTGTTCTCAGAGATCTGAGATTCACTTCATGTAGACAACTGCCAATTTATCTTTTGTACTGAGATGGAGTTGCATCGTCCCATGGAATAATCCAGGAGGGAAAGATCAGGAAGGAGAAGTGGAACATTGGTATCCCAAACATTAACATAAGCACAAGAATAAATTAGTACAAACTGGACGTTAACAAATTTAGTCTGGAAAACAGAAGAAAATTCCTAACCATTAGAGGACTAACATCCTGTAATGGTTTCCCAGCAGAGAAATGGTAGGGGCAAGAAAAGTTTAACTATTGAGGGACTGACAGTAGGATACTCATCACCAATGTACTTGGTGACCCAGGAGGACCCTTCCAGCCTTATGTTCCAAATAAACATTTTAGGAGTTACAACAGAAGATAGTAAAAATTTAGAAAGACAACAGTACTATTTCCTGGATGCCAAATGGAAAGGAGTCTCAGCTCCAAAAAACATCTGGGTGATGTCTTGTTACTCCTGGCTCCAGCTGTTTGACCCCCTGGTGATGTACAAGACAGATGCAAGAAATTAGCTTGAAATTAAGTGGATAAAGTTGTTTTTTAAGGAGAAGCCTGTGGCAGTTTTCAGAAGGCTGCAGAGCAGCAGTATCCAACGGTTCACCTCTGTCCACATCATCCCTTTGTGGAGTACATCCACTGCTGGACTTCTCAGGAACAAGAAATGAAAGCAACTGGAGATATATAGATATAGAGGTTCTCCTTGTTCCCACTGCTGAGCTGTAGTTCTTGTATCCCAGGCAACATTTCTTCCTGAGCTGGATGTGAACTCCAGTTACTAATGACGAGGGAGACATCCATGGGTGTAAGGACATGACCCCAGTGTCACCAGGTAACCCAGGAGAAAAATGCTCCTCTCTGTCTGTCATTGCTAGTTCTCAGAGCCAGTTTTCGCTAATTCCCAATCGCTGCCTTCCTGGTATTGCTAGGTATTGTGGAAACTGTGGGTGAACAGTATGAGCCTGTCCTGCAAAACTGTTGTCCTTTGTTTTATAGTCATAGATCCTTTTAAAACACCGCTGCTTTTTATAGCGAAAATTATACACACGCTACCAGCGGTGTGAATCACGTTACATGCCAATTCAAATGCCGTAACAGTACCTTATGCAGTGGAAATGCCACCATCTGGTGGTTGCATCACTGCCGAAAGGCATACCGGCGGGGGTGGTATTCGGGATTGAGCTGCCTCTGCTCAGTGAGGAAATCCTGGTTTAGATTTAGAGATTAAGGCTCCCTGGAAATCATTTCTCCTGGACAGCGTGTCACATTACAGACGTGCCAGATAGGCCCAGCAATGCAGAGTAGGAGACACCAGAATGAATGTCGTTTTTTTATGATGTGATAGTATTACTGAGAAGGTTGTGATGTTCAAACACTTCTAACGCAAGCTTTGTTTTCAATCGTTTTTTTCGGGAGGGATTGGTAGGACAGAGTCACAAGGTGACTTCTTTAAGAAACGCATACAGAGGCCATCTGCACACTTGAACGTGCAGCCTCTCCCTCCTCCTGCTTAAATGCTGCCTACAGGCTTGTGAAAGGGAAGGTCTGACACCAGCAGAAGCTCATTCTCTCCCTACGAGACACTCTCTAGAGGATCTTACTTTCTCTCATTTTCTTTTTTTCCTTGCTGTCAATGTCGCTTTGTTCCAGAGAGGCTTTTGTTAGGGTGTAATTGTATACACATCCTTCTGAGGTAGCTCAATGAGTTTGGTTATGATTGTCACCACGTCCTAGGCTGAGTAAAAATATTCTTGAAATGAAAAAAAAAAAAAGATGTATTGTTATGTTCCTGCATATCAGGAGGGCAGCAGAGGAACAGAGATGATCTCAGTAAAGACACTGGATTCAACCTAGGAGAGAAGAGAGCATAATGAGTCCTTATGATTAACTGAAGGAAGAAACAAGTGATAAACTTCGAGCAAGCCAGAGGCTTTTGTGCCTTTTGACTGAAGAATTTTGAGTCTACCTCATTTTTGGAAACCAGATTTGTGATTACGTTGCTGACGTGTTTTGTGCTGTGGTTAAGACCTGAAGTTCACAGCAAAATGGATTTGAGCTCTAGAGCAAAGCCCTGCTCTGTGTGGCACAACAGAGCTACAGAGTGGGATACTCTGCATAACTTGTGGAAAATTTAAAACAAAGCTTTGATGCAATACAGCAATATGTTAAGAGGAGCAGCTTGTCTAAGTGACTTGCAGAAAGTCAAGCTTTTTTTTCCTTCTTGCAACCATTTTTTATTATTCTCAGTTGAATTTAAAACTCTTGAATACAGGGGCTGCTTCTCCTCACAGACTTGCATGATGCCTAGTCCAAGGGACCTCAGTCTCTAATGGGATCCCTTGGCAGTATTACCATGTAAACCAGGTGCTTTTATCATGCACAAATTGCTTCGACACCTACAGCAGCGGGTTCTTGCCTCTCTTTCCTGAGTACTTCTCGAATGCAGATAGGGGAATGGGGGTAGGAAATACATCCATGTGCATTAAATCCCACGAGGCAAAATAGCTAAGGTACATGGATGGTGGGCTCTGGTGCTCCAGGGGAGCACTGGAGACATCACGGGGTGCATGCAGGACACCCTGCCCCATCATATTACACATCCAGTCAACAAAGTTGGCCATCCAGGTGTAAATAAGCATTGAAAATCATGCAGATAAAAAGAGAGAGCAATTCATACTTAATTTGCTACTGAAGTCCTCCTGCTTTTACTCAGCCTATGTGCAACATAGTTGTTAATGTATGTCAGATTTTTTCAACTGGCCACTCTCAGCTGCTTCCTGCTCCTCTGATCTCTCTGTTCCCAACTCTGCTGTGTATGTTAGAGCCGGTGAGAAAGGCTGGAGCTATGTGACTGAAATACGGCAAACAGCTTTGCAATTGATTTTTCCTCTCCATTGTTAGGAAACATCAGATTGCTTAAAAGATCACCCTGGGAGTTGTAACCTTCTCCCCCACCAGCTCTTTGTGAGTTGTTGATTAAACGCACTAGCCTGTGCTTTTGCAATGGCTTAAAACAAGGAATGACACGAAAATATTTTGTCAAAGGATAACCTTCTCATTCCAGGCATTTTTAACCTCGCACTGATATTGATTTCAGCTGCAACAGGTTCTCGGAGTCCCTGAGCTTCCTGTTGGCGGTATTCATGGCCCACTGATGCCAATGGCAAGCCCCTACCCTGCCCCGCAGTTGCTGGTTCCTCCCAACAAAGCCAGCGTGCAGCGATACCCGCTAGCAAACAAACGGAGAAAAAAGACCCAGAAAGCAAGTATCTTCACTTGCTATGTGCAAGGCCATCTGTCAGCTACCTGGCAGCTAAACGTTTACTGGCTAGAGGTGTGCCTTGCTGAAGACTTAATTGTCTAGCGCTATTATTAGTTACTAGTTATTGAGTGCCAACAATCTGTTCCCTGCCATACAGCGGGAGACACAGCTTTCTCATCTTCAAACAGCTCTCATGAAACTATAATGAAAGAACATAAGTAATAAACAATCATAAACTACTTGGTTTGGCTTAACCCTCACAGAAATAGATTTCCTCCCCTGCTTTTCCAGTAGGCTTTTGTCTTTCAGTAGATTTCCTTAAAAATGCACCAAACCCAGGAATAAATGGATTTATGCAGGTGTTTATAATGTGCCATCCCATTTAATTTGCTCCTAAGCAGTGACTGGGATTACTGTATTGTCTAAATATGCATAAGGAGGGATTTCAAGTCACGGGGATTTCAAGCTCTCTTGTTACCTAATCCCCCTCTCAGACAGCCACATCATCCAATTACCGCTGGTTCTGTCAAGAATTTCAGACTCTTCTGAGAACAAAATATTGCTCCAGGGCCATGGGGACATACTCTGGAGCAAGACAATCTATGTCCTCTAACCACAGGAGGTAAACTCCCCCGCTTCTCCCCCACACCTGAAGCTTCTGGGAAAAAAACAACCACAATAAAGAATTTCTGAAGTAATTTTTAAATGCATGACGAGCTTGATATTGCATTACTTGTAAGTGTCAGATAGAAGTATGTTATTAAATAATTCAATAATCACATGAATTTCAGATTCTGTTTGACGGCAGACTATATGAAAGAGAATATATAGCGTAAACAGATAGAAAAATATTTTTATACAGCCTAAGTAACTTAGTCACTTCGTTTGCAAAATAAGTTTGGTTTCTAGACTACCTAAATGCAGCAGTAAGCAAACAGTAAATTCAAGAAACTATATGCTGGGAACCTTCACTCACCTGCTAGCTGAATCCCCGGGGCCTATATGTTTATATCAATTAACTTAATGTCTGAATGAGGTGATAAAAATAGGTAAGCTGCATGTGGCCTAAAGTCCTTGGAAAAATGGGACTTATGTCCTTCATACAGTCTTGAAAATGACAGTATCTAGTTTGAATATGCTGAGGGGTAATGGGATGGTTGGCCTGAAGTGGATCATTAAACCAAAACTGCTGCCAGGTCTCTCCAACAGCTACAGTTTCATTCTTTAATTTTCCGCCAGGCTGAAGCTGGGCACCTCCCTGCTACCGAGGACGGTGTGCCACATGGGGTGCTCCCCGCTTTGCTCAGATAGAGCCTCATTGCCCACCCGAGTGTGTACCTGCCATGGAGAAGAGTGCAAAGACCTATAGAAAGAGGCTACTGTGGAGCAATAGTAGGAATATGTAGTTGTGGTACATGGCACCAAGTCCATAAAAACAGTGGGGGTGGAAAAGAGAAGTATGTTCTGTTCTGTGTTCAAAAATAGTTTTGAATAATCAAAATTCACATGAAACAGGTCAGATAATTTTACTAGCAATTCATCTTCAGAGGTATTTATGTGTACTTGCGTATACTATTTTCTCCTCAGAAGTTTAAAAATTTCTGATAAGCGCCTGTCCTCACAAGAATTGCTTTGCATAAATACAGATGGTAGAAATAAAAATTGTTAGAGTAGTTATTCTCATAGACTTCTTTACTCTGATTTCTGTAAGTACACTTCCCATGAATTTACTTTGGTTGCATATGTTTTACACAAGTGGTATATGTGTGTCACATCTTGGATTTTCATTAGAACGTACTCTTACGGAACAGCGTGGTTCCTTATTTCTCATATTCCACTCACATGTAAAGCACACATTGTCAAAGAGAATTGGACGATGTATATATGTAAATGATATATATGGGTGACATTTCTCCAAGTCCTCCCAAGGCCAAAACAGATGGAAACTAGCCTAAAACTCTCTGTCAGAGATCCACTTCATGCATAAATTTAAGAAATACAGTTGTTATGCCTGATTCCTACACCGTCTTCTCAGACCGTTGATGGAAGTCTGGCAGAAGAGAGCTCAGATGGTGGACAGTCTAGGGTGCTATTTGTAGGTTACAATGAGAACTACAATAAAAAAATTGTCCTCGGGGCTGGACAAAGTCCTTCTTCCAGGTATTCAGTGTGAACAATGCGGGGCAAGACCTCTACATCCTTTCCGCATGACTGTGCATGGCCCTGGACCAGATGACACACTCAGGAGAGGAGTTTGCTGTGCAGACTGTAGGTGCAAAATGGGGGATTACTGAAGTTTGGCGATTGCTGTTTTCATTGACTGTGGGACTTAAAAGCAACAGTCTTCTCTGTCCCAAACAGTTAGTCAGCTTGGTATGAATTTGAAGAATAGGTTTTAATTTGAAAAATAATTCTTGAAGATAGATTCACAAAACAGCTGGGAAAGAGAAAGGTTCAAGGGGCTCCAACAGCAGCCATCCAAAATTCGTGAGGAGGTTGCTGAGCAGACATAGCCTGGCTCTTCTCAGTGCTTCATGGCCGTGAATGAAAACGCTCTTAGCATTAGGCCGTTGTTAAGGTTACAACCCAAGCCATTCAGCAGCCAGCTTTAGAGGCCACCTGGGTAGAAAGAATTCATTAGATGGAGGCATGTAATATTTTTTATTGGTTCTCTGGATCCAAGGACTGAGTTAAACTGTTCAAGTGAGCAGGTGATGGTTGACCCAAGTAGTTGCCTACCTCCTTTAAGTGACCTAAGTGTCTGACCATGCCGTGTGTTTCATTCACAAACTCCCTGAGTCAATTTAAGCAATCCAGGCAAAGTAGAACACCTACAATGAGAAATATTTAGAATTATCAGCCATCAAACAGAGCCAAGTGATTATAGTTGTTCCTGGAGATGTTATGAGGGAGTTGAATTCCCCTCTGGCAGAAGAAGGAAATGAATTTGGATTTAGTGCTTTCTGGCAGGCTACTCAGCAGTTCAACCAGTAACGAGGAATCCCACCAGCAATCTGTAGCTTCTCTAAAATTGATTCCATTTCTCTTACTACCCCAACCCTGGGTGTCTTGTTGATTTTTGGACACTTTGCAGAAGTAAAATTGTCTTTTCCTTTCAGTTGTTGCTATGCAGGCCTAGACTTCCGTGTGTTGTTGCTTCTCCTCTGTGTTGTCTTTCCCTTCTTGTACCTCCAGTGGGAACTGCATGCTTACAAGAAGAGAGGTTTTTGACATAGGCCTGTGAACATACCTGAGAGCACATAGCTGTTCTTCTATTGTCTAAGAGAGATAATACCCTGGGCTTGTTTTGTCATGTTTTTCCTTCATTCCAAGACTTAACATTATTTCTCACTGCTTCTCACCCATCCACAGGAGACTATAAAACTGTCATTCTGAATGAATGACTAAATCTGTCAATGAATCGACACTAATATACCTGGCCAGCAGATGACTCCTGCCTCAGTTATGCATTTCTGGCATGCTTACAGCTATACCTTACCTACTGCTTAGGCAGTATGTATTGTCAGGTCAGCCAAACCACTGCCCTGTCAACCTTAAAGGATTCCCTGAGGCTCAGCAAACTTAAGGATCCACCTGGTGGCAACCTTGGATGCTCTTATTCTTGCTTTTCCTGGATGGTTCATGCTTCCTGACTCTCAGTCATTTTGGAGATCTCGCAAAAAAGTGCCAGCAAGGCATACAAACTGGCCTGCTTCAGAGTTGAGGTAATAAAAAAGATTAAATTATGAAAAATATCAAAGTCATTTCCATTTAACAGAGTTGAAACCAGACCCACTTGCTTTTTGAAATTTCTCGCTGAACTTCTAAAATGCTGGACATATAGATTTTTTTTTTTATTCATAACAAAACATTAAGCACTCTTATTGAAAACATTCTTAACACTGTTATAGGAAAACAAAAATTATTCCACTAACAAGTTATTTTTATTCTTTACTTTCATTGTTTTATTTATTTATTAGTATGACCGATCCTGCTGTGGATTGTTTGAATCTGTGGATCTGCCTATCCATTTAGTCTTCAGATCTGAAACAGAAAGAACCTGCAAAATCATGATTTAGATTTTAAAAAAACAACAAAACAACCAACCAAATTTCTTTCTGTTAATTTACCCTTATTTATTTCCATTCTTTGCAAATATGAATAGACATTTCATTTCATTCATGAGATTCAACAAGGCCAAGTGCTGGGTCGTGCAGTTGAGTCACAACAACCCCAGGCAACGCTACAGGCTTGGGGGGAGTGGCTGGAAAGCTGCCCGGCAGAAAAGGACCTGGGGGTGTTGGTTGACAGCCGGCTGAATATGAGCCAGCAGTGTGCCCAGGTGGCCAAGAAGGCCAACGGCATCCTGGCCTGTATCAGAAATAGTGTGGCCAGCAGGAGTAGGGAGGTGATCGTCCCCCTGTACTCGGCCCTGGTGAGGCCGCACCTCGAGTCCTGTGTTCAGTTTTGGGCCCCTCACTCCAAGAAAGACATTGAGGTGCTGGAGCGTGTCCAGAGACGGGCAACGAGGCTGGTGAAGGGTCTGGAGCACAAGTCCTATGAGGAGCGGCTGAGGGAACTGGGGATGTTTAGCCTGGAGAAAAGGAGGCTGAGGGGAGACCTTCTTGCTCTCTACAACTACCTGAGAGGAGGTTGTAGAGAGATGGGGGTCGGTCTCTTCTCCCTAGTAACAGACGACAGAACAAGAGGAAATGGCCTCAAGTTGCACCAGGGGAGGTTCAGATTGTAGCAATTTCTTCACCAGAAGGGTTGTCGGGCATTGGAACAGGCTGCCCAGGGAGGTGGTGGAGTCCCCATCCCTGGAGGTATTCAAAAGACGTTTAGATGTGGCGCTAAGGGATATGATTTAGTGGTGGACTTGGTAGTGCTAGGTTGATGGTTGGACCCGATGATCTTGGAGGTCTCTTCCAACCAGAACAATTCTATGATTCTATGATTAGGTAATTGACTGAAAAAATGACTTGTCTAAGTAAAATGAAAATAACGTTACAAAACTGAGTAAAAGTGCATGGGTAAGACATGCTACTTCTTTATTTTGTTATTTGCCCACTTTTCAGTTTTATTTATAGGCTTATCTAGACTGTCCCTGTCACTTTGGACATCAAACTCACTGAAAGCCTTATCGCTGCATGAATGCAATGCTTGGTATAAGAATAATTAACCTGTTTTATGAACTAGTGCTACTACAATCACAGTGCTGTATAGTTATTCGTGCTTTGCCCAGACTAATTTGCTAAGGGGCACGGTTGCCAGTGTAACGGTGGATAAGTATTCCCTTTTGTTATTATTTCTTTTGTATTATCTCCACTGCAAAAAGATAAAGGCTCCTGTAAGGTTCTTTCTGGAAGCACTCAGGGACAGCTTGTACATGCATATTCCTCAAAATACCTTACAGATTTATGGCCACACTCACTGCTGTTCATAATGCACAGATTTAGGGCTCTCAGGCCCTGGGCCCTGGTGTGACATCCACCTGCTATAACTTGATAAACAGCTGCCAGGGCACAGAGTTTCCGAGCAAGCATGGCAAGCCCAGCCTATCAAATGTGTTGTGCATGCATGTGGATTACAGACTGCAGATATGTGCTTCTTGCACTCATGGTCTGGGAAAACTGGTGGTTCCAGCAGCATAATTGCAGTCTTTGCTGGTGTTATATTTGTGCAGATAAGAAGCATTTGCGGAACATCATTTGGGTTTCTACCTAGGGAAACTCTGTACTTCTCCTTGTGCACTGCGTTATGACTGTCTTCTAGAGAACAGACTTTTCTTCTTGTTAGGTTTCTATTTCCCCATGGTTTTCTTTGGGGAAAAGAAGGTGAAAGAGGCATAGGTTATTTTTTTTCATTACTCAGAGACAGGGGGAGTCACAGAGATCATTAAAATTCCTTTCCCATGGCCAAGATCATTCTATTCACAGTTCTTTTACCAGGAAATATCCATCTGTCTTTCTAGTGGGTTAAGGTTGAATGATGGATTGGGTATGATCTCCATCTCTCTGATGGAGGTTGTTTACCTTGAAGAGGGGAAAACTTAACTTCTTCATAAGCAGCTCCTGAACTGCTGGACGTTTTCACAAAATGATAAACCAATGCCGATTCCTGCCAACTGTACGAAACCAGGTCCAAAGCTACCATAGTTTAGGAGCTGTTAAGAGGCAGTCGTGTTCAAAGGGGTGCTGGGGAGAAGACTAAATAACAATACACGCTGCAGCTGGCCATTTTTCATTTATTGCCTTATATAAATCAGAGCCCATAGATGCTGAAGTTTATCTATGGAAATCTACAATCCTGTTATTTCTCTCCCTTTCCTCTCAGGTCTATTTTTTGTTTATGTTGTATGTCCTTCAGTGTTCTTTTCCTGTTACCTTTAAAAAGACTTCCTCCCCCCCCCCTTTCACCTAATTTTCTATCTTAAGTGTAACTTTGCATGATAACCCGAGGGAAATACTACAATCAGGAGAAACAGGTGATTAGGTGATGTTGCGGCTTGATCGTTATCAGCTTTTCTTTAACTTTCCTCAGGAATGCTATTACTGTGCTGGAAGATGTTAATGGCTGCCATAAAGTTTGTCTTTGATCTGCAGAAAATTCCAGGTCTCATTAATCCCCTGGTTATGGTGGGCACCCTCCATTCAGTCTAAACAAGAAGCAGCAGCTAAGCTCCTGTACGAAGTAAAATTGCTGAAAACAGTAGAAGCCACCACCCAGGCAGTTATCCTGCAAAGAAAAGCTGAAGCATGAACTAATTGGTGGAGAACAAAGAACTTTCCTGGGAAATTATTATATATTCACTGGCTGAGACATCAACTGATAGGAGCTATGTGTTTAAAAGTAATCAGAAAGCTGGGAAAAAACAAATAGGCAATGTGGGTGGCACAGGAAGAAAGCCAAGAGAAATAAGCTTCTGTTGAGCAGAGTACCTACTGAAAAAGGAGAGTTTGATTTCTGAGCAAGGAAATAACCTTCTGCTGTTTGTTCCCACCACATTCAGGGAAACGGGACTTTGTGTACATTCTTTGCAAATACACAGGATTTCATCAGAGAAACATAATCTGGCCCAAATCAACAGTTTCTCCTGCTGAAAGAAACAGTATGTCAAGATCGTAACTGGTGGCTAAAGGTTTGGGCAGGACAACAGCTGGTTGAAAATGGGAGGTATTTTATAAAGTTTGCTTGCTTGCTGAGACTGTAGACTTTTTTCAACCTTGAGAAGCCCAGCTCATGTATGTGAGCAGCTCAGTGAGGCTCAGGGAATTGAGGCATCACGCAGCTCAGATTGTCTTTCCTTTTTCACCATAACCAACTGCAGCATAAATCTGGCAGCTGAGTGATCCTCATGATTGTGCAGGTGACTAACCAAATTCTACTAGGTTTGGTGGATTTCTCCTTGGCCCTCATAATGCTTGCAAAGATAGTTCCCACTTTTGTTTCCATATATGGTTAAGTAAGATTAGAAGACCATAAATCTGCACTGAGTTGAGCCTAAGGCTAGACAGAGGTGTTTCAGGCTGCTGAGCTGGTTTGGTCACTGTCAGAGCCCTTTTGAATGCATGTAATTGTTCTAAAGAAGCCTTTTGTGTCAATGGGAAGTGGGTCACTGATGTTGTTTTATTAGGCCATAGTTCAACGATAGAGCTTTAAAAAGCTTATTTCTACTTTAATACCTCTACCAACACGAGGCTTTTTCCTAAATTGTGTCATAATTCTGTGACCTACAGGATTTTTCAAGTTTAGAATTGTAATGAAACTTTCCTGGAATTTCTTTCAAAGGCAATCAAAATTTGTGACTCAGATTTAATAAACTATTGATATTATTTTACTATATCACAAATGGCTTTGGGACTAATTTTTTTTTTTACACGTATCTTTGTTATCTCTAGATTTGTGCATTTCTTTTTCCATTTATCAGTTTGACCTTAGATTGATCAGTTTATGAAAGAATATCTGAAGTCTTTGTTAGCTAATATCATCAGTGCTTCCTTTCTTTTGGGACTATTTACATGTATTTAACCCCCTAAACCTGGAAAAAAAAAAAAAAAATCAGTGTAAGGATCCACTGTTGCCCCATTCATATTGAACTTTGACCCATTTCCATCAGAAAGAGAAATTGCTAATATAGGCCAGATATCTTGAAATGCATCTGGATCCAGCAACACAGTCAGACTTGAGTCTTTTTGGATTTAAAATAAATGTCTTGAAACGTATTTGTATTTATCAGTTAGTTATGAGATACCCTTTGGAAAATTTTGCTGCTATGAGATCAGAATGGAAATTATGTCTTCTGGTTGTAGTATATGAAACACACATTCAGAGAAAAAACCATTAGTTATCAATTGTTACAGCTATTTGATTTTGAAGTAGGGCATCTGATCTCTTTTGAATTCCTACTCAAAAGAAAGCATGTTAAAAAACAGAATCACAAGGGCTGTTTTTAATTTTTCCACTTTTTATAGACTTGGCAGGGCACTTAAGGTCTGAAAGGAAAAGGTATCTGTACTACATCTCTCCTCTCCCTTCCACCCCACTGTGTGCCAGTGAGCGTGTACGCAGTGTGGTTTGGGGAGTTTGCTCCGCCGCAGCCTTCTCAATGCCTGTTCTGCGGAGGAATAACCTACCTGTTTGGCACTATCTTAACCTTTCAGAAGCGCAAACTTTGCTTTGGAAATTCTTAACAGACTGCATTTTGTTTTGGCTAATTTTATCGCTACAGTTTGCTTGTAAAACAGAAAAGAGAAAAAAGGACATATACAGTATACCAATGCCTTAAGCAAAAATAGCCCAGCTATCTAAGCTGACCTGCTGTTGCAAAATCTCCTAAGTAACTCCGATCCCTCCCTTCATCATTCTCTCATCCCCAAAGTAATAAAAGTGGAGTTAGAACAGCAAACACCTGGCACGTTGGTCACGCAGCATGACTTTACATTGTAATCATCTCGTCAAGGAGCTGAAAATAGCATTGTGCTGCAGCGTTCGAGCGGTACTGCTTCAGGAAGGAAGACAATAACCAGCATTTGGCAGCAGCCTACACGCTAACTGTGAGCGATACAGAAGTATTCCACAAATTGTTTCCTTCGTCTCATCTTGAAAACATCCACCCTGCATCCCCTGGCAATGTATCACTGAGGCCCACACACTTCTTGTCTCCAAGTAAAAGGTGGTGGGCGTTTACTGTGCTGCACACAACCATAAAGCAGTCTTCCGTATAGCAACACTCACTCCGGCTTTCAACAAAATAGTGCATAAAATTAAATTAATTCTAGCATGTTCAGTGTGCCATGTAAAATTGCAGGAAAGAATGGCACAAAGAGGCTTTGTTTGAATGAATTAAGGTAAATCATGAGCAGATAAGAATCATGATACGTAATTATTAGGCTCTGCGGCAATCCAGGAATATAAGATTTAAAGTAGAAATCTGGGCAAGAGATCTCGCCCGAAGAGAATTTTTGAAGAAGATCAAGAGGCCAGAGAGTGTCTCAGCTGATCTGGCACCAAGGCAATGCCACACAGGATTATGGGGATCACAGGGATTAAAAAGAGGTTAGGAAATAGGCACTGTTTTCCAAAAGTGGACGCCATGGTGACAGGAAAACTTCTTACGAATTTGTTGGGAAAAAAGCACAAACTTTGGAACGTGTAAATCTGAGTATTTTCATGTTCGGTCACGATTTCATATGCACAGCTAACAAATTAATCAGTGGACTAACAGTGCTTGTACATTTTTGGATTTGGGGAACTGCATCTTTCATTATGAGTATTTTTTTATCGCGCTACTTCATCGCAGCTCTCTGGGTTACCTTCTGCAGAAAAACACTGGAAGTTACAAGATCAGCAAAGGGAAGAGGACAAGGGCACAGCAACTTGACGTATTAGCAATGTTTATTCAAATTTGATGCTAGGTTGGCAATTCAAATGAATAGGGCCAGTCAACTTGCATTCACTAGCCTGAAGAAACTAGTGGAGGTAATCCCTGATCTAAGTATGATTACTAAACTGTGGCATACTAGGAACATTAAAGAATTCTGAGTGCTAATATTGTAACAGTTTTCCAAATGTCACGTAGGATGACCCAGATATTTCTGAAGAATTATGCATGTCCTCATTCCCAGGCAATACGATAAGAAAGCTGGTGTTCCACTGATTAAGAAATATATGTGTAATCAGTACAACTCTCTATTATTTTATAGAAAATGGTCAAACAAATATGTTTTCATTCTCTGAGGAGGTCATTTCCATAGAAATTCCTTTATTTACCAAACTTGTAGTCTGCTCGGACATATTTTGGACACTTGAGTTAGTACTACATGGCTTCCTGATTAAAAAAATAATGCTATACAGAATAATTCAAGCATACTGCATTACATGGATTAAGAACTGCCTAACTAGCAGGCCCACAAAAACAATCACCAAAGGGAATTGCTCTCAAATGGAGATGCTTCTACTGGAGCTTTGCAGGAACTGTTGGTAAGCCATAGCACCTTGCAATGTTTTCTTCTGCTGAAAAAATTGCAAATGAGAAAAGATGGGCAGAATGGTAATTAAGGAAGAGGGCAGGACCATCATACAAAACAACCTGCACTGTGTAGTAAAATAGATCCCTGTTAAACAAAATATCTATTAGTACAGGTAGCGTAAAACTGCTTGCGCAGAAGTAGGAAATACAAATGAAATAAAAGCCTTTTTTCCCCAACATTTGGATGCTATTCAGCGACAGGCTTCTGTTCTCTACAGAGGATGTTGGGACCATAGAAAAAACCCAGTGAATTTTATCTGTGAGGATATGGAGGCTAACACTGGAAGTAGGAACAGGGAAACAGCAAATAGTAGAAGGCAGGCAACTTTTCCTCCGTTGTATTATATGGGTGATGCTGCACAGGGCAGGGCATCGAGAAGAGCCTCAGAAATAATGCAAGGACTGAAGAAAATGGAAATACTGTGAAGATTCAGAGTTTAGCTTATTAAAACAAGATGACAGAGTATTTAATTACAGACTGTAAGTACCACAAGTAGGAAGAAAACAGCGGTTACCCAAGGGTTTTTTATTCTAGCAGAGAACAGCATAATGAGAAACCAGGAATGCAAGCTAAACTCATGTAATGTTAAATTGGAAATGATAGAAGGAATTTTTTTCCAACACTGAAGGTGATCACCTTCTGGAAAATGCTTCAAAGGGAAACACCAATTTTTCTATTTTTAATACCTTTAGATTAACATTTGAATGTTAAGATTTGTGCAATGAGTGACTTCTTTTCGGGTCCTCAGAACTTTTGCTTTCATTGCAGGTGATGCCTTAACACCCTGTTTCTGCACAAGCATATATTGTATGTGTATTTTTAATGCAGTTTTCTTGTCTGAGTTCCTCTTTTTGAACAGTCTATTAGGTGGTAATGATAAGGCTAGGGCCTGATCTGTACTTATAATTCAACGGGCAAAATTTAGTCTAATCTCCTGTGTTTTCTTTTACTTAGACTGACAAGCTTTATTTTCACATTTTTGTTGTGACAGGGAACTAGCAGAAGGTAAAACATAGTGGGCATTTTTGTAAAATGAAATTTTAAGCAATGGGTTTGCTAATGTATTATTTTTTTCCCAAGGGTCTTCTCAGGTGTCAAATGAAAAGCTGATTACTATTTTGCTGTGAGATATGCTGGTGTGTCTCATACGCTATCATTTTTTTTGATGCTTGGCAAACAGGCAACTTTAGAGGAAGACAGGGAAAATATGTAAAATTAGGACATTTAGAAAGGGATGAGGGAGAGAGCAACCCATAATGAAGGGGAATGCAGTTTGCCATGTTTGAATTCTATGTGATGCTCAGCCTCATTATTTTTCCCCAGTGGAAGTCAGGAAGTTTTCAAATAATTATGTTTTAGCACATTGTGTATTCTGGAACAAGAAAAAAAGACAGAGACTGCCCGTAACTCATGTGCACATGACTGTTTATAATTTTTTGCAGATTCTAACCTCTTTAATTGTCTCTCTAAGCAATCCATCACTTCTACTGATTATATTTGCTAAAATAACATAAATTGAAGAAAATCAGCTCTGGCATAGTACATTCTAGAATATAAAGATATAAACACACTGGAGAGTAGCTACTTGAATCAGAGTAGTTAAGCAGTCATGGCTAAAACTCGTCATTTAAGATTGGTGATTGCTGGTTTTGCAACTGGAATATGAGCTGAATATACATTTACAGCTGCTTGCGTTGACTCCTTCTGGGGGCTGGAACCATAAATGCATCAGTTTCTAAATGCCTGGTACAGCAAAAATGAGTGTTGTGCCTTGTGCCCCTTCCAGGTTTTGGTTTATTGATCCTAGATTTCACAGTGCGTGGCTGCAGAACAGCAGACAAATGGGACTTGATGCTTCTCTCTGTGCGATACGATTTCGTTAAAGGCAGCGGAAACTTCTACCTAATTGTTTGTTAGCTTATTGTGAATTCTTCTTGGACCAGTGTCACAAAACACACCAGTATGACTCGTGCCATCTTCAGGAATTCTGTGAGAGAGAAAGACCGAAAAGTGAGGAAGAGCAATTTACCACGTCATTCCTGAGAGCGGGTCTTTTCTGCTTGGAGATGGAGCCAACGGGCAGTAAAAAAGCTCATGTTGCCACTCATCACTGACAACCTTAGTCTGTCAACAATAATACTTAGCATTTATACAATGCTGTACTGGCATTAGCTAATTAATTCTTACACCACCACTGGGAGATGAGTCACCAAACACCTTTAGAAAGACCTTCATTTTAATACCTCTGGCAATGTTATATGCTGAAATGCATAGATTACTGGTATTCATCTCAAACAGAAGCTAGAAGGTGATGTTAATATTTTATGTGTTTTTTAAAAAATAAAAATAAGAAATAATGTTAAAAAAATCTCAGAAGCTTAGTAATGAGAGAGAGATGTTTATGCTTTTAAATCTTGATTCAAGTCCACCTTGTGTCAGTAGCAAATAAAAGGGAACTCCACCAGATAACTGGTTAATTTCAAATGAAATCACAGGGGACTGTAGCTGGTGTCAAATGAAAACCCACCAATGCACTTGCAGTAAAACAGTATCTCCTTTAGATTGTTAATTTGGAGGGAAAAGCATTGAAAATTAAAAAATTTGGTTTTCTCACCTTGACAGCTGGGCCTCCCAGACAGCATTGAAAGATGCCATTATTCTGCCAGAGCAGAGCAACACTGCTTGCCAGGGCAAACCCTGCTGCAGCAGTGGGAATTTATTTTTTCCCCACTTAGAAAGCACCATTTTTGGGGTGGGGACTGGTTTATGTTGGTGAGGACTCCTGCTGTTCTTCATCTGTGGTGGGCGCAGCCGCACTACTGTCCTTAGCGGGTTAAAATTTATCATAGAATCATAGAATAGTTTGGGTTGGAAGGGACCTTTAAAGGTCATCTAGTCCAACCCCCCTGCAATGAGCAGGAACATCCTCAACTAGATCAGGTTGCCCAGAGCCCCATCCAGCCTGACCTTGAATGTTTCCAGGGATGGGGCTTCTACCACCTCTCTGGGCAACCTGTTCCAGTGTTTCACCACCCTCATTGTAAAAAAATTCTTCCTTATGTCTAGAAAATTAGTGTTCCTCTCCATGGAAATCTTTAGTAAAAGGTGAAAGATGTATACGATCTGAAGAGAAACCAGAGTATCCTTGCACTTTTCCCTTCTGGTAGGTGACGACTGGTGGCAGGCTTGCTGAGGAGCATTTTCTCCGCTGCCATCCTGGTCCCTGCTCCTCCTGGGGTCCCCCCCAGCTCCAGGGCTGCTGGTCATGCCTGGGGTGTGATGGGGCATCAGCAGTGCACCCCCGAGCACATCTTGCTGATGCCAAAGAAGGGGGCAGAGTGCTTACCTCAGTGCTATTTCTAGTGGAGGCAGGTGTAGCGCATATGGTAAAAGGTTGGAAATGTAAATGTATTGTTGAGCTACAAATGAACGGATTCTCCTTTTAGGCTCACCCAGAACGTCTCACTTCCTAGCCTGGCAATTACTACCGACTCTTTCTACTTAAAAGCAGTCTGCTCTCTCTCCCGTCCAGGTATGAAACACACAAACTGGTAACTGTCCTGTGAGTACTATGGTTACAAATGAAGGAGAAGAAGGACATTTCAGAAGGGAAGGTGCCATCACATCTGTGTCAGCCAAACAGGGTGCTGTTTGTTGTGTTTGTACTATGTACTTGCACACAGAAGTACACTTCTGTACGCAGAAGTACAACAAACTTCTGGTACTTCTATTTCTACTGCAGGCCACTCATTTTTACAGAGAAGGAATGACTTCTTTGGAATTAAACTATTCAGAAAACGCATTGCTCACATTCCTGAATAAAATAATTCATCTTAAAACCAATGTATTGCATTGAGTCACATATCCACACAATTTTTTGTTGATTTACTTGTTTGCTGCAAAGACTCTTGAATGCAAAATATAGCACAAGTACCTAACCCTCCAAAAAAACCACCCAAGTGTTACAATATGTAGTCTGTTAAAATACTTAACACACATACTGTGGCAACCTTACACTCTACATATAATGATACCAAACATGTAAAAACTAACCCTGGCAGTTCCTAAAATATTGATGTTTTGTATGCATCGTGTATATGTATATATGTATACAACATCGATTTAGAAGTTCTTTTAATATACAGGCTATTGATTATATATTTTGTATAATCATAGGTATGCTCATAATAAAGACCTATGTTGCAATTGATATTTCTCTGGATTGTCACAGGTACATTTTGGTTCATGTAAAACGAGACCACACATCAGAATTGTTTGTCAATTTAATGTATGTAAGACAATAATAAAACACAGTATGCAAGTAATTTATATCTGTTTTTTTCACCACAGAACTATAACTTGTCTGCAAACATACTTAGAGCATTGACACATACCCCTGCATTCTATGCAGAGATTTAATGTACGTGATAATGTGATTAATGTGTGATATTTTATTTTTTTAAGCTTAAAAAGTAGCCTGTAAAAATTCAGTAATCGTCTTTAGTTGAATTCAGGTTTGTTCTCTGTGTTAGCTTTAAAATAAATTCAGGAAATTCTTTAATGAGGTACCTTTAGAAACTGCTTTTCAAGCCAAACACCTCAGATTTTACTTGCATACATTTAGAAGCAGCCAGCAATGCTATACACTCAGGACAAGTATGTGATTTGATTAACAAGCATGATTTAAATTTGAGGTTTTCAAGAGTTTACAAAAAAGCAGGTGAAAAATTATTCTGGAAAACATTTCCACAGTGGGTCTACAAGCAGGCTTCACATTTTTTGAGGAACTATCTTCTTATACTAATGGATGTCTATGTCTAAGAGACAACCAACTAGCACTATTTATATAAACTCTTTTTTTCAATAGTCTTGTATTATTGTGTGTGTTTTGACACACTGGTCTCTATTACTTATCTTTATTATTTTAAAAAAGTCTCAGTCTACTGCCTTATTTAATGCAATATTTTCTGGTTTCAGTTGCAAACAGTAAATGATTGATACCTCATTGCTTTTTCTCCCCAAGGAATGCCAATTTGTCCCCAGTGGAGCCAGCGGTGTCTGCCAGCTCCCTGCTCAGCACAGGAGTAGCCGGAGGGCTGGGATGGATGCGTCGGTGATGCAACGTTTGGACTGTTTGTTCAGAGAACTCAAACGAAACCAGGAAGCGTGATCAAGATAACGCTTTTAATGATGTTTGCCTTATTATAGTTAGGAAGCGTGTCTGTTGTGTCTTCCCCATCATTTACTCAAATTGCTAAGTCATTTTCAAGTTCTTCCTACAATTAATGAGAATGAAGCTGACTGTTGGCTGGCTAGAAATCTTTGCTGCTCAATCTTCCTCTGTTAAAAGCTGTCATCAACAGTGGTCAGGCACAACCGAGGCGCTTAAAATTTATATCATACCTACAAAGTAAAGGATAGGTTAAATGCTTTAGAAGAGACTCATTTATTTTAATTGTTCAATTTTGTCGGTGCAGAACCTGATGATATATCTTATGACAGCAGAACAGAGTTTTGGTGTAATTTGAACAAGAAAATGGAGTGCAGAATCATTTTACTGTGCCAACCTGAGTTCCTGACACGAACTGTTCTAAAAATTACTGTGGTCTCATTGGCTTCAGCACAGCTATTCCTAGAGAGTGTATGAGGGCATATGTAACTTGAGTTTTTCTCAAAATCCAAAGAAAGTTGAAACTCTTTACTGACAGCTTTCCTTAACCACACTTGAGAGAATAAAACGTGCCGTGTGAGGATGTTTGTGCAATAGTGGTGTGAATGTTCCACAAAATTGTAAAATAACTCTCTGTTTAGCTCTTTGCTCCTTTCCTCTGCCTATACACTATTATCAGGTCTATGTAGTGCCTAATTCTTTAGCTTCCATGCAATAGTTTCTATCATCTCCTGCGATAAACTTTCAGAATGCTATTTATCTCATATGTATACATGTACATACAAAGCTTTTACAGAATGAATTAAGTGAATATTTGGCAGTATTTTCTTGGATAATGCAAGAGGGAAAGTCTGGAGCAAGGAAGACTTACCCTCAGTGGAGGGGGACCAGGATAGGGAGCACTTAAACAAACTGTAACATCTTTCATATGAGGAGAGGCTGAGAGGGCTGGGATTGTTCAGCCTGGAGAAGAGAAGGCTCAGGGGAGTAATTATCCATGTATGTGTCCCATCCGTGTCCCATCCACGTGATGGGAGGGAAGGAATACTTTTCTCAGTAGTGTTCATTGACAGGACAAGAGGCAATGGGCATCAATTCAGACATATGAAATTCCATCTGAACACAAGAAAACACTTTTTTACTGTGCAGGTGATCAAATCTGAACCAGATTGCCAAAGAGAGGCTTCGGAGTCTCCATTCCTGGACATACTCAAAACCTGACTGGACATGGTCCTGGGCAACTTGTTTTAGGTGATGCTGATTGAGCGAGGTGGACTAGATGGTCTCCAGGAGTCCCTACCAACCTAAAAGCTTCTGTGAAGCTAAACCAGTCAAAACCTCTGAAATTTGGGAGTATGTAGGAAATATTGTTCCCAATATCAGGGCTTTCAAAAGCTGTCTCAGACCCTCAAACAAAGCAAATATTCACATTCAGCTTTTTCCTTGCCTTTTCATTTTACTTTGGTGATACTCACTAGAATATCTCCTTTTCCCTCCTCTCTTTCTGGTCCTTGCATTTTCTGACAAGAAATTGGACAAAGAAACCGGACAAAGAAACCTAAGAGATGTTGACAGTGGCTGTAAAGGTCAGAGTAGGAAGGGTAGTGGGGATGTTAGAACAAAGTCCCTGGGCCTCGCATGGCACAAATTGTTGCTGGGTCTGGGTGGAACAACCCAGCTATCACTCACTCTCAGGAGCCTCATCCAGCATGCCCTCCATGCCACACCTCACTGGGACCTTGCAACATATCCAGCCAGGCATTCCTCCTTCATGGGAACATTTAGTGTGTCATGTCCGAGCTCCTTCTCCAGTGTATGTTACTCACTTCCTCATCCTTGAAGGGACTGCAGAGTCCAACAGTGCTATTGGTTTCTCTGCTAAATCTTGACGCCTCTGAATTACTCATTGGCAAGTAGAGATTGAGATAAAGCTGAAGAAGTCCAAGTAAACAGTCTTTCCCAGCGCTGGTGCTGAAAGGGAAGAGAAATCCATTTTTGGAAGAAAATGTGCGACATAGTATGAAAAGCTCTGCAGTTGATGTATGCCTTGAGACTAGATCTATATTTAAAACTGAGATGATTAATCATCATTTTATATTTCGGAGTCCAAAATGCACATACTAAAAATCCTTTTTCAGCTGTTATCTATCTGTCTCGAAGGAGCTTACTTTTTATCAGTGAAGTTCCCCAGATGCTGGAGTTCTGCTTCTGAGCATGGTATGCAATGCCTGACATCCACACCGTGCTTAGCAGCTAGATTCTCATAAGAAGGAAAAAAAGACCTGGATTCCAGTTTCTACATCAGTAGGACGTGTAATACTTGTTGGAAATGCAGGAGGAAATGAAACTTGTATGGTTTTGTATCCTGAATGTTCCCGAGGGCAAGAACAGGCACCCAGATCTTTTTTTCTTGTAGGCAAGTGCCCAGGCCAGAGACTACTGTGCCAGGTGACCCTTGCTCATACCGTATGGTCCACTGAATACTTTGTTCATCTGTGCGGTCCAGAACAATTTCTGCAGAAAGGACTGTGATTACTTGTATACATACACACACGTACGGTTCAGTATGTATTCTGATCTAAACAGTTTAAACAGGTGGGAGGTATGACTTCACATCACATTAGTCAGAAGAAGAAAAGGAACACACATGTGCCAAAAAAAATAATATAAGTGCTCTAAGAAATGAGCACTCATACTATTTTTGGTAAATGGTATAATAGTAAATAGTAAAAATCCTATGGTCTCCAGAGGAAAAAAAACAGATAATGTGCTACTCAGTTTAGAAAAGCAAGAGTTTCAACGTCTCACTCAGGAAGGACTGCACCCATGAAAGAACAAGAAATAACCTTCCAGTTTGGAAAGAAGGCACACGGGTCGAGCAGAAAGTGTAGTGTAAACTTCTCTTTGGCCTCAGTGTTCCCCACTGAATAGCAAATGGTTTAACAGCCAGGGTGCTGATTTCCGCAAAGCCCATTCATAAGCACATTCTGCACGGAGAGTTAGTCATGAACGTGTATCTCACTACTGCAATTCTGCTGTAATTCTCACTAAATGTAATGGATGAGCTTGAAATAGAGAAGGATTAAGTCTTCGTTAGATCTCAGAGCAGTTTGGATAATTGTCATATGATTCTTCTTGGGCTAAGATTTCATGAGATAAAATGACATGAATCAACAGCTTACTGTCGCCAAAAAGGGGCAGTCCTGTTCCCCTCCCTGTTCCACCTCTCCTTGTCCTCCTCTGTTCCAGTGCTTATGTTGTGTGAGCACAGCACGTTGGTCCCTTCCATGAGCTGTTTTAACTCACCAATATGGTAGAAAATTAACAAAGACGACGACATGGGCTATTTTTCTGCCTCAGTGATGAGTTGGATTGGCTTACAGAGGGCTGAACGCTAAAGCCAGTGGGAGGAACGAACATGCTTGGGCTCCTGAGATCAGGAGGGGAGAAGGGTGGAAAGGGGTATGGGTGGCAGGAACAGAAAATGAGGGCAGAGTAGCTATCCCCCTTTTCACAAAACAAGACATTAGACCATTACTGAAACATAAAATACTCTGCTCTCTGTGTCTGCTACATGCATAGCCCATCTTGTACCAAAAGTTAGCTTTTTTGGAGGAATGTTCCTAAATGCAAACTTAGATGGTTACACTGTGCTCAGTGCAGCTATGGACCTGCACCGCAACTCAAATCTCACGTTCATTGAGCTTTGACAGGTTTCTTGGTCTCAATCAAAAGCCAAATTCAGAGTTACACTTCAGTTGGAGGGCTTTCTTCCTTCTGAAGCTCTTCAAAAGAGATTATAAGTCTCTGAATCTGGGGCCATATCTCATAATTTTGTCTTATGCATTTGACTCTTCAGTTAGCACATTTGACTCGTTAATGCATTTCAATGTGATTGTTGCATTTAGAGGTAGGTTAAATTCATTCAGCCATGGACCTGCTACTTCATAATTTTAACTTCAGAACATCTGAGGGGTATTACTTATTTCTGACTCATTTTTTCCTGCTTAAATAATAAGATCACAATATAAGATCCTCCTTACTGCTCTCTGAGGACTTTTTATGCTCTCTTCCCACTGACCTTTAAAAATTTCCTATGAGGACCTATGTCATAGCTGCCAATTAGAATATTGTGGGGAGAGTAATATCTTTTATTAGATCAACTCATCGATACAGTGGGAAAAAATGAGCAAACTTTTAGCTCAACAGCCCTTCTAACAAAAAGCTAGTCTGTTTTTTCCAACTCTTGTTTGCTCTGATAAAAGACGTAACTTCTCTATACAAAATGCCTTGCAGATTTCCTAAGGTCGGCACATCCAAACCAGCACTACAATTGTTATTAAAGTATTCAGCAGAGTCTCCTAAACCTGATCAAGAGCAAAGCAGTTTATCCCAGAGGTGTATTGCGTTTCTGAATGGCCAACCAAATGTTTCTGGGTAGTTTGGAACTCAAATTCACACTTTTCTTACATAACATCAGACTCATCTCCTCATCAGGGATGGTCAACCTGTGTATAAAGACAAACAGGTCCATTACCCTGTCTTCAGCTCAAGACAGAGTTAATTTGTCCGTAACTGTTTTTCCCTAGTGCCAATACAAACCCTAAATCCAAAGCATAACCGGTGGTATGTATTGAATCACAAAGCTTGTTAATTAATCCCATGGTGGTTCTATTACCCACGAGGTCCTGAGCTGATGCACTGCTGAGCCAACTGCTAGTCACCAAGGTATCTCAGATTTCAGGTGTTCAGTGCCACAGCAGGGCAAAACATAACCGGCCCATGTAATGACTCTTCTGCGATGCAGTTCGTGTGCCTTGGAACTAGGCACAACACTTCATTCCTGCGCTCACACACTAGCAGACCTGGTGTATGAAATGTACTTTTGGAAATCACAGTATGATACCACTGAAACGGTCCCCATTCAGTTCACACTGTGCTGAGTACTGTCTTGGGAGACTAACAGTCATGGCTGTGATGGGGCACATACAGCACCTAACATTGTTTCTAAAGTTGCACCTAACCAGGAAAAGTCCAGAGAAATCATTTGTCTGTAGCAAAGAAACTGAAAATGAGATTTCTGTAACAGGTGTAAGAAGCAGTATCCTTCAGAAATACCCCAATAATTATTTTGTAGGCAACAAAAGCCATGCCTATTCAGAAGTAAGCTTACAAAAAGGTGCATGTATGTAATGTACATTAAAACATGCTATTCTTTTCATTCATTTTCACAAGGACATGTAATCTTATCTGCAGTATGTGCCATCAAAGGCTACTTCAGACCGGTCTGTCTGAACTCTATTGGAGAACTTTTCCACTGTTGACAGGTTTAACAGGTTTCTCCTATTTAAAATGAGTCCTTTGCATTGCACTAAAACATATGCAACTTGATAGTTTGGGTCATAAAGGAATACCTTGGTCAGTTCCTGTTATTACGTTCTGTTTTGATTTTAAAAGTAGAACCATACAAAATGAGTATTGCACACAGTTTTTGGTTTAAAGTGAGTATTGGATAATCTCCAAGTATAACTACATACAGGAATTTTAACCCTCTTCCATTTACATTTTTCTTATTGAATTGGAGAACAAAATCATCATTAATAATTTTCAGCCATACAAAGAATGCTGAGATGGTATTGTCCCAGTTTCGGCTGGGATGGAGCTAATTTTCTTCCCAGTAGCTACTGTGTTTTGGATTTAGTATGGGATTTGGTATGTGAAGAATGTTGATAATACACTGATGTTATTAGTTGCTGCTAAGCGATCAAGGACATCTTTCAGCGTCCCAGGTTTTGCTAATGTGCAGGTACAAAAAGCTGGGAGGGGTATAGCCAGTACAGTTGACCCAAATTGGCCAAAGAAAGTAGTCCATACCATAGATGTCATGCCCAGTACATAAGTGGGAGTTGGCTGGTGGGCCGGGCGCCTTTCGTTCATTTGTGCTTTTGTTCCTTTGTTCATTCAGCTGTTGGTTCCCTCGCTCGCTCTCTCTGGAACTTGCAGTTCCAAGATCGCTACTGGGAAATCGGACAGTGAGAAATCGTACATTGTTTGTTTTGTATATTCTATTATCATTATATGTTTTATTATTATAATTATTAATATATAATATAATTATTCTTATCTTTTTCTTTGCTGTCTGGGTAACCTGTTGTTATCTCAACCCATGAGTTTTCCTTTCTTTCTGATTCTCCTCCCCACCCCACTGGGGAGGGAGGGGTGTGAGCGAGCAGCTGCGTGGTATTTGGTTACCAGCTGGGGTTAAACCATGACAGGTATATAATGGAGATGTTGGACTAGTGGGCACTGAGTAATTTGAACGTCTTGTTAACTTGGCAGCAGTGAAACAGTAGGTGTATGGAGGCCACCAAGAAGTCATGACTTTCCAAATAAAGACCACTGTCTACTTTTTCATTTAATATACAACAATAACAGCAGTTTTCTTGCTGCCTTTCTTCTGCAAGCCTACATCACTGACTTTCTCCTTAACATTGATCACTACCATTTCTGCCCAGATTTAGCTCTGCCCAGAGACTAAACGTCACC
Source organism: Phoenicopterus ruber ruber (assembly GCA_009819775.1). Taxonomy (NCBI): domain Eukaryota; kingdom Metazoa; phylum Chordata; class Aves; order Phoenicopteriformes; family Phoenicopteridae; genus Phoenicopterus; species Phoenicopterus ruber. The sequence goes on along the minus strand of CM020215.1, from coordinate 49,545,225 downwards.
AGGGATGAAGATGAGAGGAGAGCTGCTGTTAATGCTCAGCTTGCACTTAAAGTAAGAGTTAACTCTGCCAAACACGCTTCAAGTTTTGGAAACACCACCTTTCTGACTTTGGAAAAGAATTGGGATCATACCAGGAAATCAGTGAAGGCTCAGCTCATAGTGAAAAAATGTGATCAGAAGGACTTATATGATGAAGCATATGCACAGGCTTAGGGATAAAGAAAAAAGAAAACACATACATGGCTATTCTCTTCTTCCCTCCTTCTCTCCCCCATGATCACACTCCTACAGTTGCTCTTGTTCTGGTATCTGCATTCCAGAAAGATGACAAAAATTTTGTAAAGAGCCATGAGAATGATAAAGAATTAGAAAACATCCGTATAATAGAACGCTCAAGAAGCTCAGTCCATTTAACTTACTGAAAGAAAGGAGGAAGGTACAGGAACATAGCCTATAAATACGTATAAGAGAAACATTAGAAGAGACAGCTCTTCAATCTATCCCACAAATGTGTAAGAGCCTCTAAAGGAAGGTAAGGTTAGAGAAAGCCAGTCTAGAAATAAGATACAATTTTAAAAAGTGAAGGTAGTTAAGCAGTGGAACAATTTTTAGACTTCAGAGTGGATTCTCATTTCTCACATTCTTAAATCACAATAGGGCCTATTTATAAAATATATTTCTCTATTTTAACTACAGCTATTGAAATCAGCTACTGAAGTGAGACATTTCCTATATCCTATATTGCAGGCCTGACTACAAAAATCCGTTACAATCTTAACATTGGTGTATTTTCTGCTGTTACTTCCAGAGATACTGACACAAGATAAGTGCAAGTGTATACGGCCCCAGTTGCAAGGGATGTTTAACTCTCATCGACAGCCTCTTCGTTAGGACTCCTGTGTGGAGATGAGTTGGACCCTGTTGAATTGTTTACACTGGCCTGTTAAGCATTGTCTGTTCTTATATGAAATAGAACACTTTAACTGCAAATGCATGCACTTTAAAACATAGCATTTATTTTTTAGAATTATCTCTGTACCTGAATGTTAGGGAGCACCATGTGTAGAGAGAGAGAGAGGGAGAGCAGAGAACACATGGGAGCAATGCTAGCAGGAATGAATAGTCACACGCCTCTCCAGCAGCAATTTCAACCCCTACCCTGGAAAACCAGACGTTGCTTGTTTGCCTTCTAGTGGCTTGAGTTTAGAATAGCTTCAGCCAAGAATAGGTCTTGCAAAAGAGCTAAGTGAAACTGAGAAGTTATTAGCTCACAGACACTTGCTATTATTATAACAAGTTCTGAAATGTCAAGATGCCTCTGGTGGGAAACATCTGTGAAATGCCACATACTGTATTAAGAATGTGTAAGGACTAGATCGGCGGTACATGTGCATGAAGCAGATCTAGAGAACCATGATTTCACAAGAAAAAACATTTTCAAAGTAGATGTGGCTTCTCTCTTACCAGTGACTTTTCATTCAAGCAACTGCATTAATATTTCTGGAAATCTTTGGTACAGCTGCGTCTCTGAAACAGAGGTCTCTCTGGAGCTGTTCCACTTAGCGTGGGATGGGTCCCCCCTGGCGCAACTGGGCCTACTGAATATAGCAAAAAAAGACCGAGTGTGCTTTACACGTCAGAACATAATTTGAAATGACCTTCACAGACTCCTCTCATTCCCTCCTGGAATATTTGAGACTAAGGATATAGGCAAGGACTGGCACCTAAGTTGCTGCAATATGGACAGACTGCAGTACACACAGTCCTGCTCCTGCTGCTACTGAGGATGTAAACTCACGAGCCTCTGTTTCCTCTGGTGAAGCTACATTGATTTACATTACTGCTCAGGGCTAGATTATAGCAATATATGAAACAGTAACATATGAACTTACCCACCTGAACCTTTTATGATGTGATATCTTAATGTGTATGAAACTGCTCCTCTCAGTGAATAAAACCTGCTGTGTTAGTGTGAATGTATTTTTTCTGAAATACATTCTTGGCTTTTAGCACTTTTTTACTCCTTTACCATCTAAACTATATTTAGATTTACAGGATGGGTTTTTGTGTTAATAATACACTGTTCCTTGCTGAGAGGCATAAACGCATTCAGAGACAACTTACATCTGCTGGGGTGCCAAGGCTGCTTTCAAATCTTGCTGATCTTTCTCCTCTCCACTCTGGAGCACTAGTGATTGTCTCTATGCTAGCTGGACTAAATTAGTCTGCACTCCTCTGATCCATTCTGCTGAACACTGAAGGCTTATGAGAAATCTCTGTTGCTTATATGCTGTTCTGCTAAATTTAAATGGGTCAGAAACTCTCACCATGCTGTCACAAAAGCTATTTTTAAAGTTAATACAGCTCAGAGCTGGATTAATGAGCGCACATCCCTCTAACTGTGCATGAGCTCAGTATGGTCCAGCAGGAAATCGTGCCCTTGGCAAGCACACGTGAGGAGCATCTTTCTGTGTCAATGCTCACGGCCACCTGTTCAGATGGCCTAGTGCCCTCTCGCAACGTGGTCAGACAGCTGACTTTGGGTGTTCATAAAAGCAAGGACAGGTTTAAAGCCATACAAGGAATAACACTGCGAATGCCAGCTCTTCAGCAGTCCTGCATGTGACAGCATCGGTAGCACATGCCCGTTTCTTCTCATCGCTTGTATGTTACTAAAAGAGTATCAGAACTGTCAAGAATACAGAATTTCTGGCACATAATTCTGGCTGCCAAAAATACATACATTCTGCACTGGGAGAAGACAGGAGAAGAACATGGAGAACTGGATTCTTCCTGTATCAATTTGTACTAATAATTAGGTAGTCTAGTTTCACAGATCAAGAGAGGGTTTGTTGGGGTTTTTTTCCCCAGTATGGAAAAACTTTCCATATATATATATGATGGATCTTTTTTAGATAAGATACACACCCAAGCCTTTAGTGTTCATTTTCTACACAGAAGCCCCACATAGCTGCACTAAGACAGCAATTCTCAAGTGACCTGCAGCTGTCTCTTGTGTGAGATGTGGCAGCAGCAACATGCAACAGGAATACTTTCCCTAGTTGAAGTAAGACGATGTAAGGATGTTCAATTACTCAATGTATTTACTTATTTCAGTTTACGAATGAGTCATCATTCCATTTTGCAACAACATCTGAACATCCAAATGTCATTCAGTGTACTGTTCGTTTTGCTCTTGAAAAGTACTCTCTAGCAAAATTACTATGAGAAACACAGAACAACTTTACCTTCTAATTCTATTTCCACCTCAGATAACCTTGCAAAAGAAACATTTTTCAATAAGTCCAGAAACCAAATGGGTTTGGATACTAAAGGTCAAAAGAGAAATTAAACTCCAGAGGAGGAAACTAGACTCTAAATATGTCTCCAAAAAGTAAGTACTGCCTGTTTATTCTCTGAAGAGTCCTTATGATCGCCTAACCGATAGGTGTAATTGATAACAACCTATACAGAGTCATTTCTGGACATGAACCCAGCTATATTGCTGGCTTCTGGCTGGACATCAGACTAAGGAAAATCAGGTTTCTTGGAAATGCAACTATCTTAATGCACTAAACCCGAGATTCTTTCAAGCAGGGAAAGGCAATTAAAGGAAGAGAATTACGAGTTAAGATGGTATAAGCCATCTTAAAAACTGTTAAGAAACTGAAAATAAGTTTGACTCATCTGCATGAATGATCGGATTGTAATTTCATATGATTTTACGTGTCAAGTTCAAGTAGCAGCATTAATATAGTATCATTTTTTCATTATTTCTTTGTGGAAGTGTCCTGTTCAAAAACTGAACTACTTGTTCATAGTTAACTAGTCAGATTAACAAAATACAAGCTTCCCTTTGGTGTAATTACAAGTTACATTATTTTACTTACACAGACATTGTCAAATCAAACTCTCTAACAAAAACAGTTACGCCTGAATGGAGCTTCTTTACTCATACACGAATTATTATGAAGAGAAATATCTCATCTGTACAATAATCCGAGTTCTTCGGGGTGTCTTCTGCAAATCCTATTCTTGGTTTGCGTGTGTCTCGTGCTTTTGCAGGCAGAGTCTCTTGGTCTACCATCTGCTCATTGGAGCTGTACATGTGTCCACAGATGTCCTCATGGAGAGGGCAAGGCCGTAGAGGTTTCTAAGCCCTGAATACCACGATAGCAATGAAACAGAGTGAACTGGTCATTGTACACACATGAACAACAGACCCTGAAGGTATTCAGCTACTCTACAATTAGTTTTTTTTCTTATTTTGAAAATTTATTCAGAGACACACATACATGCCCAGTCTTGGTGAGTCACGAGTAAAGGAGCTGAAAATTTGGAGTTAAGGAGAGACTGTCACGCAGCATTGCCAAAAGACCTCTACCTCCTAAAATAGCAGTGTTTTGTCAAAAGTATACTTACTTTTATGTGACTGTTCTAGGAATACCGAAGAAAGAAATGGGACATGAAAACTCTGCAGATGGTCTCCAGGGACTGCTAATATAAGCCTTACACTGACCTGAGAGATAACTGCATTGTAATAAGCCTAAGCTGGGTCTAACACATGCCTGGGTCTAAAAATCTGTCAGTACTTTGAGGAAAGACTGTGATTGGGTATAAGTGATATTTTGTTTGAATAAACCCAGTATCAAGACCAGTGTCTCCACAGCCTTCCTGTTGTATGTAACCACTGTTAAGGAGGCTTTTAGAGCTAAACCTGGCAAGAAAGATGTTGTGCTTCCAATTCCATCCTGATTAAAGAGAATTACATTAAGGTTTTATGGGCAGAAATGTTTTCTGACTGATAGAAAGATCCTGGTAGGACCCTTCCATAAAGTGGGGTTGCACAGTCCTGGGATGATTATAGAGAAAGAACTGCTGAATACATGCTGATCAAATTCATGGATAATCATGATGTTTTAGAGCAAGTAAATAGGCCAGTATGTTAGGCAGCTGGATATCAATAAATTCCCACTATCTGTTTGCACCAGCTGGTAAATCTCCCAGTTCAGAGAGCTGGCCAGCCTGGGTCTTTTCTAGTGTGCATTAAGATAATCTGTATTTCTGAGAATCATGATCCTTCTCAACTTGGCTTCCAGCCAGAAGCCAAGTCATAACATGGAAGAAGGCTGCTTTTGGGTTCGCAACAGACATTTTATACCAAGTTACGGGATTTTGGCTGAAAAGGAAGATGCATTGGAGGAGAAACTAAAGACAAAGCAAACTCTGAACACTGGAACTAACAAAATATTCACGACCCTAATAAATTTTGTCTGATCTGCCAGTGTAGCTAGGGAATCAGGAAGGCTAGAAGACAAATATGTGTAAAATGCTACAGACCCCACTGTGAAAAAAAGAGGCAGAATGGATCTCAGATGTCTTTTGTCCTGGATCAAAAGGCAAAGCATTTCCTATTCTCAGTTTTTACAGTCCTATCTATCACTGGCTGATAACATCTTTGGGACATACTGTGAGTCAGTGCATCTTTTAACTCCCTCTCATGGCTTGACAAGAAATGTCTGCTCAGCCTGTCCACTGGGTTTTGCAGATACAGCAGAAATGACCCCAAATCAGTGGTTTCTTCTCAACAAAGCTTGTTTGGAAAGTTAATCCCTGTCCCAGCTCTTGTGTAGTACACAAACAGGGACAAAGAGTGTCCTTGGAACATGAACAAGAAACAAAAAGTTCCAGGAACCTATTTTTAACAGAGTTTTAAAAGTAAGATCTACCAGTAGTTTTCCCCAAGTCATCACCAGTGTTACTAAAAGTAACTGACCAGTACTAGTGGCAGGCTAAGCTGAAGCTTTAGAGTTGCTCCTAAGAGCTCTGGCCCTGACGAGCTCCCAGAGAAAGGTTCTAGAATTGGAAAGAAATCTAGGAGAAAGGTGTATGCAGATTTGACACGTCTTCTAGTAGCTTTAAAAAAAACTGTAAAAAATCTCCTTTTGTTTAAAAGGAGTTTCCAAAGAATAAGGAGGATAATCACTACAATTGCACACCAGCAGAAAACACTGATGCTTTTCCATGCAAGCATAACATAATATTGCCATTATCCTATATCAATGCACCTGATTTCTCTAAACCCACCCCCACCTTTTTTGGTTTTATTAGGTAAGTCCCTATTAAAGGAGTAAAGGAGATTTTTAAACTTCTAAGCATGTTATCAACAGAATTACAGGTCAGAGAACTAGAACCTTTGGCAAAACTTGGAGGGAAAAGTCATTCATTCTTGGGACATGTTTGAGCAGTTACAGTGTGTTTGCAATTCAAGTTTGGAAGAAAAAGGACGGACAGATCTCACAAGCCAGAAAGGATTGCAAAAACTGAGACAACCAAGGAGAATCTTGAAATATGTTTATTTTCTTTGGATTTTAGGAAAAGATTGAGGGCAAGTTGCTCTTCGCTTAACTCCACCTAGACATTGAGATATACTTTTTACTTGATTATGGACTGCCATCTGATGGTTGTAGTTAATAATGCTGAAGGACACGTTGAATCTACTTTTTAAAAAATCTAGCTCAAAAGAAAACACACACAGGGCCTCATATAACACTGCTGGATGGATTTCAGCTGACTGGTGATTTACAGTTGAGGTTAAATTTTTCACATACTATTTCTGATTTACAGTAGCATCACTCTGAAAGGTTTTTCACTACAGTGAAGAATGTCTAGAAAATTCCAATGTTGCTTTACCGAACAGCTGTGACTTTAAGTTGAGTTTTCCAGGATTCATGAAGCTCATGCATGTCTGGTTGTCTGAGAATTTTTCTGGAAAGGAACACAATTTCCTCTTGCTACCAGGGTTTAATGACCTATCATTGGCTTGTCAAAGCAGGTCTCTCACAATGGGGAGAGCATGAGGCCCCAGCTAACAGCAGCAGCCCTGTTAGCAGAGGTTAAGGTTCTTTGAGAAATAGACAAGTGTCCTCTCCTTCTCGGGCTGAAAAGTGAAGTAGTTCAGCACTGAAGAAAATGATACAAACTGCTGATGACCTTGCTGATTATGACTAAAATCTAATGCTCTTTGTTTAACAAATCAGCTGAGAAACTAGCAACAAATATCCAGTGTCAATGGAGCTAACTCATCAAAGTTCAGGGCGTAGTACAAACAAGACTGAAGACTAGGAAGAATATCTTTGTACATCCACCTGCATCTTCCAGTAGCACCTATGCTTGCTACATGTTGGAAGATATTCTCAGTGTCAATGAACTCAAAAACTTCCCCTTTCTCTACATGTCAAGGAATGTGCTAGCTGGGAATGTTTATTCTAACTGAAGTACTGGCATTGAAGAAATCCCTACTTGTAATGTAGTCTCAGAATTTAAGGAGAACATAAATATTTTAGGATTAAATACTTGTTTGTTTGAATACTATAAAATGTCTTCATTTAAAATAAAATATAGCAAAATAGATATTGTGCTGAGTATCTGGCTTTCCTGCTCAAAAGGAAAATCTACCATGCCAGGAAAAAAAACCCAGTTGTTTTAAAAATATGAAATGTGACTGTTCAGATAATCAATATTCAGGTTAAATATGTTATTAAGAATTATTCTGTTGCAAAGTGTTTTATTACAATTCTTTTAACTTTTAATTGTTCAAATAAAACGTAGAGGGTCAATGACTGATATCAACTATCATATGGTCTCACTTAAGCAAAGTTTTGGCAATACTTATTCATGTTAAATTTCTTAGTTCCTTATATACTGACTGAAGAAGGACAAAATTTGTGCAGTAACAGCAAAAGATCAAGGCATAAACAATCACTGCTTAAATCCTTAAAGTAGCCTTCTATACAACAGGTGAATTTTAGCTTCTATGCATGCAAATTTGAGTAGAATTTCACATGCATTTGGATAAGTAATGTTTATCTCTGGAAGAAATGTTCATTGTTTTGACCACCAGAAGGCCTCCTTACACTGGGAAAGCTGCCACGGCAAAACGATTATGCTTTTCCTCTGCTTAGTTTGCAAATCATTGGGTTAAAGAAAGATGTGAAGTGATCAAATTTTTAAAATGTTTTTCTTTCTGATCATGTCAAATTTTGATTTTATATTTATAATGCTTTGTTACAGGTTACATTTGAGAAATATTTCTAGTAACACATTTCTTTTCTCATAGTCCTCCCCTCTCCACTGAACGCTTTTTATTATTATTTTGTATGCTCAGTGCTGGGAAATTTCTTCAGATATCTCTCTCTTGCACCTCTAGTCTTCCCTAACAGGCACAGCTGAGTCACTTGTGCCATATTTAAGGTGAGAAAAGGCTAGAGTCCTCTCATATTGTGGCCTGGAGTTCATAGCATCTGTTAATAACACATATGAATGCAAAATTTCAGGTAATTGACTGAAGCAGTATATTGGAGATGGGACAAGTTCTTTGTCATATATTTTCTCTCTATGGGACAAATCTAGAATTCCGAGTTTATACTGAAACACATTTTCCTTTCATCATTTTTGCATGGAAAGGGGCTTTATAATTAAAAAGTTGGTAAGATTTAGCATTTAGGGAGATAAGATACATTCACCTCACTCTTAGAGTTATTGTTTCAGATGACTATGGTACTATTAAAAAAGAGAATCTTGCAGTCTCATGCATATAGATTTCCTGTGATTTCAAAATTAACCTACAATAAAACTAGTTAAAAAGCAAGAATAATTTCCCCTGACAATATTGCTTGCCAGGATCATTAATCTTTCAAACTCTAACATTCAATGCAAGCCAAAGGACTGGGCTCCAAATATTTTCTCATACTTTAATGCACTTGTATTTTACAATCAATGTATTTTAAACATCACAAAGTGTGGCCAATTTTATGACATTTTAAACATCATTGTCAATATATCTCAAATATGTTTTGGTTCTGTTCTTCTTTTGATTACTTATTCATAAAAATATATTTTTGCAGCATGTTAAGCAATTACTCAAACATATTGATTAAAAAACATTTCTATGTTTCTAAGAGCTGGTGAATTAGCACTTCTAAGCTGTCTAGACACAAGCATTTTCAAATTTCCAAACTTTTAAAATGTGTGACTGTTTTCCCATTGCACATCTGCATTTGTACTGGACATAATCAAATTAAGTACTATCTAATTCTGTAGTTCTTAGATATTCTGACTGTCTTCAGAGCTTTCCTACTCAGTCATCGTCAGACAAAAATGTCACGTTGCAAAACTAGGGCACTGATGCAAATGACATAGACCAAAAATTTGAAAAATATACATTGATTTGGATTGCCTTCATTTTCAGGTTTCCTAAAAGATGGCTTAGGTTTGATACTTTAAAATAAAGATGTTTAAAATCAGCGGACTTTCTAAAACTTGAAAGTGTACTACTGTACTTCATTTAGTCCCTCTTTAAAGTGAAAGTAATTGATTTAAGATTCGCAGGTGAGAGTAGCAATACATAGTATTTTTCAAGGATGCTGTTGTCTTATTTACTACAACTATTCCTTGGACTGGAAAAAAGGAGAGACAAGCCAGAGTTTGTTATATTCCATGGTATGGTTTCATTACAATACTCTGTTATGATGGGAGATACAAGATACGTAAATAATAACTACAACATAGACTGCCATATTGTGGCAGTAAGTTCCAAAATTAGTTATTTTTTTCTTTTTATGACTTGTTCCTAAGGAAAAATATAGAACTATTAGTTCAATTTTCAGCTTATTAGGATGGCTTAAAATAATAATTGGGAGAGTCATTTGTTTGCAGGACATTCGGTCATACGCTCTTTTCCTCTCATTCAGAGATTTTAAAAGTGTAAAAATGGATTTTTTTTCAAAAAATGAACAGCCACTTGAGAATGTAGGCTGTGAACTTTAAGTAGCTTCTAATGCCTATTGAAGTTAAGCCGGATAATTATGTGAAAGTAATTTACATGAGTTTGATTTTGCCACTTTAACCTAAAGCCAGTGATAAAAGAACTGCCCAATTCCTTCTCATGTATATGAAAGCAGCTAACACCTATGATTCAACCAACTACGTGAAACTGTAAATTAAAATGGTTTTCTCCCACATAGAAATCTACATAAACCAAATGTTCCATATTCATTCATCACCTATTTTACAGTGTAAGCACTCTTTAGATATCACACATCTAAAGGACAACACTGAAATTCAAACAGCAAAAGGCTGAAAAGTAGGTATTTTTCTTTCAGAACATTTTACCAAATAATAAGCAGGCTCTTCACTTATTCTTTCCTGAAACTATCAAGATGAAGCATGATGAATGCATTCTAGTTACCAGGTTTTTGTTCAACCAAATACGTACCCAGTACTTCCACAGCTGGAGGCCACTTTTCAAACTATCCATACGAGGACTGGATACTTACAGTGTGGGCACCAGAGCTTGAGTAGGTTTTTGAGCAGATCTGGGCCCTGGGAGCCAAGGCACCTCCAAATCAGTGTCAATGTGAGGCAGGAACTTCCAGCTTTCCTGAATTTCAAAGTCTGTGGAAGCTGACTCTCTTACCTCACACAGCTGACTGGTCTCTTCTTGCCCCTGTGAGCATCATCCCCTTCCAGCTCCTGCTGGGTTTCAGTTGTCATATTGAACCACTAATTTGAGAATGAAAACTATATGTTCTGGCTCATCATTCTTGAAAGATTACCGGCCCCCCCTCTGCACTAATTACGGGCTCCGTATTCCAGGGAAAGCATCACAGAGAGCAAAATTTCCCATTCCATCAGCACCAGACATCTCTGTTCACCAGGGAATCATTTTGATGGCAAGGGATGTTCTAAGTGCAGACTATGCAACAGATACCTGTACTACCTGTACAGTATGGGATATAAGTGATCTCACTGGGCTGTTCTCAACTTAGTTGTAGGTTGTATTTGAGAACCTAAGTATCACCTCCTGTAATTTCTCACCACCTCAGTTTCCCTAGGGTAGAATGGGTAGAATTCATTAACATTTGAAAAGCCATCTGAGATCTTGAGATGGAAGGCGATGCATAAGTGCAGATCAAAGAGAACTGTGCACCAATACTGATAAAAAGGAGAACACCGCAGTTCAAGCTATAGCCTTAAGTATACCATTAACGTAACCTCAGTGAAATTTATCTGCATGAATGGAGGTTGCGAAGGATGCCCAAGGACATGGGTAAGCTCTTGAGGATCTGACGGGTGTCTTCAAAGTCTCCTCAGGTATCCTCTCACTTTAGTGGGAATTATCAGTGTTTATGACCTGGTAGGACTGGTTTGTAGACATACAATGTGCTCGTAATTTTATTTAGCATCTGTTTAAACAAAGCATTAGCACAAAAAAATCCCTGATACAGAAGGAATGAATGAGAAGACCTTTTATCTGTAAGAAACTACTTGAAAGGAAGAGTGGATGATGAAACCACTTTTTTTGAGGTAGTTGGTAATTTATGGAATGATATATATACTAATATGAAGAGTATCACAAACATGCCTAGACCAAATAAAGGTATAATAATATAATCTTCTCCTTCGCGCTCTTATGCAAATGCATATATAAAGAAACATTCTTTAAAAAAATCACCAGGTAATTCTTCCTTTCCATTACCCTTTTCAGGCATATAGCCCATGATTTCATCCCTCGCAAGGGAGAAGAGAGGAAGAAACAGTCAGGATGGTTGACAGAATAAAGTCCTTTTCTGACCTGAGTCTTAGCAAGCTGTTATTTTTAGCTTTCCCACGGCAAATGACAAATCCTTTGTCCTGTGACATAAGCCTTTGTTTAAAAGGAAACCTAAACTGACTGTGACTCTGCTCTGCTCAAGTAATAGTATTGGCGTGAAAACCACAGGTATTTAAAGCTTTGCATTACATTATTCTTCTTTAAGGTTGTAACAAAATTGCAATGATATACCCTCACACATTCTTTATCCACAGAATGAACTTGTGAGAAGTAGCAGTGATCAAAGTAACTGATTAATGTAGATGTTAAGGCAAGATTCCGACTTAGCCTGGATGTATCCAATCATAATGATTTTAATCTCAGATTTGCCATCACACACCTTTATTTCTGCATGCAACAGAGTTACCCTAATTATCTGAGGTTCTTTTCTTTCATTCTTTTCTTTTTTTTAATTTTTTTTTTGGTTGGACTAAACATTAAAAAGCTGCTCCAGAGCCCTAAACACCTCCTCAGCTATAAATCAACAAACAGAAATGCTGCAGACTAGCCCTCAGAACTCACAGATGTTCTTGCACACAAACCTACCCACAATGAGCTTGGCTCCCCACCTGCCCACACTCTGCATTTTGCCTTCTGCAGCTGCCTAGGCAATATACACACCAGACAGCGCGCCTGGAGAATTGACAAAACAGAGGTCCTTCAGATGGATTTGTTTGAGAGCAGAAGGCCTATGAATGAGAGTACTGTCATGCTGCTGCAGCTCAGAGACTCCAGAAATGTTCACTAATACTTGTCACTGAGAGATGGACAGGGTGTTGTTTTTGCAAAGTAAATCAGGGATTTTCTTTTTGACGTCATGATGTTAAGCTTGGGACGTTTCCACAAGTGCTAAGAGGAAAAACAAATGCTCAAATGGCTTGGAAACACACTCTGAGCAGTTGGAGAGACTCTTCCTGAAGTGTAGTTTCTTTTGAAAGGTCCCCAAGGTTCAAGGTCCCTATTCAGAGCACTGTTACTCCTCTTTTCAGTTCACTAGAAATATTGGTCTCCCTTCTTTTTCTCCTGCTTATATCAGCTACAGGTCCATTGGGTCACCTGTATCTCCACTGAGAATACACGCCCTCCCTTTCCACTTCTATCTTGTTAATCTCTGCTTCTCGCTCTCTCCTGGACACCTTTCCACCAGTGTTTGCTTTTCTTCTGTATTCTGCCTGTGTTAATGTCTGTATTCGCTCCTGTTTGATATAACACATTCATTTCCTATCTCTTGCTAGAAATTGTGCCCTTTCCCATTGCCACAGCATTTCTTCTCCCAGTGCTCCCAGGAAGATTCTGTTCATGCATCTGCTGGAGGGTACTGCCTCTGCCCCCCCCACTGCTCTCCTGCCTGGACACTGGGGGCTGGGGAGAGACAACTAGCTAAAGGCTCTTCGGCAGGCATTTTAGGGGAACTAAAAGTCCCAGATATGTATGTGAGCACAGCCTTTGCATCAGGACTGAATTAGTAGACAGAATTTTATATGCCAGACAACAGCTAATGGAATGAAACTTAAGTGCCTGTGTCCAAAATTGTATTGCTAAAATCTTCTCAGCTGCCACATAATCCTGAGGACCTCTAAGCTGATTACTCTTTCAGGTTTTCCAGACTTGAAGCTCTGCAGATCAGTGCCTTGCTAGTATTTAAACCCAATTTTGAGTTCTGAGCAATGCAACACACTTATCAACACAAGCTTAGCAGTTCAGATCTTACAAAATACAGAGGTGTGTGCCCCTTGCTTTTGAAATGCTCAAGGTTTTCCCAGAATTCATGCATAAAATAAGACTAACCACAATGTGGGAGCCCTTTAATTCTATCTTTGGAGGAATTCAAGCCCATGTTTCCTATTTCTCAGGAATGAGTCCTAAAACCAGATGATAGACCATGCTGGCCTGAGCCAGTGGAAGGTGATAGCCTGTACTTCAGACCTCATGTTAGAATTGTGGGAGCTTCAGAAAGAGTCAAAGACATGGACCCTTCCATGGACCTTTACATCTGCGTACTGAATAACTACAAAATTCAGGTAGTAGTAAGGTTACCCAGAAATGGGGATTCCAAGTAGTTTTCCCAGTTGCTTGTTCCTCTCTTCAATACTATTTTGAATCTACATAGTTAAAAACATGTAATTCCAAGAATAAGTTGGTGCCACCAAAAGTGGCTTTTTGGAGATCTCTTCCATTATTGTTCTCCTCAAGTCCAGAAGTTGAGTAAAGCTTACAGATATGCTAAAAAATTTGTCAAGACTGATGGTTTTCATACAAGGATCCCAGTGCAGCCCTATGCTCGCAATTGTATTTATCACAGTGTATTTGCACAGCATTTACTGTATTTACAGTGTATGTACAAAACAAAAGATCCTTCTGTCCTGGCTGGATTTTATAGTGAGCACAACTTATCTGTTGCTTTTTCCTCTGCTTTTCCCCTCATCATTGCAACTTTACCATATGACACTGTTCCCTGGACTACCATTGGTAGGGGCTAGGTGATCTCAGTCACAAATTGGTTAAGGACAGAGATTCTGTGCCCGGGTAAATAAGATTATAACCAGTAGTGGGTAATTTTCATGTGCTTTAAAAAATGTTGAATTTGACTTTTAGCCATACCACAGAACAGTTTAAAATAATAATGCAATGGAGAGAAAAAACAGATAGTAAAAGAGAAAGGCTGGGATATTTTTTTAGGTATATGGTTTTTGTGCTATATACTTTGTGCCCAGTATGGTGGTTAAACTTGTAAACCCACCAAGGTCAAGTCTGAAATTCAGACTAGAGATGAACTTGTTTTTGTCAGGATCAATTTGTGGCAACAGCAGTTTTATCAGCAGGGTGTAGTAACTATGGCAGAGGACTGTCAAACTGCCAGTTGAGTCTCTGGGAAGCCTATTATCAGATAGGGCGATGATTATTATTACAGTCCCATCACCTTGGTTTTGCTGAAATATTCTTGTAGAAACGTGAGAGAAAGTAATTGATAGACACAAGACAGAGAATGAAATGACTTGTCTTTGAGAGTGTACCTTTACAACAGACCGTTTACCTCCTTTCTCACCTTACTGTGTAAAAATGACTGAAAAGACATGAGGAAAAAGGTGAAGGCACTGTAGAAAAACCTAGACCCTTTCTTCATTATTAGAGACTGAAAAATGTGGTAAAATCCTGTACATACCACACAGAACTCAACTGGAACAACAGAAAGGGAATCTTCTTCTATAATGCTGATAAAGTTATATCAGTTATAACATAACTGCCAAAGACACTGAACAGTACCTATAAAAGTTAAAAAAAAAATCTCTGAGAGGAAGGTAGAAGGAGAAGAGTGTAGACCAGAGAAATGGAGGAAGACTGATGTCCAAAGACATAATTGCCAAACAACTAAAAGTACTAGAGAAGTGAGAAAAGCAGACATAGAAATGAAATAACAGAAGGGCTGGCCCAGCAGATAAGGCGTAACTTCTGTGTTCACAGTGGCTTGCTGTGACCACACACATATGCTGCCCACAGAAAGTTCATTCCAAGGTCCTGTCCAAGGTCACTTCCTTGTGATTGCACAAGAGGCAGAAATATTTCACTTTCTGGTATTCTCCCCTTGGCAAGCAGCTTTCTTCATAGCAGCTTTGAAAATATCACACAGCAAGGAATGTACATAGCAGATGCCTTAGAAGGGTACTGAGTACCATGTACTTCATGCACCATCCTCTTCCTCTAGGCTTCTGTATTGCATATAATCTAGGGGAAAGAGGAAGAGGGGGAGTAGAAAAGATTTTTTTTTTTTCCATCTGGCTTTCTAAGTTTTCTAAATTTCTCCAAATGCCACTGTCTGCAATGTATGTACAAATCTGTACATAACGTGTCAATAATTGCATGTAGAAGTCAGCAACTGTCTCATCTTGCATGATGTCTACAGATGCAGATGGAAAAGAATCTCAATGATTAGTGTGAATTTTTACTCCTTCAATTGCCAAGATTTTCTAGTTCAAGTTAAAGGCAATTTGTAGCGGAGGCTTCTGAAATACTCTCTTGCCTTTTTTTTTTTTTTTCCTTAAACCACATTACTTGTTGCTAACAGAGATTTTCCATTCAGTAAAAGCCTGTAGCAAGAAAAATTGTTCTCTCAGAGCCTTCTCTTGGTTCAAGAAGACCGTGTCATTTTCTAAAATTAGACCACAATTTCAGGTCAATATAAACAAAAAGGGTGAGGCTCAAAGTAATCTCTATATTTCCTTCTCTCTTTCTTCCCAATCTATTTCTCTAATTATTTCTTATGGTTTTAGTGTGACCATTTTGTTTTGATTATCTGCCTTTAGATATAACTTGCCTCTATCTCCCTTAGACACAGACACTTCCTGCACTGCAAAGATATACAGCTCTTTCTGGATAGTCAATTTACTGCCATTACAGTAAACACATCAATCTTCCAGTATTAAATCCTGCAGCTAAATTGTAGGTCTTGTCAGAGATTTTGAAATTTTTTTACTGATGCATCCAGAGGGAGGATCAAGCTTTACTTGATGATTTCTCCCTCTGCCTTTCTTTAGTTCAAAGTTCCTGGTTGTGCTTTGGAGTGTGCCAGGTAGGTTAAAGTTCATTAAAAACAGTGGAAAAGATATGCGGTGCCAGCCTTCCCATGCTGCATCGCTAGTACGTGGGCATGGAAGGGCATATATACCAAATGTTCCCATCCTTTCTTCTATTGTAAAGATTGAGAAGCGTGAACAATCATCGTCTTCTCCATCCATCTATTAAATCTGTCTCATTCACCTCCTAAAATGAAGTATGACCACTGAAATTGGTTGTACTAGTCATAAATAGCACAGAAGCACAGTTGTCACAAAAAAAGCATTTATTCGCGTGTTCCGCAAATGGCTTTGGTTCATAATTTAAATTGTAAAAGTGAGTAGGGAAAGTTCATTTCTAGTTAAGCCTGGGGTTTGGGTTTGTTTTTTTAAAAAAAAAAAAAAAAAAAAAGACTTTGTAATGCGTTTGGAGGCACAGGGTTCGAAGGGATGTGCCTGAGCAAAAGCGCTTCAGGCCATATTAGCCATTTGAGCCACTCCCTCTACCCCAAACCCGGATAAAAGTTTAGGTACGGAGGGGATCAGAAACTGATAATCACAGAAAAGTACAGCAGAATCATGTGATCTCAGCTAAAAGAGATCTTAAAATCAAATTTAGTTAGACAGGAATGCTGAAAATACGCGCAGAAGCAGGAAGAAAAGGCCAACTTGACTCATGTAGGCAGAAAGGCATGCACACGGTCCCTCAGAGTATGCACAGCTTTTAAGCATCAGTTCATGTCAGAATCCTTTTATGCTCTTGCACTCAGTTACCCCTTAAGACAGAGATAGTGAAAAAGGAGGGACAAAGACCATATGGGGTGCAGAAGTACCTCATGTATTGAGCAGCTGAAAAAAGTCCACACCGGTGATCCCGCAGGGTCAGCACAGAACACCAAGGGCAAGACTTGACAAGTGCAAGACCACAGCTCTCTGTCCCCCAGTTCCCATGCTCTATATCATATTAGCCTCCATAAACAAGGCACATGGCAGTAAGCCAACATCGTCTCCTTTTTCCTCCTGTCTGCTTTAAAAAGAGCTTTTCCATTTGAAGGAAGTACCAGAAACAGCAGTAAAGCTTCACCAAAGACAGGCTGGCTCCTGAATCGAGGGATTAAGAGAGATAAGGTGACCTTGCTTGAGAAGAGCAAGGCATCTGTCTGAGCAAAGGATTGACAGGGAAGTCTATTCAGACTTTGCCAAAACCCTGGATATTTATGGCTACAATGTGCCTCTCAAGTTCTTCATCTTAACCCACCCCCATATATGAAGACTGACCCCTAGATTTAGTGAAAAACAATGTTGCATAATAACATTAAAGCAATGTGCTGTCAAGTGTCCCAGTCAATTAAGCCCAACGTTTGCAGTTCCCCTGGCAACCTAATCTTAGGGTGTGTGGATATTTCAGCTCTTTCCATACTGCTAAATAAAACAAGGGCAAGGAACAAGCTTGAGCACTGGCCTGGTGATCATCCACACTGTTTAATTGCTAGCATGCTTCCAGGCTGCTTTGGCTTATGCCAGTTCTCTGGGAAGTGGTGCCTGCGCCTGGCTGGAGGGATAGCCCATGCGGGGATCAATTCCAATAGGCAGTATAGACACCACGGCACCAGGTTTTGTTCCCTCCAGCCTCAATAGTCTTCCAACATCATCTCAGCTTTGCATCTCCAAAGATTCCTCTTGCTGTATCCTAGAGCAAGCAATGTATGACAACATCATATATTTTGTGTATGAAAACATCATTCTGGTGAGATCCTGGCATAATATCTAGGTTTTTTCAGATGCATTGTACTGAAAGAAAAAAAAAAAATCACAGAAAATAGTTATGGTTTAGCCCTAGAAGGGTACCTTTCAAGGTTCATAGGAGGCCAAACACTATGTAGCATAACCATGGCTAGGCTGGGCCACCTGCTCTCAGGGTCAGAAAATTGTTCCTGTCTCGTTTAGCAACAGAGACGTAGGGTTTGCAGCTCTGCAGAAAGCTCAGTGACTCCACAGAACATTATGGCAATAAAAAGACTAAACCGCAGCTAAATTTCGACATAAAGGAAAACATGGGAAAGGGATCCTCTTCTTTTCCATTATGCCACAGCAGCAGCACCACGATTTTATCTACGAAATACCGGCGAGCTCAAGGGAAGGAAACAAGCCAGTGCTGTCTGTCATTGCTCCACAGCCACCTGCAGGCAGCGCGTGCGGGTCAGCGCACTGACAGCTCACTCACTTCTGTTTGAACACATGGAGCAAGTCACAGAAGCTGTATACGTTCCTCTAGTAATCCTGCCAGCACTATGGTTTCTATAGACTTGCCATAGTGGTTTAAAATGGAGATGGACTGAGGTGTGACTTTCTGAAGAAGAAAAAGAAACACTCATAACACGTATATTAAAAACATAAATCCCATGTGCTGCCCCTACACGCCCATATCTTCAAAGCCAGTGCATCCCCAGACTTCTCCCCTGTACTGCCCTGTATTTCATTTTCACAAAGACCTCAGGCTTCCGTCACGGACCCACAGATTTTAATTACTTTTTTTAAACTTGCCTTGTATATGGACTGGTACCAAAAATACGCCAAGAAATTTCCAGCAAGAGTTAATTTTCCCTAGAACTCTGACTTGGCTGAAACTCAGCGTATGTGAGCAGAAATCGTAGCTCTCAGCACCCAGGGTTCATTATCATAACACAGATCTGAACCCATGCAGCCTTCTTGTGTGTTCTCTGCCATACAGCGCTATGTCCTCGCACTGTTGTCATGATTAATGTTCTTGTTATTCTGACTTTCAACTGCATCTCTGTACAAATGAGTTCAAAGGCCACAATTAGAATTGGGGACCGGTGCACCAGGGCATACACAGAAATCCTCACACACACAGAAATCCTTTGGTTCCTGTCCCAAAAGCTTATTATTATAATTAAGATTTATATTATAAAGGCAGTTGGAGGCGCCAAAAGAAATTGGGGCCCATTATGTCATAAATACATCAACTGCATAAATACATAGTAAAAAGCAGTTCTTGCCTTGAAGAACCTGCGGTCATGAGCTTCAAGTAACTGCTGAACCTGCAACTGCAAGTTTAGCAACAAAGTTTGGGACACACCCAGTTTACGTAGGCGAATAGTGTCATTGCTATCAGCTGTGTTATCTACTCTTGCCTCCATATCAGTCTGAATCACGCCTAATTAAAAAATGCATTCTGATTGACAGATAATAAAATGACAGGAAGAAGAAAGAATTGAGGATACCTATTCCTATCAGATATTTCATAAAGGGTGGCCAAGGGCACAATACGATGGTTCCATCATTGACTCTTTTTCAGCTCTTCTCATTGAAGAATTTCCTTCCTCTGTGATCCATCAAAATGGTTTTAGTACCTATTTCTTTCATGGTAACCATTTCCCTCATGTCCCTATACAATCACCCGCTACTTGAGGAACTTCCACACTTTTTGTTGTTATGTAGGGATCATGCCGAAGTGTCAGGAAGGTGGGAATTTAATTTGCTAAATACAAGTTGTGGGATCTGTTGTCATGACATTAAGGCTTCTGAGATACCACCAAGATCTGTGCATTGCTTGAACTCTCAGTTTAGTTTTTCTCTTTCTCCTCCCTCCTCAAGTTAATAGTTTCTTACAAAGAGCAAGCCATCAGCATCTAGAGATCTGGGTATTCAAAGAATATCTGAGTCTGAAAATGGAGGAAAAGTGGATTGCTGAGTTCATAGTTGGGATAAAAGTTAATGAGCCCTTTGCCACCACACAGAGACGATAACAGAGAATTGCTCTTAAAGCTCATTTCCTCAGGGAAACTCTGTGAAGATATTCAGCCATAAAGGGAGTGAAAGGAAAGATAAATGGATCGTGCCGGAAGGTTGAGAATTTCCTCTTTCTGGAGGATAACTAGACTTTATTCATCTTTTTTTAAAAGACTTTTTGGAGGACTTTTGCTTAGTCTCACATGCTTAAGGTACATGAGTGTCCAAGGCAGCACTGTACACAGAGGTTTCCTTCAGTATGCTTACCTGATTTTACAGTTGCAGCAGTTATCTGATAATAGAGTTGGTCACAATGCATCTTTGATTACTGTTACCATGCCTAAAAACCTGATGCTGAACACTGCCAGCAGTGAACACTGTATAAAGCCCGGGTATACAGCAGGAATACAAACACAAGGCACAGAAACAAGACGTCCCGCTCACTGCACTAACCTCCTCGAAGTATTAAGTCAAGTTGAAGTTCAATGTTCAGGCTTCCTACGAAAAAGGGCCCTGCCCCTCGTTGCAATACCTACCTTGTTGACTTTCTCTCTGGTGTGAGAGCAACCGTGGGTCACATACCCTGACTCCCCTGACAGTGCGACGAGGGTCAGAGAAACCAGCGTACCAAGAAATAGCTTCTTAAAAATAGTAAGCCATCAGCATCTAGAGATCTGGGCATTTAAAGAATATCTGAGTCTGTAAATGGTCTGTTTCCGTGCATACAGGTGAGACCTGACTCACCTGATATTATAATTTATTTATATGATGAGGTACTTAAATTCATAGAAGAAAAGCAATGGTAGGAAAAAAGATAGAAAGTATTTGGATAAGCCAGTTAAGACTCATAGATACTGTTGACAATTGCTTGTTTGATTGATGGGATACTGCACTCTCTACCTCTTTTTTGGTTATTCATTGTGAGATAGGAGAGCTTTAGCAAGGGACATTGCAGAAGCTTCTTGCTTTCTAGGACGTCCTGGCCAGGTGGCTGGAGCACCAATTTTACTGATTGAATGTGTACATTTATGTGCCCTCAGGCAGAAGGAGGTTGTGAATTCAAGTCTCCCACAACCCACTTGGGTTTTCTAATCTCTTGGCTATTGGATGGCAATGCAAGGAGCATCACTGCCCCTTCCACTGCTGGTGCAAGGCCTGACCAGAGAGGCCTCTTCAGAAACCGTTGGACTTGATGATCTTGGAGGTCTCTTCCAACCAAAACGATTCTATGATTCTATGAAAAAAACCACACAATTTGGCCATGTAAGTGGATAGATTGAAGAACATGCAGTCTGTGGGTCTCAGCAAGGCTCAGGTGCATACTGTCTCAGTATTGCCAACAAGACTATTCTCACAAAATACTTTTAGTGTGCAGGGATGTTACTGAGGAAACTTGAAGCACTTCATGCTTTGGGAGTCTTTAGAGCCAGATGGCATTTTAGTAGACGTTTCAGAAATGAAAGCGCTAAGCTTAAGAACCTGCACACGCAGCAAAATGATCTCCGTGTGAGTACAATCCACTAGCTAATTGATGGGAGATGTGGAGGTACTGGAAGGTAGGCTTTCCACCCCACCCCCCCATCATGAGCAACATTGGTCATCCTCAGCAAAGGAAAGTAGTCAGCAAGTGCAAAGCAGTCGGTAATCTTGGGCAAAGAGACTGGATCTCTATGAAACGTGCGACCCAGCCTAGCACAGGAAGGCCGCTGTGTCAGTCGCTGGCTCTTTACTGTTGAACTAATCATTTGTGTAACTGTTTTGAAGGGCCGTATGCTGAAGCAAAGTAACATTCTTAGATATTTTTCAGGTATACTGACGTTCAGTGGAGTCATCACTTTTCCAGGGAGATTTAATATTTGTGATCTACATTCCCATGAGGACCAGTTTCTTATACAAAATCCAGTGTATTTCTGTAAACCTGTGAAATCCTCAAGAAAGGGGGACACATCGAGAGATCATAATGTAAGTCAGGATCTGCAGAATTTCTGCCGTAAACACTTTGTATGGCTTTAAACAGTAAGCTTTAGCTTTTGAGTCAAATTTGCTACTGACATGATGATTAGAACTAAGACTACTGATATTCATGCCATTGGAGACTTTGTTTTTATGTTACCTCCACTATATAGTGAAGATGATACTCAGTTCTCACTGTGAGAGCTGGTATGAAGGTTGTGAGAGTTAATTCATGTTCGCAAAGTGCTGCCTAAATGCTAAATAATAATGGAAGTTACCATAGTCCGACTAGTCTCTTTATTCTTTCCATCACTATCTTATTTTTGGTTACTCATCAATGTTCTCATGCTTCCTTTTCCTTTTCCCAAGACGTCATTATAAAGCAACTGTTTAAAGGCAACAGATTGCTCACAGATCCTGAGCAAACCTAGCAAGTGCAAGAATAGTTCAGGTCTCTGTTTTTCCCATTTGTTTTCAAGACTATCTGCATTCGATATATACTGGTCTCTTCTTTTTGTCCGTGTCTCGTGTCCAAGCATTTTAAAGCATAAAACAGAAGGACATTGCCTGAGCTAGTAGGAGGGGATGGAGGAAATCCTATACTGGAAGAACAATTACAGGAAGCTGACACAGCCATTAAGATGTTTAGAAGAATCAACTGAGAAGAAAGTGGTTCTGGTATGGTGCCAAGTTAAAGAAGGAAATGGCTTCTATGCAGGGATGGATTTCAAAAAGTAAACATAAAAAAAGCACGAAAATGGTTGTGTTAGTATTATCTGACAACAATCTTGCAACTTTGAGACAGTCTGTTGCCTATTCACCTGCTGGAAAGGAGGTAAACAGAGGTCACATCTTTCCAGAGAGGGAATCCCTCAAAACTGGGGATACTCTCAGCAGAAAAAGAGCTGTCAAAACCTTGTACCCATCTTCATATGGCCTGTCTATGAAAATGAATGTGACTAAACTGCATTGCAGTCGGACTCTATCCAAGTGGCCCATTAGGAGCTTTTAGTGTCTGGCGTAATTTCATGCTGCCTGAAAGTCTTACCCGTAATCCACACTGGTCTGAGAAACTGAGAGGCACATGTGGCTTAATTCCTCACCTTCAAAAGCTTTCTAAAGCTACGGTTCTTTTCTTTGGTCTCAAATTTTGTTGCGTTAAAGGACCTTGAATTTACATACTCTCAGTAGAGACCGTCAATTTGAAAGATAGAATCTTCATGCTCATGAAGCATATTCCCATCCCCTTGCTGATGGCAATGCTGGTCAGAAAGTTCATATTCCGTCATCAAAGAAGAATTTCTCATATTCTGCCACCTTGGGGCTTGCACATGTGACAAGTCTGCATTTGCTCCATCTCTACAGAGTGACTGAGCGTACACAGCCCAGGGCTGAGAGGTGTGGAGGATGGACACAAGCACACAAATGGACGCCAGGAAGCCCAAGCCCCTGCTCCCCTGGCAAGTAGACAGAAACAACCCTATGAGGACTGAAAAATCTTTTTCACAGGGAGAAGAAATATGTTACTAAAAGTGTTGAGATTGAGAACTACATCTGGGCCTGGAAGGCAATAGGGGAAATGAAAGGGAATGACTGGCTGAACAAGAAGGGGAGATAGGAATAGAAGCACTTGGTTGTTTATTAACATAAAATTAGAAAACACTGTAGGGAAAATAGGTGGGGTAAGAGAAGGAGAGACAAGTTCATCAAAGAGCTGAGATGTGGGAGGGCCAGTGGGATGAGCTGGTCTGGAAAGCTGAGATGAAGAGGAGGAAAGTAGAAAAGTGGAACAGATTCTGGGCAGTGAGATGAAGCCCAACTGAGCAAGATTGCTGTGACAGGAGTGAAATAGCTGAAGAGCAGAGACTGAGACAAAACATGGTGTAAGGAAAAGGGTAGAGAAAGGGATGGATTGAAAAGGGAAAGAGAATGAAAGTGGCAAAATAGGCATAGGAGTCAGTGCTAATTAAAAATCACCCTGTTCCATAATCTTCAGTGAAGCCTTACTGCTGTCAGCCCTGCTGTCAGCAAATATCTGTGAGACCCACAAGCAAAATGTCAGCCTCATACTATCATTAGTGATGTCTGCATGGAGGACTCATGTATAAATTCATAGGAATTAAGACTGAAGATACCATTGATTTCCAAATGCTCAAAAAGGAATCTACTCTTGACTTGAAGACAGAAAAAGACAGAAAAAGTCTAATCACTGTTGAAACAGAAGTCAGCTCATGGCTTCCATGACAAATTCACCTTTTTTTTTAACTTCCAGTCGCGAGTGTTTGTTATCTCTCTGTTAGGATAGAAGAGAAATCTTTTCCATTCTATTGTTTCTCACAGCTAGGGTATTTAAATTCTAAAAACAACTCACTGTTTGATAGTATTTAAAAGCTAAACAGATTGAGCCATTTAGATTTCTCACAGTTTTCAGATGGTAAGTCATTTTTGTTGCTATCATTTTCACAAAGCCTTTCCCTTTCTGGTGATAGCAGTTGGAATCTCCTGTCATTTCAGTGCTGCTTTATTGAACTAACACAATTATTGGGTTAGTTAAGAAACTGACATCCTGGATAAATCACGCCTTTATTAAGTAATTATTTAAAATACTTAGGAGATTGTTCAGATAACACGAATGGGCTTCACTGGTAGGTCCCTGATAATTTGCCATTGTAAAAAGAAACAAAGGGGTCATAAAGAAACACCAGGCCTGCATATCAGTTTCTAACTGAGCTCGTGGCTCTCTACTTCTACTGATGTCACCAAGCGTGATGCTGATCCTTCTATTTGACCCTAAAATAAGCATTAGACTTTAAGTGTATGACCGTTCCTAGGAGTCGCACTGCTTCAGTAATATCTCCTAGCATAACACATTTACACACCCCAATGTTCCGTAGCAGTTTGGTTCCTTCTGTCTGAAAGTAGCAAGAAAAATTCTTAGGACAGCTTTATCAGGACTTATTTCTGTTTTAAACTTCATAATATATGTGAGTGCCATTATATTATAGTACTCTTTATGGTTACATAATTATGCAGTTAGAGTTATAGTGTGCACTTTATAGATAAATTGATTGTTGGTAATGACTAAAATTATGATATGGATCCAGACTCTCAGTTCATTATAAGAAATAATTCACCTCAGAATGTTCTTATCTTCTCCCTCTCACAAGGAAGCCACACAGTCTGGCATTTCTCAAAGGCAGGTAGGAGAACTAACCACCCATATCCTATTCACACTGAAAACTCTACACTTCTTCCTTTTGATGTACGAAAAAGGTCATGTCAGTCATGGGCACTTAATTTTCTGTATCTTCTATATGAATGTATTCCACTAGCCACAGATCTGTCCAAAGGAACTATCTCTCTCTTCATTAAACTCAGTGCTATATGTTTATAGGCATTTTTCCCTTTTTAGGGTTCATGGTATAATCATGAGAAAATTGTTGTAAGTTGCCTGCCTAGCCCACATGGCCAGGTTTTTATGTAGAATATAAGGTTTTCAAGTCTCCTGTTTAACCATCCTAGTGTCAACTCAGCAATGTTTGTGGCTTTTTCAGTTTTCCCTTTTTTAAAAATAGAAAATTACATAACTTCCATGTTTTACATTAAAATAATACTTTTATTGAGTATTAAGATTGAGTAAGAAATGCCAGACGTACCTGTACCATGCCAGTAAAGCAACCTAGAGTATACGCTCTATGACGCAAGCTATTACTTTTTGAAAAAAGGTAGGATTTTTGTGTGTGTGATGATATACAACGCACAGTAATTTGAATTTAAACATTAAGGTATGTAAAAAGAAGTTTATTCGTGCTTCTTTCTAGCTAGACCCTGTCTTTTCAACAATACCCCAGTTCTGTGTTCATTATCTTTTGCTTTATTGCTCTATCCAGTTTTGGCTGTCAGAACTGCAAAAGGAGAGATTCATGCATTTCCCTGTAAAGCTCTGCTGTTTGAAAAGAGAGCGCATTTTCTAAAAGCCAACATATTGCTTATGATAAATGTGGGCTGTCATGTATCGTAGTGTGATAGAATTTAGTAAATACAGTGGTTTTATCAGTGACTATCATGTGAATAATAAGGCTAGGTCATTTTAATATCCTTCTCTGTGAAACCAACATGGATAATGTCAAGGAATACGTCATTCACCCAAAAGATTCATTCAAGCACAGGCCAATAGGGCAACAAAGACTGGTACTATTCAGGAGGCAAAAGAGAAAGCCTCAGGCGTACCCCAATCATGACACAGTTCAGAAGGCTATACTAGGGTCAGAGAGCTCCATGGAGAGGTCCCTGCTCCCTTTGCCCATCAGAGAGTGGCGGGAGTATAAGAAATTTGTGAACTCAGGAAAGGCATGTTGCACAGAAATATGTTATTTGGAGCAGGGTAAAGGAAGAAGTGGGGGTGTGGGGGGGTAGTCTTTCTGTTGGGTGTTGTTATTTTCAGGGGACAGTTGTACCTCCTCACACAGCCATAGCATTTCTTTCCGAGCAGAGTGAACTCCATCTAAGCTGGAAGAAGCTGCAAAAGATCAAGAGTGTCCTCAAGGAGAGCAGTGCAGCACCCCTCGATAACCCACAGCACCCCTCGATAACCCACAGCATCTGCACCCCAGTAGCCCCCCCAGTATCTTCAGTGTGCCCCTGGACTGCCCCTACCACAAATAGAAGATGCTAATTATCTGAAAATGTTATCTGAGAAGGTAACAGAGCAAGTGGTGGGTTACCATAGCTGTTCAATAGCAAACACAAAGAACAGCAATAAAACTTCGTTTTCCTCTGTCTATATGGCTGGCTGAAGGAATATATCCCTCCCTAATCAGGATTCATAGCCCTAAATCCTGTCCTGTCTTTTCTCTCAAGAAATGGCTTAAAATGTAGAAAAAGCTCCTTCTTTTAGTCAACTGCTTGCTAATCATCATACCTTCCCTCGGGGGAGAACCAGTTGAAATATTTCTTGCAGTGATTTTGAACATTTTTTTACCTTAGGAGACAGGCCAAACAACAGGCTATGCAGTGTGATGGAGTGCATTCCTTCTTTTGATGGTATTCTATTTTGGATGAAACAATGAAGTTGTCGTCGGATGCACAAATAAAGGCAAACTCCTATGGGTATGGATGCTCACTGGGCAAAAAGCAAAAGCTAATTTCTAGCCCCTGTTCTGGGCAATACTTTGCGCAAAACTCTGAAATGATACCTGAATCCTATGCGTCTGTATCCATTACAGATAAATGCTGTTTAACCACTAAGTCTTACTTACATGAGGCACCTAAATCCCATAGGTGAGCAAAGCATCTTTTGTCTGTGGGTATTTTAGACATGCCCTGCTTTGCAAGGTGAGTGAAATGCCGTGCAAAGGAAAAAGGTGCCTAACTTGGATGCTGTAAGTCTATCAGATAATCAATTATTAAAGCATAGAACCAGTCCATGCTGTGATATCTAAGGCTCCTTTGTGAACCTAAGCACTCCAGAAAAGCAGTGGTAGAAACACATGTGCCTGCAGAATGCGACTGCTCCTGTGGTTCAGTCAGCCGCCAAGCTGGGGTTTTGAGGATGAATATCCTGTACTTAAAGATGCAGGGAGACATTGTAATACTCAGGTCCTTTTACAGAGATAGCTCTATCTCTAATTTTATACTTCAGGGTTAACACACGATGATATTATGCAATGATCATTTAGTGAACCCTTTATTCTCCTTGGGAATTAGGACTTCCTCATATTCAAAAAGTCCTGCATAGCTGGAAGGGTATCTGGACTTTCGGACTCAGCAGTTACGTATTCTTAAAAAGGAAATTGATTCTACAGACGTTGAAAGTAGACAGGTTGTGTTGAAGGAACAACAAATAAAACAGCTTTTAATATTTCAGATACTCTAGTCCAGAAATTTGCAGTACATCTGACGAGAGGAATGAACCAAAACTATTGAGAATACACAGGTATTTTTTCACTGGATGAATCAGTGAAGCTAAACAAGACTTCCAGTTCACGTAATTCTAGCATAGTGAGCTTTGAAGCGCCAGCTAACACAGCTCAGTTCCCAGGATATACAAATTCGCCCTAATAACGCTGTGCTTAGTAGATAGCTGGAAGTTTAGTTCCTTTTACATTTGTATAAATATAAATCAGAATTATAAGTCAAGTAATTTTCAATAAAGGATAATCAGTAATCTACTTCAACAATGTTCACATAAACATTGAAGATAGAATTAGTTTTACATTACCGCTGATAAAATAATAGCTTTTCATAGTAACTGCTTTTCATTCACATCAGCAACAACTACATCTTTTATTTAACAGTAGAACTTATTGGGAAGAATTATGGCCATAGCCCTTGCACTATGATTAAAATACTCCTTTGCAAACAGAAAATGTAAAGTAAGGTTGCCAGCACTGTAAAAAAGCTGATATTGCAGAATTTCTGCTCTGCCCTTCACAGCTTAAAGGCTGATGTTGTGCTTAAAGAGCAAGGTGGGAGAGTCGCAAGTTCATGCTTCAGACTTCTCCCTCTGATCTCAGTTTTGACTGACATTGGGCAAAGAACTGAAATCCTCAGAAGAGGGGAGAAGTTCTCCTGAGCCTTTGATTAGTCCTTCAGCCTTTTTGACCGAGTTCCCCACATCTAATATAGTGATACCATTACTCTTTTATCTAAGTTTTTAGCCACTAAAAAGGTAAATATCCTACAGAACTTAGACTTTCTTCAGTGCAAAATACTCATATAAACTAATTTAGGCTGCTTGAAACATCTAACTTCAGGTCAACTCAGGCACCAAAACTGGGAGCCTAAGGCAAGATTTGTCCCACCTAACTCAGACACCTAAATTAGGAGTCCAGTTTCCCTAGAGTCTCTAGAGTCCTTAGAGTTCACAGAGCAAGAAACATATACTGAGGCATTTCTGGTGTTGTAGTGGGAGATGTACCTTGCAGGACCCCTCGTTCTCCAGTGACTCCAGGAAGCATAGAGTCACTGCACTCCTGTCATAGGTAATTTGATTGCCTGAACTTAGCTGAGCTGGATCCGGATCTTAGGTCTGCACTGAGCCAATGGAGGGTATTACCGAGATCACATAAGTACCCAATATGATCTAAAATAGGTACGGCTAAAAAAAACCATAGAAGGAACCATATCATCACTGAAATGAACTAGAATATGCCCACCACCTCTCAGACTTAGAAATGAGTTTACTTACAGCTGTTTCCATTGCCAAACCTGGTGCATTCATTTAAGGAGTTAAATATGAGACTTTGCTCTGCTTTACTAGTAAGGAAGGAAAGAATGTCTCTTTGAAAAAGTTTTTCATGCCCTTCTCTCATTCTTGCTTGTACATTTCAATTGCTGTTGTCATATTTTCCAGTCTTAACATCCCCTTGAGTAATTATTGCCATACAATTAAGAAAACATTTAGAATGGAAAAGTCGTTTGTTAAAGAGGTTCACTCTAAACCAATGGTGTACTCCTGTGCTTTGACTGATAACCTTTCCCCTGACAGCTTGCTAGGATCTGATGACTGTTTAGGTTCACTCGTTACTGATTCTTGAGTTGAATTGTCTGTGACCTGACCTTTCAAGTAGTATATTTTCTTGCTGAAACTAATACATTTTGACAAGTCAGCAGGGGCTAGCTTGGCAATCCTTAAAGCATAGAAGACGTATTTACTTAGTTTAGAGCGCAGAGCCTTTTTTTCACTATTTTTCTTCATAGTTTGATGGGTTAATCCATGGGATCTTTTGTCTGTCATGATTTAGCCCCAGCTGGCAAGTAAGCACCACACAGCTGCTCACTCACTCCCCCCTGGTGGGATGGGGAAGAGAATCAGAAGAGTAAAAGTGAGAAAACTCGTGGGTTGAGATAAAGACAGTTTAATAGGGAAAGAAAAAGCCACACATGCAACCAAAGCAAAACAAGGAATTCATTCACTCCTTCCCACGGGCAGGCAGGTGTTCAGCCATCTCCAGGAAAGCAGGGCTCCATCATGCATAACAGTTACTTAGGAAGACAAACGCCATCACTCTGAACATCTCCCCTTTCCTTCTTCTTCCCCCAGCTTTATATGCTGAGCATGACGTCATATGGTATGGAATATCCCTTTGGTCAGCTGGGGTCAGCTGTCCCAGCTGTGTCCCCTCCCAACTCCTTGTGCACCCCCAGCCTCCTCACTGGTGGGGTGGGGTGAGAAGCAGAAAAGGCCTTGACTCCGTGTGCGCACTGCTCAGCAATAACTAAAACACCCCTGTGTTATCAACACTGTTTCCAGCACAAATCCAAAACACAGCCCCATACTAGCTACTATGAAGAAAATTAACTCTACCCCAGCCAAAACCAGCACACTGTCCTAGGACTGGATTCTGTACTGTTCCTGTTACATTCTCTGTATACTTATGATACATGTTAAGCAAACTAATGTTAGTGTAGAAGCAATCAGTTAAAAATACTAATAGAAAAAATTCTGTGTTAAAGTAAAAAAAAAAGAGTAAAATATGCCACATTTCTTTCAGAAATCAGATAATTTAAGTAAAAATCTCCATGTGCAGAGCATTGGTGTGTAGAAGACTATATGGAATATATTGCATATATTCCCAAATAATCATTTTTAGAATAGTGCTAATGGACACTCTAAAAGGTATGCATTAAGATGGATGTTCCTCCTGCTGCTAATGAAAGGTTACAAGCTCAGCTCCTCCTTCCACCCCTCTCTGCTGCTGCAAATCTGGCACTGATAATGGGGCTGTGGAAGAACAAAAATAAAGACACAGAAAGGTTGGGCTATAATGGGAGACTATTAAATTAAAAATGATCATATAATGAAAGATAAAGCTGCTTTTAGTTTCTCTCTTCTTCCCATCTTTAATAAACATATGTAATGCTACACAAAGGTGGCTAATACTGAGAATTGCTTAAGATACTGAATTCCTCTTCCTTGTCTGTTATTCACCTCATTTTAATATTTCAGTTATACCCTCAGCTTTACACTTCTTCTCATTATTTTAAAAGCTCTACAGGACTCCATTTTACTTTGCATGCCTACCACTGTCAAGCAGCATTTTGCCTTCATTCTGTTCCACTGTTGTTTTTCCACCTCTGTGTTTATGCTGGAGTTGCACGCTGTGACCAATAGTTCACACATTTAATAACAGTGCAAAACAGAATTGAACAAAGAGAATAGACAAATTTACAGTCGATCCATAATCTGTTGCACTGTGTAGGACAGAGAAGCTTACTAGGACTTCTGAAAAGATTTAACAAACAAGATTTGAAATTCTTGGATTTTAATTAAATTTGAAATGAAAGGGGATTTGAAATTCCATGTTGCCAATTCAAAAGGACGTACAACAAAGAGAATGATCTGAAGTACTGATAAGCATTAATGGGACTCTAAAAATCATAACTGCTTATA
This sequence comes from Phoenicopterus ruber ruber, assembly GCA_009819775.1. Taxonomy (NCBI): domain Eukaryota; kingdom Metazoa; phylum Chordata; class Aves; order Phoenicopteriformes; family Phoenicopteridae; genus Phoenicopterus; species Phoenicopterus ruber. The sequence goes on along the minus strand of CM020215.1, from coordinate 49,513,922 downwards.
AAAATGTTTTGAAACATCAAGAAGAAATTCTGCTTGCATCTGTTTAAATTATGTGTTCTAAAAGTAAACAATTTGGCTGCAGTAAAATGAGTAGAAAATAATAATACAAATATGATCGATGCATAATATATAACAATAGTATGACATCATCCACAGTAGCAAGTTCAATTTCTGCCATGCCATTATCTTGGAACAGTAACTGATACCACAGAGTTTTGACTAGGTAATGATAATTACTGGTATCAGCAGGAAAAAAATATGATATTTTCTTAGGAAGGAATGGGAATGTTACAGTTCTACAAATCAATGACTGGCAGTCAGTTGTGAAAGAGGGCCTTCCTCTTTCATCTTTTCTCCAAAATCAAGAATCAAAGGACAATCACTGATATTGTCAGGCATCTCTTTTAAAGTTGACAGATGGAAGTAAGGTTTTTTTAGATAACACATAATTAATGGTATTCTTCGGACCATTGCTTCAAATTCATAGCAAAGCTAATATTTTAATAGGAATTTTTAAAGCATTGGACAGATATAAAAAGAACATTCAGTTATATAGGTGTGTGAGATTATACACACATACAAGACATTACAAGAACTTTATTAAAATTGCAACATCATCCTTTCAAAAAAGTTAGAGAATACCAATATTAAAGTTGCCTGCACAATATTCATTCAGACCTTTATGCATGTGATTATAATACAGGCTTAAGTTAAATGATCACATCCTTTTTTCCCACAGGACTTCTGCCTCATCTCAGTCATGCTACAGGGACACGTCCAGGCAGAGTCAAGTTTATCTGCCTACACACCCAGCAAATCAAGTGCAAAAAAACCCCAAACCTAACAACAGTAAAAAAAACTCTGGTCCAGAAGGTGTACAATCATTTTAGCAAAGTACTGTGTTTGATTTAATACGCCTCCTGAAAGAAGGAGCTGCATGGCTTCCCTGCCGCAGCTGGCTTGCTTCTGGCCAGGGGAACGCAAATGTGGTATGCAGGGCGACCTGCAGCCGGCCGTGTAGGTTTGCCCGTGGCTCTTTCTTGCCAGAGCACTCATACATCTTCATTGCCAGATGCAGATTTTTAATTTTGAGAATATTAAACTCAGCAGTGGTCTCTTAAGCAACTTATATTTTCCACTCTAAATTCATTCAAGATAAAATGCTGCTCTGCATTACAGGCTGTTTCACTGAGTGACTAATTACTCCAGGGAACGTTGCACAAAGTGTTTTGCATCTCTGAACACTTCTCCCCCCTCCCCCCCTTTTTCTGGTTTTAAAACAGTCCCAAGACAATTATACCTGTGAATAAGCAACTTCCAAAATGCTGGTTGTTACCACAGGGAGGACAGAAAGCCAGTTGCCAAGATTGGGAGGAATAACATACAGAAACAGTCAGTCTCCACCATTCTCCCTTCTTACCCTCATGTTTCTGCTGCAGAAATCAATTGAATGGGATGCAACAGTGATGTGAAAGTGCTCTGTACTGTCACCAGTGTCTGTGAGTATTTCTATACCCTGTAATAGAAAGTGTCCAACTGACATTAATAGAAAAATAATGTGTGCCAATTTTTCACATTAAAGAATTAGCTCTGCTTAATGGTAGTCTTATTGAAACTACATGTGGAAAATACTTGAAAAAAATCAAGGTCATTTAACCATTTTACCAAATAGTGTAATTTGCAGTCCATCTCAGTTATGCACAACAAAATAAAAGAGAACACTTTCAAATGCTTCCACAAAATTTAGAAACCAAAAAATTGCCTGGTTCAAACACACTCTCCAAAAAGGCCTTCTTAAGATTTGATTATTTGGAGTTTGCATAAATCCACAGAAGGGCAACGTTTCAAGGAAAGTAATTGCAGTACATTTCCAATTCTGTCCAAAAAACGCACCTACAAACCAAATCTAAAAGTTTACAGCTGAATGGATTAAATTATATCCTGAAACTAGGAAAAATATATGATGTCTCCAGTCCATTTGTAAACATTTTTCTATTTTCAAGTGGTGTAAATCCAAAGTAAATCTCCTGACTCAAGTGAAGTTCTTCAAAGAGATATTAGTGCAAATAAAGTCAGAATCTGGCATGAGAGATCAAAAAACCTTTTTAAGGAAACAGAATTTAATAGTTTTACATAATGGATTATTCTGATTATTATTATTCTCCTAAAGGCTATGGAAGGATAAGCTGATTAACGGTTGGAGAATGCGTCACGCACTTTCAAAGTTGTTCAGCATGCTTATAGTCCACTTAAAGTTAGCTTGTATTTTTAAGGTCCTCTTAAGTGCATATTAATGCTTAGACCCACTAACACACCTATGACCACCTAAAGAAAGTTTCTTCAGATCGCCTCCCAGAAGAAAGTTGTACTTGGAGTAATAGTTATAAAACACTGCAACATTTATCTGTGAGTGTAGAAAACTACTATGAATGAGTCATTGAAAAGTGAGGCTCCTAGAGATCAGTTCTTCAGCTTGCAAATAAAATGTATGGTAAAAATAATCTCTTTCACTGATATTTGTGTTATAATGACACCAGCTCTTGAAAGAAAAAAAAAAAGAAAGAAAAAATTCTAAAATAATGAAATATCATATAAAACAGAGTGAGGCATTTATCAACACGGGGATGATTCCTCTATATAGACATTACAGCAGCACTGATGTGAGGCTGCCTACATGAGGACATCAAACACCTGATCTAATTAATTTATGTGCTGAATAAGTATTAAATAAGGCACTCATTATCATAGTATCTAGACAACAAAACTGACCAGTTGAAACGTTTCCCAAAACTTGCCCAGAAAATGGTGGAATTTAATATTCCTGCTACTAATATACAAATGGATATTTCTAACCTTCTGAAAACTATATCATTTTGTCACTCTCACTCTCAGTAAATAGCCTGTTAGGCAGTATAGGATTATTTTTTTCCATTAATATCTGTCTATGCACAGACAAATTCAGACTTTTGTAACATGTTGAATATGTGTCATCATAGTGCCTTTGCTTAAATAATGATGCTTTCTGTGAAAATGAAAGTTCGGAGAAATGTTGTGCAAAGATATTGTCAATAAATAACTTTCTCCAGAACTGCCTGCTTTATTTTCCAGACATTCTTGACTTAGTTATGACATGTTTTGTTCTCTCTCTTTGTATAGTTTTTAAACCAGGGTATACATAATTGGTGCCAGTATGACCATCTTAAAGCAAGGGTAGATTAGGTTAGTCAGCACTTCTAGTACTGATTACTCATGGAGGCATATGAAAACTTTCTTTGGACAGCCAGTTTCAACAAAGTTTCCAGTCACATACTGCTTAAGCAAACTGACAAAAAGACTAAGTCTGGCACCATGTTCCTAACCCTAAGTAAGTGGTTCTTGTTCTAGGTAACACTCTAAATCTCAAGGTGATTGTAACATAAATTCAATTTCAAAAAAGCTTCTGACTACGTATTCTCAGTCACAGGTTGATTATAGCAAAAACTGTGCTGCTCAATCAAATGGTAGCTGTAATACATGAATTATAGCAACCTTGCTGACAGAACACCTCTCCGTGCTACAGTCACGCTCACTGCATTGTGCACAGCACGCAGAAATAATAAACAATGAGTAATAGTAATCTTCAGCTTAATAATCCACTTATTAAAGTGGATGGGTTGTTTTCTCACAAAGCTACACTTTATAATTAAGTTAGGTCCATTAAATGGTTCTAGAGAAAGTGATGTCACTTTTAATTCTACTTCACAAAATGTTCTAGCCAACCTCTTGTTCTAATACAGACAAGACCTGTGCTTCTCCTTTCAAACTCAAACATTTTTGAGCTTAGAAAAGGTAGGGGGATGAAGGAAGAAATGAGGCTTTCTACTGAGATATCCACAAAACAAAATGCAGTAGGATCAAGCAATGTTACTGTGATCCACCACTTCTGCATTGAGGATACTTGAAGAGGTCCTCCCACATGGTAGCTATCCACTTTGTATTCTTTGCGAATGTCAAAGTTTATGTGAAACCAGTGGGAGCTACGGTACACAAACAGGGCTCAGCTGATCTCATTGACATAAGAACACCTTTATAGCTTTTCTGTCACGCTACACTGCATAATGTGCATCAGAGTTTGACAATACTTCTGCATAGTGGATCATACTTAAAAGGAAATGTGACTTGCAGATCACATCCTTCTCCAGTTAAACAACAACCCTGTGGCAGTGGCAGCATGTGTTTATATGGAAAAATAATATTGGCAAAGTATTTTCTCTATTCCTTACTATCATTTAATGTGTTTTAATGGTTAGAAGGAAAGGAAGTCACACCATATGTCTGGTGTGTTCTTTGCAGATCACTGACTGCAAATTGGGAACAACTGTTCTAAATTGTGTATGATTTGCAAGTAACACAGATCCTCATCTTGCTGAGGTCTGAGTACTTAATGGGGTTTTCGCATGTTTTCAGCTCATCAGAGGAAGCCAAGGTCAGTAGCATATTGTACACTAGAGCAAGGCGATTAACCTCACTTTATACTAGACTATTTCTGGAGTAAGGAGACCAGACTTGTTTCATTTTAAATGTACCTTAAATGACTAAGATTAAGTACACTAAACCAAATGGTATGATCAAGCAATTGCCTTGGCTTTGCAGAATACTGGTACTGCAGAGGTCACAATTTGAGAGCTGCTGGTGCAACATACTTATTTTAGGAGGTACTAATATATACCTTGAATGCAAAGTACTAAGGAAATTAACTAAACTGATGAAATTATTAATAAGGTTCCTTAATTAATAACTAAGTTTGTAATATTCCCATTTTTTAATTTTTCTCTTAGTTTGAGTTTATAGCTATATTACTTGATTGTCATTTGCAACTCATGACTGAAGCATCTGTGTTCTTTTCTTTATAAATGTAAACTTGAACTTTCATTTTGGATGCAAAAAGGAAATTGATTTTAATTTCAGCTCACAAAAATCTGTAACAGTTTTCAGAGCTGCAGTCTTTATTTTTTTGTAAGAAAACTTTTTTCTTTTGAATTTTTGCAGCAAAAGTTAATCAAATAGCTGAATCACAGTGGAAATACTGACAGAAAACTACAACAATCCCATTAGACTAGGACCTAGAATTCCATTGGGTGGTTAGACCCAAAGGTTATGTTGGATGCTAGTATGAAAAGTGGATTTGAAAACCCTTTTGGTATTCCTCCCTTCATTTAGCATAGTTGATTTAAAGCTTACTTACCCCTGGCTGCTTGTACAATGCAGGAATCCACTCACACCAAAGTATTCACAACGGCCTAGGTGTGAGCCCTTTGCAACTTCTGCTACCTTAGAGGACTTGGACTGACCTAAGATGGAACATCCAGCACTTTCTGAAATGTAAAACTGAGTTATGTCAAATTGGGCAACCGTCAATCCTAAGACTTCAAATTCTAGTGTTTAATGATTAAAGTTTAAATTCTAGTGTTTAAACAACTCTGCTAAAAGTAATAACTAGGTTAAATCACAAAGGCGTAATTTCCTCATAGACTGGTTATGTCTCCTTGAAAGGGGGAAGGAGGGAGAGGACGACTACAACAGTGGGGCAGATTCAGCTTTCACTGTTTTTCTGGACAAGCTGGACTTCTTGGTAAACTGTTTTTGGGGAGAGACGAGGAGAAGGAGGTCCAGGGATTATTCTTATCTGCTGCAGGCAGCAATTGTGGCCAGAAAGGCAGAGCCTTCACAGAGCTGTTTGGTGGAGGCTGGGGTGTGCAGGTCAATGGAGTGAGTAAATGAGACAGTAGAGCCTATAATCATTATAGAATTTATCCTGTAACAGTTAACCTTACAAAGTATTAGATTTGCCCTCTCCTTTCCAGATTAAAGCACTTCTATTCACAGCAGGTGATATATGTCAAGACTGACCATGTTTTAAAAATAGTTTCACCAAAAAGAAGCATATGATCATTTGAGAGGAATCAAGAAAACGGGTTCAGCTCTCATGCCTTGTTGCTTCTTTCTGGCTAGAGAAAGTGAAACTAGGACTACAACTAGGCGAGTTAAGTTAAACTGCTTGAGCAATAATGAAACTGCCTAATAAAAGTTTTGGTGTATAAGTGTGTGGAGAAAAAATACCCCAGTAGCTTTTATTATAGTTTCCTCAGACTTCCTTTGGCTGCTTCCCGTCTTTTTCAAATTTCTCCTATCATCTCCTTCAACAATAGGCTTTTAGGTTCAAAATTGCTGCCAAAATAGGCATTAAAAATCCTGATTTATTTATCTGCTTCAATGTACAGACGTTGTGATTATCGTTGCTACTTTCCACAGATGCTCTCCAAATATCTAGATAGCTAGCCCAGACAGTATGTGTTGGCACATTTTTTCTTATCCTTTTGGAGAGGGGAATATCACCTACTCTGCAGCCCACTCACAGGACTCCAGAGTGACCTTTTTAGGATGCTTCAGTTACCATGAACAGTAGGTGGCAACCATGCTCCCTGCTCTTGGTAACAAGTCCCCTTAAAATCCTACCTCCCCTAGGCTTGCACCCTCTGCCTAAGGCTGGAGTTGTCTCAAAACTTGTCAGCAGTGTAGGCAAAACTGAATGGTAGGGAACTTTGAAGGGAAGGACTTGAATCTGAGTCTGTGCTGGACAAGTAGGTGTTAGAAGTGGTTGTTGTCTGATTCTTCTATTTCTGCTCTCCTTCTGCCTTCTCAGCCTCACCAATATAGTTGTAGCCAAAACTGATGGATGTTCTCTGCAGTTCACTGTACCATCACATCCTTCCTTCTGCTCTCTCCCACTGACCAGTGACCTCAGATGTAAGACAAGGAATGAGCTGTGTCCCTGGCAGTCTGCTGTCCTAGCCAGTTCCCTAAGTTGTCTGTGCCTAAAATTGGTCCACATGTCACAGGTATCATGAGATTACGACTACTGACAATATGGAAGCTGACATGCTTTTCCACAGGAAACTTAATACATAATGATGTCTCCAGAATTGCATTCACCAGGAGACTATAGATCTTTATTAATAAAGACTGTAGGTCTTTATTAATGACACAGATGGTGGGATTGAGTGCATCCTCAGCAAGTTTACAGATGACATCAAGCTGAGTGGTGCAGTTGATATACTTGAGGGAAAAAAATGCCATCCAGGAGGACCTTGACAGGCTTGAGGAGTGGGTCTGTGCAAACCTTATGAAGTTCCACAAGGTCACGTGCAAGGTCCTGCACCTGGGTTGGGGCAATCCCCAATATCAGTACAGACTGGGTGATAAACTGATTGAGGGCAGCCCTGCAGAGAAGGACTTTGACATACCAGTTGATTGAAAAATTGGACATAAGTCAGCAATGTGCGCTCGCAGCCCAGAAGGCCAACCCTATCCTGGGCTGCATCAAAAGAAGTGTGGCCAGCAGGACAAGGGAGGTGATTCTGCCCCTCTACTCTGCTCTGGTAAGGCCCCACCTGGTATACTGCATCCAGCTCTGGGGTCTCCAGCACAAGAAAGACATGGGTCTATTAGAGTGGGTCCAGAGGAGGGCCACAAAAATGATCAGAGGGTTGGAACACTTCTTCTATGAAGAAAGGCTGAGAGAGTTGGGGTTGTTCAGCCTGGAGAAGAGAAGGCTCTGGGGAGACCCTGTTGCATTCTTTCAATATATAAAGAGGTCTTATAAGAAAGATGGAGAGACACTTTTTACCAAGGCCTGCAGTGACAGGACATGGGGCAAAAGTTTTAAACAGAAAGAGGGATATAAGGAAGAAATTTTTTACTGTGAGGGTGGTAAGACACTGGAACAGATTGCCTAGAGAAGTTGTGGATGCCCCATGTTTGGAAGTGTTCAAGGTCAGGCTGGATGGGGTTTTGAGCAACCTGATCTAGTGGAATATGTCCCTGCCCATGGTAGGGGAGGTTGGAACTAGATGATCATTAAAGGTCTCTTCCAACCCAAACCATTCTGTGATTTTTATGATCTTTTAGTACTGGCAATGCAGTAAACCTCATACATAGAGATAATCTGGAAATTCATTGCCACATCTGTGGCTTTTCTTTAACTTGTTCAGTACTGGCCAAAATTACAATTGTCTTTAGCCACAGAAAGCAAAATAATCATGTTGCTATATAACAGAATATATCCAGCGGGGTTTACCGAGGAGTTTCACAGAAAGAATCTAGCCACGGTTGTGGCTTTCCTGGTGTTTGAGAGAAAATCCCAAAATGGTCCTTGAAGTATAGCAGCCTATTATTGTTCTCAGTGTGTTATTACATTTTCCTGTATATATTTTAATAAACCCATCTTTGGCCCATGACTTGCTGATGCTTTAAAAGAACTCCACAAAGTTTGCAATGCTTCTGTGAATACTAGTAATTGTGGAAATGCTAATGGAGTATCTAGAAGGGCAACCAGGTGTTCTCTAGTTATTCCTTGGTAACGGCTACAATTAAAATGTTGTGCTGCACATTAGGTTAGGTCTTAGGTAAACATGAACTTTTTATTAAGTTCAGAGACCAATGATACTGGATTTATATTCTTAAGGTCTGAGAATAGAAATGAGCAGAGGAGCCAAGAAATTCCTATTTGATAGGTATGCAGGAGTAATATCTGTTATTAGACAGAAAAAACAGAGGCTTTCATTTCATCCATCATGCACTCTCAGCCTTGACCATTTTTTTAGCTATAACATACGATGTAATAAAATATGTTCCTTTTTTTTTACAAGTCTTGTACAATATGTTCCAGAAGAAGTTACTCTAATGGAATTTGCCCTAAAGGCAACCAGCAACCACCATGTTAGACCAGCAAAACTGCCATTGACTGCTGCTGAGCTTACACCTACTGACATCAGAGGGAACACCACCGCTGCAGCTACTGTATTTACGTGTGGTCTAGGGTTTGTCCTCATTTCTTTTTACCAATTTGACATTGGTGAGATGATCCTAATTCTTAACCGTCTTAAAGTGAATTAGGTCAATTATTATCTGAAACATTTAATGACTCTTTGAAGAAAAAGGCCGTAAATGTAGGCAGTAATGTCATAACAGATTTTTGTCTTCTCTTTACCAAGACAGGGATCCAAAACCAGTTTTTCAGCTCATTTACCTAGTAGATAAGTATTTTTGTGATCTACTGCATTTTTCCACAGCTCTGTCCTGCAGTCCTGCACTTGGGTCACAACAACCCCAGGCAACGCTACAGGCTTGGGGGACAGTGGCTGGAAAGCTGCCCGGCAGAAAAGGACCTGGGGGTGTTGGTCGACAGCCGGCTGAATATGAGCCAGCAGTGTGCCCAGGTGGCCAAAAAGGCCAACGGCATCCTGGCCTGTATCAGAAATAGTGTGGCCAGCAGGAGTAGGGAGGTGATCGTCCCCCTGTACTCGGCCCTGCTGAGGCCGCACCTTGAGTACTGTGTTCAGTTTTGGGCCCCTCACTACAAGAAAGACATTGAGGTGCTGGAGTGTGTCCAGAGATGGGCAACGAAGCTGGTGAAGGGTCTAGAGCCCAAGTCGTATGAGGAGCGGCTGAGGGAACTGGGGATGTTTAGCCTGGAGAAAAGGAGGCTGAGGGGAGACCTTATCGCTCTCTACAGCTACCTGAAAGGAGGTTGTAGAGAGATGGGGGTCGGTCTCTTCTCCCTAGTAACAGATGACAGAACAACAGGAAATGGCCTCAAGTTGCGCCAGGGGAGGTTTAGATTGGATATTCGGAAAAATTTCTTCACCAGAAGGGTTGTCGGGCATTGGAACAGGCTGCCAAGGGAAGTGGTGGAGTCTCCATCCCTGGAGGTATTCAAAAGACTTGTAGATGTGGCACTAAGGGATATGATTTAGTGGTGGACTTGGTAGTGCTAGGTTAATGGTTGGACCCAATGATCTTGGAGGTCTCTTCCAACCATAACAATTCTATGATTCTATGATTCTATGATTTTTATCTTAAAAAGAGGCACTGGAGCCTCCTAGAAGGACAAAGTAAGGTTTAACTTCAAAAATATTTACCTACTTGAGGTAATCTCTTTCCAGTTCCATATTTAGTATTAAAATACACTATAAAAGACAATTCTGTTAAAAGTGGTGTGTATTGGCTAAAAATATAAAAAATTAAGCAGTTTAGGATCACAGATGTCACCATTTCTTTCTTGAGGGGGGAGGGGTAACATTAAACATAATTAACATATTGGAATCTGAGTTGTTATTTTATTAGTTCTTTCAGCATTAATATGTGGTCTTATGTGAAATATTTACACAGCAGCAGACAAAATAACAGACATTTCTCACTCTGTTCCAGTTAAAATATTGCTAAATATATTACTTTTATTTAGGTTGCAGTAACTACTGGAGACATCAACCAGCTCAGGACTGTACTGTATGGGGGATCACTCAAGCCATGCAGCAGAATTGGGATTCACTTTGCCTCATTTCCACTGTCTAAAAGATGTGAAAGTGGTCTACACTATTTATCCAGACTCCCTCTGCAGTGAAGAGAGAGAGAAAAAGAAAAATCAGGTTTAATGAATTCCACCTGTCTCATATGTACGTTATGAAGGGGTTGAGTCAGTACTTAAAAGTGTCGGTCACCTATAGGGAAAGCCTGAACAACTATGTAAGTCTAATTTTATACTTAACTTTTAGATATCTAAATTATCAAAGATAAATCATTTGCTAAATTAAAGTCTTTATTCTATTTTTTTATTAAAACAAATAGATAGTAAAAATAGATGGTGAGAAAAGTGGAAACCAACAGGATCAGCAGTCAAGAAAAATGTTTACAGGCCTGAAGCTAAAGCATAAAGTATATTATTAATATATGAGCAGTATTGTCTACTGAAGGCTTCTTTTTCTTCATTAAAATGCATGAATTGATTTCCTGCATCTGATGGAAAGTTCCCAACTGCTTTGGATAGTCAAATATTTCTTTTAACTTATCTAACTTTTTTTTTTTTTTTAACTTACTTTCCTTATAGCTTCTTTCCTTTGCACAGAAGTTCCTGGTATGTGCGGATGTCCTCTCCTCGCCTACTTAGATTCTTGGTGAAACTTACTCAGATCTTTGGAGCGCAGGTTTGGTGGGGCCCTGAGTCCCCACGCAGAAGTGCTGAAATGGCTCCTCATGTTCCACACGCTCCTGAGTTGCCGGAATAGTCAGAAGAGTCCTGCCAATCGTCCCATAGGCCCAGGTTGATTCTCAACAGCCCCGAGCATTGAGAGCTTCCTCAGTCTTCAATAAAGTAAAATCAGTTCTATAGCCTTAATGAAAAACTTGAAAAATTAAATTCTTTTGTTTCTCACTCCAGGCATCTCATGTGCACTGTCTTGTTAACAGAAGAACTCTGAAGAGCTTTAAAATTTGGGGGTTCACTCTTCTAGGGATCCCATTAAAGAGGCTAAGCTCACACTTAATTTCCAATCCAGATCCAGCTGTAGAGGAAAAAAAAGATGACCACTCTCCCAACCCCAAAGTACCACCCTACAACATTTTATTTTTGAAAATAGAAAGGAAAGCAAATAAATGTAAGAGAAAACAAGGAAGTTCAATATGAAATGCTTTGTTGGTATGAAGCACTGCTATGACTCTATTTGTATTTAAAGCTGCCAAGAATTTCAGTAACAGTTAATTCAGCTCAAAGCACATGGTTTACATTTTTTTTCTCAGTAAGAACAACACAAGTTAATGAAAAGAAACAAGTTCATCCTTGGAATAACCCCAGATCTCAATGTTCTGGATTTGATCATATTTGATCATAAATAGAAAGATTAGTGGCCAGATCCTATCCTTCACGCCAGGTCTTTCTTCCATTTGGTGTGAAGTCTTAATAGTGGACTCCTTTCTAATGCTATTCGCACAGAAGGGCTATTCACTGGCTGCTGCTAAGCCTCAGTAGCAGGACAGATAGAGCAGAGAAGACAACAGAGGAAGGAAAAATGAAAAAACGATGGGAGAAACAAAGCAAATAAAACAATGACTGCCTAAACCAAGGACAAGCTGTAGAGCTGAGAGGGTAGTCTTCATCTCCTGTTTGTATATCTAGTCACATTTTCTGTATATGTCTTCAGATATCTAAGAAATTAATGTAATTGGAATAGCCAGCTATCAAGCTATCAATATACAAGTGTACATGATGTAAGAGAAGAATAGTATTTTAGAAGAGTTTTTATCCTGAACTCTTTTGGTCCCTTTTCAGCAGAAACCAGTTGCCAAGATAAAGATACTGTCCCAAAAGGGCTGTTTCAAAATTGGTATTTATAACATTATCCAGTGGTTTTGTGATGGGATTAAATGTCCACTGAGTACAAGGTCAAGTCTACAAAACGAATTGACTTGTGACCTACTTTGGATTTCAGATTGCTCCACCAAGGACAGACAAAAGGCTACGTAGCTCGTTGCACATTGCCTTTTAACTTCATAATCATACCGCTCTCTGAAGTTTCTGGACTTTCCATACTAATAACACTTGAAATACATTAGAAAGGAGGAAAGCAAGCTGTAGCAGTCTGTTCCTTTCTACATTTCACAGTATCCTCCTCTGACCAACTGGTCTCCAGTGCTGTGGTGCTAACAAAGGAACGAAGTCCTGATAGTTTGCAGAGCCCAGCTGATTTCACGCATTTTATTTTAACTATCTTTTCTTAAAATGATCCGTTGTCAGGATGCCTCAGTCCTTTAATATCTTGCTGTAGAACCTAAATAAAACAATTTATGCATGCTCTCTGTCTCGATCACAGCTTGGGAGAAACTGGCCACAGATTTAAGCAGGGCTTTTGCAGGAACATACTGTACCAGATCTCCCAGATATTGTGAAACTAACGAGACGCTTAAGTTTCAGGCTTTTTAGATGACTGACCCTTAGCCAGAAACAATGTTGTATTTAAACTTTTTCCTCCAGGCAGTCAGGGAATACAGGAATTGTCACTATGCTGACAAATGGCATGCTCTGGGTGTATTACCACATGCAAAGATGGATAAAGTAGGAGTTATCTGCTGCCAAAACCTTTGTGCCTTTGGAGTATCGCGTATAATAGTAGAATATGCCACTGTTTGGTCTACATTTAGGACAATTGACTCAGATACCCAAATAAAATCTGTTCAGAAGAACATAAATCTATTTGAAAGTTATATTGGCTAATTGTATTCTTTGTTTTCATAGTTAATCTTTTTGTGGTATTGCGCATCTTCCCATCTCTCCCTAGAGAGATATGTAGTGACAATATACGTTCCAAAACTGTTGGAAGGCTTTGTGCTAACAATTATGTTTCATTTAAGAAAATAACTGTGCAAAGCAACGTTGCCCTTCCCTAGGTTTAGAGATGCCTTTCAGCACATCTACATGGATGTCCATTATCACATGCACCCGTTGAAAAGGAGGAACAGTGAATGCTACCAGCACTGTTGTACAAGATGAAACGGTGGGTTTGAGTAGACAAAATCCTGTTCTCTGCTTTGCATCATTGTTGGGGGAACAGTTTGATAACACTGATCATGTTCATGTGCTTAGAAATATTTTTGCCTCTGACGCTTTTTGAGGATAATACCTTCCTGAGCTACAGTTTAGATGTTAGGTTCTCATTCACATCTATGATATGGACACCACAAGTTATTATTTAAACCTGAAAATTATTTTTCCAGTTAGATAATATAAGATAGATTGCTGTACAGAAAAATTCAGAAGGATATACCCCTTCTGCATGAACCAACCCTTTTTCCATCCCCATACTACCCTTGATCTCTTAGGGAAAAACTGGCCTCAGAGGTTCCTTACGTATTGTAACAGTTTCTTTGATTTTTTGCATTTCTTTTTAATACCAGTCAATCTATACAGCTGCAGAAATGTACTGAATTAAGTCTACCAGAGACAGGGGTCTATGGGCTGAACAATAGGAAAAGCTGGATATAATTGCACAGTGCATGATTGCTGTTGACAAAAAGAAGTATTCCATTTTTAGAAAAATATTTTAACTTACTGGTTTGCATCAACTGAGATAATAGGGAGAAAACACTAGACAAGGAAGAAGCAGGTGAAAGAAAGTGAAGCAGGAATTACTGACTGTATGATTAAGTTAAACTTAACAGTGGTGAATGCTTGAAGAGTTTTGTTGTGCTATTTGTATAAAAACTGAAGAAGCAAATCTAGGCATTTTATAATGGTGTGAAAATGCAGATTAGCTTCCCAATCCTGTCACACCCACCTGTAATTTTACTTTGTCTTTTAATGAGCGTGAATTACAGTCTTTCCACAAAGGCATCAGTCATGCCATCATAACTGTTGTGTTGTCACTCAGTGCATTTCAGACTCACAATTCCCATTTTTATGGACTGGCTTGCTGTCTGCGATCAGGTACCTCATTTCAGTTGAGATTTAAAGCCAAGCCTTGTTCGAATACTGGCAACACAAAAGATTCCTAGGAGAAAACAGTCCTTCGTTTAACTGGTGACGGCTTTTGGTTGCTTTTTCCCCTGGTGGGAATGCCTGTCTCAGGTTTAAACAGCACAGCTGGGAGAGCCAACCTTTTAGCCTCCAGCCCAGGCTGCCTGCACACAGACACTGTATTTGTCAGCAAATGTAATACATGCTAAAGAAGCCGGAGATTTCATGACTTTTTGCTCGAAAGAGCCTGGGACAGCCTCACTTGAGACTAAATAGCATGTGCCGAAGAGATCAGACAGTTCAGCCAAAGCCAAGCATTAGTATACTGGTTATACAAGTGCACAGTACAGGCTTAGCAGCTTTGTGCTACCCCCTCAGAGCAATACCTTTTTATGTCAGTGAATATTAGCTATATTAGCCGTATTAGTTCAAAGTTGGTACAGTATGGCACCAAACTAGAGTACTGCACTCACTAGTAGTAGCACCTTACATCCAACTTGCTCTTGCAGACAAGCAACTGAGCATAGTGTAAAAGAAAGGAAAGTGAAAACACATATTAACAATGCAGATTATCTGGGACTAATCTAACACACAAAGTATAAGGCTTTCTGTGCTCGCATTTAAGCCGTGAGCATCTGGTCTTGGCCATATTTGGTCTACTACCAATGAATGGAGAAACCTGTCATCTGTGGATATCCTAACAGAACTAATATCTTCCAAATAAATGTCTGAGCAAAATAAACGACTAGGGCGAAGCTCTGTTCATTGCACTGCTCCAAAAATAGGTGTACATTAAAATAGAGTCAAGTGTTATACAAAGTGCCCTGGCAACAAGAACTAATATTGCAGTGAGTTGTAAGTCCCAGGAATGCAAAGGGAGTTGGGCAAACAAACTGAACTGCTAAGTTATAAACATAGGCTGCTGCTGCAGAGAAAGGCAACAACCGTAATGAAACATGTGAAGGAAACCTCAGCATACCGCAAATCTAATGCGCTACCTTCAGGCAAAATATCACAGAGGAAATAAAAGCTTTGAAACTTTTAGAAAAAGAAGATGGGGACCTTCAGCTGCACCAAAGAGGCACAGCAAACAGAGCAGGAACAGTTTCCAGAGTGTGACAGCAGGTAAAGTTTTTCTGGTGGCGGGGAGAAGGAAGAAGCAGCTTTCAGCATTTTAGTCTCTACTTTTATTCTTGTCAGATTCTCATCAGCCAGTGCAGTATAAAATTTCACCTCTGGAGATGTACTGTGGTGACACAAATAGCCCCCTGCCCATTTCTGCATCTGCTTCTCTTCAGTGCATGTTCCAGTCATAAAAATAACTTAAAACACCTATCTGATGGAAATATTTAGATGAATAATAATTCTGTCCAACAAATATTTCAGATTTTTTTAAGGAGATTATTCTTATTACGCAGAAAACAATTTCAAAGTGGTTCAGCCACAGTGTGCTTTCTGTATGGATGCCGATATTGGATACAGCAAAGCCAGTTATAGATTTTGCTTTGGAGAGAAGCGCAGCTACAGTAATTTATTTCATGAGACCTAGTTTGTGGTGATGCATGGCTTTCTTTCTGGAGATATTAGCTTGGATATACTGAGTCCAGGAACGCCTATTTACACTAACACATTTTAAATCTGTGCAGAACTATCAGCTCTCTGTGGCTGCTAGTTCTGCATACCTGAACTTCTGGGAACGAGGTAGTTATAGTCCTCCCTGATAAACTTGGGTTAACCGAGCTATTAGTTAGGAAAGGCCAAACTAAGACTCAGCTTTCAGATATAATCATCCTTATGAAGATCCCTGCAAAATGTGTTGCTGTTGACCTGGCTACAGGTTTAAATACAGATTTATCTTTACAAAAGTGTCAGTCTTTTCACTTGTCTGATTTTCTGTGGTTTTACTATTCGCAGTTAGCAATAAAGAGAATAAATGGAAATTTAGCATAACAGGTGAAAGATAAAAGCAAACAGTCAGTTTGTGTCTTGATTCAGAAAAATTAGGAAGAGACAAGAATTGTCAATGACAAGAATTGTCAGATATCTACAGATCTTTCATTTTTGTAAAAATACACAAGTCGAATGAATTTTCATAAATGAGAGAAGAACATGGGAGGAGGTTACCTACTTTCCCACTAACAACATAAATTCCTTAGTGGAAGTATACAGCAATCCAAATATTAGATTACATACATATATTTATGTTCCTATAAAGCACAAAAAAAGAATTTAGTCAATCATCAAACTTAAATGATGGTTTCAGGAGATTATATACTTGCTCTGCACGAGAATCATGAATGTAAACAAGTAGTCTGGATACTACTATGATTACACTAGGTAGAAGTTTCCCTCAAAAATTATTTATCCCTTTCAGCTTCATTTCAATGGTTTTTCTCTTCATAAATATCCGAGACCTACCCATCATTCTTTGTCATTTGAAGTGCATCAGATTTATTTTCAAGCAAAATATGATCTCTCTCTTCTCAATTTTCAAATAAGCTTCTCATCATAACATAACCACAAATGAATGCAAAAATTGAAACTTCTCTCAATTATCTCTGTTACCTCTATTCATACAGGCAGCCAGCTTACCTGCTTCTGAACAGAAATGCTTTGAATTCCTTTTCAATAAAGTCATACAGTCGTACTGTTGCCTCTACAAAGATAAAACCAAGAACCAGATAACAATTGACACTTTTATTGTGATATAGTGCTGAATGCATTATTTCCACGCCTCAGAAGACCTTAACATTTGCCACCTTTTTCTTACCTATGAAAACTACAGGATTCCCAGAAATAGCAGGATAGGGTTTTTTACGACCATTGCAAATAAAAGCTCATTAGCTTTTAATAACACAAATGTTTCATTGTATGTTTTCTAACTTACGATGATTTCTGCCTCATATTAAAAATACTGCGTATTTCTCTGAAGAAATCTGAGTCCCCGTTATTCTCAGTGCCCCTTACTTAGAAGAAGGTAGTTATCTATAGATACTGAACTAGTTGCAAGATCCTTATTGTATTCAGTCTGTCCACTCGGAACAGCATCAACTGATTTTATGAAGAACCTTTTTTGAAATGACATAGATTTCAAAGGTGAACTCTACAGATCTATTGACTGTAAAACCAGAAAAAGGGCTTCACGGTCTAACTTGTATGACATAGCCATCTGACATTTCAGAGTAATTTAGTACTGAACTAGATCACATGAATTTAGAAAAAAAAAAGTAAAAAAGTTTTACAGTGATTAAAAAATACTTACTGATGAAGAAGCTTTATCACTTGAATCCTTCTTCAGTTGACCACAGTGGTGGTGAAAGGTACATATGTTATTTCTAGAATCTCTCTGCCTAGTGTTAACCTACAGTCACTGCTATAACGTCGGTTAATAAATTGAAAAGCCCTGTTACTGAATTCATGATCAAACCTTAACGTTCTTTGTAATAAACCAACTAAATTGAGCTTGGATTTCCATATCTGGAACATTAAATATTTTGTGTGGACCTTCTTGGAAATTTCTAATTTATTTACACCCTCTAGTATTGACAGTACAAGACCTGGTGCATTTTTCTAGTCAGTGTCTCCCTAGAATGAAACGCCAGCATCAAATCCTTTGGCTCCTTTCTTCTTTGGAACATCATTCAGGGACTGCACTTATATATCTGTCTAAACTATGTATTGGATATGATATGTGCTTTCTCCTCAGAAATTTTTGAATGTTTGCACTGTATGCAAACTGAAAGCAATCCTAATTTCAGGGAAGTGCTTCCAATTTCTGTTGAGAAGCCATATAGCAGTTGCAGTGATATTTTATACTTTTTATTTATCACTGTCTGTGTCAATGAAATAGTTAATATGGCTGTACAGTAAAAACTGCCGCTTCTGAGTTTCTTCAGGTAACAAGGGAAAAAACAGGCAGTGTCTGCTTTGGTCCTGTAATAGATCCTTCAGGACATAAAGAAGCGCATACTCAAAAGCTAACTACTAAAAAAAGAGAGAAAAAAGATATGTAAAACATTTAATGAATAAATAAAACAAGAATTATTTTGGAAAGCATTTCCAATGAGAAAAACAAATACAGATATTTATTTCATAATGCATTGTGTATATATAAGCATAGCCAGGGCAGCTACTTTTATTTCCAGAAAGCAAGTCCTTATAATACTACAAGAAAAGCAGCTCCTGTGAACTACATATTTCACTGAGGCAATGAGGACAAATCATACCTTTTCATGCACACATTATTCTCATCAGATATAAAAATAATAATTTAAGTGAGACATATACATACAAACAAAAATGGAAGGGTTGACTCTGGATATGAATATATAAATTATTCGTAAAGCAAAATGGTTAAGACTTTTTTTCCATTCTGTCCTCCATTTTATTTTCTTAAAAGGGAAAAATAGAACTGTTCTTACTGAGATCATGGTGCTTAGGAGGATTAACAGAAATTTCCTGAGGTCATTTCTGTACCTTGCGAAAGTATTAGTAACATTTAATTAATAATAATTTCAGTCAAAACAGATTAAGACAACCGCATCGAGTTCCTAGCCATCACTTCTTACATTGCTTCTGGCTCCTTTGGGATGCTGTGTAATGTTATCACAGACACATTTAACTGAGGCAATTTAATATTTCCCGTAGAGAACACAAATCCATTTGCATTATTATCACCAAATGAAACCTTATTTCAATAACATTTAACATAATTAAAATCTATGAAAATAGAGTGCAGATTATATTCTGAAAGTAATAAAGGATTAAATATTAGAGTGACAGTTCTTCTGACTGAACGTATAAAGATTTTTTTGTAAGTTGCTAAGTGACCCTATTTATGATTTGCGCTGGTTGAATATTTTTAATGTACTGTTTGCATTGGGTGTAGGTGTGAAGGTGTTGGCGGCAAGGGAGCTGCAGCAGGTGGCCTCTGTGTGAAGAGCCAGGGGCTGCCCCACGCCAGACACAGCTGGGTCCAGTCAGGTCCAAAATGGACCCACCACAGGACACAGCTGAGCCCGTCAGCCAAGCTAATGGCACCACTGAGAAAACATATTTAAGACAGAACAAAATACCACATAGGCAGTGAGGACTGAGGAAAAAAATATGTGAGAAGCAATTGAGGGAGAGGGAGAGGGAGAGGGAGAGGGAGAGGGAGAGGGAGAGGGAGAGGGAGAGGGAGAGGGAGAGGGAGAGGGAGAGGGAGAGGGAGAGGAGGTGCCTCAGGTGCTGAGGCAGAGATTTGCCTCCCGCCCGTGGAGATGACCATGGTAGAGCAGGTATTTTTTCCCTGCAGCCTGTGGAGGACCCCACATCAGAGGAGGTGAATATGCCCTGAAGGAACTGTGGCCTGTGGAGAGGAGCCCATGCTGGAGAAGGTTTATCCTGAAGGACTGCAGCCTGTGGAGGACCCGTGCTGGAGCAGGGAAAAAGTGTGAGGAGGAAGGAGCTGCAGAGAGGAGCTGTTATGGACTGACTGCAAAGCCCCCATTCCCCTGCAATGCTCGGGGGTGGGGGACTGGGTAGAGGAGTCAAAAATGAAGCCAAAAAAGGAGTAGGGGAACGTGTTTTAGTTTTTTGTCTTTGTTTCTTTCCTTCCTACTCTATTTTTAATTGGCAATAAATTACATTAATTTTTCCCAAGTAGAGTCTGTGATGCTCATGACAATAATTGGTACATGATCTCCCTGTCTTTATCTTGACCCACAAGCTTTTCTGTCTTATTTTCTCCTGCTGTCCTGTTGAGTATGGTGAGTGACAGAGTGGCTGGGTGGGTGTCTGGCAGCCAGCCAAGGTCAACCCATCACACTGTTGTATGTTATTTTCCAGGTACAATGGTTTTGATTAGTAGGGCTCAAGCTACAGTTGCTAAAGGACACTTCAATGTGAAAATCTCATTGAAATAAATACTCAAGGCATGCGCTGAAATCAGAAGGCAGAAAGGAAGTGGGGAAGGTGGCACATTAATCCATTTTAGGGTCTGGGTTTCAGATGATGAAATGAAGTGCTGTGTTTTTAGTTTTACCTATTTCTTTTGGAAGGTACTTAAGATTACTTTTTCAGAACTTCATTAGTGAAACCAAAGTCTCACAGAGGTGCACCATTTATTGCAATTAAATAGGTACAGTAGTAATAGCACAAATAGGCAGTTTCTAGTCCTTACTGCATATGCATTGCACTAGTTCACACACATATCAATACAAAATTAAATTTAAAAGTTCATGAAAATGCATGCCTATAAGAGGGTGGGTGCTTACATTCCTATTTTGTATGCAAACACATAGATGAATGGCTTATTACTGCTTAATGAATTTTCAGAATTTATATGACGTAATGAAATTTCTCTACGTGCAACCACAGTACAAACTGACAGCTTGTAAAAGACCATAACTAATAAGTTATAAACAATAGAGTGAAGATGATAATTTAGACAAATGAAGTTTCTTGAGTGAAAAATATAATACATAGTACCTTAACTAATTTGCTTAGCTTTTCACATGCTGTTTATAGTCATTTCAGCAACTGTGACAAATTACCTAAGCTGGAGAAAAAAGAATAGTTTAACAAGAATATATGTATCAGATGCAGTTGTGATGCTCTCCTAAAAAGAACAGCATCTTTTTAACACACTTTATTAAGCTGAATTACTGGTAAGGTTCTTAGTTTTGGTTATAATGGTCTGGAAGATTTACAACTTCTTGGATTACTATTGTTCAAGTGCATAGGAACTTAGAAACAAAATCATGAAAAGCTGATCTAAACAGGCATCTAAATGATGCTTTTGGGAAACTCTGTTGTGAATTTGCTGAATGAGATTGCACAAATCGGAGGTCTCCTGAGTTATGAATATCTAAGAACTGAAAAATAGAGAGTGCTTTGATAACAGAATGCCAATGCTTTTTCGTCATGCAGATTTTTTGTAAAGAATAAGAAAATCTCTTTGCGAAAATCAATGTCTGATATATCCTTCGATACACTGACTGCTGCTCTGATGAGAGCATTTATAAAGGAAATGTCTGTTGTCAAGTTATACAATGTAGGTAGCAGCTCACAGGACAATAATTTTTAATTGGACACAGGCATTTTCACCCACCTGGCTTAGGTAAGTTATACTGGTTTAAAAAAAATCTTATTTGATAGACATTTTGATTTGGAGCTTATTTAGTAGGGAGGAAGTTATGCTACAGAGGTAAATATCTGATATCTGAGGAAACTCTTATCTTCAAAAGGAGTGTTTGTACAGCTAAAAGAGGACTATAACTACAAAAGAGCTACTGACATTTTAGAAAGTAAACACAAAAATACTCCTGGTCCGTCTCCAATGTGCAAAGGATGTGACACATAGAAGTAATAACTGGAGTGGGGTTAAACACATCAGCTTGAAGTGCATTGATTGGTTGGTGTTGAAATGGGGTAGCAAATTTTAGACCCTTTCAAAATCATCATATGAAGATGCATAATCATTCATACCTGTTAGACCAACACTGAATGTGTTTCAGGCAACTAGATCAAGAGTAGTTTTTAAAATACTCTTCTAATAAAGAACTTCCCTGAGAACGGAAGACCTGCCTGTTGAGAAGTCCCAGAAAAGGGCAGGTAGTTTTTGTTTATATACAGCAGATGTACTTTGTACACTGACCAGTCTGGGTGTTCAAGGAGCTCCACTGTCCTTTAGGCCTTGCAAAGTACAGTTAGTAATTTACTGGCAACGAGTCTGCTTCTAATTGTGCTTTAGTGTCTCATACTTGTTAAGGCTTGCCCAGCCACAAGACTTAATCATAGTGAGGTCCTTAACTAGAGTGTATGAGAGGTAGCAAGCATAACACTGGTATTGGGTATCAAACAGTAAAATACGGTGTCTGGCTCACGCAGCGACTGGAATACAAAGATTAAAACATCCTCCTTCCCCAGGCAAGTGCTTTGTTATTCTCATTATACTGTGCCACACACTCTTCCAGTGGTTACTGTTTTCTTTCACATTTTTATCATGCCCTTCTTAACTGGCTATTATCTATATATTAAACATACAGTCAAATGCCAGCAATTCTTATCATACATTCAGTTCATGTGCTAGCCACAAAGCAGCAAATAACAAATTATTAAATTTCCTTGTATACATATATCCATTGTGCAACATCCTTTCGAAGGGTCATATAATTTAGGTTACAAATGTTGTATGTCACTAGCTGGACACTCAACTGGGAGCACTTAATCATGTATACAAATCAAATAATTTTCCAGATAACACATTTAAAATCATAGAATTGTTTTGGTTGGAAGAGACCTCCAAGATCATTGGGTCCAACCATTAACCTAGCACTACCAAGTCCACCACTAAATCATATCCCTTAGCGCCACATCTAAACGTCTTTTGAATACCTCCAGGGATGGTGACTCCACCACCTCCCTGGGCAGCCTGTTCCAATGCCCGACAACCCTTTTGGTGAAGAAATTTTTCCAAATATCCAATCTAAACCTCCCCTGGCACAACTTGAGGCCATTTCCTCTTGTTCTGTCATCTGTTACTAGGGAGAAGAGACCGACCCCCATCTCTCTACAACCTCCTTTCAGGTAGTTGTAGAGAGCAAGAAGGTCTCCCCTCAGCCTCCTTTTCTCCAGGCTAAACATCCCCAGTTCCCTCAGCCACTCCTCATAGGACTTGTGCTCTAGACCCTTCACCAGCTTCGTTGCCCTTCTCTGGACACGCTCCAGCACCTCAATGTCTTTCTTGTAGTGAGGGGCCCAAAACTGAACACAGTACTCGAGGTGCGGCCTCACCAGGGCTGAGTACAGGGGTACGATCGCTTCCCTACTCCTGCTGGCCACACTATTTCTGATACAGGCCAGGATGCCGTTGGCCTTCTTGGCCACCTGGGCACACTGCTGGCTCATATTCAGGCAGCTGTCAACCAACACCCCCAGGTCCTTTTCCGCCAGGCAGCTTTCCAGCCACTGTCCCCCAAGCCTGTAGCGTTGCCTGGGGTTGTTGTGACCCAAGTGTAGGACCCAGCACTTGGCCATGTTGAACCTCTTACAATTGTCCTCAGCCCATCGATCTAGCCTGTCCAGGTCCCGCTGTAGTGCCTGCCTGCCCTCAAGGAGATCAACACTCCTGTCCATCTTGGTCTCACCTGCAAACTTACTGAGGGTGCACTTGATCCCCTCATCCAGATCGTTGATAAAGATGTTAAACAGAACAGGCCTAACTAGCTTTCATTTAATGATGTTATTCATGTAATCCAAATCTTTATGCCCTATATTGCTTTCTGCTTTTAACATACCAGATCTCTTGATGCCCTGAATTTTATTTCACTTTCCTATAATCAAATTCTGTCATTCTTCAGATCATTTGCTATAGTCCAAAATCATACATAATTCCTTAGCAGAAGCTCAATTTTTACAAAGTAGGATAATACAGACACAAAGAGACTCTAAGAAAAAGCAAAATGGTTTGGGGCTATAAAGTACATTTGTTATCTGTTGCCCAGCATGCTTGATATACACCATATTTAATGAAATACAAGTCTGCCTTAGAAAAGATAAGCACAGCTCTGACCTGATTCAATAGGAACTAAAAGTGTTTGTAGCACAGCAAGTTATTATTGGATTATAACCAAAGATCGATATTTCAGTCTTCTTAAACAAATTCATATTGAACAAGCATATTCCTTACAGAAAAATTATTCAGTTTATTTTAAAGATTCCACATTGTAATAGGCATTTTGATCTACAGAGTGCATTTGTGACTGTAACTGGTCTTAAGTATGTTCCCTTTTACCTTTTTAACTCATTTAACTTTTGCTGGAAAAAGTAACCACCATAATTCTGCTTTACCATTGTGGAAAGTGTTTTCTGCGCTTTCACCCTTACCTCCTGTTACCTCTTTCATATGCTGCTTTGCATCTTCATTCACATACGTTTTTACATTCACTTAAACTAAACACACAAAGGACTACTTTTATGTTTTTAGACTCACCATCTTACTTGAAGAGAAGCTTAACCTCACTCCAAAACAATGGGAGGCAGCAGCCACTTTCAAAGCAAATACTTTAAGGAACTCACTTTACAAAATATAATTAATTAGCCCTTGGTGAATTAGAAATTTCAGTTACAAAGAATAATTACAAGAAAAGATGATGGAATTTTTCAAAATCAAGCAAGGCAGAAAACACAAACTTTCATCATTTAAAAAAAATCTCATTTTATAGGAAGCTTCAAAATCTATATTATTCGTTCTTCCAATCATTCACAGCAAAATCATGGTGCTTAACTTGTCCACAAGACTGTGCTTTGTGTAATCAAATCAGTATGTGCCAGATCTAACCTCCAGAAAACCCCTGCCAGCTTTTGATATATCAGCCTGCTTGATACAGCAAGCAGGTATCAGTAACAGGGAAGGCACACCCAGAGTTTAGTGACAGGCAACATAGGCACAGCATTCCCAGCTTTGCTATTTGCTAAGCTTATTCTAGCACTTAGCAACTGATATCAGAACTTATGCTAGAAAGCTACTTTAGTTGCCAATGGAACAGTAAAGAGCGCTCCTTCCACAAACGACACTGATCGGTATCTTCATCTTAATGAATTGACCATATGGAGCTGTCACCTTGCATTACTATACTTAATTCATTTTAAGGCTATGAAAGACTCTTATGTTCATTTTTAACCTGTCCCACATGACAAGTTGTGAGACTTACCTGAGTCAGTTACTGCATCCAGTCGAAAAGCTACGGATGAGCTAGAGCATCTCTCTTTCAATCACATGCAACCTCAATTTAAAAGTTCCCAGTGAAGAAAAAATCCACAAAATATCTTTGTAAATTTCTCCATGGAAAAATTACCTTCACTACTGACATTTGTCTACTCTTTTTATTCCATTCTTGCTTTTAGATATTGTTTTGTCTGTTAGAATGAAGAGCATGAGCAGATTTATTATTTATCATGAAGAGATTATCTTCAGGAAAGATACACTGTGATATACCATCACATCATCTTTCTGTCTTCTCTAATAGGAGATAAAACTGGTATTAGTTTAGACTTGTCACGGCTTTTTCTCTATTTCATAGTGTTCAAATTCCTTTTTGAACTATTAATTCCCTAATTGGCTGCAGTATTCCAGTAAAGCAATGCCAAAAGGAGTGATATAAAATGCTCTTGCTTCTCTTTACAACGTATTCCACTATTTTTACATCCAGCGGCTGTCTGAGCTCTTTTCATTACTCTGAGCATGTGCTTTCACTGTGACCCTGAATCAGTTTAAGCCTCTGCGCTCTGTATTGGGTGAATGTGCTCTCACCTCGTACCTCTAGCACATGGTCTTTTTTACCCAGAAGCGCAACCTTATGCTTGGTTGTATTTCACACATATGTTTTGATAGCATCCAGCTTGTTAAGTCATCTAGATTGTTATGTATCATTGATTTGTCTTCCTAAGTGTTTACTATTGTCACAGTTGCAACTTTGTCAGTGCTAATTTTATACCGTATCATTGATAAAATATGTTGAAAGAGTTGAACTAAGAATAAGCTCATGTAAGACCTCATTAGAAATGCCTGCAACTGCAGGTCTGTAATTTGTAAGCCACTGAACTCTTGGTGTTGCTCTAACATTAATCCACCTAATGAAAATGTAGTGCAGTACCACAGCTCTTCATAAATCTCTACAAAAAAATCCACCAACACCTTCACAAACTATGTTTTTAACCTCATAATGAGAAGTTATCAAGGTAGATATATACCCCCTTTCAATGTTTTATTAATAATGTCCAGTATTAAGCACTTTCTATTTTGCCTTTAATCAAAGTTGGATGGACAGGCCTGTAAATACCCAGGATCATCTGGTTTAGCTATTCAGCAGTTATTGAACAGACCAATCTCTTGAATGTTTTACTGACAATTTTTTCCAGTATCTATTTACTAAGAAAACAAATGATTATTTATTATGAATCCTTTCTTTCCTACTATACATTAGAAACTTATTTTCCTTTACACTTTCTGCCATAACTTTCTCTTTGTACCTTATATCTTTATCAGTTTCCCATACCTCCTAGTTTTTGGTTGATGTTCAGTAGCATTAGCCTGTCCCATCTTCCACTTCTTATGAGTATTTTTGTTCATTTCTTCCTTTCCTCTCTAAATGCTGAGGGCTTTTGTTCAGTTTTATTCCTTTGTTTGTTTTTGATAAGAATAATCTTCCTAATGGTGTGATAGCAAGCTTGACAGCACCTAGTAAAATGCTTTTAAGTAATATCCAAATGTCATTCATATCTTGCTAAATTCTTCCTACTATCTGATTTAGCTATAAGGGGTTTTTGGCTTTATGATAGGATCTCTTTAAATCGTTACATGTATATTTTACTTTTGTGTATTCTATTCTATATGCACATCGCAAATGTGATTCACTGGAGCATAATGACAGGTGAGGGAAGAGGCTGAGGGAAGAGCTTCCTTGGCATGAAGACAAGAAGACTTTCCAGGGACTTAATAGCAGCTTTCTGATACCTAAGGGGAGGTTATCAACAAGATGAAACCAGACTCTCTGCTGAGGTGTGTGACAGGAGAACAAAGGAAAATGAGATGTCAACTTTACATAAGGGAAAAAAAAAAAATCACTATGACACTAACCAAAGATTGGAACAGGATGTCCAGAGAGGTTGGGTAATCTCTGGCCTTGAAGGTTTGTCTGACTGGATGAAGACCTGAGCAGCCTGATTTGATCACAGAGTTGATCCTGCAGGAGGTTGGACTAAAGACCCTCTGAGGTCCCATCCAGCCTGAATTATTCCAATTCTGTGATAAGAACACTCATAACTCTGCCAGTATTTATTTTTAATTCTGTTTGCTATTCCCTCTGTCTGTCAGAACAAGGCTCATGTTAGCATTCCACTGGGTTGGTTATGATTGATTGTGCTTTAGGTTTAGATTTTTAGAAAACAAAGATGTTTAGAAATTTTGAGGATGTTTTAGAATTAGCCATGTGAGACCTCCAGTTCTTGTCATTATGAGTAGATTACCTATGATAACAGATGTTTATTAAACATGTGAATGCCTTTTCCAGCCTTCCCCTTTGTTGTTTATTTTGTATAGCAGATAGGCTATTCTCTATATTATAAAATCACCATTGCATGTATAGTAGGACTTTGTCAAACAATCATTTAAAAACTTAAAAACTGTGTAAATCACCAATAGCAAGCTGTGGTAGAATCACAAAATAACATTTATCAGTTGTGATAATACCTTGTCAGTGGAGCTAGGGTAATGTAGGATGAGGAATACTCTGTTGGCACAAACTGCTTGGTTTCCCACTCCTAGGACAGTTCTTTAATACTTACGCCACTTGGCTGAAGTTTATTTTCTGTGTCCTGTAAGCCACAGGCTGGCAGATATTGAACATAGCACATGCAATATTCTCTTGCACTGAATGTTATACATATGAATCTTTTCTGCTGACATGATGGGGGCCCAGATGGTCCAGATTCACTTCTCTGAGGTACTAAAGAATTTTGTTTTCAGGATTTAGAGGTAAATAATGATTAAAAAAGACAAAACAACTGCCTCTTCTCCAAATGATTGCTTTTGCTCAGCTGCAGGCTTTCTACTCAGTCTTCTTTTTATTGTTCAGAAAAATGTCTGAGCATGCACATCTTTTGATAACATCCAAAGCTAACACCTTAAAGATGATTATTCCCATAATACTGACCTTTTCAATGTGGTGTTAATATTGGCA
This sequence comes from Phoenicopterus ruber ruber, assembly GCA_009819775.1. NCBI lineage: Eukaryota > Metazoa > Chordata > Aves > Phoenicopteriformes > Phoenicopteridae > Phoenicopterus > Phoenicopterus ruber. The sequence continues at coordinate 49,485,875 of CM020215.1, read as the reverse complement.
TGTTAAAACTACTTTAAATATTCATGCCAATGAGGATTCCTTTGCTTTCATGTCGGAATTCGTGACTCCTTGCCATAAACAACCTCAGTAATATGCCCGTAGGCCTGTGAATTTTCCCAGAAAACCAATCACACTAGCAATCTCATTTTGATGTTGGTATTAAAAGTGGGATAGACTAGTGTTCCCCTATTACCATGATCCAGACAGAACTTGCTGCATACAATTGAAGCGTAAAACTTTTCCTGTTATGTGGTCTGCCAGCTGAAATGGAGACATTTGGTAGGACTTGGCCTGTGATTTTACGGGATTTGTCCATGATACATTACTATAGTAGTCATTAATTCCCCAGGCTTTGACTTTGCTATTCAAAGTCTACACTCAGTATATATTTTCCATATGTGCCCTGGGGAAGGAACTGAAGGGGATGTTGGTATAACGTATAGCCGAAATCTTACATTGTAACATACGAAAGACACAAGAAAGTATGTCTCTGGCACAGCATGCACAAAAGCACACCCTCAGCACTTTCTAAATGCATATGACTATCTTGCTTAATGTTATCTCCCTCTGTTTCATGACATGGATCTTCTTTTCAGCCACCCTTTTATATCTTTGCCTCTACTTCATGGAAATACATCTAAACCACTGCGCTCACTTGTGGACTGCATTGTCTCAGTATAGAGAAGGTACAGATCTACGTATCTGCACTGTTCTCAAAGCATTCAAACCCAAGGAGTTGGTGTCATTCTGAATCTCATCAAACAGTACTAGGTAACGTGATTTGGTATGTAAGGCAAAATAATTTTTACATCATCAGAACCCTCTGATTCAGCTAAATGGAAATCCCTAACCTACTTACTGGTAGATGCCTTGGAAGGGAAGGAGGGGAGGAAGACAGGGAGAAAGAATGTGCATCCAGCTGCTTCATATATAGTTTTTGTCTAAATATCTTCTGGCCATTGTCAGAGGCAGAATATTGTGAAAGTCTTACATTCTTGTGGTGTCTTAGGGACTCAATAAGGGAATAATATCTGAAGTTTAAAGACTGGAAAATCAAAAAAGTCATTTGGGAAAATTACTTCGTGTATTAGATGACTTTTTATTACCTCTCCAACAAAGATATCATGCTAATACAGAAAAAGAGGGGTCTCTTAACCTGTGGCAGTTGCTAGCTGATCAAGTAATTGTTGCAGACAAGATGTACATTTTCCAATCGTATTAAAACAATGCCAGTCTTGTGTAACTTCAGCCATCTAAAAGCTAGGCATCTAAACAATTTGTCTTACACATAGTCCTTCTCTGTAAACAGTCGGGAGAGGTAAAGAGAAGTTGATGCATCCCACATCCCATGTTAGGTACCCACAGAGTGGATCTCTGCATGAAGGTACATTTAGAGACAAACTAGAAATTAAAAGACATATGGAACATGGTTATTAGAGGATCAAATATATTAAAGATGGAAAATACACCTACTATTAGTTGAGGAATCAAAATTTCAGGCCCCAAAATTTTAGGCAAACAAATTTTGTCTCCTAAAGTTCTTCTCTACTCAAATTCTATAGTGACGATTGTTGTCTAGCAGGCTTTGGTAGTGATTAGCCATATGACATTCTCTTCTGTATTTTTATTTGTGTTTTCAACTACAGTACACTTCTTAGTAGACAGGCAACACCTTTTATACTAGAAAGCTGCTCAAAGTAGTAAGCCCGCACTTAGAGATATATTGTTAATTATTTTCATTTCTCTGATGTGGAATAGATGTACATGCTATTTTCACCACAAATTTTAATTAATTCAAATCAAGTTTCATATATGAGCTGTCAGAGGAAATGCCCAACCCATTTGTGAGAGTATAGTTACCAAATGTAATGTGAAGAAGCCTCTACTTGCTATTATTTTGTTTAGCCATCATAGGTGTTTAATTACATTCTTTTGATGTCAGTAAAATCATTTAACTTCCCCTGAAGACATTGAAAGGCATCTGCTATGTTGAAAAAAGTATTTTCCCATGCCACAATTTGAATTTTAAGCATAATTACTTACCCAACACATAGCTGTATCTTTTAAAAGTTCAAAATAAGTTTTATGCTCAAATAAGAATTCAGCCATTACATTTTGCTTTTAAAGTATAGTCAGCAATACACATCATAACAAAATGTGTGTTTCCATAACAAAGAACTCCATAGCTGGAGATATATTTGGAAGCTGTTCTAATGGTGCAATTTCAAATAATTTTATTTCTTTCCATAAGAATTTTTTTATATAGCTAAACAGTAGGAACTTGAGCATAGCTGCATAATTTATAACCATATTTGAAATTTAGCAGCTGGGCCAGCATATTTGATGGTGTACGAAACTAATAATTTAGTCTGGGTCCATGATGTTTCTATTGTCCAATTTGGAATTAAATTCCTTCTATGCCATAATTTTTTAAACAAGTCTACATAAGAGAACGTTAAGTGGTAGATTCAGGAGCAGAACACACCCTCCTGTAGTTAATTACCATTAACCATTATTTAGACATTTCCTGTGCTCTGTCTTCTATAGCGTTTCATACTCACATGTTTTGTATGCTAGCAAAGCATGTTATAGAAAGGTGCATTACTAACTAAAGTTAGTATTAGTATTAGTATTCCGTTTCTTACGTATATTTGCTTCAGAACTCTGATGTCATGTAAAATGTTTTTGGAGCATTATACCATGTTTCCATCACTGTTACAACAGAACATGCACACACCGTCCTTTGGAGAGCAGCTGTCAGCTGTAAAAAATTAGTATAATATGCCTCCAATATTCTACTACCTTTTTATCTATTCAAACTACATGAGACACAGAAAATGATACATGATCATTGCTCACTATCATAACTTCATTCTTCTGTTTTTAAAATATCTAAGGCTTGAAAAGTTTAATAACTCCAATGTATTTGCAGTATTTTGTTACAATCACCTATCTGTAACTCCTAAAAAAATATTTGTGCCTTACCATTACTATGCATTTTTGGTTACACCTGGGCTACAGAGATTGGTAGCATTAAAGCATATCTAAAGAAGAACTGGAAGAAAATAATTTCAACACGCTAAAAGCAAACCATCATACCCAATGTTCATACATATATATACACACTTATATATAGTATGTGCTGTATCCAATTGCAGTTGAAACTATTATGATATTCCTTTCCACTATGACAGTTTTTAAAAAACATTTTACAGGTAAGTAGAAATTATAGATTGTTCATTTTTGTAATCTTTCTTATAAATTTTTTAAACAAAAATAGTGTCTTTCACTGGTCATTGTTTGTTTAAAAAAAAAGTAAATAATAAATATGGGCTTTCAAATCTAGCTTTTAATCCTTACCCTTCAAATCACATTGAGAACACTAGTGGAAATCTCATAAGGACATTGAAACAAAGAAAATACATAAACAAGACCTCACCAAAGGAATTCATGGGTTTTTGACAGATTTGAATCCAATCCAAATGCAACTTAATCCAAAACTATTTCCTCAGTTAGGTAGCTGTATAGTCATAAAACTGCTGCCATGCTGCAACAACAACGTATATTAACACATGTAAATTTTTTATAGCCATAAATATCAATACAGAAATATAAATTCATCCTACTTAATTTCAAGTGTTAAAATATGTCTCAAGTGAGTGTGCTGAAATTCCTCATCCCTTTCCATCAACTGTAGAGAAAACCTAGATGTCTCACTTAGAGTAGGTTACTAATTTTTAAGCACCAATATTAGGTGAGATGTACTCCACTGTAAAAATTGCCATCTCTATTCTGCAAAAATCTTGAAGCGGGAAATAAATTAACCTCTAAGAAGCAACAATACCTTTTTGTATTTGTAATTTTCATTGCTCATTTAATGTAATATTGTTATAAAATATAAAATAATAATATATACCATCAAACAACAGTAAAGGAATGTTAATGTGTAGAAGGAATAAGAATGAAAATTCTATCTAGTGCCATGGTCCTCCTTTTGGATATATGTCTTGTGTTGTAATTATCATAATAGCTTTCTGGGTTTTAAATATAATGTATTCTACTATTAAATATTTCCATGGTCTGCAAAAATATTTTCTATTACAGAAAAACAATTAATGACTCTCATTGCATATGCCATTTTTTCATATGCAATGATATTCACGTAGTTCTTGTGCCCAATAAATTCAACTAGGAAAATTCATATACAAAATATTCTGTACTTTTTTTCCAGAATTAGTATATGACTGACAATTATAATTTATCGCAAGTTATGAAATTTACATTTAACATTATTTATTCTTCAACTATTAGAATTCATTCCACTGGGTCTAGAGCTCAAGGTAAATACTCAAGGATGAATGGCATTATACATTGCCATTATGACTAGAATTTAAGATATGTTTACTTAATGTAAATAATATTATGTACTTATCCAAAGCTTTAGGTAGCCTAACTATTAATAACACAATACCTAAAATAACATTAACATTAACTTAATTGGAAACTCAGCAAACAGGAAATATACAGATACTCCTTTCCAACCTCTCATCTTTGTGAGATGTAAAGTTTCCAATACCTTTTTTCTGCCCTTTCAAAATAATGTGTTTTGCAACCTGAAATGTAGATTATTGTACTGAGGCAGTTTCAGACTCAGGTGGTGCTAGAGGTAATGTTTACAGTCCTAGAGCATTTATAGATAACACATCTGATTGTATGTATGTGTACAGGGAGAAGGGGAAAGAGGAGAAAGGGAGGGGAGAGTGCAAAGAAATCAGTATTGAATTCTCTGCTAGCAGCAGCTGTGGTAATATGACATTGGATAATACAATATTCTATAGGCTTACATAATTTATAACATCCTAAACAGCTTCTGGAAGCAATTAAGCAACCAGTGCAGACCTTAGAAGATGGGATGCTGCCTGCCTCCCACAGTTCGATAGCTCACTAAATTGACTGCTGCATTCAATATCAGTTCCAGTCCCTGACTGCCTATATCAGCTTGGTGCAATAGTCTAATTTCAAAGTAGCAAAAGAACAGAAAATAGTAGCAAAAAGAATTGCTTTCAAAAGATGGCGGCTTACTAACCAAACACAGATCATAATAAGCTTACTGGGTAACTCATATAACAAGATCACCAAACAGAAGTTAGGAAGCCTAAAATTGTCTTAAATTCCCATTTTCATGAATTTTAGCAAGCAATGGCAGACTTCTATTCTCAGCCATCTTCTGTTTCCTTTTTCTTCGTCTGTTTCCCTAACTCATTATCACAACCTCAGTCTTGGTCTAAGTTTCAGACAAGTCACTCCCTTCCATGCCTCTAGCTCACGTAGACAATGACCGTGGTCCTTTGTTGCAATGTCCAAGCCTCAGGCACAGGACTACATACAAGCAGCTTACTGGTAATATCATTTCCTCTGCCTCCTAACAACTCCCCTAACAATGGGGAATACACGCTGAAGAGGAAAACTGGAATCTGTGCCTGAGACCTCTCTTGGGAGAGACTATTAGCTGAGATTTCATCTAAGCACAAGAATGAAGAATTATTCTCTTTGCTTTTGTTAAGGTCTTCAGGTGCATCATAAAGTTCATGAACAGATCAGCAGACTTCATAAAACATCAGTGTGGACATCTGATCATTATCTGTTTCGCAGAGGGAAACCTCCAGTGTCTATCTGACATAAATGTTTCATATGGAAGCCAATTTTATAAGTTCTGAACAAGCAAACAACTCTCCTAAATACAAAGCAAACCATAGGTGTGTCTGACTGATGCTGAGTCAATGGTAGCTCGAGAGCTATGGCCATGAACTGAGCAGCCACAGTTTCTGTTTATAGTTGACAAGCTAATAATGAGGGCTAACACAGTCTTAAAAAAGAACAAGGCTCTTTTAAAAATAATTTGTTATTTTACAATACTGCCACAGGTAAAATAATAAATTGTTCGTGAGTGAAGCTCTGATGAATGATTGCTCAGCAGTCTGGCTGGGTAACAAAATGGATTTTTTACAGAGTATGATTAGCTGAATAAAAGGTGAAGTGCCAACACATTTAATTTCTAAAGTATCATGAAATAAATGTAAGACTATTAATAAAACATGGCACCATTGGACTTGTTACTATTCTTGTTACACTTCCTGAGGACATGTAATAGTTGCCTTTGGGGTTTTAATATTCATTTGCTCATTAGTTTTCACAAGTGTATAACTGCTTATACTGCACCAGGTGCTGATGGTGGTAACAAAGGCTGGGTTTAAATGTCTAAAGGTGGCCTAAAATTAACAGAACCAGTGACTAAAGCCCTACCCAGAAATCTAGGAAAACACACAACTCTTTTTTGGATCACTAAGCAAGCCATGAATACTCTCTTAAAATCATTGCATCTGTGTATAAATAAGACCAACTTTACCAAAACAGGAGAATACAAGAGCATTAATGTTGGAAGACACAAGAACAGATCCACCATGTGTCTGTCTTACAAACAAAATAATGACTCTGGTGATGTCTTGGGCTAAAATCCAGTGTATCTGGTATCCTACCTTCCAGACTTCATGTCCAGTAGACAGTTGTTTCCTTGAACTTTCCTCACTTTTCTAACGTATCACATTCAGAGCATATTAATCGAGCTTAATGTCCCAGAGATGCAGTGTGCGACTGGCCGCACTCATTCCCTTGAGAAAATGCTGACTACCAGACACACCATCCTAGCAGCATCACCTCATGCAACCGCTGCATTTAGTCACGATGACAACTCTGTTCAATGACACCGGCACCAGAGCTTTGCACTAAATTGTTGCCTCCATCTGAGCAACCCAGAGGTATCCCACCCAATGGAACCATAGGCGTTGGAAAAAAAAGCCTGGTTCAGAAGACATTCTGATTTAACATCATGCTATGTAGGCTCACTTTCTTTTAAATAAAATACAAAGTTCAGGATTTTAACCATACTGCCATATTCTGGGCAGAGCTCATACCCATATGTGGTTCTTAGCCTTACACACAATACATACCAGCAGGGACTTCACTTCCTCATACAAGATAAAAGTCGTGTAGTATTAACCAAACACTCCAGCACCCACTGCTCTAGGTTGTATATCAGAGTTTAAGGTTATGATGAGGTCGGTTCCGTTGCTCACTAATTGCACGAAATTTTCTTACTCCTACCTCCAAAGTATTAATGAAGTAAACGAACCAAAAATAACTAAAATATTTGAACTAACATAGCAAATATCACTCATACAGATTAGATTTTTTCGACTGTGTAATTCCTTAAAAAGTAGAGAAATAGGCAGGAGAAGCTCCATTACATGTAATCCTGATATCATAATGATATGCTAATCTTTTCTGAAATATGCCAGATTTGCTCAACTAAAATTAATAACACTCATTTTCTTGGAACAAATGGCTCATCAAAGTCAAAATGAGCCACCTCTTAACACAAAGATTCACGTCTGATTCATTTTCTGAACTCATTCTAGTAGACTAATGCTTAGTATTTGAAAAATACTAAGATCCTATAAAAAATGTTAAGATAATGAAATATTAAAGTGAATAGATTAAAATTAACTAATGTCAAACAAATTAGCAAGGTTACTCAGTTAGGTTACCTTCTTTTTTTCACTAAGGAGTTTTCATATCCTTTTCTGTTTACTTCCTCTACACCTAGATTTTATTTACACTTAGAATATCACATTTAAAATTACACCATTAAATCATAGAATCACTGAATCGTTTAGGTTGAAAAAGACCTTTAAGGTCATCAAGTCCAACTGTTAGATCATATATGCCATGATAGGGAATCACCTTTTGGGGACTCAGTAATGGGAGTATCCACTGTCTTGACAGCCTTCTCCTCTAGCTTGCCACTCACTACTGTTGAAGTTTGATGCCTTTCAGCACTTTGTCCTCAGTTTCTTACATATGTTGGCAAGGATTTGCCTAGTTTATGTACCAGCAAGTTACTTTTTTCAGCCGGGTCCAACAATCTGCATTCCTAAATCCCTACATTTGAGATGGGAAAATCCAGTTTTCTCAGTTCTGTGCTTAACAAAACCACTGTGGGTCAATGAATATTACAGATAGTTGAACTCCATAGTACTTCTCCACTAATAGCTATACCCACTAATGGAAAAACAGTGACAAAGCTGTTAGGTTATGTGATAAAATGCTGTTCTCCACAGACACCAAGAAGCACAGAGGAAGAATGGCAGGTGGGGGAACCCAAATCCTACGCAGCCCCGGCCACTCACAGGCCCATCACAGGAGAGCTCAGCCCATCAAAGGCCCATGTACAAGAGCACAGAGGAGCACAGAGATACAATGGCAGGAAGAGGAACCCAAATTACGGACTCAGGTGAATGGACACCCTGTCTAGGCCCCTCCCAGGGCTGTTCTAGGACAGCATCAGTCCCAATGTCCAGGTGTGAAACCCATCAAAATGAGTCAACACAAGTAACTCTCCGGAGCATCTTTCAGGACGGTTACTGCCTAGGCATCTGGGGCACACTACGGGTTGCAGGGGAAGAGCATTTTGAGATTGCACAGGACATGTTCTGAGATGTTATGGGGTGGAATCTAAGGTAGGGAAAGGGAGAGATCAACATGGTTTGGGGAGAAACAAGTATGGAAAATAAAGGGATAAAGTGGTAACTGGGCTGGCAGAGCATAAACAAGTGGGTGGTCAGTAGGCTTGCCTGGCCATGCTCTGCACAAAGGGTTCATGTGCCTGGCTGACAGCATCTGGAGAGACCTGAGTGAAAGTAAGCGCCAGCGTTTGTAGTGGGATTAGGGGGTCAGAGGCCCACGTGCCTGTGGTGCAGCGTCTGGAGTGAGTGTGGGTGCGCACGTGGGTGTGTGGGCACTATCAGGGATCAAGCTGAACTTGCTGCCAAGAAGTGGCCTGGGAGCAAGGTGGGTGGGTGGGTGTGTCTCCAAGGGTGAGACCACAGGAGGACCTGGCTACAGAAGGGACCAGGGGAGTCCCTGCTGTCAGAAGGACCACAGGGTCTGGGGGGCTCTGAAGGCAAGATCAGCTGGAGGGTGCGAGTGCTTGTGTGTGTGTATCTGTAGTAGCAACTGGAGTGGGGCTGCAAACTTGAAGGTTCCTATGTCCAGGTGCGAGCAACTGGGGGCACTGGGACCCAGGGGCCACTGCTGGGCCGACTGAATGTCTGAATCCAGCTGCTAGGTGGATCCACCTTGTACATATACTCCCGCTAGCAGACCTCCATCCTGCTCAGCCAGAGACGGGAGCTGGATGAGGCCATGGGTCCTGTTTGTATGAGTGCTGAGCGTGTCTGTCTGTTTTATATCGTGTGTCTGGCTGTGTGTATGTGTGTGTTTGTGGTGTTGCACGTAGGTGTTTATGTCTGTGCCTACTGGGAACACATGCTCAGCCTCGCTAACTGGTGGGACCTGGGGGTGTGGAGCTGTGGCATCCTTACCTCTGTGGGGCTACTGGCTTTGGCACCTCCCTAGCAGAAACTACAAATTTTGCAGTAACACTTGCTTAGGAATATTGCATCATAAGCCAAATTTGTGGATGAGTTTATTTAAGTTATATATATATATTATTCCCCAAATAATTAAAATGGATATTATGGAATAAATAAAAAACAATACCAAACACAAGCTTTAAACTAACATTTTGCTAAGTATTTAATAACTTTGGTTTTTTCAACCTGCCTCTCTAGCAATAAAAAAAGGATAATTTCAGCTTCTAAAGATTCTTACTATTACTTAGCCAACACCAGAAGGACTCTGCCCACACTGCCTTGATGAGGTGTGCCAACAGTTAAATGAAACAGAGCTGTACTAAAATGAATTTTTTTTTTATTTATTTCTCAAAATGAACCAGGGAGCCAGTGGAGGCTGGTGAGGTGTAGATATTGTCTAAGCTCTTAGTTGTCAATGGCGATGGAAATAGAATAGCTAAATAGCTAATATAAGGACTAAAACCTGTGTTCAGAATCGACATACAACAGATAAATAACATACTACGAACTGTAGAAAAATATGTTAGAATTATGTCTTGGACAGTTTTTTTAAAAACATAAAACCCCTAAAAATATCACAATAGCAATGCTGACTCTGTCATTTACCCTTCATTAAGAAAATGGTGATAGGAATCCTGTAATTGTAAAAGCTTTCTAGATCAAACAAAAATCATTAACATACTTTATTTTCTTCTCCCACGCCCCCAGTGCCAGCTTATAGTGGTTTAATGTGGATCACAGAAAGTGTTGTATGAACATGAGAAGTGTGATAAATTTTCTTCTTTTTGATTTACAAAAAAACCTGATTTTATCTCCATGTTGCCTTCTCACAAGAAAAATGAAGCTACTACGGATTTGGGAACATTCAGAAGCTGAGCAAAAGTTTATGTTTAAGGAATCAAAATATCTGCTGACTGAAATTTGTTTAGTAGAAAGCAGAAGAGATTTTTATTCAGTTTAGTGACATCATTTGATTCAGAAAATCAACTGTGCCAAGTTTGCCCTCACTTTAGCTAAGAAAATATAGAGAAAGTTCGGTTATCAAGACCACATTTCCATTTCACTGAATCACTGCTGCCCAAAGGTACAACAGCTCAGTGTCTACAGTAAAGCAGCCTAGGAATTACATTTAACTGCATTCACTAATTCCATCCACATTGCTTTGACTATTGCAGACAACTGATGTAGCCAAAGTTCCCAGAATTTAATGTTAGCTTTTACATTGATCTTCACAAATGCAAGTGGTTTCATCTTCTGACATGACTCTCATCACACTAATCTTCTCATCCTTTTAGGCATTTTTCTATCTGTTCTGTGAAGTTTCAGATGTTCAAAGCAAACAGAGATGAGTCTATAAACCCAAGCCTTTCATTTTTGTTTTGCTTACAGTCTATTTAAACAAAAGTCTCAGAAACAAAGGTGTCTATGTAAACATTTTCTGTGCTTCTGCTCCTTTAGCTGAAGCTTACAAAACTCCCAGTTACCTTCTCTGAGACTGACAAATACCTAATAAAAAACAAAGGATTTGACTTGAAAATAGATAGACATACATACAGGAAGAGAAAGAAGGACTTTGTTCAAATAGAATCTTTCAGACCTCTCTATATGACTAAACATAAAAATGTTAAAAATAACAACATCCCTATATTAAAACATAATAAAGACCACAAAAATATTATACATCAAATTAATAATCTTTTACATAACATTTCTTGACTCTGAAGTTGGCTTGATTCATCACTATTTCACTTCTTAAATGCTCTATTTTTTAAAAATCGTGTTTTCTCTTGGTGTTTTGAAATCTGCAACCACGTCACACTAACAATATCATATATGTGCCTATCTGCAAAATTTACAGTAAGAATAGGAAGGGCTCCTGAGAGGCCAAAGCCCATTTTCTGTCACCTCTAACTGATCTTTGTCTAACCTTTCCTTACACAGTTTTGAGAATGTAGATTTTATGTTTCTCCAACATTTCACTCTCCTTAGTGCTAAAAATTTTTTCCTAAACCTGAACCAAACTTTTCTTGCTGCTTACATCCATCATTTTTTCTTCTGGCCACTGTGAATACAGAGAATAGATTGTGCTCTTTTTCTGCAGACACTTTGTATTTAAGTGATACTCAGCGACTTGTGAAAGCCCTACTCTTGGCAAAATTGTACATTGCACATGAGTTACTGAACATTTTCTTGAGCACAAAGGTTCAAGTTACTATTGCTATACTATTATAAAATGGTAACTTCTAGTACCTATGGTGACATAGGAATATATTTCAGTTCACTAGAGGCTTCACAAACTTACAATGGCCCCTGTCTGAAGGGAGTTTGTGATAGAAACGTAAAATACAACAAATGGACACAACAAGTGTAGAAGTATAAGGTCATACAATATTCGTGAGTATAATAGTGTCTCTACTGCTGCCAAGTTTCGAAGCCATCATTGCAAATGAGATTTTGAAGGGAAAACATTAAAGAGAACAATTAAATGACTTGGGGGATTTTTTCGGGGAACTACACATGGGAGAAACCGCAAGCATTCTTGCTTAAAACCTAGTAAAAACCCTATGCTCTTTAATGTTTTTATAAATGATCTGGATGTAGGATTCAAATGTATATTAAGTAAGTTCGCTGATGACACTAAACTAGGAGGAGCTGTGGACTCCCTCGAGGGCAGAGAGGCCTTATAGAGAGATCTGGATAGACTAGAGAGCTGGACAGTCACCAACCGTATGAAATTTAACAAGAGCAAGTGCCTGATTCTGCACCTGGGACGGGGTAATCCTGGTTATACATACAAACTGGGGGATGAGAGGCTGGAGAGAGCAGCCCCGAGGAAAGAGATCTGGGGGTTTGGGTTGATGGCAAGTTGAATATGAGTCAACAGTGTGCCCTGGCAGGCAAAAGGGCCAACTGTGTCCTGGGGTGCATCAAGCACAGCATAGCTAGCCAGTCAAGGGAGGTGATTGTCCCACCCTGCACTGCACTGGTGCAGCCCCACCTCGAGTACTGTGCGCAGTTTTGGGCATCTCAATATAAGAAGGACATCAAACCATTAGAGTGCGTCCAGAGGAGGGCAACCAAGATGGTGAAAGGCCTCGAAGGGCAAGACTTACAAGAAGCGGCTGAGGTTACTTGGTTTGTTCAGCTTGGAGCAGAGAAGGCTGAAGGATGACCTCATCACAGTCTACAACCTCCTCAAGGGGAGCAGCGGAGGGGGAGGTGCTGATCTCCTCTCTCTGGTGACCAGCGATAGGACACAAGGAAATGGAATGAAGCTGCATCAGGGGAAGTTCAGGTTGGACATTAGGAAAAGGTTCTTCACTCAGAAGGCGTTTGGTCACTGGAACAGGGTCCCCAGGGAAGTGATCACAGCACCAAGCCTGTCAGAGTTCAAGAAGCATCTGGATCATGATCTTAGTCATATGATTTAGTTTTAGGTAGTCCAGTGCGGATCAGGGAGTTGGACTCGATCCTTATGGGTCCCTTCCAACATGAGATATTCTATGATTCTAAATGGGAGAAAAAGCTGCAGTATTGCCTGACTGAAAGTGGCAAATGATGTTTTCTATTAATGACAGCTGAAGAATGGGATAAAATCAGTGGTAGTTTTGAAAGTAAAATCAAAGATCTTATTTTGGTGAAGGAAAGTAGAGTGGGTTTCAGGCTACAAAGCAATATGTGACATGGGCAAGGGCATAATCTTTAGAGCAGATGCAAGAAATATTTATACAAATACACAGATTATATGTCAGAAAAAAAGATGTGAAATTATACAATTTTTGGCTGTATGGCTATGTAGGAAAGGTCTTATAGCAAAAACTTCAAACATTTGATAGTATCGGAGAATGAAATGTTCCTTTGTTCATCTGAAGACTTATCAACAAAAAATAAAAACACAGAGACACCCTCAGAATAATATAGGACTCATCCTTCAGCCTCTTACAGTGGAATTCCTAAAGACTAGCAGCAAGATCCTGACCACATTTTTTGATTTGTCAGGGTAACTCAATTTCATTCTAATCACCAAAAGCATTTTTTTCTCCTTTTTTGTTGTTGTGGGTTTTTTTTCTTCCTATGCTACAGCATCCAGCACCCCAGAAAATAGTTGTAGACAGATATGTGGAAAAAGAAGATGAAGAGTTAAAAAGCCATTCTGTCTCATCCATTTATTTGTCACTCACGCATGAGTAATAACTTCTGCTAAACAGAAGAATGAGTGGTAATATTTTCCCATGTGGCAGTTACCTGAGCATTAGCAGAATCCCTTCTTAACCCCACCAGATGCATATCTTCCAGACTGGAAGGATATGCTTGTCCGGCTCTTTGATTCAAAGTAATTAGCACCAGACTTCCTGAATGAGAACATGTCCTGTGGAAACAGAGGGTGGGTCCAGAACATTACTTAAGACGTTTGACGGTTCAGTGTTCTGAAAGTTTATCTTGCAGAAACTTTCTGAGAGGATTTCCATGTTTTTTCTTCTAAAATCCTTTAGAAGACACCTTTAGTGACTCTTGAAATAAGAATCTGGTGTTTTCCAGCAAAAGCTGAGTATGACATATTACAGTAAAACGACAGTATCTTACTCTCCATATTTTCCTTCAATTAATAAAAAGAATTTTATCTCTAGATACCATTTTAGAATTTGGATTTCGTAATGCGTCTGACATGCATTTCATTTTTCACAAACACAATATGAAGGCATGACAGAGTGAAATATTTGCGTTAATTAACGGTGCAAAGCATGTTAGACCTATTTTCATTGAAAATTATCAGTTCCTTCTGCTGGGCCACAAATTATTATTGTATTTCTTTTACAGTACCTGAGTCAATTTCAGAAAGTTACTGGATAGAAATATCAGAAAAATATGCATGCTTTAAGAAACAGCTGGACAGACCAAGAAACATAGTTTATTCCTGTATTGTTAGAAGGGAATTTTAGGAGGATACATGTTTCTCAGCAAATTTCTACTTACTGTGTGTGATGCGTTACTTGCAGCTTCTGTGATGCAAGTCAATTTGTCTTCAGTATCCCCAAACAATGCACAGGGAAAATTAGATGTTCTAGACTGGTGTCTATAAAAACAGTATATTCAGCAAGGAGAAGCCTTCAGAAAACCTGAAGCTAAAGGGTGTACTCCAAATCTTTCCCCTTCTCCAGAATTAGTACTAATAGAAGGTAAAGGAAAGATCATAGAATAATTGTCATGGTTTAACCCCAGATGGTAACCGAATACCACACAGCTGCTCGCTCAGTCCCCCCCTCCCCAGTGGGGTGGGGAGGAGAATTGGAGAGAAAAGGAAAACTTGTGGGTTGAGATAAAAACAGTTCACCAGGACAGCAAAGGAAAAAAAGATATATATATTATATATTAAAAATGATAATAATAATAGTAAAATATAAGGATAATAGAATATATAAAATGAACCATGCACAATTTCTCACCACCCGACGACCGATACAGCCCACCCTGAGCAGCAGTCAGAGAACAGGAATATTCCCCAGCAGCTATCCCAGAACAGCAAGTTCCAGAGAGAGCGAGAGAGGGAATAAACAGCTGAATGAATGAACAAAAAGGCCCAAAGGAATGAAAAAAAGGGAAAAAGAAGGGCAGAAAGGGACAAATGAAAAAGGGCAAAAAAAGGGACTTAGCTCACTGGCTGACCCTCACTTATACTGGGCATGACGTCTATGGTATGGAATATCCTCTTTGGCCAGTTTGGACCAACTATACTGGCTATACCCCTCCCAGGTTTTTGCACCTGCACATTAGCTGGGAAGCTGGAAGATGTCCTTGATGGCTTAGCAGCAGATAAGAACATCAGTGTATTATCAACATTCTTCACATACCAAATCCCATACTGAATCCAAAACACAGTAGCTACTGGAAAGAAAACTAGCTCCATCCCAGCCAAAACCAGGACAATAATTCATGATGGAAGGGATCACATCTGCCTCTCCAATCAGGAGGGAGAAAAAGAGTTTTACATTTTTAAATCAGAAGGAACTGAGCATTTGGACACCAAACCAGGCTCATTCGAATTGCCAGACCCCCACAGCAGAGTCAGCTCTCAAAGTTTGTACTTGCACAATATAGCACTGGCATTCAAAAGCTATCTATCTTGTTACTCACCAAATGCAAACACAACGTGAACTGCCTTGAGCTATCCAAGAGCCATGTGACCTTGTGAAAAAGGCAGAGAGCTTGGGTTACAAACTCCACCTTGCAGCAGGGCTGATCGGGTTTGGCAGCACAGTTACGCAGCCTCCTGGCTTCGCTGCCTTCGGAACGGGAGTAGGGTGAGCTTGTGTCTCTTGAAACGGCCGTAGTAAATATGCCCTACAGAATAAAAGCGAAAGATTAGTTCCTTCGGGAGCCCTGAAAACCACTGTGCTCTGTAGAGAGTTCCCTCAGGCAGGTTTTTGGTTCTCTGGGATTTTTTTAGCACCTGAGGGAGATTTCTAGAATGTCAAGCTTAGGCACGTACATAAATCAAGTTTTAGAACCCTGAGTTCTTTTCTAGAAGTGAGCCTAGAAGTAGCCCCTTTTACTGTAATGAAGCATTTACTGAATGAAATACCAGGTGGCCGCTTTTAGAGATATCAGCCATCCTACACACTGAAGGAAGATGGAAAATATGGAAAAAGCTACTTAAACAGCTAATTAAAGACTATATCATCTAATATATATTCATAGAGGAGGAAGGGAGGATAAATTAAATTTGGACTAGTTATCTTGGTCTGATGTTTCCTAATTTCTCACTATAATAAAGAACAAGTGGGATTTTAGAAGACATTGTAGGAATAGGATGAGAACTTGCAGCTGAGAAGCTGCGCTGTGCAAGGGAAGACACTTGAATAAAACACAACAAAAGTACAGCACAGAAGGAATAAGCAATAGATAAGTTTAAAGCAGAAAATATTAATAGAGAGGAAAGTGCCAACAGTTGATTAAAGAAGAAAGGTATATCTTCTTACTGTTCTCCATTTCGGTTGATAGCTAATTAATGAAAGACTTGTTATATATGTGAACTTATACTATATTTCCGGCTTACATGTCTTATTCTTTCAATAGCTATCTGAAGAAAATAATAATGGTGACAGCACTCTACGAAAAATGCTTTCACAGCGAGAGAATCATTATGCTATCAAAGGGTAAGTCTATCGGTTTAAACACATGTATATAATACAAACCTAACATTGTCATCTAAAAATAGTAATAAAAATTAACATTAAAAAGATATTTAATGAGCAACTCCGCATGTAATTTCTCAGCAATTTTTTGCCGACTCCAATTTAGATGTCCAAACAATTATACAAGTTCCCTCTACTAACACGTGACATACTTCCACAGACATCAAACTGAAAACTCAGTAATCAGCAGTGTTCCTCAGTATATTTCATGCTATCTGTAAAAGGAAGGGATACAGATTAGCACACTAATAACCTCTGTTTTGTAAAACATTAATGGCATCTCATTCTGAACAGCCATCCATTCATACACCACAAAGATTTTGCAAGAACAGCCCGTCAAATCAGACAAAGGATTTAATCATTAAAGAGTTGATTTTTACTGCTTGCTCTTTTTGTAGAATGGGGTAAAGGTATTTAAGGAAGGCCCAAATCTGCAGGGTGCTTCTGCACTAACACATTCTCCTGAATAAGGAGCAGTAATGATGGTTAAATTTTGGGGTAATTTAGACAATCAATAATTCAGATATCATCCCGTTCAACAACCATTTGACTTGCCTGCAATACATCAAGACTGTCAAATTCATGTATAAGTACAACCAGTAATACTTTAAATATGAGAATGACATACTTCTGGAAAACTTTTTACAGAATGCCATGAGAGATCTGAATCTATTGCTAGAAGATAACAGAATTAAACTACGGAAACCTCTGATCTTCTTGATTTCACTTCTGATCTTAGTCCAGAAGCTTGCTATAAATGTGTGAACCAGTTAATTTCTCCTGGAATATCTTTGAAACATCCTGCCATCATCTATTCAATATAATTTTGAAAAGTGATTTACTCAAAGCACTTAATGTATTTAATGATGATAATTTACTAATTCGATAATCATAACTCTTTCATATATGCTTCCAAAGGCTTTTGCATTCTTTTAGACATGTAGCTGTAATTTTTGGATACTGAGTATATTTCTGGCTGTAGTTAAAGAACTGTTTTGGAAACAGTTCCCATACCAGGTTTTTTTAGTGTTGATATAATAAACTTCAATATTAAGGATATACATTTCTGTTGGTTTGGAATTTCTGATAAACAACCTTGCTCCACACAGTTGCAGTGTAACAAAAGATATAAAGAAACAGAAAGAAGTCATAACAGAAAGAAGTTATAACTTCTATTATAAATTTTCATATTATTACAAGCTCATAAATGAAACAAAAAGGAAGAGAAAACTTTTACTAAAATGTGCAAGCTTATCAGCATGGTGAGAAACTTAGCAGTTAACAAAACATTTTCAAAGCATCATGATGTGGCCTTCCTAAGTATTTGAAGATTTTCCAACCTTTTCTAGGACATTGCTAAAAGAGTTCCCTTAAAAGTGCAATGGTGTTATGTCACATCCAAATGAAATACTGCGGAGTGTTAGTGGTTGCATATAAAATATTAAACTGTGACATGCAAGTTCTTTCATGTAATTGGGCAGATGTAAGTGGATTATTAGAGGTATGACTTTTTTCTCTTCAAATAAATACTTCTCAATGAAATCACTTCCAAAAGGCTATCTGAATTATTAGTAGACAGAACACAGCATAATGCTGTTGTTTTTGATAGTTTTATCAAGGCAGAAATGTCTTGTCAATTAGATCAACAGTCAAGAAAATTAATCTCTTTCCCAGAAAGTCATGTTGCTATTTCAGTAAAAAAGAGGCTCTTATTTTTTTCTAGTTACGTGTTCCTAAACTTACAAAATATTTGTGAAACATTTATTTCAGCTGGTCCTGCTAGCTGACATGTACCATAAGGCACAGAGATTATATACATGCCCCTCTGCAGTTTCAGGATGGTTTGAAAACACACATTATCTGTGTCTTATAATATTCCAGTGATGTGGGACTTGATACCTGGAAATATACATAGAAATGGCTTAAATAGGATTTAACAGCAAGTCAGTTTCACAGCCTGGGTAGAACTCAGCAGATCATGGCTGCTGGGTAGGGGCTCAAACTATTACAAACTATAACCTCTCTCTAAATCGCAGAGAGATTGTTATCAAGCAAAAGGTGATTCCACAGGTTAAAACCTATCTAGGGAATTTCATCCTCATGTCATCTGTTCTGACAAGTTTCTTGCTCTTTCATATCTACCAGCTGTTAAAATGAGTATTGAAATTCCTGGGGGTTAGTAAATCTCTCCTGCAAATAGAAAGAATGGTTACAAACGATATCTGTGGTTGTTTTGGGTTTTTTTAAATATGTGTTTTCAAACAAGATGGAGGACATGCTGAATGAAGAATCTCATTCAATTCTGCTTGAAAAGAGGAAATTAAAGCATTGCATCACCTCTGGAGCTTTCTGGGATATTGCTTCAGTAATGTGTCAGAGAAATTAAAGTTGTCCAGCAAAATGCCCAGGTTTGGTGGTTTGGGAATTTTTTATTTTTTCCTCCCCAGAAAAAAGTATAGCAATAACACTCAGGGTGGCAGCCCTGCAATCGTTAGACTAGGATTGACTACCCATAGAAAAAAAAGAAAAAGAAAGAAGAGAAAACCCAAGAGGGATAGTTCACTTCTTCAGGGCAAATGATAGCTACAGCAAACAGCCTTACAGGCTCTATAAGCATACCAAATCTCTACTCCTTCTACATTAGGGTAAGTATCCAAGTCTAGATAAAACACCTACATGCTTTCCCTTGTCTCAGTTTCCTCAGCAGTTTGAAACACTTCTTTGATCTCAGATTAGAGTCTCCTGGGGTGTTTTTGATCTCTGCCCCTGTAGCTCATGATTCCTGATCTGATCCCGTCTCACTTGTGTATCCAGTTTTCTGCTTCTAGTACTTTCCTCTTCTTTCTCTTAAACATACCTTGGTCAGTGAAAGACTACTTCACACTGTCTTAATCAACTTCCCAAACTGATAGCTGTTTCTTAGTTATCTTCCTCTGTAGCTTGATCTTAAAAACTGGCAACTATCTCCAAAAGTCAAGAGGATTATGCAGGCAGAGGCCTTCTTCTGAAGACAGTGGCCCACTGTCCAACAGTGAAGAGGAAAAGAGAATGAAAATAGACCCCAATCAAAACAACTTCATTTTGTGTCCAACTTGGGAGCCTTCTGTATCTTGTTCAATGTACAGAGTATTTAGGCAGTCATGGGCAGACATTCGAATTCTGAAGTAATCTTAAATTTGGGTGATTTGGAAGAGTTCAGTTTCTTGATGAAAAGCTGCAAATTTCTAGGAAAGGCAAAATATGTTTTATGGGTTTTTTTTAGACAAAAGTAGATTTCTACCAAAACCCACTTTCAATAAATTCCTAATAACGGAAGAATTAGTTACATACACCTTTTTGACAGAGTTGTAAACATACTTTTTAAGATATAGACAAGTATATAATATTAAGGAACTGGATCATCTTTGGTGTGAAGCAGGGCAACAAAACTTTTCAAGAAAGCTTCCGGAGCAATTATAAGGAAACTGGGGAAAAATGAGTAACAAAGAGTCAAAGTAATACCACTTGCAGAGTAGTGGGGCTAGGAAACCTGATAAGATGTATTATTATTTAATGATTAGGATCAACATTTTGAAGAGTGTTCAAAATAAAAATGGTAAGCTTATTCCTGATGCTGTAAAATATGGTGAGTTCGATAACGTCAGTCATGGAAGAATTTAAAAGGTGAAAATAGTAAGTTTTGAAAATAACATTAATAGTATTTTGGATGAATTTATATAAGGCCAAGAGGCAACTGCAGTGATAACAGTGCATAAAGATCAGAATAAGAGTCAGGCAGTTAGGTAAATTTAGATACTAGAAATAAATTATTGAAAAAGTCACTAAGTTTTCTATAAAGTTTGTATACCTAGTTCTATAGTAAAGAAAAAATACCTTAACTAAAGGTATGTGTGAATCCAAGAACAGTAGTATTGCCAACAACTACAGAGAAAAATAAGTGAAAAAGGGCTTAGAAAGAAACATAAACATCTAGCTTTGGCTATCTTATTCAAAATTGAGCATGCAGACATTAAATGAGAAGAAATCAGCGTTATCACTGATAGAACAGAAATCACAGAACAATAAAGAGGAATTCAAGTGTTTGTTCATTTTGAACTAGGAAAGAAAAATGAGGAGAGGAAATCTGGCAAATTAAAAATACTGAAAAGTTTCAATTCTAGTTATTCTGATTTTTTTTTAATCTAAGTGCTTTGGTTTTAAAACTTTTTTTTTCTCTCTCCTCCCCAAATCCTTAAAACACTTTAGTGATGCTTTTAGTGACTCTTCCTTAGATGAGGTCAGTTTTGAAATGAAAAACACTATTTAGCACAGATATGTAAGTTCTTCACTTGTAGATTTCCTATCCCATTTCTGTTTTCTCTCGCTATGCATTAGACTTAGGTGCCACCTAATTTTCTTTATCAGGTCAAAATGGGTACAACTCACCCTTTCTTTGGTGAGCTAGATCTAATTAACATGTAAACTAGTATGATTGCCACAATAATCAAGAAAATGTTTGATGAAGTTCTTGATACTGGAGTAGAAAGAATTTCCTTACAAGTTACCTTTGGTATGTCACACTATACTTTTAAAAGACTTTTATTTTAAAGTTATGAAAGAATTTTATCCTTTCCATTTGTCTATGTTTCAACAAGCCAATTAAAGATATTGCCTAGATAGGTGCAATACCTTCTTTATTAAATTTTCAAAAGGTATTCACTACCTCTTAAGGTATTTGTTTGTATTCCCTTCACAGATGTAAAAACTCATGTCTGTACCAGCTGATGACTGCAGTTGTTAGCAACAGGCACTTCCAGACTAGGGCTGAGGATACCTATCGGAGTAGATGGGATAAAAATTATTACTGGCATAGCAGAACGTAATTTAAAGATAGAAGTTTGAAAAATGCTTTCCAAAGCAGTTTGCAAAATGCACTGGCAGACATGGAACTAATGGTATCCAAAGTAAATAAGAACACAGAAGAGGCGTTGCTGGATGGGAATGTAATGACAGTCCTTCTAATATGCGTGGGAATGCAGACACGGGACTATTGGCTAAGAGAAATATTGTAATGTTCTTTGATCAAAATGAAAAAGAAAAACAGTTAAATAAATTTTGAATTTAAAATACTAATAAAATTAAAGTGTAACGAAGATGTGGGGTGAGAATTCCCTGTGCTACAAAATGGATTATCTTATTATCCATAATTATAGGCAACTGTTCATTACTTTACCAGTCTGCACTCTTAATTTGGTTGAAACAGTCTGAGAATTTGCATTTATACCCTGGAGAGCTAATTTTTTCTCCAGGATGCCCCAAAAGTTTTGGCAGTGGCTAGTGCTTTTCCTACCCCTCCAGGAAACGAATGAGTTGATGAGGACTGATAAGAGGAACTATTTGCTATTCCCTTGAAGACTGACTGGGCTGAAAGCTAGTTGTATTCCTGGATGGGACAGGAAGACAAACCATCCTATGGTATCAGTGCCTTTCCCACAGCCATCTCATTAGACCTCATCAGCTCAATCATTTTGGAAAAGCTTTCAACTCCCTTTCTGACTTCACATCCAGGCCAGAACTGTCACACCTAAAGTGACAAAATGTCCCCAAACACAACAGTCATTTCTCTTCAAGTCTTTCCTCAAGTCTCTCCAATCCAGCCGTTTCTTCTCTATTGACAAGAAGACAAAATTGTACGGAAGTTGCTTTAGTGACTCATCTTAGTCACGGGAGACAGATTCGGCAGTTGAGATTCACAAGTGGGGCTCTTAAACAGGACACCTTACCTGTTCAGCCATTATAATCCCCTGTACAGTTATCTAAGGGTCAGTTGATTTCCCATTGCTATATTAGAAAAAATACTTTTTACACAGCAGTGCCAACAGTAAGTATTAGACTATTTGCATATGAACCACTTGAAAACTGACATCATAAATGAAGTTTATATCCTTTTAGACATTTAAACAATTAACACTAAAAAGCTTACATTTGATAACAGAATTGTTAACTAAATGCAAAAAGGTAAATTAAAAAGTAAAGAAAAATTAGACAATATGCATTTTGGCAAGTGAAGTTTTAGACTACATTACTAGAAACCATTTTCAACAATAATACTTCTAAAATAGTCCATAAGAGCTTGACAAAGACTTTCTTTTTTTTTCTTAATGAGAGAAGCTAGGCTTGGATGGCCTTGACTAACCAGGTGTTCCCTTTCAGATCACAGAAAAATATTCTCAGTGGCTTTTAACAAGCCCTCCTGCTGATTTGAAACAATTGCTAAAATCACAATTCACTTTCATTCCTTACCTACCTTCAAACATCAACAAAACACTTTATCACACACCAAATTGTTAAAAAAGTAACAATTAGATAGATATTTCTTACACAGTGTACAGTTACACAGGTTATTAAAGCAAAACATCATTATAAAATGCATTTCCAAATCTGTTCAGTGGACCCTTGACAAAACCCGTGGCCTATGAGAGAGATTCCTTATATTACTGCCTCCCTTGAAACATCAAACTAGTAAACTTTTTCCCTACCTCTTTACAAACTAGGTCCATTAATCCAAAGAAACCCATAAGCTCTCAACTCTTGCAACATTTGTAGAATTTCCCCAGGAACTTTTTTACATTTGAAAGGCCATTATTACACCAAAAAATAATCTGAAGCAAGGTCACAGAAATACACTCTTCCAACTTAGGCCTTTTGCTGTGCTCCTTCTTAACACTATTGGCGTTCCATTGGCATTAGGGATAACAATAGTATTATTGTATTATGCTGAAAATTGTGCCATCAGTGTGGTATTTGAAAATCAATTTTAGAAAATTATGTTTTCTAAATTATGTTAGCTAATTAAATGCCTAAAAACCCAAAGCTATAGGTCTTCTGTGCAAGTGAATCTACATTAAAGGTCATAATTCTAGAGATAAAAATTCTAAAGCAGACAAGACTGGAAAGAATATCTCTTGGACACTAATTAATGAAAACATTGAAATGAATGATATAAGGAACTTCAGTGAAGACCTTAATGCTACCTAAAAGCACAATCGTGAGCAAATACCAACCACTCTTTAAAAAGAAAGATTCACTTAACATCCTGAATCTGTAGTACAAGTCCATTAAAAGGGAAAAAAGCCTGAAGGAAATTGCTTAGCAATAACAGAAGGATGTAAGATACTCTAGCTCGAAAAATCACAAATCAAAAGGAGTTAATTAGGCAGACAGACGAAGTATATGAATTGAGTACTCCAGGCGCCCAAACAGGATGTATCTTTCAAAAACAAAAAAAACCAAGAAAATTTACACAATTCTGATTTCAAGGTGAATATCTGATTATTAGTTCCACCGCAATGAAACACTGCAAGATAGCAGCACAAATTTTAAATTCATGAACAGAAATTAAGATGCTTCTGTTGATAAGCACTGTAGGAGAAACAGGAGGTTGAAGAGCAAATCTTGCTCTCACACCTACTTTCGCATTGCTTTTATGAGGTTTACATGGGGATAAGGAGAAAGTTGCTTTCTTTTTTGGTTCTGTTTTACAAAAACGTTGCGGTCTTAGGTTAGTTGCTACAGACTCATGAAAATGAACTAATTGTTCTCTCATTTTATCAAAAATATTTTTCATACTATATAGCCTCTTTGAATTCATATAAGTGTAGTAGCCATCATATTGCTTGTGAACAAATGCATTTGAAAACATTCCCGAAATTAGAAGATTAAAGACATGAGCAAACAAGTTATTTCAAGGTACACCAATGTTTGAATCTCAATTTTTAT
Source organism: Phoenicopterus ruber ruber (assembly GCA_009819775.1). Lineage (NCBI taxonomy): Eukaryota > Metazoa > Chordata > Aves > Phoenicopteriformes > Phoenicopteridae > Phoenicopterus > Phoenicopterus ruber. Next base: position 49,461,433 of record CM020215.1, on the reverse strand, counting down.
CTCTGCAATTTCTCTTCAGGAACTACCCATATGAAATGTTCTTACCCTGAGGCACATGCTGGTAAATGCTAGGGAGCTTATTCCTCTCTCTCTGAAGGATATGCTCTCTTGTGTTTCCACAGAGTGAGAATATGCAGACTGTTTCTGTGGAAAGGCCCTATTGTAAATTAGTACATAGTTTCACTTGGGAAAAAAAAAAAAAAAAAAAAAGCCCATCCATATTCTTAGAATCAAAGTATCAAATACACTTTCCACAGCAGAGAAGAAAGCTAATGTAGAAAAACACAACTGCAGATGAATTGATGTCTGTCTTCTGAGAGAATGACACCTTGACCATTATGTCATATGGAAATGATTGTGACACAAAGAAAACTGTAGTAATCAACAATAAATACTTGAGATCATTATACATTTCCTACAGAAATATTTACTTTAGTTAGAAAAAATAACTAAATGATACAATCTTATTAGATCAATGAGTCCTACAGACTGTAGAACTAGTGACTCCATTACAGGTATCATAACCGGCATTTATCCAGAGTATAATCAATAAAGGCATCCAGTTTTGGCAATAAAAACTCTAAGAGTTGTAAGGATTTTAAGTAGGTCATTTCACTATCTTTTAAAAACATAAGCCTTATTCTTACTTAGAAAATATATCACTTCAAGTTTCAGTCGTAGGCATAGCATGAACCAGTCTCACGTGAGGGAAGTCTTATCAAGTCATTGCTTGATTTCATTTTTAATGGCATGAACAGACCGAGCTTCTCAGTATAGGGCAGTTTTCTGATATTAGGATATTTTTTGTGTTTTGCTGCTATACCCTCCTCTAATTTTTACAGTATTTTAAAATGATTTTTTAAAATGTATATCAAGACCGAATGTGCTACTCCATTATGGAGCACAACTATGCTGTAAACATAATTTCTTCTTCAACTTGTTACTGCTTTATTTATATAGTCGCTACATCTAGATATACATTTTTTTTCCCCTAACATTCATACTGACAACTCATTCCAGAATGTCTGTCTAGCCTTTTTTGCATACAGCAAAAGGGAATTCAGAGGAAAATAGAATGAGTTGGATATTCAGAAATTTCAGAGAAGCAATCCATGTGTGTGTGACTGGCCAAGAAAAATAGAAGTACATCTTAAAAAATTGAGCAACTGTGCAATGGAGGCTGGCAGCATAAACCGATCAGAGTGAAGAACCAGCTTTTCAGGACTAAACGAAACATGACTGACAAAGTGAGGGTAGCCCATGCAGAGCTTTGGCTAGCATTTGGGCCTTCTTCTACATCATATTGATAACCATTTATCAATATGATATAGGAGAAGAAAGCTATAAAATGTACAGAGAGGAAATATAAATATGATCAAAGTGGCTAGGAAAATATTCTTTACATGTGCTTAGAGCAAGAGAAGGGTTCCACAAAGACTAAGCTGGGAGAAGATAGGAGGATAGAAAGACTTTTGGGGGGGAATACACAAGTAGCATCAAAGGGCTGTGCAAAAGTGAGTTGTTGGCCTTTGTCCAGTTTCCCATTCCACAGCTGAAAAATGTCAGAACCTCAACCTTCTTTAAGCAGCACTTTCATGGCTTCACAGGAAAAGGTCAGCAGGGTAGATGTGGAGCAGGCACTATGACTCCCTGATAAGGATGAAGGATTAAAGTTGTGGAACACTAACAACAAGTTCAAGCTATTTGTTTCATCATAGATGCCATCTTCTCTCCAAAGTTATTAAGCTTTTCATCTACAAGGTTATTAAGCTTTCCAACACACTTAATATCCAGTCAAAGGTGAAAAAGAAGTTTTATCCTGAGTAATAAAATAAAATTAGACATCCTGCAAAATAATTAATACCTTCCCATTTGGCCTCCCACCTCACGGAGAGCATGTTATTGCCCAGAAGGTAGATTTGCGTGTTTAACGCATTATTTTTATGAGGAAGACTTATGGCAGAACCTTTATTGCTTAGATTGTTATGTACTCAAAGACTTACACTTTTCACTAAGTTGAAAAAGGTAAGACAACTATGCAGATTATACTCTTCAAATACCAAAGATATTTTCACTTTATTTTTCTGTAAAAATACTCTTGATCTGCTGTGTTAAAGTCACATGAAACACAGCAAGTTGAGACATACTGTACATTTTATGTAGCTAAGTCTACAGTGAAATCTCCAGGTTTAATTTAACATATTTCCACCATAGTAGAATTTTCAGTATTATACTTACTTGTTATAAAACAAATTAATTACCTTTTTATAATGTGTTAGTTATTATCACAGGCAGATTTTTTTAAACAATCACGTTGTCAATCTTCTAAAAGTCATTGCTTAACACTGTTCTACATCTACTTGTGTAGTGATTTATGTAACGTATTTTCTTTTGAAGCCTACATATAATTATGGTCCCTTCATGAATTCAGGCCAGTCTAGAGCCTCTTTAGGTATGAGATGATCTCAGATATAAACTTGACAATATGTACTTAGATTTCCATTGTAACTATACAGAAATATCATTTTATACAGGGATGAGAGTCTGGCAGTCACTAATGTATTTCAAAATCGACTAGGTCATTTGTTCTCTCCATCTAAAAAGTGTTGGAATACAGGGCTAAGCATTTAGTGAGAGGAAACCATTAAAATGAATGGCAAATCTTATTTTATAAAAGCAATAAGGAAATGCTTTCCAGATTCCTACTGCAATTCCTTTCATTTCACTCTAAGATAAAACCTTTAATAAATTATTTAACTATTAATCTTAGCATTTTCTTTTCTGCGCATTTTCTTTTTTTTAGGTCTTTACATACACGCATGCAACTGCCCTAGTACAAAAAGAGAGACCAAAAAAATCAGTGAAAACATGCATCAGATATATTTTTAGACTTTTTTCTGTGAGGGAAGAGTTCTAATCTGTGGCATTTGAATAAAAAGATGGGGAGGGGGGCTGAACCAGTGTTTTTCTTTTAAACAAAAGAATATATTTCCTGTTTCCTTTTTAAAATCAAATTATCAATAGACAGAAAATGTAATTCACTGAACATCTGCTGTTCTTCTCTTAGGTCAAATTGTTTAAATAGAGAAAGTGATTCTGTATGAGGCAAAGCAGGGGGAGCAGGTGCTGATTAGCAGGAATGGCTTTTCAGGAAAAAGATATTTCAAGATGGCAACACTTCTTGCCTCATTCTCCTCTGTTTGTCACCTTCGATAGGAGAGCAGATTATTTGCTGGACTCAACCTCGTATCAAATTTGGGTTGGATTTAGCTTTAAAGCATCGACCAGGACTTTGCACTTCAGAAATTCCTTACTCAAGGACAATGATGGTGCTCTGTATTCAGTAGTTACTGTAACTAGAAACTCATTCAACACATTTTAAACTAAATGTATGGGAATTATACTTTATATGTACTCATTACAAGTATGGAAAAACCTAATATTATAGGTCTGTTTGTGATTTCTTTTTACAGCAGCTTATAATGGAGTTATTTACATTGCTGACCTTTAAATACCTAACCCTGATACCTAATTTCAGAGGCTAATTTCCCTGGACTTTCTGTCCAGCAAACCAAAAGAATTTGTGTGGGAACCTTAGCTTAAAGATCCCTAGCTTAACCCAGTCACAAAAGGGTCAGGGTATTGCAGTCCTCGCTTCAGGGAGATTACTGTAGTCCAGACATACTGTGGAAGATGAAGAGAATGGCACCCCAGGCCGATATCATCGCTCTACAATGCCCAGTGTGACGTGAGAAAGCAGTCGCATGTATCAGAGTTTCAAGGTCATTCTGTCTCCATGTCGCTCTTAGTGTTCATATTTGGAGTGTTCTGATTTAGGCTGTTCCTAGCAGAAGGAGAACCATCTACTTTCCATTGTGATAATATTCCTTGGCAGAGTAGTAGACAACACATTAATTTAGTGTATTAATATTTATATTTGAGGGTCTTATTTAAAGTACATCTTTGTGAACACTGTTCAGACTTGCATCCAGAAAATATTTTCATTTAAATCCAGTTCGTTCTTAGAGTATAAACACTTCTCTTTCTGCAATGTTCATAAGCTACATAAATACAAGACCTTTTTCATCTCTGACATTTCTTGTTTTAATATATTTCTCATCGTTATGAAGAAAATTAAATATGGTTTACCCTATGCTAGCTGCTAGCTATAGACTGAGAAATGCCCTCATGTCCCACACGGACATATTTAAAAAAAAATGATGTAAGGGAGAACCTTGCAGGCTGTAGACCTGAGGGTCACAGTGCTCATGACTGAACTTTCCAGCTGAAAGCCAGCTCTGTCTTTGCTCAATACCATGAATGAGGCCCTGATCTTGCTTTACATCATCTTTGTCCAATTCACAAAACTATATTCCTGATTTTAATGATGGGCTTTTTCTCCTCAAATAAGCAAGAATTAGTTAAAAATGAAAGCAGGGTTGCTGCGGGTCAGGATAGGGACTGTGTTGTTTTAAACAAGGGAGATGAAGCTTTAGCTGTGCCTATTCATATCATACTTCCACGAAACTTATGCTACAAGTCTTCTACTTCTTCAGTTATTAAAGCCAAAGAAGTTGAAAAAATGTTTTTTCAAATAAAAATGCCTTTTAGTTTATGTGCTCCTTACTCCAGAGGCTAATAGATGCTGTTGTGTTTTAATATTTTCTTCTTGGCTAAGTGTTAGATATATGATAACAGTAATAGTCTAGCATCAAAAGTATGTTCTAAATAAACAAGGATTTAATTTTCAAACACATAAAAATACTGGCAATGTTTTGTCCCTCATTAATTATTTCATCTTCTTCAGTTTAGCTAACTGTAGATATCCAGAGGCTTATACAGGCTTATTGACTTCTTTATCAAAGGTTCTGCAAGAACTTGTTTAAAAAGGGTGTTGATATCATAATACTTTAAAGCTTTTTCTCATTTAATCATCCTGAACATGACAGCAAGCTTTGGTTATGCAAACAAAACTCAGAGCTTTGTTTCATGATGTTTTCCTCTGGTTACTATTGATAGCAAATAGTAAATTCTTCTCAAATCATTTTTCTACCCTTTATTTTGCTATGTGTTTCAATACTAAATGATTCTATTACCTTTTGCCTCTTTTTATGTTGCTGTCACACAAGGACTTGGTCTTTCTGAAAGGAATCAGTGTTTTTAGCTGTTCCCTGCTAGTACTTTTTGGTGCTGTGGAAATAAAATAATGCTAAAATAAAGACCAAAACTATGCTTTTTCTTTCATACATTGTATTTAGAATAGGACAACAGATACCGAAGCAACAAGAGCAAGGAACCCTGGAGTATCATCTAATTCAGTCCACTGTCCCAAGGCCGAAACCTTAAAAATATTCTTGATGTATATTCTTCTAAACTGATTTGGGGAATTGTCAATGACATAAATTTCTCCTTTTTTAGTAAACAGTCCCATTGTTTAGGTATTTCTAACAATTAACAAATCTTCCTGCTTCCTGATTTGCTGCTCTTTAATTCCTGCGCACTACCAGCTGGTCTCTGGGATTGAGTAAGGACTATGATCTGTTTGTAGTGGAAGTGCAGATGAAGTAGGGAACATCTCTGCTGTTTTAGAAAACCAAAGACATAAACCCTGAGCAGCTGCGTGTGCAACACCTCTTGCACTGGGGCAGCCCACAACAACGCACCTGCTTGACAACCCTTTTACCGACAACTTTCTAAAATCCTAATTTGTCCTCTCCCCATCCAGTCCTCAGTAAGACCAGTGAACGTGACATGAGAAAGGATTGAGGACACCAGGGATGGGCCTTCCTTACCACCTGCAGACTGGGATGACCGGAGGCCCAGATGGGACCCTTCCCTTACTCCATTCTCCTCAAGAATAGGTTCAGGTTAAGTAGGACAGTGCAGATATATGGGACTCTTGCAAAATGAGTTTTGATGAGTGCATTGCAGCAAATACTTTTGTATTGGGGCAAAAAGATATTAGAAGCTGAAAAAAATGGTGGCACGTAAGCTTTGCTTCAGGGACACTCACTAAGTGAGTCATTGAACAGGTCTGGCAGCCAGGAGATGAAAAGCAACAACATCCTGGCAGAGGGAGAAAGCTTCAGGTACACCTCGTTCCCTTTCTCCTCTCCCCATGACTCCCTTCTTGCTGCCGGCTCCAAAGGGGAAATCCAGACCCAGCCCGAGAGGGGCTGGTGCACAGGGGCCACCTGGCTCTTCCTCCTTGTAACTAAACATGCCACATCCTCAGCCACTGCCAGTCAATCGCGGGCCACACCATCCATACACAAGGGATGCTGTCAAAGTGCGCTTGGGCAGCTGTCGATGATTCATCCTGTCAATAGCCACCCACATCTAATGGTGGTTTACAGTGGCACTGGATGTAACTGCAATGTGTGTTCTCCAAAACAGCAGTCTTGACAGAATTCCTATTTACTATGATGACACTACACCCTGGTGATTGTAACCCTAGTCCTTCCCTGGCACGATCCTCGTGCGTGTCTGTCTCTCCCTCTTCTCACAAAAGCAAGTGGCTGACTGAAGTGTGTGACCTCCTCTTTTACCTCGCTTCCCTCACCAGGAAATGTTTGCTCATAGTCCTGGCCACGTTCTAAGGGTTTTCCCACTCCACGGCAGTCTGTTACAGGATTCAGAACAGAGGTGACTTGAGTCACCAAATGGCTGCCACTCCATTGGGTATCAAGAGCACCTCCAGCCACACTCTGGACCAAAACCATGCCAAGGACCCTTTTAATATCACGCAGGACGTGACTGGGTCCACGTCCCATAGTGCTGCTGGGACTGTTTACTAGTATCAGCATAGGCTGATTTTCCAGGAAGTACCTCTTTCACAGCAAATGTCTTCCAGTTATACATTAACACCAAGTCTTAGGTTTGCTACACACAGACACACAAATAAAGACTTCCTTAATTTGAGGATGTGTAGTAGAAGTTCTGAGCATGAGCATGCTCGTTTTTCTCTCCATTGATCAATATCCAGAGATTTTCAACAATCTATTTCTCAATATATATAAGCTCGAGAAGTGGACCCATGTGAACCTCATGAGGTTCAATAAGGACAAGTGTAAGGTCCTGCACCTGGGTTGGAGCAAGCCCTGGTATCAATACAGGCTGGGGGAAGAAGGGATTGAGAGCAGGCCTGCCGAGAAGGACTTGGGGGTACTGGTGGATGAAAAGCTGGACATGAGCCAGCAATGTGCGCTCACAGCCCAGAAGGCCAGCTGTGTCCTGGGCTGCATCAGAAGGAGCGTGGTCAGCAGGTCAAAGGCGGTGATTCTGTCCCTCCACTCCGCTCTGGTGCAACCCCCCCTGGAGTACTGTGTCCAGCTTTGGAGTCCTTAGCACAGGAAAGACATGGACCTGTTGGAGCAGGTCCAGAGGAGGGCCATGAAGACGATCAGAGGGATGGAACACCTCTCCTATGAAGAAAGGCTGAGAGAGTTGGGATATTTTAGCCTGGACAAGAGAAGGCTCCAGGGACACCTTATTGCAGCCTTTCAGTACTTAAAGGGGGCTTATAAGAAAGATGGAGACAGAGTTTTTAGTAAGGCCAGTTGTGATAGGACAAGGGGTAATGGTTTTAAACTAAAAGAGGGGAGATTTAGACTAGATGAATTTTTTTAGGATGAGGGTGATGAAGCACTGGAACGGGTTGCCCAGAGAGGTGGTAGTTGTCCCATCCCTGGAAACGTTCAAGGTCAGGCTGGATGGGGCTCTGAGCAACCTGATCTTGTTGAAGATGTCCCTGTTTATTGAAGGGGTTTAGACTAGATGACCTTTAAAGGTCCCTTCCAACCCAAACTGTTCTATGATTCTATGATTCTATGTTCTATACCTCAGAGAAAGTGGTTCAGAAGTGACATATCTCCCCTCTGTTTCTTTATAGAGTCCTTAAGCTGTACTCGTATGTTATTGTAGCCATGTGAGACACTCCAAGTGTCTTTTTTCTTGGTCAATTAAGTAATAAAAAGTCTACTGTGTCAAGATCTCCAAATCCTCTTGTTTACTGCCAGTGCTACTTGAACACTGAGGATATTTCAGATTCTCATACCATTTTCCTATTTGTGTCTTCTATGACCTTATTATGAGTATCCACAGCTCCCCTACTTCTTGGTCCTGTTTACACATTTGCCTAGTTAATATTCATTGATGTGGTGTTATTGGAAACCACTAATCTTAGTTTAAAGCAGTCCTCACAAGTTTAGCTAATCTGTGGTCAAAGGTAGTCTTCCTCTTCTTCATGGCATGACCTCTGTCTCTGCTCCTTTTATTAGAATTTCACTCTGGATTGAGGAAACCAAAACCTTTCCAAGTACCACAATCTAAGAAGTCACACATTCACACTCTAGGTTGCACTTGTGTGCTCCTGGACATTTTTCATCTGTCTCCAGGGACAATGACTAGTAAATGGTGACTAGTAACCAGTCCCTCCTTGTCAAGAAGCTGGTTCACCTTCTGAGGTTGTGTAGCAATGGTCCTTCTACTCATTTATCTTTGTTACTGCTTTGCCATCATTTACACTTTGTTGATTATGTCACATACTCTTGAATGCTTTCCAATCTAACTTGTGTTATTGGTATTTTTACCCCTGCTTACTGAGAGATTTGAGTAGGAGGCATGCTAGACAGTTTTCTATTCCCAGCTTTCATTGATAGAAACCTTTTGTTGTAGTGTCCAAAAGCAGATGGATCGGGAATGGGTGGTGAGAAAGGGGGAGGAAGCACTCAGGATCTTCATGTGGATGCAGTATTCATGCTAAGACAATCTTTGTCATCATTGACTGTGATGCTAAACATGTGGTTTGGCTTTTTTTCATCTCTGTAGACTTTTCTTTACACTCTTTCCCAAAGCCTCCATGTTGCTCATAGTTTATCTCCCACTACCTGCTATTCTGTTAATTTTTAAGCTCTTTTCTGCTTACATCAAGTCCTGTCCTTTTGTTAGGTATCACCAGTAACCAAAACCAGTGATGACAGGACAGCCAGTTACACATTTTTGTTCTCAGTCTCCCTGTGACACCCACTCAAGCAGCAGGCCTGACACTGCCAATCACCCACACTCTTCAATATCTTTCTGTCCTCAACTACTTTTGCGGCACAAATTATAATTTCTTACACTATTCCAGGAAATTTTAGGAATGCTAATACTACTTTAGCACCCATAGCAAGCTTGCAGACGACACCAAGCTGAGTGGTGCAGTGGACACGCCTGAAGGACCAACGCCATCCAGAGGGACCTGGACAAGCTCAAGAGGTGGGCCCGGGCAAACCTCATGAGGTTCAACAAGGCCAAGTGCAAGGTCCTGCACCTGGGTAGGGGTAACCCCCGGTATCAATACAGGCTGGGGGATGAAGGGATTGAGAGTAGCCCTGCAGAGAAGGACTTGGGGGTACTGGTGGATGAAAAGCTGCACATGAGCCAGCAATGTGCACTCGCAGCCCATGAGGCCAACCGTATCCTGGACTGCATCAAAAGAAGTGTGGCCAGCAGGTCGAGGGAGGTGATTCTGCCCCTCTACTCTGCTCTGGTGAGACCCCACCTGGAGTACTGTGTCCAGCTCTGGAGCCCCCAACACAAGAAGGACATGGACCTGTTGGAGCGGGTCCAGAGGAGGGCCACAAAAATGATCAGAGGGATGGAGCACCTCTCCTATGAAGACAGGCTGAGAGAGTTGGGCTTGTGCAGCCTGGAGAAGAGAAGGCTCCGAGGAGACCTTATTGCAGCCTTTCAGTACTTAAAGGGGGCTTATAAGAAAGATGGGGAAAAACTTTTTAGCAGGGCCTGTTGTGATAGGACAAAGGGTAATGGTTTTAAACTAAAGGAGGGGAGATATAGGCTGGAAATCAGAAAGAAGTTTTTCACAACGAGGGTGGTGAAGCACTGGAACGGGTTGCCCACGGAGGTGGTAGACGCCCCATCCCTGGAAGCATTCAAGGTCAGGCTGGACGGGGCTCTGAGCAACCTGATCTAGTTGAGGATGTCCCTGCTTATTGCAGGGGGGTTGGACTAGATGGCCTTTAAAGGTCCCTTCCAACCCAAACTATTCTATGATTCTATGATTCTACTTTACTTTTTCATTTCTCAGTAAAGGATTGTTTTCTGCCACACCAAAATTCCAGAAATCCTTACCTCTAGCTGACACGCAGCAGATGAAAAAAAAGGCATGCTATTCTACAAAGGAATATTATGTCATAACATGCAGTCATAAGGGGAGAGAAGGGTGAATTAAATTTCACAGGAATGCTTGCAAATATAATTTCATAACTTTTGAGCACTGACTTTGTCACTTTAGCTATTCTTAAAACAAAATTTTTAGCAAAATTTGTTAGTCCAACTGAAACCACTGCTCTCTATTAAAAAAGTCTTGTTCTTTTACTGCATGGTGGCTTTAATTACCTTAGAGAAGAGTTTTTATTTCTTCTTGAACTCCCAGAGATTTGTTCAAATCTTCATCTCTGAACTTGTTTACTCAAACAAGCATCCTTTCCTTTTGAATTTTCTAACATCTACTTTGCTCAATCTACTCTAAACACAGACACATTTTTTTTTCTACCATTCTGACCTTCCTATGCCTACTCTGAATTCTCCATTGAACAAAATTCAAGCTGCTGCTTCTCAGCATCAAAGGTTTTACTCCTCCCTACTAATCTAGTATCCTGAAAGTTATTCAGCCATACCTTTAGAAACATCCTGCTCTTCCAGAAATGCAACATTTGATATAGATGTTTTTCTGTTTTCTACAGTTCCACTTAAAAAAATGTAATTCTTTTAAATTCATTTACCTCATTTCAACACCCAAATATTCTTTAAAGAATCCATCAACGTTTTCCTTAAGACTCCTCATGATATCTTTAAGGAAGTGGACAACTCAGAAGTGGTTAAAGGGTAGTCATATCATTATTTTGTCATGTACACATGAAGACAATATATAAAAATATATAATCATACATCTGTTAATTTATCTGTATTCTCTAGCTTTTGTGTATTAAATCCTCAGTCTTTTGAGCTCCCTGCAGATATCTTTTACTGGAATATCAGCAAAATATAAAAGTTAAAATACAAAAGTCACAGGTTATACTCACTTAGGAATTCCAACACATTTGAAAATAATAGATTACTATAAAGACCTGCATAAAGGTAGAAATATGTACAGAGTATATCAAGAAACAGACTGCTAGACTTTCTGACATTGAATATCATCTTGTATTACTATCAAACTTGCTGAAATAAAATGCCAATTGTTCCAGCTTTTTTTTTTTTATTAGAACTATCAGAATCTGGTCCAAATGCAAATAACTACAATAAATTTTGGAGAAGAAAATATAGAGACAAGATACTTGTCAAGATGTGCTGTATGTCTGAAAAACATCATGTTCAACAAATTAAATGTAAGAGATTTGGCAGCAAAAATGCTGGTACGATTTAGGTTTCACACAGAGAAGAATCAAGCCACACTACAGGCAAGTAAAAGTTACTTTCTCCATTACTGTGGTGACACTACATGTGGAATGAAATGTATGTCAGAAAAATAAAAACATGGACAAACTGGAAAGTATTCAGAGAACCACAAAATTTTAAAGTGCTTAAAGGAGGAAGACTTACAAGAAGAAATTAATGGAGCTTTTTTTTTTCTTTATTAAGATATGGTTAGAGAAAAAGACTATTATTCACAGTTATTATTTATGTCCAAATGCTTGAAAACAAAACCTCAGCTAGTATAAAGCTGTGCAGTTTATTTGAGAACAGAGTAGCTATGCTGATTTATTTAGTGGAGGATAAGGCACTAAGATCAGAAGCAAAATTTAAGTTGATATGAGGATGTAGTAAAAGAATTTTAGTAGAGTATAATGAAAAAAACCTGTAAAGAACCATTACATTCTAGAGCAGACTCCCTAAAGAACTGGAACAATGGAGACCACTATGACTAAGAAAGTGAAAAGTGTTATAAATTGTAATTCTTAATGGCACAGATGAAGACCATCATCAATGTGACTGTGGCTTTTACTTTTTCTATTTCAAACTTGTGGGATCAAATGAAAAGACTGAATTAGAAGATTTTAAGATGTGTTTTTCTTACTTTTACGCACATTTTTAGATGTCAATAAACACCACAGATTTGTGGTCTCTGGAATTATTATTCTGACATTTATACAAACAATAACAGATGATCACCCTTTAGAAAACCACAATGAAAATATTTTAAAACCTCACTAGACAGCATTGTCTGATACCTGTAAGAAGTGTTCTGCGGCAGCATTGTCATATGCAACAACCTGAATTCTGACATGTACAAAAGGAGGGCACTCTCCCCTTGTGAAAGTCATGTCATGTAGTCATTTATATTGAGTTGCATATGTATTATGTTCTTTTTGATATGCTGCCATTCCAGCTGGCAGAGTCACAAGTTTGGAAGACATTCTCTCTTTTACTCACTCACTTTTTTCCCTCTCTGCCCTTATAAATACAACTGTTCCCTACAAAACGGAACAGACCCAACAGGAGACACTGAGAGGGTACCTCTACCATGTTAGCACAGACTTCCAACTCACAGTTGAGTTCAAATTCTCCCATCGTGCACACTGTTCATGCATTGAATCAAACCGAGGGCTCAAGGCTAGCATTAGCCAACTGGCTCAGCAGCAAGGAGAGCCTTACTCCAGAGTGCTCTACAGAGACTGGGCCACAAGAAGAGGTGAGAATCGAATCCGGGTGTCCCACATCCTGGAAGAGAATTTGGACTACTCTGCCCTTGAGCAAGAAGATGTGGGAGGTGCCATCGTGTGCAGGGCTAAATTCAAGAGGTGCAGTTTGGGAACCCACAATGAGCTGGACGCTGCAGGGAAGAAGTGCAGAGGGACACTTTGACAGATGACCTCGGGTGAGCACAGCAACCAGCTACTCAGCCCTGCCAAGACTGTGGCAATTCTAAAGGACTGGTACCCAGGAGCCTCATTCAGGGGAAATATAAGCACACACAGTTTATAAATATCCAAATTGCTAACCAGAAGGTGATGCTTGGGCAAGTACTCACATTTTTGTGAACCTCTAGGTGAGTAAAAAGGGGAAAACTGGAAGCAGGACCTATGGACTGTTGGAAGTCTGGCATTGGGACAGGTTGAGATCTACAGCTGCAACGGAGGGAGTGTGGCACACTCCCTCCCAGGGAGATGGGAAGGTTTGAGAGCCTGGAAATAAGAGAGAGACAACTCTCTCAAAGCAATGGGGACAAGGCAAGATGTGGTGGTGACTAGGAAGGTCATCTGAGGAGTTGAAGAAGGGGTAATGAGGAGGAATGTGGAGTCCAGAGAGAAAGACTATAAGCAGAAGACAATTGTAAGGAAGAGATATGTAGATGAGAAAAAAGACAGAAAGAAGGAAATAGAGTTGTCTGTGCCAGAAAAATGGGACTGGGAAGAGAAATCAAGGGTGGGAAAGAGATAGTAATGGTCCTGGCTTCAAGTTAGAGAACATACAAAAAAGAAAAGAGACGATGCTTTGAATGAATGGGCACAAACATATGTATTCACAAGAGGCATCTTTTCTGAAAGCCTGCAGAGGAGCTGGCACGGCCTGAGTCTCACTCAACTTAATCCTGGTAATGTTTAGAATTAGAATGTTTAGGTTTAATCTTGCAAGTTTCCCATAATCAGAATTTCCAAAAGTCACTAGCAAAACAGATGTATAAATTCTCTGTTTGTTATTAATAAATGAGTGTATCACAAAGTTCTTATTAAAAATCTATTTAATATGTTTATACAGAAACCATAAAAACAGAATGTTGCACAATCTGCTTTGCTATACTCTTGGCCAGAGTTAAATAAAATCCCATAATGAAGTGGTTCAGTTCTAGCAACACAGCTCTGGTGGCTATACAATAAATGCTAGTATGCATCTTAAAGGTTTCCTTTAGTTTTGCTACAAAATGCATGGCTCTATGTGAGCAGCATGGTAACAGAGGTAGAAATAAACATTGGTTTAGTCTCTCAGATGGCCAAAGGAGAGATCCACAGAGTCATAAGTACTTTTACAGTTTTCTGTCCCTGAAGTCATTTCCAGGGAGGAAAAGCCAAGGATGATTATATTATTCTTCACACTACTAATAGGTGTGTAACTTCCTTCTCCTCTGATATCTGGAGGTTATATATAATATTTTTGTCATTCCTGCCTTAGGAGGAAGGAACTGAAGTAATTCCCTACACTAACAACATCAGGAATCTTAGTCTACCCTCCCCAAAAGAAAGTTAAGGACAGAAGCTGTTAAAATTCACCTCAGACATCTGCACATATCTGAAAGGAAAGACCTATCTAAATCTATTTATAAAGGCGGTTCTTTGGTCTTAAAAGTATGATTCTGTTCTTAAAAAATAAATTGTGGAACTGGCATTATGCTTCTAATTTTTTTGTGTTGTATCTGTTCAGTTTACAAATAATAAATGTTCTTGTAATTGTGCCAGCCTTGCTACTCATTCTGAAATGTCACACTGTGGGCTTTCTCATGTGTATGTCAAAGAACTGGCGCAAACACCATTTGAAGTTAGTAGAAATATATCCACTGAAATATATTCAACAGACTTAAGACTAGATCTAGAGATTCCATCAATAAAATTTACATCTAAATCCCAGTGTTTTCAGTGGAGTACATAGGTTTAAATAATCCCAGAATTTCACATGAATTATTTTTTTTTGTCATGATGCACAAGGTAAATATTAAATATATGTGTGTGTGCATATCCCAATTAGATCTCAACGAGCTGTCCAAGTGTCCAGAATAAACACAGCCTGACATACAACACAGATGGCAGCGTACTAATGCGAGCTAGCCGTAAACAAGAATCAGAACATACCTAGCTAGAGTCACAAGATCCAATGCAAACCACTGTACTTTGTATGTCAGAGATTTAACCACCCTGAGTGCCGTGCCAGATTGCTGCTGGTATTCGTTAGAGCTGTCTTGGCTGTCCTCGCACAGCACTGCAGCCTGGGGTCCAATCCAACCCTTAGCCCCTGCGTAGAAGTGCTTGCAATCATAGGAAAACAACACGTGAAGGGCAGAGGAAATGACAAAATGTTAATACCTTGTATGATTTTATCTTCAAATTTCCATCACTGAATTTACAAAACAGGTACTTAATTAGCACAGCAACAGTTATAAAAACATGTAAAAAAATGGCTTTGACGTTAAAATAAACATTAGTTCCTAATATGTAGAGGTCAGATGCATGGAGTAAGTGTGATGTTTTTACAGTCTAATTTTAATTACGAATCTCTCCATGACCAGTCTCCAGGACTCTGTATTTCCATGAGATATACAAAATAATAAAATATATTATTACCAATATCTTAAACATGGTTATGTAAAACAACATAACTAATGTCAGTGTAATTCTACAGTAACATTAGGAAATCCAGAACTGAAATTTAAGAACAAGCTTTTAAGCTCAATCAGAAAAAAACCCCATGATGATCAGTTTGTAATGCCACATCTTATTAGTTATGTTCACAGTGCTATTCATTGTTAATTAAATTTTCAGGGCTCTCCATCCCTCTCTGTCTATGATGACAGACATCACAGATAGAGATGGATCTCTAGCTATGACATCATCAAACTAAAAACCAAGCCCAGCTCACTAGCAAGCTTGGTCATACAATTAGCTGGCTGTAAAAACGCTTCTCACAAGAACTAAGCTCTCCTCTTCACCCCTTCTTCACTCCCCACCACGTCAGGAGTCACACTTCTAATCTACCAGGCTCCTGCCTCCCAGGTCTGCCCCAAGCCCTCTGCATTAGCACTGCAGCCCCTTCCTCTCAAGCTGTTTCCTCAAAATGCCTCTTCCCAGATTCCTCCTGCCTGCCACATAAATCCCGCTCGCCATGCCCTTGCCTGGGAAGGTCTCCACTTGTCCTCACCTCCAGCAGACATCTGTCCAATGAAACCTCTGAAACCAAGCGTGCAGCTCCCAGCTGCAGAAGACAAGGGCTTCTTAGGAGACCACTGGGGACAACAGCCACCTCTACCGCCTGCTGACAGGGGAGGTTGCTGTGGGACAGCCTGCTCCCTCCTGCAAGATGCTTGGCCAGGCCAGGGAGTTGCAGGATATCAAAACAATTCTTTTTTCTCAGAAGAATTAGTCAAAGAAATTCCTTGTGAGGTTACTGGTACTAATGCAACAACATGAGAGAAATGTGATCACTATCTAGTACTTCATGTGGGAAAAAAAAAAAAAAAAAAGTCCTTTTTTTAACTGATTGAAATTTAAGAAAACTCAATGTTCATTAGAATTTAGAATTCTTTTGTGTGTTGTAAAATATTGTTCCTCTTTCCACCAGTTTTGCCCCACTTCCAAAATGAAACTAAATCTACTCATGTTAAGAGATTTGAAGTTTTTTAATGCATCTCCCTATTAGCTTCCTTCATTTAACACCTTCAGACTCCTTGCGTTGCAGTCATTAAAGAAGTACCAGAAAGGTAGCTTAGCTGAAAACTAAAAAGCTTTCATTTCTGGCACCACACTGCAAACTAAAGTTGTAGAACATTACAATATATTTGGGGTAAGCAATCAAGCTAATTCAACTAAAACGTTTCAAATATTTCTCATAGACATCTTGACAGCAAACTGGTGTCTTATGCGAATTTCAAATCCTAAAAACAAGAGGCTAAAGCAAGCTGTTTTATTATACAGAAAAAGAGAAGGAAGGAAGATACCAGTGGAACCAAAGATACATATTCTCTTTTAACCACACGTGAAGATCCAGTCCAAAACGTCTGGGAGTGGGAGCAGCCAAAATCAAAGAGCAGTCATCCAGATACACGCGCTACAAACCAGCAGTTAATGAGCTTGTATGTAAGCTTGTGTTTAACGTTTCCATACTTCAACCAGGGACACCCTACAGCCAACAGTGCTTTGAATGCAACCAGCTTACGTCCTTCTCTTCAGTCACTAGAGTGTTCTTCGGCTGAAGCCCCATTCATCAAGAAAGACAAAGGAATCGTCCGCTAAGAGCAGGGGCAACATGCATTGTTACTCCTTAAGTGTTGACACTCGTGAGGGAATAGCGGGAAGAAGGAAGTTTTGTTAAACTCTTCTCTCAGGCGCTGCTCTGTTGTTGGTAAGTAGCTGCAGCTGCAGTGGGCTCTGATCCAATGTGGTCCAGCCACTGAAACCTGGAACATATAAAAATTAACCAAGTTTCTTTTCTAAAAAGAGAAGGGACAAATTCAATAGGCAGTAAGTCGAAGTAAAACTCAGAGAATTGCCATATGCAATTACAAAGATAGTATATGACAGGAAATAAGAGAGATTTGACATTTACTTGCTGAGCTTCCCATCTTAGCTAACAGCATTTGTAGACCATACAATCGTGCTTTGGCTCCATTTTCCCAAGTAAGTTGTGGGATAGTCTTTGCAATAAATAGGGAGTTAGCCTACTGTGACACAAAAAGACATGAGTTCCAGACTTGGCAGCTAGATACATCACATCCTGGGCAAAAATGTGAAGATTTCATAATCATCTGAATTGCACAACTTCTGGTGGTTTTCTCATAGCTCGCCCTTTCATTGAAAGAAAATGTTTTTATTTTTTCTTTCCTAAAAATATAATATGCAGAGTAAACCACTGCAGTGCCAATCCCTTCACCCAGATTTATTTTAAAGTATCTTCTGCCAACTGCAGATACAGGGAAAATAACTGTGGTGTCTCAGTGAACATATCAGTTCTAGCAAGGTTGTGAGAGAATGTGGAAATTGGAGAAAATACCAGTTTTATTAAGCAGGTAGGAAAAACTGTAACTGAATGCAAGCTACTTTTGAAAACTCTTGCTTACTCCTCTCCTCTTTTTGCAAAAAAAGCTCTTTCTCCACCCTTCAAAATACAATTTTCTATCACAGTCACTACAACAAATACTTTTCCTGTTCATCCTACCTATTTTTTGTTGTTTCAGGTTCTCTTTCTTTGTAGCAACTGCCATGAAGGATAGATAGATGGTGCCTTGGAGGACGGCAGTGAGCAATCTCAAAGGTTTTACTAATGCCCATTGTCACAAAGACCTAGCTAACAGCGAAGTCGAAGTCTATATATGTCCAACATAGCTTCAGAAACTTCTGCTTTTGCTGTTTCCTCCTCTGCGTTTACCACCAGTTCCCATTCTTTTCTAACTCCATGGTGATCTGAGAGCCAGCCCAGCAGAAAATTAACTCCTTTAAAAAAAGAGAAAAAAAAAAACAAACTGAAATGTCCTTTTGTCAATGCAGCTTTTTGAACTGACTCTTTTTTTGCAGTCTGCAAAGTGCTGCAAGTGCTGACATGAGGGGTGTGGAGTATGGAGCTGGAGAGGACGAATAGTAGGATCCTGGCAATGCCAGTACAGATTAGCTTAAAAGTTATGTTGCAGCCTTATGCTCCTGCTTGAAGTCCTGTGAATGAAATGTCTAAAACAGTTTAACTTAGACTAAACACTCTATCTTTTGTCCCTTTCTGGGGCTATATAGTGTTATCTAAGCCAGGGCTCCAGCTGGGCTGAAGAAGACTTGTTAGAAATGTGCAGTCGTATTTTGATTAGCTAAAGACGAAACGTTTTAGAGCAATAGGACTAGGAGAGTATTAACATACCTAGGTGGATTTATTTTGCTGTGTTGTGCACTTGGAACATATTTTGGAAAAAGATGAAGCTGTGCAGTTTACCTTTTAAAGAAAAATAACAGAGGTTATTAATTCTGTAAGGAACGTCAAGCAAAACAAGCTGAGGTACTCCGTACCGTATGTTCAGTTACCAGTGAATCACATCCCATATTAATAAAAATAGTCAGAGGTGGCCAGCACTACTAACACAACTGTTCTCTGGTTAATTAGAACCAGAGGTGAAAATTGCTATTTTGGTGGATATCACAGAGCTTCCTAGAGTAAATTCAGCAGGTTATTTTACCAAGTCAATTATGGGAGATAAGAGAAGATTTATAAAGAGATGGTAAAGGTAGATATAATCAATCCATTTGAAAAATGTATACTCTCTTTTATGTATTTTGAACATATGTTACTAATTCTATTAAAATAAAGTTAGTCAGATTGAATGCAGTGAGACAAGAGGGCTGTAATTGTGTTTTAAAGAAAGAGTCTCATGAAGATTCCTCCAGGTTAGGTGAATCCCTAGGGTCCAAGCAGCCTGTTTTATTCTGCTCTTCTGACATTTATTAGCATATGACTGTGCCAAGACATAGGCAGCATGCTTCTGCAACAGAGTCTAACCAGATATACTAAAGCATTTTTAAAATAATTGCCTGTATGCTTCACTCACACTCTTAAATAGATAGACACTGATGCAGTAGATTGCACTACTCAGAATCATTTAGCCTGTCTCCAGCCTGGAGCTTAGAGGGAAGCTCGATTCCAAAACGAAGAATTCTAGGAAAGCTTTTAGGGGAAATAATGGTACTTAAGAAACTGAACAAAAATTTTGTGTATTTTTACCCTCTGGAGATATGTTCTATTTCAATTCAACTCAGCTGTCTTCATCATGATTTACTGACAAAGACCAACTCTGTGAAAGTGACCGCAATATGCTTTAAAACATTGGCAGCAGCAACAAAAAAAACCCGTTAAAAAGTAATTATGATTGTGGTCAACTCCAAAAAGAAGAATTACCTAAGAATAACAAAGCCTGTTAAAAATATGCTAAAAAGAGTAGCTAAAAGATGATAAAAAGCTGACTAAAAGAGTGAAATCTCTGCCAGCAGCATGAGCGCAGTTTAGAGACTGTACTGAAGGTAAAAGGGATATGCATACTTCCCGTCATGAAAGATTTGAGAAAAGCAAAAGGAAGCCAGCATGGCTAAACAACAGTGCAAGAAAGATTAGTAAATGCAAGAAGGCAAGTCTGAAAACACTGAAGTGGTGTCCAAATATGGAAACCAGAGAGGACGAAACTTTGGCAGGTTAAATATAAAAACACAGTAAGGCAAACCAGAAGACCACTTGAAGAAAGTTTGCAAAAAACAACAATATTTTTTCAAAGATATCAGCCACAGGAAGTCTGTCAGGGAGTCCAAAGAGCCAGTAGATATTCAGAGGATAAAAGCAGCAGTCAGGGAAGACAGGGCCATAAAAAACAAACAAAATTAATCCTCTATTTTTGTGTTCACTGTGGATGCACATGAAAAGGCTCTCAGGTCAGAAACCTTCTTTACTGGGAACCGATTACAGGAGCTGACTCAAATTTAAGTGTTGGTAGAAGAGGCTATGGAAGAAATAGATAAAATGAATGATAACAGCCAGGACCAAATGTCATTCACTAAGAAAGTCAAGGATAAAATAGCTCAGCTAGTAAAAGAGATGTGCAACCTTTGAATGAGAAGTGCCTGAGTGCCTGCGCACTGGAAGGGGGTAGATGTGATGTCAGTTTTTAAAATGGGTTCCAGCGCACACCCAATGAGCTAGGGACTAGTAAGCTTAATCGCCTGCACTGGACAAATTGGTGGTAATTACAGCAAAGAACAGAATCAACAGACACATGAACAAATACAATATACTACAGAAGAGCTCAAGGCATTATTGGGAAGCGAGGCTTTGTCTTACAAGCCTCCTGGCATCCTTTGAAGGAGGCAACAAGCTTGTTCATAGGGGACACACAGCTTGTGCTGGTTTTGGCCAGGGTAGAGTTAATTTTATTCATAGCAGCTAGTATGGGGCTGTGTTTTGGATTTGTGCTGGAAACAGTATTGATAACGCAGAGATGTTTTCCTTACTGCTGAGCAGTGCTCACACAGAGTCAAGGCCTTTTCTGCTTCTCACCCCACCCCACCAGCGAGTAGGCTGGGGGTGCACAAAAAGCTGGGAGTCAGCTGACCCTGACTCACCGAAAGGATATTCCAGACTACATGACATCATGCTCAGCAATAAAACTAGGGGGAAGAATGGCCGGAGGGCCGCTGCTCAGGGACTGGCTGGGCATTGGTCGGTTGGTGGTGAGCAAATGCTTTCATTTGCATTGTTTGTCTTTCTTGGGTTTTATTTCTCTCTCTTTGTTGTTTTCTTTTTCATTACAATTTATTATTATTATTATTAGTTTATTTTATTTCAATTATTAAACTGTACTTATCTCAACCCACGAGTTTTCTCACTTTTACCCTTCCAATTCTCTCCCCCCATCCCACCGCGGGGGAGTGAGTGAGCGGCTGTGTGGTGCTTAGTTGCCAGCTGGGGTTAAACCACAACAGTCCTTTTTGGCGCCCAATGTGGGGCTCAAAGGGTTTGAGATAACTACAGATTGACCAGAGCATATTAGAAGGGATTTATATCTGCTAGCAGCTGCAAGTCATGATATTGATTCATCTGTTCTCAATATTAGTTTGTCTGATCTGCACCATGCTCTTTTTTTTGCTGTACATGTTAAAGATTGGTGTTGGCTTTTGCAGTTTGTTGTGCTCTGCAGTGATTAGTGATGTTTTGCCTGGGAGATTTGTTATTAAAACACTGACCTTGAGCTTAATCTGGTATTTGGGCTCTGTACTGAAGCCATTACTGTACTTTGGGTACCATCTCATGTAGACAATTAACAATTATACTTCTTCCTCTGAGAGGTTTTTTGTGGAGAAAATACAGAATGACACCTTTGCTACTTTCTTCTGTGATGTTTTCTCCCTTGTTACAATAACTTCTCAGTATCTTGAACATCCTTGGGTAGTTAAAATACTTCTGTTGATATTTCTTAGGAATATTGCTTCCGTTTTGTCTAAGGTTCACAAGTAATTTAGGAATATGACCCAGGCTCTGCAAGAGTATGGTCATGGGTGGCACAGCATGTGGGAAAATATGGACAGGTATCTAGAGAACTTCTCACCTCCAGTGGTCTGGAACTTCATTCCCGAACAACTGCAGGATCCTGATGAAGTGGTAGAATGCTTGAAAACAAAATGCTGTGGCTATTCCAAAGAGGCACAATTTACCACACTGTGCTGGGCCCTGGTCAGCATCTACCAAAGACTACTCGATATTATGCACCACCCTCAGAGAAGAGAGGGAAAACATACCAACAGACACTATGGCTAAACCAGACACTATATCAGTCACCCCTATAGCTAAAAAGAAACAATGGAAGCGGAAGTCAGCTCATTTAGTAAGGGATGAAGAAGCTTCTCGTAAGAGTGAGCAGAAGAAAGAATCAGAAGAGGCAGCCTGTTCTGCAGCAGAGTGGTCACAAGAACAGGAAGAGGAAGAGGCTGAAATCATAAACGAGATGGGAACTACCCGATCCCTATCCCTAAGTGAGCTGCGAGATATGTGAAAAGATTTTAGCCATCAACCAGGTGAGCTAATTCTCAGCTGTTTACTCTCATGCTGGGATATTGGGGCCAGTAGTCAGGAATTAGGGGGTAAGGAAGCCTGGCAGCTTGAATCCCTTGCTAAGGATAAGGCTATTGACAAAAGCACTGGAAAAAAGGCAGGAGTCCTCAGTCTTTGGTGGCAACTCCTGTCAAGTGTGAAGGACAGGTATCCCTTCAATGAAGAACTTGTAAATTCCCGAAGCAAATGGACCAACATTGAGGGAGGTATCTAGCATCTGAGGGAATTAGCCATGTTGGAGGTGATCTATAACAACCTGGATGACAACCAGGCATCCAAAGACCTGGATGAAATCCAGTGCATGTGGTCCACATGCGAAAGTTTGTATGAAATACACCGATGTCATACATCCACACCCTGGTGATAATGAGCTGGACAGACATGGAGGTACCAACTATAGATGAACTGGCCAGACAACTCTGGGAATATGAAGATGATCTTGCTTCCCCCATATGGGCCTCTGTCTCAGCTGTGGACAGACTGACCCAAAAAATGTCTGAGCAAGCCAAGAAGGGTAGGTCTTCCTCACACACTCCAACCAAGGCCTTAGCTATTAAGAGTCAGCCTTTTTCTGTTCAAGGAAAAGGGTAGCGGTGGCACACACCACATGCAAGCCTGTGGTTCTTCCTACGTGACCAGGGGGAGGACATGAGGAAGTGGGATGGTGAACCTACCTGGAGACTAGAAGCTCAGATGCAGGAACCACAAGGAAAAACAACAGCCAAAAAGTATCCGTCCAGGAAAATTACTGCTCCAGTGTCTGTTGGGTAGAGTAGAACGGCTGATCGTACTTTTGACCCTAATGAAGGGACTTCTGTTTTGCAGTTACAAAAATCAAGTAATGAAGACTCTGACCAGGAATAGAGGGGTCCTGCCTTTGGCCAGGCAGAGGAAAGGGACAGACAGGTTTACTGGATTGTGTGGATTTGATGGCCTAGCACATCAGCCCCATGGGAGTACAAAGCTCCAGTGGACACTGGTGCACAGTGTACTCTAATATCATCAGAGTACAAAGGGGCAGAATCCATCTGTGTTTCTGGAGTGATGGGAGGATCTCAAGAACTGTCTGTGTTGGAGGCTGAGGTAAGCCTAACTGGAAATGCGTGGCAAAAGCATCCTACAGTGGCTGGTCTGGAGGCTCCCTGTATTCTTGGCATAGACTACCTCAGGAGAGGGTACTTCAAAGACCCAAGAGGGTACTGGTGGGTGTTTCGTATAGGGGTCTTAAGTACGGAGAAGATTAAACAGCTGTCTATCTTGCGAGGATCTGTCTGCAGTGGGGTTGCTGCGGGTTAAAGAAAAGCAGGTGCCAATTGCTACTGTGACAGTGCACCAATATCACACCAGTCGAGACTCCCTGGTTCCCATCCATAAGTTGATCCAGTGACTGGAGAGTCAAGGAGTGATCAGTAAGACTCATTCACCCTTTAATAGTCCCAGTGTGAAAATCTAATGGGGAGTGGAGGCTAACAGTGGACTATCGAGGCCTGAACGAAGTCACACCACCACTGAGTACTGCTGCATCAGACATGCTAGAACTCTAATATGAACTGGAGTCAAAGGCCACCAAATGGTATGCAACAATCGCTATTGCCAACATGTTTCTCTCAGTCTCTCTGGCGGAAGAGCGCAGGCCACAATTTGCTTTCACGTGGAGGGGTATCCAGTACACCTGGAATCGACTGCCCCAGGGGTGGAAACACAGCCCTACCATTTGTCATAAATGGATACAAACTGCACTGGAACAAGGTGAAGCTCCAAAACACCTGCAATACATTGATGACACCATTGTGTGAGGCAACACAGCGGAGGAAGTGTTTGAGAAGGGGAGAAGAATAATCCAGATTCTTTTGAAAGCTGGTTTTGCTCTAAAACAAAGAGCGAAGGACTTGCACAGGAGAGCAACTACTGGATGGTTGGAAACACCCTGTGACCCATGCCGCTGCCCGGAATACTATCTAGGGCCTTGAAAAGCAAGTTTTATGGTGACACAGCACCCTGAAAGAATTGAACCAAAAAGGGACTCATTTCCTAAACAACCTCATAAGCACCTGGGCCAAGGAGCATGACATTGACTGGGTGTATCACATCCCATGTCATGCACCAGCCTTCGGGAAAATTGAACAATATAATGGACTGTTAAAAACCACACTGAAAGCAACAGGTGCTGGAACATTCAAGCACCGGGATACACGTTTTGCAGAAGGCACTCAACTAGTTAACACTAGAGGATCTGCCAGTTGATCTGGTCCTGCCCAATCAAAAGCCCTATGCACTGTGGAAGAAGAAAAGATCCCCATGGTACATATAAGGATCTTGTTGGGAAAAACAGGCTGGATTATTCCTTCCTCAGGAAAGGGTAAACCTATTCATGGGATTGTTTTTGCTCAAGGACCTGGGGGCACTTGGTGGGTAATGCAGAAGGATGGGGGAGTCCAATGTGTACCTCAAGGTGATTTAATCCTGGGTGAAAATAATCCATGATTTGAGTTGCATGTTATGAGAATTACTATAGCAGGAACCCCTTGTTGCTAGCCAGGCTAGGAGCAAGGGGAGGAGTTCCTTGCAATGTTAAACCCTATAACCTGGCCCAAAGGGACCAGAGGTGGAGATTGTAATGGATATACCTTTAAATTGTTGTAACCCATGATTTGAGTTGCATGTTATAGGAATTATAACAGGAACCACCTGAAACAATGGAGGACAAGCCTTACAAGAAGCAGTGCAAGTGCAGTAGTGACTTGACCTGAGCTGGCTTTGGTGCCCAGTAACGCCACACAACACAGGACCTTTCCTGTTCTGAGTGACCACCATAACAGATGGAGCCCAAAGTCATGGACTAAATGAACTCAATGGACATTTGTGGACTTTTACGGACATTTTACAGACATTTCACAGGGGTGCTCCATACACTAAGGCAATGATATCTCTGTATTTTATCAAAGGATGGGAAGAGGGGTGGTGGTTAATGAGGATGCATTGGATAGTGTGGGACCTGAGCATGACATAAATGGTACGGAATAAAGGGTGGAGAATGTGGTGATTTTGGCTCGGGTAGAGTTAATTTTATTCATAGTAGCTAGTATGGGGCTATGTTTTGGATTTGTGCTGGAAAAAGTGTTGATAATACAGGGATGTTTTCATTATTGCTGAGCAGCGCTTACACAGAGTCAAGGCCTTTTCTGCTTCTCACCCCACACCACCAGTGAGTAGGCTGGGGGTGCACAAGGAGTTGGGAGGGGACACAGCCAGGACAGCTGACCCCAACTGACCAAAGGGATATTCCATACCATATGGCATCATGCTCAGCAATAAACTAGGGGGAAGGTTGGCTGGGGGTGCACATCACTTGTCTTTCTTGGGTTTTATTTATCTCTCTTTGTTATTTTCTTTTTCATTACATTTTTTTTTTAATTTTATTTCAATTATTAAACTCTTTTTATCTTAACCCATGAGTTTTCTCACTTTACTGTTCCAATTCTCTTCCCCCTCATCCTGCTGGGGGGGTGTAGTGAGTGAGCAGCTGTGTGCTGCTTATTTGCCAGCTGGGGTTAAACCACGACATAGCTGTTGCAGTCTACTTGGATTTCCAAAAAGCACGCAACGAGGTGCTTCATCAAAAGCTCTTGTGGGTACTTAGAATAAGAGAGATCATTTACTCATTAATTAAAGACAAGATAAAGATAGGAAACACCAGGTAGGATTAATTTGATCCCTGGAAGAAGGTCTACATGTATGTATGCTGGAACTGTGCTGCTCTAAATTTTAGAAAATAGCAAGCTGCCAGTGTTTCCTGTGACTATTACATTATTCAAGGATAGTAAAGATAAGCATCAGCTATGAATGGAAGGAAAGCATGAGACACAGTGACTGGATGTTAAAATGGCAGATAAGATTCAGTGAAGATAAATGCAAAGTGCTGCACAAGAGAAAACAAAAATGCTAATGGACCAGTACCGCAGTTCAAGGATTATAGTAGATGTTTCTATGCTCAGTACTCAGTAACTATCAGAAAAACAAACCATGTTTAAAAGTATTAAGAAGAAAACAGAGAGCATCATTGCGTCACTGAATAGACTGTACCCTCTTTCTTCCAACAGAAGTAGGAGTTATCAAATAAAAAGTGATTGGCTTGGTCAAAACAACCAAGGTAGCATAGCTGAGCTATGAAGCTTTTTGCCCCAAAATTTTCAAAGAGTTAATGAAAGACAAAATGATCAAGCACTATTAATAAAATCATCATTTTTTTAGGCACTGAGCCACAAATTCCTGGCAGCCCAGGAGAGTATTCTGGGGAAGTAATACTGTAGGCTCTCTCTACTTCTGTATTTGTTGTCCTGGAGAAAAGAAGACTTAGGATGAACCTAATAGCAATCTTCCAATGCCTAAGAAGAGGCTACTGAGAAGATGGAGGTTGGACTAGAGATCTTCTGATGTCCCCTCCAACCTGAATGATTTTGTAATTCTATGATTCATTAAGTTTTGGCACTGCTGGAGACAGGCTACTAGGCTAGCTGGGCCTTGGTCCAATCCAGTATACCATTTCTCATCTTATACACACGTATGCATTAGAACACGCTGTTAGAAAATCAAGGTCAAACTCAAGCTCAGTAGCAACTCACCATCTCTGCAAGCTGAATGATGCCAAGTGTCACATATTTGCAGCTTCAAGAGATAAAACTGGCTTTCTGAGTTTTACCTTCATGTTTTCAAAAAGAAAAAATATTGAAGTCCTCACAAATAATATAGATTCAAATATCATATTTGAGTCCTTTAAGAGAAAATCATTATCAGAAACTCATTCATAAACTGAATGTTTATCAGGTTTTGGTAAATAACCAAGACAGTAGTTTAATTGGCAATTTAAAAGCCAGTCACAGGACTGGCATATTGCTGCCAAAAATGTGACCTGTTCAGGAAGAACAAGCAAGGAAAAATGGGAGAAGGCACTCTACTGTATATTAAGACTGCTATATGTTGTATAGATGTACAAAATGTTAGATGTATAAAATATATTATCTGATATACAGGGAGAGCTGAGAAGCTGAATGGGAGAATGTCCACAAATGAAAGTAAGAGAAAAAAGAATATGTATATTGTCAGGACATGAGATGACTATAGCTACTTTCATTTGAAAGCAGGTTTTTCCCCAGACTCTCCAGTAAGATATTGCAATACACTCAGGGTCACTTTTTTATCTTGGAGGTAGAGGGAATTATTAGGGGCTTACTGCTTTAGAGGAGACTAACAGATAGAGGAAGCGCTGAGAATATGAAAATGGGCAATCATTCGTATGCAACTGATCAGAAAATACTGCAGTACCACTCTAAAAAGAGCAAGGAAGGGAAGGAGTGAAAGCAACAAAAGAACAACAATAAAACAGATGTTATAAAATCTAACTCAGGAATGTGTGGTTTTGATCTCCTGGGAAAGCACAGGAAGGGGAAAGTAAAGTAGGAAAGCAAGTACTTACTGAAAGAAACCTTATCAAACACACAATTAGTCTGAGAGACACAAAGAAGAGAGGAGGAATGGCTTTTGCTTCATTAGGCGCAACTGAAGCAGAAACGAATCATACAAGAGGTGGAACATGACAAAAGGCACATCAGAAAGAATTGGTATAAAGGAACAGCAGAAGTGCACAGGGTAAATCAAGTGCTATTGTTAAGACATTGAGAAGTAGCAGGTGAAGAGAGCTGGATGAGAACAGAAAGGAGTTAGCAGGAGTGCTAAAAGACAAAGTAGCATGGCATTAAAGGAAGGCCAACAGAGGACCGCCCGAGTTTGAATCCCATAACCCCCAATCCTACAGAAAACTGGCTGTGCAGAATAAGAGCTGGGATGGGCAAATACTCAGGAGCTGTGTAGAAACTGCAAGCCTGGGCCATATTAAGGATTTGCCATTTTACTGCCATTTCCAGATTTCTGCCATTTTGTGCAGCAAGAGAATCCGGTCAGACTTGACATCTATAAGGCACAGTAAATTAAATAATCTGGCTCGACTTCTCTTGAACAGTTATCTGCTCAAAGTACCCTGGGCTAGTGAGTGCCTAGAAGGATATTTTTGTCACAGAAATTATTGCACTGACTGATGAGCCTTTTGGGCCTTTCCTGGCTGAAGGCTGGAGCCCCTAGGAATGACAACAGTATAGCTAGGGTCCTCTGTGGTAGGGGCGATGATGCGATTTGCACTCACGTCTTGAAGAACATATGTACTGTCACATCACGGCAAAAAGTAGACATTTCTGTACACATATATGGCTTCTATGGGAAGGCCCCATAACAGAGTTATGCAGCAGTATTGCATTCAGAGTTACCCCAACCCAATACAGGAATGGCTCAATCAAAATCCACCAGTCTTCATTTTGTTTGTAGCTGCAGTACTATTAATCATCGGATTTTTTTTGTAGGCTGATAGTCATATCCATGAATATGATTCAGTGATGTGTGGCTTACTTCATGGGCACACACAAGTCTTTCGTTCACATTTGTTTTATGGAAGTTGAGTATTTTCTGAAATCTTGTATATCTCCTTGATATGTATGAAGCCAGCTATTAAAATGTTTCAAAGTGCAAAATCTTAACATATTCTGTTAAAGTCATTACTCTGCCTTACAGGTCTCACTTAAATATAAAATATGCAGTACTGTATACAGCACTACTGTATACACTTGTTTAGGAAAAGAAAGGCTTCTGGTCTTGTCAGCATCAGGCAAACAGAAAACTCTTACTCCTTGCCCTTTCTAAGCTCTTTAATGACATTTAAAAATGCAGCAATCGGTGCCTTGTCAAAAACTTAGGTCAACTTTTATGTCGCAAGTTTGTAGCTATTTCTCCTTTTCTCTACACTAATTATGAGTAATTATCTTGCTTAAATGCTTTTTTAAAAACATGAAGCCTTTACAAAATCTATCAAATCTGAGTTCATGTAAAAAACAATTGTATATAAAAGAATGTTAAAGTATTAAGCTATTCTACTTAGAATTTAGAAGTAAAGCTATATAGTTATTTTTCTATAATGTAATTTCTCTGAAGTCTTTCTATTAGTCTAGTGATAATTTAAAAATTTAGAGTTGTCTTAGCTCTCAGCTAGAACTCTATTGAGAATGAAAATGTGAGTAGGACTCCAGCAGTTTCACCCGCCTTCTCAATGTGACCCTCGTGACTGTGTATCCAGTTCTGGGAGATACTAGTACCACTCTTACCAATGTGTACATGTCACCTACATCAAAGAGTGCTTCCCTTCAAAAGGAAGGGAAGGTATTCACCATGACCTAAAAACGAAGCCTTATCCATAAGGAGTTTATGTTGAGGTTCACACTTGCACTGAGTGGTCAAGTGATGGAGAATGTTACCAGTAAATTCATCAGCTTCTTCATAAACTAAAAAGTTACATTACATTGGATAAATCTCCACAGTTAAGGCTCAAATACAGAAAGTAATAATGCATTGAAATACATCTCTCTTGTGTCCAGTGAGTTAGGTGTTCATAGATAGCATTCATGTTCTCTTGTTCATTTCACAAACAGTGCAGGATGCTAAGTTAAACACTATGAAGGACATGCAAGAGCAGTATCTTATTTCCCCTTAATGATTGCCTGTTCTAGGGACACAATGTGATTTTTCAATTGAAATAGATTACAAAAGGCTTGTGATTCTCTGATTTTGGAATCATAGAATAATAGAATCATAGAATGGTTTGGGTTGAAAGGGATCTTAAAGATCGTCAAGTTCCAACTCCCCTGCCATGGGCAGGGACACCTTCCACTAGACCAGGTTGCTCAAAGTCCCATCCAACCTGGCCTTGAACACCTCAAGGGATGGGGCATCCACAACTCTGGGCAAGCTGTTCCAGTGCCTCACCACCCTCAGAGTGAAGAATTTCTTCCTTATATCCAATCTAAATTTACCCTCTTTCAGTTTAAAGCCATTACCCCTTGTCCTATCACTCCAGGCCCTTGTAAAAAGTCCCTCTCCAGCTTTCCTGTAGGCCCCTTTAGATACCGGAAGGCTGCTAGAAGGTTTCCCCAGAGCCTTCTCTTCTCCAGGCTGAACAACCCCAACTCTCTCAGCCTGTCCTCATAGGAGAGGTGCTCCAGCCCTCTGATCATCTTCATGGCCCTCCTCTGGACTCGCTCCAACAGATCCATGTCCTTCTTGTGCTGGGGACCCCAGAGCTGGACACAGTACTCCAGGTGGGGTCTTACAAAGAGCAGGGTAGAGGGGCAGAATCACCTCTCTCATCCTGCTGGCCATGCTTCTTTTGATGCAGCCCAGGATACAGTTGGCTTTCTGGGCTGCAAGCGCACGTTGCTGGCTCATGTCGAGCTTCTCATCCACCAACAACCCCAAGTCCTTCTCCTCAGGGCTGCTCTCAGTCCATTCTCCGCCCAGCCTGTATTTGTGCTTGGGATTGCCCCGACCCAGGTGCAGGACCTTGCACTTGGCCTTGTTGAACTTCATGAGGTTCACATGGGCCCACCTCTCAAGCCTGTCAAGGTCCCTCTGGATGGCATCCCTTACCTCCAGCGCGTCAACTGCACCACACAGTTTGGTGTTAGCAGCAAACTTGCTGAGGGTGCACTCAATTCCACTGTTCATGTCACCAACAAAGGTGTTAAACAGCATCAGTCCCAATACCAACCCCTGAGGAATGCCACTCATCACCAGTCTCCACTTGGACATCAAGCCATTGACTGCAACTCTTTGAGTGTGACCATCCAGCCAATTCTTTATCCACTGAGTGGTCCATTCGTCAAATCCATGTCTCTCCAATTTAAAGACAAGGATGTCATGTGAGACAGTGCCAAATGCTTTGCACAAATCCAGGTAGATGACGTCAGTTGCTCTCCCCTTATCCACCAATGCTGTAACCCTGTCATAGAAGTCCACCAAATTTGCCCTTAGTGAAACCATGTTGGCTGTCACCAATCACCTCCTTATTTTCCATGTGCCCTAGCATAGTTTCCAGGAGGATCTGCTCCATGATCTTGCCAGGCATAGAGGTGAGACTGACTGGCCTGTACTTCCCTGGGTCTTCCTTTTTTCCATTTTTAAAAATGGGGTGTCTGTTCCTCCTTTTTCAGTCAGTGGGAACTTCACCAGACTGCCACGACTTCTCAAATAGGATGGATAGTGGCTTAGCAACTTCATCCGCCAGTTCCCTCAGGACCCATGGATGCATCTCATCAGGTCCCATGGACTTGTGCACCTTCAGGTTCCTTAGATGCTCTCGAACCTGATCTTCTCCTACAGTGGGTGGTTCTTCATTCTTCCAGTCCCTCCCCTTGCCTTCTGCAACTTGGGTGGTGTGGATAGAGCACTTGCCAGTGAAGACTGAGGCAAAAAAGACATTGAGTACCTCAGCCTTCTCCATATCCCAGGTAACCAGGTCTCCCATTTCTTTCCAGAGAGGGCCCACATTTTCCCTAGTCTTTCTTTTATCAACGACATACCTATAGAAGCTTTTCTTGTTGCCCTTGACGTCCCTGGCCAGATTTAATTCTATCGGGGCTTTAGCTGGCTTTTTATCCCTGGCTTCTCAGACAATTTCTCTGTATTCCTCCCAGGCTACCTGTCCTTGCTTCCACCCTCTGTAGGCTTCCTTTTTCGTTTTGAGTTTCTCCAGGAGCTCCTTGTTCATCCATGCAGGCCTCCTGGCATTTTTGCCTGACTTCCTCTTTGCTGGGATGCATCGCTCCTGAGCTTGGAGGAGGGGATCCTTGAATATTAACCAGTTTGCTTGGGCCCCTCTTCCCTCCAGGGCTTTATCCCATGGTACTCTACCAAGCAGAACCCTGAAAAGGCCAAAGTCTGCTCTCCTGAATTCCAGGGTAATGAGCTTGCTGTGCGCCCTCCTCGCTGCCCTAAGGATCTTGAACTCCACCATTTCATGGCCACTGCAGCCAAGGCTGCCCGTGAGCTTCACATTCCCTACCAGCCCCTCCTTGCTGCTGAGAAAAAGGTCCAGCGTAGCACCTCTGCTCATTGGCTCCTCTATCACTTGGAGAAGGAAGTTATCATCAATGCATTCCAAGAACCTCCTGGATTGCTTATGCCCTGCTGTGTTGTCCCTCCAACAGATACCAGGGTGGCTGAAGTCCCCCATGAGGACCAGGGCTTGTGAACATGAGGCTGCTCCTGTCTGTCTATAGAGGGTCTTATCCGCTCGGTCTTCCTGGTCAGGTGGCCTGTAGCAGACCCCCACTATAATGTCACCTGTCCCTGCCCTCCCTTTAATCCTGACCCATAAGCTCTCAGTCGGCTCCTCATTCATCCCCAGGCAGAGCTCCAAATCACTATGAAGTTGTTATCAAAAAGATGCGTTTAGAGGAAACACAATTTGCTGGGCTATAGTCATGTCACTGGTTGAAATGTTATGCCATATGTGATACATGACATTACAGTATGGGATTCTCTTCTCATCTGTGTGTAGACTGTAATGATGAAAATTACATAAAACATTACATATATAAAGTATATATAAAATATGTAATGTGTAATGTATAACATTTACAACCTATATATATGTATATATAGAACATATAATATGTAACAGTTAATATGTAATATGATATGTATTTATATAACCACATGAATTATATAAAACAGATCCAAAAGGAGAAAAACTTCCAAACACAGCAAACATTGCCTAATTAAATACATGGCATAGTATGAGAAATAAGTGGGAAGACTGTGAAAACATCTGGAATTCATTCACTGGATATAACAGAAAATCACAACAAACAAGCAAAAAAAAGAAAGTTAAAAAATTAAGAGTAAATTGGGATTTTTTTGGTCTTATATGGGCTATGCAATCAGAATTAAGTTATAATATGTATTATATAGTATGATATATATTATAATTACCTTATAACAGAAATAATGTAAGTGAAAAATTCTGTTTGTTTGTTCTGCATGTGTTTAATACATTTCTGTAACATTAAATATCATTACTTTCTAGATAAGGATAGAAAAATAGCATTATTCGTATAACTATTCAGGAGTGAAGCACCAGAACTATTCAGAAACCAAGCAGCAGAGCTTAAGTATCCAGTCAATAAAAATATTCTCTTAGAACTTTTTGTCTTTCTTATTCTGTTACATGGATTTCTTCACTTTCATCACTTTGAGCTCAACCGATACACAAGACTCAAAAGGTACATAAAGTCTATGCCTCTGAGCTTTTTATGCCCACTGGCAAGTTCAAGAACTGATCAAAGTTAGAGCTCCAACTGTGCAATGAAGGAAGAGTGTCTAAAAATGCAACTGTTTTGTGGAGGTTCTTTTGCTTTCCAGAAAAGGAAGGCATGAATCATGCATTCCCACCAAACAACTCTATAAAATACAAGCCTCTAGATATTTCCATAGACATCATCTACCATTTAGCCTTTCCTCCTTCTAGCTCTAGGTTAGACAATTTAGCCTTTCCTCCTTCTAGCTCTAGGTTAGTTCCATGGAAAGTCTTAAGATCCCATAAATCTCTCTTCTAGCAGCTAAGGCTACATCTACATTAACACGTAATTCAGCAAACAAAAGCAGATTGGCAGACTGAAGCTGCTGATGCCCCTACATCCACATTATGTATGTTTCAGGGCTTGTCCTTCAGACTAGATCTGGTCTAATGCCTTGAACTGAACATCTGCATCATGCACGTGATTCATAGCTGCTCCAAGGACTGGTCAGTGGTTTGGACCCCCACTAGGGGTTAGAGTACATCTGTAAGTTCCTGGAGAAAAGCTTCTGGTTTAATTTCACACAGATGGAAACTAGTACACATGCACAAAAGCTGCTCTAGAAACCAAGCCAACGCGCATTAAGTGGGGATGACTGAGAGTTAGTTTCAAAACTACACTACTGCCCTGAGTCAACACATTCAGGCACATGAAGCCTATATCCAATACAGGAGTGTCAATGGTCTTTTAATCTGACTGTACATAAAGTAAAATTTCTGTTGGCAAAAAACTAGCTCAAGACTTTAGCTGTGCAAGTGAAACCAAACTCTACCTTCATCTTCAGAGCAGCAAAATTTACCTTCATATGAGAGATGTACATACTCCATTGACAGTGCCCTTCTGGAGGGTGGAGGCAAAACCCTGCTGAAAGGGCCGGTGTGGCTCCAATGCAGTCATCTGCAGGGGAGGAGAAGGGGAGAGGGCTTATGGCCAGGAATCACCTGGCCTTCCATGCCTCATGTTCCTCCTCCCACTTCTGGAGCTCCCCGCTATTTGCATGGCCTCCCCTCCAGCACAGAGGGGACAGGGTAGAAGTGAGTGATCAGACAATTGCAGGATCATGCCTGCAAGCAGCAGGGCTATGGCTGCCTGTTACTGGAACAAGAAAAGTCACTTGGTCCTGTCTAAGGAGGACAATGTCTGGAGAATCACTCCACTGTAGCAAGCCATGATACTTTTGCTCCTGTTAGCTCCAGGCACCTAGCCCTACAACAACTGGAAGGGTGTTGCCTGTTCTCCTTAACTTACTGCGTGATATAATCCCATGCTTCTTGGACTGCAAAGTCACCCTGCAGAGACCTGCCTGTGCTGTGGAAACAAGGCACAGGCAGAATTAATCTGGGGTAAAACCGATCCTGGCCGTGCAGGGTTGACTTGGAAACCGGGAGGACAATTTAAATGCTGTACAAGGTAATGAAGTGAAAGGCCCAAATCTCCAAGTCAGGCAACTCAATTTGTGTTAACGGGCAATAAAAATCGTCGGACACATATCACTGCCACTGTCAACGAAGACACTTAAAGGCCAGCTGTATGATAAAATGATTGTAACTGGAAGACTTGATGGAATGAAAGCTAGGGGAGGGAAAGACAGCATGGTTGTAGAGCAGTTTTGTTTCTCAGGTTGAGTACAATGATTAGATAAACGTACGATTTATCTGTGAATCCTTTTCCAGGTCAGCTGCCCTAATGTTTATTTTCACTCACAGCCTTATTTAGACAGTAATGAGACAAACACCAAAATGTCTTTCTCAGTATATGATTTCCTCTATTCCCCAGTGCAAAGTTAGCTTAGCACTTACAGGTCTAACCTTGGCTAAAATGAAATTGGAGAAGGTCTCAGAAAAAAAAGAAAAAAAAGTGAGAATGTTGTTAGTCCCATCAAAGTGCTTAACATTGGTCTAAACTATTTTTAAAGCACTTGTTTAAATTTTAAAGCAGTAAGGGATTAAGAACAAACACAGGCATTTCTCCTCTACCTTGTGTATAAGTAATTTTAAAGGTCAAGCACAGCTTTTTTGGTCCCTGAAAAAACCCTCTGCATTTTTGAAAGTTAAAAAACATAGGCCAGATGATCAGTGAATGTAAATTAGCAGAGCTCTATCATAGTCAATACAGGAGGCCAATTTACACTGGCTGAGGTTCTGGCTGCTGTTTTGTAAAATTCCAGGAGAAAAAGATTACAGTGTTTTTAAAGAAATATATCCTGAAAGAGGAGATGCAGATTTCCCTGTTTGAGTCTCTGCCAGAGGGAATGAACTTATAAGGACCATAAATCAAGACAATGAAAACAGGCAGTTAAAGTCCAGTTCTTGTGACGACAAGTATACTGTTTCTTTAGGTTTGTAATAGAAAGCCAGGCTGTGCATGCAGGAGCTCTCTGCTGAGGCACAAAGAGCACCATAGCTTGAGGATGCCATTCCATTAATTCCAGTAAGCGTCCTGACTTAACAGTCATTAGAAAAGAATCACACATGCCTCTGACACAATAGTTCTCTCAAAAGATTTAGAAGCCCTGTTGGTGTCCCTTGGACAGACGCAGCAAGTCAGCAGCATGGAGTTCCCAAGAACTGAATCAGGAGTTTCCTACAGCTGACTTCAGAATATGACATTACACTGTTTTCATCATAACGTGTACAAAGTGTTCCTTCTGGGATATCAAAGAGGAGGTTTGTCAGTTTTTAAAATAGGTTACAATTCACCTCTGAAGTGTCTTTTTTGCTGATTCTTGCCATGATGATGCAAAAAGAGCAGAGTGGTATTCCAGAGCTCTCCATCCAGATCTGCGGCTAGTGCAGATCTGAAAGCTTGCTTAAGACCTGATCCAAAGGTCAATCAAATCAACAATATACTTGATCACTACAGCAAACAAAATCAATATTATCAGCCTAATCCTGCTTCTATGGAAGTCAAAGAAGTAAATTTTCAATGGGAACAGCATCGAATACTTAGGCTTCTTTTTAGTCCTTAACTGAATATCTTTGTAAGTAGTTTCAGCAGGTATTTCATTTAAAATTCCTCATGAACAAAGCATCTTGAAAGACAGTATGAACAAAATGAGTAGCTCCTTAATATAAAATTTTGCTATTAAAATCAGGCTTTTAATCATTTTCCCAGTGCTTCACAAGAAGACATTTGCAGATCTAGGAGAAGGATTTCTGAATCTGCCTTTTCTTCTCTGCTCCCGTGCTGTAATCACTGCAGAGTTTAAAGAGCATATTCATGTGAGAACACTTTAATTTCTAAATATGGACGACTGCTATGTTGGGGTGATTATTTTTCTGAGTGAATTTCTGAAAAGACATGATCTTTCACAGAAGGTCTGGTATTATAGGCTTAAGTCAAAAGAAACATGTTTTCTTTCACCTTTTCTTTCCCATTTCAGTGCATGTAAATAATAGCTAGGTTGTAGTAAGTTTTTAGCTTACTTCTATACCAGAACTGACTTGTAATCACAATTCAAGGATCTAACACAATAAACGCTTATGTGATACTCTTAACAGAAGCTGAATAGTAACAGAATAGTTACAAAAGGATCACTCCTAATGAATAAAAGTTGAAAAGCATAGGGACAAATACCTATGTGCCATTCCTGGCTGTCTGAGAGGTTTCTAATTCCAAATTTAACAGCAAGCAGGGCCAAACATTAAGCTGGTCTATACCCCACATATAACGAGTCTTTCCTAGTAGCTAAGCACTCTGAGATAAGCATGAGGCTGAGTACTGGAATTTGGGCCACCTGAATATAAGCTCTCAATAGAATTCTTTAAAATGTCAGGTTTTATTATTTTGCATTTAAAAAATTCAAATAATTTCTACACCAGGATCAAAGTATAGGATTCAAAAACAAAGATATGCATATCAACATACAAGTAAGACTTAAAATGCATGGGTTTAATGATCTTTTGCAAAAGAGCACTCTTTGTGTGCTCGGGAGGCGTTTCAAACTGCATTTGACACACAAGGCAATCAATTCCTTTTGGTGCATTTATGTTATCGTATTCTGCTCTTTGACACCTAATGTGGTAAAACTGCTGCTTGTTCCAAAATTTGTAAAATGATGGGGTTTAGCTTTGCTTCCTGGAGATTCCTATTCTAAGATGATATTTTCCTCTTCTCCTCTGTTTTTATGCTGTTCAAAACCACTAATAAATCTGTGTGATAATTAACATACTTTAACTTTTTTGTTTGTAGTGAGTGATACATACTTAGAGACTGGATTAAATATTATAAATACACACACAGGGAGGGAAACTATGTTCTGGGCAAAGCATCTTTATTATCTCTGCTCCCTCAAGAAACACTAATATAAAGTGTCACTATATAAGGAACCTCCAGAATTACAAAGCTTGAGTTATCTCTTTAAACCATATGCAGAGATTACAGCTGTTCTGACATGCATTTTCCAGCCTCTGAAATTCTAAAACCAGTGCTATTCTGCTTTTATTAAAATATTTTTAAGATGCAAAAGCAAGGACTAAGAATCTGAGGAAATGCCAAATTAATGTTTAGTTGTGCATTCGTTATTCATGACATTTTATCTCTTTATGCATCTGTCCCACACATTAAATGAAAGGAGAAACAGTTGATGGACATATAATTAGACATTCAGTACAATTAATTCATCAAAGACATGTAAGTGTGGTTTCAACAGACACAGTATATGTACTATTTATTAAATTCGGGGACATTCATACAATACTGTCTAATGGTCACACTTTCTATAGAGAATTTCCTATTTTTTTAAAAAAAAGGGGGAGAGGGCGGAGAGTTTTCTGATTTGTAAATTAAGTGACATGTCCAGGGAAAACCCCTAAACTCAATTCTTCAGCATACAAGCAGTCCTGAGCTTGAGCTGCCAGTCTCATTTGAATAGCTAGCAGCTAAGGCCGGCTTCTATCCCACAGCAGAAAATGAGCCGCCGCCACCACCACCACCATTCCAGAAAGCCAAGTCCATCCTGTTTCCTTTTCTTTCCCATCATTAGAAGCTTGTGCTTTGCCGAGTCTGGAAAGCAGAGACAATATACCCATCTTTCTCCTTCACCTTCTACTTCTTCTATTACGGCTCCGAAAGCTTTAGGGCATTTGCAGTTCTGCATGTACCTCTACAGAGCAGAACACATTCACTCTCAGGTTGTTCATGTTCAGCTAGTATTTTATCAGATTGCTAAAGTTTTCCTGGGGAATACAAGTCCCAGAAAAGAAACTGCATTTTTTGCACTTTCTAATTTAGACAAACTCATAGAGAGTTTCAGGAGACAAAGGAAAACATGTTTTTCTAGGCTAAATTGTTGATTTGTAGCAGCCTTAGAGGAGGTATGAGAACATTTAACACAGATACAAGAAAAATGTAAAATGAAAATGGAACATATTAGGCAACCAGGCTGTTTCCAGCTCCCTGTGTAATTATTATAAACCTGTTTCCACTCATCCTGTAGATGTTCTGTATGTCTGGAGACAGAGCGGAGCCTCCTTCCAGTACGCAAGTTCCCCTTGTATATAATTCCTTTTCTGCCAAGTAAGAAACCTAAAGACCTAAAGTGGTTACTGGATGCTTATATGGGCCCAGAATTCCAGAAGTGAATGCTGCCATTTGTCTCTTCCTAATTACCATGAATTCTTCCTTTGTGCATTCAATGGAGATTGGATTAACGCAGCTATTCTGTTTAAAAATCAAACCTCGGCATCGTCATTTGCAGTGCTCTAGTAGCTAAATTTATAGTATCTTATCTTGCTGAGGAATCTTTGCTGTGTTCCAGGACCATTTGTTAATGTCAGCGCAGCCATTGAAATGGCACAAGTTCATTATATTGTTATTGTACATACAGCATAACAAAAAACTAAACAGAAGGTCAAATTCTGATCATGTGACTATGTATATAAATCAAGACTATTTCCACTGAGTAAAATGAAATTGTTGGAATAGCCGACCAAAGACCTAATTTATTATTGGGGCACCCACAGAAAGAGTGATTAGAAATAAATACACAGACACACATACAGTGAATAGAATATATAATATTATATCTCTGTACATTTAGATTTCTCTTAAAAAGCAAATGGGAAAAGATCAAGAATATGAAGGGATTTTCCATTAGTTTACCATACAAGAAAATCCAATATGGAGCCTAAACTGCTTGAAGTAAGAACTTCAGTTGGCTAAAGGAATTTCTCAATAGGATGAATATATTTTGCTTTAACCCATTTAGTTTTGCAGCCTTTTTTCACTACTCCACTTACCTCAGGAAAACTGGCAATTGTGAAAACAGACGTCTTAAAATTGAGTGCAGTCCTTTTTAATCCCATGCTTTGGCCAACTGTTAGTGCAGGTTTTGTGAAATGAACAGAGGTGAGACCCGTTACTAAATATGTCCCATAACATTTCCTTCCCGGATCAGTTTCCAAGACCATTCTTAGTTCTTCTGTTTCTAGTACGCTTCCACCCTCTCAGGGCATTGAAATAGGCAGGCCTGCTTGAGGGTATCTGAACGTGTCTGAAACACCCAAAGCCTGACACATGTCATATCTCCCCTAGACAAAAGGCAAGCACAGAGAGAAGGGTTTTGGACTGCTGAGGATCTAGCTTATGCCACAGCACCAGCAAAGGATCAGTCTCTCTTATTATAAATGTATGGACACATTTATACACGTTTTGAAAGATCACTTCTTGTCGGCATTATTGTCTTTTAAAAAGACAAGCTTAAGATATTCCCAACTCCTTCCAACATAATATATTCCATTTGTAGCTTACCTTTACTATGTAATGAGGTCTTTTTCCTGATTCACAGCATGGTAACATCTGACTTATGAAGAACTTCCAACACCTACTGATCCTTACAGTAATGAAGAGATGTGCCACTACCTTGTGTAGGCTAGGGAAAACTCTTTTTGTCCTTATCTCCTTTGCATCACCCACTACATCCCACATAAGAATCATGTCAGGCGGGCCTATTGAAGAACAAACAGGAGATTATAAAGGACATTTGTGACAATGCTTGAGAGGGAAATGTTTCTTTTTGTTGTACAGAGGCACACATACCTGTCTATAGGGGCATATTTGGATATTCATTTGTTGGGAAAACCAGAGATTTAAGAATTTCATGCACTAACATTCACCAGACAGTTAGG
The DNA here is from genome assembly GCA_009819775.1 of Phoenicopterus ruber ruber. Taxonomy (NCBI): domain Eukaryota; kingdom Metazoa; phylum Chordata; class Aves; order Phoenicopteriformes; family Phoenicopteridae; genus Phoenicopterus; species Phoenicopterus ruber. Next base: position 49,420,734 of record CM020215.1, on the reverse strand, counting down.
ATTACTATCCCCCTTCTGACAGGACAGCAAGAGACAGCCTTGGTCTCCAGCTCTTGTCACCTGCTCTTCTCTCCTACAAGCACAACGTATCATCTGCTTCACACGCTGACTAAACTCCATGTAGGTCTGACCTCTTCCCCCTGCTCCTTTCGGAAGGCCGATCTCGAATATCAGTCCTATGTGGTTTGCTTGTTTCCAGGTTAAGCTGGCTATTGGCCAGTTTATATCTACACGTCCTTGCGTGAATGTTACTGCCTTATTGCTCCTGCTTTGCCTCTTTATTTCCTTAACCTCTACAGAAAAGTATGTCTTAGCCTTTGGCCTACCAGACCGAGCAAACCAACATCTTTTTATCCTTTTCCACAAAACAGACTCTCCGTTCTCCAAAATAAGCCTTCTTTACTGGTGTTCAAAGGGAATAACCCTTTCTTAAGCCAGGGTTAACAGAACTCTTCATCCATTGTTGAAGGTGAGAACGTAGGAGGGCCTCGTGCCTCGACACTTCTCTATTTCTGCGAGGTGTATGGTGGACCAACTACCATATCTACCTTTTCCACAGCTACAGGTGCCTCTGAAATATTAAAAAGCACAGCTGATCTCGCTTTATTTCATTTACAAAGCTTCTTTTCACTGACTGAAAAAGTGTTATTTCAAACACTAAAGAAAACCACTGTTTTCCACATCGGTGATTTCTGCCTTTTAGAACTGGATTCAATATTTCATTTTACCAAGAAAATGAATGTGTTGAGAAAGTAAATGTGTTAGAGAAGATGAAGCAGGCAGCTCGAAGCTGTCTATTTGTCACTAGCTGCAGTGTACAGCTGTAGAGCTCCAGGATCACGCGCTGCCAGGGGAACAGCAACCAATTTCAGGGCCAGGGCCAGGAGGCAAGAAGTTGGCAAGGATACACTCCTCCTTCTCCTACACAGACAAACAGACGTACAGGGAAGGGGGGACGGCTAGGGCTTAGTCTAAGAGAGGAGGAGGAAGGGCAATTTGAGCACAGAGAGCCAAAGCTCCTGGGGAAAGGCTGCCATTATGGGCAGCAGAATTTGTGGATGCCAATTTTTAGCAGCTGGCTCCTGTCAGATTTAACCACGTCATTTCCAGTGCCAGCCTGGGGTGTGCTGTCCGCATCACTACATAAGCTCGGCTCCTGTCCGTCAGAACAAACTCGCCTTCTTTCAGCCTCTTTTTAACAGGGTCAGCTATGATTAAAGATAGAGAATGGAATTTATCTAAGTCATGGTATGATTTTCCTATAAAAAGGCACTAAAAAGGTTAAATTATCGGTCTAGAGAAAAGATAAGCAGATGTGTTAGATATGTAACAAATAATGAAGCACCAAAAATATACTAAGTGCTCTTTTGTAAATTCTACAATAATTAAAGAACACAAGGTAACGAAATGATATTGAAAGGCAGTTTGTTTAAAATAAAAAAGTACTTATATTTTACAAGATGCATAATTAGCTTGTGAAATTGATAGCAATACAGTAACTGAGGAATAACTTCAGAAAATATAAATAAGACTAAAACTAAATGGATAACAAAAATATCAGCATTACATTTTCTGCCTTTTTCTCTCTCTCACTCACTTTCTCAATGCTTTCTGAAATAACCATTTGCTAAATCTAGGACTAAGGGAGAAAACACAGAAAATCATCCTTCTGAAACAGCTGAGGATGATGACTGTTAGATTGTATTGCATGATGCAGAGAAAAAAGAAAGAAAATTAAAGTCATTAAGCACAGTCCTTCAGAGCTGGAAACTCTGGGGAAAAAGCTACCACATGAATCTGTCCTTCTAAAAAGAATCCTTTGAATTCTTATTATTTTATAAATTAAAGCAGACTGAACTACATTTCCTTTTTATAACTACTCTTTAAAACTAGTGAATGACTTAATAGCTTGAACATATTACATGAAAATTGCCACTGTTTACAAAAACTTAAGGAAAAAAGAACAGGAAAATCCATTATCCTTTCACCACACAGGTGGCACTTTTTTCATGTCCTGTAGAAGAGCAATGTAGTGGTTAACCCCACATGAAACCGGTCTGAGGAATGACTCAGGCTTATGTATGTGTCACAGCTCTCCATTTTGGATTATTTCCCAAACTAGGAGGTGAGGGGAAATCTCATATTCACATTTCTTGATTTTCTATCCTGTCAGAACTCAGGGCTTGTGCGTGGATTAGTACTGCCATCTTAATGAAACTGAAAATCAAAGCAAAGTAGTTTAATTCTGTATTTTCTTATGCAAGTAAACACATAGTAAAGTAAATGGAACAGTCAGTTTGGGGGATTTAAACTATCGCACAAAACTTATTTCAAACATTTCTTATCATTCTAACTGTGACTCCTGTTCTGAACAGGGCCTCTCTCTACAGCTGCACCAAAGACACCCTAGTCACACCGAGTCCTTTTAAATGGTTAAAAATCACTAACTTTCTACCTTTCCTCTCTCTTTATCTTTAAAGGGATCTCTAAAGTAAATCCATGGTCTCCTGCAAAAGGTCTGGACTCACTGCCTGGTCTCCCCATCCTCTCCCTTCTTCAGCAGTTTAAAAGTGAAGTGTTTCCCTGCAGTAATACATAGGGATAACAAGAGCAGACAGTTTCTCAGGGCACCACAACCTCTTGTTGGCACAGTGAGATCTCACTCCCTCGATAAACTCCAACAGCAGAGGACCTTGTAGTGAAGGAGAGAATACCTCAACATGAGGTCATTTCTGCATTCTCCCTTTTTTCGTGTTAATAGAATGCTTTGATTGCATTTCCAAACCTCAAAAGGGAGGAAATTCCAGAATTAAGGTTGACTTTTACTGCACAGGTGCTGCGGTTGGGCATTTCCTGAACACCTGTTTTACCAAACTTTTTTTTTTAACCCCAGTATAATTTGCAAATACTATTTTTAGTTGCGTGCATTAAAAGAGGCAATCCAAACCAAAGCTTTAAGCCTGGACCCATTCTCTGGCCCTAGGGCAAGTAAGTGGCAGAGGACGGTTTGCAGCCACGCAGCAAAACTCTCTTCCTTTCCCAGAATGGGGGAAATTGCCTGCTGGAAACAGGTCCTCGCTTGTACTTTTCCTCTGGCTGAGCTCAGGCCTGAAGAACACCAGGTGGCTGGACCAAAACCATGCCAAACCGAGTGCTAAAAATTAAGCTCCAGAGCCCATTGCATGCCAGTACTTGAGCCCATGCTTCGTCTCTGTTTTGTTTATTAGTGTACATATTGCCAGCAGATTGGGCAGGAGGATCAAAAAGCAGTTGGGAAAGGAAAGAGCTATTTATGGTAAAGGATAACTTTGGCCCAAGAACAAACATGTATAAATTAACAATGAATATATTAGGCTTCAAATTAAAAGAAGGTTTCCAACCATGAGGTGAGTCAAATTCTAAAACAACATTCCCATAGAAGAGCAGGGGCAAGAAGCTTAACTCATTTTATGCTGGAAACGGATAAACCTTCAAAAAGACTGAGTGATACAGTTTCTCTTGATGGCAGGGGGCTCAGCCAAGGAAGTCCTTTTACTCCTACCTACGTTTTAGTCCTTCCTACACTGCTAATGCAGTCAGACTTCATCAAACAAAGAGAAAAGTGATGCACAATATGGCTCTGAAGTCACTATACCTGATACTGTACCTCTTCCTTTCTTCGGACTAAACGCACTATACAAATTTTTCATTGAACAGGAATAGTCTTGGTTTTCCCTGTAAACAGTGAATATTTATGTCCAATCCCACTTACACAGCGTTTTGTTGTTTTGTTTTCAAATGAACCCATTTTATCATGAAACTCCCTAGGGTTGTAATTACTGTGAATAGGATGACATAGACTAATGCAAATCGAGACATGTAGGCAACAAATCTGGGAACAGAGATATTTATTTTTCATACATTTATCACCTCTAAATTACTGGAATCAAAATATGAATATAACAAGGAGCCTCTCAAGTATGGTAAGAATTATAAACTATGTTATTTTCTTTGGAAATAGAATTGTACAAGCAAAATAACATGGGTTTTTTTGAGCTTCTATAACTATAATTAATACATTAGGCTACACAAACTGATCTCATGACAGGCAAACAACTGAATTTTAGACATAATAAGCAGTGGTTTTCTTGTCCTGTAATAAACATCTAGTTGCACTGTAGATGTCCAAGATGATGTATCAACTTGAGTCTGCCTACCTCCAACACTTGGTGACTGTAGTGTATAATTGTCTTCTTTTTCTCCCAAAGTGGAAAACAGGGCAAAATGTGAGGAAAGTTAAAAATCATATGAATGTTGGGGAAATAATGATTTTTTTAATACAGTAACTATAATTCCCTGTAATGTTGTAGGCAGTGTGTTTTACACTGTCCATGAATATGCTCCTTGGAAGCATGAGCTCCAGTACTTTTGAGTAGTCATGCCAGTGCCTCTGATATCCCTGTTGAAGAAGTAATGACAAATCTCCCTGTTCGTTCGTGACTGGAAGCCTGTGGATACTGAAATATCCCCTAGCAGAAATGTGGGGATAGAATATCATCCCTAGAAGTCATATCAACTACAGCATCTTGAAGAAATCAGTATCTGTAGGATAAACGACTGCTCTTTTTTCATCCTTGTCCTCATGGGCTGGATATTGCATCATTTCAGAAGCAGGACAAAGGTGGTGCTTGGACTCTGGTAAATAGAGCCATGCTGAACACTGCTGAACATAACCACTAGCAACTACCACAGCACGGTGTACTATGGTTACATGCAAACTTGAGGCTTGGAAAACAGCCAATTTGTCTGCCCCAATATATACTCTGGTCTTTTTCTGACTGAATGCCAAGACCAGAGTTGGATGGGCACCATTCATCCCTGCAACCTCTCTCACCATAGAAGGAAACAGAGGCATGCCATCAGAGTAATCGCCGTGCACTCCAGCAGGTCTTCCTGATCTGGGACAACTGAATAACTTTCAAGATCACACATGTAAGTAACTCCTCAAAAGCAGACATAGTGGTTTTGAGTGCAATCCCAGATGAATCAGACTTCTCTTAGCACACGTGTGAAAAAAACCCGTGAGTTAAGACCAAAAAAAATCTTTGAATTGCTGCTGTCCTCTGATCTTCTTGGAATCTCAGTGGCTGCAAAACTTTACAAGAGTTTCAAGGAGCCTCACATTTCTATTAACGTCTGGGTCATCAGAAGCCAAAGGGGGATTGCCAAGGATCACAGAACTCCAGCAGCATCAGTTTTTCCTAAGTTATGTTCTCCATGTACCAGTTTTTTTCTAGTTGAGAACTCCCTCATGCCAGTGAGATCTTCAGATGCTCATTTTAGACTGCTTTAAAACTGTAGTATATTGGAAGAATAGTAGAAAGAAGCTTTCATGTAAGTCAAGAAGTGGACATTTACTTTTTAGCAGCTACAACTATATTTTTGCAGGCTCTGATTGAGTTTTAACAGCATCAGTGCAACCCTATTTTGGGCTTGCCTTCCTTGCCAAAAACTTTTCTTAGTAAAACAGAGTATCTTTTGCATGCTAATTATCCTGCTGTAAAATCCTAATGGAAATAAAACTGTCATTTTACTGCAAAGTAAACCAGCAAAGACACTAATAGACAGAAGCAGTTTTAGGCTCTCAGTAAAAATCTGTCATTCCTTCTCTCCATCAGTATTTCAGACCAGGACAGTAGTCAGATGAACAAAGCCCACTTTCCTTCCAGTGAAAACAAAGACTACCCTCTAGCTTTGTCTACCTGCTTTTCTCCATAGCTCCTTCTGGGCCCATGAATCTCACACACAACCATATAACTCCAGCCTCCTTCACTGGCACCTCCCGAACGGATTTCCAATAGTCTGAAGCCACCTGGCTCCACTCCTATGCTGCACCGTTTGCTGCTTCTTTTTCCTGGATCTAGATGGCTTCCGGAGTGCACGGGTTTTTTAAAGAAGCATCATAATGAGACACTGAGCTACTCATCCTGTCATTTCAATAAATAATTGAATTTCAATTCAGTAAATACATATATTTTCTTAATGTGGAGATATTTCTATTCATTCAGAATATTGCATTTACCCCCAGCTAGTCTGCCAATCGGTCTGACAAATGAACTGGCCAGTTAGTGATTTTACCATATAACAACATCACTATCCCTAAAATCCCTGTCTGTACTAACATATTACGGAGAATCAAACAATTACGCGGAAACTGCTTTTTGCAAATTAATCTTTAGAGATCATGTGAATGGAAAAAACTCACCTGAATCCTGTGCTCTTATGGTGCTCAATGAAATAAAAGTGGCTCCATAGTGGTGTAGGTGTCCCCGTGGGCCTAAATCTTGATTGAGTCATTCACTTACTTCCTGATTAGTAATATTGAATAACCCCCAAAGTTCTCCCTGTCAATTGTATAAAGCACAAAGGCAGTATGGTGCTTTAAAGAAACCAACAGTCATTTTGGTAACTGTTAAGCATAAGAAGGCTCAATTAGAAATTTAAAATATGTACTTTGATCCAATATTAAAGTACAATATTAAAGTACACCACTCAGTTGTGGTTGTGCTCCAAGATTAAAATATACCAATCACAGAATAACACCTAGTACATTTTGTGGTATCAAAGCTAGGGAAGGTGTCTTAAGGAGATAGTTATCTCAATGTACTTCCTCAATATCAAAGTAATTCATTAATTTTCTGTAGATCTTGCAACTTTGCAAGGTTTTTCTTTTCTGTAGAGAAGTGATTCCTCTACGAACAAGTACTTCTGTAAATAAAACCTAAAGCAGCTTGAGGGCACCTTTTGAGTTTCTTGGCTCTATAGACCTCAATTTTAACTGTTATTTTTTATTTCTGTGTGCCTGAAGTAGGTTAAGAAAGCTTGTACCTATTACTCCCTGTCCTTAAAAAAGACCAGGGGCAGAGGAGTTAACTGAGCTAACGCCACAGACTGGGCCTCTGTGCCAGCAAAGGCCTCCACACGCTCGGAGTCTGTAACAGATCAGATGGGATTAGTGTGTTATCTTTGTAATATGTACACACTGGTGTTTGCCTTCACAGCTTAGATGGTTTCATAGGAGAAATTTTTCAATTTTCCAAGCCGGTGCAGAGCACTTTTTAACCCGGCAACCTCAGTGGCTGAGGCTGGATCTGATTCTGCACATTCCCGAATTCTGGCTGTTCCAGCCAGCAGCCAAGCTATCGACACGCTGAGTGGGGTCATTCTTCTCACGGCTGGAGCTATAGAAAGCACAACAGATATTCCATACAATTCCAGAATAACCAGCACTTAACAGCTATTTCTCACCTGCAGAAGATGAGGAGACTCTTCCATTCACACTAGACTGGAAAGGCATCATTTATGCTTCAATTGTTGCTATTTCCATATATGCAGAACAGTATTCCTGGTGAAGGACAATCCTGCTGAGTGGGTGGAACCAAATCCTGTGAAGAGCTGGGATGACCAACACTATTTTCCATAGCTTCCTTGTGAAGAAACAGGTTTTCACACAACTGATGGGAGCCTGTGTTCACCCTCGAGCATTTAGAAATGCAAAAGAGGTAGGCCATAAAAGACTGAATGCGGTTTGCAGTTGTGCTTTGGAAATCTACCACTCAATGAGCTAACGGTCCACGGCTAACCAGTTCTCAACTGGTAAATCAAAAGGTGGTACTATGTTGGAAATGGGCAAGACTAATAAAAACATGCTTTCTTATGGGTTATGGACATAAGTTATTAATGAGTTGAAACTATTAAACTCTGAATTTCATAGAAAAGACTTCCCAAACCATACTGAGGTCAATGTCAGCAGCAACACACTTGTAAATTGCCAGTGTAAAGGAAAAGATGAAAAGGGCATTATTCCACTATAGCTGGGCTTGGTTAAACACAAAGGAAGGTTCAAGAACTCAGATCAGGGATGGAGAGAAAAGGTGCATGATGCCAGGGTGGTAAAGAAACTTAATTAGGCCCAAGAGTCTTGTCCTCTCTGCACGACTATCAGTAAGGTAACTGGACTTGGGGCATCCGCTAAAGCTTTCCTGTCATGACTAAGGGTGGACTGTGACAGGGCTCAAGGCAGAGAAAGACCAGAAGTGTTTTCCATAAGGTAGGTAACTGCTATGACAGACTGCTCTTTCACACTTTCCAGGGCTTCTCCCCAGGAGACTAAACCTGTCATCTGTTCTAAGGAGGAAATATGCCATAACATTTTAATTTCCTGGCCCTATTTGCATAGACTGTGGAAGCAGTATTGGTTGATCACCGCTAGGTGATACACAAAATATCCTTTCAGTGAGTGTGGTCCTTGATTTTTTTGTTTTTACAGGCTTCCTCCCTTTCACTGCTTGTCTATTGCTTGAATCATAACCTTTTAGAGGAAGAGACTATTACAATATGCGTATAAAACAGTATGACAAAGCTCAGAGGGTAACACAAGAACTCCAAGGTAATTCAGCAGGGTAATAATCAAGAAATGCAAAAAACTGTAATGAACTCATCAGCAGTGTCATGCTGTAAAAGAAAATTATCAGCTCATTTTTCTGGATTGGATGCAGAGGCACAAAGAGATTAGATGTTTATCTGCCCTATATCAAACCCCAAATATAGTGGAGCTGGGGATGGGTTCAAAATCTTTCGGTAGCTGAGCAGCTCATCTTTACTTTGGCAGAAACCTAGTCTTTTGAAAACTTACCATTAATTCTAGGTTAAAACTAGATAAATTTTTCTAATGAAATATCTCACTGTGTACTCTGAGCTTATCTAATCTCCCTTAGAAAATGACCATTAACTTGGGCAGACTAGTCTTTCTTCATTCCGTGATAACGTGCTTTTTAATCACCACTAACGATTGCTGTCTCAGGAAATACTAGTTCCATAAACTGCTCTTCTTCCCATTTAATGCACGCTCAAGATTTAGTCTGTGTTAACCTGCCAGCTGTCTTCTCTGAAGAGGACTCAAATTCTGTCACTGCTGCTGGGATGGATTTGCCAGCAGGACTCCATGCAGTAAAAATCTAGTGTCGTTTTTTCTACACTCAACACTAACACATTAGGTACACAGTATGCAAATTGTAACAGCATGTTAAGAGACCTGCAGGATCACCTTTACACAAGCATTAGGAGGCACTGCTCCACAACTTTTCTGGGGCTGGAGCAGGTAAAAGGAGTTTGCAAGCTCTAGTTGAAATGCTTATGCCAGTGCCTAACTTGTACTCGCCGCCTATGGAACGGCAGCGCTGAAATGGAAACGGCAGCGCCGGAGCTGCCTCCCGGGCGCGCGCGCCGCCGCCGCAGGTCGGGGCAGCTCTGAAAATACCGGGCGCTTGCAGGGAGCTCCTGCGGCGGGCCCCGGCGGGAGGGACCCCTTCTTCTCACCGGCGTGGGTGGGGGGGCCCAACCCGTGGGCTTGGCTCAGCGCCAGCAGCCCAGCTGACCTCGAGTGCGGCGGCGGCGGCGGCGGGGGGCTTCCCTGCAAGTTGGCAGAGCCCACCGCGGAGGCGGCCGGAGACCCCCGCCCCGCCCCGCTCCGCCCCGCCCCGGTCGGCGGGGGTCGCCTCTCTCGGTCACCGCCGAGCCCCCGGCATCGGGCCGGAGAAGCCTTCTGCCACCCTCCCAGCGCCGGGGGCCGGTACGGAGCGCCCCCGCCCCGCATCCCCCCGCATCCCCCTCCTGCCGCGCTCCCGCGGCGGCCAGCCCGCGGCCCCCCGGCGCGCTTCCCTCCCGCGCTGGGAAGGGGCAGGCTCGGCTCGTTCCTGCCTCCAACTTCCCCTAAGTTTACTCGGGTTTCCCCCTCCCCGCGGGGTCTGCCTGGGCTCCTGGTCCTGCGGGAGGCAGGGAGGGAGGGCGGGAGGGAGGGGAAAGGCGTGTCTTGCCTGGGCTGCCGCTGCCGCCGCCGCTGCTGGAGGCAGATCGGAGATATAAAAGACCTGGCCGGGCGCCGGCTGTGGCTCCAGTCAGCGTGGGTGCTCACGCCGTGGGGAGAGGGGCGCAGCAGGGCGCAGCGAGGGGGGGCCAGAGCGGCAGCGGCGGCGGGGGGGCAAAGCGGGGCAGGCAGAGGCAGCGCGGGGCTCGCCGTGGGCAACCCCAATGCGTGGACTATCCGCTGCTGCATTATGCTGGAGCTACAGTTCCGCTGAAGGGAGTTTGCACACGGCCGGCTGGGCTGGACTGCAGCGCTGCCGTTCCTTATGAAGAAGGCACAAGTGAGTGCGGCGGGGGCGGCCGGGGGGGGCCGGGGGCGATCGGACCTACCTGCCGGCCAGGGCTGGACCGCAGCTCCCCGGCGGAGAAGGTCCGCTGCGGACCGGGGGGCTGCTGGAGCGGAGGGGGGTGCGCGGGTCGGGGCCGCCGCCGGGCGGGGAGTGCGCACCCGCGTCCGTGGGGGTGTCCGCGGGGGGCGGCGGCTCCCAGGCGGCCCGAGAGGTGAGGGGCGCCGGGGATGGGAACTGCTGCCGGTGATGAGCGATTGAGGGGAGCGGGGGCGGGGGGTGGGTGGGGAGAAAAAAATTACTGCTCGGTCTTGCCCTCGGCGCCCGCAGCCCGTGGAAAAGTTGCAGCAAGCGGCCGGATCGGCGGCTGAGCCGTGGGAGATCTCAGAAGGCACTTGAAAAAATTGCCTTAATAAATCAGTTGCCTGTGTTACACTGACGAGCTGAGTGCGAAAACGTGAAATAATCGGCGGCAGCGATGCCGCGGCTGCTGTGCTCAGTGGCCCCATTCAAGCCGCTCCAGCGTGCGGCGCCGGGTCGGTGTTGCGGGAAGCCCCCGGCATTCCGCCCCTCGCCCTCCCTCCCCCCGCCGCGAAGAGCCGCTCTGTACCGTTGTGGCGGTCCCTGCCATTATTTCTCCAAGTTCTGTAGAGATTGCAATCGCTGTGCTGTGCGTTTTTTAAAAGGAAGGATGGGGACAGACACGAGTGGAAAAATCGTCTTGTAACAAGCAGCAGCAGCTCAGGGAAACTCTAAAGAGAAAAAGTTTAAGGCCTGACTGCAAGGTGCCGGCACCCTCCATCCTGGCTGACCTCAGTGAGAGCCAGGGCTACTCAGTGCCGAGACAGGGCTCTGAGAGACCGATGTGTGGACACGCACACCACTGGTCCTGCGCTGGGGGCTTTTGCCTTCCTCTCCACTTCTTGGTTAGAGGCAAGATACCTTTTGCCTTCGCCTGTTTCTTGGCTGTTGCTGGGTCATCCACGCATCAGTAGCCTGAAGACACTTCAGCATACAGTCATTGGAAAAGACATAAAATCTATTTTTTTTTAAAAAAGGGAAAGACCTTACTGAAGTCTTTTTCGGCAGTTAAATAGTTTTTCAAGAGATGACAGGAATTAGAAATACTCACTTTTTGAAATATTTAAATCTCAGCTGGCCAAAGCACTGGAGAATGTACCCATGCTTAAGGAGTTATAACTTGGAGATTTAGTTTTTGTGATGCTGAAGTACAGTGAGGTATTATCTTAAATGATCAGTTCTGAGTTCTAACAGGGTATATCCATGGCTGTTATTCCCTTTAGATGACTAAAGATGCCTTGCACCTCAAAGCTGTTGTTTCAGACCCTATATACAAACACAGTCAAATATGCTGCATACGTTGTTAGTTGGGAAGGGTCTCTTACACTCTAAGAGCCATATTTATGTGTGCTTAGTTATATGCATTCATTTCATATCGGAGTGGATAGCAATAAAGTCACGAGACGTTACCCTAGCCCACGGAAGCATACATGTAGGGCTGCTCCTTCAGAGCAGAAAAAACTGTTCAGCAAACAAATGAGGATTTACGAGTGCAAGCGGTCAAGTGTTTTATTTCATACGATCTGTAAACTTCTGAAACCAACAGAGTACTTTTAAAAATTCAGAGCAAAGCAGGAACAATCCCTCTCTCCCAATAAACTGGGAAAGACAGGCAGTCTTGGCATTCAGGACCATATGGCTTGACTCAGGGGCTCACGAGCTGTAGCCTGTGGAACAGCTTCTTGTCATGGTGGTGAAGCATCTGTCAGCCTTCAAGCAGTTACGCTTCCTGCTTTTTGGAGGCAGTGACAGACTCCTAGCTCTCCAAAGGATTGTTCCCTTCATTTTAAGGATTAGCAAACAAATGTGATACCAAACCATCATTCCAAGGGGATCAGAGCAGGAGATACTTCGAGAAAGACTTTCCACTAAAACTGTGAAGACCCTTGTGCAAAGAGAGAGCAAGCGAAGCGAATACAAGAAGGGGGACTTAAGCATATTGGGGCACTCGGCACGTTAAAGTAAATTTTAATCTTTAAACTCTCCTATGGCTACTTTTGCCATTGTCTAGACTGGTAACTGGTGTAATGAAAAGAACAGGATTGGGAAGCCGGGAAAGAAGTTAACATTTCTTATAATAAAATATTCTGCAATAGGCATAGTACAGAAAGTGAGAACCACTACATCACTGAGCCTTGAAAACACTTAGTAATACCTGGATAGTGCTTACAATAAATCAGGGATTTTGATGTTTGAGGTAATGTTACACAGGGATAATATATAACTAGTGCAGCTGAAGGAGTAGCTGAGTCATACATCAGTGCAACAAAAGTGCTGAAAGCGAAGAGTTGTGCTGAACGCTAGACGCGAAGTGAGCAGGTTGGTCAGTTTATTTAAATCAGTCTTAACCTGAGAAACCACAGAAACTGCAGAAGCATGTTCCCCAAGAGTGTCGGTCCTAGAAGGATTGTTTCTGAAACTATACAGTTTGATAAATATATATAACTCCCTGTTTTAAACATACCAACACCTCCTGGATTTTTTTTTTTTAAGTAATAATGCCTTTAAAAATGTGATTAAGCATTTAGGGTCCAGTCATACAAATCCTTTTTCAATGGGACTATTTCCATGAATTAATCTTATTGAAGGATTACTTGTATGAGAGGATTTGCAGGCTTATATACTTAGTAATTAAAACTATTATCAGAAGTGAGTTTATGTCATTTTGCATGCAAATATTGCAACAAATAAAATATCACTGATGTCTGGGCAGCTTTTTACATTTTGAATAAAACAGGATGAGTGGTGCTAGTGTGATACAATCTTGCAAAAAACATGTAGCAGATTTCCGATTTGCTTGTTCTTTGTTTGATTTGAAGACAAGCTAAATAGGATTAAGTTACTAGGAAATATGCTGCAAGGAGGGGTCACCCGTGGGGCTAGCTCAGAAGGCTGCTGATGTTAAGGTATCACAGATGCTTGGTTCAGGCACTTGATCTTCAGCAGTGGGTTAGATGCACAACCTTTTAGAAACCTCGGTATTAGAAGTGTCTTAGATCTTATCTCGGCTTTTTACGTCTGGATGTGCGCATTATTGCCGGTAGTTAAGTGACCTTCTTAGGATGTCCTCTCCGTAGTATGTTTGTGTCACTGAAGTGGGAGCCTCTGTAGAAGTTATTATGGAATGGTACCTGGAAAAAGAATTAGTACAGAAATTGCCCGCTCCCGTCTCATATCGGCAGGCTAAATCAGAAACGCAAAGCAGATATCTGATACCTTGGTGCGAGCTTGCAGAGTCATTATTTTAGGGGAAATAGTGAGCTCTGATCTCCAATCTTGCTCATTCTGCAAAAAAATGAACACTAGGCACTGGAAGACATTTGGAGCTCACGGTAGGTATAGATCTGCTGCTCATCAGACAGAAAAAGCGAACTTGCTGGAGCCAGAAAGATGTTGTGCTATTCACATTGAGCAATGGACTAAGGTCTCTTTCTCTTCTCCTGTGGTTTTGCCTCTGCTTAGAGGAGGCCAGTTTGCAAGTACTGCAGCTGGAAAGAACATCCTGGAATAAAGCGTCATATGGAGAATAAACAGCAGACGACCTGGAAGACTCTAGGGTGGGGGAGCATTTTGTAAGCTGTGCTTAGTGATCTTTTTATTATTGTTTTTTTTCTTCGCCTGTCTGTATTGTGCGCCTGTAAGTTTTTATCTCCGTGAACTATGCGGCACTTGGCTTTGTAGTTTAGACGGAGGCCGCTAACCCAGTCTGCTTCTGACCCAGTTCTGCCATCGCACTGAAATCTCGTTTCTCCTTTTGTGCACTGCATGTCAGTTGTTCAGGTACAGTTCTGCAAGCTGACAGTGCCATTCTCCAAGTTTTGTTATGTGACTTAATGGTATTCTGGCTCATGTAATCGCCATATTGTACGAAAGTTAAGAGTTGGCAAGATGCAGCCCTTGGCTTCGGGTAGGCAATGCTCAGTATGCAGTATGTAAACACAACACCCATTTATTTGAAGCAAGGCAGGAAAAATCTCCCTACGCAATTCCATTTGAGTGGTGTGGGAGCTGACATGAAAACGAAAGCGTTTGTTCTCGCCCCGGTCTTTGGTATGCCAAACCTGAGGTTAGTCAGCCTTTTAAACACACTGCAAATCCACTTGGTTTTTGGGTTTTGTTTTTTGGTTTTTTTCCCTGTGCACTTGTGGAAAAAGGAGATGGACCAATGCAAGGTGAGTGGAGAGAGGTAGGGCTCCTCTTCATTTTTGTTGATTGGCCCATGTTTGCATTGCGTACTGAGCCATATGTAAACCTGCAAAACCGACGTTCATAAATATTACCGATGCTGAAATAGCTGACTGCAGGGAGCACGTAAAATATAGATTTCTTTGCTGGATGGCTTTAGTTATTAACAAATGTAAATAGTATTAGATATTTATTAGTATGAGAATGAAAATTGAAAATACGTTACAGTTACAAACAGAGAAAACAAAAACAGTGTTAAGTATTTTATTTGATTAAAGCTGGTAGCATGCATAATGTCTGAGGTCAATGAAAGTAGATACGCTAATGAAGGCATTATTCTACTGTATGTCTAAATAAAAGCCAGTTTAGGAGTTCAGATTAATGAACACTTTGGATCACAATAATGTAGGAAATAAATTATCCTCTAATTTCCTATTGTTATCTAATAACCACTGGGTGAATGATTGGTTGTTGTTTCTGTTTAAATAATGTTTAAATTATACAATGCAGATGGATGCGACAACCATTTTAAATCTGATTAGGAATTTTCTGCTTTATACTTATTTTTGCGTTATCATTGCTGCATGGGGCAGACGTAAGTTTAGGGGCAAGGCAAAAATAGCATCAGGTCTAAGATGTCGCTGCAGGTATTGCCTGAAGGAGGCCCTTGTGGTACTCACTGCTTTGCAGCCATGCTTTGGAGCACACAGTTTTGCACTGGGTAAAAGTCCTGAGCCTCCAGCTATTCCATCACCACTTGAACCAGGTGGTGCAGGCTGGGGGGCCCAAGTGCAGGCTCCCCTCTGCAGGGCCAGCAGTGCTCATTGACAGTGGCCAGGGTCTGCTGTAGACCCACCTTTCAGATACCTGCTAGCCCCAAACCTTCACTGCTGTTAAAGAGCACTTGTAAGCATGCAGGGACTGCAACATTTGGTTATTTTTCTTTTTCTTCATTTTTGCTGCAAAACCTACTGGATGGAGAAGATCAGGTTCGGGAATGACCCTCGGGGTCATATTTAGCACAAACCTCAAGAGCTACCTCTTCTCCCATCTGTGATTTGGCACCTGTTTATAACAACCATTCACATGGTATTTCTTAATGTTCCAGCGAAGAGTTTCTAGAAGTCAGGATGGGTATCTTGGTACTCCTCCACCTTCACTGGCTTCTCACTGATTTTGGGCAGCAGAGCTGGGAAGTGAGAGAGGGGTGTGTGCCGGCAGCCTTGGGGGCCTGGGCAGAGGAGGGTTGCACACTTCAGCTCAGACTGATGTTCTGCAAAGCCTGCAGGTTTAGGCTGTGCTGTCACAAGAGGATGAGTGTATGGTCTACGGAGATTACCTCTGGGTTTGTGAACAACCTTCATTCAATCCAGACAGAAAAAGACTAATCTAGAAGAATTTACCTGAGCATACTCACTAGAGTGAGAGACACAGGTTCACATCTTTTCTTGGGTAGGAACTTAGGTCTCCAGGAAGGGTCTAACCATCCAGTCTGTCTTGTTGAAGCTGTTCTGCTTTGTATAAGTAATTATGCCCTGTGCCAGAGGGAAGAAAAGAAACAAAAATCAAGTCCAGACTCTGAATCTGAAGTGTAACTTCAGTGTTGCTCCAAATCCGAACTGGGTCCATGCAGGTTAAGATTTTAACTCCCCTGAGATAAGTCATACTTTAAGACTAAATTAACTGAGCTGCTAGATTTATTTGTTCAATCTTGAGGGTGGCAAAACATGAACTAGGAATGTAGGGGGGACTGTATTTCAGGCCACAAGTCCAAATTCACAGATTGTGAATCCTGCCAACCTCTGAACCTCCATTTAGAAAGATTTAGGCGTCTGCAAATCAGTCTGAAAACATCAGTCTGCCAGGCCTATCTGTTCGTGTAGCTTGGTGTTTCCAAGCGTGGCTATCCCACATGACTGAACCTGGCATCAACGCAATCACATTAACTGTCTCAGTGACAATAAACCCTCATCCACTGATTTATTCAGCTAGTCTTCTGCCTTTTGTTTGTTCTGCTGCCATCAGCTCCAGGGACTTCAGTTCAGCGACAGTTAAGGCCAAGGAGAAGTGTAGTCCAGTTCACTCTACAATCTCTTCTTTAGAAGTACCTTAAGAAGTTTTTAGAAGCACCCTAAATACAGCTTTAGGAATACGTTAAGTATATCCAGTCTATTTATTGTATGATTGGAGCGACATTCTGCATTTGCTTTGGCGGGAATCTCTCTACTTGATGTAGGCAGGATCACTTGTACTGATAGTTTTCCAGTGTCTTTTCTCCTAAATGACCAACGCTATTTTTTCGTTTCCTTGCGACTAATGAAAGTTAGGAGGGAATCCAGGTATCTCACCCCATTGAACCAGTGTCCACATACATACAGAGGAACCCACACCACGCAAAACCAGCCGTACGTATCCGGTATTCTTTATCTGGATGCCGGCCAACGTGCACAGACTTGCGTGCAATGAAGGGCCTAAGCGTGGTGTGCAAGCCTTCTGCCCAAGAGATGGGAAAATGTATGTAATGCGGGCACAGCTGAGCCCTGGGAATGTCCGGTTTCAGCCTAGAATAACACGGGCACAGAAATACACGCTAACGGTGTGTATTGCCTTTGCAGCAGAGACATGATCTGTGTGTGATAATAATCTGTGCTTGATCATGAAAGAAGTAAGGCGGAGGGTAGCACAATAGAACCTCCTCGGAAAAAAGGCTTATCTGAGTCCTGTACAGGATAATATTAAACTGTTCTTGTCAAATCAATCTATAGCTTTTTCTTTCTGTATTTTTGTTCTTTACTGTGAAACTCAGAATTCAGTGACAGGTAAAGTTAATTCCTCATTTTTTGAGGAAGAACTTAATAATGCTCAATTATTTTTTTTGAAAGGAGTTTTATGATGATACATGATAGGTATATACATTTCAAATGAATTTGGAAGTATGGGGAAAAAATACAAAATTTTCCTTGCTACCTTGTGCTTGCTTGGTAGCAGCAGACCAATATATGTCTTCCTTTTATGTTTGCAGTATGATACGTCATCACTGGATGGATTCTTCGGTCTGTTTAGTAACACATGACCTCGAATTACATTTGGAAAAAAGTTATTCTGGCAATATAAGTCAGACTGTAAAACTAAGTTGTGCGTGTCCTGACAATCTATTTCCGTTTAGAACAGAAAATGAACTCTGCAAATCAAACAGCAACTCTTTTTGTTAGAGCTGCTCCTGGACAAAAGAATGAACTTAATAAAGTCTACAGCACATACTGAAAACTCGGAGTAATACATTGATGTACAAGATTCATTATTTTCAAGCGTGATTTTTGGACAGTGCCTGTAAATATGGAGGTTTTAAAGTGTTTAGGGAAGTTTGTTCCTCCATTTCATGTTGATCCAAAAAATTCCTCTCTGTTTATATAGAGACTTCATAATTGTGTCTAAAATGGGAGTAGGATATCAAGGTGCTGACTTTTGTGGTCTAACTGAAGTAATGGACTGAAATAAGGCGGTGAGGAGTCAGACATGATACATTTAAATTAATAATATGCTGCATACATGCAAAATAATTCACTAAGTGAAAAGAAGTGCTTAGAAATTTAGGGAGGCTGAAATTTAAAGATGCTAATGGTTTATTGTAAAGAAGTCCTAAGTTCCAGCTCTCTGATTTCCAGCCTCCATTTGCTTGTTATTAAGTGAACTCAGCAAAATTTGTCTTTTGCATTAAATGGCAAGCAGACAATATTATGCATTGTGTTTTAAACTGATATAGATCTGAACGTCAGTTTTTCTTGAGATTTGTTTTTCTTTTACTACTTTGAAGCATGCAGGAATAAGAACATTAGTCAGCCAAATGAATTTAGGAAGCTTGTATAACACTGCTTGGCACCCTCTTTCGTTTGGATTAAAAAATATGTTCCTGAATAAACAGAGATTTTTGGTGGTTATTTTACAAAGGAGGAAAAAAAATACCTCTCCAATATTCGTAATTGCCGTCTTTTTCAAATTAGTGCGGTTCTGCAACGTGTGGATTGCATTTCTATTCTAATAGCAAAAACTATCAGCGTTGTATTTGACACCAGTTTAAATGGTTCTGATGTGTGTTGCATTCTTTATTTTCAAGGAAATATGAACCTTATTTATAAACTGTAAGCTTAAATACTGTCACTGAAACTGCTTTGATCTTCTGTATTATAATCCCTGGCAAGGAATGTGCCCTAGATTTGCCGTGCGTTCTCTAAATCCACGTCCTTTAAAAATTCTGGCCACAATCATAGTCTGTTCCAAACTGTTTTGATAAATTTATTCAGTATTTGTTCCTTTAATAGTGTAAAGCCGGGCAGTGAAAGCCCTCTTTTCAGGCTACTAAATGCAGTGAAAATCTTGCTATTTTTTAAAATTAGACTCCATTCCCAAGCCGGGTGGTGTTCATAATCCCCCATCAATTTTCTTCTGCCATGGATACGGGAAGATTTTGTTCTCCCACCATGTCTGTGATCAAAATTTCTGGATTTTTTTTTTCTATCATCACATCTCAAACCCGCATCTAAAAGTGATTGTTCATCCTTCGAGTTTCTCTCTCCTCTCCCCATTCAGACAGAAAACTAACAGTGCTACTCTCATTTCTTTGTGCACCTTTCCTGGCCTCGGTTGCATTTAAGTCGGCATCCTCACCTCTGACAATGAAACTTCAGCACTTTTGGCGGCCAAAATACTGAAGGTGTCCCTGTCACCGTCCTGTTTCCTTCCACGTAGTCTAAGCTTCATCTCTGGTGAATGTTTTCTACAATTTTTGTAGTAGTCTGTCTAGTGGCCATTTCTATTTCCCACAATCTTTTTGAGGCCCACTTCAAATACTAATCCTCTGAATAACCTGTTTTTACTGTGTTTCATCTTGTCTGTAAAAACTAAGCATCTCAGAATTAGAATGAATCCACTGTTCTGTGGAATATGTTGTTTATTTATATGATGACGCTCGTAAGCTATTAATACAGTTATAAAGAGCCCTCTGAAATATTGGTCTGCCATTTCTAGAAGTAACAATACCTTTTCCTCTGTAACGTCAGTAATTTTCTTGATATATTAAGAAAATCTTCCTGGTTTTTGTTTTTGTTTTTTTAAAGGGTCAGGTACTTATTGAGACCAAAGGAAATCCTTTTAGAAGTACTTGTTATTGCTTTCTCCTGTATCTTAGCTTTGTCACCTAACCATATTAGAAATATCTGATGCAGTGTTTTCATTTGGCCTTTAAAAAACTGTGGCCTAAAATGTTATTTAAATCATCTGGAGTGGGTTTCCTGTCTTTCTTCTCTTTCTCCTCGGCACATTTTAAAAATCTCTTCTTACAAACAGATTTTAGTGATCAACTAGACATTTGCCAGTAATAGTCAGATTGTCTACAGTACTTTTGGTCATTTCCCACTCTAACAGAGTGTTGTTGACAAATGGTCTGAGACATATGTGAAGTTAATCTGATTTTAGCCTACTGGTTTATTTCTATTGAAACGAGTCCCTCTTGCTTTGTGTCCAAGAACATTATTTCAGGTACTGTTGAATTTGTACCTGGTTAAAGTACTAATTGTCGAACTATGACGTGTTTTTTGGCTTTGTTCACTATGATAGATTCTTCCTCTTAACATACACAATCTGTTACTTATTTCAGAGTAAATGGCACAATTCCCATGAAACTGGGAAGAATTTTTTACCTGTACAAGTTGACAAGTATCACTCAAGTAAACTTGCTAAGAAACTGCGTCACTTAGGAAAATACCTAACTAGTCTGACTGGAATTTCAGAGTGTAGACATTGAAAAGTATGTATTCTGAGGAGATTTGCACTAATCTTCTCAATGATGGGATATATTTGCTCTGAGATTAATTACAGAAGCCAAAGAAATTTCATGATAGGGCAGGCAACTTAATGTGTCCTCTTTAAGAAGAGCATTCCTAGGAAACTTGTGAGAACTAGGTGTATAAATGATCTAAGAAATCATATTGTATTGTGTGAACATTTGCATGAGTTTCTCTATCAGCACATCTGTAACAAGGATGCTGCTGAACATGTATCAGAAAAATAGTTTCACTACTGACAACTGTGGTTCTTTCTAATTCACATGAGTACTTTTGACCAAACGTGAAGCTCTATAGGATGTAAATGCACTACACGCAATTTACAACTCCATTTTTTATAAGCAACCCCCGTGAAATCGTCAGTAAAATTAAATAGCTGTTTTTTCAAAGGGTTGCGTTCTGTTACATGGTTGCAAATGTTGAAAGGATATCTATCATTTCTTATCAGTTATGTACTAAATTCAATGTACTGTATTACCGGTGTCTTTAGAATTATAGTTTATAGGCATCTGTGTTTAATAGGCATTTATATTTCTTCAAAATTGTACAGACTTATGGAGCTTTTTTCTCAGGTTATTTTTCTTCCGTTTGTATCCGCATCTCCATAGTCATACCAAGCTGCAAAGTGACTGACTCAACTTCTTCTTTTGGTATGTTTACCTCACAATTTCTGCATTTTTTAAGGAAAGCCGCAACTGGAGCTTCAGGTTTAAGTTTAGATATTTACAGTTCTCTCTAGTTAGCATGACTCAAGCAAAAACATTGAGGCAGCATTTGAATGACATTCGTATTAACTCTGCGGTCACAATTCTGTGGAAATGAAGTTATTTGGGATATATCCTGTGACTCTTTTTGCTCTAAGCTGAGAGCACTTGCACGTTGATATAGATCATGGGAATGTGCTTATTCTTCCTGGAAACATAGGGGAATTGTTGGGAAATACTGAAATACTGAAGCACTTTGATGGAGTTTGTAGTCGTTAGCCTATACAAATCCCAATCAAAACTGAAACTAAACAAAAAATCAAGACAAAAAACTTAAACCCACCCACAAACCACCAGGATATTTGAATTACACTTTGTGTGGACAGGTCTAAAGTTCAGGGTAGAATATAAATTGTAACTCAGGTTAATTTTACAGTAAAGGCAAGGTGTTCATAACTTGGTAAAAATAGGTGATCATGGTGTTCCCTCCATTTTCTTAAATATATAGTAACTCTTAATACATTAACTCTTAATTCGTGTCTTTAGAGTTAATGAATATGTCCAGAGTTTTAAAAATTATTTTTCTTAACAGCTTGCCTCTATTGTTGTGTTGTCAGCAGATCTTGCTGTATTTAAATCAGTCAGTAAAAGGAAGGTGGGAACTCTATATTAATAGAGTTCAATGAAAGGAATAGAAAAGCCCAGCTCCTGTAAAAGAAATGCTTTCAATGTGCTAAAATTCTTTGCGTTTCAAAATGGGTGAATAAATAGAAAGTACTGAAATGACTTATTTAGATTTAAAAAAAAAAAAAAGAAAAAAAACTAAGTAGCCTTATTTCTGTCTCCCTTATCATAACAGTTTGAGGAAAAATGATTTAGGGACAGAAAGCAAAGTGCAGGAATAAGTCATTAATTTGTAACATTGCAAAAACCTAAGAGGTAATGTTCTTTAATTGTCAGCAACCTCATATAGTTCAATCTGGTAAGAGGGTTCACAGATTGATGACAACATTTGCAAGCTACATAAAGTACTCAGGTTAATTGAAATTAAAAGAGATTCCGAGGAACTTCGTAAAGGTTTAGAGAAGATAGGAGAACAGATGGCACGACGGCAAGTGGAGTTCGTGGTGTTGAAGAGCAAGGGGGATGCATTCTGGAAGGAATGTTTTGAACTAATTGTAACTACATTAATACAGCCGTTTTCATTAGTTATAAAAACTACTTACAAGTTCTTTTTAAATGTTCTTGTAGCAATACTTGGTCAGGAAAAATGGATGAAAAATCCCTGTATTGTACCTGTGATAGAACAAATCAACCAACATATTGGGATGCAGTAGGAGCGGGAGGATGTGATGGTGGTAGTCAGCCATCTTGAAAAAAGTCCTGGTTGCCCCATCGGAAAAAAAGAATATAACAAAAATAGTGGTCCTAAAATAGGCAAAAGCATTATATGGGAACAGTGTGCATGTGAAGGGGGACTGAAAGCTGAGGGCAAGAAACTACTGAGTGATATGCAAGAAGTAGTAGAGAGAATGATTACTGGACAGTACTGATCCTTTCTTGGTACAGACGCAAAGAAATATTTAACACAATTGAAAGTCAGAAGACGCTAAACCAGGCAATGCTACCTTCACACACAATTACCAGTCGGGAAAGCTTTTTGACACTAGATATAATATGGCTTGAAATGCAGTTTGATAAATGTCAGAGTGAACCCAAGAGGTCACTTCCACCGAAAAGGATAGTCCTAGTCTTCTCATCCTTGCACATCTCTTCTCCTCCTCCACTCATTCCTCAGGGATTAGTTTTCTGTCTCTGAGCTGAATTGGCTAGTCACTGCCTGAATTTACTGACTTGTGGAGGGGTCGCGTGAATGTCAGAGCGAGGGAGGCTGCAGAGAAGGAGATGCTGAGAGCCCTCTCTCAGCAGCAGGGAGCTGTTAGATTGCTTCAGACCATCTCATTAACCTCGACTGAAGAAAAAAGGATTATACACTTAAGTAGGTAAGAAGCCATGGTTACTTTAGTTTGCACTCTGAGCATGAAAGGTTGCTTATTTTCTAATTCATGCAATTAAGAAGAAATTTTCAAATAGGCAATATATTCTGTAAGTGTGAATGATGAGGTTTCTTCAATTTTCTGTGGCTACCATGTCAGGTACCAATCTGACACTTGTTATTTTCCAAATCTTCATTGCCTTAATTGCACAAGTCAGATTTGGCCTAATTATAAACTCAGTTTCATATACAACCATCTGCCAAAATTACCATCTGTAAGAATTCAGCCTTTAGTTTTGAGAAAAGGAAAACCCTTTGAAATATATTGTAGCTGAACTCCAATTACATGTGAAAGTAATGACAGCTGAGGCATTTATACTGAAAGATCTTTCTTTTAGCACAT
Organism: Phoenicopterus ruber ruber; assembly: GCA_009819775.1. Classification (NCBI taxonomy): domain Eukaryota; kingdom Metazoa; phylum Chordata; class Aves; order Phoenicopteriformes; family Phoenicopteridae; genus Phoenicopterus; species Phoenicopterus ruber. The sequence goes on along the minus strand of CM020215.1, from coordinate 49,397,335 downwards.
GAGTATGAATGGTTAGAACTCATAAAATTTTATGTACTGCTGACATGTTGCATAGCTCTAGCCACTGAAAGACAGTGGAGTTTCCATGGACCGTCCCTGAAAGATACTCTTGTCAAATACTTCAGTATCAACAGGAAAAGGCACTTAAAAGTATGTTCTCCCCTTTTAGGGGTGCATAGGAATTCAAAATATACTTGAGTTTCTGATGCAGTAATGCAGTCACTGGCTTTTTATGTTATAGGAAGCATTTCGATCAGTCCCATCCATCCCATTTTTGCCATCTCCAACTTACATTGTGCCGAAACAACCTTATACATTGCTTCAAATTCCTAAAATGGCCCTTCTGGCAATTTGCTTTCTTTAAAAAAAATAAATGCATACATCTCATGAAAATAATTTCAGAAAGAACTTTTAAAATTAACGATGGCACGATGCATTTTAGTAAATTGTGAAAAAGGAATTGATGTTCATCTTCTGTGGTAAAAAGATGTGCAGTTGGAATAATAATCACTTTGGTATTTTTGACATATGGAAATGTTTTCCATTTAGATCAAAAACTTAAAAAAAATAGTTGATTTGTTCTTACTAATATACCAACTTAATTGCTTTAAGACAAGACATAATGTATTTGTAATTCCATCTTGCTGATGTAAATGGCTTATTGCCTGCCCAGTGCTTACGTTATCTTGCAAGCATACTTAAATGTTTTGAAGATTAGTTTCTAATTTGATTTGTCAGTTACCTGATTTGTCTGCAGTCCCATAAGCTGTAACTTCAAGGCATTTGAGATTAATCTCATCCATCACTTCTGATAATTATTCTTTTCACAAAATATATAGACTTGTTCTTAATGTATTTATATTTTAATAACAGTGTAAATGTAAGATTGTGTTATTCTTGCACAGATCATTACCTTGAAGCTAAATTGTTCACTTTGGTTTTGAGTATATATAGGAAAGCATCTGATTCAAATTATGTAGGAGATTAAATGCTGTCTAAGACCTTAGAGCATTTTTTGGAAGTAAGATTATTTACTGGGTAGCTTTCATAAATACGTATGAAAAAAAGGAGTTGAAATCAGGACCTGAAATAGAAAATAATTTAAATCTGTTTTTATTTTACTCTGTGTTATTTGAAAACAGCTGAGATGATAAACTAGCATGATTCTCACAAACATTTCTTAGTGTACTACTAATATATACAGGTCAGCTTGTCAGGTACAGTGTAAGAAGAAGTACAAAATCAAGAACTACTGAAAAGTTGAAAATTAATGGTTTTAAATAGGTCTAGAGAGAACATAAGCCTAGCAATGTGGTTTCTGATGGGCTCATTGAAACTTAATTTGATTGATTTGATTGATTGGAGATCTTATTGCGGCTTTTCAGTACTTAAAGGGGGCCTATAAGAAAGATGGGGAAAAACTTTTTAGCAGGGCCTGTTGTGATAGGACAAGGGGTAATGGTTTTAAACTAAAGGAGGGGAGATTCAGACTAGATAGAAGGAAGAAGTTTTTCACAATGAGGGTGGTGAAACACTGGAACAGGTTGCCCAGAGAGGTGGTAGAAGCCCCATCCCTGGAAACATTCCAGGTCAGGCTGGACGGGGCTCTGGGCAACCTGATCTGGTTGAAGATGTCCCTGCTCATTGCAGGGGGGTTGGACTAGATGACCTTTAAAGGTCCCTTCCAACCCAAACTATTCTATGATTCTATGATTATTGACAAACGTGCAGGCATATGCTCCAAGTTTTTGAATGGTAAGGTTTAAACTTATACGTTTCCCAGGGAGGTATCGCAACAGACCTTCTGGTTAGCTAACTACTGTATCAAGAAATGCTACGTAAATGAACAAAGAACAATAGAATTTTTATTGTGACGAATAAGTTCAACGTGCTCAAAGTCCTCAGGGTTTTTCCTGCATCTCCTGATAAAGGAGGATGAAAACTTAGCACGAAAGCCAGGAGATGCAGGTTTCATTTTTCACTTTTGTTGTATTTTTTAGTATGCTGGCTTTTGAACAGCTTGCCTGCAGGTGCTTTTAATATTTTCCCCTGAAAAATTCTCGTCCAGAAACCTGCAGTTTTTGTAAAAATTGACTATAGATTATTGCTAAAATGTCTGCAGTGGCTGTTCATGGGGCCAGAAGGCGACTTCATTGCCTAAGAACATGTGTTTTGTTGGAAACAGAACATGGTGTGGAAAGGGTTATGTATTTGTTTTAAAACTCAAACTGTTTCTAACAAACTAAGCACTGTTATGTTAAATTTTCCCCTGAATATTCACTTATGGTACATACTAGGTCTTCTATTGACTTAGCATAGGGTTTGTATGCAAGATGCTTGTAAAACACTGCGTTAAATCTGTAAAGCCACATTTCTAAATCATGAACAGTATACAGACACATCATTAATAGACATTATGTCCAATATAGTAAATTTCTTGATGAAATGAAAGATAGTGAGAAGGAGCAGAAACTCAAGCTTCACTATGGACCTGACCCAGTTTCTGCAGCTGAGTTGTATAATCACACTCTTTCCTGCCACAGTAGAGCAGTGTGTGAAGAATACTTTTCATCCTTGTTACATGCTCCAAGGTAAGCATGTAGGTTTAGAACAGGGCTTATAAAAGTATCTTTTGAATTCCGAAAGAATGAGTAACAGCTTTTATTACTTATGTTCAAAATTTGAGGTGTCACTACTGATAATGGAAAGAAACCTAAAATATCCCTTAAGTATTTCCCAAAAGATCCAAGATTTAAAGCAGCTAAAAAGCAGAATGACCTTCTTTCATCAATGTTGTAGCTGGTGTTGAAAACTTTGACCTTGGCTTGGCTAAATGTCTGGTTGTTTGGGGTTTTTTTAATCTCTTCAAAATACAAAATCGCTTTCCTCACCAACACTTTACAAGAGAAAAATACATGTTACATCATAATTTCAAAAGTTATCAACTGAGGTTTTGGGGGATCAAAGTGAAAACTTCAGTTCTGGTGCATTGAAATTTCCTGTTCCAAGCCTTTTTAAGTTGATCCAGGTGCTACTGTCTGGAATATATCCAGAGAAGCCAGCTTTTGTGTGAGTAAATTGGGAATACCTTTTATGTCAGCTGTTATTTATCAATGGGAGAAACTGCTTTGACTAATGAGGAGTGCTCCCATTTAAAAGTTGCATGACTTAAAGTGTTGATTTTAAGTTGTTCGCTCCACTTCAGAAGCAACCACCTGGCTGGATACTGCATCCATTGTAACAGCCGCAACAATGCTCAGTAAGAGGTAATCCTCTATTTACATTTGCTGGAGAGGAGAGCCTGTAAAACTAAGGTACTATAGAGAGTAAATAAATACAATTTGTAATCTGAGAGGAGGTAAGAGAAAGGGAATGCTTTGTTTATTTTCCATGAGCTTTTGGGTTTTTATGTTGCTTCTGTGTCATGGAGTACTCGAAATCAGATGGGCTTTTTAATTAGGCATAATGAAGACTCAGATAGTACAGCTGATCTCCATAAATACATCAAGAGAACAAACTGGAAATATGGGAGTGTAACTACATAAGCAAAGGAGCAGTGTTCCCATGAGAACTGCTATCAGTAGACTTAAACTGGACAGTACAAGGCGGCTTTTAACCATCAGAACAGTGAAGATCTGGAACAATTTCCCAAGATTCACCTCGAGTACTGTGTTCAGTTTTGGGCCCCTCCCTACAAGAAAGACATTGAGGTGCTGGAGCGTGTCCAGAGACGGGCAACAAAACTGGTGAAGGGTCTAGAGAACAAGTCTTATGAGGAGCAGCTGAGGGAACTGGAGTTGTTTAACCTGGAGAAAAGGAAGCTGAGGGGAGACCTTATTGCTCTCTCCAACTACCAGAAAGAAGGTTGTAGCGAGGTGGGGGGTCGGTCTCTTCTCCCAAGTAACAGGTGATAGGACAAGAGGAAATGGCCTCAAGTTGTGCCAGGGGAGGTTTAGATTGGATATTAGGAAAAATTTTTTCACCGAAAGGGTTATCAGGCACTGGCACAGGCTGCCCAGGGAAGTGGTGGAGTCACCATCCTTGGAGATGTGTAAAAGACGTGTAGATGTGGCGCTTAGGAATGTGGTTTAGTGGTGGACTTGGCAGTGCTAGGTTTATGGTTGGACTGGATGATCTTAAGGGTCTTTTCCAACCTAAATGATTCTATGATTGTTCCCTCCACTCCCACTTATTCCCTCCACTCCCACTTTATTCCTCCACTCTTTCTATTTGGTTTTATCCAGCCCTATTACAAATGTAACCTGCCTGTGGCAACAAAGGAGTGGGATGTAACAGAACTGTTATCTGGGGCCTGCCTATCCCAGGAGTTACCTGAAGCCCACAGTGACTTTGAAAACTGATACCTGCTGTGGAATGGGGCAAATAAAGTCAGTCAAGAGATTTATGCTCCAGGAGTACCATTTTTTTGATTGCCTGTTGAGGAGGGCTGTCTAGACCTATCCCTGTATGTTGGAATTCAGGTTACTGGTATCATTTGCCTTAGCAGCAGATGATGCCAGAGCTTTTCTGGATGGACTGCAGAGTACCACATTTGCCTGATGTTGGTCATGAGATCTTCACAATGGCAGAGGGACTGAGGAAGGCTGCTGGAGCTCAATCCCATGATCTTTATCATGATGCAAACCATATAATTTATGCAACCTCTGTTTCTCACCTTATCCTGAGTGCTCTTGTAGAGCACCAATGTAGACAGCAGCTGTAAAACGTCAGGAAATGAATAGTCTCACGATATATAGTACAAGACTGATATGAATAAATACCATCCTTCAGCGCTGTCGAAGCTTATACTGATGTTGGCATATCTAAGAGATCCAGATAGTGTTGTTTAACCACATCCAAGCTCATAATTGTAAGGATTTAATACAATTAAGGTAGGTGGATGAAACACTTAATCTCGACTGCACCGGCATACAGTTTTAGTCTGTGTTCAGCAATTATCCTTTTGTAATGAGGTCTCTCATGTCGAGCAGGTCAGAGAAATTAGTTCTGAATTTATATCCCTATAAAGATACAGGGCCTATCAGGGATGTTATCAAAGAAATTCAGTGTTCAGGAACAGAACAGTGTCTTTCTGAGGACATGTCTTTGGTTTAAGACCAAGTTGACCAGTCTGTGATTTATATTTCAAAAATCATCCTCTGCTTATACAAGAAAGTATAAAAGAACTGAGAAGAAAAAAAAAGAAAAAAAAAAAAGAAGAAAAAGGAAAAGAAAAAATGCCTAAAACCCATTTAATTTGTGTAAGAATATTTTTTTGTGGATATTCTCTTTCCACAGGCTCAAGCACGAACTGAAAACTCTTCAGATTTATAATACAGTTTACTTTCTAGTAAAGTTTACATGCATGCAATAGTAAGAATACACTTAACTGTTTTACTTCATACTACAAATGAAATACTAGGGAGGATAAAGACATTTTCATCATGTACGTAAGTTTCATTGTATGCCAAGTATCAAAATAGCTGATGTTTTCGCTGTTCCTAATTTCTTTTTTTTTAATTTTTCCAGTGTAATAGTTCTCCCGACTCAAATTCCATGTACTTTGTAGCAGATGGTGAGAATTAAAGATCCAGTACAGACTCTCTGTAACAACTCTTATTCCATTTCCTTTACTGGTGCTTGAAGATCTAAGATTAAAAGGGTGGCTCTGTATACATTTTCATTATAATTCAAAAGCATATTCAAGATAGTAGATTTTTTTTGCACAAACTTGGCAAACAAGCAAGACATCTGAAATAGATCTTTAAAAACAATCTTTAAGTAAGTGTTTTACTTAAGAGAATGTCTTTTCATTACCTGAGAAAGTCAGATCATCCACCCCTATACAGTGTGAGAATCTTGTCCTCCTTGCCAAGATCATCTTGTATCTTACTTTGCCTTCCCCTTTCGATTACTTAAAAATGCCTTTGGATTTATGCTAGAAAACTCTTTCGTAAGTTCCCAGGAGGGGGGGGGAAGACAACTACCTCTTTGGAGTTTGTGGGAGGTTTTGTTGAGTAAACTGAAGTCTGGTCTTCTGCTTATTTCTGTTTTGATTGTGTAGGTATTTTGCATCTCAACGTCTCCGTTAGCAGAACAAGTGAATATTGGTCTTTATCACTCTAAAGTGGGATGGAAAAATGTAAAATTTCAGTACCAATCCTAGATGATTGTAATGGAACTTTACAGGGAGGGGACAAAAAATATCTCTTGCCAGTACATATGTCCTAAAAAGATTGTGGTAAGTGCAGGACCTCTGAAGGTCCTCATAGTCTCTGATTATGATTTAACAGGAAGATTTATTTCAAAATATGAGGGTTTTTTATTTTTAACCTTTCTTCCAATTGAAACATTTTTGTCCATAAAAATCCTGGTTCTTTGCAGAACTAGAATGCCACCTGATGGATGATTATCAATAAATACTTATTTGGATGCCGTTAACGCAAGGTCCAGAGGCAACATCCGTATATAATTATCTGTCTCTTGTTAACTTCACTTCCCAGTGTTTGGGAACTAAACAAACAGGCTGTCATCGAGGACAGATTCAGGATGCATGGAAACTGCCTGAAGGCCTGATTGTCAAGTTGATACTGTCCCACACAACATCCTTGTCTTTAATTGGAGAGACATGGATTTGACGAATTGACCACTCAGTGGATAAGGAATTGGCTGGATGGTCACATTCAAAGAGTTGTGTTCAATGACTCAATGTCCAAGTGGATATCAGTGATGAGTGGCGTTCCTCAGGGGTCAGTATTGGGACCGGCATTGTTTAACTTCTTTGTCGGCGACATGAACAGTGGGTTTGAGTGCACCTTCAGCAAGTTTGCTGATGACACCAAGCTGTGTGATATGGTCAACACGCTGGAGAGCAGGGATGCCATCCAGAGGGACCTTGACAGACTTGAGAGGTGGGCCCATGTGAACCTCATGAAGTTCAACAAGGCCAAGTGCAAGGTCCTGCACATGGGTCAGGGCAATCCCAAGCACAAATACAGGCTGGGCGGAGAATGGACTGAGAGCAGCCCTGAGGAGAAGGACTTGGGGGTGTTGGTTGATGAGAAGCTCAATGTGACCCAGCAATGTGCGCTTGCAGCCCAGAAAGCCAACCGTATCCTGGGCTGCATCAGAAGAAGTGTGGCCAGCAAGTCAAGGGAGGTGATTTTCCCCCTCTACTCTGCTCTTGTGAGACCCCACCTGGAGTACTGCGTCCAGCTCTGGGGTCCCCAACACAAGAAGGACATGCATCTGTTGGATCGAGTCCAGAGGAGGGCTATGAAGATGATCAGAGGGCTGGAGAACCTCTCCTATGAGGACAGGCTGAGAGAATTAGGCTTGTTCAGCCTGGAGAAGAGAAGACTCTGGGGAGACCTTCTAGCAGCCTTCCGGTACCTAAACGGGGCCTGCAAGAAAGCTGGAGAGAGACTTTTTACAAGGGCATGTTGTGATAGGACAAAGGGTAATGGCTTTAAACTGAAAGAGTAGATTTAGAGTAGCTACAACGAAGAAATTTTTCACTCTGAGGGTGGTGAGGCACTGGAACAGATGGCCCAGAGAAGCTGTGGATGCCCCATCCCTGGAAGTGTCAAGGCCAGGCTGGATGGGGCTTGGAGCAACCTGGTCGAGGGGAAGGTGTCCCTGCCCGTGTCAGGGGGGGTTGGAACTTCATGATCTTTAAGGTCCCTTCCAACCCAACTGTTCTATGATTCTATGAAGTGAGATTAAAAAGTGGGCAAAATTTATTATGGAACAGATAACATTTTTAAAGAGCCAAAACCAACATTTTTAGAACAGCCAAACATCCTTACAAGGATGGAAAATGAATACATTAACTTACACATTAAAAACACTGTTTTGTAGTTTACCGAATGTAATTACAAAATACCTGGATTACATTCATTTGCAAGGCAAACTCTGTATCAGTTTACACTTCTTGCTTATCATGTTCATCTTGGTTCCAGCTGAAACAGACAAACCAAACACAGCAGGAGTTTCGTTGCACCTTACTAAGTGCAACAGTAGCACATCGGCTGGAGCAGCCTGCTGCTTCTGCATCTATCAAGGAGAGCTGGAAGGGGTAGAGGATGGTAGCAGTTGGCCTGAGGTTGCATGAAATGAAGTTGGCATACAGTCTAAGCAGCTTCCTAGTTTTCCCAAGATCTGGATGGTGGGAAAGAATAGTGTGATTCATCATTTTCTCAGCACAGTAAGACCATGTATCTTAAATTTGTCTGTCTCAGGAAAAAGATATGCATAACTTGGCAGAACTAGAGAATGGTTTCTCCTTCCAGCTGAAGAAAAAGCAGTGAAGAAAAAGTAGTTCTGCATTAGCATTTAACAGGTTTGGGACTATTTTTATCCATTGACCTGAATAGAATTATTTCTGATTCATTAACACGGTATCTTAGAAGGGAACAAGGTCTGTAAGTATCTGGATACAGCAATTGGCTTTTCCTTTGCACATGTGGCTGGTGGAGTCCAGCAAGTGCCACTTCAGCATTCTGCCACCAAGTGGACAATTAGCTGAAAAATCCCATTCTTGTCAGTTGTCATTAGGCGTTCCAGAAGTCCCCCATGGGAAAGGAAGTGAGTGTGCAAAGGTTAGGGGGAAGAGGTCTTACGGTTGGGAACATCATGGAAAAGCACGTACAGAATTGTCACAAAAAGACCAAAAGCTGTGAAAGCAGGTTGCCCGTTGAACCCATTTGAATGTAGGGGGCAATGGCACCTTTCCCTGGTTATGTTTGTAACAATAACACATTAATTTCCTTCCCCTTTACCCCACGAAATAGCCTTGTATTATGTATTTTAGATATTATATGCAGAACTGGGTAGAAGAGTATTCTGCATTTTGTAAATAACTGAATGCATGTTCAAATATTTCATGTCTAAAACACTCCAAAACTTACTCTGAAAAATTTCTGTAGTCTATGTTTAAATCAGAATCCAAATAAATCACTCTGATATACTCCCTGATGAATTTTGTTTACTTTTATCATCATTCTCCCTACTACACATCATTGTTAAAAAAAATGAAGAATAGTATCAGTCACCAGAAAAGTATGCATCTGCTTTTTGTAATCATAACAAAGCAATGGAGGGCATGATCCAGAGATTTTTAGGTGTCTCACCCCGGCAGGGTGACTCACTGAGCTGGAGTTAGCCTCCATTTTGTTCAATGGACTGCCAAAAGGTTGTTCAAGAAAACTCCCATGTTGACTGGGGAGCTTCCCAGAAGTCAGGGTGCCCAGATGGAGGAGCATGTGCGAGACGAGGATACACACAAACGTTCTGATGCCTGTGCAGCGAACATGTCTTTTTTTTTTTTTTTTTTTTTTTTTTTTTTTTTTTTTTTTGTTCCTACGTAATAGCTTGCCAGTGTAAAATGCATAAATGTTCTGAAAAATAAGGGTCAGGAATACCAGCGTAACCCCATTTTGCCCCTTCTGGCTAGGAAGCCATCGTAGGTGGGAAGGTGCCTCCAGCGGTAATTATGAGGTAGATATCAGAGGAACAGATCCCAACTCCCGTGAGTTGGAATTACCTTGGTTAGAGGAAATTTAACCCAGGTCTGTCACTTGTTAGTGAGCACCCTAGTTATTATATTCAGCTATTATATTTGGCGAGACCAGTGCCAGTGTTTTGAAGGACAGTGACGGGTGCGCACTGGACTTAACACTTCAACTACACATTATTCAGGGATCACGCAGTGGTTCCTCCAACTACGCTGAAGTTATCTCCTATGTACCTGAGAGCACGTAGGGACCTTCCCAGTTCTAAATGTGCTTGCCAAAATAATTCACTGCTTCCAGAACTAGGTGGTCATGGGTGGGTGACTTTTTTTCCCACACCTAACTCACTCTTTTGGGGCTTGAGCAATATTTAGCATTTAAGCAGTATTTAGGCACAGCCATTTAGAGTACTAAAGTTAGCACTGTCATTTGCATGGGTGAAGGTATCGCTGAATACCACGAAAATGGGAATTGGATTACATTCTGTATAAATGCTCTTCTTTCACTTTAAGATTTTTTCCATGCTGACAGTAAATTTCTTAATTGGTTAAAGACAATTCTTCCATTACTTTAATTATCTCTATCACAGCTAAATAACTGAAGAGATTAGTAAACATATGAAATAATTATTGTGCTTTTATGCTTCTGGATGCTTTGTGGTTAAAAACAAACAAACAAAAAAAAAAGTGAGAAAGATCTTTTCTTGCTCTTTTCATTTGCTCTGACTCTTTTTCCAAAAGGCTTTTTAAAGCATAAGTATGAACATTAAGTTAGCTACCCGTGACTGACCAACCAATGTTGTCTATGGCAGAAGTTCACAAGCTGTGCCTCTGCAAAGCAGCATGCAAACGCTGCCTGAGGAGCCAACATTGAGAGATGTTCCTACCCCAACATTAGCAGGAGTGAAAAATAAATTTGGGAAGCCTGGCACAGGGTGAATATTGTTGCATGTTGTCAGCTAACCCTACTGCAGCCGTGACTTGGTTGTGGTTAACGGAATGATTTGCTCAAGAAACTGGGCTGAAAAATTCCATGGCTAACACGACTTGAATGCAAGAAATTTTATAATGAAGAACCCATTCATCTGTGCAGTTACTACCTCTCCCTGTGCTTAATGTTCTGCTGTGTTTTATTATTTGCTCTTTTTTTTGGACAATTTCTCCCTACTTATGATTAGAATTGTTATCAGTACAAACTAGGTATTTGGAAATGTCCAGACTTTCCAATGTTTTGCTTATTTAGCAATGTGGTATTCCCCTTGCTGCTTTCCACTTACGGAATTAGCTGAACATTAACCAGTGATTGAGTATCTTTGATGGCATACTGTGAAAAAGATGCTAAAGCCCTCATTCAGCAGCCTTTGTCAACACTCCAGATTGTAAATAAAGAACATAAATGAAAAAAAGTTGTTGATTTACAACTGAAAGGATGGCCTTCAACACATTGGATCACTAGCTAAGCCTCTAAAATGCTGTTAATTGAAATTATACATTGTGGCATATAGGCAATAATAAAAATCATTTGCACGATGATCAAAAGTGTATACTTTAAAATCTTAATTTGAATTATTCTTTCCAATCTAATCATTATTTTTTCCCCTTTCACAAAAGCAACTTAAATATTCAGTATTTAAGAGGTTTCAGAATATAAAAACAATTGAATAATTTTTGAGCCAAAAATAGGAAGAGGCCCTTTGGTATACACGTCTGCCTCCTCTCTGCCATATATCTTCAGTTTAATGCTAGTAGAGGATGTGTGATTAAATCCTGTGGCCGGCTTTGAAAATCCCATTTTAGCTTAGAAGTAATTATATATGGAAATCAGTTATGAGTGCTGTGTGGGTAACTTTCATTTATGCTTAGTAAAGTGTAAAACTGGAATCTCTATTTATAAAGCTGTTGTTAAAGGTTCCTTTTTGTTCTGTCCTTGATTTAATTCAGTCTATTCAAGTTTTGCTCAAACAGCAGGTTTGGTCATCAGTAAATAACACAAAAATAGCTCAGCTCTTTGATCTGTACAGTCCTTACATACAATGTGCCTGTAGGCATGTGTAATATAAATATTTTGTAAGTGCAGATAATTAAAAGATTTGGGATAATAGGCGTGTTAAAATCAGCAGTATTTTGCAGATTTTCAGTTCCTGTTGGATGACACAGGGAACAAATAAGCAACAAAAACCTCAAATCATCTCAAAATTTACAAAGCATTTGTTTTTAATAGCAGTTATAAAAATTACTATGCTTTTAAATCTCATTATTTACATAGGGAAAAAAGTGTGTTCTTATTGATTTGCATAATGATAAAATATGTAGTGTTTTTAAAGTTCACGTATGGGTTGTCTTCAGATCCAACAGTATGATAATTGACAAGATGCATCAGAGTTCTGGTTTTATTTGAAGTGTGCTGCTGCTTTTTTTAATATTACTCAGTTGATCTGGCAAAAAAGTATTTCCAGTTAAAGAGTTTTGTTACTTTTTTGATTATTAGGCTGTTAGGTTAAACATCATCCTACGACAGTGACACAAGTGAGTGAACAAATCCCATCTTCCTTTACATACTGCTCAGTATTGAGGAACCCAATAAAGAAATGGGCAATTTCTGGCGTGGATTCCATCCCCAAAGAACACGTCAGGGAAACATCCCTGAACCCCAGCGAGTGTAGCTGCTAGTGTATTGTTTAACTCTGAAGGTAGAACTACTTTTTTTAGTTCTTGAAAGCAGTATAGTTAGTCCATTTTGAAGCTGGTTGTCATTATTTTCTTGCCTTTTTTATTACAATTTTGTTCCAAAAATCATAGTGGGGAAGTAGGCTGTTAACTTGAGGTCCTCTTTGGTTTTCTCTGTGATTCTGGAGCTTATGTGAGGAGAAGGAGATGTTTCTCTGACTACTTAAACCTAGTTCTTAAACAACTTTAAGCTCTTACACACTGCAAGGAGCTCTCAAAGGTCCTTTCAGGGACTAGCAGCGTCTTCGTCGCATCTCTCCAGAGCTTGAATTGTTCATATATGTATAACTGCAAAGCTTTGTATAGCATAAGATACAGAGTTTTTATAAGAAACACTGTTAAGTACCTAACTTCAAGTTACTTACTCTCATTTCTTCACTTAAGTAATTATTCTCAATAATTATTTGTACAAATATTAAATTAAAAGTATTTATAAATGCTAGTTATGTTGAAGCAAGAGGCATTCTCAAAAGACGTGCTGCATATTGAATGTGTACTTTGCTTAGAATATTTTCAATTTCTTTGTGTGTAAGTCTACCCATTGTCATAATCCTGTGGTGTCCGAAGGTACAGTGCAGGGAAAGCCGAGTGCAGGCTCCACCGAAACAGGCACTCCTGTCTTGTCCCATCTGTAAAGGAGCATTTCTGCTGTCTCAGTTACCTGGATCAGAAAGCTGGTCTGCATGAAAGATAGCACAGGAAAATAAAAACGGAGGTTGTCTGCCTGGTACAGCTGGCTAAACCATCTCATCAGTGCCAATGCAAGAGGCAGGGGGAGGAGGCCAGGTTGTCTTTTCCAGCAGCAGCCTACACTGGTTTTGCCTAAACAAGTCAGGAAGACATATTCTAAGAAAGCAAATGACCAGTTTTACCTGAGATGTAAGCTACATGTAAGATTTAAGAGGTACGAGTTACAAGAGAGAGATTTACTTGTCATTTAACAGCTCTAGGGAAAGTGCCTGGCACTGTTGTGTCATGTTTATGTAGCTCCCGAGCGATCTTTATCATCATGCTTTCTTAGCCCCTCTAGGTTGCTATAATGATACTTAATCTTTTAAATCTGTGATTTTTTTTTTTCTCTCCGCTTTCCTAGAGAGCTTCGTCTATGTTGTTTGATTTTCTTTGGTCTTAATTTGAAACTTTTGACAGTGTTTGAAGGCAAGGCTGGAGACGGGAGCTCTCTACCTGTCACAGGGAACAGACAGGGCTGAGATGCATCTTAGTTCATGCAAAAGCAAATTCTGGTCTCAGTCCTGCCCTCGTGGAGGCTTGGGAGCCTGCACAGGGAAATTCCATACTTGCAGTAAATGTACACCATCATCGGCTCTTGCTGACAGCTTCAGTCAGCTGGCACAAGAAGCTTCACAATGTGAGGCAACTTTTGATTATCCATAACTTAAATGCTTTAACATTCTGGAAATAAAGATCTGCAACTTAAACTTGGCACGGGGCTCTGTGGGAAACCAGCGAAGCACAAGGAACAACAGAAGGCGAGGAAGTTCAGGCGGTGTAGCCAAGGAGACACCCAGGTGCATCGCAGCTAGTTATCTGGTGCTTTTCTGGCTGAGTCTCACAAGCCTGTGTGAGTACATCGCATTGCTGTTCCTAAAAGGATTCGGGAGGGGAATGCAGTGCCAAAGCCAAGCTGCTGCTCCTGAGAGACCAGGGCGCATCGCTTAGAGAAACTGTATTGTATTGCTGCTTGAGATCTCAGTATCTGGGCAGAGTCCAGTCGTGGTTTAGCTTGCAGTTTAAGTACCCAACTGTAATGGCTGCGATTATGAACTTTCTCCTTTTATCTTGCTGCGGTCTGGTATAATTTTGTTCCATATTATCCATTATCACATTTAGAGGCACAGGTTTATCAAATACCTTATCAGGTGAATGACAAGTATTTAGTTAGCTTTGTGTTGATGATGAAGAATATTGCAAAGTTTGTCTCTTTTTTCTTCTTCGGTATCTGTAAACTTTGCAGAAACTCACCTAAGCAGGATCCTGCACAAGTAATCTGATGGCTCAGTACCAGCTTTTCCATTATTACTCTAAAGGTACTTGCTTCCAGAAAAGATAAATTAAGTGCATTTCTGTGGATCTCTGCCATGAAGATTATACTATAGTGGTACGAGTATGTCCTCTTGAAAGATGAAGAGTATTGTTGCATCTAGACTTCGTATACGAAAAACATTACTACAATCTTGTTACTTCACATTTGGAGATTGCTTACTTGGGGTTTCTGGTTTCTTTTTTTTTTTTTTACTAAATAGACTTGGATTATCACTTGCTTTTGTCTTCAACTACTCCTACTTAATCCTCTTGTCAAAGCCCAGAGTTCCTGCGGGAATCCAGTGACGGATGATGTGAATGACATTGCAAAATTGGTAAGTAGCTTTTATTTTAAATTATTTTTTATGTTAAGCAGTAATCGGTGGCTAATGGCACTTACATTTTTAAGCAAAGTCAGAAAATCTGTATTAGAACCAGGGGAATATTTAAAAAAAAAAAATCCATCAACATCTGTCACTTGATCAAAACCAAAACCTTTATTGCAGAGACTACAGAATAGTTTCAGAGTTCATTGAAGAGATGACCTTCGTGACCAAGCTGGGGTGTATGTACATATGTGTTTTCCTCCCTCCAAAATTCCATAAAGATTGTCAAAAATCTTGATTTCCTCAAACATTGTCTGGGATCAGATTGCTTCCCATGTAGATGAAAGATTATTGTCTTTGTGTTATTGATTTGTGTGGAGCAGACTGGCTACAAACATAACTGAAATGAACCAGAAGTCTTTACCTTAGGTATATGGGAAACTTGGGCCATATATAAAAATAGTATGATATTAGACATCGTTGTAGCAATCAAGGCGATAACGATTGAACAGCTCTTACAGTATTCAGGTGTGAGTGGGCTACACTCATTATGTGTTTCTCTCTCTACTTGCTATACCTAGAAGTTTAAATCCAAAGGACTCACAGCTTCATGTAAGAACTGAATTCATTCAAGTACATTTTAATTGTTACTTAATTGAATGCTGCATTAAGCTGAAAAACTACATCTCCTTGTGTGATGTCAGTTGGTATTTAACTCCATTGAAGTCAGTGATTATGCTAACTTGCAGTAGTGCAGGATCTAACACCAAAGTTTTTAAGAAATAATATATACTGAACACTTAACAAGTATGCCTTCCTCTACATATTGACTTCAGCTGAAAATTATGGCTTCATTATGGAAAAATGGCTGCAATACCAGTGTCAATATTATCCAACACTTAATTTGGAGTCCCTTGCCTTTGCTGCCAGTGCAGTGTTCTTAACTTGTTTTCTTTGGGCATTGTTATATACGTTGGCACATAGTGTAAATCTCTGGGGGTGCTCTGTAGTCCTACTCAAATGCTTAGTGCTTCACATTAGTCCCTTTAGGCAGAATTCTGAAGTATTGGCATGTTTATGCAAGATAATAATTTCATCTCTTGAAAGATGATCAAGCTTTGATTTAAACCTGCTGAAAGCATGACCGAACAACAGAACTCCTGTGAGGGCTAGTGAAATTGTCCAGTACAGGGTTAGCAATAACTTTTTGTCAATTATGTATCCTCAGAACAAATGCTTTAACTTTCCCTGTAGTACAATTTAAACTTCAAGAATGTATAAATGCAGGTTACAAAAATTTGCATGCAGCTTGAGCAATCACACTTTGCTTTTGAGATAAATTATGAAAGAAACATAATATCATAAAAATTAAGTTAGTCTTTAATTTGACTGTTACTTTCCATATCATCTTCCTCCATCTTCCTCCGGACTAGTCCAGCAACTGCAGTTCTTGCACATATCCCTGAAGCACTATGTTTCCATACGCCCACCCTCCTCCACATCCCCTCTTAGTTCTCCACAGGCAGCGTGGCTGCTAGCTCCCTCCTGTGCCCCCTAGGCACGATGCCTACCTGAGCAATGTTTTGAGCTCTTGCCGGAGATTTATATCTCCTTTTGCTTGGGCTGCTGGCTGGGGAGGAAGGACTCTGTGTGGCGACTGTTCTGGTGTATGTGCTACTTGTCCAGGAAGAAAACCTTGGCCAACTGTCCAGCTTGCACCACGCTTCTGCTGCTGCCAAACCCGAGCAGAGCGAGGCAGGGCTGAGCTCCTCCGGCCACTCCTCAGTGAGGATGCTGTACAGTCCTTCTCCTGACCTACACCCATGCCTTTCAGATCTCTCTACCAAATGCAAAATTTGGGTGAAGTTAACTAGCGAGTTCAAAGATATTTTGGGTTGGAGAAATAACAGAGAGATGCAGAAAATACGAAGCCCAGACACCTGGATCCTCTCTGATTTGAGTTGTGCATCTGAGAATGTTTTGAGGAAAGTCTGTATCCCTGTTTTGTCTGTCTGGGTTAACATTTGCATGGATTTTTCATGCGGAAGTAATTTCTATAAAGCCACTTGAGAATTGAAAGGATAACATGGAAATAAGTTTAGTATCTTAAATTTAGTATAAGAAGTCTTGGTTTCAATTAAACTGACTATATTGCAAGTTGGTCATTGTCTTTTGAAATGCTACACCATGACAACTTGACACTGAGAACAAAATGAAAAAAAAATATAGTAAGATTTAAAGTACTTGTAAAACAAAATATCATTAGCTGACAATGTGAATACAAGAAGGGAGAAATTCACAGAGACTACTGACTGATCACATTACTTTGCTAAAAAGTACTAATTTTTTTACGCTATATGGAGTATAGCCTTAGTACATATAATATGGACTCCAACACGATATTCCTTAAAAACATAGGTCAGGAGACCCTACAACTCTTGTAAATTACTATAAATGTTTTTGTACCACTTCTGCTTTTTGAAACAAACTATTCTCATTGAATTAAGGAATGATATTCTGATGACTTACATCTTCAAAATTAGACATAGCTTCCATAGGTGACTGGGTTCTTTATTGATCCTATTGGCTTTTAAGTCTTATTTCTCCACTGATCCAAAGAGTTTGTGCCAGTAGGACATAGTGTCTTTAATAAATGTCTTCCCCTTTCACACTGAGAACAAATTGTAGTGACGAGGATTTCACAGAAGCTAATGTTACGTGTACAATTATTGCCCATAGTTATTGTGATGTTATCCACAAGTTCTATCACACTTGCTGAGAGTGATATAACAGTTGTTTCTAAAGGCTTTATTCTTGGCACACTGGCACGTTCCTTAAATCCTTCTGTCCAGTCATGAGTATAGTCCTGTATATATGTGCGACAAACTTGCCGTTAAGTGGTATTACACAAGTCCCATCGTTTAGCTTAGGATATTGGCCTCTCTTCCTCCTGTCTCATCACAAATGCTCAGACATCAGCTTAGATTCAGTATGGCCCGAATCCTCCACTGAGGCAGATTATGATCTCTTCATCTCCCCAAAATGTTAGTCTTCCCTGGGCCTTTTCTCCTCACTGTAAAGGTGTATCACCATCTCTCCCCGGCCATTCAGGTCTACAACAAAGGTGTCCATTTGGGCTCTTGCCACTTCACAGACCCTGTATGTTCACTTTTAAAAACTGCATTGTTTTTCCTGTCATAACAGGAAAAAATGTTTTTGTAGCTCTCTGTCCATACAAATTCACTTTTCTTCCAAATTCTTGGTGGATAAAAATCCAGCCTACTGAAGTCTTTTTCTGGCTTCGACTTCTATAATTTTGCCCTTCTGTCTCTTAGTTTGCTGCTCTGACCCTATATCTTCTACTTATTTCCTTCAAGCTGTTCCTTCTTTTTTTTATTAGCAATGCCAAGCTTCTTGGTTTTGTTCTCAAAGGCACTAACTATTAACACTGACTGTGATGTCTCAATACATGCTGAGTTTGCCCTCTTGTGCTAGCTTCTCCTCATTATTTCCATGGTATCTGTTACACTGTTCGTGGCCGCAGGAAGGATGCTCCTTCATGAACTCCAGGCAGATTCTCATCCTCTTCGTACCTCATGCTAAAATCTTTTGCAGCATGAATCCATATCCCTCTTCTTTCTTTTTCCTACTCGGGTCTTCCCTACCTCTACTGCAGTTCACCTGCAGCTAGCAAAACAGTGCCACAATTGCCCACCAAACTCTTTTGCCTATAGCTTGATCCAACCTAGTCTTCATTTATTTGGTTCTGGGCTTCTTGTTCCAAGTACTGTAAGCCCCCTATATCACTGGTAGAAAACCCCTGAGCATGACTGTGGCTGCATTCTGCTCGACTGTATTGTATTCTAGGAACATGAGAAGAACACGCCCCAGCCAACACTCTGTGAATATAGACCAGGGAAGCCTAAGCTACTGGAGAATAAATAAGGCACGCTGTGCAGTGCCTGAAAATGTGGGTCATCTGCGTGATCAACTTTGTGTTGAGTAATAAATTGAGGACAGATGTATGGTGTTAACTTGTTTTCAGTGGTGTTAATCTGGATTTTCACTAGCTTCAGACTAGGCTCATACCAGAAGTTAGACTCGGAAAGAAAGAGCAGATTCAATAACAATAAGGTTTCTGAGCATTAATCAACCTAAGACCAAACCAGAGTGGTATCTGTTTGTACAAAAATTACTTGTATTTTCTGTAAGATTAAATTTATTGAAATCTTTAGAATATAATTTTGTCATATGAAGAATATGTCCTAAGTAAAATGATTTTAAGAAGCGAAGAAAAATTGAACAATCATTTTTTTGTTTGTTGTTTAATAGTGAGAACTTTAAAAGAGCATAATTTCATATCTATAGAGAACGAAAGCATTTAGAGAGTATTCATTCTGCATTACTAATCACTTGAACTCCTGCTTCTTTTTTAATGAAGATGTCTGGAGGGAAACATTACTTGATGAACAAATGTTCCGTATTATGAAACTGTAATTGCAGCACCTGTCAATAAAGCCTGTCCCCATTGTTCTTTTCAGCACAGTAAGTCAGCAGAAAGCTGCGTTGCTGCAATTGTGAATCTGATTTTGCATAAGAATTAGGAATCTTTTGTATATATGTTTGTTAAATATGAACATCAAACCTACATATAAGTAGAATTTTCACTGAGCTGTGCAGTATATATACAATGTACCTACGTATTTTTGTTTCATCCATCAACAAAGTCCAAGATATTCACCTCTTCTTCCATGATCTACTTCTCTAAAGCAATTTTTTTCGTTTGAATGTTGGAAGCCCAAACAATAGTCAGCATTTACTGACCAGGTTGCTTGTTTGAGACATGCTGTTTCAAACACTTTGCCTTCACATCATTGCATCTTTGCTGTAAATGTGTACTTTACACTCTCTGCAACATTTGATATTTATTTTTAAATGGCTCTAACTCTCCTGAGTGAAGGGGTTATAAAAAATGATCCAGTGTTGTTATCCTGCAAATAATCTGCCGCTATGGCTGTAAGAAGTGTGAATGGAAATCGTTAGCATGTTGTCTTAAGCCAAATGATGAGGATTTTATTAACTGCTTCATTAGCAGATGAGAGAGAGAGATTGCAGAGATGATGGGCAGAAAGTGGAAGCTCCTGCAAGAAAAGAAAAGCCAAGGATGCAAAGAAGGGAGGTGCAGAGGTGTTAAAGAATAGGAAAGAGGAAGAGAGAAATGGGAGGTAGAAATGGTAGCCAACAGGAAAGTATGGTTTTCTTATCCTATGCCTCAGAGTAAAAAATAAATCACTGACAATGGTAAATGCTAATTTTTACTTTAAGGACTTACTTTATCTTTGATCTGTGTATAAAAAAAAATATATCTATGCTTGTCCCCTTAAAATTTTCACAACAGTGACAATAAAGAGAATTTCCAAGAGCAGTAGCCCTCATTTCAAAGCACTTGACTGCAGAGATAGGTCACCTCATTTCTGTTCTGCTGTTGCAATGAAAAAGTAGTTTATGGAACCCAAATTGCTCTTACAACATCCCTTTTTCATCTCGCTGTCTATGTGACCATGAGCATATTTTAAAAGTATATTTGGGTTATACCATGTTAACAGTGCTGTATTAAATATTCAGACCTCTGTACGTCAAAAGGAATCTGACATTCCCCAGCTTGAGATTTTGTTACAGCTGGGAATATAGCACTTAATGTTGGTTTTATATGGATTTAAAGACACAAGTCTAGATTCCCTGTTCTTCACCTCTTCTCAGAGCTTGATCGTATTTCTACAACCACACACACTCACTATATCAGAGAAATTTTTTGTGGCATCTTAATTGCAGTGCAGGGTTATTTTAGTTCTATACATTACTTTCCAAGATTATCAGTTGACGTTCTCTATAATCGTCAAAATCGTTACTTTTGTCTAAACCAAGGAAAGTCATGCAGACAGGTGCTTTGTTGCCCCCAAATTTGTCACTGTACTTAAGAAGTTGAGTACAGGAACCAAAAAAGCCGCTCGGGGACTCAGGGAGTTTCAAGGGACAGCCGCTTCCCATCCCTCTTTGCTCAGGCAGCTCTCGTCCTCCTCCTCGTGCAGCTCCTTCTTGGGCGCTGCTGCAGCCAGGCACCCCGCACAGACCGGGCACGCAGAGTCCTTTCATTCCTTTCAGGATCATTTCAGCAGTTGAAAAGCAAGTGATTGGTTTTGGATCGTAGTCTTGGTGGTTAGTCTTCAACGAAATTTCAAGCTTCATTTCAGGAAAGCAAGATAGTACAAAATGGACAGATTTAGTACAAACATATCCTTCACTCTTGCATCAGGGGCTCTACCCTATTTTCTGTGCGTGAGTTGGGAAGTCCAACTGGGACACAAATATAACTCCCTCGCTTTGACTGAGCTCCATCATTTACCATCAGCAGAGCATCTGGCATGTGGAGTGTAATCAATAAAACTTTAACAAGTTGTTTCTTCTTGAGGCAGGGCATATATTTTGTGTTTGACACCCTCCCCCCCAGTGATCTTCATTTTTAGTAGTAAATTCAAAAATATCTTTTCTGATTCACAGTCTGTCAAGGAGAAAAATATCTGAGGCTGAGCTGTATTCTCTGGCTTTGTCTGAGAAGCTGTAAGAGCTCTGGGGCAGTTACATTTTTTTAACTGCGCATGAAAAGTGCTTGACAGGCTCTGATGCCAGTAAAGTAGATTGTATACATAATGCATATCAATTCTTGTAGCGTTCATTGATTTGGAACAAATTTAATCTTCCAGTGACCTTTCTTGAAGAACAGTGCTTTTGCTGACATTGCTCAGTATTGAATCCCTCTAGAGTGAGTATGGGAAACTTTGCACATACAGTAGCATCTTCACTATCTTTGCTGCTTGAAGTGCTGCTAATCCCACCTCTCTAGGCACGCAAAGCAAGCTGGAAAAGAAACTGGATTACCTATTAATGTGTCCTGATGTCAGGGTGTTTTCAGAGGAAGGAAAAATATACAAAAAATTGTGGATGAGGATTTAGAATAAATCAGATGCTCTAAAGAAAGGACAAATGTATTCCAATATTTTTCTGTAT
This sequence comes from Phoenicopterus ruber ruber, assembly GCA_009819775.1. Taxonomy (NCBI): domain Eukaryota; kingdom Metazoa; phylum Chordata; class Aves; order Phoenicopteriformes; family Phoenicopteridae; genus Phoenicopterus; species Phoenicopterus ruber. The sequence goes on along the minus strand of CM020215.1, from coordinate 49,375,663 downwards.
TTGTAGTATCTTGAATCAACTCCCCAAAATGCCAGATAAATAGAAATTGATATAGAGGATTTTAGTGGCACTTTTGCAACTGCTACTTTGGGAATGTGTAGGTATGTTAAAAAAAAAAATTATCTACAGAAAGGAATTTATCAGGATCATTTGTATAAAACTTGTTTTTTAAAGCTGTAGAAGAAAGGTGGATGTTGTTGAACTGAAGGGTTGTGGCTCAGCCCACGATGTAAATAAAAAAATGTTTGGAATTCAGTAGTGACTGACTGTGCGTAAGTATTGTCCTTGATCCTTTCTAGAACCATAATATTTTGAAATTGCTATTTTAATTTTAAATTGAAACAAAATTTTAATTAACAAATAAAACATTCTGTTGCGTCAACCAAATATTACCTAAAAACTGCACAGGAAAAAAAATAATCTCTGTGCTGGTTGCTATAGCAGCAGAATCAAAAGCAGCCATAACAGAATGATCTTTAACCCTAAGAAGTAGAAATGCTTTGCTGAACAAAGTGTAGATTCTGGTTCACCAAAGGAATTATGTGTGTGCTTACTGTCTTTGGACTAAATGAATTTCAAATCATGATGAGAAATATCAATTGAATCTTTCACTGATACAAAAGGAAATAGATTTGTTGTATCACTAAGCATGATAGTATTGGTAAACCTTTTGAAAAAAGTACTTCAAGAGATTGTGGATCGTGGCAGCATCTCCCTCTTCATCTCCCCACTCGGAACATTCCCCAGATGATCAGCCCCATCTTATGGTAGTGTCGGAGCCCATCTGTGGGAAATTGCATTGTATAATTCAGTGACAACCCTTCTTCCACTCCTTGTCCCTGCTTAAGCACACCCCCTGCTCACCCACATCTGCTCAGTTTACGTGTGCAGAACCTCTTCTTTGCCCCAGGACATTGCTGTGATATAATTATATTGTGCATCATTAGTAAGAGGCACAGCTTCAACGTTGAGGGTGTGCTCAAGTGTTTTCCTGTCCTGGTACATAACTAAGCACAAGGCAGGCAAGTATTTCTTTAGGTTCAAATGCTTGCTGAAGTTGGAAGTTATTTGAAGGAAAAAGGCTTAGACACTACTGGGTCCTCTATTGTTTGGAGTGGTTGGGGTTACATACAAATTGTCACGTAAACACTTCAAGACATGCCATTAAAAGATGAAAATGCAGTGGAGTTTCTGCAGTAATGAATAACCTCAGATCACTTCTCCTCACCACATTACTGACCTTAATTCTACTGTGAAGTGGTAGCATTGAACGTGACCAGATCGGATCTGGGAATGTTACAGAGATGTGGAAAGATGCTCCACTTGTGAGCAGGTAAGAGTCAGTAGCAGTTCCACAGGAAACTGAGTATGTAAGCTTCTGCACCTGGTAGGTTACTGAAAATTTGTGTTGAGTATTTGACAGATTTTGTTGAAGACAGTGATGGAAATTAAGTCTTACTTTGTGTAGTCAGTAATAACATTTTTATTATCTGTTTATTGTAGGTTGGAAATCTCCCAAATGATTATATGATAACCCTTAAATATGTCCCGAAGATGGATAGTCTGGTATGTACAACCACTTCAAGTTAATCCCAATAAAATAGCTCACTGGAACCAGTGATGACTGTAACATTTTATAACTAGTCCTATGGCTTAGTAAGTTACAGTTAAATAATGGTTATTTCACTTTTCATAGGCTTCGCAAGTATTCATTTAAAAGAAATGTAGAGAGACTCCTGCAGTCACTTAAAACCTTTTCAATTACAGGAATCTTAGAAAAATAGTTCTTCATATTAATTTTTTTTCCACATTTTCTCTGGAAAAAGTCAAACTACAGTATTATTTCATCCTGTCAATTGAAAATTGTTGCTTTCTTAAACAAGTAGTTTCTTTCTAATTGTACTTTGGAATTTACTGTAGAATGTCTTTCTCTTTTAAGCCAGTGGAAATGCCATTAAAGCACAACAAATACTGAGTAGCCAATGAAGAGAGAACCCTAAGTTCAGCAAATGGTAGCATCAGTCACTAAACAAACTGGTAGAATGTGAGGACATTATTTCATTCAAATACACTTTGTATTATTCTTCCTATATAATCCCATAGTTAATACATAGTGATACTTTCAAATAAGCATCATCTACCTTCTTTAAAATTTTACAACATTTTGTATTAAAAACTTAGAGTACTTTAGAAAATCCAGTTTAAACTTGATTCCTTAGACAGAAAAGCTCTGCAGGATGAATGCTATGGAAGTCAGGTACTAGATCCTATATAATTAAAATTAATGGAAAAATTTCCATTTCTGAAAATAGCCAATACCCAGAGAAAAAGGAAGTAAGACTGGCTGCCACCACCCCCTGGCTGCTGTGCTTTTTGAAATTCAATGATGTGGGTGTCTGAGGTGATGAGATTCACGTCTGCTCCCCCGCCTCCGGGATGAGCGCGGCAGCTGATGGGCGAGAGCCGGGGTGGATCGGGGCCGTTCCCTCCGCTGCGCTCCTGGAGAGGCTGGCAGTGCGGATGAAGGAGGCCAGGGAGCCTGCTTGAGCGATGAGTCCTGGTCGTTCTCGCTGCTTAACTCTTACCTCGCCCCGTGGTTCAGTGTTGGCTGCCAGTACACAGTTTCTTTTCTATAGTTTAAATGCCATGTCATCTTGCTGCATCATATCCAGAAACTTAGATCCGGTTTACATTCGTGACGAGCGGCCAAGAAATAAATAGGAAGAGGAGAAGTTCAGAGCCGGGATTTCCATATTCCCTTTGTTCGTACGCCACTTTCAGTCACGGTGATGGAAGGTGCAGCTTTTGGCCACATGCCTTCGCAGGAGGAAGTGTTCAGTGGTATTCACATCCCACTTTGCCAAATTCCTCTCTGGGGATTTCAGGTTGTGTTACACATACCACAGCAAAGGCTGGCTGAATAAGTACGTTTTTCTCTGGGGATTTCAGGTTGTATTATGCATACCACAGCAAAGGCTGGCTGAATAAGTAGGTGTTGCTCTGGGTTCTGCAAGGTCCATGCAAACTGGGAAACCCACAGCTTTGCATAAGGCGAATGCCCCTTGTTCAGCTCTGAAAGGATTGAAACGGTGCTCTGCAATTTTTTTCAACAGATTTCAACCTTCAGTGCGTGTATAAACTGGGAATTGTACCCAAGGTAGCAGGTATCAAATGTAGATGACTAAAGGTAGGAAGGCAGGGTGCATGCAACGCAGATGGGAAGCTAGTGTAGTGCATGTAACAGGAACAGACTGACCTGATCCATTAAACAGAAGGGTTGTTGCATTATGCACTAGCTCAAGGCATCTGAGTGGCTTTAAAAGTAGTCTCGCATAGAGTGAACCGTGTAGTCTAACCTGAAGGTTAAAAGGCAAAGATGACAACAGCAGGGGCTGAACTCAGAAGAGGGGATAAACTTGGAACTTTTAGATAGATGTAAAAAGAAAAAGCTAAATGAGAACTACCTGTAAGTACAAGGGAAGTCAGGTGTGCAGTTGCCCTAAAATGTAAATCTTGGTCAAAGTTTACACTAAAAAGCAGAGTTAAATCTCCATTTCTCCTTGCAAACAATGTCACATTTCTCAATTTCAACAGTTTCATCCCTGTGTTTGGTAGGTATTGAGGTAGCAAGCAATTGCACAGCTTGATATTACTGAAAAGAAAACTTGAAGCTCTCGTGAAATACAGCTTTGTAGGTCAGAACGGTTCAGTCAGAGGAGACTCCCACACACATGCTAAACTGTGGGAGCAACAAAATAGATTCCCTGCTGGAATCGCCAAATGCTCACTAGGAGAAGCGGCAAGCTTTTGCTAGTCCCTGCCAGAGGAGAATGTACACCCACAAAACCTGAGGAAAAGGATTTCCAGGTTTGCAGTTTAGGGAAGCACAGAAGTTCTGTGTCCATGTTCCTGCACCAAAGCAGAGGAAAATGCATTGTCTGCCTCGTGAGGGCAACGGGAAACGGCACAACACATGCTGCTTGAACGGAGTATGTTTCAACAAGCTTTCTCTGATGTATTTGTTTCTGCCTCTCCTCTCCTGTTCTTGTGCTTGAAGAAAAAAAGGGAAGCAGAGAATCAAGCCAAACGCCATCCATTTCACATTCTGTTTCATTCTTTAAGTCGTCGAGATAATTACAGAAGGTGATAATACTGACTTGCCATTTGTTATCAGTGTGTGAGAGAGTTGTACACAAAAGTGAAAAGTCAGGTGGAGCTGAACAATGTATTTACATTCTGTTTTCTAAGCCTGGAAGCCTAATAGTCTGGTTAGTCTTCGAAAGCATGAAGTGTGTTTTTCCTCATCACAAACATTTACACATCAAGGCAGAACACCACCTGTGTCACTGAGAAAGTAATTTGTTGCCAAGTGGTGATATTGATAATAGTGGATCTTTTTTTTTTTAATAAAGAATCTGTATGCAGGTTTATTGCAGAAATTGAGTAAAATGAGATTAAGTCTAGAAGCGGATACGTCACCAAATGTTTACTGTGCGTTGCAGAAGGTGGAGTGGATGGATTCAGTGGATGCTGCCCATCCACTGGGCAGCAACTGAAAACTGGTTTAGTGATACTGAGAGTACTTAGGGGTTGCTGGGCCAAGATCTTCATACCTAGCAGGCTTTAATGATCCTGAGACATTTTCAACCATTGAAAAAATAGCTTCACATATAGAATAAATTCCTATAACATTTACCATTAAAAATTTAGCATTTTTTGGGAAGGGATTTCCAGGTACATGTTGCAGTGTGACTAGTGCATTACCTGTATTTTTGCTGACCATATTGAGTTAGAGTTTTTCCTAGGCTGGGTGGCTTTTTTTGTTTACTTCACTGCTGTTATGTAAATCAAAGTAAAAGAAGTTAATGACTCCCTATAAGACAGCAAGATGAATGACCAAGTTTCAGACACATGAACAGCTGTCCAAACTTTATCTGCAAACTAATTGCATAGGTGTCAGTGAAAGGATTTGAACTCTATTCTAGTGGCACAGATGCATCAGATACCGTGACAGGCCATGCAGAACCCTTTTGTTGGCAAAAACTCAGGAAAAGAAAGACTTTTAGATCTGGAAACTGTTCTCAGGAATGACATTTAGTGAAAAAGCTGAAGAGAAGTAGTTAACTGAGCTAACTAGTTATAAAGGTGGATAAAAGCACACATGGATTTCATGCAAAATGTTTATGGAAACCTGCCTCAGAAGAAATTTAAATCAAGGATCTTTGGGGTTAACTGAGTCATGTAGGGTAACAATAATAAAATAAGAACTGAGACTGGTTTAAAGAAAGTCTGGAGAAAATTGTTAAAGCAGTAGTTATTTAAAAAAAAAACAGGTTAATGAAAGCATAGAAGAGGGTTCATAGGAGTATGCCCCAAGGCCCAAATTCTCAACAGACTGATGCTTAGCATTCATTAAGAATTTAATGAAGGGATGGCATTTAACAGACAACCATAAATATGTCAGTATCAGCGAAATATGCCAGTGAGAATAGAAATTTTACCAAAAGAACTGAAGAGAAAGTTGGCCACACTAAAGGAGACGAATTTTAATTTAGACTTTCAAGATAATTTAAATTGGAAAGAACAGTCTAATCTACTTTTGCACATTGAGTTGCTTAACCAGTTATTGCAAAAGTCTGATCTTTAATCGACCTCTCTGTTTCTCTTTTTATCCCCTGACAGCCTAATCACTGTTGGTTGCATTTGATGGTGCCTGAATTTTCAAGGAGTCTGCATAATCTTCTCCAGAAGTTTTCAGATATTTCAGATATGTCTGACGTTTTAAGCAACTATTCAATTATCAATAACCTCACAAGGATAATTAATGATCTTATGGCATGTCTAGCTTTTGATAAAAATAAGGTAATCTAATACAGAGTTTCTACTTTTATGCTGAGAGAGTTTATACTTTTATTTGAACTGTTGCACAGTACTCAGTAATAATTTAATTTAAAGATGTCCAAAGCTTCATGAGATTTGTTCTCCTTTCTATTCCTGTACATCTGAAATCCTTCTCTGTTTAGAAATGCACTGAGTACACTTTGCTAATGTTGGCTAGTCATTATCTCCTGGAAAGGAAAACAACTTACAAGGAATTACAGTATATACAATGGCCTGTATACAGTTAAGTAGTCAAAAATGTAACCGTCATCCTTAAGATAATTAATTCATTCTAGTCTGTTTGAAACAGGCAGAAATCTTCCTTGTGCATCCATCTTAAATTACTCATTTTGCTAGTAATCCTAATGTAAACTTAAAGATGATGTGGTTGAAGCTATTAATATACTCGTAATATGTATCACAGTGCGTGAGGCTCTGAAAATTTCACCATGGTTTAATGAACTTTTTTATACAAAGACACAGCAAAGACTAAAGTATATCAGACTGTTTCCATGTGTTTCTGGATGCCAACAGCAGCTGGAAGGATTCCAGGAGCCTCACTCAAGACATAGCTGATTCTCTTGGGTGAAAATGCTGAGGAAAAATTAACTTTCTAATCCCTTACCCAGCTCTAACCAGCCTGTCAGTAATTAAGTTCTGTAGTCAAAGGTTTTGTCCCACTGAACAAAATGGCCAAAATCCATCATGTTCTTTAGGGCGAGGATTTCATCTTCCATATATGTTTGTCAAGTAAGTCCTTAGCTGTTGTAATTGCACCTTTTTGACATCCAGAATGAATCAAATGGACTAAAGTACTCAATCTCATTTAGAGTGACATAACCTTGTAACCTTGTCATATATTGGCATTATATTGCTGAGACTATGTAGACATTTCCTACCTTTCCATTTCAAACTAAATTCTGTCCAATCTTCAATGTATCTCTTTTTTTTTTCTATTCTTGCCTTGATGAGTCAAAGCACTCAGCTGGGATGTGGTTGGGGAAGAGGAAATTTATTTTATAGAATGAAGTAGTAAATATCCTGTAATTCAGAGAAACAACTAGCTATTGATTTCCTGAGAGAAGAATGATCTTAGGTCTAGTACTTTCAGCATTAAACATAAAATAATTTTGAAGCCAGAACTAGGAGGTTTTCCTTAGTATATATTTAGCCCATGTTCTTACCACTGTCCTCCTTCTTGGGAGTACAGAGTAACCCCAGGCCAAATTCAACCTGCTGGCATAAGAAACAGTTGTTATGAAAGCCAAAGTCAGGTAAAAAGAAAAAAGAAGATAACCATCAATGATCTTAACATGGACCTCAATCTTGTTTAGTCTGGCATAACACACTCGTCTGTTAGACCTCAAAGTGATTGGGCTTCCTTGTTTATAGTCCTGCTCTTATTTTTAGGTACATTATCAGGGATCTCAGCCTAATTCTGTGCAGTGGTGTATCCCAGCTATTGTATTCTGTTCCCTGTACTCTTATGACAATAGCTATGATTGTGTTGTGTTCCTGTGTTCAGATTAAAAGGATCATGTGGAACATTGCACAGTAATGTGAAATCAAGGTAATTTTTTTAATAAGGAAAATAAAAAAAAAAGGTATCTTCATTTTCAGCATAGGATGGGAGACTGCCTTTCATTCCCTGGCAGTTTTACAATGCTGGATTAATAATTTATTTCTATTTGCAAAGCTAATTTTAAATCCTTAGATCAGAGGGCTTGTATGTTTTATGAAGATTGTATACAGCAAATCTGGTGTTCTGCAGGTTAAAAATTTAAACTACTTTGTGTCATCTTTGGATATTTTTATCATCTGTCAAGGTGCTGAAATGAGCATCTCTCTTGACCTTCTTTCAAGCTGAATTCTGTATTTTACCTTAGGATTTTGTAAAAGAAAATGGTCACCTTTATGAAGAAGGTCGCTTCATTCCTGAGGATTTTTTTAGGCGCTTTAATAGTACCATTGAGGTCTACAAGGAGTTTGCAGACACGTTGGATAAGAATGACTGCATTCTGCCTTCAACAGTAGAAACACCAGAGAATGGTAAGATGGCTCTCATTTGAGGGAACAGAATCTAAGTAGATATAAATGGGTGATTTTCCTTTGATTTCAGAGATGCTAATGATCTGATGCTGTATCTCCATGTCTCCTTTTTACTGCCAGTTAAAATTACTACCAACACCGAAGCTTGTATTTCTGTTCTAAGTCGAGTTCTATCTGGCAGTAAAACTAGTGCCATCGTTCCTAGTGACATCATTCCTTAATGTAATCCAAATAACCTCACAATACTCTGCTCTGTTTCTTTTCATCCCAAATGTATCCTGGATCGTCTTTTTACATTGTTCTTCTTCTTATCTTCTATTAATGCTCTATTTAATTTTTATAAGGCAGTAAAGGAGCCTAAGATTGCACTACTGAAAGGACAGGAAGCTAGGACAAGCTGTAAATTGCAGCAGCCTCAAGTCACCTCCATATTTATCCCACTCCTGCTGAAAAGGGCCATGTTTACTTCATTTAAAAAATTTAACAAGCTCAAGTCAGGCTCCTGAGTTCATTCTCATCCTTCCAGTAAATGGTGGTTTTATATTCTCTTTACTTTTACTCTCTCTAGTGACAGCTATTAGCTTTTTAATTAGGGCAACATATCCAGTTGCACAGTTACACCAGTAGTAACTAAAAGTAGATTAGTGCCATAACCTAAGAACTTGCTTAAAGAAATTGCTTTTCCAGAATAGCTATTCAGCAGCAGCTCAGTGTGTAGACACATCTGCCTCTTAATAAGACTGCCTTTTTTGGCTTAATCCACTTTATAAACAGCCCTGTAGCCAGATTTTTAAAACAGCCCTATAGCCACATCAGAGTAGCCCTATAGCCCATCATCTTGTATAGAGGGAACTGTATTTTAAGTTACATAATGCTGACACACTCATTTTCTATTTAGATTCCAGAGTCGCTGTCACAAAAACATTTTTGTTTCCTCCTGTTGCTGCCAGCTCCCTTAGGAATGACAGCATTGGCAGTAACACTAGCAGTAACAGTAAGTACAAGTGATTGAATTAATATATGTGTCTCCATTTTGTTCTGGTAGCTGGTTGTTATGAGAGCTCAGAGGAAAAGAATGTCATTAATTGTGCAAATTAATGGGAAGTTACTTGTGCCTGATGGTGTACCATGTGTTTCTCAGCTGTCATACTGAAATGCAATGAACTTATCTAATCAAAATTTAGCGATGCTATCAAGTTACAGTGATGTGACAGCTCCCTACAACTTGGAGAGGGCAGGTCTCTTCGTTTTGGCTGTCATGAGGTCTCACTAGTCATATGGGCTCAGCAAACTTGGCTGTCCCAGACACCTCATTTTAACTCTCAGAAAAGGAAGTTGCTCTAAACAATCAGAATAGCTGTCCAAAACTGGGCCCGGGGTACTCACGTGGACAAAGAGGTTGCCTGTACAGTGCATTTGAGAGTACTGTCAGTCCCAAGCTTGACATCAAACCTGAAGACAGTCCCCGTGTTTGCTCGCTGTAGTCGCAGTCAGGCCAGTTCCACAGTCAGTGTGCTTTCGGTTGAGGTCAAGGACAAAGCCACTACACTTTTGGCAGGCTGTAACCTTCTCTCTGGCATGGCCATCTCCGTGTTTTTCATCTATCTCGGTCAGTGTATTACATGACTGGTCACTGACAGATAAGAGAGCTCGGAATTGTTGCTGTAAGAGCCTCAACATTACCTGTCACGAAGTTCAGACGGGGTATAGGAATCTGAGGTTAGGAGAAACAGGGAAGTTTCAGGGGTTTTTAGTGACATCATGTACAACAGGTGAATACTCTCTGGAGCTTCCCATGTGAACAAAAGAAGGGATTTTCCTTAGAGGTTCCTGAAATGGTGGTTAAAGCCTAACCATGTTGTTGTTTCCCTTGTTCCTGTTTCCCGGGTGTATCAGGATGACAATGTGTATCTCTCTTACACTTTCCCCCTTTCACTTCACAAGCATCCATGTTATCTAAATGTGTGATGATGAAGTGTGTGGCTGGTACTCCTTGTGCTTAAGAAAACATGGGTAAGGAGGCAGCCTGATGTAGCCTGGTGGGCACGACGGTAGCTCCTCATGTTGGGACAGATACTACTAAGATTAGGTTTCTTCTCATGTTCTTTCTCTTTGGAATGTGTAATCCAGTTGTTGTCTGTGTTTTTATCACCATTCATGCTACCTCTTAGTTGGCTCACAGCTGCTGTCAGATTTGACACCCTTCCTGATTGCTTTCTAATTAAGAGGTATTAAGTTATCATTCCTGAGAACCCTCTGAGTAGAAGGCTGGAACAAAAACCATCTTCAACTCCTGGCTGCCAGCCTGCCTTTCTGGAAAAGAGAAGTCTCACTGCCATAAATTCATTGCCAAGAGGTCACAGAGCTGGCTGCAAATAATCTGATGAGCCCAGGGCCAATTCTGAGGCACCAGGAGGGGGCTAAAGAGCGCATACCTGTCTCTCTCAGGTCTGAACATGTGGTAATTTTTGCTGTCGCTGCTAGAGGAAAAATATTCAGGTGCAGCCTGAAGCAATGGGAGTGGATCGAGGAGCTAAAAGACGGATAGATTACAGGAGCAGTTCAGATGAAAGGAGTTTGACCCAGTACAGTAACAGGAGGGGTGCCAGGCAGCGCAGCAGAGTGTGGCACCTGTGTCTGTACTGTGGAAGGGAGTACAGAAGCAGGTTTATTAATCTTGTTTTAAAACTGGAATTGATAATCAAGTAGGAAGAAAGCCTAATTAAAATAATACAGTAAATCAAAGAAATTGCTTGGCTGGCCATATGCTCTACAGGTGTGTTTTAACTCATTATCATTCTGTTAAGCAGTTTATTGGAAAATTGGGTATCAGTTAACAGCCTTATGTAGAAATGACATGAGGACTGCATGTCTGGGGCTGGGGACAGTTTGAATTTGGAATCAGATTAAATTACATTAACTTGGACATTGGATGCTGACCGGTTACACTTTAGTTATTGTTTGGAGTTTTTTGCAGGGAGCGACCTGTGGCATCTTTATCGGCATCTCTGTCTTATTCCCTGAAAATGGTCTTCAGTACTCATTTTAGTTTTATCTTGGCTTTATTGCTGAATACGTTTTCTATTTTAGTTAATCCTTACCTTCTTGGAAGGAACAACAATGAATAAACCTTATTACTTCCCATGTGAAGGCTCCCCAGCACAGGGGACCCTGTCTGCTGGCTTCAGTACTGTTCTCAGAACAGCACCACTAGATTCAAATTTCAAAAAGGAAAACATTTGGAGAAGAGGAGAAACCTGAAAAAAGTATCTCCAGACACAAAATACTGCAGTATTTTTTTTTAAATGACTCTCTTTAATATTAAACAGTTTTAAATTGAGCTATTTAAAACTAATGGATTTAGACCATTTAGAAGCGTTCACTGTCTGTAAAAGAATCCCTCCAGATTAATAATAAATTTTGAATCTATTAATAAAGCCTATGTAGTCAGATGACTGGAGCTGCTCTTAACTCTAAATTCAACTTAGACAAACCTGAAGTGCATCATCTAATAAAATCATTTGTGAAATAATTATCATAGAAATTGTATATAACATAAATTAGCTAAATTACATTTTTTTCATGTTGTTGCCACATTTGTTGAAAGAGTCCTATTTCATGACTTCATTGTTATTACACAATGATAAAAATAAACTACTATAATAGAGTAGAACCTTGACAAAATCTACACCAAAAGTCTTACTGCAACTAAGTGTAAAATGGAAAAACTATCCCATTCTATTTTTTTTTTGAATGGCAATAGTGCTGTTTTCATTATTGCAATACTGAATGCAGATCTGTGGCATGTTCCCACTCTATCTTTTCCCCCATAAAATTCTCAAACACCACACCCCACCTGCCCCAATTTATTTAGGCTGGTTTGTTTTCTTCTCTTTGTGTTACATGACTATAGTCCAATTTAAATTCCAATTAACTGTTTAAGTCCCAGTCTCATTGTTATTTCTCTGGATCATTATACCATGCATAGCCTAGAGAATTCAGATGAGATCGTTCCTATGTAAAGAACAAGTGTCAGGATAAGAATCCTTGAGTCCTGATCTCTTCCAGTGGTTGAACCAAACAATAAATAGCAGTCCTTTTTTTCCCACCAGATGAATCTCATGTTACTCTGATTAAAGCTTAAACTTCCTAGGTGTTACTAGCACTTCTCACTCAATGTAGTGCCATAGTATTATTTATATTTTCATGGAAAGTTCAGTGTTGCTTTATTCCCTTTTTGCCTATTAATTTCCTCATAATAATTTGGCTTTATTATTCAGTACTGAACAGCTCAAAGAACATGTAAACACAGAGACGTCTGTGTTTTTAGGAAGAAGGCCTACTTTTATAATTAAGCAAAGAATACCATAGTTTAATTCAGTAATTACACACAGTTTGAAAATGTTCACTCATGGCTTAATGCAATTGATGTCACCTTTTGTTCCTTTGTTCCAACTTTATAGTTGATGGAAAACCCTAATGAACAGGTGAGAGCTGCTCTGAATTTTTATAGATAAGATCTTGTGGTAATTGTGTTCAAGCTGAGCAGAGGTAAAGTGAAAATTCCTTTGAGACATATATGGCAAAACAATCAAGCCAGTGCTTTGAATCCTATTTGTTTGCTAAACCTACACACATGGCTCAAGGTGGAGAGCAGCTCAGTAACTTCACTGCGTAGCTGAGTGGCTTTTAATGTAAATATATTTTGTTCACAGCTTAATATCCCAATGTCCAGGAAGACTATACATAAATCTACATCAGATAAGCTCACTTCCTAAGGGTTTCTTCCACAAGGTGCAGAGTGAGAGCTCTGAGAGGTGCTGGCCTGCTTGCACTCCCCTTTTGCACCTTGCTGGATAGAGTCTACTTTAAGTGAATAATATACTAACTGCAAAACCAGCAGTTCCTCTGGTGTTGCCCAAGGAGTTCACAAAGTTACTGGTACACCTAGTTCCTCCTATTCCTTCTCCTACTCTGCCTGTACAACTGCTGGGAGTGGGCATCTTTCTGTGTAGAGCTATAAAGTTTCTAACAGAGGAAAAGGTCCTTACAGAGGGAATAAAAACCTATTGGCAGGCAGCTTGCTTTCCTTATCTCCCTTTTCTTCATTAAGACACAGGTCCCCAGGAGATTCTCCAGACTGAAAATTCTCCAACCTGTTCTGTTTTAGATGTTACTATAAATGAAAGGCACATGAAGAAACCTGCCATGACTCATTTCATTCTCTCCAGATCTTTCAAGAGACTTTTTTTCTGGACTTGAAAGTGAAATTAAATAATCTGTTGTTGTTTGCTTTTTAAGGTAGTTATGGGTTATTTAACTTTCAAATTAATTCATACAGTATCAAGTTATGAAAAAAACACCTGTTGTCATTTTTAGAAGGTAGGCTGGGGAGGGTGTCACAATTTGACCGTATTTAGGCTCTGTCCCTGGCCTGCAGGTCCCCACGTGGAAAGCTAATTAAGAATTCCTTTCATTTTTCCATAGATGCTGAAGAAAGCATCTACATTGGAGATATCTGCTCAGAAATCAGATTTTTCCACTTTCAGATACCTCCTTGTAAAGGGAGCTCTTCTGTTGTCTAAGACGCTCTAAAGTTTGTGAAAAATAATGTTAAAAATGAGGGTGCTAGACTATCACTGATCACCCTGCATACAGAACGTTTCTCTAGAAGTTCATGTAAAAATCAGCATGCTTGCCATGACATGCTGCCCAGCGTTGCAGAGTAGGCAGAGGATTTTTGAGATTATCCACTCTACCATAACATGTTATCAAATAAATTATACTCTATATGACATGAAGAGTTTTTCCTTTGATTTTTGCTTCACACTTCCATTTTTTCTGAAGTTTGCAGGGCAGAATCCAGGAAACATGACCATCTCCACAGGATTTACATAGTTCAGTTGTGTAACTCAATGGTATCTCACTGGGGAGAATGGCTAATGGTATTAGGCAAAGCAGTGTTGCATTTTTCTTGACTAGAGCACAAGAGCAATATAGGAATTTTCTTTTGAGAATATGCTGAGAATACACTTCAGCTAAAGTAATGACAGGAATTTTTTTTAGATGTTCAGGCTGGCTCTAACCCCCTTGAGTTTGTCCAGATTTCTGGAAGGTCAGTTCTGCAAGCAGACCTCCCCTATGCCTGATCTGGGATGGACAGTTTGAGAAAAGATATACCCCTCCAGTTAATTTCTGCTCTTGGTTTTAATGTCCGAGCAGACAGAGGCAGACTAATCGATAGCCTCTCTTTTTCAGCTGATGTTCACCTCTATAGAACTTTGTCTGCTATCTTTCCCTTCTCCTCTGTAGACAGATTTCTTTCACGGTAAGCTAGCATTGGTTGTGCTTGACCAATGTTTCCTTGTGGTGTGCTGGGTCTACTGGATGTAAGTAAAATTCAAGCCCCTACAGTCAGAACCTAGAGTTTGTAAACAGTGTATGAGAGACAGAGATACATGTAATATATGAGTATATAAGACACAGACTTTTTGTTTTCTTACTTTTTAGTTCTGTCTACCATGTATCCAGAAAACACGGCTGAATTTCAGAGATAAAAAGAACATTCGTGTAAAAGCTTGCAAAATGACAACCAGAAAATCTCAGAGAGTTGAAAATGCGTTGCTAGTTAATTATGAGAATCCTCCTTTCTAAACTAAAGTGTTTTCTTAGAGGCTGTTTAATAATGCACTAAATACACATTGCTTGACCCAGTATATCATACCATACGTGCACATTTGCCGTTTGCATGAGTCACACAAATTTCTAGTGCTATCAGTCCATTTTCATTTCTTATCTAATCACCTACACTTTTCCAGTTCTTACAGTCTGGTTCTTTTCCTGTAATCTGGCAATACACCCACCATTCGAGCTGCAGAAACCAAGTCTTGAAATGAACTAAAACTGGGTGGATGGTGTCTAAACTAGCAGTCTCCCGTGGCTCACTTTGCATTTCAGAAGGTGGATCCCAGGGTGACTCCGTAGGACTTTGCACATCCTGCTCTTGATTAAATAACTGGAGGGCCACATTTTAGTCTCAGCATGCATACAGCTCCCTGTGAGGTGAATGGAATTGCTTGTGTACATAAAGGACTGGGATTGGGACTCTTCCATATAAAGTGTAAAAAGCTATCAAGAAATGGTTACAACAAAATAACACACAGCTAAATTTCAAGGTACAAGGGTTTGATCTTACTGAAGTCAGCAGGACCTTTCCAGACAGACATCAGAAGTGAAGTCAGGTTTATTTTCTTAAATTAACCTCCCTTGAGAGGCCTCATGTTGCTTGTTTATTAGGGGCAAGGCAAAGTGTCTATCTGCAGTCTGTGGGATGTGTCTTACGGAACATAAGCAAATGCATGAAGTGACAGATATATTCTCTTCCAAAGAATCACTTTGTGTTACAAAGTAAGACCTTTAAAAATTGATAAACTCAAAACTTTGACGTGCAGGAAAGAGAAAATGCTCTACAAATGTCAAAAACAGGATTAGTATTTGAACTATTCAACACAGCTGTTTCAGAAATGGGAGGAGCATCCTTGTGGTCAAAAATTTCCTGTGAGGTTTTGTATGAAGTGCACCTCATGTACACAGCACTTTGAAGTATCTGTTCTGCTATTTAAGATGCTATTATGTAGGTGGTGCATAAAAATGCTCTTGCTAATACTGTTGCCCTGAAGATAGTTTTCTGCTATAAATCTGTCTTCGCTAATGAGAACATCTGTAATTACAGAAGAGGCACTTGGCTTCATTAGCAGCTCCAGCCTGCAAGGGATCAGCGTAGCACTGACATCATTGCTGTCTCTTCTTATTGGCTTTATTTTGGGAGCCATATACTGGAAGGTAAGAAATATATACATTTAATTGTTTACATAGTGATACTGCATTTCTTAGCTATGAGCAGGCAGGAAGAACAGAACCATTCTGCATTTGAAAGCAAGAGACATCTCTTTTGATCTTCACTGAACTGTGTGACATGCAAATGTAAATCTATGTTGTCAAATTCTTGAATTCCACCACCAAAGTGCAACTCCTGTCTTATCAACATGATAGCTGCCTAATTGGAAATTAAACACATGGGATTCCCCCAGTTTCCCAGTTCTCCTATTATATCTTGAGAAGAGGATTCTTTTGGTTTTGCCCCTTGTACCCTTGCCTACAATACAAAGGCTTTGATAGTAAAATTATACCAGTAGCAGATGTATGTTACAGGACAAGATTTGGCCTACATTTTGCAAGATGACTTTGATATTGAAAATCTGAAGCAAACTGAAACATACAGCAATTGTTTAGGGAGTTGTTAAAGAAAGCTTTAGAATATTTATATTTAATGAATTTTCTTCCTAGAAAACACATCCCAAATCCAGACCAGAAAGTGGTGAAACTACACAGTGTCATGATTGTCAAGAGGAAAATGAGATAAGGTATATTGTTTCACTTTATATACATATACACAAATGTAAATTTATCTTTGAGAGCTACTTCCTGAAGGTTTCTCTCTAGCTTTAAGACAAACACAAAAAAACCCCAAAAGCCAAACACAGGGTCTTCCTGTAGAGGCAAAATGTGTGCTTAGGGTGTGTCCTTTAAAGGAGCTCCTAGTTTAAATACAAAAATTGATATGGAGGAGATTTCTGTATACAAAATTTTATTACAGGACATTACCTTTACTTTATCTGTCCTTACTCCCACTGTGATAAAGGATTGCTGAGACCTATAGGCAAAGCAACAAAAAAAGTGGACTTTGTCATTTACTGTGTGGTGTAAAGCTAGACTGATATTATGTAAATAAACAGAAAACAGTGTCTTCCTGACTATGCTTCTAAATCCTTGTAAATATTTTCGCATTAACATTTTTTATGTTCTTTCACTTTTTTATGTTCCCCAGGGTATGTATATATAAGCATCTATGTTTTCCAGGGGTTTTTTAATGTTCATAGAAAGCTAATGAGAATTCACTCAAATCATAACAACTTCATAAGGTCATCTTGAAATGATTCACAGCTCTATTCATACTTAAACACTAATTTATCTGCTTTTTAAACAGAAAGAACTCTGTGTAACTCAGTCAATCAAATATACCTTAGAAATGACAGCTGAAGACATTCAAAGTTGCTTGGACATGACTTGGGCAAAGAAATCTGTGAAATTCAGAAAAGGACTTAGGGATATTTTAAGTTAGAATAGTTCATGCTAAAGCATTTTGAGAGTATTATTGAACCTCATATTTCAGGGTGTTTGGTCAGATTTTAACTATGAGGGATTAAGGGAAAGATCTGATGCAGATGATGGAAGGACACATCTTATCCTGTAGGCTTCTCACACTGTGAAATGGCTGGTGCTGCCTGCTGTTGAAGGCAGGAATAGGCAAGGTTCTGATCTAGTAGTTTTGGTCACAGGGGCTGAAATTTTCAGTGTTTAAACTTTCTAGAATAATACATTCCTAAAACAAATTTTCTTCATGTACAGTACCTAGAATAGAAGACTGTGTATTCACCAAGCATATTAGCTGCTACAAATAACTCGTCCTGCACCTCATCCTCACAGGTATTAAAACCTGTGAAATGGAACATGCATCTTCCTTTTAACTTCACCAAAAATATAAAACATCGCTTTATAGGAGGAAAAGAAGAAACAGAACAACTAGTTAAATGCAGGAGATGGCCTTAACAGCAAATTTAAACAATTTACATTCTCTATCAGAAGTCTTCTTAAATATATGGCATATGTTTTTTTCTCCCTCCTCCCTGAGAAATTTGGAATATTCATCTGTAACAAGACCTATTAGCAAACATAAATTCTAATACTTTGGGTTGCCTTTTGTTATATGTAAATGTTTTTATTGTAACTAACTGATAAAACCTTCCATTCTATTTTCTTGAAACACTAGCACTGTAGTAATAAAGTCCCTTTTTTTTTTCAGTATGTTGCAGCAAAAAGAAAAAGAACATCTACAAGTGTAGCTGTTGCTTTTTCTCCCTCAACACTGTTACTGTTTCGTGTACTGGTAAGTTGTTACAGTTGAGAGTCTTACCATAGGCTTAATAACTTTTGGCTGTTGAAATATAAAGTGATTCAGAATCCATTTTGGGAAAAAAATAAAGTAAAACTTGTTATCAGTCGGCTTTGTTTGTACCTAGGATCTTTAGCAGCTAATGTAATTCATCCTGTATCATTAATTTAGGCATTTGACTTTTAACCTCAATGTTACAAAATGAAATATGCTGGAATTCCAAAATGAAGGACAGCTACTGCTTCTCCTTTTTGTGTGAGACCCGATACGGAGAAGTCTTCAGCTGTTGTCCTACAGCTGTTTCAAAGCAGCGTGACCTAAAAAACACAATCCTTAAACTAGCAGGTGAGTGTAGGAGAACAGGCCAAGTAGAGCTGAGCTTCTATAAATTGTTGTTTACTCAGCACAGTTTGCAGTCTCCGTAGCCTTATCAGATCCATCATTCTTGCTTTAGTATGTAAGACTGAGCAGCAAACGCGAGTGAGCTTTCTCGGTCCCAGCTGTCTTCTGCAGAATGGTGCACGTCCCCGGCAAGGGGCTTCTTAACCACAGGAGTTGCGCCATACTTAACCCACAGCATCTCTGGCAAGGGTCTGGAAGATTCAGGCAGCACTGAGTCCTTCATTTTATCACGTGGGTGGGAAGAGCAGTGTAAGAGTGTAACAGGCAATCCAGTTTTTGCAGTTCATCCTGTAGCAGTCACTCTCAGTTGTATTCCAGAGTGTTCGTTGTTATCTAGTTAGCTACAAACTTCAGAGATTTCCAGTCTCCTTAGCTGCGCTGTTCTAACATCTGCTCACTGAGAAGGGAAATTGTCACTGCATTGGACAAGTCATTTGATTTTTCAAAAGATGTAAACTCAGTTTGGTATTGGCTTGTCCAGATGACTTCAAAGGGAAGTTTGCTGCCCGAGATTACCAGATATCAAAATGCACAAACATAACAGTTCTGTAAAACCATGAGAGTTGTTTCATCACCATAGATGACATCAATGAGCTTTTGCAGCCAAGTGTGTTCTTGGACCAGGAAAGTACATCTTGTAACAGTAATTTTTTTTCAGAATAAAGAAATGTCTATGCAAGCATTGTTGAATTTATCTATTTCCAAAATTCTACGAAAAAATGTCTATGTTACATGTCTGTGAAAAGCTCTACTGTTTAGTAATACAGAGAGGAAAACTAATCAACAAAATTATAATTTCTGTTTTTCTCTTCAGGCAGGTAACAGTTCCATGTTCGCTTCATAAATGAAGCAGCTTTAACCACATTCGTATTCCTTCTGGAGTGACAGACTGAGTCTGCATCTGTTGTTGCTGCCCATGACTCCATAGACATGATATAGAAATGAGGACAATTTGTGTTTGTTACTGTGAAACCAACCCTGAATTGAACGACGAGAAGAAGAGTGTGCACTTAGCAGGACTGTATCTTAGTGAATATCTACCTTGTGTGGCATTTGGGGATTTTTAATTGCATTAATACTTGCAGCTGACTCTGGCAAACAAAGTACATGTCCTGAACAAACAGCATCTTTCAAATGCCTCCAACTACGTGTAATCATTGAAAGTCATAAATACCTTTGCATCCTTAATTTAAGTTCTGTGTCCTCTACCTTACCTTGACGTCTTCAGATGGAGTTCTCTGAACTGACAGAAAATGCTGAAATGGATACAGACAGCATACTCTTCAATACTGTATATAAAACTTGAAAGCGAAGTCATGCTATGGACCCGTGTTCTAGCCTTTTACTTATAAGGAGCTGTGTTTATGCCTGGCAAAGGTCGTGTGTACAGCAACATGTAGGCTCTGCTGGGTGCCAGGTGGCTGGTTGCCCACCCCAGAAAGCCTCAAGAATTCATCAGCGTTGGTGGTCTCTGTTCAGGAGAAGCAAATACTGGATGAAGACAAAGTAAACAGGAGGTGAAGGTACCTCATGGAGCTTTGAAGCATTAAGAGTAACTGCTGAGTATGTGAACACTGGTGAAATTTCCAGCCATGCCAAGGGAAGGGAAAGTAAAGAGTCTGAATTGCGTTCAAACACCAGAATAAAGACAAACCCACGAAATGCATTTTAAATGCTGAAGATGCATGCCATTGATACCTTGTCTCTAAATGTATAGCGTAGAAAATCTGAAAGATCCTGAGAGTGTATTTAGCTTTTACTTACATCAGCTGTAATTAATGTTTGCATTGTGTTTTAAATGATTAGTGAGCTTTAACATCCTGGCATTCTCCACTCTTAAAGTTAATTCTCTCAAAACAAAAGAGAAAGGCTTTGTTTCCCACTTGTCTTCTGCATCTATTGCTGTTATAGCATCCATGGAATCTGTACAGGACTGATGTACAGACATGCATTTTCAAGTAAATCCTAAAAATACCATGGTAAAAATTACAAGTGTAGTTGTGCATCTTTTCATCTTGGCTCTTTGCAGATAATGGGTGTGAATTATTTATCTGTATTAGGGGTTTGTACTTCAGAAGGTAAAGGTGGCTCAATTCAGATGACAAACTGTCATCTGTCATCAAACTGACCAGATCAGCAAGAGTTTAAGTGACTTGAAAACTTAAAAAAAAAACCACCACCCTTTTAATGTTTTGCATAAAGTTAGAGTTCTCTTTAAAGTAGTTAAAGTTATAGTTACTTAATTTTTTTAAGAATTCTTGTGGAAATTTTAATCATCTGCTGAATTTTCTGAGAACCATACATAAAAAGAGTATGACATACATATAATATATACGTGTGTGTGCGTGCATGTGTGTGTGTGTGTGTGCGCGCATTATTGGTAAAACTGATTCATCTTTCATACTTACCAAAAAGAAAAAACCTCAAAATCTTACTATGATGACAGAGCTTATGAGTGCATGTAGCCACTCTGCATGGAATTTTGACCCTACTGAGATCAATGTTGAAACTTCTCATGAATTCACTGATACAAGAATTTGATCATGTGGAACTATTTTTTACTTCTACTGAGGCCTTTTTGCACTTCCTGGGTGTCAGAAAAGGGTCCTCAAGTCATTCTCAGCTGGTATAAATTGGTATAGTTCCATTAACATTAACAGAGCTTTGGAGTTTGCATCATCTGAGGAACTTCTCTTAGACAAGATCAAAAAGAAGCTTAGTGTGAGAATTAGGTCCTCATTTTTATTCAGAAGGTGCTGGAGCATTCACCAGTTAATAAGAAATAGTCAAGGTTGCTTGTCACTTCTAAAAAGTAAGTGCATTGCAAGTTTTAGCTCTGTAAAAATGAAACAACAGAATTCCCCATCTGCAGCTCAGTCTCATTTGACATTGTATAGTTCTTTACTCACAAGGCCCTCAGACTTTGCATTTCAAACTTATTTAAGAGTTACTCTGAAAGAAATGTCAGCATGGCCTAATTGATGGGAAATGTGCACCTTATTGGTAATGCAGAGAATAACTGCATAGTGGTTTTGACAGAGCAGAAAAGTATCCACAGTAAATGGAAGCAATTATCCTTACGCATCTTACAAAAAGCTTAAATACTTCATGTTGCTATACACTACATTCTCAAAGCCTCAAAACTTATGCATTTGAAGTTTTATTTTTCTTAGATTCAGTTAAACAAAAATCTTGTATTTATTAATGTTCTTTGTTCATAAGAATGTTAGTTTTCCTAAATGCATTTTTTCCAGAAAATCAAATACGCAGTAATGTTGCACATTGGTATGCCCCAAATTATACTTTGATATTCAAAATGCACAATGTTTTATGCTCCTTAGTCTACTGTTCAATACTAAAGAAAATATCAATTTTAAATTTAAACATACATTAAACCCAGATAGACTGCTGCAAAATGTTCACCTTCCAAGAGTAACATCTTAAAATAGTAGCTTAGTCACTTTCAAATAATGTCAGATACTTTAGCCTCTTCCGTGGAGCAAGGCACGTTCAAGGCTACATGAGAACAGAAAGAAAATTCATGTATAAACCTTCCAACTTCACATCACAAACACTGTTCTTTGAATATTCACCAAAGTAGTACGACACATGGAGTGGCAGAACTGTTGTTGGAGCTCATGGTTTTCCTGTTCTCTGCACCCCCTTTCGAGAGATCTGAAGAAAACATTGGGTGTTCTCAATCATTTTGCAAAGCAGAAGGACACTTCTAGACATTTGAGGATACAGTGGAATGCATAGCACTTGGAAATGTGATTGTGAAATTATTTGAAAGTGTGCCCAATTTCTCTACCCACTGAGGAGGCCCTTAGTTTGGACGTAGTGAAATTTTCAAAGACTACTGACTCGTGAGACATCTTTGAAATCAATGGAAATAGAATAAATTACTGTTCAATGGGAGTAGGGATGGCAGAAATAGTTCTTTAATTGCTTCTTTATCCAGTTGTAAGCTACTTAACTTCTGAAGAGTGATCAGTTTTCCAGTCTTCTTTTTGGGTAGATCCATTAATACAGTTAGAAAATGAATGCCCTTTCTCTTAAAACGAAACTGGGGAAAAGTGAGTGTTGCATTTTTTACACAAAAGTAAACTAAATTTGTTTTTCAGGTATCTGTGGTTTTGTGAGAAACTAACATTTTTAGGTTTCCTTTGGAGTAGTTGAACTTTGCATGCAATTAATAGTGGCCTTGTGAGAATAAAAAGCAGATAGACAGTGATATACTGAGTAACTCAATGTGCTACTTTAGATGTGTGTTTACTTGAATAAATTAATGGTACTTATTTCATCACAAGGTCATTTTGTAAGCAAGCTTATTAAATGTGCTATACTATGCAGTAAGTGTACAACCTGCACATTTTTTAGATTCTGATCTTCACCAGCTCTGTTTTCTCTGTTGCTCTCTCTTTGTAATACGCTGAAACTGTTCAGTACACACAATACAACTATTAAATTGAAAAGCTAACTGTATGTATAAAATACAGATATTTTGATGTAAATCTATTATTTTAGATTTACATTTAAGAATTATCCAACATTCTTCAATTCAGGAATCTGATTCAACTATCTATTAAATGCAGATCTACAGTAACGGTGGCATGTTGCTATTATGTTATCAAATTGATGGAACGCAGAAACTTCAGACTCTTTAGTGATAGAGACACAGACGTTTGCTGGTTGTATCATGGGCAAATTCATTTATTTCAGTGTAAATGTCAGCACAGTCTTGCATAGTTATATTCTGACTGAAGGTAATCAACAAAGTTTAGAAAATGTGATGTGTGTGTATATATGTGTCCTCTTAAAGATAGATGTTTTCCCAGATCCTTTTTTATACCAGTTCAAATTTGGAATTTACATTATATACATATACTTTATTGTTCTAAATAAAGATATTATGCACTGCCAAATAATTAGTATATTGCTTTGTGTCAGTCTTGTTTAAGATCTTTTTTTTAAGTCCTGTCATCTCCTGGAAAATTTTTCTGCTGGAATGTATGCTACTAGATGCAGACTCCTTCATAATACATTTCATTTCTTAATCATGCATTTATAAGTTTTGTGCCACCAAAGTATATGTCCTCATTATCAGCCTTCAGTGCTGATCCATAGTGTATCTGTGATTATGAAAATTATTCCAACTTCGGAATTAGAAGTTTCTTGTAGCTCCTTCATGAGCTTAAATTTGTTTGTGCCCTGCTTTAGGCAGTTTTTCACATCCCATTCTTGCTGTTAGCCACGTATTGGAACTTTTAATTTACCACTAAAAAGTCTGAATGTTGTTCATGCACTTCTTTTGCAGTAAGTGGCATTTACCAACTCAAAAATCTATTACAAATAAGAGGGTTTTTCAGCTGAGACCAGAGCTTATCCCATAAGGATGGTATTGTTCCTTTCAGGTTTCAACAGTTTATTATGTTTTTTCAGTAAGAAGCGCAGGACGGGGGATGAGATTCGGAGCAAAAACTGAGCTGCTCAGGAAGCTCTGGCACCTCTCCCCTCCTGAGAGCAAATGAAAGGACACCAGCCTAAAAGGAAGAGATAAACCTGCCGAGGCTTTCATCCTACCTCAGAGAGAGGCAAGGAGCCTTGGAAGAAAGAGAGGCAAAGCTGCAGTACGCAGATATAGAGGGTTTACAAATAGGAGTTGGGTACAGACAGGACTGATAAGAAACAGCAGAGAGCAGGGTTAGTGGGCTGGGAGATTGGGGAAACAGGATTTGGGGATGGCAGAATTCAGGGTATAAACAAGAATGAGAGCTGTGGCTGTTGGTCTGGACACAGCAAGAAATGCAGAGCTGATGGGGTTGAAGGCGGCCATGGAGCAGCAGAGCTCTGCACTGATGGAGTAGCCGAAGTCATGCCCTGAGGAGCAGCACTGGTGGCTCAGGTGGGTCAGAGGTACAATAGGCACTCAGTTCAGCTAGGGGGAGATGAGCACCACGTAGTGCAGAGGTTGGAGATGAGTGTATTTCATGTGGAAAGCAGCATTAATATAACAAAAAGGAGGCAGGCAGACTTGACTAGAAGTTCAGGAAGGCAAAATTAACAGCAGAGTACCTGGAAATGAGATGTGAGAGCTCTTAGTTAACAAAACAACTCTTGCTGAAGTCAGGAGCTGGTAACTGGTAATCTGGTTAAATGTCCAGATGGAGATCAGTGACGAGTGGTGTCCCTCAGGGGTCTGTGCTGGGACCAGTACTGTTAAATATCTTCATCAATGACATAGTGGGATCAAGTCCACCCTCAGCAAGTTTGCAGATGACACCAAGCTGAGTGGTGCAGTGGACACGCCTGAGGGATGGGATGCCATCCAGAGGGACCTGGACAAGCTTGAGAGGTGGGCCTGGGTGAACCTCATGAGGTTCAATAAGGCCAAGTGCAAGGTCCTGCACCTGGGTCAGAGCAACCCCCAGTATCAATACAGGCTGGGAGATGAAGGGATTGAGAGCAGCCCTGCCCAGAAGGACTTGGGGGTACTGGTGGATGAAAAGCTGGACGTGAGCCAGCAATGTGCACTTGCAGCCCAGAAGGCCAACCGTGTCCTGGGCTGCATCAGAAGGAGCGTGGCCAGCAGGTCGAGGGAGGTGATTCTACCCCTCTGCTCCGCTCTGGTGAGACCCCACCTGGAGTACTGCGTCCAGCTCTGGAGCCCTCAGCACAGGAAAGAGATGGACCTGCTGGAGTGAGTCCAGAGGAGGGCCACAAAAATGATCAGAGGGCTGGAGCAACTCTCCTATGAAGACAGGCTGAGAGAGTTGGGCTTATTCAGCCTGGAGAAGAGAAGGCTCCGGGGAGACCTTATTGCGTCCTTTTAGTACTTAAAGAGGGCCTATAAGAAAGATGGAGACAAACCTTTTAGCATGGTCTTTTGCGACAGGACAAGGCGTAATGGTTTTAAACTAAAAGAGGGGAGATTCAGACTAGACATAAGGAAGACATTTTTTACAACAAGGGTGGTGAAACGCTGGAACAGGTTGCCCAGAGAGATGGTAGATGCCCCATCCCTGGAAACATCCCTGGTCAGGCTGCATGGGGCTCTGGGCAACCTGATCTAGTTGAAGATGTCCCTGCTCATTGTAGGGGTGGTGGACTAGATGACCTTTAAAAGGTCCCTTCCATCCCAAACTATTCTATGATTCCATGATACTATGAATTGTAACATACATAGATGGAGTAAAGGGTAAGAGTGAAAGTCTGGGAAAACAGATGTAACTCTCCAGCCAGAGAGACACCACCATAATGTTTTTGGTAGTCTGACTTACAATTTTTGGTGCCTTACGTAATGCTGACTAACTACTCCCCACCACCACTTAATCTGAATCCTGGAGACTTAAATGTTCTAAAGGATCGAGAGAAACATTTACCTTTGGTTTTCCAATTTCAGTGTCTCCAAAACAAAGAATATAAACATCTCATTCAGTGGATGAAAACAAAAGCAATCTTGGTCCAAGGCATGGAGAGCATTAATAATGGCATTTTCCGACTTCTGTCATGCAGAAAAACAATGCTTATTATAATAAACTACTGTTTCTTGATAGCAATACATTTGAACAGCTTAACACTCCCGTGAAATGACAGTAGTTTAGCTCAGCTGGATATATGCCCACTCCACATACACTCCACATTACACTCCAGTGTAATCTCATTCCATGTTAAGAAATGTGCATTACTAAACATATTCTTGCCCAGAGTTTCTGAATGGTAATACGTAAGATGTTTTTAGTTTTAACAAGATGGATTGTTTCAGGATTTCACACTACATTAGCAACTTACAGAACCACTTCCTTACTACTCTTCATGTAGCCGTTAATGATAAATTTTCTTCCAAAGTTCAAACGTTTCTAAAATGGATTAAGTTTCCCAATAACTACTCTGAAGCATGTGCTAACACAATCAAGTTTCGTGTTGTTATATGCTTAAAGGGAATTATTATGTGCTGGTGCATAGTAGAAAATAAGGCTAAATTAAAGCAGGCTGCCAAAATTGCGAAGAGTGAGGGAATGGAAGTTTAGCCCTCTTTTTTCTCCGCCATATCCTGAGGAAAGTTATTTCAACACATAACAAATAAAATCCCAAATGCGATTATAGTTCCCCTGACTTGTGGCCCTTTCTGCAAGATCTCATGATAAGCAAGCGGGAACTAAAAATACAGATTAGACTCTTTTCCAGACAGACGTGAACTTTGGGCTTCTGGCCAGTCATAAAATACAGGGACAATTTTCATTCTTTTTTGGCAAAGACGATATTTTCTTGAGCTCATGGAAAAATATTCAACTGAGATCACAAAAGCCTCTTTGTTTGTCACCAGTTCTGCTGTGCAGGATAATAGCATGATAGTAAAATTGGCCCAATTAGAGTAAAGAAGCTGCAGAGCAGAATGTATAGCTTTTGTCAGTTTAAGTGACTACCCCAAGTGACAAAATGTCATCTTAGAAATTTCACCTTGTCATCTCCTACATTGTGATTGATGATTATTAGGACCCCACAGGTTATTTAATCTGTCATGTTCTTAAAGTTAAATATTTTAGACCTTCCTTTTTCTCAGCAATGCTGTCATCATTAACAAAACACAGAACAGCCTTCACCTTTAGAAATGACAAAATGGGGATGTGTCTCAAAACCAATTAATAGCATCAGTGAAGGCAGAGACATAGCATCTAAATCTTTTGAATTGCATCCCTGAGAATAACGCAATGAGTTCTTTGGGGCAATTACTCCTTTGCCAGAAGTTGAGAAGAAAATACCCCATCAACATGGTGGTACCACTCAGCAGTTTGTTGTTAAGCGCTGTTTCATACTGTTCCAGAGGAATCCAATTGCCTCAGTCAGCAAGCACTGTGTTTTCTTGATTTTCTTTTAAATGCTTTAACCTTTGGATCAAACAAAGAGTTCTGCAAATGAATGATGCTGTTATGTACTATTATTGGGTACTCACTACATTTCAAATAGAATCACTGATACACAGCAGAGTTTTAAGCAGGCATACTAATGTACCTGTAATGTAGCGTGTCCATGTGTGTGGGATGGGGGGTGCTGGCGGGGTGGAGGAGGAGGCGGTGTTTGGATTTAGCAAACTTTACAGGTAACTACCGTGAACTTCAATCATACACCCTGAAGGAACGGTTGCACGTTACAGAATCTCTTCACAAATCCAAGCCTTGGCAAGCGTGAAGCTCAGGACTGCCAAGTCCCATGTGCTGATCAAAAGGCTCACTGGGTACCCCACCCTGTGCTGCGCTCCCCAGCCATCGGCAGCACAGCACCATCACCCTTCCTGCTCCGTGGCTGCACGTGCCAGAACCACACACACCTACCGCAACCCTGGGGGCACCTATAATGAATCCATCTATATTTCCATATAGGCCACCAAGGTTATTTCACTGAGAGTCAAAATCTGGCTCTGGGTTGCATGACTCAAACAGATCTTCTGCATTTCAACCTCGACCATAACTGGAAATTCCCCAAAGACCCAGCTTTCCTCTCTTGCACACATACACCTTTGTGTCCTGTCGCTATCCAGTCTCTCCTTCAGCCCCCACCCTGACTCCCCGTACTCTCCTGTTGAGTCATACTCTGCAATTAAAGCCTCATGTATCCCAGTTGCACTTAGCAGCCCTACCATTAGCAGTTTTTATGTAGGCAGTAAACATTTGAGTTAGTATTTAGGAAGAAAACACTTCACATTGTTTAGCAAAAGATTAGACTTCTGAAATTATCCCAGATGGCTTAATACCAGAAGTTGCTGTATTTGTAACTCGGATGAAGAGTGAGGTCACCCCAGTCACCAGATGTGGACATGTTACAGCTATAACTGGGTTACTGTTAGTCTGACTGCGAAGTGTACTGCACAGTTGTACACATGCAGGCTGTGAGCACATAAACTCCATGAGAGTTCTTCCTCAGAGGAAAAAAAAAAAGGTTATGCTGCATAAATATGCTAACTCTGTTTTCCCCTAAAAATATCTGCCCATCAGATTTAAGATAGCAACAGCTGGTCAAGTTAATCAGATCCTTGTTTGTGCGATCAGTTCTCACAGGGTTCCTGTTGATAAAACTGCCTGAACAGACTGACTGTAGTCTAACCTCTCCCTCTGGTGAACCTCTTGTTGGTCCTGCTCAGAGCAATTATAGCCTGAGCTCATTTTCCTGGATTTCTTCTTGCGGCATTCCCACCACCTCCTGCGACCCTCACCTCTCCACCCACAAGTTGACTCAAGCCCTGCGCTCTTCTCACCCCTAACTCCATGTCCTTTACCAAACCTTGCTGTGCTGACCAACGCTGAGGAGCAGCGTGTGTTTCCTGACCCTAAGACGTGCAGCGCACCCGGCCCAGCACCACATGCACCTTCTTATGGCCATGCAGCAGCCAGGCTTGCATGCTCTGACCAGTTAGACACCAAGAGGGAAGCACAGGACCTTGGGGGGCAAACAGTGTCCACTGCCTCTTCGCCTCGCACCAGCAGCACTGCTCCACAGGCTGCGGCAAGCCATGCTGTCTTTAGCTTCCCTCTGCCCTGGTCCCAGGAGCACTGCACTGTATTTTGCACAGTAACCCAGATTCAAAGGGAGAGAGAAGCACGGCCTTGCTCCCAGCCTGGCAAAGAGAAGCCCTTTGATTTCATTTTTCCTCCTTCCTGGGCAAACGCTTTAATGATTAGACTACTGAGTGACAAGAGGAACATCCATCAGTCTCTTCGTGTACAGTGATGGGGAGGCAGGTGCCTGATCCCGGATATTAAAAAAAAGAAGCAAAAGAAAAAGCAACATTTCTAAAGAAAACGTAAAGATAAGCAACAATGCAAGAAGTCAGTCTGACTGAATGCAGCTCGAGATTGTTGTCAAATTCCCTGATGGTTTTGCAAACATCATGTCCAAATATGATGACAGTGGCTTAAAAATAAACTGCAAAATTTCACTTTTTTACATGTTTAAGATTAGAATGTAGTAACTCTGAGAAACTGTACAGTAGCAAAAAGTTAAATAACCTTCACAAAAATGGTAAGTTTTAAATTCTACTAAATCTGCAATCTACTAGTGACAGCGAGCAACCCAAAAAATTAAGAAAGCAACATCAAAGAAACAAGTCATGTTGCACAGCAGCTCTGCACTCAAGAGATCAGGGTTTGGAGGTTTGCAGGTCATTTATTTTTTTGATGCATGCAGTCTTGTGAATGATGTAATTAAGAAATACTTATTTACAGGTTCTGGAATTCTATTACTTCTTTGGAAGGACAGATTAAGCATAAAAGGAGAAAGTAGCAAATTATTAATTCATATTAACCGGTTAATTATATGAAACTCTTGCATATAAACCATAGAATTTCACACAGGGATTCCTGAATTTAATCTGCGAATTTATAATGGACATTTTACATTGCAAATATCCATTTAATCTGAACTGAAAGAGACATGAAAGCAAATTAACAATGCAGAGAACTATTAACTGTCATTATGTAAAAAATTAATTTCATTTCCACTTCAAACTTTTCTTTGTGGTTCCACAAAGTGATAACAGTGCTCTAATAAGGGCAGAGTTCAACTGCAGGAGATAGAGGCAACCATCATACAATTCTGGCCATTAAACAAAGTATTTGAAATATCAAAAAATGCCATCTACTTGGTAAGATGTTACTCTTCTTGGCAATGTAAAAATCTGTTCAAGGAGGAAGCAGTGAAACAGAAGAACACAAGTTTTTTTCTTTGAAGAGTGTAAGATATCCTTTCTGTTCACAACCATTTTTCTGACCTTAAATACTTCTCTGCTCTATCAGTAAGGTATTTAACTTGCTCTCAAAGCCACCAAATACATTTCTGAACTGAGCTTAATTCGTGACTGATTCTCATTACAAGTCTCATTACAAGTTTCTTTCTGTTTTAACACATGTTTTGAAGCTTAGCACTTCTGGAAATCAACCAAAGCTACAGCTCTAGTAAAAAATTATCTGCAGAGAAGCCTCTACAGGCTGTGTGTGTTACAGTTTCCCACCATTTATCACAGCTGCTCTGCCTGAGGTTACTACTTTCAGAGCAAAGCTGGCAGAACAGCTCAGGTAAGCATTTCTCACCCGTTTTGACACAAAATCAACCAGGCCAACTTGAAACACTTTAAAAACCACTGGTATTTAATAAATGAAGCTGAGGTAGGTGATACAGCACTGCAACGGTTGAGGATCTCTCTCCTCATACATTCTGCCAGCGTATATTCTGTCAGCATTCTGTCTCTCTGAAGGGAGAGACAACGTCCAGCAAAGGACTGCTAATAGACACCTGAATGTGTGAAAAATCACATCATAGACTGTGGCAATCATCTGACTGCAGTCTGCTATTAAGAATAAACAAACAAACATGCCAACAGAACGAGCTGGCAGATCACCCATCACAAAGAACAGGCATGTTGACTGAGCATAGCAACACAAAAGCTGATAGATACTTGGCCATACCATATGAACTTCAGAAACACCAAAGCACAAGCTCCGGTTTTGAAGTTATTCCCTAGAAATCAGATTTACGATAATAGGGAAGATGAAACCCTCCCTTCTTGCTTAATTTCCAGTCATATGAGACACACTTTGTTCATTCCAGGCAGTGTTTCTCAATGACAGCCAGGACCTCAGAACACCAGTGGGGCAAAAATAACCAAATCCGCTGGCTATTGCAGTTGGAAACAGATACAGAAGAGAAAGGAATTTTAAAGTGCTTTTTCTAAAACATTACTTCTCTGGGTTCAAAAAAAGCTTTTGAGTCAGTTGGTTTCTTTGCTGCAAGTACTGATGTGCGGAATTTACCTCCCACTGTAACCTTGAGGACAAAGATTCAAGTTTTTGCCCTAGAAAAATAACACCAGTTACATTTTATCTGTCTATTGGGAATATTTACTTTACCATGTACAAAATTGATCAGTGTCTACAAAAATTTTCCATTTAGAGTTCAGCCAAGCATAGTATCTGCATTGTTTATACCAAGGACTATTGTAGTTTTCCTTTTTCTTTTTTCTTCACAATCTTTTGCAATCTTTTTCTCTTGAACTTAAGCCACTTCTGGTTGTTTCTCTCTCCAACTCTTGTTTGACCTTTTCTGCCTACCTCTAGGAAAAGTGAACTAGAACATTTTGTCAAATAGAAGCTTTAGAAAAATACTAGAGCACTTTCAGCAAAAACACTGTTAACCAATTTTCTGAAAGACCTAGTATTTAATCTTACGTGGATCTAACTCAGGTTTAGCATGTTAAGATGGGTCTAGATAAACCTCATTATACTAAGTAGGTAGCATAACAAAGATACAAAAGATTAATAACCCTTGTAGTAACAAAAGACGGGCATTTCAGCTTGTGAGAGATCACTTGTTTTCTTACCCCTCCTTACATTTATCTGTAAGTTCTCCTCTCCCATGTCTCTAGAAATATCACCTGAAATATTTTTTCAGAAGTTCCTACTGGGTTGTAAAGCTTTAAAATTGATCAGTTTCTTATTTTGGTATTTCAGGAAAACAGGCTAGAAGAATTGCCCATTCTTCTATCCAGTACAGAGTCAGCAGTATCTTTGTCAGTCCTGAAGCAAGTCGTTTTTACCTGCTAGTAATAAAGAGCCCATGGTCTAGTCAACTGAACACGAATTTTTACTCCTTTAGCGTCTTTCTTATAGCTCCCTTGCTGCACTGTGTTACTTACTTCCCTAAAGAATGGAGAACAGACTATTCCTTTCTCTCTTCAGAAGACTTCTATACATTTGAAATCTATTAACTTGTGTCTTTTCAGCCTTTTCCAGATTAAATAACTCTGCTTACTTCAGTCCTTCTTCACAGGCCATGTTTCCAGCAAGCTCCACTTGCTGCTGTCCTCTGGACTCTCCAACTTATTGAAAAATATCCAAAAGGTGTTGCCTATAAATTAGCAGTACATTCTTGAAGTGGCTGCTATTTGAAATAGGATGAAAGCATTTACTTACTTCTCTGGACTTGATCAGTAGATGTCGATGCACTAGAACAGAATCCCTCTGAGATTTTACTTTTCTCCAATACAACACATAGTTATAAGTTAGCTCCTGTTGCTTGTATACTTTCTGGGTCAGAGTACTTTCTGTGAACTGTATCACCTTTTGAAGAACACAGCAGTAGATGTTCCCGTTTATTTTTATTATTTAAAGTACTGTTATCCAAAACATTGAAACATTTTTGTCTTACAGCTAGCAGTGGTCCACAACAAAACAAGTTGGGATCTTTGCAAACAAGTCAAGAAGAAGCGAGTCCAGCTGTATAGTGGCTTCGATCAACAAAAGTCTGTTGCATATTGAGAGTCTCTCTTTTTTGAGTGTGTTCTGATGAAATTAGACATAAACACTTCAGATTTGGTTTTCAGCTAGGAAGTCACTGTGAGCCTCAGCAGCCATACTGCAACTTCTCCAAACATTGAATAGTTGATGTGCTACTGAAGTTTTCTGTTAAGAACCCATCATACATACTGAACAGAAATGTTCACAAGATGTTTTCCTTAGACTTTCTGAAAAATAGTAACTGTATGTGACTTTAAAGCATAAGCATTTTTCAGATAGTACAACATTTCCCTAAAGAAGGAAACTCCAGATCTGTCTCTGAAGGAAGATAAAAGTTTGCCTACATGGGAGTTGTTCCAGAATAGCTACTTCTGATTGAATACAGGAATGAGCCTTCTAAATCTGAGCTAATACTGTCTGCTTCCAAATAATTTAACCCATTTTGAAAAGAGATGAAGTTCATTTGCTACAAAAACAGCCTCATTTTCAGTCAAGATGTCCAACACCATGTACAAATTAACTGCATAATGGAGATAAAGATGAAACGGGCTTTTTTGCTTTAATTTAAACCTTGCTTTAATACAAATTAATATTGCTGATAAACAAGTCACCAGCCCAACCACATTTCTGGTGCAATATAAATGTCAGCAATGGAAAAGTGTCAAAACCTGTGAGACAAATGGGTTACACAAAGCTGGAAAATGTCCATTATCTGAGAACTAAGTATTCACCCAACTTTTTAATAAGTTTGATTACTACAGGACTTTCTCAAAATATTAGTATGTATTATTTCACCACCTTCATTAAATGCATATTATATAAGTCATATAGCAATTATGTCTCTAAATATCTGCTCCTTTAAGTAAAAATGCTATTAACTTTTGGCCTCCAGTCATTACAGCCATTCTAAGTCATCAAGTTTTATATTTTAGGGCAAAAAATCAAAACAATGAAGAGCTCTCTGAGTCATACGGAATGAGATCAGTAAGCGCTGGTGTTTCAGCAGCAAACTGCAGCAAAACCTATGTTTTTAGACATAGGCTTTACACTCAGTTTCTCTCTTGCTTAGATGAAGAGTCACTCACCACCAAATGACAGCATTGGTGTCTAGCACCCTTTGGAGCACCAACCTATCCAAATTATATTAGAACTGTCCATAAAAACATGGCTTGTATTACCAATGGACATGCATACGATAAGGTTTGCTTTTCAGATAAAAATCTCTCTAGCCGATTCTGTGTCACAGGTCAAAAGCACAAAAAAACGCTCATTTTAGGCAGAATTTAAATCGTACCTAAGTATCATTACATATTTAAATGGTCGTCTTTTCTCTGGGAAGCCACTTAAGTTCAAGGGGGGGATGCAATGTTTCAGACTGACTATTTTGTATTTGCTTATCTGCCACCAGACACCTGAAGCTGATTCAAGACAGGGGTGGGGGCAGTGAAGCAACAGCAGACTTGGCAGACAGGCAAGTGACCTCTCTAGCTGTATGAAGTTCTTCACTGCCTGTCGCAAGGGCTAGACACCATACTTTTCCCTCAGAGATTATGGAAAAGTGCTGCCCAGCCCAGACACTGACCAGATCTGCAATTTCTTCTTTCCTATGACTTCTCCTCAAGAATCTGAATCTCCTCTTTTTTTCCACCACAGACCCATGTCTGCCAGGAAAGGCTGGGAAACAAGTAAACACATCACATGATGGGAACTAGTGAAGCACAGGCTACCTTAGCACAGACCAGCACCTTCACTGTGAAGACCTACCTGTGAGGGTCTTGTGTAAGGGCATCCCCAGTGGTGATGTACGTGTCCTTGTACATGGTGGAGACATTATGGGAGGAATAGTTCATCCTTCCCACCACCGCGTTAAACCCAGCTTTCTCTGAATTCGTTTGCAAGCTGCTCTATCTGTTTCTTTTTCATCTCACCTAGCAAGGAGCTGCTATCTGTAGC
The DNA here is from genome assembly GCA_009819775.1 of Phoenicopterus ruber ruber. NCBI lineage: Eukaryota > Metazoa > Chordata > Aves > Phoenicopteriformes > Phoenicopteridae > Phoenicopterus > Phoenicopterus ruber. Next base: position 49,341,082 of record CM020215.1, on the reverse strand, counting down.
AGTGACATGAGAACAATACTTTATGTAAATAACTTCCAAGTGGAGGTAGTCATTAATGCAGACAGTTCTGAAGGCAAGCGAAACAGCATTTGGCAGCAAGCACCGTTAATGAGACTGTCTCTTAGGATTGTAGTCTGATTCAGAACACGCCTTTCTGAATTCCTTATTTTTCACTTTTTTCCCAGCAATACAATCTCCCAAACTGTAGGGCTTTTTTCTATTGCAACAGAGATTATTTGGGAAGCTGTTGCTAGCTCCAGTGCTAAGAGGAGATAAGGAGGAAGCAAGTGCAGGGCTGAATGACAACACAGGAAGGTGTTTGGTAACCATCATTAATCCATAGTCTGTAGGTTGCCAGTCTATGCAAAGTCAAATTCAAGCTTAAAGCTATATTCACAGCCACATGTGCGTAACTCCCAATGTTCAAAATTCGATTGCCCTTTGTGAGTGGCCTGCTCTTCTCCTTCTGCCCCGGCACACACTCACCCAGACACACAAGCAGAGCAGAGCACACTGGAGCATATTTCATCTGAACATGCACAGCCCCATAAAACATTCTTGTGCAGATGCCAGCTTGCAATGACTGGACACAACAGACTGGTCTCAACTGAAGGCAAGAAAAAGCAGAGCAAAGTGTCTTATGTAAAGGGTTTTAGGGGAGGATGAAAGAACAAGCTCTCCATTGTTGCAAGAGACACTGCAGAATGCTTGGGGGATGTGGATTATTTTGCTTTTGATTTTTTTCCTATAGCACATTAGGAAAGCTGAAAGATTAGCCGGGAAGCAAGTGAACATCTATTTTCTCAGGCATGTGTTACCACACATAAACCCAGAGCCAGCAGTTGACCCATAAAAGTTCAGTCCCCAAAGTGAGAGAATTGGCAGGTGCATGCTCCCTTGTCCATACTTAAACTCAGAACCAAATCAAAACCATAGGATAAGAATGTATGTTGGAAGGGATGCCTGGAGATTGTCCGGTGCAACGCCCACCGACATTTAGCAGCCCTATCACTGAAGTGACAGAAGGTATTCTAACCTTTCAGAGAAGATTAGAGTACTTTTTGGTGTGGGAAGTGGGAGTTTTGAGTGTAGCACTTGAGTTATATAGACAGGATAACTACAAGGAGAAGGCACACCTAAATGATGTGAAGAAGAACAAATGAAAAACAGGGTGGAGAAAGGAAGCTGGAAATAGAATGAGATATAAGAAAAAATATAGAACAATACTCACACTTTCTGAAGGGTACCATACCCACACTATGTCTTTCTTTAGGACCTGTTGCTCTCTGCCTCATACTGTGTGGCCCTGTGCCTTTCATTAAATGTGGGGTAACGAAATACACTTAGTAATTACATTCATCCAGTTTAATAGGAAATTTGTTGGAATAAGATGCACTAAATAAATACCTTTGCTTCACCCTTCAGAAGAATGATTGGGAGGCTCAGAGCCAATGCGCAACCTGTTTTACCGTGAAGTCAGTTTTCTGTGGGGTTTGGGTTTTTGCTTTTGCATAGGCACCGAGACATAAAATAATTTTCTGTAATTTACTAGAGAGACTGAGAAAAGAAAGGGCTCTTAATCTTTCAAGAGAGTGAATTAACGCAGCATTGTGGCAAAGTATTATGCTGTGTGTATGACCAGTGAGTGGACATGCAATGAATCAGAAACCTGAGCCTGGAGAGCCTGTATTTTTTTCCAGATATTACCTTAATTTTCCCAAGGAACAAATATTCCTTTCTGACCCATCAGAGTGTAGAAAGCATAGAAAAGTTTAACTCCACATCCTTACAAGAAAAATATATGTTCTGCATTACTCCAAAACTACTCATATACTATGCTTTCAATGTTTGAGTTTAATCTCTGTGGAACTTTGTTTCCATTCCTTATTAGTTACTGGACAACGAAAAAAAAAAAAACACAAAACCACATGAAAATTGAAAACAAATACTATGATAGGTGATGTGGAAGGAAAAGGAGGAGCTAAGTGAAATCGTTTACTGGTTTCGAAGTAGCAACAAACACTAAAATTGCCTGGGCTGAGTGATCCCTAGTGAAGAAAAAATGAGAAAATGTATAGCTTATGTGATGTGGAATTTTCCTAGAATAATCACTGGAAAATTATCTTTTCTATACCAGCAATTCTATATATTCTATATAAAAGTGAATATCCTGCCTCCTCAGGGGAAACTATTGGAGTTTCCAATATTTGAAGAGAGTGTCTGCACAGAAAGCCACTTTAGGACAGCCACCATGCAAGAGCTCGTACCAAATTTTATATTCTGATCAATTTTCCTACGATACACAAGATTCAGAGTAGTATTTCTAAGTCTATGTTTATTTACAACATCTTGTTTTGCAGAAGGGAGCAAATGGCTGCAATATGACACAAGTCTTGAACCAAAAGGAACAACTCATACAGCCAGTGAGTTTCCCAGCGACACGTCATCAGGCTCAACAAAAGACCAACTAAGCTCTTCTGGATATAAAAACAACAACTGATTTGGAAGGAAATGCCAGAGTACTGAGATGTTAGACTCTAACACTCAGATGAGGATTTTCGTAAGTCTCCATTTAGTTTGGTATTCCAGCATGACTGCACAACAAGCCCAGAATAAAATAAGCTCCAGATAAAAAGGGCTACTGTTCAAGCATCTAATCGTGGACTTTCTCCAAACCTATCTAGGGGTGATGGTATCAGCACCAGCCATGGATTCTGACAGGGCAAAGTGGCAGATGGAGTTAAAGCATGACACTAGGAAGAAGGAAAGAAGCCAGAGCTTTTTCAACAAGGAGCTTACTCAGGTGGCATACCTGAGTATTTCTGAGCAAGAAAAATACTTGCTTGCTGTTTTTTTATTTCTCTGGTTAGAAAAGCTGTGTTCATATTCTGAATAAAGATTTTACTAAAACCATAGCTGTTTCATGTGACAAACTTTTAATCCTAATTGAAAAACAAGTAGCAGGGCCCTATTTTGGGCTTTAATAATGTAAACATATTTAAAAAACATTAACTTGTTATTCGAATCAAAGTTTCAGCAAAATTTTCAGGTGCAATGTTATTTCACAAAAGACTTAATTAACCTGTTTTATTTTGTACTGAAGTGAACTAGAAGCACATTTATAGATGGAGTTTGTCTATAGATACAGACATAGGAAATTACAATATCTGAGTTAAAAGGTGATAAACTTGCCACATCCTAACTGCCGAATTTGATTGCAAGACCCACCCTTTAGATACTTAAAACCTCACTTAGTTACTGAGCGTCAAAAACATCCACTGACAACCACAGATAGCGTTCTTCTCCATCACTTCTGAAAAGCAGACCTGGAAACAATGCAGAGGTTAGAGATTTTGAGCTGTGCACCTTAACTCCTTCTATTCACATTTCAATGTATTTGTAAGCATATAAGTCATCTGTCACTTACAGTTTGAAACTGTTCAGGCAAGAAGTGTATTTTGATTGAAATAAAAAATATGTACAGATCGCCTATTGCTATAAGCCACAACAAGCACTGAAGTAGGGCAAACTCTGAAATGTCAGTACATATATATAGGTGAGATAGGTTGTAGACCAGGGAATCTACAAATTGGCAATCTCCTTAGTGAGGTAACACCCAAGTATCAAGAGAAAATCAAGGCTTTTTTGTAATCCTGTCCTATCTCCTGCCTTCACTAAGCTTATAGGATCAAAAGTACATTTCAGGGCAGCTAACAGTTAGCAGACTTCAAAGAGAAAGAGAGAAATATCCATTCAGCTGATGTTCAGGCTCTTGTGGATCTCAGTGAAAGCTGGGAGAAAATGAATCCATTCCATATCAATCAGGTCATAGGAGCAGGTAAAAGAGAGCCAGCACAGCTCTGGTGGGGACACCAGGCAGCATCACAGTGTGCCCCAGGCTTCCAGCATTGCTCCTTCCACAAGCAATAGTGAGTCTCCACAAGCAATACTGAAAGAGTTTCAGAAAGTTTCTGGCAGGCTTTCAGCAGCCATGCTCTGCTCTGTCCTCGACGGTGGTGTGCCCAGCCCTCACCCCTATCTCCTACTGTCCCTGACCGCATGGTCCTGCACGTCTCCGCTCCTTCCCTTGCCCTCCTCTCGTTTGCTCATCTCCACCAAGCTGTTCAATGTTCAATGCCTCCATTATGTCCTTCCACTTAACTCTTTCTAGCCCCTAGAAAGCTTCTCCCTCCACAGTGGAGGAGTAGCTGGGCCAGTAAGTGGAAGGGTGACAGGAGGACCCAGCAAGCCCCGCAAGCAGCAGCACAAGGGCACTTCCCAGGCAGGGCTGGATGCAGAGGAGCTGGGAAGGAGGAGGGCTGGGTGAGGCAGGAGCTGACCTCCATCTGCTCTGGCAGGCTGCTAGGACCGCTCTGTCAGCTGCTTGCAGACATACAGCTTCAGCCTAGGGGGATGCAGCTGCAAGGTCTGAGTGTAGGTTTTTACAAGACTTCCTATAGACTGCAAGAGGTGTGTGACATCAGCAGGTCAATCACGGAAAAAAATAGAGAAAAAGAGCCATGATAAGCTAGGTGGAAGAGGAATACCCAAGTCCATTAACTGAGACCGTGACACATAGCCTTCTGTTCAAAGTCAAAACCAAACTTTTTTGCAATGGAATTGAGATTGGATTAAGATAGGCTAGTAATGCAAATTATGACAATTATTTGTAGGAGGGCATTCACATATGGAATTACTCAGTTATTTATAAACTGTATATAAATGTTAAATCTCTATCATTTCAGTGGAAAAATACTACAAAATAAATTTTAAAAAAACATGACAAAGGCAAATAAAAAACCACAATTGTAATTATTCTTCAGAAATCTCAGTGTCAAAGAGTGATTTCACATTTTTTATTATTCTGACAGACCACCTTTTCTCATATCTGAGACTGACAGTATTACTGTAATCTCTATTTCCTCCCTACTGTCTCTCCCTAGGAAACTTACTCTTTTTCTCTTGGCAAACTTTAGTTCTCAGACCTGAGGGACCAAATGCTTCTAATTATGACAGAAGATTCTCCCCCTATTTTCATCCTCATTTTTTGGTTCCCTCTTGAAAAAACACATCATCAGATCTGCTTCCTTCCATATGGAACATTTCTGGAATACTGTGAGGAACAGCCAACAGTAGCCACTTCAGATATATTTAGCTTGTTAACTCTTTTTTCCCTTGCTCAACTCAAGGACTAGGTATGTCAACACAATGAAAGTATTTTTATTTATAAAACTGCAATTTTTGCCAGTTTTCATAATTGAATCCTTTTTAAATGAACAAAATTGTTCTGTGAATCCATGTGTTAAACTGACAACTACAGATAGAGTGTATAAATATCTTAGTCAGAAAGGAAGCCCGCAAATGACTAGGGAATTACTACTACACTGTTCCCACCCTCCCATTCCCATCCCCCTCAGAAAAACCTTCAAGAACTTCTCTTGAGTGAATGAAGCTGTATAAACTTAGACTAGAGTGCAGGCAGACTAAAAATAACTAGATCTCAAATAGAAGTAACTTATTTTATTCAAGCATTACTTGCTAACAAGCTAGATCAGATCATTATCATCAGAAGGAGTACAAGGGTTGTGTTGAAGCTCTTAATTTTCACAGGATCTTATCTGATTAAAAAAAAAATCTCCACATCATACTAATCAAAAATGACACCCTCTTTCACGAAATGAAACTTATCATTGAAACATACAGAAATACCATTTGATATGAACTCAGCCTATGACGTTAGCAGCATTTCACTCACGGTTTGAGTAATTCTGCATTTGAAATGTGAAATGTACTTCCTGTCAAAGTATATTGGCTATTATTTTGAGGATGCCAGATGGAAATAATTCCCTCATAATCTTATGAAAACTCAGAACTCTCATCAAGTATTCACACACACATTGAGTTAAGTCTAAGAAATAGACATCTGTAGAAGTTTTATAAGATTAAATTTCACATCAGTGGTACTGAAAATGAGAGAGAAAAAGAGAGAGAACAGGCTGGCCCAAATCCACTTCATTAATGCCTGGGGAAGGGAGTATTAAATGCAGTTATTCACCTTAGCCTACAGGATGTGTTTCAATGAACAAAATTGTCTCTCTCATGCCTTTATTTAGTTCAATCAGAACTAACTTTTCCTCCTCTTTCTGTCTCTCTCTCTCCTTTGTGTGAGAGCAAGAGATTAATAAAATTTGTAGAAAAACATGGGCTTTTTGGGAGAATTTTCTACTTTGCCTCAATTAATCCAGCCACACTTAAAACAGGGTTTGTGCTTACTAGAGGTTAGGTGGTCATAAAAATTAGCCTTCCTAGGTTCAGTCTTCAAAGATCTATGTTTGTGTTTGAGGCATAGGGGTTGTTCTCCACTGCAGTAACCGGCTTCTGTAATCTATGACTTTGACATTTTAAGCAGTGCTATAGTGTGCATACAGCCCCAACCCATATCAACCAAAACTCTGAAGCTACCCATGAAACAGCACCCTACTTTTTAAGGAGTAGTTTTCACTGAGAGCACACATTACTCTACTAGATTGTAACTATGTCTACGTCGCCAGTAACATTGTCCCCTGGGAGCGTTCCCTGAAGTCCAGGCCAAGTTGTGCAGTGTGGGTCACGTTCTCACTGCAGATGGTGATGCTCTTTGAATCACGCAAGCTGCGTGCACACTGAGTAACACTTGGCCCAAAGCCTTTCTCTGAATGTCCTCTGAATCTCATGTGGTAGTCATCTGAACCGTGAAAGATGTATCATTTTGTTTGATTTTCCTGTTGAAAGTACCTAAAATAACAGAATGCTGCAGAGCCCAACGGGATGGTAGGATGTTGATGGTAGACACTGCATACATTGAGGTATGGAGTAAAGGTGAGGAGAGTCAGCTGAGGACTCCAAACCTGCTGGAGCAGTTTTAAAGGCAGTGCAGAGCACGGAAAATCAGATCTTGTCAAGAGCAACTCTGAGAAATCATTACTGGAGCAAAGCACTTCCTGAGCTACGTCACACAGGGAGAACTGACTAGTTTGTACCAAACAAGAATTTAGGAGAGAACTAACGTATTTATTATGTGCTAAAGAAGATGAGATCTGAGGAGAAACCAGAGTGAAGTTACTGTCAGCTTGTCTTCCCCGATGGCTGTCTGCTTGTTCTGAGCTGGAGGTAACATGTCCAAATTCCAAAGAGGATTTGTGAACCTGTCTCTCACCTTGCCAAAACCTGGCATTGCATAATCCAGTCTGCATCATCTGTCACAATTCCTGTTTATGTTTCCACTTTCAACATTATATTTATATATATAAAACAAACTTTGCAGAAAGGCTTCTGTTGTCTACTGTTTTGCTTTGCTTGAGGGAACTTTCCTAAAGAGTAGTTTTCTGAGATTGCCCAAACAGAATACAAAAAACAGTTTTCCCTTTAAATAGGAAAACTATTTTTAATGAATAATCACTGGGTAGACTTGGATAATGAAAAAGGTGTTTTTTTCAACTCAGTTTAGTCTTACTTAGCTATGGTTTTTACTCCCTAGTGAGGGAGTAAAAACTATCCAAGAGAATTTGGGCAAAAAGGGGATGAAAAAAGTCACCATCATCCATACCACAGCCTGGCTTGGTACCTCCAGAAGGCTTCTGTTGGGTGAGCCAAGGGCTCCCAAGCCAGCTGGCTTTCAGGAGAGCACTGGCATTGTTTATAGCTCATGTCCCTAAATCATATTCCTGGACCTAGATTTCTTATCTCAATTCTTGCATAAAGCAGGGGTGATGCTGCACCCAGGCCTCTGAAATCCTCTAAATATCCTTTGATCTCAGCTTAGTCCTTCTTGTAAATGCTTAGATTGTCAGTATGTGAGGCTGGGCAGAATCTTTTCTATTTGCACGAGCCCTTAGTCTATGTGGTAAGAGGCATACAACGCTGGTTCCTGCCCAGTCTCCAGAGCTCTTGGCCAGGTAAATCATGTCCCTCTGACCCACACCCCTCCTCTGCCAAGGTCTGTGCCTGCTCCACAGGAATGTACTGGCATTTGTGCCTAGAGGATCAGCCTTGTCTCTCCTTGAGCCATGTTTTCTGTCATTGTTTTCTGCAGCATAGGCTGATTTTGATGCCTTTTAAATAAGTTGGCACTTCTCCTAGTGCAGGCAGTCCTTCTCAAAAAGCATCTTTAAGTCTTTCTAGGCTTGATAGCTGCATGGGCTCGGGTGGTGGTGTTTTTACACATTTATTTTAAAAAGTGAATAAAGATATAAAGAATGTGGTTGTGAAAAAATGCAGTATTTTTTCTTTGTCTTTCTTCTGCATGATTTTCTAGTAAATGAGACAGTCTGCATTTTGAAAGACCTTATGTATATATCCTGAAATAATCTAAAACCTTTGGAAAACAAATTTCTTCTCACGAGCCCTAATAATCACAACCAGAAGTTAGGGAAAGACATGAGGTGGAGGCTCTCTTTCGGAGTTCCTTTTTCTCCCATCCACATCTATTTAATATACAATTTCTCAGTCTGCTTTAGCAAGTACTTGCAAGTTGATTCAAAATCCTAATGTGAAAAATTCTGCTGCAATACAAGATATCATTAGCTTTGAACGATGTGTTATTAAGCGGGCATCTCGAAATAGAACTGCTTTAAAGAAGGCTGATACCAAAAGAAGTACTAGGCGGCGACTCAAAAAGATTTTTAAAATGACAGAGGTTGTTGGCCTCTCTTCACAATGAATTGGGACAGTGTTGTATCATTTCTCTTTGGAGAAAGCAATTGCATTTTTGGCAACTGCCTGCTATAAGATTTGGATTTTTTTTATTCATGTGCATTACTCGTAATACATAGAGATTAAACAACAGAATTACAATGATACATGTTTCTTTAAAAAGAAATGAAGAGACTTATTTGTTTGCTTTTTTTGGTCTGCTGGACAATACAATGGTGGGAGCCAGTTTATTACAACTTTTCCCACAGGCCTGCCCTTGGGAATAGCTCTCTATAAAATCCTGTTCTTGTGGCCCTACAGAAATAGAACGTAGTGCCTTTTTTAACTTGAAAATTATTACACCAGGCGCCCTACTGCAAATGAGTTAGAACAAAGCTGTGTCCTGTAGTGTGATACTAACTTCTCTGAATACGTCCATATGCTTTCATAATGGAATATTTAGGGAACGTGGCACAGCCGCAAAGTGTATAAACAAAGAGTAAGTAGATGTAGCATTCTCAGCATTTTTTTAGTGTCCTAAATGGAAGCAAATTTTAAAATGTAAGCAGTTGTTTTAACTTGGCCTTTCTGATAAGGTCTGTCACAACCACCCTAGCTGAGACATGGAATACCTATTCTCTACCTGTAGTGTTTAATATAATGCAAAAAGTAAGAAAATATTTATATAGCATTGCAAAACATCCATCAATACACTGGCACAAAGTGTATACAATCCCCAGAGCAGTCTGCAAGGAACACAAAACCTAGCCAAACCCCAGAGATGCTAATGCAGATTCCTCGGGATTCTGTAGATCGTCTCCTGAAGCTGCAGAAATGCTAGTGGCTTAATATAAAGAGCTTGCCAGAATTTAGCAGGGGGATGGGAGACAAAAACATCTTTTCACACAGGAAGGTTAGATGATATATTCAAAGTGACTTTTATCAGGGTGAGGTTTTTACAGCCTTCTAAGACATTCTCAGTAATCCCCACAGATCAGATTTTCTCAGCATTTAACTGAGAGAGATAATCGAATATCAGCTCAATCTCTCCAATGTCATCCTGTTTGCACTTGCATATGCAAATTGCTTTCTGCCTGAAGTTCTGCAGAATCTGCTAGGACCTTGTAAGGAAGGAAAAAGACACAAAATAGAAGAAAAGCAGATGGAAAAGTAGATGCAAGTTTTGCATAGGTTGCCACTTCTCATTTCTATGCAACATATTTATGCATAAGCTGCTAAGACCAGGGTTGTAGCCAAGTATTCAGGCACACTGTGATGGATGTAGAGATCAATTGTTTGTGAAGGCAGAAAGGGTTCTAACCCAAGCTGATACTTTTCAGTTAAACAAATTATGTCACCTTTTCTTTGCATAACCAAAATGTTTACAAATATTACCTGCTCATATGTTATGGTCCTTTCTTTTTCAGAGACGCATAGTGTAAGCTAGGCTAATGGTGCTTGCTTTTTTATTTGCTACAAAAATCCAGGGCTGTAATCCACATACTGACACCTCTTTCAAAAATTCACTGACAACATTACAGAAAGTGCCTCCCATAGCCTGTAAGGACAATTGAGTCAAAACTTTTAAAAGTTCCATGTAGATAACAAGAAATGAAGAATGCGGCACAAATTATTTCTCGTAGAAACCCACCTTATTAACATAACTTGTCACCATGTGTAGTTTATTCTGATGTTACATTATTGCTCAAAGAAACACATTCCAAATCCACAACCATCCAAGTGATCCATTAATGTCATGTCCATTGAAACTGCCTTTCAATCAAAAGCCAGAAAAAAGCTGTAGTATTAGTACAATGTGTATGTCAGTATAATGTGTGGTTGTCCAGTTACATGTTTCAAGAAAATATCAGGGTCAATGTGAAGAGATACCACTCATTGACTTAGCAAGTAGGAAATTCTTTTACCCTGCAGTGAATGACTTAGCTACTCGCTCAGCTTACCTTGAAAATAATCCTTCATTTGTTGTATGGAAAAATAAGGTTAGCCCTGGATCATACCCAAGAGACATTAACTTTTCCAAGTTAGATAAAGCAGACACTTTTCTGGTGGCAGGAAAGTTGAAACTTTGCCCAAAATCTTGAGTCTTGCAGAGAGAACTTTCATTCTGTTAAACCTCAGCAGGAGAATTATGATACTAGTGAAGTAGGAACAGCAAATCCAGGATCTACTTCCATGAATGCAATCGGACAAAGTCGGGTTGCTTACAAAAATAGGCTTGACAGGAAGGCCGTGAAGCATCTGTCAGCTTCCTAGCTGACCTCTGCAGGGTGGAATGGACCTTGAAAGTTAAAATGCTATGTAGATACATGTTACTTTTTTTTATTTCTGAATGTTTGTAAACAGTGTCATATGTTTATATTTGGTAAATAAATACTTATTTTGTTTGTTCTTATGTAGCCTAGTTTGAGATGAAAGTTGATTTAAATGTGTTGCCTGACCTCACAGCATTCCATGCTTACTGACACAGAGAGCTTAAAAGCAGGTCCTGGTCCAGGGGGACGACGTTCAGTTCCCCAGTGCATTTCATTAGAGGATCCAAGAGTAGTAAGAGCATGCTTCCATTTAAGCTGGACAACCTGATCTTCAAGATGCTAATGCAGACGTCTGAGGAAAAAAAAAAAAGAGACTCTTCTGGTGATGTGCTAATATAATTTGATTTCTACCAAAAAGATAATTTCTTTCATGAATTACAGCTCAGCTTTATTGTGATGAACACGAACATTATTGAGTGCAGTGTTAGTCTATCAATGCAAGTTAGTCCGTCAATGCAATATAATAAAAGTGTTATCAATGGTACTTGCATTATATTTAATTCCAATTTCCCTTTATCATTTGCATACTTTACTATCCCATATTTTAATTACTATAAATAGATTTAATAAAAAACCCCATATGTTTTACTTCCTTTATGCATGTCTGAAGAAAGCCCCAGTTGGTATTACTGGAATTGTAAGAATCAGAAACAACCTATTACTTCTCATTTTACAGATATAGAGTCAAGATAACATAGTAAGTTTAGGAAGTTGCTTTCCGAATTTATATATGTTATTGCGAAAACAGTCTGGGAATGCTCTTCAGTGACAATGGCCCTATGAAAGGGACTCTAGTTATCATCCCTTTTGCCCAACAAACATAGTATACTTTGATACTGAGATAAAAACAGTGTTTTAGAAATTTGTTTAAAGAGTTTGTAAGAATAGGACACACACGACAGCCGCATGTATGTTTTTTTAAAAAAATAAAATTATTTTGGTTTTGATCAAACAGGAAAGACAAGCAAAGACTGGCATAGAACCCCTGTCCGGCAATGAAATAATCACACACCAAAGACTTCCATCCCTAATCTGAAGAAGTTTGTCCCAAACATAACTTTTTAAAAAGACTTACAAAGTATTATGGCTGAAAAAACAGATGCCACAAGTGTCACAAAAATGGACTACTTATCTCAAGAGTCAATGCAATAAATAACTTTAAATAAATATGTGCAAAAATAACATCTCCAAATTTAAAACTTGGTTAAAAAAGTTTATAAAATGTTCATATCATCCTTGCTATTAATCCTAAACAACGTAAAAAGATCCTAGATACAGATAACTAGATAGCTCTGAAGAAAATTTCCACCCTCCTTCACACTGAAGTGCTTCCAATGCTAACATAAGACAGTGTTTGTAATCATGAAATGACATAGCTTCCATGTGACATATTTAGTTACTTTCTCAGGCGAACAACCAAAACTATATTAAAAAAAGAAATCTGAAATAAGGTTTTGCACTTTACCCAACGTACAGAATTACGTGTGTCCCTCTCCCAGCATGTCCACACCTGAGCTGCTCTGTTTGACCACCACCATGAGCTGCTGCTCCCCCCCTGCAATTCGTCAGACTTGCAAGCTCCCTCCAGCCTACTATAGCCTTGCTCACGCCATGCTCTCCTTGGGTCTCCTATGAGCATGGTAGCATCCACCACTCATCCTAGACCCTCCTACATGCATGTGCACACCCCATAATCCTCCACAGCCCTCCCAAACAACTCTGCTTTCTTGTTCTGACACAGTTTTTCCTTTCCCTTCTCTGCCTTGTTTGCCTATGGAGGCTTTCCCTCTGTTGCCATCACAATTTTTTCAGGCTGCTCAGCCCACGCAGGTCTTCCCTGTTCTCTTTTATCAAAACACATCTCTTGTTTGTAAGTGACTGAAATATAGCATCCCACCTACTTTCTTCTGAATTTTTTACTATTTGGTTGCCATGGTACCAAAGGCTTGTGGGGGCTGGCTAGCCTTCTGTCCCTCAGTGCTCACTGCCCAGACTCACGTATCTCTGCACTGTCCTTGTTCTCCTAAGTACACGACTTGAGGGTCACAGAAAATGCTCCCCAGCTGGAGCAGAGCTCCTCCTTGCCCAGATGAAGGCACAGGTCAGTGGCTCTTGCACTCCACCAAGAGTGGGGACGAAAAGTAGAAGGTAGGGAGCTAAAAGCTCTCTGAAGTTAAGAGAGCAGACACGATGTTTTAAAGTGCAGAAATATTTTCTTATTGTCAAATATGAAAATATTTTTCTTTTGGCAAGTACAAACTGGTTTTGCCCTGAAAACCAGTCCATACATAACATCAAGGACTGACTGCCCTCTTGGAAAACTAACAGAAAACAGAGAGAATATTTACATCTAGTCCAGGCCTTCTTACTGGCCAGGACACATTAGTCAAAGTGCAATGAGAATACATCAAGAAAAGCCACTCTTTCCTACTGAGGCCATCTGGACTCTGTCAAAGCCTTTGAGATTTATGTGCCCAGAGGCCCTCTTGAGGCTATGATCTGGGCCGATTGCTTAGAGGAAGTCATGGCATAGAGACAATGCTCCTGCTTGGCCTTTCAAGGAAGCTGAGGAATAAAGTTTCATCTACAACAGTAACCTGTGGCCAAAGAGCAGTTAATAAAAATAAGAGTTATTTCTCCTCTGCCTTCATAATAATGAATTATAATTACAAGTTTTAATAAGTGGGAAGTGGGGTCTCTATGAAAGCCATAAAGAAAAATTCTCCATTGGGAGAGGACAGAAAAACCTGATGGACCTTTACTGTTCTATAGACCCATCCTGCCAGGCACCATTCCCAAACATTCCCTTGTCCCCTCCTGCCCATCACAAGAGCCATTTCTTTAGGTCAGGAAGCCTCTGCGAGCATCGCTGGCATTCTGACTGCAGGCCAAGGCCCACACGGACATGGTGTCACGGAGGTATACCAAAACAACTCCACACAGATAAACTCAAACAAACTTTTCATTCACAACTGAAACAAAACAACGAGGTAACCAAACGACACTCTGAGAACATTTAACAAGTTACAGGTTCAATATACCAGTCAGGGATGTTATCACTACACGGCAAAAACACGAGAATGGTGGTCCAGGATGTGCACACACTCACTCCCAAAGGAAAACTCTCACTCAGGGGTACCCAGAAAAATAAGATTGCTCACCCAAATGGGGGTGAGGGTTCGCTCAAGGATATTCAGAAGAAATCACTCACCAAAAGATGGCAAGGGCACGCAGTCCCAGGGAAGTTTCCTTAGGTGATGTCTTAGCCCAAGGGGAGAGTTTCCACTCACAGACCCACTGCTCTGAGGAAAACCACTCCAAGGGGCTCTCTGGCAGAGGCTCCTTTCACAGCCTGGCGGGAGCTGAGCTGTGGCCACACATGGTCAGTGTTCCAGAAGCTTCTCTCAGCCGCGGCACGCCATTGGCTGAGGGCCCCGCCTGCCAGCCGAGGGGTCCCAGTGTGGTCAGAGGTCTAGAAGTTTCTCTCAGCCGAGGCACGCCATTGGCTGAGGGCCCTGCCTGCCAGCCGAGGGGTCCCGCCTCTCCCCCTCCCACCACAGGGCAGGGTGAGTGGCAGGGAGGGGGTGGTTGACACCTGAGCTGAGGTGTGTGAGTGACAGCTGCCACGGCAGGGCGCCAGGAGGCGCGAAAATGAGGCGCGAAAAGGAGCCATCGCGGCTGCCCTGAAAAGCTCTGGCCTTTATCAGAGCGAGTGTATCTGCCACACACGGGCATCCATGGAGTTACTCCTTTAGTGGATCTGTGAGAATGCTTCCTGTATGTTAGGAGGAGGGAGAAGAACTGCCCTGGTCCAGCTGGATTGCCAAATATTTGGAACCTATGGAGTCTTGAAACCCTCTAAATCCCAGCCCTAGTGACCTTTGACAATGTGAGACAAGGTTACGGTTCTTTTGCCAAGTCCTGTGGCATGATTTTGTCATGCCCTGGTCATAAGAAATGCTGCTGGGAGGATGCCAAGTTAAATGCTTTTGGAAGGAGACATCTTGCTGTTATTAGATGATGGTCCTACTCAGGCTAGTGGACGTTCCAGTTGGTTTGGTGTCACAAAAATATGAGGCCTATGCATCTTGTTGTTTTCCACATCAGAGTCAGAACCTTACGTGTCCTCCTCTTGCCCCATCCTTTATTCTTTGCAATGGGACGGAATTTCTTTTATCTTCCCAAACTTCTGAGGAGTATAAATGCATTGTCACAGACCTCCCTTCCATGGACCTTTTACCCTCAGGACTCCTGCTATAGGTCTGTTTGACCTTGTCCTGTTTGAGACAGAAGAGTTTCTTCTCTGTTCTTCCTCTGTCTCTGCTCTCTCTCACCTCAGAGCAGTTGTTCCTATCTTCGATCTTACTGCACAAGTGCTTTCACCTTCATCCACCGCTGATGTCCTACCCTCATATAACACAGCTCACTATCTGATCAGAGATGTAAATACCTGTGAAGAGCCTCTCAGCCATTTATATCCTTCCTCTTCCATGGAAAGGAACATATGTGCTTCCTTGAAGATTCAGAAAATGCAATGTGTCCATTTGAGACAAGTACTACTAGATTTAAGTGGGGTCATTCAAAACTGTGTATCCATTGCCCAAACTGTTTCTAAAAATACTGTGGACCACATGATAGCTAAGTGGTCCTAATATTTTACCCTGAGTGATATTTTAGCCCTCAACATATTACAAAAGGCATTCCAAGAGCTAGGAAGTGGGAATGGTCAAGGAGTTTAGCCTTTAGGATGACTATGCTGCCATTATATAAAACAGTGTAGCACAAGCCACTTGTGTCTGGCTGATTTTGTAAAATGTAGTATATAAATATGATGCTAATGGCAAGAGTTTAGAAGTCTGCAGCCTTCCCATTTGTGCTACTTATTAATCTGACAACATTGATGCTATGGCGCCATTCTCAGTCTGGCAGCATGTCTCTCTCTCACATTTGCAGCTACTCTGTCACTTCCATGAGCCAGACAGTTTGATCTGCAGGACTATGATACACAGGAGAAATCAAAGCCTTGCACTTCAGCTGAGGAGCGTATGACATAGTGAATTTCTGAGCTTCTAACAGCCCTGCTAGAAAAGACCTGAGTAAAGCTCAGTGCCAGATCCTTCCTTCATTACATAAACTGATCCAGCACATATTCCTGATGACAGAGTGGAGAAGTGGCAGTTCCCTATTTATGTTGCAATGGCAGCTGGTACTGCAATATATACTGTAGCTAATGGCAGACTTCTTGAATAATGCATTACAAAAAGCTGCATATAGATTCTGTATGCAATCCAGTGTTTTATGTCTAACTATTGAAATCAAGGGAGGTAAATAAGATGACTGTGTTGTTTTAATTTGAAAATTAAAGAAATTATTTATAGATAAGGTCAATCCATATTCTTTTAATGGGGTAAGACATTGTGGAGAGAAGTTGAAAGACTGACATGTCTTTCAGTGCATCAGTGTGTCTAAACACTGTTTATAGTGAAGGGCTACGTCTATGTTGCTATCAGATGCATAGAAGCCAGGATTTAAGAGATTGACTTAGTAATAAGCTTAGCTCCAAAAGAATATGGCTAATCTTTTAAAACACAATTAAAGTATGTTCCTTTCCAAAATGTGTTAGAGAAAAAATCATCTACTTTGCTTCTGTATATTGCAGCTGAGTCCCTAAAATATCATATAGCATTTTATTCCCCAATAGACTTGGTATGTAAATAATCTTTTGGATAACTGACAGCTTGAGTGTGTCAGGTCATATCCAGAACAATACGTACTACAACTATCAGATGTCCTTTTGAGAAAGATTGGTTATAATGGGAAGTAACAGTTATGTAGCTAATATTTACAAAAGCTATCCAAAATAATAAAATATTCACTTGCAGTGTACAGTAAAATGTCATCTAAATGTATTTCGAGACTTTCCAGTACCTGATTAGCTGGGCTAGAAAACAAAAAATTTGCTTACATTTCCAATTATATTAGGTACCAACTAAAGAGTTGTCAATGGTAATTAGGGAGAATATATCAGCCTACATATGAAATTCACAGTAGTTAGACTGATCAGAAGAGTTAGAAAGAATTTCCAGTGGCTTAAATTGAAACTGAAGATAAAAGTGAGGGAAATTTTGGGTCAAAGATGTTTAACTGAGAATGATAATGCTGGTAATTCATTTTTTTAATGGGCTTCTTAGAGTAAAGAAGATAACAGTAGGACTTTTAATCTGATTAGAGTAAGTATCTCGTTAATAATTTTGTCTGATTAGTCTGTAGTTAGTTAGAAATGTAAGAGTTAAAACTGACTAGAAGTGTTGATAAGATTATCTCCTTGTAGTGCATATGATTCATCTAGAAAGAAAACTCTTTGTGGAAAACCAGAAATATTCACTAAAATTCCCTGGCAAACATGTGCACAAGCCCAGGCCTGTGATTAGATCTAACAACATGCTCGGAGGGTGGAGGAAGACACTTCTCCTGGAAACTGAGAGAAGTGACCTCCCTCAAGTGGAAGAGCGAATTAAACCCCACTTCCTCTGCAAGTATTTTAATCACCTCAGAAACAAACTCTTTCCTACCATTGTATTTCCAGAGGGAAAAAAAACCCGAATCAATAAAATAATTTTGAGAAGAATCCAAGATTAGTGAAGCACACTAGTCGCACACACATACTAGGTTGGCCCATCACTGTATTCCTTCTAACCAGTTTTTGGAAACCCATTTCAGGAGTCATCTGCTCCATTGCCTTGTGTCATGGTTTAACCCCAGCCGGCAACTAAACACCACACAGTGACTCGCTCACTCCCCACCCCGGTGGGATGGGGGAGAAAATCAGAAGAGTAATAGGTAGAGAGAAGAGTTTAATAGGTAAAGCAAAAGTCATGCACGCAAGCAAAGCACAACAAGGAATTCATTCACTACTTCCCATGGGCAGGCAGGTGTTCAGCCATCTCCAGGAAAGCAGGGCTCCATCACGCATAACGGTGACTTGGGAAGACAAACGCCATCACTCCGAATGTCCCCCGCTTCCTTCTTCTTCCCCCAGCTTTATATGCTGAGCATGACGCCATAGGGTATGGAATATCCCTTTGGTCAGTTGGGGTCAGCTGTCCCAGCTGTGTCCCCTCCCAACTTCTTGTGCACCCCCAGCCCACTTGCTGGTGGGGTGGGGTGAGAAGCAGAAAAGGCCTTGACTCTGCGTAAGCACTGCTCAGCAGTAACAAAAACATCTCTGTATTGTCAACACTGTTTTCAGGACAAATCCAAAACATATCCCCATATTAGCTACTATGAAGAAATTTAACTCTACCCCAGCCAAAACCAGCACACCTTGGTAAAGACAATACAGTATTTTCACAACGGAATTCTGTTAAATATGCCTAGGGAATTGTCAGGACAAAATGAGAGAGAGAGCATCTATTTAGCTACTTTCATGGTTGGGTTGCTGAGCATTTCAGATGATAATTTGGGATTTGGGCACCTATGGCCTTTAGTTGACCTGCCTCATGATTTTGCTACTTTCTGAAATGCTACAGTCCTGAAACGGTGTGTCAATACACTGGGTAATTTTAAAATATAATAGTAAAGATACACATTTTACAACATGGGGAATAAACTTGATGGGACAGGAATGAATGTCCTATCCATTTGAGAAGAAGCAGGAGGGAGCAACACACCTTTAACTGTGAGAGAAAAGCCAAACGGCCTTTATGTTTGGGGATTCCTTTGGCACACTCTCTTAACTGGACTGTGAATCGGATTAATACCAGACAAGCTAAGTTGTTATATTTCTGCCAAATCTGACGGGGAATTCTCAGAATCCTAAGGTGCCTTGTTTTTAACAAATGGGTTTTGTAAATGTATTTACGAAGTGAAGGGTCTGATTCTTTGTTGCTGTAACTTGGCACAGTTCCACTGATTTCAAAAGCGCATAGCTGATTTACACCAGATGAGAGTGCGGACCAATGAGCAATACCACAAATATACCACCAAAATACCACCATCTGTGGTGAGTTGACCTTGGCTGGATGCCAGGTGCCCACCAAGCCACTCTATCGTTCCTCTCCTCAGCAGGACAGGAGAGGAGAAAATAAGATGGAAAAAACTTGTGGGTCAAGATAAAGGCAGTTTAATAAAGCAAAAGCAAAGGCCATGCATGGAGGCAAAGGAAAACAAAGGATTTATTCTCTCCTTCCCATCAGCAGGTGATGTCCAGCCACTTCCTGGGAAGCAGGGTTTCAGTACATATAGCAGTTGCTCTGGAAGGCAAATGTCATAATAAAAAATGCCCCCCCCCCCCCCCCCCCTTCTCTTAGCTTTTATTGCTGAGCAGACATCATGTGGTATGGAATATCCCTTTAGTCAGTTTGGGTCAGCTGTCCTGGCTGTGTCCCCTCCCAAGGTCTTGCCCACCCCCAGCCTACTGGTGAGGGGGAAATGTTGGAGAAACATCCTTGATGCTGTGTGAGCGCTGCTCAGCAGTAGTCAAAACACTGGCGTGTCCTCAACACCTTTCTAGCTACCAATACAAAGCACAGCACTATGAGGGCTGCTATGGGGAAAGTTAACTCCATCTCAGCCAGACCCAGTACACCATCTTAAACAAAACAGCCTTGAGTCCACAACTAGGAAAGCCATTATCCCCATTATTTCTTTGAAACGCCTGCACTCAGAACTTTCATAATATTTTGAGACTTCAGAGTGCCTGAAGCCTTCCTGCTATTTTAAGTCCTGAGAAGGATAGTTCCCAGGAGCTCACAAAGAAGACGACTACTGAAGCCAAGACTTGAAATTGGGAGAGCCTGTATTTTAGGCTTAGCCCAGCACTGGAGGCTAGTGCAGATGAGTGGAGGCTGTGTCAATGGTTCGATTGATGTAACAGGTCAACCAGTCTCAAGTCATAGCATCCTGCTCGTGGCTGAGACTACCTAGATATTGTACTTGTAGAAGGGTTGTGCTGCCGGGCTTCAGCCTTAAGCAACTGGATGAGGTTTGCCTACTGGGTTCTACTCTGTAGGAATACAACTTTGTCTTCTCAGACACTGCTACCTAGACATGCCAGGGGTCCAAATGAGTATTCTTCCTAAGTTAAGAGGAGGAGATAATACCAGTGCGTCGATGATAACCCCACTCATTCCCATAATGTGACAAAGAATAGATGTTGTGTTATACCATGCTACCAGGGATTTTATATTTCCATTAGCACTTCTTTGATAAATCTAAGTTTGCTTTTGCTGGCTTAATAGGTGAAAACATTAAAAAAGGAACCCATCACTTCACTTCAGCCACCATGAGCCAGCCCCAGAAGGAAGAGTATTGCCAGAGGGAGACATTTACCGGCCAGCTTCCCATGTTAGCCCACCAGCTTCTGGTCAGTTGGCCCTACAGAGCTCCAACAGAAAGGTTGCAAAACTGTGCATGTTTCCCACATGGCATCCTATAGCAGGCTGAGACTGCACTTGCAATTTTGGCAATCTGTAAGCAATTCTGATTATATTTTAGAAGAGCAGTATTGTTTGCAGGAGAGTCTGCATATTTCTGTAGAATACATTTTTTCTGATCTTTTTGGCTAGAAAGTGAATACAAAGTCAATCCCACCCTGTTCCTGTAAAAACTTGGATCATTTTGAATGTGTGATGGATTCCAGAAGTCAGAGAGACTGTGTACAAATGTATGCATTACTGGACTGCACGGCAGTGCTGAGTGACTGTACATAGAGGTTAATTTCAGACAAGTCTCACTACATTTTTTCTCTAGTTAATGGAAAGAGATGATCTACTCCACAGGGCTATTCAGAACATCTTAGAGTTTCTGAATTGTCATCTGAAATAACCTATTTCTAGTAACCTATTTCCATTCCTCTTTCTAAGAACCTCCTATTTGCTGTGGGGAGAAGTCACAAAAATATCATTAGTCTTTGGGCCTGTTCCCTTTCCGCCTTGGAAAAAAAAAAAAAATCACAGTGAATGTAGATTCTTCTCTAGTCACCCCTCTTAGGAAATGAAATTTCAGCTCTACCTACCAATCCATACTTCTTCTAGAACTGATGCCAGTGATACAAACTTTTTCATCACATTTCTCTTTCTTTCCTTTCTGTCTTCTTTCTTTGTTTCTTCCTTTCTTCCTTCCTTCCTTGCTTCCTTTCTTTTCTTTTTCTTTCTTTCTTCTGTCTCTATCTCCCTTTTCTTTATTTTCTTTTTTCTTTTCTCTTTTCTTTTCTTTTCTTTTCTTTTCTTCTTTTCTTTTCTTTTCTTTTCTTTTCTTTTCTTTTCTTTTCTTTTCTTTTCTTTTCTTTTCTTTCTTTTCTTTTCTTTTCTTTTCTTCTTTTCTTTTCTTTTCTTCTTTTCTTTTCTTTTCTTTTCTTTTCTTCTTTTCTTTTCTTTCCTTTTCTTTTCTTTTCTTTTCTTTTCTTTTCTTTTCTTTTCTTTTCTTTTCTTTTCTTTTCTTTTCTTTTCTTTTCTTTTCTTTTCTTTTCTTTTCTTTTCTTTTCTTTTCTTTTTTCATAGAATCATAGAATCATAGAATAGTTTGGGTTGGAAGGGACCTTTAAAGGCCATCTAGTCCAACCCCCCTGCAATGAGCAGGGACAACCTCACTAGATCAGGTTGCTCAGAGCCCCGTCCAGCCTGACCTTGAATGTTTCCAGGGATGGGGCTTCTACTACCTCTCTGGGCAACCTGTTCCAGTGCTTCACCACCCTCATTGTGAAAAACTTCTTTCTGATTTCCAGCCTATATCTCCCCTCCTTTAGTTTAAAACCATTACCCCTTGTCCTATCACAACAGGCCCTGCTAAAAAGTTTCTCCCCATTTTTCCTATAGGCCCCCTTTAAGTACTGAAAGGCTGCAATAAGGTCTCCCCGGAGCCTTCTCTTCTCCAGGCTGAACAGGCCCAACTCCCTCAGCCTGTCTTCATAGGAGAGGTGCTCCATTCCTTTGATCATCCTTGTGGCCCTCCTCTGGACCCGCTCCAACAGGTCCATGTCCTTCTTATGTTGAGGGGCCCAGAGCTGGACGCAGTACTCCAGGTGGGGTCTCACCAGAGCAGAGCAGAGGGGTAGAATCACCTCTCTCGACCTGCTGGCCACGCTGCTTTTGATGCAGCCCAGGATACGGTTGGCCTTCTGGGCTGCCAGCGCACATTGTTGGCTCATGTCCAGCCTTTCATCCACCAGCACCCCCAAGTCCCTCTCGGCAGGGCTGCTCTCCATCCCTGCATCCCCCAGCCTGTACTGATACCGGGGGTTGCTCCGACCCAGGTACAGGACTCTGCATTTGTCCTTGTTGAACTTAATAAGGTTCGCCTGGGCCCACCTCTCAAGCCTGTCCAGGTCCCTCTGGATGGCATCCCGACCCTCAAGCGTATCCACCACACCACTCAGCTTGGTGTCGTCCGCGAACTTGCTGAGGGTGCACTCGATCCCGCTGTCTATGTCATCGATGAAGATGTTAAAAAGGACTTTTTCTTTTCTTTTCTTTTCTTTTCTTTTCTTTTCTTTTCTTTTCTTTTCTTTTCTTTTCTTTTCTTTTCTTTTCTTTTCTTTTCTTTTCTTTTCTTTTCTTTTCTTTTCTTTTCTTTTTCTTTTCTTTTTCTTTTCTTTTCTTTTCTTTTCTTTTCTTTTCTTTTCTTTTTCTTTTTTCTTTTTCTTTTCTTTTCTTTTCTTTCTTTCTTTCTTTTCTTTTCTTTTCTTTTTTCTTTTCTTTTCTTTTCTTTTCTTTTCTTTTCTTTTCTTTTTTCTTCTCTTCTCTTCTCTTCTCTTCTCTTCTCTTCTCTTCTCTTCTCTTCTCTTCTCTTCTCTTTTTTTCTTCCCTTCCCTTCCCTTCCCTTCCCTTCCCTTCCCTTCCCTTCCCTTCCCTTCCCTTCCCTTCCCTTCCCTTCCCTTCCCTTCCCTTCTTTCCCTTCCCTTCTTTCCCTCCCTTATTCCCTTCCTTCCTTGGCTTGGACTCTGATGTAACTTTGCCTAAACTTGCATAAACATCCTGTAGCTTATTAATCCTGCAGATAATCAGAGGCAGAATTTGAAACTCTACCAAACATTGTGACTTATTTCACTTAGTCAACCAAACAAGTATCACGTTAGCAGACTTAATCTGTCATAATTAAAATCGATACAGGAATTTTCCTGTAAAATACTTTTGTTGAAAGATGCTAATTGACTGAGGCCAAAATTTTTATGAAGTTACTCAGTTCTGGGATGCGATAGCTGGTGACAACTAGTCCAACTAGAATGGATCAGGCCTGTAGCAGCTCTATAGGGACTATAGCAGTTTAGTATATAGCTATGAAACTCTATGAACTCTAGCAGCTCCTACACTTAGTCATTCGTTCTATCTGCATTTTCTACAAATTAAAACTGATAATTGGATCTGCTTCACTTTCATGACTGGTTGTTTCATATACCCAAAATAAAAAGCTTCATTAACTACTGGCGAGGCCACTCCTTCAGTCTGTGGGAGACCCAGCTTCAAGTTCTACCTCTAAATTAGGCAGAGATGGGAATTAAACTTGGCTATAACACAGTTTATATGAATGGTTTGGCTACTCAGTGGTTCCCCTTCTTGCGGAGGTGTGAGAAATTTCAGAAACATCAGTTTCAGCTTTATAGAATACAACCAAATTCCCTTAAGCCACATTTAAACATGACACAGCCTGACTTTCACCAAGCAACTTAAAATTGTAGGCTCTGATGCTCCAAAACCTCTACTGCATGTTCTTTTATGCAAAACAAGGATCAGATGTGCTTCCAGTCCTTCCTGGCCCTTTTCCCAAAGTAGGTGATGAGAGGCAGGCCTAGAAGGAAAGAGAGATTTGGGCAAATTATTTCACATTACTCTTATTTCTAAATTGTTATGTGAAAATTGTTGCCAACTGGCCCTCAGGTCAATAAGAAACTTTTGTATCTTTTTTTTTTCCCCTTTTACTTTCACTTTATAACAGAAGTGTTTTGGGGAAAAAAAGAAGTTTCTTTATGGAGTAATGGTGTGTGTCTTATTAAAGCTATATGAAATATTATGGTTGCTAATGATATTCAGTATGATCAGCACATGTCAGAACACAACTGTGACAAAGCAAGTGATGTGTTCCTTTTTGGTATAACAATAATGTTTTTTGAAAGATTTTCAAGTTTCTGAATTTTCTACCCTATAAATATAGCAACAAAATAATTATATAACAATCCGGATGTTTCTTGTTTTCATTGTACTTTTGCCTTACAAATAGTTTAATTAAATCATTTACCAAAAACCCTCATGAGCAGGGTGTTTCAAAGCAGCTCACATTTGGTGCTCCTCTTGAAAATATATTACAGGCATACAGACAGACCTGTTGGTTCTCGTGAGTTGAAGCAAAGGAAAACACACTTACAGCGTAGCCTCAGGATTATAACCACAAAAGATGTAAATGGCAAAAGTTGGAAGTAAACACCCAGGTCAAAACCCTCTAAATCACTTTTCAGTTATTGCCCAGTTCTCAAGGCACTAAAATACAGAGAACACTTAGTTTTTGCAAATAAGAAACCTGAAGTTCAGCCTCTGGATATGACCAGGAGTGATGTATCTCACCTTCTGCTAGACATCTATCTCATGTCTAAGCCTAGTCAGAATTCAGCGACTGCACATTTGTCTTCTCCTTTGTGCATCCTATAGGCAGTCTCACTGCACCCCAGTAGATCTAAGGGGAGAAAGTATACCCGGTAGCTTCGGTATTGTTGGGATGCAAGAGATTAAAGGTCTGCTCCTTTCTCTGTTATATGTCAATCACTATCTCCCAGAGGGACCACCAACAAGCAATTCTCAAGCCTTTTGTAGCCAGACATCACATGAGAAAACTGGTGTTGCTCTGTGCTCCATCCACTATCACCTCAGAGTGGCTATCTCTGCTTCCTTACTTTCCTGTACCCTTCCCAGGGCTGCTTCCTACTCTTTTCCCTCACTGCTCTGTACATTTAACTATTAAAATTTACATTTTCATCTTCTCCACTTTCAGAACACTCATTTCTGACAGTACTCATTTGCTTGGATTGTGTCTACCATCTTGGGTGAAAATAGTGGTTATTATATGTTCAGAAATCAGGTTTCTCATTATCACCCATTTAAGCTGCTCCACTTTACATAGTAGAATTAAATATTCATGAGACAAGAGAATGTAAGAAAGAGTGAGATCCTGAGGGCATTCACCTGGGAAGGAGAAGAACTGGACTCCAATGTCTGCTCCAATTAATATTCTTTTTTTTTTTCCTTAAATTTTCTCTGGTTCAGTGAATATTTCCCTGCAAAGCTGAACAGCTCCCTCAAATGTGTTTGAGAAAATCACAGCCAAGAGTAATTCCTAGCAAAGATGAGAAACCATTCAGCCAAGGTGTGCCATGTCACTTCTTATGTAGGAAAGGCACAGTGGCTTCTGTTGCCCTACCCCTCTTCCCTTCTGTGACTGCAAGTGCACATGCCACAAAGCCAAAACCCACATCACAATAAAAGAGACTATACAGAGCTCCAGGTGCTAAGGAGATGGACAGTAGGTCAGAAGAACTTGTCTCTCACCTTTGGTTTCCTAGGTATTCTGAATGCAAGATATCCTGGTTTTCAATGATACTGTCAAATAAAATCCCCAACTATTTTTATTTTCAAGAAACAGAACATAGGGATTGATCAAAAACATTAGTATGAAAAACAAGATGAAGAGATAGAATAGAACAGAAAAGTAAGGTATGAGATGTTACAAGGATGTCTGTGTTAGTGATTTTGACTACTCTTAGTGAAGCAGGTCAGGAAGCCTTTGCTTCCCAATGTGTAACTGTACTGTCATGCCAAAGCCACTCATACTCTTCCTAACTTCTGCTGCAAACTGAATTAATCCGAAATTGTATCAGAGATGGGAATATAACTAAGGCATAAGACTCATCACTACAAAGAATAATTTGCTTTCCAATGGAACAAAAGGGTAATTGTCTCTACTGCGAATCATAGAATAGTTGGGGTTGGAAGGGACCTTTAAAGGTCATCTAGTCCAACCCCCCTGCAATGAGCAGGGACATCTTCAACTAGATCAGGTTGTCCAGAGCCCCATCCAGTCTGACCTTGAATGTTTCCAGGGATGGGGCATCTACCACCTCTCTGGGCAACCTGTTCCAGTGCTTCACCACCCTCGTTGTAAAAAATGTCTTCCTTATGTCTAGTCTGAATCTCCCCTCTTTTAGTTTAAAACCATTACCCCTTGTCCTGTCACAACAGGCCCTGCTAAAAAGTTTTTCCCCATCTTTCTTATAAGCCCCCTTTAAGTACTGAAAGGCTGCAATAAGGTCTCCCCGGAGCCTTCTCTTCTCCAGGCTGAACAAGCCCAACTCTCTCAGCCTTTCTTCATAGGAGAGTTGCTCCATCCCTCTGATCATTTTTGTGGCCCTCCTCTGGACCCGTTCCAGCAGGTCCATGTCTTCCCTGTGCTGAGGACTCCAGAGCTGGACGCAGTACTCCAGGGGGGTCTCACCAGAGCAGAGCAGAGGGGCAGAATCACCTCCCTTGACCTGCTGGCCACGCTCCTTCTGATGCAGCCCAGGACACGGTTGGCCTCCTGGGCTGCGAGCGCACATTGCTGGCTCATGTCCTGCTTTTCATCCACCAGTACCCCCAAGTCCTTCTGGGCAGGGCTGCTCTCAATCCCTTCATCTCCCAGCCTGTATTGATACCGGAGGTTGCTCTGACCCAGGTGCAGGACCTTGCACTTGGCCTTATTGAACCTCATGAGGTTCACCCAGGCCCACCTCTCAAGCTTGTCCAGGTCCCTCTGGATGGCATCCCGACCCTCAGGTGTGTCCACCGCACCACTCAGCTTGGTGTCATCTGCAAACTTGCTGAGGGTGCACTTGATCCCACTGTCTATGTCATTGATGAAGATATTAAACAGTACTGGTCCCAGTATGGATCCACCTGTCACCGATCTCCACCTGACACCACCTGTCACCGATCTCCATCTGGACATTGAGACATTGACCACTACCCTCTGGATGCGACCATCCAATCAATTCCTCATCCACCAAACAGGTCACCCATCAAATCCATCTCTCTCCAGTTTAGAGAGAAGGATGTTGTGGGGGACAATGTCAAAGTCCTTATAGAAGTCCAGATAGACATCTGTAGCTCTTCCCTTGTCCATTGATGTAGGCACTCCATTATAGAAGGCCATTAGGTTGGTCAGGCAGGACTTGCCCTTGGTGAAGCCATGCTGGCTGTCTCCAGTCACCTCCCTGTCCTCCATATGCCTCAGCATAGCTTCTAGGAGGCTCTGTTCCATGATCTTCCCAGGCACAGAGGTGAGGCTGACAGGTTGGTAGTTCCCAGGGCCCTTCCTAACCTTTTTAAAAATGAGTGCAATGTTTCCCTTTTTCCAGTCCCCAGGGACTTCACCTGACTGCCATGACTTTTCAAATATCATGGAGAGTGGCTTGGCAACTACATCAGCCAATTCCTTCAGGACTCTGGGATGCATCTCATCAGGTCCCATAGGCTTAAATATGTTCAGGTTCCTCAGGTTGTCAGGAATCTGATCTTCTCTTACAGTGGGAGAGACTTTGCTCCTCTAGTCCCCATCTTGCAGTCCATCCACTCGAGAGGTGTGGGAAGAGAGGTTGCCAGTGAAGACTGAGGCAAAAAAGTTATTGAGTACCTCAGCCTTCTCCTCGTCCATTGTTACCAGTTTGCCAGTCTTGCTCGTCAGTGGGGCTATGCTTTCTTTGACCTTCCTTTTCTGGCTGACATACCTCTAGAAGCCCTTCTTGTTGTTCTTTGCATCCCTTGCCAAGTTCAGCTCCATCCATGCCTTGGCCTTCCTGACCCAATCCCTACACAAGCAGGCAGCGTCCCTATACTCTTCCCAGGACACCTGTCCCTGCTTCCACTGCCTGTGCATTTCCTTCTTGCTCTTTAGTTTGACCAGCAGGTCTCAACTCATCCATGCTGGTCTCTTGCCTTCCTTGCCTGATTTCTTACACCTGGGGATCGAGAGCTCTTGCGCTCTATGGAAAGCGTCCTTAAAGATCTGCCAGCTCTGTTCTGCTCCCTTGTCGCTGAGGGCAGTTTCCCAGGGGGTCCTGTTGACCAACTCCTTGAAGAGCTGGATGTTTGCTTTCCTAAAATTCAGGGTCCTGACTTTACTCTTTGCCTGACCCATATCCCTCAGGTCTGTGAACTCCACCAGCGCATGATCACTGCAGCCCAGGCTGCCTCCAATCTTGATATCACCAATTAGCTCACTTGCATTGGTGACCAACAGGTCCAGTATTGCATCCCCTCTGGTAGGGCTGCCTATTACCTGGCTTAAGAAGTTATCCTCAATGCATGCCAGGAGTCTCCTGGATTGCCTACAACTCCCCGTGCTACTTTTCCAGCAGATGTCGGGGTGGTTGAAGTCCCCCCAGCAGGACGAGAGCCTGCGAGTGCAATGCCTCCTGTAGCTGGAGCAAGAAGGCTTCGTCACTAGGCCCTTGATCAGGCGGCCTGTAGTAGACCCCAACCACAAGGTTCCCTTTGTTGCCTCGGTCTCTGATTGTTACCCATAAGCTTCCAACCTGCTTGTGGCTATTCTTCAGAGACAGCCCCTCACACCCTATCCATTTCTTGATGTAGAGGGCAACACGTCTGTCCCTCCTTCCTCACCTGTCCCTTCTGAACAGCCTGTAGCCATCGATAACCGCACTCCAGTCATGGGATTTGTCCCACCAAGTTTCAGTAATGGCAACTAGGTCGTAGCTTTCTAGCAGCACGGTGGCTTCCACCTCCTCCTGTTTGTTGCCCATGCTGCGTGCATCGGTGTAGAGGCACTTCAGCTCCAGTATGATGAATGCCTAATAGTATAATATTATTTAACAATCCCCATGTTTGCTTTTAAGTAGAAGAATGGTACACAGATTGCTTCATAAGCAGCGTTCTTTTATTGCTTCCCTGATGTTACAAGAAGCTGTTCTATAAAATTTATGCTAAATATCACTTTTTCAGTTCTTATTACACCCCTAAGAAGTTAAAGTTTAATCATTAATACATGAGGGAATTTTTAGAATGAAACTAAATCTCATTTTTAGGGAAAGCAGAGATCAAAAGATATTCACTAGAGACATGTATGATATAATTAGCAATAAAACAATGATGTTTATGCCATATTGGCTTAATTAATGATATTCTCCAGTAAAATTATTTACAAAAATAATTATTAATAACAAATTAATAGGCTGTGAAGGGCTTCAATGTGATATTATAAAATGGAAATCTTGCCGGCATATGAGTCACTGTTCAACAGAAAACATTTTTTATTACAAGGGCATTTATTAAAATGGCCAAAACTCATAAATGGAAGACAGCAGAACCAGTCCTGAATGAATGACCAATAACAATACATACCCGACTCCCCCTTGTTTTCCAAAATCCAGTCTTTTTCATATATGTTCATTATTTTCCCCCCATAAAATTCTTATATCCTTTTCATTGCTAGATTATTTTTTTGTTCAGCTTTAGCTGGTTTACAGCACATGAGATTTTGAATCAAATCAGAAATGGTTGCATTTTTTAGTTGACCAGTTCCAGCTGACCTAACTGTTGTCTGGTTATCAAGTTAATTTAATTAACTGCACCCAATTTATGTTAAAGGCAACTGGGATTATAACAGCCAAAAAAGTTAGATATTCAAAAAACTATCTTGAAGTTAAAATTATTATGAAATTGCCTGCTTGTTCAGCATTACTATTTGCTAGAGTGGTTAGCTGGAGCCCAGTGACTTCAGAAAGTCTCTGTTGAGGCTGACTTCCCATTTATTCTATGTTTAGAAACACCCTTTAAGTAGTCAAATCAGAGCTCTGAGATCAAGTATCAACTATCACAAATTTGTAATTAGACATTACAGTCTATTGTGTACATAAATCCTTCCAGAGAGTAGGTGATACTCCGTACTTGGAGAACTGCTTCCCCTTTCAATCTTCAAATTAAGTGTTTGTGGAGTATTCCAAAATAAGCTCTTGGGGGGGGGGGAGACCTGCAATATTATTGCACAAAATGGATTCAATTAGTGAGAAGTCACGATATTTACAAATGTTTTTTCCAACCCAACTGTTTATTGAGGGAGTGGGTGGGAAAAGAAGGCAGTGCAGTTCTGTAATTATTCCTCACCTTCATGTAAGTCTTCTTCCCCAGCCAAAGATAAAATCAGCTGTGCCAAACACTTGTGCAACCTTTCTTTAATATCGTGCAGCCATGGAAAATGAACAACCCAAGGTGAACTTTCCTGCACCTCACTCTCTTTTTGTTTATTAGAGACTTTTTCTTGGTGTCTACTTTTATTGTAGTTTACATTTAAAAAAAAAAAATCCTTTTATTTATTTTTTACTGCTTCTTTCTACATATTTTTCTCTGGATTAAATATGCCATTTTCTTTCAAGAATTCACTGCAGATCGTTTTTCTAAACTTCGATCATGCAGCACCAGATAGCACAGACCTACTTCATGCATTTCACAGAAAATACTTTGGTTTATTTATTAATGTATGGCTTTTGTCTGTTTTATAACAATATGAGAGATTTACCTCATTTTCAGCCTGTGATTTACTATAACTGTACATTCTGCTCTGAAGTATTTGTGCATCCTCCCTCAAGCTATATTTGTACAGCCAAATACTTCTCTGTAAAGATAGATTTTTACATTCATCCTCCTGAATTGCAGCATGTTTTTATCAGACCATTTCTTTGATTTGTCCAGATGATCTTGGATTCTATAATTTGCCTCAAAAACACATGCAGCCATTCATCCAAGTCACTAACAGAAGTGTTGAACGCTCATAGGTGCAGGAGAGACTCCCATAGAAACCTACTTTATTTAGCTGCTAGTCTGACAGTGAAACATGAATGACTCTGCCTCTGGATATATGTTTCCAATCAGTTGTGCAACTGCTTCATCCAGTCGTCATTTCCCTAGCTTCCTCATGACAGCGCCTTTTAAGTAGTATCAGACAAGACAGATAGTATCTGCCAATTTCCCCCCCTCTACTGAGTCAAAGTAGAGGAGTAATTCTTTTAAAAAAGTAGCATATTTGGAGAAGGTCATCTTGATTATTACTTATCTCCTTGTTATGTTCTATTTGCTTAGAAAATATTTGCATTTTTTTGTTTCAGCAGGTGGGTTTGTTTGTTTTGGAACTGAAATTAAATGGACTAGCCTAGAGATCACTAGTTCCTTGCTTTTATTAGACACATTTGGATGGCTCTGTTAGGCCTTCAAAGTATTTGCAACTCATCCAGCTATTCTGCAACCCATTCTTCTCTTACTGAAGCAGTGTAAACGCTTTTTTCTCTGCTGCACCTGCACCAATTGACTGACTACAGTTGACTTTTTTAGTGAAAAAAAGAGAACATGAAGCCCATGGTCAAATCAAGATAATAGCTCTCTGTCCTGAACAAAGTTTCTTCTCTGAGTTAGTATTAACCCTTATGTCTCTTGCTCATTTTGCTCCTTGGACTTTTTGACTGTGCCCCTTTACGTCTGTGCAACCAGTTTACATTCATCGTTAGCAATATCAGTTAGAATCTGCTTTCTGTGCTCTCCCTTCTCGTTTTCAGGGTGACTGAAACCTGATCCAACCACGATGATCTTTCAGCCTGTGTGTGACAACTGATGCAACCCTGTACCACATAAATGCAAATTGTGTGTTTTGTAACAAGACTGTGGCTAGGCAACAGAGGGAGAGGCTCCCTGACCTGGCTGCCATGCTTTTCGTGCCACCTCTTCTGGAAAGGAAGAGGGAAGAGGAGATTGTTCTTCCCCAGAGAGCAGCTGAGCATATCCAAGTGCAGAGAAGCCCTTGGAGAGCAGCACAGGGCAAGCAGCCAAGGACAGGGTAAATGGTAGCATGAAGCATTGAGATAAACAAAGAGTTTTGCTTCTGAAAGGAGCAAGGGGCCGTTCTGAAGCAAGAAATAGGTCCAAAGTTAAGATTCAGAAGCAAAAGAAAGCAGGAGGCTCAGAAGGAACTGTGTGGAGTTTGTGGAAACCCAGGAAGCTACTGAAAGTCGCTGGCTCGGACAGCAAGGCTGAAGAAAAGGGTGTGTCCTTGCAAGGGCACAACTGGCAGGGTACAGATTTGTTTCAAACTTTTGACTTGTCTCCTTTGCCCAGGTGAATTGAGGTTTTCCTTTGTAAATAACTACCTTGTTGAAGTTCCATGTTTTGTGTTATAGTAAAACCAAACTTAATACACTGGTTATATTTTTTTCTGTCCTTGTGTAAGGAAAAGGGCTAGACAATTCTACCTCAAAGTTTTGGCAAATTCAGGATTTTCTCATACCATATGTGAGGACTAACCCCCCTCCCCCAAAAAGCATAAGAAGTCATCATCTAAATTCTTGCAGATTCCTAGAGCTAATTAAAGCCACAAGACAGCAAGTTCTGCTAAACAAGCAGTAAAGAGGGAAGGGAGGAACCATCAAAGCCTTGAGACATGTTTTGATGCTCTATTTTCACTAAAAGGAAACTAGAAAACCTCCAGGTACAACTTAGGAGTCAGACAGCCACAAAACAACACTGGAGTCGAAGTGCTGCTGAGTCAGTCCCTTAGTTCCCACAGATGAACTACAATCATAAGTGTCTCTAAACCGATGAATTGCCAAGTAAATAATCTCTCAAACAATGGAATAAAGAACTGCAGGGAGAAGAACAGGCTATCAAGAAAGTTCCTCCATTTATTGTCTGTGACTCTGCATTAAGTGGTGTTTCTCTGGAAGAGAGAGGGGAAGGCTAGATTAGGCATAATTATGAAATCCTTTGGCTTGTCTCCATTAATGATGACATACATTAGAATAAATACTACATGAAATTATCCAAGTATAAAGGTCAACTTGAAAGAAAAAATCAACAAATTTTTTTCTGGAGTTCCCCCTACTCTCTCCACTAGACAAAACATAAAAAAGCAGAAAGCACTGGAGATGAGCCAGCAGTTTCATCATTGGTGAGAAAGAAGTTTCCTGTTAGGTGGAACACTCAGCCATATTTCTATGGGATGAGTTGGGATGCTACATAAACAGCTGTGCCTGCATTTCATAGGTTCTGAGGAGCGATGTTTGGGGATGGGGTGGTGGGTGAGTTCTTGCCAGTTGTTACACCTGTGCCAGGTTTAGACTTAGAAAAAGCTACATATTACAGTAATATTTTCTGTTGCCTGGAAAAACTGATTCAAATAACTATTGGATCTTTTGTGGGAAAAAAAAAACCAACCAGCCAAAGTATCACAGTTACTTTTCCAGCTATAAGCTTAAGGTTAATCAGAGCCGTTCTAAGTGACCCACCCACCTACTAGTCTCAATTGTATCTGTTCCCTCTTAGAAACAGCTTCCTGCAAACTTTTCAATCTCATTTTCAAGATTTTTTGTTTTGATTGGTGGTTTCAGGTCTGTTGGTAGTCAAGAAAATCTCTTTCTTTTGAAAGTCCCCCTTCCCCAGCCAATTTCATCCAGACGTCAAAGCCTCAGGGTTCTACAGCATTCCCTGTGAGCTGTAGCTTCGTAAGGACTCTGCTGTTACACCTCCTATCTCAGTCCCAACAGTTATCTTTTTTTGGTCCTCACTTCTTTCTCCAATTGTCATTTTTTGTACTGTACAGCATTTAGGTTACCTACGCTGGACTTCTAGGTTTATTGTGATTGAATTTCAGAAAGCAGGTGGAGCCCATGTAACAGAAGTGATTATTCTGCCAGGTCTTTCTGTGTAACAGACATGCTTTGACTGATTCTTGTTGCTCATCTCTGAAAGACACTGTTACATCCTTCACACTGTTATGAACTTGTGATGGTTAAAGACTAATTCTTGAACTGCAACTTGTGCTGTAAGAAAAAAGCCATCATGAATTGATTGCCTTCGATACAGCAGAACAGAAGCATCTCAACAAGTAATGCATACACTTAGTTTTTCAAAAAGATTAATTTCCCAAAGGTAAGAGAATTTGCAGATTAAATTGTCTTGAAGGAAAATTAAACAACAAGTTGTGAATTCTTCAGAGGTAGTTTAGTAGTAGACAAACCCAGAGTTCATGTGATATCAGTAATGAAAAGGGATATACCAGAGCAGATTTGGGATTATAATAATTATATTCTACCCTCTAATTCCTGAAAGTCTGTCAGTACACTTTCATGGAAAATATGTCTTTATCATGCACTCCACCACAGCATAAGTAAAGTGTATTTTACATCTCTATATATCCTTATTGAGGTGCTGAGATACACTTTCTAGCTTTAGTCTGTACTTTTTAAAGAGTTGTTAAAACATCTCTTTTAGGGAAGACGCAGACATAAAAACAATCCAAGTACTGAAAAAAAGCATAATGGGAAGAGTAATAAAAAGCTCAGTCTGTCCAGTTTTTCCAAAGAAGATGAAGAGATTACTGCATGCAAATACCTTTAGAAGGAGGAAAATAAACAACTACTGAAGAGTTTTTTCTTTTAATGAAGAAGACATAACAAAAGCCAGTGTTTGAAAGCTCAAGTCAGAAATCCAAATGAGAAACCAGACACATGTTTTCAGCAGTTGTGGTAAAACTTATCCAAGAGGTGTCTTCAAATCAACATTGCATGACTTTCTGAAAAATCAGTTTTACTGTACGCTGGTATGGCTTAGTGAAATACAAATTACTGCATCAAAAGGGAGATAACTAAGTAAAATGTAACTGCATATGACATTCAAGTTAGATTATGAATGTTTTCCTTTTAGCCTTTAATTCAGTGAACTGTAGAGGAGTTACTTGCTGAAAGTTATATCATAGAATCATAGAACGTTGGCAGGGACCTGAAAGGTCATCTACTTCCAACCCCCCTGCCGTGGGCAGGGACACTTTCCACTAGATCAAGTTGTTCAAAGTCCCATCCAACCTGGCCTTGAACACTTCCAGGGATGGGGCATCCACAACTTCTCTGGGCAACCTCATAGTGAAGAATTTCTTCATAGTTGAGTTCCTCTATAGTTGAGTATCTTCTCTGTAATTTGCATGTTCTTACAGAAATGTATGAAAATAGATGATAATAGAAAGAAAGACCCATTGGAAAATCTCTACCCAAAGGTCAGTCAACTTTGGAAGCAGTTGGGACTTAGCTACTGTTTACACACCAAGGTAAATGTCTTATAAACCAACGATTCATAGTGTCACACTTTAGCTACATAAATAAACTTAATTAAAGCATCAAAAAATGTCTCCCACTTCTGAATAGTTTTGCATCTTTTCTGTGTAACAGCCTAGACTCTCCTGTTCCACAGTATTCTACCAAGTGAGAAACTTAGCATGGTATTCGTAGACTAAAGTTATCGGTAGAGCACGTATGCTATTGCTCCTTTGAAGAAGTTGCCATTTTTATGTATGTTATGAATAGGACCTTTCTTCTCTCCAGTTGAAACCTACTTTGATTATTTGGCAGTGGTATCACTGTAGGTTTGTTGGCATTAATTACAAGATTATTTAATTAAATTTTTTCTTCGTGTGCACCAAACAGCAAAAATCACTAATCGTGCTATTTGTTTTTATAGTTATTGTATATGATTCCAGCAGTAATGAGTTATCAACCTGTTGGTATCAGGCAGGTATCTGTAGATTGTGCAAACTATAAACTAACCTTTCAAGTACTGCTATCACCATATTTTCCCCTGTATCTTATTTTTATTTTTTATCATCTGAAGAGAGTCATATTTCAACTTTCTCACTGCTTCTTCTGAACAAAAAGATGAATCTCTCCACATCACGGGCCTAGATGCAACTTCCTGTTGTGCTGCAAAATGTAACCATAACTATTTATAAATATTTATAGGCATTAAAATACATGATATTCAGTTTCTCATTTTTTGTTATGAAGCATACACATGCATACATAGATAGATATATACACAAATATGAATAGACTTCATTTTTCAACTCTCTATACTGGAATGCACCATACATTCAGAGAACATGCTATTACATGGTTTGAATAAACATTGTGTATATCCAAAATATTTCTAGCACAGATTGAACAAATCCTTCCTGCAAAACAAGAAATCATAAGCAACTTTAGATAAAGATATGTCTGTATCTTTAGTGTTTAAAACCTATTCATGTCGTCCTAATAGATGTATTTTAACCACTTTTTCCAATATTCCTATAGGCATACCAGGGTCAAAGGAAATCTTAGTAAACTTTTGCAATCTAAATACATCGAATTGCAATTTTTTTGTCTCCCAAGCTAGAAATTATAGAGAAAGGGAGAAAATAAACAAAATACTAGCTAGTATAAACAAGCAAATGAAGGCTGCTGCCAGAACAACATTTTTCTTGTTTTAAACTTCCTCCCACACCAGTCATAATGCCAGAAGACATTTTTCAAAGAATTTTAAACACTGTTGAAAATAACTCAAAGTTTAAGATGGTTTTGACATATAGAATCAGAGAATCACAGAAGGTTGAGGTTGGAAAGGACCTCTGGAGACCATCTAGTCCAATCCCCCTGCTCAAGCAGGGTCAGCTAGAGCAGGTTGCCCAGCACCACGTGCAGTCGTTTTGAGTACCTCTAAGGATGGAGACTCCATAACCTCTCTGGAACAACTGGTCCAGCATTTGATCACCTGCACAGTAAAAAAGTGCTTTCCTGTCTTCAGATGGAATTTCATGTATTTTAATCTGTGCCCATTGTCTCTTGCCCTGTCAGCGGCTCCCTCTTCTTCATTCCCTCCTCTCATATTTGTAGACGTGGATAAGATCCCCCTGAGCCTTCTCTTCCCCAGGCTGAACACTCCCAGCAATGTCAGCCTCTCCTCGTATGTCAGATGCTCCAACCCCTTAGTCATCTTCATGGCCCTGCACCGGACTCACTCTAGTAAGTCCGTATCTTTCTTGTACTGGGGAACCCAGCACTGGGCCCAGATCTCCAGATGTGGCCTTATCGGTGCTGAGTAGAGGGGAAGGATCACCTCCCTTGACCTCCTGGCAACACTCATCCTAGTGCAGCCCAGGAGGCTTTTGGCATTCTTTCCTGCAAGGGCACAGTGCTGGCTCATGGTTTGCTTGTTGTCCACAACGACACCAAATTCCTTCTCTGTAGAGATGCCTTCTAGCTCATTGGTCCCAGTTTGTGCTGGTGCCTGGGGTTATTCCTCCCAAAGTGCAGGACTTTGCACTTGCCCTTGTTGAACTGCATGGAGTCCCTGTTGGCCCATTTCTCCA
Source organism: Phoenicopterus ruber ruber (assembly GCA_009819775.1). NCBI lineage: Eukaryota > Metazoa > Chordata > Aves > Phoenicopteriformes > Phoenicopteridae > Phoenicopterus > Phoenicopterus ruber. The sequence goes on along the minus strand of CM020215.1, from coordinate 49,303,886 downwards.
GCCTGTCCAGGTCCCTCTGGATGGCAGCATAACCCACTGGTGTATTAGCCACCGGTCCCAGTTTGTGCCATCTGAAAATCTGCTGAAGGTACACTCTATTCCATCATCCAGGTCATGAATGAAGGTATTAAACACAATTTGTCCCAGTATTGATCCCTGGGGTACACCATTAGTGACTGTCTTCCAGCTGGACTTTGTGCTGCTGCTAACAATCCTATGATCCCAGCAGTTCAGTCAGTTTTCACCTCACTGACCATTTGCCTACCCTGTATTTTATCAATTTTTCTATAAGGATGTTAATGGAGATAGTGTCAAAAGCTTTGCTAAAGTTGAGATAAACATCCACTGCCCTCCCCTCATGCACCAAGCCAGTCATCTCATCACAGAAGTCTATCAGATTGGTCAGGCATGATTTCCCCTTCATAATTGTGTAATGGCTAGTCCCCATTACCTTTCTGTCCTTCATGTTTGGAAATGGTTTCCAGGAGGATTTATCTCCATTACCTTCCTAGGTAGGTATTGAGGTGAAGCTGATTAGCCTGTGGTTCCCTGAATCCTCCTTCTTGCCCTTTCTAAAGATAGAATTAATCTAAAATGATCAAGAACAATGTCGCAGTGACATCTGACAGCTCCCTCAGCACTTATGGATACATCCCATTAGGTGCCACAGGCTTCTGTATGTCCCTAATTGTTTGTTATATGTTCCCTAATCTGAACCTCCTCTATGAGGGGTATGTCTTCCCTGCTCCAGATTTTCCTATGAGTCTCAGAGATCTGGGATTGCTGAAGACAAGTCTAACTGGTGAGGACTGAGGCAAAGAAGACATTGTGTACATCAGCTTTTTCCATGTGGGTGCACGTTCTCCCTACTTTTAACATTTTTTTTTTCTATATACCTTAAATACATATAACTCCTATCCTCTTCTTAATGACGACACTAAAGCTATTATTTGTTTAGAACAACTTAGAACAATGAAACTTGACTCGTTATACCAAGATCTAGTATCCAACCAGACTCAAAGCCCTAGAATTTGGTTAAATTGGGCTATTTTTATCCTGAATTCTAGAAAATCACTTTCATTCTGTTCAATTTAGCCAAAAGTTGAAATGACAGAGGCTATATGAAACAAAAAACCATTGACTAACTGCTAAGTGATTTTTAAACCAATCTAGCTATTCTTTTCACCCGAAAAGCAACATTAGGGAAAATTTAAGTATCAGGGAAAAAGTACTTAAATTTGGCCACTGTGGCAGCTAATAGTGCTAAATGAAGCTCGGAGTTAAACTACGCTCTTCTGGGAGTTTCCCTTATTTGCTTTAAGGGTGCGTGGAAAAATGTGCAAGAAGGTTTTCAATTTCATAACCATATACAAGAAAAGACATGATAACTGAAATTTGCACACAGATTTCAACCAAATTATTATCCTTACCAAAATTTAATATTTACTGGTAATTCTTTTTCATATTCAGTCTTCATAGTACTTAGTAGGGTTAAATGTCTGTCAGTATTCAAGCTCTGATGAAATGAGGACTATATAGCAAGGAAATACTTTTTTTTTAATTAATCTGTCAAATGAGTCTCATTAACACAGAGTCTCATCATAGTAATTGCTTAAGAACCAGGCATTAGAGCATCTAACATATTTAAAAGAGTTCACTGCATTCAAGTTGATGTTGCACAAGTGTCTTTGAATATCATTTTTATCTCCATATTTATTTCTGACGAGGTAGAAATAGTAGTAGTAGAACACAGTATAGCATGAAAGATCAACAAGAAAATAGTGGAAACATAAAATTAACAAATGGAATTTCTAGCATTTAGTTATCTTTCTCTGCAGTATGTTCTAATAGCAAATGTAAATCACCTGATTGTTAGATTTTGTCCTTTGGAAATGCCAAGACTGGACCAGACTGATGGATATCTCTTGCAGTATCCCTGTGGTGACATCTGATAATAGAATGCCTTTGATCGTGTACTTGTCATATGCATACACTTGTTGCAGTAGGTCCACATACATTGTGCCAGAAACATTCCTCTTTCAAAAAAATGAAAGAAGCAAATAGACAATGAATGGAAAATATATTAAAGCTATTTTACAACCTGCAACTCCAGTGATGCCAAGAGAGGCTACAAGTATTTAGAACAACGTAAACCAACTCTAGGGGGAAATCGAGACACCTGTTGATCAGATTAAAGAGTGGACTTTCTAGCATCAGAAGTAATGTAAATTCTCTTGTGAACAAAACTAGTTAGTTCCAATATAGAAAATAGAACTGATTTGGCTAAATGTGAGATTTATTACTTAAAGCAATCATCAATACTGTTCCTGTTATCAAGAGGTAGTATATGTCAATACAAACTACCCTTCAGATGAGCTGACGTGTATGATAAGGCTTATTTAATAGCAATGCCCATCATGACTGTGTTTATGCCATTAGCCACTCCTATCCTGCAGTAAAAATTACAGTGTGATGCTGAGGTTTCTCTCAGTCCTTTTCCAAAGTAGAGCTGGAAGTAATTTACAAGATGCACCTCAGTCTATTGAGCTACGTATGGAAAAGTCACTGCTCTTTCTTCTTCAGTGACTGCGGGAAGGTGGCTTTTCAGAAGCACCAGTCAAATGGAAACTGAAGTTGCTTTTTCCCAGTCTCAGCACGTGAAATGTCTGCCTACTGTTTGAGTAAATTCAATGGATTGCTTCAAGTCACACACAGCACATCTCTAGAGGAAAGGCAAAATATTGCTTTAACTTGTAAGATCCTACTGCCGGCTAGGAAATTACCCAGTGAGATACAGGCTATTGTGAATTTTGATACTTTTAGTGGGTGGATGATTTGACTTTTACTATATCTGAGAGATGTAATGGTCTTAACATTCATACTGAAAAAATATGGTTCAGAAAATGGTTTGCAGAAGGTGCCCCACATGACATCCTATTTTCTTAGGAGGTCTTCCCCATAGAACACAACAAAACTCCAAAAACATTGAGTTCTCCCACCAACAACATGAAGCCGTGTTAGGAAGACAGGAAGGCTAACTGACTGAGTTATGGAAAAAATGAAAGTAGGGACTAATATGAGGAGATACCTCTGTAATATTTGATGACAAAATAAAATATTTGATATATAAAATAAAATGTTTGGTATACAAAATACATTGTATATCTCAAAGGGGGTTGGGAAACTAAGAATATTGCTACAAAGATCCTGTTGTTAAAGCTACTGGGATGCAAGCTTGTAGGTAGAAGTGGAAGTTTCTACTTAAGAAGTCTCATATTTTGTATGAAATATTGTTTTCAGGATAGCCTGAGTAAAGCATGTTGTTTAGAAAACAGAGGTACGAAAGTGCTTTTTGTCTTTCCTATATTTTTCTATCTACCAAGACAGATTGAGAGAGAGAGAGAGAAATTCTTGTGTATGCTGCCTAAAGTAAGAATTTATATTTAAAATCTTTTAAAACTCTATCAATTTCCTTTTATATTCATATGCCTTTGTAGATCTAATCCTGTGATCAGATGGTTTACTTAAGAGGAGGTCTAGAAGAAGCATGATTAAGCTAATACTGTCCTAGAGAGACCCTTCTTTTGAAAAGGAGTATCAGGCAGAGTATTCCCGGAGATGTTAGTAGGAACTTAGCAAATGACCCCAAGGAATTCAGGGACATACACGCAGAGGATACATTTGGGTGAAGAATGCCACTTTTAATCATCTCAGTGGCCTGTTCTTTGTCCATAACAAACACAGTCTTGTGTTGCTCAAAAGGAAAGAAGCAAAATGCTAATTCAAAGATAATTTCCTTAGTCTGTTTCTCTGTTCTTTTCACATCTCTGTTTGTATCCTTCTGCCTGCTCCCTCTCCTTTTTCTCATGAAAGGTAGCTATTTATATAACAATATAAAAGCTTACGTCAGGACCATGATTGCCTATACCCTTCCTCTTATCTTGTCTCCTTTAGTCTTAGAAGATCAATTCGTATCTTCATTCAGCACAGTAAGGCCAGTTTGGGATCTCTGTAAATATGCACAGAACTACTTTCTTGTTCCCCTTTAAACTCCTCTTTAAAACTCTTCTTTGCATTGATGCCTACATCACCACTCATTTGTCAGTGCTGATCTCACATCTCTACTCCTGTGTTTATAGGCACTGCCTTCAGAAGTTGCCAATATTTTTTTCTGTATTTATACAGTATTTAAACAGTCAGCACTGATCTGTCACTAGTGTTACTCAGCCGTATGCTATGAAAGTAATCAGTAATAACTTTGTTAGTCTAGTTCCAGAAGTTTGGAGAAGGGTCAGCATTTGACAGGATTTGAGGATTTGCACAGGCTGATGGTGCGCGGCTGAGAGAAGACTACCTAAACTCAATGTGTTATAATATCCGGAGGAGGGAACAGCAAATATGGCTGAAGGGTTTGTTGACAATCACAAAGTGCTACAAGACAGCTATTTCCTTCTAACCTATTATTTCTGTTATTTATGAGTGCTATTATCTAAGACAGCAGAGTCTGCCAAGACTTATACCCAGAAGTAGAGCTGCATACAAGCAGTCCCATCAACATCAAATATCTTAGTTACTTATAGTTAAAATATACCAAAAAAGGAAAACAATTACATTCATAAAACCAAAATGTCCCTTTCATATGCACTTAGAATTGTTTTATTTCTTAATTATTAGAAAACAAAAGTAAATAGAAAGAAATGATAACTTATTTACAGGTTAATTTATGATCTAATGGTTGCTGGGAACATCCTTGTATTATATAAGGAAGAAGTTTTTCACAATGAGGGTGGTGAAGCACTGGAACAGGTTGCCCAGAGAGGTGGTAGATGCCCCATCCCTGAAAACATTCAAGGTCAGGCTGGATGGGGCTCTGGGCAACCTGATCTAGTTGAGGATGTCCCTGCTCACTGCAGGGGGATTGGACTAGATGACCTTTAAAGGTCCCTTCCAACCAAAACTATTCTATGATTATGCTTCAGACAGGTTTTGTCTTAAGCTAGGGCTCAGAAGCTAAACACAGAAAAGTACACTTAACACTAAGAGTATCTAGCTGTGGCTGCATATCTGACCCACAGCATTTGCCATTTCAGGCAGTGAAATTTTATGGTTCAGATTCTCATAAAGCTTTTTTCTATACCTTGTTCACTTGTGATGACCATCAATTTATTCTTTCAAAGACAGTCTCTTGATATACTAATGAAAAACATGTGACTTTAATAAAATACTGAATTTTTCTCGTCACAGCTAATTAGGTTGGACAGAACCTCACGCTGATGTGTCCAAGCAGTTTTGAACTGCATCCCACCGCCACGGAACATCTGTTTGCGCTTGACCGTGTCAGGTTGCCAGAAGGGCAATCAAGCTAACTGTGGAACCAGGACCCAGTGTCAGACCCTTTAAGATGCTGTAAGCAGGAGATTTTTTCTAATTGCTAAGAAATGTAGAATACACAGGTTTACAAAACAAGCAAAGCTTTGCTTCCTTTCAGATCCAGATCCTATATCCTCTGCTTCCAGAGACAGGATGTTAGATATTGGTTTTAATCTAATATCCTCCAAAAATTATTCTTAAATCAGTGTGATCTTCTGTGCTCCTGAAATGTGTTACATAAATAGTTTTGCAATAACTTCTCTTTCTTTCAGTAGAGTAGGGGTCCTGTAAATCTTATTTCGCATGTAATTCTTAAGAATAAAATCCTGGCAATATAAATCATAAGTTTCCTTTTAATGTATTCTCACTTTTACAGGGAAGTTTCATCTTTTTACATGTTGCCTTTGCATATAAATGTAGGTCTACTTCACTAAATAGGTCCATTTAGTAGAACCCTGCATTGACATGTTCTTTCTTTTTACAATAAAATATTTTGGACTACCTTTTTGCATTTATAAATTTTGAGTACTCTGTACAAAGGAAAATGTGAACTTTTAGAGGGAGAATCTACTGAATAGCTCACGAGGGTAATTTACAGTTGATAGATATCTGTTATTTTACAAAAATAACGCAATATTGTTCCTTATCTTCTGAGAAATACAGCCCTGCTTTGGGCAGACCACTGTTTTCATGTCATAAAGATGTGGCCTTTACTGGGAGCATGCGATTTGTTATTCAGAGTTTTCTGTGACCACTCTGGTTAATCTCATTCTCTAAACACAACAGCTTCCCTATATAAACAGTAAAATGTTCATTTAATTTATGACTACTTGCAAACTCAGAATTTATTGGATTTACAGAAGAGAAGAATAAAGCCTGTTGTCGTATGTGTGGATCAAAGCATTTCTTTCTTAGTAGGATGTGCACTGCTAGTGACAAAATTGTATCTTCAGAGCAAGCCCTGTAAAGATTTAAAGCTGGAGTAGTATTCAGAGGTGAGCAAAAAGGACATGGCAGAAATAAAAATCAATAAGGTGGTTTAACTTTTAAAGTATAGACTACACTGAAGTAGAAGAGATTCTGTTTTCTTTTGTAGCATTTTATACTGACAGTTGTACTTATTTTCTTGTTTCCTGAATATACAGTCCATGTTGCCAAGAGCTCCATGACATCCAAAATAAATGAAAGGTGAGATATTTCTGTATTAGATTTTGCTCAAGACACACATATAAGTACAATAAAATAATACATACAGCAGGTATTGAGGTTTCACTTATTTCAATGGGATTTGTACCTGGACCTCAGTGAAATTAGTTCTTTAATATCTGTTTCTACTGTTTTTCATATGCAGTGCGATTCACTACAGAACACGTGGTGGACTCTTTAAAACACCACCAATATGCAGCTGTTGTGCACCACATAAATACAGGGTCCAAAAGTGACACTGTCACTCTCGCCTAGAGGGCTAATTTCAGTGGGATTTTCTTTAAAATCTACTCCTATATTTTCAAAGTGACAGGGAGAATTCAGGGTTCTGCTTTTCAAAGGTACTGTTAGTACTAATAGTACTAAAGGTGCTATTTTCAAAGGAATAACTGAAAATCACAAGAATATCAAGAAAACTGTTGCAGATTTTTTCTCCTGAAGAAAACCTTACTACAGCATGTTCCCTGTATACTTATGCAAACCCCACAGATGTCTACATTTGATAATATAGAGATATTTTTAGCCAATTCGTCATCCATGCCTTACTGCACAAAGTAGCTCAACACAGGCTACCACTTGCATGGAACCTTTAAGAAATCTAACACCTGAATCATCACAAGTGTTAATATTTACATTCACGATCTCATTTGCTTTCAGGGCTTTGCAGATGCTAATGCTAAAATGTAGGATATCCAAAGATGACTCATGTTAGCACCTGAAAAATAGTTACACAAAGCAAAGATACTATTTGTGAAGTTGTTTGTTAGAGGATATGTTTCACTACTGCAAGACAGAACTATATGAAGACATCTAAGTTAACTCTAAAAACACATTGTCACAAAGAGGAAATGGCATCGTCATACTAATGTGATATTCTGCCTTGGCCGTGGCATGTCATTTCTCAGCCAAACTAATTTCCTTGGATGCAATTCCATAGAGATGTGCGCAGCTCTCTAGCACTGACTGAAAGAGACTGCTCTGCGCTAGCCTGGGTGTCTCTGTGATGTTCCACTTGACTGTGTAGACTGACACATAACATGAATTTTGGAAGTTTGGTCCACTGTTTGACTTTTCATGGGACATGACAATTCACAGGTCTTACGTGAACTAGCAAGGACTCTAATTATGCAGCTCTGAAAATTAAGAACTTGATAGCCCTAAGGTCGCAGAGGATGAGAATGCCAGAGGGTTTTTGTGGCAACATTTCTGGGATCCTTTCCAAACAACCCTGAGTATATGATGAATACTAAATGTATATATTTATAAGAAACTAAATAGAACTGTGCAGATGAATTTGAGAGCCTCTATCATGATTAAGAGATGATTAATATGGCAAGAAAAGTTCAGTGAAAGGTTTATTTCCTTTAATTGGTCTAGTTGCATTTGAACGCAGGAGAAATTAGGTGCTTATGCTATTCAAAGGTAGATGACAAATGCTAATCCTTACCGAACAGTTGATTTATCATGGATTTGTTTTACATAAGGGCTCTCCTCCCTCTAAAGGATGCTTACTGAACTACTCAGATATCTAGAGGGTGAAAATTGTCCTAGAATGACTACAAGGGTGAATTTTTACATGAGGCTTGTGGTATGCTTTGAGAATCACTGCAGTTTTCTTCCTTAACTAGAAGTATATGAATGCAAAACCAGTTAAGAGAAATCATTTATAACAGCTTTTAAACCCCAAGTTTATGTAGAGATACAGCTTAGGCACATTTCCTCTCAGCAGCGTGTCTTGGTTTCTGCCGGGATGGAGCTAAGTTTCTTCCCAGTAGCTACTGTGTTTTGGATTTAGTATGGGATTTGGTATGTGAAGAATGTTGATAATACACTGATGTTCTTAGCTGCTGCTAAGCGATCAAGGACATCTTCGAGCTTCCCACCTAATGTGCAGATGCAAAAACCTGGGAGAGGTACAGCTGGTATAGTTGACCCAAACTGGCCAAAGAAAGCAGTCCATACCATAGATGCCATGCCCAGTATATAGTGGGGGTTGGCCAGTGGGCCGAGGGGCCTTTTGTTTATCCGTGCTTTCGTTCATTTGTTTGTTTGGCTGTTCATTCCCTCGCTCTCTCTCTCTGGAACATGCTGTCCCAAGATCGCTGCTGGGGAATATTACTGTACCGAGATCACTCTGTTTCGTTTTGTGATTGCTGCTCAGGACAGGCTGTATCGGTCGTTGAGTCATCGGGCCATAAAGAAATTGTGCATCGTTTATATATTCTATTACCATTATTTTTTTTAATTATTATTATTGTCATTATTAATATGTAATATAATTATTATTATCTTTTCCTTTGCTGTCCTGGTGAACTGCCTTTATCTCAACCCACGAGTTTTCCTTTCTCTCCAATTCTCCTCCCCACCCCACTGGGCAAGGGGGGAGTGAGCAAGCGGCTGCGTGGTATTGGGTTACCGTCTGGGGTTAAACCATGACACAGTGATTTAAAGGACTTTAAAATGCACAAGATGTGTAGAAGCCCTAAAGAACTTCAAAGATTGAGGTGTGGATAAAGACGATCCCTTAAGTAAATCTAGGACTAGGGAGAAGTTCATTTATCCTATCTAACCAAGCCGCTAAAAGAGAAAACATGTTTTGGCCTGGGATTCTGCCTTGGGGGTGGGGAGGAGAAGTTATGTTTTAGGAAATAGTTTTGGCTAGTAGGTAACTTGAAAAATAGAAGGTTCTTCTTTCTGTGATTCCCAAAAGGAAATAAGGAGTTTTGGGGGGCCAAGAAAGGAAAAGAGTGTCCTTTTTCAAGCTCACTTTCTCTGATATCCTGATTGTGATGAGATACAATGTTGAGGACATAATTTTCTGTCTTTTCAGCCTGCACTTACTAGATCCTCCTTCAACCCTTGTGGTGGGTTGACCTTGGCTGGATGCCAGGTGTGCACCAAGGCGCTCTATCACTCCCTCTCCTCAGCAGGACAGGGTGGGGAGAAAATAAGATGGAAAAAACCTCACGGGTCAAGATAAAGGCAGTTTAATAAAGCAAAAGCAAATGCCGAGCATGGAACCAAAGGAAAACAAAAAGATTTTATTCTCTACTTCCCATCAGCAGGCGATGTCCAGCCACTTCGTGGGAATTAGGGCTTCAGTACGTGTAGTGGTTGCTCTGGAAGACAAATGCAGCTTTTATTGCTGAGCATGATGTCATATGGTATGGAATATCCCTTTGTTCAGTTTGGGTCAGCTGTTCTGGCTATGTCCTCTCCCACCCTCTTGCCCACCCCCAGCCTGCTGGCCTTCAGAGGTGGGGCAGTTTGGAGAGACAGCCTTGATGCTGTGCAAGCACTGCTCAGCAGTAGTCGAAACACTGGTGTGTTATGAACACCGTTCTAGATACAAAGTACAGCACTTCGAGGGCTCTCATGGGGAAAGTTAACTCCATCCCAGACAGAACCAGTACACTACTGCATAATTTGAAGGGCATTAAAAATTTACTTCCACAAGACTATCTTGGCCATAGATCCTTAAAAATGAAGGAAGCAACATGCCACTGTCTTCTATTGGGAAGGGGGGGTGTGCTAGCTCTGAAAAATATTTGAGTGTTGTTTATTCGAATGTACACCCTAATCTGACATGGTTCAAATTTACTGTGTTTTGCAACAGACCTCTGATTTCTTTAAAGGACTGTAAAAGCTAATTTCCATACATGAGAACCAACACATATATCTGCAACCATGTTCAAGTGCACAGAATGAAAAATGCAGCATAGTATCACCTCAAGCAAAATTCCAGTTCCTTCTTCCCCAGATTTCAGCTATTCACTTTTTATTTCTTTATTTTTTTAAGGCTAAGAGACATCAAAATTTTCTCAGATGCAAAATGCTTCAATAAATCTGCTGATGAATCTGTGGCAACTGCTATTCCCAATGCAACATCCAGTGCTCAAGAGGGCCCTATAATCCCAAAAAGAAAAGCATTTCCTCTAGTCCTGACAGTTGAAATCAGGGTCTGAAATCATCATCCTGTTGAAGGACTAGAGGAGAACAGTGGGTTAATCTCTTCCATAATTCTTAAAAGGGCTGGGGATAAAATACATGTGTCCTCTTTTACTGGCAATTCCAGTAAAATAAATTCTCAAGTTTTTCAAACTGTGAATGCTTATGGGGAGCCTATTAGTATATAAAGCCTGTGTAATTTAATGCGTGCCATGTCTATGGTGTTTAATTGCATATTATCCACACAGACAAGCTATTAAACAAGTATGGGTATATCCACAAAAGCTTATCATCCCAAACTTGGACCAGTTACACAGCCAACAGGAGAACTAATGTTACTTTTTCTGATGCGGTTTTAGGAAATATCCATCTGTCTGAACAAACACAAAAGGCAGATTTATGATGGAACCCTTAAAAGGTAGGTCAGATTTCAGGCTGCTGGAAGAGTCACATAGCCTGCCATAGAAAACAAATGAAAACGTTTATGAACACACACAGTGTCTCATTATAAAGAAATGTACACATATATATATAAAACAAAACTTCTATTGCATTATGTAAACTATCTTAAACTACTAAACATTTGTATTGGATTGCAAAAGTACTCTGAAATTACATGACAATGGATGGTGAATACAACTCAAGGCAACTGCATGCTGCAAACCTTCCCGCATTTTTTTACTGTTGTTGCACAGCCTGGTACAATGCATGCTACCACATCCATCAGCCGTTATCAAACCACAGCCACCACGTGTTCTCTAACCTCTGGCAGTAGGCGTTGTTCCCTGCACATCTTTCCTTCACAATCTGCCCCATCTGACCCACAAGTTCCGCAAACTCCAGTTTTCTTTGTCTGCTCTGATTTTATCAGGCTTAACACCTGTTATGACAAATCTGGGCAATTTTCTTCTCATTAGTCATATCTAAGACACGGGTAACGTGGTAGTCTCTCACAATATTTCAATGTGAAAACAATGGCTTCTTAATATCTCGGGTTTTTTCAATATGCAACTTTCACATGCAAATGGTAAAACATTTCACATGAAACAAAAACAGATTCATTTTTTACACTATTCAGAAGTCTAACTGCCTATTAAATTGCTAAGTTGAATATAAATTATTCTGTGTAATATTTTACTCACTGATTTGAATTCTCGGTTGTCTCTTTGGGCTAGGACAGAAATGGCAAGAAAATGTTCCAGTATTTTAGATGTCAGAAAAAATCTTTTGACATTGTGTGGGTTTAGACCTAACTTGTTTGTTTTTCCCGCTGTTCTTCCTCAAGTGCTCCACATCTTGTTGCAATAACCCAAAACATTCAATACCTCAAAGTATATCGCTATTTTTTTTGGCTCTCCCTATGCCAATTCCATCTCATAGATTTCTATTAGCGCTAGTTCTTGTGAGGTCTTCTAGGCTACAAATAAAAAGGATTTGGTTGTACTATGGCACTCTATCTTATCCCTATCTTCAGGTCAAACCAATTAATCTTATTTCAGCCTTATATGATTTTGACCAACTCTTACATAAGGCATGAATAGTAAATACTTGTTTTTATAAACTTTTCTGGATCTAAATAGTGCTGCTTCATCAGCCAGAGGTTTTCTGCCTTGGATGCAATCCTCAAGAAGACAACCCATAAAAATATTTTGCAAGGGTGCTGATAATGTGTTTACATAGTAATTTTTACAGGGAACAAAACAACCATCAGGGACCACGGACGTGTATTCTGTCTTCAGCCATTTTCCAGACTTCCTAGTCATGTTAGAAACTTACAAAATATCTGGATGACTGCCCTTTCATTTTATTTTATTTGTATGTTATTCATTTAGACATACTATTTAACTATGTCCTCACTTCATCTTCAGTTAGATCTCTTATGCTTGCTTTATTTCCCACCAAAAAAAATTGCAATTACTAGTACATAGCCAGATTTCACCTTTCTTTATGGAAATTTTGTACTATATCCTTTCATCCTTACTTTGATAGAATAAAGAAGAGCATGTTTTCACAGATGTTCCCACAGATTCTCTCAGGCTAAATGAATTGACAAAAATAAGTAGGGATTAGCAATGCTGATCTTTGTTGCAAGTAACATTTGTACTCAGATCAAATACAACAGTTTGTCCTTTAGTTGTACATACCCCCAAATGCTGTATTTCAGAATATGGGAAAAATTCTAAGTCTTCAAGTTTCCATTTTAGTGTTTCAGCCTGGCTGCATAATGATTTAGGGAAGTCGCATTCAATAGTTCTGCAAAATATTCTGTATTTGACAGTATCTATCCATATTGTTAAGTGGGAAAGAAATGTTTGATTGAATAGCATAACAAGTCTGTATCTCAGATGAAAATTCCTCATTTTGTTCTATGATAGCTATCAAAAAACAGAGACTTCCTTCAGCTCAAGCGTTTTTCACTGGGCTGCTCTATTAGTACATCACTAAGCCATAACATAGTCTTCTCATCAGACAGAGGCTTATTAAAGGTCTGCTGCATGTCTTTTTCTACTGACAGAAGAAGATCCCAGCAGGAAGGAGGCTATAGTCAAATGCTTAATTTGGTTATAAATAAAGGATTCAAAAAGCAGTTCTCCATTCTTGACAGATCCATTGATTTCCTGAATTTTTGGCAGGTTTGTTATGGCAGATGTGCTCAGTAGAACTGTAGGATATGCTTATAGCTACTTACAGATTTTTGGAGCTGCTGTTTCTGCTAAGTTATTCAGTTTAGAACTGGAAACCCACATTTTATAATAAAACTTGATGACATCTGTCACAGCTTGATTACTTATGTTGAGGTAGTACCTTAAGTCCCTTCGTATGAATAAATAAGTGTGATAGTTTATGTGTAATGCTGCCATCTATCCGACAGCTAAAATCAGTTTTCTATCAAATCTTGAAATAAAAAAGGCTCCAAATGGGTACAAGGACAAATCTTTTCACCATGAGGACAGTCAAGCATTGCAACAGGTTTCCCAGAGAAGTTTGTGCAGTCTCGTTATTGGAGATTTTCAACCTAGACTGGATAAAGCCCTAAACAATGTGGTCTGACCCTGCTTTGAGAAGGACCTCTTGAGGTCCTTTCCAACCTGGATTCTCCTATGATTCTATAAGAACTATTTTGTTCCTGATTTAGAAGAATTGGTGTATTATTTATTGCTCCATGGAAGTTCTAATTTAACTGCACAATGTCTTAATTAGACATTAGTTAATATGGCACATCCAATGAACATCTCTGTAATTTTAACTGTCAAAGTCCTATTTTTTAGATTTAGTATCAGAAGAAATTTAAAAATTCAAATTAAAAATGGTATATGTAGTGCTCTGCAGTTTCTCTCTCCGAAGAACTGCTACAAATGTATTTTTATCCCCTTCCCTTTAGATTACACAGTAATGCAATATGTTTTGGAATTTCAGTAGTGCCTTTCTACCACTGTTGCTAATAAAAATGTTATTCAAGAAAAACTAAGTTTCCTCTCCTTTCTCTGATATACCACTGTGTCTGCATATCAGTCGTGTTTCTGGAGACATCTCAAGTCATGTGGATGTTGTTTTGTAATCACAGCTGCTCTTACACTTTGATCTTGTCTTTCTATGATTAATTTATCTTCTTAGTACACTGAATTACTAACTACAAGAAAAGGAATAGTAAGTAATTGTTCCTTTGGATTAGCATTGGAAAGTCCATAAAATTGTAGACTGAAACTATATTATCAATAAAACTCTGCTATTTCAGTGTATTTCCTCATCATATCTCAAGCAATTTAGGTTTTACTGGTGCATCTATCGCCAAAATTTAAAAATTACAGATTAGGGGGGAAAGTAATCCCCATTTGTAACAGTTCTGCTTTCATCTACCAACTCTACCTGTAAATTGCCCAAAGCTGTCATCTACCTGAGAATAAAATAGAACATTTGGTCGACAGTGGGCTGAATATGAGCCAGCAGTGTGCCCAGGTGGCCAAGAAGGCCAACAGCATCCTGGCCTGTATCAGAAATAGTGTGGCCAGCAGGAGTAGGGAGGTGATCGTCCCCCTGTACTCAGCCCTGGTGAGGCCGCACCTCGAGTACTGTGTTCAGTTTTGGGCCCCTCACTACAAGAAAGACATTGAGGTGCTGGAGCGTGTCCAGAGACGGGCAATGAAGCTGGTGAAGGGTCTAGAACACAAGTCCTGTGAGGAGCGGCTGAGGGAACTGGGGTGGTTTAGCCTGGAGAAAAGGAGGCTGAGGGGGACCTTATCGCTCTCTACAACTACCTGAAAGGAGGTTGTAGAGAGATGGGTGTCGGCCTCTTCTCCCAAGTAACAGACAATAGGACAAGAGGAAATGGCCTCAGGTTGTGCCAGGGGAGGTTTAGACTGGGTATCAGGAAAAATTTCTTCACCAAAAGGGTTGTCAAGTACTGGAACATGCTGCCCAGGGAAGTGGTGGAGTCACCATCCCTGGAGGTATTTAAAGACTTGTAGATGTGGCACTTAGGGACGTGGTTTAGTGGTGGACTTGGCAGTGTTAGGTTAACGGTTGGACTTGATGATCTTAAAGGTCTTTTCCAACCTGAATGATTCTATGATTCTATAATTTATAGAACTGGCACTGAAGGGCTAGGACTTAGGGTGGATTATAGGAGTTCAAATGACTTTGTAGTGTCAGGGAATCAAACACTAGTTTTGTATTCATTGCGTGACCAAAAGTTCTCTCTAGAGACTGAATTTCTCAAATAATGATGGACTCCATTAAAACTTACTGGAATATGAAAACATTAGACTAGGACTTTAGGAGGAAATTACTTCAGTTCATGTGAAAAGTAAATTGGACTTATCCAAGATTTTTGTTTCTAATTAAGACAGAACGAAAGAGAAGTATATACCAAGCATTCACAATGTTAATCTGTTTCATTTTTCATAGTTTAACTATGAAATAAAGAGGAATAAGGCAATGATCATTATCTTTGGCTAGCTTGAGGCAAATTCTCTTTATAATCCTAAAACTGGGTAACTTCTGAGTACTTCATGTAGAACTAAACTTGTTCTGCTTAGTTAGAAAATGATGCTTTTAATGCCAGTAGTAATTTAGGATCTATTTTATGGAAGTATTGTCATGTGGCCAATGCAGATAACTATCTAGTAGATTTTATAGGAGTCCTCAGGCATCTAATATTCATTGCAAACTCCATCTGTGAGTACCTGTTTGTTGTACTTAGCTGCCAGCAGATGCATCTAACATTAGCATCTAACAGTAACTTTCAGAAGTACCTCCACACAAAAAAAGAAGGCAAAAAACCCAAGAAGAGAACGTCCAATTTATATCAAATTAATCTCATTACTCTGAGTTTGGCAAATGTAATCATTTTTCTGGGCAGTGTCCACACATAGGCTACACCCAGGTACACTGGGCTCCAAGATTTAAGTATAACACAACGAAATAAAAATACTAATTCTTTTTCCGAAAGGCAGTTAGCTGAGATGGAGCTGGGAACAAGGGCTAAAGCATTCAACAGCCAAAGTCCCTACAAACTGCTTCATGTAACAGATGTATTCTAAAAGTGTAGGTGTGAAAAGTGTATTTCTGGTATTCTTTAAAAGCAAGCAGACAGCTTAGCACAAACACCCCATATAGGAATGATTCAGATCAGAAGTCTTGCTTCTCTTAAAGCTCATATTGATCTTTGGGGGGCAAAAGCCGGTAAGGTAATGGATGCTATGAACTTAATTGCCTACAATCACTCTGAGAGAAATTATAAGATGGGGCAAAGACACTGACTACAGTGTTCAAGTGAACTGATCCATTTGCACTTGGTCACCCCAACCGTACATTCGTGAAGAACAGGTGATATTTTAAACTATTGTGTTGTCTTAGGGAGTGCTATACATCAACAAGACAACAATTGTTCTATGGAATTAGGGTATTTCCAGGGAGTACAAAGGGTGTTCTCGGTCTGTGGGTTTATGAAGACTGCCTGCACTGTGGGCTGCTGTGCCTCATGGTGCACCCTCAGTGCCGATGTGAAGGTCTCCTCCCAGAACACACTGTGACCCACCCTGGCAGACACAGGGGGACCAGAACTGCCAGGTACACCTCAACCTGCATGTCTCTCTAGACTGGCCATGAGTTCAACTGGTACCAAGGCAGAAGGAAACATGTCGGTCTGCAGCAAGAATGACAGAATAAAACAACCTATGAAGGCCTGGCTGGTTAGAAAACAAACTAGCTTCTCAGTAGGGTGGGCCTGCATTTATGAGGTTTTAGGGAAAGTGATGTTTTTTCCCTGGTTCTTCCCGTGTCTTTCCCCAGCAAGCTGTCTTTCTCTTTCCAGTGCTGGACTGGCCTCCATTCTGCTCAGACAAGCCACAATGCTGAGGCTGCCCTAAAAACTTTCCTGATGCCAGTACTCCAACAAGAGAAAGCCATGAGTTGACCCCTTTCCCTAAGTCACTGGATGAGTTGTATATGAACTGGGCTAGACTGGGCTTCCCTACTGCCACCTTTGGAGCTACTGGATCTGTGCCAGGTGTACTGCTCTCCCACTGGGAAAGCTCAGGTGGAGTAAAAGCTTCAGTGCAGAACCTATACCACAGGCATCACTGTATCCTCTGGATCCAGGGATCACACTCGACACTCTCATTTGCTGGAGGTAGATATGCAGGGTAGGATTCAGTGTGGAGGTTAAGACATCTACATTTATGTGTATATGTACGTGACTGTTAGGACTCTACTGATCAGTACTCTTCTTGCCAGTGGAGAGCTACTCACCCCAAAGGAAACACGAAACACCTATCAGCTGTTTCACTATATAAGCTTCACTCGCTGTATGCCAAGATCTCCAGTCACTGTAATTGGAATTTAGAAGAGTAGTGCACATCTGGATGTGTAAATGTAGGTGTCTTAAATTTGGACAGAATCCCACCTTCAATTCTTGCAGATGATCTTTTCTTCCAAAGCTCTTAGAAGTATAAAGGACATTTTCTAAAGAAATCACACAGGCCAACAAACTATTGAACTATCCTGCACAGCATCCTACAAGATGGCCTGGCAGGCTTCTGTGTTCATTAGACGGCAATGATAAAATAGATTCATCTATTATGAAGATTTATACACAGAATAGAAATCAGAAGTGCTGCACTTCTGCTGGTATTTTTAACTACACACATTCTGTACAGAAAAGTTGCTGTTACAGTCCATCACTGCTGAAGCTGCTGTCGCTCTGAATGGGCCAGAGTGCCATGTTTTTTTTTCATGGGTGGTAGGTTAGAATGTCTCGAAGGGAAGAGGACCAAAAAAATAGTGGAATGGTGGCCAACAAGGAAAGTCTAGGGCAGGTAGGTAAACAATAAGTCATCTCCTATTCACTCTAGCTACTATTTTTAAACTATGTTTGGGGTTTTTTATAGTAAAGGTCAGAGAACTATGGTCAGGTTCAGTACACAGGGGCTTTCATAATTTTTCTCCAAATCTGATACAGGGCAGAGAGGAAGTAGTCCTCTTTTAGACAGAAAAAGAGATCTCACAATCTCACAATGACTTGAAAGTTTAGAGATCTCTGTATCATTGTTGGAGATGATCCCACTATGAAAATAACTACACCAATGTAGAAATCTTCCTTGAGGAAGACCATAATGGGGATATCTACATTCTCTGGCACTCCATATGTCAGCATGACCCATGATGCTATCAGAAGTAACAGGTTTGAGACCATGCTTATCAGAACAAACAATTCTAGTATGCTTATAATTAAAAGAGCTGTCATCAGGGGAGAAAAACGTGAGAGTAACTTGCTGTTACTACTCCAAGATGATTCAGTTCAAAGTTGCTGTCAGTGAGCCAAGAATCTGTATGTCAGCTCTAACAGTCATCAGCTCCTGGCTCCCAGCAGAGGCTCTTAGGCTACGTCTGTGTCACCACATTATACAGCACCAAGCCATGAGGTCTAGCCCAGGTGGAAATCATCCATGCAGTACACCTCCTGGCATACTTTGCCCCATGCTAACTAGCACTCCGTGGTTCAAGTACTGTTCTCAGTTGGCAGCACAGATGCGGGCAAACTATTTTGTCGGAGGAGATGGATATGAACCCTTTCATGATACTTGTTCTCCAGGAAAAAGAAAACACCCCTGTCAGGGCCCTGAGGGCACTAATGGCCCCGACCAACCTCACCTGGGGCCTCCACCCACAGCCATGGGCCCAGAAGTTCTATTTAAGCTCAGACCTGGGCCTCAGTTAGAGGAATGCTGGTCTCTAGTTCAGCCACAGTTAGGGCTGGTGGTGGACCTTGTTGATCTAGACACCAACTTGCAGGCTTACTTCCTGGTTTTACCCATGGGTCTGCCAGATGATTACTGGACCTGATCCTGACCTGCAGGTTGGCTTCCAGGCTTGATTTTGGAACTACCTCATCACTGTGCTATAGATCTGGACTGATGGTTGGACGTGGCTGCCACCTATGAGTCTGAGCTCCTCCCTGGCTGCCCCACAGGAGCCGCTGCTGCTCCCAGCCCTCATCCCAGAGGGAGCAGCTGCCCTGCACTGCTCCCTGACAGCCCAGGCATATTTTATTTACTAGAGTGAGTTTAGGTCTGCAGTTTCACTGATTAGTTTTTTGACATTGAGCATTTGTGAGGATTTTTGTCAATCTGTTCTGGATCAAAACTAAGTTTAAAAAAAGAGCATGTCACATTTCTGATGGATCTGGCCAGTGTCAAGGCTGGATATGCAGTCTTTCCTTGAGCAGCTGGTTTTGACTCTCAGTGCTACAAGGGTTTAGTACACCTGCTAGTATTCCTGTAGCCACATTTAAGAAAATAATTCTGTGACATAAGCAGAAATGTGGGGAAAAAAGATACACTACAGCACAGAGGCATCAGATGGAGTCTGAAGTGCCTATGAACATATGTTTTCAGCCACTGCCACCATGTTTGACTAAAACTTTAACAGGTGATTTTCGATTACATTTTTTCTGTAAAACAGCGCAAGTTTGTTTGCCTGACAGTTATATTAAAAATAAGCTTACAAATGCAAGTGTTGGCATGAATATGCAGCGCTAATTTATCTCTATTATGTAACCCTACCAGGTATCACTTGCAGATCTGCCCAGACAAAACTTTTCTTTGTATAATGGGAATCTGCTTCAAGGGTGGTCCGTGACAAACCCTGTGGGATTACTTGGTAATTACACTAAAGGCTCCAGCATTAAACGCATCCTAAAATACCAAGCAAGATTTTGTATCGTTTAAGGTACTCTCTTCTAGTAACTACTTTTGCAATTCATAAGCAAACAACTTCTTTGATAATTCATCCACAAACCTTTAGTGTAATTGGCTATTTACAAAGTGATGGATGTTATTGGAGATTGTAATTTGTGGATTTAAGCAGCCTGACTTTGTGTGGAAAATTATGAAAATTGCAAGCTTAGTGTCTGGTACCTGTAGCGAACAATTGTCTCTCCAGGAGACCAGAGGACTGCAAATTGTCATGCTGTGAGGAAGTCACTATGGGTTAATCTATTTATGTTCTGTTGTCCTTTTCCCCTTAAGCAAAGTGCTGTCTTTTAAGACAATTTGTACTCCTGAGCAGGGCAGGTTAATTCAGTGGGTGTTAGGCCACCTCCTTTCTTTTTCCCTGAATACTAGACAGGACTTCAGAATGTTTATTAGTGACCCTAATATTTGAACTCAGCCCTTGTTCCTATGAAACAAAGCCTAGCAGCAGGCCTTCCATGATGAAATTAAAGCCAAAGAAGTATTAATATGACTAAGAAGCCCTTTACTATCTTCAAAACTGTCACACATTAAAAAAAAAAAGTCATCTTTTGTCACCAAGGGCTTTTATTTGGTGGGCCTGGACACCTCCGCCCTTTGGGAACTTAATTATCTTCATGTTACTCTCGTAATAAAGAATGCAGAAGGAGAGTGGCATTCCTTACTAGACTTGCTCTCTAGTGTGAAAATAATTTTTTTCCACAGTACTTACACTTTTGAGGTCAAGGAGTGAGTTTAAAATTTTTTAAAGATATTTATAAATGAAATCACAGTTGTGATGTTACTGTCTTAAGAGTGGTGATTTTAGAGAAATATCTTCTAAATTATTAGTTTTTGTTCCCAGTTTGAGATTCTTAACGAAAACTGTAAATATGCCTAACATAAGTGGTTTAGGGGTATCTTAGGAGGTCAGCTGTGTGCTGGGCAAGGAAGATGTTAAAACAAATTAATAAGATTCAAGTAGTAAGCCTCAGTCTCTTGCTGCAGGTGGTAAATGGTATCACCTGGAGCTTTGTGTCCTTTTTTTTACCTCTCCTTTCTCCTCCACACTAGGTTTATCATCAAGGCCACTTTTTTGCCTAGAGTTTTAGTACCTAACACTAACTTATACATTGTGTTTTTTTCTAGTCAATGAGTAGTTCCATTTGAATCACTGAATGGCCATATAAATGTCTGGTTTGAGCTTTGGTCAGTATAAAAATACATGAAGACACTCTCCGTAACAGTTTTTCTTGAAAACAAAGATACTGTAGACATAGCCTTAGGTTGAAAATTCTTCAAAGCAAGGATTACGAGTTACTTTGTTTGCATACCTCCTACAGCCCAATAATATATCTAAACACTAAGATGTTTTGAAAAAGTTGGAAACCAGTGCTGAGACACCTGCAGAAAGCCATAGTAAATAAAAGAGAGCTATTGTTTTATAACTAAGTAATGACAAAGTGATTCATCTTCATCTGTTTAAGTAGTTAGTGATAGTTTAATTTCTAGTGAATGTTAAAAAAAAATCTGACAAGCATATTTTCATTTTCTTTTTTAGTACTTCTCTTGTGGAGGCAAAAAATAAAGCGTTCATCTTCTGGAAAATAAAAGAAATGCTTCCTCATGTGATGAGATGTAATTATGCAAAATAGAGAGAGGGACACCTTAAATTCCAATATTGTAAATACTGAGAAATGAGGAAAAAATGCTGTTTAACATAAATACTAGTTACAGCATGTGAGCATCCAATCCCTTCTTCTTTTTGATCCCATTAGTCCCAGGGTATTTAGCCACTATTGTATTTGGGGTCATAAAATACCGTTGCAAAACCCTATTAGAATGTGTTAATGAAACACAGACACTAAGCGCTGGGCCCAGTTCTGGGCTCCTCAGTACAGAAAGATATGGACTTACTAGAGTGAGTCCGGTGCAGGGCCATGAAGATGACTAAGGGATTGGAGCATCTGACATGAGGAGAGGCTGAGATTGCGTTCAGCCTGGGGAAGAGAAGGCTCCGGGGGATCTTATCCGTGTGTGCACGTTAGGAGGGAATGAGAAAGAGGGAGACACCGACTTCTCTCAGTGATGCCCACTGACAGGGCAAGAGGCAATGGGCACAGATTAAAATACATGAAATTCCACCTGAAGACAGGAAAACACTTTTTTACGGTGCAGGTAAACGCTGGACCAGTTGTCCCAGAGAGGTTATGGAGTCTCCATCCTTGGAGATACTGAAAACTGGACTGGACACAGTCCTGGGCAAACTGCTGTAGCTGACCCTGCTTGAGCAGGGGGGTTAGACTTGATGATCTCCAGAGGTCCTTTCCAACCTCAACCGTTCTGTGATTTCCAAAGCAAAATGATGTATGAGGATTGGCAAAGGTGCATACCTAAGTAATGTCCTACCAGTATTTCATAACAATTCCAACCAGGGTCTGCTTTAAGCCACCCAAGTCCTCACCATACTCTAGCAGAACTCTATAACCTCAGCACAGTGCTTCAATCCATAACTACCCTTGCACTGAGAGTTCAGTTTCTGGTACCATAACAATAAGACTGAAGAAAATTGAAATTTAAGTCTCATCCTTGTGCCTCTCCCTTAAATTCACACACATACATGCACATGTTTACGTCCTGTTTCCTCCCCATTCTGGCTGCCCAAGTCAGTATTCCCACATGCAGCATGTTGAGGAAGGTGCTAGCAGCCACTTCTCCCCTAGTGAATCAGCAGGAGACAGCTGGCAGCTCCTCGGAGAGCTCCAGTGCCTGAGAGACCACATTTTTCATGACCGTGGTATGCTATGTGTTACATAAGTCAGCTGCTGAATCCCAAGAAATTAAACAACATGGTGGTTGCCTGAACACAACATTGTTCTGGGAAGATTGCAGCTCAAGTACAGTGGAAACTCTGATGCTCCCCTATGGCAAATACTCTTGAAAAATTGAGAGAGTGAAAACAGTCCTTGAAAGCATTTAACAGCTGCAGTCAGGCTCAGAGCATAATAGCTCTTTGATCTTGTGTATGATGGGAAGAGCACCACTGGGAGCTTAATGCCATCATTTTATGCAAATGTCACGGAAGGAGACTCCACGTAGCTAAATTGTTCCATCTCAAATACAACATTTATGAAAGCCACCACTTCTTCATTATCATCCAGGTGGATATAATAGATCATTATATAACAGAAATTAAATCTAAATGTTATCTTTGAGTTTGGAGAACTAGAAGATGCTTTGATTAGAGAGAACTGCCTGTGATATTTATAAGCCTGTTTGCAAAAAGCTACTGTTGAGAAACACTGACTGTAACTAATAATGCAAACCCTACCATATCTTAAGGAAAACCCCATATAAACTAGCAACTGAAAATGTACAAAGACAAAACCCACTCATTTTAATAAAAAGAAAAATCTAGGATACAATTTCCATTTTCTTTGTGCAATCCTATTGTGGCTGAAATCAGCAGAGATTTTTTTCAAAATGGGCTCTGCAAATAAAATATCTTTGAAAATATTGTTAGCAATGTCTTCAGACAATGCCTTTAAATTAAAGAATAGGACTTCTCCTACCTTATCCTGAAAAAAAAATGAAGTATTGACTTCTGATCCTGCTCTAAATTCAGTCTTTTTTTCAGGGCCTTCAAGGATGTTTTTATCTTATTTACCTAAATAAAAAGGTGTTTGTTTGATTTTAACTTTCTGAACTTTCACAAGGTGAGTTAATTTTAAAACCCCATGAAAACAACATAATCATCTGAGAAACTCTGCATCTTTAACTTGCAGCAAATGTTTCTAAAGTACAGACTGAATGGTTTTATACTGCACCAGAAAAAAAAAGTATAGGAACAATGTGCAGAACGTTTCATGATAAGAATGCATCCCAAAACCACAGAACTAAATGATGCATCTCTGTGTAAACTATTTATTCAAAAGAATTCCAAGTCAGAAGGAAAAATGGAAGTTAACTAGAGAGAAAGACAGATATGCTATGAAATGCATCATGAGAAATTCTAGGAGAAAAAAGTTTAGAGGAAATTTACTCTAAATTGTTTACTAGTAAAAATAAATAAATAAAGTCAATCAAGTTCTGCATAAGACCTCTTGGTTAAAAACAAATGACATCATATCATTTTTGGTTCAGTGTTATGCAGCCAAAAAACAAAGCCAATTAAAATATAAAAGTTAAGGGTCAATCCTTATCCTGGACTCAAGAAGGTTACTAGATTTTTCTTTCTCTTACTCTCATGTTTACAAGTTACTGGCTTTGACTTAAATTTGAAAAGTAAAGTCGATATCATTGAAATGTAAAATTTCCGCTTTAAACATAAGGATTTGACAGTTATAGACAGTAACTAACAGTTACTTCCAATACGGATTGATCCTGCAGTTTTAATGACAGGCAGCATAGTGAATACAGGCGATACATAGAGTAGGATCCACTTGTTACAGTAACAGCAGAGCTTTAGATCATATTGCAGTTAACTAGTACTACCACTTCAGAAATAAAGTATTGTTAGATTTGTTATACTGCTTTCTGTAGGAACTCAACAGTTTTTATTTATTTACTTGCTTATTTTTGTAGTAGCTGTAGTAGCATTAGGAACAGTAGTAAATTCTCCCTTTTGCAGTTATCTTACATAAACAAATATAGCAACGAGGAACAGAAGCAGTAAACAAGAATTTGTAAACTGAACTCTGCTCCAGTGGGTCTATTAATGACCTGCAAAGCCTTATTCCTCTACGATTTATGATGTAATATGTCAGTGTTCCCACCACCACAAGAAGTAACCAGCTCTGCACGTGAGCCATTCTGCAGGACACCCAACTCCTTTGCTGGGTTTCCCTCTTAGGCTTTGAATTACCGCATGCTGTCACTGGTGACACACATCCAGTTAGGCTGGTTGCTGTATGAACTGGTGTGCTGCAAGTGATGTCTTTTGTCTCATGTGCCAGAACACATCGGAGCACAGTAAAACCCTTCCTTGGCTCTTCTTCGGAAACCTTTCCTAAAAAGGAAAGAAAAATAAATCTCTCATCTTTAAATTTTTACAAAGCTTATAGGAACCTGGTATAATTTTGACACCTCTGCCCCTTTAATGAATTTGGTTGCAATTAGACAGCAAGTTCAAGAATTATTGAGAAAGAATTAGTAAGAGATAAACATACCATCTCCATCATATAATTGAAATTCTATCTGCCAAATTGAATATGTTGGGGAAAAAATAAGCTGTATTGGGGGGGGAAAATCATTAAATCATTGTTCAGTTTTTAAAAATTTGTACCAAGAAATGTAATTGATTAATCAATATTAGAAAGATTAAAAAAGAGAGATGAAAGACCAAGTAGGCTTCTCATAGAATAAGTAACAGGCAGCACAGCTTTTTACTATTTACTACCTACTACTAGAAATGTTTGTAAAAAGCATATGATTGTTTTTGCAAGAATATTCACTCAGGAGAAAGAGGGTTTTTTTCAGTTTTTCCCAAAACAGAAGATTCATCTATTGCAGAAAATCCTGACGCGATTCCCTTTTTACATAATGCCGACGAACACAGTATGTTTGCTAAGGTAGCGCCTAATAAAAATTCAGTTTGAGAGCCAATCCCTGGCAATGCTGGCACACTGCTACAGCAGATGTTTCTTACTTTAAGACAGCTGAAATGGCTCTTAACTATATCCTAGAACTGAAGAGCACAAGGAGCAGAACTTGGCAAGAACAAGGTATTGCGATTCATAAGAATCGGGCTTCATAGAAAGACTCCTGAGAAAATGGAATTGTCTCCTTAGCTCAGGGAAGTCCATTGTCATGGACTGACTTTGTTCTCTTGCTCTCATATGAAAAAGCATTTTAGTGGGATTTATAGTAGTTTTTCCTGCCTCTTCTTTTAAATAGTTAATCTTATTTCATAAACCAAGAATCTCTATTTCACGTTCTTGTTGTCAAAGCCATACAGCTTGGTATCATTTTTGAGCCTGAATCCTGCTACAACAATGGGTCAAAACACTTACTGAGCCATAGATCAAGATTCAGGTTTTTTCCGTAGGTAGTCCTGCTATCCATAGATGCAGCTTTACCACTTTTGGGGCTTGAGCTAGTAGTTCTGCCCAGTGCTGCCCTTTATCAGGGGGACATACCCTACAGCTTTGAGCAACTCTAAGGTCTGATCTGGTGCTCTGTTGAGCCCTGTACAGTTTTAGCTGTCCCCTCTGAATTCCAATCTTTGAGGAATTCCTGGTGTCCCTGTCAGGGCAGATGATGTCAGTTACTCCATTTCTATACTGCTTAGCACAATGGAGCTCTGTTCTTGGATGTCCCCAGGATGCCACCCTAATACAAACAATAGTATCCTTTTCTGCTCTCTGACTATCTGAATTTCTCTGAGAAATCCAGCAGAGCTGGATAGTGATGGCATTGCAGACAGAAAACTCAAAACTTTCTTTGAATTTTACTCCTTGATATCCTTCTCAAAATTAAATGACTACATTAAATGTCATGGGCCATGTCTACAAGTCATACGTCATACTGATTTTCACAGGAGTTTTTTGCAGATCCACCGAGAAAGAAAGTATAGAGAAGATTCATTATAGCTTGCACTTTACTTCTCTTTCAGTAAAGGGAGAAGCAGTCATATGAGTAAATGCTGACAAATATTAGCTTGCCTTTCTCACGTAAAAATACCTTTCACCAACAACCTGAACAAGGTATGTCAAATTACTGCAGAGTAAATAATCACTTTCTACTCATCACTCAAAGTGGTGCTTCCTCTATTAGTCATTTATTTTCCTCATAAAATGAATAATTAACTGCCCAAGATGAAATAAAGAGGCCGTTGCAAGTTCTGAGCTGTTGCAAGTTCTGAGCTTTATGTGAACTTAGTGTGTCCTCAAAATTCAGTAGGATTTCCTCTGTTTTTCTTAATTTTCCTAAACTGACATGCAAACAGTTGTAAGACTGAATAGTCAATGAGAACAGGCTTGCTTTTTGATTTGCAGAAACCTATGTCAATCCCTTGAAATCACTAGATTTTTACATGGGTTGCTGTCCTAACAGAGCTAACTACAGGTGTGGGCCCAAAACATCATTTTAAAACACATTTTAAAAGATAATTCTTTCTATGTTGGGTAAATACCACAGGAAAAAGAGCAATGTTCAAGTTTTTGCTGTGTTTTATGAGTACACTGTAGATGATCATTCCTAACTTGAGCAGAAGTCCCTGCCACATATTCTTTCAAAAAAGGAACTGCAGAACCAAAGGAAGGTGACTGCTGTGGACATAAGGTACGGCTGGATGTGACTCTGCCGATATGCTGTACCTACAAAGAAGAGGGAAAGAAGCAAGGAACTGTCACTGGGCCAAGGGGCCTGAGATGCTTAAGCTTTTACCAAAAAAAAAAAGTACCTTGGGAAAGAAAAAGCATGAATTAGAAAGTAATTCTTGTTTTCCATATCCACAGCAGAATTCATAGCTCTGTTTATCCCCATGAACCAAAATCATTACGCAGTGTTCCAACATCTGCTTAACAGGATTGGTAACACCCACTGCTGTGGGAGGACATAGCCATCTCTAATTGCAAAAGCACCTGACAGGTAGAATTGACAGGCAGAGATACATCTCAGGAGGTTTCAGGCACAAAGTAAATTGTAGGCGTGACACTTGCTTATGGTTCTTTCAGCCCTGCCATGCTCATCAGAGACCTGACACGGCTTCTAGTGGTGCGCTCTGAACGCTAGGACAGACAAGTGCTGTAGGCACTTCAGGAGATAAGTCCCAGGGTGGCAGCCAATCTTCCACTCCCTATGAGGTCATGAACAACATTTTCTCAGGGATGAGGGTCTGAAGACATGTACTGCATGCTATGTGGAGCCCAGAATGATCAGGAGCTTCCTGAGCTGAACAGACCTAGAGGGAGAAGCTGTGAGCAAGGTAGAGCTGTTCTAGTCCAGTAAACATGGTACTTTACCACAATGACTAGAAGTCCACAGGCTTTGAGTTAACCTGGTAGTGTGGGAGCTCCAGACTTGTCTGGGCTAGCCTGTGGCCTAAGCTGATTTTAGCTTGTTTTAGCTACAATAGCTATTACCTAGCAGTCAGATTTGGTTTAAATTAGCTGTAGTTTACAGTAAGAAAAAGCAATTATTCTTTGCAGATTGAACTATCTCTGATCATAAAATAAAATATGGCTTGCAAGAGTGTGAACACAGAATGGTACCAGAGATCCTGAACTAAATCACAATGGTCAGCCAGTGGTCACTACAGGAATAAAATCTTGTTAAACCAGTTTAGATGTACAAAGAGAACAGAAAACTAAGCAGCTGTAATCACATAAAAATAACTGAGAACAAATTAAGAGAATGCTCACGTACACATTAAGAAAATAGACAAACATAAACACAACTGGACCCCAAGACGAGGAAGGAACCCTCTCCCTTTTCCCCAGAAGCATCAGACTCCTGCTGGTACAGAAGTGGGGACATAGACAACTTGCTGGCACCCTTTCCTGGCTCCCCTGCTTGAGAAAGACTGACCAACAACCTTAAGAACCTGGAAGAACACTGGAAAGTGAGCATACCACCAGAGAAAAAAAGTAGACACTAAGAAGTTTTTTCTGTGTAATTAGCTGCATTACTAAGACTTTCCCATATTAATTTGGACTGTGAATGGTAGTACTATTATTAAATGGTAGTATTGTGTTAGTATTATTGTAACTCTTTGCTTTATTTTGATTAGACTATCAAATTAGACTTGCAAAAAAATCATAGCTCCACTTACATAGAATGAGTTTCTTTCGGGTAATAATAAGATTTGGAGTGTTACACTGCACACAGTTTCCAAGTTCATGCATTAATAAAAGCTATCATCTCCTTTCTGTTCACTCAGAATTTAGAAAACCTCCACATCGGCAGAGCCCCCTCACCAGTCACCAGGAAAGGGGAACACCATGTGGCTGCACAGCAGCTTGAGCCAACGCCAGAGGGGAAGAGGGAGCATGAAGCCAAGGGCAGAGAAAGAAAACTGTTATTTTCCAGTGCTTTATCATATTATATACCCTCACTTCCTTTCCTAAAGTACAGTACAAGTACATGCATTTGAGTCATTGTCTGCAATTGTGAACATTTACATCTGTCATGTACAAATTTTTAATTCCTTAACAAATATTGTAGGCTTATGATTATTGTATCTAAAATTCGTATCTCCCGTCAGTTTACCTGATTCATCAGATAGACAACCCAGAAAAACATAAACATTCAGTGGAAGAAAGCTTGACTTCACCTAAAATCAAACAGAGCAGAAAACAATAAAGATTAGTTGCTGTATGTAGTGCTGAAATGAGACCTTTTTATGTTCACTTGAACTATGTTAGTTTGATGTGTCCGAGCCTTGAATGTAAATGCAATGTGTCTCATAATCAGAGAGTTTCTCAAATAACAAAAAAAGTATCATATTTACTGAAAAAAAGATGCACTGCAAGTTCTGCCTCTCAGTTCCTCTCCCTTAAAAACTACTAGTGGCTCCAAAGCCACCAATGCTTAGGTTCAAACCCACCTCTCCACCCACCCTCTAGCACACCAGCCTTTCCACTTCACATGCTGTACCTCAGCTCTCTTCCTTGGTGATTAAATTGCCAGCACAGCATCAATGATATTTGGTGGGATCGGAGATATTGTACCTGCCTCATAAGAATTCTGGGTTTAGGTTCTTCTTTCTACATCTGCTGTGCTGGCACAATTCAGGGCTTTGATGAAACAAAATAATGAATATCTATAATCACTTAATTACATGCACATATAAAAAAGAAATAGCCTTTTGAAGCAGTTCCTCACCTTTATTGTTTTGGAATCTCCAAGCAGTCTGACTTCTTTCTTTTAGGCTCTATCATCAGTTCACATATCTAAAACACTATTTAGAGCTTAAATTAGGCTTGTTAAGGAAGCAGTAAGGTCGGTATGACTTCTACGTTAGAACAAACTCTATAGTCTCTCAGTACCTTTGTTGAGCATGAGGCATGCTCTTGCCTCACAACAAGACAGTTTTCTTAGTAATTTATCCCTTGACACTAGAATGTAATTTTTGGATTTTTGTTTTGTTTTTGTAATAGACAAAATAAAGATGGTAGTTATAGATGTTTATAAAAGACCCATGTGAATATAAAAAGTATGTCATATTCAACCTGCTCTCATAAATGTTTATTGTTTCTTTCCCTCCACTTAAACAGAGCTGGTTGTCCACATGCATTTAACTGATGCAGCACTCAGACACTATTCAGCAAGAAGTTTTTCTCTAGTAAACTGTGGTAGCTTTCTAGGAATAATCTCATTTCCCTCCAGTGATCGCAGTCACATTGAATCCTTTCTCCCCAAAGCTCATCATCTTTAACTTTTCCTGGAGGTCATTCTGGCAACATCTTTCTGCTAAACAAGGGACAGTGTCACCTGTATGAAGATTCCAGTGCCTTTGCACTTGACTTGCTTACTAACGATTCCTTGAGTTAGGAGTAAAACTTCACCCTCTAGTCCATAGCCATCTACAATTCAGTATAAAATGCCTCTATCCATTGAAACTTATTATTTATTTCAACATCTAATACAAGGAACATCCTTCACACAAATGTATGATTAGTCTTAAGCCATGCAGCTCTTCACTGGCTCTTGGTGGAGAACATTAGGGATGGCAATCACCTACTTTGTGTTGGATTCAAATGGCCTGGATCTCCTGAACTACTATTGAGAGACACTGTAACTTTAAAAAAAAAAAAAAAAAAAATCTAGAAAATGTAATAATGAGGGAGATAAAGTAGTAAGCAAAATAGATCACAGAAGACAGATACACATTGAAGGAAAATAGATTTTTCTTCTTGGTGCCAATTTATCTCATCCTAATGGAGATAGATCAGACAAGAAATGTTTGCTTCCCTCCACCGGCTGTAAGAGGGGACTGGGATAACCAGCACAGATGCAGAAGTCTACAATGTAGGAGTCTAACATGAAGTGAGATGAACTGACCTGGGTTATTTCACAAGAAGCTTGTCATTTAAGCATTTGCATTTAAAACAGCACTGATTTTTCCCTTCTTTATACCATCGATAAAGGTTTAGAGAAGAGTAAATAACGTAAAATAGTAAAGCAAATAAGACCTTTATTTTCTTTTTAGAAAAACAGATTTTAAGATCAAATCAGAAAGATATACTCAACTGTAGGTCTCTTATCAAAGGTGATCAATATGTAAATAGAAAAAACTACATCAGAACGACACAAAACTTTTGTTCAGTGTTTTTCTTCTATACTGAGTGTAGCCTTTAACATCTACCCTTTGTGGTTTGTAAATTGATCAGATGAAATAATATCTGTAAAAATAGAATATGAAATCGAGTTTTTTCCTCTTTGCTAGAAAAGATACTTTAGGAAAAACAAAAAAGGAAGCTTCCATAAGTATCTTTTTAGAAAGCATTCTCTTGTTGACACCATCTTTATAAAAGTGGAGAAAATTATCCTACTTTAAAAAGAGCAGAAAAATTAAAAGCAACTTGGAAAAATTTAGAAGCTGTCCATAGTGAAGATGTTTCAATATAACGGGAAAAATGGAATTTGCAATGTTGTGCAGTCCAAATGTTGAACCAACACCAGAAGATGCTCTACTTTTTAATTAGAATCTCATTCACAATAGGAAAAATATATTCAGGAATATTATTATTTGAAGAAATGTGTCAAAGACAGGAAGGGAATATTGGTCAGGAAAGTGTGCCTTGATATTCAGTGAAGATGCAGCCAGGATGTGTGAGTATATTTTGAGGTATCATATCAATGGGCTTGTCCAATTCTTAGCAAATTGTAGACTAAATCAAATATAAAATGACATTTGACAGTATGCAGTGCAAACACATCGATCTAGGAGCTGATGAAAAGCTGGGGGTTTATCACTGGAGATGGCAGAGGAGGACAGCAAACTGGATGTATGGGTCAGACACGGATGATCATAAGCCAAAGAACGACACAAGTGAGAAACGCAAGTTGAGAGTATGCATAGGTGGGTGTGAGACGCTCTTTTCCTTGGAACTGGGAATCTCAAAATACAGCCTGCCCCCTTGGGTTGAGAAGTAAAGGTGCAACAAATCTAAGGGAAATGAAAACACTTTTTATGGCTTCTATCCTTTCCCCTTTCTCTTTTCCTGCTTTTTTTCTATGCAAATTGTTGAATATATTCGTCCTAGCTTAAAGTAACTATGGCATATAAACATTACATTCTTTTGATTCTTGGCCCCAGAGCAGAACACAATTGCTATAATCATTTGTTATGAACTAAAGCAGCTCTCAGGCGCATATAGCTGTTGTTGCAAATGTAGTCTTTGACTCTTCCATTTTTGGGGCAAGGTTTAAATGCCCATGTAGTTAAATGCCCACAGCTGACTTGCTGTGCTTGTAAACCCTGGCAATTAAAACAGTTTATCAGTATGTTTTCTCTACTCTTCAGTCAGGTCTATTTGCTGATCTGGTATCTTGCCATTCTACTATGTGCACTCTCTAGACTAAAGAAGCATTCGGTATGTTGGCCGCAGTCAGACACGCCTTAGTTACTCCTTGCCAAAGATAACACCACAGAGTACGAACAGGAGATGAAAGATGTACCGAAAAAAACGAGCAGAGTACGCTGTCAGGTAAAGTGCTGACACAGTATAGAACCAAACACACTGCCACAGGCTGCATAAGGCACCCAGCTCCTATCATTTACACTCAGAAACATGCGCTGAAATACAAAAAGTATTGAACTGCAGGCTACAAGAGATATTATTGTGAATATCGGTGGACTTTTCCAGGAGTCTGAAACAAGGGCAATAGCTGTGTTTTCATTAGTCTTTATTCTTGCTTATATGGTCAGGAATCTATGGTTACATGAAACCCTGGGATTTCTGGAGACAGTAGATGTCCCTAACACATATGAAAAGGCAGCCAGGTATGAGTAGCACACTGATATGCATGATTCACCTCATTTCTTGGACGATGGCTTCTCCTCAGTTAAGTACAAAACAGATTAGAGGCTTAGGAGGTGGAAGAAGAATTGAGCTGTGCTGTAGGAGCAGAAATAAATGGCCTAAGATAGGGAGAGGAAGGAACTCCATAACCTGGCATTGCTAGTGGAACTGCCGTGCTGGGGAAGCACCCTGTTGCTTTCATTTTCCTTACCCTCCACACCTCCTAAGTGAACTGGAATTTACTGAGTTTCTGTGGCTCTACACACATCCAATTGTTCTCAAATAATGTCTTCATTTTTAGCCAAAAAGCAGAAATGCTTTTGGATTTATTTATTTCAAAAGAATCCATTTTATATATATTTATTTTTATATATGTATGTATGTATACATATATATAGTCAATATACAGTCAATGCATTATGGGTGTTGCATATATATGTATTTGTGTGTGTGTATACACACACAGACATAATATATAGATACACAAAAATTTTAAATATTTTTTTATATATCTATATATGTAACATCTATAGTGCATTCACTTTTCCCTTTTTCACTTTGCCAGAAATCTTGTAAATAAAATAATCCTCTACCCTTTCTGGCACGGGGTTCCCTTCATTTCTTGAAAAGTACTAGACTTTGTAGCCGAAGGACTAGCTAGCCTGCAAACTTGGAAGCTAAATGAAAAAACAGTAGCACTTATTTAGCGCTGACTTGTTTTTCTGCCAGAAATAAATGGTTGTAACTTTCAGATTTATTAGCTTAATTCCAAAACACCTTGGGGGGGATGGGGGGCAGTGAACTCTTTTTGTAAGCTAGAATTAGTATGGAAAAGCTCATTACTGCTAATGTTTTCTAAACCTCACGCTACTGAAGTCTTCCAAAACCACTGTGAGATGCCAGGTTTGAGAAGAGGTTGCCTAGGTACATCTAGACAATCTAGATTGACTCAAAACTATGCTGTCAATATAACATTTACACTTACATACCCTGTCAAACTAGAGTGTTTATTCAACAAAATTTACAAATATTTCAAAGAAACGCAAGCAAATTCAAAGTGAATACCGAAAGTATAAATTTAAGACAGAAGCAATGAAATAATATTCCAGTATCAGAATTAATATATCCTCTATCTTTGGAATTGTTTTTCTATTTACTACTTAAAAATGTTTGTCACGTGTTTTGCTAACTAAATTTTGGCATCCATTATTTCAAAGTAGCTACCCAGTCATTCTGACATTTCAGATTCCCAGTCTACAATTTATCCATATGATCTCTAACACAGCAGGAGAAGAGCTCGTTGGGCAGAAAATATTATTATGGGAAATGAAAATAGTTAGTTCTGCCTAAAAAGTAAGCCAGAGTGAGTAGTCACTCTGACAGATGATCCCTGAGGGTATATGCTGAAAGAAAAATATTATGTAGTTAGAAATACTTTCTGGAGTGTCATATACATGCATATCTTACTGTTATGATTGACTTTTCTGACCTAAAATAAATCTGTTAATGAACACTTCCTTTATCCATTGTTTCCTGACGTGAATGCGCCAGAAGTCTTTTCCTGCTTCAGAGAAGCAGCATCATACCAAAACCAGTTTGCAATGAACGTTTATAAAAGCATTCCTCTTTGCTCTCCTTTGCAAAATTACATAATTACAGTCTTTTTCCTATAATGTTTTTTTCTACAGATTAACGCAACACAAATTCAGGTGACTGTGTGAGCAGTTTTGGGGGGCAACATGATGCTTGTAAGGTGTAAGCCCTAGTGATGTGCCTGAGATGTCCAAGGAGTTTAAATGTTTCTGGTTTATGCATGATGTACATATGTAATTTAAGCCAAAAGAGAAAAGAATCTCATATAAAGATCTAACAGTATAAAAGTTGGCCTCTTCCCCTCCAAGTAACCATGTAAAATACAGCTTATTTGAATTTTGCAAGTAATAGGCAATATATGACCAAAAAGCAACATATGACCAAGAGAGTAAACAATGTATGCTCAGATTGTGCAGTCACTATATTCTTATGACATTTTCCTTACATTATGGATCACCTACTTAAGAAGAAACAATTGTCAGGCAAACCTTTTCCCTAGTGAATAATACAACATACACCATTCATTTTTCATAGCAGGAATTCAATTTTAACACAGACAATATGGAAGCGCATATTTATCCACAAAAACACACTGTTCAGAAGGTCTCACAGCGCTTACACCAGCGATTGTTCGAACTGCAGGGCTGGCCCACCGCAAAACACCTGCAACCAAGCCTGAAGATCTGTGACATGGGAAGGAGGAGCTGCCGGGCTTAGTCAAATTTGACAAAGTTCTGTTTTGTTTACCTCCTTTCTGACAATTGCAACTTTTTAAGAAAACGCCAGTGTCTGAAACCCTGTCCCAGACATCCTGTCTCCAAAGCTAAGCTGCTTTAAAGATAGTTTCCCATAGTGTATCTTTGCTTGCCAGGCTTGCATAGCACCAACAACAGTGAGCACTTATGTAATGCAGAGCTCTAAATACTTCTCAAATGGTTCAGTTCGCCTCTGAGATACTTTATTCTGCCATCTGGATTTCAAAAAACTCCTTTGGTTATGAGTATTGCCGAGAGATGGCAAGGTCATTTGTTCTAACAGTACCATGTCCTGGGGCTTGCATGTCTTAAACTGATGTTTCTTCCCAGGAAAAAGTGCAGAAAAAATGTTCCTTATCCTCACCAATTGCACATATAAAACATGCCAATGACTGCTTTCCATTACGTGTCCAACTAGGGTGGATGTATAACAACTCCCTTAATGTTTCACAGTGTCTGGCAATCATTGACTCCTACCATATGTATCACTTGCACCATTCTTCTGAAATACAATAGTTATGCAGGGGTTTTTTAAAGTTTTATCTGTCCATTTCTATTTTTTTGAATTCCTAGTTCTTCTTGAATAACATGTCAGCGGTTGATAGCATGTTAATCTGTGCTATTCCATAGCAACCATGCTAAATATGGATCAGTGTATGACTGCATTCTTTTTCAGTATGCATTTTATTAGGCTGATTATTTTTTTTCCCACCAGCCTATGTCACTGGGTTATAAGGAATAACAGTTACATATCTAAATCCATATTTCACTGTAAACTACCTAAACTGTGCCAACATCTTTCAACAAATAGACCCCTGTGAATATACCATGGCTGAAAAAAAACCAGAACTGATACACATTATCTTCTGTTTACCCAATAGAAGGAAAATAATCTAATGTAAATGAGTAATTTGTCTGGTGAATGCAAACCTGTTTATACGTATTTGCTTTATTTACTCACAGTTTGGTGTATATATAAAGCAAAAAGTTTCCTCAACATTGCTGTTTTTAGGGATGAATATAGTACTGGGAGGTGGGTGGGATAGAAAATGGAACATGGCATGCAGAGAGACTGTACAAGCTTGCAACCTCTCTCCACCAAACAACAAAGAATGTTTAGTGCTATATGGTATTAACTGGGGTGCAGGGAAGGCCAGTTTTTCTCAAATAATTTAGGAATTGCTGTCTGGACACTGTCAAGCAAACCACTCCAGAGAACTTTTGAATTCTTCTGGCCTGCACAAGGATCTGCTTGTAAGAACCCTATGGGGTACAGTCCTGCAGAGAAGAGGGTTCCAGAAGAGCTAGGCGACTTTCAGGGATCACCTCCTAGAAGCTCAAGAATGAGTAAGAAATCAAGCAAGGGTGGCAGGAGGCAAGGAGCTCCTGAAAAAATCCAAACTTAAAAGGAAACATACAAGAAGCAGAAGCAAGGCCAGCTCACACAGAAGGAATATAAAGACACTGTCCAGTTGTGCAAGGATGGTGTTAGGAAATGCCCAGCAGGAGCTGAATCTGATAGGGGACATAAAGGGCAACATCAAAGTCTTCTACAGATAGATAAACAGCAAAAGTAAGACACGGGAAAACACAGGCCCACAGCTGAAGGGGGTGGGACACTCAGTGACAAAGGACATAGAAAAGGCTGAGGTATGCAATGTCTTCTTTGGCTTGGTCTTTACTACTTAGACCAACCTTTGTTAATACCAGCTCCCTGAGACAAATGAATCAGGAGCATAGACAACTTACCCTTGGTGGAGGAACAACAGTTTAGGGAGCACTTAAACTGCACATACTTAAGTCCATGGGGTCTGATGGGATGCACCCATGAGTCCCATGGGAGCTGGCAGATGTCACTGTGATGCCACTCTGATTATCTTTGAAAGGTCATAGCAACTGGGTGAGGTTCCTGAAAACTGGAAGAAAGCAAATGTTACTTCAGGGCAAGAAGGGGGACTCTGGGAACTATAGGCTGGTCAGCCTCACCTCAATCACTGCCTAGGAGCATGATGGAGGTAAATCCTCCTGGAAACGATTTCCAGGCACATGATGGTGTCCTGGTTTAGGCCAGGATGGAGCTAGTTTTGTTTTCAGCAGCTCCTGTGTTTTGGCTTTAGTGTGAGAAGAACAGTGATAGCACACTGATGTTGCTGGTTGCTGCTGAACGACCAAGGACATTTTGCTGTTTTCCAGGTTCTGCTAACGTGCAGATGCAAAACTTGGGAGGGGTAGAGACAGGATAGTTGATCCAAACTGGCCAAAGAGAGTATTCCATACCATAGACGTCATGCCTGATATAAGCAAGGGTCGGTCGGTGGGCCACTAGTTTTTACTAGAGCTTTTAGGCTTTTGAGGTTTTTGAGACCCTTGGTGCCTTAACCCTTAAGCTTCCCTTTGGGTTGCTTTTTGTTTCCCTATTTTTCCTTTTTGTTTTTCATTCGTTCGGCTGTTTGTTCCCTTGCCTGCTTTCCCTGGAACTTGCTGTTCTGGGATAGCTGGGGGGGGATACCCCTGCTCCCTGCCTGCTGCTCGGGACGGGCAGTATTGGTCGTCAGGTGGTGAGAAATTGTGTATCATTTGTTTTATATATTCTGTTATCCTTGTATATATTATCATTATTATCATTGTTAATATATTTTCATATTTTTCCTTTGCTGTCCTGGTGAGCTGTTTTTATCTCAACCCGCGAGTTTTCCTTTCTCTCCAATTCTCCTCCCCGCCCCAACAGGGAGGGGGGGAGTGAGCGAGCGGCTGCGTGGTATTGGGTTACAATTTGGGGTTAAACCACGACAGATGGACAAGAAGAGTATGGGGAGTGTTCAGTACAGATTTATGAAGGAGAAATCATGCCCTACCTGCCTGGTAGCCTTCTACAATGAAATGACTGCCTTGGTAGATGTGGAGAGAGTGGATGTTGTTTATCTTGACTTCATTAAGGCTTTTGACACTCTCCTATAGTATCATTAGTGACAAACAGATGAAGTATGGGCTACGCAATTGTACAGCAAGGTGGACTGAAAACTAGCTGAACTGCGGGTCTAGGTTTGGGATCAGCAGCATAAAGTACAGTTGGAAGCAAGTCACTAGTGGTGCACCCCAGGGGCCAATACTGGGACAAATGCTGTTTAACATCTTCATTAATGACCTGAACAATGGGAGAGAGTGTACCCTCAGCAAGTTTGCTGATGATACAAAACTGGGAGCAGTGGCTGACACAGCAGAATGTTGTGCTGCCATCCGGAGCAACTTGGACAAGCTGAAGAAATGGGCCAACAGGAACCTCATGAAGTTCAACAAAAGCAAATGCCAAATCCTGCACTTGGGGATGAATAATCCCAGACACCAGTAGAAGCTGGGGGCCAACTAGCTAGAAAGCAGCTTTGCAGAGAAGGCCAAGGGCGTCCTGATGGACAAGCTGGACGTGAACAAGCAATGCACCCTTGCAGGAAAGAATGCCAAAAGCTTCCTGGGCTACATTAGGCAAAGTATTGCCAGCAAGTTGAGGGAGGTGATCCTTCCCCTCTACTCAGCACTGGTGAGGCCATACCTGGAGTGTGACGTCCACTTCTGGGTTTCCCAGTACAAGAGACATGGACTTGTTGGAGTGAGTCCCATGCAGGGCCACAAACATAATTAAAGGATTGGAGCATCTGACATATGACAAGAGTCTGAGAGAGCTGGGGCTGTTCAGCCTGGAGAAGAGAAGGTTCAAGAGGATCTTACCAGTGTGTACAAATATTGTGGAGGGGTTGGGGGAAGATCATAAAGTCATATTTTTAGTCATGGTGCTCAGTTAAAGGGCACAAAGTGGGATAATGGAATTTCCACTTCAACAGAAGGAGAAATTTCTCCACTGTGAGGGTGGTGAAACACTGGACCAGGTTGCCCAGGCAGGTTGTGGAGTCTCCATCCTTGGAGATACTCAAAACCAGACTGGACATGGTCCTGGGCAACCTGCTCTAGCTGACCCTTCTTGAGGAAGGGGGTTGGGACTAGATAATCTCCAGATGTCCCTTCCAATCTCAACTATTCTGTTATTCTGTGATTATTTGGTGTTAGGGGCTGGAAGCATGCCATCCTGTTCAACCTATTCTGATAGTTTCAGTCATTCTCCAGAGCATCTTAAATTGAACAGTAGATCGGACATTTCATGTCCTATTTCTTCTGATACTGGCTATATTCTTTGTTTGGTTTAGGTTAAAACATGCTGCTGTAAAAATTAATTTTGTAGTTTGCTTAAGTGCACTTTTTGCAAATTTTGTAAAGATAACGTCTGCAACCTACATTGATTTTCTATCCCATTTTAAACAACAGCAACAAGTGGTTTATAACCAGTTTCATCCAGTCTTCGTTAAAGACATGAAACTTTCTCATATGCATCAAGTTACCTGTTCAAACCAATTATATACATCTTTATATATTTGGAGGTACTGAAACAGAGTAGGAGTGATATGACTAAATCCTAACAAGCAAAAAGTAAAGATGATGAACCAGGCCTGTTCTTTTCCATTTTGTCAAAGGACAGGTTGTCCAACATAGATACAGTCATTTTCACTGCAGGTTTCAAAGTACAATATCTTGGGATGAATTATACTTTCAATTTTCATTAGTGCTCAAAGTACCTAAATCTCTAAATTTGATCTTTCTTCTTTAGAATAGAACTGTATCCCTCCCTGAAAGTACACTTGGAGAACTAAATACTGTACTTCAGTCTGACTGAGAATCTGAACTTTTGTAAGTTTTCATTTTCTCAGAGTCTTCATCTGCGTTGCATGTCGATGGGGAAACACTGATCAACAGCACTCACAAGACACTGGGTTAAGCAAAAAAACTGATTAAAAATTTCCAAAGATAATCTCTTGTTCCCATGGACACTCTCCTTGCCGGTTAGGGCAGACACCTTGGTGGTGATCTCAGCTGTGCTGTGATCTACACATACACATCCTGTGCTAATTTCTTCCCTTTTGTTCTCTATTAAGGGTTTCTCTGTTCTCTGGGAGACATTTTTAAACTACTTAATTGTTCTGGACCTCTGAACCCTCAATGAGGATATCCTCCTGATAATAGCACAAACCTCGGTGTGCGGCCAGTCCAGTAACAGCAACTCTTTTCCTTTGCATTACAATATATCACTTTAAATTTGTTATTTACCAATATACATATTTCACATGCTCCTTTAGGAGGAATGAGCATCCTTCAGCTTCCATTGTTTTAATTTTTGAATATATCAATAGATCAAGCCGCTGTCTTTCCTGTATTCATTCATTCGTTCATTATGATTTCCATGGTTTGAAAACTTCTAATTTTTTCTTATTTTAGGGATGAATTCCAAATCTTCCAGTAATCCACCCCTCTCTAAACTTGTCTACAGTGCCAGATGTCAAGAATAACAAAACCAGGAGAAAGGAAGCCTCTCTGAGAGAGACTGTGTATATAAAGGTGTGGTGGGTTGATATCTGCTCCACCATGGACATCCACGGGCTTCAGAGGGACAACCTGCGTCACCACGGTCTTCACCGTGGGCTGTAGGCGAATACCTGTTCTGGTGCCTGGAGCACCTCCTTCCTCTCCTTCTTCATCGACCTTGGTATCTGCAGAGTTGTTTCTCTCACGTATTCTCACTCCTCTCTCTCAGCTGTTGTTGTGCAGTGTTTTTTACCCTTTCTCAAATATGTTATATCACAGAGGTGCTTTCAACATCACTGATCGGCTCAGCTTTGGCCAGCGGCAGGTCGGTCTTGGAGCCAGCTGGAGCTGGCTCTGTCCAATATGGGGGCAAGCTTCTGGCATCTTCTCACAGATGCCACCCCTGCAGCCCCCCCCAAAACCTTGCCAGATAAACCCAGTACGTTTGGGCACAATCCAGCACCTACATGTTTAGACAGTCACTTCAGACTTCAGCTAGCATATGCCCTGTTAATTCACAAAGAGAGGGTTCTACCTTGAAAATATCTGTACTTGGTCAGATCCAAGTCATAATTTTGTCTTCCATAAGCCTTGGTCAGTACTCCTTGTGTTTGCCAAATCTATCATATTCAAACACATTAGTCTGTCTGAGTTAACTGAAACCTTGTGAACTCACTCAGTGTTTCAAGATACATGACAGTCAAAAATAAAGCTGCCTCTTTCCTTTCAATTGGCCAGCCATGATCTGTTGGCCATCCCTTACAACTTCCAACAAAACTAGTGCCGATGTTTAAGTCAAGTCTTAGTATGCCATGATTCATATAAACTACTCCCTTCTTTGTTCTTAAAAAAGTTTCTACGTCTATTTTTGCAGTTCACAAACACACACATACATACACACAAATAGGCACACATATATGCTTATATATAACTGGATCACGCTTCACTAGGAGAAAAGCTTTTACTCAAGATTATTATATATATATGCTAAGGTTTTCTTTCTTGAATTAGTCCTTGTTTAGCCTCGAGTTCTGTAGAAATGGAATAAAGTTCTAGAGGAATATTTACAGTATGTGGTTAAAGTATGAAATAAGTGTATGAGTTAACTTGAATATCCAGACAAATTCTAATTCAGTCAATTACACCTTCTATTACACTTTCTGTTTCAGCTCCATCTTTTTATGCCTGAGTAAACGATTATGGAAAGTGTAAAGAAATATTTGTAAAGTTAATTGTAAGCACATCTGTGGATTAAAGGTTAAAAATATAACTAAAAATTGAAAAGTACACAAGTGGGCTGGCATAATATTGCAGATGCAAGTTTATTTCTGATATTTGCTAAATTTTAAGCGCATCCCTTTGCAACCTAATAATGATATATGAACAGAGGTGCTTAGAGGTGGATAAAATATAGGGTAAAGATGATAGCCTTCAATGGAGTCAGACATGAAAGTCCTACTTGTCCTAGAATTCAAAATGTTTTAATTGTCAGACCAGCTACAATTGAAATTGGAAGTGACAATAGGGACATGCTTTGTATTTAAACAACAAAGGCAATGTTAACTTTTAGAACAGAGAACAAGGTACCGACTAAACTAACTGCGTCTTTAAAGATGCCAGACACAATTCTAGGAAGTTTATCAAAAGTATCCATTTTTAAAAACAATTAGGCATAGAACATGAAAGAAAAAAATCTTGCCAAGATTTTAATTAAACTTCTGCAAATAATGAAACCTGTACTTCATTTAGGCATTTTTAATTTGCCTGTTGCCAACACCTAACAAATATATTCACATACATAACACTTGTCTATGTAACCTGCTTTTGCATAAGCAACGTATCTGTGGCATGTCTGTATGTATTTTCAAAATATAAGTCATACCATCTAAATGATTTGGATTAATTTCCACATGAAAGCTATACTTTCATTTCAGTTGTCCCATATGAAGAAATTTGTTCTTTAAAGGGGAAACCATTAGACATTCTTCAATTTCTGCAATGACTCTATTCTCCATTCTCTAAACATATCTATTCTCTCACATTGATGGTAATGGGACTATGCTAACACAGCTTCTAGACAATTTCCTGAAAGAAAATTGCTATTATATTTGAAATAGTAGTACTACTACTTACTACTAATATCGTTACGCTAAAAAATGGCTGTGCTGTTAATTTTTTTATTTTTTTCTGAGTGAAACAGAGCCTTAGTTTCATTTACAGCCAGACCCAATTACCAAATTGTAAACCACTGTAACAACTAACTAGAGGTTAATAAAAAATATTAAATTGCTCAATATTTAATTAAATATTAATTCAATTTAATTAAGATTTTGTAAGAAGAGGTTAAAATTGCAATGCTTAGGTAATGTTCATTAAAAATGAAATATTTTTGAAGGAGAAAAGATAAAGCATTCATTAGCACAGAAACAGGGCTTTTCAATCTACCTTTGACTCAGCCTTGGCTAGGTGACTTCATCCATCTATTCCTCTGTATAGTCTGTCACGGTAACACCTACAGGAAAAAAACAGACGAATGTTTAAGCTTACAAACTCTTTGGTTCTTATAATCATATTGCCTTTGGACTTCAATAATCCTTAAGTGCCCTTTTAAAAAAAAAACAACTTTATTGAATTTTCTTCTCCTGGAAAACAAACAAACAAAAGAACTGTAATATTTCTTCATTCTGAAACATTTGTTGTTGTAAAGGAAATGTCATGTTTTGCCAAAAAGCTTAGTAAAGACCAGTGAGTGCAAGAGAGAAGAATTTAGCAATGTCAAGAATAATAGTTAATGTCCTTCCTTACAAAATGAACCAATAACAAGTAAAGTGGTTTTGCTTTTTTAAATGATTTTTAGGTGATTTGGTTTTGGTAATAATTAGTCAAAATCCTGAAAAGAATTTTCCTCATATCTTTTCCCTGGTATTTCCATCCCACCTTCTTTTATTCTGTTCTCATAATGTTCGGTAAGCCAGCATTTAAATGTGAAAAGATGATTTAGAGTCTTTCTCTTCCTCTCATCTGCACTGGCATCTATGATTCCTTTTGTGTCATTTTGCTAACTAAAAACAGTTGTGTCGGAGTGTAGCTCTTCTGATAAACATCATATATCTTTTATAGTCCAAGGGAATGGAGTCTATGC
The DNA here is from genome assembly GCA_009819775.1 of Phoenicopterus ruber ruber. Classification (NCBI taxonomy): domain Eukaryota; kingdom Metazoa; phylum Chordata; class Aves; order Phoenicopteriformes; family Phoenicopteridae; genus Phoenicopterus; species Phoenicopterus ruber. The sequence continues at coordinate 49,260,268 of CM020215.1, read as the reverse complement.
AATAAGCAGTTCTAGCATTTTAAATTAAACTACTGTACAGAAAATCATATATTCTCAGCTTTTAAAAAGTATTATTCATTTACAGCATAGGATTTTTTTGAACAAGATCTTCAAATATAATTCTGATGAAATCCCTATTTCATGTGATTGCTTCTTTTCCCAACACATTAAGTGATCAACGTTTACAAAGAGGAGCAGCAGGTAAGAAGGTGAAATACATAGAAAATAAAAGGAAAAAAAATGCAAGCACCCCAAAATAAGAATTTTTGTAGATGTGTTTAGTACAGTGTTTAAGAGCAGAAATTGGAAACTCATTTTTATTTCCAAACTTGGAAAAGCAAAATTTATCTCTCATTCACTAAAAATGAAAAGAAATCACCATCTACCGCATAATTAAAGCGTAATGACAACAGAGCTGAGACTGTTTTGCAATCTGCTCATCTCTGGAAGGTCACTATATGCAAGCACAGTACAGTCTCCTGTAAGAATTTAGAGACCGAACACCCTGGAAGTACTGACGTCCCCACATTTTCTTAGTAAAGGAAATTCTCAACCTGGGGTATCATTACGCAGCCACAGCGCCAGCCGTTGGCCTCGGCGACCTGTGCCGTGGTCGTGGCTGTATACCCAGAGGAGCCGAGACCCGCCTGCACAGGCAGTGCCGGCGGCCGTTTGAGCCAGTGCGGGCTCAGCCCTCGGCTGCGTGGCACGGCCAGGGACCCCGCGGCTCGGCTCCTCGCCCCCAGCCCCCCGCAGCTGTGCCCCCAGCGCCTCCGCTTCCCGCCTGGAGCCACCTTCCTCCTTTCCTTCGGACACCGAGGAAGCGGAGGAGACTACTCTGCTCTCTATGTCCACCCCAAACTGCTCTGAAGTGGAGCAGTAAGTGAAACTGCTGCAGGAGCAACAGACAGCTTTTCTCCTTACGATCGACCTGTCCGCAAAGGCAATTAAGCACCACGACAGATAACCAAGGGAGGCTCTGTGACGCAACCACTGTGCATTTCTAAGCATGGATTGGAAAAACTGCTGTCAGCAGTTTAGGTATTACTGGTTCTGCCTTAGGAAAAAGGACTACACTAGTTACTGTCTCAGAAGTCCTATATTTTCTATAACTCTGTGTAACCCACATGTCCCTGACGATTTCAAACACGGCTATTTAAGCATTCCTGAAAAACCCCTGTTCATTTGAGAAGTCACACTAAATACAGAGTTCCAACCACATTTTTTTCTTTTTTTTTTTTTTAATTACCATACTTATCATAAAATAGATATACCTAACATACGCAAAAAGACACAATCAAATATGCAAAAATATATGTGGACATCTGTTTTTCACTGATTTTAATAATTAAATTCATAGAGATGATCAACTGTGTTCAGAAAAAATAAAAGGTAGCACTGATGTAGTGATGTGATTGGAATTTACATTCTTCTTGTTGGCAAACTATAGATTGTGCTTGCAGAGTACTAGACATTATTTTGAGACAATCAAAAAGCTTTTGATAAACAAAACAGAATTAACTGAATTCAAATTATCAAATTGAAGTGGAAGTCATCTGAAACTTCCTTCTACAGTTCCAGTAACTGTTTTGGAATTGCAGAGAGTTTCACTTTAAAATTTCAATAAAAACCTAGAAAGCAAATTGGAATCTTAGGAACAAGAACTTGAAATTATAATTTTCAGGCTGCCTGCAATTTTGTACCATATTTCTTGGATGTCCTAAGCTCCGTATGTTCCCTGTATTAAGCATATCTGTAAACTTCCTGAAGTTAATATAACTGTTTACATGCTTAATTAATGACGGTTCCTACATACCTTCTTAAATTGTGGCCTACAAGGAGTAGCTCTCGTTAGAACTATTTGCAGACTTCTATTTTTGTGTTTATTGCAGGCCTAATTCATCATTCGCTAAAATACACACTCCCCAATGACCTTTCTAAGAATCAGATAAATTCCTGAGTCCTTTAGAATATAAAGTTTAGAGAAATTGGGTAGTATTTGTGATCCCATTTTCCCTTGCAATTTCTTAGAAACTAATTTATCCTAACTGTGTTAACACAATTTGGTATCAATGTGCTGCATTAGTGCTCATTGAGAGGTATGAGTCAAATGTGATTTCTAATCCCTGCTCCAATAATTGCTTAATTTGAAACACTGAAGCATTCCTTGGAAGCAAACATCAGTCTACTTAGTGGTGAGCGAATGTACTAACCAACTGACTCACCATGGTTCAACTAATACTTTCTTGCATGACAAGGAGAACAATGCTGGCAAGAAAGGTAGACCTTTTTTTTCCTGTCCCTACTGTTCCCTCTGTTTGCAGGTCCTAATGTTTTAAATCCTGCAGGGCTGAAATTTAAGTTTGTTGGTGAAAGAGAAAAAGGCTACGACAGGTTAGAGAATGGCTTGCGTGAGGATGTCCACATGTTGGCCATGGTACTAGAGCAGAGCAAGTCATCGAAAGAGCCTGGCTCTGTACCCAACTGAGACTGGGGGAAATTAAAGAGATTTGCTCCTCTTTATACCTTGTAGACAGACATAGTCCTTGGAACATGACCTCAGAGTTTGTCTCTCCAACTAGTATCTGAGCAATATTTAACAACGTTTGGTACTTGACTGAGGATTTGTGTTTGTATGCTTCACACCAGATAAATGAGGAACACTGAATCTGTCAAGCCATTTCAACATTTTTGTCTTGGACGTTATCTTCTGGTATCAGAAAACTATGCTTTCCGGCCTCTCTTCGTTAATTAAGATTTTACAAAGAATATATTTCGTTTCCCTAAGAAAAATAATTATCTTGTATCGAATACTTGTCATGGTTAAAAGCATGACAGAACAATGCCAGGAAAAATCAGGCAATTCAGATTTCTAGCAAGACTAGGTATACAGTGGATTGCATCGAGCAAGTTGCCTAAACTCTATCTGCGCTTTTTAGATCAGTAAGATAGACTTGGCATATGTACATTCCACAAAAACTAAGCAGATGAAATGCATAGTTACTGCTACCGGTATTAATTTCAGGGTTACTTTTCAGTTAAATCTTCTGATCAATATTTCAGTCACTGCACAGATTCTGTTAGCAGAACATTAGGAAGTGCTTTGTAATAAATGTAAATACTATTATGTTCTGATTCCATTTAACATCAATATCCAGTACGTTTTTTGATTTAATGGTCTGTGCAGGAAGTTCACCTTTTCTCAAAAGTCTACTAAATTCACTGTCTATTTTAAGTGGAAATTATTAGCTTGAGTCAACAACAATCAATAGACTTCAGACCTGATGCAGAAGTTTTAAAACTGTACAGAATACAGAGAACAAAGTAGAAATCCAGCTGGATGGCTTTCAGTGTTTGGGTCACAACAACCCCAGGCAACGCTACAGGCTTGGCGAGGAGTGGCTGGAAAGCTGCCCGGCAGAAAAGGACCTGGGGGTGTTAGTCAACAGCCAGCTGAATATGAGCCAGCAGTGTGCCCAGGTGGCCAAGAAGGCCAACGGCATCCTGGCCTGTATCAGAAATAGTGTGGCCAGCAGGAGTAGGGAAGTGATTGTCCCCCTGTACTCAGCCCTGGTGAGGCCACACCTCGAGTACTGTGTTCAGTTTTGGGTCCCTCACTACGAGAAAGACATTGAGGTGCTGGAGCGTGTCCAGAGAAGGGCAACGAAGCTGGTGAAGGGTCTGGAACACAAGTCCTATGAGGAGCAGCTGAGGGAACTGGGGATGTTTAGCCTGGAGAAAAGGAGGCTGAGGGGAGACCTTATCGCTCTCTACAACTACCTGAAAGGAGGTTGTAGAGATGGGGGTCGGACTCTTCTCCCAAGTAATGGGTGATAGGACAAGAGGAAATGGCTTCAAGTTGCACCAGGGGAAGTTTAGATTGGATATTTGTAAAAATTTCTTCACCAAAAGGGTTGTCGGGCACTGGAACAGGCTGCCCAGGGAAGTGGTGGAGTCACCATCCCTGGAGGTATTTAAAAGACGTGTAGATGTGGCGCTAAGGGACATGGTTTAGTGGTGGACTTGGTAGTGATAGGTTAACGGTTGGACCCGATGATCCTGGAGGTCTCTTCCAGCCAAAATGATTCTATGATTCTATATACTTAATTTTTTCAGTGGCCAACAACGAGATACATTATAATAAATAAGAGTTCAAAAAATTTGAAAAGTAGTTCTGGAAGAAAAAACAGACCAGAACATTTAAGACAGAGGCAGAACTAAATGAAGGATACCGCATGCAGAATTTGTAGAAAAAGCTGAAAACAAAGTTGTGTATTGGCTCAAGTAAGGTTTGGATCCACTTACAAAAAATGTAATGAAATTATAGTTAGTTAAAAGAAAAGATTGCTCTATCCAGAAGTTGAAATAGAATGAGAACAGCCAAAGAAATGGATGTTTTTCGAATTAATACAGCAAAACCTTTTGAAGAATGAAAGCAATGTTCTATCATTTCTGAATTTCTACTCAAAGAGGGTAGATATACATGGTCCCTAGCGACTCAGAAGATAAATATTTATCAAAAAAGAAAAGAGCCTCGTCTGCAAGACTTGGAATTTCACATCTGTTGGGAACTGAATCAAAACAAATCCTCACATGCAATGAGTGTTTCCTGTAAAAGTGCAGTATGAGCCAGGTTCTCTCTTACAAAGGTCATCTATATGCACTGCATATGGCTACACCCGGCTCTCAGGGTCTGCTCTCAGTTATCAGACAGTGGCATAAAAAGAGGCATTTTGATGGTAAGCACCAGGTAATTTTGTCCCCCCCAAATTAGTACAAATATAGAGCCTAAAGAAAAAAAAAAGGAGGGAAAAAAAAAAAAAAAGGCAGACCATGCAAAAAAACAAGCAGTGCCAGCTGGTCTGGTAATAATATTTCCTGAAAATAGTTTGGGAGTTGGGACCACTGGGAGCAGGGCAGGGAGCATTCACTCCTCACCTACACAGCTTCAAGGAATGCAACACAAAGACAAGTAAACTACATAACACCTCTTAAGAATAGCTACTTTACTATTAAGAAAAAGCAAAAGGTCTAAAATGCAAATAAATTTGAACACACAGGAAAAAAACCATCCATTTTATGTATGTCCAATTCACAGATATCTTCCAACAGAGATTACTGTTTCAGGACATCAGAAAAAGAATGAATCCGATCTCCTGTGAATAAAAAGACCAAAGTTTATTTCTCTATAACCTACAGCAGGTCTTACCTAAGAGCAGCAATTTAAAAGCTTGTGGCAGTAAAAGCTAACTTCAGTCTCGTTTAAACATTATTAATAGAAAAATTAAAGTTATACACCCTTAACAGCGTTTAGTTGAACTCCATATCGCTAGTAAGTAAGATTCAGTAAAGTTAGTATGTTCCAGATGCTCCATTAAACTAAAGGTTGATTTTTGGTACCTTCTCATGGCTTCTTTCTTTCAGTTGTTTTGCTACTGCTTATAGTTTGCTAATGAAAACTGATCTCAGTGCTGAAAGTGCATGAGCTAAGATTGTGCAGTACAGTAAATTAGAAATCAGAAAGCAAAAACAGAGATTCATTATTCTTCTTTTTCCATGGTCTCATCAAAGATGGAATGTCTTTCAGGGACTTAGCTATACACAGATAATAGCCTCCAATATTTTTCAGTTTTCAAGACTGTAATGGGAATAAGCCTTACTGTAATTTTAACTTCATGTTTTTAATACAAATCCTCTACCGCAGAAAATATTATTTTGCCTTTTTTTGCAGTGGGAATTAATAAATCATCCTTAATGTTAATGGTTTAGCTATTTTTTGTTTCATTCAGCAATTTTTCTGGGGTATTCTTTTAATTCTGTTAGGTTGTAATAGTAATTAAAACTTTGTTTGGACTAAATAATAAATATATTTTTAATGTAAAAAATTAGAAAGTCTTACTTTTTTTTTTTTTTAGTGGTAATCAATTATAGTGCCTTCGTACCTTCCTATATCTGCACATAAAACACTAATTTTCCCATAAAAGAGGTATCAAGCTTGTATTACACAAAGACTTACATTTAAATACTTGTAAATAAACATAATAAACAGCACTGATTTTCAGAGAAGGAAGAGAGATAATTAAATACTGGTAAATGCCACTATCTTTCTCTCTGACTCACTACTTTGAAAGTATCACAGGGTATCATGGGTTTGCCTCAGAAGAAACTGAGCCGTGATTTCACATGACTCGTAAAAGCAAAACAGCTTAAGCACAGAATAGAACAAAAAGAAGTGGTGCATCAGTCTGTTGCCTATATTCACAGACAGGAACTTGTTTATCCATTTAACCCTAGTTGCTGAAATGAAATTTTTTTCCAAGTATTTCTTAACTCTTACAGGTTACACAATTGACTGTCATTTTTTTTTTTTTCCAGTTTTGCATCATAATGCATCACTGTATTTTAGTGCATATATGTATTTTCAGAGCATACTTAAAATTGATTACTAAGTAAATCTTGCCAATGGCCCAAATCAGTGTAACTTCAAACCTCCAACTTTCCACTTTTGGATTTCTTCAGGACTAACAGGCTACCTCAGACTTCTTTAGAAGAAGAATGTAACCCAAACTAGTGAACCTGTTACAAAGACAAGTATTTTCATCTGCAAGTAGAAGATGGGCTTGATGTTATTAAAATATAATGTGAAATATTGCAATCGTGTGTTACTGACTAGCGCTGATAATCTAGCATGTGTGCCTTTAAACTCTGCTTCAGTAAAAGTGTCTTTAGAATTTGGATTTATGACTAAACGCTATCTTTCAGTGAAAGTAAAAGACATTCGCACATGGTATTTCATAAAGATATAAAAACTCATCTGACCGAAAAATCAGGATTCTGCTTTGACAGAATTTGTTTACTTTTTGAGAGTACTTCCCAGTAAATTGGAAAATTTTGGCCCTGACTCTCCTCATTGTATGTTCTTGGTTACTTCGTTGCTAAGAGAATTAGCAAATATCCTAAGATGATCACATTTACAAGGTTATTCGCAAGGTAAATTACCAGGTCATTACAAGATTGGTGGCCACACTGCTTCCAGCAATGCAGCTTTTCTGAATCTGCTGTGCATCCACCAAAAATCCTGACAGATTTTCCCTATCCCAGTGAGACTCCTGTGTTGACATCCCCCAAAATTAATTGAACCATCAAAAGTTCATTTGAACAAAACACAATAAAGCTGTATAAATTGGCTTTTTCAACAATGCTTTACTTAAGAATATTTATTATCCATTCAACTGTCAAATCACTCCAAATGTGACTCTTAGGAATATCATAAATAATTCTCCTACGTCCCTTGATATAATTAACTCTGCTTTTAAACATAAATTTTTCTGAAGCAGAGGAGTAATTTTTAAACAATCTGTACACAACTTTGCCTTGTACAATGGGAATATTTGTTACAATTGAGACAACATTTTCATTCGTTGCTTTCCCTAAATGTATCGTCTACCACTTGTTGTATGACAGCAGTCGTCCAGTAAGAACGTCAGTGCCTTGGGTTCCAAACAGAGGATTTTACAATCTGCCTTTAGAGGACGTGTAGCTCCTGTTCTCTGTGATATACACCTACAACACTACCAGCAAGAAAGAAAAAGTGCTGATGTGGTAAGGCCAGTGAAGAAATGAAAAAGATTGGTCTAAAGCTGGACCAACTTGCAGTAAAGAAGCAACATAGTTAGAAAAGGAAATAATTTTGAAAGGTTCCCATTGCTATTTTAATACGTTTTGCTTAACAGTGCAGTCCTATTCTCACAAATCAGGTCCATAGAGACAGCAAAATGCACGTGCAAGCTCAGACTTGAGCACGCCCTTGGCTGCATGAAGGGACTCCTGTGCCTGAACACGTCCAACTGTTCAACACCTCACTGCATGACTGGACAGGTTACAAGGGCGGCAGCTGCACGTGTAGCTCTATGTCCTTTCTTTGTACAGAAGGTTGAGGGAAAAGACCTTTCTTAAAGAGAAGTTTAGACAGCTATTGGCACTAAATCTGAAGCAGAGTCACTGGCAATAATGTTTAGCCACCAAACTTTGTCTCATTCAGTTGAATTGCAGGCTTTGATCACTTCTCAAATGACACCTGTCTGATACAGTTAGACTAGAAAATTGCATTGCTTAGACACATCTCACCAGCACGTTGCTTCACGGGTTCAACACAGGTCAGATCTATCATCTACCTCCCATGACAGCTTCCCGTTAAAAAAAAGGTCAGCAACATTCAGGCATTTGTCATTCTTTTTCTATAGCCTATAGGGGCAGAGCACCTAAAACTGCCTAACATCCAGGACAAGTAACTCTGCTCCTGTGGCACAAGGGAATTGTCAAAGGGCCAGATAGGTTCTCAGTCTATTCAATTAAGGGAATATACTTGTCAGCCGACCCAAAACCCTGGGGTAAATTCCTCTAGGAGGTAGGAGCTGATCTGAAGACAAGACTCACTCATACAATCACAATTCTTTTTTTTTTTTTTTTTAAACATACCATGTTGTTTGATATTAAAAATGAAGAGCAGTACTTCCATAGCAAGCTTCTTGACTGCGTTGCTTGTCCTGAAAAAGTAAGGATAAATGACATAACTATTGTTTGTCAGATTGTTTAAAGCAATACTGGGAGGCAGTGAGATACTGTATCAGAGCTCTTGTCTATAAGTAGGTAAGAATATATGCCCTTTTCTAAAACTAACATACAAGAATTATGGAATATGGGGAAATGAAAGAAAAAATAAAACACGGATGTAGCCAAAATATTTGAAGGCTTAGAAGTGTCACAAGCTAACCTTTGACCCACGGTTACTGACACCAACAGAGAAAAAGCAGAGAGTTCTAAGTCCACTGTGCGCAGAAAAATTCTATCTCCTAAAACTCACTGAAGGCAGAAGTTGTAACAACTTCATTTTTTGTATAAAGTCTTCAATGCAAGTTACATACACAATATGTACATGGAATTCAGTTTTGCTCTGCTTAAAAAGGTAATTTGGGCTTCACTTAGTTCACTAGCCAGCATATCAAGGATAAGTCTACTGGAAAAGATTTCACCAAAAATTTTCAAGGAGTGCAGTATTTCATACTAACCTTTTAACCTATTTGACCTTAAAAGCTAAGAATTTTTATTTTGATCATGTAAAAGTGCAATAAGGAAGAAAAGCAAAGGCCGCATCTTCAGTGTTTGCTTCTGATCATCCAAAAAAAGCCTAGTGTTTATTCTAACAACCTGAGATCTTATAGACCTACTATAAAAATCGTCTGGTATACAATCAGAAGTGCTGATCTCTACAAATGCAGAATAAAAGTTCAATCTCCAGTAAGGCCAAATAAACATAGGGATTATTTAAGATACTCTGAAGAGTTTAACTTTTTGCATACTGTTCTGAAATATGTAGTATTAGCAGCATTAATTATTAGCAGGCTAACTGTAACAAATTATGAATCAACATATTTTCAGGAGTCATCTTTCAGGTCTCTTTGGAAAGTATTCCTCAGATTCTTGGTCTACAGAAGGATCCATTTCTGAGATGTACCTCTACATACACAGAAAACTCCGTATAGTAATATTAACGGTTTTACAAATTTTCTCCCTTTTATATATTGCTGTCATCAAAGATCCCACCTGCTGAAGCCTGGGTCTACAGAATTTGTGATTAGGCTTGTCAAAATTATATTCCCTCCATCACCTTATCTTCCATATATATTAAAAATACAAATATTTTTAAAATCTCATGCCAAATTTAATCTCCAAGTAGGATTTGTTTCAAAGTTAAATGAATTCATTGCTGACTCTAACTTACAAGTATTTGCATAGTCGGATTGTTACAAACCCACATGAGCTTCTCTGGGAATAATGTGTTTTCATGTGTATAACTCATCAAAGATTAAAAAATCCAAACAAACACTGTGATTTAACAGCGGAACAGTTTATATGCATGTGAGAGTTATGAAAGAGGAGATTTAACCCCAGGACCTCCTCTCCTTTCAAGTCCTCTTGCTCCAGATCCCATAAAGCTTGCTTCCTCATCTGATTTCACTTACCTTTGTGTGATATGCTTACACAAATTACCTGAAAAAATATGTGGAAATACATGTTGTGAAAGGAGTGGTTATATTCGGATAGTATTATTTCCAAGTCTAATTACTCAAGAGGAAGAAAAAAGCATCCAAAGTGTAAGTAGAAACGCAATTTCCATTTCGAATGTTTTGGATTTGTTTACCTAGTAAAAAATGAGGTCTCTATGAGAATAGTTGTGATTATGGCTTAAGAAATCTTTTTTGGAAATGCTATTTGAATAGGGAATACAGTGAAAAATCCGCATTAGCTGCACAAAAATCCACTTAATCAAAGTAATCTCTTGCACAATACTTACTCTACTCAAATATTATGCTGATAATTTTTATAATTTATTTTATTACTGATTTGAGTAACATGGCAGGTTGAGAAATACTGTAACTAAACTTAGGACAGGTTACATGGCTCTCATTCTCTCATTGCGAGCAAAAGGCAGGTTATGAATCTGCAATGCATTATTTGATTGGAAACTGCCACCTTCAGCACAGTGTTAGATTCCTTTCATTTACTGCAGAATGAAAACATGCACACAAGCAATTATTGGGGTGCAGCTAGTATATTGGGAAAAAAATCCATAACTAACTTTAGACTTAATTTCCCCCTATAGTCATACTGTAGCTTATCCATATAGCCGCTAGAAATCTTTCTCAAAATTTCAATAATCTCCTCCTACAGTATCTGGTCCAATGTGCTTTGTGCCTTAAAAGAAAAGAATGCAGAAAAGGGAGAAAAAGATAATTTAACAGTGCTATGAAAAAATAACACACAGAGGCACAGGCTCTCCTAAGAAACTCATTAAAATGGATGAATAAAAAGGTGGAAAAACAGCCAGAAAACTTTTATATAAATATATATTATATAACATATATAGAAAATATCTACTAGACAATATTTAATATTATATATTAATAAATAATAATAGATGTGTGTGCATATAAATATTGCATATATGTATATAATATATAGGTGTATTTATATGTATAATTATCCCTCCTCCTTACCCCCCCCATGGGTTTTTTTCATCATGTTAATTTTGAATTTCACTCCAATGATCTTCTGGGAGGGAAAATGACTCAACAGATTTATGAGAGTTGCTTTTGCCTGTTACTTATTTGCCCTATCATCATTTTCATTGTATGTTGCATTATCTTTAAGTTACATTGTTGCTAAGATCTTAATAAAATATTTTCCATGACTATGGCTGCCCGTATGCAACCTGTTTCATACTTTTTTTCCTATAATTATAGAAGAATGTAAGATCTTTTTCATAAATCTGATAAATCGTTTCCTGGATTAATTGTTTGAGTGTGCATGTCTTCTACACGAAGAAATAACTTATAAGCATTTATTTGAACAGACATTTTTCCCTAAAAGAAAATTAAAACAAACAGCTATCTTTACTAGATTCACACTGCAGAACAAAGAAACAAAAAACCTACTCTCGAATAGTAGTGACAAGAGGAGGAGGAAAACATTTTTTCCACATCCAGCCTCATCTGTCCCACACTTGGGATAAACCTAAACGAAATCCTTTCCTTGTATGAGACATATCTGGGGTCTGAGTTCAAAATGGAACAATTAAGCACTTAGCTGTTGCAGGTCAGAACTCTGAGATATTTAAAAAGCAAAATCCTTATAGTCCTCTGTTAGATTGTTTAAAAATGATTTTTTTTCTTTACAAAATAAATCGGTCCAGCCAGGAAAAAAAAGGGGGGGGGGGGGGGGGGGGGGAATGAATGTTCCACACAAACAAGCTCTTCTCTGAGAATACAGGAGAGAATTAAATAAAAACAACAAAACTGTCATTTTCAATAAAGATGAGATAAAACAGCGTAAAAGACGATGCAAGTTCTCAGATGTAATGTGAATGGGTCCAGTGTCAGGGGAGTTCCCCTGACTCCTAATGAAGATCTAAACTAAATCATTATTGCTCTCAACAGAATATTCTCAGGAGGAGAGCATGAGAAGCATGCCTTAAAATGTAGCCCCTGTGCAGTCCGAGGGCAGTCTCAAATCAAGAGGCTAGTTTTAGACCCAAAACTTCTGCATGCAAAGCAAACCTGTAATAACAGATTGTTAGACAAAAAAACCCAAACAAACAAACAAACCCCCCCCCCCCCCCCCCCCCCCCCCCAAAAAAACAAACCAAAAAACCAACCAACCAACCAACAAACCCCACCAAACCCCCTCTTTTTCTTCATTTATGTTTTGTGCAAGGCTGGATCGTTCCAATGCATTTTAAGAATGAAAAAGGGAGTAAGCCTCCGTAGGAACACAAGCTCAAGTGTGCCCATCTCCTGAAGGCTGAGAACAGAGCACTTGGCTGCCTTAATGACTTGGGACTGCGCGTGCGTGGAGGAGTAGAAACTTAACCTCGTGAGATCTCGACAAGCAGAAGCGTAGGGTGCTATGGAAGCGAGTCCTGCGTACGCGAGGAAAGCCTCAGCATGAGGTGACAGCTGAGCAGGGTTACTGAGGACCTGCGTTTCAGCCTCACATCCCTCACACAGCAGCCAGACATTTAAGAACCTCGCAGATCTAGCACATACGGTTCAGAAACAGGTGAAACCATACATCTTCTAGGAAGCAAAAGTTTTGAAGGCAGTCAAGTCTTTCTGGAAAGACTGCAGGTGAGAGAAAAAAATCTCATGCTTTTTAAGGGGAGAAGGGAAGGAAAAAAGTGGGAAAACCTATGATATCATGAAAGAATAGAAAAAGTTTTTGTTGTACTTTGATTTTTAAATTAACTGCCTGGTAAACTGGCTTTGTTTAAGGTCAAGCTGAGATACAGCTCTATCTACTTTTAACGTTTTATTGACTAGGGATGGATGACAAACTGCCTGTATCCTTTCTTTCTAAAAGAGAAGCGCGAGGGTTGGGCTAGAAGCACAGCCGGTAGAGGAACGGGGTGTCTACCTATGCCTAGTAGGAAGTAAGCTCTGGAAAAGAGGTGTTTCAACAACGAGAAGGCACTGAGGGATGGGGATTAGGACACACTCCTAGGTTTTGGATTAAACCTCTGCTGCTCAGAAAGAATGGCTTAAATATAGGCACAACCCTGCCGTGATTTATCCTGCTTCAGGATCAAGGTTATCGTATTCGGCCATCTCAGAGCAGTGGTAGAGGTGGTCAGGGCTGCCTGCCCTGTCTTCTGGTGCATGTGCCGAGTCCTCAGCATTGCAGTGTCAAACCTTTACTGCAATACAAACAGGAAACATGTCAAAGTACAAATTGTCACCAAAATTTTAATAAAGATGATATAATATTGATTCAAGTATAAATATAAAAGTGTGTTTATGCCTCTCAAGTGTTGAAAATCTCAAGATAGACCCTCACCTGGCATTTCAAATACATGACTTCTGCTGGAAGAACCTGTTAACCAATGGGAAATAAAATGATAAGTTATGATAATTGGGTTTACATTTGGATCTTTTGTGAATTACACAATTATTACTCATTTTAACACAGTGCAAGTACATTCCTTAGATCCTCGTGCTCTCAGAAACAAAAGGGAGACACACAAAAAGTTTGGATGAGGACCAGACCACATTTTCCAAAAATGCGTTCAATAATTTTAACAAAACCTGGAAACTCCAGGACCCGATTTTATTTTTAAGCATACATTCTCTGTGTTCTTTGGTATTGTCATTGCTTCATTGTGATCTTAGAATTGCTTTTGCTGCCTTTTTTTTTTTCTTAACGTGTAAAAGATGTATCTGAAATAATTTTTTTCTTTAAATTTAACAAATTATTTCAGCAACCACTTTTTCCCATATTTCCTGAATAACAGAATAAAGTAGGTTCTTCTTTTGTTCTGTATTTCTTTGTTACCTTAACTGGTTAAAATGTTCCTAGGAGACAATCCTGTCACTATGACTTACTTTTCACATATGTATAAAGTCAGAACTATATATCATGTTAAAAACCAAGAATATAATCCAGTACAACATAATGCATTTTCCATTTCTTTTTGATTTATAACCAGTTTTTCATTTTGACTATTATTATAACATACAATAAATACATTTTATTATAGATATGGTTGTAGCAAACTGGGTCATCTTGGCTTACAAGCTAGGGGGCATGAAAACAAGAAAAGAAAGGGAGAAATCTGCATATTCTTCTCTAACTTCATACTACCAACAATACTGATTCACTCCAATGTTTTGTAAGGCTTTCACTAGCGTCTCCAACACATACAAAAAGGCACTATTTGCATCTTCATGAAAACGGAATCCTACTGCAAACTTTCAGTTACTTCGTGTTCTCCCCCATGAGCTGCACCAGTAACTCAGCACACGCAACTGTGTGATACCGTGTACATCAAGGGATTTGTCTTAACAGCATTCGTTTGGCTCTTTAAAAGCTTCACTGTTCCTATATTTAACCTACAGTGGGGGGTTCTTAATTCAAAGGAGTAAGATATCAAAATACTTCAGGAAGAAAATGTGCAAGTTTAGACAACTTATTTTTACTGTTGCATTAAGATTTCAGTAAGATTATAACCACTGAAACCAGGCAATTCTAATATGATCTATTTCGCATTGTTCCGTGCAGAAAGATTTCACGTGCAAAATACATCAGTTTGCAATAGGCATTGTTACTTTCACCAGAGTACCTCCAGTTTAAACGTACGCTCTAAAATAAACAGAAGATGGGATGCAAATTCCTATCATTTCTTAGCTCAGAGTGCTTTAAGGAAGCACAAAATTAGAATGAATCTCCTGGATAACAAAGTTTAGTTCTTTATTATTACAGGTAGCATTTTGTGCATTCACTTTCAAAAATGTTCATGGCCTTAGCTTAAAATAACACCCCCCCCCCCCCCCCCCCCCCCCCCCCCCCTTCTCCTTGATAGTCAGTCCCAAAATATATTGTTCCAGTAGTTCGGGCCTTTTGCCTCATTTCCAGCCTGAGTTTATTTATAATTGTTTTCTCCCTTTTTGTTCTTGTACAAACATTGGCTTTTAGCCTAAATGGTAATTTTTCTTCCAGTTTTTATCCTCCTACTGAATATCCTGATAACCACATGCCCTTTTGGCTTGTTTACCCTCAGATAACAAGCTCCAGCTCTTTGCAGAATATAAGCCCCTTCCTTTCCTTATTCATCCCGCAGAGATTTTGTGTATTTGTTTTAGTTTGAATTTATTGATCTTGGACATATAGGTAATCAAAACTAAGTGAGTATTCCAGATGAGCATCACCAGTGTCTTGTAGTAGGAACATCTCTATTTCTACTGGAGCCACCTTTTCAACAGTCAACCCCCACTTACATACTGGGCATGATGTCTACGGTACGGAATACTTTCTCTGGCCAGTTTGGGTCAACTATATTGGCTATACCCCTCCCAGCTTTTTGCACTAGCAAAACCTGTGAAGCTGGAAAACGTCCTTGATCTCTTAGCAACAGCTCACAACATCAGTGTATTATCAACATTCTTCACATACCAAATCCCATACTAAATCCAAAACACAGCAGCTACTGGGCAGAAAATTAGCTCCATCCCAGCTGAAACTAGGACAGAACTATAAAATTTAATCATGTATTCTGTGAAGACATTTTTTTTACCAACGAAGTCTTCATTAATTTAGGTCTCCCAGTTGTCACGGAGGTACACCAAAACAACTCCACACAACTAAAGTCAAACAAACTTTTAATTCACAACTGAAACCAAACAACCAAAACTAACAAAACAACGAGGTAACCAAATGACACTCCGAGAACATTTAACAACTTACAGGTTCGATATACCGGTCGGGGATGTTCTTACTGCATGGCAAAACACGAGAATGCTGGTCCAGGGTGCGCACACACTCACTCACAAATGGGGGAACTCTCATTCAAGGATACCCAGAAGAATAAGAGCGCTCACCGAAGGGGGGGGGGGGGTCGGGTTCACTCAAGGATATCCAGAAGAAATCACTCAGCAAAAGATGGCGAGGGCACTCAACCCCGGGAAGTTTCCTTGGATGACGTCTCAGCCCCAGGGCAGAGCTGCCGACCACAACCCCCCAAACTCCGAGAAAAAACACTCCAAGGGGCTCTCCGGCGGGGGCTCCTTTTATAGCCTGGTCAGACCTGCGCTGTGGTCATTTATGGTCAGTGTTCCAGAAGCTTCTCTCAGCTGCGGCACACCATTGGCTGAGGGCCCTGCCTGCCAGCCGAGGGGTCCCAGTACGGTCAGAAGTCTGTAAGTGTCTCTCAGCCGAGGCACGCCATTGGCTGGGAGCCCAACCGACCCGTCCAGGGATCCCGCCTCTCCCACTCCCACCACAGGGAGGGGGTGGTTGACACCTGAGCTGAGGTGTGTGAGTGACAGCTGCCACGGCAGGGCACTGGAGGCACAAAAATGAGGCGCGAAAAGGAGCCATCGGCTGCTGCCCTGAAAGCCTCTGGCCCTGACCAGGGCGAGCGTATCTGCCACACCAGTCTGGCACTAAGAGAAATAAAGAAAAGTCATTTCCTGTTCACCTTTACTGTAAATTGTATGATTCTTCCCTGGATCTCTTCTACCCTGGGAAACCCTTACATAAGTAACGCACGACCTTTGTGATGCCTTTGCACCAATTCAGTTGCTGTTATCCTTCTCGGTACCTTTTTGAATTCTACTGTGTGTGGCTGGAGTTAGCCCAGACGGTATCTGGCACGGCAAAACGACTTGCTCCAGCTCTGCTGAAGTGGTTGGCCGGTACAGTCCTGTTCTCACCAGGGCGTGACTGCTGAAGAGCCTGAAGCAGGCAATGTGCCAAAGGGGTGACACGCCTCTGAATAGTGTGATCATCTGCAAATGGGAATGCTGAGAAGAATTATTTTCTTGCATTTAATTAGAATTTCCCTTGCTGCAGCTTGTGTGCATTACCTTTTGCTATGTGTCACCGAGGAGAATCCGGCTTCAGCTTCTGTGCAACTACTTACCAGAGCGGAAGATTGCAGTAAGAAGCCCCTATCATCTTGTCGTCTTTAGGCAACACAAACTCATCTTCTTCAGCCTCTCTTCACATATCGTATGCTACAGCCCCTTACCACCTTGGGTACACAGCAGAATTCCTTCTAAGAGCAGCCACACCAAATTAGACTATAGTCTATGTAACCCACTTTTAGTCTCTGGAAGTGAATGCTTAGAAAAATAGGAGTGAGAAGCAAGTTAGAAGCGATATTTCTCTAGTGTATACTCAAGCTCCCAGTAATCTGTGGAGTAAACATGTCTTGACACACTGGTTTTATCTTTGTATTCAAAAATCTTGGATGATTTTTTTTTTTCCCCTCTCCTAAACATTTCCGGTAATGTTGTACCTGCAATATTCCAAACATGGCCTTCACAGCATTTTCATGGTTCAGTACCTTTCTACGTACAGGCTCTTCAGGATGTATGCATAATAGCCCTGAATTAAAATTAAAAGTTTGTGAGTATGGGATTTGACAGTAACATTTGAAAATAAATCACTATTTTTCCTCTAATTATGCAGGCACAGAAAAGCAATAAACTCCTAAGAAGAAAACTATAGGCCTAGAGGGATGTTAACAAGCAATATAATGAAGATTGTCATATTTCAGTAGAATTAAGAAGCTTTGTAAGACCCCAGTTGCTTTATTGCTAGTCCCCAATATATAATGGAAATGCCATTTTTATTTATTTCCTAGTTTAGATCATCACATACTTCTGTGATGATAAGCTTCTCAGGTCAGAGGCCGTATCTTCTAGTGGTGTTATTCAAAGCATTGCAATTTATCCTGTCACATGCAGAACATGGGTTGGATTGCTGCTTAAGATTTATATTGTTACTGGCCTAAACTATACCAAAGTTGCTACTAGGACTTCAAGGAAGACTATCTGCAAATAGTTAAATGCAGGACAGAAATATAGGACAATGCTAGCTAATTTAATCCTTAACTGTAGATCAGCTGGTTTTGATATAATCATGGTCTTCTTGAAATCTTGTTCTAGTTTAGCTTGTTGACTCTAACCTCTGCTCCTCCTTTTAACAAGATACTTACCAAGAGGTCAAGTACAAAGACAACAGCCTTCACCTCTGAAGTGATAATGGACAGCAGATGAACAACAGTTTGAGCAGTTGCTGCCCTGGAAGTAGAAACTACTACCTTCTCAAAACCCTGCCAGATCCTGAGCAATAAATAAACGCAATCACAAGATAAAATGGCAAAATTCAGTTACATGCAACTCTATAGATTTATGTAAGTCTCTGCACTTAGCTGATCGTTTGTGTGATTTATGCAACTGCTCCATACTAGGTAATAACCTGAAGCAGCAACTTGGTTGTCACTGCCTGTAGGTATTTTTCTGCATTGCTGTTGCAAATAGCAATAATAATAGTTTTCAATAATAAAGCAAAATGAGCACTCTTCCTAGCGAATGTTGAAATAATTGTGTTCCAGTTCTTTAGCAACGACTTACATATGTGATTTATATACATACATTGCCTTATAAATATATATTTAAATCAAAAGCAAAAAGCAGAACGCTGGAGATGCTTATTAGTAATACATATATAAAGACTTAAAAACCTTCAGTTAGCTCCTCTCCTTTTTCTTTTTCCTCTTTACAGCCTTCTGTCCTGGAACACTGGCAGTGTGAGAAAGTACCACTGCCACAGAAACAAAAGAACACAAGAGAACAAAGGAAAGAAAACCTAAAGGTATTCAAGAAAGACAAAGACTGTGCTACTGAAATTCAATCTCACCTTCAATCCCTTTATACCATTTCATCTACAGCGGAAGAAGGAACAGTATACTAGTAAAAACAATCATATGAAATGGTTTTTGAACTCTGAAGTTGAGATGGTCAGTAATTGATGAGTTAAAAGTTTGCTGTATTTTCACATCAGCCGGAAGGCTCTTAGGACACCCAGACACTAGACAGCCTAAGATAACAGTGTTTCTTATTTTGTTATTAATTTTTAAAATGAAAAACCTAGATGTCTTCATGCATTTCAGTTGCTTTCTGTTTATAGTTTTTTGTTTTTCTACAGTCACAATGTGTTTTGTGATTGTAAACTGAAGGATCATCAGCTTTTAGGGGAAAAGGTCTTACAGACGGTAAGATGGTCAAAAGGTAAAGGCAGTCTATGGAAAGAGGGTTCCTTTTATTATTTTTATCACATGATAAACCAGTGCAAATAATTGGAAAATCCTCAGAAAATCCTAATGTATCATTTTAATTTCTTAATCTTTGTATTTTCAGTGTTGCTTTTATCCTTGTGCAATGCATATATTTTTGTTCAAATATATACATTTGATGTATATTGACCAGAAGGAAATTACTCCAAAACTTAATTATGCTTCCTATTTTTTCTTTTCACGAATAGTCTAGCAAATCAGTTCTTTTGCAATTTCTGTAAAAACAGTTGAATGAATATCCCTTGAAAGGTAAATGTAAACCTAAATATTTGCACTAATAACTTGACTATATTCACGCAAGTAAGGGGCAGAATTATAGTATGACTCATCCAAATAACACTCATCATTACAGCTCATATAACCGCATGCAAACTGACTCATATAAATACATCTAAAGAAATACTACCCATTCAGCTTTTTTTTATGTTTCTGCACAGTATTTGAATTTCGTAAGTTTTACGCTGTCACATACCTTTAATTGTCTCTATTTATTTGTTTGTAGCTATTTATACTGGAAAAGTGATAAATGTTTATGTATAGAGCTGAAGAAAACCCAGCATTCTAGACCTGTTTAGAGAGGGTGTTCAGAAGCTCCTTTTAAACTTCTTTTATAAATTGTTGTCTTTGTTTTTTTTAACTGAGTGAGACTTACCATATTTTTTCATCACTTCAGAGCACAGCAGTTATTACATACCTTTTATCTTACTGGATTTCAGTAACACTTAACATTTCCTATAATTTGGCTTCCCTCACTTGTACCCTCTACCACTTTCAGATGTGCCCGGTATCATCATGCTGTCTTTGTCTGCTGATGAGAAGGCACACACTCACAGAGAAATTACTGTATCTTGCAAACAGAGATAGTCATCCATAACGTCCGATATTCCTGCAGATGAAATGAGCAGTGCGCCCAAACAAACCAGCAAGTCTCAATCACTCAGCTTAAGGCTGAGGAGAGGTAACAACTGATCCCCCGTTCTGTAAGCACCAGTGGTCACAATCTCGTCTGAGCTCTCCGTACCGGGGAGTTAGTGCCACAGCATCCCGCTCCAACGACCATCTCACACAACAAAAGCATAGGACTGGGTTAACAATTGCAAATGAAATAAAGGTGAGTGCATGTTCAAGATGGTATTTTAAAAATCAAGATTTATGACTTCTACTTTTGGTAAGACATCCTGTAATTGTTGTATTTTCCTCCTCCACCTACTCTCATTGTGCGTGGATGAATACACATATAATTAAAAATACCGTGCTATGTGTATTTAAAAAGACAATACCCTGATAATTACACGTAAGGAACAAACATATATGCTGAATAGGTGTAGGCAATCTGAACAACTTGCTTTATTTTAATGCTCACCTCTATTCTACCTGGAATCTTTCAGGCTTCACATTCATAACAGTTGCAGTGTAGAAAAGACACAGAGAATTCATAACCTCATATAAAGCTTGTAAGTCATATCACCCCGCAAGACTATATCAAAGACATCAATTTGTCTGCTACACTGACCTACCAGTAAATAACATTTTGGCAACTATATGCATACATTTTTCCACAACGCCAAGGTGTAGTCTGGCATGCAAAGCCCCACAAACCCGAGCATTTCTTTCTCTGTTTCTGTCCACATCTGCAAAATGCTGAGCTCAGCCCAAACATGCATGTAACCTCCAAAGTTGCTGTAAAGAATGTTAGTGCCTCTGTATGGACATTTAACAAAAGACATTTACCATTTTGTAAGCACTGGTGAAGACATCAGATAAACAGGGATTTTTTACTCACTTTTTTTTTTGATAGTATATTTCTTATACCGGTAAAGATGTAGCAGCTAACAGTTTTTTGCGTTATGCTGGAGTCTATTAACATTATATTAATATTTTGTTTTAAACAGAATTCCTTAGTTCAGAGTATATGGTCTATAAAGTCCAATTCTCTGTCTAGCAATCTCTGAAAGTATGACAATGTGCCAGGGAAGGTTAAACGTGTTTTTCTGGAACTGTTTTCTACCCAAGAAAGTTATACAGCTTATTATGTTGTTCCCATCCCAGGCTAATTATGCAGAAAGTTCTGAGGTGGTTTGGTTTTGTTTTGGGTGTTTTGCTTTTTGTTTGAGACTGATGTGTGTATACAAAATGTCTTCTGTCTGTTCACAAGAGAGACATATATCCCACATGCAGGACCACTGATTTGTAGACAGGCACTAAATATCAGACTGCAGAAAGCAGTTTTTAAGTTTTCAGAGAATACTAGCTGCACTACCACTCACTGAATGCTATAAAAATATAGCTATCTAGGATTTTTTTTTTTTTTTAAAGTAGTATAGTAATGTACGTAATAGAGTAAGCTATGTTATTTTGACCCCAGGCAGGAATGTCTTACCTTTTCGTAAGCTATGTTGGAGGTTTAGGGGACAGATTCTTCTCCATCAGTTGAAACACTATTCGAAGAGTGTTACAGTTTTGTACGGAGAGGAAGTGAGGTGAAGGATGGGTGGAAGGAGAAGTGTCTTCCAGCCTTTCCGTTCTCAAGCTGTCTAAGCAAAGCAGGATTCCTAGGCTGAAAGTCAGAGAAGCACAATTTTGGTTACATGGCAGCGGCCGAAGCAGGACTTTACAGGAGTAGCAGATTCTGCTGCAGTTCCAGACATTTTGCCAGGCAGAGGTGGGTTATAGAGCCTCTGCAAGGAAAAGGCTGGCCACGTACACTCACCCAAACTGGGACTCTTCCTGGTGCTTTTGTGGCATATAAAATTTGCAAGAGCCTGGGGCGGGCTGCTAACTTCCCTGAATTGTTTTGGTCTTCATTGGGTCTTTCCAAAGGAAACTTCAGGAAGGAACAAATGCCTCCAAGTTCAGCCCAAAGTTCCATACCCTGGAAGCAAGTATGTGAGCAGCTTTGCCGCTACAAGGCACAGCCTGATCGTGCAATAAACTCATTTGACAACGAAGCGGCAGATGGCTGAACTACTACACCTGAAGAGCTGCTCTCTGTGCCCCTTAGTCTTGGAACACCCAACAGCTGTGAGAAAGGGAAAGCTGCCGAGATGTTGCGCTGGACAACCTACATGCACGGTGCCAAAACGTTTCAGCAGTTTTTGCTGTGGGAGGGTGCTTACTCCTCTATCAAAAAACTGACATTTCTTGCAGGTCAGTGCTTTGCTCTGAAGTCCCATTAAACATGAGGTTGCCTGTCCTACAGGCCTACAGTTCAGCTAGCGGTGGTGAACGAAGGCTGAGTAGTAAAAGAGACTGTTGTCAGCAATTTAAATCCATTTAGGGAGAACTGAGTAACAATCCTGTCATACCTCCTGGAAAATAAAGAACACGTGCATCATTTGCACTCCATGGGCACAGAACAAACCTGTGTCTTCTTCAGAGTAGGAGGATCTTCCGAGCCTGTCCGCTTCACGCCAGAGCCAGTGGGGAACAAGGAGCTGGACGAGAAGTCCCTGTAGGTTTTACAGCTATGCAGGCATTACTTCACAGGGTGAAGCTAAGATGCATTTACCTAAGATTTCAGCATGTAATTTTCCTTTTAAATATACTGAAATGGCTGTTATGTTCCAAAATAAGGTACAGTTCAGCAAGTCTCCCCAACTGAGCAGAAATCTAAAGCTTCCCATTTCCTCCAGCTAAAGGCTCTGGCAGCACACGTGTTGCAATGTTTTCTTGCTTCCCTTTATATGAAACCCTCCATCCACAACAATCTTCCTGTATGTTTACTCCTAGCTCCACTTTATTTCTTCCAGTGTTGCCTAATCAAGGTGCAAACTGCGCTGCACATTGAAAAGAATTTCTGTCCCACTTAATGCTTCGTGATTCCAGTCTCCAACACTTTGTACATGCCCATTTGTAGGAATGTTTCCTGTTCTTCACAATACCTGACTATTTCCCTGACAGAGCTGATAAAAACCAATAGACTAAAAAAAAAGAAATCAGATCTGGACGATCATGTTTTTAACTGTAATGCAAGTATTACTTAGAAACTGAAGTCCTAGGACATTTCATGTGCAAAACAGACAAGAAAAATTTTATGCTCAAAGATTAACCTACAATTGCACGTTGTCCTTCTGCAACTGCACTACCCGTAAGCATCCAGCTGTCTCAACGATATGCATGCATATCTCATTAATCCTTACGCTTACATGTGTTCACCTTGGAACTCTTTACGCATATACTCACCTGCAAAGGATCCAAAAATTAGCCTGACAAATGCATGAGTCTGCACTGAAGTTATATGCACAAATGTGTATAACACTTAATATGCTTATTGCAGCTGCATGGGTAAGGTTGAACAATTTGTGTATGTACGCAAAAATGATGTAAGACATCTCTTCAGGTTTCTTCAGCAACCAGAGCAATTGCACTGAATGAGAAGAGGGCTACAAATTACTTTAGTATGCCTGTCTCATCCTTGGAAATTCCCAGTTCTTGAGTATTAGTGAAACTGGGAGTTCCAAAAAGGGATGACATATATGTTGTTCTTGCACATGAGGATGGCAGAGAGAGGAGAAGAGATAGGTTGAACTGAAAGGGGAATTATGCCACTTCAATTTACTGAATCATTTTTCTCATGAAAGTTTAATTTTAAAATGGCTGACACATCCTAACAGGCTAAATACAACTTGGCGGACTGACATTAGTCAAAATACTTATTTTTACTAGAATTTCTTTAAGAGAGACAAAGGGGACACAGTACCTGCTAATAGACTGAAAGATCTACGTCCAGCATCCTTCAGTTTACATTAGTCTGATGATTTTAGTTAGTTAAACCTGATGGCACCTCTTAGCATCAATAAATCTAATAATGCTTGCTAGTCCCTAAAGAGCAGCTAACTTGGATGGTCAAGATGAGAGCGGCGTGACAGAGACTCAACTGCAGAAATCGAGAATGTGCCTTTCCTCCCCTCTTCGCTCTACAGACCGAATGAAAGCAGCATGGCAACGGGATTCTGGGAGCTCTTGATATAAAAGAGAGGAGAATCCAGCCTGCTCTATCAGAGAGAAAGTACCTTTTCTTACTACTTAGTTCCTTCTATTTTTGAAATGAATGTTCCTTTGTATCACCCAGAACAATGACTAATTCTTTCGCAAAACAAAGGTTTGGAGAGAAGACTTAATACGCGAGTTAGTGTTTCTATAGAGGTCAACATACCAGCTATTTTAGCTACAAGTAACCGAGTTATTCACAGACAAGATAAACCAGCAATTTTCAAGGTGTGGTCAATAGATTCCTGGGAGCACTTCCCTATACTGCCCTACAGGCGGCACTTAAAACTTCTGTATGAAGAACGGCTGCACACCATGTACCTGTTCCTATCTGCAGCTTTTAAACCATGTTTTTAGCCCCCCCTCCCCCCCCCCCCCCCCCCATTACCATGCAAGCAATCATTGTGGTAACATTACAAACGATACATAAAAAAGAAAAGGTCTGTGCAAGGCCTTCAACCATTTAAGATCCCTCCCACAGACATAAGTATTACATCTTACAGCTGGATTACTGCCTGAGGCAGAAAGTTGAACAGTTATGGAAAGGATTAAGTTTAAACAGCAGAGTTGCTAAGGAATGCTTCTACATCGTGAAATAAGACAAAGCATGATGAGTAAGAGTTAGATTTAATGATTAATTAAATTATTACTGAACCCAGCTCTTACACTTCTTTTCTTTCTCATAATTAAAGAAAACATCAGGTTTAGGTAATCCGTAGTATATTTAAACAAAAATATATGCATTGCACAAGGATGAAAGCCACATTGAAATTGCAAAGATTTTCATTTCATGTAAGAAATTAAAATGATGCATTAGTGGAAAAGTGTAAATGGGAATATTTTAGTAGTCAAAATAAATATTTAATAAAAACCACACACCCATGACAAAGTATCAAAACAACAGAACTTAGTATTTGGAACGATACTATCTACATTTCCTTGTGTTAAACATTGCTAAATTCAGTGGCTTTATTACCATACTGCCTTCCGCAATCATTGCTTATATTAGTGTTGTAAAAAATCATGAGAATAGAAATATTGTTCCAATGACAGGAATAGTAAAGCCAGTTTGCTATAAACAAAAGTATTTACTACACCAAGGCATCAATCCACAGCCATTGATACAAAGTCAACAAAGACTACTGCATAGCATACTGGTTACTGTACCAAAAGTGCATTTATCAGCATTCAATGAACTGGGGAACAAGTGAGAAAACCACCCTTTTCAATATAATTTTTAAAAACAACCAGATGATTGACAGTTGAAGAAAAAAATACACATTTCCTTTAAAAGTAAAAGCATAGTCTAAAGATCTTAAGAGCACCATAAGATTTCTATCAGGTAAAACAGTACAAACCATTAGCATTGTAAGTAAAGAACAATAGAAAGGTTATTATATCATTCCATATATAGAATGCAACTGAAAATTTTAGTGTGTTGTTGCATCCTCCTATACTACAACCAGTGGCATTTTAATGACTTTTTGTTAAGTTCTAGAAACAAATAATGCAAAGAAAAACTCTTTTTCATGTATAGCAGAGGTCTAGACAGATTTAAACTGATAATGTGTAAACTGAAATGTAGATAACGTTAATACAAACAGATTTATATGGGGGACATCAGCAGTGTCTGGCTTATCCCATTAATTCTCCATTCAGTTCTTACATCGATTCTTTGAAAGTAGCATTACTGAATATCCCTGACTACCAATTATTTTTATGAGTGCTATTTTCTCACTGTTAGGATTCTGCATTTAAGATTATTCTCAACCCTTTATCCTTTGATTCCCCCCCCATCCCGCACATCATATTTAAAAGTTGCAGTTTTCTCACGTAAAGCATTGTAACGCCTTTTGTTGCTTGCCAAGTGATATGCAGTCAACATTATTTCTATTTTCAAAGCACTGAGACCACTTTCCAGTTGGATGACATATTAAACAATAATTAAAAATAGTATTCTCCCCTTCTTCTATTGTGACGTGATAAAGACTATTCACCATTTAATATACGTTCAATCTCTTCTAGTCTTTTCAAAGCAGCAACTCTCTTTTTCTCAATGTCTTTGATATCTTTTGTAGATTTTTTGGGAGTCTCTTTGTCCATATTGTTTTTCTCTGTTCGTTTCCTGTTTTTTGAGTGCCCTTTATTGTTATCAACTGTTGTTTGGGTGGTTTTCTGCTCATTTTTTACTTCTTTCAAATTTTGAAATGATTTTTTTTTTTCTTCTGCAGCTGCAGTTGCAGTCCCATCTGCTGGAAGTGATGACTGTTCTGTAGCACTAAGTGATGCAATTTTACTTCTAACTATGTTTAGATGACGCTGAATATACTCTTCATGAGGTGCCAGTGCTAGCGTTTCAACCAAACATTTTTCCGCTTTTATTAAGTCTCGTTCTTCGAAGTAAACCACACAAAGATTATGTTTTCCTTGTACATTTTTGGGATCCAGTTCCAAAATTTTTTCAAAACACATTTTTGCTCCAACGATATCCTTCTTTTGGTTCATAAGGATATCTCCTTTCAAAATCAGACCTTTGGTATGATCAGGGTAGTATCTCAGCAGGTCTTCCAGGACGGGCAAAGCCATCAATTCTTTTGCTGTCTGAGAATAAAGCAGTGCCAAATTGAACAAAGCACTTCGGAAGTTTGGCTGTAACCTTATGGCTTTCTTCATCCATGCCTCTGCTTCCATATCTTTTTTGTCATCCATTGCCAGCATACCCAAATTGAAGTACCCATTTGCATCCTGTGGTTCTTCTTTCACATAATGTAACAGTCTTTGTTTAGCTTCAGGTCTAAGCCGAGCGTCACCTAAATGACAGAAAACACATTTAATTCTAGATTTACTCTGAAGGATTTTTAGACCAGGCCTGTAAAATGCTAATTTTTATACAAATTAAAATTAACATCTTTAACATAACTGTAAAGGGGAAAGAGCTTAAAATGCTACTTTTTATCATTGCTGTGTAACAGCAAAAGTAAATGACATCGACCTTCTTTACCGAATGAAATTACTTACAGTTGACTTGTAGCCAAAGTCAGCGTCATTATTCTATTATCTATTGAATCATATTTAGGTTTGGTATAATAGATATAAAAGGTGTCTCTACAAGTTTAAGAGCAGTTATTTTCATGTATGGTTGAGCAAACAGAATGCAGATAAGACGTCAGTTCCGACAAACCAGCTTTTACAGAGGCAAACATGGAGTGGAAGATCTAATTTTGTTAAAGATAGACTGAAAGAGTTTAAAGACAGAGATCACACAGAGTGACTTCAGATGTAGCCAGGCTAAAATATCTTCTAATACCAAACAATAAAATCTATAACTCCCATATTTTAATTTGAATCAAAGTTTGAAAAAGATATAATAAAATAACCTTACCTGATAATACTATGATTAGTTAGACTAGCTTGTAGTCTGTGCTATTTTTCTGAATACTCCAGTGAACATATTCTAGTAAGGAATTCCAGGCACAGACTTACTGAAGGATGGGGGAGCAGGGAGCTGATTTTAACCACCTTCTTTCACCTCCTGAAACAGTTCTGCACTTTCCAGTATGAATAATTGAATACCAGATAGCTAATGCTTCTGCTTGTTTGAAGCCCCTTGTGCTTCTACAGACAAGAAACAAGCCATTTCTTGCAATACCTAACTTACAATGTGAGAAAGATGGAGAATAATCCATTTGCATCAGCTCCAATCAACTCTGTATTATCGCTTTCTTAGGGGTAGTTTACCATTCCAACAAAAGGGAAACAAACCTTACTAGTCACTTGCCAAATACTCTTTGCAACAGGCTGAATTCAGAAAAGGCTTACACTTACCCATACAGCTAGAAGCTATACATATGAAAAAAATAAACCCATGAAAATCTGACTTAATTCATCCTCATTAGCAGTATTACAGAGGAATCTATGAAAACATTCACATATCCTAGGGCAAGATTTAAAGCCCACAGAAGTCAGCTATATTTTTGAGTCAGTGAGGAATGAAATCAATCAATATAAACGTAAAACATATTTTACTAAATATGATTTTTTTAAGATTATATAGGCACAATTTTGAAGATGTTTGTGTAACGCTATTCTTTATATGTGTAAGATGTCATATTGTAAAATAGCACTCATATTAAAGATGCTGATCAGTTAAGGTATATGCACACTTCGCACAAATTCCATACGCTACCAATAAATTACAAAGCTAACTATTACAATAAACTGTTTCTTCTTTGATAATGCTATGAACTTCTGCTTTCCCAAAATACAACAGTTCATTAATAAAAAATTAAATAGTATGGATCCTATAAATGCAAATACACAATATTTATATAAGGGACAACTAACATACCAGATTCCTGCATTAGCAGCGCTGAGTTGAATAACGCCAGTTTATGTGTTGGGTTGAGTTCCAGTGCTCGATTGAAATTCTTCAGGGCTTCTGTTGGATCTTTCAGTTCAATGTAAACAATTGCCAAGTTGTACCACAGGTCTGCATTGGTTCTATCTAGTTCTAGAGCTCTAAGATAAGCTTCCTTAGCTTTCAGAGGTTTGTTCATTTTTAAAAGTAATTCTCCCCTGTTGAAGAAACAGATTTAACCGTCAACTTTTATTCCTATTAATATGAAAATAATTGACAGGTTTTTTAAAAGTTTGCCTTCGTGTAGACAGTAGATGTGAGAGAACAGCGTTTTTTCTTTTTTGTTCGCTTGTTTTAAACACAAAACAATACAGGGCCTTCTTTACATACCATTCCCAAAGCTTTCAGCTCTCAAAAGTCTGTATATAACAAATGCATATACAGGACAAAAACCAAAAAAGAAGAAGTGATCAAGGGTTCCTGATATTGCCTCTGTAATTACACTGCAACAGCAATAGTTTAGGCATCTTTGCACCTCCCTAAGTCCCAATGGGAATCACAAATAACAAAATAGTGAATAGAAGCCTCAATACCCACAGCCACATTACTCTTACCTATTTAGCTGACATTTATGTGCTTTTTAGTTAAGCCTTGCATTTTCTGGACCACCTTTAACAAAGAAGGATAAAGAAAGCTCCATGATTCAGACTAACCAAGAGCTTTTTAGTTCAAAACTAAAACGAGGAGATCAGAAATTTGAGTTTGAGATTCGTAAAGAAATCTAATGGAAGCATCTTGCTGTATGATGTTTGAATACACAGACTATGTGGAAACACATCATTTGAAACAGGAATTTAAAAGAACAGGGCTTGTAATGAATAACTGATTATTGCCCCAAATCTTCATCTTCTCATTTGGAAATGAATCAATTCCAGCAGCTAATTCAACTATATGAACTAAATACTGTTCATAGCACTGTAAATACATATTCTTGAATAAACATTTATGTATCTCTAAAATTAGAAAAGATACCTGCTGATGTAAGCCTGCTTGAAATCTGGCCTCATACTAATTGCTTGTCGATATAATTGATCCGCTTCTTCAAGGCGAGATTCATTTGCTCGAATTAAGTTTGCAAGATTGATATAAACATTCAGATGGTTAGGAGCAACTCTTGCTGCATACTTTTTACCTGGAATAATCTTTCAAAAAGAATATATGTACCAAACACAGATGAGTAAAAATATGAAAGACAATCAGTATAGATCTCTTCACTCTGCCACATTTGTTTTACGGCATCACTGGACATTAGTGTGCGGGCTCTTAATGATTACAAATAGCAATTCTTCTTTTCCAGAAAATCATACCAAAATATAAACAGAATATTTTTTTCTTTAATTCTATGAAGACATAGATGACTTTTATATATTTAAGATATCAGTTAATTAAGCTCTGCTACTACCTAATTGAGCTCATGCAGATAGCCCTTAGAAACCAACCAGACCTTGCAAAGCCTTCCCCATTCAAAGAATATTTCCTAATGCCTAAACTGACATTCTATCATTTTCTGTCCTTTTTTTAACCCTCCAGCCTAAGATAAGTGTAAATAAGATTTTACCAGCCACTGACAGAGCAGATGAAAAGTATTCATGAAAGATGAAAATGCTATGACATTGCAACTGTTGTACTGTTTATACTTTATCCGCCTAGAATCTTCATACTGTTTCACAACATAAACTTTTTAATGCCATACTTCTAGTCAAGGGACTGCTGATTTTTGTTGTCAGTCTCATGTTACCCACAGCTTTTGTTACCTTCATGTGTTCTCCAAAAATATTCCTTTTTCTCCTAAAGAGCTAGACTAAATGATATTTGAGAGGTGTAAATATAATTTAACAAATGGTAAAGGTAACAAAGCACATGTTTTTAAAAGTATGTTCAGGTGAAGATTTTTTTGTTGCTGCTGCAGCTGCCTTCTCCCACCTCCAATACTGCATTTAAGCCTTCTTTTGAGGGCTCGAAACTCAGTCATCATCAATGTATTAGCTGTAAGTGAAAATAAACCTACTGTGACTAGAAACTGTAGGTGTACATTTTTAACTGCTGCTTTCTTTTATATCCTCAATTTCAGCAAAAAAGCCCCGCAGCAGTATAGTAACTTAAAATAGTTTTAACAAAGTTCTGAATTAGCATTTTTTTAACAGCTCTGACTGTATACAACCTACCCTTTGAATAGACAAGTTTTAAAAAAAAATAACCCCTAACAACTTTAAAGTATACAGCAACACAGAGCTTCAGGAAAAACACAAAAAGTGTATCATGAATATAGATCTGAAAGAATGACCTGCTGTGGTGGTAGATAAAATAAAAGTTACTAATTACCTGTGGCATCAATGACTTAGCAATCAGATATGATTCTTCGGCTTCTTTAGTTTTGTTTAAGTTTTTGTAAGTTCTTCCTACATTCATGTGGGCACCAATATCATCTTAACAAAGAAAAGAATGAAATTTCAAATACTTCCATGCACTGAGTATCACGAAAATAAATACCTATGCCTTCAGAGTAGCGTGAAGTACAGGTACTGCATAAAGACCAACAACAACAAAAAGCAATTCTACATTATTTTTCATCTTAATTATGAAGCTAATAATTTAACCATGAACCAAAGATGGATTATAAAGTTACTTGGGAAATGGCAAAAAATTTGAGGTCATACTTCCACCTTATCTATCTTTAATCTCTTGCTATAGTAGAGGCATATAAATTGAAGGTTATTTAGTAGGCTTCTGAAAGGAAAAAGGAAAGGTTGTCCAGTACTACCTAGAACTTCTTTGGCAACAATACATAAAATAAAGTAAATGTGCACTTTGATACTATCTACATTTTTTAATTTTTATACACCTCCTTAGTTTTAAATACGAAAATTAAATAATCATTATGTTTCATAAGAAATTACAGTTTAAGTTAATTCAGAAAGAATGTCATCCAAATAATAGTTTCAAATGGAAAGTCTTTGCATCTTTTTATAAATAGAAACTTTTCTGAAGGATTTTTTTTATTTTCAAGAACTATGGCTCAATTAACTTAGCGTATGTCATTGTTTGATGTTTGGTTGAAGAAAAACAGATCATTGAGAAGATTTTGTTAAGTAAGCTAAGCATACTGAAATACTAGGAGCACGCAGATGCCACTCAATGGCAACTAGTCAAAGCTTTTACCTGGTTGCACTTGAGTGGCTTGTATGAAGAATTGCAGAGCTCTTTCAAAATTCTTTTCATTTTCTAATGCATGCCCCACATTGTTCCATAGTTTTGCATTGTTCTTATTTACCTAAAACCAGAAAAAAGATACCAATGCATTACCAATGCATATTAAGCTGAAATTACATAACAACTGCTTTTCTTTTAGCTGTCTTAAAGATGTAAAAATGCACAGCAAAAGACAGATTTCATCAAGCTGCGCTATGCAAAGAACAACAAAACACTGCATACAGAATGATTACATTGAACTTGTTGCTTGATGTCCATTTATTTTAGTTATTTGCCCCTAGAAATACCAAATGTTTTAAAATTCATTATAATTGTAATGAGATGTTGCACAAACTATCCCATCATGCTATATGCACATGGAAGAAATTATTTTATGCATCAAACTTCTTGTAGATTTTTGTACTGAAACATACCATGCTTTCATCCAAATAAGAGAATACATTCAACTGCTTTAACACAAGAATAAATTATCATCTATTTCTTGCACATGAATTCCCATGTGTGCATCACGCTGCTTTTAAAGCATTCCCAAAAGCAACCAATTAGATGTTAATACTGTCAACGTAGAAATAAAAGTGGCAAAACAAGTATCGTTTCTCTCCATTTTTATCGTACTCTACTGCAGCTTTTTAAGAACATCAACACAAACTTCCCATTATCCTTTTCAAATAGAATACAGTACCTTTAAAGCTGACATAAACAATGTGTACTCTGACTCCCAATCCCAGTTTCTGTGCAGTGTTTTTAAGGCATGAGTAAATAGTACCGCAGCCAAACAAACCCAAGAAATTTTTCTTAGCACGCTATTAAATAAAAGAAACAAAGATTTGTTACAAGCACACAAACAATTTTAATTTATACTAGAGTAAGTATCTCATACATTAGGAGGCAAATAAACTGAGGACCATATTTGTGAATGGGATATTCCAATTTATTTGCCTCATCACCAAATGGCGCACTCCAAAATTTGAAAGGAAATAATGTCCAATGTCAAGTTAATTTTGTTATTGATCTGATTTTTTGTTATCACTATGTAATTCACTTAATAAAAACAAACGCAATCCACATAACATAATGTAAAAAAAAATACGAAAATCATACATCTGTTAGAGCTTATCTGAAATTTAAGGCAATGAACATGATCACGTGAAACAGTGAGGTTCTTCAGAACACTGTACAAAATGTTAAAAGATGAAAAAAGCAACTAAAATATCATCCCATCCTTTTGTCTCGTATCAGACAATTCCACACAAATTCTTTACTGCACACATCACCAATCTTTCCCACACTGTAGAAGACATCTTAATAGAGAGGTCTGCTGTGGAGACTACCTAATCCTCCATAAGCAAATAAAATCCTAGTGTTACCACAATATGTAAATAGGGCAAAGGTTTAGTGTCTTTGTAGCAATTTTATTTTTAAAGTTGCAAATTGGGGCAGAAGTCACTGTCTGCAACAAGCTTATCAGGAACAATCATCATCTAGATTTCATGCAGTTTATTTTTCTGGAGTTTAAACATGACTGACTTTAGCCACAACAGATATAAAACATATGCTTTAACATGCTGGTCATTTGGTCTCTGAATTCTAATGTAATTATGAAAAAACCATGTTAAACACGCAGTAGCCTTACTACAATTATGAATATAATTTTCTTTTTAAAAATCTCATTCTTGAGCAGACATACAGCTGTTCACCATTGCCAGCTATTTCTTATACTTGACTTATGCAACAGCTGTTCATGCCACTATGTACTTCACAGGGATTTGCTAAAAACTGAAAGGTTTTTTTCCCTTCCATTTTTAAGATATACAAAATGCTGTGCAGACTTAGACTACTGTGCTTGGTTTTAAAAAAAAAAATTAAAAAATTAAAAGTAGAACAGTAGAATTAAGAGAGAAATTCTAAAACATTAGAAAAGCAAACAGTGAGAACTGGCATATACAGTAATCTATATCCACACCAGCCTTATGAGAAAGGTTTTTCTTTCCACATATTTCTAAAGCAAGAAGCCTTCTCTCTCTCATAAGAATTTTTAGAGTGCTGATTCCCAGTATTTTTGTAGTAAATGACACTGCTGCCTAATTTTTCTCCCCAGCCATCCTCTCCTGGTTTCTTGCTTTCTTTCACATCACTTCTATTTTTACTGCCTCGTAGTGGGATTTGTGATAATACTTTCTCGTCACTCCCACAAGGTATCACTAATTTCTCATCATTCAGTGCTGTCAGCTTTGGCAGCACCAGTTAGCATAAGTTATACTGCAAGGCCTCACCTCTAATGATAGCAGACAACATAGACTGGGAATTGCTGCCTTTCTGTTTGTCTGAACTAGCATTAGGATGCCATTGGGGTAACAAAGGTAAAGCATCCAGGTCAGAGGGAGGTATGTGCAGATCAGTGTAGAAGATAGCAGAAAAAACAAAGGTGAATGCAATACGTGCTTCTAGAGCAGAATTTCCTAAGGAGAAATTATTATCCAAGAAATTCTTTAGTTTAACAAATACTGAATGGCTCTGATGCCCATTCCTAGCATGAAAATTTAATCAGTAAAAGATATTTTAATATGCTGTGGACTGATACACATGCATTATATAAATTTCAGTCAGTAATCACCTTTGAATAAAGTACAAATGAAATCTGGACAATTTTTTTTGCCTAATCCTTAAAAATGTCTAGGCTTTAAACAGAAAATATTTGTGTTTCTTTACAGAAAAGAGATGAGTTATACTAGGCTCGTAAGTAAAGGCCATTTTGTAGCAATGTGTAATGCAAGTTACATCGCATTCTAAAAATGTTTGGTGCTGTCTGAGGCTTTTTTAAAATAAAAGTATATAAAATACATATGTGTATACATGCATGTGTGTGTATATATATGTATATATATTTTAAATAAACATTATAATACCCTCAGAATAATCCACTGGTCTCCTAAGAACTTCCTTGCTGTCATTTGTTCACATGACTGCCAAACGGTTTGTTGGTCATTACTATGTGTTCATTAAGAACTTGAAACAGAGTAAGAGCTATAACGTAATAAATTCACACTGGTAAAAGCTCTACTGGGAAAGCTTGCGGTTATAAATATGGTTATCTTTTATGAAATTAAGAGAGATGAGTTAAACCAGTCATAGGTAACACTACTTTACCTTTTATTTGATAATTTCTTCCATCCATGTGCTACTAAAATGCAGAATCCCATGCTAGGAACGTACAACACTCGTTCTGCTACTACGAATCCAACAGGAAAAAAGAGGTTTGATGCTGGAATGAATGGTAGCACTATTAAGCAGAGTGCCTAGAAAAGAAATGCAAATGAGTTAGTAATCAAGATTAGGCAGTGACAAACTGTACTCAAGAAACAAATTACAACGCAGTAACAAAAAAACCCCAGAAAAACAGACTTACATAGTAGATCTTTGGCTTTTTGGTTTAGTTGTTTTCTTTTAAACATTAAGATCTGTTTTACATTGAGACCACCCTGAACATGGCAAGTTTTAACCTGCAAATG
Source organism: Phoenicopterus ruber ruber (assembly GCA_009819775.1). NCBI lineage: Eukaryota > Metazoa > Chordata > Aves > Phoenicopteriformes > Phoenicopteridae > Phoenicopterus > Phoenicopterus ruber. The sequence continues at coordinate 49,224,951 of CM020215.1, read as the reverse complement.
ACCCCATTCCTTAAGGGCCTACAAGTGTTACTTGCTTTTCTGTACTACAGAAAAGAGCAGCTGTATGACAAAACAATAGGATCAAAGGATCAAATTCAAAACAATGTTTTAATAAGAGCTCCACATACAAAAATGTAACAGTCTGAGAACCTTGGACATTATCTTTTATAACAATTAAAAATTTATACCAGCTTATATGATGCATAAAGCATTTTTACTATACAATAAAGTCCATTTTTAGTTTTTGTAAAAAAAGTGAAGAAATAACATAAAAATCAGAATCAACCACTGAATAAACATCAGTGTTTAGATAGTGCACTACGGGCACCCTGAAACATTGAAGATGACAATGAACTTAAGAACTGCATAATTGCAGCTCCTAGGTTGGTGACAGACATCTTAACAAAAGGTGTGTGTATTAAAAGACAGAGAAATCCATCTGCTGCAAAGGAAGTGGACATGACCATTCGCTTTAAGTCCTGGGTGACTGATTGTTAAATAGCAGCTTTACAATCTCTGGTACCAGAAAAGACTTAAATAATTATTTCAAAATATCTGGCCTCCAAGTTACAGAAGACAAAACCCCTACAGAAGTGGAATGCTTCTTTGAAGAAAGAAGTTTTCTAGAAATTTTCAATACAATTGGCTGTCACCTTCTGTCTAGATGTAAGCGTAACTTAACTGCCTTTTCCATGCCAGAATAGTTAACACATCCAGTTTGAAGTCAATCTAGGATTTTATATATAAAAATGAAACACTGATTTAAAACTTTAAGTAAGGTTTTAGCTTGTATTTCAAGGACTCAAGAATATGCACATGGATCATTAACGTGGCTCAGTTGATCCACAGCAATTCATTAAGCTACGCGAAAATAAACGCATAATTAAGCCTCGAAGAAACCACAAGCACAATATAGAGAATATGTTGATTACTTGGGGATAAAATTTAATTTAATGCCATTTCACATTCCTCTCCCTTTTTCCTTTACATTTTTATAGTACATGCTCCTCATAGAGCACCTACCAATCTGTAAAAGCCGCAACACAGAACTCTATTATAGATTTTTTTAATCCACTCTGAAATGCAGGATTCATCATGCTATTTCCAAGTCAGTCCTCTGTATCAGTTTTTAATTTAGTTATAGCAAATGCCTTCACACTTTTGGGGGTGGATTATGGGAAGTCAGTGTATCATTCTGTATTTCATTCTGTTTTGAGCAGCCAAATGCACTTGTGAGTAACAAAAGCAAATGTACAAAAGCACATTCAAAGTGTGCTTTAGCAAACAATGTGCTGTTTTGCAAATGTTTTTACTGCAATGTGAATAGACTGTATTTAGCTTTATAATGTATGTAAGGCTTGTACACAGGCTTAAATGAATTAACTTATTTTATGAAATCTTCTGATAAACTGATTTGAAGAAGTCACGTCTTAAGATTTAAAAAAAAATATTGGTTTATATTATTGCTCAAAAAATGCAGTTTCTTTTGTTTTTAATATAGTAAGGATATCGGTCCCACAGCCCCATGAGGTCAACATATGTATAGTGAAAGCCAATTCTTTCCAATGGGTTTGAGTGGAAAGGATTCTGCAGTTGATATAGCAAGTGCTTGGTCTCCACTCAGTGCTTATGATCTAGGCCTCTAATAAAGAGGTTTTTGTATGTTCTGCTCTGTGCAATTCCTCTGATGACAAACATTACACAACGTTTTGCTGAACTTCTCTTTAGATCCTTTTGCCTTAGTACACTATGCTTCAAACACAATTTCTTGGGCAATAGACTCAAAGTCCTAGTGCAGATAAAAATGCATTGTCTTCTGTTCATTTATTCTTTCTTTTTATCAGTCTTTCAGCAGATGCAGAGGCTCTGTTCAAAAAATATCCTGGTCAAGGCAACTGAAAAAATAAAAGACAGAAACCATTAAAGTACGCAGGACGAAAAAAGCATATGACAAAACTCAAAAATACAACCATAAGCTATGAAGAATATCTGAACTGCTAAGGAACCAGTCAAAAGTTCACAAGGAAACATTTCAAAGCCTGAGTGAGGTGTAAGCATAGGCAGCAGAGAAATAAATATTGTTAAATTTAGAAGTACTGATGCCTTGGCACAACACTTAAAAGCATTAAAAACTTACTCCAAGCAGCCTAAGGATACCTGTCTGTTCCTGATATTTGCACAGTAACAAGCCACCAAAGTTTGCGGCTGAGTAGCATGGAGTGTTGTCTTATCAGAAGGGAGGTAAAGCACCCTTGTTTGGGACACTTAGCAAGTATCAAAAGATACTAAAAAGCTTTTATTAAATTTTGCCAGCCAACAAAAGAATGTCTATAGCCAAGAAATTCCATGAACAAACAAGGGCCATGATCACAGCTTGATTCTGAAACCTACTGAAAAGCCACCAAATTAACTCTAGATCAGTACTATTCTTACTACTCAGCATTTTCAGTATGTATAGTGTAACCTACTTATAAAGGTCATTTAGTCTAACAGTCAAGTTATCTGACTCTTCACATGGATAAAATAAACAGAAAATATAAGAGAATTTAACTGCTCATACATTGTTTCCAGGGCATGTCCTTTACTAATACAAGAATAATTGATTACTTCAAGAAGCACAGTGACATCAACCTGCCAAAGCATGTGTTCTGATTTATAATATACAATCCCATTTTTTGTTAGTTTAATATTGTCAGTTGTTAAAAAAAACAAAGGCAATTTATCTGTTTTGTCCTCTCCTAGTTCTGTTATTTTGAAAAGACAATTTTAGAACCTATGGTAAAAATTAAAATAAGACAAAACGAAACACAATGTACCCACTTACCGGAGTTATTTTTCCTGGAGATGACTGGTATCAAACAGATAAAAACTGACTGAAAATGAGTCCTTCAACTTCTGCATCTCCCAGTAATGAGTTCAGCCTGTGAGACTGTACTCGGGGAGGGCTGTGGAACGTCCGCCGGAACTTGAGGAAGTGGGAGAAGGAATCCCTTCTTCTGTCTTGTCCCTCAAGCAGTACAGCACTAAATCCATATCCACATCAGCAAACACAGAAAGACGTGTTCAGACGTACTTGCAACCTCCCTTCTCTTTTGCATTTTGGATCCCTCTCATTTGCATTTTTTTTTGCAAAGTCCAAATAAACATCTTCATTTCTGCAGCAGGTCTAAAGTTGTACCTTTTCTGATCTCATAAACAAAAGTAACTTGAGACTTTTCCCTTAGATCAGGCTTCAGCATGACACCTCAGGGTCTCATTGAGCTAGTGGAAGAGCCAAAACATGCTAGAGATTTGTAATGGCAGAAGGTCTTCACAAAGCCCTTTATTACTCCTTTAGAGTGACACTCATTAGTGTCACATCAAACAGTACAGTCAATAATGGTACCAACTGTGATGAAGCCACCATTATACTAATACCATGTGTCATCTATATGGATAGCACATAGAACCCATACCTGCCAGGGTAGTAGCTTATTTTGACCAGCAGAAATTCAGGCTTTTATTGGGAGAACTGAGAACCAAGTGTGGAAAAAAGGTTTTTAAAACTAGTAATTCAACACAGTTATCTGGAACGTTGCCATAATCTGTGTAAACTGGTATCACTAAATGAAGATTCACTTTCTTCATTTTAAAGATGGTACTATAATTTCTCTACTGAGTCAGATTGAGCAGCCATCAGAAAGAAGTTGTTCTCTCCCTGTCTCTTCCTTGGCAGACTATTCACTCTACATCAGAAGATTAATGGCTTACTGGAAGGCAGAACAGGCTTTGGCCTACAGTGTTGTTGTATGTTATAGCACATAACAATTAATTTTTAATATAAAATATTACATTCTCATTTCCTAAGAAATTAGCTTCCAGGCACTTAAAGAATCAGCATCATAGCAAAGGTTACATACACAACACAGGTATATATTAAAGGAAAACAACTTTCATTAAACAAGGATTATACTGTGTTAAGTAACGTTGAGTCTCGCAGGCTGGAGTGAATGATCTCAGAAGACCCTTCCTATAAAATCACTTGGAATAATAAAAACAGATATAAAAACCCACCCTCAAACAAAAACTAACTGACTTACAACAACGTATGCTGAGAATTCCATTAACCCTTTCCTCTTCTGAGCTTTACTGGGTAGGCAGTAAACAGAAACTTAGGGAAATAAAGAGCTTTAAAGTTCAAGAGCTGTCCTATGAAAAAAGTGAACCACTCCCCACACACATTTCTACTGCTATCAGTGCACTGGAGAAAAATTGTTTCAGCTTATGTAAGAAGGAAGATTAAACTGCTCCTTTACATTTTTTACGTGCTGTAAAACTATAACATTTTTTTCTGAGTATGTCACCTTGCACATTTATTATATCAATAAGCTAAGTTTCCAAATTCAGTACAAGAGGCTTCATCAGCAATACTACATATAATTTTCACAGATTTTTCTAGTGAAACAAATTGCCTGGCTCCAGTGACATGACAAGAAAAAACATGAGTCAGAACTATAAATGCTAGGTCTCTTTGAAGTGAATCAGTTTGCCAGCTGATTAGCAAAGAAATCCTTAGTCTTAAGTTGTGCATAAATATTCCCACCCATCTGAAACTTCTGTTGGCTGAGTTACATATTAAAAAAGTACATTATTTCTGAAGCAGACTAAGATCTATGCATGCAGGTTTGTTGTACACATAATTGCACCACTGATTTAGTAAAAAACATGGTATCAGGTAATCATTAATCTTGTGAAAATTTGCAGTAGAAGCAATCAAAAAGATGACTGGGTCTGGATGAAAAAAATATTAGCTCATTTGCTCCTTTCCACTTCCTCTAAAATATTCTTTCCTGTTAATCCATTTCAGTTTTAAGGTCATATAATACTGAAAAACAGGAACTGATCTTACAGGTTGACAAAAGTAGTTTTTTCCTTAGAACATGGAAAAGACTACAGAAGAGTGCCTTTGTTAAAAGAGCAACAACAAAAGAGGAAAACTTAGATTCCTCCATGCCAAAATATGTCCTTCTATACCTATGAGAAAGAAAATCAAGTCACTTGCTAAATATGCAGCATGACTACTGACATTTAAATAAGGCAGACAGTTTGCAGGATGGAAATGCATTCTGATCCTTAAAACATATTTAAGTTTTACTGAAAACCCCCATTTGCTAGTTGAGTTCTGAATACCTGAGGAAGGCCACAATACAGCTTGCAAATACATAACAAGGGGCATATTTATTCTCATCTCTTGTCTATTCTTCTCCATCTCATCCCTGATAGAGTCATGCACTTAATTGCAATTTAACAGTTTTGTTGCTACAACAATTTTCCTCTTTTCTTATGTGTTCATTCTAGCCCAAAGGGAGATGCATGTAAAATCTCCAGGTCACAGCAGATTAAGCATGTGATCAAACAACCTGAGCCACTTACACTCTTAAAAAAAGGAAAAACAATGCATCATTCATACCATCAATACAGTCTTGGAGGAATCCCCAGGATATCGGAGACTGAAGACAATCAAAGATCCCAGAAAGCAAAAGAAGGTAAGGGTGGCAACATTTCTAACATCTAATAAAGACTCCACGAGAGGAATAGTTCCCATTGTCCAGTCACAGCATAATTCTGAGGGGTTGAGAAGAAGCCAAGCATTTACAGGTAGGAGGTAGTTGAAAGTCAGCTGTCTTGCTGGGGATGGACTAACAGCAGCTGGGTTATCAAACCTAAAGCAAAAGAAAGGAGAAAAAGGAGCTTTTAATGAAAAAAAGATACAGTCTTGATCCATTTTGTGCTCAGAAACCAGCAAACTTTAGATTCATAGCTAGAACTACCAATTACAGACATGTACAATATCCTAATCTTCCTGCATTTGTCAGGTGTGTAACTTGGGAACCATGCAGGATGGTTCATCTTAGCATGGGATGGAGCCTCCTTCAAGTTTAAGCAAGTGGTTTAGGATATAATCAACATTAAGTTTGAAGAAACAGAATGATTTACACTTAAAGTTGGGTTCAGTGGTCCTTGTTTATGTTTTTAATAGTTTGCCTCATTTTTCAGGGAAAATATTAGATTCTTGTATTTCTACATTGCTCACACACTTTTAAGATAAATTACAGTTTTTCAGTTCTAACATTATTCATATACACTTATCTTCAAGCACCGTATCTGAAGTCAACCATGCTTTCTGCATAGTACATATCTAAAACCAAAAAAATATTTTGTATGTAGAAGAGGAAAAACTTATTAAGTGGTTTGGAGTACTCAGCCAAGGTTCAAACACATAGTCAATAAAGAATACTTTAGTAATAAAACATTTAATTTCTGAATTACTAAGACAAACTAACAACTCTAAGTTTTTAAAAATTAATGCCTGCTCAGATACCTCAGTATTTTGGACATTCTTGTCAACAGGTGCGGAAATATACCAGTTATCAATTTCACAAAAAATGTAACATTGTACAGTCATTGCTTACCAATATTAAAGTAAGTTAATAAACACTTAAGTTGATGTATTTTTGGCCATTTCATTCACACCTCATTAAGCCACATCCTGTTTATCAGTGTCTGTAAATAAGAGACACTTTCCTATTACCTTGTAAACACTGGCAGTTGAGACTGGATAACCTGGACTCTGACAACTACAAGTAGCAGTGTACTGAACATGAGGACTATGAGCTTCAACAGTGTCTGGAGCATAGAGAAAGGAATACTGCCCTTCCCTCGAAGAATCTGCACAGCTGTGTCCAACAATACTGGCAAGGTGTACTGCAAAGGAAAAAAAAGTGTTTAGAATCAGACAGTGTACTCATTAATCCCTTAAGATTAGGTAGCTCATATTTATCTTTTTTTTTTGTCTCCCTTGGTTTTCTCTAAATGCCTGCTCCCAATAGTTAACTCAGCTTCTTAGAGCTTTCATAACAACCCCCCAAAAGAAGTCCAACATTCTAATAAGTCTATTCAAGTATTCTTGCTAACACTATCATAGCTGAACTTGTATGCCTGTAGTTCTGTATTTTGCACTGACAGATTAAAAAATTTGTACCATCTTCATAGACTTCAATAAATCAAGTATGACCATGAAATACATTTTGAAGAAGAGAAATTAGTAGTTTCAGAATCATCATCCCTTCTGAAAAATTGTCCTATAAAGAAAATACTTTAGGAACAGTAGAAATACTATTCACTTCCTGATTAGCCATGGATTTCTATTTTATGCCTTTACTGCAGTAACTCATCTCTCCCTGCCTCATGAACATTATGATCTTGCACAGCTCCCCATTACATACCCTAATTTCTTCCCTGTGTACCTCTTTCCCTATGTCTTCATGTCTTGTGCTGGGCATGATTTATTGCTTCACATATACTGGTTGGCTGAACTACAGATATTGATAGGTTTTTGAGAACTGGTCAAACTCTTAGTTCACGCTACGCCTGTGCCCTCAGAAGGAGCCTCAGTTTGGATTTTATCTTTTCTACTCAGTTGACTTACACAAACTTGTTACCCTTTCATGAAATTGAGGATCAGATCAAAAGTTACTACAAGAAAGAAAGAGTGGACTGAAAAGTATGGTCACATACTGGTGGTTTCCTTAGAAATCCAGTTTGAAAATTATATGCTTATTCACTAGACTTGCAAAGGCAATATTTACAAACACATGTATTTCTGTAAGCACAAAAAATGTGATTTTGGGATTTTGGCCTTGAATATGTATCCCCAAGACAGAAAATCTTTTGGCTTTTACTGGTGCAGTTTTTGCAAAATATTCCTTCAGGTAATTAAGGTATGGTAAACTAGAAAATTTTCTTAGAACATGCAATCACACATTTTTGAATTGCATATAGTTTGACTATTAAAAAGCCAAGAATTTTTTCATTCCAGGAACATCTTGTTTCTAGTTACTCTTAGCTTAAAGACTTATCAATCCTTAAGATGAAACCTATCAGATTAGAAATTAAATTTAAAGGTATTCTTAGAATAACAAATGTTGTAAGAATATTAATGATTCAAATAAGATTACTCTAAAACGTCTGGTTATTCATTAGAATGTGATGCAATGCATTTGCATATAATATGTTCTCTATTTTTACTACAGGAATTAAAAACAAATAATCCCCCATCTTTACGCACCTCAGACTTTAATCAAGACTGTTACACGCTAGTCTTTGCAAACCTCAGTCAATTAAAACCTTAGGTTTCCATTAAGACATGTCAATTCTTTATTGAGTATATTTGGTAACATCTCTGTATGGCATGTAAAGGACAACTTCGAAGTCATTGGATTCCCTCACCATGAACCATGTATGTTAAATGTTAGTTGAGACAAAAAAATCTGAAAAATGTAACAACTGTAGAGTTAGCCTGACCTGACAAAATCAGTGCTGAAATATGACACTTCAAAGTACTTAATGTCTCATTACAGCATTCCTGAGAAGAAATCCAATTTATTTTTCTATAGCTTACCCCTTGAGCAATAAATACTTCATATACGCAGCATATCCCCACCACTGTTATTCCTTGTTCTTTACACAGTGTTGCAACAGCTACTAGAAACACAGTCACTGCAATTGGAGTCCACACTGCAAATAAAAAAGACATTATTGAAAATGTTTCATCTTACAACACAGCCAAACATTTAATAAAGTAAATTAACCTAAAAAATGAAGACTTTGGCTCTTCATGTTTGAACATGCTCTATAAACTTATTCAGTATGCCATCTGTTATTTAAGGGAAGACTCCCAGTTTTACTCTACAGAAAATAATATACATGTATCAGTTTTAAAACTGCCTCCTTTAAACTGAAAGAACTAAATGAAAGGCAAAAGACTAATCTGTGATAGGAAAACAAAAAACTCCAATCTTTCCTAATTCACCAGAACACTTTCTCAAATGGAATGTTTCATAGGGAGCCATGAATTTTCACAATTTGACTTTGGAAAAGTGGCAAGCCTCCTACATCTCCACTGAAACTCTGCAGCTTACTTGTAACTGTCTGAGGCATCTCAGCATACTTCCACTTACTTGCATTAATAGAAGTGCAAGAGTCCCCTACGCTAGGTGTTACAAAACAACTGAAAAAGTGCTTAAGTCTTGAAGGGGGGGAAAAAAAAAAAAGACAATTTATAATGGAAAGTACTATTACACAGGTATCTTGGGGCTGAAGGGTTTTTTGTACACGCTTGCTGAATAACCAATACACCCATATTACCATTTTAAGAGCCCTATTATCAGTGATACAGAAATTAAGTTATGTATCTATTTGTCAATCATTTACCTATGGTATTATCTGGCCCTTTAGATTTTGTATATGACAAAAAAGCAGCTAGAAAAAAGATAGATGATAAAAGCTCTGCTCTGCCAACAACTCCAGTTACCTGAAAAGAAAAAGAAGGAAAAATAAGATTATTCTTCTAGTGACTATTTAGTATTAGAACAGTGCATGACTGATATACTATCAGGATATGCATAAACAAGATCTGTAAACCAAGCAGAAAAGGCTAAGAAGGGTAAGGCTGCTTTCAGTTCAATCAGTACTGAATTCAAGAACATAATGACACAGGTGGCTGGTGGCCACCTGTGGCTGATGTGCCTCTAAGTATCACCACTAATGAGACAACTGAGAAACACTGTACTTTCTCTTATCTTTAGTAACACCAGCCACAAATAGCATTTGAGGCAGAATTTGGGCATGATAACAACTGCTTGCTTCATAATGCTTGGAAGAAACTAGCTTTCATCAATAGGAGCTTTAAGTGAAGCTTAACAAGGACTGTTGTACATATACATCCTGCAGACAGTGGCATATAGAAACTATGATTGTTATTTTTGCTCATACCTTTTCTGACTGAACAGATCTGAATCTGAAAGAAGCATTCCCTTGACTAGTGCTATGGCAGCTCTTAGCTGAGCAGTCAAGAGTTACAAATAAATTGATGGCAAGGTCGGCGCAATGGAGTTAAAGAATGACTCAGGCTTTACTACAGGTCTGGCAATTTTATGAATGATAACTTGGTTAGCAATGTTAAAATTGCAGGTAGTGCCCCCTGTGGTAACGAGACAGAGAGGAATGGATTTTATGAAAATTTGGAGAAGTGCTAAAATCCGTAGGGCAGAAGGTTGTTTTGGAATTCCCAATGAAATACAGATTAATTTCCATTTCAGGAGCTGTTTTCAAAAAACGCTAAGGTGCAGCCAACAATCAGAGATGGAAGAGAGGTCACCATGTTAATGGTTACTGCAGTAGCCACTGTGCTGACCACAGCACCATTTAGGACCGCCTTTCCTCCCCACTTGTCCTCTTCTGTAATGCCTCTGATTACATCCAAATTTTTGCAAGTAAGCTGGCTGAAAAAATGGCATGCTATCCCAAGGCAGACAGTCATATTTAGCAAAGAAAACCTCATAGCTCACAATTTAATTATGATGATGCTGAAACCTGACTTTCAGCCATCAGGTCCTAGCTAGAAGTTTTTATTGCTAGGTACATTCTTGGTCAAGTATGATTGATCCAGCACAGCATAAAAAGAGAAAGTAACTCAATATCCAAGGTCACAGTGTAAAGAAAAGTATTCGCATCTGAATTTGAAATCATGCTCTGGTGCTTCTGTTGGGAGTAGCTACCAAAGGACTCACTGAATCATGCACAGACAAAGCATGTTTCACAACTGATAGGATATCAGAGTTTGTGTTAACATTTTGGATAGTATACAGGTATTTGTTTCCAAAATGTCTTAAGATGTTTCAAGGATTCCTGGTCTGGATCTCAAAATTGTCCAGCATTAAGACAGAAATTAAAGAGAACTTTGTCTGTAGATCAGTTGAAAGAGATCATTAGTAAAGCAAGTGTGCTGGTGTGTCTCCACAGTCCCCTGCCAACAAAAGAGATTCTATTTCTGGATACAAAGGTGACTTATGAGAGAAAATTCCAGCATTCACAAGGTTAGTTGACATCCCGTAGATGTAAAGGTGATCAACATGCCTCTGGCCAGAACAGTAGCAAAGTAGCTAGAAAATCTGAACTAGAATTCCAAAGACAAGGACAAATGAGACTATGATACTGTTATTCAACCCGTTTCCTCAAAAAATTATATATTACCACCACAAGAGCCCAGCTTCTCTCTGAAGTCAAGCAGAAAATTATTTTCTATTTATCCTGCTCTGTTAACTTTTCCAGAAAAAATCCATTTATCAGGTAACGGTTTGAAATGTTTATGTATTGCATTTGCTGTTTCAAACTCTTGTGCAGGGGAGTAGTAAGTAGGAGACTAATTTGAAGGAATTCAAATCAGATACATTTCAATTATCAAAAGATACAAAAGGTACCATCAAATGATATAAAAACTGGGAATGAGATCTGTTTTGGAGTTTTCAGTAAAGTCTGAGTAAGTTAGTTGGCACCCAAGTCCCCAGTTCTAAAATATAGCTCATTATTACCTCCTCTTTTCCATGTATGGAAACTTCCAGTCATTTTGCCTTTTACACATGCGCACAAGTCTCAACTGCCAACTCTAAGAATCCTTTCTTGGTTGCAGGTTAGGCAGAATTCTCAATGCAAACACTTGAAAGGATAGAATGCACTATTTCTCAAAAGCAGAAAGCTTGAATTGAAAAAGGTGGAGGGAGGAGGAAGAAAACCCCTTAACTGATTCTTTGCTGAGTACCTAAGTACAACAGCAGGGGAATTCAATTACAATTGCACTTAAATCTCAGAGTCTCTAAGTGTTTGAAGTACAGCATCAAGTTCTAGCATCGCATAGTCTTAAAGTGCCCTCATGTGGCTAATAGCAGAGATTACACACTTACTACCAAATTGCTTCATAACTGTACTTCTTAACTTTGTAATATATTGCCTTATGCAATAAGCCTTCATGACACAATGTTTTGTAGGATTTGTACGATACTTTTTGCTAACTCTGTTGCATAGTACTAAAAGCAACTGTGTTACCACTCTCTCATATGGAATCTGATACTTCAAGCATGATAAAGAATCATCACATTAGGAATGAAAGTGCTAAAATTACATAGGATGATCTAAGCCACAAACCACTAATGCAAGTCACTAGCAACTTGCTAATAATGCTCCTGTAAAGATACTATCACATTTATTACAAAGAGGCAAAGCCAAGCTTTGAAATTTACAGCGTCTTTTTTCAAAGAAACAGAAAATCAAATGAAATTAACAAATTATTTTTAACCCATATTTTACCCAAGATTTTATAGGAGTTTGTGCTTTCAAGCACAAAGGCAAGCAAAAGTTTTTAGGTGTTTAACTTCTGCAGTTTTAAACATGCCACTAACTATTTCTAGCAAGGACGTATTAGTAGTTCAAATACCAGCCAATTATAAACCCCATGAACTTGTTTCCTAGAAAGATTTGCTCAAAATACACAGATGCAGGCTACCGAATTGATACTGACAGGGATTTGTGTCTCTTGTTCTCTAAAGAGAGACATGCGTACTCTTTACCCAAACAGGTCAGGACCAAAAAAAAATAAAACATAAGGCAAGAGCAAACCCTTCTTTTTCTTAGTATCAAAAGACATCCCCCCCTCCCTCCCAAAAACACACATTACCCCCCTCCCCCCAATAAAAATGGGATAACACCTCCAAAGAAGCAAAAGGTTTAAACATTTTCAGTTTTCTGAAAATCAGCTAATACTATAAGAAAAAAGAGACTGAGGAAGGGCTTTGCAACTCGTGTGAACTGGAATCTTGGAAAGCCAATATAAGTGGTGCAGAAATAACAGCAGAGAATTCCACAGATCTGCTTTATTGGTGTTCCTGATGGAGACAAATCTAACGAATGGTGATCACAAGACTCCATTTACTCCACAACATTGCAAGCCTGGTTGAGCATTAAAAAGTATACAATCAGACAGCTTGTATAAATAATGCTTTTCATAGCAGTGAAAAAGTCCTTCAGAATCAAAGGAAAGGTAAATATGAGAGGTGAGAAATGTATTTCTTCTTTCTTATATCAGATACGTTCAAAAATGGAGGTTCAAACAGAATGGCCCTAAGCTGGATGTAGCATAGCAACAACCACCCTAGAAAAAGTCCTGCTGAGATAGATATATTGACATAAAAGAAAGTGGACAGAACACTTGGTGATTAGCTAGAGGGGACTGCTTGGTGATTCTGGAAATGAATTAAGAGGTATTCATAGTTTTTGCAAAACATGATACTGGATGAATCACAGAACACAAGTATCTATGTAAGCTAAAGTAGCCATCATCATAAAAACCAATGTTCACAGCAGAGACTCAAGTTATTTAATAACTAAATTAATGTTTCTTTACTTATTTTTCAGTAGCTGCATGGAATACCAAACAACTCTGAGCATTAAAGTTAGTCACCTCCACCACTCGTTGCAAAGGGCAGAGTAAGTACAAGTAAAATCATACACTTTTTGGAGTTACAATATATAAACAGATACAAAACCTGTGACATTTAAGGTTAATTAATATAGCTTGAACAGATTAAGCACATCACAGCTATACTTACCGCTTCAGTATGTATCGGGTGCACTGCAAAGAGCAAGGATGCAACCACGCTGCTCCTGTTGTCCAGAAAAAGCTTACAGACCTTGAGGAAGACTACACAAACCACCACATGAAAGACCAGATTTAGGAAGTGGTAAGAAACTGCATTTAACTCGCTGAACAAGTAGTTTAAGCGGAACGTAAGAACCGTGAGGGGACGATAAGATTTATGACTCCTCTCCTAAAAGGAAATAAATCAATCAATCAGACACCACCAACTTGTGAAGGGACTTTTACTCCAAAGTATCTTTCTAAAAATCTATGCATACATGATTCCCCCCTCTATTCTCAGGCATCTACCTTCAAAATAAAGACCTGAAAAATCAGTAATACTAAAAAAAAAAAAAAAAAAAAAAAAAAAAAAAAAATCTAGAAAATTAAATGAAAACTCAATTTAAAATTAAATTAAGTTGTTAAACAGAGAAGTTAATTCTATTTTTCCTACTTCCACATAGTTTTAACGTACTATTCAAGTATTTTGATTACCCTTCCTGTTCATGTTTTAGATCAGTATTTTATACAATAAAAATTTGATGCACTCAGCTAAATGCATTATCTACATATTTTCAATATGTCTACCAGTCAATATGTCTATGTTGCCATTTACTCCGCCCATAAAACCTTTTAAAACCTATACTTAACACCATCTTCCTGTTCCAAAATGCATCTGCCAACCCATAGCCTGTTGATCTTTTACTGAATATATCCACAAAACAAAGGAAGAAAATCTAAGAAAAAATGGGGGGCAAAGAGGAAGAGTAGGGAACTAAATTGCACATACATACAGACAAAAACATGAGATAGGAAAAAATATTTTAAAAAACATGAACGATCAAATTAATCTGACTTCATTTAGTTAAAATTAACCTGACTTTCAGTTGGTTTTAAGTGCAAAATCAACACTGAATGAGATGGCTTTCTCCTGCTCCACATGGTTAGGGTTTTTCTGGAGTAAAAATATCTTCAAAAACACTATTTGAAATTTTAGTGGGAGGAGTTTAGGAACCCACTTACTCTCAGTGACTACAGGACTAGATGGCATCTGAAAAAGAGTCTGGAAACTTTCATTACAGGGTTATATGAAAATTAGGTATCAAAGACTATTTGTAGAGCTATCCATTAGTATCTCACAAGGAACTAACTCTGTATGTTATGGACATAAGAAAAGAGAAGATTACAAGGCGGAATGCCTCGACAGGCAAAACACCTATGTCTGTCAGAGAATTTTTATTCATTTGCTCAGCAGTGGCACCATGTGTAAGTTTCTAAACTATAGTTAAATCCTTTAAGCATTGTTAAACGGCAATGGCTATCAACAACTTCAATGCCAATGCAGCTTTTCAGATAAAAACATAGCCACTCGACACGGGCTACAACCCAAACCCTCTGAATTCACATAAGCATCCTGACTCAAATAAATTTAATGGATTCAATACCCATTCTGTAACTCCTAGCTTTGTTGCTTAAGAGTGTTATCTTTCCTTCCAGATTACAATTAGAAATAAATAGTCTTGTATGTCAATGTCTAGCTTTTGCAGGAGGAAAAAGGAAAATGGTCAGAGTTGTCCAATTTCGATATTGGAATTAGATAACACATAGCATCTTGAAGCGTGATACATGGCTTCATTTTCTTACAAGTTCTTTTATTGAACAAACAGAAAGAATGTAAGTGACATCTGTTCCTGATCTTAATAGTACAAACCACTAACACCACTAAAGTCCATCAGAAACAAACTATTCTGTTAAAACCACATTAGGGAAAAAAAAGTGCAAAAACTCTCTGCAAGGTTTTTTTCCATTTCCTAAATGCCTCAAAGTGTTTCACAAAGAGTTTACCTCAGACATTGGAGTGCCCCAGAAGTCATTCTGAAACAGATTTTTTAACGGAGTGGAAGGATGCAAATCTTTATTGTCCAAAATTGCTGAAACATCATCAAAAACAAAGCCACAAAAGAGACTGTTCCAGTAGCAGGCTGCCACCACACCAACTATTAGTGCTGCTTCCTTCAGGCTTACATCAGCCATCTTCTCTAAGAGTTTTCATGGACAAAAGCTGAAATATATGGACAGAAACTTGAGTAGTTTTAGTAATTAAAAACTAAACATGATAAAGTCAAATTAAGACATCAACTATTTTAGACATTAATGACACTACATATCTAAAAATCAGTAAGATAGAAAGCTTTCCTCAAGTCTCATCCATCTTACACAATTCAGTGTTTAAAAGAAATACTCTCATTAAAGTCTCACCCCTAAAAAGCCCTTGCACAAACTGGATACACTGCTACATTTCATGATTTACTAAAAAAAGAAGATTGATGATAAGTTGTGATGTAGTTTTTAGCAGACAGCTATGCAGTTCAAGTGAATGCTGCAGAATGGACAACTATGAAAATTAAGTTCTCTAGAACCCTGAGTAAATTAACATACTGACACAGAATATGAAGTCATCAAAAAGGCAGACAGTGTGTTAATTATTCATGGTTTTGAGGTTTAAAGGTGTTTCTCAAATTATTTCAAAAGCTATTAAAAAAACATATTTCAAACATTCTGAAGAACAAACAGGAAACTTGAAGAACTTCATAAATACAGGTGTTCAAGAACAGGTAAAGAAGGACATTAGTAATAATAAAAGGTTACACTTACCATTGAAGTTCACACTTTGCTCTTTTGCAGTCTTCATAGAAGTTCATGAAAAGGTCATCTTTTTCCTCAACTCTGCCAACTGTGCTGATGTCTCTGAATGTTCATGTCTAAAGAAAAATAGCATGCAAAAAAGACACTACAAATGAATTTTATCTTGTATTATTTCTTCTCATCTTGCATAAACTTCCTAGGCCCTAGAAATTATTAAGCAGCACTTCTAGGATTATTTAAAAAATAATATATGGGTGACCTGATCAAAAGGTGAAATGACTATGTATTGGGTTGTTCAAAAACACTGTTCTGCCTTGGAAGAATAAGAAGGTAACTAAAGGCCAAAGGCATTCTTTTTGACCACTGGTTGCCACAGCATGGATTACTGCCAATTGTTGGGACCAAAGATACTGAAAAGCTACAGACAGTTGAACACTTAGTTTTGAGAAAAGGAGAGACAACTGAGCAAAAATATATACCATTTCCCCCACAACCAGAGAGGGGTAACATCTGTAAGGACACAGAACAGCTAATATTAGCTGGATAATATGGATCCATAAATATGTAAAAACACCAGCTTTATCTCTATCAGGGTTCACACATTAAAGCTGATTAGTTATTAGGATAATCAAACAGACTATAGCTTCCAAAGTCCTGAAATGCTGGTGATTTGGGGTTTTTTTTTGTTTGTTTGTTGGGTTTTTTTAATTGTGTTTAAGTAAACTATCCTCTAAAAATAGGCCACAGAGGTATCTCATCCAGATAGGTAACCTCAATGGTGGCTTGCAGCCTGGGCCTGAGAGCACGACAATCACCTATCACAGCTAGTGCTAAAGGAGCAGTAGTACAGGAAGAAATACAAATGCAACCATATGCAGGTGCAGTTACACTAAAAACCAGGATAAAGATCATTTAAAAGGAATCAAACCAATCCATCCAGTGTTACTCACATAATGGCAGTGAAGGGCTTTCTTCTTTTGTAGTACTTGGAGCACTGGCTATTGATGTTACTTCAACCAAGAAAGAGCCTTTTTTCAAAGCTGCCACCACCTTTGTAATAAAAAAAGGAAAAGAACAACGTTAAACGCTGAAGGATGCTGCTACATCTTTTTGCCAGACTGAACCAGAGTACTTTAAAACACTAAGCCAAGATTAAGTCTGAACATATTTATGGTCGTCTTGGCAGCTAGAGAAATCTTATTAAAAAAAGAAAACAAAGCATACTGCAGCAATACATGAAAAGACAGCCCCCTTTTGAACTTCACCTCACCAAAGTTTTTTAGTTCCCCCCAAAGAATGTGGAGGAGAAGAAACTGCTGCTTCTCACTCTGCTAGAAACACAGTTTGGAATTCCTTGTTTGCAACAGCTTCTGAACAGTGCACTTCCTACTTCTTAAAGTTCACTAGTTCTGCTGAAAAGCAGTGACATCTGAAAAGGACCTACAATGAACATGTAATGATTTTCCAACATACAAGTCTACATTTTTTAAATACTATATTCCAAAAATGAATGGGACAAGAATGGGACAATAATATTGCCACACAGAACCAATCGTAAGGTTTATTTAAATTTGCCCTTTAAGAAAAAGTATCACAAGGTGAGTAGGTTTTTGGTGACTTGAGACTTCTTTATTAACAATGTAAGTCTACAGTATTGGTTGAAGCAGCAAGCCCTTGCAGATACTGCTTTGAGTATCAAAGAGTAACTGAGGTAATTCTTTAACAATCCTATTTCAGAAACACCTACTGCTACACAGACGTGGAAAAAAAAAAAAGGATACATTCCTAAGCATAGCCTCCTATCCAAAGGAAAAAAGCTTAACCAATCTTAATTGCTAGCTCCTCAACTACTTTTTGTAGGTTTTTATTATTCTCTTCCCTACACAGAATATACATCAAGATAGCTACTTTACTTATCCCTTAATCCTAGGCAATTCTGATGCTTTCACAAGCCTTTCTTTTTGCTCTGAATTTCTAGTACTTCTTCCACCCAGAACTCTAATTTTACACCACTACTGACCATGCTGTTCCCTGACAGAGCTACATTTACCTACACGCCAACTGTAGGGAAAATACTGTTTTCATTTGAATGAAAGGGAACTCTAGGCATAAAGAAATTAAGATTTTAGCTATATCCAAAGTCAGGTTTAAGTGGCTAGCCCACCATCAGAGCAGCCTGTTTGAGAACTCCAGACAAAAATTCCCCTTTAACATCACAATTTTTTTAATTTGCAATTCAGCATCTCCTTTAAAAGCACATTTCAATCACAGATATGATTGCAAATGCATGGCTACAATTTGGTCTTTCACGACAAATATTTGAGCCACAGACACTCCAGGCAATTCTGAACAGCTTACTAAATTTACCCTCAAATTTTTGTTGTGTGCAAAAGCCCTAGTACGTCTTAGAAACAGATGAGCATAATGAGAACGGATTGAAAGCAGCCCTGCCCAGAAGGACTTAGGGGTGTTGGTGGATGAAAAGCTGGACATGAGCCAGCAATGTGTGCTCGCAGCCCAGAAAGCCAACTGTATCCTGGGCTGCATCAAAAGAAGCGTGGCCAGCAGGTCGAGGGAGGTGATTCTGCCCCTCTACTCTGCTCTGGTGAGACCCCACCTGGAGTTCTGCGTTAGGCTCTGGGGTCCCCAACACAAGGAGGACACGGACCTGTTGGAGTGGGTCCAGGGGCGGGCCATGAAGATGATCAGAGGGCTGGAGCACCTCTCCTATGAGGACAGGTTGAGAGAATTAGGCTTGTTCAGCCTGGAGAAGAGAAGACTCTGGGGGGACCTTCTAGCAGCCTTCAGTACCTAAAGGGGGCCTACAAGAAAGCTGGAAAGGGACTTTTTACAAGGGCATGCTGAGATAGGACAAGGGGGAATGGTTTTAAACTGAAAGAAGGTAGATTTAGGTTAGATATAAGGAAAAAATTTTTCACTCTGAGGGTGGTAAGGCACTGGAACAGATGGCCCAGAGAAGTTGTAGATGCCCCATCCCTGGAAGTGTTCAAGGCCAGGCTGGATGGGGCGGTGAGCAACCTGGTCTAGTGGAAGGTGTCCCTGCCCATGGCAGGGCGTTGGAACTAGATATCTTTAAGGTCCCTTCCAACCCAAACCATTCTATGGTTCTATGCAATCTGGAAAAGCCTCCATTTTCCAGCAATCTGCTTCCAGGGCAAGCACAAAGAGAACAAATGGCAAATGCAAGGCCACATACAATGTGCAGATCACACAAAACTGTAGCACAGATGCTTCACTACCTCTGACTTGCGCTCTGGCATTCTAAGGCCTTATTTTCCTGAAATATACGCTAAAGAAAGTTAGGAAAATTACTTTTTCCACCTGGTCTGATTACAGGTTAGTTTAATGTTCTTGCCAAATCAAAGCATAAATATGGAAAGAAGTTTTTGCAGTCCTTTATGTTAGCATAACAAGGCAGATTTTGAGGAAGATACCATCAGAACTACTACTTCCTATCTGCTACTAAAGCTGGGTCCACCACCCAACTCTAAGCTTCAAACCTGGACTGATCATCAACATGTTGAGAATGCAAGACTAAAACAGAGGGAGTCTTATAAAACCTCATCTGTACTTGGCAAGCCAGGCAAAAGTATGCCTGCCATTAATCTCGGAGGAAACCAGCAATTGCTATTTGACAGTCAACACTCTTTCCACTAATCTGTTACCAGTTTGACGTTGGAAAGTAAGAAGCCATAGAAGGAGTACACAGGACTGAAAACCACATAGGTCACAGATGTGCAAGAGGCTGCTGAAGCCTTGGTATGACTGGGCTCCTCAAGTGAATCACGGTGAGTGGATATATTCCCCTTCTTGCCCAACAGACATGTTGAAATTTGCTATCAACCCAAGTATGGTCTTGCAAGTGCCAGTACTTCACCACTCCCAGTGATGGGTGTATTGATAAATACCTGTAAAACACACCGCCTAACAACTTGTTTGTTAATACAGGCTTGCTGTGATGAAGAACCACATCACTGACTGCTCCAACACATGTAAACGGACTGACTGTCCCTCAAGTTATTTTTTCATCTCACCTACCCGCTACTTTCACAGCTTGTAAGACTGCCCATCAGATACCTTAACCACCCCTTGGGCTGTATGACTGCCAGTTCGTGGTCTATGGAACAGCCACAGAGCCCTCATTTGACTGGATGAAATCAGGACAGACACATACTTTATTACCAAGATTTCTGTTGGATGTTTTAATTTACAACAATATCTACCCATGTCATGAAGAATATACAGCTGAAAACAATAAGCAGCAAGATAAGCCTTGTCAGACAGAAACTGCATCATCGTGAGAGCCAACTGTGGAAAAACAGAATGCCCAAGCTGTGCAAAACACCTGATTGTTAGTCTAATTTTCTCAAGCTGTTTGGCACAGAAATCTGCATTTTGCACTGTACTGTTTTCATCCATGTACAGAGACATTAAGTGGAAAGGACAGACAAGAACCAGATCTCTCAAGCAGGTTTGGCTTGTAAGGCATACAGTTTTCCTCTTCCAACTTGCTGAGAACCCTCTACCAGTTCATCCAGTCTTCTCCTTCAAGAATTACAGACAAGAGCAAGACATAAAAAAAAAAACCCAACACCCACACCAAAACCAAAAAAATAACACACTTTCAGAAAAATAGGAAAACAAAATATTGCTCTACAATCACTACCAAATCCACGACACTACAGACGGTTTAGCACTGCATATTGCAAAATATAATAGTCTGCACAAAAAAGTTCAACACAAATAAAAAATTCATAATGATGCTCTAAGAGCATCCTCGGTTGGGAGATTTGGGAGTGGGGAAGCCATTTTCTGTCCACATGAATTTAGGAAAAATTAGGAAGTACGTATTTAGGCAGGAATACAGCTGCAATCTCTAAATATGCAACAGGTATTTAGCACTCCATAATTAGCTATCACCTAATAAACATGCTATCTGCCACCTTGCATCGGTAACAGACACTTGCAGGAGCAAATAATTTTGTGTTGATTAGACGCATCTTACTACCTAACTTCAGAAACTTACAACATACATTTAAAATTTTTCTTCTACTGGGTAATGGCACTTTTACACCCTGAAGGGCATTAAAAACAACTTCTGTGCCAATGAAGCCTACTTCAAAGAAAATGTTCTATGCAAGTGACTTTTTTTCTTCTTTAGAAAAAAAGACATGGGTAGTGGCAGTAATAGAGAATCTGAAAACCACGGCTCTTCTTCTGGGAAAAAGCTTGCACAATCCACCTAATCCTGCTCAGGATTTCCACAGAACCTGACAGGAACAAACGCGATCATTAAAATTAATCTCAAACAGATGTCCCAACTGCAAAGTTTCAACCTGTTCCAGCTTTTGTATGAAAGCTCTTACTACTCCTGAAAATACTCAGCATAATTGACATATTATTGATATTTGAAGCTTTTGATACGGTATTTTGAAAGTCAGTTCAAGCTGTCAGAAATTTTTTTTTTTAAAAAATCTATCTTATTCCTGTCCATAACAGAACATTAGTTACTACAATCTAAAGTCTGATTTTTTTTTTAATCTTGTATTTGGAGAATATTTTCATTCATACTTTATTAAATAGTCATAGATATTAAAAATACACCTGACGCTTTTCAGTCATACCAAAATGTTAACATTTTTCAACCATAATCAAACTGCAACTGCTGTCTGGAGAGGACACTGTAAGCATCAGTAAGGCAACAGCGTCCGTACCTCCACAGAGTCACTTTGATAAACAGTGCTTTGCATGTGCAATGTGAAGCATAATTATTATGTAAATCTCAAGAAACTTAGTTTTGTGTTATATTAATTAGGCTGCTGGAAACAAAAACCAGGCAATTTGCGTACGGATCAGGCAGTTTCTTGAAAAGCTTTGAAAACAAACTAATGAGCATTTATGCACATACCTAATCATAAAATGTGGGCTTCCCACTGTCCTGTTTGGAGTTCTAAAGCCAGTGAAGAGGTAGACATACACAAAGGAGCTGCCAAAAATAGTCGTGCATTTCATTTACTCTGGAGACACGTACTTTGATAACCATTGAAGGTCCTGAACTGTTTAAAACATATTTACAGTTCACATAGAAAATGGTCAAATTATCAAAGGTGGAAGAAAACAAAAAACTGTTAAAACCACTCCTAGATTTATTTTTAAACAGGTGAGCAATAAGTTAATCTAAGATCTGGTGGCTGAACTGATGAATATCAGCAGAGATTACCAAACCCAGTAATATAGTCACTTCAAAATGACATCTTAATTCAGCTTCTGAGGCTTTGCTAATGTCCTAATTTGTCTTTCCTACTTGCTACCCTTTCTGTATTTTTTTTTTTTTTGGCTAACTTGAATATTCTTTCTGCTGACTTGATACGAGTGTTTAATGACAAAAAGAGATCATTTCATTGTTTCTGCTGTCTCCTTCCAACACAGCCTTTAAATTTATCTTCTCTTAAAAATGTCACTCCAAGGTACAACTCCAATATGAAACAACTTAGATGTACAGCTGTGATTTAAATGATTGGGCTTGAATCTCACATAGGAGAAGGCAAGCAGTACTGGGAAGATGGGAGGAGGAAGAATGCAAAACATGCCTGGATTCCCCTTTCATCCTGCTGAGATTCTAGAGCAGAATAAATATAACAAGAAAAGTTTTATTGTGG
This sequence comes from Phoenicopterus ruber ruber, assembly GCA_009819775.1. Classification (NCBI taxonomy): domain Eukaryota; kingdom Metazoa; phylum Chordata; class Aves; order Phoenicopteriformes; family Phoenicopteridae; genus Phoenicopterus; species Phoenicopterus ruber. Next base: position 49,202,115 of record CM020215.1, on the reverse strand, counting down.
CAGCCTTCCTCTGCAAATACTACAGGATCAAGAGAAATGGGACTAATCTGAAGTACTCTTCATTCCTCAGCAAGGCAACGGCCCCCAACCTTCTCTTCATATAGTTCTGACAGATGAACTAGATGAGGAATGGTAGCTCTGACATGGAGTCAGGACACATGTTGCAGGCCAGAGGAAAGATTTCCCAGGGGGAAGACTATGGAGAGCTTGCTGGTAACCAAGCAGCTGAACTAACACTCAGGACATCTTAGGGTACTCTGGTACAAAAAAGGATCAAAACGTAAAAAATTAAAAATGGGTGAGATGAAGACACTGGTTTAGCTAGTGGTTTAGCTTCAAATTGTTCAATGCAACTGGTGCAACAGTCAGTTGAAATACAAACCAGACAGGTATGGTTTGTATTTTATGGCATTTTATACCTTAAAATAATTAACAGGATCTCACACTTCAAAGTCAAACCTTTAGGGTGTCATACCTTTAGTTGTGTTTTTTTGTTGTTTTTGTTGTGGGTTTTTTTTTCCTACATTCAAACAGTAACAAAATAATACCTTTTATATTTAGAATAACTAAAAACGTGATTTGTTTCCTCATAGGACACTGATGCAAAAATAGTGTCTCTAAAATAATGCTGATCAACACTCTCAGTGTTCTAGAAATACAACAGCAGAAACTGCATGTTTAACTCCAAAGAATAAATGAACAAAAGCTACATGGGTGGCATAAGCTGAAAAGACAGCCTTTAGACTCTGCTATGCATGTCCTTATTTAGTATGCTCTGTCTGTATGTGACTTCTTGAGGTATTTTTAATAACATTCCACTAGATCTTTCCTATTGCAGTTTTTGTATTTGGTCTTTGAAATGGCATTCTGCTATCAAAACTGTGGTTTAGCATGGATGCCTAACTGCTATCAGGGTAGGTCAAGCTGCGTACTATGGAGCTAAAATGTTCCTTGGCTCCAGAACTACAAGCATGTATTCCCACCAAAAGAAGATCCACTTACACAAAGGTTGTCACACGATTAGATGTGATACAGAACAAAAGAAAGACTAATTCACTCGCTCTAAGCCATTATGTATTTTAAACCTTTTTTCATATTGTGTGGGATTAATACTTCCATTCTTTTCACTCTTTTTTCACTTTTGGGAGTTTTCATGCCCACCTCAAAATCCCCTTTAGTTCTGCATCAATCTTCTTTACAAGCTACACTACACAATTATAACCTAGATGTGGTTTCACTACCAGTATACGTAATAGTGTATTTTCTGTTGATTCTGTAACAGAACAACACTCAAAAAATGCCGAACCACATTAAATAAAGCACATTAAATAGCTATACCGGCCTTAACAGCTTGTTAACCTGATGAAAAGGTTTATCATCGTAACATCAGTGAATTGTTTTATTGTCTGTATCACAGGGGGATCAATTTCCTGAAAGCTCATCTTGTAGCAAGGCAGCATTATTCTCTGTGGATCACCTGCACCACCTGTAGAAGTCCCTCCTGCTAAGAAATCATTGTTTTACACTTAACCATAATGAATTTTATTTTTAGTAACATTTACCATTCATGAAATATAATCCAGTTTCTTTCCCTTCCCTAACTACAAAGTTTGCTTTTCTTACCCAATATAGAGCTGTAATTAACCAACCTCTGGCTGAGGTAGAGTCATCTTTGCTTTCAATCAAGAATTAAGAGTTATGCCATGACTGGTACAAGTTACATAACTATAAGGAGTGCCAAGCATCTTGCGTCTTGTCAGCCTTTATTAAATAGCAACACTAATAAAGAGATAGCAAAGAAAAAGAAAACAATGAATAATCCAGAAAAAGGCAAAAGTCCAAAGATGACATTATGATCTCCTTGCTCTTTCCATTAAGAAAGCAAAACCAAATCACCTTCAGCTCTCCACAGCTGTTGAATGAATACAAAGATATAAACATGCCTCAAATTGTTGCTGGTGTGCCTTTTTTATGTGAAAAGACATGTTCACACCTATTTAGCTAAAACACAGGACCCCAAACTTTTTGGGCCATCAAACCAGTACTGATGCTCAGACTTCCTCGCTGGCCACCAGTACTCAATGGATCCGAGCAGTTTATAGATGGGATCTTTTCCTGTACTGCTCTGCAAGCTGCCTTCTGGGCCCCGACCATTACATACTGACACGTGAAGCACATGCCCACCTGGGCAGTGCTGCAGCCCTCCAGGCAGCCGGTCATGCGGGAAAGAGCAAGTTGCCCGCAGCCCTGGGGCGAGGCAGAAAATCTAAGGGCAGGGTGGGGGCGGAGGGGCCGTGCAAACGGCCGCCGCCAGGCAGCCTGAAGAAGGGAGCGGGCCCGTGCCTCGCTCAAGCGGCGCGGAAGCGCGGCCGGAGACCGAGGCCGCACCGCAGCCCGGCGCTCAGCGGGCGCGGGGGGCTCACGGACGAGGCCCGACAGGCACGGCCAGCGGAGGAAGGACCACCCGCCGCCGCGGGAAACTGCCGCGGGCAGCACCTACACGGGACCCAACCCTCCCGCCCCGCAAATTCCCGCCTGTGGGGGGAACGGCCCGCCCTACCTGAGGCCGCGGAGGAAGCGGCCTCACCGCTACCGGCGCCACCGCCCACAGCTCGCTCCGCCGCTGCCAGCCACCGCGCATGCACACAGCGCCCCCCGCCTCCGGCCAGCAAAGGCTGTCGGGAAACCGCCCTCCCGGCACGGCAGGCCCCGAGGCATGCCGGGAGTTGTGGTCCCGGAGGAGCCGCGCGGCACGCTGGGACACGCAGTCCGCCGCCCACCTGGGGTTGCGGCCTGGTGCCGCTGCGCGGGCGAAACGGCTCGCCCGAGCGGGATCGCGCCCTGCTCCGCCCCGTCCCCCCTCTGTGGCCGTGCAGTACCTCGGGATTGGGAGTGCCCGGCTGGCACCGGGGGGCCTGTCGTGCCGCGCGAGGGTTGACTTTCCCCGCGCCTTACGAGTATCCGGGTCCCTGGGAGCGGAGCCGGCGGGAGAGTTTGATGGCGTCGCCTAGCAGCGGCCTCCGCCGCCACCGCCGTCCTCGGGGAGCGGTGAGGCCACGGGGCGGGGGGTGCCCGGCGGCCGCGAGTGGGCGTGGCGCTGCGCTGGGGAAGGAGGCCGAGATCGCTGCACTCTGCGCTGCCGCCGGCCGGGGCAGCCCGCGCTCCCCCGGGAGCGCCGCGGACAGCGGGCAGCCGGGCCGGGGGGGGCGGCGGCGGCGGGGCGGGGCCGCGGGTCCCAGGCAGAAGCGTCCGGGCGCGGGCATCGTCGCAGCGCGGCGCCCGGAGGAGGTTACAGCCCGCTGCGTCTGCTCTCCAGTGATGCTTCAGCTGTGCCCCGCGATGAAGCTGGACGCAAAATAAGGCAATTTGTTAATTCAGCAGAGTCAGATGAAAGGGAGGCAATATTGTCTCTCAGCGGCATCCTGGAGCGATCGCGGTCTGTCACTATATCATTCCTGGGGCTGGGATATACAAATTGGAAGAAGATGGGAACCCTGCACGAGATCCCATTTTGGTTGTGGCTTTGTAGTTAAGATTAGTGCTCTGTAGAGCTCGTGGATGACAGCTAGTCTGGGTAATGTAATTTGAAAATCAGAAGTACCTTAAGCTGGGTTAGTCCTGGTAAGCTAATACGGAGTTAGCAGAGCACGTCTCCCACATGACTATGCTGCTTCTTGGTATTCAGTCTTGCTCAAGTATATGTGACTCCGTGCTACACATTATATACACCTTTATGGAAAAAGAACAGCTCTGCCAACTGGTGCTTAATTTCACTGTGGTGGTAAGGTATCATCATGGTAGCTTAGCTGCCTCTTTACGTGGTTTCCTGTAGGCAGCACAGGACATTATTATTGTTCTGATAGTACTTGTACATGCCCACCAGATCTCCTTTTCCATCTGCCCTTGCTGAACTTTGTAACATCTGGCTGTTTTATGCATGTTTGATTCCTTGAGTAAGTCGAGAAAATCTTGTGACAACTAATGTCAAATGCACATCTATTTCACACTTTTTGTAGAGCCATGATGTCAGTGTCTCACTGCACAGATCATTTGTCAACTAAAAGGACAGGTTCTAGTTAAGGGGAACAGATCACCTTAATTTTATGATGGAAAACTCTTCAATTAAATAAGTTCTCTCTTACTATTCTTAAGTATGTACATACTGTGGAACATATCGTATGCTTAGGTTGTATCCCCCACACCTTACTATAGGTGGTCCACCAACAAATTGGATTATTTTGTTTACATACAGATATCTCTCCTTTTGGATACAATTTTAGGACTGATATTTTCTTAAGATACTATTTTATAAGTTAAGAGAAAAAGAGATTTGAAAGGTGGAAGATGGGAAAACCTTACAGTAGTAAGGTAGTGTATTTGCTTTCAGAATAATTTTGATTGTTAGGCATTTCATACCTCTAATTCCTAAATCTCATTGTTTAAGAAAACATTAATATGTTTTAAAAAAAACAACCCTTAAACAAGTATGTTAATTAAATCAAGTAGTATTCAATTAACTGAAGTAAGAGTGCCAAGATCAGTATACACTTGCATGTGATTTTCTCATCTTTTCCTTTGCTGTCTACGACAAAGCAGAAAAGCAAAAATGTATATATGATGTCATCCTTATGAAGTCATGGATTATATGGAATGCGTGTTTTCTAAAACATTTAGCAAACACTGAAGAAATGGTAAATATAGGGGAGCTCTCAAGTAGTTAATGTATTCAAAAAAGATGAGGAAAGGTTGATTTTTATCCTCCCTTAAGCATACAGCTGGATTTCAAAGTCCTACAGCTCTTCTTTCAGACTGCTTAGGCATATTTGGGGGGAAAATAATACCAGTTCAGCCTTTCATTACGGAAGGAAGTCTCAGTTGTTGAGTCTTTAAACTGCTGAATGATGAACAGGGTGCATGATGAAACAGACCTCAAAATATCATGCTCAGCATAGAGCATTGTTATAGTTATTGATTGAGCTTGACTTTTTTTTCTATAAAATATATATCCCTGCTATGTCATTAGTTTTTTGAATAATAATGAGTTTAATATTCTAGTTAGTTTTATTTCTTTCTAAATGTTCTTAACCATTTATGCCATATTCATAATTTAGGGCAATAAGTAGATGAAAAATGTTCTATTTAAAACTTGGCAGAGTCTAATTTTTGAAATAATGATTATAAAGGCTAGAGACAGCTCCAGAGAACGGAATAATCCAAGACTTCCAATCTCTTCTGTCTTTTTCAGATACTACATTGACTTTCAGGTATATGAGAAGTCACCACCAGTAGGTAAGCAGTAGAACAAAACTTGGCACAACTTTCTGATTAGATTTTTGTCAGTTTTCAGGTTGCTTGCTGTCCTTTATCAAGTCAAATATTCTAATCAAAGGGAAAGGATATTTAATACAAGCGTTTAATATCTTAGAAATGAATGTCAAGAAATGGATGCTCATAGTATCAAACTAAAGCAGGTGTTGGTTGTGTTTTAAATATTAGAAATAATGATTTTGTGACTATAAGGAGATGTTTATCCTACAAGGGCTAGTACAAAGGGCATCCAGTTGTGTTTGTTCATTAACTTAAAAATACCGCATTGAAGGGTGGGGATGAAAAGAAGGATATTAAAGTTAAAATAGAGGTTTCACATGTGTCCTGATCTTCACTGTTAGTGTCACAAATTCCTCGAGTATGCATGATCTAATTTTTAACTTGAAGAAAAAATGGTTTTACTATAGTCTCCTTGTTTGCAGTAGACCAAAATGTGAACACAATGTTAATCAGTGTTACAAAATTGATACAGTGAAAAAAAAATTGATTATTAGAATCATCTTGTGTGGTTCAGTGGTCAGCCTCCTTTAAATCATTTGACATAAAATTGATTGGCACTGATCCCATCTGATAATTGTTATTATAATTTTTGTTCCAGGAAAAATTATAAATTCAATATGGCACCCATTTTAGATTGGAAGAAGCTTATGAAAGTTGACCCAGATGCTCTGCCTCGTCAAGAAGAACTAGCGGACAGATTACTGGAGACCATGTCCAAGGTACTCAAGTGGGAAACAGAACATAAGGGGGTTTTTATGCATTCTTCCCTAAACTGTCTCTGATCTTTCACATACATAAATTATTTATTTTGTGGATTTCATTGATATTTGTATAAAACCACTATTGTCTCTTTCCTTAGGTTGATGGAAAAGACTTAAAAACTGAAACTCCGGAACAACTGATACACCTTTTTAAAATTACTCAGTCACTATTGAAGGTTTGTATTAACCTTCACTTTCTACAGTTCTGCAGATGCATTTGTTTATTTTTTGTTTAAATGCAAGCATCATTGCTCTCTCTTTTTTTTTTTTTTCCCCTGCATTGAACACACTGGTTACTCCTAAAGGCATTTATATGCTAAATGTGTGCTTGCACCAGAGTATCTGCTTGTAGCTGTTGGGATTATGGCATGTAGCAGTGGGAATTAAAGTGAATAGGACTAACAGAGTTATATAGTTAAGGAACCTTAGTTTTACAGTTGAAAACGCAAACAAATATCTCAAAATTTGGTTAGATGTTGTAAGTTATTGGTAATGATTTTAACTTTAATAGAAGTTTTTGTGGTAGGTTGATGGTTTAGACTAAATAAAAATGTCACCATGAATGAAGAAGCACCGCTATCCTAAAACTGCTCCTATAAATCTATCATACTTTCTTGTATTTACTTATAAATGTACTGAAAACAAGAAATAACAGCAGTGTAGGTTAGCACATTGGTTTTAGAGAGGCTTTTTTACTGTTTTTGGTTCTCAGCAGTATGCTTTTCATGTTTAGATAGCCCTGTAGAATAAGTTACTAAAGATACTTCAACAATCTGAACTTCTTAATTGTCAGCATGGGGAAAAATGGGAGTGGTTTCATTTGTTTAAAGGGAGAAAATCAATGTTTTTTTGTAAATGTTTTCATCATTTTAAACATGAGGTCTATGGAACAATGTTTTAATTTATGTTAGTAGTAAATATTTCTTCTTTGTTTACTATGCTTTTTTCTCCCAGATGAAAGCTCAAGAGGTAGAGCTGGCACTTGAAGAAGTTGAAAAAGCTGGGGAAGAGCAAGCCAAATGTGGTAAGCAAGCCTTTTCATGCTCTTCCTAAATGATTTGTTAAATGTATTTTTTTGTTTGTTTTTGTTTGTTTGGGTTTTTTTAAGTTTAGGGAACTGAATAAAATACAAACTGCTCTGAAGTCGATTGCTTCAGTGAAGCCAAATATTTAAAGACTAAAGTTGTTGGTTTATGTACTTTTTACCTTGTTGGGTAATTCACTATATCTGTTCTATTTTAACAGAAAATCAATTTAAAACAAAGGTGATGAAACTTCAAAATGAATTAGAGGTATGTTTTAAAATTTTGTTAGTTTATAGAGTGCTGTTTGGTGAGGTTTTTTTAATGAGTTTTCTTAGACTAGTATTTTATGCTAGTGAAGAGATGTAATAGCCTTACATTTTAGGCAATACTTTTTATTGGCATTTGAATATTCACCAGCCTCAGGTTTGCAAAAATCTGTGTGTACAATTAATTTTTTTATACTTGAATAAATCAAATTTATTTTTAGAGATTTGTGGAGTTTGTTGAAAGAAGCTAGTGAGCCCTTCCTTTTGTTTTTCCCGAACATTATGAACGTCAGTCTTATCATCGGCTTTTTTTTTTTTTAAGTTCTTTCTATTTTGAAGAACACACTGTACTATATTTATAATGTTATTTTAATGCTCTTAAGATGGCACAAAGATCTGCTGGTGGTCGTGATACTCGTTTTTTGCGTGATGAGATCCGCCAACTGGAAAAACAATTAGAACAAAAAGACAGACAGTTAACAGATATAGAAAAAGAATTGGAAAAAGAGAAGAAAGTGAATGAACAGGTAAGAAGGACTTCAGCTTGACATCTCTAAAAGCTGTTCTGACATATCTTTTGAAAAGTCGATGTTCTGAAAAGAGCCTCTGAAATTAAAAAAAAAACCACTGATGAAATAGGACTGCTGTGCATTCATTTTCTGTTTTGTTTCTGGAGTTCTTTGTTTTCATAGTTTGTGGTGTTAGTGATACATATAAAGGTTTTCTGTCTTATTCTAGCTTGCTCTTCGAAATGAAGATGCCGAAAATGAAAACATCAAATTAAGGAGAGAGGTTAGTAAAGAATTATTGCTGATTTACTGTATTTTTAACTTTATTTATAAATATATTATTAGCTTTCTGTATTTATAATCTTTGGTGTGGCATGATGTTTAATTCTGTTTTAGAACATTTCCTGGTTACTGGTACAAAGAGAATATGGAATTTTAATCACATTTAGCAAATATATAGTACATCTGCTCCAATGAAACTTAGTTAATTGAGGTCAGGAGGTGTCTACATTTGAATTTACATAGTCCTACTGTGCATGAATTTTGTCTGGACTTTGTGTTTTGAATTTTTAGTATTTTTCTTAAATACTATTGGCAAATAGATTTGGTAGATATTAGACAGGGTTCAGTTTATGCTTGCTGCGTTTGCTAAGATTATCTCATTGGTCAAAATAAAATTTTAAAAAGTCAAAAGTTAATATAACAATAAATGCAAAGATAGAGTTAACATTCTTTATTAATAGAAATTTTTTTAATCATTCTCTTGAAACATTTTTTCTAGCTGTTTTTAGAAAAAGATACATGTTTTACAACATTTAATACCTGTAATCTTGGCCTCTGAGAGAATAAAACAGACAGCAGAAGTTAATGTCCTGGGGGGAAACCTTGAGAATCATTCCTCAAAATGCCCTTTTACATACATGTGTGTATGTATGTACATACATGCACAGGTATATAGAAAACTATTTTATTTTGTCTCTGTGTTGATTCCTATTTAGTCTTCCTAAAGCAAAGATAATTTCTAATATTTTTCATGCTTTGTTCTCTTGGTCTTGTTCTCTCCTTTTTAATCGGAAGAAAAAACGCATAAAGAAAAAGGTGAGGCTTCTAAGTTTTTTAAAAGCAGACTGTAGGAATTTGGATGGATTTTGACTGTCCTAGCTCCTTGTGTTAGCTTGCTGGAAAAGCAACCACTTTGTCTTCGACTCTTCAAAATACATTTATGTTTGGATTGCTTTCTGTGCAGAATGAACAATTGCGTCAGGATGTAGTTGACTATCAGAAGCAAATAGATTCTCAAAAAGAAACAATTCTATTACGAAGAGGAGAGGATTCTGATTACAGATCACAGTTGTCCAAAAAGAACTTTGAGCTTGTCCAGTATTTGGATGAAATTCAGGTAAAATCTATGCATGCTATTGCGTATTTATTAGACTGTTACTGACAGTAGTGTTTTCCACAAAGCCATGTCAATTTACAGATCAAGTCATGTGGAGTAAGGGAATTCGTAATGCAGTTGGGTTCTGTGATGCATCTAGTCTGCATCTATGAATCTGGCAGAAGTAATGATGTTACTGGCAATGGGAAATGTGTCTTTTATTTGCTGTTAGGATTTGTTGAAATTGATGATCTGGAGGTGAAACACTCTCCTCTGTGCTAATTTATACTTTCAAGTCTTACATTTAAGGTAGCTATCAGCTACTGGTTATTCAGGTATTAAGATGTGCACTTTTTAAAAGCAGCTTTTTCTTTAATTTGGCAGAATTTGACTGAAACTAATGAGAAGTTAGACATTCAAAACCAAGAAATGAGGAAGAATCTTGAGGAATCAGTGCAAGAAATGGAGAAGATGACTGATGAATATAACAAAATGAAACTAATTGTGCAACAATCTGACATTGTTATGGATCAGTTAAGAAAAGAGAAAGAACAGTACAAATTTCAAGTAAGAACTGACTTTTATATTATTGAATGTAATTTTTTTTTTAGATTTATACCGTATTGTCACATATTAGCTTATATTAAAAAACATTCAACATATCCAGTTAAAAACATACACTCTACTGAAATAACACTCTCTAATGTGATCATTAAATTTGATGCAAATTTTAAAACTTGACTGCAGATCACAAAATTTTTTTGTACAAAATGTTAGTCATACTCTGTTCTTAAGAGTCATGACCTTACCTTGCTACTGTAATGTTAATCTGTTAAATTGTATATTGGAGTGTGTTTGTATGTATACATTGTTCAAGCAAAACATTTCTGTGATATGATGTTCATCCAAATGGCATTTCTAGGTTCAGGAGCTTTCAGACCAGCTGAAAGCAAAGAATGAGGAAGATGATCCACTCATGGCAGCTGTAAATGCAAAAGTTGAAGAATGGAAGGTACTTCTTAATACTACTTTATTATTTTTAGGAATTATTTCAAGTGTTCTGATCTTATCTGAACTTATCTTATCTGATCTTATCTTCTGATCTAATATCTTATCTTCTTTTCAGAAAATCTTAGCTTCGAAAGATGATGAACTCCTGGAGTATCAGCAAATGTTGTTTAACTTGAAAGAGAAAATGAAAATGGCCCAACTTGATGTAGACAGAAACAGTATACTGGCCCTTCAGCAGGTACAGTCTACGTGAGAAATTACACACACAGAAATTACCATTCACTAAGTATGCTAGTGACCAAATAATTATTTAGTCTTTCATAGTTTGCAAATACGAGAATATGTTACTTATATTTCAGAATTACGAGACAGGTTAATTCATTCCACTACAAAGTTAGCTTAATAGACAATGGACATAGGAAACTTCTCTTGCTGTATATATGAACTGAGTCAGCTCTTGGTAGTTGGTTCTGTTACTTTCATATTTATCTTTTCTAACTATTAGTAGAGTGATTGCTTTAACATCTAAGCATCCATAATTAAATGTTTTTAAATTATAGCTTAGTTTCTGTGCTCTAAATTTGTTAGTCATGGAAGAGTCTTACCTAGTGGTTAATTTTCTGTGTTCCTTTATCTCACCTGCTGCCATACTATTAATTCTGTGGTTCAGCCCACGATAAAGCTAGCTGAATTTAAGTATCTCTCATATTCACACAAAATTACACAATTCTTTATGATTTTGAATTTACCTACTTTCTTGAAAAACATAGAAAGAATAAATAAATAATGCAGCTCATTAGGAACCCTGAAATGTACATTATAGAAAGCATAGTGTATGACGCCAGGATGATTTCCTGCCTTGCTTCAAGTTTTTTGAATAAATGTGTCATGACATTTGTGTTACATGTTGGGCCCTTGTAGACTGAGCAGTATGGTGAGATATATTTATGCAGCCTTCCAAAACTAGGAACAGGTAGCTTCTTAGGAGAAAAAACCTTAAGTACCAATCAGCCTCTGATGATCAGAAGAGGAAGGCAGCTGAAAGTAACTTTGATAAGCAGTTGTGGAGTCTTTTTTTAGTTGACTAGATGGCTGTAGAGGTTTGCTTTTTTTGAGTGACCATCATTAGCATGACATTTTGAACAGCTTTGTGGAAATAAGCATACTTTTAAAGCAGACACTTAAAAATTAAATCAAATTACTGCACTGTGTTTGAACTCAAAATGGACTGAGCTTGTTATGGTTCAGTGTATGTTTACATTCTGAAGGGTGATGTTTAGCTCCTTACAATTTTACTAAGCTCTTTACCTTTAGATTTGAAATGTGGTTACATTTGTCCTCTAAGAAAGCCTGAGCTTTTGTTTTTCAAAACATTGGTATAAAGTAAAGTTGGCAACTCTTGAGTTTTTTACATTATAATTACTTTCTGTAACTTTTTTTCCAAGTCTCTTTTTTTATCTTTTTCCTCTTTTTTTGTCCATCACAGAAAAAGTAACATTAAGCTCTCTGTGATATTTCTAAAGTTCATGTATCAGCACAGAAATAGTATAATATTAATAGAAGTCACTTTCACAGTCTGTGTGTACTTATGGATGTATATGCATGCAAAACAAGGTGTGATATGAATTTTTGAAAGTTGGATAACTTGCTGAAAGGCAGTCTGCAATACAGGTGTCATGTATGGTGGATTGTTAGTCCTCCCAATCTTGAACTTGTATCTCTTGGTTCCCACTGGCAATTGTTTATGAGGAAGCTGTAAGAAAGCTGTATCGTCTGAAACTTTTCATCATACATCATTGGCTTAACTCTTAGAGAACTGTTCCATTTAAAACTGATATACTAAAATACTGCTTTTATTTTTTTTTGTTTGAATGCTTTATTTTTACTCTTTCTTTTATTTTTCCTGCTTTGCCTTTAAATACTCAACTTCTAGATAATATCTGAACTCTATGTTGTAAGTACAGTATATTTGCTTGTTCTGTAAATTGTTTTGTATTAGCTACTTTTAATTTCTTCATTTACTGTGTGGTGTTCTGTGTTGGTAGTTTGCCTGTCAGTAAAGAAGAATTCTTTAATGAGGTTTATTTTTTTTGGTGTGCGTAGGGAGTGCAAGAGCGAGATGCTCAGATAAGATTGCTTACTGAGCAAGTTGAACAGTATACCAAAGAAATGGAACAAAATGCCTTTGTTATTGAGGAACTAAAAAATGATCTCCAAAAAGATAAAGGTAACATGACCATTTTATTTTAAGCTCTGTGAAAAGGAAAATAGGAAACCACAAATTTACTGTGCATTCTTTATTCTCTAGATATACAGAAAAAATATTTGCAGTATTTGAGTAATATTAGTCTCTGATTTTTTTGTTCATTTCCATTTATTAAACATTTGAGAAGAGTTTAACAGATCAAGGTTTTTCTTTCCAGGTCACTCATCTCTTGCTCAGCAGAATTGGATTGGGGATATGCAAGAAAAGTTAAAAATGCTAGAAGAGAGAACTAAGGAGGCTGAGAAATCAGCAGAATTAGCAGAAGCAGATGCTAGAGAAAAGGACAAAGAGCTTGTGGAGGCTCTGAAACGAATGAGAGACTATGAACTGGTAAACAATTTGTCAGAGTGGACAGGTTGAAAAACATTTTTTCTTATCTGTGTAATGATGAAAGACAGATTCATAATTTATTTTCTTACATCTTCTGTTGGTTGTTTTGTTTTTACTTCCCATTTGGGTTTTTGCAGGGAATATATGGTTTGGAAGAGGCTGTTGCTGAAATAAAAGATTTAAAAAAGCAAATCAAAATACGAGATCATGAGATTGAAACATTAATTAAGGAAGCCAATAAACTTGAACTTAAAATAAATGATTTTCTTGATGAAAATGAAGAACTTAGAGAGCGCTTAGGTATGCTATATCCATTAAGTTTTCAATTATTTGTTGTATAAGAATTGAAATAACGTTATGTCATGGAAATCTTTTACTATACCAAGTAACTACTTGGAAATAATTTGTATATTCTGCTAATATTTGCAAGTAGTTTTAGTTAGTTAGGACAAACTGCATGAATGTGCATGACTAAACTTGACTTACAGGTTGCTTTGACTGAAGAAAGTAGGAGAATAGGTTTTGTAGTACTTGTTTGGTTTTGATTCCTTGTTGACTGTACACTGCTTAATTAATTTCATTATATGGTATTTGGAAACCATAACATAGTGAAGTTATAAAGCTAGATTGAAAAGTACAGAGAAAACGTTGGACAGGCTTATTTTTACATAGAAGAATCTAAATGTAAATATAGTTCATTTTAGGTGGCATTTTATTGCATTTTGTTTTTTGAGTAACTGAAGTAAAATTAGGCCTTCTGGTGTTATTACATGGAGCTCAAGATGCGTGTACATATACAGAAATACTTACATATATTCAACTATCAATGTATTAGTTTTTTAATTCTACTTGACTAGTTATATTTTTACTTAAATTAACTGCATTGTAATGATTACTAACATTAATGTTCCTCCTTCATGAATAATTATACAGCATGTACTGTGTTTTAGGTCTTGAGCCAAAGACAATGATTGATTTAAATGAATTCAGAAACAGCAAAGCACTGAAGCAGCAGCAATATAGAGCTGAAAAACAGATTCTTTTGCAAGAGGCAAGTGATAAATCCTATTTGTGTGTAAGAGCTACATAATAAAGGCGTATTTGAACAAAATGAAATACTGATCTGTGAATAATAATATGCAGATTGAAAGATTAGAAGAGGAAAGAATTGAACTGAAAAAACAGGTTCGTAGGTTGGCTCAGGAAAAAGGAAGAAGAGTTGCAACAATAGGTAGGATTTTTTTTATTATAAACTGTCCTTTCAAAAACATGCTGTCTATACTTATTAACATAGCTATGTTATATTTACTCATTTGTTTAAATTACAAGGCTAAATACATTTCATTGAATCTGTAGGAAGAGGTGAGTGGTTTTATATTTCTGTGGTCTTATAGCCCAGTAGCTTTTTGACTTGTGATAGCTAGTAATGCATCACTGAGAGTTGTGTCATTGGCTTGCAGTTCTTAGATGCAGCATGATCCCACCATGATTTGCAGTAAATCTATGTGATGTATGTGTTTCAAAAATTAAAATTTCAATTCTGTGCCACCCAGGGAAGCATAATATGCTCAAATGGAAAGGTTTACAGCTCCTCACTTTGCAGGGAGAAAACTAGAACTCAGATATACTAAATGGAATATATTCCCTTGCTTGGAGACCAATTAAAAAAATCATAATCATTTATTACTTGTACATTTACTTGCAATTAGAATTGGAGGCTGGTGATGTGCAGATAACTGATAGCTTTACTGAAGAGAAGGGGATGAATAGGAGGAAGTTGGATTTCTTGAACAGACATGATATTGCTGAAGTAAAAGCAAAGGTAGGTTCATAAAGCAAGTTCATAAACATTTATTGTATTTCTCTTTCAAAATAAAAATAATGTTATTTTGTAAATATCTGTTCAAATATTTCTCCACATGCTTTTATTAGCTGCTTTTAAATAAATCCAAAAATTAATAATTTGTATTTTTTTAGAAGACTAATTAATATTGTATATTTTTTGTGAATGTAGGCTAGCAGCTTGTGTAACGTGGAAGGGAGAAACACACTTGCAAATAGAGAAGCACCAGTTAGACTTTTGAAGTCAGAGAAAGATATAGCTGAAAAGAGTAAGGCTGTGGGAAATCTACCTAGAAGAACTTTCGGCATACTTGAGAATTTAAATCACTTGGGAAAAAATAGAAATACTTCTTTGGTTCATTTAGGTTCAAAGTATGTGACAGAGCAGCAACTAGTTAATGACAACTGTAATTCTGAAACTCTTAGTATAAAAGAGCTTTTTGTATCACCAGAGCTACAGCTTACACAGACATCAGGGATAACAGATTATACAGACAACAGAGAGATATCAAAAGACTTAAAATCAGACTACGCAGGTTCATTTTCTGCTTACCAGCATGTGTGTCAGACCTCAGAGGTGAATAACCGAAATTACAGAAACAAACCATCTTTTCAGAATGAAGGGTCCATAACTTCTAATTCAGACCAAACAGGTCAGGAAGATTTTTGCCCAGGACTGTCTTTCAGCAAAAACACTCTGATTTCTTGTGCATCTGCTCTTGGAAGGCCAGTAACACACAAAACACAAATAATGACATTGGAGGATAAGCAAGACTATTTACAAGTAAATTCTTCTGATTTAACTACCTTTCAAGAAGACAGAGAAGGAAAGAAATGCCTAACAGAATTGTTGCAAGTGAAAACTTTGGAAAGTGAACTTGAAAATGGACAATCAGAACACTCAGGTCAGGTAGATCCTGTTGAAAATCTCATAGAACAATTGAGGAGAGAATTAGCCCTTCTTAGATCACAGGTGAGACACCTTTATAGTATGTGTATGTTTATATTTATTGCAGTTATTTAGAAGAGAAATTCAAATAATAAAGATGTGCTAGTTTACTTTCATCTTTATTAAGTAAAGCTATAGGATAGTTCTAATAGAATTGGGCATTTTTTTCTTCTAATAAAAAAAGTGCAAAGTCATTAATTTGCAGTTTATTTGTTGATGTAGGGTTGAAAAATGTAGGCACATATTTTCATTCTGTTGGTGGAAAAAGTTTGCACAACACCCATGCACATGCACATAGATGGGTACGCAGAGAGAGCAGTTTTTATTCTGAGACCTTACGCACATCTGTGTAAACAAAGTACTCATAGCTTTTCTCACTAGTGCATACAGCTTTGCATCTCATACAAATGAATTGTTGCAACTGTATTTTAAACAACGTAGTTTGAGGATTATTTTTAAAACTTGTTTTAAATAAATACAGAGAAATACAGATGGTAATTTACAAATGGTAGTTGAATGAAGTAGGGACTGAATCAGTCCTTTGGTTTGAAAGATAGAAGATGAGATTTCTGTTAGGATGCAGATGTTATTTGACTAGGGGACGTCTCCTACCTCCAGAGAGAACAGATGATGTGAAGTTAGACTTTTGGAATGAGAAAGGCCTTTCCTTCTGGGAAACATCTAAGAAGTTCCTGAGTTGGTTCTTCTGGCCTTTTATCCATTTCCCTGCCAACTGACAAAGATAATGTATATCTATCTGTTTTCAGAAAAAAAGATTTCCAGTGAAACAATTCCATTATTTATTAAAATGATCTCTAATGATAAAATCTTTTAGATTCTCAAAAGGGGTTTTGAAAACTTTTTATAATCAGTGAAAGAATGGGTTGATTTCAGGATGCTTGCTGTGGTTTCTTTTATGCACATGATAAATCATACCAAAAAATTGTTCACTGGTAGCTTTCTAAATTGGTACCTTGAAATGCTGCGTTAGTTTTCTGTATAGTGGAGGACATTGCTTTGGTTGCTAGAGATACATTTGAGTCATGGATCACGCCAATCCCTCATGCCTCAGAGTCTCGCAGATATTTGATCTGTACCAGGCTGTTGTTCCAACTGCTGCATGACCCAAGAATATGTTTCCCTAGACAGTGTTATATGGGATACACCTTGTGTAATTCTTCCAGTGAATCCATCTCTGATGCCATTATATTTCCATCAGGAGATTCATACATAGACTGGGAAATTTTCATGCAGGCATACTCCAAATTTGAAATAAAGCTGGAACTGGAACATTAGATTGCTAAAATTAGAATCTGTGTATTTTTTGTCTGGGAGAAACCATCTAAGAATGTGATGAGGAAACATCACGGTGACAATGTATAAGATTAGCAAATAGGTCTTTTCTCTCTTTAACTGAAATGTTTTGGAACTGATGGCATTTCTGTTGAGCTCGTTGAGCTATGTAATTGATCAATGGCAAGTATAAGTCTATATACATCAGGGTTTTTTCCATTATACAACAGATTTTCCATGCTACAGGAGTATGCTTCGTTGTTGTGATTTCTCTTAAAATACTGTGTTACCCAAGCCGTGTAATGAATAATGCCTACAAATTACATTTTCAGTAGAAAAGAAGAAGTGGTTTTTTTGTATTTTGGAAGATAAGTCTTGGAAATATATTTTTTTTGTATATAAATGGAGATAGAATCCTATACTAGTAACTTACTGTTGGGGTTTTTTTTAGAATGAGCAGATATCCTGAGATTTGTTAATCAAGAGTATGCTAAATAGTTATACAGAATTAAATCTTGAAAGATGCAGAAGCCAGGCAGTGCAAGTAGTACAAGGTTTTTAAAAAAACAAAACAGGATAAATGTTTATATAAAGTTTATTCATGGTTTAAATAATTTTTTCCTGATAATTTTGTTGCTGTGAAAATGAGGCTTTCTTTGATTGTTGCCTTCTATATAACACTTTGTTTCGGTTTACATACTATGTAATTTCACTGTTGAATGTATGTGGATTAGCAATATTTTCAAGCATTTATTCTCATTTAACCACAGAATATTAATGAAAATTCTAATGCTAAAACTCCTAAATTACAATTTATGGGTGGTCTTTGTTCTCTTCTTTAGAATGAGTATCTTGCAAATGAATTAAGTGTGAGAGAGAGAGATTTGGAGAAGAACAGGACTGTAATAGCCAAATTTCAGTCTAAATGTAAGTTGCAACCTGTTTTAAAACTGGGGAATATTATCAGGTACCTTCAGAAAGTTTGCTTATTTAGTTGTTCTGTTTTTGTGGTTGTGACCACAAATACCTGTCTTTACAGTTTCTGTTTTAAATGCAGTTTACTTTGGTATCTTTCACAATGATTGAATTTGCTGTGTACATGGAAGATTATTATACAATTATTCTGATATAATTCTGAACTGTGGAAATTGTGGTTGTGAATTGATCCAAGTGTGAACACAATGATTACAAAACAATGAATGTAAATGGTACTTATCAAATTGGAATTTCTTTGAATTCTCATTAATGACTTTTTTTTCAAAAAAATTGTTTTTATATTAGTGTATATCTTTGTGTGCTTGTGTATAAATACATACATAGTGTTGCTAATTTTAAACTTAAATTAGTGATAGTATATGAAACATAGTTTATTCATACTAAATACATTAAACTAGGATCTCTAATGTTTTTCCTTCCTGAATCAGACCTAATAAGGGATTTAAGTCTGTGAGTGATCCCAATTATAATAATTATACAATTTACTTACGTAATTGTAGTGCTTTTCTGGTTCCAAGGAAGTGTTGGGGAATTAAACCCACTTGCTGCTTACATATGTATGTATGTTAGCTGAAGTGCACTGCTTGCAAACTCTGAAATAAAAATAATGCTAATTTCCCTAGAGAAGAATCTTATTTTTTTCTCTGAGAATGTGAATTCTATAAATTCTGTTTGACTTTTCAAAATAGACTTGGTGAAACTGCTCCAAATTTTGCAGTTCACTCCTGGGTCTTCAGGACAGTTAGCCATATTGTTAAGATGCAGAGAATGTCCTGACAGGTTTGTTGTTTTTTTTCAAAGTTTCCAGGCTTCTTGCTCTGTGCTGGAAATTCTTGAATTCCACTGAGAGACTAATGGTGGCAGGAAAACTATATGTCTTGAGAGCCCTTATTACAGCCAAATAATTTAAATGTTCTTTCTTCCCAGTCTGCAGCAGGAATTCAGGCAATTCCTATATATTTCATTGTTACACTCAAACATTTCCAAGATAGCCATGTTTCTGAATTTGTGAAAGCCAGTCAGACAAGCTGCTAAAGAAGTGAAAAAAGTGGCAGGAAACATTGAAGACTGGAAGGTTCAATAAAGACAAATATGTTCCCATGAAGCATTTAATTTCTGGGTTTTGGTATTTCTCCAGCAAAATAGACTCTCTGGATGTTCCTAGCAGCTCTGCTTTTAACTTCCTAATGGTTATATCTGTATATAATCTGAACACTCTTTTTATATATCAAATTAACAAATATTATGATGAAATGTCCTAGGACACCTTAACTTACATTTTCAGTGCTTTTAGACACATTTTCAATTTTTATTACAGTAAAAGAATTATCAGAAGAGAATAAACAGCTTGAACAAGGAATGAAAGAAATATTGCAAGCTGTCAAGGAAATGCAGAAGGATCCCAGTATGAAGGGAGGAGAAACAGCCTTAATAATCCCTAGTCTGGATCGTTTAGTTAATGTAAGCTTGCTTTCTAAAGTATTATTTAGCTTTGTAGGACTTACAGGCTTATTTTTTCCACCTCAATTTTTGGGTTATTGTATAATTAAATAGTAGCTTCCTTATACATATGCTTCCTTAGTTACAAGTACATAGTGTGGTATCTCTTTAAAAATACCAATTAAAAATATACAGCAACAAGAGATTGCCAATAAAAATCTAAAAAAAAAAATCTTCACCTGGATAGTATAAACCTGTCTTTGGCAAGTTTATTGTCCCAGTCATAAAGCTTAGGTAAAAGTTCATTTGCATGCCTTTTATCTCTGTGGGACCTGCAGAAAACATTTAAGAAAAATTCTTTATTCAAACATCTTACCAAAAAAATTAGTGTTTTTACAGGAAAACTTAACCATTTTAGTCACAGTCTATGGCAAATATATCATCAGAAAACTGATAAGTAGATTTTAAAACATTAAAATTTAATGCTTTTTGCTATTTTCATGTAGTTTAAACTTGAGGGCTACAGTTTATTATGAAAAAACAAAGCTTTTCTGCACTTTTTCTCCGTTTTGTTAATTAAATGTTTACTGCTTTAGGCAATGGAGTCGAAGAATTCAGAGGGAATCTTTGATGCTAGTGTGCACTTGAAAGCTCAGGTTGACCAGCTTACAGGACGGAATGAAGAATTAAGACAGGAACTGAAACAGACTCAGAAGGAGGCAACAAATTTCTCTAATCAGCTGGCAAATGCAAATGAAAAGGTCTACAATTTATTTTATACAGTTTATTTTGTACTTGAAAAGTCGTATAAGATACTAAACTTAGCTTATGTGAACAGTGTAATTATACAAATCTTAATTAAATTTATTTATTGATCTACTAATTTGTCCATTTTAAATTCAGATCTTACTCGTCTTCATGTTACTTTATCCTTGGAATATCCTATCATGTTGAACACCAAGCATGCCTATCTTTTGGGGACAGCTGTGCCCAAAAAAGCTCACAGATTTTTTTCTTCAAAAAACCAGTAGTCTTGCATCTGTTATTTATAAACAAGCAACAGAGATTAAGTGTTCTAAAATGATGAATCATTCTCTAAAATCCTGTGTCTTGTTTTAAGTTGTACAATTGATTCTGTGGAATGCTTCTTCCAGGGCAGGAATGAGGAATGGAATATTATCTTATAAGAAGCCAAATTTAAATTTACCTTTTAGAACAGCTTTGGTGATGCAAAAAGATTGGCCAGTAACTAATATTCTAGAATTGTGTTTTATGTACTGTTAGAGTAGAGAACCAGGGAGCTTTTAAGAAGTTAAATGAAAAGGCAAAGATTTATTTAGAATAAACCATCAAATGACCACTGCAATAATTCTTTTCAAAACTTCATCTTTTTGAAAGGAATAGAAATGAACTGTGTTCTAAACAATTTGGAATAAAACTGTGGTGAATCCTCAGGTATGTGAAGGTGCCCTGATTGCTGGAGTCATTTGATAAATTTGGCTTAAGATACTATGCATTTAATGATTTATGGAATCACAGCATTTTTAAAAGGTTACTTTAAAGACTGAATGCTTTAGATGATCTCCAGAGGTCCCTTCCAATCCCTACCATTCTGTGATTCTGTGATAAGTGGAAGTGAATTAGGTTGTTAATAACAACTGATGTAGCACAGGAAAACAATATATTTTCCATCAGTGATTTTTTTTTTTTACTTTAATAGCAAGAGCTTCTTCTTTATGTTTTTGTTGCTTTTCTTTAGATTGCACAACTGAAAAATGAAATTTGCTTATTACATCAGTCAGAAGGTGCCAATATTGTTTTCCGAACAGTGAATCTTCCAGAAGGAATGGTTCCTTCAAGTGTTGATATGATTAATTCTCTGAATGAATATTTAATACATCTTATACAGGTAACTTGTTTACTCCTTGATATCAAGAATATTTGTAACATATAGCTAATTCCTCCAAAATCTAGTACCATGCCATGTATGGATATGGGAGAACTCTCCAAAATTATTTTAAAGTTCTGACATGCAGTAAATGCTTTGGGCTATTCTGATTTTTTAAAGCTGTGAGTATTTTGCTGTGTTGTAAACCTGGGAGCTAATACTTAATTAAATTTTTGACAACAATTCAGATTTTGTTTGTTTTAAATCTGAATTTTGATCTCAATATTTGCCCACTCTTCCTTCTACTTCTGCAGTTGCACTCTTTCTATGAGAAATTCTCTCTTACTGCTGTCTGGATTCCACACCTGGGTCTGCATGTGCAAATCCTACTCTGAACAGTTTTTCTCTATACAGCAAAGGTCTCTATTTATTTACCATATGAATTTTCATTCCATTATTTGTCAAAAATATGTCAACATTTGTAAAGAGAGGCATAAATACATTGCAGCCGAAACCAGTGATTCCTATGGGAAGCATAGCAGACAAGCATATAGTAAAGAAGAATTGATTCTTTGAGAATTGGAGTAAAAAGAACTACCTTTTTATTATTATTAAATTATTTTGTTCTGTCTTTGGTCACTTTATTTCTGTTGATTAGAGAATATTTTTCAATTGTATATAGTTATAAAGTAGAAGAGTATTTGGGAACATGAGAAGAAAACATCGCTTTCCAGTTAGACATTCAATTAATATTCTTTGTGGGCTAGCAACGTGTCATGGTGTTTTGAATTTTGAGGGCTGTAATCCACAGTGCAATTATGCACTATTTCACACTTATTAATATGAATGCCAAAGTCTATTGGCCTTTTTTTAATCTGTTGCTTCTAAAGAAAAGACACATTTCATACCTGCAGTTCACACAGTTCATGACAGAAGCATCTATCATGAAAAACACAAGGGAGAACTGGCATTTTGATTAATCCTTTCATGTTTAGAACCTATATTAATCACTTCAATATTTTTATTTGGGAAATAATCATTAGGAACTGGAAAATAAAGAACAGTTACTTAAACAATTGGAAGACGCAGTAGAGGACTACAAGCGAAAATTTGCAGTAATTCGTCATCAACAAGGCTTGCTGTATAAAGAATATCAAAGGTATTCTTCTCTTTTCTGAATTACAAAAGTTTGACTATCTAAATGTTTAAAAATTTCGAATAGAAGATTTCCTGCTATGCTGAAGTAGTTATTTGGTTAATGTTATAAATGCTGCTGCTCTTGGATATGGACTCCATACATTTTCTTTAGTCCTGTAAAGATTCAGAAAACTCTTACAAAAACATTTTCTGCTGGACTCTTTTCATATTGCATACTTTATAACAAGGATCGTGTTGTGCTTTCTGCATCCTATGTCTTGTATTTTATTAGAACCTAGTATTACGGACTCCTCAGTCTGATTTTCTTTTGCTTTCAAGTATGAGTCTTAACAGTTTTTCTGAGGGGTAGGAAAGAAAACTGTTATCCAAATACAGTCAGAGATCTCTGTTTCAAAGTTTCAGATTGTCAGGACTTAATAGTTGTTTTTCTTTCAGACTCTTAGTTTCTTTATGTGCTTCACTGAATCTAATTTCTATAAAATTCTTCTTGTGGTCAAAAAAAAGGATTTTCATCTGTTAGGAGCATAGGGGTGAATATGGTTCTTCAATTAACAGACTGTTAGTTGTGTCCTCTCTGTCTTTGAATTAGAATGAACAGTCCCTGGATGGCTTTTGGAATAAGGGTGTTTTATCTTTTAGGACCTTCTGTTTGTTCTTTGAATCAGTTAAGACGTCCCAGATAACATTATCTCCGTTTGAGGCATTAAAGCTATAGCTTTTTGAAAATATTAAAGGCTATAATATGCTACCTTATTTACTATTAGATTAGGTATCTCCAATGACAGGGATAAGATGATGATTCAAGGCTCCTTCTCCAAAGCTGCTACAGATTGAAGTTAGGGGAGGAGATTCTTTGACTTAGCATCCCATAAAGACTCACTTTCAGAGCATTTTCTTTCCTTTTCCTCCATTTTCTTCCATTATGGAAGAAACTAAGAGGTGGTCTTTGAAGAGAAAATACTATTTCTGGAATACCCTTGATTATTTGTTTAAACTAGCCTAAAATATCCTATACAGTCTATAGAAACTTCCTTATTAGACATGTATAAACAGTTCATAGTCTTTTTTTATTTCCAAATAAATAAATAAAAGAGGAGAGTAGTTTGGGCCAAAGTGAAGCTGAATCTTTTTATAGTTTTGTTTGTTTTTCACTGAAATAGAAAAACTAGGGTGGGAAATTGTGAAATGAATGTAATAAAAGGAAAGATTTGCAAAACCATTGAAAAAATTGAGTTAATATTACAGCCATTGCCTGCCCTTTTGTTTAGAACTCTGACCTCTAATGTAGAATTTGGATATGGGAAAGCTAACTTTAATTCTGTCCACTTCCTGGGGGAAATTTGAACTGACATCTTTTGAAGAAAAAGCCAACTGCTATCCTGTGGGGAATTCTCAGAGGATGAGCGAGTAATCTTTTCCTTATAATACTGTACCGTTCTGTATGATTGATTAAAAATACTTCAAAATCAACTTAGGTATTCTGTCTCTCAGGAACTGCAAGAGCCTTGTTCCTCTTGCACATTGTCCCTCTTAGCTAATGAATGTGCAAGTGCTTCATGCAAAGGAAACAGTTATGGAAAGAGTCATTGGTTATTTGCCAAACCATTTTATCTAGCTGTAAATCTCATCAGCCAAATTATTGGGCAAAATTGTGAATATCTGCTGAAATCTGCTGGGCCTAGTCTGCTTCAAAAAGAAACGGCTCACTTCCAGGCTCACAGCATGGTAATTGCCACTAGTATGATTTTTGTCTCCCTTCCTATAAAAGGGAGACCTGGAGTTTCCAGAGAGGTACTTAAAGTAGAAATGTTTCCATTTGCAAAGTTTTAAATTTTACCTATTTTTATGAAGTCATGTGGAAGAAAGTAATTAATTTGAAGTACAAGTATGTAATTAAAGCAGATTAAAACCCATGTGTGTATATTTTTGGGGAGTAAGGCATCTCTATCTCTGCGCTATAGTACACACATGAAAAAGAGATAAGACACTTTAACTTAAGAATTATTTTCATCATTAGACCAGCTGCAACCTAAACAGAGGGGACAGTTTTTCAGTAATCCATCTACAATTTATAATGTCTTTTTCAAATTACATTACTGCTAAAAATAAGTATCTTGGTTTGCAGTATTTCAGGGTTACTGTTTTAGTTACAGTTTTAAAAGTCATCAAGTCTTTCATCATTCTAAATGAAAATATTTAATTACTATTTTAGTCAAAAGGAAAGCTGGCAGAAAGAATCGGAAGATATGAAAGAGGAAAAGAAAAAGCTAGAAGAGCAAAAAGAACAGGATGCCACAAAAATAAAGGCATATTCTGTAAGTAATTTTGATGCTTTCAGGCTTCCAGGACTCTGGAGTTTTTTCTAGCTACCTTCTCACTCTTCTTCATTAGGCTCATTAGAATCTGGGATTTTACAGCTCCTATTTCTACTCCCTGTCTCCTTGGCAAGCTAATGTGTGCGATAGCAAAGCTAAAGCTTACATGCCTTCTGTGATCTCGGTTGCTGTAGTTCCCTCTCCCCCTCTGCCCCTCCTTGGATTTATACATGCATGCAAACACATGTGTGCGCACACATACACACAAACACACCCATGTGTCCATAGGAGGGGTCCTGTGGTTACTTTACAAATACTGGTTTGGTCCTCAAAGTAGGACATTATTAGTGTTTGTTAGGAACCACAGGAATTCTGTTTGGTTTAGAAAATTGTTCCAATACATTTATTTTGATTCTAGTAGAAGGGGGAAGACCGATGACAATGTATGCAGAGAGTTATTTTTGTTCTAAATTTTGAAAATTAACTAAAAATCAACATTAACTAAAATTCCTGTTAGTCAGTCAGATGTATTTAGCTTCTATTCCTCAGAAACTAATGGTTTTGAAGATTTAAATTTTTTCTTTTCTTACAATAGAATATTGTGTGCTTATGCATGTGTTGAGTGTGTGTATATGTTTTATTAGCAAAAAAACCCTATTTCAGACAGATTAATGGAATTTTTACACCCAGGTTAAAAAAATGTACAAGAAAGTTTGTCTACATAGTTGAGTTTTACCATATTTCTGTACAAGGTTCTTACTAAAAAAATTATTTTACAGAATTTACTCAGTGCGCTTCAACTGGATCCTGATGAAACAAAAAAAGTACTTGCAGAAAATAATAGAAAAATAACTGTTTTACGAGTTAATGAAAGGTCGCTAACAAGGCAGTATACCACTTTACTTGAAACAGAACGACATCTTAGAAAAGAAAATGAGAAACTAAAGGGTGAAATAACACATATCGAGATTGCAGTTCTAGGGAAGATTGGAAACTTGCAACGATTCAAGGTATAGTTTATAGTAGTAATAGTACACATTTTTATTTTTACAATTTGGCAATGAGTGCACTTCTTTTAAATGGAGGCAGTACTAGTTTCTTGAATGTATTGCCAAAATGCTTGTTAAATGCTGTTATAAATTTTGTCAAAACATTCTTTTATTTAAATAAGCATCATAATATGAAACCTGTCAGTTTTTCCCTTCTGAAGTTGCTTCAAGAAGTTCTTTTTATTGAAAGTGTCATATGAAACCAAGTCTTAACTTTTGGCCTTAGAGGTTGCTAGTGCCTGTATTAACTCATCTTTATAAAATATGTTTTTGACAGTGCCTTATGATTGAGAGGCAACTATTGATAAAATTTCCCAGAGAGCTGGAATACCAGAGAAATTTTCTCAATATTTATTGCAAGCAATTCATAAAGATGGACCGTAATTTAGTAAAATAAACTAGTATCATGTTCTAAAGCGTTTAATTAAGTGGTATTCTTTTTCTGTGGAGTAATTTTATTTTTTTCTATTTAAAGATCTAGCAGACCTTAGTAACCCATTGTATTGATTATTTTCATAGGAAATGGCTAGCTTTAAGATTGCAGCTCTGCAAAAAGTGTTGGATGGTAGTGTACCATTGTCCGAGCTAGAACTGGCTAATAAGCAGTATAACGCATTAACTGCTAAATACAGAGATATGTTACAAAAAGATAACTTGCTCGTCCAACGGACAACGAACATGGAACACACGGAGGTAATGTTTGTGTTATGTTTGAACCCTAAGGGAAAAAAGCCTTATTATACATTTGTTCTGCATTGGTTTTTATTCTCACTTAATAGAAAGATAGAATGGAAGTCCCAGTGCTAGAACTGCTGGTTATAACAGTTCCATAGTGGGTATGAGATGTTGGAGCCAGTCCTAGTCTTGCTATTGAATTTTAATTTGCTTACCTGGTATCTTTCAGTGGATTAAGAAACATACACAAAGTCCCAGATTTTATTTCAATGGGCATACATAAAAGCATTTTGTTTAACTATTTGGGTGGTTTTGGTTGTTTGGGTTTTTTGTTTGTTTGCTTTTTAAGTTAAGCTCTTGGTGTGTTCCCTCAGAAAGTATTCTTAGTTCTTTGATTACCAAAACAAGGCTGGCAGAAAGAATATTTGCTGTCATCTTCAGCTTTGGAGGTCATAAGGAAAGTAGAATGAGTGTAAACACTTTCAAAGCTTTCTGTCAAACTAAGTGCTCTTACTGATGCCTGACTTACAAGAATGAAACGTTCCGTTCCAAAAGGCAGTAAACCTTTGGAATTTTACTTCCATTAAAAAAGTAAATAATCAAAGATTATTCACAATGTGTTTGCAAAATGTCATAGGGACTGCAAATACGTAACTATTCCTTTGAACTTTTATTCTCAAGTAGAAGGGAGCTTCTTTTCAAGAACTGTGAAGCTGGCTTCAAAGATAAATTACTACCTCCCACTTTTCATGCATGTCAGAAATGACAGTCCAAGAAAGCAGTAGTTTAACCAGTAGTTAAAACTAATGTCATGTTCTTGTCTGGTGGGTTTCTGTGGTTGACAAGGGTTACATACATGTAGTGGGCAAACTTACTGAACTATTAAATTTATCTGCTCGGGAACAGGTAGGTGCATTTGTGTTAGCTACAGAATGAATGATTCATTCTCTATTTTATGAAATTCTGTGTGTATGAAAACTCGCGTTGCCTATTTCAGCAATTTCACAGAGCTAGAGAATCATTTATCAATAGCAAACTAAAAATGTGTTTAGAAAATTAGAAACTGAAAATGAATATGAAATACTCAATTTGTTTTACTGGCTGATGTGGAAATTTTTGTTTCAATTTGGAGGAGTGAAGGAACATTTACAAAACTAATGTTTAGCATCATATTAGATGCCTGAAAGAGCTAAAAGTAGCATATGATCTAAAAGATGTATTTATGTGCAAGATGAAATACCCTGCATGGGAGGAAATATCCTCCAGAAGTACTTCTTTCTTTCCTGCTGTTAATGAGGTGTTTAGTATGAAAAACATACATTTCTTCATCTAATTCTAGACACTCTAGGAATCACAGTCACTGATGGTAAATGTTCACAGTAATACTAGCTGACAGTAAGATCCAACATAGAGAGCAAAGACTAGCATATTTACGCTTAGGAGGATACTTATGCTCTTCTGTTGCCATATATGTAGATTATGGGTTGTGCATAGGTAAAATCTGTTAATTTAAAAGACTAACTGCTACAGTTAAATAGTTTGCTGTTATGTTGCAACATTTTTGTCATACAGCGTGAGAATGAATCCTTGAAAGCACAGATAAATTTATTGAATAAGGAACTGGAGATCACGAAAGAGAAACTTCACACTGTAGAACAGGCTTGGGAACAGATGACTAAACTGGGCAAGTATGAAAGTTATATTGCAACATTAAAAATCAAATGGTATGTCCTCTGTAAAAGTAATATTTTAAAACGTTTTAAAATCGATGTATCTTAAAACAACGAAAAAAAAAGTCAAAACTATTTTGTATCTTTCATTAATGGTCTTAATTTTTTTGGTGAGTATTTTGTTTGTTTGTTTGTTTGTTTGTTTGATATCACTTATCTGTTTGACCAAAACCAAGTTTGGTATTTTCCTCTGGACACTGTTCTACATTGACTTTTCTTGTGTTACTGGGTCAAGGGTTTAAAAGCTGGAACTTGTAAAGCAACATCACCTGATTTTTTTTTTTTTTTTTTTAATAAGGTGCAATATGTTCTAACTTGATTGTCAGGCAAAGTACTTCATATGTTGTCACGAAAACGATTTCTTTTTCCTGGTTTCATGCTCCATAACAGTCTTTTTTCTTGATAGCTGGGGCTTCTTTGTGTACAGTTTGTATTCCCATTATTCAAGAAGAACTCATCCACATCTATTTCTTTTACAGATTTTAAATTAAATTTCCTGAAGATTTACTGGCTGAATTAAGGATAAAGTGAAAGGCTACATTGAAAATAGTTATCAGTCTCAATAACCATGGTTGCAGATATATCCATTTATAATTGATAATAATATTTTGTTCAGATTAGATACTTTTCAAATGTGTAATAAGGCAAGATAACTATGCTCCCAGTTTAAAAAAAATAATACAGGTGTTCAGATAAAGTTTATCTGACAGAGATAAAGCAACACTCATGTTCTGTTTCATGGTGCAAATAATTGTCATAGTTGAATCAGCTTGTGTATTCCCTAATTCAAATATTTTTTAATGTAGGGGATGACAATGCCATGGACAAGGCCACAAAAGCAATAACCAACAGTGAGATTTTGTCCATTTCTAAGAAAATCACAATGTTGGAAATGAAGGAACTAAATGAAAGACAGAGAGCAGAACATTCACAACGAATGTATGAACATTTAAGGAATACTGTAAAGCAAATAGAAGAACGTAATTTTGAATTGGAAACAAAATTTTCTGAGGTAAATCTATTGAGATTTAACAACATGATTTGACATATCTTAAAAGCATATTTTTGAGCTTTTCAAAAAGTATTAATCTATTTTGTATCAGACTGGCAAATAAACTTATGATGCAAATAAGAGCTGCAATTTTGCATGCACAGGACATTTGTAAAAAACGTAACTAATTAATTTCTCAGTAGTTTATTTCAAACATTAGTTAATCTCTGTAAACCACGATGAGCATCTTGACAGATAGTTGGTTTTAAGACAATTCACTAATAAAAATCGCGTTTAATTTAGAATCCTGTTCTGTGCCAACCTGTGTATCTGTTCCAATGTGTGTGCAATGCTGCAAACAAAATGACATTTAAGCAGAGAGGAAAGGAAACTGTATTTTGAACACAGCTGAACACTGTTTTGTAATGACTAAAAAAGAAAAGATACTTTTGGCACTGCTTTTTCTCTGCAGGATTGGGAGCAGTTGTATGCTTAGGGATACCATTTTGTTTGTTTCTTGGTTTGTTTTTTTTCAGCTCACCAAAATCAACCTTGAGGCACAGAAAGTGGAACAAGAATTAAGAGATGAACTGTCAAAGAGTGTAAGTAAGGCAGTAAGTGATGCAGATAGACGACAAATCATGGACCTAGAGAAGCGTGAGCTGGAGCTCAAGACTGAAGTATCAAAGTAAGTGTTGACGTAAAAAATCTCCAATTCAGTATGTTTGGAAGCATGCAAAAATTTAGTTTATGTGGGCTTATGTAATACACTACTTATGTATTACTAACAGATAATTTTCAATGTCTGATTTTTTTGGCATTTATATATGCCAAATTTGGAACTGAAAATGAAGCATTTAATTCATGACTATAAAGTAAGTAATTTGCTTACTAAATCAAAAATAATTTTGATTTAAACAAGGAATTAAGTGCTGGCCTGGATAGACATGGGTAAGCGTGCACTTAGATACTTATTACTAGTATTTTTAAACTAATTAAAGTTTATTTTGTTTCTGCACCACAACCTCCCTTAAATGTATGAAAATCTCATAAAAGAAATTGGACAGTGATTCTTACTTTCAAAGAGTCATAGATATCCTGAAGATTAAACTGCAGAGGAGGGGTTGCCATTTACTTAAAACAGATTAACTTTGTATGCATAAATTGAAAAACTTACCTTTTTAGATATGTCTTTGAGTAAATAATGTAATCCTGTTATACTTCTAAAACAGCAAAGTCTGTGGGGATATTTGCAGTGATTTTTGACACTGAAAATGAGTGATTAGACTTGGGGAAGCAGAGAATGGAATTGAGAATGAAACTTTTAGAGCATTTATGTCCTGAAGTGAGAGAGAAATAGAGGAAAGAGATGCTTAGTTCAGGTAAAAACCATGGCATTGTTTTCCTGGAGTAGGTTACTGCTAGCAAACTTCTGTATAACTTACAGGAAAATGTCCTGTGAAAAAGTTGAGAGGTGATACAGAAGACTTTTCATGAGGACTCTGAGTAGTAAAGAGGAGTACGCTGAAAAGAACAAAGTCTTCAAATGTTTTGATAGGAGGAAACATACTAAGCATCTTTTCTTAGCATTTTCTATGTAGAAGAACTTAATAGGTTATTCAGTGGTTTCAAGTGACATAATATTCTTGTTTTCCCTGCAAGGTTAAGAGAACTGTCTGATGTAGCAAAAATGCAAGTTGAAGCTCTGGAGGCACGCCAGCAGTATAGAGATAAAGAAGTGGAATCTCTTAGAATGCAAATTTTAGACTATCAGGTAAAATTTGACCCTTTTTAACACTGCAGCTTGGATTTTTTTCCCTGGAGTGAGAAGAAATTAAGTAATTTTACAGTGAATTAGGAAACTGCAAAAGTATTTCAGAAGGATCTTAGCAAGCTGGTCCTTGTAGTGGCTATACCCTTTCAAGAGTTCTATATTACATTAATTATTCCCTTCTCCATTTTTCCGTTTCTAGCTGTACAGCTATTACAGATCCTAATCTTTTTTCCATGTTATTTAGGTAATATTTATTCCTCTATGATTAATGCCTCATGGTCAATATTTAAATATAATATCAGGAAAGTTTGATCATTTTGTGCAAGACAAGCAATGACTTGCAAAGATTTGCAGTGCGTTACTTGTATTCCTTTGTTATTAGCTGAAACAATTTCTTGGGATTTGTTTTCATGTTCTAGAATGGTTTGAGTCCCTAAATACAACACTTTTGTCAGCTTTTACGTTACCATATTTTCTAAGTTTAAGTATACCTTCCTTCCTCATTTCCTGGTATTTTGGAAAGGTACAGTTCTTAAGATCAGTATCTGAAAAGGTGTGCTTCCAAAATGTGGCTGTAGAAACAACAGTGGAAAAATAAAAAGCTGTTTTTAGAGGCTAATTCTTGCTCTTATCTATGGAAAAAAATACATGCAATATATAAAATACAAAAAAATAATAGCTTGTTTATATTTACATATACACTGCATTAACGTATTCAAAATGAAAAATAAATTTGTTCTATACATTTCGTTCTTAGGCACAGTCAGATGAAAAAGCAGTTATTGCAAAACTGCATCAACATATCATAGCCCTTCAAGGTAGTGAAACTGTTGCTGCTGGCAAATTGGAGACACTTACATTGAAACTACAGAAGATGGAGATCCATAATCTACGTTTAGAGCAGAAGCTTGATGAGAGAGAGCAAGCCTTGTATTTTGCCCGACTGGAAGGAAGAAATAGAGCCAAACATCTACAACAGACAGTTCAGTCTTTGCGGCGACAGTTTAGTGGTGCTCTGCCTTTAGCACAGCAAGAAAAATTCTCTAAAACAATGATTCAGCTACAGAATGACAAACTGAAGATCCTGGAAGAAGTTCAGCATGCCCAGCAGGAGCATCGAAATGCAGAAAACAGAGCATTAGAGATGGAGTTAAAACTGAAAAGTTTAGAAGAATTAGTAAGTGCCTTGAAGGACACAAGAGGAGCTCAAAAGGTTTGCTATTTTACAACTTTGAATAGCTTTGTTCATCTGATCTGCATTTAAATTATGTTTCAGTTCAGCTTGTTCCCTTAAACATCTGTTTTAATGTAGAACTTAATGATTTCAAAATACACTTTGTTAGAATATGACAGCTATCATTTTTTGTTTTCCTATTTTAAAAAAGTAATACATCATTAATTATTTGCCCTGTAAAAGTCAGCGCAGTCAGATTTACTAGTTTTCTTTTGTGCTTAATTAAGTGGCATAGAAATAGAGGCTAACGGTGAATTCAGTTATATTAAATTGAATTAAATTGTGAATTGAATTAAATTATGCATGAAATTAAATTAAACACAGAGTAGCATTCTGAAGTTTTGTTCCATGAGCTTGCATTGAAATTTTCACTACAAATCCATGTCTTTTGAAATAAATCCAGGGCGATAATTTAGGCAACATGGTCAGAAATGTTATTATACTCATGTAATTCTACTTAATCTTATGTTGCTATTGTAAACAATGTTGCCTTGAAATTTGAATAAGGCTTTCTCAATTCTCTTCCAGATCACTATGTGTTATATGATATGGTTATATCTGTCATGTCTAAAGATGCCTGCATGTAAGCAATGGTTATAGCACTCTTGGCATGTATTAGTTTTAAGCCAGTTTTCAAATATTTTTCTAGCTCATTTGGACACAAATATGTCTGTTATTCTTAGTATAAGTGCATTTTTTAATACATATAGTTTTTAATGGTTTTGAAAATCTTTTGCTGTTTTAGAAAAGTCAACCAAACTTCTTGCATGCTTTTTTTGTTCATTCTGGACAGATGCGTAGGGTATAGCTTAGTTAATTGAAAATTATTTGCAGTGCACTTCTGTCAGTGTAGGGGAAACCTGTTGCCTCTCCAATTGTCTGCTGTGCTTTTCACTCATTCCTCTTGCAGTTTCATACTCTCACCGTGCCTCCTCACTCAAGAGAAGTGAAGAAGCTTAAAAAGGCAGAACCTCTTTCTTCCTGTTGGTTGGATAAGTGCCATGCTGCCTCAAAGTCAAAGAATATAGCTGCATCTAGTTGGCCTGTGGGCTTGGTAAATATAATACTGTGTGTCTTTCATTATTAGGTAATTGAATGGCATATGAAGATGGAGGAACTCCATCTGCAGGAACTTAAACTCAATCGAGAGTTAGTCAAGCAAAAGGAAGAGGTGAAGTATTTGCGTAATATAATTTCTGAATATGAACGTACAATCAATAATCTAGAAGAAGAAATTGTACAGCAGAACAAGGTATGTATTTCTGCATGCTATTAGAAAAACAGCCTGTTCCTTATTTCACTAAGTGATTTTAAAAAGAAAGATTCTTCCTAGTAAGTTTTTAACATAGATGTTTGTATCTTGGTTCCATAATTCTTTTTAATAGCACATTGGAGTATTTTACATTTTGGTATCTCTTTGTTTAAGTTGGTTATGAAATTCTCATTGCCTTCAATAAATAAAATACCTTTATCAAACATTTGTTACAGTTTCATGAAGAAAGGCAAATAGCTTGGGACCAGAGGGAAGTAGAACTGCAGCGCCAATTAGACCTGTATGATCACCAACAAAATGAAATACTTAGTACAGCTCTAAAGGTACATGCACTGAATTAACTAAAAATAGACTCATAAGCACGTTTTTCGGAGCTGTCAGATTACATGAATATGAATCTTTCTGTGCAGTTAGAAGAGGCTACAGGATCAGTTCCAGACCCTAGTTTGCCACTCCCACAACAACTTGAGTTGGCTTTGAGAAAGATTCGGGAGCATATTCGAACAATCCTGGAAACTAGGGCAACCTGCAAATCACTGGAGGAGGTAATTAAATGCATAAATTTTCATATAAGTGGACCAAGTTTGTATTTCTATGCCCTTTAATTTATTTTACTATAATAAATATCCTTTTGTATCCAATCCCTTAGAAGTATTTAACACAGAGAAAATGTAAATAATATAATCAAACCATGACTAAAATGAAATATTTTTTCCATTGGAACAAATTATTGGGGAAAATTTTTTAATATTGTAGAACGTTCATTTAGTAGGGTAAGATGCTCTTGCTGTACAAAATTCAGTTGACTCTAGCTAGTTAAATTTAGCAAGTGTTACATTAAATTTAACAAGTAGCATAGCAAAATGCTTTTATCTTGGATTGCTAAATTGAAATTCTGTTACAGAAGATACTTCGTGGTTCTTAAGAAATTTGAAAAACACCAGCTTCTTAATTTGGTAGCAAAAAATGAGTTGCATAAGAGTCTCGTGCCAAGCAAATAGTACATAAAGACACGGTAATGGTATTCTGGGAGTTTTTTCATCTAATAGTAATCCCATACAGCCAGAACTGAGTGCAAAATGTTTTGTGTTTATAAGTCCATTTTGGACAAATCTTTCTGGTACATTTTTTAAAAAGTAAGATCTTTTTGCAGTGTTTGAATTCTGAAAATGCAACAATTGCCTTTCATTGTAGAAATTAAAAGAAAAGGAAACTGCTCTGTGGAAAGCTGAGCAAAATGTTTTATCAAGAGACAAAGTTATAAATGAACTAAGACTTCGATTACCTGCAACATCAGAAAGAGAGAAAATAATGGCTGAAATAGGCAAACAAGAAGATGATCCAGAGTACCATCATGCTGTAAAAATTGCTCATCAAACCATTGCAAATATGCAAGCAAGATTAAATCAAAAGGAGGAAGTGTTAAAAAAATACCAACGTTTGCTTGCTAAAGCAAGAGAGGTAGTTAAACTTTTTGCATAAAATTTCTTCCATTTTTAAGTTGTTTTAGTTGATTCTTTGTTTATCTCATTGCTAGTGAAATCTTAAAAAGTTTCTGACCCCAGAGGTACCAGAACAGAGGCAATTAGTATTTTTTTATGTAGAAAGTTAATGTAGAATTTTTTAACTTCTCAAAATAGGAGGCTTGCTCAGTCAAGAGGATATATATATGATGTCTGTCTAGGAATTACATTAGTGTGACGGGAAGAAAATCAAAATTTTGCTGTGAGAAGTGGTCTCAGTATATTGTATATTTATATGGGATTTTCCAGTACTTGCAACAATGATCTCTGGACTGCATGGTGTAGTGAATTTGGAAGGTACAGGAAAGACATGCATTTATGGAAAATGTCCTTCTTAAAGCATATTTTAAAGCATAAACATTGTCTCTAAGCATACTTTATATTATTTAAGCATACTTAAAATAATACACATCTAAAATAATATACATATTTAAGCAAAACCAACTGTTTTGCTCTCCAGCTCCTGTCCTGTTGTACCATACTACTCACTACATAGCTTAAACTTGCAATTGTAGATTTTTTCCCAATAGTGTTAAAAAGGAAAAAAAAAAAATCATTGATTATAGCAAGAAGAAAAGAATTTTTAAAACTGCTAGAATTAGAGGAAAATTTGGGGAGCAATACTGAGCAATGAGTGAGCAATCAACATAAAGGTACTGCATTTTCATGACTTTCTGGAATAGTGTGCATCAGTAGAGTTATATTTTTATTTTGAACTAACAGGAACAAGAGGAAATAGCAAAGAAGCATGAGGAAGACCTTAGAGTTCTGCACCAGAAGTTAAATTTGCATACTGACAATTCTCTTAATAAATTCAAACAGACTGCTTTGGTGAGTTATCTGTATTTGTGGGATTAGTGAAGTTGTTCCCAAATTTTTAAAATTGTTGCTCAAAACAACAGTTTTGTAGTCAAAAGTAAGTAATAAATGATGACAGGAAAAATGAATGGATGGTTGATACAGAATTAATGTATTATTCTTGAGAGAGTTTCAAGAGACGGATTAGAATTCAAGTGTAAAAAAAAAAAGTTACCACCTCAGTATATGTGAGCATTTTTCCTATCATCCTAATTTATGGAGACTTCTAGGAGAGAGAGGTATATTTTGTTTTCTGTTCTTTTCATTCAGTCTGTGGTTATGTTAAACTAATCCATTTCAATACAAATTTTCTCTTGTCACTTTATGATAAGGTGAAACCTGTGTTGAACTGGCTATTCTGTGAATCATTAGATGCACAAAGCTCTTTTCAAACCAGTGTGACTGCTTTCTCTGTGGACTAACAATCGCATCTCAGTAAATAAACGCGTTAGCTATTAACACTTGGTTATATTCAGGATTGAGTTTAAAATGCATCACTAATGCTTACCTTTGATTTAAAGCTTAAAATGTTTATCACATGCATTTGTTCTGTTTTACAGGAGTTAATGAAAAAGACTTCTTTATCACTTTCCAACAACAAACATTTTCTCCGCTTAGCTGAAATGGAGCAAACTGTAGCAGAACAGGATCATTCTCTCGCTTCACTTGTTGGAAAATTAAAGAAAACATCATCTGATTTTGAGAAACAAAAACAAATTACTTTAATGAAAATCAAAGAGTTTGAGACTATCAGAGCCCAGTAAGTTTTTAGACTGTTAACATAAGTCACAACTAGGTTGGATCAAGTCAATTATACATTGCTGCTACAGGACTGTTCTATCAAATTGAGCATGTTTTTGCTGAATTTAAGGTTTGGCTGAAAAATCTAACTCAAAAGAGTTACTATGATTGGTAATTGTAAATTATTTTTAATCTGTAGCCCTTCATTGAGGGTAATATTGAAAAACTGTGGCTTTGAAAAATGCCTTTCAGTTGTTAGCTTTGTCCATTCAGTGAAAAAGAAAAGTATTCAAGGAGTCTTGGTATGAGAGTTGTCTTTAAACTACTGTGATACTTGTCGGTTTGTGTTTTGGGTTTTTTTTCCCTGATACATCCGTTTGGGCTTGCTGCCTAAGTGAGTTTAAACTCACGAAAATTTAACCCCTGTTTAAAAGGAGAAGAGTATGATGCTTTATTTACCTGTTAGGGACAGGAATTAGAATGAACAATGCTCTAATCTCATTTTGTTGATCTTCTTGAGTAATTTTCTTACTAAATGGAGGCCTTCTTTTTTGAGTCAGTCTTTTTTGCTGTTTCCAAATCTATGTGTCATTTGCTTTAACAATAATAAAAAATATAACTTCATGCCCTTTGTTATTTATTTGGAATTTGCTAACTTAATTATTGCAATGTACCCTATTAATGCTTATTTTTTATTAGGCTTCAGGAAAAGCACACAGTTGATGTGGAACAACTAAAAGATGAAGCAAATGAATTGAAAAACATGTTATCTCAGACGGAGAAGGAATTAGCAAATGTAAAAGCTGAACTAGAGATCCAAAAAGAAGCAAATAATAGAGCACCCACAGCAACACTGAAAAACCTGGTGGAACAGCTGAAGAGCCAGTTAGCCATAAAAGAGAAGCAGCAGAAAGTTAGTCAACAAAAATTAATCCCTATGGCATATAGATGTTTAATGTTGCTTAATGCTTAAGAGTTCTGTGTATAGTACAGCAGGAGGTAGAATATAATTGTGTAATATAACATAGTAAAATATAATTGCCTTTTCATGTTTTGTAATGTTCATACTAGCAGTTTCTTCACTTAAAAGAACTTGAATTTATTATTTTCAGGCTTTGAGTAAAGCACTTCTGGAACTCCGAGCAGAAATGACTGCTAATGCTGAACAGCAGATTATTTCTGCTGCATCACAAAAAGAGGCATATATGAATGTCCAGGAGATTGTTGACAGACAAACAAAGGGGCTTATGGTGAGTACTGGGTAGTATCATTATATTGCATTGTTATATTGTTGATAAGCCTGATTTTGGGGGTTTGCTGGTTGGTTTGTTTGTTTATTTTCTTCTAGACACAGATAGAGGAATTAAATAATCAGATTACAAAACTTACAGATAACCTTAAAATAAGTAAAACCAGGGAAAGTTCTTTGTCTGATGAAAGGGATGAGCTGAACCAAGAACTCCAGAGGAAACAAAAAGCATTTGCTAAAATGCTGAGAGAAAAAAATGAAATGGAAAAAGAAAATGAAGAACTGAAGAAACGGATTAGGAGGCTAAGCAGTAGCATTCAGGTAGAAGTGATTTTTAAAAACATGTTTGATCTTGGTCAAGTTTCTGCATAGATGTGCTGGGTTTGGGCTAAAGATTAAGTACTTTTGGCAGGCATTGAGACTTACACTTGATTTTAAAATTTATGTTCACTCATCAGCTGGGTTACATGTGAGCTATTAGCTTTTGCTGTTGGAAGCATGCCTCAAATAAAAGGAAGAGATTGAAAAATATTTGCTCCTTGAAATAAGTTTGAAAGAGTCTGAGGAATTGAATTACCACTTTTAAAGCTTCTTTGAAAAATGGAATTTTGCAGTCTTCCTGGCTGTCCTTATTTCCCCTTTCAGAAGAAAAGTAAAGAATTTACAGTAGAATTGTTTATTTTTTTTTAAATTCAGCTACTTGCTGCTGATTATTCAATTTAGAATGCAAATTTACATTCCAGTACTTTAATAATTTAAAGATAATTTTTAAAAGGGCATTTAGGTTGTAAACTAATTCTACCAATTGGAATTGAAGTCCTTATTTTTTGAGTGGAGAAAAATACTTAGGTAGGAGTCATTAAACTTTAAGTTTGTGAAAGTTTGTAATTTTTCAGAGCAAAGCTGGTGAACAAAACCTGATAGATGCACTTCAGAAAAAAACCAAAAAGTTGGAAAGCGAACTTGAGAAGAAGTGTGAAGAAACAGAAAAAAAAGGTGTAAGAGAAGACAAGGTATGTGATATTTAGATTGTGGCTTTGGAAGACATCATCATCCTGCGTGTAGGCAGTTCAACTGTCCCTATTGCCTCTAAAAAAACCCAACCAACCAACCAAACTTGATCAGAAGCAAAGCAGTTTCATGACTGTAACTTCTTCATATTCCCCATGCTCCTTGTTACTGCTCTTGTTGCTTAGTGCTGATACCTTAATGTTTCCTGCCCTTTCTGTAAAATTAAAAATTAAAGATCCATTACAAATCTTAGAAAACTAAGATTTTATAGGTAGCAGTGAAATTGATTACGTAAGTGCTGTCAAATGTGCATTTGCAAAACATGAACTACTTAAGAGCAAAACCGTGAATCCTAAAAGGGATGATGTCTGTATAAGTGATTATTCTTCACAATAGTGCTCTCCACATACAAGAGGTTCTGAGCAATTGGAGATGTGTGCATTTTACCGGTTGGTTTGGTTGGTTTTTTTGCTTGTTATTTTACTACTTCAGTAAGTAATTAGTGGCTTGTCATAGTAATCATAAAGTATAGTGGAATATTACAGCATGCTTGTATAATGACATTCAGAGTATTTATGATATTAAATGTTATTCTAGGACTGCACTTATGCTTCCAATTAATTTGAGACTTTTTAAATACCTGTTGCTTAATGTCTAGAGATACTTTTCTCAAACTTGGCACGTTTTTTCCTTTTTCCAAGATTTTACTTTCTGTCTGTCCCGTAGTAGCAGTAACTGTTTAGAATGAAGACAGAAAAGAAAGTACAGGGGCTAACTGTACCCAAAAATTGCTTACAGGAATATTGACTGTGATTTTTCAGTAGCCGTTTGTGATCACATAGGTACAGGTTTTAACTGATGTGTAATTTATAGTTACTGAATTGTAACTTTAAGTAGAGATTCCATTTCTCGTAGGAAAAAATAAACTAAAATGACCAATTGTACAGTTGTGCAGCAGGGCAATATAAACTCCTGGTGAGCTGCCGAAGACAGATCTGCTGTAAATTGGCATAGAGAAAAACTTCTTTTTCTTTAATCTGTCGTCTTTACTAACGTGTAATTCAAAGTAAAGGGATACATTGCACTAAGCACCTCTAATTTCATAAAATGTGTCACTCCTTTGTTGTAAAATGAATATTAAAAGCTAAGGAAGAATTTGGTAATAGCATTAAACTGCATCAGCTTTATACACCAGTCACTACAGCATACTTCAGGTATCCAGCTGGGCCTGCTATTTACCTTATGGTAAATAAGGTAAATAATATATGCCTGCTATGGCTTCATGTTTTAAATTGATAAATGAAGAATACATCATTCTTGGTTTTCTAACGTGTTCGCTTATTTTGTTTTAAGAAAAAAATTCAAAAAGAAATACATAATTTGTTTATGTGCTTCACAGACCTCCAAGGAGGAAATAATTAGATGGGAAGAAGGTAAAAAATGGCAAATCAGAATGGAAGGACTGCGGAACAAACTAAGGGAAAAGGAAAAAGAAGCAGATGCTTTAACCAAACAATTGAATACATTGAAGGAAATTTATACCAAGTGAGTAGGTTTTTAATAGATTCAGCTACAAAATGAGGACATAAGGGAAATCCAAATTATGTTTGCCATGTAATAATTGTAAGTTTGTTACATTTAGAAGATTGATGTCTAGAATTTGACATTGCTATTGAGATTAAAAGGATTAGTTAATTTTCAAGCGCCAGGCTACTCCTCTAGTATCCTTTCCCTTCTAGAAGCCAACAACCTTTATTAGAAGAAACTGTCTCTGACCAAAACTAATTTAAGTCCTTTATTATGCTTCTTGTATATGGCATTCTGTTATTCCCATAGAACAAATAACGGCTTTATGAAGACAGGCTGTTTCTCACCGCTGTGTTATTTAATCAGATTGCTAGGATTGGATGCTGTGCTACTGTTATATGTAGTGCTACTGCAGTACTGACAGTTCTAGGATTATGAGATGGAAGCCTTTTAAAAAAAACACATGCGCAAACCCTCTGCAAATGTTATGTTTACTTCAGTACAGTAACGGCAGGGTTTTACTGATCAAAGACGCAGAAGAGAAAGGAAACTCTGATGGTGATTGTAGCTGTTGTTAGATTGTGGTTTGAAACTGCTTCAAAATAGCATTTATTCTTAGCAAGTCTTGCATGAATTTCACATAAAACACAGGCAAGACCAGCAAGTGGTTTATGACGTGCTTGATACTGACTTAATGTTCATTGTTTTTTCCAGATTTGGGGGGTTTGGGTTGGTTTTTTTTTTTTTTTGGTAAAGCTGTACTGTCTATAAGGTAACCTTATTAAGCAGAAAAGAGGGTGTTGTTCAGTGAGCAAATAAATTGCAAATGTGGATTCTTTAAGACAGAAAATATTTTCTCCTAAAGAAAGCAAGTTAGCAAATACAGTTTTAAATGTAAATTTACTGGATGTTGCAGGACTGAAAAAGAGAAAATTGCTCTACAGAAGAAACTGAAAACTACTGGTGTCACTGTTGACCGTGTTGTTGGAGTAAGAGCCTCAGAGACCGAAAAAGAACTGGAAGAACTACGAAAACGGAATTTAGATTTAGAAAATGAAGTTGCTCACATGAGGTGAGAGGCATTTCAAAAGAATCTATAAAAAGTAAAAAATCTAAATGAGAAAAAAATCTGTGGAAAGAGATAGATAGTCTCTATTAGACCAACTGACTCAATAAGGAAGAAAACAGATGGGAATTTCAAAAATCCTTCTTTGAGTCTGTGACAAGCAAACTTAAAGCTGCTTGGGAGCAATTGTGCACGTTCAGAAAATATGCAGCATTGGTTCATAATTCCAAAAAGCTAAATAATATGGAAAACATCTGGCTCCTGTTGTGTAAAGTTATAATTAGCATTTAGAATTGGTGAATGTTACTGAAACTGCTAAGCCGTAGTTAGGGAGTGTATTCTTAATAGTGGTATCACAGTGGATAGTGTACCTGAGTAACAGAAGCTGTACACATCTCAAAAGAGCAGATTCCTTTTGCCAAAGTAAGTACTTTTGATTCATGGGGATTAGTTGAAATAGTGTATATGGCTGACATGGATTTAGAATAACTACCCCAGTAATATTAGA
Source organism: Phoenicopterus ruber ruber (assembly GCA_009819775.1). Classification (NCBI taxonomy): domain Eukaryota; kingdom Metazoa; phylum Chordata; class Aves; order Phoenicopteriformes; family Phoenicopteridae; genus Phoenicopterus; species Phoenicopterus ruber. The sequence continues at coordinate 49,160,151 of CM020215.1, read as the reverse complement.
AAATCCAGTCTAGTAATCCAGAAGTTCATGTTTGTTTTACATTAAGGGATGTTTTTCTGCATTAATAGCCATTTGTTTGTTTTTGGCTTGATTCATTTTTTTGATGTAGAACACAGCAAGCAATCCCACGAGATTCTGTTGTAGAAGAGTTACATTTCAAAAATCAATACCTCCAGGAAAAGCTTCATGCCTTGCAGAGACAGTGTTTGAGAGAGACATATTCTAGACCCTCGGTAAGTTAACAATGTAACCATATTACCTAGAGGAATCACACCTACTTAACAAAAATATATGTTACCTGTTTGGTATTCTATGTCATTTAGCTGACTTTATTTCAAATGAAAGAGAGCAGGATATGAAATACTCAGCTTTTAGTGTTTAAAAAACAAAACAAAACAACAAAACAAATCCCCAAAAAACCCAAACCCCAAAACTTACAGTTTCTGTGTTCTACAGGTAGGAGCTGAAATATTCAACATCCTAGCATATGTGGAGAAATAAGGGATATCTATTTTTAAATATGTGAGTCTGCAACTGAGAGGCTACTCTGGTATTCCATATTGATTGAATATTTGGGATACACAGAATCTGGGGAAATACTGAGCTGCATGTCAGTTACATTAGGTGTTTTTGTTATGTTTTGATTTTTACAAGGTTCATTATATTGCAAATATTGCATTATTGGGTTATCTTAATCTTTCAAGAAGTAGCTTTAGCAGTACATTCTAGATTTCTTTATTTCCTGTTTTGTTTTACTGTCTTCTGCTTTTCTTTCATGCTTCATTTTATCTTCAACTTGAATCAGAGTACATGTGACCAAACTGAACTGACCAACTCTGTTCCTGTCAGTATCAGTAAACAAAAGTGTTTGAATTCCCTTCAAAAGAAATCTATTTCAAATAGGGATGAAATCAAACATCAGACTAATCATAGCATTACTGATGGCAATGAAATAGATGAGGAAGCAGACATGCAAACATGCATCATGCATAATGAAGGCCATGAGGCTACTGCGGATGCAAGCACAGAAGTGTCTCCTGAACAGCATCCTGAAGATAGTGAGAAATGCGAGGACACAGATACTTCTAGAGAAGGACTGGAAAACAAAAATGTAGCTGAAGCTGATGAAGACAACTGCAGTGAAAAAGAAGAAAGTATAACCCACCCTGAAAATGGAAAACTTAATGAGGAATTTGAAGAAGAGGAGAGGAAGCAAGAAATACTTAAGCAAGAAGAAAGTGTAGAAGAGCCTTATGCTGACAGAATGAGCTGCAATCAGTCTGATTCAGGGGAACCTTCTAATCAAGCTCATGACTATGAAGCAGAAAAAATAAATGTGTATAATGAAATGAATCAACACACTGCAGAGGATAAACACGAAACTTACCGAAGTGGTACAGAGGGGGTTGAAACAACCCCAGAATTTTGTGAAATGCCCGAGGTTTGATACTGTAGCAGTCCTCTAGCATTTATTCTGTATAAATGATGTAGAAATAGAATAATTTGGTCTTGATAATGCAGTGGTTTCCTATGCATAGTCTGCAGGGATATTGAAACAGTCACCAAGTGGTCCATAAAGCAAACCTTATACTTTCATGATAGGCATGCGTGTCAGCTCACAAGTAAGCTACTGTCAATTCCAAAATTTTGATCCAGAAGTTTACAAATAATCACAATGATACATGCAGCTAGTTGATGACCTTCATTAAGAGACTTATGATGTGTTATTACTTACACTAAGAAAAAAATTACACTTTATTGAAGCAAATACTTTATTCCTGTCATTATTACTGACGAATTAATGGGTCATATGGTTAATTCCATAATTACATAATTAAAAACTGCTGATTATTAATCATCAAAAGATTTTACTCTTTACTAGTCAGGCATAATAATTTACCATATACTTATTACTGGAATTGGCAATATAAGGCATGCAAAGCACTCTATGTAATAGCAATTACTAGCCTCCATGGATAGAGACTTAAGATTGCAGGAACTAAGAGACTAAGAATGAGAGTTATATACTGCTCTTCCTGATTTGCTCTGTGATCTGTTTGACTTCAGTGAAACTCCTTATGCCATATGTACTATTTAATAAACATATCAGAACACAGATCCTTAAAATTAGATGCCGTTCCCAGGTACAGTGTCACAGCTTGCTACACTCAGTAGTTTTTTTGTCTTTTAGACTTTGAGATTTATTCCTACCCAATAATTTGAGAGTTAATTTTGGTTTGACAAATTTTTTACTGGTTTATACTGATTTGTAAACTTCCCTTAAAGGTTAAGCAAGTTTAGAAAAAGTAAGAGAAGGAGTTAAAGTCGGAGCAGATTAGATCAAAACTGGTGATACAACTGTCATCCGTTTTATTTCTGTGAAAAATGCTAATTCTCTGTTGCTCTTTATCAGCTACAACTGATTCAATGAATAGTGCATTACCATTTAATAATAATTTTTTCCCCTCTCTTTTCTCAAGACATCAGGAATAGGATCAGATGATCAATACCGACGAGAACAAGAGGTTTTAAAGGAAAATTTAAGATTGTCATCTGAAAACGTTGAGCTAAGATTCCAGCTAGAGCAGGCCAATAAAGATTTGCCAAGACTAAAGGTAACATCTTTTTACCTTTAGCCCCTTTAACCTGACACAGGTTAGAGGATTACTTAAAAAGAAATTGATATCTTTTCTGTACATACTGTAAGTTTTTCATGTTTTTATGGAAGATTAGAAGGTTGAATGGCTGGTAGAAATGATAAATGTCATTGCAATGGGAAATTGCTTTCTCTTTACATTTTTCAAAGTAAACCAACTGTAATTTTGTTACTGTTTACCTCAATTTGAAATCTAAATAAGTTACTTATTACTTTGTTTTTTTAGGACCAAGTAGGTGACTTAAAAGAAATGTGTGAACTTCTCAAAAAAGAGAAAGCAGATGTTGAACGAAAGCTGGGCAGCATTAGAGGGGTGAGTATTGTAACAGCATTTTTCATCATCACTAAAAGAAACTGAAATACAAAAAAAGCAATATTTTATTAAAGCTAAATTATTTGGAATCAACCAAAAGCAAACAGGAATTGTTCATACTTGTTTATTTTATAGCCAAAGTGCTATAATAAATTAATTAAATTCAGTTAATAGGTCCACTAGAAGGACTAGAGCTACACTATTAAATATTTGCACTATCATGGCCTTATTTTGTAATTTGAATTAGTTATCTTCAGAAATGTATTTGTACAAAAAATAGGAGTTACAGCTCTAGAAATGAAAATTGTATTCATGTATTTATGTAAATGCATAATACAGTTACAGCTTTATGATTTAAAAGATAGGATCTTGATTTGATGCAGGTGTTAGAAAGTGTAAGTTATTGTTAGTGCAGTTTTTTGTTTGTTGTACTATGCAAGATGACAGAGTTAAATTTTACCCTAGCTACTGTCAGCTACTTTAATAGAGCAATATTTCAGAAGTTACAGGGAAAAAAGGCTTCAGCAGGCTTCACCAGTATCTCTCTTGCCACTAGCTTGTCAAACTGTTTTGTGTGACCTCTTAAAGGAAGCTGACTTAATAAAAGCTGTTAAGTGCCTTCGTAGCTCTTTCAATATACGAGGAGGATGAGTTCTACTTCTGAGTACCTGGAAAAGATTGTGTATTTCCCATTCTTTTACTTGTACCTTGCATGGACTGCTTGTGTATCTTCCTCTCTCTCTAACATTTTGCAGTGGTAGTTTTTGGATGAGGAAATTCAGTTTATAAAACTGTTCAATGCGCAGGTTCTGAGGAGGCAGCAAATTCAGAATCTTCCTCCCTTTTCAAGACACCAAGATCTGACAGAGGTTTTTCTTTAACTCTGCTGTGTACCAACACAAACCTCCTAATCCCTCCAGTTATTTTAGAGAAGAAAGAATAAGTCATTTTTACTTCCAAAATTTGGTCACTATATAGGTTTATGGAGGGCTCCAGGGAGTAAAATCTTCCCTATTTTCCACTGTACTGTGGTCCTTACTTCTGTAGAAAGAAAAGGAGGTATTTCATGGGCCCAGAACTAGAAACAGCAGCATCTTTAAATTATTATTGCTGAGGAAAACAGTCACTACAAAGATGATGAGAAAGTAAATGCACTTGAACACCCTTTAACAGCTTTTCTACCTCATAAATGAACATAGTGAAAGAAGAAAAATGAAGAAATTACAAGCTTTTTTCCCCAATATGTATTTATTTATTTATTATCACTCTGCAAGGAGAATATATGCCTTGGGAAAGGGAGAAGATCTACTCATGCTTTAAGATGTAGTTCTTCTGTCACTTTAATCCAGCAGAAGTGTGGTTGCTAAAAAGGGCCCTCTTTTCCTCCCTCAAGCTTCCAGACATTTTTTTTTCCCCTCAGACAGTATTAGCATTCAAGCAATTGCATGGTTTGTTGGATCAGGGAATTGCTCTATAAGAAAAGCTAAAAAAAAAGTAGTATTTTGATTTATTTTCCTAATGTTTCAGTTTAATTCATAGGGTACAGCAGATTTTGAGACTAACTGCAGCTTTCTTGGGTAACACAGAAAATGAAGGAGCTGATATGTTGACTTTGGGGGTGAATATATCACTAGACATTTTGGGGAGCTAAGTATGCAAGAAACTTCAGGGTTCAAGTCACACCAAAATGTTACATCTTTTTTATGAATATAAATTGCAGTGGGAAAATAAGTGATGAAGTAAGATTTGGAGTATCTAAGAATTTTAAGATAAACTGTTTACTTCCTTTTACTTTTTTTTCTTCCTTCTCTATAGGCTGGTAGAAGTGGAAAGACAGTCCCAGAATTGGAAAAAACAATTGGTTTGATGAAAAAGGTTGTAGAGAGAGTCCAAAGAGAAAATGAAGATCTGAAAAAAGCTCCAGCTGTGGTTTCTAACGAGAAATTACTTAGTCTTGAATGTGAAAATGAGAGGCTAAAGGTATTGATTTATCTCCAATAACTATATTTAGATAGTAGCTTATATGCAAGTTTGTAGGAAAATGGACCAGCAAACCTATTGTTGACATCGATTGGCACAAAAGTGTTTTAAAAATACCAAATACGAAACATGTAGAACACAAAAGCAAAACTTCATTTTAGCATAACGTACTGTGTAATTTATGTAAAAGTACTCTGTACCTTAAAGATATATTTGCATATGTGATGAAATGTTATGTTCACTGTGCTAGGTTGCTGTAACTATGCTGTGCTTTAAAAATGGAAATCTGAAATTGTCTACTAAGCAATGTAGATGTGTTTTAACAACCTGTTTGATATTTAGTCTGAAATGGAAAAAATGAAACTTCACCTGGAAGGCCAGCTGAGTATGCGTTATGAATCTAAATCCAAAGGAATGGAAAAAGTCATTACTGAAAACGAGAGGCTGCGTAAAGAACTGAAAAAGGTATGATCGTTGTAATGCATCCCTTTATTTCCATTAGTTACTGGTTGTGGTAAGTATTTTTTTTTTTTTTAATGGGTGATACTGAATGGATGCATTTCTAAGCACTGATACTGCTATGACAGAATTTTTAATTATATGCGGAGAGGAGACATCCAAGGAGCAGCCCAAGACAGAATTTGGAAGTTGTAGTGCTAGTGATCTTGGAGGCACTGTTTTTCTCTAGATCAGCACTGACCCTATCTCACCATCATTTTAGTTAATTCTGTGCTTCATGTGAGGTTAAGTATTCCATAAACCTTTGTTTTTATTGAACAATAGGAAGTTGACAGTGGAGAGAAGCTACGAATAGCGAAGAATAACTTGGAAATATTAAATGAGAAGTTAACTGTGCAGCTGGAGGAAACCATTAAGAGGCTAAATTTGGCTGAGAGCCAATCTGACGGAGCTGACAGCAAAAGCTGGAAGTCCGTTGTTGTAACAAGGTAGGAATTGAGAATGAAGTAAGGAAGATAAACACAAGTGTTGTTTTATCTTTAAATATTAGCAAACAAATTAGAGTTTCATTTTCATAATTTTTCTTTCCTCTTTTGAAGATAGTTTTTATATTATCTGTATTTTATTTTCTGATTCTATATTAGTATGTAGAATCAGTATACAGGTCTCTGATATGAATCCAGCAGAGACCTAGTGTCCTTAAGTACTGGCCGTGTTGGCTGCTTCTATACAGAAGCCAGTTACTTATCTCCCTTCTTCAGATCAGCTGTAGGCTTCTGGATAGTTCTGGTAAAGGAAGTATTTTGTGTTCCTTGCTGCTTAAATGCATTGGATTTGTGCTTTGTGGAATAATGTCAGCATTTTTGCTGAACATAGAAAGTATTTCAGTACCTTACCACATGGATGACAATCTGAAACAAGAACTGGAAGCCAGCAATCTGCATTTTCCAGCTTGGCTGCATTTGAATCTATGTTTAACCTTGTGAATGTGCAGAGGTTGTGTTAGAAGACCCACTGGGATTTCTATGCTCCTTGGGATATGTAGGCATAGCTAAAGATCCTTCACGTGTGCTCTGAAGGCCCTGAAAGTTAATTGCAGTCTATTATCTGTAGAAGAAGGGAGAAGAACTCGGAGACTAGCACTGGATTATCTTTTCCAATATATAAAATGAAGTGTGGGAATCGCCGTTTCCTAGATTTTTAGATAAAACTCAGACTTTGAAATCAGCATCAAAAATCATTTTTGGTTTGGTCATAATAGTAAATGTCTACAACTCTTTACCAATGAACTTATCTGAAAGTTACTTATCAATTGTTTTAAAATTCAGGTATATCACTCGCATCACTCAGTGTGGACAAAACTAAAGAAAACAGTTTTACGACACCAAGTTCTGTTTGCAAGACACATACATCTTTAATTTATCTGTAGTTCCACAAATAGTTCGGATGCTTTGTCTATGACAACCTACTTATACAGGCTGGAGATCTTACCTCTGCAGCCTGAAAAACTTTACTTGCATTTATTTCTTTGCTAGAAGCAAGCTGTTTAGTTCTGTGTTTTGTGGTTTGCTTACAGAAATGATTTTGGCAAACAGTCACCCCCAAACCATTGCCAGTCCAAAAAGCATTACTATTACACCCGTTTTCAATAATGAGCTACACACAAAGATACTAGTTACATGTCACACTGGCATGTTTAATAATGAGCAGATTGATATAGAATATGAAGTTTGATATAAGATACATTCACACGAAACATGCCTGTGATTCATCAAAGTGGACGAGGAAGGAGAATTTTACCCCTCTTGAGACACGAGTTTTTAACTGGTTATCATTTCTTGTACTGCCGTATCTCAGAAAAGGACAAGAAAATGAAACAATGCTTATGGTATTAAGAGAAGTAAACAGCTTGTGTTCTGCATAAGGATGGAAGAGAGCAAATCTGGGGGAAGAAATATTTAGTCCTGGACTCCTGGATGACCTCAGGATGAAATAAGATGACGTGTTGCAAAAGTATTCTTTGTCATATTGCTGAGCCATTTCACGTCACTGAGACTTCAGAACACCATTCTGTGTTTTTTTAACATTCCCCCTAACTATGTAGTGAGGTAAAATGTCTTCATGCCAGGCCAGAGGACAGCCATATTTAGCGTGAGGAAGGAGGGCAAAACTGGCTGCCAGCCACAGGAGGAGGAGGACAGGAACATGCAGTGAAGATGGTAGCCCTTAACAGCTAGCGTATCAGCTCAGTAGTCGGAACATAGTTTTTCTTTTAGTTCTTCACCTCTTTGAAAAACATTTCTACTTAGTTCTGTTTAGTTGATATATAGGTAGTTGTGTGTAGATAGATAGATAGGCAAATACAATTAAGCACAACCATGTATTTTCTATTTCAATTGGTGTGAATAAAAACTTTTATTTGCATTTACTTTAACATGATTTTAAAGTAAGTGAGTAACATTAAGACATTACTAACCTAGAGGAGCTCAATGGGGCACTTTAACATGCAATCCACCTTACCAGCACATCTTCCAAAGCACGTGTGCGGTAATAGAAAGCATTTGATAGGGCAGACAAAGGTGTCATCCAAGTGATCCTTCGGATCACACCTGCTCTTTGGCAGGGAGCAAGATGTTGGAGATTGTATTGCTATCTGAAAATCCACTTCAGATGGGAGACTGGACTACGTGATTTCCAGAGATACCTTCCAACCACCATTTCAATGATTCTACAGAAACCATTTCGTAGCTTTGGGTGGCTCAAAGCAAAACAGAATCCTCCTCAGACTGCTATTACTCCAGGGTGAACGTATAATTTCTTGTGGAACATTTTTGCCCTTGGAATCTTCATCTTCTGTATCTGTATTAGCCCTTTTCTCAGTACATTAATTTATTTTCCGTAAATTATTAAATCATAAGAAAGAAAAATACTGTCAAAGGTATGACACTGAAGTAAGACCTGACCAATGTGCACACTGCAGACATGCATGTTTTTAGCAGGAGGTAGTTTGGGGTTTATGTGCAATACCATAAAAAGATTCCAGTCCCTCTTTAATAAAGTGTAGACACAAAGTAAGATCCACAAAGATGTAATATTATAAAAGCCTTTATACTAAGATTAAAAATGTATTTTTCATTATGCTTCTTTCAGCTCACTTATAAATAAGACCAATGCCCCAAACATATTTTAGGGTGTATTTTATGGCGTTTAATCTCCTAAAGATATTTTAATCTCTGTTTCTGCAAAAGTATTAGCTTTTGCTCTTTTCTTTTTCTAAATAAAAATACTACCAGGATGCACGAAACTAAGATGAAGGAAATGGAAATGGATATTGCTAAAAAAACCCAAAGCATTACTGACCTTAAACGGCTGCTTCAGGAAGCAACAGAACGTGAACAAAATGCTGATAAAAACTTACAAGATCTAAAAGAACAGGTGAGTAAAACTTAGCCAGATGACTCTGAGAATAGATTGCTTAGTATTAATTTCTTTCTAATGCCTGTGTTGGCAGAGTACATTTTTTTCCTCTAATCCGTGCTTTTATAGGTTTTTTCATTCCCAGTTGCCATAACTGTACAGCTACATATTTTAGCCAGTTAATGAGGTTTACCACATATTATCAATATATATTCTTGACTCACAGTCTTAGGGGAAAATTAATTTTTTTCTACTGTATTCTTCTGTAGGGTTTTATGTTTTAGTTTCATTCATGACATGAAAGCCTGTATGTACAGATGCTTCAAATGGTCTTAAAATCTTTCTAGCTTGTTCCACACAGTGAGTTTGCTGCAGGGACTTCCCTCTTCCTTCCAGGTCTTCTTTGGGGGATTGACTTTGCCATCCTAAAGGGGATCTCCATGCTTGTTTCCAATATGGCCTCTTACACACAGGCCCTAATAAGTCTTTCAAATATTACTTCACACATGGAAGAGTTGATGAATTTTAAACTCGGGTACCTTTGAAAAGATGTATCAAATTTTGGCCTTTAAGTACTCCAGAGATGCAGCCCTAGGACTATCCACCTAGATTAGCTTCCATCTTCTCATTTATTAATATGTGCATGGTTTTCTTCCCCAGACATCTTGTACCGGCCATTCCCAGAGTAAGCTATTGAATACACAGCTTTCAATATAGGAAGTCATTTATATTACGTAAGCAAGTAAATGTGTTCATTGAATAGAACTTGGAATTGAGTCCTATAAAACAATTATATTTTTAATTTTTGCTTGTTTTCCATTTTCTAAAGTCAGCATTATTAACACGAAGTATATACCAGCAGCAAAATTAACAGAGAGATAAAATTCTTTCATTATGTGATATTACTCTGGAGCAACGCGCTTTCCAGTTTCTTTCATGTCTCAAATACTGATTAAGGGATGTGGTCAAAGTTAACTATGTTTCAAAGAAACAGAGATTGATTGTGAAAAAAACCCCAAATCCTTACCATTTTAGGTAGTTATAGAACAAAATTGTCACTGCATTCAAAAACTGTACATAGTCTCATATTTAAAACACTATTTTTTGCTCCCGCGTCTTCTACTGAAAGGCCCTTCTAGAGGCTAACTCCCTCTCTGGCGAGGGGCCTATTCTAACTTATAACTGCAGGTCATTTCTAGTCAACATACACTCATTTGGGTTTTCATTGCAAAATCACAGGCTTCTCATATCATGTTTAAAAAGGAACTTGGACACCTAGGTATGCAAATAAGCATGTCAGTAATATTTGTAAAGCACTTACATGATTTAGGCTTATCACTTCCTTAAGCATATGTATAAATGATGCTCATGTAGCCCTGCGTCTAACTTTCTTTGTAGGTCTTAACTTTTGAATACTTTTTCTTCACCCTTCATGAAATATGTAGTAATGATCTACACTAACTTTAAAAAGGCTGTAGATAATGAGCTTTGTGGAAACTGTCAGTAGATGAACACTTGGGTTCTTTTCTCTGCAATAACCTAGTACTTGGTTACATCCTTAGTGTTATTTTCATTGATTTGTTAATCCTGTATCAAACAGAACTCCATCTGAACTGCATTACCCATGGATACCGTTTTCAAGAGTAAAACTTTCTTAATTTTTCTTTTCAGATTGAGCTTCTCAAACACTTTCCTGAAGGTGCAAGGACAGAGCAAAGCCTCATCAGGGAGCTTCAGCTTTTAAGGTAATGTACTTTTAAATAACTAAATAAATACCTCAGCCAATGTACATGAAATAAGAATGACCAGGAAATGGCCATTGCTATTTTTAGTTACATCTTTTATATTCTAAAATATTTTAATAATTTTTTAATTTTTTTCTAAAATTGTTTTATATTCCAGATTAACTAATAATCGATTAGAGAAAGAAAAAGCAGAACTAGCTCGCCAGGTGGAGGATTGTAAGGACCACATACACACATATACAAGTGAAGGTTCTGCAGCCGGTAATCATTTTCAATACCTAAAATAAAGATCTTCCTGTATTTTGGGCCTAAAACTATTTTTAGTTAATATGTGTGTGAAAAATTATAATAAATCTACAGAATTATTTGAATTATATTAATGCCAGAATAGCGTAAACTAGAGCAGACTAAGGTCTTGTATAAGTAAGTACTCAACAATCCAAGTTTTTTGTAGAGAAGTGTTAGTAAAAATCTCCCTAATTAATTACCTTGAACAAGAGGCTGTAATCCTTGTAAGACTTCTTTTTCCAACAAGATGTGTAGTTCCTGCCACCATCTGCTTTATAAACCTCAAAAGACTGCTTGTAAGATGTCAGTCATTGATTGAAACCCTCCTCCCTCCCCCTTTTGCCTTTGGTTCCAAGCTGCCAGAGAACGAGCGTCTGTTTCCAGATACCAGCTCTGTGAAGGATTTAAGACTTACCAGGCATCAGTCCCATGGGAGAAACAGAGCACTATAGAGCAGCACATTGCCATATAACTGGGAAAAAAATTAAAAATTAACCTTCTTGAAATTACGAATATAATTAACAAGATCCTTATACTACGTTATTTCCAAGTTTCCTGCATTTAATTCAGAGAAACTGTGTATGTTGTATTTCTCAGAAGTGTGCTGATAGACTGGCCATTGGAGTGCTGCATTCAGTCACAGGAACTAGACACCACCACCCAATTTGTACAAGAACTAAAGAAAAGCCCAGATGACTTTTGGTGGTTGTTGATCCCAATTGGGTTTACACACTTTAACTGTTTCAGCTTTCGAGAGATGCAGAATTACTGTTACAAGATTATTCATGTTATTGATTTTCATTACCTTAAATTTCATAACAAATTATCATTATTTTTGCAGGACATAATGAAATTGTAGAGAAGGATAAAAATGACAAGTTAATGACAGAAGTAGCTGACCTCCAGACACAGCTGAAAGCCTCAGAGTTGGAAAAACAGCAATTAAAGGTGAGTTGCAAGAATCATCCTGGGCAAGATAATGAGCAAAATTATGGTCAGCTAGAAAGAGCTGTTTAATATCTAAACTAATACTTAACGACAAAGTCAATTTCTAAACATTATGTTTATGAAGCCTATTTTGTTGTTAGTGAATGTGCTGTTCATGGGTAGATTTTTGTGTCTGTAGAGAACATGCTTATTCTCTCATCATTGAGCCTCTTAAGAAAAAGGCAAAAAAAAGTTATTGTTGACGTGTATTTCCTAAGTTCTGGATAAAGGTGGTACTCTGTCATTCGTTTTATTAGGAAGAAACAAAAAAGTTGAGAAGAGAACTAGAAAACTTTGACCCTTCGTTTTTTGAAGAAATTGAGGATCTGAAATATAACTACAATGAAGAAGTAAAAAAAAATATTATCTTAGAAGAGAGATTAAAGCAGCTTTCTGAAGAGTTTGGCATTCAAGTGGATAGTCCAGGCAACGTTTCTGTTGATTAGCCTAGTGTTTAGTATCCTCGGTATTGATATGGAAAATAAATTCTGGGGCAGTTATATAATAATGATTTATTTGTCTGTTTTTATCTTGGAATGATACAATTCTATTAAAGTTACAATAGTTTGGCACATACCTAAGAGTGCAGAATTGGATTAGTCAACAGATTACGGTCAGTATTTACGGTCAGTATTTATATACACCAGTCAAAATAAAAGTGAGTTTTACCTCTCCCAACTCCTTTGCAATAGTATATTTTAACTCAGAACAGTAATTTGGGTAATACACAGGCGTCAGGTGAAGTTGAAACCTTGGACTTATCCTAAAAGCTGAGAAACTCTGAAAATGTGCTAAGTATGCTAAGTTCCAGATCGATAAGAATATGTAATTTGTTCTTGCTGTCTCATGCTATCGTACTTCTTAACTACGGACTCAGGGTCAGTGTGCTGGATGTCTGTTCTTACATCCCTGGTTATTTTTACCTCAATTTTAGAAAATCCAAGAACAAAGAAATTAAAATAAAGTTACAGTATTTCAGCCAAACTAATGGTATTTTTGTAGATAAATGATTTTTCATTTTGTATATTTTATATAGCTGGATGTATACTTTTATAGCACAGATAAAATAAAGCCAACTCAAATGATCATGCATTCTCACCTTTATTATTTATATGCCATCTTACTTAATATGCCCTTGATGAAGTTTCCTAATTGAGATGCAGTCTGAAAACAGGTAGTATTAAGCCAAGTCCTGTCTCTCTCTAATTACTAAGGATCTCCAAAATAGAACTAGTGTACTTTCTATTATTTACTCTTTTTGTCCCAAAATAGTGGAAGTGCCTGTAGGATATAGCTTAATTAGGTTTTCAAGTAATAGCATAATGCTGCAGCTTAACAGTTAAATAATACAGTGAAAAGTTTTCACCCAAAAGAAATGGTTACAGCTTTTTTAAAACAAAAAAAAAAAATCAAGACGAATTCTGGTCCCACCTGAAATATGCCCTTTACTGTTCAGAAACAACTAGATCCTAAATCTGAATCCTACATATAATAATAATATGTCATAATAATTATATTTATAGAAGTGCAACCTATGGAACTGTTACAGTTGACTGCATTCATTAGCTAAGCTATTAGGACCAGCCAGTGTTAGACAACATACTTCTTACACTTAATATAACAGTTTCCAGAAGTGGGTTCAAGAGTTAAGGATTTTTCAGAACTGAAATAAACAAGCTGAAAGCTAGGTCTCTGCTCTGGATGTCGAATCTCTCATTATATAAAATTAGTCATTTTGGAAAAAAAACTTAAAATCGTACAGTACCTAGGCTGCTGCCTAAGCTAGAAGATTATTTGGAAAGAGTTCTGTGGCAGACACAAGTAAGAGGAATGCAGCACATCGACAATTAACTTAAAAGAGAAAAATCATTTCAAGCATCAAACTTGATATCTTTGAGTCTGTCAAATCTTTGACCATCCAAGTTTGAAAAATGGTGAAACAAACTCTTTGGTTCAAAGTCACAGTCATATTTAGTTCTATTAAAAGAAATTACAACAGGCTGAGAATTCAGGTATGTCTCTGCAAGTGGCCAGCGTAAACCAAGATGATGGCGATGGAGCTAAAATAAAAAGAAACAAGATCAGTTCAGAGATTTTGATATAGAAGCCCAACAGTTCCCAACCTGGGGGCTGTGTGCTTTAATTCTAGGATCCGCTGCATTAGGGCACTTAGAACCATTCATCAGTTATCTGAATACCGTGAGTAACAATGAAGCACCAACGGCAAACTAAAACCAAGGTGTCCTCCACAGCTTCAGAAATAATATGAACTTGCTAATTAATCAAAAATCACATTCTTATTAACAGTACTTGTTCTATAAGTCAACATTACAAGAAATGAATTTTTTAAATAAAAGAATTAAGCTTTAAAATGTTGAGGGATTCCTATATAGAGAGGCAAGAAAAATATTATGTTCTCAATTACTTTAAGTTATTAGCATAAGGTAGATAATGAAAAAGTTTACTATGTTGTCATTGTATTGATTCACTGGCTTGACTAATTCTACTGTCACCTGATTTGCTAGGAGAACATTTACTAGTAAAGAATTTGGAAAACAAGACAAAAAGTGAATACCTCACAATACTTCACATATTATGAATTATTATAGTGCTTTCCACATGTCCATCTATATATTTACCTTGATTAAACACCCATCATGGCAGTGCCACACAATCCCTTCAACTTTACCCTCACTGCAGCCTTCAAACCAAGACAGTATGTCATCTTGTTTCAAGGTAGGTGGATTCTTTATTTCAAATGCTCCGTGTGGTACAAGAAGATGTACAGGCTGCTTCTTGCTTCCTAATCCTAGGTTAAAAGAAACAAAAGTCTTCCTGCTAGTTACGTGTGATAACTTAAGATTTTCCTCACTTTTGTTATTACAGCTATCTTAAAAGCACTCTATAAAGGTAGACTTCTATTAGATATTGCAACATTCTCCTGCCTTTAAGAGAACAGTTAAATATATTTTTAAGTAACTTTTAATGTAACTTATTTATATAAAATAAACATGACAGAGATTTATACAGTTGTCTACTTTGTCCTTGTGGTCACCTCCTCAGTAACCATAAAGCTACTAGCTAAATTCTTCATGCTTCAGATCATGATCCATAGCACAAACATCTTAGTTCCTGAAAATCTGGCGTATTTTGTAACGAATATGGATTAGTACTTAAGCCAGGCTGTTAACAAATGCATTGCCTCTTCACTGACTGTTCAACGTAGATCTTCACCTAAGAATACATCTATTATTAGAATTTTTTGTTGCAGTTCCCTTACATTCTGAGAGAACGCTTAAACCAGGTACTACTGTTTTTCCTATCCATCCTTGCAAGTTATCCTAACAGCAAAGCTCAGAAGTTAGAGCTCACTTGTGCTCATACCTAATTAGTTTTTTGTTGTAAGGCTTTTAAAGGGAGAAGCCACAACCAAAATTTAGCTTAGATTATATTTCCTTTAAAAAATATTCATAATGTTTCATGATTTTAAAATTGCAACTTATGACTAACTCTAAGGACTCAAAAAAAAAGTGGCTGAATAAAATTTTCTACTTTAATGGACTAAACAGCATCAGAAGAGCAAGTAAAAAAAGTCAAGAAAAGGCACCAACAATCTTAAAACATATTTTAATAGTAATATTTAAAACAACTTTTCCAGTCAGAATATTTTTTGAAAGACTAAAGCAAAGCATTTTTACAGTAACTCCTAAAGAACATGCAGGTGGAAAGAGGCTTAATAGATAAAAATAGTTTCATGACAACTCAGCTTTCTGAGGTGAGTATTTTGGGGTGAGTGTTCTTTGAGCTAGCCCTTTCTCTCCTTTCTAAAAAGGTTACATTGCTACCTTAGAACTTTTTTTCAAAACTTACACAAAGGAAATAGATAGTTTTCACTCAAAAATATCACTAAGTAAAAAATTATTTAAGAACAGACCATACAAACTTACCATATGGATTTGCATTAATATTAGTCCCAATAAGCTCCAACGTTTGTTCTAAAATTTCTGATAATGGCACCGGACTGATTTCCAGAAGCCCTGGGTCAGCATGGTGTTTCAATACCAGCGCTATTTCAGCCTCATAATTTACAACAGATGAGTGCCAGCAATACTGCTTACTATTTTTCTCCACAGGCACCCAACCTATGAGAAAACATTGCATTTTACCAAAGTAAGTTATCTGAAGTTATCATATGCGTACTAGAACTGTACACGCGTTAAAAAAAACCCCACAGTTAACTACAAACAGAATGAGTAATGAGAAAAAACTACGTCGTATCTCAGAGAAATGTCAGAGGAATGCAAATGTGACAACTATGCCTTCAGCTGAAGCCCTGGAAGTCTGTACAGCAAACTGCAATTATTTTCAGTGTGTCAGAAGAACAAAGCCTTTCTGGATAGTGAATGAATGACATTCCAATTGTTTTCTGAATATGTTAACTACTACTTTTAACTCTGGAACTAATTCTAATGCACTTCAAAAATGGATGTCCCCCCCTCATTTTACCTGTGCTGCATCATAGGTACCTGGCATATGTCCATTTTCATCGGGCAAAGGATTGCCATTAGAGTACTCTATGTCCTTTGCTGGAATCCAGGTATCTGGAACAGGCTTGAAATCCTCTTCAACATTCCAAACAAATTCTAGACATATAAATGTGACATTTAGTTTTTAGCAAACTGTTAGCCAATTTTACATTTTGATCGTCCTTCAATGCAAGTATTAAAATATCGTTGATCTAAACCTTGTTTTACAGACAGTAGTCTCGGCTACTTTGTACAAGCACCAACATCTGGCACACTTAAGCAGTCCGCAATTAGGAGGGTTTAAAGAAGCATAGTAGCCTTTAAGTAGTTTAAAAGTTCAGAACTAACTAAGATTAAAAAATAGCTACCTAAATAGCCAACATTGTATTTAAACTAGAGCAAGAGAAGTAGATTAGAATAGACTAGACTATTTCAGTTGGAAGGGACGTACAATGATCAGCTAGTCCAACTGCCTGACCAATTCAGGGCTGACCAAAAGTTAAAGCATGTTATTATGGGCATTGTCCAAATGCCTCTCAAACACTGACAGGCTTGGGGCATCGACCACCTCTCTAGCAAGCCTGTTCCAGTGTTTCACCACCCTCTCGATAAAGAAATGCTTCCTAATGTCCAGTCTAAACCTCCCCTGGCACAGCTTTGAGCCTTTCCCATGTGTCCTGTCACTGGATCCCAGGGAGAAAAGCTCAGCACCTCCCTCTCCACTTCCCCTCCTCAGGAAGCTGTAGAGAGCCATGAGGTCGCCCCTCAGCCTCCTTTTCTCCAAACTAGACAAGCCCAAAGTCCTCAGCCGCTCCTCACAGGACATTCCTTCCAGCCCTTTCACCAGCTTTGTTGCCCTCCTCTGGATACATTCAAGGACCTTCACATCCTTCTTAAACTGTGGGGCCCAGAACCGCACACAGTACTCAAGGTGAGGCTGCACCTGCGCTGAATGCAGTGGGACAATCACCTCTTTTGACCAGCTGGTTATACTGCATTCAACGCGCCCCAGGACGTGGTTTGCCCTCTTGGCTGCCAGGGCACACTGCTGGCTCATACTGAGCCTGCTGTCAACAAGCACCCCCAGATCCCTTTCTGCAGGGCTGCTCTCCAGCCTCTCCTCTCCCCATTCATACTTCTGCCCGGCATTACTCCATCCTAGGTGCAGAATCTGGCATTTGGACTTGTTAAATTTCAACCCATTATTCATAGCCCAGTGCTCCAATCTATCTAGATCCCTCTGCAAAGCATCTTGTCCCTTAAGAGAGTCAACAGCACCTCCCAGCTTGGTATTATCAGCAAACTTGCTAATGGTGCATTCAACTCCTGCATCCAGATCGTTGATAAGTATATTGAACAGGACTGGCCCCAGAATTGAACCCTGAGGAACGCCACTGGTGACCAGTCGCCAGCCAGATGTAGCCCCATTCACTACAACCCTTTGAGCTCTGCCCTTCAGCCTGTTCTTCACCCAGTGCACTGTGAACCCGCTCATCCCACAGTTGGACAATTTGTCCAGAAGGACGCTGTGAGGGACAGTATCAAAAGCCTTACTAAAATCCAGAAAAACTACATCCACTGCCTTCCCTTCATCCACTAGGTGGGTGACCTTATCATAGAAGGATATCAAATTAGTTAAACAGGACTTTCCCTTTGTGAACCCATGTTGACTGTGCCTGATGACTGCATTATTCTTGAAATGCCTTTCAACAGTATGCAGTATAATCGCCTCCATAATTTTTCCAGGAACTGAGGTTCGACTTACAGGTCTGTAGTTCCCCGGGTCTTCCCTCACGCCGTTTTTGTAGACTGGAATAACATTGGCTAGCTTCCAGTCAGCGGGGACCTCCCCAGACTCCCAAGACCTTCGGTAGATGATCAAGAGAGGTCCTGCCGTAACATCTGCTAGCTCCTTCAGTACTCTGGGATGAATCCCATCAGGCCCCATGGACTTGTGAACATTCAGCTGATACAGCTGGTCCCTTACAATTTCAGCGTCCACAAATGGAAAGTCACTGTTCCTACACTCGTGGTCCTCCAACTCAGGGGACCAGGCAGCCCAGGGTCTATCAATATAGGACTGAGGCAAAAAACGCATTGAATGCCTCCACTTTTTCTTCATCCCTATTAGTCCGATGACCATCTTCAACAAGTACCAGTCCAATGTTTTCTTTAGACCTCCTCTTGATATTAACATACTTTAAAAAGGCTTTCTTGTTGTCTGAAACAACACTGGCCAGTTTCAACTCTAACTGAGCTTTCGCCTTTCATGTCTTCTCCCTGCATAAATGAACCACAGATCTGTAATCTTCCTGCAAAGCCTGACCTCACTTCCCGGCATCGTACATTTTTTTTTCCTTTTGAACTCCACAAGGAATTCCCTGTTCAGCCAAGCTGGTCTTCTGCCCTGCTTGCTTGACTTACAATACAGTAGAATTGCCTGCTCCTGTGCTTCTAAAAGGTGGTTCTTAAAGACTGACCAGCACTCATGGACTCCTAAGCCCTCAAAAGCAGATTCCCAGGGTACTCTGCTAAATAGCTCCCTGGATAGCTTAAAGTTTGCTCTCCTGAAGTCCAAGGTACCAACTCTGCTGTCCTTTTTTCTTATTACACTGAAAATTTTAAACTCAACCATTTCATTATCACTGTGGCCAAGGCAGCCACCTGCCACCACATCCCCCATGAGTCCTTCTCTAGTCACAAATAGCAAGCCTAGGAGGGCATCTTTCCTAGCTGGCTCACTGAGCACCTGTGACAAGAAGTTATCTCCTACAAACTTCAAGAATTTCCAAGACCTGCTCGTCACAGCAGTATGATATGGCCAGTTGATGTCTGGGAAGTTGAAATCTCCCATGAGGACAAGGACTATCGATCCAGAAACTTCTCGTAATTGCCTACAGAATAACTCATCAGTGCTTACATCCTGGCTGGACGGTCAGTAGTAGATACCGACTACACCACCTCCTTTGTTTTCCATCGCCCTAATCCTTACCCAGAGGCTTTCAACCACATCATCGCTAACTGTAAGGGCTGTGCAATCAAACTCTCCCTTACGTATAGTGCAACACCTCTACCTCGCCTGCCCTGCCTATCCCTCGTGAACAACCTGTAGCCCTCCATCCCAGCACTCCAATCATGGGACTCATTCCACCAAGTCTCACTAATCCCAAAGATAAGGTAGCTCTGGGAGCTGATCAACGCTTACAGTTTATTCTGTTTGTTTCTCCTACTCTGTGCATTGGTGTACAAGCATTTCAGACACGCTCCTGAGCCCTCCATGCTCCCAGGAGCAGTGTAAATGTTCCCACGAGCATTGCCACCCTCCAGCAATGCCATGCCAACCCTTGGCTTACCTACTGCAATCCTGTTGGTATCCCCTTCCCCACTGATTGTAGTTTAAAGCTCTCTCGAAGTAAAGAGTGACATTAAAAAAAATTGGAGCAGGATCACTAACATTTCCTGTGTTAGACTAGAGGTGTTTTTCCAACAGGATAACTTACTTTGCCAAAAAGCAGGAAAGAAATCTTCACTAACCTTTGGAATCTTCCAATGAATACAAAAATCGCTTAAACCTTTTTTCAGCTTGTTTGTTGGGTTTTCGATCCAGCCTGGCCCATAGATACGGTTGCCCTAGAGTTTCCAGAGGGATAAAACCAGCAGTTAACTGAAGTAACCATACCCTGCAGAGTACTGAAATCAACTGCATGAAAGGCAAGATATGAATTCTCATTTGTCACTAGAGAAATTTTATATTCAAAAATACTATTTAAATTCATAAATTAATTACTGTATATGAATCCAGAAATCTATTTGTAGAATCTTGCCTTGTTTAATACAAAGTTGCCTTACAATTTCAGGTAAGGGCAAGAACCCCAGTGATGCAATGAACCACAGTCTTCTCACTTCCTCCCAACCTCCACACTTCTTTTAATTCTCCCCAAGGAAATTAGACACCCTTTATTATATAGATTCTAGTACACAAAGAAGATTTACCGGAATAGTTCCTTGATTGGCATGTTCACTTAAACCATACTTCATGTATTTTAGAGAGGAAAATCTGTAACAGCTTTATAAACACCTCCTATGTTTATGGTAACTATTACTTTGTAGTCAAGATGTTTAATAAGAGCTGAATTCACAACAGCTGAAATCCAATAAATCATACAATAAGTGAAAACTAAGTAAAAGAAGGCTTCTAGTCAGCACGAGAAATCTGCATAGGGATCTTCCTTATTACCTTTATAGGTAGTTACATAACAGCAGGTTCCGTCCACCTTTTCAGTAGGAATTGCATTGTATATATCTGCCTCTAACGCCTTTCCAGTTATAGTTTCAGTTGCCAAAACTTTAAATGGCTGAAAAGAAGACAGGTATTTTAAACCCTCATCATGGCTGTATTACTGCCTTGTTCTTGTCTGGATTTTTGCTCCTTAGAGCTGGCCTCTGTAACTCCACTATTATAGATGACATTGCTCATGTCTAATCCTATCTAAATACACCCTTGATTCTTCAAGACATGACAGTATGGAAAATACTCCAAGACAAAAGAACAAAGGCAAGCTATTTGCAAACTCTCTCCCTCTTTTCCATACTTGGTTAGTATTTAGAGATGACTTTGCCTTCCACTTTAAATAGTGCATATAAACTAGAAGGGTTTGAGATGTGCCTTCCTGTATTATGATGGCAAGAGAAATTCATCATGACTAGCTGCTCTGAGCTCGCAGTTTGGAGCTGAACGTCAATAGCACCACGTTAGTGCAATGCACAGACCA
Organism: Phoenicopterus ruber ruber; assembly: GCA_009819775.1. Taxonomy (NCBI): domain Eukaryota; kingdom Metazoa; phylum Chordata; class Aves; order Phoenicopteriformes; family Phoenicopteridae; genus Phoenicopterus; species Phoenicopterus ruber. The sequence goes on along the minus strand of CM020215.1, from coordinate 49,139,008 downwards.
GTGGAATGCAAGGTGGCAAAAGCATCCTGGTTTTAAATACTTAGTATAGGTGCTGTCAACTAAACACTCTTCCGCTTAAAAAAAAGGAAAGAAGTAAGTGATCTGGGGGTCTGAGACAAATATCCAGCCACAACTAGTCCAAATTTCTAGGACTTCTATAGGGCTTCTGTGGCAGTTTCACTACAAACACGTAATCAGTTGTGTTTGGATTCAAATATTTTCCTGTATAATCATCACTCCTCCCTCTTCTCTCCCTAGCCAATCTTGACTTGTAAGCTGGACACTGTCTCTTTCTGCTAGCAAAACACAAAGCGAATCCTTTTCTTGCAAAAGTCTCAAAACAGAATTCAGAATTCATAAAATGAGAACCTTCTACATGCTTTCATTACATTACATGGCTGTTTTATATTTTGGTAATCAGATCTGTAACCAGAACATACAGTATGTAGCAAGATTTTATGAAGATTACATGAAAACGAAAATTTTTAGGGTAGTGAGAAAACATATCCATTGGTTTTCCCACCACCACCCCCTTCTTCCCTAGCAGTCATAACCCCCTGCATTATCCCTGCCTGCACTTTGGGGGGAAAAAAAAAAAAACAAACCACTGCATGGCAGTTCCAGATCTAATCCCCTATCAGATTTTTTTTATATGAAGGAACAACAATGCAGGGAGATATCCTTACATGACCTTTATCAAGATAGTGTTGGTACTCAGAGCTGAAGAATTAAGTTACTGATGTTCTGGCAATCATTTCAGCTCTTCCATCCAGGAGTCAAACACCAGTGGCAGAAAGTCACCCAGATGGATTCAGGTTCATTAGGCAGCCAACAGACAGCATAGGTGCTGCTATGAAAATCAAGAAACCCAAGTTGGAGGTCTACAGCTAGACAGGTGAATGCCACCCCAATTTGTTACATCTTGGGAACAAATAACTTTGATTGGGCTCCATTACTTTCACCTTGGTAAGTACTCCACGTCTTACAGCCCCAAATGAATTCTTCTGCTGTAAGCCTGATATTCCTTTGATCACAAAAAAATAAAAAAAGAAGAGAAAAAAAGAGACAAGCTTATTTGTTCCCCACAAGGCTCACAGGCGGGGAGGGCGGGATGGTTTTACACAAGCTCCCAGTGCGGTCACGTTGGAGTGGCCTCATTCCTTGCCATGACTGTTCCCTACACTTAGAAAAAGCAAACACAACATCAGGATGAACAAAAAGAGGGGGATAGAGCTGAAACGGCACCCAAACGACATTTCCTTCCCCCCTTTAAGGGGGGGAGACACATGGAAACCTCTACCGTGCCTTTCGCTCAACATCTGCAGCGAAACCTCTCGCCGCTCGGGCGGGGCGGAACCGGGCCGGGCCGGGCTGGGCTGGGCGGGTCTGACACGGCCGGTGCTGCTGCCTGTCCCCCCTGCTCCGCTCCGCCCCGCCGTGCCGTGCCGCGCCGCTACCCGCGGCCCAGCGATTCCCCGGGGCCCGGGCCCGGGCCCGCCGCGGCGACTGCGGCGGCGACTGCGACCCCGCCCGCCTCCCGCCCGCCCGGCCCCGTGCCGCCCCGGCCACCTGGCGCTCCCGCTTGGCCGACGGCTCCTCCTTCACCTCGGTCACGAACAGACACGGCACCTTCCGCTGCACCGCGCCCCGCCGCCTCATGGCCCCGACCGCCCGCTCCCGCCGCCGGCCCAGCGCCCAGACAGAACTGCGCCTGCGCCGCCCCGCGCCCGCCGTGCGCGACGGGAAATGGAGTCCGGCGCCGCCCGCCCGCCCGCCAGGAGGCCCGCGACGCACCTGTGCGCCGGGCACGGCGGGGCGCGGGCGCCTCTCTCCAGCAGCCCTCAGCGGGGCGCTGGCTCCGCCGCTTTCTGCCGCCCAGCCCAGCCCGGCCCGGCCCGGCCCGGCGCGGGCCTGGGGCAGCTCCGCTTTCCACAGCGGCGGCTCCCGCCGTGCCAGGGCCGCGCCGCCCCGGCTGTGCTGAGCGCCGGGCTGAGGCGGCCGCGTGCTGGCCCGGTCGCGCGCCGTGGCGGCGGCCGTTAGCCGTTGGCGGTGCCGTTGCCCTGGCGTGGCAGCCTCTCCTCAGGCTGTCCTCTCTGCTCCCCGGGGTGCCACACGCCCGGGCCCCAGCCGATTGTCCGATCGATCAATTGTTCGATTGATCGATTGTTCAGTCGGGCCGGGCCGATTGTCCCGTGTCCGATTTTGCCTCCCTCAAGACAGCTGCCTCCTGTTGTCACCCGGGCGCTCTGCCTCGCTGTGCGACCTTTGATTTTGTGGTGGGCTGGTCCTGCCTGGACGCCGGGTGCCCACCAAAGCCGCTCTGTCACTCCCCTCCTCAGCTGGACAGGGGAGAGAAAATACAATGAAAGGCTCGTGGGTCGAGACAAGGACAGGGAGAGATCTCTCACCCATTACCGTCACGGGCAAAACAGACTCGATTCGGGGAAATTAATTTATTATGAGAAATAAAAACCAAATGTTAAAACACCTTCCCCTCACCTCGCCTTTCTTCCCAGGCTCAACATCTCCACCGAATTCTCTCCCTCCTCCGCCCGAGCGGTGCAGGGGGATGGGGAATGGGGGTTGTGGTCAATTCATCACAACGTCGCCTCTGCTGCTCCTTCCTCCTCAGGGGGAGGACTCCTCACACTCTTCCCCTGCTCCAGCGTGGGGTCCCTCCCACAGGAGACAGTCCTCCACAGACTTCTCCAACGTGAGTTGTTCCCATGGGCTGCAGTTCTTCACGAACTGCTCCAGCATGGGTCCCTTCCACAGGGTGCAGTCCCTCAGCAACAGACTGCTCCAGCATGGGTCCCTTCCACGGGGTGCAGTCCCTCAGCAACAGACTGCTCCAGCATGGGTCCCTTCCACGGGGTGCAGTCCTTCAGGAACAGACGGCTCCAGCGTGGGTCCCCTCACCGGGTCACAAGTCCCGCCAGCAAACCTGCTCCAGCGTGGGCTCCTCTCTCCATGGGGCCACAGGTCCTGCCAGGAGCCTGCTCCAGCGTGGGCTCTCCACGGGGTCACAGCCTCCTTCGAGCATCCACCTGCTCCAGCGTGGGGTCCCCCACAGGCTGCAGGTGGATATCTGCTTCACCGTGGACCTCCATGGGCTGCAGGAGGACAGCCTGCCTCACCATGGTCTTCTCCACGGGCTGCAGGGGAACCTCTGCTCCACCACCTGGACACCTCCTCCCCCTCCTTCTTCACTGACCTTGGTGTCTGCAGAGTTGTTGCTTTCATGTACTCTCACTCCTCTCTCCAGCCGCTGTTGCCCAGCAGTTTTTTCCCCTTCTTAAAGCTGTTGTCCCAGAGGCGCTACCACCGTCGCTGATGGGCTCGGCCTTGGCCAGCGGCGGGTCTGTCTTGGAGCCGGTTGGCACTGGCTCTGTCGGACATGGGGGAAGCTTCTAGCAGCTTCTCACAGAGGCCACCTCTGTAGCCCCCCAGCTACCAAAACCTTGCACGCCAGCCCAATACAGCATGAATTCTTCCTGACCGTACCTTCTTCTGTGCCTCATACAGCTACAAAGAGCCCCTGTTTGGATAGCTCTTGGCAGTGTTAACGCTTTCTTATTCTGGCTGCTCCTGCCCACCGACAGTTCATGATTCGTGGCCCTCATCTGCTTTCCTGAATTTTCTTTCCCCTCTGTGCCCCAGTCAGTTGTAGGGCTTACAGAACCGTGGGAGCCTTTTCACATCGTTTCTCTGTTCACAGCTCTCGCCAGCACTCCCCACCTTGATCCTGGTGAGCAGCTTCATTCTGTACTTAGGTGAAGCTGTCCCTGTAGAAATCCCTTCATTCCAGTGACAAAGTCCCAGTGGCCAGGCAGGCCGTATTCTGCTTTGCAGTTAGCCCTCGGGCCATCTGCAGATACTCGAGGTACAAACAAATTGATAGGTCCCTAGAGAGACTAGAACGACTTGCAGTCGTTCCAACATCTTCGTACTTCTTCCCCAGCCTGGGTGTAGCCGCCGCTGAGCCAGCCTTGTACCATTTGTGCCCATGGAGTCACTGGCGCCCGCTTTTCATGTACACGTCTGTCACCCTTCCCGCTGGCAGGCCAACGGCGTACACTACAGGTGTGCCCTGGTGATTAGTCCGTCCAGCCCAGTGGTGGTGGGTTTGGGGATTTTTTCCCAAGGAACCACCAGGCACGTGGTGCTATGAACCGCTAGTCCTCTTTCTTGAATTCTGCCTTGTATCTGCCTCCCTTCTCTTTGGCTTCATCTGTGTTCATGTCCAAGTCACTGATGTCACTCAGCGTTGTAAGCTGGACCCCATGTCCCGGGGATAACAGTATGCCTTAGCATTTTCCAGGACTGAAACTTCATTTCCCCCCCTAGATAGTTTTTGTTCAGGGGCAGCCTAGGACCTGAACGGGAACAGAGGCGTTAATTAGGGACACAAGCGTACACTGTCCTTTCTGCTTCAGCTGTGGCAGTGGACATCGTGGAAGCAAGAAAAAGCAATGAACCCAACGGCGTAAGCCGTTACCAGCTAACAGTGTACTAATGGGAAGCAGCAAGTTTCTCCGCCCAAAGAAAGAGGCGCAGTGAGAGAAACCTGGGGCACAAGGATTTTGGTTAAAAAATAGTCAGAGAATAAGGTTTGTCTTTGTGGTACCAAAGATTTGTTTCCAAGAGCACAGTTCCTGCGGCAAGAAGTTGGGTATTATTTAAGCCCCGCCAAATGGGTTTGTTCCATTTCGCGTTAGAGAGACACAGGAATGGGAGACTCTTTGAAAAGGTCCGATTTTCCGTCCTTTACTCTGAAGCGGTGGAGATAAAGGAAGATGTTCAAGCTGGACAGGTCACCTAGCACCATCATGCTGATGTCACGAGCTGGAGGAGCGGTTGGCAACCGTCGAACCCTAACATTCTATACTGGCTAGCAACTGCCTTCGTCGGTTCAGCAAGCCTGGAGAAGGTACCACCTCCTCAGTTCAAGTGTATTTCGCTGTCAGTTGGAGTTTTGTTTCAAAAAAGCAGCAGAACTAAGGTTCTGAAGGTCCAGTTTTTGAAAGAAGACTGCTGCTTTCAGGATAAGATTACGATTTGCCTGAATGATGACAGCTTTAACGTGTTGATGTATGTTCAGCCGGTATTAAGAGAGTGGAGGAGAAGCACAAGAGGTGAAAATGGCCGCAGTTGGGAATGACCGCTATTTCCATTTTTATTCCCCCTACGCACAGGTAAATGCTGTAGATTGTAGAGTGGTTTGTATCCTTGATTTTCTCGATAGATCCGTGTTGAAAGGGAGGTTCGTTATGTAGAGTTAGAAGTGGATATGTCACTCTGTGTGGGTCATGGCCGCATCTGTAGATCAAATACCTGATTTTCGGAAGTGGTGAGAAGAGCTAATGATCATCTAAACGCGAGTCTGTATTTGTCGCCATAATACTGTTCTACGTGGACTATGGTATCATCTCCCCCATTAATTAAAACCAAAAAGTTTTAAAAGAGGAGATTTGCATTTAAGGCAAGCGCTAGGCTATGGGAATCTAGCGTGACTTACCCACAAAGTCATTTTCCTCATGAGGGTTGCAGGTGCAGGTTCTGTCACTGTGAAAAACCTCTTGCCTGTGACACTCTCTGCTCATTACGGAGACAAGGGAGAGGTTCACATCTGTTTTGCAGATTGAGAGAGAGTGCCCAGATTTTTAATTTTTCAGGTTTTGTTGGGAATCCTTCCGGGTTTTGTTTCTTATGCCTTCTTTTCCCATAGACCCATCTCCCTTAAGAGTAAGAGAGTACTAGTGCAAGACTTGCACTTGTACAGCAGATTTCATTTGAGATTGACCTGATTGTCCCATTGTGCAGGAAAGGAAGCTCAGCCACAGGTCAATTCAGTGACTAACAGATTTTTTTTCTTCCCAGCATCTCATGAAAAGCCTGCAGTACAGTTAGCAGACTGCTTTACTCCTATTCTTGCCTAGGAACAGTTTTACATCGTGAAAGCTCCATTGACCTAACTCGAGATAACTTTAGAGGTATCTGGAGCTTAAGACAACTTTCAAGATAACTTTAAATGTTCTAAAACAGCAGAACGTGGTCCCACAAAACCTTAGTGCTATGTTCACAGCAGTACACCGTGTACTAACCCATTGAGTCCATTTTCATTGTTGTATTTACAATACCTGAAGACTGTTTTCTCCTGCAGCAAAAGTACAGCAACATCTCCTGTTTCTGGGAAACACAACCCGTAGGCTGTGTGAGGATCAGCTGTGCCTTCCATCATAGCAAACCGCGTCTTATAAATGGACTTTTTTTGCCACCTAGTAACAGTGAGTAAAAATATTGTCTCAACAATTTGTTCATTAGAGTAAGTAAATACATGAAAACGTCCTTCCAGTGCTTATGTAATACATGGATGAGACGCCCCTTGTATAGATAACATCAGATTACTGTGCTGTGTGTGCAGATGTCTTTCCATTTCATCGTTTGAATAAATTTTTCAGGCTTGGATATTGGATGCAGGCTATGGAAGTACAGTAATAGTTTGCAAGGCACTACCATACTGAAAATCAGATTATTTATGGGAAAAGCCACCATTCTAAGATGAGGGTTTTTTCATCAGTCCTTTCTAAGAGGAGCTCTTGTCTCCCAGGAGACCAGGTAGATAGCTGGAACCTGGAAGAGGGTAAGAGTCCAGGGCAGGGAACCGAGGCAGATGTCAGAAATGGGGTGGAAGCAGGAGTGAGAGCAAGTCAGCATGACTTGTCACAGGTGCATGAACAAGTGGACTAAAATATAGCTGTTCATGGGCCTTATCTCCAGAGCTGTAGACAGGTGTCATAAGAGGAGTCCGGACAGACCTCTAGTCAGAAGCAAACACCTTGTGTTGCTGAAATTGCCCCGGGAAAAGGTAGCTGGTCATATCTGGGAATGTTGAGCCTAAGTAACCACATAAGACCAAGGGAAGAACTGGGGGCTGTTTCTATGAGTGTCCATCCTGCTTTTAGTACAGTTCCCACATCCACAGCACCGGCCCCGGGCAGCTAGTGCTGTCGTAAACACCACGTAGGCACACTTTTGGGTAGGGTGTGAGTCAGAAGCACTGTATAAGAGCAACTGTGGTGGTGCATCCTCCCCCCCGGCCTTTTCCTTTCCCTGGGACGCTTGTACAAAGAACTCTGACTACCTGGCCTTGGCCTTGTGCAATGAACTGAGCAGTGAAGCGTCCCTTGACTGTATCAGGAACTCTTCCATGGCTGAGGTGGGCAGTGGTACCATCCATACAGGAACTCTGATAATGCCTGGCCTCGGTGGGGAACAAGAGTGGAACGAGGGCAGGACGACCCGAATTGTGGCCAGGATGGACATTTACTGATGATTAAAGCCAATCATCTTGTGACCCTATAAGCAGCGGTCCCAAGTGAGGCCCTTTGAGCTCTCCTGGACCACAGCGGGCTGCACCCAGCACCTCCCTCTGAGTGGGACGTCTCTCAGAGCTCGCAACTCTCGAGTTTGCGAAATTAGGAGGACTGTTGCTGAAAGCCGACGACGGGACCTGGGCTGAAACCCCTCACTCCTTGAGGCTCAACCCTCGCCCGTTGAGAAATGCCAGAGCATTCGATGTGAGTATTTCACTGAACTCAAGGGGAATTTTTAATGGGTATACCTTTTGTACATTTATATGAATAGTACGTCTGTGTGCATGTGTGCGTGAATTAATTCAATCGCTTTGCTAATGTCGAATTAGTCAATGATTAAGTGTACTAACAATCTTGTCTCTAGACTCCTCTCTGAGGGGGTTTAGAAAGCAAGGGGATCCTTTCCAAACCTTGTGACTCAAAAGGAGGGTCCTCCTTACCCTTTTGTGCCCTTTTATTCATTGAAGTCAATTCTGTCTTGATTTTCCCTGATAGACTCTTTCCATGTAGCAATAGAGTAAACGTTGCCATTCTTGAATCTTTAATTAAGTCGCTGCTTGATTAGAACACATTTTGTCGATTCGCCTTGTTAATCAACTAATAATTGAGTGCTATCAAATATCACAATCTAATTCTGTGATTTGCTGTGAGGGCGTAAATAAATTCTACAGTCCAGCAATCAGAATGAGAAAAAGGACCCAACCCTTTTCTTTTTACTGCAAGACGTATAATTTCAAAGTCCGTGTGCTCCACAATAACAGCGCAAATATTAAAATGGCACTTACTCATTTTAATACTTAGAAATCTTGTATAAATAATTTAAGTTTGATTTGGCTTACACTACCCGGAGCTAATAGTATCCTATTCTGGACACTGAAGAAGGTCTTTTGCCAGCCTCCGCAGCAGATTTTTCCTAAAAGGCACAATCTGTCTGTTTAATGATTGCTTCAGTATGATAATGATTTCAAAGCTATACCTGCTGGTCTGAACCGGGGTTTGATGTTCTAGTGCCCTCCTAACAAAATAAATACAATGGTCTTTTCTGCAGATGCCCCATTGCAACAGGGTGTCCAAGAAGGGATTCTGCATCCAGCCCATCATCAAAACTCACTCAGAAATCAAGAGACTATCTTAAGACCAATTCACCCTCCAATGATTATAAACCCTCAACGACGAAGAGGACGATGAAGAGGATGATGAAGAGGACGATGAAGAGACGAGAACTGTAAACATTTTCCTTTCTTTTACAAGGAAGTAGAATGGGGTTTTTTGCCTCCTGCAATGTACTTCACACTGGTTTATTATAATGACCATTAGATTTTTAGAAAAGAGTTGCTGGCAAGTTTTGAAACAGTTTCCAGCTAATCTTCAAAGTAGTGGAACTGGTAGTCACCAGATGGGAGCGAGGCAACATTTTCTAACTCCTGTGAAATGCCTAGCTGGATATTTCCATAGTGGTAGAAGTCAATACCTCTTTTTCATTAAATAGAGCTTAAAGTGCGATCCACCAATTCAGATGGCATCAGATACTCTTCAAAATGTCTCAGAATTCGGGGACGAAACGACAAGTTCGGGAGGCACTTCTTTTCTGGGAAACAAACTTTGAACAGGGGCTGTACACACTCATCACTGAAGGTGAAGTCACGGGTTGGTTTACAAAGATAGTTGCGTGACTTCCACTGAAATAATTCCCAGAGAGTGAAAGTGGGAGAAACGACCTACTCTCATGCGTGCACTCCGCAAATTTACTGTGCTAGATCTCGAGCAGCCCCACGCTGCTTTTTCGCTTTCCCCCTGCCCTACAGGTTGGCTGGCAGGGCTGCCTGTTAGTGCTTCCTAACTCCGTCTCAGTCTGCCTAAGCCACATTAACCTACACCATACAAAATGTAGGGCTTTGCTGACCTTTTGTGACAGGCACTCCCCGGTGACATCTTAATCAGACGATTTCCTTTGGCTGTACCAGAAGGATTATTTTGAAAATGAGTACTGAAGATGGTTTTGAATCCTTTTAAATTGGCAAACGTTAGTTTCTTAGTATGTGCAGTATGTGCAATTCCACTGCGCCTGGAAATACCTAATGTTAAGGAATCGTTTTTCTGTCCAGAAGCAGAGGTTGCCGTCAGAAAAAACAAATTGTGACCGAAATGAAATTCATGATGGTGTTTGATTATTGAGTGTTGTTGAAGGTCTTTGCATAGCTACCTAGTAATCTTTTAACTTATTTCCTACAGGTGTTTCTAATTGGGTGCCTAAGACTGCTGCAGATCTGAAGAGGAAAGAGCAATAAAGGAAATATGCTATAAATCTGGTAAATATGAGATTAGTCACTCTTTCCTAAACAGCAATGCTACCAATAGAGTAAACTTGGGGTTTTTTTTTCCTTCTTGGGGTGTGTTTAGGAGAGTATTACAGGATTCAGTACCCTCACGAACAGCAATCAACGACAACTGTGTCTTCACCTCGGGAAAATGAGCGATCACCCTTGGAAGCTACCGAGCGAGACTTGCAGAAAGGCAAGTACTTTTCATCTTCTTGGACAACGTTTACCACTTTTAAAAATACTGTTACAGGGAGAAACTATTGCATAGCTAAGGAAGGAGCAGGTAATTTGGAGCTGGTTCTTTACTTTGGAGCCATAGTTGCCTTTAACCTGCGTAATAGGGTGTTTTTCTTAGAGAGCATGAGCGTTATACATCAGTTACACTAGACAGGATCCAAATAACTAACAAAAGAGAAGGAAGAATATAAAAGGGGAGGTTAAAGGAAGTCGCACTAACTAATGACGAGCTCATAGAGGTGGGAGAAGAGAACGGCAGTGCCATTCACTGTGCTTACACACAAGCAGCTAAAACATTCTTTCTGTTGCCGTTCCAGGTAACAGTAATACAATTCCACAAAATTTAATAATACAAAAGGAGAAGGAGAGAGTTCAGGAAGGAGAGTTCCAACAGAGAACCTGAAAGGAGGTTGTAGAGAGGTGGGGGGTCGGTCTCTTCTCCCAAGTAACAGGTGATAGGACGAGAGGAAATGGCCTCAAATTGTGCCAGGGGAGGTTTCCATTGCATATTTGGAACAACTCTTCACCGAAAGGGTTGTCAGGCACTGGAACAGGCCGCCCAGGGAAGTGGTTGAGGCACCATCCTGGAGGTATTTAAAAGACATGTAGATGTGGTGCTTAGGGACATAGTTTAGTGGTGGCCTTGGTAGTGACAGGTTAATGGTTGGACTCAAAGATCTCAAAGGTCTCTTCCAACCAAACGATTCTATGATTCTGTGATTCACTGTGCTTACACACAAGCAGCTAAAACATTCTTTCTGTTGCTGTTGCAGGTGACGGTAATACAATTCCTACGAAATTTAATCATACAAAAGGAGAAGGAGAGAGTTCTGGAAGGAGAGTTCCAACAGAGAGTATTCCCGAACAGATCGTGGATCCTTTGAAACAGAGGTAATACACTGTAGCATCAGCTTCTCATTGCTGAACATCATGTGGTAAATAATGGAATATGCACGCCCTTAAACGTCACCCTTTTCTCTTTGAGTTATTCGTTGCTCTGTATGTTGTAGAGACTCTTTCTCATGCTGCACCATAAGTATAACAATCAAACCACTGTGATGATTCTGCTTGGTTTAGGATACACTTTCCTATAGGAGGTGACTGTTCTGTGGCACAGAGGAACACACTTGTCGAAGGGAAAAGGCGTGAGGCGCTACCTTGGGAAACAGAACCGATTGCATCCAAGTATTCCAATGTGAAAGGTACTCAATCATTATGTATTTCCTAATTTTCAGATGAGAATTATTTTTGTTCCTCTGCAAGCGTGGTGGACGTTCTATACTTGCATAAAAGCAATCTGAAGGGAAATTTCCCATTAACAGTGCGATTTCTTTCACGGCAAGACGACAGCAGTTGTTGTATGTTACGGTCCAGTTCTGCTTCTTTAGCCAGTTTGCGTGCTCTGTTAGATCCAACTGTGAGCATGATCAGCCCCCGAGTTACAAAATCTTTGACGCCTACCTGTTGATCACGCGAAGTGCTGGGCACTTTCCCCTTCCATCAAGTAAAACAGACTTGAGTGTAGGTGGTATCTCACAGAACACGGGCCTTAACAGACCGGGTAAAAATATGGTCAAGGGAAGCGCGTACACTTTATCAAGTGTACTTAAAGCTGGACGCATGCAGCAATTTAACTACCTACACCTCCGAACCTCAATGGATAGGCTTCATCCTTTGCACAAGAGGAATTTGAGAATACGTTGGGCAGTGTAGAAAATGTATCAATCTGATCATTGTAGGTCAACTGTTACCTCATTATACTTTGCGGTTTTGGAGTAAAAGAAAAAAAGGACAGATTTTGGCTTTCAATGTCCCCAGAGATGGAAGCCGAAGTACAGAATTTCTGCTGCATTCTGGGCTGAACGGAGAGGAACCAAAAGGGCTTATTGACATTAGCAGGAGAAAAGGAAGAACAGGCAAAGCCACATCTTCTGCAGAGCAGCAGGGGCCAGGTGAAGAGCACGTGTGGTACGCTCTACTGCAACTTCCCTGGTGAAGTTCTGTTTGTAGTTTCAAGTGGGCTTACCTGTGCAACCAGTGCCGATACAATTTCAGCCTCATCATGTGTAGTATTTTGTTATGTTCACGAACTGCCCACGTCCAGGATGTGTCTAGACGCTGTAGACAGAGGAAGTAATTCAGAGTTCAGCCAGAAGGTGTCCTTCGCGGTGCATTGGTCTCCATAGGCTCAAGCCTGGCTGTTCCAGAGGTCCAAACACCACCTGCGCAGTGGAGAGAAAGGATGTATCCTGGGCAGGGTAGTGCAGCACTTAGAGGAGAGTAGTGGATGAGGGGGTTGTGTTCACAGCTGCTCTTGAGACCGCCCGCAAATGCAGACACGGTTCAGAGAAAAGGATAGAGAGGTTTTCAAAACACCACAGCATTTTTGGAGAAGAAAATTTTGGGTGCTTTTTAACACGCTGAACATGTGTTATTTTAACCCCTCAGAAACAAGCCACACTGAGCTGGTAAAGAACCGTCATGGTAAAGAAGTAAAGAAGAAGAAATGGATTTCTGAGGAGCCAAGAAATTCACCTAATACAGTACAGGCAAAGGTATTTTGAGCAAACAGTTGGCTTAGTCATTGTTATTTACTAAACTGTTAGATGATTTAGCACCACCTCGTTAATTTCTGTTCTTAAGAGTCAAATATGGACAATCCATATTTGGAGTGGACTATCCACAAAGAACACTTTTTAATCTTCTCTTCCCGCTCCAGTCTCCTGCAATATGTCAATTTTGAGTAGTAGCAAACATTTTTGGTGAAGTTTGGTTTTTTGACTTTTAGGAATTGAGACTTCAGACCCCAAAGTAAAACCACGTTACCAACAAAGGGGTCAAGGAAGGATGCCGGAACTGCTTCTTCCGTGCCTTATGTGAGAGAAACTGGAAGAAAGACGTATTTCAATTCTTCAGAACCTCGAAGATCAGCATATGTAGTCTACCGTACTGTCACCGTCACCCAAGAACCAAAGTTCAATGGATCTACAGGTGGGTCCCTGCTTACACAGGATCCTTAAAATGCCTCAGATATGCCTGTCTGTATCGGGCTGCTTTCGACTTTGTCCCTGCGGGTGAATATTAAGTTATTTATGCCTAAATAGGGGCAAGAGTGTATTTGATCCAGCATAATTTTCACAAGTAGACTGCAGCAGTCCCTCCGAGCAGGAGGGAGAAGTGCTTGGTATAATTGTGTTTTTGTAATCGGTCACTTCATCCAGAAATTTAGTGGTAAATAATTTAAATAATCACATGTGAAGAAAGTGATTTCATCTTGCCCCTTTGAGTGCTCTCTCTTAAGCTGGGTTGCGTCTCCATCTTGAGGTGCCTCCCGGTCTTAATTGCCCATAAAAGGAACCTCCTTCAGACAGAGGAAACCCTACTTTGAGATGAATAAAGTTAAGTGAAGTGCGTCCCAACAGCACTGCTTTGTCTCGGGGATGAATAGTTGTGGATTTTTCCCTTTTTTCTTTGAATGTTTGCTTTGATTAAGGTGGACAGGTTGGTACAGAGGTTACAGAGAGAACATTCTTAACGTGAAGAACACACCTTATCAAATTATTTCTAAGCAAAGGTGATCAGCATTTTTGTCAGAAGAGCAACCATTACCATTTTTCGCCGCCTTTCTTTTCAGCAGGACCTGAGCCATATGGTGGGAAATACTCCAAACAAAAGAATCAGCTTGACACAAACAGAAGATTTTGGACCCAAACGGAAAACTATGGTAATGCTTACGTGTTGTGTAGAAACTGAAAATTTTAGGTATGCTTGTGGAATTAATAAGTTGAATGAATGGAAACAATAGAAAACACCAGTATTAACTATAGTGATTTTTAACCGAATTTTACAGAAAATGGTTAGTCATTAGGCAGCGTACCTCTGATGGCAAATAACCGTCTAGCACAAAACCACAATACTGCCTCGCATCTGGGCTTCACAAGCAGGGACGAAACAGGAGATTGGATTATGGATTAGTTTAATCTAAAAGCAACTGATGCCTTTGGGAAGATTTTCAACACGGAACATCCACTTTGTCAAGTCAAGGATGTCCGTGGCAAGAGTCGCCTCGTTTGGAAGATCCTCTGAGCCTGATGGAAACGCTGCAAGATCACAGATGATCTTTGACGTAGTAGAGAGAAAGCCTGTGTTTAATGCTAGCTTCTGTTCAAGAGACACTACATGATCACCTGATGCATTCATTGATACTGCAGCTACGTCATACTGAATTAACGTATCAGACTAAGAGAGTCTTTCCTGAAATTGTAGCTGAAATTAAGAAAACAATGTATATGTTTTTTTCTGCAGACAAATATACCTCAGGATCTTATAGTGCACCAACTTGGAGGAAAAGAAATCCACAGGCAAAAACGTTCTCTAGGTTTAAAACAACCATTCAGGTAAACTGTGTCATAGAAACTTTTACAGTTCAGTCTTTGCAGTAAAAGTGACAGGTCTCTCCCCACCTAGAAAAATGTAAAACTGCTCTTAAAACGTCCCCAACCAAGCCCGCAAGATTCTAAGCAACGCTGAGTAGTCTGAAAGGGCCGTTAATAGTTTTGTGTCTTTGCCAACATGTAATTTTGCCTGCATAACTAACCCACGATCTCTAATTTTTTCCGATATTACTGATACGAAAGCAAAATATGTTCCTGCCTTTAAAGCGAGGAGCTCCAAGAAGTGGGGTTTGGCTTGTAGCACCAGACAAAGCACAGCAGAGACTAGAGGAGTGTGATCTCTCTGTCTGTCTGATTGCTTGTGAAGCATCTGCAATAGCTGAACGATGATCAGCTGAGGCCCAAACTCACAGAAGGACTCAGGCCACAAAACATTCAGAAGACACCCTAAGGGACCATTAATACATGGTACAGCTGCCTTGAAAGCAGAGATTAGAACCTCTGTCTTGTGGCTCGTGTTGAAAGTTTAATTCTTAACCTGTTTCTGAAAGAGCATATAGTTTCACTCTAACAAATGATGCACAAATGTTCTGTATGTCTCTTTTGACAACAGAGCCAAGAAGACATGGAAGTGCTAGAAAAGGAGAGCGTACGTAGAGAGGAGAGAGAGATGAAGCGAGTACTTCAAGTTACAAGAAAAATCTACATTGAAATAAGGAAATCATCAACTGGAAACCCAAAAATGATAAAATTGCAAATTCCAAAAATAAGATGCAGGAAGTACGCTGCAATGTTTTAAAACGGATTAAATATTTAAAAAGTATGCTCTGTACGGTCACATATGGAGGTCTTCGCTATAGGCACTAAGTTTAATTTGTTATGAAAATTTGACAGTTGATTTGTACAGACTACGTTTTTAAGGCATAATTCCTAATACGAATAAGTACTGTTAGTTTTACTTAGCAGTTTTCAGGGGACTTTTCATGTACACAGCAATGGCAATGCATCCTAGAAAGTAGCCGTTTTGGTGTGAAAAGCCGATGCTTAGGCGGTTCAGCTGTTTGCCAGATGTTTGGGGGCTCAGTCTGAGTTTGATCTTGAGACTTTGCCATTTCAGCAGGGCAGCAGAACGGTGTTACGAACTAAATGAACTTCAACAACAACACTCTCCGAATTAACTGGAATGTGTTTTTACACACATTTTAAACTGGAGCATAAAAGATTGGGTAAGAGTGAGAGGAAGACTGAGAAGAAGGATACTTTAATACTGCTTTCTGAAGAAACAAACCTCGCAATAAATTGTTACACAGATGTGACTCTGTAGCTTTGTCTCGGTCGTTCTTCCATTTTTGCATTTACCTGGCCTTTGGTCCACTCTGAGAACGTATCGGTTCTGCAGGAGAGCCCTTCAGACTTCCTTTCTGCAACGCTGGGATCCAGTAACTCTCTCGGTGGCACCCGTAACCGTGAACATAAAAGCGTTTTGCTTCCTTGGAGCCTTTTCGTCATTCTGACTGCTCAGAGCACTGAGGGCGGATCAGACACCTTCCAGGGCGCCTTCGAGCTGAAGTGATTCTGTTGTTCTATGAGAAAAGAGAGTCGTACATTTCTCTGTCTACTCTATTGAGAATATCTTGCATAAACCTTGGGTGGTAAGGGTTGTGATTTTTATTCTATTTTTGAAAGTTAATTTTTAATCATTTAAACTTCAAACACGCTATAGTGATTATAAGCATGTATGCAGCTGGGCACACTTTCCTTAACTGAGAGAAGAAGAGGGAAAACCTAGAGTAGCTGGTTTAGCCGAGAGTTACAAAATGTACAACGGACAAGAAACACCTCTTTAAAATCAAGGACTAAGCCTATTGAAAGTGTTTCCCCCCTTTCATTAGACATTGGAGTTTCAAATTGCAGCACGTGATGCCTTGTGGCAGCATTTTCTATGTGTCTGCCTGAGGCAATTTAAAATCCTAACTCAGAGGGATATTGTGCCCAGTTAAATGAGGCCTCCTGCCTCCTGCTTCGCCTTGATCTAACAGTGCAGGGAGAAGAAGTTATCACGTGCACGTCCTTTGTGTTTGACAGTAGAAACGAGGGATAGAGTTGGCTGCTTTGGGAAAATCCTCTAAGAGCGCAACTGACCAAAACGGGGAGACTTTTCCATGGATGGGACCTGCAGGGTGTGCTGGGCCGTGGTCGGGGGCCCTTCGATGCTGCACGGCTTGGGGCTCCCAGCATCTGAAGGGTCGTATGATTATCTGTACTATCCTCCTTTTCTTTTAGTGTGATCTCAACAAACCAGCATCTTAAGAGATGCTTTCTAGAATCTGAGCGCCTTTCCGACTGGGATCTTAAGAATGAGCACCTCCCGGTGCAATTTAGAGATTACTTTGCCTTCCACTTTAAATAGTGCGTGTAAACTAGAAGGGTTCCACTCCAACCCTACGAAATTTTGAGATGTGCCTTCTGTATTATGATGGCCAGGAGAAATCATCACGACTAGCTGCTCCGAGCTTGCAGTTTGGAGCTGAACGTCAATAGCACCGTGTTAATGCAATGCACAGACCAGTGGAATGCAAGGTGGCAAAAGCGTCCTGGTGTTAAATACTTAGTATAGGTACTGTCAGCTAAACACTCTTCCGCTTAAAAGAGCAAAGAAAATAAGTGATCCATGTAATCAGTTGTGTTTGGATTCAAATATTATCCCGCATAATCATCACCCCTCCCTCCTCTCCTAGGCAATCTTGACTTGTAAACCGGACACTGTCTCTTTCTGCTAGCAAAACACAAAGCAAGTCCTTGTCTTGCAAAGTCTCAAAACAGAATTCAGAATTCATAAAATGAGAACCTTCTACATGCCTTTGTTACATTACATGGCTATTTTATATTTTGGTAATCAGATTTGTAACCAGAATATACAGTATGTAGGAAGATTTTATGAAGATTACATGAAAACGAAAATTTTCAGGGTAGTGAGAAAACATATCCGTTGATTTTCCCACCACACCCCCCCCTTCTTCCCTAGCAGTCATAACCCCCTGCATTATCCCTGCCTGCACTTGAAAAGCAAAAAAATAGCATATACCAGTTACAGATCTAATCCTCTGTAGCTTTTTCTATATGAAAGAACAACAACTTAGGGAGTGTCCCGGTTTAACCCCAGCCAGCAACTAAGCCCCACACAGCCGCTCGCTCACTCATCCCCAGTGGGATGGGGGAGAGAATCAGAACAGTAAAAGTGAGAAAACTCATGGGTTGAGATAAAGACAGTAAATAATAATAATAAAATAACAACTTTATTTTTAATAATAATAACTTTAATAAGTAACACAAAAGCCGCACGCACAAGCAAAGCAAAACAAGGAATTCATTCACTGCTTCCCTGGGCAGGCAGCTGTTCAGCCCATCTCCAGGAAAGCAGGGCTCCATTACGCCTAACAGTTACTTGGGAAGACCAACCACCATCACTCCGAACATCTCCCCCTTCCTTCTTCTCCAGCTTTATAGACTGACCATGACATCATATGGTATAGAATATCCCTCTGGTCAGTTGGGTCAGCTGTCCCAGCTGTGTCCGCCCCCAATTTCTTGTGCACCCCCCAGCCTAAAGGCTGGTGGGGTGGGGTGAGAAGCAGAAAAGGCCTTGACTCTGTGTAAGCGCTGCTCAGCAGTAACTAAACACCCCCTGTATCATCAAGACTGCTTTCCAGCACAAGTCCAAAGCAGAGCCCCATACTAGCTACTGTGGAGAAAATTAACCCTATGCCAGCCAGAACCAGCACAGGGAGGTACCCTTACATGACCATTATCAAGATGGTGTTGGTACTCAGAGCTGAAGAATTAAGTTACTGACACTCTGGCAGTCATTCCATCCAGGAGTCAAAACCAGTGGCAGAAAGTCCCCCAGATGGATTCAGGTCATTAGGCAGCCGACAGACAGCAGTAGGTGCTGCTACGAAAATTGGGAAACCCAAGTTGGAGGTCTAAAGCTAGACAGGTGAATGCCACCCCAATTCGTCCCGACACTGCCTGTAACATTCTCGGGAAGAAAAAAGAAAAAGCAAACACAACATCAGGGCGAACATCTGGAGGCACCTGGCAGAAAGGAGTGGGACAGCGCTGAAACGGCACCCAAACGGACCTTTCCTTCCCCCACTTTAAGGGGCGGAGCCAACATGGAAAGCTCTACCGTGCACTTCCTCAACATCTGCAGCGAAACTCCCTGCCACTCGGTCCGGGTCTGACACGGCCCGGGTGCGTGCTGCTGCCTGTCCGCCCCGCTCCGCCCCGCCGCTGTGGCGCCGCTACCCGCGGCCCCGCGACCTCCCCCGGGGCCCGGGCCCGCTCCCTCCCGCCCGCCCCGGCCCGTGCCGCCCGGCCACCTGGCGCTCCCGCTTGGCCGACGGCTCCTCCGTCACCTCGGTCACGAACAGACACGGCACCTTCCGCTGCACCGCGCCCCGCCGCCTCATGGCCCCGGCCGCCCGCTCCCGCCGCCGGCCCAGCGCCCAGACAGAACTGCGCCTGCGCCGCACCGCGCCCGCCGTGCGCGACGGGAAATGGAGTCCGGCGCCGCCCGCCCGCCCGCCCGCCGCCAGGAGGCCCGCGACGCACCTGTGAGCCGGGCACGGCGGGGCGCGGGCGCCTCTCTCCAGCAGCCCTCAGCGGGGCGCTGGCTCCGCCGCTTTCTGCCGCCAGCCCAGCCCGGCCCGGCCCGGCCCGGCGCGGGCCTGGGGCAGCTCCGCTTTCCACAGCGGCGGCTCCCGCCGTGCCAGGGCCGCGCCGCCCCGGCTGTGCTGAGCGCCGGGCTGAGGCGGCCGCGTGCTGGCCCGGTCGCGCGCCGTGGCGGCGGCCGTTAGCCGTTGGCGGTGCCGTTGCCCTGGCGTGGCAGCCTCTCCTCAGGCTGTCCTCTCTGCTCCCCGGGGTGCCACACGCCCGGGCCCCAGCCGATTGTCCGATCGATCAATTGTTCGATTGATCGATTGTTCAGTTCGGGCCGGGCCGATTGTCCCGTGTCCGATTTTGCCTCCCTCAAGACAGCTGCCTCCTGTTGTCACCCGGGCGCTCTGCCTCGCTGTGCGACCTTTGATTTTGTGGTGGGCTGGTCCTGCTGGACGCCAGGTGGCCACCAAAGCCGCTCTGTCACTCCCCTCCTCAGCTGGACAGGGGAGAGAAAATACAATGAAAGGCTCGTGGGTCGAGACAAGGACAGGGAGAGATCTCTCACCCATTACCGTCACGGGCAAAACAGACTCGATTCGGGGAAATTAATTTATTATGAGAAATAAAAACCAAATGTTAAAACACCTTCCCCTCACCTCGCCTTTCTTCCCAGGCTCAACATCTCCACCGAATTCTCTCCCTCCTCCGCCCGAGCGGTGCAGGGGATGGGGAATGGGGGTTGTGGTCAGTTCATCACAACTGTCGCCTCTGCTGCTCCTTCCTCCTCAGGGGGAGGACTCCTCACACTCTTCCCCTGCTCCAGCGTGGGGTCCCTCCCACAGGAGACAGTCCTCCACAGACTTCTCCAACGTGAGTTGTTCCCATGGGCTGCAGTTCTTCACGAACTGCTCCAGCATGGGTCCCTTCCACAGGGTGCAGTCCCTCAGCAACAGACTGCTCCAGCATGGGTCCCTTCCACGGGGTGCAGTCCCTCAGCAACAGACTGCTCCAGCATGGGTCCCTTCCACGGGGTGCAGTCCTTCAGGAATAGACGGCTCCAGCGCTGGGTCCCCTCACCGGGTCACAAGGTCCCGCCAGCAAACCTGCTCCAGCGTGGGCTCCTCTCTCCATGGGCCACAGTCCCTGCCAGGAGCCTGCTCCAGCGTGGGCTCTCCACGGGGTCACAGCCTCCTTCGAGCATCCACCTGCTCCAGCGTGGGGTCCCCCACAGGCTGCAGGTGGATATCTGCTTCACCGTGGACCTCCATGGGCTGCAGGAGGACAGCCTGCCTCACCATGGTCTTCTCCACGGGCTGCAGGGGAACCTCTGCCTCCACCACCTGGACACCTCCTCCCCCTCCTTCTTCACTGACCTTGGTGTCTGCAGAGTTGTTGCTTTCATGTACTCTCACTCCTCTCTCCAGCCGCTGTTGCCCAGCAGTTTTTTCCCCTTCTTAAAGCTGTTGTCCCAGAGGCGCTACCACCGTCGCTGATGGGCTCGGCCTTGGCCAGTGGCGGGTCTGTCTTGGAGCCGGTTGGCACTGGCTCTGTCGGACATGGGGGAAGCTTCTAGCAGCTTCTCACAGAGGCCACCTCTGTAGCCCCCCAGCTACCAAAACCTTGCACGCCAGCCCAATACAGCATGAATTCTTCCTGACCGTACCTTCTTCTGTGCCTCATACAGCTACAAAGAGCCCCTGTTGGATAGCTCTTGGCAGTGTTAACGCTTTCTTATTCTGGCTGCTCCTGCCCACCGACAGTTCATGATTCGTGGCCCTCATCTGCTTTCCTGAATTTTCTTTCCCCTCTGTGCCCCAGTCAGTTGTAGGGCTTACAGAACCGTGGGAGCCTTTTTCACATCGTTTCTCTGTTCACAGCTCTCGCCAGCACTCCCCACCTTGATCCTGGTGAGCAGCTTCATTCTGTACTTAGGTGAAGCTGTCCCTGTAGAAATCCCTTCATTCCAGTGACAAAGTCCCAGTGGCCAGGCAGGCCGTATTCTGCTTTGCAGTTAGCCCTCGGGCCATCTGCAGATACTCGAGGTACAAACAAATTGATAGGTCCCTAGAGAGACTAGAACGACTTGCAGTCGTTTCCAACATCTTCGTACTTCTTCCCCAGCCTGGGTGTAGCCGCCGCTGAGCAGCCTTGTACCATTTGTGCCCATGGAGTCACTGGCGCCCGCTTTTCATGTACACGTCTGTCACCCTTCCCGCTGGCAGGCCAACGGCGTACACTACAGGTGTGCCCTGGTGATTAGTCCGTCAGCCCAGTGGTGGTGGGTTTGGGGATTTTTTCCCAAGGAACCACCATTCATGTGGTGCTATGAACCGCTAGTCCTCTTTCTTGAATTCTGCCTTGTATCTGCCTCCCTTCTCTTTGGCTTCATCTGTGTTCATGTCCAAGTCACTGATGTCACTCAGCGTTGTAAGCTGGACCCCATGTCCCGGGGATAACAGTATGCCTTAGCATTTTCCAGACTGAAACTTCATTTCCCCCCCTAGATATTTTTGTTCAGGGGCAGCCTAGGACCTGAACGGGAACAGAGGCGTTAATTAGGGACACAAGCGTACACTGTCCTTTCTGCTTCAGCTGTGGCAGTGGACATCGTGGAAGCAAGAAAAGGCAATGAACCCTACAGCGTAAGCCGTTACCAGCTAACAGTGTACTAATGGGAAGCAGCAAGTTTCTCCGCCCAAAGAAAGAGGTGCAGTGAGAGAAACCTGGGGCACAAGGATTTTGGTTAAAAAATAGTCAGAGAATAAGGTTTGTCTTTGTGGTACCAAAGATTTGTTCCAAGAGCACAGTTTCCTGCGGCAAGAAGTTGGGTATTATTTAAGCCCCGCCAATGGGTTTGTTTCCATTCGCGTTAGAGAGACACAGGAATGGGAGACTCTTTGAAAAGGTCCGATTTTTCCGTCCTTTACTCTGAAGCGGTGGAGATAAAGGAAGATGTTCAAGCTGGACAGGTCACCTAGCACCATCATGCTGATGTCACGAGCTGGAGGAGCGGTTGGCAACCGTCGAACCCTAACATTCTATACTGGCTAGCAACTGCCTTCGTCGGTTCAGCAAGCCTGGAGAAGGTACCACCTCCTCAGTTCAAGTGTATTTCGCTGTCAGTTGGAGTTTTGTTTCAAAAAAGCAGCTAGAACTAAGGTTCTGAAGGTCCAGTTTTTGAAAGAAGACTGCTGCTTTCAGGATAAGATTACGATTTGCCTGAATGATGACAGCTTTAACGTGCTTGATGTATGTTCAGCCGGTATAAGAGAGTGGAGGAGAAGCACAAGAGGTGAAATGGCCGCAGTTGGGAATGACCGCTATTTCCAGTTTTATTCCCCCTACGCACAGGTAAATGCTGTAGATTGTAGAGTGGTTTGTATCCTTGATTTTCTCGATAGATCCGTGTTGAAAGGGAGGTTCGTTATGTAGAGTTAGAAGTGGATATGTCACTCTGTGGGGTCATGGCCGCATCTGTAGATCAAATACCTGATTTTCGGAAGTGGTGAGAAGAGCTAATGATCATCTAAACGAGGGACAATTCTCCGTGAACTGGGCTCAGACACTCAAGGAACCCCTAAGTTAAAATTGTGCATAAGATCACTCAATCACTTTCCAGTCAATCAACATCATGTGATTTGGAATAAACAGGGCCATGTTATAATTTCTGCCTACAGCGACTACCTGAATTTCTGCAAAATCACTCATTTAAACAAAGTCCTTCGAAATGGGTTTGTCCTTCAAAGAAATCTTTATATTCCACCTCGTCAAAATGCAGGGGTGGGTGTAGGGCTCTCATTATTGCATCCATTCCAGCATCGGGCGTTTAGGCGTTAGTGCCTGGGAGATGGGTTTTGGCTCCAGACCCAGCGTGTCCCAGGGCATGGCCCAGATTGACTGACTACAGTCCAGAAGTGGCGTGTTTTGGAGATGCTGCTCCTAGGCCAGCTGTTAATGTCTGGAAGTGGGTGAAACTTACCTTGAATATGCAAATGTTTTCAAGTGGCACTTTGTTTTCCTTTAAAAAATGACACCAGAAACTCGTTAAGAAAGAACCGGCAAACCTTGGCATTTACAGCTCTGAGCTGGGGACGTAGTTTCATATCAGGATATAAACCCGATTCTGTATTTGTCGCCGTAATACTGTTCTACGTGGAGTACGGTATCATCTCCCCCATTAATTAAACCAAAACGTTTTAAAAGAGGAGATTTGCATTTAAGGCAAGCGCTAGGCTATGGGAATCTAGTGTGACTTACCCACAAAGTCATTTTCCTCATGAGGGTTGCAGGTGCAGGTTCTGTCACTGTGAAAAACCTCTTGCCTGTGACACTGTCTGCTCATTACGGAGACAAGGGAGAGGTTCACATCTGTTTGCAGATTGAGAGAGAGTGCCCAGATTTTTAATTTTCAGGTTTTGTTGGGAATCCTTCCGGGTTTGTTTCTTATGCCTTCTTTTCCCATAGACCCATCTCCCTTAAGAGTAAGAGAGTACTAGTGCAAGACTTGCACTTGTACAGCAGATTTCATTTGAGATTGACCTGATTGTCCCATTGTGCAGGAAAGGAAGCTCAGCCACAGGTCAATTCAGTGACTAACAGATTTTTTTTCTTCCCAGCATCTCATGAAAAGCCCTGCAGTACAGTTAGCAGACTGCTTTACTCCTATTCTTACCTAGGAACAGTTTTACATCGTGAAAGCTCCATTGACCTAACTCGAGATAACTTTAGAGGTATCTGGAGCTTAAGACAACTTTCAAGATAACTTTAAATGTTCTAAAACAGCAGAACGTGGTCCCACAAAACCTTAGTGCTATGTTCACAGCAGTACACCGTGTACTAACCCATTGAGTCCATTTTCATTGTTGTATTTACAATACCTGAAGACTGTTTTCCTCCTGCAGCAAAAGTACAGCAACATCTCCTGTTTCTGGGAAACACAACCCGTAGGCTGTGTGAGGATCAGCTGTGCTTCCATCATAGCAAACCGCGTCTTATAACTGACTTTTTTGCCACCTAGTAACAGTGAGTAAAAATATTGTCTCAACAATTTGTTCATTAGAGTAAGTAAATACATGAAAACGTCCTTCCAGTGCTTATGTAATACATGGATGAGACGCCCCTTGTATAGATAACATCAGATTACTGTGCTGTGTGTGCAGATGTCTTTCCATTTCATCGTTTGAATAAATTTTTCAGGCTTGGATATTGGATGCAGGCTATGGAAGTACAGTAATAGTTTGCAAGGCAACTACCATACTGAAAATCAGATTATTTATGGGAAAAAGCCACCATTCTACGATGAGGGTTTTTTCATCAGTCCTTTCTAAGAGGAGCTCTTGTCTCCCAGGAGACCAGGTAGATAGCTGGAACCTGGAAGAGGGTAAGAGTCCAGGGCAGGGAACCGAGGCAGATGTCAGAAATGGGGGTGGAAGCAGGAGTGAGAGCAAGTCAGCATGACTTGTCACAGGTGCATGAACAAGTGGACTAAAATATAGCTGTTCATGGGCCTTATCTCCAGAGCTGTAGAAGGTGTCATAAGAGGAGTCCGGACAGACCTCTAGTCAGAAGCAAACACCTTGTGTTGCTGAAATTGCCCCGGGAAAAGGTAGCTGGTCATATCTGGGAATGTTGAGCCTAAGTAACCACATAAGACCAAGGGAAAGAACTTGGGGGCTGTTTCTATGAGTGTCCATCCTGCTTTTAGTACAGTTCCCACATCCACAGCACCGGCCCCGGGCAGCTAGTGCTGTCGTAAACACCACGTAGGCACACTTTTGGGTAGGGTGTGAGTCAGAAGCACTGTATAAGAGCAACTGTGGTGGTGCATCCTCCCCCCCGGCCTTTTCCTTTCCCTGGACGCTTGTACAAAGAACTCTGACTACCTGGCCTTGGCCTTGTGCAATGACTGAGCAGTGAAGCGTCCCTTGACTGTATCAGGAACTCTTCCATGGCTGAGGTGGGCAGTGGTACCATCCATACCAGGAACTCTGATAATGCCTGGCCTCGGTGGGGAACAAGAGTGGAACGAGGGCAGGACGACCCGAATTGTGGCCAGGATGGACATTTACTGATGACTAAAGCCAATCATCTTGTGACCCTATAAGCAGCGGTCCCAAGTGAGGCCCTTTGAGCTCTCCTGGACCACAGCGGGCTGCACCCAGCACCTCCCTCTGAGTGGGACGTCTCTCAGAGCTCGCAACTCTCGAGTTTGCGAAATTAGGAGGACTGTTGCTGAAAGCCGACGACGGGACCTGGGCTGAAACCCCTCACTCCTTGAGGCTCAACCCTCGCCCGTTGAGAAATGCCAGAGCATTCGATGTGAGTATTTCACTGCACTCAAGGGGAATTTTTAATGGGTATACCTTTTGTACATTTATATGAATAGTACGTCTGTGTGCATGTGTGCGTGAATTAATTCAATCACTTTGCTAATGTCGAATTAGTCAATGATTAAGTGTTACTAACAATCTTGTCTCTAGACTCCTCTCTGGGGGGTTTAGAAAGCAAGGGGATCCTTTCAAACCTTGTGACTCAAAAGGAGGGTCCTCCTACCCTTTTGTGACCTTTTATTCATTGAAGTCAATTCTGTCTTGATTTTCCCTGATAGACTCTTCCATGTAGCAATAGAGTAAACGTTGCCATTCTTGAATCTTTAATTAAGTCGCTGCTTGATTAGAACACATTTTGTCGATTCGCCTTGTTAATCAACTAATAATTGAGTGCTATCAAATATCACAATCTAATTCTGTGATTTGCTGTGAGGCGTAAATAAATTCTACAGTCCAGCAATCAGAATGATGAAAAAGGACCCAACCCTTTTTCTTTTACTGCAAGACGTATAATTTCAAAGTCCGTGTGCTCCACAATAACAGCGCAACTATTAAAATGGCACCTTACTCATTTTAATACTTAGAAATCTTGTATAAATAATTTAAGTTTGATTTGGTCTACACTACCCGGAGCTAATAGATCCTATTCTGGACACTGAAGAAGGTCTTTGCCAGCTCTCCGCAGCAGATTTTTCCTAAAAGGCACAATCTGTCTGTTAATGATTGCTTCAGTATGATAATGATTTCAAAGCTATACCTGCTGGTCTTGAACCGGGGTTTGATGTTCTAGTGCCCTCCTAACAAAATAATACAATGGTCTTTTCTGCAGATGCCCCATTGCAACAGGGTGTCCAAGAAGGGATTCTGCATCCAGCCCATCATCAAAAACTCACTCAGAAATCAAGAGACTATCTTAAGACCCAATTCACCCTCCACTGATTATAAACCTCACGACGAAGAGGACGATGAAGAGGATGATGAAGAGGACGATGAAGAGGACGAGAACTGTAAACATTTTTCCTTTCTTTTACAAGGAAGTAGAATGGGGTTTTTTGCCTCCTGCAATGTACTTCACAACTGATTTATTATAATGACCATTAGATTTTTAGAAAAGAGTTGCTGGCAAGTTTTTGAAACAGTTTCCAGCTAATCTTCAAAGTAGTGGAACTGGTAGTCACCAGATGGGAGCGAGGCAACATTTTCTAACTCCTGTGAAATGCCTAGCTGGATATTTCCATAGTGGTAGAAGTCACATACCTCTTTTTCATTAAATAGAGCTTAAAGTGCGATCCACAATTCAGATGGCCATCAGATACTCTTCAAAATGTCTCAGAATTCGGGGACGAAACGACAAGTTCGGGAGGCACTTCTTTTCTGGGAAACAAACTTTTGAACAGGGGCTGTACACACTCATCACTGAAGGTGAAGTCACGGGTTGGTTTACAAAAGATAGTTGCGTGACTTCCACTGAAATAATTCCCAGAGAGTGAAAGTGGGAGAACGACCTACTCTCATGCGTGCACTCCGCAAATTACTGTGCTAGATCTCGAGCAGCCCCACGCTGCTTTTCGCTTTCCCCCTGCCCTACAGGTTGGCTGGCAGGGCTGCCTGTTAGTGCTTCCTAACTCCGTCTCAGTCTGCCTAAGCCACATTAACCTACACCATACAAAATGTAGGGCTTTGCTGACCTTTTGTGACAGGCACTCCCCGGTGACATCTTTAATCAGACGATTTCCTTTTGGCTGTACCAGAAGGATTATTTTGAAAATGAGTACTGAAGATGGTTTTGAATCCTTTTAAATTGGCAAACGTTAGTTTCTTAGTATGTGCAGTATGTGCAATTCCACTGCGCCTGGAAATACCTAATGTTAAGGAATCGTTTTTCTGTCCAGAAGCAGAGGTTGCCGTCAGAAAAAAACAAATTGTGACCGAAATGAAATTCATGATGGTGTTTGATTATTGAGTGTTGTTGAAGGTCTTTGCATAGCTACCTAGTAATCTTTTAAACTTATTTCCTACAGGTGTTTCTAATTGGGTGCCTAAGACTGCTGCAGACCTTGAAGAGGAAAGAGCAATAAAGGAAATATGCTATAAATCTGGTAAATATGAGATTAGTCACTCTTTCCTAAACAGCAATGCTACCAATAGAGTAAACTTGGGGTTTTTTTTCCTTCTTGGGGTGTGTTTAGGAGAGTATTACAGGATTCAGTACCCTCACGAACAGCAATCAACGACAACTGTGTCTTCACCTCGGGAAAATGAGCGATCACCCTTGGAAGCTACCGAGCGAGACTTGCAGAAAGGCAAGTACTTTTCATCTTCTTGGACAACGTTTACCACTTTTAAAAATACTGTTACAGGGAGAAACTATTGCATAGCTAAGGAAGGAGCAGGTAATTTGGAGCTGGTTCTTTACTTTGGAGCCATAGTTGCCTTTAACCTGCGTAATAGGGTGTTTTCTTAGAGAGCATGAGCGTTATACATCAGTTACACTAGACAGGATCCAAATAACTAACAAAAGAGAAGGAAGAATATAAAAGGGGAGGTTAAAGGAAGTCGCACTAAACTAATGACGAGCTCATAGAGGTGGGAGAAGAGAACGGCAGTGCCATTCACTGTGCTTACACACAAGCAGCTAAAACATTCTTTCTGTTGCCGTTCCAGGTAACAGTAATACAATTCCCACAAAATTTAATAATACAAAAGGAGAAGGAGAGAGTTCAGGAAGGAGAGTTCCAACAGAGAACCTGAAAGGAGGTTGTAGAGAGGTGGGGGGTCGGTCTCTTCTCCCAAGTAACAGGTGATAGGACGAGAGGAAATGGCCTCAAATTGTGCCAGGGGAGGTTTCCATTGCATATTTGGAACAACTTCTTCACCGAAAGGGTTGTCAGGCACTGGAACAGGCCGCCCAGGGAAGTGGTTGAGGCACCATCCCTGGAGGTATTTAAAAGACATGTAGATGTGGTGCTTAGGGACATAGTTTAGTGGTGGCCTTGGTAGTGACAGGTTAATGGTTGGACTCAAAGATCTCAAAGGTCTCTTCCAACCAAAACGATTCTATGATTCTGTGATTCACTGTGCTTACACACAAGCAGCTAAAACATTCTTTCTGTTGCTGTTGCAGGTGACGGTAATACAATTCCTACGAAATTTAATCATACAAAAGGAGAAGGAGAGAGTTCTGGAAGGAGAGTTCCAACAGAGAGTATTCCCAGAACAGATCGTGGATCCTTTGAAAACAGAGGTAATACACTGTAGCATCAGCTTCTCATTGCTGAACATCATGTGGTAAATAATGGAATATGCACGCCTTAAACGTCACCCTTTTCTCTTTGAGTTATTCGTTGCTCTGTATGTTGTAGAGACTCTTTCTCATGCTGCACCATTAAGTATAACAATCAAAACCACTGTTTATGATTCTGCTTGGTTTAGGATTACACTTTCCTATAGGAGGTGACTGTTCTGTGGCACAGAGGAACACACTTGTCGAAGGGAAAAGGCGTGAGGCGCTACCTTGGGAAACAGAACCGATTGCATCCAAGTATTCCAATGTGAAAGGTACTCAATCATTATGTATTTCCTAATTTTCAGATGAGATTATTTTTGTTCCTCTGCAAGCGTGGTGGACGTTCTATACTTTGCATAAAAGCAATCTGAAGGGAAATTTCCCATTAACAGTGCGATTTCTTTCACGGCAAGACGACAGCAGTTGTTGTATGTTATGGTCCAGTTCTGCTTCTTTTAGCCAGTTTGCGTGCTCTGTTAGATCCAACGTGAGCATGATCAGCCCCCGAGTTACCAAAATCTTTGACGCCTACCTGTTTGATCACGCGAAGTGCTGGGCACTTTCCCCTTCCATCAAGTAAAACAGACTTGAGTGTAGGTGGTATCTCACAGAACACGGGCCTTAACAGAACCGGTAAAAATATGGTCAAGGGAAGCGCGTAACACTTTATCAAGTGTACTTAAAAGCTGGACGCATGCAGCAATTTAAATACCTACACCTCCGAACCTCAATGGATAGGCTTCATCCTTTGCACAAGAGAATTTGAGAATACGTTGGGCAGTGTAGAAAATGTATCAATCTGATCGTTGTAGGTCAACTGTTACCTCATTATTACTTTGCGGTTTTGGAGTAAAAAGAAAAAAAGGACAGATTTTGGCTTTCAATGTCCCCAGAGATGGAAGCAGAAGTACAGAATTTCTGCTGCATTCTGGGCTGAACGGAGAGGAACCAAAAGTGCTTATTGACATTAGCAGGAGAAAAGGAAGAACAGGCAAAGCCACATCTTCCTGCAGAGCAGCAGGGGCCAGGTGAAGAGCACGGTGGTTACGCTCTACTGCAACTTCCCTGGTGAAGTTCTGTTTGTAGTTTCAAGTGGGCTTACCTGTGCAACCAGTGCCGATACAATTTCAGCCTCATCATGTGTAGTATTTTGTTATGTTCACGAACTGCTCACGTCCAGGATGTGTCTAGACGCTGTAGACAGAGGAAGTAATTCAGAGTTCAGCCAGAAGGTGTCCTTCGCGGTGCATTGGTCTCCATAGGCTCAAGCCTGGCTGTTCCAGAGGTCCAAACACCACCTGTGCAGTGGAGAGAAAGGATGTACCTGGGCAGGTATTCAGCACTTAGAGGAGAGTAGTGGATGAGGGAGTTGTGTTCACAGCTGCTCTTGAGACAGCCCGCAAATGCAGACATGTTCAGAGAAAAGGATAGAGAGGTTTTCAAAACACCACAGCATTTTTGGAGAAGAAAATTTTGGGTGCTTTTTAAACACGTGAACGTGTGTTATTTTAACCCCTCAGAAACAAGCCACACTGAGCTGGTAAAGAACCGTCATGGTAAAGAAGGAAAGAAGAAGAAATGGATTTCTGAGGAGCCAAGAAGTTCACCTGATACAGTAACAGGCAAAGGTATTTTGAGCAAACAGTTGGCTTAGTCATTGTTATTTACTAAACTGTTAGATGATTTAGCACCACCTCGTTAATTTCTGTTCTTAAGAGTCAAATATGGACAATCCATATTTGGAGTGGACTATCCACAAAGAACACTTTTTTAATCTTCTCTTCCCGCCTCCAGTCTCCTGCAATATGTCAAATTTTGAGTAGTAGCAAACATTTTTGGTGAAGTTTGGTTTTTTGACTTTTAGGAATTGAGACTTCAGACCCCAAAGTAAAACCACGTTACCAACAAAGGGGTCAAAGGAAGGATGCCGGAACTGCTTCTTCCGTGCCTTATGTGAGAGAAACTGGAAGAAAGATGTATTTCAATTCTTCAGAACCTCGAAGATCAGCATATGTAGTCTACCGTACTGTCACCGTCACCCAAGAACCAAAGTTCAATGGATCTACAGGTGGGTCCCTGCTTACACAGGATCCTTAAAATGCCTCAGATATGCCTGTCTGTATCGGGCTGCTTTTGACTTTGTCCCTGCGGGTGAATATTAAGTTATTTATGCCTAAATAGGGGCAAGAGTGTATTTGATCCAGCATAATTTTCACAAGTAGACTGCGGCAGTCCCTCCGAGCAGGAGGGAGAAGTGCTTGGTATAATTGTGTTTTTGTAATCGGTCACTTCATCAAGAAATTTAGTGGTAAATAATTTAAATAATCACATGTGAAGAAAGTGATTTCATCTTGCCCCTTTGAGTGCTCTCTCTTAAGCTGGGTTGCATCTCCATCTTGAGGTGCCTCCCGGTCTTAATTGCCCATAAAAGGAACCTCCTTCAGACAGAGGAAACCCTACTTTGAGATGAATAAAGTTAAGTGAAGTGCGTCCCAACAGCACTGCTTTGTCTCGGGGATGAATAGTTGTGGATTTTTCCTTTTTTCTTTGAATGTTTGCTTTGATTAAAGGTGGACAGGTTGGTACAGAGGTTACAGAGAGAACATTCTTAACGTGAAGAACACACCTTATCAAATTATTTCTAAGCAAAGGTGATCAGCATTTTTGTCAGAAGAGCAACCATTACCATTTTTGCTGCCTTTCTTTTCAGCAGGACCTGAGCCATATGGTGGGAAATACTCCAAACAAAAGAATCAGCTTGACACAAACAGAAGATTTTGGACCCAAACGGAAAACTATGGTAATGCTTACGTGTTGTGTAGAAACTGAAAATTTTAGGATGCTTGTGGAATTAATAAGTTGAATGAATGGAAACAATAGAAAACACCAGTATTAACTATAGTGATTTTTAACCGAATTTTACAGAAAATGGTTAGTCATTAGGCAGCGTACTCTGATGCAAAATCAACCGTCTAGCACAAAACCACAATACTGCCTCGCATCTGGGGCTTTCACAAGCAGGGACGAAACAGGAGATTGGATTATGGATTAGTTTAATCTAAAAGCAACTCATGCCTTTGGGAAGATTTTCAACACAGGAACATCCACTTTGTCCAAGTCAAGGATGTCCGTGGCAGAGTCGCCTCGTTTGGAAGATCCTCTGAGCCTGATGGAAACGCTGCAAGATCGCAGATGATCTTTGACGTAGTAGAGAGAAAGCCTGTGTTTAATGCTAGCTTCTGTTTCAGAGACAATACATCATCCACCTGATGCATTCATTGATACTGCAGCTAACGTCATACTGAATTCACGTATCAGACTAAGAGAGTCTTTCCTGAAATTGTAGCTGAAATTAAGAAACAATGTATATGTTTTTTTCTGCAGACAAATATACCTCAGGATCTTATAGTGCACCAACTTGGAGGAAAAGAAATCCACAGGCAAAAACGTTCTCTAGGTTTAAAACAACCATTCAGGTAACTGTGTCATAGAAACTTTACAGTTCAGTCTTTGCAGTAAAAGTGAAGGTCTCTCCCCCACCTAGAAAATGTAAAACTGCTCTTAAAACGTCCCCAACCAAAGCCCGCAAGATTCTAAGCAACGCTGAGTAGTCTGAAAGGGCCGTTAATAGTTTTGTGTCTTTGCCAACATGTAATTTTGCCTGCATAACTAACCCACGATCTCTAATTTTTTCCAATATTACTGATACGAAAGCAAAATATGTTCCTGCCTTTAAAGCGAGGAGCTCCAAGAAGTGGGGTTTGGCTTGTAGCACCAGACAAAGCACAGCAGAGACTAGAGGAGTGTGATCTCTCTGTCTGTCTGATTGCTTGTGAAGCATCTGCAATAGCTGAACGATGATCAGCTGAGGCCCAAACTCACAGAAGGACTCAGGCCACAAAACATTCAGAAGACACCCTAAGGACCATTAATACATGGTACAGCTGCCTTGAAAGCAGAGATTAGAACCTCTGTCTTGTGGCTCGTTTGAAAGTTTAATTCTTAACCTGTTTCTGAAAGAGCATATAGTTTCACTCTAACAAATGATGCACAAAATGTTCTGTATGTCTCTTTTGACAACAGAGCCAAGAAGACATGGAAGTGACTAGAAAAGGAGAGCGTTACGTAGAGAGGAGAGAGAGATGAAGCGAGTACTTCAAGTTACAAGAAAAATCTACATTGAAATAAGGAAATCATCAACTGGAAACCCCAAAATGATAAAATTGCAAATTCCAAAAATAAGATGCAGGAAGTACGCTGCAATGTTTTAAAACGGATTAAATATTTAAAAAGTATGCTCTGTACGGTCACATATGGAGGTCTTCGCTATAGGCACTAAGTTTAATTTGTTATGAAAATTTGACAGTTGATTTGTACAGACTACGTTTTAAGGCATAATTCCTAATACGAATAAGTACTGTTAGTTTTACTTAGCAGTTTCAGGGGACTTTTCATGTACACAGCAATGGCAATGCATCCTAGAAAGTAGCCGTTTTGGTGTGAAAGCCAGATTCTTAGGCGGTTCAGCTGTTTGCCAGATGTTTGGGGGCTCAGTCTGAGTTTGATCTTGAGACTTTGCCATTTCAGCAGGGCAGCAGAACGGTGTTACGAACTAAATGAACTTCACAACAAAACTCTCCGAATTAACTGGAATGTGTTTTTACACACATTTTAAACTGGAGCATAAAAGATTGGGTAAAGAGTGAGAGGAAGACTGAGAAGAAGGATACTTTAATACTGCTTTCTGAAGAAACAAACCTCGCAATAAATTGTTACACAGATGTGACTCTGTAGCTTTGTCTCGGTCGTTCTTCCATTTTTGCATTTACCTGGCCTTTGGTCACTCTGAGAACGTAATCGGTTCTGCAGGAGAGCCCTTCTGACTTCTTTCTGCAACACTGGGATCCAGTAACTCTCTCGGTGGCACCCGTAACCGTGAACATAAAAGCGTTTTGCTTCCTTGGAGCCTTTTCGTCATTCTGACTGCTCAGAGCATGAGGGCGGATCAGACACCTTCCAGGGCGCCTTCGAGCTGAAGTGATTCTGTTGTTCTATGAGAAAGAGAGTCGTACATTTCTCTGTCCTACTCTATTGAGAATATCTTGCATAAACCTTGGGTGGTAAGGGTGTGATTTTTATTCTATTTTGAAAGTTAATTTTTAATCATTTAAACTTAAAACACGCTATAGTGATTATAAGCATGTATGCAGCTGGGCACCACTTTCCTTAACTGAGAGAAGAAGAGGAAAACCTAGAGTAGCTGGTTTAGCCGAGAGTTACAAAATGTACAACGGACAAGAAACACCTCTTTAAAATCAAGGACTAAGCCTATTGAAAGTGTTTCCCCCCTTTCATTAGACATTGGAGTTTCAAATTGTAGCACGTGATGCCTTGTGGCAGCATTTTCTATGTTGTCTGCCTGAGGCAATTTAAAATCCTAACTCAGAGGGATATTGCGCCCAGTTAAATGAGGCCTCCTGCCTCCTGCTTCGCCTTGATCTAACAGTGCAGGGAGAAGAAGTTCTCACGTGCACGTCCTTTGTGTTTGACAGTAGAAACGAGGGATAGAGTTGGCTGCTTTGGGAAAATCCTCTAAGAGCGCAACTGACCAAAACGGGGAGACTTTTCCATGGATGGGACCTGCAGGGTGTGCTGGGCCGTGGTCGGGGGCCCATTCGATGCTGTACGGCTTGGGGCTCCCAGCATCTGAAGGGTCGTATGATTATCTGTACTATCCTCCTTTTCTTTTTAGTGTGATCTCAACAAACCAGCATCTTAAGAGATGCTTTCTAGAATCTGAGCGCCTTTCCGACTGGGATCTTAAAGAATGAGCACCTCCCGGTGCAATTTAGAGATTACTTTGCCTTCCACTTTAAATAGTGCGTGTAAACTAGAAGGGTTCCACTCCAACCCTACGAAATTTTGAGATGTGCCTTCCTGTATTATGATGGCAAGAAATTCATCACGACTAGCTGCTCGAGCTTGCAGTTTGGAGCTGAACGTCAATAGCACCGTGTTAATGCAATGCACAGACCAGTGGAATGCAAGGTGGCAAAAGCGTCCTGGTGTTAAATACTTAGTATAGGTACTGTCAGCTAAACACTCTTCCGCTTAAAAAGAGCAAAGAAATAAGTGATCCATGTAATCAGTTGTGTTTGGATTCAAATATTATCCCGCATAATCATCACCCCTCCCTCCTCTCCCTAGGCAATCTTGACTTGTAAACCGGACACTGTCTCTTTCTGCTAGCAAAACACAAAGCAGTCCTTGTCTTGCAAAAGTCTCAAAACAGAATTCAGAATTCATAAAATGAGAACCTTCTACATGCCTTTGTTACATTACATGGCTATTTTATATTTTGGTAATCAGATTTGTAACCAGAATATACAGTATGTAGGAAGATTTTATGAAGAGTACATGAAAACGAAAATTTTCAGGGTAGTGAGAAAACATATCCGTTGATTTTCCCACCACCACCCCCCCCTTCTTCCCTAGCAGTCATAACCCCCTGCATTATCCCTGCCTGCACTTTGAAAAGCAAAAAAAATAGCATATACCAGTTACAGATCTAATCCTCTGTTAGCTTTTTCTATATGAAAGAACAACAACTTAGGGAGTGTCCCGGTTTAACCCCAGCCAGCAACTAAGCCCCACACAGCCGCTCGCTCACTCATCCCCAGTGGGATGGGGGAGAGAATCAGAACAGTAAAAGTGAGAAAACTCATGGGTTGAGATAAAGACAGTAAATAATAATAATAAAAATAACAACTTTATTTTTAATAATAATAACTTTAATAAGTAACACAAAAGCCGCACGCACAAGCAAAGCAAAACAAGGAATTCATTCACTGCTTCCCATGGGCAGGCAGCTGTTCAGCCATCTCCAGGAAAGCAGGGCTCCATTACGCCTAACAGTTACTTGGGAAGACCAACACCATCACTCCGAACATCTCCCCCTTCCTTCTTCTCCAGCTTTATAGACTGACCATGACATCATATGGTATAGAATATCCCTCTGGTCAGTTGGGGTCAGCTGTCCCAGCTGTGTCCGCCCCCAATTTCTTGTGCACCCCCAGCCTAACGGCTGGTGGGGTGGGGTGAGAAGCAGAAAAGGCCTTGACTCTGTGTAAGCGCTGCTCAGCAGTAACTAAAACACCCCTGTATCATCAAGACTGTTTCCAGCACAAGTCCAAAGCAGAGCCCCATACTAGCTACTGTGGAGAAAATTAACCCTATGCCAGCCAGAACCAGCACAGGGAGGTACCCTTACATGACCATTATCAAGATGGTGTTGGTACTCAGAGCTGAAGAATTAAGTTACTGACACTCTGGCAGTCATTCCATCCAGGAGTCAAAAACCAGTGGCAGAAAGTCCCCCAGATGGATTCAGGTTCATTAGGCAGCCGACAGACAGCAGTAGGTGCTGCTACGAAAATTGGGAAACCCAAGTTGGAGGTCTAAAGCTAGACAGGTGAATGCCACCCCAATTCGTCCCGACACTGCCTGTAACATCTCGGGAAGAAAAAAGAAAAAGCAAACACAACATCAGGGCGAACATCTGGAGGCACCTGGCAGAAAGGAGTGGGACAGCGCTGAAACGGCACCAACGACCTTTCCTTCCCCACTTAAGGGGCGGAGCCACATGGAAAGCTTACCGTGCCACTTCCTCAACATCTGCAGCGAAACTCCCTCGCCACTCGGTCCGGGTCTGACACGCCGGTGGTGGTGCTGCTGCCTTCCGCCCCGCTCCGCCCCGCCGCCGTGGCGGCGTACCCGCGGCCCAGCGACTCCCCCGGGGCCCGGGCCCGCCTCCCTCCCGCCCGCCCGGCCCGTGCCGCCCCGGCCACCTGGCGCTCCCCCGCTTGGCCGACGGCATCCTCCTTCACCTCGGTCACGAACAGACACGGCACCTTCCGCTGCACCGACGCCCCGCCGCCTCATGCGCCCCGGCCGCCCGCTCCCGCCGCCGGCCCAGCGCCCAGGACAGAACTACGCCTGCGCCGCCCCGCGCCCGCCGTGCGCGACGGGAAATGGAGTCCGGCGCCGCCGCCCGCCGCCCGCCAGGAGGCCCGCGACGCACCTGTGCGCCGGGCACGGCGGGGCGCGGGCGCCTCTCTCCACGCAGCCCTTCAGCGGGGCGCTGGCTCCGCCGCTTGCTGCCCGCCCCAGCCCGGCCCGGCCCGGCCCGGCCCCGCGCGGGCTGGGGCAGCTCCGCTTTCCACAGCGGACGGCTCCCGCCGTGCCAGGGCCCGCGCCGCCGGCTGTTGCTGAGGCCGAGCGCTGAGGCGGTCCCGCTGCCTAGTGCCCGGTCGGCGCGCACGTGGCGGCGGCCGTAGCCGTTGGCGGTGCAGTTGCCCTGGACGTGGCAGCCTCTCCTCACGGCTTGTTCCTCTCTGCTCCCCGGGGTTGCCACACGCCCGGCCCCAGCCGATCCCGATTGTCCCGATATCAGCATCCAATTGTTCGCATTGATCGATTGTTCAGTCGGGCCGGGCCGATTGTTCCCGTGTCCGATTTTGCCTCCCTCAAGACAGCTGCATTTCCTGTTGTCACCCGGGCGCTCTGCCTCGCTGTGCACCTTTGATTTTGTGGTGGGCTGGTCATGCCTGGACGCCGGGTGCCCACCAAAGCCGCTCTGTCACTCCCCCTCCTCAGCTGGACAGGGGAGAGAAAATACAATGAAAGGCTCGTGGGTCCGAGACAAGGACAGGGAGAGATCTCTCACCCATTACCGTCACGGGCAAAACAGACTCGATTCGGGGAAATTAATTTATTATGAGAAATAAAAACCAAATGTTTAAAACACCTTCCCCTCACCTCGCCTTTCTTCCCAGGCTCAACATCTCCACCGAATTCTCTCCCTCCTCCGCCCGAGCGGTGCAGGGGGATGGGGAATGGGGGTTGTGGTCAGTTCATCACAACGTCGCCTCTGCTGCTCCTTCCTCCTCAGGGGGAGGACTCCTCACACTCTTCCCCTGCTCCAGCGTGGGGTCCCTCCCACAGGAGACAGTCCTCCACAGACTTCTCCAACGTGAGTTGTTCCCATGGGCTGCAGTTCTTCACGAACTGCACCAGCATGGGTCCCTTCCACAGGGTGCAGTCCCCTCAGCAACAGACTGCTCCAGCATGGGTCCCTTCCACGGGGTGCAGTCCCTCAGCAACAGGACTGCTCCAGCATGGGTCCCTTCCACGGGGTGCAGTCCTTCAGGAATAGACGGCTCCACGGTGGGTCCCTCACCGGGTCACAAGTCCCGCCAGCAACCTGCTCCAGCGTGGGCTCCTCTCTCCTGGGGCCACAGGTCCTGCCAGGAGCCTGCTCCAGCGTGGGCTCTCCACGGGGTCACAGCCTCCTTCGAGCATCCACCTGCTCCAGCGTGGGGTCCCCCACAGGCTGCAGGTGGATATCTGCTTCACCGTGGACCTCCATGGGCTGCAGGAGGACAGCCTGCCTCCACCATGGTCTTCTCCACGGGCTGCAGGGGAACCTCTGCTCCACCACTGGACACTCCTCCCCTCCTTCTTCACTGACCTTGGTGTCTGCAGAGTTGTTGCTTTCATGTACTCTCACTCCTCTCTCCAGCCGCTGTTGCCCAGCAGTTTTTTCCCCTTCTTAAAGCTGTTGTCCCAGAGGCGCTACCACCGTCGCTGATGGGCTCGGCCTTGGCCAGTGGCGGGTCTGTCTTGGAGCCGGTTGGCACTGGCTCTGTCGGACATGGGGAAGCTTCTAGCAGCTTCTCACAGAGGCCACCTCTGTAGCCCCCCAGCTACCAAAACCTTGCACGCCAGCCCAATACAGCATGAATTCTTCCTGACCGTACCTTCTTCTGTGCCTCATACAGCTACAAAGAGCCCCTGTTTGGATAGCTCTTGGCAGTGTTACGCTTTCTTATTCTGGCTGCTCCTGCCCACCGACAGTTCATGATTCGTGGGCCCTCATCTGCTTTCCTGAATTTTCTTTCCCCTCTGTGCCCCAGTCAGTTGTAGGGCTTACAGAACCGTGGGAGCCTTTTCACATCGTTTCTCCCTGTTCACAGCTCTCGCCAGCACTCCCCACCTTGATTCCTGGTGAGCAGCTTTCATTCTTTACTTAGGTGAAGCTGTCCCTGTAGAAATCCCTTCATTCCAGTGACAAAGTCCCAGTGGCCAGGCAGGCCGTATTCTGCTTTGCAGTTAGCCCTCGGGCCATCTGCAGATACTCGAGGTACAAACAATTGATAGGTCCCTAGAGAGACTAGAACGACTTGCAGTCGTTCAACATCTTCGTACTTCTTCCCCAGCCTGGGTGTAGCCGCCGCTGAGCCAGCCTTGTACCATTTGTGCCCATGGAGTCACTGGCGCCCGCTTTTCATGTACACGTCTGTCACCCTTCCCGCTGCAGGCCAACGGCGTACCACTACAGGTGTGCCCTGGTGATTAGTCCGTCCAGCCCAGTGGTGGTGGTTTGGGGATTTTTCCCAAGGAACCACCAGGCACGTGGTGCTATGAACCGCTAGTCCTCTTTCTTGAATTCTGCCTTGTATCTGCCTCCCTTCTCTTTGGCTTCATCTGTGTTCATGTCCAAGTCACTGATGTCACTCAGCGTTGTAAGCTGGACCCCATGTCCCGGGGATAACAGTATGCCTTAGCATTTTCCAGGACTGAAACTTCATTTCCCCCCCTAGATAGTTTTTGTTCAGGGGCCAGCCTAGGACCTGAACGGGAACAGAGGGTTAATTAGGGACACAAGCGTACACTGTCCTTTCTGCTTCAGCTGTGGCAGTGGACATCGTGGAATCAAGAAAAAGCAATGAACCCAACAGCGTAAGCCGTTACCAGCTAACAGTGTACTAATGGGAAAGCAGCAAGTTCTTCTCGCCCACAGAAAGAGGCGCAGTGAGGAGAAACCTGGGGCACAAGGATTTGGTTTAAAAATAGTCAGAGAATAAGGTTTGTCTTGTGGTACCAAAGATTTGTTTCCAAGAGCACAGTTCCTGCCGGCAAGAAGTTGGGTATTATTTAAGCCCCGCCAAATGGGTTTGTTCCATTTCGCGTTAGAGAGACACAGGAATGGGAGACTCTTGAAAAGGTCCGATTTTCCGTCCTTTACTCTGAAGCGGTGGAGATAAAGGAAGATGTTCAAGCTGGACAGGGTCACCTAGCACCATCATGCTGATGTCACGAGCTGGAGGAGCGGTTGGCAACCGTCGAACCCTAACATTCTATACTGGCTAGCAACTGCCTTCGTCGGTTCAGCAAGCCGGAGAAGGTACCCCTCCTCATTCAAGTGTATTTTCGCTGTCAGTTGGAGTTTGTTTCAAAAAAGCAGCAGAACTAAGGTTCTGAAGGTCCAGTTTTTTGAAAGAGACTGCTGCTTTCAGGATAAGATTACGATTGGCCTGAATGATGACAGCTTTAACGTGTTGATGTATGTTCAGCCGGTATTAAGAGAGTGGAGGAGAAGCACAGAGGTGAAAATGGCCGCAGTTGGGAATGACCGCTATTTCCAATTTTTTATTCCCCCTACGCACAGGTAATGCTGTAGATTGTAGAGTGTTTGTATCCTTGATTTTCTCGATAGATCCGTGTTGAAAGGGAGGTTCGTATGTAGAGTTAGAAGTGGATATGTCCACTCTGTGTGGGGTCATGGCCGCATCCTGTAGATTCAAATACCTGATTTTCGAAGTGGTGAGAAGAGCTAATTGATCATCTAAACGCGAGTCTGTATTTGTCGCCGTAATACTGTTCTACGTGGACTATGGTATCATCTCCCCATTAATTAAAACCAAAAAGTTTTAAAAGAGGAGATTTGCATTTAAGGCAAGCGCTAGGCTATGGGAATCTAGTGTGACTTACCCACAAAGTCATTTTCCTCATGAGGGTTGCAGGTGCAGGTTCTGTCACTGTGAAAAACCTCTTGCCTGTGACACTGTCTGCTCATTACGGAGACAAGGGAGAGGTTCACATCTGTTTTGCAGATTGAGAGAGAGTGCCCAGATTTTTAATTTTTCAGGTTTTGTTGGGAATCCTTCCGGGTTTTGTTTCTTATGCCTTCTTTTCCCATAGACCCATCTCCCTTAAGAGTAAGAGAGTACTAGTGCAAGACTTGCACTTGTACAGCAGATTTCATTTGAGATTGACCTGATTGTCCCATTGTGCAGGAAAGGAAGCTCAGCCACAGGTCAATTCAGTGACTAACAGATTTTTTTTCTTCCCAGCATCTCATGAAAAGCCTGCAGTACAGTTAGCAGACTGCTTTACTCCTATTCTTGCCTAGGAACAGTTTTACATCGTGAAAGCTCCATTGACCTAACTCGAGATAACTTTAGAGATATCTGGAGCTTAAGACAACTTTCAAGATAACTTTAAATGTTCTAAAACAGCAGAACGTGGTCCCACAAAACCTTAGTGCTATGTTCACAGCAGTACACCGTGTACTAACCCATTGAGTCCATTTTCATTGTTGTATTTACAATACCTGAAGACTGTTTTCTCCTGCAGCAAAAGTACAGCAACATCTCCTGTTTCTGGGAAACACAACCCGTAGGCTGTGTGAGGATCAGCTGTGCCTTCCATCATAGCAAACCGCGTCTTATAAATGGACTTTTTTTGCCACCTAGTAACAGTGAGTAAAAATATTGTCTCAACAATTTGTTCATTAGAGTAAGTAAATACATGAAATGTCCTTCCAGTGCTTATGTAATACATGGATGCGACGCCCCTTGTATAGATAACATCAGATTACTGTGCTGTGTGCAGATGTCTTTCCATTTCATCGTTTGAATAAATTTTTCAGGCTTGGATATTGGATGCAGGCTATGGAAGTACAGTAATAGTTTGCAAGGCACTACCATACTGAAAATCAGATTATTTATGGGAAAAGCCACCATTCTAAGATGAGGGTTTTTTCGTCAGTCCTTTCTAAGAGGAGCTCTTGTCTCCCAGGAGACCAGGTAGATAGCTGGAACCTGGAAGAGGGTAAGAGTCCAGGGCAGGGAACCGAGGCAGATGTCAGAAATGGGGTGGAAGCAGGAGTGAGAGCAAGTCAGCATGACTCGTCACAGGTGCATGAACAAGTGGACTAAAATATAGCTGTTCATGGGCCTTATCTCCAGAGCTGTAGACAGGTGTCATAAGAGGAGTCCGGACAGACCTCTAGTCAGAAGCAAACACCTTGTGTTGCTGAAATTGCCCCGGGAAAAGGTAGCTGGTCATATCTGGGAATGTTGAGCCTAAGTAACCACATAAGACCAAGGGAAGAACTTGGGGGCTGTTTCTATGAGTGTCCATCCTGCTTTTAGT
The DNA here is from genome assembly GCA_009819775.1 of Phoenicopterus ruber ruber. Classification (NCBI taxonomy): domain Eukaryota; kingdom Metazoa; phylum Chordata; class Aves; order Phoenicopteriformes; family Phoenicopteridae; genus Phoenicopterus; species Phoenicopterus ruber. Next base: position 49,097,125 of record CM020215.1, on the reverse strand, counting down.
ACAGTTCCCACATCCACAGCACCAGCCCCGGGCAGCTAGTGCTGTCGTAAACACCACGTAGGCACACTTTTGGGTAGGTGTGAGTCAGAAGCACTGTATAAGAGCAACTGTGGTGGTGCATCCTCCCCCCGGCCTTTTCCTTTCCCTGGGACGCTTGTACAAAGAACTCTGACTACCTGGCCTTGGCCTTGTGCAATGAACTGAGCAGTGAAGCGTCCCTTGACTGTATCAGGAACTCTTCCATGGCTGAGGTGGGCAGT